>OZ022515.1:27167814-36484510 GCA_963989385.1 Ctena decussata | reverse complement strand
GATGTATTTCATCTATTTCAAGGCTCGCTATTTCAAAATGTTATAGCCCCTCTCGGCTGTGACCCCTTAAAGACTTTCTCAAAAAAGCACTGTTAGGCACAAAACCAGTCCATAATTCATGGGATTTTAGAGAACAACTTGAAACAGAACTTCCTGGAAATCAGTCTAAGCGGAAGCACGTGCTTCTACTCATCTTCACATCTGTTTGTGATATATAAAGACTTTTGGCGTGATCATTATAAACAAATGCACCTTTCAACATTTCCTCCATTCCTCCTTCTTCTAAACATTACTAAACACACAAGCAAAGATTAATTAAGAATGCAAACATTTGGTTTTTTACTGATATGAAAATAAAAGGGAAATGAGGCTTAAAAATAGGTGAAAAGTAGTTCGAAATTACTACTCCATTTCTCTCAGCCATAAATTTGCAGTTTTTTATGTGAAGGCAGGTGATAATTATGATCGATGTTTGTCGTAAAGAAGTACACTGGGTATATCTCAAACAGAGAGAGCTCCAAGTTAAATAGAGCGTTTCTCTGCCCCCCCCCCCCCCCCCCCTCCCCCCACACACACCTTATATCCGCGCGAGTTCCTTTTAAACTCAGAGCTCTTTGAGTTTGCTGTCCATACAGTTTGGCGAAATAGTTTGTCTAAAGCGCCTAGAACAAAAATAGTTAAATTTGCAAACAGCGTAGTTCCAGATGAGGCGGCTCATAAAAAAATGAGCTGCTGTCACATCTGGATCTACAATGTTTGCTGTCTATGTTTTCACTTCACAATATGATGTTACTTGGATGATTTTTTTTTTTAATTTAGCAGACGTAAATTTTGTCGTCTGCTTTTTGCGCGTTAAGGACTAAAATGTCGTTGGCTTTATTTGTAACAGAAGGTTGTAAGCTGATGACTATTTTTAAAAAACGGTATAAAATATACTATTTATTAAACGAAAATTGATCATGAAATATTAGTATGAAATTTGACTATCCAGAAGTCAAGCTGCAGAAAGAAATCACGTTTTTTTTCAGATGATTTAAAAAAAAAACTGTCAAAAAGGTTGCAAAATGACGCCTGTCTCAAATTGACGTCTGTTTTTAATATTAGAACTTGTGGCCCATTTACTTGTTGTATGTTACTAATGAGCAACACAACTGTTAAAAAAAAAAAAAACATTTAAAAATCTGTTTCATTTGTGACAGAAGAAAGCCTACAAATAGTGACAGCGATATAAACATCTCCATTTTACTGAAGTTTTCAAAATGGCGTCTGCTTTAACTCTTTCGGCGCCAAAGTCGCAAACAGCGTATATCCAGATCAGCCGGCTCTTAAAAGAGCCGTCTGATCAGGATCTACACTGTTTGCCATTCAAATATGAACTTAAAAAGCCTGATTTTCTGAAAAATGTCTTTAGATTGTTAAAATTTCCAATTACAAATCTGTCGTCTGATGATTTGAGCAGACGAAAATTTGTCGTCTGAAAAATTTGGCGCCGAAAGAGTTAAAATGTCGTTTGCTTTATATTTTGCAGAAGACCGGAAGCTCTTTGTTGGTATGCTAAATAAGCAACAGACGGAAGACGATATACGAGGATTATTTACGCCATTCGGAGCTGTAGAGGAACTCACTATACTTAGGGACCAAAACGGAAACAGCAAAGGTAAGCCGAATGAGAAAAGTAGTTCCGGTTATCAATGCAACCTGTCTGACCGCGTAAGAGAGGCGTTTTGCTGGACAATTTCATGACAAAATCATTTGGCATAAAATAGTCATACACATTAGGTTTCAATGTTTCTAATAGCTTTTTTTAGCATTCCGCTGGAATCGAATTTGGCATCGAATGACAATAATGAAGTGCATTCTTTTACGTTTACAAGTATTTCGAATATTTTGTCATTAGCCCAAGTCTGGCATTTTGACGCATTATTTAGATAATTGGCTGTGTCATAAATTTGTCAGGCAGACGTTTTAAGTGCTGTTCTTCAAACTTGTCTTTGAAAGTTATTGGCAAGAATAGATGATAGCTTTCTTTCACTGCGAATCTTCCAGCTTAATGCTTAAAGTTACTAAAATGACATTCAAATTTCGACCTTCCAATTTCTATGAGCAGTTTATGGCTGGGACTAGCGAACTGCGGCTGGGGATGTTTGGGTGTTTCAGAAAACTTTTGACAAAACAGTGTAGACCCAGATAAAATCATTGCAGCCCCAGATCAGACTGCTTGCGTGAACGGTTCACTTTCAGGGGAAGCTACTCTGCAGTTTTCATTTTAACCTCCGTTCTCAATGGGATCAACTCTTAAAGGAAAGAATTCGCTCCCAGAGGAGCAAATTCTTACCTTTAAGAGTAGACTCCTGTTTGGAAGGGTTTTCGCTCAGGGAAGCAAGCAGGAAGCCGCAAAAGTTGTTTCCATTTGAAACAAGTTATAGAAATCTCAACGTGTATCCATTCACCTTAAGTTGTCTGCCATGGTCCACGCCGTTTCAATAGGCTTTATTTCCCATTATTTTGGGCACTTGAGGCTGCTACCGTAGACAGCTCTCTGGTCATAACAAAGTAACCGCAAGCTACCAGAAATGTGTATAGAAATAAAGTAATTTCACTTAAGTTGCTACTTTATTGCAAACCTCCCATGCAAGCTAGTGCTTCCTGCACGGAATCTGGAAAGTCCATTAGTGGCTTGACATGCGTGAATGGATTCCATTCAAACTCATTACACTTTATCGTAATGGGGAACTCAACACAATTTGTAAAGTGTCTGAAACACATTTTCAGGAATCGGTGTCAGATTTTTTCTTGGCAAATGGCTGCACTGAAATTATTTGGGGTTCCCTTGGGGCGAACAGTGAAATACATAACAAGGGCAAAGTAGTTGGAGAAAATGGGAACATCCATTGTAAATATATTTTTGACAACATTGAGTCAAATGGTTTGGGGTTGCGGGGGGGGGGGGGGATGGACGGGTGGTAGTGGGGGATGATTAGGGGGGGGGGAGGGGGAGTGAATATAAGAATCACTAAGAGACTGTCACCATGCACTTCAAGACCTCCGCTCTTTTCCCCGATCCCTAACCCCTCTCCCCTACACACACACGCGTGCTGGAGCACCAAATTAAAGATACCCTCACAAAAAAAAAGTGTCGACTAATGGCGACAATGATAAACTTCGAAGCAACGTCATCGAAATAACTAAGTACGCACGTCAATACAATTCTGTTCAGTTCTGTTTCAATTCTCGTAACGAGAATTGAAACAGAACAGAATAGAATTGTATGGTTATTCGAATACATCTACGACTGTTGTCACAACAACCGTGTTTACTCATTCTTCAGCAACACAAGCGACGTGCCGGGTCAAAACGTTCAGTTGGAGTATTGTTCCAAGTTGATCTTGGATTACTATTTCTAGAACATCTGCGATGCATATTAACAAGGACAATCGATATGACAGAACACTGGTTATTATCAGACAAATAATTCATTTATGCCTCTCTAGCGCAGTAAAACAGATTACAGATTCCCTCAAGATTCATGAATATTCAATTTAGTAGACACGTGCGCAACGTTTGTATTCTGAGACCCATGAACCGACTTGAGATTATTGGTTTCATGCTTTGTAGTTTGGAAGAGAAATCTTGCGAGTCTGTAAGAACAAAAAACAGAGACTTTGAACAGAAAATGCATTGTATCGTACATGCCAAAAGGGTAGATTCGTCTTTTTTAAAATTGTTTTTGAGGGGAAAGCTCATCTTACAAGAGAATTTCATATTATAAGACTGGTCCTGGTGAATGATTGTCCTTGGACGTATCGCCAGGAAACAATTCTGATTTTGGTCGTGTTGATATAACTGAAATACTTGTTGAAAATGACGCAAAATCGTAAGTTATTCATCCATCCATATATGCCAAATCTCAAGGAATCTAAGCGTCTATGGAACATTGATCTACCACAGCGCAAGAATTTTATGATTCTATAAAAAGCGAGAACGATTTCCTTTTGCGTAGAGTTTCTCTAACCAAGAGCCATAAATCAAGTTACAATTTAATTCACGTGACGTCAGGGGAACCGTGGGGTGATAAAATCTGTCTTATAGCATAGTATCACCTGCAAATTCACAGTCTGTTCAGGACAGGCTTAGTTCACTTATAAGAATGGATACAGGATGTCCAGTTTTTCGCCAGAGTCTTTATCAGATTGCGCATGCGTACCGGTTGGTCTGATCTTGGCGCAGTTAGCCTTCGCTTTTTGCATCGATCTAAATAAGGAGGTTTTTTGTTTTGTCTCGCCTTCAGAAGCGAGACAAAAACATAACTTTTCCGGCGTCGGCGGCGTAAACTTGGGTAGCTCTAAGGCGAGACGCCGTGTTCCGCCGAATTATCGTTCTTATTTATCCATATAAATATTTCTTGAATAGCCCCATATGATGGGAATATTTTATGATAATTTGGTGATATATATTTTTTTCTTTCTAATTTTGCATCTAAAACGTATGTTTTGACCCCTCTTTAGAAACGTCTCGATGAGATAGCTCTGATGACGGGTCATAACATACTTTTATGACAATAATTATCTTAAGTCATCCCTAATTATCACCAAGTCTGCCAATTGGCGGGAAAAAAACATGGCGGTGTCTCAATATATCTTCAATCGGAACACCGTTCGGCCAATTCCGTGAATCACGGAATCGGCCGAGCGGTGTTCCGATTGAATATATCTTAAGTCAGGTTCTATCGTGGCACTGATCAATCAATACCAGAAGACTAATGAAGTTGGGAAAAGAAAACCTAATAAGAAGAAAAAATCAATCCGCGAGTTATTCCATTTGACCTTCAGCTCATTAACAACAACATATAAGGCATGTATTCCAATGCCAGACTTTTATGCCAATGTTTAGTAATGAGAAATATTCATAGAAAATGGTAGATTGCAAGACTGTCTGTTAACGTTTTATCTGCGGCATATGTAACGATAGCTTCATATTTTAGCATTGCAGTGTAAACCCTGATGGAACTGCACCTCATAACTCGTACTCCCCCCATCCCCTCTCCTCCACCCCACTTTTCCGACACAGCACCAAAGCCAGCAGATATTTTTGCTTCTGATGCAGCGTTGGTTTAAGTGCAGAATAAATCCGTAGGGCAAAGTAAGGAATTACCATGAACATATATTCCTCTTATCCAGATGTCCTTAAAGGTTTATGATGATAAAGGTGAAAATCAAAATATGAACCCCCTCCCCCCCCTCCCCCCCTCCCCCCCCCCAAAAAAAAATCAAAAAAAAATCAGTATTTATTCGGTAATAAGAGGGGTCTATCTCTCCGAATATACCCCTAATATGTAAATCAGGCTTGTGTTATCTGGCTATAAGATAGGTTTTCCCTTTCCAGAACAATCTCAAAAATCTAGATCCGTCTTGTAAGACAGGCCCCGAGGTTATAAAACTTTTTTCATGCTCAGCTGAGTTGAGCATGAAATTTCACCTGGTCATAATTAACAAATTGTTGATGAGTACAGTTGTTTTCCTGCTCAGTTTGGCTGAGTATGACATTTTCTCTGCTTATGAATATGAAAATGCCAACATTAGTTGGCATTTTCATATTTATCAGCAGAGAAAATTTCATGCTCAGCTGAGTTGAGCATGAAAAAAGTTTTATAACCTCGGGGCCAGGTCTAGACTTTGGGGTTGTAGGCGGATCTAGATTTTTTACGAATTGCTTTGGAAGGGAAAATTCCGTTTTATAACCGAATTAATACGGCAGACAACTCAGAGAACACTTTTTTAGGTAAAAAGGGAGTTAAATACCAGAGTTGGTTGGTTGGTTGATTTGATGCTTAACGTCCACGGTAAACAACTAAGGTCATGTCGGGACGGTCAGTTAACCTAACCACACTAGTCCTGGGCAGGCTTAGACCTCCTAAGCGGTTAACCAGTACTAAGTGCACATACTTTCGCCAGTAACTGACAACTGCCCTTCTTGAATCAGCGGAAGGAGAAACGAAAGTATGTGGCCAGACCGAGATTCGAACTAAATACCAGAGACGCGAACATTTCACACGAGAGTGTCTTCCCTTTCCTTTCTACTTCATTGGAAGTGGGTTTAATGCTAGCCGGGTCCCGGGTTCGATGCTAATCTAAACATAGGGATGCCTAAATTAGTAACCATATCTATCCTAAATATTTGAACAGTTTTTTTTTTTTTTGCTGTGCGATAAGGCATCTAAACGATGCAGATAGAATGCCAAACAGTGTAAACCCAGGCCAGAGCAGTCTGATCAGGGTCTGCACCGTTTGCTCATTCTTGTGTATTATTTATTCTTTCTACTGCAGGTTGTGCCTTTGTAAAGTATACCCAACACTCGGAGGCCCAGGCCGCGATCAACAATCTTCATGGCAGTCAGACTATGCCAGTGAGTACCTACTATTTACCTTCTTTCTTTTTTCTGTCTTTCTCTTTCTTTCTTTCTTACTTTCTTTTTTCATTCATTTCTTTCATTTCTTTCTATATTTAGTTTTTCTTTCCTTCTTTTTCTTTATTTCTCTTTTTCTTTCTTTATTTTATTCCTTCGTTTCGCTCTTTCTTTCTTTTTTCTCTTTTTTCTTTCTCTTTCTTTTAATCCATATAACTCTTTGTTTATTTTTCGTTTTTTATACTTTCTTTCTTTCTTTCTTTCTCATATACTTTCTTCTCTTCGATGGTAGTCTGTGTCAACCCGTGTCAGTCGCATTCCGCTGATTAGTACTTCGATGGCAGCCTGTGTCAGTTGCATTTCACTGATTTGTTCTGCCTTTCTCGACTTTCCTGTGTCAACCATATCACTGATTAGTGCATGTACTAACTGAATAGCTGTAATCTTTTTCTGCGTATTAAGCCAATAATGAAGAAGATGCGTGGACTGGCAGACAGTTCTATTTCAGGTTTTTAATTGACCTTATGACAGAAGTACACGTACTTCTGTCATAAGGTCAATTAAAATCTTGAAACAAACTAACAGAGAAAAACTATTTGTGTGAAAAAACTTAAAGAGTTCCATTGCTGTAGCAAAACAGGTTTGCGTGGACTGGCAGACAGTTCTATTTCAGGATTTTAATTGACCTTATGACAGAAGTACACGTACTTCTGTCATAAGGTCAATTAAAATCTTGAAACAAACTAACAGAGAAAAACTATTTGTGTGAGAAAACTTAAAGAGTTCCATTGCTGTAGCAAAACAGGTTTGCGTGGACTGGCAGACAGTTCTATTTCAGGATTTTAATCACACGTACTTCTGTCATAAGGTCAATTAAAATCTTGAAACAAACTAACAGAGAAAAACTATTTGTGTGAAAAAACTGAAAGAGTTCCATTGCTGTAGCAAAACAGGTTTGACGTCATTATTACCTGTCTCGGTTCATTCTCGAGAGAAGCAAACCACAATTCATTTGGATATCTTAGATTTTGCGCATGGAGTTGTGGGTAGTTATTCACATTTAGCAAAGATGGCGGGCAAAGAAATAAAGCTAAGCTGCTGAGTAATCCGAATGAATTTTCCCAGCATTCCCGCGAAAAGCGCAACAGCACGGTACGGAAAGTGCCGACTGGACGCGACAATGGTCTTGGGTTTCTAGGGCGCACAGTGTACATATAGCCAAAGTCAATGTCTAATCCCTAAACAGTATATTAAAGACGCATGTATTTTTATCTGTTATCACAGGGAGCCTCTTCAAGCTTGGTTGTGAAATTTGCTGATACTGAGAAAGAACGACAACTCCGGCGCATGCAGCAGATGGCTGGGCCACTAGGTCTGCTCAGCCCAATGGCAATCTCTCAACTTGGGGCCTATGGTGTATATCCACAGACCAGGGATCTTCAGGTTTTTCCAGATACAGTAAGAAGTTATTGAAAGTTCTTGAAATAATTGATACCATTTTCACTGATATTTTTCCACTGAAATATCTGCCATTATTTTCAGTTACATTCTTACGATAGTGTATCTTTTTAGTTGAGACTTATAATAAATGTACCTTCAATCATTCATTTTTCATTTAAGTTGATATTACATGTAGTATAATACAAATGATGTCTTTTTTTAATATCCGTCAAGACTATGACTTTGTCGGTTTATCTCTGGAAGGTTGCGGTTTTGCCAGCTTTGAACTGTAAATACTTTTGCACTTTACTCGATGAAAAAATAGTCACTATTCAAGGAAAAGTTTGGATGTTTCAAGTGTCTTAACAACTATTTTTGAGTATGGATGTTAAATCTATGTATCTTTTACACAGGTAATGCAGCAACAGGCAGCGTTAATGGCCGCCACCGGTCAAGGTCACTATCTTGCCCCTGTCACTCTTGCACACGTTCCACAAGCGGTTACCGCCCTTGCCGCGCCAAATGGTATATCAACGGCGGCCATGACACCCACAACTGCTTCACTAGCAAATGGTAAATTATTACACTAACCCCTTAGAGCGCCAGAAAACAAAGAAAAAAAAGGTGACTTTGCAAACAGTGTAGCAACAGATGAGGCGGATATATGCGCTCGTGTCGCCAAAGCCTTTTGTACAGTACAAATTACAAGCATATTTCTGGTACAAAAGTCTATGGTGATGGAACACAAAATGATGTTTTAATTCTCGAAACGATGGTCTCCAAAAGGTTTAGCGGAACAAATCTGTTGGTGCACCTCATGACATCGAGTCTGCCCATTGAAACACAAAACAATGATAAAAAAAAGTTAATATAGTAGTGTGACTGAAGATATCATCATTACCTTTTATTGAAGGGGTTCATTGTATAGGCAAGCGAATGGGAAGTCACACAAAATGGTTCTACTTGGTCAAAATGGTTTAAAAAGCATGCAGTTATAACCGTATACATACCCTAAATGTATCTTTTGTAACTTTCTAATTACTTCTTCCGCAGGCACAGCAACCACGCCCATAACCGGTGCTCCTCCCAGTGTATTGTCTCCCACCCCGGTTGCAGGTTTTACCCTCCCCCAAGCTAACGGACAACCACAAGAAATATACGCTAATGGCATTCCTCAGTATACGGGTAGGTATAGAAAAGAAAAAAAATGAAGACGTTTGATGATACAATCCCCTTATATTTTTGTACAAATGGTTTCTCAAAGACAGCCCCGATAGCTCAGTAGGTTAAGCTCTGAACAGCTTAGCTAGCACTAGGGTTCGAATCCTGAAATACCCAATACTGTAAATGACTGAAATACTGGTTTAAGGCAGTAAAATAGAAAGTCATTAATTTCGCTAGTGTATCTCACTGTCAGCCATAATGCCGAGTTTAGTCTGTAATACAATTGGGCTGATAAATATGGAAATGTTTTACGTACTCGACTGATGAAGTGTTGGACCGTTAATATCGAGATAAAAAAACGGTCTAAACAACGACCCTGGGGCCGTATTCATAAAGCCACTTAAGTCGTTGCTATGCGGTTGCTAAGGCTAAATATCTATAAAGGAGATTCCCTACAACTATGAAATTTGTTCTGGAGGAACAGTCTTTAGGACTGTTCCTCCAGAGCAAATTTCATAGTTGTAGGGAATCTCCTTCAAAGAAATTTAGCCTTAGCAACAGCATAGCAACCACTGAAGTCGTTTTATGAATACGGCCCCTGGACTAGCACCGTCACGTGCTCAGCTGTCCGCCAGACAGATGATATCTGATTGTTATTCTCACAGGAACCTTATGCTATACTAGTGCCCCCTCCGTAGTCTATATAGAGAATACCATGTTAGTGTCTTTTGATATCAAGTTTATCAGGCGAGACCAGAAACAGCGTAGGAATGGCGAGGCTTGCCGAGCCAGTCCGACGTGTTTCTGGTCGAGCCTGATAAACTTGATATCAAATGACACTTACATGGTTTTCTATTTATCATGCATCATTAGAAGATTTCACGGCGAACAGAGCGGCAAACGGATAAGCAAACGCAGTTTTGTTCGAACTTAATGACGTCGCGAATGCGTTATGACGTAAGTCGGTGACGTCAGTTAACCAATCGAACGTTGATACCACGGCCAGCGTCAGTATACAGCCAATCGTCTTCAGAGATCGCTTCTAATGACATGACCTGATAACATTCGCGCAAGCGCATTTCTACAGTGACATGATATCACATCATGTTATCATACCCCTGTTATCAGGTGAATTTTGCAACAGATGCATGATAAATTATAAAACTGGACAGTTATTCTATCTGTACTGACCAGTACGGCATTGTCTTACAAATTAAAAATTACTTAACTGGTACTAAAATTGTTTGTTTTAAGATCTTATTACTGGTTTGATATAGCTTCACACTATGCTTGTAATATATGACTTACTTTGACAATATGCTTAACATTCATGAAAAAAACAAAATTCTTTTATATCTGTTTATGTGACATGGACTTGCTTCATTTGTGTTGTAGCCCAAGCCATCACAAACGGGGACCCACTTCAAGCCTACGCGGCAATCACACCATATGGTATTGGAGAATATTTAAGTAAGTTTGTGTTCAAAGTTACTTGTTTTTCATGAAATATTCTTTTCTTAAATAAGTGCAAAGATGACATGTTTCTTGAAAAGAGTAATTTAAATATCAGCCAGGGAAGACTGATAATAAGGTTTGACGCTCAGTTTTTAATATCTTTTTTTAATAACAGAAAAAAATTGTCAGAGGTTTCAGCACAACAATTTACTTACAAATCAAATGTGATACTATGTTTTATTCCACTCTTTTAAAGTACATGTATTCGGCCAAAGGCCTTTGGCAAAATATTTAAATAGAGCAGCATTAGACAATACTAAGTTCTTGCTCTTTTGGAAAACGTTTAGCAGTTACAATAATTACGACAGTCAGTCTTCTAGTGCGCCTCAGGGTCTTAAACGTTTCATCAGTTTTTTGCATCGAAAAAAAATAAATGATATTTCGTTTGTTACAGCCTATCCAGCTTCGTTTGGACCAATTCAACAAGCATTAGCTCAACATGCTGCCCTATTGCCGACAGCCCAGAAAGAAGGTAAGTTAAAGTACATGAATCTTTAAAAGATTTGGCTGTAAACTGATTTATCAAGATAAATACTCCTACCATACATTATGATCTTGTGGTTGAAAGCAGGGGCCATATTTATAAAACGACTTAAGTGGTTGCTATGCTGTTGCTAGGGTTGAATTTCTATAAAGGAGATTCCCTACAACTATGAAATTTGCTCTGGAGGAACAGTCTTTTCAGACTGTTCCTTCAGAGCAAATTTCATAGTTGTAGGGAATATCCTTTATAGAAACTTCGCCTTAGCAACAGCATAGCAACGACTTTAAGTTGTTTTATAAATACGACCCCAGGTTCTTAAAAGATGACATATCTAACTTTGTCATTTCATTTTAAGAAACATAATGATCGTCTTACATTTGACTTGGCATACCATCAAAACAACGCATAACCAAACTTGAACATTAATGAAATGCAAGTTTACAGAAACAATCTGTCATAAACACGTAATACAACACTTTAAGACCACAAGGTATACACATCGTTCTGATATATTCTGAAATTTCTATATTTTACTTGGTGTATTAGCAAAAACAGTTGTTGAACTTTTTAAAGCTATCAACTTACTTCATGAAGGCAATATTATAGCAATGAATTTTATTTTTGTGGATTTTATCGATGTGTAAACGCCGGCGAATCACGCACAAACTGAATAAAGCCCGAAGGGCTTTATGTTAAGTTTGTGAGTGATTTGCCGGCGTTTACACATCCATAAAGTCCACAAAAATAAAATTCATTTCTTGTTATTCCAACTCTGTCATTTTTATCTTAAAAATGTCAGCTACACAGAGAATTTTAGAAACTGCCGCAAAGAAAATAGTCCAAGTAGTTCCCGATTTCTGATTCAGGGGATTTATCGAAGTATAAACGCCGTTTTCTGTACGCTCTTGACCAATGAAATTGCGCTAAATAGGCAGTAGAAAATTGATTTGGAATTATAAAATCGTAAATATCAATGAACTTCACAGCAGTATACCATCAGATTTGCAAAACAGCTATTATGCAATTGACGATTCGAACGCTACGTTTACAGAATCAATCGGCGCATTTGATAACCCGAAGGGTAGACCACAGTTAGCCATTCTAGTTATCAAATTATCGATTTGCACAGGTTTAATTTCATTTTGGAAATGCACTGTCATTACTTTTTTGCATGCATTGCATGTATATTATAAGAATAACTTTTGAATTTTAGTCGTGCTGACTTCTGCAGGACCGGAGGGCTGCAACCTCTTTATATATCACCTTCCTCAAGAATTTGGTGATGCTGAGCTCGCTCAAATGTTTATGCCATTTGGGAACGTGATAAGCGCCAAGGTTTATGTAGACAGAGCTACTAATCAGAGTAAATGCTTCGGTAGGTTATGTGTTATATTTTATATCTTCTTTGGTGGGTTTTGTCTGAGTTTAACATGCCATTCTGTTACCCCTTTGACTTTCATTGCCTGGGCAATACTGGGGATCACTACAGAGGTGTCACTACTGCACATAGCTAGTATGACCTAGCGTATAAATGAATAAATAAACAAATGAATAAATTCTGCAAAAGGAACATTTGGAAGCAAGGAATACATCAGGGAAATGAATTTAGCAGACTTAGGTTATATCCAGTCGTCAAATCAAGTTTTCTTGGTTCATTCTTTAGTGTTTTGTGTTTATGGATCAGGATCCATATACGTATAGGTAATTCTTTGTACGAAAATGTTTATATATGCGTCATAAGTCTCCAAATTATCATATATCATGCAGAAGAGCATTTCTGTTGTAATTAAAAAGATTTATAGTTCATATCAAACGTTTCATTGGTCTGTTGCATGAGTATCAATAGGGTCTCCAAGGACTGTTTCAGCAATGCACTTCGAAAATTTTGAAATGACAAAATAAGAAAACATTTAATACAAGACAATGACACTTTTATCTTTGACTGATATCTTGAAATAATTGACTGTGCGTTCTTTGTTCACTTTATTGAATGCCTAATATCAGGACTAATATGTTGAATGAAGTTGGTTTTAATTTTCTGATGCTACAGGATTTGTTAGCTTTGACAATCCCGCCTGTGCTCAAGCTGCCATACAGGCGATGAATGGATTCCAGATTGGCATGAAACGGCTCAAGGTGCAGTTGAAACGCCCTAAGGATGCCAATAGACCATACTAGACATTGCTAGACACAGTGAGTTATTGCTTTCTTTTCATAACACTTCTTCATAACTATCTCCTTTGATTTAGGACAGTCGCAAATGCAGCCTGTCAAGCTTTGGGCAAAAGGTTTGAAATATGTCGTATTTCAGTGTTGCTGCAAAGTACTGAGTCTGCATTCAATTGAAACTACTTTGTTTCAATATTGAGTGCCTAACAGGTACAGAGTTTTCCGAACAGAATATTCACGGGGTATCTGATTTGACCTGCTAGAAATCAAGGGTGGAGATCGGGGTTACACGAGTGATATGAGTGACACACTGCCACAGATATTTTTGTAGCATTGCAATCTACTGTAGAAATAAATGTGATACCAGTATTGCCACGGAGTTGCTCGTCCTATTTAAGTTGACTGGCGATGTGTTTGACCCTTGGGAAGCAACAAAATAAAAATGATTGCTATGCTACAAGAACCACTGTATAATGAATGGATGTCTTTTTTTCACTTGCATATGCGTAATCTAACTGATGATATGAGTGGATGTTATGTGTGTTAATATGTTCATCGCTCTACATGTAGCAATTTTATGTCTGTTAAGATTCAGTTAACACTCAAATTGACACATTCTTGAAATTTTCCCCGTCATTAAGAGTACATTCGTTATAAAGCACTTTTGTACCTCATATCATTTGGCATTCGGTAGCATACTGATTGTATATGTGATTTAACCTTTCCATAGTCACATTGGCCTGTTGGGCCTCATACAATACCGAATGGTTCAGTCTCAACCATTACCATTTCACCCTATGTTTTCTATCAACGAAGTTTGAATTGAGTGTGAAGACATTATAGCCATTATTCATCTTCATCATCATAACCGTTTCATCCCGTTGTTGCTCTCTGTTTACAACGCTCACTATCATCATCCAAATCCATCATAGCCTTAAGATATTCTTGTTTGTTTTTCTTAGCCTAATCATCCAAGATAGTGAAAATGATAAATATCATATTATTTATAGAGGGCCTGCTCAAAAATGAGACTCGTGATTGGTTACTATGATTGGTTACCATGACAGTTTATCATATGCTAGTAAGTGATTGGTCGGGTGAAATTGTTGTTAATCGTCATGGCAACATATTGTAAAATGTGTAGATTTATTTTCACGTAACTCTGGTGAACCGGTGCTGCTTTTATGGTTTTTTCTAATACTGTTTGTATCACGTGATATCTTAAGTTTATTTGATTGGATGAGTGGTGTGTCGTTGGTATATTGTTATATTTTCTCATCTAGCTGATGTTTACGACGTGGTGTTTTGGTTTTTATTAACTTATCTTCTTCGATTGTATTATAATTGTATGATAATCAAACAGATGAATATTTGTATATCAGCAATTACTTTCAAATTTTCATAGCATTAGAATCTCTTTACTCTCTTCCTACCTTTTGCTGTAAATACAAACAGAGTCAATCTCTGGGACTAAGTAACTTTGCAAATTACATTTCTCATAGTTTGTACAATAAATTGCAATGACAAAAGCAAACATAAAGCTCCAGATGAGAGAGACTTGGGATGAAAATAATTCTGAATTAATATATATTTTCCATATAAAATGATTTTATGGCATATTATAAGGACTACAATGGCGTCATTGCAGTTCTTTTAGAATGCCAACATGTGCCTGCTTAGATGGTTCTATTGACGGCCTTAAGCATATTCTTTTATGAAGAAGTTAGATTTTTTTTCAGGACTAATCACAGTCTTTATCTGGAGCTTATCAAACATGTTGGCGGAGATCCTTTTCCTTCAGGCTTGACTTCAGTATATGTTTATGGTGTTTGTTTAGACGGTTATGCAGCTACAGGTTGGAAACCTTGTATGGTGCATCATAATAAAAATATTCATCTGTTTGATCATTTCAACACATTTAGCTTTTCGATATAACACAGACCATTTATATGTTTAGTTTCCTTTGCCGTTTATATATGACACTTGGAAAGTCAGTTACTTTGGAAAACTCAATATTTGGTTTGTGGTATGTGAACGAAATTGGGAAAATGATGGCGTTATGGAAGTTCAGAATAATTTATGGCTTAAGACAGAAAACAGCAACTTTATAAGTGGATATATATCTAAAATCTGGAAAAATATTTAAGGTGATATGAAACAACTATATTACAAATACCTAAATTTGAGAAAATAGAAAATCTCAATATGTTTATGTCTATGTCAGATGTACAGGTACCTTCTTTATTTCTCCGTTTCGCAACTTTAATTGCTGTTTTCTTATGAACGATAATCTGCGACCAGCAACTTACTTCACGGAAAAGACACAAAACACTGTTCTTCAAGGAAAGATATCGCTTGTTTTTCTGGGAGCCCGTTTCCGTAGCAAGAAGATCATAATGTGGTCCGATCCAGCCAGCTGACCTGCTGCTTGTGAATGATGTTTCAAGTGTCTTAACAACTAACAAACTCAACTTCCATAGATGCATGATCTATAACACTTGCATCATTAACATCAAAATATGGCCTGTTGACTTGTTCCCGCATACCAATTCTTCGCTTATGCAATATGTAAATCTTTGCAGGAGACCAGGCCCAGAGGTTATTAACCTTGAGTACATACTCATACTCAAAATAAAGCACACTGATTGGCTGCTTCTGAGCACATGCTCGGAAGCAGCCAATCAGTGTGCTTTATTTTGAGTTTGAGATTATTCTCAAGTTTTATAACCTCGAACCCAGGCAACGATATGGTTGCTCCTGTAGCAAATGCTTAAGCCTACATTTATTGGTCAATATTTTATTACTCGCAACATAATTTTATATTCCGTATATTTGGAATAATAGTCGCATCATGAGGCGGCAGTGTAAGAAATACGATTGGACAAATTAACAGAGAGGAAGAGCGGAAAACGAATAAAAACGTTATAGATACGAATCTTTATGCAATTTCGGTTTGACTGTATCTTGTTATGTCATATACTCAACATGGAACAATGAGCTAGTAAATTGTGTTTTAATATGTTAATTAACAAAACAAGACAGACTAAAACTTAGAACCAGTCGTAAATAAAACCACTATGCATTTGTTCTTCTGTCAATACATATCTTAATTTTGACTCAATCACGTGATTAGCTTAAATGTTAGTGTTAGGTCGTGTTTCTTGAATCTGTACTTACATTTGTTTATTATTGTTGTTACACGGTCTAAATATAGTCTGGTTTTCTACTCTACGCTGTCAAAACTTCATATCCCTTACGTAAGCCAGCTGTAGCAGATCTCCGTTGGCATTGTGGCTACAACCCTCAAAAAGTATATAAACTTTTAAATATTTGGATACTTAATGTAATTACTGCATTTTTCCTAGAAATGGAGCAGTTTGGTTTCACAAAACTGTAATGCATCCAAAAGATGCAAATGTAATGACAAGCACTGAAGACCCTAATCAGAGTTCTTCTTAAGAAAATATTCCGATTTGGGGCTGCATTGTTTGATCAGACGTATCTGTTTATGTATAGAATTTAGGTATTTTATTTTCCGCAGTAATTACTTTTATTGGTGGATATTTTTTGGCCTTGAGTAACGAAAGCAAGTTATGAAATTGGGTGCATCATTATTGTAGGAAGCACTGGGGTGAATATAGGCTGGACATACCAACACTATTCCTATTTTTATGTAAGCTGCTATTTTCTTGGATTTATTTTTATGCAAGTGCTTCAGAAAAGAGCAGATTTCTTCGAGCAATATAGCGGTAGAAAACCAGACTGATGTAACTCTATGTTTTTGTTATTTTTGTCTGATTGAGCATAATTAAGATTATGCAAATATTTTCATTTAAAATCAATGATTGAATAACAACTAGTAACATATATGCCGGAAGAGATGAGACTTATAAAACGTTCTTTCGACTCACAGGAAGTCGTCGTCCTTGAGCTAGTTTATAATCATATTTATGCAGTTATTATGGCTTTGTCTCTGATCAATAGTTCCTTTATACCCGAGCAGAAATAAAGCCTTCACTGAGCTTACACATCGCAGTGTGATCCAGGAAATTATTTAATTTTGGGCGAGGGAGAAGTCCATCTTTTCCTGATTGCCGAAATATAATACGTCTCACTTCTACGTTTTTATACAAGGGATATGCCCATAGTGATGGAACTTCATCAGTATTTATTTAGGTTTGCCAGTTACATGCATACGTTTGCTTGATAATTAGCCTGTCCGTTAATATTGTCAGGTTGATTACCAAGCTTCGGTCAAAGTGGCGTAATGGTTATATATCCAGTTTTCCGTCCAGTAGTCTGCAATTTATACGATTGCTCCTAGGGAGTGCATTACGGCATTTTGCATCTTTTCTGAAACCAACATGTTTTATGTGGCTTTTTTCTATTTCGCTGGTTTTTTAAGTACATAAAGGGGCTGGGAAATGTAGGAATTTAAGAAGTTTAAGAATATATTTAAAACTTTTCAGTTTAATACCTATTGTTTCTTTTCTGACGCAGTCTGTCATTTTGTCTGTCTGTATCATTCAACCTATCTATATCTGTTATATCAAAAGGCAGAAGTGTGACCTGTGTTTTTTCACAGCATGCATTTAGATGGGAAAAAAATCAGTTTGACATCAGAAATTATGTCTGTAACTGGCAAACTTTTAAGCCTTAAACTTTATCGATTTCTCCTAGTGGAATTTAAGTGCACATGTATAATTTCGCGGTGGAATATCCGTCGTATTTTCTTAATTGCTAAATATGATCATGAGATACTCATTTGTTCGGGTGTGAACGTTTGGGGGAATTTCAGCTGAAGGGGAACCGCCAATGATTAAAAAAAAGTCAAGCTCTAGTGACGGCCAATGGTGGTAGTCAAAGTTTACAGTGCGAGTCCAGTGGGGCAGATAACTGGTTTTCAGCCTAACAGCCTATTATCTTGTTAATCTACGAAGACGATTCGTGTTTTAGAATATTTATCAATATAAAGGCCATTCTGTTCGAATTATTACATAGTTTCCATAACTAAACCAGCTGTGTTAAATTTATTCGTGCCAAATTGACTCTTTGCTGGAGAAAAAAATTGAATCATATAGATTAATATATGCAAAAAGAACAGAAGGGCCTTAACCCAAATTTTTCTGCAACAAAATTGCCTGAGAAAGTGAGATATAAAAACTAATGCCTCTTTTATTTTCTTCTTTAAAGGCTGTGAAAATGCGAGACGACGAAGACAAGACAAGCATAACGAGTATGTGTTACTTCTGGGAAAATGGACTGAAGGATATGACTATGGTTTAAATGAATCAAACGGTCAACATGACTTTAAAGTGAACAGGAGACTGTCTCAGTGGAGAGGTTAATTTGTTAAGCCCACCGCGGTTTCTGTTTTGTACATAGTTACAATCACATGTTTCTTACTTGTATGTATATACATGACAATTATTTAATTATGAAATCTATTTCATGTTATTTTGAAATTGTTTTTAATGACACATTCCTTTTATAAATAAAAAGGAGATGATGATTGCATCTTAACAAAGGACAAGTGGATAACAACAGAACAGTTATCAGTATTCTTTAAATTGTTATGAATGTTTATGAGCATTTTTGGCATTGCCTGGAGAAAAGGAAAAAAAGCTACTACAATTGACTAGAAATCAGCATATGGAGGTTTTATTTGAATACAAAGTCACAATAATATGCATCATCAAGAATGATTTTATTTATAAAAGTGAATCATTATAGGAGACGTGCAATATAACGTTATTTTGAATGTTAGTGCTTAAACAACTGTTGAGGACGATTTTCACGAAGAGGCAAGACCAAAATGTTTGGGTGTGATATGGAATACCATCTTGATAATTTTAGCCATGGGAGAACAAAATAATCAATTACAAAAGCAGTTGATGTATTACGTATCTTGTATTAAAAAGCAGGCACTGATTTCGAAAATATGACTGCAACCAAATGTTAAGAAACTGGAATTCCGTAATACTAAAATGATGAAATTGGAGCAGGATAAATTCTTGGCCTAATCTATCTTTGATGAATCTTGTCAGTGTATTGAGACTCTTGCATAATTTCATCCACAAATTTTGTAGTTTGTAAAATACAATGACATAGTTTGAATGTTTTAAAAGAAAATCACGTACGCTGGATCATATGAATTCCAAATTGAATGAAGCTTAAATTATGTCCACCATGGGAAATGAGCAGGAATCTGGATGCATAAGTGAACTAAGATATCACGAAACTTTGTTTCATATGCAAACTGAGACCTTTTCATTAGTCATGAATTATTAATATCTAATGTGTGCTATAAGTGCTAGCATAGATGAATCATTCCATGCCTCTGATAGTTGTTAAATGCAGATACATATGCTTATACCTGAAACACTTAAGACTTTGATAATATCAAAGAAAAGGAAACTAAAATACAACTAAAGGGACGCATAGGAAATGTTTTTACGATAGATGAAGAGGTATTGAAAATCCGTATAGATTCTGGAAAATTATCAGTTTAATATATGGAATACAAACAGGAAAGAAAACAACATACGTTTTTAAACTCTATAATGTTCGGGACAAAATCAATAAAAAAATGTTGATATAAGTTATCAAGATTCTGTCTGAAGTATGGCTTGATTGTGTACAAATCTGTGTAAATGCTTAATTTTATGCCGTATGAATCTCAATGTCCTTTAAGCTACATCAGTCGGCCCTTCCAGCTGGCTCGTGATGGGGAAACGGATATCACCGAGACGTGTCAGGAATAGCCCCTTGATGTTTTTTAGGACCTAATGTCATGAAACAGAGACATGGCGCTAAATACGCTTGAGATTATATATATATTGATATAAATTGTAATAATTTATGAAATGAATTGTTATTATTTTCTAAGATTTTTGTCCTTTTCTGAGTTTGATGGATTCATTTACAAACATTCCATTTTCATATCATTAATATGAGTGTATTTTATATATTGGTGTTTCCTAAAGTGTAAACTTGTTATAATCTAGAAACAAATACAGTCTTAAACCAAACAAGGGGTGATTGTGAAAACGTATAGGATTTACCATTTCTAAAAACTTTAAGAATTATACTAAGCAAGACAGTCGGAGATAATTTGTGACCAAAGGTTGTATTCTTTACAATCAGTCTATACGTTGCAGCAAATCAAAGCAACGTAGTATTACAATGGTACCCTTACATGTATAATAACTGTTTCCCTTCGGATTTAGGAAAACTGTTGTCCCATTTAAACTTTTTGAATCGCTGAGAAAGTTTGACCTTGTGGCAAACTAACACTTGAACATTAAAAACGCCTCCAAATTATATGTGCAAAGACTTTCTCTAATCATCCATTAGCAAGTTTGTACATATCCGGAACGTATGTCACTTCTATGAAAGTGTAAGCAAGCTTTCCAATAATTACAATGCTGAAATTTATGCAAGCACAAAATTACAAATAGGAGAACAACATTACATGTTCACTGGGTCGTTTGGCTACATTTAGAACGACGTATAATATTATCAAATTTAAATAAATTGATGACGAGATAATATATACAGGGACAGCTTATCGAGTTTGATTTAAGACTTGAGTGTTGTATTGTTCTGTTGTTTAAGCCTGGCTCCTGCTAATTTAAGAAAAAAGTCTTAAGCAAGATTAAGACGTAGATTTAACCAAATTATGCAATGCATTCTATAAGGGAGATATTTAGAAATGATAATGTGAAGTCTAATCCATGCATCATGCAAGAATTTTAAGCTTGTCCAAGCCCTTAAAAGAGAAAATAACTTCAATTGAAAGGGCCAGGGGGACATTCTTCCTTGATCATTGGTCCTAGTGAAAAATTGTTTTTGGCCGTATCACTTTTAAACAATTCTGATTCTGATTCTGAAGTATACAGATAATCTGATTTAGCAGGTCATCCCGTATATCAGAAATGGATTTGTGGACTAATTTACTAGGCATTAATCGCTTGAGATTGGGCAGCTTTTAAATAAATATGAATACGCCTGGACGTTGGAAACAATAATATTTGTGGGTATGGTTTTGTCTTTTGCTATATTTAAAGAGATCGTAGTACCAAAATCATACTTCCAAAATCGTAAACTACAGAACATTGACTAATCCAGAATATTCAGCTTTAAATATTTCTACACATGACTTGCTTTTTTTTAACATGCCAAATCCTTTAATCGTTCAGAAAATTTGAATTGTCATTAGCTGAGATTATTAAAAGTTTTCATTATTTACAAATGTGACATAAGAAAATAGATGCATCAGTCAATGGTCCTTCAATTGGGATTGGTCCAACAGGAATAAGTTTGACATTTTGTTTTCCACAGGTATTTCTCATTCTTTATCATAAGCGCCAGCACCTAAACATTGCTGAATAATAAATAGGCTAGAGCAGGGAGCCAGGCTTTTCCAATTCAAAAGCAGCCAAAATATTTTTATGATCTTTTAAAGATATCTAATTGATAATTCTAACTGTTGTCTAGTACCTTCGGTGTAAATTTTTAAATAGGGTGTAAATTTTCCAAGTATTTTGTAAGAGCTCATTTTTATACGACCTTTTTACTATCTCTGTATTGTTCTTGATGCCAGTATTGTCACGTGCGTAGACCGGAAATAATGAGAAAGTCTGCCTTAATGCCTATTAAAAGTTTGCACGTGAAATTGATGGCTATGCTAGTTTGGGTCAGCAAACTATAACACATTTAGAATATGCTGAGTTATGTGTATTGCATGTGTTGCAATTATGCGTATTGCACGTGATGATGCCAACATAAACAGATGTGCACATCTGTTTGTGATTGCAACATCGCCTGCAATGAACAATTCAAAGCATGCAAAGGCCTGAACACGGAGTGTGAATAACTGCTACTACCGGTATATTAGAGGCATTAATGCGGGTTTACTCACACTGCGGCTCAATTTAGATCATATTGTATTGTTGACGTTAAAGTATAACACCTTGCTAAGTTTAGAACATTTTCTCAGTATCAGTATTTGATAGTAGCCGTTGGTAACTATGGTAATTATGTCACATGATATTTGTCGTGACGTCATGGAATTTTGTTTCCGGTGATAAAAATGTGGTAAATGGCTTATAAGTTGTAATTTTAAGTTAACTGAAAGGGACAAAAATCTTACGAATTGCACTTTGTGAAAAGGTGGTTATAATAAATGTAACAAGATTACAAGCACCGTATATGCAGTTACTAGACGGATTTGTTCTCCTCCAAAAGAAAACCAAATATTTTGGATTGCTAGGAAGGCACCCTATGGCAGAATAAGCTTGAATGATTTTCATATTTTGAGTTATTTTGGAGAGGAAAAATCCTCCGTCTAATACCGAATAAATGGTTCGCACTCCGCCACTAAATCTGATTAGGGTCTTCCCATTCTCACATAATCTTCTTATACACTGTAGAATATATAAGCAACATTATAGATCAACATTATAGACCCTGATCAGATTTGACAAAGCATGTTACTGGGACATGAGACACATAACATCTTTTCACAAAGAGCATTGTTTTATATGATATAGTTCCAAGTTAAACTTGGATACTGTTTTAATCATTCCTTTTATACATAGCACCTCACAGATATTTACATCTTAGAGGTGTATTGTAAATATGTCATTAAATTATCAGTTTTATTATCATTAATTGAGCCGCGACACGAGAAAACCAACAAAGTGTTTGGCCGCCCAGCACAGTCTCAGATCAGCCTGGGCATCCCCCTAGTCTGATCAGAGTCTTCGCCGTCCACAAGGAGGTAGCTTAGATCCTTAGCTACCCTTTAAGCGCTTAGCGAAGAGTCTCATTAGCCTGGGCGGATGCCCAGGCTGATTAGAGTCTGCACTGGGCGCACAACCACTTTGTTGGTTTTCTCGTGTCGGGGCTCAATTCATTCTTAGATTTTATCTAGTTTTTCATTCATGTAGCTTAGACTTTTTCTACTCATGTTCACCAAAATTCATTTACAGGTAATATTCTATGTCCATGACATTTCACTCTCTTGTAGTAACAAAGTAATCAACGTTTACTGACATCCATCCAAAGGATAGACAGTGATATGAGCAAACTTAATCTTCTCAGTTTTGAGATGTCACGGTGATAGAAGGGTAACACCCACAGCATCCATATCATTTAAAAGAAGGGTAAAATACCCATAGTTTTCTTCATATCTCAAGGCTTTGATAAAGATCCATGGAATGTGTTAATATACCCAAGGAATCATTTTTGTGAGGGACACCACTGATGATATCTGGAAAAATATAGGACTGTTTGAACAAGATAAGCCAGAAGGTAAATTGATTTTACATAACTCTGCAAAAGACCTATATTTGGCAGCAGCAAAATTTGGCGGTTTTTGTAAACCAACCTTATGGTAATTTTTTAATTTGGCTCATTTGTATTTTATTTAACAACAATAAAAAAACATTTAAAAAAATGTCATAGTCGTATGGGCCACTTGCGTCAAATTCTTCTTCTTACGTGGCTGAATGCAGTGATAACAATTGTTCTGTATTGTTTTACGAAATTTTGCAAAACAAATTGTCCATTAAATACATTTTGTAAGCTTCTTATGTTAGGTACTTAGTAGCATGACGAGTCTAATAAACATTAGCACTCTGCATTGCCTCCACCTGTTTGCTAAGGACCTTTTTGTACTGTCAAAATGTATATGATATATGATGAACACCGGCTTTGATTTCTAGGCTTTGATTATACCTTTTTTGTACTAGTCAACATGTATATGATATACGATGAACACAGGCTTTGCTTTTATGGGGTAAGGACTAAATTGTATGATCAACGGTTGTAATTTCCATTTTGCGATCATGAATTCAAACTGGAGTCATTTTAATCTGGCTTGTTCGTCTTTTTCTGACAATATCGCCAAAATATAGTAGCCACCAAATATAAGTTTTTTGCAGTAAGTGTTTGAATAGGTATTATCTAGTAATCTCTTCACAAAATAGTTTCCCTCAATTAATTAACATTGTACATGCGTTATTATTACGATGCAGCTGCATTTGTTTATCAAATTCCATATATAACATACACAAGAATACTTCTCCTAAATCAGAAAAAAATGAATCTAGCTATTAACATCTGTACGTAAATCCCTGCCATAAAATAGTTTCCTTGTCCAGTTTACAAGTACTAACACTGAAAGTGTGATCCAGGAATTATAATCATTGTTATTTTTTTTCCTAATTAAAACAGCTGTTAAAATGATAATTCTTGTTGCTATTTCTAAATTTGTTATGGATAATGTTAAGTTGATAATGTTATTTAAATATTCGGGTATTCAGAATATTTTTCAAATTGCCATATATTTATTTGCAAGTTGGTATGTTTATATAAATGTTGTACTATTTTATCTTACTAGTTAATTAGTTATATCATTTTGTATTTCTGACCTCGATTTATCAAAATTATAATAATACTAATAAAATGGTAGGCTTTACAGAGCAAATTTTTATTACTTCAAAAGTTCATAAGGATCCTGGTAGAAAACATGCAGAGTGTATTTGAAGGTTATGTTTAAGCTGTATTATCTTATTTTCCTGTCAATGTTGTTGAATTCATGACAGATTAGAAAAATGTCAAAATCTACATAGAGAGCAAACCCATGACAATACATTGTTCTTGAAGAGCATTTCATTGTATATATACAGTAGTAGTTTTCTGGACAGATTTTGCAGTTAATCAAACAATATAACACTAATGGTAGTATATTCAGAATTAGTAATTAACCGTACTGTATGATTAAAATTAAGAGTAGCAATAAGATCAGAAATCACAATAAACGGTACACACATACCGTCACCTTAGCGCGAAAAGTCAGTAAGTGCTTTATACTCGTATATTTTAATTGGAGTTACTTACTTTTTGCGCCAAGGTGACAATACACAAAATAAACTGTATACTCATGGCTAAACTCAGAGACTAGAACATGCGATAGGCTCAGGTTCTGATCTGCCTGCACATTTAAGTCCGTGAAGGGTACGTGCAATTCAAGTGAATGCGTACAGTACCATTTCTGTTTATGCAGTTGGACAACCAGTGGCTTATACAATGAATTGACTCTTTTCTATTGTACAGGTAATTGTAGTTAGATTTAATTAGTGTATAGTTAGAATGCTTTTTATAGCTATTACAGCAACACAGAATATGTCAAACTTTCAATCTGCCCAATATGACCACCGATTTAGCTATTACTATGATATGGAAAGATATTACTGTTTTTCTTGACCGTGGAGGCAACGGTATAATAACAGGTCCATTTGGTAAATAGCTTATTTTGCCATCTTACATTGTATATAGTCCTTATTTTCCTTTGACCAGTATTAGGGTCATTTATCCTCATTTTTATTGTTTTTCTTCTCTCATTCTTTCATTTCATTTATGATGGTAATGTGCAATATCTTAATTACTAGTCGAAATATGTGTTCAATGTAACTTTCAATGCTGTTTTGAAAGTTCGTGTAAAATTCACTTTTTACAGCCTTTATTTGTGTAGAAAGTATATGAAAACATCATTTCAAAATTTCTTAAACATATTTCACGCGTGGTCAACCCACAGTTCCGTGTAAACTATGAGTACAAAAAATTTGATAGACCGACATTTTGGTTTAACCACTTTCTGGAGGTTTGTGTTTTCTACGAGTTCTTTTATTGCAAAACAGATATTTGCACAAATATGCTTTATGTACATATGAGTCAAACAGCTTTGTTTTATTTGGCTACAGGTCTATTTTAGAAGCCTGAAACTTTACTTTTCGGGTGAGAATGGAATTATGCGTTTACCAGGCGTGATATTTGTCGTTTGAAATCCAAAATCAACATGCAGACTTTAATTACCATGAATATTAGGGCACTATAACTAATTACTGTAGTTATCTTAGAGTGAAAAGCTCCAATTTCAGTGGAAGCAACTCTGCCATTTTTATTTTCCCCTCTCCTCTTAATAGAGGCCAACTGCACTGTTTGCTCACAAACCTAGCTTCCAATAATTTGGATTCATCATGGGATTTTTTGAAAAGAGGGAAAGCTTTTAAGTATGATATACCATTATCTCATTTGCAAAATGAAACACTTAATTGTACTGCAGTAACCTAATTTTGTTCTTCAATCTGACTGCGACATGTAGTTCACCAAATAAATTGCAACTGGGCGTACAGTTCAAGTATCAGCTAGTTGTACAGTTTAAGTCACAGCTAATTGTACAGTTTTACTACAAGCTGAAACAACCTATTTACGGTAAAAAAGAATTCCTCTTAAACCTTTTACCTGAACCTTGCGAAACGTTTAAAGGTGTCTATATGATTTTATCAGAAGTTAAAATTCCAATTATTGGAACAGATCGGTCTGAGCAAACAGTGCAGACTTAGATGAGCAGTCTGATCAGGGGGTATGGAACAGTTTGGTTTTAAAGTGCAAAAATGAATCCAAAAGATTGAAATAGAATGGCAAACTGTAGTCTAGGAATGAATCCAAAAGATTAAAACAGAATGGCAAACTGTAGTCCAAGACTCCAAAAAATTAAAATAGAATGGTAAACTGTAGTCCAAGAATCCAAAAGATTAAAACAGAATGGCAAACTGTAGTCCAAACTGTAGTCCAAGCTGAATCCAAAAGATTAAAATAGAATGGCAAACTGAAGTCCCAGACTACAGTTTACCATTCTCTTTTAATCTTTTGGATCCATAATCGCATTGTTAAACCAAACTGTTCCATTTTAAGGGCAATTATGGTAAAAAGTAAGTGTCTCATTTTTAGAAATTTACGGTATTTTTATATGTGAAACTGAAGGGAGGATCTGTCTGGTATAAGAAGCCGGTGCTGAGGAATAGCCAAAGTTTTGTTGATGCAACTGGTGTTCTTCTTTTGTTTCTACAGAAATGCTAAAAGAATGTGGATCCTTTGATACTATAAAGCATTTTGAAGAATCCCCTCACTTATGCCATAAAAATGGCATAAGTGAGGGAATTCTGGCAAAATGGTGATGATTTTATAAGAATCCTCTCATTTGTGCCATAAAAATTGACCAGTGAGGGGATTCTTACAAAATGGTGATGAGATTCTGTAGCACATATTGGTGTATTATACGAAGAAAAAAATGTCATTTCAAAAGTTTTGGCTATTCACTGGCTCTGAAATGTACATTTTAAATGATGTCAAAGGTAACACACTGTACAAAGATTTTTTTCTCTGTACAAAATGTCAGAGGTCACACACTGTACAAAGATTTTTTCTCTGTACAAAATACTCATTGAATCATGATAATAAACTATATTATCTATTTCTGTTTCGTCATTGTTTAAATTCCCAATCTGGTTGCTGATTTAGCCATGTATTATTGAAACGATTTGGCCTTGGATCCTTTTGAAACTAATCAGTCTTTGAATCGACTGCCAAATCAAAATTAAGAAATTACAGTATGCTTTTTTCTGGTTTCGTACCAGATATTGTCAGGGTCACTGACGAGGCTTTATTAGCCGAAACTACGTACTCTGGCCCATGTTCCTATTTCTGTATGTATTGTCTGCTCTTGAAGGAACTTTTTAAGATTTTAATTTTACCTCACTGCAGCTCGTGTTGTGCCGTGTGGAGGCCGTAAAACGTCTCCCCGTACATCTTCCATAGTGCAGATTATATTTCATTTACATCCTTTGAGATCAGAGGATAGATTCTGAGAAATCTAAAATTTGAGATCGATTTGGACTATTATTCTAGGTCATCGTCTTTTATATTATTTGGATCCTTTTGAAACTAATCAGTCTTTGAATCGACTGCCAAATTAAAATTAAGAAATTACAGTATGCTTTTTTCTGGTTTCGTAGCAGATATTGTCAGGGTCACTGACGAGGCTTTATTAGCCGAAACTACGTACTCTGGCCCATGTTCCTATTTCTGTATGTATTCTCTGCTCTTGAAGGAACTTTTTTTAAGATTTTAATTGTATAAATACTGAGCGCCAGAGACAAAACTAGCTGAATTTGCAAACAACATAGATCTTTATGAGGCGGCTCATAATGAGTCGCCACATTTAGATCTTTACTGTTTGCCCTGTAGGCTTTGAATTCTGAATATGATATAGGTTTGATGAAACATTTTTTGAATTTGTTTCGTCTGCTTTTTGACACTTTAAGCCCAAGTGACGAAATTAGCAAAATTTGCAAACAGCGTATACCCTGATGAGGCGGCTAATCATGAGCCGCCTCATCTAGATCTACACTGTTTGCCCTCTTGTTATTAAATTCTCAGTGTGATATAGCTTGGATGAAACATTTTTTGAAATTTTGCAAAGTAAATTTTATCGTCTGCTTTTGGACGCATAAAGGATTTACTGGATGTTTGAACATGGCTGTATCCTTACTTATTTACTTCTTTACCCTAGCTTAGTCCTGTGCAATTGAATAGGGCCGATTAGCGCCACCGCCCAACAAAAACCCATTGAAAGACAAATAATCTTGTTTATTGGGTGTCACAATCCTATTAAAACGGAATGGGAAACTATAGTCCCAGTATGACGTGACGTTACTTGTTTTTTTCAAATACGGTCTAGTTTCTGAAGAAGACGGAAGTCGAAACGTTAACCTACAGTGTTTTGTCTTATTTCTGGACTTTATAATCCTATTATGCAACAGTTCAGTGGATTGATGTTTCATCGAAAGAAATACCCAATCTCATGTAGGTAATGACATAACAAGGCCACCAAACTGCAAGGAAGGTGGGGTCTGTTTATATAGTAGAGAATAAAATGTCTATAAAAACATTTAAGCGAATATTAACAAACAGACATTCATATGGACAATCTATATTACAGCCCAGTGAAAGGCCTATAGACATATACCAAACGGTTCCATTAAAAATTGCAATTAGAAAGGAACATGAAAACATAACACAAAACATCTACAAACTATTACATTAATTTCTACGTCTGTGACCTTAACCTAGCGTCAGAAAAAGCATCTAATAAGTTTCAACCTATAAGTTAATCCAGTCAAAAAACAAAAGGTTCTATTTTCGTATAATCAAAATATAAACATGAAAACATACCCTTTTAACGCAGCTGTTATACAAACTTTCAAAGGTTGAGGCGACAGCAGCAGATAGCTACCCTTGCACCTCGAAGACTCTGATTAGACTGGGCGGATCTGAGTCTGCGCTGGGCGCGTATGCCAGTTTGTTGGTTTTGTCATGTCTCGGCTCAGTTATGTATCCATCCTATACCAGCACTAGGCTACTAGCACTATGCACTTATGAACAATTAAGTCTTCCAGAAAAAAGAGCAAAAAGCAAAATCTAAACGTAAAACTTTGGCCGTTAAGCAAATTTTGAAGTATGTGACCTTGACTTTAGGTCAGCAGCATCATCTAGATGATGCAGGCTAATCAAGCAAACAAAGTACATGTAATGATGTATTAGCACTAAGAATAGGTTCCGGATAACAGAAGCAAAAAAACTGCAAAATGTTTACTAACATACGTACGGACGGACGAAGGAACGGAGAGATGAACGGATGAACGGAATTTAAGAATATACTTTTATTTTAGGACATAAAAGTATATATACAATGCAACGAAGTTTATTATTTATTTATTGCTGCACTTATTAATGAACAAAAATGTTTATATGGTAGGCTGGATAATCCGAAGTCGAAACCTCGAAACTGATGTCAGGATAATCAAGAGCCATGCTTTAGCGGTCCATATTCTCTCTTTCTCTCCCCCCCCCCCCCCCCGCCCCCCTTCCAACCACCACCACCACAAAAAACAACCCTATATTAGCCAGAAGTGCAGACATATCTGAGTCTTCCCTTTTCGCTCATATGATTTAAGGAAAGGGAATTAATTTGGTCATACAATGGTAAAATGAGATGGGAGGTAATCTTATAATTTTTGACAAGATTCTCAACTGCGCATGCGTTAATGGCTATGTTTCTTTTGTTTATAGCATTTGTGTCCCTTGCTTTAGTGACTTTGCAACTCAAGGGTATTTGATTTGTTTAAATTACGCTAGCCACGATCATTAACAATATTATTGTAGTGAGAAGTTTGCAGTGATATTTTTATAAACTCATAGAGCAATAGGGCCTTTCATGATGATGAGTTGCTGGTTTTAATATCGCAATGTTTTGCCAAGACGTCTGTGAGCAGCCTTCTAGTCGATTAAATATGCAAATTACGTCGTAACATTATACGTTGACGTCCATAAAACGTCGCGTTTTCTAATGGCGAAATCGTGACGTTTTAGTGCAAATTTTGCTAAAAATGCGATTTTAGTGTCATATGATAAATAGAATCTTGCATTCGTGCTCCTGCATTATTGAATTTATTAAACGAGTTGGGGAAAACCTATAAGATGCTCGGCAAAGCCTCGCATCTTATCTTTTTGCCCAACTCGTTTAATAAATTCAATAATACATGAGCACTCATGTAAGATCTTCTATACTATGATAATCAAACAAAAATTTTGAATATACAAAATTAAAAAAAGGAAGGACTATAAGAATTTTAGAAACTGATCAAAACCCCAAAGGAGACATTTTGGAGCAAAAGCAAGAGCAAGAGCGTGAGGTGTGGCCTGGGGTTGGATTTGAAAAAGGTTGATTTCTAAAGATTATCTGCAACAACGGCTGTGTGAGAAATGCTGCGGGTTACAACCCTTATAAAATGAAATCAATTCGAAAAACTATTGCTTGTATGAGTAATGCAAGGGAGACAGATCCAACAAATAAATATAAGATAAATATTGACGCATGCGCAGTGGAGAATCGTATCAAAAATTATAAGATTACCCCCCTTCTCATTTTACCATTGTATGACCAAATTAATTCCCTTCGCTTAAAACCATATGAGCGAACAGGGAAAAATTAGATCTGCCTGTCCCTCTGGATACTTGGCACAAGGAAATATAAATGAGCCGCGACACGACAAAACCAACAAAGTGGCATGTGCGCCCAGCGAAGACTCAAATCAGTCTGGGCATCCGCCCAGTATGATCAGATTCTTTGTTGTTCGCATGGAGCTAGCTTAGACCCTTAGCTATCCTTAAAGCGCACAGCGAAGACTCTGATCAGACTGGGCGAACGCCCAGGCTGATTTGAATCTTCGCTGTACGCACATGCCACTTTGTTGGTTTTGTCGTGACGCGGCTCAAATGTCAATTAATTAAGGTGAATGGGTATACTGTCAAGGGAAGCAATTCTGTCATTTTCATTTGGGATCCCTTCTCAACAGGGCTCAACTTAAACAGGAAAAAAAATCTCTCTTTTTTTTTGATGTAGGCAATTTAATTCTCTAGAACAAATTATATATGTTTTAGAAAACGAAATCTATTTCGGAAATCGCTCTTAGAGCGGAATCACCACACTTACTCGTTTTTTTTTGTTTGTTTTGTTTTGTTTTGTTTTTAAACAAATATGGGCGTCATGCCCACATGTTGTAAACACCCTTTAAAGCTCTTGGTCATACTCCCATATCCATTTAGTGAATAAATGTCCATTTTCATTTTCCATGCAGGTTCTATATGAAATATCGCAAAAGGCCAAACGTCCCTCTGACTTATGGGCATGTCTGTAACTGATGAAATTTGTGTTTGAAAGGAGTCACGGCTACAAGTCAAATGCTGGTCTGTAACCCTTAAATCTGTGCCAACACCAAATAAAACTAGCATACAAGGATCAAATAACATTAAATGGAACTGGAACTTGAACTTGCGTAAAGTACCCGGTTGCCGTCATTTTGTCACCCTGATTGAAAGTCTAATGAAAACCATGTGAATTCATCTGATAAAAATGTTTTCACCTCAACAAATTACTCAAGGGTTTTAACTCCGGCAGAACTAATATATAGTGATCCGGATGAAATAAGACCCACTTCAGATTATGCAGCCAATTTTATTGAAAGTTTCCTGAAAACAGCTGAAAACTGAAAGATTGCCACAAGATTGGCATTGCTGTGAACAGATCAGTGACCTATATAGATTTATGTATTTCTATAGGTCACGGACAGATAAGTGTCTGTAACTCTAGCAGAAAGAGGAGCGGCTGTAGTGTAGTGGATAACACTCCAGACTACCAATCCAGGGGTCGCAAGATCGATCCCCCGCTTCTCCGGTCTTTCGGATGAGACTTTAAACCGAGGTCCCGTCTCCATATGACCTCGTTGTTGGTGGGACGTTAAACCCGAGTTCACTCACTCACTCACTCTAGCAGAAAGGGTCTAATTATTGACCCTAATGTAATATGATCCATTTCAGATGGTGGTAACTGTATCCTTGCAGTTTCGAGATCAGCTGGAAAAACGTTGGAGTTGCAGCTACGTTACCTCACTTGACTGATCAGGGCAGTAACTCTGTAAGACAGGGTCTGACACTGGTCCCATATACGATCCACTTCAGATGGTGATAAAATACCTCAAAGCTCCACATGGATAAGTTCAAAAGGCCATTGTTGTGTTAAAATCAACTCTATTTCAATCAAAGAAGCCATATGCACATCTTCTTTTATGTGAGAACATGTAATACAAAGTTTGGAAAATATCCCTTGAAACCTGTTGAAGTTGATTACACAAAAATCCATACCCTACAGTGCAGAAAAGCTGCTCCAAGAGGCTAAATTCAAAAAGCTTTAGTACAGTCAAAATTAATTAAACCTTCATCAAACAGCCATAAGCGCATTTTCTCTATGACCACAACAAGTATACAAAGTTTAAAAAAAAATCCATTGAAAACTGTGGATGTTGATGAAGCAAACCTTATACTCTGTAGTGTCACAAATGGACAGACAGATAGACAAGCAGACAGACAGACAGACAGGAGCATATCAATCATTATGAGGGCATAAAAAAGTATAAGACTTTGGTACTACCAGGGGAACGAAAAAGATACGACAAACAATTTATCAAACTTCATTATATATTTCTTTTTTCTAAATGAACATCAATTTTCATAATAAAATCACAACAAAGGATAAAGCTAACTTTGGTAAAACTAAAATCTGAATGTCTGAACATGGAAACATTATGTACTGTGCACTGAAACAGAAACATATCTGATCAATACATGCATGATACAATTCATTCCAGTCTGTTCTAAGAACAATTATTTATACAGTCCATCGCAGTCTGTTCATTGGACATGCATGGATCTTATTACGGTTCTTAAAATGTATGGAAACACTTTCAAGAAAATGTATGGGAACACTTTCAAGAAAATGTATGGGAACACTTTCAAGAAAATGTATGGGAACACTTTCAAGAAAATGTATAGGAACAATTTCAAGAAAATGTATGGGAACACTTTCAAGAAAATGTATGGAAACACTTTCAAGAAAATGTATGGGAACACTTTCAAGAAAATGTATGGGAACGCTTTCAAGAAAATGTATGGGAACACTTTCAAGGGAAGTAACTCAATCTTTTTTCATTTTGGTTTTGCCTTCTTTCTCGATAGGGTCAACTCTTGTAGGAAAGAATTTGCTCCAACAGGAGCAAATTCTTTCCTATAAGAGTAGACCCAAGTTTGGAAGGTTTTCATTGTCCAGAAAAGCAAACAGGAAGTCATTATAGTTGTTCCCCTTTGTAAAAATGGCAGATCATGGAGCTGTACCCATACACCTTAAAACAGACTGGCATCAGCTGTATCTAGACTGGTGTAAATCAGATTAGCCTACATCCAAACACCATATTCAACACCGAATTAACTGACTTGAGAATAATTATTTGTTTGACAAAATCTGAAGTTTCTGTTGAAAGAATTTGAGCCGCGACACGACAAAACCAACAAAGTGGTTGTGCGCCCAGCGCAGACTCAGATCAGCCTGGGCATCCGCCCAGTCTGATCAGATTCTTCGCTGTCTGCAAGGAGGTAGCTTAGACCCTTAGCTACCTTTTAAGCACTTAGCGAACTATCTGATCAGACTAAGCAAATGCTGAGGCTGATCTGACTCTGCGCCGGGCGCACAACCACATTGTTGGTTTTCTCGTGTCCTGGCTCATTTCAGTTTGTAATGTCATTGAAAACTTGGCACACCATGGCATACACTGCATGCCATGCTACGGAACCAATGACGTCATATATCTGTTACCATAGCAACTAAGAGTTCATATTGATGTCAAAGTGACGTCACTGAGACGTCATTCTGTCAACAGTTGGTAATTCGATAGTTGCTATGGTAACAGATCTATGGCATCATCTCACTTATACATGTAATTCGTGAAGAGCATTGTATACAGTGTATGCCATGTTCCTCTCAAATTATAAGTGAGATGTTGTCTGGAAGTCATACAATGGACAAGTGTAATTTTCTCAAACCTATAATTCATTCTCAAATTTTTAATTCTCTGTTATACCATAAAAATTCTATGCACTGGGATAGAAAGGTCTGAGCAAACAGTGCAAAGGGTCTTTACTGTTTGCCATTCAATCTGCAGCTTTTGGATGCATTTCTGAGCTGCAGACCAAACTATTCCATCTCTAAGACAGTTGCAGTAACTATTTTTGGTGTCCCAAGTTTTAGATTTAACATAAATCAAGCTTCCCACAATACACCACATTCAGTATAATAGAAAATAAAAGATGCTTAAATATTGCAAAGCAAAGCAAAGCAAAGTCCCTTACTGGTATTGTAATACCCGGTACTAGCATAAAAATAACTTGCATGACTACACCCCTCTGTTTTGCCACCATTTTCAAAAGTTGTGACTTCTTGCTTGCTTCTCTGGATGACAAAGCCTCAAAACCATTCCAGAAAGAAATCTACTCTTAGAGCAAAAGTGTTGATCCCCAATGAAAATGAAAGTAAAATGATACTTGCAAAGTCTAGATAATGAGTACCATATACACGGTAATTTTCGCGGGTTCAAATTTTCGTGGTTGGGGCATACCTGTCAACTCTCCCCCATGAATAGGGAGTCTCCAGATTTTGGGAGGCACTCCCACTCTCCCTCCCTCCTTTGCCAAAAAGGGGCAAATCTCACTATTTTAAGGATTTCTCCCTATTTTTTGTTTGAATTTTAAGATTTTTTCTTTAAATAGTATAAAATTTCCAAATATCTCCCCCATGAAAATTGTCATGACTTTTGGAGCTTGCGCAGTTTTGCTGAAAAAGTCTGTTGAAATGGTCATTTTCACGCTTTCTCCCCCATGAGATTTTCTCAAAGTTGACAGGTATGGGTTGGGGGGCAAAAACATAAACATTAATTTTTGCGTTTTTTAATTTTGGCCGTTAGCAACATGCGCAAAAATCAAAATTGCTTGATTTTAATTTGAGCTAGTTCTTTCATTAACCTGCAGGCGCAGGTTAATGAAAGAACTGGCTCAAATGAAAAGTACCAGACTTTACCGAAGCAAACAGAAACAAAATACCGTATATGGACGCTGTGTCTACTGATGATACTTTGTAAGAAACAGGAAATTATTTTGCAATTATAATATTCCCGGTTTCTAAGTGACCGCGAAATACCGGGAAAAATGGAACACTGCAAAAATTATTACGTATAAGGTATTTGGTGATAATTAGGGATAATTTGTTAATTCAGAATTAACAAAAATTATCCCTAATTATCACCAAATACTCCCTCTTATCCAAACCTCTGATATTCCTCGATTTCCTTTCGTTGACTGGGCGGTGCTTATTTCTGACCTTACCTTTGACAAGTATATTTTCTAAACAGGTATATAATGCGGTAATGATTTTTCTGCTCACTCGCGTAGAACAAAGCTCACCTTTACAAAAGGCATGGAATGATCGGAGATCGCACAACAATATTCTTTTTTTAGCTCACCTGAGCCATAGGCTCAGGGTGAGCTATTGTGATCACCCAGTGTCCGTCGTGCGTCGTCAACAATTTGCTTTAAATGACATCTTCTCTGAATCCGCTAGGCCTAGGGCTTTGATATTTGGTATGAAGCATTGCCTAGTGGTCCTCTACCAAGTTTGTTCAAATGGTGGCCCCAGGGTCCAAAATGGCCCTGGGGCAGGGGGTCTTGGGTTCAAAACTAAAAAATACTTAAAAATCTTCTTCTCCAGAACTGCTTGACTCAGATGCTTGAAATTTGGTATGTAGCATTGCCTAGTGGTCCTCTACCAAGTTTGTTCAAATGGTGGCCCCAGGGTCCAAAATGGCCCCGGGGCAGGGGGTCTTGGGTTCGAAACTAAAAAATACTTAAAAATCTTTTTCTCCAGAACTGCTTGGCTCAGATGCTTGAAATTTGGTATGTAGCATTGCCTCGTGGTCCTCTACCAAGTTTGTACAAATGGTGGCCCCAGGGTCCTAAATGGCCCTGGGGCAGGGGGTCTTAGGTTCGAAGCTAAAAATACTTGAAAATCTTCTTCACCAGAACTACTTGGCTCAGATGCTTGAAATTCGGTATGTGGCATTGCCTTGTGGTCCTCTACCAAGTTTGTTCAAATGGTGGCCCCAGGTCCAAAATGGCCCTGGGGCAGGGGGTCTTGGGTTCAAAACTAATAAATACTTAAAAATCTTCTTCATCAGAACTGCCTGCCTCAGATGCTTGAAATTTGGTATGTAACATTGCCTAGTGGTCCTCTAACAAGTTTGTTCAAATGGTGGCTCCAGGGCCAAAATGGCTCCGGGGCAGAGAGTCCCAGGTTTGAACCATAGAAATACATAGAAAAATATTTAAAAAATCTTTTACTTCAGAACGGCAAGGCTCAAATGCTTGAAATTTGGTATGTAGTATTGCCTTAAAAAGTAGACCTTTACCAAGTTTGTTCAAATGGTGGCCCCAGGGTCCAAAATGGCCCTGGGACAGGGAGTCCTAGGTTTGAACCATAGAAATATATAGAAAATATTTTAAAAAATCTTCTTCTTCAGTACCACTTGGCTCAGATGCTTGAAATTTGGTTTGTACCTTTGCCTAGTAGTCTTTTACGAAGTTTGTTCAAATGATGACCCCAGGGTCTATAAATGGCCCCGCCCCAGGGGGTCCTGGGTTTGAACCATAGAACTACATAGAAAAATATTAAAAAATCTTCTTCAGAACCACTTGGCTCAGATGCTTGAAAATTGGTTTGATGCATTACCTCGTTGTCCTTTATCAAGTTTGTTTAAATGATGACCCCAGGGTTCAAAATGGCCCTGCGGCAAGGAGTCCTGAGTTTGAGCCATAGAATTACATAGGAAACTGTCTTCAGAACCACTTGGCTCAGATGCTTGAAATTTGATATGATGTGTTGCCCGGTGGACTCCTACAAAGTTTGTGTAAATGGTTGCCCTGGGATCCAAAATGGCCCTAGGGCAGGGAGTTTTGGGGTCGAAATTAAAATGTACTTAAAAACCTTCTACTCCGGAACCCCTTAGTGCAGATGCTTGAAATTTTGTATAATACATTGCCTAGTGGTCCCTAGAAATACATAGAAAAATATTCAGAAATCTTCTTCTTCAGGACCACTTGGCTCAGAGACTTGAAATTTAGCTTGTAGCATTGCCTAGTGGTCCTTTACCAAGATTATTCAAATAATGGCCCCAGGGTCCAATGGCCCTGCCCCAGGGGGTCCAGGGTTTGAACCATAGCAATACATAGAAAAACATTCAAAAATCTTCTTCTTCAGAACCATTTGGAAATGGTTGCAAACTATCTGGTTTGTTCAAATTATGACCCTAGTTTGACCTTTAATCTTTTTGCTCAGGTGAGCGATTCAGGGCCTCTTGGCCCTCTTGTTTCTTTCAACCCAGCATACAGACAGCCTCTGAACAACTTAGTGACGACGGCGATGCAAAGTTATGACATCAGAACAACCTTGTATACACCTCAGTCAATAAAGCGTCATAACGTTGCATCGACGTTCCTCCGACTTCATTTCGACGTAGTGTTCCTGTATGGAAACTGTTTATCATTTGCGATGACCGACAGCGTTTACTGGGCATTTTAATCTGCCAATTGTGCGTAACAGCTCATGAGCGTGCTACTTTACCGAATTTTCATGTGGACTGCTCGATTTTGACATTGAATGGCATGCCTCTAACAGCACCACCCAGTCAACGAAAGGAAATCGAGGAATAGTAGCTTTCTCTAAATGTCTACTCATTCATCTCAAGCCTACTTTTACTGACATGGCCGAGCTTATTTCTGGCCTGACCTTCAAAAGTTTATTTTCAGAGACAGTGTAAGGTAATAGGGTAAAGTCGGGTAAATTTGGACAGCTGGTAAATTTGGACAGTGACATTGTTTCCTTTATATGTCAGTTGTTTGGAATTAAAACAAAATGAACTTTTCAAACAGTGAAAATCTGATGAGACGGCTCATTATGAGCCGTCTTATCTGGATTTTCACTGTTTGCAATGGTATGTCCGAATTTACCCGCTGTCCGAAGTTACCCAACTCGACTCTAATGATTACAGTCATGTTTCCTCAATTGTAAGGGTAATCATAATCATAATTTCATTTAGGGAAAATGTATGTAAAACAAATTTTAAATCCTTTAAACAACTTTCTGAGCAACATTTTCACAGAACTAGAACTGAACTGAATCTGCATTAACCCGCATAAAAAGAATGAAACATGATGAATCACCATCTAGGACAAAGATTGCAATAGCCATTATGACTACGCAGAAAACACCGTTTTTTTCTTCAGCAACAGCAGATCCACAAAATGAATTTTCCCCCAAATGATCCATTTATAATAAACGCAAAGTTTTCCTGCCGTATCAGCCTAGGCATCCACCAGTCTGATCAGAATCTATCCTGTTGGAATGGAGATATATCTTAAGATCCTTAGCAAACTTTTAAGGACTCTGATCTAGCTAGGCCACATATGCCCTATTTTACAGTATTCTACTGTTTTTTTCATGCTGACAAGTTTTGAAAGTGAATAACAACCTTAATTTGGCTAAGCAATGAGAAAACAGCAGACTTAACTTTACTATCTACCATATCTATTCATATATAATTTAGGTTTTTTCTCTCTCCACAAAATACTCCTAATTTGTAAATCAGTTGTGTGCGATTTGGCAATTAGATAGGTTTACTCCTTCCAAAACAATCCAAACCAGAGGACCAATGGTCCTGTAGCTCACCTGACACTTGGTCCTGGTATATATTTTAATGCTTTTATACATGTATATAGCACCAGGGCAGGGGCAGATAACCCCCCCTCCCTTGGGGATTAATGTTGAGTCCTAATTCTATATACCAAGCCACAAGGTCACTGGGCCTTTGTTTCTGGACAAAGATTTCTGAAGGTTTTTTTATCATATATGGGTGTGGTGGCCACCATGTTCATGTCACCATGACCATCTGAACAAACTTTGATTCCTTTGACCCAGTATAAAAGCTCCATATGAAATACAGTAATCATTTGTATAAACTATGATGGGCCTGAGTGCCCAATGCTGCATACCGGTACCAAGTTTCAAGGTTATAGACCTTTCGGTTCTCAAGAAAAAGACGTTTGAAGAGTTTTTACCATATATGGGCATGGTGGCCATCTTGGTCAAGTGACCAAGACCATCTGAACAAACTATGGTTCCTTTAAGCCAGTGAAGCTCCATGTGAAATATGTCTTCAATTGACCCCAGTGGCCTCTGAGAAGATGTTGACAGGTGACAGAATCTCAATGACCTTGTACAAAAGTCAAAGAATGACCTTGACCTTTAACAACAAAATATCTTCATCTGGTCATTTAGTCAACCATATATACCAAATATTGTACCTTAGACTTAAATAGTTTCTGAAAAATCCACTGTTTAAGCGTTTTCCCATATAAAAGCCTACATAATGTACCAATGTTGACAGTGTCATAAATTAGGTCAAGGTCAACGCGCAATCATTTGTACAAACTATGATGGGCTTGAGTGCCCAAAGCTACATACCAAGTTTCAAGGTCATACGCCTTTTGGTTCTGGAGAAGAAGATTTTGAAGGGTTTTTACCGTATACGGGCATGGCTGCCATCTTGGTCAAGATCCCGAGAACAAACTATTATTCCCGGATCACACTTAGACTCCATATGAAATTTTGCTTCAATCAGACCAGTGGTTTCAGAGGAGAAGATGTTTTGAAAATCTTGATGACGGACAGACCGACAAACTGACCTTGACCTTCAGTGACATAATAGCTTCATCTGGTCATTTTGTTGACCATATATACACCACGTATTGTACCTTAGACTTAAATAGTTTCTGAGAAATCCACCGTATAAGCATTTTCCCATATAAAAGCCTAACATACCAAAGTTGACATTGTCGTAAATTAGGTCAAGGCCAATGCAAGGTCATTATTTGTATGAACTATGATGGGCTCGCATGCTCAAAGCTACATACCAAGTTTCAAGATCATAGGCCTTTTGGTTCTGGAGAACAAGATTTTCGAAGAGTTTTTACCATATATGGGCATGGCGGCCATCTTGGTCATGTGACCCAAACCCCGGGTATAAACTTTAGTTCCCCTATTCCACTGAGACACCATATGAAATTTGGCTTCAATCTCCCCAGTAGTTTCAGAGGAGAAGATGTTTGAAAATCTTGATGACGGACAGACCGACAAAATGACCTTGACCTTCAGTGACATAATATCTTCATCTGCTCATTTAGTTGACCATATATACCACATATTGTACCTTAGACTTAAATAGTTTCTGAGAAATCCACTATATAAGCGTTTTCCCATATAAAAGACTAACATACAAACGTTGACCATGTCGTTAAAAAGGTAAACGCAAGGTCATCATTTGTACAAAGTATGATGGGCTTGAGTGCCCAAAGCTACATACCAAGTTTCATGGTCATAGGCCTTTTGGTTCTGGAGAAGAAGATTTTTGAAAGTTTTTTACCATATATGGGCATGGCGGCCATCTTGGTCATGTGACCAAGACCCCTGGTATAAACTTTCGTTCCCCCATCCCACTGAGACTCCATATGAAATTTTGCTTCAATCATCCCAGTGGTTTCAGGGGAGAAGATGTTTGAAAATCTTCATGACCGATGGTCCGACGGAATGACCTTGACCTTTAGTGACATGATATCTTCAGCTGGTCATTTAGTCGACCATGTATACAACATATTGTACCTTAGACTAAAATAGATTCTGAGAAATCCAAGCATTTGCCCATATAAAAGCCTAACGTACCAAAGTTGACCATGCCGTAAATTAGGTCAAGGTCAACACAAGGTCATCATTTGAATAAACTATGTTGGGCCCACATGCCCGATGCTACATACCAAGTTTCAAGGTCATAGGCCGTTTGGTTCTGTAGAACTAGATTTTTGAAGAATTTTTACCATATATGGGCGTGGCGGCCATCTTGGTCATGTGACCCAGATACCGCGAACAAACTTTCGTTTCCCCAACCCATGGAGGCTGCATAAGAAATTTGGCTTCAATCGGCCCAGTGGTTTCAGAGGAGAAGATGTTTGAAAATCTTGACGACGAATGGTCCGACGGAATGACCTTGACCTTTCGTGACATAATTTCTTCATCTGGTCATTTAGTCGACCATGTATACCAAGTATTAAACCTTAGAATTAAATAGTTTCTGAGAAATCCACTGTTTAAGCCTTTTCCCATATAAAAGCCTAACATACCAAACTTGACCATATCGTAAACTAGGTCAAGGTCAACACAAGGTCATGATTTGTATAAACTATGATGGGCCGGCATGCCCGATGCTACATACCAAGTTTCAAGGGCATAGGCCTTCTGGTTCTGTAGAAGAAGATTTTTGAAGGATTTTTACCATATATGGGCATGGCGGCCATCTTGGTCATGTGACCCAGATACCGCGAACAAACTTTCGTTTTCCCAACCCATGGAGGCTGCATATGAAATTTGGCTTCAATCTGCCCAGTGGTTTCAAAGAAAAAGATGTTTGAAATCTTGAAGACGGATGGTCCGACGGAATGACCTTGACCTTCAGTGACATAATTTCTTCATCTGGTCATTTAGTCGACCATGTATACCAAGTACTAAACCTAAGAATTAAATAGTTTCTGAGAAATCCACTGTTTATGCCTTTTCCCATATAAAAGCCTAACGTACCAAACTTGACCATACCTTAAACAAGGTCAAGGTCAATGCAAGGTCATGATTTGTACAAACTATGATGGGCCGGCATGCCCAATGCTACATACCAAGTTTCAAGGTCATAGGCCTTTTGGTTCTGTAGAAGAAGATTTTTGAAGGGTTTTTACCATATATGGGCGTGGCGGCCATCTTGGTCATGTGACCCAGATACCGCGAACAATCTTTCGTTTCCCCAACCCATGGAGGCTGCATATGAAATTTGGCTTCAATCGGCCCAGTGGTTTCAGAGGAGAAGATGTTTGAAAATCTTGACGACGGATGGTCCGACGGAATGACCTTGACCTTTCGTGACATAATATCTTCATCTGGTCATTTAGTCGACCATGTATACCAAGTATTGTACCTTAGAATTAAATAGTTTCTGAGAAATCCACTGTTTAAGCCTTTTCCCATATAAAAGCCTAACGTACCAAACTTGACCATACCGTAAATTAGGTCAAGGTCACCGCACGGTCATGATTCGTACAAACTATGATGGGCCGGCATGCCCGATGCTACATACCAAGTTTCAAGGTCATAGGCCTTTTGGTTCTGGAGAAGTAGATTTTTGAAGGGTTTTTACCATATATGGGCGTGGCGGCCATCTTGGTCATGTGACCCAGATACCCGGAACAAACTTTCATTCCCCCGACCTAGGTAGGCTCCATATGAAATATGGCTTCAATCGGCCCAGTGGTTTCAGAGGAGAAGATGTTTGAAAATGTTGACGACGGACGACGGACGGACGACGGACGGATGCCTGGCTATACTATAAGCTCACCTATGAGCCTAAAGGCTCAGGTGAGCTAAAAATCTAGATCTGTCTTATAAGGCAGATCTAGATATTTGGCATTGTTTTGGAAAGATGGATCTAGATTATGACTGATCTAGATTTTTGGGGATCTTCAAAAACGATTCCAGATATCCAGATCTGTCTTATAAAACAGATATAGATATTTGGGATTGTTTTGGTAAGGCAGATGTATATTATGACAGATCTAGATTTTTTTTGATCTTCAAAACAATCCCAAAAATCTAAATTTGTATTGTAAGACAGATCTAGATTTTTAGGAAAGTTTTGGCAAGACAGAGAGAGATTATAATGGTCTTGCAACACAGATCTGGATTTTTGGGATTGTTTTGGTAAGACAGATCTAGATTATGACAGATCTAGATTTTTTGTGACTGTTTTAGAGTGAAAAACTTCCAATTTTATAAGCAAAGAAATAAGGCAGTGCTAACACCAATGAAACATACATTCTGAACGGCAAAACAAGAGGTAGCTTAAAAGCACAACAAAAATATTGCATAAAATTGTAAAAAGATAAGGAAGGCACATCAATAAAGACTACAAACATCAGTCAGTACTACTTACTAACTATCCAAATAATGATTACCAAATTTCTTTGGTTATAAGACGGGGGTTTTTCCCTTCCAAAACAATCTAAAAAATCTAGATCCATCTTATAAGATGGATCTAGATTTTTTAGATTGTGTTGGATGAGCCAAAAATTGTGTTGGAAGAGAAAAATCATTCTTTTAAGGCTGAAGTGCACAAGACTGATGTACATATCTGCAGTTATTTCAGAATGATAAACTCCCATCTTGCAACCAAATATATATGAGCCAAACACGAGAAAACAAACAAAGTGGTTGTGCACCCAGCGCAGACTCAGATCAGCCTGGGCATCTGCCCAGTCTGATCAGAATCTTCCCTAAGTGCTTAAAGGATAGCTAAGGGTCTTAGCTACTTCCATGCAGACAGCGAAGACTCTGATCAGACTGGGATGATCTAAGTCTGCGCTGGGCGCACAACCACTTTGTTGGTTTTCTCGTGTCACGGCTCATAGTGTAAAAGCAGTAGACGTTGATCAGAAATCAGTATTCCAGAGGCCATAATACTTCATATTTCAATGTTGAAAACTAATGTTGTTATTTGAAGATCAGTGCCTAATAAAATGATTATGTCAAGCTTGAAGATTCTACATAATGTGGCTACTGAGAAATGGTGAGGTGATATTTTAATGTTCAAAACTGAAAACAAATTAAAAGTGAATAACAGGAGCCAGATTTCTTCCCTTGACTCAACATGCCGATGTCCATCAGTACAATACAAAACAACAAATCAATGCCTATCAGTACAAGAAGTCTGATACAACAAATTATCGTCTATCAGTACACAAAGCTGGATACAACAATAATTGTCTATCAGTACATGAAGTTTGAAGCAACAAATCATTGTCTATCATTAGACAAAGTTTGATACAACAAATCAATGACTATCAGTTCATGAAGTTTGATACAACAAATCATTGTCAACAATAACTGTCTATCAGTACACATGGTTTGGTACAACAAACCATTGTCTATCTGTACACAATATTTGAAACAACAAATCATTGTCCACGAGAACAAGAAGTTTGATACAACAAATCACTGTCTATCAGTACATGAAGTTTGATACAACAAATCATTGTCTATCAGTACATGAAGTTTGATACAACAAATCACTGTCTATCAGTACATGAAGTTTGATACAACAAATCACTGTCTATCAGTACATGAAGTTTGATACATCAAATCATTGTCTATCAGTACACAAAGATTGATAAAACAATTCATTGTACAACAGTACATGAAGTTTGATACAACAAATCACTGTCTATCAGTACATGAAGTTTGATACATCAAATCATTGTCTATCAGTACACAAAGATTGATAAAACAATTCATTGTACAACAGTACAGGTAGTGTGAAATCAAATTCATGCAGTGTGACACCAATTTTCAACAAAAACAAAGTGTGATGGAATGAAGATAGATAGTTGGACGGTCCAATGTGAAAACAGTTAAGCATTCCTCCCTTACCCCCAGCCCTGAAGCATCGTTTAAAGAAAAAGAGAAACAAGAGGGCCATGAGGCCCTGAATCGCTCACCTGGGCAATTGGCAAGGTGGCTTTTTCTTATCATGTCTGAAATTGTCAAAATATGAGTCTTGGGTCAAAAGTCAAAGAATAAACCATGACCGCTTGTACTCATAAGACAACCATATATACCATTTTTAGGCCAAAATCCTCAAAACTTTCCACAAAATCTTATGTTCTAGCATTTTCCCATATATGACCATGCCGCAAAAAGGTCAAGGTAAACCCAAGGTCACAATTTGAACAGTCTTGGTGGTACTCTAGTACTCCATGCTACTTACTAAGTCTCAAGGCCATAGGTGTATTGGTTCTGGAGAAGAAAAATATTAAAGAATTATACCATAAGTGGTAATGGCGGCCATGTTGGTCACGTGACCTGGACCGTTTGAACAAATTTTTATTCAATCAACCCCTGGAGGCTCTATATGAAATGTGTTTACAATTGGCCCTTTGGCTTTTGAGGAAATGGTTAAAAATGTCAAAATATGAGCGATGATGATCAAAGGTCAAGAAATGACCTTGACCTCTTGTACTCATAATTCTTCATGACCTCATTAAGACACCTGTATATACCAATTTTTAGGCCTAAATCTTCAAAACTTTCCATGAAATCTTATGTTCTAGCATTTTCCCATATTTGACCTTGCTGTAAAAAAAGTCAAGGTCAACACAAGGTCATAATTTGAACAATCTTGATAGTACTCAAGTACCCAATGCTACATACCAAGTCTCAAGGCCATCCGTCAATTGGTTCTGGAGAAGAAGATTTTTAAAGGTTTTTACCATATATGGGCATAGTGGCCATGTTGGTCATGTGACCAGGACCGTTAGAAAATTTCTTTATTCCCTCAACCCATGGAGGCTCTATATAAAATTTGGTCGCAATTGGCCCGGTGGTTTTTGAGGAGATTGTTTGAAATTGTCAAAATATGAGAGTTCTGGGTCAAAGGTCAAAGAATGACCTTGACCTCTTGTACTCCCAAACCTTCATGTACTCATTAAGATGACTGTATATACCAATTTTAGGCCAAAATCTTCAAAACTTATCATGAAATTTCATGTTCTAGCATTTTCCCATATTTGACCTTGCCATAAAAAAGGTCAAGGTCAAAACAAGGTCATAATTTGAACAATCTTGATAGTTCTCAAGTACCCAATGCTACATACCAAGTCTCAAGGCCATCGGTCAACTGGTTCTGGAGAAGAAGATTTTTAAAGGTTTTTACCATATATGGGCATGGTGGCCATGTTGGTCATGTGACCTGGACCATGTAAATATATTTTTGTTCCCTCAACCCCTGAAGGCTCTATATTAAATTTGGTTTCAATTGGTCCAGTGGCTTTTGAGGAGATTGTTAGAACTTGTCAAAATATGAGAGTTCAGGGTCAAAGGTCAAAGAATGACCTTGACCTCTTGTACTCGTAAATCTTCATGTAGTCATTAAGATGACTGTAGATACCAATTTTTAGCCCAAAATCTTCAACAGTTTCCAAGGTATCTTATATTGTAGCATTTTGCCATATAAAAGCATAAGGAAGCAAATTTGACCTTACCGTAAAAAAGGTCAAGGTCAACCCAAGGTCATAATTTGAACAATCTTGGTAGTACTCACGTACCCGATGCTACATATCAAGTTTCAAGGCCATCGGCCTATTGGTTCTGGAGAAGAAGATTTTTTCAGGTTTTTACCATATATGGGCATGGCGGCCATGTTGGTCATGTGACCAGGACCGTTTGAACAATTTTTCGTTCCTAAGGTCCCATGAGGCTCTATATGAAATTTGGTTACAATTGGCCCAGCGGTTTCAGAGGAGAAGTCATTTGAAATTGTTGACGGACGGACGGACGACGGACGACGATGGACGACGGAGCCTTACCATCCTATAAGCTCCCCCGGAGCCGCTGGCTCAGGTGAGCTAAAAAAAACAAAACAAATATTATATTGCAAGCCTAAGAAAAATAAACAAGAGGACCATGAGGCCCTGAATCGCTCACCTGGGCAATTGGCAAGGTGGCTTTTTCTTATCATGTCTGAAATTGTCAAAATATGAGTCTTGGGTCAAAAGTCAAAGAATGACCATGACCGCTTGTACTCATAAATCTTCATGTACTCATTAAGACAACCATATATACCATTTTTAGGCCAAAATCTTCAAAACTTTCCACAAAATCTTATGTTCTAGCATTTTCCCATATTTGACCATGCCGCAAAAAGGTCAAGGTAAACCCAAGGACACAATTTGAACAGTCTTGGTGGTACTCTAGTACTCCATGCTACTTACCAAGTCTCAAGGCCATAGGTGTATTGGTTCTGGAGAAGAAAAATATTAAAGAATTTTACCATAAGTGGTAATGGCGGCCATGTTGGTCATGTGACCTGGACCATTTGAACAAATTTTTATTCAATCAACCCCTGGAGGCTCTATATGAAATGTGTTTACAATTGGCCCTTTGGCTTTTGAGGAAATGGTTAAAAATATCAAAATATGAGCGATGACGATCAAAGGTCAAGAAATGACCTTGACCTCTTGTACTCATAATTCTTCATGACCTCATTAAGACAACTGTATAGACCAATTTTTAGGCCTAAATCTTCAAAACTTTCCATGAAATCTTATGTTCTATAATTTTCCCATATTTGACCTTGCTGTAAAAAAAGTCAAGGTCAACACAAGGTCATAATTTGAACAATCTTGATAGTACTCAAGTACCCAATGCTACATACCAAGTCTCAAGGCCATCGGTCAATTGGTTCTGGAGAAGAAGATTTTAAATGTTTTTACCATATATGGGCAAAGTGGCCATGTTGGTCATGTGACCAGGACCATTAGAAAATTTCTTCATTCCCTCAACCCCTGGAGGCTCTATATAAAATTTGGTCACAATTGGCCTGGTGGTTTTTGAGGAGATTGTTAGAAATTGTCAAAATTTGAGAGTTCTGGGTCAAAGGTCAAAGATGACCTTGACCTCTTGTACTCCCAAACCTTCATGTACTCATTAAGATGACTGTATATACCAATTTTTAGGCCAAAATCTTCAAAACTTATCATGAAATCTCATGTTCTAGCATTTTCTCATATTTAATCTTGCCGTAAAAAAGGTCAAGGTCAACACAAGGTCATAATTTGAACAATCTTGATAGTACTCAAGTACCCAATGCTACATACCAAGTCTCAAGGCCATCAGTCAACTGGTTCTGGAGAAGAAGATTTTTAAAGGTTTTTACCATATATGGCCGCGGTGGCCATGTTGGTCATGTGACCTGGACCATGTAAATAAATTTTTGTTCCCTCAACCCCTGAAGGCTCTACATGAAATTTGGTTTCAATTGGCCCAGTGGCTTTTGAGGAGATTGTTAGAACTTATCCAAATATGAGAGTTCAGGGTCAAAGGTCAAAGAATGACCTTGACCTCTTGTACTCGTAAATCTTCATGTAGTCATTAAGATGACTGTAGATACCAATTTTTAGCCCAAAATCTTCAACAGTTTCCAAGATATCTTATGTTGTAGCATTTTGCCATATAAAAGCATAAGGAAGCAAATTTGACCTTACCGTAAAAAAGGTCAAGGTCAACCCAAGGTCATAATTTGAACAATCTTGGTAGTACTCGCGTACCCGATGCTACATATCAAATTTCAAGGCCATCGGCCTATTGGTTCTGGAGAAGAAGATTTTTTCAGGTTTTTACCATATATGGGCATGGCGGCCATGTTGGTCATGTGACCAGGACCGTTTGAACAATTTTTCGTTCCTAAGGTCCCATGAGGCTCTATATGAAATTTGGTTACAATTGGCCCAGCGGTTTCAGAGGAGAAGTCATTTGAAATTGTTGACGGACGGACGGACGGACGACGGACGACGACGGACGACGGAGCCTTACCATCCTATAAGCTCCCCCGGAGCCGCTGGCTCAGGTGAGCTAAAAAGATACAACCAAGCCTCATTGTTTGAACCTCATGATGTGGCTGGATGATACATGGATGACTTATGAATCAATTAATTAGTGTAAACAGTATTTTATCAGATCCTTTTCTATAAAACAGGGCCCAGTTGTTCAGAACTAACAACATCATTAGTTGAGCCGCGACACGACAAAACCAACAATGTGGTTGGGCGCCCAGTCTGATCAGACTCTTTGTTAAGTGCTCAAAGGGTAGCTTAGGGTCTAAGCTACCTCCATGCAGACAGCGAAGACTCTGATCAGACTGGGCGCATGCCCAGGCTGATCTGAGTCTGCACTGGGCACACAACCACATTGTTGGTTTTGTCATATGTATATAAGGAGGATTGATTCCCACAGTGTCATTCATGGATGGACACTCGGTGCCAGGTGTGTGCAACTATGGTTACGTAGGGCTGAGCTACTTGAGGAACGTCGTTATGAGAATTCAAACAGAACAGAACAGTGTCATTCTGTCTCTTGCTCACATAGCTTCAGCACCAGCCAATGCAGTTATAACAATAATTAATTCTGGTCGATTGATTGGCTGAATAAATTTTCGCATCTTTACCAGTACATGTAGCATAACTATATGCTGGGAACCAAACCCCCGGCAGAGAAGTCCTGTCTTTACTGAATCCTTGACTAATGATGCTGTTAAGCTTGGAACAACCATGCCTACTGTGTAGGAAATCTATATACAGCAACTTTAAGCATTTTCCTGATTATTATTTTAACGTTGAAACAGACTACATAACAAGAACTCATGTGAATGCCCATTATGATAACATTACTTTTAAGCTATCAATATAGATATCTAACTCTAACCATTTACCCTAGTCTTAACCCTTTTTTGACTAGTGGACTTGTCCATCCATATCATTTGGATGGGTCCATTTCTAGTTTTAGGGGTTTCTAGCCGAAATTTTCGTTTTTCCTGTATTTTGCATAGAAATCCCATGTAAACAAACAGTGTAGACCCTGATCAGATGCCGCATTTTGCGGCATCTGAGCTGGGTCTGCACTGTTTGCATATGTCCCTAAAACTGGTTTCCAGTCTTAAAAGGATTGAAAGGCCAATGGAAATAAAAACTAAATTTTATCTCAATATTTAGGGATAAAATGGTAGGACTGCTTTAGAAGCAAAACTATACATACACTAAAAACAGTCATAAACTGATACAAATAACTTCTCTTAAATATAAAATCTAGTTACATGTATAAAATATGGATTTTTCAATGGTCTTGGAATTTCTATACATGCAGCAAAAAAAAAAAAAAAATGTACAAATCATAACAATTAATTAATGGAATGATTTAATAAATGGGAATGTCTCTTTTTTAAGGTCTTGGTAATTTTATACATGAGTTTGCAGCAAAAAAACGTGTATAATTCATAGATAAACTTGTGTAATTAATAATAAACTTGTGTAACAAATAATACCCTTGTGTGACTTTATATCAAGAGAATGGAATGTCTGAATAAATGGAAATTAAGACTTGGTCCCTAAATTTAAAACAAAACTGACATAATAAAACTGACATAAAAAGCAATACCTATAATAAGCAAGATCTATATGGGTTACCGCAATATTTCTTTCTGTACTTTGGTACAAACAAACTGAAAATGTGGGTTATATAACTATGTGAAAATGGTGCCTAAAAAGCACACATCTATGAAAGTACTTAAAGCTATGCACAAATAAAAAAAAAATCATAAAATTTCATATTCAGATCTTTGAACAACAAATATCTACTACTAAACACAAATGAACAATATGAAATTTTTAAAATTTCTTGGAAAACGTCTTTCAAATATTGGTGTAACAATATCTATCACTTTACCCTATTGCACTCAGAACGGCCAAAACTCTATGGAGTTTTGACAGTTCTGAATGAAGTAGGGTTAAACCATGTCAACAAAGAGACACAAAATTAAATTTCACCATGCTCTAGATATTGAATTTTTTATGATTACATGTATTTCCACATAATTTGTTAAGTTTTCATAAAAAGTGAGGCAGTTCAAACAAGGGCTTCGCAAGCGGCGCATAATACGCCCGTTTCAGTGTCATGAAGGAGTTACAGAATGAACAAGATTGTTTATAGAAGGATGGACAGGCAGACAAAACAAGGGAAACAACTCTGTAATTAATGACAGCATTGTTATCAAAACAACACATCAAATACTATTAGTACACAAAAAATCAGGTTCCAGGGTGAAGCAGCTCAGAAGTTGTGAAACGCCAAAGTCAAACAAGGGAGATAATTCATAAACTTTAAGTTGCAATACTTTCTCTTGACAATATACACATCACCATAAAGTTTTGTTAAAACATTTCCAACGGTTAAGGAGATACAGAGTAAAACGGAAATTGATGCAAGGGCAGATAATTCAGGAAGTAAGCAAGAGTTGTGGTTCATGCACATGACATATTACCCCATTATTATACACATTCCTACAAAGTTTCATTGAAATATTTCATAGGGTTAAGGAGTTTTGGGGGAATGGGTTAGCCTAAAAAACTAATCAAAGGGAGGTTACTCCTAAATTGAGTGAGGGGGAACAACCATTCTTATATGTGGCACACCGTCTTGTGATCATGCACATTGCTAAAAAGTTTCATCAAGATATACCAAATGGTTACTTAGTTATTGAATGCACAAGATTAGTATACACAAGAATACCCTAAAAATCTAATCAAAGGGATGCAACTCCAAAACAAAGAAGGGGAGAGCAACCATTGTATACGCGACACATCATCACACCCTCATACATATTGCTATGAAGTTTCATCAAGATATCCCAAACAGTTATCTAGTTATGGCGCGCACAAGACTAGTAGGGTAAAAAATAATCAAAGGGGCATAACTTTGAAACTAAGAAAGGGGGAGCAACCATTACTATACGCGACACTTTGCCCCATCCTAATATATATGCCTACAAAATTTCATGAAGATATCTCAAACGGTTTCTGAGATATGGTGTGCACAAGAATGTTGACGGACGGACAGACAGACGGACGGACGGACAGCGCCATGCCATAATACGTCCGTTTTTTCAAAACGGGCGTATAATAAAAGGACAATGTTGAAATAAGCAAAAACTTCCTTAGAATTATAAGCAAATTGTGACACAAATATACTGCCTATCCAGAGCATAGTGATTGTGTAACAATATGCATATAATTACAGCATACCAATATGCATAAAATTATTGTATTACAATATGCATAAAATTACAGTGTAACAATATGCATAAAATAACAATGTAACTATATGCATAAAATTTTGGAGAAACAATATGCTTAAACTTATAGTGAATAAATATGCATAAAATTACAGTATTACAATATGCATATAAACTTATAGAGTAACCATATAAATAAAATGATTGTGAAACAATATGCATAAACTTACAGTGTAACAATATGCATAAAATTATAGGGTAACAATATGCATAAAATTACAGTGTGCACTATAAAAATATGCATAAAATTATAGGGTATTAATATGCATAAAAAATTAGTGTACACAACAATAATATGCATAAAATTACAATGTACACTATAACAATATGCATAAAATTATAGCATACTAATATGCATAAAAAGTAAAACAATATGCATAAAATTATATCGTAACAATATGCATAAAATTACATCTACAGTGTAACAATATGCATAAATTTCCTACCAAGAATAATGATATGGAATGACTTCCCACACTATAACAGATCATGGCAGTTACAGTGAGACTAATATATCATAATTTTGGAACAGTTCAGATGAAAATGTTACATTTACACACTCAACTTAGCTGCCAGTTTCTGCAAAAGAATAAGCTGAACTGCTAGAGCTACATTTTCGTAATGTCGTACATACAAATTTCTACTTTTCACCCAATTCTAACATATGCAAACAGCAAAAACTCATATCAGCCTGCATATTCATGCAGTCTGGCATAGCCATTTCAGTTTGCACACAGCATGTATGGATCCTCAGAAATCGACAAACACAAAATGGAGGCTACCGTATTTGTTCGGCATAAAACAGGTTTCCCTTCTCCAGAATGAACCCAAATATCAACATCAGTCTTCTAAAATTCTGCTATAAGATGAGTTTTCCCTTCCAAAACAATCTCAAAAATCTAGATCTGTCTTATAAGACAGATTTAGAGTTTTGGGTAAAAACCTAGATATGTCTTATAAGACAGATCTAGCTATTTGGGATTGTTTTGAAAGAGAAACCTATGACAAATCTAGATTATTGGGATTATCTTACGAGACAGATAGGGAATAATTTTTTGGGATTATTTTGATAGGGAATAATCTAAATCGGATTCTCTTTTATAAGACAGATCTCGGATTTTGGGATTGTTCTGAAAGGGAAACATGTGATGGATCTAGATTTTTGAAACTGTTTAGGAAGAAAACATGACAGATCTAGATTTTTGGGAATGTTTAGAAATGGAAACAAATGATGGACCCAGATTTTCGGGATTCTTTTGAAAAGAAAAACCTGTCTAAAAACAGAAGAAATACAGTATGTCTAGAGATTTCACAAATTCACAGTCTGGTTTGAGTATCTGCTGTCTGCAGATACCGTATTAATACTATTAAATGCCCCGGGGGCTCTGTATTTTGCAAAAGTAGGCGTCATTTAAAGCCTAGAATGTAGTAAAGCCACTGCCAAAATATCTATGATAAGCAATATAAAGGTGATGGGTATTCTTTCAGAGGAAGCAACTCTACTTTTTTACCTCCCTTCTCAGTAGGGGTCAACGCTTAAAAGAAAGATTTTGCTCCTGTAGGAGCAAATTCTTTCCTTTAGGAGTAAGTCCCATTTAAAAGAGCCACCTCATCCAGAGAAGCAAACAGGAAGTCATGCAAGTAAAAATATTGTTTTAGGAAAAAGGGACAGGGGCACATACTAGAGCAGGGGCATTTATTAGGATTAATGTGGCATGTTAAGCAACCTTTTTGTGGGTTGGGGTTAATGTTTAATAATAAACAAGGGTGCAGTCAGCTTTCTTTACGTGTATGTGAATACCTCAATGTTTTTTTGCAATTTTTACAAAAGAGAACAACTTTTGTGCCTTCCTGTTGGCTTGCTTCCCTGGACAAAGAACCCCTTTCAAAAAGGGGTCTACTCTTCAAGGAAAGAATTTACTCCTTTAGTTTAGGAGTAAATTATTTCCTCCAAGAGTTGACCCCATTAGTTAGAGCAGCAAAAATGATATGACAGACTCGTGCACCCATAATGTATATCCTTTCACCATAAGGCAATTGTTTCCTGAAAATGGTAAAACTATATTACACACTAATTATGACATGAATATTATGCATCTATGAACAAGGATTTGCATAATACAGGTAACCTTTCGAGACAGTTATAACTGAGCATCAATAATAACTTTTCTTGCTATTTTTGCCTTGCCTACAACAAGCAGGCTAGACAAAAGAATTTTTCCAGTGTCTTCAGCTGCAGTGGGGGCAGCAGCGTAAGCTTTGTGTGAAGTTTTCTGGTTTAAATCTGTCCTTAGACAATGCAAAGTCAGGCTGAATTCTTGTTTTGCTCTAGTTATGCTCATTTTAGATCATGCTCCATCTGAATTACCTTTTGCTTTCCTAAATACAGGAGAACTTCAATGGCTCGAACCCTGATGGCTCGTTAACCATTTCAGACTAGAACTCTTTCTTTGGCACCTAGAAGTAATTCTATATGGAAACTAACCCTGGATGGCTAGAACTACCCTTAAGTGGAACTAATTTTCAAGGTCCCAAGCGTGTTCGAGCCAATGAAGTTCTACTGTATTGGCAAATTTCAACCAACTGTAAAAATGGCAGGAAACGTTAGTGTTTACCCATATACCTTGAAATATAGGTGGAGACATAATATTGATGGTTGCTTTGAGCTACACTCTTCTAGATGCTTGTGTGATCAATTTGGAACTGGTCAGATGCAAGCAGCCCTTTAGAGAAACAGAGCTAATCCAGAAAACTCAACAAAAGTTAATGAGCAGTGACTGCCTGGGTTCGAGGTTAGAAAACTTGAGAATAATCTCAAACTCAAAATAAACCACACTGATTGGCTGCTTCTGAGCATCTGCTCGGAAGCAGCCAATCAGTGTGCTTTATTTTGAGTTTGAGAATGTACTCACGATTTTATAACCTCTGCGCCTGGTTAAGCTTCCCAAAGAGCAAGAAAAGCCTAAATATGTCTGATCCAATGTTTGTGTTACTATCTATACATGTAGTTTATATCTAACAGTCACTCTCTCCTTGTGTTTTTATCCCACATTTTCGTAGCAACGTGACTTCATCCTCTAACTGTCGAATTCTCTTGTCTTTCAAACTTATCTGTTCCCGTAAACTATTGATTTCTTCTACTTGCCGGAAATAGGCCTTCCGTAACTGAAACAGAGATTACCCTATTTATTTAAAAAAAATAAATTTCATTTTTCAGATGTTCATGGACAACGGGTTACGTGCAAAGTAAGTGACGCCTTTTTGAGTGCTAAAAACATGAGGTCATCAGCACCCAGAACTTATTGTGCATGTCTTCTATTGCTTGCCAGGCCTGGAGCATCATTTTACTATTTTCCATTTCATCCCCTACAGTCCCATAGACCACTTTGATTAAGAAATAGATCAACTCTAGCAGTGAATTGTTGAGTAATAATTCACTGTTTGGAGGTCAGTTGTAAAGTAGATCATATCACGAGCGCAGAGCGCGAGTGATATATCTACTGACAACTGACCGACAAACAGTGAATTATTACTCAACAATTCAATGCCAGAGCTGAACTATTTCGATTCTAACACTCAAAAACGCTGAAAAAGTATTCCTTGCCTTCAAATTCTCCCAACCTTCCTGCCAGCGCGTTCATGCTCCAGCCAATATTCTTAACTGTATCTAAGATAGATGTACGTTTTTATAGTGAATTTAGAAAGAAAAAGAGACTTTACACCGTCTAACGTCTCAAAACGTCACAAAATTACGTCAGTACTGCCAGTGACATCAGCAATTAGACTCATGTGCTCCGCAACAGTGAATTGTTGCAGAATAAAACACGGAAGTTTTCCATTGCTTCTATAGGCGCACTGTGTTAGAATATGGTTTAATATGGGTGTGCAGTAATACTTCACTTTTGTTGAGCTGATCCTTAGGCAAAGGTGGACAAAAACTGGCATAACCAGGGAAACCCCAACTTACCTGCCATAGGCAGAACCCGACTTACTTGGCTGCTGCCATGGTTTGAACCCACAGAGGTGAGATCTAAAGTTTAAGAGTCAGTGCACTTATCCATTAGGCCATAGAGGCATCTGGTGGCATAGCTACCCCCACTGTTATACTGTAAACTAAAGACTTACCTCAGGATCAGTATTCGGCATATCCTGACTGTTCTGCCATGACGGACTGGTGGGTGGTTGAACCGGGGACCAGACTTTCTTCACATGAACCTTCTACAACAGAAAATTTATATGTCATTACACTACAAAGATCTCATTAATAACAATACTTTGCATAAAAAATGTATATATACGGATTTAAAGAGAACAAATAGTTCCAGTTTTTGTCTTCAAGTGTTAATGCCCTTTATCTCTGAGCAGTCTTCATTCGATTTAAGTTTTCTTCAAATGGCTGAGCAAGGAATAACAAATATCAATGTCAATTAAACAACAGTACAATTACTTGGCTTAATTTGTATCACCTTTAGCTAGCAAAGGTAAGCAACATTTCTGAAAAGGTTTCCAAAATGTTTACATGTATAGGTAAACTGCCATATTTTTCCACCATTTTTTGAAGGGAGACCACTTTTGAGGCTTCCTGTTTGCCTCCATGGGCAATGAGGCCCTTCAAAAATGGAGTCTACTCTTAATGGGAAAAGTTTGCTCCAAAGGGAGAAAAATATATGAGCTGCGACACGAGAAAACAAAGTGGTTGTGGGCCCAGCGCAGACTCAGATCAGCCTGTGCATCTGCCCAGTCTGATCAGAGTCTTCGCTGTCCGCATGAAGGTAGCTTAGACCCTTAGCTACCCTTTAAGTCCTTAGCAAAGAGTCTGATTGGATTTGGTGGCTGTCCATGCTGATCTGAGTCATCGCTGCGCGCACTGCCGCTTTGTTGGTTTTCTCATGTCCCGGCTCATATCCTTTAAGAATTGACCACCATTTAGAAGGGAGGCAAAAATGAAAATTGCAGAGTTGCTTTCCCTAAAAGTGTTACCATTCACCTTAAAAGTACAACAATTCTTTTATTGTAGATTAATAAGGTGATTGTATGGCAGAAAACAGATAACGCTCTGCAAAAATTAACCTTCAAAGCACCAAATGCAAAAATGGTTGAATTTGCAAACACAGCAGATCCTAATAAGTGGCTCATCATGAGCCACCTCATCTAGATCTGCACTGTTTGCCCTCAAGCTTTTGAATTTTCAATAAAGGTTGAGAAATTTTTTTTTTGAAACTTTGCAGATGTAACTTTTGATGTCCGCTTTTTTTGGCATGATGCATGTTAAACCATCATTATCTTCTACCGCTGTATCCTATATGTCAAAACAAAGTTAAGCTAGCATATATTTTCATGGCAAAAGCTGCTACAAGCCTAATCTAGCTACTTATTCAGCCATGCAAGAAATAAATTCTATGGAATACTAGCACGATATAGAACCTTATACTACATTTGATATAACTGGTTAATACTGATGTTTGACGTAATTGGTGAATTTTATATTCTGCTGAAATTAATTGTTTAAACAAACCTTTAAGCCCACAATTAACTGTTTACACATTTTATTCTGCATAGAAATTTTGATCCTGTGTAAATGAATTTTTAACATTTTCTTTCTTTATTTTTTTTCTTTGCTACTAAATGCTGCCACTCGTTGCTTTTATATGTAGCAACATCATCCAAGCTATCTTCAGTAGCATACAGATTCTGTGCTCCGGGTAAGAAGGGGTAACAGGGATAATTTAGGGATAATTCTCCATATTTCTCCACTAAAAAATATATTGTGACCCCTCATTAGAACCGTCTCGCTGAGACGGTTCTAATGAGGGGTCACAACATATGTTTTCATTGAGAAATAAGGAAAATTATCTCTGAATTATCCTCAAAACCCCATCTTATCTGAAGCTCTGAGATCAATTCTGACTTACGTTTCCACCTTCATGTGAAGATTTCTCTGTTATATCACCGAGGATCAGCCTTCCCGACACTGACTGTGGTTTATTCGTAATTCTTTCTGCACTGACATTTTCGGCATTTACTTTTTGAACACTGTCCTCTTTACTAATGTCAATTATTTCAATCTCCTTATGATCAAAGTAGCTACCAGCCTTGTGGATACTGGATGGGCTATCAGAACTTTTCCTCCGCTATAAAGCAAACAAGAGGTCAAAATGGACCTGAATCACTCGTTCTTGTTTCATATTGAAATTAAACATGTGCTTGTCAGGATAATCAAGTTTCAATCTTAACTAATTTGCATTATTTTGTGTAGACTGTGTTACTTGCACAAATTTAAAAGTCTGATACCACTGCTCATAATTGATTGAGGTTTAAAAACCAGTGTTTTGGAAACTGCAAGTATTCAGCTTTTTATATGTACAAACCAGAATGACATAATTATGGCATAGGAGCATGTCAAAAATTTGCATCTCAGTTATAGGAAATTACTAGAACCAGTTGTTATTTTTTTCGTGACATCACCATTTATTCTGAACATAAAGATATAAGCATTATCCTTGTATCTTTCTTAATTCAAATGTAGTGTACACCACTAATGTCTTATGGGCCCCTTTTCTGTGTTGCACTTCAATGATGCATTCCTTCTAGCATTCATGCAACAATAGCAATAAAAAACAACTAGCAATCAACTAACAATAACAATTCAGCTATAATGACAGAATTTCTCCCATTCTAGAATGACCTCAAATATTACAATCAATCTTGTACAATTTTCTTATCAGAAGGATTTTTACTCTTCCAAAACAATCCCAAATATCTAGATCCCTCTCACAGCATTCTCCCCAGACCATTAAGGCATGCCGCTTGCAACAAACCCTCCTCTTCAAATTACCTTTGCAACATGCCTTAATTTCCAATAAAAATTTATAAAAATTCTATAATATTCATTTCTTAGCCAGTAAAGTTGTTTTAAATGCATTCAGGATCATCTTTAATTTATTTATTATGTAAATTTAGGCTAACTTTGAAAAAACAATGCTATATATTAAGGATTTTAACAAGACCTGTCACAGGGCCAGGATAGCTCGCCTGACAGCGCCTTGCCCATCACATAAAAAACTTTAACATTTTGCTAACGCCGCTGCCGCCGCCAACGCCGACGCTGAAGACGGGGGTAGCGCAATAGCTCATCCTGAACTTCGTTCAGGCGAGCTAAAAATTGATCAACAAGTGAAAATCTGATTTTTGTGTTAAAAGCAACATGCCTTCTGAAATTTCTGGGGAGAACACTGCTCTCATAAAATGGATCTGGAACTTTGTGGCTGTTTCCAGAACAACCCCAAATATCTAGATCCTTCTTAAAAGATAGATCTAGATTTTTTGGGATTGTTTTGGCAAAAAATCACCCCTCGCACCCCCTCCCAAACAGAACTTGTCTGCATACAGAATAGCTCGCCTGACACTGTCTTGCCCATCATATATAGACTTGAACCAAAAAATCAAGTTTGAATGCTGATACTGACACCATGGTGACAACAACACCTCTTCCTGTACTTTTGTACAGCTAAAAGACGAGCTAAAAACCTGACTTATAAATGAATAAGTATGTAATGATCAAACAACTGGCAAAAAGAAAAGAAAGATAGAAAAGAAAGAAAGCGAGAAAACAAAACTCTGCCTGAACTAGCTATCACAAAGACAACCTACATCATTTACTTTAATCCCATTGGCTATCACATCAGGTGGTGGATCCTGATTGGACGACCATTTTCCCGCCAGCCTCCTTCTGGTAGGGGAGACTACGCCATCATCACTCGAGGTACTCCTCCTGTTCTCAAAGGCTGCTATTTTATCATTCACAAAGGCTTTCTCCTTTTCTTTCTCTTTACTGGCAGTGGTGTCAGGGAGTGGTTCACTGGGCGGAATATTTTTACTGCAGAAAAACATACACAGCTCAAGGTTAGTAAAACTTTGGGGTGAATTTCTGATGTAGTTTCTTATCATATCAAAGCTCCAGAATAAGAAAGGGTTTTTGGATAATATTTATATATTTCTTATTTCTCAATGAAAACATACATTGTGGCCCCTCAACAGAAGGGTCTCAGAGATTGGTCTACCGAGGGGTCAAAACATGTTTTACAGAGAAATACTGAAAATTATCACTAAATTGTCCCTGTTACCCCTTCTAATGTAGAGCATTATCATATGTCTTATATTGATATGCTGTTCAAATTACAATGGAACCTCTACAAAAGATCACCTCTAACTAACAGTTACCTTTCTTAACAGCCAGTTTTTTCTTTTCAAAAAAGACATTTTACTGTATAACTGACCTCTGTGAGACTTCCTTAAGTGTGGCTAGAAAGTTTGGACTGTCAAGATTTCTGCCAACTACAGGAAGCTGTAGTATTTTACTGTCATTTTGAAATTCTGAATCACCATCCTTTAAAGAGGTTTCCTTAAGTGTGACCAGAATGTTCAGACCTTCTGCCAATTACAGAAAGCTGCAAAATATGGTTTTTTTTTTGTGTGTATATAACTTTTCAAATTTTAACATCTCATTAAATGATGATGTCTTTAGTTTTGAACAACTGGGCCCTGATGTTTACCCACCTTGGACCGGGAGCCAGTGAGACATAATCTTCACTGGAACTCAGCTGCTTAATATTCTTCAGAGAAGCCAATGTTCTGCTTCTTCTCTTATCTTCCTTGCTGGAAACCGACTCTGTAGAGCTGGCTTTCTGTGGTTCTCGGTCTTGGACTGGCTCCCTGCTAACTGCTTTATAGGTGGTAATCACTGGGGCTTGGTTCAGGGCACCATCCTATAAAGGAATGTTGAATGTTATTGTACAGGAGACCAATATCATTTATGGTATCACAATTATTACTATCAAAGCTTTCCTTTCCAGCAGAAGAGACAAAAAGGATTAAGGAATTCACGAAAATATGCATTCATAAAAAGTGGGGTAATACTTATAAACCAGAGGCTTATTCATAAGCCTCTGTTATAAACTCATAGTAATAGATCTTTTTCACATTGTTATCTCCCCTAGTCTCGCAGCCCGTGATTTGGCGCGATTTCGCATTTCTTCACACTCGTGGGCACACCTTCGATACAGCAATACATTTTAATATGCGTTTTTATAATAATCTAATAATATATAAATTAAATGATTAAAACAAGAGATTTAATACATTTTGATTTCGAAACCAAACTTGAAAAAAAAAGATAACAGTAACAATAACAGAGAAATATTAGAAATGCACAAAATAAATGATCCAATCAGCGTGTCATGCATCGGTAATCATTTTATATATATATCTATGATATATTATTTCTAGCTTTCTCTCTTTTCCTCAAAAATTCTTACACGTTTTGATATATATTCATACTTCTTTCTACATATAATCATCTGGCAGTGTTTTCTTACACATTTAATTTCAGAAGTAATTTTCTTACTAATATTGTTCGTAAAAAAGTCTTATATTTTTCATTATGCAGAAAGGCATTTCGTAATGATCACAACAGTGACGCATTCATAGTAAATCTTAAATAGATGTTTTGCATATTTATTTATTTATTTATCTATACTGATATCAAATTAGTTTAGAGGAAATAAGTTCCAGATTCCGATTTTCTGAATTGTAGCAAATAGCCAATTTTACTTTTCGGTTTCTCAAAATGTGAAAATTAAATGCTTTTCGATATGCCCTTTAAATTTATAATAATAATGGTAATTATTATTATTATTATACTGAAAATTCTTATTTTTGTTCTTATTTTTTATTCCTGCAACAATGACATCTACTGTCTACAAACATAAAAAATTTGTAGCTTTCAAATGTGTATATAATAGTAATAATAATAAAAATAAAAGTTACCATTATTTCTATTTCTATCATTTGTATTGCATTAACATTCGTACTTGCAAATAAACTTGTTCTGGATAAATGAGTATGATTTGCCATCCGGCATGCAATGAAATTAATGGTTGTTTGTTTGTTTGTTTTGGGTTTAACGGCCCTGTGAAACAGTATTTCAGTCTATATCAGGCCGTCTCCCAGAGAGGGCGGGGGGGAGAGAAAGGATAGACGAGAGAAAAAATCCAAACAACCCCCACCCGCACCTACTGCAAGCACAGTAGGCTTTTTCCCTACTTTTATCCAAATAAGTAGAATGCCCCGGCACTGGAAGTTATAACCAGCACCATCGACCGACCACCATCCCCGCAATGAAATTAAAATCGTCAGCACTAATAAGAGCTGTCAATTTTTAACACGGTCTGTTGATTGAGTATTTTTTTTTTTAAAAACACCCTCAGATAATTTAAGTAATTAATGGACAGACTTCGGACGCCTGGTGGTGAGGCAATGTATATGCTTTGCCTCTTCGGATGCGCCGGTACGACTAATTGAAATAACAACAAACAATTAGAGTAATGTATGAGACAAGGCAATTATTACGCGATTATTTAATCATTTAAATATTGATTTCCTTTATGTATTTAGTAAAATATTCAAACCACACATATGATTTTCTGGTTGTACAGACTTCATTCAAAGAAATGGAGGGTAGATGTCCGGTAATAGATAAAATTATTTCTTTGCGGCATGCCTTTCACTTTACACAATATTTGTGACAAGCCTTTCTAATCTTTGTTCGGTAAGATAATGGAAAATAAAAATATGAAATACACAATCATCAAGACGAAAAGAAATCAGATAAAAATGATTAAAACAATTTTCGTTGATTACATAGAAAGTTTCAATGTGCCCCAAACGTCTAAAGTCTCGCCGATTATCGGGAAATATCGCCTTACCTAAGCGGTTTACGCATGCGCAGAAACAATGTGAACAAGAGGACCAATGGTCCTGTAGCTCACCTGGGCTCCTACTGTCAACAGACACATTTTGTCACTTCACTCATTTGTTACAAACCTTAAACCAATGGTTTTAGAAGAGTGCAGATTTTGACGTCAAACAAATCCAATACAGCTGTAAAGTTATACTGGTAACAAAACTGGTTAATAAAGGAGGTCACTAGAGCACCTTGTCATAAATTACATAGAAATAAACATTCTGAACAAAGATTGGATCAAAACTGTGCCCTCTAGAGAGTTTTCAAGGTTTTTTTTTTTTTTAACATTTGTGAGAAGTTAAATCAAAATCGGTCCATAAATGAAGTCGCCAGAGAGATGACAAAGTTTTTCTAAAAATAGCAACTGTGACCTTGACCTTAGAATGCTGAAACGCAAACTTGTTCATGAAACTGTCATACTAAACATTTGTGTGAAGTTACATCAAAATCTGTCCGTAAATGAAGGCGCTAGAGCAATGACAAAGTTTTTCCAAAAATAGCCACTGTGACCTTGACCTTGACCCAGAACGCTGAAATGCAAACTTGCCCAAGGTATTGCCATACTTATCACTTGTGTGAAGTTAAATCGAAATTGGTCCATAAATGAAGGCACTAGAGCGATGACATAGTTTTTCTAAAAACAGCCACTGTGACCTTGACATTGACCTTAGGACACTGAAACCCGAGCTTGTTCAAGATATTGTCATACTAAACATTCATGTGAAGATTTAATCAAAATCAGTCCATAAATGAAGGCGCTAGAGGGATGACAATGTTTTCTTAAAATAGCTACTGTGACCTTGACTCTAGAACGCTGAAAAGCAAACTTGTCCAAGATATTGCCATACTAATCACTTGTGTGAAATTAAATTGAGTTCGGTCCACAAATGAAGGTGCTTGAGCGATGACAAAGTTTTTCTAAAAATAGCCACTGTGACCTTGACCTAAGGATGCTGAATTGCAAACTTATTCAAGATATTGTGATACTAAACATTTGTGTGAAGTTTTAATCAAAATCAGTCCATAAATGAAGGTGCTAGAGTGATAACCAAGTTTTTCTAAATCTAGCCTCTGTGACCTTGACCTTGACCAAAGAATGCTGAAACGCGAACTTGTCCAAGATATTGTCATACTAATCACTTGTGTGAAATTAAATTGAATTTGATCCACAAATCAAGGCGCTAGAGCGATGACAATGTCTATGGGAAAATATTTTATCGCTCAAGGGCAAGTGACTCTGAAAAGAATGATCCAACCTGGCTCAATTTAAAACTAGTCCAAGATGTTTTGGCTGTCCTCAATATCTGCAGCTTACAAGAAGTTGCGACCAAAAATGAAGAAGCTAGAGCCCGGACAACATCTTCCCCATTATTAGTCTATGGGAAAATATTTTATCGCTCAAAGGCAAGTAACTCTGAAAAGAATGATCCAACCTGGCCCAAATTCGAACTGGTCCGAGATGTTTTGACTGTCCTAAATACCTGCAAGTTACAACAAGTTGCGATCAAAAATGAAGAAGCTAGGGCCCGGACAACATTTTCCCCATTATATATTTCATCGCTCAAGGGCAAGTAACTCTAAAAAGAATGATCCAAACTGGCTCAAATTCGAACTGGTCCGAGATGTTTTAGCTGTCCTGATTACCTGCAAGTTACAAGAACTTGTGATCAAAAATGAAGAAGCTAGGGCCCGGACAACATTTTCCTCATTATAAGTCTATGGGAAAATATTCTATCGCTCAAGGGCAAGTAACTCTGAAAAGAATGATCCAACCTGGCCCAAATTCGAACTGGTCCGAGATGTTTTGACTGTCCTGGATACCTGCAAGTTACAAGAAGTTGCGATCAAAAATGAAGAAGCTAGAGCCCGGACAACATTTTCCCCATTATATATTTTATCGCTCAAGGGCAAGTAACTCTGAAAAGAGTGATTCAACCTGGCTCAAATTTGAACTGGTCCGAGATGTTTCGGCTGTTCTGGATACCTGCAAGTTGCAAGAAGTTGTGATCAAAAATGATGAAGCTAGGGCCCGGACAACATTTTCCCCATGATAAGTCTATGGGAAAATATTTTATCGCTCAAGGGCAAGTAACTCTGTAAAGAATCCTCCAACCTAGCCCAAATTTGAACTGGTCCGAGATGTTTTGGTTGTCCTCAATATCTGCAAGTTACACGAAGTTGCGATCAAAAATGAAGAAGCTAGGGCCCGGACAACATTTTCCCCATTATAAGTCTATGGGACCTTTTTGTTGCCATGGTAACCACAGTTTTAAACCAATCTGTCCCAAAACTGTATGCAATCAATCCTCCACCACAACCATGCTACACATAAAATTTGATCAAGATTGGCCTGCTACTTTAGCAGATATTAATGCTTATAAGTTTTAACGGACGACGGATGACGGACGACGTACGCCGGACGCCTGACGACGGACTACGGACCAACCCTATACTATAAGCTCACCTTGTGAAGGTGAGCTAAAAAGGTCTATTGATACTCCCAAATTTGCAACTATCATACAACTTGTTATGGAACTTCTTTTGAAGTCCCATATTCATTCAGTTTTTAAAACAGGGGTTTTTCATCTGCAGAAAACCCCAATACACAATATTTTGTATGTTAAGTCCAAAAATCTTGGTCCATCTTGTGGGACCTCACTTTAAAGTCTCATCAGAAAGACCTGAGAAGCGGGGGATCAATCGTGTGACCCCTGTATTGGTAGTCCAGCGTGTTATCCACTACACTACCGCCAGTCCTGCCAGTTTGGTGAAAATCCATTCCCTGGTTCAAGAGATGAGAGTTCTGCAGAATACTATGTCACACCTGCATTATAAGTAGCAGAGAAGACAGTGTAAGCAAGGTTTGATGAATCTGTGTATAAAATGGAAAGAATTGGACTTACATCAGGTCTGATGACTGTAAGCATGATAGTTAGAAATGAATGTAAACACTACGGTCAGTGTAATTTGTAGATGTTATATTTAATGAAGTCAGCAGCGCATGAAATATTAGTCAAAGGTAAGAAAAAGTGCAACAAAATCTTGACAACATGCCATGAATTGATATGAGAGTAGGTATCAGAGTTTGACAGAAATGGACTGAAGCACTAGGGCTGACATAATTTTGGATACAAAACATTACAAAGTCAGCAGAGCATGAAATATAGGTCAAGGATCAAAATACAGTAGAACTTCAACGGCTCAAACCCTGATGGCTCATTCACCCTGCCTGGTTAGAACTCTTTTCTTGGGCCCTAGTGGCCACTTTATATGGAATCCAACCCTGGATGGCTAGAACTACCCTTGGCTGGAACTAATTTTCAAGGTCCCAAGCCTGTTCGAGCCAATGAAGTTCTACTGTAAGTGCAACACTTTTGATATCATAATAAGAAAACACTGTTTGCGAAGTCTGATGACTGTAGGTATAATACTTTGAGAGAAATGACTTTACTGCTTGGGCTGATGTCATATTGTACATAGCTTTTATAAAGTCAGCAAAGCATAAAATATAGGTCAAGGATCGAAATAAGAGCAACAACCCTTGAGACCATTTTAAGAAAGAACTTTATGCCAGATTTGATGAATGTAGGTGTCACAGTTTGAGTGAAATGTACGTTAATGCCAGGGTTGACACAATTGTGGCCCACAAATGGAAAATTAGACTCCTATATCGCACCTTGCTAAAGCAGGTGGGAAAAATGAGGTCAAAGTCATCAAAACATGAACAAATTGGCAACTTCTCCTATCAATAATTGACAATTCCATGCTAGTTTGCTAAGACTCCAAAATTTGGTTATGAGACAGAGTGCAAAAATGCCACTTTTAAACATACCTGCTAAGAGTGTATACATTCATTTTTACCCAAGAAGGTTAGTATATAATATATCCTGCTAATGTCTACAGTTAAACTCTATTATTAGAAGATTAAAATATATATTTTCTACGTCAAAGAAAGAAATATCTAATTAATAGCTAAACAAAATATACGGAAAGAAAACAAATTGAAGAAAGCAAGTGATTATATTATAGAAGTTGAGAAAGCTTTAAATAATTCGCAGGGAGCAGGTACAATAAAAATCTAACTATTTTATTAACATTTAAAGCATCATAAATGAAAACAGATGAATTTTGCAACCACTGTGTAGATCAAGTTGAGGCAGCTCATCTCGATCTACACTGTTTGCCCTCTAGTCTTTGCATTCTCATTATGATATAGCTTGGACAAAACGATTTTTTGAAATTCTGCAGAAGTAAAGTGTTTGTCTGAGTTTTTGGTCTTTTAAGGAATAAGCCAATTATTATAACTTTATGATCCCCATAACCCTATTGCACTCAGAATGGCCAAAACTCTATGGAGTTATGGCTGTTCTGAGTGCAATAGGGTTAACAAATAACTGTGTAAGTATTAAACTGAATAAGTAGTTTTACTGAATACTGTGACCTTTTTATAAATTATTAAAACAAGCATGATTTTAAATTAAAAAATTCTGACTCATTCAAATGTTTGTCTACATACAAGACTAAATCTTAATACATTGTATATGATACTAATGCACCAGTCACTTGCAATGCCGGCTACACCAGGGCCAAGAAATAATCCACGTCTCTGTCCCTGGGGACTATGTCTAACAGCTGAGGTTGTCGTCACTGTCCCGGCTATTTTGACAGGGAATCAAAAGTACTGAATTTGCACAACACTGCTGGGACAAGATTCAGGTAAAACACAATACTTATGCCCTGCTATTTCTGGCAGTTTCTTGGCACGGGGTTAGCCAGGCAAAAATGACTGGTGCAAAGTAACTAAACAGCCCTCCACCACAGAAAGATGTTAATACACAGCATAATGGTTCTGTTGAGCAATCAGCAGTAATAATATGACAGAAAGATATACTGTAAAACACTTATATTTGGCGGTCACTTTATTTTGGCGATATTGGCGGAAAAGAAGCAAATCGCCAAATTAAAATGCTGCCAATATAAACTTGTGATACCGAAAGTAGAAAAAATATTATTGAGCACATGATCCTGTTTACTCTACCAAAATATCAAAGCTAATACACATCACATGTATAAGCGCAAAAGAAGATGCTTCGCAAACAACAAGTGGGAGGAAACGGAGTATGAAAATGTTCTCACCATACGAATCAGTATTTCAATTAAGTTGAATAAATCAGAAACAACACAAAATCTGTTTACTTTAAACAATTAACTACCCAAACTGTAACATGACTATAATAATAATTGTTTTTTTTTAATCACCATGACAATACAGAGCTCAAATAAAGAGCCAAATACGATGTCAGGAGAAGTATTTTGTTCTTGAGAATCACAAAACCACCAAAATATAAATCCGCTAAAAGGTCCATATTTAGAAACTGCCAAATTTTGCTGCCGCCAAATATAAGTGTTTTACAGTAGCCCACAAACTGAATCATGCATTGACCCTTTTAAGACAGTCACTGTAATTCTGTTTTGGGAACATATGCAAACACTGCAGACCAGTTCAGACCCTGCAGAACGCGGCATCAGAACATGGTCTTCATTGTCTGATTACAGGAATTTCTAAGCAAAGTACAAGAAAAATAAAAACATCCACCAGAAACCCCTAAAACTATAAATGGACTCATCCCAATGATAAGGATGGATAAGTTCAACAGTCAACAAGAGCTGTCACCTGACAGCATAGCTCGCCTGAATAGGTGCTTGCCCATCATACAGTCGCTATGATGGTGTGGACTGCAATGCATAAAACTTCAGGCAAGCATGTCCATAATGACAACACATTTATAAACAAAAGCTATCTCAGAAATAAGTCTTAAAATAAAATGAAAATAAAAAAAATCCACATGACATATGACATTTCAAAGTCCATGAGCTTGAGGTCAAAGAACTAAGGGCTGGGGTTGGGGGGAGGTGGAGGGTGTTGTTAAGATGTTTCAAAACCTTGAACCATTATCTAACACCAGTCCAAGTATTAGTATCAACTAAGTCCATTGTGGCACTGTGAAATTATGTCTTCATAAATATTAAACTTTAACCCAAATCTTTAAGACAAAATTCAAAGTAGATGACCCTGACTTCAAGGTCATCCAGTGGGGTAAGTATATGGTGTTTTGTAAAAACTCATGAAAAGTGTCCAACATCAGTTCAAGTGCAAACTAAATCTCTGCCAAGCATTATGAATCAGTATGCTATTAGAAAACTTTAATAAAGACCAAATTTCCTAAGTCCCTGGCCTTGACATCAAGGTCACTGAGCTGAGTTGGGGTAGTACTCTGTAAAACTTTGGACAAATATCTAACTACAGTGCAATTATTAAAAGAATTCATTTGTGGGTTCAGGAGATATGTGTCTTTAAAAAACTTTAACCATAACATCCAATCAATAAAAAGACAATTTACTAAGTCCATGACCTTGACATCAAGGTCACTGAGGGGGGCAGGGGTAGTATCTTGGAAAACTTTGGACCAATATCTAACTACAGTGCAAGTATCAAAGGAATCCATCCATGGGCTAAGAAGATATTGGGCTTTATAAAACTTTAACCAAAACATCCAGTCCCAAAAACCTCCCAATTTTCTAAGTCCATGACCTTGATATCAAGGTCATGGAGTGGGGTGGGGGTGGTACCCTGCTCAACTTTGGACCAATATCTAACTACAGTGCAAGTATCAAAAGAATCTATCCATGGGTTAAGAAGATATAGGTTTTTAAAAAACTTTAACCAAAACATCCAATCCGGACGCCGACGCCGACGCCGACACTGACGCTGACGCTGACGCCAAGGTGACAACAATAGCTCTTCCTGAACTTTCGTTCAGGCGAGCTAAAAAAGGGTTAAAAGCAAATTGAGATAGTGACCTTGACATAATATGCACTTGGGACAATTAGTGACCTTGACATATGCACTTGGGACAATTAGCAAAGTAAAAATTCGATAAACAATTGCCTCCTATACTGACAAATAAGATAATTCAAAAGATAATGTACAGTTTAAACTGCTTATGTGGGCACACCTTACCTGGGACCCCTAATATGGGGCCACCAGTTTATAGAAGCAACCTTTTCAAGGGCCCTTTGCCCAAAATACAGTGTAAACAGACCTGTATTAAGGGATCACCTGCCTTAGGCAAATTCCCCATGGTGACCCCTTGAGACATTATTCAGGCATTTAGTTTTTCACTTATAGAATGAATTTTAAACTTCCTAACATGATCTTTATGTAGAACAAGGTCAGTGGCTATTTTCAACCTGGTCTCCAAGGCAACAAGGTCAAGGTCACATTTCCCATCATGCAGCTGAACTATTACCTGTTTTTGCACAGCGTTTGAAGGCGTGATTAGAGGGTCATTCACGATATGCCCGTCCTTAAAACAAAACAACCACAACACTAAAACAACAACAATCACCTGGGCTTTACAACAAAGGAGAGTATTGAAAAGGGAGATCACTCTAATTAAGAAGCCTTTATCTCCCTTCTAAAAAGGGAAATACTCTTTAAGATAAGAATCTGCACCCTACTGGGTGCAGATTCTTATCATCAAGAGTATTCCCCTTTAAGAAAAGATCCAAAATTCCAACAGGAACAAGCATTATTATCATATTATTATTATTATCATTATTACCTTCACAATACTCTCCTTATATGCAGCTCTGGTCATGTGACCTGTCATACCGTAGCAATGATTCCTTCATTTATCGAAAGAATTGCACGGAATGCCGTGTCTTGCCTGTCTGCCCATTGCCACAAAACAGAACTAAACCCGAAAGCTTTATGAAAACTTAAGGCTGCCACCTATTGCAACCAGTGTCTTGATTCTACTAGCTGCATGCGAGACAAATATACTGTAATTCAATTAGATTTTGTGAGCTATTTTTTTGTGACATTTGCATTGAAAGAAAATGAAACAAAAGTAAATCACAACAAAATTTGAATTATACAATGTTACCAACCAGGAAGAATCTCATTGAAATTTATTGCGGAGAAATTAGGTGCCATGTGGCATAATGCGAAAATTAAAAGAAGTGAAAATAAGTTGGTTTACAGTATATAGTCCATGATGCAATGACTCTATGAACACCCCTATGGGTTCAGATAAGGCTGGCCATGTTCTAGTATCTATAAGCTGACAGCTTTTTTTAACATTGAAAGTGCCAGGAATGAAAACAGTTGAATTTGTAAACAGCATAGATCCAGACAAGATGGCTCATAGTGAGCTGCCTCATTTGGATCTAGATTGTTTGCCCTCTATTCTTTGAATTCTCAATATGATGTAGCTTAGTTGCAACATTTTTGAATTTTGCAGACACAAATTTTGTTGACTGCATCTTGGCATTTTGAGGATTAATTTCAGTTCAGTTCAGTTCAATTCTCTTATCGACGTTACCCAAGTGGCTCAACGGTACGTAACCTTAGTTGCACACACTTGGCGCCGTGTGTTCGTCCAAGAGGATTTGAGGATTAATGATCATGAAAGTTTATTTAAAGACTACTGGAATCATTTTAACAGTTTGGCAGGTCATGTGACTGGACAAGTTTACTTTAAACAGAAGTAGTTTTGTGGTCAACATATGTAATATCATTTGAGACTACAAAGTCTCAGAAAAGCATGTGCAGCACAATTCATTTCAGTATATGATTTTTCTTTTAATTTCACAGCAAATTATCAAACAAACATGTTTTTTTTTTTTTGCTTTTGTAAGCGTAAATTTTTTCTAAATATTGGGACATCTAAAATAATCACTTCAAATTTCCTTGAACAGTTTGATGTTTAAATGCAGTAATGTGCGTAAAAGATGTAGATAGAATGGCAAACATTGTAGACCCTTATCAAACAGTTCTTTCTGGAGCAGCCTGAACTTGGTCTACAGAGTTTGCTCATACCAATCTGTCCCAATACTTTGAATTTCTATGTAATTTTCCACACTAAGCTTGAAAAATATACAAATGAAAGAGCCAATTAATGTTTGCGACTGTTGCATCAAACTGTCAGGATTTCACAATTAGTAAACCCAATGTAGTCAACATACATACCTTTACGTAATGGACAGACATACCTTTACTTGCGCAATGGAAAGACAAACTGGTGTAATCAAGTGTAGAGTTTTTTTCCCTCATTCTCAATCAGACTGGCACGCAAATCCCTTAAGGCAAATGCTACACTTTTAGGTGCAGCAATTCTGCCATTTTATTTATGCCTATTTCCTGCATAGGCATCAGTTCTTAAAGGAAAGAAATTACTTTGCTAGGAGCATTTTTCCATTAAGAGTATATAGATCCCATTTTGGAAGGTCCTAGTTGTGCAGGGAAGAAAACAGAATGTCATAAAAAATGTCCTCCTTTGTAAAAATATTGAAAAAAGCATGAAAGTGTATTCATACACCTTGTTTTCATCTTTACTGTTCATATTCTTTTTAAGTTTTTTCAACAATAAATCTTCAATAACATATATTTCTTAAACTCTTAAAATAAACCAGGAACAAAAATATATAAAAGTGGTTCAGATACCAGTCTAATTTCTTCTAAAAGCAATAAAAGGACTATTCCTTACATGCCTTTTCATATAATATCAAACAAAATAGATGCTAAGATACCAGTCCACTTTCTTCCTAAAGAGACAAAAAGACTGTCTTTTGCATGGCTATTCAAACAGTATCAGCTAACCACCTAGTCTAGCAAACTGAAGTCAGCATAATCAATGCAAAACTGCATTCATTTCAGCGAAATCAACACAAAACTGCATTCATTTCATGACCAACCAAAACCACCCTGCTTAAGGCAAACTGACAACGTGCATCATGCTAAATATAGAAAAGCTAAAATAAAACCAATCATCCTGAAGCATAAAGACATAATTAAAAAAAACATAAAATTCTAAGTATTGGGACAGACATATCTGAGCAAACAGTGCAAACCCAGATCAGACTGCTTCTTAAAGGAGCAGTCTCATCTGGGTCTACACTGTTTGCTATTCAATCAGCACCTTTTAGAAGTGTTACTGCACTGTAAAACCAGACTGTCCCAATTAAGGACAATTACAGTAATTATTTTAAGACTGTCCCATATTTCTGTATGATATACATAGAAGCTAAAATAAAACCAAACAGCCTGAAGCATTAAGACATATCAAATAGTACTATATAATCTATAAACACAGTAAAACTTCAACGACTCAACCCCTGAGGGCTTGTTAACCCTGCCGGAGAAGAACCCGTCCCTGGGTCCCTAGAGGTCAATTCATACAGAAACTAATCCATGATGGCTAGAACTACCTTTGGCTGGAACTAATTTTCATGATCCCAAGCCTGTTTGAGCCATTGCAGTTCTACTGTAAACCCTGTTTCATTCGTTCAGAGGCTGATCACACAGAGCAGACATTAATTCATGTTGCGTAGTTTGCGGCGAGATGTCATTATGTCTCATGGTAGGTGATGTACTGTCTTAATGGTAATTATCGTAAACATGGAACAGTTTGGTTTCACAACGCAGAAAGATGCAGATAGTATGGCAAACAGTGTAGAACCTGATCAGACTACTCCTTATGAGTAGTCTGATCTGGGTCTGCACTATTTGCTAAGAGGGAGTAGTCAGATCTGGGTCTGCACTATTTGCTAAGAGGGAGTAGTCTGATCTCTGATCTGGGTCTGCACTATTTGCTCAGACCTATCTGTCCCACTATTCAGAATTTTTACAGTAACTGGGACAAATCTGCAGACATCCTAAAACATCTGTCTGTTAATGGATGGATGGATAAATGCATGCAAGCATTGATGTGGGAATTCATGACCCTTTCATCAGTATTTGAGGCATACTGGGCTGACAGGGGGTGGAACAGGTGTGGTGGTAAAGAAGATGGTACAATCCAGAGACAAGTGAACTGACCTGTCGCAGATCCTGTCAGTCAACCAGTCAAATAAGGGGAAAACCTGAGTCAAACAAATGCACATGTATTTTTATGACAACAATTTCTTTTTTAATACACCCAGATCAATTGGAAAGGCAGAGTGATATTAGTGCTTTCGTGAAAGGTCAGTGTTGACCTTGGCTGTAGCAGATGTCACGGTAACTTCCTTTACGGTTTAAACCTACATGTATAATGTTCTGCATACCAAAGGCCATGCAAATTGATTCTAAAAGCAATTCAAGCAACTGACAAGTCTAAAGTCTAAATAACAAAATTTAAAAGTTCATAAAAAGGACCCACATCTAATACATTATCTTGGTTGTTTGTTTGACTGCAGTAAATTTTCTAAAATTTCAAATATTAGTCTCTTTCATAACTGCCAATGCAAACAGTGTAGACCCAGATCAGACTGTTCCTTTAGGAGCACTCTGATCAGAGTCTACACTGTTTGCATTTCTATCAACTGTTTTCAGGAAAGGATGTCTGAAAAAAACATTTTTTTCCATGCTTTTTGGGAGGGATGATGGGTATGAAATCTTAAAACATTTAAACAGTAAAATAAGTCACTGAGTTCTAATGAGCATTAACGAACTAGTTTTTTAAATTATTTCTCAGTAATGACTGCTAAGTTACCATAGTTATTCAGCTGTAAAACAGTAGTTCCATCTCTAGATTGACCTCAAATATCTAAATCAGTTCTATGAAATCTACTTTCAGATGGTTTCAATACCTCTGGGAGAGGGTTCACAGATGTAAATGCACCAGAAATCATGTTTTAATTTTTTTTTATTGCAAACAGCATTGAATTAATTGAAATTAACCAACAAATACTACTGAAACACAACCTTTTTTTATTTTTTTAACTCCCCTACCATCTATAAATGCACATCCCAATGTGTCACACCTACCATCTATAAATGCACATACCAACGTGCCACATGCATTTGTGTGAAAAAGCAATCACCAAAACAAAACAAACAACTTCAGCCTAAAGCGGACATAAAACCCCAAACTGCTAGATAAACAGGCCAGCGCTTAACCCACTAAGCTATTTGGGCGCCTTTGCCCAGAAACGAAATAAAATTTCTTACCTTCAAAGATATCAATATGGGATCTCTATTCTGCCCACTTATCCACTCGTCAGCTGACAAAGACGGCACAGCACTGGCAGTTGGTGGGAAAATATCTTCATGGAAGATATCAGACTGACAAAAGAATGAATTATCACATTACAATATAGAAGATATCACAAACAGAATATGTTATCAATATAGGATCTCTAGTTTGCCACAATCATTGGTCGTTTACCGTATACACAGTAATTTTCGCAAGTTCATAGTTGTCACAGTTTAGGATCATAAACATTGATTTTTTTCAATTTTTGCAATTTTCAATTTTCGCCGTTAGCAACATGCATGAAAAGTAACAAGAGCTGTCGCCTGACAGCATAGCTCGCCTGAATTGGTGCTTGCCCATCACACAGCCGCTATGGTGGTGTGGACTGCTATGCATAAAACTTCAGGAAAGCATGTCCATAAAGGAAACTCATTTATAAACAACTGCTATCTCAGAAATAAGTCTTAAAAAATGAAATTAAAATAAAAACAAGAGCTGTCATCAGACAGCATAGCTCGCCTGAATAGGTACCTGCCCATTGCACAGTCTCTATGGTGGTGTGGCTTGCATTTCATAAAATTTCAGGCAAGCTCCTGATCAGAGTCTTGGATGCGGTAACAGATACCTGGAAGAGTCTGGTAGCTCCTGAACAGAGTCTGGGATGCCATAACAGATACATGGTGGAGGCTGGAAGCTCCTGATCAGAGTCTGGGATGCCATAACAGATACCTGGAAGAGTCTGGTACTCCTGAACTGAGTCTGGAATGCGGTAACAGATACCTGGCGGAGTCTGGAAGCTCCTGAACAGAGTCTGGGATGCGGTAACAGATACCTAGTGGAGTCTGATAGCTCCTGAACATAGTCTGGGATGCGATAATAGATACCTGGCGGAGTCTGGTAGCTCCTGAACATAGTCTGGGATGCGGTAAAAGATACCTAGTGGAGTCTGGTAGCTCTTGAACATAGTCTGGGAAGTGGTAATAGATACCTGGTGGAGTCTGGTAGCTCCTGAGCAGAGTATGGGATGCGGTAACAGATACCTGGCGGAGTCTGGTAGCTCCTTAACAGAGTCTGGAATGCGGTAACAGATACATGGTGGAGGCTGGAAGCTCCTGATCATAGTCTGGGATGCGATAATAGATACCTGGCGGAGTCTGGTAGCTCCTGAACATAGTCTGGGATGCGGTAACAGATACCTAGTGGAGTCTGGTAGCTCTTGAACATAGTCTGGGAAGCAGTAATAGATACCAGGCGGAGTCTGGTAGCTCCTGAGCAGAGTATGGGATGCGGTAACAGATACCTGGCGGAGTCTGGTAGCTCCTTAACAGAGTCTGGAATGCGGTAACAGATACCTGGTGAAGCCTAGTAGCTCCTTAACAGAGTCGACGATGCGGTAACAGATACCTAGTGGAGTCTGGTAGCTCCTGAACAGAATCTGGGATGCCATAACAGATACCTGGCGGAGCCTGGTAGCTCCTGAACAGAGTCTGGGATGCGGTAACAGATACCTCACGGAGTCTTGTAGCTCCTGAACAGAGTCCGGGATGCCAAAACAGATACCTGGCAGACTGGATGTCATAACTGCTGCTTGGTGGCTCCCGAACAGAGTCTGCGATGCCACTATGGATACCTGGACCTGGTGGATCCTGAACAGAGCCTGCGATGCCATAACAGATACCTGTTGGAGCCTGAACAGAGAGGGAGGCCATTACTGCTGCTTGGTGGATTCCCCACAGAATCTGGGATGCTTCAAGTATTATTTGACCAATCAATGAAGTTTTCCCAATGGATGTTTTAAATCAAATGGCAGGAAAAGAAAAGCTACTGAAGCAATGCAAACACAGCTTTATGGTCCGAGAAGTGTGATTCAAGGACCCCACATGTAACCTGAAGTTGCATCACATTAGTGTAAACATGGTCAATGAGACTGTTGTTGTCTGTAGTTGGCTGACTAATTTGTTGTTTGAGACCTATAGTTTTCAAAATTGCATGGCTAGAGTTGGCTAACAGATCAACATTGAAATCTCCAGCAAGGACAACAGGCTCATCAACAGTAAACTGATACAGCTGTTCACCTTCTTCTAAAACCTCCTTCAGCTCTGCCCATTTAGCTTTTGGTGATGCATACACTGCTGCTATTCTGATTTGTTGTACATCTTGAAACTCTGTCTGTATGACAAAGGTAACCATTTCTATGACAGTTCCAGCTGATGTTTTCTTAACTTTGTGGCAAATTGTTGACCTGTCTATTTCTAGCTTAGTATAAACAATCATGCCAAATGGTGAGCGAGATGATCCTGAACACTGGCCATCAAATCTAAATGAGTAGAATCCTGGAATAGAATAGTCACCAGTGACATCAGATGGCTTGAGCTTTGTTTCAACAAATATCATCACATCAGAACAACTGTAGTTCTCATCTGGTAATATGTCCCTGAAGTGTTTATGAAGAGATCTTACGTTGTGAAAGAGCAACTTCAGGCAGGGTTTCTTAGCATGGTGATATGTTAATAATGGTGACTTTAACAGCATTTCTGTGCCCAAACGTTCCATTTCTTCTTTCACAGCTTTACTTGTTGCAATTGACTTTTCATTTAACTCTCTGATATAGAGATTGTCAACTGAAGTCACACGACTTAAAGCTACATAGTGGGAATGTGGGAATGTTCTACCTGTAAAATCAACCACAGCAGCCTCCATGGTATCACCTTGGCATCTATGGCAAGTCTTTGCTGCAGCACATCTTAGAGGAATCTGTTCTCTCATTACCATCACGGACTGGTATCGTCCAACTGGAAACTGACGTTTCACCTTGAATATTGGTGTCCAGTTTTTGTGGATGGCTGAAGTATATAATTTCTTGTTTTCCTCTCTACATTTCCTTCCAACAGATTGATCTTCAAACTTAACCCACAGATAACTAATTTTGCCAGTTGCAGTTACTGAGCCTACTGATTCGAGGACACAACCGGCCCCATTGGCCAAACCATCTTCAACATCTATGTTGCATGATATCTCATTTCTCAGTCCCAGTGCTGACTTGTATTGTGAACTTAGCCCCATTGTTTTGCTTGCATCTTGAGGAACTGATCTTTTCACTTTCTCCTTCACATCTTTTGATACATCCCCTAAAACAACATCCATTGCTTTAATGCATATTTTATTGGTACTGGTTTCATATACCAAACTGTTGTGGCTGTCAACCATCCTGTTAGATATAAAGATGTGCGGCACCTTGAGCGGATAGTCTGGATATAATACATCTTTGTTGATAACTCTAGTCTTGAGCATTTGTATGTCTTTCTCTGTGTGTCTGCTTTCTCTCAAGCGATTGAGTAACTGAGCAAACTCAGCTGAGTCTTTCTGTCTCATGATAGTTGTTAACTGGAATATTTGAAAGTTTTCAGTCCAAAGGTTTGTTGCAAGCGGTCCATAGTCTTGTGTGAGATTGTCAAAGACCCAACCATCAAACACAGGCTTCAGCTGAAATAAATCTCCAACTGCAATAACAGAAATTCCACCAAACAGCTTTGATGAACCAGTTATCTGCTGAAGTCTGTGATGAATGAAAGACAGCATTCTGTTACCTACCATGGATATTTCATCTATTATCAGGAGTTTGACATCTTGAAACTTACAGTGAAGAGTGTTCAGTTTATCACTTGTCAACGGTTTGTAAGTTAGTTTTTGACTGACAGGAATTTTGAACAGACTGTGCAGAGTGTTTCCTTTAATCAAGTAAGCTGCTATACCTGTTGGTGCTGCTAGGAGAACCTTGATGTTGTCTGGATTGCAGGTGATACTTTTGTTGTAGTATCTCAACATAGCTTGATATATAGCCTTTACCACTACTGTTTTACCCACTCCTGCACCCCCTGTTAGAAATAAATATAGAGGAATGGCACTAACTTTTAAATGATACAGTACATGGTGGAAAATTTCTCTTTGTTGTTTGTTCAATGATCTGACCAGTGATAAATAATCTTCCTCTGGCATGACATTGACCATGACTTCAGTTCTGTCACTCTCGGACTCAGCAGGTCCTCCTGGAATTTCATTGAAAGATGAGACTTCAGTATTTGGAGGGGCAAAGACAGGGAATATATCACTTTCTGTAACTCCTTCTTCTTCATCATCTCTCTCAACTTGCTGAGCATTGGGGGCTAATTTATCCCATTCATCTTCCATGCTGTCTTCAGTTCTCTTTTCAAGATCTTTAACAGCTTCATCTAGCTCATACCAGTTGTGGTTGTATTCTTTCATTTTTCTTCTATATTGGTTATGTCAACCAATTGTTGGAATCTTTCCTGGTATGTTTCACAGTCTCCTAGTATCATTTCTTCTTTTCGCCAAGGATAAAATAACATCAAGACTTCTCTGAAGTAGTTTTCGGAGTCCATTTCATACTGGTATCTAACATATCTGATAACTATAGGCCTCTTTCTCTTTCTTAGTATAGTCCCATCTTCACACTTGTATTGCTTAGTTAAACAGCAGTTATTATCACTGGCTGGACTAACGTCATCACTTTCTTCTCCTGTATTTAAAGGTTTGCTTTTGTATACTACTCTGTAAATAGAGCAAAAGTCAGCAAGGCACAAATCATGAAGTTTTCTTGGTCTTTGTGCATATCTCTGAATTATGCTTGTTGTCTCTACATCAGTAGACTCATCTGGCAGATTTTGGAGTAATTTCAGACTTTTGAGCATTACAACTCTCTCCTTTTCTGGGGATGTATTAATGAACATAACATCTCGTGAAGCCTTTTTCAAAGGCAGCTGCAAAATGAAGTACACTGCTTCTTGTGCAGACACCTCAACATGTGTCAAAAATTTGTGACCAATAGTCCTGACTTGTTTTCTTATGTCCTGATTTCCTTCTTTAGCTTCTTTTGCAGCATTGAAGAGCAAGTTGCTCATGCCTCTTTGAGCCTTTGCTATGTATGTCACTATGTACATAGCACAGGCATACGGATCAGTAACATACTGTATATCCATATTTGCTCTCCAACACTGCAAAAGACATTTGTTGTAACTATTGATTCTAATTTCATCCACTTGTCTCTGTAAGAAGATTTTTAGACTTTTTAAGGAGGATCTGACTGCAAATGTATACTCTTCCATTCTCAAGTTAATTTCCTTCAAGAAATCATGAAAATCTATGTTTTTACCATTTTTCATATCATCAAGTGCTTTCTTGATCCTTTCCCAGTTCTTTTCATGCATTTTTTTCTCTTCTTCTGAAGTTTCTGGACCCAAGGGCTCAAGAATGCATGTTTCTGGCATTGGTGGCATTGGAAAATTAAACCTACATTCATTTTTATTTTTGCGTTGACATGTCCTGGAGTGAGAATGTTGTTGTAGAACATCATCCACGGACTCATCTTTACTGCAGGTTACATACTTGTCTACAAATGCAATGACCCTGGCTTCAGCATCTTCACTCCCATCAAGAGTTGGTGAATCTTCAACCCAGACAAGCATGTGGATATGAGGAGAGCCCCTCATCTGAAATTCTACTTTATAGAAATAATCTGAAACTTTTCCTATTATACTGGCTGGGCTCTGAAGAACATCACTGATTAATTTTTTGACTTGATGCTCAAAGTGTCTAGCACATGTGACCGGGTCACTCTTGATCAGTTCTGACTTCTGGAACCAGGTGAGCTCAGACGCTTCTTGATCAGAAAGTGTTTTCATATGTAAAGACTTGTATAAAATCTGAAGAAGGTGAATCCACCTAGTTTCTGCTGAAGAAAATGATGTGAACCATGTTGGGATCCCTAACTTGCGTATCATAGCAAAAATGTCCTTTTTAGTCTGTTCCCAGTATGGTGGAGACCCTCGTAGATCCTTAAAAATCCTAAAGCCTTCATTCAAACGACACAGTTTTTCCACGTTTTCCATTGATTTTAGATGCCCTGCAGTCAAATCTTGTTTTCCTTGGGCTTTTCTAATACAGATATTGGCTTTATCCAGAATGTGCTTCGTCTGTAGTTTCTTAAACTTGAAAAACAAATTGGGTATGTGACTGGCCATCCTTCTATCTGACCTTCGCAGTTCTGATTTGCAAATATCAGCATAGCTTATCTTGACAGGTCTCTCCATGTTGTCAGGGCGGGCTCTTCCACAAAATAATGTAGGAAAAGCCAGTTCTTCTGCATTATGATCCATAAAAATACTGACTGGAGTATTTCCTTCAGCAGGAGCAAATGAAAATATGCGACAAGCCTCATCAGTCAGATCCTGGGGGACAAGAAGGGTATCCAATATGCCCACTGGCTGCTCTTGAGCTGCAGTTTCATCCCAAGGATCTGGTTCATCTGTTGGTTCATCTGGATTATCATCATCATTTGTTTCAACAATGTCATTTGTTGGATCCCAGGCATCATTTACAATAACACCTTCCTCCTGATATAACTTGCTATTTGCTATTAACCAATTAATTGCAGTTCTGACTTTTTGAGGACGTATATTTTTAAAAGCAACATGGTGCCCAAAACTCAGTTTTCTTTTCAGCTTAACTGGAATGCATTCACTGTCATCCATATTTCTTGGAAGTTTCAAAACTGTATTAGTCACATTGGCAGGAACATTGACAACATTTCCATTAAGGCTAAGTTGGCCACCACGAGGAAGTTGATGCAGACTCATAAATGGGATGCGTGTTGCTACCAGTCTTTCTTCCATCTCTGTTAAATTCAGTTCCGGAGGTGTTAATGGAAAATCCATCAAGTTGGCTATGGCACAACTGGGAATTTTTTTAGACCTAATAGCCCTAAAACATGTATGACATATCCACTCCTTGTTATCCACACTTGTTGTACCTGTGATCAGCATTCTTTTCAATTTTTCTTCAATACTAATTGATTTTGGCACTAGCTTTACGCTTTCTCGATACATCATTTGACTGCAACATGTGCACACATATAAGGGCCCACTCTGAACAGCTATGTGAAAGTTTTTTATAATCTGGGGAACAGAGATTATTTTTCTCCCTTTTTTTTTCTTATTTTCTGATGCCCTATAAGATTTACTTTCTCTTGTCAATTGTTTATGTTCTTTCGCTCGATACCTACTTGCAATTGTTTTCTTTCTCATATTTTCCAAGTTTCTGATTTGTATGTATTTCCTTATTTTATGTTTACGTTCTCTATCCCTTTGATGACCAACAGGATTCAGCGTTCTCTTCCAATTTTCCATGTTTCTAAATTCTACATCATTTCGGGCTTCATGTTTACGCCCTCTATCCCTTTGATGACCATCTGGATTCAGCCTTTTCTTTCTATTTTCCATGTTTCTAAGTTCAACATCCTTTCGGGCATCATGTTTACGCCCTCTATTCCTGACATGACCATCTGGATTCAGCCTTTTCTTTCTATTTTCCATGTTTCTAAGTTCTACATTCTTTCGGGCTTCATGTTTACGCCCTCTATCCCTGACATGACCATCTGGATTCTGCCTTTTTTTCCTATTTTCCATGTTCCTAAGTTCTACATCCTTTCGGGCTTCATGTTTACGCCCTCTATCCCTGACATGACCATCTGGATTCTGCCTTTTTTTCCTATTTTCCATGTTCCTAAGTTCTACATCCTTTCGGGCTTCATGTTTACGCCCTCTATCCCTGACATGACCATCTGGATTCTGCCTTTTTTTCCTATTTTCCATGTTCCTAAGTTCTACATCCTTTCGGGCTTCATGTTTACGCCCTCTATCCCTGACATGACCATCTGGATTCAGCCTTTTCTTTCTATTTTCTATGTTCCTAAGTTCTACTTTCTTTCGTGCTTCTGATTTACGGTCTCTATTCTTTCTGTGACTATCTGGGTTCTGTCTCTTTTTCATGTTTTCCTTTTGTCTTTCTTCCTCAGCTTTTCTCTTTTCTCTTTTATGTTCTGCCTCTTTTCTTCGACTTTCAAAATTTTGCCTTTTTCTCAAATTTTCCATTTCTCTTACAGTTGGTAATTTCCTTTTCTTCTGCATTCGTTCTCTATCATTTTGGTTCTGTTTATTACTCTGTCCACTACTTACAATTTCCACTACTTCAACATTTTTTTTGCATTTTTTTATATTTTCATTTATAAAGTCATAATCATTTGGTAGCCTCCTTTTATTGTTGCTGCTGCCTGTTTCTGTGCATGTATTACTGGAATGTATAGTTGGAAATGCAACTATTTGTCTTGATTGTATACAATCCCTTAAGTGGGTTCTCATTTGCAACTTATCGAAGTTTTGCAAACTGGGTGACATCCCTAAACAGTAGCAGAATGCATAAGCAACTGCAAATGCCCCACATGCGGGATCTGTTCCCTGCTGCGTTACTGGTATAAAATCTACTTTACTTAAAAGCTCACTGCCATACAGAAACTTAAGCTGAGGTACAATTTGTGTATAATGTTCGATTCTACGAAGGGAATCATACACCAAGATTCGCCCAATTTCCGGGTTATATACAGATGTAACCCAATGATTACCTATATTATGTATATTGATTGAGAGTTCACTGTCTGGAACTGGCGGGCTAGCTTCTGTTGGGTTTGAAAGAAACCATGTCATTTCAGCGGGTGTAATATACCCATGGTAGTCTGAACCAGTATACTGTCTGATCATGTCCAGTGCCACACAAATAACATCATCAGGGACAAAATTACCACATCCTCCCACCATATCAGCTACTATGGACATGTCTCTTACAGGTTCAGAGGTCATTCTAAACTTTTTATTCAAAGTTTTGTCAGTTTCCTGATATTTAGTCTTCATAGCTTTGGAACATGCATGTGACAAAAAGGTCTTATACGTAGTAAAGGTGGTACTACAGCTATCACAATATGTACATTTATGATTTACTAAAGTTTTTCTTGTCTTATATGACCGCTGACATCTTTCACAAATTAGAGTTTCCATGTTATTCTGAGATGAGCTTTGTCTTACCTGAGCAGCACAAGTATTTACTTTATTATCAGTATGTTCCTCTTCATCTTTATTTGTAACCACGAAGACTGCTTTAGTACATTTGTGTTGCTGGAACTTCTGATAAGAACTGAAGATTTTGTCACAGTCACAGCAGAAAGAACATCTGTGGTTCAAGAGAGTTTTTGCGGTTTTAAACCATTTTTTACATGCGGAGCATTGCTCCATACCATTACCATTATATATATGCGCCCCTTTGTTTCCCAACAGGATGGCCAGTACCAGTGTACTTGAACCTGAAACAAATGAGTTTCCAAGCAATTATTATCTCAAAGAAAAGGTTATAACAATAAAATCAAAAGCTATTAATTTATGTGACATCAAATGAAATAGTTAAGTTAGTTTCAGGTTTTTCAGTTGGTATTGCTACAGACCATGAATAATTGTTTCATACACCGATCATAAGTTGAGAAAACCACCAATGAAAATAAGGATCATACATGTTCAATCATGGATCAATATTGGGAAGTCTTAAGAAAATATCTGGCAACAAGCATTGGAACAATGCTAGAAGACAAGCAATAGTTAATACAGGTAATGAACGTGAATGATTGCTTTGCTGTATTAAACTGTGCAAGCCTAACATGAAATCATGTAATTATATAATAAGAAACAGTCAAAGCTTATCATGTTTGTCAATGCAATTTTACTGTTATGCAGACAGTTTTACTATAAATAACAGAAAACTTGAGAGGAATCCATTAAGTGTAAACAAGACTCATAGCTATTTAAAATATGAAAGTTTAATATTTTCATACAAAAAGCAGCAAAAAAGTGTAACAGGGCAAGTCACTTGTTTTTGTGGGTGTATCTCGTATGGGGTGGGGAGGAATTTAGCTAATTAAGCTACTCCTTCACACCCACTGAGGCACACACATATACTGACACACAAATACAAAGTAAAATGTTCCCAAGGCTCCTGACAAGGTAGATTATAAAAATAAATTCTGGGAATCAACTTTTATTTCTTAGTAAAATCATGCAGAGAACCCTAATTCAAAGTACCTCAGTAAGGCAGTTCAAGTGAGGGGTAACAGCCTGTGCATTTAATGACCCCATAATTATCATCCAAACCCACCATTATCTGGAGCTTTACTTTCAAGAAATTATGGACTTACCAGGGTCAAGTGTTGTACCTGTGAAGTTCCATGCTGGACTTGATGAACAATATCTTCTTTCAGCTGAATAGACTGTCATAGTTGAGTGACATTGATTAAAATGTACCACTTTTCTTTTTCTTATAGAATGTAGGGCCATCATTGGTTTTACTGCAATGAAATATCAATTAACTGATGTAATATAGTACATGTATAATTCATGCAGTCACATGTAACAATTTTTAATATATTAGCAGTGAAAACTAAAGAAATTGATTTCAGTTACTGAAATTAAAATTAAAATATATAAAACTATATGAAAATAGCTTTCTCCTAGTTTAGAATATAAAATAACTTCCAGACAAATGCATTAAATTGTTCAGTGAGCGACTGTTTTAAAATAGTTATAGTATATGCATTAAACATTTTTCTTTTGTGGTTTCATCCTGTGACCTTAATGTAAATGGCTACACCTCCATATTTTCTACCATTTTTTTAAAAAGAGAACAACTTCATGACCTGTTTGCTTTATGGAGGACCAAGCCTTTCCAAGATGGAATCTACTCTTAAAGGAAAAGATCTGCTCCTAGAGAAGCAAATTCTGTCCCACTAATAAGGGAATGAAAAATGAAAATGACACAGTTGCTTCCCTTAAAAGACCTAGTCAACTTAAATCTTTAAATACAGTAGCTGATTTAAAAAAATGTATATTATACCATGCGTAACTTGTTAGATTTAGCCAAACATGATCCCTTTATCAACAAGGCCAGTGAAGAAAATGTCTACTAAAATGGTGCAGAAGAAACACTTTTAGATATTCATGTAGAAACAAAACAGCATTCTACTGATGGGACATGGGTTTCATGTGCTTCTTTTCTTCCTTTCTGTCTTTTCAAAATAAACTTTTAATAGCTTTGAATAATTATGTTTATGAAATAGTTGATAATTAGCAAAAAAATGCATGCTGATCTAATTTTTCATTGTTTCTTTTCGTTTCTTAAACAACATTGAGAGTACAAGTACAATGAATTTAACCTTTCATGTTTCTTGTTTATATGCATTATCTTTTTCAAAATGTCTAAACATCTGCTATGTGGCAATTTTGAAAAGATGAATATTAAAGAACAATGTGATGATACGTGTAGTTTCTTCCTTGCATGACAAGGTTGTACTGACCTGAAAGAAATCCATCACCAGGTATTAATTATATCATGCAAACAAAGAACAGAAATCCTGAGGCTCTAAAGTCTTCAGCAAAGACTGCCCATTTCAAACCTCCCTCATCTGAACAGCCTTATACCTGAAAATTGAGTCAAGATGGAACATAACAGAAGCATTAGTTAAGAACAATTAACTGAACTGGTTCAAAATTAAGTTGTCCAACAGGGCTTATTCTATACGAAAAGATGTATGCAGAGAGTGACTAAAAATTTAACTTTTTACTGCAAATGGACAATAGTTTTTTACTCTTGATTTATTTACTTGTTTAATAATCCACAATTTAGTATTGTGATAAGTCTTCAGAAATTTAACCATTACTGAAATTCTGTTCTGGCTTCTTACATCTCCGATTTCAGATAACTCCTCTTAGTGTATAAGGATAATGTTACATCAAATAGTTGACTGAATGAATTATACTGTAAAAGCAGTCTGATTGTGGTAAGCAACACCTGTTCCAAAATTTAACAAAATGTCCTGCCTGTTACTACATTTAATAGGGTTTCAAATTACTTGACAGTCATTACATACAGGTACCAGAATAAACCCTGCTGTTAGACTTAGTGTGTGCAACTGTTAATTTGGCATAGAGGGTAAGAAAATACAAACCCAGACTAAAAATAAACTGGGAAGGCAGACATATTTGGTTGGATTCACTAACACGCAGTGGAGAAATAATTTGGATGCAATTTTAGATTTGATAAAATAGAAATTATTATTATTATAAATTTAGAATGCAAGTATTTGAATATATCAGTGATATACAGACTTTATATGCCAAAATACTGAGTTACACACTTGCCCTGTATACTTATCTACTCTTCATTTGCTTACTCACCATACATCTGATGATGCACAAGGTTTCTGGTGAAAGCTGCCTGACAAAAAAACACTGTATTTACAAAAGTGACACTGTAAAGCAACATAATGTAATATCAGTACTATGATGACTGTAAATAATGGGAAAGGCTCAAATAAACATGTACCCTGCTAGAACGACATCAAAATGATGTTGGACTGACGTCGATGCGACATCGACACATCGCATTGATATCAGTGAGACGTCATTATGATGGCATGTGCCTGTTGGGTATACTCTGCCCAGAAGGCTTATATTAGAGAAGTCTAACAGAGTCTGAAATGTTTGCCAAGAAGTCAGAAGTGCAATTTGGCAAACCTTTAGATCAGTATCAAACATCAGTTATCAACTTAATCCATCATGGCATTGTACACCTCTCATTGAAAAACTTTGAAGAAAAACATTGATGTAAATTCTATAACCATTTCCTTAACTTCAAAGTCATCCAGCAAGATAAAGTGGTAGTATATAAAATTCAAAACATTATCTAAAATCAGTTGGTCCAATTATTCACTAAATCTGTCATGCATTGTGAAACTACAAACTTCTAACTAAACACTTTTACCTAAAACTTCCAAGTCCTGAACCTTGACCTCGAGATCACAAAGGGGAGTAAAGATGGTAGTATGTAGAACTTTTGACTAATATACTCAATACATTCATGGGTTAAGGGGATAAGTCCTTAAAAACTTTAGTAAAAAAATCCAGTCCAGACACTGATACAGACTCCCAGGTGTCAACAACAGATCTTCTGATAATTTTGGACAGGTGAGCTAAAAACTTTCACATACATAAATATAAAGCTTTAACCAAAATATTTAAGACAAAATTCTAAGTCAATGACCTTGACTTCAAGATCATCCAGTGGGGCAAGGATAAGGTGTTTTGTAAAAACTCCAAAAAGTGTCTAACATCAGTTCAAGTATAAACTAATTCTCTGCAAAGCATTATGAATCAGTATGCAATTACAAAACTTTAATAAAGACCTAAATTTCCTAAGTCCCTGACCTTGACATCAAGATCACTGAGCGGGGTTGGGGTAGAACTCTGTAGATCTAACTACAGTGCAAATATAAAAATAGCCATCAGAGGATGGCAAATCCCCTGACCGAAGGCCCTGTGCACCTTGGAAAACAGGGTGCACTTCATAACGCGCATATAAATAGTATACTGTCATTCTTTTATGCTCCTTATTGACATTATCTGTTTAACAGATGCATGATTATCTAACAATCACCAAAACAGTATGCCAGATTGCTAAAAAGAGGTAAAATCTCAAATAGCAACCTTGTAGACAATGTATCGCATATGATACATTCAACATTTATCATATGCAACAATGTGTGAAAAACTTCTAAAGTACAAGCCCTACAAATCTAATTTTGAGCTCTCTAGTAAGTGAATTTGGACAAAGAATCCAAATTCCAAATCTGTTTTTTTTATTTCTGTGTGTGTGTGTGTGTGTGGGGGGGGGGGGGGGGGGGGGCGGGGAGACAGTAGTGGAGTAAGTTAGGAACACTAATAGGATGTCATGGGGCATGATCATCAAAATTCTAAAAGGTATAAAGGTATTTCAGATTTGGAGCAGAGACACAAAACTGCAGCTCTAACTTCCAAAGGGAAATAACTCGGGAAAGTATGAAAGCAAGAGTTGTCATTCTTGTATGAGACAAACTGTCATGATCTGATCTCCATATCTGTGAAGTATCATAAAAATATTTCAAAGGGTATTCAAGTTATGGAGCGCGCACGAAATCACACCTAAAACCATAAAGGGGAAATAACTCAAAAAGTAAGAAAGCAAGAGTTGTAATTCTTGTTTGCAACACATCAGCATGACCTGTTCTACATAACTGTGAAGTATCATGAAAATATTCCATAGGGTATTAAAGTTATGAAGCAGACACAAAATCACACCTAAAACCATCAAGGGGATATAACTCAAAAAGTAAGAAAGCAAGAGTTGTCATTCTTGTTCGCGACACATCATCATGACCTGTTCTACATATCTGTGAAGTATCATGAAAATATTTCAAAGGGTATTCATGTTATGGAGCAGACACGAAATCACACCTAAAACCATCAAGGGGAAATAACTCAAAAAGTAAGAAAGCAAGAGTTGTCATTCTTGTTCGCGACACACCGTCATGACCTGCTCTACATATCTGTGAAGTATCATGAAAATATTCCATAGGATATTCAAGTTACAAAGCGGACACAAATCTGCCAAAAATTCACCAAAGGGGAGATAACTCAAAAATTACAAAAGCAAGAGTTACCATTCTTGCACGCAACACATGGCCATCACCTGTTCTACATAACTGTGAAGTTTCATGAAAATATTCCAAAGGGTAAAAGATATGGAGCGGACAAGGAAATGTTTACAGACGGACAGAGTGACGGACGGATGCCAGGCTCATCGCTTTATCCCCCGAACCTTTTGGTCGGGGGATAAAAAGAATTCATCTATGGGTTCAGGAGATATGTGTCTTTAAAAAACTTTAACCAAAATATCCAATCAATAAAAAGACAATATTCTAAGTCCATGACCTTGACATCAAGGTCACAGAGGGGGGTGGGGGTAGTACCTTCGAAAACTTTAGACCAATATCTAACTTTAGTGCAAGTATCAAAGGAATCCATCCATGGGTTCAGGAGATATTGGGCTTTATAAAACTTTAACCAAAACATCCAGTCCAAAAAAAACACCAATTTTCTAAGTCCATGACCTTGACATCAAGGTCACAGAGTGGGGTGGGGGTGGTACCCTGTTAAACCTTAGACCAATATCTAGCTACAGTGCAAGTATCAAAAGAATCCATCCATGGGTTAAGGAGATATAGGTCTTTAAAAAACTTTAACCAAAACATCCAATTTGAACGCCGACGCTGACGCGGACGCGGACGCGGACGCTGACGCGGACGCGGACGCCGACGCCGTGGTGACAACAATAGCTCTTCCTGAACTTTCGTTCAGGCGAGCTAAAAATGAAATAAAATTTCAAAGTCCATGAGCTTGAGGTAAAAAAAAACTGAGGGGTAGGGGGGAGGAGGGAGGTGGGGGGCTAGGATGTATCAAAACCCTGAACCATTATCTAACATCATAGAATTTGGAGTGACTGGAAAACTCCGGCTGTGAAAAAACACGAAAATCTCTGAGGAGTCAGAATAATCTGACGAAACTAGTCAGAAACGTTGCAAAGCCTTATGGGTGCACATAAGCACCACAACGAAGACCCAGGCCTGAGTCACCAGTCACTACTTTCTCATTATCTAACATCAGTCCAAGTATTAGTATCAACTGAGTCCATCATCGTGGCAATGTGAAATTATAAAACTTTAACCAAAATCTTTAAGACAAAACTCTAAGTTGATGACCTTAACTTCAAGGTCATCCAGTGGGGTAAGTATAAGGTGTTTTGTGAAAACTCAAAAAATAGCCATCAGAGGAGATGGCAAATCCCCCGACCGAAGACCCCCATGGGCCTTGATAAAAAGGGTGCACTTCAAAACACACATTAGTAATATATTGTCGTTCTTTTATGCTTCTGATTGACATTAACTGTTAACAGATGCATGATTATCTAACACTCAGACTAAAACATTATGCTTGACTGCTAAAAAGAGGTAATATCTCAAACAGCCACCATATACACAAATGTATAGCATACGATACATTCAACTTTCAAAATGTGTGAATAACTTCTAAAGTACAAGCCCTACAAACCTAATTTTGAGTTCTCTAGTAAGTGAATTTGGACAAAGAATCCAAATCTGGAAAAAAAAAATTTTTTTTTGGGGGGGGGGGGGGGGGGGGGGGGGGGGGGGGGTTCGGGAGGGGGCACGGGAATGTGGAGGGGTAAGAGAGAGTTAGGAACACTGATAAGATATCACAGCATGATCATCAATATTCTAAAAGGTTCACGGTTATTCAAATTCTGGAGCTGGCCAGGGTTATACAGTTATGGAGCAGAGACTCAAACAGCAGCTCAAACTACCAAAGGGAAATAATTCACTAGGTCTAAAAGCATGAGTTATCATTCATGTATGAGACAAATTGTCATGACCTGTTCTGCATATCTGTGAAGTATCATGAAAATATTTCAAAAGGTATTCAAGCTATGGAGCGGACACTTAAAATCATCAAAGGGAAATAACTCCAAAAGTAAGACAGCAAGAGTTGTCATTCTTGTTCGCGACACATCATCATGACCTGTTCTACATATCTGTGAAGTATCATGAAAATATTCCAAAAGGTATTCAAGTTATAGAGCGGACACGAAATCACACCTAAAACCATCAAGGGGTAATAACTCAAAAAGTAAGAAAGCAGGAGTTGTCTTTCTTGTTCGCGACACATCGTCATGACCTGTTCTACATATCTGTGAAGTATCATGACAATATTCCAAAAGGTATTCAAGTTATAGAGCGGACACGAAATCATACCTAAAATGATCAAGGGGAAATAACTCAAAAAGTAAGAAAGCAACAGTTGTCATTCTTGTTCGCGACACACCGTCATGACCTGTTCTACATATCTGTGAAGTATCATGAGAATATTCCAAAGGGTATTCTAGTTATAGAGCGGACACGAATCTGCCAAAAAATCACACCTGAAACTATCAAGGGGAAATAACTCAAAAAGTAAGAAAGCAAGAGTTGTCATTCTTGTTCGCGACACATCGTCATGACCTGTTCTACATTTCTGTGAAGTAGCATGAAAATATTCCAAAGGGTATTCAAGTTACAGAGCGGACACGAATCTGCCAAAAAATCACCAAAGGGGAGATAATTCAAAAAGTGCAATAGCAAGAGTTACCATTCTTGTACGCGACACATCGTCATGACCTGTTCTACATAACTGTGAAGTATCATGAAAATATTCCAAAGGGTATTCAAGATATAGAGTGGACAAGAAAGTGTTTACGGACGGACGGACGGACGGACGGACGCCAGGCTCATCGCTATATCCCCCGAACCTTTCGGCCCCCGAACCTTTCGGAAGGGGGATAAAAAGTGTCTAACATCAGTTCAAGTATAAACTAAATCTCTGCAAAGCATTATGAATCAGTATGCAATTACAAAACTTTAATAAAAGACCAAAATTTCCTAAGTCCCTGACCTTGACATCACGGTCACTGAGCGGGGTTGGGGTAGTACTCTCTAGATCTAACTACAGTGCAAATATTAAAAGAATTCATTGATGGGTTCAGGAGATATGTGTCTTTTAAAAACTTAAACCAAAACATCCAATCAATAAAAAGACAATTTTATAAGTCCATGACCTTAACATCAAGGTCACTGAGGGGGGTGGGGGTAGTACCTTCGAACTTTACACCAATATCTAACTTCCGTGCAAGTATCAAAGGAATCCATCCATGGGTTAAGGAGATATTGGGCTTTATAAAAGTTTAACCAAAACATCCAGTCCAAAAAAACCCTCATTTTTCTAAGTCCATGACCTTGACATCAAGGTCACTGAGTGGGGTAGGAGTGGTACCCTGTTAAACTTTAGACCAATATCTAACTACAGTGCAAGTATCAAAAGAATCTATCCATGGGTTAAGGAGATATAGGTCTTTAAAAAACTTTAACCAAAACATCCAATGCGAACGCGGATGCGGACGCCGACCCCGTGGTGACAACAATAGCTCTTCCTGAACTTTCGTTCAGGCGAGCTAAAAACGCTTCTTTTGCCCTTGAGCCAGTTCATTCATTAACCTACGGCAGGGCACTGTGCACAGTCTCACTGATAGCTAAGGAAGCCTCTATGCAGACCAGCACCAACTTTTGTTTTAGGAGTTGCACTGGATGGATGACTCACAATTCTACTTCCTTTTTAACAGTATATCAGGCTGATGGGTGAGTGTTAATGAAAGGCTGTGTGTAATGGAAGACCGTTTATGTTTGGAAAGATTTTCGCCTACAGCGGGTCTTGAACCCAGGACTGCTAGATCAGGACTTAACCTACTGAGCTACCAAACCTTCAAGCTGCACTGGAAGGGAATATGAGGTTGTGCACATAAAATTAATTTAACCCTTTTTTGACCAGTGGACTTGTCCATCCTTATTATTTGGATAGGTCCATTTCTAATTTTAGGAGTTTCTGGTTAATGTTTTCACTTTTATCATGTTTTGCAGACAAACAGTGTAGACCCGGATCAGATGCTGCATTCTGTGGCATCTGAACTGAGTCTCCACTGTTTGCATAAGTCCCAGCAAGTTTCCAATCTAAAAAGGGTTTAAATTACATCATCATCTAGCTACAAGACTACTCATAATCAGCTTGTCACACTCACAATACAAGTTCTTTCTGGGTTATCTTTCTTGGGAACAAAGATTAAGAGTTACCTTTCTTGGCACTATCATGGAGACTGGTTCTACAAAGTTTCTGGCAGCATGGAGCTTGTAAAACCTCATGATCTCACATTTATGTGTGTCACAGCCTCTCTTTGGCATCACACCTGTAATAAATGCCACAGAGCACTAGATAAGAGGGGTATTTGATGATAATTGAGGGATAATTTTCTTTATTTCTCATTTAGACCATATGTTGTGACCCCTCATATGAACCGTCTCGACGAGACGGTTCAGATGAGGGGTCACAACATATGTTTTTATCCAGAATTAACAAAAATTATCCCTAATTATCACAAAATACTCCCTCTTATCTAGGGCTCTGATACCATATTTATTCAGTTACAAGATGGGGGTTTTCCCTTCCAAGACAATCCCAAAGATCTAGATCTGTCTAGTACAATCATCTGTCTCTTACAATTCCACAATCCAAAAGATCTAGTACAATCCCACAATCCAAAAGATCTAGATCTGTCTAGTACAATTCAAAAGATCTAGATCTGTCTAGTACAATCCAAAAGATCTAGATCTGTCTAGTACAATTCAAAAGATCTAGATCTGTCTAGTACAATCCAAAAGATCTAGATTTGTCTAGTAAGACAGATCTAGATCTTTGGGATTGTTTTGGAAGAGAAAACCCCATTTTATGGCTGAATTACTCAAGGCTGATTTACACATATATGTGTAATTTTGGAACTCCCATCTTATAACTGAACTAGAAAATTGTGTCTGTAAGACACTTATGATGCCCCTGTGCAGCGCCTGTTACATGACGTGTATATCCATAAAGCACCTACAAAGAATCCATTGAAAACATACCCTACCATGTAAAAAATTGCCCAAAAATGACTAAGTTAAAAAGGCTGTGATTCTGTCAAAATTAATTCTAGATCTATCAAAATGCCTCATGCATATCTTCAAATATGTCCACAATATGTAGACAAGATTTGAAAAAGATCCATTGAAAACTGTGGAGCAAGTTGATAACACAAACTCCATACTCTACAATGCAAAAATTTTCCAAGAATGACTAAGTTCAAAAGGTCGTAATTCTGTCAAAATAAATCCTAGGTCCAACAAAAACCCACATGCACATCTTCAATACATTCACAGCATGTATGCAAGGTTTGAAAAAGATCCATTGAAAACTGTGAGAGGTAGGTTGATTACACAAACTCTATACCCTACAATGCAAAAATTTGCCTAAATGACTAAGTTTAAAAGGCCGTAATTCTGTCAAAATTAATTCTAGGTCCAACAAAAACCCACATGCACATTTTCAATATGTCCCAAACATGTATGCAAAGTTTGAAAAAGATCCATTGAAAACTGTGGGAGGAGTTGATTACACAAACTCAGTACTATAAAGTGTCACGAACAGACAGACAGACTGGGCCAAATCTTAATGCCCCCTGACTATCGTCACGGGAGCATAAAAACTCTGGAAGGAGAATTTACTCCCATCAATTTGCATTGATGTGCACACTGAATTGACTATTTAAAGACCCCACTTGGCCTGAGGTCCCTTTATCATGTGACACAAATCTTATTATTTTTCCTACAAATGCTATAACAAGGAAATAATATTAGGGAAAAGTACTTGACTCTTAAGGAATGAATTTCATTTTTCTGAGGTTTATCGAAGTGTAAACTACATTGGGTCACGTGCAAAGTGAATGAACCCCGAAGGGGTTCATGTAAACTTTGCTAGTGCCCCAATGTAGTTTACACTTCGATAAACATCAGAAAAATTAAGTTCATTGCTTATATTTACATTCGTTTCAATCAAGTCTTTCATGAAAAATCTTGTATAAGCGCTAAAATTGAAGCAGTAAAACATGTACACGCAGTTTCTTCTGCTAACAGCAGAACGGCATTCATGACGTCATGACGTTGCTGACGTCATGACGTTGCTGACGTCCAATCAGGTTGCAGAGAGCCATTGTTTATTTTTACGTCATTGACGTCGCGTGTCTCAATGTAATTATTGGATTGTAAACTACATTACATTCCAATGGTTTACTATAGTGCTTTTCAGTAAATACACCAAGAATGTAAATATTAGCAAATAACCTCTTCATAGTGACAATACTAAAATAAAGTATTTTTCCTCATCTTGACTGAGACTGTCAAAAAAAAAAAATGTTTGCAATATGCAGTAAATAGATGTTTAGGAAATAGATCAGCTCTAGCAGTGAATTGTTGAGCAATATTCACTGTTTGGAGGTTAGGCTGTACAATAGAGATCATATCACAAGCGCAGAGCATGAGTGATATGTCTACCTGCAGCTGACTGACAAACTGAATCCCAGTGCTGTATATCAGTTACAATGTCATCATATAGGCCATTTCAATTGATTCTTTGGTTCCTAAGGGAAATGATTTCAAGATGGGAAAAAATTCCTTGCAGTATGCAGTAAATGGATGTTTAGGAAATACTGTTTTAATCCTATTAAATGCCATTTTATCATGTGAGATTCTCCTACTAAGACATGGCATGTACCGCAAACAATCTAATTATTGGGACAGATAGGTCTGAGCAAATAGTGCAGACCCAAATCAGACTGCTCCTATAGCAGCAGTCTGATCAGGGTCTTCACTGTTTGCCATTCCATCTGCCTCTTTAGGACACTTAACTGCATTGTAAAACTATATTTATCATATGACATCACTGTTGACATCGGCTTTTATATTATTTGGATCCTTTTTAAAGTAATCAGTCTTTGAATCTTCAAAATTTAGAAATTACAGTTGCTTTTTTTCTGGTTTCGTCACCAGATATTGTCAGGGTCACTGACTAGGCTTTATTAGCCGAAACTACATAGTCTGGCCCATGTTCCTACTTCTGTATGTATTCTCTGCTCTTGAAAGAACTTTTTAAGGTTTTAATAGTATATATAATAACACTTTGGCGCATACACATAACGTTACTGACACCGTCCACGTCAACAAAGCATTTCCTTATTGAAATAATGTTCAGTTTGAAGGCATCAAAATCCCATTTTAAAGGGTTATATGATAAACAGAATCTTACACAAATGGTCATTTCATATGAAATTTATGAAACAAGCCAAAGGCTCGTTTCATAAATTTCATATGAAATGACCACTTGTGTGAGGTCCTCTATGTATACAACTCCATTGTAGGACAATTATGGTAATTATTCTGGGGTGGTATTTATAAAACCTTTAAGTGGTTACTATGCTGTTGCTAAGGATAAATTTCTATGTTGGAGATTCCCTACAACTACTACAACTGTTGTAGGGAATCTCCAACATAGAAATTTATCCTTATCAACAGCATAGTAACCACTATGAAATTTGCTCTGGAGGAACAGTCTGAAAAAGACTGTTCCTCCAGAGCAAATTTCATTCTTGACGGGAATCTCCTTTATAGAATTCAGCCTTAGCAACAGCATAGCAATCACTTAAGTGGTTTTATAAATATGACCCCTGGTGTCCCAATTTTTAGAATTTTTATGGTATGGTGCAGCGTGACTTACCGAGGCCCCTTTGAGGAGCTGAAGACCCGAAATTATTCAGATAATGGCAGTATGGTGAATTATCTGTTATTTCATAGTAGCTGATGTTACCGTCACCCTGGAAAAATAAATAGGGACAATGCTCCAGATAAGATGAGTGAGTGAAAGAGTGAGTGAACTCAGGTTTAACGTCCCACCAACAAGGAAGTCATATGCAGACGGGACCTTGGTTTAAAGTTTCATCGCGACACCTGGATTGGTAGTCTGGAGTGTCATCCACTACACTACAGCTGCTCCCCAGATAAGATGATGTAACATGGATAATTCAGAGATTATTTTTCTTCTTAATGAAAACATATTTTAGTGATCCTTCATTACTAATGAAGGATCATTACATATGTTTTCATTGAGAAATAATGAGAACCATGTCTGCGAGACAGTTCTGATTCTGGGCCACAACACATGATTTAACAAGAGCTGTCACCAGACAGCAGAGCTCGCCTGAACTGGTGCTTGCCTATCATGACCACAAAGTTCTAAGAATGTGAACTTGACCTCCACAGTAAATTAGGAAGGTGACACTGCTACCATGTAAAACTCTGGAGCAGTATTTGTCATCAGTCTGGGTATAACTTTCCATCTAGGCAGTGTGGAACTATAAGCTGTCACCCTGTGAACTTGACCTAAAGGTCAATATGAGAGGTAGGGGTGGTACTGTGTAAAACTAATGGAATTCTAAGTATCAACTGAATCCATCTACACACTAAGAAAACACGGTGCCGTTAGGAAACTTTCACCAAAAATTTTAACAAAACATTTTATAAGTCCATGACCTGGACCTTAATGATCAAGGGGGTTAGGGTGGTACTGCCTAAAAATTTAGACAATTACCTAACATCTGTGGAAGTATAAAGGAAACCTATCAAAGGGTTAAGGAGATTTAGCAAAGAACATCTCCCAATTTCAATATAAAATTTCTGTTATGTGACCTTGACCTGTAGGTCATGTCCAGGAATGGGGATGGTGCTGAACAAAATTTTGGACCAATATCTATCATCATAACAAATATAATTCTACTCGATCAAAAGGGTTTAGAAACTATGAGATCTTATAAACTTTAACGTAAAACTTTAACATACAATTTCTAAGTCCGTGACCTTGACCTATGGGTCAAGACCAGGGTGGGGATGGTGCTTAATAAAATTTTAAACTAATATCTTTCATCATACCAAATATAATGTAAAACAATCAAATCGATCAAAGGGTTTAGAAACTATGAGATCTTAAAAACTTTAACATTTTGCTAACGCCAACGCCACTGCTTACGCAAACGCCGCTGCCAACGCCGGGGGGTAGTATAATAGCTCTTCCTGAACTTCGTTCAGGCAAGCTAAAAATAATTATCCCTAAATTATCCCTTCTACCTCATATCTGGAGCACTGAGGAGTTTAGATGATAATTTTTACACAAATTACCATATACATTTGGCAATAACATGCAAGTTTTCCATCCAAAATGACCCCAAATATCAAAATCAGTCTCATGAAATTCTGCAATAACATGATTTTTCTCTACCATGACAGATCAAGATTTCTGAGATTGTTTTTGAAGTGAGAAAACCCCATCTTTTTCTCCACAAATACATATGCTGTGCCCAGCTCATTAGGAATGTCCTCAAAACAGTCTAAAGGGTCACAGCATATATTTCTCCATAATTTAAAACTTCTCACCGAAGTAAATTTTCCAACTCATTTTTGCATGTATTAAATGTTCTTCTGTGTACATGTTTCAAAATGTTCTGTCTATAGTACAAGTAGTAACATTTCTGATCCACGTTAAGAACAAAGATCCTCATCCTCTGATATAATAAGCTAGGCTTGCCGAGCCAGTCCGACTTGTTTCTGGTCGAGCCTGATAAACTTGATATCAAAAGACATGAGCATCGTTTTCTATTTATCTTGCATCATTAGAATATTTTCAGGTGTAAAAAGCGTCAAACAAAAGAAAAGTAAACACAGTTTTGTTTGCACTTGTTGACGTTGCGAAAGGGTTATGACGCAAGTCGGTGATGTCATTTAACCAATCGAACGCAGAACTTTATCATGGCCAACGTCAGTATGTAGCCAATCGTCTTCTGAGATCGACTCTAAAGGAATCGCCTGATAACACTGGCGCAAACGCAATTCTAAAGTAACATGATATCGCGTTATCATACCCCTGTTATCAGTTGTATTTTGCAGCATATGCATGATAAAAATGAATATGGGGTAGTGCCATTTAAAGTATTCAGAGTTTTGATTTAATGATTCTCAAAAAGATTCTTTGGAATGGTATAGGTCATAGCATTTTGTTATAATTTTATTTTGACAACAAGGGCTTCGCAAGCGGCGCATAATACGCCCGTTTTAATGTCATAAAGGAATGAACAAGATTGTTTACAAAAGGACAGACAGGCAGACAAACAGGGGAAACCACACTTTAATTAATGACAGCAACATTATTTAAATATTTAACACATCAAATATTATTAGTATACCAAAAATCAGCTTCCAAGGTGAAGTGGCTCCTAAGTTGAGTAATGCGAAAGTCAAACAAGGGAGATAATTCATAAACTAAATATACTAGATATACCATTCTTGGTTCTAATACATTCCCTTCACAATATACACATCTCCATAAAGTTGTGTTAAAATATTCTAAATGGTTAAGGAGTTTTTGAGTAAACAGGAAATTTATGCATGGGCAGATAATCCAGTAAGCAAGCCAGAGTCGTGGTTCTTGCTCAGGATACATTGCCCCATTATTACACACATTCCTACAAAGTTTCATTCTAATACTTCAAAGAGTTAAAGAGATATGGAGTGAATGGAAATTCCTAAAAATAATGATCAAAGGGAGGTTACTCCAAAAATAAGAAAGGGGGAGCAACCATTCTTATATGTGACACATCATCTTGTGATCATGCACATTGTTATAAAGTTTCATCATGATATTCCAAACAGTTACCGAGTTAATGTATGCACAACATAAGTATACACAAAAATAGTCGAAAAGAACTAATAAAAAGCGATGTAACTCACAAACGAAGAAAGGGAGAGCAACCACTTCATACACATTGCTATGAAGTTTTATGAAGATATCCCAAACAGTTATCTAGTTATGGCGCGCACAAGACCTGCAGGGGAAAAAAACAATCAAAGGGGCATAACTTGGAAACTAAGGAAGGGGGAGCAACCATTCTTGTATGTGATACATTCCCCCTACCTACTTCATATGCCTACAAAATTTCATGAAGATATCCCAAATGGTTGCTGAGTTATGGCACATACAAGAATGTTTACGGACAGAGGAAAGGGAGTTTACTCCAAAATTCAGAAAGGGGGAGCAACCATTCTTATATGCGACATATTATCTTGTGATCATGCACATTGCTATTAAGTTTCATCATGATATTCCAAACAGTTACCGAGTTAATGTATGCACAATATAAGTATACACAAAAATAGTCGAAAAGAACTAAGAAAAGGGATGTAACTCAGAAACGAAGAAAGGGAGAGCAACCATTGTTGTACGCGACACATCGTTGGGGCTTCATACACATAGCTATGAAGTTTCATGAAGATATCCCAAACAGTTATCTAGTTCTGGCGCGCACAAGACCTGCAGGGTAAAAAACAATCAAAGGGGCATAACTTTGAAACCAAGGAAGGAGGAGCAACCATTCTTGTACGCGACACGTTCCCCCTACCTAATACATATGCCTACAAAATTTCATGAAGATATCCCAAACGGTTACTGAGTTATGGCGTGCACAAGAATGTTTACGGACGGACGGACGGACAGACGGACGGACGGACGGACAGACGGACGGACGGACGGACGGACAGCGCCACGCCATAATACGACCGTTTTTTCAAAACGGGCGTATAAAAAGTTCGAAACTGCTAAGTACTATGTATTTTCAGTTATAAGACAAACAATTTTCCCTTTCAATAGCATCCCAAATCTAGATCAGGGGCCGTATTTATAAAACGACTTAAGTGAATGCTATGGTGTTGCTAAGGCCTAATTTCTATGAAGGAGATTCCCTACAACTATGAAATTTGCTCTGGAGGAACAGTCTTTTCAGACTGTTCCTCCAGAGCAAATTTCATAGTTGTAGGGAATCTCTTTCATTGAAATTCAGCCCTAGCAACAGCATAGCAACCACTTAAGTTGTTTTATAAATACAGTCCCAGTTTTACAAGGCTGATTGAGATTTTTTGGAAATGCTTTGGAAGAGAAAAACCAATCTTACAGCATACTAAAATAGATCTATTTACATTTGGTCAAATTTCAGAGGAGGGATTCCCCTTTTATATCGTAATAACTATAGACAGTGAAAATAAAACTGTCCCCAGTGTTCTCAGATTTATAATATCGTATAATGGGAAATTTTCGTGTTGCCTAATTTTTGCGCAATTTCATGGTCGGTAGTATAAAGCAATTACAGTTTCTTTACGTTTCTCTCTCTTTCACGGGTGGTAAACATTGGAACGAGCTCCAAAAGGAGGTATCGGTATTTTGTTCCAACGGCACATCCGGGAACGTTAGAGATCGCTCCAAAGGACAAAAACGGGTAAACAAAGGTAAGTGTCAGTGGCTTTTATGAAAAAATTCGAAGTATTAAGCGACAGATGGTTAATTATCGCGATGTTGTTGCGTGTAGAAATAGTTTCTCAGTGTGTGTGGTCCGAAAATTCGGTTGAAATCGAAATAGTTTCCACATGAATCCCACAACCGAGTCGAACGCGAAGTTGGTTTTCCCCCAGCTTTTTGTCAACAAAGAGACCTCTGTGCATAATTTATCGTTTTACACTAAAAATACAGGCCTGGTACGCTAGTCCTGGTTGAACAAGCACTATATATCACCTCTCGGGTCAAAAAAGGCAATCATGAGAATTTTTTTAACAAATGATGGTGAAAATATGATTGGAGATCGTTCCAGCGGCCGGAGCTCGTTCCAAACTGAATGAGATCGTTCCCAGGGCTATCCTTTATGATTTAATAAAATCAACAATAGCAGATTACTCCGCTCTTGAGTACTTCTCATTTTGTGATTTTTGTTTGTAGACAATCCCTAGTCACTTGATGTCTTCCAAAGGCTGCCTTATTTCATTATGACTTTGACTCTCTCGGTTTTTATATCCAAAAACCGAAAATAATGCATTCATTTTTCAACTGTATTAAGAAAGTTCGTTCCACATTTCAACTAGATGATGAAAATCTGCCATGACCCGGCCTGTTGTTTCCTGTGATACTTAATTGCATGGTATAGTAGTGTCCAGCATCGATTGCCATCAAAATTTTGTAGTTTCTTTGTGTACTGCCCGATAAACGATCCTTTAAAACTGATGATTTCGTACTATTGTGACAGTTATATTTTAATCGTTCTTTTCAGTCTTGCTTTTTATATGTGCCCCAAATTTCTATATAAATTGAATAGAAAGTCTATCGAATTTTTTCAACCAACAGTTAATGCTATGGGACCGGTTGTTGAAAATTAACAACACCGTTAGTGAATATTTCGTTTAAATTGAGTTCCTTTTGAACATTTTGTCACACACGTTACATTGATAAGTTGTACATGTACTGATCGTAGGCCTACTTGTTGAAGTAGTAGGTTCATTCTGACTTGTGGACGCCATTTCAATAAGAGATCTTAGAAATTATCTGAAAATCAAATATAGACCCATAACATATGACAACAACATAGATATACTGTATGGAAGACCCAAGGAGTGTCATAGCGAAATAAGCAGCCCCTGGAAGACATCAAGTGACTAGGGATTGTCTACAAACAAAAATCACAAAATGAGAAGTACTCAAGAGCGGAGTAATCTGCTATTTGTTGATTTTATTAAATCATAAAAGATAGCCCTGGGAACGATCTCATTCAGTTTGGAACGAGCTCCGGCCGCTGGAACGATCTCCAATCGTATTTTCACCATCATTTGTTTAAAAAATTCTCATGATTGTCTTTTTTTGACCTGAGAGGTGATATAGAGTGCTTGTTCAACCAGGACTAGCGTACCAGGCCTGTATTTTTAGTGTAAAACGATAAATTATGCACAGAGGTCTCTTTGTTGACAAAAAGCTGGGGGAAAACCAACTTCGTGTTCGACTCGGTTGTGGGATTCATGTGGAAACTATTTCGATTTCAACCGAATTTTCGGACCACACAGACAGAGAAACTATTTTTATACGCAACAACATCGCGATAATTAACCACCTGTCGCTTAATACTTCGAATTTTTTCATAAAAGCCACTGACACCTACCTTTGTTTACCCGTTTTTGTCCTTTGGAGCGATCTCTAACGTTCCCGAATGTGCCGTTGGAACAAAATACCGATACCTCCTTTTGGAGCTCGTTCCAATGTTTACCACCCGTGTCTTTGTGCGTCTTGAATTTTCAGTCAAGCCAATATTTTACTGGACAAACAAACATTTATATTCGTGGATAGTCACATCCGCAAAAATTAAAAACTGCGAAAATTAATCCTCATGTTTTTGGGACATATTTGCAAAAATTTGGCGATGCAAAAATTTTCAATTATACAACAACTGTACTCACTTTGCCAGCTAGGAACACTACTTTTGTGTCATGATCATAATACGGCATCAATATACCATTTGATGTGTCTATACTATGCCGATACAACTCTTTCGATAAATTTCTCTGAAATTATATATGGAGAAAAATATCACAGAACTGGATAAAGGAAACTATAAATTCTGTAAACCTTTAAAGCAGACATCAAATATCAGAAAGTTATTTAAAGGAAACTATGTATATGAAGCTACCCTGAATTTACAGTTTATACACTGAAAAACAGGATTTTTCCCAAAATAATTCAAAGGAGTTTCCCTAAATTCAATGTTAAGTCAAATGTAAGCTGGATTACAATTTTCAAGCTCTGCAATGTCAGGTTCTACCATACATGAGAGCCCTGGTAGCTCAGCAGGCTAAGCCCGGTCTGCTGATCTAGCTGTTCTGGGTTATAGCCCCACTGAAGGCGAGAATCTTTTCAATTGTAAACGAGGTTCCATTGCACACAGCCTTTCATTATTACCCACCCATCGTCTCATTATGACTAAAATAGTGTTAAAAAGGATGTAAAATCACAAGTATTCTATCCATCCATCTACCAAACACACTTTTACTAAAATACTGAATTCTTTCAAATTGTCAACTGGGGTCAATAGGGGTATAAGATTACCAGGGGCCGTATTCATAAAACAACTTAAGTGGTTGCTATGCTGTTGCTAAGGGTATTTTTCTATGTAGGAGATTCCCTACAACTATGAATTTTGCTCTGGAGGAACAGTCTTTTTCAGACTGTTCCTCCAGAGCAAATTTCATACTTGTAGGAAATCTCCTTCATAGAAATTGAGCCTTAGCAACAGCATAGCAACGACTTAAGTCGTATTATGAATACGGCTCCAGGTCTGAGGTCCAGATAAGAAAGGGTTACAGGGATAAGACACTGATATATTTCTTTTTATTTCTCAATGAAAACATACTTTGTGACCCCTTATTAGAACCGTCTGAGACGGTTCTAATAAGGGGTCGCAATATATGTTTTTTTCTTTCTTGAAAATTACCCCTAAATTGTCCCTGTTACTCCTTCTTAACTGGTTTTCTGTGTAACCTACAAAGTCCCCTACAGCCATATTTTGAATACCTGTCTTTTTGTGACCTTGTACCACTTGCCTTTTTTTCTATATTATGAACTCTTCAAAATTCATAACTGGAAAAGTCCATTACCTATCATAAGGGATGGAAGGTTACCTAGACTGTCCCCTATATACAGCCATCTACAGCATACCTGTTTTGTTTGTGCAACTTTTCTATATAATGGACTCTTCCAAATTCACCACTGGAAGAAGTCCATTTTCTATCATTAGGGGTGGAAGGTTTACAACTTACTTGGTCCCATATTGCAATCTCCCGCATTCCAGTCTTGCTAAACCCTGTTGTAAAGACGTTTCCCGTGTCCCCTAGAAATACTGACTTGATTGGTCGAGACCCAGCAAACAAATCAACTGCTTCCTGGAAGAGAAATATAAATCACTGTCTACCATTAAGAGCTCTGATACGAGGGAGTATTTACTGATAATTATGAATAATTTCTTTTAATTCTGCATAAAACCATATGTTGTGACCCCTCATCTGAACCATCGAGACGGTTCAGATGAGGGGTCACAATATATGGTCAATGAGACGGTTCAGATGAGGGGTCACAACATATGGTTTCAATAAATAAGAGAAATAAGAAAAATTATCCCTCAGTTATCAACAAATACTACCTCTTAACTAGACATCTGGATAAAGATTATAACATACAAGAATTCTGCGGACTGCTATGTCTTGCCTGACTGCACGCTGTCATAAAACAGAGCTATACCAGAAAATTTGATGTGAAGTTTATGCTGTCACTTCTACTGGAAATAAAGAATACCATGTTAGTGTCTTTTGATATCAAGTTTATCAGGCAAGACCAGAAACAGCGTAGGAATGGCGCGGCAAGTCAAGCTAGTCTGACGTGTTTCTGGTTGCGCCTGATAAACTTGATATCAAAAGACACTTATATGGTTTTCTATTTATCATGCATCATTTTAAGGTTTAAAGAGACTCAAACAAATGAATGTTTTAGCAAACACAGTTTTGTTCAAACTTGCTGACGTAGCGAATGCGTTATTACATAAGTTGGTGATGTCATTCAACCAATCAAATGCTGTTATCACGGCCAACGTCAGTATACAGCCAATCGTTTTCAGAGATCGCTTCTAAAGGCACTGCCTGATAATGTTCGAACATTATGTTATCATACCCCTATTATCATGTAGAATTTTGCAGCAGATGCATGATAAAATACTTATGTCTCAGAGCTCTAGATAAGAGGGAGTATTTGATGATAATTAGGGATAATTTTTGTCAAATCTGCATAAAAACATATGTTGTGACCCCTCATCTGAACCGTCTCGACGAGACGGTTCAGTTGAGGGGTCACAACATATGGTTTCGATGAGAAATAAAAAAAATTATCCTTAATTTTCATCAAATACGCCCTCTTATCTAGAGCTCTGTGTCTTGCTTCTGCTAGTTGCAGGTGAGATAAAAACTGTGACACCTAAAATTACCATAATTGTCAAAATGGAGCATTTAGTTGTTACAATACAGAAAGGCCAAAAATAAAATATTTAAAGCTTCCCCTTACACGACCAACCCTAAAAAATTGGCCCTACCCAAATTTGCTTTCCATGATTAGGAATTTAAAAAATAAAATTGTTTTCTTCACCAAAATTTATACCTTCCTATTCGCAGACTTTTCTTATTTTCTAACGGAAATTCTATTGCAAAATTATTAATGAAACTGTTTTGAACAAAGGGGGACTACCTTTGGAAACAGGAAGTGGCTTTCCTGGTATATAAATCCCTTTACAAATGGAGGCTACTCTTAAAGGAAAGAATTTGCTCCCTGTGGGCAAATTCTTACTTTTAAGAGTAGCCGCTATGAAAGAAAGAACGAAAGAATTTCTTTTAAGTGTAACCCCTACGAGAAGAGAAAATTACTTATGCAGGAGTAAGCACCCTTTGAAGAGCATCTATTCATCTTATACTCATGAGTATTTATATTGCATAGATTAGATACATAAATTGTAAGGGTCCTACTGGACACATAAATATAAAATATAATATTTTTCAGAGGGTACCAGGCATTGTTTTAGGGGTCAAGGACGCCAAATACTGTGTCAGGGTAAACCTTGCACAACCACGATTCTGTCAAATGCAAATCCCATAGAGGGAACCAGGACTACAGCATGTGACAAGCTGAATGCACACCATTACATCATCCAAGCCCAATATGGTTAACCCAAAATTGAAAACCGTTGACTTTGAAAACAATGTACATGTAGATCCAGATGAGGCAGCTCAGTATGAGCTATCTCATCGTGATCTATACTGTATGCCCTCCAGTCTTTGACTTCTCAATATGATATAGTTCAGATGTTTCTAATTTTTTTTTTTTAATTTTGCAGACCTAAATTTTGTTGTCTGCTTTTTTGGCCAGCTATGGGTTAATAATTCCAACAGTCTCTCACTGGCACAAGTTCCGAACAAATGATTGGCTGACAGCATCTGCAGAGAGGTGTTTATACTTCGATAAATCCTGTTGACATTGTATCCATACGCAGCATTCTATTCTGACTAAGATTTCCACCTTTTTCCAAACGAATTGGCAATTTTGCATTTTCTAATTGCAATTCAGACGGAAGAACAAAATTTACCTTGAGACGACCAAAGCAAGCGCGTGTATGACGTTATTTATGACTTATACGTTAGCATCATTACAAACGTCAGTTGGTAACGTTTTCAAAATGGCAGCGCCCTCGACAGTGTTTTTGGTTGAATCATTGACTATTTTGGAGTTTTTCCGACTTTTCTTGCAAGGAAACGAGTTAAAAATGAAAACACACCAAAAAGGCGTTTGTAATTCAAATAAAGTTTGTAATTTCGAAGGGTATTATGCTTGAAATGCTCACGTCTCTAATTTTATCAAACGCTGTTCACCTACAACCCTTCAATGTAGTAAACCGATGGACAATGCAGCCACAGAAAAACTTTTCGATGGACAAAGTTGGAATTATAAGAAATGAATTTCCTTTTTTGTGATTTTATCGATGTGTAAACGCCGGCGAATCCCTCACAAACATAACATAAAGCCCTTCGGGCTTTATTCAGTTTGTGAGTGATTCGCCGGCGTTTACACATCGATAAAATCCCAAAAAGGGAAATTCATTTCTATAATACAAGACCTTCACTTACCCCTACAGAATCTCCTAGCCGTGGGTCGATGATTCTTAATTTCTTATCTTTACAAGTCATACAGAATAAACTGCCATCCCTGTTCCATGAAATTGAATGTATTATATTGGACTGACAGTCTATAACATTTACAGGCTCTGCTTGTTCCACATTCCATATCATACACTGAAAAATACATGTACAGCTTTCACAAAAAGCTTTGTCTATGCTCAGCAGCCATCAATAATAGATGCTTATCAAATACACCTATGCAAATTTCGCATGTGACATATATGAGTTGCGACATGACTAAATCAACAAAGTGGCATGAGTTCCCAGCCAGGACACAGATCAGCTTGGGCATCTGCCAAGTCTGATCAGAGTCTTCCCTGTGTGCTTAAATGGTAGATGCCTAAGCTAGCTCCATGTGGACAGCAAAGACCTTGATCAGACTGGGTGGATGCCCAGACTGATCTGAGTCTTTGCTGGGCACACAAGACACTTTGTTGGTTTTGTCATGTTGCAGCTCATAGGTGATTAGCTTCTTTTTCAGTGAAGTTCTCTAAACTTTAAGGCCGCATGATGAGGTCATGTCAGGTCACCTGTAACATAATGGTCACATTGCACTGTGGGTAACTAAGGCTGTACTTAGCTGTCAAGAGTCAATGACTCGACTATCTATGCCCATGAGCATAAACTAAAGCTATAATCTCAGGATACTCTGAAGACATAATTTGTATCATACATGTATACCGGAAGATAGAATCCACACCATATACTGAAAGTTATAATCTCTATCATACACTAGAAAGTGCTGTATTAATCCTAATAAACACCCCACTCTAATAAACACCCATGCCTCTTTTCCATAAGAATGTTATACTGACTCCCGAACCTCTGTATTTTCTATCAGTTTTACAAAGAGGAATAAAAAGGAATTCCTGTTTGCTACACCCCAGGATGTTGCTTTTCCAAATGGGGTCTTTTCTTCAAGGAAAGAATGTTGACCCTCCCCACAAACCCCGCTTTCTACTAACAAGGGAGACAAAAATAGTAGACTTGCTTCCTCCAGAACTACACCCAATCACCTCCACACTGTTTATCAGAGGTATGATTTACTTTACTTGAGGCTCTAAATAATGCACCCCTCCTCTTTGGTAAAATGCAACTCCCCTGTGGCATTTAATAGGATTATTACAACACACGGAAAGATATAATCCATAGCATACACTGAAATATAGCATCCATAGTATAATACTGAAAGATATACTGAAAGATTAATATGTATGTATGTAAGTGATGTCCAAAGCATTTCCATTACACTCACCAGCTGTTTTTACTCTCTACTCTGTATCATACACTGAAAGATATACATTTTATGTACTCATCAAATTGATCCTCCATAATGTCATATATTTTCAAGCCCCACCCCATTCCCCTCCACACACATACAAATCGGCACCCCCCTAGCCCCACCAGTTATCCAGAGCCCCACCAGTATGTGGTGGTCTGGATCTGGACTTGAACTTTGTAAATTTATATTGAGGGACTCACTCCTTTAGTAGCAGTCTGATCAGGGTCGACACTGATTGCCATTCCATCTGCATCAATTAGATGTATTACTGCACTGAAAACTTTTAGGACAGTTACTGTAATTATTACAATACTAGTTTTTTCAGAGTGGTTCTTGGACTCCTTCTGTCTCAAGTCTAGTCAGAACTCACTTGAAATATGACTATATAAATCCATTCCCTCTCAAATTTTCTCTCTTCTACCTGTTCCCCCTCCCTCCCACTTCCCCCTGCACCACCCCCCAACTCCCAAGTTAAATTGTAGTCACTTACCTTACAGTCTAAGCCAGCACTAAGAATTATATTATCTGCGGTGGGGTGCCACTCAATGTATCCCACTCGCCGACCATGCCCATGTAGATCCACCTGCCATTCTGTGAGGTTGGTTCTTAAGCCTTCCTCAGGAATCTGCCAGATTTTCACCTGAAAATAAGGCACAAGATGAAATAAACTGCCACTGTTTTAACCCATTAATGCCTAAGGCCCCAAAAATGGGATATAGGCAAACAGTGCAGACCCAGATCAGACACGCAAATGTGGCGTCTGATCAGGGTCTACACTTTTTGCATACGACAAATGGGTATTTTTCCTCTAAATAAAACAAAAAATCGAAAAATAAACTAAACCTGATATCCCTTAAATGACAAATGGACTAGTCCAATATATACAGATAGAAGAGTCAACAAGGCATTAATGGGTTAAACAGTGCGACATTGAGAGTAGCCCATATGAAGAAGAAAGTACTCTGTACATGAAGCATATTCTTTCCTTTAACCCATTGCATTCTGGGTATTTTTTGTCGTCTGCTGAAATTGTCGTCTGCATCAAAAATCAAGAATATTTTGACAACATTGGTGTACATGTAACTAACTCTTGTGGAAATGATGTCTCAGCAGCAAACAGTTTGGATCTCAGATCAGGCCCCAGGTTTGTGGGGCCTGATCTGGATTCAAACTGTTTGCCCATATAAAAAATGGAATGGGTTAAGAGTAGATCCCATTCTGAAAGGCCTTTGTCACCGCAAATGCCAGGGGTAGTGCAACAGCTCTTCCTTTTCATTTGTACAGGGGAGCTAAAAATGGCAGAAAAACGTGGAGGTATACACCTTAATATCTAGGTAAAAATATGTGTACTTACGGTATTGTCTTCTGACCCCGAAGCAATAAGATGATCATTAAATGGGCTCCATTTGATGTCAAGAACATTACCCTTGTGTCCACACACCTTTGGAGCATTAATGTCCACTCTTCCCGACTAAAAAGGAAAGAAAACAATTACCAGATAAAAATTCTAGGTATTGGGACAGGTAAGTATAAGCAAACCGTGCAGACCCAGATCAGACTGCTCCTAAGGAGCTGTCTGATCAGGGTCTACACTGATTGCCATTCCCTCTGCATCTTTAAGGCGCATTACTACACAGTAAAACCACACTGTTGCATCTTATTTATATAAGCAAGTACAATAACATTGTTTTTTGTTTCCCAATCTTAAGAGGTTTTACCATACAAAGGAGCTTTCAGTAACGGTCACCTTTTATACACAGCTTCTTTTTTTATTTTTCTCATGGACCTTTACTTAGAAATAAATCAGCCCTATCACTGAATTGCTGAGTTATAATTCTCTGTTTGGAGGTCAGTTGTAAAGCAGATCATATCATGAGCATGGCGCGTGAGTGATCTGTCTACTTACAGCTGACACAAATACTGTTTGTTAATTTCCTATTATAACAGGTTTCATTTCCTTTAATTTTAATTAAAATTGCTAATGTCTGCCATGACAACATGCTTGAAATTTGAAACTTGACACCACGCTTGAAATTTGAAACTATCGCAAATTTAAACTCATCTTTAAATCTGATTATTCTTTTGATGCAAATCTATGTCCACAACTCTATATGTTTATAGTTTTCAAGTAACTGTTGTCACCATGTAAAACCTAGGACGGAGTGCAGCCACGACATTTGACAATAAATTTATAGAAGAAGGGCCATAACTCTGGCAGAATAGGTCCAATCATCTCCTTTTATTAAATATTATCCACATCAGAATCTGGGCCCAGTTGTTCAAAACTAACAGAATAGTTAGTAAACAAGAGGTTAAATATCTCAAATATGCCAATATTTTTTTGTTGTTGACAAAATGTGAGAAGCTTTTGCACTGCAAAAGCTTCTCACATATTTTCAACAAAAATATCAGTGTATTTGGCTATAAAGTCATACAACACATAACAAGTTGACCTCTTAAGGAGTTTGTTAGGCTAAGGATACTTTGAACAACTGGGCCCAGATGTGTAACAATATCCTGAAAGTTTCATGAACATCAACATGAAAAGTGAAGAAGCAATTGCCGACACAAGACTATTCTACAGATGGACATAGAGACTGACTGATGGACAGATTCCATGACTGTAGTCCTCTTCGACCTAATCTGGGGGCAAAACTTACCCTTTCAAGAGGAAGGACCACAAATGAGCCACCACCAGCTGACTCGATCACCACCGACAGAAACTTCGGATTAACAGCACAGAAGTTACTGTCATGGGCATTTCGTGTCAGTCTGACATTCTCGTAACAGTTTTCTTTCTTGTGAGGCTCTCCGTACACATGGCGGAACTTTGACATCCGCATACGGAATGCCATCTGCAAAAGAAAAAGTAAAATAAACAATAAGTAGAGGACAGAAAATGTTCAATGAGGGAATCCAAATTTGTTAACCTGTGCTGTCAACAACTCTGGTACAACACAAAGGGGAATGCCAATTTGCTAACATGTGCTGTCAACAACTCTGGTACAACACAAAGGGGAATGCCAATTTGCTAACGTGCTGTCAACCACTCTGGTACAACACAAAGGGGAATGCCAATTTGCTAACGTGCTGTCAACCACTCTGGTACAACACAAAGGGGAATGCCAATTTGCTTACATGTGCTGTCAACCACTCTGGTACAACACAAAGGGGAATGCCAATTTGTTAACCTGTGCTGTCAACAACTCTGGTACAACACAAAGGGGAATGCCAATTTGCTAACATGTGCTGTCAACCACTCTGGTACAACACAAAGGGGAATGCCAATTTGCTTACATGTGCTGTCAACCACTCTGGTACAACACAAAGGGGAATGCCAATTTGCTAACGTGCTGTCAACCACTCTGGTACAACACAAAGGGGAATGCCAATTTGCTTACATGTGCTGTCAACCACTCTGGTACAACACAAAGGGGAATGCCAATTTGCTAACATGTGCTGTCAACAACTCTGGTACAACACAAAGGGGAATGCCAATTTGCTTACATGTGCTGTCAACCACTCTGGTACAACACAAAGGGGAATGCCAATTTGCTAACGTGCTGTCAACCACTCTGGTACAACACAAAGGGGAATGCCAATTTGCTTACATGTGCTGTCAACCACTCTGGTACAACACAAAGGGGAATGCAAATTTGCTAATCTGTGCTGTCAACCAGTCTAGTACAACACAAAGAGGAATGAAAATTTGCTAACCGGTGTGTTGTCAACCACTCTGGTACAATAGAAAGTGGCTGTTGATCGAGAATTCTGTCGTAAGCATTGCCAATAAAGGTAAATGATATACTGATAATCATTCTGTCTACCAAGCTAATACTGCTGATGACTGTCTCGGTTGACAGCCACTTTTGCATGTATGGTAATTGACTGACTTGGTTGACAGCATAGATAGGCAAATTGGTGTTACCTCTTTTGCTGGGAATTATTCCTTTTAAATAGATTTTTTTAGTACTTTGCGCACAAAAAATGAGAAAAAAAATATATATGCAAACAGCCTAGATCCAGATGAGGTGGCTCATAATGAGCCACCTCATCTGGATATTCACTGTTTGTAATCTAGTGTTTGAATTCTCATTGTAATATAGCTTGGCAAAATCATTTTTGAAATTTTGCACATATGAATTTTGCCATCAGTGTTTTGGTGTCTGATCAGAATCTCATTGGCAAGAAACTGAAATGAAATCCACGAATTCCCCCAATTACTGCCTCTTATCTCCATGATCACCACACTATGAAAATATCAAAACTCATGAATTGTTTATATTTTCAAAAATCAAATTATGTAGTTCAACCCTAATAATTTTACATGTTCTAGATAAATTATTTATTTACACAATTTCATATTTTCCCACAGTAAGGCTACATGTACATTTCATTACCAGTATTACTGATGATAAAGTAAAACACAATAAACAGTCTACAATCAAACAAAAACAAAAAATAAAAATAGTTGCTGTACCTCATTTTTTATTTTATTTTCCACACACTCTATACATTAACACATACTTCTATAGATAGTTAAAGATCTACCAGTGTATTTTAAGTGTTAAATAAACTATAGCTTTTATTTCCTGGTTTGGTATGCTGTGAATATAAAATTTTGTGAATTTAATATTTTTAATGCATGCACTTTACATATATGGGTACATCGTCATGTTTTTCAGCAATTTTTACAGCTTTTGTGAAGCCCAGGGCCTGGTTGTTCAAATCTAATGACACTATTTAAGTTAACGCTTAAAATTTCAAACATTAATATCTCAAATACTTCAACATTTTTTTGTTGAAAAAATGTGCTTCTCACCCATTTTTGACCAGTGGGCTTGTCCATCCTTATCATTTGGACAAGTCCATTTCCAGTTTCAGGGGTTCTAGTAGATCTCTTAGAGCTCCAGATAAAGTGGGATTTAGGGATAGTTCACAGAATTAATCTTAGTTATTTCTCAAGAAAAATAACTATGTTGTGACCCTACTTTAGAACCATCTCTGTGGCACTCACGTCCCTGTGAGGAATTCAAGAAATCATTCTAGCACAGTTCTTGAACTAGTTCTAGAATTGTTCTTGAACATTAAATGGCCGTTCTAGAACTTGAAGTTCAAGAACTACTTCAAGAACTTGTAATAAAATATAAATGGCATGCATTGTGAACTTGATGTGCATTCAGTTTGGTTGGATTTCTGAGACTATTAACCCATTGCATTCTGGGTATTTTTTGTCGTCTGCTGAAATTGTTGTCTGCATCAAAAATCAAGAATATTTTGACAATATTGGTCTAACTAACTCTTGTAGAAATGATGTCTAGGCAGCAAACAGTCTGGATCTATGATCAGGCCCCACGTTTGTGGGGCCTGGTCTGGGTCCAAACTGTTTGCCCAGATAAAGGGGTATCTGGAATGGAATGGGTTAATTTCGATGAAACTGATTTCCTTTCATATCTGGAGCATGTTTTCATTTTATCTTATTTTGTATCCAAATTCCTGCAAGTAAACAGTGAAGATCCTGATCAGATGCTGCATTCTGCACATTTGAACTGGGTCTGCATTGTCTGCAGTATCCCCAAAACAGGTTTCCAATCCAAATAGGGTTAATAAAAAGTATTATCTAAGTGCAAATATTGACATGTTCAAATTACCATGTAACATGTGATAAGACCTTGGTATTACCTAAGTTATCAAATCCCGTTGAAACTGACACTGTGTGAACCCCCACCTCCAAAACACATACATATTACTTACTCTAAGCTACAGAAATGGTAAGAAGTGAGAACGGGGGGAGGCGATGGGGGGTGGCGAAGGGAAAGGGATGGTGCAACCATTTTTTATGGATCATTTCTTCTTTACTCTACCCACAAAAATACCCACTCTTCAGTAACTCCATAATGAGACTCAACTAGAAATTCATTTCTTTTGGGCAGGACCCCAATTCAGGGGTCACAGGGTCATATGCAACCCTTGCTCCTAAGATCTTTCGGATGAGACTTTTAACTGAAGTTTTATCTTCATATGACTTCTGTTTTGGTGGAATTTTAAATTCAAGTTCACTCACACATTCTCTCAGAGAGGACCCTTTTTCAAAATTAAGGGAGGCAAAAATGAATATAGAGTAGTTGCTTCCCTTTAAAAGTGTACCCTTTCACCTTAAGCACTAATAAACATTGCAGTCTACTAGCCTGACAACTTTCTGCTTCCAATTGGAATCAAACCCAGGAATGCTAGACCAGCAGGCCAGGGCTTGACCCAACAAATTACTGGGGCTCCTAATGGCTGACATTATTTGTACTGATTTACCATTATTTACCATTTTCGGAAGACCTTAAACAGTAAGTTATCACCTGTGGAATCGAGGAATTTACTGATATCAGAATATCAAATATTGACCATGTCAGGCTTCCAATACCATACGACCCTAAATATTCGGACAGACAGGTCTGGGCAAACATTGTAGACCCACATCAAACTGCTCCTAAAGGAGCAGTCTGATCTGGGTCTACAATGTTTGCCATTCACTAAGCATCATTTGGATGCATTAATGTGTGTAAAATCCACTTTTTGAGAATTTTTTAACAATAATTGTCCAACTTTTAGGTGTCCGAAATTTTCAATAGGGTATGACACTTTAGGTATCCTATACTTCAAATCCGCAAATAATAACTGATAAAATATATCGTAATCTACCATAGTAAGCCTAAATATTGAGACAACTTCCCATAATATGCTTAAATATTTGTACACCTAAACCGTTAATTTTCCATTTAGAACAAATAGAAAATTAACAATTTTAGGTGTTCCAATTTAGGTGTTCCAAGCACATTAAGGTAACCAACCCTGCTGTAATTTCTCTGAAGTCTGAGTATTAAGCGAATTCATTCAGTTGTAAACAAGGAAGTTTCCACCTCTCTCTAAAACAACCCAAAAATCTAGATCTGTCTTCTAAGACAGAACTAGGTTTTTGAAATCGTTCTGGAAGAAGGAAACCCATCTTATAGCACACTTACTCAAGAATTTTATATGTGGTCATTCTAGAACTTATAGCCAAGAAATATGTAAAAATAATTTCTGGCAGAATCGATGACATACATGTACAATAAACTTATCCCAAAAGTGATATGGGATCAAGTTGTTCAAAACTAACAACATTCTAGTTACAAGATGTTACATTTTCAAAGGTACTATATGTAAAAACACTGTAATTTTTGTTGAAAAACTGAGAGGAGCTTTTGCCGTGAAAAACACCCACAGACAACATTTATCATTCTGATGTTACAAAGATGCTGACTAAAATGCTTTTAACCCATTCCATGTGGGATACCCCCTTTAGGGGTATCTGGGCAAACAGTTTGGATCCAAATCAGGCCCCACAAATGTGGGGCCTGATCTGAGATCCAAACTGTTTGCTGCCTAGACATAGTTTCTACAAGAGTTGGTAGACCAATATTTTCAAAATATTCTTGTTTTTTGATGCAGACAACAATTTCAGCTGACAACAAAAAATACCCAGAATGCAACGGGTTAACCACTGCATTAATTTTTTTTTGATTAGTATACATGTACATTAATGTAAACAGCAGCTGAAAAGTACTCCATCATGTCCAGCCTTTCATGTTTCAATATCAGATGTTACACTTTTTGCTTTTTAATCATTTCTGTACAGACCTCCAGCTTAGGCAAACCTTTTATTTTTTTTTTGATATTCTTTATAATGTCTGAAAAAAAACAGACAAAAAAGCTGCTGTAACATTTTTTTTATTATTTTTGTCATCTACTCTTTCAAGAATATTTCCTTTCATATTGACTATTGAGCTGATTGTTAAATAGAGGTGGGCGAAAACAGGTGCTCCTTTGGAAAAAAAAAACACCTGACCTTAATTTTGCAAGCAGAAAGTAGCTTTCTCACTTGTGTGCTTAAGAGTCTATGCTCTGTTTCAGGACCTGATATTAAGATTTTTCTCTGGTGGACACAGGTGTTCTGAACAAAACTACATGTATCAACTAAAATTCAAACCAGACACCCCCTTTAATAGAAATGAACCAATCCAGATCATGAAGGCGTTAACATGTTTAGGCTAAACAAAATGACTGAATTTTCAAACAGTGTAGATCCAGAGGCCACCTCATCTGGATCTACACTGTTTGCCCGCTAGTCTTTGCATTTTCAATACGATACAGCTTAAATAAAATTTTGAAATTTTGCAGACATAAATTTTGTTGTCTGCTTTTTAGTGCTTTACAGGTTAGCCTATTTTTTCCTGCTCATGTGAGGTTCTGCATCTCTTTAATCAATTTTTCACTGCATGTATAATTCATAACACTTCAGCAGATCAATATCAGAGAAAGGCTTTACAAGTCTTAGTAATGCATCTGAGAGTCATTTACAATTACAGCAACCCGTCAAGGATGGGGAACAACAATAACTTTGTTTTTTCTCAACATGCCAAAGTTATTTTTCATTCAAATCACTGCAACAAGTCACAATTCCATTCAAATCCTCGCAATCTCTGCAACCAGTCTCTATTCCATATTTCCGATCCAGCTGTCCCAGGTTCGATTCCCCTGTTGGCGGCAAAAATCATTTCAATCTTAAACAGGGTTTCATTGCACACAGCCTTTCATTATCACCCTCCCATGGTCCTAATGTGACTGAATACCTTTGAAGAGTATGCAAAATCACAAGTTATCCACCAATCCACCCTGATCAAACAGTGTGGTTACATACATGTACCACAAAATCACTTCATAAAATTTTGGAATACCCTGTTCGAGTGTCCCAATATTTAGTGGTACTTTTTTTCATTTGCATTTTTGAGAATATTTCGTTTATATCAAGCCAATCATTAAACAGAGGTGGGCTAAGACTTGGGAAAAACCACATGACGTTCTGCAAGCAAAGCATAATTAAGGTTTTCTGACTTATGTGCTCCGTGCAAGGCTTGAACCCATATCAGTGAGAGAATTAGCACTAGTGTACATGTATGTCTGGTAAGTCTCCAAATTTAAGGTGAATGGACAAACTTTCAGGGGCAGCAACTCTACCATTTTCTGTTTTGCCTCCCTTCTAAATGGTGGTCAACTCTTTAAGGAAAGAATTTGCTCCTCTAGGAGCAAATTCCTTCCTTTAAGAGTAGACCTCTTTTTGGACATATTTTCTTGCTCAAGGAAGCAAAGAGCAAACTCTTTTCCTTAATTTGGGAAGGTTTTCTTGCTCAGACAAGCAAGGTGCAAATTCTTTCCTTTCAGAGTAGATCTCTTTTTAGAAAAGTTCCTTTGTCCAGGGAAGCAAACAGAGGTCACAAAAGTTGTCCCGCATAAAACATACACTTTAAGTAAGCCTGTCAATGGTAAAATAACAACTTTTGTTGCAGTACCAAATTTTCAAAATACCGATGAAACAATTTTAGAAGTTCACAAATTGTAAGGTGTTCTGATAATTTTGAGACAATTTTGGTTTATCCTCCATCAAAACACATGTCCTGACCCCTCAAAAGCACCCCACACTCAGTGAGGCAGTTCTAAATACGTAGGGCCCCAGGAAATACGTTCTCTATTGGGGAAGTATCCCAGACTTATCATGACAATACTTCTTATCTGCAGCCCTGACTACTGTCCCATTCACCCACAGTTTACAAAATTTACCGTAAAAATTCTTAATACTGGGACAAACAGTGCAGAACCTGATCAGACTGCTCTTAGAGCAGTCTGATCAGGGTTCACACTGTTTTGCTATACAAACTGCATCTTTTGGATGCACTGCTGCACTGAAAACCAAACTGGCACATCTGTAGGACAATTATGGTAAATTTTTAGGTGTCCCAATTTTTAGAATTTTTATGGTAAAAATATTTAATGTACTGATCCAAGAGATAACAATTTTGTGTCTCAAGTCATTTTTAACTCTTAGCTTTTAAACCCTTTTAAAGAATTATTTAAAGCAATTTAACCACATAAATAAAAGGTGAACCATACAGCCCAAAGATCATGTTTACTGTTGTGTTTAAGGCTAAAAGTTTGTTCAGAAAAGTCACAAACTTTACTGGACGCAGCACTTAAGCATTTTTCATCAAGGGACAATTTTTAGGTCTCTGACTTTGCAGGTGTCACGTCACTCCATAGGTACAACAAAATGTTGACATGTATGGAGATTTTCCTTAACACTCAAAGTGCAAAAAAATAATAATAAATAAATAAATTCTCAAATAGCTGAATTTATCATCAATGTACATGTAATATCCAAATGAGGCATTTTAATAAAAGCTAAATATTTCCAAGCAATTTGAAACTACCATAAAAATTCTAAATATTGGGACACATTTCATCAGTTACCGTAATTTCCCCTAAGAATAACCATAAACAGGGTTCCATTGCACACAGCCTTTCATTATCATCTTGCCATCATCCTGATATAACTGAAATACTGTTGAAAAGGACGTAAAATCACAAGTCATCCATCCATCCATCCCCTAAAAATACCATGTGCTTAAGTATTGGGACACCTAAAATAAATAATTTTCCATTTGTTCCAAATGGAAAAATAATAATTTTTGGTGTCCCAAAATTTAGGCACATTATAGTAGAGCAGTCTGATTTTATAATACAGCAGTGCGTCTAAAAGATGCAGATTGGATAGCAAACAGTGTGGGCCCTGATCAGACTGCTCCTCACTGTCACTATCAGATCCCCACGTCCCAATACTATGAATTTTTGTGTGTGTTTTTTTTTTTTCTACGTAAAATTAGTATAAACACTCTGGTCTGGCATTCAACATAGGCAATGAAGGCAAAGACTACAAAACGCGATTGTTTTCCCATACTTCTTAGATTTATTTCAAACTTTCATTCTTACGGACTCGGCAGTTTGTTATACCTCTTAGTCAGATCAGATTTTCGAAGAAACTCCATGTAGTATAAATACAGTTTCTACACCAGGTTGTTGCCAAAAAAATGTTTTCAAGCATTTCTTGACTATGCATATCAATTCAGTAAAACCTTTTGATTCCTATTTCAAGAGTCGGGGTTCGGATGGTCCGTGAGACTATACTTAAGCTTCTGAAACAAACTTATTCGGCAGTTTGTTATACCTCTTAGTCAGATCAGATTTTCGAAGATATTCCGTGTAGTGTAAATACAGTTTCTACACCAAGTTGTTGCCAAAATTGTTTTCAAGTATTTCTTGACTATGCATATCAATTCAGTAAAACTTTTGATTCCTATTTCAAGAGTCGGGGGTTGGATGGTCCATGAGACTATACTTCTGAAACAAACTTATCCTGATGAGCAGAACAACCAAGTTTCTGATCAGACTCTGATCAGACTTGTCTTCGTTACCTGTGTTGAATGCCAGACCAGTGTGATAAAGCTGAAACAAACTTTAACAAATGATTTCACAGCCCATGACCCTGACCTTATGATGGGCACACCTCCATGTTTTGCAACCATTTTTCACAAAGGGGATCAACTTTTGGTGACTTCCTGTTGTATTCCCTGGATGACAAAGCCCTTCTAAAATGAGGTCTACACTTTTAACCCTGAATGCGCCAAAAAGCAGACGACAAAATTTACGTCTGCAGAATTTCAAAAAATGTCTCGTCCAAGTGATATCATACTGAGAATTCGAACACTAGAGGGCAAACAGTGTAGATTCAGATGAGGTGGCTCATTATGAGCCACCTCATCTGGATCTAAACAGTTTGCCATATACATGTAATGAGCCACCTCATCTGGATCTACACTGTTTGCCAATTCAACAATTTTAATTTTTGGCGCTTTAAGGGTTAAAGGGAGCACTTTGCACATTCAGTGGCAACTTCTTTCCTCAAGAGATGACCTCTATTGGAAAGAGAGGCAAATATGGATTTCTGAGACAGAATTGCTACCCCTGAAAGCGTATTCACTCTCGTAAAAAAGTATCGAAAGCCATTTAGTCAGATACAACTGTTCATGCTATACAAATTAATTTGAGTCGCGACACGACAAAACCAACAATGTGGTTGTGCGCCCAGCGCAGACTCAGATCAGTTTGGACAATCGCCCAGTCTGATCAGACTCTTCACAAAGCACTTAAAGGGTAGCTAAGGGTCTAAGCTACCTTCATGCGGACAGCGAAGACTCTGATCAGACTGGGCGGATGCCCAGGCTGATCTGAGTCTACGCTGGGCGCACAACCACTTTGTTGGTTTTCTCGTGTCGCGGCTCATTTGTTATAAAGCAAGCCAAGCTTCCCTACAATTAGTACATTTGGGACAGAATACAAAATAAATGTGCACCCTATTATCATAAATTTTTTGCCTTACTCGGTGTGCTAGCACCACCCCAAGGCATAAAATGCAAGCTGATAAAGGCTTATTTCTTGAAAGCAAGCTGTGTTAGTTAAAAGATTAGTAAAAGCTGAATTCTCTACAGCAATGGGCAGTTTGTTTTTATCAATGAAAGTAGCTCATCATCTTTTGAGAACAAATAGTGGTACACTATATTACCATAAAATCCACTCTCGTAAAAAAGTATTGAAAGGCATTTAGTCAGATACAACAGTGACTATTCATGCTATACCATAAAGTACACTATATTTACTTATTAACTGTAAATTCTTTTTTTTTTCTCTTCTTTCTTATGCTTCAAATTAAAGGTAGGTTCCTGTACTTTGGAATGCATCATAATTTTGATGATCTTTCATCCAAGTTGTTGGAAAGCACTTATAAAAGGGAATGAATAAGTTTCAAATAAAAAAAAATAATAGAAAAGTTGTTTTGCAAAGGATTTCCTAACTCTGCTTCGCACACCAGTTAGCGCTATTTTTAGTTCGCGCCAAAAATAGATAACGCAGCTGACGCCATGCTGCATTGTATTTTGAGATAGTTTTAACCCATCCGCCATGCCAGGACCTCTAGGAGAGCTCACGGCAAGGAAAAATTGACCTTTGGAGAATGGCATCAGAAATCACGCACTGGTAGACATGATAAACATAGTTATTTTTAGAACTGGAATTCCAACGAAAGAAAATAAACCAAAAGAGAAAACGACTATTTTCTTCAACATCTGACGAGTTTCTCAGTGGCAACAAATTCAGAAAAATAAGAGAATTCAATACTGCTCAGAAAAATACGAAATTATTTTGTGGACATAATTGTTATCGCTAGTCCAGGAACCTAGTCCAGGAACCTACCTTTAATATATAGAGGATATTTGACTTTTTCAGTGTAAGATCGATTTTTATGTCACTGAATGAACACCAAAAGCAGTATTTTCACGAGTGGCGAAGTACCACTTTTGGTGTTCATGAGTGAAATAAAAATTCATCTTACACAGAAAAGGTCAAATTTTCTATTTCTTTTATGCTTTAAAATGTCAAATTTTCTATTTCTTTTATGCTTTAAAATCGCAATAATTCTGTTTATTCAAGAGCGTCAGCCATCACAACGGAAACACAACTTTTTTCTAGCCGTTTCCGGTCAAATTTGATGCTTCCAGCGTGTTTATTGGGTATGATATTGGTTGTAAACATAGTTTGCAACTGATAAATAGCTTCAAATATCATTCTGATAAACAGATCTCAAAAAATTTGCAAAGAAAGAATCCATACAGGAGACTTAGGCTGCCTGACATCGCGTGCAGTAACAATGTTACGTCGGCGCTTTAAGTGAGGTCATTAACGTCGTAATGATGTGCAAACATGAGTGACGTAATTGTCGTCAAGCCAGATAAGATTTAGCCTATTAATCAACAAAAAACTTGAGGCTATTTCACAAAAATCCTATTTCTGAAACAGTGAAACAGTGAGATTATCAGTTTCGATTTCACCGAGAAATCTCTATAATTCATTGAGAAAAACCTCTTTTAAAGCAAAAAGGTATTTAATGGGTTTGGTGCTTTGGGGAAGGGGGATGCTTTTTACAATGTAGAAAGGTCAGGTACCCTCATCTGAGGAAATATTGTATACCTGTTTTTTTGAAACAAGCAAAACAAGCAAAACAAAATTAAATTATATAAGCCAAATATAGTTATGTAGCTGTGTGGTATAATAAAATAAAGGAGTGCATGCTACATATTAATTTATTTACCTCAATTTTGGAAGAACTTTGTGAAGTTCCCCTCTTACTCCCACATACAGAGTAGATTTTCTAACAACTATTCTAACTACATTACAACAGTCACTGAAAGACAAAACAATTCACTGAAAGCGCTGAATCATTATACAGTGCTCTGGGTAAGAAGGGGTGAATGAAATGATCTAGGGATAATTTTCCGTATTTTTGCGTAAAAATGTTTGTTATGACCCCTCATTAGAACAGGCCTCATACTGACAAAGCTTTTCCAAGCCTGAAATGCCTGCTTTCGCACCCTAAAATAGCCCTTTTTAAGCAGAAAAAACACTGAAAACGTAAAAACCAAAGCCTGAAATCTAGTAAAATTCAAGAAATGAAAGCCTGAAATCCTGCAGAAGCCTGAAAAGTATGAGGCCTGTTAGAACCGTCTCACCGAGACGGTTCTGATGATGGATCTCAACATACATGTACATGTACACCTTCATGGAAAGATAAATATCTTTAAACTATCCCTGTTAGCCCTTCTTGTCTTGAGCACTGATCATACCAGACTACTGGTACAAAACATGTGATTTGAACACTTCAATACCATATCTTTTATTGGTATTTCAATGCTCCAGATGAGAAGGGGTATAACAGGGATAATTTAGGGATAATTTTCATTATTTTTCCATTGAAACATACATTGAGACCCCTCATTAGAACTGTTTCACCGAGATGGTTCTAATGAACGGTCACAATGTATGTTTTTGATGAGAAATAAGAAAAACTATCTCTGAATTATCCCTGTTACCACCTCTTATCTGAAGCGCTGGTATTTTTTTTAATTTAAAAGACAGGGGTTGCCCCCTCCGAAATGACCCCAAATAAGGATTATGTAATTCTGCCCTAAGATGGGTATCTTATTTCAAAAACAATCCCAAAATTATATATCAATCATATAAGTTTTTGGAGTTGAGCTGGTAGAGGAATAGGTGGGTAGAGAGTGAAACCCCTGTCATATTACTTTAGTAAATATGGTAAAATTTGTGTATGTGTGTGTGTGTGTGAGGGAGGGGATGGGGTAGCCATAGTGGGATACCACTACAGTGATAACTCTTAGGGTTCCTTTATATTACCTATAGGCAAGCCAAAAAGACCAGCTGGTGTGGATGGGAGGGGTGGTGGGCAACTCTACTACTTTTGCCTCCCCCTTGACATGTGGTCTTCTCTTAAAGGAGAGAATTTGCTTCTTGTCAAAGAGCTACCGCTAGAGAAGCAAACAGGAATTCATGCAAAATTAATGTAACATTATTTTTGAAATAATGCAGGGGGTGTTTATTAGAGCAGGGGCATTTATTAGGATTAATACAGTATATAATGTAAAACTTCAACAACCTTAATGCTGATGGCAGAGAAAGGGGTAGGGTAAAAGGTAAAACTTCACTGACAATGGTAATTAAATGCTGCTGCCTGCTAAAATTTTATATATTATGGTACACACAGTATTGCATGTGCTGTATAAAGTACAAATATGTATGCACATACGATTTGGCTGTTTTGGGTTTAACGGCTCTTTGAGACAGTATTTCAGTATGATATCCAGCTATCTCCTAGACACAAAATATCTGGGGGTTACAATCTCAGATGACCTTTCTTGGAGCCCCCACATTGATTCTATCTCCAAGAAAGCAAACCAAACACTAGGGTTTTTAAAAATAAATATCAAGGTCCATAATAAGGACCTAAAATCCACAGCATATACAACACTTGTTCGACCACAGTTGGAGTATTCTTCAACAGTGTGGTCTCCTCATACAGCATCAAACATAAAGAAACTTGAAGCAGTACAGCGCAGGGCAGCCCGCTGGGCCACCCTGAGATTACCAGTGCACCTCTAGTGTAATGCAAATGATAAAGGACCTAAAATGGCGCACTCTAGAACAGCGGCGTATTGACAGCCGACTTATCCTCATGTACAAGATCACATATGATCTTGTTGTTATACCTGCAGCAGACTACTAATTTTAAACACTAGGCAGTCAAGATACAATCACCAACTAGCTTACAGGCAAATTCCTACTCTCAAGGATTATTACAAGTACACATTTATTCCCCGCAAAATAGTCTATTGGAACACCCTCCCATCCTATATCCCTGTTTTACCTACTGTGGCACAGTTCAGTCATGCTGTGTGCCAAGTAAATATCTGATGTGCTTTTATCTTTTATCTATACTAATCTCTCTATTTCACTTGTATACTTTTTCTTATTAAACTGTTCACCTCTTTTATCTCAACTAACCCCCTTTTGCACTTGCATACCAAACCCCGTCTGATGTCCTCCTCGGAGGTTAAGATGTAACGGAAGAAAAAGAAAGAGAGAGAGAAAAAAAAAGAGATGTGATAGGGGAAGAGAAAGAATGTCCAAACAACCCACGCCTACACCTATTGCAAACACAGTAGGCCCTTGCCCTACTATTGTCCAAATTAGTAGTATGCCCCAGCACTGAAATTTATCCAGCACCATCGCCCAACAGCAAACACCCCAGCATGAACATAATGCATGAACATACTATGAACTTACCGGCATCTTTAAGTTTGTTTCTCAGTTTCACATCAGTGTTAACAGCAGAAGACTAGGAAATCTGAAAAAAAAAAAAATTAAGCCATGACACCACAAAACCAACAATGTGCCCAGTCTGATCAGAGTCTTCATTGTCCGCATGGAGGTAGCTTAGATCCTTAGCTATCCTTTAAGCACTTATTAGCAAAGACTCTGATCAGATTGGGTGGATGCCCAAACTAATCTGAGTCTGCACAGGCCGCACAACCACTTTGTTGGATTTCTCGTGTCGCTGCTCATATATTACTGCAATTATCTTTACTCTAACTACCAAAACAAGTGCTGTAAAAATTAAAAAAATTAGAATACCTAAATTACATATTGCTGATTGTCCAAAAAATGAAACAACTTGGCTTTAAAACCCTGTAATGCATCCAAAGATGTACAAAGAATTGCAAACTGTGTAGACCTTGATCAGACAGCTCCCTCAGAAGCAGTCCTGCATGGTTTGCCTATATGTCGTAAAAATTTGAAAAAAATTGCAGTGAACTAAAATGACAATTCTCCATTCATATGTGACCTAAGGCTTGCAGTTTTGCTGTTTCCTATAGCTACACACAAAGAATACTTCTCAGCTCTTACATTATGCCAGTACAGTTATGTGCCAGTCGAAAGCCCCCCTTTTTCCACCTAGGCTACTCCAGAAAGACCACACTTACAAGCTGACTTTGCAACCTTGGATATTTCAGTTTTGACAGTAAAAGTTATCCTTTTAATGACTGGAAGTTGAGTGGCTGATATTCCAGTTTTGAAACAATCATGAATTATTTTAGAAATTAACACTACATGTATATTTTTTCACTCATGTGGCCACAAAAGTAACACCTTGGCTTGCACAGGTCCATATCGGGGTTTTCCCGGTCTCAAGATTGAGAGTCTCAGACCCCCAAAACAGGCCTCATACTGACAAAGCTTTTCCAAGCCTGAAATGCCTGCTTTCGCAGCCTAAAATAGCCCTTTTTAAGCAGAAAAAACACTGAAAACTTAAAAATCAAAGCCTGAAATCAAGTAAAATTCAAGAAATGAAAGCCTGAAATCCTGCAAAAGCCTGAAAAGTATGAGGCCTGCCAAAATGGTGTCTGGGACTCCCAAAACAAAAATCTGTGCATCCATTGGGACTCTCTAAACAAAATCCAAGTCCCAATTCAAAGCGATGAATTCTTCTTTACTTGGATCTTTACTTGGATGTTAGGGAATATATTGAACTTATAAAAATTATGTTATTCTTGGCACAATACAAAGTAATAATTTCTCGAATAATGTATTATGAAATTCTGATATTGATTTGGACATTTTACAACATTTTTCAGAGTACAGGACCCTTTACTTTTGGCATTGGACTCTTAAAACATTGGCATGTGGGTCCAAAAACTCCTTAAATACAAGGCTGAGGGAAAACCTTGTCCATATATATTTTAATTTAATAGTTTCTTGCATAACATATTCGAGTTTAATACAAATTGAGGGTCTTTAACCGGTTCTGATGGCCTTTAACTTACCAAAAACTCTAAGGTTACTCTACTGCCGGATAAAAAGACAGTGCCTACAATTTACCTTATCACCGGTTTTGAATCCTGCAACTAATCAGGTATAACTTTTGCCAAGTTTCTTCATTTAAAGATGCTTTACTTTAATGTGCATATATTCCAACCAAAGATAAACGACCAAGCCTGCTACTAAGAAGACCTAAATCATCGTCAATTCAAATTTATAAGCTAAAACATCGACAACTTTTCGTCTCATCGATGATCGATTTTGTTGACATCATTCGGAATAACTTTCTCTCGATGGTGCGCAAAATCACCGTAACTTTCTTTTGGGTGCATCAAATCACCGTAATTTTCTGGTACCCCAAATCACCGAAATCGAACAACGGGCGTAATATTCTTATCTATCTATCTATCTCTATATACTGCCACACGCCCTCACGGGCATTCTAGGCAGGGACGCGCGTCAAGCAGAAAAAGGCAGAATATTAGCTGAAATAAAAGATGAGTAAAAGTGGAACAGTGAAGTGGATAAAAGGTGATAGGTTAAAAATAGATAAGTGTAGCTAAAATCAGGATAAAAACAACAACTTCAAGATCTAGGGCCTTGAGTGTTGCAGCTTGCCAACTGCTTCCTTGAAGGCCTCAAGGGTTGGCAAGCAAACAACAGTCTCGGGTAGGGCATTCCACTGTACTATAGCCAGTGGAAAGAAGGAGTATTTATAAAAGTTCCTACTGGTATTAATTTGTCGGAAAGTCATAGAGTGACAATACCGGGATAATCTTTGAGTTGGCTGAATATAGTTGGGGAGGGGTACTGCCACAAGTCCGTATACAATTTTAAAGAAGAGGCAAAGACGCGCGTCTGCCGTCTCTGTTCCAAAGTTCTCCATCCTAGATTTTGGAGCATCGCTGTTACGCTTGACCGTTGATCGAAATCACTGGTGGTCCAGCGTGCAGCCCGACGTTGGACTTTTTCCAGCTGGAGTATTTTATCTTGAGTATGGGGGTCCCAAACAGGTGCCGCATACTCCAGCTGGGGGCGTACTAGTGTGTTATTGGCAGTCTCTCTAACCTTTTGATTTTTTATTTTGATATTTCTTTTAATGAATCCGAGGGTGCTATTGGCCTTGGCAGTGATTCTGTCTATGTGAGAGCTCCAAGACAGGCCATTAGAGATATCAACCCCCAAGTATCTTGCACTGGTGACAACCTCGAGGGTCTGACCATGTAGTTGGTAGAAAGTATTTATTGCCTTCCTTGCGGTTGTCACCCTTACAACCTGACACTTAGAGGTGTTGAACTCCATGTCCCACCTCGACTCCCACACAGACAGTTTGTCCAGGTCAGTCTGTAGCACACTGCTGTCATCAGTGCCTCCAATTGTAAGGTAAACGGCCGTGTCGTCTGCAAAAAGACGAACCTCTGAGGTGAGTTCGTCTGGTAGGTCATTGATGTAAATGAGGAACAGGATCGGCCCAAGGACAGAGCCCTGGGGAACCCCAGACGTCACTGGGACCGAACCTGATTCCTCACCATCAATTACCACCGTCTGCGACCGGTTACCAAGGAAGGCACGAATCCAGCCTAGTGCTTTTCCCCTGACTCCGAACTGGTGGAGTTTCCAAAGAAGCTTGGAGTGATTCACTTTATCAAACGCCTTTGAAAAATCCAACAGCACCAAGTCAGTTTGTTTCCCTGCGCTCGCACTCCTGGCAAGGTCCTCAATCAATGTGGTAAGCTGAGTCTCGCATGACCTTTTTTCTCAGAAACCGTTCTGTAAATCGTACAATAGGTCATGCTTGTCCATGTGCTTAACCAACTTGGAAGCCATTATATGTTCGAGGACCTTGCAAAGTATGCAAGTGAGGGAAATGGGTCTGTAGTTTGCAGCTGATGACTTTTCACCTTTTTTAAAAATAGGTGTAACTTGGGCCCTGCACCAATCTGCTGGTAACTTACCTGTTTGAAGAGACCGCTCAAATATTACCCGGAGTATTGGGGCGATCTCCTCTCTAAGCTCCTGTAGCAAGAGTGGTTTGAGTCTGTCTGGACCAGCTGCTTTACCCGGCTGAAGATTTTTCAGAATCTTCAGGATTCCCCCAACTGAGATCCCAAACTCTTCCATCACTGGTGTTGAGTTTAGGATCCCAGGTGGGATGATGTCAGGATTTAAACTACCTTCGTCAGCCAACTCCTGAAGCTTCATGCTACTAAGCCGGGAAAGAGCAAGAGGTTCTTTTGTCGTGAAAACAGACTGAAATTGCAAGTTATGTATGTTCGCCCTCTGCAGAGTGTCAGTAACTGTTTGGTCATTTTGTTTGAGAGGGGGGCTACCAAGCTGATCCTGTTTTGAGCTCTTCAGAAAAGAAAAGAGTTTTTTACTATCACAAACAGTGCTTTCATCACTGAGCCCAAGAAGACCTTCTAGGTATATCATATAAGAAGTTTTTATTTTCCTTTTTTACTCGTTACTGGCAGTTAAGAGTTAATATGAAATAGGTATTACCTAAATGCGTGCAAAAGCAGGTTTGTTTTCTTTTACAAAGCTGAGGGCATATAATCTGCAGCCATTTAGCTTCTAATTAGTTCAGGACCCGGTTGTATCAAAGTTTTCGTGGTTAGCGACTTATCTTTTAGTAATTGTGCGGGATGGGGAGGCGGTTGAAAACACTAAAATGTTAGAGAACAAGAAAACATGCTAAAGTAATAATAACAATATTCATAATAATCTTTATTTATAGTCGCTTTTTTTTATCAACAACTAACATAAGTTCTGTAGAGCTTTTATTGCGCCTATTAAAGACTATATACATATATACAAGCTGAGCTGTGGATACGTGACTTGCTCAAGGTCACAACGCAAGGGTCCTGGTGAAGATCGAACTCGGAACCCTTCGACCATGAGTCTGGTACACTAGCAACCGCGCCACTGCTTTTAGGGAAGAGCAGAAATAAAAAAATAAGAATTCTTGAAAGCAAGTATATTCTGACCTTGGGAAACTTAAAGTAGACCTACGTAAGAAGTTTTTTTTTTTTTTTTAAATAGCACTGGTATGCAAACGGCCGTTGTTTCTCTTCCAGAGTATCCCTTTTTGATAGTTCTTTGCTAATAATCCCGCTCTCTCTGTTTTGCACATTGTCGTTGATTGTTGCAGTAAGTTCGACCTTTTGCTTCCAGCTGGTTTTCATCAAAATATCGGTGAAAATATTAAACAAATAGAAAACTAGTAACTTAATAAATAAATAGAAAACAAATAAAAACTATGGCCGAATTTCATCACAACGTTCTCCATTCCTCGAAAAATCAAATCAAATTAGATCCAGTCGCTGGATTAGATAAGTGTGTTGGTTGGTTGTTTTGGGTTTGAGACAGTATTTCAGTCTATATCGAGCAGTTTCCCAGAGGGAGAGAGAAAAAGATGATATTAAGCAAGAGGGGAAAATATCCAAATCCGCACCTACAAACACAGTTGGCCCTTGTCCTACTCTTATCCAAATGTGTAGGACGCCCTGGCACTGAAACTGAGTTACCCAGCACCATTGCCCGACCCGCCCCGCCCTAAAATAAATAAATAAAGACATAAAGTATATAATATTAAGGTGAATGGGTACACCTTCAGGGGAAGCAACATAACCATCCTCAGTCAGACTGTCTCCCCTCTAAAACGGGACCAATTCTTAAAGGAAAGAGCGAAAAACGAAAACTTTTTTCCTCCAAAAAAAACCCCGAAAGGACAAAAAGTAAGTCATAAAAGTTGGCTCCCTTGCTAAAAGTGAGCCCTTTATGTCATAGTTATTAGGTGATCTCTAAACGACAGCATACCAGTAATTTCTTCCTAACTGCCAATTAATATGGTTAAGCAGAATGCAGAGGGTCAAAATATACCAGAAATACACACACTGCATATGATAAATGATTCCTCAGCAGCACTCGCTTTTATTCTTTTCATCGTCAAACCTGGCTTTGGATTGACATGCACATCTTCAATATGCTTGTAACATCATCTCTGCAAAGATTCAAATAGATTGCTTGAAAACTCTCGGATGAATTGATTACACAAACATTTTATGCGCGAAGGCCAGACAGACGGACCATAACAACGGACGAGACTTGGTTGTATTATTATGATACGGAGACCAAGCAACAGTCTAGCTTGTGGGCAGTGAAAGGATCGGCTCCTCCAAAGAAAGCGCGCGTCTGCAAGTCCGTTGGGAAACACATGTGCATAATGTTTATGGACCGGAAGGGGATTCTGTTGTCGCACTTCGTACCTCATGGCCAAACTGTCAATTCAGCGTACTACTCGAAGGTTAGTTGTATTAATATTTAAGTTAACAAATCATATGAAAGCATAAACCAATTAAATCAGCATGTTACCGTTTATATAATGCCGACATTTAAGTGTATACCAGCCGAGTGTTGCCTTATATTTTTCAGCTTGTTAGGAGGGATCTTATACAGGCGATTCGCAAGAAGCGGCCGGAGCTCTCACAACAGCTTGAGAATGTTATATTTCATCAGGATAATGCACCAGCGCATACAGCAGCGACGATGCAGTTGGAAATCGGACTACTAGGATTCTACCAGATCACTCATCCGCCTTACAGTCCTGACCTGGCACCCATGGATTTCGCTGTTTTTCCTCATGTCAAGGCTGAGTTGCGGGGTATCAAGTTTAGTGATTTCTGTGAGCTGAAGCGCGCCACCTTAAATGCTGTGCGGAGACTAGATGAACAGTGGAGCAAAAACATATTTGATAAGTGGATTCAGAGAATAGGAAGTGTATTGAGTTGGATGGAGTGTACTTTGAGAAAGAGTGATCGCTCTTTTCTGGTTTGACGTCAACTTGAATCTGAATGACGTCGCGTTGATGGCGCTAGCGTGCTCCGGTACCGGCGAGGTAATGAGTTGCAGACGGAGTTTAAAACCGAAGTAGACTAGTGGTCCCTGTGCCTTGGTATTTGGCACGATGATAAACAATAAGTCCAGGTATTCGGTGATATAAATTCAAGTTCGTAGCTTTACTTGTTTCCTTGTTATTTCCTTTGTCTCAATAGTTTCCGAACAAGCCTCGTATAGTAATCGTTCGTAAGGATGTACGACTTTGCCTGTGTACTGGTTCCTCATGTTTTTGTGCACTTTCTACTGTGACAGAAGTTTTACACACATATAAAAGCATGCACACATGCTGCCGTTGTATACTGTTTTCTTTGTACGGTGTTGGTCGGGTAGGGCGATGGTGCCGGGTAAGTTTCAGTGCCGGAACGTCCTACTAATTTGGTTAATTGCAGGGCAAGGGACTACTGTGCTTGCAGTGGGTGCGGGTTGTTTGGACATTTTTTCTCTCTTTTATCATTTCTCTTTTCTTTCTCCCGCTCTCTATGAGACGACCGATATAAACTAAAATACTGTCTCAAAGGGACGTTAAACCCAAACTAACCAACCAGCCAACTGTTTTCTTTCTATAGCAAATTATGTGCTGTGTTTGGTCTATTGCGTACTGCTTACTATTTGCTGTGTCTTGCTCACTATCTACTGCCTATTCCAAATAGTTTTTGCGCATACGCAAGAGCATGCGTGTGCACATCAAGCTTTTGCTCAAACTCTGGCATGTGTACAAAGTCAATGTGGCAGTTGAAAGTAAACAGTAGACCGGAAGCAGTATACAGCAATAGTTTTGGGCAAGCATACAAATAGGGATATATCCTGCAGGAAAACAACACTGAATCAATATAGATTCAGCGTCGGTTCAGCGTCATGACACGATTTGTAGGCTCCCATAATCGGGACGTCATGCATACAAAGGGGTACCCTGCAGGCACACAAACGTTGACGCAGTGTTTAATCAACGTCGTTCAACGTCGATAGCCCGATGTGTAGGCTCTTGGAAATCCAAGAATGTTTCGTCCAACAGATTGTCACATCGGGCCATAAGTTTTATGAAAAGTCCTTAGATGATGGTACGCTATCATGTTGTGACACACTTCAAAACAATGGTCAATGCTGTGTTTGTAAACATACTTAGAGATGCCAACGGGAAAGTGAAGCAAGTTTTTTAAAGGAAAATGTAGATGTACCAAGCTTTGGATACATGTAATTTACAAATACTGGATGACATTTGAATGGCTAAAGGTTATTGCTCTGCATGGAAGTCATTGCACATGGAGGTATTTAGTTTCTATTCACGAATTTCCGTGTGCTTCGTATTCTACATCGACCATGTTGTCTTTAAAATAGTCGCTTTTCTGAAATATCGAGGTCAAATCTAACGATGGCGGCCATCCTATCCAATCGAATCGACGCACGAGGTTAATGGCATGTGATTTATGACGAAGTCCCCCATTGTTTGTTTATTTATCTTTTTGCTGATACGCAGCTAAATCAGTAACCGTTTACTTATTTGAACTTCTAAGTTGGATTGACCGCCTTTAAAAATAGAACAAAAAGAAATAAATGTTGAAGAAAACTTTATTGGTCACTCTCTCAGAAGCCGCCGGGACTTCGTAAAGAAAGGGCATGAGCTCGAGGATGGATCGCGGCTCAGTGTTACTTTGCATCACAGAAACGGGACAAATCCAATGTAAACAGCCTAAGAGCGCAGCCATATTTGTCCAAAAGTTTGAAGCTGGAAGGTGTTGGATTTGCTCTTTGTGGAAGTAGCTTTTTTAATGATGCATGTTATCTATAGGCGTGCAGCAGCACGGACGCGCTTCGCGCGTCCGCGCGTGTGAGCTTCGCTCACGCGCGTTGCTTTTGCACGTATTACGAAAAGAAGAAGAAACAAAAGTGATTCTATTCTGGCCAGATAGATACAGTTAATTTTGCATAACTGTAGATATGGAGGCTGTGGCATCCCACTTTTTAAAAATAGTATTCTAGTATTAATAATAATATCATCTGGCAGAATACTCGTACTTCGTCATCTAGGTTATTGAGTTTCGTCTTAGACAGGTAGATCTCCAGAGATCTTTCGGTTGATCTCCGAAACTTAACGACAGTTTGCGATAATCGCAGGTGTCAAGGTATTTCCTGAGGCTAATATTCTTATCTCGATCATAATAAAATATCTATCTTTATCACTTTAATTGAATATTGATCACATTTCATGAGTCTCTTAGAATAGTCAGTCTAGTATTAATAGGGTCGTGGATTTTGATCATCATTTCAACTCGGACATAGTTAAGGATACTTCTCCCTGGAGGTGGTCGGAGATGGAGAAGTCTATAAAACAACAACGACGATGGTGGTGTATCTTATGTACAGTTGATAATGATTAAGAGGAAAAGAGGGCGTTTTGAGAAATACACATTTTCTTCTCTTTGACGACATTGTTTGATGATTCATTCTGAATTTTTAAGGGAAAACAATTCACATTTCATCATACAAGCGTAGAGCTATATCTTTTTATGCCCCCGTGACGATAGTCAGGGGGCATTAAGATTTGCTCCTGTCTGTCCGTCCGACCGTCCGTCTGTCTGTCTGTCCGTCCGTTCGTCACACTTTACGGTATAGAGTTTGTGTAATCAACTCCTCCCACAGTTTTCAGTGGATCTTTATCAAACTTCGCATACATGTTGTGGACATATTGAAAATGTGCATGTGGTTTTTTTTGGAGTTAGAATTAATTTTGACAGAATTACGGCCTTTTGAACTTAGTCATTTTAGGCAAATTTTTGTATTGTAGGGTATGTAGTTTGCGTTATCAACTTCTCCAACAGTTTTCAATGGATCTTTTTCAAACCTTGTATGCATGTTGTGGACATATTGAAGATGTGCATGTGGGTTTTTGTTGGAGCTAGAATTAATTTTGACAGAATTACGGCCTTTTGAACTTAGTCATTTTAGGCCAATTTTTGCATTGTATGGTATGTAGTTTGTGTAATCAACCTTTCCCACAGTTTTCAATGGATCTTTTTCAAACCTTGCATACATGTTGTGGACATATTGAAGATGTGCATGTGGGTTTTCATTAGAACTAGAATTGATTTTGACAGAATTGTGGCCTTTTGAACTTAGTCATTTTAGGCAAAAGTTTTACATTTGTAGGGTGTGGAGTTTGTGTAATCAACTCCTCCCTCAGTTTTCAATCATTTTTTTTCCAAACTTTGCGTATATATTATGGACATATTGGAAATGTGCATGTGGGTTTTTGTTGGAGCTAGAATCAATTTTGACAGAATTATAGCCTTTTGAACTTGTTGTGGACATAGTGAAGATGTGCATGTTGGTTTTGATAGGAAAAAAATAATTCTGAAGGAATTATGGCCTTTTAAACTTAGTCATTTTGGGCTGCATTTTGCACTGTAGGGTATAAATTTTGTGTAATGATTTCAATGGATTCTTTGTAAATAGCTTGTGCTTGAAAGGTGCTTTAGGGATGTACACATGTCCTGTGACAGGCGCTGCACGGGGGCATCATTAGTGTCTTACAGACACAATTTTCTAGTTTATATATATTTCCTTGTGTCGTCTGCTTGTCCGCCATTTTGCTTTGACTATTTGTTCTGTCCACACCACCTTCTCATTTGGAACAGTGCACACCGTTCCAGAGCAATGTTCCTGAGCACTCGATTGATGATCCAAAAATCCCGACTGTGCGCACAGCCAAATCGAGCACGACCCTAGACAGGTCCACCACTATGTATTTTGATGAAGTGGCCTCTTTTAGTTGGAAACCTTTAAGATGGTAACTGTACTGGACTGGTCATTTTGTCCAGGTAACTCGTAGCACATCGCATTTGCTAGGGTGGAGAGCCATTCCCCATGTTGACTCTCACTCTGCAAGACTTTCCGAATCATACTGGGGCTGTTGGCAATCCTGCTGCATCTTTATGGGTCTGTAGATGATACAGTCATCTGCAAACAATCTTGTCCCAGAGTTTACGCTGGTTGGCAGGTTATTGATAAACAGCAGAAACAATAGAGGTCCCAATACTGTGCCTATTATTGTGATTTTAGCTGTATGTACCCAGCAGGCCTTTCATGTCAGTACGACGTCATGTGCCCGCTTGAAATATGCCTGACTCAGGATATACACTATTCAATGAGCACCCCATTGTCATTTATTCTGCTCAAACTGCGAATATGCAGCTTTGAAAGCGGTACAGCCTCTGCTGTAAACTCCAGGAGCATATCGTCACCAGCAACGTCAGGAGCCATCTGGACCATTACAAGATTTTGACAGACTGTGTGCACGATCTCAGAGCCTGGCGAAGCTGCGAGACTCAACTGTTGACGTAAGTGCACGAACTTGCAGAGTCAGTGGACAGGGGAGGGCAGATGGACCTCGTGATCCTGGATTTTTCTATGGCTTTCGATCACGTTCCTCATCAGAGACTCTTGAGAAAGGTCGACCATTATGGAATCCGGGATCAGACACATAGATGGATCAAGTCTTTCCTGGCAGGCCGCACACAGCAAGTCATCATAGATGGAGCAACATCCGAGAAAGCCCCCGTCATAAGTGGTGTCTCTGAAGGCACTGTACTTAACTTGTATCTTCAGTTTCTTCCGGCGTTATGGCTGACCATGACAAAACCAAAAACCCTAAAGTATTTCTCGACTGAGTAACTGGTGCAAAACATTGAGTAACTCATACAATTAACATCTGTTGGGAAAAAGCAAGCATTGTAGACAATTTTGATCATAACAGAATAGAAAAAATAGAAAGTAAACATGTATTTTTCTTGGAAATAGAAAAAGCAAATACACACCAATATTTACCTAATTTTGACAATAATTCTGCAGAAATAAACAAAATACAGACTGTTTATACTGAGAATAGTTGAGGGCTGGACCAAATATCAATTTTAAGTGTAGACATTTCATACTGAACACTGCCAGTGGGTTACATTGTCATTTTAGTGAGTTGGACTGAAAACTGTAAGAGTTATGGCTGACCATCACAAATGTGCGTGATGGAAAACCGTAAGTCCCCAGACTGTTAAAGGTGATAAATTGTCAAAAACACACAAACCATAGGTGAGTCTTAGCTCAATCTGGTGCACTGACCCTGTAGGAAGCTTAGTCCGAGTGGCCTTTGCCATGATGGTTGCCTAGTGTCTAGTTTCATCAGTAAAGAGCTGATTAGATCATGCTTGATAGTTAGCAGTGCTACAATTGAAAAGAATCCAAGTAGGGGCCACCCCCAAAATGGTTCAGTAATGAACAGCACTGCCAAGATAGCCTTGACCCTGGAGCCTGCAGCTATGAGATCCCGGGCCCTTGCATATGGAGCTTAGGATACCATGTCATAGTATGTAGCAATCGTTATACATCTTTCTATATTTGACATCTTGTCTGAGCCAACAAGTCTAATAATTGCCTGACTGAAAAGTCCACTGCTTTTACATCAATTGACTCTGTGTTTTAAATCTTCCGCAATCTTCCGTTCAGTTTACCCTGGATATAGCAGAAGTCTTCCCCAATCCTCTGCTAGTTTTACCAAAACTATGTGCTTTGAATCTTCAGCCGCTTTTACTTAAACTGAAATCATGAATAGTTCCTTCAAGAGCAGAGAATACATTCAGAAGAAGAACATGGGCCAGACTACGTAGTTTCGGCTAATAAAGCCTCGTCAGTGACCCTGACAATATCTGGAGACGAATCCAGAGACTGTGTTTTAAATCTTCCGCAATCTTTCGTTCAATTTACCCGGACTATGATAGAAATCTTCCGCAATCCTCCGTTCAATTTACCTAAACTATGGTCTTAAATCTTCCGCAATCTTCCGTTCAGTATACCTAAGCTATGATTTCAAATCTTCCGCAATCCTCCGTTCAATTTACCTAAACTATGGTTTAAAATCTTTCGCAATCTTCCGTTCAGTTTACCTAAGGTATGACTTGAAATCTTCCGCAATCTTCCGTTCAATTTACCCGGACTCAGACAGAGATCTTCCGCAATCTTCCGTTCGATTTACCCGGACTATGACAGAAATCTTCCGCAATTTTCCATTCAGTTCATCCAGACTGTGACTCTTCGAGTACTCGTCTATTGTATGGGATAATTGTACAGCTGAACAAGCTAATTCACTGGAAAAAATGCAAAACGAAGCTGCCCGAATAGTTACTGGGCTTACCAGATCAGTTTCTCTGGAAAATCTATACAATGAATGCGGATGGGATTCTCTCTCTCTAAGAAGAAAAAGCCAGAAGTTGAAATTTATGTATAAAGTGACCCATAATAATGTCCCTTCTTACATTTTGGATACTATTCCATCAACAGTTGGAGAAATTTCACGATATGAACTTCGTAATAGACAAAATATTTCCACTTTTTCTCCACGAACTAGCATATTTGCTCAGTCATGTATTCCGTCGTGTATAAACGCATGGAATAATCTTGATATACAGCTTCGTGGTGCTGAATCATTTTCTTCGTTTTGTTACAAGCTGAAAACAGATTTGTTTTCTTCAGTTAGAATACCAAATTATTATTTAAAGGGTAAACGCACATTATCAGTTTTACATTGCAGACTACGTAATAATTGCAGTGATCTTTCCAATGATTTGTATCATAACCATCTTCGTGAAAATCCTATTTGTGAATGTCTCGAAAATATAGAAGACGCTGAGCATTTTATTTTCAATTGTCCGAGATATGACCATAATAGAGTTGTATTTTTCAATAGAACGAGAGCTTTCCATCCATTAAGTGTTAACGCAGTATTATATGGGAACCCTAATTTGACTGACGATGACAACACACTTCTATTTAACGCTGTTCAGTCATATATTCAGGATACGAGACGGTTTAGTAACTAACTAATCTCAAAATTTGCATTTGAAGTTAATTAAATGAAAGTTCAAGTTTCTAATCATGCAAGGTTGAAGAAGCTAATCTTTGACTGCGGCTTGATGTTTAATAGATTGTTGTTTTTCCCGTCAGTATTTTGTTCCGTGTTTATTTCGTTTGCTTTAACCTGACCGGTGAACAGGGATATGTTACGCAGAGGGTGGTCGCTCGTTGAAGATTTTCTGCCCAAAATTGAGCTAGCCTTGCTATAAATTGTCCTTATTTTTTATTTCAGGTGAGGAAAAGAAGTCATCGGATGACCGCTCGTCGATTGGTCGCGTTCCGGGGAGGCACCCAAGGATTCTTTAGATACTTATTTTATATACTTATCGCATTTGATCGGTGGTTGGGCGGGGACTCCCCTCACTGTAGTGACTTCAGGAATCTAAAGTAGTTTTATATGCGTCTGTTTTTATCTATAATTTTTCGTATTAGAGCGGTCCCGAAACTCCAGATCTGGCTTATAAGACCGATCTGGAGTTTTGAGATTATTCTGGAGTGAGGGGGCCTCCGTCTTGTAGCCGAAGAATTACGGTATTCATTTATTTACTTACTATCATCATTATTTATTCTATTATTATTATTTTTCTTCTTTCTCTTCTTCTTCTTCTTCTTCTTCTTCTTGTTCTTTTTCTTCTATTTTTTTTCTTATTATTAAACTATTGTGAATTAGTTGTAATGCCATGTTGGACGTTTTGTATGTGTTTTAGGGGGAGGGCTGTAACTAATGTTGTGAGAACTTGTAGCCCAACCCCGTTGTTTGTACTTATTGTTTGTACAAAGGCAATAAAATATGTTTGAATTGAATTGAATTGACTGTGACAGAAATCTTCCGCAATCCTCCGTTCAATTTACCCAGACTCTGGCAGAAATCTTCCAAAATTTTCCGTTCAGCGTACCCAGACTGTGAAAGAAATCTTATACAAACTTCTGTTAGGTTTACCTGAACTATGACAGCGTTTTTATATCTTCTGCTGCTGTTACTGAAACTGACACAGTTTTTTTAATTAAATCTTCCGCAATCTTCCGTTCATTTTACCCAGACTATGACAGAAATCTTCTGCAATCTTCCGTTCAGTTTACCCAGACTATTCTGCTTTTTTGTGATGTCTTACATGAAGGATGAACCCTAGGTATTGCACCAACAGATACCATAACACAAGTAGCGTTACAGATATGATACAGGATCTGAATTGAGAGACACCTGAGTTGAGAAGGATCAAACTTCAGCTTGTAATGATATACAAGATCACAAACGGCCTAGTGGACATACCTTCTGACACCTATTTGAAACCAGCGACAACCCGAAATAGGGCTAACCACTCGAAGAAGTTACTACAGTATCCCACAAGGACAGATACCTATAAGTACAGTTTCTTCCCAAGGACCATACTTGTGTGGAATTCACTACCAGCCTCAGTTGCTGAGGCCCCTAACTTGGTACTCTTCAAGGGGCTGTCCTCTCTCACATTCTAAGCTAGGTAGGGGCCAGTCTACAAGTAGGATTTGAGGGTTTTGGAGCTGTGCCGGTTGGGGGACCATACCCAGTGGCATCTAGTTCGCATCACTGAGCACCTATACAAGAAGGCTACAAGTGCAGTCCTGATAAATGGAAGCACAGGAGAATGGTTCAGAACAACAGTTGGAGTAAGGCAAGGATGTCTTCTGTCACCCACTTTCTTCAACATTTTTCATCTTACTAAGCTGAAACCAGTTTGGAGAGATTACAACATATCTCTTGGATCAAAGGTGAACCTTATGCGTTCCCTTGTCATTTCCATATTTCTGTATGCCTGTGAATCATGGACCTTGACAGCAGAGTTAGAGAAAAGAACGCAGGCCTTTGAGTTGAGCTGCCACCGAAGGTTACTGAAAACTTCGTACAAGGACCATATAACCAATGAGGAGGTTCGCAGAAAGATCCAAGCAGCCATTGGAGTTATGATGAACTCCTGACGCTTGTCAAACGGAGCCTAAGGTGGTTTGGCCACGTCTCAAGGTCTTCTGGTTAAGCAAAGACGATTCTACAGGGCACAGTGAAAGGAAAAAGAAGAACTGGTAGACAGAAGAAGAGGTGGGAAGACAATATTAAAGAGTGGACATGGATGGATTTTGCCAGCTAATCTAGGGCAGTCATTTGACCTAGTAAGGTTATGGAATAGAGAAGAACAGGTAGAAATAAGAATATCAGCTATATCGCAGGTCATAGAACTCCGATTTTTATATCGCACTAACGTCTTTTGTCTGTACCAAATGCTATCATTTTATGAAATGAAGCCATTTACAAGGGCATTTAGGAAAACTTACCTTATGGTTAGTGGTCAGTTTTCGATTTTCCGAAGTGTCTTATTGAATGGCTTATTTCATAAGCCAATGACATTTGCTTCAGGCAACTGATATCAGTACGGGGTGGCTGCTTTGTTCGAGATGGTAATCGGCCTCCTGCGACCTAACGTTTTTCGTGAGTGTTCGATATTATTTTATCATATGACGTCGCTGCTTATCAGGGGATAACGTCGTGTCATAAAATCGTATGATCACACGTATAATAACACTTTGACGCATACACATAACGTCATTGACAACGTCCATCTCAACAATGCGTTTTCTTATTGAAATAATGTTCAGTTTGAAGGCGTTAAAATCCCATTTTAAAGGGCCATGTGATAAACATAATCTTACACTTGTGGTCATTTCATATGAAATTTCATATGAAATGACCACTCGTGTAAGATCCTCTATTTGCTAGCACGTGATTGTGACGTACGTTGTCCACCTGGTAAATAGAAACTTCGCAGTACATGGAAAAAGCAGGTTCAGTTCTATACTTTTGATTACCCTCATCGCAGCGAATTAAGTGGTAAACAGTCTTCGAAAGCAGGAAACAGTGATTAACGAAGACTAACCGTTAGTCAACAGTTACGAATGTGGTCAGATAAGCCCAACATTTTGTTCACAAGTGGCAACCGTAGTTCACTTCAATATTTTTGTTCATCACACTTTAAGCCGTGCAGCGCTCGTTCATTGGTTATCAATGGGATGGACTAAGTTCTCGGCCTGAGGCAGCAATGCCACCGCAAATGAAAGGTGCATCACACGCATTTAATGAATATTCAGAAAAAGATTGCCAAAATAATAATCAAAATAATGATGAGTAAACAAAAGTACAAATGAAAAACAAAGATAAAGAAATGCAACAATATGTAGAATAAAAATGCCACCACACGTCACTTAGCACTTATCTTTGATTCTTGATTGTAACCTTTCACTTAGGTACTATAGTATTGCAAGTGACATTCCTCACTGGTATATTGCTTATTATAACTTTCCTGTAAGAATAAAATGATCAAAATAACGTCGGTTGTTATTGAGTAGCGGCGGATACATGGTTTTACAGTTGACCTTATCCCAACAGACACATGGCGTTGGAATGACCTCACAGTGATGTCAGTAAGATGTTATTTTGACTTCATGAGCCCGCTGGAGGTGAACTTAAGAGTAGAAATCAAAAACTTGCGGCTACCACACCTAGCTCGAACCAGGTACTATGAAATTTTGGTCGGATAATGTACTTTGCTGGTCGCTTTTATATTTCTTGTGGATGTGTGCCTTGGCGACTCATAAGAGCCTTTGCATTTAGGCTGTTCTAATGCCTCGTCGCGCCCTGAGTATGCACATGTGCTATCGTTTTCTAGAGTTTTAGGTTTATCTGTGATTTTTTGTTTGTTTGTTTGTTCAAAACGTTTCATGCCGTCTCACATCCAAGCGATTTTACCGTTCAGTTTTGGATTTAAAACCAGTCTCGCGTCCGAGCGATTTTATTCTTCACATTTAAGAGTATTGCCACGTGCTTGGTAATAGAACGGCGGCGGAAGTCGTCAGTAATACCGCTGACAGGTACCGTTATAAGCTAAGTTTATGACAAGGCGGTTTGCTTTGAAACTGACCTACCGTTCTGCAGGGTTTTTGTCAAATGTGCTTGTTAAAAGAAAATTGCTATACTGTACAGTTTTGGTATAATTAGGACAACCGTTGACCTACATCTTACATCTCAGTAACGAGAGAGAGAGAGAGAGAGAGAGAGAGAGAGAGATGTAAAATTAATTGTCATTGTCACTGGAGAATAAATACTACAGTTACTGACATGTAAATGAACTTATATGTGCTGATCCTTTGGGATCATTGGGTTAAATCAGAGTCCTTTGGAAAATAGAATCCTGCTTAAGCCGATACTACGGGGCGTGGCCAGTGTACTGGTCATGAACATATTTAATCCAACCAAGTCTGCTATATTCTAAATACATATGCCCTTGGGAGCAAGGAATACACCAAAGAAATGAAATTATCATGCATCTGCTGAAAGTTCCACTTGATTACTGGGGTATGATAACATAATATGATATCATGTTACTTTAGAATTGCGCTTGCGCTAGCGAAATAAGGCAGTGCCTATAGAAGGGATCTCAAAAGACGACTGGCCACATACTGTAACCAGTTTCGACTGGTTAAATGACGCTAACGACTTACGTCATAACGCATTCGCAACGTCAGCAAGTGCCATCAAAACTGCATCTGTTTTCATTTGCTTGACGCTGTTTATGCCTTATAGTCTTCCTATGATGCATGATGAATAGAAAACTACGTAAGTGTCTTGAGATATCGAGTTTATCACATGTCGGACTGGTTCAGCAAGCCTCGCCATTCCTACGCTGTTTCTGGTCTCGCCTGATAACCTTGACATAAGCATTGCCATTCCTACGCTGTTTCCGGTCTCGCCAGTTAAACTTGGTATCAAAAGACACTAATATGGTTTTCTCCTTTGATTACGTAATAGGCTGGATTAACACTCCCTACTTTGTCGGATTATGCAGTAGCTTGGTGTAGATGTAATGGTGTAGAGTTGGACCATGGGGTCTCTAGTTCGAGTTCTGCTGGCGGAGAGATTCTGTCCGAACCTAATATGCACTTCATCGCAGAGACCCATTCATAGTTATCCTCCTATCGTCCTAATATGACTGAAGTTCTTTTGAAAATGAAGTAAAACAACCAATTCATCTATCAACCCATAATACCATATTAATCAAGGAATGGATTTCATTTTTCTGATGTTTATCGAAGTATAAACTACATTGGGTCGCGTGCAAAGTAAGTGAACCCCGAAGGGGTTCATGTAAACTTTGCTAGTGACCGCATGTAGTTTACACTTCGATAAACACCTGAAAAACTAAGTTGACTGCTTATACTAGGGTCAAGTCAGGTAAATTCGGACAGCAGGTAAATTCGGACATACCATCGCAAACAGTGAAAATCCAGATGAGACGGCTCATAATGAGCCGTCTCATCAGGATTTTCACTGTTTGCCCTGTTAATATTGTTTTAATTCCAAATAAGTGACAGATAAAGGAAACAATGATACTGTCCGAATTTACATGCTGTCCGAATTTAGCTGACTTGACCCTACTGTCCAGTTAGGATACTCAGAATGTAAACAGACTGAACCATTATTTCGCGATGGGTGAAACCGTAGTGTATCGTAAATATTTTTTGGCCTGTTAAATTAAGTAAGTAAACGAACGGCCTTCTATCAAGCAAAGTGGTGTAGTGCAGAGGTTTCATGGCGACTTCGCAGATAAAAGATTGCAGGTTCAAATCACGGTTAGTTCGAAATTATGATTTTTTTTCTTCTTGTTTTTATCTGGTATTATGCAACTTTATAATTTCATGCCAACAGTTATCCAGTCTTGCATTATAATCTTTTATCTGCATCTTATTTTAATTTTGACTTATACGATGTTGCTATAGTTAACTCAACATCTTCTGTTCGCTTTGTCTAATATACATGTATCTTCAAACTGACTGATCCATTTATTTTGGCAAATTGGCAAAGCAGCTAGGACCCCTACTGGCCTTAGCCATCGTGTACTGAAAACCGTTCGCCATATTTCCAAATACACACGCACCAAAAAAAAAAAAAAAAAAGAACACCAGGCCAAGACACGAACCTGTGCCGTCTTGTTTCCCACACCAAAACTTCTACACAAGTACCTCTATTTAACCACTAGGCCACAACTATATATGTCTATAAACGTTTTAAATAACGTCTATATTGCTTATATGGAAACCTAACATCCCTTTAATGAACAATAGGCATAATCCGAAATAGTAAATAAACGGTGACGTCACTGTCACAATAGCCTAACCGGACAGTAGCACGCACCATTGAAAGGGATGACAGGTATTTACCTGTAGTAAGTTAGGACGCCTGACCATATTATAATGGTTAAAATACCACAGAAAAATCTCGAATCAAAGTAGCTCAGTGGACCAGATTACCAACATCTAGCTTGGTTTGTCTACGGTCGTAGGTTCGAATCACATATGTATGATTTTTGGGCGTGCTTGTTTGATATTCTTTTTTTCCCCCAATCAGGTTTGCATGCTTTGTATGAAGCTGAATTGTCTCTGGATCCTCAGGTGAGTTACAAAATCGTTTTACAACAAAAACATGCTGTCATTTCACTTTCAATTAGATCGTCATAATAGCAACATCATCGAGTTCTTCAGAAATGCGGACAAGAAATTATCTTAAATATTCAAATGATTCAAAAAATTATTCTACAAGTTTTTGAGGCTATTAGTTTTTCTAGGTGCTAAATACCCACCCACTAGGCACACGACGTTGCAACAATGTCGACTCAACGTTAGGTCAATGTTAATTCAACGTGGTGTGGCTGCTGGGTAAGTAATAATGAACAAAAATGAAAATAACAGCGAAACAATATTAAATACGAAGGAAGTAAGAACTCTTGAGAAAAAAGTCTTTGAAAAAAAAGTCTCTGCCTGAGTTTCGAACTCGCACTAAACTGCTTTATTGTCAAAACAATCCACTCCTGCTGCCATTAACCCACTCGACCACGTACGAACTGTTTCAATTATGTAATATTAAGAAATATAACCGTGAAAGTATTGCCAAACCTGAGGATAATTGCCCGGGGCTACTCACTACCTGTTTTACCTGTTATCCTTAAATGGGCATGCTAGACTATTTGCGCGGGAAACAAATTATCTTTGGGCGACAGTATTTACATTCTTTTCTGTCTATTATTTGACCACAACTTTGCGTGAGGGGCTACAGTTGAAAAAGAAAAGAAAAAAAAAAACACTTATACGCAGTTTTTCTACTAAAAGCGGAACAGCGTCAACAACGTAACAATGACGCCAAAACGTCGTATATATCCAAATATTTACATTCTTGGTGTATTTACTGAAAAGCCCTATAGTAAACCATTGGAACCTAATGGAGTTTACATTCCAATAATTACATTGAGCCACGCGACGTCAATGACGTCAAAATAAACAATGACTCTCTACAGTCTGATTGGACATTAGCAACGTCATGACATCATTCAAGCTGTTCCGCTGCTAGCAGAAAAACTGCGTGTACATGTTTTACTGCTTCAATTTTAGCGCTTATGTAAGCTTTTTCATGGAAGATTTGATTGAAATGAATGAAAATGTAAGCAATGTACTTAATTTTTCATTCACTTTGCACGTGACCCAATGTAGTTTACACTTCGATAAACCTCAGAAAAATGAAATTCATTCCTTAATTAGACTGGAGAACCATGTTTTCTTGAAGTCACTTTACGTCATATAACGTCGCGTGAACCGATGTAGTTATTGAAGTATAAACTACATTACGTTCTAATAGTTATAAGGATTTTCAATAAAGCACGAATAATGTAAATATTGTAGCATAATATTATACTTCAGTTTAGTATCAGCCTACCTCTTATCAAATGTTATTTATCAAGAAATTTCGTATTAGCCAAGTTACAGGTCCGAGGTCAGCTGTGTTGGCCAAAGGCCAAAGACCTAGAGCAATACAGCAGTCCGAAGACTGTAACTTGGCCACTACGAAATTTCTTCATTAATGACAATTAATGACGAGCTTCTTGTAGAATTTTAGCGACGACCACTGGCTTCTTCACAAGATGAACGCTGGAAAATCAAATTTTTATTCTTATATTTACACTTTAGACCTTTCCTGCGCTGTTGTCGTGGTAAATAAATTAGAATATGCAATATATGCGTCGAAGAAAAGATAGTAACGACGTATTCGGTCATTATGTTTAACAGCCGTCGCCATAACGTGATGTCAGTCGAACGTTGCGTGGACCAATCAAGACAACGTCACATTATCAACTGTCGTTCATCGGTTTATGAAGCCAGTTGCTCTAAAAGGTTTATCTATGGGAAGTCAGTGGCAAGTGTAAATATTATTAATTAACGTCATTGACATTGGCAGAGCTTGACGACATTGATATTGGCCGAGTTGTATAGGCCGAGTTTCGCCTGAGTTTGGCTTATATTGACCGAGATAGCTTGTTTTTGCCGAGTTTGTCAAAAAAAAAAAAAAAAAAAGATTATGACTGGTATGGTGTGGACTGCTTTTGCCATGTAAGTACTGCAGTACTATTAGTTAATTAATAAAGCATGATACTACAAGTACATTAATATGAAATGACATCAAAATTTAATGATTAAGATACTGAATTGATATATGAAAATTCTATATTGATGTTGTACAAGTACTTTATTAACTAACTAAAAGTAATGCAGTTCACTGTAAAAAATTTCCGAAGATTATACGGTAAAATAACTGGGCAACCAGCTGCCAGTCCATTATCCGTCATTTTTACGGGCGCACTTAAAATTTGCAGGAATCGTCAAGCAGAGTAGGATAGAATAGAATAGGTGTTGTTTTGGTCCTATTGCCCTTCAACACTATGAAGGTAGTTTCGAGTGCGGCCAGTTAACAAAACACCATCATATCGTAATTTCCAACAATGTTTCTACAGGCCAACAAAGTGGTTATGTGCCCAGCGCAGATTCAGATCAGCCTGGGGATCCCACAAGTCTGACTAGACTCGTCGCTAAGATCTCAAAGGGTAGCTGAGGATCTAAGGTAGCTCCATGCGGACAGCAAAGACTCTGATCAGACTGGGCGGATGCCCAGGCTGATCTGAGTCTGCGCTGGGCGCACAACTACTTTGTTCGTTTTCTCGTGTCGTGGCTCAATTATTGGAAGCGCTGGCGACTGTAGATAAATGGAACCATTAGCAAGTAAAGGCAGTAACTCTTGTACGCGATATTCTACTCAACCTGAGTACCAAGTATCGTCAAAATATATTGCACGATAAAGGTTGGTTGGTTGGTTGATTTGATGCTTAACGTCCACGGTAAACAGCTAAGATCATGTCGGGACAACCAGTTAACCTACCTGGGCAGTCTGATCAGAGTATTTGCTGGGCAGGCTTAGACCTCCTAAGCGGTTAACCAGTACTAAGTGCACATACCTTCGCCAGTAACTGACAGCTGCCCTTCTTGAATCAGCGGTAGGAGAAACGAAAGTATGTGGCCAGACCGGGTTTCGAACCCAGGACCTCTGACTTATGAATCAGGTGCCTTACCTTTTGCGCTACGCGGCCCGGCGCACGATAAAGGTATTGGTGAGTAAACAAGCTCTTGTACCTAGAGCTGTGAAAGTAATCAAGCATGGGAAGCAAACCTAGGGTATAGTCGGGTAACTTCGGACATGCGGGTAAATTCGGACATACAATTGCAAACAGTAAAAATCCAGATGAGACGGCTCATGATGAGCCGTCTCATCAGGATTTTCACTGTTTGGCAAGTTATTTTTTGTTTTAGTTCCAAACAACTGGCATATGAAGGAAACAATGTCAGTGTCCGAATTTCCCCGGTTCCCGAAGTTACCCGACTCTCCCCTATTAAACTTGATTTGAGTCACATCATTTGACTTCCAACAATGTGACAGTTTTATCATGTGATATTGAGACCATCCATATCGTTTTCACGGGGTTTGTAGAGGCCTCATCGTTGGCTGTATCAAGTTTTTTGGCCTATTTCATAGATGACTGATGTGACAAGTGAAGACTCTGATCAAACTGTACTCAAGTGCAGTCTGATCAGAGCCGTTGTTTGTCATCAATACCCCCGGGTCATTGTTTGAAATCACCATATGTGACTCATACTGCAAGGTATATGAGTTTAGAGTCCAAAATATTGACTTCGTACGGTTAGACGGACGAGCAACGGAGATTGCTTTATTTGTATCTGTTGGGGTATAAAAAACGTATAAACATGATTGAAAGGATCTCTAATCTAAAACATACATACATACATACATTCATACATACACGCATACATAAACATGCGCATAAACATACAACGGACACTTCGAACCTCTAGCAATAATGTGTAGAATTATCCTAATTCGCATGCGGAGAAGAATAATATTTTCAAATTCAATATTTTCATTTTATTTTGACAGTTCTGGACCAATAAATACATGAGTCTTTATACATTGCAAAACGTCATATATGGAAAAAACGGGGACTAAAGTATCCACTCATAAAGTTTGCTTTACACACACACACACACACACACACACACACACACACACACACACACACACACAGGCCCTTCACTTGTATTTTTTCTGTAGCATTCTTATGCAACATATGTAAGTGGTTAGTTGGGAAAAGGAAGGGGGCAGGAGACAGGGTTGCTAAGGTCCATTAAGTGTCTCCAAAAAATGGAGTTTGTACTCCTTTTTAAAGATGAGATATGTATACACCATGGTCTACCCCTGTTTATACTCTTTGGACATGCTCGTGGTTACCTGTATATATTACATGTACTGCTTTATTTCTCTTAGCAACAGGAACACTCTAGAAGTTCTTTGGAAAGTAAGTGGGCCGCAACACGACAAAACAAAGTGGCATGTGCGCTGAGCGAAGACTCAGATCAGCCTGGGCATTCGCTCAGTCTGATCAGAGACTTCGCTGTGGGCATGGAGGTAGCTCAGACTCTTAGTTACCTTTTCAGCGTACAGCGAATACTCTGATCAGACTGGGCGGATGCTTAGGCTGGTCCGAGTCTTCGCTGGGCGTACATGTCATTCTGTTGCTTTTCCCGTGTCGGGGCTCAAATAATGTTTAGATCTTAAGGGCATCTTTAATTTATACACTGATATATTCTCATTCTTGGTTCATTATAGTTTTCCCATGTATCCACATTTTTCATTTCGTAGGGGTTTCAAAATCGGATGCGATTCCTTTCAGTCCGGGGCAGTGGCTTAGTGGTAAGCGTATCTAGGTCTTGTTATAGCAGTTTCGTAGGTTTAGGTTTGTAACCCCACTCTGCAAGCAGTATAGTATATGTCTTCCCATTTACATGTGACGTTCATCACGTGCACTGGGTCAACGTTCTGACGCATCTTTTCGTTAACTCATAAAAGTTTTATGATTGATTCATAGATCTGATCCCAGTTCGGATAAACTGTAACTTCATCACCTTCCTGCACAATTTTTGCACGTGCAAAATTTCGGAATACTTCCTTAGCAATGAAATCCATTTTTTCTTCTTCTACATGCTCCATGAAAATTAACAGAAATGGTTTTTCCCTCACACGAGCTTCCTGCATTTCAAGTTTACAGTATGGACCTTCACAGTAATTGTTTGACATGACGGCAATAAACACTGCGGTTTCATCGAGACACCGACTAATTTCTTCGAAAACGTTGTGTCCGGGATAGAAATGGAGATCGGCGTCGCAGACAAGTTCTCTATCAACTCTTGTCAATGCTTTTAGGTGGCGCTGAAAAAAATATAAAATAGTTCAATTATTTCGATCATTTTATCGTCGAAATAAAATCCCATGTTGTAACAATACCAAGACTTATTTCGCTAAGAAAATCGTTTATTGGTCAAATCGGTGTTTTATGTGATACTTTTTTTTTCTAAAAAGAAAATGTGAACAGAGGATATTGTTTAACACAAAAATTTATTTCATTTAATTTTTTTTTATTTATTTTTTATGTAATCTGTAAGCTAATATTTAAATAACTAATAGTTTTTCTTGTAATCAGCTCAAGAAAGTCGAATAAAGATATATATTATAAAAGATTTGAGCTTGGCACGACAAAACGAACAAAAAGGCATGTGCGCCCAGCGAAGACCCAGATCAGCCTGGGCATCTGCTCAGTCTGATGAGAGTCTTTCCTGTGTGCTTTAAGGGTAGCGAATAATCTAAGCTAGCTCCATGAGGACAATGAAGACTGTGATCGAACTTGGCGAATGCCCAGGCTGAGCTGAGCCTTCACTGATCAAACATGCAACTTTGGTGGGGTCCCGGGTTCGATACCCGGACCGGCCACATACTTTCGTTTCTCCTTCCGCTGATTCACGAAGAGCATTTGTCAGTTACTGGAGAAAGTATGTGCACTTAGTACTGGCTAACTGCTTAGGAGCTCTAAGCCTGCCCAGAAAAAGTGTGGGTAGGGCAAATGACCGTCCCGATATACCATAACTGTTTACCGTGGACGTCAGCAAGAAAACAACAAACAACGCAAAACTACGTTACTATTTCCAATTTTATGTCGTGGGTGGGGTATGAAATTTGCTTGCCTCAGTCTTGATCATAAGTCCCGATTGTTGCCTTATTGGCGCTGCTTTAAGACGTTATAATTCACGATAATTTTATTGCCGTTATTACGTTTGTGCAAAAAAAAGCAAAACAAAACAAAAAAAAAATATTTATGTAAAGAAAAGAGAAACAGAAAACCATATGTTTAATCAAATAAACCGATTCTTTTCATCGAAAACATTATTGGACCATAGTGATGTAAGGAGAATAAATAGTATTTTACCCATAAAATAACATTCTAAAGTACATTTCCACTCATGACTCCTTGTTTCAGGTCTACCGGTTATATATAAAATGTATAAATGTAACTTTAATAATTTTGAAGGGTTCTTCCAACCCTTAAGAACATTATCTATCTATCTATCTATTTTATCTAACTATATATCTATCTATCGATCGATCGATCTATCTATCTACCAGTTACCTGTAATGGTTGTCGCACGTGCTGGTCTACAAACTCACTGTCTAGGCTTGAGTATGACAAGAAAACTGGAAACCGATAGTCTTGGTTATTTTCAGAAACAAGCCGGAGTCTGTCCTCGTACAGTTGCTGAAGCTTCCTTCTTCTTCGTCGTTTATAGAGAAATAGTAACACCACGACCAAGACAGAAATCCCGACCGCCGGGGTTATCGCCGAGGCCAAAACTGCAATCCGTTTACGTTTGATTCTGTCACAGTCTTGCTGAGCAGCACTAACTGCAGCATTGCTCATTGATATATTCTTTCCCTCTAGTTGACAGTGATACTTGTGCCTTGTAGATGAGAAGATAGGTGATGCAACAAACCATTTAACAAAAGGTAAAGAATCGCAATCACAGGAAAATGGGTTTTCTTCAAGAGAAATGGTCAGTCCGCTGATATTGTGAAATAATGGCTTGCTCCTATGGTGGTCTACAGAAGCAACCAATGTGTCCAGTGCTTGTCGTGAGCGCGCATCCAATCGTTTTATTGCATTAAAACTCAAATCCAAGACTTTCATGTCGTACAAATGAGATATATTAAAATGAACCTGTTCCAGCATGTTACGGGACAAATCTATTTGATGCAATAGGTCGTTTGATATGAATATGTCATCCGGTAAGAATGGAATACCATTTGACGACAAATTTAAGACTCTTAATTTTCGATTGTATGCAAATAGAAGGGGAAACTGGTTTTCATTAGAGGAGATTTTGTCAAAGTGATTGTGAGAGAGATCCAGTTTATTCAGGCGACGCAAATTTGCAAAGGCAAGCTGGTTAATCGTTTCAATTTGGTTGTTCGACAGATCAATATATTCTAATTGGTTATTAATGAGCATCAAGTCAAAGCTGGGAAGGGCATTATAAGAAAAATGGAATTCACTGACAAAAGTATTCTCAAAAAGGAAAAATGAGCAATTTGATATAGGAAGCTTCCAATGGTGCCACGACCATTTCGTTCATGTATAAAACACGTACGGCACTGAAAAATTTGTCGAGTTATAAACATAATAAGAGTTGACGCATGTGAGTAGTTCGAATTTCCTTGCAAACCAATCTGATCCACTTACATCTAAAATGATTAAGGAATTACGTGTGTTCTCTGGTGGAAACACGCCTTGAATTTGAGCGTGTCGGTATATAGTAGTATCTAGAATATTGCACAGATTATTCATTAGCGAGAAAAACCAAACAGTGGGCACAGAGCTTATGTCAAGATAGGTGACTGGCCTCAGGGCGATTGCATCTACAAATTCTTGCGACAGATCTAATTGAAAGAATGAACCAGCATAAGCCAAACTCAAAGGGGTAAGGTTTGGAAAATTGATCTTATTAGACAACACCTGCAAAAACTCGTCCCAGTCTAAGAGGTAGGAATCAGAGACATCAAAGGTGAGCACATTTGCCAGACCAGAAAATGTGTTTTTACTCAAGGAGATTGAGACACCACGAGTTTCCAGCTTGAAATAAAGAAGCTGACCTAAGCAATAAAAAATCACCATCATGAAACCTCATTGGTTGTGTCCACAGAGGAAAGGAAATAGCCAATGCCACCACGTCTGGCCACGAAACTTTACAGAAGCGTCTAGGATAGAGACTGAGTACTGGGTTTATCTCCGTCAGTACAACCTCTGTGATCATATCTGGGACAGCATCTTGAATGCAACCTTTACATATGATGAACGTCTTCGCACAGGTACAATTGGGGGTACAAATATCATCCTTTTCAAGTGCTGTATCATCATCTAAAGACAGCGAGAAATTAGTACCAATGGTCACAGGAAGACAGACGCACGGCACCTGACATCAGCAAGTCAAACCACTGAAGTACATGTATAACCACTGTTTTGAAAAGTTGCCCCGCTAGGTGTCTTTACTTCGTCTCACAAAGCACACTTTAATCCCAATTCAGATTTATAAGATCAACTCTACGAAACTTTATACCCCCAGTAATTGATTACCGAACGTCCCAAGACATTGCTTCTGTTGTGTTTCATTCTAATAATTTATCACGGTGGGTAGGCATAACGGCATCTGGTTGTCCCGAAACGACGTTTCTTGATTCTGGTTGTCCCCGTACGGGACTCTGGTCGTCCGAAATTTTACACACTATGGTCAAACATAGCGATCTTAAGGCTACATTAGGTGAGTATCCTGGAATAAATCGTTTTCACGGAACAATGTTATCTATTTTGCGCCTGCATGGCTGCCATTTACATCGAAACTTCGTTGTGTTACTGAGAACCAGGCTTCCAAAGTCTCAAGGTATTCACAGAACAAACTTTCGCTTCGCTGAAACCGTAATACAAGAAAAGGCTTAATGACAAGATGTTATGTGGATAATAGAAGATATGTATATTTTGTACCTCGCATTTGTGTATTTGTCCTTTAGATAAACTCATAAAGAAAAAAAAACTATGGCTTGCAAAAGTGATATGAGAAGCCATTGGCTCCGGAGTCTGGTCGGTTACCCTCGATACATGCAGAATGTGGCACCGGCTAAAAATTTGTGCAGTGCACCGGAATCTGGTCGACATCAATGCAGATTCGTTATTAAATTAATGAGGCTAACTGCATGTTTTGTGTAGGAACGATTGACATAGTCGCATGATCTACATAGATATAGTATTGTAAATGAGTTTGAAATCGCCGTTACAATTGTGTGGTGCTTTGACCTCTGTATGGAAACTGTTGTGTCCCTGGATTTGATCCTACAGTTTCAAAATACTGATCCTACAGTTTCAAAATAAAGATTTTTCATAAACAAGTTCTGTGTTAAGCTTATGATGTGGTACGTACAGCGCAGATTCCATATCACCATATCAAAATTTCGCTTGTGTATCGAGCTACCTTAATTCCAGACGTAACAGAAAAAGAAGAAAGTCAGGTCTTTGGCTCCACAAAGGCAAACAATGCTGTAGTCTCCAGTGTCCGTTCCTCCTCTGTCGGAAAATACTGAAGTACTTATTCCAAAACTTAATCTCAATCGTCGATAACTTTGTTGTTCTTTGTCCAATCTGCCTGAAATGTTCGCCAAACAGTTTGTTTCAGTTGTGAAAGTTTTCAAAATTTAAAATCACCTGACGACAACTGATCCAAAAGCTAAATTTTGTCCGACTTACGCATTTGCCTCGTCAGTAATAGACTTGTCTCCAGATATTATCAGGGAAAAAAAACGTGTTTGCTGTAACTGGGAATTTCCGAAAAGTGCGCAAATGCAATGGGTCCCTTTTTGTCCCGTTTGTTCCAGGCAGATACAGTTATCTTAAATCGTTATTTAATTGTACCTATTCAACGTTGAGAATCTCGAAATGCTATCTGTCACTGACTGAATCCGGTGCCATGATTGATGTAGGCATGACCAACAGCCGGTGCCAATTATTTTTTAGGATATTCCCTATTTTCGGTATTAAAATGCGAATGGGTCCATCAGTGAGCTCCCTATTTGTGTTCTAAGCATACAACTAATTGCTTTTGAAAGGAAGTGTAGACAAACAAAGCCTAAAGGGCTAAATATTGAAGGACAAAGTGCCGACTACAACGATCGTTTATTAGAAGTTCAACAGCGGATCTCTAGGATTAAACGCTAGTGATGTGATTCTGTTGCGATATCAACTAATTCCGTAACATTGATTATGAAGGCATTCCGTGAACATAGGAACAATCACAGATCGTTCTGTTTCCGAACAGAATAAATCAATCTTTGGAGAGACCCTTACCATTTTTTGTGCATCGAACGACCAGAATCCCGTACGAGGACAACCAGAATCAAGAAACGTCGTTTCGGGACAACCAGGCCCTGAGGTAATAAAACTTTTTTCATGCTCAACTCAGTTGAGCATGAAATTTTTTCTGCTCATAAATTTTAAAATGCCAACAATTGATGGCATTTTAATATTTATGAGTAGAAAAAATAGCCTTCTTGGCTTATCTGAGCCTGAAAAATGCTGAATTTCTTGGTATTTTTATATTAATGGTCATTTTAAATTTCATGCTCAGCTGGGTTGAGCATGAAAAAAGTTTTATAACCTCGGGGCCTAATTCCGTTATGCCTACCCACCGTGATTTATTGTAATTGTTCTTCCGCATTCTGTTTATCTTTGGCTTAACTGGTCAATTTAGTTAGGCTAGCCTTGAAATCAACTATTCTCATGGCTTTTCGCTGGTGCTATTTATTCTATCGCTGTCCAGCAGGAACATGACGTCATGATGACGTCATAATAACGTCGATGCGACGTCATGTCAGCAGACACATGACATCGTAATGACCTCATAATAACATCGATGCTACGTCATTACGTAGCATCGACTTTATTGTGACGTCATTATAACGTCATGTGCATGCTGGGTGTAGATGTTCCTTTCCCGTTTGGTGTTCAGGGCAGGATGCAGAAGTCGTTTGAACCCATTTTTGATCATTGCCCTTTTCTGTACTTAATACCAATTCTCTGTAAGCACCAGACTTTTCAAGAAACGCAAGGTCGGAAGTTCTTCTTCATACTTTCTCTCTTTGGGTGTAGTCAGACAAAAACAAATAATTGGCCATAATTCAGCCATCCATATATAAAATCATATTAATGCAGCATAGTATTACACTTCAGTTTAGTATCAGCCTCCCTCTTATCAAATGTTATTAATCAAGAAATTTCGTATTGGGCAAGTTACAGGTCCGAGGTCTGCTGTATTGGCCCGAGGCGAAAGCCTAGAGCCAATAAAGCAGTCCGTGGACCTGTAACTGGGCTATTTTCTTGATAAATGACAAATATATTGATCAACGTCAATGATATTGGCCGAATTTGGCATCATTGATATTGGCCGAGTTGTATAGGCCAGCATTGGCCGATTTTGGCTTGTACTGACCGAGTTGACATGCAACGGAAGAGTTTGTCAAAAATAAGCCCAGTTGTTATTAATTAACTAATAGTATTAAAGTACCTTTACGAGAAAAACAGTGCACATCACTTTCAGGAATATGTCACTTATATCGAGCCGATCAATAAGTTAAGGTTTGGTGAAAACTGAGTTCATAGGGAAAAACACGTAGGCCTACCTGACCTTCCGCAGGTAAAATGAGGCGTTCGCCGAGGCTAGATTCCAGAACGGTGAGAGATCGAATGTTCAGAATCAGCTTTCTTAATCACAGGCCACGGAGGCCCGGGACTAATTCAGCGCCTCTGTTGATGCAATAAAACATTATAGTGATTAATCTGCAACAAATCACTATCTAGTCACACGATTAGTCATGGTCTGATGATATGCATGCGGTTTGGCTATACACCCAGCAGGCACATGACGTCATACTGACGTCCATGCGACGTCATTATGTCGCATCGACGTCAATACGACGTCATTTCTAACGTCATGTGCCTGCTGGGACACGTACTACTCAGGTTGAGACTCTGTCATGTTTTGTTTACTTAGCATTTTTTCGGGCTTCAATATTATTAAAGTGCTATGATAGTGTGTAGCGTGCGTGCGCTACTCCTCACTGAGTTTAATTTATCAGTTTTTGAAATTTTGCAGATGGTTTGTCATTGTTTCATTTAGTGAGTGAACTCGTGTTTAACGTCTCACCAATACATAGGTCATGCGGAGACAAGGCTCATGGTCTAAGAATTTTGCATATGATATCAATATGCGATGTGCTTATACTCGTTTATACTCCTAATAATAATGTATTACCAGTTTGGCCATGTTTTGAACTGTTTAATATATAAGTGGTTTTTCTTTTCAACACTATTAAAGTTCACTCACGATACGTTTTTGTTGGAACATCCTTATTCAACCGGAGTATCATTTGTGCTAAAAATTATGAAAATGTATTGAATGTGCATGATTAATTGAAAGCGCAGGCAACTGGAGTTAAATGAGCCGCGTCACGAGAAAACCGACAAAGTGGTTGTGTGCCCATCGCAGACTCAGATGAGCCTGGACATCCCACAAGTCTGAATAGACTCTTTGCTAAGAGCTCAAAGGGTAGCTAAGGATCTAAGGTAGATCCATGCGGATAGCGAAGACTCTGATCAGACTGGGCGGATGCCCAGGCTGATCTGAGTCTGCGCTGAGCGCACAACCACTTTGTTCGTTTTCTCGTGTCGCGGCTCAATTATTGGAAGCGCAGGCGACTGTAGATAAATGGAACTATAAGCAAGTAAAGGCAGTAACTCTTGTACGCGATATTCTACTCAACCTGAGTACCAAGTATCGTCAAAATATATTGCATGATAAAGGTTGGTTGGATGGTTGATTTGATGCTTAACGTCCACGGTAAACAGCTAAAGTAATGTCGGGACGGTCAGTTAACCTAACCCACTATTCCTGGGCAGGCTTAGAATAAGCGGTTAACCAGTACTAAGTGCACATACCTTCGCCAGTAACTGACAACTGCCCTTCTTGAATCAACGAAAGGAGAAACGAAAGTGTGTGGCCAGACCAGGTTTCGAACCCAGGACCTCTCACTTATGAGTCAGGTGCCCTACCTTTTGCGCTATGCGACCCGGCGCACGATAAAGATATTGGTGAGTAAACAAGCTCTTGTACCTAGAGCTGTGAAAGTCACCAAGCATGGGAAGCAAACCTAGGGCATAGTCGGGTAACTTCGGACATGCGGGTAAATTCGGACATACAATTGCAAACAGTAAAAATCCAGATGAGACGGCTCATGATGAGCCGTCTCATCAGGATTTTCACTGTTTGGCAAGTTATTTTTTGTTTTAGTTCCAAACAACTGGCATATAAAGGAAACAATGTCAGTGTCCGAATTTCCCCGGTGTCCGAAGTTACCCGACTCTCCCCAATTAAACTTGATTTGAGTCACATCATGTGACTTCCAACAATGTGACAGATATATCCTGTGATATTGAGACCATCCATATCGTGTACACGGGGTCTGTAGAGGCCTCATCGTTGGCTGTATCAAGGTTTTGGCCTTTTTTTTTATAGAGGACTGATGTGACAAGTGAAGACTCTGATCAAACTGTACTTAAGTGCAGTCTGATCAGAGCCGTTGTTTGTCATCAATACCCCCGGGCCATCGTTTGAAATCACTTTATGTGGCTCATATTGCAAGGTATAAGAGTTTAGAGTCCCAAATCTTGACTACGGACGGACAGACAGACGTGCACCGGAGATTGTTTTATTTGCATCTGTTGCGGTATAAAAACGTATAAACATGATTGAAAGGATCTCTTTAATCTAAAACATACATACATACATACATAAACATGCGCATAAACATACCACGGACACTTCGAACCTCTAGCAATAATGTGTAGAATTATCCTAATTTGCACGCGGAGAAGAATAACATTTTCAAATTCAATATTTTCATTTTGACAGTTCTGGACCAATAGATACAAGAGTCTATATACACTGCAAAGCGTCATATATGGAAAAAACGGGGACTAAAGTATCAACTCATACATTTTGCTTTTTACACACACACACACACACACACACACACACACACACACACACACACGTGCCTTTCACTGTATTTTCTTGAGCTTTCTGATGCAACCTATGTAAGTGGTTAGTTGGGAGGGTTGCTAAGGTCCATTTGATATCTCCAAGAAAATGGGTTTGTACTACTTATGTATATACTACGGTCTATCCCTGTTTATACTCTTTTGACATGCTCGTGGTTACCTGTACATATTATACTGCTTTATTTCTCTTAGCAAGAGGAACAATCTAGAAGTTCTTTGGAAAGTAAGTGAGCCGCAACACGACAAAACAAAGTGGCATGTGCGCTCAGCGAAGACTCAGATCAGCCTGGGCATTCGCTCAGTCTGACCAGAGACTTCGCTGTGGGCATGGAGGTAGCTAAGACCCTTAGATACCTTTTCAGCGCACAGGAAATACTCTGAATACTCTAATCAGTCTGGGCGGATGCCTAGGCTGGTCCGAGTCTTCGCTGGGCGTACATGTCATTCTGTTGATTTTTCCGTGTCGGGGCTCAAATAATGTTTAGATCTTAAGGGCATTTTTAATTTATACAATGATATGAGCCGCGCCGCGAGAACACCAACAATGTGGTTGTGCGCCCAGCGCAGACTCAGATCAGCCTGGGAATCCGCCCAGTCTGATCAGAGTCTCCGCTGTCCGCATGGAGGTAGCTTAGACCCTTAGCTACCATTTAAGCGCTTAGCGAAGAGCCTAATAGGACTGGGCGGATGCCCAGGCTGATCTGAGTCTGCGCTGGGCGCACAACCACAAAATTTCGGAATACTTCCTTGGCAATGAAATCCATTATTTCTTCTTCTACATGCTCCATGAAAATTATCAGAAATGGGTTTTCCCTCACACGAGCTTCCTGCATTTCAAGTTTACAGTATGGACCTTCACAGTAATTGTTTGACATGACTGCAATAAACACGGCGGTTTCATCGAGACACCGACTAATTTCTTCGAAAACGTTGTGTCCGGGATAGAAATGGAGATCGGCGTCGCAGACAAGTTCTCTATCAACTCTTGTCAATGCTTTTAGGTGGCGCTGAAAAAATATAAAATTGTTCATTTTTTTCAATCATTTTATCGTCGAAAAAGAATCCCATGTTGTAACAATGCCAAGACTTATTTCGCTAAGAAAATTGTTTGTTTATTTGTCAAATCGGTGTTTCATGTGATACTTTTTTTCTAAAAAGCAAATGTGAACAGAGGATTTTGTTTAACACAAAAATTTATATTATTTAATTTTTTTTATTTATTTTTTATGTAATCTGTAAGCTAACATTTAAACAACTAATAGCTTTTCTTGTAATCAGCTCAAGAAAGTCAAATAAAGATATATATTATAAAAGATTTGAGCTTGACACGACAAAAAGAACAAAAAGGCATGTGCGCCCAGCGAAGACCCAGGTCAGCCTGGGCATCTGCTCAGTCTGATGAGAGTCTTTGCTGTGTGCTTTAAGGGTAGCGAAGAATCTAAGCTAGCTCCATGAGGACAGTGAAGACTGTGATCGAACTTGGCGAATGCCCAGACTGAGCTGAACCTTCACTGATCAAACATGCAACTTTGGTGGGGTCCCGGGTTCGATACCCGGACCGGCCACATACTTTCGTTTCTCCTCCCGCTGATTCACGAAGAGCATTTGTCAGTTACTGGAGAAAGTATGTGCACTCAGTACTGGTTAACCGCTTAGGAGGTCTAAGCCTGCCCAGGAATAGTGTGGTTTGGGCAAATGACCGTCCCGACATACCATAACTGTTACCGTGGACGTAAGCAAGAAACAAGAAACAACTCAAAACTATGTTACTATTTACAATTTTGTGTCGTGGTCGGGGTATGAAATTTGCTTGCCTCAGTCTTGATCGTAAGGCCTGATTGTTGCCTTATTGGCGCTGCTTTAAGACATTATAATTCACGATAATTTTATTGCCGTTATTGCGTTTGTGCAAAAAAGCAAAACAAAACAAAACAAAAAAATATTAATGTAAAGAAAAGAGAAACATAAAACCATATGTTTAATCAAATAAACCGATTCTTTTCATCGAAAACATTATTGGACCATTGTGATGTAAGGAGCAATAAATAGTATTTTACCCGTAAAATAACATTCTAAAGTACATTTCCACTTATGACTCCTTGTTTCAGGTCTAAACATATACCAAGCAACCGGTTATATATAAAATGTATAAATGTAACTTTAATAATTTTGAAGGTTTCTTCCGACCCTTAAGAACATTATCTATCTATCTATCTATCTATCTATCTATTGATCGATCAATCGATCGATCTATCTATCTACCAGTTACCTGTAATGGTTGTCGCACGTGCTGGACTACATCTCACTGTCAAGGCTTGAGTATGACAAGAAAACTGGAAACCGATAGTCAAGGTTATTTTCAGAAACAAGCCGGAGTCTGTCCTCGTACAGTTGCTGAAGCTTCCTTCTTCTTCGTCGTCTACAGAGAAATCGTAACACCACGACCAAGACAGAAATTCCGACCGTCGGGGTTATCGCCGAGGCCAAAACTGCAATCCGTTTTCGTTTGATTCTGTCACAGTCTTGCTGAGCAGCACCAACTGCAGCATTGCTCATTGATATATTCTTTTCCTCTAGCTGACAGTGGCACTTATGCCGTGTAGATGAGAAGATAGGAGATGCAACAAACCATTTATCAAAAGGTAAAGAATCGCAATCACAGGAAAATGGGTTTTCTTCAAGAGAAATGGTCAGTCCGCTGATATTGTGAAATAATGGCTTGCTCCTATGGTGGTCTACAGAAGCAACCAATGTGTCCAGTGCTTGTCGTGAGCGCGCATCCAATCGATTTATTGCATTAAAACTCAAATCCAAGACTTTCATGTCGTACAAATGAGATATATTAAAATGAACCTGCGGGACAAATCCATTTGTTGCAATAGGTCGTTTGATATGAATATGTCATCCGGTAAGAATGGAATACCATTTGACGACAAATTTAAGACTCTTAATTTTCGGTTGTATGCAAATAGAAGGGGAAACTGGTTTTCATTAGAGGAGATTTTGTCAAAGTGATTGTGAGAGAGATCCAGTTCATTCCGGCGACCCAAATTTGCAAAGGCAAGCTGGTTAATCGTTTCAATTTGGTTGTTCGACAGATCAATATATTCTAATTGGTTATTAATGAGCATCAAGTCAAAGCTGGGAAGGGCATTATAAGAAAAATGGAATTCACTGACAAAAGTATTTTCAAAAAGGAAAAATGAGCAATTTGATATAGGAAGCTTCCATGGTGCCACGACCGTTTCGTTCATGTATAAAACACGTACGGCACTGAAAAAATTGTCGAGTTCATAAACATAATAAGAGTTGACGCATGTGAGTAATTCGAATTTCCTTGCAAACCAATCTGATCCACTTACATCTAAAATGATTAAGGAATTACGTCTGGTGGAAACACGCCTTGAATTTGAGCGTGTCGGTATATAATAGTATCTAGAGTATTGCAGAGATTATTCATTTGCGAGAAAAACCAAACAGTGGGCACAGAGCTTATGTCAAGATAGGTGACTGGCCTCAGGGCGATTGCATCTACAAATTCTTGCGACAGAACTAATTGAAAGAATGAACCAGCATAAGTCGAACTCAAATGGGTAAGGTTTGGAAAATTGATCTTATTAGACAACACTTGCAAAAACTCGTCCCAGTCTAAGAGGTAGGAATCAGAGACATCAAAGGTGAGCACATTTGCCAGACCAGAAAATGTGTTTTTACTCAAGGAGATTGAGACACCACGAGTTTCCAGCTTGAAATAAAGAAGCTGACCTAAGCAATAAAAATCACCATCATGAAACCTCATTGGTTGTGTCCACAGAGGAAAGGAAATAGCCAATGCCACCACGTCTGGCCACGAAACTTTACAGAAGCGTCTAGGATAGAGACTGAGTACTGGGTTTATCTCTGTCAGTACAACCTCTGTGATCATATCTGGGACAGCATTTTGAATCCAACCTTTACATATGATGAACGTCTTCGCACAGGTACAATTGGGGGTACAAATATCATCCTTTTCAAGTGCTGTATCATCATCTAAAGACAGCGAGAAATTAGTACCAATGGTCACAAGAAGACAGACGCACGGCACCTGACATAAGCAAGTCAAACCACTAAAGTACATGTATAACCACTGTTTTGAAAAGTTGCCCCGCTAGGTGTCTTTACTTCGTCTCACAAAGCACACTTTAATCCCTATTCAGATTTATAAGATCAACTCTACGAAACTTTAAACCCCCAGTAATTTATTACTGAACGTCCCAAGACATTGCTTCTGTTGTGTGTTCATTCTAATAATTTATCACGGTGGGTAGGCATAACGGCATCTGGTTGTCCCGAAACGACGTTTCTTGATTCTGGTTGTCCCCGTACGGGACTCTGGTCGTCCGAAATTTTACACACTATGGACGAGGCGGTCAAACATAGCGATCTTAAGGCTACATTAGGTGAGTATCCGGGAATAAATCGTTTCCACGGAACAATGTTATCTATTTTGCGCCTGCATGGCTGCCATTTACATCGAAACTTCGTTGTGTTACTGAGAACCAGGCTTCCAAAGTCTCAAGGTATTCACAGAACAAACTTTCGCTTCGCTGAAACCGTTATACAAGAAAAGGCTTAATGACAAGATGTTATGTGGATAATAGAAGATATGTATATTTTGTGCCTCGCATTTGTGTATTTGTCCTTTAGATAAACTCATAAAGAAAAAATAACTATGGCTTGCAAAAGTGATATGAGAAGCCATTGGCTCCGGAGTCTGGTCGGTTACCCTCGATACATGCAGAATGTGGCACCGGCTAAAAATTTGTACAGTGCACCGGAATCTGGTCGACATCAATGCAGATTCGTTATTAAATTAATGAGGCTAACTGCATGTTTTGTGTAGGAACGATTGACATAGTCGCATGATCTACATAAATATAGTATTGTAAATGAGTTTGAAATCGCCGTTACATTTGTGTGGTGCTTTGACCTCTGTATGGAAACTGTTGTGTCCCTGGAACTGATCCTACAGTTTCAAAATACTGATCCTACAGTTTCAAAATAAAGATTTTTCATAAACAAGTTTAATAGTGTCACTTCTGTGTTTAGCTTATGGTGTGGTACGTACAGCGCAGATTCCATATCACCATATCAAAATTGCGCTTGTGTATCGAGCTACCTTAATTCCAGACGTAACAGAAAAAGAAGAATGTCAGGTCTTTGGCTCCACAAAGGCAAACAATGCTGTAGTCTCCAGTGTCCGTTCCTCCTCTGTCGGAAAATACTGAAGTACTTATTCCAAAACTTAATCTCAATCGTCGATAACTTTATTGTTCTTTGTCCAATCTGCCTGAAATGTTCGCCAAACAGTTTGTTTCAGTTGTGAAAGTTTTCAAAATTTAAAATCACCTGACGACAACTGATCCAAAAGCTAAATTTTGTCCGACTTACGCATTTGCCTCGTCAGTAATAGACTTGTCTCCAGATATTATCAGGGAAAAAACGTGTTTGCTGTAACTGGGAATTTCCGAAAAGTGCGCAAATGCAATGGGTCCCTTTTTGTCCCGTTTGTTCCAGGCAGATACAGTTATCTTAAATCGTTATTTAATTGTACCTATTCAACGTTGAGAATCTCGAAATGCTATCTGTCACTGACAGAATCCGGTGCCATGATCGTTGTAGGCATGACCAACAGCCGGTGCCGATTATTTTTTAGGATATTCTTTTCGGTATTAAAATGCGAATGGGTCCATCAGTGAGCTCCCTATTTGTGTCCTAAGCATTTCGGTATTAAAATGCGAATGGGTCCATCAGTGAGCTCCCTATTTGTGTCCTAAGCATACAACTAATTGCTTTTGAAAGGAAGTGTAGACAAACAAAGCCTAAAGTGCTAAATATTGAAGGACAAAGTGCCGACTACAACGATCGTTTATTAGAAGTTCAACAGCGGATCTCTAGGATTAAACGCTAGTGATGTGATTCTGTTGCGATATCAACTAATTCCGTAACATTGATTATGTAGGCATTCCGTGAACATAGGAACAATCATAGATCGTTCTGTTTCCGAACAGAATAAATCAATCTTTGGAGAGACCCTTACCATTTTTTGTGCATCGAACGACCAGAATCCCGTACGAGGACAACCAGAATCAAGAAACGTCGTTTCGGGACAACCAGATTCCGTTATGCCTACCCACCGTGATTTATTGTAATTGGTCTTCCGCATTCTGTTTATCTTTGGCTTAACTGGTCAATTTAGTTAGGCTAGCCTTGAAATCAACTATTCTCATGGCTTTTCGCTGGTGCTGTTTATTCTATTGCTGTCCAGCAGGAACATGACGTCATAATGACGTCATAATAACGTCGATGCGACGTCATGTCAGCAAACACATGACATCGTAATGACGTCATTATAACATCGATGCTACGTCATTACGTAGCATCGACGTTATTGTGACGTCATTATAACGTCATGTGCATGCTGGGTGGAGATGTTCCTTTCCCGTTTGGTGTTCAGGGCAGGATGCAGAAGTCGTTTGAACCCATTTTTGATCATTGCCCTTTTCTGTACTTAATACCAATTCTCTGTAAGCACCAGACGTTTCAAGAAACGCAAGGTCGGAAGTTCTTCTTCATACTTTCTCTCTTTGGGTGTAGTCAGACAAAAACAAATAATTGGCCATAATTCAGCCATCCATATATAAAATCATATTAATGCGGCATAGTATTACACTTCAGTTTAGTATCAGCCTCCCTCTTATCAAATGTTATTAATCAAGAAATTTCGTATTGGGCAAGTTACAGGTCCGAGGTCTGCTGTATTGGCCCGAGGCGAAAGCCTAGAGCCAATAAAGCAGTCCGTGGACCTGTAACTGGGCTATTTTCTTGATAAATTACAAATATATTGATCAACGTCAATGATATTGGCCGAATTTGGCATCATTGATATTGGCCGAGTTGTATAGGCCAGCATTGGCCGATTTTGGCTTGTACTGACCGAGTTGACCTGCAACGGAAGAGTTTGTCAAAAATAAGCCCAGTTGTTATTAATTAACTAATAGTATTAAAGTACCTTTAGGAGAAAAACAGTGCACATCACTTTCAGGAATATGTCACTTATATCGAGCCGATCAATAAGTTAAGGTTTGGTGAAAACTGAGTTCATAGGGAAAAACACGTAGGCCTACCTGACCTTCCGCAGGTAAAATGAGGCGTTCTCCGAGGCTAGATTCCAGAACGGTGAGAGATCGACTGTTTAGAATCAGCTTTCTTAATCACAGGCCACGGAGGCCCGGGACTAATTCAGCGCCTCTGTTGATGCAATGTAACATTATAGTGATTAATCTGCAACAAATCACTATCTAGTCACAAGATTAGTCATGGTCTGATGATATGCATGCGGTTTGGCTATACACCCAGCAGGCACATGACGTCATACTGACGTCCATGCGACGTCATTATGTCGCATCGACGTCAATACGACGTCATTTCTAACGTCATGTGCCTGCTGGGACACGTACTACTCAGGTTGAGACTCTGTCATGTTTTGTTTACTTAGCATTTTTTCGGGCTTCAATATTATTAAAGTGCTATGATAGTGTGTAGCGTGCGTGCGCTACTCCTCACTGAGTTTAATTTATCAGTTTTTGAAATTTTGCAGATGGTTTGTCATTGTTTCATTTAGTGAGTGAACTCGTGTTTAACGTCTCACCAATACATAGGTCATGCGGAGACAAGGCTCATGGTCTAAGAATTTTGCATATGATATCAATATGCGATGTGCTTATACTCGTTTATACTCCTAATAATAATGTATTACCAGTTTGGCCATGTTTTGAACTGTTTAATATATAAGTGGTTTTTCTTTTCAACACTATTAAAGTTCACTCACGATACGTTTTTGTTGGAACATCCTTATTCAACCGGAGTATCATTTGTGCTAAAAATTATGAAAATGTATTGAATGTGCATGATTAATTGAAAGCGCAGGCAACTGGAGTTAAATGAGCCGCGTCACGAGAAAACCGACAAAGTGGTTGTGTGCCCATCGCAGACTCAGATGAGCCTGGACATCCCACAAGTCTGAATAGACTCTTTGCTAAGAGCTCAAAGGGTAGCTAAGGATCTAAGGTAGATCCATGCGGATAGCGAAGACTCTGATCAGACTGGGCGGATGCCCAGGCTGATCTGAGTCTGCGCTGAGCGCACAACCACTTTGTTCGTTTTCTCGTGTCGCGGCTCAATTATTGGAAGCGCAGGCGACTGTAGATAAATGGAACTATAAGCAAGTAAAGGCAGTAACTCTTGTACGCGATATTCTACTCAACCTGAGTACCAAGTATCGTCAAAATATATTGCATGATAAAGGTTGGTTGGATGGTTGATTTGATGCTTAACGTCCACGGTAAACAGCTAAGGTAATGTCGGGACGGTCAGTTAACCTAACCACACTATTCCTGGGCAGGCTTAGAATAAGCGGTTAACCAGTACTAAGTGCACATACCTTCGCCAGTAACTGACAACTGCCCTTCTTGAATCAACGAAAGGAGAAACGAAAGTGTGTGGCCAGACCAGGTTTCGAACCCAGGACCTCTCACTTATGAGTCAGGTGCCCTACCTTTTGCGCTATGCGACCCGGCGCACGATAAAGATATTGGTGAGTAAACAAGCTCTTGTACCTAGAGCTGTGAAAGTCACCAAGCATGGGAAGCAAACCTAGGGCATAGTCGGGTAACTTCGGACATGCGGGTAAATTCGGACATACAATTGCAAACAGTAAAAATCCAGATGAGACGGCTCATGATGAGCCGTCTCATCGGGATTTTCACTGTTTGGCAATTTATTTTCTGTTTTAGTTCCAAACAACTGGCATATAAAGGAAACAATGTCAGTGTCCGAATTTCCCCGCTGTCCGAAGTTACCCGACTCTCCCCAATTAAACTTGATTTGAGTCACATCATGTGACTTCCAACAATGTGACAGATATATCCTGTGATATTGAGACCATCCATATCGTTTACACGGGGTTTGTAGAGGCCTCATCGTTGGCTGTATCAAGTTTTTGGCCTATTTCATAGATGACTGATGTGACAAGTGAAGACTCTGATCAAACTGTACTTAAGTGCAGTCTGATCAGAGCCGTTGTTTGTCATCAATACCCCAGGGCCATTATTTGAAATCACTTTATGTGGCTCATATTGCAAGGTATAAGAGTTTAGAGTCCCAAATCTTGACTACGGACGGACAGACGGACGAGCACCGGAGATTGTTTTACACGTATCTGTTGGGGTATAAAAAACGTATAAACATGATTGAAAGGATCTCTTTAATCTAAAACATACATACATACATACATACATACATACATACATACATACATACATACATACAACGAACACTTCAAACCTCTAGCAATAATGTGTAGAATTATCCTAATTTGCGTGCGGAGAAGAATAACATTTTCAAATTCAATATTTTCATTTTATTTTGACAGTTCTGGACTAATAAATACATGAGCCTTTATACATTGCAAAACGTCATATATGGAACAAACGGGGACTTAAGTATCAACTCATACATTTTGCTTTACACACACACACACACACACACACACACACACACACACACACACACGTGCCTTTCACCTGTATTTTTCTGTATCTTTCTGATGCAAAAAATGTAAGTGGTTAGTTGGGAGGGTTGCTAAGGTCCATTAAGAGTCTCCAAGAAAATGGGGTTTGTACTACTTTTTAAAGATGAGATATGTATACACCATGGTCTACCCCTGTTTATACTCTTTGGACATGCTCGTGATTACCTGTATATATTATACTGCTTTATTTCTCTTAGCAACAGGAACTATCTAGAAGTTCTTTGGAAAGTAAGTGAGCCGCAACACGACAAAACAAATTGGCATTTGCGCTCAGCGAAGACTCAGATCAGCCTGGGCATTCGCTCAGTCTGATCAGAGACTTCGCTGTGGGCATGGAGGTAGCTTAGACACTTAGTTACCTTGTCAGCGCACAGCGAATACTCTGATCAGACTGGGAGGGTGCCCAGGCTGGTCCGAGTCTTCGCTGGGCGTACATGTCTTTCTGTTGCTTTTCCCGTGTCGGGGCTCAAATAATGTTTAGATCTTAAGGGCATCTTTAATTTATACACTGATAATTGAGCCGCGACAAGAGAAAACCAACAATGTGGTTGTGCGCCCAGCGCAGACTCAGATCAGCCTGGGCATCCGCCCAGTCTGATCAGACTCTTTCCTAAGCGCTTAAGGGGTAGCTAAGTATCCAAGCTACCTCCATGCGGACAGCGAAGTCTCTGACCTGACTGGGCGGATGCCCAGGCTGGTCTGAGTCTGCGCTGGGCGCCTAACCACATTGTTGGTTTTCTCGTGTCGTGGCTCATATATTCTCATTATTGGTTCATTATAGTTTTCCCATGTATCCGCAATTATTATTTCGTAGGGGTCTAAAAATCGGATAGGAGTTCCTTTCAGTCCGGGGCAGTGGCTCAGTGGTTAGAGTATCTAGGTCTTGTTATAGCAGTCTCGTAGGTTTAGGTTTGTAACCCCACTCTGCAAGCAGTATTGCATATGTCTTCCTATTTACATGTGACGTGCATTACGTGCACTGGGTCAACTTTCTGACGCATCTTTTCGTTAACTCATAAAAGTTTTATGATTGATTCACAGATCTGATCCCAGTTCGGATAAACTGTAACTTCATCACCTTCCTGCACAATTTTTGCACGTGCAAAATTTCGGAATACTTCCTTTGCAATGAAATCCATTTTTTCTTCTTCTACATGCTCCATGAAAATTAACAGAAACGGTTTTTCCCTCACACGAGCTTCCTGCATTTCAAGTTTACAGTATGGACCTTCACAGTAATTGTTTGACATGACTGCAATAAACACGGCGGTTTCATCGAGACACCGACTAATTTCTTCGAAAACGTTGTGTCCGGGATAGAAATGGAGATCGGCGTCGCAGACAAGTTCTCTATCAACTCTTGTCAAGGCTTTTAGGTGGCGCTGAAAAAATATAAAATAGTTCAATTATTTCAATCATTTTATCGTCGAAATACAATCCCATGTTGTAATAAAACCCAAGACTTACATAGCTAAGAAAATCGTTTGTTTGTCAAATCGGTGTTTTATGTGATACTTTTTTTCTAAAAAGTAAATGTGAACAGAGGATATAACACAAAATTATAAACATTTTTTTTTTGTATTCTGTAAGCTAAAAAGGTTAAATAAAGATATATGTTATAAAAAATTTGAGCTTGACACGACAAACGAACAAAGTGGCATGTGCGCCCAGTGAAGACTCAGATCAGCTTGGGCAACCACCCAGTCTGATCAGAGTCTTTGCTGTGTGCTTTAAGGGTAGCGAAGAATCTAAGCTAGCTCCATGAGGACAGTGAAGACTGTGATCGAACTTGGCGAATGCCCAGGCTGAGCTGAGCCTTCACTGATCAAACATGCAATTTTGATGGGGTCCCGGGTTCGATACCCGGACCGGCCACATACTTTCGTTTCTCCTTCCGCTGATTCACGAAGAGCATTTGTAAGTTACTGGAGAAAGTATGTGCACTTAGTACTGGTTAACCGCTTAGGACTTCTAAGCCTGCCCAGAAAAAGTGTGGTTAGGGCAAACGACCGTCCCGACATACCATAACTGTTTACCGTGGACGTAAGCAAGAAAACAACAAACAACGCAAAACTACGTTACTATTTCCAATTTTGTGTCTCGGGTGGGGTATGACATTTGCTTGCCTCAGTCTAGATCATAAGTCCTGATTGTTGCCTTATTTGCGCTGCTTTAAGACATTATAATTCACGATAATTTTATTGCCATTATTGCGTTTGTGCAAAAAAAGCAAAAAAAAAAAAAAAAAAAAAAAAATAAAAAAAATATTAATGTAAAGAAAAAAGAAACAGAAAACCATATGTTTAATCAAATAAACCGATTCTTTTCATCGAAAACATTATTGGACCATAGTGATGTAAGGAGCAATAAATAGTATTTTACCCGTAAAATAACATTCTAAAGTACATTTCCACTCATGACTCCTTGTTTCAGGTCTAAACATATACCAGGCAACCGGTTATATATAAAATGTATAAATGTAACTTTAATAATTTTGAAGTGTTCTTCCGATCCTTAAGAACATTATCTATCTATCTATCGATCGATCTATCTATCTACCAGTTACCTGTAATGGTTGTCGCACGTGCTGGACTACAAACTCACTGTCAAGGCTTGAGTATGACAAGAAAACTGGAAACCGATAGTCAAGGTTATTTTCAGAAACAAGCCGGAGTCTGTCCTCGTACAGTTGCTGAAGCTTCCTTCTTCTTCGTCGTCTATAGAGAAATCGTAACACCACGACCAAGACAGAAATTCCGACCGTCGGGGTTATCGCCGAGGCCAAAACTGCAATCCGTTTACGTTTGATTCTGTCACAGTCTTGCTGAGCAGCACCAACTGCAGCATTGCTCATTGATATATTCTTTCCCTCTAGCTGACAGTGGTACTTATGCCGTGTAGATGAGAAGATAGGAGATGCAACAAACCATTTAACAAAAGGTAAAGAATCGCAGTCACAGGAAAATGGGTTTTCTTCAAGAGAAATGGTCAGTCCGCTGATATTGTGAAATAATGACCAGCTCCTATGGTGGTCTACAGAAGAAACCAATGTGTCCAGTGCTTGTCGTGAGCGCGCATCCAATCGTTTTATTGCATTAAAACTCAAATCCAAGACTTTCATGTCGTACAAATGAGATACTTTAAAATGAACTTGTTCTAGCATGTTATGGGACAAATCTATTTTTTGCAATAGGTCGTTTGATTTGAATATGTCATCCGGTAAGAATGGAATACCATTTGACGACAAATCTAAGACTCTTAATTTTCGGTTGTATGCAAATAGAAGTGGAAACTGATTTTCATTAGAGGAGATTTTGTTTAAGTGATTGTAAGAGAGATCCAGTTTATTCAGGCGACTTAGATTTGCAAAGGCGAGCTGGTTAAACGTTTCAATTTTGTTGTTCGACAGATCAAGATACTCTAATCGGTTATTAATGAGCATCAAGTCAAAGCTGGGAAGGACATTATAAGAAAAATGGAATTCACTGACAAACGTATTCTCAAAAAGGAAAAATGAGCAGTTATATATAAAAAGCTTCCTTGGTGCCACGATCATTTCGTTCATGTATAAAACACGTACGGCACTGAAAAATTGATCGAGCTCATAAACATAATAAGAGTTGACGCATGTGAGTCCTTCGAATTCCCATGCAAACCAATCTGATCCACTTACATCTAAAAGGTTTAAGGAACTACATGTGTCCTCGGGTAGAAACAAGGCAGTAATTTGAGCGTGTCGGTATATAATAGTATTTAGAGTATTGCAGAGATTATTGATTTGCGGGGAAAACCAAGCAGAAGGCACATCGCTTATGTCAAGATAGATGACTGGCCTCAGGGCGAGTGCATCTACAAATTGTTGCGACACAGTTAACGATGTGAATACGCCAGCACCAGCCAACCTCAAATGGGTAAGGTTTGGAAAATTGATCTTGTTAGACAAAACCTGCAACAACTCGTTCCATTGTAAGAATACAGACCCAGAGAAATCAAAGTCGAGCACATTTGCCTGATCAGAAAATGTGTCATTAGTCAAGGTGATAAGGGTATAGCCAGTATCCAGCTTGAAAGAAAGAAGCTGACCTAAGCAATCAAAGACACCATCAAGAAACACCATTGTCCATGGGAGAAAGTAAACAGCCAACTTTACCACGTTTGGCCAAGAAACATTACAGAAGCATCTAGGATAGAGAATGAGTACTGGGTTTATCCGTGTCACTACAACCTCTGTGATCATATCTGGGACAGCATCTGGAATCCAACCTTCACATATGATGAGCGTCTTATTATAGGAGCAATAGGGAGTACGAATATCATCTTTTACAAACGTTGCATCATCATCTAAAGACAGCGAGAAACTGGTACCAATGGCCACAAGAAGACAGGCGCACGGCACCTGAAATAAGCAAGTAAAACCACTTAAGTACACATCCATAACGGTTACCACTATTTAGACAAGTTGCTTTGTAAGGTGTCTTTACTTCGTTTCACAAAGCACACTTTAATCCCGATTAAGTTAATTTATATTTCAAATACTCAAATTCTGTTTATCTTAATTGGTCAATTAGTTAGGTTGGCCTTGTGATCAGCTATTCTCTTGTTGTTTTTTTTTTTTGCTGGTGTTCTTTATTCTATTGCCGTCTCGCTGCCCAACTTTAAACCGCCGGTAATTTATTACTGAACGTCCCAAGGCATTGCTTCTGTTGTGTTCATTTATTGTAATTGTTCTTCCGCATTCTGTTTATCTTTACTTAATTGGTCAGTTTAGTTAGCTTAGCCTTGAAATCAACTATTCTGTTGGATTTTCGGTGGTGCTCTTTATTCTATTGCCGTCTCGCTCCCAGCAGGCACATGACGTCATAATGACGTCATAATAACGTCGATGCGACGTAAAGCCCAGCATGCACATGACATCGTAATGACGTCATGACAACATCGATGCGACGTCATTACGTCGCATCGACGTTATCGTGACGTCATTATGACGTCATGTGCATGCTGGGTGTAGATGTTCCTTTCCCGTTTGGTTCAGAGCAGGATGTAGAAGTCGTTTGAACCCATTTTTGATCATTGCCCTTTTCTGAACTTAAGACATTGTTTCCAAAGAGTGCTTTGTGGAAATTACAATAGTAGAGACAATACTTTATAGCAGAGGAATCTATTTGCTAACTTTACGAAACAATAAATTTTATCTACTAGGTTGTGCTCATATAAACCTGAACTTATTGCTCTTCGGTTAGTCTCAGCGTTAGGAATCCGAGCAAGTGCTGATTGCATGATGCTAGTGCATATCTAGAACTTAAGAAGGTGTACACATAGCCTAGTAGGCCAGTGTGACTGCTTAACGATATTACATTCGATGACCGAGTGAGAAATACACGGCGAGTATTATTCAGATATTTACTCTATTTTCCACGAGAGCATGATACATAAACAAAGTAAAAAGATAGACAATGCTCGGGAATTAATACAACCAGATCCCATATCCCGCCCTCAACCCCAAAAAGGAAAGAAGTAGATACATATGCTATGCTGTTGCTAAGGCTTAATTCCTATAAAGGAGTTTACCTACAAGTTGTCTTTGTCAGACTGTTCCTCCATAGCAAATTTCATAGTTGTAGGGAATCACCTTCAAAGAAATTTAGCATTGGCAACAGCATAGCAACCATTTAAGTTGTTTTATAAATACGGCCCCTGTACCACATGAAGAACGTGCAATACAACACGTGGAAACAGCCAAGACATATATAGACACAAAAGGCACGCACGGTAAGCCAAATGAACAGCTCCATTCCTAAAGACAGAGAAAAACTAGTACTAGTAACTATGAAGAAATGATTAGTAGCATATGAGGAGATATATAGACATAGAATTCTGCATAGATCTTCACTGTGCAAAAACTTTACATTGTAAATTATATCAATCAGTTGTAATTCATGAGAAAGTAAAACCGATTCTAATGCACTTACGTATGTAACGCAACTTCTGATTGGATTGCGACAAACATTACGATGACAGTGCTAACATCTACATGTAATTAGTTTTCAATAACAACTGTATCCGTTTCTCAAACACCTAATGATTTATGTACTGTAAAACACTTTTTTTGGCGGTTACTGAATTTTGGCGATAAAAGAGCGCTAAAATATAAGTCCGCCAATATTTTGTTCAATACACTTACCTGGGCACAGCCTGACCGAGGCTGAACTAAAAAGGAGAACCTGGTGAGTATTTGAGATATTTTCTATGCCGTTCTGTGAAACTATACATTGTGGCATCTCATTAGAATCGCCTCGATGAGGCGATTCTAAAGGATGCCAAAATATATAGTTTAATAGAAAATAAGAAAACAATGTTTCAGTTTTACTTCAAATTTTCTTTACTATCTGAAGCCGTTTTATATCGTTAAAAATTAAAATGCGCCAATATGTTATTTTTATTAAACCGCGAAATTTTGAAACCGCAGATATTTTAGTGTTTTACAGTAAAAAACTTACCAGAAAAAACGGTTTATAGCTGAATATTCGCATGGAGCCCATTTTGAAGCAGCTTGTTTGATTTGCCGATTGGAAGTGACTAATGACTCTTAGCATTCTACGGTATGTATCGTCTTGTCCATTGTCTTAACAATAAGAGTCAATTTACAAATGAGCGTGAACGGAAATTGCGGATTCTACCCGCAGTGGTGAAACGGGAGAGAAAAATGTCAGTTGGAGATGTAAGTTGATAACGCCGTTTCATTTGAGACAGATGAAGAAATAGATCTTACAGTCAGGGTTTAAGTTTTTGTGTGATCTATCTATCTATCTATCTATCTATCTATCTATCTATCTATCTATCTATCTATCTATCTATCTATCTATCTATCTATCTATCTATCTATCTATCTATCTATCTATCTATCTATCTATCTATCTATCTATCTATATCTATCTATCTATCTATCTATCTATCTATCTATCTATCTATCTCGGCAAGCCTCGTTTCTGACACACCCAGTATGCCCTCGGGTTGGGATTTCCCTGCCAGCATCAGAGACCAATGATAGATTCTATTTTTGTTACCTACTAGACAGAGTTTGTTCTATTTTTAGCTGTGCTGGAAAACTCTGTCTTGCCGATGGGCTGGGACAGCTCATGTGAGCTTGAATTCTATGTATCACTACGCGCTTACTGAAGTCCGGTGTGCCCGGCTGGGCGATTCTATACTTTATGCGTTACTTTTTCATAGGAATGACTTTCAAAATCAATGAGATCCAAAGAAAGATAATCAGTTCCTTATAATTCCACAAGCGCTGTTGCACGCCTATCTTATCTTATCTTATCTTATCGTATCTTACATTACCTTACCTTACCTTACCTTACCTTACCTTATCTTATCTTATCATATCTTATAAGGTACCACAGTGTACATGATAGAGCCATCCGTGTGCTTTGAAGACAGTGGCAAATCATATTCCACACGTCTAGCCGTGTGGGATAAGCTTCGCGTAAATTCGTTCGAATTGCTTTGCCCAATGATTTCCCAGACAGAATTCAGGAACATTCATTTTACATAATACATGTAGTTGTTATTGAACAATCTTCTAGCTTACCAGCTATTGTACCAGATATTTGGCTTTATGAGAAAAATAATCAACCATTGGTGTCCAGTGGGGACACTCGGGTCTACCGTTCAAATGGTAAACTCGACAGAGCCTCGGTTCCCATGTGAACAGTTGGCCCTCGGGTTGGGACCTCCTTTTCTTTCACAAAAATAATAAGGATTTGGAGGTCCGCGTGTTTTCCTATATCTACAAATCTTATCTTGCCCATGTTATCTCACACAGGACCGTATGAAAACCGCTAGCATCCATTGCATTGGTTGTAGGCTATTGGAGGTCACGTATTTGCATCGTCAAGTGAAGCTGGCTTTTAAGACGATGACGATCAGCGCAGTTTTTTTCAAATTCAAATAGAACCTCTAAAGCAGTCAAATAACGCATTTTAACAAGTTCTGAAGTTAAAACAAATCATGGTGAGCAAGGAAAAGTATCTTTGATGGGTGTGAGGTACGGATAGAACAAGCCGTCACTCAGGATTACTGTTCGGCATCACTCGGGAAGCCTCGTGAAACCGAACAGTGGCCCTCGTGACGGATTTTTCTATCTACACCTAATTATCTGAAAGATACTTATAATCTCCACTGGGCAGCAATGATAGGCTCTATTTACCTTACCTTACCTTACCTTACCTTACCTTACCTTACCTTACCTTACCTTACCTTACCTTACCTTACCTTACCTTCTTATAAATGAACAATGCGATTTTCTCCGTAGAATTGTCTGTTCCGTTCCGTTTCTCAAAATACCAATAGCCCAATGATTAACCTAATGATGTTTGATAACTTTGCTTTCCTCTTTAATTCATAGTTCCGTGAGTTCCTTTAAGCTCCGCATACCCTCATTTGCATAAGATTTTTTTTCAATCCAATTTTAGTTAAATTTAGGAGACATTTTTTAACAACATTTAAAAGTTATTCTGCAAATTTCAGAAATGTACCTTTATAGCTGAGGAGTTATTTAGGTAAGAACTTGCTATATATACTCCTCGCCAAAAGTTTAGCATATTTTCAATGTAAATGTACCAAGATTATTAGAAATCATAATACTTTAGTTCTAACTTTCAGTATGAAGATAAACGCATCCTTTCATCAACATCAACGCGTAAGCATTGTAAAAACACCAAACTAAATTGACTTGAGTAAGCACTGCAAAAAGCGAGCACAGAAATGAACGCCCTTAAAAGGGCTTGATATGATAAGGCCCATATTTGGCCCCCATGAAAACTCATTTTTCAAAAGTCCTTTTCCGATAATAAAATGTATTCATAAGAAAGTGCAAACCTTGAATGTATCAGCCAACACAAAATTAACCAGTTCTTGTACAAAATATTTGTGTTTCTTATCTTGAACATACCATACCCCCAGCGGATTCTGACGAAAATGACGAATTTGGTAGCCTTTGCGGCTTTCAAAATATATGAGCCCAGTCTCCAGCACATTTTACATTTTGTATACAGACAAAATTTTAATATATTTATATGCGATGAAAATATTAAATGTGCTGGAGACCGGGCTGTATGTTAATTTTTAACGGTTTTTTTTTTTTAAAAAAATGGCAGCGTTTAGAACAAGTCTCATAGACAAAACAAACACGTTGTGGGTATTCATTTTCTTAGTTAGAACACAAGGAATAATTTGGTACATATTTCATTTCATTTTGATCTGTTGCAATGTTTTGGTTAGCGTCTCTGGACTTGCAAACTCAGTGGGTGGGGTACCTTGACAGGCCTTGTGCAGTGCACAGGTAATTAGTTGTGGTACCCAACGTATAAGCATTTCATCAAAAGCTTATTATCAAGAGCTTTCAAAAGCTGTTGTAAATGGCTTATCTCTTTATAGGAAAATGCATTAAACTCAAATTCTCTTGCAATTTTCCTTCATATTATTGAAACGACATAGGCATGTCAGAAATCATGTTATTCTGAGATTTAACAAAAATGAAACAAATTATTTCGGTTTGTTCCAATATGCACAAACAATAAGCAATAGAAACAAGGCAAATTTAAGAGAATTTGAATTGGGTATAAAAACGGCCCTAATCATACCAGGTCCTTTACATTTTCGAAAGAAAATAATGCTGTTTTTTAAATTATAAAAGCAGTCTATAATTTCGTATTCGCCAAAAACATTTAGCGTCACAAAACGGTAAATTGGTGTAAAATAAAAGTCACCCACAGTGCATTACAACGATATCGTTTTTTTTCTTGCCAAGATTTTTTTTTTGACATATACGTCTTTGTCCGCTCTGTGCAGTTGTTATTGAACTCAAATCAAATTTTGCAATTTTTTACGATGATTAATCATTGGTATGGATGATAGGTTATATTAACTTCCACAGAACGTTTAATTATCTCCAATAATCTTGTTATATTTGCTTTAAAAAAAGTATGCTTAACTTTTGGCGAGGAGTATATTTTAATCATTTTCAGTGTGTATGTGGGACTAGTCCTCAAAACGTCTGAATTTGATCTTATCTCTCACAGCATGCTCAGTCAGTGGCACTTCTGACCGGCCAGTGAATAGTGAAGTAGGTGCTAATTAGCTTTGAGCATGAATTGATGGCGGCGGGTCGGGCATTAGGCTAAATGATGGACCGACGTCAATCTATTTACTTTAGATGCTTTGCGCCAGAGCGTTTTAGCTCACCTGAGCCAGCGGCTCCGGGGGAGCTTATAGGATGCCAATTGTGACCAAATTTCATATGTAGCCTCCAGAGGAAGGGGGAACGAAAAGTTGTTCAAATGGCCTTGGTCACATGACCAACATGGCCGCTATGCCCATATATGGTAAAAACCTTTAAAAATCTTCTTTTCCAGAACTAATATGCGGATGGCCTTCTAACTTGGTATGTAGCATTGGGTACGTGAGTACTACCAAGATTCTTCAAATTATGACCTTGGGTTGACCTTGACTTTTTTACGACAAGGCCAAATTTGCTTTCTGTGCCTTTGAAAATGCTAGAAAATAAGACTTCTTGGAAACTGTTGAAGATTTTGACCTAAAAATTGATATATACAGTAAATGTCATTAGTACATGAGAATTAATATTTACAAATGGTCAAGGTCATTCTTTGACCTTTGACCCTGGTCTCTCATATTGTGACAATTTCACACATCTCCTCAAAAGCCGCTGGGCCAATTATAACCAAATTTCATGCAGAGGTTTAAGGGGACAGGGGAACAAAACTTTGTTCAAACGGTCCTAGTCACATTACCAACATGGCCGCGATGCCCATATGTGGTAAAAACCTTTAAAAATCTTCTTCAGAACCAATGGGCCAATGGCCTTGAAACTTTGTATGTAGCATTGGATACTCAAATACTTTCAAGATTGTTCAAATTATGACTTTGGGTTGACCTTGATATTTTATACGGTATGGTCAAATTTGCTTTCTGTAGATTTTATATGGGAAAATGCTGACCTGAAAATTAGTTTATACAGTAAATGTCATTAGTACATGAAAATTTATATTTACAACAGGTCAAGGTCATTCTTTGACCTTTGACCCTGGTCTCTCATATTATGACAATTTCACACATTTTTTCGAAAGCCACAGGGCCAATTGTAACCAAATTTCATATAGAGCCGCTAGGGACTGAGGGAACGAAAATATGTTCAAACGGTCTTGGACACATGACCAACATGGCCACCATGCCCATATTTGGCAAAAAACCTTTACAAATCTTCTCAAGAACCAAATGATCGATGGTCTTGAAACTTGGTATATTGCATCAGGTACTTGAGTACTATCAAGATTGTTCAAACGATAACCTTGGACTGACCTTGACCTTTTTAAGGCAAGATCAAGTATGGGAAAATGCTAGAACATAAGATTTCATGGCAAGTTTAGAAGATTTTGGCATAAAAATTGGTATATACAGTCGTCTTAGTTAGAACATGGGAAATTTGCGGGTAGAGGATGTCAAGGTCATTCTTTGACCTCTGACCCATGTCTCTCATATTTTGACAATTTAAGACATCTCCTCAAAAACCACTGGGCTAATTGTACCCAAATTTCATACACAGCCTCCGGGGGCTGAGGGAACGAAAATTTACTCAAGCTGTCTAGGTCACATGACTTACATGGCCACCAGGAGGCCCGCTAGCTCAATGGGTTAAGTGCTGGCCTACTGATCTAGCGGACCGGGCTCGAACCCCGCTTGAGGCGAGAATCTTTCCTGCCGTAAACGGGGTTCCTTTGCACACAGCCTTTCATTATCACCGTTCCCATCGTCTTGATATGACTGAAATACTGTTGAAAAGGACGTAAAATCGCGTCATCCATCCATGTCCACCATACTTAGGTGAGCGATTCAGGGCCTCATGACCCTCTTGCCTTGTCTGTTGTTTGGCTAGACAGGTTCAACTGTTTTTTTGTTTTTGTTTGTTTGTTTGTTTGTTTGACATCCCAGGTATCTCCAGGTGTCGCAGTACGTTGTTTCTGTCAAGTCCTAATCTTTGATTCATCATAGTTTTTATCCGTGATTCTTTTCTGTGATTATCCACGCGGACCAAGCAGCTAACTAAAAGAGCCGCGACACGAGAAAACCAACAATGTGGTTGTGCGCCCAGCGCAGACTCAGATCAGCCTGGGCATCCGCCAAATTTAATCAGACTCTTCGTTAAGTGCTCAAGGGGTAGCTGAGGGCCTAAACTACATCCATGCGGACAGCGAAGACTCTGATCAGACTGGGCGGATGCCCAGGCTGATCTGAGTCTGCGCTGGGGGCACAACCACATTGTTGGTTTTGTCGCGTCGTGGCTCAAATGTTTTGAGCCATTGTAGAAGCTGGGTTCGAGAAGTTTTGGTCCAGTAAAACCAATTTAAGCCCCTAGTAGTCATAACTGACCGTTCCAAGGCGGTACTTCTGTTGTGGTTTCTCAATATTCCTTTATTTAGTAATAATGGGCACAAAAATAAAACAAGAAGTAATAGGCCCATTATGTTCCTAATGCCACCATTTTCATAAATTTAATGCCAGGTCACTATACATGTATGTAACTATTTTTCATGGTGGTTTGAGGGTTGAAGCCAAAAATGTTGACCATAAATCAAGAGTTTAATGGGCTGAAAATGAATACCATTAATTCTTTGCTGCAAATATTAATGGGTACCGTTAATGAATTCAGTGCATTTAATGGGATCTTCATGTCAATTTAATGGGATTTTAATGGCTTTCAGCTGCACTAGGGCCTGCAAACAACACAAAACATAGGCCACGAGCCCAGGGGTTGGTATACAGTGAAGCTGAAGCGTTTAAATTTGGAAGTCCACTTCACGACACTAGGGTTACACAAAACGTAGGATTACGTAATTAGAAACAAGACAAGCTTGCTATTCCAACACTAATTGATAATTGGAGTACCAGTTACATGTACAAGATATCAGGTCGATGTCCGAGTCAAGCATTTATAATTTAGAAGAATGTGTCAAATAAAATATGCGTGTCATACTGAACATGAAACCTACTGACACGTTCATACTTACCCGCTGATATCCGATAAAATGGCTACAATACCGTAAATATTATAGAAACTGACACCTAAAATAAAATGAGCCTCGACACGAGAAAACCAACAAAGTGGTTGTGCGCCCAGCGCGGACTCAGATCAGCCTGGGCATCCGCCCAGTCTGATCAGAGTCTTCGCTGTCCGCATGGACGTAGGCTACCCTAGGCTACCGTTTACGCGCTTGGCGAAGAGACTGATCGGGCTTGGTGAGTGCCCAGGCAGATCTGAGTCTGCGCTCGGCGCACAGACACTTTGTTGGTTTTGCCGTGTCGCGGCTCAAATATCCTTAATGAGCAGTGTGATCTAGATCTGCACTGTCGGCCCATACCTATCTGTATCAATAATTAGATTTGTTGCGATAATACAATAATTTGAAGAAAAAAAAACCGTTGCACTTTATTTTAAGGAACAATGATTCAGTGAAATTGATCTTTCTGTAAAAAATGTAACTAGAGCTCTCTCTCTCTCTCTCTGTCTCTCTCTCTCTCTCTCTCTCTCTTCTTTCGGAAGACCTTTTTATTTTTAATGTGCTATTACAGACATCAAAGATTACAGACATTTTCAACTTGTCTGACCTGGGTTATCACCACCATATTTATGAGTACCACACTGAGAATTCGACACCATCAACAATACCATATTCATTCAGAACTAAATTAAGGGTAAAATATTCAAGGATGAATCATTCCATGCCACTCAAACGTCACATTATCGTGTGTAACTAGCCAGTGCAACGACAACTTAGCATGTGACATAGTCCCACAAATAAAATCGCACGAGTTGAATACCCCATAGTAAGTCTGTGATTTTACTTTACAGACAATGAAGGGATGACCCCTGTTTAAAGTAAAGTAGGCGTGGTTTCGGAAGGCTGAATTGGAATGGAAAACATACTTTTATATAGAGGATACCATGTCAGTGTCTTTTGATATAAAGTTTATCAGGCGAGACCAGAAACAGCGTAGGAATGGCGAGACTTGCCGAGCCAGTCCGACGTGTTTCTGGTCGAGCCTGATAAACTTTATATCAAAAGACACTTACATGGTTTTCTATTTATCATGCATCATTACAATATTTTCCGGTGTAAAGAGCGTCAAACAAAAGAAAAGTAAACGCAGTTTTCGGTTGAACTTATTGACGTCGCGAATGTTTTATGACGTAAATCGGTGACGTCATTTAACCAATCGAACGTTGTTATCACGGCCAACGTCACAGTATATAGCCAATCGTTTTCTGAGATCGCTTCTGTAGGCATCGCCTGATAACATTCGCGCAAGCGCAGTTCTAAAGTGACATGATATCACATCATGTTATCATACCCCTATTAACAGGTGAATTTTGCAGCATATGCATGATAAATTATTTTTCTCTGACTGTCCGAGTCTGCAGTATTTGCGATAAGCCTTAGTTTTACTGCAGTAATTTAAGGTGACTATGCACACTTTCAGGGAAGCAACTCTGCAGTTTTAAACCTTTGCATCCATTCTCAATACGAGTCAACTCTTAAAGGAAAGAATTTGCTCCTAAGGAGCAAATATTCTTTCCTCCTAAGGAGCAAATTCTTTCCTGTAAGAGTAGACCTTTTTTAAGAAAGCTATGTCGTCCTAAGAAGCAAACAGGAAGTCACGAAACTTGTCCCCCTTTGTAAGAATGGCGGAACAATAGGGCAGTGTACCCATACACCTTAATCAGATATGTTTGTTCACTGTGATGTTTTTCGAATTGAGTTTGAGATGGATGGATAAAGCGATTTTACGTCCTTTTCAACAGTATTTCAGTCGTATCAAGACGATGGAGGTTGATAATGAAAGGCTGAGTACAGTGAAACCTTGCTCACGATTGAAAAGATTTCTGCCTCCAGAAATAGAACTCGCGACCGCTAGCTCAGCAGGCCAGCGCTTAACCCACTGACTTACAGGGGCTTTCGGAGTTTTAGAACCTCCGAGCGAAGCTTTTTAATGTATGACTGACCCCTCAGTACTAAAGTATGAGGAACAGAATTCTCATGTTTTACATATTCAAGATTGGATCAAGTATTTAACTAGTTTAAGCCCAACCCCACTGGCTCCCAGAACCTATCACCGACCGTTCCATCCGAGCAGTATAGCATATACTTCTATTTTGTTTCCTCAATGCTACATGTCTTTCAATGTGTTTTATTTATCTTATTGTCTGTTGAGATCGCCTATATAAAGCTTTCTAAAAATAATCATCTTTTTTGTTTCTTTGATTGAAGGCTAACTTTGTGACCATCTACCTCGGAAAGCACTGTTCATATTGCTTGCTACCCGCTCGCACTGTTTTACAGTTGCCGCGACACGAGAAAACCAACAAAGTGGTTGTGCGGCCAGTGCAGACTCAGATCAGCTTGGGCATCCACCCAGTCTGATCAGACTCTTCGCTAAGCACTTAAAAGGTAGCTAAGGGTCTAAGCTACCTCTATGCGGACAGCGAAGACTCTGATCAGACTGGCCGGATGCCCAGGCTGATCTGATTCGGCGCTGGGCGCATAACCACATTGTTGGGTTTCTCGTGTCGCGGCTCAATTAGTGTTGTTATCCATTTCCGCCATTAACGCTACCGCATTACTCGTATCTCCGGGTGGGTGGGATGTAGAATTTGATTGTATCACCCACTGGATATATAACGTTGAATCAACTTAGATTTAATGGTGAGCCTGATGGGCAGTACTTGTAAAGACAAAATGATCCGCGACACAGGAAAACCAACAAAGTGGTTGGGCGCCCAGCGCAGACTCAGATCAGCCTGGGCATCCGCCCAGTCTGATCATAGTCTTCACTGCCCGCACGAGGGTCGCTTAGACCCATAGCTACCCTTTAAGCGCTTAGCGAAGTGTCTGGGTAAACTGGGCAGATGCCCAGGCTGATCTGAGTCTGCGCTGGGCGCACAACCACATTGTTGGTTTTCTCGTGTTGCGGCTCAAATGTTTCCTAAAATAAAAAAGTTTAGGACACTATGATTTTAAGGACAAAATTTAAAGCAGACAAAAACAAAATCTGAGAAAAAAAATACGACAAAAGAGCAGCAACAGCCAGCCATTCAACATCAATGTTTTATTTGATGATCTGTTCTGTTCTGTAATATATCATCCTGCATCACCAAACATCAACCGAAAATTTCAGTTGAACATGCTTATCTTTTTGTCCATGAGTATATGTTAATTAAAACATGTAATCATAATGCAGTTTTGACAAGCATATAACTGTAATAAAAAAAGTAAATATATTTCTTTGTTTCATGCTAATTTAAATATCGCTGATAGCCTTAGGCAGCCAATTTTAACACAAGGCAAATCAACTTTCATTAGATAGACTTAGGCTTTTTGATTCCGATTATCTCTGGAGAAAGGTAAGTTTTAAGATATATTCTATTTTTGCGTCATCCTTGTGGTCCAAGGGTTATATTTATAAAACGACTTAAGTCGTTGCTATGCCGTTGCTAAGGCTACATTTCTATGAAGGAGATTCCCTACAACTATGAAATTTGCTCTGGAGGAACAGTCTGAAAAAGACTGTTCCTCCAGAGCAAATTTCATAGTTGTAAGGAATCTCCTTCATGGAAATTCAGCCTTAGCAACAGCATAGCAACCACTTAAGTTGTTTTATAGATACGGCCCCAGGATAATTTGAAACTGCACGACAAACAAACTATCAGCTCACTCAGGTTCAGTCCATACTAATACCAGACAATACCACATCTTTTTAAACATGAACAGTTTAAACAGTTTTATCTAATATAGTATAATGTTCGTAAAATTTTTTAATAGTACCAATTTGTTTATAGAAAAGCTTAAGTTTACATTATTTATTTTAGAATTATTTAAAATTCTTTTGCATTCTTTAAGTTGTTGCCTTTGCGATTGAATTCTGGGGCCGTATTCATAAAACGACTTAAGTGGGTGCTATGCTGTTGCTAAGGCTAAATTTCTTTGAAGGAGATTCCCTACAACTATGAAATTTGGTCTGGAGGAACAGTCTGTAACAGTCTGTAAGACTGTTCTTCCAGACCAAATTTCATAGTTGTAGGGAATCTCCTTTAAAGATATTAAGCCTTAGCAACCGCATAGCAACGACTTAAGTGGCTTTATAAATACTGCCCCTGATCACATCGGTGAGGCCGAGACAAGGAAATCTCAGGCTAGTTTTCGGATTATTTAGTTTTATGCGAGGCTTGCTATCTTGTCTACATGATTTATCAAGGAATTAGTTTGCATCACCTGTACTTTTGTCATGTGATATTAATGACGCCAGCTCATAAAGTTTCGATTGCGCTTCAAAAAAGTCTCCTATTTCACTGTACACAGAATAGCATAGCCCACGCATGCGCGCAAGCTGATTTGTGTAGGAAAATTCCCGCATGCCATAGGATGGACTTTTTTGGTACATCTCTATATACACCTTAGTGCATAATTTGCATAATTAATTTATTGTCATTTTAATAGGTAATTTGCATAGAAATAAGCCGCAAGGGTTATAGTGTTCGTCTGCACCAACATACGAAAGTAAGACGTTGTTTTGAAAATTACACCGTGTACTGTGGTGCTAAAATCACCGACGACGTTTTTTGCTTTTTAGCTCACCTGAGCCATAGACTCAGAGTGAGCTATTGTGATCACTCAGTGTCGTCCGTCGTGCGGCGTCAACAATTTGCTTTAAATGACATCTTCTCTGAAACCGCTTGGCCTAGGGCTTTGATATTTGGTATGAAGCATTGTTAAGTCAAGCTCTACCAAGTTTGTTCAAATTGTGATGCTGGGGTCCAAAATGGCCCTGGGGCGGGGTGTCTTGGATTCGACAATATAATATACTTAAAAATCTTCTCCACAACTGCTCTGCTAAGATGCTTGAAATTTGGTATGTGGCATTGCCTAGTAGTCATTTACCAAGTTTGTTCAAATGGTTGCCCTGGGGTCAAAAATGGCTCTGTGGCAGAGGGTCCCAGGTTTGAACCATAGAAATACATTGAAAATATTCAAAATCTTCTTCTTCACACCCGCAAGGCCCAGACACTTGAAATTTAATATGTAGCATTGCCTAGTAGTTCTTTACCAAGTTTGTTCAAATGGTCGCCCCAGGGTTCAACATGGCCATGGGGCAGGAAGTCCTATGTTTGAACCGTAGATATACATAGAAAAATATTCAAAAAAATTCTTCTTCAGAACCGCAAGGCTCAGATGCTTGAAATTTGGCATGTAGCATTGCCTAGTAGTCTTTAACCAGGTTTGTTTAAATGGTGGCCCTAGGGTCCAAAATGGCTCAGCGACAGGGAGTCCTAGGCTTGAACCATATAAATACATAGAAAGATATTCAACAATTTTCTTCTTCAAAACCACATGGCGGATGCTTGAAATTTGGTATGAAACATTGTCTGCTTTAACCTCTACAATTTTTTTTCAAATGGTGGCCCTTGGGCCCAAAATGGCCTTGCGGAAGGGAGGTCTGGGTTTGGACCATAGAAATACATTGAAAGATATTCAGAAAACTTCTTCTTCAGAACCACATGGCTCAGATGCTTGAAATTTGGTATGTAGCATTGCCTAGTAGTCCTTTACCAAGTTTGTTCAAATGGTAGCCCCAGGGTCTAAAATGGCCTGCGGCAGGGAGTCCTATGTTTGAACCATAGAAATACATAGAAAATATTCAAAAATTGTCTTCTTCAGAACCGTAGGGATTAGATGCTTGAAATATGGTATGTGGTATTGCGTAGTAGTCCTTTACCAAGTTTGTTCAAATAATGGCCCCAGGGTCCAAAATGGTCCCATCGAAATGCATAGAAAACATATTCAAAACTCTTTTTCTTCAGAACCGCATGGCTCAGATGCTTGAAATCTGGTGTGAAGCATTGTCTGGTGGATATCTACAAAGCTTGTTCAAATGGTGGCCACAGGATTCAAAATGGTCCTGCGGCAGGGAGTCCTGTGTTTGGACCATAGAAATACATAGAAAAATATAAAAAAATCTGCTTCTTAAGAATCGCAAGGCTCGGATACTTGAAATTTGGCATGTAGCATTGCCTGATAGTCCTTTACCTAGTTTGTTCAAATGGTGGCACTGGGCTCAAAAGTGGCTCTGCAGCAGTGGGTTCCAGATTTGAACCATAGAAATACATAAAAAATATTCTTCTTCAGAACCGCAAGGCTAAGATGCTTGAAATTAGGTATGTAGTATTGCCTAGTAGTCCTTTACCAAGTTTGTTCAAATAGTGGCACCATGGTCCAAAGTGGCCCTGTGGCAGATTGTCCTGGGTTAGAAATACATAGAAAAATATTCAAAAATCTTCTTCTTCAGAACCGCATGGCTCAGATGCTTGAAATTTGGTTTTAATTATTGCCTGGCGGACCTCTATAAAATATGTTCAAATGGTGGTCCCAGGGTTCGAAATGGCCCTGTGGCAGGGAGTCCTGTGTTTGAACCATAGAAATACATTGAAAAATATGACAAAATCTTCTTCCTCAGAACCACACGGCTCAGATGCTGGAAATTTAGTATGAACTATTGTCTGGTGTACCTCTATAAAGTTTGTTCAAATGGGGGTCCCAGGATCCACAATGGCCTTGTGGCAGGGAGTCCAGGGTTTGGACCATAGAAATACATAGAAAAGAAAAGAATTTCAAAAATCTTCTTTTTCAGAACCACATGGCTCAGATGCTGGAAATTTGGTATTTAGTATTGGGGAGTGATCCTTTCTAAGTTTGTTCAAATGCCGGTCCAAGGGTCCAAAATGGCCCCGCGACAGGCAGTCGTCGGTTTTAACCATAGAAATGCATAGAAAAATATTCAAAATCTTCTTCTTTAGAACCACTAGGCTCAGATGCTTGAAATTTGGTATGAAGCATTGCCTGGTGGACCTTTACCAAGTTTGTTCAAATGGTGGCCCAAGGGTCGGAAACGGCCCTGAGTCAGGGAGTTTTGTGTTAAAAATATATTACAATTAAAACTCTTCTTTAGAACTGCTAGGCTCAGATGCTTGAAATTCGGTATGTAGCACTGCCTAATGGTCGTTTACTCAGCTTATTCAAATGATGGCCCCACCCCATGGGGTCCTGGGTTTGAACCATAGAAATACATAGGAAAATATTCAAAAAATCTTCTTCTGGTGTACCAGTTGGCTCAGATGCTTAAAATTTGGTATGGTAGGGGTTGAGCGAAGGAAAATTTGTTCAAGCGGTCCAGATCACATGACCAAAATGGCAGCCACAACTATATATGGTAAAAAGCCTTTAAAATCCTCTTCTCCTGAACCAAATGACCAATTGCTTTGAAACTTGGTATTTAGCACTGAGTACTGGAATTCTACAAGATCGTTTAAATGATGGTCATGGGTTGACCCTGACCCTTTTACGGCAAGGTCAAATTTGCTTTCTGGTGTTTTTATATTATTTATATATAGGAAATGCTTAAACATAAGAGTTAATGGAAATTATAGAAGATATTGCTGCAAAATCTGATAAAAAGGGCCTGACAACTAAATGACTACATGGATCATTCTTTGACCTTAAACCAATGTCGCTCATATTTTGACAGTTTCAAACTACATGTATCAGTTTTGTTCAAATGATGACCCTAGTTTGCCACTTGTCATTTTTGCTCAGGTGAGCGATACAGGACCTCTTGGCCCTCTTTATTCTTCGCCTTAAAGTACGCACTGCAATTGTGTAGTCTTCCGTACGTCATATTACTATTATTGTAAATATGAGCCGCGACACGAGAAAACCAACAATGTGGTTGTGCGCCCAGCGCATACTCAGATCAGCCTGGGCATCCGCCCAGTCTGATCAGAGTCTTCGCTGTCCGCATGAAGGTAGCTTAGACCCTTAGCTACCCTTTAAGCACTTAACAGATAGTCTGATAAAATTGCGCGGCTGCTCAGGCTGCTCTGAGTCTTCGCTGGGCGCACAACCACATTGTTGGTTTTCTCGTGTCGCGGCTCATATTTTGTCATTAGTTTGAATGAACCCTATTAGTTTCACATGCCTGTGTTTTGTTTGGACACAATTATTAATTTTTAGAACATCAGTTTCACACTCTTAAGAGACATTCTTAATTCTTCGGACACGTCTTCGGATAAAATTCAGACATAAATAAGTCAGTGTGACAAACTGCAAAATGCAAACAAACCGTTATCATTTTATTGTCTTATTTTGAAATTTATTTGTTCATCGGTTTATTAGATTCTACTTCTTTTCTAATATATGTTTAGGGCCCCGCCAGACGAAGTCTGCGGAGGCCCTATAGTAATCACCTTGTCCGTCCGTCTGTCTGTCTGTCTGTCCGTCCGTCCGTCATCATTTCGTGTCCGCTCAATAACTCTAAAACCGTTAGGGATAATTTCACGAGACTTGGTACAAATGTAAAGCATCATCAGACGATGTGCAGAGAACAAGAACCATAACTCTGCCCACATTTGTTACTGAATTATGCCCCTTTGTAATTTTGAGTAGAGAAATCGTGTCCGCTTCATAACTCTGAAACCGTTAGAGATATTTTCACGAGACTTGGTACAAATGTAAAGCATCATCAGACAATGTGCAGAGAACAAGAACCATAACTCTGCCTAGATTTTTACTGAATTATGCCCCTTTGTAATTTTGCGTTTATTAGATTCTACTTCTTTTCTAATTTATATTTGATTTTCATCTTCTATTTTCTTTTTTACTTTATTCTTTTGTCTAAAATATTTTTTTTTCTTCTAATTATGGTGAGGGGGAGATATTGGCAATTTGTATCCTGTATATTTCTTCAACCAGTGGGTGGAATTTTACCCAAATTGCGTGGATACATCATTTGGACAAGACAGTGGCCTGAATAAGTTTTGGTGAGTTTGATCCAAATTTCAAGGTCACAGGAGGTCTTAGACTGTTAAATTTGACGTATCGGCGTCGGCGTGACAATTTCTTGTATCCATGATATTTCTTGAAACAATCAATGGAATTCCACCGAACTTTCATGGATATATCATTGGGACAAGTTTAAGAGCTGATTACATTTTGGTGACCTTGACCTCATTTTCAAGGTCATAGGAGGACTTAAATGGTGTGAAAATTTCTTGAATGCACAATATCTCTTGAACCAATGGATGGAATTTCACTAAACTTGCATGGACATATTATTGGGACATTTTCAAGGTCAGCGTCGGGATGACAATTTCTCATACCCACGGTATCTCTTAACCAATCAATGGAATTTCACCAAACTTTCATAGATATATTATTGGGACAAGTTTATGAGCTGATTAGATTTTGGTGACCTTGACATTATTTTCAAGGCCACAAGAGGACTTAAATGGCGTTATACTCTTTTATGCACAATATCTCTTGAACCAATAGATGGAATTTCAGCAAAATTACATGGATATATCATTTGGACAAGCTTAAGAGCTGATTAGATTTTGGTGACCTTGATCTTATTTTCAAGGTCACTGGAGGACTTGAATAACAATTTCTTGTACCCATGATATCTCCTGAACCAATGAATGGAATGTAACTAAGCATGCATGGTTGCATCATTGAGACAAGTTTAAGAGGTGATTAGATTTTGTTGACCTTGACCTCATTTTCAAGGTCACTGGACTTAGATGATAATTTCTTGTACCCATAATATCTTATGAACCAGTAAATGGAATTTCACCAAACTTGCATGGATATATCACTGAGACTAGCTTTGGAGATGATCAGATGTTGGTGACTTTGACCTTATTTTCAAGGTCACAGGAGGACTTAGATATGTGAAAATTTCACTAAAATTGATATATCTCAATAGCCTTTGGCTAGATTTCCACTTTACTTTCACAGATATACCTTTGGGACAATCTCAAGAGTTTACTATTTGTTGATGACCTTGACCCCATTTTCGACGTCAAAAGCAAACTTACAAATGCTTATTTTTTTTCTCTTACGAGTTATATCTTGAACTAATTGACGGAAATACATCAGACTTGCATGAATATATTGTTGTGACAGGTTTAAGACAAGTTTAGTAGTTAGTGTCCTTGACCCATTTTTGAAGGACACAGACTTCTATGTAGGATATCTTTAGAACCAGTGGATGGATTTTCTCCAAACTTGCATAGATATTTTATTTGTACAGGCTTTTTATTCATTAGAGGGAATGGGAAATGGGCTGGTGGGGGGACATCGATTTTTCTCTGAAAAGCATTTCTAGTATTTAATTTAGATCTTTCTTTTGATTTATTGACAAATTCATTTATTTTTTTTAACGTTGTTTACTTTATATTTATCTTTTTCTATTATTCCCGGAACAGTAACCACAGATCCAACAAATGTTGCGACTGCTACTACCAGTACTATCAACTTTGAGCATCGCTTTAGCACGACAATTCTTTGATCTGACGCACACCTTTGATGAAAATGCGCCAAAATGGAACATGCCAGATTCGAAGGACAAGATATATTACAAGATGACAGAATTAATAAACAAGAAGATGCCTACCTACACGTACGTATATATCTGCAAAACACAAAATACACATTATCTGATGCTATGTTTCAGTAATTCTGACAGAAATAAAACGGAAATAAGCCTGAAATAGTATTTGTTCTTTTGGTTTGTTACAGGAAAGGCTTCGACACGAAAAAGGGTGCTTATCGCCTAACAGAACAGCAAATGCTCAGACCAGACTGCGCGCATGCGCAGTCTGACCAGAGCCTTTGATGTTCGCCCACACTGCCGATCAGGCACACAACACTGAATCAACATTGAATCAACGTTGATTCTCCGTTATGTTCCTGTAGGGTGGGTATGGACTTCAAGGACTGTAAGCTTAAGCCAGACTGCAGGGATCACACACCGATCCGACTGGTCAGTTTAGTCATTTTTAGCATGACTCCACTCACATAACCTCTGGAAATAAGATACGTGGTGTCATTTGAAACTGAAAATTGGCTTTTGTAATCAATTAAAATAAAATTAAGTATTTTAAAGGTCCCATTGCTTTATCGGCATAAAATATTTTATCGTGAGGAATAGCTGCAAGCTTATCACTATAGATTAGTCATTGCAAATGATTAGAATTAGAAAACTTTAAACTAAAAGAACTTCCTTGAGTTTCACATAGAAAAGGTTTGAAAAATTATTTGGGTCATTTTAGTTGCCAACTGAAATGACCTGCTTTCGATTTTATTAGCTTAAATGAAATGGTGAAAATACAATGTACAACCCTGGAAACCCATGCATTGTCTAGTATTTGTTCATATTGCATTGTTCACGGGTCAACCAGGAACAGAAATTGTGTTTTGTTGATCAATTTGACATTTTTTTTTAATTAGGTTCTCTCTACCGTTAAATGTTATCTGACACGATTTTGGCACATCTTTCAATTCAAGATCTTTATTTTGCGTGGAGATTTTGCAATTATCTCACTTGTTTTTCCAAAACTATAACTCAAAACTAATGGTCCCCAGCTTTTCAGTAAAATGACAAAGCACTGAGACGCCATATATGTGCAAATGTCATTGCAGGACAATCCATCATTCTAAATTACATATCTTTTCTGTTAAGTGTCTATTTTCATTGATTGCCCTTTTAAATTGTAGCATAACATATAACTTCGTGGAATATTTCGAACACATGGGTACTCATTTCGATGCACCAGGACATTTCATCCCAGGTAAACAGGCCATGCACGAGATCCCAGCGCAGCAGTTAATTGGTCCCGGCGTCATCATTGACGTCAAGGCGAAGGCAGCGACCAACAGTTCCTACGGTGTCACAGTCAAAGATATTCACGACTATGAGAAGCGTTACGGACCAATTCCCACCGGTGCGATAATCATCATGAATTCCGGCTGGGGTTTAAAGTACCCGGATAAGGAAGCCACGTTTGGTACAAATGATCTGAATTCAATGGCTAACTTCCGCTTTCCTGGATGGACTTTGGAGGCGGCAGAACTCGTGATGACACGTAAGTAAACCATAGAATTTAGGATAAAGTTTAAGTAGCGAAGTAAATAAATGACTAAATAAAAAAAACGGAGTGGCTATTGCCAGTCGACTGGCAATAGCGATTTTACGTTAAAATCGCTATTACCAGTCGACTGGCAATAGCGATTTTACGTTGAAATCGCTATTACCAGTCGACTGGCAATAGCGATTTTAACGTAAAACCGCTATTGCCAGTTGACTGGTAATAGCGATTTCAACGTAAAATCGCTATTGCCAGTCGACTGGCAGCAGCGATTTTAATGTAAAATTGCTATTGCCAGTTAGTTTAAGTTTTGATCCAAAAAAGGCAAACACTACTTATCAGCAAGCAATGCTTGTGAATGTTTCTACTTTGTATTTATTGTTGCACCCTCATTAATGCAGCAGCATGTATGTGGCTCACCAACAAACTGCAGTGTTGAATATAGGTTTAGTTTTCTTAAGTCTAATTACTTAACTTGCTCCTATTGCGTTGAAATCTGAAATCCACGAGTATACTGGAAAGGAAATTCATTTTAATTATTTTATCTTATTTTTGCAGTTCTTTGGATTATGCTTATATAATGCCACGAAGGCTTGAAAGATTTAGGAACATGGGCATAAGTCTGAGCTGAAAATCATTTTGTTGCATGCTGCTACTGCTGCAACGACATTTTATTCTCTTTTGGTCTCTATTACTTTACATGTAACCAAACGAGCAATCGCCAACACTGCAGTTGGCACAAAAAGTAGTATAAAATCTAGATTTGTTATTAAGAAGGACATTCCAGAGGGCTAGGATTCGAACTCACGCAAGCTGCGTTTACTTGGCTTGGCCATACAGAGACGGCGGTCATACATTTTGCGCAACCACGTCATTAGTCGAGGTTAACTCAATGAAAAAAAATAAGTAGATTAACTGCATGATACTACAAATTTCTCTTTTTTCTCTCCCTATCTCTCTGAAATATAACTGCGTTTTTTTTAAATGAAAACCCCCCCCCCCCAACCCCAAAATTACCCACTCTCTCTTATAAGCGTAGTAAAGAGGACATTATGAGAGAACTATAAAGGTGACCATATTATTGTGAGGACAAACCATCTCGGCCCCACCTAGAAATAAATTCCTGGACACTTCGGCCCCTAGTCACTTCGGCCCCTAGTCATCTCGGCCTCATAACCCTAGTCACTTCAGACCTAGTTTAACAAATTTAAATACATGTAGTTTCTATATTTGTATAGATTTTCACTATGTTTGCCTATTTTAATATTTCACATCTTTTTAAAAGTAGTATTTTTAAAATAGCATGAGCTCAGTACCCGCCCATCTTGCCAGTTTTAGTTGATTTGTGTTTAACGGCTCTTTGAGACAGTATTTCAGTCTACATCGAGCCGTCTCCCAGAGAGAGGGAGAAAGAAGAGAGCTTATGACAGGCGACAGCAAAAATATTCTAACAACTCCACCCGCACTTACTCCAATCACAGTACATGTAGGTCCTTGCCCTAATATTATCCAAATTAGTAGGACGCTCCGGCACTGAAAGTTACCAAGCACCCTCGCCTGTCCGCTTCCACCCCAAGTCTTGCGGGGACCGTCGTGGATGCGGGCGTGTGGATCTTTTGTGGTTCTTTTGTATTCCATAGAACGAATAATCAGAAATGCGTGGAGTTACATTTCTCGCTTCTTTTTTTCTTTTTTTCCTTTTTTTCTTCTTATCTTGCTCTTTATTTGTTTTATCTTTTGGTAGGCAGGTAGAACCAATCATCAATATTTTCACAGGGTTAATGACTGACTCTTTTAGTAGTATTTCAATTCTCATATCGACGTTGCCCCCGCACCTCAGCGGAACGAATCCATAGTCGCAGTAACGGGGCGCCAAGCGTCCATCCATGGACTGACTCTTTTCACATGACTTTCGAATTTAAACTAACTTGTCGTAGTGAGGAAGAAATTCTCCGGGCCCTGAGACTCATTTTTTCAGCACAAGCATGTGCCTTCTCTGTAATGACAGATTAAAAACTTGGCCATTTATTTCTTATTATCAACTATTATTATTCACTATTTCTTTCTCTTATTTTGATCTAATATTTATTTATTTGTTCATTTATTTAATGTTAAATACCGTGGGTTTCATTTATTTCATGCCAAAATATCTTGTCATGTCGATTCTCCAGACTTAAACCGCGATGCTTTGATATTTTAGATGGATAAAAAGGATATGATCAAGGATATGATCAAATGTTACATGCATAAACTGTAAATCGTTTAATAATCGCAATACCTTCATTTTTTGCTAACCTTTACAATATCTTCATTTTTGCTGATATTCGCAATCGGATTCAAGAATCTCGCCAATGTTCGACAAATGAACTTCCAAAGTGACAATTGGATGATCGGGATTTCAAGAACGTGCTGCTTTCTTGAAAGTCATTGTTACTGTTAAAAAATGCGAAACTAAAAGGCGAGTTACAATAATTAAATTTTTTATGAAAGCTGATCTTCCTATCTCCATGTTCATTCATCAAAATTCAGTTTTGACAACAGCTCTATATATTTATCTATCTATCTTTCGCCCGATCGTCCCTCTGTCTAAATATTTCTTCTGTTTATCTATTTGATAGACATTCAACCTGCAAAACGTCCAGGTAAGCAGCGGTATCGGTTAATCGTGGCACGCGACATCGATTAGTGGATGATTACATGTACCTCAGGTGTGATATTTAACGATGAGTAATAAACAAGCGCACACGAACAAGACGAGGCGTCTTTAATAATCATGGCTGGATATACGGAAAGAAGAGTATTTTCAGCTTTAAAAGTCTTACAATGTGTAAATACATATTGAAATGAATACATGTATACGTAACCAACAGAATGATCATTATCATATGCAGCTTATGAATTAATACTACCGGTGATGACATCGATGATGTCAGATGTGACATGACTTAAATCTATAAAACGTACATGTATATCAAGCAAACGCAAAATATGAAAGGAAGAAAAGCCGTATGGACAAACGTTCGATGCCAAAGTACAGAGTCATTGTTCGGAAAAGAGTATCTGGAATGCTTTATAAAAGTTTGATACTGAAATTACATTCGCTTCCTTGCTGTAATATTTACGAATTTTTTACATGGCAGCTCTGAAGTATTAGCTATCGGTGTAGTGCAAAATATTGTCATAAAAATATTTAATATAACTGAAAGAATCGCGGACCTCAATCTAATTCGTGAGACTGGTACAAATAAAATCAATACGTGACGAGGGAGTATATTTGTAATTGTTATCAGATATCGCTGTGGTCACATACCACAAAAAAAAAAAAAAACCAATAACATACTGGCTTCGCGTGAACAAGTACCATACGGGATGCGAAGACTCAGATCAGTCTGCGCGTCCGATCCTGACATCTTTGTAGAAACAATCTTTTGATTTAATAATATGAAGAATCTAAAACAAAGTGAGAAGAGAATGCTCATTAAATCACACCTACATTGATCAAAAATCGATGATCGCTGATTAATCGATACCGCGTATTTTAGACAGATATACAGGCAGACGGTCTGATGTACAATGAAATGATAGATAGATAGATAGATAGATAGATATTTAAGTCCTGTTAAAATGACCCAAGAAAATCAGTGGTCTCATAACTGCCGCTGAAAGTACAAACACTGAGCCTGTTTAAAATTCCTATGAACACGAAGCATGATACGACTGCCAGTCCATTTAAGATCATCGGACTGGTATTGTGCGTGTCAGTTATTGCTCTTATAGGGGACTGGCATGGATTTTCATGACTGTCATGGATTACTTCATGAGTTTCGAAGAGCGATTGTTTTAATTTATTGCATAAATATTGAAAATTGAATTAAACCTCGGTTAAATATGATTTTTTGTTCATCTTTACACATTGGAGCAAATTCAAGAGTGATTGAGGCTGCCGTTGGGTTTTACGAGCCTTTCAAGAATATCTCAGGCCTATTTCATGCAAAGAAGTTCCCGGAGAAGACCATCCGTGGGCAGATCTGTTCTTTGAATAAAGCTCGAACCCATAGCGGTGATAGTGATCATCTATGGAGGCTCGCTCTAATTTCGATATGATATGCCTCCTAATCCCTTTAACCGTTTTTCAGTTATCATTTTCAACAGTATTTCAGTCATAGAAGTATGGATGGATGAATCGCGACTTTACGTCCTTTTCAACAGTATTTCAGTCATATCAAGACGATGGGAGGGTGATAATGAAAGGGTGTGTGCAGTGGAATACCGTTTACACCTCAAGCAGGGCTCGAACCCGAGTCCGCTAGATCAGTAGGCCAGCGCTTAACCCACTGAGCTACCGGCCCTCAGTCGTATAAGGAAGATGGGAGGGTGATAGTGAAACATTGTAGGCCATGCACTGTAAAAAAAAAATCCTGTAGATTTTACGGTAGAATAACTGGAAACCAGCTGCCAGTCCTTTCCCCGTTATTTTTACGGGCGTTTACCTGTAAGTCATTTTTGGAAATCACAAAATGGAAGTTTCATGTTAACTGACCGCACTCGAAAATAACTTTGTATTGTTGAGGGGCTATCTGACCAAAACGACACCTGCTTTATTTTGTCCCACACTGCTTGATGATCCCTGAAATTTTTGATGTATCACTTGCAGTTTTACGCCCCTTCAACAATATTTGAGTCATATCGAGTAGAAAGCAGGTGCTACAAAAAGGCTGTCTTCTAAGGATCCTCTTTGACGGTTGAAAGAATTCCGGCCTCTATCGGGATTCAACCCAGACCGCTACCGTAGCAGGCCAGTGCATAACACACTGAGCTTACGCAGCTCCTTAATAAGCATATTGCCACAATTCCTTACTAAGCAAAAATGAAATAAAATGAATTAAATAAATTGGTTATTTCGCAGAAGTAAAATATCTGTAAAGTAAGGCACACTTACTGAGCAGCTATAAACTTGGGATGCAACATCTTCAGCTTCAAATTTATTATTAGGAAATGGGAAGAAAAACTTAAAAAAAAAAAAAAAAAAAAAAAAAAAAAAAAAAAAAAAAAACTGGCAATAGCGATTTCTCGTCAAAATCGCTATTGCCAGTCGACTGGTAATAGCGATTTTTATGTAAAATGGCTATTGCCACTCGACTGGTAATAGCGATTTTAACGTAAATTGGCTATTGCCAGTCGACTGGTAATAGCCATTTTGACGTGAACTCGCTATTGCCAGTCGACTGGCAATAGCGATTTTAGCGTAAAATGGCTATTGCCAGTCGACTGGCACTAGACCTTTCCTAAAAAAATCAAGTATTTTATACAAAGCATGTGCTGTTTTTCCAGGAACTACCTAGACTGACAACTTAGTGACAAGATTACCTATTGCGCTTATGCAGTTATTGCCCATGAGCAGATATGGATCATCTTCCATCACATAATTACCGTAAATTTCAGAAAAAAATGCAACACCTTAACTATAAATAATAACCTTAATTGTTTTAAAATCAAACTGTTTTGGTTTTACATTGCAGTAATGCGTTCGAAAGATACAGGCGGAATGGCAAACAGTGTAGGCCCTGATCAGACTGCTGCTTTAGGAGCAGTCTGATCTGGCTCTGCACTGTTTGCTCAAATCTATCTGCCCCAATACTTACAAGTAAACTTTTAAGGTAGATTGTTTAGGTTATCCATTGCACATGCGCACATATGTCATGACATGTTCCATTCTTCCATGACTCAAGAAATATCTAAGACATATCAGCAATGAGAAGCTATTCCTGACTTTTAAAGACGCTTTGGCTTCACTATTTCTTTGTTTTCAGATCGCCAAGCTAAAGTTGTAGGAGTTGACACGCCCTCTATTGACGTAGCAACTAACCTGGCAAAGCCTGTACACGTGCTCCTACTGGGTAATAACATACCAGTGCTAGAATACGCAGCAAACCTGGATAGTATACCACCAAATGGTACCACTATCTTCCTAGGTGGCATTAAAACACGTGGAGGATCAGGGGGACCAGTCAGAGCGGTCGCCATCTTGGATGAGAAAACAGTGGACACGTCACACTGTCCTGCTCTTTTGACGCCAACGTCAACATACCTACTGACATTATTGTTGGCTTTGTCTTCCTGTAGACACTAAAGAAAAACACTTCAGCTGCCTTCCTATTGGAACCTGTGTGTGAAAATGAAGAAGAAAGGATTTTCTTCTTTTCGTGTTTCATTCTGCAACAAATCATTGTTTCAGAGCACTTGTGTCTAATTGCTGACGTCACTGGCAATTAGTGACTATTTTTGGATTTTCTTCTTTGCGTGTTTCATTCTGCAACAAATCATTGTTTCAGAGCGCTTGTGTCTAATTGCTGACGTCACTGGCAATTAGTGACTATTTTTGTGACGTTTTAATGACGTTCCTTGATATTCAAGGTGTTATGTCTCTAGTTCATAACGAAACTGTAAGCATAAATGTGCATTTACCCATACTGCAGCGTAGAATATTTGCGGGAGCATGCATCCGCAAACAGAAAGGCCAAGTTGGGAATATTTGAAGAAAAAGACTTCGTTTTGGACTTTTGAATAGTTCAACTCTAGCAGTGAGTTTTCTAGTTCTAATTCACTGTTTGTCCGTCAGTTGTAAGAAAACATATCAATCACGTTCCTCACTAGATTCAACTGACCTCTCAATAGGGAATTGTTACTCAAAAAGTCACTGCTAAAGTTGATCGTTGTCTTAACCCATTATTGCCTAGTGCCCCAAAAATGGGATAAAGGCAAACCTTGCAGACCCAGATCAGACGCCGCAAATGCGGCGTCTGATCAGGGTCTACACTTTTTGCATATGACAAATTGGTATTTATCATCAAAATAAAACAAAAAATCGAAAAATAAACTAAACCTGACACCCTTAAACGACAAATGGACTAGCCCAATATAACAGATAGAATAGTCCACTAGGCATTAATGGGTTAAACAAGCGTATGTACATGTATATGTGTAGTCTGAAATGGATGATGAATCTTAAAAGCATGTGGTCTCTCTCTCTCTCTCTCTCTCTCTCTCTCTCTCTCTGTGTGTGTGTGTGTGTGTTTTGCCACAATACCACTTTTAATCTTTCTGAACACCATAACAGTTTAATGAGTTTTTATCCCGGAGTTTTCACTTCATGGTTGCCCCTGAAACTTATTTTGCCTGTATTTATACGTAAAACAAGAGAGAATTAGTCATGCTTTTTTATTATCATAACAGAAGGGAGGGTGTTAAAGAGGCATTATATAAGAGTAAAAAATCTTTGTCAGTTTAAAAGAAATAGGAAAATGATCCTAATGAAAAGCGATATGTACAGTGAACCACGTCTGGTAAACACATAATTCTAGGCTTGCCTGAAAATCAAAAACAATAAATAAATAAATAAATAAATTATATAATAAATGAATAAAAACAATAAATGAATAAATAAATAAAGCTTCTGCAATTAGTTTGGCTGACGATGATAATGCTGTTCGACTTGTATGTATGTGAAAATATATGTGTGCCATTTTTTTTCTCCTTAACTCTTTAAGCACCAAAAAGCAGACGACAAAATTTACGTCTGCAAAAATTAAAAAAATACCTTGTCCAAGACATTTCATATTGAGAATTCAAAGACTAGAGGGCAAACAGTGTAGATCTAGATGAGGCGGCTCATTATGAGCCGACTCATCAGGATCTGCACTGTTTGCAAATTTCGCTGATTTCGTCACTGGGGTTAGAAGAGTTAAGGTGGTGATAATCACTGATTTGGGACAAAGACAAAAATCTGCATAAAATACTCAAAATAACACTGATCTTTCCAAAACTTAACAGATGCCTTCTTTATGTTGTTTCTCATAATTTAGAATCCTAAAATGCAGCATTTGTCAATATTAAAAAGTGTTTTTATAAGAGAAGATCAAAGGGTAATTTTCTGCGAATAAATCTGAAAAAATAATATCATTATTGAAAAAATACTTAGTACTTAGAGTACCTTGTTGCATAATGGAGAGCGTCCTAGCAATTATTTTTTCAAACTCTTTCACACATTATCAGGCTGAGCAGATGAAAAAAGATGCAGTCTGTGTCCAAATTTTTTTGTCAAAACACACAGGTGAGACAGGTAAGACTATTTTAACAAGGTTGAACAATTTCATCTACACACCACTGATCATGTCAGTAATGTATTATTTATATTGTAGGTGTTAACATAGGTATGCTTGCCTACCCTATATTTAATAAATGCTTCCAGTGTACATTTACTTTGTACATGGTTGAACATTTGAGAAAAAGCTACCGTTTTCATCTGGTCTACATTACAATTTGAGAAAGAGTTGGAATAAATAATTGCTAGGACGCTCTTCATTATGCAATAATGCACCTTCAGCACTGCGTAAATTTTCAATAACGATATTATTTTATCAGATTTATTCGCAGAAAATTACCCTTTGATCTTTCCTTATAAAACACTTTTTTAAGCAGCATGTACGTCTATTTTGTATTCTAAACTGTAAAGAACAACAAAAATAAGAAGTCTGCTAACTTTCAGGGAGATATGTTACTTTTTTATGGTTTTATGCAGATTTTTACATTTACCATAAATCACCACCTTAAAGTAACAGAAGTGGGGAATTATAACAGACCTCCTGAATTGAAAGTACAGTGGGAACGCGTATCCATGGCGGAGTGATATTTTTATACAGATAGCAACGAAAAAACGTTCGAAATTCCTCGGATTCAGATTCAATCGACGAACGGGTCGCAATTTCAGTGCTGCTTTGTCGGCGAATCAAACTACACACAGCCGAAAATAATACACGGTTTTATTCCTTACATCTTAGTTTAATTTCCTAGTTCTCTGAGATCCGAACTGAACACCGAGATACTCGGCATTCGAGCAGTTGACACGATCGTCGAAAGACGACTTTTTAAGTCAACTTCAAAAGCAATTTTCAAAACAATTCGACTTTCTCCCGCCGGCGGACATATGCCATGAAAACCCATGGTATTCGCCCTTTCCCTGTGACATAAATCAAGTAATTCGGTGTTTGGGACAATTTTCTTTGCAAAATAATCTTCGGGTACTCTACGCAAATTGTTGTTGTTGTTTTCAACAAAATGGCGGACAACAGTGTTTACATCACTGGCCCGGCTATGCATTTCAACGTTTGCGACAAAATCGAGAGAATCATTATTCCATGTATTGCTAGAATACCAAGCGCGATTAAATTAAATATGTTTATTAAAAATACAATGCATGACAGAAGTCTATCTTTATATTTTATTCACAAATAACCACAATTCCATACCCACCCGCAGAGTTTGTAAACAAGGAAGCTAGCTCAGTAGTGCTGGTTACGTCATGAAATTGTGACGTAAACAGTAAATTGATTGTATTACTGATATTAACTTGTGAGTCGGCTGACAGCCAGTGTGCCAATATTTCAAATGCTATATCGCGCGACCCTGTTTGAAAAATTAAAGCAAGACAAATATCGCTACACCACTAAACAACTATTCAATTAAGACAGCACGTGAAATTTCACTTTGGGAGAGAAAACTTAATGGGTCCTACATCTGAAGGATCAAATGGAATGGTTGTGCAGGCCCGTACACATACTTTTGCCAAGGGATTAGGGGCGGAGGGTAAGAAGGTGTGGCTGGAACGAATTTCAGAGTGAGTGGGGAGGTGGCGGGAGGGGAGGGGTGCCCTAAGGTGGTGGGGGTTGGGGTGGGTTAAAGGGGGTAAGAAAGTTAAGAAAATCCAGATTTTAAGGACACTTTTAGAGCTTTAGTTTAGGGGTGTAAACTCGCTTTCTGGCAGAAAACTGCATGTTTTTTTATGTAATTTGCTCGCTTATGGGAGGTGCACCCTCCGCTCTCCGTCGTACAGGCCCGGTGTGCTGGTTGGTGAGAGGAACGGGGAGGCGGAGTGTGGGGGGGGGGGGGGGTAGGAGGAATCGACTCTGTCGCCTGGCAGCTTTGACAAGTCTGCACCTTTTCTCAGGTCAAATATAAAACAAATATCGAAAAGTATGTGTATGTGTGTTTTTGGTGTGATGTCATCAGCGACAACACGCGGAACAGACACGATTACAAAGATTTACAAATTTGTAATTTCCTTATTCTAGAAATCGTATGAAAACTCAACCCATTCTAGAGTCTGAATCTACAAACCAAACATTGTTTGCAACTCTTGTTCGGCTCATACCGACTCCCACAGTCCAAAGAGTCTCGGTAGCGCAGCTGCCAAGTGGCGTCTCGCCGGTAAAATTTACTTGATCAGTCGACTTTCTCTTTAATAAATGTTGACTCAAAATAGGTTAGGCCCTATGGCATTCATGGGGTGATAGCCAAATGGACTGACATGGAATACAGAAGTATTAAAGGCCCAGCAGACATTCAATGCTGAATCAATGTTGGGAGTCAGTGTTGAATCAATGTTGAATTATTCATTGAATTGAACTGAAGCCTCAATACTCCATTAACAAATGCGCAAAAGTTTTAACCTATTTCTAGCGTTTTCGTGAGTTCATTTGGGCAGTTCGATACAAAGTAATATAATATAGAGACAAACACTTCAGATCTTGGTCGGACTGATCCCGAAGCAGGATCTACGCTGTTTGCCATTCCATCTGCATCTTTAGGCGCATTACTGCAGTGAAAAAACAAACATCAGTTTTAAGACAGTTATGCTTAATTCCAATCTTTAGACTTCGGACTACCCATCCAGGGGTCGCAAGATCGATCCCCCGCTTCTCCGGGCTTTCGTATGCTTTAAACCGAGGTCCCGTCTCCATATGACCTCGTTGTTGGTGGGACGTTCAACCCGAGTTCACTCACTCCAATCTTTAGAGACTTTATGGTACGTCAGCCAGTTCAATATAAGGGAAGTTACTTCTCAAATCACTATTATAATTCTTTCTGCACGAGTTTCTTCCCATGTGTTGCCAAACACGGTCTCCATTTTTTTGGCTTGCGGCCCAAACCTTATAGATTGAAAAGCTCGTTCCGGTTTGAGACTGGATTAGTTCATGTTTTCCTTCACTTATACAAGCCTTTCATCGCAATAATCAGAGAACTCGTCCGAATTTGTCTATTTATATCCATATCAGGTTTACCACATCTGCTAAAAATAATGATGGAATTTTATTCTATTTTTGGTCGCATTGTCGCCAACAGTCGGCACTTTCCGTATCCACGACTCTCAGCATACAAGTATACGCTTTTCCCAAAAAGCTTGCTATCTTTATTTTGCAGCGGCGTTGGGCGAAAAAAGGGCCTTAGAGTATTGTGTAATGCAGGGCGGATCCAGAGGGGGTTCAGAGGGTTTGCTCGAACCCCCATTTCGTACCAAGTTATTTCATTTTCATGGGGATATTTTAGAAAAATTTGGGAAAATGGCCAAAATTAACAAATCGAACCCCCCTTTGTGAAATTGAACCCCCTTTCCAGAAATCCTGGATCCGGCCTTGTAATGTATTTACTTAGAGCAGTCACCACACTCGAGCTAAAGCATTTGTGCAGACTGACCAGGGTCTTTCTTTTTCGGCAGATCCAAAAATATATCATGCTAACTGAGGATAGATTGATCAGATTGTGCTGAAGCGTGGGGCCGATTTATATATCTGTAAACCTGTCAAAGCAGAAAAATCAAAGTCAAAATTTATTGTTTAAATTCAGCAAGCAGGCGCTACTGATTTTTTTCCTCATCACTCAACACATCTTACCAAATAAAGTATACGATCTATCTGTGTTTGTGTGGCTAACGTGCACAACTGACCATGTTTATACATGTACAATTGTTAAGCCGGTGTATAAATGACGCACATTCATTGTAAAGGTCATCAGCGGTGCAATGTGTACAATTCAACATCTAAATAAAATACAGTACCTTTCGACCATCCATGAATAGTCTGTCCTAGAAACTTCTTATAGGGATACGGATAACGAGAAGGGTGGAAAATTTCAGAACCGTTAGGAGGCTAGTTCTGAAGGATTCGTGACAGCTTTGAGACAATGGATGAGCCGCTGGTCTATCTCTCTCAGTCAGAACAGAACCAGCACTCGAAACAATGGAAACATACCAGAATATCCCGCCATGTCTCAAAGAAGGGAATGACTATGCCTTCAGCTGGCAAGGTAATCGTTTCCATATAGTGTTTACATGTTAACCACCTGTTTAGGGACAGGGGATGCTAGGTCAATTACTGAAGCAGCTGAGACAGAAAAGCCAGATTCATCGCCGAGGAAACCTATGAAAGCTACGGTGGCTTTGCCTGTGCTGCATTTCTGTTGATCACTTCAACCTTTTTCAAGAATTGGCGGGGAAGCAGTTTGCCAGTGATAACAACGTCATTTTGGTTGTACAGGAATTTCCTGTCATGCAAGAACCTTTGTATGCAACTGGAATCCAGTCCGTTCCCAACAATTCTCCTCACCTCGATATAGTCACGCACGGAACTGAAAATTCAGTTTTTGGATGTAGGGTAGTATTAAGTAAAAAATGACCGCACAAATATTTCTTTGTTTTTGTTACAAAATGTATCAAAAGATTTGTAAGATAGTGTAGAATACTAGGATAAAACAACTTTTTTTTTACTTTAGATCCGTGCTTTAAGAAAAACGTAGAAAACTGAGTAACTTTTTGCTCATTTTCTTTATTTTCCCTATATACTATTAGGAAATGATGGCCATATTCCTCAGAGCAAAAAGGACCGCATTAAATGTAAATTTAAAAGTTTGAAAAAAATATCTATGTGCAGCTAAAAAAGTGCACTATATTGACCTAACACAACAGTTTTCATTTTTTATTCAAGGAAGACAAAAACAGAGAAAAACTGTGAATGTTCTATATGATTTAATGCTATTTAAGCTCACGCGATATCGTCGTTTACAGGTAGATTATACGGTTCTGAGGAAAAAAGTTTTCCATGCACTGCAGTATCGCTGGCCTGAGAGGGGATTTAGTTAAGAAATAAATTATAACGAGAAATGAACAACAGCAACTTCATAATTAGGCTGAATTCATTTCCTTTAGTCCTCAAACGCTAGTTCTTTTAATTCCCATTCTGTTAGTATTAACATACTGTAATGTAAACAAAATGTAAAAACTCGGCAAGCCTTTCCTTTTTAAAAGGAAACTTTATCCCTTACTGAAGAGATTGAAAGTGGGGGCTGAAGAGATATACAGCATACTGTATAAGTGAAATTTTCACATATGTAGACTAAATCCTCCGAAGACCTTGAAAATAAGGTCAACGTGATCAAAATCTATTATGCTCTTATGTTTGTCCTAATGATATATCCATGCAAGTTTGGTGAAATTGGTTCAAGAAATATTGTTGGTACAAGAAATTGTCATGCTGACGCAGACCACAGAAGGTCAAGTCTAAGGCCTCTTGTGACCTTGAAAATGGGGTCAAAGTCACCAAAACCTAATCAACTTTTTAGACATCTTTACAAACCAAGGGTACTAAGACCACTATGCAATCCAAGGGTACTAAGACCACGTTGTTCCTTACATACATAAGAAACAAAGTGGCCTTAGTACCCTTGACTTGCAAAGATGCTATTTGGCTTGTCCAAACGATATATCCATGGAAGTTTGGTAAAATTTGACCCACTTATTCAAAAATATGGCAGATACTTACTGCCTTGTGCACAGAAACTGACATCCCTTGGGTAAACCTGTTATAGCAAAATGTTGAGAGTCAGTGTTGAATCAATGTTAAATTATACATTGAATTGAAATGAATTGAATTGAAGCCTCCATATTCCTTCAAGGAAAATTACCGAATTTGATGAAAAAAGTGATTAAAGTGCGATGAAAGTGCGATAGATCCCGAAGCAGGATCTACGCTGTTTGTCATTACAACTGCATCTTTTAGAAGACAACTTGTCCCACTTTCAGAAGACAACTCGCCCCATATTCTCAGACACTCACCTTACTAGAATATCTACGTTCTTGTCCCCGACGCGTACACAACTCGCCCCTCCCCCCCCCCCCCCTGTGTGCCCCCCCCCCCCCCCCCCCCCCAAAAAAAAGGAAGAGCTTCGCCGTGACCCTGGTTGTGAATGGGTGGACCTTGGTAAATACATTAAATACCTAAAGCACTTCAACGATAACCTGGTACACCCAGGGGCTGAGCAGCCAGGTTTTGAGGGTTCTGCAGCTGCAGAGTAATTATCAAACTGTGGCTGGGAGGCATACTAAAATCATGCATTAATGCTTATTAGTATGTGTTGTCCCCTTTAGGGACCGATCATAAGAATAAGGGCATGGGTTAGCTTGCATTTGCAAACCAGTGCCTGGAGCATGTTACCCTGTTCATCTATGGTACAGATGCAAACATCCCTGTATGCTTTTATTCGCACTTTTGAAAGTTTGATAAATACCAAGAGCCTATCACACAAGTGTGATGTGCTACTTGTAAATACTTATTGATAGAGTCACATTATAAATGAATGCAAGTTAATAAATGGCTAAAAGTTTTTTGCTAAGAAGTTAACAAAGGAGGTCTAGGGGGCAACGCCCCCCAGAAGCCAATTTCCCAATTTTAATGGCAATTTTAAGATTGGAAAAAAATAGAGCAAAACTAGGAATGATGATAAAAGAAATAAAGGTTGTTGTTTTTTTTCAGGAATTTTGCCTCCTTTTAGAGTGTTTATTTTGCCATAATGGCTTTGTGTCCCACATGCTAGTGACTCTTTTGCAATTCAGTTTTATTTAGTAAGAAACATTCACTTCGTAATACGGCTGATCAATAATACATGTATGTGAATGTTGTATAGGATTTCTTTTGGTAAAATGTATGAACATATGATATGTGTATGGGGGTGTGTGGTGGGGGGGGGGGGTGCTGCTGGTGTAAAAAATAAATTGTAGATATTAAAAACATTACTATAACTAGAGCAAGTGAGCAGGGGCTCACGTATACCCCCGACCAGTGCCACCGCCTAATGAAAGCATCCTTTACCACAAAACTGCAATGTTATTGTCATACATGTACATAATTCAAAGTTAGTGACCTTGACCTTATGTCAGCAAGCAGCACCTATATGTGTAAACTAGTATGATATAAACATAGTCATGTACTATTAAGCTCAATGTTATTGTCATACATGTACATAATTCAAAGTTCGTGACCTTGACCTTATGTCAGCAGCAGCACCTTTATGTGTAAACCTAGTATGATATAAACATAGTCATGTAATATTAAGCTCCATTCAAGTATATTTATAGAGCTACAATCCGAAACTATACAACAAATGGCTAAGTCCTAGTTATTGACCCCAGGCCCCACCCATGAGCCTGACCCTGCAGCTTCAGATCCAAAGTAATGCTATAGATATATCACAAACCAAATATGGAAGAAATCTTCAATGCAGTTACAGGGATATGAGGAATCAAAAAGGTATAACGCAAAACTTTGACATAATGAAAATGCCTAAGTCCTAATTACTGACCCTTGGCCCCACCCTGGGGCCCAACCCAGGGGCTTAGACATTTAACATCAAAGGCAATGCTACAGAGATATCATAAACCAAATATGGAAAGAATCTGATAAGTAGTAACAGAGATATGAGCAATCAAAAAAGGTTTTAACGCAAAACTTTGACGTAAAGTTGACGAAGAACGGACGGGACGAACGAACGAACGGACGGACGAACGGACGGAATGACAAAAACTATATACCCCCTGACATACTTCGTATGTCGGGGGTATAAATATGGGGAGTCAGCGCCCCCAGAAGCCAGTGACATTTAAAAACTCAATTCAAATGGCATTATCTGCAGACTTTTCTTAAGAAATTTTGGGTGGAGCCAGGTTTTTTTTTTTCATTGTTTTTCGATGTCTGATTTTTTTTAATCCCTCATGAGCTAATTTATTGTTTGTCTTGCATATCCAAAGCCCCCCCTCCGCCCCCCCACCCCACCCCCCCCCCCCCCCCAGAATATCAAATGGTCGGTCCCTTAGCGCCTAACGGGACAGGGTTTTGACAGATTTATGAGTAAGAGCAAGCTGTCTCTTGTATTTTTTGTGGGATGCCTTCTGAAAGGGTACGTGTGTGTTGGGGAGGGGGGGGGGGGGGGGGGGGAGGGGCGGGAGGCGTCGTCCGGGACAGAATTCTTTAGAAGGGCGAGTGGTCTCAGAATGTGGGGCGCGTTGTCTTGGGGGAAGTTGTCTGGGAGAGTTGTCTCAGAATGTGGGGCGAGTTGTCACCTGAAGGAGGGGCGACTTGTCTTGGGGCGAGATTTTTGTGGGGCGAGTTGTCTTGGGGCGAGTTGTCCGTAATTCGACTAAAGCATGTAGGTTTCAATAGAAATATTTATTATCATCCCGCTTGCTCTTTCTTGTTCCACTATTAAAAAACAGCCGGTCAATCACTCAATGTTTTTCGTTTGTCAAACTTTGTGGTTTACTCGAGTACCAGTGTGTTTGTTTTGCTTTCTCTCGTTCGTTCTCGGCGTGTAGCCTAAATTCAGAAGCCCAAAAAATCACAGGCAGGCAGACTTACGCAAAATCTTCATAAATGCACAGTATGCTAAATGATTACAAACTTTACTGTACCATAAATGAAGAAACAGTTGGTCTCCTCAACTGGCTCAAGTCGATCCAGCAGAAAAATGTCCGTGTGTTGACAAACGCACGTGCTGTAAAAATGACCAACTTCATTATCGATTTTCATCGTAAATAGACTTTCTCCCGTAGATATACCTCGCTGAAAGACGGTCGAATGTATGAACTACGGTTCAGTTATAATGGCATCTAATTTGGTTTTTGGGACAATTTTCTTTGCAAAATAACTTTGGGGTACTGTCTTAGGGTTTTAATTTTCTGAAAAACGGTTGTCAAATTGTGATCGTTGTTTTGGGTGTGCAAACTGCATTGAGGTACCGATATGCATCTGATTTCAATAATAAAACATAAAATTTCATTGTGATCTGGTCCGTCAGAAAACCACGACTGCATATCTTTTCAAATGAGCATTTTTTGGGGGCTGTTTCTGACAAAAATTTCCCGCCATTTTTCTCCGGCGAAAAAAAGGGATTACTTTTTTGTGCGTAGACGACCATTCAGAAAATGAATTACTCAAATGTGATGAGTCTGCGTTCCCACTGGTAGTCACATCAAAATTTCGGTTTGGCTACTTTCAAGATTTTTATGATACTGTTCAGTTCAGTTCAGTTCGATTCTCTTATCGACGTTACCCAAGTGGCTCAACGGTACGTAAACATAGTTGCACACACTTGGCGCCGTGTGTCCGTCCATTTTTTTTTTCAGATACCTTCACCAGTTTATCTTTTTTATATCTGAAATATTTGTTCTAATAACTAACTAACTAACATTCATATGAGTTGAATACCACCGTTCTCTAAGCTTGAACTATCAGTTTACAGGTGGGACAGAATTGTGCGTTTACTGTGCGTATTAAACTAAATCAGTGTTCTTGAAAATGTAATTTGTTTCCGCACTGACAACAGAATGTCATCAGATAAACCCACTTGCCAGTGTGTCTGTATTAAAGCTTTATCAATTTAAGCTGAATGGGTACACTGTCGGGGGAAGCAATTCTCTCATTTTCATTTTTCGCTTTCCATCTTATTACGGATCAACTCTTAGAGGAAAGAATTTGCTCCTCTAGGAGCAAATTCTATCCTCTAAGAGTTGAACCCTTTATGAATATATTTTATCGTCCAGGGAAGCAAATAGGAAGTCACAGAAGTTGTTCCCCATTGTAAAAATGGAGAGAAAACAAGACGGTGTACCCATACACCTTAAGAAAATTTATCAAAGTAAACAACGTGATGACTAAATTTTTGACCAGTTGAAAGGAGCAACAGTGTAGACACAGAGCTGTCTAACCAGGATAGTGATAATAAGGTCAGCTAGTAAACTGGTAGGATAATTACCGTAACTGGTATAGGCTTTCCTATATCGGGGGTTATTTACGTTATATATTTCGATGCTACTGCCGAACGACGAAAAATTGTTACGCAACAACGGAACTATATTAAGAAAACAACTTAGATTTCTCTCTGGACTATACAATGAAGGGTTTGAATCTATTTCTCTTACTCGCACAATTGGCTTTTTCGCAACCCTTTCTTCTAGAGACATCCACGAAGCCGCCATTATCAACTAAAAGAACCGCAACATCTGTAAAACTGCCTGCAACAACCACAAAAGTACCGACATCGCCTGCAGTGGATCCTGATGGAGACTACCAGAAGATACAAGATATGGTAACAGAAGAAATCAGTAAAGGTTTGAAGATAAAAACTCGTGTAGAAAACTTGAAACAAAACTTCTCAGTCGCTTTAGCAGCCTTAGTTACAAAGATAAGCGACATAAATAAGCAAACGGTGAGTAAAGTGAAGATGATTGATACGGAACTTCAGAACACTGTAAGGCGCAAGGAACAGAATATAAGCACCACAAAAGCAACATCCGACAATTTAGAAATATCATTTCAGAACATATCGGACATAGCTAAGATTGCTGCAGCAGACACAGATCTTGGGAATAAGGTCAACAACATCTCTTCAATAGCAGATGCAGACAGACTAGAGATACTGGAGCTAGAGAAACGTGGAGGTATGATGTTTATGTATTACGGTAAAAATTAAAAATTAAATGAAATATAATGAAATATAAAAGAAATACCGAAGTCAGGCCCGGATCCAGACCACTGGTGGGACTGGGAGGTGCCGAGACGTATGTGTACAATGTATGAGGGACACAGAGGCCCAGATGGCAGGGTTGAAGCCCCAAAGTCCCCTGCCCCTGGATCCGGGGCTGGAAGTTGTCCTAAATATGGAACAATGTTGTTTTACAAAGTAGTATTAATGCGTTACAATTTGAATGCATTAATGTATTGTAAACCACATTTTTCCATACTTAGAACTAAAATGAAAGGCAACCTGATCTTGGCCTGCACTGTTGCTCAGACCGAAGCTGTCCCAATAGGCCAATACTTAGCTATTTTCGGTATCATCAAGTTTTGCAATAGACTTTTTTGCTTCGTTTCCTCTCTTTATTCTGTTATAACTGTTAATCTTTCAGTGATTTATCGTGATCGTTCGGTGACATACCGATTGATCGATATTAAAATGGCACCTTGGTCGAGTGGTTATATGCGCTCTGCTATGGCGCCTAAGATCGGGGGTCACGACTCCCCAACAAACCAGTCAGCCCTTGGTTTAAACATATTTTATTTTCATCAATTATTTCGCATTACAACATATAGACTACATAACTAAACACATGAAAGGGGTCAGAACGAAAGGTAATAGAGCTCTTCTCCTTAACAGCTATAAATTGTATACTATTAAGCGGAATAAATAATATTCAATAAAACGTCAAAATAATGTAATTGTTTAAACAGCCAGCCCTTGAACAGCTCTTTCTGTTATACAAGGCAATAAGTTGGTATTTTTTTTTTCGAGTTAGGGAATATTAAAGTCGCCTCAAACAGAGGGATAGGCGGAATCTTTCATATGCTGTTCCAAAGATAGGACATAATCACAGGGTATAATCGATTTGGCCAATTTTGGCTTCTTGCAGAGACTGTCCGTCATATTTGTCTTCCGCCGAGACTGTCCGCGAACTCTTGCTTCCTGCGGAGACTACTGTCCTCGAAGAATGGCTTCCTGCCGAGACTGTCCGCGTGATTCTGCTTCCTGCCGAGAGCCTCGGCAGGAACCAGAATCACGCGGACAGTCTCGGCAGGAAGCCATTTATCAAGTACAGAAGTCTTGGCAGGAAGCAAGAGATCGCGGACAGTCTCGGCGGAGGCCAAATATGATGTACAGTCTCTGCAGGAAGCGAAAATTAGCGGAATCGATTAGACCCTGTGATAATACGCCCGATTTTTCTTTATTTAAGTTCAGTTTTCTATTAGTTTTATTATCTTATTTTTTTTTCTTTTCTGTTTTGATGACTGTGACGAGTAATATCCAAACATGAAACTAATTTGAGCCGCGACACGACAAAACCAACAATGTGGTTGTGCGCCCAGCGCAGACTCAGATCAGCCTGGGCATCCGCCCAGTCTGATCAGAGTCTTCGCTGTCCGCATAGAGGTAGCTTAGACCCTTAGCTACCCTTTGAGCACTTAACAAAGAGTCTGGTCAAACTGGGTGGATGCCCAGGTTGATCTGAGTCTGTGCTGGGCGCACTACCACATTGTTGGTTTTGTCGTGTCGCGGCTCATTTCTTTTCTCATTGATTGCTGTTACAGGTTATAAATCAGGTTTCACCGCGTTCTCACCAGAAAGTGAACCAACGTCAAATACGCTAGAGCTCAACAGCGCCCCCACCAACATTGGCAAGCAGTATAACGTCACATCCGGTGTGTTTGTTTGTGATTACCCTGGTATCTACATGTTTTCTTTGACACTGTACAAGCAAGGTTTTGCTAACTCTGTTTACTGCAGTATCAGGCACAACGGAACCCAGGTGCACCAGACATATTTAAACCCAAACATTCAAGTGGATTATGGGTTTTATGCCTCCGGTGCGTCGGTGGTCCTTCATCTTGATCGTGATGATACTATAGACATCAGTGACTGTAGTGAACTGAGGTTTCATCCCTTAAACCACCGCACCACTTTGACTGGGTTTCTGTTGAACGCTGATTAAATAAAGATGACAGCTTTATGACTACTGACAGCTGAAGACAAATTTTAGACGAAGTGTGGAAATGTAACATAACATGACGTCAACGAAGTTTAAGACAATAGAATTCAAATAAATGAACTTCTTTGAGGTACCGGTATGGCAAATAATCTGGACGAACTCTTATCATTTCTTATAAAATACCACCAATGTATGACAAACTGCAGTTAACACTCAATATTTAAAAGTCGAAGTTACCAGAAACTGCCGAAATCTCAACGTAAATGTACCGTTCCCAGAAAATTTACTTTGAGATACAAGTAGTTCGATAAAAGGAGTTTAAATATGTATATAAAAACTGTCTAAACTATATTCTTTATATAAGAGAACACTTTGAGATATCGGTATTTGAGATAACTGGAGTTAACTGTATGTTTTTGTTTCAGCGGGCAAAGAAATGATGCTGAAAAATAAAATGTGTTATGCGTCGCATTAACTTCATATTTTTACTTGGAACAAGAAACAATCATATTGTTGACAGACTAAATATCTTATAATTGTGTTTTATTACTTTTGACGCAAAGCTAATTCGAGAAACCCGAAGATTGGTTTACACAGCTGAGATTTAAGCTGTCTTGGTATGGTACGAGAGCATATGAATTTCTCCAGGTGCATTCTGAAATTCCAGTAGGCAATGCACATTCACAAAATCGTCACAAGTCCTTGGTTTTTGTGCACAGTGATACTAAAAAAGCCTGAACAACGTCGGTTCACGTATACCAAAATACTGGCGAATAATAAAAGGTATAATAAAAGGTTTATGGTATCAGTAGTTCATCTGTTTCTTCGCCAGTGCGGGTGGTTGGGTGGTGCGATGCTGCCGGGGATAACTTCCAATGTCGGGGCGCCCTACTGATTTGGATAAAAGTAGGGCAAGGGCCTTCTGTGCTTGCAGTTGGTGCGGGTTTGAGTTGTTCGGAAATTTTTTCTCTCGTCTATCTTTTCTCTTTTCTTTCTCCCTCTCTTTAGGAGACGGCCCAATATAGACTGAAATACTGTGTCAAAGGGCCGTTACACCCAAAACAACCAACCAAAAAATCTATGTCAGTGGCCAGCTAGTGATGTAGAAATCTAGTCTTTTCTTGTGTAGTCTAGTTCATAATGTTGTCGTTGAGGGCACCACAGATGAAATCACAACGCATTTTCTCTACCTGTTTTCTGCTGCCCCTGTTCTGCTGCCCAGGTCCATCCCTTTCCACTCTTTAATATTGTCTTCCAAACTCTTCTGACTGCATTTTCTCCCAGAAGGCACATGACGTCATTACGTCGCATCGGCGTCAGTACGACGTCATTTTAACGTCATGTGCAGGCATATGACGTTATGACGTCAGAATGACGTCATACTGACGTCGATGCTACGGAATTACGTCGCATCGACGTCAGTACAACGTCATTTAACGTCATGTGTCTGCTGGGCTATCCCAGCTAACAAGAAACGTTTTCGCAACGTTTGTGTTTGGTTGTATGAAGGTTTGTTTGAGACCAACGTTTAGTAAACGTTATTTCAACGTTTGAACATGTTCCACGCTCTATGGTATAGTTGCAGTCAACATTTTATGATCGTTGCTCCAACGTTATATTTTTCCGTCCTAATAATCGTATCCCATTGGCGATATCATGAATATGTGATGTAATGTGTTTGTTATACGAAAGAAATAAAGTTTAAACCAATAAAATTAGGCATTTTAACAAGTTCTAAAGTTAAAACAAAACGTGATGTGCAAGAAAAAGTATCTGTCATGGATGGGTGTGAGGTGCGGATAGAAAAATCCGTCACTCGGGATTACTGTTCGGCATCACTCGGCATGCTTCGTGATGCCGATCAGTGACCCTCGTGACATTTTTCTAGCCACGTCTCACACCCATGAAAGATACTTATAATCTCAGCCGTCATATCAGCCCTCAAATTTAGAGCTAACTTCAAGTGTTGTCGCTGACGTCATCAAAACAACTCAGCGGGCCAAAGGACTTCTGCCGCCCTGTTATATTGCCGCACGTCGACTGGTTGGAAGTGGACACACAGAGGCTGTGTAGCTTGCTCTACTTCCAGAAAATCTTTATTTTGTAATTTGAGCCATTTACGATTAAAATACCTAACGATTGTGTTGTGTTTTCTTGATTTTATACTCAGTTGTTTTTCCAGCTGAAAGAAAAATGGCGCTAACCAACCATGATCTTCCGACTTGATCATCTCCATGTTATTTCATCCAATAAAAAGGGGTGGACGGGTGGTGCGATGGTGCTGCTGCGTGTAACTTCCAGCGCCGGGGCGTCCTACTGATTTGGATAATAGTAGGGCAAGGGCCTACTGTACTTGCAGTAGGTGCAAGTGGGGTTGTTTGGACATATTCTCTCTCGTCTAACATTTCTCTCTTCTTTCTCCCTCTGTCTGGGAGACGGCCCGATATAGACTGAAATACTGTCTCAAAGGGCCGTTAAACCCAAAACAATCAATCAGTCAATCAATGAATGAATCAATCAATCAATCATCCAATAAAAAAGAGAAAACAGACATATATTATTGGAACAAAGATGCACTTTTTCTTACAAAAGTTTAATTCTATAAAAAAGTATATGATAAAAAGAGCATTACACGGTTGTTTTGATCCCAGCCCTGATCTCAGCCCGAGTTGACGGTATCAGCCCTCGCCCTTCGGGTTCGGGCCGATACAGTCAACTCGGGCTGCGATTCGGGCTCGGGCCGATACCGTCAACTCGGGCTGTGATCAGGGCTGGGATCAAAACAACCGTGTAATAATCTCTATTTCTTACCTACGAGACAAAGTTTGTTCTATTTTTAGCGGTGCTGAAAAATTCTATCTTGCCCATGGGCTGGGACTGCTCACACGCGCTTGAATTCCGTGTATCACTACTCGCTCAATGAAATGCGATAAGCCCGGCTCGGCGATTCTACATTTTTTAAAGCATTGAATTTCCTCAATAAAATCCCAAGAAAGAAATTCATTCTTTATAATTCCATCATTATCTGTTTCTATGTCTTAACGTCGACAAAAAATTCGAAATAGGCAATGTTTCACACAAATAATGTCGAGGGTGTCGTCATTTTGAAGACGTTACCAACTGACGTTTGAAATAACGTTGACGTTACGTCACAATTAGTGTCATACATGCGCTTGCTGTAGTCGTCACAATACAAATTTTGCTCTTTATCATGAATTTCAATTAGAAATTCCCAAAATGCAGATTTGTCAAAGATTAAGTCGGAAGAGAAAACGCTGTTAAGCAGTTATTACTTGTTTGTTCATACCAGGAGCCATGTGGCTGGCACGGTTGTAAGTACAGTTGTATACGTTCGCATAAAATAATAGTTCTCCGTTCATTTTGAAATAATTAATTTATTATCGCGGGTAAGAAAAATGATAATAAAATGAAGTCAGGATGCGAAGACATCTTTTCGTTTTAAAGCTGGCACTGCAAACCTTCGACAATCTAACGGCGCACGCTGAAACCAGTCGGCGCCGCGACCTATCAAAAGAAACCATCCAAATAAGTCTACATAAAACCTCAAATCAAAATGTTTTTTATAATCAAAACACAACGTTTAGCTAACGTTGCAACAACGTTTTTGCAACGTTTTATCAAAACGTTTAGCTAACGTTGCAACAACGTTTTTTTGCAACGTTTTATGAAAACGTTTAGAAATCCCAAATAAAACCATCCAAAAAACCCTGCATAAAACCAAAAATCAAAACGTTTTCACAACCAAAATATAACGTTGCACAAACGTTGCAACAACGTTATTTTGTTAGCTGGGATGTCCTCTCAGTCGAGTGTCCTTGCTATGCCAGAAGATCAGTCACAGCAGCTTGTCGTGTTAAATAGAGCTTATTGCATGGATTTTTGTTATCACTCTATTTCTCAGCTCGAGACTCCAATATAGGATCGGGAACTCTAAATGATAATCAGTACATTAGCCTCCTTCGATCGGCATGGTAGTGATACGCGCCCATCTCTACAACGTAACACTAAAGAGTGATCCACTTTTCACCAGTCAGCCATGACAATACTGCATAATTCAACTTATACCACCTTTACCAGGAAACGCCAACTTGAGCACGAAATATTTCACAATCAGCAACGTCTACACTGGTAAGGGTGGTAGTATAAAATAGTTATACCATGGTTTGTCCGCCTATACGGGAGATAATCCACTCGCTAAAGCTCGTGGATTATCTCCTCGTCCAGGCGGACAAACCAAGCTCGTGGATTATCTCCTCGTACAGGCGGACAAACCATGGTATATCTATTACATATTTATAATTTATTAAATGAAATTAGTACAATTGTGGCGGTATCCTACCAATAACAATCTTAAATCACTGATTGAGACATTGTAATGTATTTGTGGTGTACATTAGTCCTGTATTTGTAAACAAACACAAATAGCCTCCAAACCGGAAATGAAAAATGAAAGTGACAACCAATCAGTGATGTAAGACTGTTATTGGTAAGATACCACCACAATTATATTCATATTATTTAACAATGAAAGTAGCCAAAGCACCAAGATCACAAGTCCGAACTCGCTAGCCACCCAAACACCGATAACTCCGGAACACTCCAGACATACAGACATGGACCCCAAAACAGAGGCGCGGCCAGGCGCCCGCGAACAGCAAGCCTCGCCTGCCTATTATAATACACCCGCCATAACTATTTATCATGCATCTGCTGCAAAATACACCTGATAACAGGGGTATGATAACATGATGTGATATCATGTCACTGTAGAACTGCGCTTGCGCAAAAAAAATGTTATCAGGTCATGCCTGAAGAAGCGATCTCTGAAACCATTGGCTACACACTGACGTTGGCCGTGATATCAGCGTTCGATTGGTTAATTGACGTCTCCGACTTACGTCATAACGCATTCGCGACGTCAGCAAGTTCGAACAAAAATGCGTTTGCTTATCACTTGTTTGCCGCTCTTTACGCCGTAAAAACTTCATGATGCATGATAAATAGGAAACCATGTAAGTATCTTTTGATATCAAGTTTATCAGGCTCGACCAGAAACACGTCGGACTGGCTCGGCAAGCCTCGCCATTCCTACGCTGTTTCTGGTCTCGCCTGATAAACTTGATATATAAAGACACTAACATGGTATTCTCTATGTATCAGTGGAAGAGTCAGTGAAAATAAAAGTCCGGTACCTGAAAGCCCAACCAAGCCTCGGCCGAGGCCATCAAATCGGAAACCAGTCCAGAAACGGCCACACTGTAGGGATCAAGGAGGTCATGGTGTCTACTTTAAGATAACCTTGTGTCAACAGTTTACGGGCCAGCAACAAAGTCTTGATGTTTGAAAGAGGCTCCAGCATAGCGGACTAGCTGAGAGACATAAACTCTGTATGCAGGCGCCGAAGGAATACCACTACCCAAATATGGCAAGTTAACTACTGGAAGAATTGAAGTCGTTCCCCCTGTCATCCGAAACTCATTATCAAATAAGTTGAATTATACAGTATTTTCATGGCAGACTGGTTTTCATTCTTACATTGCAGAGATAGGCTCGCATCAATACCGTGCCGATCGAAGTAGGCTAAGGTAGTAATCATCATTTGAGCCGCGACACGAGAAAACCAACAATGTGGTTGTTCGCCCAGTACAGACTCAGATCATCAAGGTGGGCCTTCACCCAGTTTGACCAGACTCTTCGTTAAGTGCTCAAATGATAGCTACATGCGGACTGATAAGACTGGGCGGATGCTCATGCTGATCGGAGTCTGCGCTGGGCGCACAACCATATTCTTGGTTTTCTTGTGTCGCGGCTCATTTCTGATCGGGGGCATGCCTCAGTCCTGTATTTGAGTTTTGGATTGATAAATCGGGGGATTACAAAAAAACTCATGTTATATCATATAGATTATTGCGAGGAAAAGATGTGTATAACAAGTTGCTAGAATTTAGCGTTTTATAACTGGCAAGAACCTGCTACCACAATTGAAAGCTCGACCCTACTGCTAAGCAAATGTACGTTGTAATATGCGTTGGATACCGCCGACCCGTGTATCTTTCCATTATTTAGTAGATTCACATTAAAATCTTCCTTTTCATTGTCAACAGTATATCTTGGATTTGAGATTACATGGTCCCGTTGTTGTTATATCTTTGTATCAATAATGCATTGATCAGACTATTCAGATAATGGTAATGGCACGTGCCCCATTTCGTTGCCGTTTAGCCACCTAAATATTGGGACAGCCCAATTTATTACTGTTTTTATCCTAAAATTTGAACAGGTTGGTTTCGCCATCCACCGATATGTCCAAACTTTGCAAACGGAATGGCATATAGTGTAGACCCAGACTGCGCTAAAGATAGATACTGTCAAGACAATGACGGTGTGGGTGTATCATAATGGGCAGACGATGCTTACTACTCGCAAGCACCTGCTCACACTTCCATTTTTGGGTCCGCATATCTGCGTATCTAAGTATTTCGGAATTGTCCGTGTTTATGAGTTCGGACTTATTGGTAACTTGACCGCTTTTTATTATACCTTTAGTGTGATCAGCCAATTGCCCAATTATTTAGGACTATTGCTTTAATTTTGATGTAGTCTTTGGCCGTTTTTTGTGCTTTGTGTTTGGTCATTTTCAAAACTCCGAGTGACTTTCAATTTTGTTACAGACTATTAATAGCATGAAATTTTGTTGCATCATGAAAATAACTAAAGTTTGTTTCGTATTCGTCTTGCTCAAGTTGGAAATATGTGGCTGCTTCATTTTTGGGTCTATGAATTCTTCAACGATAAAGCCCACTACAACGAAAACTGGAAACTTAAAAATAAGCACAGCGTCAAACAATGTAACAGCAATTCCAACAGTGATTCCACATAGAGACTATCAACAGCTTTTGGATATTCTTATGGACGAACGTCGCAGGCGAATTCAGCTTGAAACACAAATTGAAGAGCTTGAAAAGAATATTAGTCTCGCGCTGTCAAATACGGAAGAGATCTTAATAAACCGTACTGGCCCAGTAGAAACCGCACTGAACATGACAAAGACAAAACTGCAAGAAACTGCAAAATCTCTACTAAAGAACATCAGTGATTTATCCGCAGTTTATACGAGTTTAGAAATGAAATGTAATAATTTCTCAGATATTTACAAAGATATTTCAGCGAGAGATAATGACCTGGAAAATAAGGTACAGAACTTAACAGTTGAATCCGAAAGAGATCACAATAAATTACTTCAACTGAGTGAAAAAGAAGGTGAGTATATTAATTTATTACATTTTAAGGTGATAAATCATCCAATCATATTATTTTAAAATCATAATCCTGATTCCTTTCATAGCATTCCTTTAACAAAGACAAGAAGTTTTCCTTCACATATCCTTGTGTTATATGCTTTGAAGTAAACAAATCATCTATTGAAACAGAGAATCGATACTAGATCGGGAGCATGGAAAATATTAGCTTTCTTTCAAAAAAACTGTGCGAAGGGTGCTTCCTGCAAACATCTGAAGTGCCATTTTTATAGCGTTTAACCAATTGCATTCTGGGTATTTCTTGTCGTCTGCTGAAATCGTCGTCTGCATCAAAAATCAAGAATATTTTGACAATATTGGTCTAACCAGCTCTTGTAGAAATGATGCAGCAAACAGTTTGGATCTCAGATCAGGCCCCACATTTTGTGGGGCCTGATCTGGATCCAAACTGTTTGCCTAAAGGGGTATCCCGAATGGAATGGGTTAATGACACTTACACTTCCGCAAACATCAGCCATACGAAGACAGAATCTGTCCACCCCAATTCGCCTTTGTTTTTAATTTTCGTTTTCAAAATATAGTCAAACTGATCCTATGTATTTGGTTTTCGCAGGGCGTAGGTCAGGTTTCACTGTTTCTTTACCAAAGAATGCTGCAAGTTCCGGGGTAATCACCTTCCAGAAAGTTATATCTAACATCGGTGACCACTACAATCTAACTACCGGAGAATTTACCTGTGAATATAGCGGTATTTATTTCTTCACGCTTTCGTTATACAAGGATGGCCTTGCTGACTTCGCCTACTGCAGCATACGACACAACGGAACTGACGTCATCGAGGCGTATTCTAATCCACACACCGTTGGTGACTATGGGTTTTATTCTTCCGGGACATCTCTATTACTCCATCTCAACGATGGGGATACGATAGACCTGGGTCACTGTACGGATGCTGGTACAATGAATTATCGAACAGTGTTCACGGGCTTCCTACTGGCTGCTGACTAACGACAGACCTGTATTCAATGTGTTTAGAACTACTTAAAGCGCTTAGAATCCACTAAGTGGCCATCATGTTATGCAATTTCGAGGCGATACCATGACAGGTCTTAAATTCTGCTTGCCCTCACCACGCTCGAATTGATTTCAATTAGCTTTTGTCGTTAACAAAGAAAATAAATGAATAGTCTACTTTCAGAGCGAGCAATACATGTATACTAGTCAAAGAAGTTCCGCCGCATTAACTTTAGCATCTTTTTCTGAAAAGGTGCCATAAAGAATGAGCTAAAAGAGTCATTGTAGTACTGATATGACTATTTTATGTTTGCTAGACAGACAGGTTTCAAAATTTTAATGTTAAACGAGAGCATGCGCAACTTTCAGTTTTAGTGGGGTTATTTCTAATCTCCCGAGATTTCTCATGAAAAAAAAATCACCTTTTCTTTTAGTTTTACTCTCATTTTCTGATCTGTGTTTTGTAGACACGTTTTTTTTTGGATTCCAGATGTTTTATATACAGAAGAAAATCGGAATTCAAAACGGTTTTCACGATAACGTCTCACTTCTAAATTTCAACGTTTAGGCAGAAAAGCCAAACTTTCTGAAGTTGCAGTGGCATTGTCATAAACATTTCAAAACTGCATGCATGACGCAATTTTGCAATAAACTGATGCATTCTCATTTAAAAATGTTGCAAAGAAACGTATTCACACGTCCAGAAAAGCAGAAGTAAAATGTGTGACTGATAAGCCCATAATCTGAAAATCAAATTTGCTATAGTTTTGATTCAAAGGGAGGTAATTAACAGACTCGCACACTTTAAGATGCAACGTTCGCCTTTGAAAGTTTGTTCAGATTTGATTTAGATGTTTCTAGAATGTACGGTTTCTCGAGATTTAAACGAGACAAAGATAACGGTGTTGCGCATGCGCAGTAAACGCCTAGTCGCAGTTTCTATGGTTTACAAGTTATGCGAGGTAACTCTGTACACGCAAGCAGGAAACTGAGACATTAAAAAGTTTCCCGTGGACAAATGTTGTGGCAACTAATTAAAAGCAAAATTATTTGACAATAATATGTTTAAAAACGTCAATATCACGATTAAAATTGCGGCGGAATTTGTTTTGACGAGTATATGTTCAAGTGATGGTATCTGATTACACAAGCAGAAAACCAGGTAGTAAATTATTCCCACAACCCCGCCCCCACCCCCATGCTTCTAAAGGTGGTTTCATATTGGTTTCTGTGTGGAAACCCGGCATCGGCGTTAGCTTCGGCGTGACAGATTAAACTCATCATATTTCTTGAACCAATCGGTGGAATTTTATCAAACTTGAACGGATGCATCATTGGGACAAACCAAAGACCTGCATAGGTTTTGGCAACTTTGCAATGCCAAGAGGTGTAATTGTTGTAAACATTTATGTACCAAATCTACCATTACATCATCTGTCAATGGTAGAACATTTTCAGTCGTCAATAATTCTGAACTGGACTGTAAATCGACTGATCTGATATACGTTTTAACCTGAAAAACACAAAATTGCAACATGCAAAATGTTGGACAAACTAGTCGTGCCCTTAAGAAACGATTTGGTGAACATAATCGTAACATTTTAAACGTACAGGCCATTCTCCTGCTGACGTATCTATACAGCCAGCAGAGAAAAGAATTTATGACACTAAATCATCCTCGCGTTTCCAAAATATAAAGCGACACGAGGTTGAATTAAAATGGATAAAATTGTTACAAACTGCATTTCCATTAGGGTTTAATGACAACATTTATCAAGAAGGTAACATTTCGAAAATGCCTAATTTTGATGTATTTTCTCTTTTTGATATTCCAAAACGCAAGCATAGAAGTCATGGTTTAAGAAAAAATGGTAACATAAAACGAAAAAAATACTGCTGTTAAGAAAACCAATACTTCCCTTAAAATTTGTCGGAAATACTAAAAAACCAAGGTCGACATTCTATGCTCTCATTTTTATGTTCTCTTCCGGTTTCTGTTAAATGCATTTTAGATAATGAGGCTAATAAGTTCTACGATAAGGGTCATCAACTGTACGAGGCCGCACTCCTGACAAGATGTTATGCTCAACATGCTCTTCGTCCACTAATCGAATCTGAGATCAACCATAAAAGACATTTTCTCAAAATTCCTTTTATAAATAAAGGAATTGATTTTATTGACCTACAAAGTATTTTAGCTCACCTGAGCCGAAGGCTCAGAGATGAGCTTATAGGATGGGAGTCGAGCCGTCGTCTGTGCGTGGGTCTGTGGGTCCGTGGGTGCGTGCGTCAACACTTTCAAACATAAATATCTCAGAGACCAGTGGGCCGATCGCAATCAAATTTTATCTGAAGCATCATTGGGGTAGGGGAAAGCCTGCATAAGGTTTTGGTGCCGATCAGCTCAGAACTCTGGTTTCCATGGCAACAGATAGCCCCCATAGGGTTATAATGGGGAAAATGGCGTCATCACGTTTTCTCGACTGTTTTTGATTAGATCCTTATCATACTTGCAGGTAATGATGACATACACAAGAGCTTGGATGAGTTCGAAATTTGGCCGGATTCGAGCACAGACTACGGAGTTAGCTGCCCTTGAGCGTTTGAAAAAAATCCCATAGGGTTATAATGGGGAAAATAGTGTCATCACGTTTTCTCAACTGTTTTTGCTTAGATCCTTATCATACTTGCAGGTAATGATGACATACATAAGAGCTTGGATGAGTTCGAAATTTGGCTAGATTCGAGCACAGACTACGGAGTTAGCTGCCCTTGAGCGTTTGAAAAAAATCCCATAGTGTTATAATGGAGAAAACAAGGTCATCACATATTTTTAGAAAAACTTTGTCATAGCTCTATTGCCTACATTTCTCAACGGATTTTAAAATAACTTCACACAAATGTAGGGCATGACAATATCTCGAGCAAGTTCGACTTTCAGGATGCTGCGCCCAAGGTTCAAGGTCACTGTGGCTATTTTTAGAAAAACTTTGTCAGCGCTCTAGCACCTACATTTCTCAGCAGATTTTAGAATAACTTCACACAAATGTAGGGCATAACAATATCTCGAGCAAGTTCGACTTTCAGGATGCTGCGCCCAAGGTCAAGGTCACTGTGGCTATTTTTTGAAATTTTGTCAGCGCTCTAGCACCTACATTTCTCAGCAGATTTTAAAATAACTTCACACAAATGTAGGGCATGACAATATCTCCAGCAAGTTTGACTTTCAGGGTGCTGCACCCGAGGTCAAGGTCACTGTGGCTATTTTTAGAAAAACTTGGTCATCTCTCTAGCGCCTACATTTCTCAACGGATTTTAAATCAACTTCACACAAATGTGCTGTGCCCAAGGTCAAGGTCACTGTGGCTATTTTTAGAAAAACTTTGTCATCGCCCTTGCACCTTCATTTCTTCATGGATTTTGAAATAACATGACACAAATGTAGGGTATGACAATATCTCAAGCAAGTTCGACTTTCAGGATGCTGTGCCCAAGGTCAAGGTCACTGTGGCTATTTTTAGAAAAACTTCGTCATCGCTCTAGCACCTACATTTTTCAACGGATATTAAAATAAATTCACACGAATGTAGGGCATGACAATATCTCGAGCAAGTTTGACTTTCAGGGTGCTGCAATCAAGGTTTTTGATTAGATCCTTATCATACTTGCAGGTAATGATGACATACATAAGAGCTTGGATGAGTTCGAAATTTGGCCGGATTCGAGCACAGACTACGGAGTTAGCTGCCCTTGAGCGTTTGAAAAAAATCCCATAGTCTTATAATGGAGAAAACAACGTCATCACATTTTCATTGTTCATCGGATCCTCTTCATACTTGCAGGTAATGAGGATATGCATAAAAGCTTGGATTAGTTAGCATTTCGGCTAGATCACACCACTGACTACGGAGTACCTGCCCTGAGCATCCAAAAAATCAATGTCGCCACTTTTTCTTGGTTTCTACTAATCCGATCCTTTTCAAACTTGCCGGTAATGAGGAAATGCATAATGTCTTAAACAAGTTCAAATTTTGGCCAGATCAGGCCAACCACTACGAAGTTAGCTGCCCTTGACAGCTCTGTCTATTGTGCTCTTGATCGGATACTTTTTAAACTTGCATATAATTAAATGAGGGCATACATAATGTTTTGGATGAGTTTAATTTTCAGCCTGATTGGACCACTGACTGTGGAGTTAGCTGCCCTTGAGCATCTTAAATATCCCTATAGGTTTACAATGTCTCTCAGGTGAGCAATTGTTGCCCTTTGGGCTACTTGTTAAGGATCGGTCTGTAACTGCGTCGATCCCGGATTATTTCGTGAATAAGGAGCCACCTATCATATGTTATAAATATAACAAACCAATTAGAAACACTATATTTAACTTTAATAAACTGGTCTCAGATCTTGATGTTCACACAAATACACCCGATACATGAGATTGTATAGACTCCAAATTTATCTATCCTGCCGCTGGCCATGTCATTACAGGGAATCTTAATATTATTTCAGATTCAAGAATTCGTAACATTATTTCGAAGGGACCAAAATATAGATTTCCTAACCGTATTGATTTCAAAACATGTAGGGAAGATATAGCCTGTTCTTTAACTGATTTTGGTAATCGATGGTGCAAGCGGGAACATGTTGAGTCTGATGCCTTAAAGGAATGGAAGGTGAACATTTTTATCGTAATGGATAAACGTATTAAATTCTATTCCCAAAACACAAATCTTTTGCCGCCTAAACCTAAATCAACTTTCCGTCACCTGAAGTTGGGTATCCAGCAGTTTCATAGTAAGTACGTTCTGGTTCCAGCAGACAAGGCTGCAAATAACGTTGTCGTTGTTTGGCGGTTACACTATATTAACACATTGAAACAAGAACTTGGCGGCACTAAGGCCTATGAAGAGACTTCAGAAGACGAAAAGTCTGTTGTCTTTAGGCACTGTAATGATATAGCCCTCAAGTTTTCTGTAAATGTCGAGGAACGGCAGGACAAGCTTCCTACGATGTACTGGTTACCTAAACTTCACAAACGACCATATAAAGCCAGGTTTATTGCTAATTCTAGTGCTTGTACCACTACTGAACTTTCCAAATTATTAACTTCTTGCCTTACCGCTATCTAAATTCATGTAATTAGGTACTGTGAAAAAGTTTACGAACGGTCAGGAAAAATTTGTTTTGGTCAATTAAAAATTCTACCGAGGTTCTTGATAAACTGAAGTCTAGAGGATATCGCGCGTCTAGTTTGTCTACATACGATTTTTCTACACTCTATACAACTTTGCCCCAATAATTAATAAAAAAGAAACTAATAAATTTAATTGAGACTACTTTTTAGAGAGAGGGTGCTCTTTATCTTGCTTGCAATGATAAACATACTTTTTTTTACTTCCGATGACCAAAAAAGGTTTAAAATGTGGTCTTGCCAAAATGTTTGTGATGCTTTAGTATATCTTCTAGATAACATTTTCATCAGATTCGATACTAAGTTACACAGACAAATTATAGGAATTCCGATGGGTACTAATTGCGCTCCTCTTGTAGCAGATTTGTTTCTATTTTGCCATGAAAGAGACTTTATGATGTCTCTTTCTGATGATACTCAAGCTCATGTCATTGAAGCATTCAACTCAACGTCTAGATACTTGGACGACCGTTTAAATATTGACAACCCTTATTTTGAAGAAATGGTTAGTCAAATTTATCCTGCTGAATTGCAGTTAAATAAAGCAAATACTTCTGATACCGAGGCCCCATTTTTGGATTTACATTTATCTATTTTAGATGAATTTGTTTCATCTAAAATTTATGACAAACGCGATGATTTTGATTTTGACATTGTTAATTTTCCGTTTTTGGATGGTGATGTTCCCCGCACCACTTCTTATGGTTTTTACATTTCTCAGCTTATTCGCTTCGCTAGGGTGTCTAGTCATCTGGCTGACTTCAATGCTCGTAATAAAAGTTTGACTGTCAAGCTTTTACAGCAGGGGTATCGGTATCATAAATTTCGGAAAGCTTTTTCTAAATTTTATCGTAGACACTTTGAATTGGTTTCTAAATATAATATAGGGTTAAGGTCACTTTTGCAACAAGGCCTATCGGAACCTGAATTTTATGGTGACTTAGTAAATAAATTACGCAAAATCGTAGGGAAAACAGAATTTCCCGATCAATTTAAGAAAATTATCATACGATTTAAACGCTTTGGCTATAACATAGATGTAATGCGACAGTCTGCATGCTTAGTGGTTAACCCAATCACGGTTGACAACTTTGCTGTCCTCTTTAATTGCACGCCGGTGGGTCGGGGTTCAGACTCTATGATAGCCCCTACATAAAGCTATATATTAGTTGGTTGGGCCGGATATTTGTCTGTTTCTTGGCCCACCGGGGTTCAACTGGTGGTCTTCTTTTGCTCCAGTACTCCAGTGGTGTTGCTGACGCCCCAGGGATCTCCGGGTGTCTCAACACGTTTTGGCTGTTGAGTCCTCATCCTTGCTTCATCACGGTCTTTTCTTGATCTTAATTGTTGACCGTGATGACTCTCTGATGAGTTAGGGGACCTCCATACGAACCGAACTACCAACTAATGTGTGCACCGCAGCGGAGGGTGAGGGTGAGGGTGAAGGTTTGGGCCCAGTAAAACCGGTTTAAACCCCCCAGTAGTTATTACTGACCGTCCCAAGGCTGTACTTTTGTTGCGGTTGCATTTGTTTTATGTTCGGTGCTGTTTAATTTATTGTGTTCTCAGTTTAATCCTTCTATCATAAAAATAGAAAATAGGTAAAAATAATTGTTAAATGTTTTTCATATAATTTGCTTAGTCCGTTGTAACCCGTTTGTTGGTCTAAATTATTTAGTTCAATAAAGATAGCTGAGTTGCCATCTATTTGGGAAAGAGCTGCTGACTCGGTTTATCACTTGTGATTTATTGTTTGTTGGGATGTCTTTGTCAATCTTTCCCTTTGATGTTGGGGATAGGGTTTGGGATCTGATTCAGTCAGTTCCTGAAGTGTAGTTACTTTTTAAATTTGACCTGACCCCGTTTTCAGGATCACAAGAGGCCTTAGGCTCTTGATTTTCCGCGTCGGCGTCGATGTGACAATTTCTTGTTCCCATGATAGTTCTTGAACTAATATTTGAAATTTCACAAAACTTGCATGTAATTGGTATAAGTTGAAGAGCTGATTAGATTTTGGTGACCTTGACCTCATTTTGTCACAGAGGGACTTAAATGTGTTAAAATTTCATAAAAATTGGTATATCTCCTGAGTCTTTGGCTTGATTCTCACCAAACTTGCACAGACATACCTTTTGGACAATTGTAAAAGTTGACTACGAGATAGTGACCTGTGCCCTATTTTCAATGCTAAAAGCCAACTTGCAAAAGCTAATTTTCTTTTCCTAAAAATAAGATATTATCTTGAATCCAAGGGATGGATATGTATCAGACTTGCATGGATATATCATTGTAACAGGTTCAAGACAAAGTTTGGTGACCTTGACCTCCTTTTCACGGTCATTGTCTTATTTGTTGGATATCGTTTGAACCAGTGGGTGGAATTTCTCCAAACCTACCTAAATAATATCATAGAAAATAAGCTTAAAGCTGATTGAACTTTGGTGACCTTGACTTCCTTATTTAGGTCACAGGAGCACTGAAATAAGTGAAACCTCCACTAAAATTGAAATATCTCTTGACTTTTCGGTTTAATATCCACCAAACTCGCATAGATATACCTTTGGGATAGTCTCGCGAGTTTAATGTGATTTTGTGACCTTGGCGCCATTATCAAGGCCAAATAACCAACTTACAACTTTTAAATTTTAAACAAAATAAGACAATACTTGAACAAATAGATAGATAATTATCAGACTTGCACGCTTGTATCACTGTTACAGGTTTTAAACATGTTTAATTTTTGGTGACCTTAACACTCTTTACAAGGTCATTATCTTGTATGTAGAATACACTTTGAAACAAAAAGGTGGATATTCTCTAAACCGCGTTAGACATTTCCTTGAGACAAGCTTAAAAACTGATTAGATCCTAATGACTCCATCTGCACGGTTACAGTCGCGCTTAGTACTTTTCACTACAGATGCATTGAAAAAAAAAGAAAAAAAAGATGCATTTCTTGTGAACCAATAGGTGGAATGCAATCAATGAACAAGACTCCATTTCCAAGGTCGCAGATGGATTTTTAAATGCTTTTTAATGTATTGACATCTTTAGACGAAATTTGATATTTAATACCAACAGGTAATTAAATATATGGATGGGAACAAACTCAAAGGGGCTTAAAGGGGACGGGAATGGGCTGATGAAGACACAACTGATAGTCATGCAATTAATCGGACATCCTCGCCGATATCTTCGATATAGACTCGGAGATAATACGGAACATATACCAGCCATTACGGGAACTACTTTCGGTCACATGATCAAAACATGGTGCCTGTCAATGTGGCTTTTGTTGATAACGTCAGATCGGTATTTTGACGGCATTAAGCGTAATATCGGGGTCTGTTTTACGTAGTATACGGGTCAAAAGAATGAGAAGAGGCTGCGTGATAAGTCACTAGCAGGCGAAATTTTTTCTTGAGTTTAAAAGGTAATAACGTAGCAACCAAGTATGTAATGGCTCATTTCCCGTCATGTCACCTTTAATTCGTTGTTAGTTAAATTGCTTTTTGTTTATGTAATGCCATGAGATACACTTTGTGGTTCAGGTAGCTGAAACTACTCTGTTAGAAGTTAATTCAGTTCAAGTTCCTGTTGTAAATATTCATGCAATTTTGCTGTATTGTGGGGCTCCATTTTTTTAGAATTTAGGACTTCTGTTTATTTTTTATTTTTTGCCTATTGGATTACCATAGCTATCAGTTCAGATATGTTGGAGTGCCTCACCTTCCGTTTGCCACTAGGAACAGACTTTTACAGCATGTGCAACAGGTTAGACTTTGAACAGCCTGAGTAGCTGCATTATGCAGTCTGATTAGTCTTCCTTGTGGAACCTGTATAACAAACAGTCAAGACTCTAATCAGACTACACAGATATAATATACAGACAAGATGTGAACCTTCATTGTTTTTCAGACCATATTGTAATTATACCATGCTTTCCACATACCACTATGTACAACCCACACTATTTTCAACCTAATTTGAGCCCTATTTAAGGCAATCACCATCCCAAAATTTCCTCCCACTATCTTGAGCCCTATTTACCACACTTAACACAAGCAAAAGGACACCTTAGTATCAAAATCTAGTTATCACTATAACAAGTACTCCATTACCACATTTACCCTATGTAATGAAACAGTAAACTACAAGTTATTCAAAACATTATTACCACATGTAGCCTCAGCCCTTGGACACTCCAAACACACTAGATCTTAATGATCTTGTCTCCTGTCCCATTGTCCATTTGATACTTTTGCCCCATGTATTGGAATCACCTTAACCATTTAAATATAAAGATTTGGACACTAGTATAACCACTCAAGAGACAATTTTCTTCCTTTGACATATTTTAAGGAAGTAGGGAAAATTCTCAGGAACTGACACAATTCAATCCCAGATCCCACCCTAGACATCATGTGGGAAAAGATAACACAAAATAAGAAACCACCAAATACATCACCAGCGACAGCCAGGTAAATGGCCATTTCCCATGTACGTGGTCACAGGGCTAGTATTAACATCACAAACATATATCCATAACAGACATAGCAACAAACAACCAAGAAGTACAAACACAGAAGTGCTGCTTTGGAACTGTCTGCAATGAAAATACTAGGGGGTGGGGGGAGGTTAAATGGTTTGCAGTTAACTAATCATCCTTGATTCTACTGTGGTTCATCAGACACTTAGTTGTTTGGTTTGTCTGGCAGATTCCTAGCTCATATAAGTGTAATATCTCAGACACACAGAAATCAAAATTAAACTAAGATAAAAGCAACCATGGGGACTTACAGAAATAGCAACACTGAAATTCTGGAGTAAATTCTTTCTTTGCCATAATTATTCCAGCCACTTCATGGAATACCTAGCTTTCAATTTATATGGAACCTTATGTATCATATATAGGGCTTCTACGTTTACACGGATAAACGGTAACGGTTCGTGTATATGTGCTAAACGTTTACAAAATTCATACATCGTTTAAACTCTTATATGAATTAACTTTGGGCATTTTCGTTATGGTGGCTTGGGCTACTCAGGGATATGTATGCATACATGGATATGTATGCATACTTGTCTTTGGGTGGCCCAGGGTCTCTATACCAGGGCTGCAGGTGGGAGGAGTGACAGGGATGATTGCGTTTTTTTTTTTTTTTTTTTTTTTCATAAACATATGTTGTGGTCCCTCATTCGAACCGTCTCAACAAGACGGTTCCGATGAGGGGTCACGATATGTGTGGAAACTTGTTGTGGTCCCTCATTTGAGCCCTCTTCACAAGGTGGTTCTGGTGAGGGGTCGCAATCTATGTGTTTAGGTTCCACGGTGTTGAGGTTTGTCACAGAGTTGTCCCTGTTACTCCTCCTTATCTAGAGCAGTGTAGGTATTGCTCATGCTTATCCGAGTGAAAAAGGCGAATGCGCTTCTTATTGTCTGGCTTTATGGGCATTAACTGGAACAGTAAATGGAAAATGGCTTTGCTTAGGTTGTCTCCCTTAGAATAGAATAGTTTTTTTTTTTTGTTTTTTTTTTATAATTCTTCCTGTTTCTGTCGTTTCGAATTATACCTTGTTAACAGAGGTTTTCAAAATAAAATAAATTTGAATTTGAATTTGAATTTAACCGAACCTGAACACCTGGTAAACCACCAACAAGTTATAATATCTTATACAGTCGTCAGTAGTCAGTTTTAACCGAATGTACTTGATGGCGTCCTCGGAAACAGCTATTAAAATCTTTATTTTCTAACCTCTGTCTACCTTACGCAAAGCATGACATGTACACCTTTTGCCAATAAAGTGTTACGTCATAATCGACAGCTAATTTTATAAGGTACAGATCAAAGGAAAGGTTAGGTCTGCCAACAACACGTGTTGTGCAATAAAAAAAATAGGACTATCTCGATACTTGTGTTTCATAGGATAAGCTTACCGCGAAGGTGAGATAATTGCAGCTTGTAACGTTGACCGTAATTATCAATTAAAAGGATAATTATGTCCGATGTTTTATAAATCTAACCCATGTAATTATCAAATACGGTGGAAGTAATTGCGGTCATCGGAAAGTGCTCAATACAACATAGTAAATACGTTTTCTTTTTTAATACCTTCGGTTACTGCAAACCTCGAGTTGACCCCGAAAATGACAGTGCATTATTGGATGTCACTGTTGTAACATAATTATAATAATTATAAGGTATGGGGGCGTCTCATCGATGTCCGATACTACAAATAAAATTTCAACGGTAATGGACGTTTAAACGGAATCATTTCGTTTTCTAGCGATCGTGTAAACGTTTACAATATTTTGTAAACGTAGAAGCCCTAATCATATATATGTGTTTCGACATTACAAACTCTCACCATTTCCACTATATAACCCAAAATGTTTGGACACCATAACCACCCTAAAGAAACCCCAGTCATCAAACTGACCAGCCACATACTCAATGTGTAATACCCAAAATGTTGGTCAGTATTATGCCAAAACAAATAAATTTCTCCTGTAAATTCTGCTATACTTACCCCAAATACTAGGACGCTTCAAGGTTGATTATGTGTAAAAAATGTATTGCTTTGATAAAATATGTTTAAAATTTATCTATGATATATGGAATTAAACTCTTGCACAGCCCTATATCCCATACAAAGAGACAAAAGCTCACATGATGATAGATCAGTTGGATCTTGAAACTATATGATATATTTCTCAATCACATATTATAATCACATCCATGCTGGGTCTGTGTTTGAACAGAAAAGGCTGTCACAAATCTATGTTTTTCTTTCATAGTTGTGAACAAAAGATCTGTGGCTGTATTGGTGCTTTAAATAGTAATTTGACCAGCGTTTTGCTTAGAGGGGGCATTATGGGGCCTTTTTGCCTGATAACTGATGGCTGTGAACAGCATCAAACAAGTGGCCCAAGTGACACTTACAAATCCGCCAGTATGCTAAATCATTTCATATACTTTATAAAGTACAAAAGGGAACTATGACCATTAATGACCCTAAGTAACTGGACCTATACACACTACTGTCATTAAATTTTGCTGAGAACTAGTGAAAAGAATATCCAGTGGTTTTATCAAAATCTTTTTTGCTCCTCTGAGAGCAGATTTTCATAAGATTTCGAATCTCACTTATCTTTTACTTCAATATGCAGTTTTTGTGTAGTACATGGATTTCTTGAAATATGAAACTGGATGTCTTTTAAGAAATTACAGAACAAGCAGGGCATATTGTTACGGTAACGGTATTAAATGGGCCTAAATTTTGGGACACCTAAACTATTTTAGGTGTCCCAATACTTACGCACACTATGGTATGTCTTGCATAAAGTCACCAGTTTACGGTTTCATACAGGTTTACATGACATGGAGGAATTTTTTTTTGAAAGTGTTGCTTGATTTGGTCAGATCTCAGTTATTACCTCATGATATCTCACAAATTGCAGTTCAAAGCCTATGGCATTATGAATTATGAAGTAGGAGTTCTGCAATGTAATTTTGTTAAGAATTTCTGATATTTTATAAACTCCTAAAATAGAGCATCAACTCCTTTTTTTGTTCAGTGGCTACTGTCTTAAACAGGAGTCACTAAAGCAAGAAAGGCATTCTATTTTAGGAGTTTGTAGGAATGAAGACAGATGAGAATGGGTTTTGAAAATAATTCTTGGGATTTTTTTGGTATTGTACCATACCAACACATGTTGTGGTCCCTCTTTAGAAACACCTCAGTAGGACAGTTCTAATAAGAGACAACAATGTATGTTTATAATTAATAACTTAAATTATCTCAGCATTATCAAAGGATTATCATCAAAATCCTACCTTGTCTGGAGCTCTGCTCACAGAGAGGGACAGAACAGATTCTGTCTGTACATTTTTGACATTATTGTGGTATTCTAAATGAAAAATATTGCTGGATTTTATGGGTGGAAAATAGAATGGCGGGATAGGACAGTTGCATGGAAGTTGCAAAGGCGAATATGTGTTATATGTTGAGCCAGTTTAGCATTCCATAACAGACTTTACCCAATCTGCAGCATTTTGTATCATATCCATAATCTACCAGCACAATTACATTCAGAATATATTAGCAGACTGCAGCACTATTTGCAGCCTTTATCTTAAGGAAACCTGTGTTACAAATTCTTAAAAAAATTAAAAAAAAAGATTATGATTAAAAATCTAATGGAAGACAAAAAAAAAGGACAATATCACAGCAAGACTCTGCTCTGTTCTTCTGACTAAGCTGAATCTTTTTTTAAACTTATGTAGAGGGATCACAGGGAACTGCTTTTACATTTGCATTATGTTCTTTTATTCAAAATGGACTAAAACATTCACTGCTGAAACTATTGTTAATAAAATGTTGACTGTTTCAGATAAAAGAATGGCTCTTTGAAAATATTCTTCAGTGAAGACTGTTGAATGTCTTGGGCAAAGTAATACATGTAGCTTATGCACTCTTATTTTTTATACAAATTTCAGTTGTAAAAATGCTGGTTTTACACACCTCATGGCATAAGCAAATAATCAAAATCTTGGAACAGTTTGAATGTACATGCAGGCTGATCAGAGTTTTAATTATTTGGTTTCCACATTCTAATCTATTCATTTTATAGAATGTATAAAGCTGACAGTTGTATAGTAATGATTAATGACCAAACTCCAGTACCTGAAAGTCAGTATTTTCTTTCATCAAAACAGTACTTTATTTATTTTTCTTTCTTTCCATCACATATGTTACTAATGATTTATTTGTCAGAATATTGTCTTATTTAAATGCCTTTTATCTTATTTATCAGCTCCCTCAAAAATATAGATGTCACACAGTACTAATATATTAAGAAAATCTTGAAACAAATACAAAATGGGAGTTCTGCTTACTCTTTAAATTTTACCTCTGAAAAATGTTGATCACATTTTGGGATTCTGATGTCAGCAGACATGCCATATGTTTTGGACACATCTGGGACATCTATATCTTTGAGAGAATAGTGTTACCTTATAAAATTCAGTATCAAAGTATCATTGAGCTTTGAGTGTCCCTTTGAATAGCCTGTTACAATGCTGTGAGAGTTTGAAACTAAACTGCAGTTTATGTCACGAGATAATGTATGTACCAGATTTGCTAATATTTAATATTTTAAAAAAAAATCATGGATTTTTCCATACTAATTTTTACCTTTTGTTCAGTATCATATCTTATACAGTTTGATCAGCTTGACAATATTTATTTTATTATAATTTATTTATTTATTCACAATTATTATTTTCTTAAAGAATTAACTATAAAAATCCACTATCAAATCAAATAGATTTGCAATAATGACTTACATTTTATTTATTTTTATGTATTTATTTATTTTTTTTTATTTTTTTATGTATTTATTTATTTTTAATGATAAATAAAACCTTTGTTGCAAAGTTTAGCCTCTAGGATGCATTATATGAACTTTATTTCAGAACTATTTATATCGGTTAAAAATGCATGTTGAAAGTCATTCCCTTTTTTCTGTTATTATTTTTTCCTGCTTCCAGCCCATAATTGCACCGGTAACTAGTCACCAACAGTACCACGCGTCCTCGATCATAAAGTGGTGCATCAACCGAATGTTTCATTTTTGATGGCAGTCAGTACTATAATGTTGTATTACCGATATTTTCAGTCAGTTTTTCTTTCAATATGAACAAAGTTCTTTGTTTGCTCAGCGTAAAACTTCGGCAATTATCGGGATTACATACACTATTTACAAGCGCAATTCGAACGTAGTCCTTCGCCGTATAGAGACATTTTACACCCCCATTTCTGGGTTATTACTACACTCACTTACGAGGTTTAAATCAGGATACGGAATTGGCCGAAGTGTTACGATTGTCGTGCAATAAAGAACACATAACTCTTTATTAGTCGAGCCAAACGCTCATCTAGGAGTTTTCCACACTGTGTTGTAGTTTTTCACACAGGTAGAAGCAAATTTCAAAAACAAACTTTACTCGGACTTGAGTGAAAACTTATTGTACATTGTGGAAAAACTCTTGGATGAGTGTTTTGCACTTTGTTAAGACTCTTTAGTCTTCGCAATGGTTTAAACGTATGGAAATAAGTTAATATAAATATGAGTTATACCTTTTCATTTGATGGAAACACGTCACCAAACATGCATACCATGTGTCAGAAAAGTCGCACGTAGGCGGGACAGGAGTTTGAAAAATGACAAATCAGTCCACGTCTTTTCCTTCTGGTTCCTCGTTGAATAATGTGGTGTAAACAGATGTTAGACCATAAATACGATCAGTGCCCTAAACCTTACATTACCATATATCAAAGTTTATAATATCAAATGCGGGTCATTTTGTGTTGCAATTTAAACTCACCCAAATAAGTTTTTGACATTTTTTTACAAGAAACCGATGGAATTTTCTTTGTGTAAAGCTGACCAATCACGGTCATAATGTAGCCTAACCCTTGCAGCGGTTTCACGAGGTGAGATTATTCATGAATTTGCATCGCAAAATCGCAAAGGAAGCGATGAGGCCTCTTAAAGTGAAATATGAACTGTAGGTTATGAACACCAGTGCCTTGTCGGTTGCTTAGTTATTCGGGTTCAAGTGATGGTTTTGTTTGGTCCAGTATTTCAGTGATGTTGTTTGACACCACAGGGAGGATCTTCAGGTGTCGCAATATGTTGTTTCTGTTGATTCATCATAGATCTGATCCATGATTCGTGAATTGTGTTTCCTGTGATGATTCATTGATGAGTAATAAGAAACCTTCATGTGGGCAAAACAGCCAACTACGAGTGAAACGTAACTAACGTGTAAATGTTTCAAACTACCACAGAAGTAGAGAGCGAGGTTTGGATCAAGTATAACTAGTTTCAGCCCCCGCCTCCCCCTCCCCCACCTCCGACTTGCAAATGTTTCAAACCAGCACAGAAACAAAAAGCGAGGTTTGGATCCAGTAAAACTAGTTTCAGCCCCCACCTCCGGCTCTCCATAGTGAAATAAGTAGTGTGATTTGGGAGGTAAAAACTAAACTACATGTATCTCCCTGAACGCGCCCGCCGTAACAGATCGTAGTATAACGCAACCCTCCGTAGAACACCGGCCTGTAAACCGTCACAAGCCGAGACGCGTCGTGATTGAACGAGAAGAAACGGCTAATATACGCCTTAGCTTGCCGTGAAAACCGTAACAAAACGTGGTAAAACGGGACAAAACGCGCAGCAACCGTGAAGTAACCGTGACAAAACGCGCACTAAACGCAACAAAACGTGACAGGACCTTGAAAGGACCGTCAGGTGCCGGGGTATACACATGTTTCCCGTCCCACTACGGACCCCCTCCAAGTATTATTACGGTCTGTATATACGGTATGTATTACGGTCATGTTATATTGCGTTCACCCCGTTTTACTTCGGCCTATTTGGTTTCTCATCCGCACCGGGACTGCCGTAGCAAATTTTTTGACAATTTAAAAATCTGACCCGGCATCCACTGCAATCACGGCCTGTCACGTTTGCCCATCCCGTCCCTCTGCGTTGTCTCACGTCCATCCCGTTTTCTCTACGGTGGCCTGAAACGTGATTACCGTGGCCGCCGGAAACATAGTGTAAACGCAGCATAAGCAGTCTGAAATATGGAATATGATTTAATTGATGGTATGAATTATTCTGTATGAAATAAGAAATATGGAGTGTAAAATATGCAGTACAGAGTGTGTCTTTAATAAAGGTTGCAAAAATGTGGAAAATACTAATAATATGAGCCGACACACGACAAAACCAACAAAGTGGTTTTGCGCCCAGTGCAGACTCAGATCAGCCTGGGCACATTTTTGCTGTGAGTTTAAGGGGTACCTAAGGGTCTAAGCTACCTCAAAGCGGACAGCGAAGACTCTGATCAGACTGGCCGGATGCCCAGGCTGATCTGAAAGTAAAAAGTATGCAAAGACCAGGAACTGAAACAATCAAAATCCAAATCCAGCCCTCAAACCATAGTTGGAAACAACTAAGATTACAAATAATCAAGATACAGAGAACATATGGCCAACCGAGTGAGCAGCTTGTTCCCAAAAGGTGGCCACTCAGCAACCCAAACCGAACCAAAAATAATAACAACATACATAAGGTAAAACATCACAGAAACTCTGACACCAAAAACAGGCAACAGAGAACCACAACAGAACTACCGCCTTGGAACGGTCAGTAATGAATTACTGGGGGGGGGGGGGGGGGGGCTTAAATCGATTTTACAGGCCCAACCTCACCCTCAGTTTCTGAAGTGGTACAAAACATTTAGTTGGTTGTTCGGTTCGCATGATAACCCTCTAACTCGTCAATGAATCATCACGGTAAACACATAAATCAAATTTCAATACCATGAAGAAGCAAAGACGAGGACTCAACAGATACAACGGGCCGTCTGACAGGTGGAGATCCCTGTCCTGCCAAACAACCCCACTGGAAATCTGAAGCAAAAGAAGGTCACCAGTTGAGCCCCGGTGGACCAAGCAACAGACAAAATGGCTCCGGTCCCAACCAACTAAGATATATAGCTTTAGGTCGGGGCCATCATAGAGTCTGACGACCGATCCCCCGGTGTGCAATTAAAGAGTGCAGCAAAGTTATCAACCGTGATTGGGTTAATCACTAAGCATGCAGACTGTCGCATAACATTTAAATTATAGCCAATACGTTTGTGACGTATTATTATTTTTCGGAATTGATCAGAAAAATCAGTCCTACCCTTAATCTGTTTGAATTTGTATACTAAGTCACCATAAAATTCTGGTTCCGATAGGCCTTTGGTTCCTGAGTCTTTGCTGGATGGAAATGCCTCTTTGTTGTTTCTTTCACGGTGTGGCTCATATCAAGTGTGAAGCTTGAAGTTCAAAAGTGATGAGAAAAGGTGAAGTATGAAATCACCTACAAAAATAATTGATATATGCAACGGAGGCGGAATTATGAAGCGCGAAGTGTGAGCTTGAACTCACAAGTCACCACGAGTCCTTCGTAGATTTCATATGCTTATATGTATTCCGATCCACTTTTGCTAATAAATTTGAGGTTAAGATGTAGATCACCTGATTTACCATAAGTTCAAAAAGCAGCCTTTACAATTTTTGCTTTTGATGTGACATTCTCAGCTTTTTATGTTTTCACTGATGAGCTTCCGCTCCCGGATGCAGTGTTTTACAAGTACTTCATTAGATACAATACCTATGTGTTATTTCTATTACTCGTATGTATAGACATGTCAAGTGACTCTCCTTTCTTGCGGCTCCTGTTGCCTGTCTGTGGGCAACAGTTTGTAAAGCGGAACAGTCAGGAAGTACAATATTCCAAAAAATAATAATATATCAAACGTTAGAATTGTTGAAGCTATTGATACAGACTAGGAGACACAAAATATGTAAATAGACGGTTTTGTGTGAAGTTTTGGTGTAATTGGTATGATTTTGCAGGACCTAGGGCGAAGAGTGTGGCCACGTAAAATCGATTTAGGTTCCCCCTCCACACCCCAAGTAATTTTTTACTGAGCCTTCCAAGGTTATGCTTTTAGTGTGGTTTATTACTATTATTGTAGGTTATTGTAAGTTTTCTATAAGTCTTTGACTTTTCGTAAAATATTTATGAAAGGCTCGCCGCCATCTGCCCGGAAAGAGCTGATCTCTTGGCGTTTCGCTTGTCTTGTTTTGCTCTGCATGTCTTCCGTTTTTATACCCCATTTGCTGTTCTTTGTCATTGGCCTTTCATCTACTTTAAATTTCCTATGTTAGTGCAGGGGTGGTGATCGGGCGGTGGTGCTGGTTATAGCTTGCAACGCCGGAGCGTTCTACTTATTTGGATATGGGAGGGTAAGGGCCTAGGTGCGGGTGGGAGTTGTTTGGATGTCGTTTCTCTTTTCTGTCTCCCTCTCTTGGAGACGGCCCGATATAGACTGAAATACAGTTTCAAAGGGCCGTTAAACCCAAAACAACCAACCAACCAACCTATGTTAGTATCACTGTGAAGGATAAAAGGTCAAATCTCGTCAAATCCCTGTCGTTGACATTGCTTCGACAGAAAGAAATGAATTGCATTCATTTATACAGCGGATAGTTAAACATTACCCTTTGTCGAATATTCCATAGAGCACTTTTACGAAATTGTCCGGAAATCAATTATACTCAGTAGGTGTAAATATGTTGTATAAATCGCACAGATCGGTATGTCAATATAGAAGAGTCTCTACACTCGAAGGTAGGACTCTTTTACTCATTGTGAACTTATGGTTTACCAATTTTGAAAAATTCTGCAGAATATCTATTCACGTGGGTGAAATGCGCACCTTTTAGTTGCGATAATGTGATTGGCTATCCTTCAAGGGAGGATTGAGTTTTCGTCATCGTTTGGAATTTAGTTATGAAAGGCCTAGGGTCGATAAGCATCAATTTCGGCCTCAAAATTTCAGAAAAAAATAAAATTTGAATATTTTCGTTAAAATTCCTTTATATGAATATGTTACGGTACGTTATTTTCAAATCAAATGTCTGTTTTTAAGTTCTGTTCATGACGTTGCCATGGTAACGCTCCAAAAATGCTGCACTTTCGCTTTTTTGCACTTTCTTGCCATTTTATTGTATTCAGACCAAAATTCTAATGTCTCCGCATTCGACAAACAACTTCAAACTGTTACGCAGAAGGTTTTACACATGGGTGTAGAGCCTTATGCGTCGCCAGGATGGCGGAGGGTGACTTTCGGTTAATGGTGTTATCGACCAGTGTACTACATTAGCAAAGAAACAACGTTAGAATATTGGAAATTTATATATGATAATGTAAGTTCTATATACAAACAATACATTTTACAACTGACACAACTACAATAATATACAACGCATGTCAGTTCATGTCGCTGGACCAAGTAAGGTGTTTGTTCCAAATCTGTAATCGATCTGCGTAGGTTACGCAAATCGATTACTGACTGCCGTTATCACCGTACTCGGCCCAGCGCCATGAACTAAAAAAATACAAAGAACAAAGACGTAAACTGAGCTCAACAATGAAAAAAATAAGGCCTTTCCATCGTTGCCGGCGATCTTATACTGGTCACTCCCTGGGTTACACCAGGGACCAGCCTCTACATTGTAGGAAAACACCTGCTTATTCCACAACGCGCACTTATGGATAATTTTAGCAAGTGCTATCGACTTGCTATAAACACTATTACACTAATAGACGAACACTACTGGTTCACAATGTCCCAATAATTGCTAGGGGCAACAATATCCACGACAGTGGTTGACTACGCCTGTATTATATGCGTCCCGCCTGGGCTTGGGACTCTTGCGTAAGCTGCGTCGTAACTATACCTCTACCCGGGTTGGTATTAACCTGGAGATGTAATGTGGTATCTCCAGGTGAGAAGTGGCTTTCAGCCCAAACAGTTGACTGCCGGACTTGAAGTGCCTAAAATAACGAACTTACACTTAATACATTATAACAACATCATAACAATACGTAAGACCTGAGCCTGTCTTGGAAATACCATACAACACCCTTGGCGAATGCCGAGCTAAACGAGCACACGCCAGCCGTGTCACTAGACACAACTCGCGCACACGATGTAAAGCTAAAATCGTGCTTACCAATTCCGTCAATGAAGAAACGCAGATCCTACCACACATGTGCGTCGAAGGATCTGACGTCAATCAATGTCAAGAAATATACTGACGTCAACAGATACTACCAAGACATATCCCCCATAAAACATGAATGATCAAAACAATGACTTTTTACATTGAATAGAATTACCAAAAAATCTAACTTGCACGGTCATTAATTCACTTCTTTAAGCTAAGCGTATGACCATTTGCCATACAATATATCCTTTGAATAGCTTAATAAGTATTTCTAATACATTTGGGTCATTACGTTTGATCTGACATCATAACGCCAATGGTGTCATACATATGACGTCATCTAGTGAAGGCAAATCAAACGCATGACGACAAAATGATACAATTTATAACATAAGGAAAAACCCTAATGCGGTGCATGCTATGACGTCAATTGACGTTGAGTATGTAAATTGGTTCCATTACAAATCAATCTAATTCTATAGGCCACTTATACATGAAGTTAATGTAAAAGGTACTGACGTCGCAATAACATGAATGCAACTGACGTCACTCGACGTCAAATATACGTACACCAGTGCAGCCTCCATCAGTGTTACAAACTATTTCCGTAATTTACAAAACTTCCTAAAATATAAATTCCATGCGCAGCATGATCATTATCATCATAATCAGTATCGAATCACCTTAATCATACTATATCAATCACATTCCTAGCCAAACCTATTCTGAACAAATATAATAAAATTTTACCTGTCACAGCCGATCAACTGAATCTAGGCACTATAATATTCCTTCCTCATGAAATTTCTAAGCCACTTTTAAAAAATGCTCAGAATTCAACAATTATAAATACTAAATCTATGGCTTGGTCGTCTCACCTCAAAATCATGCAAATAGTTTTTACAGTGAAAAGCCATGTGAATATAGTAACTGCCTAAAATAGATATACAGGAAAATTGGAAAAAAAATGAATTTATAATTCTTGAAACGGGTGAAAATTAATAACTTTGTCAAATAGTGTCCTACACCCACAAAAACTATATTGGAACATTTAGGAACAAAAACTGAATCTAAATGAATGTAAGAATGCGTAAAAGAAGGACAATCCTGACACGAAATATTTCACCAACAGGTATCAAAAGCAGGAACTCAGCTTATGTGCACATACTGTATTGAAAGAAAAATACTTCGATGAAAATACCATCTCATCAGTTACTGCTGCGTGATTAATAGCCACAATTTCCGTAAATGTTTTACTACCACAGTTACCCTAAATACTGTAGACCTACTGACTGAAAAGAATTAAAAGGAATTTCGACTTGACATAGTCGACGATCCCATCCATTATGTAACACATACTTTAGCGATCGATTTTGTTACCAAAAAAGGAACTTTGACAAATAAATTCTTGTTGTTTGTTGCATGCGGAGAAGTTTTTAAAAATAAAATATGTCCTCTAGCTACGTGCGCCTTGCAACCTGGTTAATATATCTGAGGCTGACAGAAGCTGTTATGTGCTTGACATAACTCAGAGAGTTCGATGAAGTAAGACAATATGAAATTATATTCATGTGAATCAATCCTTAAGTAAAGTATCTTTTCAATGACCCTTTTTTATCTCAGCACATAGCAGATAAATGACATGAAACTCATAAACCGGTAGATCTGCCACCGTTTAGTCTTAATCCTTAGTCTTAGTTGGGCGCTAATTGTACTAGACTCATGGAAAACTATTTAATCATGGTGTTATATTAATAATGACCCCAGTGAACACTTCAGTATTGTACTTAAGTTACATTTAGACTTTTTCAACAAAAGCGGGTAAACAAATCTTTATCAAACTATTAATTTGAAATTATTAGTGTCTTAAATGCATTGAGACTAAAGCAAGTACATGTATTCAACGTATAAAGTGCCTTCGATATTTAGAAATATATTCACGCAGGATGGTTTTCTGAAATTCACCTAAAGAAAAGAAGATGTTTTGTATTCATAAATTAAGTTTTTACCGTACTTTGCGAACAATTATTTCATCATGTCTTTTAGCATATACATGTCACTTAGGCATTCTTTTCAATAATCTCGATTTGTTAATAAATACGTTATTTCCAGTATGGCGTCTTCTTTGTTAGTCTAAGACATAACATTTGCTGAGATAACTTATTTTCTTCTAAGTTTCATTTCACTTGCATTCAAGGACTGCTCTTCTCTCCAGGCGTAGTATGTCATACCACCTTCCCCAGAATTGTAGGATGAAATTGTTCCCGGCGTGGTGTAGTTACCATTTAAATTTGCCCATGCACAGAGTACATACCACCATCCACCATGATCGACTGATGGGCAGTGGTCGTTGTTTTCTCGATCAAAGGTTGAAAATATACTACCGTTATTATACGACAAACCATGTCCGCTGTCGCCTACAAAATCGCAGAAAAATACATTGATTTATTAAATAATTATTTAATACAACTTCAACTTCTTTTCTATTTTTCACCCACACACACACACGCACGCACGCACGCACACACACACACACACACACACACACACACAAATGATGATGTATATGAACCCCAAATGTAATTGTTTGCTCTGAAGAAAAGAAACATTTATTTATGTGCTGATGACTATCCCAGCAGAAACATGATGTCTTACTAATGTCGATTATGTCACGTCGCATGTACCTCAATATAGTCGTTTCGATGCCATACGCCCGCTGGGATGTATCCTAGATGAACATGGTCCAAGTAGGGAAGTACATTTATGGTAAAACAAAGCTTGGCCTATCTATGGAGTAGAAAAGAAAGAAACGAAGAAATATCAGTTTTTCCAACATGTTTGCAAACTTTAGCTTTAATAAGTTTGCCATCTCGAAAGAACTGAATACATGTTGTATCTAAATAAAAAGTTTTCCTTTTATTTATCTTAATGATTTATTGGAAGTCAACAGTATTTTACATTGTCATGCGGAAGTGCTTCAGTCGGATACATGTATACAGCTCCTGCATAGGTTTTTCTGTGTATGTTTTGAAACAGGCCAAATCCCAGAAGCATCGGCATACGATACCATAGCACCGCCTTTGAAGGAATCTGTGTCTGGTCCAAGAATCCTACAGAGGAATTACAGTCACTCCATCTGCGTATAAAGCGTATTTTTCAATATTAACTCGTAGATTAACTTTAAGGGCTGAAAGTAATGGCAAATACGGATTTAGAGAAAAGCGCAGCACAATAGATCATCTAACAACTGTGACGTTGATAATAGAAAAAAGAAAAGCAATGAAAAAATCACTTTTCCTAGCCTTTGTTAATTTTAGTAAGGCATATGATACGATAACTAGGGAACTGAATTTAAATCATCAGGAGATGATTTAAATTCAGGAGATGATTTAAATAAGCTTCAGCTCAGGAGATGATTTAAACAAGCTTCAGCTCAGGAGATGATTTAAATAAGCTTCGGCTCAGGAGATGATTTAAATAAGCTTCAGCTCAGGAGATGATTTAAATAAGCTTCAGCTCAGGAGATGATTTAAATAAGCTTCAGCTTTCTATCAGATCCTGTACCATATAATATTATGTACAATTGTGTAGCAACTTATTTGAATAAAATATTGTTTAAACCAACTAGGGAACTGCTTTGTAAAAAACTTTAGTCTTACGGGGTTGACGGAAACATATTCCGGTCTCTACACTCTATATATAGGCTGTCAAAATCAACAATCTTAAAACCTCTTGGTTCTATGTTCGTTTAGGTCTAAAACAAAGTTGTGTTTTATCAACATTACTGATGAATTATCAATGATCTTAGTGACGTTGTTTCGAACTTAAATAAAGGTATATTTATAAATAAATGAGAGGTTAAGATTTTAAACTTGTACGTGTACGTCTAGCGATGATTTGTGTGCAGACGACATCAAAAAATATTTACACTTGCCACTGACTTCCCATAGGTAAACCTGTTAGAGCAACTGGCCTTATACACCGATGAACGACAACTGATCATGTGACGTTGTCCTCAAGCGACGTCTAACGTAAACAAACGTCTTGATTGGTCCACGTAACATTCGATTGATGCCACGTTATGGCGACGGCTGTTTAACGTAATGGCCGAATACGTCGTTGCTATCTTTTCTTCGATGCATATTTTGCATATTCTACATTAAATTACCACGAAAATAGCATAGGAAGGGTCTGAAATTAAGTGTAAATATCAAAATAGAAATGTGATTTTTCAGCGTTCATCGTGTGAAGAAGCCAGTGGTCGTCGCTAAAATTCTGCAAGACGCAATTCGCGCTTCATGGAATTTTAGCTCTGCCCATGTAGGGCATATGAGCAAATGTATGAAATACGAACGACGCTGAATAAACTAGATGCAGAAAAGATTTATAACCTTAGCTGGAATCGAGCTCAGGTTTTCTGGATCACGAGTTTATAGCATCAACCTTCTAGTCAACTTTTTTTTAAAAAAATCATGTGGTCACAATAATTATACGCATCATAAATGAAACTGAAATGGGGAAGCTGGTCGGAATCAATTATATCCTTATTAAAATAGGGAAATCGGACTATTGGATGGGTAGATATGGGTTACATTACCAATAAACGATAAAAAAAGGCTAAGACACAGAGGACTGTGTCGCCGGTATTAAAGCCTTCCTTAAAAAAGGCGGATGTGGTTGAGAAGTGAGTGTACGAAAGTAGTGAACTGACAATAGTTAGGACCTTCCTTTACCGTAAAGAGTACAGAACAGTACCATTACTTTTTAAGTTGCCAACTGACTGCACTGGGTAAAAAACTTTGTATTGATTACAAAGAAATTAAATGAGCATGTAAATGATAGTGGTCAAAGTACTCAAATCATAAGTCCGAACTCGTAGGTCATTTAAACATACACAATTCCGGAATATTTTAGATACACAGACATGGACCCCAAAACAGAGGTGTGATCAGGTGCCCGCGGGGTAGTAAGCATCACCTGCCTTTTATAATACACCCGCCATATCTATGTATCTGTGGAAAAAGTCAGTGAAAATGAAATTCCGGTGTTTGAAAGCTTAAAGCAAGGTTTTATAAAATGCAGTCGTTGAAGGGCCTGGAGCCAGATGCCAGGTGTTTTACCGTAAAATCTACGAGACTTTGTAACAGTGCAATTATTTGGCAAAATGTAGTATATTAGCTGGTCGCCGGTTGTGATAGTGGGGCGAAGGTCGGGCCTGTATGCATTCGTTTTGACACAAAATAATTTGAACGTTAAGTTTCGACAAAAGAAAAGAAAAAAGTAAATGACCGAAAAAATTGTGTAGAGGAGAAAGAATGACAAGAAAATGTTAACCCCAAACCAAACGTACACGCGGACGAAAGGTCATGCTGATTGCGTTTCGATAATTACTTTGACCAGCTAAAAGAATTCGCCGCAATTCTACAAGTGTACGTGTGGCTGCTAGTAGCCATACGCGTACAAGTTCTAAATCTTCACTTCCCTAATAGTTATATTGATCATCTATTTTAATTTATGCTGATGATCTTGTCCTTATATCGGAAGATAAAAATGAACTAAAGAGCTTACTAGATGTCCTGTCAAGTTGATGTAACAAAAACTGTTTGCGTATAAACCTGGGTAACACTAAACTTATGCATTTTAGAAACCAGTCTATCGCAAAGTCAGCTTTTCAGTTTAAATGTTGCGACTCAGTTATCGAGTTTACAGATATATAAAAGTACCTAGGACTGGTTTTGAACGAATATCTAGATTACAGTGTGACAGAAAAATTTGTTGCACAGTCAGCGACTATAGCATTTGGCCAACTTATTTCCAAGTTCAAACTTGCCGTATGACGTCTTAACTGAACTATCTGACAACATACTATGGTCGGTAATCGGTTATGGTGCAGCTATATGGAGAGTTAAAGAATATTCTGAGATAAATGCGGTACAACACAAAGCGTGTAGGTTCCTCCTAGGAGTAGACAGATATGCATCGAACGCCGCAGTGAACGGCGACATGGGATGGATTCTCCCTCATAGCAAGCAATGGAATACCTATTGTGTCATAGTTTCTGTCTAAACCACATGGACGACAAGAGGTTTTTCAATGGTCATACAGCACAAGACAGAAGTATAGAAATTGGTATTTACATATAGAACAAATGATCAATGTTCCCTAGATATATGTTATATTTGAAGTGAAAGTAAACGTCATTCTGTAATATCTTCATTAAAGGGTTCAATGTTTAATAACTTTAAAAATGACTGGCTAAATAAGATACATAGTAATACTAGCATATCGAACGGCGAAAATGAACTTCCTACATATAAATTATTCAAAAGAACATATGAAACTGAACATTTTGTTAAAAGCCATATTATGTCTAGGACAATAAAATGCAAAAGCGAAATTTAGATGTGGTGTTGCCCCCCTTCGTATTCAAACGGGTCGGTACAAAATGTTGTCTGTCGATAAAAGATATTGCTTTCATTGTAAATCTGAAGTAAAAAAAAGAAGAGTACGTATTAGTAGAATGTCCTTTGTACTGCAAAATACGACATGAATTTTTAGTAAAACTGAAATTTTTGTCACTGGTTTCCAGTAGCTAAGTAACTCTGACAAAGCTTGTCATGTATTGTCTGATAGTCGGATCGTAAATTATAGTGCCAAAGCCTGTCATGACATTTTAAAGGAACGACGTCAATGTTTTTATCGATATTACAATTTTTAAGATGTTAATGATGTAAATGCTAATTTCATAGTGTAAATAATAAGAACACGACTGTGTAGCACGATATTTTTACCGAACAGGGAATGGACTATCTCGAATAGGTGGTGTTTATTCCCTGCTCATGTATTGCCGTGTTGTACATAGTTTTTACCTTTTACTAGTCTCTTATAACTCAATGTGACTGGTTTCATATAGTTTATTCCTAAACTGTTTAGATAATATTGATTTATCATGCCTAAATTGTATGAAAATGAGACTTTATTAAACCATTTGTCTGTCTGTTTGTGTGTCTGTCTGTTTGCCTCCATACACCCATCTTTAAAACTGTCCCTGTCCTCGCCTGTTTCTCTATTTCAAACGTCATGTGCATAGCTTTATTTTCAAATATGTTTGTAGCATCTGTGATTGTTTGAGAAATGCTTATAATATTGAATACACAATCTTGTCATCCCGTATTGGTGAGAACTTACAAAATTTTTAAGTTTGATGAGACTGTAATTGTCTTAGAAACGTTGCTGTTTTTTTGTGTTTTTTTTTCTCATTTGAAAAAGCGCATACCCTTTCTAGTGCACAAGGAGTATATTAAGAAGGTTTTAAACTGATAGATTTAAAACTGTGGGTGACCTCATATAATTTCATAGTCTGTAACAGTAATTATTTTGTCAAAAATTACTTTTCTTTTCGCTAATGAATTTGCACATCTTCAGTATATTGTGACATCTATACGAAGTTTCAAACTGATTGCTTCAATACTGTGGGAAAAGTTGATTATACAAACTTGCATTTTGCATTTGGGCATTAACTGAAGAATTTCTGAGTATGGAAAGCCTGTAATTTTGTCAAAAATAATTTTTCTTCCTTGAAAGGCACATGCGCATTTTCAATAAATTTGAAACAGCTCTGTTAAGTTTCAAACTAAAAGCTTGCAAGCTGTTAACTTGCCATCCTGTATTATACAAGGCCCGTAAAATTTCAATGTCTAAAAAACTGTAAATTTGTCAATAAATGTTTTTTCCCCTATTCAATCGTGCACGTGCATATCTTCAATATGCATGTAACAGTTATGAAGAATTTTGGATTGACTGCTTAAATATTGTAGAAGGAATTGAATATTCCAAGGTTTTAGGCAGAGGACAGACGGACTGACATAGAATAGACGGACGGGGAGGGGGTAGCATAATGCCAACTGACTGTCACTGGCCTGTCGGTTCTGGCAAGAAGATTATTAAAGGTTTAATAACATATAGTATTCCTCAAAGTTATTGAGAATTTTTCGCAAAGTGAAAATTAAGCACTGGTAGTTGCCAGATCATATCTTTGTTTACTTAGTTAACAACATCTCTCTGTGAACTTTTAGCATACCAGTAATACTCATACGTTTGAGTCACAAATGTTATCTCCCCAAGAACCTTGAACTGTCCCGCCCAGAGATTTTTTTGTCCGACTAGATAATATGTATCCTTGCTAAATAGAATCGATATTTGTGGAAAAGATAATGACAAATCAGTTGTTTTTTTATGGTTTTCGCATCTAGTTATAAGGTGTTGGCGAACTGAAAACAGAATTTTATGAGCTTGTCAGCTGTAGATGCTGCTGGCTTTCAAACACGTGACTTCATGTCGAAAAAGCGCCCGAAATTGGGGAAAATGGCAATTTTGACAGAGGATATGTTGCTCTGATTCATTCTTATTCTATACATCTCGACGGAAACGGCACAAACCAATATTTTTATAAGGCTCAGGTAACATGCGTTTAGGGATATGATTTTTTGACATGATTATTTATATCGTGCCAAACTATTCTTTTCAGATCACTAACAGATCAGATTTTTTTGCTGTTTCTGATGATTTCAAAATTCTTCCTATATTGTAACAGCCAGTCCCTGACTCAGAAACTGAAATCATTAACATTAAACCATGTAAAATATTAAAGACATATGGCTTCAGTAGGTCCTGTGGCTTCAGAGGAGATAATGTTTGAAAATGTCACGGATGACAGAATCTCAGTGCCCTTGAACAAAGGTCAAAGAATGACCTTGACTTTTAGCAACATGATATCTTCATCTCGTCAATTAGTTCACCATATATATCAAATATTGTACCTTAGTTTTAAACAATTTCTGAGAAATCCACTGTTTAAGCGTTTTCCCAGATACAAGCATATTGTACCAAGTTGACCTTGACATAAATTAGGTCCAGATCAACCTATGGTCATTATTTGCACAAACTATAATGCGCCTCAATCCCGAATGCTACATACAATAGAACTTCATTGGCTCGAACAGGCGTGGAATCATGAAAATTATTTCAGCCTAAGGTAGTTCCAGCCATCCAGGGTAAGTTTCTACATAAACTGAACCTAGGGACCAAAGAACGAGGAATAGCCAGGCAGGGTAAATGAGCCATCAGGGTTCGAGCCATTGAAGTTCTATTGTACAAAGTTTCAAGGTCATTGGCCTTGCGGCTCTGGAGAAAAAGATTCTGATTTTTTTTACCATATATGGCTGTTGCGGTCATCTTGACCTCGTGACACAGCCCCAACGAACAAATTGTCTTTCCCCCGCCACATGGAGATTTCACAGGAAACTTAGCTTTAATCGGTCCCGTAATTTCAGACAAGATGTTTGAAAATGTTGATGGACGAGCGACGGACGGACGGACGGCGACTGTCTGACTATATATAGTATAGTCAGACAGTCACCGTCCATCCGCTTACGGCTCATGTGAGCTAAAACGGTAAAAAGAACGTGAAATTTTCCTTGGTTGAAAATCCAATATTCCGGATAAAAGAGGGTATAATTTGTTTAAAAAGTTCATCAACACAGGGTGCAATTAGTGTACAGAAAGTCCACGTTGTAATGGTTAAGACACTGACGTCATAACTAGCCCCAAACAGTGCTGACCTTTAACTGACTGACGCATCAGTATAGAAAATAATGGTTTCCAGATCTGGGCTATCTAGACATGATACGCATAACTACATACAGCGCTTATATATTACATTCTCTTCCGAAAGAGAAGGTTTTGTTGCTGAGTCGTAGGCGGCGACATAATCTGTTGTAAGCGCTTTTGAAAGAAATATCCTACTTATAGCTTGATTCCAACCAAATTTGCATGATAACGCTGTTGAGGCAGTAACATGTACAATAAAGATTGGTGAAATTCGTCTCGTGTTTTCAGGAGGATTTTGAATACCAAATCTCCCCCCCCCCTCACACCACCCCACTCCAAAACACATTCTAATTGATGCAAAACAACTAACGGGTCAAACTAGACAATTTATAAATGAAATAGACTCACCACCATTTATTCTAACCAGAGGACCAATGGTCCTGTAGCTCACCTGAGACCATTCCTCCTCAGCAAGCTTATGCTGACTTTATTGACCCATAGGACCACTGGTTCTGAATTGCTGACCCGAGCATCATCAGATGTGACCAAGCTTATAACAAAAGCTTAAAACAGTAGAATATGTAGTGTTCATGAGGTGCAAGTGAAATGATAATGACATGCCTTTTGGCGAAAACAAAACCTATGTTTCATTTTCGTAAAAAGAAAAAAACATCAACCTAGTATCCTCATTTCAAGATCCCTGGCCTTTGGGTTCTGAAAAATACTCTTGAGGTGTTCTTACCTTTTATAAGCATGACAGCCATTTCGGTCATGTGACCGAGACAATCTGAACAAACTTGTTTACCTGAGCTAGGAGGTCTCCTAATGTAATTTGGCTGAGTTACTCAAGAGCTTTAGAGGAGAAAATGTTTCAATTTTTGAATTTTAAAATCTCAATGCATTTGAACAAAGGTAGAGAAATGATCCGACCTTTGTCAACATAAACTCTTTATTTTCTCATTTTGTTAACCATATACAGTCAAACCTGTCCTGACGACCGCCTAGATTGAGCGACCACCTGCATTTAGCGACCAGTATGAAATCATCCCGACGATTTTTTTTCATTTTTATATGACACTGTTGACCCTTTGTCTTAAGCGACCAGCACCCGTACATTTTCCGAATATTTTTACCTATAACGACCACAAACAGCAGCTCAAAACATTTACTCCGGTAATTTTCTATTAAATCATTTGAATATTTGTACATGTACTTTGTATGTCAATTTTAACCAACCTCCATTTAGATGACTTTTTATCATATTTCTGTACACACTTATTTTAACATTCATGTATTAAATTTATTATAATCTCAACCTTTGCTCATAGTTTCTAGTAGCAGGCCATAGTGGTGGTGGCAGTCAATCCTGGTGAGTGTTCTGAACTCTGATGCCCAATCTGAATTAAGAGAACAGCTATATTAAGAGACCACTTTTCATACTTCCCTGGGGCGGTTTCTCAATAAAGGTTTGACTGTATACCAACTATTATATCGTAGATTTCAATAATTTCTGAGCAAACCACTGAAAAAGTATTTGCCCACATTAACGCATCAGGAACCCAAGTTGACTTGCCATAAATTAGGTCAACGCAGGGTCATCATTTAAATAAACTTTATATGGCCCGAGTCTCCACTGCTACATACCAAGTTTCAAGGTCAGTGGTCTTTCGGCTCTGGAGAAGATAATTTTTAAAATGGCAAGATAATGTCTTCATTTGCTTTATGAATTAAGCAAATATACCAAATATAATACCTACGACTTTAACAGTTTTTGAGAAATCAAGTGTTTCACTGTTCTCATTTAAAAGCATAACATAAATAAGGTCATTGTCACTGCAAGTCCATCATTTGAATAAACAGAGGATAGATTCTGAGAAATCTAAAATTTGAGATCGATTTAGACTATTATTCTAGATCATTGTCTTTTTATTATCATTTGGATCCTTTTGAAACTAATCAGTCTTTGAATCGGCTGCCCAATTAAAATTAAGAAATTACAGAATGCTTTTTCTGGTTTCGTCACCAGATATTGTCAGGGTCACTGACGAGGCTTTATTAGCCGAAACTGCGTAGTCAGGCCCATGTTCCTACTTCTGTTTGTATTCTCTGCTCTTGAAGGAACCTTTTAAGACTTTAATTTGTAGTGTTCTGGTACCCAATCATACATACAAACTTTCAAGGTCATATGACTTTCCGTTCTGAACAAGCAGATTTTCGAAAGGTACTACCATATACGGGCAATTCGGCCATCTTGGTCATATGACCAAGATCATCTGAAATTAAGTTGGTTCCTCTTGCCCAGAAAGCATCTAAATGGCATATCGCTTCAATCAGCCGAGTGGCTTCAGAGGAGATGTTTCAATCTCAGTGACCTTGAACATAGCGTAAAGAAGAAATCTGGCCTGTGGCAAAATAACGTCTTCATTTGTTGTTTTAGTTAAGCATATGCCAAATATTATACCTCAGACCTAAACCGTTTCCAAGATATCTAGTGTTTAAGCATTTTCCCATATAAAAGCATAAAAAGCAAAGTTGACCTAGGCATTAATAGTCAAATTATCTCCCTTCCATTTAAACAATTAGCAAATTGGGAAGTCCAAGAACATCAAAAGTTCTGCAGTGCTACGAAACATTTCTTTGCAAATCTTTTTATTTTACTCTTGTTAATTCATTTAACCTCTTCGTATGAATGGGTTTTGTTCTTTTCAAGAAATACATGGTGTTAAAAGGTCTATGGAAATCCAGTGGTAAGCCACTGTTACTGTTTCTACTGCCAACTTTCACCTGATTGTTTCTCTAAACGCAAAGCTCGTTTGCTTGATTTTTTTTCGCTGTTTCTTACCCTTCTTGCGGACATTATGTCTGGAGAAAATAATTGGCTGAGCATTTTATGGAATTAAAAAATTTAGCTTCTGAAAGTATGGTGACTTATAAGTTTAACCCCATCACAAAAGCAAGCGTTCTGGTCTCTAAAGTTTATGGATAATTGATGCGACAGAATATCATAATTAAAGTAACTTTAAATGTCTAAATAAGTGCAGATACCTATACCTTAATTGGGCGTATACATTGTATTCACTTCTTTTGATGTTCAGTATAGTTTCAAAAGGCCCAGTGGCTTCAGAGGAGGAGACGTTTCAATTTTGAAATCTCAGTGACCATGAACAAAGGTCAAAGAAGAAGCTTGACCTTTGAAAACATAATGTCTTGATTTACTTCTTGAGTTAAACATATATACACCAAATATTATACCTTAGATTGTTAGTTTTAGAGAAATCTAGTGTTTAAGCATTTCCCCATAAAAAGGCATAACATACCAAAAACGACTTAGCCAAAAAGTAAGTCACGGTCATTGCAGATACAATATTTGAAGAAACAGTTTCGTGTCCCAGTCCCCAGTGCTACATACGGTTGTTTTGGTAACTGTAACTTTTTTCGTTTCGTAATATCCTTGACAACATAGTTAACCAGGTGTATTCGACGTATATATTTATATGAGATAGCTCCGTTCTGCACTGTTTGCTGCAAATTCATATTTCGTTGATTTTTTTTCTTTTTTGCAGAAAAAATATATTGTACCAAAAACGGTAAAAATCGAGTATATCATTCAGTGTAAGTTTTCCTGCTATATAGATGAGAAAGTGGATATTTCAATCCCTAAAATTTATACCTGCTGTTCCCGAGAAACTTCCTATATGTAGCCTATATGATGGAGAAGACGAAAGTGAGAAGTTCTGATACACTTCATATGCAGTTGTGCCATTCGCATCTTCTAAATCCAATCGCAATTCACTGACCGTATGCTGTAACAGCTGATAGACATATTTAAGACCTGAAAACAAAATTTCACACATAGTATAGTATAGTATGTCTCTCAGGCCCTTATTTAAATATATTAGCAGGTTAAGTTAATTTCAGAGACAGGTGTGCATCAATTATCAATACATGTTTGTTGTATACAGAGCCAAAAGCTATCAAGATACTAGGTAATCGTAATACGATAGTAATAGCCTGGGACTTCCATGTAGATTCTGTCATAGATTTGAGTGCCTCTATTCAAATTATCCAAATTATCCTGCAAGCAGCAAGTTAACAATTACACTTCTACCTGCAGCGTGGTTGACGTCCTTTGCGACGAAAATCAAAGACATGCGAAATCCTTATCGCCAGGCGATGAACTTTTCATCATGTGCTTCTGAGACAGTTTCAGAAATAATTGACAACCGTGTCTTGTAGGTGGGCGGGTAAAAAATCAAGTCCGTCATTCTGGTGGTTGATCATTTTATCGTTTTCTTTTCATTCAGCTGACGTAATGTTGACACATCTAAATTTCTAATTGAGGCGCGCCATGAGAAAACGTACCTTAAGACATGTGCAAATAGCGAATATTAAAAAGATACGCCTTGAAGTTTGCAATTGCGCAGTCTGATCAGAGTTTTCGCTATTTGGTACAGACAATTTTGCTGACACCATGCATATGCACAGGTTCATTCGAGTCTGCATTATGAGTTAGTATACTTTTTGCTTAGTCTGTTATAATCCTTCTGTTGGTCTAAATTATTTTGTTCAGTAAAAGAGGTGAGTTGCCACCTATTTGGGAAAGAGCTGCTGACTCGGCTTATCACTTGTGATTTATTGTTTGTTGGGATGTCTTTGTCAAAACATGATCAGACGACATGCAGATAGCAAGACCCATAACTCCACATACATTTTTACGGAATTATGCCCCTTAGAAAATTTAAGTATGGAAACCGTGTCCGCTCAATAACTCTGTAACAGATTGAGAGAATTTCACAAAACTTGGTACAAATATAAAGCATTATCAGACAACATGCAGAGAGCAAGACCCGTACCTCCACCTACCTTTTTAAGGAAGTATGCCCCATTGAAAATTTTAGTATAGAAATCGTGTCCGCTCAATAACTCTGTAACCGACTGAGATAATTTCACAAAACTTAGTACAAATATAGTGCATCATCAGATGAAGTGCAGAGAGCAAGACACGTAACTCCAGTTATATTGTTTATGGAATAATGCCCCTTTGTATATTTAAGTATGGAAAATCATGTCCGCTCCAAACCTCTAAAACTATATGAGATATTTTCATGAAACTAAGTACAAATACAAAGCATCATCAGAGGATGTGCAGAGAGCAAGACCCGCAACTCAACCTACATTTTTTACGGAATTATGCTCCTTTGAAAATATTTGTTTGGAAATTGTCCGCTCAGTAACTGTAACCGATTGAGATAATTTTACGAAACTTGGTACAAATATAAAGCAGTATCAGACGACATGCATAGATCAAGAACCATAACTCCACTGATATCTTTTATGGAATTATGCCCCTTTGTAAATTTTAGTATGGAAATGATGTCCTCTCCATTTCTCTATAACTATATGAGATATTTTCATGAAACTTAGTGCAAATATAGAGCATTATCAAAGGAATTGCAGAGAACAAGAACTGTTACACCATCTACATTTTAACGGAATTCTGCTCCTTTGGAAATTTTAGTATGGAAATTGTTTCCGCTCCATAACTCTGAAGCTATATGAGATATTTTCGCAAAACTTGGTACAAATATAAGGTATCATGACTTGATGGGCAGAGAAAATTCTGCTTACATTCACTACAGAATTACATCCCTATGAAAATTTTAAGTATGGAAATCATGTTTGCACTAAATTCTGAATCTAAAAGAGTTATTTTGGAAGCTTGGTACAAATATAAAACATCAGACAATGTGCAGTGAACAAGAACTTCAACTCCATCTACACTTTTTATGGAATTATGACCCTTTGTAAATTTAAATATGGAAACCATGTTTGTTCTATAACTTTAAAACTGTAAAAGATATTTTCCGCAAACTTTAAAAAATATAAAGCATCATAAGACGATGTGCAGAGAACAAGATCCATATGCTCTGTATCTTAAAAACCTTTAGAGATATTTTCATGAAACTTTACACAGATGTGAAGGCAACAATACAGTTGTTCTGGATTTTTTTGGAGTTATCCCTTTTGAACATTGAAAATAGTACATTTTGCTTTAATTAAAGATATTTTCTTGAAATGCTGTTCAATTATAAAGCATCATAATTTGATGTGCAGAAAAACAAGATCGGTAGCTCCGCCTACATTTTTAATAAAATTATGCCCCTTTGTAATTTTTCAGTACAGAAATGGTATTCCCTCTGTAACTTTAAAACCGCTGAAGATATTTTTACAAAACTTGGTTCAAATATAAGTCATCATCAGAAAATTTGCAGAGTTAAGAACCCTACATCCAGAATAAGAACCATAACTCCATCTGCATACCTGGTGAAGTTGGGAGGGGGGGGGGGGGGGGGGCAGACATCTGTTTTTGTTTCAAAACCAAACATCTAGTTGTTGATTTTGTGGGCTAATAATTGGTAAATAGTATATAGATTCATCTTCATAATTACATGAAGATTTGTGAATAAAGTGAGTAAAATAGGTCAAGGTCATTCTTTGACCTTTGACCCAGGACTCTCAGTTTTCGACAGTTTCAAACAACTCCCCAAAAGCCACTGGGCCAACAGTAACCAAATTTCAGATGTAGCCTCTAGGGGAGAAGGGAACAAAATTTGTTCAAACAGTCACGGTCACATGACTAACATGGCCACCATGCCCATATATGGTAAAAACCTTTAACTAGATGGTTGTCCAGGGACAACTTGTCAAGCCCGCTGTTTGCTTTAGTGACCTGTAAGTATGTCAAGACTAACTGCTTCACTCGCCTATCAGAAAGAAGCCAAACAACACCATGCTTAGATAGTGCGTTTCCTTATTAGATATTTCATTAAGTGCGTTTCCTTATTAGATATTTCATTAAGTGCGTTTCCTTATTAGGTATTTCATTAAGTGCGTTTCCTTATTAGATATTTCATTAAGTGCGTTTCCTTATTAGATATTTCATTAAGTGCGTTTCCTTATTAGATATTTCATTAAGTGCGTTTCCTTATTAGATATTTCATTAAGTGCGTTTCCTTATTAGATATTTCATTAAGGAAAACAAGTAGCAGTACTGGACCGGACAACCTCAATTCATAACAATTTTATCATTCGACCTGCAAGTATCATCTTGATCTTGGATCTACCAGAATAAATGAATCACATGACATTTTACTCGTCAAGAAGAACAATTATGTCAAATTATTTTGAAATACATGCACAAATGTAGAAGTAATAGCTGCGACAAGCTCTGCTGATGACAGTTTTATCTTTTATCCTTCTAGTGTGACCTTGGACCTTGAACCTACCAGAATAAATGCCCTACTCAACAAGGAGAACAATTGTGCAAAACTATTTTGAAATCCATCCAAAAATATAGAAGGTATGGCCCGGACAACATCAATTTATGACCATTATATCATTTGACCGTCAAGTGTGACCTTGATCTTGGACCTACCAGCTCAAATGTTTCAAATGACACTTCTTCTTATCAAGCAGAACAATTGTGCCATCTTATTTTGAATTTCATTGTTAAATATATAGAAGGTATGGCCCGGACAACATCAATTTATGACCATTATATTAGTTGACCTTCAGTGTGACCCTGACCTTGGTCCTATCTTACCAAATGTTTCAAATAGCACTTTTATTTATCAAGGAGAACAATTTTGCAAACTTATTTTGAACACCATCTATAAATGTAGAAGTTATGGCTCGGACAAGCTCCATTTATGACCATTTTATTATTTGACCTTCAAGTGTGACCTTGACCTTGGACTTATCTGACCAAATTTTGCAAATGGCACTTTTACTTGTCAAGACGAAAAACTGTGCAAAATCAGTTTGAAATCCGTCCCAAAATGAAGAAGTTATAGCTCGGACAAGCTCAATTTATGACCATTTTATCAATTGACCTTCAAGTGTGACCTTAGCCTTAGACCTCCTGATCAAATATTTCAAATGACACTTCTACTCATCAAAGAGAACTATTGTGCAAAATTATTTTGAAATCAATCCATAAATGTAAAAGTTGTTGCCCAGAACAACGGGGAGGGACGCACGCATTAACACACGCACGCACGCATGTACGCCCATACACCGAATTGATGTTGGAACAACTATGTCTCGCTCACCGCAAGCGGGCTCGACAAAAAGCTTCTTCTTGATAACCAATTAATCGATGGCCTTGAAACTTGGTATGTAGCTTTTGGTACTCAAGTACTACCGGGATTGTTCAAATGATGACCTTAGGTTGACCTTGACCTTTTTTACGTCAATGTCAAATATGGAAAAAATACTTGAACACAAGTTTTCATGGAAAGGTTTTAAGATCTTGGCCTAAAATTCATATACACAGTCATCTTGAAGAGAACATGAAGGTTTGTGAGTACAAGAGTTCAAGGTTATTCTTTGACCTTTCATATGGATTTCTCATATTTTGACAAATTCAAACAACTCCTCAAAAGCCACCGGGCTAGTTGTAATCAAATTTCACATAGACCCTCAGGGGCTGAGAGGATGAAAATTTGTTCAAGCGGTCTAGGTCACTTGACCAACGTGGCCCCTATGCCCAGAGGTCGAGATCATTCTTTGACCTTCAACTAATTTGACAGTTTGGAACTATCAGATTGTGAAATGATGATTCTAGTTTGATATTCGACCTGTTTCCTGTTTACTAAGGTGAGCGATGCAAGGCCTTATGCCCCCAACCCCTTGTTTACTGTTGAATTGAGCAGGCATAGTTCCTTGGAAACAGTAAAAGCAGTAGACAATCACTAAAAGTGATGAATTGATGAATGCCCCCGCCATATGGCTCACTAGATGAGTGATGAGTTAAGACATATCTGTTTGAAGTTATATCAAAATCAGCTTACAAATAAAGATACTTGAGGGATGACAATGTTTTCTGCTAGAAATAGCAAATGTAACCTTGACCTTCCCTCTTGAATTCTGGAACGCGGATTTGTCCAAGATATTGTCACACTAAGCACTTATATGAATGTATATCAAAATCTGTCAATAAATAAAGGTTTTAGAGGGATGATATTTATTTCTAAAAATTGTGACCTTGACCTTGGTTCTGCAATGCTGAAACGCGAACTTGTCCATGATATTGTCATATTAAGATTTATGTGAAATTTTATCAAATCCGTTAACACATAAAGGAGCTAGAACTATGACAAAGTTTTACTTAAAATAGCATCCGTGGCCTTTACTTTGGACCTACAATGCTGAAGCGAGAATCTGTCCCAGATATTGTCATGCTTAATATTTGTTATATCAAAATAATTCCATTAAAAGGGCTAGGGATGACAACATATTTTCTAAAAAAATGGTAACTGTGACCTTGAACTTGACCCTAAAATTCTGGGTGACAAACTTGTCCAAGATATTGTCAAACTAAACATTTAGGTGAAGTTAAATCAAATCTGTCAATAAATAAAGGGTCTATAGCAATGACAAAGATTTCCCAAAAAAGCAACTGGGACCTTGACCTTGGACCTACAGTGCTGAAACGGGAATTCGTCCAAGATATTGTAATACTTAACATTTGTATGAAGTTATGTCAATATCGGTCCACAAATAAAAGCGCTAGAGCGATGCTTACTTTGTTTTTGCTAAAAATAGCATCTGTGACCTTGACCGTGACCCTATTTACCTGAAAGGCAAAATCGTTCGAGGTATTGTCATACCCAAAAGAGACGTTATGTTATATTAAAATGGGTTAATAAATGAGATGGCTGGAGAGATGACAAAAGGTGAGCTTGTACATAAGCCATGGAAATATGGTCAAATTGTGTATATCATTTAAGGGGACATAATTTTGCTATAATGACCTGGATCAAAGTTCCGTTGTTCTGTTTCCTTTATGCACATGTTCAATGCAAGTCTGAACTGTGTTGCAAGGTTCAAATCCCTTCATCAAATACTGTAGGAGTTGTTGCGGAGACACGCACAGTAGTATAAAGTGTGAAATATGGTAAAAATATGTATGTCATTCAAGGGAATATAATTCTGCAATCATACTGAATCAAAGCTCCGTTTCCTTCATGCAAATACTGTAGGAGGAGTTGCGGAGACACAAATAGTACTACAAAGTGTGAATTATGGTCAAAATATGTATGTCCTTCAAGGGGACATAATTCCGCAATAATGACCTGAATCAAAGTTCTGTTCCCTTTATGCACATCTTCAGTGCATGTCTGAACTATGTTGCAAGTTTCAAATCCTTGTATCAAATACTGTATAAGGAGTTTTGAGTAAGTGAGTGAACTCGGGTTTAACGTCCCACCAACAACAAGGTCATATGGAGACAGGACCTCAGTTAAAAGTCTCTTCCGAAAGACCGGAGGAGCGGGGTATCGATCTTGCGACCGTAGGAGGAGTTGCGGAGACACTAACAGTACTACAAAGTGTGACGTACGTACGTACGTACGGAAGGACGTACGGACAAGGGCAAAACTATATGCCGCTCCCCACTTCGTGGCGGGGGGGGGGGGGGGGCATAAATATATGCGCCCGTAGGCGAAAAAGAAGTATCTGCTTTACCACCAAAATTGATGATTTTTCTCACTACTAACCTCCGAAAGTCAACACTTAAATTCGAAGAAGTCAGCCAATTTGATTTACACTTATAAATGTAGCCTTGAGTAAAATAATTTATCCTGAACGACAAATATTCTTTTTTATTGGACGTCATAATCCTATTATGCAACAGTCCAGTTACACTGCCACTTCATCGAGGGAAATGCTCTTTCTAACATAGGTAATGACATAATAGGGTCATAAAAACAATAAAGACTGAGGGTGTTTTCTATATAGTGGAGAATATTTGTCATTAAAGTGCCTAAAAAGAATCAAAACACTGAGAGCGCTGATGGGGCTGTTGCCTGATATATATTTCCTTCTAGTGTTGATTGCTATCTTAACTGAAATATATTTAAAAAGAAAAGCCACTCATATACCTCTCAAGCTTTTTTCAAAAGCTAAACTTGTATTTCTATGAATACACATATTTTACGGCATGGGTTACACATTTTACCAAACGTCGCAAGTCTGGCGCGTTTTCTTCTTTTCTTTTGTAACCTACCGCTGATAAGTAATAATAAAAAAATATATATATAAATTTAAAAATAAAGGTTTCTATGGTTATATTCATTCATCCGCTTTTATTAAACAACATAATATAAAGGATTGCAATAAATAAAATCATACTGTGACGAAAATTTAAAAGCGTTAGTGCAAGCCATTTCGTTTGATCTACACTGTTCGCAAGGGCAACAATTTTTGTGTTTGACGTTGTTACAGTTGAGAATGCAGCGCAAATATTGATCGCAAAGATTTGACTATTTTTACACACGCCTAAGCTCCGCCTTCTTCTAGCGGGACCAAGGGATTTTGGACAACCGGTCAGCTCCGCTTTCTTCCATTGTGAAGCGGGTTTTCGATACCCGATATAGGAACATAGAATGCGGTTTCTTTGTATATTGACAAGCCTGTCAGTTTTGACGCAATATCTCGACCTTATTGCTTTGTAACGAGCCGATAACTGATGTGGTATTGCTAAGCTGCTACTTGTGCGGTTGTATAGAATCGGCCAAACATTTCAAGCGGTTCTCGAGAAGAGCTCGTTCTTGTTTTTGTAATGTTTTATTTATATTTGTAATGGACGATCATCTAAGCTGTCGATCCGACTTGCTGTCGCAATTTAAACAAGAGGACCATTGGTCCTGTACCTCACCTGAGTCCATTCAGCCTCAGTACTCTAGACTAAGTTACTCCAAGGCCATCGGTCAATTGGTTCTGGAGAAGAAGATTTTTAAAGCTTTTTAACATATATGAACATGGAGGCCTGGACATTTGAACACAGTTTCATTCCTTGAACCCTTGTAGGCTCTATATGAAATTTGGTTTCAAAATTGGTCCAGTGTCGTTTGAGAAGATTGTTTGATATTGTCAAAATGACAGAGTTCTGGGTCAAAAGTCAAATAGTTACCTTGACCTCTTGTACTCATAAATCTTCACGTACTCATTAAGATGACTGTAGATACCAATTTTTAGACCTAAATCTTCAAAAATTTGCATGAAATCTTATGTTCCAGCATTTTCCCATATTTGACCTTGCCGTAAAATGGTCAAAGTCAATCAAAGGTCATTCTACACACCAAATTTTAAGGCCATCGGCCTATTGGCCTGAGAGAAGAAAGTTTTTTTAAGGGTATTACCACATATGAGCATGGCGGCCAGGTTTGTCATGTGACCAGGACTGTTTGAACAACTTTTCGTTCCTAAGACCCCAGGAGGCTACATATGAAATTTGGTTACAATTGGCCCAGCGGTTTCAGAGGAGAAGTCGATTGAAAATGTTGACGGACGGACAGCAGAGTCGATCGACGGACGACGGAGCCTGCCTATCCCTTAAGCTGCCTCGGAGCCGCTGGCTCAGGTGAGCCAAAAAGCCTGGGCATGCATATTATATTTCAGACATATTGGATGCAAAGACTTAGAAGAAAGCACCTTATCAAAGATGGTTTTAGCGAGTGTAAACCTAGTTAAAGCCCCAATAGGATATGTTTTTTCCATTCCAGATGCAGACCCTGTTTGCTGTATTTCTATAATGGTACATTGTAGTTACCCGTATAACAGCCCTCCTTGATTCCTGTTTTGTTTTGTGATTCAAACCAGGAGAGAGGTTAAAATAGATGCATTATATATTTTTTTTTTGTATTTTGTATTGATGTACTGTTCCGCTGTGTTGGACTGAGTGTGTCTGTACACGATTGTTCTGTGTCATTCCCTTGTTTGCTTTTATCTATCTATCTATCTATCTATCTATCTATCTATAGCGAGCATTTTTGACAGGGTGGATTGAGCTTTGCCATTTTGGTCTTTCATTTTTCTCAATGATGAGGAATAACGGCTAAAATGTGATCATTTATTGAAGCCGTGTTCATATGAGCCAAAAAGTACCGATATTATAGATCTGCTTCTGGAACGCCAGACCAAGCGCAACACAATCTTTTGAAAAGCACAAATCCAGTTTCGCTGAGTCTCATTTCATGCGGTAGAAAGTGACACAGGACGCCAGGCTTACTATTATTGTACTGTTCCTTGGTCAGGTTTGAGTTTTAGATTACGTCCTGTGTAACTTCTTAAACACAATCTCCAACAAAAGGAACATCAATTGAATAAAATGCCACCGACAGTGCAAATCATTTATGTATACATAGTTTATACTTTTTCTCAAAATTTTATCTTCTTTTGTGTGATATAAACATTTTGGGATATAGTAGCGTGGGCTGCAGCGTTTCAGAGGGTTGCTGTAGAGTACTCGTCGTGTTTCATCTAAGCGATGGATCTTGATATGAGCCGCGACGTGAGAAAACCAACAATGTGGTTGTGCGCCCAGCGCAGACTCAGATCAGCCTGGGCATCCGCCCAGTCTGATCAGAGTCTTCGCTGTCCGCATGGAGGTAGCTTAAACCCTTAGCTATCCTTCAAGCGCTAAGTGAAGAGTGGGTGGATGCCCAGGCTGATCTGAGTCTGCGCTGGGCGCACAACCACTTTGTTGGTTTTCTCGTGTCGTGGCTCATATGTTTAATTATTGTTTACTGAGTAGATGTCCTTTACGGGCACTGTGTATATGAACCGCTGCAGACACTAGGGTGAAATTGCTTGAGCTTTTTAGCGAATATTTTTGTTTATTGGCTGTCATAATGCTATTATGCAACAATTCAGCGATACTGCTATTCCATTTAAGAAAATACCCTGTCTCACATAGGTAATGACATAATCAGGGTAATAAAAACCAATAAAGACTGGGGGTGTGTTCTATATAGTAGAGAATATTTGTCTTTATGCCCCACTCCTCCAGAGATTTATTACTGCTTGTTCCAAGGCGGTATTTCTATTGTGGTTCTTAACTGTTCCTCTTGTATCTATTTGTGGCCTGCTAGCAATGTTGCCACCTGTATAGTTGCCCACTTTGCTTTCTGTTATGTTTTGTAATAAGGAATAGAAAACAGGTAAAAGCAGATGTTTGATGTTTTTCGTATAGTTTGTTCTTATTGCTCATATGTTTTATTATTGTTCTTATTTATTCATAGAGGTCCGTAACGCAGACCGAACAACTGCAGAAGCTTGGATGAGATTGCTTGAGCGTAAAATATTTTACTGAACGTCCCAAGGCGTTGCTTCTGTTGTGATATATTCTAATTGTAATTGTTAGTCCGCTTTCTGTTTGTTATTGACTTAATTGTTCAATTTATTTAGGATAGCCTTGTGACCGTCTACCGGAAAAGAAAAAGTCTGTCCCCTTGGCTTTTTACTGGTGTTGTTTATTTTAGTGCAGTCTTAGCTGTAATGTCCCATTCCCGTTAGGTGTTCAGGGCAGGATGTTCCTGATCATTGCCTTTTTCTCTACTTCATTTGAGCCGCGACACGAGAAAACCAACAATGTGGTTGTGCGCCCAGCGCAGACGCAGATCAGTCCGGGCATCCACTCAGCCTGATCGAAGTCTTCGCTAAGAGCTTCTAGGGTAGCTAAGGGTCTAAGCTACCTTCATGCGGACAGCGAAGACTCTGATCAGACTGGGCGGATGCCCAGGCTGATCTGAGTCTGCGCTGGGCGCACAACCACATTGTTGGTTTTGTCATGCCGTGGCTCATTTATTTTGATTTTGCTGCAAACAGAATAAGGTGTGACTAAGCCGACCGAATTAAGAGGAGGGTGTTCTAGTAGTTGAAAATGCCATCCTTTTCCATACATGCTTCTTCAAAGTGTACATAGGCTGTTGCATTTAGTGGTATAGAAATGCTTCACTCAAAACTGTCAATTAGGGAAATTCTAAGCCGTATTGCTAGAACTCCTTTTGCATCCTCAGGGGCCTAACAGAATACATTTTATATATAATGAACTTTTATTTACGTTTAAGATGAGTAAACGGTACTAGGGCAGCTGAAGACAGGACAAGGTGGAAAGGGATTGTTTTGAAGTCAGCTGTGGTGCCCCAACGACCTGGTAAGGTTACGGGATAGAATAGAATAGAATAGAAATGGTACATGTTTGTTGTTTTTTGAGACTGCGATTCTGGCATGTTGCTCTTCTTCTTCCCAATTTTATCATTTTCTGTTCTCTTCATATTTCAACATTATACTAACGGTTTTCAATATGTTAAACATTTGAATCCTTGTACATATGTGCTGGGTTTTCATCAAGGTATTCTGGTTTATAATAACGCCTAAACATAGGCTTCGTACTACATGATATTTTAATATATACCTATAGGCGTATTGCGCTTGCATCTATTTCTCCGGTCCAGAGTCATGCTATTTCTTTGTTTGGAAGACATTGCTATAAACTCTGACATACTGGCTGAAAAGGTCGTCAAATGTAACACCTGTATCAAAGTGTCATATGATGGGAACACTGATTGAAAATCTTGAGTAAGACAGGATGAAACATCATACAAAGTTGTCTTTACATACAAACCTGTCGGTCAGTTCGTACTACACAGTCCTATCTTGTATGGAGTAAACTATATATTGGCTAATGTAATTTATTCATAAGTAGCTGCTTTTTGCGTAAATTTCTGGTTCAGTAGTACGTTGATCACTCTGCATGTAAGGACCTCTGACGGTTGTAATGTAAATTTGCCCATAAATATGGTCAAAAATGAACTTCCGATATAGTTCAAAATTTTCGTTGAAATGAGTTGCTCTGAACTCTCTATAATTAGCATAAAAATTATTCTTCGATAATTTGTAACACAGACTTAGATTTTTGGTGTGAACAGCAGGTTTTTATAACTGAATGTATGGAAAATAGAAAATGTTTTATAAAGATGCTCCCCCCACGTGCCTCAGCAAGCCACTTTGCATGCATATGTGTAATGTCAATGTCCACGTTATATATCAGTGGCAAGCTGAGGCAGGGGGGAGGGGGGGAGATAGTCTACAGCTGAAAAACTGAAAAGTGGGTGGGGTACTTAGGCCCACTGTATATAAACAAATAGGCGAATATACTTTCTATTTACATATCTATGAACAGCTGTAGTCCTTTACTTCACTTTAAGCCTATTTAGCAAAAAATAAATCAGTAAATATGAAAAAATCCAAAACAGATGTATTTGGGATGACCGAAAATTTCACTTACCCCTCTTGCGAAAGTCACTGATAGTCAGAGTGCAGATGTGATAATTGTTCAAAATCAATGTCAAAACCTCTTTATAATGCATATGTCTACCCGTTAATGCTAAAATATTGACCATTGGCTTTCAGAGACAGCTGCAGTAATTTGTCGAAAAATAGGCAAATTTGCATGGAAACTGTCAGAGGTCCTTTACAGTTTAAACATTAGCATCAGACTTTTCAAAACAAGAAAATAATACCTAGCCAGAATTCGCCTTCAAGCGAACCAAATCCATTCTCGTAATCACTAAAGTTGCGGTAAAAGTCTACACTTCCATTGAACCGTTTTTGAAATACCTGCGACACATGAAATATATATTAAGACATGCCTATAACATAATAGGTAGAGTTTAAATAGCTAATACTCCTGCACTGAATGGCAATACAAAGCAACAAGAGCTCCTCCACTGAGGGGGTTAATATACGCCAATAGGAAAGGACTTAAAGGGAAATCACCTCAATGTTCGTGCGCATACATTTTGGCGCAACGTCATTGTTTCCTGCTATGGTTATCATCACGTCGTTTGCCGTTACGCTAAAACGGTTACGCCATTTTCGAAGACAACATGGCACCTGAATGGACGCAATGTTGAAACAACCGTACAGAAAAATGATAAATAAATAAACCTGGCCAAAAAATGACGAAAATGGGGCTGATGAATTTTATACGGAAAAGAGAACGCCAATTGTTTTGGGGTAGTGTGTAAATTTTTAAGAATTATTTGTCCGGTAAAGAGAGGATGTAAAAACTACAAGTGCGTTCTTAATCTCGGTAATTACTCTATGCAAGCATAAATAGAAATGAGCCCTGACGCGAGAAAACCAACAATGTGGTTGTGCGCCCAGCGCAGACTCAGATCGGCCTGGGCATCCAACCAGTCTGACCAGACTCTTCGCTAAGCGCTTAAAGGTAGCTAAGGGTCTAAGCTACCGCTATGCGGACAGCGAAGATTCTGATCAGACTGGGCGGATGCCCAGGCTGATCTGAGTCTGCGCTGGGCGCACAACCACATTGTTGGTTTTCTCGTGTCATGTTTCAAATAAGGACTTAGTATTCCTGGCTTGAGTCATGAAATACCCATGCAAACAGTGAAAGCGGAGATCAGACTAAGCAAATGCGCAGGCTAATAGCTTTTACTTTAGGTCATGTCATTAAGGTAAGTTCCCACAATGCGCAGGCTGATCTAAGCACCTACTGTTAGTTTTTTTTTTCTGTTGACGGACAGAGCCTTTCCAAGGGAAGTAACTCAGTCTTCAAGCCTGCTAGACCTTCCTCATGCAGCCTGAAAACTACGACGTTCGTTCCAACGCAAACATATAATAAAATTATTCGACCATAATCTCAATAGTCGGGGAAATGAAACGCAAAAAGGCGTCTAGAAAGTGAAAAAAATTGGCCCATCGTTCGAAAGGACAAATTTGGTATCATTTGAAAGCTTATTGTGTCTACTTTAACCTCCAAGGTGTTGTCGCCTTCCCAAGAGGTGTCTTAATGTCAGAAAGTGGGGAGATAACTCTACCATAGCGTCCAAAGAGAAAGGTTTTTAAACCACCACTGTCGTCTAGAAACTGCATAAGAAAGCTTTCATCATTTCTAAACTTTTTATGTTTACATTGTATGAACTCTTATTACTGTGCAATTGAAGCAGTTAACATTTGCTTTTTCAAATATGATCACCTCGAGCAAAAAATGAGGGTGTTCTGACACAAATACATTACGTGACCAAAAGAAAACCTTAATAATGTCCCAATTACTTATTTTTGGGGCAAATTTTGAAGAGAAACCCACTTCAAATATGTAAGTTTGATAACCGTCGTAAGTACATTGTAGATTATTAAAAAAGAGTAATCGTTCAAGTAATACTAGATATAAATTTCAGCAATATACGTTACATTTGCTTACAACAAAATTTACTTTATTGAATAAATAGGATAAAATAATGCATTAGAACTATTTAGTTACAGATCTATAAAAAGCATTATTCCCTTCTAAACATAATTAAATATTGTTTACAGCTTGTTCCTATTACAGATATGATAAGGCAGCACCACTAATACGTATCTACGCGCCTGGGCGTAGACAGTATAAAGTTAGGTTTTCGATCATACTTTAGCCTGGTGTGTGTGCTTCTATTTCTTTCGGTTTTAAGAGCGGGATGTAGGATTTGATTGTATTAATTCCTGATCATTGCCTATCTTTTTACTGTGCAGTCTGATCAGTTTTTATTGTCAAAATTACTGACGAAATTATTTATTATTTTACTTCTCATGTGCTTCGTTAATGTATGATTTGTCGCTATTGTAGTTCAAAACATTTTGTAGTCATTTTGACACCTGTCTGCTGCAATGCAATTTTGAGCGCCAATACGTAGAAGATTATATAACTATTACACAAAGCAACTTGTCAAACGTTTCACAATGGTAACGTATATAAAATATTAAGTGTTACTTAAATGCATTTAAGTAATGCAGAATTGTTTTCATTTCATGAAGATCATTTTATAATTTTGAGTCTGTCAGTGCTGATGCACAGTTACTGTTATACTTAGTTATGGGCCAAAGTCCCATTTAGTCTAGAACTGAAGCAATATTTGCATTATACGTTACCTTATATTGTTTCTTATTCTCAGTTATTAAAGTCATGAAACAATCGTCTAACCTTTGCAGTATTATTTTTCCATCACCTTTAACGTTGTTCAATGTAGAGTTTCTGTAAAAATTTTGTGAGCATGAAGTCTTCCCGGTATAATTCCAGAGCTCTTTCTCTCTCTCCCTCTCTCTCTCTCTTTCTCTCTCTCTCTCTCTAACATTTTGCATGTTAAATTGCCACTTATTTAGAAGTTCAACAATGATGTAAAGAGCATTGGGTAAAAATGTCAGTTAAAATTGGCGTCCATGCGTATATTTATAGGCCAAAGATAGAATGGGGTTACAAATGCGCATAAATGAAGGACCAAGATATGATTTTGTCTGCAACGATATGACAGGGTTGTAAGCAAGTATTTTTCTTAAAGATATATACGTTATCTACCATCTCGGGAGTGTTTTATCAGTTCACATTCAAATGTCTCTTCCGTAGGCAGAGACATTACATACATTGGCTGGAAACACATAGGTGAGTCTGCATTGTACTGTCAGTTATCAGATTTAATCGGTTTTCCCAGTTGCGTCTGTAATAAGGAGACAGCTAACTAGTTCTGGTTAGAAAACATAATATAAGATAATAGAATTAGAGATACATGTATTAAGTTTTTTAGGGTTCCCGTCTTAGTCATCGTTTCTAATGACATACAAAATTTCAGTCCTGTTACTTTACAATTATTGTTAATACTAGAATTTTACCTTATATTATATAAAGTCATCATGTTTGGACAAGTGTGTAATTTTAAAACTTGCCATGTCGATTACAGAATAATTAACCTGAAAAAAAAAATACCCCCCACCTCAAAACACAGTATCAAACACCGCAGCAACCCTGTATATTCAAAATAATATAACTGTTGGACAGGGTTAACCGCTTTATAATTATTGAATGGTACTTTCAAATGAAATTGTTAAAGCAATGCTTCCATGATGAAACATCAAATATTTACCGTAATATTGTAAATAACCAAAACAGTGGAGTCTGTGGATATATAATGAGATTTGACATTTTCTGAAGCATCCTGATATTATAAGTCGTTTGCTTGCATATCAATCAATATGTACCAAAATGCTTATCTTTATCGATAATAACAATGTTGTTATTATGCTTCGACTGATGGTAGTTTTGTATTATAGTTTCTTGTAAGCATGACCTTTTTGGAAGACTCCCGATATTGAAAATGTGATTGCTATTACAAGAATATCTTTCGTCCCTTATGAGGAAATCTTTAAAAAACTGCTAAAATTATAAGAAAGTTTCAATCTTTTGTCAAACAAGAGAAGAACTTCTTATTTGACAAAAATAAAATCAATATGTAACTGTTACAGTTACATCCTTGAGTGTTTAAGTTAAAAGAGGAAATTGAGGATAGTTTATTGTTTCTTCTAAATCATCTTAAATAATCGATACAAAAAGATATTTTGTTAGTTTACTTTTTTCTCTACAGTTATTTGTGACATAAACAACATGTAGAGTAATTACATAGGTGTTTCTTATAAAAATGGTAGCGTAGACAACACAGAAAACGCACAACTATCCATAGGTCTGACAGAAAAAAAAACGCCTTCTATAAATAGTCAGTACTTGTTTGCATAATTCTGAATAATTGACAAAGAGTTCGTTTTGTAAAACAAAACAAAAAGAGTAATCCAAATACCAAGCTGTGCTGCGAGAAAGGATTGTATCTATTGGTAGACTTCACATACGTTTTTTCAGGTACCGTATGTAATATATATCAATAAAATCCTTCAAAAATTAAGAATAAAAGTACGTAAGATACATGAGAAGTCCAGAAAACGAATACATTTCAGAAACATGTCACTGACTAAAAGAATGTAAAAGTTTCCCACCGCCTAATGACCTTAGGGGCTGTGGGTGTAAGAGGCACAACTCATCTAGCCCATCCCTCTCTTTTCGCTGCATTTTCCTTCAAAAGAAGGTACCTATCCATTTACTGTTGGGGTAATAGATTTTTCAGTTGCTAACCGGCCAGACCGGGTTTCAAACCGGCGATCTCCTGCACAATAGCCAAGCGTCTCTAACCACTCGATCAAGCATGTCACCGATATAGAACACTAAAATATAGATTTTACGTTACTTTTTTCTCTCTTTGCAGGCTGCATTTGCATGTTTTAAACTCCTTGATGTCCTTTGGAAACAACGTTACACGTTACATTTTTGTACAGCAATTTACGCTAGGAAAAAAATAATAACGTCAAACTCACGCGTAGTCTTCTGATAAATGTCCCCTTCTTCTGTTATTTGTTCATGATTGAAACAATGGGTTCTCTGCTCTTGAAGGAACTCTTTAAGATTTTTATTTTAATTTGTCGAGCGTCTTAAATTCTCCCATTAGTCTCGGTTTCTTCCGTGACATTCCCGATTTTATAAAAGAGTTTTAATTGCTTATTTCGTGAAGGACGGGTACCCTTTACTATGGTTCTGTAAAACAAATAAAAATTTTGTAACAGCTCAGTGAAAAAATAATAATTCTTATTTCTGTTGATTGTTAACAAACAGCGATGTAATCCAAATAATTATATGATTGTAAGACAAGTAGCTTCCAGAATTGCCCGTTAATTCAATTTAATATTGTTTTAATATTTTTAAGATGTTTCCAAACTTGAAATTCATCTTATGACTTGTTATTTCGATGTTTTACGTCTGATGCTGTAAAAAACGTTACGGTATCGTCACTGAGCCAGTCATAAGAGCTCAGCAAGAAAACAAACCCTTTGCAAATAGTTAAATTTAGATTATCCGTTTGATAAATCCAAGCAGAAAGAATCATTACAGATGGAATCTTGCACATTATTTGTAGAGTGCAACGGTTTTAGATAGAAATCTAAAGATAACAAAAGTTTTAAATGTTAATTCTTTAAAACAAAAGGTTTCACGTGAAGCTGTAAATGTATGAAATTTAGTTGGAGATAAACATGCATTGTTCAATTAGAGGTCATGGTATACAAAAATAAATTCACGCGTTTAAGCGCATTTCTACTCTTCTTTCAGCTTATAGATATTTTTTTCGCATGTTTCCGTTAAGTAACGTATTTGACGACAGTTCAAGAAGAATGACTGCAGAAATGAACATGCTAATGCTTTTAAGGATGTCCGCTGGTGACAAATTTGAGACCTCTGCGCAACGCGAACTGCCAACAACTGTTCGGCATGTCGAGTGTCGGCTGTCGTAATTTTGCCGTGTAACAATTAAGAAAAAATATAAAATCACTGTGTTTTTAAAAACTTTGGATGATGTTGTATAATTTTCATTCGAGCGCTACCATTTTTTCATTCGCTCAAGAGATATTAGATCCCACGTACCCGTGATGTCGTTATTTGGCTGTACACCAGGCGCTTTACTATGCCTTTACAATTTGCAAAATATATTCTAAGGAACTCTAACCACACTGCATTTAGTTTCCATGTCATCTGGCATCCCATCCGCCAGACAGTCTCTGGTTTTACTTGACAAAATATTCGACTTTCTTTACGAGTTTCGGAGCAAGTTGACGCAACCCATACTCCCCACCCACATTTGGCCGCGAGAGGCCAAATCCTTTAGACACCAAAGGAGCTCTAATGAGTCTGAGGGCTAGACATGATATAAAACTATGCCTGTTGACAGATATAATCTTAATCTTACTTCAGCTAATATGTTCTGCTACGCAGGCCTAGTCCTAGGCACACGGCTGAAATTCTCTTATCTCTGCAAATACACTGTGCACAGCTGGTTTGTTTCGGTTCGTTAGTACACGTAACGATGACGTGTGCTGTTGCTGTCAATTAGAATCTACAGCTGACTTCATCTGAAACTGCTGGTGAATTGATAAGTGGTGTTTTTATTTTTACTTTGGTATCTGAAAGTGTTTTTTTTTCGCGCACCTGCAACAAACAGCTAGCACATTCAAGCGCAAAAAACTGACCAGAGTGACAGTGGTGGAGTGAAGTTTCTGTCATTAGTGAATTAACTGCGCTGAAAGCCTACATCATACTTCATTAATGCACGCCTCAGGCTGCTCCAAATCTCCTCTACGAAGGCATGCCATAGTAAAATAGTCTATGTTCTTGAGATCCGACACCATATCAAAATTTTGAGGTTAATACTTTATCCGTTGGGCGGTATTTTACTAATCAAAAGTTATGATGTTACCCGCTCACAGCGACATGATTATTACGGACAAGTCATTTATTACTAGGTGGGGGACCGGGTACATTCAGTGGGGATGGGGTGTTGGATTTTTTTTTAATTTCTTGATTTGGTGGTCTACTGGGGGATCGAAAATAATTAAACCATGGGGCAAGGGGGGGGGGGTCATATATTTTGTTAGGCATATGGGGGTGGGGGTCAGAATTTTTGTATCCGTCTGCATTAAAAAAAAAAGTTTCAGCTTTGGGGGTCGAGAGGCCACCTCAGACACCCCCTCCCACCACCCCCACTACTACTACATTTTCAGATTAGTTCTATTTAATCAAACTTGTCTTTCAAACATTTACCGAAAAAAAAATTTCGCCTGCTTCATGTCCAGAAAAAATCATTATTTGCTAGTAGAACAGTATGACGTAATGTATGAAATCATGCCAATCAGTACATTTAATGTCTGCGTTTGTGACATCAAATCTCTAGGTGCCTGTCATCAGCATTGCTTTTGGCTTCAGGGGACTTCGCCCCTAGACGCTTTAAATATTTACAGCTTTACAGAACATTAAGCATTAGATTTCTTGTGGTAAAGGACCTGGTCAAAATATATAAATAGATAAGGGCCCCTTTTTGGCCCCCATTCAAATTATCTTATCATTTATGCGTAGATAGTGGCCCCTTTTTGGCCCCCATTCAAATTCTCATAAAATTGTATGGATTTTATTGCTCATCATTTATGCGTATTGGAACAAACAGAAATAATAGACGTCAATGGAAACAAGGTTTTATAAAAATTACGCGATTTTTAAAAAAATTCTGCAACTAGAGAGCATTAACAAACAAAATTAATTTTCTTTCACATTGCATAAATCATTTATCTTCATATAAGTATAATTTTCATTATGGTATATGTTGTGCTTTTCAGATAAACAATTTGTCAGCTTAAGAGGAAATGCACCGAAGTTAAAGGCAACGCTATGATTAAACACTTTTGTCCAATCTCTGAGTCTCTGTAGGTTAGGGTTTTTTTCAACTCGTTTTGGAATATGACGGCTATATATAAAGCTTGGTTCTGAAAATAACACCTAACTATTTAATTTAGACGCAAGGGGGGGGGGGGGGGGGTCTGTTCCAGCCACACACCTTGAGGGGGAGGGGGCTGACGCAAGCAACAAGGCACGCCATTTCTTTTAAACAAGTCAAGCTACCGGACTTTCATGTTCACTGACTTTTCCATCAGATATATAGACATGGCGGGTGTATTATGATAGGCAGGCGATGCTTACTACTCGCGAGCACCTGATCACACTTCCTGTTTTTCGGACATGTCTTTGCACCTAAATATTACGGATTTGTCGACGTTTATTTCGATTAAATGAATTCTGACTTAAGATTTAGACACTTTGACATCTCTACTATTTAAATGGCTAAACGGATTGAGAAAAAGGAAACAGAACAGTGTAGGTCTCGAGGTGCTCGGGCGTCTGGGCGTTGGCGGAGTAGGGGTGGGGTGTAGATCTGTATGATCCCACCCTGATGCTGATGCATTATAGGCCTCAGTGTCCCCATGTTATTAATAGCATGACCAATACTGAGGCGCGCTGTGGGAAATTAAACATTATTATAAAATACACTAGCTTTCTTGGAAATTATTGAATCTAATTTGTAGAGAGATTTGTTGCATTTGATGCGAACTCAGCCATAGTATTCGCTCAGTCAATTAATGAGCGCGTGCCAATTTGTCATTGTGACGTCACTGGACTGACAGTTTAGTTCAACGTTACGCAAAACTATATTTTTTTTTCTCTTCAACACGACAGGTGTTTCTATCTATTTTCCTGGGACAGTGGTCCAAATCGAGTGCATTGTTGACCCGTGTAGACTGAGATCAAGCTGCTCATTACACTGGCTTATTCAATGATTCAAAAGATTTTTCGTAAAACAATAAAATGCTACCCGACAGTAGCATGCAAGATGGGGGACCATTAGAATCTGAGTCACGACATGAGAAACCCAACAATGTGGTTGTGCGCCCAGTGCAGACTCAGATCAGCCTGGGCATCTGTCCAGTTTGTTCACTCTCTTTATTAAGTGCTCAAAGGGTAGCTAAGGGTCTAAGCTACCTCCATTTGGACAGCGAAGACTCTGGTCAGGCTGGGCGCACAACCACATTGTTGATTTTGTCGTGTCGCGGCTCAATCTTAGAAAAAAACGCTGACTGAACATTTTATAATAGACTGTACTCCAGCCTTACTGCATTAAGAAAAGGGAACCTATCCTCTGGAATAATGAGACCCAAGAAACTTATGCATTCGTTCGTGTGACATTATGTAGCTTTCCCTTTAAATCTCAAACTTTTGCTCGCCAAAGCTCGAAAATATGCAGATTAACGAATCTGTTGGTGTCACGCTTATATTACATGCATCTTGCATACAAGACTTATTTACATGTATCAATAAATTTAAGGCACATACAGATAGTTTAAGAGATTCAGACTGACTTTTCACCTTTTATTTATTATTATTATTATTATTTTCAATTCACTATCATGCTCGCTCTAGCTCGGAAATAATGTAGGCCCTAAATTAACAAACTGTTGTGTCAAATCATACAAATGAGCATGCATTCGAGGGCATTTATACATGTATAAATTTACATGTACCAGAGGTTGACCAAGAAATTTACGTTGACTGTGTGTCATGTTAAAATCAGATCAGTCAGTCTTGAAGTGGATCACGAAGTGGGTGGGGTAATTACCATTCTAAAACTGCTTTTTCATATAACAGCTTATTTTTCCCATATTTTTCTGTATGCATGTTAAGAATATATTAATATCTAGTCAAGAAAATAGACTTTGGAAATGATTTTATCATAAACATGAAAGAAACATATTGTAGTTTACCAACACAGGCAGCCATTGTTTCTACATGGGGTGGCTTAGAGTATGCTTCGATTAGCCTAAGATCCAATTAGTTGTTTATGAAGTTCTCTTTGGTTATGAAAAGGCTATATAATTTTAGAATAACATGGCTGTTTTCAGTTTTACATTAAAATTCTTTCGTCGGACTAGACAGATAACTCAGATGCGGCCGTGAGTTCTCTATTAATTTACACATAGCCAAAAACAAAAGGGGGTAGGCTTAAAATTTTCAAGTTTTCTTTCTTATTTGCACACTAACCTATATTATTCTACCAATTTTCCTAAAGATAATTGTCTGAATGATAAACTATCAGAGTTTAAGAAAAAGTTAGAATCTGCTTCTGCTATTTTTCATCACTTTGGTGCAGCATTACAAAATATTAAAAATTTTACATTCTTTTGGGGGTAGGGATAAATTTTGTCATTTTTTGCCAAGGCATTTACAGTTTTTAATATAAAATCTTCAATAACGTGTTTAACAATAAACTTTGTGTCAGGTATTGTTAAATTTTAAACGAAATAAATTTATTCATTCAATATTTTGTCTTTTTTTCCACAATTAATCTTAAATTCAATTAGAAGAGAAGATATCATAATACCAACATATCTCAAGTGCTATTTAATAACAGAGTGCTTCAGGACATTATTTTTTGCTTAATTATCTTTAGACAAGATCCTAGCAATATAATATTATAAACAGAAATATTGTGCTTATACCCTCTATAGCTATTTTTTTGAAAGTGGCCTGGGTTCATTTTTATGGCTTCAAAAATAGGCCAAAGTCAAGGGGGTGGGGGAACACTTCCTTTAAATATTTGGAAATTAACAAAAGACTGTGCGTAAATTATGCTTGAAATCAATGTAACATTGTGTGGTCGTCCGAAGAAAAGCATGTAATTATTTATTCAATCAACTGATTCCTCTTCTTAAAATTTTTAAACACATGGTTAAATATTCTTATATTATGCTCAAAAATTTCACAATGACTGGGTACCCTCACAAGCTTCCATGGCTTGTGCTGCAAAATAATCCACACTAACGTATACTTTATTTTGCATTTTTGGACTACATACTGATGGAAGAATTGAAATAACACAAAAGTAAAAAAAGTTTGAATAAATGATTTTCACCAGCGGACATCCTTAAACTGGAAAAGATATAAAATTAAGGCATAACAAGTATTTCTGTGTAAAATTTGCATTTTTGTTCCCTTTTCATTATGGCATAAATGATAACAAGCAATATTTAATAGTCGACTTTAATTATAAAGCACGTGTGATATCTGTCTTAAAATATTATAAAACAACCTATTTTTAACCAAAAAAAAGAAGATATTTTTGACATGCGTACAACGTATGTACACATCAGTCATACCATGAAAATGAAAATGGCTTCCTTAATTTAAGACAAATTCACCAGAAATCGGTCATTTAGTTTAACTTATAAATCTTGTACCCCCCCCATCCCCCACACGCCCGTCCTCCCCCCCCCCCCTTCTCACTCCACCCTTACTCGCCGCCCCCTTTTCACTGAAAACATGACTTTGGCACTGTTCTTCATCTTAAGCATAACCTTCCATTTGTCCTGTAAGAAGTCAGATTTATTTTAGCGGTGGGTTCTCTATTAAACTCACACAGCCGACAATTGACTTAAAATACTACTTTAGGTACGCATATATGGTACAAATAATTTTTCGATAAAACAAGCATTTTTAGTTATAACTTTCGTAAGCGTACTTTTTCAGTTTAAAAGATCATAATAAACACTACACATGATATACTATGGCGAAATTATCTGTTTTGAAAGAAATAATTGTGAAGAAATGACCCCCTTTCATAAAACAGCCCCAAAAAATGCATTTTAGCCCCAAAAATTTCATATTCTGTAACCACAGTAACTGCAAATTTCTATATTTTTTCGCATATAAACTTATATCAAAGGTTTTGATATGTTATGCATAAGTATCATTCACATTTCGAAGAGTCTTAACGAATTTTATGGAGTGTCCATAGAAATTCCAGAAATCAACGATTTTATTCATAAATTAAACATTTTGCCCCAAAAATTCACTTTGGCACCTTTTTGGAGAGCGACAACACCCGGAATCATAAACTTCAGTATTTCCTGCTTACAAATCAGTCAACAAATTCCTTTCGAACGACGGGCCATTTTTTCGCCTCAAAATTGGGTTCATTTCCCCGACTACAAAGTCACATGCACATTTACAGACCATGAAGATAAACCCTGCAAAGTTTCAAGATGATTCTGAGAAGCTTAGCTAGGCGGCGAAACTCTTATCTTTTACTAATTGCCCTAGACTTTCCATAGGATTTTAGATTGTCGATGCGAACGGGGAAAAATATCAGGCTGCGCATCCACGAAATTGGTCTTAGCACTGATGATAAATTGAAATCATGCACCACGGACCAAGCTTTGCCGGTGTTTCTGTGCAAATACATGTCGGGCAGTGGCCGGGTCCAATATACAATGGTCGCATATGAGCTTGTTCATCAGATATAAATGGGATATAAACTTGACCCTGAAAAAACTTCGAAAATTCCATGAGAAACAACAATGAACATGCTGCCTAGTTTCAGTCCTTGGAATTTCCTTCATTAATGTGTTGTCTGCATATGAGAAAACTTTAAAGGCGACAGTTTAATATAGATTATATGTTTCAAGACATAAGGACATTGCTGAAAATGAATACAGCATCACATTGTACTGCTATAAACAAGCATAGAAAGGTAAGAGCGTTATCAATATGGCCGTTTATGGCGCCAAATAGAAAGCGACGTCAACGCATAAAAACATTGACGTTAACGCGCTTATATGAAAAACGCACGAAATAAAAGTGTTTTTTTCTTCCATAACTCGACTATTTGGCCGATGACCTATAGTTTTCATTTGCTTATTTGCACGGGGTAGATCATCCCTTTACTATGCCAAAAGTAAATAAAAACTAGAAATGTTTTTCAGAGAAAAACTGATGTCCCCCCACCAGCCCAATTCCAGTCCCCCACTTATGAATAAAAAAACTGTGCAATTAAAACACTAGGCAAGTTTGGAGAAAATCCATCCACTGGTTCTAAAGATATCCTTCATAGATGACTATGTCCTTGCAAATGAAGTCAAGGTCACCAAAATCTAATCAGCTCTGAAAGTTGACCCAATGATGTATCCATACAAGTTTGGTGAAATTCCATCCACTGGTTCAGGAGATATAGTGAGTACAAGACACTGTCATCTAAGTCTGCCAGTGACCTTGAAAATGAGGTCAAGTCACCAAAATTTAATCAGCTCTAAAACTTGTCCCTATGATGTATCCATGCAAGTTTGGTGAAATTCCATCCATAGTGGGTACAAGACATTGTCATCAAAGCCCTCCAGTGACCTTAAAAATGAGGTCAAGGTCACCAAAATCTAATAGGCTCTTAAACCTGTCCCAATCATGTATCCATGCAAGTTTGGTGAAATTCTATCTGTTGGTTCACGAGATATCATGGGTACAAGAAACTGTCATCTAAGTCCTCCAGTGACCTTAAAAATGAGGTCAAGGTCACCAAAATCTTATCAGCTCTTAAGCTTGTCCCAATGATGTATCTATGCAAGTTCTGTGAAATTCCATCCATTGGTTCAGGAGATATAGTGGTTACAAGAAATTGTCATCTAAGTCCTTCAGTGACCTTGAAAATAAGGTCAAGGTCACCAAAATCTTCTCAGCTCTTAAACCTGTCCCAATGATGTATCCATGCAAGTTTGGTGATATTCCATCCATTGATTCAAGAGATATCGTGGGTACAAGAAATTGTCAGCTAAGTCCTGCAGTGACCTTGAAAATGAGGTCAAGGTCACCAAAATCTAAACAGCTCTTAAGCTTGTCCCAATGATATATCCATGCAAGTTTGGTGAAATTCCACCCATTGGTTCAGGAGATATTATGCATACCAGAAATTTTCACACCATTTAAGTCCCGCTGTGACCTTGAAAATGAGGTCAAGGTCACCAAAATCTAATCACTTCTTAAGCTTGTCCCGATAATATATCCATGCAAGTTTGGTGAAATTCCATCCATTGGTTCAGGAGATATTGTGCATACAAGAAATTTTCACGCCATTTAAGTTCTCCTGTGACCTTGAAAATGAGGTCAAGGTCACCAAAATCTAATCAGCTCTTAGCCCTGTCCCAATGATATATCCATGCAAGTTTGGTGAAATTCCATCAATTGGTTCAAGAGATATCGCGCATACAAGAGTGGGACGCCGACGCCGACGCCGACGCACCGGGAACTGCACTGAAAACAATATGTCCCCCCTCACCTTTGGTGGGGGGACATAATTTCAACTGTGGAACTTTTTACATTGAAGAAATTCCACGTTTTTACCAATAATGGAAAACGGCGGGAAATTAAAAACCGAAAATAACCTATATAATGAGGCATACGACGATGACACGTTTGATATTCAAACAAAGAAAAAAGAAAGAGGAGTTAATTAATCTTTATTTCGAAACGATCGGTCATCTATTTCTCGGATAAAGTCTTCATAGACATAGAAATGCTTCACACAGGCATATAGATGGCGCTGCATTATCTCAAGAAGGAGTATGGAGACCCCATTTTTTATTTCATTTTTTTACTCAGCATATAATATTCTATCATTGTATGAAGTTTCAGCAAAAACTCAATTGCAGTTTTTATAGGGTGATTTCCCCTTAAGCAGTAACTTATTTGAACTGTAGATTGTCTTCATAAGCCCCTTCCTTTCAACCGAATCCTAGTGCTTTCTTCAACACTTTGTAATTTAATTTGAAAAATAAAATACTGTTCAAACCAAATGACTATAAGTCTGCCCCTTGAAAAATTCACGGACAGACAGAGAGACGGACAGAATCGTAGCACCATGACATAATACAGCTCGTCTTAAGAAAAATCATATTATACCTTGCAAAATAAATTTCGTAATGTTTTTGGGTCTGGCTGCTGTGGAAACAACGGCTTCTGTTATTTTCTAATGCATTAGATACCATGCATTAGATATTGGTCTATTGAGAAAGCATTTGGTAATTAACCGTCTATTTCTGCTTTTGAGTAGGTTAGATTTCTTGATTACAATATTCCCTTTAACATGATCAGTAGAATCTACTAAGACAATGTAACTTTGATAGAAACAATGTACTAAATTTTTCTTCTCATTCATTAGTCGTTGTAAAGTCTCCTTATGACCTATCTCTGTTTGGAAATCTTTATTTACTCAACACTTTTCTCTTAAACTATACATACCACCCAACCACCTCCATCTGTTGTCATATCACAGTATACATCTATTATTTGTCTTGTCGTATTCAGTTGGCTATCGGTATCATAAGCTTAGAAAGTTTTTCTCTAAATTCTATCGCAGACACCATGAATTGGTTTCAAAATTTGATGTCGGATTAAAATTTCTTTTACACCAAGGCCTATCGGAACCAGAATTTTATGGTGACTTAGTATACAAATTCAAAAAGATTAAGGGTAGGACTGATTTTTCTGATCAATTCCGAAAAATAATAATACGTCACAAACGTATTGGCTATAATTCAAATGTTATGCGACAGTCTGCATGCTTAGTGATTAACCCAATCACGGTTGATAACTTTGCTGCACTCTTTAATTGCACACCGGTGGATCGGGCGTCAGACTGTATGATGGCCCCGACCTAAAGCTATATATTTTAGTTGGTTGGGACCGGAACCTTTTTGTCTGTTGTTTGGTCCACCGGGGCTCAACTGGTGACCTTCTTTTGCTTCAGATTTCCAGTGGGGTTGTTTGGCAGGCCAGGGATCTCCACCTGTCAGACGGCCCGTTGTATCTGTTGAGTCCTCGTCTTTGCTTCTTCATGGTGTTGAAATTACCGTGATGATTCATTGACGAGTTAGAGGGTTATCATGCGAACCGAACAACCAACTAAATATTTTGTACCACTTCAGAAACTGAGGGTGAGGTTGGGCCCGTAAAATCGATTTAAGCCCCCCAGTAATTCATTACTGACCGTTCCAAGGCGGTAGTTCTGTTGTGGTTCTCTGTTGCCTGTTTTTGGTGTCAGAGTTTCTGTGATGTTTTACCTTATGTATGTTCTTATTAATTTTGGTTCGGTTTGAGTTGCTGAGTGGCCATCTTTTGGGAACAAGCTGCTCACTCGGTTGGCCATATGTTCTCTGTATCTTGATTATTTGTAATCTTAGTTGTTTCCAACTATGGTTTGAGGGCTGGATTTGGATTTTGATTGTTTCAGTTCCTGGTCTTTGCATACTTTTTACTTTTATATATTCCACCTGACATGTTTTTACCCAAATTGCCCTGCTTAATGTCCAAGCAATCGTGGTATGTACCTAGAAAAGAGACAGCAGTTGCTGAATCTGTTGCTGGATCTTTTTTGGGGGATTATACAAAACAGCTGGTATCGAAAGCGAATGTTGCAAACGAAAATAAAATATATTTGGTCATTCTAAAGCAACAGTCTATCAGATACCTAACAACATTTGAGAATCTGAACAACAGTAGAAGCTTATAGAAAATAACTATGAAAAGGAGCAAGAACAAATGCAATTAGAATAGCGATACTTAATGGAAAAAGAACAGAAGCAACACACGACAGTAGGCCTACTAACTCACGGGGATCAATCAAAATGACCAATTTTACAACGTCAGCTCATGCTACGCACAACGTCAGACGACAGGCTTTACATCATATTGGTGTACCGATAGTACAAAAATGCTGCAAAAGTTAAGACCTGAGCCATGAGAAATGCGTTTTGAGTTAAATATATGCATTCAAAAATGTGTATAGACGTCGCGCACGATGTTCGTCGTAAAGCGTCGTGACGTCGTGACGTCGTGGATATTTAGCAATAATTAAAAGCGCAAAGAATAATCATTCGCTCGCTTGTTGATTCCATTGTTCTGTTCAATGATCAAGTCACTCATACACCCCCTCGTTCATTCATTCATTCATTCATTCATTCATTCATATTTTTTGACTGCATGACTGACATATTGATATACAGTCAACTCTCGATATCTCGAAGTCTAACTTCAGCCCAAACTACTGATTCTCATAGTAAATTTTCTGGTACCAGAAAATTTACTTGGAGATATCAGTAGTTTGAGAAATTAACAGTTGAAATGTAAATAAAATAGAAAATACATTCTTTGATATAAGAAGATATTTTGAGACATTGTTCGAGATATCGGGAGTTGACTGTACATGTACAGTTGACTTTCATGATCTCAAACACTGATATCTCAAAAATTCCCTTTTATAACAAAGAATGTAGATTGGACATATTTTTCCTATTTGCCTTTCCATTTCAATTCCAGATATCTCAAACATTTGGTATTTCAAAGTAAATTTTCTAAGGCTAGAAATTTTACTTCGAGATATCAGTATTTTGAGATGATATTTGACTTTGAGATATCGAGAACTGACTGTATATTGATCTTTCTGAATGGTTGTTTTAGTGAAAGAAGATTAAATAAAGGCCTGATTTGGATCAAATTTAGTGCACATATTACTTTATAGGGAAGACAGAATAGTTTGGTGTATATCTTCTGATATCTTCAGGCGTTTCTATACATATATACCGAACGGCAAATGTATACACAAGCATTTAGCGTTTAATAAGTTTATAAGAAAGCTTTTTTTTTCTTTTTATCTATTTCTTTTTCTCATGTCCAATATACAACTTCTTAACTTCGTTACTTCTTTATTATCAATAACTGTAACTGTTCAACAAAGAGTAATTTTTAATGTCACTTATATTTGATAAAATATCTTGGGTGATTTTTTTAAAACAAAACGTACATAAAAAAAAAACGTATATCAACAGCTGAACATGTATACTGAAATTATCAAACAACATGGAGTGCCTGACTGCACGTCATAAGAGCTAAAAATCTCGTTCCAGTGACATTTTGGGAGAAATCAAAATGATATTCTTGATTTATAAAATAAATAGTGTAACACAGAAAGTTGCATATTTCTGTAATCTATAAACAAAGTGCATTTCATATTAGACCTTGAGCTGACCATAGACCCCCCTCCCCTCCCCATCCCCCAGGGGGAGTTTGCACACTATAATTTTCTAAAACTACATTATATAAGAAACAAAATGACACATGTTAGCCCTCTGTACGTATGGGCGTTAACGTATAACGTCAACGTCAATTACACTACCCAAATTTACATATTCACTTTATAATAGAAAATACGGATTGTTATACACATGTTAGTATTCCCCCTAAATAATGTTGGGTTTTGTCTGCTAGTATATAAATCGCTAGTTCAAGGTATTTGGCATTGTCACGGATAAGTTTACTAACCCGTATAACGTAGTTTACATTGTATTTGACGTTTTCCCCCTACAGTTTCTAAATACATGTAATACAAGGAGCAAATTGTAAGAATTGAAGTGTAGAGAAAAATAATGTCATATATATGACTGTTTCAACATTCTAGTATAAAAAACAAACTGAAGTCTTACAAAACTCGTCAGCAGTCACGATAATTATGTAACGTATATAACCACAACAAAAATACGAGAAAAACAACCAGAATCAGACTAAATCGCTGAATTGGTGGACTGAAGTTTATACGTGCTCCATCAATCTTCTTTGATTCATGCTCAGCTTAGATAAGCTAGGCAGCAGTTAGCAGTGGATATATTAAAAGAGGACAGAAAATATCTTATTTTTGAAGAATTTAACCTGCAAAATGACAAGGAAAGCTAAGAAAGCCAACATCAGCTGCATTTTATTTTGCAATGCTATCTGTAATTTGTCTTAAGTAGACACTGTTGTATGTGTAAATATGAAGAAACGTCAATGTTATATGTCCTCAAACTATAAAAAAACATCGGACAGTGTACACTGGAAACGCAATCGAACAGTAACGTTACGTTACATAATTGTAATATGTCAAGGATAAGATTTGTGAGTCATCTGTTATCAAAATTTTAGTTCCCGGGCGGCATGGATTATTCGTTGCTGTAGTATTAGCTTACCACTGGTCGTCAGATGGCAAATTTAGCTCTTTGAAATAGACAAGAACTCAGCAAGACACACACTATAGATTGTTAAAGCTGAAGCAGTTCGACCTTGCCTTCAATTCAGTCTCACTTAAAAATGACTTCATAAAATTTTTTTTTTAAATTTTATGCATAGAATGAAGTAAGTGTAAGTTGATATATGCTGCAACTGATTAGTATTTAGGTTCTCGTTATGATGGGGATAAAAACAATTTTGCTACCTGTGCTGTTGGCTGAGCCATTCAATTACCCTACATATAAATATGCAACTGTGACTACCAGCCGAGGCAATCAAGAGCAGTACCAACTCTGCTGTCGGCATTAACACCATTTTTGCTATGCTGTCAGTCCAATCGTCAGCCATGAGCCTCTTTGCACAGTAACTGATTTACATAGATTAGCAAATATGATTGGCTCACGTGATCATAACTTACATGTTAATTTGTGATCTACGTGATCTGTTTATGTAGCTCCCGGTCATCAAATACATTACAAAATATTAACAATGTGAAAATTTAAGGATTCTAGAAAGTGACATACTTTATAACGCATACAACATTCTGTCATCAGCCTGTTCAGGAGTACTATTTTTCATTATGTTGTTACAAATATTTAACTGGTCAGGTGATTTTGCAAACCCCATGGTTTAATTCCCACTTGTTGTTACTAGCAAGGATTAAAGGTGTTACGAAATACAAATTTCAGTCAGACAATTTTCAATATGTAAGATACTAAAATTGTTGTTTGGATATTGCCAAAATGCTGCATTCTCTAACAGTATTTAACATATTTGGACAAGGATGATTTGATAAGCAGTAAGATATCATTAATAAGCAGTTTACAACAATATCTATTGCTAAAAAAGTAAACAATATGGTAATACAAGATCACGGAGATTAAATGCTGCAAGTTTACCAAATCCTGTCAACAAACAACGTGGTACTCCATTTTGCATTGTTGATTATTGATTATTTCATAGTTTTAAACTAAACACGTCAAAAGCGCTTAGCTTTTAATGGTATCATACTGACTGTATATCATTTTATTCGAGCACTATATGCAAAATCAATGCTGGCTTTTAATAGCTGCGGCTTTATCTGTTCTGAAGTTTTTTTGTTTTTTTTTTGGAGTTTTTGGATTTTCCAGCTCTATATAACAAATTTCACGTACGTTACTGTCTTTAGAACTCAAATGTACAAATTGTAAAAGAAACAAACTGGGCAATTCAATTATGAAATACTTATTTTTTTTTCATATAATAACAAAGTAAACAGCAAAATCCATTTTACATGTGTAGAATATGTCAATGCCCTTAACATTACAATTTGAAGTATACTGTGTTTAATCATGTATAAAACACACCTCATGAATCCCTAAAAGTAATAACTGAGAGAAGTGTTGATAGGTCCAAGTACACATTATTTCATATCAACACCCAGACTGATATGTGTTATTTTTTATTAACAGTGGAAAAAATCCTGATTAAAGGTATTATAATGAAATATTTTAAATGTTAATACTATTTACGTTACTACTAGTCATAGCTTATCATAGAGAATAAACCAGAATGCATTTTTCCTCTTATATTGAAAGATTCTTTTATGAAGAAACTGCTACCAAGGAAAATACAATGATTCTATCTTCAAATTATATGATTTTAACAAAAATAGCCCTAGGTAACGTATATAATCGATCATTGTAGCTGACTAAAATGCATTCAAAATATTGTGGAACTGTTCCTTGCTGTTTGAATAGGCTGGCATATTCAATAGTACCTTTTACTGTCGTTTTCAATTCCAACAGTGTAGTTCAAGCACTTGAAATTATACGGAAAAGTGATATTGTAATTTGGAACATTTATAAGGGGGTACTGTATTCAACATCCTATTTCTCCCAAAGTGTACAAGATAGGATAATAATTTTTGCAGATCTGAAAAGATCTATAAATTTTCTTTAATATCGTACCAAACATTTTGTCTAATATTAAAGGAATAACTTACAAAAAGAAAGTATTTTTGATGGAAATAGCAATTTTAATGGAGTGTATAGAAAAACGTCACGTATATTACACCATGTAGGCTAAAGTGACCTGTCAAACATCAAAACGTTTAGCTAATGCATTGTCCTATTAGACTCTATTATGATTTTAAACATAGGAAAGTGATTTCTATTTTTATATAATTTTTCATATTTTTTATTTTATGTTTATTATTTAAATGGGTAACGTATTTAACAGGCTGTTACAGCTTAACGCCCCACTCGCCAGAGGGCTAACATGCTGCAAAATACGTCTAAGATGCTGGACTTTAAGAAAAGTATGGTCTACAAAACTCCTCCTTTGGGAGGGGGGGGGGGTAAAAACAATATCTTGCTCATGGCCTATAGCTTTGCTAATTCATACACGTAAATTCAAACTCTGACAAAGTAACTTTGCTTAAAACAGCTCATAAATTAGGAGGCCGGTTTTACGTCAGGGGACAATGACTTAGAAATTGAAACTGGCGTCTTATCTTTTTTTTTTATTTTTTCTAGCAATCTTAAATAAATATAGCTCATAATATAGAGTAACTATTGTGCATTGTAGATGAATTCTAATCGTACCAAAGAAAAATGATGGGCAATGATCAGGAATTAATACAATCAAATCCCACATTCCGCTTTCAAAACCAATAGGGAAAGAAGCACATACACACAGAAAGTGACACAAATTTACGAAAGACACGCACAGTAATCCGAATGAGCAGCTCTTTCCCAAACAGATGGTCATTCAGCTACCCCAATAACAGCATCAACATCTATTTTTACTTATTTTATATTTTAGTAGCAAAACAGAAGGCCTCCGTTTCTTTCCGTGTTTCTTTGTATTCGTTCATAACGTTGGAGACATTTCTCCTGCCAATGAACATTTTCTTTTTAAAATTTCACTTTATATGTTCTCACCCTTAGAGACGCCCGTATGAAAAAACAAAACGGAATTTATATTGACAATACAATATAGTAAATATCTGACTAAAATATGACATATCAGGAATAAGTAAACAGTCATTCATTTGTTATTCGACAGGAGAAGAAAGTCACGCCGAACGCAGTTCTTATATAATAACGACTAGTATCGCGGATTAGGGCCAAAAAACGACAAAATTGTTCAAATAGTGATACGAAGCACCATCTTTTGCACAATTCTTCATATGCTGTGTGGCAATAGAAAAATAACGTTGGCCACCTAAAATTCCGCCATTTTCAAGCATTCCACCATTTTCACTTTTTCAAGATGGCCAAGACTTTAAAAAATGGCGGTAAAACCGGTCAATTTTGCTAACGTATCAATCGTCATCTACTCCTATAGCCTTTGAACTAACAATAAATTCGCAACACACCTTGAAAAATGTTTAATACTATAGTATATTTGTGAAGCAGTTATTATAATCTGACAGTTTTTACCTTCAGTCTACTGTGGTTTGGCAGTCATTTACGTTACTGCATCGTTATTATGAATTATGTGTATTATTGATAGATTCTCATCTAAACTGACATTGAAACTGGTATTAAGCTGACCATTGTGGAAACGGTACTTTATTATTTTCTACAGAAAAACAATTGTATCCTCAGAGTCAACAGACTTAATGTTTCTTACGTTACCAGGTCTTTTATAGGACAAAAAATAACACAATTCTTTATTTTGATTAACGAAAGTATCTCACAGATACCAATGGAAGCCAATTTTTATAAAAACGAATAAAACTAAATTACACTTGTATCAAAACACACAGAATGTTGAGCTGCTATATATGTACCGAGTACCGGTATATGGTACGAAAACATTTTCTGAAACATAAATAATTGCATTTCAGAATGTATATCAGGGACAAATACTATTGTGGTATTTCAGCAAAGTCATTTTGGTATTATATTAATTTTAAACAGATATATTTAGAAGGTTGAACTGTAATTTAGTCTACACAAACCTAGGAGGTTGTTATCACAGAGGTCTTCAAGCAATATGAGCTGGCACCACAGTACTGACAGAGGTCATTAAGTAGCCATAAATCTTCATAAAATTTGAAGTGGCCTGGGCTGGCGAGGAATGCGATGAAAAGGGTAGACAGAACAAAACAAGGCAATATAAAGAAATGGAGAGATCTTGAGTTTGCAGTCTTTATGGGCTTCGAGACGAAATAGTGTTGCAAAATTGTCTTTTCTGCCCTAATTACATATGTGGCTAAGAGAGGTTATAAAGTATTTGCAGTATAGGAAGAGGGAGGACTTTATGGGAAGCTTCTAAAATGGCTTGATCATGAAATATATTCTAATGGTCTTTAAGTTTACTAAGCTGGTACAACAATCTTAGTATGTCCCTTGTAGGATTGACTTAACTTTGATATTCATGCTCACATACCTCCACCGCCAAAGCAATCTTGATAGATTACAGAGATAATGTATATATGCATAAGGAATCAAAAAAAAATTATTTTTTTTCATTCAAGCTTTTCATTTCTGTCACCCATTTTCTACTCATAATGTTCACTTGTATTTGTTAATGTTTTATGTTTGTTACCATGTATATGCTGTGCTCGTCTTAAGAGGGCCTCAGGGAAGATTGGTTTTACCAACTGAGTCACCCTCGTAAAATAAAGTCATAACTTACTTACTTACTTACTTACTTACAGAGCTGACATTACAGACTCCCTAGACATTCTGCAGTGGCACCAAAGCCCCATGGTCTTTCTTGTGATAGATAGCTTGTGATGACATCTGGGTTTACTCATGCCAAGAAGTCCTGTAGTAGCTGGAGCTGTTATTGCAGTGACGTAAAACCATCATAGTACCTTGAGCGGGTACCAAAGAAGTAAACAGTTCACACTTCTTCTCAAAAGCCAATTGGCAAATTGCAACCCAATTTCACATAGAGCCGCCAAGGGTTGACGGAATGAATTTTTTTAAACTGGTTCAAGTCATACCAATCATTGCCGCATTATGGTGCAAACCTATAAAAATCTTTTTCTCTAGACTGGATTGACCAAGGCCTTGAAATGTGGTATGTAGCATGAGTAATACCAAGATAATTTAAATGATGACCTTGGGTAACTTTGATAATTGTTTGGCAGGGTCAAATTTCCTTTCTGATGCTTTTATATGGAAAAATGGTTAAACATAAGAGTTCATGGAACTTGTAGAAAATTTTGGTGCAGAAGTTGATAAATACAGTCAAATAAATGAGTACTTTAACATTTTTAGTTATAGAGGTCAAGGTCACTTTTCGAGTTTTAAACAATGTCTCTCATGTTTTGACATTTTAAACTATTAGATTTGCTCAAATTATGATCCTAGTTTGACCAGTGATCTTTTTACTCAGGTGAGCTATTCAGGGCCTCATGGCCCTCTTGCTATTTTTAGTACCATATATGGGCATGGCAGCCATGTTTGTCAAGTGACCTGAACCGTTTGTACAAAACGTCTTATGAAATCTTATGTTCTATCTTATTCCCATATTTGACCTTTTCGTAAAAAGGTCAAGGTCAACCTAAGGTCATTATTTGAAAAAAAAATTGTTGGTACTCGAGTACTCTATTCCACATACCATGTTTCAAGGTCAATTGATTCTGGATAAAAAAAAAGATTACATGTGTTTTTTACAATATATAGGCACGGCAGCCATGTTTGTCATGTTACCTAGATTTCTTGAAAAAAATTTGTTCTCTCAGCCCCTGGAGGATCTATATGAAATTTGGTTACAATTGGCCCAGTGACTTTTGAGGAGATGTTTGAAATTGTCAAACTATAAAACTATAATAGACCTGTGTCAAAGGTCAAGACATGACCTTGACCTCTTGTACAGACAAATTTTCATGTTCCCATTAAGATGACTGTATATGCCAATATTTAGGCCAAAATCTTCAAAACAACTCCATGAAGAATTACGTTCTAGCATTTTCTCATAATTGAACTTGTCGTAAAAAAGTTCAAGGCCAACCTATGCTCATCATTTGAACAATCCTGGTTGTACTCGAGTACTTAAAGTAAATGCTTCATACCAAGCCCATTGGTCAACTGGTTCTGGGGGAAGAAGATTTTTAAAAGTTTTTTTTACCCTACATGGGCGTATCGGCCATGCTCGTCATGAGACCCGGATTGTTTAAACAAATTTTCTTTCCCACAACCACTGGAGGCTCTGGCTTAAATTTGAATACAATTGGTTCAGTGACTTTTGCTGAGGCGTTTGGAATTGTCCAAATGTTCAAGACTAGAAACACAGGTATAAAGAATGACCTTGACCCCTTGTACCCATAACCTTCATGTTCTCATTAAGTTGATAACATATACCAATTTGAGGTCAAAATCTTCAACAATTTCTAGGAAATCTTGTCTTCTAGCGTTCTCCATCTAAAAGCATCAGAAAGCAAATTTGACTCTGCTATTAAAAGGGTCAAGGTCAACCCAAGATCATAATTTGAACAATCTTCGTAGTACCCGTGTGCCCGATGCTACAAACAAAGTTTCAAGGCCATCAGCCTATTTGTTTGATTAAAAGTTTTTACAATATATGGGTGTGGCGGCCATGTTGGTCAGGTGTCCAGCACATAATTTTGTCCCCGCCCCGCCCCTCCCCCTAGAGGCTCTACCTGAAATTTCGTTACAATCGGTCCAGAGAGAAGTAGTTTCATATTGTTGACGGATGACGATGGACGGACGACGGAGCCTGTCTAGTATCTTATAAGCTCTTCAGGTGACAGGTGAGCTAAAAAAACAACAACCGACCAATTAGGACACGAAGGAAAAAAAAAGAAAAAAAATCATACTGACCCTGTGGTTAATTGTAGGTGAAATTGGAAACATAACATAGGAAACACAGGCTTAATTGCAAACAGAGCACATTGTTCACCATTAACTGTTTATAAATGCCTGTTGGTGATCGATAATTGCGAACAGTGCACCTTTAATTGCAAACAGAGAATTGTAAACTGTGAAAAGTAAACCGTTAACTGCGCATCATGAGTACCGATCCATAAGCTGCAAACTCTATCGTGAGCTGCGAAAAGTAAACCAACATCTGTGACTTACAAGCATTTTAAAAACAAGGCATCGCAAGCAATACAATCCCCTCGCACTGGGCCATTCATCTAACTGACTTCATCGCTTGATAGATACCCATGTCCCAGGTTTTGTCGAATATAGCATTTAAAATTAGCAACTGTGACCTCGAACTTCACCACACACCACTGAAATGCAAACTGCTCCAACATATTTTCTAACTCAACATTTGTGGGAAGTTATATCGAAATCGGTCTACAAATGAGGGGGGCCAGAGCAATGACAAAGTTTTTTTTTCTCTAAAAATAGCAAACTGAAACCTTGACCTTGGTCCTAGATTGCCTAAATGCCAACTTATCTAAGAAATTGTTACTAAACATTTGTGTTAAGTTAAATCGAAATCGGTCAATAATTGAAAGCATCAGAGTGATGATAAAGATTTTCTAAAAATAGCCACTGCGACCTTGACCATAGTCCTATAATGCAGAAACGTAAACTTTTGTAAGATTTTGTCATACTCAACATTTGTATGAAGTTATATTTAAATCGGTCTTCAAATGAAGGCGTTAGAGCGCTGACATTATTCTAAAAATGGCCACTACGACCTTGACTTTCGCCCTGAAATGCTGAAACCCAAACTTCTGGGATTGAATTGTGACAGTTCCCGGGAGTTTTCCTATATTGACATACTAAACATTTGTGTGAAGTTAAATCAAAATCGGTCCATAAATAAGGGCGCTGGAACAATGATATTTTTTTCAAAAATAGCCACTTTGAACTTGAGCTTGCTCATAGAACGCTGAAATGCAAACTTGTTCAAGATGTTGTCATATTTAACATTTTGTATTAAGTTTAATACAAATTAATATAAAAATGAAGGCGCTAGATCAAGTACAATGTTTTTTCTAAAAATAGGAAAATGTGACCTTGGCCTTGACCCTAACATCCTGAAATGCAAACTCTTTCGAGATAAAGCCATATCTAATGCATTTGTAAAGTTATATTATAATCGGTAAATAGATAAGGTCGCTAGAGCAATAACTAAAGGTGAACATACGTATATACATACTTATGTACGTACATACCTACATGACAGCCCAAATATCCCCTACACAACCTCGTTGGGCGAGGGGATAATAAAAACACATATAATTATAGCTTCCCTTGTCACTTATCAACTTCAAGGCCCAGTCTGGGAAATTCATTTGTAATTATTCTTTCAAGAGCCAAACAAAATATAATACAGAAATACGGCAGAACTGGGCCAATTTATTGAATTTATAATTGAGCCGCGACACGAGAAAACCAACAAAGTGGTTGTGCACCATGCGCAGACTCAAATTAGCCTGGGGATGCGCCCAGTCTGATCAAAATCTTCGTTGTCCGCGTGAACGTAGCTTAGACCCTCCGCTAGCCTTCAAGCGCTTAGCAAAGTCTTTTCAGACCGGGCGGATGCCTAGGCTGATCTAAGTCTGCGCTGGGAGCACTACCACATTGTTGGTTTTCTCGTGTCGTGGCTCAGTTATGAATACTCAGATTCCGATATGAAAATTAAAAAAAAAATATATCAGCAACAAAACCAATAATAAATTTGCATTTTGCGTACTGTATTTCTTTGACGTACAAGTGTAGTTCAAAACTGTGAACGTTATCGGCTGTTTATTCTAGATTTTTTATTTTATATACACGACATCCGTAAACTGAATTATTATTTCAAATCGTAGTACTCAGAAAAAACTCAAATGAACATCGTAAAGTATAATAGCTTACCGCAAATATGAAGTGTTTTCTTCACAATATCTGGTGTTGTTTGTCCTAACATGGAAAAGGTTACGCCCCACTCTTTTCCATCATCCGATTGTTCTAAAGACGACAGTTTGGCCGTATAAGTATTCGTTGACGTATCGCATGTATAGGACAAACGGTTGTTCGGGAAACCAGAATCTGGAGTACCAAATATAGAGCATCTGCTTGGAACCACTACATTATTGCCAGAGCTCTGGTCGCTGTAGTACCAATTAACAGTCACTACAGATCCTGAACCGGTATATTTGGCCCGAAGTGTTAGAGAGTCTCCTATGTTTTTGCAATCGGTTGTGTCGAAGCTGAATTCTATGTCGGCAATACTTTCTACAAAAAAGTCAAAACCGTTCAGAAGAATTTTACCTAAATATAGATGAAATAGATTTAACTGAGACGACAATATACCTGTGTGCAACTAGGCTCGATAAATCAAACTTACAAAACAAAGGGCGAGGGTTGGTCGACCACAAACCCGTTAATATCCCCCCCCCCCCTAACTGGCTGTCCCAAGGCGGCAGTTCTGGTTTGGTTCTTCTTGGTTGTATTTATGTGTTGTTAGTTGCTGTCTCTGTTATTGATAATTGAGCCGCGACACAAGAAAACCAACAAAGTGGTTTTGCGTCCAGCGCAGACTCAGATCAGCCTGGGCATCAGCCCAGTCTGATCAGAGTCTTCGCTGTCCGCATGAAGGTAGCTTAGACCCTTAGCTACGTTTTAAGCGCTTAGCGAAGAGTCTGATCGGACTGGGTGGATGCCCTGGCTGATCTGAGTCTGCGCTGGGCGCACTACCACATTGTTGGTTTTCTCGTGTCGCGGCTCATATTGTTTGTGATGTTCAGGCAGGCCCGTTGACCACCTACTTGAGAAATGGCTGTTTACATGGTTGCCGCTGGTTTTGTCTTTAGTGGTGACTAATTTTGTGTTGTCTCTATCCCACATGGTGTCTTTTGTTGGATCTGGGATTGAATTAAGTCAGTTCCTGAGATTTTTCCTCCTTACTTTTATAGTTCTGTTGGAAGTCATATTCCTAAATTGCGTCTGCTTGCGAGATCTGTTATGTTGCTTCGTACAATTAATGTGGCAATAAAGCCCAGTACTAACATTTGCGAAGAATTGTCATAAATAGAACGAGGAACTAACTATCAGAGACATCCTATGTTTCAGTATCCGAACTCACTGTACCAACTTCATCGGTTTTCTTGGCGCTGAATCGAGAGTACAACCAATCGCTTATAACCAGTAGTCGGAAATCATTATGTTTAGAGTTTTTATCCGGAATCTGTTTCGTCATTTATAGTTATTCAGCTTCGAAAATGTAAAAAGGTAAGTTTAATATAATTTACTCTTCAGTGTTTTACATTATTGCCCTGTTCAATGAAAACCTCATTGCCATCACAGAAAGTTTACGCCGAACACCTTAAATACACGAGCTTGGGTCGTGCAAAATCCAGCTATCATCCTATTATTAGAACTAACAAACTATAAATTGATAACGCCTTCCATTTATTTTAAAGATATTTATAAAACATGTAAGAAAAGGCTCAGAGTGGTTTCAGAAACATGCAAACGGTTATTTAATTACTTTACGCCTCACTACCTACTTCGTGTACGCTTTGCTAAGAGTATATGATATAGTTACTAAGTTCCGATAAGATTTGCCTTCATTGTTTAGAAAGGATGAAGGCCATTGGAAGATTCCTGGTTGTTTCGTACTTTATTTCTAGACTGGAATATGTTCTACCGTTTAACGTGTTTAAAATCGTTTATACGGTTTGCTAGAGTGTCTAGTCATGTGACTGACTTCAAATCCGTAATAAAATTTTAACTGCTAATCTCTCCAACTGGGCTATAGATATGATTAACTTCGAAAAGAATTTTCAAAACTCTTTCGCCGACACTTTGTATTGGTTTCTAAATTCAATGTCGGATTAAAGTCTTTTGCAACAGGGCCTATCGGAAACAGAATTTTATGGTGACTTAGTCTATAAATTCAAAACCCAGAGGACCAGTGGTCCTGTAGCTCACCTGACACTTGGGCCTGGTATATATTTTAAATGATCTTATACATGTATATAGCCCCAGGGCAGGGTCAGATCTGCCACCCCCCTGGACTAATGTTGAGTCCCGATGCTATATACCAAGCCACAAGGTCACTGAGCCTTTAGTTCTGAACAAAGATTTCTGAAGGGTTTTATCATACATTGTATATGGGCGTGGCGGCCACCTTGTGCGCGTTTTGTCACGGTTGCTTCACGGTTTCTGCGTGTTTTGTCCCGTTTTACTACGTTTTGTCACGGTTTTCACGGCAAGCTAAGGCGTACATTAGCCGTTTCATCGCGTTCAATCACGACGCGTCTCGGCTTGTGATGGTTTACAGGCCGGCGTTCTACGGAGGGGTGCGTTATACTACGGTCTGACACGGCGGGTGCGGTCTGGGAGAAAGTGTGGAAAAAGCCGAGCCCGGCAGGGGCGCTTTATTCGAGTCTGAACAGTCAGTGACACATTGCTGTATCTATAATACGAACAGAGAAGACATAACTGTGAAGAATGAAGGCCAAACTATGCCACCGAAAAAGCCAGGACGTAGAAAGCCCCCCCCCCCTCAACACACACACACACACCTCCCGTCCTGGATCACCACTACCGGCAATAGAGCCTGGATGTCCTCGCCGTTCCCCGCTGTCAGATGAGTCGAGCGTGCATCTTCTACTGACCCAGTTCCTAAACTGGATGTATGCATCCAGTAAACATGCAAACACAAAATCGTCTTCATCTTGGGTATTCACCATGTCTCGTCAAAGTATCCATGTACGAAAAAGTATATATTATTGTTATTATCAGTATTACCTTTATCGTTATGATCTTATGTGTAATAGTTATACCATGGTTTGTCCGCCCGTACGTGGAGATAATCCACGAGCTTTAGCGAGTGGATTATCTCCCGTACAGGTGGACAAACCATGGTATAACTATTTTATACCACCCTTACCAGTGTAGACCTTGCTCATTGCGAAATATTTCGTGCTAAAGTTGGCGTTTTTTGGTAAAGGTGGTATAACTTATGTTATCTCATGTTTATATTATCAATAATTGATTAACATGGGAATATACTTATACTGCCAATCTTAATTACATATTCCATAATAAAATTAGTAGTCATTATAATATAATAGACAGAAGGGGCTTATGCATTTATAATTTGTAAACATTTGATTACTATACTTTCAAAAATTGTCATTTGTTGGAAATTATTTATTTTCATGTCAATTCTGAGTGTTTCATTGTTACATTTTTGCGTTTATTACTAGCATTGGTATTTGTGTCATAGTGTATATGTAGGCATCTGTATTGCGTTACCAACTGGGAGAAAGTGTAAAAAAGCGGAGCCCGGACCGGACAAATATAGGCAATGCCTACGTCAAATCCATTGGCACATGTATATACTTGTATGCATATGTATATGTTGTCATGAAATTTTGAATATATAAATAAGTATCGAGATACAATGATTCCTGTTGCTTGGGAGGCCTTCTTTATACACCGTGGGTACAAACGTGTTCCAAAACTGCCAAGCGTTGCCGTTTCACCCGTAGAAACCTTGACAGAAAAACACATCAGACCTTGATCAGAACATGAGAAACTTGAGGGACCCCACCAGAACGTGACAGGCCTGGAGGGAACGTACTGGTATACGTGGTAGACCGCAGGCCGAACCGTAGTGCACTTTTGAGCAGCCCCTTTTCCCCTTCACGGCCCGTCACGGATACCTAGATAGACCGTAAGGAAACTTAGCAGGACCTAACAAAACTTGAATACGGAGGAAAAAATGGTCATAATCCCACTACGTTTCGCGCAAACGGGGCTGCCGTGACCGCCGGGAACATAATGTAAACGTAGCATTAGTGACATAATATCTTTATTTGTCCGTTTAGTTGACAATGTATCCCAAGTATTGTAACTTAGACTTAAAGAGTTTCTGAGAAATCCACTGTTTAAGCTTTTCCCATATAAAAGCCTAACGTACCAAAGTTGACCATGTCATAAATAAGGTCAAGGTCAACGCAAGGTCATCATTTGTATAAATTATGATGGGCTCGAATGCCTTATGCTACATACCAAGTTTCAAGATCATGGGTCTTTTGGTTCTAGAAAGGAAGAGTTTTGAAGGGTTTATACCGTATAAGGACATGGTGGCCATCTTGCTCATGTAACCAAGACCCCGGGTACAAACTTTCGTTCCCCCATCCCACTGAGACTCCATATGAAATTTGGCTTCAATCTGCCCAGTGGTTTCAGAGGAGAAGTTATTTCAAAATCTTGACGACGGATGGACAGACCGAAGGACCATGACCTTTAATTATATAATATCTTCATTTGTTCATTTAGTTGACCAAGTATACCAAGTATTGTACCTTAGACTTACATAGTTTCGGAGAAATTCACTGTTTAAGCGTTTTCATATATAAAAGATTAATGCAACAAAGTTGACCATTTCATAAATTAGGTCAAGGTCATCGCAACGTCATCCTTTGTATAAACTATGATAGGCCCGCATGCCCGATGCTACATACCAAGTTTCAGGGTCATAGGCCTTTTGGTTCTGGAGAAGAAGATTTTGAAGGGTATTTAGCATATATGGGCGTGGCGGCCATCTTGGTCATGTGACCCAGATACTCGAACGAGCTTTCGTTCTGCCTACCAATGTAGACTCCATATAAAATTTGGCTTGATCGGCCTAGCGGTTTTGGAGAAGAGGACCTTTGAAAATAGTGGACGGACGGACGACGGACTATACTAAAACTTGCCATACTAAAAGCTCACCTTTGAGCCTTCAGCTTAGGTGAGCTAAAATTGTAGGTAAGTCCGATCAGTTCAGGAAAATTATCGTTCGTTACAAGCGTATTGGATATAATATAAATGTAATGCTACAATATGCATGTTTAGTGGGTAACCCAATTATGGTTAAACACTTTGCTTCCCTCTTTAATTGCACGCCGGATGCTCAGGCATCAGAATCAACGATGGGCCCGACATAAAGCTACTTAATTTAGTTGGTTGGGGCCGGAGTTTGCCTTGTCTGTTGCTTCGTTATTCGGGGTTCAACTGATAGTTTTCTTTTTCCCCGGTATTTCAGTGGTTTGTCTGACTTCCCAGGGGGTCTCCTGGTGTCGCAATACGTTCTTTCCGTTGAGTCCTCATCTCTGATTCATCATAGGCCTTATCTGTGCTTTGTTTGTTTCCGGTGATGATTCATTGATGAGTTAGGCCACCTTCATGCGGACCAAACAGCTAACTTAATGTTTCAAACCACTTCAGAAGCAGAGGGCGAGGTTTGGGCCCAGTAAAACATGTTTAAGCCCTCCCCCCCCAGTAATCTTTTGTTGACTGTTTCAAGGCGGTACTTCTGTTGCGGTTCTTTGATGTTATATTGTGCTTTGTCCGCTTGTCTTTTGGTCACCCGTATTGCTGCCCAATCTGCCTTCTGTTTTGTTTTGTTTTGTAACTAAAATAAAACAATAAAGAAAAATACATGTTGATGTGTTGATGCAGTAATTGGGGTAGCTGAATAACCATCTGTTTGGGAAAGAACTGCTCATTCGGTTTATTGTGCGTGTCTTTCGTAAACTTGTGTCACGTTCTGTGTGTATGTGCTTCTTTCCCTATTGGTTTTGACAGCGGAATATGGGATCGAATTGTATTAATTCCTGATCATTGCCCATCTTTTTACTTTTTATGCCCCCGTGACGAATGTCAGGCGGGCATGTTTTACCCCTGTCCGTCTGTCCACCGCACATTTTATTAGTAAGTTTGTGTAATCAACTCTTCCAACAATTTTTGATGGATCAATAAGAAACTTTGCACACTTGTTGCAGACATATTGAAGATGTGCATGAAGAATTTTCTTAGCCAAAAAATCTTAAGGTTGTTTTAACTTAAACATTTTCAGTGTTGGTCTGTGATGTAGGTTAGCAAGTTTGTGTAATCAACTCCTCTAACAGATTTTGATGGATCAGGTTGAAACTTCGCACACATGTTGAAGACACATTGAAGATGTGCATGAAGATTTTTCTTGGTCAAAAATTATTTTTGAAATTACACGCTTTTGAACTTAGACATTTTCAGTGTTGGTTTGTGATATAGGGTAGCACGATTGTGTAATCAACTTCTCTAACAGGTTTTGATGGATTCGGTTGAAACTTCGCACACATGTTGAAGACACTTTGAAAATGGGCCTGAAGATACTTTTTGTCAAATAATTATTTTTGACAAAATTCGGGCTTTTAAACTTAGGCATTTTTAGTATTGGTTAGTGGTACAGGGATAGCGAGTTTGTGTAATCAACTCCTCTTACAGTTTTTGATGGATCAATTCGAAACTTTGCACATCATATTGCAGACATAATGAAGGTGTCCATAAAAGGTTTTTATGGTCAGGAGTTAATATTGGACAAAATTATGGGCTTTAGCAGTTCTTAGAAATCTTAGTATTTGATATCAGTGTGTAATTAACTTCTCACACAGTTCACTATGGATGGGTTTGAAGCTTTGCAAATGTTACAATGTTCGTGAAGTTGGCTGCCAGTTGCCAGTTGCCATTTGCCGATTGAATAGGCAATTGGCAAACGGCAGCTAACTTCACATTCTAGATGCCAATTCGCCAATTCTCGCGAATTGGCAAAGGCAACTGGCAGCTAGATGCCACTTCGATTTGAGATGCTTTTACAGCTGAATAGGTAACTGACAAACGGCAGCCATATGCCAGTTCACAAATTCAAGTGAATTGGCAACTGGCAACAGGCAGCTAGAAGCCAATTCGACTCGAGAGGGTTTCAGAGCATACCAGGTGAATAGGCAACTGGCAAACGGCATCTATTTGCCAATTAGCAAAATCTAGTGAATTGGCAACTGGCAACTGACAGCCAGATGCCAATTCGCAAATTCTTGTGAATTGGCAATTGGCAGCCATGTGCCATTTCGATTTGAGAGGATTTAAGCCGATTTAAGCTAAACAGGAAACCGGCAAACGGCAGCCAGATTCTTGTGAATTGGCAACTGGCAGTCAGATGCTAATAAAATTTGAGAGGGTTTCAGATGATTATAGCTACATAGGACACCGGCGAACGGCAGCCAGATGCCAATTTACTCATTCTACTGAACTGGCAACTGGCAGCCAGATGCTAATTTGATTTGAAAGGGTCTAAGACGACAACAGCTACATAGGAAACCGGTAAACGGCAGCCAGATGCCAATTCGATTTTTTTTTTGAATTGTCAACTGGCAAGTGGCAGCCAGATGCCAATTCGATTTGAGAGTGTTTAAGACAATTAAAGCTAAATAGGAAACCGGCAAACGCCATCATGATGCCTATTCGCTAATTCTTGTTACCTGGCAACTGGCAGTCAGATGTTAATTCGATTTGAGAGGGGGTTCAGATTATTAAAGCTACATAGGAAACCGGCAAACGGCAGCCAGATGCCAATTCGAAAAGTTTTTATGAATTTGCAACTGGCAACTGGCAGCCAGATGCCATTTCGATTTAAGAGTGCTTAAGACGATTTAAAGCTACATATAGGAAACTGGCTAACGGCAGCCAGATGCCAAATCCAAAATTGTTATGAAATGTCAACTGGCAGCCGGATGCCAATTCAATTTGAGAGTGTTTAAGACGATTAAAGCTAAATAAAAAAATGGCTGACGACATACAGATGCCAAATCGCACATTCTTGTAAATTAGCAACTGGCAACTGACAGTCAGATGCCAATTCGATTTGAGAGGGTTTCAGACGAATAAAGCTACATAGGATACCGGCAAAAGGCAGCCAGATGCCAATTCAAAAATTTATAGGGATTGTCAACTGGCAACTGGCAGCCAGATATCAATTCCATTTGAGAGTGTTAAAGACGAACAAAGTTACATAGGAAACCGGCAAACGGCATCAAGATGCCAATTTGAATTTTTTATGAATTGTCAACTGGCAACTTGCAGCCAGATGTCAATTCGATTTAAGAGGGTTTATGCTGATTAAAGCTAAATAGGAAACCTGCAAACGACATCCAGATGCCAAGTCGCAAATTCTTGTGATCTGGCAACTTGCAGTCAGATGCCAATTCGATTTGAGAGGGTTTCAGACGATTTAAGCTAATAGGAAACCGGCAAACGGCACCCAGATGCCAATTCGCTAATTCTGCTGAACTGGCAACAGCCAACTGGCAGTCAGATTCCAATTCGATTCATAAGTGTTTAAGACAATAAAAGCCATGTAGGAAAGCGGCAAACGGCAGCCAGATGCCAATACACTAATATTTGCGAATTGGCAACTGGCAACTGGCAGTCAGATGCCAATTCGGTTTGAAAGGGGTTATGCCGATTAAAGATAAATAGGAAACCGGCAAACGACATCCAGATGTCAATTCGCATATTCTTGTGAACTGGCAACTGGCAGTCAGATGCCAATTCGATCTGAGAGGGTTTCAGACGATTAAAACTTCATAGGACACTGGCAAAGGGCAGCCAGATGCCAATTCGAAAAATTTTATGAATTGTCAACTGGCAACTGGCAGTCAGATGCCAATTTGATTTCAGATTGTTTAAGACGATTAAAGCTAAATAGGAAACCGGCAAACGCCATCAAGATGCCTATTCGCTAATTCTTGTAAACTGGCAACTGGCAGTCAGATGCCAATTCGATTTGAGATGGGATTCAGATGATTAAAGCTACATAGGAAACCGGCAAACGGCAGCCAAATGCCAATTCACTAATTCTCATGAACTGGCAACTAGCAACTGGCAGTCAGATGCCAATTCGATTTGCGAGGTTTTCAGATGATTAAATCTACGCAGGAAACCGGCAAACGGCAGCCAGATGCCATTTCCCTAATTCTCCGGAACTGGCGACTGGCAACTGGCAGTCAGATGCCAGCTGGATTCATGAGTGTTTATGACAATTAAAGCCATGTAGTAAACCGGCAAACGGCAGCCAGATGCTAATTCGCCAATTATTGCGAATTGGCAACTGGCAGCTAGATGCCAATTAGATTTGAGATGGTTTCAGACGATTGAAGCTACATAGGAAACCGGCAAACGGCAGCCAGATGTCAAGTCGAACTTTTTTTATGAATTGGCAACTGGCAGCTGGAAGCCAGATGGCAATTCGAGTTGAGAGTATTAAGACGATTTAAGCTACATAGGAAACCGGAAAACGGCAGCCAGATGCCAATTCGAAAAATTTTATGAATTGGCAACTGGCAACTGGCAACCAGATGCCAATTCGATTTAAGAGTGCTTAAGACGATTTAAAGCTACATATAGGAAACTGTCTAACGGCAGCCAGATGCCGATTCCCAATTTTTTATGAAATGTCAACTGGCAACTGGCAGCCGGATGCCAATTCAATTTGAGAGTGTTTAAGACGATTAAAGCTGAATAAAAAGAATGACAGACGACATACAGATGCTAATTCGCACATTCTTACAAATTGGCAACTGGCAACTGGCAGTCAGATGCCAATTCCAACTGAGAGGGTTTCAGACAATTAAAGCTACATTGGAAACCGGCGAACGGCAGCCAGATGCCAATTCGAAAATTTATAGGGATTGTCAACTGGCAACTGGCAGCCAAATATCAATTCGATCTGAGAGGGTTTAAAACGATTAAAGCTACATCGGAAACTGGCAAAGTGCAGCCAGATGCCAATTCGAAATTTTTTATGAATTGTCAACTGGCAACTGGCAGTCAGATGCCAATTCGATTCGAGTGTTTAAGACGATTAAAGCTAAATAGGAAACTGGCAAACGACATTCAGATACCAAATCGCAAAATCTTGTGAACTGGCAACTGGAAACTGGCAGTCAGATGTCAAATCTCTTTGACCCAGATGCCAATTTGAAATCTGATATGAATTGTAAACTGGCAATTGGCAGACAGATGCCAATTGGATTTGAGAGTTTTTAAGACGATTTATGCTAAATAAGAAACCGGCAAACGACATCCAGAAGCCAATTCGCTAATTTTTGTGAACTGGCAACTGGCTGTCAGACGACTTAAGCTACATAGGAAACGACAACCAGATGCCTATTCACTAATTCTGCTGAAATGGCAACTGGCAACTGGCAACCAGATGCAAATTCGAGTTGAGAGTGCATACGACGATTGAAGCTACACATGAAACCGGTAAACGGCAGCCAGATGCCAATTCGAAAAATTTTATGAATTGTCAACTTGCAACTGTCAGCCAGATGCCAATTTGATTTGAGATTTTTAGACGATAAAAACTAAATAGGAAACCGGCAACGACATCCAATTCCAATTCTTTAAGTCTTGTGAACTGGCAACTGGCAGTCAGATGCCAATTCGATTTGAGATGGTTTCAAGCGATTAAAGCTACATAGGAAACCGGTAAACGGCAGCCAGATGCCAATTCGAAATATTATATGAATTGGCAACTGGCAACTGGCAACCAGATGCCAATTCGATTTAAGAGTGCTTAAGACGATTTAAAGCTACATATAGGAAATTGTCTAACGGCAGCCAGATGCCAAATCCAAATTTTTTATGAAATGTCAACTGGCAACTGGCAGCCGGATGCCAATTCAATTTGAGAGTGTTTAAGACGATTAAAGCTGAATAAAAAGAATGACAGACGACATACAGATGCTAATTCGCACATTCTTACAAATTGGCAACTGGCAACTGGCAGTCAGATGCCAATTCCAACTGAGAGGGTTTCACACAATTAAAGCTACATTGGAAACCGGCGAACGGCAGCCAGATGCCAATTCGAAAATTTATAGGGATTGTCAACTGGCAACTGGCAGCCAAATATCAATTCCATTTGAGAGTGTTACAGACGAATAAACTTACATAGGAAACCGGTAAGCGGCATCCAGATACCAATTCGAATTTTTTTATGAATTGTCAACTGGCAGCCAGATGCCAATTCGATTTAAGAGGGTTTATGCCGGTAAAAGCTAAAAAGGAAACCGACAAACGACATCCAGATGCCAAGTCGCAAATTCTTGTGAACTGGCAATTTGCAGTCAGATGCCAATTCGATTTGAGATGGTTTTAGACGATTAAAGCTACATAGGAATCCGGCAAATGGCACCCAGATGCCAATTCGATAATTCTGCTGAACTGGCAACTGGCAACTGGCAGTCAGATGCCAATTCGATTCATAAATGTTTAGACAATTAAAGCCATGAAGGAAAGCGGCGAACGGCAGCCAGATGCCAATACGCTAATATTTGCGAATTGGCAACTGGCAACTGGCAGTCAGATGCCAATTCGATTTGAAAGGGTTTATGTCGATTAAAGATAAATAGGAAACCGGCAAACGACATCCAGATGCCAATTCGCATATTCCTGTGAATTGGCAACTGGCTGTCAGATGCCAGTTCGATCTGAGAGGGTTTAAAACGATTAAAGCTACATCGGAAACTGGCAAAGTGCAGCCAGATGCCAATTCGAAATTTTTATGAATTGTCAACTGGCAACTGGCAGTCAGATGCCAATTCGATTTGAGAGTGTTTCAAACGATTAAAGCTAAATAGGAAACTGGCAAACTGGCAAACGACATTCAGATACCAAATCGCAAAATCTTGTGAACTGGCAACTGGAAACTGGCAGTCAGATGTCAAATCTCTTAGACCCAGATGCCAATTCGAAATGAATTGTTAATTGGCAATTGGCAGACAGATGCCAATTCGATTTGAGAGTTTCTAAGACGATTTATGCTTAATAAGAAACCGGCAAACGACATCCATATGCCAATTCGCAAATTTTTGTGAACTGGCAACTGGCTGACAGACGACTTAAGCTACATAGGAAACGACAACCAGATGCCAATTCACTAATTCTGCTGAAATGGCAACTGGCAACTGGCAACCAGACGCCAATTCGAGTTGAAGTGCATACGACGATTCAAGCTACACATGAAACCGGTAAACGGCAGCCAGATGCCAATTCGAAAAATTTTATGAATTGTCAACTTGCAACTGTCAGCCAGATGCCAATTCGATTTGAGATTTTTAGACGATAAAAACTAAATAGGAAACCGGCAACGACATCCAATTCCAATTCTTTAAGTCTTGTGAACTGGCAACTGGCAGTCAGATGCCAATTCGATTTGAGATGGTTTCAAGCGATTAAAGCTACATAAGAAACCGGTAAACGGCAGCCAGATGCCAATTCGAAATATTATATGAATTGGCAACTGGCAGCCAGATGCCAATTCGATTTGAGAAGGTTTCAGACGATTGAAGCTACATTGGAAACCAGCAAACGGTAGCCATATGCCATTTCAATTCATCAGTATTTAAGAGAATTAAAGCCATGTAGTAAAATCGGTAAACGGCAACCAGTTGCCAATACGCTAATTTTTGTGAATTGGCAACTGGCAACTGGCAGTCCAATGCCATTTCCTTTTGAGAGTGTTTGAGACGATTGAAGCTAAATAGGAAACTGGTAAACGACATTGAGATGCCAATTCGCAAATTCTTGTGAACTGGCAACTGGAAACTGGCAGTCAGATGTCAAATTGGTTTGACCCAGATGCCAATTCGAAATCTTTTATGAATTGTTAACTGACAAATGGCAGACAGATGCCATTTGGATTTGAGAGTTTTTAAGACGATTTATGCTAAATAAGAAACCGGCAAACGACATCCAGATGCCAATTCGCTAATTTTTGTGAACTGGCAACTGGCTGTCAGACGACTTAAGCTACATAGGAAACGACAACCAGATGCCTATTCACTAATTCTGCTGAAATGGCAACTGGCAACTGGCAACCAGATGCCAATTCGAGTTGAAGTGCATACGACGATTGAAGCTACACATGAAACCGGTAAACGGCAGCCAGATGCCAATTCGAAAAATTTTATGAATTGTCAACTTGCAACTGTCAGCCAGATGCCAATTTGATTTGAGATTTTTAGACGATAAAAACTAAATAGGAAACCGGCAACGACATCCAATTCCAATTCTTTAAGTCTTGTGAACTGGCAACTGGCAGTCAGATGCCAATTCGATTTGAGATGGTTTCAAGCGATTAAAGCTACATAGGAAACCGGTAAACGGCAGCCAGATGCCAATTCGAAATATTATATGAATTGGCAACTGGCAACTGGCAACCAGATGCCAATTCGATTTAAGAGTGCTTAAGACGATTTAAAGCTACATATAGGAAATTGTCTAACGGCAGCCAGATGCCGATTCCCAATTTTTTATGAAATGTCAACTGGCAACTGGCAGCCGGATGCCAATTCAATTTGAGAGTGTTTAAGACGATTAAAGCTGAATAAAAAGAATGACAGACGACATACAGATGCTAATTCGCACATTCTTACAAATTGGCAACTGGCAACTGGCAGTCAGATGCCAATTCCAACTGAGAGGGTTTCAGACAATTAAAGCTACATTGGAAACCGGCGAACGGCAGCCAGATGCCAATTCGAAAATTTATAGGGATTGTCAACTGGCAACTGGCAGCCAAATATCAATTCGATCTGAGAGGGTTTAAAACGATTAAAGCTACATCGGAAACTGGCAAAGTGCAGCCAGATGCCAATTCGAAATTTTTTATGAATTGTCAACTGGCAACTGGCAGTCAGATGCCAATTCGATTCGAGTGTTTAAGACGATTAAAGCTAAATAGGAAACTGGCAAACGACATTCAGATACCAAATCGCAAAATCTTGTGAACTGGCAACTGGAAACTGGCAGTCAGATGTCAAATCTCTTTGACCCAGATGCCAATTCGAAATCTGATATGAATTGTAAACTGGCAATTGGCAGACAGATGCCAATTGGATTTGAGAGTTTTTAAGACGATTTATGCTAAATAAGAAACCGGCAAACGACATCCAGAAGCCAATTCGCTAATTTTTGTGAACTGGCAACTGGCTGTCAGACGACTTAAGCTACATAGGAAACGACAACCAGATGCCTATTCACTAATTCTGCTGAAATGGCAACTGGCAACTGGCAACCAGATGCAAATTCGAGTTGAGAGTGCATACGACGATTGAAGCTACACATGAAACCGGTAAACGGCAGCCAGATGCCAATTCGAAAAATTTTATGAATTGTCAACTTGCAACTGTCAGCCAGATGCCAATTTGATTTGAGATTTTTAGACGATAAAAACTAAATAGGAAACCGGCAACGACATCCAATTCCAATTCTTTAAGTCTTGTGAACTGGCAACTGGCAGTCAGATGCCAATTCGATTTGAGATGGTTTCAAGCGATTAAAGCTACATAGGAAACCGGTAAACGGCAGCCAGATGCCAATTCGAAATATTATATGAATTGGCAACTGGCAACTGGCAACCAGATGCCAATTCAATTTAAGAGTGCTTAAGACGATTTAAAGCTACATATAGGAAATTGTCTAACGGCAGCCAGATGCCAAATCCAAATTTTTTATGAAATGTCAACGGGCAACTGGCAGCCGGATGCCAATTCAATTTGAGAGTGTTTAAGACGATTAAAGCTGAATAAAAAGAATGACAGACGACATACAGATGCTAATTCGCACATTCTTACAAATTGGCAACTGGCAACTGGCAGTCAGATGCCAATTCCAACTGAGAGGGTTTCACACAATTAAAGCTACATTGGAAACCGGCGAACGGCAGCCAGATGCCAATTCGAAAATTTATAGGGATTGTCAACTGGCAACTGGCAGCCAAATATCAATTCCATTTGAGAGTGTTACAGACGAATAAACTTACATAGGAAACCGGTAAGCGGCATCCAGATACCAATTCGAATTTTTTTATGAATTGTCAACTGGAAGCCAGATGCCAATTCGATTTAAGAGGGTTTATGCCGGTAAAAGCTAAAAAGGAAACCGACAAACGACATCCAGATGCCAAGTCGCAAATTCTTGTGAACTGGCAATTTGCAGTCAGATGCCAATTCGATTTGAGATGGTTTTAGACGATTAAAGCTACATAGGAATCCGGCAAATGGCACCCAGATGCCAATTCGATAATTCTGCTGAACTGGCAACTGGCAACTGGCAGTCAGATGCCAATTCGATTCATAAATGTTTAGACAATTAAAGCCATGAAGGAAAGCGGCGAACGGCAGCCAGATGCCAATACGCTAATATTTGCGAATTGGCAACTGGCAACTGGCAGTCAGATGCCAATTCGATTTGAAAAGGTTTATGTCGATTAAAGATAAATAGGAAACCGGCAAACGACATCCAGATGCCAATTCGCATATTCCTGTGAACTGGCAACTGGCTGTCAGATGCCAGTTCGATCTGAGAGGGTTTAAAACGATTAAAGCTACATCGGAAACTGGCAAAGTGCAGCCAGATGCCAATTCGAAATTTTTATGAATTGTCAACTGGCAACTGGCAGTCAGATGCCAATTCGATTTGAGAGTGTTTCAAACGATTAAAGCTAAATAGGAAACTGGCAAACTGGCAAACGACATTCAGATACCAAATCGCAAAATCTTGTGAACTGGCAACTGGAAACTGGCAGTCAGATGTCAAATCTCTTAGACCCAGATGCCAATTCGAAATAAATTGTTAATTGGCAATTGGCAGACAGATGCCAATTCGATTTGAGAGTTTCTAAGACGATTTATGCTTAATAAGAAACCGGCAAACGACATCCATATGCCAATTCGCAAATTTTTGTGAACTGGCAACTGGCTGACAGACGACTTAAGCTACATAGGAAACGACAACCAGATGCCAATTCACTAATTCTGCTGAAATGGCAACTGGCAACTGGCAACCAGATGCCAATTCGAGTTGAAGTGCATACGACGATTCAAGCTACACATGAAACCGGTAAACGGCAGCCAGATGCCAATTCGAAAAATCTTATGAATTGTCAACTTGCAACTGTCAGCCAGATGCCAATTCGATTTGAGATTTTTAGACGATAAAAACTAAATAGGAAACCGGCAACGACATCCAATTCCAATTCTTTAAGTCTTGTGAACTGGCAACTGGCAGTCAGATGCCAATTCGATTTGAGATGGTTTCAAGCGATTAAAGCTACATAAGAAACCGGTAAACGGCAGCCAGATGCCAATTCGAAATATTATATGAATTGGCAACTGGCAGCCAGATGCCAATTCGATTTGAGAAGGTTTCAGACGATTGAAGCTACATTGGAAACCAGCAAACGGTAGCCATATGCCATTTCAATTCATCAGTATTTAAGAGAATTAAAGCCATGTAGTAAAATCGGTAAACGGCAACCAGTTGCCAATACGCTAATTTTTGTGAATTGGCAACTGGCAACTGGCAGTCCAATGCCATTTCCTTTTGAGAGTGTTTGAGACGATTGAAGCTAAATAGGAAACTGGTAAACGACATTCAGATGCCAATTCGCAAATTCTTGTGAACTGGCAACTGGAAACTGGCAGTCAGATGTCAAATTGGTTTGACCCAGATGCCAATTCGAAATCTTTTATGAATTGTTAACTGACAAATGGCAGACAGATGCCATTTGGATTTGAGAGTTTTTAAGACGATTTATGCTAAATAAGAAACCGGCAAACGACATCCAGATGCCAATTCGCTAATTTTTGTGAACTGGCAACTGGCTGTCAGATGACTTAAGCTACATAGGAAACGACAACCAGATGCCTATTCACTAATTCTGCTGAAATGGCAACTGGCAACTGGCAACCAGATGCCAATTCGAGTTGAAGTGCATACGACGATTGAAGCTACACATGAAACCGGTAAACGGCAGCCAGATGCCAATTCGAAAAATTTTATGAATTGTCAACTTGCAACTGTCAGCCAGATGCCAATTTGATTTGAGATTTTTAGACGATAAAAACTAAATAGGAAACCGGCAACGACATCCAATTCCAATTCTTTAAGTCTTGTGAACTGGCAACTGGCAGTCAGATGCCAATTCGATTTGAGATGGTTTCAAGCGATTAAAGCTACATAGGAAACCGGTAAACGGCAGCCAGATGCCAATTCGAAATATTATATGAATTGGCAACTGGCAACTGGCAACCAGATGCCAATTCGATTTAAGAGTGCTTAAGACGATTTAAAGCTACATATAGGTAATTGTCTAACGGCAGCCAGATGCCAAATCCAAATTTTTTATGAAATGTCAACTGGCAACTGGCAGCCGGATGCCAATTCAATTTGAGAGTGTTTAAGACGATTAAAGCTGAATAAAAAGAATGAGAGACGACATACAGATGCTAATTCGCACATTCTTACAAATTGGCAACTGGCAACTGGCAGTCAGATGCCAATTCCAACTGAGAGGGTTTCACACAATTAAAGCTACATTGGAAACCGGCGAACGGCAGCCAGATGCCAATTCGAAAATTTATAGGGATTGTCAACTGGCAACTGGCAGCCAAATATCAATTCCATTTGAGAGTGTTACAGACGAATAAACTTACATAGGAAACCGGTAAGCGGCATCCAGATACCAATTCGAATTTTTTTATGAATTGTCAACTGGCAGCCAGATGCCAATTCGATTTAAGAGGGTTTATGCCGGTAAAAGCTAAAAAGGAAACCGACAAACGACATCCAGATGCCAAGTCGCAAATTCTTGTGAACTGGCAATTTGCAGTCAGATGCCAATTCGATTTGAGATGGTTTTAGACGATTAAAGCTACATAGGAATCCGGCAAATGGCACCCAGATGCCAATTCGATAATTCTGCTGAACTGGCAACTGGCAACTGGCAGTCAGATGCCAATTCGATTCATAAATGTTTAGACAATTAAAGCCATGAAGGAAAGCGGCGAACGGCAGCCAGATGCCAATACGCTAATATTTGCGAATTGGCAACTGGCAACTGGCAGTCAGATGCCAATTCGATTTGAAAGGGTTTATGTCGATTAAAGATAAATAGGAAACCGGCAAACGACATCCAGATGCCAATTCGCATATTCCTGTGAATTGGCAACTGGCTGTCAGATGCCAGTTCGATCTGAGAGGGTTTAAAACGATTAAAGCTACATCGGAAACTGGCAAAGTGCAGCCAGATGCCAATTCGAAATTTTTATGAATTGTCAACTGGCAACTGGCAGTCAGATGCCAATTCGATTTGAGAGTGTTTCAAACGATTAAAGCTAAATAGGAAACTGGCAAACTGGCAAACGACATTCAGATACCAAATCGCAAAATCTTGTGAACTGGCAACTGGAAACTGGCAGTCAGATGTCAAATCTCTTAGACCCAGATGCCAATTCGAAATGAATTGTTAATTGGCAATTGGCAGACAGATGCCAATTCGATTTGAGAGTTTTTAAGACGATTTATGCTAAATAAGAAACCGGCAAACGACATCCATATGCCAATTCGCAAATTTTTGTGAACTGGCAACTGGCTGACAGACGACTTAAGCTACATAGGAAACGACAACCAGATGCCAATTCACTAATTCTGCTGAAATGGCAACTGGCAACTGGCAACCAGATGCCAATTCGAGTTGAAGTGCATACGACGATTCAAGCTACACATGAAACCGGTAAACGGCAGCCAGATGCCAATTCGAAAAATTTTATGAATTGTCAACTTGCAACTGTCAGCCAGATGCCAATTCGATTTGAGATTTTTAGACGATAAAAACTAAATAGGAAACCGGCAACGACATCCAATTCCAATTCTTTAAGTCTTGTGAACTGGCAACTGGCAGTCAGATGCCAATTCGATTTGAGATGGTTTCAAGCGATTAAAGCTACATAAGAAACCGGTAAACGGCAGCCAGATGCCAATTCGAAATATTATATGAATTGGCAACTGGCAGCCAGATGCCAATTCGATTTGAGAAGGTTTCAGACGATTGAAGCTACATTGGAAACCAGCAAACGGTAGCCATATGCCATTTCGATTCATCAGTATTTAAGAGAATTAAAGCCATGTAGTAAAATCGGTAAACGGCAACCAGTTGCCAATACGCTAATTTTTGTGAATTGGCAACTGGCAACTGGCTGTCCAATGCCATTTCCTTTTGAGAGTGTTTGAGACGATTGAAGCTAAATAGGAAACTGGTAAACGACATTCAGATGCCAATTCGCAAATTCTTGTGAACTGGCAACTGGAAACTGGCAGTCAGATGTCAAATTGGTTTGACCCAGATGCCAATTCGAAATCTTTTATGAATTGTTAACTGACAAATGGCAGACGGATGCCAATTCGATTTGAGAGTTTTTAAGACGATTCAAGCTAAATAAGAAACCGGCAAACGACATCCAGATGGCAATTTGCAAATTTTTGTGAACTGGCAACTGGCAGTCAGATACCAATTCGGTTTGAGAGGGTTTCAGACGACTTAAGCTACATAGGAAACGACAGCAAGATGCCGATTCACTCATTCTGCTGAAATGGCAACTGGCAACTGGTAACCAGATTCCAATTCGAGTTGAGAGTGTTTACGACGATTCAAGCTACACTCGAAACAGGTAAACGGCAACCAGATGACAATTCGAAAACTTTTATGAATTGTCAACTGGCAACTGTCAGCCAGATGACAATTTGATTTGAGAGTGTTTTAGACGATAAAAACTATATAGGAAACCGGCAAACGACATCCAATTTCAATTCGTAAATTCTTCTGAACTGGCAACTGGCAGTCAGATGCGAATTAGATTTGAGATGGTTTCAAACGATTAAAGCTACATAGGAAACCGGTAAACGGCAGCAAGATGCCGATTCGAAATAATTTATGAGGTTGCAACTGGCAGCCAGATTCCAATTCGATTTGAGAAGATTTCAGACGATTACAGGTACATTGGAAACCGGCAAACGACAGTCAGATGCCATTTCGATTCATAAGTGTTTAAGACAATTAAAGCCATGTAGTAAAATGGGCAAACGGCATGTAGTAAAATGGGCAGATCCCAATACGCTATTTTTTGCGAATTGCCAACTGGCAACTGGCAGTCAGATGCCAATTCGATTTGGATGGGGTTTATGCCGATTAAAGATAAATAGGAAACCGGCAAACGACATCCAGATGCCAATTCGCAAATTCTTGTGAACTGGCAACTGGCAGTCTGATGCAAATTCGATTTGAGATGGTTTCAGACGATTAAAGCTACAAAGAAAACCGGCAAATGGCAGCCAGATGCCAATTCGCTACTTCTACTGAACTGGCAACTGGCAACTAACAGCCAGATGCCAATTCGAGTTGAGAGTGTTTAAGACGATAAAAGCTACATAGGAAACCGGTAAACGGCTGCCAGATGCTTATTCGAAAAATTTTATGAATTGGAAACTGGCAGCCAGATGCCAATTCGATTTGAGAGGCTTTTAGACGATTAAAGCTATATTGGAAACCGGCAAACGGCAGCCAGATGCCAATTCGCTAATTCTACTGAACTGGCAACTGGCAGTCGGATGCCAATTCGGTTTAAGAGGGTTTCAGACGATTAAAGCTACATAGGAAACCAGCAAACGACAGCCAGATGCCAATTTACTAATTCTCCTTAATTGGCAACTGGCAAGTGGCAGCCAGATGCCAATTCGATTTGAGAGGGTTTTAGACGATTTAAGCTCCATAGGAAACCGGCAAATAGCAGCCAGATGCCTGTTTGCAAATTCTAGTGAATTGGCAACTGGCAGCCAGATGCCAAACCGATTTGAGAGGGTTTAAGGTAATTAAATCTAAATAGGAAATCGGCAAGCGGCAGCTAGATGCCAATACGCACATTTTTGTTAATTGGCAACTGACAACTGGCAGCTAGATGTCAATTCGTTTTCGGGCAGTTTTGAGGCATTTATACAGAATAACAGGTGAATAGGCAACCCGCGAAATCCAGCTAGATGCAAATTCGTCGGTCTTGGCGAATCGGCAACTGTTATTGGTCAGCCAGATGCCAGTTAGAGCTTAACAGGAGAATAGGAAACTTGTAACGGCAGCAAGATACCGATTTGCAAATTATTGTGAATTGACATTGTCATCTGTCAGTCAGATGCGATTTCAAATTGAGGCAGTTAAAGAGACAAATATCTGAATAGGCAACCGGCAAACAGCAGCTAGTTGCCGATTCGTCAATCCTGGTGAAGTGGCAACTGGCAGCCAGATGCCATACCTATTTGAGAGGGCTTTAGACTAGAAAATATTAATAGGGAACAGTTACTGGTAGCTAGCAGCCAAATGCCAAAAGCTTAATAGGCAACTGGCAAAGTGTAACCAAATGCCTATTCCGAAGTTGTTGTGAATTGGCAACTGGCAACGTGGAGTCAGTGGCCAATTTGATCTGAGAGGGGTTTTAAGCTTAAAAAGTCCTGAAAGCGTGGGATATAGATTTGTTACTCGGAAGAACCAGTACCAATCTCTCATCCTCCGTAAGCAACTGCCTACTTTTTTCACATAAAGAAACATGGTCGGTATCTGGGGCTCGATTCCACGACCCTTAATCAGTTAGAGGTTACAGTGACATGAAGTAAACGACCTAAGCCACTCGGCTACGGAGATGGGTCTTTCACTTTCAGCAGTTGAGAAGCTGCTCTATCTCTGTAAATATATACATACATCGAGGACATTTTCAAATACTGTTTGCTTTATTTTATTTTAACCACGGAGTAAAGCTGTCTTTCATAGCTAGCAGGTGACTGTGGGATAGATTAATTGATTTGTTGTTTTACGTCCACATACAGCTATGGTCATGTCGGGACGTTCGTTAACCTAACCACACTATTCCTGGGCAGGCTTAGACCTCCTAAGCGGTTAACCAGTACTAAGTGCACACACTTTCGCCAGTAGCTGAAAACTGTCCTTCTTGAATCAGCGGAAGGAGAAACGAACGTATGTGGCCAGAACGGGTATCGAACCCAGGACCTCTGACTTATGGGTCAGGTGTCCTACCGATTGCGCTACGCGGCCGGCGTCTGTGGGATAGAGTGTTATTTATAACTGAACAACCAGATTCGGTAGAAAACTGGTTGAAAGATGCCATGCAAACGATTAAAAAAGTTATATTGCAAGCTAGAGGTTAGCATACATATGGCGTGTTTCCTACATAAGCTACATCCCCGCCCCCCTCATTCTTTCATTCTTAAATAAACTGAAAATAAACTGTTCAATAGTTACTGCTCACTAAATTAGTATCTTCAGGATTGTAGTTATACCCCCGGCATACGAAGTATGACGAGGGATATATAGCTTTTGTCCGTTCGGCCGTCCGTCCGTCTGTCCGTCCTTCCGTCCGTCCGCGAGTTAACATTTGCGTTAAAGTTTTGCGTTAAAGTTTTTAAGATCATATATTATTCAAACCCTTCGTTAGATTGGGTTTATAATGGTCCAAAGTTTTATTCTACACCAGCCCCACCCATACCTTTAAACCTACAGGTCAAGGTCACGGACTTTGACTTTTGATGTAAAAGTTTGCGTTAAAGTTTTTGAGATCTCCATATAATTCAAAGTCTTTGTTTGGTTGGGTTTATGTTTTGCATGATGATAGATGTTGGTCCTAAGTTTCATTCTGTACCATCCTCACTCAAGCCTGTGACCTAGAGGTCAAGGTCACGGACTTGGACTTTCATGTTAAAGTTTTGTGCTAAAATTTCGAAGATCCTATTTCATTCAAACCCTTTGTTTAGTTTCCTTTTTACGTCCAAAGTTTTATGTTTTACCATCTTTACATTTCTATGCCTATGACCTAGAGGTCAAGCTCACATACTTAGACATTTACTGATACAGTTTGTATTAAAGATTTATTAATCTCGTATTATCCAAATTCTTTGTTGGGTTTGGTTTACTTATATGTTTGGTATGATGATAAGTGTTGCTCTGAAAATTTATTCTATGCCATCCTCTTACATGCCTTGACTTAAGGTCAAGGTCACAGACTGGTGCTTTTCCATGTAAAAGTTTTATGTTAAATTCATATTCCTTGCTTATTTTTCCCATCTTCTTCAGTAGGACCTTTTGATATGTGACCATTTACATTTACCGCTTGGTTTCAACACTAAACATCATCTGAATGCTGCTGTTGACCTAAGGTCAAGGCCACATACTTATAAACTTGTGCCAGTGTTCTGCTTTTTAATGTTTCATATATTTCAGAAATCTTTTAATATATTACTAGGTTTACTATTAGCTTGCAGCAGATTAGTTGACATTCTCTTATGCTGCTCAGTGCTGACCAAAGAACTAGGCCACAGACCTTAAAAATTGTAGTTTATTTGCGTTAAATTTTTGTGTTTAAAGTTTTTTTTCATCAGGCGGTGGCACTGGCCGGGGGTATACGTGAGTCCCTGCTTACTTGCTCTAGTTTTGCTAGATGGTGTTGTGGAGAACTTATGAAAGAGTAATCATTAAAGTTTTCGAGTCAACAACAATATTATTTGAACCAGTGTTATAGAAACCGAATTTTACAATTTTTGTACATGGTCATTTCATATGAAATTTATGAAACGAGCCTACGGCTAAAATTGGGTTTTATCGCCTTGACAATATTTCAAGAAGAAAACGCACTTATGACATGGGCGTTGTAAATGACGTAACGTCTACGCGCCGTTATTACACGTGTGGTCATGCGATTTTTATGACACGACGTTATCCACTGAATAACAGAGACGTCATATGATAAAAGAGTATCTGGTCCAACTCACAAGAGTTTGAGTCTATGTCTGAATGGACGAACACACGACTGGACAACGGAAAAGTAGTATCCCTCAGCTTTTGACAAGGGTCCCTGCTTACTTGCTCTAGTTTTGCTAGATGGTGTTGTGGAGAACTTATGAAAGAGTAATCATTAAAGTTTTCGAGTCAACAACAATATTATTTGAACCAGTGTTATAGAAACCGAATTTTACAATATGACATGGGCGTTGTCAATGACGTAACGTCTACGCGCCGGGCGCCAAAGTGTTATTACACGTGTGGTCATGCGATTTTTATGACACGACGTTATCCACTGAATATATAACAGAGACGTCATATGATAAAAGAGTATCTGGTACAACTCACAAGAGTTTGAGTCTATGTCTGAATGGACGAACACACGACCGGACAACGGAAAAGTAATATCCCTCCGCCTTTGACAAGGGGAAAACTATGTTGTAATCGTTGGGGTGATGTTCATAAGTGTTTGACATTAGAAATAATAAATCCTTTGCCGTGTTTTGTCGTTGATAGAGGACGGTTAGCGGTTCAGATGCGTAGTACTTATATCACTCACCCTACAGGCATGCATCTGAACGACTAAACATGCTCTAATAACATTACCACACACGGCAAATAGTTTTATTTCTTTTGATTCTAACATGATAATTTCTGTAGTTTCCAGCAATTATGCTGGTGTTGATACATCTGCCGCTACGTTATCGCTGACGTAATGAGGTCAAATGATGTCATTTAAAGCAAGTTACGTCATTTGCACACGCCAAGCCGGATCTAACGTGAAAGTTATGCCAAATTTGCGAATTGGCATCTGGATGACGTTTGCCGGTTTCCTATTTAGGATCATTTAGCTTTAATCGTCTTAAACACTATCAAATAGAATTGGCATCTAGCTTCCAGTTGACAATTCATAAAAGTTTTCGAATTGGCATCTGGATGCCGTTTGCCGTTTTCCTTTGTAGGTATATCCGTCTTAAACACTCTCGAATCGCATTGACATCTGGCTGCCAGTTGGCAGTTCAGTAGAATTTGCGAATAGGCATATGGCTGCCGTTTGTCGGATACCTTTTAGCTTTCATCGTCTTAAATCCTCGCAAATAGAATTGGCATCTGGCTGCCAGTTGCCAATTCACAAGAATTAGCAAATTGGCATCTGGCTGCCTTTAACAAGTTTCCTATGAAAATTTTATCGTTTTAAGCCATCTCAAATCCAATTGGCATTTGGCTCCTTGTCACCGTTTACCGATGTGTATGTAGCTTTAATCGACTTAAACCCTCTCAAATCAAATCGGCATTAGGCTGCCAGTTGCCAGTTGCCTAGTCACAAGAATAAGCGAATTGGCATTCGGCTGCCTTTTGCTGGATACCTACATAACTATATTCGACTGAAACCCTCCCAAATTGAATTGGCAACTCGCTACCAATTGTCAGTTGCAAATACATGAGAATTAGCGAATTGGCATCTGGATGTCTTTTGCCGGTTTCCTATTTAGCTCTTATCGTCTAAAACCCGCTCAAATTGAATTAGCATCTGGCTGCCAGTTGCCAGTTGACAATTCAAACAAAGTTTTGAAACGGCATCTGACTGCCGTTTGCCGGTTGCCTATGTAGCTTTAATCGTCTTAAACAGACCCAAATTGAATTGGCAGTTGGCTACCAGTTGCCAGTTGCCAATTCACAAGAATTAGCAAATCGGCATCTGGCTGCCGTTTGCCGGTTTCCTACATGGCTTTTATTGTCTTAAACACTCATGAATCGAATTGGCATTTGACTGCGAGTTGCCAGTTGCCAGGTCAGTAGAATTAGCGAATTGGCATCTGGCTGCCGTTCACCGATTTCCTACTACGTGAGTGAAGCTTTAAAGTCTCCATAGTCCTATCAGTGCTAAAAACGTCTAAACTCAAATCATCATAAAATGCGGTTCAACCTTCATGTTTGGTAATAAAATGTTGGTTGATTTGCATATATTGAGTCATATAACTAGCAAAAAGTAGAGAAAACAAGTTTTTGAAAAGTAACAAATCGCTCAACAAAATACAATTTCTTGGTCTGGTTTCCCGTCTAGTAATGCTATATATACATAGGCGAGATAGTGATTGGAGCTCCATGCCTGTACATTGTATTTTTACCATTTTATTCAACTTAATGAAATCGAAAGTAGGTCATATTAGTTGCCAACAAAAATGACCCAAATAAGTTTTCAACCCTTTTTATGTAAAACTCAAAGATGTTTTATTTGTTTAAAGCTGGCTAATCACGGTCATTTACATTCACGAAACTATAGTGAAAAGCTTGCAGCGATTAATCCTGATAATTGTTTTCATGCTGATAGAGCTACGGGGCCTTTAATCGTCTGAAAGCTCTCAAATCGAATTGGCATCTGACTGCCAGTTGCCAGTTCACAAGACTTGGCGAATTGTCATCTGGATGCTTGCCGGTTTCCTGTTGAGCTTTAATCTACATAAACCCTCTCAAATCGAATTGGTCTCTGGCTGACAGTTGCCAGTTGACAAAACAAAAACATTTTCGAAATGGCGACATCTGCCTGCCGTTTACCGGTTTCCTGTGAAGCTTTAATCGTCTTAAACACTCATGAATCGAATTGGCGTCTGACTGCCAGTTGCCAGTTCACAAGAATTGGCATCTGGATGTCGTTTGCCGGTTTGCTATGAATTTTACCGGCATAAACCCTTTGAAATCGATTGCCAGTTGACAATACTTAAACATTTTCGAATTGGCATCTGGCTGCCGTTTACCTGTTTCCTATGCAGCTTTAATCATCTTAAACACTCTTAAATCGAATTGACATCTGGCTGCCAGTTGCCAGTTCAGCAGAATTAGCGAACTGCATCTGCCTGCCGTTTGCCGGTTTCCTATGAAGTATTAATCGTCTGAAACCCTCTCAAATCGAATTGGCATCTGACTGCTAATTGCCAGTTCACAAGAATTTACGAAGCGGCATCTGGATGTCGTTTGCCGGTTTCTTATTTAGCTTTAATCGTCTTAAACACTCTCAGACCGAATGGGCATCTGACTGCCAGTTGCCAGTTGACAATTCATAAAAATTTTCGGATTGGTATCTGTCTGCCGTTTGCCGGTCTCCTATATAGCTTAAATTGTCTCAAACCCTCACAAATCAAATTGGCATATGGCTGCCAGTTGCCAGTTGTCAGTTCAGAAGAATTAGCGAATAGGCATCTGGCTGCCTTTTACCGGATACCTATTTAACTTTAATTGTCTTAAACCCTCTCAAATCGAATCGGCATCTTACTGCCAGTATCCAATTCATAAGAATTTGCGAATGAGAATCGGGCTGCCGTTTACCGATGTCGATGTCTATGTAGCTTTATTGGTCTTAAACCCGCTCACATCGAAATGTCATCTGGCTGCCAGTTGCAAGTTTCAAATGGCAATAACATAAGAATTAGCGAATTGGCACCTGGATGTCGTTTGCCGGTTTCCTATTTAGCTGTAATCGGCATAAACCCTCTCAAATCGAATTGGCATCTGGCTGCCAGTTGCCAGTTCACAATTCATATAAAATTTTAAATTGGTATCTGGCTGCCGTTTGCCGGTTTCCTATGTAGCTTCCATCGTCTTACACATTCTCAACTCGAATTGGCATCTGGCTGCCACTTGCCAGTTGTCAGTTCACAAGAATTGCCGGTTTCCTATTTAGCTAAAATCGCGTTAAACACTCTCAAATCGACTTGGCATCTGGCTGCCAATTGCCAGTTGCTAATTTATAGAAATTTTCGAATTGACATCTGGCTGCCGTTTGCCAGTTTCCTATGTAGCTTTTATCGTCTTTAACCCTCAAAAATCGAATTAGCGAATTGGCTGCCAGTTGCGAGTTGCAAATTCATAAAAAATTCCAGTTGGCACCTGGCTTCTATTTTCCGGTTTCTTTTGTAGCTTTAATCGTCTTAAACACACTCAAATGGAAAAGGCATCTGGCTGCCAGTTGCCAGTTGCCAATTCATAAAAAAAAGTCAAATTGGCATCTGGCTGCCGTTTGCTTGTTTCCTAAGTAGCTTTAATCATCTTTCATCCTCTCTAATCGAATTGGCATCTGGCTGCCAGTTGGCAGTTGCCAGTTCTCAAGAATTTGCGAATTGGCATCTGGATGTCGTTTACCGATTTCCAATTAATCTTTAATTGGCATAAACCCACTTAAATCGAACTGGCATCTGAAGTTGACAATTCATAAAAATTTTCGATTTGGCATCTGGATTACCGATTTCCTATGTAATTTTATTCGTCTTTAACACTCTCAAATCGAATTAGCATCTTGCTGCCAGTTGCCAGTTGACAATCCCTAATATTTTTGAAATGGCATCTGGCTGTCGAGTGCCGGTTTCCTATGTGGCTTTAATCGGTTGAAACCCTCTCAGATCAAATTAGCATCTGACTGCCAGTTTCCAGTTGCCAGTTTACAAGAATTTGCAATATGGCATCCGTATGTCGTCTGCCATTTTTTCCTTAAGCTTTAATCATCTTAAACACTCTCAAATTGACTTGGCATCTGGCTGCCAGTTGCCAATTATTCATAAAAATTTTCGAATTGGCATCTGGCTTTTTAGCCAATTTCTTATTTAGCTTGAAATTGTTTTAAACACTCTCAAATCGAATCGGCATCTGGCTGCCAGTTGCCAGTTGCCAATTCATAAAAATATTCGAATTGCCATCTGGCTGCCGTTTTCCGGTTTCCGATGTAGCTTAAATCGTCTTAAACATTCTCAGCTCGAATGGCATCTGGCTGCCAGTTGCCAGTTGCCCATTCAATTAAAAAAATCGAATTGGCATCTGGCTGCCGTTTGCCGATTTCCTATGTAGCTTTAATCGTCTTAAACCCTCTCAAATCGAACTGGCATCTGGCTGCTGCTTGCCAGTTGCCAATTCGCACGAATTAGCGAATTGGCATCTGGCTGCCTTTTGCCGGTTTCCTGCATGGCTTAACTTGTCTTAAACACTCATGAATCCAATTGGCATCTGACTGCCAGTTGCCAGTCGCGAGTTCAGAAGAATTAGCGAATTGGCATCTGGTTGTCGTTTGCCGGTTTTCTATGTAGCTGTTATCATCTGAAAACCTCTCAAATCGAATTGGCATCTGACTGCCAGTTGCCAGTTCAGGAGAATTAGCGAATTGGCATCTGGCTGTCGTTTGCCGATTTATGATGTAGCTTCAATCGTCTGAAACCCTTTCAAATCGAATTGGCATCTGGCTGCCAGTTGCCAGTTTAAAGTCATAAAAATTTTCGAACTGGCATCTGGCTGCCGTTAGCCAGTTTCTTATGTAACTTTAAATCGTCTTAAACACTCTCAAATCGAATTGGCATCTGGATGCCAGTTGCCAGTTGCCAATTCATAAAAAATTTCAAATTAGCATCTGGCTGCCGTTTTCCGGTTTCCTACGTAGCTTCCATCGTCTTAAACATTCTCAATTCGAATTGGCATCTGGCTGCCAGTTGCCAGTTGCCAATTCATAAAAATATTCGAATTGGCATCTGGCTGCCGTTTTCCGGTTTCCTATGTAGCTTAAATCGTCTTAAACATTCTCAGCTCGAATGGCATCCGGCTGCCAGTTGCCAGCTGCCAGTACAATAAAAAAAATTCGAATTGGCATCTGGTTGCCATCTGCCGATTTCCTATGTAGCTTTAATCGTCTTAAACCCTCTCAAATCGAACTGGCATCTGGCTGCTGCTTGCCAGTTGCCAATTCGCACGAATTAGCGAATTGGCATCTGGCTGCCCTTTGCCGGTTTCCTACATGGCTTTAATTGTGTTAAACACTCATGAATCCAATTGGCATCTGATTGCCAGTTGCCAGTCGCCAGTTCAGAAGAATTAGCGAATTGGCATCTGGTTGCCGTTTGCCGATTTTCTATGTAGCTGTTATCATCTGAAAACCTCTCAAATCGAATTGGCATGACTGCCAGTTGCCAGTTCAGGAGAATTAGCGAATTGGCATCTGGCTGCCGTTTGCCGATTTATGATGAAGCTTTAATCGTCTGAAACCCTTTCAAATCGAATTGGCATCTGACTGCCAGTTGCCAGTTCACAAGAATTGGCATCTGGATGTCGTTTCCGGTTTCATATATAGCTTTAATCGGCATAAACCCTTTGAAATCGCTTGCCAGTTGACAATACTTATACATTTTCGAATTGGCATCTGGCTGCCGTTTACCTGTTTCATATGTAGCTTTAATCGTCTTAAACACTCTTAAATCGATTTGACATCTGGCCGCCAGTTGCCAGTTCAGCAGAATTAGCGAACTGCTTCTACCTGTCGTTTGCCGGTTTCCTATGAAGTATTAATCGTCTGAAACCCTCTCAAATCGAATTGGCATCTGACTGCTAATTGCCTGTTCACAAGAATTTACGAAGCGGCATCTGGATGTCGTTTGCCGCTTTCTTATTTAGCTTTAATCGTCTTAAACACACCCAAATCGAATAGGCATCTGGCTGCCAGTTGCCAGTTGACAATTCATAAAAGTTTTTGAATTGGTATTTGCCTGCCGTTTGCCGGTCTCCTATATAGCTAAAATTGTCCCAAGCCCTCACAAATCGAATTGGCATATGGCTGTCTGTTGCTAGTTGTCAGTTCAGAAGAATTAGCGAATTGGCATCTGGCTGCCTTTTACCGGATACCTATTTAACTTTAATTGTCTTAAACCCTCTCAAATCGAATCGGCATCTTACTGCCAGTTGCCATTTCATAAGAATTTGCGAATGAGAATCGGGCTGCCTTTTACCGATGTCGATGTTTATGTAGTTTTAATGGTCTTAAACCCGCTTACATCGAATTGTCATCAGGCTGCCAGTTGGTTGCCTGTTTCAAGTTGCAATTACATAAGAATTAGCGAATTGGCACCTGGATGTCGTTTGCCTGTTTCCTATTTAGCTGTAATCGGCATAAACCCTCTCATATCGAATTGGCATCTGGCTGCCAGTTGCCAGTTGAAAATTCATTAAAAATTTTGAATTGGTATCCGGCTGCCGTTTGCCGGTTTATAATGTAGCTTTAATCGTCTGCAACCCTCTCAAATCGAATTGGCATCTGGCTGCCAGTTGCCTGTAAACAATTCATAAACATTTTCGAATTGGTATCTGTTTACCGGTTTCCTTTGTAATTTTATTCGTCTTTCTCTCAAATCAAATTAGCATCTGGCTGCCAGTTGCCAGTTGACAATCCCTAATATTTTCGAAACGGCATCTGGCTGCCGTTTGCCGGTTTCCTATGTAGCTTTAATCGTTTGAAACCCTCTCAGATCAAATTGGCATCTGACTGCCAGTTTCCAGTTGCCAGTTTACGAGAATTTGCGAATTGGCATCTGTATGTCATCTGCCATTTTTCCTTAAGCTTTAATCATCTTAAACACTCTCAAATCGAATTGGCATCTGGCTGCCAGTTGCCAGTTTAAAGTCATAAAAATTTTCGAACTGACATCTGGCTGCCGTTAGCCAGTTTCTTATGTTACTTTAAATCGTCTTAAACACTCTCAAATCGAATTGGCATCTGGATGCCAGTTGCCAGTTGCCAATTCATAAAAAATTTCAAATTAGCATCTGGCTGCCGTTTTCCGGTTTCCTATGTAGCTTCCATCGTCTTAAACATTCTCAACTCGAATTGGCGTCTGGCTGCCAGTTGCCAGTTGCCAATTCATAAAAAAAATCATATTGGCATCTGGCTGCCGTTTGCCGGTTTCCTATGTAGCTTGAATCGTCTTAAACTCTCTCAAATCGAACTGGCATCTGGCTGCTGCTTGCCAGATGCCAATTCGCACGCATTAGCGAATTGGCATCTGGCTGCCATCTGCCGGTTTCCTACATGGCTTTAATTGTGTTAAACACTCATGAATCCAATTGGCATCTGACTGCCAGTTGCCAGTCGCCAGTTTCGGAGAATTAGCGAATTGGCATCTGGTTGCCGTTTGCCGGTTTTCTATGTAGCTGTTATCATCTGAAAACCTCTCAAATCGAATTGGCATATGACTGCCAGTTGCCAGTTCAGGAGAATTACCGAATTGGCATCTGGCTGCCGTTTGCCGGTTTATTATGTATCTTTAATCGTCTGAAACCCTTTCAGATCAAATTGGCATCTGTCTGCCAGTTGCCAGTTCACAAGAATTTGCTAATAGGCATCTAGATGTCGTTTGCCGGTTTCCTATTTAGCTTTTATCGTATTAAATACTCTCAAATCGAATTGGCATCTGGCTGCCAGTTGCCAGTTCAGTAGAATTAGTGAATTGGCATCTGGCTGCCGTTTGCCGGTTTCCAATGTAGCTATAATCATCTGAAACCCTCTCAAATCGAATTGGCATCTGACTGCCAGTTGCCAGTTCAGTAGAATTAGTGAATTGGCATCTGGCTGCCGTTTGCCGGTATCCTATGTAGCTATAATCATCTGAAACCCTTTCAAATCGAATTGGCATCTGACTGCCAGTTGCCAGTTTACAAGAATTTGCGAATTGGCATCTGGCTGCCGTTTGCCGGTTTCCTGTTTAGCTTAAAGCTGCGTAAATCTTCTAAAATCGAATTGGCATGTGGCTGCCTTTTGCCAATTCACAAGAATTTGCGAATTGGCATCTGACTGCCAGTTGCCAGTTGCCAATTCACTAGATTTTGCGAATGGGCATGCCGTTTGCCAGTTGCCTATTCACCTGGTATGCTCTTTAACCCTCTCGAGTCGAATTGGCTTCTAGCTGCCTGTTGCCTGTTGCCAATTCACTTGATTTTGCGAATTGGCATGTGGCTGCCGTTTTCCAGTTACCTATTCAGCTGTAGAAGTATCTCAAATCGAATTGGCATCTAGCTGCCAGTTGCCTTTGCCAATTCGCGAGAATTGGCGAATTGGCATCTAGAGTGTGAAGTTAGCTGCCATTCGCCAATGGCCGATTGAATAGGCAAATGGCAACTGGCAACTGGCAGCCAACTTCACGAACATAATGTTACAGACATAATAAAGATGTGCATGAAGATGTTTCAAGATAAAAAGTATGTTTTTAGTAAAATTGCAGGCTTTGAAACTTAAAATTTTTCGGTGTTGGTGGTGAGTGGTGTTGAGGGTGAGGCATGGGGGTGGCCGAGTAGTGTGTGTGTGTGTGTGTGTAGGGGGGGGGGTAATGGGGAGCACGGGGGCATCACTTGTGTCTTACAGACACAGTTTTCTAGTTTTCCTTTTCTTTTTTTGGTCTTTTTAATTAGGTTAATTCCAAATTCCAATAAATAAATAAAAAGATACATAAATTAAAAAAGGGAAACATTAGGTAGCCATCCGTCCGTCATTCGTTTAAGCACTTTCAAGCCTCTCTTCTGAATATGCAGAGCCGATGGCAAGCAAACCGCACAAGGAGCGTCCGTGAGTCCAGAGAGCGAAATTTTATTCGTAGAACCTGGGTCACTAGATGTACAAACATAGGAGCAACGCCGATATATGAGCCGCGACACAAGAAAACCAACAAAGTGGTTGTGCGCCCAGCGCAGACTCAGATCAGCCTGGGCATCCGCCCAGTCTGATCAGAGCCTTCGCTGTCCGCATGGAGGTAGCTTAGACCATTAGCTACCCTTTGAGCACTTAACGAAGAATCTGGTCAAACTTGGCGGAACTAGAACGGAAAGACCCATGAAACTGAACCATGGTACATGACATTTGACACTGAGGCTTATCATAGTTCATTCAAATGAGGATCTTGGATTATCTGAAGGTCGATTCTGCTTTCTTGTGCTTGCTTTAACTTAAGATTTTTTTTTAGATTTTTAAATATTCTAAAGTTCGTGAATGCCTTTTGCAAAATTTGTAAATATTCAAGGTCAATTTATTTACTTGACCTTTGTCCAATGTCACTGAGTGATAGACTTCAATACCAAACATCGTAGAAACCTTTAGGCATATCAAGATCAAATTTCGTTGGAGTTTCCTTGACATACGGAAACAAAACTTTGCATAAAATGTATAGGTTACATGACCAAGATGACCGCTATGCCCAATGACCTAGATGGTCGCCATGTCCACATGTTTGAAAAACTTAAAGGTCGATGAGCTTGAACTCGGTTTGCAGAATCGAGTACATATATATTTAAGTTGGCATACACTATGACCCTGGTTTGACCTTGGATTATTCTAAAGCAAGATCAGTTTTGCCTCTTTAAGCTTGCATATGGGCAAATGCCTTAATAAAAGATTTTTTTAAACCTTTTCTAATTAACTTAACGAGATGACTTTTGCAATCTTTGTGAATATTTAAGGACAAGATGTCATTTTTTCACTGTTTTTCAAGGTCACGGAAAGTCAAACTATACTCAGCCAAACAGGAAAGTATCCTCTAAATGTACTCTTTTAACAGGTGAGTAAGAATGAGAAAACCTCACTGTTCAAAATAGTTTTGAAAAATTTTGACTATTTGGCTATGCTACAATTTAGTAAATATTGGACTTTAATGCCTACAGTGATCTCAGTAACTGCTTAAACACTGGGGGTTGGGGTAGGGTGGGGGTAGTTTTCTGATATCACAGATAAAACCAAGACCATTGGTTCATTTCAAAATGTCAACGTTTAACTAAAAAGTGAAGAAATTCTTCAAAATGTCATTCACGCTGTACATTAGACCGTTAAGAGACAAGATGCACAGCATTTCAGGGTAGCTTTTGGTTCTGAATGGATTATCAGACCACAAACTGACAGTTCTGCTTGAAATTGGTTTACAATGGAAAAGCCCTAGGAAATTCAATACTTCCGACAACAGTCATCAAATGATTTAGACATTGAGACAAGGCACACAATATTGAAGAATTGATTGTTTTTTATGAAAAGAGACAGAAATTATGGCACACTAAAAATCACTTTATTTTATAAATCAAAGGCAGATCATTTTCAGCATAGCCAATTTTAAACTTCGTTTTATAGCCATTAAACCTTTAAAAATCAAGTTTCGTGTAAATTTATGATATTAAAACGGTCAGTTTCTGCGCATGTGCTAACAAATTTAAATGCAAAAATTACCGAAAAATAATTTGGTGAGATCCTCGGTTGTCATTGACCTATTTTAGAACAATTTTAGTATTGCTTCCTTAAAAAGAAACCGCCTCATTGTTCGTGCGCATACTTTCTGACGCAACAACAATTTTTCCTGATATTGTTATCTTGATACCGTTTCCCATTACGCTAAAACTTTTACGTCTCTTTCGAAGACAACATTGTGACGCAACTCGGTGGAAGCTGGAAAAACATATGCGTAAAATAGAGCTCCATTTGTTCACAGGGTATGAACCATTCCGCCGATTTCCGCTTCCTGCAGAGACTGTCCGTCACATTTGGCTTCCGTCCGCGATCTCTTGCTTCCTGCAGGCTTATGTACATGATAAATGGCTTCCTGCAGAGACTGTCCGCGTGATTCTGCTTCCTGCCGTGGCTCTCGGCAGGAAGCAGAGTCACGCAGGCAGTCTCGGCAGGAAGCTATTTTTCGAGGACGGTAGTCCCTGCAGGAGGTAAGAGATCGCGGACAGTCTCGGCGGAAGCCTAATATGATTGACAGTCTCTGCAGGAAGCGAAAATTGGCGGACTGGTTTATACTCTGTGCTGTTGTTGGGAACAGGATGTAAAGTTTCAAAAATAGAGAGGATGTAAAGACCGCAAGAGTGTTTTGAATTTTGTAAATAAATTATACAGTTGTTCTGCCATCATGATCTGTACAATAAATTATCATGCTAAGCTTAAAAATATGGTACATGTACAACCTTCTATATGGAGTTGGATACACAAGGCACCCACTTTTAATCCACCTTGGTTAGTATTTGAGCCCGAAAAAAATATTAGAATTACTATCGCTAAAAGAGAATTCTGTAACGGTCATTATTACTCACTACTTAGACAATGATATGCTAATGCAATGCCTAGTTGCATTTGCCATTAGGTCACTGACGTGACAACATAGTCATTGTTTTCGTCAAATTATTTGTACTTGTACCATCTTTTAAATGCATTTCATAATGTATTTCAGGGGCCATCTTTAATATTGAACCCACGGGCGAGGGTGGACGATCTGTTATAAATCTCATCTAAAAACGCAGCCATGGCAAAACAAGCAGGTGCGAATGAAGAAAAAGCAACTCACTTTCACAAAGTCTGCCGTAGCTTCGGTTATTGCAGTCGCAGTGAAATCCATCCATTTCGTTGACACAACTTCCATTAAAACATGGCGAAGAAGCACAATGATTAATTCCTGTAATAGTGAAACGTAAATTTGTAAAATGCAAATCTATACTGTAAAAACAATAATTGCCGTCCAGCTTCTGGCTCCTTCTCTCGGTTTCGAGATTCACTATTTTCTAAAAGAAAAAAAAAGACAGACATGAAATAACTATATTAATGATGATACCCAGGAAAGGCCCAATCCTCTCAAAACGGCAGAAGGCAAAAAAGAAGGAAGAAGAGAGAATGCGAGCGACATATTAAAACTTTACTTTTTCATATTCAGGTCATGTATATAGAGAATACCATGTTAGTGTCTTTTGATATCAAGTTTATCAGGCAAGACCAGAAACAGCGAAGGAATGGCGAGGCTTGCCAAGCCAGTCCGACGTGTTTCTGGTCGAGCCAGATAAACTTGATATCAAAAAACACTGGCATGGTCTTCTATTTATCATGCATCAATAGCAGCTTTTGAAGCGCCAAGAGCATCATACAAATGAAAATTTACGCGGTGTTGTCCGAACTTGCTGACGTCGCGAATGCATTATTTCGTTAGTCGGTGACGTCATTTAACCAATCGGACAGTGTAATCACTACAAACGTTAGTATGTAGCCAATCGTCTTCTGAGATCGATTCTGAAGGCATCGCCTGATAACATTCGCGCAAGCGCAGTTCTGCAGTGACATGATATCACATTTTGTTATCATACCCCTGTTATCAGGTGGAACCTGCAGCAGATGCATGATAAATATCAATTAAAGGAGTTGAAGAAGGTTGCAAATATGCAAACTGAAAATGGTTTAAAATGACATAATTTTCTTGTTCACCAAAATTAAAGAGTTTTTCTCGACCATCGCTTTTTGTTCATTTCGACCCCTTTTAGATCCTTAACAGTCGTTCAATCGACTGCCTTATCAAAATTAAGAAACTACAATACGTTTTCCCTGGCTTTGTCACCAGATCATTTCAGGGTCACTGACGAGGCCTGAATAGCCGAAACCTTGAAGTATGGCCCATGTTCCTTCTTTCAAATGTGTTCTCTGCTCTTGAAGGAACTCCTTAAGATTTTAATATTTATTTTGTTTTTGGTTTCTTTAATCGTTACTTCGCCCAGATAGTTGGTTATTTGTTTCTTGCAACACTTTAATTCGGCAAAACATTTGAGCCGCGACACGACAAAACCAACAATGTGGTCGTGCGCCCAGCGCAGACTAAGATCAGCCTGGGCATCCTCCAAGTTAGATCAGACTCTTCATTAAGTGCTCAAAGGGTAGCTAAGGGTCTAAGCTACCTTCATGCGGACAGCGAATACTCTGATCAGACTGGGCGGATGCCCAGGCTGATCTGAGTCTGCGCTGGGCGCACAACCACATTGTTGGTTTTGTCGCGTCTCGGCTCATTTACTTTCGTTATGTGAAAATGGCTGCTTACTGAATTGTTCCGACATCAGTGTTTTGGTGTAGGTTGTGCAAAGACAGCGGTCGACCTAAAAGTTAATTCCAACCACTTTTGAATTCGAACTCCAAGCACAACAAAACGTTTAACTTTCTTACAATCATTTTGATACATTTAGTACATACAGTCAAAGGACATAATTTTTCACCACTTTCAAGATGGCTGACAAAAATAGCAAACTTTAAGGGGGATTTCAAATAAACATTACTTAAATGAATAATCAAAGCCTTCATTCTTATAACTTCTATTGACCTGGCTGGAATAGTACTGTAAAGGCCTTGAACATATGCTGGCTCAATGTTTCCCAGCTACGGCGCACAGCAGCCAACAAGTTATTTTGGGAGTGTATGTTTACAGCTTGAGGTTGTATGTCTCTCTTGAGTTTTAGCCAAATATTTTCAATTTGGTTTATGTTCGGGGACTGTGCTGGCTACTCTGTGTGAAGGATATTATTAATTTCCATGTACCGGTGAACGGCATGGGCTCTATGTACATTGTCATCCGTGAAGATATAGTTGTTGTCAGGGCAATGTCGGGCAATAACTTGCCACAGGTTACTGTCATTCAACATGGGTTAAATTCCAACACCATTGTAACATATGCAACCTCAGACCATTAAACTGACCCTCCCCCTTAGAGCTCTGCATGCAACATGTTTACTGTTCACTTCAGAGCCCTTTCTCCATATGAAGATACGGTTATCTTGTCCTATCACTATTTGGTTTTCGTCTTTAAATATCCACCTTTTTCATTCTGCATCAACAGTCCATTTTTTTCTTTCTTTGGTCTAGGCAAACCCGCTTTTTCTTGTTCACTTCGCTCACCACCACCTGCTTCTTTGCCACTCGCCGTTTGTATCCCAAATCACTTAATTTTCGCTTCAAATGGTTTTGTGGAGAAATTATGGTCTTTGCCCTCGTTTATAATGCTAGTTATGTCCTGGAGTGAGCTCCTTCTATTTTGTTTCACAACCCGAGAAAGTTGATAAGTGTCCTTGTTTCTTCCTACCCCTACCATTTTGATTTTGTACAGAGCCATATTCAAGGGTGACAACCTACGTCATCGCGCAGATGTCATAATCGGTTTATCAGCGGCCTTAATAAGGGAAATATTTTGCATAATGAAGGCTTGGAAAACACTGAAACAACCAAATATCTAGTCGATGCGGTACCTATAGATGTTTTGGCCTCAATATTACCAGAATTAACCATAAAATACTTGCTCAGTCTGAAAACACTTCACTACAGTGATCTTATCGACTCTGCTTTAATGTATGTGTATCTTAGCTGTCCACATCAAAAAATGTGGTGAGGTGTTTTATAATTTCTCATCCTTTGAAGAAGCATGCCCTATATATCTGGACTATATGTACATGTAGACACCGCCTCATCGTTTTATCATGTGTTACAATCCTGTCTCTTATATGTTACAAACGGAAATCTTCAAAATGGCCGTCGAATGATAAGTTCTGTCACGCGCGCTATAACGTAGGTTGTTACCCCTGATACTCCTGAAACTTTTCTCGAGGCGCAGCCTCGTCTAATTTCGATATTGGTCCACATTTCACAAGATTGCATTGGTCAAATAACGCGTTTGTCAAAATTTAGCCAATAATATCAAAGGTCAATGAATATTTAATCTTCGTCTTTTCACGTCGTACTGCACTGTGAATACTAGCACTCTGTCTTATTCTAATTCGAATGTTTCGGTTGTTTGTGATTTTACAATAGCAATGTTATCGAAAACAGACGCAGATATTCAAAACTTTCTTTTTTTCGTCGTAGATCTATTTTCGATATCTACTTTCAGTTTAATACACACAAACAAACAAACAGTGCAACATGTTGATAACATTTTGAAATCAGGTCAATTTCAAGATTGACCGCGGTCCATTTTGGAATTCCAAATTGGACAGCTCAATTTTGAGGTCGCTACCCAGTGTCAAAATTACGTTTGTTGGTGCCTACCGACATAGCTTACTTATTCATGAAAAATACTGTCAAATTTTCGACTAGAGACATATAACAAAGCACACTTCCATTTAATCTGCGCCGATTATCTTATTTTTTAAGATTTTTCGTGTTATCACTGACCCTTTTGTTCTCCTGGGTATGTTCCAATATTCTAGACAATTCTGATAAATTTCTGTTGCTTTTGTAACTTTCCACGATCATTTCCCTGGCCTCACTTCTCAATTCTTTACTTTTCCTACCCATCCATCTTTCCTGTCAACAATGTTAACATTTGAAGCAGACGATCTCAAAACTCTGTGTGATGTTATTAAAAAGTGTCTACTCTACACAATATATAAATCATATATTGATTTTTCCACTTCTATAACAAGGCATCGCAGGCGATACAAATCCCCTCTCACAAGACTACTTGGTGTGGGCAAACACTGAACTTGGGAATTTCATGACCTATAATAGTTATGTGAATGCAAAAACAAAAAGCCTGTGATTGCTTAGTGACTGATTTGAGTTTAATGTCCCACTAACAGCTAAGGTGAGTCTCATCCGAAAGACTGGAGAAGTGGAGGAGCGAACCCTCGACACTGGGATTGCAAGGCCAGCACGCTAACCACTGCACTATACCCCACTCCACAAAAAACCTGTTACCTTATTGTAAAGGTTGTATATGACCCTGACATTAATGTACAGTATTGTAAGCATTCGGGGGATTAGATCTCACATGATAGAAAATATTTCAGTCATGACAAGCACTAGAATGCTGACAGGTACCAGCACTTTTGCACCTATTGAATCTATCTCTATGATGTTCACCTTTAATATAATGATATATTGTGAAGTTATATGAGAATCCATTGATAAATGTATGCGCTAGAGCGATGACAAAGTTTTTCTAAAAATAGCCACAGTGACCTAGACTTTAAACCCAGCACCCTGAAAGTCGAAGTTGCTCGAGATATTGTCATACCCTACATTTGTGTGAAGTTATTTAAAAATCCCTGGAGAAATGTAGGCGCTAGAGCGATGACAAAGTTTTTCTAAAAATAGCCACAGTGACCTTGACTTAAGCCCAGCACCCTGATAGTCAAACATGCTTGAGATATTGTCATACCCTCCATTTGTCTGAAGTTATTTCAAAATCAATGTAGAAATGTAGGCGCTAGAGCGATGACAAAGTTTTTCTAAAAATAGCCACAGTGACCTTGACCTTGGGCACAGCACCCTGATAGTCGAACTTGCTCGAGATATTGTCATGCCCTACATTTGTATGAAGTTATTTTAAAATCCGTTGAGAAATGTAGGCGCTAGAGCGCTGACAATTTTTTTCTAAAAATAGCCACAGTGACCTTGACCTTAGGCGCAGCACCCTGAAAGTCGAACTTGCTCGAGATATTGTCATGCCCTACATTTGAGTGAAGTTATTTTAAAATTCGTTGAGAATGTAGGCGCTAGAGCGATGACAAAAGGTGAACATAAGTAGGTAGGTAGGTACGTACGTACATACGTACGTACGTACGTATGTATATACGTACGTACTTACGTACGGGACAAAACCTATATCCCCTCGCCACTTCGTGGGATAACTAGCTAGACTTCCAAGAAAGTACAAGGTAAACTACCGCATTAGCCATATTCAATTAGATTGGCGAATAATTATGTCCCTTGAATGTACATGTTGAAACAGCAGCAATATACACCACCAGGTATAGCCACACAATTGTGGAGTGATTATGTGTCGCATCGGGAGTGTGTGTTTTTTTAGGATATTGCGAAGGTTTGGTCATAAATTTATGTTTTTATTCCTTTTAACATCCATATTTGCTTTTCTTGAAAAGTGCACGGAACACATTAGTTTCTTAGCGTTTGAAACACCGTTTCGGAAGCAAAAACACTGCCGTAATAAAAAAAAACTGACGCGTGCACCATTCACCAGGCCGATGTAAATGTAATGTAAATCAGGAAAAATCGTGTTTGTTTGTCAGTGTTTGTTCTTAATGGCTGGGAGCGGACTGCGCTTCAATGATTCGTAAACTGGTCTGAGCAGCTGCTGTTCGCATTAGTCATAAAGATCCTTTCTGCATGTTGTGGCTAATTTCATTCTCATTGTTTTTACTATACCGCATTTTATACCAATATCAGATAAAACTGAGGGCATACAACCCTTAGATTTGCTCATACGTGTGTCTGCCCATACGTCCATAACGGCTTCTGTCTGCGATAAGTATTTCAGAATAAGTTTCTCTATCCTGTTGTCGACCATTCGCATTTATTCAGTTGATATATTCCTGTAAGCCTTACAGTTTCCTAGCACAGTCATGTTCCTAGGCATGTATGTTTGCCTCCACAAACTTTGTAAATCTGCTACTGTTCTCAAATAATGGTTCTGTTTCACAAAGTGTTGCAATAATAACAGGGCCTCGTATGATAAGGGCCGTTTTTGGTCCCCATTCATATTCTCTTAAAATTGCCTGGTTTATATTGCTTATCATTCGTGTGTATAGGAACAAACAGAAATAAACACGTTTCAACTTTGTTTATTCTCAGAATAACATGATCTCTGATATGCCTATATTGTTTAAATAATATGAGGGAAAACAGCAAGAAAATTTTAGTTTAATACACTTTCCTTTAAAGAAATAAGTCATTTACAATAGCTTTTGAAAGCTCTAGATAATAGGCTTTTGATGAAATGCTTAAACGTTAGATAACACTGCTAATCACCTGTGCACTGTACAAGACCTCTCCAGGTACCCTACCCACTCAAGTTTGCAAGTCCAGAGACGCTAACCGAAAAATTCCAACAGATCAAAATGAAATGTGTACCAAATTTATCTTTGTGTTCTAACTATGAAAAGGAATACCTACAACAATGCTTATTTTGTCTTTGAGCAGAGATATGGACGTTTTATGTTGAGAAAATAGGGCAACTGTTCTACACGCTGCCAGTTTTGTAATAAAAAGTTAAAAATAAACATAGAGCCCGGTCTCCAGCACATTTAATAATTTCATGGCATGTAAATATATAAACATTTTGTCTGTATACAAAATATAAACTGTGCTGGAGGCTGAGCTCATACATTTTGAAAGCCGCAAAGGCTACCAAATTCGTCATTTTTGTCAGAATCCGCTGGGGGTATGGGTATGTTCAAGATAAAAAACAAACACAATTACTGAATGCAACAACGGGTAAATTTCATGTTTGCTGATACATTCAAGGGTTGAACTTTCCTATGAAAATATTTTTATTATCTAAATAGGTCTTTTGAAAACTGAGTTTTCTGGTGGTGGGGGCGTGGGGGGGGGGGGGGGGGCAAATATGGGCCTTATCATACCAGGTCGTTTATGTAAGATTGTTGGAGTGTTAATTAGTCGTCAAGATTTGGATAAGAAAATGAGCTGCACAGGAAGCCCTAAGCGGAGCTACTTAGCCACTAGTAATAAAGAATTTGCTTTTTTGTTCGTTTCATTTGTTTTTTTTTATTTTCATTTTTTGTATAAACCATTCTTACAAATCGAGGGCTCGGTGCGAAAGGGTTGTAACTACATTTTATGAAATTGTTTCAGGAAACACAAAAAACTTCATAAAATTTTTCTGCATCAAAGTTTTCCAATGCAAACAAGACATATAAGGTAAAATAACATTAGAATTAACTGTAATTTAAAATTTTGTATACATCTTATTTCAAAACAAAGATATTTTTAATTTATTGAGACACAACCCTATTGCACCTGAAATGCTACACTAACTAGATACAATTCTCGGTGCGAAACAGTTGTAACTTGAGTTACAACTGTTTCACCCCAGAAATGGCATAGGAAGTATATATTTTCATTAGGGTGAAACTGTTGTAACTTGAGTTACAACTGTTTCACCCTTTAAATGTATAGAAAATGTAAGGATTTTATCAGTGCGAAACAGTTGTCCACCACTTTGGAATAACATTATATAAACATTTCCCTGAAAATTAATATTTCAATAAGTCTTATGGAGCCTGTACAGATGTTCACAATGTATTAGTGTTCAAAATTTTTGCGCTCATCAAGTTAGTGGGAACACAATCTCCAAGAATACAAATTTGTACAAAGGAATGATAGAGAAAGTTTTTAAAACTGTGAATATCGCAACCCATGATGTTGTGCTTAGTGGGTAACATCTCCCGCAACAATAAATGCAGTTATGTAACATTGTCATTTGTGTTCTTCTATAGAGTGTTATCAGGGTCGTGAACACCTCATGAAACTGTTGTTCTTACCGGAACTCCAGATACTATGGTGCAATAGAAGAAAATTCTGTGATGCTTGTTTTTCAATTTCTCAAGTGAAACTTTTTGTTCAAATGACAGGTCATACAATATGTTTTTGAAATAAGAACGGAGATAGTCTTGAAACTTTCCTCAAAGCCAGCACAATTGATATTTTCAGTGAGAATGTTTTATTATAATACTGATGAATAATTTTCCATGCGAACTTACTTAAAAACTTACTGAATATAAAGATGGCTCATTAAAACAACTATATTTCAAGGGACAGGGTAATAAATATACTCAAAGTGGTACTTTATACTGGAGCCAACTTCCCGGCCAGAGTCAGTCCTTCGAATTCATCAGAGTAACATGCTTAATAAAGTTACTACACTTTCAGATCAGATATGTTTATTATGAATTTATAAAATCACAGCCAACCCTAAATTATCCCTTGCAACCATGGAATACCTCTGTCATGGATCAGTCAGGACCTGAAGAATATGCAGCGGTGTTGCCCCTCGTACCTCAAATGGAGCCAATAGAAGTGAGTCACACTAGTGGCAGTGTGAAAAAGCTAATATCCTAAAACGAACAATTTTAATACTTCCATTTTCAACAAAGAAAACCTCTCTTTCATCCCAGAGTTGATTACCTTAGAATTGTATTGTTGCGAGCAGGAATTTAATGAAAGGAGTGTTAAAGCCTATTAACTTGTAAAAGGCAACAGGTCCAGACACTATCCTAAGTAGACTACTTTTAGTCTCTTGGTGGAAATGTGGTGGATATCCTTTATAGGATTCACTAGGTCAAGGAAAGAGTCCCAAAGCATCGAAGTAGGCCTTTAGCATGGCGAATCAAATGTACCAATGGTTCAGAACTTCAGTTAAATACCACCAAGGTCTCAGATACCGCAGCTACTTTTTTTATTTACATTTATCTATATTCAATGGTTTTGTTACGACTAAAATTTAAGATAACCAAGATGATTTTGATTTTGATATTGTTAATTTTCCATTTTTAGATGGTGATGGTCCTTGTTCTACGTCCTATGGTGTTTATATTCTCAAATTATTTGTTTCGACTCAGCGTCTACTTGTAATGTTGCATTGAAAACACTTCTTCTGCAAGGCATTTCGAATTTTATGGCGACTTGATGCATAAATTCAGAAAAATAATTGGTAAAAATGATTTTCCTTATCGTTCTAAAAAGATAATATATTCCATATAAAAAATTGGTTACCGGGTATAACAAAGATGTTTTGCGACAAACTGCATGCTTGGTGATTAACTCAATCAAGGTTAACAACTTTGTTTACTTGTTTGATTGCACAACGGTGAGTCAGGCCTAAGACTTTATGATGGCACCTACTTAAATCTAACGGTAACATAGATGGTTGGGACCTGACACCCGCTCCAGGTTGTCTTGGGTAGGGGGGTTTCTTCTGCTCCAGAATTCCAGTGTTACTGTTTCTGTGAGTCCTCATGTTTGTTTTACTACCTTTAAGTTTAATTTTGATTTCTAGGTTTCTCAGATAATGCACTTATGTGCTAGGACTCTTCCATGCAAACCAAAGAACTAAGTGTCTGATGAACCAATTAAAGCAGAACCAAGGGCAAGAGCTTGGTCAATTGCAAACTAGATAAGTAACTCCCCCCCCCCCCCACACACACACACATCAGTAATTTCATTGCTGGCTGCGTCAAGGCGGCACTTCTGATTTGGTTCTTCTTAGTTGTTTTATGTGCTGTGTGTTGCTTTGTCTGTTATTGATCTATTGTTTGTGATGCTAAGACAAACCCGATGACCACCTACATGGGAAATGGCTGTTTACCTGGCTGTAGCTGGTGATGTCTTTGGTGGGTGTCTGATTTTATGCTGTCTTTTGCCACATAGTGTCTAGGGTGGGATTGAATTGTGTCAGTTCCTGAGAATTTTCCTACTACTCATCATAGCACCTGTCTTCAGGAGTGGGGTAGGCTCAAGCCAGCAAATTTCAGATGGCTCTGCTTCATGTCAGTGTGTTGCAAACTCCTTGTGCACGTTATGCATGGTAACATCTTCAGTCGCCTTGATGAAAAAGAATAAAGCTTCTTTTGTTTGCATGTCATCATGAGCAGTAATATAATGTGCAAGGCTGCATGTGCACATCACTTTTCTCAGGCTAAAGCAAAATTTTATTTTCACATTTATCACAAAACTGTTTACATATTTTTTAGAAGGGGCCAAGGATGCCAAAAACTGAATATATGAAGTATGGGAAGATGTTTTACAGCCAACTTAAAGCATAAACACATTAAAAAGTTGTCCCATGGAAACAAGAACCACAAGCAGAAGAAAGAAAACCAATTTGGTTTTACTGAGTTTTTCCATGAGCTTGTGCCTCCTAGGGCCTGTTTAGGTGGACTGTTTTCAGACTTGGAGTAATCGTATTCTGTATTCTTATTCGAATACTATTCAAATACATTTTCTGAGTATTCATAAAGTATACTGTATTCGTGGATTTCTTAGAATAAAAGTATTTGTATTTGTATTCGAATACATTGCAATTTTCATGTATTCATGAATACTTTTATGAATACATTATGAATAGTTTTGCCATTTTAAGGAAACATTGATGCTTCATGCATAAAATTACATAAATTATGGGATTGATGTGACTAAAGAACTTTGAAGACTACACCTCAAAGACAAATACAATACATAAAAGATATCAAAGAACAATAATTTTATTGATTGATTGCTTTCAATGCTTTGATGCCATTATTGAAAACCCTGATCATATGCTGCACTCTACAGTGTCCGATCTTGGTTAACACTGTTAGTCAAGACCTCTTTTATGGCACTAGGAAAAGATTGTAAATGTATAGCCTGTAATGGTTAATGAGAAGTCACAGCGCAGGGTCGTCTTGTGTTTCAACTTGTTACATGTGTTTCTGCATTTTTTGTTGTTTGTTCAAAGTTTTTTCAATACTTGTTTTAATGTTTTTAACCATTTGTTAATTTTCTAGCTTTGAGTTGAGCAATTCATGAGACATTTTTGAGATTTAACTGGCATCTCATAAGCTCCGTCCACCGACTGCTCCGGGGGCACTCAGTATCACTCACGTTCCCGGAGAGTAGGGGGTGGCTCGTGGAGAAGCTTCGGTGACACTCCGGTGCCAGGTCCACTGGTGAGTAAATATCTGACGACTCGCAGGATCTCTCCCATGGGCGGGGCATTTATGTGATACAGATACATCTCGATATCTAATCGTTTATTTAGTCTGCTTCCTTATCTAAAGTATGCATTGCATTAATTTCTAAATCTAATATCCGAGTAATTGGAGCTTTTTATCAATGAAATAAAATTTATTTCAATGTTTCATAAACATTCAACTTTTTAATCATGATATGTGATTGTTTAGCTTGATTTAATCACTAAAATGTGCCATTCGTCTTTCAGCTACTTTACACATGTTGATTTTATACACTTGTTTGTTAAATAGTCGGTTCAAAAGCTCACCAGAGCTTATGTTGTACTGTTTGATACTTGCCGACTCAAAATAAATCTTATCTTATCTTATCTTATCTTAGGCATCATTAGGTTAAACTTCCAAGGTAGCAAATATAATACCTATATGTCATCTTTCAGTAGATTGCCCCAAAACAATATTATGTAGGGACAAGGCACAGAACTGAAAACTAAGCCATGCCATACGTGTTCAATTTTTTGACACTTGTTTCTCAGAAATTACAACACACAATTATGATCCGGTCATAACGTCAGCCAAACATAATTATGTCCCCCCACCAAAGGTGAGGGGGGACATATTGTTTTCAGTGCGGTTCCCGGTGCGTCAGCGTCACACTCTTGTATGCACGATATCTCTTGAACCAATTGATGGAATTTCACCAAACGTGCATGGATATATCATTGGGACAAGCTTAAGAGTTGATTTGATTTTGGTGACCTTGACCTCATTTTCAAGGTCACAGGGTTGGCGTTACACTCTTGTATGCACGATATCTCTTGAACCCATTGATGGAATTTCACTAAACTTGCATGGATATATCATTGGGACAAGCTTAAGAGCTGATTAGATTTTGGTGACCTTGACCTCATTTTCAAGGTCACAGGGTTGGTGTCACACTCTTGTATGCACGATATCTCTTGAACCAATTGATGGACTTTCACCAAACTTGCATGGATACATCATTGGGACACGTTTAAGAGCTGATTAGATTTTGGTGACCTTGACCTCATTTTCAAGGTCACTGGCAGACTTAGATGACAATTTCTTGTACTCACTATATCTCCTGAACCAATGGATGGAATTTTACCAAACTATGGATACATCATTGGGTCAACTTTAAGAGCTAATTAGATTTTGACCTCATTTGCAAGGAAATAGTCATATATGATGGATATCTTTAGAACCAGTGGATAGATTTTCTCCAAATTTGCCTAGTATTCTGATTGTACAGGTTTTTTTACTCATAAGGAGGCATTGGAAATGGGCTGGTGGGGGACATCAGTTTTTCTCTGAAAAACATTTCTAGTTTGAAGTAGATGTCATAGGGTGTAGGTAATTAGGTATATAAACACTTGTACTGCCTTGCGGTACAAGCCGGCTTTTATAGCGACGTGGTAGAGTGCGAGACTTTAGATCGAAAGGTCCCGGGTTCGATCCTCGGCCTGGGCATGAAGATTTTTTAAGAGTCCGTGACAAATGGCGCCCAACGTAAATGACCCACATGTGCATTAGAACTCCTTAAGTCTCATTTCCAGTGATTCTTGTAACTCCTGAGAATTCGAGGACGAATTCAATATGGAGAGGGAGAATGTCATAGGGTGTAGGTAATTAGGTATATAAACACTTGTACTGCCTTGCGGTACAAGCCGGCTTTTATAGCGACGTGGTAGAGTGCGAGACTTTAGATCGAAAGGTCCCGGGATCGATCCTCGGCATGGGCATAGAGATTTTTTAAGAGTCCGTGACATAGAGATGAAAAGCACAACAAATGCCCAATCTCATACAATTAAAGGAAACCTTGTACAGACACTACCTTTAACCCTTAACCTGCTGAATAATTATAATGTAATGATTACTTTGACTTTGATGCAATTTATTGCTGTATATTTAGAATCAAAATGAGAAATAGTGTAGATCCAGATCAGCTGGCTTCTGAAGTCATCTAGGATAAGTCACAGATAAGAAGCATATGCTACTAGTATTCAAACTAATATGAAGATATCCAGCTTTGGTATCAGAATATAAAGTCAACTTACACTAAATATGCAAATTTGCAAACATAGAAAGATATCCAGTTATACCATAGAAATATAAGGTTTCTAAAAAAGATATGAAGATATCTAGGACAGGTCAAAAGAAAGAATCTTGTAATCAAAATTATTCTTATGTAGTAAAACCTCTAGAGTCTGGACTACTAGAGATATGAAAGTTCAGCATAAACTATTGGTTAATGAAATTTCCATTTTAATTGAAAAGTATTCAAAAGTATTCGAATACATTTGCAAAGTATTTGTATTTTTATTTGAATACATTCATAAAAAAAGTATTTTTATATTCTGTATTCTTAAATTTCAAAGTATTTGTATTTGTATTCGAATACTTTTGAAAGTATTCGACCCCAAGTCTGATTGTTTTTAAACTTTCAGAATGGACTCCCTGATTCCAAAGGACCAGCAAATACACAATCTTAGACAGCTTCAGTCCCAAGCAGCTTGTTATGCATGTTTCATTTCTGAAGCCGAGTCACTGATAAAATATGGTACAGTGGACCCTCTTTACAACAACGGCATTTATTCCCAAAAATTTTGACATTAAACTGAATTTGCTGTTATAAATAATGATAAAAGATTAGATCCCTTAAGAAAGAATGCATATTTAGAACAATTTAGCCATTCCATGCAAATCAAAATGACGTTATAAGGAATTTTGCTGTTGTAATGAGTGTTGTTGTGTAAAAGAGGGTTGACTGTACTGCAAAAAAAAAAAAATAAACAAGAAGTCCATGAAATGCTGTCTCCACTTTCTGCACCTTGTCTGACAAAGCATCTCTATACTACTAACAGATCTAAACCAGAAATCTTAACAGAAGTTTTTGCCAACCCAGCTGATGTTGGAAAAACAAAACCTATGTCTTACTTTTTGCTAGTTGCAGGTCAGGCAAACATCAGGCAGCCCGTATCAGAGCTACCTTGCACAAAAGTCAGAGTTGCCCTTGATCATCAAACCCTTGACATGTTTATCTAAAATTCACATTGTCCAGCTCTAGATTATGATTTTTCCCATGTAAAAGAACTTTGAGATAATCTGGATTTGTAGCAAGATAAAATTTTCAACTAATATAGTTTCTGAAGAACAGTCCACGAAAACAGATGCATACACCGAAGGATATGTCATACAACCATCTCAGACTGGCTACATGCAAAGGTGTATTGTGCTGGTAAGAGTACTTATAATTGATATTGTGCAGCTAACTATGGCGTTAGGTGGGCAGTGACTGTCCTTTTTGTGATTATTTAAGAGCAAATGGCTGTAAGGCTGGCAAATAATTATTTTGTTTCAAAGATTCAATATGGAAGTATACTGATGTCAAACAACATTAAAAATATTTGCTGTCCAATATTACTGGAAGTTTCTGAAACTATTAAGTATTATCCAAAATCTTGAAATGCATGCTGCACTGATTATGGGAAGTTTATAGAGCTGTTATCAGAACTCCTGAAAAGGCCTTTCATAAAAACAAATTTGGTAAATACATTGTAATTTCAGCATACGATATATATTCTGATGAAATACAATCATAATTAGCAAACTAACTGGACCAAGAATTTAAGTGTTGTGTTATAAGCCAGCCCTGGCAACAGTATCAGGGGGAAAATCAACACAATAAAATACATTTAGCCACATTATACACTGTTCTACACAGCCAGTCTGTAGAGGTTGCTATAGTAGCCTTTCGACAAAAATGGTTCTTGGTAGATCATTAATATTTGATGACTGAACATGAAACATTAGCAATGTTGAGATGACATTAGCATACATTCTTCCTTTTTCTGTTTTGATAAACTGTTCAAGAACAGCTAAAATAATCTCAACTGACAACTGACACCATTCTGATTCACTGTTTTAGAAGGTTATGGCAGAGAAAAGACTTTTATGTACTTAACATAGCCGATGGCTCAGATTAAGTAGTTGCCTATCCCTGAAAATGCAGCTTTTGAAAAAAAAGTTGAAAGATAAATTTCATGTTTTAGATTACAATGTTACATTATGATGTCAAGTAGTATTTTGTAAAATTGCATGCGTTACAACCCGTAACTTTTGATTGACTGTCAGCGTGAATTGGTTGTAACTCAACTTACAACCCTTGCGCGCTATACATGCAAGTGACTTTCAGTTACAACCATAGGAACAATATTGATTTTCAGGGGTAAGAATAATGATCCCAAACTTATCCTCTTTGCAGGATGTGTATTAATGAAAAACAGTGCAAAACATCTAAAAAAAGTGATTTTTGCCGAAAAGTGTAGTTACAACCCTTTCGCGCCGAGCCCTCGAAATGGTGGAAGTTTCTTTTTTTATCCCAAGACATATGACTTCCGCTCTATAAACTAGGCCACAGTACCAATGCTCATGTTTGGAATTACCTCATAAGAACAGGAGATTAGAAATTATGTCTATGCATGTCAAATAACCGCAAGTTTATACAAGAATTTCACATGGCCACAGACTGCGAATTCTATTTCGCACTCAAATATTTCTGATTATTTTATGTACACGTTGCCTGTGAACGTGTGTAACCTAATGCTAATTTTGACCATGTTATCGAAAGCCAAGGTTGAACATTGCAGCTGCTATCCTGTGCAGCGAGTATTGCTGCAAGGTATAAAAATTAAATTCATACGCTGAAATTTTGAATTTTCCCCGAGAAGAAATGTTTTGATCCAGAACAATATATGATGTAATCATTCTGCGCTTAACGTTATATACATTACCATTTCCATCATTAATTTACTTAATAAGCACGCACATGGTTGATTTAACGTCAGAAACCCAGGTTCTTTGATGTCACTGTGACTTATTTCGTTATTGTACGATTTTTGCAAGACGCCATAACTAACGCAACGTTTGAGATTGGTAGTATAAAAATGCTATATACATTCCTTACAGATCATTAACATCACCCTTAAGAGAGAACACTAACTCTTCGGCGCTTTGAAAACCTACATGTTCATCAATTTAGCCTAACGTCAAATTAATATTTTAGCATCGAGGAGAAATTTTAGCGAGAGTCTCCTCTAAATCAATTGTTTATCCCCAAGGTGAAAAATCCCCTTTATACACACTCAACTTAGTATTGTCAGTTTTGACAAATTTAACAGTCAGTGTATTTAAGGTAAATAGGTAAACTTCAAGAGGGAGAGGGGGAGGGGATCGTATCTCTGTCAGTTTTTCCTATACCCCATGGGAGTTAATTCCGAAAGGAAAGAATCCCAACCTAGGGGTTCGTCGTCATGGAAGGCAAACAGAAAGTCAGAAAAGTTGTTCCCCTTTGCGAAAAAACAAAACAAAACCGAAAACACTTGACGGTACACATACCGGGGCTCCCATCAAGTACATGTTTGAGCTTTAATCTTTGTTCTGAAATTAGAAAACATTAACTTGAAACCAGTAATTTGAAAAACATTAACTCGAACTCAGCAACACCCTACTCAGAACTCAAAACTTTTAACTCGAGAAGAATCCTTACTCGAACTCGAAAACCCTTATTTGAAGCTCGAAATTTCGAACATGTTTTAAGTTTTTGCAGTTAAACAGGCTGATTTGAGCATTTGTTTTCAAACATGGCTGTATGTCCAGTTTCACGTAAAAACACTCATTCGTATGATCAGTATTTTTTAAAGCATGCCTTCCCGGGCATGAGTCCTTATAAATTCCATGCAAATTGACCGAAAAGCATGTCATATGAACACTTAGAAACATAGCAACACGCCACATTCTGCACAGGGACATCATTCCACATACTGCACATCGAAATTTTGACATTCTCAGGCTTTTATTGGGTCTATTCAGTATCGGATCATATATTTGTATCCCTTTCTCACTTATTACTAGGTAAATGTTTGGCAGCTTAGGAATATAAACGGATGAAAAGACATGTTTGCTGACATTTGAAAGCAACTTCCTGGTGTTTCCAGTACATTTACAGCGACCAAGCAAATGCTGCATGCGTCAGTTTTGTTATAACACCAGTAAATTTGTATCCAACGAGTCGATTTAGACGTTAAGAAACTAATGTGTTCCGTGCATTTTTCTTGTCGAGAAAATAGGCATGTTTAAAGGGAGAAAAAATATTAGTTACTCACCAAACCTTCGCTATATCCTGAAAAACACACACTCCTGATACGTCACAACCACTACCCCACAATTGTGCGGCTACACTCGGTGATACACGTTATCCGAAAGTGAAATACTGGACAGAAGTACTCAAGCAAATATTGTAGATCCAGACGCGAAAGTGTAGTAGTCTGGACTCTGGATATGATATGCACCAGTTCTATTTGTAAGCCAGCCAACTTATAGAAATTGTATTCCATAAAATGAACTCGCCCAGATGAATGAGTGAAGTCTTGTAGAGATAGATTTATTTTGAAATATACTTGTCGGAAATCTGTAAAGGAAAGGCCTTTTCAACCTGATACAGGAGTCCGAATAATTAGTGAAGTACTAATAAGGATTACACAATCTGAGAGAGCGGCAGGCTGGTATTATCGGAAACAATAAACTGCAGTGACTAGGAGTTTTCGCTGCTATATATTATCACAGGGTATAATCGATTCCGCTTATTTTCGCTTCCTGCAGAGACTGTACATCATATTTGGCTTCCACCGAGACTGTCCGCGATCTTTTGCTTCCTGTCGAGACTTCTGTACATGATAAATGGCTTCCTGCAGAGACTGTTCGCGTAATTCTGCTTTCTGCCGAGGCTCTCGGCAGGAAGCAGAATCAAGCGGACAGTCTCGGCAGGAAGTCAATTTTCGAGGACAGCAGTCTCTGCAGGAAGAAACAGTTCGCGGACAGTCTCGGCGGAAGCCAAATATGATGTACAGTCTCTGCAGGAAGCGAAAATAAGCGGAATCGATTATACCCTGTGATTATATGAATATTAAGATAAAGCCCTGTGGTAGTATGAGCATTCATACTGAGCCTCGTCATTTGTTGCAAGTCTATCAGGCTCTTGACCCAGGCTCTTGGCCTTCGTAAATCTGACTGTTGATTCCTTTATTGGCGCTGTACCTATTTCAATAGGAAATAAGGTTTTGCAAAGATACAACGATACAGTATTAACCCTGTCTGGCTCACCGAAGGACAGAGCAATCAATGTTGTCATTTTCATTGAAAACATGGCACTTGAATTTAACTGGATCTCCATACTTTCTTTTTGGTGCACCTAGCATGCTGTCAGTCACAAAAATACTCTATCGAAAACTTGTCCGGTTTATCGCAAACTGTAGTTTTATGCCATCAACCTTGTTGCCAACTTAACCGTTGTAGTTTCGTTTTCTGTTGTAGAACGTTGACAGCAACCTAAAATGAACCCTGAAATTCTTTGTGATATTGAGCAATGTGAAGAAAAAATTTCGTAATGAAAGACCATTCGGCAGGGACATAGACTAACAATTTTGACTTAGGAGCCCAGAGTGCTAAAATTCGATGTTCATTAGGCATATGGGCATTACCTCTAAAAATTTAGACGGTCAGCCTAAACCAAAATTCAGGGGCAATGGGCGACTGGGCCCCTGTATGTTGTTTTCCCTGTTCGGTAATACACGACCTCATTCAATATTGTCTTCGTTGTTTATAAATTTATTCTTACTTTGTTCACATTGTAAGCCACTCCATCCAACAAGGCAATGACACTTGTAAGAGAAACCATCCGACGAGCAAGATCCATGCTGGCATGGTGACGAAGAACAATGGTCAGTAGCTGCAAGGCAGTTTCTAATTATAAGCATACTTCAAATGTTTGTACAACAGATACATTGTAAGCCAAAATATAAACAATTAATAAAGTTTACTTTCACGAAGTTAGAGCTCCCAAAACTTCACTGAAAATATCTTGAAATCTTGAGTACATTAATGCTTACGATGCAGTGATAGCATTCTGGGGCCGTATTCATAAAGCCACTTAAGTCGTTGCTATGCTGTTGCTAAGGCTAAATATCTATAAAGGAGATTCCCTACAACTATGAAATTTGCTCGGGAGGAACAATCTTTGTAAGACTGTTCCTCCAGAGCAAATTTCAGTGTTGTAGGGAATCTCCTTCAAAGAAATTTAGCCTTAGCAACAGCAAGCATAGCAACCACTTAAGTCGTTTTATGAATACTGCCCCTGGCTTGTATCTCGTTAGGTATTCGGCTAACTGCTCTTTGAATAATCGTTTTGAAATGGCATTGGCGTTGTCTTAAATGTCATACAGAACACGTTTTTTTTTTGTTTGTTTTTGTTTTGTACTGGATTCTATGTACTGAATAGTAATTACATTTGAATGGTGTATTGTTAATACGCATGCTGTTGCAAGTATACATCTAATTATCGAACCAAGTATCTTTATCTTTTCTACATTAACAAAGCAACAACAACAACAAAAAGGCAACAGTGCAATCATAATATACAAAATTTACAATAGGAACAATCGTTGCACACATATTCTGTAAACACAATTTGTTTTAAGTCAAAGCTGATGCATTTTTGTCCATAATTCAGGAAAAAAGTTACAGCGTAAACCAAACTTAACGTACAACAGTTAAGATTGCAGAGGTCGTGGGAACAGCATTTGTTACAAAGTATCTGACTGATTGACCGTTCGTCTTGCACTGAACGTCTCCCGACAATAGTAGACGGTTGAACACTAGATGAATGGCATATCTGTAAATAATAGAACGAGCGATGGAAATATGCCGCGACACGAGAAAACCAACAAGGTGACATGTGCACCCAGCGCAGATTCAGATCAGCCTAGGCATCCGTCAAGACTAATCAGAGTCTTCGCTTTGCATTTACAGAGTAGCAAAGGGTCTAAGCTAGTTCCATGCAGACAGCGAAGACACTGGTCAGATAGGGCGGATGCCCACGCTGATCTGAGTCTGCGCTGGGCGCACATGCCATTTTGTTTTCTCGTGTTGCGGCTAAAATAGAAATAAATCTTTCAAGATTATGCACATAGTGAGTCAAGATATAACAACATTAATATATTCAATTCCTGTATGTGTAAAGCACATTTTGCACAATGTTTTGCTTTAACATAAAAGAACGGACGGAATTACCACTATGCGCCAGAACAGGGCTGAACCGAAGTTCGGTTTGGCCATTTTCAGGAGTAAGTGAGATATCCACCAGGGGCCGTATTTATAAAACGACTTAAGTCGTTGCTATGCTGTTGGTAAGGCTACATTTCTATGAAGGAGATTCCCTACAACTATGAAATTTGCTCTAGAGGAACAGTCTTTTGAGACTGTTTCCTCCAGAGCAAATTTCGTAGTTGTAGGGAATCTCCTTCATAGGAATTAAGCCCTAGCAACAGCATAGCAACCACTTTAGTAGTTTTATAAATACGGCCCCAGTTTATCTTTTATAAAGCTGAAATTTATGTAATAATAACTTTGCATATATAAGAGTCGAATAACATCATCATATTCTAGCTCTTCATTTTTGAGAAGTTTCAGTTTTAAACTTTCAGATGGGAATGGAATTTTGCGTTCACCAGGCGTGTACATGTAAAGAACCACAGAAAACAAAACAAAACGAAAAAACAACAACATCTTTTAAAAGATCTAAACGGAAAAAAATATACATCAGAATTAACTACTAGGACAAATCAAGATGAGCATTAATCATCAGCAAGAACAACACTGAAACGTTGAAGCCCAACAGTTAAACCCGAATTGGCCTGACCAAAGACGAATCATCAAGCTTCAACCTACTCTCCAACAAACTTGTAGGTTGTTTAGCCGGAACCACCATCGAGCCTGAGGCCCGGCTTTTCCGGGTTGCAATAAAAGAGGGCATCAAAGTTGCCAATCGTGACTGGTTGATCCTTCAGCACGCAGACTGTTTTTTTTTTTTTTTTTTTTTTTTTTTTTTTTTCATTTTCAAGAGCATCCACATGCGAGCCACATCATGTGATTTCCAACAATGTAGATATTTTGTCATGTGCTATTCAGATCATTTACAAGGGAAAATCACAGACCTCACTATTGGCTCAAGGGCTTGGGTCTCTTTCACAGATGGCTGATGTGACAAGCAAAGGCTCTGATCAGACTGCACTTATGTGTAGTCTTATTGGAGCCTTTACTTTGCACCAATGCCACGTTGTTGGAAATCACATGATGTGGCTCATATACTGCCTGTATAGTCTACTGTTTCCTTTTTACTAATACCGTTGCGTCCTGCCTACCTTTAACTGCTTACAGTCTATATATTTACCTGATATATTTTTAGATACTGTCTGTTTCTTTTGTTTTCGAATAAGGTTGATTATTGTCTCTTATCCTTATGCAGCGGTACCTTATTTCTGATGGCATCAAAAATAGGCCACTTTACTTCCCGATCATGAAGTAATTCCAATAATAGCAATAAGGTGCTGTAAACTTCTAAAACGCAACACCTTTCACGAACGTGAAGTTTTTCGTACTGGTATAGAACTGTATGTTAATTCTGCATGATACAGCTGCAAACTTCCAAGCAAAGGTGTGAAAATCTGTTCATGTGAGCAAAGGAACGTTCTGCTAATTTCCTTTACATGCATCTTATTGTCTTTCATACTTTCATTTTTTCTCGAAACTTAAATGTATGTCTTAAAAAACTATTATGAAAAAATAAATGCATTTGCAATGCACTTTGAAGTAAAAAACACAAAATGAAATTCCTAGACGGTACGTCAGACTACGTAGTTTCGGTTAATAAAGCTTCATCAGTGACCCTGTAATGGTCTGGCAACGAAGCCAGAGGCAAACATACTGTAATTATGTAACTTTTAACTCACATGTCGAGATCTACATCCACTGGTTAATACGGTATCTCCAAATTCGTCTTTGCTTATGATACTGCATTCCTGCAAATAAGATTATATAATGTAACAAATAAAGCCGAACCCGACAGTAGACATATATACAACTACATGTATAAACACTGCGAACGTAAATCACTGATTCTCAAGAAAGTGTGATTTTTGGGTGGTTAAAATATCGAAAAATTAAACACGTCATGAAGAGATCGCTCACTGTCATTTCACAACTTTGATATCTCACGAAGCTAGTTCTAAAGTATTGCACAGTAAATATCATGCGAATTCAGATAACGTAAGACAACGTGAAGGGACTAACACTTCTTTTTAGTATTCTACGAGTCGTATATACCAATAGATTTGAAGCAACTGCTAGTGTTATAAGGGTATAATCCACCGTAGAGGCAATTGATTTTGTTTAAGACGAAAATGAGCTATAGAAATCTTCACTCTATTATTTCTAAAGAAACAAAATGCTCTTCTTCTACCAAAATGAATCAATACGATCTCATTGTACTAAACTTACATGAAAGAAAACTATTCCTGCAAAACACATAAACTTATACACTTGAAAACCTCAAGGAAAACTCCTGTTTCAAACTTTTAAACTTCAGCCTGTCTATATAAAACGTATAAGTTTAATAGAGCAGGTAGAACGGTTACTTTGCTATTCTTGTCGCCTGTACTGTCCCGTAAAATACACGGTCTCAAATGTGCTAGTGACTGTTTTGTGTTTAGATACATGTTTTAACTTCAAAAGACTAAATGCGGTATTGGTACATGAACAAGTGCTATGTTCAATCACAGAGAAGAGTTTGTGTTACAATTTGCCAGCCTGTTTGCATTTCTATATCAGCGGTACTGCTTTGCATTTAAAGTTCTTCATATCAGTTCTTGAATTGAAAAACTTGAAAACTCAGCAGCTTTAATATGAAGACTTTCCTAGAAGAATATTTCAGGATAAATGTATCTAAAAGTGAAATATCATTGACTTTTGTATATTACGTTCTTATATAACAAAATACACAATAAAATCATCATATTAGGCCAGTGAAACTTGTTATAAATTTGTATTTTACGGGACATTGATATTGTATTTTATCGCACGATTTCTTCAGTCTTGCCACTAAGAATATATCCAATTTGTGATGACAATAACACTTCAATAACACTTATAGACAACTGCACTGTTCTCAAACATGATTTCTAGCACCATATAAATTGCGAATTAGGCATATTTATTTTTGCAGACCTGAAATTTGAGCAAATTTCCAAGAAAACGAATTAAAATTACAAACAGATAAAGCACATTACACAGACTAGAGCAGAAAATAAAGGCACGCACATTATGATTAATTTACAATACAAGTTTTAATCCTCAAGTATGTAGGAACGGCTTTTTCTTCAAAGAAAGGCTATTAATTGTAATGTATTTTACGGGACACATTTCTGTATTTTACGGGAATACTCGAACGTCGATTTATTGCCTAAAAATACACCACAGTGCACCAGTGTTTCATTTTAATTGTACGTTACAATCAGACGAAAATATTTAGAGCATAAATGCACATATCAAATTCAATTTAAAAATGGATAAATACTAAATGAGTATTTTGTTGAATCCTGAAATCATAATATGAAAACTTCAAAAACTGAAAATTTATCCGGAGTTTTCAGTCTTTTGCAGCTTCTAAATGGCCGCTCATATGTACAACTTTAAATGAATAAGACAATGTGCTCTTTGTACGTGTGTATCAGCTTCTTGCTGGTTCCCTTCTTGTATTACTCAAACTTATTGTCCCGTATAATACGTCCCGTAAAATAATTTTATGAAACGTGAAACTTATTTTCCACGAAGCATATTCGATAAGAGTTACAATAGTTGTTCAATGACCAGTGGGGGTTGTCTCCTTTTCGAGGCAGGCAATAGGTTTCTTTCTTGTTTATATACTGGGTGACTTTGGCTTGACTCGTAAAATACACGTGAAAAATTACGCTTTTTTTCGGAATACTAAGGACGTGTCAGAACAAAATTTAAATTGAATAGATAGGAAAAAATAATTATGACCTGTCAGGGTGACTGATTATGGCCTACTTGGTGCAAAAACAAACCTTGCTAGCCTCATCCGAAACTTTGGAATGCATTGTTAATGCTTGGACTCGTAGAATACACAAAACTCAGTGACAACCAACGACCATGAGTTAAAAAATGCATTGTGTTCCTATGTATACCCATTAATCACTATTCAAAAGTACTCGATAATGGCAACCTTTCCAAGTCAAATCTGTTTTTTTCACGTCGAAAGTCTACAAAAGAATTGAAAGTAAACATTGACATCTTTAATTATGACATGCAAAAAATCGGGGGGTCCTTCTGTATCAGGTATGAGCATGTGAGTCTTTCCATGTATTTGAATCAATATTATAACTTAAATGTTTCAGGTAGAGGCAGAAACTTCTGAGCATGCACTTATTTGATTTGATTTACAACCCTAAACAAAATTATACATGTGTTTATAGCCATGACACCATTCGTTACACTTTCTTGAGAATCAGTGAATTTTATATCAGCCATCAATGACGTAAATGAGTCTGGCGGCCTCTGGTAGTAAATGTAATACAGTACTCAGTATACTTTAAAGGAGACGCCTAACACTTAGGAGTCCATAATCTCATCTGGTTTCAAAGAGGGGGTGGTGGTCGGGCGATGGTGCTGGTGCTGGTTATCACTTCTAGTGCCGGGGTGTCCTTCTTATTTGGATAAAAGTAGGGCAAGGGCCTACTGTGCTTGCAGTAAATACGGGCCGGGTTGTCTCTCACTTTTCTTTCTCCCTCTCTCTAAGAGACGGCCCGATATAGACAGAAATACTGTCTCAAAGGGCCATTAAATCTAAAACAACCAACCAATGGTTCCAAAGATGTAAGAGATCATAATTTCTATCCAAACGGCACTTGTCTTTTTTACTACCAGTTGTAGTAACATTAACATCTTTACTATTATTATGACTGTTTACTGTCTATTTTTTTTAAAGCTGTCTATTGAATGTAACTTACAAAGCGACCCGTCTCTGATGATTTTCTTTAAAAAAATCAAATACTGAAAGTGTTATCACGAAAATATCTGGTTGGAAATTACGAATGACAGAAGGCTCGAGGTAAATAAGAAACACTTTTTATTTTTCCTTTTTGTCAGCTGCTCAGAATATTAATGTTCTTTCAAACAGATGAAATCAAAGTACAGTTTTTCTTTGTATACGACAGTCTAGCGGACAATATGAAATAGCATTTGCCTATCTGAACTATATGGAACGAAAGAAAATCGACATAACACAGGCGGTCAAATATATTGATCAGGAAAATCCATTGGTTCTTTCCTGATACATTTAGTTGTGGGTATTCGCTATAATAAGTTTGAAACATCTGGCTTGCATAGCTTCAAGCATACGAGTATCTTTTACAAAAAATTAGACATTGGCCTGGCTCGAGGGAAAGGAAAATAGAGTCAAAGCAGGACTAATAATCGCGGACAGTATATTTTCTCTTACAAAATAGAACTAGTATACCAAATAAAGTTAAAAACTTCTGGCTCGCGTCTATTCTCAGATTTTCTTTTCCAAAAATGTGACATTGGCCCATGAGGAAAAGTCTCTGAGACCATACATAAGTTCGAGGGTTTTAGCTTGGATGGTTTCTCAGTAACTTTTTACGAAGTCTTTAACACTGACTAAATGGAGGGAAAGAAAAATGAAGAAAAGAAAAGACAGAAGATAAAAATTAACTTGGAAAGTTTAATGTCTTTAAAACTATAGAACCAGTCATGGTTGTATTCTGTACTAAGCTTGGTGCTTGTAAATTGCATAGTATCTAAGAAATCTTTTACGAATAAATTAACATGGGCTTATATGGAAAGAAAGAAAATTGGAATAAGCCGGAAAAGTACGGCGTCTCTTACTCTGACACCATAGCATTTGTGTTGGTCATATATAATTGCGAGTTTTAGACCTGTCTTGAAAAATTCTAGAGAATTCTTCGCCGAAACATTTGTTTAAAAAGTCAGAAAAATGGATAAATACACGGAAAAATAAGGTGAATATTGGCCGTTCGTTGTCAAATAATAAAACTTGTCATGCTTCGGCTGTATATCAATCACTTAGAACTTTGATTGCTTCGTTTCAACGCGGGACAGAAACCGTGACGAAAAACAGACAGCAGTTAAGCAGGATAACTTCCAATCTGTCAAACATAACATAACATAACATAACATAATTTTATTCGGCATTAAACATATTACATATGATTATAGCCTACACATTAAATTTCACACATTTACCTCCCCCAACATGACCTACAAATACAATAGAAAGCACATTTACATGGTAGGATCTAAGAAAAAAAATGTGTTGTACATCAGCTTTTTGAAAGTATGTAAAGCACTATATTATCGGCCAAAGGAACTAAATCTATGAATGAGACATGTAATATTATACCATCCAAGTGGGCCCAGGACGTCGAATCGACGTGGTACTGATGTCGATGCGACGTCATAACGTCGCATCAACGGCAGTACGACTTCGGCACGACGTCATGTGCCCTCTGGGATCTTATATTATCAGTTTCGAGACACTGTCAACAACTATACAATATATGTCAGTTCATGAGCTACTGGATTATACTTTACTGAGACCTTATTTTTTTATATGCTGCTTAGATAGTTTGGTGGATCTTTAATCTGTCAAACTTGTTCTAGATCAATGGCTTTGCACGTGCTGCTCGGACCAAAATTCCTATGACACGTTGCAATTTCTGTTTGGATTATAAGATCATATGTACACAGATACAATTTGTTCCAGCCAGCATACAACGTCGAATCAACATTGAATCAACGCTGATTCATAACTTTGAATCAGCGCTGACTCAATGCATACCTACGGCTGTCCGCTGGCTGAGGTGAACAGGTGAAAAAAAAGAAAAAGAATAAAGTGCATCAAACTTTGGATTCACTGTACCGATAAGGTATTTAAGGATATATACTACAAATGAGTGATAGAACTGAGTACTTCCAACGGTGAGTTGTAGTTTTTCATGCATGTATTTATCTATAGACAGTAGGTAAAACAAATATAACATACAAACACTGTAAAGCATTATCCTAATAAGCAGTGTAAACCTTAATAAAAGCTACAGCGTCTCAATCTCAATAATGTTACAGATATCATACATCATTTTGGTTTCATTCAACAGAGAAATATTTACAGATTACCATATTTAAACACAAGATTTGGGCACTCGGAAAATCTAGATCTGTAGATTAAATAGCTACCGAGCTTCGTTTTTGGAATGCGAAATATAAAAATCGACTCAAATGCTCTATATGGTACTTTGACTGTTTGCTCATAATAGCAGTAAATTTAGTAATTGTTGGCCATCTAAAATAGTATCTAGGCAAGTATTTCTGTCTTAAATCATTGTAATAGGGGCATACTAACAAAAAATGGTACTCATTCTCAATGGCATTCATGTTACAGAAGATACATTTTCTTTCACTTTTTTCTATGTTTTGATGTCGCCCAGTCTCAATCGCTAGGGAATGAGCCGAAATTCTGAACCTAGTCAAAGCAGTTCGAAACTTTGGAATTAATAATTCGTTTAAATAATTTTCAAAACCGAAATCATACATAAAATAGCTATACGTTGAAAGTCTGCTGGAATTAACGACTTTCGAATACCAAGACTGCTTATAAGTGTCAACTATTCTCAATTCGATTTGTTCAAATGGAATATCTATTAATAGTTGAAGCGTCCATATATCAGAGAAACCCATGTTATTAAGTTCACGTTTTATATGCCATGCCCAATTCATACCATTGTAAGTATTACCGTTGTCACAATCTTCTTTTAACACTAAGTATACTTTGTATTCTAGCGAATTTCTTTTACATAACAATTTTGTCCAGTATTTGATAAGCTTCAGTTTTCTTATGATTTTCAAAGGGTAGCGACCAAGTTCACCGTACAACGCGTCCAAATTTGTAGACTTTCTAACACCCAAAATATTTCGACAAAATTTAGTGTGAACCAGCTCTACATCGGGACCTTCGTGATAAACCCAGACTTCTGATGCATAATGCAAGATCGACCCGACTAGAGCATCAAACAATTTTAACTTTTCTTTTGTTGGCATAGTTAATTGATAGAGAACATTGAAAAGTTTATGGAGTGCATAAGAAGCATGTTGAAGCTAAGTGTTTTTGGGTTCTCGACCAATTCCCGTTTTTAAAAAATTCCACCCCCAGATACTTGAAAGACGTTACCACTTCCAATTCAGTGTCATTAAGGTAAATTACAGGCTTGGTATGTCTACCCTTTTCAAATACCATTACCTTTGTCTTGCTAGTATTAATAGTAAGATTCCAAGTATTGCAATAGTCTTGAATATCATATAAAATATTCTGTAAAGACTCAGCCGACTTGGCAAAGATTACAGCGTCGTCAGTGTATAGTAACATAAACACATAAATATCATCGACTGAAAACATATCAATATCAGTATTTACACAACTAACAATATCGTTTATAAAAAACATGAAAAGTATAGGTGACATCGGATCCCCTTGCTTGAGGCCTAAATCGGAATTGATATAGTTTGAGAGTCTGTTATTATATTTTATGCTTGCTTTGACTGTTTTATACATAGACTGTAGGATTTTCAACATTCTTGGACTTATATCCTCATGCAAAAGCTTAAACCATAATAGATATCTATCAACTTTGTCAAATGCTTTTTCATAATCTATAAAAGTGCAGTATAATTTTTTACTGCCATTACACTCGTACAGAACTTTGGAAATTATTGAATTAAATATGAAAATGCAGTCAATTGTCGATTTAGCTTTTTGAAAACCGAATTGATTAAAATTTATTTTTTCGTGTTTTTCCGACCATTTATTGATCCGGTTCAATAGTACATGAGAAAATACTTTTGCGAGAACGTTTGTGAGTGTAATACCTCTATAATTATTGGGTGAATCTATATCGCCTTTATTCTTATAAATGGGTACTATAATGCCAGTGCACCAAGACTCGGGGTATTCGCCAGTAAGGAAAATCTTATTAAACAGCCGCACTATATAAGGCAGTAACATGTCTTGGGTAGCTTTAAAGATCTCGGCAACCAAATTATCAAGACCAGGACTTTTTGCTGTTTTGAGGGAAGAAATTACTGATCTCACTTCCTGTGGCAGTATTTCCCCGTCAAGGTCAGGGTCTATAAAATCTGACATTCCGCCTGAAGGTCTGTCTTCGGAATCTCTAGTATGTTGATTATAATCGGATTCGGAATAATTTTGAGTAGAACTATCGTTAAAAATATTTCGGAAATGTTGAAAAAAATCATCTCCAGTTAATGTATCCGAAGTTTTCTGTTTTGTTTTAATGTGTTTGTTTATACTCTTCCAAAAATCACGTGGCCTTGACCGCGCCATATCGCATACCCTTTTACCTTCCTCAAACTTAAATCTTGTGTGCGCTTTACGTTTACTGCGGTTATAGCAAGTTCTCGCCCGAGTAAATAAGATTCTATTAGCTTCCGTTTTATTTTTGAGAAACGTATTTCTCGCTTTTATAAAATCGCGTCTTTTTAGTACACAATTTTGATCGAACCACTTATTGGATTGTTTTCGTTTAGATTTCGGTTTCGTTATAATGGTTTTCGACATTACCGCCGAAACTTCTTTTTGCATAAACGAAGTAAAATCTAGTACAGATTTATCAACTGAATCATGATCTATATTAGAAGTTAAATCGTTAATTATAGTCTGTTTATTTTGTAGGTTGCGCATCAATATATCTGCTCTACTCTAATCCCATATAACTTTATCAATTTTCGCTTCTACTGGGACCGGTGTCGGTTTACATCGGCTCACTGAAAACATTAACAATAATGGAGCATGATCCGAGAATTCGTTAAACGGTAATGTTTTGAATTCTTTGATAAAATTAAAATCAAGAAAATCGGTTATCAAATAATCCACAACGCTTTGACCACGCTGCGAACAGTAGGTAAATTCGCAACTTTCAAGCCGGCCATTCGCAATACACAAATCTACTGACTGACAGAGTGATAGTAAATTGCGCCCATGCGTATCTTTACTTATTCTGAATGGGATATCAACAAATGAGTCATCGCTCTCATCAAGATACTTATCAAAACAAAGTATATCGCTGTTTTCCGAACCGCAACAGCTGTTTAAATCACCCATAATAAATATTTTGCCTTGTTGTTTGAACTTAGTAACATAGTTTTCTAACATTTCAAAATGATCCACCTCTTCTTTTGCTTTACTTATTTTCGATTTTGAATCGGGAAAATATACATGGCCTAAAATAACATCTTCTTGAAAACGAAACAAATCCCCTCTAATTTTAAACCATAGAAAACCATAAGATGACTTTTCTAGTATTTTAACCTTATTTTTAAGTTCACTTTTATAATAGACTGACAGTCCACCGCTGTACCGACCACGTTTTGCATTTTTTGACTTAGTACCAAAAATATGATCTGACTGGTAGCCAGAAATGTCTAAATTACATGTATCTTTCCTGTTCAACCAGGTTTCACAGAGAAGGACAACATCATAATGGTTAACAAAATCTGAAAAGTCAGTGTCTGCTAACTTTCTCTTCAGACCAAACACATTCCAGGAAATTATGTTTAAGTCATCCTCCCTTTGATCCCACTATTCTGGTTTGCATTCTTCGCCATTTATGAAAAGTTTCTCTCTGACAAACTTGACATTTTTTCCTAGCTCTTTCTCTCGGTTCATGATTGGATATAAAGTCTTTCTTTTATCCAGGACTTCTTTGGGCCATTGAGCTCTGACAGATAAGTTATTCCTTTTCAGTTCTTCTCTTAAACCAACTCCCTTAATCCTCACCTTCTCTCTATCAGCATAGTCATGAAATTTAACGACAATGGGTCTGACTGAATTTCTACGCTTTGCTCCCATTCTGTGGGCCCTATCTAACTTTATTTGATCTATGTCAACCTGTTCCATTTTTAGGTTTTCTCTACAGAATTTCATTATTATCTCTGACAGTCATTTTCTTCATCTTCACTCTCCTCTATGCCAAAGAACATTAAGTTTTCTCTCATGGATCTACTCTCCAACTCCAGTAATTTTGAGTCCATCCTCTCCTTTTGTTTATCCAGCTCCCTAGTTTTCTCTTCCATGTTTTTACAAAGATTCTAAACAGCTTTAATGTCAGCTTTTGTGTTTTTGAGGTCATTCTTCTGTGAGTCATATTTGTCACTAACAAAGCTACAGCATTTTTCTACTTCATCTACTCTCCTGTCTATTGATGTTATTTTGCTTTCAAGCTGTGTGACCTTCATATTGCTATTACTGACAGTTTGATCAATGTTATTTATACTTAGCTTAATTGTCTTTATATCCTCTGTTATCTCATTAAGCCAATCTGGCTTTGTAGAAGGTGAAGTGAAAGACAAAGTTTGTGGCGGACATGGAGGAGGACCAACACCTGGGCCAATAAGCTGACCAAGTCCTGGATTTGTCATTGGAGAGGGATACATAAACATGGGTGAACTTTGTGTTTGTCCATGCATTGGTGCTGAGCCATTATTCATAAGCTGAGCCTGTGCCTGAGAGTTATTATACGCCATACTTTGGCCACTAGTAGAAATAGACCTGTTTATATTCATAGTATTAGCCGTGGACTGTCCAGTTTCATATTTTGTTTTCACTTTGCGCCCACCAGTTACTCCACCCACCGCTGTTGCACTGCTTTGTATTGCCTCGTCATTTAGAGGCGATGCTGCTTTCCTCTTACTTTTCTTTTTCTTCACTGAAGTGGTTTTTTGTGGCTTCTCTTCTTTTGGAGGCATGAATAACTCATATTATACCTATTTTCTGGCTGCTCCAGACCCCAGAACACGTCTAAAAGTCCTAAATTTACAAAAAATCATCGCTCGCTTTAAAATACGTGCTTCACCATTTCAGGGGAGATAACCAAAACGCGGATATGAGTTTTGGTGATTATTTTAATTATTGTTTGGATCGATTCCAATATTCTCCTAATTTCAAGAAGTTTATCAAATGTGTGCTATTAATTTTCTAACCACCAATGTTTACTGTGTTTCAAGTATAAAACTAATTGCTGGTCTGTCGGGAAATAGTTTTCCCGTGACGTCTGATCTAATCATTAGCAATTTGTCGACGGTACTTGAATCAAGGCTTAACATATTCTGACTTAACCAGAGAGTTCTAAAATCTTAGAATAATCCATGATCGTTTTATGTCGTTAGATAGTTAATCAAATCTTTGTGGTAGCGTGTGGGTCGGATTCTTATGGATTTAATAATATTCTGCGGATAGTGAGTTAAGACTTTATATCTACCCGTCTATCCAAAAATAGTTTCCAAGATATAACGTGTCTTTGTAAATGATTGATTTGAATGTTTTGTGTCTAATAAAGTTGTTTACTTTCGTTACTTTCATGTTACTACCCGTCCACTCACCAATTTTTAACATTTCGGTGTCGGCGCAGGTTAAGAAACATCCCGTTGTCTCCAAATAATAAAAACACATTTAAACGATCAAAGTCATTTTTCACAGACGCCGGCTCCTTTGATTCTTGTCACAAAGTTCGCCTTTAACGATTCATGTTAGCTATAGTATTAACGACTTCCACGGTAATTTCATGTTTACAAGCGTGATGTTCACAGAGTACAGCGAATCTGTGATGTCAGGAGTCAGCGAATCTGTGATGTCAGGAGTCTTAAGGATACCCTGGTTGTCGCAACGCTTTAAAACAGTTATTATTGAATCGTAAGAAATCAGGTTTTTCGGTGAATACTTGATCTGACAGTTGCAAATTTTCATCGCCTTTTGAAAGCTGTTCGTTGCATTAGATAGTAGTAAATTATAGAGAGTATGGTGCTATGAGTTTGTATTATCAGACTTCTCCATGTGTTTCTGGAACAACCCACGCATATAGTCACACGTGTGTGTGTGTGTGTGTGTGTGTGTGTGTGTGTGTGTGTGTGTGTGTGTGTGTGTGTGTGTGTTTCAGTCTAGTCAGTAAAACATTTGATATCAAACTTACGCTACGTATAGTTTCCTTCAAAGTACTTAATAAAAGTTTAGGGTTCCGTTTGACATTTTGTAAACAAACAACTAGAACACTGACCTCGTCAACGGAACATACGTCTATATTTGTGCACGGGTGTTGCTCATCATGATAACTACAGTCATAACAAACGGGTCCTCTTACCAACGGGTACCCTGTGGAAAAAACGAAACCAACTAGAAAAAAAACAAGGAATCTGAGGCCACGAATTAATAATTCTAGGCAAAGCGTTAATAAAGCGTGTCCACGTATTTAAACATATGCTTTACATACGGCTTTCGGGGTTCCGCAGATGTTTTCGGTACCTTTGAGTCATGTCATTATGTCACAGGATGACCTAGGTTGTGTATCAGATTTAAAGACGTGATGACAATATAAAAGTGCAAAACGTGCCCGCTAATTTCCAATTTCGATAGTGTATAAATTTATATATATATTCTGTATGCTTACCACTTACTTCTTTAAGAATACGATTTAAAAATATTGATAAATGCTTTATATATTAAATGTAGAATATCTATCCTCTCATATTTCCTGATATGTTAACAACTATACTGAGGCATAGTTAAAGTGCTATCTAATTCATATAAATGTTTGAAAATAAGAAAATGATATAGTGTGCCAGTATATATACAAACACATATTTTGGTACGTGCGAGAATAAGCAAAAGAATTAGAGTAAAATTATGAATCTGGTACTCTTTATTGTTAAAATGGTCAAAGAACAAGTAGAAATAGTCCGAACTCGTTAGCCATATACACGTTGACAAATCCGAACTATTTATATATAATATCATAGTTATCCTATCTCTACATTTTTTGCATATTAGTCATACATTAACAATACGTATGCGCAGATCCAAATGCTTTAGTCTATCTGAAGCTTTTATGAAGCATGAAATGGTCATAACAATTTGAAATTTTAATTTTCAAAATTACAGTCATCAGCCTTTTACGAAATTATGTGAGGTCAGGAATTTGCCGTGCTCCTTCTTTTATGTGCGTTTAGTTTTAAATTATCCCAAGCACATATAGGCGGTAAAATTGTTATTCTGTCAAATCAGCTTGACAGCGCATGAGAGCCTGAGAAGTGTGCGCAAACGATTACGACATTGTGATGTTACATGTCATGTTCGGATTGTTTCCTAAAGGTAAAATGCTTTCTTATTTTATATTTGTCTACATTTGAGACATGCTTTTGACCGCAGGTGTTGTTTTTTTTGCCATTTCTCGGAGCGTATTTAAGAGGTTTCATAATGGGACACCGTGATTGTCGGCTGGCACGGCATTCAGCTGATTTTTAAATTGTGGTCTTATGACTGATTCTGTAATTCACGGACTTTCTGATTGATGAATAAACATCAGTTGATTCCTCAGCACTGACATTGCCAGTGATGAATCAGATAAACGCGGCCGCTAGTACTAGTGCTTTTGATATACTAATGGAAGGTGTTGAAGATACTAGTCGCGAGTGCCCAACTTGTTTGACAGAAATGAGTGAAGAGGATGAAACAGCGTGTGATGTTTGTAGTATTATACTGCATGCTGCATGTGCAATGCAGATCTCATGCGGGGGCAACATTGTGATGGATGTGCAACGACACAGGATCAACAGGAAGTGCAAAATGAATTAGTAGTCAATGACTCAGACAATAAAACCTATAGTGTGAAGGAAGTAGACGATAGCTCGACTGTGAATGTCAGTCTCGAGTCGAGCAAACAAACTAGCTCTGTAGATTTGGCTGATTCATATAGTCCACCAAAACGTAAAAGGACAGACTTAAATCATTCTCCAACTGTTTTACGTAAAAGTAACAAATCCATCAGTGTTAAAAGTAAGAAGCCGGAAGCTAGTGGGACATCAAGCGATCAGAGTAAACAAAAAGATTTAAGACAGCTTGAAATTAAAAAAAAGTAAAAAAGAAGGAGGAAGAATTGAAAATTAGCGACACCAAATTATTGCAGTCGAAGGATGATAAATTAAAACTTGAAAATTACTTTCAGAATTTAGAAGCCAGGAATGAAGAGTTAGAGCAGACTGTTAAAATACTAAGACGCAAAATCATGCTACTTGAGGGTACTGAGGAAAATCAAGAAAGACATGCAGAGGGGCGTGGCAATTACAGGAATATGAAACAACATGCAGCTCCATCAGGTGAGGTGGATAGCGTGGTATTGGGTGTGCGTGATCATGTTACAAAGTATGTAATGAGTAAAGTGGAACAACAGTTATTGGAAATGGAGAGTGCTGGTGGGAGCACAGCATGGGCAGGTGTTACGAAGTTACCGGCCATCCTGTGTATTATGCTCCATCAGTGAACAGCTTTACTTCTACCCTTTCTCGGCCTCCCACATTGCAGCAACAAGCCAACATGCCCATGCAATTGCCGATGCAACAACAACAAAGCAATGTAGCCTGAGGTAACAGGTTCTCGATGGGACAAATACCAACGAATAACTCAGGGGCGCCTACTGTGATCCAACAGGAGCTACCTGGGGCAAAACGGCATCATACAGTAGTACCCGCCACTCGACCAGTGATTGGACAGTCTAATTCGAGCGAGACTATTGGATTGGTGGATGTAGGGAACGCACACTCAGCTAGCCAGGACTGCTTTATTGTTGAACAGACGAATCAATATAGTTCAGCCAATAACCACACAGCAGGTAGATATGGAACCTATGAAATGGGACAACCGTTAAAAAGCAAGCCACCTCTTCTTAAAGAGACGAATCACTCAAGTGGTCGGGTGAACCCAACCAGGCAGTCTTTTTTTAGGGAAACGCCAGTGGACAGTAACACAAACCTAGCAAAAAATATCTCATCACCACAGACAGTCAGTTTAATAGATGAAAGATCACCTTAATGTAATCAAGTTTAATTGTAAAAAAATAAAGACCTGTGGACCTTTCTTTAAAGATGATATGGTAATGCTCAAATTATTCTGCTTCAGGAACACTAGTTATATACATCAGAACTACATTTACTTAATGAACTCCAGGATGACTATATTGGGGTTGGTAAAGCTGTGATTAGGGATAGCCCGTTACCGCCAGTGCAAATGCCAAGAGGGTATGGTGGTGTAGGAGTGTTGTGGCACAGAAAGATCAATCACCTTGTGAAACCCATAGAGGATGGTTCTGAACGTAGCCAGTGTATAGAATTGGCTCTACAGCCAGTTCCGATACTGGTTGTATCTGTTTATATGCCCTGTAAAGGATCATTGGATATCACAGTGGAATTTACTGATTGCGTGGACCAGTTGCACTCAATAGTTGATTTATATTCCGGCACTCACGCTGTTCTGATAGGGGGTGACATAAATGAGAACTTGATAGATTATTCAGAAAAAAAAGATACAAAGCATTTAGAGATTTCATGTTGGAGAACAAATTGTCAAATACGGAACTAGGTAAAACATTCATTACTCGGAAGGAGAGGAGGTATCTAGTATTGATTACTTCATTTATGACCAGAGAGTATCTTGTTTGGGTTGTAATTTTGAAAAAAAAATGAACTTCTATGCGTTTTCACTCTCGGATCATTACCCACTTAAATGTAACATCAGTGTTGAACTAAAATGTAGACAGCCCTCGAGGACGCGCGAATGCACCTCCAGGATCAAATGGAACAGAATTGACCTTGATGAATTCGCAGCTGTTGTCTCGGATAAGCTTGTAGCCATGCCAGAAGTGATAACGTCCAAGGAGGTTTTAGATGAGGCAATCAGTAAAGTGAATAAAGTTTTGCAGGAAGTGATCGAGCATTTTGTGCCAAAGCGCAGGAAAAAGAGATCAGCGCCTGTGTTGCAGGTGGCTACAGGTAGAATGAAAGCTCTCAAAATAAGCATGCATTCTGGCAATGGAAGGTAGCAGGAAGACCTCGGGATCGGGACAATCCTTTGTTTTTGGCCATGAAAATGGCTAAAAGCGCATTAGAAGAGTATGCAGAATTTCATTGGCAACTAGACGTTGTGAATATAGACAACAGATTCTGGGGCCGTATTCATAAAGCCACTTAAGTCGTTGCTATGCTGTTGCTAAGGCTGAATATCTATAAAGGAGATTCCCTACAACTATAAAATTTGGTCTGGAGGAACAATCTTTGTAAGACAGTTCCTCCAGAGCAAATTTCATAGTTGTAGGGAATCTCCTTCAAAGAAATTTAGCCTTAGCAACAGCATAGCAACCACTTAAGTCGTTTTATAAATACGGCCCCTGGACACTAAAGATAGGAATAAAAGCCTGTTTTATAAGTTATTGGCTAGTGAAGAATTATATGTCAGAACTGAGCGTGGATGGTGAAATTTTCCGAACTGATTGTGAGATACTTGAAGGGTGGCATAAACATTTCAGTAAATAAGCAATGCAAGGACCGAATGATAATTTTGACTCTGAATATTTAGAAATGGAGAAGCAGGACTTTGAACAGATCTCAGATATATGTAAAAATCAAAAGTGTGAAGATTTTAGGATTACTCGTGATGATATTGTGCATGCTATAGCTTCTCTCAACAAAGGAAAGTCGCCAGACATCTTCGGTCTTACAGCAGAATATTTTCAGTATGGATGAGACAAGTTAGTTGAGCATGTTGTAAATACCATACAGTACATAGCTTTTGAGGGTGAAATACCGGACTCTCTGAAGCTTGGTCTCCTTACACCAGTGTTTAAAAATAAGGGTTCAAGTAAGCACAGTAAGAATTATAGAGGTATCACAATTACACCAGTGTTGTCAAGTAAGCTTAGTAAGAATTATAGAGGTATCACAATTACACCAGTGTTGTCAAAAATCATAGAACTTGTCTTGAAAACTAGGATTAGACCAGTAATAAACAATATACAGTCACCCTTGCAAAGAGGATTTACTGAACAATCTTCAGCAATGCATTGTGCCTTGATTGTGGAGGAATATCTTCGAGAGCGCAAGGATTTAACCCTTTTACAGAACATACATAGCCTTCTTGGATGCTAAATCGGCGTATGACGTAGTTTCTCACGATAGTCTCTTCAGAAAATCATTTAATATTGGAATTGAAGGGAAATGCTGTTCTCTGATAAATAGCTTATATAGAGAAGCAATTAGTTCTGTTAAATGAAATAGTTTGATTTCAAAACGTTTTAAGATAGACCAGGGTGTCAGACAAGGAGAAATTTATCAGTACAGATCTTTACAAGTTGTCTGGAAATAAGCTGTTGTGCAGAGTCGACAGTGCGGGGGTTGAAGCATCTATCGGTGGAATTCAGTGTGCAGCGCCTACTTGCGCTGATGATGTCACAATGATGAGTGATAGTAAGGAAGAACTACAGCGTCTTCTATACATGGCATATGGACACAGTATCTTAGAACGCTATGTTCTGCAACCTCAGAAAAGTGTTGTACATGTTGTAGAACCCACCAAGGCCAGAGCTAAGAGGAGCAATCCCGACTTCGCCTGGACTCTTGGAGGTGTTGAAATGCCACAAGTAAAGAACACAACGCATATGGGAATGACAAGAGCTGGTGTTTTGTCAGATTCACTCGGTGTTGACATCAACATACAAAAAGCTCGGCGCTCTTTATACAGCTTGCTGCCTGCCGTACTCCATGGTGAGAATGGTCTAGACCCCGAGTCAGCCATACATGTGTTCCAGTTATACGTTTTACCGTCCTGTTATATGGATTAGAGGTTTCTGTTCCAAACAAGTCTAATCTTGAGTCGATAGAATGCTTCCTAAGAACTACGCTGAAACAAATTCTCTCATTACCTACTAGTACCGCGCATCCGGCAGTCTATATACTCGCTGGCGTTCTGCCTGCTGAGGCTTTAATGCACGAAAAGGTCCTTTCGCTATTTGGAAACATCTGTCGCTTGGATGAGAACAGTATAGAGAAGAGACTTGCTCAGAGACAATTAGCTGTGAAGTCATGTTATAGTAACAGCCGGTTTATTCTGGTGAAAGAACTTTTGATTAAGTATTCGTTACGGTGACCTACACCAACCGACCTTTTGAAAAGCCAGTATTCGAAAAATGAATGTAAAAGACAGTTAACTGAGTCTGTTGATTCTTACTGGATAGAAAAATTATTATTTGAAGAAACACTGTATTCATCACTGAAATATTTGAACGTTAAGAATTTTCAACCTGGAAAGTGTCATCGATTGCTTAAAGTCACAACGGGCAGCGACAGGGAGGCTACACGGTTACCTGTGAATGTGGTCCTTCCAAGTTATTCCCCCTGAATGTATGCCCACTTACCTTGAATACGTGAACGTTAATTTACAGTGAATATTTGTATACAGTGGTGAAGAGTTGTGGTTTGGCATTTTTAACAAGATTAAATCTGTTTTGTTTGAAGTGCGAAACGTTAAAAACTCTTTCTCCACGTAAATTCGAGGAACTATCGGTTATAGAATATTTATTTTGTTCAAATTTGGTATTTGAGTTCCGAAAGGCAGATATTCAAATGCAAAGTATATGGTAAAATTTCTCAGTCCACAGATTTTGTATAATTGGATGTTCACTATTTATATTTAGATTGTGCATTAGTTTCCACAGGGCACTTGGTGATGAATATTCATTGACTCGACGTTGATTCAACGTCGTGAAGTTGATTCAAGGTCGAATCAATGTTGATTCGGAACTATGTGCCAGTTGGGTTGCTCGTTATCGAAACACAATGATAGAGTGATTTAATATTGCTTGCATTGCACTGTTCGCTATGTGTATTATGTTGTATCCTCAAAGTCCAGTTGGGCTGTTGGAATTGAATAAAATCTATCTATCTATCTATCTTGTGAAACTTAAGATAGCAACAGGAACTTATATCTTACAAAGCAATAGGGCAACCTTTAATCGGAACCCAGTGAAAGCGACCTGTTTGTTGTGTAACAACGGGGACGAGACTTTGGATCATTTACTCTTGGATTGCGAAAAACTTCAAGATGTAAGAAACCCTATAATGTCAGACTTATTGCGTGAATGTGAGGCAGTTTGTCAGAGACTGGACATAAAAGTACTAGATATCAGTTTACTTGAGATAATAGTGGATTGTACCTGTCTTTTGGACATTTGTCTAAAGTTGAACGTAGAAGATATAAATTCAGTTCAGTTCCATACAGTAAGGCTTTGTTATGCGCTCCATGCTACGAGATATAAGCGGCTAGAAATTGTACCAAGGGAAAAAAAAGAAAAATAAATCTAAAGCTGTACGTTGAGTCTGTGGTGCCGCCCCCATCGAGACTTTGTTGTAAATAAGTTATTCAGTAACTGGTGATGGTTCAGCCTACTACTACTACTACTCCATAAGGAGGTGCTCCCTCGAGGGAGGAATTTACACAGAACAGAACAGATGACCGAATATTTGTCCTTGTCAAAAACTCTTACACTTAACACGGGAACAAATCAAGGGTTTTTACTTAAGAATCCAGAAAAGTTTGCTGTATAGAATATAGAGTTTTGCCACCTGTCAAAGTTATCTTTACTATGTTGACAAGTACTGAAATGCTTAAAAAGAAGTAAATTTTGTGACAGAATCTGACGCATCAAACCCCTTTTGGAAATGCAACGTTCACCGTTCGAAGAAATAGCGACATAAAGACACTCTTTCCAAGCACATGACAGCTTATTTTGCTGTATTTTTCCCTTTTGACATGTTCAAAATCTAAACTGTTCGGTTTTAGCAAAAATAGTTATGTACCAAGTATTACTTATTTAAATGCCGATTTTTATACGTTATCTGAAATGACTGTCACAACTAGCCACTAGCCTACTTACCTAAGACCTAACACACATATATATTTAGTGTTAATTTGTTAAACTTTAAGATTGGATATTCCAGAAAATTCAAGGACAAATGCTTTAGCGTCTACCTTTTGCTCATTATATCTTATTTTCAACAACATGCCGATATGTTTGAATTGCTCTTTGTACAATGCATTCAAACGCAAAATGTTTACATATGCGGGTATCTACATTTACGCATACCTGATTCCCGACATCCCTGAGCATTGCATAAATCACTACTACAGCAGTCATTGCATGATGTACCATTGTGCACACCATCTCCACGACATGTCTGCAAAATAAAAACATATGAGAGAATATATACATACATTGATAACAAAATTTAGGCTCTTGAAACCACCTTTTAAGAAACACATTCATTTCTTTTAAATTATCTCTATATGAAAATGTGAAAAGATTGATCATTTTGAAAGTAACTGGCTCGATTTTGAGTTCTAACGTAAGGTATAAAAGTGTGCTTGTACGTCAGCACAAGCCTAAACAGAGCGCAATTTTCAAGACGAAATGGTCCTTCAACAAAAGGCGAAAGCTGTAAGATAATACTACCTCAACAAGTGATTACCTGAATGCAATTTGCGGCAACGACATAGAATCGAGTCCGTAGTTGAAGCTAGGTTAGAAACCACTTTGTAAAGTTCTGAAACTCCTCGGTATACTTCAGTATAGTCAACTGTTTGCAAAACTGGCAGAAATCCATAGGTATGCTATAACTTTTTTGCTTTGTTTTATTTTGGTTTAACAGTACTGTATAATGCGAAGTGGCTTGATCAAACATGCTGTTCTATGTGAGTGAGATTTCTTTCTTTCTTTTTTTGTTACGAGCTGGCCGTGTTCTTACCTTACAGGCGAAAGCTGCCAGCAAAAAATGACATATCAGTTGCCTTAGACTTCAAGGTGATGCTTTGTTCTATCAAATTCTTGGAAGAAGGATATAGGATTCTGTGATACTTGTAAACTGATGACACCAACCAAATTAGCCAAATCGTCATCAGGAGCGTCAGTAAAACTCAGTAAACAGACAATAGCAAGTCTGCAAATGTCAAATACCTAATTACGAGCACTCAGTGCGGCAGCGTTTATTGTAGGCAGAACAAAACGTGCACTAAATAAGCTCATGAATAGCCACCGCTGTAACTGGACGAAGATTTTGGCGGTCACCTGTTACATGACCACGACTTTAACAGCCATGTCTCCCTTTGCTGCATCGAACATGATGCTCAGTGGTTGGATGATACCAGAAAAATCCGTGAGAGCTACTGAATCCGACAACTCAATACAACATCATTATATCAACAAGAGGACTAGGACGGGAAAATGGTTGACTCAGTGCATGGGGGTGATTGACCTCTAGTCGTCCTTATATCGTCACTGATGTGTTGGTACGGAGAAGCGAGGATACCGTGAAACTGACTCACAGCGGTTGGTAATGCTGCACAAAGGCCTGCTGTACTTGTAGGTGCGGTGTGTGGTTGTTTGGGTTAACTCTTAATTCTTGTCTATCCTGTTTCACTTTTCTCTCCCTCTCTCTCTGTGAAACGGTCTGAATTCAGCTGAAACAGTGAATCTTAGGACCGTTCAACTCCAGTATACCTTCCAGGGGACAGTTGACTGTATGCATATGCGGTGTCCTTCCGATATTAACTCTAGACTGACAAGTGCCTGCTGTGCTTGCAGTAGATGCGGTATGTCTTTTTTGTCCCCCATTTTGTCTTTATTCTTTGAACGTAGGTGCCGTGAACATTGCCTACCAGGTTAGATGGTCAATAGATTGCTGCGCTTGCAGCAGGTGCGGCATTACTTTTTTGTTTAAATTCCCATACAATCTTTACCTTCATTTCCCTCCTCCCTTACCTGGTAGGGACAAATGTGCCGTCTCTGTGGACCATTGGATCCAATACAACAAACAACCCATCAAACAGTAATTAAGTACTAATCCAGTTTCACGGTTTCACAAGCTGCTACACAGCGAGACTTGATTCTCGTACACATGCCTGTTTTATAATGTAGCGTTGTGTTTATTTCTGTATTTGCAAGACAAATGCATAACATTTAGGCGTTGTCAGCGTAATATATTGAGATAAACACATAAACGCAGATTAATAAACACAGGGTATAATCGATTCCGCCAATTTTCTCTTCCTGCAGAGACTGTCCGTCATATTTGGCTTCCGCCGAGACTGTCCACGAACTCTTGCTTCCCGCAGAGACTACTGTCCTCGAAATTTGGCTTCCTGCCGAGACTGTCCGCGTGACTCTGCTTCCTGCCGAGATCCTCGGCAGGAAGCAGAATCACGCGGACAGTTTCTGCAGGAAGCCATTTATCATGTACAGAAGTCTCGGCAGGAAGCAAGAGTTCGCGGACAGTCTCGGCGGAAGCCAAATATGATGTACAGTCTCTGCAGGAAGCGAAAATTGGCGGAATCGATTATACCCTGTGCTTTCAACTTACAAAGCCGCTTCTGCATCCTAGCTGATACCGCTGTGTCGCTAATGATCGAGTGGTGAAACATTCCTGGGAAAGAAGCATAAAATAGTATTGAGCCGCGACACGACAAAACCTACAAAGCGGCATGTGCACTCAGCGATGAGTCAGAGCAGCCTGTGCATCCGCCCAGTCTGATCAGAGTCTTCGCTGTGCGCTCAAAGGGTAGCTAAGGGTCTACGCTAGCTTCATACGAACAGTGACACTGCCATTTCATCAAAGGAAATACTCCATCTCATATAGGTAATGATATAACAGGGTCATAAAACCATTACAGAGTGGTACTACTTTTTGGCTTACTTTGCGTATCCCTTTAAGCAATTATTAATACTGAGTTGCAGGAAATTTACTTGCTGATCAAGCAAATTTCGAACGTTACACATATAAGCAATATAAACAAACTGTAAATGTAAGTATTGATATCTTTTTTGAGGTGTCATGAAGTAGGAAACAAGGGGGCGGGGGACATGTGTAAGCTTTATGTCTATGAGAAGCATGTAGGGCCTCAGAGAAATAAAACTATTCCTAGTGTACAAATGTAAACATGCACTCGACGTTTCCCGTTTATAACAATCCAATAATTCCAACACTGAGTAATTTTAATATCTTTTCCTTTGGATTTGTGTCGCCTACATTTTCATACTAACACATTTTCAGAATACCCGTTATAAGGTAATTTTTGCGGTGATCCATGTTTTCGCGGTATTTGCATATAAATGTAGCTTCTTTCCCCAGACCATCAGGGACTGGAATGACCTCCCTGATTCCCTGATTTCCTCTGCTGAAATGTCAGATGATTGTGTGTCAAAGTTCTCATCTCTCGTGAGAGCTAGGGACTAATTTTCCTCCAGTCACGCCCCCCCTGGTGAAAGATTGTCAATTTTGGCGTATCACCAGTAAACAATTCAGATTCACTTAGAAACTGCGAATATTAAAATCGTGAATAATTTCCTGTTTCTTACAAAGTGTCTTCTGTAGATACAGTGTTCATATATTTTGTTTCTGTTTGCTTCGGTTGTTGCTGGTACTTTTCGCTTGAGCCAGTTCTTTCATTAACCTACGGCGGCCCTGCTGCAGGTTAATGAACGAACTGACTCAACGGAAAAAGAAAAAGTTTTGCTTTTCGCGCATGTTGCTAACCGCGAAAATTAAAAATAGCGAAAATTAATGTTAATGTTTCCGACCCTTAATCGCGAAAATTTGAACCCGCGAAAATTACAGTGTATACGGTATGCATACTTACTTCGTTGGCTTCGCATTGCACCACAGTATGACAATGTCGCGGATGCAAAATATTTTCACACTGAAGGCAAGTGAGTCCTCGCACTGAAATAAAAATGAAAATATAACTGCCTAATTAACTACGAATTTGATAATGTGTTCAGACATCGAAGCCGTATAATGATTTCCATCCACCCATTATTCTGATAAATAACCCAGAGATAATAACTATACACTGTAAAAAAATCCGTAGATTTTACGGTAAAATAACTGGCAACCAGCTGCCAGTCATTTTACCGTTATTTTTTCGGGCGCCCGTAAAAATTGCAGGAATCATCAAGCAGAGTGGGACAGAATAAAGCAGGTGTAGTTTTGGTCAGACAGCCCCTCAACAATACAAAGTTATTTTCGAGTGCGGTCAGTTAACATAAAACTTCCATTTCTTGATTTCCAAAAATGTCTTACAGGCAAACGCCCGTAAAAATAACGGGGAAAGGACTGACAGCTGGTTTCCAGTTATTCTACCGTAAAATCTACAGTTTTTTATAGTGTTCTGAACAGATTGGTTTTTGAGTGGCACTATTTATCTATTATACATATGAAATATAAGGCACGCAAACACTATATGGGCCGCGACACGACAAACACACAAAGTGGCGTGTGCGCCCAGCGAAGACTCAGATCAGCCTGGGCATCCGCCCAGTCTGATAAGAGTTTTCGCTGTCCGCATGTAAACCCTAAACCGCCCTTTAAGGGTAAAACGAAGAGTCTGATCAAACTGGGCGGATGCACAGACTGATCTGAGTTTCTGCTGCGCGCACATGCCACTTTGTTGGTTTTGTCGTGTCGCGGCTCATATCTGGTAATTCTTTCATTCACTGTAAAAAAATCTCCGTAGATTTTACGGTAGAATACCTGGCTACCAGCTGCCAGTCCATTTCACGTTATTTTTACGGGCGCCCGTAAACATTGGTGGAATAATCACGCAGAGAAGGGTAGAATAAGACGTATTGTTTTTGGTCATATGGCCCTTCAACACTATAAAGATATTTTCAAGAGCGGTCAGTTAGCATAACTCTACCCTATCGAGATTTCTAGAAATGTTTTACGGGTAAACGCCCGTAAAAATAACGGGAAATGGACTGGCAGCTGGTTACCAGGTATTCTACCGTAAAATCTACGGAAATTTTACAGTGTACAGTGTACATACCTGAAGTGATGCTGACGGCACTAATAAACAGAGAAAGTTGCATCAGAGCATGGGTTTTCATCTTGGCACTTCGTACAATACCAAACTTTAAAGGAAAAATAAAAAAAATATTATGGTGAATAATCACACCATGCACAACAAGCTTAAGAACTGTCAGACGACAACGGAGCGTTCCTTATGAGAGCTTGACGTTAAAAAGGCTTTATTTAGAATGGACAATATTGGCCACATGAGGCACAGTTCACTGCAATGAACAATGCAAATCTACGAGGATCATCCAAAACATTCTGTCACTAGCTTTATATCTCGAGAACAAAAGGTGATGTTCATCCAGAATAAAAATCATTTAAAAACTCCTGCTTTTTATCACATAGCTGTAGAAAACTGATTTTTGTATCAATGACATAAAAACCACAATCTGCTTTAAAATAAGGGTACCCTAACCCTACTGGCAAATTAGCATACCCAACTCCGGTAATGCCCAGAAAATGGATGCCTGTTATCGCTGACTGGTGCCTACGATTCCTCAGGTACTAATAAACTCAGCGAAAAAAATCTTCAAGTCATTCTGTGCATATTACAGAGTTTACACCATTTCGTAATCTCAACATTATGCAAACAACGCCATATCAAAAGCAACTAGGCCATGTCCTAAGTACTATAGCTTCATAAATGTATAATATTTCATCTTCTAAAGCATTTACTGAATTAGAGTAAAAAGTATGCAAAGACCAGGAACTGAAACAATCAAAATCCAAATCCAGCCCTCAAACCATAGTTGGAAACAACTAAGATTACAAATAATCAAGATACAGAGAACATATGGCCAACCGAGTGAGCAGCTTGTTCCCAAAAGGTGGCCACTCAGCAACCCAAACCGAACCAAAAATAATAAGAACATACATAAGGTAAAACATCACAGAAACTCTGACACCAAAAACAGGCAACAGAGAACCACAACAGAACTACCGCCTTGGAACGGTCAGTAATGAATTACTGGGGGGCTTAAATCGATTTTACAGGCCCAACCTCACCCTCAGTTTCTGAAGTGGTACAAAACATTTAGTTGGTTGTTCGGTTCGCATGATAACCCTCTAACTCGTCAATGAATCATCACGATAAACACATAAATCAAATTTCAACACCATGAAGAAGCAAAGACGAGGACTCAACAGATACAACGGGCCGTCTGACAGGTGGAGATCCCTGTCCTGCCGATCATGACAATATGATCTCAATCAAATTTTTAAAAAAGTTCCTTAAACTGAAGGCACAGTGGTTCCTTGAAAATCACGTGACTGCGTATTCAACATATTTCTGTGACACCTTAGATATCAGTCGTTTGCATCTCATATAATAGAGGTCGCTGATTTTATCTTATGTATTGCCCCACAGAATGCAACAGACAGCAACCCCGCAAAATTCAGAATCCTATAATATGTTGTTGGCGAGATATGCAGCATGAACCACAAGCAAGCGAAAACTCAAAAATCATTTACATAGACCAGTGTCAAATACAAGGCTTGTATTTGAGCTCATAACTCCATCAAATGGCATTTTGTACCACGGACTTGATATCTGTGTAAAGCTAAAGGATTTTTCTTTTGATTGTTGCAAACCGTGGTAAGCTATCACGTCAGTGAGCAAAGTTATGAGTCCAGTGACAGAACTTTTGGATGATCCTCGTATGAATCATTGTTTAAGATATTGGTCAAGCAAAAATAATTGGACAATGAAATATAGGTCATACTGACAAACAACTACAGTCAACCACATCGTTAGCCTATTTAAAGCAGTATCATAACTATTACTACCATTTTTATTTCGTCTTCCCGATTAAACTTACCTTGCTCTGTCCGAAAGCGTAATTGCAAAACTGTTATCTTGTCTCTCTTCTGACCTCTTGACATGACGTCGTGGAAAAAAGATAAGACATTCACCATGTGCAATCTTTTGCTGTAAATATAGTAATCTTCATTCTTTCGGCAATCATTTTCAACATTTAGATTATCTTGCCCCACTCAAATCACAGACAAAAACGGCCATAGCTCAAAATTCAATATAGCAACCATGCCCAGATAAGATGGGCATCATTCACTTGACTCCTGCTTCAAACTGGGGGTAGTCGTGGTCGGGCGATGGTGCTGAGTAACTTTCAGGGTCAAGGCGACCTACTAAATTGGATAATGGTAGAGCAAGCTAGGGCCTACTGTGCTTGCAGTAGGTGCGGGCGCGGGTGTTCGGACTTTTTTTTTCTCTCATCTATCGCATCTTTTCTTTCTCCTTCTCTCTGTTCCTAGCAGGCACATGACATCGAAATGGCGTCGCATCGACGTCGATGCGGCGTGATGACGTCGTATCGATGTCAGTACGACGTCATTTCGACGTCATGTGCTCGCTGGGTTGAGGGCTCGATATAGACTATAATACTGTCTCAAAAAAGCCGTTAAACTCAAAACAATCAACCAAACAAACAATCTTCTTCAAATTAATTGTGTCGAGTTGGTTGATCATGTGCAAGGAGCATATGAGGCATCTCTGTATGCATTATAGCTCAAATCGTAGCTACGGGGCCATTGTTTGTAATTTCTAATCATAAGAAAAATCTTTGAGCTGTAATGTTGGATTTTGTCATGACTATTGCAAACAATAAGTCATTGAAATTGTGAGGTTTGTGAGTGAGTAAACTCGGGTTTAACGTCCCACCAAGAACGAGGTCATATGGAGACGGGACCTCGGTTTAAAGTCTCATCCGAAAGACCAGAGAAGCGGGGAATCGATCTTGCGACCCCTGGATTTGTAGTCTGGAGTGTTATCCACTACGCTACAGCCGCTCCTGTGAGGTTTGTAGAAATGTTGTTGATAAATTCGGACGCTGTGGCATCAGAAAGTCCTATTATTTGTTTGCTATATAAGAAAACCTGGGCAAATGATGCAAAATTTCGAACTCGTACACTTTTCTGTGAAATGCCCGGAAAACAATCCGCAAATTTTTAAAACCCATAATCATTTGAAGGAAATTTAAAGCTCAGGCTACTGTCAGCGATCAAGGGCCATAAAGACTAACTTTTTTTTAAATTCCTGTAGAAAGCTTACTTTTCCTCAGGTTATATTAGATACATATTTACAAGCTAAATATATTTCTATTAAAATTTCACACCTTTGAAGGTCTTATTATCAGCACCGACTCGAATCTTTGCAGGCTGATGATCTGTGCTTTTTTGCGGAACAGAACGGAACCGCTACGGACCGAAAGGTCGCAGATTCAAATTATAGCAGCCCCACGACAATAAACCCTCTCTTTGTCGACTCGGCAGTAACCGCCTTCCTGATTCGAGTCGGCAAAAATGGCAGCAAAAGTAAAGGATTAGCTTCAAATTATAGCAGCCCCACAATAAACCCTCTCTTTGTCGACTCGGCAGTAACCGCCTTCCTGATTCGAGTCGGTAAAAACGGCAGCAAAAGTAAAAGGATTGGGTGGATTCTAACAATGTGTTGCGTCTATAGGTATACGGCAACAGGACACATATACCTATAATTTATCTTGAAAATTAAATTGAGCCGCGACACAAAACCAACAACGAGGCAAGTGCGCCCAGCGAAGACTCAGATCAGCCTGGGCATCCGCTCAGTCTAATCAGAGTCTTCGCTATCCGGACGAAGTGAGCTCAGACCCTTAGCCACCATTTAAGCGCAAAACAAAGACTCTGATCAGACTGGGCGGCTCTCCTGGCCGGTTCAAACCCAGAATGGACCCATCCGGCAACTGGAAAACTCTGTCAGCCCAGCAGTTAATGGGTACCTGTTTCGAATCAGGGAAAAGTAGAGAGGGTGGGCTCCGCCTTTCATATGATGTGCCTCTGATACAGTAGCTTCTAACCCCCACTGTCCCTTCCAGTCGTCCTTGCGGCCACTGTGCTACGGGAAACATTTACCTTTAACGGTAAGGGGTTTGTAGCAAGGACTGGGCTAGTTTGCAGATGCGTCCTAATGGCATGCTGGCGATCAAGGGCTCTGCCTGGAACAAGATTAAATATTGGCTATTTTTAAACTCCTATTCTATTCTATCCCATAACCTTGCTAGGTCATTGGGGCATTTTAGTTTTGGACGAGTTAAAAATTCGCCCATATTGTTAATTTTGCCTTAGAGTTACTTGCCTTTCAGAAAATCAAGATGAATGAATATTTGATCAGTTTTGAAGGAGAAACTGTTGGTGTGAATCTGAGGTTTCCAAAAACTATTTACCCAGGTTCTGTTCTGTTTCCACTCCCCAAGTGGCTAAGCGGTGCGTAGTTAACTTAGTTGCACACTCCTGGCGCCGAGAGTCCGTCCCAGGGTTAGGATAGCCATGCATTTATAGACAGTCTGTAAAATTACATGTATGTAAATTTACAGAGTTGAGCACATGTATTTAGGAAAACGATTGTACATAGGCTGTAGTGAAATATTGTCCTGCATGATGGGATTTCAAAATTACCTGGCAAAGATAATTATCATGACAAGTTGATGTGTCACATCCAAGAATCATATCGTTAGATCAAAAGTCAAGATCACAGTCTGCACTTAAAGGTAGGTTCCTGTACTTTGGAATGCATCATAATTTTGATGATATTTCAAGTTGTTTGGAAAGCATTTATAAAGGGGAATAAATAAGTTTCACTATAAGGTGTAAATAAAAAAAATATTAGAAAAGTTGTTTTGTAAGGGATTTCCTAACTCTGCTTCGAACACCAGTTAGTGCTATTTTTAGTCCGCGCCAAAAATAGATAACGCAGCTGACGTCATGCTGCATTGCATTTTGGGATAGTTTTAACCCATCCGCCATGCCAGAACCTCTAGGAGAGCTCACGGCAAGGGAAAACTGACCTTTGGAGAATGGCATCAGAAATCGCGCACTTATAGACATGATAAACATAGTTATTTTTAGAACTGGAATTCCAACTAAAGAAAATAAACCAAAAGGGAAAACGACTATTTTCTTCAACATCTGACGAGTTTCTTATTTTCGGCATTGTGTAGTTTGATTCGCCGACAAAGCATCACTGAAATTGCGACACGTTCGTCGATTGAATCTGAGTCTCAGAAATTTAGAATGTTTTGTCGTTGCTATCTGTATAAAAATATCACTCCGCCATGGATACGCGTTCCCACTGACCTTTCATTGGTAGATGTAGATGTTGACCAAAGGACAAGATCACAGACTTTAAAACTTGTATCTTATAATGTGTTAACTTTTTATGTTTGAAGTTAGCGTCATTAGGCGGGGGCGCTGGCCGGGGGTATACGTGAGCCCCTGCTCACTTGCTCTAGTTTTAAACCTAAATTTGTTTTAAACGGGTCCTTTGCCCATATCCTGACTCATTTTGATTCCCAAATTACCAGATTTTTTCTAATAATTTGATCAGATGATTGTCAAAAACTTTGAAATCTTTGGAAAATGCAGATTTTGCATGTACGATTTACATCTACATCTACATCTACCAATTAAGTGCATGGCCAATATTGGCATAGTCGCACTGTGAACAACCTTAAAACATTCGTGCTGGGAGGTTCTTATTTAACAGTTTTAATTTTTTTATACCTTTTTCCAGTTGGTTACATCGTGCTGAACTCACGTACAGCAAAATCGTATTGATAATTTATTTTTTGACACTGCGAGCCAGAATCTTTTTCGAGGAATTGCACTATGATAAGAAAACGCTGCAAACCTTACGGCCACGTAAAGGCACGTATAGGCAATTCCCAGTACTAAGTTAAAAATAAAATCATGAACTAGAAATGTGTACATAGGACACGGATGCCCCCCGCCTAATGCCTTGAGTAAGATGGCACATTGATCAAGTTACTGGCACTTGTAGGATAACTAGGTTCATAGAGGCAGACTTGTACAATATAAATGGCAAATCAAGAGACAAGAAATATCAAAACAACCTATGCAGGACTAAGTTATAGGCCGGACACAAAAATGTTTTCACTATAGCCTATACATAAAGTTTACATGCGCAGTGTGACCTTGACCTCATGATGATCATTGATGCAATATAATTTGAATCCCACCATGCAGGATAAAGTTATGGACTGGACATAAACATGTTTCACTGAAGCCAATGCATAAAGTTTAAAGGTAGGTTCCTGGACTTGCGATAACTATTATGTCCACAAAATAATTTCGTCTTTTTCTGAGCAGTATTGAATTCTCTTATTTTTCTGAATTTGTTGCCACTGAGAAACTCGTCAGATGTTGAAGAAAATAGTCGTTTTCCCTTTTGGTTTATTTTCTTTAGTTGGAATTCCAGTTCTAAAAATAAATATGTTTATCATGTCTATAAGTGCGCGATTTCTGATGTCATTCTCCAAAGGTCAATTTTCCCTTGCCGTGAGCTCTCCTAGAGGTCCTGGCATGGCGGATGGGTTAAAACTATCCCAAAATGCAATGCAGCATGACGTCAGCTGCGTTATCTATTTTTGGCGCGAACTAAAAATAGCGCTAACTGGTGTTCGAAGCAGAGTTAGGAAATCCCTTACAAAACAACTTTTCTAATATTTTTTTGATTTACACCTTTTAGTGAAACTTATTTATTCCCCTTTATAAGTGCTTTCCAACAACTTGGATGAAATATCATCAAAATTATGATGCATTCCAAAGTACAGGAACCTACCTTTTTAAGTGCATGGCCAATATTGGCATAGTCGCACTGTGACAACAGCAGCATACAGATGATGTCAACCAATCTGCTGCAACCTAAAAGAAAATCTAGCAATATCTCAGAAGGTTCCACTAAAGAATACCCGAAATGCAAGAAACAGTATCAGTATAAAGCAGTGCATTGATGTAACCATGACCTTGACCTCTAGGTCACAGGCATTGGTGAGGATGGTACAATATAAAACTTTGGACCAACGTCTATCATCATGCCAAACATAAACTAAACCCAACAAAGGGTTTGAATAAAGATCTTAAAAACTTTAACACAAAACTTTAACATGAAAAGTCAAAGTCCGTGACCTTGGCCTCTAGGTCACAGGCATAGGTGGGGGTGGTACAGAATGAAACTATGGACCAACATCTCTCATCATGCCAGATATAAACGCATCCTAACAAAGGGCTTGAATTATAAAGGGGATCTAAAAAACTTTAAGGTAAAACTTTAACATGAAAAATTGAAGTCCGTGACCTTGACCTCTAGGTCAAAGGCATGGGTGGGGGTGGTATAAACTAAAACTTTGGACCAACATCTATCATTATGCCAAACATAAACCCAACCCAACAAAGGGTTTGAATTATATAAAGATCTTAAAAACTTTCACGCAAAACTTTAACATGAAAAGTCAAAGTCTGTGACCTTGACCTCTAGGTCAAAAGGCATGGTTGGGGGTGGTATATAATAAAACTTTAGACCATTATCCATCACCATTTCAAATATAAACTCAATCCAACAAAGGGTTTGGATAATATAAGATCTTAAAAACTTTAACGCAAATGTTAACTTACGGAAGGACCAATGGAAGGACGGACGAACGGACATCGGACGAAAGCTATATACCCCTCGTCATACTTCGTATGCCAGGGGTATAATGAGCAGGTATTTTGCAAGAGAGGACTGATATATGATGATAAGAAGCCACTGATTTTTAACATGGTGTACATCCATGCCTTTCACCAATTCTGTTATGGGCCTTTAACTTAAGGCACTCTCACTGCACAGCACACCCACACGTGGTAAACATGTAAAGATAACAACACCAAAATATAGGTTTGTGTAGGTTCTATTGTTCTTTGGAAAATATGAAATGACACATTATTGCAATATTTTTGTTTATAATATAATGTTATAATATACATCTTTACAAAGTTAAAACTTAAATTACAGCTATTTACATCAATATGCATGTATGTACAGTGCTTTAGAAATGAAAAAACAACAACAATTAATAACAATATTGTTACTGTACATTTCATCAATAACAGATATACTCAGCAACAAAAGAATGCACTTATTCTATTTATAATTCCTTCAAGGATTCCAAGTGTCACTTTTCAAAGAAGAAAACAGAATGATTATATCAGCTTTCAAATAAAGTCAACTTTTGATATCTCGAACACTGGTATCTCAAAGTACCTTCTAATATCAATGAATATAGTTTGGACACTTTCCGTATCTTTATTTTCAGTTCAACCCCTGTTATCTCAAACTACCGATATCTCAAAGTAAATTTTCTGGGACCAGAAAATGTAACTTGAGATACCAGTAGTCTAGGATGAACTTCCACTTCGAGATATCGAGAATGGACTGTACTTTTACTTCTTGTTAGCAGTTTGTGCATATATGTAGGACATAAAGTATGCTTAAACAAAATGCTTCTTTCAAATGAAGGAGCGGCTGTAGTGTAGTGGATAACACTCCGGACTAACAATCCAGGGGTCGCAAGATCGATCCCCCGCTTCTCCGGTCTTCGGTTGAGACTTTAAACCGAGGTCCCGTCTCCATATGACCTCGTCGTTGGTGGGACGTTAAACCCAAGTTCACTCACTCACTTACTCTTTCAAATGAATGATTTGAGTTTCTCAACTAATTATATCACAAGGTTACCAGAAAACATGCAGCATATGTGACATGAGCGGTTAATAAACATGCAACAATCTCACAGTCGGCAGACCTCAAGACTCAGCAAATGATTCAACATTCTGCAACCTGCAAAAGGCAACCTGCTATACTCAAGCACCTGGCAGTTGCAAGCTGCAACCCTCAAACAACTGACCGTTGGCAAGTTGCAACACTCTAGTAACTAACAAGGTTAAGTTGCAATGCTCCAGTAACTGATAGATGGCAGGAAACTGACAGCAAGCTGCAGCACTCAAGCAAATGACAGTTGGAAAGCTGCAACACTCAAGCATCTGACAGTCAGAAGACTGAAACACCCATGCAACTGACAGTTGGCAAGCTGCACCACTCAAGCACCTAAAAGTCAGCAGGCTGCAACACCCATGAAACTGATAGTTGGCAAGCTAGACACTCAAGCAAACCAACAGTTGGTAAGCAGCAACTCATGCAACAAACAGTTGGCAAGCTGCAACACTGTAGCAACTGATAGATGACAAGCTGCAATACTCAACCACTGACAGCTGCCAAGCTGCAACACTCAAGTAACTGACAGCTGACAAGCTGCAACACTCAATCAACTGATAGTTGCCAAGCAGCAACACTCAATAAACTGAAAGGTGGCAAGTTGCAACGCTCAAGTAACTGACAGCTGACAAGCTGCAACACTCAATCAACTGATAGTTGCCAAGCAGCAACACTCAATAAACTGACAGTTGACAAGCTGCAACACTAAAGCAACTGGCAGCTGACATATCAGTTTTATGGGAGGGTGATAATGAAAGGATGTCTGCAATAGAACCTGTTTACTGTTAGAAAGATTTACCTCTCCAGCAGGTTTGGAACTCGGGATCACAATATCTTAACCATAAGGGGCTCTTAACAGTTGGCAAGCTGCAACACTCACGCAACTAACAGTTGGCAAGCTGCAACACTCAAGCAACTGACAGTTGGCAAGCTGCAACACTCAAGCAACTAACAGTTGGCAAGCTGCAACACTCAAGCAACTAACAGTTGGCAAGCTGTAATGCTCAAGCCACTGCTTAACCACTGACAGCTGCTAAGCTGCAACACTCAAGTAACTGACAGTTGGCAAGTTGCAACACTCAAGTAACTAACAGTTGGCAAGCTGCAACACCCAAGTAACTGACAGTTGGCAAGCTGCAACACTCAAGTAACTGACAGTTGGCAAGTTGCAACATTCAAGCAACTGACAGTTGGCAAGTTGCAACACTCAAGTAACTGACAATTGGCAAGTTGCCACATTCAAGCAACTGACAGTTGGCAAGTTGCAACATTCAAGCAACTGACAGTTGGCAAGTTGCAACACTCAAGTAACTGGCAGTTGGCAAGCTGCAACACTCAAGCAACTAACAGTTGGCAAGCTGCAACACTCAAGCAACTAACAGTTGGCAAGCTGTAATGCTCAAGCCACTGACAGTTGGCAAGCTGTAACACTCAAGCAAATGACAGTTGGCAAGCTGCAACACTCAAGCAACTGACAGTTGGCAAGCTGTAACGCTCAAGAAACTGATAGTTGGCAAGCTGTAATGCTCAAGCCACTGACAGTTGGCAAGCTGTAACACTCAAGCAAATGACAGTTGGCAAGCTGCAACACTCAAGCAACTGACAGTTGGCAAGCTGTAACGCTCAAGTAACTGACAGTTGGCAAGTTGCAACACTCGAGTAACTGACAGTTGGCAAGTTGCATCACTCAAATACTGACAGTTGAAAAGCTGCAACACTCAATCAACAGACAGTTGGCAAGTTGTTATGCACTGACAGCTGCTAAGCTGCAACACTCAAGTAACTGACAGTTGGCAAGTTGCAACACTCAAGTAACTAACAGTTGGCAAGCTGCAACACCCAAGTAACTGACAGTTGGCAAGTTGCAACACTCGAGTAACTGACAGTTGGCAAGTTGCATCACTCAAGTAACTGACAGTTGAAAAGCTGCAACACTCAATCAACAGACAGTTGGCAAGTTGTTATGCACTGACAGCTGCTAAGCTGCAACACTCAAGTAACTGACAGTTGGCAAGTTGCAACACTCAAGTAACTAACAGTTGGCAAGCTGCAACACCCAAGTAACTGACAGTTGGCAAGTTGCAACACTCAAGTAACTGACAGTTGGCAGGCTGCAACACTCAAGCAACTGACAGTTGGCAAGTTGCAACACTCAAGCAACTGACAGTTGGCAAGTTGCCACATTCAAGCAACTGACAGTTGGCAAGTTGCAACATTCAAGCAACTGACAGTTGGCAAGTTGCAACACTCAAGTAACTGACAGTTGGCAAGTAGCAACACTCAAGTAACTGACAGTTGGCAGACTGCAACACCCAAGTAACTGACAGTTGGCAAGTTGCAACATTCAAGCAACTGACAGTTGGCAAGCTGTAATGCTCAAGTAACTGACAGTTGCTGTAATAATTACTGCCTGAGTTCTGTTATTTGACTGAGTTTGGCTACTCTTTGTTGTTTTGACTCATCACCTGGCATGCTCATCATCATCATGTCTGCTCCCTGGGCATTGTTGTTCAAAGCATCAGAAGTTAACAAAATCAGTAAACAAGGATACCTAAGTCTTACAGAACACATTAAATAAAGTGTGCTATCATTTTTGCTGAAAAACTGTGAAGAGCTTTAGTCCTGAAAATGATCCTCCCAATTTTCAAGCAAAAATGGCACTTTTGCACTACAAAAGCTCCTCACATTTTTACAGCAGTGCTTTTGCACACACAATGTCAAAAATGTAAAATTTTGTTAACTTATGACGCGCTTAGTTTTGAGCAACTGGGTCCATTTTGTTCATATACTTTACACTCTCACAAAAGCTTTTAACAACACAGGAGTCTGTGCTAAACAATATATGAGCTGGGACATGACAAAACCAACAATGTGGTTGTGCGCCCAGCGAAGACTCATATCAGCCTGGGCATCCGCCAAGTTTGATCAGTCTTCGCTGTCGGCATGGAGGTAGCTTAGATCCTTAGCTACGCTTTGAGCACTTAACAAAGAGCCTGACGAGACTGGACGGATGTCCAGGCTGATCTGAGTCTGCGAAGAGCGCACGATCACATTGTTGGTTTTCTCGCATCGCGGCTCATATATGTGCTTGAGATTAAATAGATGCTCATCTGCTGATGTTAGACCTGGGTTTTCTTTCTAAGTTCTCAAGAAAATTAGTTTTCATAAAATCTGGTTGTTGTAGACCCTTATTCTACTCTTTTCTATTCTATTCTATTCTACCCTTATTAGAACTATATTACTGCATGCATCAGGCTCTCGTTGAATTGCCCTGACTAAAACCTTAAGAAATACTGCAAAAATTCTAAGTACTTGGACAGAAAGATCTGAGCAAACACTGCCAACCCAAATCAGACTGCTCCTAAAGGGGCAGTCTGATCAGGGTCTACACCGTTTGCCATTCCATCAGCACTTTCGGATGGATAACTGCACTGTAAAACCAAACTGCTTCATTTTAGGATAATTAAAGCAATTATTTGAGGTGTCCCAATTTGTAGAATTTTTATGATAAAATTTATGGGTAAAATATGGAAAAATATGCCTTTACCCAAAATGTTTGAGTCACCTGTAGTTCTACAGTTGAAGTTGCACTTCTTTTTATAACCAGTATATAATCACAGGTTTCATATAATCTTGCTGTTGAAACATCAAACTCATTTGTCATCTCCCTTGAACAATGAAATTTTAGTGGACGATCCTGTAATTGTCTCCCTTTGTTTAACGCTTTGATAGTAAATGAAGGTAGCACATGTCAGTCATATGATGCAGTATTTACACACAGCCCAGCTCAACCTGGCCCCCGTAATGCCTTGAAGGAGTAAGTGGGTAGGGTAATCATTCCTTCAAATTTTATTTCCAGCTGTGTTTGACTCCATCAATGACACATCAAACCATTTTCTTCATGTTACAGAGTTTCAGGTTAATGTCAGCCTGTCAATATCATGTGAACATAGCTGTCTCAAATGATTTGAGTTCACCTGTTATCCCATTCCATTCGGGATACACCTTTAGTGTTATCTGCGCAAACAGTTTGGATCAAGATCAGGCCCCTGTTTGCTGCCTAGACATCTTTTCTACAAGAGTTAGTTAGACCAACATTGTCAAAATATTCTTGATTTTTGATGCAGACGACAATTTCAGCAGATGACAAAAATACCCAGAATGCAATGGGTTAATCAACTGAATTATAGCACATGTTGCATGGATGCTGCATAAGCCACACCCGTCTCTCAAGGATATCCACCAAAACCATGCGAGGTGCAATGGAACAAAACAAGAGCTGTCGCCTGACAGCATAGCTCGCCTGAATAGTGCTTGCCCATCACACAGTCGCTTTGGAGGTGTGGACTTCTATGCATAAAACTTCAGGCAAGCATGTCCATAATGACAACACATTTACAAACAAAAGCTATCTAAGAAATAAGTCTTAAAATAAACTTAAAATAAAAAAATCCACATGAAATTTCAAAGTCCATGAGCTTGAGGTCAAAGAACTAAGCGGTAGGGGTGGGGGTGGGGGGGGGGGTCTAGGAGCTAGGATATAACAAAACCTTGAACCATTATCTAACATCAGTCCAAGTATTAGTATCAGCTGAGTCCATCGTGGCACTGTGAAATTATGTCTTCATAAATATAAAACTTTAACCAAAATCTTTAAGACAAAACTCTAAGTCGATGACCTTGACTTCAAGGTCATCCAGTGGGGTAAGTATATAGTGTTTTGTAAAAACTCAAAAAAGTGTCTAACATCAGTTCAAGTGTAAACTAAATCTCTGCCAAGCATTATGAATCAGTATGCAATTAGAAAACTTTAATAAAGAACAAATTTCCAAAGTCTGTGACCTTGACATCAAGGTCACTGAGTGGGGTTGGGGTAGTACTCGGCAAAACTTTGGACTAATATCTAACTAAAGTGCAAATATAAAAAGAATTCATCACTGGATTCAGGAGATATGTGTCTTTAAAAGACTTTAACCAAAACATCCAATCAATAAAAAGACAATTTTCTAAGTCCACGACCTTGACATCAAGGTCACTGAGGGGGGTGGGGGTAGTACCTTGGAAAACTTTGGACCAATATCTAACTACAGTGCAAGTATCAAAGGAATCTATCCATGGGTGAAGGAGATATTGGGCTTTATAAAACTTTAACCAAAACATCCAGTCCAAAAATACTCCCAATTTTCTAAGTCCATGACCTTGACATCAAGGTCATGGAGCGGGGTGGGGGTGGTACCCTGTTAAACATTGGACCTATATCTACCTACAGTGCAAGTATCAAAAGAATCCATCCATGGGTTTAGGAGATATAGGTCTTTAAAAAACTTTAACCAAAACATCCAATCCGGACGCCGACGCTGACGCGGACGCGGACGCGGACGCCGACGCCGTGGTGACAACAATAGCTCTTCCTGAACTTTCGTTCAGGCGAGCTAAAAAGTATGGGAAGATGGTTTTCTGATCCAGATGTGTGCATTAACCCATTGCATTCTGGGTATTTTTGTTGTCTGCTGAAATTGTCGTCTGCATCCAAAAAGTTGTGCAATGGGAAAAAAAAAAAAAAGTAAGTGAAGATTGTTTTCTGATCCAGATGGGTGCATGCATTAACCCATTGCATTCTGGGTATTTTTGTTGTTTGCTGAAATTGTCGTCTGCATCCAAAATCAAGAATATTTTGAAAATATTGGTCTAAAGAACTCTTGTAGAAATGATGTCTAAGCAGCAAACAGTTTGGATCTGAGATCAGGCTCCCTGATCTGGATCCAAACTGTTTGCCCAAATTCGCCTAAAGGGATATCCAGAATGAAATGGGATAAGAGTCCAATTTAATCAGACTTAGATCCAAACTGTTTGCTGCCTAGACATCATTTCTACAAGAGTTAGTTAGACAAATATTGTAAAAAAATTATAGATTTTTTTATGCAGACAACAATTTCAGCAGATGACAAAAATACCCAGATTGCAATGGGTTAAAAGTCGGATTGAATCACACTATATTTACACACTGATACAGTCAACTCCCGCTATCTCGAACACTGATATCTCAATGCATCTTCTCATGTCAAAGATTGTATTTCCTATTTTTTATTTACATTTCAACTCCTGTTATCTCAAACTACTGATATCTCAAAGTAAATTTTCTGGTACCAGAAAATTTACTTTGAGATATCGGTAGTTTGGACTGAAGTTGAACTTCGAGATATCAAGAGTTGACTGCACCATGTATAACAATAACAACAGCAGGGTAACTTTTCATACTTAATTGCACTTGTTAATTATTTACAACCCTGGCTACCCAACCACCAGAAAATAATGGGGACTTCAACCACCCTCTTTGCAAAGTCCAGAAAGCTGACCTGCTCTGCAGGGATGATTCTCTAGTCAAATCACAGTTAAAAACCCTAATTCCAAGGGACAATGTTCAACAGTTTGGGTTACTAACATTTTCGCGACTATTTTGACAGGAAATCAAAAGTTGCACACTTCAATAGTATTGCCAAGGAAACCCCAATGTAAAAGCAAAGTATTAAGTCCCACTATCCTCGATAGTTTCTCCGCGAAGGGATAGCCAGGAATGCAAATGACTCATGCATAACAGTACAATATACCTTTTCTTGGAAAAAAAATGTCAAGAGAATTAATATAAATACATAGTAATATTACCCTAAACATTTGCTAGACCTGTCTAGACAATAACTATTCACCATTTAGTTGTGATTAAGTCCAAATTATAAAATGTCATTATTCAGAAATTATAAACCCAGCAGACACATGAATGACGTTGTACTGACGTCTATGCGACGTCATGACGTCGCATCGACGTCAGTACGACGTCAGACGTTATGTGCCTGCTGGGAAAAGTCATGATTCAGGTCAAATGAAGTACAAATATAGATCATAAATGTTCATGATTTAGTTGTTATAAGATCTAGATCATAAATATATTCATAATTCCATTGTAATTAAATCAAACTCATAAACACATTCATGATTCAGTTGAAAAAGAATATGTATATTTGGCTATAAAACCGTCTTTTTCCATCTCAAATATGACACTAAATATCTGATTTAATCTTATGAAATTCTTCTATTACATAGATTTTCCTGTTTAAAAAACTCCAAGAATCTAGATCCATCTAATAAGATGGATCTAGATTTTTGGGATTGTTTTGGAGGGTACAACCCCCGTCTTAAAACCTAAGAAATATGTAAATCAATATTCATGATTCAGCTGTTATACAGTTCGAATTAAAAATTATTCATGAGTCAAACATACATATTTATGATAAAGTTGTATTAAAGCCTAGATCATAAATATTCAAGACTTACCTAGTAAAAAGTATTTATGATTTAGTTGCAATAAAGTAGCATGTCAAGGGAAATTGAAAGACTATAACCTGTTTCAGCACCGTATATCTTTCACACAAGACAGAAACAAAACTATCCAACAACCAGCAGATTGCTACTATTAATACTAAGTGTCCATCATCTAATGCAACATCTCATTCCTGCGCCAAGGTCAGACCTTTTCAAAGCTGTCATGGACAAACATTCAGATAACTATCAAAGTCATTTTTCTTGTCTATTATCGTCTGCAGGAAAACTGTACATTAGTTGATCACTTTGCCCATTTCTGAGCGCAAATCATACTAGGAGCTCAACGTGTTGTTGACTGGCTTAAAAATTTAAAACTGTCCAATAAAACTTATCTGTGACCAACATCAATCAAGATATGTGCCAGGACACGACAAAACCAATGAAGTGGCATGGGCCCACAGTGACGAATCTTTGCTGTCTGCATGTTGCTAGCTTAGACTCTTAGCTAGCAATTAAGCACACAGCAAAGACTCTGATCAGACTGTGCAGATGCCCAGGCTGATCTGAGTCTTTGCTGAGTGCACATCCACTTTGTTGGTTTTGTTGTGTCATGGCTCATATATAGTCTGATATGACAGTTATGATAGAAATGAAAAGAAATCAAAGTTTCGCAGACTGTTTGATGTGACTTCGCCTATCAACTTTTCAGATCAGCTGAAAGTCTATAAGTTGCATTAGTGGGTAGATCAGTAGTATTATCACTCAACAACCTGTTCAAGCATAATGTATATAAAGTAATGGTATATCCTAAGAAAACATCATGAGGCACATACTTTTGCACTGGAAATATGTATCTATTTGTCAGCTACGAAATACAATGAATTTGAAAATAGATGGATGGATGGATGGATGACTTGCGATTTTACGTCCTTTTCAACGGACGAAATTTGAAGATAAAGCAAATAATAGCTTATAATGAAACTGCAATGTTCAAATAATAACCATATTCAGTACACATGCACTAAATGCACGTATGATGTATAAACCATTTTTCTTCTGATAAAAGCCCCATGGACGTTGCAATTCACAAGTCCTGTAAATGAGATAAAATTTGATTCTAATACACTTACAAATATAACGCAATATCTGATTGGATAATGTCAAAAATTTACGACAGTATATTCTGTGATATACTGTCGCAAATCCGACGTCATTCAGTAACGTCGCTTTTCATTGGCTGACATTTGGTTTTACGTTGCTGACAGCTCTTGAAATGGGTGCAAACTAGAACATTAAGAAAGAAGAAAATGTGGAAAAGTGCATTAGAATGGGGACTGTATTGAAAATTGTTATTTGTGGAGGTAAATCATCGGTTTTATGGTGGCAAAGTGCATTTTACGGCTCCGCTGGCGCATCGCCGTAAAACGAAATTTCCTACCATAAGACCGATGATTTACCTCCACAATTGAAAATTTTTAAAACAGTTATCCCCTAAATAATGAATAATTTCTGCTGGACTACTGCCAGTCTGAAGCCAGTCTTGGTGGAATTCAGCCACGCCTTCAATGAGAAATGAGCTGCTGCAGTTATTAGAGAGAGAGCATTTATTAGAAAAGATATGGTATTGGATGGTTGTGTGTGTAGTTAAATGAGCCGCGAAACAATAACAAGAGGTCCATGATGGACCTAAATCGCTCACCTGAGTTATGAAATAACATGGAAGATCATCTATTTGATGATGATTCAATCAGAGCAGTTTTGTATTTTCCAATCTATATTCTGATAAAGTTTCATGTTCTGACCTGGCGATCTAGTTTTTGATCAGACATTATTCAGTTTCAAACTTGGCCTACATTTCATGAAGATAAACATTCTGACAAAGTTTCATGAAGATTCTATGCAAAATAAAGCCACAATTGTGTACCCAAGGTTTTTCTATGATTTGACCTAGTTTTTGACCCGACAATTCGCAGTTTCAAACTTGGCCTAGATTTCATAAAGATAATCATTTTGACAAAGTTTCATGAAGATTGAACCAAAACTGTGCCCTGTAGAGATTACACAACATTTTTCTAAGGTTTGACCTAGTGACCTAGTTTTTGATCCAACATGACCCAGTTGCATCCTTGGTCTAGATTTGTTGGAGATAAATTTTTTGACAAAGTTTCATGAAGATTGGAACAAACCTGTGCCCTCTAAAGCATTCACATGGTTCTTCTAAGACCTGACCTAGTGATCTAATTTTTTATCTGACATGGCCCAGTTTCAAATTTGATCTAGATTTGATAAAGATAAGCATTCTGACAAAGTTTCATGAAGACTGGATCATAACTGTGCCCTCTAGAGTGTACATAAGGCTTTTCTAAGATTTGACCTAGTGACCTAGTTTTTGACCCCACATGACTCAGTTTCAATCCTGGCCTAGATTATATAAGGATAAACATTCTGACAAAGTTTCATGAAGATTGGATTATAGCTGTGCCCTCTAGAGTGTACACATGGTTTATCTAAGATTTGACCTAGTGACCTAGTTTTTGATCCCACATGACTCAGTTTCCATCCTGGCCTAGATTGTATAAGGATAAAAATTCTGACAAAGTTTCATGAAGATTGGATCATAACTGTGCCCTCAAGAGTGTACACAAGGTTTTTCTAAGATTTGACCTAGTGACCTAGTTTTTGACCCCACATGACCCAGTTTCAATCCTGGTCCAGATTTCATTAAGATAAACATTCTGACAAAGTTTCATGAACATTGGATCAAAACTGTGCTCTCTGTGTCATTCTTAGATTTATTTCTATTTTTAGCTCTGGCGGCCATTTTGTTCAGCCGAGTGGAACCGTTTTAGTAATTTTAGTTCAAAATTCAGTGCAATCATATCATGACAACATAAAAATTAATTGCCTTGATGCATTTTTGCAATGTAAAACTAAACTGTTCCATTTTTAGGACAATTAGGGTAATTAATTTGGATGTTCCAATTTTCAGAATTTTTACATTCCAAAACCTTCCAAGACTCTAAACCCATCTTATAGGATAGATCCAGATTTTGGGGATTTTTTTTTGAAAGAGAAAATCCTATCTTACAGCAGACTTGCAGGAGGTTGCTTTAGAAAACCTTAATAGCCAAACTGTTATGGGAATTTACTATTTCTTCTACCATATTGTATACACGTGCTTCCAAACAAAAAATGTTATGTATAAAGTGTGTAAACAGAAAAAACAATCAGCTCAGCCTTGACATCTCTACTGTAGAGCAGTTTTACATCCTAAACTACCCAAAGACTCAAAACCCATCTTGTACGATGGGTCTAAATTTTAGGAATTGTTTCGAAAGTGAATAACCTTTCTTAAAGCAACACTTCAGCTCAGTCTACCAATCGTATGGAGTCTGTTAAGTTATCAGCACAGGCAATGATCAAACTGCACTGAGATAAAGTTCATCCTAAGTCTTCCCTGTCAGCAAGCGGCAAGCCATATGGGGCATTTGCTATGCAACAGGACAGAACCGACAAAGTGGCATATTCCCAACACAAAGACTCAAATCAGCCTGGGCAGCCACAAAGTCTGATCACAGTCTTTGCTGTGCACTATATGAGCAGCTCACGGTCTAAGCTAGCTCCATGCAGGCAGCAAAGACTCTGATCAGACTGGACAGATGCCCAGGCTGATCTTCGCCTTTGCTGGGTGCACAAGCTACTTTGTTGGTTTTGTTGTGTCATGGCTCGTACCATATGAGCCGCGACACGACAAAACCAACAATGTGGTTGTGCGGCCAGCGCAGACTCAGATCAGCCTGGGCATCCGCCCAGTCTGATCAGAGTCTTCGCTGTCCGCATGGACGTAGCTGAGTCCCTTAGCTACCCTTTTAGCACTTAACAAAGAGTCTGACCAGACTGGGCAGATGCCAAGGCTTATCTTCGCCTTTGCTGGGTGCACATGCCACTTTGTTGGTTTTGTTGTGTCATAGCTCATACCATATGAGCCGCGACACGACAAAACCAACAATGTGGTTGTGCGGCCAGCGCAGACTCAGATCAGCCTGGGCATCAGCCCAGTCTGATCAGAGTCTTCGCTGTCCGCATGGACGTAGCTGAGTCCCTTAGCTACCCTTTTAGCATTTAACAAAGAGTCTGACCAGACTGGGCGGATGCCAAGGCTGATCTGAGTCTGTGCAGGGCGCACAACCACATTGTTGGTTTTGTCGTGTCGCGGCTCATCTCTATTTGGCTATAAACAGGGATCTCTCCTCTCTAGAATGACTTCAAAATATCAATCAAAATCAGTCTTGCCAAATTCTGCTGTAAAATGCATTTTCCCCATCCAAAACCCGAAAATCGAAATCCATTTAGATTTTTCTGATTGTTTTGGAAGGGATAAACCTCTGTCTTATAACCAAAGAAACATGCATGTGCTTTCTCAAAACAAATGCAACCTAAATGCAAATGATCCAGCAAATGCTTAAAATATAGCTATCACACTGGTTAAAAGTGAAAGAATCATTGTATTTATACAAAAACCAGTCTATATGCTTTTACAAGAACCTGTCTATGTACACAGGGACCAACCGTAACGCCGGAAAAGTGGTCGAAACGCAGGATTTGCGGTGTTTTCACGCCGGATTGCGGTATTCTTCGTAGGATTCGCCGCCATTTTTGTTGACAGTTTCCGAGGTGGGTTGAAAAAACTATTTATTTATAACGTAAGGAGATTTTGTGTGAGCATTAGAACTAGGCTATCCGGATCTACATAGATGCCTTTAATCGCCAGATCTTCCGTTGGTACATAGATATTGTTGAAATATGCAATCAGTCAAGGAGAAAATTGTTTTGCATGTTCGGCCAAACGCTCAGACAGCATTTGAAGCCAGAGGGTTCGTACTTTCTTCAGTTTCCTTAAATTCTTGACCAACTGGTGGATGAATTTGCATTTTTAAATAAAACTACATCTTAAAACAGCCGATTGCATAGGATCTTAAGCCTGAGGAGGCATAGACTGAGACACAATATGCGAAATTCAAAGTAACGCCGGATAATGTGGTAACTTCAGGTTTCTCATTTGACCAGTATTTTCACAGACAAACATATCTGAAAGGGTAAAACACAGGTAAAATACTTATGTTAATGCAGTTTAGGCGTAAGACTGCTCCCTTCAGCATTCAGTGAGAGACACCATGAATTTTTCAGTATTTTCTTTGTGGAAATTTCCAGGAGTATTTTTGTTTTTGCCAGTTTTTATTTTAAGACATGTCTTCTTCTTGCATGTTTCATATTCCTTTTAGGTTGAAAGGCCAGGTGACGGAAATATATTCACCAAGCTGTGAATAACTACAAATATCTGGTTCTATTCTATTTTATCCCTTTACCTTACAAGGTCGTTTGGGCACCACAGATGACTTCAAAACTATCCCTTTCCACCTTGTCCTGTTTTCAGCTGCCCTAGCAGACTATGCAGATATGGGCTCAAAAACAAAAAGCTGTAGAAGTTGAAATTTACAATGTATATATGTTTAGGTCATGAAAAAAATGAAAGCCCATTTTTTTCATCCGTCGAACTTGTACTTTTAGAGTTACCTCCCTTATCAAAATAAAATCGAATCTTATTAGCACAATATCTGAATAATCCTTTGCGAAAGGATGTTAACATTTAGCTTTAATATCAGATGTAGAAGAATTTATTAACATTTGGGCAAATTTCGTTTGAAAATGATGGAGAGATGCCCCTTGCTTGAATTTGATCATTTCCCAACTTCTAGGAAGCTGTTTTTTTTTTTTTTTTTTTTTTATATTATTAGTCCGAAATGTGTCATATATTTTGGTAAAGGTGAGGAAAATATTCTTGTGTTTTTTTACTTTTGGACTTACATATTTAGATTAAACAAATTTTAACAAAACATCTAGAGAACCATTTGAGATGGGATTGTGACATGTGGCATACAGCTTGGAATCAGTATGTAGATAATCTGATTAATTTCTGAGAAATTTTCATAAATTTAATAGCACTGTGCCCCTTTTCAGATTTAGACATTATAAAGCTTTTTGCTCCTTTAGTTCACGCTTAAGGTTGAAGGCATAGTCTTTCACAAACACAGTCTCTAGTTAAAGGAGACATGCCAGAGATTATACATTGCTGCATAAGACTACCGTATAATGGAAAATATTCACGTCGCCTAATTTTCGCGAATTTCGCAGTCGGACTCCGCAAAATATTTTCCATGTTTCTACAAAATAGTAATAAGAAATTTGAATCGTCCAAACATATGGTTTGCCGTATTCAAAGCGCCTCACAAAACCTTAAAAGTAGGTAGATATAGAGCTATTATTTTCGGCGCAATTACGTTAGCTGGTAATCAGCAGGTAATTATAATTTGAACATGCTGTCACTTTTTTCACTTGATTAACGGTCACTTGTCCCTGATTGTGCAAGTACAATTGAATTACTTTTAACCGACTGTGAGTTCCGTTTACTTTTATCCTGAACAATAGCCATTCTATCAATTGCTCCCATATTTCAGTTGACTGTTTCTGTGAACTAAACATTGATTTGTACAAATGTTTATCTTATGTTTTTTGTGTGAAATAAGGATTGGTATCCACCCAAAAGGAGCCGATTCTATCTAAACAAATATGTTCAGTGTAAAGTGATTACAGTTTCTTTACGTTTCTCTCTCCTTTTACGTCTTGACTTTTCAGTCAAGCCAATATTTTACAGGACAAAAACAATTCTTATTTTCGTGGATATTCACATCCGCGAAAAATAAAAACCGCGAAAATTAATCCTTATGTTTTTGGGGCAAATCCGCGAAAATTTGGCGACGCGAAATTTTCCCATTATACGGTATATGCTTATGTTGTGAAACCTTTATTTGCAGAGTTAGCTTCAGCAGTGTCTTTTGGCCGGCAAGTATTAATCCATCAATCAGTCAGTCAATCAGTAAATCAATCCAAATTGCACTGACAAGAAACATAACATTTAAAATGAAGTACGAGTCACTAAACATAATATAAGCCTTGAATGCAAGGCAGTCAGCTCTTCTTCGCCATATTAGGTCATTACAATGTTTAAACATTGATTCAGCACAGATACCATGAAGATAGCCATAAAATATAGCTACATAGCCTTCTTTTCTTTTCTTCTTGGTGCCTTGTTCGGTTCCTGTTCTGCTACTAATAAAGACTTTATTATTATTATTATTATTATTATACTAACTATCTGCGACCCGAAACTTTTGTTTGTACAGTTTGTCAGGTGTTACTACTCAGTCGACAGCTTAGGTCATGTTGAGCCAGTAGGTCATTCGTCAACACAGTTCCTGGGCAGGCTTAAACCTTTTAAGCGGTTAACCAGTACCAAAAAAGCTCGCGCTAGTAGTATCTGACAACTACCGTTGGGTGATAACGACGGAAACCACAATATTTCAGTCAAGAACAGTCGGTCTCCCTAGAGATTATGCATTAGAAAATGAAAGATAGGATTGACGTACAGAAGAAGACACACACATTAAAAACCTGGCCCACCCTTCCCACATCTGCTGCAAGCACAACAACCCCTTGTCCTACTATATTCCAATTCAGTAGCACGCCCCTGCACTAGAAGCTACCTAGCACCATCGCGACATACAGCCACCAACGACCCAAAATATAAATTCAGAGAACATGTGGCAGAAATGCTATTATGAAGACACGAATTTAATAGAGCTGCAAAAGGAACATTGGCTTTTGAGGTTATAATATATAACACATTTCTGTGTAAAAGCTCAAAAGTGATACAGAAATACGGTTGCACATGAAGGACATAGTTTCAATCAGAATGTTCACAAGTGTGCAACTCGATTGTCAAATCAGATATATCGGTCACTTGAAGTATCCAGACGCACAATGCTACCGCGATCGTGAGAACCATCAGCTAAGAGTGAGGTCTCCAAATAATTTTGGAAGGAGTCTTGGAACAAGGATATTTTAGGGAGTACAACTTGGTATATGTATATGAGACATGGTCATTTTTGGACAACAACGGACATCAGAAATAAAGATATTTATTTTGGTGCAAACTTAGATAATATTGTAGTCTTAGTCTGTCAGGAAACTAGGGAAATAGGTACCCTCTGCAAAATCCCACAACAGTATACCAAAGCTTATGCTAGCCCATTTTTCCAATTGATAACTACACTGTAAAAATCGCGCTTAGCTATACAACACAAGTGGTTACATGTTTAGGTGTAAACATGTTTAGGAATATGTCATATAGCTTAATAAAGTCTGCTAACTACGTTTTATTCTGTTACGCATTTTTGATGAATCCATTCTCTCTTTTCCCCGTTGAAGAACGAAAATAAGAGACGAAAATGTTGACAGAGGAAATTTTCAAAACAAAAAGGTAGATATAACCAGTTTTGTACATGTTTAATTTCTAAACCTAAACCTTAACATGTTGCAAATTGAGCATGTTACAATTTAAACACATAAAAAATCGGACTGCATGTTTTGCATTGGATCTAAACACATTTTTACAGTGTAAGTAAAGTGAAATGACTTTTATTTGTCACCGACATAATTACCTTTCAAACTTATATTGTAGCATTCAGTAAAGGAATAATAACACAAAAATGACACCAAACGCCTCATTGCAAATGTGGCAAGTAAGTGAACAGCTTTTTATTAAACAGATAACCACTAAGCTGACCTCACTGGAGCTTACAATATATGGCGGCCTCATTGGCCGAGTGATAAAATGGTAATCTTACCGCCAGCTCGGGTCACATGTGGGACTAGTCAAGTTCTGCTTGTGGCTGGTCAGGATCGGTCTTAAGGCTAAATTGTATTAACATAAGAATTTTACCTGCGTTTTACTCTTTTAAATGTGTTTATCTGTGAAAATACTGGCCAAATGAGAAACCAGAAGTTGCCACTTTATCCGGCGTTACTTTGAATTTCGCATATTGTGTTTCGATCTGTGCTTCCTCGGACAAAAAACCATGAGCAATCGGCTGTTTACTATGTAGTTATATTAAAAAATGCAAATTCATCCACCAGTTGGTCAAAAACTAAGGAAACAGAAAAAAAGTACGAACCCTCTTTCTTCAAATGCTGTCTGAGCGTTTGGCCGAACATGCAAAACAATTTTCTCCCTCCTTGACTGATTGCATATTTCAACAATATCTATGTACCAACAGAAGATCTGGCGATTAAAGGCATCTATGTAGATCCGGATAGCCTAGTTCTAATGCTCACACAAAATCTCCTTACGTTATAAATAAATAGTTTTTTCAACCCACCTCGGAAACTGTCAACAAAAATGGCGGCGAATCCTACGAAAAATACCGCAATCCGGCGTGAAAACACCGCAAATCCTGCGTTTCGACCACTTTTCCGGCGTTACGGTTGGTCCCTGTGATGTACTTGTACAAGAATGTACATGTACAAGAACCAGTCTATGTATTGAACAAGTACAAGTCTGTATATCTGTACAAGAATCAGTCTATGTTTATGTACAAGAACCAGTCTATATATATTTGTACAGAACCAGTCTATGTATTTATAAAGTAACCAGCCTATATTTTTTCATAAAATGTTAATCACCAGGCATTGTAAATACTAAAACATAACAGACGGAGCAAACTGTGTAGCCTTACATTAGATGTTGCAGACTGGGCCTGGTTGGGCCTGGTTACTCAAAACTAAAGAAGATGTTAGTTAACCAGACATTACATGTTAATGAGATCTTACATTTTTCAATCGCATTGTATGCAAAAACATGGCAATTATTTTGCTGAAAAAAATGTAATGAGCTTTTGCACTGCAAAAGCTCTTCACATTTTTTCAGCAAAATGTATCAGCACAATCGATTTTGTGTGATCTAGATGATTTCACAGATCCTAGACTAACAACATCATTAAGCTAACGATGCTCTGAACATCTGGGCCCAGATCTTTATAGGAGCAACCTCATAAATGTCTGACATATCACACTACCTCAGAAAAGTAAGTGACCATATTCATCTTTTTTAATAATATGAAATCATATACTGAATAACAAGCATAGGTAGACTTGGTCTTAGATTAAGGCACATTTTGCCTGAGAAGTTTGAAACTAAAGGCACACATAATGCTTAGTTTTCAACCAAAATGGAATGAACTTTCTATGCAATATTCTTTTGGTCAGATCCAAGTGACTTATATCTGGGCCCAGTTGTTCAAAGCCTCGTTAGCTTGACAAAGTCATTAATCGAGGATTTATTAACTCTTACAGTACTCACAGAATCTATTTCAGTAGCATTCTTGCTGAAAAATTGTGAGAAGCTTTTGCCTTTGCCCTGCAAAAGCTACTCCCAATTTTTCAGCAAAAATAGCAGTGTTTTTGCATATAATACATTTGAAATTTTAATGTCTCGTTAATTAACGACATCATTAGTTTTGAACAATTGAGCCCTGGTGTACACTGTGTGTGCATGGCTTTTATCTTGAAGTACATGTATAAGAAAAAAAAACTAATGCTGTTCTCACAAAACTCATGAAAATGGCAAATTTGGCCTCTTTTCGAAGTTCTGTGGAAACTCCTGGACAATAAGTTTGTCTTTTACGAAGTCTGAAATCTTGTCCTAATGACTTAAAATGCATGAGTCAAATAGCACTGGCACATCTTGGATAACTATTTGCAGAAGTTTGAGATTTAAATTTCCAAGTGGGATGGAGTTGAGCATTTTCCAGGCATATAGATTTTTTATGCAAAAAGAAAAGCCACTGATTTTACTGCATACTCAGATCAAATTCTTTTCTGTTCATGGAAACAATCTGCACATGTAATTTGCTTCTTTTGAAATGTCAAACCTCAATAAATGTGATTTGGTTTTTGGCAAACAGAATAATTAGCTGAATGGAAAAACTTTTATGCTTTTTTGCACAATTTCTGTCATGGGAAATAATTTTAGAAACTACCTGTTTGTTTTCACAATCTTTCTGAAATGGGGTCTACTCTTAAAGGAAAGAATTTGCTCCTAATGGGAGCAAATTTTTTCCTTTCTGAGTTATAGTTTAAACATTATTTTATTCATCATATAAAAATATACAATCAAATCATACAGTAGTCATATGAAAGGATTCGATAACAAGCTAAATGAGCCGTGACATGACAAAACCAACAAAGTGGCATGTGCGCCCAGCAAAGACTCAGATCAGCCTGAGTATCTGCCCAGTCTGATCAGAGTCTTTGCTGTGTGCTTAAAGGCTGGCTATGAGTCTAAGCTAGCTCCATGCAGACAGCGAAGACTCTGATCAGACTGGGCAGATGCCCAGGCTGATCTGAGTCTACGCTCTGCGCACATGCCACTTTGTTGGTTTTGTCGTGGCGCGGCTCAAATGGCTTATAAACACTGTTTCCTAAGATATCTTAAGATATCCTTTCAGAGTTGACCTCCATAGCAGAGTTACTTGCCCTGAAGGGAACAAATTCCTCTTGAAGTGATGTTTTATCCTTCTGTCTGCTTGTGTGTCTGTCTTAATTCCAGTTTTTGCCTTTGGATGGTTTATCCTTTTCAGTTTTCTGTAGTCTAATTCTTGTCTGTTTTTTTGTGCATCTGTTTCTCTGTATGTCTGCTATCTGTTATTTCCAACTTTTTGTGTTTAGGTGGTTTTTCAATGAAAAATTATATGGCAAGCAGTTTTAATATTTATTATATAAACTAGACATCTGGTCTAACATATCAGATATGTTATCCAATGTATACATGTAAGATATCTAATCTGATATATTTTTTAATATATATGATATCTCATTAAGATATAGATATCTCATCTTCTAAATAAGATATCTCATCCATTTAGGTAAATCTGTTTACCATATCAGGAATTTATATAGTATTTATATAGTATATCAGATATCTGTATTAAAATATAAGATAAGCTTTTTAACAAATAAGATATCTCATTCAGTAAATAAAATATCTTTATGCGAAATTAAGATATCATATCTATCTTATATAGGAAAAAAGGTATGATATATGAATTAGTATATCAGATATCTTTTATCCTATATCAGATATCTTATATCCTATATAAGATATCTATTTTGCACAATATATATGAAAATTGCTTGCCATACTTTTCCATTGTCTACTTCTTGTAAGCAATCTCTGTGAGTGTTTCTCTGTATGTCTCTTTGTATGTACCATAAAACTTTTAAATATTGGGACAGGCAGGTCTGTGCAAACAGTGTAGACCCAGATCAGACTGCTCCTAGTAAGGAGCAGTCTGATCAGTGTCTACACTGTTTGCATATATATATGCACTGTTTGCCATATATATGCGTCTTTGGAGGCATTATTGCATTGTTATTCACAACTGTTCCATTTTTTGGAAATTTACGGTAATTATTCTGAGTGTCCTAGTATTTAAAAACATAATCTACAGCACCGGCTCTCTGCTAATTCCAGTTTTCATCTTTGGGAGGCTTATCAGCTAATGACTTCAACTGTTTATGAAGGTCTTTAAATGTTATCCTAGACTGCGGATTATAGTCCCAACATTTTAACATTATTTTATAAACACTTTCTGGTGTATTGGTAGGAGCTGGCATTCTGTACCCTGGAACAGAAAACAAAATAAAATTTGGTATAAAGGAACGAATTTCATTTTTCTAATGATTATCGAAGTATAAACTACATTGGGTCGCATCAAAGTAAGTGAATCCCGAAGGGGTTCATGTAATTTGTGGTAGTGACCAAATGCAGTTTATACTTTGATAAACACCAGAAATGAGAAAAATTAAGCTCATTGCTCAATTTACATTCATTTTTATTTATTATTTGACCACAAATTTGCATTAGGGGCTACAGCTGAAGCACAAAAACATTTATACACAGTTTTTCTACTAAAAGCAGAACAGCGTCAACAACATAACGACGATGTCATAACTTCGCCTACGTCCAATCAGATTGAAGAACCATGGTTTATTTTGATGTCACTTAAGGCCATGTAATTTGTGTGAACCAATGTAATTATTGAAGTATAAATTACATTACATTCTAACAATTTACCACAGGGCTTTTCAATAACTGCACGGATAATGTAAATATTTGGCTATAAAACAGGGTTTCCCTTCCAGATTTCTCTTCTCTAGTGAAAATTCTGTTATAAGATAGGCTTTTCACTTCCAGAACAATCCAAAAATTCTAGATCTATCTTATACAAGATAGATCTAAATTTTTTGGGATTGTTTTGAAAGTATTTGTTCAGTTATAAAACAGGGTTCCCTTCTAGGTTTCCCTTCTCTAGAATGACCCCCAAATACCTATATCTATGAAATTCTGTTCTACATTTGGGTTTTCCCTTCCATGACAATCCTGTAAATCTATGATGAGTTTTCTCTTCTAAAATGATTTAAAAAATCTGGATCCATCTTATAAGATGGCTTTAGACTTTTCGGATTGTTTTGGAAGGGAAAAAAATCCATCTTATAACAAACGATTATGGTACCATATGAGCCATAGGTGGCTTGAAGTATTTGTGAACACCACAGACTTAGAGCCTTCTTTTTGTACACATCTGTTAATACAGCATATATAAGCCATACTTACTGAACAATAGAACCTCATCTCCCTTAGGAGGTCCTGGGTTTGAAACCCAATCTGGCCACATACTTTCGTTTCTCCTTCCACTGATTTAAGAAGGGCAGTTGGCAGTTACTGGCGAAAGTATGTGCACTTAGTACTGGTTAACCGCTTAGGAGGTCTAAGCCTGCCCAGGAATAGTGGGGTTAGGTTAACTGACCATCCCGACATGACCATAGCTGTTTACCATGTACGTTAAGCTTCAAATCAAATCAAAATCATATCCCTCAGACCCTACCCCCACTCCCCTACCCATCCCCACAAGGTTGAGGCCTAAATCTGATGTGTGTGAGCATACTGACAAGATACTCCACCATACAAACCAACAAGACCTGTCACAGGGACAGGATAGCTCATCTGACAGTGCCTTGCCCATCACATAAAAAACTTTAACGTAAAACTTTAACGTTTTGCTAACGCCGCCGCCGCCGCCGCCAACACCGACGCCGGGGGTAGTGCAATAGCTCTTCCTGAACTTCGTTCAGGCGAGCTAAAAATTAGTTTGTTCCAATCATTAAGCTGTGGCAGTTAAGAGTGATAGACTGACTGACTCGAACCAAGCTCATAAACTGACAAAGCCAAATACAATATATCCACATCTTTGTAAAGATCTGGCATCATAAATTCAATAACACATGAAGAAGAATGCAAAATTCTATTTATCATAATGACAAAAAAATTGCATTTATTTTGCATTTTATCCCATCAAGACAGGATTTTCCTAGTTAACACAACACAGTTATGGAAATCATCACATAGCTTCACTTAACGTACCTGTGTGATTACCCGTTAAGGCAATTGCTATATTAAATAAAGCATGACATTAAGGTGACCAGACACACATCCATGTTTTTCTGCCATCTTTACAAAGAGGAACAACTTTTGTTGTGACTTCCTGTTTGCTTCCCTGGATGACAAACACTTCTGAAATGGGATTTACTCTGAAAGGAAAGAATTTGCTCCCATAGGAGCAAATTCTTTCCTTGACGAGTTGACCCCATTCAGAATGGGAACAGAAAAGAAATTGACATAGATGCTTCCCTTGTGAAAGTACTTTCACATTACACCTTCAGTGCTCCACGTAAGAGCAGCAAGAGGGATAATCTTGGGATAATTTTCCATATTTCTGTATCAAAAGTACATTGTGACCCCTCATTAGAACCATCTCGCTGAAGTGCAGTGTCACAACATATGTTTTGATTGAGAAATGAGAAAAGATATCTTGGCATTATCCTCAATATCACCGCTTATATGGAGTTCTGGACTGTGACATACCTTGTTCTACACCATCCCTAGCCTGAGCATTTGTCCAGCCAGGGTACGGCGTGGTGCCATTTGAGAAGATTTCCCACATTAAGATACCATAACTCCATACATCACAAGCGGTTGTGTATTTACCTGGAAATTACAAACATTTTGGAGGTAAATGTAGGGTAAAGTCGGGTAACTTCGGACATGGGGTAAATTAGGACATACAATTGCAACCAGAGCAAGTGAGCAGGGGCTAATGAAACCACGCCTTAAGAAACCACCGCCTAATAAACCCAATCTTATACAGGGTCTTAGTCACCTATAAAATGGTTCCATCAAAATAAAGAATATAAACTCAACGTAAAACTTTGACGCAAATATACAAGTATGTGGCCTTGACTTTTGGTAAGCAGCTATGAACCTACAAGTAAACCTAGTCAAATATCAAAAGGTTCCATCAAAGGATATTGGAAGTATAAAAGAACAATATAAACTTAACACAAAACTTTAAAGCAAATATTTAAGTCTTTGACCTTGACCTTAGGTCAGCTGCAGCATCCAGATGATGTCAACTATTCTGCAGGAACAAAGAAGTAAACCTAGTCATGTATCAAAAGGTTTCATCAAAGGATGTTGGGAATATAAGCAAGGTTTATAAACTTAACACAAAACTTTAACGCAAATATACAAGTCTGTGACCTTGACCTTTGGTAAGCAGCATCATCCAGATGATGTCAACTACTCTGTGTAAACCTAAAAGTAAACCTAGTTAAATATCATAAGGATCCATCAAAGGATATTGGAAATATAAAAGAAGAATATAAACTTAACACAAAACTTTAACCTAAATGTTTAAGTCTGTGACCTTGACCTTGGGTCAGCAGCAGCATCCTGATGATGTCAGCTATTCTACATGAACCCAGAAGTATACCTAGTCACATACCAAAAGGTTCCATCAAAGGATATTGGAAATATAAGCAAAGAAAAAAACTTAACACAAAACTTTAACGCAAAAATGTTAACGGACGGACGGACAAACAGACGGAAAGACAAACTATATACCCCTCGACATACGGGGTATAAAAAGTGAAAATTCAGATGAGACGGCTCATAATGAGGCATCTCATCAGGATTTTCACTGTTTGGCCAGTTATTTTTTTATGTTAGTTCCAAACAACTGACATATGAAGGAAACAATGTCAGTGTCCAAATTTCCCCACTGTCCGAAGTTACCCGACTCTCCCCTACTCAAAATTGTCATTTGGAACGTAAATCTTTGATTTTATGGTAGCAAATTGTGTTTAAAAAAATGGCTACACATAAGGAGAGCCATAATTTGACAAATATAAATACTTTGCTGATGTGTCACTGTAAATCGAATTTGTGTCTAGAACTAAAATTCTGTTAGCGGAGCCTTTTAAGATGCAATTTGCAACCATAAAACAGATGAATTACCTCCCCAAATGACAATTTCAATACTGTTACTCCCATTCTAATGCACTTTTTTACACTTTCAGCTTTTCCCACTTTTTCACATTTCTTTTTCTTTTGAAGTGTACAACTTTCTACCCACTGCAAGCCCTTTCAGAAATGTTAAACCAGATGTCAGCCAATGAGAGGCTATGTTTCATAATGACGTTGTCATGTAAGGTAGATATAACTTCATATTGCATAGTTTATGATGTAAGACCTTTATGGCCCATGGTTGGTGACATAACATCTTAGTGGCGCATGTTTTGTGAAGTAAAGTCAATCAAATTTGGCGTCAACTTTACTGAAATGACAGCCCCTTCAATTGAACTTATCCTTATTAAATAATAAAACAAATGTTGACTTTTGTATTGGTGAACATGAAGTGTTACTGAACAGTAAACAATTCATATTGACCTTCCTTTTGCGTCAGTCAATATGAAGTTAACTGTTCAATAACACTTCATGTTCACCTCAATAAAAGTCAATAATTGTATATTACTGCATTATAAAACCAACTGTTCTATTTTAGGATAATTACAGGTATTACTAATTACCTTTTAGATATTTTTCAGTAAGCTGTGCAGTGCTCCAGATAAGAATGGGTAACAAAGATAATTTAGGGAAAATTATCTACAATTCTCCATAAAAACATATTTTGTGACCCATCATTAGAGACAGTTCTATTGAGTGGTCACAACATATGTTTTTGTTGAGAATAAGAAAAATTATCTTCAAATTATCCTCTATTATCTTCAAATTATCCTAAATACCCCCTCTTATCTGGAGCCCTGGCTGTAGTTTCCGTGACTTACCATAACTTAAGGCCTCTGGTGCAGTCCATTTTATAGGGATTTGCTTCATGCCGTCGGAAACTACATATTCCTCTTCTTCCCGAGACATCCCGAAGTCAGAAATTTTCACTGCATTTTTATCTCCAACCAAACAATTTCTAGCTGCCAAATCCCTGAAAGTTACAATGCTAATAAGAACGAATTTTAAATTATGTCCCTTAGGCAGCAGAAGCCAAAGTTCTTCAAAGGCAGGTAAAAACTAGAAATGTTTTTCAGAGAAAAACTGATGTCCCCCCACCAGCCCATTTCCCATCCCCTCTAATGAATAAAAAGCCTGTACAAATAAAATATCTATGCAAGTTTGGACAAAATCCATCCACTGGTTCTAAAGATATCCTACATAGAAGACTATGTCCTTCAAAAATGGGTCAAGGTCACCAACTACTAAACATGTCTTAAACCTGTCACAATGATACATTCATTGAGTCTGATGAATATCCATCCACTGGTTCAAGATATCTCATTTTTAAGAGAGAAAAATACGCATTTGTAAGATAGATTTTGACCTTGAAAATGGATCATGGTCATCAAAACACACTACACTCTTGAGACTGTCCCATAGGTATATCTATGAAAGTAAAGTGGAAATCAAGCCAAAGCTTAAAGAGATACACCAATTTTAGTGAAATTTTCACATATCTAAATCCTCCTTTGACCTTGAAAATGAGGTCAAGGTCACCAAAATTTTATGCTCTTAAACTTGTCCAAATCATGTATCCACAAAAGTTTGGCAAAATTCCATCTATTGGTTCAGGAGATATTGTGGGTACAAGAAATTGCCATGTTAGTCCTCCAGTGACCTTGAAAATAAGGTCAAGGTCACCAAAATCTAAACAGCTCATTAACTTGTCCCAATCATGTATCCAGGAAAGTTTGGTGAAATTCCATCCATTGGTTCAGGAGATATAGTGGGTACAAGATATTGTCATCCAAGTCCTCCAGTGACCTTGAAAATGAGGTCAAGGTCACCAAAATCTAATCAGCTCAAGAACTTGTCCCAATAATGTATCCATGCAAGTTTTGTGAAATTCCATCCATTGGTTCAGGAGTTGTAGTGGGTACAAAAAAATTGTCATCTAAGTTCTCCTGTGACCTTGAAAATGAGGTCAAGGTCACCAAAATCTGATCAGCTCTTACACTTGTCCCAATGATATATCCATGGAAGTTTGGTGAAATTCCATCGATTGGTTCAAGAGATATCGCGCATACAAGAAATTGGGTACAAGAAATTGTCATCTAAGTCATCCTGTGACCTTGAAAATATGGTCAAGGTCACCAAAATCTAATCAGCTCTTACACTTGTCCCAATGATGTATGCATGCAAGTTTGGTGAAATTCCATCCATTGGTTCAAGAGATATCGCGCATACAAGAAATTGTCATCTAAGTCCTCCTGTGACCTTGAAAATGAGGTCAAGGTCACCAAAATCTAATCAGCTCATAAGCTTGTCCCAATAATATATCCATGAGAGTTTGGTGAAATTCCATCCATTGGTTCAAGAGATATCGCGCATATAAGAATCTGTCACGCCAACGCCGACGCAGACGCCGACGCTGACGGGATCCGCACTGAAAACGATATGTCCCGGGGGGACATAATTAAGACATTTCCAAATACATAGTTCTGGGTACCAAATCAGTTTAATGCAACCATCTGAATATTACTTCGCCCTATGGCAAACTCACACTGGTCTGGCATTCAACACAGGCAACGAAGACAGCGTACAAGGAACCTGCTTGTTCTGCTCATCAGGATAAGTTTGTTTCTGAAGTATAGTCTCACGGACCATCCGACCCCCTACTCTTGAAATAGGACTCAAAAGTTTTACTGAATTGATATGCATATTCAAGAAATGCTTGAAAACAATTTTTGAGCTACAACGACCAGCCAACGAATTGGTGAAAAAACTTATTCAAGCACTGCATCAATACTAGACGGAATTTCTTCGAAAATCTGGTCTGACTAAGAGGACTAACAAACTGCCGGGTCCGTAAGAATGATGTTTTCAAATTAATGTAAGAAGTATGCGAAAACAATCGTGTTTTAAAGTACGTTGCCTGTGTTGAATGGCAGACCAGCGTGAAACTGCTTAAGCAATTTTTCCCTTACTAACAAACATGATACAAATGTCCTTTCCTTCTGCCGGGTCGGGTAGCGCAATCGGTAGGGCACCTGACTCGTAAGTCAGAGGTCCTGGGTTCGAATCCCGGTCTGGCCACATACTTTCGTTTCTCCTTCCGCTGATTCAAGAAGGGCAGTTGTCAGTTACTGGCGAAAGTATGTGCACTTAGTACTGGTTAACCGCTTAGGAGGTCTAAGCCTGCCCAGGAATAGTGTGGTTAGGTTAACTGACCGTCCCGACATGACCTTAGTTGTTTACCGTGGACGTTAAGCATCAAATCAACCAACCAACCAAATCCTTTCCTTCACTTATGGTATTTCTGTAGTTATAGTCCCATCCATCCAGTTCCATCCTATCCCCATCCCCATCCAATCCAATTCAATCCCATCGGCATCCGAATCCCCATCCATCCATCCATCCGTCCATCTATTACCTGTGTATACAGCCTTTCTCTGAGAGGTAGCTCATCCCAGATGCGGCATCAACACACATCTGTGTGGCATGTAGTCTCGTCTGTTTCTTGCCTTCTTTTCTTAAGAAGTTCAGTAAGGCACCTCCTGTTTTTGTATACAAAAATCAAAGCATTCAATTAGGGGATATCTGTACTCAAAATTGTCGTGGGGAGATAGATGGTTATTTTTCTGTTTGCAAATTTCGTACTACAGTGGTGCTCAAGCTGAAGGGCCTTCAAAAATGATCCCCAAAATCTATATTTATCATATAAGATGGATCTTTAATTGTTTTGAAATGGAAAACATACATACTTAAAAGCAAGACACTGATCAGTTTTGACCTATTAAAATCATTGTTTTGTTGAGGTGATTCTGGACATATTGGTAATTAAGAGAATTACGTTATAATCTGAGAAAATTAGATCCTTCCATTTGGTTAGTAAAGATTTACAAAAAGACACAAATTCTGCAGAATGTGGTGTCTTGCCCATCAGTGCATTGTCACAAAGCAGAGCCAAACCAGAAAACTCACTGAAAGTTTACCCCAGGGCCGACTACACCGGAAAAGGAATACCTATGTCTCATTTATGCTAATCGCAGGAAAGACAAATATTTCTTTTTTACTAATCATTGTCCTAAGATTATTGTTAAAATTCTAAGTAGTGAGAAGGGTAGGGCTTAGCAAACAGTGCTGACCCAGATCAGACCAGACTGCTCCTGCAGGAGCAGTCTGATCAGGGTCTGCACTGTTTGCCATTCCAATTACATCTTTTGGAGGCATAATGCATTGTAAATCCAACTTGTTCCATTTATAGGACATTACCATAAAAAGTTCGAAGTGTGTCCAAATTTTCCGCCTTTATATGGTAAAATTATGTGTCCAAATTTCCTTTAACATTTTTCACGGTACAGACCTGCAACATATTCCATTAATATCATCACCGGTTGTCTCTGAGCTGCTATTCCAATAAATTTCACAATGTTGGGATGATCATACTGCTTCAGTATTCGTCCCTCCATTAGGAACTTCTTTCTCTGATCTTCTGATAGTGTATCCCTACACGTCTTCACAGCAACAATTTCATTGCTTCGCTTATAAAGACCCCTGAACACTTCACCAAAATTGCCCTGTAAGATAAACAAGGGTAAAACAGAATTCCCCCTAATTATTGCCTTGGGGGCATAAAAAGAGGCCAAATGTGTCTACGCTGAAGGCACAATGGTAAATTAGTAAGGATCGGTCTTGAAAAATAAAAGATATATGGTAATCAACAGTCAATATTGCGAACAGTACACACATTTTGAGTGGCAGCACGACAGAACCTATTTTTATGGTATATGCAAATCTGAAAACCCTTGCTGCATGAATCTTGCATAAATTGAGTCATAGCTTCAGTGATTAACTCCTTATTTCCTATATAGATGTATTAATGACAGCCAAATTGGGATAATACCTTTACCGAGCTAATTATAATTTTCAAATTTTGAAATCTCTTACAAACAGCTCCATGCAAAATATGAGGTTCTAGACAAAAACAAGTGTCCACTGTCTCTGTTTGATTTTAGTTCAGTGAGCTTGACAATAATTTAAAGCAATATTACAGACATTTAAGAACAGGAAAAACCAGTATACCCCCCACTTTTCAAAGCGGGGGTATAATAATACATCTACAACTTTCTTCTGCTAGATGTACTGTACTTTTTTGGTTAAAAGAGAGGCGTTTCATCCCCAAAAATCTGTGTTTTACTTCTGAAAACAGTCCCAAAATCTAGATCCATCTTATACCATATTTTTTTCGGCTATAAAACAAGGTTTTTCCTTTTTCAGAATAATCCCAATTACCCAATCTTATGAAATTCTGATATATAGAGGATCTTACAATGCTCATGTATTATTGAATTTATTAAAGGAGTTGGGGAAAAAGATAAGATGCGAGGCTATGCCAAGCATCTTATCGGTTTTCCCCAACGAGTTTAATAAATTCAATAATACAGGAGCACGAATGCAAGATTCTTTTTATCATATGACAGTAAAATCGCATTTTAGGAGCAAAGTTTGCACTAAAACGTCACGATTTTGCCATTAGAAAATGCGACGTTTTATGGGCGTCAACGCATAACGTTACGACGTAATTTGCATATTTAATCCACTAGTGGATTATCGTTTTTAATGCATGGCTTTATTACACTCTCAAATGCGACGTCATATGATAAAAGATGTATATTTCCCTTCCAAAACATCTAGATTTTATGGAATGTTTTGATCCATCTCTTAAGATAATTCTAGGTTTTAGACAATGTTTAAGAAGGGATAATATTACTTTTTACAACCAAAAAAATATGGTAAGATGGATCTAGACTTTTGGGAACCTAACAACTGGGGTCATGGTGGTGCTAGCTGTAAAGGGTGGAATAATAAATGATCTTACATTTCCTATTTTGGTTTCCAACACTACGTCATCATTATTGAGCTCCCATGATTCCCGCACAATTGGATTAGCGAGAATCGTCTGAGATTTGTTGGTTACCGGCTCCCCCGACTGCCACTGGTGTCTGACAAGTTCTGATATGGTAGGATAACATGGCCCTTCAAATCGCCAGCCACCCTGTGAACAAAAAACAAATCTGCATTTACCATAAGAATTCTAAATATTGCGACAGATAAGTCTAAGCTTACAGTGCAGACCCAAATCAGACTGCTTCTATAGAGCAGTCTCCGAAAGAGCAGTCCAATCATGGTCTACACTATAGTTAATCCAGAATAATTATCTTGCATCAACGTTGCATTCTTGAAACTTACAATTCTCAGGTGTTTCCCAAATCTGCAATGGCTGGTAAAAGACGTCTTTGTATGTTAACCTCATTTTTAATATGAGCCGATGTCATTTTGACATTTCGTGTGAAGGCCTCCATTGTAATTAACCATGTTGAGTGTAAAATAACCTAACTGAGAAAGCTGAACTAGATTGAAACCACCTCTTAAAAGTGAGATATTTACGTGTGTTCTGGTTTTGATTTGGTTAGCCTTCTCACTTGTTAAAAATTAAACCAGACTAAAAATTATCCCTGTTTCGTATCAATTCATGACTTATGGTTTTGATTGATCGATTTGTTGCTTAACATCCACGGTAAACAACTATGGTCATGTTGGGATGGTCAGTTAACCTAACCACACTATTCCTGGGCAGGCTTAGACCTCCTAAGCTGTTAACCAGTGCTAAGCGCACAACTTTCGCCAGTAACTGACAACTGCCCTTCTTGAATCAGCGGAAGGAGAAGCGAAAGTATGTGGCCAGACCGAGTATCGAACCCAGGACCTCTGACTTATGAGTCAGGTGCCCTACCGATTGCGCTACGCGGCCTGGCATGACTTGTGGTGGGAGCGAGATTATATACATGTTTATTTGTATTTGAATATAAAGGTAAACAGAGCTCCAGTTAAGAGGGAGTATTGAAGATAATTTTTCTTATTTCTAAACGAAAACGTATGTTGTGACCCCTCATTAGAACCGTCTCGACGAGACGGTTCTAATGAAAGGTCACAAAATATGTTTTTATGGAGAAATATGGATAATTATCCCTAAATTATCTTTGTTACCCCTTCTTATCTGCAGCATTGGTAAATTAGAACTCACCTCGTGAAACTGTATAATAAAATGTCTATATCCCTGCCAGTACGCTGAGAGTACAAACTGTGTTTCATTTGTTCGTTTATTTTTACTTTCTCTCACTAAGAAATCTCCATCCTGGGCCAACAACCTTTGGACCTCCTCGCGAGGCAGAACCCCGTGAAACCATTCTTCATTTTCTAGACGGTTTTCTTGTTTATCTGTTTCCTGCAGAAATACAGAGTACCTTAAACCAGAGCTTATTGGATGTAAAATTCACTACATGAGCTTCTGCACTGTTTATTCCCACCTACTTGTCCCAATACTTGTCTTGATAAAGGTTGTAAAAGTTAACACAGGCCACTGTAGTTAGTTCTTTTGGCGGTGCCCCCTTCCTTTCATTGTTAATACTTATTGCATTTTGTCTGTAATAAGACTGAGGACTTCCCATAACAAACAATTCTAAAAATCCAGATCTGTCTTACAAGATGAGTAAGATGGATCTAGGTTTTTGAAATTGTATTGAAATGGAGAAACCCATTTTATTATATACCTATCAATGATACACCCTTTGAACTGCCTGTTTTCTGGTCATCTGATACAGAGAGCCGTATCAAACTGACGTTTTCTGAATCCTTATCACTATCCTTTAAAACGAGGCTATTTCTGAGTTCCAGCTTCAGGCGCGTCCTTTGTTAACGTGCATCGCAGACACGAGAACCAGAGAAACGGGACCAGTGACTTAACGTCAACAAACACCTCAAGTGGCGCAGCACGATAGCTCTGTCGGTAGCATTTGTCTCACGACTAGCTGCATACCTTTGCCACGCAGATTTGAATCCGGCTCGATGCATTATCCCTGACAAGTATAAATAGTTGGCTGTTCCCTAAGGCATATAATAAACAAATTATTATAACAGTAACTTGATCTGGCATAGTGTATCACGTCGAGTGGATGAGCTCATACTATCGGATCACCCGAGACGCAAGCGTCTCGGGTGATCCGATGGTATAAGCTCATCCACTCGACGTGATACAGTACGCCAGATCAAGTTACTATTATAATAATGTGTATGTATCGCTGAATTACACAAGACTGATTTACATATATGCTGTAATTTTGGAAGGATAACTCAGTAAATATGGTACCTAAAATTGTAATGGTGATTTTTCTTAAGAGCAGTCTCTTCTGGGTCTGCATTGTTTTTGCAGGCATTTATGTCGTATAATTTATACGACAAAGTGTTCCAGATAAGGTCACCTAGTGAGCCTTAAAGCCCCACACTAGAAATGTATCCATAGTACACGGATGCCCCCGCCTAGTGCCTTGAGTAACATGGCGCCTTGATTAAGGTACTGGCACTTGTAGGATAACTTGGTTCATGGAGGCAGACTAGTATAATATTAAACGCAAAAGACCTAGTGTTGCCCTATTTTTGAAAAGTGACACAAACTGCAGCTCTTTGTACAATTTCAGAGTCACTGTATGGCCAAAATTGAAAATATTTATAGGTTATTGAATTTATATTGGGAAATATTCGGCACGAGTTCATATGGCGAAGGAGGCACGAGCTTGCGAGTGCGTCTCCGCCATATGAACGAGTGCCGAATATTTCCCAATATGAATTCAATAACCTTTTTATTATATACCTTTAAATTAATCTGCTACTTTCATCAGTACTCATAACATACGAAATTAAAATATAGAATCGGCATATCAACCCTAAAATTGCTTTAATTTGAAATTACATTATTCCGTTTGGTGCCTTCATACATCCTAAAACCACGCCCAACGGCGCGAAAGTTAAAATGACGTTTCGGTATCGGACGTGATGTCAGTAAACAAACCCTGACGTTTACAAGAATTCGCCGCCATTTTCCAGTCTTACTCTCTGCATCTTTTACGAAAATATCCATTCTATACGCAGAATTTGTTTTGTAAAAAGTGACAGATCGAAGGTAAACCATATTTGATTCTTTTTGATGCAGTTTATATGGCGAAACCAACACTAGTGTCTTCATTTTACTCGTTTATCAATTGCAGTCGACAACAAAATGGCTGCCAAACTTTTCTCCTATCAAAGAGAAAATAGTTCTGGTGAACGTGACTCCTTAACTCCGTGCAATATGCACTTGACTCCGTGCAATATGCAGAAAATATTGCACGGTTACTCTAATGCAAAGTGAATGGGAGTCTTTTTCAGATATATAATAATGTGTATTACAGAACATGGTTAGAAACTAAGTCAGTGGACCATGATATAATATGGATCATGATCTGATTCTTGTAAATTCCTGTTGTACTTATAGATATCAATCGTCATACAAAATTTTGAGTTGCTACAATAATAGGAACCCTAAAATCTACCTCTTACAAAAATCTTAAGCTTGCAAAATTGGCCTAAGTCCAAAGTCACTGGACCGTGACATATCGATCATCATGACCTGATTCTCGTAAATTCCTGTTGTACTTATAGATATTAATCCTCATACAAAATTTCAAGTTGCTTCAATAATAGAAACCCTAAAATTTACCTCTTACAAAAATCTTAACCTTGCAAAATTAGCCTAAGTCAGTGGACCATGACATATGGATCATTATGCCCTTAATCTTGTGTATTCCTGTTGTACTTATAGATATAAATCCTCATACAAAATTTCAAGTTGCTACAATAATAGGAACCCTGAAATCTACCTCTTACAAAAATGTTAACCTGAGTCAAACATGATCACGTACGTACATATTAACGTACACACGTACGCATGACCGAAACACTATATGCCCCCGGCATCATATGATGCGGAAGCATAAAAAGCAAATTTCAAGAAGTGTTTGATCCAAGCTGTATCATATTCAGAATAAAAAGACAAGTAGAGTGCAAACTGGGTAGAACCAGGTGAGGTGGCTCATTATGAGCCACCTCAGCTGGATCTACACTGTTTGTAAATTCAACTGTTTTCACTTACCGCACTTTATTAAAGAGTAAAAGTACTTCATCAACAAAGAAATTTCAGACAAGCAAACGGATTAATTTTTCTTTCCCCTCAGAATGAGTATGGTATATGTAAGGCAATGTTCTCCGAAGGCATGTTGCTTTTAACACAAAATCAGATTTTGACTTGTTGATCAATTTTTAAAAACCTAAATATAGCAATGCTTTTTCAAAATTAGCCTAAAAGTACATTATAAATAATTAACTGAGGATCCTTAATTCATTTAAAATAACTTTACAGCTAAACAAGACCTGTCACCGGTACAGGATAGCTCGCCTGACAGCGCCATGCCCATCACATAAAAAACTTTAACATAAAACTTTAAGACTTTTGCTAACACTGACGCCGACGCCACCGCTGCTAACGCCGACGCCGGGGGTAGTACAACAGCTCTTCCTGAACTTCGTTCAGGCGAGCTAAAAACTAAAAATTATATCATTTTGAAATTTTCATTGGATATTAAGGCATGTTGCAAAGGTAATTTAAAGAGTAAAACATGTTGCAAGCAACATGCCTTAATGGTCTGGGGAGACCACTGGTAAAGCTAAGATATACTAGCCCTTAGTCTAACTTGATGGCAAAGCTAATTTGAATTTTCATATTAAATACAAACAGCTTCCCTTACATTTTAAGGTAAATCTTGTACTCACCGCATGAGAGGGGCTGCCATCACCTATACCCGGTGAATTTTGCTCATAATTTCCCACACTCTCTTCTCGATCATTCTCAGATCCCCCTGACGTCCGAGACTTGAAAGGCACATGGAGTTTATTTTTCAGTTTTTGTGTGAATTTATTTCTAATAGTAGTGGCCTCCCCTGCAGACTGAAAAGCAAATGAAATAAACATGAGAAAAATGTTTCCTGGATTATGTTAAAATGCAACTTTGTGAAGGAGAGAATAGCTAGCCTGGATTAAAATGTAAAAAGCAACTCTGTTTAAGATGAGAGTAACCTTCCCTGAATAACATTTAAAGAAATTTATTCTCTAGTATGTAGAACATCCCCAGTTATTAGCTGTTTTCTGCCCTGTTACATCATTACCTATGTGACATGAGGTACTTCCTTTGATGAAATAGTAGTGTCACTGGACTGTTGCATAATAGAATTATGATGCCCAATAAACAAGAATATTTGTCTTTAAACAGCAACTGTACTGATTACACCGGATACTGACAGAAACATTGCTTCTCTCACATGATTTACATCAACATCATAAGGAAAAGCTGTGTGTAATATAGTCTTTTTCAAATCAGGCCCAGAGGTTATAAAACTTGAGTACATTCTCAAACTCAAAATAAAGCACACTGTTGGCTGCTTCCGAGTACATACTCCGAAGCAGCCAATCAGGGTGCTTTATTTTGAGTTTGAGATTACTCTCAAATTTTATAACCTCGAACCCAGGAAGAATTCTGTCTCCAGCAGGGTTCGAACCCCAATCCCTAGCTTAGCAGGCCAGCACTTAACCCACTGAGCTACCATCGCTCAATCAACACAAAATGATGCTATACATGTTGTTACATGCATGCACAACAGCGCCAGGTAAGAAAACGGTGGCATGTGTGTGTGTGTGGGGGGGGGGGGGGGGGGGGGGGGGGGGGGGGGGGGGGGGGGGGGGATGGTGGGGGGGCATTTGCGGGCTGGGGGATTGCACCTCATCACAACTGACATACTCCCACCCCTTTTTTTCCTATAGCCCTTACTTAAATTTTGAGTACCGTATCTATTCAGCTATAAGACAGGGTTTTCTCCCTCCATGAAGTATCCTAATATTATCAGCTGTGAGTAAGTCAGCTATTAGATAGATTTTTCTCTTCCAGATCCATCTTATCCATAACAGTCCCAAAAATCTAGATCCATCTTATAAGATGGATCTAGATTTTTGGGATTGTTTTGGAAGGGAAAGTATCCAACTTATACAAACTTCAACTTTATAACTGTCAGAATAAATAAGGTCCCTGAATAATGCTAAATTTAAAGTTGTGTTTCTTAACTTAAACACCTACCATGTTATCATTAGCCATGTCAGGAAGATCAAGGGCCTTAGGGGCTGACTCTGACCCTAGAGACGACAAAAGAGAATCTACTTCCTTCAGAAGGTCAGACTTCGTAGCTATCACACTCTCCGTCTCTGCTATTTTCTTTTTCTGTTCTTCTATCTTCTTCTTCTTTGTTAAAGAACTGAAATTATATAAAAGATCATACATGAGTATTGTTGAACAAAAATGTCACACACTCACTGCTGTACCATAACTACATTGTGTTTCATTCTTTAGCCAGCTGGAATACTGTCTCCTCATACAGGAGCACAACCAGTGGATAAACTATTAAATTAAGCCGCGACAGGACAAAACTTACAAAGTGGCAAGTGCGCCCAGCAAAGATTCAGATCCACCCAGTCTGATTGGAGTCTTTGATGTGCACTTAAAGGTCTCAACTAGCTACATGCTGACAGAGAAGAGTTTGATCAGGCTGGGCAGACGCCAAAGCTGATCTAAGCCTTCAATGGGTGCACATGCCACTTTGTTTTTTTTGTTGTGTCGCCACTCAAATATGGAAGCTGGCAGACTGTCTCCTCATACAGGTGCAACCAGTGGTATAACTATTTCTTGCACAATATAAGAATATAACATATATAAGAATATCCGTGTGTTTCACCTGTACCAACAATTATCTCACCCAGGACTGGATAAAAATCACTAGCATTCAATGCATTTGATTGTATAGGTGGTCATGTATGTACGCCATTGAGCGTTGTTGGTTTTTACAGAATATGATGTCAAGAAAACAGAAAGATGATGTCAGTTTATGTACAGAGACGTTGACGATAAGAACCAAACAAATTTTTGCTGCATATATACCAACTGACAACTATGATGATTCAATTTACCAAGGTGCCCCCAACATTGGCAATTTACCAAGGTGCCCCCAACATTGGAAGAAAAAATATTCTATTCTATTCTAGTCTTACTCTAAATATTCTTCATCTGTTATAGTATCTTTCTTTGCTTTAAGCTCACGAACTCTTGTCATACACTCTTTCTTCTCATTCTGGGTCTCATCAAGCTTCTTTTTCAGATCATCTATGTCTGTGTTTAAACTAGATTTCCTGTGTAAATAAAATCAAACTGATAAAATGTACCAACAAGAGCTGTCGCCTGACAGCATAGCTCGCCTGAATAGGTGCTTGCCCATCACACAGTCGCTATGGTGGTGTGGACTGCTATGTATAAAACTTCAGGCAAGCATGTCCATAATGACAACACATTTATAAACAAAAGCTATCTCAGAAATGTCTTAAAATAAAAAAAAAAATCCACATGAAATTTCAAAGTCCATGAGCTTGAGGTCAAAGAACTAAGGGGTAGGGGGGAGGAGGGCAGGGCTAGGATGTATCAAAGCCTTTAACCGTTATCTAACATCAGTCCAAGTATTAGTATCAACTGAGTCCATTGTGGCACAGTGAAATTATGTCTTCATTAATATAAAACTAATCAAAATCTTTAAGACAAAACTCAAAGTCAATGACCTTGACATCAAGGTCATCCAGTCGGGTAAGTATATAGTGTTTTGTAAAAACTCAAAAAAGTGTCTAACATCAGTTCAAGTGTAAACTAAATCTCTGCCAAGCATTATGAATCAGTACGCAATTAGAAAACTTTAATAAAGACCAAATTTCCTAAGTCCCTGACCTTGACATCAAGGTCTCTGAGCAGGGCTGGGGTAGTACTCTGTAAAACTTTGGACTAATATCTAACTACAGTGCAAATATAAAAAGAATTCATCTATGGTTTCAGGAGATATGTGTCATTAAAAAACTTTAACCAAAACATCCAATCAATAAAAAGACAATTTTCTAAGTCCATGACCTTGACATCAAGGTCACGGAGGGGGTGGGGGTAGTACCTTGGAAAACTTTAGACCAATATCTAACTACAGTGCAAGTATCAAAGGAATCCATTCATGGGTTAAGGAGATACTGGGCTTTAGAAAACTTTAACCAAAACATCCAGTCCCAAAAAACTCCCAATTTTCTAAGTCCATGACCTTGCCATCAAGGTCACGGAGGGGGGTGGGGGTAGTACCTTGGAAAACTTTAGACCAATATCTAACTACAGTGCAAGTATCAAAGGAATCCATCCATGGGTTAAGGAGATACTGGGCTTTAGAAAACTTTAACCAAAACATCCAGTCCCAAAAAACTCCCAATTTTCTAAGTCCATGACCTTGCCATCAAGGTCAAGGTGTGGGGTTGGGGTGGTACCATGTTAAACTTTGGACCAATATCTAACTACAGTGCAAGTATCAAAAGAATCCATCCATGGGTTAGGGAGATATAGGTCTTTAAAAAACTTTAACCAAAACATCCAATCCGGACGCGGACGCTGACGCGGACGCCGACGCCGTGGTGACAACAATAGCTCTTCAGGCGAGCTAAAAAATTCTATTAACCCATTTATGGCTAGGGTGCCAAAAATGGGACATAGGCAAACAGTGCAGACCCAGATCAGATGCCGCAAACTGTGGCATCTGATCAGGGTCTACACTTTTTGCATAAGACAAATAGACATTTCTCCTCAAAGTAAAATAAAAATTCTAAAAATAAACTAAGCCTGAACCCTATATATGACAAACAGACTCTTCCAATATATACAAATAGAAGAGTTCACTGGGCATTAATAGGTTGATTGGGACAGACAGAATTTGCAAATTGATAGTTTGCAAACTATCAGCAGAGGTATACATTTGTTAGACACATTTAAATAACATAAAGGGCTGATTCATTTATGATTTTCTGTCAAAGAGTCCTTGTGACTTAGAGGGTGACAATAAAACCATGAGCCCAAAGTACTATTTTAAGCTGATATTTATGAATTTTAGAAAGTCCTAGGATTGGCAACCAAATAATTTATGAGTCCCATGAAAAGCTTCCTTCCAAAACAGTCCCAAAAAACTAGATTTGTCTTGTCACAATCCCAAAAATCTAGATCTGTCTAATAAGACAGATCTAGATTTCTGAGATTGTTTCAGAAGGAAAAAGCCCATCTCATAGCTGAATTTAATAATACTGTCAGATATTGATATCATTTCTGTAGATGGAAAAACACAATTTTAATGCCAAATAAGTACCATTTATGAATAGGCACTCCCCATTGTATCAAGTAGCATACTTACGTTTGTGTCAAAGATTCCTCCGTATAATCATCTAGCGCCAATTTGTTTGCTACAAGCGTACCCTGGTAGTCGTCAAGGATCTTACTGTCGAATTCAAATACTATTGGTTCAAATGGATCAGATCTGAAACATAAATAGTGTGATGAATGGGGATAAGAGAAATAATGTGGGGATAATTCTGGGATAAATTTTCTTATTTCTCCATGAAAACAAAATGTTGTGACCCCTAATTAGAAACATCTCAGCAAAAAAGGGGTCACAACATATGTCTTTGTGGCAAATATGTAAAATGGGAACTTCATAAACAGACTGTAGAGCTCCAGATAAAACGGGCATAAGTGAAATAACATGGGGATACTTCTGGGAATATTATACTTCTCCATGAAAACATATGTTGTGACCCCTAATTAGAACCACCCTGGCAAAAGAGGGGGTCACAACACATATTTTTGTGGAGAAATATGGAAAATGGGAACTTCATAAATACACTTCTATACAGATTATTCTTTATTCATAGAAATATGCTGGGGCCGTATTCATAAAGCCACTTAAGTCGTTGCTATGCGGTTGCTAAGGCTAAATATCTATAAAGGAGATTCCCTACAACTATGAAATTTGGTCTGGAGGAACAGTCTTTGTAAGACTGTTCCTCCAGAGCAAATTTCATAGTTGTAGGGAATCTCCTTCAAAGAAATTTAGCCTTAGCAACAGCATAGCAACCACTTAAGTCATTTTATGAATACGGCCCCAGAGCTCCAGATAAAGTGGGGTTTTCAGGATAATTTTGGGATAATTTTTACTTATTTCTCAACAAGAATATATGTTGTGACCCATCATTAGAACTCAATAAGATGGTTCTAATGAGGGGTCAAAACATGTTTTTGAGCAGAAAACTGGAAAATTAACCCCAAATTATCCCTGTTACCTGTTCTTACCTGAAGCACTGAATAGTATACAGCCACTAGAGTCTCTGCATTTGAAACTCATTAATCTTGTAGATCAATCACTTTTCAGTTTTTTGTTGTTGTTGTTTTTTTCAGTGAGTGAGTGAGTTGTGGTATAACATCCCAGTAAACAATATTTCAGTCATGTTGAGCCAGACTGCAATTATGTAGGACTTTTACCTGACACGTTTGTGACCTTTTTAAGATGACTTTCACCTTTATTTTTGCAGAGGAAGAGTTATAGAATGACCCTCATCTGTCTGTCTGAATGTTTCTATCCTTCAGAAATCTTGTCCCTACAATTACTCCTATGTTTTTTTATGGACAGACTTGGAATTTGTAGATTCAGTTGTTGTGATATGAAGATGTGCATGTGTGTGTGTGTGTTTTTTTATTATTATTTCTGTCTCTGCCAGTTTTGATGGAGTGTTGGCCCTTGCTGACTCAGACCTTATCCCTGCAACTCCTGCCACATCTTTATGATAGAATTGACTAGAAACTTTTCACTGACGTCCTTCTCTGAACCACACTTTAAAGCCATACTTTAAAGTCTGTTTCACACTTTAAAGTCTGTTTCACACTTTAAAAGTTAACTCACTGTACAGTAACTGTGGCTTAGGGAAGGCTGTCAGCTGCATGTCTAGACCTATCCATCATTCTTTTTCATTCGAAGTTTTGTAGTTAAGCATCAATGAGAACTTAACTCTTAAAGTGCAAAAATTTATGTCTGCCAAATTTCAAAATATTTTTTCCAAGCTATACCATATTGAGAATTCAAAGACTAGAGGGCAAACAGTGTAGGTACAGATAAGGCAGCTCATTATGAACTGCCTCATCTGGATCTACACTGTTTGCAAATTCAGCTATTGTCATTTTTGACACTTTAAAGAGAAAATACATAAATGCTCACCTATGGTACATAATTTTGTAAAAGTAAAATCAAACCTCTCTTAAAGGGTACCTCTACTGACCAAAGACCTGTCTTAAAGAGCAAAACTCCCATACCTCCAAAAACACATTTTCAGTGTAAATTTACTTGTACTGGGCAAGTACCTGCCTTCAGCAAGCAGTGTTGGCTCTTCAGTTTGGTGCTTGCTTAAGACAGGTTTGGCAAAATTTATGTTGTAACTATTACTTACTTGTTTTGTCATGAAATCAGCTGTAACTTACTTGTGTTTTGTCATGAAATCAGCTGTAACTTACATGTGTTTTGTTATGAAATCGGCTGTAACATACTTGTGTTTTGTCATGAAATCAGCTGTAACATACTTGTGTTTTCTTATGAAATCAGCTGTAACTTTATACTTGTGTTTTGTTATGAAATCAGCTGTAACTTACTTGTGTGTTGTTATGAAATCAGCTGTAACATACTTGTGTGTTGTTATGAAATCAGCTGTAACTTACTTGCGTTTTGTTATGAAATCAGCTGTAACTTACTTGTGCTTTGTCATGAAATCAGCTGTAACTTACTTGTGTTTTGTTATGAAATCAGCTGTAAATTACTTGTTTTTTGTTATGAAATCAGCTGTAACCTACTTGTGTTTTGTGATGCAATCAGCTGCAACTTATTTGTGTTTTTTTATGCAATCAGCGGTAACTTACTTGTGTTTTGAGAGGATTCAGCTGTAACTTATTTGTGTTTTGTGATGCAATCAGCTGTTTTGTAATGAAATCAGCTGTAACTTACTTGTGTTTCGTCATGAAATCAGCTGTATACTCTTTCTCCGGTGATATAGTTTTAACATTTTTCTCTACATTTGTGTACACCTCTATGTGGTCTTTGGAACCAAAACTGGTTAGTCTTTGGTATTCATCTAAAAAGTCTTTGCTGAAATACACAAAAGGTAGATTTAATGCACTTACAAATTTAGCGTGATGTCTGATTGGATAACATCAATTATTTGTGACAGTATATCCTGGAAACCTGACGTCATTAAGAAATGTCACTTCTCTTTGGTTAATGGTTGGTTCTCAGTTGGTGAAAGCATTTGCTTTGGGCGCTATGATTGATGACATGTGATTTTAGGTCTTTTCTACAGTATTTCAGTCATGTCAGGACAATGGGAGGGAGATAATGAAATGCTGTGTGCCTCCAGCGAGAATCAAACCCAGGACTACAACATAGCAGGCCAGAGTTAAAACCTACTGTGCTATTGTGGATCCTCACTTAGGGTGTAAAGAAGTACACTTTTAAAGATTAAAATGTGAAAAATAGCATTGGAATGGAGATAACTGTGTTGAAAATTGTCATTTGGGGAGATACATTAGTCACAAATTGTGGTTTACATCTAAACACCCTGCGAAGAAACAAAATTTGTGACCATAAAACCAATGATTTACCTCCCCAACTGTACACTTATCCCCAAAATATTAGAGCATAGTTTGGGGGTGTAGGTTAGGGAGGAAGGAAGACTGGCAGTAAAGAAAATTCTATGTACATGTAGTCTTTGAAGCCAAAATGCTGAGTCTTTGGTAAATATCTAAACGGTTTTTGCTTAGATACAAACAACAATCATACGGGCAAAGCATGGTTGTATAGGGTGGGAAGGAAGGAGGGCAAGCTGTAAGAAAATTCTATGTAGTCTATGGAGCTAAACTTGCAAGACTTTTACATTCATCTAGACACTCTTTCCTGACTGTGTTGTATTCATCTGGCTATGAAATGACATTTTCCATCTCTAATAATTACCCCAAATTTCTAATTCAGTCTAATGAAATTCTGCTTTAAGATGGGGTTTTCCCTTCTAAAATAATCCCACAAAATCTAAAACCATCTTTATATTAAAATGGATCTATATTTTGAAGATTGTTTTGAAAGGAAAGAAAACCCATCAGCAGTGCCCCAGATAACAAGGGAAAACAGGGAAAACTTAGGGATAATTTTCCTTTCTTTCCATGATAACATACATTGTGACAACTCATTAGAATTGTCTCACCGAGACAGTTCTAATGAGTTGTCACAATGTATGTTTTTTGTTGAAAAATAAGAAAATTATCTCGGAATTATTCCCAGTAACCCCTTCTTATCTGGAGCTCTACATGATCTTATTGCCTAAGAAATATGGTATAGTACACTCTTGCCTTGAGCAGTTTAAGTGTACTATTGAAGATGAAAACAGTAGCCTGCAGTGTTTCAGATAAGAAGGGGGAACAGGGATAACTGGCCATATTTCTGCATAAAAACCTACATTGTGATAATTGGCTATATTTCTGCATAAAAACCTACATTGTGATAATTGGCCATATTTCTGCATAAAAACCTACATTGTGACCCCTCATTAGAACCGTCTCGCAGAGACGGTTCTAATGAAGGGTCACAAGATATGTTTTTAAGACGAAGTATGGAAAATTATCCCTAAATTATCCCTCTTACCCCCCCCCCCCCCCTCTTATCTGGAGTACTAAGAACATGGCTGGGATGTTGGTTACTGGCAATGGTACAGTCTCCACTGATACAGCACAAGATTTTCAAACCAGGAAGTAAAGAAGATAAATTAACTACGACTTTTGAAAAGACGTCTTTTTACAAGAAAATTAACCTACAGCAATCATCCTAAATTGCAGCTGTAACAGGGAGAAGCAAGACAGTTTTACAAATAACAACTTTATCACCATGACAACCAACAGTTCATGAAGTCACCACAATAACCAATAGCTCAAGTTTCCACCTCCTTTTGGCTAAGTGCATGTAGGGTTCTGTTATCATACAATTTTTTTTCTGTGACAAGACTCTGTCAACAGACACTTCATATATACTATGTATTTACCCCTAATTATTATCAACTATCTATTTCAAAAAGTCATGTTTGGGGGTAAATATTCTAAGTATTGGGACAGATAGCTCAGAGCAAACAGTGTAGACCCAGATCAGACTGCTCCTGAAAAGGAGCAGTCTGGTCAGGGTCTATACTGTTTGTCATTCCATCTGCATAGTTTGCACACATTTCTGCATTGTAAAACCAACTGTTCAAATTTTAGGACAATTGGACAATTAAAGTAATTATTTTTAGCTGTCCCAATTTTTAGAAATTTTATGTTATGTGCAGCTTCTTAGAAAATGTTAGAATGAATGGATGCATTTGTTTGTTTTGAGGACAGAATTTGCGTTGTTAAAATTTACAATAAATCTATGAATGGGTTTTTCTTCTTTTTTCAGCTCTGATAACCTAAGGCATATGAGCCGACTTGCATGTTTTTTCACCATTTTTACAAAGGGAAAATTTTTTTTTGACTTCTGTTTGTTTCTCTGGACAAAAAACCCTTCCAAAATGGAGACCACTCTTAGAGGTTCAAATTCTATCCTTTAAGAGTTGACCCCCATTGGGAAGGGAAGCAAAAAAATAAATGGCAGAGTTGCTTCCCCTGAAAGTGTACCCACTCACTTTGAAGAAAAGAATTAGCTCCCTTGAAAGAACAAATTCTTTCCCTTTAAAGCAGCTCCTTAAATACCGTAGATGGAGGCAATCATATCCATTCTAGATCGACCTCTACTGAATGTATTGATGGATGGATGACCTGCAATTTTACATCCTTTTCAACAGTAATTTAGTCATATCAGGATGACAGGAGGGTGATTATGAAAGGCTGAGTGCAGTGGAACCCCATTTAGGACTGTAAAGGTTTCCACCTCTGGGAATCAATCTCAGGACCACTAGACCAGCATTGAGCTACCAGGGCTCATTATAGGTCATTCTGACCTCCACTAAAAGTGTATACATATAAACAGCATCTTATCGTTTTCTCTTTACTACAGTGAAACCTCGATAATTCGAACTGACAGGGACCTCACTATTTCTTTTGAATTATCCATAGTTCGAATTTTCGAATTCGGCCTTTCCCGTTCATTTCTGTTCATTTCCGGAATTCTTAATTACGGCGGTTTTCAGACAGTCCGATATTTTATTTCTTTGTGCTTACCGAGGTTCATGGATTTACAAATCAATGAAAACAAAATCAGAACGTAGAATAATCAAATTCACATACCGGGAACATCCAAAACATCCACGATCATGTAATATCGCGAGACCACCCCTTTTGTTTGGCACATGTGCATGTGTATTGTCCGAAAGCAGCACAGCTGTTTCCCCACCTCTGCAAATCAACTGTTTATGACAATGCAGCGCCTGCGAAGATCAAAGCATCACTGAACGCAAACAGGCTAGTCACTTAATGCTGATATCTTGGACTTTACTGTACTTTCACTTCGGTTTATGTTTCCGAGAACTGGGCTACTTTCGTTTCCAGAAAAAACGACTCAATCGGTCATCTGGGCGGTGTCACGGAAAAGGTTCCACAGTCAATCGGAGTCGATGTTTTGAGAACAACGGATACGCAAACCAGCCTGTCAGTCTGTGCAGTGTAACTAGATACTCTGTTTAGTGCCGTGTGCAAACAGTAAGATCCGTGCGCAAACCAAACGAAACCAAAATTCGGATGCGCATGCTAGTCCGAGCCTTTGCTGGTTACAAAACCATCACATTTAGCCTTTAAATTTACAAATTTCAAACAAGATAATCCCCATTAATTATGCATTTAGACAGACACCTTTTGCTCATCAGAAATTAATGACTTAACAATCAAAATGTTAGTGGTCATGAAGCAATAATTACCTGTACAGGTGGCAGTGATGACCTGAGGCTGTTAACATTTATCTCATCGGTGACAATAGGTGTTATTTTCCGAAATGAAATTGGAGCATGAACTTTGATTTTGAATAATAGAGGGATATTTATAGTGATTTTTCTCCATCGGGACCAAATTTTTCTTTTGAAAAATCCGATTTTTCGAATAATCGAAATTCGAATTTGCGGAAGTGTTTTTGCATAGAATTAATGGGCTTTCGATCGGGACTGTGTTTCAATTTCGAAAAATTCGGTAATTTCAAAAAATCAGCGTTCGAACTACCGAGATTCGACTGTATAAATTATTCTAACAAGGCCTGTCACCGAGACAGGATAGCTCACCTGACAGCGCCTTACCCATCACCTAAAACACTTTAATGTAAAACTTTAACATTTTGCTAACGCCGCTGCAGCCGCTGCCAACGCCGCGGGTAGTACAATAGCTCTTCCTGAACTTCAGGAGCAGTCTGATCTGGGTCTGCGCTGTTTGCTCAAACCTACGTCTGTCCACGTACAAAGAATTTTTACAATACCTACCATTGTTGAGCTAGTATCTCTTGAACTCTCTGATGGTGGTCTAGAAAGCAAGGAAGCGTCTTCTTACGATAATTTTCCTGATGCGACTTCACCTCATACAACGAGAGAATATATTTATTGTGGGCTTTGTGTAACAGCATACTGGAGCGTATATACTTTGTCCTGGCTTCCTCCAGTTTGGCTCCACCTTTACCTGTAAGACAATTAGACAATTAAGAAATAAATACAGTCAACTCTTGATATCTCAAAGTCAAAAGTTCATTTCAAACTACTGATATCTCAAAGTAAATTTTCTGGTACCAGCATAATGTAGTGAATTTACTTTGGCTGATACATGTAATTGTAGTAAATCAGCTACTACCAAAATACCTCGGGTGCAAAAACTGGAATTGATTAAATCTTGACCATGGTAAACACAATATTTTTCCATTTATTTAGCGTCTGTCATGTGAATATGATTTGTTATGGATAATTTGATTGGGTGCAATGGAAGCTGCTCACATCCAATGAAATGACATAATGGGAAATATTGTTTACAAATAGGCCATCAGCCAAGGGTACGTAAGGAACAAAGTGGACTTAGTACCCTTGGCTAGCGAAGATGGAGAATTTAGTCAATTCCATTCTCAATTAAACAAAAGGAGGTTATACAAAAATAGGTTTGGTTTTGATTTCTTAATCTTAAATTAGCAGTCGGGATTCATGTGTATGTGTAGGTGGGGTTGGGCTTGTATTAAACTAATCACCTTTGGCATTTGTGTCTTCATATTTTGCTCTGTCTATCCTCACTTTATCAACAGCCTTGGTATATTCTTGTTTGTTCTTCTGTACATCATCTTTTATCTGTAGATAAAAGAACTTTGAGATATCAGCCGCGACACCACAAAACTAACAAAATGGCATGTGCGCTCAGAGAAGACTCAGATCAGCATGGGCATCCACCCAGAGGGGTGGGCACGTCTGGTTCCCAGCACATGGCACATTACCTGTACATGTAAAGGTGAGAAAATCTATAAAACCAATCAGTGGACCAGAATTACCTAACATGATAATTTTATTGGCTGACTGGAGGTGTTGACACTTTGTGACCACATGATAGAATAATACTGTGGTTCAGTTCAGTTCAATTCTCCTAACGACGTTCCCCAAGTGGCTAATATTGAGGAAGTAAATCTTCCTCTCTTTAACTTAGTTTAAGTGCAATCTTTAAAATTTTCCTTTTGCATTTGGTATTAGATGGATGGATGACTTGCGATATTACGTTTTTTCACAGTATATGTATTTCAGTCATATCAGGATGATGGAAGGACATAAATAAGTCATCCAGAGTCAAACACTGAAGACTTCATTTCAATCATCACAGAAATATTTTAGGTTGGCAATTTCAGCAGAAAAACTGACTCTACACCTTAAAATATTATTGCAATTGTCCTTAAATGGAACAGCTTGATTATACAATATAGTAATGCATCCAAAAGATGCAGTTAGAATAGAAACAGTGGTGGCCCTAATCAGACTGCTCCTTTAGGAGCAGTCTGATCTGGGACCGCACTGTTTGCTCAAATCTATCTGTCCGAATACTTAGAATTTTTATGTAGTTACCCGTGAAAACTCCTTTTCTAGACGATTCCTTTCATCTTCATAATTCTTTCTTGCTGCCTTTTTATCATTAATTAATGAAGTTAGTTTTTCCATAACTTTGGTAGACAGTCCATCGAAACTAAACTGTAACAACTCGGCAAGCTTCTCCGTTCCTTTGATTATTGAGTCCCATGCCTGGAAATACATCAGAGAGAGTGTTCTTGTAAGAAGGAATAATAAAATTAAGGTGAAAGAGTGCACCTCCATGTTCCCCTCCCCCCCCCCCCCTCTCCCAGTCCCAGGTTTTACTTAAAGAACAACTATGACTTCCTATTAAACCTGAGGACCTTCTAAGTGTGGTGGGTGAGGGGAGAAACATGGCACAGAGGTCAGTGCTCTTTTTCTCCCTCAAAATAATACCCATTTATTTGGCTATAAGACGGGGGGGGGGGGGGGGGGGGGGGGGTTCCTTCAAAAACAAACAAAAACAAAACTAAACAATAAATATGCAAATGATTTGCCGGGCCGTGTAGCCCAATCGGTAGGGCACCTGAAATTTCCCCTGCTCCCCGAAACCACTTGGGAGGGCTCCAAAATTTGCTTCTATGGACAATAAAGTCCTTCTAAAATGGAGTCTACTCTTTGAGGAAAGGATTTGGGAATTTGCTCCTGGACAAAATGTTTCCTTCAGAAGTTGACTCTACTGAAAATGGAGGCAAAATACTTTGACAGCAGTTTGCATATACTCATTAGTGCAGCCAATGGTCTACGGCGATGATCTTGCCTTGTATGTCATGATAGGTTAGTGGGGTTTTTTTTTCAGTTCTGATAAGTAATAGTTATACCATGGTTTGTCTGCCTGTAAATGGAGATAATCCACAAGCTTTTATCGAGTGGATTATCTCTCGTAGAGGCAGACAAACCATGGTATAACTATTTTATCACCCTTATCAGAGTAGACCTTGCTCATGGCAAAATATTTCATGCTAAAGTTGGTGCTTTCTGGTAAGTGTGGTATAATGCATTATCAACCAATTTATAAACTGTACAACCTATGGAAAAAGCTGTTAAATCAAATAAATCTGTCACGATGGCATTGTACAATGTTGTCTTATTGAACTTACAGAGCTCTAGATAAGAGGAAGTATTTGGTGATAATTAAGGATAATTTTTGTTAATTCTGCATAAAAACATATGTTGTGACCCCTCATCTGAACCGTCTCGACGAGACGGTTCAGATGAGGGGTCACAACATATGGTTTCAAAGAGAAATAAGAAAAATTGTCCCTCAATTATCATCAAATACCCCTCTTATCTACAGCTCTGACTTAACAGGAACTTTAATAACTATTGACAATTACCTATCATCAGCCAAAGTATCAAATAAATGCATCATGGCATTGAACAATTATAGTAAGTGTTTGTAAAACTTAAAACTATTAACTTTAATCCCCATTGAATTAAGTGGACATTTTTGATGTGTTTACAGCCAAAACTATTTGCTGTAAATAAAAAAGAAAAAAATAGACCAAAGACGTCCCCACAACTGACCTTGGTCTATATGGATTGATGGATGACATACAGACAAACGAAGCACTCTATAAGACTATAATGCCCCTGGCATACAGATGTGAACAGGTAACAGATATAATTTAAAGATAGTTTTCTGTATTTCTGCATAAAATATATGTTGTGACCCATCATTATAACAACCATCTTGCCCAGACAGTTCTAAGGAGGGGGTCACAACATGTTTTTGTTTGAGAAATAAGAATATCTAAAAATCATCCTCAAAACCGGGCCCTGAGGTTATAAAAATGAGTACATTCTGAAACTAAAAATAAAGCACACTGATTGGCTGCTTCTGAGCATGTGCTCGGAAGCAGCCAATCATTGTGCTTTATTTTGAGTTTGAGATTATTCTCAAGTTTTATAACCTCTGGGCCTGATCTCCTCTGGAACTCTAAGGGAGCACGAAACTGTCTGGATCCAGATTTTTTGGATAGTTTTAGAAGGGAAAACCCTATCTCATACAGCAAAATTTCACTAGGCTGATTTAGATATTTGGGGGTCATCCTAGAGATGGAAAAACACTGCTTTTCAGCCAAAGAAATAGGTACATATTTTCCTTATTCTTCCATAAAAAAAAAGTACCTTGTGACCCCTCATTAGAACTGTCTCAGTGAGACGGTTCTAATGAGGGTCACATGGTATGCTTTTATGGAAGAATAAGAAAAATTATCCCTTCTTATTTGGAGCACTGAACTGTCATTAACATGGAAACATGCAAGTTTTAATTTTTTGACCTCACCTTAAACACTGAGCAATACTCGTGGTACTCTGTATTATCAATCTTTTGAGCTGTCTGAACAAATGCAGTCAATGCCTGGATGTATTTTCTATCCCCTTCTATTCTTTTGTTGAGACAAGATTTCATATTTTCTAGAAGACGTAGCTCAGTGTCCTGGATCTGTATCAAAGCATCATGGGACTCGCGGCCCTGCAGCTCTGTCCCAAACCCCATCTGTAGTAAATAGTGTATATTTCATTTTAATAAAGGCATCTACTCTGAGACTTATTTTCCAAAACTCCTATGTATTTAAATGTTCTGAAATTTTGCCTACCATCTCTAAGAAAGCGTAAATTGTTTTGTTTGTATTTTTTCTCTCTCTATCTCTTTTCTTTCTTTTTCTCTTTCATTTTTTTTCAATTTTTTTTTCTTTTCTGAAAACAATTGTGGACTTGCAAAAAGTACATTCCTGACCAGACTGCTCCTTACATGATCATCATCATCATCTTCAGTTATGCCTCCCTCAATACTTGAGTATTCTCACAATGTAGAGCACTATTAGGCTGCTTCTGGGTCTAAAGATAATAAGAGACAAAATTTCAGAATATTTGCTCTTTATGGACAGTAAACAAATAGTAATCACTGCATTCAGTAATGAATACAGCCCATCATTTTTAAAAAGAAATTAAGTGCATGCCATGACAAGATAAATGAACTGTATGGCACTGGCAAATAATAAAAGACAGAGATCATGTATAATTGTGCAGTCTAGTCAAGATTGGTCATGGTTTATTGATTGTATATCAAATTTAGTTTAAACATATTTTATTGCCACAAAAGTACAAGCAATGGATTCGGTCCACAAGTTCTAACAACATTAGTTACGGTCCTCCCCACAGACCATGACTAATACTGCCATTGTTGAACTTCCTTTGAAGGTTGTTGACTGGCAATTACACATGCAGCCTGACATAATTTGATTGTTTAATTGCGGTAAATGCACTGTTGACAATTATCTGTGTTGAATATACACTTTGATTAGGGGCCAAAACATCCACATAAGGTCCAAAATCACAGGAAAAGGACTAAAAAAAAATTGATCTACAATCTTGCATACTTTCAGATTGTCAAAACATAGAGCATATTTTTAAGCCAAAAAGCATAGAAAATATGCCAAAAACTTAGTTATAAATAGGTCTGCGGATCCAGGGAAAAGAGCTTCAGCCCCGCCATCTGGGCCTTTGTGTTATGTATAATATATAGGCCTCCAGATAATGAGTATCTGACGACAGTTTGAGATAATTTATCCATGTGGTTAGATTAAAATATATGTTGTGACATCTCATTAGAATCACCTCGGTGAGGCAATTTTAATGAGCTATCACAACATATTTCAAGGCAAAAATGACATTATCCAAAATTCTCATCAAATGGATTCTGAATTATGCCATATATTTTCATGCCCCTTCCACTCCCCACACCGCAAACCTCCAAACACACACACATACATCTCGGCACCTTCCAGCCCACCAGTTATCCAGAGCCCCGCCAGTACATGGTGGCCTGGATCCGGGCCTGGATGATATGTTCTTTGACAATCATTCAACAGGGCTGGAAGTTTCAAGAGCTATATCCTCATTCTTACCCATTCACGGAATAAAGCACACGGGAAAGGAAGAGGAACAGTTTACACTCACTAGCCTTTCCTAGTGTATTACTGCCGAAGGCGAGCGCGGTGGCTCAGTGGTTAGTGCACTTGACTCTGAAGCCAGAGGTCGTGGGTTTGAGCCCCGCCCGAGGCAAAATCTTCCTATGTCCGAACGTGTTTTTCTAGCATCATTTGCAGGGATGATGCTAACAAGTGTGCCGTCCTTCGGATCGGGAAGTTAACTGGAGGCCCCCAGTGCAGGTAGAGTCATCTCCTGTGCAGGTTAAAGATCCCTACTATAGCTACATGGCTATACGTAGGCTTTCATCCTGCAACACCAGAGTGTAAATAGGAGGTTTTTTCGTGACGCACTTCCGGTTCTATAAACAGACTCGGGATAACCCTGGCCGTCAACCTGGCCGAAAGTTACTATTGAAAACCAATGTTTCTTTGCTAATTTAATGTGGTGAAGTGATGCATTTTTATAATAAATGGTAAAAATAAAAAGTTTATATCAAAATAATGCATGATAAACTACTTTATAATGATTTTGATATATATTAGCATTTTTTAATTTATTTACTTCATTCTTTTTGGATCTATATTTGCATTTTTGAAATTTGTTGTTTTTTTATCTTTTTCGATAAAGGTATTCGTTAACTAGAGAGCGTTTCTCTTCTTCTTTTAAATGTTATATGATAAATAATAATAATAATAATGATAATATTGATGAGTATAATAATCCAGTGGCCAACGAGAAATATCGTCAATGTCAGTCTTCAACCAATGAAGGCGACGCGCTGCCTGGAAATTTCTAGGGCACGCACAGGAAAAATCCTTCCAAAAACATATTTCTAACCCAGCTCCTAATCAATATTCGTAAAAGTGAGTGGCTGACAAGCTCCAGTCTTATTCATGAACATTGATCCCGACCGGACGGAGTGTGTGTAGCTGGTAGATCCAGTAGAGTTCTCTGTTTTTTCTAGTAACAACTTTTTTGGTGTTCCGGATCCGTGGACAGGATTTCAATAATTTGAAACCCCATGTGTTCTGTAGAATGGTTGAGTAAGTTAAAATGTGTTGCTACCAGAGTGTCTCGTTTATTGCGGGTGTCACGCTGGTGTTCTGTCATTCTAACTTGGTGACTATTCTCATAGCGAACATTTGTGGTTCGGGGTAAAGCCGTGGTGGGTAATTGTTAGCAATGATCATAATTGTATTATTGCTTTCTTGAAATGACATATGTCACGATCATGGGTTAGTACAAATGGGTTCGGCTGTTTTGCTGAACAGGCTTGTTTCCCCGCCGTAGCAGGGTGTCCCCATTTGCTTTTCGAGCTTTTTCGAGGCTCTGTAGCAGTGTGTTCTGCGGATACCCTCTTCTAAAGTAATAGCCCGTAAAGATTTCGGCATGTTTGTCATAATCATACAGCTGGACGGACGTAGTCTGACTGAGAGACCGGCGGGAGGTAGGTCCTTGCCAATGCATTCCCTCAGTCAGGAAGGAGACTTAGTTCTCTCATGTTCACCATTCTGGATAGAACTCGTCTTGCCTCTTTGTAGAACGGCATGACCTCAGCTGGTAGATCTAGAGTCTTCCTTTTCTTGGACGGCTCTTCCTCCGCCATTGCATCCCTTGTCCTTTTCTTCAGGTTCTCTGCTGGGATGATGGTCACTTGCGACGAAGAGCCTGACGTAGATGTCAGGGTCAGTGAGCTAATGATTGGGCTGACTGACATGTCGCTGGTGGTCTGTCTTGGATTCATCAGAGTGAACGCCGACCTCGGAGCATCCTAGTCCTAGCGAGGGGTAGTGGCATAAACGCTAGAGGATTGTGACTGACGACATGGGCCAGGCGCTCCTCGGTCTTGCTCATGCTGGTTCATGGCTTTCTTTCGCAATTTTCCTAACTAGTTTCTTCCAATAATATGGATTTCTTCAGAGGATTGTCACGATTCTGGCGAGCTGTGTTTTTGCGCTGTTTATATACCATATCGGGGGGGCAGGTGAACCGGCCCTTTTGGCGCCATTGCGCCTGCGTGGACGGCCATTGTTATACCGGCCCTCGGGGGCCGGTGGGCGTGTTTTGCGCCTCTCGCCGGCCCCTGGGGCCGGTGGCGTTGCTATCCGCCATTGTAGGCGTGTATGGCGACGTCGACCGGCCCCCGGGGGCCGTTGACGTTGCTATCCGCCATTTTCTTACTGTTGAGCGTCACGTGACGCTTGGTTCAGTGTGTTTATTTCCTGTTTTTAGGAGATTAAAAATGGCGGATCGTTGTGTGGAGTCCTGGCCGTTACATGCAAATGCTTTGAGCTATCCGCTTGGTTGCATGTTCATGAATAAGTACTGGAACGGGAGGAGACATAAATGTAAAAGTGAGTGGCTGACAAGCTCCAGTCTTATTCATGAACATTGATCCCGACCGGACGGAGTGTGTGTAGCTGGTAGATCCAGTAGAGTTCTCTGTTTTTTCTAGTAACAACTTTTTTGGTGTTCCGGATCCGTGGACAGGATTTCAATAATTTGAAACCCCATGTGTTCTGTAGAATGGTTGAGTAAGTTAAAATGTGTTGCTACCAGAGTGTCTCGTTTATTGCGGGTGTCACGCTGGTGTTCTGTCATTCTAACTTGGTGACTATTCTCATAGCGAACATTTGTGGTTCGGGGTAAAGCCGTGGTGGGTAATTGTTAGCAATGATCATAATTGTATTATTGCTTTCTTGAAATGACATATGTCACGATCATGGGTTAGTACAAATGGGTTCGGCTGTTTTGCTGAACAGGCTTGTTTCCCCGCCGTAGCAGGGTGTCCCCATTTGCTTTTCGAGCTTTTTCGAGGCTCTGTAGCAGTGTGTTCTGCGGATACCCTCTTCTAAAGTAATAGCCCGTAAAGATTTCGGCATGTTTGTCATAATCATACAGCTGGACGGACGTAGTCTGACTGAGAGACCGGCGGGAGGTAGGTCCTTGCCAATGCATTCCCTCAGTCAGGAAGGAGACTTAGTTCTCTCATGTTCACCATTCTGGATAGAACTCGTCTTGCCTCTTTGTAGAACGGCATGACCTCAGCTGGTAGATCTAGAGTCTTCCTTTTCTTGGACGGCTCTTCCTCCGCCATTGCATCCCTTGTCCTTTTCTTCAGGTTCTCTGCTGGGATGATGGTCACTTGCGACGAAGAGCCTGACGTAGGCTACAATGGCGGATAGCAACGCCACCGGCCCCAGGGGCCGGCGAGAGGCGCAAAACACGCCCACCGGCCCCCGAGGGCCGGTATAACAATGGCCGTCCACGCAGGCGCAATGGCGCCAAAAGGGCCGGTTCACCTGCCCCCCCGATATGGTATATAAACAGCGCAAAAACACAGCTCGCCAGAATCGTGACAATCCTCTGAAGATCTCCTAATCAATATTCATTTTTTTAAATTATTTATTGTCATTTGTCAGGCCTGTGGAAATAGAAAAATCTCTTACTTGCCCAGGGACAAGTAGAGAGTCAAATGCCACTTGTCCGGCAAAAAATTACTTGTCCAAAACCACTAATATGATGTTTGCATATCTTAAGGATCATTAATCTCATTATTATTTTGACAAAACCCATCTCTCATTTTAAATAGCCTCACACATCTTATTCTATAATTTTTTTTCCAAGGAACTGTACCAAATGGAATGGCAAACAGCGCGGAACCTGATCAGACTGCGTATTTGTCTAAAACAAAAATATAGTCGTTGTAACTGAAAAGGAAACTATATACTTTTTCCATAGTTGTCCCAGGGCAAGTACATTAAAAATTTTCACTTGTCCTGAGTGAAATGGGACAAGTAGGACAAGTCGGGCATGGTATTTCCACAGCCCTGCATTTGTGCTTTATTACATGTCTATTTGTAAAAGCTGATCGTCGGGAAAAGTAATGTGAAAAAGTTGGGTGTAATCGGATTTGGCAGCTCGGCGCTGATTTCCTCCACAATCCGGAAAAAAACGTGATCATGTTATTGAAACAGAAGTTCTTTACTGGATTTAAATTACAGTCAAACCTGTATTAAGCAAGCACCTTAGGGATAATCAAAAACTGCTTGCTTAAGACAGGTGCTTGCTCAATACAGGTACATTTCAATGTATTTGCCTGTTTTGGGAACTGAATACATGCTTGCTTAATACAGGCTGCTTGCTTAATAGAGGTGGCCACAAGTTTGACTGTATATCAATTAAAATGTAACAGATGTCTTTTAGACATTCAGTTGTGACTAATTGAATATGCGATTTCAAAGTCTCTAATTAGATAATCTTTAATTGTTAACTTAACTGACATCATCGTATAGGCTTTTTAATATACAAGGAAGTAAAATTTTAAGTATTTCACACTTCGTAGATGTATGTGTCCTGTCACTGCTTTGATAAACATGAATGACACGGGAAAATCTGTCTCAGAATGTGGCCTTACTGAACATAGATTGGAATAGATTTACTCGGCAATCAATTGCCGATGCGACTAATGATGTGCTCTACTGTTTACAAAGTAATTTATTATTCTTCTAATTTTAAAACGGTATGTTCTTAGTGGATTACATTTAATGTAAGTTAATTTAGTTCTGTTCTCGCGTTTTCATTTTCTCAGCTCATACAGCGACAACTCCTGTGAATTTAGCAAGTGAAGTCTTTCCTATCGGCAGTGCCGTGTCCATTTTACATTCCTCTCAGAACGTGATTGAATTCTTTTTATAAAGTTTCATATTTATTATACACTTTTGTTTCAAACTTATTAATAAATTTGTTATGACAAGAAATAAATAAGCTACACAAAACAGCATGTTTATCCCTCTAAATTAGAAAAATTCCGGCGGTTACCGAAATAATTTCGACCTTGGATTATCATGCGCCGTAATATAATCCCGTATTAAATAAGATCAAATTCTGTGGTTTTCTGTCGAAATATTTTGAAAATGAGCGAAAACAAATTAAAAGATAACAGTCTCAATATTCTTTAAAAGAAAATACGGTTTACTACCACAGAAAAACAAAATTTTGCATGATGAAAATCTGCATTTTACAATGGGAAACATAGTACTGGCCGATGAATTGACGGCCAGCTCTGTGCGCATGCGCCAGATTTACGTCATAACGGGAATCCCTAAAACCTCCTATAAGTACACCGTCTGTGTCCCCTTCGGGGTTAAGGCGTAAATGGAAGAAAGAGAAAGAAAGGCAGTTACGCTTTATTCTGTGTAAGAATAAGGATATAGCCGTTTCAAGTAATTAAAAGATACACTTTGATAGTTTATAGAACACATGTAAAAACTATTGCCCTGCAAACACATTTCGAAATTGAAAGTAGCTCTGCAACTTTGCAGTGCTCAAGGTAATTCACCTACTTTCTTTGAGATAATGACTTTACAATGCAAATATCGTCAGGGAAGCACACTGTTGTGATGACTGCATTCATTCATTGTGCATATTTTCAATATTCCATTATAAGACTATCAATTATTGGTAGAAACCCTCTCGGTAATTGGTACATTTCTTCTTCCTGTTTTGACAAGTGTGAACTACGTCATCAAATATTGTGTACGGTTTGCCTAAATACCGATGTGCAGTTTTAGGAACACCGCGGTATTCGTGCAATCGGGGTTCTGACAATGCCACTATTGGTTGCCAATTGCCGTTCAGAGTCTACCATTGGTACCAATATTGCCGAGCATCGTAGAGTTTAGTTCTATCTCTAACTGGAATGGGGGGGATTGTAAATGTAATTTATGTAGATAATGCTTCCACGAAACTGCTGGTTTCAATTTTAATGATGCATGACTACGTCGTCGTCTTGATTTATGTTTTTGCTAGTTTAGTTCTTAGTTCTGAGCTTTGCTTTTTCTTAATTTTGTGCAATTAGTTCTGCTTTTTATGTTGCCTTATTTAGTTTTAGTTGATGTTAGCATGTCCGTATTTGCTTCTTGTCTTTTCTCCACTTTCGTTTTTCGGCTCAAGGGTCCTCGTTTTGTAGCTTGTATGTTCTGCGAGGACACTTGATGCATAAATTATTTTTCGTTCTTTCGCATTTACTTTCGGATTAAAGACAGGCTGCAGAGGGAAAACGTGAAAATATATTTGGTTTGGTTTGTCTTGGGTCTGATCTGGCACATTGGCTGGATGGCGGGGTGGAGCCTGATGTTTAGTAATTGAGCTGCCACTCGCGAAGCGCCGCCATCTAGCACAATGTCGTGGCATACAAAATTTCTGAATAGGGCCTTGCCAAACACAATAGTTATTTTGAACATTTTAGTATTTTAGTCAAATGTTAGCTTATGATGTATGTGCTTATAACTTCTTAGTGCTCTTGACTTTTTAAGATTTATATTTATGATAATCTGCTATGTAGTATTGTGCTGTATTAATCTGCTAATTTTACTGTTTCAGTGTGTATATATGTTTTTACAGTCCTACTATCTTTAAATTTAAACAAATACTGTGATTAACTATGTTATAGACGGTCAAAAGCCCTTAAGGGCTTATGTTTCTTGTTGCCTTATGTCATGCCGTCTCAAAATAAAATTTCTTATCTTATCTTATCTTATCTTATCTGCCAATACTGAAGACAACTTAGAAAATATTGACTCGGAATTAAGACTTTTTGCTGACGCCTGTGTTAGACACAGTGAAACTTCAAGAGGATATAGATCGTTATGGTGTTGGGCAAGGAGTTGAGGCATGAGCTTCCAACCGGTCAAATGCGATAATGCAGATTAGAAGGAAACAGATCAAGAAGATCAATGCTTCCTAATTCCTATACCTTAGAGGGAACGGTCCACAATAAAGTAGAAACTATTAAGTACTTCGGCATAACCATTACCAATGATTTGAAATGGAACACATATGTCAGCAATATTTGCACAAAGGCTAATAGGACCCTTGGCTTCCTCAGACTTAACTTGGCAGCATGTCCAAAAGACATTAAAGAGTCAGCATACTAGGAAATGGTGTGTCCAGTGGAGTATGGTAGTTCAGTTTGGGACCCCCAAAGTATACTTCTTCAAAATGAACTTGAGAAGGTGCAGAAAAGGAGAGTTAGAGTTGTAACGGAAAATTACACATGTATGAAACTGGGAGTATGACTGGCATTCTGGAGAAACTTAAGGGGGGATCTCTAAAAAAAGAAGGAAAGATAGTAGACTCATAATGCTTTATAAAGGTCTAAAGAGTCAGCCAGTATACCCATAAATGACCTCGTTCCCAAAGTAGGCGTACAAGGAATCATCATCCCCTGGCATTTAAAACTTTATTGGCTGGGAATGACATTTACAAATCCAGCGTCTTGCCCCAGACTATTAGAGATTGGAATTCCCTGGAAGTGTCTCTTATTTCGGGGCTGAGTGTGCAGAGGATTCAGTTGCTAAGTTTACTTATCTTGTGAGGGATAGAGACTAGCTTCCTTGATCACAGGTTCTGGTGAATGATTGTCCTTGGACGTATCAAAAGTAAACAATTCTGATTCTGAGAGCGTGGGCAAAATTACCAACGCGGGGGAAATTGCGTCATTCAGTACGGTGATTTAGTGAATCCATCATAAACGCTCAAGTTGAGACAGAAGAATTAACATTTTTCCCACAATGATGAAAGAAAATTAAAAAAAAACTAAAATGTTCGAGATTGAAAAGAAATGATCTAAACCTTAAAAAAATGATAACAAGAATAAAATAAAACCAAAATTAAATAGATAAGTATATAAAAAATGAAGAGCAAGCTTTCGTCTATCACGGTTATTATAAGAAATAAATTTCATTTTTCCGTTGTTCATTGAAGTGTGAACACAATGGGTCCGTGCAAAGTAAGTGAAGACGTTAACTTTGCACGGAACATTTTGTGTTCATAATTCCATTAACTTCGGAAAAATGAAATTTATCTCTTATAATTATATATAATCATAAAATTATTTTGAGCATCATTTTCGATTTTTAAGAACAACGTTTGTAAAACATACACGAAAAGCTGTCACAAACTACATGTAACAGGAAAGCCAGTTACTTCACACGGCTGTCGCCATGACGTGACGCCCAATGGAACGTTACAATGGCCAATGGCGTCTTTTGTATACGTGTGACGTTGGCTACCAACGACGTCGCGTGCCTGACTGTTGTCATAGAAGTATGAACACATGAACGCTGTTTCTTGAAATAGGTTCATCTAAGGAAAATCAAAGGGAATATAATTATTAACAAACAAGGGTCATTCATAGCTAAATAGTAAACAGCACTATAAATGGTTTAGGCCTATTCGATTAATTTCACAGATTTCCAAATATGCGTTCTCTTCATCCGAAGTCTGGTAAGCTTATACTCAGAGCATCGCAGTCAGGTCTAGGATACGCAGTTGCATTAACGGCAGCTCATTTTTTACCGTCAAGTTTATCGTTCTAAGGTGTTTTGGCTCACCTCGTGTTTCTGTTTTCGCCATTTTCGAAAGGGAAACAACTTTAAAATAAAGAATACCTATTTTGTTCTCTGGGCGACGAAGCCATTCTAAACAAGAAAATTCTTTCCTTCTTTCTTTCATTTCAGGCAAAATTCTTTCCTTCCTGCTTTTATTTCAGGTAAGTCGGTATTTTTTCAGGGAATCAACTTTATAATTTCCTTTTGCCTCCTTTCTCAAAAAGCCCAGCGGGCAAAAAATGTCGAAATGGCGTAGTATTGACGTCGATGCGACGTCATTGCAACGTCATTTCGACGTTAGCCTGCTGGAAGGAGGCAAAATGAAAATTGTAGAGGTGAATCCCTGAAAAAATACTGACTTACTTGAAATGAAATATATATATATTGATGTGTTAACATATTTTTCTCTTTCCTCTTCAAGTTTACTTTATAATCCACTTCTTTGTCAGTGATAGAAACCCAACCTTCCATAACACGGACCGTGTAAAACCAATTTAGACTCAGAATGCACTGTCTGTTCAGTGTTCAGTGTCTATCCTGGATACATCAAACATCAGCTCTTACGGAGAAAGCTGTTGTTCCTTTTGGCCCTGATTAGACAACGCAAAATTTTGCATTTGATCAGGGTCTACATCTTTGTAGTCATTTCTTCTGTCGAGATAAATTCTTTAGATATAAGTTTTTTATGCGGGACGATATACTAAACAAAGCAGCACTGAAAATTAAAATGTCGGAACTCCGTTACTGCAGCTTACATGTAGCAGAATATTAGCAACGCTGAATGGTGTCATGACAAGAGTCATACCAGGGTTCGAGGTTATAAACCTTGAGAATAATCTCAAACTCAAAATAAACTCAAAATAAAGCACACTGATTGGCTGCTTCCGAGCATGTGCTCGGAAGCAGCCAATCAGTGTGCTTTATTTTGAGTTTGAAAATGTACTCAAGTTTTATAACCTCTGGGCCAGGAGTCATACCAGAGAGTATAGCTCTGCTGTCCTGCATTTTCTTTAGTCTGCCTGTGGGGTTCGGAAAACGTGGGCCGAATGTCGAAAGGTAGGTAAGTGTCCGTCCGTCTGTGTAAAAGCAAGATCAGCTTGAAAACAATTGCAGAGGTGCATCCTCTGGTGTTAGCGCATTCGCCCGTCCGTCCCCATATACATGTAAGTGGATAGGAAGTTTTCATGGGACGACAAGAAATTTTCGTTTAACTTCTTCAGTATTGCTAAATCCCAAACGTTTGAAAAAAGTGGTGGGCAGCTCTCGACAGGCAATGGGCATTACCCTCTGACCCACACTTACTGGCGCATTTCGCGAGACATTAAAATGGCACCCATTCCCCATTTTTTGGATATCCATAATCGATTCATGGATATCCCAAAATACAGCATAATATTGGATATTCATAAATCAGTTTATGCATATCCAAAAATTAAGCAGGTATTTTACCTCACTGCAGCTGGTGTTGTGCCGTGTGGCGGCCGTAAAACGTCTCCCCGTACATCATCCATAGTGCAGATTATATTTTATTTACATCCTTTGAGATCAGAAGATAGATTACGAGAAATCTAAAATTTGAGATCGATTTAGACTATTATTCTAGATCATCGTATTTTATATTATTTGGATTCTTTCAAAATTAATCAGTCTTTGAGTCGACTGCCCAATTAAAATTAAGAAATTACAGTATGCTTTTTTCTGGTTTCGTCACCAGATATTGTCAGGGTCACTGACGAGGCTTTATTAGCCGAAACTACGTAGTCTGGCCCATGTTCCTACTTCTGTATGTATTCTCTGCTCTTGAAGGAACTTTTTAAGATTTTAATTTGGATGTCCAAAATATCCAATATCATGCTGTATTTTTGATATCCATAAATCGAATTATGGCTATTTATAAATTGAATTATGGATATCCGTAATCGAATTAATTCTACATTTGGATATCCATAATTCGATTTTTGGATATCCTTAAATAATTATGGATATCTAAAAATGAATAATGAAAATGAATAATGGATATCCCAAAGTGGAATTATGGATATCAAAAATGAATTATGGATACCCAAATTAGGGAATAATAGTAAAACGGCACCCCATATAGCTCTTTGCGCAACTTCCACTACAGTAATGATTTTGCTCGCCATGGATATCATAAATATATTTAATATAATAGAATTGATATATGAAAGATGTGGCTTTGCTTAAACATTATTGAATTCACCAACCTTAGAGACATTTATTAAATAGCTAACTTTTGTAATAGTGGGTGGCTCAAGGAGAAGAAGGTACGACCATCAGCTGTGGAATTCAGTTTTTTTTTTTTTTATAGAGGGAACAACAGAATCGACTTCTGACAATATTTGAAGGAGGTCGAACTGCGGTCCTTCTGATGATGCAGACTGCTGAAGAAGGCTTAGACTTGAAGCAGTGTACCCAGCCACTGTCCCAAGGCAGCTTGTTTGTCAAGGGTTTCGACCTGCAACAGCAGACCGCTGGTCTCTGACGCCTTAGGAAGATGAGACTACGTCTGTTTCGGTTCTGTCTGTAAATTCCGAGCAAGCCTGCTGTGTTTCTTTCTCCGGACACTCCGTTTCTTCTTCCAACCCACACTTAATACACTGGCACGAACGTTCTTGGCCGGCGTATGGTTGGAAACCTACATGGAACTCCACAAGTTTTATGGGATTTTTTCACCATATGCTGGTCACGGGTGTCTTGTGTTCAGCTGTGTAACAACCGACCCCTTTTGCCTTGTGGCCTGTAGTGGGCCAGCCTAGTATGGCTGGAATTCCTTAATACCGGATACAAGAACCACAGCGCTCGGAGGCAGAAACTTGACTGAAGGTCTGGTTCTAAATACTCAATCTAAAATTTTAACAGCGCCGGGAATCATGTTAGACGAAATACCTATCTTTGAATATAGTATTTAAGCAAATTATCTAAATTATAGCTCTCTTGTCGAAAATGCATACAAACAGATATTGTGCGATACAGTTACAAGCTCAGTCTACCATAAACACTGTGTGGAGTGCCGTTTAACTATCAATTCCCAATTTTTGGATATCCATACTACAATCACGGAAGTTAATCTAATCCTGGTGTTTCAAAAGCTAATACATGTGACTCATTAAGTCAAATTAATAACTTAATAATACCATATAATAAGATAAAAAAAATCTAATGAAAAAAAAGCGGTGAGAATCGAACCCACCGCCCGAGGATCAGGAGTCCAGTGCTTTAAACACTAGGCTATAGAAATTTACTGAAATCTATGGAAAAAATTGGAAATACAAGACAAGATTACTGACTCTGCAAAGCAGTAATATTTTCGTTTCGACTTTTCTGTCCTCCTTCCTTTCATCAGTAAATAGATTTTTGAAGAAAGATTAAACTTTAGATTGACACTATCGCTTTTTCATCCTCAGAAGACAATTCAGTTCCACATTTTAGCGTTTATTTGAAGACTTGCGTCTCTAATTTCAGTTTGTCGACGAACAACGAATTGTAACTGTTAACAACACCAGGCAAACAAGCAATTCCATTCCCATTTGATAATTTAAAGGCGCAAGTGCTCTATCAGCATGAAAAAAAAGTTATCATGTGGTATCGCTGCAAGCTTCTCACTATAGTTTTGTCATGGTAAACGATCGTGATTAGCCAGCTTTACACAATTAAAACATTCCTGAGTTTCACATAGAAAAGGGTTTGAATACTTATTTGGGTCATTTTAGGTACCATCTAAAATGACCTTATTTTCGACTAGTAAGCAAATTTAAAATGGTGAAAATACAATGGACAGGCGCGGGGCCCCAATCACCATCCCGACTATGTTTAAATAGCATTGATAGACCGGAAACAAGAACACCGGAACACGCAATTCTATTCCTAACTGATAAAATGACATTCTTTACGATTTCAGAAAGCAAAATTATATGGTAAAAGTACAATGTACAATCACGGGACCCCAATCACTATCCCGCCTATGTTTATAAAGCATTGTTAGGCCGGAAACAAGAACACCAGAATGTGCAATTCCATTCCCAATTGATAAACGGACCTCTTTTTCGATTTCAGTAAGTAAAATTATAGTCAAATTACAATGTACAGGCGCAGGGCCCAAATCACTATCCTGCCTATGTTTATATAGCATTGCTAGACCGGAAACAAGAACACCAGAATGCGCCATTCCATTCCCAATATTGATAAAATGACCTTCATTTCAATTTCAGTAACTAAGATTATATGGTCAAAACACAATGTATAGGCGCGGGGCCCGCATCACTATCCGGCCTATGTTTATATGGCATTGCTAGAAGAAGAACACCACAACGCGCAATTCCATTCCCAATTGAAAAAAATGACCTTATTTTCGACTTCAGTAAGTAAAATTATATGGTAAAAATTCAATGTACAGGCACGGGGCCCCCAGTCACTATCCCTCCAATGTTTATATAGCATTCTAGACCGGAAACAAGGATATCAAAACGCGCAATTCCAATCCTAACTGATAAAATGACCTTATTTTCATTTTCAGTAAGTAAAATTATATGGTGAAAATACAACGTACAGGCACGGGGCCCCAATCACTATCCCGCCAATGTTTATGTAGCATTTTAGACCGGAAACAAGGATATCAAAACGCGCAATTCCATTCCCAACTGATAAAATTACCTTCTTTTCGATTTCAGTAAGTAAAATTATATGGTAAAAATACCATGTACAGGCACGGGGCCCCAATCACTATCCCGACAATGTTTATATAGCATTTTAGACCGGAAACAAGGATATCAAAATGCGCATTTCCATTCCCAACTGATGAAATGACCTTATTTAGGATTTCAGTAAGTAAAATTATATGGTAAAAAAGTAATGTACAGACCTGGGGCCCCAATCACTATCTCGCCTATGTATATATAACCTTGCTAGACCGGAAACAAGAATACCAGAACGCGCAATTCCATTCCCAATTGATAAATTAAAATAACCTTTTCGATTTCAGTAAGTAAAATTATATGGTTTAAAAAAAAACACAATGTACAGGCGCAGGGCCCAAATTACTATCCCGCCTGTGTTTATCGCAGGTCAGAAACAAGAACACCAGGCAAACGCGCAATTCCATTCCTAATTAACAATTTAGAAACTCCAAGTTTCTGTAAACCTTTTGTCAAGTTAAAATAAACTCGAACAAATATCAGCTGTGTAAAAGATCAATTATGCCAATAAAACGCGCAATTTCATTCCCATTTGATAAATTTAAATAGACACCAAGATTCTATGAATAAAATTGTTTGGGTGTGTGTGGGGGAGATGTTGGTGCATTGTATTATGTTTCTAAAGCATATTAGATCAAATTCCAGCTTTGTTAAGTATAAAGTACTCCAGTTAAACACGCAATTCCATTCCCAGTTGGTAAAAATAAAATAAATTACGCCAGGAAAATGTGCAATTCCATTCCAAAACTGCGTATATTTGATTGTGTATGGTGAAGTTGCTGATTTTATGAATTTGAGCAGGTTTCAAACCTGTTAAAGCGGGTATTTGCACTGGTTTTCCGGCTGTGATTATTTTGTCTTTAGTGTGACGTGATTACTAGAAGTGTGTATTGCTGTTTAATAAAAATGTCCGTTTATTAACTAATCCGAATAAAGCCTCCCCTGAGGCATATGCAAAAGTGCGCATATATGCACTCTAGTCAGACTGCGCATATGCGGTGCCAATCATCTTTGACGCAGCCTGATTGTATCAGTACGTCGGTACCATGTTGTTTTAACAATTAAAGCCGCCTTGAGAGTATATAGAGGTCTCGAACAAAATTGTGCATGCTGATCATATTGCTTGGTATGGTTGCATGTAGGGAATACCTCTACGAAATCCTGCTTGAGTGAATACGGTTGATAGCCAGCAAAGACCAGCATGCACATATTAACAGTTTACAGAGTGTATAAGAGTCTCGAAAAAATGTGCATGCTGATCACAAACTGCGAATAGACGCATTATTGGAACGTCAAATTCGCATCGAGAAGACAGTTATAAACAGTAATATTGGTTTATCGTCCACAACAATTCTCCTCACCTCGATATAGTCACGCACGGTACTGAAAATTCACTTTTTGGATGTAGGGTAGTATTAAGTTTGTAAAAAATGACCGCACTAATATTTCTTTGATTTTCCCACAAAATATATCAAAAGATTTGTAAGATAGTGTAGAATACTAAGATAACACAACATTTTTTACTTTAGATCCGTGCTTTAAGAAAAACCTAGAAAACTGAGTAACTTTTTGCTCATTTTCTCTATTTTCCCTATATACTATTAGAAAATGAAGGCCATATTAATCAGAGCAAAAATGACCGCATTAAATCTAAACTTAATAGTTAGAAAAACATATCTATGTGCAGCTAAAAAAAGTGCACTATATTGACCTAACACAACATTTTTCATTTTATTCTAGGAAGACAAAAAAAAGAGAAAAACTGTCAATGTCCTATATAATTTAATGCAATTTAAAGCTCACGCGATATCGTCGTTTACAGGTAGATTATACGGGGCTGAGGAAAAAAGTTGCGCATGTTTGGATATTTATAATTCCATTTATGGCTATCCATTATTCATTTTTGGACATCGCAAAGTAATATTTGGAATCCATTATTGTTTATGGATAAAAAAAATCAAATTATGGATAGAAGAAATAGCTTTGAATATCCATAATTCTATTTATGTATCCATAAGTCAATTTATGGATATCCATAATTCGATTATGTATATCCAAAATACAGCATAATATTAGATATCCACAATTTGATTATGCAAAAATACAGCAAAATATTGTATGTCCATAATTCAAATTATGGAAATCTATTGACCCTAATTCGATTTATGGATATCTATAATCTAATTTTTGGATATCCAAAATCTGCTGTATTGTTGGATATCCATTAATCATCTTCATTAATGATACCTTCCATTTTATTTACGACAGTAGCCTGTACAACTATGCAGATGATAACACTGTATCTTATTCTCATATAGATCCATTAGTTCTTAAGAATGTATTAACAAATGATAGTCTTACCCTTGTCAAATGGTTCTCTGATAATCAAATGCAAGCCAATCCGGATAAATTTCAAGGTATTGCGATTGGGCAAAAATCCAAAAATGAAAACCTGACTTTTAATTTGGGTGGGGATTGTATTATCAACTGTAATGAGGAAGTAAAGCTTTTGGGGGTAACAATTGATTTTAAACTTAAATTTGATATTCACATTTCAAATATCTGTAAAAAGGCTTCAAAACAATTAGGTGTTTTAAAACGTATTGGTAAGAACCTTTGCAAATTGGGTAAACTTAACATTTATCATTCTTTTATTTTGTCAAATTTTAGCTATTGTCCTCTGACTTGGCACTTCTGTGGGGAAGCAAATACTTAGAAACTTGATAAAATACAGGAACGAGCACTTCGCTTCATATATAATGATTATGTGTCAGATTATGACACTCTTCTTTCTCAGTCAAAATTGCCTACTCTGAAGTTGCGGAGGCTGAGGACAATGGCACTGGAAGTTTTTAAAATTTTATATAAGGAAACTCCTGTATATTTACATGACTTGACATGTTTTAAAAATAACCATTATACTTTTAGGTACACAAGAATGGCCGAGATCCCACAGGTAAGAACAACAAAATTCGGCTCCAGCTCCTTTCGTTCCAGTGCAGCGAAATTGTGGAACTCTCTTCCTCAACATTTCAGAGAGGCCCACAATTTCAATCACTTTAAAAGTTTAATAAATGCCTGGAATGGAGGGGGCTGTGTCTGCTCTTTTTGTTCTGCATCTTAGCCTTCTGCATGCTTTTAAACAATTTTGCTTATCCTATTTGTGTTTGGTTTATATGATATTTCAGTGCTTTTGTATCTGTATGATTTAGTGCTTTTAGTTGCTCCTTGTTAATCTATGATTTATGTGCTTGCTAGTTTAGTTGTGCTTTGCTTTATTAACTTGTGCAATTATCTTTGCTTTTTTATGTGCTTTTCTAGTTGATATTGGTAGATCTATCTTTGCTTCTTGTCTTTCTCCACTTTCGCTTTCGGCTCAAGGGTCCTCGTCTTGTAGCTTGTATGTTCTGCGGGGACACTTGATGCATAAATAATTTCGTTTTTTCGTATTTACACTAGGATAAAAGGCATGTTGCAAAGGTAGAATATGTTTTGTTTTGCTGGGCTCGGGTCTGATCTCGAACATTGGCTGGATGGTGGGGTTGAGCCTGATGTTTAGTAATTGAGGTGCCACTCGCGAAGCGCCACCATCTAGCACAGTGTCACAGCATACTTATTCTGATCAGGCCCTTGCCGAGCACAGTAATAATATAACACTTAAATATCATTGTAGTGTTGTTTGAGCATGTACTGTTTTAGTATCCTTTATATGCCTTTTATGTTTATATGTATACACTACTGTCTTATCTTATCTCTCTTACAGGTCTTACATGATCCATGCATGTAAAATTGAAAATATGATATAGTCTCTTATAATGTACATGTATATTTTTAATGCTAGTCGGTCTAATAGCTATTCATAGCTAATGTTACTTGTTATGTAAACACATCCGACTTTAAATAAAATTTGTATCTGTATCTGTATCTGTAAATTATGGATATCCATAAATCGAATTATGGATATTCATAATCCAATTCCATGGGTGAAAGTTTTCAGGATTATTTCTGAATTCAGGATTCTTTAGGCCAACTTCCCTATATAAAGTATAGGAAAACTCCTCGTTTCAGGATTATAAACCATTGATTTCAGGATTTTGATATTATGGAACTTGCACCCATGCAATTCATGGATATCCTAAAATAAAGTAGACACCACCTTGTTCTTGTTCTTGTTGTATATAAATTCTGCCAGTAGAGGCACACACTCCTGATGGAGTTCCAAAGTCTTTGTTTAGTTTATAACAGTTCGTATATGTACAGGGACTCAATCAATATATACACCGTCACAATGTCTGGGAAAAACCTCATTATATCTTTCAACGGATTGTGCTGCGTCTACTTTTTTTGTGTCTAATGTCTCTATTTACTTTTAATGTCTCTTATTACGCTTAATGTCTCTTTTTCTTTTAGGGACCAGGGAAAGTCTTTTATATCTTTCAGCATGCAGTCTCTGACACAAACATCTACTGGTTTTTTCTAAGTCAGTTCTTATATGAGATTGTCTTTGGCTATCACACTGGAACACAGCACTACCATCCAAAATGAATTGGAGCAGAGTAGATGAGTCAGGTTGTTCTTGGAACAGCTCTGCATAAAGCTCGAACACTCTTGTAAGCATAGGCTGTCTTACACCTGATAGGGCACGACACTGCAGGATAAAGTGTTCTGTTGTTTCATCATTCTCCTGACACAAGAGACACAGAGGACTGACTTCATTCTGGTTGAAAGCTACCCTGTTCACCTGCAGTATATATGTACCAGTGAGCAGCTTGGCTTTGACACTCATCCGTGGAATATCTCTCATTCCAGACCCTGCCTGTATACATGGATGCTTTTTCCCCGGAAAGTAGTCGTCAACGTGAAGATATTTCAAGCTAGAATATAGCACTGCACGACTCTTGATTTGCTCCGCCCAGTAGGTGTCAACATGCCTTAACAGCAGCCGCTTCCACCTGAACTTTGTTGGGGGGTCGTTCAATACTTCCCATGCTGGTGGCAGGCCGTACTTGTGCAGCATCTTCCTGATCTCCACAAACCAGCTGCTTCCCTTGTAACCCTTGACCGATAGCTGTCTCCTGGCCAATTGTTTCTCGACAGTGTCTTCATTGAGCCGGCAGATATTTCCGTACAAGGTCAGAGCTCTCTTATGGATGATACATTCTATCGGGACGGTCCCCGACAGTATATAGACAGCTGGGTCAGCAACAGTCTCCGGTAGTGAGAGGATCATCTTTAGGAATTTCTTGTGTATCCTATTGAGCTTTGCCAGTAGCTCTTTCCTGGGCAGTAGAACTTCCAGTCCATAGACGAGGACAGGCAGGACATATGTCTGGAGAAGGTGGATCGACGTATCTGGATCCAGCCCATTGTCACCATGAAATCCAGCCGACATCAAGCTGTACACAGTTCTTCTGGCCTTCTCTATGTTGTGAGTAACTGCAGAATCTTGACTGTCTTCAGACCTTGATATCCCCATATGCATTGCCTCCGTAACGACTGGCATCTTTACTCCATTCATAGTGATGTTTATTTCTTCGCTGAGCTTTGCCTGATCCTTACAGTGCTTCAGCATGGCAACAATGACACTTTTCACCGGCTGTAACAGGAATCGCTCCATGTGGCTGAAGTCCACGGAGTTAGACACAATCCTCTGCAGATCCGATAGTGTAGAAGCTGCGGCTGCCAGATCATCCGCACATGTAGGAGCGACACAACAAATTTCTCCTATGTGACACCCTAGTCCAGAGGTGGTATGCCTTTCAAGAAGACCATTTCCATATACTTTGTAGAGATCCGTACTCAATATACCACCTTGCCTCACCCCTTGGCTGACATCAAACTGCTTTGACACGGCCCCTTCCCACTTTACAGCAGAAACCGCCCCCTCATGTAGAGAATGAACCAATGACCATTCCACTCCGTCAACTCCCATATGGTATAACTTCCTCATTAAGCTGTTATGTGACACCACATCGAACGCAGCCTTCGCGTCCAGGAAAGCAACATAGATCGGTAGCCCTTTATCTTCATGCTCGCGGATGACCTCCTCCAAAATAAGGGAACAGTTCATCGGCGATGAGTTTTGAGTGAAGCCCCTTTGTAAGTTGTTTTGCTTTCCCTCGATCAGCGGCTTTAGCTTCTGTCGCAATACAGCTTCCAGAATCTTGGTAAGAATGGGTAGTATTGTTATGCCCCTATAATTCTTAGACTCTACAGCAGACCCTTTCTTCTTAAAGACTGGAGTCACAACTCCAACTTTTAAAGCATCTGTCAATCTGCCAAACTTGTACATTCCATTGATGATATTTGTTGTTGTCTCAAGAAGATCCTCACCCCCACAGAGAAAGTGTTCAGCTGTGAGTCCATAAACATCTGCTGCCTTCCCCCTATTCAGGGATGCAATGGCATCCTTAACTTGCTGTTTTGTTACAGGGATTGTTTGTCCCTTCTGCAGACTGCAGCACATGTCTATGATCTCATTCACCTCCATATCAACTTGTTCCTTGTATTTTCCATCAAAGTCCGCATTCACCGAAGGCTCCGCCAGGGACTTGAAATGCTGAAACCACCCTTCCAGAACCCCCTCTCCGGAATCGTTGTACACCTTACCATCCACATGCAGTTCATTCACACAGAACCTCTGGTTGCCTCTTTGCTTTTTCACTAGCTTGTGAAAGAGTTTGGTGTCCGTCGATTTAGCTTCGAATATCTCCTGTCTACTTTCTTCCCTGATTTTAGCTGCTTCAAACCGACATGCTTTTCGCAAGGCTACCCCAGCCAGTTTCTTGCTGACAAGTAAATGATGATCACTATCTCTGGGCCTGCCACCAGTCTTCCATCGCCAGAAGGCTTCTTTCTTTGCTTTCACCGCATTCTGAATGTCTGGACTCCATACTTTCAGCTTTGCTTTACGTCCTTTCTTCTTAACAGGAGGCGCTGCAGCCTTTGCAGCATCTGTCAGGATGCCGGTCAATTTCTGTATTTCATTATCTAGAACCCCAAGTGAAGAAAACTCTGCTTTCACTTTGACAAGTTGGGAGCTGACGCATGACTGATATTGCTCTTTATCTACCTTATCCCATTTCACCTTACTAGGCAGTGGAAGGGTAATTGTTGTCTTCCTACTTTCAGTAGTAGAGAACTTCATTGAGCATAGTACAGGATAGTGATCGGAAGCACTTGAATGGATATCATCTAGGCGAATTATCTTCGGTGAAAGCTGATTTGCATCTTCGCACAGGAATATATAGTCTATAGTACTAGTGTCTATCCCCATATTGCTGATAAACGTCCTGTCTGTCGGTTGTGTTGACATTTTACATTCCTCCAAAAACTTTCGAAGAGAATGGAGCCTCGCCGAATCCTTACATGCATACAGGTCCTCGTTGAAGTCCCCTCCAATCACTATCACATGAGTATCACTGTACTTCACTACCAGTTCTTGAAGCTGTGCCAAGCAATCATGAAACTCTTCAATATTATCCTTCTGACCTCTACAAGGCATATAAGCTGATATCAGCAGCATGGATCTTTGTGATTTAATCTCTATACACTGCATTCTATTTCCCCCGTCCAGAATTTTGGTCACTAGATGGTCTATGCTGTCCTTCCACAGGATCCCAACTCCACCATAACCTCGAGGCATCTGAACCGGTAAAATAGGACTCCCTGTATCTACTGCCTTGCCACAGCCGATATACCTCGGACATACTGAATTGAGTCTGGCTAACTGGCAATCAAAGTACCAGTGCTCCTGCACAAGCACAACATCGGCAAACCTTGACAACTCCTCTATCGCACAACCAGCTGAGTCCATATTCTTGCAATTGTATGTCACTACACAGAAGTCTCCATCTGGATTCTTTTGGACATCAGGTCTGGAGACAATCTTGGAACTGTCGCCTTGTGTAAGGATAGCCTTTTTGAAACCGCCATCTTGAGTACTGGAACAAGCTGTAAGGCTACTATCTTGAGTACCAGAACAAGCTTACGATCTGTTATCATTAGTACCAGAAGAAACTGTAAGGCTGCTATCTTGAGTACCAGAACAATCTTTGTAACTGATATCTTGAGTACCGGAACAAACTTTGGAACTGCTATCTTGAGTACCAGAACAAGCTATAAGGCTGCTGTCTCGAGTATCAAAACAAACTGTAAGGCTGCTGTCTTGAGCACCAGAACAAACTTTGGAACTGCTATCTTGAGTACCGGAACAGACTGCAAGGTCAATGTCTTGAGTACCAGAACCAACTTTGGAACTGCTAACTTGAGTACCAGAACAAACCGTAAGGCTGCTGTCTTGAGTATCAAAACAAACTGTAAGGCTGCTGTCTTGAGTACCAGAACAAACTTTGGAACTGCTATCTTGAGTACCGCAACAGACTGCAAGGTCAAAGTCTTGAGTACCAGGACCAACTTTGGAACTGCTAACTTGAGTACCAGAACAAATTGTAAGGCTGCTGTCTCGAGTACCGGAACAAACTCCAAGGTCACTGTCCTGAGTACCGAAACAAACTCTGGGACTGCTATCTCGAGTACCGGAACAAACTTTGGACCTGCACTTTTGAGAACAAGAACAAACTGTACTGCTGCTATCTTGAGTACCAAACCAGACTATGGAACTGCTATCTTGAGTACGGGAACAAACTGTAAGGTCTCTATCTTGAGTACCAGAACAATCCTTGGACTTGCTATCCTGAGTACCAGGACAAACTTTGGGACTGCTATCTTGAGTACGGAAACAAACCTTGGAACTGCTATCTTGAGTACCAGAACAGACTATAAGGTCACAGTGATGAGTATCAGGACAAACATTGGAACTGCTTTCTTGAGCATCAGAATAACCTGTAAGGCTGCTGTCCTGAGTACCAGAACACTCTGTAAGGCTGCTGTCTTGAGTACCAGAACAAACTTTGGAACTGCTATCTTGAGTACCAGAACAGACTGTATAATCGCTGCCTTGAGTACCAGAACAAACTTTGGAACTGCTAACTTGAACACATGGACAAGCTTTGGATCTGCTATCTTGAGTACCGGAACAAGTTGTACTGCTGCTGTCTTGCGTACCAGAACAGACTATGGAACTGCTATCTTGAGTACGGGAACAAACTGTAAGGTCACTGTCTTGAGTCCCAGAACAAACCTTGAAACTACCATCTTGAGTAACAGAACAAACTTTGGAACTACTATCTTGAGTACCAGAACAGACTGTATAATCGCTGTCTTGAGTACCAGAACAAACTTTGGAACTGCTATCTTGAACACATGGACAAGCTTTGGAACTGCTATCTTGAGTACCGGAACAAACTGTACTGCTGCTGTCTTGCGTACCAGAACAGACTATGGAACTGCTATCTTGAGTATGGGAACAAACTGTAAGGTCACTGTCACAAAACACCGTGAGTTGTTTCGGACTCTAACAGCGACACCGGCTTTTATTAACACCCGGTATCTCATAATTTGATGACGTTTTTCCCATCAGGTGTTAAGTCCGATTTCTTGACGGTTTGAGGTTATCTTGTTAGTCTTTTTGTTTTGGTACCCGTTCGACAATCGTTGCTTAATTGATGTCAGAAGTACACACCACTTATTCCCGTTGATTTTTACAGTGGCTACTTGTCATTTGTTGTTAATACGAACTGTTCATTATTATACACAGTAAAACTTTGCTGTGTGATATAATTTCGGCATACACACAAAATAGGAGGTCCATGGAAATACCGGAACGTACTAAAACACGGGAACGTTCCTGTATTTTCCAAAACACACTTTGCAATATAGGGGTTTCGCACACAGACACTTGGGGTCAGTAGGTGCATTTGGTCGAAAATTGATCTCCTGCAGCTTTTTTCTCACTTATTTTTACATTTTAGTATACCAGAACACCTCCTTAACTGAGATAAATGGTTTGGTCATAAATAGAAAACGTTTGCAATTTTCGATATTTGCTCCCTTGGCTTAAAAAAACACGAGATATGACACTCCATGTTGATCAATGTTGACCCCTCTCTCGGTAAACACGGCTGCGCCTTCCGAATTCAACGCAATCATTTAAGATACTTACGTCCCTCAGTTCGCCAGACATTGGCCTTTAAGTGGACACCGGCATCATTTCAAACTTCTCTCAAATTCTTCCTATTTTTCACCGAATGTGTAGAAAAATAAGGACAAAAATTTTTAGTTGCAGCGCGAGGGACAATGTTTTCAGTTGACTAGTCCCACCCCCTAATATCTAGTCACAAATATTGATAGGACAACTTGGGACCAGTTTATGAACCGCAGTTGCGCATGACAGGAGACTGGTTCTCTTTCGGATTACTATACGAGAACTACCGAACGCCTACGCATACATGTGATGAACTCTTGAGGACCATGAGGGAGATCTGGATTTCATTTCAGGGAGATTGAGTTTCCCATCAGGGAGACTTTTTGACGGCAACTTTGACGCGTTGTTTCTAGTACTTCACTACTTCACGTTTTTGTTTTGGTGGTGGTGGGGGTGGGGTGTGTGTGTGTGGGGGGGGGGGTCTTGTTTTAAAATAAAACACGAACTAAAGTACAGTTGTATAGTTTGTTTAACTTCTTTACTTTTGAGTTACCCAATACTTCAAATATAACCTCAAAAGTATGCCATTTCAGTGCAGTAACACTACCATCCTAAGTTTAATTTACAGTGTAATTCAGCAGTACTGTTCATAGTGTTAGTGCTGACCATTCCATTGCTAAATTGCAAAAAAAAAAAAAAAAAAAAAAATCTGATTATCTGGCATCCTCAAACCATCACCCCTCCCCACTTTTCCCTAACCCTCAATATAAAGATCCAAAATTGCATCTTGGATGATGGGTCCGATTTGCTACAGTTATTTTGATGAAAGCTGATACTTGTTAAAAACTCAAAATCTGTTTATCTCAAAACCGAGTTATATTCTACACTTTAATGAATATACCTGTCATTAGAGCTGTCTATTTTCGTTGAATATTGGATTAAGAACAAATACAGCTGCATATTTGGGTCAGTAAACTTGAAAAATGGCATATTTGTGTCTCAGTCAGATGCTGAAGATCGCGGATTTCCCATGTTTTATTTATAAATTAACACTGGTTCTCATTTCACATACGATGTGTCTGAATCGGCGGGAACTGGATAGAAAAACGCGGGAAACTTTCTTTCTTTCTATCTATACTGTCTCGGTCAATCATGACCATGATGACAGGTTTCTGGTGTGGCGCATAAGTTGTCACAAAAAATAAATAAATAAATAAATAAATAAATAAATAAATGAAAAAAAAAAATGAATTTGTGACAAAGCCACCAGCAGGTTAAAACTATTTACAAGAAGTCCTCAGGGGCAGGCATTCCATGCCTAACCCCTGCCCTACCCTAGGATATTAAATTTTGGCCTTAAACCCATCAACTGTTTCCGAAGAGACAGCTTCTTATTGCTGTTCTTAAACTATTCTTATTGCTGGCACCCGTGATGATTTTCATGAAAGTATGATCTGATCAGCCTGCGCAAATTTTGCATGATCGATATTTATAATGACTGTACATTACGTATCAGACATGTTTACTGAAAAAATCGATATGGAATCATTGTCGATATTGGCGGCACTTGCATCTATTGCATTCGTGCAAATCAATGACATAAACAATGACCGATGCATAAAGCCGTGACGCATTAAAAGTCATTTGCTCTCGGTAAAAGTTACCTGCTATTACAGTTAGAACAGGTACCTTTACTGGTGCGCTAGCCAATTTAACACCTCGCTGCGTCTGATCAGCGAATACCCCTCGGAATGACACATCCTATATTGCACCCTGTTAGGTAATTAGGTCACGGACAGTTAATCCTTTTGACAGCCGCCGAGTAAGTAGTTACCGCAAAATGGACGGTTCAGAAAAAATTATGACATGAAAATTCAGCATCCGGGAGATTCTGAATACTTTCCGGGAGCGCGGGAGATGGGCTCCATTTCCGGGAGACTCCCGGATGATCCGGGAGACATCACATGTATGCTACGGAATTTGAAATTCAGTCTACCTGTCGCGCGCACATATGTAAACATTGTCCCTTGTGCTGCAACTCAAGATTTTTGTCCTTATTTTTCTACACATTCGGTGAAAAATAGCAAGAATTTGAGAGAAGTTTGAAATGATGCCGGTGTCCACTTAAAGGCCAATGTCTGGCGAACTGAGGGATGTAAGTATCTTAATTGATTGCGTTGAATTCGGAAGGCGCAGCCGTGTTTACCGAGAGAGGGGTCAACACTGATCAACACGGAGTGTCATATCTTGTGTTTTTTAGCTCACCTGAGCCAGAGGCTCCGGGGGAGCTTCAGGGCTCGAAATTTTTTTTTGAACATACTTGTCCTGCAGGGCAAGTGCTTTCAAATTTTTACTCGTCCTTTCAAAAATCTACTCGTCCTTAAAAACTGTCTGATATCACTCATTTTTCCCTCGAATGTATTCTACTTTTACTTTCATTTTCACTCGGTTATTTCCGGTACTTTCCGTAGGTATATGGTTTCGTCCCAATTCAGGTTTTGCCAAAGAGGTTTCGTTAATAAAGATTTCTGCATCAAAGTAGATTTTTTCTGCTTTATTCAGGAGAGGACGTGAAAGTAATGTCCTATACAACTAGTTGAGTTGGATTATGCATTTGTAATCGTGCAGTTATAGAGCGCAAACAACTTAGGCGAAACCGCGTTGGTGCGAATCCTCATCGCGTCGATGTTCGATATGCGCAGGCGCACCGTTTATTTACAGTTTGCCATTTCCGTTTTCATTTTTAGATTTCACGATGCGGGATTTCATGCTTTTTGCGTTACAGTCAATATTTGTTTGCTGTAATTTGATTGATTTGTAAAGTGCTTTTCCTGAACGGCATGATTAGACAATTTTCATGGAGGAAAACCCTACTCGTCCGGCAGGGCAAGTCAGTGACAATTTTCACTCGTCCTTACCGATCATCTACTCGTAAATACGAGCGGACGAGTGTAAATTTCGAGCCCTGAGCTTATAGGATGGTAAGGCTCCGTCGTCGTCCGTCCGTCGTCCGCCGTCCGTCCACAATTTCAAACCACTTCTCCTCTGAAACCGCTGGGCCAATGGTAACCAAATTTCATATATGGCCTCCAGAGGAAGGGGGAACGAAAAATTGTTCTAATGGTCTTGGTCACATGACCAACATGGCCGCCATGCCCATATATGGTAAAAACCTTTAAAAAACTTCTTCTCCAGAACCAATAGGCCAATGGCCTTGAAACTTAGTATGTAGCATCGAGTACGCGAGTTCTACCAAGATTGTTCAAATTATGACCTTGGGTTGACCTTGACCTTTTTTACGGTAAGGTCAAATTTGCTTCCTTGTGCTTTTATATGGCAAAATGCTAGAACTTAAGATATCTTGGAAACTGTTGAATATTTTAGGCTAAAAATTGGTATACACAGTCATCTTAATGAGTACATGAAGATTTATGAGTATAAGAGGTCAAGGTCATTCTTTGACCTTTGACCCAGGACTCTGATATTTTGACAATTTCAAACAATGTCCTCAAAAGCCACTGGACCATTTGTAACCAAATTTCGTATGTGGCCTCCTGAGGAAGGGGGAACGAAAAATTGTTGAAATGGTCTTGGTCACATGACCAACATGGCCGCCACGCCCATATATGGTAAAAACCTTTAAAAATCTTCTTCTCCAGAACCAATGGACCGATGGCCTTGAAACTTGGCATGTAGCATTGGGTACTTGAGTACTACCAAGATTGTTCAAATTATGACCTTGGGTTGACCTTGACCTTTTTTATGGCAAGGTCAAATAAAGGAAAATGCTAGAAAATAAGATTTCTTGGAAAGCTTTGAAGATTATGGCCTAAAAATTGGTATACACAGTCATCTTATTGAGTACATGAAGATTTGTGAGTACAAGAGGTCAAGGTCATTCTTTGACCTTTGACCCAGAACTCTCATATTTTTACAATTTCAAACAATCTCCTCAAAAACCACTGGACCAGTTGTAACCAAATTTCATATAGAGGTTTCAGGTGTTGAAGGAATGAGTGAGTGAGTGAGTGAACATGGGTTTAACGTCCCACCAACAACGAGGTCATATGGAGACGGGACCTCGGTTTAAAGTCTCATCCGAAAGACCGGAGAAGCGGGGGATCGAACCTGCGACCCCTGGATTGGTAGTCTGGAGTGTTATCCACTACGCTACAGCAGCTCCTTGAAGGAATGAAATTTTGTTCAAACGGCCCAGGTCACATGACCAACATGGCTGCCACACCCATATATGGTAAAAACCTTTAAAAATCTTCTTCTCCAGAACCAATTGACCGATGGCCTTGAAACTGAGTATGTAGCATTGGGTACTCCAGTACTATCAAGATTGTTCAAAATGATGACCTTGGGTTGACCTTGAATATTTTACGGCAAGGTCAAATATGGGAAAATGCTAGAACATAAGATTTTATGGAAAGTTTTGAAGATTTAGGCCTAAAAATAGGTAAATACAGTTATCTTTATGAGTACAAGAGGTCATGGTCATTCTTTGACTTTTGACCAAAGACTCATAGTTTGACAATTTCAGACATAAGAAAAAGCCACTTTGCCAATTGCTCGGGTGAGCGATTCAGGGCCTCATGGCCCTCTTGTTTAAGCCAAGGGAGCAAATATCGAAAATTGCAAATGTTTTCTATTTATGACCAAACCATTTATCTCAGTTAAGGAGGTGTTCAGGTATACTAAAATGTAAAAATAAGTGAGAAAAAGCTGCAGATCAATTTCGACCAAATGCACCTACTGACCCCAAGTGTCTGTGGTTTCGCACACAGACCATGGTTATTATAGTTTTATATGAAGTGCTTATTTGGTGAAAAGCATTGTTGGAGCTGTACAGTCAATGCACTACTAACTGCCACTCAAAGTCACACGATAGTATATATTTGACCAATGCAGCTAGAACTTAGCATGTGACATAGTCTCACAAACAAAATCTCACGTGGCTCAATGTCTTACTTAAGTCTGTGATTTTACCTTTCAGTTTATGGAAGGATGTATACCTGTTTGAAGTAGGCGTGGTTTTCTGAAATCTCCATAGTAGACTGTGTCTAGGCTGTACAGTCACTGAAGGCTGATGGCAGAGAAAGAACCTGAGGCTGACGAGAACTGTCCTTGTAAACGACAGAGATTAAGACAAGGTTAGCATGCCTGGCTGAGCTGCAGATAAGGCAGATTTTTGAAGATAATTCTAAGATAATTTTTCTTATTTTTAACAAAAACCTATGTTGTGACCCTTCATTAGAACCGTCTCGCTGAGACGGTTCTTTCGAGTGGTCACAACATATATTTTGGTTGAGAAGTAAGAAAACATGATCTCTGTGACTTCTTATCTAGAGCTCTGGTGTAACAATAAATAGAGTATACCATGTTAGTGTCTTTTGATATCAAGTTTATCAGACGAGACCAGAAACAGCGTAGGAATGGCGAGGCTTGTCGCAGCCTGATAAACTTGATATCAAAAGACACTTAGATGATTTTCCATTATCATGCATCAATAGAATAATTTGCAGCGTAAAGAGAGTCAAACAAATAAAAATCAATCGCAGTTTTGTTCAAACTTGATGTCGCGAATGTGTTATGACCTTAATCGGTGACGTCATTTAACCAATCAAATGTTGTTATCGTATTCAGAGATCACTTCTAACGCATTGCCTGATAAAACTCACGCAAGTGCAGTTCTAAAGGCAATGATATTACATCATGTTACCGTGCCACTATTATCTGGTGAATTTTGCAGCAGATGCATGATAAATAGGTATATATATTGATGCATCTTGATATTCTGTTAATGCTCAGAAATAAAAAATTCAAGCTGTTGCAAATGGATTGCTAAAATACAACATTGCTGTTCAGTTCTTACATGAGCCATGACACGACAAAATCAACAATGTGGTTGTGCGCACAGCGAAGACTCAGATCAGCCTGGGCATCCGCCCAGTCTGATCAGAGTCTTCACTGTCCGCATGCAGGTAGGTTAGACCCTCAGCTACCCTTTGAGCGCTTAGCCAAGATTCTGAGCGGACTGGGCGGATGTCCAGGCTGATCTGAGTCTGCGCTGGGCGCACGACCACATTGTTGGTTTTCTCGTGTCGCGGCTCATATATGAGCCGCATCATGTGACTTCCAACAATATGGCAATTTTGTCATGAGATATTCAGGTCATATATCTTATTAATCAAGGATAATCAGAGACCTCACTGTTAGGTCTGTGGCTTAGGTCGCTTCCATAGATGGCTGATATGACTTGCCAAGGGTCTGATCAGACTGCAGCCTATGCTTGTCACTAATGCCAGATTGTTGGAAATCACATGACACAGCTCGTATGTGAAGTTCAAGTTTTGTTAAAGAGAAGCTGGTGAAGTTGTCATATAAAACCTGGGTTTGACAACTTTTAGAAGTTTTCTGATAAACCACTACTGGTAGTTCTTTCACTCTCAAGTAAATATCGTGCTTATATACCCTAATGTGCTTAAATATTGGAAAACCTAAAAAACATTAATTTTTCATTTGGGACAATGATTATATTAATTCAAAAGCTAGGAACCATTTTTTCTCCCACCTTTGCACATATAAGATAGGCCCTCAGCTCATATAAGAAACTTCTATCTTATACCTGGCAACATCTTTCTTATATTAGCAACTAGACTTTTTCAATTTTTGACATATAAAATGGACACGCAAGCATGGCGGATGATGTTTTATAGCAGATAATAGGTTTGTGACGTCACTCAATTTTAATGACTTCACTAAAACCGGTTTATAACGTTGCAAGCAAAATTGAGGTGCGTGACGTGAGCGGCTAAGCTGCATTTCGTTTTCGCCCTCTGGAAGCTGAAACAGCCCATATATCTTGTATTCCGTCTATTTTTAAGGTGCAAACTATGTTTACACCCATTTTAGTACCAGTTAAACACACTGGGCTGCTCAAAATTTACTTCAGATCATTGGTTAAAAAGTTGAAATTTTCCTGTTCTGAAGCCTAATCCGACTTGAGGCTTAAAATCCGCTAACAGTGGGAGAAAAATAATCCATCATGAGCCAGTCCATGTAGGATAGGTAAATCTCACCCTTGGGGTTCATCCTTCATGTAAGAGAGCACGAAAAACATACCAAGGTAATAGGTGGGTGGGTGGTTGGGTTATGTTGACAGGTAACATTTCCTAAGAGCAGAATTGCGGAAGCAGAACTTCGGAAAGACATTTCACCTACAGCGAAATTGCGGAAGCGGAACTTCAGACACAGATAGTCCCAGAGCGGAGTTGCGGAAATTGAGCGGAGTTGCGGAAGCGGAACTTCGCAAACACTTTATCTCTTGAGCGGAGCTGCGGAAGCGGAACTTCGTGAACACATTACCCCTGGAGCGGAGTTGCGGAAGCGGAACTTCGCGAACACATTACCCCTTGAGCGGAGTTGCGGAAGCGGAACTTCGCGAACACATTACCCCTTGAGCGGAGTTGCGGAAGCGGAACTTCGTGAACACATTATCTCTTGAGCGGAGCTGCGGAAGCGGAACTTCGTGAACACATTATCTCTTGAGCGGAGCTGCGGAAGCGGAACTTCGCAAACTCATTACCCCATTGCGCGGAGTTGCGGAAGCGGAACTTCGCGAACACATTACCCCTTGAGCGGAGTTGCGGAAGCGGAACTTCGCGAACACATTACCCCTTGAGCGGAGTTGCGGAAGCGGAACTTCGCGAACACAATACCCCTTGAGCGGAGTTGCAGAAGCGGAACTTCGCGAACACATTACCCCTTGAGCGGAGTTGCGGAAGCGGAACTTCGCGAACACATTACCCCTTGAGTGGAGTTGCGGAAGCGGAACTTCGCGAACACATTACCCCTTGAGCGGAGTTGCGGAAGCGGAACTTCGCGAACACATTACCCCTTGAGCGGAGTTGCGGAAGCAGAACTTTGCGAACACATTACCCCTTGAGCGGAGTTGTGGAAGCGAAACTTCGAGAACACATTACCGCTTTTTTATGGCAAACTGCTCAGCCTAAGTAATTTGAAAAAGTACTGATGATAATTCTACACTAATGTGGAGCCAGAGGGGGCCCAAAGGGCCCCTGATAGATCAGGGCCGCAGGCCCCTGTGACAAAGCTATCTAGGCGGTTGCCCGTTGGTGTAGCCATCTTTGTGGTAGCGCAATGGAGGATTTTTTTTTAGCTTAAATCCGTTTTTGACAAAGTTGGTGTTGTAGTGGCAAACTGCTCAGGCTAAGACAGGTAACTTGAAAAAGTACTGATGATAATTCTACACTCATGCGGAGCCAGAGGGGGCCCGAAGGGCCCCTGATAGATCAGGGCCGCAGACCCCTATGACAAAGCTATCTAGGCGGTTGCTTGCTTCACGAAGATCTGCTTCAGAAACTTCGCTCAGAAGGGACGGTCTTCATGAAGTTCCGCTTCCACAACTCCACTCAGAAGGGATTGTTTTCACGAAGTTCTGCATCCGCAACTCTGCTCATAAGGGACTGTCTTCACGAAGTTCCACTTCCGCAACTCCGCTCAGAAGGGACTGTCTTCACCAAGTTCCGCTTCCGCAACTCCGCTCAGAAGGGACTGTCTTCACCAAGTTCCGCTTCAGCTACTCCGCTCAGAAGGGACTGTCTTCTTGAAGTTCAGCTTCCGCAACTCCGCTCAGAAGGGACTGTCTTCAAGGAGTTCCGCTTCCGCAACTCCGCTCAGAAGGGACTGTTTTCACGAAGTTCCGCTTCCGCAACTCCGCTCAGAAGGGACTGTCTTCACGAAGTTCCGCTTCCGCAACTCCGCTCAGGAGGGACTGTCTTCACGAAGTTCCGCTTCCGCAACTCCGCCCAGAAGGGACTGTCTTTATGAAGTTCCGCTTCAGCAACTCCGCTCAGAAGGGACTGTCTTCACGAAGTTCCGCTTCCGCAACTCCGCTCAGGAGGGACTGTCTTCACGAAGTTCCGCTTCCGCAACTCCGCTCAGAAGGGACTGTCTTCACGAAGTTCCGCTATCGCAACTCCGCTCAGAAGGGACTGTCTTCACCAAGTTCCGCTTCCGCAACTCCGCTCAGGAGGGACTGTCTTCGTGAAGTTCCGCTTCCGCAACTCCGCTCAGAAGGGAGTGTCTTCACGAAGTTCCGCTTCCGCAACTCCGCTCAGAAGGGACTGTCTTCACGAAGTCCCGCTTCTGCAACTCCGCTCAGAAGGGACTGTCTTCACCAAGTTCCGCTTCCGCAACTCCACTCAGGAGGGACTGTCTTCGTGAAGTTCCGCTTCCGCAACTCAGCTCAGAAGGGAGTGTCTTCACGAAGTTCCGCTTCTGCAACTCCGCTCAGGAGGGACTGTCTTCACGAAGTTCTGCTTCCGCAACTCTGGGCAGAAGGGACTGTCTCCACGAAGTTCCGCTTCAGCAACTCAGCTTAGAAGGGACTGTCTTCACGAAGTTCCGCTTCTGCAACTCCGCTCAGGAGGGACTGTCTTCATTGGGTTCCGCTTCCGCAACTCCGCTCAGAAGGGACTATCTTCACGAAGTTCCGCTTCCGCAACTCAGCTCAGAAGGAACTGTCTTCACCAAGTTCCGCTTCCGCAACTCCGCTCAGGAGGGACTGTCTTCGTGAAGTTCCGCTTCCGCAACTCCGCTCAGAAGGGAGTGTCTTCGCGAAGTTCCGCTTCCGCAACTCCGCTCAGAAGGGAGTGTCTTCGCGAAGTTCTGCTTCCGCAACGCCACTCAGAAGGGAGTGTCTTCACGAAGTTCCGCTTCCGCAACGCCGCTCAGAAGGGAGTGTCTTCACAAAGTTGCGCTTCCAATACTTCGCTCAGAAGGGACTGTCTTCTTGAAGTTCCACTTCCGCAACTCCGCTCAGAAGGGACTGTCTTCACGAAGTTCCGCTTCCGCAACTCCGCTCAGAAGGGACTGTCTTCTCGAAGTTCCGCTTCCGCAACGCCACTCAGGAGGGACTGTCTTCACGAAGTTCCGCTTCCGCAACTCTGCTCAGGAGGGACTGTCTTCACGAAGTTCCGCTTCCGCAACTCCGCTCAGAAAAGGGACTGTCTTCACCAAGTTCCGCTTCCGCAGCTCCGCTCAGGAGGGAATGTCTTCACAAAGTTCCGCTTCCGCAACTCCGCTCAGAAGGGAGTGTCTTCACAAAGTTCCGCTTCCGCAAATCCAAGGGAATGTCTTCATGAAGTCCTGCTTCCGCTTCCGCAACTCGGCTCTAGGGGTAAAGTTCCGCTTCCGCAATTCCATCTTAGGGGGAATGTGTTCTTATACTTCAACCAGTTTGAAGTCATTTTCGTGCTCTCTTACATGAAGGATTAGCCCACCCTTGGGGTCGGAATTTCAACCAGGGACTCGGCAAGCCTCGTTCCTGGTTGAAATTCCGACCCCCCTCGGGTGAGATTTCCCTATCCTACATGGACACTCATGATGGATTGTTATAATCTTTATATTTTGGATATACTGCAGCATTGAAAAGCCGAATTATTCTTTTTTGAGTTCAAATATGATAACTGTCTTAGGTGTCCCAATTTTTCTACTTTATTACTGTTCCAGGTGAAGAATTTACAGAAAATGAGAGTGGATGTGCTCTGACTGAGCTCTGGACATCTCTGGACCCTGCAACACAGCAAGTAGGGGAACTAGCACCACAGAGACAGGTACCAGACAGTGCAGGAGACAGGGTACCAGAAAATGGTATCCAGATTGTCAAACAGGATGTCAACAGACATGAACAAGCAAACAGTCCCAATGGTTCAAACCAAGCTATCCAGAGATTAAAAACGGAAAAAGAATTGAATTCAAATAAAAATGTGATGTTGGAGGTTACAGATAAACCTGATATGGGTATACAGGGTGATCTGAGTTATAGATCAAGTATAGAAGTGCTGAGCTTTGGGGAATATGATCTAGAAACAGGCGAAACAGCGCAACATTCTGTTGCTGGTCAGAAAAAACATCATGCTGAACACAGTGATAACTATACTGAAAGTAAATTAACAGTTTCAGAGCAAAAGAAGGATGTGATGTTTAGTACTAATTCAATGGATGTAAGTGATTTAAAAGAACAAGTCAGTGGGGAAGAAATACGAGCTTTGGCGGAAAACAACTTAATTGGAACTTTGGAGAAAACAAAGTTTACTGCTTCAGATGGGTTACAGCTTTGGGCAGGGGCAAGTACTTCTGCTTATGACAGGCAGGAGAAAGTTATCCCGATTCCTGACAGAGAAAACATGCCTATATGCCAACAGTCTCCAGAAGCTGATCTTTTAAATAAGAATCAAAATGCAGTTATGCCCCCTGAGTACTTAAGTGATTCTGGCTTCATAGAGATGTTTTCTAATGATTATGAAAACTCACAAAATCTTAGTGCTAGTGGCATTAAAGTCAATCAGTCAGACAGTGGTCACAAAGAAGGAACAGGAAAATCTTTATTTAGAATCAAACCAAAAGTAACCTCTTCGTCAGAAAATGTTCCTCAGAGGACACTAATATTACCTGATAGTTTTACAAGACATAGACCTAATGAATTGTTTGATATTGAAACATTATCATACAGAGAAACTGCTGTATTAAGTTCAATAAATACATTACCAGCCTCTCTTCTTGTAGAAGTTTTCAAATATTTCACACCATGTACTTTATTACAAAAAATCAGTTGTGTGTGTAAGTATTGGTATAATCTGAGCAGGGATCCAGACTTGTGGCGCACACTTAATCTTAGGAACCAGCACAAATTAACTGACATAGTATTGGAACAGTTGTTGAAATTCAGCGAAAGAGTTCTACATGTGAATCTCACGGATTGTAGATTTATAACTGACAAAGGAATAAAAGCGGTATTGTCCAGATGTCGGTGTATTCAGACTTTCAAGCTTATGAGGTGAGCAGAGCTCTAGATAAGAGGGAGTATTTAGTGATAATTAGGGATAATTTTTGTGATTTCTGCATAAAAACATACGTTGTGACTAGGGATGTACCAATACATCGGACTATCGATATATCGCAATAGTAACATTGGCAATAGTCAGTATCGATAGGGAAAGCTGCAATGTCAATACTATCGGCAATAGTGTTTCCAATATCGCAATAGTTTCAATAGTTTCTAGACATGCATCTTTTTCTTGAAAGAAGTCTTTAGCTAAAAGAACAATAGAAATGCATGTGGATTCCAAAGAAGGAACAATAACATTTTCTTTTATTTTGTAGCCAAGGTGTGCATGTTGTGATACAACAGTCATTAAACAATGCTTTTCAGCCGAAAGTTTGTGAACATACCAGAGTTTTATACAGAAAAGCTCAGTTTCTGGATAAAAGATCTGTCCCCAATAGTTATCGCAATGCATTGCAATAGCAACCTGCAATAGTAATAGTATCGCAATGGTACTTCTTGCAATGTCAATACTATCGCAATAGTCATTTATGGACTATCGTTACATCCCTAGTTGTGACCCCTCATATGAACCGTCTCGACGAGACGGTTCAGATGAGGGGTCACAACATATGGTTTCAATGCGAAATATGAAAAATTATCCCTAATTATCATAAAATACTCCCTATTATCTAGAGCTCTGAGGTGAGTTAAAGATTTTAAGGCATTTGGATAACGGAGTCTCTATTTTTTCTTCCATTTTTACAAAGGGGAACAACCCTTGTGACTTCCTATTTTCTTCCCAAGACTACAGAGCACTTCCAGAATGGCTTGTACTGTTATATATAAAGGCATTTAGAATTTTCTCCTCTGAATTTGTGCCTGTGGGAGCAGAGAAAATATTTTCCTTTAAGAGTTGTCCCCCATTGAGAAGGGCGGCAGAAATGCAAACAGCAAAGTTGCTTTCCTTGAAAGTGCTCCCATTCTCATTCACTGCTAATAAAGAAAGTAGGAATTTTAACTGATCATGTGTCACAGGGTTTCCACAGTCCGGGGAAAAAACACCTAAAAATAAATTTTTCGGAATTTTGAAGTGGAGGGTGAATGGCAACCTATATATGAGAATTACCAATAGTATTTAGTAGTGTTGTGCGGATGATCGACTATAGTCGAAAATCGTTATTACTGTCACGACTAATGATCGACTACAATTTTTCTATTGTCGACTAACATTTTAAGTAGCATGCTTGTTCACAAGTTAAATTTTGTAGACTGATGAATATACAGTGTAATACTATTTAAAATTGTTTTTGCATGCCCTGAAAATAAACAAGACTTTTGAGCTAAAGTATACCCCAAAACAGACCAATTTTTAAGATTTTGGAAAGGTAAAAGAATACAGTTGTTATTACTTAATTTATAGACGACTATTAGTTGATGATCGGCCGCTTCAACAGAAGCGATGATCGACTACAAAATTTTGGCCGATACCCAACAGTAGTATCTAGTGCAAAAAAGAATATAATGGCTAACTAGTTTATATACAATTTCACCTACGTAAGCATGATTCTGTTCCAAGTATTTTCAGATTGTTGAAATGTCATCTTTGTTTTCCAGATGCTTTGATTTGACAGACCAAGCATTTGAAGGACTCTGTATGAGGAAACTATGTTCACAGTTATCTGCCCTTCATCTTGATGGGTGTTATAAAGTTTCTGATAGAACTGTGCAAGAGGTAGATTTTCACAAATTTTCACTATGTAAAAATTCTAAGTATTGGCACAGATAGGTTTTAGCAAACAATACATCTGTAGCAAAATTAGGTCACAGCGAACGATTTATGAGCCCCAAACTTGCTCGGATGTCAATATTCCAAGGAAGACAGAATGGATATTGTCAAATTTAATCAGAATGACACTTGAATGGAGTTCTTTCAGATTTATACAACTGAACCGTCCGAGATGGCTGCCAGCTGCGGTTACTAAAAATTGCAAAAATGTAAAAATGACATTATTTCAAGAGCCCCTGAATAGGTCTGGGAATCAGTTTTTGAAAATTGACCATCCAAGATAAGTGCTATCCACCTTTACTAAGAATAGCAAAAAAAAAAAAAATGAAAATGGCAATACCTCAAGAACAGCTAATGGATTTTGTCAAAATTTGTGTCAGAATGGTCCTTACAGTCCAATTTTCTTTTAGACATACATTTATCAAACCAGTCAGAGCTCTAGATAAGAAGGGGTAACAGGGATAATTTTCCACATTTTTCAACAAAAACATACTAAATGTGTGACCCCTCATTATAGTGCTGTCTCAGCAAGACAGTTCAATTGAGGGGTCACAACATATGTTTTTGTTGAGAAATAAGAAAAATTGTCTTTTACTTATCCTCAAAACCCCACCTTATCTGGAGCACTGAACCTTGCTTACATTGTCTTCTTACTATGAACTCTAGGAGCCCCGGTAGCTCAGTACCTTAGCACTGGCCTGCTGGTCTAGCTGTCTGGGTTTGAGCTGTGCTGTAGGCGTGGATCTTTTCAATCTTTTCAATCATAAATGGGGTCCATTGCACACAGCCTTTCATTATCACCCAACCATTGTCTGATATAACTGAAATACTGTGAAAAAGGACGTAAAATTGACAGTCTCCATCCATCCATACTATGAACTGTGCTACTGCAGAAGTGGGAATTAGCATTCCGCGGAATTCTTGTATTAGATGTCCCCACTACAAAAAATTCTTATCCTTGAAATGTTGTCTGAAAAAAAAGAGTCAGAGACTGAAGGAACAGCCTGATCAGGGTCTACACTCTTTCCCATTTCATTTGCATCTTTTAGAAGGATTATTGCATTAAAAAAACAAACTTAAATTTTTAGAACAGTGATGTTGATTATTTTAAGTCTCACCTTTACTAGCAAAAGGGAGATATAGGTAATACTTTCCTGGTATCATAGGCAGTGGTGGAAACATAAACTTAGTTAGCATCAAGTTTTCTTGATTAGCTCAGTTTTGTGTCAGCAAGCAGACAGGTGCACACTGCATAATTCCACAGAATTCTTTTTAGAATTTTTACGGTAGTTGAATGTTTTTATATTTTGTACAGGTATCAGAGGCTTGTAAAAATCTGAAGCTTCTTCATCTGAATCAGTGCAACAAGGTGACAGATACAGGAGTTATTGCCCTTTCTCACAACTGCCCTAAATTGCGACAACTTCTGTTGGATCATTGTGACAAGGTAATGAATATCAGGGCCCAGTTGTTCAAAGCATTGTTAGCCTAAAGAGCTCATTAAAAGGTCAACTTACCAAGTATTTTGCGACTTTATTGCCAAATATACTGAGATTTTTTGTTGAAAATATGTGAGAAGCTTTTGAAATGCAAAAGCTTCTTACATTTTTCCTACAAAAATTTTGAGATAATAACCTTTAAAATATTAATGTCTCGTTAACTAAATGATGTCTTTAGTTGAACATTTTGGCCCAGATAGCATGGGTTCAGATGTTCAAAACTAGCCAGGTTGTTAGTTAACAAGACATTAAATTTTCACATGTATTGTACTCAAAAACACAAACATTTTTAGACGTCTCCCCCCCCCACCCCCCCCACCCCCTCAAAAAATGCAAAAGCTCCCCTTTTTTCAGCCCAAAATATTAGAACACTTGATTTTATGTGTTCCAGAAAACTAAACAACTCCTTGGCTAAGGAATTGTTAAGATAAACAATGCTCTGAACAGCCGAAGGCCTGGTTGTTCAAAGCACTGTTAGCTTAGCAAAGTTGTTAGTCAGTTATTGTAAAGTCTTCCAGTAACCATAAATTCAAGAGGGCTCATATTTTTATGCCCCAGCATCATATGATGCCGGGAGCATATAGTGTTTTGGTTGTGCGTACATGTGTATGTTATTATGTAGGTACGTGATCCTGTTAGACTCAGGTTAACATTTTTGTAAAAGGTTGATTTCAGGGTTCCTATTATTGTAGCAACCTGAACAGGAATACACAAGAATTAGGGCAGAATGATCCATATGTCGCGGTCCATTGACTTCAGACTTAGGCTAATTTTGGAAGGTTAAGATTTTTGTAAGAGGTAGATTTTAGAGTTCCTCTTATTGTAGCAACTTGATATATTTGTATGAGGGTTAATATCTATAAGAACAACAGGAATTTACAAGAATCAGGTCATGATGAGCTATATGTCACGGTCCACTGACTTGGTTTTTAACCATGTTATGTAATTCACAATATTTTCTATTTTGGCCATAGTTACAGTGACTCTGAAACTGTATAAAGGGTTGCAGTTTGTGTCACATTTCTAATGTTGGGCAATGCTTTGTTTGTGGCCTTTTATATTATACAAGTCTGCCTCTATGAACCTACTTGTCCTACAAGTGCCAGAACCTTAATCAAGGCACCGACTTACACAAGGCACTAGGCGGAGGCATCTGTGTACTATGGACACTTTTCTAGTTTGCTAAAAAATGGTAGCAGTTTTGCATAAAATATGTTTGAAATTTTAACATCTTGTTAACTAACGACATTGTTAAATTTGAACAACCGGGGCCTGAAAATTAAAAAAAAATAAGCTTCTGGTGGATAGTGGATAGATAGCAAAAATATAACAATGTCTTTTACATTCAAATAGCAAAAATATCACAATGTTTTTTACATTCAAATGTATTGTATTAATTCTAATTAACACCTCTGATCAAATTAACACCCCTGCCTCTTTTCCAAAAATAATGTTATACTGACTTGCCAACCTTCATGTTTTCCATCAGTTTTACAAAGGGGAACAACATGAATTCCTGTTTGCTTATTTCTCTGGAGGACTAGCGCTTCCTAATGGTGTCCACTTTTCAAGGAAAGAGTTTGCTGCTAGAGGAGCAAATTCTTTAAGAGCTTATTCCTATAAGCTTTGGAAAGGGAGGCCAAAAATAAAAGAGTGAAAATAGTAGAGTTGCTTCATTTGAAAATATATCCATTCACCTTAATACTGTTTATTACAAGTATTTTGGCAGTGGCTGATTTACTACACTTTACGCTCCAAATAACTCCCCCCTCCCCCCACACACCCCTCCCGTAAAATGCAGTGCCCTAAAATGGTATGTAAAATCAAAAGGAGCAGTCTGATCTGGGTGAGCGAGACATAGATGTCACAACTTCAGTTTGGTGTATGTGCATGCGTGCATCTGGATTTTTTCTGGGCCGTTTCTTGTACATTTACACATGGATTTCAAAATAATTTGGCACAATTGTTCTCCTTGATGATGGTAGGTTGAAGGTCAAGATCACACGTGAAGGTCAAATGGTCATAAATTTGAGCTTGTCAGAGCCATTACTTCTACATTTATGCATGGATTTCATAATTCGGAACAATTGGTTCTCATTTATGAGTAAAAGTTCCATTTGAATAATTTGTTCAGGTAGATTGAAGGTCAAGATCACACTTGAAGGTCAAATGATCAAATGGTCATGAATTTGAGCTTGTCCGAGCCATTACTTTTACATTTATGCATGGATTTCAAAATAAGTTGGCACAATGGTTCTCCTTTATGAGTAGAAGTGCCATTTGAATCATTTGTTCAGGTAGATTGAAGGTCAAGGTCACACTTAAAGGTCAAGTGATAAAATGGTCATAAATTAAGCTTGTCTTCTTCATTTTATTCATGGATTTCAAAATAATTTTGCACAATGGTTCTCCTTTATATGTTGAAGTGCCATTTGAAACGTTTGTTCGGGTAGGATGAAAGTCAGTGTCACACTTGAATGATAAAACAGTCGTAAATTGAGCTTGTCCAAATCATTACTTGTACATGGATTTCAAAATAATTTAGCACAGTTGTTTTCCTTGATCTTTAAGTAGAAGCGTCAAGTGAAACATTTGTTTGTGTAGGATGAAGGTCAAGGTCACACTTGAAGGTCAAATGATTAAATTGTCATAAATGGAGCTTGTCTGGACCATAACTTCTGCATTTATGCTTGGAATTAAAATAATTTGGAACAATTGATCTTCTTGATATAAAGCAGAAGTGTCATGTGAAATAGGTCCAAGGTTAAATGATAAAATTGTCATAAATTGAGCCTGTCTGGGCCATTACTTCAACTTGCTTTCCATAATGAAAAATTTGATATATAAATATGCTGTCTAAGTATGTTGTTGTTAGGCTTCTTTCTAGATTGAAGCAGTTAGTTTTGACACTAAAGCAAACAGCGGGCTCAACAAGTTGTCCCTGGACAACCATTCTGGTTATGGCATTATGCTTTGCTCTTTTACAGGTTACCAATGCCAGTATTACAGAGTTAGTCCAGGGATGTCCCGACCTGGTATATCTTAACTTTATGTCTTGTGGTGTTTCTGATGATGGTGTCAGGCAGCTTGCCAAGGTGAGAGAGAAAATAAATGTGTACAATTCATTTTACCTTTTTTTTTTAGCTCACCTGGCCCGAAGGGCCATAGTGAGCTATTGTCATACCAATGCGTGCGTCGTGCGTCGTCACGCAAAATGTCCGTCAACACCTAAAAACAAATATTGAAACATCTTCTTCTGTAAAACTACTGGTCCCATGGTTCTCAAATTTCACATGGAGCATGACTTGACTCCAGGGTCTCAGAATTGTAAAATTGGGTCAGGTTGAAAATCCAAGATGGCCGCTGTTACTAAAAATAGCAAAAACAACAAAATAAACTTCTTCTCCAGAACCACTGGGTATATTTGTCTGAATTTTGGCATGAAACATCGATCAGTGAAACCTTGGTATTCAAAATTGTAAAAATGAAAAAAATCTGTAGCGGAGTTTTGTCACAGTGACCTACTTTCTGTTTACGTGTGTAATTTTGCTCAAATGCCAATGTCAAAAAATGACCTATTTAAACAACTTCAAACAACTTCTTCTCTAAAACCACTGAGCCCATAGATCTCAAATTTCACATGGAGCATGACCAGACTGCAGGGTTTCAAAATTGTAAAATTGGGTCAGGTCAAGAATCCAAGATGGCCGCCGTTACTAAAAATAGCAAAAACAACAAAATCAACTTCTTCTCCAGAACCAGTTGGTATATTTGGTTGAAAGTTTGCATGGAACATAAGTGGGACCTTGGTATTAAAAATTGTAAAAATAAAAAAAAATCTATAGCGGAATTAGGTCACAGTGACCTACTTAGCGTTTACAAGGCCGATTTTGCTCAAATGTCAATATCTCAAGAAAATGCAACCAATTCTGACCAGATTTGGTCAGAATTGGTTCTTGAGTGGAATTATTTCAATTTTGTGCCAGTTGACTATCCAAGATGGCCACCATGAGGGGCGTTACTAAAAATAGCACAAACATAAAAATGACAATTACTCAAGAACCCTTGAATGGAATTGGACCAATTTTGTGTCAGAATGTTCCTTGCATGAAGCCGTTTCGATTAATTGCAATTTGGCATTCCAAGATGGCCGCCATCTGGTGTTACTAAAAATAGCACAACATAAAAATGACAATTACTCAAGAACCCTTGAATGGAATTGGACCAATTTTGTGTCAGAATGTTCTTTGCATGAAGTCGTTTTGATTAATTGCAATTTGGCATTCCAAGATGGCCGCCCTCTGCCGTTACTAAAAATAGCACAAAACATGAAAATGACAATATCTCAGTAACCGCTGAATGGATTTTGACGAAATTTGTTTCAAAATGATTCTTGCATTGAGATGTTTCAAAAATATCTAACTGTTGACCATTCATATTGGCCTCTGTTACTAAAAATAGAAAAATGTGAAAATTAGAAAATCTCAATGGAGTTGGATTAATTTTGTGTCAGAATGGTCCTTTCATTAAGCTTTTTCGATTTTTTGCATTTAGGCATTCCAAGATGGCCGCCATTTGCCGTTACAGAAAATAGCACAAAACATGAAAATGACAATATCTCAGTAACCGCTGAATGGATTTTGACGAAATTTGTGTCAAAATGATTCTTGCATTGAGATGTTTCAAAAATATCTAACTGTAAGACCAGTCATATTGGCCTCTGTTACTAAAAATAGAAAAATGTGAAAATCAGAAAATCTCAATGGAATTGGACCAAATTTGTGTCAAAATGGTCCTTGCATGAAGGCTTTTCGATTTTTTGCATTTTAGCAATCCAAGATGGCCGCCATCTGCCGTTACTAAAAATAGCACAAAACATGAAACTGGCAATATCTCAGTAACCCCTGAATGGATTTTGATGAAATTTGTGGCAAAATGATTCTTGCATTGAGGTGTTTCAAAAGTAAATATATAAAGACCAGGCAAGTTGGCCTCTGTTACTAAAAGTAGCAAAATGTGAAAATGAGAAATTGTCAGTGGAATTGGACCAATTTTGTATCAGAATGGTTCCGTTGCACAATAGCCAGGTGAGCGATATCAGGCCCATTTGGGCCTCTTGTTTTTTTAGATACTTCTGAATTGTAGCCATAAGAATACATATGAGCCTCAAGAGGACAAAACCAGCAAAGTGGTGAAGTGGCATGTGCACCCAGTGAAGACTCAGATCGGCCTTGGCATCCACCAAGTCTGTGCAGAGTCTTCATTGTCGGCATGGAGCTACCTTAGACCCTAAGCTACCCTTCAAGTGCACAGCAAAGACTCTGATCAGACTTGGCGGATGTATATTCAGAGATAAGATATATGCGCACAGTTAAGGTTCTTGTTTTAGGGAACTGGAGATGCACTGATGATGTGTGTTATGCCTATGTTTAATGTCTCATGATGTATTTATTGTCTCGCCTGCGAAGCAGAGGCGAGACATATGTATTGCTTTTCAGGTGTCGTTGTCGTCGTCGGCGTCGTCGGCGGCGGCGTAAACTTTTGTCGAGTTTTGCGTTTAGGTCATTTTCTTAGAAATTATAAGGGCTAGAGCCATGAAACTTGGGTCATGCATACATCTGGAAGAGTACATCTGAAAGCCATCATCAATGTTGAGTCTTGACCTAGATTTTACGGTTGACTGACTTTGCAATTTTTTGTCGAGTTTTTGCGTTTAGGTCATTTTCTCAGAAACTACAAGTGCTAGAGCCATGAACCTTGGGTCATGCATACATCTGGAAGAGTACAGCTGAAAGCCATCATCAATGTTGAGTCTTGACCTAGATTTTACGGTTGACTGACTTCACACTTTTTTGTCGAGTTTTTGCGTTTAGGTCATTTTCTCAGAAACTACAAGTGCTAGAGCCATGAAACTTGGGTCATGCATACATCTGGAAGAGTACAGCTGAAAGCCATCATCAATGTTGAGTCTTGACCTAGATTTTACGGTTGACTGACCTCGCAATTTTTTGTCGAGTTTTTGCGTTTAGGTTATTTTCTCAGAAACTATGAGGGTTAGAGCCGTGAAACTTGGGTCATGCATACATCTGGAAGAGTACAGCTGAAAGCCATCATCAATGTTGTGTCTTGACCTAGATTTTATGGTTGACTGACTTCGCACTTTTTTGTCAAGTTTTTGCGTTTAGGTCATTTTCTCAGAAACTATAAGGGCTAGAGCCATGAAACTTGGGCCATGCATACATCTGAAAGAGTAACTTTCAAAGCCATCATCTGTATTAAGTCTTGACATACATTTTACGGTTGACTGACTTCGCAATTTTTGTCAAGTTTTTGCGTTAAGGTCTGGTACTCAGAAACTATAAGGGCTAGAGCCATGAAACTTGGGCCATGCATTCATCTGGAAGAGAAGAACTCAAAGTCATCATTGATATTGAGTCTTTATCAACATTTTACGGTTGGCTGACTTTGCATTTTTTGGCAAGTTTACGCGTCTAGTCTGTTTCTCAGAAACTGTAAGGGCTAGAGCCATGAAACTTGGTTCATTCATACATCTTTGCTGATTTAGCTCTGTTTTGTGACAAAGCGCCAGCAGGCGAGACACCGCATTCCGCAGAATTCTTGTATTTATTTGAAATGAGACATTTGACTGGAGCACAGTATGATATACAAGAGTATAATGTATATTTAGAGATAAAATATACACATATAGTTAAGATTCGTGCTTCAGTGAACTGGAGATGCACTGATGAGTGTTATGCCTATGTTTAATGTATCATGATATAATTCGTCTAGAGTGCAGTTTAATATAGAAGAGTATAATGTATACGGTATTGATCCTAATAAATGCCCCTGCTCTTATAAATGCCCCCTGCCTCTTTTCCGAAAATAATAATATACTAAATTCTGTGAATATCTGTTTGCTTAGCTGGATGAGGTAGCTCTTTGAAATGGGGTCTCCTTAAGGAAAGAATTTGCTCCCAGAGGAGTAAATTCTTTAAGAGTTGACTGCTACTGAGAAGGGAGGCAAAAATAGTAGAGTAGCTTCCTGTGCACACTCACCTTAATACTATTGATTGGCGGTAATTTACTAGACTTTACGCTCTAAATAACACCCAGAATGCAATGCCCCCAGGGCATTTAAGGGAATTAATATGGCATTCAGAGTCTGTAGCTTTGTAATCAGTAACAAGTTTTCTTGTTTTGCAGTTGAAGAATCTGGCAAATATAGATCTTTCGAATATTCCACGACTGACCCCTGGTCCAGTGATGGAGATTGCCCGAAGCTGTGAGCTACTGGAGTGCATCAACATCTCACTTAACTCTGTCATGAATGATGATTGTGTCTCGTATATTGCTCGATATTGTCGAAAACTCAAACGACTATATTGTGTGTCATGCCATATTACTGACAAAGGTTTGTTTGTTGTATAATGTCCAAATAAGGGTACCATATTTATCTTGCATCTGCTGCAAAGTGCGCCAAATGATAGGGGTATGATAACATAATATCATGTCACTTTTGCCGGGTTGCATAGGGCAGTTGATAGCGCGCCTTACTCAAGAGCCAGAGGTCGCGGGTTCGATACTCGGTCTGGCCACTTACTTCCGTTTCTCCTTCCGCTGATTCAAGAAGAGCAATTGTCAGTTACTTGGGAAAGTATGTGCACTTAGTACTGGCTAATCGCTTTAGGACGTCTATGCCTGCCTATAAATACTGCGGTAAGGGCAACTGACCGTCCTGACATGACTTAGCTGTGTTCATGAACGTAAAGCAACAAAACAACAACAACATGTCACTTTAGAACTATGCTTGCGTGAATGGTGTCAGGTAGTAGATTTAGAAGTGATCTCTGAAGGTGATTGTTACATACTGACGTCGGCCGTGATAACAGCTTTCTATTGGTTTAAATGACTTCACCAAAATAACGTCATCAAGCCTATCGTGATGTCAGCAATTAAGGACAAAACTGTGTTTGCTTTTAAACTTAGTTGACAATCTTTACACCTTAAAATCATCTAACTATGCATGATAAATAGAAAACCATGTTGGTATCTTTTGATATTAAGTTTATCAGGCTCGACCAGAAACATGTGGGAATGACTCGGCAGGCCTTGCCCTTCCTATGCTGTTTTTTGTATCAGAAGACACTAACATGGTTTTCTCTATTTATTTGGATAGAAAGCAGTTCTCTTTAAAAAGGGTAAAGGTTTCCCATAGCCAAATAGCCGTAGGGGCAGTGGGGGCTAGAGACCCACTGTATCTTGGGCACAGCTGATGAAAGGCGGAGCCCATCTCTCTCCTTTTGCTGCCTTATCCTTCCCTAATTCGAAAAAGGTACCTATTCACTGCTGGGTTGACAGAGAGGGGTTTCCAGTCATCGGATGGTGACGGTGAGCCGCAAACTCACTACCTTCCGGTGACTTTCTGCACAGTAACGGAGCCAGTTCTCTTTAATGACCCGAAATATCTAAATCAGTCTCATGAAATTCTATTTTGAGAGTTTTATGTACAGTCAACTCTTGATATCTCGAAGTCTAATTTCAGCCCAAACTACTGATATGTCAAAGTAAATTTTCTGACACCAGAAAATTTACTTTGAGATATCACTAGTTTTAGATAACAGGAGTTGAAATGTAAATAAAAATAGGAAATGTATCATTTGATATAAGAAGATATTTTGAGATATCAATGTTCGAGATATCGGGAGTTGACTGTATGTTAAGTAGTGTGAGTATAAGGAGCTCCAGTTTTGCCAGAATCATGTTAAAAGGCATAATCAACCAGGAAAGACTCAGTTCAACCTGCTTACTTGCAGATTTTGCCCCTTTGGCATGGACAATTCATGAATCCAAAGGAATCAGGATAGCAAACATGAAGACTACGGTCAGATTTTACGTACCACAGGGTTTCCCCTTCCAAAACAATCCCAAAAATTTAGATCCATCTTATAAGATGGATCTAGATTTTCGGGCTTGTCTTGGAAGGGACAAATCCATCTTACAGCGATATTTCTTAAGACTGATTTAAATATTTTGAGGTCATCCTAGAGAGTGATAAACCTGTATTTTAGCCAAATAAATACTGTAGGAGAGGCTGATTTCTGTTTTTTTTTAGTATTTCCAGTATGATTATGGCTTTAGATCTCTTTCCATGTCAGTTATATGAGCCGCAACATGAGAAAACCAACAAAGTGGTTGTGCGGAAAGCACAGTCTCAGATCAGCCTGGGCATCTGCCCAGTCTGATCAGAGTCTTTGCTGTCCACATGGAGGTAGCATAGACCCTTAGCTACCCTTTAAGCGTAAAATGAAGACTCTGATCAGACTGGGCAGATGCCCAGGCTGATCAGACTCTGCGCTTGGTGCACAACCACTTTCATGGTTTTCTTGTGTCGTGGCTCAATTATTGTCATTTTATTTTGATATTTGTTCAACAGGATTGACAGACATAGCAAACTCTTGTCCTACATTAGAAGCTCTTGACGTTGGTTGGTGCCAGGATATTACAGACTTAGGAGTTAGAGTAATCTCCCATGCCTGCACACATTTGGAATACTTCGGACTTATTCGCTGTGATAAAGTGACCTTGGAAACCATTGAGGAATTGGTGTTGCAATATCCTCATATAAACTATTCCACGTTTATTTTGGAGTCAAAACGATTACTCGAGAGAGCGAGGCGTGAAGGTTTCCAGTGTGCGTACCTTCCTACAGCTCCCCATTAGAAGAAAGAATATATGAGCTGCGACACGAGAAACACAACAAAGTGGCTGTGGGCCCAGAGCAGACTCAGATCAGCCTGGGCATCCACCCAGTCTGATCAGAGTCTTCGCTGTCCACATGGAGGTAGCATAGACCCTTGGCTACCCGTTAAGCGCAAAGTGAAGTCTCTGATCAGACTGGGTGGATGTTCAGGCTGATCTGAGTCTGCACTGGGCGCACAACCACTTCGTTGGTTTTCTCGTGTCGCGGATCTTGTTTTCTTGTGTTTGTTATTGGATTTCACAGTGCTCTTGTTCAGACTGAAATGCAGGGTTAATAATTATTGATTTCCCAATATTATATATGAAAAGTATATATGAGCCGCAACATGACAAAACCAACAAATTGGCATATGCACCCAGCAAACACTCAAATCAGCCTGGGCATCCGCCCTGTCTGATCAGAGTCTTGGCTGAGTGCTTAAAGAGCAGCTAAGGATCAAAGATAGATCCATGCGGACAGCAAGGATTCTGACCAAATTGGACAGATGCCTAGGCTGATCTGAGTCTTCTCTGGGTGCACATGCATTTTTATTGATTTTGACATGTCGCTGCTCATATGCAGTTGGGCCCCTAAGAAAATATCAAAAAAATTATGTTGCCATGGAGAAATAGAAAACCAAGCTTATTCTTAGCTCTCATTTTTGTCTCACTAGTGACCAGATGATAATTGAGGGATAATTTTCTTTATTTCTCATCGAAACCATATGTTGTGACCCCTCATCTGAACCGTCTCTGAGACGGTTCAGATGAGGGGTCACAACATATGGTTTTGTCCAAAATTAACAAAAAAATATCCCTAATTATCACCAAATACTCCCTCTTATCTAGTGCTCTGAGTGACTCGCAAAGGCGAAACATAGGTATTGCTTTTAAAGTGTTTCCGCTGGCAGCATGTGCTCTGTGTCAAGTTTACGTGTTTAGCTCTGTATTGTGACAACATACAGACAGGCGAGACACTGCATACCATAAAACTGACAATTTACCTCCCCAAATGACAATTCTCAATACAGTTATCCCCATTCTAATTAATGCTTTTTTCATTTTTCACCTTTAAAAGTGTGTTATTCTGCACCCACAGCGATGTAAAACCAGACGTCAGCCAATGAGAAGCAACGTAACATAATGACGTTGGGTTTCCGACAGTATATCGGAGGATATACTGCCCCAAATGTTTTTACATTATCCAATCAGACGTCACGTTACATGCGTAAGTGCATTAGAATTCTTGTTATAACTTATCAGAAACTGTGATACCACCATGATAGTGGAATTACAGTCAGTAAAGTTATTCCGCCACGTAAAGTATACCATAGAAATTCTAAGAATTGTTACAGATATGTCTGGGCAAACAGTGCAGACCCTGATCAGACTGCTCCTGATAGGAGCAGTCTGATAAGGGTTTACACTTTTTGCCATTCCATAAGCATCTTTTGGATGAAAGTGTAGGAAAAACTATTGTTTTTATTCTGGTGTCAGCATCCTTGTCTGTTACACAGAAAACTCTACACTGGGGTGTACAGTTTTATGTGCCACAAAGATGGGGGAGGACATTTCTAGCTAATGATGCAATTAACCAGTATACAAATCTAACAATGAAACTTTAACAAATTTAGAATTTTTGAATACTATATGAGCCGCGACACGACAAAACCAACAATGTGGTTGTGCGCCCAGTACAGACTCAGATTAGCCTTGGCATCTGCCGAGTTGACCAGACTCTTCGTTAAGTGCTCAAAGGGTAGCCAAGGGTCTAAGCTACCACCATGCGGACAGCGAAGACTCTGATCAGACTGGGTGGATGCCAGGCTGGTTTTGTTGTGTTGCGGCTCATATACAATATATGAATAAATTCTATTTACAAACACAACAATTCACAAGTTATACATACATTATTATACAGTTCGAATCAGTTCATCTTGCTTTTGCGGGAATGGAGTATGCTTTAAATCTGAAATTGATTCGCATTCAGTACACAAATCAATTGCAGATTGATCCCAACACCATACTCGACTCAGTGATATTAACTGGATGAACAGGAAAAGAGAAGAACCCCACCCCCCAAAAAAATAAGACAACAGTTAAGGCCTTTACAGGAACTACAGTGCTGTTTCTTGGTCACTCTGTCATTTCACAACGACCAGTCACTCATCATTATGTTCTAATTTTCACTTGTAAGCAACTTTTGGGTTAATTTCACCTAGTGGATAAGTCCACTTTTATATTTTACACTATTGCAAATTACAAATGACACAACAAAACCAACAAAGTGGCTGTGCGCCCATCCCAGACTCAGATCAGTCTGGGCATCTGCCCAGTCTGATCAGAGTCTTCCCTGTCCGTATGGAGGTAGCTTAGACCCTTAGCTATCCTTTAAGTGCTTAGCAAAGAGTCTGATCACACCGGGCAGATGCCCAGGTGATCTGAGTCTGCCCTGGGTGCACACTTTGTTAGTTTTACCATGTCGTGGCTCAAATAGCTACACGTGTATATTGGGAAAAATCCCTGGTCTAGACTTAGATGCTGATCGCCCTGGTGGTTGATATATCCCTCCTCTGCTAGGCTTCAGGTATCAACAGACATCAGCTAGTATTATATGAGGAGTGGCCAAAGTCAAATCATCTGACTTGAATTAAGGAGCTAACACCCAATACATTACAATAACAATACACTAAGACATTGGTCTGTCTTATAAAAACAATAATAACGCCCTCGATAAGTACCGTATTAACCTAAAATTTCGGACACCCGAGAGTTGGACAATTATTGTTTGAAAATTCTTAGAAATTGGATTTTACTCCTGTTAATGCATCCAAATGATGCTTAGTGAAAGGCAAATGTTGTAGACCCTGATCAAACTGTTCCTTAGGAGCAGTTTGATCTGTTTCTACGATGTTTGTTCAGGCCTGACTGTCCGAATATTTAGGGTCATTACCGTACCGAGAGTTTAGCCCACATGCCAGCCATGTCAGTAGACATGACTCATGAATGCTATTAAACGAAGTGCAAATCCTATTTGTAAAGTGTAACAATGAAGAAACACAGACCAGACTACGTCCATGTGACAAAGATCTGACGTCCATGGTATGGTGAAATGACAAAAAAAGTATGTTTTCTCTTTAATCCCTGAGGGTCACAGGCAAGATACCACCACCTATGAGTCATATGCTAAACTTTTATTTAGACGTTGCTCCTCTCATAATGCACCAGCTCCTGCAAATTTTGATGAACTGATTTCTGAACTCAGAACATGAAAAACCATAAATTATGAAGTTTGCAGAGCAGTTGATCTGTTCTAATATGAGCCACAACATGAGAAAACAAAGTGGTGCGCCCAGCTCAGACTCAGATCAACCTGGGCATCTTAACTACCCTTTAAGTGCTAAGGAAAGACTGATCAGACTGGGTGGATCTCCAGGCATATCTGAGTCTGTGCTGGCGTGCTACCACTTTGTTGGTTTTCTCGTGTCATTGCTTGTATGAAGACGTTTTCACACATTCCCAGTTCTGCTTCAGCCACAGATATTCCTATGTGTTGCATTATCAGTCGGGCAATCTGAGGTAAGCAGACGAGGACAATACAAGCCATTTCTCAGAGCCCTAGATAAGAGGGAGTATTTGGTTATAATTAGGGATAATTTTTGTTAATTATGCATTAAAAAATATGTTGTGACCCCTCATCTGAACAGTCTCGAGACGGTTCAGATGAGGGGTCACAACATATGGTTTCAATGAGAAATAAAGAAAATTATCCCTCAATTATCATCGAATACCCGTCTTATCTAGAGCTCTGAATTTACTGTACCAATAAACATGGCAGTCTTTGTGTCAGTTGCTGAAATCTGTGTTCGCTAGTTTTAGTCATCCCTCTTTAAAAGGTGGTGGCAGATTAGTTTGGAAATTGTTAAAGGGGTAAGGGACAGCAGAATGATTGTTGGTATAATAACGTACATGTAGTATGAAACGTTTTTATGCACGTCAACACATATAACAGAACAGTGTAATTTGCATATTTAACCCAATAGTTGATTATTGTTTTTAATGCATGGCTTTATTACACGCTCAGATAGGACGTCATATACTAAAGCATTGTAATGGAGTCGCTCCATTAGAAGTGTAAGGCAAACAGATGCCATTTCTAACTCCTGCAACTAAAGAGACATAAATGCTAGGGATATTTACTAAGAAAATAGACAGCTGCTAATGATAATCTTTGTTTCGGTAAAAGAAGTACGGTAGGGCATGCCCGTTGAAAATACATGTTTTTAAGGCCCAGAATGCATTGTCGTTTTCACGTAAAAATTTGAGGTAAAAAAACTGGGGAAGGCCAGATTTTTTGTGTTTTGTCTTTACTTATAGTTTGCATTGTCTTAGAGCTAAATCATAAACTTGTTTGGTTGGTTTTGCTTAATACCTCTTTCAGACAGTATTTCAGCTGTTTAAAGTAAAAGAAGAAGAAAGGAAGACAGGATGAATTAATTACCTAGCATCCAATAAGTAAGACACACACAAACACTTGAGACCCAATGAGGATGTTCACAGGGAGATCCAAGCGGTCACTGGTAAATATGACGAGTTCCTGACCTTGGTCAAGAATCTGAAACTGAGGTGGTCTGACCACATCGCAAGGTCTTCTGAATTAGCAAAGACAACTTTAAAAGGCACTGTGAAGGAAGAAGAAGAGGTACCCAGATGAAGAGGTGGGAAGACAATATTAATGAGTGGATAGGGAATGAGTGGATAGGGATTGACTTTGCTAGCTCAAATAGGGCAGTAGAGACATGAAGACAGGAACAGGTCTCTTTTTTTATCCCCCGCCGAAGGTAGTTTCCTCCATGTCCGTCCGTCTGTTTGTGTCCGTCCGTCCGTCCGTCCGGAGCCATAACTATGTATCCATTGGATGGAATTTCATGAAACTTATACTAAATATATATCATTATAACAGGCTGACGCACGTGAAGTTTCCTTAGACTGGCTTCAGTAATGCATGAGTTATTGCCCTTTAATTGACTTAAAATCAATAAAATGAGCCATAACTACGTAACCACTGGATGGAATTTCATGAAAGTTTACTTAAAATAAATATATATCACTATAATGCCCTAACGCATGTGAAGTTTTGTCAGACTGGCTTCAGCAATGCACGAGTTATTGCTTTTTAATTGATTTAAAATCAATAAAATGGGCCATAACTAAGTAACTAATAATTATCAAACTTCATGAAACTTTAACTAAATATGTATCATCATAACGCGGATATGCACATAAAGTTTCACTAGAATGTCATCAATAATGCATGATTTATTGCCCTTGAATCAATTTAAGATTACCAAATTCAGCTGTAACTAAGTTATCAGTGGATAGAAATCTATGAATCTTATAGTATAGTTTTATATCACCATAACACATTGTTGCATCTTAGGTTCTGTCAGAATCACATCAGTTAGCCATAAGTTATTGCCCTTGAATTGATTGAAAATCAACAAACTGAGTCCTGACTAATGAATGGAATTTCATGAAACCTAAAATAGTTATGTATTGTCATGACACAGCAGTGCACATTAAGTTTTGCCATAATCGCTCCAATAATGACTGATTTAATGCCCTTGAATTGATTTACAATCCACAAAATAGCCATAACTAAGATACCAGTGAACAAAATTTATCGTAAATGAATTAAAATGCATCATCATGGTGCAGTGAATCTGAGGCAAGTGTTTAAGAAGAACAGCTTCAGCTTATGCCTCACTTATCCCAGAGTTATTGCCCTTGATTTTATTTACAAACCACAAGTTCAGCCTTAGCTAAGTAACCAGTGAACAAAATTTTATGAAACTTAAAACATAAATGAATCAGGGCCACTTTGGCGGGGGTTATTAATTCACCGAATTTACTTGTCTTTTTAAAATTGCCATAAAAACATACAGTTAAGAATATTGGCAGGTCCATGAATGCGCTTGGCAGGAAGGTTGGGAAAATCTGAATAAAAAGAATACTTTTTCAGTGCTTTTGAGTGTTAGAATCGAAATAGTTCAGTTCTAGCATTGAATTGTTGAGTATCAATTCACTGTTTGTCGGTCGGTCATAGGTAGATATATCACTCGCGCTCTGCCCTCATTGTATGATCTACCTTACAACTGACCTCTAAACAGTAAAATTATTACCCAACAATTCACTGCCAGAGCTGACCTATTTGTTAAGTTATCTCTGGTGCCCAAACAACCTCGCAAGGTTATGGGATAGACTAGACTAGACTACTGAGAAGTGAGTGACTGGATAGTCCGGGCCGTGCCGCTTCCCTCTCTAGGCTCCTATTCTGTGCTCATGACGAACGCGTATACCCGACCAAGGTTTCGTCCTAGAGTGGACTCTTCAGGGGTTTCCTGTATGATGTGGATTCTATCAGTTTGAACCCAAAGTGCTGTGAAAGCAGCACAACGCGCCTTGTATAGTATCTGGGAACGGCTCCAAAAGCGGCTCCCCGGCTCCGAAAACCGGCTCCGCGAGCCGGGAAGACCGGCTCGCAGAGCCGGCTCCCGGAGCCGGTGATCAGGCTCAAAAACCGGCTCCCGGAGCCGCCAAGCCGGCTCCTAAGTTGAGCCGCCCACCGAGCAACAGGGAGCCGCGATGGAGACCAATAGTGCCGGCTCGGGCGTCCACATCATACAGGAAACCCCTGAAGAGTCCACTCTAGGACGAAACCTTGGTCGGGTATACGCGTTCGTCATGAGCACAGAATAGGAGCCTAGAGAGGGAAGCGGCACGGCCCGGACTATCCAGTCACTCACTTCTTTGTTCAATACCACTAGCCTGGACCGGGCCGCTCTACCCGAGTTGTCAACACCCAGAAACCCTAATCACAGTAGAAGCTTAACCAGTACAACTAGCAGTAGCTGTATGTCTCTGATCACAGAAGAGTCTGCATCGAATATCAGTGTGATTGAAATTGCCAATCAGAGCAAAAAAGACATCTCAGCTCGCCTGACGCTTCTACATCCAAGATGCCTAAAAGACGTGACATATCCACGTCTAAGCGTCGTGAGCGCGAAAGGCACTGGATATATCAGCTTCATACACTGAAACCTTTGGGTCTTAATGTGTTTGGCTAGATGATTGATTACAGTCATTTTAGCTTAGACTAGACTACTGAATGGATTAATATAAAGCTGCTCATCTGTCATGCTAACTTTGGCAATATCAAATAAAAGCTAATTATATGTCAGTGGTATGTGTTAGGTCATAGATTCTTTTTATTATTAAAAATAGGACGATTATTAGGGAAATGTTATGAGTTTTATATTTTGTAACAATTGTTAGCATATAAGACTGTATTTCCTGAAAATATGATATGCTGTGTCAATATTGCAATTAGTTTATTTCATACTGCGCTGAATAACCAGACTCTTTCCTGTTCGAATAAGCAATCTACAAGTCCTTGGACTCTCCAACCAGCTCGCACATGACATCAAAATGACGCCGAAATGACGCTGATGCGACGTCATTGCGTCGCATCGACGCCAGTACGACGTTATTTTGACATCATGTGCTTGCTGGGCAGGTTGCGAAAATACACAGGCTGATTTATCTTTGGTTGTATACATGCTGGTTCATATCCCTTTTCACGCCACCAGGTCTTTAGGATAATGCTTCCATGGTGTCTCCAATATGCCGCTCGTCAGTAGACACTGCTGGTGGCTTCGGCTGTAGAGACAAAATACACTTGAACCTGGGTTTGAGGTTATAAAACTTGAGAATAATCTCAAACTCAAAATAAAGCACAGTGATTGGCTGCTTCCGAGCATGTGCTCGGAAGCAGCCAATCAGTGTGCTTTATTTTGAGTTTGAGAATGTACTCAAGTTTTATAACCTCTGGGCCTGAATTACAAACAGGAAGTCACAAATTTGTCCCCCTTTATAAAAGTAGAGGAAATGTACCTAGATACAGTAAAGAAAAGATTACGATCGTTTCCTGTTTGCACCCAAAATAAATGGATTCTGGGGAACCATTTAGAAAAGGTTTTCAAAAGTAGCCATGTGGAAAGATATGTACAGTCAACTTTCGATATTTCAGAGCCGATGTTCACCTCAAACTACTGACACCTCAATTTTTCTTGTTTCAGAAAATTTATTTTGAGATGGCAGTAGTTGAAATGAAAAGAAAAATTTTGAATGTGTCCAAACGATTTTCTTTGATTTAAAACCGTCGTTTAAGATAACCTTATTTCCGATAACGAGAGCCGACTGTTTTTGAGCCGTGACACGACAAAACCAACAAAGTGGCATGTGCGCTCAGAGAAGACTCACGTCAGCCTGGGCCTCCGCCCAGTCTTATCAGAGTCTTCACTTTCCGCACGGAGCTAATCTTCTCACTACAACTTCGTCATTGTAAATGAGAACGATTCGCCAGGTTTAATTGAATAAAAAATTATTGAGTTTCATAAAGTATTTAAAAATTAGTTGGCAACTAAAATGACCTACTTTCGATTTCATAAGCTTAAATAAATTGGTAAAAATACAATGTACAAGAGTGGTGTCCCATTAATTATCCCGCTTATGTTTATCTTGAATGCTCGACGGGAAACCAGTAAAGGAAATCGTCTTTTCTGGAGCAGTTTGTCATTTTTCAGAAACATGTATCTCAGGCTTTTTGCTAGTTATATAACTCAGTATATGCACATCAACTTACGTTTTATCACCAAACTCGACGGTTGGACCGCTTCTCATAATCATTTTTATCACTGATAGGAAAATGACATTTACGTTCAATCTATCAGGCGCATCAAAGTTAAAAATTTCACTGTACATACCTCGCCATACCGTTTCACCCACAATATCTCCACACCAAGGACCACAAAACTCAATACAGCGCCTATGAGTAGTAGTATAAGAGGCGCTCCAAAACGTTTCAGCGTCACCGCTTTTTCATCAACCAAACTACCGACAGACTGCTTAGCCGAATCCACGTACGGAATGCCATTCCACATTGCTTCATGCTGGGCTGCATCTAAACATGGCCCAGAAAACCATTTATGTTTGAGGTCAACGTTTGGTCCTCTTTCATCTAAAAAAAGATAAAAAAAAATGTTTGGTGTTACTAGCTTACAAAACGATCAGTTTTTGCCAATAAACGCTGCTATGCATTTCAGGACACATGTGTCAACACCCCCAAAACATATGTTTCACGACATAAACATTTATGTCGTGAAACATATGTTTTGGGGATGTTTACACTGTGAAGCATATTGCATGTCATGCAACACATGTCGCCGTGTAACCCCATCTTAAGATCTAGAGTTAAATGAAACATTTGTGAAGCTTTTAGCTAGAGCAAACATTACAGAGTTCCGCTGAAGTCTGGCAAGCCAAATGCACAATAAGTCTTTTAACCATAACCATTTGGCACATTACGTCAACGTCGCATTGTTCTGTTCTGTTTCAATTCTCGTAACGTCGCATTGACAACGGTACGATGTTATCATATGGTTATTACAGTGCCATGTGCCTGCCGGGCTGGTACCTGAAGCTTGCAACCTAGGCATTGAATCTTTTATCCCAGTTTAGCTCACCAGAGCCGAAGGCTCCGGGGGAGCTAATAGGATAGGCAGTTGTCTGTCGTCGTCGTCTGTCTGGCGTCGTCGTCTGTCGTCCGTCAACACTTTTAAACGACATCTCCTCTGAAGCCACCAAGCGGATTTGGCCCAAATTTCATCTGTAGCATCCTTGGGCTGGGGATTGAAAGTTTGTGTTTTTATGAAAATCTACCCTTTAGTTTTGTTGCTATGGCAACTTCGAGTTCCCATGGACTGACAATGGGGAAAATTGAAAAATGGCATTTACTGACAAGCTATTGCAGATATATTGACAAAACTTTTATAGGAGGAATGTTCCTTAAGAAGTCTTCTATCGCTGTATGTTTTTTTTTTTGGCCCACTGCTCCTTTTCTTGGTTGCCATGGAAACCAAAATGCAAAAAAAAATGGAAAAAAATACTTAAGAAATTATCTCCTCTGAAGCCACTGGGCCGATTAGGCCCAGATTTCATCTGCAGTATCCTTAGGCTGGGGAATTGAAAGTTTGTGTTTTTAGCTCACCTGAGACATTGGCTCAGGGTGAGCTATGTCCGTCGTCCGTCGTGCGTTGTGTGTTGTCCGTCGTGCGGCGTCAACAATTTGCTTTAAATGACATCTTCTTTGAAACCGCTATGCCTAGGGCTTTGATATTTGGTATGAAGCATTGTCTAGTGGACCTCTACCAAGTTTGTTCAAATGGTGCCTAGGGTCCAAAATGCCCCTGGGACAGGGGGTCTTGGGTTCGAAACTAAAAAAATTCTGAAAAATCTTCTACTCCAGAACTGCTTGGCTCAGATGCTTGAAATTTAATATGTAGCTTTGCCTAGTGGTCCTCTACCAAGTTTCTTCAAATGGTGGTCCCAGGGCCCAAAATGGCCCCGAGGCAGGGAGTCCCAGGTTTGAACCATAGAAATACATAGGAAAATATTCAAAAATCTTCTGCTCCAGAAGTGCTTGGCTCAGGTGCTTGACATTTGGTATGTAGCAGTGCGTAATGGTCCTCTACCAAGTTTGTTCAAATGGTGGCCCCAGGAGCTAAAATGGCCCCGAGGCAGGGAGTCCCAGGTTTGAACCATTAAATTACAAAGAAAAATATTCAAAAATCTTCTTCTTCAGACCTACTTTGCTCAGATGCTTAAAGTTTGGTATGTAGCATTGCCTAGGAGTCCTTTACCAAGTTTGTTCAAATGATGACACCAGGGTCCAAAATGGCCCGACCCCAGGGGGTCCTTGGTTGAAACCGTAGAGATACATAGAAAAATTTTCAAAAATCTTCTTCAGAACCGCAAGGCTCAGATGCTTGAAATTTAGTATGTGGCATTGCCTAATAGTCCTTTACCAAGTTTGTTCAAATGGTGGCCCCAGGGTCCAAAATGCCCCCCCCCCCCCCCCCCCCCTGGCATGGAGTCCAAGGTTTGAACCATAGAAATGCGAAGAAAAATATTCAAAATTTTCCTCTTCAGAACAGCATGGCTCAAGTTAGATGCTTGAAATTTGGTATGATGCTTTGCCTAGTAATCCTTTACCAAGTTTATTCAAATAGTGGTCCAGGGTCCAAAAATGGCCCCGCGGCACGGTTTCCTAGGTTCGAACCATAGAAATACATAGAAAAATGTTAAAAAATCCCTTATTCGGAACCACTTGGCTCAGATGCTTGAAATTTGGTATGAAGCATTGCCTAATAGTCTTTTACCAAGTTTGTTCAAATGATGACCCAAGGGTCTAAAATGGTCCCACCCCAGGGGGTCCTGGGTTTGAACCATACCAATCAATAGAAAAGGATTAAAAAATCTTTTTCTTCGGAACCTTTTGGCTCAGATGCTTGAAATTTGGTATGTAGCATTGCCTTGTAGTCCTTCAACAAGTTTGTTCAAATGATGGCGCCAGGGTCCAAAATGGCCCCGCGGGAAGGAGTCCTGAGTTTGAGCCATAAGATACATAGTAAAATATTCAAAAATCTTCTTCAGAATCACTTGGCTCAGATGCATGAAATCTAGCATGGTGCATTGCCTGGTGGACTCTTACAAAGTTTGTGTAAATGGTGGCCCTGGGATCCAAAATGGCTCTGGGGCGGGTAGTCTTGGGTTCGAAATTAAAATGTACTAAAAAATCTTTTTTCTCCAGCACCTGTTAGTGCAGATGCTTGAAATTTGGTATGATGCATTGCTTAGTAGTCCTTTACTAGGTTTGTTGAAATGATGGTGCCAGGGTAAAAAATGGCCCCACCCCAGGGGGACCTTGGTTTGAACCATAGAAGTACATAGAAAAATATTAAAAAATCTTCATCTTCAGAACCACTTGGCTCAGATGCTTGAAATTTAGTATGTAGCATTGCCTAGTGGTCCTTTTCCAAGATTACTCAAACGATGGCCACAGGATCCAAAATGGCCCGGCCCCAGGGGGGTCCAGGGTTTAGCAATACATAGAAAAATATTTAATTTTTTTTCTCCAAAACCATTTGAAAATGGTTGCAAACTATCCGGTTTGTTCAAATGATAACCCTTGTTTGACCTTTAACCATTTCGGTCAGGTGAGCGATTCAGGGCCTCTTGGTCCTCTTGTTATATGAAAATCGGCTTTTTAGTTTGGTTGCTATGGCAACTTAGAGTTCCCATAGACTTATAATGGGGAAAATTGAAAAACAGCATTTACTGCCAAGCCATTGCAGATATGTTGACAAAACTTTTATAGAAATGTTCCTTAAGAAGTCTTCCATCAGCTATATGTTTTTTAGCTCACCGGGCCCGAAGGGCCATAGTGAGCTATTGTCATACCAATGCGTCCGGCGTGCGGCGTGCGTCGTCACGGAATTTGTCCGTCAACACCTAAAAACAAATATTCAAACATCTTCTTCTGTAAAACTACTGGTCCCATGGTTCTCAAATTTCACATGGAGCATGACCTGACTCCAGGGTCTCAGAATTGTAAAATTGTGTCAGGTTGAAAATCCAAGATGGCCGCCGTTACTAAAAATAGCAAAAACAACAAAATAAACTCCTTCTCCAAAACCACTGGGTATATTTGTTTGAATTTTGGCATGGAACATCAGCGAAACCTTGGTATTCAAAATTGTAAAAATGAAAAAAATCTGTAGCGGCGTTTTGTCACAGTGACCTACTTTCTGTTTACGTGTGTAATTTTGCTCAAATGTCAATGTCAAAAAATGACCTATTTAAACAACTTCAAACAACTTCTTCTCTAAAACCACTGAGCCCATGGATCTCAAATTTCACATGGAGCATGATCAGACTGCAGGGTTTCAAAATTGTAAAATTGGGTCAGGTCAAGAATCCAAGATGGCTGCTGTTACTAAAAATAGCAAAAACAACAAAATCAACTTCTTCTCCAGAACCATCTGGTATATTTGGTTGAAAGTTTGCATGGAACATAAGTGGGATCTTGGTATTAAAAATTGTAAAAATAAAAAAAAAATCTATTGCGGAATTAGGTCACAGTGACCTACTTAGCGTTTACAAGGCCGATTTTGCTCAAATGTCAATATCTAAAGAAAATGCAACCAATTCTGACCAGATTTGGTCAGAATTGGTTCTTGAATGGAATTATTTCAATTTTGTGTCAGTTAACTATCCAAGATGGCCACCATGGGGGCCGTTACTAAAAATAGCACAAACATAAAAATGACAATTACTCAAGAGCCCTTGAATGGAATTGGACCAATTTTGTGTCAGAATGTTCCTTGCATGAAGTCGATTTGATTAATTGCAATTTGGCATCCAAGATGGCCGCCATCTGCCGTTACTAAAAATAGCACAAAACATAAAAATGACAATATCTCAGTAACCGCTGAATGGATTTTGACGAAATTTGTGTCAAAATGATTCTTGCATTGAGATGTTTAAAAAATATCTAACTGTAGACCATTAATATTGGCCTCTGTTACTAAAAATAGAAAAATGTGAAAATTAGAAAATCTCAATTGGGTTGGATTAATTTTGTGTCAGAATGGTCCTTTCATTAAGCTTTTTCGATTTTTTGCATTTTGGCATTCCAAGATGGCCCCCATTTGCTGTTACTAAAAATAGCACAAAACATAAAAATGACAATATCTCAGTAACCGCTGAATGGATGTTGACGAAATTTGTGTCAAAATGATTCTTGCATTGAGATGTTTCAAAAATATCTAACTGTAAGACCAGTCATATTAATAGGCCTCTGTTACTAAAAATAGAAAGATGTGAAAATCAGAAAATCTCAATGGAATTGGACCAAATTTGTGTCAAAATGGTCCTTGCATGAAGGCTTTTCGATTTTTTGCATTTTAGCAATCCAAGATGGCCGCCATCTGCCGTTACTAAAAATAGCACAAAACATGAAACTGGCAATATCTCAGTAACCCCTGAATGGATTTTGATGAAATTTGTGGCAAAATGATTCTTGCATTGAGATGTTTCAAAAGTAAATATATAAAGACCAGGCAAGTTGGCCTCTGTTACTAAAAGTAGCAAAATGTGAAAATGAGAAATTCTCAGTGGAATTGGACCAATTTTGTATCAGAATGGTTCCGTTGCACAATAGCCAGGTGAGCGATATCAGGCCCATTTGGGCCTCTTGTTTTTTGCCCACTGCTCCTTTTCTTGGTTGCCAGGGAAACCAAAATGAAAAAAAAAAGAAAAAAAAAATACTTAAGAACCACTGGGCCCATTAGGCCCAGATTTCATCTGTAGTATCCTTAGGCTGGGGGATTGAAAGTTGGTGTTTTTTTTTTGTTTTTTTTTTATGAAATTCGGGTTTTTAGTTTGGTTGCTATGGTAACTTAGAGTTGCATTGACTTATAATGGGGAAAATTGAAAAACGCATTTACTGCCAAACCATTGCAGATAAGTTGACAAAGCTTTTATAGAAATGTTCCTTGAGAAGTCTTCTATCAGCTATATGTTTTTAGCTACTGCACTTTTTATTGGTTTTCATGGAAGCCAAAATTTAAAAAAAATGGAAAAAAAAATCTCTCATGAAGCCACTAGGCTGATGGGGCTCAGATTTTATCTTTAGTATCCTAGGGCTGGGGAATTGAAAATTTGTGGGTTTTTTTTATGAAAATCGGCTCTTTCCTTTGTTTGCTATGGCAAATTAGAGTTGCATTGACATGATGGGGAAAATTACTGCAATCAAAATATGGAAAATAGTTATATATTTTGTTATCAACTCAGCAGACTGTCAGACTGAGACTTTGTAGTTGTATACATGTATTTTGTATTAGCCTGTACAAATGTGACAGCAATTTTTAGCCTATACAAATTTGATAGCAATTTTTAGCTAGAGATCTAGTGAGCTTTATGGCCCGTGGGCCTCTTGTTTACTTTTCTTAACCTTGTTTCGTATAATTGATATCTTAAACCACAATTTAAACACCTAAAGAAGCGGCGGTAGTGTAGTGGATAACACGCTGGCCTACCAATCCAGGGATTGGAAGGAAGCTCGATCCCCCGCTTCTCCGGTCTTTCGGATGAGACTTTAAACCGAGGTCCTGTCTCCGTATGACCTAGCTGTTGTTGGGACTTTAAACCCGAGTTCACTCACTTAAACACCAAAGCTACACCGTTCTGTCGCATTTTTCGCGAGGAAGCTGGGAAATTCCTCTTCGGATGTATTATATTCTTTCCAGTTTTATTGATCATCTTTATCCATAAGTCAATGCGCCAAAAACAAGAGGTCATATCGAGCTATCGTTTACCTCGAGAGAGAATGTTGTTTAACATTTCCCCTCAACCCCCACCCCCTCCCGCCCCCACACCCCACTGCGCTCATGGCGATAATGACGCTTTTTCAAAATATTCGAAATCGCTGCTTCTATTACGCTGCCACTATGCCAAATGATTTCAAGCTACGTTTCATCTACGCTTGCGACGATGCTATTGCTATCGTACCGGAGCAGCGCTGATGCTGCGCTTATGTTGCGCTTTAAACCCGTTTTTATGTTAATCGGCGGGAAATCGGGCTTCAGCAGCAGCTGACCACCACCTTTCGAACAAGATGAATCATATAATAATTCCAGTGGCTATGATCCTGTTGGCAATAAAAATTAAGAATAATCAAATCATACATTAACGTTTCAGTATAATTATGGTATTCAATAACCACTCTAAAGAATTATTCCCTGAACAAAATAAGATACCGTATTAATCCTATTAAACGCCCCTGCTCTAAATGCCCCCCCCCCCCCTCCCCTCTATTCTGAAAATGTTATATAACTTGCATGAATTCCTATTTGCTTATCTTCTCGTCAGCTAGTAGTTCTCGTCATTCCGCTTCAAACGAGTTCTATGCGCAAATTGTGTATGCTTCAACTGCCTAAAATCTGAGTTTATGATAGATTTGATCTAACTAGTGCAAAAGCGCATAAAAAATCGAGCGGTGATTATATAAATGCCGTTTTTTCTATTTTGGATTCGAAAGTCGCGTGTTTACGTCAGGGGCATTCACGTGAGCACGTTCAAGCCACGTGCTGACCTCTCTTAATTGGGTCAGGTTTGTTCATTTGTTTCTACTTTGCAAACAAATTCCGAAGGTAAGCCAACAGTGTAGGAAAAAACACAAGAATATTAAAAAAGCAAACCTGACCCAGTCACTGTTGTCTAACCGACCCGTATGTGCTCTGATTAGTCATGTAGGCCCCGTATGCAATTGTGATTGGTTCGAGTTTCAAAATGGCGGCGAACAACCCACCACGAGATGCCAACAGGTAATTTTAGCTTTTTTTACCATTTTTTTTTTCATCATCAGAAGTAATTGCAGTTTGCAACATTAAACTTTATTGTTTATTACGTGCATTTCGGAATCCCCAGGCAGGACTGTTCACCATATGAATTGCAATCCTTCATCATTTGTGTGCTCATTTGGACATAAATATGTTGAATCGAGTGACGATTGTAAAAATATGAGTTTTTGCATCTTTGGACCATTAAAGTGTGCTTTGAATGGTGTTTAATCAGTTGTTTGGTCAATTCTTTCAATATCCCACAAAGCATGGGACCCAACACATTTGCCTTTCAAATATATTTAAGAATACACAAAATGGTCATAACACAGATTAGTCTTGTGTAGAAAAGCTCATTCCAATCCGATTTCTGTAGGATACTAATCCGTAGTACACCAGTTTCTAATCCGGGGCAAACACAGGCGTGTAGAAAACTAAAAATCATTTATTTTCACATCAAAATACAAAAACAAACAAAGTAAAAGCATAAGCGACAGTAGCAATCACTTTTTGAAGTCTTCCACGTAAAAACAGAGTACAACTGCTAAATGCGAGTAAATCCCAGCCACATTTTCATGGATGTTGTTCGATTCGAATATTTTTGTTTTCCATGAGCACAACTTTATGGATCAATATCTCGTTTTTGGGTATCGTTTTGCTGAAATTTGCATAAGGGTCAACTAGTTATTTGTTTGGATAAGTTACTTCGTGAAATAAAATAAATTAGCTTACCTAACTAATGTCACAGGCGTTCGGTACATTGCAAGTTAGAGGGGGTCAGGACATAAAGATATAAAGACAAGGTTACTAACTCTGCATGGGCCTTTCTATGGGTTACTGGGTTTAACAAGCTAATTTGGATCACTCAATCATTTTTATGAATCCCTTTTTTGCCTTATGTCTCTTGGACATACTGCTCTTATGTACGAAACATGCCTTTTCTTTTGGCTTCAAACTGTTCTCGAGTAATTCACCAGACGACCCCACTTTCACGTTTGCCAGCACGATGTTGGCCAAGAAAAGAATGCTTTGTTTCACTACTGCACGCGCTCATCCAGGCTCTCTGCCATAAATCTGATATGTGTACGACGAAAAACAACTGAAACCATTTTCATTCAGCAGCTAGTACAATTACTAGTTTCTTCCTGGGTGTCGCTACAAGATTTGTTTATTTTTCGTTTTCTGTGAGATGCAAGTGTCCGCCATGACACCGTTTAATGGATATCCGAATGAGCTCTCACGTGACATATTGAGAGCGGCATTGCTATTGGCCAAGAATGCTGTCCAGTAAAATTTCCGTAACCATTGTAAACAAGATTTTTTTCCGCGGTGAAATTGAGAACAAAAACATTTTTTCCCGATTCCCAGCCTCGCCCAACAATAAAAAGTTGTGATCAGAAACAGCAAAATCAACCGCAAGTCTTTGTTTGTCATCGAGCTTTATTTTTTTGCTCTTGACAGATGGCGCGAGATTTCGCTGGTTTTCCGCTATCGCAGAAATGCCAGAAAACCGAGAACCAGTACTGTTTTCCATTATCCAATCAAAAAAGGGATACACAAGCGATTTTTATTCGGATATGTTCGGTTGTTTTCGATGAACGGTGTCATGGCGGACATTTGCATCTCACAGAAAACGAAAAATAAACAAATCTTGTAGCGACACCCAGGAAGAAACTAGTAATTGTACTAGCGGCTGAATGAAAATGGTTTCAGTTGTTTTTCGTCGTACACATATCAGATTTATGGCAGAGAGCCTGGATGAGCGCGTGCAGTAGTGAAACAAAGTATTCTTTTCTTGGCCAACATCGTGCTGGCAAACGTGAAAGTGGGGTCGTCTGGTGAATTACTCGAGAACAGTTTGAAGCCAAAAGAAAAGGCATGTTTCGTACATAAAAGCAGTATGTCCAAGAGACATAAGGCAAAAAAGGGATTCATAAAAATGATTGAGTGATCCAAATTAGCTTGTTAAACCCAGTAACCCATAGAAAGGCCCATGCAGAGTTAGTAACCTTGTCTTTATATCTTTATGTCCTGACCCCCTCTAACTTGCAATGTACCGAACGCCTGTGACTAATGTGTATCGCTTCCTTTCCTAAATGTGTACACAAATGTGTTGCGGTTCGCCGCCATTTTGAAACTCGAACCAATCACGATTGCATACGGGGCCTACATGACTAATCAGAGCACATACGGGTCAGTTAGACAACAGTGCCAGTCATCATTTATCGTTTTCATCAGCCTCGTGAACAAGGCAAACTTTTTTCGGCTCAATTTAGTATTTGTTTGCATTAACTGTGACCTCACTCAAGAAACAACAACAATAGAGCGCATTCGTCATACGAACCCAAGTACTTTACCTCGGGTAGAACCATGAGTATAGATTTGCCTGTTCGCAATGACTGGCTAAATGGTGCAATGTTTATGCTGGCGTCACACTGTCCCGGAATTGACAACCGATGGCCATACGAATATGAAATTATTAATTTCTTGCGAAGTTGGCCCCGAACTTGGTCAACAGCCAATCAACAACCGAAGAAAGTACGATGCCAACAGAATGTCCTGCGATGGTCCTCGAACAACATACGAAGGCTATTCGAAGGCTATACGAAGATGTGTATTTTTATTAAGAAGTTTACCCGAAGTACACACGATGGCCACATGATGGTTACACGACGTGGAATTGAGAGTTCGATGCATACGAAATAGGTTACGAAAGCGTCACATGACCTCCCGATGGTATCAGCAAAACTTTTACTGTTTATTCTGTTATATATGTATCTGATATGCCATATAAGATATCTTACTTCCTGATTAAGATATCTTATAAACTATATAAACTATCTCATATAACATATAAGATATCTAATATAGTATATAAGATATCTAATATTGAACATCAGGTATCTAATATATTATACAAGATATTTAATTTGATATATTAGATATCTTGAATGTTAAATTAGATATCTAATATATCATATTAGATACCTAATCTGTAACATAATAAATCTAATGTACTATAATAGAAATCTGATTAAGTACTTAAGATATCGTTTTTCCCAAGTAAATGATATATTTTGTTTAACTTATATACTAAATAGGACATCTGGAATGTTTAATAATATCATCTTATATAGTGTATTAGATATCTTATATAGTATATCAGATATCTTGTATAGTTTTTAGATATCTACATTAAATGAGACATCTTATATATTGTAATAGGTATTTTATTTAACAAATAATGTAGCTTTTATATTGAATAAGATGTCTTATATAGCGTATCATATACATCTTCTCTTTTTGAGAAATAAGATATCTTATTTACCATATACGTTATATCGTTTATAAGATATCTTATATATCATATAAAACATCTAATATAATGTATTAAATATCTGATACATAAAGTAAGATATATATTTGTATATATTAGATATCATATTATACGTATTTTAATATATTAGATATCTTCTTTCGTAAATAAGATTTCTTAATTCCTATATAAGATATATTCGTTTATACATAAGATTTAATTATTCGAATGTAAAATAAGATATCTTATGTATTATAACTGATATCGTATATCCCATTTGAGATACCTTATATACGATATAAGTTATCTTGTTTCTCAAAACAGATATCTAATCTGCTGTATTAGATATCCTATTTAACTTATAAGATATCTAACATGTTAAATAAGATATCTAATATAATATATTATATATCTCATTTAATATAGATATCTGGTACATCAATTTAGGTACTTTATTATATTAGATCTCTAATATATTTTATCATATGTGTCTTTAACAGGATAATAGTTAACTGGCTTGCCATAAAGACAAGATTAGTACATAATTACTGTTATTACAGCTTTGGGAGTTACACATTACTGAGGAAGATGCTCTGAGGCTGCCCTTATATATGTCCACGTTATCATGACAGATAAGAAACGCTTGAACAATTCAAATTCGGCTGTCTTCGCCGACACCGTGGTCCCATCTCCATGCCATCGTACTACAATTCGATGGCTACACGCCGGCATTACGAGGGCTATACGAAGTCGTGTTGCCTTCCGAAGACAATCGGGCTGCTTCTTGTTTCCTTCGTAATGTCTTCGTGAGGCGAAACATGCCCGATGGCACCGATGATCACACGAAGTAAAGACGAAGATGGCATGATGCCCTCACGATGGCCTTACGAAGGCAAAATGGGCATACGAACTCAACACGAAAATGAGCCTTCGCAATGTCCTTCGGCAATTTTTTGGCATGCCAAAGATTTTGCCACCGCTCACGAAGTTTCTGCCGAAGCATGAGGAAATCCTCCGGCGGTCATACGATGGCGTTAGAAGCTCTCACGAATGACCCGATGTTATTACGATCAGACCCGAATTTGAACATTTCCATTATCGTATGGCCATCGGGGTTCAATATCGGGACAGTGTGACGCCTGCATTATGCAATCCTGTTCGACAGTCCTCTTCACAGCGTAGAGGCAGCATCCATTAAATAATAGAAACTCCACTCTGAGAAGAGCTCGAGTAGGTATCTCCGACCTAGAGCTCGGGCAACTCGTGAAATAATGCCGAACGTGTCCAGTCGGTGCTGGTGTACTCTAAAGGGATTCGTTATTTTTTTTTTCATGAAACTATTTTCTGGAAAGAGTGCATCATCAATTGATTCTCGCAAACTGTATATAAAGACAGATCTATTTTGGCATCTGCCCTTACGATAGTTTTAATGTCATAAGCATTTAATTTGATAACTAATTTCTGTTAGGTGCTTTTTAGCGCTGGAAGTCATGAAAAAAGAAAAGAAAGACAAAAAAATGTAGTGTCCGTGACGGCTGAGGTAGCTTCAAAAGGGAATTCTATCAAAGTGGCCAAAGTGTAACTCATGAAATTTTCAGAACATTTGTTCGATATCTTGTACAACAAAGTTTTGATCAACGTTTCATTTTTTTGTCAGAAACTTTATTCTTTCATCTCAGTGCAAGGTTTTACGGACACCTGATCCTGCACAAGCCCGACAGTGTTTGTTTGTTTTATATATATACATGTATGTTTAATTCACATAACCCCGTTAGGAGTTTTGAATAAATTTTGTCTTTGGTCGACTTCGAAGAGAGAGAGAGAGAGAGAGAGAGAGAGATTTACATTTTTAGAGCTCTTTAGTTTTTATAGCAAGATTTGAGGGCACAAGTTTGTTAATTTGCATTTAAAGCACAATGCTTTGGCGGTGTTTTCGGTTCCTTTTTCTATTTCTCTTCTCTCCCCTTTTCTGTTTATCCACCGTAAACTCTGAATTGTGTTAGGTATAAATGCCGCTTGCTAAGACCATGATCAAGATAAGAACAGTACTCTTTTCTAAGTATATACGAGAGTGTTGCGCTTGTAAGCAGCAACTTACGTTCTTATTATCTGTGGATGCGCAGTCTGATATGGTTTTTATCATAAGACACAATACATATTGCTCCGCAACATAACTCACTGAGAATTTAGATTTTAAGACAGTTCAGTCAATATTTTTTCAATTTTCATGTTAGGGGGTAGATGGACGACTTGCAGCTGTACGTCCTTACCAACAATATTTCGGTTATATCGAGACAATGAAAGGGTGATAATGAAAGGTTAATTGTGCAATGGAACCCCGGTTACGCTTGAAAAGATTTCCGCCTTCGGGAATCTCACTAAGGACCGTTAGATCAGCAGTCCAGCGCTTAACCCACTGAGCTACCGGTGCTCTTAATGTTACGGGAATATGGTTGTGTCTGTGTGTGTGTTGGTGGGGTGGGTGAGGGTGGGGGGGGGGGGGAGAGAGAGAGAATATGGTCTACCCGGAATAACACAAAAAATTTAAATTCCGAAATGGTACAATATCAAATGAAGTGTGTATGGGGGAGGCGGGGGTGGTGGAGAGGGGCACATGCCACACGCAAGGACAAACATTGTGTGTTTAAAGCAGATGGTGGAGGCCCTGACTACACGCTGCCGATCTGCAACATCTGATCGTCCCTCTTCTGCAGCGTTTAGTCTGGGTCTATATTGTTTGTCAAGATTACTTTTTTTGTGGCCGAGTGGTTAAAAGCGCTCGGCTTTGGTGCAGAATGTAACTGGATATCTAATAGGCCAGCTAGTGACGTCAACCCAGCACTAAGTGGGTATGTTTTTCGATCCAGGAAAGGAGAGGCATAGGCACCGTCTTCATCAAGAAACGAAGCAGTTCGGCCTCGTTATATGAGTTAGCAAATTGCTGCGCACAAACATTTTTAAAAATGATTTACACCTTTACGTCACATTTTCGCTGAGATTGGGACATCAGCAGTACGATCGTTGAATGGTTGCGCAGAATGTGAAACGCATAAAATGATTGTATTTTGCTCAGGCTAACTACACTGTAAAAAATCCGTAGATTTCACGATAGAATAACTGGCAACCAGCTGCCAGTTCATTTCCCGTAATTTTTACGGGCGCTTGCCTGTCGATCATTGTTTGAAATCACGACATGGTAGTGTTCTATTAACTGGCCGTACTCGAAAATACCTTCATAGTACTAAAAGGTTATATGGCCAAAATAACATCTGTTCTATTATATCCTACTTTGCTTAAAGTCTCCATAGTCCTATCAAAGGTAAAAATCGTCAAAATACAAATCATTATGAAACCTGTACAGTCTTCAGAATTGATGAAAATATGTCGGTTGATGTGGGTTTTTTTTGTAGCATATAACTGGCAAAAAAGAAGGAACAAGGTATTTTTAAAAAATGATAAGTCTCTCCATAAAAATACGGGGTTCTGGTTCCCCGTTAAATAATGCAACAGCGGTACAATCAATTGGATTCGTGGCTATTTTTTTTTTGTACCTTGTATTTCTATCACCTGTACCTTATATTTTTACCGCCTGTACGTTGTATTTTTATCATGAAATAAAGCTTATGAAACCGAACGTAGGTCATTTTGGTTGGCAACTTAAATGACCGAAATATTTTATGGTAAACTCAAGGAAGTTTTGATTTTTCAAAGCCGGCCAATCACGATAATAATCAATGGTGAAACTGTAGTGAGAAGTTTGCAGCGATACCTCACGATAAAACATTTCATGCTCAGTGATAAAGCAATGGGGCCTTTTATGATTCCTACAATTTTTACGGGCGTCCGTACAAATGACGGGAAATGGACTGGCAGCTGGTTGCCAGTTAATGTACCGTAAAATCTACGGAAATTGTTTTACAGTGTATGATTGCGGCATTTATTTGGTCTCATTGCACGCAGCCTGTCCTAGCAGTCCGCTTAAATTTACAGTCATGTTGCTTAAATTTCATCAGCGCCATTGTCCATATGTGACGAAGAAGCTTAACTGTTACAAGAATTATATATAAAAGAAAACTACGAGAACTTGTTTGTGTGCATATGCCTGCATGTGCATGAGTCATTAAATATCTCATTTGAGATGTCTTTGCATTTTTGTACCATCCCCAAAATTCTAAACGGGATTTTGCAGCTGTTTGTCTACGGATTTCAGAGCCTACGGATCTAGTCACAGGCATGTATATTCGGTAATATTTTTGTACCATCCCCAAAATTCTTAACGGGATTTTGCAGCTGTTTGTCTACGGATTTCAGAGCCTACGGATCTAGTCACAGGCATGTATATTCGGTAATATTTTGAGATTATTCTAGTTGCTTAAAAATGAGGCTGGCTTTGCCAGTGAGGAAATTGAAGGCAGATGGCTGTGGAAAACGTTTGGTGGCAACATCCTGAAACATTAAATGATTTTGTGAAATGGATGAACACAGTTTGAAATAAAACAGTTCCACTTATAAGACTCTTTTGTATGCGTGAGACTGTGTAACAAGATACCTTAAGCTTATATACATGTACAACATGAAAAACCCAGTTCGGCCTGCACATCCGTATCCTGTGATCAGGTCCTTGAACAGACAATGTCCTGTTCCACAACAGCAGAATGGGTTTCATAATTATTTTAAAATCGAGCTCCAATGCAACATGACGAGAACTGCTTCTGGACGTGACGTCGTCTATGCGTGATAGCATATCAAATAATGATCGCTCCCTGAGGTGCGTTTCTATAAATAAATTAATGACGTGTGTGTCAGAACCAGAGTTATTAGGTACACAATACACAACTACGGCAAACTGAAAGAAAACGTGCTTGTTTTGGAGAAAACAGAAAATTGTTAGAAAAAAGTGACGAGAACTGCTCGGATCGTGACGAGAACTGCTCGGATCATAGCTCTTTGAAATGGGGTCTACGGTTAAAGGAAAAAATTGCTCCAAGAGGAGCGAATTCCCTGTTTCTTTAAGAGTGACCCCTATTGAGAAGGATGGCAAAAATAGAAGAGTTGCCTCCTCTGAATGTATACACATCACTTTTATATTGCTTAGTAGAAGTGTCTTGGCAGCGGTTGATTTTCTACACTATAGGCTGTAAATAGCGCCCCTACCCCTGTCGCAAAATGCAACGCCCCCCTGGTCGTTTAATAGGATTGATACGCTAGTTTACATTAAAAAGCATTATTCCCTGAACAAAATAAGACTGAAATGATTATCGGACCGGAAACACAATGCTGTATTTGTTGCCCCTTAATGCATGTGAGATAATTTGCTTGAAATCCCTGTTTTGATTTCCTGGAAGATTGTTTGAGGATTCTTGTAGATTTTCGAGTACTTCCATCTTTCTTACTTAGGCAATGTGAAGGTACGCAGGACGGTGCCGTAGTAGCTGCTGCATTTTTCTTCAGTTTGTTACCTTTGGGCTTTGCTTTGAGTGGGGTTTGATCTGTAAAGAGCCTGTTTCCTTTTCGCAGTTTTGGTGATGACAACGCAACTGATTTTTTTCCGAACTGTGCAAATTTGGTTCTACACTTCGTAGACTTGAAGTAAGATGTTTGTGAAAGATTATGCTTCAGTGGGGAGGTTTCGACGATAATTTTACTGTCTTGGTCTATTGTTGCTAGAAATTCCTGGTCCATGTCCAGTGATTTAATTCCATCCTTACAAAAATTCTGTGTTAGTGTTCAAGAACCATATACCATCTCTGTCCGTTTTTATCCTGTTCGAGACAGAACACATCCGAATTTGTTATTGAGTGCAACTCAAATGCTTTTTTGAGTAGTGTCTGCCGTCTTTTACATAATGACTGATCCCTAATCAATGTTGATTTTACCAGAATGATGCTTACTAAATGTGTGCATGAAATCTTACACATTTTCAAGTTTTGAGTTCATATCTTCAGAGCATAGTTTATTAAAGCTCATATCTGAAGGTTGGTCACTGTGAAGGCCAATTTCACTAGAAGGCTGGGTGTTTTGGAGGCTGATCATACTGCCTGAAGGCAAGACGCTCTGCATACCAGCGATGGTGCCGGAATGTTGATGACTTAGAAGACCAGTCTCATTTGTATGCAGGCCGATCATAGTGCCTAAACACTCTACTCTGACAATCAATTTCACTTGAAGGCCAGGTGATGTCTAGGCCGACATTGGTCCTGAAGGCTGTTCGCTCAGAAGACCAATGTTGCCTGACTGCTGGTTGTACTCGAGTCCAACCATTGTACCTGATGGCTGGTCAGGGTTACACTTAATAGCAATCTCGCCGGAAGGCTGGATGTTGTGTCTACAGGCGTATCATGGTGTATGAAGGCTGATAGCTGTGAAGACCATGTTATCCTGAAGGCTCGATAGTTTGTAGACTGACCATGGTACCTGACTGCTGGTCACATTGCAGACCAACTTTTCCTGAAGCCTGTGTGTTATGTAGGGCAATGACCTGTCCTGAGGGCTGATCACTCTCAAGAACAGTATTAAAGACAGCAGAGTTTGTGTTTTGATTATAAGCCGATGCAGTGTATGATGATTCCAATTTTGTGCCGTAGGCACTTATTACTGCCTGGTTTATAATTCCATTATCCAAGTTGATGAGTTCATCAGCGAGTATTGTAATTGAGCTTATGTACTCAGGAAATTGTTCACTCATGATATCTGATGTAATGTCATCACGATCATATGTTGCACTGGGGGTAATTGTTCTGTTGTTGGTATCCAGTTTGATCAGGCAATGAGCCGCGACGCGACAAAACCAACAATGTGGTTGTGCGCCAAGCGCAGATTCAAATCAGCCTGGGCATCCGCCCAGTCTCATCAGAGTCTTCGCTGTCCGCATTGAGGTAGCTTAGACCCTTAGCTACCCTTTAAGCCCTTAGCAAAGAGTCTGATCGGACTGGGCGGTTGCCCAAGCTGATCTGAGTCTGCACTGGGCGCACAGCCACATTGTTGGTTTTCTCGTCTCGCAGCTCTAATACTCTTCCTGGTCTCCAGTATGTTCGTTAGATGCAGGCTGAAGCCATTGATAATTAGTATATGCATCACACTGTTCAGCCCCCATATATACTGGACGAAACTTATAACCGTCCACCCTACATTTTGGGACGGTTCTGCAAATAAACTTGTTGGTCAAAAGTAGTAAGCTGCATACATAAGTCAGTCCTTTGCCAATACTCTTCAAGCTATTCATTTCAACAGGATGCCTAATTCTTGCTCAGTCCGAATACAGTAAACGTACCCTTTTTTTAAAAAGTCATAACATTTCCTACAGTATAAATGAATTCAAATATCGTAGTCTGTGAGGACAAATCCTATCTAAAAGAAATAACTTCATTTAAGTTTGAAAAGTAATGAAGGTTTTGATGTGATCGGACTTGCCGTTAGGTCTACGCAATAACACTAAGAAATGCAATGTCGCTATTTAAATCCCAGAAGTTCAGCTGTAAGCACATAACCCAGATGTATTCAATCCACAGCTCACAGTGCTGTCTTTGAAGTTGCCAGTACTGAGAAATTCTGATAACTGTATAGTTATCATGTACTGTTTTCATGTACAGTTATCATGTACAGTTTTGAATAGACCAATCATTACAGAGCTGCAAATAAACAAACTTAGTAAACTCTGCTGTTTTCCTTTTGGCCACAGAGATATTTGTTAAGGGTATTCATTTGACTCCCTTCGCTTGAATGAGTCTCCACAACATATCTTATATGAAAATAATCCATTAAATTATATAATTGCATTAGTTTAGTTTCACCTCAGAGGTTATTGATGGTTACCAACTTTTTGTTCAGAAAATGAGCACTGAATTAGGGTCACAGTATTACTCTGCCGTTTTCATTTTTGCCTCCCTTCTCAATGGGGGACAACTGTTGAAAGCAGGAATTTACTCCTTGCTCCTTTAGGAGCAAATTCTTTCCTTTAAGAGTAGACCACTGGGAAAAGCTACCTCATCCAGAGAAGCAATTTGTTCCTTTTGCATAAATGGCAGAAAAACTTGAATGTGTACCCATACATCTTGAAGCATATGTTGTGATTACTCATCAATTAGGTGAGTCCCTACAACATAAATTTTAGTAAAAAAATGTTAAAATTAAGCACTGAAACTTGTTGGTAATCCATACAAAAACACGCCAGGGAAGTTATTTCAGTAGCACAGCATTTGTTTTAGTTGAAAAAAAACCCATATGTTATGGGTTCTGATGAACCATAAACAGCATATCTGGTAAAAGAAAGAAGAAAAACACACACTAAAACATACGTGATTGAAATAACCCAAACAAACTGAGATTAATGAGTACCCTGAACAAACGTTTTCTTTGTGATTAAATAGAGCGGCAGAGCTTACCCAACAAAATTTGTTTAAACTGCAGCCCAATTTTCTGTCTTTCCTCTCCTGTGTACAACCTTAAAATGAGACAAACATTCTGATTCAAATTTCCCTCTGATCACTCAAGCCGTTTCTGCTTGGTCAGGTAACTGATGATCTTATTGCATCAGACAGGAAGGTCCATTTTCCAGACAAGGTGAGGCGGGTTGAATTAGATAAAATAAATAAAGAAGGTAAAATATACTCAGAAGCAAAAGAAAGTATACAGTAACGCAGTCTCGATGTTTCTACAGATATCTGCATATCTGCATAATATCTTGGCACAGAAGATAAGAACAATTATTTTCGCACAATTTGCGACAATTTTCAGTACAATTGGTAAAAGGATAAGGAAATGACATGGTTTTAAACAAGCCAGGGGTCTGAGTAAATATTGTTGCTGAAGTACCTCCCCTTTAAACATTCAATTTGGACAATAGATATTAATTTCATGCATTTTTATGCATAACATTGAAAAAGGGATGAAAGATTTGTAAGGACATGTCGCACACTCATATAAAAAAAATCGGGGTAAAGTATCAAATTTTCGTACCAAGAAAGGAATGTTTTTGGCGTCTTCTGGTAGCATGCATTGAATAAGCATTGCGTTCTTATGGGAAGTTTATTTGCAGTTTTCTTTCAAATAAACAAGTCTATGAAGTGTTTTCGAGTGTGCACAAAGGCAAGAAGCCAAACAACAATTTTCCAAAAATGTCAAGTGAGAACTTCTAACGCCAGGTGAGACAGAGAAACATTTGATTTCCTATAATTCTAATTCAAAGGGAGATAATTTGAGACATGTAGCATTTATTTCTATGGCTGAAGACGTTCGGTGGGAGGTTCAGATTAAACGAAGATGTGGTTCCACGCGTAGACATTAGTGCTAGATGTTTGTGAAGTGCAAAATGCCTTCTGTCATGTGCAAAGCGAGATTTGATTGGAAATATTGATTTTGATTTAAGGGCCATAACTCCATTATTAAAAACTGCAAAATAATTTGTGCTTGTATTTTACCGAGCTAGACGTTTGCCAAAATGGAATTATTAATATGTCTATGTAGCCATTTACACGAGGCCCAGTATTCAAAATAAAAAACTGTATACTTTTTATTGCCTCTAAGTATATATTTTTTATTTGTTGAACTATTTGTTTTAGGTGAAAAGTTCAATAAAGCTGTGGATTAAAACAGATACATCAATTTCTTTTTGAGATGTATTAGTAAATATCAATACTGATTGTTAGATGTACAGGATAATTGGACTCGCCCTAAAGGGCTCGTCCATTATCCTGTGCACCTAACAATCAGTACTGATATTTACTGATACATCTAAAACAGAATGGTTATCACGCCTGGTAAACTATCACAGGTACCTCCGCGGAGGTACCGATAAAAAGTTGTGACAGTCATCCGGAGCTACCTGTGATGGTCCAAAAATAAACAAAAAAGGGTAGGTATTCGTCTTTTTTTATAAAATACATTATAACCTGGGGGTTTATTGAAAATCAAAGAATGCAATTCGACCCTTATATACATTAAGTTTTGTCACACAATATATCCCCGGGAACTTTACATATATACGGAAGATATGGCTTTTAAAGTGGCTTTAAGGTCAGTCGAAAGTACTCAAAACAAGAACAAATCGGATGTTCTAGGTCCTAAATGCACTTTTCTTGCGTAAGAATCTGTTGATCTGGACACACTGACGTAAAGTAAACCTCCTTGCCCAAATATAAATGCCGATAAACTCCAAATAAGGCTGGATTTGTAAAAAAACAACTGGAGGTGCCTGTGACGGAATGGAGGTGCCTGTGATGTAAGAAAATATAGCGAAACTCTGAAGATTTATTGCGGTTGCAAGTATTGATAGTCTTCATCTCTAGACCACTGCCTTGAAAGAATCGTTCATTCAACGTCGCAGTAATCTATCATAATGCGAATATCAAGCATATTTTTCTTAAAACCACAGACAATGATCATGAACTTATACAATCAGATTCTACATCCTGCTCTCGAAACCAAGATGACAATATTTCATAAAAGACACACATGATAAACCGAATAAAGAGCTCTTTCCCAGACAGGTGGTCATTCACCTACCTCAAATGAAAACAACGCTAACTTCTGTTTTACCTATCTTATACATGTATTTCAAATTACAAAACAAACCAGAAAGCAAAGTGGGCAGCTGTACAGGTGACCTTATTGCCAGAAGACTACAGACAAGCTGACATAAGAACACGTAACATTGATGCTTCCTAACAGAAATTCAAAATCCAAAGCATATCATCTCAAAGAGTTACTGCCCGTTTTGTTTCCATATCTCCATATCTGTTAGTCAAACATTGACGAGTTGTACGTAGCTGTTGAAGATTTACTGCCTAATTCAGTCTTAGAATAGTTATAAAAGGCGCTTTTAAACTAAAAGGCAACGTTTTTTTGAATTGTGATGACTGCCTGTTAGTCATTTCAAATCGTTAGAAATTGTCGAGGTCACACGCCATGCTAGCTACTCGAAACGTTTGCAAAAACAACAATGTTTCGGAAGATGACTTTTATGTAGTAAAAGTGCTCTTGTGTTACCAAAGTTGATGCAGTGGCTGTTCGGAGACTTTGAATTACACATTGTTAAGATTCCGATCACTTCAACATACTAAAAGGTGTAATGTTGAGAATCTGTCACCTGCAGATGATGTAATTTGTAGGCCTTACGGATGTATTTGGATTCTAGCGCCAACAATTCAAAACGAGCCCGGCAGACTGAATCACTTGTAGCACGTATCACTCCAGTCATCACAACGTTAACACATACAGCGAGCGTCATACGACACATGCGAGCGACACGCATATGACGTACCAAGAGGATCAACAATAAAGATACCTGTACGTTTATGCCTGTTGACGGGTATCGGCAATTTTGACCCATTTGACACATCATATGTGTAGCTGGCATGACGTGTGACCTCGACAATTTCTAACGAGTTGGAATGACTCACAGGCAGCACCTCCCGATCACAGTTATCACCATTCACAAAAATGTTGACTCTTATTTGCTTACATTTTATGACGATTCTAACACTGAATTAGGCAGTTAATTTTCAGCAAGTATGTGAAATTCGTCAATGTTTGATTAACAGAAGCGGAAACAAAATGGGCAATAACTCTTTGAGATGGTGCTTTAGGAATTGTAACATCGAATTTCATGATATACGCATTATGATAGCTTAATGGGACATTGAATGAATGATTCTTTCCAGGCAGTGGTTTAGAGAAGATGTCAATATTTCCAGCTGCACTAACTATTCAGATTTTCACTATATTTGCTTATATCACAGGCACCTCCACACCACACCATTGCAGGCACCTCCAGCTGTTGTTTTGAAGAATCAAGCCTTATTTGTAGTCAATCGACACTTATATTTGGGCAAGGAGGTACCTAAACATTAATGTGCCTTGGAAAAACAGATTCGTATGCAAGATCATTGCATTTAAGACCAAAAAACGGCCGAATTCTTTATGCTTTGAGTACTGTGGGCTGACATCAAAGCCACTTCAAAAGTCGTATCTTTGGTTAATATGGACAGATCTGGGGGATATGATGTGTGACAAAACTTAACGTCTATAAGGGTCGAATAGCACTTTTTGATTTTTAATAAAATCCCTGGTTATTTATTATTTTGTCCAAAAAGAGAAACACCTACCGTTTGTTGTCATTTTTTTGACAGTCACAGGCAGCTCCAGATGCCTGTCACAACTTTTTATCGGTACCTCCGGCGGAGGTACCTGTGATAGTTTACCAGGCGTGTTATATCTATTACTTATCGGACGTATGGCACTGAATTTTTTGGCGATATAGCATCGTTACTGGATGTCTTCGGTAACATTTCGAAGAATGAAATTCATATCAGAGATACCGTTATATTGAAATTTTAAATTTTATACAGAAACCGGAAGTGTGCGAAATGGATGACAATTTCCGGTCGAAGTATGGTCTCACCAGACTCTATAGGGTATGGTGTTGCAGGCACAGATCTAAAAAGGTACATACATTGATTTCAACTTGATGTTTAAGACTATTTTAGAAATCTTTTCAATTCTCGGAAAATACATTTTTTTCAGAATTGCGTAAAAACTACGTCTCTCAAGAAATCTCGACTATATTAGTGTTTATTGGTTTGGTAGACCACGCTATTCACATTCGCACTAAAACCTGCATGAAAATTGCGTTTAAGCAACGTTTGTTGTCTTGGATGTTTCTTCCCAAAATTGTGCCAAAGCATCACAGATACTTCAAAATATCGCTACACTGAAGTCCATAACCATGTACATGATTTCTGACTTTATGCATTTTGATAATATCGCGTTTAGACACAAAAAATGCAATTTGAAAAATGGACGGTTGTAATATTCGTTCAGTGTAAAACTGACACAGGGTCATAGCTGCCACAATGTCTTCACTTGTAGCATTCAACTCCGCGATAAATCTGTAAATTGTAAAATATTCTTACCCTGAAAGGTACACTAATGGCCACTGAGACCAAATTTATAGATGGCGGCTGATGATAAATTTTAAGCGCATTAGGCTTTTCATTTCTGTCATATTTAGGCATAGGCGCTTGAAGAGTTATGCTATTAAATATATTTCAATGATGCCGCCAACATCCAGGCTAAAAGCCATTTCTTACCATACTGCGTCAAGTTTAAAGGGTTTTGAGGGTTTTTTAGCATAGAACTTCAAGCGCATGTAATGTAGCCAAAGGATAAAAGATAGTTAAAGGCTCTGAACAACAAAACATTGTTTTCTGTCCAGAAGAATTCCACACCGAACAGAATTTGAATCCAGGCCACTAGCTTAGAAGATGAACATTTGCCCACTGAGCTGCAGAGTCTTCTTAAACTTATAAAACTCAACTCATTTACTGTGTATTTAGCACCAGCGCGGCGCAAGAGCAGTTCTAGAACAAAGTGCTGACCATTTTCGTTGCAGTGCAGGGTGCCCCGGTAGCTCAATTGGGTAAAGGCTGGCCTGCTGATCCAGCGGTCCCGGTTTTGAGACCGCTGAAGGTGAAAATCTCTCCAACTTCAAAAGGGTTCCATTGCATACAGACTATATTTATCACATTCCGACGGTTCTGATAAATATTGTAAAACAGGACGTAAAATCGCAAGTCATCCATCCTTCCATATTTGCAATGCCTCGCCCTGCATTCTCAGAACACAGGGGATAATCTGTCTTAAGCAGCAGGTTTCTGTATGTCCCCTGGGTGACTCCTAAAGACGGTTGCCTTTATACCAATAAAATAAAATAACCCTTTTTATGTCTTAAAGAATCCATAAAATCATAATTTATTTGCTGTTTCAGCGTCCAATGTCAGATATGGCAGGGTTTTTTTTATAGATATAACGTCAAATATATAGTTCTCTTTGCTTACAGCAGAGCCACTGACAAGCCCTAACTGAGTTCCCATCCATGGCCTCAGCCCCAAACTAAGGGTGGTGGTGATGTATTTCTTGTAGAATTTCAAGTGGTAACCCCTCCTATGTTTGAGGTCCAAGTGCTTAGCCAGATACCAGCTGCGTTCGCTAGATATCCAGAGCTATACGAAACCTTATCAATTTCCTTAAGTCTGTATGATTTAATGCAATTTACTATCTTTCTTTTCAATGTTGCATTTATCAAGGTGAATGGGTACACTTTCAGGGAAGCAGTTCTGCCAAATATTTTTACTCTCCCCCCCCCACCACCCCCACACTCCCCAGTGGAGGGGGGCAAATAATTTTCTTCTCCAGGAGATAACCATTCCTTTAAGAGTAAATCCCTCTATGGGAAGTGCTTCGTCCTTAAGGTAAGACTTCAAGGTTGCCTCCCTTAACAAAAACGGCAGAAAAAGATGGAGGTATACCTATGCAACCTAAAAACATGTATTTCACTTTTCCTAGTCTTAATATAGCCAATTTTTGTCTATTTTTGAGTATTTAAATGTGGCACTGGATGTTTAGAGAGGCGCCGTGATCGAGTGGACAGAACGCTTTGTTACGGTGCAGAAACCTGCCGGAAGGTCGTGAGATCGCGAGCGAATTTCGCCATCCGACGACTGGAAAACTCTCTCTGCCAACCTAGTAGTAAATGGTAACTGCTACAAATCAGAGGTTAGGCTAAGGCAGCGAAAGGAGAGGGGTGGGCGCCGCCGTTCATATGCTGTGTCCAAGAGACAGTGAGCCTCTAAACCCACTACCCCTACCGCTACTAGGCTATGGGGACCCTTTACCTTTTACTGGATGTTGGGGAAGGATATTTTGGCATCCTTTCTAACACTGTTTCAGCCATATAAACCTTTTGAGGGTTATGTACAGATACAATCTCACTTTCCACTGAATACGTGTCTCCTCCAGCCCTTCTGTACCCTCTCAAATCCACCCTTTTTCCCACACATACCCAAGTTTGGAACACTTACTGCTCAAATAAACAAGAGTTGAAAGATTATGAAACTAAAGATTTGAAATTATCAACATTTTATATAAATTATATCAGCTGACTTACGGTTTCTTGACTTTCTCACACTACCCGTATTTTTCCTCTTTTCTTTCTTATAGGAAAAAAGGCCTGGTGAAAGTACTCCGCCACCTATGCAACTGTCTACAGAGCCAGGTGTACCAGACCCCCCCCCCCCCACCCCTCAGTTTGCAAAATATACACCATGAGGAGAATGTCTGAAATTACTGCATCTACACTGTGAAAACTTTCTTGATTACAGAATCAGACAACAATATTACTCTTTATCTTCTTCCCTCCTATAGTAATTGCTATTTTTAAGCTGACCATTAGAACAGCTGCAATAACCCTATATATACACTGAATGAATATTACAACCGTCCATTTTTCAAATTGCATTTTTTTCTGTCTAAACGCGATAGTATCAAAATGCATAAAGTCAGAAATCATGTACATGGTTATGGACTTCAGTGTAGCGATATTTTGAAATATCTGTGATGCTTTGGCACAGTTTTGGGAAGAGATATCCAAAACTGAAAGTGTTTGACAACAAAACGTTGCTTAAACGTAATTTTCATGCAGTTTTAGTGCGAACGTGGTTCTAATAAAACATGAAATTTGCCGAAAATTTCATGAAAATCGGACTTAAAATGAAAAAGATATGACAGTTTAAAGAAATTAAAATGTTGAGCTGGGAACCAGTAAATCTATGAGTTAATGACTTCATAAACTCACAGTCAAAAATGAAAATCCTAAATAACTTTAGTTTGAAACAAACTGTAGATAAATGAAATGCGTAAATATATATTTTTCTTCATAACGACACAATTAAAACTAAAAAATACTGTTAAAGTAAGCATTTTATGATCTTATTCTATATTTAAATATTTATCACGTGACAGGAACTTCCAAAATGGCGGCCTCCGAGACCGCCATTTTGATTTTTTTTAAAATCTTCATATCTTTCTTATTCTAAGTCCGATATTCACCAAATTTATTTATTCATCAAGATCTATAATTTGAAGTCTGTTCATATTTAAGTGAGTGTTTTCCTTTAAATAGCGACATTGCGTTTCTTAGTGTTATTATGTAGACCTAACGGCAAATCCGATCGCATCAAAACCTTCATTACTTTTCAACCTTAAATGAAGTTATTTTGGTTATTTCTTTTAGATAGGAAATGGTCCCCAAGAACTACGATATTTGAAATAATTTATACTGTAGGAAATGTTATGACTTTTTGAAAAAAGGGTACGTTTATTCGGACTGAGCAAGAAATAGGCATCCTGTTGAAATGAAATAACGTGAAGAGTACTGGCAAAGGACTGACTTATGTATGCAGCTTACTAATTTTAACCAACAAGTTTATTTGCAGAACCGTCGCCAAAATGTAGGGTAGACGTTTATAAGTTTTGTTCAGTATATGAGGAGAGTTATTATTGCAGATGTTCTGACGATTAGCTGAAATTATATAATCTGGGTTGTTGGAATCTGCTCTGTTGAAATAGCTGCAGAGGTATCTGTTTCTCAGGTGGTCAAAAGAAGAATACTTTATGCCCAAACGGGTGGCATAGTATAAAGACAGCACTTTCAAATGAGAAATTCTTTCCCCATCGGGCAAGAAAAAATATCAGAAAAATGTTTTGCGCCCAAACGGGAAACAAAACAATGAAAAAACACTTTCTGTAAAACCTCACTTTTAAAGATTTATAATTTTTTTAAAACCTAATTTAAAAAAAAATGGAATGGACAAAATTCAGATTAATTATTCTTCTTTATTTTCCCGTTGTGTATGTTTTATACGTAGTAAGATATTTTGCACTGGCCTGTTTAATGAGACATACCAAAAATAGCAATTTTGCTTCCTGAACGGGCAGCGTTTACTAAATAAAGTAACAATTTGCTGTAAAACATCTAAAACTGTTTTGTTGCCAGATCGGGCAATTTCTTCTACTGTATGGCGGATGAAGAGAGCATCAGGGTCTCACCAAAGTCATGATCCAAGTATCACGTGTTCATATCGACACACCTACAATTTTCAATAATCGCTACCTGTCCCAAATAAATGATGAGTATCTACAATCCTTACAATTCTTAGTTGTATTACTTGACCAACTAGACTTCAGTAAATTCACCGCAATGGCACAAAAATGGTGATAATTCAAAAGATGAGGATTTTTCGGAGAGAAGGCAAAATAATGACGACGAAAGCCGTCGTAACTATGGCGATGTCATACAGTTCGCGGATGATGACGAGGGAGCTCGTGCAACGGCTTCTGCATTAAATGTGAGCCACATTTCCACTATGAGACGGCAACCGCGTGACCGACAGAGAAGAAGGAACAGTACATCGTTTCATGATTTGAATATAGATGGTGTATCGCAGAACAGCAGTTCTGAATGTCATTCCATATTAAAGGTAAGGGTCCATACGTGTGGAGCCCCGATAGCTCAGTGTGTTAAGCGCTGGCCTACTGATCGTGCAGACCGGGTTCGAATCCGGCTTGAGGCGAGAATCTTTCCTACCGCAAACGGGGTTCCATTGCACACATCCTTTCATTATCCTCCAATCGTCTCGATATAACTGAACTACTGTTGAAAAGGACGTAAAATCACAAGTCATCCATCCATCTATGTCTATATTATATTATATTACATTATATTATATTATATTATATTATATTATATTATATTATATTATATTATATTATATTATACACCTTTCCTATAATTCAGAGTCTGTTCGAGTTTTGTCCCTTGCAACACCTATGACGTCATCTATAGGATAGGCTATTGTTTTTCATTGTGTAACCAAGTAAATGCCGCTTTTCCGTATATTCAAAACTAACATTCAACGAATTAGATTAAGACAACTATTTTGTTCCAACTATAATTAGCTCTTTCTTTGTTGGAAAATAAGCTTTATAACATGTAGCATATGGGAATTTGGCATAAAATTAAAAGATTTCCGACAAAACTTTCGGGCCAAAATTACGGTATTCAAGGGCATGTATCACCAGTGCAGCTTCCAAAACATAAGGAAAAGAAAGAAAATCGCGGAAGATGTTCAGACCGTTATAACAAAATATACAAAACAAACGATCAGCTGATTATAAAGCAGACACACGCTAAAAATGACAGCAAAGTATGCTGACATGGAATTCGTTTGTGTAATCACCGAATCGCGCGCATTGCCGCAATAAACAAACACCTATGATTGTGTATTATGTAGACACGTGTTCCGGAGGTAGCTTTAAGAACACCCTACCGTGAAATGGAAACGATCAAATAAATAATACGGAAGATAGGTAAGAGATGGAAAAATAATATAAATTAAACCTCGGGTTCAAACTTCCGGAAAACTGTCTGGATGCTGATGCTTTTAGATCGGTGTATCGCACAATCTATCAGCGCTATAATCTGTCCGGTAATAATTAATGCGTAGTTACTACCTGAAGGCTGACGTTTTACCTGTCGGAAAAATGGAAAGAACTTTTCAGATTTACGAAACTAATTGATACGAAATAAACCTCTTTCATATTGAACAAACGTGAATGTATTGCCGGGGTGTTAAAAAACGGCGTCGATGAAAGGGGTCATGAAAATCATGAGCGACTTGTCGGGATTCTCAATATCACACTGGGTAGTCGGCAATCGAAAACGCTCTTAACAATCGATTAACGCGGATCAAAAACAGCGTTTTCGATTGCAAAACAGCGTTTTCGATTGCAAATTGTCGCCAATTTGCAATCGAAAACGCTGTTTCTAACTGTTTTTATGCGCGTTCGACGATTGCACGAGCGTTTTCGATTGCCGCCTACCCGGTGTGAATATGATATTAAAATAAAAGAAAATTAAATAAATGTTCCCCCTATATAAAATGAAAGCGGACAGTATTACAGCACGTAAACTCAAAGAATCATATCTTATTGAATTATTCAGACCAAAGTTGAATCGTGCTCTTTAACGATTGTATAGTTTCTGTATGTTAAAATGTGTTCGTAACGCTATATATGACGTTTCTTTATTGTACGTTGTTGCTATGACGTTAGCGTTATTTTTCAGTCTCTTGAAGATCTACATGCAGTAGTGAAACGCGTTGAGAATAAAAATGTGATCAAAGGCTATTCCTCGTTTTCATATATATACCTGTCAAAATGTTGTGATGGTATTATATTATATCATATTATAATAATTATATTTTGTCAAAGGGTTAAGCTTTGATTTTCAGATTTATTCGCACATGTAGACCTTTCATGTACGCAGACATAAAGTGAAACGTAAGTCATCTGCAAAAATGATGGTGGATTGCACCTTAAAACACGGAGGGAACAAACAGATTAAGATATTATATCTTTATAGCTATAGCATGAATGTAAAAGTTAATGTATCTTTATCAAACGTGTTGTACTGTTATAATAAATATCATGAGCAACAGTTGTCATTTTTTTTATTTATGTGACTTCAGTTTTAAATAATAGCAACATCTAAATAGTCAAGTACATGTAAACTGTTTTCGTCAATTCAACTTCAGGTGAGCTGATATCATACTGGGTAGGATGTTGCTTCACTAATATTACAGTATATTCGGTGGTTTGTTCATGTATAGGATAAAAGAACCATAAGTTTTAGATTATCATTTACTTTTCCTGGGTTGATTTCAGTTCATTGGAGGTGAATTACAGGTCCTTAGAAATGGTGATTTATTTTCTTACCTAGAATAGCCTAGTATGGCATGAAGTCATGAATACAAGTATTTTCATTTACGTTACAGCTACATGTTTTGATAGAAAAAATGAAATGACGGTTTCATGATGATGTTACTAAAGAATTACAGTAAGATTAGATAACTCTTTTGCTTGTCTTTGTTTGATATGATATTTTTTTATGTTAACTTGGGTTGTATTATTTATATTTATGATATTTAACATTTCATCTTGGTCGTTTTAGGTGGTTATTTGAATATTGATGTTAAATTAATGGTTACGCTGTCATGATTTAACTTTACAATTACATAATTTATAATCCTAATTTGTCCCAATGTGTAATATGATATCTATCAATTAGATGCTTATAAGCCCTGCTACACAGAGAAAAGGACAAATTGATAATATTTAACTAGAATTCTCCCTTGTCATCTATCTATTTCCAGTATGTATTACATTTATGGGACTAAAGGAAAAATGCATTATTATAACATGTTATAATATAATTATTTGACGTTTTGGAACTGTAAAGTAAATACATGAAGGCTGTTCGTGCCGGCGTTAAGTTTGTCGTCTTGAATAAACTAAAATACTCAAATTCGATTGGTCCAAAATGTTTTGGTATAAAAAGGAGGGTTTTAGAGCCAAACGTCACAGATGATTTTTTTTGCAGCGAGGGCGTCCTTGACAAAATTTGAAATACCCCCCCCCCCCCTGCCTAGTTGCAATGTCTGTATAGAATAATTTTCATCTTCTTGCATACATTCAGTGATATTGAATGCATAAATGCGAATTTTTATGGTATTGTATTGGTTAGATTCAATTCTTTTTAAATAAAATAAGATAAGATTAAGATAATTGGATTAATATATAGAATTTGTCAAGATATTTCTTTGAATAAGGTGGTTATTTGAAATGAAGGTTAAAGATTACGCTATCATGATTTAACTTAATATATAATTTATCAGTGGGAACTTTATCCTATGATATAATACGAAATCAGTAAGATGCTTATAAGCCCTGCTGCATAAAGAAATGGACAAATTAATAATATTTAACTAGAATTCTCCTTTGTCGTCTATCAATTATTTCCAATTTTTATAACTGATAAATTTATGTGGCAAAAGAAAAACAACTTTCATGATGATATATGTTTTCGAAGTTATCCGCCGATGCTGGCCTCTTCTTTCTGGTGCCATTTTCAAATCTCGCAGTAATTCCTGAAGATAATATAAAAAAGATTCGAATAGATATAAAAAAAACAAAACAAAAAAACATCATAAACATGCAACAAAAGAAAATTACTAAAATATTTGTGGCGTTTATTTTTTTTAATGCGAATAGTACTCTTTACACAGTCTGCATGAGTCTATAACATTTCCTGTCGGTCCATGAATAGGATGTACACTTCTTTGCCGATCGGTCTTGTGACATTAGCATTTTAGGGTCGCGGTGAAGCTGGAGTTTTCCAGACACTGGTCTGCTGACTTGTCTTTGGGTCGTAGTAGTGCAGCCATGTCTCGTGACTTGTGATAAAGCGGTCAAGAAAGGCATCTACGCCGGCCTTCCATTTTCGAAGAAATGCTCTTGATGCAGACTATCTTCTTTACTAGTTATAATCTGTTATGAACCTCGGTACCCAGCGCACGCTTACTCTCTGCATAGCAACGTGTTTAGTGAGAATATCGCTTTACAGCGGTATTCTTGAGATCACACATTTCCACTATATAACGAACTGTCAAACGCCGATTCGTGTCAGTCACTTCTCTTGCCAGCGTCAACGTCCCTTCATCAGCAACAGCGGGTCTACCCGCTCCTTCATCATCTCTTGTCAAAGTTCTATCGTTACTAAACCGTTTATGCCAACTATAGACTAAGGACCTCGAAGCGCAGGGACTGAAAGATTTTGGCCTCTACTGTAGCTTTCCTACCTCTACACAGAGTTTTATTAAAACGCACTGCTCCGCCAAAAACTCCGACGTCTGCAGATCTTAAGGCATTTCATTCATAGTTTCTTGCAATAAAATAGCTACCGTAGTTTCCATAATCTCGATGACGTTCAAATTGTTTTGTCATGACGTCTGACGTTTATTTGACGTCAGTACGTTTGTACGCCGTTTTTGAGCTTAGAACTAACGTGAAAGATGTATAAGGAACAGTGAAAATACCACCGAGTCTACGAACTTTCCGGACAGACCTCGTATATCATATGTCTGAGTTCTTCAAACCAAAGACAGCAAAATAAACACGGACGGTTTACTTAAGGTTCTGGTGCTTATCGAAGTATAAACTACATTGGGTCGCGTTCAAAGTAAGTGAACCCCCCAAGGGGTTCATATAAACATTGCTAGCGACCTTCTGTAGTTTATACTTCGATAAACACCAGAAAAATTAAGTTCATTGCTTATATTAACATTCTTTTCTATCTATCATTTAACCACAAATTTGCGTTAGGGGCTACAGTTTAAGCAGATAAATATTTTAACGCAGTTTTTCTACTAAAAGCGGAACAGCGTCAACGACGTAACAATGACGTCATAACGTCGCCTACGTCCAATCAGATTGGAGACCCATGGATAATTTTGACCTCGCTTAAGGTTATGTAACGTCGCATGAACAGATGTAGTTATTGAAGTATTAAGTACATTACGTTCAAATGGTTTACCAAAGGGATTTTCAATAATTGCACGGATAATGTAAATATACTTCACAAAAATAAAAGCTTGACGGTTTTTTCTTTTTTACCTCCGGCCAACCTAGCAAGTATGTATTGTGTATATGGGTGTTTTCTCATTGGACAGACTTCTGATTACTTAAATCGCGAAAACATATTGGTTATTTTTTGTTCTATACGGAGTTAACTAACTTATTCCTATTTTAGTAATTTAGACCAGACCATTAATTTGCCCATGCGCAGAAGAAGGTTTTCTTGTACCCAATAAGCAGTAAATCCAGTAAGCACAGAAAACACTTTAAACGCTTATGTTAATTATAATCACAACCTGAAAATAACGTTTAAAGATTCAAAACTTTCAGATTATCTCCCTTTGAATTCAAACTATAGAGAATTTTGAGATGCCGTATTTTCTATACCAGTGCGCCTTTTTCATTATTTTCTTCGAGATTTGTTTGATTGTCTTGCAAACTCAATGTCTCTATTACTAAAATTATTTGAAAGCCATTTCTTTAACTGCCATAAAGGCTTTAATGTTTGATACTTTTAAACAAATAGGAATAGAGTCCTTCAATGCCCATAAGTAGTATAAACTTACCTTTATTGAAATTTACACACAAATACAAGTGCTGTTTGTAATTTTTGTATCTATCAAAATGTTTGTTATACAATAAAAATGCAAAAATAATTGAAAAACAGACATATTAAGGGTCCTTTACGGTTAACGGTAAACATTTATAACCCATCGACAGTAGTCAACCTTGAATTGAATAAATGCTTAGCTCTAAGTATTTGGTCTGATAGGGCTGAGCAAATAGCGCAGACCAAGATCAGACTAAGCAGTCTGGTCATAGTCTACACTGTTCGCCATTCCATCTGCATCTTTTGGACGCTTTACTACATTGTAAAATAAAACTGATGAGTTTTAGGACAAATAGATCTAAGTTTTCTTTTTGTCATCAATTTATAAGTATCTCGGTATCGACACTCTTTAAATGGCCATAGTTGACATTAAAACTTCAGAATAGTCTTCGAAGTGGCAGGAAAGGTTGATATTTATAGGAATGAGGATTTGGGAAGCCAAATAAATCCTTACAATTCTTAGTCGTATTACTTGGCCAACTAAAAATAACTTAAAAGACTTCAGTAAATACACCGCAATGGCAAAAAATGGCGATAATTCAAAAGATGAGGATTTTTCGGAGAGAAGGCAAAATAATGACGAAGAAAGCCGCCGTATCTATGGCGATGCCATACCGCTTGCGGATGATGAAGAAGGAGCTCGTGCGACGGCTTCTGCATTAAATGTGAGCCACAATTCCCCTGTGAGTACTATGAGACGGTATCCGCGTGACGGAGAGAGAAGAAGAAATAGTACACCGTTTGATGATTTGAAAATTGATGATGTATCACTAAACAGTAGTTCTGAGTATCATTCCATATTAAAGGTAAGGGCATATACATACATATATACGTATGACAGTATGGTATACTTGTATTGTTTGATACCTTAGTCACGTTTACTTGCTTAATATCTTCGAGAAATAAAAGTGTTACTTACACGAGAATTAGGGATATCTTCATGAAATTTTATAAGTATTACGTATTTGGTTGGGGTGACGTGTCGCGTACAAGAATGGTTGCTCCGCCTTTGTTAGTTTTCAAGTTAGGCCCTTTGATTAGTTGTTTTTAGGTCATCTGAGCCGAAGGCTCCGGGGGAGCTTATAGAATAGGCAGTCTCCGTCGTCAGTCGTCGTCCGTCCGTCGTCCGTCCGTCCACAATTTCAAATGACTTCTCCTCTGAAACCACTGGACCGATTGTGACCACATTTCATATGAAGTCCCCAGGGAGCATGGGAACGAAAACATGTTTATTGGTCCTGGCCACATGACCAACATGTCCGCCATTCCCATATATGATAAAAATATTAAAAAATCTTCTTCTAACGACACAATGGACCGATGGCCTAGAAACTTGCTATGTAGCATTGGGTACAACAGGATTAACATGATTGTTCAAATTATGAACTTGGGTTGACCGTGACCGTGTTTACATTAAGGTCAAGTTTGCTTTCTGTTGAGTTTATATGGGAAAATACTAAAACATAAGATTTCTTGGAAACTGTTGAAGATTTTGAGCTAAAAACTGGTATATATAGTCATTTAAATGAGTTCATAAAAATTCATGCTACAAGAGGTCAAGATCATTCTCTGATCTCGACCCTGATCTCTCATATTTCGACAATTTCACACATCACCTCAAAAGCCAAGGAGCCAATTGAAACCAGAATCAAATTTATCCTCCTGGGCCTGAGTCTTCAAAAGTTGTTCTAACGGGCCCGGCCAAAGGACCAACATGGCCGCCATGCCCATATATGGCTAAAACCTAAAAAGCCTTCTTCTCCAGAACCAATTGACCGATGAACTTGAACATTGGAAAGAAGCATTGAGTATCGAAGTACTACAAAGATTTTTCAAAGGTTGACATTGGGTGGACCTTGACCTTGGAGCTTAAAGGTTAAAAAAGCTTCGTCGTCCGTGGTCGTTCGTCCACAGTTTTGAACGACTTTTTTCTAAAACCACTGGTCCGATTGTAATAAAATTTCATATACAGCCTTCAGGGCTTAGGGGAATGAAATAATGTTCAAATGATCTGGTTTGCATAACCAACATGGCCGCCATGCCCATATATTGATAAAAAAACTTAAAACTCTCCTTCTCTAGAATCAATGGACCGTTGGCCTTGAAACTTTGTATTAAGCATTGGGTACACAAGTACTACCAAGACTGTTCAAATTATGACCTTAGGTTGACCTTGAGGTAAGATTAAGTTTGCCTTCTGGTGAGTTTAAATGGGAAATTCTAGAACAGAAGATTTCTTGGAAACTGTTGAAATCTTTTAGCTAAAAATTGGTATATATAGTCATTTTAATGAGTTTATGAAAATTCATGCTACAAGGTCATTCTCTGACCTTAGACCCTGGTCTCTCATTTTTCGACAATTTCGCACATCTCCTCAAAAGCCACTGAGCAAGTTGAAACCAGATTTCATATTTATCCTCCAGGGACTGAGAGAAAAATAAATGTTTAAACGATCCCAGTCAAATGACCAACATGACCGCCATGCCCATAGATGGTTAAAACCTTTAATGTCTTCTTCGTCAGAACCAGTTGACCGATGAACTTGAACCTTGGTATGTAGCATTGAGTATCCAATGAATTTATCCTCCAGGGCCTGAGTGTTCAAAATTTGTTCTAACGGGCCCGGCCAAATGACCAACATGGCCGCCATGCCCATATATGTTTAAAACCTTAAAAGCCTTTTTCTCCAGAACCAATTGATCGATGAACTTGAAACTTGGTATGAAGCATTAAGTATCTGAGTACTACAAAGATTTTTTAAAGGTTGACATTGGGTGGATCGTGACCTGGGAGCTTATAGGATAAAAAGGCTTCGTCGTCCGTCTTCGTTCGTCCACATTTTCGAACGATTTCTTCTCTAAAACCACTGGTCCGATTGTAATCAAATTTCATATACAGCCTTCAGGGCTTAGGGGAACGAAATAATGTTTAAATGATCTGGTTCATATGACCAATATGACCGCCATACCCATATATGGTAAAAAGCTAAGAAATCTTCCTCCTGAGAACCAATGGACCGTTGACCTTGAAACTTGCTATGTAGCATTGGGTACACAAGTACTACCAAGGTTGTTCAAATTATGATCTCGGGGTGACTTTGACCATTTTTACGGTAAGGTCAAGTTTGCTTTCCAGTGAGTTTATATGGGAAATGCTAGAACATAAGATTTCTTGGAAACTGTTGAAGATTTTAAGCTTATCATTGGTATATATAGTCATTTTAATGGGTTCATTAAAATTTATGCTACAAGAGGTCATGGCCATTCTCTGACCTTAGACCCTGGTCTCTCATTTTCCGACAATTACACACATCTCCTCAAAAGCTACTGAGCCAATTTAAAACAGATTTCATATTTATCCTTCAGCGGCTGAGAGAACAAAAATTTGTTATTTATAAAAACGGTCCCAATCAAACGACCAATATTGCCGCCATAGCCATATATGGTATAAACCCTTAAAGTTTTCGTCTTCAGAACCAGTTGACCGATGAACTTGAAACTTGGTATGTAGCATTGAGTATCTGAGTACTACAACGATTTTTCAAAGGTTGGACCTTGACCTGGGAGCTTATTGGATAAAAAGGCTTCTTCGCCCGTCGTCATTCGTCCACATTTTCGAACGACTTCTTCTTTAAAACCACTGGTCCGATTGTAATAAAATTTCAGATACAACCTATAGGGCTTAGGCGAACGAAATAATGTTCAAATGATATGGTTCACATGACCAACATGGCCGCCATGCCCATATATGGTAAAAAGCTAAAAAGTCTTCTTCTCGAGAACCAATGGACCAATGGCCTTGAAACTTGGTATGTAGCATTGGGTACACAAGTACTTCCAAAATTATTCAAATTATGATCTTGGGTTGACTTTGACCATTTTTACGGTAAGGTCAAGTTTGCTTTCCGGTGAGTTTATATGGGAAAATGCTAGAACATAAGATTTCTTGGAAACTGTTGAAGATTTTGAGCTTATCATTGGTATATATAGTCATTTAAATGGGTTCATTAAAATTTATGCTACAAGAGGTGACGGTCATTTTCTTACCTTCGACCCAGGTCTCTCATATTTCGACAATTTCACACATCTTCTCAAATGCCACTGAGCCAATTTAACCAGATTTCATTTATATCCTCCAGGGGCTGAGGGAACTAAAATTTGTTCAAATGGTCCAGGTCACATGAAAAACATGGCCGCCATGCCCTTATATGGTAAAAGATCTTTCAAAGCCTTCTTCTTCATGTCAGCGGTGAGGCTGTCTGTAGGGGCTGATGACTGAGTCACCTACCAAACACTCTCGGGGCTCTAAGCATAACGATAAAGCCTGCAACAATATATTATATAAATATATTTTATATATGAAATTTCAATATTTATGTTATATGTATAAAGATGATAATCTGTACACAGCAAAGCATATAATAGAACGGATTAAGGCATGTCTGAAAACAATATTTACTAAATAAACTAGCAAATATTAGATGGATGGATGCAGATTTCTATTTCTATCAACAATAGAAAATACATGATTCTAACTATACAAAGGCTCTATATATGTATGAAAATATGATAACGATAAAATGAAGATGATGGTGAAGTATAACATAGTTGCAAAAATATATGATATAAATATATTTCATAAGACGAAATGCCAATGTTAATGTTCTACGTACAAAGATGATAATCTGTACACAGCAAAGCATATAATAAAATGGACTAATATAGAATGCCACAGCTGTCTTATGTGAAGCAAATGTAATGATATGGTGTCATTACTTCTTGATACGATGTCCATTGTTCTTTGTCTGATGTCATAACTTCTTTAAATGGTGTCATTACTTCTTGATATAATGTCCATTGTTCTTTGTCTGATGTCATAACTTCTTTAAATGGTGTCATTACTTCTTGATATAATGTCCAATTTTCTTTGTCTGATGTCATAACTTCTTTAAATGGTGTCATTACTTCTTGATATAATGTCCAATTTTCTTTGTCTGATGTCATAACTTCTTTAAATGGTGTCATTACTTCTTGATATAATGTCCATTGTTCTTTGTCTGATGTCATAACTTCTTTAAATGGTGTCATTACTTCTTGATATAATGTCCAATTTTCTTTGTCTGATGTCATAACTTCTTTAAATGGTGTCATTACTTCTTGATATAATGTCCATTGTTCTTTGTCTGATGTCATAACTTCTTTAAATGGTGTCATTACTTCTTGATATAATGTCCAATGTTCTTTGTCTGATGTCATAACTTCTTTAAATGGTGTCATTACTTCTTGATATAATGTCCAATGTTCTTTGTCTGATGTCATAACTTCTTTAAATGGTGTCATTACTTCTTGATATAATGTCCAATGTTCTTTGTCTGATGTCATAACTTCTTTAAATGGTGTCATTACTTCTTGATATAATGTCCAATTTTCTTTGTCTGATGTCATAACTTCTTTAAATGGTGTCATTACTTCTTGATATAATGTCCATTGTTCTTTGTCTGATGTCATAACTTCTTTAAATGGTGTCATTACTTCTTGATATAATGTCCAATTTTCTTTATCTGATGTCATGACTTCTTTATATGGTGTCATTACTTCTAGATATAATGTCTAATGTTCTTTTATCTGATGTCATGACTTCTTCATATGGTGACGTTTTATCATTATATGATTTCGCGTAGTCATTATATTTTGTCTTTAATTCATTATGTTATGTGCAGTCCCCGTTATATGTTTTGAACAAATTTTAAGAGTAACTACACTTCAGGAACTGACTGAATCAGATCCCAAACCCTATCCCTAATATCAAAGGGAAAGATTGACAAAGACATCCCAACAAACAATACATTACAAGTGATAAGCCGAGTCAGCAGCTCTTTCCCAAATAAGTGGCAACTCAGCTAACAAGTCATTATATGTTGTGGAAAATCATCAGCTTTATCTGGTGTCCGTTGAGCATTATATTCTGTAAAAACATATTTATATGATGTCGCGAAGTCATTATTTTATGTCTATAATTCCTTATGTTATGTGCAGTCCCCGATATATAATGTGAACAAGTCATTATATGTTGCGGAAAACTCTCAACTTTATTTGGTGTCCGTTGATGCTTATAACCTGTCAATTTCACATTACGTGCTGTCTTAACTTCGTTATATGGCGTGCAAACTTCATTATGATGATGACCAAACTACAATCGGAACACCGCTTGGTCAGTGCCGTGAATCAACCTCGGATGTATTGGTCCTGTAGCTCACCTTCGTCATTTAGCCTCAGTACTTTAGGGTAAGTTACTCTAAGGCAAATTGTACAATATGGTGTTATGTCAAATGCATCTGAGATTTTATGCTTGTCGACGGCATTTCCATTACATTGAGTCTCAAAGCAACGGAAAAACTGGCAGGTGAGCGATCGTTGCCCTTGGGCGACTTGTTTAGAATTCCTGCCATGTAGTTTCTTGTGTGTGTGGGGTGGGGGTGGGGGGGGGGGGCGGGGGTGAGGGGGGATGGGGATATAAAATGGAACTTTATACGCGACATTTTCTTGTGCACTGCCTACTGTTACACTTATGTCGCAAGCTGAAAACAGCAAACGTTTGACAAGAAAAGTGGTAAATTGAATTTCTAGTTGTTGTTTTTTTCAGCATTTAGTTGCCTTTACTTCTGAAAAAAATGACGAAGGACTGTAAACTCTGCTGAAAAGAAAACTGACAATTCTTATCTCAGTTTTTGTGTATTTTTAGTCTAAACATAATTAAATCACGGTATGGCTTTTCTCCAGTATGGCATGTCTGGGTGGCCTGGCCTGCCTGATCACTGGCGCTCTCAGTTCTCCAGTTCGCTTTATATCTTAAAGGATAGAAAATACTATCTTAAGGTGCATGAAGACACAGCTTGTTTTCTACAAAGTTTAAGAAATTGAACAACTTTTCTGTCTTCATGTCTCCCTCAAGAAGGAAACCAATTAAAAGGGGTCTATTCTTATAAGAAGCAATTTTCTGCTAGAAGCAAGATTGTTTTTATGGCCCTTTCAAAAGGTTTGACTTATGTCCAGCGGACGTTTGTGAAGCAACAACGTTTGTTAAGCAAAGGTGGCCAAAAATCGGAGCTCTCGGGGAAAAACACCTGACCCCAATCGGCAGAACTTGGGTTTTCCTTTTAGTGTTCGCATCTTTGTAGAAGGGAGGCAAAATTGAAAATGGACCGACCACCACCCTACGATAATAGTTTATCATTTAGAGCCATGAGGCTGTCTGGTAGTAATACTGACTAAAAGTTTAAATAATATGTTTACAATAAAGTGTAGCTCTCGACATAACGGCAAATCATATGTCAACAGTAAACCCGTGATTTCGGTAATGAAACAATATGGTTCAAGGTGAGTGGGCACACCTGAAGTTTAAGCAACTCTGTCACTCCCATCTCCACAGAACCTACTCTTAAAAGAGAGAATTTGCTCCTCTAGGAGCAAACGCCTGTCTAACGAACAGAGTGACGCCGTCATGGGAAGCAAACAGAAAGTCACAAAAGTTGCCTCCCTAGTAAAATTGGCCGGGGAAAACACGGAAACATCTCCACACATCTGCGAATAGAACAACATACTCTGTAACATGATTCTCAACGCTAGAAGACAATGAAGATACCGTGAGACAGTTCTTTTAAGCCGTCCCATCCGGATATACAAACTCTTCAAATACGAATAATATCTATTAGTATTATTAATCGTTTTGGTTAGAAATGGTAAAAAGACTCAACTCAAACTCCGCATATGTTAGCTGTAGGGTTCTTCAACAGAATAGTTTGATTTATTAGTTGTCAGTCTGTTGTTGCACATATGGAGGACTTCGCACGTGCAAAAGTGTTTGCTAATGTCACACAACATATTTTCTTATTTCGTGGCATACTTACATGTACGTTCAATTAAGTTTATCGCAGATTAATGCTTCGAAGACAGGTTTTGAGTCTTTTGGGCTATTTCCGCAACATACTCCGGCGCTTTCGCATTGGCAGCATATTGCATAAGGCAGTTTTAGTGGTGTGGTCAAAAATATGCAGCTATAATTCATTTAACATCTCGAATCGCCCGTGAGATTACGCAAGGGGGGAGGGGGGGGGGTCATTCACATAGATCTAATTTGTTCAAATTGAAATCTGTCAATTCAAGTGTTAATATCATTTTGGAGAAATTTGTTGCTATAGCTTCTTACCGCAGATTACGGTTGAAATCACATGCAGGGTTCAAGTGATACAAGCGATGTCATGATTTCAATGGTTTCAGATTCGTCTGAGTGTCATACTAAAACTATTTTTCTAAACATACATAATCGGAATCACATGAAAAAGAACCTTATGAGTCTTACCGCGAATAAAACCTTTCGACCATGAACTCATATACTGAAGAGCATAAATAAAGACACCATCTAATCTGAGTCTTGACTGGTCATATATACGCTGTACGGTATCTTTTATTGTGACACAAGCCATCTTTTACTACAAAACGAGAAACGAGTAAGCCGGAAGTGTTCCCGAAGGAAAAACAAAACTGAGAAAACTCTCAGTATGGAAACGAGTGTTTTCAAACTGCCCTCAAAATTTGTTATAGGCCGTAATAAAAAATCCAACTCGGACAAATTTTAGAAAAATAATGTAGTTTTCAGAGGTAAAAATTTCAAAAATATTGGTTAAAACTGAGATGCACAAGCCATGTCTAAGATAGGTACAAACTGCCTAAAATGTTTTCCGTTTGGGAAACAAACTAGACCAGCATGCAGTTCAAAACATACCGGCATGCATCTCCGAAGCGCTTCCTCCCTGTTCCCCGATCGAGAAATCGACCATACTGATCAATGAGAGAGAAACGCTTTCCAGGTGCTGTAGTACATTTAGATTGGGTTGCCTGCCCTTGGCAAAATACAGGGCAGGGGAACCCCTACCGCCATTGCTGACGTTTAATACCTATTTATAGCTCACAGCGCCTTGAAATACACTTGAACTTGTTGACTCCTGGATAAGTCACTGCCCAAAACATTTATGTAATTTGCCTCAGCGTGTCATTTGAAGTTACATGTGACTAATATTGTTATTGATATTTTTTCCGTAAATATGTAATCAGCATTGATTCAATTTCCATCGTTCGAATTCAAATGTTTCACGCATGCGCAAAGCTGAGAGTAGGAAACTCTACTTAAGATGGTCATACCTGTTACTTCTCTTTGAACTTGTAGCCCTCTAGCCGTGTAAAATATTTAAAGGAAGGAACTAGTAAATTGTTCTATTGCAAGAAATGTCCTGGTTAAGTTGCTAGTTTTGTTTTGTTTGGTTTTCCTTCATACTCTGATGCAATCATACCTGATCATTATATCAGATGACTGTTCTGTGGTAGTTGTATAGGGGCTGGGAAATACTCTGTGAAACCACCACAACCCTGGAGCGTACAGCCAACCATTCATACTTGCAAGCGCCAGGTTTAACCCTTCGCGGCACAGGTATGTACTTTAGGTTAACCTCGCTAGCGACTAAGCTCTCGGGGCGCCATATATATTAGGTATTGGATAGTTTAGTCCAATCGGAGCACCGTTCGGCGAGTTCCGTGAATCAGATTAATGCTCGACCTGAACCTTTTCAGCCATTGCATGGACATTCATTTCACTTGCCGTTGGCAAAACAAAATAGTCAATTATTGATGCCAAGACAGAAAATACATTTGATTCTTTTCATTTTATTATTTACTCGGTGAGACATCTTTGTTTATGTCGTTGTTCCTAACAAAAGGCGTGTGACGTAAGTAATCCAAGGTTATACATCCGAGGTTGATTCACGGAATTGGCCGAGCGGTGTTCCGATTGTAGTTTAGTCATCACCATGATGAAGTTTGCACACCATATAACGAAGTTACGACAGCACGTAATGTAAAATTGACAGGATATAAGCATAAACGGGCACCAGATACAGTTGATGAATTTCCACAGCATATATAATGACTGGTTCATAACATATAACGGAGATTGTACATAACAAAAGGAATTATAGACATAATATAATGACTTCGCAACATCATATAAATATGCCTTGACAGAATTTAATGCTCAGTGGACACCAGATAAAGCTGATGATTTTCCACAACATATAACGACTTGTTCACAACATATAACGGGGACTGCACATAACATTAGGAACTATAGACCTAATATAATGACTACGCGACATCATATAATGATAAAACGTCACCATATAAAGAAGTCGTGTCATCAGATAAAGAACAATGGACATCATATCAAGAAGTAATGACACCATATCATTACATTTGCTCCACATAAGACAGCTGTGGCATTCTATAGACTAAGGCATTGTTAGTGAGAACTATACTACAGTACCGGGCTAAAAGGCTACAGGTACCAGGCAGAGGTATAATATGACTAATTGGAAGGCCTATCAACATTCTACCTGCCATGCACATAAAGGGAAATGCAACAATATAGGAAAGATCGAGCAATTTATGGGATATATAGAGTATCATTCGCAGCGCAGTAATTCAGCCTACGACAATCAGAACCAATTGATGGGTGAACTTAAAACTTGGTATGTAGCATTAAGTATCTGGGTACTACAAAGGTTTTTCAAATGATGACCTTGGGTTGATCTTGACCTGAGTGCTTATAGGATGAAAAGGCTTCGTCGTCCGTCGTCGTTCGCCCACCATTTCAAACGACTTCTTCTCTAAAACCACTGGGCTCATTGTAACTAAATTTCATATACAGCCTTCAAGGCTTTCGGGAACGAAATATTGTTCAAATGATCTGGTCACATGACCAACATGGCCGCCATGCCCATATGTGGTAAAAGATATAAAAATCTTCTTTTCCAGAACCAAAATGCCGATGGCCTTTAAACTTGGTATGTAGCATTGGGTACAAAAGTACTACAAAGAATGTTCAAATTATGACCTTGGGTTGACCTTTACCCTTTTTTCGGTAGTTCATATTTGCTTTCTGGTGTTTTTATGCGGGACAATGCTAGAACATAAAATGTCTTGGAAACTGTTGAAGATTTTACCCTAAAAATCGATATATACAGTTATTTTGATGAGTACACGAAAATTTATGAGTAAAAGAGGTCAAGGTATTTTTTTGACTTTTGACACTGGGCTCTCATATCTTTACAATTACAAAAATCTCCTTCAAAGTGACTCAGCCAATTTAACCAAATTCCATGTATATCCTCCAGAGGCTAAGGGAATAAAACATTATTAAAACGGTGCAGGTCACATGACCAACGTGGCCGTCATGCACATATATGGTAAATTTCTTTAAAAACCTTCTTCAGAACCAATCGACCGATAGACTTGAAACTTAATATGTAGCATTGGATATCTAAGTATTATCAAGATTGTTCAAATGATGACCATGGGTTGACCTTGACCTTTTCTACCTTAAGGTCGAATATTCCAGAATGCATAAAAGCAAGATTTCATGAGAATTTTTGAAGATTTTGGCCTTAAATTAGTATATACAGTCATCTAAATGAAAACATGAAGATTTGTGAGTATAACAATTCATAAGAACATGAAGATTTGTGAATTCAACAGGTCAAGGTCATTCTTTGACCTTTGATCCAAGTCTCATATGGCCAATAGTAACCAAATATTATATAGAGCCACCAGGGACTGAATGAATGAAAACAGTCCAGGTCACATCAGATCAATTGACCAATGACCTTGAAACTTTGTATGTGGCAATGAGTGCTCTCTACTAGCAAGATTGTTCTAATGATGATCTTGGGTTGACCTAGACCTTTTTACAGCATGGTCAAATATAGAAAAAAATGCTGATTTCATGAGAAGTTTTGAAGATTCCTTAAAGTTGGTATATTCAAACATCTTAGTGAGTACAATGAAGATTTGTGAATAGAACAGGTCAAGGTCAAACTTTGACCTTTGACCCAGGATTGTCATATTTTGATAATTTCAAATAACTTCTCGAAAGCCACTGGGTCAGTTGTAACCAAATTCATATAGAGCCTTCAGGGGCTGAGGGTACCAAAAGTTTTTCAAATGGTCCAGGTCACATGATCAAAATAACAGCCATGCCCGTATTTGGTAAAAAAAAACATGAAACATCTTCATGTCCAGAACCAATTGACCGTAGGCCTTGAAAATTATGATGTAGTGCTGAGTACTTAAGTACTACCAAAACTGTTCAAATGAAAACCTTGGATTAACCGTATCTTTTTACGGCATGGTCAAATATTGAAAATGCTAGAATGTAAGATGTAAAATTGGAAAATTTCAAGATTTTAGCCTAAAATTGGTGTAGAAGATCATCTTACTGAGTACATGAGGATTTATGAGTACAAGAGGTCAAGTTCGTTCTTACACCTTTGACCTAGGACTCTCATATTTCGACAGTTTGAAACATCTCCTCAAATACCACTGGACCAGGTGCTCAGGTGAGCGATTCAGGGCCTCATGGCCCTCTTGTCCAGCTTAGTCTTGTGCGCGCCATAACTAGGTAACGGTATATCTTAATGAACCTTCACAACAGTGTGTATGACATCCAGACAATGTGTTGCGTATAAAAAGGCTGCCCCGACTTACTTTGTTTCAGAAATACGTCCCTTTGATTAGTGTTTTGTAGCTCTTTTTAGTGTACTAATATTATGCAAACTCTAACTTCTTAACCGTTTGGCATATCTTCATGAATCTTTATACCAATGTGCATGATCTCAAGGCGGTGTGTCGCATATAAGAACGGTTGCTCTCCCATACTTAATTTCGTAGTAACGTCCCTTAGATTAGTTTTCTTAGGCTATTCTTGTGCACGCCATGACTAGGTAACTGTTTGGAATATTTTTATGAAACTTTTATAGCAATGTGTATAAGGGCAAAAGGATGTTCAATACTAAATAATGATTGCTCTTCCTTTACACCAATATACATTTTGTCTTACTCTATTTTCACATTTTAGTCATCAAGGGAGACTACTTAATATTACTATAGGTACTGTAATAACACTTCTGTTCAATTTGCAGGTTTCAGACATGTGGTGATGTCTTATGCCGTCATTAGTCAAAAATATAATGTGTTCATAAAATGCATGATATATGTATAAATGTATTATTTATAAAATTGTTTTAGAAGGGTAAAAAATCCACATTATTGAAGTATAGTAATTATCATTATCAATCAGTCACCCTTCTTTTAATAAGTCAGAAATATATGAATCAAATTCCACTAATGTGTAACACAGAATTGCGTAATTCAAGACTATCCTCATGGGCATAGACACTAAACTGAATTGTAATTGATGTGAAAAAAGTTCATTTAAAAGAATCTGAAGGTTAGAGGGGTGAGATGTGTCTTTTGTTTCCCAAATTATTTTCTGAATTTTGTTATCTTAATATTTTAGCTATTGTTTTCCCCATATTCTGACACCCTATTGCGCCCCCCCCCAACACACACACACACATTATTTTTTTCCTTTCAAGATTTTGCTTCCCAAACTTTTCCTTCCGAAAACTTTTGCTCTTAAATTTTTTGCTCCACAAAAATTTTCTTCCCGCCAATTTGTTATTTTTGCTCCCAAAATTCTTCCTCACAAAGTTCTTTACGCTCCCAAATTTCCCCCTGATTTTTTCTCCCCCGCACCCCCCCCCCTCAAAAAAAAAATAAATAGCAATATTAATAAAAAATTTGATTCCCAAAATTTTTTGGCTCCCTAATTTTTTCCTCTAAAAAGTTTTTCTCCCATAATTTTTCCTCTTACATAATTTCTGTTCCCAAAGTTTTGCCATGACGAAACATTCTTTGCTCCACATTTTTTTGCCTCCCAAATTTTTTGTAAGCCTCGGAAGTCCCCTAAGTCTTGCTGTCCAAATTAGCCTCCCAAATCTTTTTTTACTCCTTTAATTTTGCGCCCCAAAATGTTTCTCCTTAAATACTTTTGGTCCCCGAATATTTGTGCTACCCAAAAATTTTGCTCCCCAAAATCTCCAAAATCTTTTGGTCGTCCAAATGTTTTTCTCCCCAAATTTTGCTCCCTCCAATTTTACTCCTTAAATTTGCTGTCATTGCAACAGTGTCATGGGCGTATTTTGCGCCACTTTGTTGAGCTCTTGTTTTTAATGTTTGAATGAAACAGACCTCAGCTCAATGTAAGGACCACATCAATTCAAATGTATGCCAACACAGCAGTTTATCAATTGACTGAGTTTGCAAGTGTAAACTTTATAAAAAAGACAATGTTTATTCTTTCCCATTGGAACAATAATCTCAGGCTTCAAGTCAGATGACGGTGTTGTTATCTACACATCCAGCTATTCAAATGATATCTTTCTTTCGAAAGAATATATATATATATATATATATATATATATACTGAACAAAAAAAGAAACGTTACATAGATTATTCATGAATTTTAAGTTAAAGAACAATATTTTCGAATAATGATACATTATTTTCAAACGTGCCAGACGTATGACAACTTCACATACTAATCGCTTTTTGTTTTGCATTAATTGTTACAGAATTATTCCTCTTTGGCTGAAAACACCACAGACAATGTGAAACGCTCGATGCGCATGCGCAAGCACTTAATGTTTTGCACATTCGAATTTGCCTTGTAACCGCCAATAAAATACCTTATGAACCTAATGACATTTATCAGCAGCTCAAAGAAATAAAACGTTAAAGATGCTGCGTCTTTGAAATTGTCTCCCTTGCAATTGAAAGTATAGCAAATCATTTACTCCGATTGACCAGTACGTTTCAATAAATTTTTCAAGTTTAATTCATGGTACTTATTCCAGCTTCTCTAGACAATGGTTTATGATGAAAAAGTTTGATCAAACTGGTTTATTGTCCATGGTATATCACCTTGCATTGTCTATGGGAGTTTCAGTGCATAGCATGAAAGTCAGAGTCAAGTGTCATGGAAAGCAATTTTCCAAGCCTTGTGCTTCACTGATCACTTCTTTGGAAGCGATGGACTGTTTTTGTAACAACTAGTGCCTGATACACATATCAGAAGTGACTTGCTCACATGGGCTGATTACTTGAGTGAAATACGGGTCTTCAAAAAGCACCTCAAAATAGCACATTCAAATTCTGACCCCTCGTTGAATCAAACTGATCTGGAGATAATACTCTCGCAGCTTATGTTGTGATATTCATGTTCTGAAGTACAGATACTTTTTGTCAGTTAGATATAAAATAGAATTGACAAAATCTTAATTCAGTTCAAAGTAAATGTGCATTGAAATTGCATGTAACGTTTCTTTTTTTGTTCAGTATATATGCGAAAATAGATTAATTCTTATATTTAAAGACATGATTACCGACGCCACATTATTTTAATGTTCGAAGGAGACAATTACGACTCTGAAATAAAATTTCACGCAATTCAAATGAAATCTTTGGACCCTAGCTGTTGTAGAAGGAATTTTCTTTCAAGGAAAGGAAAAACTATATTATATTACCGTTGTCTTAATAAGATATATAGTGGTCTTATCACAGCGATGTCTCCATACACCTAAAGAGATTAGCAGTTGTATACTGAAATTTGGTCATTCATCAGAATTTCTGTAAGCATCTAAGCCTGCATTTTTTCTACAGATATATGATGACTCAAACCTAGATGTAAGACATTCTGGTCAAGATATAAGCCTTCGTTCTCAACGACGTGCGCTACCGTTTATCCAGCATTCAGGATCAGCTCAAAGGCTTAGTAATGCAACAGTATGCCCCGTATCACCAGAGATTTCTGGAAGAGAAACAATTGAAGGTGAGATATTAAGAATCACATTGCTCTCCCAACTGCAAAAAGCGTCAAAACACATATGCTTATAATAAAGCGATTCTACCACCATGTTTGATAGCAGGATGGCTGATGAAAACTATACATAGTGATATATACGAGGGTCGTCCAAAAAGCCTTGCAAACGCCGTCATATCTGTTTTATTGATTGAGGTAGGATAATCATATTACACCACAAACAGCTCACATATAACATACACATGAGTGCTAAAATCATACATGTGCCATCCTCAGAAGTAGGAGGGTTTTGATTGCAAGTGTAAGCGATACCGGCGGTGAAATTGCCCAAACACGACGTCTTTACGAACGGTAAGGGAATGAAAATTCTTGAATATATGTTTATGATTCTTTCATATTAGTTAGTGTTATAAAATGATTGTCTTATATATGATAACTCAAATAAGGGACGAGCCATTTATTATCAGGTGGGTGCGGGGTGCGGGGGTAAAGAGGGGTACATTTTCACGTGGTTCACCAAATTTTTTCCGACCCCTCAGTCTCAACAGAATTTTTCCCAACACCCCAATCTCCCAGATAGGTGACAAAAAAGTTAATGACCCGACCCCCCCCCCCCCCTCATCCCAGCTACCCTTTACACAATCACACCATATTACCTGTAAATATTTTGTCAGACTGACTTCAACCAAAACCTGTAAGATACACAAAGAACATTTTCTTATTCTTACAACTTACCGTTTACGCGGTAATTTTCGCGGGTTCAGATTTTTGCGGATTTGGGGCCAAAAGGTAAGCATTAAATTTCGCGATTTTTAATTTTTGCGGTTCGCATTATGCGCGAAAATTTAAATTACATGTATTTAAACTTGTGGAGCATAAAATGGTACGTGTACCTGGAAATGTTTAGAACATTGCTGTAATTAAACGTGAACACCGTAATTGTATTCGTTGCTTTAAAAGTGTCTTTGAATAACATAGATAAAGGTGTCATCAGCAATTATCCACTTGTTTGAAACGAATCAACGAACTCGTTATATTGTTGTGTAATCAATTACCGTATCGTAGTTTTGAATCGTTTCTATTGAATTCGTCTCTTAGTTATAATCAGTATTGCGGATGATAAAAAGCTGTTGATGAATCAATAATTCGTATGCGATCAAAGAAAGGTGCGTAATCACCAAAGAAAAATGACATAAAAGCAAATATGGATTCTTTGTTAGACATTGGAAAATATTTCGCGATTTTCAATTTTCACGATTTCATAATGACCGCCAAAGACCGCGAAAATTGGAATACTGCGAAAATTACCGCATATACGGTAATTAATCTTGCAGATTAATGGTCTGTGTAAATGTTGTTTGCATGTTTTGCACTTTTCTTCTGCTTATTCAATTATGGGCATCTAGAAATCTGTTGTCAAATGCTCAATAATTATAACTGTTGATAATCTGGTGGGCAGGGATCTGGGACGCAGCTCCCAGAAGCCACCGTAGTTATGCTGATGACAAGGCACCTGGAGAGCTGATATCACAAATGCAGGCATTAAATGTAATTGAGAACAAAATCATCTACTTGTCATAATTTTATAGACAATTGCATACTGTTCAACAAGCAAATTTATGAAAATCTCTGTTTTTGGATATGAAGCTGACCAAGTTTTGCGTGTCATTTGCCTAAGTATCTTTCAAGTTTTGAGCTGGAAAGAATAGAGTCTGAAATTTTAGAAGTAATAGGGGGGGGGGGGGGGGGGGGGGGAGGGGCTTCGGCCCCCGGAAGCTGAGACATATAAAAAAAAAGAAGACTAATGGAAGAATTCTGATTCCATCCCCCTCACTCACCAATATGCCTAATGAAATATATGATCCCCCCTCCCCTGCTCCGAGGCTTATTGATTTCCGACGCCCCCTCCCCCTCCCCGCGTAGTACCTCACCAATAATTGCGCCCCTCCCTACATGTAGGGCAGACCGGGGCTAGTTGGTCCGCGGGGAAAGTTGGTCCGAGGGCGATTCCTCTAAACTGAAAAAAAGTTATGACGACAGTATATAATGCAAAGGAACCTTTGATCACGTTACACTAACTGGAGAGAACAAGACGACGATCGGAGAACGCATATAAAATACCTCGAAGAAAAATTGATTTTGTAATACAAAAGAAATTCTCTAGCACCCATGATATTTTGTTTTTCAATTTCCTGTGTATCTAATCACACGCTTATGTTATACATTTTCTGAAAGCTCATCACCTTTTCTATTCAATTGTGCATATTGGCTGTTTCCAAATTCAATGACATTTCGGTCATGAGTGAAGATTTACAGTGGAGTATGGTCGGTGTAAGTTGGTCCATCTGCGATGGGTTCAGTTGCTCCGTCAGAATCTGCCATTTTCCGAACGAAAAACTATAGAATGTGTTAGAAAAAATGATTAGATATTAGTTAAGCATTGCGAAAATAATAAACAAGAGGACCATTGGTCCTGTAGCTCACCTGAGTCCATTAAGCCTTAGTACTCTAGGGTAAGTTACTCTAAGGCAAATTGTACAATATGGTCTAATGTCAAATGCATCTGAGATACTGGCGGGTGAGCGATTATTGCCCTTGGGCGACTTGTTATATATTCGTCTATCCATAGCAGCAGTGTATGGTGGTCACCTCATCAATCTGCATACATTTGCAAAATGTCCAGGCCTTTTAAGGGGAAAACTTCAAAACACAATAATGTCCTTCCCCATTAATAAGAAAATGTGCCAAGTATCAGCAGTGCATCCAATGTTGACAACGGACAATAGGGGCGCAGAAGCCCATGCACAGGAACCGTAACTAGCATTTCTCTATAAAGGCTCTCAGAAAGGTCAGGTTCACAAAGTACAACCCAAAACCTACTTTAGGCTCTAAAATTTATTGAAAAATAAACATTTCAAAATGTATTTGCAGTAACAGGAACCAACAAACGGAAAAGAAACCAAACTCATACTTAAGGAACCAAACTCATTCCTAATCGTTATAAACGCCCCTAGCGAAGAATTAACATTATACTAACTTGCATGAATTCCTGCTTGCTTCTCTGAATGAGGTAGCTCTTTGAAATGAGGTCTGCTCTTAGTCTTTAAAAAAGAATTTACTCCTAGAGGAGCAAATTCTTTTCTTTAAGAGTTGATGTCACTCCCTACTGAGACAGAAGGAAAAAATAGTAAAGTTGCTTCCTTTGAAAGTATACCCATTCATCTTAATATTACTTATCATCAGTATTTTGGCAGTGACTGATTAACTATTCTCTGGACTCTAAATAACACTCCCCGATCCCCCTTTTGTAAAATGCAACCCAGCGCAGGCTAGGTATTTAACAGGATTTATACAGTATGTGTGTGAAACATATTTTTGCGAAACAATTTGTTTGAAGAAAAATAACTGATGCAGTTACCATATTTATTATATTATTATTTATAAGACATGAGTTGAAGTTCTGGGCATCTGCCTAGTCTGATCAGAGTCTTTGCTGACCGGATGGAGCTAGCTTTGACCCTTAGCTACCCTTTAAGTGCAAACAGACTGAGATCAGACTTGGCAGCTGCGTAGTCTGATCTGAGTCTTGGCTGGATGCACATGCAATTTTGTTGGTTTTGTCCTGTTGCTGCTCATATATTGGATGAAACCATGTGTCAGGAGTCCTGGTTTATTTCTTTTTATCTCTAGCTTCTTGTAAATCTTAAGTAAACAGTGAAGATCTTGATCAGATGCCACATTCTGCAGTATCTGATCTGCCCCAGGTCTGCACTGTTTGCAAATGTCCTTTTATGAGACACTAGGCATAATTGGGTAAATCTCATGTGGAAGAATTTTTAATGCCTACCCAATATAAAGGAGTAGCTGCAAACAGTATGGATCCAGAAAAGACCATGCAATATGTAGAATGTGATAAGGGCTGACACTGTTTGCACTAGTTATAGCTAATAATACAATATTCTGTAAGTTCTGTAACTAATAAAAAATCAATCAGAATCTCTCCTTATGAGCTGTCTAATTAGATCATTACTGGACTTGTCACTGTCAGCTGCTCAAGCTGTAGTATCAACATCTGAGTCAACCACAATACCATAAAAGTTCTAAGTATTGGTCAAGGAATCAGAACAAATAGTGAGCCCCATGTTCCCATGGAGCTTGCTAAAGCAGTAGCCACAAAAATTGGGACACTTAAAATAATTACCGTAATTGTCCTAAATATGGAACAGTTCGGTTTTACAATTCACTAAGTTGGGAGCATCCATAAGCATGAAAATTGGTAGAAGTAATGCACTTCTATGCAATGTACTTGATTCGACATTAAGCATTCTGTAAGTCATTAAAACAAAGTTGGCATTTTAAACTCTGTTATAATTCAAATCAGCAAAAATATTTACTTGTGTAATTGAAGTAGGAATAGTTGCCTCCCTTCTTTTAGAAAACAGAAGAAAGTAGCATATTTCTTCAGTTATAAGACTGGAGGACTTCCCTTCCAAAATCATAAAAAATCTAGATGGGTCTTATATGATCCCAAAAATCTAGATCCATCTTAAAAGACTGATCTAGATATTTAGGACTGTGATCAAGATATCTGGGACTGTTTTAAAAGGGGAAAAACCATCCCAAAGCAAAATTTCGTTTAACTAATTTAGAATTTCTGGTCATTTTAGAGATGGAAAACCCTGTTTTGTAGCCAATAGATATGATTCTCCTGAACAAAAAACCTTAGCTGTTCTCTCAGATGAGAAGGGATTTAACAATAAATAGTGCTCTGTTTATTGTAAAAACAAAAAAACAAAAATAACACACACACTTTTCTCTCTTTAAGGCACATGGACACACTTTCAGGTAATAAAGAAAACCACTCTGCAACTTTTATATTCGCCTCCCTTCTTCATGGGGGTCAACTCGTAAAGGAAACAGTTTGTTCACCTAGGAGCAAATTCTTTCCTTCAAGAGAAGACCACTTTTGAGTAAGGACTCTTCTAACAGGGAACCAAATACTGAATCCTGTTGTCTCCCTTGGAAAACATGGTGGTTTTCCATACAGATCAAGAATGAATCTTAAGCATTTAGTGTGATTTCACTTTCTTCTTCATCAACTGTCAAGGCATCTTTCTTGAACAGGAATATTCCTATTTTTCTGAAGCCCTCTCATATGCTCTTACAAAAAATGCTTTGTCATAAGCAGAGCATGCCAAATTTCCCACATTTGTTAGTGAAATATCCACAGACATTTTAAGTATTAGCTTTTGACACTCTGATTGAAACAACTGGCTGAATGGTCCAAAGCATACTAGATCTAGAGGTTGAAGAGCCCTTGTTATTTTAGCTGGAGAAAAGAGTAGCCCAATATTAAGTGACTCTGCCAAATCCATGAAAACCATCGACGAACAGCGAAATCCACGAGAGCCACTGATGAACAGAATTTATTGCCATCTACCAGCAGTAAAACTGGCTGTTGGACCAAATCAAAGGCTATATTTTTAATGAAATGTCCTCCAGAAATTCAGTAAAAGTTTAGTTCACCATCTTTTAATATATAGCTATGTATTCCTTTGTCAGTCTCTCCTATTAACTCATCAGGGGAACTTCTAGCAGCATAATGATAAACAAAATATGGTGGCATCACTACTCCATCTGCGTTTCCACATGCCAAAATTGTCACAAGAGCTCCTGTGGTTCTGGTTGTTTGATTTTCATGTTATTTCTAAATCAGACATGCTGTAAATCGCATGTGGTTTGTCAATCAATCTGTGGTTGATTAACACTTTTACCAGTTCACTATAGTAGAAGGTTACAACTGATGTTATGGGTATGTCTGGAGCTTTCTTGTCACCTTCTTTCGTCACAAGATCTTTCACAATTGGCCATCTTTTGACAAACCCGTAATACCATCTATTTTTAAGTTTCATTTACTGATCTCTTTTTCAGAGAAACACAATAATCCGAAGCCGTTTCTATAACTTTATTACGCTATATTCTGTAGCCAAGCTTGCTGAAGGTCTGAAGAAACTGAATCAATTTTGACTCCTCCTCATTTGACAATACTGCTTTGCAGCCAATGGCTGTTGTAAGAGCTCAGCCCGATTGTCCACATACATTCTGATTAGTTAGATCCTTGCATCTTTAGCTTTATGAAGTTGTTAGTCAAGGGTACGTTGTGTTCCCATATACCTAAAAACAAGTGTGCTAATATTTTTGATGAAAAATATGGAGGGCTTTCAAAGCTCCTCGAATTTTTTTTCAACTAGAAAATGTGTTTATGAAACACTATGCCCCCAACCATGTGCTTGCCTCTAAAGAAGTCTCATGTAGTAGTATTTCAATTCTCATATCGACGTTGTCCCCGCACCTCAGCGGAACGAATCCATAGCCGCAGTAACGGGGCGCTGAGTGTCCGTCCATAAGAAGTCTCATGCCATAATGTTTGTACCTTTGTACCATAGGCTTCAATGTACTAAGTTGAAAAAGGGGCTTAACTCGGTCAAATGTTTACATTCATTTTTATCAAAAGTTAATCAGGTCATTTACAATTTGGACAATATCTTCCTGCAAAAAAACTATGATCCTAGTGTCAGGGGTTCTCGAGATATTTTATTCACAAGGTTCCATAGGCTTAGAATGCACTAAGATGAAAAAGGGGCATAACTCAGTCAAAAATGCACAATTTCTTTCAAAAGTTAATCAGGTCATCTACACCTTGGGCTATAAAGTTTCAAGTCGCTAGCTCTTAAACTTTTCAAGATATTTTGCTGACAAAGTCAAAATGCCAAAATTTTCAAAGGGCCATAACTCCTACAAAAATTGACTTAATTTGTTCAAAAGTTAATCAGTTCATCTACTTATCATCTCAAATAAGCTGACAAAGTTTAAAGTCCCTAGCCCTTATACTTTTCAAGACATCTTGCTGACAATGTCAAAATGCCAAAATTTTCGAAGGGCTATAACTCCTACAAAAATTGACAGAATTTGTCCAAAAGGTAATCAGTTCATCTGTTCATCATTCCTAATCAGCTGTCAAAGTTTCAAGCCATTTTCAAAGGGCCATAACTCCCTCAAAATAAGTTCATCTACTTATCATCTTCAATAAACTCACAAAGTTTCAAGCTCCTAGCTCAAATACTTTTTAAGATATCTTGCTGACAAAGTCAAAATGCCAAAATTTTCAAAGGGCCATAACTCCTACAAGAATTAACGGAATATGTTCAAAAATTAATGAATTAATTAATTCATCATTCCTAATAAGCTGTCAAAGTTTCAAGCCACTAGCTCAAATACTTTTTAAGATATCTTGCTGACTAGTCAAAATGCCAAAATTTTTAAAGGGCTATAACTCCTACAAAAATTGACGGAATTTGTTCAAAAGTTAATCAATTTATTTACTCACCATCCCTAATAAGTTAACAAAGTTTCAAACCCCTAGCTCAAAGGCTTTTTGAGATTTCTTGCTGCCAAGATTTTATTATGAACTCGGACAAGAAAAAAAATACGTGTCCGCTACTTTTTCATGACAAATCCATATGCAAAATTTCAAAACTCTAGCATGCATGGTTTCTAAGATATGGCAGCGTGACGAACGGATGCATGGAAGCACGCACAGATGGACAACCCAGAAGCAATATGCCCCCACAACTTCTTCGAAGTTGGGGGCATAAAAATACTGTTTTTTTTTGCATTTAATATCTTTGAAAATTTAAAGCCTTGTTAACCAACAACATCGTTAGTTTTGATTACCTAAGTACTGTCTCAGCTCAAAATAAATGAAGTAATACTAAAGATCCATCAATATGAAATAAACAGAAATTTGATTGTAAGCAGATGCCATTCTGGTGAAAAAATAGAACACAGTGCACATTCTTTCATTAGTGACTGACACCTACCCTTCTTTACAGCAGAAAATGAAAGTAGAAAATATTTTATGAGCAATCTTCATAAAAAATGTTCTTCAACAGGAGAATCAAGCTATTGGCATTCTAAATGTAAACCAGACATACATTTGACCTAGCTATCAAGTAAGTATCACAGATATTGGGGACATCGGATAATGTGCATAGAAAAGCATACACAAAATTTTGACTAAATCAGATGACATCTTCACAAGATAATGCACAAAATGAACGATATGGAAAGAGGGAGCACGGATATCTTCAAAACAGTATACTCCATCCAATATTCTGCATACCAGGGGTGTGGTAGCACTAAGTATACACCCACCCCCATAATTTTCATATGGTAGGTGGGGGCATGAAAATGGTGGCAACCCCACTTAAAATATCAGCCACCTAATTTTATCTTTGGCGGGGTTAAATATCAAAAACATATTTTGGCCTCTATGTATCTAACGCACAATATACGAGTTTGTGATCACTCCAGTATGCTTCAATTACATCACAAAATGAATCTGAATTGCAAAATATTAGATCTAAAACTGATCCACAATCAGTTGTAGGCTGTTGAATTGTTTGACGACAATTAAATAATGTCTCCATGAAATCAACAAATGCTGACTTAACCTGTATATCAAAATCTCCCATTATTACTAATTTTGGTTGAGGATCTACAGCTGGTCTCAAATGGCGACAAATATCCTGTTTAAAGTCTGACTGTGAACGTTTTGGGTGCTTGTACAGGATTACAACTTGGCAACACCCTTTCTTATTGCTAATCAAGGTAGCCAAAATAAATTCACATGACGAGGAATGATGTTTTACCAACCTCTGAATTTGAAAATGCTCTTTCACATATAACACAAGTCCATGATATGGTCTATTTACTGATTCATTCCCTCTTTCATCCAGTCTAATAAGTCTGAATCGGCTGAGAGCGAAATGAACACTTTCATCTCTATTGCACAATCTAGTTTCGGCAAAACCTATAACATCTGCTGCCAATACATTTGGTTCATACTGTATATCTTTAAAATGCTTATGTAAAGATCTTGCATTATTGAATGCGAGAATGATTTTGCATGGATCAATTCTATACAAAGGTGTATAGCAAAGCTCTAGGGCTACTTCTGTTCGCAACCTCTCCATTTTAACTGTCACTTTTTCATCTAAAGCCAAGGCAGCTTCATTTAGATTTAGAATGTACAAATTTTCCAATTTTCTAACTCTACTAAAAGCAACATAGTGGATATGTGGAACTTTTTTAATGACATTCTGTGACAAGTCAACTACAACTTCATCCACTGTGGCTCCCTGAGCTTTATGGACTGTTTTTGCTGCAGCTGGTCTCAAAGGGAACTGTATTCTCTGTTTTGTTTTGTATTTGTGAACAAAGGTTCGTTCTACATCAAATACAGGAGTCCACTCTCTATGAATGTAAAAAGTATGCAAAGACCAGGAACTGAAACAATCAAAATCCAAATCCAGCCCTCAAACCATAGTTGGAAACAACTAAGATTACAAATAATCAAGATACAGAGAACATATGGTCAACCGAGTGAGCAGCTTGTTCCCAAAAGGTGGCCACTCAGCAACCCAAACCGAACCAAAAATAATAAGAACATACATAAGGTAAAACATCACAGAAACTCTGACACCAAAAACAGGCAACAGAGAATTATAAAAACCCTTTTGTAAATATTTTTCTCTTGTTGATCTGCCAATGTTAGGGTCTTCAAATAAAATCCAGATAATACTTGGCCGATTAGTTTTTTCCATTTTGTATTCAATAAATTTTACAGTGCCTGTTGAGCCATTTGCTAAACCATCTTCTACATTGACATTTGTTGTCATAACATATATCATTCCAACTGCTACTGTCAAGAATTTCTCTAAACTGCCTGTTTTTGAATAATTATCTGGAATTGACCTAATAATCTCCTGGCACCTTTTTGCTGAAATATTTGCTGACACAACAGTGTCATGGCATGGGATAACAACCTTTTCTTCTGTTATCTGGATTAAAACATTCTCATTATGTTTATCCACAAAAGCATTTTCAGCAAACAAATGAACGGCATTTCTTGGATAATCACCTGTATTATGGTCAACAATACGTTCCCGCAACACTTTCTTGTCATCATCTGTCATTTCATTCAGTCTAAGTCGATTTAATAAATAGGCAAACTCAAGATCATCTTTCTGCCTCATGATATCAACTAATTCATACATTCTGAAATGATCCTTCCATAAATTTGCTGCAAGGGCTGAGGCACCTTGGTCAAGATTTAAGAATACCATTCTATCGTTTACAGCCTTTAGCTGGTATAAATCACCAACTGCAATAACAGTTAAACCACCAAAGGTTGCTCTTGTTCCTGTCAGCTGCTGCAGTCTTGTGTCTATAAAATTCAAAGTTGCTGCCCCTACCATAGATATTTCATCAATAATAATAACCTTCAGATGTCTGAACTTTATCCTGAATGTATTCAGTTCATCAGCTGACAATACTTGGTGATGTTTTGAAAGCGGCTGGAATGGTTTGACCACCGATATTGAAAGCAGCAAGACCCATGTAAGCACACCGAAGAATTCTTATGTCATCTGGGTTTTCTCCTTCTCTCAAATTTAAGATTCTGTACAAACTTTGATAAAGTGCTCTAATGACTACAGACTTGCCAACACCAGCACCACCTGACAAGAAAGCATAAAGAGGTTCTTCTCTGCATTTTATCCAATGAATGACATGACAGAAAAACTCACGTTGTCTTAAATTCAAACTTCTAAGAAGACTTAAGTATTCATCATCTGGCAACATAAATTCAGTTGTTTCCACTGTTGGCACAGAACAAGTGGACTGCAGCTCTATGCCAATATCATAGTGCCTTTGTTCTACTATTCTATCTGGATTGAAATATACAAAGTTTTCAGCTTCTTTTCCACCTTCTTCTTGTGCTTCTCTATTTTCTTGTTCTGCATTAGGAGCAAGTTCATCATAAATAGCTTCTTCAGCTTCCATCATTTGTCTAGCAAGTTCTAGTTCTTCAGTGTGATGTTCATACTCATTACATTTACATTCAAGAGATGCTTTCACAGAATGATAATGAGCTGCATAAGTTCACAAGTACCTATTAAGTCTTTTTGTTCATTTCGCCATGGCATAAAAAGCATAAGCTGTTCTCTATAATAGTTTTCTGGGTCCTTTTTCAGATTGTATCTAACATAGCGTATTACTCTAGGTACTTTCCGACACTTATATTTGGTTCCATTCTTTGCTACATGTAAAAGACCTGATACAGACTTTTCATTTTCAAAGCTTTCTTGATCAATGCTATCTTCAGCTTCATCATCAGATTCACCGCCACTTGTACTGTCTTCATTTTTTTTGGCAGTTTGTCAGGCAACTGATTCCCTTTTGGATAAATTACATCAACTTTGGAGACATAATCAGCTAAGCAGTATTTCTGAAGACTGTTGGGTCTTTTAGAATATCTTTGAATGATATTATCTGATTCTATATTGGTAGACTGAGCAGGCATTTCATCAAGGACAGATTTAGCTTTCAAGAGAAAGACACGCTCTTCAGGAATACAGGTATTGATGTAAACAACATCTCTTGTACATTTAGTTAAAGGAATTTGCAGAGTAAGATAAACTGCTTCTTGAGCACTAACTTCAACACAGTTTGAAAAGACATTTCCAATATGTCTAACCTGTTTCTTTAGGTCCAAGTTTCCTTAACGTGCCTCTTTTGCAGCTGCTTCAAGCTATGTACTCATACCTCTTTGAGATTTGCTTATATACCCTACAACATATGATGCACATCCGTATGGTTCAAAAACAATTTGAATGTCAAGATTTGCTTTCCAGGCGAGAAGAATTTTGCCATTGAACAAATTAATTCTCATTTCATTTGGCATCCTTTTTAGAAATACTTTCCGAACATTCAGTGAACTTCTTAAACATTTGACATAATTTTCAAGGTTCATTTTGGCCACATTCTCCAAAAAAATCTTCAAATGTTATATCATCAGTATCTTTGAACTCATTCATTTCTTTTTGAAGCTCAGTGTACTTCTTTTTGAACCTTTCAACATCTTCATCTAAAGGATATAACAGCATTGTCTGTGGTAGAGGAGGCAATGGAAATCCAAACCTACATGTTGCTTTGCCTCTTTTTCTGCAAGTCCTTGAATGCTTATGAGTTTGAAGTTCCACAAGATGTGCAGTGTCTTCATTAGCAGCACTACAAGTAAGATACTGGTCAACAAAGGCTATTATTTCCTGTTCGGAGCTCTTTTCTAACATTGGGGCATTTTCAATCCAAACAAGCATGTGGATATGAGGCGAACCCCGCTGCTGAAACTCTACTCGATAAAAGAAATCTTTGACTTTGCCCACTGGTTCACAAGTACTTTTAAGAACTGTATTCAAGAATTCTTGTACCCTGTGATCAAAATATCTTGAACAGGTAACTGGATCTTTCTGAACAAGCTTAGTTTTTTCTTGCCATGTCAGCCCCTGTATATCTTCATCTGAATATTCTATACCATTATTCAGTTTTGCCAACATTTTCAAAAGATCAATCCATCTTGTATCTGCTGCTGACAATGACATAAACCATGTTGGCAAAGAAAGCTGTCGTATCATTGCAAATATGTCTTTCTTTCTGGCTTGTAAATAAGCAGGTGAGTTTCTAAGCTGACGAAATATGTAATATCCTTCATCAAGTTGGACAAGTTTATGTAAATATTCCGAGCTTCTAGCTTCAGCTGCTGTAATTTTGTTGCCTTTGCTTTTACATCTCCTCATTGCTAGGTTAACTTTGTCACTGATTTGGTTCATCTGCAACTTCTTATGTTTAAAAAACAAGTTTCGGACTGATTGTGCTGATCTCCTGGTAACACTGCGTAATTCCCACTTTACAATATCACTGTAATGTACCGGCACAATTCTTTCTTCTTTACTGGGACGTCGCTGGCCACAAAATAAAGCAGGAAAGCATAAATATTCTGCATCCACATCATGATATAAACTAAGAGGATGCTGTCCTTCTCCAGGTGCAAAGGTAAATACTTGATCGTATTTGTTTTCAATATCTGCATCATCTACTAAAGTATCGACATTTCCAGTATGCTCAGTGGCATCTATCTCACTAAAATGATCAGAATCATATTCATCACTATCTCCTGACAATAGAGAAATACCCTTATCTGGTTCAAGTACTGACTGTTCTTTTTGTTTATACATGGCTTGTTGTGTAGACACTTCTAAAAATTCTTTAACAGTTTCTTCAGCACTTTCAGTAATCTCCTGAAACCAGTTGTCATCAAGTACAATGCCAGATTTTTTTTATACAATTCAGTGTTATTTAATAGCCAATGTAGCGCAGTCAACACTTTTAAAGGTCTTACAGTTTCTTTAAAGTCCACTTTCTGATATGACAGTTTCTTTTTAAGCTGGACAGCAACTGTAAAGTTTTCATCCATGGGTCTTGGAAGACAGCTGACAGTGGGCTGAATATCAACTGGCACGTTAATTACATTGCCTTTCAGTGAGTATTGGCCTCCACGCGGCAGTTCTCTTATTTGCATGAATGGAATCCGTAATGCTATCAGCCTTTCTTCAAGCTGATGTAAATCTTGTAGTTCTGGTGACCTATCAGGCCATTTCATTCCATTGGCTACACACAATTTTGGGACTTTATAATCTCTTAATGCACCCACACATGTGCGACAAATCCATTCTTCATTATTAATTGAAGTAAATTTAGTGCAATAAAGTCTTACACTGTTTGCAGGGATATTGACATTCTTCAACATGGACACACTTTTCCTAAACCATGTCTGGTGGCAGCATGTACATTCACACACTGGCCAACAGCAATACTTGAATGGAACTTTTTGATACATTCTTAAATGTTATTAAAATCTTTCACATCATGTTGCTTATGTAATTTTTGGTCATCTGCATGCTCTTTGATATTTTTACATCTTTTATAAATACCGGTAAATTCAGGGGAATATTCTAATTTCCGTTTCTCTTTTCTTCGCTCTTGTTGCTTTATTCTTTCACACTCTCGTACATATGGATTTTTCCTCGAAATCTGCTTAGATATCCGCTGACAAATAAGTTATTTTGCTTTGAAATCAGGATTTTGTCTTGACAAATGCTTTTCAGCCTTTTCCTATTCTGAAATCCCTGGCTACTTTCTAGCATTCTACTTAGATGCAAGCTCGCTTACTTTTTCCTTTGCTCTGAAATAAGGATTTCGTCTTGCCAAATGCATTTTAGCCTTTTATTTTGCTGAAATCTCTGGCTTCTTTTTAGCATTCTGCTTAGATGCAAGCTCTCTTACCTTTTTCTTTGCTCTGAAGGCAGAATTTTGTCTGGCTGTTTGCTTTTCAGCCTTTTCTTTTGATAAAAATCCTGGCTTCTTTCTAGCAATCTGCTTAGTTTTAATCTGGTTTTCATTTTCCTTTACTCTGAAATCAGGATTTTGTCTGGCCAACTGCTTTTCAGCCTTTTCTTTTGCTGAAAACCCTGGCTTCTTTCTAGCAATCTGCTTAGTTTTAATCTGGTTTTCATTTTCCTTTACTCTGAAATCAGGATTTTGTCTTGCCAACTGCTTTTCAGCCTTTTTCTTTTGCTGAAAACCCTGGCTTCTTTCTAGCAATCTGCTTAGTTTTAATCTGGTTTTCATTTTCCTTTACTCTGAAATCAGAATTTTGTCTTGCCAACTGCTTTTCAGCCTTTTTCTTTTGCTGAAAACCCTGGCTTCTTTCTAGCATTCTGCTTAGATGCAAGCTCGTTTACTTTTTCCTTTGCTCTGAAATCAGGATTTCGTCTTGCCAAGTGCTTTTTAGCCTTTTCTTTTGCTGAAAACCCTGGCTTCTTTCTAGCATTCTACTTAGTTGCAAGCTCATTTACTTTTTCCTTTGCTCTGAAATCAGGATTTCGTCTTGCCAACTGCCTATACAATTTGTAGTATTCTTTACGGCTATCCCTTTTCTTTGGTTTGGCAATCTGACTTGAAGCAGATATACTAAACACTGAACTCTGTGCTTTTTCCTGTTGTCGCAAGTTCTGATCCTTGAAGTAACCCTCCATAAGGCTTTCCGACTGTTTTTCTTTGGTAATAACATGTTCAGCTCTTCTCAAATTTATAGGCAAGAGATCAAACTGTAAACGCATATCAATTGCCATACTATCATACAAAACATATAGGTATGTAATAAGGACCTCAATACAAGAGAAAGCAATATAAACTGAAGTACCATCAGATGATGACAGTCCATTTTGTCCATGAGAATGAGAATCAAAAAATGCATACAAATCATCCTTTTTCCTGATCGCAGAACATATAGCTCCAATAGTCAAAAGAGCATATGATGCTCTGGTAAATACTGACTGTAAGGCACAATGAAGTGTTGGTAAGCCATGATCTTCAGAAGTATTCACAAGAATATCACTTACAATAGGTTGTTTTTCAACTAGAAAATGTCCTATCTCAATATCAAAAACATCTGGAAGTTCTTCTAAACTCAGCAGTGCATTCACAAACTTTCCTTGAGCTTTTAAACTGTTAATAGTATGTATATACAGTGTATCTCCACAATGAAGAATTTCATCTAACAATGAAGTGCTGTCCATTTCATGGCATGATGAGTGTGCCAACATACATAATGCATTACATGTGCATTGAAATCCTCTAGATTGCTCAGAAAATCTCATGTCATTTTGATGGAAACTGCCATATATGATATGTTTGGCATTCCACAGTATAGAGGGTGGTCTAGATGCCATTTTGGAATGATTGTCTGCAACCTCCATGTCGGTATCATGAAGAATTATCATCTCATTTTCAGACAATTCTTTATTATTCCTACAAAGTATAGCAGCAACAACATCAGGAAAAGTATCCGTAAAAACTTCATCAAAATTTATGCATATGTTCAAGCAATCATTATTAAAACATTGAGCAAAGATCAAGCAATTATTAGCATCACAATTAGAAACGCAATCAGTTACACAATCAGCATCACATTTAGCATCACAATCAGCTCTTTCAGACTTTTTAGGGAAGTTTTACCCATTTTGAGACTTTTTGGGGAAGTTTAACCCATTCAGATTTCATTCAGTCTTTTCGGGGGGAAAGATTAACCCTTCTTTATCTCCTTCCTCCTTTCTGTTTCTTCTCTTTCTCATCTTTTCTTCTTTCTTCACTTGCAAACCTGATTTCTTCTTTATTCGTGGCATTCTCTAATCTGAAAATAGACAAAAAACAACATTTGCATAGTACCACATTAGCTGTGTCACACAAAAAAGCTCTTCAGACACAGTGTCCTCAGAACTTTTCAGGTCACATGCCCATCCTCTGACGGAGGCCAGATGTCTCTAAAGATGCCTTTCGATATGCTTATTTACACGGATAGCTAAATTTTTGGATAGACTGCCCAAATGCATAGACTATCCTGAACCTTCACTGGTGGATTTAGAAGGTCACCAGTTTGATCCTCCAGTCGAGCATCTTTTTCTTATATACATTGATCATGAAATATTTTCTACTTTCATTCTCCACTTTTCTCTGCTGTACAGAAGGGTAGGTGTCAGCCAATAATGTTTCTGCCTCCCTTCTCATTTGGGGTCAACTCTTAAAGGAAAGAACTGGCTCCAAGGGGAGCAACTTCTTTCCCTTAACAGTAGTTTAGCGGAAAGAATTTGGTCCTTGGGGAGAAATTTTTTTCTTAATAGTAGACCCTTTTACAAATGGTTTCTATGTCCCAGGAGGTAGACAAGAAGTCACAAATTCCCAACCCCACCCCCCTCCTTTGAAACACTGTCGGGAAAAAGTGCCAGTGTATCCACACATCTGTGTACACACCTTAAAATTTGTGAGTGGGAAAGTAAACAAATAGAATTTTAAGGGTATATGGCATTAAGAAAAGGACACAGTGTCATTTTAACCATGTGACGGCTAAAGCTACCTCAGTAAACACACTGATAACTAACAATCGTATCAGCCAGCACAACTAAGCAGTCAGACCAGTCTTTCTTGTTCGCATCTAACATAAATAATTATGAATGTCGATCTAGCGGCAACCTAATATTTCGATGGAAGCTAGTCAATATACGCTCTTGGCACGTTCCGTAAGTCACCGTATTTCCGATGTGATCCATTCGGCGGCAGTGAAGGGAAAATTATGCAATTTGGATACCATTAAAACAGACAATGCAACCATCGTAACTTGGGCGAGTCCTCAGTTTTTAGAACGCTCAGAACTTACGCATTGTTCACAAACAAACAGGAATGACTCTGATTAGACTGTGCAAATGCTCAGGCTTCCATGTGTAAAACAAAACTACAGTACGAGAGGGAGAGGTGTGTGTGTGTGTGTGTGTGTGGAGATAGGGGGGTGGAGGGGGGGGGAATAATCCTGCATAAGTCATTCCTAAAAACGTCAGACTTCCAAAAAATTCTCTCAATACATCCAAAACTGACACGTACCACAGAAGTCTGGACTTCCAAATTTTGAAAGTAAGTGGAAGCCATGTTCCACCCAGTCCCTAGTTGGTAGGGAAGGCATGCCGGTATTACATGAAATACTAACATGTAGAGATCAAATGAGTCAGTGTGTAAAATTCTTTATCATTCCCACACAATTTGCCAGAAACAAGTTCAAGAGTATCAAAACATTTAACAAAGACCAAACGATAGTAAGCATCATAATTAGCAATAGAATCTAAAACACAATCAGCACTACAATTAGCACAGTAATCAGCATCACAATAAGCATCACAATAAGCACCTTTCGACTTTTTAAGGAAGTTTAACCCATTTTAGGACTTTTTGGGGAAGTTTAACCCATTTTAAGACTTTTTAGGGACGCTTAACCCATTTTAAGACTTTTTAGGGAAGTTTAACCCATTTTAAGACTTTTTGGGGACGCTTAACCCATTTTAAGACTTTTTAGGGAAGTTTAACCCATTTTAAGACTTTTTGGGGAAGTTTAACCCATTTTTATACTTTTTGGAGAAGATAAACCCATTTTGAGACATTTTTAAGGAAATTAAACACATTCCCAGACTTTTTACCGAATTTTAACCCATTTCGATCACATTCCGTCTTTTCAGGGAGAATGATTAACACTTCTTTATCAGTTGCTCCCTTTCTAGCTCTTCTCTTTCTCAACTTTATTTTGTCCTTCATCTGTGAACTGGATTGTTTCTTCAATCTTAGCATTGTTCAATCTGAAGATAGACAAGAAACGTGATTAAAAATTTCACATTGTATGATATGAGCTGTGTAGGACAAAAAAACAACACTCCAGATATTCTGTAAATAAAACTTTTCAATGCACATGCCAAATCCCTTACAGATGTGAAATGTCTGCTCTTCCTTTGAAGATTTCTCTTGATCTGCTTATGTATGTGAACATCAAAGGTTCTGGTTAGATTGCAAATGCAAAAGCCATAGAAGGCACTTTATTTAAAAAAAAATACGCAGTTTCTATGTTCAATGATCCTTGAAATATAGATGCATCTATGGAACAAGTTTGACTGCTGTATCCCTTATGGTAACTTAGAAACTGAACTAAACGCAACACGTGAATATTTTTGCTAACTCACATAGAAGCCCATGAGCAATCACACAAAGGTATCGCAAAAGCACCCTTTTGCTTCACAAAGGCAAACCAAAATAGAAGTTGCTATACTCAGGACAAAGTCACTTATGGGCTATTTAAACACTCAAGCACAAGTAAGTATATGGCTACATGGCCTGTCCAAAAAGGTTAGGCCTGTCCTGGTTGGGTCCGCTCATTTTTCATGAAATTTCAAAACCCTATTCCAAGTGGCGCTTGAGTCCAGTAGTTGTATAAGTACTGACAATCAGTGGAAACAATTCCATAATGCAAATCCAGCACGCAAAGTCACCTATCCTTCATGAAAACATTTTAAACATCAAAAGCAACTACTATACTAAAAACCAGCTTCCTAGGCCAAGCAGTTCAGAAGTTGAGAAAATACCAAATTCCAACATCAGGGCATAATTCAGTTAGCTTTGGACGGAATTCATCTTACCCAGAAGTAGCAAGAGCGATTTCTAAAAAAAAGCAACTGTGACCTTCACCGTAGATTGCTGAAACGCGAACTTGCTCAAGATATTGCCATACTAAATATTTATGTGAAGTTAAATCAAAATCAGTCCATAAATGAAGTCGCCAGAGCGATGACAAAGTTTTTCTAAAAATAGCAACTGTGACCTTGACCTCAAATTGCTGAAACCCAAACCTGTTCAAGATACTGTCGTACTAAACATTTGTGTGAAGTTAAATCAAAATGGGTACAAAAATGTAGGCGCTAGAGCGATGACAGAGTTTTTTCTAAAAATAACAACTGTGACCTTGACCCCAGAATGCTGAAACGTGAGCTTGTTCAAGATTGTGTCATACTAAACATTTGTTTGAAGTTTTAATCAAAACCAGTCCATAAATGAAGGCGCTAGAGCGATGACAAAGTTTTTCTAAAAACAGCCACTGTGATCTTGACCTTGACCCCAGAATGCTGAAAGGCGAACATGTCCAAGATATTGTCATACTTATCACTTGTTTGAAATACAACTGAATACACAGTTCCGAGAATAGCCGCTAAGCTCCGCCTGCTTAGTTACTGTTACTACGTCTCACAAGCTTACACAAACATGGCGGAAATACAAATGACAAATGCAAGTGTCTGCTAAATGTTGGCGATCTATGGCGAAGAATCCGCCTCCTCATGACCTACACACGGCGGTTGGCGCATCATGCATTTCCGATGCGTTCTGTTCTTGTAGAGCAAGATAAGTTTATTAAAAGTGCTGTTAGTTTGTTTTCTTTAGACAGGTATATATCCCTTCATTAAATGTAAGGTTAAATCACGGACTTCTGTTTGGTATTGGCCACGTGCGATTTGTTTGTGAGACTATGTCACGTGCTAAGTTGTCATTGCATTGGCCAGGTATACGCTATCATGTGATTTTGAGTGAAATTCTGGGCGTGGCTCGGAACTGTGTATTTGGTCCACAAATGAAGGCGCTATAGCGATGACAAAGTTTTTCCAAAAATAGCCACTGTGACCTTGACCTCGATTCCAGAATGCTGAAACGCGTTCTTGTCCAAGATATTGTCATATTTATCACTTGATTGAAGTATTATCAATATAGGTCCATAAATGAAGGCGCTAGAGCGATGACAAAGTTTTTCTAAAAATAGCCACTGTGACTTTGACATTGACCTTAGGATGCTCAAACCTGAACTTATTCAAGATATTGTCATACTTAACATGTGTGTGAAGTTTTAATCAAAATCAGTCTATAAATGAAAGCACTAGAGCAATGACAAAGTTTTTCTAAAGACAGCCACTGTGACCTTGACCTTGACTCGAAAATGCTGAAAAGGGAACTTCTCCAAGATATTGTAATACTTATCACGTGTGTAATTAAATCGAATTTGGTCCACAAATTAAGGCATTAAAGCAATGACAAAGTTTTTCTAAAAATAGCCACTGTGACCTTGACCTTGACCCCAGAACGCCGAAATGCGAACTTGTTCAAGATATTGCCATACTTATCACTTGTGTGAAGTTAAATCTAAATCGGTCCACAAATGAAGGCGTTAAAGTCATGACAAAGTTTTTCTAAAAATAGCCCCTCTAACCTTGACCTTGATCCCATCATGCTATAACGCAAACTCATTAGAGGTAATGTCATACCCAATACTTTTGTGAAGTTACATCAAAATCAGTTAATAAATGAGGTAGCTAGAGCGATGAAAAAAGGTGAACATCCTTACATACATACACAGATACCTACAGGACAGACCCTATATCCCTCAATAACTTCGTTGAGCGAGGGGATAAAAATCCAACGTGGTCCACATTCAAAAAGTTCTGAGATGTTTTGGCCATCCTGGATACCTGCAAGTTTCAAGGAGCTGCAATCAAAAATGGAACTATGGCCTGGACAACATTTTCCCCATTTAAAGTGTATGGGAAATTATTTCATCGCTCAAGGGCAAGTACCTCTGAAAAGAATGATCCAACCTGGCTCAAATTCGAACTGGTCCGAGATGTTTTAGCTGTCCTGATTACCTGCAAGTTAAAAGAACTTGCGATTAAAAATGATGAAGCTAGGGCCCGGACAACATTTTCGCCATTATAAGTCTATGGGAAAATATTTTATCGCTCAAGGGCAAGTAACTCTGAAAAGAATGAGCCAACCTTGCCCAAATTCGAACTGGTCAGAGATGTTTTGGCTGTCCTGGATACCTGCAAGTTACAAGAAGTTGCGATCAAAAATGAAGAAGCTAGGGTCCGGACGACATTTTCGCCATTATATATTTTATCGCTCAAGGGCAAGTAACTCTGAAAAGAATGATTCAAACCTGACTCAAATTTGAACTGGTCTGAGATGTTTTGGCTGTTCTGGATACCTGCAAGTTAAAAGAACTTGCGATCAAAAATGATGAAGCTGGGGCCCGGACAACATTTTCCCTATTATAAGTCTATGGGAAAATATTTTATCGCTCAAGGGCAAGTAACTCTGTAGAGTAAAAAGTATGCAAAGACCAGGAATTGAAACAATCAAAATCCAAATCCAGCCCTCAAACCATAGTTGGAAACAACTAAGATTACAAATAATCAAGATACAGAGAACATATGGCCAACCGAGTGAGCAGCTTGTTCCCAAAAGGTGGCCACTCAGCAACCCAAACCGAACCAAAAATAATAAGAACATACATAAGGTAAAACATCACAGAAACTCTGACACCAAAAACAGGCAACAGAGAACCACAACAAAACTACCGCCTTGGAACGGTCAGTAATGAATTACTGGGGGGCTTAAATCGATTTTACAGGCCCAACCTCAGTTTCTCCATTATAAGTCTATGGGACCTTTTATTTTCCATGGTAACCTCAGTTTTGTACCAATCTGTACCAAAACTATATGCAATCAATCCCCCACCCCAACCATGCTACACATAAAATTTGATCAAGATTGGCCAGCTACTTTAGCAGATATTAATGCTTAAATGTGTGAACGGACGACGTACGACGTACGACGGACAACGGACGACGGACGACGGACCAAGCCTATACTATAAGCTCACCTTGTGAGCCTTCGGCTTAGGTGAGCTAATAATATAGCAAATGAATATTTACCTCCGCATATAAAAAAATGCAATTTTCGGACCAACTAGCCCCGGTCTCCTCCATATGTCCCCCTTTTAGGGTTCACGGGACCTTTCAGGCACAAAATGACATAACAACAAGTGGAACATCAGAATGAAATTCCGATGTCCAGATAGGTATGTATAAAAATCGCAAAAAGGGGGAATTATAATAAATGATACGTGATCCCATGAAATTCTAAAAATCAGTTGCCAGTCATATTATTGGGTTAATTAACCCTTTGATTGCATACGGACCACTTTTGGGCCAATGTATGTTTGCAATAGAACATGCGTCTTCGGCAAAAGTATATTCTTACGTAAAAAATTAGTTACCGTAAAATACTGTAAAACACTTATATTTGGCGGCAGCAAAATTTGGCGGTTTTTGAATATGGACCTTTTGGCGGATTTTTATTATGGCGGTTTTGTGATTCTCAAGAACAAAATATTCTTCTGACGTCATATTTTGCTCTTTATTTGAGCTCTATATTGTCAGGGTGATTAAAACAAAAGCAATTATTATTAAAGTCATGTTACAATTTGGGTAGTTAATTGTTTAACGTAAACAGTTTTTTGTGTTCCTTCTGATTTAATCAACTTAATTGAAATACTAATCAGTATGGTGAGAACATTTTCATACTCCGTTTCCTCCCTCTTGTTGATAGGGAAGCATCTTCTTTTGCGCTTATATATGTGATGTGTATTAGCTTTGATATTTTGGTAGAGGAAATAGGATCATGTGCTCAACAATATTTTTTCTTCTTTCGGTATCATGAGCTTATATTGGCGGCATTTTAATTTGGCGATTTCTTTCTTTTCCGCCAATATCGCCAAAATAAAGTGACCGCCAAATATAAGTGTTTTACAGTAACAATACACTTGCTAAGAAATAAGAAGACTATCAAGATTTTTTCCTTATATATCGAATCGGCGTCGAAGCCTTTATGTGCTAAGGTATTATCAGTGAAAAAAGTTGATGGGCACTCTTTTCAAATAGTTTCATGCTATCTATTGTTATGAAAATATATTTGTTAGAAGATTAAATTTGTTTTGTGCTTACTTACCCCGTCGGTCCAACTTACCCCGCTGTCCGGACCAACTTAGCCCGATAGCAAGGTAAGTTTGTCCAGTTGACCTCGTCTCGGAAAACGGCTATATTTATCAGAACCAGTCATTTTCCAAAAGAAAAACTATAGAATAAGTCAGAATAATGATTATACTAGTTACGCAATGCAAAAATAAAACCAGCAAATGAATATTTACGCTCGTACGTCAGCGTTTGAAAAAATGCAATTTTCGAACAAACTAGCCCCGGTCTCCCCTACCCTTCCCCCACCTGATAATAAATTACTCGTGCCTAAGAGACGGTTATTACTTCACATTACCAAACAAATATGGTAAATGTAAAAAACACTTCATCTGCTACGATTGCATCTTCTTGAAATACTCATTTTATATGATTTTGTAGCTTCCTGAAAAACACGGTGATCTTCCTTGGAACAATAATGATATCCTGACTGATGGCAATATCTTAACTATGGTGCCGTGTATTTGCTTAAGTATTGCTTTTCGTATCTCCCAGCAAACTTCAGATATTATTTACAAGCACTTTGAACTAAGCTAAGTGATCTTGAAAAGACGTCTGGAAGCAACCGCCGCACCCCTAATGTTTGTGTTCTTCAAATGGCTAGAAACGGCATTTGTAAGATCATGGCGTTCCTGGAAATTGTTGACTGGAAACGAAAGGAAGATGCAACGGAGGAATATAAACTGGTTGACTTGATTTTGTTTGTCATTTGCCAGAAACTGGCCCGTTTGCAAGACTTATTGGATGACCCTCGTATACCTGGCAAACGGTGGCTGCATGAACTACTTTAGAATATCCCCGCTGAAACGTAAGCAGATGCGAGACAATGAATGGGATACTTAACTTGTTAAGTAATCCTTAATATACTAACGTTTGTCACATCGAAAGTCAATCATTATGGTTGCCAATTACAACCACTCAAAGTTTTCAAATAATGATGGCACACTTGAGCCGCGACACGAGAAAACCAACAAAGTGTGTATGCGCCCAGCGCAGACTCAGAAATGCCTGGACATTCGCCCAGTCTGATCAGAGTCTTCGCTGTCCACAAGGAAGTAGCTTAGACCCTTAGCCACTGTAGTGACCCAGTTTTCTAAGCCTAAATCTGCCTGTGTATTGATCATCAAACACGTCGCTAAAATCAGCTGTTTTCATTGTTACCGATCTATACCTGTTTGCTCCTTTCATTCTCAGTTCACTCTGCTGACAGTCATTACATTTGCAAATAGTCAACCTACCTCACATTTTTGCACCTATGTCATTCCTGTAATTTTCAATAAGACGTTATATTTTTGTAAAATGTGTATGCGAGAAGAGTGTTTATAGCTGGTGACCTCCATATTGGTATGTATTATATATGCGTCTGTTGAATTGTGGGAGTGTAAAAGTACAAAGTCTGCGGTTACCTAGCTACTGTCAAAACAAACATCTGTCAAAGTTAGAAGTCCTCGTTTACAGTGGTCTTTCGCTCCGTACAGCTTTTCATAGCTTTTCTGGGTGAAAGAGTCAGTTAGTAAATTTAATTGGGAACATTATCATATAATTTTTATTATAAGTTTAATTTAAGGTTATAGAGATATTTGCATTTAAAGTGGGCGACCCTCGGGTTTTAATATGGCCGACGTCGCAACTTTCTTGCGGGAACGTCTTCCCACGTTCCTGCGTCTGCGGGACCATGCGACCCCTCAGCATCTTCGGCTTGGGATGGGAGAATCATGCTTCTTCTTTGTTGTGGGTTGTGGGATGCGGGACGGGGGAATATTTAAGCAAGCTCCCGCGTTTGTGGGATAACGTCAGACTTTTGATTTCGTAGGGTGCAGTCACGTTTCACTGCTTCGCATTTATTTTGGCTTATTTTCCAAATTCTGATAAGTTTTAAGGTTCAGTTTTAATTATAACAGTTTGCATTATCCTTATGCTTTTTTGCTCATCTTTTCATGGTTTTAATTAATTTTTGTAGCATTTTATAGTACACATTTACGTGCAGACTCATAGATAATGGAACTGCACTAGTAGTCAGAATGTTGTAACAGGGAAGAGTTAATTTTCAAAGCATTTCTCTGTCGTTTAAAAACTTTCATGAACATTGTATCATATGCTGCTGTAGTTTTGAGTGATCACTGCCGTTTGACCGTCTTGTCTGTTTTATATCGTCGCTTTACGATCAGTCTAGTCATGTCTTATTAGTCTCTCGTCTTTTGTACACGTCTCGGTCAATCAAATAGATGTAAGAAAGTTGTTACAGTTTTTCAGTCATTTATTTTTTCATTAAATTTTGTTTAGCATAACAATGTCTCGGGTCTTGCTCTCTCACCCTTTTGTTAACAGCCTAAGATTGTCTCATTAAAGCATTTTTTCTGTTTCTGAAGTTCACATTTTTTGTTTACAAATCCTTAACCCTATTGCTTTGTAACTGGGCAGTCTGACTAATCACTGTAAGCCAGTGACGACTCGGACTGTTGGTATATTCGGACACCAGAAGAAGAGGCAATTATCACCAACGTAGCCTAGGCACCAAGCTCTTGTGCTGTAATACTTGGCAGCCAGAACCCTCACTGTGGGCCAGTGATAGTTCGGACTGCGAGTTTATACGATCCTTGAAGAGAGTTCTAGACTGCTGAACCTCAGCTCGTAACATAAGTGGTGGCAAGGCGGTGCGATCTGTTTAATACTCTAACAGACCGAGAGATACGAACTTATAAAATGAGCAGTGAGAACTCTCAGGTTAGCCAAAACCCAGAACAAGGTGAAGGTAGCTACAACACTTTACAAAGCAGGGAACCAGCAGGGTTGAATAAAAACATGACATCTGCAAGCATTGTTGGTACATCGCAGGCGGCAGAAATGAATATGCAACATGCAGCAGCGTCAACTTTAATGCAGTTGCATGGTACCACGTATAATTACCAGCCCCAGGGTGATATAACTAATGTAGGGTCCAAAAATGGCTCAGGTGAAGGCCAAACTAGTTGCCATGATGAATCAGTATATATACCTAATAGGGGTACGAGAAATTTTTCAGAAGATGATGAAACTTCAACTCGGAGTACTGGGTGGCAAAATCCCATGCTTTATTCACAAACAAACATGCAAAACACAATATCTGGGCTTAGCAATGCAATTGGTTGTTTGCAACAGCAACAAGTTGATATACATAGGAGGCAAGACAATATAACTAGAACACTTGAACAGGTCTTCACGGCCCTGCAAGGTTTAAGGGACAGAAACAGCCCTGCAACAGTCAACCCAATTAGTAGTAGTATGGAAAAGTGGGGTCCTGAACCATCGTAAGGGGCAAATGCCCATAGTTCTTACTTAAATACAGATGAAACCTCAGTAGAAAACAACTTTATTTACAACAGCGATGAAAATAGACGGTTAGGAGAAACTCGGGCATTTTCGGACGGTTTTCAGTCACAGCAAAGCCATTGGGATGTAAGTACTTGCGGGGACAACCGGACATTTTCAATGGGTCTTCAGCATCACCCAGGTAATGTAGAAGCCAGTACATCAGGTGAAGGTCAGATGGTTTCGGACAGTGTCCATTATTACCTGACTCAACGTTAGGGGAAAACCGGGCATTTTCGGACAGTTTTCCGACCTATCAAAACTATCAGAACTACGCGCTACCAGGTACAATAGGGGAAAACCCAGCAAATTCAACCAGTTTTCAGAATCCTAACAGTCCTATGATTACACAAGGCAGAAGAAACAGGTGTCCCTATAAGTATGGACCATACCACCAGACTAGCACAGGCATTAATGCACATGACTGCAATAATGGAATAGAAAGCGGCATGGTAAAAGAGTGCAGTTTTCAGATACAAACAATAGTCCAGATTACGCTAGGAGCCAGAACTATCAGACACCTAACAGAGGTAAGAGGCAATCGTCACCTGAATACTCTGGGTCAAAGCTACCTCCATTTAACGGTAAGGAGGACCGGAAAGTTTGGATAAACCGATTTGAGGCTATTGCGGAAAGAAGGAACTGGGGTGAGGAAACTAAGCTCGACAACCTCCTACCAAACTTACAAGGGAAAGCCGGCGACTTTGTGTTCACCCAGTTGTCAAGGAGTACACAAGCATGCTACAAGGAGCTGGCGAAAGAGCTTAACAGCAGGTTCAGGGTGGTCGAAACTCAGAAAACGTTTGCTGCTAAGTTTAGACAGTGAGTCCAAGAAGCAGACGAGACAGCGGAAGAATATGCAGCCAATTTAAAGCAGCTATATGCTAAAGCGTACCAATTTAGGGATAACAAGACCAGACAAGAAGACCTTGTCCGCAGATTCTTAGACGGGTGACGGGATAGCTAGAGATTTGAAATAGAATTCCATAAGGAGCCAAACGATATTGATGAGGCTGTATATCACGCTGTCAATTCTATACAAACAAGACGCAGGAGTTCTTACGAAACTTATGCGGAGAAGAAGGCTAAGAAGTATGCAAGAAGAACAATTTTCGAATATGAAGGACAGAGTGACGTAGAAGAGTTAAATGAGACAGATGAAGAGCTGGACAGAGCATATCGTGTACCAGCATAACCCGAAAAGCAACAGCCAAAAAAGACGCCACTCAAGTCTGAACCCCATGCAGAACAGAAACAACATACCGTTTCTTCAGGAGAATCAGACACTATGAAAGTCGTAAATGAAACAAAGGATCTAATTCAAACCTTGGTCACACAAATGAAGGAACAGGTACAGCAAGACCCAGGTAAGAAGATGCAAGACAACTTTAGAAGAAGAGTAGTTTGTTATGGCTGTCAGCAGGTTGGCCATATCATAAGAGAATGTCCAAGCAAGAACAGGAAGCTAAAGGCTCAATACGCGCAAATGAGGTAGAGCAGCGTCAAAGCCAACATGAAACTAGGGAAAAAGGCTCATTTAAACTAGAGCAGGCTGTCTCTGGGGGCCATAGGGAAGCCTGTTCGAACCTAAAAGACCAAAGTTTACAAACAAACATTCAAAGTGATAATGTCATAAAATCCATTAAGGTCACTAGGAAATTACCCGATGGGGTGTATATTCGGGGTGCAGTACAGGACTATCCATTGTTATTTACAACAGATACAGGGGCGTGAAAGACAATAATTCCAAGTCGCATTTTTGATGCTATGAAACCAGAAGACAGACTAGAACTGGCAAAAACCTCAAAGCTGGTGGGCGCCAGCGGCAATACAATTAAAGAAAAGGGCAAGGGTTTGTTCTCACTAAAACAAGGACCAGTACATCTCGGCATAGAGGCTGTCGTGGCTGAAATAGATGACGATGGGTTGCTAGGGGTAGACCTCCTACAGAATGGAAATGATGGTCCTGCAGACTTGCTATTGAGAAAGGGCGTTCTTGTAATAGATAGACGAGAGGTGCCCATAATTCAAGTTGGTCTTGAGAATAGAATTCGTAAAGTCACTGCAGCAGACCATTTTATCATACCAGCACAGAGCGAGTGCATAATAGATGCCTATATTTAAAGGAAAGAGTACGATGACTTTACCACAGAAAGAGAGTATATCATAGAACCAACAGAACATTTTCGGAGAACTTATCCTATACAGATGGCCTCCACATTGGTAGATATCAATAGAGCTTGCACATGCAAAGTAAGAGTGCTAAATCCTTTCCCAACGGCAATGTCAATTAAGCAAGATCAGTCATATGTAAAGCAGAGCCGGTAGAAGGCACACCAAAAGTAGTAGTGGATCAGGAGGACGATGGATAGGCAAGAAATTACACAAGTGCGAGAAGGATCAATCTCCTGTCGCAGAATGAGAAGGATAGCATAATAGCAAAAAATAAACAGTAAGGGCAATAGATGCAGATGTAAGAGCAGAGGAGATACCTAGCCATTTAAGAAAGCTATATAATAAAGCCACCGAAGGATTGGAAGATGGATAAAAGGAAAGAGTTGTCCAGTTGCTCAGCAAGTACCAGGACACTTTCTCTAAAGATGAGTGGGATTTAGGTCTGACTAATTTGACAGAGCATGCCATTAAGACAGGAGATGCCCCTCCAATCAAACAGGCACCAAGGCGTGTCCCACTTGCTTATGCTAAGGATGAAAAGAAAGCCACTGAAGACCTTAAGGCAAAAGGGGTCATAAGGGAAAGTGTTTCACCATGGGCTAGTCCCATTGTTTAGTCTCTAAGAAGGATGGTGGCATAGTCCCTGTGTAGATTACCACAAAGTCAATGAGCTGGTAAAGCCAGATGGCTTTCCGCTACCAAGGATACAAGACTGCTTATATGCCGTAGCAGGTTCGAGTCTCTTTAGCACATTCGACCTAACAAGTGGGCCTTTCCCAAATTCCACTCAAGGAAGAAGATATCCCAATGAGTGCATTCGTATGCAAATACGGGCACTTCAAAATGACCCGTATGCCCTTCGGTCTCAATAACTCCGCTTCTACATTTCAGAGAACAATGGAAATGGCTCTGCAAGGCCTGCAATTGGTCACATGCCTGATATATATTGATGACGTTATTGTTTTTGGGCGGCACTTTGATGAGCATCTTATTAGAGTAGAAGAAGTCTTAGATAGAATTCGGGCAGCAGGTCTCAAATTGAAACTTGACAAATGTATGATGTTGCAAGGAAAGGTGGCTTTTCTTTGGCATGTTGTGTCAGGGGAAGGTGTAAAACCAAGCCCCACCAATATAGAAAAGATAATAAAAAGGCCAAGGCCTAGAACAGCCAGACAAGTAAAACAATTTGTAGCAATGGGGTCATATTATCGGCGTTTCGTCAAAGGTTTTGCAAGCATAGTTAGACCCATGGTTGATCTCACAAAAAAGGGTAAAAGGTTTGTATGGACAACCGAGTGTGATAATTCTTTTGATAAGTTAAAGCAGGCACTAGTTAGCTCAGAAATAATGAGGTAACCTCTAAATGAGGCAGGGTGGTTCATTCTGGACGTAGACGCCTCAGATGTTGGCATCGGTGGATTAGTACATCAAGAGCAGAATGGAAAAGAGAAGGTAATAGCCTATGCCAGTAGGGCTCTTAACAAGGCTGAGAGAAATTACTATATTACAGAGAAGGAGCTCTTAGCAGTTCGCTACTTTATTGAGTATTTCAGGCAGTACCTTCTAGGTAGAAGATTTCTGGGGAGAAGCGACCACCAAGCTTTAGTTTGGCAAGGTAGCCAGATGGCTGGAAATTCTGAGCCAGTATAATTTTGCAGTGGAGTACAGACCAGGTAAGAAGCATGGGAACTGCGATGCTCTGTCTCGATGTGAAAACCCGAAGGATTGCGACTGTCCTGGACAGGACACCAGTGAGCCCTTGAAATGTGGTCCATGCCGCACAGGGGATGTTACACAAAACATGGTCCTTCGAGACTCCTTCAGTTTCAGTGCAGACGAGGTAAAGCTGAGTGATGAGAGGACTGACCCTTCGGAATTACAAGAGAAGCAAGAGATACAGGTGCCAACAGAAATTGAGACTCATGCTGGACTCAAGGATAGTATGGCGGGAAAAGTAGAATTGACGACGAGTCAGAATTTGGTTACGGCTGCAAGAGGGGTGAATGAGAACTTTAAACCAGAGCCAGGACCTTCAAGTCAAGGCCAAGACAAACCAAAAGTTCATCAAACCCTGCGACTTCTACTTTAGCTTTTTAGGAAGTTCATTAAAAGAGATGTAACTAACTGGTGAGTATCTGCAATTCATAGTGCCCAAAGCCATAAAACAAGAGGCTCTTTTCCAAATCCACAGCTCAATTTTGTCTGGTCATCTAGGGCGCAAGAAGACGAAAGAGAAGACCCTTCAGAGGTGTTATGGGTATGCCCTTGAAGAGGACTTATACTTACACATTAGAAAATGTGATGTTTGTGCTGCGGACAAAAAACCTGTCAAAACACCAAGAGCTCCGATGGGATCTCTCATAGCAGGCGCTCCAGGGGATTGTATAGCAACCGACTATCTAGGCTCATTTCCGGTAACAGACAGGGAAAACCGGTACATTCTCCTTTTAACAAATCATTTCTCTAAGTATGCAGAGATATTGGCTGTGCCGGACATGACCGCAGAAGTGTGCGCTACAAAGATAGTCAATGAATTCATTGCAAGTTGGGGATATCCATTAGCCATACACAGTGATCAAGGCAGACCATTTGAGAGCAAGATTTTTAGAGAAATGTGCAGGATGCTGGAGGTAAGAAAAACCCGGACCAGTCCAAGAAATCCACGGTGTAATGGACAGTCGGAAAGGTTTAACAGGGCTCTTTTACGCATGATTAAAGCATACTTAGGCGGAGAGCAGCGTGACTGTGACCTTCACTTAGGCCGCCTTGCAGAAACTTACAGAGCGACTCCCAATGAGTCTACAAGACTTACTCCAAATCTTTTAACTATGGGAAGAGAAGTTCGACTTCCTGCCGAGCTTGTCTTTGGGAGTTCAACATCTTCCGATTATAATGAGATAACCTCGTACGCTGATTATGTAGACCAGCTCAGATCCAGGATGCAGCACGCACATGAAGTTGCAAGGAAATATCTGTCATCAGCAGCAAAGAGATGTAATAAAAAATGTATGATGTTAAGAAGGCGGTGAACAGGTATGAGCAGGGCGATCTTGTGTGGTGCCTTAATGAAACCAGAGAAGTTGGAGTCATGCCAAAGCTAGAAAATGCATATGATGGACCTTTCCTAGTGAAGAGAAAGATATCAGACATAGATTTCTTGTTACCGCTGAACCAAGATGGTGATAAGAAATTAGTTTACCACAATAAACTAAAGCCATATGAGGGCGAATAGCCCGCCGTTCTGGCTGAAAAAGGCAAGGAAGAAACTACTACGGTGTCCAAATCAGGAAGATCTGCAGTAGACAACCATACAATTTTATTTCTTTCAGTGATCATTTTATTTATAAATGAACCATGTTATATGTGTTTTTCATGAATGTGAACAGTTCGGAATTAAGTTCCTTAAATTTAGTATGTATGACAAAAAGGATGGGGTGGACGCTCTGAATCGTGGTTTATATAGGGTCCCTACTCTGGAGAATTTTGTGACGCGATTGCGTATAGGCAAAGTCAGATGACCCGTGCGTGAAGCCATGAAGTATTTATCGTGGGTAGAGCAGTGTAAGGGTCCGTTGAAGTTCTTGGTCTAAGCTTTTATGATGCTTTGGTTATTACCGCAGTCGAGGTCATGCGTTCGGTGAAGCGTTAAGCTGTGAAGCAAGCCGTTCGGATAGAGTACTGAAAAAGGCATAGAATTTGGATTATGCGTTCGGTGTTTAGTAGAATGATCAGAAATCTGGCTAAGAGTGCGACTATTATCAGGTAGAAAAACGGACATGACGGGTGCCAGACTAGAAAAATGTGTAAGAATATACAAGGTATGGACCTTAGGTTTACTTACGCGATTTGAACTCCTAAAGGATGACGAAGTATAGGCGCTCCGTGATTGGAAGTTCCTCGAAGCTCAAGCGCAGTCGAGTTATTCTAATGGCAGAAACGTTAGCGAAGGCAATGATCACTAGCATAGGGAGTAAAATAGGGGTACCAATTTTTTACTTTCAGAGGAAAATGATGCAGCCAGAAGACACAAGTGCCATGGTAAACAACCCTGAGGATATCACCAGTGCGAAGCACAAAGGGCGGGCCTACCAGTGTATGCCATGTTACCATAAAGAGGGGAAAAAGACGATTGACGTGAAAGGGAGGATGGAAGAACACGTCCTGATGAACCATGTCTGCTTGGACTAGGTGCCATACTACTGTCGTTTGTGTCTGTTTCGGTGCCAGCGCCACGACCAACTTGCCCAGCATGTAACAAGTTATGCAATACACAGGGAGATGGCTGCCAAGAGGAGGGTGACAGAGCACGCGCAGTTCCTTGTAACCAGTCCCAACCCGCATCAGTTTACGGAATTGGACTACATTAAGTTCTCAGCCGAGGCTAGCCTTAGCTACTCCCTGCAGCATCAGGCAATCCAAGTAACCAGCCCAGTCACAGCACCGGTTCAGCGCATGGAGTCTGGAGAGCTTATGGCCGACATTTCCACATCAAACATGGGTTCATATCCTGCACAGCACCAACAACAGTTTCACCCCAGCCAACAGCAGCACAGGCATCTGTCGAACAAGCTGGACAGCAGATCCATCTATGTGAGTTACAGACTTCAAGGGTGCAATCCCTACTGAGTTTACTGGCAGGAACCTCAACGCAACTGACAGCTCCTGTAACAGCAATCAACCAGGTCGACGAGGCGTACCATAATGTAGCTGACGCAGCGGAGACGACGGGTACCAACTAATTTCCGGGTCCTGTCTACGTGCCGACTCCAAAGGCACTCCTTCGCAAACTAGAGAGTAAGAAAAGAAAGGCCGAAGAATCCCCAAAGCCAGTGCAGTAGGTTCATGAACAGCATCACTTAGAGAAAGTGCCAGAAACTTCCCAGCAGTCGCAAGACACCAGTGCAAAGGCGAACGAGGAAGACCAGCCTCTTGATCTAAGTGGAAAGCCAGCTGCTACTGAGACATTGCACCTGCCACGCCACCAGGACGACCAGGCTCTGAAACAGCCTCCCCCAGTGTCAGAAGCTTCACGGCAGCCACGAGACACTTATGGAACGTCCTATGGGGAGGACCAGCCTCTAGACTTAAGCCTAAAGCCAGCTTCCTCAAAGACGTTGAACCCGTCGAGCCATCAGGACCATCTGTCAGGGGAAGTTCCTTAGGAAACAAACAGTAGTGTGGAAACTCGCTTGGTGGTGTTAACCTCTGATTCCATGGTGGCTAACTCTCCCATGAAGGTCTCTAACCCCAGTGCCCATTTGCCAGAAGGATCAGACTCTATGCAGGGTGACAAGATGACACTTGACGACGCCGAGGAGAGCGAAGAGGAAGAGCCTGTGCCCAGCTGTGCATGTCAGCCAGATAAACCCATGGCAGCTTCTGACAAAGCAGTCCAGAACAAGGAGCAGGCGGAAAACATACTGTCGCAGATCCTGGCGCCAGAGCCCATGGAACTATCCTCGTCTTATAAGCGGCCCTCACCTGATGTGGATGCTCCTGTCGTTAAGAGAAGGAAAGGTGACATAGAGGAACCTAATACCAACATCAGTCTGGTGGCATTCAATAGCTTGGTTACTGTCTTGCAAGATCTCAGAGAGAACGAAAGGCAGAGGATAAGATCTGAAGAAATGATAGCAAAGACCGTGACGGAGAACACCACAGCAATGCAGAAGTTGACCGGTGTAGTAATGAGGCTAGAGGGGACAATAAAGAATAGCGAAAAGGGTGAAAGAAGGAGAGAGGAACGGCGGCAGGAATTTGAGCACGCGAGACAGGATGAAAGAAAACGTCAGCAGGAGGAGGAAAGGAAGCGGGAGGAGAAGAGATGGGAGATGGACAGGATTGCTAGGGGCGAGCGGAGAAGAGCAGAAGAGAAGCAGAAAGGAAAGGAAAGTAAACCATCATTACCATCTGTGCTGGCAAATTAAAAGAAGAACTCAAGAAAGAGCAAGAAGGACTGAATACCAAAATCATCTGAGAAATATTTTAAAATTGAAAAGGGAAGGAAAGAGAGAGTGAGCCGACATGAGAGTGTGAGGTCACTGGAGAATGAAGAGTGTCGGAGTGAGAGTTTTAGGCAGCATAAAGTTAACAGGTCATATTACGTTTCTGTGAATTAATGTATTGATGATCATAATGTCTTCCTTAGTAATGTAATGAACAGCTTTATTGTAGGATGACAAGTAAAGATTCCAAAGTGATTTTTTTCAAGCTGAAATGTTACATTTTGTAATGATATTTGAATTGTATGAGCATAAACGTGTTAGATAAATTATCATAATCATTGTTAAGTCTATCATCTGGACTTCTAGGCATATTATCTTTAAGGGTAATGGCACATTCATGTCTCATGGTATAATTGTATTATGAATTTGTTTGTTGTATGTTCATGTTTAATATTGCAAACTACAGGACTGTGACGAGCATCAGGCTCCCGGCGAGAACCTAGAGATCCTCAACTTGGCTTTTTTCATGTCTCAAGCATTGTATATATGTGTATGTGTTTGTTTCATTTTAGTGTGGCATACCTAAAATTTTGGTGCCGTAACCAGGATGCAGTGACTACAGATTTAGATAAGTGCTCTGAGAAAACTGTTCACTTCTAGCCATCATTTTGGGTCGCTGGATGGAACTTTAGCGACCCTGGAGGGGGTAGTGTAGTGACCAAGTCTTCTAAGCCTAAATCTGCCTGTGTATTGATCATCAAACACGTTTCTAAAATCAGCTGTTTTCATTGTTACCGATCTATACCTGTTTGCTCCTTTCATTCTCATTTCACTCTACTGACAGTCATTGCATTTGTAAAAAGTCAACTAACCTCACACTTTTGCACCTATGTAATTCCTGTAATCTTCAACAAGTCGTTGTATTTTTGTAAAATGTGTATGCGAGAAGAGTATTTATAGCTGGTGACCTCAATATTGGTGTGTATTGATTATGCGTCTGTTGAATTGTGGGCGTGTAAAAGTACAAAGTCTGCGGTTACCTATTACTGTCAAAACAAACAACTGTCAAAGTTAGAAGTCCTCGTTTACAGTGGTCTTTCGCTCCGTACAGCTTTTCATGACTTTTTTTCGTGTAAGAGTCAGTTAGTAAATTTAATGGGGAACATTATCATATAAATTCTATTATAAGTTTAATTTAAAGTTATAGAGATGTTTGCATTTAAAGTGGGCGACCCTCGGGTTTTCTATTACAAAATCAATATGACCGACGTCGGAACTTTCTTGCGGGAACGTCTTCCCACGTTCCTGCGTCTGCGGGATCATGTGACCCCTCAGCATCTTCGGCTTGGGATGGGGGAATCATGCTTCTTCTTTGTTGTGGGTTTTTGGATGCGGGACGGGGGGATATTTTAGCGAGCTCCCGCGTTTCAGGGATAACTTCAGACTTTTGATTTCGTAGGGCGCAGTCACGTTTTACTGGTTCGCATTGATTTTGGCTCATTTTCCAAATTCTGATAAGCTTTAAGGTTCAGTTTTAATTAGAAAAGTTTGCATTATCCTTATGCATCATAGACATTTTCATAGTTTTTATTAGGTTTTGTAGCATTTTATAGTACACATTTACGTGCAGACTCGAAGAAAATGGAACTGAATTAGTGGTCAGAATGTTGTAACCGGGAAGAGTTAGTTTTCAAAGCATTTCTCTGTCATTTAAAAACTTTCATGAACATCTTATCATATGCTGCTGTACTTGCGAGTGATCACTGCCGTTTTACCGTCTTGTCTGTTTTGTTTTGTCGCTTACGATCAGTCTAGTCATGTCATATTAGTCTCTCGTCTTTTGTACACGTCTCGGTCAGTCAAATAGATGTAAGAAAGTTGTTACAATTTTTTAGTCATTTATTTTTACATTAAATTTTGTTTAGCATAACAATGTAACAATGTGTCGGGACTTACTTTCTCACCCGTTTGTTGACAGCCTTAGGTTGTCTCATTAAAGCATTTTTTCTGTTTCTGAAGTTCACATTTTTTTTGTTTACAAAGCCTTAACCCTAGTGCTTTGTCACTGGGCAGTTGAGTTGACTAATTACTGTAAGACAGTGACGACTCGGACTGCTGGTGTATATTCGGACACCAGAAGAAGGGGCAATTATCACCAACGTAGCCTGCGCACCAAGCTCTTGTGCTGCAATACTTGGCAACCAGAACCCTCACTGTGTGCCTGTGATAGTTCGGACAGCGAGTTCATACGATCCCTGAAGAGAGTTCTAGACTGCTGAACCTCGGCTCGTAACACCACCATTTAAGCGCTTTGGAAAGGGGTTAATGCACAGGCTGATTTGAGCTTCGCTGGGCGCACAACCACTTTGTTGGTTTTCTCGTGTCGCGGCTCAGTCTTTATTTTTAATTCAGAAACAAGCTAATTTTTAGCCTTTAACGGTCACTTATATTAAAGAAACTGTAAAGAAAAGCTTGAAATAGTTTTGCATGACAAAATCACCTTTATACCTTTGGAACAGCAGTGGGAACTACAGTCACGTGACCGCTTACTGTATTTGCGAACTGCCAGATGATTGTACCTCCTGGTGTACTTGGTCAAAGGAATCCAGTTCTTTCAAACAATGATCGGTCATATTTTAGAGGCCCTCCCAGTGTCGTCGGGGGGGGAGGGGGGAGGGGGCGGGGGCGGGGGAAGGGTGTCAGTGCTCCCTAGCTCCCTTGAAGTAATGTCCAAATCTCCCCAACTCCCTTAGAATATATCCCCATGCTCCCTAAAACTGTTTTGCCCCATTCTCCAAAAATCCCTAAAAGTAAAAAAGCTTCTCCTCAGCTCCCCAAAAATATTCAAGCATGCTCCCTAAAATGTTTTACACTTTCCGTCAGTTGATCAGAGTTGCATTGCATAAAATGTCTGTCAGACATTATGTGAAGTAACTATTCTCAGAGGCAAAAGAAAGTATACACTTTTTGAATGACCATATTGTACTAATTTTTACTGCTCATGCAGGTCTGATATTCTGCAGGATTTCGTATTACTCAAGGTACACTGATGCGGAGTTTTTTTTAAGTTTATTGTTCGAAACGACTGACTAGCTGCACTATATCTACATGTTGATTTTTTTACGTGCAGTAAAATGGAAAATGTGTTTTTTCTATTAATCTGTATTTGAAATTTAGGATGTTTTCCTAATCAAAACACAACATTAGCATTTCATTTACACTACGAAAGGGCTGTTTGCGGCAGACAGAATTTATATTCTCAGAGGCGAAAGCAAGGTTACTTTGTTTAATGCTCGTATTTATGGTAACGGCCTTATTTGACAGGAATTTTACAAAACGTCCAATATGGACAGACACTCGGCGCCAGGTGTGTGCAACTATGGTTACGTACCGCTTATTCACTTTGGGAACGTCTTTACGGGTACTGAAACAGAACAGAACAAAACAGCCAGAGGTTTCTTGAGGAAGACAGAAATCTTATACTCAGAGGCGAAATAAAAATGCCCGTATTGGCATTTTAACAGAAAATTTACAAAAAAGTCTCTTTGCAGCACAGGTTATCTGCAATTTTTGGCGAATGGTACGCCAATTTTTAGCTCCCCTTGGCCAAGCTCACAGTATAGGGCTGTGGTTCAGTGTCTGTTAAATGATAGGTTTAAATATTTTCAAATGACATGTTCTATGAAACTATAAGGCCCTTTGTAATCATAATGTAGCAGCTGTGGGATGGGGGGGGGGGGGACGATAAGTTTTGTTTCACTCTAGTTGCTCCAGTAGTTTGGTTGCAATGGCAATTTGCAGTTCTTATTGACTTGAACGGGAACACTATAATTTTGTGTGCTCATTGCAGATATAATTATAAATAATGTTAAATGTTTCTGCAGTAGTCCCCTATCAATAATTCAACTTTTATGCCCACAGCTTGTTAGGCTTGGTAAAATGCTGAAAACTAATCAGTTGCCATGAAGTTGAAAAGCAAAAGCTTCACTGTAAATGTTCTTAGTATTAAATTAGCCTCTGCAAACATACTTTTACTAATGCAACATGGTCCAGAACTTTGTTTTCTTGGCGTGTGCAACTTGGTACAGAACTTTGCTTGATTTGGGAACCTAAAGCTCCTATTGCCTTTCAGTTGGGCCTTTACGCCCATGACAGCTCTGATCTTGTTGCTTTTTTATATACAAACACAAATTCTAATTCAAAATTAGTCTTACCAAGTAGTACGTATCTGATTCTTAGAGGAGGGAACTACAAGCTGTGAGAAAAGGGTAACTTTCTGTTGCTGATGTATAGGATCTACATTTAATGATATATTATTTGATATAGCTTAATATTCTGCAAGCATACAGTATTCAGAGCTCCCTATCTTACTAAGTAGGCACAATGGTGTTGCAAGTGCTTTTCCGTCGAAACAATTTTCATAACAGAGGATATTTTTAGAATGAATATGGAGATTTTGTATTTGGCAAGTGAATGCCAATTAGAAAGTAAGCAGCGCTACAACAAATGTAACAGATGTAAATAATTTATATGTATAAAGGGGGTCTATGGGGCGCGCCAAAACATTTTGGGAAAATCACATACAGACAGTGCTCCCCAGCTCCCCAAAATTAAGAGCTTGCTACCCAGCTCCCTGAAAATAATTGCTAGTGTTCCCCAGCTTCCTGAAAATAAATGGCCTTTCTCCCCTGCTCCCCAAAAGCCCTGGTATGGCCTCATATTAAATAGAGAAATATGCAAACTACGACAAGACAGGATAGGTGCACAGGCATAATATGTAGATGTTAGATGTACAAAATGACACGATGCAGCTCAAGTCAGTTTGCTAGTTCAACAAAGACTGTGATTAATGTTTTGTTGAACAGATATATTTTCTTGGCAAGAACTGCAGGCCATGACCAAACTGCTTTTCATTTTGGGCTGCTCCTTTTCGAACACTCGGAGTTCGCCTGCACTAGTTGTTCCAAAATTTAGGGTCATAATAGTATTGTTTCTTGACAGTTTATAAATAAAAGGCATGTGGCTGTGGAGAACTTGCTATAGACAACGGCCAACATTACCGAGTGTGTGGTCTGCAATATTCAAATCGGCCTGAGATAATAAATTTTCTTGCACGCGTTTCAATGTAGTGTACTATATTTAAATCCGTGTGGGATAACTAATTTTTTGCTCTCTCTGAGATTTCCTGAAATACTGAGATAAAACATATATTTCACCAAAACCTGGGAAAAAGTGTTCGTATTTTAACGTATCTATTTATCTGTTGTTTTTTTCTGTGTGATCGTATGAATTCAAAATCATAGTTCATACTTCACTCATTATATTCCACATTTAATGTTTCATAGTTTACAGTCTATACTTTACAATTAACAGATCACACTTCGCAATATACAGTTCATACTTCAAATTCATAGTTCATGCTTCACACTTCACGGTGCATAGTTCACATTCATTCCTTGCATATTACAGTTCACAGTTTATTCTTACCAGGTCACACGTGTTGTTTATAGCAGTGTTGTATTTACTGAAAAGCCCTGTAGTAAACCATTGGAACGTAATGTAGTTTATATTCGAATAATTACACTGAGTCACGTGACGTCACTATTTTAAATGACGTTAAAATAAATCATGGTTCTCTACTATCTGATTGGACGTCGACAACGTCATGACTCCGTTGATCCAGTTCCGCTGTTACCCAAATAACTGCGTGTAAATGTTTTACGGCTTCAATTTTAGCGCTTATATAAGATTTTCATCAAGGTTTTGATTGAAACGGATGTAAATATAAGCAATGAACTTAATTTTTCTGATGTTTATCAAAGTGTAAACTATATTGGGTCACTAGCAAATTAGCATTACTTTACACGCGACCCAATGTAGTTTTCACTTCGATAACATCAGAAAAAATGAAATTATTTCCTTTATGATTATGGACGTTGGCACAAGAACTTTGAAGTATGAAGCATGAAGTTTGTAGTCACTACCGGCCTTTCGTAAATTGAGCTGACAGTTTGCCCGTGCCTGACTTGCCTAATTAATTGTTTAACTTAAACATAAACATCAGAAAAAAATAAGCCGCACAAATAGCATGACCATAATTTACACGTCTGTGCAATCGCTCTTACTTTTGGTTTATAGATTTCTCAAGTTTTACAGAGTTTTTATGGAAAAAAAAGGAATACTCTGATCAGTCTGCGTGGAAGCGCAGGCTGATCTGAGTCTTTACTGTTTGCATAAGCTTTAATACCAATTTTCTATGTTCTGGCATTGCATGGACAAGCAAGGTAAAGTTTTCTTGAAATTTCAGCCGTAAGGAGAGGGCCAACTGAAGTGATTTTGAAGTTATCGGTTCAACATGCATCAGAACTTCAACAAGACCTCTACTATACAGGGCCTTCAGAACATCTAAGGATTGACAGTCAGTTTTCAAGAGTCTTACAACGATATTTTGCACTTCAAGGGTTCTCACTTTTTTTCAGTCACGCCAACAGTTTTTTCTTTAGTTTAGCTGGATGGAATTTGACCGATGTCATTGACAAAATTAACAGCTTTAAAAGGCGTCTTAGAGACATGTGTTTTGCAAGGTTTGCCGGTGAAAGAGTAAATGGTGAAGAAATTGTTCACGAAGGTGACTTAATTTGCTCATTTTCCTTCGTGGATGTTCAAAGAAATCATCCCAATATACCCCAAACAAGCAACGTAGCTTAAATACAGCCGCTTTTTAGAACACTTGTTTTGATATAGGTCATGAGATGTTAGCTGTAAGAAAAAATACTTGTAAGTGCTTCTTTTAAGGTGAGGTGGGAGTAATTCAGCGCCGTCGTGTGGCAGTTTCTGTCGCCATGTTACGTATTGACGTCAAATGTTCCGTTTAAGAAAAACAAGATGGCGTCAACATTATCCGCTACTGGGATCACTATATGGTCTGCTCATAAAACACAAGGAGGCTGAGGGCTGGGTGAAATTAGAAGGAAATAAAAATGTTGTAGAAAAGAAACTTAAAAAAATATAGATATAATTTTTTTCCGTTTTCCGTGGAGAAAGACTACAAGTGGGAAAGCTGTTCTCTGACGGTTTCTCATCGGTTTGTTAGACGGAGTACCCAACTGTTGAGTTACAATAAGTTTATTACAAAATGCATTCGACAACAAAGCCTCGTGGAATTGAATCATGAATCGTACAATGAGAGTCAGGTCACTGTCTATACTTCGACCACGCACTTTAGAGTTAACATAGTAGCAGCCATAGACAGGTGTTTTCATGGATGGATGGATGACTTGCGATTTTTCGTCCTTTTTACAAGTATGTCAGTCATATCAGGACGATGGTAGGGTGAAATAAAAGGGTATGCGCCATGGAATTCCGTTTACGGTTGGAAAGATTTCCGCCTCCAGCGGGTCTCGAACCCGGGACCGCTAGATCGGCAGGCCAGCGCTTAGCCAACTGAGCTACCAGGGCTCTTCAGGCGTTATCATACCACCCACACTTAAAATATGTATCAGCAAAAGTTAAGCCACATTTCAGTTATATTAAAAGTTCTTAGACTGTCCCTAGCGTTTTAAAAAACAACGTCAGGGAGCCGTATAAACATCGAAGCGCTGTCGTCAGGACCTTTGACCGACGTTCAACGTTTCTTTCTCCTTGCATTTTCTTCACTTTTCTGTATTTCATTTTTTTTTCTCGGGTCAGGTCCGGATCTGCAAAACTTGACTCGCTTACTCTGTACATACGACAAGTGGACGAGAGAAATGTCATAACACGTGGAAAAAAGTTTGCCAAGACAGCTAATTCATAGCTTGAGAGAAAATGTACTACATCTGCCTTCATCCTGCACTTTCCCGACCACTGACAACCATGAGTGACGAAAGTCCTATACAAATTTTGCTGGTAGCCTACAAAAAATGACAATTGATTCGTGGCGCGTAAAGTTTGTAACATTAGCGTCACCATGCGCGACGTTAACATTTTAGCTTAAATAGCAATTAAGCCGGTCATATTATGCAATTTAACTCAAAGTTAAATCGATTAGTTCCTAATTTTATTTCTTTTATGTAAAAGTCTATCATTGGGCCTTACTGTGTTAGATTTTCAAGAAAAAAGATGTTTTGTTTTCCTAGAATGAAGATATTTATCCAAGAGAGACATGCAAAAAAAGTTTGTTATGCAAAAATGTGTGTTCTGCATACAACGCCATTATAACGTCGGGTCGAAAATGAGACAAAATGACGTTTTCGGGTCAGATATTTTGAAAACGACAACGGCGATCCCCTTTTTTCATTAACTTTTTTTTAAAACAGGGACTGAAAAATTTACAATATAGGGAAGCATGAATAAAATCGTGTTTTGTCAATTACTCCCACCTTACCTTCACTACAATAAATGTGTACATATTTGTTTGTTTCGGGGTTTACGGTCTTTGAAACAGTATCTCAGTCTAAATCGAACCGTTTCTCAGAGAGAGGGAGACAAGGATAGATGGGAATAAAACATTCCAAACAGTCCAATCCCGAAGATACTGCAAGTACAGCAGGGTCGTGCCATAGCATATCAGTGGGACACCAAATTGCTGAAAGGTTCAGCGCATCTGTCTCCCCCCTACCTCCCCTAAAAAAAGTGATAGGGTGAACTGAAACCATGACTGGGTTAGGTGTAGCGCGACATGGTTTATCTGGTGAGCTTTTGCATCGAAAGGATCAACATCAGGCAAGGTAATCACGTCGATACTAGTAGAAAGAAAAGTATTTTTGTGTTGTTTTTGCACAGGGAGCTACTCTTAAGGTAAATGCTTACATTTTCAATGGGAAATAACTCTTCAATTTTCGATTTGCCTCCTTTCTTAATTGGGAGAGAATTTGCTCCCATAAGAGCAAATTCGTTACTTCAACAGTAGACCCAATTTAAGAAGGGCTTCGTCATTCAGGGAAACGGACAGGAAGCCAGAAAAGTTGTGTCCCTCAATGAAATGGGAGAACTCATTGAGATGTTCCCACTTACATTCAGTTAAATATACCAAACAAAAAAAGAAACGCACACAGTAATATTTTGGTATTTTCTTAAAAATAACAAATAATTTAAAACAATAATTCATGCAGTGTTATAGGTAGATAATCGGACAGTCCAACCCGAAAATTTCATTTAATTGTGCCAATTCAGTACTTTGTGAGGCGTCTCTGAACAAGGCAGGGGTCAGTTTTCAATGTCACAGTCTTCAATAAGAGGCCATTGTCAGCGATTTCATTATTGCGTATTTTTATGCATATGGAAGGTAAAGATCATCATCTACGCCATGATGAAGTCTGAGCAAGATTTGATCAGAAATACGGATTTTTAGACATTTTCTAATCATGATATAAAAGGTAAATTAAATGGGAAAATCTTACTATGTGCGGTTCTTTTTTTGTTCGGTATATTTTTTTTTTGCACTGGCTGGAGATAGATGACATTATTCGAAGAATTCGCTTTATCATTTTGAAAATGAACCCTATAAGCAGAAGGCTTCCGTTCAGATCATTGTTTATTAATCAATGTGTATATATTGTATGCAGATATCAGTGCTTATTTTTAACATGTATATATTGTATCTGTTCGAATAAACATCGTTTAAACGAAATTAATTGGCGTGTATCCTGAAGCAAAATATGAAGATTATATCATGCTTTTATTGATCGCCGCTTGCTTTTTGAAATCATGTCTGGAATTACATGTATATTTGATGACCGGAAAAATACGTGGACTGCCGGGTTCCTGGAATCAAACATATTCCTGTGTTACAATTTGGACTAATCACTCAAAGGCTCAGATAATGTGAGTATGTGAAGATAATTTAGGAATGTTTTTTTTTTTCTTGCTTCTTCATTAAACATATGTCGTGACCCCTCATTATCGTCTTACTATGACGGTTATAATATGGGCGAACAACGTATTTTTTTGTAGAATTAACCAAGAATTACCTTCAAGCACTACTCTCAACTGTGCCTCTAGTAGCACTATAGACAGGATAATGACACTTGAACATGACAATGGCATTCGACACGAGGGTAAAGCTTTAAGTATGTTTTCTTACAGGAGCACAAAATTAAGCTAACTTCCGGATAGGAATGGATAGGATTTCATTTTGTAAACAAACGGATTTACACCGCTTGCCGTCGGAAAATACGTAAGCTGAAAGTTTTTCATCATTATATATTTTGTTAGTCTTCTAGGCGCAAGGGCGAGGGGGGTCCGGGGTAGATTATTTGTGAGAAGGGGAGAATATGAGATTTGTTGCTCCCCTTGCTTCAAAATTATTGGGGGACGGGGCCTGGCCCTTGCTGCAGCCCTCATCCCCCGGCCCCCTACGACTATCATGATAAGTTACATGTACATGTACGTATTCATCATAACTCCAGCTACGGGGGTGGTCGGGCGATGGTGCTTGTCATAACTTTCAGTGCCGGGGCGTCCTACTTATTTGGATTAAAGTAGGGCAAGGGCCATCCCTGCTGGCAGTAGGTGCGAACGGGGTTGTTTGGAATTTTTTCTCTCGTCTGTCATTTCTCTTTTCTTTCTCCCTCTCTATGGGAGACGGTCCGATATAGACTGAAATACTGCCTCAAAGGGCCGTTAAATCCAAAACAACAACTCCAGCTGCATCACACAAACAGGATGTTTAACACATATGCGAACAGTAAATTCTTAGATCTGCAATACTTCTGCGCATTCTGATCAGCTTCTTTGCTGTTCGCACACCCGAACACACCATGTCAGAACCCTGAGGAATCTATATACATGAAATTAGTTCTCTGTCTGCACCTCATGGGTTAATAACAGTAATAACAGACTGGTTTGAGACTTTGATTTTCGCAGATATCTATGAAAGGCGCAATTAGGACAAAATAAGATATAATTGAAACATGCTTGAAAATTAATCGGAATTGTTGTATTCTTGTGATATTATTTCGACTTTTTAGTCCCCATTGTGTTTTACTCCCGTAAGATTTACTTACGCCGCGCCGGTTGCTATATAAATAATACTTATTTCATAACACTCTTGATAAATACTGACCCAGAAAGGACTTATAAATATGTTAAAATGTTTCTAACTTACCTTTGCTGCTAATCTTTGCAGAAGAATTAGTTCCACCTAGCCCCGCGGCCGCTCCTGGAAAAATGTGGTTATTGGGTGGCTCCTATAGGGGCACTCACTTAAAGATATACTCCCTTGTTCAAGTAGTCAACAGTATACAATTATTATGAGGAGTGTCTGTTCAGCGGGGGTAAATAATTGCGAAGGTAAACATAATTACATTTATTGTGTTTACATACTGTCTATTCAACGTATTACAAAGGTCCATGGTTGTTTTTCAATTTTTATTATTTTTGATTGGTCATCATTTTATCAGTGAAATATACTCGAGGACTTGAAAAACGCATCTCCTGAAAGAAATCGAAATGCTGCATTGTTTTATTATCAGCTATAACAAAATTAAAGGTAAATAAAACTGCATGCATATATCTAATGTATAAGATAATCGTCATAACAATCTTGGAATTGAAAAGGTTGAAATACACGTGACAAAGATAAAAGGGTGTTTGAAAAGGTGGGATTTTCACCAAACGGTTGTAAGGCTCTGTCCAACTTCTTATCGGAGTATAAATGGTTCCCGTCTTCCGCTATACATGTATTTCAACAACTTCTGAATTGATGCGAGGTAGACTATCGCTCTTGGAATGCAGTATTGGCATTTTAAACATGACTTCAAACTTTGAAACCGACAGCATTAAATTCATTCAAAAGGTATTTTATGACTCACAGTGGTCTACTCTAGAACCGCATGTAGTTGAAATGTAAATTTTAGAAGATTAAGATAAATGCATGCTCATGTCAAAGATTGAATGTAAATATGTGGTACCATATTCATATTTACAGTGTCTAAAAGATGTGAACATGTTATTTAGGAAGGGTTATAATTAAAAATAGTTAAAAAGGAACATTTTCAAAATCTTTATGTACATTTTGTCAGGAAGACATTGACCGAGCTTGCAGGGATGTTACGAATTCGATAAGGGGTCCAAATTTTAAGAGTAACTACACTTCAGGAACTGACTGAATCAGATCCTAAACCCTATCCCCAACATCAAAGGGAAAGATTGACAAAGACATCCCAACAAACAATAAATTACAAGTGAGCATGTTATTTAGGGAGGATCAGAATCAAATATGGTTAAAAACATAATCTAAATAAGATTGCTAGGTCAGATTCTGATGTGAAAATATAAACTTGAATATGAATATGCACTGTTAATTAAGTTTGACCTTGTTTAAAAGTTATGTATATGTACAGCAGTATTGCCTATAATAGTACAAACATATCTCACATGAATAATTTATTTGATTGTATATCCAGGTAGAGTTTAGATATAATATTTAGGTGCTTATAACTAAGTGTACAAAGTGAATATGAGTTTACATATAAGCATGCATAGGCATGCATAAGTATATATAAATATATACTATACATATATACTAATGTCAAGGACTGAATGCATATAATAGATGAAAAATGAAAACAAGTGTAAAAACAAACAAGAAAAACATGGCTGTTATATTTACCTACACAAGCATATTATTGTGAAGTCTACATTATTAAAACATTAAAGAAGAACATTTGTCAAAAAGGTAATGTTTATATTGGTAGGAAACATTTGACATCAGCCATAGGGATGTTAAGAAAAAGGTATGGTGTCAAAGGGATGTTAAGCATGTAATTAGAGAGGGTTAGAATTAGGTATGGTTAAAAATCAATATAAGATTGCTTGGTCGGATTCTGATGTGAAAATAAAGACATGTACAGTCAACTCTTGATATCTCGAAGTTAAACTTCAGCCCAAGCTATTGATATATCAAAGTGAATTTTCTGTGACCAGAAAATTTACTTTGAAATATCGGTGGTTCGAAATAACAGGAGCTGAAATTTAAATAAATATAAGAAATCTATTCTTTGATATTAGAAAATACTTTGACATATCAGTGTTTGAGATATCAGTGTTTGAGATATCAGTGTTTGAGATATCGGGAGTTGACTGTATATGAATATGCATTGTCAATTAAGTCTGAACTTGTTTAAAAGTAGATATCTGTACAGCAGTATTATCTGAGATAGTACAGTCATAGCTCAAATAGATAATGTCATTTTATTATATGATTAAAAATCAATATAAGATTGCTTGGTCGGATTCTGATGTGAAAATATAAACACGTACAGTCAACTCTCGATGTCTCGAAGTCAGCTTTAGCCCAAGCTACTGATATCTCAGGGTAAATTTTCTGTAACCAGAAAATTTACTTTGAAATGTCGGTGGTTTGAGATAACAGGAGCTGAAATTTAAATAAAAATAGGAAATTTTTTCTTTGATATTAGAAGATACTCTGAGATATCAGTGTGTGAGATATAGGTGTTTGAGATATCGGGAGTTGACTGTATATAAATATGCATTGTCAGTTAAGTCTGAACTTGTTTAAAAGTAGATATCTGTACAGCAGTAGTACCTGTAATAGAACAGTCATAACTCAAATAGATAATGTCATTTTATTTTATACTCAGGAAGAGTTTAGATATAATACTTAAGTTCTTACACCAAAGTGTACAAGGTGAATATGAGTTTACATATAAGCATGCATAAGCATGCATATGTATATACATGTATACTGTACATATATACTAATGTCAAAGATTGTTTACATATAAAAGATGAAAAATGAAAACAAAAGGAAAAAACAGTGCTATGTTATATATACCAACGTGAGCTTATTATTGTGAAAAGTTTATATTTATATAAGAGTTACTGAGGGAACATTTGACATAATGTTTCAGGTACATGTATATATTGTCAGGAAAAAATTGACATAGGTTCTGGGAAAGTTTAGAATATATGAAGAATATAAAAGTGGAAACCTTGTTATTTCAGAGTGCAGGCCAGCTTCTGATGTGAACATATATGGACATGTAGGCAGGTATGGGCAAATGCATTGTCAGATAAATTCTAGCTTGTTTAAATGTCTACATGTAGGATATCTTTACAACAAAACTGCCTATATAGTAAAGTCAGGGCTCTAATGGAGTATAATATCTTACAATATATCCATGCTGAGCTCAGAATGATAACAAGTGTTTCTATAACAAAATGTGCAGGGCTCTTGTGGTGTAAATAGATTTTCATCTTTCTGCCAAAAATCTGTGAAAATAAATATTTGCCATAAAATTCAATTCATATTATTTAGAAAAAACAACAACATGCCTTTTGTTAAGGTAGTTTTGGTTTTTAGATGTTTGAAAATAAAATAAAAGCAGATTACAGGTTTGATTTTTAGGTGAACATGAATGTTCAAAAAGGCATGCATAGATCAATATTTACTCATGTTAAAGGTTGAATGCAAGTTTGTATGATGATATTTATACAGTAATGGTTATATGGTACAGTCAGATTGCCACTGCGCCATGGCACCCTTTAATATACCCATGTTGAGTTTATTTAGTTGAAAACGGGGTTAAATAAGATAGCAGGTCAGATCCTGATGTGAAGATGATTTACATGTATGTATATACTGGCAAATGCACTGCCAGATAAGTTTGAGCTATGCAAAGGTTTATATGTCAGATATCTTTACAACAGTACTGCCTATATAGTACTGCCAGAACTCAAATGGAGTATGTTATCGTACGATATATCCATGCGAAATCAGATATTTTATTTTGGTATCTGTTACAAATGTGCAGGTATTTACTGATACAAATCATTTTGATAAATCAATATTTCTTGCTAGAAATCTCTAAAGATATAGAGGGTCTTGCACTAGTGATCATTTCATATGAAGTTTGTGAGACGAGCCTTCGGCGAGTTTCATAAATTTCATATGAAATGACCACGAGTGTAAGATTCTGTTTATCATATGACCCTTTAAAATTGTATTTTAACGCATTCGAACTGAACACAATTTCAATCAGAGAGCACAGTGTTGACATGGACATTGTCAGTGACGTTGCGTGTGCGAGCCAGGGTGTTGTTACACGTGTGTTCATACGATTATTGTGACACGGCCTTGTGCGCTTGATGGCTGCGACGTCAGATGATAAAAGCTAATTTGCCTTAACATTAAGTTCCTGTTCAGGTAGTTTTGCTTTTAAAAGATTGACAATATCATGAAAACATTACTGGATTGAGTCGGGTGCTTGACGAATGGGCATTCCAATGTACAGGTAAATCTTTACTCAGGCCAAAGGTTGAGTTCATAGGATAGAAGCTAGACGAAAACTACATATGCAAATACAAGTTACAATATTTATGTTTATGATGTCAAACAATATGCTATGCATGCTACTCAGAAATGTTTACAGTTTAGTGTGGTTAGGAACATTATAAAAATTCTTTTGGAGGTATACCAAATTCTTTTGTGAAAATATATTGATACATAAACATGTATATGTATATGCACTGTCAATTAAGTTTGAGAATGATTTAATATCAGATAACTAGTTAACATTACTACCTCCAGAGCTCGTATGGAGTATATTATCTTACAATCTACCCATATAGAGTTTAAATACAATGCTAGAGGATTTGTGAGAAAATGTGCAAAGTACTGCAGATACAAACAGGTAAAATCAATTGTTAGCCTGGGAACTGTTCAGATAAATAAATTCCAATGAGAATCTATTACAACAAAGTCAAATATTGATAACAACAGTATGTATAATAATTTCCAGTAGAATGTGTGATATCTGTTAAACTGTAAACTGAGGTTGATCAGAAATGGTTAGAAACTGATTTGTAAATAGGTATGGAGTTTGTTGTGTATAAAATATTAATTATATATGTTTTTGTATAACGATTAATATTAGAGGGTGGTCATGGAATGACCGATAGATGGAAGATAGATCATGGTGTATGCATGGTCTTTTTGCAAGAATGTTGTAGCTTAGTATACGTGAACGAGTTCGATGTTAGATACACTAGAGTGGAAGTGCGAGAAATTTTAACTTCTATTCTTTTTTTGTTTTGCTTAGTTCTTTTTTTTTTTTGCATGAGATCAACACTGACAAATTCATCATAGATGTATATTATTGTGTAGATAAAGAAGTAATTTTAGGGCAAAAATCGTTAACTTGTACTACAGATATAATACCAAAAAGGCAGATCGTAATACTATAATATGGAACTATAAACATACTGGATTGCATAATATTTCGGTGAGAAATGGAGCCGCACAATCAGGTCAAGATATCAATTTCAAATGTAAGGGGATTGCATGAGTCACAAAAGCGTAAGGATATATTTCATTATTTGAGGAGCAAAAAAATTCAAATATGTTGCCTGCAGGAATCACACTTCACTGAAAGTTTGGAGCCATATATTAGAGCAGAATGGGGAGGGAATGCGTTTTTCAGTTCTTATACATCAAATGCTAGAGGTGTTTGCATTTTATTTAATAATGATTTAGAATATAAGGTTTTGACGATAAAAAAAGACGGAGACGAAACTTTATTTTACTGGATGTAGAATTTGAAGATAAGAGGCTAACACTGGTTAATGTGTATGGCCCCAAATGAAGATTCGCCAGATTTTTTTTCAGAAAAATAGCTGATCTTATAGAAGAAATGGGTAATGATACATGTATTATATGCGGGGACTTTAATATTGTTCAAGACCAAGACTTGATTCCTTTAATTACATTAATAATCCTAGAGCCAAAGAATGTGTTTTATCAATTAAGGAAGAATTAAATTTAGTAGATCATTTTCGTGAACTGAATGAAACTGATAAAAGATATACGTGGCGCAGACCAAACCCGCTAAAACAAGCACAGCTGGATTTTTTTCTCGTTAGCGAGCACTTTATGTCTAGTGTACAAAGCCACAATATATTACCACGTTATCGGTCTGATCACTCGACCGTAGTATTATCTTTTCAACTAAACGACTTTAAAATAGGCTGTGGTCATTGGAAGTTTAACAACAGTTTATTAAAAGATAGCGACTACATAAAAATTGATAAAGATTGTATTCAAAAGGTGAAGCAGCTGTATATGATACCTGTCTATGACTTTGAATACATTTTAGAAAATGATAATAATTTAGAGTTTACAATTACAAATCAGCTTTTTTAGAAACCTTACTAATGGAAATAAGAGGGAAAAGTATTTCATATGCATCATATAAAAAAGGAAAAGTGCTTTAGAGAACAATAATTAGAAAAAGAAATAAAACAACTGGAAGAACTAGAAAATATGGATATTGAAAAAATTAATGATAAAAATCAGAACTAGAAAATTTGCGTAAGGAAAAATTACAAGGTATAATGATTAGGGCAAAGATAAAATGGGCCGAAGAAGGGGGAAAACCGACAAATTATTTCTGCAGTTTGGAGTCGAGGAATAACGTAAGTAAAACAGTAACAAAATTGAAATAGACGATGGTAATATAATAAGTAATCAACAAGATATTCTAAAAGAAGTTAAAAATTTTTATTCAGACTTGTATAAAGTTCAAGACAGAAACCCGGACACAAATTATCGAGAAATTTTAGATAATCCAGATCACCGTCTTTTGACACAAAATAAAAAACTAACATTGAAGGCGAAATTACTGATGATGACATAGTATTTGTACTAAATAACATGAAAAATAACAAGAGCCCCGGCTCAGACGGATTCGCTGTGGAATTTTTTAAGTTTTTCTTCAAAGATTTGAAAGTGTTTATTAAACGTGCAATAAATGAAGGTTAATTAATGGATAAGTTTTCAATTACACAGAGGCAAGGAATCATCACCTGCATACCAAAAGGAGATAAACCAAGACAATTCTTGAAAAACTGGCGTCCTATTACATTACTAAATTTCATATATAAAATTGCTTCTGGGTGCATTGCTCAAAGATTAAAATCGGTTCTACCGAACCTTATCTCATCTGATCAAACAGGATTTATTACCGGGCGATATATAGGTGAAAACACTCGGCTCATATACGATCTGATTAACTATGCAGATGAAGAAAATATACCTGGGATCTTGTTAATTGTTGACTTTGAGAAAGCGTTTGACTCTATATCTTGGGAATATATTCCGGAAGTTTCAGATTTTTTCAATTGTGGTCCTTCAATGAAGAAGTGGGTTTCCATTCTTTACAAAGATATTTCGTCTGCAGTCCTCCAAAGTGGTTTTCTTTCAGATTTTTTTTTTCAAATAGAAAGAGGTTGTAGACAAGGTGATCCCTCATCCCTATACTTTTTTTTGCTATGTGCAGAGGTTTTAGCCTTGATACTTAAACAAAACAGAGACATTAAAGGAATACAAGTTGGAAATATTGAGCACATATTATCTCAGTTCGCTGATGATACTACTATTATATTAGATGGATCAGAACTGTCTCTAGAAATGACCCTATTTACTCTAAATCTATTCGCAAAGTTATCAGGTTTGAAAGTAAATAATTAAAAAACAAGAGCTGTCTGGATAGGATGCAAAAAGTTCTGTGGTGAAACTTTTAATCACCGATTTATACTAAATTGGAACCAAACTAATTTTGATATATTAGGAATAAAATTTTCTTGCAATCTTAATACAATGATTGAAATTAATTACAAAGTAAAAATTAAACAAATAGATAATGAACTTAAACAGTGGTCGAAAAGAAAATTAACCCCGTTTGGCCGTATAACAGTTCTTAAAACACTGATAATATCAAAATTCAACCATCTATTAATATCTTTGCCTAATCCTAGTGACGAAATAATTAACAATCTGCAAAAGAAATTCTTTCAATTTATTTGGCAATCGGGGAACGATAGAATAAAACGACCAGTATTAATGCAGGAATATAATATCGGGGGACTAAAAATGATGAACTTATATATGTGCATTAAAGTCAACGTGGTTAATAACAAACGATTCTAAATATAAAACAATTTTCGAAATTAAATACTCAAATATTAAAGAAATGATAAATAGTGGGGTAGAATTTACACGTCAAATGTTAAACAATAAAATTAATAAGTTTTGGAATGATGTGTTAAAGGCATGGATAAAAGTTTGTGAGAAACAAAATCCTATAAACGCTGAGGAAGTAATGTTAACAAATATATGGAAAAACACAGATATAAAAATTGATAATAGGGTAATTTTTTACAGACGGCGGTATGATAAAAAAATTATTTCATTAAAGACTTACTGAATGAAAATGGAAATTTGATGGACTTTAATCAGTTTATAAATAAACACAATTTGCAAATAAATTACATACAATATTTTGGTGTTAAATCTGCCATAGAATCTTATATTCGAAAAACGGGAATAACAATGACTACGGATTCGTTACTTAATTGTTCCCTACCCGTTAATATTAAATTATTGTTAAAAAGTAATAAGGGTTGTAGAGATATGTATGAATTATTGAATAAAAAGGAAATAATTACTAAAAGTCAAACTAAGTGGAACAGAATATTTGGAGAAATACAGCTAAATTGGCATCAAATTTACAGTACTCCAGCTAAGAGCTGCAGTAACACAAAAATACACTGGTTCCAATTCAGAATACTTCATAGAATCTTAGCTACCAATGATCTACTTTTAAAATGTAATATCAAACAAAACAATTTGTGTAGTTTTTGCAATAATTTCCCGGAGAAAATCGAACATTTATTCTGGCAATGTAATATTGTAATGGAATTTTGGGAACTTATTGAAGCATGGATATACGAAAAAAATAATTACTCAATAAATGTTGACAAACAACGTGCGATTTTTGGCATAACAAACGTTAATGAATATACCAAGCCAATAAATTATATTTATAAATGTCGCGTTAGTAACAGACAACTAAACCTAACTGCATGGAAACAAGAGGTTAATTCGTTCCTACACATTGAAAAAATTATAGCGATTAAAGAGGATCGTTATAGTAAATTTATGAAATATTGGGAGAAATGGTTACAGGTTTTTGAAATAAACTGATTTTCAAGAATGAAAACAAAGATATACAATGAATAATTCCTACGGAATTTATATCAAATATTGAGACCAAAGTGTAAAGCGTGATGATGTCGATATTATATGCACTGATTAATAGACAGACAAGTAATTTGTACAAGGGAGGTTACTTCACTAGTTGACGTGAGTGGTATATTTAGTGATGAGGGCCGGCCAGTTTAAATTTGTAACCGTTACTAGCGTTACAAGTATATACTGTTTTCTTATGGACCCGGCTGTTTGGGGAATGGTTAGCTTAACGAGGTCGTAGGTCAGGGACTCTAGTACATGCCGGATTAAGGATGCGGATATTTCTGACTTTAAAAAATAAACAGAGCCTTAGAATTGCATTTTTATTTTTTCTTTGATATAAAGTGACAGTGTACATTTGGTGTTTTGATAGCAAACGGCGTAGCTACTTTTGAACGACGGCCATGACTGTTAATGGTGAACCATATCCAGGTACCTTCACTCATTCGTGCCTGGTGGTTTAGTCCATCCACAGACCAGATGAGTGCATACATCATATAGGGGTGTCTGGTGTATTTATAGTTCATCAGTTTTGTAGAAATTGGTAAAGAATTTATGCATATAGTGTAGACCCTGATAGGACGCTCCGTTCTGCGGCGTCTGATCTGGGACTGCGCTGTTTGCTTGTGTTCATTTGAATGAGACGATAGGCACTATTGAGCTGAGGTACATCTCTCGGCATCTCTCGGCAATAATTAAAATAGTCTTACCTTTAATTGCAATAATCCAGAATGCACCGCGTTGAAAAAACAATTATTGTCAATGTGTAACTTCGTGAAAAACCACACTTGTTATACATGTATAAAATTGTCAATGCTCAACGAAGCGCTAAGCGCTATTCCGAGTACAGTAGCACACCATAATTAGATGTAGTTAGATGTATTTGTATAGTCTTTTGTTGTCCTGCTTTTTTTCAGACGGTAAACGTAAAATAATGTACTATGCCAAATAGGGAGTCTCTTCAGCACTATGTCGGATAAAACATAAATGTGTTGTATAGGATAATATACATATGCATGAAAGACAGGGTATATGCCTTGATGAAGAGGAGATGACAATATTGTTATGTTATAGTTAGAAATTTTGAAAATTGTATTTATATAAAATGTTATATTATAGATTGGATTTGTCAGCGGAAAATAAAGATAAATTATATATAAAAAAAAAAGAAATGTAAATTTTCGAGTCCGCCACGAATGGAATCAATGACGTTGACGTCATTAACTGCGCTGAAAAACTGACCTTTGGTGCTCATATCAAAGTATCCACTGATGTTGTCGGATGCTTAGGAAGTAGATCTGTAAGATGCTTGTATCGAAGACTGTTCAGGTGAGGTGCAAAACATCAAATTACTTTTTTTTTTCCAGAAAATCACTTTATTGAGATCCAAATTTGTGTATTCCAAAAATAAATAAATAAATAAATTAATAATTATAATACTTATAAATATAACTACAGTTGTTTTTATCATTTTGTTTTAAGTATGCTATATTTTAGATTATATGATTTGCAGGAATGAAAATGCGTTCATACTCGTATGCTAGAAACTTTAATAGAAATTGTGTGGCAAAAGTATGTAGAAATAAAACTTTTTCACTAAAAAGGTGTAGACGCTTTCTCTTTTTTCTTACCATATTGTTTTAAACCCCTTGGTTTATTTAGCTAGTATAATGGTTTGTTGTTGTTGTTGTTGTTGTGCTATTGTTTAACGTCCACGGTAAACTGCTATGGTCATGTCGGGACGGTCAGTCAACCTAACTACACTATTTCTGGGCAGGCTTAGACCTCCTAAGCGGTTAACCAGTACTAACTGCACTTACTTTCACCAGTAACTGACAACTGCCCTTCTTGAATTAGCGGAAGAAGAAATGAAAGTAAGTGGCCGGACCGGGTATCGACCCCAGGGCCTCTGGCTTATAAGTCAGGTGCCCTACCGATTTCGCTAATCGGCCCGGTTTGGATGCCCCGCCAATATTTCTTTTCATGATCTTTTACCTTTTTTTTTTAGAGCTCCATACTTTTAAAGGGTACGTCTCATCAATAAAAATGCGTTGTGGCTGATCGATTAATATGTGATACAGTTTTCGTCCTCATGTAAGCGAATCGTGACGCCCAGTGCACGCTATTCTGTCTGAGAACAAAGAGTTTAGATTTTGTTGCAATGCAATAAGCCTATAAGGCCCATGAGCATATATACATATACTACATACATCAGAGAAAATGTCAGGATAGCAGGCAATTATATACAGGTGCATTACCAAATATTTATACATGGATAAATATTTCATAATTTTTTACATACCCCAAATTACTTCATTTGCTTGCCATATATATGCAGATAGTGGTTCATGAAAATTACTTTGGCAAATGCTTTAGAGATATCCCAAGATGCAATAAACTGACATTTCAATTTCCTGTCTATAGACAATGGCATTGTTTTTCATATCACAAATGTGGTATTACTTTAAATATATATTAAGTACATGATCAAGAGTTTTGGTCGGAATGTTTTGCTACTTAAGCAGATTGCAGAATCAAAACTATGTCAGAAATATTTCATCTTGTGTAAGTAAACAAAAGCATAAAATTTGGTCTCCATTTACATACAGTTCACCAACTTTGCAACGCTGTAAAGATATAGCTGCTTTGTGTTTCACTAAGCTTTCAAATACTGTTCAAAGACAAAACTGTCCTTATATACACTTTGTGCCTTCCTAATCATTACATTTTCAAAATATCAAACCATATTACGAGCACTTGTTCTCACAGAACAGAGTTAAGCACCATTTTCACAGCAGAATGGTCCAAAAGATGTCCTCTGAAGGTAAGCAACATATAAAACATTTTAGTTTAAGGCTGCCAATTTGAAATTTCGGATTTTGTTTGAGCGATTTCAAAACAGAGCTTTGAAAGGTATATAAATTGTGCATTGGTTACAAAGTAACGCACCTTGCCATACTTCTATGTATCTGATGCCAAAGTATTGCACTTCTCAACTGGCCGTCAAACTCGCCAGATATAAGCCCGATAGAATCTGTATGGAATATTGTGAAGCGGCGCATGGGGCTATTGCCGAATACGAAAGAGGAACTTTGGAAAAATGTACAAGAAATATGGGTAAGCATAGCAATGGATGAATTAAAGGCCCTATATTCGACCATGCTTGCTGGAATCAAGGCTGTCATTACTGCAAAGGGTGGTGTAACTGGGTACAAAATGCAGTGGTGCTATACCGGTGACCGCGTATCAACTTTATAAATGACTTACATGCAATGACAGTATTATGAATTGGCATGAATATGGTATAAAATATTGTTAACAATATCATTTTTCACCCCTTGAGTCGTCTCTAGATTATGATACCTGTATGTAAAAAATATGAAAAATTTACCCATGTATAAAAATTTTGTAACGCACCTGTACATACATACAGTTTTCAATAATAGTTACTCATTTAGCTATCAAAACACAAAAGATGTAACTAATATGTGTCATTTTTGCATATCGGTATCACGCCATAAAATGCCAAGGGACATGTGGCGGAAACCAATGTCTAAACAAGCATGTACCTGCTTCCGGTTCACGCTGTATTTCGGCGATGCCAACAGCACACATCCGGCACAAAAATGTCTTTTATGCTAAATGGAGCCATATCCAATTGCTTATCTAAATGTTTGCTGCGCCTACATGCGACAACATGAAATGCGACTGGGGACCGGTGACACAGGGGCATGTGGCGAAACCAATGTCCAGACAGGCATGTCCCTGCTACCGGGTCGCCCCCTAGCCCTTCGGTGGATACACAAATGACACATAACAATCAAGTCTCACAATAAAATTCTTAAACTTTATAATCCCTTCAGAAAACTTATAAAAACCGCATTCAAGAGTAGTTCTACAGCCACTAATCATATTGGAGAGGTGCATATAACTGAATTTAAAAAAGCAGATGAAAAATAAAAAGTTTTTAACTTCGTGGTACTAAATAGTTCAGCTTACATATGTAATTTGAAACCTGATGTAACATCGTAAAATACGATTTGGGGCGTATCCTACATATATGAGGGGTAACTCTGCCATGACAGACAGTATTTGTTTTTCTCAACATTCATCTAAGAAGAATTCTTTCCTCAGTTTGAATGATTTTTCAACAAATGTACTCAACTGTTTTAAAGTTTTTGCATTTTCGGCTGTGAACAATTTTACAAGTTTTGGCATATTTGGTCTATATTTCAGTAGTATTGATTAATGTATGGCTATATTAAATTCGTATATAAAGGGCATTCTAAAACAAAATGAAATTCGTCCTCCAAAGTTTTGCACAGTTTACACCTTCTGTCGTCTAAAGGAATTTTATTGGGTTTTGCCCATCGCCCAGCTTCGACTTCCACCTGTGTGATGACAGTCTCAACTGGCTGAAGCTTTTACGGTATTTCGCTATATCTTGGATATCTAGGTATCTTTGAAGTTGAAAGTTTGCAAAGGTAATAAAAACCTAGATCTTGTTGAATTTTCTAATCGCGATTGCCATTCCTGCATGAACACATCCCGTACCCTGACTTTAAAAAGACTGATAAACATTTTGATATTACCAACCCCCTGGTACACCCAGACATCCATAAATCCCTATCTACTTAACAATTCTTTCACAGATAGGGCCCAATTTTGTTTATGTGGTTGTCTCTCAAGATCATTCAGCATCATGTGATATGTTGTTTAGTATATTTTCTATCTTCGCTAGTCACAACTCTGAGCCAATATTTTATTATAGACACATATCTACATGACTGGTAATTTGTCTGTCCCAACTCGCCATACACAAAATCATTTTGGGTTGCTTGTTTTACCCCTAGTAATTTTTTGCAAACTGTAAATGTACAGTTTCTATTGCTGTTGATTTGTAAAAGCCCCAAACTTCATTACCGTAACTAAGGATTGGAGATACTAATTTATCAAATAATTCAAGGACATGGGATGGCTTTAATGGTATACAATTATAAAGGTATATATTCAGTGTAAATATGGCTTTCAGAGCTTGTCCGGAAAACGTTTTTGGGTTTCAAAACTGGAGCCACCGGATGTAAAAACTACCCCTAAGTAACATAAATTGTTGACGATTTCTATCTTGTTATTATTGTATAAAAATTGCATATTATTTGGTAACCTACCCCTTTACTATTTCAGATTTTAATTCTACCCCCTTTTCTGAATACCATAATTTTTGTTTTATTAGTATTTACCGTTAATTTCCATGTTTTACAAAAATCTTCCAAAGTATTCAACCCATATTGCAGATCTTCAGGTGTTTTCCAAACAAAATGAGATCATCTGCGTAAAGCAGCAAAAACAAATTGATCATGCCAATAGCATCTATACCAGGTACTCCTTTAATTGCAAATTCTGATTCTAGATCATTTAAGTACATCGAAATTAAAAAGGGGGGACAGACACTCGCCTTGCCTTAACCTTTTTTGACAGGTGAATGGCTCACTAAGTAAGTTTTATGCTTAACTCGTGATTTCACCATACTTTAAATTGACTTTATGATATCTAGCATCTTACCCCTAACACCAATTTTCAGGAGTTTGTACATGTACCATAGACACGGGTGGTAATCAGTGGAACTAGCTCCAAAATGAGTCAATGGAATTTCGTTCCCTCGTCACATCCGGGAACCTGCGAGCTAGTGCTGTCGACAGAAAATGAGTAAACAAAGGTAGGTCTTGAAGAATTTTATCAATTTTTATTTCTTTATTAGCGATCCCAGGAAACAACTGCCGATGCTATTGTGGGTAGATATGATTCAACTTTATTCCCCGTCGGAGTTCGCCGCAGAAATGTGCAGGGCTTAAACTAGCTTGTGGCAAATGTTTGAAACACCGAACTAAAAATCCACCAATTTCTGTCAATATGGAGATTTGCGTACACGATTTTTTCATTTTCTGTCCAAACTATAGCGTTCAGACCCACTAAAGCACCATCCCTGGTAAATTCAAGCATGAAAAGTCACAAATAAGCAAAAAAAGTGTGGGTGGAGATTACGTACCTGGACAATATTGACAAAATTTCTGCCTGAGCTAGAGCGCTCGACATGGAGCTAGTGCGTTCAACAAGGAGCTAGTGCGCTCATCTACACCTAAGATAAGGCAGAATTGTTGATTTATTGTTGATAGATGATTTTAACCGTTTTTTAGGTTTTGCTCTGTACCCCTTTGAAATCACTAAGAGATGACTTAATGTACATAGATAATTCCATCGTCATTCATCGGATGAGTGTAGTATTCATGACTGATTATGGCGATTCTGGTAATACTCTTCTGTAACATGGATATTGTCCTGTTATTTCATGCCTGTTTGGTACATAGTCAAAATTATGCCTCGAGGTACCGTGAACAGCTCCATTCACTGTTGCCCGAAGCCACAAGGCCTCAGGTAGTAGTGCATTGACCTGTCCATGGTAATGAGTAACATAGTATTGACTATTCTGCCAAACAGCAATGAAATAGCTTTCGCATTACTCAACCGAACCTGTAACCAACCATAATCTACTAGCAATCAACTGCATGACAGGTGCTCGAATTCGGCAAGCTGGTGATTTTCCAAGTCATTCTCGTGACGCTTGACGACATGGCATATAGACAAAACCATACCACGCTTTTTTCTCATTACATTTACATGAGTGGCATCATAAGCATGCCATAGTCTAAGCTGTTGGTTGGTTAATAATTCAGTGAAATGCGTTGTGGAGGCCAACCAGTGACATGGCAAAGCATATACCATTATCTGTATATAGTGGGTTGGATAATAAAAGGTATAAAAGTAGGTTGGGTAATATTAAACGTTATTGCCCCTCGGCACCTTTGGGTGGTCTGATACACCATTATCCTTGGCCTCAGGCAATAGTGCATCAAGCCATCCTCGCATACACCTCGGGTACCAAGGGCAATAAGTTTTATTATCATTCACCAAACAGCCATTAGATGACTGTAAATTATAAAGAGTTACGAAGATCAGATATATTTTCAGATGGGAGTGTACAAGGAGAAGACATCCAAAGGACTGTATCTTACTGCTGCTAAACACCGGCGCATTCGCTCAAGACACGTTTACAACTATTCAAGGAAAGAAAAACACATATTTTCAAAAAGTTTGATCCCATGTAGAAGAAGTACACCACATTCTCAGAAAATCCAGTCTCCCTTTAGGAGAAGAACACAGTTATTAGTCTCGTTTCTGTCTCCAGTAAGGAGGAGCTCACCGCGTCCTGTAGTATCAAAACGGAGAATTGAAAAATGATTACCCCTGTAAACCCCAGTTTTATTAAATAAAAGTGGGTGTAAGGGGGTATTCATTATACGGACATGTTTGCATGATGCAAAAACTATTAGATACAAGTTTCTGTATTAAAGTTTTTCAAACGTGCAATTTGACTAGCTGTTCGGGCATCAACAGGCGCATCAAGGGAAAGAGAAAACCTTACTTATAAAGCAGGTTGATTCAAACTCAAGCATACAGTATGATTCATCACGAGATAAAAATATGGATGAGCGCACTAGCTCCTTGCTGAACGCACTAGCTCCATGTCGAGCGCTCTAGCTCCGGCAGAAATTTTGTCAATATTGTCCTGGTACGTAATCTCCACCCATACTTTTTTTTGTTGCTTATTTGTGACTTTTCATGCTTGAATTTACCAGGGATGGTGCTTTAGAGGGTCTGAACGCTATAGTTTGGACGGAAAATGAAAAAATCGTGTACCCAAATCTCCATATTGACAGAAATTGGTGGATTTTAGTTCGGTGTTTCAAACATTTGCCACAAGTTAGTTCAAGCCCTGCACATTTCTGCGGCGAACTCCGACGGGGAATAAAGTTGAATCATATCAACACACAATAGCATCGGCAGTTGTTTCCTGGGATCGATAATAAAGAAATAAAAATTGATAAAATTCTTCAAGACCTATCTTTGTTTACTGATTTTCTGTCGACAGCACTAGCTGGCGGGTTCCCGGATTTGACGAGGGCTCATTTTGGAGCTAGTTCCACTGATTACCACCCGTGCATAGATTATCTCTAACTACAAAATCAAACTCCTTAGTGAAATCAATGAATGCACAATACAGATGTTCATTATTATCGAAACAATGTGTTATTAGACAGTTTAAGATAAATTTGTTATCGATCGTACCCATGTTTTTTCGAAAACCGGCCTGAGCCTCCACATAAACGTGACATTGTTCGACCCAGTCGTTCAATCTATTGTTTAATATCCGACTAAACAACTTACCAACTTTACCAATTTAAGTAATGCCACGATAATTTGAAACTTCATTTATATTACCTTTTTTTGAAAACGGGTATTATAAATCCATCAGACGAATTTTCTGGGAAATAGCCTATTTCGAAAATTTTATTGAACAAATTGTGTAGATAAGAAGAAATTCGATCGAACCTTTCTTTAAGAATTCATTTAGCAGCAAATCTGGCCCAGCGCTGGCCCCATTTCTTAATTGCTTTAGTGCCCTATTAATTTCATCGAATGATATTGCAACATTCAATTCGTCAAATATTGTTTGTATTTCACCTTGGAGATAGCGCTCATAAAAACATAAAATGTCTTCATCCGCTTGGTAAAATTTATCTTTTGGATCGTTGATAGCTTGAAAAATTCGGAGAATCTTTCTGCGCTTATTGAATTTGTATTACTTAAATGTGTCGCTTTTTAAAGCATTTTCCAATATACTTTTACGTTTTTTGTTTTTGTTTTGAAACTACCAATTTAAATGTGTATTTCTTTTCCTTTTCAAAATTATAACGTTTCTGACGAATGAGATGACTTTCCCCGAGCCTGTGCTAGCGTAGACTGGTTTGCCGCACTTTTGTTAGCTCACCTGAGCACGAAGTGCTCAGGGTGAGCTTTTGGGATACCCTGATGTCCGTCGTCCGTCGTACGTCCGGACGTCCGTCTGGACATCCGTCCGGACGTCCGTCATTCAACTTTTGCTTGTGTACACTCTAGCGGATACAGTTTCGATCCAATCTTTATGAAACTTTGTCAGAATATTAGTCTTTATAAAATCTAGGCCAAGTTCGAAACTGGGTCATGTCGGGTCAAAAACTAGGTCACTAGGTCAAATCTTAGAAAACCTTGTGTACGCTCTAGAGGGCACAGTTTTCATCCAAAGTTCATGAAACTTTGTCAGAATGTTTATCCTTATAATATCTAGGATAAGTTTGAAACTGGATTACGTCGGGTCTAAAACTAGGTCACAGGTCAAATCATAGAAAAACCTTGTGTACGCTCTAGAGGACACAGTTTTGATCCAATCTTTATGAAACATTGTCAGAATTTTTATCTCTATAAACCCTAGGCCAAGTTCGAAACTGGGTCATGTCGGGTCAAAAACTAGGTCACTAGGTCAAATTTTAGAAAAACCTTGTGTACGCTCTAGAGGGCACAGTTTTGATCCAAAGCTCATGAAACTTAATCAGAAAGTTTATCCTTATAATATCTAGGATAAGTTCGAAACTGGGTCTCGTCAGGTCAAAAACTAGGTCACTAGGTCAAATCATAGAAAAAACCTTGTGTATGCTCTAGAGGACACAGTTTTGATCCAATCTTTATGAAACATTGTCAGAATGTTTATCTCCATAATATCTAGGCCAAGTTTGAAACTGAGTCATGTTGGGTCAAAAACTAGGTCACTAGGTCAAATCTTAGAAAAACCTTGTGTACGCTCTAGAAGGCACAGTTTTCATCCAAAGTTCATGAAACTTTGTCAGAATGTTTATCCTTATAATATGTAAGACAACTTTGAAAGTAGGTCATGTCGGGTCAAAAACTAGGTCACTAGGTCAAATCATAGAAAAACATTTTGTACGCTCTAGAGGACACAGTTTTGATCTAATCTTTATGAAGCTTTGTCAGAATGTTTACTTCCATAAACTCTCGGCCGAGTTTGAAAGTAGGTCATGTTTGGTACAAAACTAGGTCACTAGGTCAAATCTTAGAAAACCTTGTGTAAGCTCTAGAAGGCACAGCTGTGATTCAAAGTTCATGAAACTTTGTCAGAATGTTTTTCCTCATAATATGTAGGATAAGTTTGAAACTGGGTCATGTCGGGTCAAAAACTAAATGGTCACTAGGTCAAATCTTAGAAAAACCTTGTGTACGCTCTAGAAGGCACAGTTTTTATCCAAAGTTCATGAAACTTTGTCAGAATGTTTATCCTCATAATATCTAGGACAAGTTTGAAACTGAGTCACGTCGGGTCAAAAACTAGGTCAATAGGTCAAGTCTTAGAAAAACCTTATGTACGCTCTAGAGAACACAGTTTTGATCTAATCTTTATGAAACTGTGTCAGAATGTTTATCTTCATAAACTCTCGGCCAAGTTTGAAAGTAGGTCATGTCGGGTAAAAAACTAGGTCTTTAGGTCCAATCTTAGAAAAACGTTGTGTCAGCACTAGAAGGCATAGTTTTGATTCAATCTTCATGAAACTATGTCAAAATGTTTATTGTCTATATATCTAAGCCCCCTATGGAACTGAGTCACGTCGGCTCAAGGTCAAATCTTAGAAAAACTTTGTGTACACCCTAGAGGGCACAGTTTTGATCCAATCTTCATGAAACTCTGTCAGAATGTTTATCTTAATGAAATCTAGGTAAAGTTTGAAACTGGGTCGTGTCGGGTCAAAAACTTGGTCACTAGGTCAAATATAAGAACAACCTTGTATACGCTCCAGAGAGCACAGTTTTGATCCAATCTCAATGAAACTGTGTCAGAATGTTTATTCTTACAATATCCAGGCCAAGTTTGAAACTGCGTCATGTTGGGTCAAAAACTAGGTCAAATGTTAGTATGGTAAAAACTCTTATAAATCTTCACCAGAGCCAGTGAACTGATTAATGCTCAGGTGAGCGATTCAGGGCCACCATGGCCCTCTTGTTTTGTCTATATTTTTTTAACTCGGTATAAAACTTTGTAGTAATACTACGTAAATTATGACATTCATCGTCAAATCTGGGACGTTTCGTCACATATGCTTGTGCGTTTTAGTTCGACTGAGGGGATCTATTATGTTTTGAGAATAACGGATCGCCAATTTTTGTCATTATATTTGAAAATTAAAGAACATTTTCGTCAATATGACACGGGATAGTCGCTTGAATCAAATGCAAATCGAATTCATGAAAAGACTCTTCTTCAATGATTAAGCAATTAGTGTATTGTGTTTCAAAATCCTCATTCCATACATATTTCTTTTTCACCTTCTCATAAGTTCCCGCTTCTTTGTTATCACTGTAACATTTACATATTTACATTCCATTGTGGAATCGACAGCACAATGGTCTGACAAGATATTTGGTTCGGCAACTTGAAAGGAACATATAAAATGAAATAAGCTGGGATTAACAATACCATAGTCCACAACACTACTACCCGTGCTGCCAACATAGGTGTATTGCCCGACTCCCTGGTCCGCACCCAGTCTGGCATTACAGACCCGAAGGCCGTTTAGTTTACAGAATTCCAAAAGTTTGCGCCAGCTTATCTTTTGAACAACGCACAAAGTCATAGTCAGTCATCCGGCAATACGTCTATGCTGGCGTAATTATCGAAAACTACGTAATCTTGCTAATTTCCAATACAACTTTTGAGATCCCCACAAATTAGAATATCATAGCAATTATTCGTCTCATTTGCTAATTTAATTACAAAATTTGAAATCCGGTCTAAAACATCCACCTCAGCTAATACCTTCCTACTGGAGCCAGAGGGGATAATATAACACAAGCAAATATATAAATCATAATCTTAATTAAATAAAATTTTATCAACTTTTAGCCAGATCACGTCGTCACAGTCCTTTTCCACCAGTTCCGAAATACAGCGTGAACCAGAAGCAGGTACATGCTTGTTTAGACATTGGTTTCCGCCACATGTCCCTGTGTCCCCGGTTCTCTTTGGCATTTTATGGCGTGGAACCGATATGCATTTGACACATAGTAGTTACATCTTTTGTGTTTTGATAGCTAAATTAGTAACTATTATTGAAAACTGTATGTATGTATACAATTGGCTGCTATCCTGACATTTTTTTTCTAATGTATGTAGTACATGTATATGTATATATGCTCATGGGCCTTATAGGCTTATTGCTTTACAATAAACTCTGAACTCTTTGCTCTCAGCCAGAATATCGTGCACTGGGCGTCATGATTCGCTTACATAAGGACGAAAACTGTATCACATATTAATCGATCAGCCACAACGCATTTTTATTGATGAGACGTACCCACTTAAAGTATGGAGCTCTAAAAAAGGTAAAAAGACCATGAAAAAAAATACTGCGGGGCATTCAAACCGGGCCGCATAGCGCAATCGCAATCCAGCATTTCGGGTCATTTCGGTAACTGAGCTTGTGTGCTGTGTACTGAAAGCAACCTGCTCAGGTCTGGGTCTACACCTGCTGTTCCAGATTTCGGATCATTACGGTAACTGAACTTGTGTGCTGTGTGCTGAAAGCACCCTGCTCAGCTCAGGGTCGACTCCGGCTATTCCAGCATTTCGGGTCATTTCGGTAACTGAGCTTGTGTGCTGTGTACTGAAAGCAACCTGCTCAGGTCTGGGTCTACACCGGCTGTTCCAGATTTCGGATCATTACGGTAACTGAACTTGTGTGCTGTGTGCTGAAAGCACCCTGCTCAGCTCAGGGTCTACACCGGCTATTCCAGCATTTCGGGTTATAACGGTAACTGAGCTTGTGTGCTGTGTACTGAAAGCAACCTGCTCAGGTCTGGGTCTACACCGGCTGTTCCAGATTTCGGATCATTACGGTAACTGAACTTGTGTGCTGTGTGCTGAAAGCACCCTGCTCAGCTCAGGGTCTACACCGGCTATTCCAGCATTTCGGGTTATAACGGTAACTGAGCTTGTGTGCTGTGTGCTGAAAGCAACCTGCTCAGGTCTGGGTCTACACCGGCTGTTCCAGCATTTCGGGTCATTACGGTAACTGAACTTGTGTGCCGTGTGCTGAAAGCACCCTGCTCAGCTCAGGGTCTACACCGGCTATTCCAGCATTTCGGGTCATTACGGTAAATAAAATTATGTGCTGTAAGCTGAAAGCACCTGCCCAGCTCTGGGTCTGCACCGGCTATTCCAGCATTTCGGGTCATTACGGTAACTGAATTTGTTTGCTTTATTCTGAAAGCACCCTGCTCAGCTCTGGGTCTAAATCGGCTGTCAGCATTTCGGGTATTATGTTAACTGAACTTGTGTGCTGTATGCTGTAACCACCCTGATCAGCTCTGGGTCTACACCGGCTGTTCCTGCATTTCGGGTCATTACGGTAACTAAACGTGTGTGCTGTATGCTGAAAGCACCCTGCTCTGGTCTTGGTCTACAACGATTGTACCAGCATTTTGAGTCATTACGGTAACTGAACTTGTGTGCTGTATGCTGAAAGCACCCTGTCCGATCGGCGCTCGGTCTGCACCGGCTGTTGCAGCATTTTGGGTCATTACGATAACTGAACTTGTGTGCTGTATGCTGAAAGCACCCTACTCAGCGCTGGGTCTACACCGGCTATTCCAGCATTTCGGGCAATTACTGTGACTGAACTTGTGTGCTGTATGTTGAAAGCACCTTGCTCAGCTCTGGGTGTACACCGGCTGTTCCAGCATTTCGGGTCATTACGGTAATTGAACTTGTGTGCAGTAGGCTAAAAGCACCCTGCTCAGCTCTGGGTCTACACCGGCTGTTCCAGCATTTCGGGACATTTCGGTAACTGAACTTGTGTGCTGTATGCTGAAAGCACCCTGCTCAGCTCTGGGTCTACACCGGCTGTTCCAGCATTTCGGGCCATTACTGTAACTGAACTTGTGTGCTGTATGTTGAAAGCACCTTGCTCAGCTCTGGGTCTACACCGGCTGTTCCAGCATTTCGGGTCATTACGGTAATTGAACTTGTGTGTTGCATGCGGAAAGCACACTGCTCAGCTCTTGGTCTACACCGGCTGTTCCGGCATTTCGGGTCATTACGGTATAACTGAACTTGTGCGCAGTAGGCTAAAAGCACCCCGCTCATCTCTGGGTCTACACCGGCTGTTCCAGCATTTCGGTTCATTACGGTAATTGAACTTGTGCGCAGTAGGCTAGAAGCACCCTGCTCAGCTCTGGGTCTACGCGGGCAGCGCCAGCATTTCGGTTCATTACGGTGACTGAACTTGTGCGCAGTAGGTTAAAAGCACCCTGCTCAGCTCTGGGTCTACGCGGGCAGCTCCAGCATTTCGGTTCATTACGGTAACTGAACTTGTGCGCAGTAGGTTAAAAGCACCCTGCTCAGCTCTGGGTGTACACCGGCAGTTCCAGCATTTCGGGACATTACGGTAACTAAACTTGTGCGCAGTAGGCTAGAAGCACCCTGCTCAGCTCTGGGTCTACACCGGCTGTTCCAGCATTTCGGGTCATTACGGTTACTGAACTTGTGCGCAGTAAGTTATAAAATTTCCTTTAAAAGGAAGGCTTGCCCAGCTAAGACAGTGAAATGTTCATGAGTTGTTAGCTCACCTGAGCCAGCGGCTCCGGGGGAGCTTATAGGATGGTAAGGCTTCGCCGTCCGTCCGTCCGTCCGTCCGTCCGTCCGTCCGTCGTCCGTCCACAATTTCAAACGACTTTTCCTCTGAAACCGCTGGGCCGATTGTAACCAAATTTCATATGGAGCCTCCTGGGACCTTAGGAACGATAATTTGTTCAAACGGTCTTGATCACATGACCAACATGGCCGCCATGCCCATATATGGTAAAAACTTAAAAAATCTTCTTCTCCAGAACCAATAAGCCGATGGCCTTGAAACTTGGTATGTAGCATTTGGTACGCGAGTACTACCAAGATTGTTCAAATAATGACCTTGGGTTGACCTTGACCTTTTTTACGGTAAGGTCACATTTGCTTCCCAATGCTTTTATATGGCAAAATGCTACAACATAAGATATCTTGGAAACTGTAGAAGATTTTGGGCTAAAAATTGGTATCTACAGTCATCTTAATGGGTACATGAAGATTTATGAGTACAAGAGGTCAAGGTCATTCTTTGACCTATGACCTGGAAGTCTCATATTTTGACAAGTTCTAACAATCTCCTCAAAAGCCACTAAGCCAATTGAAACCGAATTTCATATAGAGGGGTTGAGGGAATGAAAATTTATTCATACGGTCCAGGTCACATGACCAACATGGCCACCAATCCCATATATGGTAAAAACCTTTAAAAATCTTCTTCTCCAGAACCAGTTGATCGATGGTCTTGAAACTTGGTATGTAGCATTTGGTAATCAAGTACTATCAAAGTTGTTCAATTTATGACCCTGGGTTGACCTTGACCTTTTTACGGCAATGTCAAATATGGGAAAATGCTAGAACATAAGATTTCATGGAAAGTTTTGAAGATTTTGGCCTGAAAATTGGTATATACAGTCATCTAAATGAGTACATAAAGATTTGTGAGGACAAGAGATCAAGGTCATTCTTTGACCTTTGACCCAGAACTCTCATATTTTGACAATTTCAAACAATCTGCTCAAAAGCCAAAGGGCGAATTGAGACCAAATTTCATATAGAGCCTAAAGGGCTTGAGGGAATGAAAAAATTTCCTAACGGTCCTGGTCACATGACCAACATGGCCGCCACGCCCATATATGGTAAAAAGCTTTAAAAATCTTCTTCTCCAGAACCGGTTGACCGATGGCCTTGAGACTTGGTATGTAGCACTGGGTACTCAAGTCCTATCAACATTGTTCAAATTATGACCTTGGGTTGACCTTGACCTTTTTTATGGCAAGGTCAAATATGGGAAAATGCTAGAACATAAGATTTCATGGAAAGTTATGAAGATTTTGGCCTAAAATTGGTATATACAGTTGTCTTAATGAGGTCATGAAGAATGATGAGTACAAGAGGTCAAGGTCATTTCTTGACCATTGATCCAGATCTCTCATAAATTGACATTTTCAAACATTTCCTCAAAAACCAAAGGGCCAATTGTAAACATATTTCATACAGAGCCTCCAGGGGTTGATTGAATAAAAAAGATTTCAAACGGTCCAGGTCACATGACCAACATGGCCACCATTACCATTTATGGTATAAATCTTTAATATTTTTCATCTCCAGAACCAATACACCTATGGCCTTGAAACTGGGTAGGTAGTTTGGAGTACTAGAGTACCACCAAGACTGTTCAAATGATGGCCTAGGGTTTACCTTGATTTATTTTTCGGCATGGTCAAATATGGGAAAATGCTAAAACATAAGATTTCAGGGAAATTTTTGAAGATTTTGGCCTAAAAATGGTATATATATGATTGTCTTAATGAGTACATGAAGGTTTATGAGTACACGTGGTCATTGTCATTCTTTGACTTTTGACCCAAGACTCATATTTTGATAATTTCAGACATGATAAGAAAAAGCCACCTTGCCAATTGCTCAGGTGAGCAATTCAGGGCTCATGGCCCTCTTGTTTATTCAAGTGAACCCAATTGTAAGTTGCACTTTCTGTTGCTAATTTTTATTCAACAAAGTATTTAATTTCTTAACTTCTTGAATGGCGGCATTATCTACAGGTGTGAGGTAAAAACAAGTGTAGAATTTATTTGAAAAACAGATTGAGGAAATATTTAACACACACACACACACACACACACACACACACACACACACACACAGAGTTTTCCAACGTTTTGGCCGTTAGGCATGTCTCATGGAAAATTACTATATGGACCTATTTCAAGTCTTTTGTATATGGCTGCTCAGTCACGTTTAGTTTGAATCAAAATTTACAGGAAAGACTGTTTCAAACCAATGTCTATGGAATCTTGGCACATATGAACTTGGCATCAAAAGAAGACAACAAAACCAACGTGTTTGGGAATGACGTTCAACAGCCGTCACTATGACATGACGTAGGGTAGTTCACCCTTGAGTCGAACACCTTTTGTATTGTCTTGCGCTTACAGACCCTGGCTATTGACCCACATCGTGTTTGGGTCATGCAACAGCTAACGCAGCTTTCCAACCACCAAAATACTGCAACCGTTTAGCCATACTTCGTGAAATAAGGGAATAATAAGGGGTTTTATCCACCCACCCAAATAAGCCCTTAAGTCAAACAGACTTGTCCATGACTCGAACAGTTATACTGATCCAGCCATTATAGGACAACCTCATGTAGGGTCTGTGATATCCAGAAAATCCGCATTTTTTAAATTACATATTTTTGTTTGATGTCAAATTAAAGCGCTCTTTAGAGGATAATGAGACCCACAGCAATGTACGTTAATACAGATAAATCCACCCTGTGACTCCTGGTGCATGTAGAAAAACATTCGTTTAAAGGGCTCAGTTACCATGTGTGCAATTTCATTTATGATAAGCGTTGACCCTTATTGCGTGCAAAAAAGAAACGAAGAAGGTGTGTTTTTGCACATAGTCTGTGCCTGAATGTATTTGCCAGTGATCCAGTGAGTAAACCGTCTCCAAAACTATATGGCCGTGTTCGACTTTAGGGCGAATCGGAGTTCGACTCAATAACGAAGCATAGGTTTGTGTTAATTGTGAAAAATAAGGTTGAATTTACTTATTTTAACCAATAAATAGTTATCTTTTCGAGCATTGAGAAGCCATGGATGAGTTTAACAGAAATTTTAAATTTCGTAAACTATGGCCCTTCTTGTTACATAATATTAGGTATTTTACAAAATTGATGAAAATCAAAATTATGAAATTTAGAAACAGCTCGAGAGGGATGCGTTGCGACGACAGCTAGTCGTATACTAATGCGTGTTTTATATTTGGGAGTCTAAGGTAACGTCTGGTATCTTAACAGGTAATGGCCACCAAGTTGAAATGCTCAGTGAAAGTTATCAGTTTTAGGGCAAGTTCGACTTTAGGGCGAGTTACCCTATATCAAACGTTACGTACATTTGTATAGGTGAAGTAAAAAGGCAACATTAGAGAGTGTTACAAGAAAACATTGATGCAAGGCATCAATACACCGTGAAAGTCAGTCACATTTAGCTTCTGCGCCCAGTAGGCCTAACTGTGCACATATAAAGGAATCTCGACTCTAGCAAAGGTAGCCTAATATACACCTTTCCTATAATTCAGAGTCTGTTCGAGTTTTGTCCCTTGCAACGCCTATGGCGTCATCTATAGGATAGGATATTGTTTTTCATTGTGTAACCAAATAAATGCCGGTTTTCCGTTTATTCAAAACTAACATTCATTTTGTTCCAACTATATTTAGCTCTTTCTTTGTCGAAAAATAAGCTTTATAACTTATAGCATATGGGAATTTAACATAAAATTAAAAGATTTCCGACTAAAATTTCGGGCCAAAATTACTGTAATCAAGAGCATGTATCACCAGTACAGCTTCCAAAACATAAGGAAAAGAAAGAAAATCGCGGAAGATGTTTAGACCGTTATAACAAAAGATACAAGACGAACGATTAGCTTATTATAAAGCAGACACACGCTAAAACGACATCAAAGTGTGCTGACATAGAATTCGTTCGAATCGCACGCATTGCCGCAATAAACAAACACCTATGATTGTGTTTTACCTAGACACGTGTTCCGGAGGCAGCTTTAAGAACACCCTACCGTGAAATGGAAACGATCAAATAATTAATACCAAAGATAAGTAAGAGATGGAAAAAATAATATAAATTCAACCTGGGGTTCAAACTTACGGAAAGCTGTCTGGATGCTGATGCTTTTAGATCGGTGTATCGCATGTAAGAAACCATAAATATCAGCGCTATAATCTTTCCGGTAATAATGCGTAGTTACTACCCAGGTATAGGAACGGCCATACTTTTGCTGCAGAAGAGCTATTTGGCTCTAATTACCCCATGGGGTGATAATAGTTCTGAAGTGGCAATAAAACCACCAGGGTCTTAATCATTTGCTGACAACAAATTACACAATCTAGTTATCTGGATAGAATGTCTACCCAATCAGAAAAGATTGTAAAGTAAGTGAAAGAGGTACAAGTTTAGGTTGATAAAAAGGGAAAAAATATTATTCATTAATATTGTTATATTTATTTGCCATATGGCTGTAAAACTTCAATAGCAATAGCAGTTGACTAACTAGACACCTGATCAGCCTGTGTGCCAGCTGTGTCTCTGTAGATCAGGCTGCACACACATGTTGATGTGCAAGACAGATTTTGAAAACTGTAGATAAGCAGACTTTATTATAAAAACAAAAAAACTTTTAAACATGTTAAGTCCAGTGGCATTTCATTAATAGTTCAGTTAATTGGCATATTCTATCAAACCCTTATATATTAGCTTAATTTTATTAAGTTTTGTCTATATATTATCTTGACTTTCTGACGTCACTCACTATAAGATATGGTGGTTCCAAGCCCGTTATCTTAAATTTTTTTAAACAGACATGTCTTTCTTAATTTAAATCTGATTGTATGGGTGCGTTTTACTATCTATTTCCTATTTATTGATATCCATAATTCGAATTACGTATATTCATTACTCGAATAACTGATATCTATAATTACTTACGGATATGCATAATTATTTATTGATATCCAAACTTCGGATTATGGATATCTATAATTCAAATTATGGATATCCATAAATTGAATTATGGATATCTATAATCCATGTTGAATTATAGATATCAATTATGGATATCCATAATTTGAAGTTGAAGTTCTTGTACTCTGCACATCGTCTGATGCTGCTTTAGATTCGTGTCAAGTTTACCAAAAATATCTCATACAGTTTCAGAGTTATGAAACGGACACCATTTCCGTACTGAAATTAACAAAGGGCATCATTCCGTGAAAATATAGTTGGAGTTACAGTTTTTTTTCTCTGCATATTGTCTGATGATGCTTTATGGTTGAACAAGGTTTCATGAAAATATGTTTTATGGTTTTAAAGTTACAGAGCAGACATCATTTCCGTACTAGAAAGGGGCATAATCCCGTGAAAAATTATACAGAGTTATGGATCTTATTCTCTGCACATTGTCTGATGTTTTATATTTGTACAAAGTTTCATGAAACTATCTTTTAAGGTTTTAAAGTTAAAGAGCGGACACGATTTCCATTCTTAAAATTTCAAAGGGGTGTAATTATGTAAAAAGTGTAGGTGGAATTACGTTTTTTGTTCTCTGCATGTCATCTACTGTTGCTTAATATTTGTACAAAAATTTGATAAAACATATTTCAAACGGTTTCAGAATCATAGCGTAGACAAGATTTCTATATTAAAATGTATAAAGTTGCATAATTTCTTAAAAATTGCAAGTAGAGCTACGGTTCTTGCAGGAGTCCCGGTACCTCAGTAGGTTAAGCGCTGGCCTGCTGATCTAGCAGCCCGCGTTCAAGCCCTGCCGGAGGTATGGAACTTTTCAAATGTAAACGGGGTTCCATTGCACACATTCTTCAATTATCACCCAGCCATCGTCCTGATATGACTGAAATACTATTTAAAAGGACGTAAATCGCAAGTCATCTATCCATCATCCATCCATATGCGGTTCTTGTTCTTTGCACATCATCTGATGCTTAATATTTGTACCAAAGCTCATGAAATTATCTCAATAGTTTCAGCACAATTTAGCGGACAAAATTTTTGACAGACACAATTTTTTACAGACAGAAAACTATGGAAAAAACACACAACAATATGTCTTCCCCACCATGCCCACACCAGAAGAGGGGAGACATAATTTTGGATGGGCTTTTATTTTACTCTCAGATGCCTATAATCCTTTTTTGGATATCCAAAAATATTTTGTTATATGTTTAAATAAAAATGGATGTCCAGTAATGTTTTGAATATCATTATGTGAATTAATAGTATCCAAAATGGAAATAATGGTTAATCCCAAAACTGAATAAGGGGTATCTGAAATTAAGAATGATTTTTGTTTATCAAAAATCTGGTATTCAAAAAAGGTTAAAGAATAAATAAAAAATCAAACTATGAATATCAAAAAAAAAATAAATAAATAAAAATAATAATAACAAAAAATTTTTTGGATATCATAAATTTGACTTTTTTTTTCATATTAAATATTTTAAAAGATGTTTAATATGATAATAATTTCAGATTACCATTTTTCATTATAGGGTAGACATTTTTAAGAACCAATATTGCATATTGCAAAACCAAAAGTCAAAATTGTTATCCTAAACTTCATTTTTGATATCAACTCATTCTTCTTTTTAATTATTAATGTCCATAATTTCATTTTTGGCATTCAAAATATAACCTTATGTACAAATACCAAAAAGTCAAATTGTATCAATTAATGAATGTCAAAAAAAATACTTAGCTACTTCAGTATTTTCTCATTAACTCTTCCTAAAGCTGGCAGTTTGAACCCTCAAATTCTTTCTCTGTCTCTTACCAAACAAAATTAGTGTGTTAAGATTATCAGAATAACAGGTCATAACAACACAGTCAGAGAAAATAAGCAATTAAGAAGGGGCCAGTAGCAATCCCCTGCTGTTATATGGTTCCAGCGGCATCTGGAGACTAATTGACTGCGAATTTAATGATGAATCAAATTGAGCTATTCTACTATGGCCGTTCCTATACCTGTACCTGAATGCTGGCGTTTTACCTGTCGAAAAAATGGAAAGAACTTTTTAGATTTACGAAACTTATTTATACGAAATGTAGCTCTTTTATACTGAACAAACGTGAATGTATTGCCGGGGCGTTAAACACGGCGTCGATGAAAGGGGTCATGTAAATCATGAGCGACATGTCGGGATTCTCAATATGATATCAAAATAACAAAAAATATATATAAATAAAAAATGTCACATGACAACAGGGCAATTATACTTTAATTTGGTCTTTCAATGTATTTTTTGCAGTTCACATTTACAAAACGTCTGCGTTATGCAGGTAATACTGAATTATATGGGATGCTCCTATAGATGACGTCACAGTCTACTCTGGTAGATAACTCGTGCGCAACTTTATCGATTTATAGGAAAGGTGTATAAAGTTATGCGGTGTTGTCAAGCTCATTATAGTTTATTGGCTTTCTTCTACTATTGTATACGTCATAAGCATGTGGGCAGGTTCTTGACAAACATGCATCATAATGATGGATTTTTGAGCTGCTCGGATTTATTTTCTATTCAGAGAATATTTTAGTTTCACCTGCTACTAGCAGAAACTAGGTTGGTTGGTTGGTTGATTTGATGCTTAACGTCCACGGTAAACAACTAAGGCCATGTCGGGACGGTCAGTTAACCTAACCACACTATTCCTGGGCAGGCTTAGACCTCCTAAGCGGTTAACCAGTACTAAGTGCACATACTTTCGCCAGTAACTGACAACTTCCCTTCTTGAATCAGCGGAAGGAGAAACGAAAGTATGTGGCCAGACCGGGATTCGAACCCAGGACCTCTGACTTACGAGTCAGGTGCCCTACCGATTGCGCTACCCGGCCCGGCGATAGCAGAAACTAGGTAGATCTACATGTATACTGAACGCCAAAAGAAACGCATACAAAGTATATATATTGAATTTTCAAAAGTAGGCATCTGCTACTAATTTTTGTCTTGTTAGTTTGACGTGTCCATGAGTTTTTGTGAAAAAGAATATCTGAAATCCTCAGTATCTCTTACACTGTAACTGTGAAAACCAACACTTTCAGGATGGGGTAAAATTAAAAGTTACAAAAAACAAGCAATCTTTAAGGGGTTATATTCTCAACTGCAGAATCTTTGTGAATCACGATTTACCTGCGATTGTGAATCTCTGTATCAGAAGAAAATTTTTTATGACTCATTTTGTTCTTGGGCTGCCTTTAATTCTTGAAAAACGAGACAAGGAAAGTTAGGTATTAAGAAAGCGTAAACAGACATTTCACTTTAACATAGGCTTTTCCACTGATCATTCTAACTCTGATATGTTCAAAAAGAAAAGGATAATCCTTGTAACAGTAGTAATACTGTAGTGAAATGCAACACATAAAATCATTCGTAAAAGAAACCGCAGCGTAAAGCCATAAAAAGTGCCGTTATCGGTCTTCAGTAAATTACTCTTTGTTTAATACAAAGGGAGGTTATTTGAAAATGGGCCGATTTCATAGCGCTGTCGTTTAATAAATAACAATGACATTCATATGAATTTGGCGGTTTTTTCTAACAGCTGATTATCAGAGACCATTTTTGAGAACAATATGCTTTATTGGAAAAGGAAAGAATACACTTGCAATGGAATTTAATGTTTTTCGAGAAAGTGAGATAACTCTTTTATGAAAGATTTAAATCATGATAGTTTCATTGTGTACTGTGGTCGGATGAAAATCATTGTCTATGCAATGATCAATTTGGACTTGCCTAGTGGCAGTGCCGGGAAAAAATAACATAAATTTGTATGCGTTTCTTTTGGCGTTAAGTATATATTACTTTACTGTTCCTGTGTCTGCGGCATTATCACCGTCGGTGGCGTGTACTTAACGCTTTTTGGTTTAGTGTTTTTTGTTATTTATTTTTTATTAGTGAAAGGTGAATATACAGTAATACGTCAAGCTTTCAAAAATATATATATTCTGCTGGCTATCACTCGGACGTGTAATTATGGGCGTTTAAACTTGTATATTTATCATGTTGTTTAAAAATTATCTTAACCTTTAAGAATTTAGTCTACTGAGTAATACAAAATTAACGAAGACTTGTTGCAAATTATTTTGATAAGTATTACCTCCCTTGAAACATGCCATTGGCGATTCATAGGAGAATCCGCTTTATGCCATATGCTACCAACAAAAGGTACCTATCAGACTGCATTTTGCGCAGTCTGATCAGTACCATATGGCCGATCGTATACATTTACCTGTTGTCGGATGTGGATAAAAAAATGCATCGAGGCAAAGTAGCAGGCGAAATTGTATGTATTTTATGACGTACGAAGGTACAAAAAAGTTTAGAACGAATCGTTGCAGATCAAACTCTCCGGCATATACTAAAATAAAGAGTGGAGCCAACCTTTGGAGTGGAGCCTTGAAGTGGAAAGGGGTTTTGTTTGTGTCTGTTTTGGAGGTGTTGTTTTTTTTTTAGTCAGGTAGTACGTCGCAGGATGTTAGATGATGACATCTCCTTGACTCAGAGACTATAGGAATTAAAACCAGATCTATTGCTCATTAGTCCATTGTCAGTGTACAAATTAGCTGGCTGTGTAACCAATAATCAAGTAAGTATATAAGTGGCCCACCACACCAGCCAGCTAGTAAGCCAGTAAGTTAGTGCTTATACTCATTTTCAAACAGTCAGAAGGTACAATTGGATTTGGTAAAAATTTGACATGATTCATGTACCTTGTAAGTTCAGCCGGTAAACCTATTTCAAACTGCCAAGACTTAATGCTGCTGACTCGGATAAATATACAGTATGGCCATAATGTTTAATTATTGTTCCCCAAAGTATACTTGGCCTGGCTTTGCTTGGTTCATAGTATTATGCTTTCAAGCGAGCTATTATGTCATTTCACATAATCTGGCTAGTCCAGTACAGAAATTAGAACATGCCCCTTTGCATTTTGCAACTGGTCATTGCCCGAAAATGGTGAGGCATGGTTTCTTTTCCAGACATTTTAATTCATACTCTGTTTACACGATACCTGTTTCGATTCGGAACAGATTGCTCCGCAATAAGGTAATCCAGAGCGAACCCACTTGCCTGTTTAGACTATACCGTTTTCGGTTCGGTGCAGGTTACTTTGCAGTAAAGTAAATGCAGCATACTCAAATGTTAACATGACCTAAACATGCCCGAGGACAGAACAAAAACAAATTTCGCTTCGGTTTGCTCTTTAGTCACGACTTTTAATCCGAAGTAAAAGTTAATTCGGATTCGATCCAAGGTACTCTGTAGAATTAGTTTACTCCGAATTAGTTTTTAATTCGAACTAGATTTGCTAGTGTAAACAGTTAATTCGGAGTGAATTCGGATTCAATTCGGATTAAAACTCTGGTCTAAACAGGGTATCAGATAAGTTCACGCAAAACCTCAACTCCAAAAACACTCCACTCCATAGGTTGACTCCACTCCATATTTTAGTATATGCCAACTCTCCTGGTATTTTCCGAATGAGCGTGACGTATCCTTTCTTCCAAAAATAACTCTGTATCACTAAACGACATGAATACTGGCTTGCGGCCGAGACCGCAAGCCAAAAAGCACCTGCTCAGCTCTGGGTCTACACCGGCTGTTCCAGCATTTCGGGTCATTACGGTAACTGAACTTGTGCGCAGTAGGCTAGAAGCACCCGACTCAGCTCTGGGTCTACACCGGCTGTTCCAGCATTTGGGGTTATTACGGTAACTGAACTTGTGCGCAGTAGGCTAAAAAACACCCATGCAATTTACGCTTATCGTCAAATAGAAGAAGGTTTTAGGAATACGTGTATACCAAGACCAGACATCACAGAAAATAGCGTCTAATCAGGTCATACACTATTGGCCTGAAATTAAAGGAAATTCTGAAGAAAAATAAAAAGCAAATTAAACACCCCTCATATTTGAAATCGAAACTTTGCCATTATTCATTTAACTTAACTATTCCCCCGTGATAAAACGAATAGTTCTACACCGTTACAGTTTTTGGATCAGAATGGCACCATTATCTGACCTTTGACCGAATAAGTTACTTAATCGGCATTTGATAGAGTCAAACATCGCTTAATGGCAAACCCGTATAAATCATCCCACAATGCTTTCTGTAATAAGAGAGAAATCACCATTCTAATCTAAATAATAGGCTACCCAAAATCAAGGTTTCTAAATGCAGAGGATACAAAAATAGAGCAGAAACTGGTGAGGTATAGTCTTCATGATGCATAGTCTGCAGATAAAAGTAAGGGTGACTCTGATAGGACAGTCGTTCATGCTGACCGATGAGTTACTTTTCTAAATTTAGCAATTCATCTTTCTGATGTAATCTGTCATTTAAGGACTTCAGAGCCCTTTGAATTATACAACTGGCATCCTATCAGTGTTAAGCTCCGGTACAAGTAAAAGAAAATACGTATGTGAAGCAACTAAATGGGCAATGCGCTTAAATGGGATAAATAACCTCTAAGTAGGAAAAGAAAAATACGCTTATCTAGGAAAACAGATTTTGGCGCTTAAATCAGAAAATGCCTCTGTAAAATTATAGGTTATATTTAATATGAAACAGATACATTCTTCTTTTCGCAGTCAAATCAAACTTAACCGAGGCATGAGTAAACCTGTCTCTCTCCCTTCCGCTATGCAGTCTGATTTGAGACTTTATCTCGGGCTGCGGAGTTAGGGATGTGCGGCTGCAGAAAGTATCAAAATTTTAATTCAATTTTATATAAATGGTTTCCATCATACGATGTAAGAGTCGCTGCGGAAGTGTTTCAGGGAACAAGGTACATTTTTCTCATAGCTTGACAGAATTATCATACATCGCCTGCTACAAATAACTCGCAGAACAGGTAACTGACAGATATATCACATCTTTCCCCTTGATTATCGGTTCGTGCTTATATACAGTCACTGATGCTGGCGCATTTTTAGCTCACCGGGACGAAGGCCCGACAGAGTTATTTTGATCATTTTTCCGTCCGTCGTCGATCGTCCGTCCATTACACTTTTTGCATTGGGCCTAGGGCTTTGATACTTGGTATGAAGCATTGTCTAGTGGGCCTCTACTAAGTTTGTTCAAATAATGGACCCAGGTCCAAAAGGGCCCTGCGGCTGGGGGTTCCGGTTTGAAAGAATTATATCCTTACAAATCTTCTCTAAACTGCTAGGCTTGAAATTTGGTACGTATCATTGCTTAGTAACCCTTTACCAAGGTTGTTTAAATGGTTGCCACAGGAATCAAAATAGCCCGGACCCAATGGGTCCTTGGGTTTGAACCATAGAAATACATATGAAAGTTTATTTCTTCAGAATCTCTTTAATAAGATGCTGGAAATGTCTAGCGATCCTTTACCAAGTTTATTTAAAAGATGGCCCAGGGTTCAAAATGGCCCCGCCTGGTGAGGTCATGTGTTGGATCTATAGAAACATATATGAAAACATTCAAAATTTTGTTCAGAACCACTTGGCTCAGACGCTTGAAATTTGGTATGAAGCATTGTTTAGCAGATCTCTATCAAGTTTGTTCAAATGGTTGTCCCAGGACCCAAATCGGCCCTGCAGCGGAGGGTTTTGGGTTCGAAATGGAAAATACTTATATGTCTTCTTCAGATGCGCTAGGATCTGATGCTTGAAAGTTCGTTTGTATCATTTCCCAAGTTTCTTCAAAGGGTAGCCCAATGAGGTCCTATGGGGTCCTAGATTTGAACTACAGAACTACATTGGAAAAAATATCTAAAAAATCTTTTTATTCAGAACCACTTGGCCAAGATGCATGAAATGTGGTTTCTATCATTGCCAAGTGGTCCTTGACCAATCTGCTCCTTCGTTACTAGTTTGCTCAGATGCTTGAAATTTGGTATGTGGTCTTTCATAGCCTGAGTAGGTTCTCACAACGGGTTCGATGAGCGATTCAGGACCAGTTGGTCCTCTTGTTTTGTTACAGCCCATAAATTTTTGTGCCGAAACCTATGATGAGGAAAAGAATTAAATCATTTAGTTCTCTAAAGTCGATTCTGAAATAGTTTGAGTCATCTGACAATTTTAGTTTCACACACTGCATCTCTGATAGCGCTGTCACATTTTTTATTAGTGCGTTGAACTAGATAGTTGTATCTTCCTTGCATACTTGCATATACATAGCTTGTTTTAGTAATACGTATTTGTACCAAGTCTTACCTAGCATTAAATCAAGATTTATTACAAATGTAGTTTTTTAGGATTTCCGGTATGTTCTGGCTGAACCGACAAGTAAATTTTGTTTAGTGGACATCCTTCGGCGTCCATACGTCCATCAGTACGTCCGCAAAGTTTCTTATTGCCACCCATCTGTATTTACATGTAAATCTGTCGACCAATATCGCCTGTAGCGGCAATCTTTGATTTAACTCGTTATCGCACACCTTACCACTCTTTAGACAACATCATCATTCTCTTAACTTACGCCGAGAACAACTTTAGATGTATCCTGCTCTTTCTAAGCTTAGCACACTTAGCACTTAATCTTGTTCCTTCTTGCACTCACCAAACCAAACTCTTCCGAGTATTTCCTGTTCTTACTTACCCTACTAGCTGGGCAGATATGTGAAATAATTGTGCACTTTTTGATAAAAGCATGAAATTTGGCACAATGCTAGACAAAGCTATTCTAAGCATCTTCAGGGTGGATGCCAAGCCGGAAACTTCCATTTATGGCGGCCATCTTGAATTTTAAAATGGCCAATGACAAACAGAATAGGAAATCATTAGAAAGGCCAGTTCTGTGTTTCTGAAAATGTTTAGTGAACTTTCGCCATGATTTTCTCAAACTTGTCTGTTATTCGGCTCTTCTGATCTATGCTACTGGGCGTAGACATGACACTAATCGATAATTACATGTTTGTAAGTATAGAAATGGAATACAGTGAATCACAATTTCCTCACCACCTGGTGAACAAAACCTTTCAAAATATCATTGTTTTGCAGATTTAATTTTTTTCTAGTGAATAAATAGAGGATCTTACATGAGTGCTCATGTATTATTGAATTTATTAAACGAGTTGGGGAAAAAGATAAGATGCGAGGCTTTGCCGAGCATCTTATCGTTTTTCCCCAACGAGTTTAATAAATTCAATAATACATGAACACGAATGCAAGATTCTATTTATCATATGACGCTAAAATCGTATTTCATTAGCATTTTTGCAATAAAACGTCACGATTTCGCCATTAGAAAAGCAACGTTTTTATGGACGTCAACGCATAACGTTATGACGTAATTTGCATATTTAATCCACTAGTGGATTATCGTTTTTAATGCATGGCTTTATTACACTCTCAGAAGCGACGTCATATGATAAAACTTGTTAACTGGGTGACGATAGCAATTCTTTTACTTGTTATTTTTTTCTTGTTGCTTTAGTCTACATAATAAATTATTTTGCCTAACTCATAATTTATAAAAGAAGCAGAAAACATAGTTTAATCCATAAATGTATTTGAGTTTATTTTAATGCGCAATGTTATATAAAGATTTAAAAGGGAAAAAATCATATTTGATGTGTAACGTACATAACAGTAGCAAAGGTACTAACAAACAACAATAATTTAAATAAACCGAAATTAATGGTTGATAAATGTGGTCCTAACTGAACTAACACTATAATTCATTTTCAAATTATGCACATATTAGGGAGAACTGATTGGCTCCTTTTTAATTAGTCAATGCCGCACTGAAAAAGTACTTAAATCTAGAACGAAACATTTTTGTAAAAACCCATACAATTTTGAAGAATGACTTCGAGAAATAGATACACGTGTAAATGGTAAATAGTGTATCCTCAGTTTGATCTGTATTTTATCTTAAGTAGCCAGAAGCATATGCCACTATATTGGAAAACCATCGTTGTATGTTTTTAACTATAATTATATGATTTAAACATGTATCTGAAGGTAGGTTTAGTGGTAACGTTGAGTAACACAATTGTAGTTTGTATATAATTGTTAGTGGTGTCAGATGAATGGAATTGCAAGCTGTTGTAAAGAGTCAGTTTCAGACTTCAGCTAGGATTTCAATGCTTTAAGTGTTAACCTGTCAACTATATTCAGATATTCAGATACATGTAGTATACGTAGAGTTTTAATATTTCATGTAGTACAACAGGAAAAACAAAGATCTTTACGAATGGGATATTCTCGCTCTGATTCTTCCAAAACATAGTTTTACAGCAGCTTCACTATAATAACCTTTTAATGACACATTCGACAAGTAAACACTTTGATAAGGGTAAGCTTGAATATCACGTTAAATGTGTACCTGCGTGGTAATAAACGTTATCTGTTTGTATACATGTAGCTCTCGTCAATTAAACTGCCGCATATTACTGTAAGTATGTCACAGATGCATTATCATATCACTGATTTTAGCGATGTCTTTATTTTTACGGTTCATACGGCAGGTGTTCACTACCAGAGCTAAATATAATTAACGGGTATTGGCAAACCGGTTTACGCTGGGCATTGTAAGATAAGATTTCAGTGTGAATAGATGCATACATGTGCAAAAGATAGATTTTTGTGATATTTTCTGAAATTGGAAGCCTTTAAAGTTTATAAAGTTCTGCTTAACATTGCATAGAGATTGGACGAGAGGCCCTGACTTTCTGGGTAAGTTTTGTTTTGCTTTTTTCTAGAAAACGGCCGAAAAGTGAAATAAACTGAAAGTTTGAGGTCCCGATGATTGAAACTCTGTGAAATGACTCAGTTTTATGTACAAATCCGTTAGTTTACAAATCTGACCATTTCAGAGGGTTTTCCGTATATGTTAATGTACATCTGTTGAATCACCGTGCATAACCTGTACGTCGGAGTTCAGTTGGGTGAGCCGTTGGGTTATTTCAGTGGGATGTGATATGAGTTTGGTTTTCTGTGGAAAGAAGTGTATAATGGTACTGCGGTAAAATGTCCGTGTGTGCATATAGGGTGCATGGTTCATGGTTATTAGTTAATAAGTGGCAGGAAAATGTCATTATGTCGGCATGTCATGTATAGTAAAATGTTTGAATAATGCTGAAGTATTATGTGAAGATGGCAGAAAAAATGCTGTGCATAGAGTGTGATACTTTATATGCGGTGTTATATTTTTATATCACTGTGGGTAACCATGTACGTCCGAATCTATTTGAACCGTGTAACATGTTCTTAGTGGGTTTATGTTATTTGCATTTAGGTCCCACTGTATGGTCAAGCCATGGTGATGCTATGGTCGGTGAAGCAACTATATGCGGCGAACTAACGATCTAGTACATGAATCTCTACAGCTGAATGAAAAATATCTGACAGTTCTATTCCATAATCTCAGTATCCGGGAGTATCCTATTTATTCATATGAATAATTCTTTAACTCATTCATATTGAAGACTCCACATATATTTGTTATAAAACACTTTCCTGTGCTAAGATACTTACCGATACTTACCTGTGCTAAGATACTTACCTGTGCTAAGATACTTACCTGTGCTAATTTATTTTGAAATCCGAATGGTCGGACATTGGTTTGTGTGGGGATAAGGATTTGAGTAGTGAACCGTGTATTTCAGCAGATGATTTCACAAGTACAGACATAGACACTAGGAGTGTGATATATGACACAACATATAACATTATTGCTAGTACTTTTATTTAGTAAACATCCAGCTGTTTTGTAAAATACTATTTCATTGACATCAAATATATGAATCAATTTTATCTATGTTGTGTTTGCTTGTGCTGAGGCTTTTAGATTGTAGCATTAACAGTCTGTTCGGTCATTATCGTGACATTTTTGGTGTCCGAAGTGGGATTGTTGATGGTACAATGAAACCTCAGTACAGGCAAAATGTGTTTTAGTTGTGTAGTTTACGTGATATATATTCATGTGACATATATCGTTTCAGTGCCGGATGTTTAGTTATTGGGACCCAGAAGTCGAGTGCAAACTTATACAGATACAGTGATTTGTTTCTCAAACGCCCAGAAGTACAGCGGTGTTCGTTCATTTTCTATGCAGATAGTTTGTGAGTAGAAATTTTTGTTATTGTTCACACAATATTCGCCAAAAACTGCGCTCTAAGGAACAAACAAATATTCACTCTATGACAGTAAACAATTAGAATACTGAATAAAATCAGGGTTAAAGAATGTAACTATTTAAGGTGTCACGTGTTCTCTGCCTCTACTGCATGGGTATTAAAATTAAATCAGTCTTAGTTTTGTTAGCTGTACTTTTGTACGTCCAAACATGGATGTTCTAAACGAGTTAAAGGCTATTGGTGAGTCTCTTGGTTATGAAGGAGATACATTGAGAGATTTTATTAGAGATCAGCAAGCTGAACAAAGAGAAGAGAGAGCTGCTATTAGACAGAAAGAGAAGGAAGAGAGAGAATGTAAGTTGAAATTAGAAACTGCTCAGTTAGAGAAGGAGAAGGCGGCAGCTCTTCTCGAAGTCGAAAAACAAAGAGCAGAGAGAGAAATTATACTTAAAAAAGAGCAAGCAGAAAATGAGTTAAAGATGAAACAGGTTGAGCATACACATGAGATGGAAGTACTAGAAATGAAAGCTAAAAGTGGGGTAAGTATGCAAGAGTCTGATACTATAAAGGCTAAGGGGCCAAAACTACCCGCTTTTGAAGAAGGAAAAGATGAAATGGACAGTTATTTACATAGATTCGAAAGGTATGCCAAAGCTCAAAACTGGAAATCGGAATTATGGGCCACTCATTTGAGTGCATTGCTCAAGGGAAGAGCATTAGATGTTTATGCATTACTTCCGTCTGATAAGGCCTTGGATTACAATGAACTGAAAACTGCACTTTTGAAAAGGTATGATCTGACAGAAGATGGTTTCAAAAGAAAGTTTAGATCTTGTAGGCCAGAACCATGTGAAACATTTAGTCAGTTTTCCGTCAGGCTGTCAAGTTATTTTACGAAATGGATTGAAATGGCTAACTGCAATAAAACATATGAAGGTCTGTTCGACTTAATGATGAGAGATCAGTTATTGCATATATGTAACAAAGAACTGACTCTGTATCTAAAAGAAAGAATTCCACCATCTTTACAAGTAATGGCCACCCTTGCAGATCAGTTTAAGGAGGCTAGGTTGACAAGTGCGGTAAGTTTGACTTATCCATCTGGTCCTAAGGCTCAACGGAGTATTTCCAAATCTAAACCAGTTAGTGCTAATTATTATGAAGCAGGTAAGAAACAGGAGTCTCGTCCAATGTTCAGTAAGAGTGAACGCCGTTGTTTTAAATGCGGAAGTTCCTCTCATATAGTAATGAATTGTCCAATGAAGCATAACAAAGTGGGTAATGTGACCTCAGATTCGTACTCGAGAAGTACGTTTAACAATCCTGTACGCGGTAGATCAAGGAGTTTATCTCCATATCCACGTGTGAGATTTGCAGATACAGAACGAGGTAGGTCAAAGAACAGAAATGACAATGACAGTAAGGACACAAGTAGGAAAGAGCAAAGTCAAGTTGTTCAGGAACCAACGTGTGGCGCGTGTTCCTTATTTAATGATAGCATAATAGATGTCAGCGTTACAGGTAATGTGCCTCAACTGACGTCAGCTTGCAGTACAAAACCAACATGTATGCCAGTAACAGAAGGTATGATGGGTAGTATTAAGGTGACAGTTCTGAGAGACACGGGGTGTAGTGGTACTCTTGTCAGGAAAAGTTTGCTGAATGAAAGTCAGTTTACAGGCGAAGAACGGACATGCATGTTAGCCGATGGCAGTGAAATAACGGTACCTGTGGCTGAAGTTTGCATGAATACACCTTACTTTGTTGGTAAAGTCGAAGCATGGTGTATGGAGAACCCTATGTATGATCTGATAATAGGTAATATAGATGGTGCAAGGGAACATAATAATCCAGACTGTGACTGGGAAGTAAATGCAGTTCAGACTAGACAACAGGTAAAGAATATGCAAAAACCTTACCCGGCATTAAAAGTGCCAGAAGCTGTCAAAGATGTAAATCCTGATGATATAAAATTTGAGCAGCAGCAGGATGTCACACTTAAAAAGGTACGTCTGTTAGCTCAAGAAGGAAAAGAAATGACAGGTAGAGGTAGTTCAACAGTTTTATATATTCAGAAGAATGGTTTGTTGTACAGAAAGTTTAAATCCTCTAAGGTGCAAAATGGAAAGGAGTTTATTCAGTTAGTGGTACCTGTTAAATTTAGGGATACAGTTCTAAAACTAGCTCACGAGTCCATCTTAGCTGGTCATATGAGTACCGCTAGAACTGTAAGTAGAATATTGTCAGAGTTTTACTGGCCAGGTGTTCAGTCCGATACAAAGCGTTACTGTAGATCATGTGACATATGCCAGAGAACGGTACCGAAAGGACGTATAGCAAAGGTTCCTCTTGGTAAGATGCCTTTAATTGACGAACCATTTAGGAGGGTTGCAGTCGATATTATTGGACCGTTAAGCCCTATAACAACCCGGGGTAATAGGTATATCTTAACTCTAGTAGATTACGCCACTCGTTATCCGGAGGCAGTAGCACTTCCAACCATAGAGACAGAGCGTGTTGCAGAAGCTCTTTTAGACATATTTAGTAGGATTGGTTTCCCAGTAGAAATGTTAACTGACTTGGGTTGTCAGTTCACTTCTTCACTTATGAATGAAGTCTGTCGTCTGATTTCCGTTAGGCAATTAACAACCACAGCGTACCATCCAATCTGTAACGGATTGGTAGAACGCTTCAACGGAAGTCTAAAAGTAATACTAAAACGAATCTGTGCTGAAAATCTTCATGACTGGGACAAATATTTAAATGCAGCACTTTTCGCATATCGGGAGGTCCCACAAGAAAGCCTTGGGTTTGCTCCGTTCGATCTAATCTATGGTAGATCAGTTCGTGGCCCGATGGCCATATTGAAAGAGTTGTGGTCAAAAGATATTGTAGATCCAAACGTTAAATCAACGTATCAATATGTAGTGGACCTAAGACATAGATTAGAAACTGTCAGTGATCTCGCACATTCCAATTTACAGAAAGCAGCTAGGAAACAGAAGCTACAGTATGACAGAAATGCCAAACATAGACAGATACAGGTAGGTGATAAAGTGCTTGTTTTGTTGCCAAAGAAAGCAAACAAACTCTTGTTACAGTGGAAAGGACCATATACGGTCAAAGAAAAATTCGGTGGGTATGATTTCAGAATTCAAGTAGGTAATAAACTGAAAACGTTCCATGCGAACTTGTTAAAGCGTTATGTTGAAAGAAAAAAGACTAATGATGAAGATGTTGAACAGGTAAATGTTGCAGTTCTAGATGCAAGTGCAAATGAAGAGAGTGATGACGAGGGAGATAACTTGTTAACTCATCCTAGTGAAAGTAAGTCAGAAAGTCCCGCTGATGTACAAATTTCGAATGATCTAACACTTGAACAGAAAATTGAGTTAAGTGAGTTGGTGAAAGAGTTCCCTGATGTGTTTACAGATAAACCAGGACTTACTCATTTGTTAGAACATGAAATAAGAACAACAACCGAAACACCTATTAGGCTAAAGCCTTATCCGCTTCCTTATGCCATGACTGAGAAAGTTAATGCAGAAGTAGAGAACATGTTAGATATGCAGGTTATTGAGCCGTCTGAAAGCGCATATTCCTCACCGATTGTGCTGGTCAAGAAAAAAGACCAAACATTTAGATTTTGTATAGATCTTAGGGCCTTGAATAGAATTACAATGTTTGATGCGGAACCGATGCCAAATATTGAAGATTTATTTTCTAAATTGTCTGGACATAAATTTTTCTCTCGGTTAGACTTGTCAAAGGGGTACTGGCAAGAGCCTCTATCAGTAGCTTCTAAACATAAAACAGCTTTTCAAACTCCAAAAGGTCTGTTTCAATTTAAAGTTATGGCGTTTGGTTTGGTCTCAGCTCCGGCAACATTTAGCCGCTTGATGCGCAAATTACTCAAAGGTATGGACGATTTAGATAATTTTCTAGATGATATTCTAGTATATTCTATGTTTTGGCCAGATCATTTACAGGTTTTACGCCAGCTGTTGATAAGGCTTACAGATGCCAAGCTGACTGCAAGGCCGTCAAAGTGCTTTTTCGGATTTCCGAAGTTAGAGTGTCTCGGTCACATGGTAAGTGATGGAAGATTGGAACCCCATCCGGACAAAGTAAAAGCCATAGAAGATGCTCCCAGACCAGCAACAAAACGCCAGGTAAAGAGTTTCCTTGGTTTGATTGGTTTTTATAGAAGGTTTGTGCCCAATTTTTCACATGTGGCAGTTGCACTCACTGACTTAACTAAGAAAGGTCAGCCTAACAAAGTTAAATGGGGCGATGCTCAAGAGTGTGCTTTCAGATCTCTGAAAAGAGCTTTGATTTCAAATCCAATTCTGAAACTGCCTGATTTCTCTGCTTCATTTATCCTCCAGACGGATGCTTCTGAAGCTGGTATTGGCGCAGTTTTATTGCAAAATGAAAATGGTTAGAAAATGCCGGTCTCATATGCTAGTAGAAAATTAAAACAGAGCGAGAAAGCCTACTCAGTCATAGAAAAGGAATGTCTTGCCATAGTTTGGGCGATTCAGAAATTCTCACGCTATTTGTACGGAAATGAGTTTCTACTGGAGACTGATCACCAGCAACTTGTACATTTAAACCGCAAGGCGGTAGCAAATCAGAGATTGATGAGATGGGCTTTAATGTTGCAGCCCTACAGGTTTAGAATAGTAGCTATCAGAGGCAGAGATAACGTGGGCGCCGACTATTTGAGCCGTGTATAGGATAAATTATAAATAGAACGGTGTTTTTAGATATAATGCACAGTGACGGTTTCTAAGTGTTCATGTTATTTCACACTTTTCTAAGGGGAAAGGTAGTGTCACAGATGCATTATCATATCACTGATTTCAGCGATGTCTTTATTTTTACGGTTCATACGGCAGGTGTTCACTACCAGAGCTAAATATAATTAACGGGTATTGGCAAACCAGTTTACGTTGGGCATTGTAAGATAAGATTTCAGTGTGAATAGATGCATACATGTGCAAAAGATAGATTTTTGTGATATTTTCTGAAATTGGAAGCCTTTAAAGTTTATAAAGTTCTGCTTAACATTGCATAGAGATTGGACGAGAGGCCCTGACTTTCTGGGTAAGTTTTGTTTTGCTTTTTTCTAGAAAACGGCCGAAAAGTGAAATAAACTGAAAGTTTGAGGTCCCGATGATTGAAACTCTGTGCAATGACTCAGTTTTATGTACAAATCCGTTAGTTTACAAATCTGACCATTTCAGAGGGTTTTCCGTATATGTTAATGTACATCTGTTGAATCACCGTGCATAACCTGTACGTCGGAGTTCAGTTGGGTGAGCCGTTGGGTTATTTCAGTGGGATGTGATATGAGTTTGGTTTTCTGTGGAAAGAAGTGTATAATGGTACTGCGGTAAAATGTCCGTGTGTGCATATAGGGTGTATGGTTCATGGTTATTAGTTAATAAGTGGCAGGAAAATGTCATTATGTCGGCATGTCATGTATAGTAAAATGTTTGAATAATGCTGAAGTATTATGTGAAGATGGCAGAAAAAATGCTGTGCATAGAGTGTGATACTTTATATGCGGTGTTATATTTTTATATCACTGTGGGTAACCATGTACGTCCGAATCTATTTGAACCGTGTAACATGTTCTTAGTGGGTTTATGTTATTTGCATTTAGGTCCCACTGTATGGTCAAGCCATGGTGATGCTTTGGTCGGTGAAGCAACTATATGCGGCGAACTAACGATCTAGTACATGAATCTCTACAGCTGAATGAAAAATATCTGACAGTTCTATTCCATAATCTCAGTATCCGGGAGTATCCTATTTATTCATATGAATAATTCTTTAACTCTCATTCATATTGAAGACTCCACATATATTTGTTATAAAACACTTACCTGTGCTAAGATACTTACCGATACTTACCTGTGCTAAGATACTTACCTGTGCTAAGATACTTACCTGTGCTAATTTATTTTGAAATCCGAATGGTCGGACATTGGTTTGTGTGGGGATAAGGATTTGAGTAGTGAACCGTGTATTTCAGCAGATGATTTCACAAGTACAGACATAGACACTAGGAGTGTGATATATGACACAACATATAACATTATTGCTAGTACTTTTATTTAGTAAACATCCAGCTGTTTTGTAAAATACTATTTCATTGACATCAAATATATGAATCAATTTTATCTATGTTGTGTTTGCTTGTGCTGAGGCTTTTAGATTGTAGCATTAACAGTCTGTTCGGTCATTATCGTGACAAAGTAAAACGAAAAAAGTGCAAATCTTTATGCTGAGACATGGAGATTAGAGCTTCCCATCATCTGTCTGTTCACGAAGTGTAACTGTTACTATAAAAAGACATAATCTTTCCTGATCAGGTAATTTTGCACCATCTTTCTCACCATCTTTGCATATTACGATTTACCATTATCAACACCTAGAATATTACAACAGCACAATTACTTTCAAACAACTTGTAATATATTATTTATTGATTAGTATATTCTTTGATATTGTCAAGTTGTACTGAGAACACTGTTTATAAGCAACAGGACTTCATCAATAAATTATTTACTCCCCCCCACCCCACAACTACCCCTTTTCCGAAATGATTACAACAAACTAGGCTTTTAAGGCAAAAAGATTAATGAGAATCACATTTAATTTGGTTAGTCCTTGATATGTATAGGTATAACTTATTTTATTTGTTTCTGCCCTATTAATAACGTTTTACTACATATAAGGTGTGACTAATTAGTAAATTGCCCGAAAAAATGGTTGTATACATTATTGTTATGTTTGTACTCGTTTAATTTCTAGTCATACTCCACGGCTCATTTAGGAGATGAGGAACTGAGATTTGCCTATATATCCCTATGTAGTAACATTGATATTGATTAATATTTGTAGTCTTTTTTTCATTTGCCATTGCATTTTGTGCAGTTGGAACACTGCAGATTATTATTACTTGTAAAAGTAAAATATTTATCAATAACAACAACTTAAGTTCCCGTATTTAGGCACCCCTCAAGTGACTGTTGAATATATAAGCATTGACAAGGTAAGAAAAAATAATTTAAAAAAAACTGCGGCATAGAATGAAGATTGTCGTAAAAGGAAGAATTTATCGAAACCAACTTCAAATATCCAGATAGCCTATTACTCAACTCCTCGTATCGTTAGCTTTCAGTTCATGTTTTGGATCTTTTATTCCCAAAGTCCTGCTTAAGGCATCAGAGGTAGGAGCATTACAGAATAGACAACGTAAAGCTGTGTTGTAAACCTTAAAGTATTTTGACATTGTGCAGTAATTTTTCGATTTTATATGATGATTTTAGTTGAGAAATGGCATTTCTTGTGTAACGTATACTACCCGTAGAACCTTAACTAAAGTAAATGTGCTCTGCAACCCAAGTCTACATGTAACATTCTGTTCCCAAAATCTTCAAATGTCTGTTTGTATTTCTCTTATCAACAATCTTTCTTTTGTTTGCACTTAATATGCTACACCTTTTCAATAAACACTGTAAGACAATGTTCTTGTATGTTTTGTAGATTACAAGTCATACTAGACGCTTTTATACTACTAAATCAACACTTTTGAGGCGCTATTTTTATAAGACTGACTGCTGACTGCATATCTCTTGACTTTACTTCTACATAATGTGTTGTCCTACAACGGCAGGGCTTTATTTTCTCTACAGTGGTGACTCTGTTCTTTCATTTAATTTAACTTTTTTAAATTATTTTATAATAAATATCATGTATGCTTGTATCATTAAAAGGATGACAAAACAATTGAGTAGTTAGGCAAGTACGTTATTAATAATGTTAATTCAGGTAACAAAATAAATGCCAGAAAAGAGTGATTGTTCTCAGAGCTTTTCATGTCTAGAAACATTATTAGCTTGCAGTATCCTATTTTTCGTAACGTATAAAACACACGTCATGACACCCTTAACCTAACTATTCAAGCGTCAGAGGTCTCAAGAAGCAACGTTTCTTAAGAACTGAAAGAATGTCATAAAAGGAGGGTGTGGTATAGTAGGGCAGATATGTAACAAATTTTGGCCGAATTGTGCACTTTTTGATAAAAGCATGAAATTTGGTAGATAGTTAGATTGGACCAAAATATGAATTTTCAGAGTGGATGCCAAGCTGAATTTTGCCTATTTCGGCGGCCATCTTGATTTTTCAAAATGGCGTCTGCCATATAGGTAAGTTTCATACTGATCTGAGCCCATTACATTTTGTATAGACTTTGAGCTGATAAAGTCCCCCTGTCATATGGAGGAACTCTAGAGAGTAGTGTTTACAGAAGTTCCTATTAAAATTGTGTTGATTTATACCTGTAAACCCTCTGCTTATGGGTTAAGCCTACATGTGTAAATTACATAAACTCTGAATATTTCCATAGAACCATATAATTTGATGCAGAAACTTTTGTTTTGTTTCTGTCAGCCTTTCAACCTTTTTTCCTATCTTCAAATAGTAGAATAATTACAGTCTGCTTGATTTTTTATCATTTTCAACTACTGGAGGTAACGTAACTAACACTTAGTCATAAAAGTCCATTATAATACCACTTTTGAACTTTCTTCACTGTGTCTCAAGCATATATAAATATTACTTATTACCAATAACCACTATCTTATGATTATCTTCCTAATCCTACTTTAATATCATACTCTTTTCTGTCACCTGCCTGGTTTGCGCGTTTCACTACCAATTCAGGAGTCGGAGGTTTGATCACCGTTTCTCCGGTCCTTCGGATCAGTCTTAACACCGAGGTACCGTTTCGGTATGACCTATTTGTTGTTGGGACATTAAACCCAAAACCGCTGCCTCACACACAGACATCCCGCAATTTAGCCTGCCTACCATAAGCTGCTCGTTATCCACTCCCTCCATCCTACCATTGATCCAATACAATACTGAATCATACAACATCGAAATAGCTATGCCCTACTGAAACTCTACACGTACCATACAAGAGCTACCTCACCCAAACATGACAGAATCAACATAATCCATCTCAGCTTATCCTACGCAAGTCAGAAAACAAGCGCAGCCCTAGAAAGTGAGAACCAGAGTGACTGACTGGTCAGACCGCTAGTTTGCTGAATTTTGATGATATGTGACATGCAACGCTTCTATCGTCATACAACACTTCGATCATCACATAGCTCAGAAATGTAAAATCAGACGCTTTACAAGTTAACCGTCATTTTTCCCATTTAGCTGTAATCGTTTTTCCCACTTAAGCAGTAACCATTCACTTTCCATATTTAGTCGTAATTCCTATATAAGCGCTTGATAGACCTTTTCCTAGATAGCCGTTAATGTATGCCACTTAAGCGCATTTCCCATTTAGTCGCTTCACAGACTTATTATGAAGTTAACATACATAAACTTCATAATATGTCTTTTCCTTTTACTCAAAAAGTGATTGAAAGGAATACATTCTGATCGAAAAACCCTTGGAATCAAGGAACACATAATAAAAGAAACGAATATAGTAGACTCAGTTTTATTGAATATGTACTTGTGTCGCAATAAAATGTTGCATCGCTGCCAATGCCACCTTCAGGGGAACTCTATTTCAGACTGATTTATTTCAATACAGGGGTCAAACATGGTTTTTCATGCATTAACATTTGCCAGGTCCATGAGGTACTGTTGAAAACCGAGGCCGAAAGGCCGAATACTTTGTTTTCAATAGCTACATGTACCGAAGGACCTGGCAAGTGTGAAACTCAAAGCAATGGGAATTGTGTTTTGTCACTCAAATTGCAAGGAAATTGTGTAGGCAAAACACTTTTTCTGCCTCATCGCCATTATCTACACGCATATTTTTCCTTCTAAACTTTTTGGAGTTTAGAAACACATCTGTCGCACTAAATTTTATAAAGATAAATTTTATTTTATAAGTCAGTATAATGTAAGCTGTACAATTTTTGATTGATTCATTGCTTAACGTCCACGGTAAACAACTATGGCCATGTCGGGACGGTCAGTTAACCTTACCACACTATTCCTGAGCAGGCGTAGACCTCCTAAGCGGTTAAGCAGTACTAAGTGCACATACTTTCGCCAGTAACTGACAACTGCCCTTCTTGAATCAGCGGAAGGAGAAACGAAAGTACATGTATGTGGCCAGACCGGGTCTCGACCCCAGAACCTCTGACTTATGAGTCAGGTGTCCTACCGATTGCGCTACATGGCCCGGCGTAAGCTATACAAAAGATCATACTCCCTTTTTTATCATTTATAGTAGAATGGTAACTGACGAAGTTTTATTAGTTTTATATCTTGCAAGAGTTGATAGTATATAAAATTAGACTGTATTTCCAGAGTATGATATGCTGTATCATTATTCCAATTATCTTACTTTGTTTCAGACCGCGCGGAATGACCAGACTCTTTCCTGTTCGAATAAGCAATGAACAAGTCCTTGGACTCTCCACCCAGCGGGCACATGGCGTCGAAATGACGCCGTACTGACACTGATGCGACGTCATTAGGCCGCATCGACGCTAGTACGACGTTATTTCGACATGACAGCAGGCACATGACGTCGAAATGACGTTGTTGTACTGACGTTGATGTGACGTCATTACGTTGCATCGACGCCAGTACGACGTTATCTTGACGGCATGTGCCTGCTGGGCAGGCTGCGAAAATACACACACTGATTTTTCTTTGGCTGTATACACATTTGTTCAGATCCCGTTTCACGCTACCAGGTCTTTAGGGCAACGCTTCCATGGTGTCCCCAATACGCCGCTCGTCAGTAGACACTGCTGGTGGCTTCGGCTGTAGAGACAAAATACACTTGAACCTGGGTTCGAGGTTATAAAACTTGAGAATAATCTCAAACTCAAAATAAAGCACCCTGAGCATGTGCTCGGAAGCAGCCAATCAGTGTGCTTTATTTTGAGTTTGAGAATGTACTCGAGTTTTATAACCTCTGGGCCTGAATTACAAACAGGAAGTCACAAATTTGCCCATACCCCCCCCCCCCCCCCCCCCCCCCCCTCTTTGTTAAAGGGAAATGTAGCTGGACACAGTAAAGAAAAGATTACGATCATTTCCTGTTTGCATAAGAAATAAATGGATTCTGGTGATCCATTTAGAAAACGGTTTACAAACGTAGCTACGTGGATATGTACAGTCAACTCAAAGTCGAAGTTAATCTCAAACTACTGATATCTCAAAGTAAATTTAATTGGGATTCAGATTTGAAAAAGTCAATTGGCTTTCTTCTGAATCGCATTTGTATAAAATATTATGTTCAGAAATATGTGTAAATGCATTGATATTTATTCAAACAAAATAAAATATAACCCTTAAAGCGCCAAAAATTAAAATAGTTAAATTTGCAAACAGTGTAGATCCATAATAATGAGCCACCTCTTCTGAATCTACGCTGTTTGTCCTCTAGTGTTCGAATTCTCAATATGATATCGCGTGGACGAAACATTTTTTGAAATTCTGCAGACATAAATTTTGTCGTCTGCTTTTTGGCGAATTAAAGGTAAATGCCTAGGTGGACTATAAAAGGCAGAATGAGGCTGCTTATATCAGTACTGACGGACACTCAGCACAAGGTGTGTGCAACTATGGTTACCTACCGCTGTGCCACTTTGGGAACGTCGTTATGAGAATTGTAACGGAACAGAACTTATTTCAGTATTTCTCTAAGATACCTAAGGGTTAACATATCCAGGAGGTCATAAAACTCCAATACCTGACCTGATTGGCTGTTGGTCGTGTACAGGAATTTTCATGGGAAATGATTGACAGCTGACTGGGATTGATATTTATAAATAACACAACTGATTGGGATTAATTTTTTTAATTTCTTGGACGGACACTCGGCGCCAGTTGTGTGCAACTATGGTTACGTACCGCTGAGCCACTTGGGGAACGTCGTTACGAGAATAGAGCAGAACAGAACAGATAAATTTTTATCCGTAAGGCAGTAGCCCCGCCCACTTACAAACTCAAAGAGGTAGTTAATCCTCTGTCGAGTTGTACAAGATCCAGGCCTTTAAGCTAAGGTAAATTTACTTTGAGATAGTTGTGATTTGCGATAATAGGAGTTGAAAAGAAAACTATGGAATGTGTCCAAACGATTTTCTTTGATATAAAAAGGTCGTCTGAGATATCCTTTCTTTCTTTCTGTCTATCTATACTGTCAACTTTGACCATGATGACAGGTTTCTGGTGTGGCGCATAAGTTCTCACAAAAAAAAATAAATAAATAAATGAATTTGTGACAAAGCAACCAGCAGATTAAAACTATTTACAAGAAGTCCTCAGGGGCAGGCATTCCATGCCTAACCCCTGCTCTACCCTAGGGAATTAAATTTTGGCCTTAAACCCATCAACTGTCTCCGAAGAGACAGCTTCGGTTGTAAGGCCATTCCAAGTTGCAATTGTCCTGGGGAAAAAAGAATTCTTAAAACCGTCCGTGTAAGGGTTTGGACGGTGGTACTGGAATGGGTGGGACCTAGTTCTCCTGCTCCCTTCACCGACCTCAGATAGGTACTTATTCTTATCTACAATGGCAAGATTATTATGAATTTTGTAGAATAGAGACAGAGAAGACTGCTGTCGTCTTTCCTGCAGGTCTGGCCATTGAAGTTCTTCTAACATTTCTCCCACATGGCTTTGATTGCGCCAGCGCCTACAGGTCCAACGGGCAGCAGTCCTCTGTACTTTTTCTATTCTGTTAATATCAACTTGATGATGGGGCATCCAAACTGGCGCTGCATATTCTAATTTGGGCCGGACCAGAGTTTTATATGCAGCAGCCTTGATTTCCTTCGATGCAAAAGTCAAGTTTCTACGAAGGAAACCCAAAGTCTTAGTAGCCTTACTGGTAATTTCATTGATGTGCTGACCCCACTCGAGGTCATCCGTAATTTCAACTCCTAAATATCCTTGTTTCCGATAACGAGAGCCAACTCTATTTGAGCCTCGACATGACAAAACAAACAAAGTGGCATACGCGCCCAGTGAAGACTCAGATCAGCATGGGCGGCCGCCCAATCTTATCATAGTCTTCACTTTCCGCACCGTGCGGGAGCTAGCCTAAATCCTTAGCTACCATTTAAGCGCTGAGCGAATACTCTGCTGCTAACTGCTCACTACAACTTCGTCATTGTAAATGAGCGCGATTCGCCAGGTTTAATTGAATAAACTGACATTATTGAGTTTCATACAAAAAGGTTTTAAAAATTTTGTGTCATTTTAGTTGGCAACTAAAATGACCTACTTTCAATTATATAAGCTTAAATAAATTGGTAAAAATACAATGTTCAAGAGTGGTGTCCCATTCATTATCCCGCTTATGTTTATCTTGAATGCTCGATGGGAAACCAGTAAAGAAAATCGTCTTTGGTGGAGCAATTTGTCATTTTTTCGAAAACATGTTTCTCCTGCTTTTTGCTAGTTATATGACTCAGTATATGCACATCAACTTCCGTTTTATCACCAAACGCGACGGTTTGGCCGCTTTTCATAATGATTTGTGTTTCGACGTTTTTATCACTCATAGGAATATGGAGGCTTTAATAGGACATTTACGGTTAATATATCAGGCGCCCCAAAGTTTAAAGTTTCACGGTACATACCTCGCCATACCGTTTCACCCACAATATCTCCACGCCAAGGACCATAAAACTCAATACAGCGCCTATGAGCAGAAGAATAAGAGGTGCCCCGAAACGCTTCAAAGTCACCGCCTTTTCATCAACCAAGCTTCCAACAGATTGCTTCGCCGAGTCCACATAGGGAATGCCATTCCACATGGCCTCGTGCTGGGCTGCATCTAAACATGGCCCAGAAAACCATTTATGTTTGAGGTCATTCAACGTTTGGTCCTCCTTCATCTAACAAAGGAGAAGAAAAAGGTTCGGTTATCAACCGACTTACTGTAACTTGTGGAATATATACGAAACATTATTTTAAGCAATAACAGTTAAAAAAATATTTGTGCAACTTTTAGTCAGAGTAAGTCAAATGCACAATAAGTCTTTCAACTTAGGTACATAGGTTTAAACCCCAGTTTTAACTGTTCAAAATCAATGGATAATAACCCATAAGTCCATGCGCCAAAAACGAAAGGTCATAATGTGTAACAATTCTTACATCCCACGTCATCAGCTCATGACAAATTCTCGGATTTGGTCAGGTGTTCGGAATCTTGTAATTTCAAGGCCTCCAATAACGCCATTATGTCATCAAATATGCTTGAACTATATATTTGGTAATAAAAATATGACATACCTGGAGTATTACCACGTCTAGATCCCGGCATATTGTCGTCTCCTGTCGGCAAGCAAGCCCAAACGACCTGTCCGATCGAGGTTCGCCGAGTACCATAAGCTCACAGTCATTTGACGCCGCGTATTCTGAAATGATGATCTATTTAGAGAAAATATTCTATTCTATATAAATAGAATCTATCCGGCGCCCCAAGTTTTAAAATTTCACGGTACATACCTCGCCATACCGTTTCACCCACATCTCCACACCAAAACCATAAAACTCAACGCAGCGCCTATGAGCAGAAGAAAATATGTTCCATTCCAAATAAAGGAAACAAATGGCATCCTGGATACAGCGTCATGTGTTACAGTGCCATGGTCTAATTTTGGCAAAATTGATTTCGGTCTCGGGGGACATTTACGTATTGGCAATGTCAGATAAATCATTCTTTTAGGATTAGGGTTATAAAAGCATGGTGACTAATCTATGATGTATTTGAACATAGTCAGCTCTCAAAATTGCTTCTGATTGGCTGAAAGGGTGGAGAATTTAAAAACCGCAGTCTAATGATGTATTTGAATGTTTCTTGAATTTGAAAGCTTGCGGGAAGCTTAGTTAATTTAGCTGGAGTAGGATACAAAAATTTCTGAAACATTCGCGAAAGTAGATTTTCCCAGAACTAAGCACATGCGGCGATGTCTCGCTATAAAAATGGAAGTAATTTTCAATCGGCCAGTTTGGCCTTTATCAATGCAAAATAATTCCGTGTATAAGAAAGGCGGATTTCAAACTTGTTATAATTTTTTTGCGAAAATTTGCCATTTTACAGTTGGTAAAGAAATAAAAACTGTTCGTCGTATAGGTACGCATTTTCACAAAGGGAAATAAATTCTGTCATTTTTTTCTCCTGGACAGAGAAGCACTTCAAAATGAGGTCTGCTCTTAAAAGAAAGAATTTGCTCCACTGAGTAGGGATGCAAAATTGACAGAATTGCTTCCCCTGAAATTATATCCGTTCTCTTTAAACATTAATATAATTACCAAGTCGGAAACTTGAGGCAATGAAGGCGTACTTTCCATTCTCTTGTTTCACTCGCGCGACGCCTTCGGCATTTGAACTCACTAACGTTGTTCGATCGTTTGTCACTGCCCGATAAATGCGTTTGTCGATCGGTAGTTTCGAATTTTTGAAATAGAACATATCATATCCAACGCCAACAAAGCCATATTTTATTTCTGTTTGACTGGATAGTTCGTCGAACGTAGTAAAAGGTAAGGACTGTGTTAGGGGCTCCTTGGTCAAGAAGAAGGCAGTTAAATTGGCACCATACACCGTGATAAAGAACATTGCAAACATCCACCAGAAACAGGCCAGCGTCCTTCCTGATACAGATCTGGGGCTGCCAACAGGTCCTTAAAGAAAGGAATTGCAACCGCAAAAATTCTGAAAACTGGGACACCTAATATAATTTCCGTAACTGTCCCATAAATGGAATTTTGTATACAATGCAATAATGAGTCCAAAAGGAGGAGATGGACCGGTTAAGTGTAAACCTCGATCAGAGATCTGAGGTTGCACTGTTTGCTCACACTTATCGTCTCAAAACTGAGAAATTTTACAACATAATCGCTAGTGCATTTGACTTAATTAAATCATTTGAAGAAAAAGAAGCTTTTAGTTAACGTGTTGCACATATTCAAATCTTGTGAAACCATACAGGATTGCAAACATACGTTGCGATCGCGTGATTTTAACAGTAAATATGTCATACTTTGAACTGTAAAATAACCTTGTATAGGGTCAAAAACTAGTCATGTCTCCGATTCCAGTGTCGTAAATAGCTGTTAGCCCGTACTAATGTCCGCGATCGAAACTCCTCGGCCTGATTCACGGGATTGGCCGAGCGGTGTTCCGACATTAACGCCCTTTGTCTGCAGCATATATAAAATGGTAAACATGAACATAAAACAAAAAATTCCAATGCTTCTATAGGCGCACTCAGACTGTGTTACAAAATTTCACTATTTAGTCCCTGTCTTCAATGCAGTTCATTAACAATTCCAGTCAGCATTTTTAAAGATTATATCAGGAAAGAAGACTTACCTTGCCATATCAAGGAGCAGAAAGAGAATAATAAGCTGTTTGGAAACGTCATCCCTGTAGAGGTTACGTCAAACACTCCTCCTTGAATGGAGAGTTTCTCCCAGGGGCTGAACCTGTCAGAATTTATGATAAACAGTCAACTCTCGTTATCTCAAAGTCGAAGTTCATTTCAAACTACTGATATTTCAAAGTAAATTTTATGGTCCAAGAAAATGTACTTTGAGATACCAGTAGTTCAAAATAACAGGGATTGAAATATAAAGAAAGGAAAAAGAAAGAAGGAAATACGTCCAAATTATATTTGTTGATATGAGAGTGTATTTTGAGATATCGTTGTTCGAGATAATGAGATTCAACTGTATATTTGACTCTCTTTATTTAAACAATGACATGTCCTCTTATATCAAAGAATATCGAAGAATATAATTTGGACATAGTTACTATATTTCTTTACATTTCAATTCCTGTTATACTTTGAGATATCAATAGTTTAAGATGAGTTTCAACTTTGAGATATCGAGAATTGACTGTAGTTCATGAGAAGAAATCTTACGAATTTGCTGGCACAGATACAAATATACACACAAATTAAGGATCATCTTCACTGAGCGCCAAATCTGGCCCCATCAGAAGCAGTTCACTAAAACTGGATGTTTTCAGGATAAAATTAATCAAGCACCTATGACACGCGTATTTCTTCTTCAAATTAGAGAGAGCACGGACTGATCCGCTGCCATGAGGCGCGTGAGACTCCTGGTAAACATTGTCATTAGAACTGAACGAAAATCTGGAATTTTCATCAAACCCTAAGGCACGTGGTTGGATTAGATGGAATTGTAAATATTTGGGACGGGAGGAGGGGGGGGGGCCGAGGGGATCAGGGGTTCTGGCCTCAATGCAAGGATGCTTTTGATATTAAAGTACCTTATTTTCATATTTCATAATTTATTTTTTTCCTTAAATACTGTCGTGCTGTTCTCAAGTATTATTTATGACATAACATTGAAGCTTTTACAACCTCCATTCGCACAGACCCAGCATTATTCAGTGCGAAAATTGAGTCGACGCTAAAACTAATTGTGTACCATGGAGACAAAGTACTTTTCGGATTCTCTTGAAAAATACACTTACTTGCCAATAAGCGTCAGTAAAACAGAGACTACAAAGAAGAGAACCAGTCCAACGATCCACACTTCCGGTCTGAGAGGAGATAGAACCATCATTAATGTTTCCATATCCTGCCACTTTCCTGGTTTTGCAAATAATATCCTAATCCCATAGTCGAAGAAAGGCTGACTAAAATGTATATATTTGGCTCGCTTGGCACTAATTGACATATCAGCAGCGGCAATGTCACTCTCCTGAAAAAAAGAAACCGTATTTCTTAGATAAAAAGACGGGGGTCTTCCCTCCCCCCCGCCCCCGTCCCCCCCCTAAAAAAAATAAAAAAAATGAAGAAGAAAGAATCTAGATCCGTCTAAAGATGGACTGAGTTAGGTATTTGGAGGTTTTCTAAAGCTGACGTACACTTCTATCCTTGTACGTATCTCATTGGAAAATTACCAGTTGTGTTTGCTTACTCTGTGTGGCAGTGAGACCCTGACCTGAATGCATAGCCTTGCACGCTGGTCATGATCTCACTGGTTCTGTTAATGTACGCATAATTTGGGGAGAAAATTTCATTTTTTTTTCAACGTTTGAAAAGGAAATCTGTCCCAACTTCTTATATTAAATATCATGCCATGAAACTACCAGATTACTGACAAATAGAATGGGCTAGTCTTTATAAATTCAAATGCTGACAGACGACTAGCAAATCGTTTTGAAACTTTGGTTGTTGACTCTAGTGCGCGGCATCAATAAAAAAACTTTTTTGAATTTTTTGCTACGAGCGGTAATCTAAGACAGTCTTTATACTCAAAATAAATAGTCACACCAATTTAAAAACTTGGTATGCTGTCTGAGGGTTAACTGCAGCTTTTGAAAGCAAAAGCAATTAACTGGTTCCCAAATTCCTCACAAAAGCAGGAAAATTATATTAAGGGTATCCCTTATTATAATTTTCCTGCTTTTGTGAGTCACATGACCAATATAGTAATATTGGTCATGTGACTCATATTTATATGGTCATGTAATATTGGTCATGTGACTAATATAGTCATGTGACTCACGTTTCGAACTAGCTCTCCAATCATTCCCGTCCAGTTTGCTTTTTCCTCGTCTAGGAGTGACCCATACCGTCCATCTTTCGAGGGAGTGAGTATAAAAGTGACATTGAGCAGCTGGCTGGCTTTCTCTAATACGTCCGGAATATAACCGGAGTAACCAGAACTACTTGCAAATATAAACGGTTCTCCCTGGAATAAATAATTTAAAATAAATAAATAAATAACGGATGGAGACATAGTTAAGCAAATGGATGGTTTAATAAGAGTATATATGCTGTACCAAACTAGTCAAAGGCACCGGCACAGGTTGATCCGTATTTTTGATATACGGGGTGGGGAAGGGCGGGTCGAGGGGCGTGTCGGTGCTTTTGACCTTCTTGTTACTACCACTATTAACAGATTCAAATGATGACACTGTGGCTAATATCCACAAAATCGACACGATGAAATCGGAATGAACAAAGAAATAAATGACCTGAGAATAATAATCTGATAGTTCTGTTGAAAGAATTTCAGTTGGTAATTAATGTCAATGAAAAATTGGCGGAGCATGGCAAACCTTGTCACCATAGCAACTAAGAGCTCAAATTGATGTCTAAGTGACGTCATCTAGATGTCATTCTGCCAAGGTAAGCACAACAATTGGTCATTCAGTAGTTGTTATGGTAACAGATCCATGACGTCATATTACGTATAATACGATACAATGTATGACAAGCTCCTCTTGAGTACATAGCCTCGCATCTTATCTTTTCCCCCAACTCGTTCAATCAATTCAATAATACATGAGCACTAATGTAAGATCCTCTATGTAAAATGAAACTGTTTCATTATTAGGACAATTACGGTAATTATTTGAGCCGCGACACGATAAAACCAACAAAGTGGCATCCGGCCAGTTTGATCAGAGTCTTCGCTGTCCGCATGGGGCTAGCTTAGACTCTTATCCACCTTCAAGCGCAAGCCAGAACTCTGATCAGATCAGACTAGGTGGATGCCCACGCTGATTTGAGTCTTTACCAGGCGCACGTGCCACTTTGTTGATTTAATCGTGACGCGGCCCATTTCACGTGTCTCAATATGTGGAATTTTTTACATCAAACCTTTTAAAGGAGCACTTACCATTACTGTGGTGACGCGGTAGGTATTCTGTGACGCAGCCTGTAACATGTAAAGAGATTAGGCACACAAATAGGGTGTTTAAGACACAAATGCAAACAACAATGGACCCACTCCAGCTTGTGCATCCAGATCTGCACACGCTTATCAGAACCTTTGCTGGGCAACACAATGTATGGCTGCTGAAATATTTGAATTCACAGAATGCAGTCGCTGAACAGATTGCCGGATTTCACATACTGGCTTCAGTATTAATTTGGCAGTTTGCGGATACGTTATATGAGCCGTGACACGACAAAACCAACAAAGCGGCATGTGCGCCCAGCGAAGACTCAGGTCAGCCTGGGCATCCGTCCATTCTGATCAGAGTCTTCGTTGTGCGCTTAAAGGGTAGCCAAGGGTCTTACCTAGCTCCGAGCGGACAACGAAGGCTCTGCTCAGATATCAGGGGCGTAACTAGGGGAAATTTCATAATACGCACAACCATGTTTTATTCTCTACTACTTGAAGGGAAAGCTGGTATTTCAGCCACTTTGGTAATTGGTATTGAAATTTTGTCTAATTTATAAATTTTCAGCAAGCAAATATGCAGGTGCGTTTTGAAATTTTGTCAATTTTGACAAAATTTCAATACGCACTTGCGTATTTACCGTATAGGTAGCTACGCCCTTGGATATGATTCTTCGCTGGTTGGTTTGATTGTGTCGTGGCTCAATTATGTGTGCTTTGCCGGTTTAAACATATTTTGTTTTCAAAACTGCACATTACAACCCATAAACAAGACAGTTACTCAAAGTAATAGGATCAGAACGAAAGCTGATAACTTATATAGTTTTCTCCTGTACACGAATGATATTTTCTCAATATTTATAAATTTGTGACACTTTTTTGAAAATGATTGTTTCTTTAAAAAGTGCCCGTTACTCTCTCTCTCTCTCTCTCTCTCTCTCTCTCTCTCTCTCTCTCTCTCTCTCTCTCTCTCTCTATTCTATCCGTAGGAATTCGATGGATCTAGTCGTCAATTCAGGGGATTTTGTTTATTTCTATATCATTTTTATAGAAATAGGAATCAATTTTGTGCAAACAGTGTAGACGCTGTTCAGATGCCGCAATCGGCGGCGTCTAATCTAGATTTACACTGTTTGTCAGTGCCACTTTTTGGGGACCCTTGACATAAGGTTGAATACAATGAGCTCTTTTAGCGTTGAGAGATCAACGCTTGCAAATTAAAAGCAATGAAGGTGCTCATCAGATATGTATGTTGAAAGATAATTTCATGTTTGATATTTCATTTAGTGACATATTTTGATAGTACTTCATCTCATGGTCCAAAAGATATCTATTGACTTCCGTTTGTTTCATTAAAGATAAGACTTCAACAGTATAAAAAATGCAATACATCACAAATGATAACATTGGCTTTTAGCCTTCTGAAAACAGAACTCGGTTGCCAGTGATAGCACGTTTTTACACCAGCGCCACAGAACAACAGCGAAATACCGGTAGTTCAAGAGTCCAAACAACCTCTGACTCTATTTAAGTTTAGGGTCCGTTCTTTTTTATGCATTATCGCAGACAGTGAAATTCTTGATGAGAGCCGTCTCAGCTGGATTTTCACTGTTTGCAAGGGTATGTCCGAATTTACCAGCTGTCCGAAGTTACCCTACTCTACCCTATACAGACACAAAATCAATACGCATTAAAAGAGGAAACAACAAACCTGAATAGGGAAGACATACATTGTCATCTGGAATGCCCAGCACACTAAAACTTGAACGGAAACCATATTGGGATCCATGCTGCAAATTATCGTCTTAGATAGTCCCTGCAAAAGATCTAATGTTAAGATATGAGCCGCGACACGAGAAAACCAACAAAGTGGTTGTGCGCCCAGCGCAGACTCATATCAGCCTGGGCATCTGCCCAGTCCGATCAGACTCTTCGCTAAGCGCTTAAAGGGTGGCTAAGGGTCTATGCTACCTCACTGCGGACAGCGAAGTCTCTGATCAGACTGGGCGGATGCCCAGGCTGATTTGAGTCTGCGCTAGGCGCACTACCACTTTGTTGGTTTTCTAGTGTCAGGCTGAATTATTGTTTTGCAGTCGGTGAGAAGGTATCGCATGGTATGTGCGAACAGAAAAGATTCAGATCAGCCTGCGCATCAGCGCGATCTGATAAGAGTCTTTCATTTTCCGTATACTATCTATGATTTCTTAGAAAACTAACAAGTCAGTGAAAAAATAAAAACGCAAATCATATAAAAGCTATCCGCACTGAAGTTTCAACGCTTGTAGATAAAAATTGAAAACGCTCAAGTTTAAGTTAAATCAACTGATGGTAATGTGCACAACTCGTAGTGAATGTAGAATAATCAGTTTCTGGTGCCAGAAGGAATGTATGGAAATGATAGTGCAAGCCTGCGGGTTGTGCAATAAGAAGTTTTGCATACCAGTGGCTGGACAATGTTAAATTACACAAGTATACAAAATTTGAAGCAAATATACCAAGCGGTCCAAGAGTTATGAGCATTTTCAATAAAAGAGCTCGACCGGCCAAATCGATGCTCGGTGAAGCCTCGTTACTGTTTTGCATGCCGGTGGCTGGACTACATAAGCATACAAAATTTGAACCATGTTTACCACGGTGTTCAAGAGTTATGAGCATTTTCAGTAGTTGGCCGTTAATTTTCAACTTGTGCTCAGCAAAGCCTCGTCCATCAAATAAGGTTGTTATGCATGCGTTAGACAATGTTGACATGTATAAGTATGCAAAATTTTGTCAAAATATCCCATGCGGTTCAAGAGTTATAAGCGTTTTCGCTAACTAATTACGGTTTTCGCTAACTGATAACGGACGGACGGACGGACGGACGGACTCACACAGTGATTATAGTGCAAAAGCTGCGGGTTGTGCAATTTGTAACTTTATGTATAGTTTTATGTTCAAGAAAGGATTAATTTAGAGAGCCAACCTGTTCTTGGTTTTAATCAAAATTAAACTCACCAGAAATTTCAAATTCAGGTTAAATCACAACCACTATAAGTTAAAATTTTATTGGCCTATGCATTCATCACAATTTTTTAGGTTTATTTCAATCTATGCACAGCAATTTCGTTTCACCTTTCTTATTAACTATGCTAATTTTAAAATATATGCTATGGTATTATTGCTAACCCATATAGGTAACCTGTTTATATTGTAAGTATTATGTTGCCAAGCACTTGAGGTAATACATACCAGAAAACAAATTTCAAAGAGATTGGTTAAGGTTATATAACACGCTCGCTACAAAAAATTCTGAAAATAGGCTAATTTTTTTTTTTTTTTTTTTTTTTTTTTTTTTTTTTTTTTTTTTCTAAATATATATTCAGTGCACCTACATAATTACAGATTCGATATTATTGTAGTTGTTGCAAATGCGTTAGATATAAGTTTTCAGCCCCTTTTATAAGCTTAAGAACGAAAAGAAAAAAAAAAAAAAAAAAAAAAAAGAGGGCCATGAGGCCCTGAATCGCTCAACTGAGTAAAAAGGTCAAAGGTCAAACTAGGATCATCATTTGAACAAACCTGGCAGTTTGAAACTGCCAAAATATGAGACGTTGGTTGATGGTCAAAGAATGACCTAGGCCTCTATTGCTAAAATGTTCTTGTACTCATTTATTTGAACGTATTTATCAACCAGCATTTTCAACAAGTTCCATGAACTCTTATATAATTTAATACATTTTCCCATATAAAAGCACCCGAAACAAGTTTGACCTTGCCATAAGAATGTCAAAGTCAACATATTCTCATATTTGACCTGGTGGTAAAGAGGTCAAGGTCAACAACCCAAGGTCATCATTTGATCAGTCTTGGTATCACTCGAATACCCAATCCTACATACGAAAGTTCAAGGACATCAGTAAACTGGCTCAGGAGAAGAAGATTTTTAACGGTTTTTACTATATATGGGCATGGTGGCCATGCTGGTCATCTGGACCAGTTGAACAAATTTTCGTTCCCTCTGCCCCTGAAGGCCAGCCTTATACAAAATCTGGTTATAATTATCTTTTTTGTGTGGAGATGTTTGACATTGTCAAAATATGAGAGTCCTAGGTCAAAGGTCGAAAGATGACCTTGACCCTTTGTACTCATGAATCTTTATGTACTTATTAAGATGACTATATATAACAATTTTTAGGCCGAAAGCTTATTAATAAAAAGTTTCCATGAAATCTTATGATCAAGCATTTTCCCATATTTGAGCTGGCTGTAAAAACAGGTCAAGGTCAAACCCAAGGTCATCACCTGAATAGTCTTCGTAGTACTTAAGTACCCGATGCTACATACCATTTGTCAAGGCCATCAGTCAAGTGGTTCTGGAGAAGAAGAGTTTTAAAGCTTTTTATCATATAGTGGCATGTTGGCCATGTTGGTCACGTGGCCAAGACCATTTGAACAAATTTTCGTTCCCTCTGCCCCTGACCCGGAGGTGCTACATGAAATTTGGTTACAATTTTCCCAGTGACTTTTGAGCAGATGTCATAGAATTGTCAAAATATGCGAGTCCTGGGTCAAAGGTCAAAGAATGAACTTGACCTCTTGTACTTATAAATCTTCGTGTACTTATTAAAATGACTGTATACACCAATTTTTAGGCCAAAATCCTCAAAATATTCCATTAATTTTTATAGCATTGTTCCATATTTGACCTTGCCGTAAAAAGGTCAAGGTCAATCCAAGGTCATCATTCTAGCAATCTTGGTAGTACTCAAGTACCTGATGCAGCATACCAAGTTTCAAGGCAATCAATCTTTTGGTTCTGAAAAAATAGAGTTTTGAAGCTTTTTGCCATATATGGGCGTATTAGCCATGTTGGTCATATAACCTGGGCCGTATGAACAAATTTTAATTCCATCAACCCCTGAAGGCTTAGAATATGAAATTTCATTACAATTGGCCCAGTGGCTTTTGAGGAGATGTTTGAAACTGTAGAGAAATATGAAAGTCCTGGGTCAAAAGCCTAATAATGACCTTGACATTTTTACTCATAAATCTTCATGTACTCGTTAAGATGACTTTATATACCAATTTTCAAGATATCTTATGTGCTAGCAGTTTTCCTTATAAAAGCACAAGAAAGCAAAATTGACCTTACCGTAAAATAGGTCAAGGTCAACCCAAGGTCATATTTTTTATAATCTTGGTAGTAATGAGACTAAATATTTTCTATGGAATAACTGTATTGAGGAGTGGATCCCTTACTGCACAGTTGTATAACTCTGAGAGCAAGCAGTTACTAATAAAGTTGTTGTTTTCTTTCGTTTAGAAGATAGCTCTATTCTATTCTGTTCTATCCAATAACCTTACAAGGTCGTTGGGATACCAAAGATGACTTTGAAACGATCCCTTTCCACCTTGTCCTGTTTTCAGCTGCCGTAGTTGAGCTGGCAAAGTCCATTCCTGTCCATTCTTTAATATTGTCTTCCCTCCTCTTCTTCTGTCTACATCTTCTTCTTTTCTCCTTTCACTGTGCCCTGTAGAATTGTCTTAGTTCTATATTCATTGTTTTAAAGATTACCTTTCCAATTCTTCCACATCGGACCAGGAAATTTAAGAACTGATAGCAACTCTTTTCTGACCCAGGTGCTGCAGTGTGGGAAATTGTAAGTGCCAATCTGAAGATAGGATATCTTGCTCAAGGACACAATACAAGGCGCATCTCTTAGAGATCGAACTCGCGACCCTTCGATCTCAAGTTAGACACGCTACCAATTGCAACACTGTTTATGTAGAGCTTTCCTGGGTATTGTAGAGCAAACTCTATGGAAGCCACATCGTTTTTTTTTCTCAGTTGAAAGGACATATTTTCAAGGGAGGGAACTTTTGTGTCTTTATTGTTTGCTGTTTTGATAGTATAACGTTCGTAGAAGGCACATACAAGCATGAGTACACTGATTTATGGCTACGCTAATCAAAACTTCTGAAGGCCCAGTTTTCTTGAGGCCCGGCAGATTGACAGAACACAGACCAGACAGACCAACAGACAGACCAGTGACAGGCAGACAAACTGACAGACAGGGCGGTGGATACGTGCGTTTTTGTGGACTGCGTCATGACAAAACATGCTCTGTGCACATGCTGTCATCAAAGCATGCCCATCCGCGCAGTCTGATCAGCGTGATTCTGTTCGCTGCATGAATAACAACAAGTTTGTAGTCAGCCAAAGGATAGCTTCCAACCAGCTTGGGTGACTCCGTTGACAGTTGTGTGAATAGGCTAGTCAGAGCTCACAAAGACACGTTTACTCAGGCGCTGCAAAAAAGTAAGCCCTAACATCCTCCGAGAATACAACTAGATTTTAAAATTATCTAATTAATACGGCCTTTCAACCGTGTTTGCATGAAATATACACTCGGGTGCAACTTTGCACCCAGTTTGCACTCTGGGCGTATTTTGTCCATATAAAAAAGTGTTTCAAGCAAAATCAGGGCTGTCTGTTTACAACTTGGCTATCTGATCGAACCTCTGCCTCTATTTGTCATTAGGTAATCGTATCGATTACGGTTAATAATCAAAACTTCCGCAACACAAGACTATAACGTGGTTCCTTTCCTTACATAAGCCTAATGCGGCCATCTGACGCGAATAGCACGTCATGTGGTCGACTTGACACAATGAAGACTTCAGTGCATAGTAGTGTTATTGTATGGTGTTACATCCAACGTCGTGTTACCGCTGTGGAGCAATGATTAATTGCTTAACGTCCACGGTAAACAACTATGGTCATGTCGGGACGGTCAGTTAACCTAACCACACTATTCCTGGGCAGGCTCAACACGTTTTGGCTGTCGAGTCCTCATCCTTGCTTCATCACAGTCTTTTCTTGATTTTAATTGTTGCCCGTGATGAGTTAGGGGACCTCCATACGAACCGAACTACCAACTAATTGTGTGCACCTCGGCGGTGGGTGAGGGTGAAGGTTTGGGCCCAGTAAAACCGGTTTAACCCCCCCCCAGTAGTTATTACTGACCGTCCCAAGGCGGTACTTTCGTTGCGGTTGCATTTGTTTTATGTTCGGTGCTGTTTAATTTATTGTGTTCTCATTTTAACCCTTCTATAATAAAAATAATATATTCCTGGGCAGGCTTAACACGTTTTGGCTGTCGAGTCCTCATCTTTGATAATCGCTGAGGAACAGGCTGGGTTCCGAGCAGGAAGGAGCACCACAGAACTAATCTTCAACCTTAGAATCCTGTGTGAAAAGTATATGCAACATCAGCAGAATCCGTACGGGAGAGGGAAAACGACAACAGGCCGCGCATGATCCGGCAATGCGCATGCTCAACTATATACTATTAATAGCTCGTTTAAATATAGCACATATCGACCGATCTATTTTTAAGTCGCTGCATCCATGTTTAAAAATAGACAATTAAAACAGACAGCTTGTATGACTGTGTGTGGATCATGCAAAACTTATCGTTGAAGAATTTGAATATGAAACATGTTCATCTTTTTTCGAAGTTCGATCAACAAAAATGTTGGCCAGATTGATGTCTAATAAACAAACAATTGACATTGTTTAATATGTTTCATTGGCCCTTTTACTGAATGCATGTATTAGGGACGAGTCATTATCAGGTTGGGGGCCGGGTACATTCAGGAGGGTATGTGTGTGTGTGTTTGAGGGGGGGGGGGGGGGGGGGTTATTGGTGATCTACTCGGAGGGGAGGGGGTGGAGTGTGTGGAGGCATAGGGGGGAGTCCTGCATAATTTGCCTTTTTTTTTAAATAAAGACAAATGGAAAAAATCCATTTGTCTTAATTTAAAAAAAAAATGTTCAAGACTCCCCATTACACCTACACTTTCAAATAAATTCTATTCTTTCAAATTTAAGATTTAAAAACGCTTACAAAGAAGAGAATACTAGGGTCGCTCTATTCCCCCTCCCCCCACCCCCACCCCCAACAAAAAACATTGATGTATTAGTAGGAAAATATACAATGAATGGTCTTAAAACACGTCGATCAGAGGATGTTCTCAACTAAACTTAACGCCTGCGTTTGTGACGGTTCCTTGTCATCAGTAAAAAACTGCTCTAGAATCTGGGCACTGGGCCCAACACCCTTAATGTTATTATCAGCTTTATAGAGCATTCAGCATCAGTTTCTTGGTGGACATTTGCAGAAAAAAATAACGAACCATTAATCGGTATATATAATTAACCTGCAACAATGAGAGAAATTTCTTTGTATTTTCTGCCCAAAAGTTTGATTGAGGTCTGTCTATTATAAAGGTTCTTGAGGTCTGTCTTACATAAGGTGTGTGGATAGGTCATAAAGTTTTTTGTCACCTATCTGGAGGAGGGGGGGGGTGAAAACCAAATATAATCAAACTGGTAGGTAGCATGATTTGCTCTATGACAAATAGGGACCGTGATGCAGCTAATTTTATAATTTCATGATTACAGCTGGAGCATGATAGCTGGGTCTCTGTTAGTGTTAACTACAGCACAGCTGCAGCACGCTCTCAATTTGTCATATAGGAAACCATAACAACAGCTGGAGCATGGTCTCTGTTAAGTATATAGGAAATCATGCTCCACCTGTTGTCATGAGAGTATAACAATAGCTGGAGCATGGTCTTTGTTAAGTATATAGGAAATCATGCTCCACCTGTTGTCATGCGATTATAACAACAGCTGAAGCATGGTCTTTGTTAAGAATATAGGAAATCATGCTCCACCTGTTGTCATTAGAGTATAACAACAGCTGGAGCATGGTCTCTGTTAAGTGAATAGAGAATCATGCGCCACCTGTTGTCATGAGAGTATAACAATAGCTGGAGCATGATCTTTGTTAAGTATATAGAAAATCCTGCTCCACCTGTTGTCATGAGAGTATAACAACAGCTGGAGCATGGTCTCTGTTAAGTGAATAGGAAATCATGGGCCACCTGTTCTCATGTTCTCATGACAGTATAACAACATCTGGAGCATGGTCTGTCTTAAGTGAATAGGAAATCATGTGCCACCTGTTGTCATGAGAGTATAACAACAGTTGGAGCATGGTCTCTAGTAAGTGAATTGGAAATCATGCGCCACCTGTTGTCATGTGAGTATAACAACAGCTGGAGCATGGTCTCTGTTAAGTATATAGGTAATCATGCTCCACCTGTTGTCATGAGAGTATAGCAACAGCTGGAGCATGGTCTCTTTTATATATATATAGGACATCCTGCTCCACCTGTTGTCATGAGAGTATAACAACAACTAGAAATGATCGCTGTTTAGTAAATAGGAAATCAAGCGCCACCTTTTGGCATGAGAGTAAAACAACATCTGGAACATGGTCCCTCTTAAGTATATAGGTAATCATGCTCCACCTGTTGTTATAGGAGTATAACAACATCTGGAGCATGGTCTCTGTTAAGTATATAGAAAATCCTGCTTCACCTGTTGTCATGAGAGTATAACAACAGTTGGAGCATGGTCTCTCTTATGTATATAGGAAATCATGCTCCATCTGTTGTCATGAGAGTATAACACATCTGGAGCATAGTCTCTGTTAAGTGAATAGGAAATCATGCGCTTCCTGTTGTCATGAGAGTATAACAACAGCTGGAGCATGGTCTCTGTTAAGTATATAGGAAATCATGCTCCACCTGTTGTTATGGGAGTATAATAACAGCTGGAGCATGGTCTCTGTTAAGTAGATAGGAAATCATGCTCCACCTGTTGTCATGAGAGTATAACAACAGCTGGAGCATGGTCTTTGTTAAGTATATAGGAAATCCTGCTCCTCGTGTTATCATGAGTGTATAACAACAGCTGGAACATGGTCTATGTTAAGTATATAGGAAATCCTGCTCCACCTGTTGTCATGGAGAGAATACAACAACAGCAGGAGCATGATCTCTGTTAAGTTTATAGGAAATGCTGCTCCACCTGTTGTCATTAGAGTATAACAACAGCTTGAGCATGGTCTCTGTTAAGTATATAGGAAATTCTACTCTACCTGTTGTTATGAGATTATAACAACAGCTGGAGCATGTTCTCTGTTTAGTGTATACGAAATCATGCTCCTCCTGTTGTAACGAGACTATAACATCAGCGTGAGCATGGTCTCTGTTAAGTATACAGGAAATTATGCTCCACCTGTTGTCATGAGAGTATAGCAACAGCTGGAGCATGGTCTCTCTTATGTATATTGGAAATTATGCTCCACCTGTTGTCATGAGAGTATAGCAACAGCTGGGGCATGGTCTCTCTTATGTATATATGAAATTATGCTCCACCTGTGCATAGTCCCTGTTAAGGGAATAGGAAATCATGCGCCACCTTTTGTCATGAAAGTATAACAACAGCTGGAGCATGGTCTTTGTTAAGTATATAGAAAATCCTGCTCCACCTGTTGTCATGAAAGTATAGCAACAGCTGGAGCGTGGTCTCTCTTATGTATATAGGAAATCATGCTCCCACCTGTTGTCCTGAGAGTATCACAACAGCTGGAACATGGTCTCAATTAAGTGAATAGGAGACCATGCGCCACCTGTTGTCATGAGAGTATAACAACATCTGGAGCATGGTCAAGAAGCTCATATGACATCCCAGATTATGATCGGGAGCCACAAGATAACAGTCGAGACATCCCAGACTCAGTTCGGGAGTCACAAGGCACTTATCAGGAGCAACCAAGAAGCTCATATGGCATCCCAGACATTGATCGGGAGCCACCAGATAACAAGTTATGGCATTCCAGATTCTGTTATGGCATCACAAGGTAGTAATCAGGAGCAATCAAAAAACACTCATGGCATACCAGACTCTGATTGGGAGCCACCAGTTTCCTCACGTAGGGCAATTTTATCCAGTCCTCGCATCAAGACAGCAAGCTTAGGGTGGTGTTATCCTGTTACCATCAAGACAGCAAGCTGGAGCAGCCAAGAAGCTCATATGGCATCCCAGACTATGATCGGGAGCCACAAAATAACAGTCATGACATCCCAGATGCAGTTTGGGAGTCACAAGCCAGTAATCAGGACCAGTTAAGAAGCACATATGGCATCCCAAACTATGATCAGGAGCCACCAGATAACAGTCAAGACATCCCAGACCCAGTTTGGGAGTCACAAGGCACTTATCAGGAGCAACCAAGAAGCTCATATGGCATCCCAGACATTGATCGGGAGCCACCAGATAACAAGTTATGGCATTCCAGATTCTGTTATGGCATCACAAGGTAGTAATCAGGAGCAATCAAAAAACACTCATGGCATACCAGACTCTGATTGGGAGCCACCAGTTTCCTCACGTAGGGCAATTTTATCCAGTCATCGCATCAAGACAGCAAGCTTAGGGTGGTGTTATCCTGTTACCATCAAGACAGCAAGCTGGAGGTGTTGCTATCCGGTTGTTCCCATCAAGACAGTCTGCTGGGGGCATTGTTATCCTCTTGACCCAGTTATCACATTATTAGGTGGTACAGGTACATTCTTATGACAACAACTTTGAAGAGGCATATTGTTTTGGTCCTGTCTGTCTGTCCACTCATTACATTTTTAGTTTAAGAGCTGTGATACTCAAGAATTGTTTGAGATAGAATCTGGGTTTGAGATAGAACCTTGGAAATATATTATATGGAACAGGCATAAAAAACAAATAGATTGCTTCTTCATGGTGTTGAAATTTGATTTATGTGTTTACCGTGATGATTCATTGACGAGTTAGAGGGTTATCATGCGAACCGAACAACCAACTAAATGTTTTGTACCACTTCAGAAACTGAGGGTGAGGTTGGGCCTGTAAAATCGATTTAAGCCCCCCAGTAATTCATTACTGACCGTTCCAAGGCGGTAGTTCTGTTGTGGTTCTTTGTTGCCTGTTTTTGGTGTCAGAGTTTCTGTGATGTTTTACCTTATGTATGTTATTATTATTTTTGGTTCGGTTTGGGTTGCTGAGTGGCCACCTTTTGGGAACAAGCTGCTCACTCGGTTGGCCATATGTTCTCTGTATCTTGATTATTTGTAATCTTAGTTGTTTCCAACTATGGTTTGAGGGCTGGATTTGGATTTTGATTGTTTCAGTTCCTGGTCTTTGCATACTTTTTACTTTTACTGTTTTTCCCTTCGTCCAGCTGTCTTTTTATTGAAGAGTTATCCTTTTTCAGTTTAGGCATTCTATATAGGGACAACCTTGTGAGCAAAATAACTCAAGAGCTGCTTTAGCTAGAATCTCTATACAGTCAACCCTCTTTACAACGACACTCTTTACACCAGCAAAATTCTTTATAACGTCATTTTGATAGGCACGAAATGGCTAAATTGTTCTTAATAGGCATTCGTTACAACAGCAAATTCAGTTTAACGTCAAAATATTTGGGAACAAATACTGTCGTAGTAAAGAGGGTCTGCTGTATTTGCCATACATTTACAGACCAAGATGTACGGTAGATGACCATATTAATACAGTTATGGTCCTTTATGTAGATGACCTGATTGACTTAAGCAAGTAACCTTGTGACCAAATTACTTAAGAACTTTATGGCATACAGCTATGAACCAGGGTGTAGATGATCTGATTAGCTTTTTAGCCAGTTCTATAAATATTGGGGTGAGTTATACCCCTTTCTGACATCTACATTTTGGGATGAACCCTTCTTTGGAGGCAAGCATATGGTTGGGGGCATAGTGTTTCATAAACACATTTTCTAGTTACAAAAGATACAAAACGAACGATTAGCTGATTATAAAGCAGACACACGCTTAAAATGATAATAAAGTGTGCTGACACGGAATTCGTTTATGTAATCACCGACTTGCGCGCATTGCCGCAATAAACAAACACCTATGATTGTGTATTACCTAGACACGTGTTCAGAAGGCAGCTTTAAGAACACCAACCGTGAAATGGATCAAATAAATGATACCGAAGATAAGTAAGAGAGGGAAAAATAATATAAATTCAACCTCGGGTTCAAACTTACGGAAAACTGTCTGGATGCTGATGCTTTTAGATCGGTGTATCGCACAAGAAACCATAAATATCAGCGCTATAATCTGTCCGGTAATTAAACATAGTTACTATCTGAATGTCGGAAAAATGGAAATAACTTTTCAGTTTTACGAAGCTTATTTATACGAAATGTAACTTTTTTTTATTTTGAACAAACGTGAATGTATTGCCGGGACGTTAAACACGGCGTCGATGAAAGGGGTCATGAAAATCAAGAGCGACTTGTCGGGATTCTCAATATGATATTAAAATAAATAAATAAAAATATATATAAACTATATGCCCCTCCCCACTTCGTGGCGGGGGCATAATAAAAACTGTTACATGAAAACGGGGCAATTATACTTTAATTTGGTCTTTCAATGATTTTTTTGCAGTTAACATTTACAAAACGTCTGCTTTATACATGTTATGTGTGCTTGCAGTTGTACTGAATTATATGGGATATCCTATAGATGACGTCAGAGTCTACTTGGGTAGATAACTCGTGCGCGACTTAATCGATTTACAGGAAAGGTGTATATTCTCATGACAACAGGTGGAGCATGATTTCCTATACTCGTAACAAAGACCATGCTCCAGTTGTTGTTATACTCTCATGACAACAGCCGGAGCAGGATTTCTAATTTACTTAACAGAGACCATGCTCCAGCTGTTGTTATGCTTTCATGACAACAGGTGGAACAAGATTTCCTATATACTTAACAGAGACCATGCTCCAGCTGTTGTTATATCCTCATGACAACATGTGGAGCGTGATATCTTATAAACTCAACAGAGACCGTGCTCCAGTTGTTGTTATACCCTCATGACAACAGGTGGCGCATGATTTCCTATATATCCTTAAGACCATGCTCCAGTTATTGTTTTACTCTCATGAAAACAGGTGGCGCATGAGTTCCTATTCACTTAACAGAGACCATGCTCCAGCTGTTGTTATATTCTCATGACAACAGGTGGAGCATGATTTCCTATATCCTTAACAAGGACCATGCTCCAGATGTTGTTATACTCTCATGACAACAGGTGGAGCATGATTTTCTATATATTTAACAGCGACCATGCTCCAGCTGTTGTTATACTCTCATGACAACAGGTGGAGCGGAATTTCCTATATACTAAACAGAGAACATGCTCCAGCTGTTGTTATACTCCCATGGCAACAGGTAGAGTAGGATTTCCTATATACTTAACAGAGGCCATGCTCCTGCTGTTGCTATCTTATCATGACAACAGATGAAGGGTTTCCTATATACTAAACAGAGACCATGCTCCAGCTTTACTTATTTTCCCCATGACAACAGGTGGAGCATGATTTCCTATATACTTAACAGAGACCATGCTCCAGCTGTTGTTATAGTCTCATGACAACAGGAGGAGCAGGAATTCCTATATACTTAACAGAGACCATGCTCCAGATGTTGTTATACTCTCATGACAACAGGTTGAGCATGATTTCATATATACTTAACAGAGACCATGCTCTAGCTGTTGATATATTCTCATGAGAACAGGTGGAGCAGGATTTCCTAAATACTTAACAGAGACCATGCTCCAGATGTTGTTATACTCTTATGACAACAGGTGGAGCATGATTTCATATATACTTAAGAGACCCTACTCAAGCTGATATTTCACTCTCAATACAAGAGGTAGAGTAGGATTTCCTATATACTTGACAGAGGCCATAGCTGTTGCTATGCTATCATGACAACAGGAGGAGCATGATTTCGTATATACTAAACAGAGAACATGCTCCAGCTGTTGTTATACTCTCATGACAACATGTAGAGTAGGATTTCCTATATACTTAAAGGCCATGCTCCAGCTGTTGCTATGCTATTATGACAACAGGTGGAGACGGATTTCCTATATACTAAACAGATACCATGCTCCAGCTGTTCTTAATTTCTCATGACATCAGGTGGAACATGATTTCCTATATACTTAACAGAGACCATGCTCCAGCTGTTGTTATACTCCCATAACAACAAGTGGAGCATAATTTCCTATATACTTAACAGAAACCATGCTCGTGCTATTGTTATACTCCCATAGCAACAGGTGGAGCATGATTACCAATATTTTTAACAGAGACCATGCTGCAGATTTTGCTATACTCCCATGACAACAGGTGGAGCAAGATTTCCTATATACTAAACAGAGACCATGCTCCAACTGTTGCTATACCATCATGACAACAGGTGGAGCATGATTTCCTATATACATAATAGAGACCATGCTCGAGATGTTGTTATACTCTCGTGACAACAGGTGGAGCATGATTTCCAACATACTTAACAGACACCATGCTCCAGCAGTTGCTATACTCTCATGACAACAGGAGGAGCATGATAGCGTATATACTATATATTCTCTCATGACAACAGGAGGAGCATGATTTCGTATATACTATACAGGGAACATGCTCCAGCTGTTGTTATACTCTCATGACAACAGGTGGAGCATGATTTCCTATAAACATAAGAGAGACCATGCTCCAGCTGTTGCTAAACTGTCATGACAACAGTTGGAGCATGATTACCTATATACTTTACAGAGACCATGCTCCAGCTGTTGCTATACTCTCAGGACAACAGGTGGAGCAGGATTTCCTATATACTAAACAGAGACCATGCTCCAGATATTGTTATATTCTCATGACAACAGGTGGAGCATGCTTTCCTATATACTCAACAGAGACCATGCTCCAGCTGTTGTTATACTCTCATGACAACAGGAGGAGCAGGATTTCCTATATACTTCACAAAGACCATGCTCCAGCTGTTGCTATACTCTCCGGACAACAGGTGGAGCATGATTTCCTATACACTAAACAGAGACCATGCTCCAGCTGTTGGTATACCCCCATAACAACAGGTGGAGCATGATTACCTATACACTTAACATAAACCATGCTGCAGATGTTGTTATACTCTCATGACAACAGGTGGCGCATGATTTCCTATTCACTTAACAGAGACCATGCTCCAACTGTTGTTATACTCTCATGACGTCAGGTGGAGCATGATTTCCTATATACATAAGAGAGACCATGCTCCAGCTGTTGCTATACTCTTATGACAACAGGTGGAGCAGGAATTTCTAAATACTTTACAGAGACCATGCTCCAGATGTTGTTATACTCCCATAACAACAGGTGGAGCATGATTTCCTATTCAATTAACAGAGACCATGCTCCAGCTGTTGTTATACTCTCGTGGCAACAGGTGGAGCATGATTTCCTATATACATAAGAGAGACCATGCTCCAGCTGTTGCTATACTGTCATGACAACAGTTGGAGCATGATTACCTATATACTTTACAGAGACCATGCTCCAGATGTTGTTATACTCTCATGACAACATGTGGCGCATGATTTCCTATTCACTTAACAGAGACCATGCTCCAGCTGTTGTTATACTCTCATGACAATAGGTGGAGCATGATTTCCTATATACATAAGAGAGACCATGCTCCAGCTGTTGCTATACTCTCATGACAACAGGTGGAGCAGGATTCTATATATACTTAACAAAGACCATTCTCCAGCTGTTTTTATACTCTTATGACAACAAGTGGCGCAAGATTTCCTATTCACTTAACAGAGACCATGCTCCAGCTGTTGTTATACTCTCATGACAACAGGCGGAGCATGATTTCCTATATTCTTAACAAAGACCATGCTCCAGCTGTTGTTATACTCTCATGACAACAGGTGGAGCATGATTTCCTATATACTTAACAGAGACCATGCTGCAGATGTTGTTAAACTCTCATGACAACAGGTGGAGCATGATTCCTATATACTTAACAGAGTCCAACCATGCTCCGGCTGTTGTTATGGTTTCCTATATGACAAATAGAGAGCTTGCTGCAGCTGTGCTGTAGTTTACACTAACAGAGACCAAGCTGTAGCTGTTGTCAGGCTAAAGAAGATCGTGCTCCAGCTGTCATCATGAAATTATAACAACAGCTGCATCACGGTCCCTATTTGTCATATAGGAAATCATGCTATCTACCAGTTTCATCATATTTTGTTTTCAACTCCCGCCCCCCCCCCCACTCCAGATAAGTGACAAAAACATTTATGACCCATCCACCCCCTCCCGCCCCAACCCCCCACAACCCTAATGTAAGACAGACCTCAAGAACCTTTATAATAGATAGACCTCAATCAAACTTATGGGCACAAAATACAAAGAAATTTCTCTCACTGTTACAGGTTGATTATATATACCGATTAATAGTTCGTTATTTTTTTCTGCAAATGTCCACCAAGAAACTGATACTAAATGCTCTATAAAGCTGATAATAACATCAAGGGTGTTGGGCCCAGTGCCCAGATTCCAGAGCAGTTTTTTTTACTGATGACAAGGAACCGTCACAAACGCAGGCGTTAAATTTACTTGAGAACATATCCTCTGGTCGACATGTTTTTAAGACCATTCATTGTATATTTTCCTACTAATACACCAATGATTTTTTGTTGGAAGGGGGGGGGGGGGGGGAGGGGAGGGAGGGGAATAGAGCGACCCTAGTATTTTCTTCTTTGTAAGCGTTTTTAAATCTTAAATTTGAAAGAATAGAATTAATTTGAAAGTGTAGGTGTAAGACGGAGTCTTGAACATTTTTTTTAAATTAAGATTAAGACAAATGGATTTTTCCCATTTGTATTATTTAAAAAAGAAATTATGCAAGTCTCCCCCCTATCCCTCCACACACTCCCAGTAGATCACTAATAACCCCCCCCCCCCCAATCACAAACACATAGCCTTCTGAATGTACCCGGCCCCCGACCTGATAATAAATTACTTGTCCCTAATACTTGCATACAGTAAAAGGGCCAATGAAACATATTAAACAATATCAATTGTTTTAGATCTACATGTAAATATATCAAACTGGCCAACATTTTTGTTGATACGAAGGGTCTCTAAATTCCATCGCCCGTACAGCAAACCCTTACGATAGTAGAACATTATATCGTCGTGCCCAGTGAGTTTTGCTCATTTTTAATCTAATTAGGGGAAAAGAAAGAATTAAAAAAATAAATAAATAAATAAATAAATAAATAAATGATAAATAAATAAATCTACTGAAAAAGTAATTTGCAGAGAGCTTTAAAATGCTAGATAAGCCATTGTTTTAAGTGCAGCGCTATACAATTATTATTGGATTTTCCGAAAGCTATTTATAACTAAAAATGGATTTACCAATGTCTATTAAAAGTAACAGACCGACGCATGCGCAATTAAAAATCATGCGCGGCCTGTTGTCGTTTTCCCTCTCCCAATCCGTACCATGTCTCCAAAAGAGAAGCAAGTATGCTTATTTTTATGGTCTGTCAATTTATGACACAGCAGTTACGGTTCTTGGGTAATACTTCATCCGTAAAATGTTACTGTTTGGATGAGCAAAGAAATGAATCAACGTTTCAATACGCGCGTATACATATTTTTGCAGTTGCAGTTATAAGTCATGCTGAAAGTCATCTTGAACAGGCTTAAACCAAAAGACGAAGAGATAATCGCCGATGAACATGCTGGGTTCCGAGCGGGAAGGAGCACCACAGAACAAATCTTCAGCCTTAGAGTCCTGTGTAAAAAGTATCTTCAACATCAGCAGAACCTGTGCCGTGTCTTCATTAATTTCAAAAAAGCCTTTGACAGGGTATGGCATGCAGCCTTATGGGCCACCATGCGGAAGTACAATATCAGTGCAAATCTAGTACGCACCATCGAGCAGCTATACGACAAGGCTACAGTCCTGATAAATGGCAGCACAGGAAAATGGTTCAGAACAACATTGGAGTAAGATAAGGATGTCTTCTGTCACCCACCCTCTTCAACATTTTTCTCGAACGGATCATGTCTGATGCTCTGGAAGAACATGACGGAAAGGTTAGCATAGGCTGTAGAAATATTACCAATTTGCGGTTTGCCGATGACATAGACGCTCTAGCTGAGGAAGAGCAGGAACTAGAGGCTCTAGTTGAAAGTTTCGACCAAACCTGCGCAAGGTATAAGATGGAGATCAGTGCTGAGAAGACCAAACTGATGACGAACAGCGCAGACGGCATCCAGAGGGAGATCAAGGTAAAAGGGCAGAAGCTGAGTACTGTAAGCAGCTTCAAATACCTTGGAGCAGTTGTCTTAGATGATGGCTCAAAACAGGAGGTTCTCTCAAGGATTGCACAAGCCACTTCAGCTCTTACTAAGCTGAAAACAATTCGGAGAGATAACAATATATCTCTTGGATCAAAGGTGAAACTTATGCGCTCCCTTGTAATTTCCATATTTCTGTGTGCCTGTGAATCATGGACCTTGACAGCAGAGTTAGAGAAAAGAACGCAGACCTTTGAGATGAGATGCTACCGAAGGTTACTGAACATTTCGTTCAAGGACCATATAACCAATGAGGAGGTTCGCAGGAAGATCCAAGCAGCCATTGGAGAATATGATGAACTCCTTACGCTGTCAAGAAACGGAAACTAAGGTGGTTTGGCCACGTCTCGAGGTCTTCTGGTTTAGCAAAGACAATTCTTCAGGGCACAGTGAAAGAAAAAAGAAGAAGAGGTAGACAGAAGAAGAGGTGGGAAGACAATATCAAGGAGTGGACAGGAATGGATTTTGCCAGCTCAACTAGGGCAGCTGAAGACAGGACAAGGTGAAAAGGGATTGTTTTGAAGTCATCTGTGGTGCCCCAACGACCTAGTAAGGTTATGGGATAGAATAGAATAGATAATAAGAATAGAAAACAGGTTAAAATAGTTGTTAAATGTTTTTCGTATAATTTGCTTCGTCTGTTGTTATCCTGCTGTTGGTCTAAATTATTTAGTTCAGTAAAGATAGCTGAGTTGCCACCTATTTGGGAAAGAGCTGCTGACTCGGCTTATCACTTGTAATTTATTGTTTGTTGGGATTTCTTTGTCAATCTTTACCTTTGATGTTGGAGATAGGGTTTGGGATCTGATTCAGTCAGTTCCTGAAGTGTAGTAACTCTTTAAATTTAGACCTCTTAAGCGGTTAACCAGTACAATGAAACGCCTCGTTTTTTCTTCATCCAGATTTTCGGGTGTGTCAGAATGAAACTCAATTTCAGCGTAGGCCTACATGTGAAATATAGTTCATGGACGGATATTGATACATGGCAGAAACCTGTTGTCGGCAGAAGGGTTACCAGGAACAATAACAAAATATGGACACCCTCTGTCTATCTTTATACATGTATGCCCTTTGGCTTTCAACATTTTAAAAAAGGTTTACTTTAAATATTCAATTAAAAAATATATTTTACCGGCTTACCTGACACCTTTTCGAGCGACTAAATTTCTAGGGCGAAAAATACTTTAAGTCGGAACACGCACTCCCAACGACAGACGACGGTATGGCTCTGGCCTTTTGATAACTGATATATTTCATTTTATGGATAACTTTGTATATATTTCCTGTTAAAGATCATCTCTACTTTTAAAGATAACGGTTCACTCAAAAGATGTAAAAGAAGTTGACAGTGCTCTCCATTTATGGGTTTCTTTGACCTAATATCATGCATATAGTTACACCAACCAATAGATGTTGTTCATAATAAAACGCAACTCTAGGTGTCCACCACCGTTTGTAGTACTTATAACTATTCTATTCATTCTATTCTATCCCATAACCGTATTAGGTCGTTGGGGCACCACAGATGACTTCGAAACAATCCCTTTCCACCTTGTCCCGTCTTCAGCTGCCCTAGCCGAGCTGGCAAAATCCATTCCTGTCCACTCCTTGATATAGTCTTCCAATCCTCCTCCTCCGTCCACCCCCTTCCCTTTCACTGTGCCATGTGCGGTCTTAATAATAAACTCCTCCTCGAGCTTCCCTGTATGTCGTACCTTGGCACATCGTCTTTGTTTGTGACAACCTATCTGGGTTAGCATCATCCGTTACCAGTGCTTGTACTTTGGCAAGATTTATGCTTTACTCCTCTTTGCTGACAGCCTTCTGTATGTTTTACCAGAGTTTATTTTTGCCAGTTGCCAGTCGTTCTAAGTGTTGTTGTGTGTACCCGTTATTCAATGTTTTGTAACTGATTTCGGATACAGAATCAGATTTCTATGTGCTTCTGTCCTGTTGGACATTTTGTTTCTTGCCCTTATTTAGGCTTGCAGCTGGTAATTCCTCCGATATTGTATAGCATTCTGTCTCGTCAGTCAGTCCCAGCTTTCTTGCCATCACTTCTGACCTCTTTATTCATTCAAGATTTGCAAAGAATTTCTGGCTATACTTGCCCTAGTCCTCTTGAAGATGGCCGTTGTGTACTCTGTCGTGCGACACGTAGCGTAGCGGAACGTAACGGCATGAGACGCAAGACTATACTTGCCCATGAAGCAATGTCTTGAATTGACTAACACCATGTCAGTTATAATATGTACTCTTTCAAATAAACTATTCTTAGATTGACTTTCACTTGCTGTTGTGCACAGTTAAACGTTCGAAAAAGATGTGGATCCTCGTATTTAGTCTGAGTTGAATTCGTATGTCATCAGGTCATTCATTACTCCAAAGGATCTGGTATATACTCCTCGCCAAAAGTTTAGCATATTTTCAAAGTTATTGTACAATGTTTATTAGAAATCTTAATACTTATACTTTAGTTCGACCTTTCACTATGAAGAGAAAATGCATCTCTTCGTCAACACAAATGCTTAAGCACTGTAAAAGCTCCAAATTTAAATTGATTCGAGTAAGCACTGCAGAAAGCGAGCACAGAAACGAATGCCCCAAAAATTTACATTTTCGAAAGAAAATAATGCCTGGTTTTAATGATTATAAAAGCAGTAATTTCGTTTAGGCCCAAATCATTTGACGTTACAATGGATTAAACTGGTGTAAGACAAAAGTCACTCATAACACTTTACAATTTTTTTTCTTCCCAAAATGTGTTTTGGACATATAGGTCTGTGCTGTTTTTTTTTTTTTTTTTTTTTTTTTTTGCAGTGGTTACTCACATTCAAATCAAAGTTGCCAATTTTACGGAGTCCCGGTCGCTCAGTGGGGTAAGCGCTGGCCTACTGTTCTGGCGGAGCCAGGTTCGAACCCTGTTTGAGGCGAGAATCTTGGTTACGATTAACGTATCACCCTCTCATCGTCCTGACTGAAATACTAATGAAAAGGACGTAAAATCGCAAGTCATCCATCCAACAGTTTGATTTTTTACTATCCAGCTGGGAATGGAATTGTGCGCTTACAAGGAGTGGTGGTGCTGTAATGACGCTAAGTTGCTGCTGATCCATGCCGGCAACCCGACCGTAGGTATTCAGACAAGCAAAACGCGTAAGGGTCATACTAAACACCGTAGAGAATGGAACACCCGAACGGTTCAAGGGGTTACTGCTGATCTAGCGGTCCCAGGTTCGATTCTCGCTGGAAGCGGAAATCTTTACAAAAGTAAATGGGGTTCCATTGCCTACAGCCTTTCATAATCACCCTTCCATCGTCCTGATATGACTGAAGTATGTTAAAAAGGACGTAAAATCGCAAGTCAGCCATCCATCCATGCTGTACCAAAGCAAACAGTTTAGACACAGACCAGACTGGTACGGCTAACGTTATAGTTACGATACCACCTCGTACCTCTTGTGATACTACCACATTTTTTGACTCATCATGCTCACCTGGATAGTCAAAAATTTGCTCAATTTTCGGGATAATTACAGAAACCGACAAAGGCGAATGGGTACACATTCAAGGGAAGCAACTCTGACATTTTCATTTTTGTTTCCCTTCTCAAGGGGTCAACACTTAAAGAAAAGAATTTGCTCCTATAGGAGCAAATTTTTTCCGTTAAGAGTAGACCCCTTTTTGGATGGGTTTCATCGTCATCGGAAGCAAACAGGAAGTCATAAAAAGCGCCCCCTCCTTTGTAAAAACGGTGGGAAACATACGCCTAAAGGTGATCTAATATTTATGGTTGTTACGGTAACTTTGACACTACAGCTCACCTTGCGACCTCTAGCACTAAAAACACGTATTAAGAAAATATCTAAATGTAAAACGATCGAACCGTCAAATAGTGAAAACGAAGAAGTTGAATTCTGTTTCAGATTATTCTTTACTCTAAAATGTCAACATTTTAATGATATTGCGTTACAGCCGCAAGTTTATCCCATTGATATCCAGTGTCCCATTAAGTGAGCGCGGCATCTGAGCAGGACTTAAGCCCGATTTCACGTCGCATTAGTGTTGCATTACGATAAATAGAGGATCTTACATGAGTACTTATGTATTATTGAATTTATTAAACGAGTTGGGAGAAAAGATAAGATGCGAGGCTGTGCCGAGCATCTTATCGTTTTTCCCAACGAGTTTAATAAATTCAATAATACATGAGCACGAATGCAAGATTTTATTGATCATATGACGCTAAAATCATATTTTATTAGCAGATTTTACACTGAAACGTCACGATTTCGCCTTTAGAAAACGTGACGTTTTTTATGGACGTCAATGTATAACGTTACAACGTAATTTGCATATTTAATCCACTAGTGGATTATCGCATTTAATGCATGGCTTTATTACACTCTCAGGTGCGACGTCATATGATAAAGGTAAAATATTCGATAACTAAGAGTTAGCGTTATAACCCAGCAGGCACATGACGTTATGTGCCCGCAGGGAAGGCGAAGTGAAATCAGGCCTTAGACTGTTTGTACTAAATACGGGAGTTCATGTGTTAAACACACACTCTGTTATTGAAAATGGTGAGATAGGAGGCTCTTGTACATCTATGAAATGGAAAAAAAGGCATATATGTAACACTTTCCACAAACGTACGTAACAATTTACACAAACCGCACATACGCACGCACCCATGCACGCACGCACGCACGCATGCATGCACGCACGCACATACAGACATGTCAAAACTTCCCACAAAATTGTAAAAGAATCACGACATTGTCAGAAAATCAGTTTTCCTCAAAAGTGTACTTTTTTTGTCACAGATGTTAAAGAAAAAGAGAACCATTGGTCTTGTAGCTCACCCGAGTCCATTCATTCTTGGCAAACTACCACCTGGTTAACTATGTATATACAAAAGCTGTTACGAAACAAAAAAGAGCTGTTACGAAACGAAAAAGAGTCATAGTTACCAAACGACCTGATGAACCGGTCGTTTGGTAAGTATGGACTTTTTCGTTTCGTATCAGCTCTATTTCTTTTCGTAAGATCCTTGAAAAACATGGTCAATCGGGTGTGAGCTTATGCTGACATTATTAAGCCTAAAGACCATTACGTTTCAAGATCATCAGCCCTCTGGTTCAGGAGAAGAGAATTTTGAGGTGTTTTACCATATATGGGCGTCATGCCCACATATGGTAAAACACCTTTAAAAGTCTTGGTCATTTGAGCATAACCATTTCATGAATAAATTATGTCGCATGCGCGTACCATATAAATTATAGTTTCAGATAGAGGAGCCTAGTAGCTTTAGAGGAGAGCTTATTTCAATTTTAGATTCTCAGTGACCTTGAACAAAGGTCAAAGAATGACATCGATCTTTGGAAGATAATGACTTCATCTGTTTGTTTTGTTCACCTTTAGTACCAAGTATTATATCGCAGACTTGAATAGTTTCTGAAAAATTCACTGTTTAAGCATTTTCCGAAAAATGACTATTCGCTCGAAAGGAACTAAAGTAGACCTTGCCATAAAAATCAGATCAGGGTCTACGCAGGGTCATCATGTGAATAAATTTTGTGAGATCATAGTCCTTAATGCTATACAGATACAAAGTTTCAAGGTCGCTGGCTGTTCGGCTCTAGAGAAGATTTAAAGGTTGTTTTTTTTACCACACATGGGCATCTGGTTACTATCTTGATCATGTGACCTAGACCTTCTGAACAAACTTTCTTTCCTCCGAGTCAGGGTGGCCGAGTCTATATGAAATATGGCTTCAGTTGGCCCAGTGGGCTCAGAGAAGAAGCTGTTGGAAAACTAAAATGTTTACAGACGGACGACAGAGGCTTGACCATACTTTATTTAAGCACACCTTTTAGTCAAGGCTTAGTTCAGTTGAGCAAACAATAAACGTCTAACGTGAAAATGGAAAAGTAATGAAGAAATGTCAGTAGATGAAAAAGATTTAGAGTCATTCACCAGTATACAAGAGACTATTATTTATGGCAGTTTTTCTTTAGTTTGATCATAGAGACAAGAGAGAGAGAGAGAGAGAGAGAGAGAGAGAGAGAGAGAGAAAGAAAGAAAGAGAGAGAGATGCTATAACGTGCATTATCACCATACCTGCAGTTGTGGTGTTGTCGTTACTATGGGCAAGTTTTACAGAACCGCACGATTCTGTCCGAGTGTTCAAAGTAGCAAACGGTACTTGTGCATGTGTTACTCAAGGACTTTAAATTTCAAGAGAATGGTTAGCCGTGTATATTAGAACTCAAAATCGCAAACTACAATGGACTGAAAAGTATTCAAAGTTGTTGACGGTAAAATATGTTTTAGTTTTTAGCTCACCTGAGCCAGCGGCTCCGGGGGAGCTTATAGGATGGTAAGGCTCCGTCGTCCGTCGTCGTCCGTCGTCCGTCGTCCGTCCGTCCGTCGTCCGTCCACAATTTCAAACGACTTCTCCTCTGAAACCGCTGGGCCAATTATAACCAAATTTCATATGCAGCCTCTAGGGAACTTAGGAACGAAAAGTTGTTCAAACGGTCCTGGTCACATGACCAACATGGCCGCCACGCCCATATATGGTAAAAACCTAGAAAAATCTTCTTCTCCAGAAGCGATAGGCTGATGGCCTTGAAACTTGGTATGTAGCATCGCGCATGCGAGTATTACCAAGATTGTTCAAATTATGACCTTGGGTTGACCTTGACCTTTTTTATGGTAAGGTCAAATTTGCTTTCTGTAGCTTTTATATGGGAAAATGCTAGAACATAAGATTTCTTGGAAACGGTTGAAGATTTTGACCTGAAAATTGGTATTTACAGTCATCTTAATGAGTACATGAAAATTTGTGCATACAAGAGGTCAAGGTCATTTTTTGACCTTTGACCCTGGTCTCTCATATTTTAACAATTTCACACATCTCCTCAAAAGCCACTGGGCCATTTGTAACCAAATTTCATATAGAGCCTCTAGGAGCTGAGGGAATGAAAATTTGTTCAAAGGTCTTCGTCACATGACCTAAATGGCCGCCACGCCCATATATGGTAAAAAACCTGTAAAAATCTTCTTCTCCAGAACCAATAGGCCGTTGGCCTTGAAACGTAGTATGTAGCATCAGGTATGCAAGCACTTCCAAGATTATTCAAATTATGACCTTGGGTTGACCTTGACCTTTTTTACGGTAAGGTCAAATTTGCTTTCTATAGCTTTTATATGGGAAAATGCTAGAACATAAGATTTCTTAGAAACTGTAGAAGATTTTGACCTGAAAATTGGTATGTTCAGTCATCTCAATAAGTACATGAAAATTTATGAGTACAATAGGTCAAGGTCGTTCATTGACCTTTGACCCTGGTCTCTCATATTTTGACAATTTCACACATCTTCTCATCAGCCACTGGGCCAATTGTAACCAAATTTCATATAGAGCCTCTAGGGGCTGAGGGAATGATTTTTTTAGCTCACCTGAGCCAGCGGCTCCGGGGGAGCTTATACGAGGGATGATCCAGAAGTTCGTGGACACCTTGAATAACTAAGGAATCTAAAAAGGCCCATCGATGAAATATTACATGACCATTGCCACACCATTGGTAAACACACATGTAAATTTTGAATCAGATGTCTCAAACGGTTCATATAAAACAATGCATTTTGTTCTGTTACCCTAGGTTGCGCGGCGCACGCCACAACGTCACGTTGACGTCTGGTATATGATAGTGCTAAAAATGTGAAGCTGATAAGATCCACCAAAGAAATCATGACACTAAAATCACAGTTTCAGCATTTATATAATGCGAGAAATAGAGCAATAAGATAATCACAAGTTTTCCATCGGGTTTTATAAAGCACAACTTCTGATATCGCGTAAACATTTCTTGGGCTCAGGTTTGAGGTGTCAAATCTATTATTTCATCGAACAAGTGCACCATTGCCATCATGAGGTCCGAAAATATGGCTCGACATTTATTTTCAGCACTCTTTTACACAGTATTTTCAAATGAGTATGTCTCATGATGCTTCGTGTAAAATATGATTTGTTTCCATTGGTTTTATGTCTTTTTATATCGACCTTTAGACAAACTGCTTGCGTGCAGACGTTCAAAAAACGTCATTTTCTTCTTTCATGTCAGAGGGTGGTGGTCTGTTTTGTTTGTGCAGAATGTCATGTAAAATTCCAATAATGAATATGCACATCGTTTGAAAGTGGGAAATGCTACTTTAGTTCTTGACTGCAATTTTATATCGAAATTTTAAGGATAAAAAATATATCTGATTATTTTAAAAGGAACATTTTGTATTTTCCTGCAAAAACTCTGGAGTGCGCCCCACAGACAACCCCTGGTGCATTAAAACGTAGATGCCAAACCCAATATTCATTGAATTTACCTGATATTGTGAGAAATTATTCAGCCATTTATAGAGAAGTATTGGTTAAGATTTGAAAGAAATAACTTATTGCATTTGGGTTTTATGGACTGTGTCCACGAATTTCTGGATCATCCCTCGTAGGATGGTAAGACTCCGTCGTCCGTCGTCGTCCGTCGTCGTCCGTCCGTCCGTCCGTCCGTCCACAATTTCAAACAACTTCTCCTCTGAAACCACTGGGCCAAATTGTAACCAAATTTCATATGTGGCCTCCAGAGGAAGGGGGAACGAAAAGTTGTTCAAATGGTCCTGGTCACATGACCAATATGGCCGCCATGCCCATATATGGTAAAAACCTAAAAAAATCTTCTTCTCCAGAACCGATAGGCCAATGTTCTTGAAACTTGGTATGTAGCATCGGGTGTGCGAGTACTACCAAGATTGTTCAAATTATGACCTTGGGTTGACCTTGACCTTTTTTACCATAAGGTCAAATTTGCGTATTCGAGTACTATCAAGATTGTTTAAAATGTTGACCTTGGGTTGACCTTGACCATTTTACAGCAAGGTCAAATATGGAAAAATGCTGGAACATAAGATTTCATGGAAAGTTTTGAAGATTTAGGCCTAAAAATTTGTATATACAGTCGAAAGGTTTATACCATAAATGGGTATGGTGGCTATTTTGGTGATGTGACCTGGACTGTTTGAACAAATTTTTGTTCAATCAAGCTCTGGAGGCTCTATATGAAATGTGTTTACAACTGGCTCTTTGCCTTTTGAGGAAATGTTTGAAAATGTCTAAAATATGAGAGATCGGTGTTAAATGTCAAAGAATGACCTTGACCTCTTGTACTCATAATTCTTCATGACCCTAAAGGGGTATTCCGAATGGAATGAGTTAAAGGAACCTTTGAAAACAGCGTACTAGTATACTCAAATGAGTCTCCGCATTCTTTTTGATTAATAAGACCTAGGCTGTTGGTATCACTAGGAGCCCCGGTAGCTCAGTTGGTTAATGGTTAAGCGCTGTCCTACTGATCTAGCAGTCCCAGCTTCGGGACCTGCTCGAGGCGGAAATCTTTTCAACTGTAAACTGAATTTCAATTCGCACAGCCTTTATCACCCCTCCCCCCCCCCCCTCCTTCCCACCCCATTGTCCTGACTTGACTAAAATACTATTGAAATCGCAAGTCATTTTTTTTATCCATTGTTTGTATTACTGCTTCGTCGTTGAAATAAACTTTTATTTTTGGAACACCGTGTAACTGTTGAGCGGAGACACGACAAAACAAACAAAGTGGATGTATGCCCAGCCAAGACTCCGCCTAGTCTGATCGGAGGCTTCACTGTTGGCATGCAGCTAGCTGAAACCCATAGTTACCCTTTAAGCAAGAGAGTGGCAAGTTCACCCGGTGAAGACTCAGATCAGCCGAATTTGATCAGAATCTTTGCTGTGTGCTTAAAGGGTAGCTAAGGGTCTAGGCTTGCTCCATGCAATTCCAAATCAGACGCCGTAAAACTCCTTACAATACAATAAAAATAATGAAAAGAATCTTAACCACATATCTTTTAATTTACAAGTGGACTCAATAGAACATTCAACTGGGCACAGATGGGTGAAAGTGCTGTGGAAGACCATGCAGATCCAGACCAGACTACTCATGCAGATCTACACTGGTTGCCATTCAGCCATAAGCTTGAATCCACTACCCCTATTAGGGAAGTGGACTTGTCCTATTTCAACGTTGGAAAAGTCCATTGCAGAAAGGAGTAGGCTAGTAGTAAAGGTGAATGCGTATACTTTTCTGGGAAGGAATCTGCCATTTTCATCTTTGCCTCTTCACAATGGGGACCAACTCTTAAACAAACGACCTTAATCCCCTAGGAGCTAATCTTTGCTTTAAGCGCAGGCCTCTTTTTTGAAGGGCTTCCTGGTCCAAGAAAACAAACAAGAAGTTACAAAAGTTATATCCCTTTGAAAAAAGGCGGTAAAAACGTAGCGGCGTACCCACTCAGCTTAAGATGTCCTAGTACACAGAGTTGCATTGCAACTCTCTGTATTAGGACATCTTAAGAAGCGTGGCTCTTTGTATTGCCATCACGTTCCTGGCTGTTTGACGTATGTTGAAATACTGAACGCTAAATCTCTAATGATATCGGCTTCCTCGTCCGACAGCTCTAGGAGATCATTAGCTGTCTCAGGCCAGAAAATTCTGACATGATTATGATAAATGTATTTCAAGATGGCAGGAAACTTGTCAGTGTCGCAACTTGGCAAGTACACGGAAATTATAGGAACCTTAGCTTCAATGGCAGCTTCCATTTCATAATGACACCACGAGCTTTTTACAAATGTGTCAGAAACAATAGCGACAGTCACATAACTACTGAAAACTGCTTCTCTAGTGAGATCCATTGTACACTGACCTGGCAGAAAATTCTTATCATACAGAATCGTCAGTAACTCTTTGTTCCAGCTCGGGATATGATTCTCTAACTGTCTTTGTAACAAACGGTACAATTTGCTTACTACAAAGTCTTTGTCATGATGGCTGTAGGCCAAGAATGCCGCGAAATGAGGTTTACGACTATTGCTCTCGAAAGGTGTTTCGGTAAGACCTATGAAATAGATTGAATCAGGAACTGGAAACTGTTTTTTATTCGTCTCCTCGTCATTGTTTCTTGATTTCCTTTCCTGCAACACACAAGATGGCCCAGGCACTGATAGCTGTCTATGATATACGGCAGAGACATTGTAATCTTGTCCCGTATCACCTAACAAACAAACTGAATATTGCATTGAATTAATTGGATAGTCCTTTTTCTGCGGGTCATTGTCATTTAATATACGAGCTATATTTGGCCTTGAGATCTCTCTGTCGAACTTGTTATGAGCGCTGTTTTGTGGTTCCTTGACATCTAAATTAATGCATGGTTCTCCGTCAGTCAAAATAATGCGTGCTTCTTCGTCATTCGAAATGACGACTAGATCTTCGCCATTTGAAGTAATGTGTAGTTCCTCACCACCCGAACTAATGTGTCGATCTACGTCATTTGAAATGATGCGTTTTTGTAAAGAATATTCTTGTACTTCCTGTACTTGACGACTGCAATATTTCCGTTTAAACAGAAGTACAATAATCAAGAAACAAACAACGCATAAGCCGCTCCCCAAAACCCCTCCTAGTGTAGATGAAAGCTCATTTTTCTTTGTTATTGGCGCTACAGTCATCGACTTTAGAGTGTAAGGAGCTGAGGGATTCGTAACCGTAACTGAACAATTATAATCACCTATATCTTCCTGCCGTTCAGTAGTATCACATGTAAAGTTTTCCTTTTTGTTGACTGTTACATTTGTTTCCTGAATCCATGCAGCTAGTTTATCACCCCCACAGCTGCATGTTAGTTCATTACCCTCAAATGTTATACTAACTTTATTTTTATTTGTTGCACTTACTAGAGAGTCTAAATGACTGATAACTGAACTGTCAATGATTTTCAGTCTATTATGAGCAACTGATAACTGATGCAGATGTAAACATGCAGTCAAGTTCAGCTTCAGATATTGAAGTCTATTCTGAGATATATCTATGCTCTCTAGAAAATTATTTTCTCTGAACAAATTGTATGGTAAATTGAAAAAGCCATTATCAGCCAAACTGATTTCTTTTAAAACTACATTCTTACCTAACAGGTCAACAAAACCAGTTTCGTTTTCAATTTTATACAATGAATTAGCTGATGCCTCAATTTCTTCTAGTGAAGGCATGTCCCAAAAAAGTTGCAAGTTGAAAGGAAATCTAGTGTTCGAAATATCTATTGATTTTAGATGTTGTAAGCCAGTTATTTTACCAACTGGGCCACTGATAATCAAATTTCTAAGAGACAGGTGTTCTAACTTTGATGAGATACAAACATCCTTTTCGAAGTCTATATAGAACTTCTTCGCATACGCATAAGTCAAGTGTAGCTCTTTTAGCATAGCTGGCAAACGGTAACATCCGTATTCGAAATCAAATACGTTGCTGCAAGGTAGTGCTGGTGCAGTGTCATTGCTGTCTAGTTCGTTCGCTGCCCAATAATCAATTCTCAGAACTTCTAAATGTTTAAACATGTCAAAGAATGGTATGCGATATGTGCAATTTATACTTTCCGGCAAATAGTTAAAAGATTTTATCCCTGATATGTCCAGTGTTACCAGATTTGGCATTTGATTATATGTGATATACTCTTGCTGAAAGTAGATTGTCCATAAATGTTTTAGTAAAGAGGCCTTCGTCCAGCTTATATCAAGGCTTGACAAAGATTTCAGAGGAAGAAACACCATACTTTTGAGCGGACTTAGTGTCTTCGAGCTATGTATTCCACTTATGTTTAACGTTTCTAATTTGTTTGCTGTATAGCCTGAAAAAGCACCCTCAACCTCTTTTACATTTAAAAACTCGTTATTTGACAAGTCTAACTCTACCATTGCATTCAAATTTATAAACGCATATTTTTCAATGTTTACCAAGCCCGCATTTCTAATACGCAGCAATTTTAATCGTGATAATCTCCTTGTAAACTTAACAGGCAAATTTAGATCATGTCTATTTCCACCATGTCCGTATATCTCCAAGGTCTCAAGGACTGACCATGTATTGTCGTACTTCTGATCAGGAATGTCAACAGTATAGTTTGTTCCGGCTATTTTTATATGTTTCAAGAACGAAGCAATGCTTTCGAGAAGATGGAACACGCCTTGGTTTAAGTTACAATACAGCTCAGCACCAGAGTCTGTTCTCCTGCACAAGCATCCTTTGACGTGGCATGTTAAATAATATCCTCCAAGTGCACGAGCAGTCAGGATCCACAGGTAAAAAACCAAATAGAAAATAGAAGCCATTCCCATTTTTAGTGTCAGATGCTACATCTGAAAATATAAACGTTTCCATGCAAAACGTACATCGAATCACTGCTGAATTCTTATATTAGCCGCGACGCGAGAAAACCAACAATGTGGTTGTGCGTCCTGCGCAGACTCAGATCAGCCTGGGCATCTGCCCAGTGTGATCGACCCTTTGTTAGGTACTCAAAGGGTAGCTTAGAGTCTAAGCCACCTCCATGCGGACAGCGAAGACTCTGATCAGACTGAGCGGATGCCCAGGCTGATCTGAGTCTGCGCTGGCCGCACAACCACTTTGTTGGTTTTCTCGCGTCGCGGCTCATATATTCTTATCGTCCGAGCCAAGGCAAGAAAAGATACACGAGCAGCAAAGATGGATGGATGGATGGATGGGTGACTTACAATTTTACGCCCTTTTCAATAGTATTTTAGTCATATCAGGACGATGGGAGAGTGATAATGAAAATCTTTGTGCAATGGATTCCGTTTGTAGTTGGAAAGATATGCCAGCTCAAAAAGTGACGTCAAAGTGTGACGTCATTTACTTGATTTGACGTGCTAACGTCAGTGGCATAATGTCAGGTAAAAACGCTATATTTCAGACCTTTTCGGAAAGAAATTCAGCCCAAAACTTGCCTTAAACAGCTGCAGTTTGCTAGAGTGAAAACATATCAATCGTATCAGTCACAAGTGAATATATACGATATTTTTTTCACTGTAGACAATATCACTTTAGTTTGTTCTAGATATTTATTGAATTTACTGCTAAGTATAAATTAAAAATGCAATCTTTTTTCCCTAAATCTTTATGATTCAAGCCCCTATGAAGTTTTACAAAAAAAAAAAAAAAAAAAAAAAAAAAAACATTATAGCTAAAATAGTCATTATTCATTCAAATACAACATAGTATAAGAAAATGCATCTTACAACATTTGCAAACTCAGATCAGCCCGCGCGGCCTAATCAGAGGTTTCTCTATTCTGTATTTGCAAAATCAATCAATTGATCCTCGCAAATATATAAAGCGCCCTAGTTAGTGTCAGTACTTACATTTTTGTAAACACACACAAACACGAAAAAAAAAAATAAAAAAAAATAAAATAATAAAAAAAACAAAAAACAAGAAAACACGCTTAACAGAAAATTTACATCTCTACAAGTATAAATGGTTACATACTAGACACTCGCCATAGATTCCTCATCAACATGCGTGTTCACAACGCCTTCCTGCCCGGGCGTTTGAAATTACTCATATCCTCAGGTGAGCCAACATTGATACCCAGGTTTAAAATGTCTTTCAGAAGTGTCACATTGGCGATATTTCATTTCTAGCGAAGTATGAAACGCGAGAACCGTGAAGGCTTAGGTCACGATATTTGGACAGACAAGCATGAGAAAATAGTGGAGACCCAGAGCACACTTCTATTGTAGGAGCAGGCAGATCAGGTCTGTTCATTTTTCAGTTCATTTAGCAGCTTTCTGACAGGACGAGACCAGTGCGCTTGTGTCAATTGAATAAAAATAACAGAAAATTCTGATACAAAAATACATGTTTTATAATAATTGGTAAAGTGTCCCATAGACTTCTGCCGATACAAAGCTGGCACATTGCTGGTTTAATGATAGCGCAAATAGCACATTCCATTGCAAAACAGAAGACAAAGCTTTTTAGGAGAATAGCTTAGACGTGTAAGTTTACGCGATTAAATGACTACCAAATCCTGAAGCTGGGTATTCATGGAACGTATTTTAGGCTGTTTCGGCGTCGAAACTTCTTACCCGCAGTAATTTTGTTATGCATGTACAATGGCAACTTTGGCGCCGAACCGTTAGGGACTAGCTGTCGGCCATTTCTAAGCTAGTGTGTACTAAGTGGTTGGGCTATGGTGATATCAGTTGCACTAACTACTGACGATATTAATGACGAATGATGTCAGGACCAATATAAAGGCTTGAATATTCACGCTAATTACAATGACTTTGAATAAAAAGGTTTTTAATACATTTTTATGTTACCTTTTAGTAAGTCATGACCGCGTACCAGAAAACTCAAATTTAAACTATTTATTGAGAAAAAGTAGTAAGCCCCTGACAAAGCTATATATTCCTATTAGTTAAACCTACAATGGATATTTTAATAAATGTTGTCTTTAGAGAACAATTCACAGTCAAAGAGACACACCCATTTTTTTTTTTCTTCATGAAATCATAATTATCTATTAAAACATGAGTTTACACAAAAGTAGTGCCTACTACACATATGTTTTTCGGTATGGTGGCGCAAAATGACCAGATTATACATGAATTAATCTGCTATTATTTAACTGATCTCCTCCTGATATCAAGCTGATTAGTAAATATAACTCGGGTAATAGAAAATGATGAAAGACAATAAAATATAGAAACTTGTATCCAACGAGAACTAATGCAAAATTAATAAAACATATTGATCTGATTTAGGGATAAGAAAATGTAAAAAATAAATAAGTAAATGAATTAACATCACCCATTAAACGTTCAATGGAGCGTGATTGATTATCGACTTTTTGCCAACCAGTGTGGGGAATACCTTGGAAATCCTTATCGATGACGTCACCGCGTTTTCTCCTATAGACCGCGGCAACTGGTTCAGGTATTTGCTTTTGGCAAATTTACTCAAAATGATAATACAGAAGTTGAGTGTCAAAGTGTGGCAATGCTAAGTTTGAATGAAGTTCATGAAATCTGATCTGGATCTACAGTGTCTGCCTGCACAATGCTGTATCAGTATTCTCAATAACTATAGATATAATACTGTGCAACTTTCCATTTACATCACGACCCCTATTGCTTCTGTTGTGTATGATCGCAAAGGATTAGACGTCCATGATTATACAAATTCCGTGTCATACCTAGGCTTTCAAGAGTTGCTGAAAACTCAGGGTGATGAAACTAACAGACCAACAATTTATGGAAAAATATAGACATGATTTTTTTCTTCCCCTCTTTTCAGTTTTTTTTTAATTTGAAAACAGACACCGCATGCATGTTATAGTGAAACAACCCATTACGGTTTCAATTTTCGCGCCGTTTGACCATCAACAATATTACTTTCCACTATTATAGTATTTCCTTCTGGTACACTGATTATTTAAGTAAAGTCTTTTAATATGGCATTAAATGATAATAAAAGGTGTTGTTCTCACTCACAATGCTCTTCTCACCTAATGTTATAAATGCTAATGGTACACTTCTCGTCAGAAGCCATCTCAAGTTAGCAAACAAACGGCTTTTTAATGCAAACAGACTATACGGGTTAAGGCGTTATATTTTACAAACCTCGACACGCAAAAAGGGTTGTGTTAAAACGCAAACTGCCTCTCAACAAATGAGAAAAATGCTTTACGTATACATAATTGAGCCGCGACACGAGAAAACCAACAATGTGGTTGTGCGCCCAGCGCAGACTCAGATCAGCCTGGGCATCCGCCCAGTCTGATCAGAATCTTCACTGTCCGCATGAAAGTAGCTTAGACCCTCGGCTACCCTATAGGCGCTTAGCGAAGAGTCTGATCAGACTGGGCGGATGCCCGGGCTGATCTGAGTCTGCCCTGGTCGCACAACCACGTTGTTGGTTTTCTCGTGTCGCGGCCCATATAAACATAGGATCTTACACTCGTGGTCATTTCAAATGAAATTCTTGAAACGAGCCTTTGGCGAGTTTCATAGTTTTCATATGAAATGACCACGAGTGTAAGTTTCTGTTTACCATATCACCATTTAAGATGTGGTTTTAACGCATTTAAGCCTTCGTTATCCACTGCATAACAGCGACCTCATATGATAAAACGTATTATGCCGTTGTTTGACATAATCAGCTGATTAGTGATACATAACATGGATTAGGCCAAGGAGCTGAATAAATTCGAACATCCCCATGCCGTCGCATATTCCATTATATTACATAATTAATAAAAACGTGTTTGACCCCTATTATGTGTAAAGTGAATTGGGTATACCTGCATTGTTTTCGCATTTTCTACAAAAAGCAACAACATTTGAGCCGCGACGCAAGAAAACCAACAAAGTAGTTGTGCGCCCAGCGCAGACTCAGATCAGCCTGGGCATCCGCCCAGTCTGATCAAAGTCTTCGCTGTCCGCATGGAGGTTGCTTCGACCCGCAGCTACCCTTTGAGCACTTAACGAGGAGTCTGGTCAAACTAGGTGGATGCTCAGGCTGATCTGAGTCACCATTAGGCGCACAACCACTTTGTTGGTGTTCTCGTGTCGCGGCTCATTTGTGAGTTCCTATTTGCTTTCCCGAGCAGGGAAACAATTCTAAAATGAGTCCACTCTTTAACTAAAGAATTTTCTTCCCTAAAAAATTTGCTCGTTGGGAAGCAAATTATTTCCTTTAAGATTTTATCCCAGTGGAAACAGGGGGGTGGGGGTGGGGGGGGGGGGGGGGGGGTAAAAAAGATATTGACGCGTTGCTTCCCCTGAAAGTGTACAGCCAACGCTCGATATTTCAAAGTCGAAGTTAACCCAAAACTACTGATATGTCAAAGTAAAATTTCTGGTCCCAGAAAATTTACATTGAAAAATATCAGTAGCTTTACATAGCATGATTTGAAATGCAAATAAAAATTTGAAATGTGTGTTAAACTATATTCTTTGATATGACAGGATAATTTGAGATATCAGTGTTCGAGATATCGAGAAATGACTGTATCAATACACTTAAAGTCGTCCAAATAATTCATTTTATCATATGACGTCGTATCTGAGAGTGTAATAAAGTCATGCATTAAATGCGATAATCTACTAGTGGATTAAATATGCAAATTACGTCGTAACGTTATACGTTGACGTCCATAAAAACGTCGCGTTTTCTAATGGCGAAATCGTGACGTTTTAGTGCAAATTCTGCTGATAAAATGCGATTTTAGCGTCATATGATAAATAGAATCTTGCATTCGTGCTCACGTATTACTGAATTTATTAAACTCGTTGGGGAAAACCGATAAGATGCTCGGCACAGCCTCGCATCTTATCTTTTTCCCCAACTCGTCTAATAAATTCAATAATATATGAGCACTTATGTAAGATCCTCTATGTTCAAATGGACGTGATGGAACGTTATTAATATCAAACCTACAAGGAATCAAAGTAAACAAAAAAGAAAGATGGTAATTTTTATATTTAAGTTCAAAATAAACACGGGATCAGTATCATAATAAACTGTCCATTTAAGTGTCGGGTTATGAGCTTTTAAATCCTTATCCAATACATTACTCCGCCTTTGGATTGTAACCAGTCCAGGCAACATTTTTCACAAGAGATAAAATATGACTACTCTCCAGACGCTGTTTGAGAAAACGCTCTGTTTACGTCTGTAGCGGGTCAGTGGTTAACTACTTGATATTTCTGAATCCGTCGCAGATATTCAGAAGACATTTATAGTTTCTGTGATGACATTAAAACATATGTAACGGACACAGGTAGGTAAATATTTTATTTCTCGAAGAGCAAGTATGGTAACAACTTTGAAACGACGTCACACAATTGTCGATTCAACGTCATTGCGTTGCACCGACATGTGTGTGACGTGGTTCCAAAGATGACATTGCCTCGACATTTGCATGGCGTCGTTTCAAATGTGACGATGCATTGACTTTTTCATGACGCCATCCAAAGGTAACTTTGCAAAAAAAAAAAAAAAAAAAAAAAGAGGGCCAATGGCCCTATATCGCTCACCTGAGCACTGAGGTTACAGCAACAAATACCATGCACAACAGCAATAAAAACACCTTTTATGTAGAGGATAATATCACAAACATTTATGAAAAAAAAAAAAACTTTATCCCCTCTTAATGGCTTCTCAGAAGATCTTTGGCAAAAAAAATATGAAAATTTGGCCTTTCAGTTGCAACGGCAACCAATCAAAATCAGGTATTTGGGAAAAATTCATATGCTGGTAGAGGACTACTCCAGGAACATTTCTGTAAAGTTTTGTCAAAATATCTGCAGTAACACAGAAATAAATAGCAAATGTCCACTTTCCCCATTATAAGTCTATGGAAACTTAAAGTTGCCATAGCAACGAATTCACACGGGCAATGATAATATAAAACTTACTTTCGGTAGAGGCTAATGTTATTAATATGTATGCGAATTATCAGTTTCAAACCCCTCATGGCTTCACTTTTCCCATTATAAGTCAATGGAAACTATAAGTTGCCATAGCAACCAAAGTTCTTATGGGATTGGAAGAAGAAGAATAAAATTTATGTAGAGGCTACTGTCATCAACACGTTTGCACAATATCAGCTTCATCCTACATATGGATTCTGAGCAGCAGATTTTTTTATTGTTTTTTTTTTTTTTTTTTTGTCGAAAAATTTACCCTATATTTTGCCATGGCAACCAATTAAATTCAGCGATTTGGAGAAAATTCATATGAATCGTAGAGGACTACTCAAAAAAACATTTTAGTAGAAAAAAAAATCTAAATAACTGCAGTTAGACAGCAAAAATTGCCAATTTCAATTTTCCCCATTATAAGTCAATGGAAACTCTTAGTTGCCATAGCAACCAAACTGCTAGAGCAATTGCCATGAAAAACAATTATTCTATAGAAGCTAGTACTATGGTTCTTTCTGTTAAGTTTGAGCTTGATTGGCCTCGCAGTTTCTGCGAAAATGATTTTTTTATATTTTTTCTATTTTTAATTATATTCGGTTGCAATGGCAACCAGCCAAATTGCGCAATTTGCATAAATTTGACATGGCTGGTTAAAGACTACTCAAGGTACATTTCTGTGAAAGTTTTGACAAAATATCCGCAGTGGCATAGCAATAAATGCAAATTTTCCATTTTGCCATTATAAGTCAATGGCAACTTCAGTTCCCATAGCAACCAAACTGCTAGAGCAATCGCCAAGAAAAACAGTACTTTTATAGAGACTAGTACTAAGATCTTTTCTGTGAAGTTTGAGCTTTATTGGTTGTATAGTTTCTGAGAAGATGATTTTTGAATATTTTTTCTATTTTTAACCATTCGGTTGCCATGGCAACCAGCCAAATTGTGCAATTTACATGAATTTCATGTGGTTGATAGAGAACTACTCAAGGAACATTTCTGTAAAAGTTTTGTCAAAATACCTGCAGTGGCGTAGCAAATAATGCAAACTTTCAATTTTTTCCATACAAGTCAACTTTAAGTTGACATAGCAACCAAAGTGTTGAAGTGATTTAGATAAAAACAGTATTATTGGTTCCCCCTGCCTATAGATGCTATATATGAAATTTGGTTACAATGGGCCTTGTAGTTTCAGAGAAGATGTCGTTTGAAAATGTTGACGGACGGACGGACGGACGACGGACGACGGATGCCTGCCTATACTATAAGCTCACCTGTTAGCCTTCGGCTCAGGTGAGCTAAAAAAACATCTATCAGATAACAGTTTTTGATGAGCAACTGATTGCCCAAAACTTGATTCAGCTCTGTATCAAAGAGCCTTTTTAAGCTAACGTTGGCACACGTACTGTCTTTCGTCTGTGAAGATGACTACATTCTACTTGAAGTGTTTTTTTTTTCGGGTTTCCTGTTTCTATTATTAGCTCACCTGAGCCTTTAGGCTCATAGGTGAGCTTATAGTATAGCCAGACATCCGTCGACCGTCCGTCCGTCCGTCGTCCGTCGTCCGTCAACATTTTCAAACATCTTCTTCTCTGAAACCACTGGGCCGATTGAAGCCATATTTCATATGGAGCCTACCTAGGTCGGGGTAACGAAAGCTTGTTCCGGGTATCTGGGTCACATGACCAAGATGGCCGCCACGCCCATATATGGTAAAAACCCTTCAAAAATCTTCTTCTCCAGAACCAAAAGACCTATGACCTTGAAACTTGGTATGTAGTATCGGGCATGCCGGCCCATCATAGTTTGTACAAATCATGACCTTGCGTTGACCTTGACCTAATTTACGGCATGGTCAACTTTGGTACGTTAGGCTTTTATATGGGAAAACGCTTAAACAGTGGATTTCTCAGGAACTATTTAAGTCTAAGGTACAATACTTGGTATACATGGTCGACTAAATGACCAGATGAAGATATTATGTCACTAAAGGTCAAGGTCATTCCGTCGGACCATCCGTCGTCAGGATTTTCAAACATCTTCTCCTCTGAAACCACTGGTCTGATTGAAGCCAAATTTCATATGGAGTCTTAGTGGGATGGGGGAACGAAAGTTTATACCCGGGGTCTGGGTCACATGACCAAGATGGCCGCCATGCCCATATATAGTAAAAACTCTTCAAAAATCTTCTTCTCCAGAACCAAATGACCTATGACCTTGAAACTTGGTATGTAGTATTGAGCATGCGGGCCCATCATAGTTTGTACAAATCATGACCTTGTGTTGACCTTGACCTAATTTACGGCATGGTCAACTTTGGTACGTTAGGCTTTTATATGGGAAAACGCTTAAACAGTGGATTTCTCAGGAACTATTTAAGTCTAAAGTACAATACTTGAGCCCGTCCAGATAGAAATCGACCTTATGACACGCGACGTGAAACTGAGATAAATGACGTCAAAGTTTGACGTTACGTCAGAAGATTTTTCCCGCTGTTTCACACGGCATTTGGTTGAACTTTGATATGAATGATAATTGTGTGGGAAACCACCGTAGCCGCATATTTGTTGCCAGGAATCCAGAAATATGATTCTTTGGAGCATTATGCATCACCAAAAGTGCAGTTTGCGTTTATAATCGAATTTAATAAATTGAAAAAAAAATATTCGCAGATGCGTAAAAAAGGTTGAGACTCGCGACAGTTCTGGTCCCGATTTAGTTCATGTTCGTAAATTTTCAGCTTGGATCTAGAGAAAATAATTTTCAGTCTTGGATAATAATAATAATAATAATAGTAATAACTGTATTATTAATATGAAAAGGAAAATCCCGAACCGAAAAAAACAACAACAAAACAATCCAAGCCTATAGCTTAGTTTAGATATGCAAATATCGTCAGCGTATTCATTGTTAACAATTTTTCAGTCTAAACTGCAAGACAACAAACTAAATGTAGATACAATCTTGTGAGAAAGCAACTTCAAATTTTCATGCACTGCTTGTTTTCTATATCACAGACTGCCAGGTCGAAGGTAAATTTGCAATACGATATGTTTTCCTCTCCTCCAGTGCCGGGCGTCCTTCTGATTTGGAACATTGTAGGGCAAGGGCCTACTGTGCTTGCAGTAGGTGCAGGGGTTGTTTTTTTTTGGTTGTTTTTTTTTTTTTTTTTTTTTTTTTTTTTACATTTTTCTCTCGTCTATCATTTCTTTATCCCTCTGTCTGGGAGACGGCCCGATATAGACCGAATTACCCTCTCAAAGGGCCGTTAAACCTAAACCAACCAATCAATCAATCCTCTCCTGCCTGTCAGCGCTGACGAATGCCGGATGAAAAACGGCAAAGGGCGGCATAAAGAAGTGGCGTCTGAATCTTAATGTCTCTAAATGGTGGAAGACAAAACGCTTTCCAAATTTAACACAGTTTTCGGAGATCCTGAGCCATTTTGATCTACTTACAGTTCCTTGTCCAATGAGATGAAAATTGCGAGTTTAAGTCAAAAGTCTGTCTGGTTGTTTTGTTTGTTCCTTAAGCTTATACATGTATATTATTTAATTTTTATTTTTTTTCCCTGTTTATATTGCTGGTGGTTGGTGGATTATATTTTATAAAATAAATTAGAACTCACTACCTTCATGACCTTCCGGCGACTTTCTGCACCATAACCGAGTCACTCTAACCACTCGACCACGGCGCCTCTCCAAAAAAAAAAATAACAAATTAAAAAAAAAGATGTTTCACTTTCGTTTAAATTGTTATTTGTTTGCTTTTCCGCGGTTTAGTAGCTCAAAGTCCATGCCTGATACCATAGTGACGATTTTTTTTGGCTAAATTTCGGCCTTTAAGCCTGATAAATTGTATGGTGAGTAGATGCTTCAAAGCAGAAGTGATATTTGTTGTGACGTGGCGTGTGATACATGTACGTGTCTATGTCTAAGGGAAACAACTTTTGTTACTTTCTTTTTTGGCTTCCTCGGACGACGTAGCTCTTTAAAACTGCGGTCTACTCTCAAAGTTAAAATGCTGCTGAAGGACTCTTGCACACTGTAAAAAATCATTAGATTTTACGGTAGAATACCTGGAAACCAGCTGCCAGTCCATTTCCCGCTATTTTTACGGGCGCCCATAAACACTGGCAGGAATCAAAACGCAGAGTAGAGTAGAATAAGACAGATATTGTTTTGGCCTCTATAGCCCTTTAACACTATAAAGGTATTTTCGAGTTATAACATAATTCTACCATATCTTGATTTCAAAAATTTATCTACAGGCAGATGCCCCTAAAAATAACGGGAAATAGACTGGCAGCTGGTTGCCAGGCATTTTACCGTAAAATCTACGGATTTTTTTTACAGTGCCCAAAAACAAATTCTTTGCTTTATTAAAAAGAAAATGACAAACTTTAAGCTAATTGCTTACTCATCTTTAGAAACAATTGAAGTATTTCAAAACATCAAATATATTTTATAAGTTTTTTTTCTTTGCCTTATGCACTCGAAGCCATAGGAGCACCGGAGGTATGAAGTTTCCGGATTGTCCGTACTATGTAAAAAAATACTGTAGAATTTACGGTAGAATAACTGGAAACCGGCTGCCGGTCCTTTTACAGTTATTTTTACGAGCGTTTGCCTGTAAGACATTGTTAGAAATCACGAAACGGAAGTTTTATGTTAACTGGCCTCACTCGAAAATAACTTTGTATTGTTGAAGGGCTATTAGACCAAAACGACACCTACTCTATTCTGTCCCAATTCTGCTTGATGATTCCTGCATTTTTTACGGGCGCCCGTAATAATAACGGTAAAAGGACTGGCAGCTGGTTGCCAGTTATTTTACCGTGAAATCTACGGATTTTTTTTACAGTGTACGTACGAACGGCATCACTTAAGCATGTCGGTCAGTCGGAAGTTTATGTCTTGTTAAAGCTGCTCTTCGGAAAATATATATCTTGATTACCTTTCGATGTAAAGGGATCATACTTGGTATGACACCTGGATCAAAGCCTTTCCATGTTTTCACCTATCTCAAGAGGCATGTCCCGGAATGGAACCAAAGTCTAGAGCTGTGTTACGGGAAAATTTACTCATACTGATTACATGCGTTTGCTGTGTTAACGTTAATAAGTGTGATGTGCATTTCAAGGGAAAACATTGATAATGGCGTTATCCATAACAATGTAACGTGACGTTACGTAACGTCATTAATTCTGGCAAACTTCATTCGATACCAGTGTGTTTATATCTGCCATAACATCTTTAATAATCTAGATAACTGCAAACGGTTTTTACCCTTTTGTTCTATAATGGCATGCGCATTCAGATAACAGAAAACCTAAAAATCGATTTTTTATGTCATAAGGTCGATTTCTATCTGGACGGGCTCACTTGGTATACATGGTCGACTAAATGACCAGATGAAGGTATTATGCCACTAAAGGTCAAGGTCATTCCGTCGGACCATCCGTCGTCAAGATTTTCAAACATCTTCTCCTCTGAAACCACTGGTCTGATTGAAGCCAAATTTCATATGGAATCTTAGTGAGATAGGGGAACGAAAGTTTATACCCGGGGTCTGGGTCACATGACCAAGATGGCCGCCATGCCCATATATGGTAAAAACCCTTCAAAAATCTTCTTCTCCAGAACCAAAAGACCTATGACCTTGAAACTTGGTATGTAGCATCGGGCATGCGGGCCATCATAGTTTGTACAAATCATGACCTTGCCTTGACCTTGCCCTAATTTACGGCATGGTCAACTTTGGTACGTTAGGCTTTTATATGGGAAAACGCTTAAACAGTGGATTTGTCAGGAACTATTTAAGTCTAAGGTACAATACCTAGTATACATGGTCGACTAAATGACCAGATGAAGGTATTATGTCAGTAAAGGTCAAGGTCATTCCGTCGGACCATCCGTCGTCAAGATTTTCAAACATCTTCTCCTCTGAAACCAATGGTCTGATGGAAGCTAAATTTCATATGGAGTCTTAGTGGGATGGGGGAACGAAAGTTTATACCCGGGGTTTGGGTCACGTGACCAAGATGGCCGCCATGCCCATATATGGTAAAAACCCTTCAAAAATCTTCTTCTCCATAACCAAAAGACCTATGACCTTGAAACTTGGTATGTAGCATCGGGCATGCGGGCCCAACATAGTTTATACAAATCATGACCTTGCATTGACCTTGACCTAATTAACGGCATGGTCAACTTTGGTACGTTAGGCTTTTATATGGAAAAACGCTTAAACAGTGGATTTCTTAGAATCTAGTTAAGGTCAAGAATACGTAAATGGCTCATACATAGATTTTTTTTAAATTTTGCACAGGGGTGCATTTTCATGTGTTACATCGAATTGTGCCATAAAAAAGATAGGTCACCGAGTTCGTTTAGTCGCTAGATCAGGTTGAAAAACATTGACGGCAATGGGAATGCGATGAAAAACTCAGACTTTAAGATTTAAACGTACACAGCTTGTTTATCGGTACATAGATTTTTTTCAAAAACTGATATTTTGTGTCACAGGATCTGTCGATTAAAATAAGGTAAGAAAAGTCCTTGACTACCGAGTTCGTTTTTCAAGTAGCGCTTGGTAAGCAAGCATAGGTATGTATAAATTTACGCCATTCCGCGACGTCATTTATAAGCGACGTTGCAGTCGTTTACTGGCGGCGTAATAAGACATGCTAAGAGCGTCATGAGAATACGGAAAGATGAGGACTAATAGGGTTCTCATGATGAATGCCTTAGGTTTCGTTCACACGGGCAAAGTTTCTGTGACAAAGTAGGGTTGGAAAAGTAAAATTTGCTCGTGTGAATGAAAAAATATGCCACATTTTCATTGCCAAAATATGGTAAAGTTTTTATGACAAACAAAATTTGTCCGTGTGACCAGAAAATTTGCCATAGAATATGTAACAAAGAAACTAGCTATTGAGATAAGCACAGAAAACTTTGCTCATAATCAAATCGGTTTGATTGTTGAACAAAGTATATTAAACAAAGAAAAGGTGGCATGGTTGGCCGTTCACACGGGCAAAGTTTATTTCTCCAGGTAACCTTGACGAATAATGTTCGATCATGTGAACACAGCAGCAAATATTTCCTTGCCAAAGTTAATTTGACAAAGATTCCATGCATTTTTCTTTAACAAATAATTTGCTCCATGTTAACGCAAAATGTTTGGCAAGCTTTCTTTGTTAGAGATTCTGTGACAAAGAAACTTTTGTGGCGTGAACGAGGCTTAAGTGAAAGAATTTTTACAGACTCTCTTAGACAAAAATTAGTAAAAAATACAAGCATACTTCTAACAGTAATATGGTTATTGCAGCCGACACGACTGAGTCGCATAAACAACTGCGTTACCCTAAATCACAAAATGCGCCGTGCCATGATAAAATGGGTTCTTTAGGGCATATACGGTCAGTGGAAGCTCAGATCAGTGAGCGCACCCGCCCAACCTGACCAGAGCCTTAGTTGTCTTCTGGTACAATGATTCCCTGAGGAACAGCGAAGAGATTTACTAGTCTGTGCGTATGCGCAGGCCGATCTATGTGCATGTACATGTATCATAATTTCTGAAGACTCGTGTTCTGTCGGTGTGGCTCATGGTTGTCAGATGAAGTTGACCTTTGGACAGTATTTCGGTCATATCGAGATGATGGTAAGTTACAAGGTCAGCTTCCAAACCCACCGTCGGTGGGATAGGTAAAGATAAAGACTTCTGGTAGCGTAGTGGCCGTAGGGGCGGTGTGAGTTAGAGGCCCGCTATATCTTTGGCAACGGTATACAACAAGTGGAAGAAATATTGTATCATTCTTATTTTGTAATCAAAACAAAATTTTCGATGTCCAGAAAGGATATGTGGTCATATGTGTATTAAAATCGCAAAAATCGGCATTATAATAAGTATTACATTCCGATCCCATAAACCTCTAAAATCAGCTGGCATACATTTACTTGGTTTATTTATCATTTCGGATGCGCAATCTCACCGGCGCCGCGGACGTTCGTTATGACGCAGACGGTTGCGGGTTCGAATCCTGAGTCGGCCAGCTAGCGACTGGAAAAGTCTCTTTGTCAAGCCAGCAGTAAATAGGTAGCTTTGTCAAATCAGGAAAGGATAACGCAGCGAAAGGAAAATGATGGGTTCCGCCTTTCATATGTGTGTCTGAAAAGTCCTGTGAGCCCTGAAAGCAGGGAAGGAACATGTAACCGGCCAGCCTTAAATTGTTACAAACATGAAACTCTGTCTGTGTGTCAGTCACCCTCTCTCTCTGTCTGTCAGTCCCTCTCTCTTTCTCTCTCTCTCTCATTAATTAATTTATTAATACACTTATGTTGATAAAATATCTTCAAACATTCAGGGAAAAAAGAACATTGCAGTATCAGCAAAGGGCTTGAATAAACAATGACAACAACTCCGTTTTCCCCATGTTTGACGTTATCATTGAATGTCCTATGGGGCCGCCATATTGAAATTTACACTGACTAGGATGTATTTCGTGACGTTACGTCCTTCGCGACGCACGTAATTAATTGCGCCAGTCATTTACGTATTCTTGACCTTAAGTCTAAGGTACATATTGTTGTATATACGGTCAACCAAATGACCAGATGAAGATATCATGTCTTAAAAAGGTCAAGGTCATTCCGTCGGACCATCCGTCGTCAAGATTTTCAAACATCTTCTCCTCTGAAACCGCTGGGAAAATTGAAGCCAAATTTCATTTGGAGTCTCAGTGGGATGGGGGAACGAAAGTTTATACCCGGGGTCTGGGTGACATGACCAAGACGCCCGCCCTGCCCATATATGGTAAAAACCCTTCAAAAATCTTCTTCTCCAGAACCGAAAGGCCTTTGACCTTGAAACTTGATATGTAACTTTGGGCATGCGGGCCCATCATAGTTTATGCAAATGATGAACTTGCGTTGACCTTGACCTAATTTACGACATGGTCAACTTTGGTATGTTAGGCTTTTATATGGGACAACGCTTATATAGTGGATTTCTCAGGAACTATTTAAGTCTAAGGTACAATATGTGGTATATATGGTCAACTAAATAACCAGATGAAGATATTATGTCACTGAAGGTCAAGGTCATTTTGTCGGTCTGTCCGTCATCAAGATTTTCAAACATCTTCTCCTCTGAAACCACTGGGGAGTTTGAAGCCAAATTTCATATGGTGTCTCAGTGGGATAGTGGAATGAAAGTTTATACCCAGGGTCTAGGTCACATGACCAAGATGGCCGCCATGCCCATATATGGTAAAAACCCTTCAAAAATCTTCTTCTCTACAACCAAAAGGCCTATGACCTTGAAACTTGGTATGTAGCATCAGGCATGCGGGCCCATCATAGTATATACAAATGATGACCTTGCGTTGACCTTCATGTTAGGCTTTTATATGGGAAAACTTTTTGTCACTGAAGGTCAAGGTCATTTTGTCGGTCTGTCCGTCATCAAGATTTTCAAAACATCTTCTCCTCTGAAACCACTGGTCTGATTGAAGCAAAATTTCATATGGAGTCTAAGTGTGATCAGGGAAGAAAAGTTTGTTCTCGGGGTCTTGACCAAGATGGCCGCCATGCCCGTATATGGTAAAAGCCCTTCAAAATCTTCTTCTCCAGAACCAAAAGGAGTATGACCTTGACACTTGGTATGTAGCTTTGGGCACTCAAGCCCATTATAGTTTATACAAATGATCGTGCGTTGACCTTGACCTAATTTATGACACTGTCAACTTTGGTACATTATGTAGGCTTTTATATGGGAAAATGCTTAAACAGTGGATTTTTCAGAAACTATTTAAGTCTAAGGTGCAATATTTGGTATATATGGTTGACTAAATGACCACATGAAGATATTTTGTTGTTAAAGGTCAAGGTCATTCTTTGTCTTTTGTACACGGTCATTGAGATTCTGTCACCCGTCAACATTTTCAAACATCTTCTCAGAGGCCACTAGGGTCAATTGAAGCCATATTTCATATGGAGCTTCATTGGCTTAAAGGAACCATAATTTGTTCAGATGGTCTTGGTCACTTGACCAAGATGGCCACCATGCCCATATATGGTAAAAACTCTTCAAACGTCTTTTTCTCGAGAACCGAAAGGCCTATAACCTTGAAACTTGGTACTGGTATGTAGCATTGGGCACTCAGACCCATCATAGTTTATACAAATGATTACTGTATTTCATATGGAGCTTTAATACTGGGTCAAAGGAATCAAACTTTGTTCAGATGGTCATGGTCACATGAACATGGTGGCCGCCACACCCATATATGATAAAAACCCTTCGGAAATCTTTGTCCAGAAACAAAGGCCCAGTGACCTTGTGGCTTGGTATATAGAATTGGGACTCAACATTAATCCCCAAGGGAGCAGGGTTATCTACCCCTGCCCTGGTGCTATATACATGTATAAAAGCATTAAAATATATACCAGGACCAAGTGTCTGGTGAGCTACAGGACCATTGGTCCTCTGGTTTATTGCTCCTTTCATTTGCTTGATATGTAGTTAAAACTAATTTGAAACTTCTTTGGCATTGGTTTAAGAGCTTATGAAGTTATGTAACTTCATGGATTCTGAATCCCGTATGCTGATGTATGAATCGTCAGGGGTAACAACTTACGTCATAGCGCACGTGACAGAATTAATCATTCGACGGCCATTTTGAAGAAACTCTGACAGATTTTCCGTTTGTAACATACCAGAGACAGGATTTTAACACAAGATAAAACGGTGAGTCGGTGCTTACATGTACATATGGTCCAGACATATAGGGCATGATTCTTCAAAGGGTGAGAATTTATACAATACCTCACTACAATTTTTGATGTGGACAGCTGAGATAAACATGCATTAAGGCAGAGTCGATACAGATCACTATGGTGAAGTGTTTTCAGATTGAGAAGTATTTTATGGTGAATTCTGGTAATATTGAGTCCAAAACATCTATAGGTACCAGATCGACTAGATATTTGGTTGTTTCAGTGTTTGCCAAGCCTTCATTATGCAAAACATTTACCTTATTAAGGCCGCTGATAAAACAATTATGACGTCAGCGCTATGACGTAGGTTGTCACCCTTGAATCGTTATCCATCGAATTTATATGATTATGATTGAGCCCCGACACAACGCCAATAAAGTGGCATGTATCCACAGCGAAGACTCAGGTAAGCCTGGGAATCCGCCCAGTCTGATCAGAGTCTTCGCTGTCCGCATGGAGGTAGCTTAGACCCTTTGCTACCCTCTAAGCGCTGAGGGAAGACTCTTATCAGATTGGGCGGATGCCCAGGCTGATCTGAGTCTTCGCTGGGCGCACATGCCACTCGGTTGGTTTTCTTGTGTTGAGCCTCTTATTGTATGCAAATGACGACAACGAAATTTTACATAAAACCATTTTCTTTTCTAGAGATAGAAGCAACCAGGTTCCCAAATCCTGAAATATAGAAATGCCGGCTATTGAGGACAGAAGCGATGGCATTGACACCATGATGTTTGGACGAAACAGCCGGATTACAGTTTCAATCATTTGTGCCGCCATTTTCATATTTGGCGCAGGAGGAAATGGACTTGTTATCTATTCCGTGGTGTCTTACAAAGAAATGCGAACAAAAGTAAACATTCTGATTTTGAGCCTTGCTGTAGCCGATTGTCTTAACGTTTTATTTGTGCCATTGATAATGATGCCCTTCGTGTTTCCACTTTATCCATTTGGAAATGTCTGGTGCAAGATTAATGAGTATATAATATATGTAATTACATACGCTAATGTATACACTTTGGTTTTGATGTCAGTAAATAGATATCTTGCTGTGGTACATTCTGTATGGTCAATCCCGTACCTTACAATGAGAAACACGTGCATCGCCGCAATTGCAGTCTGGATTTTTTCCTTATTAGGTAACATACCGACAGTCATGGAGTTCGGAGAATACAAGTATACGTCCAAGAATCAAAGCCGCTCAATCTGTAACGTCAACCCCGGTAGTGGCAAGATCTTCTATGGACCGTTTGTCGTATTTGCCTATCTTTTACCAGTTATACTTATTTGCATAATGTATGCCTTCATGGTGGTTCGATTAAACAGAAGAGGTGTTTCTGGTACAAATCAGAGCTCAGGGCGCATGCGCATAAACAAACGAGCAACACAAATGGTAGTGACGGTGGTCGTTGTATACGCTCTATGTTTGCTACCTGTGAATATATTTTTTCTCTTGCAAAACTTTAGTTCCTACCAACGCAACAGCGTTACATTCATTCTTGAGACTGTCGCATATTCTCTGGGTGTTTTAACATCATGCATAAACCCATTTATTTATGCTTTTATCTCAAACGACTTCAGAGGAAAATTCAAGAGCATTGTATGTTAAAAGAGGTTCAATAGGAATGAAAGTGGTAGCGGTTCAGAAAGAAATCGAAGTTCTTCTAATAGAGAAACGCCGTTGGCCTCGTGAACTTATTTAAAGGGAAATCACCCTATAAAAACTGCAATTGAGTTTTTGTGGAAACTTCATATAGTGGTAGAATATTATTTCTTTTATACTTTTCAATGAATTATAGAGATTTCTCGATGAAATCGAAACTGATAATCTCACTGTTTCAAACCGTGAAATTATCACTTTCGATTTCACTGTTTCAGAAATAGGATTTTTGTGAAATAGCCTGAAGTTTTTTGTTGATTAATTAGCTAAATCTTATCTGGCTTGACAAAAATTACGTCACGCATGTTTGCACGTCATTACGACGTTAATGACGTCACTTAAAGCGCCAACGTAACATTGTTACTGCACGCGACGTCAGGCCGTCTAAGTCTCCTGTAGGCATTCTTTCATGGCAAATGTTTTTAGATCTGTTTATCAAAATGATATTTGAAGCTATTTTTCAGTTGCAAACATTGTTTACAACCAATATTATACCCAATAAATACGCTGGAAGCATCAAATTTGACGCAAAACGGCTAGGAAAAAAGTTGTATTTCTGTCGTGATGGCTTACGCACTTGAATAAACAGAATTATTGCAATTTTCAAGCATAAAAGAAATAGAAAATTTGACTTTTTCAGTGTAAGATGAATTTTTATTTCACTCATGAACACCAAAAGTGGTATTTTCACTCGTGGCTTCGCCACTCGTGAAAATACTGCATTTGGTGTTCATTCGGTGAATTGAAAATCGATCTTACAGTAAGTTACACTGAAAAAGTCAAATATCCTCTATATGCTGAGTGAAAAAATGAAATAAAAAATAGGGTCACCGTATTACTTTTCGAGATAATGCAGCGCCATCTATATGCCTGTGTGAAGCATTGCTATGTCTATTACGAAGACTTTATCCGAGACAATAGATAACCGATCGTTTTGAAATAAAGATTAATTAACTCCTCTTTCTTGTCTCTTTGGGATTAGACTGGTTCACCTGAGTCAAGAAACCATTTTGGGATATGTTTGTCTTTTCCATTGCAACAATCATGGTGACATATAGGATAATATTTACAGTCTTGGTGTACTTACCGAAAAACCGTTGGAATGTAATGTAGCTTACATAGAGGATCTTACATGAGTGCTCATGTATTATTGAATTTATTAAACGAATGGGGAAAAAAGATAAGATGCGAGGCTTTGCCGAGCATCTTATCGGTTTTCTCCAACTCGTTTAATAAATTCAGTAATACAGGAGCACGAATTCAAGATTCTATTTATCATGTGACACTAAAATCGCATTTTATCAGCAGAATTTGCACTAAAACGTCGCGATTTCGCCATTTGAAAACGCGACATTTTTATGGACGTCAACGTATAACGTTACGACGTAATTTGCATATTTAATCCACTAGTGGATTATCGCATTTAATGCATGGCTTTATTACACTCTCAGATGCGACGTCATATGATAAATTCCAATATTTACATTGAGCCATGCGACGTAAATGACGTCAAAATAAACAATGGCTTTCTATAATATGACTGGACGTCGGTAATGTCATGACGTCATTGACGCTGTTCCACTGTTAGCAGAAAAACAGCGCGTAATTGTTTTATTGCTTCGATCGATTATAGCGCTAATATGAGATTTTTCATCAAGGTTTGATTGAAACGAATGTAAATATAATAAAACAATGAATTTAATTTTTTTGATGTTTATTGAAGTGTAAACTACATCGGGTCAATAGCAAAGTTAACATGAACCCTTGGGGTTCATTCACTTTGCGCGTGGCCAAATGTAGTTTACACTTCGATAAACCTCAGAAAAATGAAATTCATTCCTGAAATAAACTTGGAGGGCAGTTTCATGGCAAGGCATTATGGGAACCAATTTGGCGCCAGACTATTTCGCTGTATGATTATTGTAATGGAATGTTTAAAGAAAGTAATCTCGAAAGTTGAATTTGCGATTTTCATAATGATGAAATACGCGGGGACCTCTTTGTATGGAGACAAACCAGAGCCATCTCGGATCATCTGTGTTATACAGAGGATCTTACATGAGTGCTCATGTATTATGAAATTTATTAAACGAGTTGAGGAAAAAGATAAGATGCGAGGCTCTGCCGAGCATCTTATCGTTTTCTCCAACGAGTTTAATAAATTCGATAATACAGGAGCACGAATGCAAGATTCTATTTACATAGGACACTAAAATCGCATTTTATTAGCAAATTTTGCACTAAAACGTCACGATTTTGCCATTAGAAAACGTTATGTTTTATGGACGTCAGCGCATAAAGTTACGACGTAATTTGCATATTTAATCCACTAGAGGATTATCGTTTTTAATGCATGACTTTATTACACTCTCAGATGCAACGTCATATGATAAATAGTTTTAATCTTGTTACTATTATAGTAAATCATTTGAATATAACCCAGGATGTAAACTGATTTTTTTTTCCAGAAAAAAAGTCATTGAAGAATACAAAACTGTCTAGACTTGAATAGTCAATGAAGGGCGTGGTCGCCGACATTGGAGGTCCTCGGCCGTGAACAAAATTTATTTTTGATTCAGTAAATCAGAAAAATCTGTTACTGTAAAACACTTTTATTTGGCGGTTAATGAATTGTGACGATATTGGTCGTTGAGACAAAGAGCGCTTGAATATATGTCCGCCAATATTTGAGTTTCAATACACTTACATACAGATAAAAAAGAGAACCTGATGAGTATTTGAGTTAATTTCTATTCTGTTCCATGAAACTATACATTGTGGCATCCCATTAGAATCCCCTCGATGAGGCGATTCTTTAGATGCCTCAATGTATAGTTTAATAGACAATACAAATTTACATCTGACAGGGGCGGATCCAGGAATTTTGGATAGGGGGTTCAAATTAGCTGAAAGTGGGTTTCGATTTATGCAGTTTGACCAATTTTTCCTGAAATTCCCCATGAAAATAAGATAATTTGGGCTGAGAAGGGGGTTCGTTTGAACCCCCCGAACCCCCTCTGGATCCGCCACTGCATCACATTTTCTTAAATATTTTAAGTCATGATATATCACGAAAGCCAAAGTTAAAAAAAATGCGTCAATATGTCATTTTCTTTCTATACCGCAGATATTAAGTATTTCACTGTACTTAAATTAAGCTTAAGTAAGTTAGATATAACGTATCCATACCAAATAGTGCGATCGACGCGCGCGCGTTTCTGTATTAAACTTCTTCAGTGTCGCTAAACCCAAAAGTTGAAAAAAAAAAAGAGATGATGGGCATGTCTTGGCAGGCAACGGGCATCATCTCCGAGCCACACTAACTGTCGCATTCCGCGGAACACATTAACTGCAGATATCAGTTGTATGTAAAAAGGTAAATGTGCTCAAATTTATTGATGTTGCATATCCGAAAGGCTATGATTGAGAGAGTATTAGAAACTTAGCTACCTAGCTTATAAGCAAATATGTTACTATAACTAGAAAAGGATTCTAAAAATACAAGCGAGGCCATCCGCGATGGCTGCGTTCGTTTACTCATAAATTGTCCCCCTACTTCGCTTATTGGTCATAACCATGTTTTGCGACAGTTATATTTTTCGCCACACATTACAATGCTTGTCGAAAATAAACGAGCCGCGACACGAGAAAACCAACAATGTGGTCGAGCGTCCAGCGCAGACTCAGATCAGCCTGGGCATCCGCCCAGTCTGATCAGAGTCTTCACTGTCCGCATGAAGGTAGCTTAATCCCTTAGCTACCCTTTAAGCGCTTAGCAAAGAGTCTGATCAGACTGGGCAAATGCCCAGCCTGGTCTGAGCCTGCGCTGGGCGCACGACCACATTGTTGGTTTTCTCGTGTCGCGGCTCAAATCTTTCGCATAATCTTTCCCGAGCTACAATTTTATGTTGTTATGGAGAATGTAGATTTGTCGAAAATAAATCTTTCGCGAAGATTTCCCGAGCTACATTTTAATGTTGTCTTGTATTTCTACGATAAAGGCCCACTTCGAATCGAACGAGAGTACCCACCATAGTAGGATTTTTGGGCATGCGCACTCGCATTACCAATCGAACGCCAAAAGTTGCTATAATAGTAGATTGTCATGGACACGGAAGTAAATACTATGCATTTCATTGCCTTTTCTGTGCATGTAGTCTTTAAAAACGATAATTTATCGATTAAATGATAATATAAGCCCTAAAATAATTGAATGAACAAATATCCGGAATATAAAAGAAACAAATACTTGTTGTACACCAAATAATCTCGAGAGTCTTCAACGGCCGCCATCTTGCTACTAGAGTAACGGCGGTCCAGACCTCGGTAGATCTTTGGTAAGTTCATGACGTCATTTTAGTAGCTACCATCGCACTTTGATTGGAACTTTTGTAAATATAGTAGCTACTATAGTTCGATTCGAAGTGGGCCGAAGATTGTAAATTTTAACAACATGTACATGTATGTCACCAAGGAATGTTTGTTACTGCATTGAGCAAACAGCATAAGACTAAGATCAGACTGTGCATCTACATGGAATAATCAGTTCACATACTGTTTTCCCCATTTTAGTCTACATCCTTTCTATCTTCGCAAGCCAACGGTACTAAGTCCATTTTAGCTCACCTGAGCCTTTAGGCTCAGGGTGAGTTATTATGATCACCAAGGGTCCGTCGTGCGTCGTCCGTCGTCCGTCATGCGTCGTCAACAATTTGCTATAAATGACATCTTCTCTGAAACCGCTAGGCCTAGGGCTTTGATACTGATACTGATACTTTATTACTTTAAGCAATACATGCTCATGTGTAACATACATGACAAGTATACAACATACATATAATAATGTATATATGCATATATAAATACAATAGATCGGTTCAATGTGCTACAGTAATCAAAATACAAACTTACTAACTACAATGGGAGAAACACAAATACGGCGTCCAACTCCAATTGCAAAAATACAATAGTTATCCATAAATATCTCTCCTCAACTTAAAGGCCTTTTCGGTAAAAATGGCTAAATTAATCAACGTTTTCTTATTTTCGGTAGTTAATAATTCTTTTAGTTTCAACATATTCGGTCTGTTCCAAAAATACCTATGTATATATATTTTTCTTAAATCCTTATATAAAAGACACTCTAATAAAAAATGAAATTCATCTTCTAACTTATTACAATAAAAACATTTCCTTTCATCAATTGGTGTTCTATTAGGTCTAGACCATCTACCTACTTCTATTTCTAAACGATGTGAAGAAACTCTAAGTTTTGTTAATGCAATTCTAAATTTTTGGACATTGACCATTTCTAAATATAACTGATGATTGAAATTTGAAAACAAAGAATAAAAATTTGCTCTACTTGATTCAGTTATTCTACTATTCCAGTTTTGAACAAAATTATCAGTAAGTCTAATCCTGAGTTCTATAAGAAAAGCATTCTTGTTTCCGACATACTGGTTCAACCAGACCTCATAGAAACCTAAGTTTGACAGAAGATTCTTAACATTTGAAGCCCAATTGACAATATTTGGTTTATTTTCCATGTCTGTTAACATCATTTTATATGCAAATTTAATATATCTTGTTTCTTCACTTTCCAATATTTTAAACCAGTAACTAATAATTGAATAGAATAACTTTGTCTGTAAAGATACCCTTCCTAATTCCCCATAGATGAAATCATTTTGTGTGCATTTTTTCACAGCAAGTAACTTTTTACAAAATTGCAAATGTATTCTCTCTTGTTGATTTGGTTTTGAAAAACCCCAAACTTCTCCACCATAACATAGTATAGGAACAATTAGCTTATCGAATAAATCAAGCACGTGTTTTGGAGACAAATTCGTAAAATTAAATAAATACTGATTTAATTTAAAAATTGCTTTTAATGCTTGTCCTGATAGTGTTTTATGAGTTTCATTAAAAGATCCACCCGCAGTAAATGTTATACCCAAATACACAAATTTTCTCACAATTTCAATATTTTCCCCTCGAAAGTTAAAACTAAGATTTCTTGGTAAATTTCCTCCCTTTCTGAAAACCATAATTTTTGTCTTATCTGTGTTGACCGTCAATTTCCATTTTTCACAATACCCTGCTAACACATCTAACCCCTTTTGTAGTCCTTCCACAGAATTGAAAAAATAACAATGTCATCTGCATACAACAAAAGAAACAGCTTTAACATGCCTATATCGACCCCCTCTACACCTTTTTGGATAAACTCATTTTCTAAATCATTCAAGTACATGCTAAATAAAAAGGGAGATAAACACTCTCCTTGTCTAACTCCCAAGTGACTTGAAAAATCGTCACTAAGTGCATTATTAAACTTTACTTTGGATTTTATATTATTATACATAGATTGTATGATATTCAAAATTTTGCCCCTCACCCCGTTTTGAATCAACTTATACCACAAAATATCCCTTACAACGAAATCGAAAGCTTTTTTGAAATCTATAAATGCAGAGTACAATTTTGTTTTACCATTTATACAGTGTGAAATCAAACTATTCAAAATAAAAACATTATCAATAGTACACATGCCCTTTCTAAAACCTAACTGAGCTTCAACATATATATGGTACTTTTCAGCCCATGAATTTAAGCGATTGTTGAGAATATTTGTAAAAAGCTTACCTATTACACTCAGTAAAGTTATACCTCTGTAGTTTTCGACATTCTCAGCACTACCTTTCTTATGTAAAGGAACAATAAACCCATCACCCCAAGCATCTGGGAAATACCCTGTATCAAAAATTTTATTGAAAAGAATATAAAAATATTCTAACAAATTAGTTATGCCATATTTTATAAATTCATTTAACCATAAGTCTGGTCCACTACTTTTACCATTTTTCAATGATTGTGCAGCTTTTCGGATTTCAGTTAAGCTAATTTCAGCATCCAACTCTTGAAACATTACCCCTAATTCCCCCTTAACATACCTTTCATTATAAAGCAAAACATCTTCGTCGGCTTGAAAAAATCTACTTTCAGGGTCATTTATTGCTCGAAAATAATCTGCAAAATGCTTTGAGGTCAGTTTTTTTGACGCATTTGACGGACATAAATTTTTCAAAAGTTTCCAATAATTTTTTGCATTATCAAATCGATGTTGTTCTAAAACTTGAGTTTGCTCCCTTTTATATTCATATCTGCTTTGCCTTAATACCTTTTTATACTCTGACCGTGCCTTTACCATATTACCACGACATTCATTATCTTGTTTATCTAATCTATAATTATCCAAACATATGTAAAAAATATTTCTTTTTTCTTTGCATTCTTCATTATACCAAGGCTGATTCGTGTCACGAGATACATAATTTTTTCTGTGAACAATATTTTTTCTGAAAAGAGGTGTGCATACCGATTCCATAATATCCTGAAAAGAACTAAGATTAGAATTTAAATCTTCTAAAGTTTCTATAGAACTTACTTCAGACTGCAAAGCATTCATCGCTTCCCTTATGCTATCAGACCCCAATGCAGACTGATAATCCTCTAATTTATCACTATCCCATGCATATTTATATGTTAAATAAGAGCCTGTTTCTGTTTCGTTCTGGTTGCAGTCAATAACTGAAGAATGCAAAGAAAACTGTATTATGCAATGATCACTCAAAATATTTGGCTCATCAACACTAAATGTATTTATCTTAGAAAACAATGATTGACTTGCAATAACGTAATCAACTACACTTTTTCCTATGTTGCTCACATACGTATACTTCCCTAAATTACTATCTGCTCCAACCCTTCCATTTAAAATTCGTAATCCTGTCTGCTTGCAAAAATCAAGTAGTTGTGACCCATAATTATTAAAGCCCTTATCCTCTGAAACCCTTAATAAGGGCACATCTGTCAAATAATCTTCAGGAAGGATATGTATGTGATCAGATGAATCATCTACAACATAATCAGGAAAATCAGATACCCTCGCATTGAAATCGCCGCACACTAAAAAACTAGATTTATTATCAGTCAAAGACTGATATTTGGTATGAAGTATTGTCTAGTAGACCTCTACCAAGTTTGTTCAAATGGTGGCCTCAGGGTCCAAAATAGCCCTGGGGCAGGGGGTCTTGGGTTCGAAACTAAAACATACTTAAAAATCTTCTCCAGAACTGCTTGGCTCAGATGCTTGAAATTTGGTATGTAGCATTGCCTAATGGTCCTCTACCATATTTGTTCAAATGGTGGCCCCAGGGTCCAAAATGGCCCTTGGGCAGGGGGTCTTGGGTTCGAAACTAAAATATACTTAAAATCTCCTTCTCCAAAACTGCTTGGTTCAGATGCCTAGTAATCCTCTACCGAGTTTGTTCAAATGGTGGCCCCAGGGTCCAAAATGGCCCTGGGGCAGGGGTCTTGGGTTAGAAACTAAAAAATACTTAAAAATCTTCTTCTCCAGAACTGCTTGGCTCAGATGCTTGAAAGTTGGTATGTAGCATTGCCTAGTGGTCCTCTACCAAGTTTGTTTAAATGGTGGCCCCAATGGTCCAAAATGGCCCTGGGGCAGGGGTCTTGGGTTCGAAACTAAAAATACTTAAAAATCTTCTTCTCCAGAACTACTTGGCTCAGATGCTTGAAATTTAGTATGTACCATTGCCTAGTAGTCCTCTACCAATTTTGTTCAAATGGTGGCCCCAGGGTCCAAAATGGCCCCGGGGCAGGGAGTCCCAGGTTTGAACCATAGAAATACATAGAAAAATATTTAAAAAAATTCTTCTTCAGAACCGCAAGGCTCAGATGCTTAAAATTTGGTATGTAGCATTGACTAATAGGCCTGTACCAAGTTTGTTCAAATGGTGGCCCCAGGATTCAAAATGGCCCCTTGGCATGGAGTCCAAGGTTTGAACCATAGAAATACAAAGAAAAATATTCAAAAACCTTCTTCTTCAAAACCGCAAGGCTTGATTGCTTGAAATTTGTGTGATGCAATGCCTAGTGGTCCCCTACCAAGTTTATTCAAATTTTGGCCCCAGGGTCCAAAATGGCCCCGCGACAGGGAGTCCTAGGTTTGAACCATAGAAATACATAAAAAAATATTTAAAAATCTTTTACTTCAGAACTACTTGGCTCAGATGCTTGAAATTTAGTATGTAGCTTTGCCTAGTAGTCTTTTTCCAAATTTGTTTAAATGATGACCCCTAGGTCTAAAATGGCCCGCCCCAGGGGGTCCTGGGTTTGAACCATAGAAATACATACAAAAATATTCAAAAATCTTCTTCTTCAGAATCACTTGACTCAGATGCTTGAAAGTTGGTATGATGCATTGCCTTGTAGTCCTTTATCAAGTTTGCAAATGATGGCCCAGGGTCCAAAATGGCCCTGCGGCAGGGAGTCCTGAGTTTGAGCCATAGAAATACGTATAGGAATCTATTCAAAAATCTTCTTGTTCCGAACCACTTAGCTCAGATGTTTGAAATTTGGTATGATGCATTGCCTGGTGGACTCCTACAAAGTTTGTGTAAATGGTGGCCCTGGGATCCAAAATGCCCCTGGGGCAGGGAGTCTTGGGTTCGAAATCAAAATGTACTTAAAAATCTTCTTCTCCAGAACCCCTTAGTGCAGATGCTTGAAATTTGGAATGATGCTTTGCCTAGTGGTCCCTTACCAAGTTTGTACAAATGACGGTGCCAGGGTCAAAAATGGCCCCGCCCCAGGGGGTCCAGGGTTTGAACCATAGAAATGCGTAGAAAATTATTCAAAAAACTAAAAATCTTCTTCTTCAGTACTCAGAGGCTTGAAATTTAGCTTCTTTCATTGCCTAGTGGTCCTTTACCAAGATTATTCAAATGATGGCCCCAGGGTCCAAAATGGCCCGGCCAAGGGGTCCAGGGTTTGACCATAGCAATGCATAGAAAAATATCCAAAAATCTTCTTCTTCAGAACCATTTGGAAATGGTTGCAAACTATGACCCTAGTTTGACCTTAAACCATTTAGCGCAGGTGAGCAATTCAGGGCTTCTTGGCCCTCTTGTTTCCTTACGTACGGGAGCCCCGCTGTAGGCGGGAATCTCTTCAATCGTAAACGGGGTTCTATTGCACACAGCCTTTCATTATCAATCACCCATCGTCCTTATATGTCTGAAATACTGTTAAAAAGGATGTAAAATCGCAAGTCATCCATCCATCCATCCTTACGTACGTAGGAAATCAAAATGGACTTAGTACCCTTGGCTTGCGAAGATGTATCCTCTTAGTTTCTTTAGACATGCTTACAGGGATATCGATGCAAACGATGATCTAAGTCTTCGCTGTTTGTTCATGCCGTTCCAGGGATGGGATGTGGGGGGGGGGGGGGGGGGCACACAACATTGGGTCAACGTCTTTACCCAGTGTCTCCTGGACATTACCTCAGCGTTAGGTCCACGTTGTGAAAACGTCTCATGCCCACAGGGATAATGCTGGCTACACTTTTCTCGACCTATGATTATCTTATACAGTAAAAAATCTAAATTTGAGCCTCGACACGAGAAAACCAACAAAGTGGCTGTGCGCCCAGTGCAGACTCAGATCAGACTGATCAGAGTCTTCGCAGCCCGCATGGCTGTACCTTAGACCCTTAGTTACCCTTTAAGCGCTTAGTGAAGAGTGGTAAGACTAGGAGGATGTCCAGGCTGGTCTGAGTCTTCACTGGGCGCACATGGCACTTTGTTGGTTTTGTCGTGTCGGGGCTCATTTATATTGAGATAGATAGGTCTGAGCAAAAAAGTGCAGAATCAAGGTCTACACTGTTTACCATTCTATCTGTATCTTTGGAGACATTACTGCATTGTAATACCAAACAATACCAGTTTAGGTTAATTTACCTGTTTATTTTTTGAGAATCTTTACGTTATTTAAACTACACTGTAAAAAAATTCCGTAGATTTTACGATAGAATACCTGGCAACCAGCTGCCAGTCCATTTCCCCTTATTTTTACTGGCGCCCGTAAACATTGGCGGAATCTTCACGCAGAGCAGGATAGAATAAGACAGGTATTGTTTTGATCATCTATAAATATTTTCGAGTACAGTCAGGTAACATAACTCTACCATATCGATATTTCAAAAAATGTTCTACAGGCAGACGTCCAAACATTAATTCTATTATCTTATATATTTATGAACAACTACAAAAATTAACAAAACGAATACATATATTCCATAATTTTCTTACATTGTTATTCTCTGATGACGTCATGTATGTGGTTAAAGAACAAAGCCCTCTTCCAAATTCTAGGAATCATTAAAACAAAAACCCGGCTCCACTCTTTAAAAGAAACTCATCCTGCTTGGACCCGATACCAAAAAAAGTTTTTCTCTACAATAAACTATAGTTTATAGTAGAAAAAAGCTTTTGATACTTGACCAAGTAAACACCTAGTGAATGTGAAGAGAAGCAAATTTAAAGAGTAACTACACTTCAGGAACTGATTGAATCAGATCCCAAACCCTATCCCCAACATCAAAGGGAAAGATTGACAAAGACATCCCAACAAACAATAAATTACAAGTGATAAGCCGAGTCAGCAGCTCTTTCCCAAATAGATGGCAACTCAGCTATCTTTATTGAACTAAATAATTTAGACCAACAGACGGGTTACAACGGACTAAGCAAATTATATGAAAAACATTTAACAATTATTTTTACCTATTTTCTATTTTTATGATAGAAGGATTAAACTGAGAACACAATAAATTAAACAGCACCGAACATAAAACAAATGCAACCGCAACAAAAGTACCGCCTTGGGACGGTCAGTAATAACTACTGGGGGGTTTAAACCGGTTTTACTGGGCCCAAACCTTCACCCTCACCCTCCGCTGCGGTGCACACAATTAGTTGGTAGTTCGGTTCGTATGGAGGTCCCCTAACTCATCATGCAGAGAGTCATCACGGGCAACAATTAAAATCAAGAAAAGACCGTGATGAAGCAAGGATGAGGACTCGACAGCCAAAACGTGTTGAGACACCCGGAGATCCCTGGGGCGTCAGCAACACCACTGGAACACTGGAGCAAAAGAAGACAACCAGTTGAAACCCGGTGGGCCAAATATTTCAGTTACTTCAGCATTAGAATGGGCTCCCTTGGGGATGTATTGACACATTTTATGTTAAAATTTAAGGTGTATTGATACAGCGCCAAGTTTCCCGCCACTTTTTCAGACGGAGACAATTTTTGTAACTTCCTGTTTGCTTCCCTGGACGACGAAGCCCGTCCGAAAGGGTGTGTAATCTTGAAAACTTTGTCCTAGGAGCATTAAGACTTTCCTTTAAAAATTCAGACGGTAAATAAAATGAAAATGACGGTGTTACTTTCCCTGATAATGCACCCCTTTCCCTTAAACCTGCTGGGACTGACAACACACATTTTTATAAAAAATGTAGTCCACCACCAGGCTGCTCCTTACAGATCTTTAGTTTAGTCATCTGGTCTACATAGAATGCAATTTTTATTGTCAATTCTTAGTATACCTGTACCAAATTCAGTGCGACAGATGCGCGTATTTCTGTATTTGAGCCGTGACACGACAAAACCAACAAAGTGGCCTTGGCGCTTAGCGAAGACTCAGATCAGCCTGGGCATCCGCCCAGTCTGATCAAAGTCTTCGCCGTGCGCCTAAAGGGTAGCTAAGGGTCAGTTCTAGCTCCAAGCGGACAGCGAGGACTCTGATTAGACTTGCCGGATACACCCGACTGATCTGAGTCTTCGCTGAGCGCATGTGCCACTTTATTGGATGTGTTGTGTCGCGGCTCATTTAACGTCTTCCGTGTCGCTAAACCCAGAAGTAAAAGGTTATGGTAATCATGGTCTCGGCAAGCAACGGGAATCCCTCTCCGAGCAACACTTACCTGCTTACTGATAAAACCAAAAGGGTCAAAACTACCGATACTGGTCCACCTGTAAAAATATACAGGTGCACCGCTAAATTTTAGCGGTGCACCTGTAAATTTTAGCGGTGGACCGATAAATTTTATCGGTCCACCGTTAATTTACAAGTCCACCGATATTTTATCGGTCCACCGATATTTAGCATATATCGGTGGAGCGATAAAATATACAGGTGCAGCGATAAAATTACAGGTGCACCTATAAAAGTATCGGTGGACCGATAAATTTTATCGGTCCACCGATAAATTTGTAGGTCCGCCGATAAAATTAGCGGTCCACGTATATATTTTTCATGACCCGTTTTGGCGCTGATCTTACATCTAAAACAGCCAATCAGATGTCCTCTCTAGCTAAAATTTAGCGGTGCACCTATACTTTATCATAGGTGGACCGGTATCGGTAGTTTTGACCCTTTTGGTACACCATACGCGATGCATCAGCCTATTCCATCAACGCAGGTGCCTACCACCGAGCCACCTCAATCCCGTTGACCCGAGAAAGATGATATGCAAGGATATCAGGAGGGAAACCATGCCGGGTAGGCGGCAATCGAAAACGCTCATGCAGTCGACGAACGCGGAACAAAAACCATTAGAAACAGCGTTTTCGATTGCAAATTGTCGCCAATTTGCAATCGGAAACGCTGTTTCTGCATCAATCGATTGTTCAGAGCGTTTTCGATTGCCGTCTACCCGGTGTGGAAACGTTTGATGCAGCGAGAAGCTTCACATAATTTCAAAACATTCGAAAGAATGGAAGCCGAACTCCGCTAATTCATGTCACTATGACGAGTCAGTCTTAGGTCCGATTTCACAGTTCAACTCAGATTAACAAGACCGTTTTTTGTTTACCGAAATGCAAAATTTTGGTGTTCCAAATGCTAATCCGTGTACTAAGTTCAACGTGAAATCGGGCCTAAGGCCTAAGTTTTCATGATTTAGAACAACAGTTTCAAATGTTTAAAATGGTCCAAATTCAAAGTTTCAGGGTAAAGTCATCAATTTAAGACTGAAGATCGAGGATTTTAGTACATTAGTGAAATTAAGCGGTGAAGATACACTGCAATATGTCCCAAGGCTTGGGAGTTATCGTCAAAAATCAAGTTTAAATATGACAGTTATTTTGACCGCTGTAAATAACTTCCTCGGGGGCGTCAAAAATACGATGAACTTTGCAGATTCCGTTGACTATTTTCTTCACCTCAATATAGCTATTCACGGTACTGAAAATTCATATTTTGGATGTAGGGTAGTAATAAGATTTCAAACAAAAAAAAAAAAAAATAAAAAAAAATAAAATAAAAAAAAAAATAAATAAAAATGGCCGCACCAATATGGCTTTGATTTTCTTAAAAATATCAACAGATTCGTAAAGTATTCTACTATGCTAACACAACATGATCGACTTTAGACTTGCGTTTTAAGAAACATGAAGAACACTGAGTAACCTTGTACTCATTTTGTCTATTTCCCTTTATACTATCAGAGAAACACGGTCATGTAAATCAGAACAAAAATGACCGCATTAAATGCAGACTAAAAAGTATGAAAAAAAAAAAAAATAATAATAAAGATCTACGTGCAGCTAAAGAAGTGTACTATATGGACCTATCTTTATTTTTAATTAGGGTAGACAATAAAAAAGGAAAAGTAACACTGTTCTGTATATTAATTTATGCTATTTAAAGTTCACACGATATCGTCGTTTACAGATCTGAGGAAAAAAATGCCCATGGAAAATCTTAGCATGTAGAAAAAAACTTAAGCCTTTTAGCCCATTTGAGCCTCGACACGACAAAACCAACAATGTGGTTGTGCGCCCAGCGCAGACTCAGATCAGCCTGGGCATCCGCCCAGTCTGGTCGGAGTCTTCGCTGTCCGCATGCAGGTAGCTTAGACCCTTAGCTACCCTTTAAGCGCTGAGCAAAGACTCTGATCAGACTGGGCAGCTACCTAGGCTGATTTGAGTCTTCGCTGGGAGCGCAACCAATTTGTTGTTTTTCTCGTGTCGCGGCTCATTTATGCCTGGTGGTCTTTTCTGTCTTATATAGACTGGATGAATTCAGCCTTTTATTTTTATCATATGAGCCGCGACACGAGAAAAGCAACAAAGTGGCATGTGCGCCCAGTGCAGACTCAGATCAGCCTTGGTATCTGCCCAGTCTGATCAAACTCTTCGCTAAGCGCTTAAAGAGTAGCTACCTCCATGCGGACAGCAAAGACTCTGATGAGTCTGGGCGGATGCCCAGGCTGATCTGTCTTTGCTAGGCGCACATGCCACTTTGTTGGTTTTGTCGTGTCGTCGCTCATATTTATTTTCTTTAAAGGAGAAATATCCATTGTAATACGCGAAAAGCGTTGACACTGAACACACGCCGCATTCTTTGGCGTCTGATCTGGGTCAACTCTAATTGCCAGTGTCCCTTTTATGGAACTCAAAGCATTAATGGTTTAAACTCTTTGCTGCTCGATACACCAAAATCTGTTTTTTTTTTTGTTTTTTTTCATTAAAAAATTAAAATAGAATCTTTGTAATCAGAAATAACAAACAAAAGTGTACAAAGCTAGTTGCGACCATTTGTCATATTCACAACTTGAGAGGCAGTGAGAAACAGCAAGTTCGCCTAATTCGTATCACTCTAATGACACTTTTCAATAGTTATTCCCTTTCTGATGCGGGCCAGTCACCTTTCACCTGCAACGAAAAGTAGACGTCAGACAACTGGGGCCGTATTCATAAAACGACTTAAGTCGTTGCTATGCTGTTGCTAAGGCTAAATTTCTTTGAAGGAGATTCCCTACAACTATGAAATTTGCTCTGGAGGAACAGTCTTACAAAGACTGTTCCGCCAGATCAAATTTCATAGTTGTAGGGAATCTCCTTTCTAGATATTTAGCCTTAGCAACCGCATAGCAATGACTTAAGTGGCTTTATGAATACGGCCCCTGATGCGGGCCAGTCACGTTTCACCTGCAACGAAAAGTAGACGTCAGACAACTGGAATCTACGTCTAGTAATGACGTCTGCTTGGCGATGATGCAGGATGTATGTCGCAGATTTGACGTACACAGTCAGACGTCGCGCTATAGTCGGAATTTCACAAGAAATTAAAGTCAGAGACAGGATTGCAGTTTCACGGGCTTATCATCATTTTAGCGCAAACGCAAAAATGTCCCCTATCATCGATTGAGCGCGAAACCTGCTCATTGATTTAGCGCAAATTCAGTGTTCACTCACCTGTACAATCCTATTGTTATGTGCATACGCACTAACATACTCAACATTTAACGGTTCTCATGTAGTCATTTTCTTGTCATTTTACAGTCAGTTTTTAACCGAGATATGGGTGAAATTATTCGTACAACTACACAGAGGGGGGGGGGGGGGGGGGGGAGAGTATAATATCTAAGATATACTCTGAACGTGATAATGAAATATCGAAGTGGCTATCGCACACATTGGACTTGCATATCTTGATCCATAGGAGGTAGAAGATAGTTATGCCTGATGCACCAAGTGACGATCGATGCTGCCTGTAACAAATACGCTGATTATTTGCTGTCCACATATGTATCAAGTGATAGTAAATCTCCCCAAGATTTATAGAACGAACAACGCTGCTGAGGCATTTCATAGCCAATACACTCTGCTCATTCTTCCACCTCCCCGCGGTGAGCAGGGGGCAACGGATAGTACACGAACACAGACACTTTGTTCGTGTATTATACGGTTAACGGAAGATTAATACAAGTAACTCTACAGGTAACTGCCCAACATTTCGCGCTAAAACGATGAGCAGGGTTTCTGAAATCTATAGAAATTCCTGCGCTGTTTTGATAGCTTTTTTCGCTGTTTTGATGAGCACTTTCGCTAAAATGATGAATCACCGTTTCACGACCCACATCTCAAGTTAGGTTCTGCTAAACGGATGAGCAATTTTGGTATTTATACTGGTATTCCACTGCCTAGATTATTATCATTACCCAGTTTTCAACTTAAAGATATATTAACCCTTGCGATTCGACTATTTCCCAAATAAATTATTTTTTTTTATTAAATTTCGATGGACATTTTATTATCTAATCTCAATTCAGGATAGAAGTTCGAAAACGTTTTGGTTTTAACATAATTATGAATTAAATAAAAAAGTTTAAAATGTAAATGAGCAAAATTAAGAGCAAGTAAGAAAATCAATATTAAGTCTATCGAGCACGTGATAATGTCTTGGCATTTAAGTCATTCGCGCAAGTGCTTATTATGTCAATTAATTTTATTATGACCGATCAAACACTTTCGATAGCGGTCCGGGATTCTTCCAGATTTGTTATATTTTTGTTGAGTTGTCATGTTAACGTTTTATTTATTTCATTTTTTAGGTATTTATTCATTTATTTATTTATTATTTCGGATATTGGCAAGTAAATGATTCTTTGGTTTAAAACTTTGTTTGTTTGTATCACAACATATGAAACAGTACATTCATTCTCGAATATACTATATGTTATATAAAAAGGGATTCATAAGAAAGTCAATAGACTTATTCAAGTCTATATACCATTTTCCAATAACAAAAAAAGTACATTGTATGATATGAAAAATATAGTACTGACACAACAGACACACAACGCCAAAGCAACGTCAATCCAACATCGTGATGCTGAATCAACGCTGACTCGACGTTCCGCGTGCCCTGGATGTTGAAGGAAAAAATAATAATACAACCCAACTGCCGAGCTCCATGGGGTGTAGAGAGTCTTTAAATACAAATGTGTCTAAACTCATGCCTGTATCAATATGTTGTAAACTTACTAAAATGTATCATGGTAATTTCCAAACAATAAATTTTCTTCTTTTTTTTCTTTCTTTCTTTTTTTCGGATTTATAGAGCAACATAAAACGCACGCTGTTATCTACACGGGTCAAAATATTTAATGGACAACTATAAATTATTTTCAAAAGTCTCCCTATAAAAGTCTTTACTGTCAAAACTAATAAATAGGGTAGGCGTCAATGTCCAAAATATAGCATTGATGTCTAACCTGTACATCAGTTTTGTTCTTCACTTTCTTCAGAATTCAAAGATTTCGGAGTTTACTGACATCATTTATACATGTAAACATGAAATTATGAACTCTACAGAGTCCACTTCATCTTCCTCATACTTCTATTGCTATCTCTGCACATCGGAAAGCTTGTTATTAGTCTTTATGACAAGAGGGGCGACTTCAATTTTTTTCCATACATGTAGTTAGCTTTCCATTTTGAATAACAATATTCCTTCGGCCCCTGCATAAGGAGTTTATGTTTCTTTGTCCGCTTTACTAAACTCTCAAAACCTTTTTGATAGAGGGATATTAATCGCCAATAAATTGTTGTGACAGGGCTACCGAAGAGCGAACTTAAAAAAGTTCTGTGGAAGACACCATGCCCTCGCTGATCCCTACAATGTGGCTAATCTGGCCCGATGGCCACGGCAGAAACATATACTGAAGGACTTTAGAAACGCACCATTTTACATCCTCTGTTACTTCCACGTGGCTGATTTGATGATTTCTTTCTTAATCATATTATATGTTCACACGCAATGAACTATTGATTGCCATAAATTGGCTTTGCTCATGCTGTTTATTCTGACGTTACCATGACGTTAGTGTTTTTCAACATTATGCATCTTGCAGATGGGAGTTTAATTCGATTTGAAAACAAACAACTTTAGCTGGTAGCCAGATGTCTTAACTAATGGGAAAACACAAACAGTTTCGGAAATTACCGTTTATTTACACTCCCAGTCGCAGCGTTTCTTTGCTGGCGTCAGCCAAAATTTTTCAAACAGTAATTACAGGTTCATGGCGTTCGATAATGACCCGATTCTTTTGTTTCCTATGCAACACGTTCAGGACTATGATGAGACTAAAAGATTTCGATTATTCATGTTCCATAGGTTATAAACGGCCAATTACGTTAAAAAGTAAAGACGAAATGAACGTTGCCAGAGGCCTAAAACTTCATGATTTGATTTTGTCTTGCCTACTGCATTTGAAAACTGATATCGGGTTGAAAACTTTTTTTCGCTCATAATGTAAGGTATTGTTACTCTGTGATTTTTTAAAGTGGGGTTGTCTCAGAATTCTCGCGATAGCTCGGCAACCATAAGTCTCAGCTTTTTTATTTTTTTATTGAATGAAAGCAAACTGACAGCACTTTTTAATTCTGTTTTCACAGAATGAAAATGTTGGGCCTGCAACAAGATATTGCCATTTTAGTAAGTGGTGCGTTTCTAAAGTCTCTCAGTATAGTATGACTTTCAGTTATCGGACTTTCATTTTCATTGACTTGTCCATCAGTTACATGACATGAGCCGCGACACGACAAAACCAACAATGTGGTTGTGCGCCCAGTGCAGATTCAGATCAGCCTGGGAATCCGTCCAGTCATTTCAGACTCTTTGTTAAGTATCCAAGGGGTAGCTAAGGGTCTGAGCTACCTCCATGTGGACAGCGAAGGACTCTGATCAGACTGGGCGGATGCCCAGACTGATCTGAGTCTGCGCTGGGCGCACAACCACACTGTTGGTTTTCTCGTGTCGCGACTCAATTACAGGCAGCTAATGCTTACTACTAGCGAGCACCTAATCGCAACTCCTTTTCGAGTTTCCAAGTCTGTGTACGAGGGGCGTTCGAAAAGTAATGCAAATGGCCTCATAAATTTGTTTAGGGGAAAACTGGGTACAAATGCTATGCATATACTGAAAACACTACATTTTGTCTTTACAATGATACCAAACGCTGTACAAAGACACCTTTTCATATTGACTTACAACGCATTTTATTAGGCCCCTGTCATACCACTGGCCTAATTTCATATGTAAAATAGTTTCAGTGTTAGGCATTCAAGTCAAATATCATTGAAAATACAAAATTAATCTTTGTCAGTCGCTTTTCCATTGTTGCCTACAATATTCATACAAAAGTTAGAAGGGTGGCAACTGTTATCGATTTATTCTTGGCAAAGCTGTGCGCAATTCTTATGACGTTATTGAAATATACGTTAACGTCATTTTTAAAAGCTTGTCGAGTTTTCGTTTTTGGCATTAATTTGAATTTATTGACAGGCTTTCGTTGACCCATGTAAATGCTCTGGCTGAAAAGGTTTTGAATGCTAATACACTTGTTTTCATTACGAAATCATTTAATTTTTGGTAGAAATGGGATGAGAAATGGAGAATTTGCTACTATATAATCAATATTCCCGGGCCAGTATGGAACCCAGATTAAAAAAAATCCGCGATATTTTCAGGACAACATTCCCTGGGCATTGTCTTTAAGTTGCAAAAATAAAAACAAATCAAAGACTGACGATATATAAATTACGGCCTACTAAACTAAAATTCTGCAGTGTCTTTAGGGTATACCTCTTTCAAAGAAAATAAAAATGCACCCTTTTTAAAAAAATACACAGTGTTTGCAGACTTTCCTACGCAAAATATAGCTTTATGTGTTTTTGCAATCAGAAGTTCTGTTTTTATATTGGTTACCGAGAAATTACGTCATTTGCATTACTTTTCGAACGCCCCTCGTATCTAAATATTTTGGACTGGTCGATTTTTATGCGGTTTATGAGTTCGGAGTCACGATTTTGGTACTTTGAACATTCTTATTTTGATGATGACGAGTTTTATAAAGAGACTTATCGAGTTTATATATAGTGCTCGTTTAAAAAGAAATGAACAGTGTATTTCAAACTATGGAGAATATTTCTTGTCTTTACTGCGGTCCTACAAGGTACTGTAGTACGTCCTCATTGCTATAGGCAAATTATAACGGCTCATTTAATTTTACTGTTGAAGTTCGAACGGTCAGTACAGGACCTGTCAATGTGTGAGATTTTAATTAAAGCAGGTATTAATTTATTTATTTCTAAGTTTTATCTAAATAATAATAATAATAATAATAATAATAATAATAATAATAACAGCAGTGTTATAATTAGAAGACGAAGAAAAAAATATTATCATAATTGTTATTATTAGTTGTCATATTATTATTACTATTTTTATTATTATTTTGTGCAGTGTTAATTTGTCTAGTTATATTTTTTCATATTTTACCCTTTACAAAGTATCAAAGAAAATTATTTTCATTTTCAAACACACATGTATGTTTAACGAAAGTATAAGTTTTATTGGTGCTAAATACGAATCGATTCTAATGCGATTCATCAAAGTATCGGTTGAAAACATATAAAACGAAAACAACAAAATTTCAAATACTTTTCAAGGATTTTTTTTAAATGTCTTTTTGTTCTTAATTTTTTCTGTTTTTATTAAGTATCTTCATTTTTATTCCTGTTTCATCAGCTTCACCTTTAACCCATTAATGGCTAGTGGACTCCTCTATCTGTATATATTGGATGGGTCCATTTGTCATTTAAGGGGTGTCAGGTTTAGTTTATTTTCGATTTTTTTTTTGTGAGGAAAAATACCCATTGTCGTATGCAAAAAGTGTAGACTCAGATCAGACGCCGCGTTTCCGGCGTCTCATCTGGGTCTGCATTGTTTGCCAACATACCATTTTTGGGGCGCTAGGCATTAATGGGTTTTAATGATTGCCTGCATGTGCACAGTAAATCCACCCCAAATAGTATATCTAATACCGATAGTCTCATAAATACTATCGGTATGGGAGATACTTTCTGGGTGACATTCGAGTACCCCGACAAGACTGTTCATGTACTTGTGAAATTGCTTTGCCTTTTGTACATAGATTGGCATAACAAGAAAACCCGCATTATAAATACTCTTTCGTCGGAAAATTGGTTGCAACCTGTACAACGTCTCTAAACATGAAACTAGGACTGAAGTTCGCCTTCTGATCATGGATCTCTGCATCTGTCAGTTTTATCATGCTTATATGAGCCGCGACGCGAGAAAACCAACAATATGGTTGTGTGCCCAGCGCAGACTCGGATCAGCCTGGGCATCCGCCCAGTCAGATCAGAGTCTTCGCTGTCCGCATGGAGGTAGCTTAGACCCTTAGCTACCCTTTTAGCACTTAACGAAGAGTCTGATCAAACTGGGCCGCTGCCCAGGCCGATCTGAGTCTTCGCTCGGCGCACAACCACATTGTTGGTTTTCTCGTGTCGCGGCTCAATTATGCCTTCTTTTTAGTTAACTTTTACTTCGAACTGGCTGCATGTTTATGAACAAAATTGTGATTAATTCTAATTTGAAGATTCATCCATGTTGCTTCAAAATATTTACTAAGGATTTTTTTTTAAGGAATGAATAAAAAAAAAAAAAGGATCACAAATCAATCAAAGTTCTATTTACCTAACTTTCGTTTGGTGCATTTAGATGTGGCCCTAATCCCTATGTTAAGCTTATGATGAGTATAGATTACAACAAAAATAGGCCACTGCACTAATTAAATTATATCACTAATTTAGATACTTCCGTAATAAGTTTAAGAAATTGGACTTATTGCTCTGTCATTAGAAATAATGTCGATACGGAAAGTATAGAGTATTTATCAAATTATACCTACCATCAACAAGACTGTACATGTATATTATGGTTTTTTTCCGGGCCCGTAAACAAAGGGAATGCGGACGGTGCAAAAGGACCCCTCACCACCATCACTCTGCCCTTATTTGGGCAAGCTTTTCAAAATCTTAAAGTTTTCTGCCAGAAACTGTTCTCAAACCCCCTAAAGTCGGCCTCAAAATCTGCGTTTTCCTTATATAACTTTTGCATTTCCCTTCGATTCGCGCCCCGTTATCAAAGTTCTGTGTAAAAGGGCTTGGCTTCGTCTATGTCAATTAAATTCATGGTCGGCTTAAAATTCTTTCATTCGATGAAACAGTATTTCTACGAAAGGCAAAATCTTTTTTTAAAATAACAAACACTATTGCGCCTCAACTCCAATGGTCCGAGAAAGACAAAAGGCAAAGGCGTCGGAAAAGAGATGTCTGATGCAGCAAGAACCTGCGCCAAAATTATCAAAAAAGAATGGAAGCCAAACTCCGCAAAGATTCGAGTCACTATGACGAGTCACGGGCAGCAAAAGAAAATATGAAAATGACAATTTGGAATTTACTGTTACTGCTACTTTTTCGAAAAGGATACAAAGCTACGAGGGTGGCCAAGATACCGTGGAAATCCCATTAAACGCCCCGTGGGCGTTGCATTATATGAAACGGGCGTTGTTTAGCAGGCCCGGATCCAGACCATAACATACTGGTGGGGCTCTGGATAACTGATAACTGGCGGGGCTGAGAGGTTCCGAGAGCCGAGATATATTTGGGAAGTGGGAGGGGAAGGGGTGGTTGGGCGGAGGGGAGGGGTTGAGGCATGAAAATATATGAAATAATAAGGGATCCATTTGATGAGAAGTTTTGGTGTCTTTTTGCCTTGAAATATATCTTGTGAGATCTCATTAGAATCGCCTCACCGAGGCGATTCTAATGAGATCTCACAACATATATTTTAATCTTACCGGGTCCAGGTGGCGGGGCTGAAGCCCCAGAGCCCACCCCCTGGATCCGGGGCTGGTTTAGGATCTTAAGTGTAGTAAATTAGCCACTGCCAAAATATAGTCAGGTGAATATGTATACTTTCAGAGGAAGCAACTTTACTCTTTTTTTTTTTTGCATTTATTCTCAGTAGGGGTCAACTCTTAAGCCCCGTACACATGGACAAATTTGCATATGTGAGTAAGTTCGCGTATATGCAAATTTTGCTTAGCGTGTGCAAAAAGTATTTTTGCTAAGCTTACACATGATCGAAAATCTCCAAGAAAGACCCAGGAGTATTTATGCCAAAAACAATGAAAATTGTAATTCTAGAACATACCCTTCTTTAGGTTTTCTAAAATATTGCCTTATTTTTCGCCAAGAGAATTCGACAAAACAACGTAGAGTCATCTTCCATTTGAGCCGCGACGCGAGAAAACCAACAAAGTGGTTGTGTGCCCAGCGCAGACTCAGATAAGCCTGGGCATCCGCCTAGTCTGAGCAGAGTATTCCCTAAGCGCTTGAAGGGTAGCTAAGGGTCTAAGCTACCTACATGCGGACAGCGAAGACTCTGATCAGACTGGGCGGATGCCCAGGCTGATCTGAGTCTGCGCTGGGCGCACGACCATTTTGTTGGTTTTCTCGCGTCGCAGCTCATTTAATGATATGCAAGCCTAAACTGTTTTGAGATTTAGAACGCATGAAGATAGAAAAATAAAAGCTTCAGAATGGAAAATCGGGCGTTTTATGGTGCAAAAGTATTCATTTATAGACAATTCAGTCATAAAACATTTGTAATTTTCATGAACTTTGTTATATCTACAGTTTAGAAGCTGATAAGTGTCTACAATGCATTTCACAGTTCCATAATGTGCTCAAAAGAGTCACACACTAATGCATTGAATTTGTTACATGGTATGTTTTTTACAACGCATCGTATCACCACCCTAGCTTGCCCAATCCAAATGCCAGACACAGAAACTCACTTCTAAGAACACAGGGTATAATCGATTCCGCCAATTTTCGCTTCCTGCAGAGACTGTCCGTATTATTTGGCTTCCGCCGAGACTGTCCGCGAACTCTTGCTTCCTGCAGAGACTACTGTCCGCGTGATTCTGCTTCCTGCCGAGACTGTCCGCGTGACTCTGCTTCCTGCCGAGAGCCTCGGCAGGAAGCAGAATCTCGCGGACAGTCTCTGCAGGAAGCCATTTATCATATACAGCAGTCTCGGCAGGAAGCATAAGTTCGTGGACAGTCTCGGCGGAAGCCAAATATGATGTACAGTCTCTGCAGGAAGCCAAAATTAGCGGAATCGATTATACCCTGTGAAGAATGGGAAAGTGTTTTACCAAGGTTCTGACGTACAAAATAACTTTTCAGAATGCTACCCATAAAACTTGTATCCTTTTTTTATGGAAAATTTGTATCATTGTATGATTATTCAGATAAAAAGAAGCCAGAAAGGGTATAAGTGCTGATAAAAGTTCTGAACATTCTTGAAATGTAATCAAAAGTGAATTTAAACCAATCAGGAATAAAAAAAATATTAAAACAATATCAAGTTGTCGTGTACTAAGAATTAACCGTAAGTTCAAATCAAGAATGCCAAATATCTTAACATAGGGTATAAGGACAGGTCAGTTGCTATAAGCTTACAAAGAAATCCATGTCGAAACAACATCCAATCAATGTTAACATGACTCACATAAGCAAATTCGATTTAGCGTACACATGACCAGATTTGCACATGAGTAAAATCTGCATGTATGCAATTCGTGATTTGCACTTGGTCTCCACCATGTGCAAAAGTAAAATAATTGCGTATGGAGTAAACATTACTCATGTGAGTAAAAACGTACACATGCGGCAATTTGCTTACGTAAGCAAATTTACATATACACAAATAAATACTCATGTGAGCAAATCGGTCCATATGTACGGGGCTTAAAAGGAAAAAAATGCTCCTGTGGGAGCAATTTTTTTCATTTCAGAGTAGATCCCATTTAAAAGAGCTATCGTATCCAAAGAAGCAAAAAGGAATTCATGTAAGATAATATAATATTATTTTCGGAAACGAAGGAGGGGGCGTTTACTAGAGCATTTGCGTATATCAGGATTTATACGGTATAATAGTAGATATGAGCCGCGACACGACAAAACAAACAATGTGGTTGTGCGCCCAACGCAGACTCAGATCAGCCTGGGCATCCGCCCAGTCTGATCAGAGTCTTCGCTGTCCGCATGGAGGTAGCTTAGACACTTAGCTACCCTTTAAGCACTTAACGAAGAGTCTGACCAAACTGAGCGAAAGCCCAGGCTGATCTGAGTCTTCGCTGGGCGCACAACCACATTGTTGGTTTTCTCGTGTCGCGGCTCATATGTAAATGCCCGTTTTCGAACAACCATATTTTGATTTAATCCTTTATTCAGGTCAGTGTACACATCAGCGATGACGTTTCTTACTTTCGTTTTTGTGGTTGTCATGGCAACAGCGTCGGTTTCAGGTCAAGGTGAGCTTTTATTACTTTTAAATACCTGGGACGAGTTGCTTAACGTGAGCGCTACACAGCACTTTGCAGCAATTGGCTATGCAACGGTATGTTACAAAAAAGCGCTGCGTAGCGCTACGTGGCATCCCCGGAGCTGCCCCACAAAGCGCTTTTTTGTAAAATACCGTAGCATAGACAAAGCGCTCTGTAGCGCATTCTGTTTACATGTGACTAAACCGAGGCAAATTTCACTGTGCAAAGCACGTCTATAGAAAAGCGCTTTTTTGAAAGCACAATCGTTGCATAGCGTTGGCAAAGCGCTACAGAGCGCTATTTTATAGCGCTTTCCTTAAGCAAAACTCGACAGGTTTCAGTACAACTGTGTATCGTTTCTTTACATTCTATTACTGCCTAAAATTAATACGGCAAAACTCTGCAAACAGTTTCCTACAGCCCCGGATCCAGGGGGTGGGCTTTGGGGCTGCAGCCCCGCCAGTTGGCCTCTGTGGTATGTATAATATGTATTCCTCCAGATAATAAGAAGCATCTGATGAGAGTTTGGAAAAAAATATACAATGTGGTTAGATCAAAATATTCAAAATATATGTTGTGAAATCTCATTAGAATCGCCTCGAGGCGGCGACTCTAATGAGATATCACAACATGTATTTCAAGGTAAAAGTATATTAAAAAAATTCTCTTGAAATTGAACCATTAATATGTCATATTTTCAAGCCCTCTCCCACACACACAACTACATTTCGGCACCTCCCAGCCCCACCAGTTATCCAGAGCCCCACCAGTACGTGATGGGCTGGATCCGGGCCTGGTTTCCTAGATATAACAATGTATAAAATTGTTATTCGACTCCTAAGTGTATGAAAAGCATATTGTTTGCACAGCACTTGCTTTGCAGGAAAAACAAGAAAAATCTTTAAAAAAAGATAATCGGCGCAGATTAAATGGAAGTGTGTTTTGTTATATGTCTTTAGTTGAAGATTTGACAACTTCCATGAATAAGTAAGCTATATCAGTAGGCACCCACAACCGTAATTTTGACACTGGGTGACCTAAAAATTGAGCTGTCCAATTTGGAATTCCAAAATGGACCGCGGTCAGTCTTGAAATTGACATGATTTCAAAATAGCTATCAAAATGCTGCACTGTTTATTTGTTTGTGTGTATTAAACCGAAAGTAGAAATCGAAAGTACTTCTACGACGAAAAAAAAAAAGTTTTGAATGTCTGCGTCTGTTTTCGATAACATTTCTACTGCAAAATTACAAACAAGAGAAGCATTTGGAATTAACATAAGACAGAGTGCTAGTATCCACAGTGCAGTACGACGGGAAAATATTTATTGACCTTCGATATTATTGGCTAAATTCTGACATACGCGTTGACACTTCCAGGTGTTTTGTGATAACTCTACCAGGTTATATTTCACAAATCTTGAGCTTAGAAATAGTGTTTCAGTCGAATATCACTTATATTTTGACGATCCGATTGCGCAGTAGCTTTAAATTTAGTTTTCAAACGCCGGAAATGGAATTTCCCAACAGATAGTTATATAACAATGAGCCTGACCGGAAGGTGCTGAAGTTCGTTACAACAGACTAAGGGGCATAAAAACCACAGTATCCGAACGCACTGTACCCTCTCTTCCGGTTTTCATAGCGTTGCATCGAGAGTACAAAATTCGCTTATAACCAGTAGCCGGAAATCATTATGTTTTGAGTTTTTATCCGGAATCTACTGCGTCATTTATAGTTATTCAGCTTCGAAAATGTAAAGAGGTAAATTTAATATAATTTTCTCTTCGGTCTTTTACTTTATTGCCCTGTACAATGAAAAACTCCTTGCCGTCGCAGATTTTTTTTTCCGAACAGCTTGATTTAACACGAGATTGTGTCGTGCAAAACTTAGCTATCATTCTTTTATCAAAACTAACAAACTGTAGATTGATAACGCCTTCCGTTTATTCTAAAGATTTTTTATAAAACATGTAAGAAAATGTTCAAAATGGTTTAAGAATCATGCCAACGGCGATTTGAATACTGTACCAATTACTACCCACTCATACACGGCATTGTACAGGGTAATAAAGTAAAAGACCGAAGAGCAAATTATATTAAACTTACCTCTTTACATTTTCGAAGCTGAATAGCTATAAATGACGCAGCAGATTCCGGATAAAATCTCAAAACATAATGATTTCCGACTACTGGCTATAAGCGAATGTTTGTACTCTCGATTCAACGCTATGAAAACCGGAAGAGATTGTACATGTAGTTCGGATACTGTGAAAACAGGGCCTTGAAATGGTCGCCTTTTTTTTTTTTTGTTTTTGTTTTTTTTAAGCCGGAAACATCCCATTGGAACACCGCTCGGCCAATTCCGTGATTCACGGAGTTAGCCGAGCAGTGTTCCGATTGGGATATATCTTAAATAGAGTAGCATTGCTTCCCTTGGTGCATCTCTTCTAAATCAACAGCATATCCTAACCTTTTTTTTATACCAGATACCCGTTTTGGGGACATATGCAAACAGTGCAGACGCAGTTCAGACGCCGCATTATGCGGCGTCTGATCAAGGTCTACTCTGTTTGCTTACAGAATTTTTTATGCAAAATACATTAAAAGAGAAAATATTCACCAGAAACCCCTAAAACTACAAATGGCTAATCCAGCTAATAGGGATGGACAAGTCCACTGGTCAAAAAGGGTTAAAGGAAAGAAAGTGCTCTCTATATAACCGGCTTTTTTTTTAAAAAAACTAGAAAATGTGTTTATGAAACACTATGCCCCCAACCATATGCTTGTCTCTAGAGAAGGTTCATCCAATAATGCTTGTACCTTTGTACCATAGGCTTACAATGCACTAAGTCGAAAAAGGGGCTTAACTCATTCAAAAATTTACGAATTGTTTTCGAAAGTTAATCAGGTCATCTACACCTTGGGCAATATCAACCTGCAAAAATCATGATCCTAGCATCAGGGGTTCTCCAGATATTTTGTTCACAAGCTTCCATAGGCAAATAATGCACTAAGTTGAAAAAGGGGCATAACTCAATCCAAAATTTACAAATTATTTTCAAAAGTTAATCAGGTCATCTACACCACAGGCGGTATCTTCCTGCATAAAATCATGCTCCTAGCATCAGGTGTTCTTGAGATATTTTGTTCACAAGGTTCCATAGGCTTACAATGCACTAAGTCGAAAAAGGGGCATAACTCAATCAAAAGTAAATCAGGTCATCTACACCACAGGCAGTATCTTCCTGCAAAAAATCATGCTCCTAACATCAGGGGTTCTTGAGATATTTTGTTCACAAGGTTCCATAGGCTTACAATGCACTAAGTCGAAAAAGGGGCATAACTTTGTCAAAAATTCACGAATTTGTTTCAAAAGTTAATCAGGTCATCTATACCTTGAGCATTCTCATCCTGCAAAACCTCATGATCCTAGCATCAGGGGTTCTTGAGATATTTTGTTCACAAGCTTCCATAGGCAAATAATGCACTAAGTTGAAAAAGGGGCATAACTCAATCCAAAATTTACAAATTATTTTCAAAAGTTAATCAGGTCATCTACACCACAGGCAGTAACCTCCTGCGTAGAATCATGCTCCTAGCATCAGGGGTTCTTGAGATATTTTGTTCACAAGGTTCCACAGGCTAAGTCGAAAAAGGGGCATAACTCTGGAAATACATTGCCGGCGGAAAAAAAATACGGGTCTGCTTATTTTCCATACTGATTATGTGTATAAAGTTTCAAGTTCCTAGCTCTTATTGTTCTTGACTATATGTAAGGGTACCTTTGTACCATAGGCCTCAGTGCACCAAGTCGAAAAAGGGGAATAACTCGATCAAAAATTCACGAGTTTTTTTTCAAAAGTTAATCCGGTCATCTACACCACAGGCAGTATCTTCCTGCAAAAAAATCATGCTCCTAGCTTCAGGGGTTCTTGAGATATTTTGTTCACAAGGTTCCATAGGCTTAAAATGCACTAAGTCGTAAAAGGGGCATAACTCGGTCAAAAATTCATAAATTTGTTTCAAAAGTTAATCAGGTCATCTACACCTTGGGCATTCTCATCCTGCAAAACCTCATGATCCTAGCATCAGGGGTTCTTGAGATATTTTGTTCACAAGGTTCCACAGGCTAAGTCGAAAAAGGGGCATAACTCTTGAAATATGTGACCCGCGGAAAAAAGAAAAAAACACGCGTTCGCTTATTTTTCATACTGATCATGTGTATAAAGTTTCAAGCTCCTAGCTCTTACGGTTCTTGAGATAGAGGACAGACGGACAGACGGACAGACGGACGGACGGACAGACGGACAGGCCCAAACCAATATGCCCCCACAATTTCTCCGAAATTGGGGGCATAAAAAAGAATTTGGTATCTGTTAAAAGCAAATTCTCTCTTTTAAGCTATGAAAGTCTAAGGTTAATAGACATTATTTAATGTTGCTGTCCGCTATTTTTAAAATAGTAAACTTTCCGGTGTTAGTAACGGCTTCGTTTTAAAGAGTATCACTACACTGAACAAAACTGTGCAATTTTAAAGTAGTATATATGAGCCACGACGCGAGAAAACCAACAATGTGGTTGTGCGGCCAGCGCAGACTCAGATCTGCCTGGGCATCCGCCCAGTCTGATCAGAGTCTTCGCTGTCCGCATGGAGATAGCTTAGACCCTTAACTACCCTGTAAGCGCTTAGCGAAGACTCTGATCAAACTGGGTGGCTGTCCAGGCTGATCTGAGTCTGTGCAGGGCGCACAACCACATTGTTGGTTTCTCATGTCGCGGCTCATATTATTGTGGTATTTCTTTTTTCAGGTTCAAATTGTGACGATCCGTTCGACCTATTCTTCATCCTTGACGGCTCAGACAGCTTGTCCGATGAAAACTTCAGAGATATGAAAAGATTTGTAATCAATGTAAGTTCCAACTCACGAGACCTCCAGCAAGGTTCACTTCCTCCCCCATTCACGGACGACACAAGTGGTGAGATCCATGTCAGTGAGCTTGGCATCACGTTCTGACGAATGGCGTTATTTCTCTTCTACCTCACCCCACCTAAGCCCCTCGCTTCTGATATCATTCTGCTATTAAATTCGTATAAATGCTCTATAGTATGTTGGACTTTTAGCCAGTTTAACGTCTTTTTGCTCTGTTGCCCGCAGATGACAAGCTGTTTTGCGACGAAACTTCATTCAGTTGCTCATAACAGTATTCACAGGTTATAATCGATTCCGCTAATTTTCGCTTCCTGCAGGGACTGTCCGTCATATTTGGCTTCCGCCGAGACTGTCCGCGAACTCTTGCTTCCTGCCGAGACTTCTGTACATGATATATGGCTTCCTGCAGAGACTGTCCGCGTGATTCTGCTTCCTGCCGAGGCTCTCGGCAGGAAGCAGAATCACGCGGACAGTCTCGGCAGGAAGCCATTATTCGAGGACAGTTGTCTCTGCAGGAAGCAAGAGTTCGCGGACAGTCTCGGCGGAAGCCAAATATGACGTACAGTCTCTGCAGGAAGCGAAAATTGGCGGAATCGATTATACCCTGTGGTATTGCTTTTGCGACAACGGTTGCGTTTGCTGAACGGATCCCAAAACTTCAAATAAAGCCAGATTTAGCTTTACGCGCTGCGTTTAGGTAATGCAAGACACTTAACTCACTAAACCATCTTTGTATTATATGTAAATTTACACACCCCAGTTTTAAAAGCCTAGTATTAATCCGCAGTATGGATGAGTAGAATGTCAAGAGAAAAATGCATACTTGCAGGCACCTCATAGGAACTTTTCACTCCCAATTTCTGTTTTCCTTCTTATCACTTCACTTCCCACTTCTCACTTCCAACTTTCCTCATGCCTCTTCTCACTTCCAACTTCCCTCTTCCCACTTCCAACTTCCCTCTTCTCACTTCCAACTTCCCCATTCCCTCTCCTTACTTCCAACTTCCCTCTTCCAACTTCTCACTTAAACTTCCCTCTTCCCTCTTCCCACTTCCAACTTCCCTTTTGCTACTTCTCATATCTAACTTCCAGCTTCTCAATCCCAGCTTCCTACTTCTCACTAATTTGTATGAACTAAGAACTATGAAGTGTGAAGTAGGAAGTACGAGTGGATAGAGTAGAGTCGGGTAACTTCGGACAGCGGGTAAATTCAGACATACCATTGCAAACGGTGAAAATCCAGATGAGATGGCTCATCATGAGCCGTCTCATCTGGATTTTTACTGTTTGCCCAGTTATTTTTGTTTAAATTCCAAACAACTGACATTTAAAGGAAACAATGTCACTGTCCGAATTTACCTGCTGTCCGATGTTACCCGGCTCTACCATAGTGAGAAGCCATCACCGGTCTTTCATTTTACGCTTCATCGCGACAGAATTCTTTCCATTTTCAGGTCATTTCTGATCTCAACATCGCCATTGGTAACGTTCACGTGGGAGCCCTGGTGTACGGTTCAGAAGTTTACTCCAAGATAGGTTTACAGGGCCGAGACGAAAGCGGTCGCCTAACATTTGACATTCTAACATTAAGTCGTATTAGAGGAGGTTTCACCGAAACAGACAAGGCTATAGCTGAAATGCGTCAGGAGTTTACAGCAAATGGTATTTCACAGGGGCGTAACTAGGGGCAATTTCATAATACGCACAACCATGTTTTATTCTCTACTTCTTGAAGGGAAAGCTAGTATTTCAGCCACTTTGGTGACTGGTATTGAAATCTTGTCTAATTGTCTAATTTATAAATTTTCAGCATGCAAATTTGCAGGTGCGTTTTGAAATTTTGTCAATTTTGACAAAATTTCAATACGCACTTGCGTATTTGCCGTATACGTAGCTACGCCCTTGTTTCATAATTATAATATTTTGCCAACCCCGTCTCTCTCTCTCTCTCTCTCTCTCTCTCTCTCTCTCTCTCTCTCTCAGTATTGTCATAGGTTTGTTCATGTATGTTCCAGTTTTTATAAAGGTAATATTTTTGCAACAACATAAATGCTTTTTTTTAATTACTACCACTGGAGGTCATATCATTTTTTCTTCGTAGTTTATGATATTGCTTTTCAAGGGTACATTTTTCTGCGTTCTCTTCACGCTTGGCAAACTGATTAAATTCAAGAAATTTAATATCATTGAGCGACCCAGTTCATAAACCTAAATTTTGTATGTTGGGTTTTGATTTACATATATAAGCAATGCGTAATTTTTGACGTTCAGTATCTGTTTCTTAAACTGTAAAATTCAGGGTTTCAGGAACATACCGGTATATTGAACCCCCGAAATACTGCACCGCCTTCAAAATTTAAGGTTTTAGGAACAGTTACTGAGCCCCCGATATAACGTACCGCCTTAAAATTTAAGCTTTTAGGAAGACATACTGAACCTAAGAAATAACGCACCACTTAAAATTTATGGTTTCAGGAACAGATACTGAACCTCGCAAATAAAGCACCGCCTATTATCATTATAATGACGACTCAGTGTCTCAACCATCTTTTCTTCTAGGTCGCAGTGGGTTAGCTAAAGTATGTGTTGTTATCACAGATGGAAAATCATTATACCCTGAACAGACAGCTTCACAATCCGCTCTGGCCAGAAATGAGAGCATACATATGATAGCTCTTGGATTTGGTAGCAATATCTTTATGTAAGTTTCTTTTCTTTGTTAATATACTTAACACCATTAGAAACGCAAGTCATACCAGCTAATTATTTCACGTATTTACTGTTTTTTAGTAAAGTTTACCTGTCTTTATAAATGTTTTATTTTCAAGACTTGTCAGTCTTGAAAACAAAACATATATAAAGACAGGTAAGACTTGACTTGACTTTCAAGACTGACATATAGAGGAGCTTTTCTCGACTTAGATAACATAATATGATATTAGCATAACAAGATGAATTAGCCAGGGACGAGAGTATGCGTATAATAGCTTTTGGTTTCAATACATGCTCGCACTTCCTTCCTAGATTTTTGATTTTGCCAGTTCATCGTATCCCTCACTGTTTGTGTCAATGCAATTCAATTCAATTTATTTACTCTCAATCCATTACACAATGGCAACATGAGGAACAGTGAAAAATACAGTATAATACGAGGCATAGGATACATACTACAGAGAACATAATACAACCTCTAAGGTATTAATTCATAGCACATACACTTTTACTTAACTGCCATTAGGCACACAAGACCGAATCAACCCTGACTCAACGTTGATCCAACGTCTAAACGTTGAACCAACGTTGACTCAATATCTTGTGCCCAATAAGTAGCTTATGCATTATTAAAATTCGAGTCATCAGAACAAACATGAGGCAAGTTGCACGAAAAGGCATCGGAAATGTTTGAACAGTGAGGGCTCATGCCAGCCTGCTCATCTGCAGTCTGCCAAGTGCACCCCCTGTCCACACTAATATTTCCAGGACAACGGGAAACCTAGGAAAAAAAAAGAAAAGAAAGAGATAGACGGCGACTTCTCTGATCGGCCCATGCCAGTGCAAGGCCGATCAGAGAAGTCGCCTCTGTTTCCCAAAGACCCCCACCCGTACAACGTCACCCACTTTCAAATATTGGGAGGGAAAGAACGTACATTTCCTACGTTTCTACGCACACACACATAAATATGAAAATCTTGCAGAATACGTTTTGAAGAATATCAGACACTTTCAATAATAACCTTGATAAAAAGACATAATTTTCTTAATTCACTTGGATTACTAATATTAAGGACTGAACAAAATTTGAGCGCATTAGGTCTACGAAAATAGCGATAATCAATATACTGCCTTCTAACATTATTTAGTTTTTCGCAAACCAACAGATAATGGTACTCATCACCGATGTCTGAATTGCATAAATGACATTTCCTATTTTCCCTGGATATCCGTCTCCATCTCCCGACTTCAACAGGCAGTCTGTGATTTCTCGTGCGGAATCTAATTAAAAACTTTCGAAATTTAGCGGGAGCCTTTGTAAGATATTTTTCGAATTCGAATTTTGATTTAAACATTCTGTATATGAAACACGAAGAATTTGTTTCAATTTCGTTTTTCCATTCATTTAAATATAAATCTGTTAACTTTTGTTTCGTCGACTTTATCAGCCAGTTTCTATTTGGGAACGTATGTGTATCCCAAAAACCACTAAACCCACATGAAATTAAAATATTTCTCACGTTATCAAACCATTGAAAATACTGACTATTCGAATTTTCGCAATAAGACTTAGCTATTAGATACAATTTTGACGACAAATTATTTGTAATAGGACAGATCAGTTTAGACCAAAATGAAATGATTCTACATTGTATATCTACTTTTAATGGCAAAACACCAGTCTCGCCAAGTACAATACATGTCGGTGTAGATTTCTTTAAATTCAAAACTAGTTTTAAAAATTTTAGCTGGACTTGTTCAAGAATATCAATATTTCCGTACCCCCATATCTCACACCCGTACAAAAGTATTGGTTTTATAGTTTTCTCAAACATTTCTATTTGAATATCAATAGGTAATAAAAGCGACCTTGCTTTCTTCAGTAGACTATAGACTGCACGAGTCGCTTGATTGGCGATATACTTTTTAGCTGAGAGAAAAGATCCGCTTCTTCCAAACAAAATACCTAGGTATTTATAATCGGAAACAATTTCTATATCGTCATTGCCTATTTTGAAAATATGATTTGGCCTTCTGCCTTTAGAAAATATTAGAACTTTTGTTTTGCTCTTGTTAATTGAAAGTTTCCACATTTGACAATATAAATTATATACATTTAACGCGTTTTGCAAATCTTGTGCTGATTCTGCTAATATGACGGTATCGTCAGCATATAAAAGAACAAACAGTTTAAGAAATACGTATGCATCGTTTATCACATTCTCACTAGCACAACTAACTCCATTTACAATACCACTTTGACAAAAGAAATTCTCAAGATCATTTAAATATATCGCAAACAACATAGGGGACAGATTTTCCCCCTGTCTGACCCCAGTGTTGCATGGAAACGTAGAAGAGCTTTCACCGTTGACAGTAACATAAGACTTTATACTTTTGTACATGTTCTTAATAAGAGTATAACATTTACCATTTATGTTAAATAAATGCATTTTGTAAAATAATCCGTCTCTCCACACGGTGTCAAACGCGCGTTTCAGGTCTATAAAACCACAAAATAATTTTTTCCTCTTATAGTTCAACAAATTTGATAAAATATGGAGAGCAAAAATGTGATCTGTTGTAGAAAATCCCTTTCTAAATCCCGCTTGACACTGGCTTATTTTTTCATATTTTTCCGAATATGTCTGGAGCCTATTATTAATTATGCAAGTGAATAATTTTCCCATGCAACTGAGAAGCGTTATTGGTCTATAATTTACTGGGTCAGTTACATCACCTTTTTGCTTATAAATTGGAATAATATTACCAACCGACCAGTCTGCTGGGATTATTCCAGTATTAAATACTATATTAAATAGTTTTATTATGATTTCACGCATGGCTGGTAATCTATATGTTGATTTTATATGTTCATTTAAAATCATGTCTGGGCCACTGGACTTATTGTTTTTCAATTTCAAAATAGCCTTTTCAATTTCCGACCAGAGAATGGGTCCATTTATTTCTTCATTTAACTGTGTAGTATCCATACGAGCATTATTAAAGTGCATTTCATTTATATTTTCGTCGACAGGAATATCGTTTTCTGTTTTATAATATACATAGCAAGTTTCTGCAGAAACACCGGTTGATGTTTTTTTGTTTCCATTTAAAAATTTCCAAAATTTACGGGGATCCGATTTTTTTATTTTACGAAATTGTTTGATTTTTGAAAGTTTATATAGGTTTTGCTCCGTCGTAAGAGTCTTTTTATACTGTTTACTACTCAGTTTCAGTCTCTGTCTGTTTTCGTTTGACTGGCGCAGTTTATATAGAAATTTAGCATTATGAAATTTTTTTCTAGCTACTCTGCATTTACCATTGAACCAGTTTGGGGGCTTATTTGAGTTTTCGGTAGATTTAAAATTAACGATTGTTAAGTTAGTTCCTTTTTCCTTATTCCTTTTTCCTTTTTCCTTATTCCTTTTTCCTTATTCCTTTTTCCTTTTTCCTTTTTCCTTTTTCCTTATTCCTTTTTCCTTATTCCTTTTTCCTTTTTCCTTTTTCCTTATTCGATTCTCAGGCTCATAGAACTTTGCGAAACTGTGCCAAAGAGGATTCGCATATAGCACATTCATGATCATTTTTACTTCTAAGAATGATGGTATAGATTTCCACAGCTCAGCGGTTCAAACTGCGAATAAGGAAAAAGGATTTGAACGAACAATTCCTTTTTCATTATTCGATTTTCAAACTAATAGAACTTTGCAGATCTTTGCAATAGAAGATTCGCATATAGCACATGCATGACCATTTTTACTTCTTAGAATAATTGTACAGACTTTCAAAGCTCAACGGTACAAACTGCGAATAAGGAAAAAGGAAATGAACGAACAATTCCTTTTTCCTTATTCGATTTTGAGACTCATAGAACTTTGCGGATCTGTGCAATAGAAGATTTGCATATAGCACATTCATGATCATTTTCACTTCTAAGAATAATGGTATAGATATCCAAAGCTCAACGGTACAAACTGCGAATAAGGAAAAAGGAAATGAACGAAAAATTCCTTTTTCCTTATTCGATTTTCAGACTCATAGAACTTTGCGGATCTGTGCAATAGGAGATTCGCATATAGCACATTCATGATCATTTTTACTTTTATGAATAATGGTATAGATTTCCAAAGCTCAACGCTACAAACTGCGAATAAGGAAAAAGGAAATGAACGAACAATTCCTTTTTCCTTATTCGATTTTCAAACTCATAAAACTTTGCAGATCTTTGCAATAGGAGATTCGCATATAGCACATTCATGATCATTTTTACTTATATGAATAATTGTACAGACTTCCAAAGCTCAAAGGTACAACTTGCGTTTAAGAAACGGTACAAACTGCGAATAAGGAAAAAGGAAATGAACGAACAATTCCTTTTTCCTTATTCGATTTTGAGACTCATAGAACTTTGCGGATCTGTGCAATAGAAGATTCGCATATAGCACATTCATGATCATTTTTACTTCTTAGAATGATGGTATAGATTTCCAAAGCTCAGCGGTTCAAACTGCGAATAAGGAAAAAGGAAATGAACGAACAATTCCTTTTTCCTTATTCGATTTTCAGTCTCATAGAACTTTGCGGATCTGTGCAATAGAAGATTCGCATATAGCACATTCATGATCATTTTTACTTCTAATAATAATGGCATAGATTTCCAAAGCTCAACGCTACGAACTGCAAATAAGGAAAAAGGAAATGAACGAGCAATTCCTTTTTCCTTATTCGACTTTCAAACTCATAGAACTTGCAGATCTTTGCAATAGATGATTCGCATATAGCACATTCATAATCATTTTTACTTCTATGAATAATTAAACAGACTTCTAAAGCTCAACGGTACAAACTGCGAATAAGGAAAAAGGAAATGAACGAAAAATTCCTTTTTCCTTATTCGATTTTGAGACTCATAGATATTTGCGAATCTGTGCAATAGAAGATTTGCATATAGCACATTCCTGATCATTTTTACTTCTATGAATAATTGTATAGACTTCCAAAGCTCAACGGTACAAACTGCGAAGAAGGAAAAAGGAAATGAACGAACAATTCCTTTTTTCCTGTTCGATTTTCAGGCTCACAGAACTTTGCGGATCTGTGCAATAGAAGCTTCCCATATAGCACATTCATGATCATTTTTACTTCTTAGAATAATGGTATAGATATCCAAAGCTCAACGCTACAAACTGCGAATAAGGAAAAAGGAAATGAACGAACAATTCTTTTTCCTTATTCCTTTTTCCTTTTTCCTTATTCCCTTTTCCTTATTCCTTTTTCCTTTTTTCCTTATTCGATTTTCAGGCTCATAGAATTTTGCGAAACTGTGCCAAAATAGATTCGCATATAGCACATTCATGATCATTTTTACTTTTAAGAATAATGGTATAGATTTCCAAAGCTCAACGCTACAAACTGCGAATGAGGAAAAAGGAAATGAACGAACAATTCCTTTTTCCTTATTCGATTTTCAGTCTCATAGAACTTTGCGGATCTGTGCAATAGAAGATTCGCATATAGCACAGTCATGATCATTTTTACTTCTAATAATAATGGCATAGATTTCCAAAGCTCAACGCTACAAACTGCGAATAAGGAAAAAGGAAATGAACAAACAATTCCTTTTTCTTTATTCGATTTTCAGTCTCATAGAACTTTGCGGATCTGTGCAATAGAAGATTCGCATATAGCACAGTCATGATCATTTTTACATCTAAGAATAATGGTATAGATTTCCAAAGCTCAACGCTACAAACTGCGAATAAGGAAAAAGGAAATGAACGAACAATTCCTTTTTCCTTATTCGATTTTCAGTCTTATAGAACTTTGCGGATCTGTGCAATAGAAGATTTGCATATAGCACATTCATGATAATTTTTACTTCTAAGAATAATGGTATAGATTTCCAAAGCTCAACGCTACAATCTGCGAATAAGGAAAAAGGAAATGAACGAACAATTCCTTTTTCCTTTTTCGATTTTCAGTCTCATAGAACTTTGCGGATCTGTGCAATAGAAGATTCGCATATAGCACAGTCATGATCATTTTTACTTCTAAGAATAATGGTATAGATTTCCAAAGCTCAACGCTTCAAACTGCGAATAAGGAAAAAGGAAATGAACGAACAATTCCTTTTTCCTTATTCGATTTTCAGTCTTATAGAACTTTGCGGATCTGTGCAATAGAAGATTCGCATATAGCACATTCATGATCATTTTTACTTCTATGAATAATTGTATAGACTTCCAAAGCTCAACGGTACAAACTGCGATTAAGGAAAAAGGAAATGAACGAAAAATTCCTTTTTCCTTATTCGATTTTTAGACACATTCATGATCATTTTCACTTCCAAGAATAATGGTATAGATTTCCAAAGCTCAACGGTTCAAACTGCGAATAAGGAAAAAGGAAATGAACGAAAAATTCCTTTTTCCTTATTCGATTTTCAGACTCATAGAACTTTGCGGATCTGTGCAATAGAAGATTTGCATATAGCACATTCATGATCATTTTTACTTCTAAGAATAATGGTATAGATTTCCAAAGCTCAACGGTTCAAACTGCGAATAAGGAAAAAGGAAATGAACGAAAAAGTCCTTTTTCCTTATTCGATTTTCAAACTCATAGAACTTTGCGGACCTGTGCAATAGAAGATTCGCATATAGCACATTCACGATCATTTTTACTTCTAAGAATAATGGTATAGATTTCCAAAGCTCAACGGTACAACTTGCGAATAAGGAAAAAGGAAATGAATCAAAATTTCTTTTTTCCTTAGTCGATTTTGATTTTGGGTTCCATAGATTTTAGCGAAGCTATGCAGTAGAATAAAGCGCATTCATGATTACTTTTACTTCACAGCATAGTGGTACATGTATAGTTCTCGCATCACGCGTTATCAAACTCCTGCAGCATGTGTTCATGAGCATAGGGTAAAACCAATCCGCCAATTTTCGCTTCCTGCTGAGGCTGTCCATCATTTTCTGTTTTCCCTAAGTCTGTCCGCGACTTCTTGCTTCCTACCGAGACCACTTTCCAGGATAAATGGCTTCCAACCGAGTCTGAACGCCTGATTCTGCTTCCTGCCGAGGGTCTCGACCGGAAGCAGAATCACTCGTACAGTCTCATTAAGAAGCCATTTTCTCGGAGGAAGCAGAATCACGCGGTCAGAATCAACAGATGCACGAATGACGGACGTCTCGGCAGGCAGCGAAAATTGGCAGACTAGTTTATAGCCTGTGATGAGATTTTACGAACTCTCAGTCTGTGTTATCGGCCTGGCAAATCTTTCATTCTGCAGTATTGTATTTTCGTAGAAGAGATAATTGCTGAAGAACAGGCTGGTGTCAGAGCCGGAAGGAGCACCACAGAACAGATTTTTAACCTCAGAATACTGTGTGAAAAGTACCTTCAGCACCAGCAAAATCTGTACCATGTCTTCATAGCTTTAAAAATAAACTACCATGCGAAAGTATACTAATTCTGGCCATTGAGTACCTGTTCAACAAGGTTTCAAGGTCAGTTCAGATGGATGCGGCAGCACAGGAGAATGGCTCAGAACTACAGTTAAAGTTATTAGGCAGGGTTACCTTATTTCACTCACCCTCTCGAAAGGATCATGTCTGATGCTCTAGAAGAACATGATGGAAAGGTTAGCATAGGTGGCATACTATTACCAATCTGCAGTTTGTCGTTGACATTAATGTTCTTGCTGAGGATGAGCAGGAACTAGAAGCTTTAGAGGAAGGTCTCGACAAAACCTGCACAAGGTACAAAATGGAGATATGTGCTGAAAAACCCAAACTGATGACAAATAACACCGATAGCATCCAAAGAGAGATCAAGTTAAAAGGACGGAAGTTGGGAACCGTGACAGGTGGCAGAAAGATCCAAGCAGCTATCGGCGAACATGAACTCATGACCTTGGTCTAGAAACGAAATCTAAGGTGGTTGACCACATCTCAAGGTCTTCTAGCTTAGCAAAGACGATCCTACAGGGCACAGTGAACGTAAAAAAGAAGAGGCAGGCAGAAGAAGCGAAGGGAGGACAATATTAAAGAGCGGACAGGGATGGAGTTTACTAACACAACAAGGACAGCTGAAAACAGAACCAGGTGGAGAGAGATTGTTGCAGAGTCATCTGTGGTGCCCCAACGACCTCACAAGGTTATGGGATGGACTAGACTGGATAGGGAATAATCCGGTAAACATATAAAAGACGTTGAATTGTTTTTTATTATTAATTTTTTATTATTTTCTTGTATCCACATTCTCTATATTTTAAATAACGAAGGGAAGTTATGATATTTCAATATACCAGGAAGGTAAACATGTACTTCTAGCTAAGGTTAGAAAGGATTGATTGATTGATTTGATGCTTAACGTCCACGGTAAACAGCTACGGTCATGTCGGGATGGTCAGTTTACCTAACCACACTATTCTTGGGCACCTCCTACGCGGTTAACCAGTACTAAGTGCACATACTTTCGCCAGTAACTGACAACTGCCCTTCTTGTATCAGCGGAAGGAGAAACGAAAGTATGCGGCCAAACCGGGTTGTGAACCCAGGACCTCTGACTTATGAGTCAGGTGCCCTACCGATTGCGCTACACGGCCCGGCTGGTTAGAAAGGAAGCAGACCATGAACGACAATGTACGTCACGCTGGTAAATTCACTTAGTACTGGTTAAGGCTTAGGAGGTCTAAGCCTGCCCAGGAATAGTGTGGTTAGGTTAACTGACCGCCCCGACATGACCATAGTTGTTTACCGTGGACGTTAAGCAACAAAACAATCACGCTGGTAAATTACACACAGTTCGAAATATGGGTAAGAAAATATACATCAAATCTTATAGGGTCTATTTCTATATTCATAAAGTGCCGGTACTCCGTCCAGTTGTCCGTCGAAAGGGACGTCTTTGTATGAAATTAAGCCATGAAACAATGAAGGCAATCTTATCTACCGTAACAGATAACTAATTTCAAGTATATATTGGTAACTGGTTTAATTTCATAAAAAGTGACATCTGCAGCAGACAAAGGAATCTATGGGTACGTACACTTCACGACACTGAGAAGATTCATAATAAACTTTCTTTCTTTCCATTGAAGAGATCATAATAAACTTTCTTTCTTTCCAAGTCTAGGTTACCAACTGTTAGAGTCACGTTATGGTGACGTATTTTGTCCATATCTGAATTTGTAGACAGAGCTTGTTACTTTAAGAATTTGTGCAGTAGCTGACTTTTTGCAAAAGGTCTGATCCGTGTACAATTGTACGTTTAAAAGGTGTATAAGCCTATTCCAGAACATCGTATAGGCAAATGCAATTCACGATAAGTTGATAAGCTTGATTTTGGAAGATCTAAATCTGACGTGACAAATAAGAGGCCACATGACTGTTGCCAGGTGATCACTTGTCATTATTCAGGTCTGTCACGAATGGAATATTAGCAAACACCCCACCGTAGGACAACATATATTTTTACCTTTCCATGAGGAAAATAAGACATATCTTACGAAGGAGCAATGACTCAGACGACCAACGAATTGACTCAGAGTGATTATTTTCTTGTATACCTGTGTTTTCACAGATCTGCGTAAGTGTACACATCGATCTGAGTCCTTGCTGTTTACGAATATCGTAAGACTTTTTTTCCTTTTTTCCTTAGCACGGCTAAATGAGATAATTTGCCTAAAAATCACTCATTCACGGTTGACAAGCTACGTCAGGTTCACGTCAGGTTAATACAATTTTGTCATTAAAATAAAATAATCTCGATACCAGTAAAAAAAGAAGTTATATTTCAGATCTTACAAGGCCGATTTTAATTTGTAAAGTGCTCGTACCCTGGGGTTATGTCAAATTGTAAGGAACTATTTAAAGATGGTTACCAGGATACTTCAAAACTCTCTTATTGTCAGGAAAGTTCTCTGTTTTCTTTTTCCTTATTCGCAGTCTGTACCTTTGAAATTCGCCGGGAAATCTATATCACAATGCTTAGAAGTAACAAGAATTCCGCGGAATGCTATGTCGCACCTACCCTATACTTTCTCAGTAGTAGAAACCATGGTTAGAGGAAAGTGCACACTAGGTCTGATGAATTTATGTAGAAATGTGAGCAAATAGAGCTTACAAAGTAGAAAAGATGCAGTTGTATCAAAATATAGGTTAAAGGTATAAAGTAGTAAAACAATCGAGGACAACGGCTTCAGAAAACATTTTATGCCATGTCTGATGATTGTAGGTGGTATAGGTAGTGAGAAATGGACTGGAATGCACTTGTCCATATAATCATGGAAGCCAGGTTGACATAAACTTTTCAAAGTCAACAGAGTATGATATATAGGTCAAGGGTACAAATAATAGCAGCATCCCATAAGAATTTTCAAGCCAGGTTTGATGATTACACCCATTGTATTTAAAGAAAAATGGACTGAAAACCAAAGGTCAACACAATTTTGTATGTGAAATTTTACAAAATCTGTAGCATGTGAAATAAAGGTCAAGGGTTGAAACAAGTCCATTAATCCTAGATTCCATTCTAAGATGAAATTTTTACCAGGTTTGATGATTCTAGATATAATAGATTGAGAGAAATGGATTTAAACCATATAGTTGAAGTCATTTTTAAGTAAAATTTTATAAAGTCAGCAGAGCATGAAATATGGGTCAGAGGTCAAAATAAGTACAACAAGCCTCTTGATCAACCTAAGCATAAACTTTATATCAGGTTTGATGACTGTAGGTATCATAGACTGAAAGAAATGGAGCAGTATACTAGGGTTGGCGCAGTTTTTGACGTAATATTTTACTAAGTCAGCAGAGCAGAAGATATAGGTCAAAGGTCAAAATAAAGGCAACAATCCTCTAGACCGTTCTAAGAAAAAAAAATCAATACCAGGTTTGATGATTGCATGTATCATAGATGGAGAGAAATGAACTTAAACACTAGGGTATATATAATTTTTGACGTAAAAATTTACAAAGCCATTAGAGCATGAAAAATAGGTCAACGGTCAAAATAAGTGCAGGGTTCCTCGAGAACATGCTAAGAAGAAACTTCATACCAGGTTTGATGATTATAGGTATCATAGATTGAGAATGATGGATACGAACGTTAGGGTCGACGTAATTGTGGACGGACGGATGGACTGACGGACGGACGGACGGATAGACTGACTTACGGACGGACGGACGGAAAAGTCCTATAGCTCACATTGCTTAAGCAGAGGTGCGACAAAATGATCGTGAATGCGCTATATGTGAATGCTGTATTGCATAGCATCACTAAGTCTATCGACCTCCAAATCGAATAAGGAAAAAGGAAATTTTGATTCATTTCCTTTTTCCTTATTCGCAGTTTGTACTGTTAAGCTTTGTTAATCTATACCATAATTCTTAAAAGTAAAAGTGATAATGAATTTGCTATATGCGAATCTTCCTTTGCACAGTTTCGCAAAGTTCTATGAACCCGAATAAGGAAAAAGGAATTTTCCGTTCATTTATTTTTCCCTTATTCGCTTTCTTTTGCTTTGAAATTCGGAAATCTATATCACTATGCGTATAAGTAAAAATGATCGTGAATGTTCTGTTGCATAGCTTCGCTAAGTTCTAAGGACCTCAAAATCGAATAAGGAACAAAAGATTTTTTCATTCATTTCCCTTTTTCTTATTCGCAGTTTGTACCGTTGAACTTTGGAAATCTATACCATTATTCTTAGAAGTAAGAATAATCATGAATGTGCTTTATGCAAATCTTCTATTGCACAGATCCGCAAAGTTCTATGAGTCTCAAAATCGAATAAGGAAAAAGGAATTACATGTATACGTTCATTTCCTTTTTCCTTATTCGCAGTTTGTACCGTTGAGCTTTGGAAGTCTATACAATTATTCTTAGAAGTAAAAATGATCATGAATGTGCTATATGCGAATCTTCTATTGCACAGGTCTGCAAACTTCTATGTGTCTCTAAATCGAATAAGGAAAAAGGAATTATTCGTTCATTTCCTTTTTCCTTATTCGCAGTTTGAACCGTTGAGCTTTGGAAATCTATACCATTATTCTTAGAAGTAAAATTGATCATGAATGTGCTATATGCAAATCTTCTATTGCACAGATCCGCAAAGTTCTATGAGTCTCAAAATCGAATAAGGAAAAAGGAATTGTTCGTTCATTTCCTTTTTCCTTATTCGCAGTTTGTACCGTTGAGCTTTGGAAGTCTATACAATTATTCTTAGAAGTAAAATTGATCATGAATGTGCTATATGCGAATCTTCTATTGCAAAGATCTGCAAAGTTCTATGAGTTTGAAAATCGAATAAGGAAAAAGGAATTATTCGTTCATTTCCTTTTTCCTTATTCGCAGTTTGTAGCGTTGAGCTTTGGAAATCTATACCATTATTCTTAGAAGTAAAAATGATCATGACTGTGCTATATGCGAATCTTCTATTGCACAGATCCGCAAAGTTCTATGAGACTGAATATCGAATAAGGAAAAAGGAATTGTTCGTTCATTTTCTTTTTCCTTATTCGCAGTTTGTAGCGTTGAGCTTTGGAAATCTATACCATTATTCTTAGAAGTAAAAATGATCATGAATGTGCTATATGCGAATCTTCTATTGCACAGATCCGCAAAGTTCTATAAGACTGAAAATCGAATAAGGAAAAAGGAATTGTTCGTTCATTTCCTTTTTCCTTATTCGCAGTTTGTAGCGTTGAGCTTTGGAAATCTATACCATTTTTCTTAGAAGTAAAAATGATCATGAATGTGCTATATGCGAATCTTCTATTGCACAGATCCGCAAAGTTCTATGAGACTGAAAATCGAATAAGGAAAAAGGAATTGTTCGTTCATTTCCTTTTTCCTTATTCGCAGTTTGTACCGTTGAGCCTTGGAAATCTATACCATTATTCTAAGAAGTAAAAATGATCATGAATGTGCTATATGCGAATCTATTTTGGCACAGTTTCGCAAAGTTCTATGAGACTGAAAATCGAATAAGGAAAAAGGAATAAGGAAAAAGGAATTAGGAAAAAGGAAAAAGGAATAAGGAAAAAGGAATAAGGAATAAGGAAAAAGGAATAAGGAATAAGGAAAAAGGAACTAACTTAACAATCGTTTAAAATTAATTGTGCCGAAGGTGTTATGAGCGTTTATCTGAAAACTATCTGCTACCGACTTCGCCATATGGTCAACATCAGTCTGGGAAATAGTTTGTTTTGTTTCAATATCATTAATAAGGTTTAAAATATCCCCAAGTTGATGTTCCTCTAAGTTATTTATAAAAAGTCCCTCTTTTTCGCTATCCCACAGTCTAACTTTCTCGACACATTTTGGAGTGCTAACTAGGTTTTTTATATTATAAGAGATATCAAGTGTAAGAGAAACTGCGCAATGGGCATCTGATAATAAATTGCAAAACTCGTGAACATGAAGGCTATTTACATACTGTATCATACATGAAGATAACAAAAAATAGTCAATACTGCTGACATTTTTACATGTAGGTTTTTCATGACTATTTCCACGTGTTCTACCATTCATAATAAACAAATTATTATCACGATAGAAATCTATCAACCTATAACCATAGTTATTCACGCCGGTATCAGGATTCTGCCTATGCAACTTGACCACGGAGGAGTTATTGTCAAAACATGATATATCAGTTTGAAGTTCTTCATACAGTTCTACCAAGCCATTATTTTCAAAAATATCAAAATCCGGAAAAACGAAATCTGGGAGATTTCGCGTTCGCGAATTAAAATCTCCAAGCATTATTACAGATGAGCAATTAATAGAAATTCGCCTCAATTCTTGTTCAATTTCACCATGCGGATATTCAAGTGCATATTCAGAATACTCCGGGGGAATATAAACAACACCACAGATTACATCACCACACTTTGTAAGACTATTTGAAAATTTGAACCACAAAACAAGTTTACTCTCTGTTTCTATTGGAGTTATATATTTATCGAAGCTACTTTTATAAGCTACTATAATACCACCCGATTTTTTCCTGGCAATATGTTTTCTATGCTTACACAACAATTTATAACCAGGTATGCTTAATGTATCTAAACTGTCAGTTTTCGATTCCTGAATGCCAATAATGTCAAATTTCGAGACAAAAGAATGAAATTCGGGAAGTAAGAGTTTGCTTTTCAGTCCACACAGGAAAAATGAAAATAAATATTAGGGCCTGAAAAGAAATATCACATGTACTATACGAGTATAAAAACGTTTTTGAATTCATTGTTATTTTATTTCTATTGGTGTTATTATTATTTTCTTTGTTTTGTTTTTCTGTAAATGGTAGTTATTCATTTCTCACAGTTTTCGTTTGTTTCGGAGGCTAGTGTATCTAATTTTCGGTTGCAGTTTTCTCAAAATTCTCCTTCGGAAAAGACTGAGACGATAAAATGCACAAATCGAATAATAGTTATGTTTTTATCAATTTTGAGAAAGTTTGTCGAAAAAGCATTTGACATGAAAAAAAAAAAAAAACACACACACAAAAAAATGCTCTTTAAATTGTTTCTTAAAGGCTAAACTTTTGGAGCCGTAAAGTTTGTCGAAAAAGCATTTGACATGAAAACAAAAAAGAAAAAAGAAAAAAAAAACACACACACAAAAACGCTCTTTAAATTGTTTCTTAAAGGCTAAACTTTTGGAGCCGTAAATTTTGTCGTCTGCATTTTGGGATATTTTAAGGGCCACAGAACTTCTCTTCAAACCCCTATACACCCTGCCCAGCAATTTCTTCTTTTTCTTGTTCTTACTTTGTAGGGAGGAACTAAAAGCCATCGCCAGTAATGACGATATTGCGTTCAACACAAGTGACTTTAATACAGCGATTGAAGCTGCAACGGAAAACGCCATTCGGGACGCAGTGTGTGGTAAATACCAGAATCAGCTAAAGCTTACCCACTGGGCACACAACCTTGAATAAACATTGAATCAACCTTGATTCAACGTCATGACGTTGAATCAAGATTGATTCAATGTATATTGTAGGTTGTGTGCCTGCTGGGGTTCTTACGAGCAAAGTTTCTTTACCCACTGGGCACACAACCTTGAATAAACCTTGAATCAACCTTGATTCAACGTCATGACGTTGAATCAAGATTGATTCAATGTTGATTCAAGGCTGTGTGCAAGCTATTTTTACGAGCAAAGTTTCTTTGTCACAGAATCTATAGCAAAGAAATTTGCCAAAAAAAATGCGTTCACAGGGAGCAAATTGTTTGCCAAAGAAAAATGTGACAAATAATCTTTGCCAAAGGAACTTAGACACAGAAATATTTGCTACAGTGTTTGTACGAACAAAGATTTTCTTTCTCACGAGCATATATTTCTTTACCAACCCCACTTTTGTGAAAGAAACTTTGCACGTATGAATGAAGCTTGACAGTGACGTGTCATAAGTATTCCATAATTGTTTTAAATCCACAGACTTACATTGATTTTACTGTAAGCAAGAACAAATACCTTTCATCTCTTTGTCTGATTTAATATTGCGTTCAACACAAGTGACTTCAATACAGTGATAGAAGCTTCAACGGAAAACGCCATTCGGGACGCAGTGTGTGGTAAATATCAGAATCAGCTAAAGCTTACCCACTGGGCACACAACCTTGAATAAACATTGAATCAACCTTGATTCAACGTCATGACGTTGAATCAAGATTGATTCAATGTATATTGTAGGTTGTGTGCCTGCTGGGGTTCTTACGAGCAAAGTTTCTTTGTCACAGAATCTATAGCAAAGAATGTTTGCCAAAAATTTTGCGTTGTTGCCAAAGAAAAATTTGACAAAGAATATTTGCCGATTAAACTTTGGCATAGAAATATTTACTGCAAAGTTCATACGAACAAAGATTTTCATTCACACGAGCATATGTTTCTTTCCTAAACCCACTAGTGTCAAAGAAACTTTGTATGTATGAATGAAGCTTTACAGTGACGTGCTATATTTATGTCATAATTGTTTTAATCCACAGACTTACTTACTGTTTACCGGTAAGTCAGCAAGAACAAATACGTTTCATCCCCGTGTTCTGATTTAAATAAAAGTTATATCGATAGAACGCTAAATGATAGCAGTTTTTTTTAAAACATACTTTTGGTTTTCATTATTTAAACAACATGGCAGGCTGCTGAATCACGATTTTGTCATTAACTCTTTCGGCGCCAAATTTTTCAGACGACAAATTTTCGTCTGCTCAAATCATCAGACGACAGATTTGTTATTGGAAATTTTAACAATCTAAAGACATTTTTCATAAAATCAGGCTTTTTAAGTTCATATTTGAATGGCAAACAGTGTAGATCCTGATCAGACGGCTCTTTTAAGAGCCGGCTGATCTGGATATACGCTGTTTGCAAAGTCGCGCCGAAAGAGTTAACGTCCTTGCAAATCTGATCTAATCAACATTTTGCTACATATTAGACTGCTATAATTTGTTTGAATTACCATAATGCAGCATCCAAAATGAAAAATTATTTTTCGGTGCTTCATACACCCCGATTGTCCAGACAAAAATGAAACTTCGAAATATATTAAAGTCTGTGAAGTCTAATAAATGTGACATACTTATGGCACAAAACCGTAGATAGCGGATTTCAGACTACTTTAGCAGTTTTGTGTAACAGTGCATATGCAGGCTGAAGAAAGTTTAACAATTCAATGGATGAATCAAGTCACTGAAAATAAATTGTCACAGGTACATCATTCACAAATGGGAAAGGTGTGTGTGGGGTGGGGTGGGTGGGGTGGGGTGAGGTGGGGTGGGGTGGGGGAGGGGAAGGGAGTGGGGGGTGGAAAGGATGGCTTCTTTATTCGGTACAGGTAGGGTAGAGAACATAAATATCTTGTTCATTCGGCTATAAGATAGGATTTCCCTTTCAAAATTTACCCCAAATATGTAAATGTCTTTGTAATTCAGCTATAAGATGGGGATTTTCTTCCAACACAATTCCAAAGATAAAGATTCGGATTTAGAAATTTGGCATAGTTCTGGAAGGGCTCTTCCTTCTTATAACTGAATAACACGGTATTTAGCAAAAGAAAGGGACACAATAATTATTGTTTTCCTGTCTGTTAGTTGTTGCTGTTGCTTTTTACATTTAATTGGTTTCCACCCATAACAGTAATTACGGTATGCAAACATGGCAGATCAAGATCAGACGCCGCAGAACGCGGCGTCTGATCAGGCACAAAACTGTTATTGCATGAAAAATTAGTACTTCTCTATAACAGAATATCAAATTAATGAAAAATAAAACCAATCACTCCTTAAATGACAAATAGACTCATCCAGTTAAAAGAATAGAATAGTCCACTAGGCATAAATGGGTTAAAACGCAGTGCCTTCGCTTCGAGAAACACTTGATTTTCTAAGGCCTTCCGCCTTGAATATAACTGTCCTTTCAAGGCCTTTGATAATTATTTCCAGTATTTAGAAACCAGGGGCCGTATTCATAAAGCCACTTAAGTCGTTGCTATGCGGTTGCTAAGGCTAAATATCTATAAAGGAGATTCCCTACAACTATGAAATTTGGTCTGGAGGAACAGTCTTTGTAAGACTGTTCCTCCAGAGCAAATTTCATAGTTGTAGGGAATCTCCTTCAAAGAAATTTAGCCTTAGCAACCGCATAGCAACGACTTAAGTGGCTTTATGAATACGGCCCCTGAAGTTGCATATAACGCCATATTTAATGAAAATACAAATGCTTTGATAAGTGAAATCACACACTTTGCTGTTTATCCATTGGACGCAATACAAAGATGCATCTCTCTTGAAATTACTACATGTATAAGCCATTTATACCCAGTGGAATGGTCTATCTTTTTCAAATGGATGAGTTCGTTCATCAGTTATCGTCTATCAGTTTTCTGTTATATTCTTCACTTTGATTGCAGAGTCCACAGGTTGAAATAAGAATTGTAAATAGAGGATCTTACATAAGTACTCATGTATTATTGATTTTATTAAACGAGTTGGGGAAAAAGATAAGATGCGAGGCTTTGCCGAGCACCTTATCGTTTTTCCCCAACGAGTTTAATAAATTCAATAATACATGAGCACGAATGCAAGATTCTATTTATCATATGACGCTAAAATCATATTTTGTAGCAGATGTTGCACTAAAACGTCACGTTTTCGCCATTAGAAAACGCGACGTTTTATGGACGTCATCGCATAACGTTACGACGTAATTTGCATGTTTAATCCACTAGTGGATTATCGTTTTTTAATGCATGGCTTTATTACACTCTCAGATGCGACGTCAATATGTGTATAATGTGGTTGAAGTGGGCTATTTTCCTTTCTTTTGATGTATATTTTGGTTCCCGCGAATTTAGCTTTCAGAATTTTTTGATTATCTCGGAATATTAGCAAATTCTTTTTCTGAATCTATATATACACATTGTAATCATGTGCAGATATACCTTGTAATCATGTGCAGCTTGCGTTCCAGGCTGAGCAAGTGATTTCCTTCACAGGTATCGGCGATCCACCCAAGTATGGAACCAAATTTCGTGCTGTTCACTAAAATAAGTAGCCAGGTTACCCAGCTTACCCATAATGCTAGCTTACTCCTCTAATGATATTATTACAATTTATTTGATGAAATGTGTTTTGCCTAGTATATTTGTTTCAAAGCAGGGTATGCGTTACACAAGACGAATTGGAAGTTATATATCACTGAGCCAATCTGTCAACAAAGTAATTATTCATATGATATTAAAAACATGAAGGAAGAATGGTGAAGGCATCCGGGTACATATGTTAGTTGATCATTTATTTTTAATACATGTAATACTATAAAGGCATCTATAGTAGGTACATATGCTAGGTGATCATTTATTTGTAATACATGTAACACTATATTATTTAAAACTTAATCACCTGTTGAAATGTAACGGAAGCGTTGCATATACCAAATGGCATTCTGTTACATTTAATCGATCCCTTCTGTTCAAAATGTTTCTAGTATTATATTTTCTATTCAGTCAACTCTCGATATCTCGAAGTCGAAGTTCCTCACAAACTACTGATATTTCCAAGTATTTTTTCGGCCACTCCCAGAAAATTTACTTTAAGATACCGGTAGTTTGATATGAAAAAGAAAACTAGGAAATGTGTCCAAAGTATAATCTTTGATAAACGAGTAACAGGGTATTTTGAGATATCAGTGTTTGAGATTACAAGAGTAAAGTCTATTTATCTTAAGTTCCCAGATCACCACCGGTGAATATTAGAGCCACACCACTTAGTGCTGATTCCGTGTTAATACAGTGGGATGAGCCACCAGCACCACATGGAAACATACAGGTACATGTTGTTTGCATCGATACCAGAGTACAGAATATAATTCCCTAAGCAAAGTAGCAAGAAAGCACATTATATAGAATTTAAAAGAATAGAATTTGTTGTACAAGTATGTCCGTTCACCGGGTTACTAGCAAAACATGAAACAATTTACTAGACACATATACAAGTTTAATTAAAATCTAAAGAAGTTCCTTCAAGAGCAGAGAATACATACAGAAGTAGGAACATGGGCCAGACTACGTAGTTTCGGCTAATAAAGCCTCGTCAGTGACCCTGATAATATCTGGTGACGAAACCAGAAAAAAACCATATTGTACTAAAAAAGCATAAAAAAGCATACATACACATGCACACACTCTCAAACACTTCTGAGCACATGAGTTGATGAAAGAAGATAAATGAATTACGCCTGAAGACTAGTTTAACGTTATATTATATGGCAATCATGGATTAAAAAAATTTTGTTCGTTTTTTTTTTTTCCTACAGTCACAAAGAAAATGTTAGCTAATAGAGGAACACATCCCAGGCTCTCGTGCAACTATGTAACAACGAAATGTCTGTTTTTAAACAGCTTTATATTTTGACTATTCTGTAATTTACTGTTTTAGTACTGCACAAAGGACTTCTATGCTTAAGGCGTGAATTTTCCCCATGATTTAAAAGCTATACGTATCACTGACTTTTGCTTTGCATTTATGACTATGACTTGTAACTTGCATGGAAAATGAATTTGCAAGTGTTTGTGTCGATGTAAAGTACGTTAAACATACGTTGACGTTGACGTCATTGTTGAGATAAATTGTAAATTATCCTCAAACTGATCGTTGAAATAATGATTTATTGTATACATTTCACCCTTTTTTTGACTCTCATTACTTACATAACAGACAACACTGGATAGTTTTGACTATATGTATGTGACCTTGACCTCATTTCAAGGTCATGGTACACAATAAAATCCTTGAAGATCACAGTGCTACTGTTGACCATTCTTCTTCTTTGGCTTATTGAGTATCGTTCCCCCGCCCCGCCCCCCCCCCCCCCCCCCGTGACCCAGCTTCCCACTCATATATATTGCGTACTTGCATCGCATAAGTCTGCTGCATGAAGGAAATGCTGGGTCACAGGGGGGGTGGGGGGGGGGAGTACTTGTATTTTAGTTATAGTGAAGCGTTCTCTTTTGGCGGCTTTGACCGGAAGTATAACTGTGGTTTTGCATGTTTAAATGCCAGTCAGGCGTAACAAGAAGAAAATCATTGCTTTGTATTGTGATATGCATGTATTTAGCATGCATTTATGACAAAAATGTATGAAATGAATGACTGATTTCAATATTTTTATTACCTCAAAAATTGAGGTATGCGAAAACCTTGAATTAAGGGTAGGTAGGGTCAGACTGGATTATCTCCCCATGTCTTTGGGTCTGAATCACAAATGATCTGATTTCATACGGCTTACATATTTGTGGAAGCTCCGCTAAGAAAAATTTGCACACTTTATACTTTTGAAAATTCGGACCTGTCGCGCCGGTCTAATGGGGAAAATCCTCGCCTTAATCGAAGAAGTCCTTTACATTTACATTTCTTATACTTGACAAGCAAAACATAAGCAAACGCTACCTTCGCATTTTACAGATATGAGCCGCGACATCACAAAACCAACAAAGTGGCATGTGCGTCCAGCGAAGACTCAGATCAGCCTAGACATCCACCCAATCTAATCAGAGTTTTCGCCTTCGGCATGACGGTAGCTTAGCCCCTTAGCTACCTATAAGCGCAAAGGGAAAACTCTTATCAGACTGGGCGGATGCCCAGGCTGATCTGAGTCTTCGCTTGGCGCACATCCCACTTTGTTGGTTTTGACCCGTCGCGGCTCATATGTCCCATGAGTCTGTGAACTTATTTTTTCGAATTTCTTCAACAGGGATACAGAATATATTATACCATAGATTCTTCTCAAAACATCGCCCTTTGGAGTAGCCTCAGTGTGAGTTCTGACTTGAGGACGGCAACCATTACCGGTCTTATATTTAACAGAGTGTATCACGTTAAGATGCTAGCGTACTCCTCAAATGGTGATGGCCCGCTGTCGGACTGCGTGCAAGTGTTGACAAATACTGGAGGTATTTTATCTTGAAGGGTATTACCCCTTTTTTGGTAGTGGGCTTGTCCATCCTTATCATTAGGATGAGTCTATTTTCAGTTTAGGGGGTTTCTGGTGAATGTTTTCAATTTTAATATATTTTACATAGAAATACCTGTAAGCAAACAGTGAATACCCTGATCAGACGCCGCCTTTTGATGCGTCTAATCTTGGTCTGCACTGTTTACATACTGTCCCGAAAATGGGTTTCCAGTCTAAAAAGGGTTCAAGGTTGAATTTATAGTTCTGCAATGTTGAGGTTATTGCTAGCTTGAAGGTCATAAAAACCGTCTTATCTGCACAGTTTGCATATCTGTGCAACATACATGACGAGGGATGATAAAAAATACGTGGACTTTTGCTGTAGAAATTTTATTATTGACATTAAACTCATTAAATTTGCAGTAGATATAGATTCATATTTCTTTTATCCACTGATATATTCAATTTACCAGTGTAAGTTCGGGATGTTGTCTATATTGGTCGTCATGGTAACCGTATGACGGTTCTGCGGAGCACGGTAAAAAATTGTCATATTATTTCGAAGTGTTTGTTTTATCTTTGGCTATGTCTAACATTTGCAGTAGAGTAAAATGCTTGAAATTTGGTATGCTATTTCGTTATGGTTTCCACATTTTACTATGAGGAAAATATTACCGTCAACAATTATGCTTGCATAAGCAGCGTAAAATATGGTCTGCGGGTCATACAAGGGCGACAAAATGACGTCATCCATTATACCGTGTATTTGATGCAAGTTCCAGGTTTTGTGTATAATTGTAAGAAAAATGAAGGCAGAATCAAAGAAACGTTTTAAGTGATCAACTTTAATATTATTTGGTCCTTTTATGTTAGTTTTATCTGATGCTGGCTCTGATTTGAGGATTGTAGTTCTGCATTTAGACACACACTGCAAAAGTCTACATGGAAAGATACTGAAAGCAAAAGTTCTGTCTGGATTTATGAACTAATAAAGATGAGAAGAGTATGAAAACTATCATACTGCGTGCAGATGTGTCTAGAAATGGTCAAAATCATGAAAAATCTGCAAAAAGGGTGTTAGTTTTAGAAAACAGAAAAACAAAAGAACCCCAAAAATGTTCAAACGGGGCAAAACATCAAACGTCATCGATGTGGTGCTCCGCTGTTGCTGTACCTACCTGATATAAAATGGAGGAAAATACTTATTTTTCATTGAAATTTCTTTAAAACCTCACATTACGTAGCTAAAAGATCTAACTTTTCTGCGGTATTACAAAAATTACTATAACTGCATTACCCTTACCGCCACAGCAACAGTTCACGTATTTTTGATCACCCCTCGTATAAGACTATATGTCGTTACTGCTCACTGAAATTGGACTTAGAATCAGAACTGGAGAGAATGAGATTCTGTTAAATAATTTCAAAATGTACAGATATCACTAAAAGCTAAATGCATACATCATATAGGATAAAAGTAAAATAAAACCACTTTGAATCTAAATGAAAGTTTACAAGAAGAACTAAGACTCATTCCACTGAGTTTATGCGCTGGCCTTCTCAGAGCTCTAGATATGAGGGAGTATTTGATGATAATTAAGGATAATTTTTTTTTTATTTCTCATTGAAACATATATTGTGACCCCTCATATGACACGTCTCATTGAGACGGTTCAGATGAGGGGTCACAACATATGTTTTTATGCAGAATTAACAAAAATTATCACTAATTATCATCAGATACTCCGTCTTATCTAGAGCTCTGCCTTCTGATCTGGCGATCCCAAGTTCGAGCCACGCTAGAGTCAAAATCTTTTCAACATTTAACGGTATTCCATTGCACAAAGCCTTTCATTATCCCCTCCCATTGTCCTGATATGACTGAAATACTATTAGAAAGGAAGTAAAATCGTAAGCCATCCATCCCATTCCATTCTGAGAATTCACTTTGTCTGCAATCGGTTTAACACACCTGATTAATTTCTAGATGTGAATGGAATTATGCATTAATCATGTGTGTTTAATATTCAGGAGTCATAGCGACAAACACATCTTAAGATGCGCCCTGGCCATTAAGCAGGTTCAATCAGTGCGACAGTGAGGCATCGTCAACTTTTAAACCACGGGAGCCGAAGAGTCGAATTTACATGTATTAATGTATATTTAATGCACTTTAATGTACTTTGAATTTTTAATTAATGTATTTGGAATTGAATGTTTACTGCAACTGGAATGCGTATTTAACGTACTTGGAACGTGTATTATATGTACATGTACTTTAAATGTGTACTTTATGTACTTGGAATGTGTTTTATATTTTACTTTAATGTACTTCGAATGCGTATTTAATGTACTCATGGTACTTGGAATGCGTTTGAAGTGCTATGTATTTAGTGTACTTGGCATTCTAATACACCTGCACCAACAGAATCGTTCACAAGTTGTCAGAACACTGCATATAAAGGTTTTGTTTAATATACATATAAAGAAATCTATATGCCTAAGAACTGACTGCTTGTCATAAGTTTTTTCCTCATCGCTCAGCAGAACAAATTGATGTATTTACGGTATTCAGCAGGACCTGGTTCGGCACCCCGGAATGTTAGGGCGAGACCACTAAATCAGCAGACTATCATGGTGGAGTGGGAGGAACCGGAAATACCTAATGGCGCCTTACAGGTATTTGCCCTTTAACTCTTTCGGCGCCAATTTTTTCAGACGACAAATTTTCGTCTGCTCAAATCATCAGAAGACAGATTTGTAATTGGAAATTTTAACAATCTAAAGACATTTTTCATAAAATCAGGCTTTTTAAGTTCATATTTGAATGGCAAACAGTGTAGATCCTGATCAGACGGCTCTTTTAAGAGCCGGCTGATCTGGATATACGCTGTTTGCAAAGTCGCATTTTTGCGACTTTGGCGCCGAAAGAGTTAATTCTTAAAGCGCTAATAAGCAGACGCCACAATTTACATCTGCAAATTTTCAGAAATAGTTTGATGTAGTGGGAGGAGCCAGCAATTCTTAGTGTCCTTTTGCAGCTATTCACCCTTTAACTCTGAAAGAATTAAAAAGCAGACAAAATTTACGCCTGCAAAATTAAAAAAAGAATATCGTCCAGTTTAATCGTGATTTATCATTAAGAATACAAGTAGATCCAGAAATACTGAATGGCGTTTTACAGATTATTTACCTTTTAATCTTTAAAATGACAAAAGGACCTCTGACAGTATCATTGCATATTTGCCTATTTTTCGTCAATTTATTGCACCTTCCTCGGGCAGCAAAAGTTGAAATATTTGGCATTAATATGTAGACTTGAGTACTATAAAGACATTTTAACAGTGATTTTGAAAAATTTTCATGCGTCTAGACTAACTTAAACCGATTTTATCAAGAGGGGTACGTGAATTTTTCAGTCTCTGAAAAATAAGTCATTTTTTTTGCTTTCTGATATATCGAAATCTTAATTGATAACTGTGCTAAAACTGACGTACACACTACTGTTACTGATATTTTGCAATATTTTTTCAATAATAAGGACTTGAGCCTATTTTTAGATATAAAGGGTGTAAGTACCCCACCCACTTTTTCAGCTTTTCAGCTGTAGACTATCTTTTCCCCCCGTGCCTCAGCAAGCCACTCACATATAATGTGTATTATGATAGTACACACATACATGCAGAGTGGCTAGCTGAGGCACGGGGGGAAAAGTATCTTTAAAAAACTTTCCCTGTTTCCATTACGTTTAATGATAAAATTTGGCTTTTTCCACCAAAATTAGAAGTCTATGTGCGAAAAAATCAGAAATTAAATTCATAGCCAGTTAGGGGAAGTTGAGAGCAACAAATATCAAGAGAAATTCTTGGGTATATCAATAATTTAATTTTGACTAGTTTTATAGGCAAATTAACATTACAACCGTCAGAGGTCCTTTACGTAGGCAAAATAGAAAAAAAAAATTTTTCGTCCCAGCTATAGCAAATTGAGAATGCAAAGACTTGACGGCAAACAGAGGAGGAGACAGTTGGCAACAATGGAAAAAAAATGGAAAAAGTGGTTGTGTGCCCAGCGCAGACTCCGATCAGCCTGGGCATTCGCCCAGTCTGATCGGAGTCTTCGCTGTCCGCATGGCGGTAGCTTAGTCCCTTAGCTACCCTTTTAAGCGCTTAGGGAAGACTCTAATCAGATTGTGTGGATGCCCAAGCTGATCTGAGTCTGTGCTGGGCGCACAACTACTTTGTTTTTTGAGAGATGTAAAAGGACAGTTTTATACCTAAATAAACACGGTTCTTATTTATGTAGGGATACAAAATATTCTACACAACCGACTCTTCCCAGATGATAGCCTTGTGGAACAGCAGAGATGTGGGTAGCAGTTTCAGGATGGCAACTATCGGTGGTCTGACCGCTGACAGTATCTACACCATCCGCATGTTAGCCTATTCTGCTGCAGGCCAGGGCCCTCTTTCTGTACCTGTAAAGGTCCTGACTAACGCAGGAGGTAAGCTACAAGATATTTTGGGTTCTGTCACTATGCTGGCGCACAATTGGCCAATGCAGATTCGTAATTAGCCACGTGATTAAAAGTGATAAGAAACATGTTTCGTCTCATTTTGCACATACAGCAGCCATGGGCCGACTATATAAAACTTGAGTATAATTCCAAACTCAAAACAAGAGGACCATTGGTCCTGTAGCTCACCTGAGTCCATTCAGCCTCAGTACTCTAGGGTAGGTTACTCTAAGGCAAATTGAACACATAGGTGGTATCATACCTGTGACCCTCAGGGTGGAAAATGAAAAGGACAAGAATCATCCAACCTTGCCCAAATTTGAACTGGTCCGATATTTTATGGCTGTCCTAGATACTTGCAAGTTTGAAGAAGTTGCAGTCAAAACGAAAGGTGCTATGGCTCGGACAACATTTTCCCCATTATAAGTCTATGGGACCTTTTTGTTGCCATGGTAGCCCCAGTTTTAAACCAATCTGCCCCCAAACTATATGAAATCAATCCCCCACCCTAACAATGCTACATAGAAAATTTGATCAAGATTGGCCAGTTACTTTAGCAAATATCAATGCTTAAAAGTGTAGACGTACGACGGACGACGGACCAAGCCTATACTATAAGCTCACCATGTGAGCCTTTGGCTCAGGTGAGCTAAAAATAGCAACTGTGACCTTGACCTTAGAATGCTGAAATGCAAACTTGTTCAAGATATTGTCATACTAAACATTTGTGTGAAGTCAAATCAGAATCGGTCCGTAAATGAAGGCTGTAGACAAAGTTTTTTTCTAAAAATATCCACTGTGACCTTGAACTTAATCCCAGGACGCTGAAACGCAAAATTGTCCAAGATATTGCCATACTTATCACTTGTGTGAAATTAAATCGAAATTGGTCCATAAATGAGAGTGCTAGTGCGATGACAAAGTTTTTCTATAAATAGCCACTGTGACCTTGACTTACACCTCAGGATGCTGAAACGCGAGCTTGTTCAAGATATTGTCATACTAAACATTTGTGTGAAGTTTTAACCAAAATGGGTCTATAAATGAAGGCTCTAGAGGGATGACAAAGTTTTTCTAAATATAGCCACAGTGACCTTGACCTTAACCCAAGAACGCTGAAATGCCAACTTGTCCAAGATATTGTCATACTAATCCCTTGTATGATATCCAATTGAATTCTGTCCACAAACTGAAGGCGCTACAGCGATGACCAAGTTTTTCTAAAATAGCCACCGTGTCCTTCGCCTTGACCCACAAACGCTGAAACGCGTTCTTGTCCAAAATATTGTCATACTCATCACTTGTGTGACGTACAACTGAAATCATTCCATAGAATGATGACAAGAAAACATTTTCCCCATTATAAGTCTAAGGAAAAAAAATTATCGTTCAAGGGCAAGTAACTCTAAAAAGAATGATCCAACCTAGCCCAAATTCGAACTGGTCCGAGATGTTTTGACTGTCCTGGATACCTGCAAGTGTGAAGAAGTTGCGATCAAAAATGAAGAAGCTAGGGCCCGGACGACATTTTTGCCCATTATAAGTCTATGGGAAAATATTTTATCGCTCAAGGGCAAGTAACTCTGAAATGAATAATCCAACCTGGCCCAAATTCGAACTGGTTCGAGATGTTTTGACTGTCCTGGATACCTGCAAGTTTGAAGAAGTTGCGATCAAAATGAAGAGGCTAGGGCCCGGACAACATTTTCTCCATTGTAAGTCTATGGGAATTATTTTATCGCTCAAGGGCAAGTAACTCAGAAAAATATGATCCAACCTAACCCAAATTCGAACTGGTCCGAGATGTTTTGACTGTCCTACATACCTGCAAGTTTGAAGAAGTTGCGATCAAAAATGAAGAGGCTAGGGCCCGGACAACATTTTCTCCATTGTAAGTCTATGGGAATATTTTATCGCTCAAGGGCAAGTAACTCTGAAAAAAATGATCCAACCTGGCCCAAATTTGAACTGATCCGAGATGTTTTGACTGTCCTAGATAACTGCAAGTTTGAAGAAGTTGCGATCAAAAATGAAGAAGCTAGGGCCCGGACAATATTTTCCCCATTATAAGTCTATGGGACCATTTTGTTGCCATGGTAACCACAGTTTTAAACCAATCTGTCCCAAAACTATATCCAATCAACCCCCACCTCAACCATGCTACACATAAAATTTGATCAAGATTGGCAGGCTACTTTAGCAGATATTAATGCATAAAAGTGTGGTCGGACAACGGACGACGGACACCGGACGACGGACGACGGACCAAGCCTATACTATAAGCTCACCTTGTGAGCCTTCGGCTCAGGTGAGCTAATAAAGCACGCTGATTGGCTGCTTCATATGCTCGAAAGCAGCCAATCAGTGTGCTTTATTTTGAGTTTAAGAATGTACTCGTTTTATAACCTCCGGGCCAGGGTGAATAATATTTTAGTGTCATAAGCGGCAGTCAAAGACCAGTTTGGGATTTAAATAAATTAGTTCAGTACTTGATTGCTAGGCTGCGTCTGTTTTATAGATTTATTCCAAAGGTGTTCGCACATATTATGACAAAGGTGAATGGGTACACTTTCAGGGGAAGCAACTCTGTAGTTTTATTTTTGCCTTCCTTTTTATCGGGGTCAAGACTTTAAACTAAGAATTTTCTCCTGTTGAACCAATTCTTTCCTGTAAATGTCACAGGGGAGGAAAAAATCTTGGCCTTATCGGGACTCGAACCCAGGGCCTCTCGCTTACCGTGCGAGCAATCTGCCAACTGAGCTACGGAGCAACTTGGTCGACCTTTGACATTTTCCCCCTGCTTAATTAGATTCGTCCCCGAATCTACCCGGTACCACGGAGGAACCAATGAGACATGCACTTTTTGATGCTTGCGGCCTTAGCCCTGACCCCACACTGAACCACCAAATGTCACAGGGGAGGAAAAAATCGTGGCCCGACCGGGACTCGAACCCAGGGCCTCTCGCTTACCGTGCGAGCACTCTGCCAACTGAGCTACCGAGCCACTTGGCCGACCTTTGACATAAGACAGGGGCGTAGCTAGGGGCAATTACACTGTACGCACAATTATGCTTTATACTCACTGAGGGCAATGATAGGGGTTAATCCGCTAAGATATATCAAATTTTCTGTCGTTGGCAGTTAGCATTAAAATTATGCCCAATTAACAACACTTCAGCATGAAAATACGCAGGTGTGTGTTGAAATTTTGTCAATTTGACAAAATTTCAATACGCACCTGCGTATTTGCGTATAGGTAGCTACGCCCTTGCAAGAGTGGGTCCTTTTTCGGAAGGATTTTATTGTGGAGGGATACAAACAGGAAGTAAGTCACGGAAAGTGTCCCCTTTTGTAAAAATGGCGGATAAATGAGGTGTACACATATACCTTCAAACAGCTAATGATTAAATTATTTCTTATCTGCAGCCCCAGGATCAGCGCCCCGCAACATAAGAGTTGTGTCATATAGTTCACAGACACTCATGATAGAGTGGGATGTTCCAGACATACCAAATGGAGCTATACAGGTACTAACACTTTTAAATCTTTTAGCTTTGAAGAGGGAAACCAACCTTAAGACTGTCTAAATTATGATTAGAGTCTGATCGAGTCGCGTCAGCAATGAGATCTGGGGCCGTATTCATAAAGCCACTTAAGTCGTTGCTATGCGGTTGCTAAGGCTAAATATCTATAAAGGAGATTCCCAACAACTATGAAATTTGGTCTGGAGGAACAGTCTTACAAAGACTGTTCCTCCAGACCAAATTTCATAGTTGTAGGGAATCTCTGTTCCTCCAGACCAAATTTCATAGTTGTAGGGAATCTCCTTTAAAGCAATTTAACCTTAGCAACACTATAGCAACCACTTAAGTCGTTTTATGAATACTGCCCCAAAATTTTTTAAATTATCGAGTGACAGCTTTGTAGCATGACGTCGTGATAGGCTGAGCTACTCTAAACTGAAACGCCTAAGGATCTGAAACAAATGTGCTAGGCAAAACTGAACTAAAAGGAACATATTTGCTGGGTAATATTCAGCAGAACTGTCTTGGATTATGATACATGTTTGTATTTGCTGGACGACGTGTATCAAAATGGCTTGAGATTAACTCTTTCGGCGCCAAATTTTTCAGACGACAAATTTTCGTCTGCTCAAATCATCAGACGACAGATTTGTAATTGGAAATTTTAACAATGTAAAGACATTTTTCATAAAATCAGGCTTTTTAAGTTCATATTTGAATGACAAACAGTGTAGATCCTGATCATACGGCTCTTTTAAGAGCCGGCTGATCTGGATATACGCTGTTTGCAAAGTCGCATTTTTGCGACTTTGGCGCCGAAAGAGTTAAGATTATGCAATATATTTGCTAACTGAGAAGCTTGAAATTATGGTAATTTTATTGACATAAAGCCAATCTTTAAGCACGTGCCATTTGAGCCGCGACACGAAAAAACCTACAATGTGGTTGTGCGCCCAGTCTGATCAGACTCTTCGCTAAGCACTAGTTGGATGCACAGGTTGATCTGAGTCTGCGCTGGACGCACAACCACTTTGTTGGTTTTCTCGCGTCGCGGCTCATTTGCAAAACATGCAGCATGTCCTCGGTTCTAAGACGGGGTATGTCAGTCCCAGAGCAATTCCAAAAATTGAGATCAGGGGCCGTATTCATAAAGCCACTTAAGTCGTTGCTATGCGGTTGCTAAGGCTAAATATCTACAAAGGAGATTCCCTACAAATATGAAATTTGGTCTGGAGGAACAGTCTTTTTAGGCTGTTCCTCCAGAGTAAAGTTCGTAGTTGTAGGGAATCTCCTTCATACAGATTTAGCCCTAGCAACAGCATAGCAACCACTTAAGTCGTTTTATAAATACGGCCCCTGATTTTTTTTAAATTATCGAGTGACTGCTTTGTAGCATGACGTCGTGATTGGCTGAGCTACTCTAAACTGAAACGCCTAAGGATCTGAAACAAATGTGCTAGGCAAAACTGAACTATAAGGAACATATTTGCTGGGTAATATTCAGCAGAACTGTCTTGGATTATGATACATGTTTGTATTTGCTGGACGACGTGTATCAAATGGCTTGAGATTAAGATTATGCAATATATTTGCTAACTGAGGCGCTTGAAATTATGGTAATTTATTGACATAAAGCCAATCTTTAAGCATGTGCCATTTGAGCCGCGACACGAAAGGACCAACAATGTGGTTGTGCGCCCAGTGCAGACTCAGATCAGCCTGGGCATCCGCCCAGTCTGATCAGACTCTTCGCTAAGCGCTTAAATGGTAGCTAAGGTTCTATGCTACCTTCATGCGGACATCGAAGACTCTGATCAGACTGGTTGGATGCCAAGGTTGATCTGAGTCTGCGCTGGACGCACAACCACTTTGTTGGTTTTCTCGCGTCGCGGCTCATTTGCAAAACATGCAGCACATGTCCTCGGTTCTAAGACCGGGGTTGTCAGTTCCAGAGCAATTCCAAAAATTGAGATCAGGGGTCGTATTCATAAAACGATTTAAGCCGTTGCTATGATGTTGCTAAGGCTGAATTTCTATAAAGGAGATTCCCTACAACTATGAAATTTGCTCTGGAGGAACAGTCTTTGTAAGACTGTTCCTACAGAGCAAATTTCATAGTTGTAGGGAATCTCCAACATAGAAATTTACCCTTAGCAACACCATAGCAACAACTTAACTCGTTTTATGTATACGGCCCCTGTATGATTAGACGATCGATCTAATTTTTTTAGATTGTTCTAGAAGGGAAACGCCCATCTCAAAGCAGAATCTCGTAAGACTAATTTAGATATTTGGGGTCATTCTAGATGCGGAAAACTCCGTTTTATATTCAAATGAAAACCGTAATTGATTAAAATGAACTAAACTTTATAATCTGCAGGGTTACAGAGTTTATTATACTACTGACCAATCTGAACCTGTAGCCGCCTGGAATGTACAAGACGTCAGCGGAGGCATTACCGTGGCAACCATCAGTGGTCTTGTTTCAGAAAGAACCTACACTTTCCGGATTCTGGCATATTCATCAGCTGGTCAGGGTCCACTGTCTGAATCCCTGCAATTCATGACCTTTACAAATGGTACGTTTCAATTTTAGGCCAATAGGTCCACATTAATATGAGAAATCTCTGCTATTTTATCATTTTTACATTCCAGCTCAAAGGGAGTCAGTCGACTCTTAAAGAAAACAACTTGAGCAATTTGGAGCAAATTATTTCTTTTAAAGGTATACTCCCTCGTATTTCATTACGAAATAATCACAAAATTATGAAGCTGGTTGGTTATATGCAACATAATTAAGATGTGTTAAAAAAATCCTCAGCTAAAACATCTTTGTTACGGAGGCAGAGACGATATATCAATGCGTACCGTTCTTGAATATTCACGAATATTTTGTCGTCATAAATTGATTGACTCCCACAGGCGTTTCTGCAAGCATGTTTTGAATTTTATGATTGGTGGAGTAAATAACTTAACAATAGCATTAACCTCTAATCTGTGCACGTGAGTTGTTTTCAGCCAATAGCTGTCTACAGTTGAGTAAAGAAAGGGCTTAAAATTATTCATGATATAACTTTAACCTGATTAACTATGATTGCTGGGCGTATCAAGTCTAACATCACAAATCATAAATTTGGCAGATAAATGTACTTTTAATAGCAATCATTATCATGCCCATAATATAATGTTTTGTGAGAAATTTAATAGAAATATTGTGGGTGTAAATCTTTAAGACTAGACTCTGCTTTGGAAAGGTTTAACCAGCCGCTTTTTTTTTGAAAAAATGGCGGAGAACATGGAAATGTACCTATATACAGTCAACTCTCGCTATCTCAAAGTCGAAATTCATCCCAAACTACCGATATCTCAAAGTAAATTTTATGGTCACAGAAAATTTACTTTGAGATATCAGTTGTTTGAGACAAAAAGAGTAGAAATGTTAAAAAAATAGGGAATGTGTCTTTTTTTCTTTGAAAGAACAGGTACTTTGAGATATCAGTGTTCGAGATGTCAAGGGTTAATTGTATTTACATCAACACATTTTCATGATCTCTCGGCCTGAAGCATTAGCAATATTCCTTTTTTCTTTTATTTATGCTTGCCAAGCAAAAATCACTACCATGGCGCATTTGGTATGTCCGTTAAATAATTTCAACCACATCGCGCTAAATAGTTCCTTGCATACGCGAGAAGGACCTCTGTGGCTTTAACCGGCGTCTCGGCTGTGTTTTAAACCTATGCAACGGGTAACAAAATGAGCGGTCGTCACAAGGCCAGCCTTCAAACAGTATAAATGCATTAAGCACATAAGACACCCACTCAGAGCAAACTCTTTTTTGGAAGGGTTTCTTTAACCTTAGCAAAAAGAAAGTAACAACGGTAGTGAAAATGGTGGATAAAAATGGAAGTATACCAGTTCACCTTAACAGTATGGCCGGCGCAATGGAATACTTGGGACGTCTTCCGTTATTATTTATTCCAGTGCCCGGATCAGCGCCTCGCAATGTCAGAGTAGTATCAGCCACTTCCAGTACAATTATATTAGAATGGGACCTTCCTGCAGTGTCAAATGGAGCCATACAGGTACCACAAATGATTGCACTCATTCACTCATTTCCGTAAGAAATCAAAAAAAAAAATGGACAACAACAAAATTACTGTAGTTGTCCTAAAATGGAAAATTTGGTTTTTCAATGCACCAAAAAGATGCAGGTGGAATTGTAAAAGTGTAGACCCAGGTCAGGCTGCTCCTCTAGGTCCAGGAGCAGTCTGGTCTGGGTCTGCAATGTTTGCTTAGCCCTATCTCTTTCAATATTTTAAGTTTTTAAGGAACTAATACGTTTGACACGCCTCTGTTTATAGCACGTAATTCCGCTGTCGCGTTAGCGTTGTTTTCATGTTCCAGTTAAAATCCAGAATGGGCTTACGGGGCTCGCGGGAGTGAGTGTGAGGATCTCACGGGATATTGCCATGATGAAGAGAAATTGCGGGTCAGCTTTGATATAATCCGTTGCACTGCAGCCCCATTGTTTTTTGTTGTTGTTTTTTCTTGCACTGGACTTATTTTTAAATTAAACGCCTCTGGCATTAATGTATGTTTCTGAACATGAGAGAAATGAAAGTGACTTGGAGGCCAATTCATTTTTCAATTTCAGGGCTACAGAGTTTATTACACAACAGATCAGTCTCAGCCCATTGCCACGTGGAACATGCAAAACATAAGTGGCGGCAACAGAATGGCAACGATTACTGGCCTAACAGCAGACACAACCTACATAATCAGAGTCCTGGCATATTCCTCCACGGGGAATGGTCCTCTTTCTGGACAATTGCAGGTCAGGACAAACACGGGAGGTAGGTCGAAATGAGTAAACGAGGAAAGGACAATAGCCTGAGAAAAACACATTTGGCAAGTATACTTATAGATTTGAACTGTATGTGTATATTTACATATCTGATAAGAAAGGGTTTTCTTGCCTAAGGGAGCAAACAGGAAATCACAATAGTTGTCTCCCTTTCAAAAAGTGGCAAATAAATATGGGGATATACCTATACAACTTGAAGCGTAGTTCTAGCTTCACAAGAACTTCATAATTTGTTTTGAGTGAGAAAATCTGTGACAATTTATTTGCTTCGCGATTTTGTATATACATCTAGAAACAAAGTGGTGCTAAAATGCTTGCAAATACCTTGACCTTAGCAGTTCAAGACTTTTCATTTGTTCATTTGTTTTGTTTTCAAACAGGCTTGGTGACGACGACCGCGGCACCCGTAACTACACCTGGTACTGGAGGATTGAATGGAAGTAAGTAATACAATGGCTACGTTGAAGAGCGTTTACAGTCCAGTTACTCCTCATATTTTTCCACAAAATATAAGCACTCATGATTTTATTTATATTAGAAGATTTAACGCATATTCGATCACTGGCTTCGGTAACAGTATCCGAGTATTCCTCGGGCAATTCGAAGATATTTTGACACATATCTTCGAATATCCTGAGAAATACTTGGGTATTGCTCGAGTTTACCCAAGTAATTATGCCGAACGTGACCTGTAAGCATTCAGTATGTCAATCGGAACACCGCTCGGCCAATTCCGTGAATCTGATTCACGGAATTGGCCGAACGGTGCTCCGATTGACGAGTATGGTTGAACCCATATAGCTGAAAATGCAATGTAGATACAAATAAGATAAAATTAAGGCGGCCATGCTATGTGTACGTGTTTTTATGATTATTATTATTTTTTTATCATTACTATCATTATTATAATCATTTATTTTTATATGCTTTTTACCATTTATGTATTTATGATTTTATATCATTTTTGAGTCCACTATTTATCTTTCATATTATTTTCTTTATCAAATACCTTTTGTTCTACAGATTTGAACTGTGATGACTGTATGGTGAGCGAGAGCCTGGGTTTCCTTCAATATCCGGGCTACTGTGGAAAATTCATACAGATCTTTGCGGACTCCCAGGGCCAAAGAACCTCTACCACTATGAAATGTAGAGCTGGCCTGTTTTGGGACAATCAAGCCATGACATGTCGGCGGCCCCATGAAGTCCAGTGCGAATATGGTAATTACCGCATTAATCCTAATAAACGCACATGGTCTAACAAATGCTCCCTGCTCTTTTCCGAAAATAATGTTATATTATGTTGCATGGGTTCCTGTTTGCTTCGCTGGATAATGTAGCTCTTTGAATGGGGTCTACTCTTAGAGAAACAAATCTTTCCTATAATAGTAGGCCCATAGTTGACTGATTTACTACACTTAAGGCTCTAAACGCTCCCCCCCCCCCCGCCACTTTCGCGAATGCAGTCCCCTTGGGGCGTTAAATAGGATTAATACAGTACTTGTTGTTGGCTATTAAATGGGGATTTCCACTCTCAAGAATGACCCAAAATATTTAAATCAGTCATGAAACTCTGCTATAAGATGGGGATTTTCCATACTAAAACAATCCCCAAAATTTAGGGCCATCTTATATGACGGATTTAGAGTTTGGGATTGTTTTAGAAGAGAACCTCATATCTCAAGGCAGAATGTCATATGACGGATTCAGATATTTGAGGCTGTTTTAGGAATGATGAAAAAAAAAAAACGTTTTATAAGCGATACGTTACTTGTAATCTTAGCAAAATGGAAACTTGACCTTTTTATGATTATTTTTTTTTTTGTTTTATTTCTAGAGATTTAAGAAATTCCACTCATAGTGTATATCAATATCCAATATATTCCTGTTGAATATGCGTATAATATGGACTATCTTCTACCCGACTAAAATTCTATCTTCTGGCTCTGAATCAGCCAACCCTTTCGGCGAGTATCTGTCTCTTCAGCTTGGTGCCTATGCCTGTTCAAGATTACTTTCAGCATGACTTTGCTCCGATGTCTGATGAGGCTGATGGTTCTGTAGTTCCGCTAGAGCTTATGGGGATAGCAAATAATACTTTAAAAAATCGAAAAATTGGGACCCCAAAATTATTACAGCTTATTTGGCACTACTTGGCTTCACAATACAATAATACGTCTAAAAGATGTAGATGGTATGGCAAACAATGTAGATCCTGATTTGACTGCTCCTTGAGCAGTCTGATCTGGGTGTGCACTGTTTGCTCAGACCTAGCTGTCCCAAATACTTAGAATGTTTATGGTAGTCCACTGGGAATATGATTCTCCCGTTCTATAAACCTTTCTCAAAGAGAATTGACAAGACACCATTCAAGGCCCCTTTGCTGCTTGAACAAGCTCCACTGGTATACTATCGACTCCTGTGGAAACCCCCATTTTGCTGAGCACTACTGTACAGCAAAATGGGGGTTTCCACAGGAGTCGATCAGCGAGAAGTAGGGAGTAAGAAGAAAGAACTGGTGATAAGAAGGATGTGAGAAGTAAAAAGTGATAAGTTTCCATTTTCTTCTTCACACTTGTTGCTTGTCACTTATTACCTTTCACTTCCCGTTTTTGCTTCCTATTTCTCACTTCCCATTTCCTACAATCTCACTTCCTATTTTTCACCACCCACTTCCTACAATCTCACTTCCTATTTTTCTTTTCTCACTTCTTACTGCCTACCTGTCACTTTCCACTTCCTATATATCACTTTCCACTTTCTGATTCTCACTTTTTTCATTTTATTCTTATATTTTAGATATCTGTTTGACGAAGCCTGTGGGCTATACGTATTCCATTGACCATCTGTGTAGTGGCTACATCACGTGTATCGGTGGGCGGAGTCATGGCGCGTGCTGCGGTGTCAACGAGAGATGGGCGGCCGGAACTGGGTGTGTTTTCGATCCGACTTGCAGAGACGCTTGTGACAGAGAGGATGATAATAGGATTGTATATCCACATGGTAAATAAAAAAGCCATATATTTTTTCTTTGTTAGGATTCCTGGTGAATGATTGTCCTTGGACGTATCACCAGTAAACAATTCTGATCTGGTTCTGATTAAAAGATTAATGGGTTGAGACCGAAAAAAGGTAATCACAGGCAAGTTTTCCGATTATTTGTCTCAAGCCAGGCTTGCCAAACATAAGACTTAAATTGTCTGAAGGCAAGCCGTGCATGTTTCAATACCATCATTGCTTATTTTTCTCGCGCATTAAATAAAACTGAACAACTAATGTTCAGATCATTATTACTAAAACCTACTGGTACAGTCTGTATTCTGATGACCAAATCGTAGCCGCCTTCTAGTTTTTCATTTGAAGCTCTTAACGTATTTCAGGTTTATATGAATTTTCGGTCTATATTTGTACTGGCATCCATCCGCCCAGAATTATCATACCGTAAAGCTCTAAGTCATCGAACAAAAAGTGCAGGCCCAGATTAGACTGCTTCTTTTAGCATTAACCCATTGCATTCTGGGTATTTTTCTCGTCTGCTGAAATTGTCGTGTGTATCAAAAATCAAGTATATTTTGACAATTTTGGTCTAACTGAGTCTTGTAGAAATGATGTCTAGGCAGTAAACAGTTTGGATCTCAGATCAGGCCACACGCTTGTGTGGCCTGATCTGGATCCAAACTGTTTGCCCAGATTCCCCTAAAGGGGTATCCCCAATGGAATGGGTTAATGCATAGTTAAACCGGACTATTCCATTTTAGGACAATTACGGAAATTATTTTTAGGTGCCCTCAATCATAGCATGTTTACGGTAACTTTCGTTACATTTTACAGTGTGCCAAAGTTATCCAATCCCAGGAGATCGACGAAACTACGTAGAATATATTGAAGGATTTGGCAACGTGACTCGACCATGTGCCCTGGGCACGCTTTTTAACGCCGTTGACTGTTCATGTTCGGATCTAGATCCTCAACCGCCTGCTGGGAGCCTTGGAGGTAGGATTTAGAATACCGTATTAATCATATTAAACGTCCAGGGGGCGTTGCATTTTACGAAAGGGGGCGTTATAAGAGCCTATAGTGTAGTAAATCAGTCACCGCCAAAATACATCTAATAAACAGTATTAATGTGAATGGGTATACTTTCACAGAAAGCAACTCAACTATTTTCGCCTCCCACTCTGTAGGAATAGGGTCACCTCTTATAGGAAAGAATTTGCTCCACTAGGAGCAAATTCTTTCCTATAAGAGTAGACCCCACTTTCAAAGAGGTATCTCATCTAGAGAAGTTAACAAGAATTTATGCAAGTTAATATTGTATTATTTTCGGAAAAGTAGCAGGGGGCGTTTATTAGAGCAGTGGCGTTTAATGGGATAATACGGTATGTTTGGAAAATGAAAGAACGAGATGCTACAATTAGCTGACTGATCAGATTAAAGAAACTTTTATCATATGACGTCGCTGTTATTCAGTGGATAACGGCATTACATACAAATCATATGACCACACGTGTAATAACACTTTGGCGCGTATACGTAACGTCATTGACAACGTCCATGTCAGCAATGCTTTTCTTATTGAAATAATGTCTAGTTTGAAGGCATCAAAACCCCATTTTAAAGGGCCATATGATAAACAGAATCTTACACTCGTGGTCATTTCATATGAAATTAATTAAACTCGCCGAAGGCTCGTTTCATAAATTTCATATGAAAAGGCCACTCGTGTAAGATCTTCTATATTGGGAACACCATGATGGTGATGTGGTACAATTTCAGGGGAAGCAACTCTGTCATGTTCATTGTGCCTCCTTTCTTAATGAGTGTTAACTCTTAAAGGAAAGAATTTGCTCATCTAGGAGAAATTCTTTCCCTTATGAGTAGAAGGAACTCGTCCTCCGGGAAAGCAAATAGAGGATGTTACGCGAGTGGTCATTTCATATGAATTTTTGAAGAGCATTATGAATTTGTACAGTACAACTTACAGATAAAAACGCCTTAGTGTGCAATATGAATTTGTACAGTACAACGTACAGATAATAACATCTTTCTGTCCCTTATGAATTTGTACAGTACAATGTACAGATAAAACATCTTATTATGAAATTGTATCATAACATCCATTATGAATTTGTACAATACAACGTACAGATAAAAGCATCTTTCTGTGCATTACGAATTTGTACAATACAACGTACAGATAAAAGCATCTTTCTGTGCATTATGAATATTTACAATACAACGTACAGACAAAAACATATTTCTGTGCATTATGAATTTGTACAATACAACGTACAGATGAAAACATCTTTCTGTGCATTATGAATTTGTACAATACAACGTACAGACAAAAACATCATTCTGTGCATTATGAATTTGTACAATACAATGTACAGACAAAAACATCTTTCTGTGCATTATGAATTTGTACAATACAACGTACAGATGAAAACATCTTTCTGTGCATTATGAATTTGTACAATACAATGTACAGACAAAAACATCTTTCTGTGCATTATGAATTTGTACAATACAACGTACAGATGAAAACATCTTTCTGTGCATTATGAATTTGTACAATACAACGTACAGACAAAACATATTTCTGTGCATTATGAATTTGTACAATAAAACGTACAGACAAAAACATCTTTCTGTGCATTATGAATTTGTACAATACAACGTACAGACAAAAACATCTTTCTGTGCATTATGAATTTGTACAGTAAAACGTACAGATAAAAACATCTTTCTGTGCATTATGTTGTCACATAGTGCCGTTTTGCTCTACTTAATGACTCAAAACCTATATGACGCAGTTTATACTACTATTCGTTTATATCAGAAATATTTTTTTCTTTTGTAAAGTTTAATGTCTCGTAGATAAAATGCCTAGCACGGGAAGTTCCCCCATTGTCTCACCTGGTATGGTGCAGTGTGAAGTACATTTTAAAAGTGTCGACACAGTGTGTGTATTCCCTGTATGTTCTCTAATTTGTATTTGTATTAATATATAAGGTTCTCCTACACTATATACTGTAAAAGCCTTTGGATTATATAGTAGTGATATATATGACAGAAAAATAAGTATGCATGATAGTTATACCTGTTATATTTGTATGTTTTGAGATTATGAAATAAAAATTAGAAAGAAAAAAATCCTATATGATGAAGAAAATTATGAAAACATTACATGTCATTATCGTAACAAAAACGTCTTTGAAACAACTGTATCAATGTTGTGTGCTCGTTATATCTAAAATCTTTTTAATTATTCCTTTACTCGCAGGCTGTCAGCCCTCAGCAAATTTTACATTCGTCAGTGACTTCATGGACACCTCAAAAGAAATGGTGTACGCTGGTACCGAGCTTGTTAATGTCCAAGGAGGTAACGCTGTTTTCAATGGAAATGGAATGGTAAACATGTACAGATTCGCAAATGCGGAGTTCAAGTCGGATCTGGTCATTTCCTTTCGATTTCAAGCATCGGGAGCAGGTATGGATACCATAAAATCTATAAAGATTGGGACACTAAAAAATAACCGTTATTGTCCTGAAAATGAAGCAGTACAATGTAGTAATTCGTCCAAAAGGTGCAGACTGAATGGCAAACAGTGTACGGCCTGTTCAGACTGCTTTACTGATTTGGAGCCGTCTGATCTGTGTTTTCACTGTTTGCTTGGACCAATCTGTTGCAGTACTTAGAATTTGTACGGTAACTAAGAAGAGGTCACAGAATATGTCCGATCTCTTAATGTTAAACCTAAGTGGAAAACAAAAGGCAAAATTGGGCGGCTAAACTGAGTCAGGTAAGTGCAACTATGGTTACGTGCCGCTGAGCCACTGGGGGGACGTCGTTACGAGAATTGAAACAGAGAGACTAATCTCAGTCACGGACGGACGAGCGGTGCCCCGTTACTGCGGCTACAACTAATCTCAGTATTTCCCTAGACAGCTAATGGTAAACATCTTAAATAGGTCATAAAATTCCAATACTTGATCTGATTGGTTGTGGATGGTGAAGAAAAATTACCCTGTGAAATGACTGACAGCTGAGTGGGATTAATTTCTATCAATAATACAAATGATTGAGGCTCATTATATCAATAAGACAGTAGCCCCGCCCACTTATCTCAGACAGTAGGCCAGGTACGTAATCTTGACCTTAGACTGTTAGGGAAGGCAACAGAAAGTCACCAATGTACAATTGAATTAAAATAAATTTATTGCTTGCATTATTCACTTAGCTTTACCAGTACCAGAGTAAATATTATAAGTTAGACAGAACTGCCAAAATTAGTTTCCAGTGAATATGAAAGTACATGTACACTAAAGTCTAGGAAAATATAACTTTGTGAAATTACTTTTCATCCTTAACTGTATTAAAGGAGAACATAATTTCCAATGATTATAAAAGTTCACTCAAGTCTCAAAATATAACTTTGTACAATTACTTTTCGCCCTTAACACTTTAAACACTAGTGACGAAAAAAGCAGAATTTGCAAACAGCGTAGATCTTGATGAGGCGGCTCATGATGAGCCGCCTCATCTAGATGTACAATGTTTACCATCTAGTCTTTGGATTCTCAATATGAAATGTCTTGGACAAGGCATTTTTTCAAATTTTGCAGATGTAAATTTTGTCGTCTGCTTTTTGGTACTTACAGAGTTAACTGTATTGTAGGAGACGCCACACAAGCCCTTCTATCCAACTGCATCTTCAGTACAGAGTTTACTGCCAGTATAGTTCTAAAGATCGTCCCCATTGCTCGAACACTAATTATGACTACGGATACGACCAACGGCAGAAGAGAACTCTCATTTATCTACAATAATGTGAGTATTATGTACTGCTTCAACGACACTCGAACCCATGTAAGCTTCTTAAGCCCCAGTCACACACACATATACGGATTTTGCGGATACTACGGATGGCCCGTCCGTATCTATTCGTATCTATCCATTTAACCCGCAATGGATCCGTATCGCATCCGCAGAGTCCGTTACTGTTTGTATCATATCCGCAGGGTCCGCAGGAGCCGCGTCGAAATTTTGAAAAAGTTCAAAATTCGGGCGCGGATGAGTAAACCGTAAAAGTCCGTAACTGAACGCATTTATCTGCATTTATCCGTATCAAATCCGTTTCCCATCCGTATCTTTTCCGTATCTTATCCGTTGCTGAACCCATCATTCCGCAGTCCCAAGTTGAGGATTGATACGGTTTCATACGGAGCTTTAACTTCAGTTCCGGAAGTTATGGGTCATGTCAGGGTCATTAATGAGGCTCTAGTAATCGTAACCTCGAAGTATGGCCCATGCTCCTTCGCTCGAATGTGTTTAGTATTCTGTGCTCATGGAGGATTAGATTTTTATTTAAATTTGTATACCTGGATTCAAACTATAAAATGGGTAACGGTAAAGGTTTCCTACAGCCTAATGACCGTAGGGGCGGTGGCTTGGGGGAGAAGGGGTGGGAGTAGGTGGTTAGGGTCAAAGTATCTTGGGCATAGCATATGAACGGCGAAGCCCATCTCTCTCCTTTCGCTGCCTTGTCCTTCCCTGATTTGAAAAAGGTACAAATTTACTGCTTGGTTGACACTGATATTCAGTCGGCAGTTGATAAAGTAGATACTATTCTAATCCTTCAGGAACACTGCACACATTCGAAGGAAGGTACATGGACCATACTTCGAGCATTCGGCTACTCAAACCGCATCAGTGACCCCGATATGATTTGGTTACGAAAACCAGAGAAAGCATAATGTAATTTCTTAATTTTGATAAGGCAGTAAATTCAAAGACTGATTAGTACCAAAAGATCTAAAAGGAAAAAAAGCAATAATCTAGTCACCATGAATCAAAACCAATCAAAAATTTCTGATTTCTCAGAATATTTTCTTGACCTCAAAGGAAAAAATTATATATAAGCTGCACTATAGATGACGTACGGGGATACGTTTTACTGTCGCCGCATGGCACGAAACAAGTGGCACTGAAGTAAAATAGAAATCTAAGAGTTCATTCAGAGCACAGAACACATTCGAAAGAAGGAACATGGGCCATCTTCGAAGTTTCAGCTACTCAAGCATGACCAGTAGATATTTATTGCTTCATTCACGATTAAACTTTGTCATCTATTGTACAACTAATTGGAATCAATAAAAGCATTACTTTGTCCTATATTGGACAACTAATTCGAATTGATAAAAGTCAAATAAGTTTATGAAATGATCGCCCTACTTTTGCTATTTGCAAGTTCATGAAAAGATGACCCCACTGTTACAAATAAGAAACATAACATCGCACCATCACTGAACCATACGTCTCTGCCATTGCACCGACCCGGCCTCTCTGTTGTAGTAGTCCTTGACATACAGTCTCTGTCTCTTTGCCCCCCCCCCCCCCCCCCCCCCCCCCCCCCCTACTGGTGATGTTGCCGTACAGCCGCCTCTCCAAACCATCCTGTAGGTATCTGTCAGTATTGGAACGCAACCTTTTTGTATTGAAACGTTACTGTAGAAAACAGTCCGTTACAGTACGCCGAACGAGACCCGTAACTTCCGTAACTAAAGGTAACGATCCGCTTGAAACCGTATATGTCCTCAACTTGGAGTGGGACTGCGATATGATAGGTTCAATAACGGATAATATACGGAATAGATATGTATGCGATACGGATTATATACGGATAGATGCGGATATATGCGTTTAGTAACGCACCATTACGGTTTACTCATCCGCGCCCGAATTTTGAAACTTTTCAAAATTTCGACGCGGATCCTGCGGATTCTGCGGATATGATACGGACAGTTACGGACTCTGCGGATCTGATACGGATCAATTACAGATAAAACGGATAGATACGGACGGACCATCCGTAGTATCCGCACAATCCGTGTGTGTGACTGGAGCATACAAGGAGTAGACACAGATGTGGACGTCGCAGTTAATCTTTTCTATTCTTCTATCCGCTAGGCATGCGCAACAGTCCGCATCTGAAGGTATTTATCCGCATCTAAAGGTTACAGAAGGTAACGGAAGGTTAGTAGTTCGTACCTATCCGTATCCATACGCATCTATTTGTAACTATATCCGTAAATTCATCAAATAAAATTAGGCCACGCCTACAAATTCTGCGGATAAACTGAGGATTTCATCAGCAACTATCCGCCCTATCCGTAATGTGTGTGTGTGACTGGGGCTTTACACAAGAGAGATATATCTCTCTTGTGAAGAAGCTTTCCAGGGTGTGAGGCGCTGATAGAACGCCCCTAAAACCCATGGAAAGGCTCTTTTTATGCATGTCCTTTTTTATTTTTAACATTTAACATTCTTATTTAAATGTGAAACATAATTTTAGCGCATTTACAGGCTGTATTCAGTTTTGAAAGAAATGGCTTATTTACGATTCTTTACCTTATCGTCCGACGCAACGTAAGGTAAGGTTATTAATGAGGTTTTCGTGACGTCATCGTCTGTTCAGCCAATTTCTTTACGACGCAGACCATGAATTCATATACGATCACTGCATTGACTACCTACGAGTATTACAGTGGACTCGACAGTATCGGATCATCGACAGTATCGGATCACTCTTAGGTTATCACCCATTTTTCTCACAAATGAAGCAAATATTTTTACCATTATATTACAGTCATAAAGTTCGACCAATGGCAAAGTGTAGGGTGAAAAATTCGATCGAAATCTGCGGCTGAGAAACAAGTCAGAGTTGTTGAAAATCTTGGCCCCTCTTCAGCGGCGCTTGCATTTTGCCTGTTGCTCGTTACCCCCAAGATAGATTTCGGTTATTTAAACTATTTTATCATAAGGCGATTGAAACCAATTTTGCTTTGTAATGTGTCCTGGCATCCCTAAAATTGCAGGCAGTCATTATTTTTGTGACATCCCAGTATTTGATGAAACTAAAGACTTGAAAAGTGAGGCACCGACGTGCGACAGTAACGGATCATTATATAACTTGAACTGAAATACAGGCCTCAGCTGGAAACTGCATGTTGGATGTATGGTCTGATGCTGAAAACAAGTCATAAATCAACTACCTGAGTGGCTGCTGTGTCTTTTTTTCAAAGAAAATCAGTTTAAAACTAAGACAACATCCTTTTAGTAAAATATCCCCCATCCCAAGCCCCACATTCTAGCGTATGATAATGAAGGTTATGCGTAGCACAACCAAGCTTCTGCTAAACATTCTGTTGAAACATTCAAGATCAGCTCGCATGAATGTGAACCCAATAATGACTGGCGTTCATCGGATGGACATCTGTACACTGTGTAGACTCAGATTAATGCCGGAGAACTCGTTGAATGACCATGTAGTGTTTATACACTGATTGCACTGAAATATCGATAAGGGGGAAAATCACCGTAAATTTGTTGATCCTGATCAGACACCACGGTCTTATCAGGGTCTACACTTTGCAAAGGCAGTTTATGATCAGTAGTTCCATGCTATGAGGCGCAGGGGATTACTGAGTTAAGAATTTTTTGGCATGCTTGTAGTTTTGTATACATTCAACTTTTATTTAAGAGACAAAACCGTTGCTGGTGAAGGACAACATGAAAAATATCGTTGAAAGGCCGTAAAAGTTTCCTCAGAGAGTTTATTAGGTCAAACTGTTTATGCAGCAAAATTATTGAAGCTAAAAAGGTTGTCAGAATGCCTCGGAAAAACTCTCCTATAAAATAATATCATATGATCCGATACTGTCGCACCTGATTCGTAACTGTCGCAGGACCCTCCAGTAAGTCTGCATAGGTTATCTGTCCTTAAAGGAATAAATTTCATAAATATTTTGACATGGATAGATAGAACCGATATTTTGCAATTGTTTTGTGTCATAACATACATACTTTTAGCATTCATATACAACTAAACGGGAGTTTTATTGAACTTGATCCGATACTGTCGAGTCCACTGTATGTCTATAACTTTTGAGGCGAAAATAAATTTCTAATTCCTGTGGAAATGATGGATTTACTTGTCTGGCAAATAACAAACATTGATTATAACTACCATCTAGGCGTGAAATGGTAGGAAATCATAAAAGTGATTTCATTCGTCATAGAAGACCAGCTAGGCAATCTCATATTTCTGATAGACTAATTTCATCGAACAAACCAAACCCCTAAACCAATGAAAGTTAATTTTCTCAAAGATATAGTTATTTCAGAAGCCGGGAACACGTTTCTTAAATTGTATACTTCCAAAACTGTAAATTTTCTCATGTTGCAGTTTTCCTTTTTCATCCTACTGTTTGTTTCTATTTCTAGGCTGGTATTAATGACGTCACATATATTTATGACGGAGAATGTCTCAGGGGCGTTGTGAATGGCAACATGAAACAAGTACAGTTGACAGGTATAAATTTTATTTATGAAGTTTCTTTGACAGGGGCGTAACTAGGGGCAATTTCATGATACGCACAACCATGTTTTATGCTCTACTTCTTGAAAGGAAGGCTAGTATTTCAGCCACTTTGGTAATTGGTATTGAAATCATATCTAATTTATAAAATTTCAGCATACAAATATGCAGGTGCGTTTTGAAATTTTGTCAATTTTGACAAAATTTCAATACGCACTTGCGTATTTGCCGTATACGTAGCTACGTCCTTGTTTCACAAGTACAAAACTTCTTTGACAAACTATCTTTTGCGAAGAGATAAATATGCTCTTGTGATGAAAATATATGCCGCATTTTCTTTGCTAACTTGGTAAGGTTTAATCAACAAAATTTGACCTTGTGATGGAAAGTTTGTCATAGATTATGTAGCAAAGAATACGCCAATGGGGACGATGACAGAAACTTTGCTCAAAATCCTATTAGTTTTAATTTGAACAAAGTATATTGAACAAAGTGAATGTGCCATTATTTGTCGTTCACATGGATAAAGTTTGTTTGCCCAAGTAACTTGGGTGAGAATTTTTTTTCGTGTAAACACTGCAGGTACTACATGTATTTCTCTAACAAAGTTTAGTAGGCAAAAATTCTTTGTCACATTTCTGCTTGCGAATAAATTGCTTCGTGTAAACGCAAAATCTTTGCCACAGTTCCTGTGCGAAAGAAACTTTGCTCACTACTTACTTACTTACTAGCGTGAACGCGTCTTAAGAAAGCCTATACGTGCAAATTGCACGTGCTAATACTATTTCTGATGGTCGGTATATAATGGTACAGAATATTAAATGTTTGAGTTTGTTTTTTTCTTTTGAGTATATAGGCTACACTTGATTTCGGTTCGTAATGAAAGCATCTCCCATACCTTGGCGGAGCTCAGACCAGTAGGACGTGTCAAAGTGATAAGACAATGTCTCTATGACATCCCTGGGTTTGCAACAGTTTAGATACTGGACGGATTAGAGCCGCCATTCACATTCCAGACAATCTTTGACTCACTCAGCTGAGTGAGCGGCGCAAAAGTCAGAATGAAGTGTAAAAGTGATTAGACATGTCTCTATAATATACTTGCGTGTGAAGCAGTTTAGATATTAGGCTGACAAGACTGTCAATTATCATATGACGTCGCATCTGAGAGTGTAATAAAGCCATGCATTAAAAACGATAATCCACTAGTGGATTAAATATGCAAATTACGTCGTAACGTTATACGTTGACGGCCATTAAAACATCGCGTTTTCTAATGGCGAAATCATGACGTTTAAGTGGAAAATTTGCTAATAAAATGCGATTTTAGTGTCATATGATAAATAGAATCTTGCATTCGTGCTCCTGTATTATTGAATTTATTAAACTCGTTGGTGAAAACGATAAGATGCTCGGCAGAGCCTCGCATCTTATCTTTTTCCCCAACTCGTTTAATAAATTCAATAATACATGAGTACTCATGTCAGATCCTCTATATAAACCATTGTAGAGTGGTACCACTTTTTGGCTTACTTTACGTATCCCTTTAAGGTAGTCGTATACGGAACGACTTTGCTCTTACTTTTTTTATAAACAAAAGAGAGTTATTGTTCATGATGAAATCGATCAACTGTGGAGTATATACAGTTATAACACATACTAACAATGTCTACCTTAAAGATCCTAAGTTTTCGGGCACATAGGTCTGTACAAACAGTGGAAACCGAGATTAGACTGTTCCCTATGAACCAGAATGATCAAGGTCTTCACAGTTGCCATCCCATCTGCGCATTTTTGTCGACATTACTCTATGGTAGAACCGAATAACAGGAAAATAAATAGTAGGGCAAGGACCGGCTGTGCAGCAGGTGCAAAATTTGGGCAGTCTGTTTGGGGGATATTTTTGAACTTAAACATTGTTTTTTCTAGGAAACGAAACGGTGAGATGTTTGTTTGTTTGTTTTATTCTGTAACATACAATGTAAGTTCTACTAAAATAATATGCATAAGCATGCCCCATCAATTGAATATATTTTTCATGACGTTTTCATGAAATTAAATTTTCTTGCGTTTTTTAAAGAATGTAAAAATATACTTATTAATAAGATAACTGCAATTTTTTGTTACCAGTTTGTTTCAAATATCCAGTATTACAGATTATATGATTTGCTGAAATGAAAGTGCATTCATGTGCTAGAGATATGAATTTTAATGGGAAATGTGTAAAAACGTATGTAGAAATACAAACTATTGTTTTTTAGGAAAACAAAACGGTGAAAAAAAAATCTTATCCAAATCTTTTATAGCTCTTTGGGTTATTTAGATGGTATAATGGTTTGAATGCCACGCCAATATTTCTATTCAGTATCCATCTACCTTAAAGTGGTGATATTTGCTCAAGAATACTGTCCATAAGAGCTGTCAGTCACACTCCAGACATGCTTTGACAGTCCAAGAACAGCCAATCAAATTCACGGACTGAAGGCAATATGAGTTTTGGCTGTCAATTCTACCTTTTCTTATTCCATCCGGACATATATTCTCTACTTTATAGAAGAAACTTTGTGTTCCCGCAGTTATGTCATTGACCATGCGAGACGGGGTATTTTCTTTGATGAAACATCAATTTGACTTAACTGTTACTAAACAGTAAACAGTTTTACTTTCATGTGCACTGTATACTTTCACAGGCGTTGGCCCTCTCGGTTGCATTTCTTTCTTCTTTTTTTTTGTGTGTGTGTGTGTATCTTATTTGTTGTTCTCTGCTCATTTTCATTTTTCAGGCCACATCTTACAAAGAAGAAGCGGTATTATCCTAGGTGCAGGTAGTAAGATTGGACATTTCACTGGGAGTATCAAAGACGTAAGTGCTACATCGCGGAGCAGCTAAAGGCCCTTCCCAGCAGGCACATGACGTCGACACGACGTCAATGCGACGTAATGACGTCGCATCAACGCCAGTACGACGTCTTATCGATGTCATGTGTCATGACGACGAAATGACGTCGTACTTGCGTCAGTGCGACGTAATGACGTCGCATCAACGCCAGTTCGACGTCATTTCGACGTCATGTACCTGTTAGGTTCATACATATTTACTTCCCCACACACGATGTGATAATCTTGTGGTGGGTGGGGAGGTTAAAATATATGAAGGACATTTCAGTTTCACATGTCTACATGTTTGTAATGAATGAGTCCAATGATTTTGGTAAGCACCAAAGCTACCAAATACTTGGTTTCGCACCATACGGTGATTAACCAAATGTCAGGTCAAACAAAATCTAAAAGCTACTTGGTTTTTGCCTCATCCACTGACTAACCGAATTTTATGTTCATGTTTTGACTGGTAATTCCACTGGTTAACCGAATTTCATATTGATGTTTTGACTGGTAAATTCACTGGTTAACCGAATTTCATGTTGTTGTTTTGACTGGTAATTCCACTGGTTAACCGAATTTCATATTGACGTTTTGACTGGTGATTCCACTGGTTAACCGAATTTCATGTTGATGTTTTGACTGGTAATTCCACTGGTTAACCGAATTTCATGTTGCTGTTCTGACTGGTAATAAACTAAACAGTTAACTCTCGATATCTCGAACACTGATATCTCAAAGTATCTGTTCTTTCAAAGAAAAGAAAATTGACACATTTCCTATGTTTTATTTACATTTCAACTCCTCTTACCTCAAACTACTGATACCTCAAAGTAAATTTTCTGGGACCAGAAAATTTACTTTGAAATATCAGTAGTTTGGGAAGAACTTTGACTTTGAAATATCGAGAGTTGACTGTATATTACAGAGACTTTGTTGACCGATTGAAACTTATGATAAAACATTTTGATTTTAGTTTTAGTTTTTGTTACCTGGTGCTAAAGACGATTTATTGTGTCCTTTGCTGACCGGTCAGAAATTAAGTTTCAGGCACATTTTCTCGACTGAGCTAAATAAAATTTGAGGTAGATTTTCCTAACTGATACTACGCAAAAGACAGGTTTTGTTGACTGGTGGTAATTCAGATTGCAGGTAGATTCTGTTGACTGGTGATAAACCAAAGTTTAGGCAGATTTTTTTGACCAGTGATAAATCAAAGGCAGATTGTGTTAGCTGGTGATACTACGGAAGAGGCAGAGTTTGTTGAATGGTGATAAATTAAATTTAAGGCAGATTTTGCCGACTGGTGATAACACCAAAGAGGGATGCTGTTGACTGGTGTTACACCAAAATTCAGGCAGATTCTACTGACTCGTATTGACTGGTGGTAATACCAACTTTCAGGCAGATTTTGCCGACTTATGATAAACCAGATTCCAGGCAGATTTTTGTTGACTGGTGATAAACAAAGTTTCCGGCAGACTTTGGTGACTGTTGATAAACCAAGTTTCAGGCAGATTTTGTCGATCGGTGTTTACCAAACTTTCAGACAAGTTCTGTTGACGAGTGCTAAACCAAGTTTCAGACAAGTTTTATTGACTGTTGTCAAACTAAGTTCCAGACAGATTTGTTAATTGATGATGAACAGTTTTCCGGCAGATTTTGTTGGCTGGTGCTAAACCAAGTTTCAGGCAAATTTTGCTGATAAATCAGATTTCAGACAGACTTTGCGGACTTCTGATAAACCAATTTTAGGTAGTTTTTGCTGAATGGTGATAAACCAATTTTCAAGTAGATTTTGCCGACTGACAAACTTAATTTCAGATAGATAATAAATATGACCGAAGTTTGCTACAATCTTGCTAAACTTCAGATAGAGTTTGTTGACTAGTCATAAGAGGCGGATTTTGCTGGACAGTGATACTCCAAATTTGTTGTAGATTTTACTGAACGATGATGAACCAGATTTACGTAGATTTTATTGATTTTTTGTGCTAAACTGTGATTAAGCTAATTCCTAGTAAATTTTGCAGAACAATTCTGAGCAAACTGTGCAGACCCAAATCAGACTGAAGTATTATTCTGAACTGGTCCGCATCTTTTGGATACATAACTGCATTGTAAACCATACTGATACATTTAAGACAATGACGGAAATTAATTTAAGAGTCACAATTTTTGAATTTCTACGAAATAAACAAATCGGTAAAGTCCGCCATATATCAACAAATATCGTAATCCTCTGTTCCTTATTTCATTTAACACCGGTTCCCCGGCATATGGAGCTGGTTTTACAAACGAACTGGGCACTGGCAAAATACTATATTTGAGCCGTGACACAAGAAAACCAACAAAGTGGTTGTGCGCCCAGCGCAGACTCAGATCAGCCTGGGCATCCGCCAAGTCTGATCAGAGTTTTCGCTGTCCGCATGGCGGTAGCTTAGACCCTCAGCTACCCTTTAAGCGCACTCAACCACATTGTTGGTTTTCTCGTGTCGCGGCTCATTTGTGGTTGTTTGGCGATATTGCCGATTTGCTATAGTTGCCACTGTGGACTTTAACCCTAACTGACACTCTTTTTTTATTTGCAGTTCCTACTCTACAAATGTATGCCATCGGCTGTTGATGTTTACAGAGCACAGAGCTGCAACTGAGCGAATCGCTGCATTTTTTTCATATGAGCCGCGACACGAGAAAACCAACAATGTGGTTGTGCGCCCAGTGCAGATTCAGATCAGCCTGGGCATCCGTCTGGTCCGCTCAGACTTTTCGGCAAGCGCTTAAAGGGTAGCTCAGGGTCTAAGCTAACTTCATGCGGACAGCGAAGACTCTGATCAGACTGGGCGGATGCCCAGGCTGATCTGAGTCTGCGCTGGGCGCACAACCACATTGTTGGTTTTCTCGTGTCGCGGCTCATATCGTCTTTGTTATTACCAGCTGAATCACGCTACATGAAACACGGGCAACGTTTGCCTCCAGCCCCGCATTACTTACTTGTGAACGCGGCTATTATAGTGAACTTTAAATAGCCTAAATTATACAGAATATTGTTATTTTTCTTCAGTCTTTTATTGTCTTTATATAAAAAATTAAAACTATTATATGAACTATTGTGTTATGTCCTTATAGTACATCTCTTCAGCTACACTACACAAACTTACCACTATATTTCCCAAGAATGAATATTCAGTAGCATGTTCGCCTATACTCGAAATGAGGCGATTTTACGGGCCATATATTTTGTCTATTTTATCACCAGGCCTCAACATTGTACCTTGGGAGCCCCAACTTCTTCCAGGCATGCAGCGGTATTGTTTTTGTTACTGTTGTTTTGTGAAAGAGATCTATTGTTTTAATTCCATTCCTGTTGTTTAGCGTATACAGAGATTTTTACTTCTTAATACCGGAAGTGAGCACACGCCGTAAGAAAATATATCTGTGTTTATGCTGCTTTTATCTCATCATTTCCGTTATGTTTTCTAAAATCACTATAATACTTTCAAATGTCACTGACCTTGCTAACCCTGTGCATAAGATTCAGTTTAGGATCCCGCAGACAATATAAAATCTGATGCGCTTTCTAAAATCTTAATGGACGGACGCTCGGCGCCCGGTTACTGCGGCTATGCCTATGGATTCGTTCCGCTGAGGTGCGGGGAGAACGTCGATAGGAGAATTGAAATACTACTACTAACGTTACTACTACTAAAATCTTAAAATGAGAATATGAAGGCAATCTGAACTCTCGTAAGATCTCATTTCCACTGGGAACACAACGTTGATTCAAACATTGAATCAACAATGATTCAACGTCATGATATTAAATCGACATTGTTTCAAAGTCGTGTGCATGATGCATGTGGCGGGTCATCTGTTCTCATTTCTGATGTCATCCACTTTCAGCGGCTTTTTGATACTTGTTTTATCGCATGAGAAAACCAACAATGTGGTTGTGCGCCCAGCGCAGACTCAGATCTGCCTGGGCAGCCGCCCAGTCGGATCAGACCCTTTGCTGAGCGCTTAAAGGGTGGCTAAGGGACTAAGCGGATAGCGATGACTCTGATCAGACTAGGCGGATACCCAGGCTGATCTGAGTCTGCGCTGGGCACACAACCACTTTGTTGGTTTTGTCGTGTCGCAGCTCATTAATTATTTTTTTTACGTCATGACGTTAAATCAAGTTGGAATCAATGTTGATTCAACGTTGTGTGCTTGTTGTGTCAAAATATCTTGTTTATGATGTCATTTTTTTCAGCGCCTTTCTAATACGTTTTACGCTGTAAAAGCTAAGGAAATGTGTAACACGGATCTCCAAAGCAATGATATACATAGCGGAAGTCATAAACGCTGAGTACGGCGGCCATACTATATAAGCTCTAGCAGTGAATTCACTGTTTGGACGTCAGTGGTAAGGTAGATTATATCACGACCGCCGAGTGCGAGTAATATATCTTCGAATAACTTACCGACAGTGAATTGATACTCAACAGCTAAAAATAACAAAGGCTGAAAAATTATTTTTTCAGTCGGAATTTCCCTAGCCTTCCGCCAGCACAGGCCTGATCCGGTAAATGTTCGTTTGCATGACGATTTTAGAGAGAACCAATGGCGTTATTCCATCTAACGTCATCAAAACCTCACAAAATACGTCAGTAATTGCCAATTACATTAGCAATTAGACTCACGTGCTCTGGAACAGTAAATTATTTCAGATTTAAAACACGAAAACTTTAACTGTTTTGTTCCATCAACGCCTCAATGGATCCTTAGAACTATCCATCAACGGTCCGTCTCTGGAATGGTCTGTCTGAAACCACCGACTTTGGATGACTTCAAGCTCCTTGTCAGTGCATGTATCCTAAGACCGTGATTGTGAACAACATGTTTTTAACTGATTTTAAGGATGTCCGCTTGTGACAAATTTGAGACCTCTGCGCAACGCGAACTGCCAACAACTGTTCGGAATGTCAAGTGTCGGCTGTCGTAATTTTGCCGTCTTACAATAAAGAAATAATATAAAATCACTATGTTTTTTAAAACTTTGGATGCTGTTGTATAATTTTCATTAGAGCGCTACCTTTTTTTCATTCGCTCAAGAAATATTAGGTCCCACGTAACCGTGATGTCGTTATTTGGCTGCACACCAGTCTCTTTACTATGCCTTTACAATTTGCCAAATATATTCTAGGGAGGTCTAACCACACTGCATTTAGTTTCTGTGTTATCCGGCATCCCATCCGTCAGACAGTCTCTGGTTTTACTTGACAAAATATTCGACTTTCTTTACGAGTTTCGGAGCAAGCTGACGCAACCCATACACCCCACCCACATTTGGTCGCGAGAGGCCAAATCCCTTAGACACCAAAGGAGCTCTAATGAGTCTGAGGAATAGACATGATATAAAAATATGCCTGTTGACAGATATAATCTTACTCCAGCTAATATGTTCTGCAAAGCAAGCCTAGTCCTAGGCATACGGCTGAAATTCTCTCATCTCTGCAAATACACTGCAGCTGGTTTGTTTAGGTTCGTTGGTACACGTAACGATGACGTGTAATGTTGCTGTCAATTAGGATCTACAGCTGACTTCATCTGAAACTGCTAGTGAATTGCTAAGTGGTGTGTTTAATTTTACTTTGGTATCAGTTAGAAAGGGGTTTTTCGCGCACCTGCAACAGACAGCTAGCACATTCAAGTGCAACTAGAAAATGTGTTTATGAAACACTATGCCCCAAACCATATGCTTGTCTCTAGAGAAGGTTCACCCAATAATGCTTGTACCTTTGTACCATAGGCTTACAATGCACTAAGTCGAAAAAGGGGCTTAACTCAGTCAAAACTTTACGAATTGTTTTCGAAAGTTAATCAGGTCATCTACACCTTGGGCAATATCAACCTGCAAAAATCATGATCCTAGCATCAGGGGTTCTCCAGATATTTTGTTCACAAGCTTCCATAGGCAAATAATGCACTAAGTTGAAAAAGGGGCATAACTCAATCCAAAATTTACAAATTATTTTCAAAAGTTAATCAGGTCATCTACACCACAGGCAGTATCTTCCTGCATAAAATCATGCTCCTAGCATCAGGTGTTCTTGAGATATTTTGTTCACAAGGTTCCATAGGCTTACAATGCACTAAGTCGAAAAAGGGGCATAACTCAATCAAAAGTTAATCAGGTCATCTACACCACAGGCAGTATCTTCCTGCAAAAAATCATGCTCCTAACATCAGGGGTTCTTGAGATATTTTGTTCACAAGGTTCCATAGGCTTACAATGCACGAAGTCGAAAAAGGGGCGTAACTTTGTCAAAAATTAACGAATTTGTTTCAAAAGTTAATCAGGTCATCTTCACCTTGGGCATTGCCATCCTGCAAAACCTCATGATCCTAGCATCAGGGGTTCTTGAGATATTTTGTTCACAAGCTTCCATAGGCAAATAATGCACTAAGTTGAAAAAGGGGCATAACTCAATCCAAAATTTACAAATTATTTTCAAAAGTTAATCAGGTCATCTACACCACAGGCAGTATCTTCCTGCATAAAATCATGCTCCTAGCATCAGGGGTTCTTGAGATATTTTGTTCACAAGGTTCAACAGGCTAAGTCGAAAAAGGAGCATAACTCTGGAAATACATTGCCGGCGGAAAAATAAAAAAATACGGGTCTGCTTATTTTCCATACTGATTATGTGTATAAAGTTTCAAGTTCCTAGCTCTTATTGTTCTTGACTATATGTAAGGGTACCTTTGTACCATAGGCCTCAATGCACTAAGTCGAAAAAGGGGAATAACTCGATCAAAAATTCACGAATTTTTTTCAAAAGTTAATCAGGTCATCTACACCACAGGCAGTATCCTCCTGCAAATAATCATGCTCCAAGCTTCAAGGGTTCTTGAGATATTTTGTTCACAAGGTTCCATAGGCTAACAATGCACTAAGTCGAAAAAGGGACATAACTCGGTCAAAATTCACGAATTTGTTTCAAAAGTTAATCAGGTCATCTACACCTTGGGCATTCTCATCTTGCAAAGCCTCATGATCCTAGCATCAAGGGTTCTTGAGATATTTTGTTCACAAGGTTCCACAGGCTAAGTCGAAAAAAGGGGCATAACTCTGGAAATACATTGCCGGCGGAAAAATAAAAAAATACGGGTCTGCTTATTTTCCATACTGATCATGTGTATAAAGTTTCAAGTTCCTAGCTCTTGTTGTTCTTGGCTATGTAAGGGTACCTTTGTACCATAGGCTTCAATGCACTAAGTCGAAAAAGGGGAATAACTTGATAAAAAATTCACGATTTTTTTTCAAAAGTTAATCAGGTCATCTACACCACAGGCAGTATCTTCCTGCAAAAAAATCATGCTCCTAGCTTCAGGGGTTCTTGAGATATTTTGTGCACAAGGTTCCATAGGCTTACAATGCACTAAGTCGAAAAAGGGGCATAACTCGGCCAAAAAATCATGAATTTGTTTCAAAAGTTAATCAGGTCATCTACACCTTGGGCATTCTCATCTTGCAAAGCCTCATGATCCTAGCATCAGGGGTTCTTGAGATATTTTGTTCACAAGGTTCCACAGGCTAAGTCGAAAAAGGGGCATAACTCTGGAAATACATTGCCGGCGGAAAAATAAAAAAATACTGGTCTGCTTATTTTCCATACTGATCATGTGTATAAAGTTTCAAGTTCCTAGCTCTTATTGTTCTTGACTATATATGTAAGGGTACCTTTGTACCATAGGCCTCAATGCACTAAGTCGAAAAAGGGGTATAACTCGACCAAAAATTCCTGAATTTTTTTCAAAAGTTAATCAGGTCATCTACACCACAGGCAGTATCTTCCTGCAAATAATCATGCTCCTAGCTTCAGGGGTTCTTGAGGTATTTTGTTCACAAGGTTCCATAGGCTTACAATGCACTAAGTCGAAAAAGGGGCATAACTCGGTCAAAAATTCACGAATTTGTTTCAAAAGTTAATCAGGTCATCTACACCTTGAGCATTCTCATCCTGCAAAACCTCATGATCCTAGCATCAGGGGTTCTTGAGATATTTTGTTCACAAGGTTCCACAGGCTAAGTCGAAAAAGGGGCATAACTCTTGAAATATGTGACCCGCGGAAAAAAGAAAAAACATGTGTTCGCTTATTTTTCATACTGATCATGTGTATAAAGTTTCAAGTTCCTAGCTCTTACGGTTCTTGAGATAGAGGACAGACGGACAGACGGACGGACGGACAGACGGACAGGCCCAAACCAATATGCCCCCATAATTTCTCCGAAATTGGGGGCATAAAAACTGACCAGAGTGACAGTGGTGGAGTGAAGTTTCTGTCATTAGTGAACTAACTGCGCTGAAATCCTACATTAGACTTCATTAGTGAACGCCTCAGGCTGCTCCAAATCTCCTCTACGAAAGCAGGTCACAGTAAAATAGTCTATGTTCTTGAGACCCGACACCATATCAAAATTTTGAGGATAATACTTAATCCTTTGGGCGGTATTTTACTAATCAAAAGATTTGATGTTACCCGCTCACAGCGACATGATTATTACGAACAAGTCATTTATCACAGGGCATAAACCAGTCCGCCAATTTTCGCTTCCTGCAGAGACTGTCTTGCTTCCTGCAGGGACTACTGTCCTCGAAAAATGGCTTCCTGCCGAGACTGACCGCGTGACTCTGTTTCCTGCCGAGAGCTGCGGTAGGAAGCAGAATCACGCGGAGAGTCTCTGCAGGAAGCCATTTATCAAGTACAGAAGTCTCGGCGGGAAGCAAGAGATCGCGGACAGTCTCGGCGGAAGCCAAATATGATGTAGTCTCTGCAGGAAGCGAAAATTAGCGGGATCGATTATAACCTGTGTTTATTACTAGGTGGGGGACCGGGTACATTTAGTAGGGATAGGGTGTCGGATTTTTTTGTTTTGTTTTGTTTTTTTGGTGGTCTACTGGGGAATCGAAAATAATTAAGCCATGGGGCAGGGGTGTGTGTGTGTGGGGGGGGGGGTCATATATTTTGTTAGGCATATGGAGTGGCGGTCAGAATTTTTGTATCCGTCTACGTTAAAAAAAAAGTTTCAGCTTTGGGGGTCGAGAGGCTACCTCAGACAGACCCTCCCCACCACCCCCACATTTACAGGTTGTACTCAGACATTTTCAGATTAGTTCTATTCGATCAAACTTGTCTTCCAAACATTTACCAAAAAAAAAAAAATTTGCGTGCTTCATGTCCAGAAAAAAATCATAATTTGCCAGTAGAACTGTATGACTTAATCTATGAAATCATGCCAATCAGTAAAGGACCTCTGACAGTTTCAATGCAAATTTGCCTATTTTTCAACAAATTGCTGCAGCTTTCACGGGAAGCCAATTTTAATGATTTTGGTATTTAAATGTTGACTTAAGCATTTTAAAGAAGTTCTGATACTGATTTTTAAGAAATATCTCGACTGCAGACTAACTCGCACTGACTTTCTTAAGAAGGGTAAGTGAAATTTTCAGTCATCCAAAATACATCAAATTTTCGATTTTTCATATTTACTGAATTCTATTTTTTTAAACAAGTTTAAAATAAAGGAAACACTATAACGGCATTATAATGTACAATAATATGTAAAGAAAACGTATGTTAGCCTTATTTTCATATGCAGAGGGTCTAGTTACCCCACCCACTTTTCCGTTTTTCATCTGTAGACTATCGTTCCCCCCCCCCCGTGCCTCAGCTTGCCACTCACATATAATATGTATATTGACAGGACACACATGCATGCTTAGTGGCTAGCTGAGGCACGGGGGGGGGGGGGGGGGGGAAGTACCTTTATAAAACATTTCCTGTTTTCCATACATTAAATAATAAAAACATGCTTTTTACACCAAAAATCTCAGTCTTTGTGCTTCATAACTGAAAACTTGTGTTTGCACCAACTATAGGGTGTTCAGGGGAACACATTTCAGTGGAAATTTTGAAATATGCCGAAAGTTCGTTTTTAACCACTTTTATAGGCAAATTTACATTACAACGGTCACAGGTCCTTTAATGTCTGCGTTTGTGACATCAAATCTCCAGGTGCTGTCATCAGCAAAATTGCTTTTGACTGCTGGGTACATGTACTTCGCCCCTAGACGCTCTAAATATTATCAACAGCTTTACAGAGCATTCAGCATTAGATTTCTTGTGGTAAAGGACCTGGGCAAAATATATAGATAGATAAGGGCCCCTTTTTGGCCCCATTCAAATTCTCTTAAAATCGTATGGATTTTATGCGTATTGGAACAAATAGAAATAATAGACGTCAATGGAAACAAGGTTTTATAAATAAAAAAATTTCGCAACTAGAGATAACAAACATACAAAATTATTTTTCTTTTACATTGCATATTATCAATTATTTTCATATAAGTATAATTTTCGTGATGGTATATGTTGTGCTTTTCAGATGATCAATTTGTCAGCATACGTGGAAATGCACCGAAGTTAACGGCAGTATTTTGATTAAACACTTTTTGTCCAATCTCTGAGTCTCTGTAGGTAATTTTTTTCAACTCGTTTTGGAACATGACGGCTATATATAGTTTGGTTGTGAAAATAACACCTAACTATTTAATTTCAGACGCAAGAGGGGGGGCCTGTTCCAGCAACACACCATGAGGGGGGGGGGGGGCTGACGCAAGCAACAAGGCATGCCATTTCTTTTTAACAAGTTGAGTTACCGGACTTTCATGTTCACTGACTTTTCCATCAGATATAGCGATGCTTACTACTCGCGAGCACCTGGTCACACTTCCTGTTTTCGGGTCCATGTCTTTGCATCTAATCATTTCGGATTTGTCGTTGTTTATTTCGATTAAATGAGTTCGGACTTAAGATTTAGATAATTTGACCGCTCCACTATTTAAATGGCTAAACGGTTTGAGAAAAAGGAAACAGAACAGTGTAGGTCTCGAGGTGCGCGGGCGTCTAGGCGTTGGCGGAGTAGGGGTGGGGTGTAGATCTGTATGATGCATTATAGGCCTCAGTCTCCCCATGTTATTAATAGCATGGCCAATACCGAGGCACGCTGTGGGAAATTCAACATTACTATAAAATACGCTAGCTTTCGTGGGAATTATTGAATCTAATTTGTAGAGAGATTTGTTGCATTTGATGCGAACTCAGCCATAGTATCCACTCAGTCAATTAATGCGCGCGTGCCAATTTGTCATTGTGACGTCACTGAACTGACAGTTTAGTTCAACGTTACGCAAAACTATACTTTTCTCTTCAACAAGACAGGTCTTTCTATCTATTTTCCTCGGGCAGTGGTCCAAATCGAGTGCACTGTTAAAGCGTGTAGACTGGGATCAAGCTGCTCATTACACTGGCTTATTCAATGATTCAAAAGATTTTAGGTAAAACAATAAAATGCTACCCGACAGTAGCATACACGCTGGGGGATATTTAGAATATCTTAGAGAAAACAAAACAAAATCAAACAAACGCTGACTGAACATTTTATAGTCCTTACTGCATTGAGAGGGAACCAATCCTCTGGAATAATGAGACCCAAGAAACGTATGCATTCGTTCAATTGACATTATGTAGCTTTCCCTTTCAATCTCACACATTTGCTCGCGAAAGCTCGAAAATATGTACATTAATAAATCTGTTGAGTGTCACGCTTATATTATATGCATCTTGCATCCAAGACTATCAATAAATCTAAGGCACATACAGATGGTTTAAGAGATTCAGACTGACTTTTTCACCTATTATTTATTTATTATTAGTTTTTTTTTCCATTCTCTATCATGCTCGCTCGAGCTCGGAAATAACCGCGGGACGAGTCATTTATTATCAGGTGGTGGTGGTGGTGGTGCTGCTGGTAGAGGGGAGGGGTACATTTTCATACGGTGCACCAAAATTTCCCCCCCCCCCCCCCCAGTCTCCCCAGAATTATTTTTCCGCCCCCCCCCCCATTGGTGACAATTTTTTTATGAACCCCAATCCCCAGCTATCCTTCACACACACACACACACACACACACACACACACACACACACACACCATATTGCCTATTTTATGTAAGGCTGACCTCAATCCAAACCTGTATGAAACACAAAGAACATTTTCTTGTTAATAATCATGGTCTGTTTAAACTTTGTCTGCATTCTTGCACTTTTCTTCTGCTTATGGCCATCCAAAAATCTGTTGTCAAATGCCGATTAATTATAACTGTTAATAATATTCATTAGGTCACTGGGTGGCGGGGGTCTGGGGGTGCAGCCCCCAGAAACCACAGTAGTTTTGCTGGTGAAAAGGCACCTGGAGAGCTGATATCACAAACACAGGCATTAAATTTAATTGAGAACAAATCATCTACTTGAGATGATTTTATAGACACTTTCATTCTGTTCTTCTAGCAAAACAATAAAAAGATCTTTCTTTGGATATGAAGCTGCCCAAGTTTTGTGTGTCATTTCTATAAATGTCTGAAAGTTTTGAGTTTGAAAGAAAAGAGTTTGAAATTCTAGGAGTAATGGTGGTTAATGAGACATTCTTAAAAATGAATTCTGACCCCTCCCCCCCCCCCCCCCCAATATGCCTAATAAAATATATGACCCCCCAGCTCCGAGGCTTTTTTTTATTTCCGAACCCCCCCCCCCCCCCCCTCCCCAGTACACCACAAAAAAAAAATCGACCCCCCCCACTGCCTGATAATAAATGACTCGTCCATAATGTAAATTAAAAAACTGTTGAGTCAAGTCATACAAATGATCATGCATTCAAGAGCATTTATGCATGTGTAATACACGTACCAGAGATTGAGCAAGAAATTTACGTTGACTCTGTGTCATGTTAAAATCAGATCAGTTGAAGTCTTGAAGTGGGTCCCGAAGTGGGTGGGGTAATTACCATACTAAAACTGCCTTTCCATATAACAGCTTATTTAGTCATATTTTTCTGTATGCATGTTAAGAATATATTGATATCTAGTCAAGAAAATAGACTTTTGAAATGATCTTACCATAAACATGAAAGAAACATATTATAGTTTACCAACACAGGCAGCCGTTCTTTCTACATGGGGTGGCTAAGAATATGCGTCGATTAGCCTAAGATCCAATTAATTGTTTATGAAGTTCTCTTTGGTTATGAAAAGGCTATATAATTTTAGAGTAACATGGCTGTTTTCAGTTTTACATTAAAATTGTTTCATCGGACTTGACAGATAACTCAGATGCAGCCGTGAGTTCTCCATTTATTTACACATAGCCAAAAACAAAAGGGGGTAGGCTTAAAATTTTCAAGTTTTCTTTCTTATTTGCACACTAACCTATATTTTTCTACCAATTTTCCTGAAGATAATTGTCTGAACGATAAACTATCAGAGTTTAAGAAAAAGTTAGAATCTGCTACTGTTATTTTTCATCACTTTGGAGCAGCATTACAAAATATTAAAAAATTTACATTGTTATGGGAGTAGGGATAAATTTTGTCATTTTCTGCCAAGGCATTTACAGTTTTTAATATAAAATCTTCAATAACTTGTTTAATAATAAACTTTGTGTCAGGTATAGTCAAATTTTAAACGAAATATCCTTATTTATTCAATATTTTGTCTTTTTTCCACATATATTTTAAATTCAATTAGAAGAGAAGATATCATAATACCAATATACCTCAAGTGCTATTTAATAAAAGAGTGTTTCAGGACATTATTTTATGCTTAATTATCTTTAAAAAAGAACCTTGCAATATAATATTATAAACAGAAACATTGTGCTAATACCCTCTGTAGCTATTTTTTGAAAGTGGCCTGGGCTCATTTTTATGGCTTCAAAAATAGGCCAAAGTCAAGAGGGATGGGGTAACATTTCCTTTAAATTTTTGGAAATTAACAAAAGACTGTGTACAAATCATGCTTGAAATCAATGTAACATTGTGTGGTCGTCAGAGGAAACGCATGTAATTATTTATTCAGTCAACTGATTCCTCTTCTTAAAATTTTTAAACACATGGTTAAATATTTCTATATTATGCTCAAAATTTCATAATGGCCGGGTACCCTCACAAGCTTCCATGGCATGTGCTGCAAAAAAATCCACACTAACATATACTTTATTTTGCATTTTTGGACTACATATTGATGGAAGAATTGAAATAACACAAAAGTAAAAAAAGTTTGAATAAATGATTTTCACCAGCGGACATCCTTAACTGTACATAAGAACCTCCCAGCACGAATGTTTTAAGGTTGTTCACAGTGCGACTAAGCCAATATTGGCCATGCACTTAACTGATACATGTAACGATCAAATCACACCGTTAGTTTGCAGTTGCGCCTATAACAAATGGACCATAGTAGCTCCCCTTGAAAGAAAAAAAAAAGTAACTGACCTATAAAGTCCTATACAGCTTTCACATGGCTTTAAATGTTAATATATATTTAGAATTAAATAAATATGTATGTACTGGTATACATGGTTGATTAATTCACCGATGATACAATTTGGAAACAAAAAGATGGTAGTGTTATAACCCAACAATACATGCAAATATCTTAATTGGACTTCTTTTTATTTGAAAATCTAAAGTTATTTATATACTGACAACCACAATGCAATTTCATAATCTTGTTTTAAACCATTGGTTTTTTTAAATTTTGTCGCACCAAGTTCTGAAAATGGTGCTAAGTCTAGTCTGATCAGCGGCAGGAATCGATAAGCATATATTTCATCAAGTCACAGAACGAAGATTTTCATTGACAGTTGTCTGTTTTGTATTTGCACTATTTGCTCATACTTGTCTGCTTCAATTTAAGAATTTATGCAAATGTTAAAGTCTGTCACCTTGACGTCATGTGCCGGGGCGCGTAGCGCAGTCGGTAGGGCGTCTGACTTATAAGCCAGAGGTCTAGGGTTCAATACCCGGTCCGGCCACTTACTTTCATTTCTCCTTCCGCTGATTCAAGAAGGGTAGTTGTCAGTTACTGGTGAAAGTAAGGGCACTTAATCGTGACTGGTTAACTGCTTAGGAGGTCTAAGCCTGTCCAGGAATACGATGAGGTTAGGTTAACTTACCGTCCCGACATGACCATAGCTGTTTACCGTGGACGTTAAACAATAACACAACATTGACGTCATGTGCCTGCTCGAATAACAAGGCAGCGTGATATGGAGTATGTTTATTGAAGGAATTAAAAAAAAAACTTGTACTTCTGATTACAATTAGTGGAGTTGCTTATGTCACAAAAATATGCTCCCGTGTCCACTTTTTGTTAATCAGGGTTTATATACATCAAAATATTTGTCACTCTAAGTAGAGTCAGAAAATGGTTCCTGCGAATTTTTTCATGACCTTTACAAGGTCAAGGTCAAGGTCAAATGCACAGCACTAAAATTTTTCACCTTTATTTCATTTCTCTCCATTTTAAGATATTAATGTCGTGTTTCAAAGGCGTAAATGAATTAAGTTTAATGAAAATTGTCATTTGATGGACGAAATCAGGAAAACTATAAGAAAAATTGATTTTGGAGAGCTTTAGCGAGCATTTTACGGGTATTTGCAGTACTTTTCCCACATAAATACAATGAAAATTGAGCTTAATATATACTTGGTTGACAAAACATTCAGTTACAGACTTCGTATGGTATTATATAGCAATCCCTTAAATTATGAAAAACGTAGGGTTGGGCCCTAACGAACACAGTTGTTGCCATGGCAACCAGTATTTTCGGCCAGCAAACCTTATGTCGAATCGGATTTCTATATCCGCAATGCGCTCTAGCTGATTCATTTTATGGTCAACCGTTCGAGATGGAGAAATAATATGCAGAAGGCCCATAGACGCCTTTTTTTGTAGGTAAGTGGAAATACCGTAAGTCGAATGGTCACACTAAACACCGTATAAACTGATATCGTAGGTGTGAGATTTCGGAGAAAGTCTAGGGTACATGAAAGCTTGCTGTACAATTCTGTTTTCTGTTTTAAAGCAAAACTAGTGTAGTGTAAGAGATTTACAAGCAGGTATAAGAAACGAGGACTGAGCTTGCACAGAAATCATCTTGCCAACTAGGAAACAGCTTTTATAGCTCAAGGCGAGAATACCAAGTAATCAAATGTGACTAAGATATCTCGCCATGCTATTATATTAAGTAGCCTAAAATGTAAATGTAAAATGCAGAGAATGCTGGTTTGTGTTCATTATAAATATGAGTCAAGAAACAAATGAGAGACATAATTTTATATGAAAATTTTGTTTTGCTTGTAAAACCTGTTATTACTATACCAGTGTTCTAGAGGACCTGTGCCGCATTTGCCGAATATTTCCGTACCTAACCAAAAGATTCTGTGTTCTAACAAACGAACGCGAACATTTTTCTGACTGAATAGAATAATTTATACATTATATACCTAATCCTCTATTCTACCAGCAGACTGTTTCAGTTTTAGGGTTTATTTCTTCAATCTTTAATAGCTGTATTGTTTATGTTCAGATCCCCGGCATGTTGGTATAAAAAGATAACAGATAAAAACCTCTTACCCTGTCAGTAATTGTTTCCAAATTATTAGCAAGGTGCACTAATTTCATTTCTCTACGGAGATATTATATCTATATTTCTGCAATTTAACGGAAAACATAAACGTTAGGTACGACGGCCATATTTTAGTTTTAGCAGTGAATTTACTGTTTGGAGGTCAGTGGTGAGGTAGATCATATCACGAGCGAGAGATATAGGCCTATCAACGTGCAAATGACAAACAAAAAATGAATTATTACTCATTTTTTCAAAACTACATGAACTGCTGAACTCTTTCGGTTCTAATTCAAAAACGCTGAAAAAGTATTCTTTTTATTCAAAATGTCCCTACCTCTCAGCCAGCGTAGCCTTCCCAGCAGGCACATGACGTCGAAATTACGTCATACTGACGTCGATGCGACGCATCGCCGTCAGTATGACGTCATGTTGACGTTATGTGCCAGCTGGGTTATTTCGCCAATATACAGATAAATGTTCGTTTGTATGACGATTTTACAGAGACACGTTGCACCGTGTTACGTCAAGAAACGTCTTTTTTTTAAACGCCACAAGATACGTCAATAATTGCCAACGACGTCAGCATTTAGACTCAACTGCCCCGAAACAGTGAATTATTGCTGAATAAAACACGGAAACTTTTTTTGTTTCTTTTGTATGCGCACTGGGCCCACGATCAAATCACACCGTTAGTTTGCAGTTGTGCCTATAATAAACGGAGAGAGGTTATCTTTACCATTAACCTTAGTAACTCCCCTTTAATAAAACTTAACTTGTCTATACAGCTTTAACACAGCTTTAAATAAACCTTTGTATGTATCAGTTAATATTTAAAATTATATAAATGTGATTGTATATACTGGTATACATAATTGATTTACCTATCCATAATACAATTTGGAAACGTTTATAATTCAAACATGTATGCAATTATTATTGTAATTAAACTTTTTATTATTTGGAAATCTAAAATTATTTATAAATTTTCAACCCTATAATAGTTGATAAAAATTCATCAAAATCATATTTTTGGCGCGTCAATTGGCGCTTATTGAGTCTGAACAGCGAGAGCAGCAAATTGGTGTGACTGCTATTCATCGGTATCAGCAGGAAGATGAATGTGACTGCACTAATTCACAAATATTTCGTACCTATAATCATGATAATTGGACAGAACGGCTCAGATAATTGAGCCGCGACACGAGAAAACCAACAAAGTGGTTGTGTGCCCAGCGCAGACTCAGATCAGCCTAGGCATCCGCCCAGTCTGATCAGAGTATTCGCTGTCCACATGGAGGTAGCCTTAGCTACCCTTTAAGCACTTAGCAAAGAGCCTGAGCAGACTGGGTGGATGCTCAGGCTGATCTGAGTCTGCGCAGGGCGCACAAGCACATTGTTGGTTTTCTCGTGTCAAGGCTCAATTGATCATTATAATCTTGATTACTTTAATAAAATTTTCATGTAGTATAAAGCGGGTACCTCTTCGCTTTTGCAACAAAGCAATAGAACAAGAGTCGTTTTCATGCATGCTTTATTTTTCCACAAGGTCGAGCAAAGTATGAAAGTCTTTGCTCAGTCGGCGTTAGAGAGGCTGAGAGGCTGGGCCTCAAGTTTTGAGGTGTGCATGTCACACTTAAACAATGGAGATCAAGCTTTGCCTGCAATATTTCCTGGTTAAAGTTAGTTGGTTATAGTCTGTTGATGGAATTTGAGGTATTTTATTTTCATGCAAATATACAATTTTATTAAACCTCAAATGACATCAATTTGACTACATAAAAGCATTTATAAAATGGAACAATATTGCATAAAGAATTTTGCCAAAATAAGTAAAAAAAATAACAGTTTGATATGAAATAAGGGGTTGTATATTTACCCAGCGTTGTGGTATTCCTTTCTGATAGATATCTCACTTGGCTGATACAAACTAGCCTGCTCCATATTGGGAGTTGGGTATCACATTAGTTTACAATTACACGGTGATTGAAACAACATCATGCAGTGATAAGATATGTAGGCCATTGACATTCTGGGCCTCCAGTGTTATTTTGTGCATGTCACACTTCAATACTGGAGTCCCAGTTCTTGGCTCTCATGTCTGCTAGTGAAAGTAAATTGATTAAAGTTAACTTGAACAAAATAAAACACACACACACACACAGTATTCTTTTATAAAAATCGTAAAAACAAGCTTCAAAAATTAAATTGATATAATTAAGTATAGTGACAAGTCAAATTGATAGTTAATTTGAATAAATTTACAGTTGTTGGCTCTCATGTCTGCTAGTGAAAGTAAATTGATTAAAGTTTACTTGAACAAAATAAAACACACACACACACACACAAATTGATAGTTCATTAATAAATTAACACATTGTGTTATCATGATTAGTCAGTTTTAACAGATCAAGCTTACACTCACACCCTGCTGACAGTGTATCAAATCCAATAAAATATTGGTACAAATATTGTATAATGAGTTTTTGCTTATTAGGATTTTAAAATGACTATAGATAGAAAATAAGTGTTATATACTTATGTGATAGATATTTATAGCAAACAAAACTTCATACTAATAGAAAGATGTTGACATGTCGGGCCATTAATGCTGAGGAGGCAAGGAACTCCAAATCTTTTCACCACTGACTTCCCAACACTGTGACAGACTTTCTTTATTGATATGCAATGGGTAGATACAATATTACCTTCTCCTCTCCTTATTGACAGTTGGTATCACAGAGTTGGGTACCACGATAGGAAATGTAGGCCATAAACATTCTGTGCCTCCATTGTTGTTGTGTGCATGTCACACTGCAACACTGGAGTCCCAGTTGCTGGCTGTCATGTCACTTGCTGAAAGTAAATTGATTAAAGTTTATTTGAAAATAAGTATTGTTTAATCATGCCAAGTTATGTGGTGTCTGTTTTATTATACTTAAAAAAAGATATGTATAAATGTTGTATCATTTGTCTTCTCTTACAATAGGACACTTAAAAACAATTAGATAGAAACAAAATGTGATATAGATATGCCGTAGATGGATTACCTACAAACAACACTTCAAATTAAGAGAGATGATAACATGCCGGGGTACTAAGAAAGACAGGTTAAGGAATTTTTAAATTCATGATACTATGATACGATATGAAGGCCACCGGTAAGCTGGGTCTCCGGTGTTGGGGCGTGCATTTCACACTTCAGCACTGGAGTCCCATTTTTTACTGGTATATCTCCTACTGAAAAATAATTTGATTCTAGTTAATATAAAAATTTGAAGTATTGTGTTATCATGCTATTAATAAGGTTAACATTTATTAACTTTAAGAGATACATAATTGACAGTTTAAAGATAAATAAATGTATGTATGTGTATGTATGTATGTGTATATTAATGTGCATGTGGGCGTATATGACTATATATAATATATATATATAAATGGAGAGATAATCATTAACAGTGCAATTCTCAATCTTTACCTAAGCGCTTTCGCCTTTCGGCTTCTTTAGAGGTTTCAAACAATAAAAAAATAGAATCAATAATTAAAAATATTTACATTTCGAGAAAAATATCTAAACATAAAAAAAGATGAGCTCATAAATGCAAAAAAGAACAAAATAATCCCCTTATCGGGGACCATGCAGTTCAAACTTTGAAAACAAAATGGCTGCCCACGCTTGATGTTATACAATTGTGTTGCACATACACAATAGTAAACACAACGCTACAAAAATCATTGTATAAAACACGGTTATGTACAAGAGTCAAGTCTCACTGTGTTGCAGCTTCTGAAACCGTGAAACTGCATAACAACAGAAGTAATGTTTGATGGGTTGTTGGTTGTATTGGATTTGATAGTCCCCAGAGACGGCATATCCGTTCCTACGAAGTTTAACAGTATATGGGAATAGAAACAAAAAAATGAACCCGCACCTACTGCAAGCGCAGCAGGCCCTCCATTGTTTTATCGGTTAAGCAATGCTCATGGCACCTACGTCCAAAGAACAAAGTGCATTGTTCCTACGAAGTTTAACAGTGTATGGGAATAGAAACAAAAAGCAATGCCGCACCTACTGCAAGCGCAGCAGGCTCTCCGCTATCTTATCGGTTAGGCAATGTTCGTGGCACCTACGTATAAAGACGAAATCCAAAAGGGGACAAAAGAGGCGTCCCGTACCTACTGAAAGCATATATATATATATAAGTGAGTGTGAATATACAAGGGAAATTTTGTGTACGTGCACGGGTGTATACATATATACATGCCCATATGTAAACATGTATTGGAGTAAGTGTAAAAGATTATGTGAGAGCATATGTACCTGCATATGCCTATTTATATGCAGTCAACTCTCGATATCTCAATCGAAGTTCATCCCGAACTATCGATGTCTCAGGGTGGGTTTTCTGGTCCCAGAAAATTTACTTTGGGATGTTATTAGTTTGAGATAAGAGGACGTGAAATGTATATAATAATAGGTAATGTTTCTAGACTATGTTCTTTGATATAAGAGGTACTTAGAGATATCATTGTTTGAGTTATCGAGAGCTGACAGTACTGTGTAACAGATATCGAATTTCCTGGAAAGATGAAATTGTAAGTAGTTTGTATATGTAACTAAGTTGTGGCTAAACCATTCATTGATGTTTTTGTCTGACTTTAAGCTCAGTGCATAATGTTAGAGAGTCTAGTTGCTGAGAATTATATCTGGCTATAAATATTTTTACTTGAAATCATGTCGTTATACACTTGTTGAGCATGGATACCGAAAGACAGATTGATAGAACATAATTATGACTATTTCAACATCTAATCTTTACGTCAGAAAGGAAGCGCAAGTTGTTTTTATATTTGCTTTGTTTATTTGTTATTCTTTGTTCATTTTCAGAAAGTCACATCTCGAGTATTTGTCTACAAGTTATGCTTATAGAGGTTTTTCTGGTATACTTAAAGCGATATTCTATTCAGTCACTTTAACATGGAAACTTGTCTTAATTATGTAGATGGAATTACGTAGTCTGATTAAAATATCTAGTACTAATGTTAGGGGCATGCATGATTTTCAGAAACGTAGAGATTTATTTCAGCACCTAAGACAAAAGAAATTTCAAATATATTGTTTACAAGATACACATTTCACAGAAAACCTTGAGCCGTATATATGTGCTGAATGGGGTGGACAAGTTTTATTTAGCTCAAATACATCGAACTGGAGGGGCGTCTGTATTCTGTTTAACAATGACTTTGAATTTAAAGTTTTGAAGGCCAAACATGATGTAAATGGTAAATTTATAGCTGTGGACTTAGAAATTGAGGGTAAGCATGTTACATTAATAAATATTTATGGACCAAATGAGGACTCTCCAAATTTTTTCGTTAAATTAGAGGAAATTATTGAAGAATTTGAAAATGATACATGTATTATTTGTGGAGATTTCAATTTAGTTCAAAATCAAGAGCTAAATACCTATAATTATATTCACATAAATAATCCAAGAGCAAAAGAATATGTATTAAATATGAAAGAAGATTATAATTTGGTTGATCCGTTTAGAGAATTAAACGATCAGTTAAAAAGATATACCTGGCGCAAGCCAACTCCTTTAAGACAAGCGCGAATAGAAGTCTTTTTAATATCTGAACACCTCATGCCTAGTGTCCAAAATTTTGATATTCTACCAAGTTATAGAACTGATCATTCTACCATCGTTCTAACCTTTCAAATTAATGAGTTTACTAAAGGAAAAGGTCTTTGGAAATTTAACAATAGTTTGCTAAAGGATATGAATTATATTGAAACTGTAAAAAATGTATTATTAATGTGAAAGAACAATATATGATTCCTATATATGATTTTGAGTTCTTAAATACAACCGAAAGTAATAATATTCAATTTACAATATCTGATCAGTTATTCCTAGAAATGCTTTTAATGGAAATAAGGGGGAAAACGATATCATATAGTGTATATAAGAAAAAACAAAATTTATTAAGGGAGGAAAAACTACAGGAAGACATTAAAGAATTAGAAGAAAACCCGAATTTAGACTTAAACAAAATAGAGGAAAAGAAGGCAGAATTACAAAATATTAGAAAGGAAAAAATGCAAGGGGTAATGATAAGGGCAAGGGTAAGATGGGCAGAAGAGGGGGAGAAACCAACTAAATATTTTTGCTGCTTACAGTCTAGAAATTATAAAAGTAAAACAATTTTTAAAGTGAAAAAAGATGATAATAGTATTGTTAATAAACAAGAAGAAGTTCTAAAAGAAGTCGCAGAATTTTATATAAATTTATACCAAAAACATGAATCAGGGCCGGAAATAGACACGGATATAGATTATATTTTAAATAACTTACAGGAAGCACCTAAACTTTCAAATGAAGAAAAATCTGCACTAGAAGGGGATATTGAGTTAGAAGAAATATCTTATGTTCTTAAAAAAATGAAAAATAATAAAAGTCCGGGGTCTGACGGTTTCACGGCAGAGTTTTTTTTTTAAGTTTTTCCATAACGATTTAAAGATTTTTATTCAACGTGCAATAAATGAGGGTTATCGAACTGGAAAACTCTCTGTTACACAGAGACAAGATATCATTACTTGTTTGCCAAAGGGAGATAAACCCAGAGAATTTGAAAAAATTGGCGACCAATTACTCTTTTAAATGTCACTTATAAAATTGCATCTGGTTGTATTGCTGAAAGGCTCAAAACAGTGTTATCTAAAACATTTTCAACTGACCAAACAGGTTTCATTAATGGTCGATATATTGGAGAAAACACTAGGTTAATATATATTATGAATTTTGCAGAAGAAACAGACATTCCAGGACTTTTACTCATAATAGATTTTGAAAAGGCATTTCGTGGAAGTTTGTTCAAAAAGTACTCAACTTTTTTAATTTCGGAGAATCAATTAAACATTGGGTGTCAGTATTTTATAATGATATAACGTCAGCAGTTATTCAATGTGGTTTTCTGTCGGACTTTTCCCACACGTTTAGGGGATGTAGACAAGGCGACCCATTATCGCCATATGTATTTTTGCTGTGTGCAGAAATCTTATCTTTAATGCTAAAGACAAACAAAGAAATGAAAGGAATAAAAATTGGTGAAACAGAATACAGACTCTCTCAGTTTGCAGATGATACTACAATAATTTTAGATGGCACAGGGCGATCTTTTCTCGAAGCTATGAATATACTTAGACTCTATGCTAATATATCTGGCTTGAAAGTTAATAAGTCGAAAACCAGAGCAGTCTGGATAGGTAGTAGAAAGTTTTGCGGAGAAACATTTAACCACAGATACAAACTTGATTGGAATCAAACGGATTTTACAATATTGGGTATAAAATTTTCTTGTAACCTGGATAAAATGATAAAGCTTAACTTTAATGAAAAAATAAAACAAATAGAACAAGAACTAAAGCAATGGTCTAAGCGAATTTTGACCCCCTTTGGCAGAATAACAATCTTAAAAACCTTAATTATATCGAAATTTAATCACTTATTTATATCTTTACCAAACCCTCCGGACGAAATAATAAACAATGGAAGCGCGTGTTAACAACAGTAATTTGAAGATGCTTATTTCAGCTCTTGGTGTCACAGGTCTAAGGCTGAAAGGTTCACGCTTAGTCGCAGACAATAGTAACAGTCAGGAAGAGAAGAATGATTATCGAAGAGATAGTACTGAAAATACGAAGTGATAATTCGAATAATAGAAGCACCAGATATAGACAGAATACTCATAATAGAAATACTGATAGTACAGGATATCATTCCAGAAGCAATATCAGCGATAGGAGAAGATGTGATAGAAGAGATGGCGATAGCAACAGAGAGAATAATCAGAGACAGCAGTACGATAACAGGTCACGCGGTGACATTCATAGATACAGCTCAAACAATAGTGTTCACGGTAGGCAAAACGATCAGTTTCGTGAGCATACAAGTAGATATACAAATGGCAGTAGAGATAATCGGAGAGACAGATACTTTAATTAGGTCAAACTTGGGTTTTGGAATGTAAACGGTTGGTCGCCGGACAATGAATCTGATAATTCAGCATTCCGTGAATCTTGTGTCAATATTTTAGAGTTAGACATTATTGGAGTTGCCGAAACTCATCTTGTATACGATCAATCACTTGATTTGCAACAATTTTATTGTTTTGGGCATAATAGGACACAATTACACACAAATGCTAGAGCAGGATCAGGTGGAGTCTGTTTGTTAGTGCGAAAAGATTTAATGAAATTATTTGAGGTTAGCATACTCGATAAATCATACGAGGGTATACTATGGGTTTCCTTTAAAAGTAAGGTTTCAGACACATATTTTAATATATGTACCTGCTATTTACCCCCGCATGGTTCATCACGGTATGTTAGCGCTCAGGAGTTCTATGATCAGCTCTTGACAAACATATATGAATACCAGCATTTGGGGAAGTTTATCTTATGCGGAGATTTTAATAGCCGTATTGGTGACATGGCTGACTTCATAGAGGGTGTAGATGTAATTCAAGATCGAAATGTAATTGATTACTCAAAAAATATGTATGGTGAATTTTTATGTAATTTTCTGATTGATAGTAACTGCTGCATTTTGAATGGTAGACAGTGTGAAAGTACTGATGATAATGACTTTACATTTGTGTCTACTCGAGGAAGCTCTGTCGTTGACTATTTTATTGTTCCGTATGAGCATATTGAACAGTTTGAGGGTTTTAAAGTAATTAGGCCAGCACAAGTGTATGGGCATTCTTTAAACGGAGTAGAGTCTAGAATTGTACCAGACCAATCTGTCATAACATGTTGCTGGAATTTAAAATCTCCTGGGTTAGAATTTAGGTCTAATACCGCAAGCAGTACTATTGAGAAAAGATATAATAGGTATAATTTAACTGACATTCCACCAACTTTTTGTAATGATGAACATTCAAATTCACTTTTTCAAACTCTTGATAATTTGGTAACTAATATTCAAAGCCAACGAGATGTAGACGAAATATACGGTGATTTTTGCTCTGTTGTTCAAAATGAAATGTCATTAAAATTGCCAAAGCGAGAAATTATCGTCAAATGCGGTGTTAGTAATAAACGCAGGCGTATTCGAAAACCTTGGTGGAACGACAATTTACAGGTGTTATGGAATGATATGTGTCATGCAGAAAAAGCATATTTGAAATGTAGAAACAGCCAAAAGCATAATTTAAAGCATATCTTTGTTCAAAAGCGTAAAGTGTTTGATAAGCAGGTACAGAGAAGAAAGAGAAATTACTGGTTTGAAATGCAGAATGAAATGATAAGTAATGCTGAAAATAATCCAAACGATTTTTGGAAGACAATAGGTAGAGCAGGGGTAAGGGATAATAGAAAGAGAGAAATTCCGATGGAAATTGTAAATGATAATGGTGAAATTAACACAGACAGTAATGCTGTTCTTAATAAATGGAAAACTGAATTTTCTGCACTACTAAACCCAACGCATAATCAGCAAATTAATTTGCAGAATTTTGATGTCATGCTAAATGTTGATAACACTGTTGATGAGTCGGGTTTATTTGCGAATAATTTTACCGTTTCCGAAGTTCGTAAAGCTGTTTATAGTATTAAACATAATCGTGCAATTGGTGTTGACGATATACCAGGCGAGGTATTAAAAAACGACAGCATTATTTCTTTCTTACATAAACTGTTCAATACGTGTTATCGTTCTGGCAAAGTTCCAAATATCTGGGGGAAGTCTCTCATTTGTCCTATACCGAAATGTACTACAAGTGAAGCCCGCGATCCGCTTTCTTACAGGGGCATTGCAATTTCACCTGCAGTCTACAAAGTGTATTGTACCTTGTTAAATAATCGAGTTAGTATGTGGTCAAATTACAATAATATAATCTTTGAAGGCCAGAATGGATTCAGAAAAGGCCGAAGCACAATTGACCATATAAGTTCTTTGACAAATATAGTTGAAACAAGGAAAAAAAATGAAAAAGTCCACCTTCTGCGCCTTCATAGACTTTAAAAAGGCATATGACTCAGTTAACAGAGATATTCTTTGGATGAAACTTGAAAAACTCGGTTTTAACGGGCTATTATTAGATGCAATTAACGCTTTGTATAACAATGTTCAGTCTTCGGTTAAACTAAACGGACTTACAACCGATTGGTTTGATGTAAACTGTGGACTAAAGCAAGGATGTTGCTTGTCGCCATTACTTTTTGATTTATATATAAATGATTTGGCATTAAAAAATTGACGCACTGGGTAAAGGTGTTAAAATTGGTGACGATACAGTCTCTGTTTTACTGTATGCTGATGATGTAGTTCTTATTGCTGAAACAGAAGCAAATCTGCAGTCGATGCTGGATATATTAGGTTGTTGGTGCAAAAGTAATCTAATCTCAGTAAACTCAGCTAAATCCAATGTTGTGCATTTTCGTAATCCCTCAATGCCGCAATCAGATGCCATATTTACGGTAAACGATGAGAACATTTCGTATACAGTGAAGTATAAATATTTGGGGATAGTCTTATCAGAACATCTAGATTTCGCAATAACTGCTAAACACGTCGCACAGTCTGCAAATCGCGCACTTGGACTTTTATTAGCTAAATCAAAAGCATTTGGTGGTATTCAGTATGGCCCTTTTACAAAGCTTTATGAGTCAGTTGTTTGCCCGGTTATATCGTATGGTGCTGCGATCTGGGGCACCCAGTCCTATAGCTGCATTAATGCTGTACAACATAGAGCTGCGAGATATTTTCTAAATGTAGGAAGGTATACACCTAACGCAGCAGTTAATGGAGATATAGGATGGACGCCCATGATCACAAAGTGTTGGAAGTTTGTGTTATCATTCTGGTGTCGCTGTATAAATATGGACGCAACAAGGCTGAACAGGAAAATATTCTGCTGGTCAAATTCAAAAGTAAGTACCAGATGTAAAAACTGGAATTTCAGGGTAGGTCAGAAATTGACAGAGTCCAATTTTCACAATTATAATAACATAAATCAAACCATTAATAAGACCAATATTTTAAATAACGTTTTGCCTTTCATTACGCAAGAATATATTAATCAGTCGGCAGTTGATGTAAATCGCAATAGTTCAGGTTCGGGAGTTGGAGGGAATAAACTTCGATTATACAGAACCTTTAAGCAGGATTTTATGTTGAAGAATATTGTACAAGGATATTTAATAGGTCTCATAGAGGGGCTTTGGCTAAATTTAGAAGTGGAACCGCCCCGATTGCACTTGAAACTGGCCGCTATAATGGCTCAGAAGTTAGTGAAAGAAAATGCTTTAGCTGTAGGAATGCTGTTGAGGATGAAATCCATGTTTTATTACATTGTCCGCTGTACACTGAGTTCCGAAATGAGCTGTTTATTGAAGCTGAGCTTATACTAAATGGTTTTCAGAACTTAAATGATATTGAAAAAGTATCTTTTATTTTAGCTAATCCTTCCATAGTCAAGATAAGTGCCAAAACCTGTTATTTGATTTTAAACAAAAGGCGTAGTCTGCTGTACAGTTGATGTAAATATGTATATTGTGTACCATATTTTTATAAGTGTCCATTTAAATGTAAAAAGCTGTCTGTTATTTACAATACTAACTGCTGTTTTGCCCCGGTGGTGCGGTTGATACCCAATGCTGAGTCCATGATCGGGTCCATGCTGTTTGGACATTGGCTCCACCACATGTTCCCTGTTATCATGGACTCAGCGTGGGGTATCAGGGAGGATTTACCACTGGGACAGTATACATTTCAACGGACACGATTATCTCTTTTAGTGCAGATTAAAGTTGCAATTTCATTTTATCTGTTGCTATGGTCCCTGTGCTGCATTTGATATCCCATGCCGTGTCCGGATCCGGCAACATGCTGTATGAACATTGGTTCCACCGCGTCTTTCCGGTTATCCGGACTCGGCATGGGGTATCGAGGGAAGGTAGCGCATGCAGGGCACTTATTTATGGTACGTTTTAGAGTGATAATGGCTCATAGATAATGCGTGTCGCTTTTTTATCATACTAATTGCTGTTTTGTCCCAGTACTGCATTTAATACTCCAGGCTGAGTCTGGAAGCGTAGACTTGCTGGTTGGTTAACCGTCTTCCTTGGCTCAGTGTGGGGTATTTAGGGGATGTAGTGCTGGTGCAGGACACAAGAACAGACACATTTTAGAGCGATCGTCTCTCATAGCTCAATATTGAGTCGCAATTTTACATCTTAACTGTGTTTATGTACATGTAAAATTGGTGAGACGTTAATAAAATTATCTTACCTTATCTTATCTTAACAAATTTTTCTTTAATCTTATTTGGCAATCGAAAGTGGACCGAATTAAAAGAGATGTATTGATGCAAGAATATGACAAGGGTGGCCTTAAAATGATTCACCTAGATAATTATATCTTGGCTTTAAAATGTACATGGATTAGGAGATTACTGATAACAGAAGCCAACTATAAAAATATATTTCAGAAAAATTATACTCAAATTAGTAATTTAATTACTAGAGGAACAGAATATTTGAAACAAATAATAAAAATACAAAAATAATCAGTTTTGGAATAATGTGATTAGTTCATGGATTAAATTATGTAGTTTAAATTGTCCTTCATCATTTGAGGACATTTTATCATTAAATATATGGAACAATAAAGAAATAAAAGTTGCAAATAAAACTATTTTCTACAGACAATGGTTTAATAAACATATATACTTTGTCAAGGATTTAATTGACGCAGACGGTAATTTTATGAATTTAAATACTTTTTGTGACACGTATCACATCCAAGTTAATTTCCTAGAATTCTTCGGAATAAGGTCCGCCATTGAAAGTTTTATCAGGAGAAAAGGAATTGAAATGTTAGAAATACCATATATGTACCATGTATATTTGCCGTATAATATAAAGGAAATATTAAAGAATAAGAAGGGAAGTAAAAACATTTATGCTATTTTTAATAAGAAGGATTTACAAATAAAAAGTCAAATAAAATGGAGCAATACTTTCGAATATACAAATTTGAATTGCAAATTGATTTACAATGTACCCGCCAAATGTTGCAGTAACACAAAACTTCATTGGTTTCAATACCGTACATTGCATAGGATTCTAGCCACAAACGATCTCTTAGTAACAATGAAAATTTTGCAAGATAATCTATGTAATTTTTGTGGACTTTTACCAGAAACAATAGAACAAATATTTTGGCATTGTACCGTAGTGACAGAATTCTGGGAATCTGTTGAGAGCTGGTTGCAAGAAACTATTCAATTTTCTCTAAATATTAATAAACATGCAGCACTTTTCGGTATTACTTACAATGTGATATCAAACAAGCCCATAAACTATATTCTGATCTTAACGCGTTATTATATATATAAATGTAGAATAAGCAATAAACAACTAAACCTAAACGTGTGGAAAAAAGAGATAAAACAGTTTTTGGATATTGAGAAACTTATAGCTATTAAAAGTAGTAATTACGAAAAATTTGCGAGAAACTGGAGTAAATGGCTTCTATTATTTGAGACTTAGTGAAGAAAAAATATTTACTGTAATAATCAGAACTCGTTAAATATAATAGTTTTACATGAAAATATACTGAAAAATTATTTACTTTGGACATTGATATCGCACGGTGCTATTAATAAGATATGACTACGTCGAAGTGTGTGTAGGACTTTCTCTGTTAAGGAAAATGCTTATATCTCACCTTTCAATTCTTTAGAATCGAAGCTATTTATCTATTCTTCTTATCTGGCAAAGAATCGCGAAAAAAAATATTGTCGGGCAATTGCGAGGTATGCTTCACTCTTGAGTCGCCCTCGTGGCATAGTGTTTTGAAACTTGCCCATAATCCACAACTGTAGAAAGCAGAAACTCATGGTAAACTAACCAACAACGATTATTAGGCAGATGCGGGAAAAAATCGTTTACTTCCGACGCCGCTATTGTGAGGTAAAATCTGAACATTGTACAGTATGTCCACAAATTGCAAATGTTATAACCACAAAGTATGTTAAAAACCAATTATGGCAAAATACCGTCGGGAAATGTCTTGAGTACTGTTTTCACTCTGACGTCGTATTTGAGAGTTTTCTTTTTCTTTTTCTTTCCTTTCCCTTTCCTTTCCCTTTCTTATCTTTTCGCATCTGTCCCTCAGTTGTATGAGTAACTTTGTAACTCATGGTGTTTGAATCCCGCTTGAGGCAAGAATGTTTTCTACCTTAAATGGGGTTCCTTTGCACACAGCCTTTCATTATCACCGTCCCATCGTCCTGATATAACTGAAATATTGTTAAAAAAGGACGTAAAATAGCAAGTCATCCACCCATCCATTCTATTTGTAACTCATGGGACAAGTGTAGTGAAAGTCTTTTATAAAATATAAATTGACTTACCGTTTAGTATGATAAAATCCAAATACGACCCACGAAAGAACTTGTACATACATTATGCTATATACATTCCACAGTATAATTATCGAAGCGAAACTTTGTCTGCCTGTGCAGTGAAATGAAACCTAGTGTGTTCTACTTGCTTAAATGATGTATATTGTTGCGGATTTAGTTTAGCCATTTTGTAACATTAAGGGAATAGTTTAATTAAGCAAAACATACACACTTTTAGATCATTTTATAGCAATAATAATTGTTGCATTTGGTAGAATGTTAAAATTAGTTTAAAGGAGTTTAGTACGTAATTCTACCTACTTGTATTTTTAACTGATCAATTCAAATTGCTAGTTATCCTGAATTTTGGCTACGTTATCCAAGAGTTTGGATAAGGATAAATGATCATGATTTCTGATCATTGTATCCTAACTCATGCAATGTCCTTATTTGGCAATGTGTTCAGTGAAGAGGGTAGCCAACATTCCTGATAATATTAGTAATGCTTATCCATTTTATTTGAACAGTTAGCGAGTATAAAAGCCGTGAGAGACAGAGTGGGAGGGTCTTTTGTTTTGTTCCTTTTGGAATTTGGTTCTATGAGTTAAAGTTTAGCGGACTATTTAGTTTAGGCCATTAAAATTGCTACCAAAAAAAAAACACAGTAGTAATTTTGATCTGTTTAATTTTCTATTTCACAAAACATTTGCTACCAAAAAAAAAACACAGTAGTAATTTTGATCTGTTTAATTTTCTATTTCACAAAACATTTAATTTTTGGTAGCAATTTTAATGGCCTAAACTAAATAGTCCGCTAAACTTTAACTCATAGAACCAAATTCCAAAAGGAACAAAACAAAAGACCCTCCCACTCTGTCTCTCACGGCTTTTATACTCGCTAACTGTTCAAATAAAATGGATAAGCATTACTAATATTATCAGGAATGTGGGCTACCCTCTTCACTGAACACATTGCCAAATAAGGACATTGCATGAGTTAGGATACAATGATCAGAAATCATGATCATTTATCCTTATCCAAACTCTTGGATAACGTAGCCAAAATTCAGGATAACTAGCAATTTGAATTGATCAGTTAAAAATACAAGTAGGTAGAATTACGTACTAAACTCCTTTAAACTAATTTTAACATTCTACCAAATGCAACAATTATTATTGCTATAAAATGATCTAAAAGTGTGTATGTTTTGCTTAATTAAACTATTCCCTTAATGTTACAAAATGGCTAAACTAAATCCGCAACACTGTCCCTCTTCTGTTTATTTTACCTCCTGGTAAATTTTATAGTCCAGTATAAACTCACATTCCATTCCCTGACCTCACTCACACTATGATAATAAAAGCAGCTAATAAAGATCAGTAAAGAGTTATTAATGAGTTCATTGGCACTATGTCTGGTATTCCATTGATACTTGAATGCCCTTGATCTTATAACCTTGAAAATGAGTAACTGACAGAATATAAACAAAAGTATTAGCTTTCTAAAAGCAGAGTTCGCTTTGTTTTCCTTCTTGCTTGTACTTAGCGATTCGGCGTTCCTGTCCCGGTTCCCAGTAAAATTCTGTAGATTTTTCATAATGGTCCTTCGGAATAGTCCCAAAACAAAGAGTCCGCCGACCGATTAGATCTAAAATCCACCCGACAAATGGAACGTCGTCTGAAGCGTTATCATTTGAGCGGTAAAAGATAGTGCTCAAACCTTAGATTGTCCCCAAATCCGAAAACGTCTAAAGAGCACTAACACTTCTGACATGTCCGAGATTACACGGAAATAATCTTCCATGAACACATAAAGTCCTGCAACACCGTATACGTACAAACATGGGTTTCTTGTTTTCAGTAGTATGAGCCCAAATCATCATTGGTTAATGTTAGATTCTTTATTCATAAGAAACAAGTCTTGTATGAAGGACGTAGAAGTTTGAATGTAATCCCGTACTGCCTAAAACGTCATAGATAAAAGTGTTTTCTGCCATACAATATAAACCAAGATCATTATATATATATAGTTGCAAAGTGACTTCATCCTGGACAAGAAATAATTTCGGTTCCCATCATTTCGTCATTTACTCTATAAACCAACTGGTATCCTCGCGTACCCAGCATAACGATAGCGCCCGGGAGCATGGCATAACATCATGCTCCTCTCCCAGATTCCCTCGTAGATTCGAACGTAAGAGCATGGGGTAACATCATGCTCTTCTCCAAGATTCCCTCATAGGACCGAACCCAGGAGCATGGGGTAACATCATGCTCTTCCCGAAGAATCCAGCGTTGCAATTTCCGTTTTCATCACCTCATATATTCGATATCCCTTATTTTGAGTCGGGCACTCATATCTGATCGTTTCTCCCGTGTTCTTATTCCTTTGCTTTAAAGAATTATAAACATACGAATATATCTAACATAGCACAATCCGAAGCATTTTATGATTATAAATGATGATAATACTAATGAACAAATATGGTAACTACAGAAACAAACTACACATTGCCAAATAAGGACATTGCATGAGTTAGGATACAATGATCAGAAATCATGATCATTTATCCTTATCCAAACTCTTGGATAACGTAGCCAAAATTCAGGATAACTAGCAATTTGAATTGATCAGTTAAAAATACAAGTAGGTAGAATTACGTACTAAACTCCTTTAAACTAATTTTAACATTCTACCAAATGCAACAATTATTATTGCTATAAAATGATCTAAAAGTGTGTATGTTTTGCTTAATTAAACTATTCCCTTAATGTTACAAAATGGCTAAACTAAATCCGCAACACTTGGCTCCAGTACGCACTTTTCCTTCTTTAATGTATCAATTTGCTCATCTTTCTGGTTTAACAAGTTTTGAACTTTCTCCTGATACGATTTTACAGTAACAAAGAAATTTTCCTCTTGAACTTTAAACTGTGAAACTATATCCTTTTCTAGCTCAATACCACTTACTAATTTCTTCAATGCCGAAAGCTTATCTGGAATTTGCAATTCCAGATGCTTTAATAAATTATTCTGTTCTTCTTCCAATAAATCCAAAGTTTTCCTTAATTTTAAAATTTCTTCTTCCAAAGACATTTTTAAATGGGATGTTTTTGTAGCCCCTATTAGGGAAGATGGATTATTGGGACTGGATTTCTTGCAGGCACACAATTATGTTCTTGGTGCAGAATTTGGTTTAAAATTAAACAAGAAAAAGTATAAAACTGTCATTCAAAAAGTGCCTTTACGCGCTATTAGAATAAAAATGCACTAAAACTTGTACTGCAGCACAGGACCTTCTTCGCCAAGAATTTTAGCCTCCAGTACGCACTTTTCCTTCTTTAATGTATCAATTTGCTCATCTTTCTGGTTTAACAAGTTTTGAACTTTCTCCTGATACGATTTTACAGTAACAAAGAAATTTTCCTCTTGAACTTTAAACTGTGAAACTATATCCTTTTCTAGCTCAATACCACTTACTAATTTCTTCAATGCCGAAAGCTTATCTGGAATTTGCAATTCCAGATGCTTTAATAAATTATTCTGTTCTTCTTCCAATAAATCCAAAGTTTTCCTTAATTTTAAAATTTCTTCTTCCAAAGACATTTTTCTAGATTTTGGAACAACCACTTTAACAAGAATCTTGAAGGCACAAATAATTAATAACAATTTTACCTTCACTTCAAAGACGTGTGCAAGTCCAGTATATCCCACCGCTGCCACCAGTGTTACAAATATATATTATTTATATCCATAATTAAGTGCTTTCTGGCACTTACGCTTACGCTCTTTTTAACCAATTTTTTTTTTTTGGTGTTTTATCGCATGCAAAATAAAATTGGTTAAAAAGAGCGTAAGCGTAAGTGCCAGAAAGCACTTAATTATGGATATAAATAATATATATTTGTAACACTGGTGGCAGCGGTGGGATATACTGGACTTGCACACGTCTTTGAAGTGAAGATAAAATTGTTATTAATTATTTTTTGCCTTCAAGATTCTTGTTAAAGTGGTTGTTCCAAAATCTAGAAAAATGTCTTTGGAAGAAGAAATTTTAAAATTAAGGAAAACTTTGGATTTATTGGAAGAAGAACAGAATAATTTATTAAAGCATCTGGAATTGCAAATTCCAGATAAGCTTTCGGCATTGAAGAAATTAGTAAGTGGTATTGAGCTAGAAAAGGATATAGTTTCACAGTTTAAAGTTCAAGAGGAAAATTTCTTTGTTACTGTAAAATCGTATCAGGAGAAAGTTCAAAACTTGTTAAACCAGAAAGATGAGCAAATTGATACATTAAAGAAGGAAAAGTGCGTACTGGAGGCTAAAATTCTTGGCGAAGAAGGTCCTGTGCTGCAGTACAAGTTTTAGTGCATTTTTATTCTAATAGCGCGTAAAGGCACTTTTTGAATGACAGTTTTATACTTTTTCTTGTTTAATTTTAAACCAAATTCTGCACCAAGAACATAATTGTGTGCCTGCAAGAAATCCAGTCCCAATAATCCATCTTCCCTAATAGGTGCTACAAAAACATCCCATTTAAATATGTCTTTTTGGATTTTAAACTCCAATGAAATTTCTCCCATTGAACTTTAAACTGTGAAACTATATCCTTTTCTAGCTCAATACCACTTACTAATTTCTTCAATGCCGAAAGCTTATCTGGAATTTGCAATTCCAGATGCTTTAATAAATTATTCTGTTCTTCTTCCAATAAATCCAAAGTTTTCCTTAATTTTAAAATTTCTTCTTCCAAAGACATTTTTCTAGATTTTGGAACAACCACTTTAACAAGAATCTTGAAGGCACAAATAATTAATAACAATTTTATCTTCACTTCAAAGACGTGTGCAAGTCCAGTATATCCCACCGCTGCCACCAGTGTTACAAATATATATTATTTATATCCATAATTAAGTGCTTTCTGGCACTTACGCTTACGCTCTTTTTAACCAATTTTATTTTGCATGCGATAAAACACCAAAAAAAAACACAGTAGTAATTTTGATCTGTTTAATTTTCTATTTTACAAAACATTTAATTTTTGGTAGCAATTTTAATGGCCTAAACTAAATAGTCCGCTAAACTTTAACTCATAGAACCAAATTCCAAAAGGAACAAAACAAAGACCCTCCCACTCTGTCTCTCACGGCTTTTATACTCGCTAACTGTTCAAATAAAATGGATAAGCATTACTAATATTATCAGGAATGTTGGCTACCCTCTTCACTGAACACATTGCCAAATAAGGACATTGCATGAGTTAGGATACAATGATCAGAAATCATGATCATTTATCCTTATCCAAACTCTTGGATAACGTAGCCAAAATTCAGGATAACTAGCAATTTGAATTGATCAGTTAAAAATACAAGTAGGTAGAATTACGTACTAAACTCCTTTAAACTAATTTTAACATTCTACCAAATGCAACAATTATTATTGCTATAAAATGATCTAAAAGTGTGTATGTTTTGCTTAATTAAACTATTCCCTTAATGTTACAAAATGGCTAAACTAAATCCGCAACACTTAGAAGAGGGACAGTGTTGCGGATTTAGTTTAGCCATTTTGTAACATTAAGGGAATAGTTTAATTAAGCAAAACATACACACTTTTAGATCATTTTATAGCAATAATAATTGTTGCATTTGGTAGAATGTTAAAATTAGTTTAAAGGAGTTTAGTACGTAATTCTACCTACTTGTATTTTTAACTGATCAATTCAAATTGCTAGTTATCCTGAATTTTGGCTACGTTATCCAAGAGTTTGGATAAGGATAAATGATCATGATTTCTGATCATTGTATCCTAACTCATGCAATGTCCTTATTTGGCAATGTGTTCAGTGAAGAGGGTAGCCAACATTTCTGATAATATTAGTAATGCTTATCCATTTTATTTGAACAGTTAGCGAGTATAAAAGCCGTGAGAGACAGAGTGGGAGGGTCTTTTGTTTTGTTCCTTTTGGAATTTGGTTCTATGAGTTAAAGTTTAGCGGACTATTTAGTTTAGGCCATTAAAATTGCTACCAAAAAAAAAACACAGTAGTTATTTTGATCTGTTTAATTTTCTATTTCACAAAACATTTAATTTTTGGTAGCAATTTTAATGGCCTAAACTAAATAGTCCCCTAAACTTTAACTCATAGAACCAAATTCCAAAAGGAACAAAACAAAAGACCCTCCCACTCTGTCTCTCACGGCTTTTATACTCGCTAACTGTTCAAATAAAATGGATAAGCATTACTAATATTATCAGGAATGTTGGCTACCCTCTTCACTGAACACATTGCCAAATAAGGACATTGCATGAGTTAGGATACAATGATCAGAAATCATGATCATTTATCCTTATCCAAACTCTTGGATAACGTAGCCAAAATTCAGGATAACTAGCAATTTGAATTGATCAGTTAAAAATACAAGTAGGTAGAATTACGTACTAAACTCCTTTAAACTAATTTTAACATTCTACCAAATGCAACAATTATTATTGCTATAAAATGATCTAAAAGTGTGTATGTTTTGCTTAATTAAACTATTCCCTTAATGTTACAAAATGGCTAAACTAAATCCGCAACTCTGTCCCTCTTCTGTTTATTTTACCTCCTGGTAAATTTTATAGTCCAGTATAAACTCACATTCCATTCCCTGACCTCACTCACACTATGATAATAAAAGCAGCTAATAAAGATCAGTAAAGAGTTATTAATGAGTTCATTGGCACTATGTCTGGTATTCCATTGATACTTGAATGCCCTTGATCTTATAACCTTGAAAATGAGTAACTGACAGAATATAAACAAAAGTATTAGCTTTCTAAAAGCAGAGTTCGCTTTGTTTTCCTTCTTGCTTGTACTTAGCGATTCGGCGTTCCTGTCCCGGTTCCCAGTAAAATTCTGTAGATTTTTCATAATGGTCCTTCGGAATAGTCCCAAAACAAAGAGTCCGCCGACCGATTAGATCTAAAATCCACCCGACAAATGGAACGTCGTCTGAAGCGTTATCATTTGAGCGGTAAAAGATAGTGCTCAAACCTTAGATTGTCCCCAAATCCGAAAACGTCTAAAGAGCACTAACACTTCTGACATGTCCGAGATTACACGGAAATAATCTTCCATGAACACATAAAGTCCTGCAACACCGTATACGTACAAACATGGGTTTCTTGTTTTCAGTAGTATGAGCCCAAATCATCATTGGTTAATGTTAGATTCTTTATTCATAAGAAACAAGTCTTGTATGAAGGACGTAGAAGTTTGAATGTAATCCCGTACTGCCTAAAACGTCATAGATAAAAGTGTTTTCTGCCATACAATATAAACCAAGATCATTATATATATATAGTTGCAAAGTGACTTCATCCTGGACAAGAAATAATTTCGGTTCCCATCATTTCGTCATTTACTCTATAAACCAACTGGTATCCTCGCGTACCCAGCATAACGATAGCGCCCGGGAGCATGGCATAACATCATGCTCCTCTCCCAGATTCCCTCGTAGATTCGAACGTAAGAGCATGGGGTAACATCATGCTCTTCTCCAAGATTCCCTCATAGGACCGAACCCAGGAGCATGGGGTAACATCATGCTCTTCCCGAAGAATCCAGCGTTGCAATTTCCGTTTTCATCACCTCATATATTCGATATCCCTTATTTTGAGTCGGGCACTCATATCTGATCGTTTCTCCCGTGTTCTTATTCCTTTGCTTTAAAGAATTATAAACATACGAATATATCTAACATAGCACAATCCGAAGCATTTTATGATTATAAATGATGATAATACTAATGAACAAATATGGTAACTACAGAAACAAACTATTCCGCAAGTGCACAATAGGATTGCACAATTAAAACATTTTGTTTTTGTTTTTTTTCACTTGAGATATTTCATAAATTTCCAACATCGTAAAATCAGATCCATCAAACCACAATAATCCTCTGGGTGCGGAAAACATCACACCCATCATAAATATCAGAATCGGCTTTTTTAAATTCCAGTACATTTGTATCATATGCATTACACATGTATTCACTAAACTAAATGATAAAATGATGAAATGACTATATGTATAGATATTTACACTGAGAAAACAATGAAAACAACATGAAATTTTCAATCGCCTACAAACACACACATTATGATCGATGCTACCACTAAAAACGAGCGCTTTCATCAGTGTTGCGGATTTAGTTTAGCCATTTTGTAACATTAAGGGAATAGTTTAATTAAGCAAAACATACACACTTTTAGATCATTTTATAGCAATAATAATTGTTGCATTTGGTAGAATGTTAAAATTAGTTTAAAGGAGTTTAGTACGTAATTCTACCTACTTGTATTTTTAACTGATCAATTCAAATTGCTAGTTATCCTGAATTTTGGCTACGTTATCCAAGAGTTTGGATAAGGATAAATGATCATGATTTCTGATCATTGTATCCTAACTCATGCAATGTCCTTATTTGGCAATGTGTTCAGTGAAGAGGGTAGCCAACATTCCTGATAATATTAGTAATGCTTATCCATTTTATTTGAACAGTTAGCGAGTATAAAAGCCGTGAGAGACAGAGTGGGAGGGTCTTTTGTTTTGTTCCTTTTGGAATTTGGTTCTATGAGTTAAAGTTTAGCGGACTATTTAGTTTAGGCCATTAAAATTGCTACCAAAAATTAAATGTTTTGTGAAATAGAAAATTAAACAGATCAAAATTACTACTGTGTTTTTTTTTTTTGGTGTTTTATCGCATGCAAAATAAAATTGGTTAAAAAGAGCGTAAGCGTAAGTGCCAGAAAGCACTTAATTATGGATATAAATAATATATATTTGTAACACTGGTGAACAGCGGTGGGATATACTGGACTTGCACACGTCTTTGAAGTGAAGATAAAATTGTTATTAATTATTTGTGCCTTCAAGATTCTTGTTAAAGTGGTTGTTCCAAAATCTAGAAAAATGTCTTTGGAAGAAGAAATTTTAAAATTAAGGAAAACTTTGGATTTATTGGAAGAAGAACAGAATAATTTATTAAAGCATCTGGAATTGCAAATTCCAGATAAGCTTTCGGCATTGAAGAAATTAGTAAGTGGTATTGAGCTAGAAAAGGATATAGTTTCACAGTTTAAAGTTCAAGAGGAAAATTTCTTTGTTACTGTAAAATCGTATCAGGAGAAAGTTCAAAACTTGTTAAACCAGAAAGATGAGCAAATTGATACATTAAAGAAGGAAAAGTGCGTACTGGAGGCTAAAATTCTTGGCGAAGAAGGTCCTGTGCTGCAGTACAAGTTTTAGTGCATTTTTATTTATTATTTTTTATTTTTTCTGTTGAGAGGAACGTGTTTAATTTAGTTTTTGTTTTTGTGAATATTTGAAGTGGAATATTTTCATCTAAATTTCGGGGTTGTGTTTTGTTTGTGTTTGTGTCAATATGGGTCCGAAAAAGAATGTTAGTAAGGATGATAGTGCTCTTGACACGACACCCGGGCAACGGTTAGAGGAAATGAGTGAAAAGCTATTTGATGCTTATACGGAAACAGAAAACGTCAGGCGACGAAACGCGCATTTGGAAATTCAGTTTAATGACCTTGAGGCTTCCGTACGGGAAAAAGATTTGGAAATACAATATTTGAGTGAAAGGATGGGCAAAGAAATGGAAAGTCTTATTCGAGAACGAGATATGGCGAGGCAAAGAATGCAGGAAGAGCTGCATGCAGCTCAGAGGCAGCTTGCAGAGGAGCGACAAGTACGAGAGAATGCTCAGAATCAGTTGGGTGGCCTGAGGGCAGACCACTCCGTTGCACGTGATTACCAGAATGTGGCGACAGGTAGGGTAGAGCCTGTCGCAAATCAGGGAAATTTTAATGTACCATTGCCGCGTCAGATGGTGTACGATGGAAAAACGCCATATGAGATGTTTATTCGGTCGTTTTTGGCTCTCGCAGACTCATGTGGATGGGACGATAAGGAACGGGCGTTCCGTATGTTAAATACCTTGCGGGGCGAGGCCGCTGATTACGTTTTTACGCAAGTGGATCCCAGGGTTCAACACTCGTTTTACGCTTTGGAACACGCACTAGAGGCTCGTTTTAAGGAGCGCAGGTCGGAAACGTCGTTTTTGGCGGAACTTGAGAGTAGGAAATTGGATACTAAAGAGAAGGTATCAGAGTATGTGGCGGATATAAAGCGATTGGTGAGAAAAGGTTACCCCACTGCGGACGAAAGGACATTCAATAAAATTGCATTAAGGCATTTTATTCGGGGACTTACTGATCAACAAATGGTATTGGCTGTAGGGATGAAAGATCCTAAAACGGTCGAGGAGGCACAAAATATTTTGGATACGTATCACAGCTTACGGGACGAGGCAAAACCAAGTGGGACGGTTCGAGCGAAAGCAGTTTGGTCGAATAAGCCTGGATCCAAATTCATAACGGAATCTAGGTTAAACGATCGGCTAACGGAAACGGAGGGGAAAATTACCAAAATGGCTAAACTAAATCCGCAACAATATCTAGCCGATAAATAGTCTATGAAAAATATTTACCAAGCGATATGAATTTTATTTTTTCCTATTATTCTTTTTTCCCTTCCAGTTAGTATCATTCTAGAGAGAGATACTGTATTTTATGTTAGCTCTCATTTCCAACCTACCAGGCTGCTCTGTGAAATGTTTTCACGCATAGTTGCAATAAATCCTGCTTATTCTCTTTTTTAGCATGTAGCTACCGGCGATGGCAAAGGGGATGTTTTTATAATTAATAAGGGACGAGTCATTTATAATCAGGTGGGGGGGGGGGGGCCGGGTACATTTTCATATGATTCACCAAAATTTTTCCGACCCCCCCAGTCTTACCAGAATTTTTTTTCCGACCCCCCCCCAGACTGGTGACAAAAAAGTTTATGACCCCCCCCCCTACCCCACTCCACATCCCAGCTACCCTTCACACACACACACACACACACACACACACACACCATATTACCTATTTTATGTCAGACTGATCTCGATCAAAACCTGTATGAAACATAAAGAACATTCTTATTCTGACATGTATGTTAATTAATCATGCAGATTAAGGGTTTGTTTAAATTTTGTCTGCAATTCTTTCCAGTCCTTACGCTTATTGGCATCTTGAAAACTGTTGTCGAATGCTCAATAAACTGTTAATAATGATAATGGGGAGACGGGGGGTGAGGGGGCGCAGCCCTCTGAAGCCACAGTAGCTTTGCTGCTGACAAGCTGGTATTACAAAGACAGGCATTAAATTTAATTGAGAATAAAATCATCTTCTCGACCTGATTTTATAGACAATTGTACATAGCAAGCTAATAAAAATATCTTGTGTTTTTTAACAGAAGCTGCCCAAGTTTTGTGTGTCATTCCTATAAATGGCCTTACGTTTTTAAATTTGAAAGAATAGAGTCTGAAATGTTAGAAGTAATGGGGGGGGTCTGGGGGGGGGCGAAGCCCCCCAGAGCTGAGACATTTTTAAAAAATGGAGACCGATGGAAGAATTCTTACCCCCCCCCCCCCAATATGCCTAATAAAATATATGACCCCCCCTACTCCATGACTTTTTTTATTTCCGACCCCCCCAGCACAATCACCAAAAAATATTCCGACCCCCCCTAAATGTACCCGGCCCCCCCACCTGGTAATAAATGACTCGTCCCTAAAATGCCTCTGTCATTTAATTACAATTATTTTATGCATTACTTAGCAAAAATGTTATTGGCTAATGCGAAAGTGACAAAAATTGTATTTTTGTATATACATTAGATACTGTATGTTTCTATACCTCTTTGTATGTAAATGCTAGAGATGTGTTGTTTCTAATAAATCATAAAAAAGCCTTTGCTATTCAATTGTGCATATTTGCTGTTTCCAAATTCAATGGCGTTTTGGTCATGAGTGAAGATTTACAGTGCGGTATGATCGGGGTAAGTTGGTCCATCTGCGACGGGGCTGCCATTTTCCGAACGAAAGACTATAGAATAAGTTAGAAAAAATGATTAGATATCAATTAACAAATACAAAAATAATACCAGCAAATATATATTTGTACTGTTCCAATGTTTATATGTATTGAAAAGTTTGAAATGAATAAATATGTTTAAACCAAATGAATATTAACCTCCGCATTTGAAAAAAAAGGCAATTTTCGGACCAACTAGCCCCGGTCTCCTCCACATGTTCCCCCTTGTAGCGTTCACAGGACTTTTCAGACACAATTAACATGACATAACAAGTGGAACATCAGAATGAAATTCCGATGTCCAGATAGGTATGTATAATCTATGATACAATGTGATCCCATGAAACTCTAAAATTCAACTGTCAAACATATTCTTGGTTTAACCCTTTGATTGCCAGCGGACCTATTTTGGGCCAATGCTTGCAATATAACATGCGTCTTCGGCAAAAGTATACTCTTACGTAGAAATTTATTGTAAAATAACAATACACTTGCGAAGAAAAAAAGTGGACTATTAAGATTTTTTTTTCGGCTTTAGCCGTTTAATCTTAGTATTGACCTACATTTTAAGTATTTCTTTGGCCAATATAAATACACCCGGGATTTTGATGTAAGTAGCTTACTTTCGCGTTCTCTTTCTACTTTCAATTTCATTTGACTGTTGGCCTATTAACCATGTCGTGATGAATCTAGATATTTCGGTTCAGATCGCTTTTTACCAAAGAACACATTTCGCCTGTTATGTCGCTCATGTAAAATATAAAACCAACAAGATAACTTGACACAGAAATCGAAGATGAAATTAAGTAATTGTTGCTGGTTTAGTTGTTGATGTTGTGTTGGAACTGCGACACTTTTAAGGTTATATGTGGGGCGGACAGCCAACCAATCCTCATTGTTATCTGCAACACAGATAGACCCCGCTGAAAATTCAACAGCATTTCCGAAATCGAAACCCCAACACCAAATATGCATATCAACATGCGCATCCGTTAAAGATATTTCTAGTTTCTTATATATCGACCCCACAGACAAACATCGAATCGGCGTCGAAGCCTTTATGTGGGTGAGGTATTATCAGTGAAAAACATAGATGCGCACTCTTTAAAAGTAGTTTCATCCATTTATTGTTATATAAATATATTTGTTCTAGGATTAAATCTACATAGTGAAGAAACTGCGAACTAGCACTTCTACAGGTGTGAGCCAATTTGACATATACGAGTAATAAGGGAAAGTTTCATTATCACTTCATAACTTCTTTTTTTCTTAACATATTTTTACACCACAAACGGTATCAGAAAGTAAAATTCTTCATCTTAAATATTGTGTTTTAATTTTGATTCTAGCACAAGTACAAAATGGTCTTTTTTGGGGTGATTTTCTAGAGGTACATAATTAATTAAAACAAATAACAAAATCTCCGTAAAACCAGTAGGGCACATGAATTTAACGACTAATTTCGAATCAAATTAATACAAAATGTTATGCATCACAAATAGATCAGATTAGAAGAAAGAGTATATTTTCATCTGGTATAAATTTTATTCATCTCAAAGTTCACCAAAGGTCATTGATTCCCGATCGGGGGAGTTTCTTCTACTGATGAAGTGCCTATTAGACTAGCAGAGATCTTTATCTCCGTCACCCTCAGAAATCAATTAGTTTTGGTTTCTCAATCTGTCTGTGAATTTTAGGTGTAAAGTTTAAAACCTGGAATGGAATAGAATGGATGACATAATCTACGGTGAATTGGTTACAATTGCTCCAAGAGCATGGGACAGTGGTTCTCTTCAGGAAGAAATGCATTCCTCAGAGGGAGAAAATTATTTCCTGTAACAGTGCAATTCCAAATCGATGGAAAAAGGTGGACAAGACCATTCCAGTCCACTGTGTTCCATTCCACATTTTAAACAACGCCATATTAGTGGCAAATTTACATTATGACCAGCTGTTTTAAACCAATAACAGACGATCAGCTGTATCACTTTTTTCATTCCAATGTAAACAGATTCTGTCATCACTAGTCATGATATGATTCATGACAGTAGGACTTCTCTTAAATCAGACGTGTATGCATTGGATCTTGGTTGGTGCTGATCAGATCAAAATATGTTGTTTTTTTTATACATTTGAATGTAAATGTATTAAATGTCTGTTCTTAAGATTTCTCCAGAGGTGTTTGAATTTTTTGTATATAATTTATTTTATTCTAAATTCTTCAACCATGAGCTACATATATGTCTTTCTCCCTATTCTAATTTCGTGAACAAATCAATGTCATAATTCTTAGGTGACTAGGCTTCATTGTGATAACACACAGTCAATCTTCTCATAAATGGGACAAACAAGTTTCAACAGAGTAGACCCAGATAAGACTGCTCAGGGGAAATATGAACAGTGTTTGGCATTTACTTAATTTTCTGTAAAACACTCACTCAAGCATAAAATGAATTAGTCCAAAACCTAAATGTAGAATTTTTTTTTTTTGAAAAATCAATGTGCTCATGAATTAATTGTCTTTAGATAGCTTCATATTCTCTAAACACGGAGGGGGTGGGGTGGGGGATGTGGGTGGGATGGGGGGAGAGGTCTTGACTAATACTGACCAGATCAGTCGGACAAACCTGAATCTGCAAACAGTGTAGACCATGATGAGACAGCTCTGGAAAGGTATAAACACTCTTTTGCTTTTACTTATTTTTTTTTCTGTTAAACACCCCCTCAACTATAAAATGAACCAGTCCAAAATCAAAAGATAGAATAATCCATTACAGAAAATTGGTGGTTCAGGTTTATTGTATTTAGTTTCCTGTTCTCAAAGCCTGTAGAGTTATAAAAACAAGTTGCCACAGAACATTAGCTTTATCAGATTGACCATCTGTGTTTACATCTTCAAATTGCTTCTAACATAAAATTCTGCCACTGCAGCACCATGAAAGGCTGGACAAAAGGTCAGCAAAGTTCGCTAACCAAGATTTGGGAAAAATCTCAGATGCAAGTAACCAGACCCTATGTTCCTTTGCAGGGGATATATTGAACATAGGGTCTGTAGCCAGACTACTCCTGAGCCAATGGATGGAATTTCACCAAACTTGCATGGTACATCATTTTGACTAGGTTAAGAGCTGATTTTATTTTGGTAACCGTGACTTCATTTTCAAGGTCACCGAAGGATTTAAATGACAATTTCTTGTACCAGCAGTATTTCATGAACCAGTATATGGAATTTCATTAAACTTGCATGGATACATCATTGGGACTAGCTTAAGAGCTGATAAGCTTTGGTGACCTTGACCTCATTTTCAAAGCTACTGGAGGACTTAGATGACATTTTCGTGTACCCATGATATCTCCTGAACCAATGGATGGAATTTCACCAAACTAGCATGGATACATCATTGGGATAAGTTTAAGAGCTAAAAAAGATTTGGGTGACCTTGACCTCATTTTCAAGGACACTGGAGGACTTAGATGACAATTTCTTGTACCCACAATATCTCATGATTCAGTAGATTTTATTGCACCAAACTTGCATAAATACATCATTTGGAGTAGCGTAAGAGCTGATCAGATTTTGGTGACCTTGGCCTCATTTGAATTGGACTTCATCACTTGGAGTATTGGTTATCTCCTTCTATCACCCCAATTCCAGGCGAGCTATGCTGTCTGCTGACAGCTCTTATTGCTTAGCCTCTTATGTGCCTTGTAGGGAGTTAACTACTATAATTCATTCATTCACAAGTTACCATGTGGTCTGACCACATGGTAACTTGTGAATGAATGAATTATAGTAATAGTAGTAAGGGACCGACCATTTGATATTCTTGGGGGTGGGGTGGGGGTGAGGCTGGAGTATATTTTTCAAAAAAAAAAATCTCTGTCTTTGGATATGCAAGAACTAGACAATCACTGAAGGTGATGAATGCCCCCGCCATATGCCTCACTAGATGGGTTATGTGTTAAAACATATTTGTGTGAAGTTACATCAAAATCTGTCAATAAATAAAGGTGCTAGAGGGATGACTGAGTTTTTCTTAAAAATAGCAACTGTGACCTTGACCTTGGACCTGGGGTGCTGAAGCGGCAATTTATTCAAGATAATAGGGAGGTTAAGATTTAGAACCTGTACCCCTACGGCTACTGGTAGCTACACGTACACGTACAAGTTCTAATTATAGTTATTAAAGGTTAAGATAAATGTAACTTGTACGTGTACGTGTAACCAAAATAAATGCGGCGAATTATTTTAGATGGTTGAAGTAATTAAAGAAAAACCTATCTGCATGGCCTTTCGTCCGTGTGTACGTTTGTAGGTTAACTATCTCCTCTGTACCACTTGTTTCGGTCGGTTTTTATCGAAACTTAACGTTCTAATTATTTTGGTATCACAAAGAAAGCATACAGGCCCGCCGACCAATATCACACCCGGCGACCATCTTATAAACACCACATTTTTTCTAATAATTGCTCTTCTAATATCACTGATACAAAGTCCCATAGGTTTTAAGGGAAAAATCTGGCATCTGGCTGCCAGGCCTTTCGCCATAAAAAGTACAGGATATTACTTTAAGTTTTTGATATGGAACGCGACTGCATTATGTAAAAACCTTGCTCTAAATCCACATTTATATTCTTTATAGTCAAAAAAAGACCAAACGCGGAAAACAGCTTTTTTACACAGTGCAGTCAGTTTCCATTTTAAAAAGTTATGGTACTATCCTGTACTTATTAAAGTAAAGGAAAGCCTTTAATACTGTAAGTTCACTACCTGCGTATTCTCACTTCTCCACCGTCCCCGATTTTTGTTCGAAAGTTTTCATTAATTAAAACGAGCAACAGAATCCCCTGTGTTTTATGCTTTTTTATCGTTTATTGGTAATGTAGCTGAGGAAGAGCAAGAACTAGAAGCTCTAGTTGAAAATCTCGACAAAACTTGCACAAGGTACATATAAGATGGAGCTCAGTAATGAGAAGATCAAACTGATGACAAGCAGCGCAGATGGCATCCAGAGGGATATCAAGGTAAAGGGGCAAAAGCTGGGTACCGTAACAAGCTTCAACTACCTTGGAGCAGTTGTCTCAGATGATGGCTCAAAACAGGAGGTTCTCTGAAAGGATTGCACAAGCCACTTCAGCTTTTATCAAGCTGAAACCAATCTGGAGACATAAAAGCATTTCTCTTTGGTCAAAAGTGAAACTTATGCGCTCCCTTGTCATTTCCCTATTTCTGTATGCCTGTGAATCGTGGACCTTGACAGCAGAATTAGAGAAAAGAACGCAGGTCTCTGAGATGAGATGCTACCGAAGGTTGCTGAACATTACGTACAAGGACCATATAACCAATGAGGAGGTTCGCAGAAAGATCCAAGCAGCAATTGGAGAATATGATGAACTCCTGACGCTGGTCAAGAAACGGAAACTAAGGTGGTTTTGGCCACATCTCAAGGTCTGCTGGTTTAGCAAAGACGATTCTACAGGGCACAGTGAAAGGAAAAAAGAAGAGGTAGACAGAAGAAGAGGTGGGAAGATAATATTAAAGAGTGGACAGGGATGGATTTTACAAGCTCAACTAGGGCAGCTGAAAACAGGACAAGGTGAAAGGGATTGTTTCAAAGTCATCTGTAGTGCCCCAACGACCTAGTAAGGTTATGGGATAGAACAGAATAGGTAATGTAGCCCATACCCACCCATCTAACAGTCTGATTTCCCCATTTTAATTGGGACATAACTGATTCCGACCAGCTTTCCCAACTCAAATGGACGGACGCACGGCGCCCCGTTACTGCAGCAATGGTTTCGTATCGCTGAGGTGCGTGGCGGGGTTGGGGGAGGGGCGTCGTTACGAGAATTGAAATACACACACTTCCCAACTCAGCCCCATTTATGATGCTGACATGTGACCACATGATTTTTTTAACTGCTAGCTGAGGGGTTGATGCTCTAGACTCATGATCACGAGGTCGCGGGTTCGATTCCAATAAAAAAGCACGTTTCTTTCCTGTATCTTGTTTATTTTATCGTCGTCCATATCTCATATATTTCCTAATAAGCCCCACATGACTAAACTATCGTTGAAAGGGTCGTTTAACCCAAAATCATTCATCAATGCATCTTTACAACTGCGGAGATATCGACAACAAATACGGTCTATGCCTCGCATGTACCACCTTCACTGTAAACATTGGTGTATCTTATTTACGCATCACTGATTTTCAAGTGAACGCTTTAAATCATTTCCCAGATATATGCTCTCTACTTTGGTACCATAAAATAAAATGTACATTTATGAATTCAATCCGAAAAATGTATTCAAAGTACACGTTTATTAAGCTACGTGTAAAAGGCCTCCTAGAAGTAGTCAACGTCTAGAATTTACTTCTTACTGGTAGTGAGTATGCAATTTTTGATGACGTATGCACACAAATCATTGCTAGACGTACACGTACACGTACAAGTTAAAAATCTTAACCTCCCTATTGTTATACTTAACATTTATATGAAGTTACATCAAAATCGATCTATAAATGAAATCGCTGAAGCAATGCTCTAGTTTTTCTGAAAATAGCAACTGTGACCTTGACCTTCATCCTACCAAACTGAAACGCAAAGTTGTTTGAGGTTCTGTCATCCCCAATAAAACTGTGATGTAATACCAAAATCGGTTAATAAATGAGACTGCTAGAGCTACGATAAAAGGTGAGATTGTATTTAAGCTATGGAAATATGGTCAAAATAGGTATGTAATTCAAGGGGACATATTTCTGCAACAAAGACATTGCTGAAAGTTCTGTTTCCTTTATGCACATGTTCAATGCATGTCTGAACTGTGTTGCAAGTTTCAAATCCCTACATCAAATACTATTGGAGGAGTTGCAAAGACAAGAACAGTACTACAAAGTGTGAAATATCGTCAAAATATGCATGTCATTCAAGGGGATGTAATTCTGCCATAATGACCTGGATCAAAGTTCTGTTTCCTTTATGCACATGTTCAGTGCATGTCTGAACTGTTTTACAAGTTTCAAATCCCTACATCAAATACTATTGGAGGAGTTGCAGAGACAAGAACAGTACTACAAAGTGTGAAATATGGTCAAAATATGCATGTCATTCAAGGGGATGTAATTCTGCCATAATGACCTAGATCAAAGTTCTGTTTCCTTTATGCACATGTTCAATGCATGTCTGAACTGTGTTGCAAGTTTCAGCTCCATACATTAAATACTGTAGGAGGAGTTGCGGAGACAAGAACAGTACTCAAATGTGAAATATGATTATAATATGTATCTTATTCAAGGGGACATAATTCTGCAATCAAAACATTAATCAAAGTTCTGTTTCCTTTATGCACATGTTCAATGCATGTCTGAACTGTGTTGCAAGTTTCAACTCCCTATATCAAATACTGTAGGAGGAGTTGCGGAGACAAGAACAGTATTCAAATGTGAAATATGGTCATAATATGTATATTATTCAAGGGGACATAATTCTGCAATAAAAACCTGAATCAAAGTTATGTTTCCTTTATGCACATGTTCATTGCATGTATGAACTGTGTTGCAAGTTTCAACTCCCTGCATCGAATACTGTAGGAGGAGTTGCGGAGACAAGAACAGTACTACAAAGTGTGACGGTTGGTTGGTTGGTTGATTTGATGCTTAACGTCCACGGTAAACAACTAAGGTCATGTCGGGACGGTCAGTTAACCTAACCACACTATTCCTAGGCAGGCTTAGACCTCCTAAGCGGTTAACCAGTACTAAGTGCACATACTTTCGCCAGTAACTGACAACTGCCCTTCTTGAATCAGCGGAAGGAGAAACGAAAGTATGTGGCCAGACCGGGATTCGAACCCAGGACCTCTGACTTCCGAGTCAGGTGCCCTACCGATTGCGCTACCCGGCCCGGCAAAGTGTGACGGACGTACGTATGTATGTACGGACGTACGTATGTACGGACGGACAAGGGCAAAACTATATGCCCCTCCCCACTTCGTGGCGGGGGCATAAAAATGAATTGGTTCATAAGGGGGTTAAAATAAATAATCTGGCCTCAAAAATAAGTGAAAAATATAATATGGCTCTGCCAAAAAATTAAAAAGATATATATATAGTCTGCAGATAATTCCATTTGAATTGAGTTTTTAAAATGTCTCTGGCTTCTGAAGGGCTGTGGCACCCAGACCCCCACTATTTACAGTAATGTTTTAATAGTATCTACCATTGTTTTACACCAGCAGCACGCGTTCAGCATAAATTTTAACAAATTTCACACACGTATTATTGATCTGTCGCATTACCAAGTAAATGTTTCTACTGAAAAGTCACTAGCTTATGGGAGACAAAGCAATTACGACAAAAAACATCACTATAAAAGGCCAAATTCCTAACAAAGCCTTTATTTTTCATCATCATCCCTAACTTTTTCCGTTTCCGGTCTTTTATGCCATTAAAATTGTGAAATTTCTTTGGCTTCTGATGTGGTGGGGGTGGGGAGTGGGTGGGGGGGGGGGGGTTGCCCCCAGACCCCACTCCCCCGCCTTTGATAACTTTTTAGCATAAAACTTTTAGCCATGAAATGAAACTGCCGCCTTGCATTCATTTATAATGTGACTCTATCATTAAGTATCTATCAAACTTTCAAAATGCAAATAAAGCATATTTTTGCATATGTTTTGCTAGAAAAAGCCCTTAAATTCCTAATGTTATCCCTATAAAAGTTTGCGAAAATAGCCCTAATTTTAGGCCTAATATTTTTCTGCTAAGTAGTGCTTGGAAGCCTGTATACTCTTACAATGATGTTGGTATCTGTACCATGAATGAAGAGAGTACCATGCTCCAGGGACTGGTTAAACCATTCCCTTAGCCTGGTTACAGACAGCACCATGTTCTTTATGTAAGATACAAGGCGTAAAAATATTGATGTGGTTAAAGAAAAGGATTTTCATTCACATATGTAAAAGTCAAATAAATTAGGATCGAGATCTGATAGGTCCGCCTATAAAATTTAAAAATAAAAAGAAAATGTTCCATTTAGTCTGTGAAAAAAAAGAAATTAGCGCTCCCTCAAGGAGAAAAAAAAGAAATTGTTTTCAGAGGCCAGTGAAAATTCCCCAGTCTCCATCAAGAATACCAGCCCCCCCCCCCCCCCGCCCCCTCCACCCCCCCCCCCCCCCCCCCCCACTCAGAGAATATCAAATGGTCGGTCCCTAACTGTAGTTTGTCAGTTACTGGCGAAAGTATATGCACTTAGTACTAGTTAACCGCTTAGGAGGTCTAAGCCTACCCAGGAGTAGTGTGGTTAGGTTAACTGACATGACCATAGGTGTTTACCGTGGACGTAAAGCAACAATACAAGAATAACAATAGTAGTTGCAATGGCTGCTGTACCTTTATGGTTGCCTCCTATGTGGGCAGCATGAACTAATGGTTTCTCCCATAGACTTCTATAGTGACCCCTACTGCCTGTGACAGCATGCCTTCCTTTATACACTGTCACTTCACTATCCAGATTTGCTCTAATTTCAAGCTAAAATGTTGATCAAGAAGATGAATTAAGAGAAACACCACCTTACCCTGCACTTTCTAAATCTACAGGATGTTGATAGCCAGCAACTACCTATCCCGCAGAAAAGCGCAGAAGATTTGCTAAAAATTACCTGTCATTAATTTTGGCTCCACAAACAAAATCGAAAATACTCATTTCTTTACAATATCCATAATATCAAACAAAACTGATTTCTACATACTTTCAACCTCATCAGCATTAACCAATCAAAAAGAACCATGTGACAATGAAAGTCCCGCCCTGCACCTCTTTGAATTTCGCGGCTCCCTATAGGAATTGGTTCCCGGTAGCCTATATAAGAATGGCATAAAATAGAGAAGGAAAAAGAATGGCATTATATTATGGTGGCTGGTTTATATGGTGGCTGGTTTGTGCCATTTCGTCTTTTCGCCGCGAAAAGACGCCATGCGAAAAGCGAAAAGACGAAAAAACGCAATGCGAAAAGACGAAATAACGACATTCTGCATTCTTGCCTTCCTTCTCTGTGAGGGACAACTCCTAAAGGAAAGACTTTGCTCCTATAGGAGCAAATTCTTTCGTTTAAGAGCAAATCCCTTTCAGAACGGATTTCTAACTATGGAAAACTTGAAGAGGAAGTCACAGAAGTTGTTTCCCTTTGTAAAAATGGCGGAAGGGGCACATTTTCAATATAAAAGGTCGGGATCTCTCACGGAGGTGTATTTAGATAAAAAATACTTTCTTCAACAAAGAAATATGTCTTGCTTCAATTCCAGCTCAGTGATACTATAATATTCTTAAATATTGGGATACATATGCGTTAACCAAAAGACCAGTCAAATCAGGCTCTGCTGTCTGCGATCGGCACGTCTTTAGAAAACTATAAACTTGTTCAAATTTTGGGTTAGCTGCAGGTTAATGTATGCCAAATTAGGGAGAATACTGTATTGTTTGTTTTCCTACCTTAATGTTTCAGTGTTTGTATAAACAACTTCGTCTGTTGACTTGTAACTTTCCCTCCATAATTTGTGAGAAATTACATGGTCAACAAGGTACTTAATCTTTTTGGTAGTAATGTTTAAGATCAAAACGAAGATATACTTTTATGATGAAATTTTTTTGAGTATTTATCTCCAAAACATAAGGACAGCTGATTTTCGTGTCTGTCCGTTCAATAGAAATACCATAATGACCTTCCTCATATTTTGGTAATGTTTCTAAAAGCAAAAAAAAAAATATATTTCAGTAGCAGATTAGTCCACTTCTCTTCAGATTGCATTCTGATCAGGGTCTACACAGTTTTAATCAAAAACACTTGTCTAAGTATAAGTAAGAATAGAATAATGTTTATACATCTTAATCGCAAAACGGTACAATACTGACCGAAACAATTGCGACTCCACATTGATTTTTATAGTCTATCCTTATAATTTTTAGCTGTCGAAAAAGAACATCAAATAGCATTTCAGTGCGAACAATGATCAGACTGCATCATGAGCTGTGTTTGCAGTAGTCTGATATGAGTCTTCACAGTTTAATTGAGACAATCTGTCTAAGTATTAGGAATTAATACAGCTATCAATAAAAGGGTTTGCCGCGTTCCCAGGCGACTAAATAGACTGTAGTGAGTCATACGAAACGGAAGTTGTGCAAGGAACTGGTCTATAAAAGGGTAGTTTTGTGTCGTTATTTCGTCTTTTCGTCTTTTCGCGTGGCCTCTTTTCGTCTTTTCGCCTGACGTCTTTTCATATGGCTTTTTTTCGTCTTTTCGCGCCACGCGAAAAGACGAAATGACGCCATGCGAAAAGACGCCACGCGAAAAGATGACAAAATAAGAGTTTCGAATGGCGTCTTTTCGCATGGCGTTTTTACGTCTTTTCGCGCTGAAATTTCGTCTTTTTGCGTGGAAGGTTTCGACTTTTCGCATGGCGTTATTTCGTCTCTTCGTCTTTTCGCATGGCGTTTATTCGTCTTTTCGTCTTTTTGCATGACGTCTTTTCGTCTTTTCGCGTGGCGTCTTTTCGCGGCGAAAAGACGAAACGGCAAGCCAGCCAACATATAAAATAGAGAAGGCAAATGGTAATAATCAATAAAGTAACTTTTTATCTAAAAGCCAAAAGATTCTGAAATTCCTTGCATGAGTTCTTACGGGTGATAGAATAAGGTACGCAAACTTTAATGAAAACTCACTGAGTCACACCGTACAACCGGCTGAAGTGATGTCAGATGCCTACAGAGATAACAGATGGGCGAAATCGAAAGTAGGATTTCAGCAGGTGAGATATAATTGCTGGTAAAACCAGACGATAAAATCCTGGAAGAGTTTAGCCTCATATGGAAGTTGCTCAGTGCCTGTAGATTCTACAGTACCAGTCTGGGTGGCTTTCTTACACAGATAAGGCTGTGGCAGGGCTTGAAAGGGGAACATTTTCAGAAAAAAACACAAAGTCTGCATTTCGGCTCCCATTAAACGAATCTCAGATAGTGCCTAATCTGTTTGCTTGCGTACAATAAAACCTCAGTTAATTAGCAATATTTCTGCCAATTTTTGATGCACAGTTTAGTTTTATAATGAAAATACACGCTTTCAAAGAGGGTGGGTAGCAAAAAAAAATGGTTGCCTTTGTCAACAGATGCAGTTTTAGGTGGATAACTGGGATGACAGATCGGTTTGTATGGAAATTGCTGACATTGATGGCAGGTATCAATATATAAGAATGTGTCTTAAAACTGATTATGACTGTGACTTCGGCGTGAAATCATGAAGAATGATGCATGCTTGACAACTAGAATGCATGTTGTTGCATTTAATAGCAATACATCTCTTAATAAATTTTGCTTAATAGCCTTTCATGCTGGTTTAAGTTAACCCCGAGGTTACATTTTGTATGGATTAAACTCGAGGTTAGCTTAAACTTGCTTTGAGCAGTAGGTCCATGCTGTTAAAACCCTATCTGGTTAGTTATGCTTAGAATGACTATTGCTGTTGATTGTGTTTTTCCGAGACAACTTTGTTGCCTGTCTTCACTACGTGCCATGGCAACATGTTTGTCTAGTTTGTGTATGCATCTCCTAGAATTCTGTACAGCACGGATATATATATGAATGTTAACTAAGGCGTTTCCGCGTGAGAGATTTTTCTGTTCACACCTCACACCCATGAAAGATAGTTATACTCTCACCAATGTTTTCTTGCACACCGGATAAGGATATCCGCGTGCTTCCCCTGTACCTACAAATCTTATCTCACCCATGTTATCTCACCCAGGACCGGATAAAAATCACGAGCATTCAATGCATTGGTTGTAATGGAGGTCACGTATCTGCGACGTCAAGTGACATTGGCGTTTTAGATGATTACGTCACGAAAACGGCAAAATGACGTCAGTTTATGCATGCCAGACGTTGACGTAAAGAACCGAACGGCGGTCGTTGAAAACGGCGCCTTCTTTTAAAATCAAATAGAAACCTCTGAGGCACTAACATTGCGCATTTCAACAAGTTTTAAAGATAATACAAAACGTGGTGTGCAAGAAAAAGTATCTATCATGGGTGTGAGGTGCGGAGAGAAAAATCCGTCACTCGGGATCACTGTTCGGCATCACTCGGCAAGCCTCGTGATGTCGAACAGTGACCCTCGAGACGGATTTTTCTATCCACACATCATACCCATGAAAGATACTTATAATCTCACCCAGGACCGGATAAAAAAAACACGAGCTGTCAATGCATTCGTTGTATTGGAGCTAACGTACCTACGTTGGTTGGTTGGTTGATTTGATGCTTAACGTCCACGGTAAACAACTAAGGTCATGTCGGGACGGTCAGTTAACCTAACCACACTATTCCTGGGCAAGCTTAGACCTCCTAAGCGGTTAACCAGTACTAAGTGCACATACTTTCGCCAGTAACTGACAACTGCCCTTCTTGAATCAGCGGAAGGAGAAACAAAAGTATGTGGCCAGACCGGGATTCGAACCCAGGACCTCTGACTTACGAGTCAGGTGCCCTACCGATTGCGCTACCCGGCCCGGCTACGTACCTACGTACCTACAATAATAATATACCTGATTATAATAAACAAATAAATAAATCTCTGTACATCATCTTTTCTTCCTTTCATGAAAACGAGAATCATAATAAATCAGATGCAAAAAAAAAATCCAGAAGAAAAGGATCAATGACGAAACAGAGAACGACAAAACATAGAAAAGCCAGAACATAGAAAAGCCAGAACATAGAAAAGACAATACATAGAAAGACTACACATAGAAAAAACAGATCGAAAAAAGAAAAAAAAAAAAAAAAAAAAAAAAAAACAACATCGAAATAACATCGAAAAAAAAATCAGAAACATCGAAAATTTTATTTACAACTAATTTACGACAACAGCTTTTTTTTTAATTTCGTAAACATATCTCCGGCCAAATAGATGGAGGTTCTCTCCAAGTAAGACGCAAAGGGTGCAATGCATCAGTACCCGTATCTGCACTGGAATACTGTCCAATATATGTCCATCTGACATCGTTTAGGGTCAGAAAAACGGTAGTTTAGTTGGAAAAGGCATGCTTTCACTACTCTGGCGTAAAACCCTGTGATTGATTAGAGTAACATTACAAAATGAACATACTAGTAAAAGGCTACTTACAACGGTACCACAGTTAAAAAGGTACTTTTGGTATTTAAGGATGAATTGGCAATTTCGCACTCCCTTATTCAAGTATCGGTACCAAGCTGACCAGCAAGCCCTCCCCCCCCCCCTCCCGCCCCTCCACACACACACACACACACACACACACACACACACACACACACCTCTGCAAATGCTCACACACTCAGAGACAAACTCTTGCTTCGGCGGCATATAAAACTATGAAACAAAAATACCCCAAAAAAAAAAGAAATTTGTTTCAAAATGATAAACAAATACAACGAAAAGATACACAGGCTAGCCACCGTTCGTACAATGGACTCGACAGTATCGGATCAAGTTCCATTATACTCCTGTTTTGTTGACTGTGAATGCTAAAAGTATGTATGTTATGACACATAACAATTGAAAAATATCCCTTCTATCTATCCATGTCAAAATATTTACGAAATTTATTCCTTTAAGGGCAGATAACCTATCGAGACTTACAGGGGGTCTTACGACAGTAACGAATCAGGTGCGACAGTATCGGATCATACGATACTATTTTATGGGAGAGTTTCTCGGAGGCATTCTGAAAACCTTCTTAGCTTCAATAATTTTGCTACATAAACAGTTGGACCTATTAAACTCTCTGAGAAAACTTTTACGGCCTTTCAACGATATTTTTCATGTGGTCCTTCACCAGCAAGGGTTATGTCTGTTAAATAAAAGTAAAATGATTACAAAAGTACAAGCATGCCAAAAATTCTTAACTCAGTAATCCCCTGCGCCCCATAGCACGGAACTACTCAGTGAAGATCATAACCTGCCTTTGCAAAGTAAGACCGTAGTTCTGATCAGGATCAACAAATTTACGGTGATTTTCCGCCCTAATGATATTTCAGTGCAATCAGTGTATAAACACTACATGGTCATTCAACGAGTTCTCCGGCATTAATCTGAGTCTACACAGTGTACAGCTGTCCATCCGATGAACGCCACAACACACATGCGAGCTTATCTCGAATGTTTCTTCAGAATGTTTAGCAGAAGCTTAGTTCTGCTACGCATAACCTTCATTTTCATATGCTAGCATGTGGGGCGTGGGATGGGGGTGTTTTACAAAAAAGGATGTTGTCTTAGTTTTATACTCTCCTTTGAAAGAAGACACAGCAGCCACTCAGATAGTTGATTTATGACTTGCTTTCAGCATCAGACCATACATCCAACATGCAGTTTTCCAGCTGAGGCCTGCATTTCAGTTCATATTATATAATGATCCGTTTCTGTCGCACATTAGTGCCCCACTTTTCAAGTCTGCAGTTTCATCAAATACTGGGATGTCACAAAAATAATGACTGCCTCCAGTTTTAGGGATGCTAGGACACATTACAAAGCAAAATTGGTTTCAATCGCCTAATGATAAAATAGTTTAAATAACCGAAATCTATTTTGGGGTTAACGAGCAACAGGCAAAATGCAAGCGCCGCTGAAGAGGGTCCAAGCTTTTCAACAACTCTGATTTGTTTCACAGCCGCAGATTTCGATCGAATTTTTTACCCTGCACTTTGCTGTTGGTCTAACTTGATGACTGTAATATAATGGTAACAAATATTTGCTTCATTTGTGAGAAAAATGGGTGATAACTTACGAGTGATCCGATACTGTCGATGATCCGATACTGTCGAGTCCACTGTATAGTTCTGCGTTCACCTCTTTCTGACAATATAGTATTTCTTGCACGAATGCATAACCAGCTTCTATAAACACAAATATTATTCCTTTGACATCTAGAAAAATACTTTTTACGAGTTCTTGAGGTGATTTTATGCTGTTGACACAACCAAAACTTTAAAAATGCGATTTTATGGACACATACTTATATATTGATACCTGCCATCAGTGTCAGCCATTTTCCATACAAACCGATCTGTCATCCCAGTTATCCATCTAAAATTGCATCTGTTGGCAAAGGCAACCATTTTTTCGCTACCCACCCTCTTTGAAAGCGTGTATTTTCATTATAAAACTAAACTGTGCATCAAAAATTGGCAGAAATATTGCTAATTAACTGAGATTTTATTGTACGCAAGCAAACAGATTGGGCACTATCTGAGATTCGTTTAATGGGAGCCGAAATGCAGACTTTGTGTTGTTTTTTTTTCTGAAAATGTTCCCCTTTCAAGCCCTGCCACAGCCTTATCTGTGTAAGAAAGCCACCCAGACTGGTACTGTAGAATCTACAGGCACTGAGCAACTTCCATATGAGGCTAAACTCTTCCAGGATTTTATCGTCTGGTTTTACCAGCAATTTTATCTCACCTGCTGAAATCCTACTTTCGATTTCGCCCATCTGTTATCTCTGTAGGCATCTGGCATCACTTCAGCCGGTTGTACGGTGTGTGAGTAGTAATCAAATGTTTGCCCTCCACTTTTCTGCAAACGGCCTATACAGCTGAACTTATATCGATTTTAACTCAAAAACGCTGAAAAGTATTCTTTTCAATCAACTTTTCCCTAGTTTTCCACTAGCGCGGCCTCGTCCTGCCAATATGTTTAAACTGTATCACAGGTAACTATTTGGTTTGCATGATGATTTTAGAAAGGAAAACAATGACGTTATGTTCACCGTCTTACGTTAAGGAACATCATCAAAACGTCACAAAATACGTTAGTAATTGCCAATCACGTCAGCAGTTAGACTCACGTGCTTCGAAACAGTGAATCTTGCAGAATAAAACACAGAAACTTTTTATTGCTTCTTTTTATTGCTTATTGCTTCAGCAACTGATCCATCCATATAAATGCCATATTTATTGGAGGCGCACTGAGTTAGAAAAATATACGGTCAAAAAACACCATTGGTTTGCAGTTGCGGCTATAACAGATGGAAAGCGGTAACTACAGTAGATCCCCTTGAAAGAAAATATAACATGACATATACAATTATAGTTTAAAATAAAACTTTTGTATATAATAATTTACATTTAGAACTATATAAATATGAATATATTAGTATATTTAATCGATTGATATAGCGATAATACAATATGGAAACAAAGAGCTAGTAAATTTATAACTCAAATAGTCATGCAAATATTTTCATTGAACTTCTTATTCACGGTGCATAATCATATCGGACGCTATCTGTGAAAACTGGACTCTATCTGTGTATTTCGGAGTCTATTTGCGTTAGTTTAGGATTCTATCCGTCCCAAAATGGAAAACGAGGTCAGGGTGGGTGTTAATAAACTCCAATATAATTGTAAACAACACATTTTCTTATGGGGCATAAGGTGCACGGAACATCAGACATCCGTGTCTTCCAGTATCTATAGCTGTTATGCCTAATTCGTACTTACTTTCAATTCTACAAGCTGGAATGAAGGTCAAGATTTGACAATTTTGAAGAGTGTGTCCACTTTAAACGCCGATCAGTTGCGAACGCAATAGAAAGAAAACAGATCAGTTGGATAAGTTTGACCCTAATGAATGAATTTAAAATTTTGTAAGGCTCTGAGTTGAAAGAATATCTCCTTTTTGAAGAAAATCGGATTTTTTTACCTTTTACAATGGCACCGGATGCTATATGCGCCTGGCACAAGACTCTATCAGTGGCTAATCGTGTTTCACACAGGACTCTATCTGCCATTATCATCGGAAACTATCTGTGCTTCAGACGCATGGGCCTACATTTGTCTAGTGATCCGAAAACGGTATCGACACGAGGCAGATTTCTATTTAGATATCGTTCATGATTGATTGATTCCTCTTCTTGCACACATTTTAAAACTTTTCAGAGGGTTTTGGTCACCTCAAAGCCGAAGAAATGAATCAACGTTTCAATACGCGCGTATACATATTTTTTTGCAGCTGCAGTTATAAGTCATGCTGAAAGTCACCTTGAACAGGCTTAAACCACAAGCCAAAGAGATAATCGCTGAGGAACAGGCTGGGTTCCAAACGGGAAGGAGCACCACAGAACAGATCTTCAGCCTTAGAGTCCTGTGTGAAAAGTATCTCCAACATCAGCAGAATCTGTGTCGTGTCTTCGTTGATTTCAAAAAAGCCTTTGGTTTAAACATATTTTATTTCCAAAACTGCATGCATATTACAACATACATGTATAAACAAGATAGTTACACTAAGAAATAGGATCAGAACGAAAGCTGATAGCTTATATAGCTCTTCTCCTGAACATGAATAAACTGTGCACTATCAGGCAGAAGGTAAAACTATCTGTGCAAAATGAATATACTTCTCTGGTCATGTACTACTTATATTTTAGACAAAACATGAATTTACAAGAGACACATAAGAGAAAAGATCTTTAGAAGTCTGTAGATGGAATTGTGTTCGCAATGAAGAAGGTTCATCAACCGGTAATGTATCTAAGTCTGAGTAAAACATAACATACTGGCTAAGTAAATCTCCAGTTGACGAGCATTAATTCATTGCAAACACTTTGACAAAAATAATAAAATAGATTACATAAAGAAGAAATAATAATAATAAAAAAACATCCACTAAATAAAAAAAAAAGGAAACAAGAAAAAAGAAAAAAAACTCATTGCCTGTGGGAAAAGAGAGATGGGGCGCTGGCTGCAAGGGGCACTCAGATTTCTGGCAACTGACAATCACTAAGAGCAAGTCGCATGTGTTTAAGCACATAATGATAATAATTCAAAAACGATGCGTGTCTATAATGTATTTATGTACCTTTAAAATAATGATATTATTTATTTATGGCGAGAGAGTTAAATCACCGGTCAATAGCAGTTTAAGAGAGGGGATAGCGTATGGAGAAACCGTAGTCATCAGTTCTCTTCGTTGCACTTCAAAATATCTACAGTGAAAGAAAAAGTGTTGCGCATTCTCAATACTGCCGCAACTACACAAAGGTGATTCAGTGATGTTCTTCAGAAAAAGATCTAGATTCAGTGAGCTACAATTAGTACGAATACGAGTATGAAGAATCTGGGCCTTTCTGTTACCAATGTAATAGTGGTTAGGCACTGTTGATTTGCCCTTGTTGAGGAGACGTTTGAAGGAATTTACAGAATCAGATTGTTTAATTTCTACGGATAAACTGTTCCAGTCTCTAATTGTTGAGGGCAAAAAAGAGTGGTAATATTGGCTAGATCTGGCATCTACAGTTTGAAGATCATTAGAGTTACGCAAGTTATAACGAGAAAGGTTACTAACAGACTGGGGTACTAGATTAGACAAGTAAAGTGGAGTAATATTGTGCATCATTTTATAAAATAAAGTAATTCTATGATTTTTACGTCTATGTTCGAGTGAATCCCAACAAATTTCATGACATAAGCTATTGAGTGAAACAAGCTTCGTTGCCCCCGTAGCAATTCGAGCAGCTTCATTCTGTATTTTATCTAACTCATTTTTTTCATACTCTGCACAGTTGTCCCATATAACATCGCCGTATTCAAGAAGAGGTCTTATAAATGCTGTATAAATTACTTCAAGTGATTTTCTGTCTAATTTAAATTTTAATTTTCTCATTATGTTTATTCTAAGCCAAGCCTTTTCTTTGATATATTTTATGTGCTGATGCCAGGTACAATCATTTGAAAGATAGATGCCAAGGTGTGTATGAGAGTCAACTTCGGTGATTTGGTGATTTTGCATAGAGAGAGCAGGATGATGAGGTTTGTTCAATTTACGAGAGATTAGAAGTGATTCAGTCTTAGCAGGATTGAAGGACACTAGCCATGTTGCGGCCCACCGTGAAATCTTATCAAGATCCGTGTTTAGACAATTCGCTGCAGTTATCGGGTCGTCTACAACAATATAAAGACTAGTGTCATCCGCAAACAATCGAATGTTTGAACCAATATCAGTTACTATATCATTAATAATATAACATGAAGAGTAAAGGTCCCAATATAGATCCTTCAGGAACTCCGGCTCTAAAAGCCTTTGACAGGGTATGGCATGCAGCCTTATGGGCCACCATGCGGAGGTGCAATGTCGGTGCAGGTCTAGTTCGCACCTTTGAGCAGTTGTACGACAAGGCTACAAGTGCAGCCCTGATCAATGGCAGCACAGGAGAATGGTTCAGAACAACAGTTGGAGTAAAACAATGATGTCTTCTGTCACCCACCCTCTTCAACATTTTTCTCGAATGGATCATGTCTGATACTCTGGAATAATGTGGCGGGGGTAGGGGGGGGGGGGTGGCATGGACAGCAGAAACATTGCCAATCTGCGATTTGCCGATGACATAGACGCTCTAGCTGAGGAAGAGCAGGAACTAGAGGCTCTAGTTGAAAGTCTCGACCAATCCTGCACAGGGTGTAAGATGGAGATCAGTGCTGCGAAGACCAAACTGATGACGAACAGCGCAGATGGCATCCAGAGGGAGATCAAGTTAAAAGGGCAGAAGCTGGGTACTGTAAGCAGCTTCTATGGGTCAGTTGTCTCAGATGATGGCTCAAAACAGGAGGTTCTCTCAAGGATTGCACAAGCCACTTCAGCTCTTACCAAGCTGAAACCAGTTTGGAGATAGCGGCATGTCTCTTGGATCAAGGGTGAGACTTATGCGCTCCCTTGTCATTTCCATATTTCTGTATGCATGTGAATCGTGGGCCTTGACAGCAGAGTTAGAGAAAAGAACGCAGGCCTTTGAGATGAGATGCTATCCAAGGTTACTGAACATTTCGTACAAGGACCATATAACCAATGAGGAGATTCTCAGGAAGTTCCAAGCAGCCATTGGAGAGTATGATGGGCTCCTGACGCTGGTCGGGAGGCGGGGGCTGGTGTGGTTTGGCCACGTCTCAATGTCTTCTGGTTTAGCAAAGATATTTCTTCAGGGCACAGTGAATGGGGAGGGGGAGGGGGTGGACGGAGGAGAAGGTGGGAAGACAATATCAAGGAGTGGACAGGAATGGATTTTGCCAGCTCGGCTAGGGCAGCTGAAGACGGGACAAGGTGGAAAGGGATTGTTTCGAAGTCATCTGTGGTGCACCAACGGCCTAGTAAGGTTATGGGATAGAATAGAATAGAATGAATAGAATAGTTATAGGTACAAACGGTGGTGGACACCTAGAGTTGCGGTTTATTATGAACAACATCTATAGGTTGGTGTATATGCATGATATTAGGTAAAAAAAAAACATAAATGGAGAGAGCACTGTCAACTTCCTTTACATCTTTTGAGTGAACCGTTGTGGGTGACATGGCTTCATTTTGGCAATCTACTGTGAAAATGAATTGAGCATGCGCCGCAGGACTTTTTTCAAATTCGGGACTTAGCCTTCGCCGTTTTGGCTGATGCAACCACACGTTTGATCTTTTACGACGTTTTTGGCTGAAAAAAAAAAGAAAACATACATCACAAGTAAGGTTGCTGCTCACAAGTATAGTCCGTTGCCTTGAGGACAACATCTGTCCGTTGGCATAAAATTACATTATTTCGGAGACACAAATAGAATCCGGAACATTGAAAATAATGGGTGGTGTCCTTTAAACATTGATATTAACGTAAAGATTTTATTTATGCACCTAACGACATGTGTAAATTATCAAGAACATAATTATCTTCGTAAATTAAGGACAAAATTCGTTACCTACAAATAAAAACACTGAATTTTTCCTTGTTTTCATGGGTCATGAACGCTCCTGCACTATCACGCTGCATTTGATTTCACTGATGACAAGCACTGAACATCGCTAGCTGAATAATATCAACGGAAATATTAAGAAAAATAAGGTATGTGTTCCGTGGAAACCATGAAACCCAGTACTTACACGTTTTGTCCCTTTTTCTTCGACTGAATCGCCGAAGCGTCAATGACAAGTAACAAATAGAGTCCGTAGCACTCACAGATAGAGTCAAGTAACGCTGATTTTCACAGATAGCGTCCGATATGGTTATGCACCGTGTTGTTATCTATATACAGACACTAGCGAAACAGTTCCGCAGAGGTGCGGGGGTAACGTCGATATGAGAATTGAAATATGATGAGCCTTATTCATGGGCGGACGCTCGGCGCCCCGTTACTGCGGCTATGGATTCGTTCCGCTGAGGTGCGGGGGCAACGTCGATATGAGAATTGAAATACTACTACTACGAAACAGCCTTAACTGGACTGAACTGAAGCCTTAACACAATGGACGGGCGGTCGGCGCCCCATTACTGGGGCTATGGATTCTTTCCGCTGAGGTGCGGGGGAAACGTCGATAGGAGAATTGAAATACTACTACTAGCTTTAACATATCCTGATTATTCCATTAATTATGGAGCACAAAATTCTGAAAATCATATTGGTTATTCTTTCAAGTTACTCTAGAAGGGCAAAGAGAAAAAAGAGAAAGAACAAAACAAAACAACAACAAAAAAAATCTGAAAACGGTGCAAAGTGAAAAAAAAAAAAATAAAAAAAAAAAAAAAATAAAAAAACACATGAACATGTGTTTCACAAAGTCCCAGAGTAGAAATCGCAACTGACAGCTGTCTGTTCTTTGACTGCACTGTTTACGCAGATCTGTCTGTTTTAATTTACAGAATCTTACGACTGTCTATGCTGGTGTTTACTGTTATAAGGCGGCAAGGATCCCTGCTGGCGCTAAAGCCTTGTCCCGTCGGTCCTGAATCGGCGATTCCCGCTGGAGGCGGTAATCTGTTCAACCGTAAGCGGAGCTACACACAACCTTTCATTATCACCCCTCATTGCCCTGACGTGACTGAAATACTGTTGAAAAGGAATGAAAATCATGAGCCATTCATCCATCCAATATATACTGCTCACAAAAAGTAGGGGATATTATGACATAGAAGCGAGTACAAAAATAAATAATAATGGCTGCGTTAGTTTATTGTTGTATTTTGACAGAATTTAAAGAGTAACTACACTTCAGGAACTGACTGAATCAGATCCCAAACCCTATCCCCAACATCAAAGGGAAAGATTGACAAAGACATCCCAACAAACAATAAATAACAAGTGATAAGCCGAGTCAGCAGCTCTTTCCCAAATAGGTGGCAACTCAGCTATCTTTACTGAACTAAATAATTTAGACCAACAGAACGGTAACAACAGACTAAGCAAATTATACGAAAAACATTTAACAACTATTTTTACCTATTTTCTATTTTTATTATAGAAGGGTTAAAATGAGAACACAATAAATTAAACAGCACCGAGCATAAAACAAATGCAACCGCAACGAAAGTACCGCCTTGTTTCGGTCAGTAATAACTACTGGGGGGTTTAAACCGGGTTTACTGGGTACAAACCTTCACCCTTACCCTCCGCCGCGGCGCACACAATTAGTTAGTAGTTCGGTTCGTATGGAGGTCCCCTAACTCATCAGAGAGTCATCACGGGCAACAATTAAAATCAAGAAAAGACCGTGATGAATCAAGGATGAGGACTCGACAGCCAAAACGTGTTGAGACACCTGGAGATCCCTGGGGCGTCAGCAACACCACTGGAACACTGGAGCAAAATAAGACCACCAGTTGAACCCCGGTGGGCAAAGAAACAGACAAACATCCGGCCCACTGTTCAAGAAACAATATTCAACTAAAATAGAAACAGTCAATGACCACAGTCATGTGACCTACAGCAACACATAAAGGACTATGGGGTCTTGACCTCAATTTCACATCGGCGAAAAAAATCTTTTGGACCCTTAAATTCAGTGAATAATAAAATTCTTCATAATTTTCCAAATTGAAAACACCCACTTTAATCGGCTTTATTGCGTTATTTAAGGTGTAGGGATGTTACAAATGTCACCATATGTGTGACAATTCAGGCACCACACAATGGTATCTTTTACGCCTAGAATTTTCTTCTGTTACAAAACCGCATGAAAAAAATATCTGTATCTTGTTAACTGAGGCATTGGGCGTCTGCTTTAATAAAGTTTGCATAAAAATTATCAGTCATTGCTGCGCTGGATTCGTGTGAAATTTGGGTGTCGACCCCTTGTCTACTTCCAATTTACTGTAGGTCACGCGACAAGCTTTATCGTTTCAATATTCATATTGATGGTCTCTATGAATACTTGTTTTATGAATTATAACAGTTTAATATTCATCTACTGCTTTTCCTTAGTTCTGCTGACTTTATTGTCCTAATATCCCTTACTTATTTTGAGCAGTATATTAAGCAGCGGCACTGGGGCCGTATTCATAAAACGACTTAAGTGGTTGCTATGCTGTTGCTAAGGCTAAATCTCCTTTATAGATATTTAGCCTTAGCAACCGCATAGCAACGGCTTAAGTGGCTTTATGAATACGGCCCCTGGTCTTAAGTATGTGTATACGTGAATCCCTGCTCAATAATAAGCCGCGTTACGACAAAACCAACAGAGTGGCATGTGCGCCCAGCGAAGACTCGGATCAGCCTGGGTATCCGCCCAGTCTGATCAGAGTCCTCGCTGTGCGCTTCAAGTGTAGATAAGGTTCTGGGCTGATCCGAGTCTTCGCTGGGCGCACATGCCACTTTTTTGGTTTTTTCGTATCTTGGCTCAAAACTATCTGTGGTGGAACATACGGAACTTTGTCTTGGCATACCATAAAATTTGGCATACCGCATAACGTAAATTTGGCATACCGTATTATTTGGCATACCGTAAAATTCAATGAATGGGGACACTTAAAATTAACTACCGTAAGTATCCTAAAAATGGAACAGTTTCGTTTTTCAAGGTAGTAATGCATCAGAAAAATGCCATTGAGATGGACTGCCCAATACTTAGAATTTATAAGGTACAGTGTAAACAAGAGGGCCATGAGGCCCTGAATCGCTCACCTGAGGTGTAATATCACAATAAATCACTTCTAAGCTAATGTCAGATTAAGTGAGCCGGCTGTCATCTTGGACCAATGACCAAAGGTTTTACCATATATTGGCAAAAAGGCCTGACCCAGTTAATGTCTGACTAGGAATGGATATTCAGTAAGGGCTGGGTATCTAATACATGACAGATGATAATGTGATTTTACACAAAATGCAAGAATTCCCAGCAAAATGAATGATTCTTGTTTTCTTTCCAGACAACTTCTTTATTTCAAAAGAATCCATACTCATAGTCCTTTAAGTCATTGACATAGTAAAGGTTATTTTGGAAGGGAAACCCTTCAACTTTTAGGTGGATAAGAATGATAGTTTTGCACTAGGTAAACAGAAAGAAAACAGACAAAATTAAAATGTCCTTTTTATTCAATTATTTATCTTTTTTTTTAAGAAAAACAGGAACAAAATGGGTAACAAAACTGTTCATTATTTCCTAAACATTCAATGAATTTTCATGAGGTAAAGTGCAGATACCTTGTCTTAATTTGCAGCAAACAACTATTTAAGTCTTTTTTATGCTACATGCTATAGTTTTCAACAGTATTTCAAGCAAAGGCTTTCTGACTGTTCTCCAGCTTGTCTGGAAAAGTACTGCATGAATGGAAATCACTCTTAGATGATGGCTTGCTGCAATAGTGACAAGCTAGCTGCACTTTACTGCATGTAAATTTTTTGAGCATTAAAGAAAAATTATACATTTTCTTCCTCGTTCTGTCAAAATTTAGGTAACTAATTCAAAATTACAATTTTACACATCTTATGTTTATTTTGCCTGCTATTAAGCCGATATATCAAGTTCATGATTTAAAACCCAAAACATGAAACAACCATGGGCATAAAACACTGAATAAACACTGAATCAACATTAATTCAACATGCAATTGAATCAATGTTGATTCAGTATTGTGTGCCTGCTATGAGGACAATGAAACAAAATTTAAAGAGACACTTCTACATAGCATATTCATAGAATCATAGCTCAAATAAGATATCATTTTTAGACTGGTAGTATACTGTCTCAGAAAAGAAATGGTACCTAATACCAACTGTCAACTGGTTTATGAAAATTTGATTCATTTCTATGACATCTTAATTCAGTCCCCGAGCTATATTCATCAGTCAATTTCAAATCATACATATACCAAAGTTTTGTTAACAAGACTAAAGAGATAAGGGAGTAAAAATGAAAGTAAAATATTAGGTCTGTGCTTCATTTGCATTTTCATAGTGGAAACATCAAAAAGTTATGAATGTCTTCGGCTGGTATGGCACTTCAGAACTAAATCAGGACCTGCTATGAGGTAATATCACTGGCTATATGTAAGTATCAAAATGAGACAAAATGTTCCGCATGGAAGAACATCCATATGATGTTGGTAGGAGTAGGCAATGCTGGCAAAATGTGTATCATAACATGCACTGTTGGAACAGCAGTCACTTGTGTTGTCACCAGTATGCTGTATGTTGTGATAACTGGTTTGTTAGGTTTGATGAGATGACATATTATGTCTTAAACAGTTGTGAAAATGTGGCTTGCACATGACATCTTCATTACGCACCATATCCTGTACTGTACATAGGGGTCAGAGGAGCATTCACTGTGTTTCCTGCATTCCCTGCTGAGTATGTCATGATATCCTTTAACAGCAGAATGTTGATTCACATTAAATAGCACTGGTTCTCCACTAATTTGGGTCCCTAGACTACTGAGCCCCGTCATAATCTATTAAACACAATATGTTTATGTTACACTTTTGAGCATGGCCTTCTTACTGGCAATGGTTATCAAATGTTCCATGAATTGTTAATCATCCTGGTAGAAAATCAAGTACCACACAATGATGCATAATAGACTGCAACATCCTAACAGCAAGAAGTGTTTTTGATTCCATCATGCAAGGGCTTTTCACAGTCCATCTTAGATATTTGTTTTGTTGGTGTATTATCCAAGTTCTATACTTTACATGGGTTGTTCTACATGCTCATTGGCAAATTCTTGCCCTCTCAGTTACAGTCAGATGGCTGGCCAAAGATCAAACTTCAGGTCCACTTGTTAATTAATTACAAACAGGTGCTTGATATTAGTATATCCATTGGTCAACCCTGGTATTTTTAAAGTGTCATATCAGTGTAACTCTGTATCATTTCTTTCTTTCTTCGAGCAAGTATACTAGAGTTCACTCTCACTAGGATTTTTGTTTAATAGAGATGGCCATAAATACAACTTTGGCTATATTCCTTAACAAATGGTTCTGAAAAAATATCCTAACTATAAGAAATAAAGTATTATACACGAAAATGATAAAAATTTGGTCTTGCTTTGAAATAGTAGAAATAATAGTAAGTACAGTAGAAATACAAAAATTTGGTTTTGGTTTGAAAACAAAAAGTCTACTCTTACTTGATGAAAATTCAGCAAGATACTGTGTCTCGCCTTCAGCTCTTTGTCACCAGACAGATAAACCAGACAACCCAACTAAAGTTTATAGGCCACTGTCACCACTGGAAAAGTAATACCTATGTCTAACTTTCTAGTATTTGCAGGCAAAACAACACAGTAAAATATGTTTTCATGAAAGCAGTGGAGAAAGGGACTTATCCTGTATTCAGAAACAATACCCTGAAAATTAATACTCCTGTATTAATCCTAGTCAAACTTACTAATCACTTCTCCAGAATCTGGAAGAAATGTATTACTGTATTCATTGCAAACCAATTTGGAGTATTATACAAGCAGTGCAGACCCAGAATGCAGCATCTGATCAGAGTCTATACTGTTTGCTTACAGGAATTTCTATGCAAAATACAAGATAAGAGAAAAAATCAACTGAAACCGCTAAAACTAAAAACAGACTCATCCAAATGATAAGGATTGACAAGTCCACTAGTCAACAAAAGGTTAAAGACAAGAACAAATGCACAACACAGACAGAAATTACTCTAATGACCCTAAACATTCAGACAGACAGGTCTGAGCAAACATTGTAATGCCAGATAAAACTGCTCTTGAAGGCGCAGTTTGATCAGGGTCTACAATGTTTGCCATTGACTAAGCATCATTTGGATTCATTAACATGTGTAAAATCCACTTTCTAATAATTTTATAACAATGATTGTCCTACTTTTAGCTGTCCAAAATTTTAGGGTCATTATGGGTAACATGCACATCAATTCTGGTATGAAGTATGCAAGCTTATGTGCTAAAATGCCCTTCAACACTGTAACTAAATCTTGTTTCTTACAATAATTTAAAAGTACCATAATTAATTGCCTATAATGGATGGAGTTTTCCTGATCTAGAATGACCCTAAATATCTAAATCAATTTTAGTAAACTTTGTTATAAGATGAAGTTTTCCCTGCCAAAAGAATCCCCAAAACCTGGATCATGCATATATAGATTTCTAGATTTTTTAGATTGTTTTTGGAAGGTGAAAAACTCTGTCTAAAAACAGAAGAAATATAGTTCACAACCTAACAAAACAGAAATAAGTCCACAAATGATAAATGCATAATGAATGATGAAAAGATTGCCAGGCTAATTAACATCCTTTTCGACTCTATGTCTAATGAAGAAATACATATAAAAGGAAAATGTTTCCAGTTAGTCCTGCCTATAACAGTTAAAGGCCCACTGTATCTTGGATATATGAATAATGGAGGAATTTCAATTTTGATGTCAGTTTTAACAGATTTCAGTCATATTAGGACACTGGAAGGGTGATAATGAAAGGCTGTGTGCAACGAAACCCCATTTATGGTTGGAAAGAATTCCACCTTCCGCCATAATCAAATCCAAAACCACCAGATCAGCAGGCCAGCAGTAAACCAATGCTACTGGCGCTCCTGTATCTTGGATACAGCATACAGCAAAGTCAACCTGCTTTATTCTTCACTCAGACTTCAGTCCGTTTTCAAGTCACAGGCTGGCCAGACCTGGACTGTAACCTGTAACTTTCTGTACCTTAACTGACCATCTCTATGCACTTAACCATTGCACCTCTCTCAATGGTTTTCTGTCCTAAAACAATCCCAGAAATCTAGATCCATCTTCCAAGATGGATCAAGGGTTTTGGGGTTGTTTTGAAGGAAGTACCTCTTTCTCTGAACCTGGATTCTAACCTATAACCTTCTGTACCTTAACTAATCATCCATGGCACCTCTCTCATTGGTTTTCTGTCCTAAAACAATCCCAGAAATCTAGATCCATCTTCCAAGATGGATCAAGGGTTTTGGGGTTGTCTTGAAGGGAGTCCCTCTATCCATGAACCTGGATTCTAACCTATAACCTTCTATACCTTAACTAATCATCCATGGCCCCTAAACAGGTTTTCTCTCCTAGAACAATCCCAAAAATCTAGCTCCATCTTGTAGGATGGATCTAGGGTTTTGGAACTGTTTCGGAAGGGAAAACCTATATGTAATAGATGAATAAATATGGTAAGTATAAAACTAGTGAATATGTCTTGTTCAGTGATAATGATGGCAAATAACAGAATTTGGTTTGGTGGCCACCCAATCCTTGCTATAACCACCAGCAATACCAACCTCTGACAGGAGGCTGGTATTGCTAATTACCTTGTGGGTGAATTCTATGTGTTCTCTGACATGCATAATATGTATTTTACCTATGCATCTAGTGCACAATAAACAAGTTTGTGGTCACTCCAGTAAGCCTCAATAACATCACAGAATGCTGGAGAGTTTGTAAAAATCAGATCTATCACAGATCCTGAATCAAAAGTTGCCTGATGGATGTGTTGCTCACATTTAAATTGTTTCCTCATGAAATCCACAAAACTTGAAGTGTTGTCATTTGCACTGATGTTAAAATCACCAATTATCACAAATTTGGTATGCATATCAATTAATGGGATGAGATGATTCTGAATATCATTTCTTAAATTGGTTTGCACACTTTTAGGAAATTTGTAGAGGTATACAACTTGGAAATGTCCCTTTTTGTTGCTGTATATGGTAGCCAACATAAATTCGCATACATCAGAATGGAACTTTTCTATTCTCTGAATTTCAAAGTAATTCTTAATATACAAAGCAAGTCCATGGTATGGCCTGTTCCCAGAATCATGTCCTGTTTCATCCATTCTCAACAGTCTGAAATTCTTCAGAGCAAAATCACTATTATCATCTCTAGCACAAAGTCTGGATTCTGCAAACCCAATCACATCTGCTGACAAAACATTTGGCTCAAATTCAATGTCCTTAAAGTGCTTATGTAAGGACCTTGCATTATTAAATGCAATTTTGATCTTGTGTGAATCAACTTTATATAAAGGAACATAACAGAGTTCAAGAAGTGTCTTTGTTTTTAACCGCTGCATCTCAATTTTCACTTGTTCATCCACAGCCATGGCTGTTTCATTCAAATTCAAAATATATAAATTTTCTAGTTTTCTTACTCTACTAAGAGCAACATAATGAATATGAGCTTGTTTTCTGACTCTTGTCTGAGACAAGTCTACAACAATTTCATCAACTGTTGACCCCTGAGCTTTATGGATTGTTTTACCTGCTGATGGTTTCAAAGGAAATTGAATTCTTTGGTATGTTTTGAAGTTGTATATAAATGTTCGCTCTATATCAAATATTGGAGTCCATGCTTTATCTATGTTTGCACTGTACAAACCCCTATTAGAAAATTTCTCCCGAGTAAACTGGCCAATTTGAGAATCTTGAAACAAAACCCATATAATACTGGGACGATCTGTGCCTTCCATTTTGTACTCAATGAATTTGACAACACATGTAGACCCATTTGTCAAACCATCTTCAACATTTACATTGACTGTTATATCATAAATCATTCCAACTGCAATTTTTAACAACTTTTGTAAATTAGCAGTTTTGTTTGAATCATCTGGAAGTGCTCAATGAGTTTTTTGCATTTGTTAATGGAAATATTCGCTGAAACAACTGTATCATGACATGGGATAACAACTTTTTCTTCTGATAATCTATTCAAATGATTTTCATTGTGTCTATCTACAAACTTGTTTTCAGTGAATAAATGAGGAGCCTCTTTTGGATAATTTGTCATATGGGGGCTGATACTATGTTTCTTTAATTCATTTATGTCATCTTCTGTCAGCTCATTCTGTCTAAGCCGATTTAGCATCTGAGCAAAGTCAACATCATCTTTTTGTCTCATGATATCAACCAGTTCATACAATCTAAAATAATCCTTCCATAAATTGTTTGCTAGAGCTGAAGCACCCTTTGAGGGGTCACTGAATATCCACTTGTCACACACTGGCATCAGCTGGTACAAATCCCCCACAGCAATGATGCTTAAACCACCAAAACTGGTTTTTGTTCCAGTAAGCTGTTGCAAACGTGTATCCAGAAAGGTCAGTGTGTTTGTTCCTACCATAGAGATTTCATCTATAATAATTACTTTCAAATGTCTGTATTTCACTCTAAATGTGTTCAGTTCATCAGCTGACAAAAGGTCAGTACCTTGTTTGAACTTCTTTAAGAAAGCTGAGGCAATAGTGACACCATTGATATTATATGCAGCTTTGCCAGTGTAGGCACAAAGAAGAACTCTAATATCATCTGGCCCCGAGGTTATAAAACTTTTTTCATGCTCAACTCAGCTGAGCATGAATTTTTTTCTGCTCATAAATTTTAAAATGCCAACAATTGTTGGCATTTTAATATTTATGAGCAGAAAAAATAGCCTTCCTGGCTTATCTGAGCCTGAAAAATGCTGAATTTCTTGGTATTTTTATATTAATGGGCATTTTAAATTTCATGCTCAGCTGAGTTGAGCATGAAAAAAGTTTTATAACCTCGGGGCCTGGATTTTCTCCTTCTCTCAAATTTAGAAATCTATACAGACTTTGATACAATGCTTTAATTAGCACCGATTTGCCAACACCAGCTCCACCTGACAAAAATGCATAGAGTGGTTCTTCTTTGAATTTTATCCAATATAGAACATGATTAAAAAATTCTCTTTGTCTCAAATTCAAACTCCTGAGCAAATTTAAGTACTGTTCATCAGGTAACATGACTCCATTTATTTCTACTGATGGCACCGAACAAGCAGACTGTATTTCTATACCAATATCATACTGTCGATGTTCTACTACTCGATCTGGATTAAAATATACAAAGTTTTCAGCTTCTCTTTCACCTTCTTCTTCTGCTTCTCTGTTTTCATGTTCTGTGTTTGGTGCTATCTCATCATAAGAATCTTCCTCTTCTGCCATTTGCCTTGCAAGCTCAAGTTCTTCAATATGATGTTCATACTGGCTGCGTTTAGATTCAAGCTTGTCTTTCAAGACATTGTAATGAGCTTCATATGTTTGAAATGAACCTAACAAATCTTTCGCTTCATTTCTCCAGGGCATAAACAGCATAAGTCGTTCTCTGTAGTAATTTTCTGAGTCTTTCTTCACATCATACCTTACATAACGTATAATCCTAGGAACTCTCTTATGTTTATACTTTGTCCCATTCTTTGCCACATATAACAAGTCTGATCCATGATATTCAGATTCAATACTCTCATCATTACCATCTTCATCATTTTCATCACTAGAATCACAGGAATTGCCTTCATCTTCATTTGTGTCTTCAGACCTCTCAGGTAACCTATTCCCTTTAGGATAAACAATGTCAACTGTAGAGACATAATCTGCCAAACAGAAATTCTGAAGTTGTCTAGGACGTTTCGCATACCGCTGAATTATATTGTCTGCTTCTATGTCAGTAGATTCTGCAGGAAGTTCATCAAGCACAATTTTAGATTTCAGGAAAAACACTCTTTCTTCTGGGATAGAGGTATTGATGAAAACAATGTCCCTTGTAGCTTTTGTTAAAGGAATCTGCAGAGCGAGATATACTGCTTCCTGTGCACTCACTTCAACACAGTTTGAAAATACATTCCCAATATGTCTTACTTGTTTCTTTATATCAAAATTTCCTTTGCGAGCTTCTTTTGCTGCAGCATCAAGCTGTGCGCTCATGCCTCTTTGAGATTTGCTTATATAACCAACAACATATGCTGCACAACCATACGGTTCAAGAACTATCTGAATATCAAGATTTGCCTTCCAGCCAAGAAGAACTGTTTTGTTAAACAAATTAATTCTCATCTCATTTGGATTCCTCTTAAGGAAAATTTTGGGAGCACTAAGTGAACTTCTTATACACTTGATATAATTTTCGAAGTCCATCTTGGCAACTTGCTCCAAAAACTCATCAAATGCAATTTCAGAGACATCTTTGTACTCATTCATTGACTTTTGAAGCTCTGAGTGTTTCTTTTTGTATTTTTCTATGTCTTCATTAAGAGGATGCAACAACATTGTTCTTGGGAGGGGAGGCAAAGGAAATCCAAATCTACAGACTGCCTTTCCTTTTTTTCTGCAAGACTTCGAATGTTTATGTGACTGAAGTTCAACAAGCTCCCCGACTGCTTCATCATCAGTACTGCATGTTAGGTAATTATCAACAAACTGAATTATTTCCTCCTCTGTGTTTTTTCCAAACTTAGGAGCATTTTCAATCCAAATAAGCATGTGGATATGAGGAGACCCACGTTGTTGAAATTCCACTCTATAGAAGAAATCTATCACTTTTCCAACAGGTTCAACCTCACTTTTAAGGACAGTGTTCAAGAATTCTTGTACTCTGTGATCAAAATATCTTGAACAAGTTACTGGGTCTTTCTGAACAAGTCTTGTTTTCTCTTGCCAAGTTAAAGCCTCTACATCCTTGTCTGAATACTCAACTGCATCATTCAGTTTTGCTAACATTTTCAAAAGATCATTCCATCTGGTATCAGCTGCTGACAAAGATACAAACCAAGTAGGTAAAGACAATTGCCTGATCATTGCAAATATGTCTTTCTTTCTTTTTTCTAAATAAGCTGGTGAATTTCTAAGCTGACGAAATATACAATAACCTTCATCAAGTTTCACAAGTCTCTCCAAATAACCTGGATCTCTTGCCTCAGCAGCAGTAATTTTTTTGCCTTTACTTTTACATCTTCTTACAGCTAAGTTAACTTTGTCACTTATTTGTTTCATTTGCAGCTTTTTATGCTTAAAGAAAATGTTTGGAACAGACTGAGCAGCCCTTCTATCAACACTTCGTAGCTCCCATTTAACAATGTCACTGTAATGAACTAAAGTTGTTCTCTCAGTCTTATCAGGACGCCTCTGACCACAGAATATAGTAGGAAAACATAAATACTCTGCATCTGTATCTTGATACAAGCTAAGGGGATGTCGTCCTTCTCCAGGAGCAAAGGTCAACACTTGATCAAACTTATTTTCAATATTAGCATCATCCACTAACGTATCAACATTTCCAACATGCTCATTATTATCTACCTCACTGAATCCATCAGATTCATATCCATCTCCTTTTTCTCTGTCTTTAGGTACTAAAGGAACGGTTTTATCTTCATCCAGCACTGAGTTATTTATGTCAATATCAGGAATTGTATTTTGTACCGACACATCTAGAAACTCTCTTACAGTATCCTCTGCACTTTCAGTTACTGCTTGAAACCAGTTGTTGTCCACTGTAATGCCAGAATTTTTATACATATCACTATTAGTTAGAAGCCAGTGTAATGCTGCCAGAACTCTCATGGGTCTCACATTTTCTTTAAAATCTATTTTCTTATATGAAAGTTTTTTCTTCAACTGGATGGCAATTGTAAAATTTTCATCCATGGGTCTTGGAAGAGAGTCAACAGTGGGTTGAATATCAACAGGTACATTGATTACATTTCCTTTAAGTGAATACTGACCACCACGTGGCAGTTCTCTAATTTGCATGAATGGAATACGCAGTGCTATTAATCTTTCTTCAAGCTGGTGCAAATCTAGCTCTGAAGGCTTGTTTGGCCATTTCATTCCATTGGCGACAGACAGTTTTGGAACTTTACCATCTTTTAATGCTGACAAACAAGTGTGACATATCCACTCTTCACTATTGACTGACTTTAATTTTGTGCAGTAATTCAAACTGCATCTCATAATGTTAGTGTTTTTCAGCATTGATACACTTTTTCGAAACCATGTTTGGTGACAACAAGTACATACAAACAGAGGTCCTACTGCAATATTTTCATGAAACTGTTTAATACATTCTTCTACACTTTCATGTCTTTTTCTCTCAAATACTTCACATGGCTCAGTTTTATGCACTTTTTCTTCAGCATTTTTACGCCTTTTGTTTTCCCTATTCAGCTCAAGTGTGTCTTCCAATTTTCTTTTCTCTTGTCTACGCTGCTGCTGAGCAATCCTTTCACATTCTTGAACAAAAGGTTTTTGCCTTTGCTTACGTTTACTAGCAAGTTGATATATCCTCTCTTTTTCTTTAAAATCTGGGTCTTGTCTGTCTGCTAGTTTCTGAGCACATTCTTTCGCTAATGCACCTGGTATCTTTCTTGCACACTGCTTTTTAGCACGTTCTTTAGCTAACACATCCATATTTTTTCTAGCAGACTGTTTTGATGCAAGCTGATTTACTTTTTCTTTTTCTTTAAAAGCTGGATTCTTTCTAGCAGACTGTTGTTTAGCACATTCTTTTGCTAGCACATCCACATGTTTTCTAGCAGACTGTTTTGAAGCAAGCTGATTTACTTTTTCTTTTTCTTTAAAAGCTGGATTCTTTCTAGCAGACTGTTTTTTAGCACATTCTTTTGCTAGCACATCCGCATGTTTTCTAGCAGACTGTTTTGAAGCAAGCTGATTTACCCTTTCTTTTTGTCTGAAAGCTGGATTTTTTCTGGCAGACTTTTTTGAAGCAAGCTGATTTACCCTTTCTTTGTCTTTAAAAGCTGGCTCCCTTCTAGCAGACTGTTTTGATGCAAGCTGATTCACCCTTTCTTTTTCTGTAAAAGTTGGATCCTTTCTAGCAGACTTTTTTGAAGCAAGCTGATTTACCCTTTCTTTTCCTTTAAAAGCCGGATCCTTTCTAGCAGACTGTTTTTTAGCACACTCTGTTGCTAACACATCCATATTTTTTCTGGCAGACTGTTTTGAAGCAAGCTGATTTACCCTTTCTTTTTCTTTAAAAGCTGGCTTCTTCCTAGTGGACTGTTTTGAAGCAAGCTGATTGACCCTTTCTTTTTCTTTAAAAGCTATCTTACATCTTTGTTTCTTTTTAAATGCAGCATAGTATGCAGTGCGTTTTTTCCTTAATTTGTCACTACAGGTTTTCTTCTGCATGCTCATTTCCACAGCAATATCTTGTGTTTTTTTCTGCAGTCTGATATTTTGATCCTCAAAATAATTTTCCAGAAGGCTTTCTGAATGATCAGTTACCAGATGGTGCTTTTGAGAAGAAACCACAGTGTCAATCTGATATATGCCAACATCAATTTTTTCTGTAAATGTCAGAGCAACTGGCAGCAAGTCATACTGTGTTGTCATGTTTATTTGCATGCTTTCATATAATGCATACATGTAAGTGATCAAATCATCTAAAGAACTGAATCTTATCAAAACTGAATATCCATCGCATGATGAAAGACCATTCTGAGCATGAGAATGTGAATCAAAAAAACTGTACATGCCATCTTTTTTGTAAACTGCAGAACATATTGCACCAATCATGACCAGAATATATGAAGAAGAATGAAATGCTGTGTACATTGACTGATGTAGAGTTGGAGAAGATGTGTTACCAAACTGCTGTACTGCAATGCCAGAAACAACATCTGACTTTATGATATGTATATCTCTTTTGAAGACATTTACATTTTCTGGAATTTCATCAAAAGTTAACAATCTACTGGTGTATTTTTGTTCAGCTTTCAATGAAAATAAGATTTTTTGGTACAGAATATCTCCTTCGATAAGTATTTGGTCTATCTCAGTACTTGAACAAGTATTTAAAAACTGAGCATGAATAAGGGCACAAAGAGCATTTGACACACACTGGCTTCCCCGAGATTCTACACTGAATCTGTCACTTCCTTGGTGAAATGAGCCACAAATCAATGACTGTGAATGAAATGGCTTTAAGCTCTCTAAACAATGATTGCAAGAGCCGGATGGAAAACTATCAGTTACCGGTTTGGCAACCTGTGCGTTCTTAGCAGAATCTGACTCAAACGATGTCGAAAATGAAATTTGCTTAAAAGGTTGACTTCCATTATCATATTCAGTCAAACAAGGAACTTTAGTTTTGGTCAATCTATCTGGGAAAGTACTAGTTTTGGTCAATCTATCTGGGAAAGTACTGGTACAAGAATTGTGTGGCAAAGTATTATGATCTGTATTTTGTGAGTCTATTTGATAATGCTTCTCTTCAATGCTGGTTTTATAATCTTTGGTCAGCTGACTTTGTTCATTCCTTTGATTATGATCTGTACTTTGTGAATCTATTTTATAATCTTTGGTCAAAAGACATTGTTTATTCCTTTGATGTGCCTGCACGCTGACAGGACTTGCCTCTATGAGGCCCTTGGTCATGACAGACTCTGAAGTCTGCATGAATTTAGGAGTCGACTCAGGAGTCAACCCAAATTTAGGAGTCGACTCAGGAGTCAACCCGAATTTAGGAGTTGACTCGGAAGTCAACCCAAATTTAGGAGTCGACTCAGGAGTCAACCCAGTCTGGCTGTCACAGCTTCTGTCCAAAACCATCTTCCTGGCTGCAGAGCGTCTCCAGTTCTTTCTTCGAGGCATTGTCCTCTTCCTCAGTAATAAGGAACAATAGTTCACTACTGTTAAGTCAGTCTATATCCAGAGAAGATAACACACCATCCAATCACAAAATATAACTCAATTCACAATATAATATCTCACACTTTTTAGTCGTTGTTGAAAACAATAGTTCATATATAGGTTGATTTGATACCTATAAAAGAAATAAATATTATCAAACAGTACAACCTATTCATGCCATAGTTTTGAAGGTCAGAATCTATCACACTTGTTTTATTTTAATTTTTTTAAAAGAACAGCATATACTAAGCTTGAATTTACTCCAAAAAGTTTGCCAAACTGTATGAAATTAGTCATGCTGTGTTTTTCAAGATTTATAACAAATGTATTTGACCATTTGTTTGCTGTAATTAAATGACAGAGTTAGTGCACACATTTAACAGAAAAAATGAGTAAATTTGTCATAATGTTTGTTCATGGAAAAAATATAAACTGCAACAACAGCACTGTCAAGAGTATTATGACTATTATTCTTTCTATTATTATTAGTATTATCATATTTAGTGTAAACTCTTAAAGTTAAAACAAAGTCAATAATAAAAATATTCTGCATGATCAGCAAGGCGATTACATTCCAGGAGGAGGCCCATAGACTGCACTGGTGGAGGTATCATCTCTATTATTCAGCAGCACTGATATACAGAATGTTTTTAACATTAATATCAGTTGCTGCTGATGTAATAAAGAGAAATTGACATGTATAATCTTCTTAACCAGTGTCACTTAATTACCTGGTACAAAATATAACAGTATCCTTGAACAGATATAAATTGTGGGAGTAACCATAAAGTTTCAAATATTTAACATTTTCAATCTCAAAAAAAAAAGAAGAAAAAAGCAATAATATTGTGTTATTGTTTAACGTCCACGGTAAACTCTATGGTAATGTCGGGACGGTCAGTTAACCTAACCACACTATTCCTGGGCAGGCTTAGACCTCCTAAGCTGTTAACCAGTACTAAGTGCACCTACTTCCACCAGTAACTGACAACTGCCCTTCTTGAATCAGCGGAAGGAGAAATGAAAGTAAGTGGCCGGATCAGGTATCGAACCCAGGACCTCTGGCTTATAAGTCAGACGCCCTACCAATTGCGCTATAATGACTGCTGGAGAAGGCATCCATAAAATGATACTGTTATATGGATAACTCAATGGGTACGCTTTCCAATAAGCCAGTGCAAGACATTAATGAGTTAAAAAAGGCTTGGACAAGAAGTTTTCTTGAATTCATCTTCTGCCAACTATGTTCTATGTTGCAATGGGTTTTGTAGTACAGCGATTAGCACTCCTGACTTCAGATCAACGGATCTCTGAAAGTATAAAGGGGAACTGAATAAAATTTCACATGCAGTCCAACTTGTATTAAGCAGGCACCTAAGGGATAGTCAAAATGTGCTTGCTGAAGACAGGTGCTTGCTTAATACAGGTTCATTTCAATGTATTTGCCTGTTTTGGGAACTGAATACATGCTTGCTTAATACAGGTTGCTTACTTAATAGAGGAGGCCACTATGACAGGTTTTAATGTATTAATAGAGGGCGCTAAGAGAAAGTGCTATAACCTAGAACCATAATACTATGAACTCATCAGTTAGAACTCGCCAATAATTCCAACAAAAAAATGAAATAAAGAAGATGTAAAAAAATAAGCAATTTGTAGTATAAGCCAGTTCTAAAAAGTGGAAAAAAATCAGCAAAAGTTCTTCGGTATAATTTGCAACGATGCCAGTTTCATAAAAATATGAAAAATCAGCTGAATGCTCTGTCTGTGCATTGTCACAAAACAGGGTTAAACCAGAACATTCAACGTAAGTTTACAATCCCAACACTTAAATGCTGGAAAAACTATACCTACATCTCAGTTTCAACTAGCTACTGGTTGCCCTATATGATCATAGTAGCCATGTTGATCTTGTGTCATGGACAAATTTGAAAAAATTTCTTCCCTCAACCTCAGGCGGCTGTATGCTTAAATTGGCTCAGCAGCTTTTGCAGAAAAATTTGAAACTGTCAAAATATGAAAAGGTCAGAGAATGTTCTTGACCTCTTGTACTCAGAAGTCTTCATGTACTCATTTAGATGAAGTCTGTACCAATTTTCCCATTTTTGGCATTGCCGTACAAATGGTAAAGCTCAACCCAAGGTCATCATCTGAACGCTCTTGGTAGTACTCAAGTACCTGATGCTGCATACAAAGTTTCAATGCCATCAGTCAATTGGTTCTGGAGAACAAGATTTTTAAGGGTTTTTACCAGATATGGGCATGGCTGCCATGTTGGTCATGTGACCTGGACCATTTGAACAGAATCCTTCCCTCAGCCCTTAGAAGCTCTATATAAAATTTGGTTACAACTGGCTCAGTGGCTTTTGAGAATATGTTTGAAATTGTCAAAACATGAATCCTGTGTCATGTCAAAGGTCAAAGAATGACCTTGAACACTTGTACTCACAAATCTTCATGATCTCATATAGCAATTTCAAAACCAAAATCCTTGTCTCTTTCAACGCAAATCTTATGTCCAGGCATTTTCCCATATTTGATCCTGACACAAAAAAGAATAGCTCACCTGGGCAATTGGCAAGGTGGCTTTTTCTTATCATGTCTGAAATTGTCAAAATATGAGTCTTGGGTCAAAAGTCAAAGAATGTCCACGACCGCTTGTACTCATAAATCTTCATGTACTCATTAAGACAACCATATATACCATTTTTAGGCCAAAATCTTCAAAACTTTCCACGAAATCTTATCTTCTAGCATTTTCCCATATTTGACCATGCCGCAAAAAACGTCACGGTAAACCCAAGGTCACCAATTGAACAGTCTTAGTGGTACTCTAGTACTCCATGCTACTTACCAAGTTTCAAGGCCATAAGTGTATTGGTTCTGGAGAAGAAAAATATTAAAGATTTATACACAAGTGGTAATGGCGGCCATGTTGGTCATGTGACCTGGACCGTTTGAACAATTTTTTATTCAATCAACCCCTGGATGCTCTATATGAAATGTGTTTACAATTGGCCCTTTGACTTTTGAGGAAATGGTTGAAACTGTCAAAATATGAGAGATCTGGATCAAAGGTCAAGAAATGACCTTGACCTCTTGTACTCATAATTCTTCATGACCTCATTAAGACAACTGTATATACCAATTTTTCGGCCAAAATCTTCAAAACTTTCCATGAAATCTTATATTCTAGAATTTTGCTTATATTTGACCTTGCTGTAAAAAAGGTCAAAGTCAACACAAGGTCATAATTTGAACAATCTTGATAGTACTCAAGTACCCAATGCTACATACCAAGTCTCAAGGCCATCAGTCAATTGGTTCTGGAGAAGAAGATTTTTAAAGGTTTTTACCATATATGGGCATAGTGGCCATGTTGGTCATGTGACCATGACGGTTAGAAAATTTTTTCATTCCCTCAACCCTTGGAGGCTCTTTATAAGATTTGGTCACAATTGGCCCAGTGGTTTTTGAGGAGATTGTTTGAAATTGGCAAAATATTAGGGTTCTGGGTCAAAGGTCAAAGAATGACCTTGACCTCTTGTACTCACAAATCTTCATGTAGTCATTAAGTTGACTGTATATACCAATTTTTAGGCTAAAATCTTCAAAATTTATCATGAAATCTCATGTTCTAGCATTTTCCCAAATTTGACCTTGCCGTAAAAAAGGTCAAGGTCAACACATGGTCATAATTTGAACAATCTTGATAGTACTCAACTACCCAATGCTACATACCAAAACTCAAGGCCATCGGTCAACTGGTTCTGGAGAAGAAGATTTTTTAAAGGTTTTTACCATATACGGGATTGGTGGCCATGCTGGTCATGTGACCTGTACGGTAGGAATAAATTTTTGTTCCCTCAACCTCTGCAGGCTCTACATGAAATTTGGTTTCAATTGGCTCAGTGGCTTTTGAGGAGATTGTTAGAACTTGTCAAAATATGAGAGTTCAGGGTCAAAGGTCAAAGAATGACCTTGACCTCTTGAACTCGTAAATCATCATGTAGTCATTAAGATGACTGTAGATACCAATTTTTAGCCCAAATCTTGAACAGTTTCCATAAGGAAGCAAATTTGACCTTACCGTAAAAAAGGTCAAGGTCAACCCAAGGTCATAATTTGAACAATCTTGGTAGTACTCGCGTACCCGATGCTACATATTAAGTTTCAAGGCCATCGGCCTGTTGGTTCTGGAGAAGAAGATTTTTTCAGGTTTTTACCATATATGGGCATGGCGGCCATGTTGGTCATGTGATCAGGACCGTTTGAACAACTTTTTGTTCCTAAGGTCCCAGGAGGCTCTATATGAAATTTGGTTACAATCGGCCCAGTGGTTTCAGAGGAGAAGTCGTTTGAAATTGTGGACGGACGGACGACGGACGGACGGACGGACGACGGACGACGACGGACGACGGAGCCTTACCATCCTATAAGCTCCCCCGGAGCCGCTGGCTCAGGTGAGCTAAAAATCCGTAGATTTTACGGTAGAATAACTGGCAACCAGCTGTCAGTCCATTTCGCGTTATTTTTACGGGCGTTTGCCAGTAAAAAATGTTGGAAATTACGATATGGTAGTGTTCTGTTTACTGGCCGCACTCGAAAATGCCTTTATAGTGTTGGAGGGCAATATGACCAAAACAACACCTGTTCTATTCTATATTACTCTGCTTGATAATTGCTGCAAGTTTTACGGGCGCCCGTAAAATAACGGGAAATGGACTGGCAGCTGGGTTCCAGTTCTACTCGCAGACTACCGTAAAATCTACAGAATTTTTTACAGTGTATGTTCTGTTAGTGTAGACTGCGCTTTAGTCTGGATATGGGCATTTAGTTGGACCAGCCGTTAGAAAGCAACGTTATGTTGTTGCAGCGTGGTGCTTAGTATAATATATGGGTATCTAGTTGGACCAGCCGTTAGAAAGCAACGTTATGACGTTGAAGCGTGGTGCTTAGTATAATATATGGGCATCTAGTTGGACCAGCCGTTAGAAAGCAACGTTATGACATTGCAGCGGGATGCTTAGTATAATATATTGAAGGGACTTTAAATGTGCATTTCTTATTGCTGGCCAATGATCGTTTATCTTTTGATTGTGTATGAATACTTGAAACTCAAAATTTTAAGATTACACAGATTATTTGTATCATTTTTAATGAACGGCGCCAGCAAAAGATCGTTATACATTTGAAACGCAAAAAGCGATGGTCAACGTTGTTCCAAAATCGTCCACGGTTTAGAGGCAATCGGAACACCGCTCGAACAATTCCGTGATTCACGGAATTGGTCGAGCGGTGCTCCGATTGGGTTTAGAAGCAGTCCAAATAACCGCCGGAAAAGCAGCGGACCGAGATTAACAACTAGACGTCATGACGATAACAAACGTCAACGCCTTCTCCGTAATAAATTTGCCGCGGCAGCGTCGACTCCACCGATGACTGCAGACCAACGTAGACGTCATATCAAATGTTAAGGTGTAAAGAAACCGTCTAAAAAAAAGAGTTTGACGTAAGAAAGGGTAGGCCGTCATGGCCTTTTGCGTTTCAGAGGTGTCAAGCTACTTTGCTGACGTCATTCAAATAAACTGCGTGATCCTAAAATTTGTTACGTTTTAAGCATTTCGTCGTCACGAGTGAAATAATTATCCGACGTTAATCAGAAGTAAAAGTTTTAAAACCTTTCAGTTTATGATTCCCTGAAGATTAAACAACGGGACGTTATTCCACAGCGGCTTGGGTCATATGGTTGGTTTCTTCGATCCCAATGAAAATACGATCCGTTTGTACAGGGTGGTGTATATACACCACCCTGTACAAACGGTTCGTTTTTTCACTGGATCGAAGAAACAAACCATATGACCAGAGTCCCTTGTGCGTTAAACCCCTCTTTCTTTTAGGCTTGGATTTTCAACACCTCCCTCGAGACTCAGCACAAAAATCGTGTTTGACCCTCATCATAAATTCGACGCCGACGATACTCTGTGATTCCAATGATCTTTTCCCGTTAGTTTAGAAGAGATGTTGTGAAAAGTAATTTCATGATACTGTTAAAATGTACGTGTTACTGTGTTTCTCACATTAATCATTCAATATTGCTTACTGGAATATTGCATCTTGTATTGCTGTATACATATATGTAAATTGCTTTGTATAACATGTGTCAATAAATAAAATAAATAATAAAAAAAAGTTTAGAAGAGATGTTTGTTTTTCGTCGAGACTAGGCTGGTTGACAGCATTAATGTTGTCAAATGTAGGTGACATTGTTTAACATAATTTTAGGTTACAAGTAAGTCGACTAACAAAGAATAGATTACTACTTTAAATCCAAGAATATTGTTTAAATTCTGTATCGAAAATCTGTGAATGAACAGCTTTATAATAATATTATTCGCGTTACATGAAAAGGTACCTCACGGGATATGTGAATAAGAAAGACTCAGAGCAGTCTGCGCATTAGCGTAGGCTGATCAGAGCCTTCCCTGTTCGCACGTACTGTCAATACATTCTGGGGAATTAAAAAAAACTCTAAAAGTGAAGACTCTGGTTGGTATGCGTGGCTCTTCAGGCTGATTCGAATTTTCACATTTGACCAATACTTAGGGTCCGTTTTCACGCGTTTTGTAATGTATGTACCATAAGTATTGCGACATCTTAGCAAATTATTGTTGATATCAAAACAAAAAGACAATCATGATAATTTAACAGGTGGGGTTCAACATTAATCGATGTTTCAAAATGAAATGGCAGGAATTTCAGGATCCTGATCAGTCTGCTCAATTTACGTTCAACACAGTTTGTGCAGGGCGGTCTGTCCCGGAATTTTGTGTCACAGCGGTAACTGTTTGTATACCGGTGTACTAAGATAATTGTTTAATCTTTACGGCATGTTTGATCGACCTCATTTTATTGGCAGTTTCAAATTAATGTGTTATTGGTCTCCGATATTGATGGAATTTGAAGTTTAAACAACAAAAACACGACAGTTAGAAATGTGAGCCGGTGCCAGATAACAACAGCGGGAAGAATAAATATCATGCTTTGAGAAAGGTAAGATAATACATTTCTTTCTTTTCTTCTTTTTAATCTGCCAAACGTTAGTGCGGGTATTGTGTTTTCCCACTGGCTGCCGTCGTCCATCTGTCTGTCCGCCTGTCTGTGAGTATTTCCGTTCGATAACTTGAGTACTTATTGGTGGATTTTCTTCAAACATGGCATGTGCATTGGCCTTGGAAAAATAATTCGCTTGGAGTAGTTAATGGGCATATTTAAGATTTTCAAGATTTTCAAGATTTTATTTATCGACTAAAACTCCAACTAGAGTATAAGTCAAAACTTTTCAAATAATGAACACATACAACTGAGGAAAGTTGCAAACTTTGGCATTATAGCACTGTTAATCAATAGCGGAAGTATACTATCACATCTTTATGTCCTATTTACCTGATTGAGGCTACAGCCACAACAATAGCCCCAAGCATAAATTTTGAAATCCCATAGTATACAACTTGTCCCTTTATAACTTTTAACTAGTATTGTCTTTATAATGCCACTTGCAAATATCATATATGTTTTAAATTGCCACTAAATCAATTTAGAGATCACTTCGACTTGACTATTCACAATGTAGAGTCCCTTTGACAAGTGTCAAAATTATTAAAAGTCATCGACTAGTATTCTGTTCAAATAGTCACTGACTAGTAACAAGTAAATGGCACTATAACGGGGGAACACTTTAAGTGATCCTTTGTTTCCACCACAAACCCAAACTTTTGGATATATAGGACTGGGCAAACAGCGCAGGCCCAGATCAGACTGCTCCCAAAGGAGCAGCTGTTCAGGGGCCCCACTGCTCGCCCTTCCCCCCATACGCATCTTATGGTGAAAAAAACCCTATGGATTTCAAGATTTCAAGACTTATTTATCGACTAAAACTCCAACTAGAGTATAAGTCAAAACTTTTCAAATAATGAACACATACAACTGAGGAAACTTATTTAGATATCTTCTGACAAGAGTTATTTCCCCTGTCAATAATTTAAAAGTGGGTTTTGGTCTGTTCTTTCTTAACACTTTGAAATATCTCAATGAAATTTCTAGAAATATTATAGTAATTTTTTTTGTATTCCAAGCAGAATTTTGTCCAGCAGGGCTATCTGCTCCTACCCCAGGGTTATATACGTGTACAAAATTATGATAGAATCTGTATAAAATCAGAGCTGAGTGATTTTCTTGAACCTTGCAACCAATTATTAAAGCAAAATATACTCGTCACGATTAAAATTTTGTCCACAGGAATTAACTATCTTGACCCAAAGCAATATATATATACATGTACATGTATAAAACAATAAAAAAATAATCTATATAAAATAAGAACTTTGGTATATCTTGATTTAATTCCACAGAACTGACCGAAGTATCAAATAATCATCAGAATTTGGCCCAGCGGGGTTATCTGCCCCTGCTCCGGAGCTATACACTGGATAAAATTACGAAAAACCTTTATAAAATCAGCGATGAAACTTGCATATATTGGTACGATACTACAATACATTCGACTACTCATCCGAATTTAATCATTATTCATTAAATACGATCAGGTAAATTTATATCGATTTGTGTTTGACAAAACATTAAAGATTTAACACTCATTTAGAGCAGCTCTTAAAATCATGTCGCAGCACACAAAGTTGCTATTTGATGAATGTATTCGGGCATCGCAAGTGTCTCTTTAACAGACTTCGGTAATCAAAATTTGGCCAAATCCAATTAATTTTATCAGACTTAGCAAAAAATGCAAACTCTGGACAGACTACTCTTAGCGACAGTCTGGCGATGATCTACACTGTAAAAAAATCCGTAGATTTTATGGTAGAATAATGGCAACCAGCTGCCAGTCCAGTTCCCTTTATTTTTACGGGCGTTTGCCTGTAAGACATTGTCGAAAATCACGACTGATATGGTAGTGTTATATTAACATTCAACATTCGAAAATAACTTTATAGTGTTCAAAGGCTTCATGACCAAAACAACGCTTGTTCTATTTTATCCTACTCTGGTTGATTATTCCTGCAATTTTTACAGGCACCCGTGAAAATAACGGGAAATGGACTGGCAGCTGGTTTCCAGTTATTCTACGGTAAAATCTACGGATTTTTTAACAGTGTAGGTATAAATGGTTTGCTTAAGAATGATGCCCAGAATTTTACGTTCAATATTGCAGAATTTCAGTATTTGCAAAAAAAAACAAAAAAAAAAACACCATAGTATAACTTCGGACAGCGGGTTAATTCGGACATACCATTGCAATCAGTGAAAATCCTGATGAGACGGCTCTGGCTCTTTATGAGCCGTCTCATCAGGATTTTCACTGTTTGCCCAAATCCTGATGAGACGACTCTTTATGAGCCGTCTCAACAGGATTTTCACTGTTTGCTCAATTAACTTTGTTTTAATTCCAAATAACTAACATATGAAGAGAAAACAATGTCACTGTCCAAATTTACCTTCTGCCAGAAGTTACCCGACTCTACCCTATAACACATACATAACTCATGACATTGAGTCAACGTAAGATGGGTACTGCATCACCTGCTTTTCAGTTGCAAATCTTTTTCTTGACTTTTTAGACGGAAAAACTTTCAAAATTTGCTCCTTTCGTACGTAGGGAACAAAGTGGACTCAGAACCCATGGCTGGCGAAGATGTTTCGTCTTTCTTACAGTTGCACTCAGCAAAGTCTTATTCTTATTTCCATTTTAGAGTTTCTTTGTGGACCGCAGTAGTGATGGAGAGGACAGGAAACTACGTCAGCCATTCAGACATTCCACCCGGATCCCCTCGGAGGTTACCGAAAAAGAAACTCAGGAATTTAGCCGAGGTTACCGACTATGCCTCCGACTTCACCGCAACTTCTACAAAAACGCCCTCTATCGTTGGTCTAGAAAATCTTCACGTTGTTGCATCGGACAATTTTACAGCGCCACCAATTCCTACAAGTAGATTTATGAAAACTTCAGGAAAGAAAACGGTTGAGGTTTTTCGACCTACTTTACACGCATCAGAAGACAGAAAACATACACCAGTGTTTGTTAAAGTTGTCATTCTCAAAGTTGGTGAGATTGAAACTATTAAAGAATATTTTGAAGCAGACGTCTTCATACAAGCAAGATGGCGGGAACCTGTATTAGACAACAGTTCCGAGGTAAATTTAGCCCTTAAGCCAAACATTAAAATTGTTGAATTGGCAGTGTAGATCCAGATGAGGTGGCTCATAATGAGCCATCTTATCTAAATCTACACTGTTTGCCCTCTATTGTTTGAATTCTCAATATGATATCGCTTGGACAAAACATTTGTTTGAAATTCTGCAGACGTTAATTTTGTCGTCTGCTTTTTTGGTGCATTAACGGATAACCGTTCAGCGTCAAACTTTGAAAGCAGACAACAAAATGTTCGTCTGCTAAATTTAAAAAAAATCTTCCAAACTATATATTATTGAGAATCCATAGTCTAGACGGCAAATATGTCTAGGCCGCGCAGTCGGTAGTGCTTCTGACTCAAAAGCCAGAGGTCCCGGGTTCGATAAACAGTCCGGCCACTTACTTTCGTTTCTCCTGCTGCTGATCTAACTGTTGTCAGTTACCGGTGAAAGTATGTGCACTTAGTACTGTTTAACTGCTTACTATGGAATAGTGTGGTTAGGTTAACTGACCGTCCCGACATGACCATAGCTGTTTACCGTGGACGTAAAGCAACAAAACTCGGTAATTATATAAGGTGTCCAAAGTCTTAGAATTTTTACGGTCCCGCAAAGTATACAACATAATATGAACTTTGCTGTTAATAGTCTCCTCCTTCATTGTTTGGTGTTCAATCGAAACATATTGATTTTGCAGTAATATTCGATTTTAGGTTATTAGTTTGAAAGCATACGAAAATCAGTTGTTCGTGGCAAGGCAAGCACTTCACATTACGCTCATACATACCGTAAAACATATAAATTTGGACACCTTAAATAATTACCATATTTGTCCTAAAATGGAACACTGGTTTTGCCGTGCACTAATGCGTCCAGAAGATGCAGACGGAAAGGCAAACAGTGTAGGCCGTGATCAAACTGAAATGCAAACAATGTTCACACTGACGAGACTGCTCCTTTCCACATCTATACCAATTAATAAGAATCCCACTCCCCAGTAAAAGACAGACAGACAATGATTAAACAATAATTAAGCCGCAACACGACAAAACCAACAATGTGGTCGTGCGCCCAGCACAGACTCAAATCAGCCTGGACAACTGCCCAGTTTGATCAGATTCTTCGTTAAGAGCCCAAACGATAGCTCAGGGTCTAAGCTACCTTCTTGCGGACAGCGAAGACTCTGATCAGACTGGGCGAATGCCCAGGCTGATCTGAGTCTGCGCTGGGCGCACAACCACATTGTTGGTTTTGTCGTGTCGCGGCTCAATTATGATTAAAGACCCCTCCAGTTACGCCCGAGTCAAAATGATGACCCTCGGCGATTTTACGGGCTAAGTTTACAATCTAAAGCAGTGATTGTTACCAGCAAATGTAATGTGGACGGTGCTTAACCTTTGGTGCTAAGTATACAGTTGACCCTCATTACCCTAGTCATTGATACCTCATTTCAAAGAATACAGTTCGGGCACATTTCGTTGTTTTATATTTTTACCGTTAACAGTTTGGAACCTGAAAATTTACTTTGAGATATCAGATGTTTGAAATGAATTTCGACTTTGAGATATCGAGAGTCAAGTGTATTAGGAAAAGAGAGGTGCCGTTGCTAAGTGGTTAGAGAAGCCTGGCTATATATGGTTCATGAATTAAGTTTGAATAAGGGTTAAGCCAGCCGGCGACTGGAAACTCTGTCATTTCGTATCAGGGAAAGAAAAGGCAGAGAAAGGACAGGGATGGGCTCCGCCTCTCATATGCTGCGCCAAAGATTCAGTGGGCCTTTAACCCCCACTACTCCTATGGTCAAATACGCTACGGGAAACCAGAATCTTTTTTCGTTTTTATACCCCGCCACACGTTAGTGGCGGGGTATTATGTTTTCCCGCTGGCTGTCCGTGTGTCTGTCCGTCCGTCGTACGTACGTCCGTCCGGTCGTCCGTCCGTCCGTCCGTCCGTGAGCACTTCGTTTCCGTTCGATAACTTGAGTATTTATTAACGGATTTTATTCATACATGGCATGTGCATTGATCTTGGGAAGATCTCAGTTGGGATTGTTAATGGGCAAATTTCGATGTCTTCTTATGGAGTTATTGCCCTTTTCATGGTCTTAAAAACAGTTTTTGGTCTGTAGTTCTTTTACACTTTGAAATATCTTGATGAAATTTCACAGAAATGATCGAAGTAAAATAAGCTTTCAGATATAAGCAGAATTTTGTCCACCTGGATTATCTGCCCCTGCCCTAGGGCTATATACATGTATGAAATAATGAAAAAAATGTATAAAATTAGAGTCGAAAGGGATTTTTCTGAAACTTGTAACAATTTATCATATTGATATAAGCTTTATGTCTTGATCAAAATTTTGTCCCCCAGTGGTTATCTGCCCCTGACACATGCTGTATACATGTATGAAATCATGAAAAAATCAATATAAAATCAAATTTTCGGTATATCTTGATGAAATTTCATAGAAATTATTAAAATAACATAAGCTTTCCGTTACAAGTAGTATTAAGTCCACATAGGTTACCTGCCCCTGCCCCAGAGCTATATACATGTATAAAATTATGAAAAAATTCTGTATAAAATCAAAGATTAACAGGATTTTCCTGAAACTTGCAACACATTATCTAGGTAATATGAGGTTCATGTCATGATAAAAAAAATGTATAAAAGATAGAAGACGGGGTATTGGTTTGCAGTGGCGGGGTATTTCGCAGTCGTTTACGATGCTTTTATTAATTTTACATTAATGATGTTGGTTGACTTGTTGCTTAACGTCCACGGTAAACAGCTAAGGCCATGTCGGGGCGGTCAGTTAACCTAACCACACTATTCCTGGGCAGGCTTAGACCTCCTAAGCGGTTAACCAGTACTAAGTGCACATACTTTCGCCAGTAACTGACAATTGCCCTTCTTGAATCAGCGGAAGGAGAAACGAAAGTATGTGGCCAGATCGAGTCTCGAACCGAGGACCTCTGACTTATGAGACAGGTGCCCTACCGATTGCGCTACGCGGCCCGGCTACATTAATGATAATTGCTTTTCATTTTGAACTATTCATTCCTTCCTACCAACTTTCAGACAAATATAACCGACTTCACCCAGTTTTGGAATCCAGAGATAGTGATTCAGAACGTCTTTGAGGATCCCAAGGAAACTGTCTGGCGTCAAGTACACTACAACAAAGTCGGACAGGCGTTTATATACGAGATGCGAAGAGTAAAAGGAAAGTTTAATGAAACCATGGAGCTGAATGAGTTCCCCTTTGATGTGCAGGTAATTCCACAAGCCAGCGGGCACATGACGTCGAAATGACGGCGTACTAACGACGGTGCGACGTCATGATGACGTCGCATCGACGTCAGTACCACGTTATTTCGACGTCATATGCCTGGTGGGTACTAAACACTTGTCTCGCCTGTTAGCATACTGTCACAAATCAGAGCTAAACAGCCATGCAGAGAACTCGACCACGGTTTACGCTGCCACCAAAGCCACTGGAAAGCCATATCTGCTCATTATCAGCGAGACAAAAAGTATTTTACATTTTACCATTTTAGACTGGGAACCCGTTTGAAGGATTTAGACAAACATGCAGTACAGACCCAGTTCAGACGCCGCAGAACAACACTGTTTGCTTACAGGGATTTTTATGCAAAATACAATAAAAATGAAAACATCCACAAGAAACCCATAAAACTAGATTTTAATAGACTTGTCCAAATAAAGATGGACAAGCCCACTAGTCAAAAAAGATTTAATACTAGTATATAGATACGCTAGGGTACAGTGTTCTCCGTTTGTGCATTTAGCGATCGGAGCTACATACACTGCAGCTAAACCTTGTATTTACTTTGTCACTAAAATCAAGATACAATAACCAAAGACTGATGGATAGATGCATGATGCGGTTGTAAGACCCTTTCAGAGTATTTCAGTGATATCGAGCCGATGGAAGGGTGAAAATGAATTACCGTGTGCAATTCTTCGTAAAATCCATCTCTAGCGGGATTCGATGGATGGATGGGCGACGTACTTATGATTTTATGGCCTTTTTAATAGTATTTCAGTCATATCAGGCCAAGGGTGATAATGAGGGGATGTGCACAATGGAACCCCGTTTACGGTTGGAGAGAGTTCCGCCTCCAGCGGGACCGCTAAACCAGTAGGCCAGCGCTTAACCCTCTGAGCTTCCGGAGCTCCTCAGTGGGATTCAAATCTGAACAGCTAGTTTACCAGACCAGCGCTTAACCCACTGAGTTACCCTTAATTCAAGACTGAAATATGACAACATCCAAAGGCGTATTCTGTTTCACCATGTGCCAGCTGCTTATGCGACATAAATAATTATGAATAATTTCAGGCAATTTCACTCGTAATTTCATCCGAGCTGTCCAAAGAAGTTGTCGAAATCGTCGAAGACAAAACAGAACTGAGTACTATCCATGTCGACTGCTTTTCCGACAGCCAAGAATGGACACTTCACAACTTCGTTGAGTTATCGCCCCTCGACATTTCGGCTCAGTATACCCGGGTGAAACAGATATACCCGGGTCTTATTGTCACGTGCTGTGTAACCAGACGCTCTGGATTCTTTGCATGGAATGTCCTTGTTATTGTTGTGAGTATAGACATTTTAGCACATTTGGAAATTTACAGAATCGGCAAAATTTAAAATGTTTGAATTTGCAAACAGCGTAGATCCAGGGGCGTGGCTAGAGACAATTAGCTACGCACAATTATGTAAAATATCTATTGAGGGGAAGTCTAGGGCTCAGCCCCAAAGATAGTTCATATTTTCATGTCCACTGACAGTTAGTATGATTGAAATCTCGTCTAATTTAAAGTTTCAGCATGAAAATACGCAGGTGCTTGTTGAGATTTTGTCAATTTGACAAAATTTCAGTACGCATCTGCGTATTTGCGTATAGGCGGCTACGCCCTTGTCATCATAATAAGCCGTCTCATCCGGATGCTCCCTGTGTGCCCACTAGCATACCTGTCAGCTCTCCCCCAATCAATCCGGAATATATGTACTGTAAACTGGGACAGATTTTCGAGATGGGATGGCCGACAAAGAAAGTTTGCGTTTTAAAATGATGGTATAAACATCTAGTAATAGTGGTTACTGTAATGTGCATTTATGATGACAACCCGATGGCCACAATTAACTTCTATCTTCTACATTCTGATACTTTAAACTACATTTTACGCGAAGTTAATAATGTTTAAACCAACTTTATTTTTTCATATGGCAACCTGTATTCAACCTTGACTATATATTTGCAAAATGATCACATTTTAGGTTGCCTATACGCAAGTACTGACAACCACTATGGCGTCGATGCCTCGTTTGTGCTATGGCGTTTTGGTGATATTTTCACATGGCCAGCTATCCTAAATAAGAACAGGTATTGTTCGACGGGTTGTTCTGTCAATCCAAGAATATTAATTTCAATTTACAGAATCTGCTGAGCATTTTTGCATTTACGACGTTTGCTGTCTCCCCAGCAATGACTCCGAACAGACTACAGTTATCCTTCATCTTAATCCTCTCTGGCATCAGCTTCCGGTTTGTTGCCAACCAAAGCATTCCGAAGATATCATATCTTACACATTTGGTAAGTTTCCTTCACAATCGGAACATCGCTCGACCAATTCCGTGATTCACGGAATTGGACGAGCGTGCAGTGGCGGATCCAGAGGGGGTTCGGGGGTTCAAACGAACCCCCTCTTTAGCCTTAATTATTTCATTTTCATGGGGAATTTCAGGAAAAATTGGCCAAACTGCACAAATCGACCCCCCCCCCCCCCCCCTCAGCTAATTTGAACCCCCTTTCCAAAATTTCTGGATCCGCCCCTGGCGTGCTCCGATCGTTTCTTTCAGTGACTAAGTATTTTATTTTCCTGTTCTTGTACTTTTCTTTCTTTCATTCCTTCTACCAGTATTTTTTCTCAATGTCTAGCCAACATACTGTGACTGAACGCAAAGCTCATCTAAGGAAAATATAAGTATTTTGTCGTTACCGGGTTTCACAAGCAAGATACACTTTAAGATGGCAATCGGAACACCGCTCCGTGATTCACGGAATTGGCCGAGCGTGCTCCGATTGTTTAAGATGGTGAGTATATCTCGTTTTTTCTGCCATTTTTACAAAAGGGAAAGCGCCATATTGCCCGGAAAAGCAAACAGGAAGTCGGAAAAATATTTTTACAAAAAGAAACAATTTTTTTGACTTAGTGTTTGCTTCCCTGCGCATGACTAACGTTTCCGAAATGGGGTATACTATGAAAGGAAAAAACAAAATGCCCAGCAGGCACATGACGTCGGAATTACGTCACACTGACGTCGATGCGATGTGGTGACGTCGCATCGACGTCAGTAAGACGTCATTTCGACGTCGTGTGCCCGCTGGATGTAGTTTTACAAGCGGCATTTCCAAAATCAAATACACAAATTAACATAGCTAACACATGTAACATTTAAATCAGAAATGTTTTCAAGTCATATTTTCACAACCCAAAATGAATAATAACTCTGACCAAATTCGGAGCTTGATAAATGTTAGTGTTACTGCAAAAATTCTAAATATTGGGACAGACATGTCTGAGCAAATAGTGAAGACCCAGATCAGACTGTGGTAGTGCTCCTTTTCCTGATATGATAAACTTTGAAATAACTTATTTCTGTATTTTTCAGGACCGGTATGTGCTAACCAGTATGATATTTATTGGACTAATCACATTCTGGCATGCCATTTTGTCAAGGTTTAGCGATGACCCCGATCTTCAATCAAAGATGGATTTTGGAGTGTTTATAGCCTTTGCTGTGATGTATTTAATATTCCAGCTGATATTTATTTTTGTGATGCTATATCAGGTAATAAAAGGGCCTTTCAGAAAGTTCCTATCAAGTCTTTGTATCGTTTGACTCTTCTAAAGTTTTAGCTTCTCAGAAAACTATACTCTGCAGGCATGGGGTAGTTTAAAAAGATGCAGTGCTAAATGATAAAATTTTGAAATTTCCACATCATTGCTCAAATGCTATACCTGTTTAGACAGATATTCCAATGCATTCTCAACATTTTAACCTGTTTTAGCCTCAGAACTTTTTGAATGGACCTCATACTTGGTTAAGTATGGTGCATGGGTATATCTAATTTTTGCAAAGGGTAACAACATGTATGACTTTTCTTTGAAAGCCCTTCCAAAATGGAGTTTTCTATGAATAGCAAGAATTTACTAGAAGATCAGTAAATTTTCCTATCAGAGTTGACACCCATAGAGAAGGGAAGCTTTGAATGCTAAGGTAAATGGAAATACCTTCATGATTTTGTCACCATCTTTAAAAGTCGAGCAACTTGTGGCTTCCTGCATGCTTCTGTTGATGATATAGCTCTTCAACATGGGGTCTTCTCTACACTAACTACCATGAAAACAGACAGCACTCTACGTACCATTAGACAGACAGTACACTGAATAGAATGAGTATACAGACAGTACACTACAGCAGGTATGCTGTAATTGTATGTAAACTGTCATCAATTAAAAACAAGTGTTTCCTCATTGGCCACGTAGCGCAATCGGTAGGGCAACTGACTCATAAGTCAGAGGTCCTGGGTTCGAAACCCAGTCTGGCCACATACTTTCGTTTCTCCTTCCGCTGATTCAAGAAGGGCAGTTGTCAGTTACTGGCGAAAGTATGTGCACTTAGTACTGGTTAACCGCTTAGGAGGTCAAAGCCTGCCCAGGAATAGTGTGGTTAGGTTAACTGACTGTCCCGACATGACCATAGCTGTTTACCGTGGACGTTAAGCATCAAATCAATAAATCAATTGAACATTTTCATTTATATTTAGCGATGACATTATTTTGCATCTTTGTTTTTTTTTTGGCTTGAAATATCTTCTTAGAATATTCATTTGAAGTTCTCTTTTTCAGCGCCATCGAAAACTGAAAGAAATTAAACAGAAGGAGGACAAATATGAGGTACCATATTTATTTGGTTAGGAGGCGGGGGAGATTACCCTGCCAAAATTACCACAAATATGTAAATATGTTTTTGTTCAGCTATTAGATGGAGTTTTCTCTTCCAAAAATATCCAAAGGTCTAGATCTGTCTTACAAGACAGATCTAGACTTTTGGAATACTTTGGAAGGGGAAAACCCTGTCTTTTTTGCAGAAGCTATAGCTGGGTTAGTTAGTGGTGGTAGTGGGTGGGATGGGGGGAAAGGGATTGGGAGGTGTTGACGTGGGGGAAGGGTGATATGTTTAACATTTCTATATCTTGAGGTTTCTTTAGTGGTTAATTGCTGATACTGAACAGGTCCAGTCGATCTATATATGTATATAGCATCATTTTAGTAACATCGAACATTTAATGGGATGGTACAGTAGTTTTGTACTGTTGTGCATGATGAAAGCCATTTTTCTTTCAATAATATATTTTTTGTTTCTGTGATAGTGTAAGCCATCTTTTCTAAATAAAGGTTGATCCAAAATGCGAGTTTACATCCTTTTGAAAAGTAGTTTCAAGATGATGGAAAGGTGATGATAAAGGCTGTGTGCAATGGAATCCCATTTAAGTTACCCTGGATTGCTAGATAAGCAAGCAGTGCTTAACACAATGAGCTAAAATGATGAGCCAAATGGAAAATGAATTTCTGAGATTTCATGTCCTGAACAATGGCATGTTGCTGGGTTCAATGAGGAATTTGCTGCTGCAGTCATATAGAAGTATATAATTATGTACCAATTATAATGACTAGTAGCTGTAGTTTATAAGATACAGAGTTGGACATCATGTTAAAAGCAATTGTAAACATTGTTGAACATGATAACCGGCACTGACAAGGATGCTAATGCATACTTGGACTACGACGCAGGGGGTATAGCATAAGCTCTCCCTTGCAGTTCCAAAAGTGGCCTAAAAAATTTTCTTATTTAATATGAGACGTGTATTCTGCATGCACTTGGCTTACAGTCCCATTTCACATGACAATAATCAATAATTGGAAGGATGACTTACAATTTTACATCCCATTCAACAGTATTTCATTCATATTGGGACAATGGGAGGGGACTATGAAAAGTTATGTGCAATGAAACCCAGTTAACAGCTGAAATAATTTTTGCCTCCAACAGAAATCAAACCTGGGACCTCGTCATGGTCAGTGTTTCTTGATTTCTTCAGGTGCATGCAAGAACTATAATGGGGGATGTATGGCTTTCTATACGGAAAGAAGTTCGAGGACTAAGCTGGCTAGGTACCCACCTCAGGAGAAGAGCAGCAAGACGATGACCCAGCTACACTGCAGCCCCTTTATAACAAAAATTTGGGACTGCCTACTTGACCTGCTTTATAAAAGAACAGTATTATTCTCCTGTTGTTATTACAGGAAACTTAGCATGTATGCCAATTCCCAGTAATCACTATTGGAATCAAAAACGTTTTTCTATTTAAACACCTGCTGGGCCCCAGGGAAGTATTGAAAACCTAAGGGTTGTGATTTTCAGTACCGAATGAATGTGGTAATCATTTGTGCCAATTTTTTTTAAATCTCAACGACATTATCATGTGCCTCATCTAGAAATCATCATCATTAAGTGTTTCATTAAAACTAACTTCATTAACTAACATTAAGTTTGTCAAATGTAAACAAGGTTCCCACAAGTAAGATTTCAAAATTCTCCGTCAGACCATTTCCACACTTATTTTCTGACCAATGGCCAATATTTCCTGACCATAAAAATGAGTGATTCCAGCTACTTTTTACAGACATAATAAAAAAAATACATGTTAGCATTGTAAAGACACTTTTGTATAGGAGGTCTTGGGGCCATTAGCCAAGAAGCTGATGCTGTTTTGTATTGTAACCTGAAATTTTAAAATTCCAATGGAGATAAAAAATTCCACCACTAGTTTAAAAATTGCAACTTTTCCCTGGCTTTGATTTTTTTAAATCTTTCTGACTCTCCTGACCTGTGCGAACACAGGTAAAGACCTCATCTTTCTATCCATTCATTTTTATCTCTCATAGACTGTGAGATTTGATGTGTAACTATAGTATAATTTATATCTATATTTTTTTCCATGTTTTCTTATTTTATGGTGCTATTTGTGACACATGTATATATTTGCTTGTGTTACACTGCTTTGCTGTCAGATTTCTTTCTGTGTTTTCTTGCTTTTTGTTTTTTTTTGCTATGGGTTTTATGACCCTTTCCAAAATATTTCAGTCATATTCAGCCTACATTTATCAAAGGTCTTCACCAAAAGTGACCCAGAAAAAACTACACATATACAAATATGTGAACTACAGAGGTACAAGTTTTAGTATCTGAGTCTGCATTCTTAACTACTAAGTCATAGGGCTCACCATTTTTCACTCAGGAAAATATTGTTAGTTGTTTGCAGTGCCACAGATAAGGTGACTCTGGGATATTTTATTTCTCCATAGAGTACCGTAATCGACCTTAATAGCCCACATGCCCAATAAGCACACATCATGGGAATTTCTGAGGCATATGATTATTAGCGCACATATTTTTAATGGTTTATCCCTTTGATCGCTTGTTTACAAGTGCTGAAAACAATATAAAATCTTTCAGTTTTCACTTACAAAGCTTCTCCATCCTATATGACTATAAGCAGCTTTCCTTCGATGCCTTAAACATTAAATTCGGCCTCCTTCTATATATTAAACAACTCTTTGAAATGTGCACTTACTAGGAAGAAAGTCTACTGCAAGTATTTAATGCCATCTTGAAAATGTTAAGCACAAAGTGCGCTAATATGGTCAAATATGGAATACCATCTTTATTTGGCTATAAAACATTTTTTTCCCAGCTTTAGAATCTCCCCGTTTAGTCTTGGGAAATTCTGCTTTGAAATGGGTTTTGCCTTTCTAAAACAATCCTAAAAATCTAGATCCATCTTATAAGATGGGTCTAGAATAGCCTAATGTGCTTAAGTATTGGGACACCTAAAATTGTTATTTTTCCATATGTCCCAAATGGAAAATTAATAATTTTAGGTGTCCCAATATTCATGCACATTAGGGTATATAATGTGCTCAAGTATTGGGACACCTAAAATCTGTAATTTTCCATTTGTCCCAAATGGAAAATTAATGGTTTTAGGTGTCCCAATATTTATGCACATTAAAATACTGGGATTGTTTTGGAAAGGGAAAAAAACATTGTGTAGCAAAATTTTATAAGACTGATTTAGATATTTGGGGTCATTCTAGAGATGGAAAAACACTGTTGCACAATCCAATAAATTGGGTATATGAAATTAAGCTGGCAAAATCAACCAGTATTTAATGGTTGTGTTTCGGGTAGAGTCGGGTAGCTTCGGACAGCTGGTAAATTCGGACATACCATTGCAAACAGTGAAAATCCAGATGAGACGGCTAATAATGAGCCACTTCATCAGGATATTCACTGTTTGCCCAGTTTATTTTGTTTAATTCCAAACAAAAACAATGTCACTGTCTGAATTAACATGCTGTCCGAATTTACCTGACTTTACCCTATTTGATCTGTGATATTTATAATAAATCTGAAGTGTTTGATAATAAAAGTATAATTTGAAATACAAGTATATGAGTCTTGTATTAGCTTATTCCCCTCGAAACAGTCAAGGTCACTAAAGTCAAGTGTCACCAAATGTCTACCAGCAAAAAAATATTTTGTGAATGAAGAAATGTGTGAACCTGGCTTAAGAGGTCTCCCTAGAGGGATACAATAATTTGGCTGCTAAAGACATGTTTAGGAGACACCAGGGCCCAGTTGTTCAAAGCATCGATAGCCTAACAAGCTCGTTAGAGGTCAACTAGATAAGTGGTTATAACCAAATTCACTGATATTTTTTGTTGAAAAAATGTGAGAAGCTTCTCACAATTTTTCAACAAAATATATTGCCGTATTTGCGATATTAACGTTTGAAATTTTAACGAAACGTTAACTAACGATGTCATTAGTTTTGAACAACTGGCCCCTGACTTTTACAGGACATATACTTTTGCATTCTACTCTTCAAAATTAAACAATCAATCAGGACCAGTATAAAGTCTACAGTTTCTTTGTAGGTAAGTCTGTATTTTAGGTAAATGGGCACATTTTTAGGGGAAGCCACCTGCTTTTAGGGGAAGCCACTCTGCCATTCTAATTGTTGCTTTCCTTTTCTAGGGGTCAACTCCAGAAGCAAATTCTTTCATTCAAAAGTAGATCCCATTTTGGGAAGCTGCTTAATGAAGGAAAGCAAACAGGAAGCCAGAAAAGTTATTACCCTTTGTAAAGATGGAAAAACAAACTACCCAAAGCGAATCTATTTCAACAATTAATGCTTTGATATTTTATTGTCTTGCCTGCAACTAGTGGAAACCAGACTTAAGTATTACTTTTCCAGTGCCCTCATCACTGTTGTATTTGGTGACAAGCACAGACACTCCACACTACTTTCCATGGAATTCTTTATTATAAACTAATACAAATTATTTAATGGCACAAAAAGCATTATAACAGTGCATGAACGTTCAACAGTAACACACTGTACAATGGCATATCAGCAATGCACAGAAACATGTTTGACAAACTGTCATATGCAAAGATTATCCAAACAAAAATGAGCCGCGACACGAGAAGACCATCGAAGTGGTTGTGCGCCCAGCGCAGACTCAGATCAGCCTGGGCATGTGCCCAGTCTGATCAGAGTCTTTGTTGTGTGCACTGAGGTAGCTTTGACCCTTAGCTACCCTTTTAGCGTTTAGCGAAGAGTCTGATCAGACTGGGCTGATCTGAGTCTGCACTGGGTGCACAACCACATTGTTGGTTTTCTCATGTCCAGGCTCAACCATATTTATTCGGCTATATGACAGAAATTTCCCTCTCTAAAGTACTCAAAATATGTAAATCAGTCTATTAAATGTAATTCAGTTAGACTTCCAAAACAATCCCATAAACATAGATATAGATCCATCTTGTAAGATGGACCTAGTCTCTTGGGATTATTTTTAAAGGTAAAAACCTCTGTCATACAATCTAATAAATACGGTAACTAAGAATAATGGCAGCACTTTATGACTCCCAAACTTTTTTTTCACATTTCATGTGATGAATTCCCTTTGAGATATCTATAGTTTAAGCCTGAAAGCCTTTAAAAAAGCTGGACAAATCCATCAGCCATGCTATTCACAGCAATTCAATTGGTTTGAGCTGACAGTATATTGTATGTTCACTGACTATTTTGTACTAAAGTCTGGCTATTTCAGCTGAACATATGAGCCACGTCACGAAAAAACAGCAAAGTGGTTGTGAGCCAATCACAGACTCAGTTCAGCCTGGGCTCAGCCAAAGCTGATCTGAGTCTGCACTGGGCACACAACCACTTTGTTGGTTTTCTCGTGTCACAGCTCAATTGTATGCCTTAAAGTCTGGCTATGTCAGCTGAACATAAATGCAAATCTCCCTACAAATGCCTGGCTATATCAGCTACTCCTGAAAATAAATGAAATATATATGCTGTGAAAAACAAATAGATTTTATTACAGATAAGAAGCAAAGTGTTGTACTACTTATAATAAATGCCTCAGGGGTATTGTAATTCACAAGCCCTATAAATGAAGCTCTAGGGACAAATTCTAGGCAACAAATGAGAGCCGCAAGATGACAAAACCAACAAAGTGTCATGTGCGCCCAGCAATGATTCAGATCAGCCTGGGTATCCACCCAGTCTGATCAAATGCTTCACTGTCTGTTTGGTGGTAGCTTTAGACCCTTAGCTACCTAGCACATAGTGAAGACTGATTAGACTGGGGGGATGCCCGGGTTGATCTCAGCCTTCATTGGGCACACATGCCACTTTGTTGGTTTTGTCATGCTGTCACTCATATAACAAAATTTTGGTGATCTTGATCCAATTCTGGAGGCATTTGACCACTCTTTTCCACAGAAAAAGTAAGGATTTGTCAGAATAGATATTCATAAAAGAAATATGATATCATTATACCTTTTCATTTAGTATAGGGACCATATGAGCCGTGATACAACAAAGTGGCATGTGCACCCAGCAAAGACTTGGTCTGATAAGAGCTAAGCTAGCCCCATGAGGACAGAGAAGACTGATCAGGCTCGGCAGATGCCGAGGCTGATCTGAGTCTTCTGTGGGCACACCTGCCACTTTGTTGGTTGTGTTGTGTCATGGCTCATATACGCTTTTTCATGTGTTAACTTTTACCAAGTCCTGAGGAAACTGTTTGATTATGAGGAATCAGTTAAGTGTGAATTAATCTTGAGGGACTTGGCAAATATAAAGGCAATAAAACAAATATGTGTTATTGCTATCTCTTCAGTTTATAGTAGAATTTCATCTGAAATCTTGATATAAATGCCTGGAGGTCATAAAGATCTTTGTTCATAGTGGCTTGTGGCTTCATGACCTCATTCTGCAATGCTAACAAAAGTGAAAGCAAGAATACCTCTAGGTACAAATTCGCAGAATCACCTTCAGTCAAGGTTTCTATTTTTAGAAACACCAAAACTTAACTGCCTCTAAAGCCATACTGTAGTTTTTATGTTAAATTTACAGCTGGAGCTGATGTTTGCCAATACAATCTATCATCATGGACACTCACTCAAGGTTTGTTAAAAGATTTAAATTTAAGGTCTTGCTGCCTAAAATTGTTCCAAAGTGTAGTTTGTTCCCCGAGGTAAGAATGCTTATCCGTTAAAGTAAAGTACCGTGAGAATTGTATGTATTGGAACAGTCAGACATGAGCAAAGCATGCAGACCAAGATCATACTACTCCTAAAGGTGCAGTATTGCTTTTATAGGAGGGCCTAGACTGCTTGCCATTCCATCTATATCTGTTCCATTTCAGCACAACTACAGCTATCATTTTAGGTGTCTGAATTTCTGAATTTTTTTAATTATGCTTACATTCCTCTGTAACTCTGAAATACATGTAGCTTCTCTTGCTGATTTTTACCTTGCCTGAGACTAAGCTAGCAGAAGTAATACAAGACATAGATATACTGTATTAATCCTAATAAACTGCCCTGCTCTAACCCCCGCCCCCCCACCCCTCCCCCCCCCCCTTTCTTTTCTGAAGATAATGTTATATTGTTTTGCCAGTGTCCGTGGTTTTAACATTTCACAAAGATGAACAGCATGAATTCCTGTCTCCCACATGGGATCCACTCTTAAAGGAAAGAATTTGCTCCTAGCAAATTCTTTCCTCCATGAGCAAGGAAAGAATTTGCTCCTGTCTCAAAGGAGCAGACCCCTTTTGAGACAGAAAAACGGGGAAAATAGTAGAATTATTTCATCTAGAAGTACACCATTTCACCTATTTATTAGAAGTTTTATTTCCTTCCCTTAAGGTTCTAAATAACAAACTCCCCCTTTCATAAAATGCAGTGCTCCCAGGGCTTTAAAGAGGATTAACACAGTATTTTCCAGTATTCATAGTTCCAAAAACTACGCCTACGTAAACAGGTATACATTCCTCAATTCACTGTAACGTAATGTATGTTACAATTTAACAAGAATTCCGCGGAACACTATGTCGCACCTGCTAACCACCTTCACTTAAAGTGTCATTTTGAAACATTTTGGTCAAACTCCATTCAGTAGTTTATGAGATATTATCGTTTTCATGTTTTTCGCTATTTTTAGTAACGGTGGATGGTTGCCATCTTGGATGGTCAATTTGAAAAAATCATGAAACAGCTTCATGAAAGGATCATTTTGCTACACATTTAGTCCAATTCCATTCAGGGGCTCTTGAGATATTGTCATTTTCATATATTTCTATTTTTAGTAACAGTGGCTGGCGGCCATCTTGGATGGTCTCCATTCTTTAAATTTCAAAGAACTCCTTTAAAGAACCATTCTGACTAAATTTGACCTAAATCTGTTCGAGTTTTTTTGAGATATTGGCGTTTTTGCAAACTCAGACTCGTAAACAGGAAGTAGTTCACTGTGACCTAATTCCGCTACAGATTTTTTTCATTTTGACAATTTTTAAATCTAAGGTTCCAATAATGTTCCATATAAAATTTCAGCCAAATATACCAAGTGGTTCTGGAGAAAAAAGTGATTTTATTGTTTTTGCTATTTTTAGTAACAGCGGCCATCTTGGATTCTGGACCAAGCTGAATTTTGTCATTCAGAGGCCCTGCAGTCTAGTCATGCAGCATGTGAAATTTGAGAACCATGGGTGCAGTGGTTTCAGAGAAAAAGTCATTTGAATGGACTTAAAATTTCGGGTCGACGTAAATGTGAACGGACGGACGAACGGGTTGACGGACGGACGGACGGAAAACCGGACGCCTATATTGCACCTTGCTAAAGCAGGTGCGACAAAAATGAATAAAATATGTTTAAACAAACTGTAACGTAAAATCACAGACTTATGTAAGACATTAAACACATGCGATTTTGTTTGTGAGACTATTTCACATGCTAACTTGTCATTGCATTGGCAAGTTATACACTATCAGATGACTTTGAGTGGCATTCTGGGTGTGGCTGGGAACTGTGTGTTGTCAGCAGTGTTGAATTTTCTGGTTTAGCTCTGTTTTGTGACATTGCTCAGACAGGCGAGACACTGCATTCTGTGGAATTCTTGTTTTTGTAATTTTGACTGTTCCACTTACCCATCAATATTCAATCTTCCTACAATATCTCTAACAGTGGCAATAAGCTGTTCATTTTCCTGTGGAGAATCTAGTATTATAGAATGTAGCCTGGCCATGTAGTTGTCCACTGTCTCAAAACTTGGGATTTCCTGGGTACCTATAATTACCATAGAAATTCTAAAGACTTTTTCATGATTTTTCTTTCAATTATATAGACCTGTGTCGGGGGAAGACAACCCATTGGAACAAAATTTTGATCATGACAAGAAGCCTATATTACTTTGATAATTTGTTGCACATTTCAAGAAAATCCCGTTCAACTCTGATTTGATACAGATTTTTTTGTGATTTTACACGTTTACAACCCCTGGGCAGGAGCAGATAACACCAACACCAAAGGCAGGAGCAGATAACACATAAACCAATGGACTAATTCTGCTTGTCTAAACAGAGAGCCTATGTAACAGCAATCATTTCTCTGAAATTTCACCAAGGTATACCAAAACACTGATTTTATATTGATTTTTTCATAATTTTATACAAGTATACAGCCCCGAGTCAGGGGCAGATTAATCCCAGGGGACAAAATTTTGATCATGCCACAAAGCTCATATCATTTTGATAGTTTGTTGAAAGCTTCATGAAATTTCCCATCTGTTTTCTTTTTCTTTTGATTTTTTTCATGATTTAATCTTACATAGCCCCATGGCAGGGGCAGATAATTCTGGTGTACAAATTCTCCTTGCAAGAGAAAGCTTAGATTACTTCAATCACTTCTATGAAATTTTATCAAGATATTTTACGGAGTAAAGGAAGATCAGACCAAAAACTACTTTTAAGACATTGACAAGGCAATTTCTCTCATAACATATCGAAATTGCCCATTAACTATTCCAGTTGAGATATTCTCAAGACTGATGCACATGCTGTATTGAAACAAGTAGCCCAAAGGGCAACAATTGCTCACCTGAGAGACACTGTAAACCTATAGGGATATTTAAGATGCTCAAGGGCAGCTAACTCCACAGTCAGTGGTCCAATCAGGCTGAAAATTAAACTCATCCAAAACATTATGTATGCCCTCATTTAATATATGCAAGTTTAAAAAGTATCCGATCAAGAGCACAATAGACAGAGCTGTCAAGGGCAGCTAACTTCGTAGTGGTTGGCCTGATCTGGCCAAAATTTAAACTTGTTTAAGATATTATGCATTTCCTCATTACCTGCAAGTTTGAAAAGGATCGGATAAGTAGAAACCAAGAAAAAGTGGCGACATTGATTTTTTGCATGCTAAGGGCAGGTACTCCATAGTCAGTAGTGAGATCTAGCCGAAATGCTAACTAATCCAAGCTTTTAAGCACATCCTCATTACCTGCAAGTATGAAGAGGATCAGATGAAAAATGAAAATGTGATGACCTTGTTCTCTCCATTATAAGACTATGGGATTTTTTTCAAACGCTCAAGGGCAGCTGACTCCGTAGTCTGTGCTCGAATCCGGCCAAATTTCGAACTCATCCAAGCTCTTATGTATGTCATCATTACCTGCAAGTATGATAAGGATCTAATCAAAAACCTTGATTGCAGCATCCTGAAAGTCAAACTTGCTCGAGATATTGCCATACCCTACATTTGTGTGAAATTATTTTAGAATCCGTTGAGAAATGTAGGTGCTAGAGCGATGACAAAGTTTTTCTAAAAATAGCCACAGTGACCTTGACCTTGGGCACAGCATCCTGGAAGTCAAACTTGCTTGAGATATTGTCATACCCTACATTTGTGTCAAGTTATTTCAAAATCCATGGAGAAATGAAGGTGCTAGGGCGATGACAAAGTTTTTCTAAAAATAGCCACAGTGACCTTGACCTTAGGCACAGCACCCTGAAAGTCGAACTTGCTCGAAATATTGTCATGCCCTACATTTGTGTGAATTTATTTTAAAATCTATTGAGAAATGTAGGTGCTAGAGCGCTGACAAAGTTTTTCTAAAAATAGCCACAGTAACCTTGACCTTGGGCGCAGCGCCCTGGAAGTCGAACTTGCTCGAGATATTGTCATGCCCTACATTTGTGTGAAGTTATTTTAAAATCTGCTGAGAAATGTAGGTGCTAGAGCGCTGACAAAGTTTTTCTAAAAATAGCCACAGTGACCTTGACCTTGGGCGCAGCATCCTGAGAGTCGAACTTGCTCGAGATATTGTCATGCCCTACATTTTTGTGAAGTTATTTTAAAATCCGTTGATAAATGTAGGCACTAGAGCGATGACAAAGTTTTTCTAAAAATATGTGATGAGGTTGTTTTATCCATTATAACACTATGGGATTTTTTCAAACGCTCAAGGGCAGCTAACTCTGTAGTCTGTGCTCGAATCCGGCCAAATTTCGAACTCATCCAAGCTCTTAGGTATGTCATCATTACCTGCAAGTATGATAAGGATCTAAGCAAAAACAGTTGAGAAAACGTGATGACGCCATTTTCCCCATTATAACCCTATGGGATTTTTTTCAAAGGCTCAAGGGCAGCTAACTCCGTAGTCTGTGCTTGAATCCAACCAAATTTCGAACTCATCCAAGCTCTTGTGTATGTCATCATTACCTGCAAGTATGATAAGGATCTAATCAAAAACAGTCGAGAAAACGTGATGACGCCGTTTTCCCCATTATAACCCTATGGGGGCTATCTGTTGCCGTGGAAACCAGAGTTCTGAGCTGATCGGCACCAAAACCTAATGCAGCCTTTCCCCCACCCAAATGATGCTTCAGATAAAATTTGATTGCGATCGGCCCACTGGTCTCTGAGATATTTATGTTTGAAAGTGTTGACGCACCCACGCACCCACCCACGCACCCACGGACGACGGCTCGACTCCCATCCTATAAGCTCACCTCTGAGCCTTCGGCTCAGGTGAGCTAAAAAACATGTCAATAACTCATGGAATGACAGAAGGATGGCCAATGGACATACAACAGACACATGCACAGGCAGCTGGAAAACCTAATACCCCACCAATAATGTGTGGTGAGGTATAAAAATTTTCATAAAACACTTTGATTTGTCAATGTCCTTACACAGAAGATAAAATCAGTTGTCTTAAAACTTGTTAGCCCAACTTCTATTTGAGCCGCGACACAAGAAAACGAACAAAGTGATTGTGCGCCCAGCGCAGACTCAGATCAGCCTGGGCATCCACCCAGTCTGATCAGAGTCTTCGCTGTCCACATGGATGTAGCTCATACCCTTAGCTACTCTTAAAGAGCTTATCGAAGAGTCTGAGCATACTAAGCAGATGCCCTAGATGATCTGAGTCTGCACTTGGTGCATAACCACTTTGCTGGTTATCTTGTGACAGGCCTCATTTGTCTGATTATAGCAGAAGAATGATATCAAACCTGGCAATGGTATCGTTGAAAAATTTGATGTCAGTGTTGTTCGAAGAGCATCAAGGTGACCTTGAAGTGCCATGTTATTGTTCCGCTGTTGTACAGCCTCTATCTGAAGCTTTTCTATGGCTTGTTTCATGTTCTCGATATGTTTACTCAAGATGGCATTTTGTTCCTCCAGTTCTGTGGTCTGCTTCCGAAGTTGACGTAATTCAGTTTCACGAGCTGCAATGGGATACAGTCACACTTGTCTTAAAGGTTACCTCTATTATGCAAAAACCTGTCTTAAAAGGGGGTGGTTGGTGATGGTGCTGGGTAAATTTAAGTGCCAGGGCATGATCCTACTAATTTGGATAATAGCAAGGTAAGGGCCTACTGTGCTTGCAATAAGTGTGGGTGGGGTTGCTTGGATATTTATTTCTCGCGCCTATTTTATCTCTTTTCTTCTCCCTCTCTTTGGGAGATAGCTTGATATAGACTGAAATTCTGTCTCAAAGAGTCGTTCAACCCAAATAACCAACCAACCAAGTGTCTTAAAATGCCGAAATCTAATATCCCAAAGAAGCATTTCTAGTGTCAACTGACCTGTATAATGCACGAACCTGCATTAAGTAAGCAGTTTTGGCCCTTCTTTAAGGTGCTTAAGATAGGTTTGACTGTAAATACCATAAAAATTGTAAATATTGGGACAGCAAGGTCTGAGCAAACAGTGGAGACCCAGATCAGACTGCTCCTAAGGAGCAGTCTGATCAGAGTCTACAATGTTTACCATTCTATCTGCATCAATTAGATGCATTACTGCATTGATAAATCAAACTATTCAATTTTTAGAACACTTATGGTCCTTGTTTTCCGTCTCCTAATTTTAGAATTTTTATGTTAACCAATTTTTGTCTCCATCATCAATAATATTTGATGACTTGTGCATGAGTGTCAGACCTGTAAGATAATGCTTACTATAGGCCATTTGCGAAAAAGTGGAGGGAAAAAAATTGATTTAATTTCATTACAACTGAATGAATTGACATGAAACGTTTTCATGGGATACAGACTTGTATAAGTCTAATGACTTCCTTCTGAATTCCATTTGTATAACAGGGCAGTTGTCAGTTACTGGCGAAAGTATGTGCACTTAGTACTGGTTAACTGCTTAGGAGGTCTAAGCCTGCCCAGGAATAGTGTGGTTAGGTTAACTGACCATCCCGACATGACCTTAGCTGTTTACCGTGGACGTTAAGCAAGAAATCATTCAATCAATCAAACCCATTTGTATAACACAGATAATATTGTAATTTCTCTTCTTCTGTTTTCATGCAACTCATGAACTCATGCAACAACAGCCTATAATGCAGGTAACTACACTTAACATGATATTATGTGTGTGTGTACTCTCTAACTTCCACTGCTGAATCTGAAGTGACAATGACACTTTACAAAAGGTTCATAATTTTTTTTTTAATGACTCTTTACAAAAGGTTCATAATTTTTTTTTTTTTTTTTTTTTTTTGGAGACATCCTGTTAGCTTACATTTATTGTGGTCCAGAAACTCTTCTGTAAATATAGGTATGTTGAATGTTCCGCTACTGCCACCATCCTCATCCGGCAGACCCTACAAAACATGTACTTTATTTGTTTAGTTACAAAATCGGGGTTTTCCCCTTCCAAAACTATCTCAAAGATCTAGATTCATTATAAGATGGGAGTTTATCCTTCAAATGTATGAAAAGAACCTGACATGTGGTTCAGACTCTGACAGTGCTCCAGATAAGAAGGGGTAACAGAGATAATTTTGGGATAATTAGCCAAATTTCTCCACAAAAACATATTTTGTGACCCATCATTAGAACCGTCTCGTCGAGACGGTTCTAATGAGGGGTCACAACATATTTTTCGTTGAGAAATAAGAACAAGAGGCCCAAATGGGCCTGATATCGCTCACCTAGCTATTATGCAACGGGACCATTCTGATACAAAATTGGTCCAATTCCACTGAGACTTTCTTATTTTCACATTTTGCTACTTTTAGTAACAGAGGCCAGCTTGCCTGGTCTTTATTTATTTACTTTTGAAACACCTCAATACGAGAATCATTTTGCCACAAATTTCATCAAAATCCATCCAGGGGCTACTGAGATATTGCCAGTTTCATGTTTTGTGCTATTTTTAGTAACTGCAGATGGCAGCCATCTTGGATTGCCAAAATGCAAAAAATCGAAAAGCCTTCATGCAAGGACCATTTTGACACAAAATTTGGTCCATTTCCATAGTAATTTTCCAATTTTCACATTTTGCTATTTTAAGTAACACAGGCCAACTTGACGTATCTATATTTGTTAATTTTTGAAACACCTCAAAGCAAGAATCATTTTGCCACAAATTTCATCTAAATCCATTCAGCGGTTACTGAGATATATTCATTTTCATGTTTTGTGCTATTTTAGTGCTATTTTTTGTCACTGTGACAAAACTCCGCTACAGATTTTTTTCATTTTTACAATTTTGAATACCAAGGTTTTACTGATGTTCCACGCCAAAATTCAGACAAATATACCCAGTGGTTCTGGAGAAGAAGTTTATTTTGTTGTTTTTGCTATTTTTAGTAATGGCGGCCATCTTGGATTTTGAACCTGACCCAATTTTACAATTCTGAGACCCTGGAGTCAGGTCATGCTCCATGTGAAATTTGAGAACCATGGGACCAGTAGTTTTACAGAAGAAGATGTTTGAATATTTGATTTTAGGTGTTGACGGACACATTGTGTGACGACGCACGACGCACGCCGGACGCATTGGTATGACAATAGCTCACTATGGCCCTTCGGGCCAGGTGAGCTAAAAATTATCTTTGAATTATCCTCAATACCCCCTCTTATCTGGAGCTCTGGACTCAGAAACAATCACAAAATTTAGCATATAAGTTTATAGGAAATGAAAGTCCTAGTGCTTGACCCCTGGCCCCTTGGACAAATAAATGCAAAAGTGTTTTTGTGACAACAGTTTCTTCTTATGTATAACGTACTCAAACAAATTTGAAAGATGAAGCGATTAACATGTCCCCAATTATCATCACAACTTCCCATTTGGAGCTCTGCTCTATTACCATAAAAATCCTAAGTTTTGGAACAGATAGGTCTGAGCAAATTACATACCTAGGATAGATCTGAGCAAATTACATACCTAGGATAGGTCTGAGCAAAGTACATACCTAGGATAGGTCTGAGCAAATTACATACCTAGGATAGGTCTGAGCAAATTACATACCTAGGATAGGTCTGAGTAAATTACATACCTAGAATAGGTCTGAGCAAATTACATACCTAAGATAGGTCTGAGCAAATTACATACCCCGATCACACTGCTATTTAAGAAGCATGAGCTACACTTTGGCCATTTTACTGACATCCTTTTGATGCAGTAATGCACTCTAAACATGAAAGCAGTTCATTTTTAGAGCCATTATGCATTAAAAATTATTTAAGCTATCCCAATTTATAGCACTGAACATACCTCCATCTGTCTATTATGAAGAGCTTCATTCTCAATTTCAGCTGAAAGATAAAAACAATTACATGTAGAAAAATCTTTGGCCAAGAAAAGATACTATATTAATCCTTACACACATCCAAGGGTGTTGCTGTTTCTGAAAGGGGGTCTCATTCATAGTCTTAATACCAACATATTAATCATTAGTAAATAGAGGATCTTACATGAGTGCTCATGTATTATTGAATTTATTAAACGAGTTGGGGAAAAAGATAAGATGAGAGGCTTTGCCGAGCATCTTATCGATTTCCCCAACAAGTTCTACAGGAGCACGAATGCAAGATTCTGTTTATCATATGACACTAAAATCGCATTTTATTAGCAAAATTTGCACTAAAACATCACGATTTTGCCATTAGAAAACGCGATGTTTTTATGGACGTCAACGCATAACGTTACGGCGTAATTTGCATATTTAATCCACTAGTGGATCATCGTTTTTAATGCATGGCTTTATTACACTCTCAGATGTGACGTCATATGATAAACATGCTTCCAATAAACATGATTTTAACCTTGTTGAAATAATAGCTGCACTATATCATCACTGAATTAGTTGACAATATACCATATTAATCCTATTAAATGCCCCTGGGACTTTGCATTTTGTGAAAAGGTGTGTGGTGGTGGGGGCACTTTTTAGAGTTTAAAGTGTAATAAATCAAGCACTGCCAAAATACCTATGATAAGCAATATAAATTATAAAGGTAATATGTATACATTGAAAGGAAGTAACTGTACTATTTTTGCCTCCCTTCTCAGTAGGGGGTCAACTCTTAAAGGAAAGAATTTGCTCCTTTGGGAGCATATTCTTCCCTTTAAGAGTAAACCTCATTTCAAAGAGTTACCTTATCCAGTGAAACAAACAGGAAAACATGCAATATATATAACATAAATTTTGGTAAAGATGCATCGGACGTTCATAAGAGCAGGGGCATTTATTAGGATTAATATGGTATCTAGTGAAATAATAGCTATATAATCTGTGGATTTGATAACTGAGCCAGGTTAATATGACATTATCTGCAGAAGAAACATGGAGGAGGCATTTAAAGCAGGGGTGTTTATTATTATTAATATGGTATCTATGATAGTTCAGTTTTACCATGGACATGCCTTCAAGTCTGGGCTGCAAAACCTGCCATTTCTCCAATATATTTTCAACTACTGGCATATTCACATAAAAATTTTGTGTAACTCCCAGTCCAGCTAGAACAAGAGCTGTCGCCTGGCATAGAAATAAGTCTTAAAATAAAATAAAAATAAAAAAAATGAAATGAAATTTCAAAGTCCATGAGCTTATGAGCTTGAGGTAAAAAAACTGACGGGTAGGGGGGAGATTGGGGCGGGAGGGGGGGGTGGGAGGGGGGGGGGCACGAGTATATATCAAAACCCTGAACCATTATCTAACATCAGCCCAAGTATTAGTATCAACTGAGTCCATCATCGTGGCACTGTGAAATTATGTCTTCATAAATATAAAACTTTAACCAAACTCTTTAAAACAAAATTCTAAGTCGATGACCTTGACTTCAAGGTCACCCAGTGGGGTATGTATAAGGTGTTTTGTAAAAACTCAAAAAAGAGTCTAACATCAGTTCAAGTATAAACTAAATCTCTGCAAAGCATTATGAATCAGTATGCAATTACATCACTTTAAAAAAGACAAAAATTTCCTAAGTCCCTGACCTTGACATCAAAATCACTGAGCGGGGTTGGGGTAGTACTCTGTAGATCTAACTACAGTGCAAATATAAAAAGAATTCATCTCTGGGTTCAGGAGATATGTGTCTTTAAAAAACTTTAACCAAAACATCCAATCAATAAAAAGACAATATTCTAAGTCCATGACCTTGACATCAAGGTCACAGAGGGGGGTGGGGGTAGTACTTTCGAAAACTTTAGACCAGTATCTAACTTTAGTGCAAGTATCAAAGGAATCCATCCATGGGCTCAGGAGATATTGGGCTTTATAAAACTTTAACCAAAACATCCAGTCCAAAAAAAAACACCAATTTTCTAAGTCCATGACCTTGACATCAAGGTCACAGAGTGGGGTGGGGGTGGTACCCTGCTAAACCTTAGACCAATATCTAGCTACAGTGCAAGTATCAAAAGAATCCATCCATGGGTTAAGGAGATATAGGTCTTTAAAAAACTTTAACCAAAACATCCAATTCGAACGCCGACGCGGACGCGGACGCCGTGGTGACAACAATAGCTCTTCCTGAACTTTCGTTCAGGCGAGCTAAAAACATACTGCAAAGCAATGAATTCTCCAAATTTCCCTACACACAAAATTCCCTGACTTTATCCAGACCTGGAAAAAAATCATTTCCAGATGTTTTCCATGACTTGGTTAAGGTCTCCAATTTACCGTAAAAATTCTAAGAATTGGGATGTGTAAGTCTCAGGAAACAGTGCAGACCCAGATCAGACTGCCTGCCCCTTCAGGAGCAGTCTGATCAGGGTCTACACTGCTAGGCATTGCATCTGCATCTTTAGGCAGCATCACTGCATTGTAAAACTGAGCTGTTCCATTTTTATGACAATAATTATGTCCCCCCACCAAAGGTGAGGGGGGACATATTGTTTTCAGTGCGGATCCCGTCGGCCTGACAGATTCTTGTATGCGCGATATCTCTTGAACCAATAGATGGAATTTCATCAAACTTGCATGGATATATCATTGGCACAAGCTTATGAGCTGATTAGATTTTGATGACCTTGACCTCATTTTCAAGGTCACAGGAGGACTTAGATGACAATTTCTAGTATGCGCATTATCTCTTGAACCAATGGATGGAATTTCACCAAACTTGCATTGCTACATCATTGGGACAAGCGTAAGAGCTGATTAGATTTTGGTGACCTTGACCTCATTTTCAAGGTCACTGGATGACTTAGATGACAATTTCTTGTACCCAGTTTCTTGTATGCGCGATATCTCTTGAACCAATGGATAGAATTTCACCAAACTTGCATGGATATATCATTGGGACAAGTGTAAGAGCTGATTAGATTTTGGTGACCTTGACCTCATTTTCAAGGTCACTGGAAGACGTAGATGACAATTTCTTGTACCCACTACATCTCCTGAACCAATGGATGGAATTTCACAAAACTTGCATGGATACATTATTGGCACAAGTTTTTGAGCTGATTAGATTTTGGTGACCTTGACCTCATTTTCAAGGTCACTGGAGGACTTGGATGGCAATTTCTTGTACCCACTATATCTCCTGAACCAATGGATGGAATTTCACCAAACTTTCCTGGATACATGATTGGGACAAGTTTATGAGCTGTTTAGATTTTGGTGACCTTCACCTTATTCTAAAGGTCACTGGAGGACTAACATGGCAATTTCTTGTACCCACAATATCTCCTGAACCAATGGATGGAATTTCGCCAAACTTTCGTGGATACATGATTTGGACAAATTTTAAGAGCTGAATAAAATTTTGGTGACCTTGACCTCATTTTCAAGGTCACAGGAGGATTTAGATATGTGAAAATTTAACTAAAATTGATGTATCTCTTTAGCCTTTAGCTTGATTTCCACTTTACTTATGTCCCCCAACCAAAGGTGAGGGGGGACACATTGTTTTCAGTGCGGATCCCGTCGGGTCGGCGTCGGCCTGACAGATTCTTGTATGCGTGATATCTCTTGAACCAATGGATGGAATTTCATCAAACTTGCATGGATATATCATTGGCACAAGCTTATGAGCTGATTAGATTTTGATGACCTTGACCTCGTTTTCAAGGTCACAGGAGGACTTAGATGACAATTTCTTGTATGCGCATTATCTCTTGAACCAATGGATGGAATTTCACCAAACTTGCATTGATTGCTACATCATTGGGACAAGCGTAAGAGCTGATTAGATTTTGGTGATCTTGACCTCATTTTCAAGGTCACTGGATGACTTAGATGACAATTTCTTGTACCCAATTTCTTGTATGTGCGATATCTCTGGAACAATGGATGGAATTTCACCAAACTTGCATGGATATATCACTGGGACAAGTGTAAGAGCTGATTAGATTTTGGTGACCTTGACCTCATTTTCAAGGTCACTGGAAGACGTAGATGACAATTTCTTGTACCCACTACATCTCCTGAACCAATGGATGGAATTTCACAAAACTTGCATGGATACATTATTGGCACAAGTTTTTGAGCTGATTAGATTTTGGTGACCTTGACCTCATTTTCAAGGTCACTGGAGGACTTGGATGACAATTTCTTGTACCCACTATATCTCCTGAACCAATGGATGGAATTTCACCAAACTTTCCCGGATACATGATTGGGACAAGTTTATGAGCTGTTTAGATTTTGGTGACCTTGACCTTATTTTAAAGGTCACTGGAGGACTAACATGGCAATTTCTTGCACCCACAATATCTCCTGAACCAATAGATGGAATTTCGCCAAACTTTCGTGGATACATGATTTGGACAAATTTTAAGAGCTGAATAAAATTTTGGTGACCTTGACCTCATTTTCAAGGGCACAGGAGGATTTATATATGTGAAAATTTAACTAAAATTGATGTATCCCTTTAGCCTTTAGCTTGATTTCCACTTTACTTTCATAGATATACCTATGGGACAGTCTCAAGAGTGTACTGTGTTTTGATGACCTTGACCCCATTTTCAAGGTCAAAAGCTATCTTACAAATGTGTATTTTTCTCTCTTAAAAATGAGATATCTTGAACCAGTGGATGGATATTCATCAGACTTGCATGAATGTATCGTTGTGACAGGTTTCAGACATGTTTAGTAGTTGGTGACCTTGACCCATTTTTGAAGGACATAGTCTTCTATGTAGGATATCTTTAGAACCAGTGGATGGATTTTGTCCAAACTTGCATAGATATTTTATTTGTACAGGCTTTTTATTCATTAGAGGGATGGGAAATGGGCTGGTGGGGGGACATCAGTTTTTCTCTGAAAAACATTTCTAGTTGTAATTAATTAATTAAGGTGTTCCAATTTTTACAATTTATTTATTTTTACAGTGTGTCTCTAGCCCCTACTACCTCTATGGCTATAGGCTATGGGAAACCTTTTAATTATGGGATGCCACTTTACTTTTTATTCCCTATTTATTGATATCCATAGTTTGGCTTGGTTATCCATTGTTCGAGTTAATGATATCTATAATTATTTATGGATATCCATAATTATCTATTGATATCCATAATTCAAAATGGATATCTATAATTCAAATTATGGATATCCATAAACTGAATTATGGATATCCATAAATCATGTTGAATTATAGATATCAATTAATCAAATTATTGATATCCATAATTTGAATTATGGTTATCTGTAATTTGACATGATTTATGGATATCAATAATTCGATGTATGGATATCAATTATTTGATTTATGGATATCGATAAATAGAATAGAATTATGGATATCCATAATATGAATTATAGATATCCAATATTCACCCTGATTTTCTGAATAAGGGGTATCCATAATTTGAATTATGGATATCAATAAATAGGAAATAAATAGTAAAACAGCAACCCATATTACCTATGGTATTACCGCCTACCTTTCATCCGTTTCTCTTGCTGCTGTTTGAACATTTTATAAGTGTCTGTCTTCTGGTAGGCTTCCATCTCGCGCATATATCTCTCCTTGTCTTTCTCTGCATCATCAAGGTATTTCTACAAACCAACAAGAATTCCATGGAATGTGGTGTCTTACCTGTCAGTCGGGTAAGTGAGTGGCGACAGCAGCATTAACTTTGCCTCAAATTTTCTGGTTTAACTCTTTTTTGTGACAGTGCGCTGAGAGGTAAAGACACCACATATTACTGAATTCTTGTTGGTTTGTCCAGGTATTTCTACAAACCAACAAGATTTCTGTGGAATGTGGTGTCTTACCTGCCAGCAGGGTAAGTCAGTGGCGACAGCAGCATTAATTTTGCCTCAAATTTTCTGGTTAAGCGCTGTTTTGTGACAGTGTGTGACAGGTGACACACGGCATTTCACTGAATTCTTGTTGGTCTGTCAAGGTATTTCTACAAACCAACAAGAATTCTGTGGAATGTGTGGTGTCTTACCTGTCAGCAGGGTAAGTGGGTGGCAACAGCAGCGTTAACTTTGCTTAAAATTTTCTGGTTTAGCTATTCTTTGTGACAGCCCCCTGACAGGTAACACACCGCAATCCGATGAGACCAAGAAGAATTCAGTGGAATGAGGTGTCTTACCAGGTAAGACACCGCATTTGACTGAATTCTTGTAGGTCTGTCAAGGTATTTCTACAAACCAACAAGAATTCTGTGGAATGCAATGTCTCTCCTGTCAGGGTACTGTCACAAAACAAGCTAAACTAGTGAACCTGAAGCAAAATTTACACTGCTGCTGCCACTGCTGGAAAAGTAATACCTACCATATTAATCCTAATAAACACTCCTGCCTCTTTTGCTAAAATAATGTTATATTATGTTGCATGAATTCCTGTTTTCTTCGCTGGATAAGGTAGCTCTTTGAAATGGGGTCTACTCTTACAGAAAAGAATTTGCTCCTAGAGGAGCAAATTCTTTCTTTTAAGAGTTTACCCCAACTAAAAGGAAGGCAAAAATAGTAGAACTGCTTCCTTTGAAGTGACCCATCACCTTGTTATGCCTTATTAGAATTATCTTGGCAGTGCCTGATTTACTACACTTTAGGCTCTAAATAATGCCCCCCTTTCGCAAAATGCAACACCCACCGGGGCATTTAATAGGATTAATATGGTATGTCTCACTTGTGCTAATTGAAGGGGAGACAAAAACAGTTTAGACGGACGAAACTGCAGGGTGTACAGATGGATGGAACTGCGGCATGTATAGATGGACGGATGACTTGTGATTTTATGTCCTTTCTAACACTTACAGTATTTCAGTCATATCAGGATGATGGGAGGGTGGTTCTGAAAGGCTGTGTGCAACGGAACCAAGTTTACGATTGGGAATATCTCTGCCTCCAGTGTGTCTCCAGTCTGAGACTGCTAAATCAGCAGGCCAGTGCTGAACCTATTGAGTTACCATTGCTACTTTGTCTGCAGAATGTGACAAGCAAAGTCTTGCAATCATATTTAATGCTCTATATAAGAATGTGTAACAGGGATAATTTAAGCAAATATATAAGTTTGCAAATGTTAATTGATTAACACTTAATGCGCCAAAAAGCAGACGACAAAATTTACGTCTGCAGAATTTCAAAAAATGTTTCATCCTAGCGATATCATATTGAGAATTCGAACACTAGAGGGCAAACAGTGTAGATTCAGATGAGGTGGCTCATTATGAGCCACCTCATCTGGATCTACACTGTTTGCAAATTTAACTATTTTAATTTTTGGCACTTTAAGGGTTAACAATACCTGTTTCTCATGCTGGGGTAATTTAGTCCATTCTGCTCCTAACATTCTTGTTATTTCAACAAATGTCAGATTTGGATTCTCCCCACGTAATTTTTCACGTCTTTCATTCACAAATCGTATATAGCCAGATAAGGGTTGCTTTGGGGCATTCCAGTCCCTGTTTTTCTTTCTTTTCTTGCCTTTAGGCCATCCTCCTTTTCTTGATTTCTGAAAAGGTAAGGTAAATGGGATCACATGCAAGCAAGGTGTAGTTATTACCTAGAGAAATTGACTTTACTCCCTTTTCTCAGTTGGGAAGTGGGTGGGGGAAGAGGGTGACTTCTCTTATTGGAAAGAGTTTGCTCCCTTGGGGAGCAAATTCTTTTCTGTTAGACAAGCCCATACATCAGAAGGGATCCATCATCCACAGAAGAATACAGGAAGCCACAAAAGTTGTTTCCCTTTGTTTAAATGGCGGAAAAGCATGGATGTGTACCCATATATCTGAATGGAGCAAAATCACTACAAAACTATTCTTATGCTTATTATTAAGATAGAAATACCAGAGTAAGCCGTATAGTGCTAGATCAGACTAGGGCCAGTCTTATCTGGGTCCTGTTCCAAAATGAAAGAATCAAATGTTCTTGTTGTTGTGTTATTTTTCTACATCCACAGTAAACAGCTATGGTCATGCCGAGACTGTCAGTTAACCTAACCACACTATTCCTGGGCAGGCTTAGACCTCCTAAGCTATTAACCAGTACTAAGTGCACATACTTTTGTCAGTAACTGACAGCTGCCCTTCTTGAATCTGCAGAAAAGGAAACGAAAGTAAGTGGCAAGACCGGGCATCAAACCTAGGACCTCTGGCTCTTGAGTCAGATGTGCTACTGACTGCGCTACTCGGCCCTGCCCAACAGAGAAATGAAGTTAATATGAAATGTTATGGTGCATGAGTACATGTCCATGTGTATTTATGCCATTTTCACAAAGGGGAACAACTTTTGTGATTTCCTGTTTGCTTTTCTGGAGAATGAAGCCCTTCCACAAGCGCTGGCAATCTACTATTTGAGGAATGAATCTTAATTTGCTGCGAGAGAAGCAAGGTCTTTCCTTTAAGAGTCAAACCTCACTGATAAGGGAGGCAAAAATTATCAAGGCAGAGTTACTTTCCCTGACATGGTTTCAATACACTTTGTAAACAGAACAAAATGCATCACTCTACAAGTACTCTGAACAGTCAGAGTTTATCTCTTGTCTCATATAGCATGATCTGGTGAAAAAATAACAAGATAAAGTCTGTTACGCAATACCTACCTATACAGGGTATGTATTAATCATGCTACATGTATTGGCTATACAAAGGGTGTATCCCTCTAGAATAACCCCAAATATCTAAATCAGTCTAATGAAATTCTGCTATGAGATGGGGGTTTCCTTGAAGTTAAAGCCCCATCTTATAACAGAGGAAAAACGCATCTCAATATATTTGAGCAATTAAGGCAATACTTACATCAGACTGAGACAAACTTCCTTGTAAAGATGCATCTGAAAAAAAGAGCAAATATTTTTATTAAATCATTGTTTCTGATGAAATATATCTTAAGTCAGTGTTTCCCCCAGACTGAAAAAGGGGCAGGGTGCTGCTGAAAAAAAAAGGGCACTTTTAGCGCAGCGAAAGGCATCTGCATTTTGTTTTCTGGAAGAGAAAAAGAAAGGCAACTTAATAAGTTGCCTTTCTTTTTCTCTTCCAGAAGACAAAATTTGTGAAACTTTGCTAGTTCATGGGAGCTGCCCCATGAATGAAACTACAATAGGATACAGCAATGCGTTGTTTTTTTTGGGGGGGTTAATGAAAAGAAGTGGGGAAAAAAGATTAATTAGCACAAAAGTTTTTCAGATGAAATTTCAAAGGTGTTCTTGCTTGTCTACAATCTGTAAAAAAAAAAGACTTAAATCAGAAAACTTAAAGTTTATGCCCGTACCGATCCCGGAAAAGCAATGCCTATTGTAACACGTACAATAGTCAGGGGCCAGCCTAGAGGAATAAGTGGAAGAAATAGTATCCCTATTTTCCGCTGAGGGAGCAGTCAAGGCCAAAATTTGGGATAAAACTTCTCCCTGAAATTCAGAAAATGTCGCAAAACTTCTCCCAGCCTGACAACCCAAGGCTGACCCCTTCAATAGGGCACACTCAGAGTCAATTAAGGCGAAAAACTTAAAGAACTGGAAAATGTTACATGAGTCCTAAATGTATTATTTTACCAGCGGGAGACAATAGAGATGTGAGGTTATGCCAAGCATCTTATCATTTTGCACGTGAGTACTATTAAGCTCCTCAACATTCTTTAGAATAAAATATTGGCAGTCTTAATTCTATGTGTGTTTATACAGGATTTAACATATCACTGACTAACAATTTCATTCAGCAATACAAATTATTTAGTTGAGCAAACAATGCTTTGAACAAATGAGCCCAGACCTCCAGATAAGAAACGGTAACAAGGATAATTTGAGAATAATTTTCCTTATTTTTCCATAAAAACATACATTGTGCCCCTCATTAGAACCGTATGAGACGGTTCTAATGAGGGGCACAATGTATGTTTCCGTTGAGAAATAAGAAAAATTATCTCTGAATTATCCCTTTTACCCCTTCTTAACTGGAGCTCTGTAATATACTGGAACCTTACCATGGTCTATTTCTCCTGCAGGTGTAGCAATAAAGGAAGCCCCAGTTGTCACGAAACTGAAATACAATACAACTACATGTACCATATTAATTCAACTATAAGATGGATGGATGGATGACTTGTGATTTTACATCCTTTTCAATAGTATTTCAGTCATATCAGGACGATGGGAGGGTGATAATGAAAGGCTGTGTGCAATGGAACCCTGTTAACAACTGAAAAGATTTTCACCTCAAGTGGGTCTCGTACCTGGGACCACTACATCTGTAGGCCAGCGCTTAACCCACTGAGCTGCCTGGGCCTTATATTCAGCTGTAAGATGGAGTTTTTTCCTGTTCAAAACAGCCCTAGAAATAATGCCCCACATTTCAAGATGGATCTAGACAAATTTTGGGGATTTTTTCAACGGGGAAAAAAGCTTCTTTTAGAAAAATCACCCTAATGTGCTTAGGTATTGGGACACCTAAAAACCATGAATTTTCCATTTCTTTTAAATGAAAAATTAATGGTTTTTAGGTCTCCCAAAATATTTAAGCACAATAAGGTGATATGAGAAGTCTAATAGTCCAATAAATATGGTAAGCATAATGTATAGAAATATTTAAACTTGCTGCTGAATTGGCTTAATAGAACCTATTTGGAGTAATGCCGATGAAGGATAGTAGCGTGCATGTTGTAACGGCAAAATTATGTCATAATAACCGGGCAATTTTTTAGAAGGAACTCATGTAAACTTACAAATGATGCCCAGTTATAGCTACGGCTGTTCTACACACAACACAAATGATGAAGCTTAATACAACTTGTAATGTAGGACAGAGCTCCAGATAAGAAGGGGTAATGAGGATGATTCAGAGATCATTTTTCTTATTTCTCGATGAAAACATACATTGTGACCCCTCATTAGAACCGTCTCGCTGAGGCGGTTCAAATGAGGGGTCACAAAGTATATTTTTATAAAAAATTAAGGATAATTATCCATAAATTATCTCTTTTACCCTTTCTTATCTGGAGCACTGGTAGGATGAGGGAAACTTTAGAAATTTTTCTAGCCCTGAGCAAAAGGGTATACTACAAAGAAATAGAAGGCAAATAAGCGTTAATTATACTACCTCCCATCTACACTCAGTTCGGTTCCCTCCTTGGACATGACATCATCAAAGCCTTCTAGGTTTAGACGAATTAACGGCAATGATCCTGTTGGTGTTCCAGATTCCATTTTTGATTACCTGAAATAAAATTACAAGGATGTTACCACCATAACAATAACCAGAGCTCCAGATAAAGTGGGGTTTTGAAGATAATTATTAGATAATTTTCCTTAGTTCTCAACAAAACATACAATTAGACCACTCATTAGAATGTCTTACCAAGACAGCTCTGATGAGGGATCAGATCACATGTTTATATGGAGAAATATGCAAACTTATCCCTAAAATATCCCTTTTTCAGCACAACATGACTATTCTTAAATACTTTGGTGGGTGCTCGGGTTTAACATCCCACCAACATATAGGCCATTATGATGACGGAACCTTGGTTTAAAGTCTCATATGAAAGACAGGAGAAGCCAAAATACTTGAACAATAGTTACCAGCTTACTGTACTTAATGTGTATTGGAACATGATGTCTATATTTACAAAGGGGGGACAACTTCAGAGACATCATCTTTTCATCTTTGCTTCTCTGCATGGAGAACAGTTACTTGGGGATGACATGGTGTGTACCCATACACCTACCATATTTAATCCTATTAAATGCCCCTGGGGGCATTGCATATTACGAAAAGGATGGGGGGTGGGGGTGCAAATTCTTTCATTTTAGAGTAGATCCCATTTAGAGTAGACCCCATTTAAAACAGCTACCTCATCTAGAGAAGCAAACAGGAAGCAAACAGGAATTCATGCCAGATAATATAACATTACTAAAGAGGCATGGGTCATTTATTAGAGCAGGGGCATTGATTTAGGATTAATATGTAAAATTTTGACCAAGCTGAAATGACTTTACCATACAAATTCTCAATATTGGGACAGGTCGGTCTGAGCATATAATGCAGACATGTATATATTTATGTATTTAACTGAAACTGGACTCCTTATGCAATGAGGTAATAAGCTTTTAAAGACAATAATTTGCACATTCTCTGGAGTTAAATACATGTAGGCTACAGTTAGATCAGTTTACAAAACTCTGTCTCTGATTTTTTTTTATTTTTTTTATCAAAGTCTTAACACTGATTTTATACATCATTTCCTTCTTCAGTCTAGCTATGATGCCCTGTTTTGTGTTTCCAATTTATGCGGTGTAGTATGGCATAAGTTTCTATGGCTCTGATTGGATGTGTCTGTCCATCTAGTGGATGATAATACCCTATTCTAATGCACTTACGTATGTATTATGTAACGAGACATCTGATTGGATAACATCGAAAATTGGTGACAGTAAATCCTGCAATACACTGTCGGAAACCCGACGTCATTACGTAATGTCGCTTCTCATTGGCTGACGTCTGGTTTTACGTTGCTGAAAGCTTTGGCTATTGGTGCAAAGTAACACACTATTAAAGTCGAAAATGTGACAAGCCCATTAGAATAGGGATAACTGTATTAAAAATTGTCATTTGGGGAGGTAAATCGTCGGTTTTATGGTCGCAAATTGCATTTTACGGCGACGCTTAAATATTGGGACACCTAAAATACCATTAATTTTCCATTTGAGACAAATGGAAAATATTAATGGTTTTAGGTGACCCAATACTTAAGCACTTTAGGGTAATTAATCTCAAAATATGACTTGTGTAAAACTTATTGTGTACTACATACCAAAATACTGATTTAAGCACATGCGCAGGAGCACAAGTCAACGTCTTTCAGATGGCCGCTGTGTACTCTCTCACACAGCGTAGCATAACATCAAGAGTCTCAAAACTAGCACAGGACAAATTTGCTGTCTGAATCTGAATTGTTTACTGGTGATACGCCAAAATTGACAATCTTTCACCAGGGGGGCGTGACTGGAGGAAAATTAGTCCCTAGCTCTCACGAGAGATGAGAACTTTGACACACAATCATTTGACATTTCAGCAGAGGAAAACAGGGAATCAGGGAGGTCATTCCAGTCCCTGATGGTCTGGGGAAAGAAGCTACATTTATATGCATCTAAACTAGCAATGGGTATCTGAAATGCCATGGAATGTTGATTTCTGCAACGCCTAGTTTTGGGGACAAGGTCACCTGTAGGTATTCTGGCTTTACCTTTCAGACCTTTGTATAGCAATATGAGTCGGTTATCCTTCCTCCTCTTTTTGAGGCTTTCCCACTTAAGTTGCTCAAGGATGCCAGTCATGCTACCCGCCTCTCGGGTGTAATTCCTAGTTACAAACCTAGCTGCACGGTTTTGCACCTTTTCTAACTCTTCCTGAAGGCCTTGTGTATAGGGATCCCAGACCGAGCTTCCATATATGAGGATGGGACGCACCAATGTCTTATAGCCTACTTCTTTCACTTCTTGGGGACAAGAAAACAAATTTCTCCTTAAGAATCCTAGGGTTCTGTTGGCCTTAGTGCAAATATTAATGATATGGGTATTCCATTTCAAATCACTTGTAATTGTTACTCCAAGGTATTTGATACTTTCAACATTTTCCAGTACTGTACCCTCAAGGGTGTAAGAAGCCTGGATTTTGTTGTGCTTTTTTGTCAGCTGCATCATGTTGCATTTGACAGGTTGAAATCTCATACCCCATTTCCTAGCCTAACATCCTAAACGATCAATGTCTTCCTGAAGTTTCACTGTATCATCTATTCCTTTTATTTCACGGTAACAAACACAATCGTCAGCAAAGAGTCTTATTTCAGACTCAATGTCTGCAGAGATGTCGTTTATGTACAAGGAGAACAACAAGGGACCAAGAACGGTGCCCTGTGGGACACCAGACACAACAGGGGCCCAGTCTGACATAACACCATTTACTACTACTCTTTGTTGTCTAAAGCATAGGAAAGCGTTTATCCAATTCAATGTTGAACCACCTATACCGTAGCTAAATAGTTTGCTTTTAAGGAGTTCATGTGGGGGTGTATCAAAAGCCTTTTCAAAATCTAATATAAAAGTGTCAACCTGACCCTTATTGTCTAACACTTTTGCCCAATCATCTATCACCGTAGTCAACTGAGTTTCACAGCTATGCCATTTTCTGAATGCATGTTGTTTGTCTGACAAAAGTTTATGTTCATCAAGATGGGCCATTATATTCGAACACACAATATGTTCAAGCAGCTTGCAAGGTATGCAGGTCAAGGATACCGGGCGATAATTACGGGCAAGAGACCTGTCCCCCTTCTTGAACAGGGGGCAAATGTTCGCAAGAGACCATTCACGAGGGATTTCACCTCTATCAATCGATTGTTGAAAAAGATGGGCAAATACCGGACCCAACTCTGTCGCCAACTCCTTTAGAACTCTAGGATGAAGTTCATCAGGTCCTAAGGCCTTAGATGGGTTGGTTTGAGGGCTGGATTTGGATTTTGATTGTTTCAGTTCCTGGTCTTTGCATACTTTTTACTTTAATCCTTTAAGAAGTTTTGTAACTCCTTCCTTAGTAACAACAATTTCTTCCATGAATGGGGCTGATCTATCCAGAAGAGGGACCTGGGTGTGTTCTGTTTTGGTGAACACATCCGTGAACTGACCATTAATTTCATCCGCCTTCTCGAAATCCGATTGGGCGACCCCACCTCCGTTCCTCTTTTTTAGAGGGGGGATACCATGGGTGTCTTTTTTCTGACTATTGATGTACCTATAAAAGTCCCTGGGATTAGCCTTAACATCACCAACCAAGTTATTCACATAGATGGCATGCTGCTTCCTAATATCAGCTTTGATTTCTCTCCGTAAAGTTTCAAATTTAGATCTAATTTTTACACTACCAGTCTTCTTAGCTTTTGCATGAGTTGCATTTCTTCTGCGAATCTTACGTCTTATTTCAGGTGTTATCCATGGAACCGAGGAGACCGTGCGACTAGTTTTTGATGGAATATGCTTATCAGCTGTGTCCTGAATGAAAGAAGTAATCAGATTGAAGTTTTCTTGAACCGAGCGAGTGTCTGAGTTAAATTACCATTAAAGTACTTTTCTTTTGCAAATTTAAGTGTTTCTGCCCTCATAGATACATAATCACCTTTCTGATAACGATAAACCTTCCTCCTAGGTTTCTTGATGGGGGGAATAACTACTTTCAAAGTTCCAGAAACAATGTCATGATCACTGAGTTTGTCTGGGGAGTGGATGTCTACAAATTGAGTAGGAAGGGAAGTCATTATTAAATCCAATGTGTTTCTTTCTCTTGTAGGGAAGTGGACTAACTGCTCCAATCCATGATCATTCATAATGTCTACCAACTTTTGTCCCTCCAACTGACTCAAGGCTGAACCAGATTTGTTGAGTTTGTCAGGCCAAACAATATTTCGGAAGTTGAAGTCCCCTAGTACATGAACTGAGGGTGGTTTGTTGCCTTTATGTTTATTCCTGATTTTATCAAGCTGTTCTCTGAACAAACGGTCAAAATCTTCCAATTTTAACAATTTTTCATCAGGTGTTCGATACCAACTTGCCACAAAATGAGAAGTTTTATTTGCAAACACTTTAACCCATACTGATTCTGAGTCGTTTTCCAATTCTGTGATGGGCATATGCGGGATGTCCTTGTGGATAAGCAACATTACACCACCGCCTGAACCATTTCTATCCTTCCTGTATACACTGTATGGAAAAGTTTCTGGAAACAATTCTGAGGTTGATATGGAGCTGTCAATTTTTGACTCTTGAATTGCCACAATCTGAGGTTGATGAAAGTCAAGGAAGGCCAACAACTCAAGTTTTTTACCCCGTATACTATTGATGTTTATGCTTGCAAATTTCAATCCGCTAATGAATTTGTCTTTATTTGTCACATTTTGGGGAGTTTTAGTTCCATTATCCTTTGCCAACGGAGCAAACCTATTTTTGATTTTCCAAGTTTAATTGCTCTGAGAAGAATGAATCCGAAAAATTGGAAAAGTGGCATTTTGGACAAAACCACAAGCAGTTTGAATTTTTCACAGCATCAAATTCAGATTCTGTGATGAGAGAGCATTCATTGTGAATCCACATATCACATTTGTCACATTGGACTGCTTTGTGACCATATAGAACAGGACCGCTGCATATATCACAGTCAGCTTTACAGCCAGTGCAATACCAAGATCCATTTCCTGATTTTAATTCCAACAATTCTTTTTCACTGAGTTTTACACATGTCACATGAAAGGATTTTCTGCATTCCTCACATTTAACAACCTTGTCTGCATCGTGCAGGTCTATCACAGGTTCGGACACATTGTTGACAGCAGAGATTTCATTCTTATACTGAAAAAACTACTTTCTCACATCTAACCCTAACTTTCTGTTATGACCTCATGGGTAGCAACATTGACAAAACAGGGAAAAAACCCGGGACCAAAAATCAAAATAAACCATTGACAATTGTCAGAAAAAAATACCGGGAAACAACGGGCCCAATTATCTTGGTTTGACAATTTTTGCTGTTTCGCCGAATATGGTATATTAACAGCTGTTGCATCTCCCAAAAGCGCTATGTTTCAGTAATTTGACGGTCGGTTGACACGTGCTTTGTTGACCATGTGTGTTTGTTGACATTACCAATACTCACTAGAGGGATGTTCACATTCAGAAAATGGCGAGATGGCTCGTCGCGCGCAAAGACACAAAAGAAAGTAGTTCCAAATCCGGATAAAAACCCATACCTCCTTCAAGGTTTCGGCTCTTTTCACGTTCGGACCCCGGATTATTTCGACCTTTTCTTTTCTTTTGTTGTATCTTGACCGCCGGTGTAGGCGAACCACAAATCTGTGTTTAACTTCTTGAGTAAAAGTTTATATACATTAAAACTCGTTCTCACTGGAAGGCAGTAGACCGGTGGCGAATATCAAATATATACACTTGTGATATAATCCAGCGAGAATTTCCACCACTTAGTTAGACCGCGACCGTGGAACAGATTAGTAATAACATCTCTTTATGTACACTCCTCTCTACTGTCTTTCTTTGTAATGTTTATATTGAAATTGACTGCAGGGGAATTACTGCTGACCTACTTAACTTTTTTTAACATCTGATAACGCACAGAGTAGAGGCTATGGACTAATTTTCTAGTGAGATATTCTAACCTTGATAAAGTCTGAAGCTTCTGTTTACGATATTTTACTCTTGTGTTGTTCAGCAATATGGTACAGTCCAAGATTATTTGTATTTGATCTTTAACAGCTAAGCTGAGAAACATGATATTCTGACTACTTTCCAATTCTGTCTGAATATCTTTAACTATAGGGTCTCTAACCGTTGATAACGAGGAGCATATTAACAGGAAATGTTCTTGGTTTTCTTCTGACTGCTTGCAGAGAATACAAGTTGGATCGACTTCATACTTGTTGAATTTATGTCTGTTGGATTGTAACACATATGAACCACATAGAAACTTTAATTTAGAAGGTAGTCTTGTATTGTCTTTCACTGACTGAGTGTCTAACTGTAGTAGGGGGTGTAACTTTCCCGGAGAGTATAGGTCACAGTTCAAAAAGCACAGTTTTTCGTAATATGGTACTGTAGAGCTGATTTCTTCATGCCAGTATTCATTTACAGCTTTGTTTACTTCACTTTTCCATTTTAATTTTGAAATTGGATTTTCTAGGTAGTATGTTATGTCATTTAGATCGATTTACATTAACCCGTGTTTGATGGAACTGCAACAACACAGGCTGGGATTGTGTATAGGAGCTGTTTACTGTGGCTGTCCTACTTGCGCGGACGACCTGGCTATGCTCTCAAACTGTGAAAATGAGCTCCAGTTAATGCTCAACGTAGTAAGGAGAAATGCGAAACAGGACAGAGTAACCATTCATCCTGACAAATCAAATGCTGTAGTACTGAAAAATCATAAATCTGTTGTAAAGAAATCTTTTGAACTTGAAATGGATGATAGGACAATCCCATTATCTTCTTCAACTACTCATTTGGGAATTTTGAGATCAGAAACTCAAGAGAACATAATTAACATTGAGCAGAGATTAAGTCTTGCCCGTAGGACTCTTTATGCGTTGATAAATACAGGCTTACATGGATCTAATGGGCTGAACCCTCAAGTCTCCTATAAAATCTACCAGTGTTATGTCATTCCAAGATTGTTATATGGACTTGAAGTATTACCATTAAACTCAAAACAGGTGCATATGCTTAGTAGATTTCATTTGGAAACACTCAGAAGGTTTCAGTCATTACCTACAAGAACCGCAACTAGTGCAGTATATCTTTTACTTGGTGCCCTACCGATGGAAGCTGAACATCATAAGAGAATCAAGTGAAAGATGCAGTGAATACATATTGGACACAATATCTTCAAAAGGACGCTCGAGACAAATCCACCTTATTAAATCTGAATATAGACTCTTTGTGCATTGGTAAAGTTCATAACGTATGGTCATCTTTAGAGTCAACAGTCTCTGATGTTAGAAAGGGCATTGTCAAATGTAGACTACTAACTGGTACATACTTATTCCAGTCAAATAAAAGCAAATTCAGTCGTTCAGAAGTTAGTGCTACATGTAGAAGCTGTGGCTTTGAAAGTGAAGACACTTCACATATGTTGTTATATTGCTCATCTCTTTTTAATCAAAGACAGCAGTTCTACTCAAAGGTGAAATCAACAGTTATATCATATATTGGAGCAAATCAATGGAAAGTTCAATTTAGTAATACACAGAATATAATAAAATTACTTCTGGATATCAGTTGGTTTGATAACCTGAACAGGGCAGATTGGCGTAAAACATTGGATAGAATGACAACAGATTTGTGTTACAAGCTTCATACGGAGAGGATACTGAAGAGTTCAGACGTACATAGCTAACCCCCACCAGTCATCTTTGTGTAAATAGTTATGTGTACAGGACTTTTACCACTGTTTTAGCATTGTTTTAGCGCCCCCTTAACGCGATTTTAAGTATAAGTCAACGTATGTTATTGTGCTCAAGAAGATACTTTTACAAGCTACCTATGCTTGGTGATCCATAATTGGATGCAAATACGAAAGAAAGAAGAAAGAAAGATGATACTTCCACAGAATTTTCTTCACAGCGATAAACCAGCTGTTCCTTTTCATACTTTTTACTGTTGTTTGTCTCCATGCTATCTGTTTTTCAACAGAGGTGTCTTTTTGGTTGCATATGTTGTTGAATAAAGTGAGAACTTTCTTGTCAATCTGAGCTTCTATAGGTAAAAGTCCGGATAAAATATAAACAGCGGAGTCTGCCGTATTGATGGGTATATTTAAGATCTGCTTTAAGATTTTCTTCTGGAATGTTTCTAATTCTTTAAGTAATGTCTTGGTGGGCATAATGAGTTCTAGCCCATATAGTAACACGGGTAACATGTATGTTTTGACTAGGTGGATTTTTGTTTCAGTATCTATTCCACTATTTCCATGTAGTCCACTAGGTATTAGACTATAAACAGTTCTTCTAGCTTTTTTAATGTTCTCTTCAACATTTATTTTGCAGGTTTTTTGATGGATGATGATCGGATAATACCTAAGTGAGTTGCCGAATCTACTTGTTTCATTTCGTCGTTTGTCATATATATTTTTGGACTGTCTTTTTGAGTTGATCTATCATTGGGGTGAACCATTACTTCAACACTTTTTTTCACTTGGAGTTCAAATCTTTCCATGTCCGAGTTATCAACAGCAATGTCCGTTAACACTTAAGATTAAACATATTTTATTGCCTTTATATACAATGGGGTTGGGCTACAAGTTCTCGCAACATTAGTTACAGCCCTCCCCCTACAATATCAAACACAGCAGGACATGGCAAGAAACAAACATTAATATACAATTTCTAAACGTGGAATAATGGAATTATCAAAAGTATAAATAAACATGTATCAACACAACGGCAGGAACATCGTCGTCCCAATGTCGGTGAAACTTTTTAAGGCCCCGGCACTGAGACGACGATGCCGCCCGTTATGCATGCACCAAAAATGTATATGTCATGAAGATACCAACAAAGAAGACGAAAAAAGAGAGAAAGACAAAAGGAAGTAAAGAGGGGAAAATGAAAAAAAAAGAAAAAAAATGCAGGAAAGAAAGAGCTGCGAACCGCCATCCTGTCCTCAAACCACTTACACCTTCGCGTATGGTTGGCTATTGAAACCTCTTTGAGTTTTTAATATACCTTTGGACAGCCTGAAAAAGAAGAAAATTTTCTTCATTAGATAAATTAGGTTTGCCAAAAAGAAGATAAATTACACTTAAAGGATGGGAAGATCTTGTTTCTCTAAACATAAGTATTCGTTGATTATTGAATATTTCACATTCTAATAAGAAATGTAAAGCAGACTCATTACTATTACCACAAGCACAAATAATATCATTCCGAAGATGATTGAGATATAGGTCCTCGTTTAAATCACGACAATTATTGCGTAATCTAGCATGCAAAATCGAAAGTTTTCTATCTCCTTTAAGGAAATAGTCTGGAACAGTACTATTATTGAACATCTGATTTCTAAGAGAATTTCGAAATGCCATAAATGACGGAGCATATTTGATATCACCACTTAGGTTATTCCATAGAAGAACTGACGAGGGTATACATGACCTTTTAAAAGTTTCAGTTCGTGTTCTAACCGAAGAAAGGTTTGTACTATTACGCAAAGGATAATTAGAAATTTCACTAACCAAAGGGGGGACAAGATCGGATATATATCCTGGGACTTGATCATTATTACATTTATACATAAAACACAATTTTTGAAATTTCCGTCTTTCAGATAGAGAGACCCAACCACATTCTCTATACAAGTTATCCATTGAGGTTGATCTTGTTAGCCCCGTAACAATTCTTGCGGCTTCATTCTGCAACTTTTCTAAAGCTGTTTTGTCTTGAATAGTACAGCCATCCCATACAATTGCCGAGTACTCGAGAAGAGGTCTAATATATGATATATAAATTTGATTTAAAGCAGTTCTGCTGAAAGTATATTTCAGTTTACGCATAATACCCAATATTTTATATGCAGAAGACAAAATATTCTCAATATGTGTATGCCACTGTCCATTGTCCGAAAAAGTAGCACCGAGATGTTTGTGAGAGTCAACAAACTCTATAGATGTATTATTAAATAGTAATGAAGGAAACTGTGTAACTGGTCTAAGAGAGAAAAGCATCGCCTCTGTTTTGCTCGGATTAAAATCTACTAACCAAGTTAAAGCCCTAGAGTGAATTACAGTCAAATCATGATTGATAATTCCTTGAATATCTTCTAAATTAGTAGCAGAAAAGAATAATGAACTATCGTCTGCAAAAAGCCTTGTCAGACTCAAAAGATTTTCAGAAATATCATTCATATAGACCAGAAAAAGAAGAGGACCAAGAACTGACCCTTGAGGAACACCTGCGGTGATAAGTGAGATTTCCGAAGTTGCCGAATTCACTTGAACTTGTTGTTTCCTAGAAGAAAGATAATCGGTAATCCAACTGAGAATTCGACCCTTAATACCATTTTGTCTCAATTTAAAAAGTAAACCACGATGCCAAACTCTATCAAATGCTTTTGATATGTCACAAAAAACCATGCATGCGTGTTGCTTATTTTCGAATGCCTGACAAATATGATGGTATATATCGAGAAGCTGATAAGTAGTTGAGTGCCCAGGTAAGAATCCTGCCTGATTGCTAAGTAGGGATATCGGTCGGTAGTTAACTGGAGATGTTTTGTCACCCATTTTATAAAGTGGCATGACTAACGACCGTTTCCAAGATTCGGGGAACTTTCCTTCTGAGAGAGAATGATTCATAATAATAGCTAAAGGTTTTGACACTTCAAGCGATACAGCTTTAAGCATTTTATAACTTATCAAGTCGGGTCCTGAAGCTTTATTAACATTAGAAATATCAAGAACATCTTTAATTTCATTTTCAGTTATTATAAACTCTTCCAATGAGTTACCTGTTTTTTCATAAAATGGAGGCAATGATGCACTAGAATCGTCAAGTGATGAAATTGAACAGAAATAAGAGTTTAAACAGTTTGCTTTCTCAACATCAGAGCTGTGAATAGTTACTTCCCCTAAAACTGAAGTAGTGCACAAAGGAGGAATGGTCGAAACAGTATTATTATTTTTTACAAAATAGCGGACAATCTTCCAAAAGTCTTTTTTATTGTTACTGTAGGAATCCATGAGAGACATTTCAAGGTTATTGTAAAAGGCTTCTTTGGCATGTTTTTTCAAATTATTAACTTTATTACGGAGATGTTTATATTTTGTCCAGTCCGACTCTTTAGATGATTTAGCAGCTTTAGATTTTATGCGATTCCGTAATCTTGAAAACTTTCTAATTTCTGAATCATACCACGGTTTGTCTCCAGGTCTGATAGTCACCTCTTTATTTGGAATACAAGACTTCAAGAAATCTATAAAAACTGATACAAATAAGGAACAGGACTCATCTACAGTTCCATTATATAAGCAGGACCAATCAAAATCTAGAAGCTTTTGTCTTAGAGCATCAAAATCAGCTCGTTTATAAAGCCAGACAGTGCGTTTATATGAATGAGACAATGAATGACTATGGGGTATATAAACGTATGTAGCTGAATAATCTGATATTTCATTTGGGTTTGCCAGCACTCCGGAGTTCAAAATCGTTAGATCGTCCGGGATTATTATAGGATCAAGAAGAGCCCTACCCCGCGTAGGCTCAGAGATAATATTGTATAAAGAATTTTCCATTAATACATTTCTTAAATTGTGATAATTTGGATTTAAAAGATCCTCATTTAGATCACCAATAACTATAAGATTTTTGCTGGATTCCATTGCTTTCTCTATGTTGAGATTAAAAGAATCAAAGAATTGTGAGTCACAAGGTTTCGGACTGAAAAATACTCCAATAAGATAATTTTGGTTATTCATTCGAACTTCCAACCAAATACATTCATCCCAAAAAATCTCGAGATCAAGTCTCCTTTTATGAATAAGACCTGTTGATGGATATACAATAATTCCACCGCCATGATTTGTTCGGTCTTTTCTATAGGGAGAGTCATAATAATTACCCAATAAAAGATTTTCATTTAAAATAGTATTATCTAAGTGTGTTTCAGTAAAACAAATTAAACCAAAGTCACAAAAATTATCTAAAACATACTCAAGCTTATTACGGAGACTTCTTATATTACAATGAAGAATAGAAACACAGTGATCCGAACTAATTTGATTTATTGGGCCAGGATTTGTTTCAACATCACCTGACATAATGACCAATACGAGCACTACAAGAGCAAATTCTAAATTATAAATGCTGTCCAGTAAGAATTTTGCGGACTGACCAAGAATAAATTTAATATAAGTACAGAGTGATATTAGGAAACTAAAAGAAAATATAAACTTACCAATTGTAGTCCTGGTAAAGCTTCCATACGCCTTACTGTAGAAGAGACCCACCGACATCCTCCACGCACCAATGTCAATATTCATGTTATATCGGTTGAAGTAAAATGTAGTTTGGAGACTGCCGGCCGATCTGCCATGAAGCTAGATATAGTGTTCTGGTATAAGACAGGATAACGGTTCGCAAGACAGATAAAAAGAGCTGAAGAAAGTATAAGACATATACAAAAATATGCTATGAAGATGTTAGAAGCTACTTTCATTTCTAATCCGAACTGACAAGAAACACAAATGGTTTGTGCACAATATTCTGGCGTAGAATGTTCTTCAAAACACAGCATTACCATCGCTGCCCCTCGACAGCAATGACAATAGCCGAGTCCTGAAATACACAGTAGGTTCAAATATAAAAAGTTATAACTAGCAGTTCAAATTAAATAATAATAGGGTACCGCATAGAAAGGACCTTCAGACCGTGAGCGCATAGCAAACTCTCAAAACAGCATGCGCAATCGTGTTAATAACCTTGCAGACAAAATATAAAACTATAAAACTTAGTTTAACTGGAGACAATCGCAGGCTGATCTGAGTGTCTGCCGTCGCACACGCCATAAGACCCCTACAGTCAATATAGTTATAGATTATATATAAAAAAAACAGTGCAGAGCGACATTATTATCAACAGAGCTACCCCACGCGAAAAGTGACCCTAAGGCCGTGCGCGAACCTCCAGCACCAGAATCGGCAACCGCTACACCGCCAAGCTGAGAATAGTATTCACTTCCACCACATACGAATTCAGTAGACCATAATCGGGTGGTGCCGACGCGGCTGTCGATCTGAACATTCCCTACACGAACGTGCCGAAAGACACCATCGCCCTCAACACAGCTCATATAATCTGCCCCCTCTTGTTTCAACTAGCTCCGCCATTGATTGTGTACTATTTTTACTATAGCTTAAATTATGCACGAGAATTACATGACTAAAGTGGAGTTATTTCATTCATATTTAAGATAGTAAATAAAGTCAAACTGTGCTATTTCTGAGTAAAAAAGCAAATACATTGGATAACGTAATCATGTTCTGGGTTTATAAAATCTAAATTAAGGTAAGACAAGATCTTTTCCAAGCAAGAACGAAATAAAATGTCAGCAGAGTTTCATTGATATGTTACTGCCATTATCGGATAATGTCCATCCCTTTATTATTATCCGTACAGTCCTCCAGATAAGAAGCGGTAACAGGGATAACTGTCAACACAACTCCACACCAAAGCACACATTATGAACCCGAATTAGAGGCGTCTCATTGAGCCTACTCCAATGAGGGGTCAAAATGTATGCTTCGTCTGAGAAATATGAAAGCGTAATCTCAAAATCATCCCCCTAAACCCCACCCTATCTGGAGCTCTGTGACTCCGTCTCTAAGCTAAGCTACCAAAATACAAGAGTACTAAATTTCGTAGAACCTGCTACCCAGCGCCATGCTCATAAGAAAGAGGAAAATTTCCATCTGTTCAGAACTCAGGACAAGAAGGGGTAACATGGATCATTTTCCACATTTAAACAACAAAACACTTTGTGAATCCTCATCAGAAGTGTCTTACCGAGACAGGCCTGTTGAGGGTACACAATGTGTACCTCCGTTTAGAGTAAGAATAAGAAAACCATCCCAAGTCCCTATCTCCATCAAATGACGAATATGGGTAGACAATTTATCAAAATGTCCGTAAGAATCGTGGCTATTGAGCCTTGCTCAAATTAAATAAACCATGAGATATATCCTTTAATAATGTTTCGAATATAAGACGGCGTTTGCACCGCCTGCCATACTGCTCCCTAGCACCCAAACCAGTCCTCATAATTTGTTATAAGACAGGAGATTCCTTACAAACGGGAAAAAGGAAGTCGCAAAAAGGCAGTCGCAAACTTTCAGATTCATCTCATAAGCTCATAGGAATCTGGTTTTTAGAAATTGCTTTACAAGGCGGGCTGGGGTGCCAAGCGTTCCATAACCGAGTAAGACGAGGAAATTACCCAGCGTCGAAATGACGTCCCACCGACGTCGGTGTGACGCATTGACGTCACATCGACGTCGGTAAGACGTCAAATTGACTTCATGCGCTTAAAAGGTAAGGTCATAATTGTAAAAAATGGCGTTAGATCTATCAGTTATTGTATAGAGACAGATATATATTCTTAACATAAAGATAGATTAGCACACATACAGTGCTTATAACACTTGAGATTCTCTACTGGAGTTAGTGTTCAATGTGAGGTCATCAGCACAGCCACTTTGATTACACAGGATATTTCCGATACGCCCTCCAATGTTGGACTCTTGGATGCGATCCATTACAGGATTGGCATAAAGTTTATACAAATCGGCACTGAGTATTCCACCCTGACGTACCCCTTGGGATACGTCAAATGAATCGGATATATTGTTCTCCCATTTAACAGAGCTACTGGCATTCTCGTGTAAACTTTGAATTAAAGTCCAATGTTTGTCTTGGATTCCAGCTTGGAATAACCTGCGTAGCATATGCTTATGGTCTACAACATCAAAGGCGGCTTTTGCATCCAACAGGATGATATAAGCTGTCAGATTATTGTCTTTACTTTCACGTATAAAGTAGACAACAACAAATAAGGTACATTATGTAATATATTGCCAAATACAATTATGACATGACAACAATGTGTGAACATGTAAGCTGACGTAATAAATAATTATAACTGTGCATTCGAAAATCGTTTCAGACCTTATGCATATTAAACGTATTCTTTAAAACGTTTTCGGTGCAAAATAGCATTTTTGTGCTGGTGTGCAGTAAAACCAATATATATCTCACTCTTTCACTTACTCGAAAATCAATTGTGTACATAGGGCACCTGTGGTTTTTGCTTATGATAATGATCATTGTCGCGTGAAAATCTAAGTTACGACATGTGTAAACACTGAAGACGCAAATCAGCATACGCAACTTCGCATTTCTGGTGGGGGTTCCTTTAGAATTTTTTCTTTCTTCTCAAAAAGGATTTATGTACCCTTGGAAATCTAAACACACTGCATTGAAAAGACAATGATACGTTTGCGCATACACGCAGGCTTATTTGAGCATTATAGTATGCGTTTCATAATCTAAAATCATGTTATTGTTTTCCAACAGAAATGATTTTTATAGAAATTTGTTCAAAGAGAGTCAAGATTTTTTTTTTATTTTATTTATTTGTTCTATTTATTTACCTTTTTCACAATGCTTACATTTTAAATATTTTTGTTTTCATTCAAAAGTGAATGCTGTTAGAAATCAGCACTGCAGTAGAAATTATGCAAGGGAATATGATTTGACACTTTTTACACTGTATATTGTATAATCAGTGATCCTTAGTAGTGGAATAGGGGTCTTTATAAACCCAGAGTAAAAGTGACATGGTGAGCAAAAGATAAGAAAGTAGGTTATCTGTACTTATCTTTTGAGTACGTGATAAGTAGGTTACCTGTACTTATCTTTAGGGTAAAGGTGATAGATAAGATAACAGTGCAACCCCCCCCCCCCCCCCAAAAAAAAAAAAAATATATATATATATCGATATTGCGCAACCTGATAAAAATATATTCAGTATAAAAAAGAATCGATTGCTACAAAAAAAAAAATAATAAAAAAAAAGAAATATGGCTCAAGCTCAGTTGTCGACGTCGGAATTGGAAGTAGATGTTGAAGTGAATGAGCCATATAAGAACCGTAAAATTACATTTAATATAGATAGGAGACATTATATTTCTGTCTTTAAAAACGAAAATAGGGAAACTGTGATAAACATTCGGAAAGGTACCCGTTCTGTATCGATTTCGAAGACTCTATGGACAGAAATTTGTGATTTAAAAGAGTCAGTCTTACTGTGTGTTTCAGTGGTTGAGCAAGAATAAAGACGATGGCGGATTTAAAATATTTAAAGAAAATTTATTTTGATCCGTCGCATGCCGGATCATTTAGTGGACCAGAAAAACTTTACCAAACTGTAGAAAATAGGGAAAGTTTAAGATAGGCAGGAAAAGAATTAAACAGTTTTTGGAGAATCAGGAAGAATATGCGTTGCAGAGAGATATTAAAAGGAAGCGTAAGAGAAGAAAAGTGATAGTATCGGGGTTAGATAGTCAGTGGGGAGCGGATTTGGCTGACGTACAAAGTCTATCTAAGTCGAATGAAGGAATCAAATTTTGGCTCGTTGTTATTGATGTATTTTCGAAATATCTGTTTGTGAAAACTCTGAAAGATAAAAAATCTACTAGCGTTGTAGACGCTTTTCGAAAAATACTGGATCAAGGGCGTATTCCGGAAGTGGTTTTTAGTGATAAAGGGGGAGAACTGAATAATAATTTGCTGAAGAAAGAGTTACAGAAATACCACATCAAGTACTTTACGACGCAAAATGACGATATCAAAAATTCTGTCGCCGAAAGAGTTATTAGAACATTACGTAATAAATTATACAGAGTGTTTCAAAAAACAACGTTCTTATCGTTATATTGAGGTACTCCCTGACATTGTGAAGGGTTATAATAGTACGAAACACAGAAGTATTGGAATGGCCCCGGTAGAAGTTACGAAGGATAACGAGGCTGTGACGTGGGATCGTATGTACAACGAACAACAACAGAAGAAGCGACATGATAGAAAAGGCAAAGAAGTAATCAAGCGCAAGAAATGGAAACAAAAGTCTGTTTTTAAATTTAAAGTCGGGGATTACGTTAGATTGGCGCATTCTCGATATTTATTTCAGCGAGATTATCAACAAAAATGGACGACCGAACTATTTAAGGTATCTGAAAGATTTCTGAAAGAGAATATTGCGTTATATAAGGTTGTAGACTTATTGGTTGACCCTGTAATTGGGAATTTTTATAGCTGGGAGCTCATGAAAGCTGACCAGGCGAACGAATTTTGGCGAGTGGAATCTATCTTAAAATCTCGTAAACGGAAAGGTAAAAAGGAATACCTTATCAAATGGGAAGGGTATGGTGACAAGTTTTCCAGTTGGGTGCCAACATCGGACGTGAAAGACGTGCCGTCTTCCCTAAAATGAGTTTTTACGTGATAATAAACAGCGATGAGAGTTTGAATTATTTTCCGGATAATCAGCCTTGTAGATTTAAGACGCAATTGGCAAAGACATTGAGTTTAACAGGAAAGTGGGTAGTGGCTTTAACGGAAATAGATTTGATGGAAAAAATTCAGCTCTCTTCGCTTTACGTGAACTGCGATATATGTCAGAGCACAATCGTAGATGGAGAATGGACCGATGTATTGCGACTTATTAATACAGGCGTGAAAAGACAATTCACTAACAGTTTTAATTGGTTGTATTATCTTTCAGTTGTTAAAACTGAAATCAGAGAAAAAACAAAGTAACGGAGTTTTCGCTACATTTTTAAATCGACCCGTGAGGGTGACGTTACATTTTATGAAAGTGGAAAAGTAAAAGCAAAAAATAATAATATTTTTTTTTGGGACAAAATATGGATGTTTCGAAAGTGTACGTTCCAGATCATCATAAGTGGGAAAATATTATGACGAATTATTATCACACAGAGTAAGGGAAGCGAAAAATGGGAGTAACCGGAAAAGTCCGGATGATTATTTGGTTTCGAAGGAAAGTTCATCTGTACCGAAAGAAACTGTCGCTGATCCGTTAAGAGTAAAATTAGTGTCAACGGTTAAACAAGCCAATGATCAGGTCGTTAGTGAATTACGTCGTGAGTCGGATGGAGAGAGTATAAAACCTGCAGCATTGCACGAAACAAACAGAAATATGAAAAGGCGGACAAAGGGAGGACGTAAGAAAGGCTCTGGAAAGAAAAAACAGAAAACCCAGAGTCGTAGAATAAAGAAAAGCAAAAATAAGAAAAAGACGAGAAAAGTGAAAAGACGGATCAAGGATATATTTACATTGTAACAAAAAAAAGAGAGAAAGATGGCGGCACTGAATGAAGAATTCTTTTCTGAATGGCAACCTACGGAACTCGATATATTTCGGCTTAACCCTACACAAACAGCTGTAGAAAGAATTTTCTACCAACAGATTAGACCTATTAACCAGTTATCTCCATTTTCCCCTGTGGAATTTGTGATTGCGGGATATAATGGGTTACAGTATGTTGATTTGAAGAATAGTTATGTGAGTTTGAAAATAAAAATTGTTCATCGGGTAACAGGCGCGAATCTGAAAACGACTGAATATGTGGGACCAGTGAATCTAATAGTGCATAGTTTGTTTGAACAGGTTGACTTAACTTTACAAGGAAAATTGGTATCTACCTCGACGAGTCATTACCCTTATAAAGCGTACTTGCAAAAGCTATTATCTCTAGGAAGTGATAGTAAACACTCGCAGCTGTCAACGCAGTTGTGGATCAAAGATACGCGACAGGATTCGGATGATGCAAAAACAGGCGATACAGCTTTAGTGGACAGGACTAAGCCGTTTCTACTTAGCAAACCTGTTCATTTGATATCGGATTTATGCCACGACTTGTTTGGATTGGAGAAATACATTTTAAACCAAGTAGAGATTGGAATGAAATTTTATCAATCGAAACCTGCTTTCTACTTGATGACGGATATTCTGGGTGCTAACTTTCGGATAGACATCGTTGAAATGGTTTTAAATGTGTGCAAGGTGCAAATTAATCCCGCAATTGTATACGCGCACAATCAAATACTTCAGAAAACGCCGGCAAAATACCCTTACATTGGCACGGTAATTCGGATGAACGCTATTCCTCAAGGCCAAGTGTCTTTTACCTTCGATACTGTATGTCAAGGAAGAAAACCTAAGAGACTGATTATAGGATTTGTGAACAGCAAGGCAGTGGCAGGTGACTTTACTCTATCACCGTGCAATTTTGCTTCCTATGACCTTTCACAGATAAACGTGTATGTCGATGGTCAGCCTGTTTTAGGTAATGCGATGAATATCAGTAGTAACGCTTCAACAGGGGTAGATACCGTAGAACCGTTGCTTTGGATGCTGAAAAGTTATGGAAAATGGGGGAAAGATGATGGAAATCAGCTCACAGTAGCCGACATAAATAACGGATTTGCAATCTATGTATTCGACCTGGAACCATCATTTCCTGAAAGAGATCATATCTATCTCTTAAAACAAGGCATTGTGCGCATTGAAGCGCATTTCGAGAAACCGTTACCTCATGGTGTCACGTGTATTACCTTAGCTGAGAAATTAAATTATTTTGAAATTAACGTTGCTAGGGAAGTGGTAGTTTATAAGTGATAAAAAAAAGGAAAAAAAAATCAAGATGACTGAAGGAAATTGGTACGACACTCACGCGCTTATTCCATTGGAAACGCCGACCAGAATGACTATAGTTGCGTCTACAAATTCGGGTAAAACCACGTTCTTGAAGAAACTGCTGGAAAATTCTAAAGGGATGTTCAGAACGGATTTTAAAAATGTATATTATCATTATGGGAGTGCATACCAGCCAATTTTTGACGAGATGTTAAAGACTATTCCCAATTTGATATTTAAAGAAGGGTTGCCCGTAGAGGAAGAGTTGTCCGAAATATCGAAAAATACCAATCATAATTGCGTAGTGCTAGATGACCTGATGGTAGAAGTGAATAGTAATCCGAAACTAGAAAAGTTATGGACCGTTTATAGTCACCATTACAATTTAACTATCTTATATCTTACGCAAAATCTGTTTGAAAAGGGAAAAGCAGCTCGCAGTATTAGTCTGAACACTTCCTATTTTTGTCTTTTTAGAAATTTTAGGGACGAATTACAGATTCAACATTTCGCGCGAGAGGTGTTTCCCGGTAAAACTAAACTTTTCATGCAAGCCTATAAATTGGCTACATGTAAGGAATATGGATACTTATTAGTAGATTTAGAGAGTAAAAGTGATCGAAGATTTCGTCTGAGGACTAACATTTTTCCTGGAGAAAATACTATCGCATACGACTTAGAAAGGGTATAAAGTTTGAGGAATTCGATGAAGTTATATTATTTTTAGAATTTCATTGACATTAAAGTAACATGAATCAAAATATTGTGAAAGAGAAATATTTTTTACAGTTTTTGGTGAACGCGGAGAAAAGTCAAGCAAAACTTATTTTGAAGATCATGAATAAAGCGCAAATGGAAGCTGTGTTGACAATACTATATAATATCATTCACGGGACCTTTAAAGTCAAACAGGACATTGTCGACGGAGTGCGCATGTACAGAAAACAGATCTATAAAATTTTTGACAAAAAGATCGCTGTAGTAAAGAGAAAAGAACTTATGATAAGACGCTTTCATGAATTAGTTACCTTACTGAGAGTGGCTGTGAAAGAAATCTTTTGAAAAGAATGTCGGTTAAAGAACTTATTGTGTTGCCAAAACAGAAATTTGAAACATTATCGAAGTCGAATAACGATAGCGTAGAAATGAAAAGCGTAGCATGTCAAACTGACTTTACTGACCATGAGAATTATGAGAAAGTAGATGATACGAACGGTATTTCGTCGACGGCAAAAGATGAGAATCTTAAAAGTGAAATTGCCCAACGTGTGAAAGATGGTGCTCCTGGAAAACTAGATCACGGCCGCTTATCTCCGTCAGCACCACACCGTGTTGTGTAAAGGAAAATGTGCAGGAGATTTCCGGTGGTTCTGCTGGCGATTCGAAAATAAAGGTCACGAAAGGTAGATGTCTCGGTTTCAATGGGATATATTCTTTTCCAGCGTAAAACAAAAGAAAAGGAAAATGTCATGCAACCCTTCAATCGTTTTTCTATGAATACGAGTCTTGATCGAAGCCAGATTCTCAGTTATACAACAGATTTCCATTTTTTCCGGAGCGAGGTCATGGCGGTGGCCGTTTTGTTGACATGCAAACATTTCAAATTTGCATTCCTGAAGTCGCCGAGTATTTATGTTTTCATCTATCACCTGTATATTAAAGGTCTCTCATATAAGTACCAGTTACGAGCCTAAACAGAATTTGCTACCTTCCTTCAGCCCAGATAATGAAAGTTGTTGTGGAATTCGTGATCCAGGAGATCGGTGGTGCTGAAGGCGATAGGTGGCGGTGCAGGAGATTGTTTTATGTTGTGCCACCAATGACCGTTTTTAACTGTTTTATAACGTAAATAATGTAGTAGCATGGCATGGTACAGATTCGCACAGCTTTCAGATTCGTACACTTGGCTGTACAATGCCTCTGCTGCTTTAAGCATGCTAATTAAAATGAAAATAACGACTCCAGCAATCAGGGGATTGAATTATCAATCAATCATTTGCACTGCAAAGCTTCTGTTAGAACTAAATGGTACAAAAGTAATGCTAGTTTGTCAATCGGGTACTTACATTCGTCCCACTTTCTTTGTTTAATTACATTGTGCACACGGCCACCAACCCAACTCATTCATCGCATATACCAATGGGGCAAAACTTTCTGTTCCTTATTTTTTGAGACCAAAATTCGATAAAACAGGCAATGCTATGCGATGGGACATTCATTGGAATTTTGGACAAAGGTATTGGTTTATAAAACATTTTATGCTTGACCGTTTGAAATGTTTTGTAGCGGAGAAAAGGGCACTTTCCATTTAGTTGCATGTCAACAAAACGGCCACCTCCATGACCTCGCTCCGGGAAAAAATGGAAATCTGTTGTATAACTGAGAATCTGGCTTCAATCAAGACTCGTATACATAGAAAAACGATTGAAGGGTTGCATGACATTTTCCTTTTCTTTTGTTTTACGCAGGAAAAGAATATATTCCTTTTAAACCGTGACACCTACCTTTCGTGACCTTTATTTTCGAATCGCCTGCAGAACCACCGGAAATCTCCTGCACATTTTCCTATACACAACACGGTGTTGTGCTGACGGAGATAAGCGGCCGTGTAGATGGTTCTAGGTCAGAACGACAAAGACGTTTACGACGAAAAATCAAGTGGATACCATACTAATGATTGATAAATTTTGTGTGTGTTTTTTCTATTTCTTTGTTGTTGAAAATAAATAACTAAATAAATTGGTAAAAAAGGTATTCGTTATTTTCGTAAGTTTGTTCATTTTTCCGTTTTAACGGTTTTTTTTTAGTCAAACAGGTATAAGGAAGTTAACAGCGATCGTTGTCACATTTGTGCAAGGTCGAAGTTCAAAAGGATCGTCCGAAATCAGAGAGGGGAGGAACCGACATTTTTTTATCTCCTTCCTGTTTTTAAAAGTAAAAAAAATGAACAGGTCGGAGACCTTCTTCTCTGGATACTTGTATGATAATTTTACGCATTGCCCGTTTTAATGAGAACAATAGGGTCTGCTGAATACACCAGTGATCAATGAATTGTGTCGATATAGGATTAATTTTCGTCATGTCAGTATCTTTAAGACACTTTTTTTCTTTTCTTTTAAGAGTCATTCTTTTTATGATATAGAACCCTAATTTATTTTAAACAGTATTTTATTTTCAATTAACAAAAACATACACAATAAAGCATCAATTCAGTTGGGATTGTGTAGCCAACTTTAAGCTTATAGATGACTGATGTGACGACAATTAATCGATATTGTAACAAAAAAAAGACAAGGAACAAAACACAGATTTAATTGTCATCATTTCAGCTTTATTATTCTGATAAATCTCACCAAACTGTCCATGTCCAGGTCAAAAAAAAAATAATTGTCACTACTTGAGACCTCTCTCATTCGTCTCGGCATTGCAGTACTGTAGGGTCCACGAACGTCTCCCGAGTCTGCCTGTACATCCTTCCCAACTTTAGCATTCCAATCCCCCTGTACAAGCAGAATGTCCTTATTTTGTCGCTTGGTCTATGCTTTCCTGGAGTTGCTGGTAGAAGTGGTCGACCTCATTATCATCATGCCCAGATGTTGGTGCATAAACCTATGCGATGGCGATCTTAAAGGGAGCTGCTCTCAGGCGGATTGAGACCAGTATGCTGGAGACCGGTCGGCATCCCAAGACAGCACTCACCATGTCCTTATGCACAAGAAATCTAACCCCATACTCATGTATGTCCTCTTCGCCACTGAAATAAACCTTGTTTCCATTATCTGTTGATGTCTCACCAAAGTTTTTCCAGCTCCACTTACAGAGTCCCAGTATGTTCAAGTGATACCTCTCTTCAAGTTTTCCAGCTGGCCGCCGAGTCCTTACGTTCCAGGTTTCAATTCTTTATATATTAGTTCATGGGGATATATTTCGTAAAAAAGGGGTCCCGTAAGCATGATTATTAATTTTATGCCCTTATCATAGTCACTTGGGACAGTCTTTTAGAAGATAAAAAAAAGGTTGTTGCCATTTTTTCTTTCATCATTTTACCTAGAAAATGGGCAAAGTAATGGATGGGTTTACATTGACCCAATACAACACCCAGTTGTAGCAAATGAGTTGTAGAAAATGTTTTGTGTCATAAATATGTCTTTTTGAATATTCTAATACATTAAAAGCAACATGTAGTCCTAAAATATTGGACAACTGTCATGATATATTTGTAACGTATAGTACGAAAATTATACCAAATCGGTGGAGTGAAGTTTATACATGTGGTCCTTCATGAGCATAAGAGATCACTTGTCTTTGAATCATGCTGCTCTTATCTTTTAAAAATAATTTCTTATACTTTTCGAATCAATTAGGTTGCAGTTAGCAGTGGCAATATCAACTGAAGACAGAATATATCTTATTTCTTAAGAGTTTCCAAAACACTAGTAAGAAGAGCTAAGGGCTGCTGAAGTCTGTATTATGTTTTAAGATGAAAAGTGTACATGTAAGCATGAAAACCGCCATTCTGAAAGTAAATCTACTATAATAGCATTGATGTTTTTTTAAAAAAAAAAAAAAAAAAAAAAAAAACAGTAACATTACGTTACATTACTGTAATCTGCCGGAGGAATAATAATCCAGGGTAATGTGCAATACAAGTGGGACCCAGTAGGCATAACTGTTAATTTTATGTTTTTATCATAGTCATCCAGGGCAGGCTCTTTAAAGCTAAAAAATTATTGTTGCCACATTATATTTCTTTGTTTTACCTAGAAACTGGTCAACGTAAGAGGTGGGGTAACATAATGGCTTTACAGCAGCCAGCTTTACATGTGGAATGTAGGGAACAGTGAAATTTATAAATATGACTTTTTTTTAACTATCTTGATTTATAAAAAAAAACTGAACTATTTTTAAAAGATAGGTTATGTTATTCGTCAAGCAATATTTGTAATGTTTATCACTAAAACTAAAAAAAAAATAATAATAATAATAATAATAAAACACGATCTGAATGACTCGCTGGAATGGATTTAGGATGTGTTTTTTTTTTAATAAAGCCACTCTGTCTCTTCGGATTGAACCATGGCTATCTTTGAAAGAACTGCTTGAATGTATATTTTGAATTAGTTAGGTAGCAGTTAGCAGTGGCATTGCCAGCTGAAGAGAGAATCCAACTTTTTCCTTAGGAATTTCCACTAGATTGACAAAATTTGCTATTTAAACTGTAGATGATATAACCATTCAGTGTAACTTTTATTCCTTCGTTAAAAGATGTTCATCCAACTGTGAAGAAACACAATTGTAATATGCCTTTAATCTATGATAATATGGGGTTGTAATGCACTTGAAAGGCAATGTAACAGTAACATTACGTTACATGTGTGTGTGTGTGTGTGTGTGTGTGTGTGTGTGTGTGTGTGTGTGTGATTATATTGAGAAAGCTGTTTTTAAAGGCTCAATTCGCAATTGCCAAAGAACATTTAACTTACCACGAGTACTAAGATGGCAAAGTTTGCTATTTAATACACATAAGAACTCAACTAGAGGCATATATCTTTACATCTGAAGGCTGTAGAACTTTTTTGATACATTTAATCTGACTTACAGCAGCAGCACAAAACCCTTCATTTAAAATTACATGCGACAAGGAAAATATGCATAAGTTGATATTGGACATAAGTAATTCCTGTCTAGGTTAACAGGAACTTTCACAGAGGTGACGCCTATTTCCCTTCCTGTGCTGTCGACCGAGGCAATCAGACAACCTACACTCAAAGAGTCTGTTATCTGAGGCAACTGACAGAAGTATCGTCTCAGTCGAGCGTTATGAACACACTTATTGCTATGGTGTCGACTGCATTCTTATTCAACAGCCCTTTGCTCAGTATTGCCTAATAAGCAAGTTTGTGTTAATCCCATAATTTTAACTTACATGTTAAATTGTAATCAACGTTACCCGTTTGTGTTGCTCCCATCGGTTACACTGTAACATATTATTATCACTTTTACAATATAACAATGAAAAATTACGTTTTTAAGAGATTAAAATCTGCCTGACATGTATCGCTCATTGTAACATACCAAAATTTATTTAGTCAAGTAATTCTGTACATCCCTTGTCTGTGATCTGATACATTATCACAAACGTCTTAATGTAACGAAAGACAAATTTAATTTTGACTTTTTAATATGTGTGGTGTTTTTTCAGTCGTTGTATTGATATTTCATCATAGAGCTGCATTTTCTTACTTTATTAAAAAATATCTGGACAAGGATCATTCAGAATAGCAGTAAGATTTAAGAACTAAGTTTATTTCCGTTATTATTGCTAAGCAATATGGTAAACTGTTCAAAGTCAATGAAATCATTTGAAAATCAGGTGTTAAATGTCAGCACTTGATAGGTAGAGTATGCATTACTTGTATCGTTTCCTTGGTTTCTATTCAGAACTTATATATTACTGTTTGAGCACATAAGACATAAGAAATTTATAAACTACTGAGTAACAGGTTATATTCGTTACTCGTTCCGTTTTCCTTCTTTTTGTTTTGATATCATGCTGCCAAATTAAATTAATGTTAAATATATTACTAAGAACAACTGGGATCTTATACATTATCACAAACGGCTTAATGTAACATCAGGGAGAAGAACTCTATAAGCACTCAGCTTTCGTTCTAATCCCAAGATTGTATTCTATATTATATATATGTATGTATGTTACAATTTAAAAACGAATAAAATATGTTTAAACCAAGAACATCTGGGATTCGTCAAGAAATAACTGAGCAGCAATAGCCTAGATCAAAATGCTATGTCCTCTTTACTTGCCATTGTGTTATGTGGCTCAGAGCTTTGTTGAACTCTGTCCCTTAAAAATAAATTAATCGTTAAATCAAAATTAAGCATAGGTTCCTTGCTGAATCAGTTCTTTAAAGAGACTGTTGTATATAATCATACTAGTAAGAAAAAGGAAAAATAAAAGATGATGATTTTAGGAAATAAAGATAATCTCTAAACTATATTGCTGTGATAGCCTGTGACACGACTTCTTTTTTTGTCTTTTCATTCTACTTAAAGTGATTGCCCTTGATATGCAATGATGACACGGTAGTGAGAAACTTGCAGCCGCTATCTCACGATTAAACATTGCCACTGATAGAGCAATAGAGTCTTTAAGGGCTTGAACCACTCAAAAGCTTTAGGACCTGGTAGTTCTTATACTGTTTACTTGACGTCAATTCAATACGTTGTCATTTTGATGTCGTGTGCTTGCTGGGTAGGATGCAGTTCATCAAGTCCTAAAGCTTTTGAGGGGTTCAAGGGGATTATATATAGCCGTTACCTCACGATAAAATATTGTCACTGATAGAGCAATGGGGCCTTTAAGGGCTTGAACCCCTCAAAAGCTTTAGAACTTGATGAACTGCATCCTACCCAGCAAGCACACGACATCAAAATGACGACGTATTGAATTGACGTTAAGTAAACAGTATCCTATAAGAACTACCAGGTCCTAAAGCTTTTGAGTGGTTCAAGCCCTTAAAGACCCTATTGCTCTATCAGTGGCAATGTTTAATCGTGAGATAGCGGCTGCAAGTTTCTCACTACCGTGTCATCATTGCATATCAAGGGCAATCACTTTAAGTAGAATGAAAAGACAAAAAAGAAGTCGTGTCACAGGCTATCACAGCAATATAGTTTAGAGATTATCTTTATTTCCTAAAATCATCTTCTTTTTTGTTTTCCTTTTTCTTACTAGTATGATTATATACAACAGTCTCTTTAAAGAACTGATTCAGCAAGGAACCTATGCTTAATTTTGATTTAACGATTAATTTATTTTTAAGGGACAGAGTTCAACATAGCTCTGAGCCACATAACACAATGGCAAGTAAAGATGACATAGCATTTTGATGTAGGATATTGCTGCTCAGTTATTTCTTGACGAATCCCAGATGTTCTTGGTTTAAACATATTCTATTCGTTTTCAAATTGTAACATACATACATATATATAATATACAATACAATCTTGGGATTAGAACGAAAGCTGAGTGCTTATAGAGTTCTTCTCCCTGATGTTACATTAAGCCGTTTGTGATCATGTTTAAGATCCCAGTTGTTTTTAGTAATATATTTAACATTAATTTTATTTTGCAGCATGATAATAAAACAAAAAGAAGGAAAACGGAACGAGTTACGAATATAACCTGTTACTCAGTAGTTTATAAATTTCTTATGTCTTATATGCTCAAACAGTAATATATAAGTTCTGAATAGAAACTAAGCAAACGATACAAGTAATGCATTCTCTACCTATCAAGTGCTGACATTTAACACCTGATTTTCAAATGATTTCATTGACTTTGAACAGTTTACCATATTGCTTAGCAATAATAACGGAAATAAACTTAGTTCTTAAATCTTACTGCTATTCTGAATGATCCTTGTCCAGATATTTTTAATAAAGTAAGACAATGAAGCTCTATGATGAAGTATCAATACAACAACTGAAGAAACACCACACATATTAAATGGTCAAAATTAAATTTGTCTTTCGTTACATTAAGACGTTTGTGATAATGTATCAGATCACAGACAAGGGATGTACAGAATTACTTGACTAAATAAATTTTGGTATGTTACAATGAGCAATACATGTCAGGCACAAACAGATAATAAGACATTCTGTGTCTCTTAAAAACGTAATTTTTCATTGTTATATTGTAAAAGTGATAATAATATGTTACAGTGTACTCGATGGGAGCAACACAAACGGGTAACGTTGATTACAATTTAACATGTAAGTTAAAATTATGGGATTAACACAAACTTGCTTATTAGGCAATACCGAGCAAAGGGCAGTTGAATGAGAATGCAATCGACACCATAGCAATAAGTGTGTTCATAACGCTCGACTGAGACGATACTTCTGTCAGTTGCCTCAGATAACAGGCTGTTTGAGTGTAGGTTGTCTGACTGGCTCGGTCGACAGCACAGGAAGGGAAATAGGTGTCACCTCTGTGAAAGTTCCTGTTAACCTAGACAGGAATCACTTATGTCCAATATCAACTTATGCATATTTATCTTGTCACATGTAATTTTAAATGAAGGGGTTTGTGCTGCTGCTGTAAGTCAGATTAAATGTAACAAAAATGTTCTACAGGCTTCAGATGTACAGATATATGCCTCTTGTTGAGTTTTTATGTGTATAAAATAGCAAACTTTGCCATCTTAGTACTCGTGGTAAGTTAAATGTTCTTTGGCAATTGCGAATTGAACCTTTAAAACCAGCTTTCTCAATATAATCACACACACACACACACACACACACACACACACACACACCTGATAGTTTACAAAAATGTAACGTAATGTTACTGTTACATTGCCTTTCAAGTGCATTACAACCCCGTATTATTATAGATTAAAGGCATATTACATTTGTGTTTCTTCACAGTTGGATGAACATCTGTTAACGAAGGCATAAAAGTTACACTAAAGGGTTATATCATCTACAGTTTAAATAGCAAATTTTGTCAATCTAGGGGAAATTCCTAAGGAAAAAGTTGCATTCTCTCTTCAGCTGGCAATGCCACTGCTAACTGCTACCTAACTAATTCAAAATATACATTCGAGCAGTTCTTTCAAAGATAGCCATGGCTCAATCTGAAGAGACAGAGTGTCTTTATTAAAAAAAAAAAAAAAAAAAACAACACATCCGAAATCCATGCCAGCGAGTCATTCAGATCGTGTTTTATTATTATTTATTTTTAGTTTTAGTGATAAACGTTACAAATATTGCTTGACGAATAACATAACCTATCTTTTAAAAATAGTTCAGTTTTTTTTATAAATCACGATAGTTAAAAAAAAGTTATATTTATAAATTTCACTGTTCCCTACTTTCCACATGTAAAGCTGGCTGCTGTAAAGCCGTTATGTTACCCCACCTCTTACGTTGACCAGTTTCTAGGTAAAACAAAGAAATATGATGTGGCAACAATAATGTGTTAGCTTTAAAGAGCCTGCCCTGGATGACTATGATAAAAAAAATAAAATTAACAGTTATGCCTACTGGGTCCCACTTGTATTGCACAGTACCCTGAATTATTATTCCTCCGGCAGATTACAGTAATGTAACGTAATGTTACTGTTTTTTTTTTGTTTTTTAAAACAAACAAACATCAATGTTATTATAGTAGATTTACTTTCAGAATGGCGTTTTTCATGCTTACATGTACACTTTTCATCTTGAAACATAATACAGACTTCAACAGCACTTAGCTCTTCTTAGTAGTGTTTTGGAAAGTCTTAAGAAATAAGATATATTCTGTCTTCAATTGATATTGCCACTGCTAACTGCAATCTAATTGATTCAAAAAGTATAAGAAATTAGTTTTAAAAGATAAGAGCAGCATGATTCAAAGACAAGTGATCGCTTATGCTCATGAAGGACCACATGTATAAACTTCACTCCACCGATTTGGTATAATTTTCGTACTATACGTTACAAATATATCATGACAGTTGCCCAATATTTTAGGACTACATGTTGCTTTTAATGTATTAGAATATTCCAAAAGACATATTTATGACACAAAACATTTTCTACAACTCATTTGTTACAACTGGGTGTTGTATTGGGTCAATGTTAACCCATCCATTACTTTGCCCATTTTCTAGGTAAAATGATGAAAGAAAAAATGGCAACAACCTTTTTTTTTATCTTCTAAAAGACTGTCCCAAGTGACTATGATAAGGGCATAAAATTAATAATCATGCTTACGGGACCCCTTTTTTACTACATATCCCCATGAACTAATATATAAAGAATTGAAGTAAAAAGTATGCAAAGACCAGGAACTGAAACAATCAAAATCCAAATCCAGCCCTCAAACCATAGTTGGAAACAACTAAGATTCCAAATAATCAAGATACAGAGAACATATGGCCAACCGAGTGAGCAGCTTGTTTCCAAAAGGTGGCCACTCAGCAACCCAAACCGAACCAAAAATAATAAGAACATACATAAGGTAAAACATCACAGAAACTCTGACACCAAAAACAGGCAACAGAGAACCACAACAGAACTACCGCCTTGGAACGGTCAGTAATGAATTACTGGGGGGCTTAAATCGATTTTACAGGCCCAACCTCACCCTCAGTTTCTGAAGTGGTACAAAACATTTAGTTGGTTGTTCAGTTCGCATGATAACCCTCTAACTCGTCAATGAATCATTACGGTAAACACATAAATCAAATTTCAACACTATGAAGAAGCAAAGACGAGGACTCAACAGAAACCTGGAACGTAAGGACTCGGCGGCCACCTGGAAAACTTGAAGAGAGGTATCACTTGAACATACTGGGACTCTGTAAGTGGAGCTGGAAAAACTTTGGTGAGACATCAACAGATAATGGAAACAAGGTTTATTTCAGTGTCGAAGAGGACATACATGAGTATGGGGGTAGATTTATTGTGCATAAGGACATGGTGAGTGCTGTCTTGGGATGCCGACTGGTCTCCAGCATACTGGTCTCAATCCGCCTGAGAGCAGCTCCCTTTGAGATTGCCATCGTATAGGTTTATGCACCAACATCTGGGCATGATAATAATGAGGTCGACCACTTCTACCAGCAACTCCAGGACATTCTGCTTGTGCAGGGGGATTGGAATGCTAAAGTTGGGAAAGATGTACAGGCAGACTCGGGAGACGTTCGTGGACCCTACAGTACTGCAATGCCGAGACGAATGAGAGAGGTCTCAAGTAGTGACAATTTATTTTTTTGACCTGGACATGGACAGTTTGGTGAGATTTATCAGAATAATAAAGCTGAAATGATGAAATTAAATCTGTGTTTTGTTCTTTGTCTTTTTTTTCTTTGATTACGATGATTATCGTCACATCAGTCATCTATAAGCTTAAAGTTGGCTACACAATCCCAACTGAATTGATGCTTTATTGTGTATGTTTTTGTTAATTGAAAATAAAATACTGTTGAAACTAAATTAGGGTTCTATATCATAAAAAGAATGACTCTTAAAAGAAAAGAAAAAAGTGTCTTAAAGATACTGACATGACGAAAATTAATCCTATATCGACACAATTCATTGATCACTGGTGTATTCAGCAGACCCTGTTGTTCTCATTAAAACGGACAATGCGTAAAAATATCATACAAGCATCCAGAGAAGAAGGCCCCCCGACCTGTTCATTTTTTTTTTACTTCCTTCCTTTTTTTTGTTTTTTAAAAACAGGAAGGAGATAATAAGAAAAATGTCGGTGCCTCCCCTCTCTGATTTTCAGACGATCCCTTTTGAACTTCGACCTTGCACAAATGTGACAACGATCGCTGTTAACTTCCTTATACCTGTTTGACTAAAAAAAAAACGTCAAAACGGAAAAATGAAAAAACTTAAAAAAAACGAATACCTTTTTTTTTTACCAATTTATTTAGTAAGTTATTTTCAACAACAAAGAAAAAGAAAAAACACACACAAAATTTTATCAATCATTAGTATGGTATCCACTTGATTTTTCGTCGTAAACGTCTTTGTCGTTCTGACCTTAGAACCATCAAGTTTTCCAGGAACACCATCTTTCACATGTTGGGCAATTTCACTTTTAAGATTCTCATCTTTTGCCGTCGACGAAATACCGTTCATATCATCAGAATTCTCATGGTCAGTAAAGTCAGTTTGACATGCTACGCTTTTCATTTCTACGCTATCGTTATTCGACTTCGATAATGTTTCAAATTTCTGCTTTGGCAACACAATAAGTTCTTTAACCGACATTCTTTTCAAAAGATTTCTTTCACAGCCACTTTCAGTAAGGTAACTAATTCACGAAAGCGTCTTATCATAAGTTCTTTTCTCTTTACTACAGCGGTCTTTTTGTCAACAATTTTATAGATCTGTTTTCTGTACATGCGCACTCCGTCGACAATGTCCTGTTTGACTTTAAAGGTCCCGTGAATAATATTATATATTATTGTCAACACAGCTTCCATTTGCGCTTTGTTCATGATCTTCAAAATAAGTTTTGCTTGATTTTTCTCCGCGTTCACCAAAAACTGTAAAAAATATTTCTCTTTCACAATATTTTGATTCATGTTTCTTTAATGTCAATGAAATTGTAAAAATAATATAACATCATCCACAAACTATATACCCTTTCTAAGTCGTATGCGATAGTATTTTCTCCAGGAAAAATGTTAGTCCCCAGACGAAATCTCCGATTGCTTTTGCTCTCTAAATCTACTAATAAGTATCCATATTCCTTACATGTAGCTAATTTATAGGCTTGCATGAAAAGTTTAGTTTTACCAGGAAACACCTCTCGCGCGAAATGTTGAACCTGTAATTCGTCCCTAAAATTTCTAAAAAGACAGAAATAAGAAGTGTTCAGACTAATACTGCGAGCTGCTTTTCCCTTTTCAAATAGATTTTGCGTAAGATATAAGATAGTTAAATTGTAATGGTGACTATAAACGGTCCATAACTTTTCTAGTTTCGGATTACTATTCACTTCTACCATCAGGTCATCTAGCACTACGCAATTATGATTGGTATTTTTCGATATTTCGGACAACTCTTCCTCTACGGGCAACCCTTCTTTAAATATCAAATTGGGAATAGTCTTTAACATCTCGTCAAAAATTGGCTGGTATGCACTCCCATAATGATAATATACATTTTTAAAATCCGTTCTGAACATCCCTTTAGAATTTTCCAGCAGTTTCTTCAAGAACGTGGTTTTACCCGAATTAGTGGATGCAACTATAGTCATTCTGGTGGGCGTTTCCAATGGAATAAGCGCGTGAGTGTCGTACCAATTTCCTTCAGCCATCTTGATTTTTTTTTCCTTTTTTTTATCACTTATAAACTACCACTTCCCTAGCAACGTTAATTTCAAAATAATTTAATTTCTCAGCTAAGGTAATACACGTGACACCATGAGGTAACGGTTTCTCGAAATGCGCTTCAATGCGCACAATGCCTTGTTTTAAGAGATAGATATGATCTCTTTCAGGAAATGATGGTTCCAGGTCGAATACATAGATTGCAAATCCGTTATTTATGTCGGCTACTGTGAGCTGATTTCCATCATCTTTCCCCCATTTTCCATAACTTTTCAGCATCCAAAGCAACGGTTCTACGGTATCTACCCCTGTTGAAGCGTTACTACTGATATTCATCGCATTGCCTAAAACAGGCTGACCATCGACATACACGTTTATCTGTGAAAGGTCATAGGAAGCAAAATTGAACGGTGATAGAGTAAAGTCACCTGCCACTGCCTTGCTGTTCACAAATCCTATAATCAGTCTCTTAGGTTTTCTTCCTTGGCATACATTATCGAAGGTAAAAGACACTTGACCTTGAGGAATAGCGTTCATCCGAATTTCCGTGCCAATGTAAGGGTATTTTGCCGGCGTTTTCTGAAGTATTTGATTATGCGCGTATACAATTGCGGGATTAATTTGCACCTTGCACACATTTAAAACCATTTCAACGATGTCTATCCGAAAGTTAGCACCCAGAATATCCGTCATCAAGTAGAAAGCAGGTTTCGATTGATAAAATTTCATTCCAATCTCTACTTGGTTTAAAATGTATTTCTCCAATCCAAACAAGTCGTGGCATAAATCCGATATCAAATGAACAGTTTTGCTAAGTAGAAACGGCTTAGTCCTGTCCACTAAAGCTGGATCGCCTGTTTTTGCATCATCCGAAATCTGTCGCGTATCTTTGATCCACAACTGCGTTGACAGCTGCGAGTGTTTACTATCGCTTCCTAGAGATAATAGCTTTTGCAAGTACGCTTTATAAGGGTAATGACTCGTCGAGGTAGATACCAATTTTCCTTGTAAAGTTAAGTCAACCTGTTCAAACAAACTATGCACTATTAAATTCGCTGGTCCCACATATTCAGTCGTTTTCAGATTCGCGCCTGTTACCCCATGAATAATTTTTATTTTCAAACTCACATAACTATTCTTCAAATCAACATACTGTAACCCATTATTTCCCGCAATCACAAATTCCACAGGGGAAAATGGAGATAACTGGTTAATAGGTCTAATCTGTTGGTAGAAAATTCTTTCTACAGCTGTTTGTGTAGGGTTAAGCCGAAATATATCGAGTTCCTTAGGTTGCCATTCAGAAAAGAATTCTTCATTCAGTGCCGCCATCTTTCTCTCTCTCTTTTTTTTTTGTTACAATGTAAATATATCCTTGATACGTCTTTTCACTTTTCTCGTCTTTTTCTTATTTTTGTTTTTCTTTATTCTACGACTCTGGGTTTTCTGTTTTTTTCTTTCCAGAGCCTTTTCTTACGTCCTCCCTTTGTCCGCCTTTTCATATTTCTGTTTGTTTCGTGCAATGCTGCAGGTTTTATACTCTCTCCATCCGACTCACGACGTAATTCACTAACGACCTGATCATTAGCTTGTTTAACCGTTGACACTAATTTTACTCTTAACGGATCAGCGACAGTTTCTTTCGGTACAGATGAACTTTCCTTCGAAACCAAATAATCATCCGGACTTTTCCAGTTCCTCCCATTTTTCGCTTCCCCTACTCTCTGTGATAATAATTCGTCATAATATTTTTCCCACTTATGATGATCTGGAACGTACACTTTCGAAACATCCATATTTTGTCCCCAAAAAAATTTTTTTTGCTTTTACTTTTCCACTTTCATAAAATGTAACGTCACTCTCACGTGTCGATTTAAAAATGTAGCGAAAACCCCGTTACTTTGTTTTATACTGATCTCTATTTCTCTGATTTCAGTTTTAACAACTGAAAGATAATACAACCAATTAAAACTGTTAGTGAATTGTCTTTTCACGCCTGTATTAATAAGTCGCAATACATCGGTCCATTCTCCATCCACGATTGTGCTCTGACATATATCGCAGTTCACGTAAAGCGAAGAGAGCTGAATTTTTTCCATCAAATCTATTTCCGTTAAAGCCACTACCCACTTTCCTGTTAAACTCAATGTCATTGCCAACTGCGTCTTAAATCTACAAGGCTGATTATCCGGAAAATAATTCAAACTCTCATTGCTGTTTATTATCACGTAAAAACTCATTTTAGGGAAGACGGCACGTCTTTCACATCCGATGCTGGCACCCAACTGGAAAACTTGTCACCATACCCTTCCCATTTGATAAGGTATTCCTTTTTACCTTTCCGTTTACGAGATTTTAAGATAGATTCCACTCGCCAAAATTCGTTCGCCTGGTCAGCTTTCATGAGCTCCCAGCTATAAAAATTCCCAATTACAGGGTCAGACAATAAGTCTACAACCTTATATAACGCAATATTCTCTTTCAGAAATCTTTCAGATACCTTAAATAGTTCGGTGGTCCATTTTTGTTGATAATCTCGCTGAAATAAATATCGAGAATGCGCCAATCTAACGTAATCCCCGACTTTAAATTTAAAAACAGACTTTTGTTTCCATTTCTTGCGCTTGATTACTTCTTTGTCTTTTCTATCATGTCGCTTCTTCTGTTATTGTTCGTTGTACATACGATCCCACGTCACAGCCTCATTATCCTTCGTAACTTCTACCGGGGCCATTCCAATACTTCTGTGTTCTGTACTATTATAACCCTTCACAATGTCAGGAAGTACCTCAATATAACGATAAGAACGTTGTTTTTGAAACACTCTGTATAATTTATTACGTAATGTTCTAATAACTCTTTCGGCGACAGAATTTTTGATATCGTCATTTTGCGTTGTAAAGTACTTGATGTGGTATTTCTGTAACTCTTTCTTCAGCAAATTATTATTCAGTTCTCCCCCTTTATCACTAAAAACCACTTCCGGAATACGCCCTTGATCCAGTATTTTTCGAAAAGCGTCTACAACGCTACTAGATTTTTTTATCTTTCAGAGTTTTCACAAACAGATATTTCGAAAATACATCAATAACAACGAGCCAAAATTTGATTCCTTCATTCGACTTAGATAGACTTTGTACGTCAGCCAAATCCGCTCCCCATTGACTATCTAACCCCGATACGCTTCCTTTTAATATCTCTCTGCAACGCATATTCTTCCTGATTCTCCAAAAACTGTTTCATTCTTTTCCTGCCTATCTTAAACTTTCCCTCTTTTCTAACAGTTTGATAAAGTTTTTCTGGTCCACTAAATGATCCGGCATGCGACGGATCAAAATACATTTTCTTTAAATATTTTAAATCCGCCATCGTCTTTATTCTTGCTCAACCACTGAAACACACAGTAAGACTGACTCTTTTAAATCACAAATTTCTGTCCATAGAGTCTTCGAAATCGATACAGAACGGGTACCTTTCCGAATGTTTATCACAGTTTCCCTATTTTCGTTTTTAAAGACAGAAATATAATGTCTCCTATCTATATTAAATGTAATTTTACGGTTCTTATATGGCTCATTCACTTCAACATCTACTTCCAATTCCGACGTCGACAACTGAGCTTGAGCCATATTTCTTTTATTTTAATTTTTTTTGTAGCAATCGATTCTTTTTTATACTGAATATATTTTTATCACGTTGGGCAATATCGATATATATATATTTTTTCTTTTTTTTTTGGTTTGCACTGTTATATTATCTATCACCTATACCCTAAAGATAAGTACAGGTAACCTACTTATCACGTACTCAAAAGATAAGTACAGATAACCTACTTTCTTATCTTTTGCTCACCATGTCACTTTTACTCTGGGTTTATAAAGACCCCTATTCCACTACTATCCTTATCAGCTATGACACCTCTCGGTATTGGTCTGATCACCTTAACATTTCAGACCCCCGGCAATATTTCACTATCAGATCAAATCAGTCGTAACACCTAAGACTGTTCAGGGTATTAACATTCGCTTTTTAGCGGTACAGGCTGATTTGAAAACTCACTGTTGACAACTTTTATGTGAACAGTAGATATTCAAATCAGCTTTCTCTTCTTTGATGACTGATCAAAGTCTTCGGTTTTGCTGTTTGGGTGTGCAGGCTGATTTGAATACTCGCTTCTGGCATAAATTTATGAGAACACTTAATATCCAAATCAGCCGTTTTTTGTGAATACTGATCAGGGTCTACATTCCTGCTTTTTTAAATTTCAACGATCGCACACTTTTCATGTGAACTTAATGTAGTCGTCACTTCTGTGTAGACTGACCAGGGTTATCGTTTTTTGTAAACACTCAGATCAGCCGTCATGCTGTTTAGAAAGATCAGAGTTTTCATCTTTTTTGCTTTTTTAATGTTCAGGAATCGCATACTGTTCATGCGAACCGACAATACTCTGACTAGACTGCAATGGCTTATCTGAGTCCTCGATGAGCGAATGTTGTAATGTACGAGTACTTATTTACATGGCCTGAGTTCGACTTTGTCATAGCGATTGGAAAATAAATCCAGAGGAAGCACAAAACATTAAATTCCGTTTAATATTCTGTGATAGATGAACAAAATACGAACTGACCTTAAAATGAGTAAACTTCATAGCGTATCTGTCACAGTTGACAAGTTACGTTGAGAATGAAGCCATTAAATGGCAATTAACTTACAAAAGTGTTTAATTGGTATTAAACGATCATTATCGAAACAACTGGTTACCAATCTGTTAAGAAAGAAAGAAAAAAATTATAATCTAGTCATTAATATATTTGTTTATCTAGAGAAGTAAGATGAAATTTTTACACATTTGATATACGGCAGTTTTGTTTCTTTATTTTGTATTTATTGTCTTATTTTTTAATTTTTATTTATTTATTTATTTTTATATTCATCTCTTTTTTTTGCATTTCTTAACATTTTCTGTCTTTCTTGTACCGCCGGATCGATAACGAAAGCAGTTTCGCATTGACAACAAATACCATTTCGCATACTCTGTCTGGCCCGTCTGTAGAGTGCGACATCAGTTTGGACTTAGAAATTTTACGCCTAAGAATTCGGCAGTCGGAAGGCGCGTGGAATGCATTTTAAAGTTTATAGGGAAGAATGTTAACGATAACTTATTTCGGAATTTTTTATATCTGTGAAAAGTATGCAATGCAAATTTTAAGAAAATATCAGGGAAAAAATTAAACTAGACACAGTAAAATAAGTTTTTACTGCCAAAGTCTAGGAACACGCGTTTTGTAAATTTTTTATATATGCTAAGTAGAAGACGATGAGCTTATTTTCTAGTTCACCTGGAAGAATGAAGACACAAACTTATTTTGATGAAAATTATATCAATTTAAAGAGCGTAAAATGAGCTATATGGTCATATCAGGATAAATTTTGGCACAATATGTTAAAGAAATGATTTACGTCGTCAAAAATTGTTTTGCCATTGATTTCAATGCAAACTGAGTCATAGATTTCAACAGGTAGGAGACATACGCGTTATCGATACAGGTGTCACATCGTCGGGCTGGGATGATACAAATGAAGAGATTAGTTTAACATGACTTCAGAGGATGAATGCTTTATGTTTTTCCCCAAGTTTTGCACACACAAGTTCTTGATCATTTGAACACGCAAAACAGCACACGATTTCGTCCATGTGAAGGGTCGTGTATTCTCGTGTCAAGGCACAAATAAACTGTTATTTTTTCAGCAAATGAGTATTGGTCTTTAAGATATCTGAGGTTAACGGTAGTACCTCGGTTTTTATGTTTGGGGTGAATAAAAGTGATGAAATGCTGAGTTGTTCATCGATTGATATTCGTACAGTCACTTGCAGAAGACAGCTTGGAAATTGTACAGTGACCCGCTATTAATCTTTGTACAGTGACTCGGATCGAGTTGTTTTTCATCAAGCTGAGTTAATCCATTTCATTTCGACAGCGACGACCCTTCGACATTTTTTACTTCCAGAATTCAGAATATAAATCCTTTAATCAAGTTTGGACCCGAATAGTTTACTGGTGGTACGCCAACATTTGTTTCTTTCAGCTACTGACCACTACAGTTTTGTCTCATATAAGACAGTTGTCGCGGACAGAAAGAATACGCCGGGCCGGGTAGCGCAGTCGGTAGCGCGTCTGACTGAAGAGCCAGAGGTACCGGGATCGATACCCAGTCCGGCCACATACTTTTGTGGAAATTGATCATGAAATCTTTTCTACGGTCATTTCCCCCCTTCCACTGATTCAAGAAGGGCAGTTGTCAGTTACTGGTGAAAGTATGGACACTTAGTACTGGTTAACCGCTTAGGAGGTCTAAGCCTGCCCAGGAATAGTGTGGTTAGGTTAACTGACCGTCCCGACATGACCATAGCTGTTTACCGTGGACGTAAAGCAACAACACAACAACAACAACAGAAAGAATACACTTTTAGAACCTCAGTCGTCGATTTCATGAGACTTACATGGCAGCATTTGATGAGCAGTTTGAGATACTGGTTTATCGCCTTTGATGCCATGAACGTAAAGCATACATACATGCATTGTTGAGCCACAATATGCTACCATACACAAAACGCTACCGAGATAGCATTTTATGTATCCCTGCCTTCACAAAATGCTACCAAAAAGCATATTGTGTAGGCAGTGTACACAAAATGCTTTCTGGTAGCGTTTTGTGTAGGTAGGGTACATATGTTATTTGACTGGTCGTTCGAGGATACACAATATGCTCTACCAGGAAAAAATATCACTTTTAAGCTCGACGTACTGACTTGGACTCAGAAACACATGTTTAAGGCAACCCCGGTCTTAGTTGACATTATCGTACCCATGCGCGGATACAGGGGCGGGAGACGGGGATCAGAACACCCCCCCCCTTCATTTTCCAACAATGAGTTTTGCAATCATTATGGTAAAATTTGTCGGAACCCTCTGATCTGAAGCTGGACGGAATGGACGCCGGGGAAATTTTGGTCCCTCATTTTCATGTTAGATGGAGCATATTGTGTAGGGCATATATGATACCTTCACAATATGTTCCCAAATTTTGAGATAGCATTTTGTGTAGGCAGGGATACACAAAATGCTATATCGGTAGCGTTTTGTGTATGGTAGCATATTGTGGCTAAACAATGCATGTACTTTGGAAATTAAAAACAAATATGCACATAGCGCGTTGATAAAATAGTCATACACCAATTACATTGCCGAAGTCAAATGTCTATCTACAAGTAAAAGCATCGACAAAATAGCTTTCGCTCTACAATACTAGTACCGTTGTATCACAGTGTACTTTCTCAGAAGACACACACACATGCACGACACACGATAATTCCTTCAATTTCACATGTACGCTCAGCGAAGACTCAGATCAGTATGTGCATTCGTACAGTCTTATCAGAGTCTTCGCTGGCCCACGATCCGTAGTTATGCAATGAGCGCCCAGCAAAAACTGATTAATTTCGTGCCTTGGGGAGCGCTGTGGCCTAGGGGTAGAGCCTCGGACTCCGGAGCGAGAGGTCGGGGTTCGATCCTCACTCGAGGCGCCGTGTTGTGTTCTTGAGCAAGGCACATTTACTCCCAAAAGATACGGGTGATACCCCGGAAGTAGTGACTCCGTCCCGACTTGACTGAAAAATTGTTTACTGGGACGTTAAGCAAAAGCGAAACGAAAATGTCGTGTCTCGGCTCTGAGTCGGGGCACATCATTTCCTACATTTTCACATGTGCGCTCAGCGAAGACTCTGCGCAGTCTGATCATCCTTCTCTGGGAGTGGCGAGCGAAGACTCCGATCAGACTGCGCAGACGCACAGGCTGGTCTGAGTCTTAACAGTGCGCACTGGGGAAACTGTATGGAATATTGTGCCTCGGCTCATTTATCTTTATGTCAGCGATTCTTTTACAGAAATAGTATTTTAAGCTTGATAATTTTCAATGTGTATCGTATTGAAAGTCATAGATATATGCCATAAACTGATTCTCAAAGACGTCGAAACGTTACATTTTGAGGTTACGGTTACGTTTTGTACGCCAGTGACATGCGCAATATCCGAGTGAACTTTGTTAAATGCAGGTCCGTACACAGGAAATTGGTAGTACCACCGTGATGATAGATGGAATTAATTTGTGACGGGGAGTTTTCTTGGTCATTTTATGTGCAGGAAAACAAGACAAAAATAACATGTCAGACAAATTCCAATAAGATCAAACTTCCTGCTTTTGAGCGTTGATAAGTATAATGTATCATTGGTAACAGAATCTTGTTCATACTTACAGGCTACCAGATCCAGATATTATGGATGAATCTTTTGTATTGGAGGGACCTACATTTATTTTGAGGTGCAACATCACGTCATACTGATTCATATACAAAAAATGAAGTTCATACATCAAATAATCCTGAAATTATACTGCATAATGACTCAACTGTGAAATGTATGTCAACAAGTCCTACATTTTTATTACTTGAAACATCGGGTCACACTGACTCGTATATAAAAATTCGAAGTTGATACATGTTATAAGGCAAAATCACTCAACCATGAAATGTAGGTCACAGTGACCTACATTTATTTTGAGGTGAAAAATCTGGTCATACCAACTCGTATACAAAAATGAAGATCATAGATACAAAAGTCTTTAAGTTATAAGGCAAAGTCATTTAACCATGAAATGTAGGTCACCACAGCCTTGAGGTCATAATACCATAAGACAATGCCACATGGTTCACTGATGACGGACCAAGATTAAGCGCAAGTTGTGTTTGAAATAGATAAGCAGAAAAAAAAAACACTTTTTAAGGTGTCCAAGATTTTGATAGCTAGCCACACCCAGGCAAGGACCCTGGGGCTAGGAGTCATGAAATGAAAGCTGACCCTCCAAGGTACCTTTGGTCCAAGTATGAATGTTTTTTTGCTGAGTGGTTACTGAGATACAAAGTTTTTGAAGAACTTGGTTTAAACGCATGCATGTGGAATGGACCAGATGCTGACATACGCCACAAAGGGTCGTCTACATCAGATAGGAGGCGAATACGGCTGTAGTGGTGGTAATATTTGCTTTCGATGTGATTGAAGGTCAGCTGGCGCTGTGGTTTATCGTAAACATGGTAAAAGAAGCAACTACTATATACAAGTGACTGTACAGAAAAATTCTTGAAAATCGCAGTTGTCTGTACGACAGCATACCAAGTCACTGTACAACAATCGATACATGCAGTGTCCTGTAAAATGAAGAATTTTTAGGATTTATCTCCAGTGCAGATCCGCTTCGAAGATGTTATTTCACAAATATATGTTTCTATAATGTGGTCCTTATGTAAACAATCGGTGTTTCGTTCGATAATGCGATAAATACACATTTCGTCATTGATGCGATCATGCATATTTTTGCATGCAAAGATGATTGAGACTTGTGCATTACACTAAGAACACTTTATAAATGAAATTTACCTTCTTGAGGTATTCCAAATTTACTGATGCGTCAAACGGACCAAAACAGTCTGGCTTTTTAATCATAACTTGAGAAAATTGCCAACATTATTTACCGTGTATATTGACATCCTTTACACCAAGTGTCGGATTCTCACTGTACAGAATCACAGGAGACGATACAATCTCAAACACTGTACATTTCCGCTCCGACACTGTGATAAAAGCAGATCAAAATAAAATTAAACAACATTCTTATCATTAAATATCACCCCCACCCCTCCATGCCTCATGCTAGCATTAGACGATTTAGGTTATATGTAGCACAACCAAGGTCGTAGCTGCCTATACTCAAATACACAGGTGCGTATTGAAATTTTGTCAAAATTTCAAAACGCACCTGCATATTTGTATGTTGAAATTTTATAAATTTGTCAAGATTTCAATACCAACTAATCACTAAAGTCCCCATGAAGGTGTATAAAATATGCTTGTGCGTATCTTGAAATGCTCCTAACTACGCCCCTGACAACAGTGCTTCTGTTGAACATTCTGATAAACATTAGAGATGAGCTCGCAAGTGTATGGACCCATTAATGACCTGCGTTCTTCAGATGGATATTTGTTTGCCGTGTAGACTCAGATAAATGCCAAAGAACCCGCAACAATATCATACAGTGTTTATACTCTGTTTGCACCCAGATAGCTATGTTAAGGCGGAAAATCTCCGTAAATTCATTGATTCTGATCAGACGCTATGATCTTATCACGATCTACAAAACTAATGTTTGCAAAGGCATATTATATGGTCCTTATTGTTTGAGGAGCTCCTTGCTATGGGCGCTGGGTTTTATGGGTTAAGACTTATTGCCATGTTTTTACATTGGTATACTGGCATTCAACGGTTACTTAATCGATAGAACCATCGTTGATGAAGAACAGCGTGAAACATATCTTTGAAAGGCGGTAAAAGTTTTCTTGGCGAGTTCAGTATGTCCAAATGTTTATGAAGCCAAATTACCGATGCTAAGGAGCTTAGCAGAGCCCATCTGAGAAACTCTACTGTTAAATAATACCACATGATCCGACACGGTCGCACTTGATTCTGTTTTTTGTTGGAAGTCTGCCGGAGTTGATAATATACCAGCAGAAGTTGTTCAAGCTGGCGGGGAGACCATGATTAATGTTTTAACAGAGCTCTGTTATAGGATCTGGAGAACGGGAGAATGGCCTACCCTATGGACTCAGTCGCTGATCATTAAAAGGTAAAGGTTTCCCATAGCCTAATAGCCGTAGGGGCAGTGGGGGTTAGAGACCCACTGTATCTTGGGCACTGCTGACGAAAGGTGGAGCCCATCCCTCTCCTTTCGCTGCCTTATCCTTCCCTGATTCGAAAAAGGTACCCATTTACTGCTGGGTTGACAGAGAGAGTTTTCCAGTCACCGTATGGCGACAGTGAGCCTCGAACTCACGACCTTACGGTGACTTTCTGCACAATAGCCAAGCCACTCTAACCACTCGACTACGGCGCCTCTCTGATCATTACGCTCCCTAAAAAGGCAACCTACAGCTCTGCCAGAACTACAGAACCATCAACCTCATCAGTCATTCAAGCAATGTAATGCCAAAAGTCATCTTGAATAGGCTTAAACCACAAGCCGAAGAGATAATCGCCGAAGAACAGGCTGGGTTCCGAGCAGGAAGGAGCACCACAGAACAGATCTTCAACCTTAGAATCATGTGTGAAAAGTATCTCCAACATCAGCAGAATCTGTACCATGTCTTCATTGATTTCAAAAAAGCCTTTGACAGGGTATGGCATGCAGCCTTATGGGCCACCATGCGGAAGTACAATATCAGTGCAAATCTAGTTCGCACCATTGAGCAGCCATTCGACAAGGCTACAAGTGCAGTCCTGATAAATGGTAGCACAGGAGAATGGTTCAGAACAACAGTTGGAGTAAGGCAAGGGTGTCTTCCGTAACCCACTCACTTCAACATTTTTCTCGAACGGATCATGTCAGATGCTCTGGAAGAACATGATGGGAAGGTTAGCATAGGCGGCAGAAATATTACCAAACTGCGTTTTGCCGATGACACAGACGCTCTAACTGAAGAAGAGCAGGAACTTGAAGCCCTAGTTGAAAGTCTCGACAAAACCTCCACAAGGTATAAGATGGAGATCAGTGCTGAGATGACCAAACTGATGACAAACAGCGTCGATAGCATCCAAAGAGAGATCAAGGTTAAAGGGCAGAAGCTGGGTACTGTAACCAGCTTTAAATACCTCGGAGCAGTTGTCTCAGATGATGGCTCTAAACAGGAGGTTCTCTCAAGGATTGCACAAGCCACTTCAGCTCTTATTAGCTGAAGCCAATTTAGAGAGATAACAACATATCTCTTGGATCAAAGGTGAAACTTGTGCGCTCCCTTGTTATTTCCATATTTTTAAATGCCTTTGAAACGTAGACCTTGACAGCAGAGTTAGAGAAAGTTATATGCAGGCCTTTGAGATGAGATGCTACCGAAGGTTACTGTACATTTCGTACAAACACCATATGAGAAGGTTCACAGAAAGATCCAAGCAGCCATTGAAAACTAAGATGGTTGTGCCACGTCTCAAGGGGTAAGACGATTGACCGAAATCACCGACGATTGACCGAAATCACCGAAATCTACTGAAATCACCGAAATCACCGTAGAATTTGCAGAAATCACCGCTGAATTCATCTGAAATCACTTTTTATTGATAATATGTATTGAATTTATGTGTAAAAAAAGAAATAAATTATATATTTTTGTAATATAGATGTATTAATTAAGATATGATAAACGGAAATCACCAATGGGCCGGTGAGACGATTGACCGAAATCACCGAAATCTACTGAAATCTCCGAAATCACCGTAGAATTTACAGAAATCACCGATAATAGTGTCAATTAAATGACTATATATGTATAACTGGTTATTAATAAGTCATATTTTTCTTTCCTGATAAAAATCTGCACTACTGTATAAGATATATGCATAAAATAGCACCATAGTGACGATAAACCGAAATCACCATTAGCTGATGTTTCAATATACTCATAAAATCGACAACCGAAATCACCTATAGGTATAGACATGTAAAATCTGGGTTATTGTACATGCATACACAGTAAAATCAACCAAAATAAAGCATCTTTAATGCGATCTTGATTTTAAATTTACAAGTCTGTATATATTTTTAACCAAGTATCCAACAAGCCTTCCATTATATTAACCAACAGATGCTTGTATGTATCGACGATAAACCGAAATCACCACTGAACTCTTTCTTCTCAAATTTGGCTGGCTCAGATAAATTCGACAATTTGGTGATAAACCGAAATCACCGATGAAATATAAGATAAAATGAATAAAACACACACACGTAAATAAAAAAAATCTGATGTCTCTTTCCTGTAACAGAAGCATTAGGGTTTTTTATTTCTTCATTTATTCAATTACAAGTGTATAATTTCAATACAAATAACGCACGCCCAATATTATTTTTCCGAAATAATTTTCTTTGTAACCTATTCAATTTATAATCAATCCTATATTTTCTAGTGTTCAAATGTCAAGGGTCAAACAAATGATGAGAAGTTTGCACATGTAGGTATAAACTCAGTGATTGTTGTCAAACTCATTAATTAATTGTCAGAGCTGGGAAGCAATCAGCCATAAAACGTCTTTTGTCCCAATTAGTATTGCAACAGCTGGAGGCGTTCCGAGTAAATTAAGTTCTTTGTGGTGATTTCGGTCAATCGTCGAAAAGGTGATTTCGAACCCAAAACCGTGGGAAAAACACTTTATTATTAATTTATTTCTGTATTTATTAGGTTTTTTAATTGATTTAAAAGCAAATTTAATATATCTGCCAAACAAAAAAACTAGATATGTACGTCTTTTTCCAATACTGAGGCTAATACTAACACAGACTTTTCGATGCAGACCCATTGGGGGTAAGACGATTGACCGAAATCACCGACGATTGACCGAAATCACCGAAATCTACTGAAATCACCGAAATCACCGTAGAATTTGCAGAAATCACCGCTGAATTCATCTGAAATCACTTTTTATTGATAATATGTATTGAATTTATGTGTAAAAAAAGAAATAAATTATATATTTTTGTAATATAGATGTATTAATTAAGATATGATAAACGGAAATCACCAATGGGCCTGCATCGAAAAGTCTGTGTTAGTATTAGCCTCAGTATTGGAAAAAGACGTACATATCTAGTTTTTTTGTTTGGCAGATATATTAAATTTGCTTTTAAATCAATTAAAAAACCTAATAAATACAGAAATAAATTAATAATAAAGTGTTTTTCCCACGGTTTTGGGTTCGAAATCACCTTTTCGACGATTGACCGAAATCACCACAAAGAACTTAATTTACTCGGAACGCCTCCAGCTGTTGCAATACTAATTGGGACAAAAGACGTTTTATGGCTGATTGCTTCCCAGCTCTGACAATTAATTAATGAGTTTGACAACAATCACTGAGTTTATACCTACATGTGCAAACTTCTCATCATTTGTTTGACCCTTGACATTTGAACACTAGAAAATATAGGATTGATTATAAATTGAATAGGTTACAAAGAAAATTATTTCGGAAAAATAATATTGGGCGTGCGTTATTTGTATTGAAATTATACACTTGTAATTGAATAAATGAAGAAATAAAAAACCCTAATGCTTCTGTTACAGGAAAGAGACATCAGATTTTTTTATTTACGTGTGTGTGTTTTATTCATTTTATCTTATATTTCATCGGTGATTTCGGTTTATCACCAAATTGTCGAATTTATCTGAGCCAGCCAAATTTGAGAAGAAAGAGTTCAGTGGTGATTTCGGTTTATCGTCGATACATACAAGCATCTGTTGGTTAATATAATGGAAGGCTTGTTGGATACTTGGTTAAAAATATATACAGACTTGTAAATTTAAAATCAAGATCGCATTAAAGATGCTTTATTTTGGTTGATTTTACTGTGTATGCATGTACAATAACCCAGATTTTACATGTCTATACCTATAGGTGATTTCGGTTGTCGATTTTATGAGTATATTGAAACATCAGCTAATGGTGATTTCGGTTTATCGTCACTATGGTGCTATTTTATGCATATATCTTATACAGTAGTGCAGATTTTTATCAGGAAAGAAAAATATGACTTATTAATAACCAGTTATACATATATAATCATTTAATTGACACTATTATCGGTGATTTCTGTAAATTCTACGGTGATTTCGGAGATTTCAGTAGATTTCGGTGATTTCGGTCAATCGTCTCACCGCGTCTCAAGGTCTTCTGGTTTATCAAAGACGATTCTACAGGGCACAGTGAAAGGAAAACGAAGAAGAGGTAGACAGAAGAAAAGGTGGGAATACAATATTAAAGATTGGTGGACAGGAATGGACATTATTTTGAGACGGCATGACATAAGGCAACAAGAAACATAAGCCCTTAAGGTCAGCTGAAAACAGGACAAGGTGGAAAGGGATCGTTTCGAAATCATCTGTGGTGCCCCAACGACCTTGTATCTTGTATCTTGTATCTCAGGAATTCCAGCCTATATGAGGCTCACCCTCCTACATGCCACATGGCAAGAGGAGGTAATTGTAACCATGACTGGACACGAGACACCCCGAGACCGGTATACAGTCAAAAAACTCCCAAAAAACTTGTGGGGTTTAATGTAAGTTTCGGACCGCACGCCGGTCACGAACTTTCATGCCAGTGTAACGGTCAGAGTCTGTATTTAATGTGGAAGAAGAACCGGAGTACCCGGAGAAAGAACCACAGCAAGCTTGCTCGGTATACAGACAGAACCGAAACAGACGTAGTCTCGTCTGCCTAAGGCGTCAGAGACCAGTGGTCTGCTGTCGAAGGTCGAAACCCTTGATAAACAAGCTGCCTCGGGCCAGTGGAGGGGTACACTGCTTCACTGGAAGGCAAAATCTTCCTCGGCAGCCTTGTGAGGTTATGTGATAGAATAGAATAGAATAGAATAGATGATATGGTATTGGGTTTTACCCCAAATTTGGAACTATTTACCGGAAATGTCCGATTCGTAATCGGAAATGTTCCTCGGTCCAGTTTGGATACATTATTGATGTTCCTTGACAAAGGACTTAATTTCTTTTTATCGACCAGCTGTGAAATGTCAAAGATAAGTGCTTTCTCTGGTAAGAAACTTTGTTTTCATAACACCACGTACTGCTTTCAAATACCAGGAAAATCATATAAGATCACAGATTTACGGAGTAAATAATTGCTTTGTTGAAACATTAACAAGTGTCAGCTTTTAAAAAACAAATGAAAAAAATGTCGCACCAGCGAGTTTTTAATGAAGCCAAAATGGTTATCAATTATCAGTCCAGTCGTTTCGATAATGAACTGATTAGTAATGACCAATCGCTGAATGAGGCAAATTGAAAATGGGTATGTTTAGAAGCTTCGGTGGCACAGATTTGTGCTAAAACATTTTGACAAGGTACACTAACAAACAATACAGTTGATAACTATTCAAATTATCAGTTACCTTTGATTAAATCTTGTCTTCAGATATGCCAACCCATGCTTATTGGCTTCCTAATTGGCAGCTAATTGGCAATAACAAAACAAGCTACCATCTTGAGCTCAGTGACGTCATTCTAACAGGTAAATCGGCGGGGCAAAACGAATGACACAAATACGGACACTAAATGGTAGCACAGCCAATCGTTGATATGTCAGAAATATTCCAAAATTCTAATCATTTTATTAAAAAGACTGGATTAAAATTATAAACAAGGCTACTGAACTGATAAAATGTTCCGGGTTTTGCGCAAAACATTAACTTGGCCTTCTGAACTGACCAGATCACAACAGGTTTATGCTATTCTTTACAACATATTCACCCTATCACAAATACTCTCCAACGTTTCCGGCTGGTCTCCTAGACTTCCGTTTTCATTTGGAAGGAAATAAGAAGTGAATAACGAGAGAAATTTCCGATATTTTATCGCAGAAAGTGACAGGACATTTTCAGCAGGTAATCGATTACTTAATTTCGTTGATCGATAATTGTTTTCATTTTGCTTATCGACCAATTAACGAGAGAGAAAAAAAATGGCCAAACAACCCTAATCTGCACCTACTGCAAGCACAGTAGGCCCTTGCCCTACTATTGGCCGAATCAGTAGGACGCCCTGGCACTGGAAATTACACACAGCATCATAGCACCACCAGACCACGCCCCTAGATAGATAGGTAGATAGATAGTCATGCATGCTGGCACACAGACTGACAGAGAAACAGACAAGATATGCATTCAGACAAACTGACACACCAGAGTATGCATGCAGATAGATAGATAGATAGATAGATGTAAAGTGATTTATGATTAGAACAAATCAGTATATATCATCAGACTCAATCAGGAACATCTTTTTATAGGTATTAAGACTCTCTAATATAAAAAAAAATCAGGCCGAAATGACCCACCAAAATAGGGCTGAAACGACACACCCCTGAAATTGGGCCGAAACGACCTGACCGAAGGGGTATAGGACCGAAACGACCCTGGGGCAGAGCGGGAATAGGACCGAAACGACCCATTACCAGTCACTCACACAACCTCTCTCAACCTGAGCCAAAGGCTGTTTCTGGTCTCCCTTGATAAACTTGATATCAAAAGACACTAACATGGTATTCTCTATAACCTCTTCAATTATTTAGGTTAATGATTGAAAAGATTTTTGCAAAGGGAATGTCTTCTTCCTTTACCTGTATGAGTTTCCTCCCTTTGTGAAATAATGTAGGTGACTGTGAATTCCTTTGTGCATAGATACACTTTCAAGGGAAGCAACTCAATTGTTTTCTCTGTTGCATTCCATCTAAATGGGGGTCAGCTCATAAAAAAAAGAATTTCCTCCTTTAGGAGCAGATTCCTTTTATGAGTAGGATCCTTGTTCAAAAGCTTTTATTGTCCAGGGAAGCAGTCAGGAAGTCTAAAAGTTATCTCCCATTTAAAACAACAACAACAAAAAAGAAAGAAAAAAAAAACAGCAAAAGACATGGCGATAGACATAGGGCTTCTTCGTTTACAAAATATTGTAAACGTTTACACGAGCGCTAGAAAACGAAACGATTCCGTTTAAACGACCATTACCGTTGAAATTTTATTCTTAGTATCCGACATCTATGAGACGCCCCCCATACCTTATAATTATTATAATTATGTTACCACAGTGTCATCCAATAATGCGCTTTTATTTTCGGGAGTCAACTCGAAGCTTACAGTAACCGACGGTATTAGATAAACGTATTTACTATTGACCAATTTCCGATGGCAGCAATTATTTCCACCGTATTTGATAATTACATGGATTAGATTTATAAAACATCGGACATAATTATCCTGTTAATTGATACTTGCTGTCAACGTTACAAGCTGCAATTATCTCACTTTCCCAGTAAGCTTATCCTGTGAAACACAGGTACCGAGGTAGTCCTATTTTTTTTCTATTGCACAACACGTGTTGTCGGCAGACATAACCTTGCCTTTGATCTGTACCTTATAAAATTAGCTGCCAATTATGACGTAACAATTTTCTGGCAAAACGTGTACATGTCATGCTTTGCGTAAGGTACACAGAAGTTAGAAAATAAAGATTTTAGATGTTTTCGAGGACGCCGTCAAGTACATTAAGATTGACTACTGACAACTGTATAAGATATTATAACTTGGTGGTGGTTTAGCGGGTGTTCAGGTTCGGTTAAACGATGTGTGAATTTTGTAAACGTTTGGCACATATACACGAACCGTTACCATTTATCCGTGTAAACGTAGAAGCCCTAGATAGACACATACACTTAAAGGGAGGTAATTCAAGGTCTGCAAATATGATTATTTGGAAAACAGTGATGCATTTCTCTTTACAGGATTTTTGTAAAAGGTCCAGCTCCGCTACACTTATGAATTCAAGTCAGAATGTTCATTCGTGATGTGCTTGATGGTTTTAAATGGAGCAAACAGTGTGTATTTGCCACTGGAAAGAGAACAGCATATTGAAGGTATGTTTGTTCGTTTGTTTGTTTTTGTATCTTGTGAAAGTATTTCAGCCCCTATAGTATAGTATGTTCAGAGCTGCAGATAAGAAGGGGTAACAGTCTAACAGGGATAATTCAGAGGTAATTTATGTTATGACCTCTCATTAGAACCAGCTCGGTGAGACGGTTCTAATGAGGGTTCACAACATATGTTTTTATCGGCAGTTAAGGAAAATTATCCTTAAATTAGCTCTCTTACCGCTGTTTATCTGGAGCTCAGGGCCCAGTTGTTCAAAGCTAACGATATCGTTAGTTAATGAGACGTTAAAATTTCAAACTTAAATATCATAAATACGCCAATATTTTTTGTTGAAAAAATGTGAGAAGCTTAAGCTATGCAAAAAAGTCGGGAGCACTATATATGAGCTGCGACTCGTGAAAACCAACGAAGTGGCTGTGTGCAAAACACAGACTCAGGGTAGCTAATTGTCTAAGCTACCTCGTTGCAGACAGCGAAGACTCTGGTCAGACTGGGTGGATGCCCAGGCTGATCTGAGTCTGTGCTGTATGCACAACCGCTTTGTTCGTAATTATCCTGTCGCGGCACATTTGTTCTCCTTCTCACCACATAGATTTATCGAAATTGTCTGGTTATCTAACCCTTACAGCTCAAAATTTACAAGCAGATGACAAAATCAACATCTGCCAGATGTGAAAAAAAATAGTCTAAACTACAGTCGAACTTCTCATGACTTGTAGTGGTCACCTGTATTACCTGTACGCAGCGACATTTTTTGCATCCTTAAAACCAAAATACAGTGCAAATGAACCTATTTTAAGGGGTTACCTGTCTTAGGCAGCCAATTTTTGTCCTTCCCGTGGGTGACCCCTTAAAGGTAGGTTCCTGTACTTTGGAATGCATTATAATTTTGATCATCTTTCATCCAAGTTGTTGGAAAGGGAATGAATAAGCTTCACTTAAAAGAGTAAATCAAAATATTATTAGAAAAGTTGTTTTGCAAGGGATTTCCTAACTCTTCTTCGCACACCAGTTAGTGCTATTTTTAGTTCACGCCCAAAATAAATAACGTTAGCTGACGTCATGCTGCATTGCATTTTGGGATAGTTTTAACCCATCTGCCATGTCAGGACCTCTAGGAGAGCTCATGGCAAGAGAAAATTTACCTTTGGAAAATGGCATCAGAAATCGCGCACTTATAGACATATAACACATCTATTTTTAGAACTGGAATTCCAACGAAGGAAAATAAAGCGAAAGGGAAAACGACTATTTTCTTCTACATCTGACGATTTTTTCAGTAGCAACAGATTCAGAAAAATAAGAGAATTCAATACTACCCAGAAAAAGGCGAAATTATTTTGTGTCTATAATTGTTATCGCTAGTCCAGGAACCTACCTTTAAGACAGGTTCGACTATATCATTTTGGGAATTCAAGGACTCAGAGGGCCAATATTGAATGTCCAGATGAGGCGACTCATTGTGAGCCACGTCATTTGGATCTAGGCTATTTGTAAATTCAGCTGTTTTAAGTTTTTGATGCTTTTAAGTGACTTAGTGAGATTTTTTGTGCCAAACATAGGTGACTCATCTAACATAAAACATCAAGAGCTGCAGGTTAGACAGTTTCGGGGTAGACTTTTCTTTTTATTATTTTTTTTTCTTCATTTTGCTTATTTCTTTATAACACCATATTTCATCAGATCCCAGTCATTCCAATCAGCTCCCATTAAGCAATAGAAAAAAAAAAGAAATAGAAAAATGTAAAAAAAAATCAGAAAAGAAAAAAAACAGTAAGGCACGTTTCTTTGATAACATTGCAGATTTATTGCAATATTAATATTTACACATGTTTATCGCAGTCATAAATTCAAGCATTTGTTGCTCTCTCAGAATAATTACCATATTGTTTGAACAATTCGGGCACTAAACAACTTTTACAATTATGTACAGTCAAACCTGTCTTAAGGGGTCATTGTATTAAGGGGCCACCTGTCTTTAGCAGCCACTTTTTTGGGTCCCTTAAATCAAAATACAGTGCAAACGAACCTGTATTAAGGGGTCACCTGTCTTAACTCTTTAAGTACCAAAAAGCAGACAACAAAATTTACGTCTGCAAAAATGTAAAAAATGCCTTGTCCTAGACATTTCATATTGAGAATTCAAAGACTAGAGGGCAAACAGTGTAGATCCACATGAGGCGGCTCATTATGAGCTGCCTCATCAGGATCTACACTGTTTGCAAATTATGCTATTTTCATCACTGGTGCTTAAAGAGTTAAGTGGTAAATTTTTGTGGGTCCCCTGGGGTGACCCCTTAAGACAGGTTTGACTATACTATATACTCTTACTTTGGACTAGTCATTTGGTCATAGATGGATGGATGGATGATCCAATGACTTGTGATTTATTATGTCCCCCCACCAAAGGTGAGGGGGGGACATATTGTTTTCAGTGCGGATCCCGGGCGTCGGCGTGACAGATTTCTTGCGTGCGCGATATCTCTTGAACCAATAGTTGGAATTTCACCAAACTTGCATGGATACATCATTGGGACAAGTTTAAGAGCTGATTAGATTTTGGTGACCTTGACCTCATTTTCAAGGTCACTGGAGGACTAAGATGACAATTTCTTGTACCCACTATATCTCCTGAACCAATGGATTGAATTTCACCAAACTGGCATGGATACATCATTGGAACAAGTTTAAGAGGTGATTAGGTTTTGGTGACCTTGACCTCATTTTCAAGGTCACTGGAGGACTTAAATGACAATTTCTTGTACTAGTGATATATATTGAACCAATTGATGGAATTTCACCAAACTTGCATGGATACATCATTGGGACAAGTTTAAGAGCTGATTAGATTTTGGTGACCTTGACCTCATTTTCAAGGTCACTGGAGGACTTAGATGTCAATTTCCTGTTCCCACTATATCTCCTGAACCAATGGATGGAATTTCACCAATCTTGCATGGATGCGTTATTGGGACAAGTTTAATAGCTGATTATGTTTTGGTGACCTTGACCTCATTTACAAGGTCACTGAAGGACTTTCATGACATTTTCTTGTACCACTATATCTCCTGAACCAATTGATGGAATTTCACCAAACTTGCATGGATACATCATTGGGACAAGTTTAAGAGCTGATTGGATTTTGGTGACCTTGACCTTATTTTCAAGGTCACTGGAAGCTTACATGACAATATCTTGTACCCACTGTATCTCCTGAACCATTGAACGGAATTTGTCCAAACTTGCGTGGATACATTGTTGCAACAAGTTTAAGAGCTGGTCAGATTTTCGTGACCTAGACCTCATTTTCAAGGTCACTGGAGGACTTAGATGACAATTTCTTGTACCAGTGATATCTCTTCCAACCAATTGATGGAATTTCACCAAACTTGCATGGATACATCAGTTGGACAAGTTTTAGAGATGATTTGATTTTGGTGACCTTGAACTCATTTCCAAGGTCATAGTCATCTAAGTAGGATATCTTTAGAACCAGAGGATGGATATTCTCCAAACTTGCCTAGATATTTTACTTGTTCAGGCTTTTTATTCATTGGAGGGGATCGGAAATGGGATGGTGGGGGGACATCAGTTTTTCTCTGAAAAACATTTCTAGTTTTCAGTCATATCCAGACAATAGGAGGGTGATAATGAAAGGCTCTGTGCATGGAACCCTCTTTTCAGTTGGAAAGGTTTTCCACCTACAGTGGGTTTCAAACCCGAGACCAGTAGATAAGCAGGCCAGTGCTTAACCTACTAAGCTGTCCAGGCTCCTTTTGTCATATCAGAGGTGTATGTAAATTGTCAGTAAACATTGCAGACCCTGATCAGACTGCTCCTGAGGAGCAGTCTGATTAGGGTCTACTATGTTTGCTCTGGCAGTTTTATCCAAATAAGGAGCACCAGTTGCTCAGTTGGTTAAGTGCTGGCCTGCTGAGCTGGCAGTCCAAGCACCCATCCCTTCTGGAGACAGAATTACATGTACTTTAAATCTTTTTATCTACAAACAGGGCTCCACTGTAGCCAGCCGGGCATAGCACAATCAGTAGGGCACCTGACTCATAAGTCAGAGGTCCTGGGTTTGAAACCCGGTCTGGCCACATACTTTAGTTTCTCCTTCCGCTGATTCAAGAAGGGCAGTTGTCAGTTACTGGGGAAAGTATGTGCACTTAGTACTGGTTAACCGCTTAGGAGGTCTAAGCCTGCCCAGGAATAGTGTGGTTAGGTTAACTGACCGTCGCGACATGACCATAGATGTTGACCGTGGACGTTAAGCATCAAGTCAATCAATCAATCCACTGTAGCCCAGCACTGGGCCAGAAAATACCTAGGAACAAATTTCAGGTTTCTAAATTAGAAACTTTGTTTCTGAAATAATTTGGGTCTGGTGCTGGCCTGGGTTTCATTGCACATAGGTTTTCATTATCACTCTTGGTATGACTGAAATATTGTTGAAAGTGCCATTAAAATATGCTTCAATCAGTCATCTGTTCAAATGTTTAGGTTAAATACAGTAATCAAATGAATTTATGCAGAGAAATATTGGAATTCTGTCAAAAACCTGGTGGTATTGGGATTCTTGGGGGTTATGCAGGAATATTAAACAGGCTTTTCCGTAGTGGTAAAATGTACCAAATGTACCCAATACTATTATACTATGTGGTCAAAGACACTGTTTATCATGTGATCAGTTGCCATCATTTTGACAATGGTTGGAGATGGTTGGATGACTTGGGATTTTACGTCATATAAAGATGATGGGATGGTGATAGTGAAAGGCTGTCACACTCAAAGTGCAATGGAACCCTGTTTATGGTTTAAAAGATTTCTGTGTTGGGCATGATTCTTATCTGGATGGATGGATGGATGACTTGTGATTTTATGTCCTTTTCAACAGTAGTTAAGTCAAAAGGACAATAGGAGGGTAATTATAACCCCATTTATGGTTGAAAAGATTTCTGCTTTTGGATGACTTGCAATTTAATGTACTTTTCAACAATTTTTCAGTCATATCAGGATGGTGGGAGGATGATAATGAAAGGCTCTATGTAATGAAACTCTATTTACTGTCAGCTAATATTTCACCGCCAGCCAGATTCAGACCCAGAACCATTAGATCAGTAGGCCAGCGCTTAATCCACTGAGCTACCAGGGCTCCAGTTTCCCTCAGACCTCTCTGTCCCAACTGTTCGAGTTTTTATGGTACCTTTTCATGTAATGCATGCCATTAGAAAATCACCAGCTGTCACTTTGCACTATGCTTCCTAATGTTCTATGCAATATTGGAATTTTTTGATGAGCTGTTGATGGAATAATGATTAAATGTGGAATAATGATTATTCAATGGCAATGAAAATTACCATAAAACCCAAATATTTGAGGACAGAATATGCTTGAGCAAACTGCGAAGACCCAGACCAGACTGCTCCTAGAGGAACAGTCTGATCAGGGTCTACACTGTTCGCCAGTCCGACAGGTTATTTTGAAAAAAAAAACATGGCAATTACTGTAAAACATCTAAATATTGGGACAATTAAATTTGAGCAAATAGTTTAGACCCAGATCAGACTGCTTCTTGAGGAGCAGTCTGATCAGGGTCTTAACTGTTTGCCATTCCATTCTATCTGCTTTGCTGCAGTTTCAAACCAACCAGTTCCATTTTAGGACAGTTACGGTAAAAATTTGGGTGTCTTAATATTTTTTTTTTCAATATGGTAGTACATGTAATTAAACAAAATGTCCCAAAATTTTGGGAAATAACAGTAATAATTATTCAGTTAACAAAGAAAATTATGTGTGAGATTTCTTTGTACAGTGTGAATGACAACAATGAAAAATCAATGGTACCGTATTTTTTAACATAAAATTCAGGGATCGTTACACAGCAATATTCAACAAAGGAAGGGATAGCATTGACCGTACATATCACAATGATTACGTAGGGTGATAATGAAAGACTGTCACTATGCAATCGAATTAAAATCTAAAAAAGTTCCTTCAAGAGCAGAGAATACATACAGAAGTAGGGATATGGAGCAGACTACGTAGTTTCGGCTAATAAAGCCTCGTCAGTGACCCTGACAATATCTGGTGACGAAACCAGAAAAAAGCATACTGTAATTTCTTAATTTTAATTGGGCAGTTGATTCAAAGACTGATTAATTTCAAAAGGATCCAAATAATATAAAAGACGATGATCTAGAATAATAGTCTAAATCGACCTCAAATTTTAGATTTCTCAGAATCTATCCTCTGATCTCAAAGGATGTAAATAAAATATAATCTGCACTATGTATGATGTACGGGGAGACGTTTTACGGCCGCCACACGGCACAACACCAGCTGCAGTGAGGTACAATTAAAATCTAAAAAAGTTCCTTCAAGAGCAGAGAATACATACAGAAGTAGGAATATATGGGCCAGACTATGTAGTTTCGGCTGATAAAGCCTTGTCAGTGATAGAGGTGCAACGATTCACTTCGATGCATCGAAAATCCGGTTCACAAGGGCCGATTTGATTCCGATAACAACTCCACTAATTTCGATTCGATTCACAATCCCCCGCATGGGCCCTCAATTAAAACGGAAGTCCGTGTTTTAGACCTGCTCTTAATATTATAACGCTGTTTATAACGTAACGTACGATTGGTCAGTAATAATTAGGTCATCCAATCAATAGGGGTGTTTCATTTTCTTATCGGTAGGGTTATCAAAATGGCGTCTGATGATGACTCGCAGAAACCTGTGCTCAAAGTACTCCCATACATGAGAGTTCTGCGTTCCAGACATTCATATTTTACGTTTTTATGCTGTTATTTACGTTTTTGTTATTCTTCGGAACGTTGCATGCACAACAAAAAAAGGTAAAATATAAATGAGAGCATGCGGACGTCTAACTTGTTGGACTAGTGCTCAAAGATGCACCCCAAAGATAAATAGAAGTGTAAATATAACAAAATAAAGTGATAAACATGATGAATTAAGGTAGCATAAAATCAATCATGAATCGAATCGAATTAATCGAATCGAGGTGTCTGAAATCGAAATCGAATCGAATCGGTCGTTGGGTGAATCGTTGCAGGTCTAGTCAGTGACCCTGACAATATTTGGTGACGAATCCAGAAAAAAGCATACTGTAATTTCTTAATTAGCTCACCTGAGCCATAGGCTCAGGGTGAGCTATTGTGATCACCCAGTGTCCGTCGTCCGTCGTGCGTCGTCCGTCGTGCGTCGTCAACAATTTGCTTTAAATGACATCTTCTCTGAAACCGCTAGGCCTAGGGCTTTGATATTTGGTATGAAGCATTGCCTAGTGGTCCTCTACCAAGTTTGTTCAAATGGTGGCCCCAGGGTCCAAAATGGCCCTGGGGCAGGGGGTCTTGGGTTTGAAACTAAAAAATACTTAAAAATCTTCTTCTCCAGAACCGGTTGGCTCAGATGCTCGAAATTTGGTATGTTACATTGTCTAGTGGTCCTCTACCAAGTTTGTTCAAATGGTGGCCCCAGGGTCCAAAATGGCCCTGGGGCAGGGGGTCTTGGGTTTGAAACTAAAAGATACTTAAAAATCTTCTTCTCCAGAACTGCTTGGCTCAGAGGCTTGAAATTTGGTATGAAGCATTTTCTAGTGGTCCTCTACCAAGTTTGTTCAAATGGTGGCCCCAGGGTCCAAAATGGCCCTGGGGCAGGGGGTATTGGGTTTGAAACTAAAAAACACTTAAAAATCTTCTTCTCCAGAACTGCTTGGCTCAGATGCTTGAAACTTGGTATGTAACATTGCCTAGTGGTCCTCTACCAATTTTGTTCAAATGGTGGCCCCAGGGTCAAAAATGTCCCAGGGGCAGGGGGTCTTGGGTTTGAAACTAAAAGATACTTAAAAATCTTCTTCTCCAGAACTGCTTGGTTCAGAGGCTTGAAATTTGGTATGAAGCATTGTCTAGTGGTCCTCTACCAAGTTTGTTCAAATGGTGGCCCCAGGGCCATTTTGGACCCTGGGGCAGGGGGTCTTAGGTTCGAAACTTAAAAATACTTAAAAATCTTCTTCTCCAGAACTGCTTGGCTCAGATGCTTGAAATTTGGTATGGAACATTGCCTAGTGGTCCTCTACCAAGATTGTGTAAATGGTGGCCCCAGGGTCCAAATTGGCCCTGGGGCAGGGGGTCTTGGGTTTCGGAACTAAAAAATACTTAAAAATCATTTACTTCAGAACCGCAAGGCTCAGCTGCTTGAAATTTGGTGTGTAGCATTGTCTAGTGGTCCTCTACCAAATTTGTTCAAATGGTGGCCTCAGGCTCCAAAATGGCCCTGGGGCAGGGGTTCTTTGGTTCGAAACTAAAAAATACTTAAAAATCTTCTACACCAGAACTGCTTGCCTCAGATGCTTGAAATTTGGTATGGAACATTGCCTAGTGGCCCTCTACCAAGTTTGTTCAAATGGTAGCCCCAGGGTCCAAAATGGCCCCGGGAAGTGGTTGCAAACTATCAGGTTTGTTAAATGATGACCCTTGTTTGACCTTTAACCTTTTTGGTCAGGTGAGCTATTCAGGGCCTCTTGGCCCTCTTGTTTTAATTGGGCAGTCAATTCAAAGACTGATTAATTTCAAAAGGATCCAATTTCATCCAAATAATATAAAAGACGATGAACCCCATTTTTGTCGCACCTGCTTTAGCAAGGTGCGATATAGGAGTTCACTTTTCCGTCCGTCCGTCCGTCAGTCATTCCGTCCGTCAGTCCGTCCGCTCTCATGAGAGGGTATTTTTGGGCTGAGCTGTGAGTACAAACCCCATTTGTGGGGTGAATTCGACTTTTGTGGTGCACCTCATTAGTCGAAGTTTTCTGACACCTTCTGTGTGATGATGAGGGGTAGATGGGTCATTTAAAATCATTTGTTTTCACAAGTTTTGTCCAAATTGGACAAAATTTGTGGGTTCATGTGTACAGAGGGCACGTGTGAGCTGTGATCAACCCGCAAGTGCACTTTGTACGACTCTGTCCATAAAAGATAACCCCTAAGTCTGTGGTGCAACCTACAACAACACCCTCATGCGTACGTCCGTCCGTCCGTCCACAATTACCTCGACCCTAGTGATTAAGTCCATATCTCTCAAACTATGATACCTACAATCGTCAAACCTGGTATAAAGTTTCGTCTTAGAATCTTCTCGAGGAATGTTGCACTTTTTTCTACCCTTGACCTACATTTCACGCTCTGCTGACTTCGTAAAATTTAATGTCCAAAATTACCTCGACCCTAGTGTTTAAGTCCATTTCTCTCCAACTGTGATGCCTACAATCGTCAAACCTGGTATAAAGTTTCTTCTTAGAATGTTCTCGAGGTATATTGCACTTTTTTCTACCTTTGACCTACATTTCACACTCTGCTGACTCCGTAAAATTTAATGTCCCAAATTACCTCAACCCTAGTGTTTAAGTCTATTTCTCTCAAACTATGATACCTACAATCATCAAACCTGGTATTAAATTTCTTCTTAGAATTTTCGTCGAGGAATGTTGCACTTTTTTCTACCCTTGACCTACATTTCACGCTCTGCTGACTCCGTAAAATTTAATGTCCAAAATTACCTCGACCCTAGTGTTTAAGTCCATTTGTCTCAAACTATGATACCTACAATCATCAAACCTGGTATAAAGTTTCTTCTTAGAATGTTCTCGAGGTATGTTGCACTTTTTTTTGCCCTTGACCTATATTTGATGCTTTTCTGACTTTGTAAAATTTAATGTTCAAAATTACCTCGACCCTAGTTTTTAAGTCCATTTCTCTCCAAGTATGATACCTACAATCATTAAACCTTGTACTAAGTTCCTTAGACTGTTCCTGTGGCATGTTGCACTTTTTTCTACTCGTTAGCTATATTTGACCCTCTGCTGACTTCGTATAATTTCATGTAAAAAATTACATGCTTCCTAGCCTTTAAGTCCATTTCTCTCAAAGTATGATACCTAGAATCATCAAACATGGCAAAATGTTTCTTAATAAAGGTCTCTAGGGATGTTGCATTTCCTTCTGCCCTTGACCTTAATTTCAAGGGCTGCTGACTTTGTAAAATTTTATGTCCAACAATGCATTGACTCTAGCATTTAAGTACATTTCTCTTTAAACACAATGGTATAAGCATCAAGCATTATGATTGATTTATATTTCATGCTCTGTTGGCTTTTGAAATTTGTAGGTCAACCTGGCATCCACATTTTGTATGTACTCTCTAGCATTGAAGTACATTTCTCACAAACTAACACACTTACAATCATCAGACATGGCATAAAATGTTTTCTTAAGCTGGTCTCTTGGATTGTTTTTAACTACTTTATACTTTTAATGATTTTTCATACTCTGTTGACTGTTGAATTTTATGTCCAGAATTGCATCCTTCTTAGCTTGCAAGTCCAGTTCGCTCAAACTTTTATACATGAATTCATCAAACCTAATATAACCATGATCTCTGCTACTGTGGGAGAACAAGGCAGGTGCGACATAGCATTCTGCGGAATTCTTGTCCATGTGAAGAATTCCACAGCCAGGGGAATCCAAACCTGCATGGTCAGCTAGCAAAGTAAGGCTAGGTTAACTGACCGCTTGTGTTTGAGAGATTTTATCACTGGGGTATGGACCCTTGAGAAACAGTCTGAGCTGGGTCAGCTCTTCTTGCTCTGGTCCTTCTTTTGGTTGTTTTAGAATACCATATTAATCCTTTTAAATGCCCTGGGCAGTCGCATTTTGCGAAAGGGGGGGGGGGGCATTATTTAAAGCCTAAAGTGTAGTAAATCAGCAACTGCCGAAATGCCTCTGGGAAGCAATATAAAAGTGATGGGTATACTTTCAGAGGAAGCAACTATATTGTATTTCCTCCCTTCTCAGTAGTGGTGGGGTCAACTCTGTAAGAAAAGAATTTGCTCCTCTAGGAGCAAATTCTTTCCCTTAAGAGTAGACCCCATTTCGAAGGGCTACCTCATTCAGAGAAGTAAACAGGAATTAAATGCAAGTTAATATAACATTATTTTTGGAAAGGAAGCAGGGTGTTTATTAGAGGAGGAGTGTTTAATAGGATTAATATGGTATTGAGGGTGGTTTTGCTGAGGAACAAGTAAAATGATACACATGTTCTTGGCTTGCCTGTCTGCACATTGTCAAAAAATAGAGCTAAGCCAAAACAACTCAAAGTTTACGCTGCCACTACTGAAAAAAAGTGATACAATGCTTTATCTAGCTTCTGCTCGCAGGCAAGATGAAAACTGTGCTTGGAATATGATCGTTATGAGTCAGCCTATATACTTGGTGAAATGGTATATTTTGACACAATGATTGACCTCATATGACTTATAAATAGGTCACTGTAACCTATATTTCACTGTTCAGTGATATTGTCATATCTCCACATGTCCAGTACTTTTATATGCAGGAGCCCCAGTAGCTCAGTTGGTTAAGTGCTGGCTAGCTGATCTAGAGGTCTGAAGATCGATTCCTGGCAGCAGAAATATTTTCAGTCGTAAACAGGGCTCCAAAGACATTGCACACAGCCTTCCATTAATTATCACCCTGTTGTTGTCCTGATACGACTGAAATACTGAACATTGAAAAGAACTTAAAATTGTAAGTCATCCATCCATCCATACTATTTTATGCGTTGAATACCAGTAGTAATTCATAGGAGTGTTTAGTTTGATTCATTGCCATTTTACTTGGCATTTATTGTCCAAATTAAATGTTCACTTGTTTAAGTCAAGCTACCATACCGGTATTTGGTGCTACGTTGTCTTCTGACAGTTCATGTTATATGATGGTTTAACCATGGTTAACCATATTTGATGCTGGTTCATTTCGCCTGGCGTCTTCAGCTCCAAAATGAAATATCTTTGCGAAGGTTAATCTAGATGGAATCAATCAATCAAACAGAACACCGCTTGTGAGCTTGCTTGCTATATTTAGAGTGTTAGTCAATATATAGATGTTGCAGACAATGTGGTTTTAAGTGACCAAGGAATTCCGATCAATATCCCTTCCTTCTGATATTATATCAGTCCCAGTCCAGAGCTCTAGATAAGATGGAGTACTTGGTGATAATTAGGGATAATTTTTGTTAATCCTGCATAAAACAATATATTGTTACCCCTCATCTGAACCGTCTCGACGAGACGGTTCAGATGAGGGGTCACAATATATGGTTACAGTGAGAAATTAAAAAAATTATCCCTCAGTTATCATCATTTCAAATACCCCTCTTATATAGAGCTCTGGTCCCACACAGGAAGATATATGGGATGGCTTATTTGGCTCGATCAAAATTGTGTGAATAATGAAACTTGTGTGAATATTTGTAAAAGTGAACAGTGAAATTTTTTTACTGTATTACTCAAAATTAATGAGTCTATGAAATCCTGTATATTCAAAACTGTTTCATGGGCTTAATGATAAGCTTTTCATTTCTACCTCCTAGTGATTGTAATATTTCTAATATCAAGAAGACTTAATGAATACAGATGTTTCTCTGAATTATTCATCTATGTACTGTGTTTATTCATTTGGAATTCTCTCTTTCGAAACAGACTCAGAGATCTAGATCCATCTTATTATAAGATGGACTTAGATCTTGGAGATTGTTTTGGAATAGAAAAAGACTGTTGCAAATATTTCATTGTTACATTTGCCTCTGACAAATAATTTGCTTCGTGTGAATGCAAAATGTTTCGCAAACTTTCTTTGCTAAAGTTTCTGTGTCAAAGAAACTTTGTCCGTGTGAAGGAAGCTTAATCAACGCTTCCAAGAAACAGTGTTAAGAGATTTTAACCATGTTAAGATAACTCTGCACTTTAGCATCACTAAAATAGCCAATATTTGCATGAAATTCCTCATGGACTATGATGAGGTAAGCAAAATCTGAGGACTTTTTATCTGGATTTTTGCAATTTTGGCAAGTCAAATGATTTTTGGGAAAAGAGAGAGGGGGCGTTTATCAGAAGGGGGAAGGGGGGATTTAATTTTGTCAGTGTTAAACAGATAATCTAGATTCACACAATTAACATTTTGTGGTTCAGATTGATCAAATATTCATTTCACTCAATTCTGGTAAAACTTGAGTGCACTTGGAAAATTAGTAAAGCAAAAAGTTTCTTCTAAAAGGGTCAGGGTCAAAATGAAAATGGAGAAAAGGTCAAGTTTTGGAGAAAGACAAAACTGAAATCATCAATTTGTTTTGGGGCTGGAAAACCCCATTTTACGCTGGGCCGCGTAGCGCAATCGGTAGGGTACCTGACTCATAAGTCAGAGGGCCTGGGTTCGAAACCTGGTCTGGCCACATACTTTCGTTTCTCCTTCCGCTGATTCAAGAAGGGCAGTTGTCAGTTACCGGCGAAAGTATGTGCACTTAGTACTGGTGAACCTCTTAGGAGGTCTAAGCCTGCCCAGGAATAGTGTGGTTAGGTTACCTGACCATCCCGACATGACTGTAGCTGTTTACCGTGGACGTTTAGCATCAAATCAACCAACCAACCAACTAACCCCATTTTACAGCAGAAATACATGATACTGGTTTAGATATTTGGGGTCATTGTAGTGGGAGAAAGACCCCGGCTGATCTTGGTCTCTATGCTAGACATTTCTTTTTGAGAGTATTATAGGCTTTTTATCGTAATTGTAATGGCAAAGTGCAAGATATTAGAGTTTCCGTAGCTCCTGTAAACAGGTCATATTTTCTGGGGAAAACACTCAGATAATTAGAGAAATAGTTTTTTTTGTTTTCTGCTCTTGTGAAGCAATAGAAGTGAACTAAGTGCTAAGCTTCATCTGCTAAAACGATCATTAAAAATTCCATAACTGCAGGCTTGGTGCCAAGTTAGAATGTACAGCAGCCCCCGGAAGTACTGGGACAGTAGTGCATAAGCAAACTCTGTAGACCCGGAGCAGACTGCTCCTAGTGGAGCAGTCTGCAATGGGTCTGCATTGTTTGCCGTTCCAGTTCTGTATCCTGCACCGTAGAACCAAGCTATTCTAATTTTTGGAACAATTATTTTAGATGTCCCAATTTTTAGGGTTTTTATGGGTAGTTAAACTGGCTCCAGGGAAAGTGGAAATCTGTTTTAAACTTTCCTGTCAGAAGTTTCCTGTTAGTGCAAAAGGTGGTAAGACTGTATTTTGCCATAAAAAACTCAGTCTGCAGTTTTCTGTGTTGGTTTTTTTTTTTTCTCTTTTTTTTTTGCAGAGAAATTGGGTCATGCATGGTGATTTACATTGTGCATATAGGGTAAAGTCGGGTAAATTCAGACAGTGAAATTGTTTCCGTTATATGTCAGTTGTTTGGAATTAAAACAAAATCAATTTGGCAAACAGCAAAACTCCAGCTCATTATGAGCCGTCTCATCTGGATTTTCACTGTTTGCAATGGTATGTCCGAGTTTACCCGCTGTCCGAAGTTACCCGACTTGACAAACAACATCATTTCCAGAGATAACCAGGAGCCCTGGTAGCCGAGTGGGTTAAGCACTGGCCTACTGTTAAAGCTATCTGTCGCGGGGTTTATTCCGGTTGGAGGCTGAATTTTTATTTAATAAATAGAGTTGTATTGCACACAGTCAGCCTTTCATTATTGCCTTTCCATCATCCTGATATGACTGAAATACTGTTGAAAAGGACATATTAAATTGCAAGTCATCAAATTCACCCAGAGATTAAACCACAGAATGGATTTTGACCAAATATTGTCAGAAAAGTCCTACATCAAGCTCTCAGATGGTTTCAAGTTTAGGTCATGATGGCTTTGTCCGGCAACAATGCATTGTTATGAGTGTGATAAATATTCAGTTACCGTTTATTCATTACAGAGCTCCAGATAAGAAGGGGTAACAGAGATAATTTAGGGATAATTTTTTCTTATTTTTGCATAATAAACATAATTTGTGAACAGCATTAGAACCGTCTCTGTGAGACGGTTCTAATGAGGGGTCACAACATATGTTTTGGTTGAGAAATAAGAAAGAAAAATTAATAATCTGAATTACCCCTTCTAACATGAAGCTATGATCAAGACAAAACTGCCGCTTTAAGACGGATCACACTAAAACAGTCGTGTCCTTGAGACTGTAATCATTGGTAATTGATTTTTTAGCATGTTGTATAGCGGTGGTGTCAGCTTCCGGAATTAGTCAATTCTTCTGTGTGCTTTGTTGCGAATATTGGATTCTACGGAGCTCCAGGTTTGTAAATTTCTAAGGGATTTTTTTCTTGTTGTTTACAAGATGGATCTACTTTTTTTGTGAGTGTTTCGGAAGCCAAAAGCGAGCTTATAGCAGAAATACACAAGGTGATTTACAGGGGGAGGGGTGGTGGTTTGTGATCGTAACATATAGCGGAATAAATACATAGTCTCATATTATGATGGTGTTTTCAAATTCACAGTGCTCCAGTATGATAGCTTAGGAGAAAGAGGGGTAATTAATTTAGGGATATATTACTGAGTCCCAGATAAGAGGGGTATTTGATGATAATTGAGGGATAATTTTTTTTGATTTTTCAATGAAACTATATGTTGTTACCCCTCATCTGAGACGGTTCAGATGAGGGGTCACAACAGATGTTTTTATGCACAATAAACAAAAATTATCCCTAATTATCACTAAATACTCCCTCTTATCAAAAGCTCTGTTACTCCATAAAAATTTATTTTGTGCCCGGACATCATCAGAGCCGTCTCACTGAGACGTGTCTATTGAGGGGTCAAAACATATTTTGTGGAGAAGTACCGGTAAGAAAAAGCATCGCAGAATTATAATCCTTTAAAATGCAAGTTTGAAAATTTTCTTACATTTGAAGTGGAAAGTCATTTAAAACAGCGTTTTCAAATGGATTCCATTGTTACATTCATAAGGAATAAATATCTTTCTTGCGTGTGTGGAGCAGAGGAAAGAAAAGCAGTTTGATTGATTGTTGAGAAATGTACAATTTTCTGCTGTTTGTTTTCTCAGCTGTAATCTTTCGTTGTGTGAATGATGAAAGATCGAGTGACATTTGTAAATTCTTTGTGCTGTTGGAAACTCTGGAGTTTTAACCAATTAAGCCAGAAGTTATGTTTTAAATATGTATGTAACATAGTGGAGAAAGATTGTTGTCTTATAAAAAAAAAAGTACGTATAGGTCGGTGCAAATAGTGCAGACCTAGATAAGGATCAGGCTCATTGGGGTCTGCACAGCTGTACTAGTCATACGCTGCTGGATATATCAGTTTAGTGGTAGCTGGTTTGAGCCTGCCTTTTGGACAAGATGTTTAAACAAGGCGACATATTTGTGACGGTGGGGCAAAGTTCCATAGTTCATTCCCTCGTTTTGTTTTTCTCAAGATATGAAGTAGCTGCCATGTATAATGTCAATAAGTTTAAATCTCTTTCTTTAATTGACCTGCATTGTCTGTTTGTAAATATATAGGTAGTCGAATATTTTAAATACCTGTTGGTGATACCAAATTAACATAAAATATTTAGGCACCCCACTCATTCAGGCAATGGTCTATTCCATATTTGAGCTTTGACAATTAGTGCAATTGTCCTTTGGGGATTCTGCTAACAGTGCAGACCTAGATCACGGTCTACCCTGTTTTTAGAGGTTTCACCATCCAGATACTTATGGTATGCAATAAAAAGTAAAAAAAATGGGGCATCTGAAGTATTTACTTAAAATGTCCTAAAGATTGAATAGTTTGGTTTTTGATGCAAGAATGAGTGTAAAAGATGCAGATGGAATGGCATACAGTGTAGACCTGATATGACTGCTCCTAGGAGCAGTCTGATCTGGGTCTGCACTGTTGGCTCAGTCCTATCTGTCCAAATATTTAGAATTTTTTCTGTATATTTATTGATGATATATTCAAAGTATATATAAATGGTCATTGTCCAAAACTATTTCTAGATCAAATCGTGAAAAATAGATTTCATTATTGATATGCTAATACAAAGTATATAGATAGAGAAATCACTCACTATAGCTAAATTTTTGGGGTAAAATGTAATGTTTTTTCTATCTTAAGTGCCATATAAACATATGCACACTTAATGGTATCTTGATACAGATCCCACAGAATTTTAATGTATACTCCATGTATTTAAAAAAGGACAAGCAAAAATTTAAAAAAAAAATCTGTCTCAATATTTTGATATCTGCAGCCATAGCTACTTTGGGATATAGGTGGTCGGACAGTCACAAAATATTTATGTAGAAAAACATATTGATACTTAAAGTCATGGAGTGTGTATGTCGGCCAATTTGTATGTTTGATGTTAATAGTTTGTGTAGGATATGTTTTGGTAATAAAGGCATAGCTTTGGCATCTCATTATTTCGTAGCAAAGCATTTTCTTTAATTTATTAGTTGCAACCTATGTGTATATGCAGTTACATGGTGGTTTTAAGTGGATATTTTACCAAAAGAAATCATAGCAAGGTAATGATATAATCTCACTTTCGTACCTTCATATATATGCAGTATCTATTGTCTTTATGTGATTGCTTTTTGTTTGTTATGTTTTGTCATGCTTCTCTCATTCTGTAAACAGCTATTTGTAATAGGACGAAAAACATGTTACTGTTTATGTCCAATAAAGAACTTCAACTTGAACTTGAACTTCAATGATAAAGGCAATTACAATGCTTCTATGAATCTGTGTTCCTATTATGATATATAAGGCAAACTTTACTTTTTCAACAAATCAGAAAGGAATGAACAAGGCTCCACAAATGGTAAAAGCAATCACACCCTGTCTTCTGTCTGATAATGTTAAAGATCTATTAAATAAAAAGGCAATCTTACTGCTTCTATAATTGATAAATGCAGTCATAAATGCAGTCACACAGTTTCTGTAAAAGATAGAGGCATACGTAATCACACTGTATCTATAAATGATAAAGGTAGTCAATCTGTTTCTATTAAAGATAAAGGCAACTACAGTGTTTCTATAAATGATAAAGGCACTGTTTCTGGAAAAAAAATAATAGAATAAACACAGTTGTTTCTATAAAGGATAAAGGCAGTCACACTGTAGGGAGTCACACTGTTTCTATAAATGATAAAGGGAGTGACACAGTGTTTCTGTAAAAATAAAGGCAGTCACACTGTTTCTATAATGAAAACAGCAGTCACACTGTTTCTATAAATGATAAAGGCAATCAGTCATGCTGTTACTATAAATGGTAAAGGCAGACAAAGATAAAGGCAATCACACTGTTTCTGTTAATTTCTGTAAAAATAAAGGCAGTCACACTGTTTCTATAATGAAAACAGCAGTCACACTGTTTCTATAAATGATAAAGGCAATCAGTCATGCTGTTACTATAAATGGTAAAGGCAGACAAAGATAAAGGCAATCACACTGTTTCTGTTAATTAGAAGCCAGTTTCCTTCTGTTTCAACAGTGTTTCGGTCATGTCTGGATGATGGGAGAACACAATACCAGAGTCACACTGTTTCTATAAATGATAAAGGGAGTGACACAGTGTTTCTGTAAAAATAAAGGCAGTCACACTGTAGGGAGTCACACTGTTTCTATAAATGATAAAGGGAGTGACACAGTGTTTCTGTAAAAATAAAGGCAGTCACACTGTTTCTATAATGAAAACAGCAGTCACACTGTTTCTATAAATGATAAAGGCAATCAGTCATGCTGTTACTATAAATGGTAAAGGCAGACAAAGATAAAGGCAATCACACTGTTTCTGTTAATTAGAACAGTGTTTCGGTCATGTCAGGATGATGGGAGAACACAATACCAGGGCCGGATCCAGGAAGTTTGGATAGAGGGTCAAATTAGCTGAGGGGAACTCGATTTGTGCAGTTTGACCAATTTTTCCTGACATTCCCCATTAAAATGAAATAATTTAGGCTAAAGTGGGGGTTCATTTGTTTCCCCTCCCTCCCCCACCCCCTCTGGATCCCCCACTGAATAATCACTAAAAATTGAGAATTTTCTAAGAAGCTTAAAACAGCGACAAATGTACTTTTCTAATTTTCCTTAGTATACAAACAAATCAGTTACAGTTTGTAGATTTTATTAAGTTCATGGTGGTTCATTTTGGCATATTAAACAACCATTAAATTGAGTTAAGTATTGTAAAATTGCTTCAGGAATTTTAAGAACCTTACCATAATGATGAAAAATATTGGGAAACAGATGCTCGACCAAACATTGTAGGTCCTGATCACACTGCTCCTATAATAGGAGCAGTGTGATAAGGATTGGCTTTCTTGGCTGTTCCAGTATAGTTTTTGACTTGTGATCATACTTCCTTTTCAACAGTATTTCAGCCATATCAGGAGGTTGGGAGGGTGATGTGAAATGCTGTGTCATATGGAATCCCATTTACAATTGAAAAGATTTCCACCTCCAATGGGGATTGAACTGGAGACTGCTGGATCAGCAGGACTCTTCGATGGTAAAATTAGTGGAAGTGAAAGATGAATGAGTACACTTTCAGGGAAAGCAACTCTGAATTATTTGTCTTTTGCCTGACTTCTCAATGGGGTCAGCTCTTAAAGGGAAGAATTTTCTCCCCAAGTAGCAAATTCATCCCTGTAAGAGAAGATCCCATTTTTGAAAGAGCTTTGTCATCCAGGGAAGCAAATGGGAAGTCATAAAAGTTGTTCCCCTTGGAAGAAATGATTTAAAAATTTGCATGTGTACCTGTACACTTTAAAATGTTGCAATGTTAAGTGTATTTATGGTTTAATAGCATGGGGGTAATGTAGTACATGTATAAATTTGATGTTATGGTATGGTGGCAGGGCCCCAGATTAGATGGATTTTGAGGATAATTCTGAGATAGTTTTTCTTATTTCTCATTAAAAACATATGTGACGGTAGAAGGTCACAGATATAAATAGATATGCAAATTACAAACTCGGTAGTTTGTGGTCGAGTAAATGTTGGGGTATATAAGCAAATAAACCGCCCTTGGTGGGTGAGCATGCTTTTCCACTGACGGGGTTTGTTTGCAGGTCGGCCCACGTTACATTTAGTGGCAGCGGTGGGATAATGACAACTGCCAGACCGGAGTTGCCTTACCCATGTAATTCCCAGGCCAAGTCTCGGGACGAGACTTCTCGGAGGGGAAAGTAATGTGACGGTAGAAGGTCACAGATATAAATAGATATGCAAATTACAAACTCGGTAGTTTGTGGTCGAGTAAATGTTGGGGTATATAAGCAAATAAACCGCCCTTGGTGGGTGAGCATGCTTTTCCACTGACGGGGTTTGTTTGCAGGTCGGCCCACGTTACACATATATTATGACCCCTCATTAGAACCGTCTCGATGAGACGGTTCATGAGGGGTCACAATGTGTGTTTTTACTGAAAATTATGGATATGGAAAAATATGGAAATTATCTCCAAATTATTACCCCTTCTTATCTGGAGCACTGTGCTGGTGTCAGATGTCTTAAGATGGTCATGGGCTTGCAAGTAGGTTACTAAGTAGGTTACCTATTGCAATTGGAACAGTTGATTCCAGACCAGTCAGTTCATCTTTGCAGCTTAGCTGGAGCCTGCATTTCATCGGGCTCCAGTTAGTGTATGTGAGCACTGAACAGTAAACAGATGATATTGATGTAGAGGCTGAGCTTGCTCTTAAAATATCTTGCCCAGCCACTATGAAGCATCCTGGTCATGCAATCTTGAACAGTGGCTCCTTTAATATGTATGATTACTGTATTTGTATGGCTATATGAGAGGGGTTTCTCTCCAAAAGTATTCCAGATATATAAATCAGTTGTCTGTAATCAGCTATTAGATATGGTTTTCTCTTCCAAAACAATAAAGGAATCTAGGTCCATTTTGTAAGATGGATCTAGATTTTTGGGGTTGTTTTGGGGGGAAAAATTCTGTCTTATATAATGGCAGTATAGATGTGGTATGCAAATCTGCAAAATTGGGATCAGAGCTCATTTAATGGTACAGTTCATAAAATATCTGTTTATAGTATCTCTTTTCTTGTCTGTTTTCAGATAGCCATATAAATGGTCAGGGGTGGTGAAGGAATGTCGTCAGCCTGCTCTGAATTTATCCAGAATGCATGGCGCAAAGAATTGTGTGCTAATTGTCAGCGCTCTCGTGGTGAACATGTCTCAAGTAACACTCCTGAAACAACTGCTACTAAAACCTCAGAGAAACAAGAAACAGATTCACCTAAGCCAGCAAAGAGAAATTCTTTGATGGCAAAGTCATGGACTCCTCTTGAAACTGAAGGGCAAACTCACAATCTTGATGATGATGCTAGATGGAATGCTATGTGTCGTACTGATATTGAGCATAATTATGAAGACATTGATGATTTAGGTTATCCTACTAAAGAAAGTGATGTGTCTGACTGTATAAATGCTAGTAAAACAAATTCATTGAAAGGTAGTGATACTTCAGGTTCGAAAAGTGAGAAAGAACGAGTGATTGTGACTTTGCCGAGAGATTCTAAGTCTCGTTCGAGATCATCTTCTCGTGATAAATCACCTTTGCCTGCTCCAAAACCAAAGCTTATACCAGATAAAGACTCAAAAGCTAGTAGTGCTGATTCCAAAAGTAGTAAGGAAAAGGAGATAATTGATTCCAAAAGAAAAAGCTCTAGTCAATGTGATCTAAATTCTGATGTAATTGTATTATCAAGCTCTCCTAAAGCTAACAAAAATGCATCATGTCCAACGAACACTAGCACGATAAGCACAGTAAATTCTAGTGACAAGACTAAAACTTTTAAAGTTGATTTTGTTACTGCTGACCCTGTGATAATAGCTGAAGATGGTGGTTATGATAATTTATTTCCCGACATTGAGGAACATCTTAAAGAGACTGATGATGAAATCAAAGAAATTCTAGTATTCACAGAAGAGGAGAAAGAATGGGCACTGTTAGCTCTGAAAAATACAATCTGGAATTCCAAGATAGACAATCCTAAGGAAAATAAGTTAAGATCCTCTCAAAGTAAAGAATTTGAAGATATTGAATTAGAATCTCTTTGGAAACCAGATAGGTTTGCAAATGTGAAAGACTGTGTCTCATTTCTAGAACAGACAGTGTATGGAACTTATCCCTTGCGATCAAAAGCTGGTAAATCAGCCATTGATTCTTTGTTATTTGAAGGTTCAAGTTTGGAGACAATAGATGAAACATACGAAACATTTCTAAAATATGGGTTTGGAGATACAAAAGAGGATGAAATTGGTGCTAAATTGGATAGACTGATTGCAAATGAAGTTGATTTATCAGATGCAAATTATGATGACCCTTGGGGTGATAAGTTCGGATTTGATACTGAATCAGATATGAACCTTCTAGATGAAATAAAAGGAGAAATAGATTTAGACTCTTCCAGTGCAGGAATGGCTCTTGTGGATTTACTTAATGATGTTCTTTCTAAATATAGCACTGGAACTCCAAGCGAAACAGATTCTGTCAAAAATATGGACAATTTTTATGAAGACAGTGAAGAAAATGTGAAAAAGTCATCTAAAAAAACTAAAAAAGAACCCAAAGAAATTCCCACAGAACTTGAGGCAAAAGTTGTAACATTAGCAGCTAGCTTAAGATTGAAACAGAGAGCCAAGAGACATGCTCCAAGACCACCTAGTTGTCCACCTGCACCTCCTGTGGGTCCCCAGGATCAGCCAAAGTCTCCAGCCGAACAATTAGAGATGAGGGCTGCACAGAGCAAAGAACCTATGTTCAAAATGGTACCTATAGGCAAACCAATCGGAAACTCACCTGTGGCTCAGGCACAGTCAACTCCAACTCCTAAAAAAATTGAAACTGAAAATAATCCCGAAAACATGGAAGGGTTTAAATTAAAAGAGGAAAAAGAGAAACCCAAAAAGGGTGGCATAAGTGGGTTTTTTAGGAGCTTCCTTCGTAGGAGTAAAGGTTCTGATTCAGACGTAAGTTCATCAGAGACTATTGCTACAAATGCATCACAATCTAGCTTACAGCCAGAGCTGAAAGAGAAAGCAGAAAAAGAAAGTAGTCCTTCTAAAAACAGTGAAAAATCTGCTAGTTCGTCACCACAAATGAAACCGAAAATGATGCCTAGTCGTCCCATTTCACCAAAGCCTCCACCTGATAAACCCCCAGATAAACCTAATGTACGTATGGGAGGAAAATCTCCTCCTGATATACCCCAAAATAAAACAAATACAAGTTTGCCAGTGAAAGACAGTGAAAAACTTAATACAACTACACAGTCAAAAACTGCTGTAAAAGACTCAACTGCCAATGCAAGTTCAGAAATTAAGACAGAACAAAAAATTCAAACTGAATCAAAAACAGACAAATCTAGTCCAGTTGATACTATGTCAAAACCTAAATCACCTCCCTCTTCTCTTAATTCATCCATAAAGTCTTCAAGCTCAATGGAGAAAGAGCAGCCTAGTCCTAGTGGAAAATCAAAAGAAGCCCCTGCTTTGCCAACAATAGGCCCCAGACAGTTGTCAGATAGTGGACTGCATCCACCAAAACCTAGAGTGAGAGGAAATTCAGACGGTGGTCCTGGTCGCTCTAGGCCAAGAACTAGGGACATGTCAGACACTGGCAGACCCAGAGATACCCCAAATGTTCCCCCTCCTAAACCTCCTGTAGCTGCTAAACCAAAGCCTGTCACACAGACTCAGTCTGATGAGTCAGTTGATAAGTCTGCTGCCAAACCACCACCTCACAGAGATACTAAAACTACTCCTCAACACAAAGAAAGACTCTCAAGTACAAGCAGTTTAGATGATGATGGAGTAAGATTAAAAGGAACAAAAGATGTGCATTCAAAAGTAGATCCAACCATCTTAAGAAAAAGAGCAAAAAGTCCTAAAAGAATTCATGCGCCTGTGGCTCCTAGAGCATCATTGCCTAATGTGTTATCAGACTCTTCAACGTCAGTAACTAGTTCAAGCAGTCAAGCTGCAGAAATTAAACCTCTGGCATTTGCAAAAGAATTAGAATTGAAATTACACAAAGAAGCTGGAAATGTGTCTGAAGTGAAAAAAATGTCAGCTCCTCCACCACCCTCTCCTACATCAAAAGTAGTCCCTGATACTGCTGACAGTCCAAAAAGTAAACCAAAAAGTAGTTCTAAGGAACCCTTGAAAGAGTCTCCAAAACTTAAAAAAGAAACAGAAGCAACTAAACAAACTGATGAAAATATAAATATACCTAGTGAAGAAACAGTGAAGGAATCTGACAAAGAAGAAATCCAAGCTCATCCAGTTGAACATGTTGAAAAGATTGAGCTTCCAAAACCAGCTAGCAGTAGCCGGAAAAGTTTCCTGGGAAAACTGAACAGGAAAAATAGACCTCCCCCACCTCCATCGGTGAAGAGGACAAAATCTATCACTGAATCATCAGTTCAAGATCTCCATCTGAAGAAAATAGATTTGAAAGACATCTCAGGTCCAGTGGTAAGAGTTTTCTTTTTCCTTTAACATGTTTAAGAGTAAAAAGGTCATTATCAGCACATAATGAAATAAAAAAATCACTACTTTATAATGCACACACACTTATTTTGAACACAATTAATATTATCCTCTGTTTCAAGTGTATGAACAAGATTGGTTCAGCAAAAAAGAGTCATATGAGATATACACTACTCAAAATATTTAAAGGAGCAGTTGATATTTTCCCATAGACATTACTAAAATATATACCCAGTTAAATGGCCCATAAATTCGACCGCCAGCGGCCGAGAATTTTCTATTCTTTTGCAGCATTTTGAAGAAGGGTCGAAGTTTAAGACAACAAGAAATTCAATAGAACTGATGCCCTAATCATTTCCATGGAACAACATTTGGCAATTTTGGAATTTTCTGAAATTGAGACATTTTTCTATAAGTCTATAAAGTCTCATAAACTTGAGTTACAACTTATTCTTTCAACGGGTCAGCTTGCAAGACATTCAGTTTTGTAAACAAAATGGTTATTTTCAATTGTGGTTGAAATTTTCATGATTTTCACCTGTTTGCAAAATTGCAAGGTTTTTACCAAAATTTCATTTTTCACAAAAATCAGTCCATGGACAGGTGCAGAATAGATATTGGATCAAAATTAGTGCTGTCAGTAACTTCGAGATCCTCTTTAAAAATTGGCAAATTGTGTCTTTGTCTATTTAAAGTAAATGACTCTCAAAGTGAGGATGCGTTGCACTGTTGTCTATGGAAAAATCATTAGGTGCTCCTTTAAATATTTTGAGTAGTGTATTTGGCTCTAAAAAATTTATGTATTTCCATTTAATGTTCCATGTATGTACATTGTTGTCACTTACTCTGTAATGCTGCCTCGTTCAGGCCATTCAAATGTGGGGCTAGTTATATGGCATGAGGGGAAAAGTTAGAAATTATGGCTAGTCGAAAAGTTGTAGAAATTAAAAGAAGGGTAAAGATGTCTAAATGTTTAAATAATGGAGGGAATCAAAAATCTTGACTTACCTCATACCTCATTATGTTAAGTCCTCAGTGCTTAGCCCTGAAACCTTTTATCCATGCAAAACTTAGGTAAAAAGGTCATATTATAAGACAAATATATGGAGTAGGACTTTCCCTTTGGAAAACACCTGATAAGCATGCTATTTCTTTCCCACCTGGAAATCAAAAGTTAAGCTTCTGCAAGTAATTATCCAAAATGTACCAATGTTATTTGACTCATATATGCATGTAAAGATAGATATGAGTACGTAAAATTCAGTTTTGTAATAGAGAAACTGACAGAGCTCTCAAACAAACTGAAAATGGTCAAACTGAAAATTTCAGCTTAGAAACTTCTTTACTTATCGGCAAAAATTGTGCACAAAATTACTTTACATACTTAGGAGTCTTCTTGAATTGTAACATTTTGTCTAAATCTTTGCAGTAGCTTGAACTTTTAATTTCCAGATGAAATTTAGCTGGCATTCTGTAAGGAAATAAAAAGGTGAAAAATACAGGTTCTGTATGGGCTGGTCTGAGTCCTTGCTTGTCACATAAAATTGCCTTATGTGTTATGTGGCCTAAATGTTTTCATGAAGATTGATGAGCCGCAACACGACAAAATCAACAGAGTGGCATGTGCACATAGTGAAGACTCAGATCAGCCTGGGCATCCACCAAGTCTGATTAGAGTCTTTGTTGTCCGCTTAAAAGGTAGCTCAGGGTTTAAGCATGCTCCATGGGCACAGCGTAGACTCTAGTCAGACTAAGTGGCTGCCCAGGCTGATCTGAGTCTTCCCTCGGTGCACATGCCACTTTGTTGTGTCGCGGCTCATATTTGATTTACAGGAATATTGTTCACATATTTTTTTAGCTCACCTGAGCACGAAGTGCTCAGGGTGAGCTTTTAGGATACCCTGATGTCCGTCGTCCGTCCGTCCGGACGTCCGTCCGTCAACTTTTGCTTGTGTACGCTCTAGCGGGCACAGTTTCGATCCAATCTTTATGAAACTTTGTCAGAATGTTAGTCTTTATAAAATCTAGGCCAGGTTTGAAACTGGGTCATGTCGGGTCAAAAACTAGGTCACTAGGTCAAATCTTAGAAAAACCTTGTGTACGCTCTAGAGGGCACAGTTTTCATCCAAAGTTCATGAAACTTTGTAAGAATGTTTATCCTCATAATATCTAGGACAAGTTTGAAACTAGGTCACGTCGGGTCTAAAACTAGGTCACTAGGTCAAATCATAGAAAAACCTTGTGTACGCTCTAGAGGACACAGTTTTGATCCAATCTTTATCAAACTTTGTCAGAATGTTTATCTCCATAAACTCTAGGCCAAGTGCGAAACTGGGTCATGTTGGGTCAAAAGCTAGGTCACTAGGTCAAATCTTAGAAAAACCTTGTGTACGCTCTAGAAGGCACAGTTTTGATCCAAAATTCATGAAACTTAATCAGAAAGTTTATCCTTATAATATCTAGGATAAGTTTTAAACTGGGTCACGTCGGGTCAAAAACTATGTCACAAGGTCAAATCATAAAAAAAACCTTGTGTATGCTCTAGAGGACACAGTTTTGATCCAATCTTTATGAAACATTGTCAGAATGTTTAATTCCATAAACTCTAGGCCAAGTTCGAAACTGGGTCATGTTGGGTCAAAAACTAGGTCACTAGGTCAAATCTTAGAAAAACCTTGTGTACGCTCTAGAAGGCACAGTTTTGATTCAAAGTTCAGGAAACTTTGTCAGAATGTTTATCCTCATAATATGTAGGATGAGTTTGAAACTGGGTCATGTCGGGTCAAAAACTAGGTCACTAGGTCAAATCATAGAAAAACATTGTGTACGCTTTAGAGGACACAGTTTTGATCTAATCTTTATGAAACTTTGTCAGAATGTTTACTTCCATAAACTCTCGTCCAAGTTTGAAAGTAGGTCATGTCGGGTCAAAAACTAGGTCACTAGGTCAAATCTTAGAAAAACCTTGTGTAAGCTCTAGAAGGCACAGCTGTGATCCAAAGTTCAGGAAACTTTGTCAGAATGTTTATCCTCATAATATGTAGGATAAGTTTGAAACTGGGTCATGTCGGGTCAAAAACTTGGTCACTAGGTCAAATCATAGAAAAACCTTGTGTACGCTCTAGAAGGCACAGTTTTCATCCAAAGTTCATGAAACTTTGTCAGAATGTTTATCCTCATAATATCTAGGACAAGTTCGAAACTGGGTCACGTCGGGTCAAAAACTAGGTCAATAGGTCAAATCATAGAAAAACCTTGTGTACGCTCTAGAGGACACAGTTTTGATCTAATCTTTATGAAACTTTGTCAGAATGTTTATTAGCTCACCTGAGCACAAAGTGCTCAGGGTGGGCTTTTGGGATACCGTGATGTCCGTCGTCCGTCGTACGTGTGTCAGGACGTCCAGACGGACGTCCGTCAACTTTTGCTTGTGTACAGTCTAGCGGGCACAGTTTTTATCCAATCTTTATGAAACTTTGTCAGAATGTTAGTCTTTATAAAATCTAGGCCAAGTTCGAAACTGGGTCATGTCGGGTCAAAAACTAGGTCACTAGGTCAAATATTAGAAAAAACCTTGTGTACGCTCTAGAGGGCACAGTTTTCATCCAAAGTTCATGAAACTTTGTAAGAATGTTTATCCTTATAATATCTAGGACAAGTTTGAACCTGGGTCACGTCGGGTCAAAGACTAGGTCACTAGGTCAAATCATAGAAAAACCTTGTGTACGCTGTAGAGGACACAGTTTTGATCCAATCTTTATGAAACTTTGTTAGAATGTTTATCTCCATAAACTTTAGGCCAAGTTCGAAACTGGGTCATGTTGGATCAAAAACTAGGTCACTAGGTCAAATCTTAGAAAGACCTCTAGAAGGCACAGTTTTTATCCAAAGTTCATGAAACTTTGTCAGAATGTTTATCCTTATAATATCTAGGATAAATTGGAAACTGGGTCATGTCGGGTCAAAAACTATGTCACTAGGTCAAATCATAGAAAAACCTTGTGTTCGCCTAGAGGACATAGTTTTGATCCAATCTTTATGAAACATTGTCAGAATGTTTATCACCATAGACTCTAGGCCAAGTTTGAAACTGGGTTGTGTCGGGTCAAAAACTAGGTCACTAGGTCAAATCTTAGAAAAACCTTGTGTATGCTCTAGAAGGCACAGTTTTTATCCAAAGTTCATGAAACTTTGTCAGAATGTTTATCCTCATAATATGTAGGACAAGTTTGAAATGGGTCATGTCAGGTCAAAAACTAGGTCACTAGGTCCAATCATAGAAAAACCTTGTGTACGCTCTAGAGGACACAGTTTTGATCCAATCTTTATGAAACTTTGTCAGAATGTTTATCTCCATATAAACTCTAGGCCAAGTTTGAAAGTAGGTCATGTCGGGTCAAAAACTAGGTCACTAGGTCAAATCTTAGTAAAACCTTGTATACGCCCCAGAGGGCACAGTTTTGATCCAATCTCAATGAAACTTTGTCAGAATGTTTATTCTTACAATATGCAGGGCAAGTTTGAAACGGGGTCATGTCGGGTCAAAAACTAGGTCAAATATTAGGAAAACCTTGTGTAGGCTCTAGAGGTCACAGTTTTGATCCAGACCTAATGAAATTTTGTCAGAATGTTTATCCTCACAATATCTAGGCCAAGTTTGAAACTGGGTCATGTCTGGTCTAAAACTAGGTCAGATCTTTTAAAAATCTTGTGTACGCTCTAGAGGACACAGTTTTGATACAATCTTTATGAAACTTTGTCTGAATGTTTATCGTCAAAATACTTAGGCCAGGTTTGAAAGTAGATCATGTCGGGTCAAAAACTATGTCACTAGGTCAGATATAAGAACGGCCTTGTGTACACTCTAGAGGGCACAGTTTTGATCCAATCTTCATGAACCTTTGTCAGAATGTTTATCCTCACAATATCCAGGCCAAGTTTGAAACTGGGTCATGTCAGGTCAGAAACTAGGTCACTATGTCAAATCTTAGAAAAACTTTGTGCACACCCTAGAGGGCACAGTTTTGATCCAATCTTCATGAAACTTTGTCAGAATGTTTATCTCCATAAAATCTAGGTCAAGTTTGAAACTGGATCATGTCGGGTCAAAAGCTAGGTCACTAGGTCAAATCTAAATCAAGTTATGCTGCAAGAACCAGAACTAACATTGCAATGATGCCAGCCACAAACTCCTTGGAATCCATTAGTTTCACCACAGTGAGATAATGATGCTACCATTCTATTATCTGTGTTTGCCTAGTTCAGTCTAGTTCAAATCCATCAAAGGAACTCAACATGAACAGGAACTTTTCGGAGAAGCGACCCTGCCATTTTCAGCTCACCTGAGCCTTACAGTACCTCTGTCATCAATCCATAAACATTTTCAAACATCTTTGAAACCACTGGACAGACTAAACTCAAATTTCATATGGAACCTGCACATGGGTCAAAGGATTGAAAGTTCTTCAAATGATCTTGGTCACATGACCAAGGTGGCCACCATTCCCATGTATGGTAAAAACTCTTATAAATCTTCACGAGAGCCAGTGAACTGATTAATGCTCAGGTGAGCGATTCAGGGCCACCATGGCCCTCTTGTTTCATGAAAATTATTTATATATTTTTCAGCTGATCACCGAGATGTCCTCTAACAAGGTTGTGAACAGGAGAAACACTATATCTCTGGGAGATGATAATGCCTTCTTGTCTGGTATGTATCTCTTCTGGTAAACCGGCAATCTCATTCCCACATGGATATTCAGAAATCAAGCTTCTTAAAATGGACTGCCAATATGATCCAGAGCCATATATAAGAGGGAGTATTTGGTGATAATTAGGGATAATTTTTGTTAATTCTGGATAAAAACATATGTTGTCCCCCCTCATCTGAACTGTCTCATCCCTCATCTGAACTGTCCCATGAGACGGTTCAGATGAGGGGTCACAACATGGTTTTGATGAGAAATAAAGAAAAATATCCCTTAATTATCATCTAACACCCCTCTTATCTAGATGCTATTTGACTCCTGTCATAGGGTAGAGGTTAGGTATATCATATACTTGTACTTCCTTGTGGTACAAGCCAGCTTTTATAGCGACATGGTAGAGTGTTCCCCTTCCACCCAGGAGACCCGAGTTCAAATCATGGCTGGGGACATTGTGTGATTCTTAGAGTTAGTGACAAATGGCATCCAACGTAAATTACCCACATGTGCATTAGAACGCTTTAAATTTCATTTCCAATGATTCTTGTACTTCTGAGAAATCAAGGACAAATTCAATATGGAGGGGGAGAATGTCACAGGATATAGGTTTATATCATACACTTGTGCAGCCTTGCGTACAAGCTGGCTTTTATAGCGACGTGGTAGATTGTTCGCCTTCCACCAAAGAGACCTGGGTTCAAATTAAGCTTTGTGACATACAAATTATACATGTACTTTATTTGAACTTTGCACTCACTAGAGTATCTTCTTTCTTGATCACATGATTCTGATGGTAAATATATCATACTTCGAAAGAACATAGTCAACTAGAACTACATGTATTTGTTACATCTCTGGCCATGACATCTTCCATTTAAGGCACTAAAAAAAAAAAAGAAATCTGCTCGTTTATGGTATTTGCATCAGTTGTTGTTTAAGGAAGTGGCTCTTAATAGTTGACTGGCAGTAGCGAACATTAATTTTGCTATCAGGGATCCTTTTTGAGTGAGATATTGAGAGATTTGCTCATTTTTTTTGCCAAAAATCTCACCAAAATCTGTTCAATGGGAGAAAAAATCTAATGCAAAAAATGCAAATCTATAATGGATTTTACTAAAAATTCTCATTGAGAATGGAGAATTTATCATGAAAACGGCTTAATGAGATATTTTCTCTCGTAAAATTTTGAGCCAGAATTATCCCTGTTTTGCTGTTGTCAGCCAGCTGTCAAAAGTGATCATGATTATTTAATGGTTTGGTGCTATATTTACAGGTGGATCAACCTCATCTGGTTCAACTTCAACTACGGGTGATAAGTCTGAAATATCTCCTCAAGGATCTCTGGAAAATATGTATGAATTGATAACTCCAGAAGCTCCTCCCCCTCCAGTAATTGAGAATGAGAAAGAAGTTTCACTTAGACCTCCCTCTATAAATAGCTTAGGTATTGAAGGGTATCTAGAACCAGTCCGATCAAATGGAGGTGCAACAGTTAATGTCAGTGAACCAGTCAAAGCAAGTACTGCTGAGTCATCATTAGATGGACAAGCTTCCAAGGCAACCAATATGGCTGCTTCTGTAACCACAGAAAATGCTGCTTTAAGTAAGTCCGGAGCATCAAAAGAAAATGGAAGTAAGCAGAGTGAGGTTAGCGGTACAGATAATGTTGATTCTAATGATATAAGTGACGAAAGACGGCAATTATTAGCATCACAGCCAATATATGAGGAAATAAATGGATATGGTAAACTTGAAGGAACAGCTGAAGTTAGTGCTAGTATTAGTGGTGTTGATGATGGTGATTCTAGACCTATTTTGAATGGTGATCCACAATTGTGTCAAAATCTAGAGAATTCCAATTTAAATGTTGATAGTTCTGTAGCAAGAACTTCACCAAGTTTACAGAGTAAAGACTCTTTTTCTTCCGAATCTGACCTGTCATCAGCATGTAACAGTTTATCTAGGGCGCCACGACCTATTCCAAGGCGGCGCCCCAGACAGTCATTAGGAATAGGGTTTGAACAGTATGTTGCAATGAACCGACCGAGTGTGGCAGTGTTTCTGAATGAAGACCAGTTACGTGAAATCTTGAGTAAATTGACAGCAATGAATTTACAGACATTGCGAGAGTTGTATACACAACACGAGAAAACATTCACAAAAGAGAATGTGCATTTAGGGGCTGCAGGGCCACTGAAATGGATTGACTTTGATATCTATGGGAAGCCAGTTCATGCCTCAGAGAGATGTGTTGTGTACAATGCAAAATTGAAACAAGGCCAGTCACCATGTCAGATTATGGTAGGTATTTTATGATATGAGCCGCGACACGAGAAAACCAACAATTTGGTTGTGCGCCAAGAGGAGACTCATTCGCCCAGTATGATCAGAGTCTTCACTGTCCGCATGGAGGTAGCTTAGTCCCTTAGCTACCCTTTAAGCGCAAAGCGAAGATTCTGATCAGACTGGGCGGATGCCCAGGCTGATGTGAGTCTGCGCTGGGAGAACAACCACTTTGTTGGTTTTCTCGTGTCGTGGCTCAATTATCATTTATGACTTGCAATGAATGGGTACACCTGCATGTATTTCTGCCATTTTTACAAAGGAAGACAATTGTTGTGTCTTTTAACTTCCCTGAATGATAAACCCTTCCTGAAATTAATCTATCCTTAAAAAAGAACTTGCTTCAAGAAGAGTTAATTATTACCTTTAACAATTGCCAGAGGAGGAAACAATGAAAATGGCAGAGTTGTTGCCCGTGAAAGTGTAGCCATTCACCTTAAACTACATTTTTGATTGATGTTAGAAGAAAAAAGAAAAAGAAAAAAGAAAAATAAGAAACAGAAGTTTGGAGGAAAATAGAAAATACACACTGCTATCAATTCTTTTTAGTCAGTGTATGATTGTTTTTTCTGAAAGTTCTGTAAATCTGTGGTGGCTTATTATATGCCACACTGGTATTTTCACTATCGAGTTGTTATTTGAGACAGTGAACTAAAATCTAATACTTAATCCTAGAAGTGCAAAATAACAAAAAAAAAGCAGACAATACAATCTATGCCTGCAAAATTTAAAAAAAATATTTGTTCCCAGCTGTATCGTATTGTAAAATCAGGGAGCGGTGTGCAAACAAGTTCATGATAAGTAGCCACATCTGGATCTATGCTGATTTCAAGTAAAACTATGAATTGCCTACCTTTATGAGGGCATAATCCTAATGAATTAGGGGATAATTGTGTGCCTGTATGAATAGTTTCTGATAAGATCGGGTTTTACGGATACTTCGAAGATAATTTTTCTTATTTCTGTCAGAGTGAAAATCTATGTTGTGTCCCTCCTTGGAATCATCTCACAACATAGGTTTTTTATGCAGAAATATTGTAAATTGTTCCTAAATACATGTAGTCTCTTATCCTCTCTTATCTGGAGCACTGTAGTATGGTTGATAGTGGCTACATCCCCATGTATTTCCCAATATGTTTGTTTTGGGAAATACTTTTGTGACCTGTGCACTGCTTTCATAGACAACATGGCCCTTCTGAAATGGGATCTACTCTTTAAAGAAAGAGTTTGCTACCAGGGGAGCAAACTCTTCCTTTAAAAGCTGAAAGAAAGAGCTAATCCCCATTGAAAAAGACTGCAAAAATTTAGCGCTGAAAGCAGCATAAACGAAAATAGTTGAATTGACAAACAGTGTAGATCTAGATGAGGCAGCTCATGAGCTGCCTCATCTGGATCTACACTGTTTGTCTGGTGACAGAGTTGCTTTACTTGAAAGAGGAACCATTTGCCTGAACTGTTGGTCTGAATTCTTCATTATGTGATTGTTGATACAATATATATTGATCTCTTTCTTAACCTGTCAATTTCAGCTTCTTCATTCCCGACCCGAGATGACAACAGCCAATCATCCTAGTCTTCTCAAACCTACGTGTATATTTACCGACTCAGTACCATATTCCTACCTTACCGAAGACTTTATAAAAACCAGTCAGGTTTTACAGACATTTGTAACCCAGTCTAATAGTGCCAAGTGTTATATTGTAGTCGGATTATTTGACATAACGGAAAGTGTTACGCATCATTTAGTGTCTCTTGAGTCATTGTGTGAAAATCAAAAAGATTTCTTGCGTAAAATTTTATTTTTTACGCTACAGTTATTAAGTGCAATAAGCCACTGTCTAGAGCAGGGGCATCCTTTAGCAGAAGCGGACTTCCGTGATGTGTATTTAATCTCAAACCCTTACTGCCTCGGTGAGATCGTAGCATTCCTTCCACAGTTACGATCGCCTGAAAACCAGCAAATGGATACTGTGTGCTATTACTTGGAAAAATTCCTCGACGAAATGTGTGTTCGTTGTGAGGCTAACACTGTTTTAGAAGATGATGCATATTCATACTTTGCTGGAATTCAGAAAATAATCTCAATGCTGCAATCCGGAGCTGTGGAGTGTCTCCCGGTAGTTCGGAGTTACACAGAATTCCTTCTTTGGGGTCCACAAGAATCAGATCTCCAGTTCGGTGAGGACAGAATGAGCAGTCTTGAGCCGAAACTCTCTATGTGGCTCGAGAAACAGAGAGCCGGTCTAATTCACGATTTCGCTAAAAGAACACAAAATGGTGCTAGGTGTAGGATTGAAGATTTCTATAACATGAAATTTTTGTTAAAAGCCAGTTCTGGTAGTCTCGCTGAATGTATTCGATGTCATGCTGCTTCTCGAGTACCGTCAAAATTCTAAAAATTGGGACATGGACAGAGCTCTAGATAAGAGGGAGTATTTGATGATAATAAAGGATAATTTTTCTTATTTCTCAATGAAATCATATGTTGTGACCCCTCATCTGAACCGTCTCGTTGAGACGGTTCAGATGAGGGGTCACAACATATGTTTTTATGCAGAGTTAACAAAAATTATCCATAATTATCACCAAATACTCCCTCTTATCTAGAGCTCTGATGCAGACTAATTACTATAATTGTCTTAAAAATGGATCAGTTTGGTTATACAGAGCTGTGATGCATCCAAAGGATGCAAATGGAATGACAAACAGTGAAGGCTCATATGGCTCCTTTAGAACAGAGCTCTAGATAAGAGGGAGTATTTGATGATAATTAAGGATAATTTTTCTTATTTCTCATTGAAACCATATGTTGTGACCCCTCATCTGAACCGTCTCGATGAGACGGTTCAGATGAAGGGTCACAACATATGTTTTTATGCAGAATTAACAAAAATTATCCCTATTTATCACCAAATACTCCCTCATATGTAGAGCTTTGCATAATTGTCCTAAAATGGATCAGTTTGGTTCTACAGTGCTTTGATGCATCCAAAAGATGCAAATGGAATGACAAACAGTGAAGGCCTTGATCATATGGCTCCTTAAGAAGCAGTCTGATCTAGGTCTGTGCTGTTTTGCTCAGACCTGTCTGTCCCAATACATAGAATTTTCATGGTATTGCTTACATTACGGCCCTGCTGATGTGCTCATGTGATTTGTTTAAGAGTTCTAAAACTGCTGTAACAGAACTCTAGATAAGAAGCGGTAACAGAGATGATTTAGGGATAATTATCCATATTTCTCCATAAAAACATATGTTGTGACGCATCATTAGAACCGTCTCGTCGAGACGGTTCTAATGAGGGGTCACAACGTATGTTTTCTTTGAGAAATAAAAAGAAAAAATATCTTCAAATTATCCTCAATACCCACTCTTATCTGGAGCTCTGACTGTAAACTTGTACCCACATGAACCCAGGTAAATCTTGCAGTTTGATTTAGAGCCCATGGCAAAATCATTAATATTACTGGTCAGATAAAGTATCAAACTATTATCTTCAAATTAAAAAAAATGTACTGTACTGTATTAGGGGATAATCCCAATTTGCTTACCTGTGCTGTTGATCAGTCCGTTCCTGTGCAAAGTGGTTGTTGATGGATATCAGTGATGGTAAATGATACGTTGTACTTATGTTAATGATCACTGACCGACTGATATTGCTGTCATTTGTCTCGGTCGACAGTCAATTTTGTATGTATGGTTGCTGATTGCTAAAGTCAAAAGCACAGATAGTGGAATTGGTATTAACCCTGTGTGTATAGAAGTACCAAACATTGTAGCAAAGTTGTCTTAAGGCAAAAGATAACACCTCAAATTTTTATAAAGGGGAGCAGCTTTTTTGGGCTTTCTGTTTGCATCCCAGGATGGCATTTTCCTTCCAAAATGGGGGCCACTTTTGAGGGAAATAATTTTCTCATCAAGGAAGGAAATCCGTTCCTATAAGAGAATCCTCCTGTTGAAGTGAGCCGCGACACGACAAAACCAACAATGTGGCTGTGCGCCCACCGCAGACTCGGATCAGCCTGGGTATCCGCCCAATCTGATCATACTCTTCGCTAAGGGCTCAAAGGGTAGCTACGGGTCTAAGATACCTCCATGCGGACAGCGAAGACTCTGATCAGACTGGGCGGATGCCCAGGCTGATCTGAGTCTGCGCTGTCCGCACAACCACATTGTTGGTTTTGTCGTGTCACGGCTCGGGTGCCACACTCTTCTGTCTGAGAATTACCATTCCTGATAGTTTCCTACTCAGCTCAGTTTAAGGTTTTTTGGCTATGAAACTTCATTGTTCCATCTCTGGAGTCAGTACTGGCGAAAACATGTGCACTTAGTATTAAACCGCTTAGAAGGTCTAAGCCTGCCAAGGAAAAGTGTGGTTAGGTTAACTGACCATCCCGACATGACCATAGCTGTTTACCGTGGATGTAAAGCAACAAAGCAAACAATCCATCTCTAGAATGACCCCAAATATCTTAATCAGTCGTATTGAATTAAGCTATCAGATGTTTTTTTTTCTTTCTTTCTTTCTTTCTGTATATACTGCTACACCCTCTTTTCAGAGTATTATGAGCAAGTGTACTTTTGTACACTCCGGTGTTGCAGGATGAAAGCCTACATATAACCATATATATATATAGCTATAGTAGGGATGATCTTTAACCTGCACAGGGGATGACTCTCCCTGTATAGGGGCCTCCAGTTAACGTCCCGATCTGAAGTATGGCGCACTTGTTAGTATCATCCCTGCAAATGATGCTAGAAAAAAGTGTTCGGACATAGGAAGACTTCGTCCTGGGCAGGGATCGAACCCACGACCTCTGGCTTCAGAGTCAAGTGCACTAACCACTGAGCCACCACGCCTGAAACAGTCCAAAAATCTAAATCAATCTTTAAAGATGGATCTAGATTGTTGGAATTGATTTGGAAGGAAAATCCTGTCTTATAACCGAGTAATGCAGTATATAGCTGAAAAATTTAATAGTACCATATATATTCAGCTATAAGACAGAGTTTTCCCTTCCTATCTAGGTCTGTCTTATTAAATGGCTCTAGATTTTCAGGATTGTTTTGGAAGGGAAGAACAGTCTAACCATAATGTGCTTAAGAATTGGGACATATAAAACTGTTAATTTTCCAATTGGGACAAATGGACAATTAATGGTTTTAGGTGTCCCAATACTCAAGCACATAAAGTTATATCAAAGTTAATACACATATTCAACTGATTTACATGCATGTATTTGGAGTCAGTTTGGTGGGGAAAACAACCACGTCATATAGCTTAATCTAAGTTTGGTGTGTTAATGTGGCATCATTTACATTAGATAAAACTGGGCTCAACTTTTTACAAGAGTGTTTTTACTGCTTTATGTGCTACTGATGTATACATGTGTGCTTTGGTGGTCTGTATTGAATTTAGATTAAAAGCTGTTTTGTGATATACCACATCAACAATTGGTCGAATGACTGTTTAATCTCATAGCAACAGGGTCTATGTTTACACGTGCAAGCTCAGAGACAGGATCAATGTTTACAAGTGCAGAGCTGTAGATAAGAGGGGTATTTGAGGATAATTTAGGGGATAACTGTACTCAAAATTGTCACTTGGGGAGATAAATTGTCGGTTTTATGGTCGGAAATTTCATTTTACGGCGACGCCAGCAGAGCCGTAATACGCAATTTGTGACAATAAAACCGATGATTTATCTCCCCAAATGACAGTTTTCAATACAGTTATCCCCATTCTAATGCACTTTTCACATTTTCACCTTTAAAAGTGTGCTTCTTTGCACCCAGAGTAAACACTTTCAGGGACGTTAAACCAGACGTCAGGCAATGAGAAGCGCCTTTATTTGTCATCAAGACCATATGTTGTGACCCCTCGACTGAACCGTCTCAAGAAGACGGTTTGGATGAGGGGACACAACATATGTTTTTATGCAGAATTAACAAAAATTATCTCAAATTATCACTAAATACTCCCTCTTATCTAGAGCTCTGGAAGAAACAGTTGTTTTGAAATTTGCAAACATAAATTCTGTTGTCTGCTCTTTTTTGCTTTCAGGGTTAAAGTGAAGACCTTGATTTTGATACAGTCTTTCGAAACAGTATTTATTTCAGTGTATCCATTGATCACCTTAGCTTTATAGCATACGTACACTAATGTATGATATTTCATCTATAAAAAAGTTGGTGTATTTTGTGATTTTGTGTTATTTTGTATCCTTGGTGTATTTTTTTTTTAAAGTAAATACTTGTTTAACAAGTAAAATTTTTAAATACGCATAATCAGGAACCAGTGAGGCATTTATTTGTTTTATGATTTTCTGAGCATAATTTTGATTTCCACTTGTCTCCATTTTACCTTACCTTACCAATGTACAGGAAGAACTTCATGTATTACCATAGTTACTCCATTATAAGATGGAAATTTATCCTTCCAAAATTACGGCAAATACATAAATGAGTCGTGTATTTCAGATATAAAATTGGTCTTTTGCTTCCAAAACAATCCAAAAGATCTAGATTCATCTTACAAGACTGATCTAGTACTTGGTTATTGTTTGGGTAGAAAAAAAGGACAAAAAATCTTATGACTGAATAGATATGGTAATGGTAAATGAAGTTGTTGTATACACTTTCAGGGGAAGCAGCTCTTACATTTTCATTTTGGCTCCCTTTTCAAAAGCTAGGCTGCTCTTTGATAGTTTTTGTAGATCTCCATTTAGTACTGACAATACAGTAAACTCTCAATATCTCAAACACTGATATCTCAAAGTACCCTCTTATATCAAAGAAAATAGTGTGGACTTACTTCATTTTTTTTATTTATATTTCAATTTCTATTATCTCAAACTACTGATATCTTAAAGTAAATTTTCTGGGACCAGAAAATTTGCTTAGAGATATCATTAGTTTGGGATGAACTTTTGACTTTGAGATATTGAGAGCTGACTTTACTTTTTTATCACTGTCTGAGAAGCATATTTTTTATCACTTTTCCAGATAAGAAGGGTAACTAGAGATAATTTAGGGATAATTTTTCAGTATTTTTTAAAAAAAAACACGACATATGCTGTGACCCAGTAATAGCACAGTCATTAAAAAAATGTATGTTGTGACCCATCATTAGGACCATCTTGCTGAGACCTAATGAGGGGGTCACAACATATGTTTTCATTGATAAAAATAAAGAAAAAATATCTTAGAGTTGTCATCAAAACTCCATCTTATCTGGAGCTCTGTTTTATGGCTCATCTTTATTTTACTGTACAAATGTTCTTAACACTGCTGTGGTATTTTTGTTTTACTTTATTTCATACTGTTCATTTTTATCAGCATTTCTTTTACATTTTACTTTATGTTTTGACCGGTTTTTGTCTTTCATTTTTATTGCATATCAATATTCTTCAGATCTTTAGATAAACAGAGATTTTGATGTTTATTCGAAGACTAGCATTTTATGTTTCTTGAAGAAAACTTACAATGCAGCTCTTTATAAATCTGCTTCTTTGAGATGGTTCTTTCTAAGACACAAAATGTCATTGACAAATAAGAAAAAGAATCCTACATGTATATTATTAAGAATATTCCGTAACAGGAACTGTGGTTGTCATTATTTCTTTTTGTCTAGTCATGTTTAAAAAAATTTTTTTGAGACTTTTTGAGAAAGACTTACAGGGGCCAAGTCACCCATGGCCCCCCAAATTTTGGGATGGGCCCTGCGTTTTGAGAGAAGCTGCCTATAGCCTTACTGCAAAATTTCAGTCTTTGGCTGTCCATGTCAAGAACAAAAATGCTCTGTCTTTATTCCTGCAAGTTGGGGGATCAGTCAGGTCAAGGTCTTACTGAGTGAGACCTTGACCTGACTGATCCCTCTACTTGCATTTGTGAATTCGGAGAAAACCTGTGTTTATAGCACACTTAGTCTCACTAAAGTATAAAAAGTCACAGTTGAGGTGTGTTGTTACAGCTGAATGTTTTGCTGTCATTTTTACAAAGGGAAACAACTGTTGTGGCTTCCTGTTTGCTTCTTCAATTTTTACAAAAGGAAATAACTTTTGTGACTTCCTGTTTTATTCCGCAAGGTTTACTAAAGGAGACAGTTTTTGTGACTTCCTCTTTTAGCAGCTACCATGGATGATAAAACACTTCAAAATGGGGCTCTTTTTAAAGGAAAAAAATGCATTTCCCAGGAGCAAATTGTTTTCAAGGGAAGTCACTGTGAAATTCTTCATGGTAAGACTTATCTTCCCTGAAAGTGTTTCTGTTGCTCTAAGTATCTGTTTATTATGTGTTTTTGAATCTTTATCTATGCAATTTTACTGTGAAATTTTGTTGTTAGTTTTCAAAGATATAAAGAGGATTCAAGGATTACGGGCACATTTAGTGTAAATTTGAATGACAGACATTGCAAACCTTGATCAGTGCAGTCTGATCTAGGTCTGCACATGTTGCTTAGACATCTGAGCCGCGACGCAAATAAATCCAACAAATTTGCATATGTACCCTGCAAAGAGTCAGATCAGCCTAGGCTGATCAGAGTGTTTGCGTGGTACACATGCTAGTTTGTTTGTTTGGTCGTGTCATGGCTCATTTATGTCTGAATAGTCAGTGTACATGGAGGTACAGATGTACATGAAAATGTACCCTCACACTTACAAAATATAAACAAAAATATTGATAACCCTGAGAAATTAGCCATATTATCCGTTATATGTAATTATACCTTTCTACACCTTGTTTATAGATATAAGACAGCCCACTGTCTCAATCATTTGAGCTTATTCAGATATACTGTATATCCATCAAAATCTATATTCTGTATACTGTAGTATGTGCCAAAATTTTGGGACACCTAAAAATAATTAATTTTCCATTTGGGACAAATGGAAAATTAATTATTATTAGGCATCCCATTATTTTAGCACAGTACAGTAATACGGTAGAACTTCAATGGCTCAAACCCTGATGCTCATTAACCCTGCCTGAGTAGAAGTCTTTCCTGGATCCATAGGGGTGACTCTATTTAGAAACAAACCCTGGATGGCTAGAACTACCCTTGGTCCTAAGCCTGTTCACGCCAATGAGGTTCTACTGTAGTTTTAAATATTTTGTTTATTTACGGGGTCTTTTTTATATAGAACCATCTGTATTTTTATATAAATTCAGTTTAATTTTTAGATATTTCATATACAGGTACATGTACACATGTGACTGCAAATGTCTTTTATGGGTATACACAGGGTATGATCGATTCCGCTAATTTTCGCTTCCTGCAGAGACTGTACATCATATTTGGCTTCTGCCGAGACTGTCCGCGATCTTTTGCTTCGTGCGGAGACTTCTGTACATGATAAATGGCTTCCTGCCGAGACTGTCCGCGTGATTCTGCTTCCTGCCGAGGCTCTCGGCAGGAAGCAGATTCACGCGGACAGTCTCTGCAGGAAGCCATTTTACGAGGACAGTAGTCTCTGCAGGAAGCAAGAGTTTGCGGTCAGTCTCGGCGGAAGCCAATATGACGGACAGTCTCTGCAGGAAGCGAAAATTGGCGGAATCGATTATACCCTGTGGTATATGTTACATTTTCCAGATTTCTTTCTAAGGGGAACAACTGTGACTTTCTGATTGCATCCCTGATGGAGCCGTTCTAAAATGGGGTCCATTCTTAAACGAAAGATTTTCCTCTTGAGGGAGCAAATTCTTTTCTATAAGAGTAGATCTTAACTGAGAAGACAGATGAAAATGAAATGGCAGAGTTGCTTCCCCTGAAAGTGTTCCCTTTCACTTTTAATAGATTTTACTACTTGTCCATCAGCCATTGCAACATTTCATTCTCGCAGCAAGGTCAGACACTTTCAAAGCTGTCAAGAACAAACATTCTGATAACAATAAAAGTGTTTTATCTTTTCAATTTTTGTCTTAAGCAAATGTACCGGTACATTGATTGTTTGATCACTTGCAACTTAACATGATTAGGAGCAGCCCATTTCTGAGCAAGAAATATACTTGCAGCTCAATGCAAATTTTGATTGGCCTAGAAAAAGGAAACAGTCTGTTAAGCCTACCTGCTTCAATGTCAATCAATAAATGTAATCAACTACGACTGTTACATTTGAAATGAAAAGAAAACAGTGGTGCCGCGGATTGTTTGATGTGACAGCATCTGTTAACAACTTTCCAGATCAGCTGAAAAACTGTTTGTTGCATTTGTCCATAGATAAGTAGTAAGAATCAGCAAAAATGTCCCAATTTTTAGAATGTTTACGCTAATATTTTGAATCAAAATTACATGTAATTGTTGTCCAAGTGTAGCTTGTTTTATATCATGTCTGCTTTATACATCTGTTAATGCTCATTTCTGTTGTGAAAACTATGATAGTTGTGGAGTTAAGAGTGTTGTGAGAAATTTTTCTTTTTCATCTAGTGAGGTTTCCTGAGAAGTAAGCATAATTTTTTGGCTCATTTTTTTTCTTTTTTTTTGTGTTATGTCTGACTAGCAGAATGCCAGAGACATGTATTACTTTTCCAACATCGTTGGTGTAAATAGAGGATCTTACATGAGTGCTCATGTATCACTGAATTTATTAAATGAGTTGGGGAAAAAGATAAGATGTGAGGCTATCTTAAATCTTATCAGTTTTCCCCAACCAGTTAATATATTCAATATTATAGGAGCACCAATGTAAGATTCTGTTTATTATATGACGCTACTATAGCATTTTATTAGCAATTTTGCACGAAAATGTCACCATTTCGCCATTACAAAACGCGACATTTTCATGGACGTCAATGCATAACGTTACAACGTAATTCGCATATTTAATCCACTAGTTGATTATTGATTTTAGCTCGCCTGTTCGAAAGTAAGGAGAGCTATTGTTGTCACTTTGGCGTCAGCGTCAGCCTGGGCATCACACTTTAATGTTTTATGTTAAAGTTATTTTATGTGATGGGCAAGGCACTGCAGGCGAGCTATCCTGTACGGGAACAGGTCTGGTTAATGCATGGCTTTATTACGCTCTCAGATGCAATGTCATATGATAAACTTTAATGTATTAAAAATTTACTATTTATGTGGCTGTTAAACAGGGTTTTTTTCATCTCTAGGATAACCACAAGTATTTATATCAGTCATGAAATTCTGCCACAAGATGGTGTTTTCCTTTCCAAGACAAACCCACAGATCTAGATCCATCTTATAAGATGGATCTAGATCTGTGGGTTTGTTTTGGGAGGTAAACACCTTCGTCTTGTAACCAAAGAAATATGGTTCTTTGTCAACTGAGACAGGCTGTATGGTTTTTCATTGCAAGATTTCTAATTTTATATGCTTTACTGTGACATGTGGAATTTATATAGAAACACCTTAAACTTACAAAATAAAGATCTTAGGAACAGAAAGTTGTTGTTTTATTTAATTTCCGTGTACAGCTTCAAACTACATTAAAACCTGTCATAAAGGGTCAACATAGGGGAACACACAAAAACACGCTGCGTAAGACAGGTTGCCCCCTAATACAGGTTCATTTGCACTGCATTTGGAATTGAGGAGTCTCAGAAAGATGATTGCTAAAGACAAGCTACCCCTTAATAGTATGACAAGTATGCAGTACATTAACATTATTTTATGCAGAATTAGGTACTTCCTTCATACTGGTTTAGAGTGCGATGTGACAAGTATTATGTGTAGCATATTACATTTAGAGTGTAATGACAAATATGGCTTTATATTGATATTAAGTACCTTTACAGTGTAAAGTGCAGCATGGCTTCATATCACTTGGTTTGAAGTATCTGCAGTGTGGCCTTGCTCCAGTATGAAAAGTATGTAGTAAGGCTTTGCACTAGTAAGAAGCATGTGGAGCATGTTCTTGTGTACGTGGTATAGCTATGCACCAGTACACAGTATTTGCAGTGTGCCTTGGATATGTAGTATGGCTTGGCGCCTGTATGAAGTAGTGCAATGTGGCTATGTGTATGTAGTATGGCTGTGCACCAGTATGAAGTATGTGCAATGTGGCCTTGTGTATGTAGTATGGCTTTGCACCAGTATGGAGTATGTGCAGTATGGCCTTGTGTATGTAATATGGCTGTGAATCGGTAAGAAGTTAAATGTGGTCTTGCGTATGTAGTATGGCTTTGCACTAGTTTAAAGCACAGTTAAACCTGTCTTGATGGCCAATTTTATGAAGCAAAAACCTGTCTTAAAAGGACAAATCTCATATGCTAAAGAAGCATTTTCAGTGTAAACTGACCTTTATTAAGCAAGCACCTGTCTAAAGCAAGCAGTATTGGCTTTTCAATTGGGTACTTGCTTAAGGCATGTTGGACTGTATATGTAATGAGGCCTTGTGTATATAATATGGCTTTGCACCAGTATGAAAAATGTGCAATGTGGCCTTGCATATGTAGTATGGCTTTGCACAATTATGAAGTACATGCAATGTAGTATGGCTTTGTACCAGTATGAACTATGTGCAATGTGGACTCCCTATATGTAGGATGGCTCCGCACCAGCACGAAGAAAGTGCAATGTTGCCTTCTGTATATTGTTTGGCTATGCACCAGTATGAAGAATGCAATATGGCCTTGCATATATAGTTTGGCTTTGCACTAGTATTAAGTACATGCGGTGTGGCATTGTGTATATTGTATGGCTTTGCACCAGTATGAACTATGTGCAATGTTGCCTTCTATATGCAGTATAGCTTTGCACCAGTATGAAGTAGGGGTGGGACGGGTATAAATTTTGTACCTGGGTACTCGAGTTCCTATTACCCGCGGGTACCCGTAACTTTAGCATTTTGATCATTTCTACAGCCAGAAGATATACATTTAGAACAAAAAATAAGTAAGGTATCTGTCTTTTGCACACGCATGCACGGGAATGGTATGAAAATGTAGAGATCTCCCTGTTATAATATACAAAAAATATAGTTTTGCAATATTTGTCATTTATTCAAGACAATTACGCTAAAGTTTGCTCTATTTAATTGTAATTCAGCAGAAATAGAATATTTATACATTGCATAATATTAAGCATTCAGGTAACAGATAGTAAATTTGTACCCGGGTAATTAGTCTACCCGACCCAAACTCGGGTACCCGGGTAGTCGTCTCAGCCCTATTATGAAGTATTTGTAATGTGGCCTAGTGTATGTAGTATGGCTTGCACCAGAATGAAGAATGTGCAATGTGGCCTTCTATATGTAGAATGGCTTTGCTCCAGTATGAAGTATGTGCAATGTGACCTTTTGAATGTAGTATGTCTTTGCACCAGTATGAAGTATGTGTTATGTGGCCTTGCATATATTGTACAGCTTTGCACAAGTATAAAGCATGTGCAATGTGGCATTCTAGATGTAGTATTGCTTTGTACAAATATGAAGTAAGTGCAATGTGGTCTTGCATATGTAGTATGTCTTTGCACCAGTATGAAGTATGTGTAATGTGGTTGGTTGGTTGGTTGTGTTTGTTTAATGGCTCTTTTAGACAGTATTTCAGTCTATATCGAAAAAATGTCTATATCGAGCCATCTCCATGAGAGAGAAAGAAAGGAGAGAGATATGATAGGTGAGAGAAAAAATGTCCAAATGACCCAACCCCCACCTGCTTCAAGTGCAGTAGGCCGTTGCCCTACTATATTTCCAGGTTAGTAGGACGTCTTTCCATGGAAAGTTACCCAGCACCATCTACCAACCACGGCCACGGCAATGTGGCATTGCATATGTTGTATGGCTTTGCACCAGTATGAAGTATGTGCAATGTAGTATGGCTTTGCACTAGTATGAAGTTGGTGCAATGTGGCCTTGCATCCATATGAAAAGCACGTAGTATGGCTTTGCACCAGTATGAATTAAATTACCAATGTGAGTGAGTGAAATCAAGTTTAACATCCAGCATTAAAAAAGTTAGATGGACAGGGGTGCACTAGCAAGTTTGTATGCAGTATGGCCTCATATCAGTATTTTATGCATAAACAAAATTACATGCAGTATGGCTTCATAACAGTATGTGCTGAATGGCATTACCAGGATAGGAAGTAGGTTAAAATTACATGCAGTGTGGCTTGACCTCAGTATGAATTACATTAAAGTTTAATTGCATTATGGCTTCACTCCAGTATGAATTAACATGAACAGTTTACCTATGTATTCAATTATAAGACATTCTTTGCCTATTCCAACACATTCTCAAAAATCCATATCCATCTTCTAAGATTGATCTAGGGTTTTGGATTGTTTTGGAAGAGTACTGAATTACACAAAACTATTTACACAAGACTAATTTACATATTTTCAGTAATTTTGGAAGGGTAAAGTCCCGTCTTATAACTGAATACGTACGCTATGTACATCATTACATTATACTAGATTGAAGAACAGTTACACTGTAATGATGTAGTTTAACTTCATACAAGCATATATAGTATTAGTTTCAGCATTGCATCTCATCAGAATGACGATTGTGGTATGGCTTTTTCCCAGTATGAAGTGCATTAACACTGTTATGTGCACTGTGTGTGGACAGTATGAAGTGATCAACAGTATATAATTGTGCTGCGACACTTGAGAACCAGCGTAGACTAAGGTCAGCCTGGGCATCCACCCCGTCAAAGCAGCCTTATCGCTAAGCACTTTACGGGTAGCTAAGGGTCTAAGCTACCTCTATGCGGACAGAGAAGATTCCGATCAGACTGGGCGGATGCCCAGACTGATCTGAGTCTGCGCTGGGCGCACAACCACTTTGTAGGTTTTGTCCTGTCGTGGCTTATTTCACATAGGTGGGGTGCCTATAAGGACCTTTTTCTGCCCAAGAGCAAAATGTTTTATTTTCAGCTGGTGATTAGCCAATAGTGTCCGCTATACTGAATCAATAGTGGTTAAGCTCCGTAAGTGCTACTTTTGGAAAAATGGGGTTAATAAAGTGGGTGGGTTAAATCAGCATGAACCAGGGGAGTCATATCATAAGCTATATTTCTCCTTCAAATTTAATAGCATTCAAGAGAACCTTCCTTTATAAGTTGAAGTAATGTCTTTGGTGACATCTTTTCTCAAATTCTTTCTTTTTAAGTAAAATCTTATGTCTGCAGAATTTCTTTAAGAGACACTGTCAATTTTCATTAATTTTGGTACTTCGAATTCAATAAATTGTACCATATCTCTAGAACCAATGGGTGACTTCTTACCAAACTAAGGGACCGACCATTTGATATTCTGGGGGGGGGGGGGGGCCTGGTATATTTATCAAAAAAAATTCCTGTCTTTGGATATGCAAGAAAAAAATTACCTGGCTCATAAGGGGTTTCAAAAAAATAATCTGGCCTCAAAAGTGAGAGAAAAAAATAACCTGTCTCCACCCAAAATTTCCAAAAAAAATATAGTCTGCAGATAATTCCATTGAAACTGAGTTTTTATAATGTCTCTGGCTTCTGGGGGGCTGCATCCCCCAGACCCCCATATTTATAGTAATATTTTAATATTATCTACAATTGGTTTACACCAGCAGGCCCGCATGTGCATACATTTACAAAAACATCCTATGCAACATTCACATACATGTATTATTGATCTGCCACATTACTAAGAAAGAGTCACTAGCTTATGGGAGACAAAACCATGTATGGCAAAATAAACTCTAAAAGGCAAAAGTCCTAATATAAAAACCCTTATTTTTATTATCATTCCTAGTTTTTCTCTATTGTTTCCAGTCTTAAAAGTGCCATTGAAATTGGGAAATTGTTTTAGCTTCTGGGGGCGTTGCCCCCCAGACCCCCCCTTTGTTAACTTCTTAGCACATAACTTTCAGCCATTTTATCAATTGCCATTCATGTATAATGTGACTCTATTATGTAAGTAATGTGACTCTATCATGTAAGTATTTATCAAACTTTCGAAAGTACGAATAAAGCATGTTTGGGCATATATTGGGATAGAAAAAAACAACAAATTAAATTTCTAATGTTAGCCCTAAAACTTTGCCAAAATAGCCCTAAATTTTGGCTAAAATAGCCCTAATTTAAGGCCTAATTTTTTTGCCAAACTCATACAGGGATGTTTATGTCTGTACCTTAGATGAAAAGAGTAACATGCTCCAGGCACTGGTTTGCCAAAGCAAGCTAAGCCATGCCCTTGGCCTGGTTAAAGACAGCACCATGTTCTTTTTGTGAGAAAAAAAAAGGTGTAAAAAATACTGGTGTGGGTAAAATAAAAGGATATTAAGGTCAAGTAAACAAGGATCTGATAGTTCAGCTATAAAATTAAAAAAAAAACACAAAAAAACCTGTTTGAGTTAGTTTGTAAAAAAAATAAATTAGCTCCCACAAGGTGAAAATATCAAATAGTCGGTCCCTAATATGGGTTCACCGATGGGAGAGTGCAAATTGTTGATTAAATTTTGGTGACCTTGACCTTTGTTTCAAGGTCACAGTAAGACTTATAATGTCAATTTTAAGTCACATTTTGACCATTGTCTACACAGTAACTCATGAATTGATATGAAATTGTGCCCAAAGTGGCCTTAATTAAACATTATGAGGAGTTAGAGCACTAGTTATGATTAAATGGTCATGACGTCATGATTAAATGGCCATGTCATCATCTTCAAGGTCAAGGTCAAGGTTACACTAAATGGAGTTTAATCATAGATTTCACACAATCAGTCAGCAAAAATGTAGCAAATCTGAGTGTTTTTATTTGAAAATCATTGTTTTAATGTGCATAAAATGACCTTGACCTTGGTCTGAAGGTCAATTTTAGCCAGACATAATGAAACAGAATTGGATTAAACTTAAAGGTTATAGAAAAGTCTATTGTGAAATAATGAACTTCTGAATGTATTGGTGACCTTCAGATCAAGGTCAAGGTCATTATATGCATATTAAGCATTGATTTACAAATAGAAACATACAAATTTGTTAAATTTCTGCTTACTAGCTGTGTGAGATCTTTGATTAAATTCAGTCTAGTCTAACCTTGACCTTGACCTTGAAGATGATGTCATGGCCATTTGATTACAACCAGTTCTCTAACTCTTCATAATGTTTAATTTAGGCCACTTTGGGCACAATTTCATATCAGTTCAGGAGCTAATGTGTAGACAATGGTCAAAACTTGACTTAAAATTGACATTATAAGTCTTACTATGACCTTGATACAAAGGTCAAGGTCACCAAATTTAATCAACAATTTGCACTCTCCCAACGGTGAACCCATGTTAGTTTGCTACGAAGTCATCCATTGGTTATGGAGATATGGTGCAATATATTGAATTCAAAGTACAAAAAATAATGAAAACTGACAGTGTCTCTTAAAGAAATTCTGCAGACATAAGATTTTACTTTAAAAGAAAGAATTTGAGAGAAGATGTCACCAAAGACATTACTTCAACTTATAAAGGAAGGTATTTACGAATGCCATTAAATTTGAAGGAGAAACATAGCTTATAGTATGACTCTCGTGGTTCATGCTGATTTACCCCACCAACTTTAAAAATCCCATTATTTCAAAAGTAGCGCTTACGGAGCTAAACCACTATTGATTCAGTATAGCAGACACTATAGGCTAATCATCAGCTGAAAATAAAACTTTTTGCTGTTGGGCAGAAAAAGGCACCCGCCCTTTGATTTTGCATTAGTATACAGTACATTAACTCTGTAAGTTTCAGTGTGGCTTCAGATCAGTTTACACAATATATTTACAGTATCCGTGCATTTATTGAAAAGTTCTATGGTACACCAGTAGAACGTAATGTAGTTTATACTTCAATAACTACATCGGTTCACGCGACGTTACATGACGCAAAGTGATGTCAACATAAACCAAGGTTCTCCGATCTAATTGGACGTAGGCGAAGTTATGACGTTGTTGTTACGTCGTTGACGCTGTTCCGCTTTTAGTAGTAAAACTGCTTATAAATGTTTTTTCTGCTTCAACTGTAGCCCCTCACGCACATTTGTGGTCAAATAATAGATAGAAAAGAATGTAAATATAAGAAATGAATTTAATAGCTGCCGTTTATCGAAGTATAAAGTACATTTAGTATAAACTACATTTAGTCGCTAGCAAAGTTTACATGAACCCCTTCGGGGTTCACTTACTTTGCACGCGACCCAATATAGTTTATACTTCGATAAACATCAGAAAAATGAAATTCATTCCTTAAATATTGTTTAATTTGGTGTTGCCTTGGTTTAAAGTATATAACACTGTTGCTTCAAAAGAAAGAATTCCAGGATAAAAGACTACAAACTCTTTTTGATTATTTTCATTTTTATATACTGACTCATCATTGCACTAAACTAGTAGAAACAAGCAGTTTAATAAGTTCTCAAAATAATCAAACACAATTTTTGTTACCAAGTCATACAGACATTTTATTTAACATGACATTCATCCACAATACGATCCATATAAGGCATAAGGTGAATAGTTCCACCTCCATGTTTTTTTCTGCCATTTGTACATGAGGAAACAGCTTTTGCAACTTCTTGTTTGCTTCTCTGGATGGCGACGCTCTTCTAAAATGAGTACTGCTCAAAAGAATTGAGCCTACTGTGAAGGAAGGCAAAACTAAACATGGCCAGTTGCTTTCCCTGAAGCGGACCCATTCACCTTTAACAGCATAGCTGGCACTTCAATGTTTCTTTAACAAATTCTAATAACCATACGAAATAAATAAAAAAAATATATGAATAAGACTCGCCCCATACGTGATAAATGAAAAAAATATGAATAATACTTGAAACATATGAAATAAATGAAAATTATGAATACGGCAAACCATACATGATAAAAATGTGGATAAGATTTGTACCATACACAATAAATGAAAAATACGAATAAGACTTGAACCATACGTGATAAATGAAAAATATAATTAGGATATGAACCATCCATGATAAATAAAAATATGAATAAGACTTAAACCATATGTGATTGATGAAAAATATGAATAAGACTTCGGCCATACGTGATAAATGAAAAATACGAATAAGACTTGAACCACACGTGATAAATGAAAACAAATACGAATAATACTCGAACCATGTGTGATAAATTAAAACTATGAATTTGCCTTGAACCATACATGATGAATGAAAAAAATATGATTAGGATATAACCTTATATGATAATGAAAAATATGAATAAGACTTGAGCCATACGTGATAACTGAAAAGTATGAATAGCACTTGAAACATACATGATAGATAAAAATACGAATACGACTTGAACCATACGTGATAAATGAAAAAAAAAAACAAATATGAATATACATGTAAATTGAACCATACGTGCTGAATGAAAAATATGAATAAGGTTTGAAACTTCAAACCTAAGTTTAAAGACTTTAAAGAAGATGAGAAAGCAATACAGGTAATCACCAACACAAATTATTTCCTTAATCTGCCCTGTCAACCAAAATGAGAAAGGAAACAAAACAAACAGAAAAAATGGTGCACAACGCTAAACAGGACAAGTGAAAAGCAAAGAGGTCAGCGCTTTTCCAGCACATGGCCGCGAGGCAATCCCAAATAATGAGCAAATAAATCAATTGAAGACTAATAGTAAGGGGACAGCAATGACAATAAAAATAAACCAAATACAGACCACCTTGGAACAGTCAGTAATAATTTACTGGGTGATGGGGGCTTGAACCGGTTTTATCATGCATCTGCTACAAACTTCACTTGATAACAGGGGTATGATAACATGATGTGATATAATGTCAATTTAGAACTGCGCTTGCGCGAATGTTATTGATCAGGCGGTGTCTTATGAAGCGATCTCTAAAGACGATTGGCTACATACTGATGCTGGCCGTGATAACAGCGTTCGATTGGTTAAATAACGTCACCAACTTAAGTCATAACGCATTCGCGACGTCAACAAGTTCGGCTAAACCTGCGTTTGTTTTTCATTTGTTTAAACCTCTTTACATCGTAAAATATTCTAATGATGCATGATAAATAGAAAACCATGATGTCTATTGATTTCAAGTTTATCGGGTTCAACCAGAAACACGTCGGACTGGCTCGGCAAGCCTCGCCATTCCTACGCTGTTTCTGGTCTCGCCCGATAAACCTGATATCAAAAGACACTAACATGGTATTCTCTATTTACAAGCTCCTATGTGGAGGTTTGACAGCTTGTTACATGCCTTTGGCCTACACTTATGTTAAAGAGTCACTTGTAAAACATCACATTACATGGATTTACTTTGTTGGCAGTAACGGTAAGCTATCTTTCAGCTCATTCTTAAAATGAGGGTAATTACAGAAGTACCTCCTATTCATCACAGGTAAGACAAATAAAAAAAATCACTCCCCTTGCTATATAATCGCTTTCTTCACTTCGTGCAAAGGCAAGGAAATTTCTTACGTCATCACATCCCAGAGCCATTCCTTCCAATACAAGATAATGACAAGTATAGAGGAAAAGGAGGCAATTTTGTTGCTTCCCTTTCTTAATGTGTATGGGTACACCTCTATGTTGAATTCCACCATTATAATAGGAGGACACCTTTTGCGACTTCCTGGTTGCTTCCCCGAATGACGTGAACCTTCCAGAATGGGATCTACTCTTATTAATAATAAGTTATTATCCTCTCTGCTTAATTACGCCGCCTTAATGACTGAGTTCTCGTTCCTTGAATGCTCTGCCAAAGCTGACTGTAAGTATTCTTGGTGTAATATTCTATTTCGAATTTCCGCTCTCATCCATTTTGACAAAGCAAATTTTTTTAACCTAGGTGGTAAAGCATTAACCTTTTGGGCAATTAAAGAATTCTGTTTACCTAACGGAGAACTTGCAGCTAGTCCTAGTGCGTTCAGAGTAGGCATAATTTCCTTTTGAATAACATTAGAGTCGACAACTTTGAAACCAGTACTCTTGTCTGTGTGATATTTTTTAGCTGTTGTCTTGGATCTTTCTTCTATTTTTGAATTAAATTGCTTTCCAGTTTGAGAACTGCCTTTTCCCTCTGTTCTACTAGTTGGTTTAACAATGGCAATTGTTTTTCCAGACCTTTGCGACGTAATAGCATCAAGGCCTTTTTTGTTCCGTTTTGGATATTTTTGGGACCTTGTGTGAGGAGATTTAGGTGTCGCTACTCCAGCCGAGAATTTAGACCTTGACTGCACCGCTGGCTTCATGGTTGGGTGTGTGACATATCTAGTTTGGAATAATTTACTAGTGGTTCCCGATCTTGTATAAGATGAAGTTGAATCAGTATTTGATGATGGTGATACAGGAGGAGACCACGGCATTGCATTAGGAGCCAGTACAGAACTTTTTGATTTTGCTTCTTTTGAATTCATTCCTTTTTGAGTATGTTTATTTCCCCAAGAACCAAGAGCAGGAAATTTGTCTACTAATAATGTTTTTGTATCATTTTTATTTGCCGAAGTCATAAAACCTTTAGCCCTATTTGTGTCAGAAGCTGTTATAAAGTTACCGCGTTCCCTTGCTCTAGTGTTCACTGTCACTGGTTTTTCAGTAAAATCACTTTTGATATTCCTTACAACTAGAGTGTACCTTGCGTCATTGTGTTCCACAGGCTCTGCACTTTTAATTTTGGTATTGATCAGACTGTCATGGTTTAGTACCTCTTCACGTTTATGGTATTTGCTTGTAGTTTTGGTGTATCTATCGGCGCTTGTAGTTTGTTTTCTCACTGCCTTTGCAGTATATAATTGTTGTCCACTAGGGTTTGTTGCACCGTTACTGTCTGTACTGGTGGCTTTGTTATCAATTCTAACTCTACTTTTTACTAAAGAATTCTTTCCTGCATATTCGGACATATATACGCCCTGATCTTCTGGACTTTCAGCAATATTATTTTTGGTGTTTACAATTAGATACAGTTTTGAAACAATTTTATTTATTAGTTTTTCCAAATGCCTTATTTTGCGTTTGGTCCAAACTAGTCCGGAATACACTTTTACGTACTGTAGCCCTGACATCTTCTTGTTCATTGGATTCTCATCGAAGTTTCTTGCTAAACCTGACAAAACCCTTTCAGTGTCATCTAACAGTGACAAAGTTTCTTCTATTCTTCGAACTCTGAAGCTAAAATCTCTCTTTTCGTTTTTCACTGACTTATCGTTTCTGTCTTTATGTATTTGAGAATAAGGTTGATCTTTTTTGTTTATTTCTTTATCTTTCGGGTTTCTCTCTCCTGTATTTGCGTGTGTGTGAATATGCCTCTGGCTGTGGCCTTGATGATGTAATTTATGTTTACTCTTACTTGTCTGTTTATTACCATTATCTGCTTTGCTGCCTGTCTCGGTAACGTAGGCTACAGTGGTACTTGGCGGCTCTGGGTATCCAATACTGATGTCGGCACAATTTCTAAATTCTTCTTGCACTCCACAACCAATGCATGGTCCTCTGTCAGGATCTTTAGGGTCCAGACCCCAACTGTTTCCTGTGTATGAAGACAGACAATAAGATTTATTACCTAAGGTGTCTGGGCACACCTCCTCGCCTCCTTATCTTTTCGCAAATTTCACGAAGGGGATCATCTTTCGTGACCTCTCGTTCGCTTTCTTCGACGATGGGTGCATTCAAAAATGGAATGTACTCTTAAAGGAAAGAAATTGCTCCTATAGGAGCAATTTCTATCCTTTAAGAGCAGACACTTATTGAGAAGGAAGTTGAAAATGAAAATGACAAAGTTGCTTCCCCTGAAGGTGTACCCGATTACCGTGCAAACCCTTTTACATCCAAAGACTGAATTTGAAGGACCGGAGTTGCTGACAGTACAACTGATTATATAGATATGATAGCAACCATTGCTCAGCAATGATTTTAGACGTATGAAAAGGGGCCATAAGCCTTAAGCGTGCGTAGAGCACTCTCTCACATTCATGGTTCCGAGATGCCACTCAAAGCTAATTAGCACCTACTTAACAACCTCATTCCATGGGCATTCAGAAAGTGCCACTGAGTGGGCATGCTGTGAAAGATAAGATCAAATTCAGCCGCTTGGGGACTAGTCCCACATAGACACTGAAAATGATTAAAATAAATAATAAATTCTTACCTCAATAACTCATTGACCATATAAGAAAACTTTTTAAAATTTGCAGAATATTTTTATATGTTATAAGAAAATATATACAAAATTTGAGAAAAATTGGTCTGAAAATAAAATATTTCTTATGCAAATGAGGGTAGGTGGAGCTCAAGGGAACTCACGGAGCTATGAATCAAGCAGCACATCTGTGCAAACTTATAAGAGTCTTCTATTTTACACAGTGTATGCGAAAAGGGAATACTCTCCGATCAGCTGCGCAAATGCACTGATCGATCTGTGTCTTTCCTGTTCACACATGCAGACACTTTTTGACGTGTTGCCAGTCAAATCTACGCCGCGAGAAACCGGACGGGAAGGGGAGGGGCGCCATTGTAAACCCCGCTGGTTGACGCGTTATTTTAAATATTCATGGAAAGGGTTAGTTTGAGCAGAAATATCGACTCCAAACAAAAATTCAGTAGACAATCATGGTTTACTATGAGGCCACGTTTTACAATTAATGAGAAAATAAATCTAATGTGACAGACAAATGAAAAGAGAGAAAGATGGACTCCTTTATTTAGAGTGTGTAAGTGAAATTAAAATCATAAAGAGTTCCTTCAAGAGTAGAGAATATATTCAGAGGAAGGAACATGGGCCAGACTACGTAGTTTCGGCTACTAAAGCCTCTTCAGTGACCCTGACAATATCTGGTGATGAAACCAGAGAAAAGCATACCTGTGATTTTTTTTCCATCTTAATTGGACAGTCGTTTCAAAGACTGATTAGTATCAAAAGGGGTCTAAATAATATAAAAAAACAATGGTTTAGAATATGAGTATAAACCAACCCAAATATTCAGATTTCTCAGAATATATTCTCTGATCTCAAAGGAAGCTAATAAAATATAATCTGCACTATGGATGATGTACGGGGAGACGTTTTACGGCCGCCACACGGCACAACACCAGCTGCAGTGATGTAAAATTAAAATCATAAAGAGTTCCTTCAAGAGTAGAGAAGAAGTCGGGTTTAACGTCCCATAAACGCAGGTCATACGTACACAGTCCTCGGTTTAAAGTCTCATCCGAAAGACCGGAGGAGAGGGGGCCGCACCTGCGATCCCTATATTGGTTGTCAAGCGCGTTATTCATGGCACTTCAGCCGCTCCATCTTTATCAAGAAGGGAACCAAAAACTGAAAATGGCTGAACGTGACTTATATCCATGATGAAATTCTCAAATTCGACACAAAAAGAAAGTTTAAACACAGTCAAATGTGTAGTGAAAGCTGTATGTTGTTCGGTGCTTTGGGGTCCAGCTTGTTCCGGTGATTAGGGGGACCCAAGCAATCTGTTTCCGGTAGCTCTGCCATCTCGGTTGGTGTTGTCATGGGTTGAGTTGTCATCTATGGACATCCAGTGCAGGACTGGGTTTTGCATAAAAGTGAGTGATAATAATTATTCATTAATTATTAGTCTTCCAATTGACGGGGTTCAACATTGGTGGCAGCGGTGTATTTTTTTCTTACGCCATTTTCAAAATCGCTACCCAATTCTTAGAGCAAAGCCAACCGGTTTTGCTCAAACTTTTGAACTCGGGGAAGAGAGCATACTTTTTTGTAAACATGTCTGAAATGAAAGAGACACCCGTCCATGTCAAGGCACTTGTCGGTGGGGAGTTGGTGAGGACTGAGCCAACCGGTATAGTCACCATCAACTTTGCATCGACTGTCCATAGTTTACAAAACACAAACACCCTCCAGCTGAGGATTCAGAGGCATCCGTCTCTGACACAGTCATGGCGAGCCCCAGTCTACGCCATCCGGTATGGACTGGTCTGAAATTGCCAAAGTTATTTTGTATGGTATGGGAGTCGTGCTACATCAAGGAAGGGGAAAAGCATGAGGAGGCAAAAAGGCATTGGGATTTTTTCCTCTTCAAAGACAGCAGGGAAGAGGTCAGTGAATTTACAGTCTCCTGCAGACTCCTGTGCAGGCATCACCAGTTCAGAAAAATGATACTACACCGGTGGTATTTAAATGCAAACTGAAACAAGAATTGGTGTTTTTAACTTTGGCAATTCGGAAACAGAGACACGCGATTCTTGGGGACCTCCCCTGCCGAACTCAGTCGAACCCGACGCCAGGCATTTCAGAAAAGGAGTCTGAAAAGACATCACCCCAAAAGAGGTCAAGAACAAGACAGGTAATATCTGCTGACCTCAAAACCTCCCTTAAGATGGTACAGGTAATTGATTGGCATTCAATGTCAGATTTCAGCAGCTAACCCAGAACCCTGGGGAATCGCATGAGGAGGGGGCTGATCATTTCTACTCTGGATTGTCGGACATGGGGGCTGGTGGGCAGGTTGCAGTGCAGGAACCAGGCACCATTCAGCGGGATGTCGGGACAGTGAGTAAGTGACGGCGTGTACATGGTACAATGAAACTCAGGCGACAGAGTCATGTGATGAATAGGGAAGTGGGTAACCGGAAGTGCTGAGGTCTGGGGGGTCTGGGCATAAGAAGCCGGAGAATCTTGTTGTTTGCCAGATAAGGCGCATTTAGCACCCATAGAGCAGAAAATGCTGTTAAGTCTTGATATTTTGGGTAATAGGTGTGTATTCCATCTACCGATATGAGTTGTGGTGTCGTCCTATTTTTGATGGCTGCGCTTGAGTTAAAATGTGAATTCTGATGGAGGTTGTCCTTCAGTTTCCAGATTTGCAGTTCTTAGGCGCAGAATATTACCATGGTATCATATGTGACCACACTCAGAAACCGAAATAAAACGCAGAATTGATAAAGACTTGACTCATTGTTTAGAACTTGATAAGCAATCAGAATGCTTACTGTAAGACAAGTCTGTGAGCGGCGAACTTAATTAATTACTGTATTGACCTAGTTGCCGTGCATGCTCTAATAAGTGCACATTGCGAGCATTTCTGAGAGAGATGATTGAAAACGCACACATTTATGCTGATTTATTGGTTTGTTTGCTAGGTAATCGTATAAGTTTTATTTGCAAATTGTCTTCGTCCATCTGTGAGAGTGTCTGGTGTTTTTGCCAGTGGGTTCTGCTTGTTTTAGTATCGAGTCATTCTTTGATATGTGCGCTTGCTGGGAGGGAAGTTTGCTTTGTTTCTGCTGCCGGGTTAAGCGCACGGGGCGCTGATTGGGTTGAATGCGGTGTGTGTTTAATGATCCCACTGACCTGTAGGGGAGGGACAAAAGACCACTCATTGGGGACAAGTTTCTGAGCCTTAGGATTGTTACCAAGATCGGGAAGAATATCACCTGATATGATACCCACGCTGCACAAAGGCAGTTTCGCAAATGGTAACCTTGCCATTCTTGAGCATCAACAGCAGGTCTTTGACGAGTCATACAAAGACTGAACCAAGAAGAAGGGTGAACATTTGGCCCATCTCTTGATCGAATAAACATGAATTCGATCTAGGAACTTTTACAGGTATACAACACACCATTGATACGGGTAATGCCAAACTGGTGAAACAGCGAATGAGGCACACGCCTGTTTGCTTCACTGCAGAAGAAGAGGCTCGCATACAGAAGATGATTAAGGCTGGAGTTATCCAAGAATCTACCTCAGATTGGGCATCAGCTCCTGTCCTTATATACGCAAACAAGATGGGTCTTGGCTGCTAGGTCAGCATATTGGCAAGTGCTGATAAGGGAAGAAGACAGTAAGGAGGTAAGTGGTAATAGTTTGGCAGCAACAAGAGTCAGAACTCAGAGAAGTTGTATAGAACTGGCCAGCGCCTACATGCCCCAAACTTGGGTTATCAAAGACTTTTCAAAGATAGCAACTATGCTGTATGCTGTAACAGGCAAACACCAGTTTGTCTGGAATCAAGACCAAGCAAAAGAGTGTTAGTACAGCCATAATGATGCTTCAGACTTTGTGACTGAGGCTGAACTTATCCAGGTTCAAGGAGGCAAGGAAAAGTTATTGGGTATAAGGTTTTGCATGGACAAAGAAGCAGAAGAAGTACTGTGACACCAGAAAGGAGGTATCAGCAGTGGTGCACTTTATCAGTCAGTTAAGAAACTACTGGCGGTTGACCATTTGTGGTGAGAACTGATCACTCAAGACTGAGATGGTTAGGTGGGATTTCATGAGCTACAGGGACAGTTGGTGAGAAAGCTGGAAGAACTGTCTCGGTTTAACATGGCGCCATGTAGGTCGCATGCACCAGAATGGGGTGCATTGCCCAGATTACCGGTAACTGATGGTCAATGTATGGCATTTGGTGCGGAGGTGCGGCTGGAGGACTTTCCTTGTGGCGGTTATAAATATTGTGGTAGGGCTCCAAGAAAAAAGTTGGGGTTTCTTCATAGATGATCTGGCGACGCAGTACCGTTGGTGAACAAAACAGTCCAACCGGTGCTCTCTGGAGCTGGCCACTCCACTGGAGCCGGAGATGTTATTGGGATCCACAAGGGTATGGGGACGACTGTCCAGGGGAGATAAGGTGAAGTTACATTTGACCAGATCAGTAAGAGCGATCAGTAATCAGGTTGTGGCAGAACAACAGTTTGATGGCAAGTACTTCAGGTTTGCAGCATAAAAGACTTGGTAAGTTGATACTAACACCTGTTAGAACAAAAGATTTTTGGAAAGCCATCTGGTACTCCAAAAACTAGGTCAGATAAGAACAATGTTGAATTTTGGGATAGCCAACTGGTTGCTCAAAAAGTCTAAATAGTTTGGACAGCCAACTGGTTTGTCTGAATAGTTTTGGGATAGCCAACTGGTTTCTCAAACAGTCTGGACAGTTTATGGGACAACCAACTGGTTCCCCATATATGTACAAATGCTAGCTAGGATGGCGAACAGCCGGACCGTGTCACAGTCAACTACAGGTCCCACTGCTTCAAGATATGATGGGGAGGAGTGTAGTGAAAGCTGTATGTTGTTCGGTGCTTTGGGGTCCAGCTTGTTCCGGTGATTAGGGGGACCCAAGCAATCTGTTTCCGGTAGCTCTGCCATCTCGGTTGGTGTTTGTCATGGGTTGAGTTGTCATCTATGGACATCCAGTGCAGGACTGGGTTTTGCATAAAAGTGAGTGATAATAATTATTCATTAATTATTAGTCTTCCAATTGACGGGGTTCAACAAATGAAATGATTCAGATATAACCTTTTCAACTGTTACATAATCTTTTGAGCAATAAATCATACAAGTACTTATTGCTAGTCATTATGATCTATTAATGCATCTGTGACATTAACGTTAGGGTATAATATATCTCATTATATTTTATTTATTGTCTGCAGCTTTTAATCACCTTTTAACCAATTAAAAAGATAAATAAACCAGCTTGACTGGCTGCTGGAAATATTTGCTATGTAAGCTATACTGTTTAGTGCTAGGCCTCCCAGTGGCACTTGTAAGATTTTGTTAGGTGAGCTGTACTGTATATATTGAGAGCTCTTGATAAATACTGAGCTGTTTGGTGATTGCTTGTACTAGGCTAGAAAGGTTTGAAGGTCACGTCTGAGCGAAGCGTACATAATAACTGGGAGCATCGAAAAGTGTAAAAAAAAGTTATTAAATGAAAGTACGAATCGGCATACGCATAGAAAAGCGAATCGAGTATACCACGTGGCTCATCTATTATGGTTATCCCGAGGAGATAACCAATAATCTCTTAAGAAAAGAACAGTCTTTCCGCAGGTCGAGTCGGGTAATTTCGAACAGCTGGTAAATTGGACAGGATTTTCACTGTTTGCCCATTTCATTTTGTTTTAGTTCTAAACAACTGACATATTATAAAGGAAACAATGTCACTGTCTGAATTTACCCGACTTGACCCTATCCGGATGCTATAGATTAGAAAATATCACGACAGCCTGCAGAAACCAATTTTATTGCGGAGCCTACTCAGCTTAGTTGCCAACACAAAATATGGAAGGAAGGGTCATTAATATAAAAATGTTGATATGGAAACGTACATTCTGACCCTGCTAATGCTGGTTTGACATTAACATTTCTTTTAAAGAATAAGTTTGCACTTTATTTATATCTTGCTCATTTCTCACAATGATTTGTCAAACTCTGTTTACAAGTGCATATTGTATTGCTGCACTTTGCATCGTAAATAAAAAAATGTATCATGTTTAAATAATACAATTAAGTACAATAATTAAGTGTGTATCTATATATCATAATTCCCAATATTGTAATTTATTAGCATTACAAATCGGTGGGAACCATTAGTGCCTAGCGTCCCATGAAAAGGACATAGAGACAGAACTCAGACCCAGATCAGGCGCGGCAAAAGCCGGCTTCTGTTCAGGGTATACACTGCTTGCATGAAATGTACAGCAATTAATATAAAATGATTAAACATATAATGGCACCCATGGACTGATCGACGTGTATGGATAGAAAAATGTCCATTAGGTATAAATGGTGTTAAGGACCCCTGACAGTATCAATGCCAATCTGCCTATTTTCAACATATTATTGCAGCGTCCTCGGACCGCATAAGTTGAAATACTTGATTCTGTTCTGTTTCAATTCTCGTGACAGCGTTCCCCAAGTGGCTCAGCGGTACATAAACATAGTTGCCCACCTGGCGCCGGGTGGCCGTCCATTGAAATATTTGAAATTCATAGTTAGACATATGAACTATAAAGAAACGGTCTATGCAAGCCAAGAGCTTTCGACCTATATCCTTTTCAAGGAAATTGTACTCTGAATATATATAACATGTCATAACTGAATAAAATATTGTTTAAACCAAAAACCTTTTAAGAGTGAGTTTGGAAATTAAGGTAACATAAACCGATTTAATTTAGAGGGGTTCGTGGAATTTTCAGTCTCTGAAAATAAGTCCATTTTTTTCTTATATATTGAAATTTTCTCTGCTGAATATGCTTAAATTGATGTAGACCCTACAATAGCTGATATAATGCAATACTTTTAAATTATCCCACCTACTTTTCTTTTTTTTTCCAGCTATCTTCCCCTCCCGCCCCTCCCCCAACCCCGTGCGTGCCTCAGCATGTCACCAACATATAATGTGTATTATGATAATATATGCAAAATGGCTTGTGGAGGCATGGGGTTGGAGAGAAGGTTTGGAGTGGGGGGGGAGTATCTTTAAAAAAACATTTTATAAACATAATTTCGACGTTCTAGCTCCCTAAAGGATTTTATTATTACCATTATTCTGGTAATTTCAATATTTCCATTTCCATCATTATTTCAAATGTCTTCAGACTGACAGATGGTTTTAATTGCTACAAAATGACAAATCATTTATCTTATTTAAAACTTTTCTTAAAACTGACGATAATTAAAAGTGTGGTTTCTTGCCTTTTTATCAATTTACCGTTTGAACATGAGTAAATGCTATTTGTGGTGGAAGATAATTGTTTGTCAATAAAAGCAATAAACACCAACAAAACTCGTAATGAAATCAACTTTTCAAAAGTGTTTGTTTTTCTAATCAAACATTTATACGTGCATGGTTTGAATATCCACTGTCGGGAAACAAGTTCCGTGATAGAATCATTTGTGTATACGTCATAGGCTGTGCGCCATTTTTCGAAAGTCACATTATTTCGGAAAACAGGTATTTTCATTGCTTTCTTTTATATCTCAAAATGATGTATTTTCACGCTGTCCCCATCATATGCGGCATAAAATTGGCTTTTTATCGGTAGCTCCATTTTCTCAAAGACTTTTGTTGTTTCTGAGAACATCGATCACACTGTGCCGAAAAAGTTCGAGGTAGGTATCACGGACGTCAACGAATTGGAAGAAAAAGTCAGTTTTTCTTCTGATTCACGATAAATCAGCACCGATTTCGGTCATACCTAGTAACCCTATCAAATACTATATACAATCACCCTTTTTCATCTTCGAAAACTCTGTATTAAGTTCAGAATTCGTGAATGATGGGTATCACGGACGGATCTTCGTTAGACAAATTGAGGTAGCCTTCACGGACGGTATAATAATGGTAATTTGCAGTGTCTGGACTGTAAGTAGAAGGTGACTTCACAAACTAGTCTCTTTCAATTAAACAGCTATGTTAGTATATCACGTCGTAGATTGTCATCAGTTAGTGGGGTTCATAAATCCCGCATTCTCTCCAACGTTTTGTACGGAGACTCTCATGGTTCTTAATCTCTTGAGCCATTTGGAACCTAAAGAAATTGCACATATAAAGCCTAACTTTTGGGGGAAAAACGAAAGTACATGCTGATAAAACACTGCACATGATAAATTTTATCTAAATATGTTTCCTGATGAAATGCCATTTGATGTCCAACATGGTCCCATCGACCACAGTATGTATGCTTCAGAAATCAAACAAACCATAAAGTCGTACATTATTCACTAGCTGAAACGATAAAATTATTTGGCAAACTATTCAGATAAAATTTAAGATGTGGCGGGGAATAATTCATAATTTGTTAACCAACTGAATTTTTGCACGAATTTACGGTTTCCCTGTAACTAAGCGAGCATCGTGAACACAGCATATTTGAGATAGCAAAAAAGTTGTTTCCCACATAGAGTGTTTCAGATTTAAAGACATGACTATTGTGTAGTTAAATCGCAGTTACATGAATATTTACTGAGTTTAGGTAATTTCCACACTCATATATGCTGACAGTCACGTGCTGTTGGGGAAAAAGTTAACTGAATTCCATGAATGCACGAGGACTCTCTGAAACAGGCCATATCGGGGATAAATCGTCAACTAGAAAACCATCGTCATCTTTAAAAAATCTTTATTAGTACGTACATGATTATTTGTAAATAAAAAGTAAGTAATCATTAAAATGAACGACGTTGAGATCTGCACTGCTCCTCTGTGTAACAAGCTGGAAAATACAATTATCAAGCTGCTCCATGCACAAGGACCTGTATCAAACCCTCTGAAGAGTCTATAGTGTCCTAGTGTATTACTACCATAGTAATACACTAGGGCCCTATAGACTCTTCAGAGGGTTTGATACAGGTCCTTGTGGCTCGAAGAGTCAACAGGGTCCTAGTGTATTACTATTATAGTAATACACTAGGACCCTATTGACTCTTCAGAGGGTTTGATACAGGTCCTTGTGGCTTGAAGAGTCTATAGGGTCCTAGTGTATCACTATTATAGTAATACACTAGGACCCTATTGACTCTTCAGAGGGTTTGATACAGGTCCTTGTGGCTCGAAGAGTCAACAGGGTCCTAGTGTATTACTATTATAGTAATACACTAGGACCCTATTGACTCTTCAATGGGTTTGATACAGGTCATTGTGGCTCGAAGAGTCAACAGGGTCCTAGTGTATCACTATTATAACAATACACTAGGACCCTATTGACTCTTCAGAGGGTTTGATACAGGTCATTGTGGCTCGAAGAGTCAACAGGGTCCTAGTGTATTACTATTATAGTAATACACTAGGACCCTATTGACTCTTCAATGGGTTTGATACAGGTCATTGTGGCTTGAAGAGTCTATAGGGTCCTAGTGTATTACTATTATAGTAATACACTAGGACCCTATTGACTCTTCAATGGGTTTGATACAGGTCATTGTGGCTTGAAGAGTCTATAGGGTCCTAGTGTATTACTATTATAGTAATACACTAGGACCCTATTGACTCTTCAATGGGTTTGATACAGGTCATTGTGGCTTGAAGAGTCTATAGGGTCCTAGTGCATCACTATTATAGTAATACACTAGGGCCCTATTGACTCTTCAGAGGGTTTGATACAGGTCATTGTGGCTTGAAGAGTCAACAGGGTCCTAGTGTATTACTATTATAGTAATTCACTAGGGCCCTATTGACTCTTCAGAGGGTTTGATACAGGTCATTGTGGCTTGAAGAGTCTATAGGGTCCTAGTGTATCACTATTATAGTAATACAGTAGGACCCTATTGACTCTTCAGAGGGTTTGATACAGGTCATTGTGGCTCCATGTGCAGTGCAAATATGTTAACATACTATTGCAACAAAGACCCCATATCTACTTGACAGACAGAATCACGAAATCTTAATTCCAATTGTACATTATTAAGTATCCAGAAACGAAATATGGATTATCATATATATAAAATAAATACTAAATGGGCACCCCAAGCTTACTAGCTTGAACTACATAATACTGTCTGACTAGATTAAGCATGGCAAAAATCACCAAAAATAAATGAGGGATTCTATGTATATCTTGAACACAAAATATGAAGACATCTGCTGTCCTTTTTCAATAAATGTGCAATCGGCTTCTTGTAAAGAGTGCAGAATTCCGGGACTATCTTTCCAGGAAATTATATATTAGGTTCATAAGTCGAAGAAAGCAAAAGATTGGGATCAATCTCGACCCATGTCAGCTTTTGAGGACAGAAAATAAACATATATTAAATCATTCTACCAGTGTTTGTAATGCCTGAAACAAACTTAAATGAGCCGCGACACGACAAACCCAACAATGTGGTTGTGCACCTAGCGCAGACTCAGATCAACCTATGCATCCGCCCAGTTTGATCAGACTCTTTGTTAAGTGCTCAAATAGTAGCTAAGGGTCCAAGCTAGCTCCATGCGGACACCCCCGACAGGTGACAAAATTTTTATGACCTACCACCGCCTCCATCCCTACCTCCCCCCCCCCCCTCCCAACTCTTCACAGATATGATTGTGGTGGCCATGTTATCTATTGTGTGTCAGACTGACCTCAATCAAACTTATGAAACACAATGAACATTTTCCATTTTTACAGCTTATTTAAATATCTAATAGTTTAATGGACTTTTTCTGAAAATGCTGACCCTGAAATTTGATGCTGAATGCTCGTCGATGGTGTTAATAATGTTAAGGGGGAGGGATTCTTGGGGAATAGCCCCAAGAAGCCAGAGTATATTTTGCTGATGACCTGATGTCAAAAATGCAGGCATATATTAATCGGTATGATTTTGTTGACAGTTTTATACTGTGCTACTAGCAAATCAATGAAAATATTTTATCTGGCTATAAGATGGCAATGAGTTTTCCTTTGTAAATGTTTTGGAGACTTAAGTTTGAAAGAATGTATACATCGGAAAATGTAGGAGAAATGAGGGGTCTGGGGTCGCAGGCCCCCAACCCTTAGAAGCCGAGACTTTTTTTTAAATGAAGACTAATGGAAGAATTCTGATGACCCCTCCCCCTTGCTCCTTGGGTTATTGGTTTTCGATCCACATCACCATAAGTAGATATAAAAAATCCGCGCCCCGCCCCCACCCACGACCCCACGAATGTACTAGCACCCCCCCCCACCCCCTACCCCGGACTTGTCACTCGGTAGGCTTACCCCTACTGAGCTACCGGGACTTCCAGATTAAACAAGATTTGGGGTCCATATTAATGAACTATTTGGTCTAAATTTATTAAAAGGGTTATGGATTATCAAAACATTAAGACGTTATACAGTTTCAAAATAGTAGCAGTTATAACAATGTTCTAGTTCTTAAAATGCAAGTGCGAACAGCTCCCGATTTGAATCAGTGACGGTGTGGTAAAATTTCAGTCACATTTCTGAAGTAAAATAAACTTTTAGTGTTATGCAGAAAATGAACTATGCTAATGGTGAAGCTCTCGACACTTGTGTATTATACCGTCCGTGAAGGCTACCTCAATTTGTCTAACGAGGATCCGTCCGTGATACCCATCATTCACGAATTCTGAACTTAATACAGAGTTTTCGAAGATGAAAAAGGGTGATTGTATATAGTATTTGATAGGGTTACTAGGTATGACCGAAATCGGTGCTGATTTATCGTGAATCAGAAGAAAAACTGACTTTTTCTTCCAATTCGTTGACGTCCGTGATACCTACCTCGGACTTTTTCGGCACAGTGTGATCGATGTTCTCAGAAACAACAAAAGTCTTTGAGAAAATGGAGCTACCGATAAAAAGCCAATTTTATGCCGCATATGATGGGGACAGCGTGAAAATACATCATTTTGAGATATAAAAGAAAGCAATGAAAATACCTGTTTTCCGCAATAATGTGACTTTCGAAAAATAGCACACAGCCTATGACGTATACACAAATGATTCTATCACGGAACTTGTTTCCCGACAGTGATATCGGTGGCTCGGGAAACATTCAACATCTCATCATTCGCCATTAAAGGTGAATGGGGGCACTTTCAAGGGAAGTTAATCTGCCATTTTCAGTTTTGCCGTCTTTCGCAATGAGGATCAATTTCTAGAAGAATTTGCTCTCCTAGGAAATCATTCTTTCCTTTGAGAGTAGAGACCCCGTTTTGGAAAGGTGTTGTAGTCCAGAGAAGCAATCAGGGAATTCACAAAAGTTGTTCCCCTTTGTAAAAATGTTAAAAAACTATGCAGTGTACCCATACACATTAAATTATATTTCTGCTTCCTCATCGTGGAAACAGATGCGTGTCATGTGCTATAGGAAGTAAATAAATTATCAATCATTTAGTAAATAAGAAACAAACAACCTGCGGCAGTGCGTAAGAAAAGTGACAGGTTTGGGTGTCAAATGTCACCCACATCAAATAACTACCAGACAGGTAATTACATCTCTTAATACTGTCGAACTTTTTGTATTGTTTTTCGTTAGGCGAGCTATACCTTTTGCAAGATAAACCAGCTTTACTGTCTGGTGACAATATTGGTTATGTATGCTATACTGTCGGGGAATAGGGATATACTTCCTTTGTTGGTTGAATTTTATCGTGACTATCTGTTGATTGCTTCTATTAAGTGAGACGGCTTTACATGTCATGAATGGAGCAAAGTAGCGAGAACTAGCTGTACCAGTCGTTAGCGAAAAGAAACGGCGTACGCCTTCATGAATAGAGAAGAAAAATCAAGTACAAAATTGCTAAACAATATGGTTATCCCCGAAGGGATAACGCATGAGTAGGACACCGGGGGCCAATTCCTATAGGGAACCGCGAAATTCAAAAAGGTGCCGGCAAGCTCGGGACTATTATTGTCACAATGTGCTCTTTGATTGGCTAATAATGCTGATGAGGTTGAAAGTGATGTAAATAGTGACATGTAGAAATCAGTTTTGTTTGATATTATGGATATTGTAAAGAAATAAGTATTTTTGATTTGGTCTGTGGAGCCAAAATTATGACAGGTGGTTTTTAGCAAATCTTCTGCGCTTTTCTGCGGGATAGGTAGTTGCTGGCTATCAACATCCTGTAGAGGTAGAAAGTGCAGGGTAATGTGGTGTTTCTCTTATTCTATCTTATTGATCAACATTTTAGCTTGAAATTAGAGCAAATCTGGATAGTGAAGTAACAGTGTATAAAGGGAGGCATCCCGTCACAGGCAGTAGGGGTCAATATAGAAGTCTATGGGAGAAACAATTAATTCACGCTGCCCAGTATTGTCTTACCTGCTTTGTATCGCATCTGTAATACACACTGGGTGCACGTGATATCCGGTGGTATACGGACAGTAACATTCCATAGGCCATTATCCTCTGAAAAAAGAACATATTTGTTTTGTAAGCTAAATCAACTGATTGTTGCCCAGTCGTGCTTTGTTTATTACTGCTGTTTTAGAGACTGAGCCTTGTTTTTATTCTTTTCGTCATAATCCAATCTCCCAGGAGGCTCAACGGAGCAAACTTCCATAAGATCCCCCCTGGCACCGAACCTGCCTGTATCCTCTCTAAAAGAAGAGAGTGCTGTTAGCGGAAAAATACATTATGGAAAAAATGATTATATGAAACAACAATGTTAACACATTTATGCCCGATGAACTATTCCATCCTTATTAAATGGGTGGGTCCATTTGATAATTAAGGGATGTCTGCTTCAGTTTATTTTCATTTTTACTTTAAGGAGAAATATCCATTTGGTTTATGCGGCAACAAATAGTGTAGACCCTGATCAGGCGCCACGTTTGCCTATGTCTGTTTATGGGACGCTAGCCCGCAATTGCGTATTTATTTTAAGACACAACCATGTGAATTACAATAATTCTTCAATTATTTAAGTGATGTAAAAATATTAAAAAACAGTGCAGATCGTCATCAGGCTGGTCCTTAGGAGCAGTCGGATCTGAGTTTACAATGTTTATTCGTGCACTATTGTCTTGGTAGTTATATTTACGTTATATGAGAGTAAAGGAAATACCTAATCTTTCAGAAAAATTAATGAAATTTTAAGTATGAATATTCACTACATGCTCATCGGCATGTATGCTCTTGTAGGGTAGCCGCACAGTCATAAATTGCTTTACAGTGAGAATGCTGAGCTCCTGCATGAATTTGGAGCAACACAGGGTATAATCGATTCCGCCAATTTTCACTTCCTGCAGAGACTGTCCGCCATATTTGGCTTCCGCCGAGACTGTCCGCGAACTCTTGCTTCCTGCAGAGACTACTGTCCTCGAAAAATGGCTTCCTGCCGAGACTGTCCGCGTGACTTTGCTTCCTGCCGAGAGCCTCGGCAGGAAGCAGAATCACGCGGACAGGCTCTGCAGGAAGCCATTCATCATGTACAGAAGTCTCGGCAGGAAGCAAGAGATCGCGGACAGTCTCGGCGGAAGCCAAATATGATGTACAGTCTCTGCAGGAAGCGAAAATTAGCGGAATCGATTATACCCTGTGAGCAATAAAAATAAAAAGACCTTTTTATAAGCTAAAGCATATGCTAACACGGGTTTGCAATAACAAAATCCTGTCTTAAGGGGTCACTGTATTAAGGGGTCACCTGTCTTTAGCAGCCACTGTTTGGGGGTCCCTTAGACCAAGATTCAGTGCAAATGAACTTGTATTAAGGGGTCACCTGTCTTAAGCAGCCGATTTTTGTGGGTCCCATGGGGTGACCCCTTAAGACAGGTTTCACTGTAGTTTCATAGATTTTTCTTATAGATATTTTACACAGGTACGTTGCTTGCACTGCTTTTACAGGTAAAAAATAGACAATGCAAGGGCGTAGCTACGTATACGGCAAATACGCAAGTGCGTATTGAAATTTTGTCAAAATTGACACAATTTCAAAACGCACCTGCATATTTGCATGCTGAAAATTTATAAATTAGACAATATTTCAATACCAATTACCAAAGTGGCTGAAATACTAGCTTTCCCTTCAAGAAGTAGAGAATAAAACATGGCTGTGCGTATTATGAAATTGCCCCTAGTTACGCCCCTGCAATGATCCCTTTTGTAAAGACTAAAAACACTGTCTACAACATATGAACGGGCAGAATCCATAATTATGACATGATGGTTACAATTCATTTTTATCATGCATCAGAAAATTTGTGATTAAACTGCTTTCATGGAAAACAAGAGAAAACAGATGAGGACACCTTTTGAACCTTTTTCATCCTATCTACCCATCAGAACAAAACGGCACAATCCATATTTTAGGTTTTCTTGTGATAATCTGTACATTGGCCATCTCAAAATATGTGACCAGAGTGCTTACGCTGCTTACAAGTGAAAAAAGAAAATGATTTACTGGGAAAGAATCTGTACGGATGGCCTCGGTGTTCTCCCTCTTCAATAACAAGCAGATTTTGGTCCAGGCATTGTTGGCTAACTCGGGTGTGAACGTTGTTGTGGGCGCAAAGTCGGAACTCGAAAAATCCTGAAATTTAAAACAAAACAGAAACTTTAGCGGTTTCTCTAAAGCCTGAAAATAATGATAATAATACTTAAAGACTTTGACTCTATGCGATTCCTGTTACGTATACGTTCCCCGAATAGTCGCTTTCCGCACCGATCTGTCGTATTTCTCGCAGTGAAAGCTGGGGAATTTTATTCGGATAAGTTCGGCAGGGGTGAAAGTGCCTATTACGTCATCAATCTATGGGTAATACAAAAGTTTTAGCACACAATTTGAATACATAGAAAACATCAGCTGTTGCTATTGGCTGAAAATGGATGCTGAGTTAGTGTTATTATTTTTTCTTCATAATTCAGTGGTTGAACATGTAAAATCAGGGAGTTGAATTATTTAATGTCTACCAGTATTTTTGTTTTGCAGTTCTAAACTCTTTGAATTTTTGACAGTTATTTTCAGCGAAAAACAGTTCCGCAGACGGTTGTTGGGTTTGGGTTTACCCGGCTCTCTTAAATGAAACATTAGGTATTGTTTTTTTTTTTTTTTTTTTGCTTGTTTAAATATTCAGTCCACCAGCTAGATGGAGCTATGGTCTAAAGTAGCGGCGATTCGCAGGAAAGGTGTTGTATTTTCCAAAATGTTTGTACTGCGGTCTATGGGAAATGAATTGGTACCGTCACCCCGGCAGTTGTTCGGTCAAGCTTTGACCCCCATCCTTATCAAATGTAGGTAACACCCATAAGTCTGCTCGCCAGTTACGAGAGGTCAAAAATAATCGCGTGAATGCCTCCCCAAATCCGTGCAGTTACAATAAATGTGAACAAGAACTGCAACTGAGAGTCCAGATTTAAAAATAATATGCAAGCTAACAGTCATTAATTATAGTATTTAAAACATATGCATACCTCAATTGAAGTATATGGGTAACGTGTACATGTTTTCTCCGCCATTTCGGAGGCCCAGTTTTCGCTTTTTCGCTGGACGAAGTTCTTCAAAAATGGGGTCTACTCTTCAAGACAAGAAATTGCTCCGATTTGAGCAAATCTTTCCTTTAAGGATTAACACCATTTGAGAAGGGGGCAAAAATAGAAATGACAAGTATATCTTTCAAAGTGTACTCACTCACATTAATAATGAAAAGGTCATGAATCTATTCAGTGTGCTGTAAAAAATTCTAAATATTAAGAAAGCTCTAAGCAAATAGTTTAGACCGGTCAGTTTAGTACTTGCTAAATGCTTGTGAATTTCTTAAAAAAAGTTTAACTTTTCACCACTTGCTAGTTTTAGCAAGTTTTAACTTACTCTGCTCAACTCTTTTGACTCCGATTTCTGTTTTAAAATATTGGAAACTATGAAATCCCAATACGACATTCTATAGAGTCAGAAAGCCTCTTTTTCTTGTACCTGCATTCGGGAGTTTCACAGTGGGACCAGGGCGTCTGAAACATTCCTATTAAACGCCCCTTGGGGCGTTGCATTTTGTAAAGGGGTGGGGCGTTATTTAGAGCCTAAAGTGTAGTAAATCAGTCACTGCCAAAATACTACTAATAAGTAATAAGTAATACAACTAATAAGTAATACAAATGTGATGAGTCACCTCACAGGAGACAATCCTGCTAGTTTTGACTCCCATTTTGTAGGGGTCAGCTCTTAAAGAAAAGAATTTGCTCCTCTAGGAGCAAATTCTATCCTTTAAGATTCGACTCCATTTCAAAAAGCTGCCTTATCCAGCGTAGCGAACAGGAATTTATGCAGAATAATATAACAATATTTTCGGAAAAGAAGCAAGAGGCGTTCATTAGAGTAGGGGCGTTTATTAGGATTAATACGGTATTTCGTTTATATTGGTAAGCTTAGCAAGTGAGCAATAATAGGGGGAACGTCGATATGAGAATTGAAATACACACACGTGAGCAATAATAACACGACACGACCCCCCCCCCCCCGCCCCCCGACTAGGACATTCTCGGTAAATTCGCCGTCGCTGAACGTCAGCACTGGCAACCCGCAAACCTACAAAGCTGTATATGAGAGGAAAGCGACATTCCTTTTCCTTAAATGTTCAGCAGTTGCTATACAAGGAATTTGATCTTGAAAAGATTTACTCAAATATTATGGTAATTGATTATTCAGGAGTGTAAAAAATCCGTCGATGATGAATTACCAATATATATTTAACCACGGACGTTTTGTATTACTGTTATACAGCCATTGTGATTTTTACTGAGTTACCAGGTCACAAGTGTTAATTACATTGTTCTGTACGAGGGGCATTTCAGAAATAGTGAAAGTGAGTGTGCAATTCCTATGAATGTTGACCAATTTTTGCAAGGGGGAATCCACCCTACAGGAATTTTACATAGGGTTCTGCCCACGCCCCGAGTTCCATAATATTATGCATACTATAGTGATTTTCTAGGACCTTACTATCGCCTTTATGAAATATTTGCTGATCCATCTATTATAATTTTTAAATTACAACATCTTTATTGGATGGAATGGAAAAAATAGGGGCACCCCAATTCCAAGCAGCCCAAAGCTGTAGGATATTTGAATTTCTGACCCGTTTCATTCTCAAAATGATTCCTAGTAATTCTTGATTATGTATGTACCACGTTTGTATTCAAATATGTGCCTATAACAGCAGGGGAATGCTACTAGTCCTTTCTTAATTACTTATTTTCTCTGACTGTGTTGTTATGACCTGTTATTCTGATAACCTTAACACATTAGTTTTGTTACAGATAGAGAAAGAATTTCAGGGTTCAAAATGCCAGCTAGTTAAAGAGTTAAAGAGAAAATACTGAAGTAGGTAAAGTATTTTTTTGCATTCATTAATTGATACAATTTTCACTTATAATCGCATAGCAGAGAAAAATGCTTGTTTATTCCCAGCAGGCACATGACGTTGAAATGACGTCGTACTGACGTCGATGACGTCGCATCGACATCAATATGACGTCATTTTGACGTCATGTGCCCGCTGGGATTATTTCACTTGTGTAGAATCTTGAAATGATTTGTGTATAACTTTCTTTTCTTACATTGGGAAGACAGTATTACGCGTTTTATCATTAACTTATTTTATGGAGCAAATGGCGAAAGAACATAAGAGACTTTCAATAAAAATGTACGGTTTCCAGTATCCACACCCTTATGGTGTATTCTTAAGCACTTGAATTTATCTTTGAAATTATATATAGAACCACTGCTAAATATCAACCAATACGATGCACTTTACATCACTTCTCAAATGCCCCTCGTACGAAGACCTGGCTCTTGCAGTCACTGAAGTCATACTCTAGGTTTTGCAATATACGTACGTATTGGCGCAAAAACAGTGCAGGTAATGATATGTTCCGATTATCCTCCATAAAATATGTATTAAAAGTCAAATGATATGGTGTTTTTCAGCCTCAAAAACGAAAGCGCAATGCTCTGTGCAACTTGATATTAAACACCAAATGTCTACGCGTTTCGTTATACGCATATTATATCCATTTTGTAAATAGTAGGCGGCACGTTCCGTACCGAGAGGCGGTATGGCGCACGGAGGTATGGGTATTATCCAAGTTGGGACAAAGTGGCGGCCAAAATCTTGAACGACAGCTGCCAGACTTATCCCAATGAAAATTTTCACTTTTCACTGCGACAGATGAGACCGGTGTACGATTTCTGGTATGTATATTTCTAGTATGCACATTTCCTGGAAAGAACCGACTTACGATATGCATACCAGAAAGTTATGCCATGCATACATTTTGCTTGAGTTTGACATTTAACCACTGACATTTTTTATAACATGTCTTGATAGAAAATGTAGACAACTCCAAATTAAAACACAGACCAGTCAACTAGGACTTTATTACGGCAATGTTTTTCCGCCATTGTTAGAAAAAGAAACACCTAGTATGACTTGCTGCTTGTTTCCGACGTAGCCCTTTGGAAATCGGATCTTCTTTTAAAGAAAAAAAATGCATACCCCACCCCGTACAATAGAATTTTGTACGTTTATTACGGGAGCAAATTATTTAAGAGTTACTACCATTTATAAGGGAGGCAAGAGAAAATGACAAGAGTTGCTTCCCCTGAAATTGTACCCGTTCCCCTTAATATGCCCTGATGTAAAGTAATTGTATAGAGGAAATATGCAAATGAAAGGACTTACGTTTTTATACCATTTCAATGAATATATCTTTCTTTAATTAACTGTCGTTGATGTATAACTTAAATTGGATGCATATAATTTAATTTCATGTGATTTATGAAGGTTTTCGCATTGTTTGCATTCTGAATAGAATAGATGCATTCTGATATGAATATGCAATGCCCTTTGTTCATGCAGCCTTATAATTTTTCCCCGTCATGAGCTTTTTCATTGCCTGCAAAGTTACGTAAGCCACTGTTGGGGACCGACCATTTGATATTCTTGGGGGAGGGGGGAAGAGCTATGGAAGCGTCCTAGTGACAGGTTAAAAAAATATTTATCTCATACGTAGGAGATAGGAAGTCCTACGTAGGACTTAGTAACTCCTACGTAGGACTTAGTAACTCCTACGTAGGTCTTAGTAACTCCTACGTAGGACTTAGTAACTCCTACGTAGGACTTACTAACTCCTACGTAGGACTTACTAACTCCTACGTAGGACTTAGTAACTCCTACGTAGGACTTAATAACTCCTACGTAGGACTTACTAACTCCTACGTAGGACTTAGTAACTCCTACGTAGGACTTAGTAACTCCTACGTAGGACTTACTAACTCCTACGTAGGATTTAGTAACTCCTACGTAGGACTTAGTAACTTCTACGTAGGATTTTCTTAGTCCTACGTAGGACTTAGTAACTCCTACGTAGGACTTAGTAACTCCTACGTAGGACTTACTAACTCCTACGTAGGACTTACTAACTCCTACGTAGGGCTTAGTTACTCCTACGTAGGACTTAGTAACTTCTACGTAGGATTTACTAAGTCCTACGTAGGACTTAGTAACTCCTACGTAGGACTTAGTAACTCCTACGTAGGACTTAGTAACTCCTACGTAGGACTTACTAACTCCTACGTAGGACTTAGTAACTCCTACGTAGGACTTACTAACTCCTACGTAGGACTTACTAACTCCTACGTAGGACTTAGTAACTCCTACGGAGGATTTACTAACTCCTACGTAGGACTTACTAACTCCTACGTAGGACTTAGTAACTCCTACGTAGGACTTACTAACTCCTACGTATGAGATAAGGAGTTACTATCTCCTACGTAGGACTTAGCTGTTTCATACGTAAGAGATGTTTAACTTGTATTTTATGTGTATCTGTGCTCAAATTACTGCCGCTTCAAATAATGTTATTCATATAACAAAATTCATGGATTCGAAACGTATTATTTAATCTGCATCTCAATTACGGGAAAACTGTTTTATGGTTATCTCCATTCTAATGCAGCTTTATTTATTGGATAATGCTTTTAAGTATCAGATAAAATGAAGTCACAATTACATTGTTACATATTGTAACAGTCTTATTTTCTATCAATGGCGAATAAAATAGCTACATTTTCTAATCATCATAAAGCATCTTCTCAATAGCGAGATTACCGATGCATGATGAATAGATTAATAAATACTTGATCAAATCGCTTTCATGTAACAGCGTAAATTTATCCAGCTTTGTATCAATACAAACAGCTTTATTGTTATATATTGAGAAAAGTAAATATTTGATCCGCGGATTATGCAGCCCTCTGAACGAATATTTCTTGTCTAGTCTGAGATCAACAGTACAAATCATAAAAAAACGATTGGGCCGCGACACAAGAAAACCAACAAAGTGGTTGTGGGCCCAGTGCAGACTCAGATCAGCTCTGGGCATCCGTTCAGCCTGATCAGGGACTTCGCTGTCCGCATGGAGATAGCTTAGATCCTTAGCTACCCTTAATGCGCTTAGTGAAGGTTCTGATCAGACTGGGTTGATGCCTAGGCGCATCTGAGTCTGCGCTGTTTGCACAACCGCTTGTTGGTTTTCTCGTGTCGCAGCTCAAATTATTAACATTATTATGACGTTGTTAAAGACTGGCCACACGTCCTAGAGTAACAGGTTTTGAAGCAGATAAATTATAGTAAAGAAATAAGATAGGCAATGATCAGGAATTAATACAATCAAATCCCACATTCTGCCCTAAAAACCAATACGGATAGAAGCACAGACACACACACGCACGCACGCACCAACGCACGCACGCACACACGGAAAAATTGACACAAGTTTACGAACACACACACACGGACAAAATTGACACAAGTTCACGAACTACATTTTGTCAAAGGACTACAGCATTTACACTAACTCTCCGAAAGTAGGTGACTCAAGGCAAGCTTCAAATCTATCTAAGATCTATGCCAGATCTGGATGAGTCAAACAACGTTCAAACAATGTCATATCGACGTCGATGCAAAGTGATTATGATGCAAACATGTTTAAACGACGAATTTCAACCTTATACGCCTGCTGAGTACATACTGTAGCAGTTTCTGGCTTTCTTATGACTATTTCTTTCTGTTATATTATCTCCTACGTAGGACTTACTAAGTCCTACGTAGGACTTACTAAGTCCTACGTAGGACTTACTAAGTCATACGTAGGAGATAGTAAGTCCTACGTAGGAGTTACTAAGTCCTACGTAGGACTTATGATATCCTACGTAGGAGTTACTAAGCCCTACGTAGGAGTTAGTAAGTCCTACGTAGGAGTTAGTAAGTCCTACGTAGGAGTTAGTAAGTCCTACGTAGGAGTTAATATGTCCTACGTAGGGGATAGTAAGTCCTACGTAGGAGTTACTAAGTCCTACGTAGGACATATTAACTCCTACGTAGGACTTCCTATCTCCTACGTATTAGATAAATACTTTTTTAACCTGTCACTAGCACGCTTCCATAAAGAGCTGATATATTTAAAAAAAAATCTCTGTTTTTGGTGCGGATATGCAAGAAAAATAAATAAATTGGCTCATACGAGGATTTAAAAAAAATAATCTGGCCTCAAAATAAGTGAAAAAAATAATCTGGCTCCAACTTAAATTAAAAAAAAATAGTCTGCAGATAATTTCATTTGAACTGAGTTTTTAAACTGTTGCTGGCTTCTACATGCATATACATTTACAAACAAAATCCTATACAACATCACATACATGTATTATTGATCTGCCGCATTACTAAGTAAATGTTTCCACGAAAACTGAATTGCAAAAGAGTCACTAACTTATGGGTGACAAAGCCATTATGGCGAAATAAAAAGCCCTTTTTTATCATCATCCCTAATTTGTTCTTTATTGTTTCTGGTCTGAAATTGCCATTAAAACTGGGAAATTCTTTGGCCCCCAAGACCCCCTTTTGTTAAGTTCTTAGCATAGAACCTTTAGCCATTTATTAGCTTGCATTCATTTATAGTGTGACTCTTTAAGTAAGTAGTTATCAAATTTCTAAAAGTGCAATTAAAGGATGTTTTAGCATACAATATTGGGCTAGAAAAAAAACCCTTAAATTCCTAATGTTAGCCCTTAAACTTTGCGAAAATAGTCCTAATTTTTGGCAAAATTTCCCTAATGTAAGGCCTAATTTTTTGCCAAGCTCCCACAGGAAGTACGGGAAGTGACGTCATAACATTTTGTTAATGGTGGAAAGAAACAACAGAGTTGATGTAAGGGTGAAGTTTGGCTCATTTCTCTTGAAAAAGACCCCAAAAGGGGTCGAAATATTGAGTAACAGAGTGACATTCATTAAACTGTGTTATAATTCCTCTATTTGGGATAATTTATGAGAAGATCATACAGGGATGTTTGTATCCGTACCATAGATGAAGAGAGTAACATGCTCCAGGCACTGGTTTGCAAAAGCAAGTTAAACCATGCCCAGACAGCACCATGTTCTTTTTGTGAGAAAAAAGGTGTAAAAATTACTCATGTGGGTAAAATAGAAGGATGTTAAGGTCAAATAAATATGGATCTGATCGTTCAGCCTATAAAATTAAAAACAAAACAAAAAATAACCAATAAACAAATTGTTTGAGTTAGTTCGTAAAAAGAAAGAAAAAGAAATTAGATCCCTCAAAGTGAAAAAAAAATTGCACCCCCCCCCCCCCCCCTCAAAAAAATAAAAATAAAAATAAAATAAAAAAATAAAAAATCAAATGGTCCGTCCTTACTACCAATGTTTTATAACTCAAAGTTGCACAACCGTAACAATAAAATCGAACGTAATGTTGAAGTTCTCTGTGATAAGCTTCTAAACAACCCTTCACGTTCAGCATCGCATAAAGGATATCAAAGAAGAAACGTATCGCATTTTCGGTTTCAGCCCACAGTACAATTACAATTTCTATTATCAGTTAGGTTTATATTATATAAGTCTGACTTTAAAGTAGATAGATACTCAGCTATTAATGGAAGAAAAATTTAAAGAGGTATCGTCTGTACATAGTCGTGCCATACCTATTAGGTCATCAGAATCGTCCTTTATATATATATTAAAAACAGAAGGGGGGCCTAAAACAGACCCACCAGCAGAAATAATGTTTTATTAGACGAATAGGCACCATTTACAAATATCTTTTGATTTCTCATTGCTAAACAATATTCGAGCCATTCGAGAAAAAAATTTCCTGATATATATTAACAAGAGGGCCATGAGGCCCCGAATCGCTCACCTGAGCAATTGGCAAAGTGGCTTTTTCTTATGTCTGAAATTGTCAGAATATGAGTTTTGGGTCAAAAGTCAAAGACTGACCTTGGCCTCTTTCTTCATGACCTCATTTAGACGACTGTATATACCATTTTTAGGCCAAAATCTTCAAAACTTTCCATGAAATCTTATGTTCTAGCATTTCCCATATTTGACCTTAAAAAAGGTCAAGGTCAACCCAAGGCCATAATATGAACAATTTTGATAGTACTGGAGCACTCAATGCTACATACTAAGTTTCAAGGCCATCGGTCAATTGGATCTGGAGAAGAAGATTTTAAAGGTGTTTACCATATATGGGATGGAGGCCATGTTGGTCATGTGACCTGGACGTTTGAACAAATTTTCATTTCCTCAACCCCTGGAAGCTCTATATGAAATTTGGCTTCAACTGGGCCAGTGGCTTTTGAGGAGACTGTTTGATATTTCAAAATGTGACAGTTCTGGGTCAAAAGTCGAAGAATGACCTTGACTTCTTGTACTCACAAATTTTCGTGTACTTATTGAGATGACTATATATACAAATTTTAAGGCCTAAATCTTCAAAACTTTCCATAAAATCTTTTGTGCTAGCATTTTCTCATATCTGACCTTGCCGTAAAAAGCATGTAGTCCAGGCCTATCCAAGGTCATCATTTTCAACAATCTTGATAGTACTGGATTACCGAATGCTACACACATGTACCAACTTCCAAGGCCATCGGTCAATTGGTTCTGGAGTAGACATTTTTAAAGGCTTTTACCATATTTGGACATGGCGACCATATTGGTGATGTGATCTGGACCGTTTGGATAAATTTTCATTCTCTCAACCCCTGAAGGCTCTATATCAAATTTGGTTACAATTGGCCCAGCGGCTTTTGAGGAGATTGTTTGATATTGTCAAAATATGACAGTTCCGGGTCAAACGTGAAAAAATGACCTTGACCTCTTGTACTCACAAATCTTCATATACTCATTAAGATGACTGTATATTCCAATTTTAGGCCTTAATCTTCAAAACTTTACATGAAATCTTTTGTACTAGCATTTTTAGCTCACCTGAGCCGAAGGCTCCGGGGGAGCTTATAGGATAGGCAGGCTCCGGCGTCCGTCGTCGTCGTCCGTCGTCCGTCGTCCGTCCACAATTTCAAACGACTTCTCCTCTGAAACCACTGGGCCAATTGGAACCAAATTTCATATGTAGCCTCCTGAGGACTTAGGAACGAAAAGTTGTTCAAACGATTTTGGTCACATGACCAACATGGCCGCCATGCCCATATATGGTAAAAACCTGAAAAAATCTTCTTCTCCAGAACCAATAGGCCGATGGCCTTGAAACTTGGTATGTAGCATTAGGTGTGCAAGTACTACCTAGATTGTTCAAATTATGACCTTGGGTTGACCTTGACCTTTTTTACGGCAAGGTCAAATTTGCTCCCTTGTGCTTTTATATGGCAAAACACAAGAACATAAGATATCTTGGAAACTGTTGAAGATTTTGGGCTAAAAATTGATATCTACAGTCATCTTAATGAGTACATGAAGAATTATGAGTACAAAAGGTCAAGGTCATTCTTTGACCTTTGACCCAGAACTCTCATATTTTGACAATTTCAAACAATCTCCTCAAAAGCCACTGGGCCAATTGGAACCAAATTTCATATAGAGCCTCCAAGGGTTGAGGGAACGAAAATTTATTCATACGGGTTGGGTCACATGACCAACATGGCCGCCATGCCCATATATGGTAAAAACCTGAAAAAATCTTCTTCTCCAGAACCAATAGGCCGATGGCCTTGAAACTTGGTATGTAGCATTAGGTGTGCGAGTACTACCTAGATTGTTCAAATTATGACCTTGGGTTGACCTTGACCTTTTTTACGGCAAGGTCTAATTTGCTCCCTTGTGCTTTTATATGGCAAAACACAAGAACATAAGATATCTTGGAAACTGTTGAAGATTTTGGGCTAAAAATTGATATCTACAGTCATCTTAATGAGTACATGAAGAATTATGAGTACAAAAGGTCAAGGTCATTCTTTGACCTTTGACCCAGAACTCTCATATTTTGACAATTTCAAACAATCTCCCCAAAAGCCACTGGGCCAATTGGAACCAAATTTCATATAGAGCCTCCAGGGGTTGAGGGAACAAAAATTTATTCATACGGGTTGGGTCACATGACCAACATGGCCGCCACGCCCATATATGGTGAAAACCTTAAAAAAACTTCTGCTCCAGAACCGATTGACCGATGGCCTTGAAACTTGGTATGTAGCATTGAGCACTCGAGTACTATCAAGATTGTTCAAATTATGACCTTGGGTTGACCTTGACCTTTTTTACGGCAAGGTCAAATATGGGAAAATCCTAGAACATAAGATTTCATGGAAAGTTTTGAAGATTAAGGCCTAAAAATTTGTATATACAGTCATCTTAAAGAGACATGAAGATTTGTGAGTACAAGAGGTCAAGGTCATTCTTTGACCTTTGACCCAGAACTTTCATATTTTGACAATTTCAGACAATCTCCTCAAAACCACTGGGCCAATTTTAACTTAATTTTTTCATATAGAGTCTGCAGGGGTTGAGGGAATGAAAATTTGTTCAAACGGTCCAGGTCACATGACCAACATGGTCACTATGCCCATATATGGTAAAAACCTATAAAAATATTCTTCTCCAGAATAACTGACTGATGGCCTTGAAACTTGGTATGTAACATTGGGTACTCCAGTATTATCAAGATTTTACAGAATGATGTCCTTGGGTTGACCTTGACTATTTTACGGCAAAGTCAAATATGGGAAAATGCTAGAACATAAGATTTCATAGGAAGTTTTGAAGATGTTGGCCTAAAAATTGGTATATACAGTAAAACCTGTCTTAGTGGCCACCTCAATTAAGCAAGCAACCTGTATTTAAGCAAGAATGTAGTCAGTTCCCGAAACATGCACATACATTGAAATGTACCTGTATTAAGCAAGCACCTGTCTTAATAATCTTGATAATCCCTTAGGTGCTTGCTTAATACAGGTTGGATTGTACCATCGTTTTAATGAGGTCATAAAGAATTATGAGTACAAGAGGTCAAGGTCATTCTTTGACCTTTGATCCAGATCTCTCATATTTTGACATTTTCAGACATTTCCTTTAAAGCCAAAAGGCGAATTGTAAACACATTTCATATAGAGCCAGAGGGGTTGATTGAACAAAAAATTGTTCAAATGGTCCAGGTCACATGACCAACATGGCCGCCATACCCATTTATGCTATAAACCTTTAATATTTTTCTTCTCCAGAACCAGTACACCTATGACCTTGAAACTTGGTAAGTAGCATGTAGTACTAGAGTACTACCAAGACTGTTCAAATGATGACCTTGGGTTTACCTTGACCTTTTTATGGGAAAATGCCAGAACATAAGATTTCATGGAAAGTTTTGAAGATTTTGGCCTGAAAAATGGTTTATATGGTTGTCTTAATGAGTACATGAAGATTTATGAGTATAAGAGGTCATGGTCATTCTTTGACTTTTGACCCAAGACTCATATTTTGACAGTTGCAGAAAAACCCACTTTGTCAATTGTTCAGGTGAGCGATTCAGGGCCTCATGGCCCTCTTGTTCCATATTTCACCTTGCCGTAAAATGGTCAGCGTCATCCAATGTCATCATTTTCAAGAATTTTGATAGTACTGGAGAACCCAATGCCAAATTACCAAGTTTCAAGGCCATCGGTCATTTGGTTCTGGAGTAAAATATTCTTAAAGGTTTTTAACATATATGGACGTGGCGGCCATGTTGGCCATGCGACCTGGACCGTTTGAATAAATTTTCATTCTCTCAAACCTTGGAGGCTGTATATGAAATTTGGTTACAATTGGCCCAGAAACTGTTGAGAATATTGTTTAATATTGTCAAAATATGACAGTTCTGGGTCAAAAGTCAAAGAATGACCTTGACCTCTTGTACTCACAAATCTTCATGTACTCATTAAGATGAATGTTTATACCAATTTTAGGCCTCAATCTTCAAATCTTTCCATGAAATCTTTTGTTCTAGCATTTGCCCATGGTTGACCTTCATGTAAAATGGACAAGGTCAAGCCAATGTCATCATTTCCATCTTGATAGTACTGGAGTACCCAATGCTACAAACCAAATTTCAGGGTCATCGGTCAGTTGGTTTTGGAGTAGAAGACTTCTAAATGTTTTAACCATATATGGGCGTGGCGGCCATGTTGGTCATGTGATCTGGACCGTTTGAACAAATTTACATTCTCTCAAATCATGGAGGCTCTATATGAAATTTTGTTACAATTGGCCCAGTTGTTTTTGAGGAGATTGTTTGAAATTGTCAAAATATGACTGTTCTGGGTCAAAGGTCAAAGAATGACCTCGACCTCTTGTACTAAAATCTTCAAGTACTCATTATGATGACTGTATATACCAATTTTAGGCCTTAAACTTCAAAACTTTCCATGAAGTCTTATATGCTAGCATTTTCCCATATTTGACAGTGCCATAAAAAGGTCAAGGTCAACCCAAGGTCATACTTTGAAGAATCTTGATAGAACTTGAGTACCCAATGCAATATACCAAATTTCAAGGCCATCGGTCAATTGGTTCTGGAGAAGAAGGGTTTTAAAAGTTTTTACCATATATGGGCGTGGCGGCCATGTTGGTCATGTGACTAGGACCATATGAATAAATTTTCGTTCTCTTAACCCCTGGAGGCTATATATGATATTTGGTTTCAATTGGCCCAGTGGCTTTTGAGGTGATTGCTTGATATTGTCAAAATATGAGAGTTCTGGGTCAAAGGTCAAAAGGTGGCCTTGACCTTTGTACTCATAAATCTTCATGTACCCATTAAGACAATTGTAGATACCAATTTTCAGCCCAAAATCTTCAACAGTTTTCAAGATATCTAATGTTCTAGCATTTGTCTATATGAAAGCACTTGAAAGCAAATTTGACCTTACCGTAAAAAAGCCAAATTCAACCCAAGGTCATAATTTAAAGTATTCTTGTAGTACTCATGTACCAAAAGCTACATACCAAGTTTCAAGGCCGTCGGCTTATTGGTTCTGGAGAAGTAGATTTTTAAAAGTTTAACTGTATATGGGCGTGACGGCCATGTCGGTCATGTGACCAGGACAGTTTGAACAGTTTTTCGTTCCTAAGACCCCTGGAGGCTACAAATGAAATTTGGTTAAAACTGGCCCAGTTGTTTCAGAGGAGAAGTCATTTAAAATTGTGGACGGACGACGCCACCGACAGACGACGGAGCCTGCCTATCCTATAAGCTCCCCCGGAGCCTTCGGCTCAGGTGAGCTAAAAACAGAAGGGGGCCTAAACAGACCCCGGCGGAACTCCAGCAGAAAGAGTTTGGTAGTATCTCAAACTATTGGTTGGGACCAGAAAATTTACTTTGAGATATCAGGAGTTGATAAAATCGATTAGATGCTCGGCGAAGCATCCCAACTTTCTTTATTGCCAACTTGTTTAATAAATACAACTTATTATCGCAAAAATTCTATAAATTGGGACATATACAATATTTACCGTAACAGTGCCAAAATAGTGATCATTTTGGTTTTTCAATGCAGTAATATGCTCTACAGATGCAGATCCACTGGCAAACAGAGCTTACCATGATCAGACTGCTGGTCTGCACTATTTGTTCAGATCTATCTGTCCCAATATTTAGAAATTTTACGGTACATAAACCTTACCTTTATGATGAGCGGTGACGTCAATGGTAATCGGAATACTCTTTGTGTATCGTGGAAAGTATCTGACAATAGTTCCAGTTGCGAACTTGCCTCCTGCCTCGTGCTCAGGGTGGGGGTCGTCGTAGGGGTCACCGCACGTGCCGCATTGACCATCATTCTTCATGAACCGCTGCAAACATATTCGACTATCTGACATACAATTGTTGGCTTTTTAGAAAAAAACAACAATATCTTATTATTGCTTAATTGAATAATTGTGTTATTTATTCTATTCTATTCTATTTCATTCCATCTTATAACCTTGCAAGGTCGTTGTTGTATCGCAGATAGCTTTGCAACAATACCTTTCCCCCTAGTCCTGTTTTAGCTGTCCTAGTTGTGCTTGCAAAATCCTTCCCGGTCCGCCCATTAATAGTATCTCTTTCTACTTCTTTTTTTCATTTTCCTTTCATTGTGCTTTGTAAAATCGTCTTTGCTAAGGTAGAAAACCTTAGAATTTGGTCAAAACACTTTAGCTTTGTTTCTTAACAATTGTCAGGAGTTCATGGCAGCCCGGATCTTTCTTCGAACATCCTCATTAGTTACATGGTCCTTGTACGAGATGTTCAATAGCCTTCGGTATCATCTCTTTAGCTTGGGGTTTAAGCCTGTTCAAGACGACTTTAAGCATAACTTTGCTTGAATGACTGTTGAGACTGATGGTTCGGTAGTTCTGGTAGGGTTTGTTCTTTTTAGGGAGTGTTGTAATCAGCGACTGAGTCTATGGGTTTGATCATTCACCTGTTCTTCAAATCTTTGTTACAACATTAGCCATGGTTTCCCCCGCCTGTTTGAATAAGTTCTGCTTGTATATCATCAACTCCAGCGGACTTCCCCTTTTTAAGTGCTGGTATTGCAATCTCACTTTCCTCACGAAGGATCGGTTGTATATCTCTTTTCTAGATACTGAATGCATTCCAAAACTGCATTGTCGTCACAACTCTCGTGATTATATAGTTCTGCGCAATATTCTCCCCCATCTCCTTAGAGTCTTTTGTTCTTCTGTTAGACATTTCCCAGACTTGTCCTGAATAGTTGTGGGCATATGTTTCTCTGAAGTTAGATCCTTCACTAGCTGATATGCTCTCTTGCTGTTGTTTTTGTTTAGGCACGTTTCAATCTCCTCGCACTGAGTACCTATCCAATCCTCCTTTGCTTTCTTCAGAGCCTTCTGAACCTTCTTGTTAGCTTCCCTGTATTCTTTCATCCCTTCTGCTTCATACCGCCTCTTCTTCAAATCCCTCTTTCCATCACAGAGGTCAAAAATATCTCTGGTGACCCATGGCTTTCCTGTGACATAACTTCCTAAGTATTTCGCTGGCTGTGGCAGTCACGACTGTGCTGCAAATTTCACACCTACTCTTGCTTGAATTGTGCATGCCACATCTGGGTCCCTTAACTCCTCGGGGTATAACTTCACTCTTGGCTGAGTTGGCTTTCTGGCCTTCAAACGAACTCAAAAGGTCGTCATCACTAGGTCATGGTCACTTCCAATCCACTGGAAAGCCCCTTGCCGTATGGATGTTAACTTCGATCGCAATCGCTTCCTTACCAAGATGTAGTCAATCTTCCAATCTGGGCTAGGCCATGTCCATTTCTGGATGGTTTGTGGGGGACACAGGGTATTTGCCAGGTTTCAAACTGTAGATGTCGGAGACCTCTCTTATTTGTTTCGGCATACAGTGGGGTCCACAAACGTCTTCCCTAACTGCATATGCATCCCTTCCAACCTAGCAGTCCAGTCCCCTATAAATTACTTCTTCGGTTTTTTTCCTGGATTTGTTGGTAGAAGTTCAGTATTGACCTCATTGTCATCATGTCCAGAATCTGTATGATTAGGAAGTTAAAAGGAGCTGCTCTCAAACGGATTGAGATAAGTCTGCTACAGACTGGCCGGCAACTTAAGACTATTACCAGTATAAATAAATACACAATTTTCATAATTTTCAGCGATTTGAAATGCTGGATTCAGCTAGATCCTTTGTGCTTTTACGTTTTACGCTTAATAAATTCTAACAAAGAGAAGGCATCGAAATCCAGCAATTTAGAAATATTATCTTCATGGCATATACATGTATTGTCATTACATCCCAGTGGATATGGTGTTTGCAAAAGTTTAAGCAATCATGTCTTTTTATAATCTAAATCTACTGATTGAATTTTCAGCAAAAGATATTTTTTCCACTGGCTGAACAAAAATATTAGTTGGGGTGTGACCTTTTTATTGTATTGGTATTGGTAAATAAAATTTGACAGTAAGCTGTTTTTCAAAAGTAAGTCCCTGCCTGCAGCAGGCCTTCACTGAATTAGTATGATCAACTTATTAGTGGATTCAGATTGCGGTTTGGGGCTTCGTACAGAAGGTCTCTATAAGAAACATTTTGGATCTTCACAGGTGAAGTTTTCTATAGGATTCCAATAAAAATGATTTAGGAGAAGAAATAAATAAGCCAATTCTTTCGTTTCATCATATTAAGTATATAAAAATGTTACTGCCATGGATGTTTGAGTTCTTGAACTAAAGTATGCTTAAACCAAGTATTTCCAGCCGTCATTCCATTTAAAACTTTTGTTACAGCAACAACTCAAGAAGAAACATTTTAAATGATATGCGAAAAGATAAAAAAAAAGGTAATGCAGCTGATCAATATAAGGTTCAGTAGTACAGTTTACATGCTGAATTGTAATCAACGTTACCCGTTTATGTATCTCCGCTCAGTTATGTTGTAACATATTACTATATGCGAAAATGGAACATAAGAAAATAATACAATTTATAAGACACAGTGTTCGATCAGCAAGTATTGCTAACTGTAACGTAACATTTAATCAGGTGATTCTCCAAGACCCTCTGTTTATTCTTACACGGTATTATCAGCTCCCAAGGTGATACAAATGACTTTTAGTAAGGGAAAAGGAAAAGGGTGAAGCTACAACTTACCTGAATTCCTCCACAGAAAAGTTCGTTGTCATCATAGTTCACTGGAGTGTCGAACCCGAATCTCCACATTGACGACCTCATTGGCGGCTCTGTCATCTTGGCATGGCCATTCACAAGGTTGCATTCGAGAAACACCTCCAGCAAAACTAGCAGAAGCTGAAATTTCTGCACTACAGTCAATGTCATTGTCCTTTTCTCTGTCATTTTATTCACTCAAAGTCGACTTCGACCTTTTTTTCTCCTTCTGGTGTTAAATCCAAACTGGCTTAATGCTTATAAAATTATTTTACTGTCATTTATAACGCGGAGCAGTGATCGCAGAATAATGCTACGTGTATCAGTTATTCTGCATGAGCAGGCCTATCTTGTAAAAATAAAATCATCAGCTATTCGTCGAGATATTTTAAACCTTACAAGTAAACGTCCGATGCAGAAATGAACGAGACTTTGAACTGCAAGTGTAGTTTTGTAAGAACTTTGTCAAAACCTCATTAAAAACGTCATTCACAAAACTGAGACAAATGAGCCGCGACACGACAAAACCAACAATGTGGTTGTGCGCCCAGCGCAGACTCAGATCAGCCTGGGCATCCACTCAGTCTGACCAGACTTTTCGCTATGCGCTTAAATGGTAGCTAAGGGTCTAACCTATCTACATGCGGACAGCGAAGACTCTGATCAGACTGGGCGGATGCCCAGGCTTATCTGAGACTGTGCTGGGCGCACAACCACATTGTTGGTTTTGTCGTGTCACGGCTCAAATGAGTCGACAATTTGAATACTGATTACTAATTACATGGAATGGCTGCTTACTGAACGCCATCAATCAAACGCTCATTAAAACGACATTGTATTTAATTAGAGCAAATGGGGCAAGCACTCATTAAAATAGCAGTACTTATTTATCAGTCGTAACTTTTAAAAGCAGAACTGCTTTTTGTTTGTATTTATTGCAGTAATAGCTATAATATCAATGTTTTTGTACGTTTCACCTTCTCGTAACTACAAATAGTAAAAAAATCAAGATTGATTTTAATTTACCAATAGCAGTGCATTAAGGTCAAACTCAGGGGCGTTTCTAGGGGAGATCACGTGATACGTACCATCATGTTTTATTTTCCCAGGTAACGTCAAATTGGTTAAGCCCCCTAAAACATCTTATATACTTTGTCAAAAATGTTCCTATACATGACATTCCTTGTGTTGATTTAAACAATATTTTATTCAACTATGACATGTTATACATTCAGTGTACAATTTTCACGAAAAGAATTTGGTCGAAAGCTCATGGCTCATGGCTTGTATAGACCTTGTGTTGGCATGACAATTAGGGAAGTTATGAACATTTAGTTTTTATTTGTTTCAGAAGAGTATCCATTTATCTATTGAACAGAATTATTCATTTTTTAAGACTACACATGCTACCAGGGTCGTTTGAACATGCATTGAGTAATTTTTCATTTTCGCTGATTAACATAATAAAAAATTGCTCAAGTTCAAGGTCAATAAAAAGGTCGTTTGTGAATAATGATTTCCCAAATTTTGTGCTGCATAGACTAGAGCAGAACTTAGGCAAGGCTACATGCAAAAGAAATTGAAATTTGACTCCTTCTGATGCGAGAGTTTGAACAGCAACTCCGGGTACTGTATATATTCCTTCAAAGACTGTTTTAAATGCCACTTTCAGTGGGATTTCCATAGGAATTTGGAACCTGTAATGGGTAGCGTGTGCCTAACAGCTCTTCCAATTTTTGTAATTATGCTATGAAAACAATGACATTGAGAAAATGTTTATGAAGAAACTTAGTAAAAAAGGCGTACAGGTACAATAATAATGATGCTTTGAAAATCGTTATATTTCTTATTCAAATGGAGGTAATCTGAAAGATTGAAGAATTTAAGCCTCGCATATAAAACCTGAGAACAAGATACTGGACATTTAAATGTTTTTCGAGATCCCTACATTGTTCTAAAAGGAAAGAATTTTGGCGCGTTAGGAGTAAATTCTTTATTTGAAAAATTGATCTCTGTTGAGAAGAGAGAAAGAATAAAATGACAGAGTTACTTTCCCTGACAGTGTATCCATTCCTTTCAAGAATGTTGGTTCTGATTTCTTATGAGCAAAGTCCTTTCTTTATTTCCTTTAAGAATAACACATAACGTGCTTAAAGCAAACATTTGTTGCCCTGGGGACAAATTACATTCTTTAAGAATAGACTCTATATAATTTGTTAGGCTTTTGTCGCTGTAGGAAGCAAAGAAGAGGCCACGAAAGTTGTTTCTCTTTGTAAAAATGGCAGAAAAACACAGAGCTGTATCCATACCCCTTAATGCTTTGAAACAAAATTGAGCCACGACACTAGAAAACCAATAAAATGGTTGTGCGCCGGTGCAGACTCAGATCAGCCCGGACATCCACCCAGTCTGATCAGACACTTCGCTAAGCGCTTAAAGGGTAGCTAAGGGTCTAAGCAACCTCCATGCGGGCAGCGAAGACTCTGGTTAGACTGGGCGGATGCCCAGGCTGATCTGAGTATGTGCTGGACGCACGACCACATTGTTGGTTTTCTCATGTCGCGGCTCAAATAAAACAAGAATGAGAAAGATGAAAAGAAAATATGCTAATTTTCTACAGGAAGTAAAAAGTCACTAACATCACAATTATTTTAATTGATTATTATGAAAATAATAATGAAAATAATAACGTAGCATCTTCGATCCTTATGACAGGTGCGAACGGTACTATTTTACATGCACGGAACTGAAAATATAGTCAAGACGTATACGCATGCACACACACAAACGAACAATTCCAGCCCAACCTGGAAATTAGAAATCCAAGTTTCTGCACAATGCACAATATTTGTTTTTGAAGTAAAAAAAGAGATGACGGAGTAAGGACAAAAATCTCTGAAACTGGCCAAACCAAAATTTCGGTTTGGCCACTTTCAGGAATTTTGAAAGAACTCCACCAATGTATCTTTTACAAAGCATTTTTACACTTGTAAGAATTTCTTTATACATGCATTTGAGTCGAATAGCATTGTAATGTTTTCATATTTTGGTCATGTTTTTGCAGAAACTTGATTTTGTTCCAGTAGAAATGGAACTGCGCTAAGAGAGCTTGTTGGATCTATTTAGTTTATGTTGCTTTTTATAGCTTTTCAATTCTTTCATATGCCGTAGAAAAGGAGTGAGTGAGTGAACTCGGGCTTAACGTCCCACCAACAACGAGGTCATATGGGGACGGGACCGCGGTTTAAAGTCTCATCCGAAAGACCGGAGAAGCGGGGGATCGATCTTGCGACCCCTGGATTGGTAGTCCGGAGTGTTATCCGTAGAAAAGGAAGGTTACAAAGTGAAGAATATGATAAGTTGAGCAGCAAACACGTCTTGTAAATGCTCAGTTTCATTCCCTCCTTGAAATTAGAGATTCAAGCTTTAGAAAACGTCTGATCAAAATATGTGACTCGTATATATGTTTCCCATATTACTACATACGTTCATCTTTGTAAAAGATTAACTTGTAGAGTTATGACAAAACACCTGAAAGTGGCCAAACCGAAATCATTCATTATGGCCACTTTCAGGAGTTTTGTGACAACACCAACATTTTTCTTACTTTGAAAAGACCATATATTGTGCACAGAGATGGTTTTCAGACTTACGAATCGAGTCGAGCCGCGTAGCGCAGTCGGTAGCGTGTCTGACTCGAGAGCCAGAGGTCCCGGGCTCGATACCCGGTCCGGCCACTTACTTTCGTTTCTCCTTCCGCTGATTCAAGAAGGGCAGTTGTCAGTTACTGACGTAAGTAAGTGCACTTAGTACTGGTTAGCCTAGGAGGTATAAAGTGTGGTAAGGTTGACTGACCGTCCCGACATGACCATAGCTGTTTACCGTGGACGTAAAACAATACTATAACAAAAACAACAACAACAACATACAAATCGAACAGCATTGTTATTGTGGCTTACTATTTGCGGAAGCTTTTATTTTTGATTTTCATGTGGGAATGGAATTATGCGTTTACAAGGCGTGAGAAAGGTACACTTCAACGTAAACGGGGAGAATTTGATGAATTTAAAGGCTTTGCATGAAAAGAATTTAAGCTGCGTACACGTAGTAAATACTCATACCAGACTGCGCATCTGCGTCATCACTTTTCACTTTTTAGATTCCCCTGATTTCCACACGAGCAGGGAGGACCCTGATAGAATGCATGAGTGTTCATGTTGTTCTGAGGTACTTTTTCACACAATACCAGTCAATCCATAATTGACGTTCTGACGCCTAAGTTGTCAAAACCGTTTGAACGGAAATGATAAACATGAAAAATAATAAACATAAAAGGTCAATTAACTTACCCTTTCAAGAAAACAATTAAGAGGTTATGACGAATGTGAAAATAATCAATCAATAAAAAATTACATGGAAAAATAAAAATATAATAGTTTACAATAAACAGTGTTACTTTTCCTCCTTGCTTTACCGTGACTAACCATTAGAAAAAAATGCAACGCGGACGTAGATAACGCATGGGTATGTCTTTAACTTGCCAACGCTTCGGTCCGGGTTCGATCTCCGTTTTCGATATGTGACCCATCCAAAGTCGGTGGTTTTCATCGGGTTCTCCGGTTTCCTCTACCAGATTAAACAAAGAATTAAATTATCTGAGAATGAATTACAGAATCTGAGTAAATTACACTTTTCCATTTTAAAAATTTCAGGTAGCATCTCACTTATAATTCGAGAGGATCATGGCATATCATGTATGCCATGCTCCTCTCGAAATATAAGTGAGATGACGTCATAGATCCATACCATAGCAACTACGGAATTACCAACTGCTGTGCTTCGTACCTTGACAGAATGACGTCTTGATGAGGTCAATTAGACATCAGTATGATCTGTTAGTTTTTATGGCAACAGATATATGACGTCATTCGTTCCGGAGCATGGCAAACAATGTATGCAATGCTCCGCCAATTTTTCAATGGCATTGCAATCTGAAATTCTTTTAACAGAAACTTCAGATTTTCTCAAGCCAAAAAAATATTCTCAAGTAATTTAACACAGGGTATAATCGATTCCGCTAATTTTCGCTTCCTGCAGAGACTGTCCGTCATATTTGGCTTCCGCCGAGACTGTCCACGAACTCTTGCTTCCTGCCGAGACTACTGTCCTCGAATAATGGCTTCCTGCCGAGACTGTCCGCGTGACTCTGCTTCCTGCCGAGAGCCTCGGCAGGAAGCAGAATCACGCGGACAGTCTCTGCAGGAAGCCATTTATCATGTACAGAAGTCTCGGCAGGAAGAAAGAGTTCGCGGACATTCTCGGCGGAAGCCAAATATGACGGACAGTCTCTGCAGGAAGCGAAAATTAGCGGAATCGATTATACCCTGTGTTTAATTCCGTGTTATAAAACATCAGAATGCTGTAGCTAGATTGCACGGGTTCACAGGCTTGTTTGAGTTGTGACAATTCGCTAATACGTTTTTCCTCGATTTTGCCTGGCGCGGCTCAATTTTTACTTTAAATACATGGGAAGCTCAAAGGAATTATAAATGTGTTTTCGAACGCGGAAAATAGGAAAAGCTGTGATCAGACTGCGCGGATGGGTAGGTTGATCTGTGTCTTCGCTGTTTGTATATGCGTGAATCCACCAGTTTTGAGTGTCGCAACTCAAATACCAATGATTTAAAAGCAGTGTCTAGGCCCATGAGCGTAAAAAATTTAACATTACAAGAATAGGCTTTAACAAAAACCTTCCACTGATCCTTTATACCGTCAGCAATGGATCTATATTATTTGTATGTTTCTTAATCTTGAATTGATTATTGTGTAACCAAAACCTTTTATCTACATTGGTACGTTGAAACTGTGGAAAATGTGTTTGATCCACTGTAAATTTAGCAGCTCCTTAAGGACATCAATAGTAGCGATACAAGTCAACACGAGGAACACGGTCGGAACCGGCATCATTTGTACCAGACCCAAACCCAATACATTCGAATATTTACGGATCCGATCCATGCCAGCCACGATATGATCATTACCGGTCTGTTTTATATGATCATTACTTCATAAAATCCCTGCCAGTCCGATGATCAAATTGCATCGAGCGTATAAAGGATTATTCTTAAAAAAGACTAGTATCGGTCGTAGCACGACTGGTTGATCGTATATGTTTACATACAGAAATAGAACATGAGGTAAAATTGCTGCTGATGAATGTGACTAGTACCAGACGATGACTGACAGTCTGATTGAAAGACCAACTCCCCTTGAGGTGACAGGACGGGCGGGTAAAAGGTCGATGGGTACACCGCCACGTTTCCGATATTTAAAAAAAATACTTTCATGACTTCTTGTTTGCATTCGTGGTCAGCAAATAAATAAAAAAAATTGGAATAACTCTTAAACAGAAACAGGCACAGAGTAAAAAAGTTAGGCAATGATCAGGAATTAATACAAACAAATCCCACACCCCGCCTTCAAGAACACACACAAATTGATAAGCGTTCACGAAAGACACGCACTATAACCCGAATGGAACTTTATTTAATGTCGAATATACAAAAATATATGTCAAAATAAGCCCTACAAAGCCTTTACTGCACCAGAAGGATAGCACTGTTTTTCCTTTAAGAGTTGAACCCCATTGAGAAGGAAGGCAAACGGGAAGATGGCAGAATTGCTCTCCCTAAATGTGCATTTATTCACCTTAAGATCGATGCCATCCATAAAATTAACAATTAAAAAAAAAGGAAAAGAAACAAAACAAAGACAGGAAACGTGATCTCAATCTGGTTATAACTTGACATTAACCTTGATTATTTCCCATAAATTTTCATATTATTCATTTAATTTTCAAGTTTAAATCCATCAATATCATTTTGATCAATTACTAGTTACGACATTTTTAAATGTTTTAATAATGTGTTTATATCAATATTTAATTTTTATGAGCTTCTTCGCGAGAAAGTGGCACTTCTGACACACATTAGTGAACAGCGCAGACTAAAGTCAGACTGTTCATTCCCTTAGTTTAACCCATGTATGCCTGGCGTCCCGCAAAAAGGACGAATGCAAACATTGCAGAACAGGATCAGACGCCGCAAATGCGGCGTCTGATCAGGTTCTGCACTATTTGTATAGGACAAATTGGTATTTCTCCTTATCATATGGCACCGCATCTGAGAGTGTAATAAAGTCATGCATTAAAAAGGATATTCCAATAGTGGATTAAATATACAAATTACGTCGTAACGTTATGCGTCTACGTCCATAAAAACGTCGCGTTTTCTAATGGCGAAATCGTGACGTTTTAGTGCAAATTTGTTAATAGAATGCGATTTTAGTGTCATATGATAAATAGAATCTTGCATTCCGTGCTCCTGTATTACTGAATTTATTAAACTTGTTGGGGAAAACCGATAAGATGCTCGGCATAGCCTCGCATCTTATCCTCTTCCCCAACTCGTTTAATAAATTCAATAATACATGAGCACTCATGTAAGATCCTCTATTTAAAATATAAGAAAAAATGATGAAAATAAAGTAAACCAGACACCCTTAATGGACAGATGAACTAATTCAATTGACAAGAATAGAATATTCCATTATGCATAAATGGGTGTAAGAAAATCTTTTTCCATTAACTAGCTGTGTCGATCCTGAACGTCATAATGATGTCGTACTGACGTAGATGCGACGTGTGACGTCGCACTGACGTCTGTCCGACGTCATTTCAACGTGATGTGTCTGCTGGGGATATGATATATGCTGGTGGTGTAAGCGAGATTTTGCTTGTGATGCACGTGAGGTTTTACTGGTGGTGTAAATCAGATTTTGCTGGTGGTGTAAGTGCGATTTTTGCTGTTGGCGTAAGTGAGATTTTTACTCATGGTGTGAGATTTTGCTGGTGGTCTAAGTGAGATTTTGCTGCTGGTGTAAGTGGGACTTGCTGGTGGTGTAAGCCAGATTTTATTGGAGTTGCAAGTGAGATTTCATATATATGAGACTCTCAGGTTAAAATCCATTTTTTGCAACAAACAAATAAGATGTCAAATTTCAGTTACCCAAGAGCTGCCTACTGAAAATAAATAGAATTTGAATGTCATACGGGAAATCTGAGCCACGAAGGGCAAAATGAAGTGATGTTTATTTCAGTGAGGCTTAGAAAATATGAACATAGTGCCTTTTTCTCCTAACTTTATTTCTGACTGTATTTTTTGTTTTTGAGAAACTAATTAGTAGAAATTAGTCACAACGAAAATTTGTATTTTAACGGAGAAACCACAGATGTAAAGGTTAATCAAGGCAAATGAATTTTCAATTAGCTGTTTTGCACGTCAGTTTGGTGTCTTGTTAAGGGAGCTTTAATAATCATGATGATGTGCGGTTTTTATAATAATCAAAGCACTGAAAATACTCAATAGCGCCGGGAAGTGTTCAAATCCGGCTTAGGGAAGGTCACGACGACTTGAACTGATTTTCTTGGTGATAGTGGTCATGTGGTGGCAAAGTTTTAGATCTCTCGCTTTATTGACTGTTTCTTAAACTAGTGCAAGCACACAAGAACGGACAGAAAGACACAGATGTACCTCATAATATTTACATTATCCCAGCATTTATTGATAAACCCTACGGTAAACCATTAGAAAGTGATGTAGCTTATACTTCAGTAACTACATCGGTTCACGCGCCGCCACATGACTTTAAGTGACGTCAAAATAAACCATGTTTCTCCAATCTGATTGGACGTAGGCGACGTTATGACGTTGTTACGTCGTTGACACTGTTCCGCTTTTTTGTAGAAAACTGCATATAAATGTTTTTCTGCTTCAACTGTAGCCCCTAATGCAAATTTATGGTCAAATGATAGACAGAAAGAATGTAATCATAAGCAATGAACTTAACAAACGTAAACCATTTTTTTGTACGAAATGAAGTTGAAAAAGGGCCATAACTCCCAAAGTAATTGGCGCATTTTACCCTTAATTAAACTTGACCTGTATTTGATAATTGTATATATGTGAATATAATATAAATCCAATACACTAATCTTTTCAAAAGATAATGAACGGAAAACATTTTTCGTACCAAATGAAGCCGAAAAAGGGCCATAACTCCCATTATAATAGACGGAGTTTACCCTTAATCAAACTTGACCTGTATTTTATAATCATACCTGTGAATAAAATATGAAACCAATACACTAATCTTTTTAAAAGATAATGAACATAAACCATTTTTTTATACTAAATGAAGTCGAAAAAGGGGCATAACTCCCATAATAATACACGGATTTTACCGTAAATCGAACTTGACCTGTATTTTATGCTTATATACCTGTGTATAATATATGAAATTAATACACTAATGTTTTATAAAAGATATCGAACGGAAACCATTTTTCGAACGCACGGGACAGACTAACGGACGTATGGACAGCGGGGATTATGCCCCCCATTATAAATGGCAGGGGCATAAAAACGGGACATCGTCGGTTGCGTGACAATTTGGTGTCGTCTTTTCTTAGATCATCAACATGACATCATTTAATTTGCGTTATTTAGTTAGGACAGGAGCATATAATTTCTCTACCGGGGCTATCAGCTGGGGTCGATGTTAAAAATAAAATCTTAAAAAGTTAAGCCGTTAAGCCTATGAAAGTATGATCTCATTGGCAGTTGCTTCCCAGTAGAGATTGTCATATATCTGTTTATGCAGTCATAAATATGTTTGTTTAAGAGCAGCTGTGTCAAGTAACTTTTATCAACATGAAAATGCATTTTCATTGTGTTTATTTTTTTCTTCACTTCTCTTTTGGGATATGAGCTTCATAAAAATGCTAGAAGAAACTTAACAATGAAATACATTACACAAGACTGATAAAGTAAATGTGTTCATTTTTATAGCGCAGTCTTGTTAATATTGTTATCTTCTGTTAGGGCTTTTTTTCCCTGGTGTGGCCCATGTTCTGCTCCTAAGATTGTTTACATTAGCCACACAGTGCTCTTGAAAAATGTTAATAAAATAAATGATGCTGACAGGTTTGCTGATAAGCAGGGAGTTTCTTCCCAGAGCAGGATCCAATGGTTAGGGAACTTACCATCACACAAGCTCTACAAAAGATTATATAGAGAGCTGATAGCCCCGGTAGAGAAATTATATGCTCCTGGTTAGGGAAAATATGAATACAGTAGGGAGACATGGCTTTGCACAAGGCATTGCTTCGAACATTTCCAGGATTTTTTTCAGCTCACCTGAGCCAGCGGCTCCGGGGGAGCTTATAGGATGGTAAGGCTTCGTCGTCCGTCGTCCGTCGTCCGTCCGTCCACAATTTCAAACAACTTCTCCTCTGAAACCACTGGGCCGATTGTAACCAAATTTCATAGAGAGCCTCCTGGGACCTTAGGAACAAAAACTTGTTCAAACGGTCCTGGTCACATGACCAACATGGCCGCCATGCCCATATATGGTAAAAACCTGAAAAAATCTTCTTCTCCAGAACCAATAGGTCGATGGCCTTGAAACTTGGTATTTAGCATCGGGTACACAAGTACTATCAAGATTGTTCAAATTATGGCCTTGGGTTGACATTGACCTTTTTTACGGTAAAATCAAATTTGCTTCCTTATGCTTTTATATGGCAAAATGCTGCAACATAAGATATCTTGGAAACTGTTGAAGATTTTGGCCTAAAAATTGGTACATACAGTCATCTTAATGACTACATGAAGATTTATGAGTACAAGAGGTCAAGGTCATTCTTTGACCTTTGACCCAGAACTCTCATATTTTGACAATATCAAACAATCTCGTCAAAAACAACTAGGCCAATTGTAACCAAATTTCATATAGATCCTCCAGGGGTTGAGGGAATGAGAATTTGTTCATACGGTCCAGGTCACATGACCAACATGGTCACCACGCCCATTTATGGTAAAAACAATTAAAAATCTTCTTCTCCAGAACCAGTAGACCGATGGCCTTGAAACTCGGTATGTAGCATTGGATACTCAAGTACTATCAAGATTGTTCAAATTATGACCCTGGGTGACCTTGACCTTTTGTACGGCAAGGTCAAATATCGGAAAATGCTAGAACATGAGATTTCATGGTAAGTTTTGAAGATTTTGGCCTAAAAATTGGTATATACAATCATCTTAATGAGTACATGAAGATATGTGAGTACAAGAGTTCAAGGTCAGTCTTTGACCTTTGACCCAGAAATCTCAAATTTTGACAATTTCAAACAATCTGCTCTAAAACCACTGGGCCAATTGAAACGAAATTTCATTTAGAGCCTCAAGGGGTTGAGGGAATGAAAAAAATTTCTAACGGTCCTGGACACATGACCAACATGGCCGCCACTCCAATATATGGTAAATACCTTTAAAAATCTTCTTCTCCAGAACCAATTGACCGATGGCCTTGAGACTTTGTATGTAGCATTGGGTACTTGAGTACTATCAAGATTGTTCAAATTATGACCTTGTGTTGACCTTGACCTTTTTTACAGCAAGGTCAAATATGGGAAAATGGTAGAACATAAGATTTCATGGAAAGTTTTGAAGATTTTGGCCTAAAAAATTGGTATATACAGTTGTCTTAATGAGTTCATGAAGAATTATGAGTACAAGAGGTCAAGGTCATTTTTTTTACCTTCGATCCAAATCGCTCATATTTTGACATTTTCAACCATTTCCTCAAAAGCCAAAGGGCCAATTGTGAACACATTTCATACAGAGCCTCCAGGGGTTGATTGAATGAAAATTTGTTCAAACGGTCCAGGTCACATGACCAACTTGGCCGCCATTACCACTTCTGGTATAAATCTTTAATATTTTTCTTCTCCAGAACCAATACACCTATGGCCTTGAAACTTGGTAAATAGCATGGAGTACTAGAGTACCACCAAGACTGTTCAAATGGTGACCTTGGGTTTACCTTGACCTTTTTGCGGCATGGTCAAATATGGGAAAATGCTAGAACATAAGTAAAGATTTCATGGAAAGTTTTGAAGATTTTGGCCTAAAAATGGTAAATATGGTTGTCTTAATGAGTACATGAAGATTTATGAGTACAAGTGGTCATGGTCATTCATTGACTTTTGACCCAAAACTCATATTTTGACAATTTCATACATGATAAGTAAAAGGCACCTTGCCAATTGTTCAGGTGAGCGATTCAGGGCCTCATGGCCCTCTTGTTTCTGTATGTGCCTGTCATCATTTGTCTGAACATTACTATGTTTCAAAATTGATGAATGAGATCTCTTGACATCATTTTCGCGTACATTAAAGCACGTGCATTTTGGAGACAAAATGTTTAAAATTATCAGATCGAAGTCGGCAAAGATTACTATTTTATGAGAGCTAAAAATACCAGATCTAGTGTTTTGTTTTGAAATTAAAAAAAAATAAGTAAAAATAAATGTTGATGCTGTTATTAGGGTAGCTGAATGACCATCGGTTTGGGAAAGAGCTGCTCATTCGGTTTACTGTGCGTGCCTTTCCTAAACTTGTATCAATTTCTGTGTGTTTGTGTTTCTTTCCCTATTGGCTTTGAGAGCGAAATGTGGGATTTGATTGTATTAATTCCTGATCATTGCCTTTCTTTTTACTTTGTTAGTTGATGACCCTTTACAAAGGCATTAGCTGACTGCAATGAAATGGGCCCAGTCATGCGAACTGGTGGCTAAGTCTGCTAACAGACACTCAAACAAACTTATGAACCAGTGCAGCCAAACAAAAACCTTCATTTAATGCCTGTGCAGTCCACAGGTTTTCACATTTTGTATGTGTGAGTCCCAGCAGGCACATGACGTTGAAATGGCATCGACATCAGTATGTCGTCATTTCGACGTCATGTGCCAACTGGGAGTAGCTCTGAAACTGATAAGACTGCGCAAATGCACAGGCTGGTCTCTTGCATATGTGAAAGCCCCCGTTTGTTGTAAGTTAACTTTCTCAAGCAGACAGAAAAGAAACACATTGTTTATGCTACATTTTGCATCCAATATGCGTTTGTCTGCTTTACAGGGAGAAGTTGGTAAAATAAAGTGTATTTTTGTAATAATACCTTATCAGGTAACAAGAAATGATAAAATTATTAATTCAAAAGGAAAGAACTAATAATAAACATTTGGGCAGACGAACTTTTAACAGCTGCTTGTTGTGAAACCATAGCAACTAATTTGAATCATCCAATCAAATTTTGTCTTATTCCCAGCTTGGCCGAATGTCTTCTCTACGGATATTGGTGGATTCATAGGTTCATAAAGTATCACATTCATTGGTTCAATCAAATAATGTGTAGTTACATTCCGAGCGTAACTGGAATGACAATTGCAAGGGCGTCGGAACGATTTTGCTATTGGGGAGGCGGACTTTTTATCCTCTTGTTTTCGTGCCCCCCCCCCCCTCCCCCCTCCCCCGGCGTGCCTCCGAAAAAATGTAAACGTTTAAAACGTATGCACGTTGGTGTGGCATCATATCACCGCAATGATATGATTTGAGATATAGATTTTATGACGCTCGTACGCAGACTTACTAAGTTGCTAGATTTTTTGGGGAAGTGGGAGGGGAGGGTAGGGGGGACTAGGAGGGATTAAACCTATAATGAAACAAATCAGATTAGAATGTTCCTTAAACCCATCCCATGTAGATCAAATGCATATGTTCACAAATTTTGTGCCCAAATTCTTGAAATTTGAAGTTTACAGGTCAGTTTAGCTTATCCGTTTGATTTAAGGTGGTGATAATCACTGATTTGGGACAAAGACAAAAATCCGCATAAAATACTCAAATAACACTGATCTTTCCAAAAGTTAGCAGATGCCTTTTTTATGTTGTTTCTCATAATTTAGAATCCCAAAATGCAGCATTTGTTAATGTTAAAAAGTGTTTTATAGGAGAAGATCAAAGGGTAATTTTCTGCGAATAAATCTGAAAAAATAATATCATTATTGAAAATATACTTAGTGCTTAGAATACCTTGTTGCATAATGGAGAGCGTCCTAGCAATTATTTTTTCAAACTCTTTCACACATTATCAGGCTGAGCAGATGAAAAAAGATGCAGTCTCTGTCCAAATTTTTTTGTCAAAACACACAGGTGAGACAGGTGATACTATTTTAACAAGGTTGAACAATTTCATCTACAAACCACTGATCATGTCAGTAATGTATTATTTATATTGTAGTTGTTAACATAGGTATGCTTGCCTACCCTATATTTAATAAATGCTTCCAGTGTACATTTACTTTGTACATGGTTGAACATTGAGAAAAAGCTACCTTTTTCATCTGATCTACATTACAATTTGAGAAAGAGTTGGAATAAATAATTGCTAGGACGCCCTTCATTATGCAATAATGCACCTTCAGCACTACGTAAATTTTCAATAACGATATTATTTTTTCAGATTTATTCGCAGAAAATTACCCTTTGATCTTTCCTTATAAAAACACTTTTTTAAGCAGCATGTACGTCTATTTTGTATTCAAAATTGTAAAGAACAACAAAAATAAGAAGTCTGCTAACTTTCAGTGAGATACGTTACCTTTTTATGGTTTTATGCAGATTTTTACATTTACCATAAATCACCACCTTAACGTCTTGGAACATTATAGACAAGCACATGTCTGTCCAGAATATTAGTGATCAGCTTGCTAGTGTCCGCCAGAGCTTTTGTTGCAACTGCCTCACTAAGTACCGCCCAGGCCATATAAAAGTCCAGAATCATTGCGGTCAGAAGTCAATCAAATTAATCCGGCGCGACTGGTGTTCGAACCCGCGACAGGGAATACTGCATAGACTGAGCAGCTATGTTGGCTGGCTCGAATCTGATGTGTTTAAACAGACTTATTCAGTATCTTGCAGTACTTTCAGTATTGAATTGGGTGTCACCATGTTTCCCATAGCCTTATGGCCGTTGGGGCAGTAGGGGTTAGAGGTCAACTTTATCTTGGGCAACGCATATGAAAGACGGAGCCATCCCTCTCCTTTTGCTGCCTTATCATTTCCTGATTCGAAAAAGAAACCGCTTTTACTGCTTTTTACTGCTGGGCTGACAGAGAGAGTTTTTCAGTCGCCATTTGATTTCAGCCGGAATTCGAACCCCTAGACCTTCTGCACCATAACAGTCACTACGACGCCTCCCTGAATACTAACCATTAAGTATTGTAAAACTTAAAATAAAACTGCGCATTGGTACTGATCAGAGCCTTCACTTTCTCGATTTAGATGCTCCAGGATTCATCTTATATATGGTATAAGCGAAAAGGGAAGAGTCCGATCAGGCTGCACAGATGCTCAGGCTGATCTGGATGACTGCTATTTGCACATGCCGTAAGATACATTTTCACGCGACGTCAATTGCATTTGGGTCTTGACATCCGACTTGCCTTTCTCAAAATTTGGATAGTTTGCCATTTTTAATGATCACAATGTGGTGATAATCAGGTGCGAAAGTGTGTCTTAATATCTTTCATCGTAAGACACCTGCTGTAACTTGGCAAAACTGTGAGGTGTGAAAATGTCCCATTCACTTAGTTTTGAATTTCTCCTTTTATTAATAGCTAGAAAGAATCAAATACTTGCCGAAAATATTGGGGCGGCGGCCGCCTCCCCTGCCGCCCCCGTTCCGACGGCCATGAATTGAAATATACGTGCTGACTAGTGGGTGTAATAAATCAATAACTTTTTCCTATTTTACAGATAGATATATGATATTTTCTATAAAATTATTTTACAAAATACATTTTAAAAAAAATCCATTCATATATCTTTTAAGTGTTTAAATTTCAATTATTTTTATATGGCTGTGTATTTTCCTGTGTTGTTTTACAAAAAAAATCACTCATTCAATCAATCCCCATTCCTATAAAAGAAATATATTATTACTGTAGCACTGTGCCCTTATCCTAAAAGTAGCTGTGTAGCATGGCACTTTAACATTATGGTTTCTTTTCAGTAAATATTTTCCTATTTTAAAGGTAGATACCTGCATTATTTTCTATAAAATCATTTTACAAAATAGATCTACATTTAAAAAAATCCATTCCAAAAAGAAATACTTGATGCATATTGGAGGTATGTTTCTGATATCTTCAATCCCTCAGATACAGACGCTAATATAGAAGACTGTATTCAAAATGATCGGCTGAAAAAGTTTTGGTCCTTTATGAAAAACCTTAAGAAAGGATTCCACGGGTGTGGCCTGTTTAAGGGAAAATGGCATTTTGAAATCTGCTAATATGGACAAAGCAGACATATTTAACAGACAGTTTGAGTCTGTATGCACCCGGGAACAAGTAGATGATTCCTCATTGAAAGGACCAACCCCCTACCCAGATATTTGAGATTTATTCTTTGAAACTAATGGGGTCAAAAAGCTATCAGACCGTCTTAACCCCCATAAATCTTCAGGTCCAGACGACCTAAGTGCACGTGTGTTAAAAGAATGCAGTGTTGAAATTGCCCCGGTCCTTGCCTGCATTTTCAATCAGTCTTTGGCCCAGTCTAGAGTACCTGATGACTGGCTGCAAGCTAATGTGGCTCCCATTTACAAGAAGGGAGAAAAGAATGACCCTGCCAATTACAGGCCGGTCTCTTTGAATTGTATTTGTTGTAAGTCTCTGGAGCACATTCTCGTGAGCAGAATCATGCAACATCTGTCGGACCATAAGATTTTAGTTGAGTCTCAGCATGGCTTCAGAAGTGTTAGATCATGCGAGACCCAACTGGTCCAGTTCATTCCTGATTTGCAGGTAAACCTAGACAGAGCCCATAATATAGGTCCCCCACAGACGATTGATTTATAAACTGGAGTATTATGGTATCCGAAATGATATCCTCCGGTGGATCTCAGCCTGGCTATCTGGAAGGACACAAAAAGTTGTTCTGGATGGTGTCTGTTCAGACCCTCTCCCCGTGTTGTCTGGTGTCCCCCAGGGTTCTGTGTTAGGGCCCATATTATTCTTAAATTCTCATTAATGACCTGCCAGACAACATAAGCTCAACAGTCCGCCATTTTGCTGATGACTGTGTGCTGCATAGAAATATAAGACGGTCTGAAGACCAACAGATACTCCAAGATGATTTGAATAAATTGGCACTTTGGGAAGAGGCATGGCTCATTAAATTCAATGTTGCCAAATATCACTCTATGAGGGTGACTAGGCACCCCCTCCAAAGCAAGTAATCCATGGTTATACGTTGCATAACCAAGTCCTAGAGAATGTTTCTTCAGCCAAATATTTAGGATTTAAAATTACGGATGACCACGAGTGGGGTCAGCATATCAATGAAATTACCAGTAAGGCTACTAAGACTTTGGGTTTCCTTCGTAGAAACTTGACTTTTGCAACGAAGGAAATCAAGGCTGCTGCATATAAAACTCTGGTCCGGCCCAAATTAGAAATATGCAGCGCCAGTTTGGATGCCCCATCAAAAAGTAGATATTAACAGAATACAAAAAGTACAGAGGACTGCTGCCCGTTGGACCTGTAGGCGTTGGCGCAATCAAAGCCATGTGCGAGAAATGCTAGAAGAACTCCATTGGCCAGACCTGTAGGAAAGACGACAGCAGGCTTCTCTGTCTCTATTCTACAAAATTCACAACAATCTTGCTATTGTAGATAAGAATAGGTACCTATCTGAGGTCGATGAAGGGAGCAGGAGAACTAGGTTCCACCCATTCCAGCACCACCATCTTCATCTTCATCTTCCAATAATGAGTTGGGTTCCTCTGGAACATTCTCACTCATGTGTGTTATGTACATGTGCGACGGAAGTCCACGGTGCAGATTAAAAACAGGTTAAAAACAAGTTGCTTGAGCTATGGAAGTACTGCACCCATCCTCGTCTTGAAGACGTCTAGGGACGGCGCAGTGATGACCTCCGCTGGCAGGCTGTTCCAGAGTCGAATACTGGATGGGTAGAAGGAGTGCTTGAAGGCGTTGACGCTGCCAAATGGGACGAGAAATCTATTGGCGTGGCCCCTGGTGTGGGTACCTGCTGGTATGAGCAAAGGCGGAACCTGAACTTCAACAAGTTGATTGATGATCCTGTACAGCATGGCAGCTTTTAGTTGTTGTCGTCTAGTTTCCAGCTGCTCCCAGCCCAGATCCTGAATCATAGCTGATACGCTACTTGTACGCTGGTAGTTGCTGTGGCAGAATCTTGCTGCACGTCGTTGCACTGCTTCTAACTTGTTGATGTTGTTTTTGGTGAAGTGGTCACATACAGTTGCACCATATTCCAGCTGGGGTCGTACCAATGACTTATAACACTTGGCCTTTACATCTTTTGGACAGGATGATAAATTCCTCTGTAGAAAGGACACAGTGTTGTTACTCCTCTTGGCGATAGCGTCAACGTGTGCATTCCATGTTAGGGAGCTGTCAATTGTAATACCCAGGTATTTGGCCTTGTTGGTACGTTGAAGAGTCTGGTCATGGATCTTGTATGCCTTGTCAATTACTTTGCGTTTGTTGGTAATGCGGATTACTTCACAGTTGCTTGGATTGAATTTCATCTGCCAGTCTTGCTCCCACTTCTGTAAATGGTCGAGGTCCTCCTGCAAAGCCATGGCATCCTTGTCAGTGGCGATGGTGCGATACATCAGGCAGTCATCGGCGAAAAGGCGTGTAGTAGAACTGACTTTGTCTGGGAGGTCATTTATATACACCAGGAACAGTAGTGGGCCGAGAACTGTGCCTTGGGGCACTCCTGAAGTGACTGGCGAAGATGAAGATGTCTTTCCATCTAGGACTACCTGTTGGGCTCTCCCTTCAAGGAAACTCTTTATCCATTCCAGGGTTCTTCCACGTATCCCATAGTGGTGTAGCTTACACGGACGGTTTTAAGAATTCCTTTTTCCCCAGGACAATTGCAACTTGGAATGGCCTTACAACCGAAGCTGTCTCTTCGGAGACAGGTGATGGGTTTAAGGCCAAAATTTAATATCCTAGGGTAGAGCAGGGGTTAGGCATGGAATGCCTGCCCCTGAGGACTTCTTGTAAATAGTTTTAAGCTGCTGGTGGCTTTGTCACAAAGTTATTTATTTATTTATTCATTTTTTTTGTGACAACTTATGCGCCACACCAGAAACCTGTCATCGTGGTCAAAGTTGACCGAGGACAGTAAACATGGGCAACTTTTTTCCTCAGCCCCGTATAATCTACCTGTAAACGACGATATCGCGTGAGCTTGAAATAGCATTAAATTAGATAGGACATTGACACTTTTTCTCTTTTTTTGTCTTCCCCGAATAAAAAATGAAAAATGTTGTGTTAGGTCAATATAGTGCACTCTTTTAGCTGCACATAAATATTTTTTTCAAACTTTTAAGTTTACATTTAATGCGGTCATTTTTGCTCTGATTAATATGGCCATCATTTCCTAATAGTATATAGGGAAAATAGAGAAAATGAGCAAAAAGTTACTCAGTTTTCTACGTTTTTCTTAAAGCACGGATCTTAATTTAAAAATGTTGTGTTATCCTAGTATTCTACACTATCTTACAAATCTTTTGATATATTTTGTAGGAAAATCAAAGAAATATTAGTGCGGTCATTTTTTTACAAACTCAATACTACCCTACACCCAAAAACTGAATTTTCAGTACCGCGCGTGACTATATCGAGGTGAGGAGAATTGTTGGGGACGAGATAGAAAGAAATTCATATCTTTATCATTTTTATGTAATTGTTGTATATTTTTGTATGTTGTTTTACCAAACACAAATAAATCAACCAATCAATCCCCATTCCAATTAAAGAAACATATCATTACTGTTCAAAGCACAGTGACCTAATCCTAAAGGTCACTGTGTAGCATGACACTTTAAATAACATTATGTTTTTAGTGTCATCTCTTTTTCGCTTTCTTTAAATTATGAATTTTTGCGTGAACAGGAGATTGATGAAAATTTCGAATCTGTGCAGTATAAATACGTATGGGATTCAACCCTTATTAATGAATATATGAATCGGTTAACCTCTGTGCATACTTTAAATTTATTTGAACTAGCTAAAATAAAGCTAATGGACGAAAATGTTTCTGCTGAGGGTATTAACTCAAGTATCGATTTAATAATTGAAGGCATAGAGCTATGTTCGAAGCCTTTGTTTTCTAAATCATGTCATGCAAAAAAGGTAGAATTAAATTTTGTAGAAAATAAACAACCATGGTTTGATGATGATTGTCGTATTACGAGAAATGAATTTCATCATTGTTTAAACGTTTTCAGATTTGATAAAAGTGATGTAAATAGAGTTAACATGGTAACTGCACGATCAATTTATAAGAAAACTTTACGCCAGGCAAGATATCGGTATGACTGCGGGCAGACGAGAAAATTAAATGATCTAAAATACAAGAATGCGAAAGATTATTGGAAACTGCTAAAAAGTGCTGCTAATGTTTCACAGCCTAAAATATCTTTAAACAATTTTGCTGCTTATTTTAAGGCCGTAAATAACCCTGAGAGTGATTTTTATACTCCCGATGAAGACGTGCTTTTCTTTTATGATAGATATGTAAAAGGCGAAATTCAAGTAATGTATAACGAGTTAGATGTTCCCATTTCCGAAGACGAAATCGCTAGAGCAATACACCAATTATCAAATGGCAAATCGGCGGGTCCTGATAGGTTACTGAATGAATTTTTTATTTATGGTAAATCGGTTTTAATTCCATATTTGCATACTCTTTTTAATACTATATTTAATCAAGGTTATTTCCCTAATGCTTGGTCGGTAGGGGAAGTAATCCCCTTGCACAAAAAGGGAGATAAAAATAATGTTGACAATTATCGCGGTATTACTTTGCTCAGTAATCTAGGTAAATTATTTACACGGATACTAAATAATCGTTTAACTTCTTGGGCAGAAACTTATTCAATTTATATTGAAGCGCAGGCAGGATTTCGCGAAAATATGTGTACTTCAGATAATATCTTTGCTTTGCATGGTTTAATCACTCACTTTTTGAATAATAATAAGAAACTTTTTTGCTCTTTCATCGATTTCTCAAAAGCGTTTGATTATGTGGTTCGTGATATTTTATGGTTTAAATTGCTACAATATGGCATAAGAGGTAAAATTTTAGACGTAATTGTTTCGATGTATAAAAATGTCAAGTCCAAGGTTAAATGTAACAATGAACTGAGTGAAGAATTTTCGTGTATGACCGGCGTGCGTCAAGGCGAATGCCTATCACCTATCCTTTTTGCAATGTATGTTAATGATATTGAACAAGAATTTATAACTAAAGGTGCTGATGGTGTTGATATAGGATTTCTAAAATTATTTTTGCTGTTGTACGCCGACGACATAGTTATATTTTCCGAAAGTGCTGAAGGTTTGCAAAACGGTCTGAATGTACTGTATGATTATTGTCAGAAATGGAAATTAAAAGTGAATCCAAATAAATCTAAAATTATGATATTTAGAAAGGGTGGCAGGTTAGCCCAGAATATAGTGTTTACTTATGGCAATAGTATTATCGACATTGTCAGCAAATTTACATATCTAGGTATTGTTTTTACGCCAGGTGGTTCTTTTTCCGAAGCACAGGCCACATTATCTGGACAAGCTCAAAAAGCCATATTTTCTTTAAATAAATATTTAAATAGATTCGTAAATTTGACACCTAGCCATATATTAGATTTATTCGATAAATTGATATCGCCTATCTTAAATTATGCTTCTGAAGTATGGGGTTTTTCAAAAGCAAATAATATTGAGCGTGTTCATTTGAAATTTTGTAAAAAATTATTATCTGTAAAACAATGTACTCAAAACGATTTTGTTTATGGTGAATTAGGCCGATGTAACTTCCAAAATAAAGGTTTCTATAACATTATCAAATATTGGATTAAAATTGTGCAATGCAGTGAAACCAAATATGTAAAGATTATTTATGACTTGCTATGTAATGACTGTATCATTAACCCTAATAAAGTATCTTGGGTTTCACTATTACGAGATTTGTTATGTAACTTGGGATTTATGCATGTATGGCAACAGCAAAATGTAGGAAATGTTAATATGTTTTTGAGTTTGGTGAAGCAGCGGCTTACAGACATTTTCATTCAAAACTGGAATTCAAGGTTAGATAACTCTTCTAGAGCATTATTTTATAAAAATTTTAATACTTTTGGACACAAATCATATTTAGATATAGTTAATATAGGGAAATTTCGAAATGCACTTTCTAGGTTAAGGGTATCATCGCATCGGCTCGAGGTTGAAGTTGGGAGGTGGGCTAAACCAAATTGTATTCCTTTTGAAGAAAGATTATGGACTACTTGTCAAAAATTAGAAGACGAGTTTCATTTTGTTTTGGAATGTATTAGGTATAATGACTTAAGAAATTTGTATATTGCGCGTTACTATCGTCTCAGACCCAATATGTATAAGTTAGTGGAACTTTTTTCTTCAGATAATAAAAAATGTATAAGAAATTTGTCGATATATGCATTTAAAGCTTTCAAACGGCGTGAACAATTCGTTTTTGTTTGAAGTATTTAATAGACAAACAACTTTTGTACCTTCTCCATGTGTATTAATTTGAAATTAACTATGATGCTATTAAGATTTTCTAATATTATTAAGATACGTCTGGTTAAAACTTATTATGTGTATCCCAGTGGGCACGGCATCGAACGGCACTGCATCGATGTTGATTCAACGTCAAAACGTTGAATTAGCGTCGATTCAGTGTTAGGTTTTGGCAATGTGTGCCTGCTGGTATGACTTAGTAAGTTAGTTGTGCTTGAATTTCAGTCAACCTTTTGTGGCAATATTTCAACTGATTATTGTTCATCAGTCCCCTATCACATATTTGCTTGATGTTTGATGTGTATATGTTGTAACAGATGGGCCAGTTGGCCTAGTGTTGTATAATAAATTCTGTTGAACCCCGTCAATTGGAAGACTAATAATTAATGAATAATTACTATCACTTACTTTTATGTAAAACCCAGTCCTGCACTGGATGTCCATAGATGACAATTCAACCCATGACAAACACCAACCCAACCGAGATGGCAGAGCTACCGGAAACAGATTGCTTGGGTCCCCCTAATCACCGAATCAAGCTGAACCCCAAAGCACCGAACATCATACAGCTTTCACTACACTCCTCCCCATCATATCTTGAAGCAGTGGAGCCTGTAGTTGACTGTGACACGGTCGGGCTGTTGTTGATATTCTTCGCCATCCTAGCTAGCATTTGTGCATATATGGGGAACCAGTTGGTTCTCCCCAAAACTGTTAAGACTGTTTGAGAAACCAGTTGGCTATCCCAAACTATTCAGACAAACCAGTTGGCTGTCCAAAAACCTTTAGTTCTAACAGGTGTTAGTATCAACTTACCAAGTCTTTTATGCTGCAAACCTGAAGTACTTGCAACCATACTGTTGTTCCGCCAGAACCTGATTACTGATCGCTCTTACTGATCTGGTCAAATGTAATTTCACCTTGTCTCCCGTGGACAGTCGTCCCCATACCCTTGTGGATCCCAATAACATCTCCGGGTCTAGTGGAGTGGCCAGCTCCAGAGAGCACCGGCTAGACTGTTATGTTCACCAACGGTACTGCGTCGCCACATCTTCTATGAAGAAATCCCAACTTTTTTCTTGGAGCCCTACCACAATATTTATAACCGCCGCAAGGAAAGTCCTCCAGCCGCACCCCTGCACCAAATGCCATACACCGACCATCATTTGCCGGCAATCTGGACAATGTACCCCATTTTGGTGCATGCGACCTACATGGCGCCATGTTAAACCGAGACAGTTCTTCCAGCTATCTCACCAACAATCCCTGTAGCTCATGAAATCCCATCTAACCATCTCAAGCGTGAATGCTCAGTTCGCACCACAACTGGTCAAGCTAGCAGGTAGTGTCTTGACTGGCAAGGAGCATCACTGCTAATCCCTCTTTTCTGGTGACACAATACTTCTTCTGTTCCTTTGTCAATGCAAAACTTGCATACCCAACAACTTTTTCTTGCCTCCTTGAACCTGGTTATGTTCAGCCTCAGTCGCAAAGTCTGAAGCATCATAGTGGTTGTACTAACACTCTTTTGCTTGGTCTTGATTCCAGACAAACTGGTGTTTGCCTGTTACAGCATACAGCATAGTTGCTATCTTTGAAAATCTTTGATAACCCAAGTTTGGGGCATGTAGGCGCTGGCCAGTTCTATACAACTTCTATATCTGAGTTCTGACTCTTGTTGCTGCCAAACTATTACCACTCACCTCCTTACTGTCTTCTTCCCTTATCAGCACTTGCCAATATGCTGACCTAGCATCGAAGACCCATCTTGTTTGCGTATATAAGGACAGGAGCTGATGCCCAATCTGAGGTAGATTCTTGGATAACTCCAGCCTTAATCCTCTTCTGTAGGCGAGCCTCTTCTTCTGCAGTGAAGCAAACAGGCGTGTGCCTCATTCGCTGTTTCACCGGTTTGGCATTACCCGTATCAATGGTGTGTTGTATACCTGTAAAAGTTCCTGGATCGAATTCATGTTTATTCGATCAAGAGATGGGCCAAACGTCACCCTTCTTCTTGGTTCAGTCTTTGTATGACTCTTCAAAGACCTGCTGTAGATGCTAAGGAATGGCAAGGTTACCATTTGAAAAACTGCCCTCGTGCAGTGTGGCTCCTATATCAGGTGATATTGGCTCCTGATCTTGGTTACAACCCTGAGGCTCAGAAACCTGTCCCCAATGAGTGGTCTTTTGTCCCTCCCCTACAGGTCAGTGGGATCATTAAACACACACCGCATTCAACCCAATCAGCGCCCCGTGCGCTTAACCCAGCAGCAGAAACATAAAGCAAACTGCCCTCCCAGCAAGCGCACATATCAAAGAATGACTCGATACTAAAACAAGCAGAACCCACTGGCAAAAACACCAGACACTCTCACAGATGGACGAAGACAATTTGCAAATAAAACTTATACGATTACCTAGCCCATCCAGCCTTCGAAACAAGCAAACAAACCAATAAATCAGCATAAATGTGTGCGTTTTCAATCATCTCTCTCAGAAATGCTCGCAATGTGCGCTTATTAGAGCATGCACGGCAACTAGGTTGAATACAGTAATTAATTAAGTTCGCCGCTCACAGACTTGTCTTACAGTAAGCATTCTGACTGCTTATCAAGTTCTAAACAATGAGTCAAGTCTTTATCAATTCTGCGTTTTATTTTGGTTTCTGAGTGTGGTCACATATGATACCATGGTAATATTCTGCGCCTAAGAACTGCAAATCTGGAAACTGAAGGACAACCTCCATCAGAATTCCACATCTTGACTCAGGCGCGAGCCATCAAAAAACAGTATTCCACTACTCATACATGTATATAATAAAATCTGACCTCTATCAACCAAAATATCAAATCTAACAGCAATTCATGCTAAATACGCCTTATCTGGCAAACAACAAGTTTCTCTGGTTTCTTATGCCCAGACCCCCAGTTCTCAGCACTTTCATTTTACTCTCTTCCCTATTCATCACATGACACTGTCGCTTGAGTTTCAATGTACTATGTACATGCCGTCACTTACCCACTGTCCGGACATCCCGCTGAATGGCGCCTGGTTCCACAACTGCAACCTGCCCATCAGCCCCCATGTCCGACAATCCACATAAGGAATGATCAGCCCACTCCTCAAGCGATTCCCCAGGGTTCTGGGTTAGCTGCTGAAATCTCAACGTTGAATGCCAATCAATTACCTGTACCATCTTAAGGGAGGTTTTGAGGTCAGGAGATATTACCTGTCTTGTTCTTGACCTCTTTTGGGGTGATGTCTTTTCAGACTCCTTTTCTGAAATGCCTGGCGTCGGGTTCGACTGAGTTCGGCAGGGGAGGTCCCCTAGAATCGCGTGTCTCTGTTTCCGAATTGCCAAAGTTAAAAACACCAATTTTTGTTTCAGTTTGCATTTAAATACCACCGGTGTAGTATCGTTTTTCTGAACTGGTGATGCCTGCACAGGAGTCTGCAGGAGACTGTAAATTCACTGACCTCTTCCCTGCTGTCTTTGAAGAGGAAAGAATCCCAATGCCTTTTTGCCTCCTCATGCTTTTCCCCTTCCTTGATGTAGCACGACTCCAATGCCATACAAAATAACTTTGGCAATATCAGACCAGTCCATACCGGATGGCATAGACTGGGGCTCGCCATGACTGTGTCAGAGACGGATGCCTCTGAATCCTCAGCCGGAGGGTGTTTGTGTTTTGTAAATTATGGACAGTCGATGCAAAGTTGATGGTGACTATACCGGTTGGCTCAGTCCTCACCAACTCCCCACCGACAAGTGCCTTGACATGGACGGGTGTCTCTTTCATTTCAGACATGTTTACAAAAAAGTATGCTCTCTTCCCCGAGTTCAAAAAATTGAGCGAAACCGGTTGGCTTTGCTCTAAGAATTGGGTAGCGATTTTGAAAATGGCGTAAGAAAAAAATACACCGCTGTCACCAATGTTGAACCCCGTCAATTGGAAGACTAATAATTAATGAATAATTACTATCACTTACTTTTATGTAAAACCCAGTCCTGCACTGGATGTCCATAGATGACAATTCAACCCATGACAAACACCAACCGAGATGGCAGAGCTACCGGAAACAGATTGCTTGGGTCCCCCTAATCACCGAATCAAGCTGAACCCCAAAGCACCGAACATCATACAGCTTTCACTACAATTCCAAAAATTCCAAAAATTTATTTTTGTTCGGGTGCGGTCTCGTCGAATACAACTATCCCCTATAAAAACCTTTTCAATTTAGAAAAAAAATGAATAAAACTCAGCAGCAAATTCCCAGTGACAATATCTTTTTGTTTTTAACGGAACAATAATGACTCCCCACAAAATAAATAAGTGGTCCCCTCTGTTACCTCCCTTTACAAAATTTGGCGGCGCTGCTACGACCTTGACCTACTAGCTAAGCGTCATTTTCAAAACCAACAACAAAGAGAGAGCGAAATCAACCAGCCAGCCAACAAAATGACCTACAACCGAACAGTGATAGATATGCTGTTTGAGGGAAAAGATGTGATAGGGGCCGCGTGCAAGAATTACTGCTGGGAACTTTTCGTCACGTTTGTTTTCTTGCTGCTGATTTCGTGGGGGAGAAAGTTCTGGCTCCAAGCATTCAACTTCATCACATTCTTGGAGGCTGTTGTCTGGATCATTATTCCAGAGAGGATGGTTTCACTTTTTATCGTGGAAGTGATGGTTTTGTTATTTTCTTGAAACTGTTTTAATTTTTTATAGGCCTGTGTTTATAGAATGGAACCCCCCCCCCCCCCCCCCCCCAACCAAGTACACTATCTGAATCTGAACTGTTTACTGGTGATATGCCAAAATTGACAATCTTTCACCAGGGGGGCGTGACTGGAGGAAAATTAGTCCCTAGCTCTCACGAGAGATGAGAACTTTGACACACAATCATCTGACATTTCAGCAGAGGAAATCAGGGAATCAGGGAGGTCATTCCAGTCCCTGATGGTCTGGGGAAAGAAGCTACATTTATATGCATCTAAACTAGCAATGGGTATCTGAAATGCCATGGAATGTTGATTTCTGCAACGCCTAGTTTTGGGGACAAGGTCACCTGTAGGTATTCTGGCTTTACCTTTCAGACGTTTGTATAGCAATATGAGTCGGTTATCCTTCCTCCTCTTTTTGAGGCTTTCCCACTTAAGTTGCTCAAGGATGCCAGTCATGCTACCCGCCTCTCGGGTGTAATTCCTAGTTACAAACCTAGCTGCACGGTTTTGCACCTTTTCTAACTCTTCCTGAAGGCCTTGTGTATAGGGATCCCAGACCGAGCTTCCATATTCGAGGATGGGACGCACCAATGTCTTGTAGCCTACTTCTTTCACTTCTTGGGGACAAGAAAACAAATTTCTCCTTAAGAATCCTAGGGTTCTGTTTGCCTTAGTGCAAATATTAATGATATGGGTATTCCATTTCAAATCACTTGTAATTGTTACTCCAAGGTATTTGATACTTTCAACATTTTCCAGTACTGTACCCTCAAGGGTGTAAGAAGCCTGGATTTTGTTGTGCTTTTTTGTCAGCTGCATCATGTTGCATTTGACAGGTTGAAATCTCATACCCCATTTCCTAGCCCAACATCCTAAACGATCAATGTCTTCCTGAAGTTTCACTGTATCATCTATTCCTTTTATTTCACGGTAACAAACACAATCGTCAGCAAAGAGTCTTATTTCAGACTCAATGTCTGCAGAGATGTCATTTATCAGAGATGTCTGCAGAGATGTCACTAACATATGACTGCAGCCAGAAAGCGCGGTGGCTCAGTGGTTAGTGCACTTGACTCTGAAGCAGAGGTTGTGGGTTCGAGCCCCACCCGAGGCGAATCCTTCCTATGTCCGAACGCGATTTTCTAGCATCATTTGCAGGGATGATGCTAACAAGTGTGCTGTCCTTCGGATCGGGACGTTAACTGGAGGCCCCCTGTGCAGGGAGAGTCATCCCCTGTGCAGGTTAAAGATCCCTACTATAGCTACATGGCTATACGTAGGCTTTCATCCTGCAACACCGGAGTTTACATATGTACACCGTCTGTGTCCCCTTCGGGGGTTAAGGCGTAAATGGAAGAAAGAAAGAAAAGAAGTGAGATACAAGCCACTGTTCTGTTCTATTTCGTAAGTTTCCTCCGCTGACTTTTCGGAGAACTGCCTTTCGACGTACAGGGCTCTCAATCACCGAAATTTGGGGCTGAAATTCGGCCCCATTCCCAATGCCAAAAAGTATATTTTTTTCCCAATTCCAGATGAAAAAATTCCCAATCTGACTAAGCCTGTTTGGTCAAAGAATACTGCAGTTGTATCAGTGCAAAATGGATTAAAAACCAGCTAAAACTAAAAATGTTAACATTATTTATAACTTTAAAAATCAGGAAGCGATTACATTTTCAATCACGATTGTCATGTTTTGTTACTGGTAACCGGTACCGGGTTTTATCATGTACTGTTAGAGTTACTTCCCTTTCATTAGAGGGCGAATAGCCTAGCGATTTTGGCTGCAATATGTTAATATTATCCTTGCTTCAAGGGCCAATATTGTTGTGGTGAACAATATTTTGACTTATTCTTTAATTTAAAGCCTTCCAATGCTAAAATTTGATCGGAGTTTTCACCTATGGTTGATGATTCAGCTGTTTTGGGGTTTCGTACCTGAATCGATTTTCAGTTTTTCACAGACATCTGGCCATATCCAAAATCATAAACAGGATTACCGGGACATTCAAGAGGTAGTACAGTGATAGTGATATACCATGGATGTTTTGTACTGGCAGGACTGAAAGTTTTGTCATGTTCTGCATTGTGTGACAGTTCACTTTCTCTCAACTTCACATAACTATTGTACTTTGTTTTACATAGCCAGTCATGGCAGTAGAAAAGATTCCTGTTCCATAGTAACAGCAACCTAACCAGGGCTACTAAGTCTAAGGTGTCTGAGAGATTATATTTTTTGACTTCTGAGGTATTGTTTTCAGGGATATAGGGAATTCAGTCTGAAGGAAGAGGGATATTTTTCTAAGCACAATAGTCATATTTTGCAACAAAGATATTGAATAAAAAGTAAACATCCAAATTGTTCTAGAAATTGCATAAAAATGATCAGTGAATGGTGATATGCATACTTACCACAGCTTACAATGGATAAATTCTAAGTTTTTAGTCTAATTGAATTATGCTTACTTAGTTCACAGATACTTCAGACCTAGAGTGTTATACTGTTATCATATTGTAACACTTTTTTTAGGTCCCAGTCTTATACATCTACATCTACCAATTAAGTGCATGGCCAATATTGGCATAATTGCACTGTCTCCAATTTGAGAGTGGCAAGACAGGGAAGTTGCCAGTTCAAAGGAAAGAAAGAAAAACTCAACACACACAAATAGTTTTGTTATTATCTAATATCCCATCTATTTGATAAAATTTATTATGATTCACTATCTGCTATGTCTGCTTATTGACTGGATTCCTCTGAAAATATAACAATACCATATGTAAGTTCATAGTTGTGTTGGTCTGACAATGTAAACTTCACACGTTATAAAACAATGTAAATTTTCCCAATTTTAGACAAAAACGACGCTATGTTTCCCAATTCTAAAGGCAGGGCTGTGGAAATATTTAAAAAATCCACTTGTCCAGGGACAAGTACACTAAAAAAATTCACTTGTCCTGACCAAAAGGTACTTGTCCGACTTTTTATAAATTATTTGAGCACATACAAAAGATAAAAGAAAAATGACTTTGTTCTTACCTTGATGTCAGGTTCATCCCATTGTACAGGGCTTCCACTAACTTTCAAAATTTGGAAGTCCAGACTTCCATGGTGTCAGATCTGGACGTATTGAGAGAATTTTTTGGAAGTCCGAAGTTTTTAGGAATGACGTGAATGGTTATTTTTACCTCCACCCCCCCCCCCCCCCCCCCTACACATCCCTCTCTCTCCCATATTGTAGTGAACTTTTTGTTCTTCGAAGGGAAGCCTAAGCATTTGCGCAGTCTAATCAGAGTCATTCCTGTTTGTGAACTATACGCAAGTCCTGAGCACTCTAAAAACTGAAGACTCGCCGTTGCACTGTCTGCTATTGTATAATGCCGCCGAATGGGCCGCGTCGGAAATACGGTGACTTACGGAACGTATAATGACACGCTTCCACCAAAGAACTCGGTTGTCGCTAGGTCGATGTTCATTATTATTCATGTTAGATGCAAACAAGAAAGACCGGTCTGACTGCTTAGTTGCGCTGGCTGATACGATTGTTAGTTATCGGTGTGTGTACTGAGGTACCTGTCTCACGGCATGACCCTGGGTACAGCACGCGTATATTCTCGCAGCGGCGTCTTTGATCTTTACATCAAAGAGAAAACATGCTTGACCCATAAACGTGCAGGTAATTGTGTGTCAGTGCTACCGCATATATAATCGCGTAGACCCTGATCAGAATGCGCTTTTTCTGTGCACACTGTACGGCATTATTTTCGCATTGGTTTGCATGTGGATATGACGATACAACTAGGAAAGTGAAATGAACGTTTCAGTACCATTAATCAAAACAATGTATAGTACCAGAGGGTAGACCATAACACGTCGGAAATAGCGACTATTAATATTAACAGTGTATCTACGCTTTGAATCAACACTTTTCGCGGAAGAGGTTCGTACTACTAAAAACTCCATTGACGACAGTATGGATCATGACAAAATTATGGATACATTCACAAACTTTTGAAGTCGGAATACGCCTTACACATACAGGTCAGTTACATTCTCGCGATCGTAAAAATAGACGGACACCTTTCATCCAAACGCTCAGTCACAGTGATTTGATTAGTTGTTTTGCAGACTGCCGTAAGAGTTTGAATCTACGAGTGGGCGTTATTTTGATAATCGTTTTTGACAGGTAGGCGGTCCGACGTGCGTTACCTGGTTCAGTGCTCCATACGGACAATCTCGATTGGCCCGTAGGCGGTCTTTTCGTCTGGCTGACACCTGCGGTAATCCGATTAATTATGACACGTGCTAGAATTTGAAAGACAGTGGCGATATTTTATTCGTCGGGACAAGATCAAACGGCCGTATGTGACAATTATCGGGCGTATGGCAGACGCCAGAGGTCCCATTTCTCGACGTACGGGAGCAAATCCTGGGCGTAATATACGGCCATACACCCGTTAACGGAAGCCCTGCATTGTACTTCATCTCTATGAATCTTAGTCTCATTTTACAAAATTTCTTGCTGCTACTGACCATTCTAAGGCGGTGATTTTGGTGGGTTTTTTTATATGGAGTTGTTTTATGAATGCTATATACATGTATTCTGTTGCTAGCTACTTAAATATTTACCGACCTTCAACTCGGTAGAAAAAAATAATCGGGTCAAATTTAATTGATTAGGAGAGGAAAAATTGATAAATTGCGAAGGAAAAACATCAGAAATTTTGGAAATAACTCATCTTTAAAACATTTTATTGATTGTAGTAGATTTTGACCAGATGCATTTAAGATTATTTCACTTGTCCGAGGGCAAGCTGATCTTAAAACGGTACTTGTCCGGAGCTGTCAAGTACCGAGTCGGGCAAGTCGGGCGTGGTATTTCCACAGGCCTGCTAAAGGCCCCGGCCCCATTCCCGAAAAGGGGTATGAGAGCCCTGACGTAGTAGGGAATTTGAGCTTGTATATCTTTATATTAAGTACTGAAAACTGGTGAGTCTTTATTTACAGGTGATTTTGTGTATGTATTTGTAATAATCGTTGCTCAGAATTCTGACATCATTTTTAACACAGTGAGTCTCTTATTATGAATCTTGGCTATATATTCTCTCGTATAAAGTTCAAGCAACCCCCATGTATCCTTGTCAATCTGCTCCATTTTCAAGAACTGCTGAAGCATCCAATTTTAACTGTGTCAAGAACTCTGTACTAAGTACTTTTGGGGCTATGATACTTAGTAAAACTGCATTGCTGAGTAGTTTCTCTATATACGTCACTCTTTCTATATGTAGAGATGAACATTCACTAAGGAAGTGTTGTCTTGTTTCTGGAGCTGATGAACACAATCTACAGGTTGCGTTTACTTGATGTTGGTTAAAGGCTGCCCTATTTCCTTGCAAATTATACGTCCCTGTTAGTATTTTACACTAGAGATGGGCTCTTCGGCTATCATGGATGCTATTTCTGACCGTGGCCCACACATGGTGACTTTTACCAATTTTCAGGGAGTCTGAATTTACATACTTTAGGGAGGGCTTGCTCTGTATGTCTGCTTTCCAGGAAGTTTCAACTGCACTGTGTACAGCATTATTCAGGAGCTTTTTCCGTTCAGTTTTAGAAGGAGGACTTCTTAAAAGTTGAAATATAGATGGGAGGTTGTATTGTTTTTGGGTCTTTCTGTGCCCCCCCCCCCCCCCCCCCCCCCCTTGCTAATCAACAGGTACGATAAAAAAATGGAAAGACAATTTTTAAGACAAAATAAATACGTGAATAAAAATGTATGAAAATTTTTCTTCGAGTAGGCGAAACGGGGATGGAGTTACATTTGACAGTAGGCGAAATGGGAGTAGGCAAAGCGGGAACATCCCTAACTTCAGATTAAAGGGGTACAACTACTTACATAGTAATGGATGGACGCTCGGCGCCCCGTTACTGCGGCTATGGATTCGTTCCGCTGAGGTGCGGGGGTAACGTCGATATGAGAATTGAAATATGATGATGATGATGACTTACATAGTATTGAAAACTTACTGCCGTACCCGGAGACTCAGAGTCTTGGAGTATGGTTCTGTACCTGGAGACCCAGGGTCTAGAGATTCAGTACACTACCTGTAGGCACTTCCTTTTACCTAATGTTTCATACTCCAATGCGTAAACCGTTCCAGACTACCAGAGAGGCATACAGTGTCATGAAAATCCTTGTGCATAATATAGACAAAAGGAACACATGAAAAAATCAGCTAAGCAATGTAACACTGTTGAGGTCATGCTATTTGCTGTATAGCAACAGGCTTATCATACCAGTACACAGACACCTTAGAATCAGACTAAACTAAGATGACACTTACTCATAGGGTAAAATTTGAGATCAGATCTGATATCATTTCACTGCAGCAGCTTAATGGAGAGCTATATGTAATAGTCATACCATGGTTTGTCCTCCTGTATGAGGAGATAATCCGCGAGCTTTAGCGAGTGGATTATCTCCCGTACAGGCAGACAAACCATGGTATAACTATTTTATACCACCCTTACCAGTGTAGACCTTGCTCATTGCGAAATATTTCGAGCGAAAGTTGACGTTTTCTGCTAAGGGTGGTATAAATACATTCATAACTGTGTCTTAGACACAGTTTAAAATCTATATATAGCTCTCCATTAAGAGTGTCTTACACTGGATGACATTTATATGGGCAATACTAATAATATTACTGATACATGTAGTTAATAAAAATGTATACTCTTCATAAAGGATTGTTCTGATTATTTCTTATTGACACATGGCTTTTCATTATGCCTGTTTGCGTGCTTGTTGCAGCCAAACTGAAGAATGTCTGCAGCAGCCCTGCTAAGTCTAACGTGTACTAACTTGTGTACATATAAAAGTAAATGACAAAAAGATAAAGAAATAGCAGCTTGAAATAATGTTATAATACTCTTAGATTTAGAAAACTTGCGTCTTGGTTTTTATTTCAGGCCAAACACTAAAGTGTCCGCATACTGGAAGTGCACATGTACTGGTCAGGTCTGTCTAGGTTATTTGAAATATCCTGAAACTTTACAGCAATTTGTTCAAGCTGTAGGCAGCCGGGCCGCGTAGCGCAGTCAGTTGACAGTAGGGCACCTGACTCATAAGTCAGAGGTCCTGGGTTTGATACCCAGTCTGGCCACATACTTTTGTTGCTCCTTCCGCTGATTCAAGAAGGGCATTTGTCAGTTACTGGCGAAAGTATGTGCACTTGGTACTGGTTAACCGCTAAGGAGGTCTAAGCCTGCCCAGGAATAGTGTGGTTAGGTTAACTGACTGTCACGACATGCCCATAGCTGTTTACCGTGGACGTAAAGCAACAAATGGATCAATCAAGCTCTAGACAGCATAAGCATGTTGATTATAAAAAATGGTTGTTTTCTATTTCAGTCAGAAGGCAAGTTGGACAGTGTACATATTGAGCTGGTCCGTGGGATTGGGCTTCTATTTTTGATGTGGGCTTTATCCTACTGGCTCTTGTCAAAGTCAACAGACTCGACAATAGACACCAGCTTTCTCTGGACTCAGGCCATAGTAAGTTCCTCGATATTCTAAAAATTGGGACACTTAAAGAGCCCTTGAATAAATGGGATTTTTGAGGATAATTCTGAGATCATTTTTTCTTATTTCTGAATGAAAACATACCCTAATGTGCATATGTATTGGGACGCCTAAAATAATAAATTTTCCAATTGTCCCAAATGGAAAATTCATTATTTTTAGGTGTCCCAATATATACACACATTACTGTTTGTTGTGACCATCCGTCTCACCAAGATGGTTCTAATGAGGGGTCACACCAATTATATGGAGAAATAAGAAAACTTTAATATCCATAAATCCTAAATGGATGCAGTAATGTATCCAAAGAGGTGCATATAAAAAGGCAGTATGATCTAGTAGGTCTGCACTAATTGCTCAAACCTAACTGTCCCTATACTTGTTTGGTAATGTAAAATCTCTAACAATTGGCATTGAAGTGTCTGAGTTGACAGATCCAGAACAGACTGGTTCTTGAGGCGCCGTTTTATCAGTCTACTTTGCCATGCAGCGAGTCTTCATTTAGACATTTACAACAGTATTTTAGTCTTACCAAGGCGATGTAAGGGTAATAATGAAAAGCTGTATGTAATGGAATCCCATTTTCAGTTGAAAAGATTTCCACTTTCAGCTAGAATCAAACCCTGACAACTAGCTTAGCAAAACCGTATGAGCTGCCAGGGCACCTAGTCTTATCAGGGACTGCAGTATTTACCATTGCACCAGTATTTTTGAACACAAACTAGTGTAGAAAAATCAGCTTGCTCCAGTTTTAGGCATAAGGATAATAATAGGCAGTTTTAAGCCTTTTTATACATGTACCCCTGACATAGGCGTCAGCCAGTTATGGCGATGTGCCCATTCATTTGAAGATGTTCTAATATGATGGGTAGTAATAGTACCATTTTCTCATTCCATAAAGTACCCCAATTATGTAAATCAGTCGTGTAATTTGGCTATTATGTAGGGTTATCTGAACTTATCTCTTCCAATAAGATGGATCTAGGGCTTTTGGACTGTTTAAGAAGGAAAAAATGCACCCATCATATAGCAGAATTTCATAAGACTATTTTAGATACTTAGGGTCATTCCTGGTCAGGTGATGGTGTTGGGTAACTTTCAGTGCCAGGGCATCCTACTAATTTGACCTGATACTACATGTAGGGCAAGGACCAGCTGTGCTTGCAGTACTGTAGGTTGGGTTGGGTTGTTTCAATATTCTTTTGCCTACATTGTACTAGTACATGTATCATATCTCTTTATACCCCCGCTTTGAAAAAGTGGGGGGTATACTGGTTTACATCTGTCCGTCCTTCCTTCTGTCCCCTTTTTTCGTCAAAGATTTCTTCACAACCATGCAAGCTAGAGTGGTCATATTTGGTATGCAGGTTGATGACGACATGTTGTATTGTGGAATTGAAAACCAGCCTTCTCCTGCTTATTCTTCCCTGTATTTGTCCGATTTTTCTTTCTTTCCATACTCTGAATAATGAAATTTTTCGTCAAGGATTTCTCCACAACCGTGCAAGCTAGAGTAGTCATATTTGGTATGCAGGTTGATGACGACATGATGTATCGTGGGATTGAGAACCAGCCTTCTCCTGCTTATTTTTCCATGTATTTGTCCGATTTTCTTTCTTTCCATACTTTGAATAATGAAATTTTTCATCAAAGATTTCTCCACAACCATGCAAGCTAGAGTGGTCGTATTTGGTATGCAGGTTGATGACGACATGTTGTACCGTGGGAATGAGAACCAGGCTTCTCCTGCTTATTCTTTCCTGTATTTGTCTGATTTTCTTTCTTTCCATACTTTGAATAATGAAATTTTTCGTCAAAGATTTCTCCACAACCATGCAAGCTAGAGTGGTCATATTTGGTATGCAGGTCGATGACAACATGTTGTATCGTGGGATTGAGAACCAGCCTTCTCCTGCTTATTCTTCCCTGTATTTGTCTGATTTTCTTTCTTTCCATACTTTGAATAATTAGATTTTTCGTCAAAGATTTCTCCACAACCGTGGAAGCTAGAGTAGTCATATTTGGTGTGCAGATGATGACAACATGTTGTATTGTGGGATTGAGAACCAGCCTTCTCCTGCTTATTCTTCTCTGTATTTATCCGATTTTCTTTCTTTCCATACTTTGAATAATTAGATTTTTCGTCAAAGATTTCTCCACAACTGTGCAAGCTAGAGTAGTCATATTTGGTATGCAGATTGATGGTAACATGTTGTATGGTGGGATTGAGAACCAGGGTTCTCCTGCTTATTCTTCTCTGTATTTGTCCGATTTTCTTTCTTTCCATACTTCAAAAAATGATATTTTTCGTCAAAGATTTCTCCACAACCATGCAAGCTAGAGTAATCATATTTGGTATGCAGGTTAATGACAAGTTTTTGCATAGTGGGATTGCAAACCGGCTTTCTCTCACTTATTCTTCCCTGTATTTGTCCAATTTTCTTTCTTTCCATACTTTGAATAATGAAATTTTTCATCAAAGATTTCTCCACAACCATGCAAGCTAGAGTAGACATACATGTATTTGGTATGCAGGTTGATGATGACTTTATGTATCGTGGGATTGAGAACCAGCATATTCTTCCCTGTATATATCAGATTTTCTTTCTCTCTTTACATTGAATAATGCAATTTTTGCAAAAGCTTTCTATGCGTCAGATTCTGTAAGTTAGAGTAGGGATATTTTGTATGCAGGTTGATGATGACTTGTTGTATTGTGGGATTGAGAATTAGCCTTCTCCTGCTTATTCTTCCCTATATTTTTCCTATTTTCTTTCTCTCCTGACTTTGAATAATGCAATTTTTTGTAACAGATTTCACAGCAACCATTCAAGTTTGAATGTTCATATTTGGTATATATACAGACTGATAAAGACTTTTGTCTAGCATGTATTTGTTATTTTTTCTTTCTGTCAATGTGAAATCATTTTATTCCATATTACATAGAAAGGGATTTATGTTGAATATTGATATTTGGCATACATGGTGACACTGAGTTCTCTCTCTATGCATTTTGTAATGAAAATAACACCATTTGATTTAAGCAGTTAAGCGGGGGTATAGTCGGATTCTCTGACAGTTCTAGTTTCTTTCTCCCTCTTTCTGGGACATCGCCCAACACAGACTGAAATACCGATTCAAAGGGATTTTAAACCCCTGCAAAAAACAACCAAATCCACACATGGAAAAAAACACCAATTTATAGCCAAATAATAAGCTTAATCAGGTACACGTAGTTGTTACCATAAAGTGTGTATATATTGGGACACCTGAAATAATTTATTTTCCATTTGTTCCAAATGGAAAATTAAATATTTTAGGTGTCCCAAAATTTAGACACATTACAGTATTATATTTGTTTTGATACTTGAATTTTACAGATGGCCACTTGTTTCTTGATATGCCAAGGATATCTGCTGACTCACCCAGGCAAGAAAGGAGGTGTGAAGTTGGATTCTAAGGTATTTTTATGCCCCTGTTAGAATAGTGAGGGGGCATTATTATGTTTTATCCTTGTATGTCTGTCAGTCCACCCATTCATCCGAAGGTCTAACCTTTAAAAGGATTTGTATAATCAACTGATTCTGCAATTTTTAAGCAATCCGAATCTTGGCACACATGTGACAGACATATTGATGTGCATGTGCATGGGCATTTTTGACGACAATGTCACATGATCAATTGTCATTCATTGATGTATGAAGCTAGTTGCTCTGAAAGGTAAAGGAAAGTCAATGGTATATTGTAATGCAATATAGTATATTGTACTGTTTTGTAACATATATAATCATATGACGTCGCATCTGAGAGTGTAATAAAGCCATGCAATAAAAATGATAATCCACTAGTGGATTAAATATGCAAATTACGTCGTAACGTTATGTGTTGATGTCCATAAAAACGTCACGTTTTCTAATGGCGAAATCATGACGTTTTAGTGCAAAATTTGCTAATAAAATGCGATTTCAGTGTCTATGATAAATAGAATCTTGCATTCGTGCTCATGTATTATCAAATTTATTAAACTCGTTGGGGAAAACGATAAGATGCTCAGCAAAGCCTCGCATCTTATCGTTTTACCCAACTCGTTTAATAAATTCAATAATACATGAGCACTCATGTAAGATCCTCTATTTGTACTGTTTTGTAACAATGACCAAAGTCAATGGCAAGTTTAAACATTTTCTTTTTAAACATGAGAGATTTAATGCTATATTCACATGATCCTGTTGTATGTTGGCTGCCATGGTGTGGCTTGTCTATAACTCTGTCCTTTTTCAGGCCATGACTACAGCCTTTTATTCATTGATGCTGACTACAGTAGGGACTTACTACTATGCAATGAGGAGCACCGATTGGGCAGGTTATGCCGAAGTACCGTCGCATGCCAATCTTCATCTTCGACTAGACTTTGTCCTGCTCATGGTGATGGGAACTTTGATGTACTCTATGCCACAATGGGTCCTTAGGATTCAGGTAAGAAAAATCATTGTATTTTTTATCCCTCACAGAGATAGCATGTGGCTGAATATGTGAATTTTAGTTCACCTGGAGCTATTGTCATACCAAAGCATCCGGCCTGAATTATCCATTGTCAGTTTACACTTGAAAATTTAGTGCTTCAATAAAAATTCCAAGTCTTTGGACAGATGGGTTAGAGCAAACAGTGTAGACCCTGATCAGACTGCTCCCAAAGGAGCAGTCTGATCAGGGCCCACACTGTTTGCCATTTCATCTGCATCTTTTGGATGCATTAGTGCATTTTAAAACCACATTTAAGGACAGTTACGGTTAGGGGATTAAGGATGCACCAAAACTTCCGTGCACCGCGGTACTTTAGTCTTGGTTCGATTCATGGTCTGTCTTGTCCCAATTTCGGTTCGGTTTCAATTCACTTTCTGACATGAAGTTTTGAGAAATTTCAAAGGAAAACAAAGTGAAATACAGAGAGTGCCAACTTCCTTTGAGTGTGGTGGTTCTCACCCCATCATCCGATATTTCAATGAAGAAAAAATATTAAAGTGTATTGTGATACATATCGTATCGTGAGACAAGTATCGCGATGCGTATTGTATCACGAGGTGAGTGTATCGTTACAGCCGTAATTACAGTAAATTTTTTAGATGTCACAATTTTTTGAATTTTTACTGTATGCAGTTTTAAGCTCACCTAGCTAGGCTCCTACCTTTGCAGCCCTATCCTGTTTATAATACACCAGATAGGAAAAGCAGATGGATACTTTTGAGATAATTTTCCACATTTCTGCATGAAAACTTAAGTTGTGACCGTTCAGTAGAACTGTCTCTCAAAGATAGTTCTAATGAGGGGTCACAACATATACTTTTGTTGAGAAATAAGAAAAATTATCTCAGAACCATCCTCAAAACGCCACTGCATAAGGAGCTATATGCAATCATGTTATATGAAATTGTGTTAAAGAGTCAGGTCAGGGCTCAGCGTAGAGGGCGATTTGGGAGAAATAGTCTCCCTAAGCTGGCTGGCTTCTCCCTGTTTTGAGCTGAGGGAGAAGTGAAAATATATGGAACATATAGGGAAATCCAAAATTTGGACCAACTTCTCCCTAGAGTCGAGAAAATGTGGCAAAACTTCTCCTTGTCTGATAGCTCTAGGCTGACCCCTGCAGGTTGTTAAAATAATTTTCTCTCTTTAACTGCAGTTTGATTTTGGAGGTGACAAGATCGACTCCTTCCATGCCTACCTGGCTCGTTGCTGTGGTGCTGTTATGATTGCGATGTCATTCATGGTGGGTCGGGCAGCCAACTTTCTGAGAGGAGCAGACAAACATGCAATTGTACTCACTCACTTGATGGTAAGACCAGTGCTTCCTATTAGACAGCATAACAGGGTTAAATTTGGGACAATTTTCCATATTTCTTAATATGTAAACATATATTGTTACCCCTCATTAGAACCGTTGACACCGTCTCACTGAGACGGTTCTAATGAGGGGCAACAACATGTGTTTTCATTGATAAATAAGAAAAATCATCTCAGATTTATCCCCAAGGCCCCATCTTATCTGCAGTTCTGGTAAGAGTGACCGTAAGACAGAGCTCTAAATAGCAAAAGGTTTTAGGCTAGTGGGATAATTATTTTTTGTTGAACTTTTAGTAGAACTGCTTGGCTGATACAGTTCTAATTTGGGATAAATTTAAAATCTTAAAGAGTTCCTTCAAGAGCAGAGATTATATTCAGAAGAAGCAACATGGGCCAGACTACGTAGTTTCGGCTAAAACAGGCCTCTTCAGTGACCCTGACAATATCTGGTGACGAAACCAGAGAAAAGCATACTGTGATTTTTAATCTTAATTGGACAGTCGATTCAAAGACTGATTAGTATCAAAGGGTCCAAATAATATATAAAACAATGGTTTAAAGAATAAGTATAAACCAATCCAAAATTTCAGATTTCTCAGAATATATCCTCTGCTCTCAAAGGATGAAACTAAAATGTAATCTGCATTATGGATGATGTACGGGGAGACGTTTTACGGCCGCCACATAGCACAACACCAGCTGCAGTGTGGTAAAATTGAAATCTTAAAGAATTCCTTCAACAGCAGAGAATATATTCAGAAGAAGGAACATGGGCCAGACTACGTAGTTTCGGCTAATAAAATCTCTTCAGTGACCCTGACAATATCTGGTGATGAAACCAGAGAAATGCATACTGTGATTTTTAATCTTACATGTAATTGGACAGTCAATCCAAAAACTGATTAGTATCAAAAAGGCTAAGCATTTTTGTTAAGGGGCCCAGACTGCAAATAACCAGAATTTTACATCATTCTCACAAACCTCAGAGGCCAAGCCCAGAATTTTGGGGCCATGGGCAACTGGGTCCCTGTAAATATTTATCCCTGCTAAATAGGGATAACAACAAATGATTTTATGGAGAAATGAAAATTATCTTACTTATCAGATATCATATACTTAACACTGCATCATGGTTTTAAGCCGAATGGATTTATTTTAAGGGAAAGCGTCTCTATACAATGGAATCTTACTATAAAGTGCAGAGATGTCAATTATACATGTTTGTTTTATTGCCTAGCTGCCAGGAAGGTGGCTGAACACACTGCATAAAATTCTCATGCTCAAACAACTTCTTCCGAGCCTAGCAAATGTTAATTCCTGGAAACATGTGAGCTGGGACGTGACAAAACCAACCAATTGGCATGTGCACCCAGCAAAGACTCAGATCAGCCTGGGCATCCGTCCAGTCTGATCAGAGCTTTTGCTTTCCGCCTGGAGCTAGCTTAGACCCTTAGCTACCCTTTTAGCCCACAGCAAAGACTCTGATCAGATTTGATGGATTCCCAGGCCGATCTGAGTATTTGCTGGGTGCGCATGTCACTTTGTTGGTTTTCATGTCAAGGCTCATATATAATGTTGTAGCATGACTTGTGAGGAGCAGATTTCTTTACATTCTAGTTACCGTTATGACCCTAAAAATTTGGACAGACAGGTAAGACAGACAGGTCTGTGCCGGGCTGCATAGTGCAATCGGATAGGGCACCTGACTTATAAGTCAGAGGTCCTGGGTTTGATACCCGGTCTGGCCACATACTTTCATTTCTCCTTCCGCTGATTCAAGATGGGGAGTTGTCAGTTACTGGCTAAAGTATGAGCACTTACTGGTTAACGGCTTAGGAGGTCTAAGCCTGCCCAGGAATAGTGTGGTTAGGTTAACTGACCATCCTGACATGACCATAGCTGTTTACTGTGGACATAAAGCAACAAATCAATCAATCAGACAGGTCTGAGCAAATATTGTAGACCCAGATCAAACTGCTCCTGAAGCCTTCAGGATGAAGGAGCAGTTTGATCAGGGTCTGCAATGATTGCCATTCACTAAGCATCATTTGGATGCTGTAATGAGTGTAAAATCTACTTTCTAAGAATTTTCGAAGAATAATTGTCCGACTTTCAGGTCAGGTGTCTGAAATTTTAGGATCATTACGGGTATATAGGGTGCATTTAGCTTAATTTCCAAGAGAATAAAATACCTTTCATGAAGAAAGTTCATGCAAGCTGACATAGTTCTAGATGAGATGGGGGTCTCAGGATAATTTCAAGATAAATTTTCTTATTTCTCAAATGAAAACGTATGTTTAGACCCATGGTTAGAATTGTTTACGTTATTTATTATGAGCCGGCTGCACTTCCTTTTTAATGAGGGGTCTTTATTTGTAGTTATAATTGTGAAATATGAAATATTGTCCCTAAATTATGTCTATTGTCCCTTCTTATCTGAAGCACTACAATGGTGCTGTGATTAGCTCCATTTTTGTCTTGCCTGCAACATGCAGAAAGTGAGATATAGGTATTGTATAAATAATTAAAAATTTGGAACTTAATAACAGAGCTCCAGATAAGAAGGGGTAACCGGGATAATGAAGAGATAATTTCCATATTTCTGTGTAAATACATTGGTTGTGCCCTCTCATTAGGACAGTCTTGCCAAGACGTTTCTAATGAGTGGTCACAACATATACTGAACGCCAAAAGAAACGCATACAAAGTATATATATTAAATTTTCAAAAGTAGGCATCTGCTTCTAGTTTTTGTCTTGTTAGTTTGACGTGTTCATGAGTTCTTGTGAAAAAGAATGTCTGAAAACCCCAATATCTCTTACCCTGTAACTGTGAAAACCAACACTTTCAGGATGGGGTAAAAATAACAGTTACAAAAAACAAGCAATCTTTAAGGGATTATATTCTCAACTGCAGAATCTTTGTCAATCATTAATTTACATGCAATTGTGAATCTTAATCAGAAGAAAATTTTCTATAACCCAGTTTGTTCTTTGGCTGTCTTTAATTCTTGAAAAACAAGACAAGGAAAGTTAGGTATTATGAAAGCGCAAACAGACAGTTCACTTTAATATAGACTTTTCCACTGAACAGTCTAACTCAGATGCGTTCAAAGAGAAAAGGAAAATCCTTGTAACATTAGTAATACTGTAGTGAAATGCAACACATAAAATCATTCGTAAAAGAAACCGCAGCGTAAAAAATTACTCTTTGTTTAACAAAAAGGGAGGTAATTATGTCCCCCCACCAAAGGTGAGGGGGGACATATTGTTTTCAGTGCAGTTCCCGGTGCGTTGGCGTCGGCGTCCCACTCTTGTATGCACGATATCTCTTGAACCAATTGATGGAATTTCATCAAACTTGCATGGATATATCAATGGGACAAGGTTAAGAGCTGATTAGATTTTGGTGACCTTGACCTCATTTTCAAGGTCACAGGAGAACTTAAATGGTGTGAAAATTTCTTGTATGCACAATATCTCCTGAACCAATGGATAAAATTTCACCAAACTTGCATGGATATATCATTGGGACAAGCTTAAGAGCTGATTAGATTTTGATGACCTTGACCTCATTTTCAAGGTCACAGGAGGACTTAAATGGCGTGAAAATTTCTGGTATGCACAATATCTCCTGAACCAGTGGTTGGAATTTCACCAAACCTGCATGGGTATATCATTGGGACAAGCTTAAGAGCTGATTAGATTTTGGTGACCTTGACCTCATTTTCAAGGTCACTGCAGGACTTAGCTGACCATTTCTTGTGCATACGATATCTCTTGAACCAATGGATGGAATTTCACCAAACTTGCATGGATACATCATTGGGACAGGTTTAAGAGCTGAGAAGATTTTGGTGACCTTGACCTCATTTTCAAGGTCACTGAAGGACTTAGATGACAATTTCTTGTAACCACTATATCTCTTGAACCAATGGATAGAATTTCACCAAACTTGCATGGATACATCATTGGGACAGGTTTAAGAGCTGATTAGATTTTGGTGACCTTGACCTCATTTTCAAGGTCACTGGAGGACTTAAATGGCGTGAAAATTTCTGGTATGCACAATATCTCCTGAACCAATGAATGGATCTTCACCAAACTTGCATGGATATATCATTGGGACAAGTTTAAGAGCTGAGAAGAAATTGATGACCTTGATCTCATTTTCAAGGTCACTGCAGGACTTAGCTGACAATTTCTTGTGCATACCATATCTCTTGAACCAATGGATTGAATTTCACCAAACTTGCATGGATACATCATTGGGACAGGTTTAAGAGCTGAGAAGATTTTGGTGACCTTGACCTCATTTTCAAGGTCACTGAAGGACTAAGATGACAATTTCTTGTAACCACTATATCTCCTGACCCAGTGAATAGAATTTCACCTAACTTGCTTTGATACATCATTGGGACAGGTTTAAGAGCCTATTAGATTTTGGTGACCTTGACCTCATCCGCAAGGTCACTGGAGGGCTTAGATGACAATTTCTTGTACCCACTATATCTCTTGAACCAATGGATGGAATTTCACCAAACTTGCATGGATACATCATTGGGACAGGTTTAAGAGCTGATTAAATTTTGATGACTTGACCTCATTTTCAAGGTCCTTGGCGGACTTAAATGACAATTTCATGTACTCACTGTATCTCCTGAACCAGTTGATGGAATTTCACCAAACTTGTATGGATACATCATTGGGTCAACTTTAAGAGCTGATTAGATTATGGTGACCTTGACCTCATTTGCAAGGACATAGTCATCTATGTAGGATATCTTTAGAACCAGTGGATGGATTTTCTCCAAACTTGCCTAGTATTTTAATTACACAGGTTCTTTATTCATAAGGGGGGGATTGGAAATGGGCTGGAGGGGGGACATCAGTTTTTCTCTTAAAAACATTTCTAGTTTGAAAATGGAATGATTTCATAGCGCTGTTGTTTAATAAATAACAATGACATTCATATGAATTTGGCGGTTTTCTAACAGTTGCATATCAAAGATTATTTCTGAACACAATATGCTTTATTGGAAAAGGAAAGAATACTCTTGCAATGGAATTAAATGTTTTTTGAGAAAGTGAGATAATTCTTTTACGGAAGATTTAAATCAAGATAGTTTGATCGTGTACTGTGGTCGGATAAAAATCGTAGTCTATGCAATGCTCGATTTGGACTTGCCTGGTGACAGTGCCGGGAAAAAAGAACATAAATTTGTATGGGTTTCTTTTGGCGTTCAGTATATATTAGCATTGAGAAATAAGCAAAATTATCCCAAAATTATCTTCAAAGCCCTGTCTTCTCTGGAGCACTGCATAATTGCCATTATTGTCCTAAAATGGACCAGTTTGGTTTTAAATTGCAGATGGAATGGCAGACATTGTAGACCCAGATCAAGTCTGATCTTCTGTATTTGCACTGTTTGTTCTGACCTGTCTGTCCTAATACTTAGAATATTTATGGTATTGGTTTGGCAGTGGAGTTGGTGGGGTAAACTCTCTGGTATAACTCTTTATAGTTGTACGGGCAGAACTGTGTGACAGGGACCATAAATGCGTGATACAGCATTTTGCTGAATAACTAGTAAATGTTTCGAATTTTGATACATGTTTTATGGCCCTTTCATGAATATTTCACATATATCTAGGTGCTCATTAGCCAAAAGAGGGCGAAAATCCAAAAACCCAGGGAAAAACAACCTGACTTTCCAAGGGCAGAAAATGGCTTTCTCACTAATGCACCGAGGAAGGCTCGAATTCATAGCAGTGAGAGAACTAATGTTAAAGAGTCAGTGCTCTTTTCCACTAAGGAGTGGCATTAGTTAGGGCCCCACCAGACGAAGTCTGCAGAGGCCCTATAGTAATCACCTTGTCCGTCCGTCTGTCCGTCTGTGTGTCATTATTTCGTGTCCGCTCAATAACTCTAAAACCGTTAGAGATATTTTCATGAGACTTGATACAAATGTAAAGCATCATCAGATGATGTGCAGAGAACAAGAACCATAACTCTGCCTACAATTTTTACTGAATTATGCCTCTTTGAAATTTTGAGTACAGAAATCGTGTCCGCTCCATAACTCTGAAACCATTAAAGATATTTTCACGAGACTTGGTACAAATGTAAAGCATCATCAGACGATGTGCAGAGAACAAGAACCATAACTCTGCCAACAATTTTTACTGAATTATGCCCCTTTGAAATTTCCAGTACAGAAATTGTGTCCGCCCAATAACTCTTAAACCGTTTAAAGATATTTTCACGAGACTTGGTACAAATGTAAAGCATCATCAGACGATATGCAGAGAACAAGAACCATAACTCTGCCTACAATTTATACTGAATTATGCCCCTTTGAAATTTTGAGTACAGAAATCGTGTCCGCTCCATAACTCTGAAACCAATAAAGATAATTTCACAAGACTTTGTACAACTGTAAAGCATCATCAGATGATGTGCAGAGAACAAGAACCATAACTCTGCAAACAATTTTTACTGAATTATGCCCCTTTGAAATTTTGAATACAGAAATCATGTCTGCTCCATAACTCTGAAACAGTTAAAGATATTTTGATTAGACTTGGTACAAATGTAAAGCAGCATCAGACGATGTGCAGAGAACAAGAACCATAACTCTGCCTACAATTTTTACTGAATTATGCCCCTTTGAAATTTTGAATACAGAAATTGTGTCCCCTCCATAACTCTGAAACAGTAAGAGATATTTTCACGAGACTTGGTACAAAAAAAGAAGTGTAGAAAATAAGAACCATAACTCTGTCTACAATTTTTACTGAATTACGCCCCTTTGAAATTTTGAGTACAGAAATCATGTCCGCTCCATAACTCTGAAATCGTTAAAGGTATTTTCACGAGACTTGGTACAAATGTGAAGCATCATCAGACGATGTGCAGAGAAGACAACCATAAGTCTGCCTACAATATTTACTGAATTATGCCCCTTTGAAAGTTTGAGTGCAGAAATTGTGTCCGCTCTATAACTCTGAAACCTTTAAAGATATTTTCACGAGACTTGGTACAAATGTAAAGGATCATCAGTCAATATACATCAGTCAATATAACTCTGCCCACACTATATACTGAATTATGCCCCTTTGTAATTTTGAGTACAGAAATTGTGTGCGGTTCATAACTCTGAAACAGGTAGAGATATTTTCACAAGACTTGGTACAAATGTAAAGCATCATCAGACGATGTGCGGAGAACAAGAACCATAACTCTGCCTACATTATTTACTGAATTATGCCCATTTGTAATTTTGAGTACAGAAATCTTGTCCGCTCTTTAACTCTGAAACGGTTAGAGATATTTTCGCAAGACTTGGTACAAATGTAAAGCATCATCGGGTTATGAGCAGAGAACAAGAATCCTAACTCTGTCTTCATTTTTTACTGAATTATGCCCCTTTGTAATTTTAAATATATAGAAATCAGGTACGCCCTATAGCTTTAAAACCACCAATGATATTTTCATAAAACTTGTACATCACCAGACAATGTGCAGAGAATAAGAACTGTAACTCCATCTACATTTTTATAGAATTTTTCCCCTTGCTAGTTTACCATCTAGAAAACGTGTTTGCTCTCTAACTATGAAATTGTTTAAGATATTTTCACAAAACTTGGTACAAATATAAACATCATCAGACAATGTGCAGAGAAAAAGAACCATAACTACACCTTCCCTTTGTTATTTTAGGTACGGAAATCTTGTCTGCTGTATAACTTTAAAGGCTTTGAAGATATTTTTTATAAAACTTGGTACAAATATAAAGCATCATTAGATGATCTGAAGGTGTGCAGAATGCAAGAATGGTAACATCAGTTTCCTGCCTCACAGAGTTGTTGCACATGCTTTAATCAATCATAATTGTGTATTTTGCCCATATCTTAATGACACTGCCAGAGGCTTAATTTCAAACAACATATTTAATATGAAGGAACAACATGATAATAGAAGGCTGGTATTGTTATTTCTAGTCGGGCACATACGACTTAAATGTCATCAAATGTGTCATAAAGGCGGGGCCCTTTTAGTTACCATGTTTCTAGTTTAGTTGGTCACTCCCTGGACTACCAATCAGGGAGTCACAGTTTCCCTCCTACACTTCTCTGGTCTTTTGGATGAAACTTTAAACCCAGGGACTATCTCTGTAAGACCTATGTGCTTATGGGACTACTGGAGTTCAGTCACACACTTATCCACCAGGCCATGGAGACCTGTAGAATTACTTGTAAAATAAATGCTGTAGATAGATTTTTGTTGCAAACAGGGAAGGCTGTGATTACCATATTTATCAGACTATAAAACATGGGTTTTCCCTTTCTAGAATAACCCCAAATAGCTAAATAAGTCTTATGAAATTCTGCTTTAATATGGGTTTTTCCCCCCAAGTCCAAAACAATCCCAAAGATCTAGATCTTAGAAGATGGATCTAGATTTTTGGGGTTCTTTGGAAGGGAAAACCCTCTGTCATATAACCGAAATGCCTGTGCCATGAGGCTCTTTTATCACCAGTCAAGGCTGAATTATAAACATACAACTTGTCATTGTTTTGCAGTACTATGTTATCGCTGTAGCTGCTGGCTGGTATTGCCGACTGAAGGACACATCTTCCCTATCCTGGAAGCTCGCTGGATTGTTCGGCATCCACGATATGGCCATCATCTTGAATGCAATGGGAGCGCTCAATGCCGACTACACAGTAGTTGAGAGAATTCTCGTATCCCGACTGAAGGACATACCGAAGGATGTGTCACGATTGTACAGAGACATTAGATATAATATCAGGTTGAAGAGATACTAAAATGTGGTTGAAGAGATACTAAAATATGAAGTCTAGAACATTTTGCAAGTGCTTGCAGATTGACTGTAAAAAGTGTGTGCAATTATATGTAAAGGCTTTTATTGTAGAAAAATCATGTACAAATCCAGAGCTCTAGATATTAAAGAGGGCGTATTTGGTGATAATTAGGGATAATTTTTGTTAATTCTGGATAAAAACATATGCTGTGACCCCTCATCTGAACCGTCTCGACACGGTTCAGATGAGGGGTCACAGCATATGTTTTTATCCAGAATTACAAAAATTATCCCTAATTATCACCAAATACTCCCTCTTATCTAGGGCACTGACAAATCTCAAGTTCTGTAGCTGGAATTTTAAATAACCCTGAGACATTGCTTCAGGTATTAGAAACTTAGGGTAACATTGATAAGTCAGGGATAGTTTTCCATAGTATATATGTATAAACATATGTTGTGACCCCTCATTAGAACCGTCTCGCTCTAATGTTTCTAATAAGGGGTAACAATATATATTTTCTTCGTCAAATAGATAAGAAAAAATATCTGAGAAATGTTCTCAAGACCCATCTTATCTGGATCTCTGAGTCCCTCTTTGAAATCTTTGGAGAAAAATCTCATATCACGTCTGAAGGAGCAACATAAGGATGTGAAAAGGGTGTACAGAGACATTAGGTATGAGCCACGACATGACAAAACCAAACAAAGTGGCACATGCACCCAGCAAAGACTCAGATCAGCCTGGGCATCCACCCAGTCTGATCAGAGTCTTTGCTGTGCGCTTAAAGAGTAGCTAAGAGTCTAAGCCACCTCAATGTTGACAGTGAAGACTCTGGTAAGACTGGGCTAAAGCCAAGGCTGACTCCAGTCTTTGCTGGGTGCATGTGCCACTTTGTTGGTTTTGTCGTGTCGTGGCTCATTTCATATCAGGGTGGAAGGATACTGAGTTTGAATCAGGCAAATTTTGCAGGGGCTGACAGATTGACTGTGAAAAGTGTGCGTAACTAACGTATTTATGTGGTTAATATAAGACTGTAGTTTATTTCTCCAAAATTACGGCAAATGTGTTAATCAGTCTTGCGTAATTCAGCTATGATTATGTAATGAGTCTTTCTCTTCCAGAACATTCAAAAGATCTAGATCAGTCTTATAAGTTGAATCTAGATTTCATGATGTGTACATCCTCTTAGAGAATAATAACCTAAAATTTATGCCTAACTGATAATCAGACCAGATGTTTTCGCCATCCCCTAATTATCTGGACACTGCAGGTATCAGCTAAACATGCTCTGTGAACTACTTTTGCCATTAACTCTGGTTCCGGGTTAATAATACAGGTAATTCAAGCATATAGTATTCTTATCAGCGGTGCTACTGAAACCTGATTCGCGGTATTAGTGCACCGCTAAAGAACACTGTCATAAACTACTCTACAAAATGGCATATCCAATGATAAAGTTTTGTCTTCTTTTATTCTAAATACAGTCAGTGTGTTTGAAGACATATTTTTGAAGTATCACACGAAAATAAGTTTGTAATTTAACTGGAACTATTTTTTTGTAAAGGCTGTAAAAGAGGGAATACTGTTTCGCTGGTTCCCGTGCCATTACAAAATTGTTATATTACAACGCTTAAATTTTAACGTAGAAATCCGTTCAAAACGCCTAAACAACATAACTTTTAACAAGGATTTCGATTTTCTAGTTTATATCAAGATTAGGATGCGGGATATTTATGTTTTACTTTTAACTAGAGAAAATTGGTTAACAGCGTTATCTTCTCCACCTGGAGCACTGCTGCGAAATTGCATAATTCTGTATCATTTATTGGTATGCCGGAGGATTATTCGACCAGTTTCATAAGAAACACACGTGAAATCAATACCGTGAGTAACCCGAGTTTATATAGCAGTAAGTCGGGTCAGTTGGGGTCAATTCTCTAAGAGCATGTACACAGCATGGATTGTTTTGGAACAGAAATACCCTTGTTTATAACCAAAATAATATGGTACATGTAAATGTTTTTATTTTAGAAATTGTAGAAAAATCATGTAAAAATCTCAAGTTCTGTACCTGGAAATTTTATATAACCCTTAGCCAGTGCTCCAGATAAGAAAAGGTATCAGGGATAATTAAGGGAACATTTTCCATATTTCTCTATCAAAACAAATGTTGTGATCCCTAAGTAGAACCACCTCACTGAGAGGGTTCTAATGAGGTGTCACAACTTAGGTTTTTATTTAGAAATTAAAGATAATTCTTTGAATAATCCTCAAGACAATACTTTATCTGAAGCTGTGGTTATGGATAAGTAACCACATTCATTGACCATTTAAAGAATTTTGTATCCTATTACATATCATGTAACTATTGAATTACGCACTGCTACCACATTTAATAATTACTTCATCCCATTTGTTCCTGTACTGAAGCTATCATTTCTATCATTTTTTGAATTATGGTAATTGTTTCATGTCATTCCTATATACATCATCATCATTTCATCTCATAAATGTCCCTGTCTCCATAGGATCATTTCTTGTTATATTAAAATGGCTCTATATCATCATTTCATTCAGTTAATGGCCCTTCATGTCCATCATCATAAATGCTATGTTGTTAATGGCTCATCATCATCATCATGGCATGCAGTTAATGGCCCATCATCATAATTGCCATCATAATTGCATGTGGTTAATGGCCCATCATCATTTCATGGTAAATGGTCCTTCATCATCATTTCATGTCATTAATGACCCTTCATCATGATCATTTCATGGCATAAATGGCCCTTCATCATCACCATTTCATTTGGTCAATGACCCTTCTTCATCACTATTTCATGTCATTAATGGCTTTTCATCATTATCAGTTCATGTCATTAACAGCCTTTCATCATCATCATTTCATGTTATTAATGACTTTTCATCATCATCACTTCATGTCATTAATGACCCTTCATCAGCATCATCTCATGGTATAAATGGCCCTTCATCATAACTTCATGTCACCAGTGGCCTTTCATCATCATCACTTCATGTCATTAATGGCCTTTGTTCATCATCATTTCATGTCATTAATGGCCTTTCATCATCATCATTTCATGACATTAATGGCCTTTCATCATCATCAATTCGTTTCATGTCATTAATGGCCTTTCATCATCAGCATTTCCTGTCATTAATGGCCTTTCATCATCATCATTTCATGTCATTAATGGCCTTTCATCATCATCATTTCATGTCAACAGTGACTTCATCATCATCACTTCATGTCATTAATGACCCTTCATCAGCATCATTACATGGTAAAAATGGCCCTTCATCATCACTTCATGTCATCAGTGGCCTTTCATCATCATCACTTTATGTCATTAATAGACTTTCATCATCATATATGTAATTAATGGCTTTTCATCATCATCATTTCATGTCATTAATTATATTTCATCATCATCACTTCATGTCATCAATGGCTTTTCATCATCATCACTTCATGTCATTAATAATAAACTTTCATCTTCACTTCATGACATCAGTTGCCTTTCATCATCATCAGTTCATGTCATTCATGGCCCTTCATCATTTCTTGTCATTTCATGTCATCAGTGGCCTTTCATCATCATCAATTCTTGTCATGAATGATATTTCATCATCATCATTCCATGTCATGAATGGCCTTTCATCATCATCAGTTCATGTCATTCATGGCCCTTCATGTCATTAATGGCCTGTTATCATTATCACTTCATGTCATTAATGGCCTGTCATCATCATCAGTTCATGACATTTATGGCCTTTCATCATCATCTCTTCATGACATTAAAGGCCTGTCATCATCATCACTTCATGTCATTTATGGCCTTTCATCATCATCAGTTCTTGTTATTAATGGCCTTTGATCATCATCAGTTCATGTCATTAATGGCCTTTCATCATCACCAGTTCATGTCATTAATGGCTATCATCATCATCTCTTCATGCCATTAATGGCCTTTCATCATTATCAGTTCATGTCATTGATGGCCTGTCATCATCATCTCTTCATGTCATTAATGGCCTGTCATCATCATCTCTTCATGTCATTAATGGCCTGTCATCATTATCAGTTCATGTCATTGATGGCATGTCATCATCATCTCTTCATGTCATTCATGGCCTGTCATCATCATCAGTTCATGTCATTAACGGCCTGTCATCATCTCTACATGTCATTTATGGCCTTTCATTTTCATCACTTCATGTCATTAGTGGCCTTTCATCATCACCACTTCATGTCATTAATGAACTTTCATCATCATCACTTCATGTCTGAAATGATCTTTCATCATCATCACTTCATGTCATTAGTGGCCTTTCATCATCATCACTTCATGTCATTCATGGCCTTTCATCATCATCAGTTCATGTCATTAGTGGCCTTTCATCATCATCACTTCATGTCATTCATGGCCTTTCATCATCATCAGTTCATGTCATTAGTGGCTTTTCATCATCATCACTTCATGTCATAAATGAACTTTCATCATCATCACTTCATGTCTGTAATGATCTTTCATCATCATCACTTCATGTCATTAGTGGCCTTTCATCATCATCACTTCATGTCATTCATGGCCTTTCATCATCATCAGTTCATGTCATAAGTGGCCTTTCATCATCATCACTTCATGTCATTCATGGCCTTTCATCATCATCAGTTCATGTCAGTAGTGGCCTTTCATCATGATCACTTCATGTCATTCATGGCCTTTCGTCATCACTTCATGTCATTAATGGCCTGTCATCATCATCAGTTCATGTCATTAATGGCCTGTCATCATCATCTCTACATGTCATTTATGGCCTTTCATCATCATCACTTCATGTTATTAATGGCCTTTCATCATCATCACTTCATGTCATTAATGATCTTTCATCATCATCACTTCATGTCAGCAGGGCTGTGGAAATATTTAAAAAATCCACTTGTCCAGGGACAAGTACACTAAAAAAATTCACTTGTCCTGACCAAAAGGTACTTGTCCGACTTTTTATAAATTATTTGAGCACATACAAAAGATAGAAGAAAAATGACTTTGTTCTTACCTTGATGTCAGGTTCATCCCATTGTACAGGGCTTCCACTAACTTTCAAAATTTGGAAGTCCAGACTTCCATGGTGTCAGATTTGGACGTATTGAGAGATACGTCCCCCTACACATCCCTCTCTCTCCCATATTGTAGTGAACTTTTTGTTCTTCGAAGGGAAGCCTAAGCATTTGCGCAGTCTAATCAGAGTCATTCCTGTTTGTGAACTATACGCAAGTCCTGAGCACTCTAAAAACTGAAGACTCGCCGTTGCACTGTCTGCTATTGTATAATGCCGCCGAATGGGCCGCGTCGGAAATACGGTGACTTACGGAACGTATAATGACACGCTTCCACCAAAGAACTCGGTTGTCGCTAGGTCGATGTTCATTATTATTCATGTTAGATGCAAACAAGAAAGACCGGTCTGACTGCTTAGTTGCGCTGGCTGATACGATTGTTAGTTATCGGTGTGTGTACTGAGGTACCTGTCTCACGGCATGACCCTGGGTACAGCACGCGTATATTCTCGCAGCGGCGTCTTTGATCTTTACATCAAAGAGAAAACATGCTTGACCCATAAACGTGCAGGTAATTGTGTGTCAGTGCTACCGCATATATAATCGCGTAGACCCTGATCAGAATGCGCTATTTCTGTGCACACTGTACGGCATTATTTTCGCATTGGTTTGCATGTGGATATGACGATACAACTAGGAAAGTGAAATGAACGTTTCAGTACCATTAATCAAAACAATGTATAGTACCAGAGGGTAGACCATAACACGTCGGAAATAGCGACTATTAATATTAAAAGTGTATCTACGCTTTGAATCAACACTTTTCGCGGAAGAGGTTCGTACTACTAAAAACTCCATTGACGACAGTATGGATCATGACAAAATTATGGATACATTCACAAACTTTTGAAGTCGGAATACGCCTTACACATACAGGTCAGTTACATTCTCGCGATCGTAAAAATAGACGGACACCTTTCATCCAAACGCTCAGTCACAGTGATTTGATTAGTTGTTTTGCAGACTGCCGTAAGAGGTTGAATCTACGAGTGGGCGTTATTTTGATAATCGTTTTTGACAGGTAGGCGGTCCAACGTGTGTTACCTGGTTCATTGCTCCATACGGACAATCTCGATTGGCCCGTAGGCGGTCTTTTCGTCTGGCTGACACCTGCGGTAATCCGATTAATTATGACACGTGCTAGAATTTGAAAGACAGTGGCGATATTTTATTCGTCGGGACAAGATCAAACGGCCGTATGTGACAATTATCGGGCGTATGGCAGACGCCAGAGGTCCCATTTCTCGACGTACGGGAGCAAATCCTGGGCGTAATATACGGCCATACGCCCGTTAACAGAAGCCCTGCATTGTACTTCATCTCTATGAATCTTAGTCTCATTTTACAAAATTAAATTTCTTGCTGCTACTGACCATTCTAAGGCGGTGATTTTGGTGGTTTTTTTATATGGAGTTGTTTTATGAATGCTATATACATGTATTCTGTTGCTAGCTACTTAAATATTTACCGACCTTCAACTCGGTAGAAAAAAATAATCGGGTCAAATTTAATTGATTAGGAGAGGAAAAATTGATAAATTGCGAAGGAAAAACATCAGAAATTTTGGAAATAACTCATCTTTAACACATTTTATTGATTGTAGTAGATTTTGACCAGATGCATTTAAGATTATTTCACTTGTCCGAGGGCAAGCTGATCTTAAAACTGTACTTGTCCGGAGCTGTCAAGTACCGAGTCGGGCAAGTCGGGCGTGGTATTTCCACAGGCCTGATCATGTCAGTAATGATCTTTCATCATCATCACTTCATACAATTAGTGGCCTTTCATCATCATCACTTCATGTCATTAATGATCTTTCATCATCATCACTTCATGTCATTAATGGCCTTTCATCATCATCACTTCATGTCATTAATGACCTTTCATCACCACCCCTTCATGGTGTTAATGGACTTTCTTTATCATGATTTCATGTTATTATTGTCATATATCATCATTTATGTCATTAATGGCTCTTCATCATCATCATTTGTATAGTTACTGGCTCTTCATCCTCACTTTGTGTCCTAAATGGGTTCGTCATCATTATTACACATGTTTGTCAGTAAAAGCCCTTCATCAAAATCATTTCATGCCATTAATGGCCCTTCATCATTCCATTTAATGTCATAAATGGGCTTTCATTATCTTCATTTCATGATGTGAATTCATGTTATAAATGGCCTTTCATCATCATAGTTTCATGTAATTCATGGCCCTGCATAATCATTTTGTGCAGCTAGTGGCACTTTTATCACTATTCATTTCATTCGTAAATGGCCCTTCATCATAATAAGTTAATGCCAGTTATGACTCTTCAACATCATTTCATGTCATTATTGTCCTGTCATCATCATCATTTCATGTCATGAATGGCCTTTCATCATCACTTTTTCTGAATTCATGTCATGAATGGCCTTTCATAATCATCATTTCATGTAATTAATGGCACTTCATCGTCATTTCATGTGATAAATGATTATTCATCATATCATGTCATGTTGTTTATGTCTTTTCATCATCTTCATTACATGTCACTTATGGCACTTCATCATTATTTCATGTCATTTATGACCCTTCATCATTACCATTTCATGTCATAAATGGCCTTTCATCATTATCATTATATGTCACTCAGGGCCCTTTATCATAATCATTTCATGTCATTAATGGCCCTTAATTATCATTTTTTTTAACCTCTTTGATCATCATTTCATGTCATTAATGACTCATCATCATCATTTCATTTCCTTAATTATCATCATTCTTTGTCATTTCGGACCCTTCATCATCATTTCCTGTCATTAAGGGCTCTTCATCATCATCAATTAATATCATGAATTGTTATCCACCATCATCAATTAATGTCATTAATTGTTATTCATCATCATCATTTTATGTGATTGACAGCCCTTCATCATCATTATTATTACATGCCAGTAATGGCCCTCTTTCATCATCATCATTTTCTGTCATTTAGGGCCCTTCATCCTCATCCTTTCATTAATGGTTCCTCATCATCTTTATTTCATGTCCTTCATCATCATCATTTACTGCCATTTACGGCCCTTCATCAACATCATTTCATAAAATTAATGAGTCTTTATCATCATCATTTCATGTCATTGCACATCCTTCATCAGCATCATTTCCTGTCATTTGGGGTCGTTCATCATCATCATTTCCTGTCATTTTGGGCCCTCCATCATCATTATTTCATGTCATTCACATCATTTCCCGTCATTCATCGATTTCTGTCATTAAGGGCCTTTCATCATCATTTCATTTCATCCAAGGTCCTTCATCATCATCATTATTACATGTTATTATAAATGACCCTTCATCTTTCTCATTTCCTGTCATTTAGGGCCCTTCAACATCACCATTTCATGTCATATACACCTTTCCTATAAATCGATAAAGTCGTGCAGGAGTTATCTACCCAAGTAGACTGTGACGTCATCTATAGGAACATCCCATATAATTCAGTACAACTGCAAGCACACATAAATGCATAAAGCAGACGTTTTGTAAATGTGAACTACAAAAAATACATTGAAAGACCAAATTAAAGTATAATTGCCCTGTTGTCATGTGACATTTTTTATTTATATACTTTTTTATTTTAATATCATATTGAGTATCCCGACAAGTCGCGCATGATTTTCATGACCCCTTTCTTCGATGCCGTGTTTTAACACCCCTGTAATACATTCACGTTTGTTCAATATAAAAGAGCTACATTTCGTATAAAAAAGTTTCGTAAATCTGAAAAGTTCTTTCCATTTTTCCGACAGGTAAAACGTCAGCATTCAGATAGTATAACTACGCATTATTACCGGGCAGATTATAGCGCTGATATTTATGGTTTCTTATGCGATACACCGATCTAAAAGCATCAGCATCTAGACAATTTTCCGTAACTTTGAACCCGAGGTTGAATTTACATTATCTTTTCCATCTCTTACTTATCTTTGGTATTAATTCTTTGATCGTTTCAATTTCACGGTAGGGTGTTCGTAAAGCTAACACGCGTCTAGGTAATACACAATCATAGGTGTTTGTTTATTGCGGCAATGCGCGTGATTCGGTGATTACACAAACGAATTCCGTGTCAGCACACTTTGTTGTCATTTTTAGCGTGTGTCTGCTTTATTATCAGCTAATCGTTCGTTTTGTGTCTTTTGTAACAACGGTCTGAACATCTTCCACGATTTTCTTTCTTTTCCTTATGTTTTGTAAGCTGTACTGGTGATACATGCTCTTGATTACGGTAATTTTGGCCCGAAATTTTAGTCGGAAATCTTTTAATTTTTATGTCAAATTCCCATATGGTATAAGTTATAAAGCTTATTTTCCGACAAAGAAAGAGCTAAACATAGCTGGAACAAAATAGTTGTCTTAATCTTAACCGTTGATTGTTAGTTTTGAATATAAGGAAAACCTGCATTTATTTGGTTACACAGTGAAAAACAATAGCCTATCCTATAGATGACGTCATAGGCGTTGCAAGGGGCAAAACTCGAACAGACTCTGAATTATAGGAAAGGTGTATAGGACCCTTCATCATCATCATTTCATGTTATTTAAACGACCCTTCATCATTAGGGTTGATGATCACGTGCTTTCTTGCATCATAAAGGGCCCTTCATCGTCATCATTTCATGTCCCTAATGCACCTTCATCATCATCATTCCATATCTTTAATGGTCCTTCTTCATCATCATTCTATGTCTTTAATGTCCCTTCATCATCATCATTTCATATTGTTAATCCCCCTTGATCATTATCATCCATGCAGCCAGTGTCATTTATGGCCCTTCTCCATCATTACACGTCATTACTGGCCAATCATCATCATTTCATATCATAAGTGGCCCTTCATCATCATCATTTTATGCTATAAAATGCTTTTCATTATTTCATTCGTTAAAGGCCCTTCGTCATTATTGTTTCATGTCATGTCATCCTTTCATCATTTTATGTCCTTAATGGCCCCACATCATCATCATTTCATGTCCCGAAAAGGGCTTTTCTTGTCATTAATGAATTCATTATGTTATCACCATCTTTTCCTGTCAGTGAGTCATCATCTCATACCATGTCACTATGGAAGCCATCCTCACCATCATACCATATTTCTTCAGTTATAAGATGTTTGTTTTAGCAATTCCTAAAAAATCCCCAAAATTTAGGCTGGTCTTATAAGATGAATCTAGATTTTTGAGATTGTTTGAGAAGGAAAACTCCATCTCATAACAGTGATATGAGCTGTGATGTGACAAAAAAACCAACAAAGTGGCATGTGCACCCAAAGAAAAGTAAGATCAGCCTGGGCATCCACCCAGTCTGACCAGAGTCTTTACCATGCAGGTCCCTTAAAGGTCCAGCTAAGGTTCTAAGCTAGCTTCATGCAGACAGCTAAGACTCTGATCATATTGGGTAGATGCCCAGGCTGATCTGAGTCTTCGCTGGGTGCTCATGCCACTTGGTTGGTTTTGTTGTGTCACCGCTCATAAAGATATTTCCAGTAATTCTAGAGATGAAAGTCACCAGTATATAGCTGAATAAATAAGGCATGTCATTAATGTATATATCATCTGATATCATTATGTCACTGTCATTGTCATATTGATCATCTTTAGACAATGGTAGGATGATAATGGAAGGCTGTGTGCAAATGAAACCAGTTCATGGAGTTTTTGTAATGAAAGGCTGTGTGCAATTTAACCCCATTTACAGAATTTTCCACACCATGAATTGGATTTATATTGCATGCCAGATTTCCAGAGATGATTCTAGGGTGCTCAGTTGTGGGAACTATGCAGATTTGTTATGCCCCCGTCATTAAAAATAGGGGTGGGGGGTGGGGGAAGTATCACCGCTGTCAGGAAATGGTTTCCGTTCAATATCTTTTGAAAGCATTGGTGTATTGAATTCATATTTCATACACAGCACTATATTCATAAAATACAGGTCAAGTTCGATGGTGGGTAAAATCTGTCGATTATTGTGGGAGTTATGGACCTTTTTCGACTTCATTTTGTTTGAAAAAAATGGTTTCTGTTCCATATCTTTTGAAAGCATTGGTGTATTGAACTCATATTTTAAACACAGGTATATAATTATAAAACACAGGTCAAGTTTGATGTTGGGCAAAATCCGTCGATTACTGTGGGGGTTATGGCCCTTTTTCGACTTCATTTTGTATGAAAAACTGGTTTCCGTTCGATATCTTTTGAATGTATTGGTGTATTGAATTCATATTTTATACACAGGTATATAATCATAAATTACAGGTAAGGTTGATGTTGGGCAAAATCGGTCGATTATTATGGGAGTTTTGACTTCATTTTGTGTGAAGAAATGGTTTCCGTTCGATATCTTTTGAAAGCATTGGTGTATTGAATTCATATTTTATACACAGGTATATAATCATAAAATACAGGTCAAGTTTGATATTGGGCAAAATCCGTCGATTATTGTGGGAGTTAAGGCCCTTTTTTGACTTCATTTTGTATGAAGAAATGGTTTTTGTTCGGTATCTTTTGAAAGCATTGGTGTATTTAATTCATATTTTTATACACAGGTATATAATCATAAAATACAGGTCAAGTTCGATGTTGGGCAAAATCCGTCAATTATTGTGGGAGTTATGGCCCTTTTTCAACGTCATTTCATACAATGATGGTTTCCGTTTGTTAGTTTTTTTTGAAAAGTTACTTGTTTCTGGGCTATTTCTTTTGGAAAGTTGCATGGCATCCATTTCTGCGATAAGATACAGAATGTCATCACATATTACAGTCATGACACCCCCCCCCCTCTCCAAGTCCCCCCCCCCCCCACCAACTCCACCCCACACACACACACACTTCTCCTGATCCAAAAAGCACAATACATCTGCCCAAGGAAAACAATAAAACATGTACCACAGATGTCTGCCTTTGTGAACCTAGTTATGCTACAAGTGCCAGTACCTTAAACAAGGCACCATCTTACTTAGGGCACTAGGCGGGGGCATCCCTGTAGTATGGACACATTTCTAGGTTTTTTCTCACACATGTTCCCGCAATATGAAACACCTCGTGTGCAATACCTTTTTTGTAATGTGTAAAATAAGCAAAATTAATGGTTTATATGTTTATAGAAGCAATCTGATTTCATTGTCATCTTACCATCGTCTTGATATGATTGAAATACTGATGAAAGAGATAGAAGAAAAACAGTTTCACTATCAATCATATTCTTGTATCATTTCATGTCACAATTGAATTCATCATATGACACCATTGTCTTATGCCTAAATATACTCATCATTTCTTATAATGTGTCATTTCTTGAATTCATCACCATTTTAGCTCACCAAATGAAGTCTCAGTAGAGCCATTTTGATCACTTTTCATCCATCATCCATCATGTTTGCTATGTCCCCATAACAATAGTCAGCTGGCATGACATTTCACCCTTGTCCATCTGTTCATCCATTTGTATGTCTGTATTTCCATCCATCCCACCAAAGAAGTTTGTTTAATCAGCTCCTTCCACAGTTTTATAACAGTCAGTCTGAACATGCTCAGTGGTTACAGATCTGTGACAGATGTTACAGATGTGCATGTGCCTTTTTGAAGAAAAAAAAATCATCCTTTACTAAACTATGGTCATTTCAAGCTTAGAAAGTTTCGGTTTATGGCTAGTACAGTATGACGTTTGTATGCTCTACTTCTGGCTGTTTCAAACTTTGAAATTTTACAGGTTCATGCTAATTATAATCAACTCCTTCCTCAATTTTAAAGCTAACAGTTTGAAACTTTGCACAGATGTTTCATTGAAAATGTGAATGTGTCTTTTTGTACAGGAAATGATTTTGTCAATATTATGAGCTTTTCAAACTTAAAATAGTTTTTGGGGGTTATGGCTAATGCAGGATGACAGACTTGTATAATCAAATCCTTCCACAGTTACACAGTAGTCAGTTTGAAACTTTGTCGAGATGTTATAGGTATATTTAAGATGTGAAGATTATTTTTTTATGCTCCCCGAAGGTTGAGCATATAGTTGCCGCTTTGTCCGTCCGTCATTTTCATGGTCAGTTAATATCCCTTGGTTTTCACTTTCATAACTAACACTTTCATCTCTAGTATCATTTTCAAGGTCAGTTATCCCTTTGTCCTCATTTTCATAGCAAACACTTTTATCTCCAGTATCATTTTCATGGTCAGTTATCCCTTGGTCTTCAGTTTTATAACTGACACTTTCATCTCCAGTATCATTTTCATGGTCAGTCATCTCTTGGTCTTCAGGGTCAGGCCCAATATTTGGTCCAAATATTTTCTCTACCATTCTAAGATAATGTTCAGGATGTCCTCCCATTTCAAGTAGAAGCTGGTTGAATTTGTTCGTGTAACTGTTATGTCCATCTCTTCCATCTATTTCAATGTTAATTATTCCTTGGTCTTTGTATGAATAACTAAAACTTTACTCTCCATTAACCCTTTCAATAGCAGTAATTTCTTTGTCTTCGCTTTCATATTAACAAACACTTTGATCTCCAGTATCATTTTCATGGCCAGTCATCCCTTGGTCTTCATTTTCATAACTAACACTTTCATCTCCAGTATCATTTTCATGGTCAGTGATCCCTTGGTCTTCATTTTCATAACTAACACTTTTATCTCCAGTATCATTTTCATGGCCAGTCATCCCTTGGTCTTCATTTTCATAACTAACACTTTCATCTCCAGTATCATTTTCATGGTCAGTGATCCCTTGGTCTTCAGGCTGAGGCCCCATATGTATATGTGGTCCAAATATTTTCTCTATCATTCTATAGTGATAATGTTCAGTATGCCCTCCCATTTGAAGTAACAGCTGGTTGAATTCAATGTCCTTTGACCCAAATATTCCACTCAGTTTCCAATAGTCTAACACTTGTGGATGCCCCAGATCTCGTAACACCTGGTCCAGATCCATATCTACTGCTCTGTCATCTGATTCAGCATACAACTAATCATTAGACTGATCCCTTGACCAAAGTCCACTAAATCATTGAACTTTCCCATGGACTTGATGGAAGCCTGGAAAATGTCCATGGATAGCGGTGATTCACACTTAATGTATTTATAATTGTTTATCAAGAGCATGTTCTTGTGTAGGCGTAGCTACACTAATAGTCCGTCCCTCCAAGCTAATACTTGTATATGCTTTAGTTTTAATTTCTAAACTTGATATTAACAAAGTTGGCATAAAGTAGGGTTCCACCTTAACCAGTTCTCAGTGCACATTCTCTTACATCAGCCCTGGCAGAGGAAGATCTCAACAAAAGATTGTTGCCAGACTTGGGATCAAACCCATGGCCATCTGGATACCAGGTGGATACCCATCCAACTCAGATATCGGCACAGGCTCAGTGAAATATTGATCCTATTAGATATTGTTTCCAAATCAGTTCAGTTTTATCTGACATGGAATAGAACCTCATTGTTTTTCTCTATAAGTCAAAATAAATGATAAAACTTGTCCTCCCATTGGTGCAAATTAAGTGCTTTCTGCAGAAGAGCAGCGGCCTCCCCTTTTTACCCTCATAATACTAAATAGGGCCTATTAAATAACACATTTATCTTTAGGCAACCAAAGTTTGTCCATGATATTTTGTTTGTTTGTTTGCTTTGTTGCTTAACATCCAGAGAAAACAGCTATGGTCATACTGGGGCGGCCAGTTAGCTTCCCCACTTTTCATTCCCTGGGCAGGCTTAGAACTAAGAAGCTAACCCCAATTAACTCAGTGCCATTTTTCGCCCCTTCTTGGATCAGCGGCTGGGAGAGAATGATCATGGAAGAACAAACCTGCATCCTCCTCATTGCCAGTCAGACGTGCATCATATCAAGCTAGCTAGCCACATGCTTTTTGGCAATGTCTATACATCCTCTAATAAATGCTCATCCCGATTTCCATAACAGGTAGTGATTCTAATACGAGTGCCATTTGTAAAGTTCGTAGCATGGCATCATATCTCCTCAATGCTATCAAATAAAACATTTTGGAAGCAAGAATTCAAACGCTACATGATGATTTGTTAACTTTGCAAAAAGTACTTGGCATGTGCTGCATGCATGCATGTTCAGCACATGCTCGAAATGAGTAGGTGTTTATACACTGGTGTAAATTGTAAGCAAAATGTTTTGGGAAAATTGATGACCCTATTTTTATGATAATTTGGCAAGATAACGATTTTGTGCCAACTTCACTTTCTGCAAATATACATGTATTCTGCAAAAACTGCTTGCATGACTGATGTGTTTGCATTCGGAAAATGTTGACTAATACAGAAATGGAATATGGTCAAAAATGAGACTTTCTGTGATTTTCCTTAGACTTTTACTATAAATTGGGTCGCTACAGGAGCATGAAATGTGCCCGTATTGAGTATATGTTTTGCCTTATTTACAGCCAATAATGTAAGAAAAACACTTCCTTGCACAAATATGTTGACTTGTTTTGTTAAGTATTCAATAAGATAATTCTTGATGCCTCCACCCCTTATTTTCAATAAGTGGGTGGGGTAACTCAACCCCTCATATTTCATCAAAGGCAAAATATTTTCTCATGGAATCATATTAACCACTACAAAATTAATTGGTTTCTACTCTCAAGCCATTCCAACCATTTCGTTTGCTAATGTTTTCAATTAAAATAAACATCATCATCATCGGCATTTAGATTAACGTGCAGATGCAGGAGCTTAATCCTTATCAGTGGACTCCCTTCCAGATAGCTGGCTACCTGTACGCATGGCCAAAACGTTAACTCAAAGCTTAACTCATTCTACCCCATGAGAAGATTAAAGAGTTGCGGTCACGGTAGATAATGTTTTAAAAATTTACCTGTAGATGGATTTTGTATAAAGGTAAATTGAGCCGTCAGCATAGAGCATATGAGCCATTTTCCAGTCACTTCCTGGTTCAAATTGCTTTACCGTTTTCTGAGATTCAGGAAGACTTTGAGTTAGATGTTTCGATGCAGTCATTGGCTTCAGTTATCTGACAAGGTTATGGAAGAGCTATATTTAAGTTTCAGCCACTAGCAGAGACGCACAAGCCTGTTCAAGTAACCTAGTAGGTACTATGATAATTTTCCGGGAAAATATGTTTACATTGACTTTTCTTTTAGAAATACCGCTTCTTTGGCCAAAATATACCTGTGTTGTAGTTCATGATCTCAAGAGATGTATGCTTTTAATATTTTCTATTGAAATGTATCCTGTTTTCAGGAATTTAAACGCGAAAACCTGATTCTTTCCAGATTTTCCATCAAACTACTGATTAATTTGAAAACATATCCTCATACATGCAATCCTTGTTAACTATAACATCTAAGTCTTTTGGTAATTATCAGTTATCATCATTAAGTCGCTTATTTGAGAAAATCACAAATGTCTGCTTACCATACCCACCCACTCATGTCAATGTTGATAAAGTCTTAACCATATGATGGCCCACAAAGTAGTACAAAATTATCAAACTTGAAATAATATTAATGTTCTGCACACTTTTCGAAAGGTTAAAAGCTGTGTATTTCACGGACATTTTGTTTTTTTTTCCAGTATACAAACAGTACACGTATTTATAATGACTTAGTTCGTGACTGCATCAAAATGTTCTCATGAAATTTGTGTCATAACAAAGGAGACAGATAGATTTTTAAAATGATCCCAAACATGAATGTGTTTGTTTGTCGGTTACTGAGAGAAATGACCATGCTATGTACTTTCCAAACGTCACTCGTAGATGCTCAAAAGCTTGGACATTTCTTTTAAATTTTGCAGTATAAGTATATCATCAGGCTCTAAAAACCTGTCATGAGGCAGAATATAATTATTAATAATTAAATCTCAAACTAAGTCTTACCTCAATGTGTAAATAACTAAAAAAAGATCAACTGAACAAGAACAACTAGGGATAGTAGAACATCCATGAAAAAGGATGCAAGCAACAGAGTAAAGGTATGTTGCTCCAATACAGCTGCAGCAAACCTAAACAGCAAATTGATAAACCAAAATACAGTAACAATTACGATCTCTTTTTTCTCCATTTTACAAATTTCTGAAACAAAAAAGTAAATAGATGAAGGAAAAATGAAATAAAATATGGATTATCTTTTCATTGCAGTAGATTCACACTAAATGTTTGCTTGATTTTTGCTCTAATTTAATTTTTAGACATGAGAAAAAGCCGAATAAGTATTCACCAAAGTTACCAATTGTTGTTTTTGTTTTTCTAAATCTGCCTGTTCTACATGAGAGCCCAGCTTGCCTGAATTTCAATTACGACATGTTGCAAGAATACAATATTGAAACGCAATAGATCTCAATGGAATAAACTACTTCATCATTCTGATGGTTTGGTTCCAAATACATACTCCAAACTCTCATCAAGATATCAGGCAGTATTATTGGACCTACAGATATTTGGAAGTCAAGCATATGTTCATACTGTTTCATATTCGTTCATATATCAAACAGTCTTTAATATATAAAGCAAAAACACTGGACTACGAAATAAAGGTTACAGTGACCTGCAACTATTAAAAGGTTGAACGCCTGGCCACATTATTTTATTATCATATACTATGATATCCTAAGATCAAACATTTTTCAAGATATAAGATAAAAGTACTGGACCTTGAAATATTGGTCAAATAACTGGATTTACTATATATTGCATTGTAAATTATAACATTAACATATCAATCAGCCTTCAAGATATGAAGCAAAATCATTGAACCATGAAGTGTAGGTTACAGTGACCTGCATTTATTTTGAGGTCAAACATTGTGCCATACTGTTTTATTATCCTGAAGTATAATGTGTGCATATCACACAGTTTTTAAATTACAATATTTATTACACGGTCCTAAATTTCTTGACCAAGCTTGTTGTTAAGTCCATTAGGTCCACTTGTTTGCTTGCATAATCCTTACAAAATCCATGAACCTCTTTTGCAACGATTCGGTAGCTCTTAAATTGGTAGAGTAAGCTAGTTCCTGGTGTTAGAATACAACTGACAATAAACCTAATCAATGAATGTATTATATAAGCTATGTTGTGAGAAAAGACACAAACCAGCCCAGCCACAGATATAAATTGTTAAATGCTTGAAATTTGGATTTAGGAAGAAAAGGAGTTGTACTATCCATGTAGTGAAATCAAAGCGAGGTACAGCTGCATTGCACCTTTATCTTCACAATAAACCAGAAAAGTGTGATTAGAATAAATGACAGTCAAAACATGACATCTGCTGTTTACCATTGAGGTAAAAGCAATAAGCATTGGAGAGGTGGCACTCAAATCGAATTCCCTACTCGGAGCAAATTAGAGGCCCATGGGCTACAATGCTTACATGTCTTATTTTCACATTGTTTAAAATCAAAATGATAATGAAAAAATACCTTTAATTCACTGCACATCCCTAAACTTGAATGATACATCCCATAATTTAAAAAGTATTAAGCACTCTTTTATATGCAATATATTTCAGTATGAGACTCAACAACAGTACAAGGAAAATTAAAATCTCAAAAGTCAATGCTACATATGCAATGGCCTCCATCTTGCAAAATGGCTGACAAAGTATGATTGGCTGAAAATATCACATGATCAAAAGTCCCATAACAACATACACTGTCAGACTGAAAAACAACCTTCTGAGCCTTTTTACTTTAAGAAACAAACAAGTTTTACTCTGGTGTTTGTCCGAGTTCAGGAACTTAGGCTGGCGCATGGAACTGGTCATCTATGACTTTGTCAGAGAGAGATTAAGATTAACCCAAAACTATAGTTAATCTACACTGATCGAAAGTTCAGGGGTATAAATCACACGGACAATTGTTATCCTGTTGTAATCACATAAACATACCGACGTATATCAAATGTAGGGTTTTGCTGAATAATACGTGTTACACTATGGCTAAGAACATTCATTTTGGAAGATATTCTCAAAAATTATATCAAAATCAGAGCAGTATGGCGCCCGCAGCATTGGGCTTTTAACACACTACCCTAAAAACCAAAGTCACAATGACGCGCTTTCAAGATGCAATACAGTTCAAATACAAGCACCTCAATTGGTTATCTGGACTTTATGGACATACATCAGTGGTTTTGAGTATCTTGGAACGACTTTGTCTGCCGAGTCAACATTGATTGGAACTTTATTGTGCATGTTTTTGAAGGACCGAAAATTTCCTAAAAATTGTAAGGAGTCATTAATATCGAAGAAAATTTTGCTTTAATATAAGCAGTGCGGATTTGAAAATGGTTTAAGTCATCTGTTGACTTTTTAAACGCGGAACTGGCATTTCCAATTTAACACAGTTCAAACATTCTTTATTTAAAACAGTATACTGCATTACATGGTTACAAATGGCACAATATTTTCTGTTTTTCTTGTTAGCTGGTTCATTGTCTTGTAAAATGTGCAATTTCAAATATGATTTTGTTAGAACACACTATGAACGTGCGGTAAAACATGAAAATAACCTTTTGTCTTAACATGAATGATTTTGAAATAAATTTCACAATTTGACATTGGCAACCAATAGAAGTAATCTTGAAATGACAATGTCAGAATTTCATAGGAATATCATTTGTAGTTTTTTCATAAAAGCAACCCGAAAAGTGATTGGTTAGAACTTTCGATCAGTGTAAATCTGAACTTGGTATAAAAGCCCTCTGTGACTTTTCAATAAATGGGTTATCATATGATGTCGCGTCTGAAAGTGTAATAAAGCCATGCATTAAAAACGATAATCCACTAGTGGATTAAATATGCAAATTACGTCGCAGCGTTACAGTATACGTTGACGTTCATTAAAACGTCGCGTTTTCTAATGGCGACATCGTGACGTTTTAGTGCAAATTTTGCTAATAAAATGCGATTTTAGTGTCATATGATAAATAGAATCTTGCTTTCGTGCTTCTGTTTTATTGAATTTATTAAACTCGTTGGGGAAAACTGATAAGATGCTCGGCAAAGCCTCGCATCTTGTCATTTTCCCCAGCTCGTTTAATAAATTCAATAATACATGAGCACTCATGTAAGATCCTCTATATATGTACCACCCTATAACCACAGCCACCAATCACAGCTGTCAGTACGAATTGTTATAACATCCCTAAGAAAATTTAGATATCCACTGAGAAACAGCAAATTAGAATAATGTAGGTCAACGCCTTGTCTCAGAATGAAAGAAATACTGTACATGAATGGATAATGGTGAATCGACACAATAAAAAAAAAGCTGGTGATCAGCCAGCACAGATTCACAGGCTAAATGTAGTCTATGATCTCAACAGGTGGATCAGGAAACCATTTTATATGGTGGTTTGTATATGTGTGTGGCTCTTTTTTGTGGCTTTAAAATCTATACCCTCATACCTCTAAATAACACCCACTTTCGCAAAATGCAATGCCTACAGGGCGTTTAATAGGATAAATATGGTATTAGTTCTAACTCATTATAATCTCCTCAATGAGGCAGCTCCAAGAAGAGGTCACAGCATAGTTTTAAAGAAGAATAGCGTCATGTTTTTCTGTCATTTTTTCAAAGGAGGAGCAACTTTTTTGACTTCCTATATGCTTTCCTGAACAACTAAATCTTCTAAAATGGGTCTAAAACAGAGGAAAGAGGGAGCAAATTATTTCTTTTAAAGAGTTGATGCAAATTTTAAAGGGATGCTAAATGAAAATGGCAGGGTTGCTGCCCCTGAAAGAGTACCCATTCATCCTAATGGAGGAAAAGAAAAACCAAGCTGGTTTTTCTTTTCCCCCATTAGGATGAATGGGTTGCTGCCCCTGAAATGACGTCGTACTTGCCATGATGCAACTGCATGACGTTGCTTCTATGTCAGTGCAATGTCATTTAGACTTTGTGCTCGCTGGAAATGATCTCAGAATGCTTTTCAAAATTCCACTTTATTGTAGATGTCTGGACAGGCGAGAGGTTGTCATACCATTATCATCAATTAAGTGAAGGTATAGGTTAAGGTCTAGGTTAATGCAACATCATATGAGCCGCGACACGAGAAAACCAACAATGTGGTTGTGCACCCCTCGCAGACTCAGATCAGCCTGGGCATTCACCCAGTCTGATCAGAGTCTTCCCTAAGCGCTTAAAAGGTAGCTAAGGGTCTAAGCTGGCACTACGCGGACAGCGAAGATTCTGATCACACTGGGCGGATGTCCAGGCTGATCTGAGTCTGCGCTGGGCGCACAACCACATTGTTGGTTTAGTCGCGTCGCGGCTCAGTTATTATTCCCCACTGTTGTTTTCAAAGGGAGCAACTCTTGTGACTTGCTGTTTTTGCTTTCTTAGGCAATGAAACTTTAAAAATGGGTCTACACTTTAAACGAATTTAAAGGAGCAATTTCTTTTCCTTTAAGAGTTTACCCACATTGCGAAGGGAGGAAAGAATGAAAATGGCAGAGTTGCTTTCCCTACCTAAATAGTGTATTTACAGGAATGAGCCACAACATGACAAAACATAGTGACATATGCGCCCAGCAAAGACTCAGATCAGCCAGGACATCCTCGCAAGGGTCTTTGCTGTCTGCATGGAAGTGCCCTTAATTCTGATCAGACTGGACAGATGCCCAGGTTGATTTGAGCCTTTGCTGGGTGCACATGCCACTTCATTGGTTTTGTTGTGTGGTGGCACAGTAAATTTTGTCAGATACTCATAGGTCCCATTTAACCTGGTATGGCTCATCTATTTATGTATGACGTATTTTAGGTGGTTTTGATAGTACATAAATATTATACTCACTTGTGAATGAAATAAAAGTGCCAACCAAAGAGTTTGTTTTCTTGATTTGAGCCGCGACACGACAAAACCAACAATGTGGTTGTGCGCCCAGTGAAGACTCAGATCAGCCTGGGCATCACTCCAGTTTGATCAGACTCTTCGTTAAGTGCTCAGTGGGTAGCTAAGGGTCTAAGCTACCTCCATGCGGACAGCGAAGACTCTGATCAGACTGGGCGAATGCCCAGGCTGATCTGAGTCTGCGCTGGGCGCACACCCACATTGTTGGTTTTTACGTGTCGCGGCTCATATGTCAGAAAATTAAATGATTTGAGAATGATTTATAGGTTTGTGAAAATCACACATTTCCTTTGTATGAATTTCAGGTAGCATATAACTTATAATTCGAGAGGAGCATGGCATACACTGTATGAGTGAGATTACACATGGATCTGGTACTATGGCAACCTTGGAATTACCAACTGTTGTGCAAAGTAACTTGGCAGATTGAGCTCTAGTACCTAGGCAGAAAGACGTCTAGATGACGTCACTGACACCAGGATGAACTCTTTCGTTCTTTCTTCCATTACGCCTTAACCCCCGAAGGGGACACAGACGGTGTACTTTTGTACACTCCGGTGTTGCAGGATGAAAGCCTACGTATAGCCATGTAGCTATAGTAGGGATCTTTAACCTGCACAGGGGATGACTCTCCCTGCACAGGGGGCCTCCAGTTAACGTCCCGATCCGAAGGACGGCACACTTGTTAGCATCATCCCTGCAAATGATGCTAGAGAAACGCGTTCGGACATTGGAAGATTTCGCCTCGGGCGGGATTCGAACCCACGGACCTCTGGCTTCAGAGTCAAGTGCACTAACCACTGAGCCACCGCGCTTCACTTGATTTGACTCTTAGTTGCTACGGTAACAGATCTACGACGTCACTGACACTGTATGCCAATGACATTACAAACTGAAATTCTTTCAACAGAAACTTTTGTCAAACAAATTATTATTCTTAATTCATTTAATTCCGTGTTATAAATCAGTATCATGTTGCACGCTACATTGCTGCTCATGAACAGAACTTTTTTGGTGTTTGCTCCTAGCTTCCAAAGGGCCGGGTAGCGCAATCGGTAGGGCACCTGACTCGTAAGTCAGAGGTCCTGGGTTCGAATCCCGGTCTGGCCACATACTTTCGTTTCTCCTTCCGCTGATTCAAGAAGGGCAGTTGTCAGTTACTGGCGAAAGTATGTGCACTTAGTACTGGTTAACCGCTTAAGAGGTCTAAGCCTCCCCAGGAATAGTGTGGTTAGGTTAACTGACCGTCCCGACATGACCTTAGTTGTTTACCCTGGACGTTAAGCATCAAATCAACCAAAATCCAAAGTTAAATGCATCTGTAATTGTTCTTGGCCCAAAATATCTATAATTGAAGTTTGTTAACTTGACTTTAACAGATATCCTGGAGTGTGTGTGGGATTGGGCTAGGTGTATTTAGAGCCTAAAGTTTAGAAAATCAGGCCCAGGCTCATTACTGATGCAAATACATCCGAAAAAAAGTGAAAAGTAAATAAAGAAATACCCATTGGGAAGCTAAGATTGAACTCGGGCCAGCTACAACCGCTGCGCTTAAACATGCAGAGGCAACAACATATCTCTTTTCTGAGAAGTATAGCGGCGACTATCAATAAAACTGCGGTCTCTATGGCCAGGCGCAGTGGCCATAGCCAGCATGGCTTCTTTATTTCTCTACTATAACTAATTATTGCTAACAAGTGCAGGCCCGGATTGGACTGCTCCTGTCTGTTCAGGCTCTTGCAAGGATACTTCTATAGTATGCATTTCTGGAATCAAGTAAACAAAGAAGCTGAGCATAAAGTTTGTTTTATTATTTTTCAGATCAACAGACCTTAGTCAAACACTTATAATTGTAATACTTAACCCAGACAAGGCGTCCTTTTGTGGCAAACCTCAACAGAAACATTTATGCTCCCATAATTTGTACCTGAAGCTTCACTGATAGATATTTACACGGCTGGTAAACGCGCAGTTCCATTTCCACCAGTAAATTAAAAACGCAAGCTTCTGCAAAAAAAAAAAAAAAAAAAAACACACACACACAAAATATGACAATGCTATTCAACTGCCATGTATAAAAAGCATATCTGGGTGCAATATTTGCTTTGAATTAAAAGAAGTGGTAGATTTATCACCGAACTCCTAAAAGTGGCCAATCCGAAATTTCGGTTTGGCCACTTTCAGAAGTTTGGTGATAACATGTAGCAAGTTTATCTTTAAAGAAGCTAAATTTTTGTACTAATTAGCTTTACCTACAGACATATGAGTCGAATAGCACTGTTAAATTTGGAAAAAAAAATGTGGAAGCTTGAAATTTTAATTTCCAGTTTGGGATGGAATTGCGCGTTTATCAGACGTGTATATAAGGCACATGTTGAGGAAGTATGTCTTTACTCATACGCCGCCATCCTTGCAAGTCCAGTCCAGTGACACATGCATGTTCTGGTCCCCTGCTTTTAAGAATCTAAGTTTTTAAACCGAATGGGCACACCTACAGTTTTTTCCAGCCATTTTTAACATAAGGGAACCAACTTTTGTACTGCCTGATTGCTTTCCTGAACAAAGCAGCCCTTTCAAATGGAATCTACTCTTCAAAAAGGAAACAATTTGCTCCTGATAAAGCGAATTCTTCCATTAAAGAGTTGACTTTCATTGAGAAGGGAGGCGAAACTGAAAATGCATTTTTTTTCCTGGAAACTGTATACGGTCCTGTCAGATTCCCAGCAGGCACATGACGCCGCATTGACGTCGATGCAACGTAATAACGTTGCATCGACGTCAGTGCGACGTCATTTTGACGTCATGAGCCTGCTTGGTTTTGCAGGCCCTGACCAGGTGGTGCATGTGTGAAGGATGGACTGGACGTGCATCTCCTGTCTAAAACAGTCTCATCCCAAAACACTTATATGGTGAAATACAAATCTATACCTCCGCTGACTTGAAATTACATGTAAGTTCAAAATCTGGCATTTCAAACAAGGTTGGGAACTGGCCATGCCATATGATACCAAAAAAACAAGACTACCACAAAGTCACATACATGTTTTTATAATATAAAAATGCAGGGATAACAACCTACGTCATAGCGCAAATATCGGAACTACTCATCCGACGTCCATTTTGAAGAAAGAAATGACGTTTTTCCGTATATTGCAAATAAGACATGAAAAAGGAGGATGTGGTGCCCGCTACAAGCTTATATGAGCCGCGACACGAGAAAAACAACAATGTGGTTGTGCGCCCAGTGCAGACTCAGATCAGCTTGGGCATTCACCCAGTTTGATCAGTCTCTTCGTTAAGTGCTTAAATGGTAGCTAAGGTTCTAAGCTACCTCCATGCGGACAGTGAAGACTCTGATCAGACTGGGCGGATGCCCAGGCTGATCTGAGTCTGCACTGGGCGCAAAACCACATTGTTGGTTTTCTCACGTCGCGGCTCATATAATCCTGGTATTTTGGAGATGGCTATACTAAAGGTAAGAAATCATCAAAACATCTCTACAAGGTCCGACGTGAACATCTGTGATAAACATAAAAAACAATCACTATAATCGGAAGTGTGTGCAGATTTGCTTAATTCTGGTAATAATGATTCCAAGATATCAACCGGTGCCACGTCGTCTAGAAATTTGGTTGTGCCATTATTTGCAGCACTTTCATTATACAATTACAAGGTTATTTACCTTATTCACTATAATAAGATTGCCGTTGGTAGAATGTATTCCAAGTCACCGGCGATATTTGACTAGGCGTTTCATGTTCCACGATTCTTAGCGTGAAGAACTTTACACGAAGTGCTTCACGCTACGATTCGTGAAGCACGAAACGCCCAGTCGAAGAGGGCCACTATGACGTAGTTTGCCACCCTTGAAATATCAAAACAGAAACATTCAAAATACAACCTAGTATGAACAATCACCTTCATTATGAAGATTTAACACATAAAAATACGACCCAAGAACCAATGTGCAAGTTGCGGGTAAAATGTTGTCATTTACATACAGACACTATACAAGGGAAATTGTTTATGAAAGTGTTGAATAAAAAAAAGGATCAATGGGTAAACTGTCTTGGGGAAGCATCTATGTGATTTTTATAGTGCCTGCTTTATCCAATGGGGTCAACTCATATTCTTTCCTTAGAAGCCAGGGGGTCTGGTTCCTAGGTGATAGCATATGTCAACTGTACAGGTAAAGGTGTAAAAATTTATTCGGTCATTGGACCAGGATCACCAAATATGATAATTTCAGCCGCGACACGACAAAACCAACAATGTGGTTGTGCGGACAGCGCAGACTCAGATCAGCCTGGGCATCCGCCCAGTCTGATCAGAGTCTTCACTGTCCGCATGAAGGTGGCTTAGACCCTCAGCTACCCATTTAGCTTTTAGCGAAGAGTCTGGTTGGACTGCTTGGATGTCCAGGCTGATCTGAGTCTGCGCTGGACGCACGACCAAATTGTTGCTTTTCTCGCGTCGCGCCTCATTTCAGTGGCTGACTGAAGGTGTTGGCACTATGTCACCAAGTGACAGAACGACACTGTGTTGTTGTTCCCATTCTCATAGCGACGTTCCGGAAGGTATCCATAGTTGCACACTCCTGGCACTGAGATTGTCCATGAATGACAGTGTGAAAGTTTATTCTCCTTATATAGCTCCACTCCTGTCTTTAAGAATATACTCAGTTTTGGAAGGGCTCTATCGGCCAGGAAAACATTACTTATTCCAGCACTTTGTGCCTACTTGTGGCGAGGCATTATTCAGTACTTTCATTTAACAGTACCGTATACACTATCATCTGCATTCCTTCTTTCCATATTACATTTTAAATGCTGCATCGTTCAAACTTTGCGTCTCAGGCAACTGTTCTCGACACATTACATCGCTTGCCATCTCGGCTCATAAGACGCTTGCTCTTGCACAAGTTTTTCTTTCATTGCGGACAATAAAGAGAACCAGAAACTGCATTTATTTCATAACAATACAACAACTCAGGTCAGACCGAGAGGTTATAAACTTGAGTACATTCTCGGTGCTCGGAAGCAGCCAATCAGTGAGCTTTATTTTGAGTTTGAGATTATTTTCAAGTTTTATAACCTCGAACCCAGGTTTTGTAAGTATAAATTTTAACAAATGAATAACGCTGTTAAAAATCCAGTCCTTTGGCATATATGTGTAATATCCGTAATATACCGCATTTATTCCGCTATAAAACAGTGTTTTCCATGTCTAGAATGGTCTCAAATATTTAAATCAGCTTATAAGATTATGCTTTGAGATGAGTTTTTCAGTTCTAAAACAATCCCAAAATTCTAGATTCGTCTTAGACGGATATCGATTTTTAGGATTGTTTTCGACGGGGAAACCACATCTCATAACCGAAGAAATACGGTAGTCAGGGGCGTACCTAGGGGCAATTTCATGATACGCACAACCATGTTTTATGGTCTACTTCTTGAAAGGAAAGCTAGTATTTCAGCCACTTTGGTAATTGGTATTGCAATCTTGTCTAATTTATAAAATTTCAGCATGCAAATATGCAGGTGCGTTTTGAAATTTTGTCAATTTTGACAAAATTTCAATACGCACTTGCGTATTTGCCGTATACGTAGCTACGCCCTTGGTAGTGAGAGTGTGTACAGTTCGTTTTTTTTCAAACTCTATAAAGCTGGAAGGACCAGTTCCTATCTGGCCAAACTACGCAGTTTCTGACCAAACATCACATAAAAGAACTCGCAGAATGTATCTTGTAATAATGACATTTTTTTACGACGCGGCTAAAAATTAACTCTTTAAGCGCCCAAAAAAATCGAAACAGATCAGTGTGCAAACTGGGTAGATCCAGATGAAGCGGCTCATCATCATGAACCGCTGAATCTGGATTTACACTGTTTGCGTTTTAAGGGTTAAATGAGTAGCAATATCAACAGGTCACAATTATGAGTACGAAATACTAACATGATTCATGTGTTTTCTTTCTAGGTTTTTAATTTTTTTATTTTATTTTCTTCTAGTTTTCGGAAAGATTATTCAGTTAGATGTTTGTTGCATTTTCTCTTCCGTGCAAAATGATATCGTCTTTAAAGTATGCTGAAAATTTTGGCTGTGCATGATGCTTATGTACAATGCATGATGTTTGAATATTATGATTATAACGATAAAGGCATAATATAATGTCGCACTAGTAAGATCTATTCTTTGTAAAATGTGTTTGCCTTTGCGTGGATAGAAAATGTTACAAACTTTTTCATATAATGCAGGTCCACATGAAACGCCCATAGTGAGCCTATTTACTGTGCATTGCAGTTTACGATATTTTTAGTATTGTTATATTTCTTCATTATTGTTTTTATAATTATCATCATTGTCATCGTTTTTATATGTGTTGGTCAAAACCTTTCCAAGATAAAAGAATTATGTAAACTTGCATTCTTAAAAGCCAGTTTCCCATGTTTGGGACTGACAGAATTAAACAATAGCCAATTTGTATACATATTTTTGAGCATGTTACCGCGTCAAAAACTAATTAGATGAAGCAAATTTATGATTTCCTGAAGTTGCAACATCGTATAGCTTGCCATTATCAACAGCATGCTTGATAATGTGATTGATTTAAACTGCCTATCTGGACACACTTAGCGGACTGGAACACATGACATATTCATTCGGAAAATACGTGCTCTAGCATTTAGTCCCCGCAGTCAACCCAAACATGCACAATAATATGCAGGTATCACGAAACATGGTTAAAGTCCTAGAAGATCCATCATCATTCTTGTCTGTGGAGGTATAGCACTTGGCCTGCCTGCACCTCCCATTCCTGCCATACCCGGCATGCCTGCCATCCCCCCTCCAGCTCCGCCTGCAGGATCCATCATTCCTGCACCGCCAGCTGCTCCACCTCTTCCCCCTCTTGGAGGTTTGTAGCCAGGATCTCCTGGTTCAAGTGGTTCAGGACCTAATCCTAACATCCCCATGAGTTCAGTCATCATTCTTTGCTCCATCATAAATTTTCTTCTCTGCATAGCCCGCTCTCGCGCAGACGGCGGTCTCGGTCCTCTTCTACCTCTTCGACCCCTGTCCCTCGGACGTCCAAATGTATCCCTTGGATCAGCAAATGTTCCACTTATCGAGCTTCCTGGTCCAGCCCCTCCCCCATCTCTTCCACGCCCTCTCCCTCGCCTTAGTGAAATACCCAGAGCTCTTTCTACAGCCGGAACAATTTGTGAGACATCGCCGCTTTTCGCGATTCTTGGATTCACACCCGACTTCATGAGCAGTTCGGGAGTTAGTCCAATTAAGATAGTAAGAGGATTGACTGGTGTTCCGGAACGACGTCCTTCCTCCATCTGCTTTACAAACATGTCTCTAACAAATGAACGCGTAACTGGGTCTGGTCGTATTGGCACTGGCGGTTTCTTTGCAGCGCCTGTTTGATGAGCTGGTTTTGCAGGAGGTTGAGCCGGCTGTACACTCGCGGTTTGCTGAACTTGAAGACCCGCAGCCCAAGCGGGAACTGGTTGTTGTTGTACCTGCTGAGACTGGATAGTTTGTTTTTCGGCGGCCTGTTTTGCCATTGCTGCTTTGACAATCTCTTCCCAGCTCGTGGTCGGCTGTGCAGCGGGCTGAGCGGGCACGATTGGTGTTTTAGGTGGGGCTGGTGCGGTAGCCGCTGCAGCTTTCCTTGCTTCTGCCTGAGCTGCAGCCAAAACAGCTTGCCATGCTACCGCTGTTGCATCTGTTCCTGAACCAGTTTCGCCTATAGGCGTAAAAGATGTTTCTGTGGGAACGCTTTCCACCTGCTGGGAACCTTGGACTTGTACCGACTGGCTCCATGTTTGAGTAGAATCACTTCCTAACATAGCAGAAGTCTGTGCTCCTGCAGCTTGTTGAGGGATTTGTTGTTGTGGAGCCATGGGTTGTCCAAACTGACCGCCCTGTTGCACTGTCTGATATGCCGGAATCACTGAGCCTGTATTCTGTGCTGCTTGCAACTGTTGTTGAGTGACTGCCATCTGAGCAGTGCCTGACATGCCAGATTGTTGTTGCACCGACATAGCTTGTTGAGCGCCTGCTTGTTGTTCCCATTGCTGAGCTTCAGTCATAAGGGGTCCTGTCACAGCAGCAGGCATTTGCTGATTTTGTTGAAAGCTCTGGTCTCTGGGCTGTGATATATCCATCGGTTTTTCAAATCCAGGGGCTCTCTGAGATGAATCTATTTGCTGAGCAGCCTGAAATCCTCCTGCTTGTACCGCCATTTGTTGTTGATCAGCCTGGACCATTCCTCCTTGGTAAGTTGTGGCATCTGCTTGTTGAATTTGACCTGTCATTTGTTGCTGTCCGGCTTGAGTCATTCCTTGGTAAGCTGTGCCATCTGATTGCTGGACTTGGCCTGCCATTTGTTGTTGGTCGACTTGAGTTGCACTTTGGTAAACCGTGGCATCTGTTTGCTGGGCCGCGTTTGTCACCTGTTGTTGGCCAATTTGAGCCTGGCCTTGGTAAACTGTAGCATCGGCTTGTTGGATTGGACCTGTCATCTGTTGTTGTTCGACTTGTGCAACTCCCTGGTTAGTAGAAGCATCTGCCACCTGAGCCTGAACTGTCATCTGTTGACCAAATTGTGGGCCTTGTTTCATCACAGTCTGCTGTGAAACTAACATTTCGTTACCTTGTGGTGATAATCCTTGAACAGCTGAAACACCTACTGGCTGTTGTTGTATAGTCTGTGGTGGTTGTTCATATACTGTCGGCTGGACTTGCAAAGGTGGCTGTGGATCAGTTGGTAGCGACTGTGCACCCCCGACATCAGACATCTGCGCCGATCCAGATATTTGAACCTCTCCACGAACAGACATATCAACTCCTGTATCAGTTACACCCGAAAACACCGTTCCTTTTTCGACAGCGCCAGCAGCGCCTATAGCACCAGTTTTTATGGATGTTGAAGTTCCTGTTTGTTGTAAGGTCGCTGTTGGAACGTAGGCATTAGTAGCTGCATCCCAAGTGAAACCAGCTTCTGCCCACGTTTGACCAGCTTGGCTTGCTGTCTGTGAAGGAGCTGCATCTGCTGGTGTTTGACTTTCACTTGCTCTAACAGACTGTTGCATGCCAGCATTTGTTTCACCTACGACTACTTGTTTAGCTGTAGCGTCAGCTGTATTCTGAATGTTATTGGTCTGGGCGGCCGTGACGTCGACTTGGCTCTGCGCTCTCTCCGAAGTTGCAACAGGCACATAGGAATTTGTTGCTGCATTCCACTGCATACCTGCTTTTATTGAAGCTTGACCGGCTTGGCTCGCAGCAGCGACAGGTTGCTGTACCGCGGTGCGATCTGTCATTATTTGTGCGTCAGCCCCTACATCTGTAGAGGCAACTTGTCGATTAATTGTGATTTGTTCTTGTGTAGCTTGTGAGGAAGTAAAATCTGTCTGGGCCTGAGCAGGCTGAACAGCAGTGTCGACCTGTGGTGCTGCTGGGGCATCTTGAGAGGCAAACAAAACCCATGCTTGCTGGTTAGGATCCCATGTCCACTGTTTCTTCTCGCTCTGGATGTCAGCAGCAATGTTTCCACCAGCAAATGACCATGCTGGCTGAGTACCACTTCCCAGTACACCAATTGGTGTAAACCCTGCATCAGCTTGGGTTTGGCTATCAGGAAGAGTCTGAACAGGTTTCTCGACATTAGTGCCTCCTGGAATGGTTGCGCTTGTATCTACAATATTAGCCCCGACACTGGCCTCTGCCTTTCGAGATGCTGTCATATCTGCCGAGCCACTTACAACTTCAGACATTACCGAACTTTGCCCTGCTGCCTGACCCATTCCACCAAGTCTAAATGTTCCCATCATCTGATTACCAAACCCTGCAAACATGGATCCTGGATCAGTCTGGATGGCTGTTTGATCGGCAGAGCTAGTATCCGTGACTGCTGATGTTTGACTTGTTATATCTGTTTGACCACTTACCGGTGTTGTTTCAGATTGACCCGTAGCTTTGTTGGCGGTCTCATATTTTACCCAAGACATATCAGCATTGCTTGTTCCACCCATTAATCTGCCTCCAAGTTCTCCTGTACGTCCACTGAAAAGCCTGCCCATGTCCATCATGAAACTTGTAGGTTTCGTTTCAGAAGTTGCTGACTCAGCAACACGTGATTGCTGATTTTGTTGTTGAGATGCAACATTTCGATTTGACTGTTCAACTGGTATTTTTTCTTCTGCTGAAAGAGTTGTATCTACGTTTGTAGCTGCGACATTGGTTGGCACTTTCCCAAGCATCTGGTTCATTTCAGCCAAGTTTGTTTGCGACTGACCACCAGCAGATTCGATTGACTGTCGGGTAACTTGCTGACTGATAGACATTTCTCTGAGAGATTTGTCGCTAACTTGGTTCAGTTGTTGCGCCATATTGTGAGCATTACCCTTTGCCAGTGCAGTAGATTCTTGACTGGGTTTTGAGGTTGGGTTATCAGCATTCTGGGTAATCCCGAGCATTTGTCCAGAATTACTTGCCATGTCAAAGCCCTGACCGCCAAATTTGATGTAATTTACCATCTCTGGGCTGAGCCTCATTTGCATGAGATTTCTTAACATGGTTTTGTCTATTACTATATTTGCATTGGCAGACGACAGATCCATTGCTTTTTCACCCACTGTGTTTGTCGGTGCCTGTGGCTCTGAATAAACGGCTGTCATTTCTGTCGCCCCGTCCTGTGCCTGGGCTGTTGTGTCCATAGCTGGTTTCGGCATAATGTCAGGCCCAATTGGCATCTTAACATCGGGGGCACCAGATCCTGGAACCATAACATCTGGACCGATTGGAATTTTTGGTACCTCAGATCGCGGTATTACAGTATCCGGACCCATGTTTTGTCTTGTCGGCATTACCATATCCGGTCCGACAGAAGTTTTTGTGCCTGAGACATCAGAACCAGGTACTACTGTGTCTGGACCCATTGGTTGTCTGGCAGCGGGTTGACCTTCAGCATTAGGGTTTATCGCATCTTGCCCTATAGGTGTCTTCTGTACCGAGGCAGCTCCGGTTTCTGTGCCAAGAACAGAAGCGTCAAACGTCATTCCAGTTCCAAACATGCCTTCCATGCCAGAAAACAGATTTGGCGTCATCGCCATTTGGGAACCCATGGAACCAAAACCTTGCATCATCATGTCGGGATTGTTTGCCATCTGCTGACTCTCCAGTCTAGCAAGAAGCTGCATCATTTCTGGTGTCATACCGCCCATTTGACCTGCAGGTCTGCCAACAAGACCTGGAATCGTTTCCGCTCCACTTCCTGCGTTCATTAAATTCATCTGATTTGCGTTTTGTTGTAACATTGACTGTTCAGAAGACAAACCTTGCTGAGTTTGCGATTGCATTGACTCTACTAGCATTGCCTGTGCCTGCTGCTGTTGTGCCTGTTGTGCTGCCGCCGTCTGGGACGTGTCTGTTAACATTGACTCTACGGGTTGTTGAGCCTGTCTCATAGCCATAGCTTCCGCCGATGTTGAAAGAGGTCCAGCGGAAGTCTGACTACCTCCACCAGCCATAGCGAGAATTGTCGCGATGTTCTGATCTGGTACCATTTGTGCTGAAAAAAGTAACAAAAACTAAGAGCTGGTCCACCGGGCACACACGTTGAAACAACATTGAAACATCGTTGATTCAACGTCATGACGTTGAATCAACGATGAATCAATTTGTTTCAACGTTGTTTTTTTCCACTGGGTAAGAGACGATGGGCTACAGAATTTATGGATATTTGACCACGTTACCATGGTTAGGCTGGTCATCATTCTTAAATTTGTCATTAACATAATTTTGACGTTGTTTCGTTTCAGTTCGTTTCAATTCTCATAACGACGGTCGCCTAACACTGTTGTCGTTCCATATTTCTCATAACGAAGGTCTCCTCCCAGGAGAATTGACTGTCAACAACAACAGCGTCAAAATTATGTTACCGGCTAAATTTAGCATGTGGCACAGCATAACCATGGTAACGTGGTGACTCTGCAGCAAAGACTTAAGGTAGAAAGATACTGAATAACTCAAACAAAACAGAGTTAACGTTCATGATGAAATAGGTGAACTTTGGAGTTGTACAGGTATATAGCATACACTAACAATGTCTGAAATTCCTAAGTTTTCGGGCAGATAGGTCTGTACAAACAGTGGAAACCGAGATCAGACTTCTCCTTAGGAACCAGTCTAATCAGAGTCTACGCAGTTGCCATTCCAGATGCGCGTTTATGTAGGGATTTCTCTATGGTAGAACCAGAATAACAGAGGAATAAGGTGCAGAATGGGGGGTGTCTGTTTTTTTTTATTATTATTATTTTGTCTCCTTTAATTCTCGATCTATCTTTTTATCCTTTTTTTTTCTTTCTCCCTCTGCCTGGGTGGCGGCTCGATATAGACTGAAATTCTTAAAGAGCCATTAAATCCAAAACAACCAATCAAACCAGCCATTCAAGGGAATTAAGTCCAACATTATTTCCGTCAGCCTCAGTTTTTGGGAAATGTTTTGACTTTTTAACATTGTTTTGCCAGGAAACATTACTACAATAATATGCAGAAGCAGGCCCAGTCTGACCTTTCTACCTTAAATATACCAACACTTTATTTTGGCCAGATTCATTTCTTAACAAATTTACATAGTTATAATTTATGAAAGCGCAAATATGCCACTCACAGAAATAGCTAGAGAGCCAAAGTTTAGTGCCTTGGATATCAAGGGTTATATTGCACTTTCCTGTTCTTATGAAAGGTTCATTAACTCATAAGTAGGAAATAAGGCACGGATGTTTGTTTTACGCAGCCCAGCATAGATACATTCATATACAAGAACATGTGGGTTGCTTGTAAGTGTCCAATTTAACTACAGCCAACTCCCGATATCTCGAACTCTGATATCTCAAAGTATCTTCTTATACCAAAGACTGTACTTCCTATTTTTATTTTCATTATAACTTCTGTTATCTCAAACTACTGATATCTAAAAAATTAATTTTCTGGTATCAGAAAATTTGATTAGAGATATCAGTACTTTGGGCTGAAATTCGACTGCGGGATATCGAGAGTTGACTGTATATGTATTTATTTATTAAATTGTTTGCATTTTCATTTACAACTGAATAATCTATGACACAGTCTACATATTAATGTAGATTGCCTGATCCCATTAAGAAATGCCAATATCAATTTAGAGAGTATGGGTACATTTCTACATTTTTCGCCAGTTTTACGAAGAGGAATAACTTTTGTAACTTCCAGTTTGGAAACAAAATAAAAAAAAAAGAAAAAAAAAAAAGAGGAAACTTCGAATTTGTTTTCTTGGGCTATGTCAGCCATTTCAAAAAGGGATCTGCTCTTAAAAGAAAGAATTTGCTCCCAGAGGAGCAAAGTCTTTTCTTTAAGAGTTGACCCATTTTGAGTTGAGGCGAAAACTAAAATTGATTTCCCCTGACATTGTACCCATTTACCTTAATTAATCAAATTTAAAGCAACTCAGGTATATTACCGGTTTGTGGTGGCGGTGTGTCAGGGACCTGTTGTTGCGGACTTCCCGATATTATCCCCATCGCCTCCCCTAGCTGTCGAATTAAATTCTCTTTCGCTTCTAGAACATTTTGGGCATTCGGATCTGGTGGCGCTGGACCTGTGGGCTCAAGATTAGTTGTGTCAGCTGGCTGTGGTCTGGTCATACCGCGCATGCCCGACATGATTTGCTCTGCGGTTGGCATGAATCCCAGACTTGTGCTAAATTGAGTTCTCGGAATCTGCGCCATTGTCTCGGAAGGTTTATCAGAAACGCTGGTTCCCTGAGTTGGCGATAGGTATTCTACGCTGCCTCCCTTTTTTCCTCTGTCAGCCGGGGACGCAAGTTCCGCGTGAACAATCATGGTTCCCTGCCTTGAAGCGGTGGATGTTTCTGCGAGATTTGACGCAGCCTCATTAAGACCAGCAATGTAGGTTGTACCAAGTATTGACGAAGCGTCCATTGGCTTGCCTAAAAGAGAAATTTTGTACATCACTTTTTAATGCAGATTATCACGAAGGTAATACTAATTCCCCTACCTGTGCTGTCGACAGAGTCAGTCAATTACTATGCACGTAAAAGTGGCAGTCGGCCGAGACAATCGACAGCAGTATCAGTCCTGTCGATAGCCATGAACTATGGAATCATTTACCATCATTAGTAATGCTTACGACCGAATTCTTGGTCGTCAGTCACTTTGCATAGTCCCGGATCGGTCGACAGCACAGGTAGTCAAATTGATTTTGCCACCGTGATTATGCAGAACATTTAAAGAAAAACATATGAGCCGCAACACGAGAAAACCAACACAGTGGTTGTGCGCCCAGCACAGACTCAGATCAGCCTAGGCATCTGCCCTATCTGATCTGAGTCTTTCCTTTGCGCTTAAAGGGTAGCTGAGGGTCTGAGCTACCTCCATGCGAACAGCGAAGACTGTGATCAGACTGGGCGGATGCCCAGGCTGATCTGAGTCTGCGCTGGGCGCACAACCACTTTGTTGGTTTTCTCGTGTCGCGGCTCATTTACTGAAAAGAAACAACAGAGCCTAAACTTTGAACCAAAACAGTTTTATATGTTTTGAAGAACGCGCAGACATGGAGCTAGTACTAAAATGCTAACCTAGCTGTCGACCGATCTAGTGCTATATTAATTAGTCCATAGCATATCCCGAGCAAACTGTACAACTCTTGTACAGTGACCTTTGTTATCAGGTTTACATGCTATAGTAAAGGGCATGACTGGAACTAAAAATCTCGGGATGTGTGCTGGACTGATATAAGTTATTCGGTTAAAAGCTTTACCAATAACGGTATATGATACTTTCGTTAATGGCTCGCGACCAAGCCAATACCACTGTTATTCATTGCCTCGGTCGACAGCCAATTTTGCATGTATTGTTATTGGACCACAGATCGGGAAACCGACATTTCTTCGATAGCAGTTCTTGAAAGCTAGCAAATTCGTAAGACTGCACCATTTTTTCTCCGCCTTCTAAGGCGCGACACGACAAAACCAACAAAGTGGCATGTACGCCACGCGAAGACGCACATCAGCCTGGGCATCCGCCCAGACTGATCATAAGCTTGAAGTGTGGCTAAGGGCCTAGGCTACCGCCATCCAGACAGCAAAGACTCCGATCTTACTGTGTGGTTGCCTAGGCTGATCGGCGTCTTCGCCGGGTGCATATGCCACTTTGTTCGTTTTCTCGTGTCGCGGCTTAATTGTTATATGTTGTGCAGGCTACGATAGACCACGAATGACGGGCGTATCTATGCTCAAAATGTCTAGCCTAACATTCACATGAACGGTAAAACATGAATAAATAAATAAATAAAAATAAATAAATACATAAATAAATAAATAAATAAATAAAAATAATAAAAATAGTAAAATAAATAAATAAATCAATTAAAATAAATCCACCAAATTTACCTGTATCAGAAACTGCTGATGATATAATGGGCGTATCAGCAATGGAGGCCTCTAGCTCGGCAGCAGAAATCTCTGGTGGGCGGGGAATTTTAGGCGCTACATAAGGAACTCCGGTGTCAGCTGTGGGATCCATGCCCATACCTGTATCCATAACTGGCTGTGTTCTCGCTGAGGGATCAACGCCTTGTGGTGGTCCCTGATTTGGTGGTGCTGCTGCAGCGACAGCGGCACCAGCAGGGGCGTCTGGTGGTCTGTACGGATCAGGCGAAGCAGCGAAAGCAGGATTTGCTGCAACACCAACTCGTGAGCCTGAGGGGCCCCTATGCTCTCCTAAAGCTTCAACACCCACCATTTCATTGCTCAGCCTCATAGAAGGAGAACTGGCTTGAGACATAGTGTTTCCCGTCGCATATTGCTGCTGCATGATCACTTCCTTTTGCGCAAGCGTCGGAGCTGCTCTGATTGGGTCGTACTGGGCGCTTGGTGATGGATCTTGATTGACCGGCTGTTGGATTGGTCCGGTGCCTGGAGCACCTTCTGGAGGCGGGGGTGGAGGAGGACCTCGGTTTATCTGTCTTGTGTGTCTAGATAAAACTCTGGTAGAGCGCCTTGCTCTGTAAGAAGTCGGGACTGGAGTCTGTGTAGTTTGTGATCCACTCATGTCGGAACCTGTGACAGAGCTTTGTATGCCTGTTGTAACTTCATTAAACGGTTGTGTTGCTGCATGTGTTGTAGGATTGCTGTTTTCAACAGAAGTCCCTCTTACTGCTCCTTCGGTAGAAACTGTAGGTTTAAAATTATCCGCCATATTTGGGGTAGTAATATTTATACCAGTGAAAGTTCTTATATCAAAATTTCTAGTTATTGCTTCTTTTGTTATGGCTGTGGTTCCATCGGTAGACATGCTTGCAAAACTTGGAGCAGTTGGTTTTGGCTGCGAAACATGTTCTGTTTCCACTGTTGATAAATCGACTACACTTTCGCCAACTGTTACACCCTCTGTAGAAGAGTCCTTTAGTGAATCAACTGTTGAGGTCATCGAATTGTTTGATTTTGAACTGTCTATCGCCGTAGTCGCAGGTGTAACGTCCACTGCTGTTGAATAATCAATAGTTTCACTAACACCATTGAATGGTAGTACAACTACATCTTTTTTCGGTTTTGAAGGGACAGATGTTTCTAACGTTGTAATTTGATTATTGGTTTCTACTGGAACAATTTTTTCAGTTATAGTTTCAGCAACATTAGGTTCTGCAACTGTTGCAGTAGATTTTACTGGGTCGTAAAAGTCAAATTTGGGTTTTACAGGCTCCTCTAGTCTAACTTCTGATGCTTCCATAGGCAAGAATGAAACTGGAATATTTTCTTGTGCAATATTTGGTTCCGCCATTTTATCAGTTACAACAGGCAATCCACCTACATTATTTTGATCTAACTTTACAACTGTTTTAGCATCGTGACTAACGAAAGACACACTTTCCCAAGAAACACCAGTTTGATCGGAAGGGGAGATAATTCCATTTTGTTTTTCTGATGGCAAGTTTGGTAAAACAGGGAAGAAATGTTTGTATTCCAGGTCGGTGGATGGAACTATTGCTATGTCGGCACAGTTATAATACTCTTCCTGTGGTCCACAACCGGTCCTGTGCAAACCGTCCGGGCACCGTCCCCAATTTGTTCCTGCAACGAAACGAAACAAGTTACAGTAAAGGTACTAACTATCAAAACACAGGTCTGACCATACAGTGAAGAATCAGATTAGACTGCTCCTAAAGAAGCAGCCTGATCTAATCTGGAGTGTTTGCTTTTCCATATGCATCTTCTTGATGCATTGCTGCAGTGATAGTAAACAGACTATTCCAGGCCATGTTAAAAACAATTATTGCTATTTGTTTTAGGTGTACCAATTTTAGCATCATTACGGCATTGATCACCGTAATAACTTGATACTGGGAAATTACTGTAATCGTGCTAAAATCCTAGCCAGTTTATTTTACCATTAGCATCCTTGGTTAACTATTTATATCCAAGGACTGTTACTAAACGAACACGAGCTGTTACGAAACGAAAAAGAGTCATAGTTACCAACGACCTGATGACCAGATCGTTTGGTAGCTATGACTCTTTTTCGTTTCGTAATAGCTCGTTTTCGTTTCGTAACACCCTTGAAAACATAGTTAACGAGATGTGATTAGGCTATGTGCTGAAACTTGCCAGCAAAATGGCTCACTGTATCTACCTTGATCAGACTGCTAAAGTTAAAGACCTAGATACTATGCCACCCGGCAAAGGATTAAGCCATTAATCCCAGACTCTTCTAGTTGTATATATTGGATGAGTTCATTTGTCATTTAAGGGGTGCCAGGTTTATTTTGTTTTGAGAATTTTTGTTTTTATTTTGAGTAGAAATACCCATTTGTCTAATGGAAAAAGTGTAGACCCTGTGTGTGCACTGTTTGTCTATGTCCCATTTTTGGGACGCTAGGCATTAATGGGTTAAGCTACCTGTTTGAGACTGTAAGTGGGCGGAGCTGTTGTTTAGGTATTGTTTCACTGAAAGTTGGTCTCCTTTACAAAAAATGGGTTTAGCTGGGAAACATTCAGATGTGACAATTTGCCTTAAGATGCCATATGTGACAAATGATGGTGACACGAGAAAACCAACAAACTGGCATGTGCGCCCAGTGAAGAACAAGATCAGCTAGGGCATCCGCTCAGTCTGATCAGAGTCTTCGCTGTCCGCATGGAGCTAGTTTATGCCCTTAGGTACCCTTTCAGCACACAACCAAGACTGTGATCAGACTGGGTAGATGCGCACGCTGAGCGAGTCTTCGCTGGGCGTACATGCCACTTTGTTGGTGTCGTGTCATGGCTCAAATGATGGTGACACAGTGACTTACAAAGTGGCATGTGCGCCCATTGAAGACTCGGATCAATCTGGGCATCCGCCCAGTCTGAACAGAATCTTCGCTTTGTGGTTAAACAGTGGCTAATGGTCTTAGCCACCTCCATGCCGACATCGAAGATTCTGATCAGACTGGGCGAATCTGAGTCTTCGCTGGGCGCACATGTCACCTTGCTGGATTTGTCATGTGACAAATAATGGTGACATTGACATCATAAGTTTTACAAAATAAATGCAGATAGCTGTCAGATTTGACACAGTACAGAACTGTAAACAAAGAATTCGGATATTACCGTAAACTTCCAAATTTGGGACACCTAAATGAACTACCGTAACTGCCCTTAAAAAAAGTTTTACTACATAAATGCAGAAAGCTGTCAGATTTGACATAGTACATAACTGTAAACAAAGAATTCGGATATAACCGTAAACTTCCAAAATTGGGACACCTAAATGAACTACCGTAACTGCCCTAAAAAACGAAAATGTTTGGTTTTACAAAGCAGTAATGCATCCAAAAGATGCAGATTTAATACCAAACAGTGAAGACCCTGATCTGGACCTACACTGCCAGCTCAGACCTATCTGTCACAATACTTAGTTTTTACGGTATGTAGAGCCTCAGTGTCTTCCCAAATGAAAAACATATTTATCATGTTTCATAGTCTGAAAATATTTTTTTTTCGCGTCGCAGACGCGTATAATTTCGCTATTGTTCTACATTTCACAAGATTTCATTGGTCAAATAACGAGTATGTCAAAATTTAGCCAATACTAGGTCAAAGGTCAATGAATATTTAATCTTCGTTTTTTCCCGTCGCATGCACTGTAAATACTAGCACTCTGTCATATATTAATTCAAAATGTTTCTCTTGTTTGTAATTATCGAAAACAGACACAGGTACTCAAAACTTTTTTTCCGACGATGATCTACTTTTGATTTCTACTTTCGGTTTAATATACACTTTTAATACACACTTAAAAATTGGTTTCAGGTTGTAAGCATGGGTAGTTCAGTGGTAAAATTCTCGCCTGCCATGCGGGCGGCCCGGGTTCGAATTTGCTGCAAGTTTTATTTTTCTTTAAACGTTTTATCTAATCTTTTTTGAATTTCAAATGGGTCTTCCCAATTTTGAGATAGGTCATTGTCGCTACCCAGTGTCAAAATAGCTTGTGAGTGCCTTCCGGCATAGGTCTCGTGAGTCATATTCAGGAATATTATTGTCAACTCTTCAACTCGGGCCGCGTAGCGCAATCGGTAGGGCACCTGACTCATAAGTCAGAGGTCCTGGGTTCTATACCCAGTCTGGCCACATACTTTCGTTTCTCCTTCCGCTGATTCAAGGAGCGCAGTTGTCAGTGGCGAAAGTATGTGCACTTAGTACTGGTTAACCGCTTAGGAGGTCTAAGCCTGCCCAGGAATAGTGTTTTTAGGTTAACTGACCGTCCCGACATGACCATAGCTGTTTGCCGTGGACGTTAAGCAATAAATCAATCAACCAATCAACTAGAGATATATTACCAAACACACCTCCATTTAATCTGCGACAATTATCTTTTTTTTTGAAGATTTTTCTTGTTTAATGTAGGCCTTAACTAGGGTAGAGTCGGGTAACTTCGGACAGGGGGTAAATTCGGACATACCATTGCAAACAGTGAAAATCCAGAGCCGTCTCACAAGGATTTTCACTGTTTGACCAGTTATTTGCTTTTCGTTCCAAACAACTGACATATAAAAGAAACAATGTCACTGTCCGAAATTACCCGCTGTCCGAAGTTACCCGACTCTCCCCTATTTAGTTGATGTTGTTGCAGATGTGATAGCCGTAATGTCCGTGTGCGTGTCGGTAACGTAGCACTCTCTAACGTTATAGCGCTATTGTCTTTGGCAGAGCCCAAACGGACACACTAACGTGTCATGTTTTAGATTCAAAGCCCAAACGAACAGGCTTATATGTCATGCTTTTGATATCAAGCCCAAACGAACACGCTAACGTATAGATTGGTGCTTGTGCATGCCGGTATCATTGTGCCGTATTATTGTACTTAAAAAGGGTTATTTTATTACAAGTTTTTCGCAAGAACCTGGAAATGGTCATCTACTTGCACAAAAAGCGAGGTCGCCATAGTTGTTGAACTTGTTTCAATTTTTGACTTTGTTTAATTGAGGTCACTATCATTGTCGCTTATGTTTTGACAAAGAATCAAAAGCAATCATTGTCGCTTATGTTTTTACAAAGAATCAAAAGCCTCGCACTTGCACGGCAATGCCATGACATTGCTTAAGCCATGCTATCCCCTGCAGTTGCTCGGTCCGGTGTAATGACTGGTGCGTTAGGATCATGTTTAGTACCATCGAACTTTAAAGGACGTCGTTGTCAAATACCAGTATCTAAAATATAAGCCATGTACATTAACAATAAATAAAGATCGCCATAGCTGCTGAACTTTTGTCATGTTTTGTCTTGGCCTTTAAATAACATGAGCTGCGACACGAGAAAACCAACAAAGTTGTTGTGCGCCCAGCGCAGACTCAGATCAGCCTGGGCATCCGCCCAGTCTGATCAGAGTCTTCGCTGTTCGCATTAAGGTAGCTTAAACACTTAGCTACCATTTAAGCTCTTAGCAAAGAGTCTTATCAGACTGGGCGGATGCCCAGGCTGATCTGAGTCTGCGCTGGGCACCCAACCACTTTGTTAGTTTTGTCGTGTCGCAGCTAACATCATTCATAATGTATTCATGTTTTCATGCAAAATAAATCTCTGTACGACCGAAATGTCTGTGGTTTGCCTTGAAACAATTTGATACAGTTTTGACAGGTGGATAATGGTACTGTCACGCGTAGGAATATCATAGGTACAGGTGTTTATATGAATAGTGGGAAATTAGCATTATATACGGTCATAAAATGGCCAGATAGTAAACAGAAAAAATGATATATAGTTATTATTTCTAGTAGTTTTCTCTCAGCAAACCACAGAGCCAGAATACCATTTTAGTGACACATCAGGCAGATATTCCTTCATCAGATGAGAGGAGGAAACTAGATGTGTGCGTGTTTGTGTGGGAGGGTGGGGGGACTATAAGACTACATGTATTCATTTAATTTCTTGCTTTAGCAAGTATATAAAATTGTGACGGAATCCTGAGAAGCTTCGGCCGGCAGGAGAAATGAGCAAAGACATAAATGTGACCAGTGCAAGTAAAACCATCTGTATTGAAATGTCAACAATAAGAACCAACTATAGTTATTTAAAACCACTTAAATGTCTGGCTTAAAAGAAGAGCAGTGCATGTATATAAATGTACAAGGAACCTATAAATTTAGTATGACAGACGCGCGTTACAAAAGTAGAAAGAAGTGGTTTAATCATTGGAAAGCTGGTGCAGACCATGTATATACGAGTTGTAGCAGCGTTAAATGCATGATATTTGGCATGCTATTTTGTTATGGGTTCAACTTTTCACTGTCAAGAAATTATTGCTGTCAACAATTTTATACATACATAATAAGCAGTTTAAAAGAAGGGATGACAGATGTACATGGGTGACGAAATGACGTTAAATAAAAAACCAGGTATTACATGCAAGTTACAAGTCTTATATTTAATTGTAAAGAAAATGACTACCAAATCAAAGAAATGTTTTTAAATGATCCAATTTAATGTTAGCTGATGTTGGTCCTTGTCTGTTAGTTTACACTGCATGGGAAGAAAAAATGTTTATGACTTACTCATAACACAACCGATGTTTAACAGTCAGTATGTCGAAGCTTCATGCAAATGAATAAATAAATAAATAAATCTTTAATGCTACTATCAAGTGAAATAAGGCTGTATTGCATTAACTCTGTAGAAAAGGCTAAGGTGGTACAAAACTAATGAGCAAATATATTGTCATAAAGTTTTAATTGTATTTATGGTAAATGATTGAATGAATATTAAGTCACTGCGCAACAATTCTAATTATGACTGAATATTTAGGTCACTGTACTAATGATGATCTTTCAGTTCAGCTGAAAAAAGTAAAAAAAAAGATGGGCAATGATCAGGAACTGATACATTCAGATTCCACGACCTGTCCTTAAAACGAAAATAGAAAGAAGTACATACACGAATAGACAGCAGTTCACAAAAGGCATGAAAGGCAAATAGAACGAATAGCTCTTTAAAAGAACACAAAAAAGAAAAAAAAATTGCAACAAATTCAAGACGGGACATAGGACAAATTCTTTCTCTGACCAACCTCATAGTGTCATCTCGTGCGAATGTGTGATTCTTTCATTCTAGAACACAGGAGACTATGGTATCTCTATGGACTGAAAACTTACTAGATTTTTATAACCACCGCTAGAACTGCCCTCAGCCTAAAAAAAACAGGGCAATCAAAATGAAGCTGAAGCTGCAGTATGCAGGGAAAACGTCTGCAAAATCGCCCTATCCTTAATCCTTAGAGGGCTAGTCTTCGGACAACATATACATTCGAATCGTGTATCATTTCAAGCGTGCATAAAGAGTTGCAAACACAATGCATAGGTCTATACATGTATGATAGACACAAGTTATACTTTCAATGTAACAATGGAGTTCCTCGCTTCTGCAGCAGTCTCAAACGTTCAAGAAAGCCACCAAAATGTAAATTTCTTGAATGTCTTAGAAGTTTCGACACTGAAATACTATGATGTTGAAATAATTATTGACTTAATATTTCTAACAGGGGGGTTGCCTACGTTTTTTAATGGTTACTGGGATTAATATGTTAATTAGAAGAAAAAAAGAAGAATAGTAAGATGGAATTACTGATCCACAGTGACAACATCGGGAATGTCACAAAAAGGGTAGATTTTCTTGTTTCGCAGTGAAAAATGCACTAGGCAGTATATACATGTATTCACTGTATAAGAGGTATTTATTGCCAGTCCTCTGACTCTGTAATCCTTTCGTGGAATTCAAATAACCACACTTAATTTTAGCACTATTTGGTACCAGCATGTTTGATGCATAATGTTCATTTATTACGTTTTGTCTGCGAAAAAGAGAAATTATTTAAATAAAAGTATGCAGCAGCTAGATCCGATTTACAGGATCAGTACATTATTGTTTTCTTTGATATTTATCGGAGGTGTTTGCATGTCTTAAAATGACCCACAACAATGTGACTTCTGAATTTAGCCATTAAGATGTATTTTTAGATGCATATACACGTATAAATATCATTAGAACAGTCTGAAATAAATCACATGGGAGATGTATCCAGACCAGAGATAAATGGGCTTTTAACATAATGCACTGTACCGGATAGTTGCTGAATATTAATGATGCATAATTTAATAAGTAGTAATAAGGTGCATTTGTATATGAAATTGTGCAAATGCATCAAACCAATCAACGAGTTCATTAAATTAGAATCCAGCATAATAACTGTTACGTTTGCAGCATCTGGAAAGAAAATGACACATATTAAAGACAAATATTCTTGTTTATTTGGTGCCATAATCATATTAAGCAACATTCCAGTAACGCGGCTATTTTATCGAAGAAATTAACCTTTCTCACATAGGTAAGTGCATAACAGTGTCATAAAACTAATAAAGACTGGGGGGGGGGGGGGGGGGGGGTTCTATATAGTAGAGAATATTTGTCTTATTAAAGGCAAATATCCTTGTTTATTGGGTGTCATAATCCTATTATGCATTATTCCAGTGACACTGCTATCTCATCGAAGAAATTACCCTTTCTCACATAGTAATGGCACAACAGGGTAATAAAACCAGTAAAGATTGTGGGGTGGTGGGGGGGGGGTTCTATATAGTACAGAATATTTGTCTTATTAAAGACAAATATCCTTGCTTATTTGGTGTCGTCATCATATCATACAACCTTATAGTGACACTGCTATTTCATCGAAGAAAATACCCATTTTTTGCATAGGTTAATGTCATAACAGGGTAATAAAATCGATAAAGATTTGGGGTTTGTTCTATACAGTGGATAATATTTGTCTTATTACGCCAACTATCCTTGTTTATTGGGTATCATAATCCTATTATGCAACATTACAATGACACTGCTATTTCATCAAAGGAAATACCTTTTTCACATAGGTTATGGAATAACAGGGTCATAAAACCAATAAAGACTGGAGGTGTGTTCCTTATAGTTGAAACTATTTGTCTTTAAACGAACAAACTTTTAAAACTTACAGTGCCAAAAACAGCGTAAATCCATATGAGCCGCTTCATTTGGATTTACGCTGTCTGCTCTTTAGTCTTCAAATTCTCAAAATGATATTTTCTAAATTTTGCTGACTGGAATTTTAAACGTAATTGTTAACACTTTTAAATAACAAGCCTAAGATATCACCTGTTGTTTTGTGAATGATTTTTTTTGTGAATAACACTTCTTAACATTAATAGTTGCCGGTAAGCAAGGTCATTTAACGCTATTTTCTGGTTGTCTTAGTATTGTGCAGTCACCATGGTGACAAAATAAATGACCCTGCTTCACATTATTAGACATGTTTTATTCGTGACAATGTGTCGGAAGCTTTTGATCATCTGGTGACAATTATGAATAACCAAGTAACGTATTTACTCAAAGGATTCCGACTTAAAATGCCTGGCCAAACAGTGTAAACACAGATCAGACTGCTTAGGGAGCAGTCTGATCAGAATCTGCACCTTTTTTTTAAACAATTTTATTAAAAAAAACTTCTGATGCCTGAATAAATAGACTTGTCTAAATATGAAGAACGGCTATCACAGATTGGGATATGTACGGTAAACTCCCGTTTTTTAAAAGAAAAATGATGCTTCCCATTTAAATAGTTCTCCTTTTTATACCCCACCACACGTTAGTGGCGGGTTATTATGTTTTCACGTTGGCCTTCCGTGTCCTCCGTCCGTCTGTTCGTACGTAGTACCTACGTCCGCACTTCGTTTCCTTTCGATAACATAAGTATTTATCAACGGATTTTATTTAAATTTTGCATATATGCCTTTGTACCAAGAAATACTCGCTTGGGATTGTTAACGGGCAAATTTCAATAATTTCTGACAGAGTTATGGCACTTGTCAATGTACAAGAAATGGTTTTTGGCCTCTAGTTCCTTTACTATTTGGAGTATCATCATGAAACCTCACAAACATGATCGAAGTAGCAATAGCTTTGTATTAGCGCAGAAATTTTATTATCGTGGGCTATCTGCCCCTGCCTGGGGCTATATACATGTGTAAAATCACGAAAAACTCTATATAAAATTAGTAGTAATTTTTATAAAACTTTTAGCAAATGATCAGAGTGATGAAAGCCTCATTTGTTGGTTAAAATTTATCCCATATGAGTTATCTCCCCTGCCTCCGGGCTATACACGCATAAAATGATGTTAAAATCTATATAAAATCATAAATAGATTTAAAATTTCAGAAACTTACAACTGATGATAGAATTATTAAAATGTTCTTGTGGTGATCAAAATTTGACCCTTAGTGGGTTGTCTAGCCCTGCCCCATGGCCACATACATGTATGAAATCACTGAAATTGTATATGATCAAAGTGGAAAGTGATTTAGAAAGTGAACAGCGTATTTAAGTGTCCATAATAAAACTTTGAGGCCTGGCTGCCCATGCCCTGTTTTTTTTTTTTTTTTTTTTTTTTTTTTTCAGAGAAAAAAATCGGCGAATGAAATAGGTTTGCAGTGGCAGAGTATCACGCAGTCGTTTGCGGTGCTTTTATTTTAATATTCCTTAAGGTTCCGCAGTACACTTCGGCCATTTTGGACCATATTTCTGCATAAAATCACATCTAATCACAGCCCAAATAAAGCAAATTTTTTAAATAAAAGTGGTTCTTTCTCCTAGATATAATGAAACTGTATCTCTAAATGTACAGAATGCTATTGTAAAAGGTACCTTTGAAGAGTTCTCATTTTTTTTCGTTTTTCTCTCACATGGTCAAAATTTGTCTAAGTCCATTTTATACAAGAAAGTGTTAACATACACCCTGCTTAGGCTTATATTAAAAAGTTGCATGTTTCAGGCAAGTCAGTGATGTCTAGAGTTTTTCCACTGCAACACCGACATGTTTGGAAAGATGTCTTGGGTATTCCCTTAGTCATCCATATTGGCTCCCTATTGTCTCAATATAGTTTTTTTATATATAAAACGAGTCTGATATGCCATCTATATTGGAAATCAAATGTTACTGAAAACACACATGTATCATTTTATTGGCCTTATATTTAATACCTATTTCACCTGTGGAAGTTACCTGTGAAACTATTGCCATATTTACAATCTTATAAAGTCCTATAGCGAACAGCATTGTTTCTTCTGACCACATATGTCAGTATGCATCATGTCTCTGTCAAAAATTTGGTGTGTGGGTGGGTATGTGGATTTGGTTGTATGTTTGTTTAGACATATGTTGTGGAATAACCCTGAAAAATATCTTTGATATGCAGGTTGAATATTCCACATTTAAAAGTGGGTAATACCAATTTTCCTACCTGTGCTGTCGACCGAAACATTCATTAGCCATACATGCAAAAGCGGCTGTTGACAGAGATAATCAACAGCACTTTCAGCTCGGTCGACAGCCACTAACAATAGTATCGTTCATCGTTACTCGTAATTTTTGCTACCGTGTTCTCGGTCAACAGCCGCCGGGCCGTGTAGCGCAATCGGTAGGGCACCTGACTCGTAAGTCAGAGGTCCTGGGTTCGAATCCCGGTCTGGCCACATACTTTCGTTTCTCCTTCCGCTGATTCAAGAAGGGCAGTTGTCAGTTACTGGCGAAAGTATGTGCACTTAGTACTGGTTAACCGCTTGGGAGGTCTAAGCCTGCCCAGGAATAGTGTGGTTAGGTTAACTGACCGTCCCGACATGACCTTAGTTGCTTACCGTGGACGTTAAGCATCAAATCAACCAACCAACCAAAATCGGTCAACAGCCACTTTGTATAGGTAGCTAAAATGGTATTACCATCGTTTTAATGGCTGCATAATTTTGCCTGTTGCAGCCCTTCTCTGACTGTATAAATTTATACGTTGATGTGACATTGAATGAGTGATATCACTATTTTTTCAGCTTCAAGAATTGGGGAGGGAAGGGGGGAGTCTCTTCAACTCTTCAAAAACAATCCAAAAAATCTATAACTGTCTTATCAAATGGATTTAGATGCATGATACTAACATATTCTGTTTCAGCCACATGTTTGTGAAATTTATTTTTTAAACTCTGTATCTAAATTATAGGATGAGATTTTTCATGAATCAAATTTCTGACTCAATATCACAAATGCAAGGCTTTAAATGTCTACAAGCAGATATATGTATCACAGCATAGCTGTCAAACACTCCGGATATCCAGTTGTACACAGAACAATTGAAATAGGGGAGAATATATGAAAACATTCACTCTATGGGCAGTTTTAATTTCATGTCACAAATATAGTATTAATTCTAACACTTGGAGATAAATGGGAGGGCGAAGATACCAAGACAGCCTTTAGCACTGGGGAGTACTGCTGATACTGGCCAATGTTGGGACAAGGCTCTGCTGTTCTTGCAGTAGGTGCTTTATGGGGATTGTTTGTAGCTGACTTTTTCATCCAATTCATTTTTTTTTCTATCCAATCTTTCTGGGCAGGGGTATATTGGCAGTAAAGTTGCAAATTTAAATAACTGCACATGAACAGAGTCTGCTAATTTCATTCTTTGATTCCAGAAGCTCATTCATCAGATTTTTTTTATTCTTGCTACATTAGGTGATAAATGTTTGGTAGGGCCATAAAAAACTCCCCTGCAGGTATGAGAGACTATACAATTTTATACGAAAAACAAACGCGCAAAGAACTTCCATAATTAGCTATCCATAATGGCACCTTACTGAGAAAGTACTGTATGTGTCTTAATAAATGCCAGGGGCAGTGCTAGTCCTAGGGTCGATATATGAAACTCTTTAGACAAAACTATGTCAATGAATAAAAAATGGTGGTCTGGAGCCATTTCTCTTTGTTATTTTGTCAATCTTTACAGAAAAATAAGGGAAGGAGTGTTTGTTAGAGAGGATACATTTATTGGAAGAAATACAATGGGCTTTAAATTTGAAAAATGCATGACAAGATTAAGCTTTTATATTGATTTAAGTAGTACATGTATGTGCCAGAGCTTTTCCAAGTATTTTGAGAATGTTGCCTTTTTCCCAAACCTTGGGTTTTTAACATTGTCAATTCTGCATGAGTTTAATGATATTTCCATCGACAATAGGGCTTGGCATTTTCGGCCCCTGTGAACAGAAAGAAAATCCCTCCAGGGTTTTCAGTAGGATGTTGAAATAAGAGTCGCTCACATATATCTTGAGAAAACGTAGATGTCCCATAATGCAGTTTTTACGATAATGCAGTTTTTACGATATAGTTAAGTTAACTCTTGTTATCTCAAACACTGATATTTCAAAGTACCCTCTTAAATCAAAGAAAATGGTTTGGACATATTTCATCTCCTGTTATTATAAACTACTGGTATCTCAAAATAAATTTTCCGGGATCACAAAATTGACTTTGAGCTACCAGTAGTTTGAGATGAACTTTGACTTTCAGATATCAAGAGTGGACTATTCTCTGAAAAAGGAGTGCCCAGCCAAACAAATGGAGTAAAGGACTCCAAGTAAGGAGCAAATGAGAAGTCTAGGCTGTTTATCACTTGTTATAACATGATTTTTAAAAGACAAGTAAATCACCGAGATGGACGTTTTAATCATTATATTGAATTGATGATACAGAACATTGTTATGAAAGACTGTTCAAAATAAGCACTTAACATTACAGAATAGAAAGAATGATTCATAACTGATATATGGCTTCACATTAGGCTCGAAGCCCCCACAGTTTCAATAACTTGCCCAGGCTTAGCTGCTGGAACTTGCTGCCTTCAACACTGATGGCAAATTCCTAGCACTTCTGTAACAATACACAGACAAATAATAGTAGCATGCACTTCAAAAAGTGCATTTTCCTATAAACTTATTTGAGCATGTTTTGGCATGGGCATTAACTTGTTGCATCTGGGTGAACAGTGTGTTCAGGAGAACAAACTCAGTAATGCTTGAATAATATCATGTGACATCACGGGGATAATATCAACACTTACTTGTATAAAATGGACTTAGACAAATTTTGACCATGTGAGAGAAAAACGAAAAAAATGAGAACTCTTCAAAGGTACCTTTTACAATAGCATTCTGTACATTTAGAGATACAGTTTCATTATATCTAGGAGAAAGAACCACTTTTATTTAAAAAATTTGCTTTATTTGGGCTGTGATTAGATGTGATTTTATGCAGAGATATGGTCCAAAATGGCCCAAGTGTACTGCAGAACCTTAAGTATCGTCAGTGTGAGAAGCAGTTTAGGAATTTGGCATTCTAGAGCAAAACTGGCTCACTGTCTTATTTAACACTTTAAGCATCAGTGAGGAAACTAGCATAATTTGCAAACAGCGTAGGTCCTGATGAGGCGACTCATCCTGATCTACACTCTTTGAATTCTCAATATGAAATGTCTTCACGAGACATTTTTTTTTTAATTTTTACAAACGTACATTTTGTTGTCTGCTTTTTGATGCTTAAAGAGTTAAAGCTGAGGTACAGCTGGCACGCCGGCTAATTTATTAGAGTATGAAGGATATCTATTTTCGGATGAATTATTTTTCACGCGACCTAACAATTGACAACTCGTTCTCAAATGGACCTAAAATACGCAGGAAGACTGTCTTGATGAGGAATTCATGATGTATATATTTATTTCTCGTGCGACCTCTCACCACCATAACAGTTTATTACGTTTATTCTATGTTTGGTCTTAATGACATATTTATTCATGCTCTGGTCATTTTAACATTTGGACGGAAATATCCACAAAACAGCGCAGATCTACACAAATCTGCATCATCAGCAGTGTGTGTACAATTTGCAAAACATAATTGAGCCGCGACACTGCAAAACCAACAAAGTGCCCTATGCGCCAAGCGAAGATTAAGATCAGCCTGGGTATTCGCCCAGTCTGATCAGTCTCTTCACTGTGCGCTTAAAAAGGTAGCTAAGAATCCAAGCTAGCGGACAGCGAAACCACTGATCTGACTGGGTGGATGCCCAGACTGATCTGATCTTCGCTGGACGCACATGCCACTTTGTTGGTTTTGTCATGTCGCAGCACATTGTAGTTGCGACACGCTAAAAAGGACGCTTAATGTACATGCAAATAGCAACGGCTCAGAGTAACCTGCGCATCAGAGTCTTTGCTTTTTGAACACATCATGCATGGAACCTGAGGAATCTACGTATATCGAATGAAAGCGCTAGCTAGACTGAATAGTAATAAAACAGAGTGGTTTGAGTCTTAATTTCGTACCTACGTTCATCCCCTTTTGCAATACATTTATTAACAAAAATTCTAACTTCTGAAAATTATTAGACTGATGAGTACACGAGACTTATAATTGAGCCGCGACATGACAAAACCAACAATGTGGTTGTGCGCCCAGCGCAGACTCAGATCAGCCTGGGCATCCGCCCAGTCTGATCAGAGTCTTCGCTGCCCTCATGGAGGTAGCTTAGACCCTTGGCTACCCTTTGAGCACTTAACGAAGAGCCTGGTCAAACTAGGTGCATGCCCAGGCTGATCTGATTCTCCACTGGGCGCACAACCACATTGTTGGTTTTGTCGTGTCGCGGCTCATATGGATGTTCGCAAAAAGATCGAAGCAGCCATTGGAGAATATGAGGAACTCCTGACAATGGTAAAGAAACGGGAACATGGGTGTTTTGGCTGTGTTAAGATCTCAAGGCTAAGCAAAGACGATTCTTCTGGGCACAATGAAAGAAAAAAGTTTAGGTAGACAACGGAGTAAATGGAAAGACAATTTATAACTTGTATTAAAGAGTTGACAGTGATGGACTTTGTCAGCATATTTAGGGCAGCTGAAGACAGGAAAGGTGGAAAGGGATTGTTGTTAAGTCATCTGCAGTGCCTTAACGAGCCTGGATGGGGATGGGATAGTCTAAACTAGATGAGAACCTTTACCGCATCGTTGAATTTCCCGGATATTTCCGCTAGATAGATGTAGGTAATAGTAGATCACATCCAAGGGACACAAGAAACTGTATTATGAAGATATATTTGACAATAAAAAACATAGTACAGTTAAACTGTTTGTGCATCCGCGCCCTTTAACTTCAGTCTTTACTGTGAGCTCTAAGCTAAAAGAAAGCAAAAACAGAAAAAGCAAAACAGAAAATAAAAGAAAAAAAAAAAGATAATAAATAGGGGCGGCACGCAAACCAAGACTCGAAACAGTTTCTTCACTTCTGAACACCATAGATGATAATAAATGGTGGTGTCAAAACATGTGTGGAGCCTTAAAATGTCTTTTAGATAATTTTTACAATTAGATTCGGTTATACAGACAAATTCTTGGTATTCCGATAGTCTCTGTGTGTGCTCCTCTAGACTTGTAGCTGATTTGTATTTATTTTGCTATGAAAGAGGTTTCATGGCTTCTCTTCCTAGTGATAAACTGTTGAAGCATTTAACTCTTCATCTAGATATCTAGACGATCTATTCAATATTGACAATTCTTACTTTGAAGGCCTGGGGCGGTATTTATAACACGACTTAAGTGGTTGCTATGCTGTTGATAAGGCTAAATTTCTCTGAAGGAGATTCCATACAACTATGAAACTTGCTCTGGAGGAACAGTCTTACCAAGACTGTTCCTCCAGAGCAAATTTCATAGTTGTAAGGAATCTCCTTTATAGATATTTAGCCTTAGCAACAGCATAGCAGCCACTTAAGTCGTTTTATGAATACGGCCCCTGAGCTGGAGTTAAAAGAAGCTAATGCATCCGATACCGAAGCTCAGTTTCTAGATTTACATTTCCAACTGATTTGTGTCAGCCAAAATTTATCACGAACGCGATGACTTTGAATTTGAAATTGCAATTTTTTTCTTTTTTCTTTCTTTCTCTTATGGGGTTTACATTTTTCAAATCGTAAACTTCGAAAAGCTTTTTCAAAATTTTATCGCCGACATTACGGATTGGATTCTTTATTCAATGTCGAATTAAAAACCCTTTTGCAACGGAAATTTTAATCGGGAACCAGAATTTTATAGTGACTTAGTCTATAAATTAAAAAAAAAAATGACAGTGGGGCAAAATGTAATGCCGCAGTCTGCATGTTCATTGGTCAACCCCATCATAATTAATAACTTTGCTGCATGCCGGTTGGTTGTGATCAGGCCCAATGATGGGCCCAACATAAAGCTATATATATTAGTTGGTTGAGGCCGGACCATGTCTTGTCTGCTGCATGGTCAGTAGTTTTCTTTTGCTCCGGTATTTCTGTGGTGTTGTTTGACACCCCAGGAATCTCCAGGTTGTATCACAATATGTTGTTTCTGTCGATTCCTTCATCATAGGACTTATTTGTGATTTGTTTGTTTTCTGTGATGATTCATTGATGGTTAAGAATCTTTCATGGGAGCCAAATAGCTAACTAAATTTTTCGAACAACTGCTGACGCAGAGGGCGAGAGCAGATGCCGAGGTTTTGGTTCCAGTATAACTAGTTTAATCAGCTGGAGCTTAAGTCTTTAAGGCGCGCTAAGTAGTGTACTCGGTTACCTGTTACCTGGAGCGAGTATTAATGTGAATGCAGTTATTTCCCTTAGACCTGCGGAGCGATAGGCATTAATCGATATTAGGAATGTCACATCGATGTCCATATCCCCGGATCTGTACAGGTGTTGAACTTCTCTGAAGCCGGTTTTGTCATCACTGTGTTTGATTTTTTATCAGCATATTAACAATACGCAGGAGCTGGATGGAAACATTTTTAATTTTCAGCAATATGGATTTTCTTTTTCTCAGATCACATCAATTTACTTTTCTCAGTTGCTTACTTTTGTTGTAATAAGTCTCTCTTTTTTTCTTATAATAAGGTCAATTTCGTAAGGACTGGCGAGAAAAATTGATCAGATTATGGGTTACAAAAACATAGAACAGTAATACTTATAATAATGAAATTATCATATTTCGAGCCCTCTTTGACGGTCTCATCTTTATGGAAAGATTAAGCCTGATACAGATACCCATCCACCCACATAGTTTTTCTTGTTTCTTTCTTTTATTTTTTACTTTTGCCCCCCCCCCCCCACCCCCCCAAATCGGGGCTCGCGAAATAATATATTGGCTGCCTGGTGCTTCTGTGGCAGCGGCTGCTAGACCTGAGTGTCCTTTATCACAGGCCGAGTAATTCTAGTGGTCCCACAAATTCAGAGGCATTATTTTTCTTTCGACTTTCTGTTCTGACAAAACTGTGTTCAAAATTTTTTGTGCAAATGCCGTCTTTCGGCATGTTTCTGAGCTGCGTTATTTAAAACAGTTACTATTAAATATTTACGATTAGTATTTAAAAGCTGTCGATAACTTAAACGTTTTTCTGCGGAAAAAAAGTAATAATAAATAAATGAGCCGCGACAAGACATATCAAACAAAATGGCACGTGCGCCCTGCGAACACGCAGATCAGCGTGGTTATCCGCACAGTCTGATCAGAGCCTTCGCTATCCGTATAGAGGTAGTTTGACCATTGGTTATCCTGCCAGGGATGATCTAAGGCTTCGCAGAGCGCTATGGCACTGTGTTAGTTTTGTTGCGACGCGGCTAAAATTACTGCTTTTATAGTTAAAAATCATCAGAAGACGATCTTTAATACAGATCGGATTAAATATCGATTTCTGACTTTCATCGCCGTTAGCAGGTGTTAATTTTGAAATCGCATTGTTTTGACAAGACATGTGACCGTAATTGTTCACACCTTTCAAGAGATGGCGTGTCGATTACAGCGTATCAATCGACTACTCAGTCGATGACTTGAGCAAACAATTAATTGAGCCTCGACATGAAACAATAAACACATGTGCATGTGCGCCCAGCGAAGACTCAGATCAGCCTGGGCATCCGCCTTATCTGATCAGAGGCTTCAATGTCGGTATGGAGGTAGCTTAGAGTATTAGCTACCCTTTAATTGCAGAGCAAAGACTGAGTGGCTGCCTCGGCTGATTTCTTCGCTGGGCGCTCATTCCACTTTGTGGCTAATAATATTATGAGAAAATTATGAAAAATGGCCAGAAAAAAAGTGAACTTGCCTTGGCCATACCAGCCGGACCGCTGACAAGTTGCCTTGTATCTATTAATTGTTCGTTTCGTATTTTCTGATTTTAATTCTAACTAAATTTAATTACAACATGGGCACAGCTTGCCAATTTTAAATTGTTTGCACACAGGCACAGCCTGATTGGATCACACGTTTAAAATATTTTGATCAGAAATTTGGATCAGTTTGATTTGTGCATAAACACGGGTTAGCTTGTACAAACTAATACCTTTAATGATCATAGACTCAGACCAGTGTTTGGCAAGTGCATAAGCTGGTCTGAGTCAGTTTGCATATTATTAATTTATATTGTGTAAACTAAAATATGTATTATAAGTCATGTCCGAAACTTATAATAACTAATTCCATAAATTGAATATCGCAGCTTTATATTTCTTAGCATTTATCTTTGTTTATTTCATGATAACTTTAACAAGCTGTCAATTACGATAAGTGTTAGAAGGAAATATCGGATTTTATGATCGATAATCGATTAATGCATAGCATATTATCAACGTATTTCGATCAGCTTGCGCATACTGATCAGACACTGTTCGGTCTTATCAGAGGCTGATAACATTGCGCACATGCACAGACTTATTATCGTAGGTACTCGTATAAACAGAAATACCGAAAATAGCACAAAAATTTTATTTGTAAATATTCCTTTCTAGCTTCACTAAAGCAGTCATATATTGAAAAGACAAAGTTTCATTATGAACAGAAATATTACAATTAAAGTAAAACATAAAAAAAATATTTGTTTTCATAGATAAGTCTCTCCATGTCTCCTAATTATAAATGAGCAAATCGGCCTGTTAGTTAGTCAATAAATATACGTTTCTGTGGCTTCTAAGATTCTACCCTGTGATAGACAAAACATATTTCGGCTTCTTTGTTGATAAACACGCCCCACCACTCTCAAATAGATTTCAATCAAAACTGTTACAGATCAAATTTTGTTTACTGTCGTGTCAATGCACTTTTAATTTTGGACCAAACCTTGAAATAGGTTGAGCAGCTTGTCACGGAAAAAGTCGGCTCTTTCCGTATCAGTCAAAACACTTTTATATATAATCATTTAATACGATTTCGATACATGTCAATGTGGTCCAGAGGTTCTGCTTGTAGACTATTAGACTAAATATCTTGAGTCAGTGGTTCGAATCCCATATTTCCCTTTTCTTTTTGCCCCCCCCCCCCCCCCCCCCCCCGCGCCCCCTTTTTTGCCTTTTTTATTTATTTTTTTGTCAATTTCAGTTCATTTTAAGTTCTCAAAGGGGTTTCTTGTATCAAAACGAGAATTCACATGATTTTAAGTTCTCAAAGGGGTTTCTTGTATCAAAACGAGAATTCACATGATGAATGGATAAAATGACGGCTAAACGTCTATTCAACAATATTTTAGTCATACCAGGACGATTCAATGGTGATTGTGAAAGACTATGTGCAATAAAGCACCGGTTAGGTTTACACAGAGCCTTGTCTGCCATCTGGACTCGACCCAATGATCCAAACTTTGCTACACGGACGCTTCAGCATCAATTGCAACTCCAAAAATAACGCTCGACTGTGACAAAACCGAATCTCTGTCTGACCTTAGGAAGGCATTAATTTTGTCATTTTGAGCGGCGGGATTGGTTGCAGTCCTGCCGGAGCGTCCAACTAATTTGGATAATAGTACGGCAAGGGCCTACTGTACTTGCAGTAGGTGCGGGTGGAGTTGTTTGGATATTTTTCTCTTGCCTATCAACATGATCACATCTCTTTTCTTTCTCCCTCTGTCTGGCAGACGCCTCAATATAGAATGGAATAATGTCCAAACGAGTCGTAACCCCCCCCCCCCCCCAAAACCAACCAACCAACATTTTGAGCTGAATTTTCTGCTTTGTCTGCAATATCCTGGTCAGTCTGTATGCTGTGTTGAGGTTATGTTTCGCTCTTTCTCTGTTGGACAGGCAAGCTCATGAGTCTTCAAAAAGATACATTTTAAACAGAAGGATTGTGTATGACTTTGCCAGACAAAACAGCACGAAAGAGTACCTAAATCTACATGACAGGCAATCGTCCAGCCATAATATGAGTTCAACAGTTTTTTATTCAATTCTCGTAGAAGATTCGCCACGCGTTATCCCAACTTTGTCTGAAATGTAGGAGGAACGAAAAAAAAATGAAAACAAATATGTGAACACTTTGATGTATCATTTGAGTATACGACCAGGGCAACGATACAGTAGCTCGATAGAACAAATTGCTCAATGCCAATGAGACCTATAGTTAAAAAATCTTCCCACGATATGCTATATCGGGGAAAAAATACCCATCCACCGCCCCTGCTGCTGGAAAAAAAAAGAAAAAAAAAAAAAAAAAAAACACACACTGACCCAACGGTATGCCCATGCAAAACTTATTTTATACTCGTAGTGCTTATTGCTTTACCCACTTAGCCACAGCGGACAGTGTAGTTTTTGGCATTATTACTCAAGTTATACCATGCGCTTTACTGACGGATAATGACGAGTGCATTCGGGTATATTACGGAGAACGGCGGACGGTTGTTTTGCTACAGATATAGTCGTGGTTACCCATTTACGAGGTTCGAATGGAATCGGCGACCTTTTGACACGACAGGCTAGAAATTTTATTTATAGCACAAACTTTAGAAATTATATACTGAGCAAAAAAAAGAAACGTTACATGCACTTTCAATGCCCGTTTTCTTTGAATTGAATTAAGATTTTGCCAATTTTATTTTATGTCTAACTGACAAAGTATCCGTATTTTTGAAAATGAATATCACAACATAAGCTGCGAGATTAATGTCTCCCGATGAGTTTAATTCAATGAGGGGTCAAAATTTGAAAGTGCTTTTTTGAGGTGCTTTTTGAAGACCCGTATTTCACTCAAGTTGTCATTCCATGTGAGCAAGTCACTTCTGAGACGTTTATCAGCCACTAGTTGTTGCAAAAACGGTCCAATCGTTGCTTCCAAAGGGTTGATCAGTGAAACACATGGCTTGAAATATCGCTTTCCCTGACACTTGGCCCTGACTTTCATGATATGCACTGAAACTCCCATAGACAATGCAAGGTGATATACCACGGACATTGAACCAGTTTGATCAAATGTTTTCACCATGTACCATTGTCTGGAGAAGCTGGAATAAGATCCATGAATTAAACTTTAAAATCTTATTAAAATGTACTGGTTAATCGGAGTAAATGATTTGCTATACTTTTAATTGTAAGGGAGACAATTTCACAGACACAACATCTTTAACGTCTTATTTCTTTGAGCCGTGGTTAAATGTCATAAGGCTCATAGGGTTTTTTATTGGCGGTTACAAGGCAAATCCGAAAGTGCCAAAATTTAAGAGCTTGCGCATGCGCATCGAGCATTTCGCATTGTCTGTGGTGTTTTCAGTCAAAGTGGAATAATTCTTTAACAATTGATGCAAGTTGAAAACTCATTAGTTCATAAGGTTGTCTGACGTCTGCCACGTGGGAAAATAGTGTAGCATTATTTGAAAATATTGTTCTTCAGCTTAAAATTCATGAATGATTTATGTAACGTTTCTTTTTTTGTTCAGTATATAATAACTAATAGATTGAATTGTTTACACAATTGATTCTTTAGCTTATTAAGATTCAACTTAAGAACGCGGTCTTTTTTTCATGTTTGATTGTCACGTGTAAAAGTTTAGTGACTTTTTTTCTCTTTTTTTCCTTTCTTGCGTTCTTTCTTTCTTAATCAGACTATATAAAATTTGACATTTCTTAATTAGATCATTAAAAGCACAGTGTCATGTGAAATATAGAAACAAGAAAGGATGTGGTGTAAGCCTTTGCGCAGTATAGGCGGATTTGGACTTAGACTATTTGAGACAATTATGAGCGAGATTTTATCGAAACGCGACTTTCTGCATGTTTAGAGATCCATGAAAGATACTTACAGTGTACTTATTTTATCATGAATAACATCAACGTAAACCTTATGAAAATCTCTCGATGGTGATAACTTATAAAAGTTTTATAGAAAATTCGATCATTTTCTAATTTTAGGCTGAACATGACTTCTTGGGCATTTTCGGCATGAGTCATATATAATTTAAGTGACTGAAGCTTCTAACTTCAAACGCCGATGGAAGAATCAAAACATGAAGTTATTTAATATATTTTTACACCATATTAACGGACAAAGACTGAAGTTTATGTTCATAACTTATAAAAAATTGTCGTAATATCATATATGTGTTTAATTTTGCATTTTACATTATATTCCAATGTAATTGTATATAGCACTCGACAGGATCTCAACAGGTAAGCTCTCGGATAAACCCGTAAGTCGCTATCGGTATTTTCCGCCGTCTTGAAGCATAAAATTCCCTATGCCCCAGCCCCTCCCCCAGTAATTTATTACTGACCGTTCCAAGTTGGTATTTCTGTTGTAGTTCTTCAATGTTACATGTTGTTCTGTCCGCGTGTCAAAGGTCTCGAGCAATATGGTCACCTAAAAGTTTCCCATTCTGCTTTCCAAGGGCGTAGCTACCATTACGCAAATACGCAGGTGCGTATTGAAATTTTGTCAAATTGACAAAATTTCAACACACACCTGCGTATTTTCATGCTGAAATGTTGTAAATTGGGCATAATTTAAATACTAACTGCCAACAGACCTCTATTATTGCTCTCAAAGAGTATAAAACATGATTGTGCGTATTGTGTAAGTGGCCATAGCTACGCCCCTGCTTTCTGTTCTGTCCTGTTTTGTTTTTATTTTGTAATTTAAAATGAAAGGTAGGTAAAAACAGATGTTGCTGCTGTTATCAATTAGGGTAGTTGAATGACCACCTGTTTCGGAAAGAGCTGTTCATTCATTTAAACGTGTCTTTCGTGAACTTTTGTCATTTATGAGCGCGGGGTGTGGGATTTGGTTGTATTAATTTCTGATCATTGCCTATCTTTTCGTTTAGGTCTTCTCCGCTCGCTCATTTCCCCAATTCAACGGCCCATTTATGAAGTCAGACAAATATGCAAACTGAAAGCATTTGTTTGACAGATGATTGATGGATGTACTGTTTAAGATGCACTGTACATGAGTTTATGGCGTACTTTCGTAGGGAACGTCAGAGTAACATTCCTTGTGTTGCTAATGACTGTCCTCGTAATAATTCCAATTATAGTTTACACTGTTTGTGTGAGGGACACTTTGTTTGCTGTTATGTAAAACCTGACAGTTAAGATTTAGCGCTGCAGTAATAATTGAGCCGCGACACGACAAAACCAACAATGTGGTTGTGCGCCCAGCGCAGACTCAAATCAGCCTGGGCAGCTGCCCAGTTTCCTCAGACTCTTTGTTTAGTGCTCAAAGGGTAGCTAAGGGTCTAAGCTACCTCCATGCGGACAGCGAAGACTCTGATCAGACTGGGCGGATGCCCAGGCTGATCTGAGTCTGCGCTGGGCGCACAACCACATTGTTGGTTTTGTCACGTCGCGGCTCAATTATATTGCGATACGCAAAGCTTGACAATACGCTGTAATGCATCGGATGTACACTGTTTGCTGAATTGCGCTACGGGCTCCTGATGGGCTTGTTATTTTGACAAAAATTAGTGTGCAAAAATGTAAAAATGACATAATTTTTCTTTCAGTTGGTCAACTAACACATCAGAATTTGCAGTCTTGATACTTATTACTGCTCTTTTGCCATTTTCTTTAGTCTTTGAAATGCTTTTGAATAGTCAAAACTGCTTTAACTTTTTGGTTATCCAGCATATTTCAACACTTGCACACGAATTGTACTGTATTGCCTATTGTAACACCGATATCGCAATACAAATCGTACCGGAAGTAGATTTATGATAAATCAGATATTCTTATTGGTTTAGACTCTTATTCTAGATCATCGCTTTTTAATCATTTGGACCCTTTTTGATACTAATCAGTCTTTGAATCGACTGCCTTATGATACTTTAAGACATTACAATATGCTTTTCTCTGGCTTTTCGTCGCAAGATATTGTTAGGGTCACTGATGAGGCTTCGAAGTATCGTCCATGTTCCTTCTTTTGGTTGTGCTCTCTGCTCTTGAAGGAACTCTTTCAATTTTTGATTTGCCATACACAGGCCTGATAAGCTTTCTTGTATGAACGAATTAACGAACATACTTTGTTCACTTTTAAAAGTAATTCAAGACTGTAAAGTAGTCAAAGAATTTCCAGGAACGTAAAACCAGACGCCAGACAATAAGAAGCGACCTTTCATAATGACGTTGGGTTTTCGACAGTTTATCAAAAGATATAGTCTCAGAAATACAATCATGTAATTCTCCCCTCACTATTCATTAGTTCAGTCAGTGTACAGAAATTATTGCTATATGTTGGAGTGTTCCTGTTGTTATGTCTACATGTACTTGTGGTATGTGCATATCTGTCTTTTTCAGTGGAACGTATATATTTTTTTTTGTATACCCGCAAGGGTCCTTGATCGGTAATTGAATAGTATTCTATTCTATCCTATTCTATATGCTTGACCTTATTGACGTTGTTGGGTAATTAGATAATCCCTTTAGAGTAAGATTACTGCTGTGTTGTTTTTGATTACAACCCACTGTAGACGGTAATCAGTGAGACGTCGCGTTGTATTCGTAAGTGTGTAAGAAGACGCAATTCAATGTTGTTATTGCAAAACAATCTATATTTTGATTTCATGTTGTTGTTTTTCTGCTGTCTAGCTGAAAAGTTAATGCACGTTTGCATTCTTGCTTGTTCGAGAACTTCATAAAAGGTCAGAAAATCTCATTTCGAGAAGGTCATGCCGGTTTCACGACTTTACTTAGCCAGTCAACTACATAGGATTATAATTACTGCTCAAAATATTTAAAGCAGCACCTAATATTTGAGCCGCGACGTGACAAAACCAACAATGTGGTTGTGCGCCCAGCGCAGACTCAGATCAGCCTGGGCATCCGCCCAGTCTGATCAGAGTCTTCGCTGTCCGCATGGAGGTAGCTTAGACCCTTAGCTACCCTTTGGGCACTTAACGAAGAGTCTGGTCGATTTGTGCTGCTGCCCAGGTTGATCTGAGTCTGCGCTGTCCGCACAACCATATTGTTGGTTTTGTCGTGTCGCGGCTCATTTTTCCAAAGATGACAGTGCAACGCATCCTCACTATGAGGGTCAGTTACATTCGCTCGACAAAGACATGGAATTTCCATTTAGTTTGCCATTTTTTTTAAAGAATATCGAGGTTACTGACTGCACAAGTTTTGTTCCAATATTAATCCTGCCCATGTCCATGAACTGACATTTGTAGAAATGGCATTTCGGTATAAAACGCTTCAAGAACAGGTGAAAATCATGAAAAATTTTAAACAATTTTGTCTGTTAAACTGAATATCTTACAAGATGAACCGCCTATAAGATCTTTTCAATCTCTAGTAAATGCGATTTTATAGACTTCCGAAAAATGCCTCAGTTTCAGAAATTCGAAAATTGCAAAATTTCTTCCATGGAAAGTGATCAGGGCATCAGTTGTATTGAAATTCTTGTTGTCTTAAACTTTGCTCCTTCGTCAAAATGCTGCAAAAGATTGGAAATTCTTGGTCACTTGCGGTCGAATTTAACATTGAACTGGATATATGTTGAAGTAATATCTATACTGCTCATTTAAATATTTTGAACAGTCTATTTCTGATAACGAATAAAAGAGTGATATATATGTGTGTATTGTTAGTTACCTGTGTGCCATTTCCATTGCAAAACACACTGCGTACACGTCATTCCTTTCGGTAACTCCACCCTTAATCTATGAAGTCCCTTCCTTTTTGGGTAATACTGGTATCGAGGGTGTTCATCTTCAAAATCCCAAATCCTTAAAGGAAATTTATCCAAACATGATTGTTCCACAGAAACATCTATATTGTTATGGGGACATATCCGAAATTCGAAATATCCATTTAAAAAACTTTGAATGTCAACCACAACAAGTATTGAACTGTCGTTTGTAGTATAAGTATTTGCAATAATCCCATTGGCGTATTTGCCACCAGGTTCATTTTCCCGCACTATTGCGTCATATGGATCACCGCAAACGCCACATCTCCCGCCATTTAGCTCGTGCTGCCGCTGAAATGATAAAAAGCAAAGTAATACTAATTTTGCAGTCAAAGTCAGTGCTCCAGATATAAAGGGGTTACAGGAATAATTTAGGAATAATTTTCCATATTTCTGCATAAAAACATACGTTGTGACCCCTCTTTAAATCGTCTAATTAAGACGAATCAAAGAGGGTTCACAACATATGTTTTCCTTAAGTAATAAGAAAATTATCTCACTGTCTGGAATGAGATCCGGAGCATTCTTTTTAGGAAACGGAACAGACCACCAAAAGTGGTGGACCGGTTTACACACGCTAGGAAGGTATTTCGTTTTATCGAATGTTCTGACAATATATCGTACGCATCAGTCAAACGAGCCATATGAGCAAACGAAAAAGACCTTTCTCCATTTAAAACAGGCAGTGATGTGGCGACCTGGACCTTTAGCAACATAATATCTTCATTTGCTCAGTTATTTAACCATATATACGTACCAAATATTATAACTTAGACTTAAATCAATTTTGAGAAATCCACTGCTTAAGCATTCTCCCATACAAAAGCATAACCTACCAAAATCGACTTTGCCATTACTTAGGTCAAAGTCAATGCACCGTCATGATTTGTATAAATCATGATGGACCCGAGTCCTCAATGCTACATACCAAGCCACAAGGCCATTGGGCCTTTTGTTCTGGAGAAAAAGATTTTTGAAAGGTTTTTACCATATATGGGCCTGGTGGCCACCTTGGTAATGTGAACAACACCGTCTAAACAAACTTTGATTCCTTTGGCTCACTGAAGCTCCATATGAAAAATGGCTTCAATCGGCCCAGTGGCTTTAGAGGAGAAGATATTTGAAAATGCTGACGGGAGACAAAATTTCAGTGACTTGAACAAAGGTCAAAGAATGACCCTGACCTTAAGCGACATAATTTCGTCATCTGGTCATTTAGTTGACCATATACACCAAATATTATACCATAGACTTGAGCAGTTTCTGAGAAATCCACTGTTTAAGCATTTTTCAATACTAAAGCATAACGTACCAAAATTGACCCAGTCCTAAATTAGGTCAAGGTCAACCTACTGTCATAATTTGTATAAATTATGATTGGCACGAATGCCTAATGTTACATGACATGTTTCAAGGTCATAGGCCTTTCGGTTCTTGAGGAGAAGATTTTTGAAGGGTTTTTACCATGTATGGGCGTGGCGGCCATCTTGGACATGTGACCCAGATATACTTTCGTTCCCCTGACCTAGGTAGGTTCCACAGGAAATATAGCTTCAATCGGCCCAGTGACTTCAGAGGAGAAGATGTTTGAAAATGTTACCAGGAGACAGAATTTCAGTGTCCTCGAACAAAGGTCAAGGGTGACCTTGACCGTAAGCGACATAATTTCTTCATCTGGTCATTTAGTTAACCATATATGGCAAATATTATACCTTAGACATAAATAGTTTCTGAGAAATTGACTGTTTTAACATTTTCCCATATAAAAGCAGAACGTACCAAAGTTGATCGTGTCGTAAATTAGGCCAAGGTCAACCTATGGTCATCATTTCTATAAACTATAATGGGCTTGAATGTCCAATGCTACATACCAGGTTTCAAGGTCAGAGGCCTTTCGGTTCTGCAGAAGAAGATTTTTGAAGGATTTTTTTCACATATATGGGCATGGCGGCCATCTTGGTCATGTGACCTTGATACCCCGAATAAACTTTCGTTCTCCCGACCTAGGTAGACTCCATATGAAATATGGCTTCAATCGGCATAGTGGTTTCAGTGGAGAAGATGTTTGAAAATGTTGACGACGGACGGACGGACGGACGAACGGACGAACGGACGACGGAAGCCTGGCTATACTATAAGTTCATCTATGAGCCAGCTAAAAATGCCAGCAGTGCATGCTTTTGAATACCTAAGAATCACAGAAATATTATTTTCAAACAAAGAAATAGAAACGCTTTGGCAATATGCATTGTCTTGGCAAGTACGTATAATATGCCGAGTATGGCGAGATAAGAATAAAATGTGTCACACTTAGCCCAGTATCCCAGTTACCCCATTTTATCCTGATCATTGGGATTCTTTTTTGTCCAGTTCTTATAACAATGTTCCCATGGAGGTTCAGCGGAATGAATTCATCGTTGCATACTCCTGACAACGAGTCTGTCGGAACGTCTTCAATTTGAAGACAGGAGTTGTGAAAGAATAGAATAACTTTTCAAAAGGAAATTTATACCATGGATCGAATAACTTCAGTTTCAGTTTCAGAGAGCTAATATAAGGTCTGTAGGAAATTAAGAATAAATGGCTGTCGCTATTTATTCCTTAATTAAAATTAACGATTTCGTTTTTTTTTTGTACCGTATCTAGCTTGAATATGACTTTAACGCTGTTTAATGAATGGAGATAATTATGTTCATTCTAAATTTCAAATGAATCGATTTGAACTAAAAATCCTTCCTTTAATCATACTATTAATAAACAATTAATCAGTGCACTGACACACTGCGCACCGCTCTTCTAAACTTAATGGCATTGTTTTAGGAAAAACATATAACTGGGGCACTAGCACATGAGCATTCCAGTCCGACTTAAAAATACACACTGACACAAAAAGGTTCTATACACAATGTTATTCGAATATAAACAAAGCTATTCGACTTATATGAACCGCGACACGAGAAAACCAACAAAGTTGTTGTGCGCCCAGTGCAGACTCAGATCAGCCTGGGCATCCGCCCAGTCTGATCAGAGTCTTCGCTGTCCGCATGGAGGGAGCTTAGACCCTTAGCTACCCTTTGAGCGCACTGCGAAGACTCTCATCAGACTGGTTGGATAGCAAGGCTGATCTGAGTCTGCGCTGTGCGCACAACCACATTGTTGGTTTTCTCGTGTTGCGGCTCATATGTATGCAAGGAAAATTTGTGCACAGTTTATCTTTTGAAGAAAAAGAAGTGATGGAGTTATCATAAAACTCCCGAAAGTGGCCAAACTGAAATGAGCCGCGACGCGAGAAAACCAACAATGTGGTCGTGCGCCCAGCGCAGATTCAGATCAGCCTGGGCATTTGACCAGTCTGATTTGACTCTTCGCTAAGCGCTTAAAGGGTACCCAAGGGACTAAGCTACCTCCATGCGGACAGCGAAGACTCTGATCAGACTGGGCGGATGCCCAGGCTGATCTGAGTCTGCGCTGGGCGCACAACCACATTGTTGGTTTTGTCATGTCGCGGCTCAAATATCGGTTAAATTACTTTCAGTGACGAGCTCAAAATGTTAAGAAATGGTGAAGGGGAAAATTACATTGACTACTTATGCAAACGGTTTGGAAACGTCACTCAAACAGTGTATCCTGCCGTTTTTATGATACCTGTTCTTTCGTCCTTTATATGAACTAGTTTTCCTATGATTGACAGAATGCAAGTGTATATATACACATGCACATGCATTGTGCCATTCATAAGAAAACAATTTCATAACTTCATTTCATTATATTGGCTATACCCAGACAGCCTTGCCATCTTAAGTTTACAGTCAGTGTTGATGTTTACTACTTCAATTAGTCAGTTTAAGGCCTAGAGAAAAATTAGATGGCTTATCGCAGCATTTCTCCAGACAACACTAGGAGGTCATAAAATTCCAATAACTGATCTGATTGGCTGTAGGTCATGTAGAGGAATTTACCTTGGAAATGAATGACAGCTGACTGGGGGTACAATTTTTTCAATAATACAGTTGATTGGATTAATTTTTATCAGCAGAACAGTAGCCCCGCCCACTTAAAGAGACTCAAAGATTTGCCAGTGGGTACTGAATCTAGGCATTGATAAATGGCATGTAAGAGTGTGATGAGGGTCTGCATCGTATTTACTTGTTAAACACATCTTCACGTAATGAATTGACTTGTCCAGATTCAGAGTAAGATGAACTTATTAGGGACATTTTCATCATATCATGAGTACAATAACCTAAGGCCCAAGTCCGCATCAACCAAAGCGTGCCCTTTTCCGTATATGTCATGTAGGAGATAACGGTGTTCAAGATAATATGATCTTGTCAGTGTTTTATTTTTTCCTTTTGTCCACGAATTAAAATTTTAAGATAAAAAGCCACAACTGTGAAAAGTAAGACCATTGTTTCTTCTATTCTTTTTAAAGTCAAATTAAACTACATTTACGTCACAGAGAAATGTTTATGTGTCGTTGACGTAGACGTAAGAAATAAAAAGCAACTATTACATAAAAGCTATTAGTAGTGTATTCAAGCAAATCTGCTACCTTGTTTTCAAGCAGAAATTCTTGACGAAATGAATCCGTCATTCTAGAGACATTAACGACATATATGAGCCGCGACTCGACTAAAACCAACAAAGTAGCATATGCGCCCAGCGAGGACTCAGATCAGCCTGGGCATCCGCACAGTCTGATCAGAGTTTTTTTCTGTACGCTTAAAGGGTAGCTAAGGGTCTAAGCTACATCCATGCCAAGAGGAAATACTATGATGAGACTAGGCGAATGCCCAGGCTCATCTGAGTCTTCTTTGTGCGTACATGCCATTTTATTGATTTTGTCGTGTCGCGGCTGAGTTATGACTATCTTTCTCTGTATACCAGACGTGTTCATTGCTTTACATACAGGAAGAAAATACGGACGAAAATGGGGAGAGAATCACGGTCAATCAGGTTGAGGGGCCCCGTCAATTTTTTTTTTCCGTTTATTTTTAAGCCAGCTTTTTGTGTGTGTTTTTTTTAATTTGAGTGGGTTTTTCCGGAGAACGGACGAGAGGAGGTCCCATTGATCTCGAATCGCTCACTGAAAAAAAAAAATCGGAGCGCAAAATAATGATCCTAGATTTTTATATTAGAAGCCAGGGATATATGAGGACTAAGCTCCGTAAAATAGTTTGAGAGGGATTACATGTATAAAACACCAAAGCGTTCCCACCATTACATTAAATACCAAATTATGAGCAATGAAGCAATGAAGCCACGAAAACCTAGTAGTTTTTACGAGGCAAGCCTGAATCAGTTTCGAACATACTATCTTCAGTAGTCGGACACATACACTGGTAAACACTATGACATTATGACCCACAGAAGCAATATTCGAACTGCATCGGATTCGGATTTCACATAAGGAGATCGATGTGACCAAAGCTGACCTAGTTTCATGGTATTCGATATGGAACTGCCAGATGAATACACTATGAAATATGGTAGCTCTAGAAACCATGGAACCAAACAACATCAAAATCTTAACCTGCTGCCGATAATCCTTTGATACCTGGACAACCAGTCGACAAGTAAGGGCGAAGTTCATTTGACATGGTATCTATCAGCGACAGACAGAAATGCATAATGCAGACATATTAAAGTGTGGCAACGTCAAAAGACAATTCGACGTCGTTTTTTCGTAATTTTGTCAAAAAACAACAACAAAACTTGTAAACGATGTCCGCGTTATTTGGGTCAAAGAAAGAACACGTCATCCTGTAATAACAGAAGAGTATGTCTTCAAATTTTCTGATATTTCAGTCTTGGTTTTGTAAGAGGGTTTGTTACGTAAAAATTAACGTTAACGGCTATGAAAATGACTAAATACAACACTTTTCCGTGGGTTAAATGGTTTGAGTGGATAATCCTGTGTAAGGCAGATATGAGCCGCGACGTGACAAAACCAACAATGTGATCGTGCGTCCAGCGCAGACTCAGATCAGCCTGGGCATCCGCCCAGTCTGATCAGAGTCTTCGCTTTCCGCATGAAGGTAGATTAGTCCCTCAGCTAGCCTTTAAGCGCTTAGCAAAGAGTCTGATCAGACTGGGTGAATGCCCAGGCTGATCTGAGTCTGCGCTGGGCGGACGACCACATTGTTGGTTTTCTCGTGTCGCGGCTCATATGGTAAGATTGAAACAGTGCAGTCAGCAATATCACAAAGGTGTACGAGCACCAGACAATTTGAATTGTGTATAAAAACGCATCAGCAAGCTAAATTTTTACTACTGCTGTGGTTTACTTTGTTTGTGGGTTTAATAACATTAAGTAGGCAAACTAAATGCCTACTTTATATATGGGTTTAATTACAATAACTAGGAAAATTAAATGCATACCTTATGAATATAGCTTTAACATGGTGTCAGAAAATGATGTTTTTGATCAATGATGTCACAGCGAAAAACCCTACGCGGCAATTACTGTTAAAATGGGTTCAAACGTGATAGTACAGCAGGGCCCATTTATTTTTACAGCTTAAGGGGTCGTTCACCATTCTTTACATATGAATAAGGAGTTCCTTAAAAAGTTAAAGTTGATATGGACCAACCTTAAAAAAATAAGATTTTTCCTAAAGTTAAGGAATACTTTACCGCTAAGGTGCTGTCAAGATTCACTTATAACCACTTTAAGGTAAAACCTTACTTTAAGGTATTCCTTATCTCTTAAGGTATGATTGTGAACCTGGACCCAGATTATAATATTTCGAAAGAATGTAATGTTTTTAATGTGTTTTCTTGAAATCTACAAACTTTTCAAAAGTGTACCGTTTCTTTGGTCAGACAGTAAATATGCAAAATATGCAAATGGCATGCATTTCGTGAAAGTAGGTCATCAAGACCTTGTTGATTAGGTTCTATGATGGCCCAGTGTCATTGCATTTGATCTTGATGGCCAGGGGCCGTATTCATAAAGCCACTTAAGTCGTTGCTATGCGGTTGCTAAGGCTAAATATCTATAAAGGAGATTCTCTACAACTATGAAATTTGGTCTGGAGGAACAGTCTTTGTAAGACTGTTCCTCCAGAGCAAATTTCATAGTTGTAGGGAATCTCCTTCAAAGAAATTTAGCCTTAGCAACAGCATAGCAACCACTTAAGTCGTTTTATGAATACAGCCCCAGGTTACTGTCTTTATTAGGTTATAACACGGGATTTTCCCTTCCAAAACAACCATAACAATCTAGATCTGTCTAATAACAGAATACATGTAGTTCAAAAATCTAGATCCGTCTTATCTAGATTTTTTAACTGTTTGACGGATCTATATAACTGTTCTGTTATAAGAAGGGTCAATATTTTCGGGTTGTTTTAAAATGCGAAGCCATCTGATAGCAGAATCTTATACGACTATTTGTGGTATAGAAAGGAAAAGCAGTTTTTTGTACTATAAAATTGATAATGGCTAAAGTACATTAACCCATTAATGCGTAGCGTTCCAGAAAAGGGACATTGGCAAACAGTGTAGATCCTGATCAGACGCCGGCGTCTGATCAGGGTCTACACTATTTGCTTAAGAAAAATGGGCATTTTTCCTTAAAATATAATAATAATAATAAAAATAATAATAAAAACAATACAGACATCCCTGAATTGACAAATGGACTCCTCCAATTTATAAGGTCAGAAGAGTACAACAGGCATAAATGGGTTAAAACTAACAAACACACAAATGAACGAACGAGCAAACTTACCCAAAATCCACCACAATTGAGAGCAGTATCATCATAATTTTCTGGTGAATTAAATCCTCTGCTGAATAAACTGGATCTCTGCGGGGGCTCCATCAAACGCCCTCTGGAGGATACTTTACTGGGATAACTAATAGCGAAGACAAGAAACAGGATGGCACTGAAAATAAAAATAATATCACATTAGTACCTGCATCGGTCACACTGTTCTGAACCCATATCTGGAGTCCCGCGTGATCATTAGGTTTAGCTCTGGCCTACTGATAAAGAGGTCCTCGGTCACAGACCCGCTGGAGGTGGAAATCTTTTCAACCATAAACGGGACTCCATTGCACAAAGCCTTTCATTATTACCTTCCCATCGTCCTGATAACTCAAATACTATTGAATCGCAAGACACCCATCATAAACTCTTATCATTGTAATCACATTTTGCAAATTTGAGTATATTTTACTAGTACACTTTCGTATCTAAGACTATATATAGGCTTTATCAAAATGTGATTTTGATGAAAAATGAAAACCAAATACTATCAGAAATACAATGAGCAAATAAAAGCTATCAGAAAACTGAATGCACAAAGCGAAAAAGAATGGTGTTTCAAAACGCATGTGTTTGAAGCAGGTTATAGAACCATCAACCACAGAAATCTAATTGCTGGAAACAGAAAGTGTTAGATTGACCAGGCCCCGAGGTTATAAAACTTTTTTCATGCTCAACTCAGCTGAGCATGAAATTTAAAATGCCCATTAATATAAAAATACCATGAAATTCAGCATTTTTCAGGCTCAGATAAGCCAAGAAGGTTATTTTTTCTGCTCATAAATATTAAAATGCCAACAATTGTTGGCATTTTAAAATCTATGAGCAGAAAAAATTTCATGCTCAGCTGAGTTGAGTATGAAAAAAGTTTTATAACCTCGGGGCCTGTTCTGCAATAGAATTTGTTACGCTGACCGAATTTTAAATCGTGGTCTTTGTCAAAATTGAATGACGAAAGATGTAAGACATGTAGTGTATAGATAATGGAGTTAAAGACTTTCGAGGAATAAGGAAACACATTAAAACGATCAATTACGGAAGAATGTTTTATACAGACACCAGATCTGATCAAAGACCAATCTGATTAAGTCTCGAGCAAATATCTGACAGACCAGACGCTCTAAACAAGATGTTTGTAAAAAGTTTTAGAAGGAAGAGGAGAATTAAAAGAGCTACAACTCAACTTAACATTATGAAACTTGTCTCAAGCCACTCGCAAGTGGCTTATGAGAAAAAATGTAGCAAAATACAATGCCATGCCGACAAACAGATAGTAAAGTAAGTAAGTAATAAACATGTAAAGGTGGATAATACTCTTGAAGAATGTGAGAGGAGTGTGCAATCATTTGGAAGGATTACATATAACTTAAACTTAAAATAGACTTGTATAATTGAGGTCGCATGAAACAGTACCCACAGTACATTGAAACAGGTAGGGCTCAGACCGGGTCAACCTAATGTCAAGTCAGGGCCCTCCATGTTTACATGAACAGTCAATGGATTCCAGAAGACTCATGTGGCAAAGCGAAAATCCCAATCGGTTATGAGCAGGTACTATAGAAAAGTGATGAGAAAGGTTTCAAAATGTTTTAGAAAAAACTTTAATGACGAGAAGAAAAAATAAATATGAGCAAATGTATGAAAATAAAATTCAATTCTGCAGACTTTTCAAGTGAAAAGCAAATGTTGGACAAAACAGAGCATAAAAACAACAAAAAATAACGCTAAACATGGGCAAGATGAAGAATAGAAAAAACGTGTTTTATAAGATTAAATGTGACATGTTACAATAACATAGGTTAGAAAGATCAAGTGCTTCGTGTTGAAAGTCCAGGGGCCGTATTCATAAAGCCACTTAAGTCGTTGCTATGCGGTTGCTAAGGCTTAATATCTATAAAGGAGATTCCCTACAACTATGAAATTTGCTCTGGAGGAACAGTCTTTGTAAGACTGTTCCTCCAGAGCAAATTTCATAGTTGTAGGGAATTTCTTCAAAGAAATTTAGCCTTAGCAACAGCATAGCAACAACTTAAGTCGTTTTATGAATACGGCCCCAAGAATGCATACGTTTGTAGAAAAAACAAAGTGTAAAACAATGCTTTTGGAAAGATAACACACACACACACACATACAGAGAGAGAGAGAGAGAGAGAGAGACGCACGAAAAACGGAGAGTAAACCAATAACTAACTAAATAAAAAACTGTTAGAAAAAGTAGACGTGAAGGCAATGATCAGGAACCGGCACAATAGACTTCCTCGTCCTGCCCCAAGCATTAAGTAGAATAGAAAACAACAAAATCGACACACAAAGCAAAACAAGACAAAGAAAAAGGCAAGGGTTAGCGAATGGCCACGAGTCTATCTTCAATAAAATACAAAAAGTCATAGGCTAACAGAATGCTGACAAACAATGACAATAAAAGTAAATCACAATAGAAACACCGTCTAGAAAGATTGAGTGTGAAAAAAAACACTTTTGAACAGACAGTTTGCTACCCATAAAAAGGACATAAGCACACAGTGCAAACCCAGATCAGGCACTGAAAAAGTTCATAATGCAGGAATCTCGAAAAACATAATTTATTGTGTTCTCATTTTAACCCTTCTATAATAAAAATAGAAAATAGGTAAAAATAGTTGTTAAATGTTTATCGTATAATTTGCTTAGTTTGTTGTAACCCTTCTGTTGGTCTAAATTATTTAGTTCAGTAAAGATAGCCCAGTTGCCACCTATTTGGGAAAGAGCTGCTGACTCGGCTTATCACATGTTATTTATTGTTTGTTGGGATGTCTTTGTCAAGCTTTCCCTTTGATGTTGGGGATAGGGTTTGGGATCTGATTCAGTCAGTTCCTGAAGTGTAGTAACTGTTACTCTTTAAATTTACAGTTTTCAAACTCTCAGATTATCTTCCTTTGAAATAAAATATAGCTTAATGCACCATTATTACTGTGCCTGTCCGTCTTTTTTCCAAGTTTCTTCATTTGTTATGTCATTCTTTTCGTTGCATTATGAGAAAATTGGAAGAACCGTAACGCACCAGCTAGACGTTACGATTTCTATATCCAATGGAAATCCCAATGAAAGTGGCATTTAAAACAATGACAATCTTTGAAGGAATTCAGTACTCTGATTTGTGGTTCAATTTCCTGCTCCCGAAGGAGTCAAATTTCAAATTCTTTGGCAGGTAAACTTGCCAGTGCTTGCTTTTGTATATGTAGCACAGAATCTGCGAAATCATCATTCACAAACCAAATTTAAATTACTTTGACCTTGAGCAATTTTAATTATATTACTCTGTCAAAATGAAAAAATAAATACCCCATGCTTATACAAACGACCCTTGTAGCATGTGTAGTCTCTATGAAAGTTGTTCAATAGGCAAATGGATACTCTTCTTACATTAGTTAAAACTAAATGTTCATACTTTCCGCAGTTGACATGCCAACACAATGAATTTCATGTTTAGGAACATTTTAGTAAGAGCAAATGGGAAGAAGAGCTGATTGAAAAATTATGGGCAAGGGTGGATAGTGTTCTTAAAAACCGTTCGTATGAAAAAGATAAGGTAGGCAGGATCAACTGCGAACGTGTTAAAGTACTACATGTAAAAAATAGTAATGAGAAAGGTCTTCATGTTTGAGTCATTTGCCTGCTTGTTGAAATTATCTCTGTATATGCAATATGGATCCTTTCTGGAAGAACGTCTTTAAGCCATTATTACCTTAAGGTGGTGATAATCACTAATTTAGGGTGAATAAAAACATTGAAAAATGCATTTTTATCAATAAAGATTTTTTTGCGCCTCAAAATATCCGTTGAACTTTACTTATTCAATCAGCATGTCACTCATTTTTGTATTCTAAACTGTAATGGACAACAAAAACAAGCTATCTGCTTACTTCCGGGAATATATGTTATAGTTTCATGGCTTTATCAGAATTTTTTATTCACCACAATTGCCACCTTAAGACCTTAAAAAGCTAGTTAAACAAGTACTATTCATTCGCTCATAACGCATTCAAATAGTCAGGCTTTTAAACATGGGCTGTTAAAACATTTTTATCGCAATTCGTCTTCGTCAATTTTAGGTAAAGTCAAGTGACATTTATTTGCTAAGTATAAATGGTGAACGAAATAATTCAATCAACATTAATTGTGCATCCTAGCAATTAATACACCAATAACAGCAAATGAATAATGGAGGAGTTTGATAAGTTCATAGTTGACGACCTCAGCGACTAAACTCGCAGGTGACGACCCACTCAACTAAACGCGGTGTTCCGTTGGACCGCGACAAATACCGTGAATAAGGCCCTTAAAGAGAAGTTTTTTCATATTTTTCTTATGTTCTTGTCTGACTTTATAATCAGCCCAAAACAAACTAAGATCCATCAGTTCTTGGTCTTTCTGTGTAGTATTCATTTGTTTTTATGCTTTTGCTTACTGATAAACTTCGTTTACATTTTTCCCGCCAGTCACTATATTCAGTGGGTGGGATAATGTGTCTGACCAGTCAGTTCTATAGTATTTAAGAAAATCGGGGTACAGTATTGACTATCTCCTTGTAGTTGTCAGTGCTCTATAACCTTGCAAATTCAGAATCAGATGTTTAATGAAAATTAGGACAGAGTATTGACTAGGGGCCATATTCATAAAACGACTTAAGTGGTTGCTATGCTGTTGCTAAGGCTAAATTTCTATGAAGGAGATTCCCTACAACTATGAAATTTGCTCTGGAGGAACAGTCTTACAAAGACTGTTCCTCCAGAGCAAATTTCATAGTTGTAGGGAATCTCCTTTATAGATATTTAGCCTTAGCAACAGCACAGCAACGACTTAGGTGGCTTTATGAATACGGCCCTAGGTCCTTGTAACTGTCAGTGCTCTGTAGTCTTGCAATTTCAGAATCAGGATTGTTGCTGGTCGTGTTACGCAGCAGGAAACGGCTAAACTTCATGTCAGAAGACCCAGATTTATGTTCCCAGTGGTAGCAGTTTTGGAATCATTCTGTGGAAGTGAACACTTGGATCAGACTTTGCGAACCCAAACTTTGGAGTCCAGAATTGGAAGCGAAGCGTTTGCCGACAAATCTTTGTATTGCCTGACTAGCATAAGGAAACTTGGTAATCACAGACGTTAAAGAGACTCAGGCGCTTTTACTCATCAAAAAGCACAAACCTGGAAATCTTGATAATCCTGGCTGTGGACACCGAAAACAAGTCCAGGTTTCACGTCCAAGTGTGGTTTTCGCCAAAAAGTTCGCCCAAAATGTGGAAGGTATTAGACAAAGCCATTGAATGCGCTGATTGCGAAAAAAAGCTTTGATGCAAAATGCTCAAACTTGGATGATGCCGAGCAATTAACGATTGAAACTGACATTAGAGATTGGTACATGTATTGCATAAACTGCAAGGCTGATTGAAGTCGGGCTGCTCGGAATGGTCATAAGGCAGTTCAGTTCGATGGTTGCGAACTGTGGAGTCACAGTGAAGCTCATTCATAACACAGGCTGATTATAAAAATGCGTTGACAACTAGGTGCACATGGGTTTGTCTAACGTGTATTTTTTCATATTTCCGGGCTCTTTCCTTGATAATCAGTTAAAGAGAAGTAAATAGAAAACTTTACAGGAAATGATAATTCAATCCCAGATTCTTCCCAGAACACCATGTGGGGAAAAGACACCATAGAATTAGTCACCACAAATAACATCATCAGCGGCAGCCATGTGAACAACCATTTCCCATGTAGGTGGTCACCGGGCTAGCCTTAACTTAACAAACAATATATCACTAGCAGACATAGCAACAATCAACACATAAAACAACCAAGAAGAACCAAAAACAGAAGTGCTGCCTAGCGACGGCCTGTAATGAAATTACTGCGGCGTGGGAGGAGGCGGTGGGTTGGTGAGGTGGCGGGGGGCTTAACGGTTTGCGGTCGCGATCAACCCTCGTCCTTTGTTCTGCTTTGGCTCATACTTAGCTGTTCGGTTTGCGTGGAAGCTAGCTCATAAGTGTAATATCTTAGAAACAAGATCAAAATTGAAACTAAAATGAAACAAACACGAGGGCTCACAGAAATAGCAAAACATGAAATTCCGGAGCAGAAGAAACCTACCAGTTAAACCACGTGGGCCCGATCTAAGACGTCCCAGTACCGTTGTCAGTCGCCAACCGTCTGTGTTACTATTATATTAGGTTTAGTGAATGAGAATAGATTTGATCCCCTCTTAAAGGAAAAGAATGTTGGGCTTTAATCAAAACGTTCTAACGAGACCAAATTTAGCAGCTAGGCCCTAAATGGATTGAAACTCACTAGCTTGAATATGAATGAATTAGGGGTAAGAAATGGCATTTATTGGATTTCCTTGATGTGCACAGACCTCTTGTTGTGGCTATTTAGGAAACAAAAATTGACAGTTCAGTTGCATCTGCAGTATGTTTTCCTGCAACATGTCCATACAATGTTTTCAGTAAGAACAGAAATCTTCCTGGTGTGGAGTAATCCTTCTCATTTACAGGGACATTCCGCACATGCTCTTGTCTGAACCGGAAAATGACTCGAAATTAAAAACTATTTGCAAATTAATATTATTATGACGTAGCTGGTTGGTATCGCCAACCTAGTGGCTCAAGTGAGGAATTTCAACTGGTTTTGATCAGTTAGATCATATCACGACAAAGCATGAAGGGAATAAGCTCCCCTCAGTTCATGTACTAGGGGCTTCCAACTACAAATATATTGCTTGACTAGACAGGCTAAAAAAGTCAGGATCAATGTTAAGTCAGTCAGAGGGACAAATGTTGATGGCCATAGTTTAAGACAACTGCGCAGTTTCCAACTCGAGAGGAAACACGTATTAGGATTTAATTCTCACTTCTCTTCTTGGTCAGTTTTAAGGAATATATTCCCAAGACAGACTTACTGATCTTAAAAAATGTGATCTATTGAACACTGAAAATTTACATGCCTCCAAAACTGAAACCTTGGAGAAGATGGTGTACTAATTGGGAGATTTTGAGTCGACGCTGAAAGATGCATCATACTTTGCAAAAGATTCTTTGGTCGGACTTCCGGTTTGTCGGTGTTTCGTGGCGATCATGAAAGAGATGTAGAGAAAAAAATATTGCTGTGGGTACACTACAAAGACTTGATATGGTTAAATAGAGAAGACAAGATAAACAATTACTGTACCGATGATATAAAATACATATATGACTCTGTAGAAGGCAATCAAGTGAGAGTATAAAGGCCCGTGAAGTTTGTCAGTACCCCACCCATCTATTTACGGGTAATAATAACAAAGAAAGATAAACTGTACTAAAGCTTCTATTCTAGAATAAGTATAAGTATGTATTTAAATAAACCTCCAACACGTGCCAATAAGGCACTGAGTCAAGACAGTCTTAAAAGCACAGTAAAGATAGCTCAGTAAGAGAAATCCAAAGAACCAAAAGAGCCCGAGATCAGATCTATTTTTGGACAGACAGGAGATAGCAAGAGTAATAATAAAAGTATCGGGACTGAATTCAATAGTTTTAAAGAAGAAATGAGAACCATGATTGCCCAAATAAATGACAGTATAATAACAAAGGTTGCAGGAAAAATATCAAACAAAATTGAGTCACTGGAAAATAAATTTAGTACCATATTTAATGAATTTAGAACAGACATTCAAACACTAAAGACAAATATGAATGAAGCAAAGGCAGACATGGCTAAAATTTCAGGACAGGTTAGAGAAATAGAGAAAGGTTTAGAATTCCAGAGCAGTAAGATGAGGGAAAATGATGAGAAGCAGGAGAAAACATTGAGTGAATTAAAGGTAGAGATAGATCGTAAAGTACAAGAGCTGATCCAGAAACTGTTGCTCATGGAAAAGCATGACAGGAAATACAACTTGTTGTTTTATGGGTTCCCTGAAGAGCAAAGAGGAGAAAACATTTATGACAAGATGAGAAATGTGTTTGTTGAGGATTTAGAACTTGACCCTAATAAAGTTGACAACATGTACTGTGCACATGCTCACAGAATGCCACTAGAAAATCAAGAAGGACCTAGACCTCTAATAATTCGGTTTGCATCATATGCAGACAGAGAGCTGGTTTTGTCAAATGCTTATAAGCTGGCTGGATCTAGAAGGAGAATTTTGCCAGACCTTCCAGTTGTGATGAAAAAAGAAAGAAGTAGGCTAGCCAAAGAAGCCTATACAATTAGAAAAAATGAAAAGCTACAAACAAGAATAATGGATAAGGGCCTGGAGGTGTATTTGGAGGTTAGGAAAGAGAGTAAAGACAGATGGTTAAAAGGATAGTTTGATAAATAAAAATCCCTGTATAGACAATGAAGACCCCATAAGAATTCAAAAGAAAATAATAAATCTGTTTGACTGGAGCACTGACAATCTATTACTAATGGCTTGAAAGGCTTACAATGGCCTTTAGATAAAATAATAATAATAAATAACTGTAAAACCCTAATCAATAGAAGGCCTACAGCAGATTTGATTTGGTGAACTTGTTTTGGTTTTCCAGTGGCCCATAACCCCTATGTTAACATCTGGGGGGAGTGTGGACCTCTGGAGAAGACAGACAAATTATTTCTATTTAATCCCAGATATATGCTGTATGGTGTCCTAGTATGGAAACTGAAAATTACTGGAATTTTAGGTTTATAAGAGGCAAACATGTGGAACTGAAAACTTATTAAATAGACATTTACTCAGAGCATAATCAGACATGTATTAACTTAAACATTATACAATTATATAAAATGAACATATCTTATTAGAGAACTTTATTTACAGCAAAATTTAAATGGATCAGTCTAACATTTCTCACAGCAGGTGTTGAAATTTGGATTGAGTTTTGAACTTCAGTTGGAAGCACAGCGGGACATGTTAGAGTCATTTGAAGACTTTAAACTGGATAATAATAAAGTTGTCTACTTACTTTAGTACAATACCTGTATGAGGGAAATGTTGGAGTCATATGAAGGTTTTAAGTTGGGTAATAAAATAGCTGCTTAGTTGACTTAAGTATAATACCTGTAAATGTTTTGTCAAAAATATTGCTAATAAAACAATAAATGGTGTAGATTTTTAATATATAAGATGCAAACAGGAAATCCAGGTGTCTGAAAGGTGGGTAAAAAAGTTCCATAGGATTTATACTTACATTTACAATGTATGTGCCATTTGAAGGTTTTAAGCTTGGGAATACCTGACTTTGTAAAACAAATTATTTTCATTTAATCATAGCCATTTACAATGTGGTGTCCAATAACTTAATGCTAACTGAAAACTACATTTCTCATAGCAGTTGTTGAAAATATGGATTTAGTATTGCTCTTTAGTTGGAAGCACAGTGGGCAATGTTAGAGTCTTTTGAAGGTTTAACCTGGATAATAATATAATACTAAAGTTGCTTACTGACTTAAGTACAATACTTGTATGTGGGAAATATTTGAGTCATATTAAGATTTTAAGCTGTGCAATAATATTGCAGCTTAGTTATTATAGTGTAATACCAGTAAATGTTTTTGCCAAAAGTATATTTATTAAAACACTAATAGTGTTGATTTGCAAAATATAAAATGCATATAGGGTTTCCAGTTGTTTAAATGGTGGGCTCCATAAGTTGATAAGTTCCACAAGATTTTTACTTACTTTAACATGTTTGGGAAATCATGAAGATGCTTATCTGACTTTGTACAACAAAGTAACTTCACTTGATAATATATATATGCAGTATGGTGTCCAATAACCTAATGTTAGCTGAAAATTACTGGAAATCTATATTAGTAAGAGGTGAACACATGGAGGTATACATCTTTAACTGACACACCTGGGCTCAGAACATTATTAACTTATGTAGTTACATATAACTTATACAATTACATGAAATGAACATATCTTATTGAACAGCTTTATATATAGCTATCTCCTTGTTTGAAATCTGGAGAAATAAGTCTTTCATTTCCCATAGAAGGTATTGAAATTTGGAGTGAGTATTTCACTTTAGCAGGAAGCACATTGGGAATATTAGAGTCACTTGAAAGTTTTAACTGGATAATCATAAAGTTGCTTTTTTATTTTAGTACAATACATTTATGTGGGAAATGTTTGAATAGTATAAAGTCTTTAAGCTGGGAAATATTCTAGCTGTCTAGTAAGACATAGTATAAAACCTGTAAATATCTTTTGTCAAGATACACCTAGGCTTTGTACATAACCAAATTTAGGAAGCTACATATAGTCTACACAATAACATAGTATGAACATTTCTTATTGGAGAGCTGTATATATAGCTTTGTCTGTGTTTGAAATATAGAGGGATCAGTTTGACATTTCTCACAGCAGTTGTTGAAATTTGGTTTGAATATTGCACTTTAGTTGGAAGCACAGTGGGAAATGTTAGAGTCATTTAAAGGTTTTAAACTGGATAATGATAAAGCTGTCTACTTACTCTTAGGCTAGTGGATTACCTGTATATAGGAAATATTGAAGTCATATGAAGGTTTTAAGCTGGGTAATAAAATAGCTGCTTAGTTGACTAAAGTATAATACCTGTAAATATGACATGCGAAAGTTCTATCAAGAAGCCAGAGGCCATCTGGCTGCAAAGCTTCCAATTGGTGTTACTCTATTAAAGAGTATAGAGTGTCTACATCCAGAAGTAAGAGAACAAGAGGGGGCCTCTAAACTACTTAGTAGACTGTCAGAATCCTTACCAGGTATTTCTAAAGAGAGATACCCTTGATTAGGGCTGAGTGAAAGATGTACAAAGGAGAAAAGGGACCAAATAAAAAGATATATAATGATCAGGAAGACCTACAAGGATAGACAATTACTGGGGATATGTTCTCAGTCTGAAAACATCAGCAGGACGTTTAAATTACAAGCACCTGAAAAAGCTTGTGATTACCTGACTTTGTTTGTGTCCTGGTAATGCAGATGTAGAGAGAAGTCTCTCTATTAAGTCTCTCTATCAACAAAAATCTGCTAACAAGTGACAGAGCATTGCAATCTAAAGAATCGTTAAATGGACTCAGACTGTCTAGAGATGCAGTTAGCATGTATAAGGGCAATGTCACAGATGTTCCATAACTAATGAACTACAATCTTATGTCACTAAGTCCTATCAGAAATAAAGGGAAAGAGTTGAGATAGAAAGTGCTGAAGCAAGACTACTTGAGAGTGAAAGGCAATATTGACAGAACAAAGTCAAACACTGAAGCAAAATGAAGAAAGAAAAAGAAAGTTAGGTGAAAAAGGAAAAAGAAGTTAAAAAAGTAAAAAGCAGTAACTGTTAAAGTCTGACCGTGCAAAGGCTAATCATGTGTTTGCTGAGGCAAGGCTTGCTTAGCTATCAAGAAGAAGGACTTTGTAGAGCTGAACATAGCTCAAGGACTTATGGAAGTTGCTAAAGCAGACCCGGATAGAGTAACTGCAGTTGTGGAGAGTTGCCGAGAATAAAGGCAAGACATAGATAATAAGCGAAAAAACATTTAGGCAATTACATCTACAGAGATCCTCAGTAAATTCATGTGTAGGAAATAATTTAGCCCAGAAGGAAAATGACTGTAAAGACTATCTGAATGACTCAAGTGTTGCCAGATACTTCCATACTTAATAACATTTACATTGGTTAGAGATATACAGGCTTCTAGAGTTCTAGTGTATATACAGAATCTAGTCATTTCCAGTAGATAAAAACATGTAATAAGTTTCCTTTAAGAGAAGTTCTACAGTGCACATAATTTGTATTTAGTTATTTTGATGTCTGGCAGTTGCTTTGCAGCATATTAGCTAATTCATATTCATATTAGCTAACTCAAACTAACATATACTCCCTAGCGTGTTGTATATTTGCACATGGGAGAATTTGTACTGCATTTACTCATCTTATAGTGTTTGTGCTTGTTAATCAAAGAAGGGTGTTTTAATCAGATGTTCATGTTCCATATGCGTGTTCCAGAGAAAGACATTGGGATGCTGCCCATTCAACTCTGAAATTGAATTTCTGATTGCTCTCATTCCCTGTTCCCTGACAGATCACACTCAGGTCCTCTTGTTTCATATAAACTACCATTATAATCTTGTTCAAAGCAACATTTTCATATAAGCATCTGACCACCTGGTTCTCTCTCTCTCTCTCTCTCTCTCTCTCTCTCTCTCTCTGTGGGACAGCATTGAACAGTCATTTCACTATGTTTTATGGTTTGTTTAAACATTCAATTTGAGTAATAAAAAAATCAGGTTGACAACAGCATGTACAGTAAGATCTCAGAGCCTCCTGAAGTTAGACAGCCCTTATATCTTGTGACTGGAGTTTTTCAGAACTGTTCTGCAGCGTTAAAGTAAATTTATATATACGAGATGAGATTTATTGGTAAGTTTAATTAATTCCTACTTCTTATTATAAGATTCCTACTTTTTTTCCTACATTTTTCTTGAAATGATTCTTACTTTTTTCCTACATTTCACGAAAAGCCACGTGTAGGCCAGTCACTACGACGACCATCGTGGACATTTTTTCCGAAATATTGAGGTTGGTTAGGATGATGACAATCATACTGAATAGCATGATGCTCTTGGGCCAGGAAGATGGATATAAATATAAAGATGACAAAATATAGCGCCATATTTTTCGCAAATTTTAACCAATACTAAGTTGAATTTATGCAAACATCAAACATTTTTTTTTCTAATTTATTTACGTTTGCCAGGTGCCTCGGGAAATGTTGAAAACCTTGGACTCGATTGACAACATCTCCCTCGGGGCCTGGCAAACGTTAATGCATGGAAAACCATGTTCGATCCCTAATCTATTCAACGTTCTTACGTTCAATGTTGATTCAACGTTGTGTGCATAGGTTCTGTTTCTGCTTTGGATGTTGTTACGTTGAAATTCTAAGTATTGGGATAGATAGGTCTGGGCAAACAATGCAGACCCATATCAATGTATACACTGTTTGCAATGTTTCAGATGTATTTGAGACATTGCAGGCACATGCAAATATTCCCTGTAGTTCTTTCTAGCGCTGAAACCTGATCGTCCCCCAGACATTATATCTCCAAGATCACAAAACTGAATGATAGCTACTGTAAAAATTCTTTTAAAAGTCTGGACTCCTTAAACAATATACAGGTAGATTGAAACTGTCGGGGGTTCTCTGTGTATATTCGCTATTTGTTGTTTTTGACATCTACTTAACCGCAAGAAATTATTAATTTCAAGATTTTGAAAACGAGGCTACTGCTCAACGTGCCATTTATAATATCATCTACAGCATCATGTTAATTTCACAGTCATGTTGAAGTAATGAATGCTACATTTCTGATAGTATATGTCATTTTTGATCTACAAGTTTGTAAATGTAGACAATAAAATATCTTTAGAATAATATGAAATGTCTGATAGCCAGCTATTAGATACACTCATATGAAATATTCGTGTGACAGGGTTCACAGATGTCTCATGATTTAAAACTGGGCATAGCAAAGCATGATCAAGTTTCAGGTGTAGAATTGCACTTCAAAGAGCAAACACTCCAAGCTGTAAAAGTTTGTGGGTGCCTACCGACATAGTTCACTCGAGTCATATGAAAGTTATTATCAGCTCTTCACCTAGAGGAAATATTACAAAACACGCTTCCATTTAATCTGCGCCGATTATTTTTTTTAAAGAATTTTCTTGCTCATTTTGTTCTGAATCCAAATCGCAAACTGGTGATACTCTTAAAGGACAGTGTCCCACCCGGCGCTTTACTGAATCCAAAATCGCAAACTGGTGTTACCCTTAAAGGACAGTATTCCCCCCCCCCCCCCCCCACACACACACACACTCCCCCACACACACCTCCGCCCACAACCCTCAGCCCTGCCACCAACTTACTCCCGTTTGGATAGTGACACATAGTAAAGTTAATACAATCTAATCTGCTTGGATGTGTATCCACATTAACCGTTAGCCTACTTTGCTTACAACCTGACTCATAAATCCATCATTTGCTGACCACTGTGACGTGCAATATACACTGAAGATAAGGCAAAACACAAATTGGTAATAACTTAATACATGTCTATTCCTATGCACTTATTATTATGCAATGACCCTTATGGCTTGAATATACATTAATGTATATTTGAAGGTTTTATTTTTATTTTGCACCGAATTAATCATTGTAGCTATCCATTATACAAACGAATATAGTGACAGACGGAAAGCTACGAATATTGTACTTAAATCGGAAAAAAATCGGAAAAGAATCATTTTCCAGCTTTAACCTCTTTATGCCTAGTGGAATCTTCTATTTTTATATATTGGATAAGTTCACTTGTCATTTTAAATGGTGTCTGATTATATTTTTTTATTTTTTTATAATGTCCTTTATAAGTAGCAACCGTTTTTTTTCTAATGCAAAAATGTAGACCATGATATGCAAGACGCTGCGTTCTGCGGTCTCTGATCAGGGTCTATACTGTTTGTCACTATCCCTTTTGTGAGCCACTAGGTATAAATGGGTTATCGCAAAACTACCGAATGTAGCCAAACCGAAATGTCGGTTTGGCTACTTTCAGGAACTCTGCGAGAACGCCAACAGTTTCTATTTTACAATGCTGACACTTTTGTACTATTAACTTTACATATACATCTGTTTACTAAAACACACTTCTAAACTTCCTACCGGCCACCTGATTTGGGCTTCTTTTTCTTTTCAGGGATAGAAACAGTTTATAAATCGTAATGGTTCAGACACTGTAAATATATAGATCTATACAGGTATAGAATAGTGTTGACTACCATAGAAGCTTGAAATTTAAAGTTCTTGGAATGCAATTGCTTGTTTACCAGACGTGTTGACCAGGCTTGTCATTTATTTGAAACAAGATGTGGGACAGTTTTTACAACAAAGTGCAATTTAATATATTCTATGCATATTGATTTCATTTACAAGCGCAATGTATGCCTGCAATCCTGACAAAAACAACTTGAAATTAACTGCTTGCATAATTTGTGTTTCCTTCCCATGCATATTAATCGTACTGACCAAATTATTGGAACAAAAGTGTCTGCACAAACAGTGTAGACCCAGAACAGACTGCTCCTGCTCCTCAGGAGCAGTCTGATCAGGGTCTTCACTGTTTGACAAAACGTAAAAAAGTACTTTGACGGCACATCTATGAATATTAAAACAAAAGTGTTTCTCGTTCAGAATGAGGATAAATACGGTAATCGCGTTAAGTGTCCCGATTTTTAGACAAATATGGTATAAATAAAGACGTCCTTGTCTTAAGACAGTTTATACATCACTTCTGGTCTGATTTTGACGGTGCATGAAAGATTCCGTCAACAGCGCTAGGGTCTAACTAATGGTTTGCTTCCGATGTTTTTTTTGTGAATGGACTTTGCAATGTTAGAATAAATGGGTACAATTTCAAGGGAAGCAAATTAACCATTTTTATTTTGTCTCCCTTTTCAATGAAAGAAAAAAAATGCTTCTTGAAGAGAAGATCACGGAGCAAATTCTTTCCATTAAGAGGAGGCCCCATTTAGAAGGACAGTGTCATTACGGTAAGCAAACAGGAAGTCACAAAAGTTGTTCCCCTTTGAAAAGATTGCAGAAAAATAAGGATGTGTGCCCATACACCTTAGCATTGACAGTCGGGAACAGCCACTTGTTACTTCCACAAAATGACAGATATAGTGTCTTGGTGGTGTCATTTATCGTGTGGAGAAAAAGTTGCCCGTAAAAAAATTTATCATATGACGTCGCTGTTATTCGGTGGATTACGTCGTGTAATAAAAATCGTATAACCACACGTGTAATAACACTTTGGCGCGTACACGTAACGTCATTGACAACGTGCATATCAACAACGCGTTTTCTTATTGAAAAGGGTTCTAGTTTGAGGGCGTTAAAATCTCATTTTTAAAGGGTCATATGATAAACAGAATCTTACACTCGTGGTCATTTAATATGAAATTTATGGAACTCGCCGAAGGCTCGTTTCATAAATTTCATATGAAATGACCACTCGTGTAAGATCCTCTATGTACAATGTATGAAAACCATTGCAGAAATGCGCTGTGGAAGTTGCAGTGAACTGGAAACAAAGCTCAAAATCTGACGTTTTCTGACGTTACGCTAATTTTTCACCAACATCTGACTTACGTCACGGAGTTCATGAAATAACATTCAGCCCAGCAGGCACACAACCTTGAACCAACCTTGATTCAACGTCATTTTGTTAAATCACGGTTGATTCAACCTTGTGTGCCCAGTGGGCAAGGTGGCCGACTTCGTTATAATAAGAAATATACTACAGCCACGATTGATCGGCTTTCAAGCGTTTACTTTCTTTCGGTTCTCAGTGTGCATTCGCCAATAACATTTCTTAAAACAACCCCACCTTCAGATGTAGACAGTAACTGTCAGTTGTTGTGATCTGTATGTATCACACCGACCAGATTTACACTGACCCGCCCTTTGACCCCATGATCGCTAGCAATAGATGGATGGATGGATGGATGGATGGCGCGATTTTACGTCCTTTTTAATAGTATTTCAGTCATATCAGGACGATGGCAGGATGCTAATGAAAATCTGTGTGCAACAGAACCCAGTTTATGATGAGAAAGATTCCCGCCTCAAGCGGGACTAGAGCCAGGGACAGCTAGATAAGTCTACCAGCGCTTAACCTACTGAGCTACCGGGGCTCCTTGCTCGCTAGTAAAGACAATAGCCTGCAATGTTTCGCTAGCATTGAATTTCTAAATACCGAATTATTTTGGCTATAGGACAGACGTTTCACCTTACCAAACTGCCCGAAATCTGTATATCAGTTTTGAGTACTTGTATATCAGCTATGAGATGGACTTTTCTCTGCCAAAACAATCCTAAAAATCTAGACCCGTCTTGTAAGACGGATCTAGATATTTGGGATTGTTTTGGAAGGGTTCACCCGCCTCGTATAACAGTAGAAATATGGTAAATACAGTAATATAATCTCAATGGTTCTCTGCCATTTTTGTAACTTTTGTGACTCCCTGTTTTGCGACTTCCGTCGAGATTGAAGACAGTTTCCAAAATGGAGGAAGACTTTGCTCAGTAAGGCGTCCTCGTGCCCGAGTGGTTAGCGTTCCCGACTTTGGATCACGGAGTCGCGGGTAAGATTAAACTGCACCTTAATGGCGCTTCAATGCGCAAAACCCTTCATATTCACTATACCATCGTCCTGATACTTTTATGACGGAAATAATATTGAAGAGGACGTAACACTGCAAAGCGATCCATTCATCAAAGCATTCTCAGAGTCTACTCAGTGATGGCCAAGCGTCAGACGGAGACTGTGGTTACATTTACTCGCCTGGTAAACTATGTTTTCAAGGCTGTTACGAAACGAAAAAGAGCTGTTATGAAACGAAAAAGAGTCAAAGTTTCAAAACTACTTGGTCATAGTGTCTAAACAATTTGTTTAGCCACAATGACCAGGTTGTTTTGGAACTATGACTTTTTCGTTTCGTAACAGCTCCGATTCGTAACAGTCCTTGTATATACATAGTTAACCAGCAGGGGTGATTTACACTCTGGATGAACAGATTAGTTTACTGCCAACTGTCTGCAGAAGTGGTTGGAATCATATTTTCGAAAGCAAGAAACACATGTTGTACATGGTACGTTCTAGACTCATAGAAATTAATTGTTCATATACACCCCTGGTTTACTATGTATATACATGGGCTGTTACGAAACGAAAAAAAACTGTTTCATAAAGAAAAAAATGCATAGTAGCAATCACTCTTTTTCGTTTCGTACCAGCTCATTTTCGTTTCGTAAGATCCTTAAAACATACAACGGTTAACCAGGTGTGATACAATCATTATGATAAACCTAACCCACACCTGGTTAACTTGGTTTTCAAGGTTGTTACGAAACGAAAAAGAGCTGTTACGAAACGAAAAAGAGTCATAGTTCCAAAACTACTTGGTCATTGTGGATGAACAAATTTGTTTAGCCACGATGACCAGGTTGTTTGGGAACTATGACTGTTTTTCGTATCGTAACAGCTCTATGTTTTCGTTTCGTGACAACCTTTTTATACACAGTTAACCGGGACCGATACACCTAACCAGAATAGCACAATCACATAGTTCGAACACACAGATTCTATTTGGAAATCTTTGGAGCTAACCCTTACACCGCTAAGAAGTCAGACAGCAAAACTCACGTCAGCAAAATTTAAAAGAAACCACGCTACTACAGATTTTGAGAACTCAAAACACTAGATGGCAAATAGTGTAGATCCAGATGAGGTGCCTCATCAAGATCTACGCTATCTGCAAATTCGTGTCAATTTCAGCGCTTTTCTCCAAGTGTATTCCTACTAGGTTAGCTTTTACTGTGCCTAGTGGCGAAAAGAGCAAGCACATGCATGCTTTAAAGAAAAACAAAATTACAGACGACTTTGTCTTTCAATAAAAACCATCACCGGAAGTGTTATAAAAATAGTTTCAGCCGTATTCAGCTACAGTGACAGTAGCATTACCCTTAAAAAAATCCGTAGATTTTACGGTAGAATAACTGGCAACCAGCTGCCAGTCCATTTCCCGTTATTTTTACGGGCGTCTGTCTGTAGAACATTGCCGGAAAATACGATTTTACTGCCCGCACTCAAAAGTACCTTTAAAGTGTTGAAGGGCACTAGGACTAAAACAACGCCTGTTCTGTTCTATCCTACTTTGCTTGATAATTCCTGCAATTCAGTTTTTACGGGCGCCCGTGATAATAACGGGAAATGGGTAGATGTCGAATTATTAAACAACTGTTATATATATAATTTCTGTATACCCATATTTTCTCTCTATATATCATATTCTGGGTAAAACAGTTCCTGATTCGCAAGCACAAACTCTCCGGTGCCTTTGTAGTTTTTTTTTTTTTTTTTTTTTTTTTTTCTTCACAAAACAGACTTAAAAATAACTCATACCTGAAAGGGTGCCGCCTTAATCCATCCATAGTTAAAGTTTCAAACAATTATAACAATCCTATGGCAAAAACTAGGTCCTCTGCATTAAGCCCCTCAGCACGGCCGCCGGCAGCCGTTTCCTAGGGATCCCCGTTCTAAATCAAACGACCAAATCTTTAGTCGCAGACGACTCTACAGCAGACGACACTTCGCGGCCTTCCGAAAGTAGCTCAAAATGACAGGCAAGAGAATAGGAATATGTAATTAGTGGCCCGGGGCGAATTATGAATATGAAAGACAGCAAGTTTGACAGCTGAGGCACGAGTCCATGCCATTGTCCGCCAAATTTCGGATGACAGGTTCGGTAGTTTCCGTCAAAAGAAGCCAAGTTAAGTCGTTAATTAAATAAAACGCAACAACAATATATTACACTGATAAATAATACTAAAACGTTCAACCCATTTATGCTCAGTGGACTCTTCGATTCTGAAATACTGGACGGGTCTATTAATTATTTGAGGGTGTCTTGTCTAATTTATTTTTATCATCGTTATTCTGATTTTTGAGAAATACCAATTTGTCATAAGCAAAAAGTTTAGACCCTGATCAGACGCCGCGTTTTGCGGCGTCTGATCTGGGTCTGCGCTGTTTGCCAATGTCCCTTTTATGGGACACTAGGCATTAATGCGATAAGGTGTATAAGTAGGTAGACTTTAAGGGAAGCAACTATACCATTTGAGCCGCGACGTGAAAAAAAAACAACAAAGTGATTGTGCGCCGAGCGCAGACTCAGATCAGCCTGGGCATCCGCCCAGTCTGATCAGAGTCTTCGCTGTCCGCATGGCGGTAGCTTGGACACTTGGCTACCCTTTAAGCGCTTAGGGAAGGGTCTGATCAGACTGGGGAGATGTCCAGGCTGATCTATGTCTGCCCTGGACGCACAACCACATTGTTTGTTTTCTCGTGTCGCGGCTCATTGACATTTTTGCCTTCCTTCTCAATGGCGGTCAAATCTTAAAGGAAATACATTCAGCTCTGGATATCTCAAAGTCAAATGACATCCCACACTACTGATATCTCAAAGTAAATTTTCTGGCCCCAGAAAATCTTCTTTGAGATATCGGTTTAGTTTGAGATAACAGGAGTTGAAATGTATATGAAAATAGGAAATTAGTCCGATCTATATTCTTTGTGAGGGAGGGGCGTCGTGGTCGAGTGGTTAAAGACGCTCGGTTATGGTGCAGAAAGTCGCGGAAGGTCGTGAGATCGCGCCCGAATTTCGCCATCCGACGACTGGAAAACACTGTCAACCAAGCAGTAAATGGGTACCTGCTTCGAATCAGCGAAGGATAAGGCAGCGAAAGGAGATGAATGGGCTCCGCGTGTCATTGTCGTGCCCAAGATGCTAGTGGGCCTTAAACTCCCAGTGCCCCTACGGCTGTATGAAACATTTACCTTTACCTTTAAATTCTTTGATTTAAGAGGGAACTTTGTGATATCAGTGTTCGAGACATCGAGAGTTGATTCTAACTGCTTTCCATAGGAGCAGATTTTTTCCTTTTATAATACACATTATTTCGAAAGGGTCAAGTAGACCTCAGTTTCTTTTTTTTTTTGAATTATTTGTTATTTACACAGAAAGATGTATTTACTCGTAGCTAAGCAGCATTATTATATACAAATAGTTCATTCTAATACCCCCATTCCACTGGATGACGCTTTGACTGTGCTCATGGCGATCATGGCGCTTCTTCAAAATTTTCGAAATCACCGCAGAAGCGTAGGTGTTTGCCAAAACTTGGGACTTGTGCGCTTCCAGTACGCTGCCAGTACACTTCTAATACGATCCCGCTAATCTAGTCGCGATGCTGCCGCGATTTAGCTGCGCTTCTGCCATGCTTAAGGACTTCAAGGGCGATTCTAATTATAGTTACGCTGCCACTACGGCAAAGGATTTCAAGCTACGCTTGATCTACGCTCATTACGATGCATTTGCGATCGTGCTACGACCTAAGTGCCGGAGCTGCGGTCATGCTAGGCTTGTGTTGCGCTTTGTAACCATTTCTATGTAAATCGGCGGAGAATCGGGGTTCAGCGTTTTCATGCCCAGATTGCCATAAGAGGAGAGGAAACGCAGAGAAAGCGCCAACAGCGCAGCGGAAGCGTCGTGGTTGCGCTATTCATAAATTATCGAGCGAAAGCGGCAGGAGCGCCACGAGAGCGTATAGAGCGCAATGAAAGCACACAGAGCGTAGCAGAAGCGTAGCTGGGTCGTGGACGAATCTCCAAGGCGCTGTCAGCGCGATTCCACAGCGTTGCTTGCGCTGCTGCCTCGATACTGCTGCGTTCATGAATTTCGGGGCGATTGCAGGGTGATAATGAAAGAAAAGGCAGTGTGCAGTGGAACTCCGTTTACGGTGAGCAAAGTTAACGTGGAGATAAACAGTAGGGGGTAAACAGCTGGGCCCGGTTGTTCAAAACTAACGACGTCGTTAGTCAACGTGACGTTAAAATTTCAAACGTTAATATCACAAATATGCCAATATTTTTTGTTGCAAAAATGTGAGAAGCTTTTAACATTTTTCAACAAAAATACCAGCGTATTTGGTAATAAAAACGTAAAACACTTAACGACTTGACCTCTTAACAAGCTCGTTAGGCTAACGATGCTTTGAACAACTTGGCCCAGATGTGTAAATGCATAAATCACTCATGTTTTATGACCTTTTTTCTGTTCGAAAAGTGCGAAAATAAATAAATAAATAAATAAATAAATAAGCAGAAAATAATATGATTTCGAGAGATGTTCCATTTAAACTACATGTATATCATATTGAGAATGGAAAGACTAAAGGACAAACAGTGTAGATCCAGATGAGCCGTCTCATCTGGATCTACGTTGTTTGCAAACTCAGCTATTTTCATTTTTGGCACTTTAAGGTTAAAAAAATATGCATTTAATATGTGGCCTCAATCTCCATTGGCTACGAGGCTACGAACGTAACATTTATTTGGTATTGAGCATATTCATATATGCATAATTAAGATACTTAGCAACTATTCGGTACAGTACTGTTATATTAAAAACCCATTTTCTCGGATCTAATTTAATACAGCTCCCACGTGATTTATTTCAGACTGTTCTAATGATAATTTTACGTGTATAGCCATCTAAAAATACATCTTAATGGCTATTTCAGTAGTCATTCTGGTACGGGCCAGTTTTTAAAGCCACATTTAATACTCTAGTCAATCCATTAGTGCCTGGCGTCCAGCAAAAAGGGACATATAAATAACCAGCATTTATCCAGAACATATGTTATGCTCTATAAAAATAAATGAGCCGCGACACGAGAAAACCAACAAAGTGGCATGTGCGCCCAGCGGAAACTCAGATATGCCTGGGGATCTGCCCAGTCTGATCAGAGTGTTTGCTGTCCGCATGGAGGTGGCTTAGATCCTTAGTCACGCTTTAAGTGCACAACGAAGACTCTGATCAGATTAGGCGGATACCCAGGTTGATATGAGTCTTCACTGGGCGCACATACCACTTTGTTGGTTTTCTCGTGTCGCGGCTCAGTCATGGTAACTCTTTCCACTCGTTCAATCTTGATGTTGTCTTCATCTTTGGTGTTGAATTGTCAATTACTTCAATATTGATACATATGACAAGCCAAATGCACACTCCGGACCTCTTGGAGATTGTCGGAAAATCCCGTAAACTTCTATAACGAAAATTTTTCTCTATGAGCGCTCACCAAAACACTTTCTTATTCATCTACCAAACAGAAAACAGGAGTAGCATCTATTTTTACATATTTTCTATAATTCTAAATTACAAAACAAACGAGAAAGCAAAGTGGGCAGCTCTGCAGGTGACCGTAATGCTAGGAGACCACAGACAAGCGGACATAAGACCATGAAATATTGAGGAACCACAACAGAAACGGTCAGTAATAGATCACTGAGGGGAGGGGGTAAGTGGCATTGACTAGTTTTACTAAATCCAAACCCTCGCCCTCTTCATCTGCCTTTGCTCGAAACGTTCACTTAGTTGTTTGGTCTGTATGACGGTTTCCTATAGTCCATCATTGAATAATCACAGGAAACAACCCCCCCCCCCCCCCCAAAAAAAAAAAAAAAAAAAAGAAAATAAATAAAAAAAAAAAAAGGATAGCCCTTTGATGAATCAGATTTGAGGATTCGACATCAACACTTTATTGAAAAGGCAAGCTTCCGGTTAAATAAAATCTCTATGATGCAAAACTTCAGAATAAAGATCTAAAATGAAAAATCGAAAAAAAACTTCGAAAAAAGAAAAACATCGAAAATATATCGAAATAAAGATCGAATAACTAATTCTTTTAATTTCATTTTGCTACAATAAATATTTCACTTAGTCAGTTGCAGTCAGATCAGATCACAGCATATCGTTTATATTTCTGAACAGAATTGCTTTTTTCGGGAGGTGGGGGGGGGGGGGGGGGGGGCGGAGGAGGAGGGAGAGGGGGGGTCACCCAGATAATTAACAAATAAATAAATCAGATACGCCATAAATAATTGAGCCGCGACACGAGAAAATCAACAAAGTGGTTGTGCGCCTAGTGCAGACTCAGATCAGCCTGGCCATCCACCCAGTCTGATCAGACTCTTTGCTAGGCGCTTAAAGGGTAGGGAATGGTCTTATCTACATCCATGCGGACAGCGAAGACTCTGATCAGACTGGGCGGATACCCAGGCTGATCTGAGTCTACTCTGGGCGCACAATCACTTTGTTGGTTTTCTCGTGTCGCGGCTCAAATGATGACTGGCTCCATCCAATTTCTAAGTAAAGAAGAGTAATATGGAGTTAGGTCCATTGTTCCACGGGACAAGCTCGCTGAAATATGTTAGTGGATTAAAACTAACTCTGTATAGTTGAATATTCACAATATCACTTGAAATGAAAGTCAATAATACTGAGTTCATCTGTGTTATAAAAATCAACAGTTTGTGTTTTGTATTAGTGACGTTTTCCCGTTGTTGTTTTTTTGTTGTTGTTGTTTGTTTCAAATATAAAATTAGAGGTCGGTACCTGGATGTAATGATAGGAAAGTATTTTCTTCTGTTGTTGTGGATAATATTTATTTATTATTATTATCGTCGTCATTATTATTATTTTATCGTTATTTATTTTTCTTTCAAAAAATAAATGTGGCATTTAGCATTGTCAAACCAGCTTCAACTTTTACTCGTGCCATTGTGAAGCAAAGGAGAGCTTATGCTATACCCATTAACCTATTTTCTTAAAGTTTGTCAAGGTCATACCGTTCAGGTGATCATGCGCTGATGTAAGTGTGTACCAAGTTTCCTTACCCTAGCCCTTATAAATTGTGAGAAAAAGACCAACGTACAACACGTTTAATGACTTGAGAACAATTTTATATTTGAGAAAATCTGAAGTTTCTGTTAAATAATTCCAGTTTGTAACGTTAAAAATTAGCGGAGCATTACATACACTGTTTTCGATGCTCCGACACCAAACATTTGATAGACTTGTTACCATAACAAATACGGAACTACCGACTGTTATTCGTAGTTAGTTGGCAGAATGACGTCTCGATGACGTCACTTTGCCATCAATATGAAATCTTAGTTTCTAAGATAACAAATCTATGACGTCCTTGGTATTGCAGCATGGCAAATAGTGTATGCTATGCTCCACCACTTTTTCAATGACATTACAAACTGAAATTCTTTCAACAGAAACTTCAGATTTTCTCAACGGTTATCATAGGCGAAACTGCTCCAAACGGGTTAGAGTCATGATACTTGGCCAGCACTGGCATCAGAGTAAAAGCATTTGAGTGAAACCAACCATGGGGGACAATGACCTACATTTTGTACGCTTCACTGACTTTATTATGTGAGCCGCGACACGAGAAAACAAACAAAGTGGTTGCACGCCCAGTGCAGACTCAGTTCAGCATGGGCATCCGCCCAGTTTGATCAGAATTTTCGCTGTCCGCATGGAGGTAGCTACCTTAAGACCCTAAGCTATCTTTCAAGCGCTAAGCGAAGAGTCTGATCGGACTGGGCGGATGCCCAGACTGAGCTGAGTCTGCGCTGGGTCCACAAACTTTTTGTTGGTTTTACTCGTGTGGCGGCTCATATTCTTTAGTCCCTATATGGGTTACAGTCATGATACTTTGCCAACACTCACATATGGATATGATCATTTCAAATTCATCATCTATGTATGGATTTGACCTGTCTTTTTTTTTTTTTTTTTGCTTCAGTGACTTTATGATATGATATGCTTCACTGATTTTATTATATTTCTCAGTCTCTATATGGGCTAGGGTTATGATTCGTGGCATATACTTACACACGGACAAGATCATTTCTCCATCGCCATCCATCTGAGTATTTGACCTATATCTTTGCTTCATTCACTTTATGATGCGTTTCACTGACTTTATGATGCTATTTGTAAGTCCCTATATGTGTTAGAGCTATGATACTTGGCACACACAAAAACATTTTAACATCGCCATCTTTGTATGGATTTGACACATATTTTATACTTCACGAAGTTGATAAATTTCTCAGTCCCTATATGGATGGCAGTCATGGTACCTGGCACTCACAGACATCTGGGCAAGAGCCTTTCAACACCACAGTTACTTTGAGACTAAGGCACTCGTTAGCCGCGCTTTATAGTCTTCTGATAACTCTTGTACAAATCAAGGTTAATATACTACAATACGACTCTTATATAGACAGTTTGTTGAAATTACAGGATAATTTGTGTAATACTACCTCACTTTGCATAATTGCGTCGCGACACGAGAAAAATAAATGTGGCATGTGCGCCCAGCGAAGACTCAGTTCAGCCTGGACATCCACCCAGTCTGAGCAGAGTCTTTGTTGTCCGCATAGAGCGAGCTTAGACCCTTTAGCTACCCGTTGAGCGAACAGCAAGACTCTGATCAGACTGGGTGGAGCCATTTTGTTGGGTTTCTCATGTCGCGGCTCAATTAATAGGACTTCCACTCTGCTGGCATATAAGCTACAATCACGACTTTGCCATATAATCCCGTATGATCTTTCATTTCACGCACTCATGAAAATGAACCTGATTTTGTGACGCGACAAGGGTGGAAAAGTTTTGCAAATGTTTTATTTCATGAGCTAAAACTGAAACATTTTAGAAGTTTTGATGCTGTTTGCATTGCTTAAGTTCTAAAGCAGTTTGCTATTGTATAGACAGAACGGTGACTTGCGATTTACGTCCCTTTCAAAAGTATTTCAGTAATATCAGGACGATTAGGGATGATAATGAAAGACTGTGTGCAAAGGAGCCTCATTTACTGTTGGAAAGATTAACCTACTGAGTCACAGGAGCGCCTTTTTGCTATTGTATCGAAATAGTTAAGGTTTTTAGCCTTAATGTAGCTGCTTTGTGAATGCATTTACCCAGTGGGCACATGACGGCGAAATGACGTCCTACTGACTACTAATTTAGTTCGTGTGGTCCAGTCGTTTCTGAGGAGAAGACATTTCAACTCGTGAAATATAAGTGACCTAGATCAAACGTCAAAAACTAAAAACGATCTTTGGTACAAACAAATCTTCAAGTATTCATTTAGTTGACTCTAAATACCATTTTATACCAAAGACGTCAACATCTCAGAATTCTAATGTTATAGCATTTTCTCAAATGAAAGTACAAGAAAAAGTCATTGCCGTTCAAATGTTCAAGGTCGACCCAAGGTTATTATTACAATAGATAATTTGATAATTTGTTATTACTTAAGTACAGGTGCTTTGCATTAATTTTATACCTATGCAATTTTTTCATAAGTCTTAGCATACCCGAGAGTGCATTCTAGATTCGGCTGAAAGCCTTTGTTGTAAAAAAATCTTACACTTGCCGTGGGAATAAATAAAGGGACACTGTTTAGGATTCCAGAAAAGTTCGCTATATTGAATATTGCGGAGAAGCTATTTTGCAACTTATTAAAGTTATCTAATTTATATTGACAAGTGCACAAACGCTTCCGCGTACTTTTTGTCGTTTTCGTGGTGTACAGGAATATGGTAATGCAAAACAGAGATCGACATTTCAATGACAGATATTTAAACATGTTACATGTAATGAATATTCGCGTAAATTTCTTTTCTGCAAGCAAATATTTAACCTTAAAAGGAGCAAGGCGGGTCCGTCTTTCAGAAAATTAGCATAGTTTAATAAACAGAATACCTCTATTTTCCCATCTGCAACCTATTTAGCAAACATACTTTTGAAAGCATTTCGCTTACGGTTAGTCACTGATAATTGGAAATTTAACGTGACGGGAGAAAGGGGTGGGGTAATTTACTCTAGTTTTGCTTTAAAAAAGTTTAAATTTCGATTTGTTTGCTTTTTTCATCTCCCGTCTTAATCATTTAACAAGATTGGACATGTGATTTCATTCATCCTTTTTTTTGTTACTGCGAAAAGGTGTGAACAAATGCTTTCTAGTAGGTACACTGCTTGGATAAAAGATAGGAAAGGCTAGACATTTTAAATATTTCTATGCAGGGTTCTACATTTCTAAAAACTCATTTTTGTGCTTTGCTAGAATATTAATAGGAAGAAAAATGATAAATTTAAGAAAGAAAAAAAAAACAGCACCTCAGATTCAAAGTCTGTAATACAACAAATAGGGATGTAGTAAGACGTATGAAACACTGGCATAGGTATACTGTGCCCACCCCTCTCTTCCGTCCTGCCTTCCAGTTGTCAGTGTAAAAATACCGTAAAAGCATTCTTTCAATAGCTCACAAATTGGATAAAACAGGCATTATATTTATTAAATGTCTAAAGCAAGCCTAGCGGTTTTAACATCAGGATCTTTACTATTTGGCTCCGAAGAAGGTCTCATCTGGCTCTTTTTAAGAGTAAATATTTTCATGCAGGAAGGTTTTTTTTTCGGGGTCTCATTAAATATAACATGTTTAATATTTGTTATTGAAATGTCGATCTCAGTTTTTCATTATCATATTCATGTACACCGCAAAATCGACTTTAACTACGTGGAAGCATTACAGCACTTGTCAATATGGTTCAGATAACTTTGATACAGCCCCGGATCCAGGGGGTGGGCTTTGGGGCTTCAGCCCCGCCACTAGGGCCTGGTGAGATTAAACAATATGTTATGACATCTCATTAGAATCGTCTCTTCGAGGCGATTCTAATGAGATATCACAAAATATATTTCAAGGCAAAAAAGACATTATCAAATATTCTCATCAAATTGATCCCTTATTATGTCATTTCAAACCATTCTCCCCCCGCCCCCTCCCTTTCCAAATACATCTCGGCACCTCCCAGGCCCACCAGTTATCCAGAGCCCCACCAGTATGTGGTGGTCTGGATCCGGGCCTGTGATAGGTTGCAAAATCGCTTCTCAGCAATATATCTATACAACGAACTATTCTGGAACCCTAAGCAGTGTCCCTTTATTTATTCCCACGGTAAGTGTAAGATTTTTTGGCAACAAAGACTTTCAGCCGAACCTAGAATGCACTTTGGGGTATGCTAAGACTTATGAAAACAAGAGGGCCATGAGGCCCTGAATTGCTCACCTGAGTATGGTGGCCATGATGTAGGTCATGTGACCTAGACAGCTTTAATAAAATTTCGTTCCCTCAGTCCCTGGAGGCTGTGTATGAAATTTGGTTACAATTAGCCCAGTGGCTTTTGAAGAGATGTCTTAAATTGTCAAAATATGAGAGACATGGGTCAGAGGTCAAAGAATGACCTTGACCTGTTGTACCTGCAACTCTTCCATGTACTAACTAAGACAACTGTATATAACATTTTTTAGGCCAAAATGTTCTAAACTTGCTGTGAAATCTTATGTTCAGGCATTTTCCAATAATCGACCTTGCTTTAAAAAAAGTCAAGTTCAGCCCAGGGTCACCATTTGAACAATCTTGATAGCACTCAAGTACCCAATGGTATATACCAAGTTTCAAGGCAATCAATCATTTGGTTCTTGAGACGAAGATTTGTAAAGGTTTTTACCATATATGGGCATGGTGGTCATGTTGGTCATGTGACCCGGACCGTTTGAACAAATTTTCTTTCCCTCAGCCACTAGAGGCTCTATATGAAATTACAATTACAATTAGCACAGTGGCTTTTCAGATGCATGAAATTGTCACAATATGAGAGACCAGGTTCAAAGGTCAAAGAATGACCTTGACCTCTTGTACACATTAATTTTCATGTACTCATAAAGATGACTGTATATACCAATTTTCAGGTAATAATCTTCAACAGTCTCCAAGAAATCCTATGTTCTAGCATTTTCCCATATAAAAGCTACCAAAAGCAAATTTGACCTGACCGTTAAAAGGGTCAAGGTCAACCAAAGGTCATAATTTGAACAAGCTTGATACTTCTCATGTACCTAATGCTACATACCAAGTTTCAAGGCCATTGGCTTATTGGTTCTGAAGGAGAAGATTTTTCTAGGTTTTTACCATATATGGGTGTGGCGGACATGTTGGTCATGTGACTAGGACCGTTTGAACAAATTTTCATTCCCTCAGCCCCTAGAGGCTCTATATGAAGTTTGGTTACAATTGGCCCAGTGGCTGTTGAGAAGATGTGTGAAATTGTCAAAATGTGACCAGGGTCAAAGGTCAACGAATGACCTTGACCTGTTGTATGCGTAAATTTTCATGTACTCACTGAGATGACTGTACATACTAATTAACAGATCAAAATCTTCAACAATTTCTTAGAAATCTAATATTCTAGCATTTTCACATTTAAAAGCTACAGAAAGCAAATTTGACCTTACCGTAAAAAAGGATAAGGTCAACCCAAGGTCATAATTTGAACAATCTTGGTAGTACTCACATACCCTATGCTACATACTAAGTTTCAAGGCCATCGGCCTCTTGGTTCTGGAGAAGAAAATTTTTACAAGCTTTTACAATATATGGGCGTGGCGGCCATTTTGATCATGTGACTAGGATCGTTTGAACAAATTTTCGTTCCCTCAGCTCCTAGAGGCTCTAAATGAAATTTGGTTACAATTGGCCCAGTGGCTTTTGAGAAGATGTGTGAAATTGTCCAAATATGAGAGACCAGGATCAAAGGTCAAAGAATGACCTTGACCTCTCGTACGCATAAATTTTCATGTACTCATTAAGATGACTGTATATACCAATTTTCAGGTCAAAATCTTCAACCATTTCCAAGAAGTCTTATGTTATAGCATTTTCCCATATAAACGCTACAAAAAGCAAATTTGACGTTATCGTAAAAAAGGTCTAGGTCAACCCAAGGTCATAATTTGATCAATCTTGGTAGTACTTGCGTGCCCAATTCTACATACCAAGTTTCAAGCCTATCGGTTCTGGAGAAGAAGATTTTTCTAGGTTTTTACCATATATGGGCATGGCGGCCATGTTGGTCATGTGACCAGGACCGTTTGAACAACTTTTTGTTCCTAAGTCCCCTAGAGGCTGCATACAAAATTTGGTTACAATTGGCCCAGCGGTTTCAGAGGAGAAGTCGTTTGAAATTGTGGACGGACGGACGACGGACGGACGGACGGACGACGACGGACGACGGACGACGGAGCCTTACTATCCTATAAGCTCCCCCGGAGCCGCTGGCTCAGGTGAGCTAAAAATGCATAGGTATAAAATTAATGCAAAGCACCTGTATAGTGAAGTGGGGGGGGGGGGTAAAACGCCCCCCCCCCACCCCCTCTCCTTAAGAAAACTTCTTAGCCATGATTTAAGAAGCTGCCTTATTTAATTCGGAATAAACTTTTCTGTTAAAGGAAACAAAGTTGTCCACAAATATGGCACTTAAATCTGGAAATATGGTAGTATTTTAACATAATTACGGAATTTGTATTTTTAAATATTATCGGCGTTTTTGCCCCACCACTGGGGAAAAACGCCTTATCAGGTGGGGCAAAACGCCCAGGGCAATTTCTTGTCTTGTTTCCAGATTTGATTGTTTGTTTTTAGACAATACTGCTTCTTTTGCCCGAAAAGAATATTCCAGTTAGATCAAATATTTTATTTGATACTTATAAAAACGTTTGCTCAATGTGGGGGTTTTGCTCCCCAATGTTGTTCACCTTTCATCATGTAACGCGACTCGTCCAGCTTCAGAAGCCCAGTCGTTGATATTTAGTACCATGCAATGTTACCATGTGTTGTACGCCCACAGTTTGTAGTAGGTTTTGCAAAAGAACATAGATACATGGTTTATCAGAGTAGGCGGAGTGTAGGCGTTTTGCCCCTTATGGGCATTATTTGCTAGTCTAAAAATAGATTTTTAACAAATGCACATAATAAGATTTCGCGACAGTGTAAACCTCGCTTAGACTGTATCTTGCAAAAAGTATGAAGTTCTCTCAGCAAGATGAACTGCAAGACAATATCCAATCATCCCGATTTACAGAAAACTACACAAAATGTTTAAATTGATGATAAAAAGCTACAAGTAGATGCGCTTCTTGGAACTCTCTGTTGATAAGGAGTTCTACGGTCTGACATATTTGTTTCAATAATACTTTACTCCCTAAACCAAATGGATATTGGCATGAAAGCCAAGGTCAAGGACAATTGCGAATGATAGCGCTAAGAATATGATTTAACGAAAACGTCAACGAAATTTAGTATTCCGGCCTGTCTCAATCGACCTTCATGAAACTGGGCTAGGCAGCATGAAAACATCCAAAAGGTTTTCTGCATTTCTATTTTAAAGTTGTATTCCTACTTGTAAGACAAGAACATATACACGTATCCTGTAAAGACAGAAAAATCTTCGCAGATATGCGGAATGATATTTTCCACTGTTTCTTCCATAGAGGTGACAAAAAAAAAAGAAAGAAAGAAAAAAAAACTACAACAACAAAAAAAAAACAAAAAAAAAACAAAACGTGCAACTACGGTACTACCATTTTACAAGGCATGGCCCAATCTTTCAATTTCCTATATAAGCCACTTGGTGATGAGTTGTATTTTACAGCTGTTTTATCCAGTCTGGACATTTTGAAAATGAAGACAGTTGCAATTTCCGTTTTGCTATGCGGGGCTATTATGACACACTTAGGTATTGTTTTTGTTTTATTTAATTTCCCTAAATCAGCCGCGACACGAGAAAACCAACAAAGTGGTTGTGCGCCCAGCGAAGACTCAGATCAGCCTTGGGCATCCGCCCAGTCTGATCAGAGTCTTAGCTGTCCGCATGGATGTAGCTTAGACCCCTAGTTACCCTTTCAGTGCACTGTAAAGATTACAATCAAACCGGGCGGTTTACAATCAAACCACTTTGTTGGTTTTCTCGTGTCGCGGCTCAAATGTGGGTTCGCTCTGCGACACTTGTTGCATGCTACATGTATCATGCAACCAGTTTTTCACAAGAAGGTTTTTTTTAGACGTTGTGTTATGACGTTGAATCAAGGTTGATACAATGTAGATTCAACGTTGTGTGCCCGGTGGGTGGTAATGTAACCGTTTTTAAACGGTTTAAGATCAACCCGATTACCGGGTATTATATTTTTCTGGCAGCATAGGATGGACATGTATCCCCATTTTCAAAATTAGAATGGGTTAGGACTATGGTGGGAAAGTTTTTACACTGTGACTGAAATTACGAATTATGATGCATTTGCTATAGTTCAGTTAATCACTTTCTGCATATTTGCATAAAAAACGGAATTAATTGACTCGAGAATCATTATTGGTTAGAAAAAATCTGAGGTTTCTTTTGAAAGATTTTTTTTTAAATGTCATTGAAAAAATGGCGGAGCATGGCCCTATACCATGCTCCTATACCGATGACGTCATAGATAACACGGAATTGATTTATTTATTTATTTATTTATTTATTTATTTATTTATTTTACAATATTTTAAGAGGGTAACACATTTAGCCAGATGGCTATTCTACCATGTGGCCCTCTATAAAACATATAACAACAATATATATACAATATGTACATGGGATACTAAAATATCATATCACCTTGTTTGAGGAGCTGAAGTAGAACTACAGCTGCATTCATTATCACAGCTAGCTGATTGAAACAGGCATCATATACCCTGTTTTGTTGGCACTGAATTGCACCTTTGAGCCCCGCGGAGCAGCCAACAAGTGGCAAAAACCAATGTCCAAACAGCAAGTGCTACTCCGTGGGCTCATTGGTGATGGTTTCTTATTGATTATTTACTTTAGAATTTAGAGACTGTGCTCCGTAAATTATAAAATGTTGAGAGAAACATGTTAAAAGGCGCATACAAACTCCTAGGTAAAAAGATGCAAGCACATACAGAGGTAAAATATGCTTAAAATATAAAATGACTTGTTAAAATATAACAGATTGAAATTACTCACTAAGTGAGTTTGTCAAAGAACATTTCTAAGACTGTTTTTAAAACCATTAAGTGTTGCCGAGTTTCTAATATCTATAGGAAGTGAGTTCCATAGTCTCGGTGCTGAGACTGAAAATGAGCGGTCAAATACAGACGTACGTGATCTCGGAACTGCCAGAGTGCCATTGGACGATGATCTCAGGTGACGATCGCGCGTTTCAGATACTGGTTTTAATAATTCAGATATGTATTCAGGCGTTTGGCCGTTAAGAGCCTTATATGTAAATACAACCTTATTATATTCCAGTCGCTTGTTGATGACATGAGAATGATTATTTGTTTGAGAATTTCTGAAGTTTCTGTTGATTTTTTATTGCCATTACAAACTGAAATTCCTTCAAAAGCAACTTCAGATTTTCTCAAACAAATAATCAGTCTCAAGTTATTTAATTCCGTGTTTAAAGAGAAAACCAACAATGTGGTTGTGCGCCCAGCGTAGACTCAGATCAGCCTTGGCATCCGCCTAGTCTGATCAGAGTCTTTCCTAAGCGCTTAAACGATAGCTAAGGGTCTAAGCTACCTTCATGCGGACAGCGAAGACTCTGATCAGACTGGGCGGATGCCTAGGCTAATCTGAGTCTGCGCTGGGCGCACAACCACTATGTTGGTTTTCTCGCGTCGTTGTTGGTTTTCTCGCGTCGTGGCTCATATGTTCGATAGCACTTCTTGTCGTGTTTAATTAAGTGTCAGTTAGAAGTACGTTCTAGTACGTACCCAGCAGGCACAAAAGGTTGACTCAACCTTAAATCAACCTTGATTCAACGTCGTGACGTTGAATCAAGGATGATTCAAGGTTGATTAAACCTTGTATGCCCAGTGGGAATGAGAAAAACTTTCATTTCGGCTCATTATGTATAGTTTCAGGTAGCTCTCAACAGTGTTACATATGTAGAGGCTTTGAAGAAAGCTGTGCAAACCCTGACGTTAGTGCACTTGAAAAGAAAACCTGCACCACCTCCTGTATGACCTTGACTTTCGAAAATGGAGGTAAGTATAGGAAAATCGGGTAAATTCGGACAGCGGGTAAATTCGGACAGTGACATTGTTTCCTTTATATGTCAGTTGTTTGGAATTCAAACAAAATTAACTTGGCAAACAGTGAAAATCCTGATGTGACGGCTCATTATGAGCCGTCTCATCTGAATTTTCACTGTTTGCAATGGTATGTCCGAATTTATCTGCTGTCCGAAGTTACCCGACCCGACTCTACATGTATTCACGTCTCAAGCATGAGTATTTGAGCATGACATTCACGCTTCGTAATGGAAATGAGTATTCAAACATGACATTTACGCTTCAAAATTAAAATAAGTCCTCGAGCTTCATAATGGAACTGGATACTCGAGCATGATATATACCACGCCCGGTAAAGTATCACAAGTACCTCCGACGGAAGTCCTTATTATCGGTTGTGTCAGGCATCCGGAGCTATCTGTGACTGTCGGAAATAGACAACAACAGGTTGGTATTTTTTTTTTTTGGTAAAATACATAATGACCAGGAAGTTTATTGAAAACTAAAGAGTGCGGTTTGATCCTTATAGACATAAAGCTCTATCACACGTCATAGCCCCAGAACATTCCATGCATACGAAAGAAACGATTGTTGAAATCTTTTAAGTCAGCCTTACATATCCACAAGTGAAAAAAATCTGATAATGACGTTATGACGTTGAATCAACCTTGAGACGTTGAGTCGACGCTGACTCGATGTTGAGTCAACGTTGTGTGCCCAGTGGGTATCTTTGTATTTAGTGTAAACAATATTTTATTCAATATACTGTACACATGAATATAATTATAACAATCTTTACATTACATAGCAATATACAGTAAAATGAAAGGGATACAGAAGTAAGTCATTGACTTATATAAAATCTGTCTCCCAAACCATACAAACAGCCATTTTTACTTTCAGTAGGCTTTAAATGTCAATTAACAATACAGTATAATGAACTTTGTGAAACACACAAAAAGAGAGAGAAAAGTGAAGAAAAGAAAAACAAAAAAGAAAAACAAATTAGTATAAGAAACGACTAGACTCATAGAAGATGAAAAAGGAAATATGTTTATGAGAAAAGTAGGAAATACGACAGAAGAAAGAATAAGATATAGAAAGTAGAAAGTCACAGTATCAGACCATTTGTGAAACCATTTCAACTACACAGTCTACGCGGTGACAGACACACATTTTCACAACATTAAAACATTTGTATTAAACGGTAATTCACTCATGCACTAAGGAATAATGACAAACAAATTCAAAGATAGCTGTAAGGATTAGGTTCAGCGAAAGGAAAGGAAAAGGGTTGTTTCTGTATAATTGTGTCATGCAATTTCAAATCGTTTTGTCTTTACCAAAAAATCTTGCACTGCTAAGAATATTTGTCGATTTTCAGTTTCAGAAAGTTGTTCACTGCCAAAGAGAAGTGTATTAAGGGTAGGCTGACAAATATGAATAATTTTATTAAAGAGTTCTTGCCTTAAATTATGAAAACGCCCACAATGGAATAAAAAATGATTAGTATCCTCTACTGCACGGCAGACACATAACGGACTTTCAACTATATTTTTGGAGAAGAGATGTTTCTTGAGAGAACTACAATTCGTTCTTAAACGTGAGTGGTAAATCTGCCCAAGCCTCTTTCCAGCAAAATAATATGGAGGTTTTTTCGTAATATCTGAATTTAACTCATTCTTAAAGGTATTTATGCTCGGTAAATTACGTATATGTTCCGGAAGTTCATTCCAGTCTCTTACTGCAGAAGGTAAGAAAGAATTATAGTAAAGCTGAGTGTTTGTATGAAGTGTAAGTAAATTTGTAGAATTCCGCAGCTGATAATTAACAGTATTCCCAACACTTGGCGGCACTAAAGAAGACAAATAATTAGGAGATATTTCATTTTGCATTTTATAAAACAGAAAAAGTTTATGTTTTTTCCTTCGATTTAAGAGCGTTTCCCAGCCAGTCTCGTTTGTCAGAGAATTTATTGACACTAATTTTGTGGCTCCCGTAACAATACGTGCTGCTTCAATTTGGATTTTTTCAAGTTCGTTTACTTCATACTGAGTACAATTATTCCATACAACATCGGCATATTCTAAAATTGGACGAATAAAAGTAAAATAAATAATTTGAAGAGATGTCCCATCTACTGTGTTTTAAATTTTGAAAAATTTACTACCCCAACTTACACAAGGCATATTTGGCTGTATGACAAGGGAGACTATCAGTCTTTCTCACGCGACTTAACTAATATGGATTGGAACTCCTTGAAGACCGACGATATCGACGAATACGCGGAAAATATAACTGATTGTATTACAAAACTTGCAACGAAATATATACCTAATAAAGACATCAAAGTACGAAAATCAGATCCTGCTTGGCTAACAAATACTATTAAACGACTTATGCGCAAACGTAAACGATTATATGATAAATACAAAAGGACGACAAATTCTGCTGACTTTGAAAATTACAAAAATATTCGTAACAAAGTAACGTACGAAATAAGAAAAGCTAAAAAAGGTCAACTCGAGAAACTTACTGAAAAATTAAAGTCTAATGACCTTAGTCAAAAAGATTGGTGGAGAACTCTAAAATATTTCATTAACCCTGAACAACCGACAACTATTCCACCGCTGTGTAAAGATGGAATAATTTATACTGATGATAAGGAAAAAGCCAACATTTTAAACCAGTTTTTTACTGACCAGTCGGTTTTGGACGACAGTAATGCCTCACTACCATCAATAAATTATATACCTCCACATTTTCCTAAGAAAAACTATGATAGCCCTTGGTGGGCGAGAGGTTTGGGTTGGGAATCTTTTAACCATGAACTTTTGTTCTCTGTTAGGGGGTAATGGATTATCCTTTTTATTTATATTTTATTCATAACCCAGATCTCGCCTACCGAGGGCTCTCACCTATTAGAAATGCCTACATCAGTCTACCTGCTGCTTTCAAAATGGTGTGTTTGAATTATATAAATCCTCATATGTCATACATGTCTTGAGTGAATAAAGTTATCTATGTCTATGTCTATGTCTATGATAAGCTCGGCACACTGACGTACAATAAACCTCCTATTCCAAATGTAAATACACATTATTATCGTAGTATCTTGATCTGGCGTACTGCATCACGTCGGATCGGGATGTTCCCGTTTCGCCTACTTCCATTTCGACTACTCCCATTTCGCCTATTCCCATTTCGCCTACTCCCATTTCGCCTACTGTCAAATATGAATTTATTCCCGTTTCGCCTACTCAAAAGAAAATGTTTCATATTATTGTTTATTTTGTTTTAATAATATAATTTATGATTTATATGTATATTTTTTATAAAACCTATCTGATAGGCACCTGCTGACCTCGTTTTTTTTATTTATCATCAAAAAGAAAGAAGAAGGAGGAGGAGAGATGTTGGGCCGTGTGGATGGGTGATGCTTATCTTAAGCTGATAGGTAGCTCCTAGCTTTCTGTATCTTTCTATTAGTTTCATTATTTTTTTGTTTTATTTCATTTTTTTTTCATTCATGATGAAATATTTTATGCAGCATGTTTTAAAATGTGGGCAAAACGGGAATAGTGATATATTTAAGAGTAGGCAAAATGGGAGTAGGCGAATCGGGAGTAGGCGAAACGGGACAAATCATAGGCGAAACAGGAGTAGGCGAAATGGGAGTAGCTTGCGTCTCGGGTGATCCGATGGTATGAGCTCATCAACGAGATCCGATGATATGAGCTCATGACGAGAAAATCGTTTTCCACATGTTTTTGCTCATATTTGATTGGATGTTTTAGCTCCTTGAGCCGAAGGCTCCCGGGGAGCTTACAGTATAGGTCGGTTGTCCGTCGTCCTTCGTCCATCGTCTGTCACTTCTTTGAGCGACTTCTTCTCAAAAACTAATGTGCGGATCCAAGTGAAATTTTTATGTGGAGACTCCAGGTAAAAGAAAAACTAAATTTGTTACGTTGGTCGTGATCTGTCAACTACCCTTTGGACGAGGGCAGTTTGATCTGGGTCCGCACTGTTTGCCTGTGTCCCATCTATGGGACGCTAAGCGTGAATGGGTTAATGAGAAAAAGTACAGGTGTGGCTTAACTTCTTTTGGCCAGTATATAGGTGTTTTATAGTATTCATTTATCTGAACTAGATGACTCTGTTTAAGGTATTTAGATACACAATAACTCTGTATTGACTTGTTGAAACACATAACAGAGTTATTGTTCATGGTGAAAATCAATTAACAATGGAATATATACACACTTACAATGTCTACCATAAAGATCCTAAGTTTTCGGGCAGATACGTCTGTACAAACAGTGGAAACCATAATCAGACTGTTCCTTAGGAACCAGAATGATCAAGGTCTTTACAATTTCAATTCCATCTGCGCATTTTGAGGCATTACTCTATGGTAGACCCGGAACAACAGAAAAATGAATAACAGGGCAAGGACCGGCTGTGCTTGCAGCAGGTGCAGTATTTGGGCAGTCTTTTTGGGGGATATTTTTGAACTTAAACATTGTTTTTCTAGGAAACAAAACGGTGAAATTCTTGTTTTTTTGTTTTATTCTGTATCATACAATGTAAGTTTTACTAAAACAATATGCATAAGCATGCCCCATCGATTGAATATATTTTTCATGTCGTTTTCATGAAATTCAGTTTTCTTGCATTTTTTTTAAAAATGTAAAAATATACTTATTATCAAGATAATTGCAATTATTCTTACCAGTTTGTTTCAAATACCCTATATTGAAGATTATATGATTTGCAGAAATGAAAGTGCATCCATGTGCTAGAGACATGAATTTTAATGGAAAATAAGTAAAAAAAAGTATGTATAAATACAAAAGTTTGTTTTTTAGGAAAACAAAACGGTGAAAAATTTTCTTTTCTTATCCAAATGTTTTATAGCCCTTTGGGTTATTCAGCTGGTATAATGAAATGAATGCCCCACCAATATTTTTATTCACTATTCGTCTACCTTAATTTCAGATGTGAGACGAGGTTGCAGTGTTATGAGGGGAACCCCACGCTGTGATTACCTGGAGGGCTTCATGTTTGATTCCTATATCTGTTATTGTAATAGTGAACTTTGTAATGATGAACCGGCACCACAATTCTCCAGACGGAACCTCCCTGAAGATGTGGACAATTTATTTAGTAAACGTAACAAAGTAATAGATGACATAGACTAGCATTGAAAAATCAGATCAGCCTATGCCACAGCACAGTTTAATCCTGGGTTGGCTAGCTGACGTATCAGACTTATTTTTCACGAATTATGCAAAGTATTCAAAACCTGTCATTATCTCAAATGTAAGGAAAAAACAACAAAACAATAAATTTATCTTAAATTTGAAGTAGCTAACTATACTGCTCACAAAAAGTAGGGGATATTGTGACATAGAAGCGTGCACAAAAATTAAAGATAATGGCTGGGTTAGTTTATTGCTGTATATTGACAGAACACTATTCAAATAACAATATTCAAGTAAAACAGAAACAGCAGGTCATGTGACCTAGAGCAGCACATAAAGGACTATGGGGTCTACTCTTCAATTTCACATCGGCGAAAAAAATTCTTTTGGACCTTCAGATTCTGTGAATAATAAAATTCTCCATAATTTTCCAAACTGAAAACACCCAGTTTGGTAGGCTTTATTGCGTTATTTAAGGTGTAGGGCTATTACAAATGTCACCATATGTGAGACAATTCACCACACAATGGTAACTTTTACGCCTATTATTTTCTCCAGTGATAAAACCGCATGAAAAAAAGTATCTGTATCTATTTAACTGAGGCATTAGGCGCCTGTCTTAATAAAGTTTGCATAAAAATTTTAGTCATTGCTGTGCTTGATTCGTGTGAAATTTGGGTGTCGACCCCTTGTCTACTTCCAATTTACTCTAGGTCACGTGACAATCTTAATCCTTTCAATATTCATATTGAGGGTCTCTATGAATATTAGTTTTATAAATTATAAAAGTTTAATATTCATTTACTTATTTTCATAACTTCTTCTCTCTTAAATGTCTTAATATCCCTTACTTATTTTGAGCAGTATATTGTCCGGTATCAGAAAGACAGTACAGATAGTGATTATACAGCTCCAGCAGAGGCACTGTGATCTGGGGCTACACAGGTTTTGTGCTCTCCTTTAGGATTTTTACTGCCTGATATGTTTTTTTCTACCTATCTTTCTGGTTTTAACGTTTAATACCATGCATCAAATGCACGTCGAGGCTTTGATATGTTTTTTTTATAAACTTATATATATTCTGCGCAAAGTATGAATCGGTACAATTCCGGAACTGGCCTGCGCAAAGTAAGAAATCTCACTATGTGTTACAATGCCGGAATTGTACCGGTATAATTCTAGAATTGTGCAAGGGATTTGGTGGTTTATCGAACAGGTTAATGGTTCTGCGCAAAGTAGGGATCTTTAGGGCAAAGTGAGAATCTAATATTCATTCGAATTGATACGACTAACAGGGTGTTAACTTTTAAATGAGGAATCTGTATTTCTGACAAAAATACGGCCTCATACTTATTTTTTTGGCTAATACAGGATGACAAGCTCGTATAATCAACTCTTTCAAGAGTTTTGAGCAGTTGATTTGAAACTTTGTACATATGCTGTAGACATAATGTAGATGTGCATGTGCCTTTTGAAAAGTAAAATATTAATTTAACAAAATAACGGCGTTTTGAAACTTAGAAATTTGTAGGTTATGGGCAATACTGGATGACAAATTTATATAATCAACTGCAAATTGTACCGATTAATTTGAAACTTTATATAGATGTTATAGATATACTTTACTGTGCATGTGATTTTTGAAAAGAAAAAATATTTTTGACTGCCTTCTCGGACTTAGTCTATTTGAATCTTTGTACAGATGTAAGTGGCATTATTGAAATTTATTTTTAATGCAAGAAGCTCATACATTCTATTCTGTGAGAATTATAACTACTGTACAAAAAAGACCATATCAAACAAACAAATGCAGACATATATTTGTTACCCGCACTGACATCTTAATTATTCTCACTTTGTCCCGATTCTTAGTGTTCCGCAGAGACAATTCCAAAATTGTTTTGCGAAAGGGTAAGGATTCCCACTTTGCGCAACAAACTGAGAATTCCTACTTGACGCAGGACAATTCCGGAATTGTACCGATTCCTACTTTGCGCAGAACATATACGAGGGGTGATAAAAAATACGTGGACTTTTGCTGTGGCGTTAAAGTTATTGTAGTTATATTATTTTTTTCTCATACCACAGAAAAGTTCAATCATTCAGTTACGTAATGTGAAATTTTGAAGAAATTTCAATGAAGAATAAGTATATACGGGGCCCCGGTAGCTCAGTGGGTTAGGCGCTGGCCTACTGAACTAGCGGACCGGGTTCGAATCCCGCTTGAGGCGAGAATCTTTCCTACCGTAAACGGGGTTCCATTGCACACAGCCTTTCATTATCATCCGCCCATCGTCCTGATATATCTGAAATAATGTTGAAAAGGACGTAAAATCACAAGTCATCCATCCACCCATCATTTTATATAGGATAGGTTCAGCTACAGCGGAGCACCACATTAATGTCGTTTGACGTTTAGTCCCGTTGTAACAACTGCAGTGGCTCTTTTGGTTCTCCGTTTTCACAAACTAACATCCTCTTTGCAGGTCTTTCATAATTCTGACCAATTTTAACTCATATCAGCATGCAGCTTGACTGTTTTGAAGAATTTAACAGCATACTTTCCTAATATTTGAGCCGCGACACGACAAAATCAACAATGTGGTTGTGCGCCCAGCGCAGACTCAGATCAGCCTGGGCATCCGCCCAGTCTGATCAGAGTCTTCGCTGTCCGCATGGAGGTAGCTTAGACCCTTAGCTACCCTTTAAGCGCTTACCGAAGAGTCTGATCGGACTGAGCGGATGCCCAGGCTGGTCTGAGTCTGCACTGGGCACACAACCACTTTGCTGGTTTTCTCGTGTCGCGGCTCATTTGTGGATTTTAAATCCAAGCCGAACTGATGCTTTAATTAAGTGTCAACGAATATTCCTTTTATGGTGTATGTCTATATCAGGTCTCTAGCCCTCTTATCTGCGTTAACACCAAATAAAACTAACATACAAGGATCATTAACATTAAATTTGATCATTCAATGCAATTCTTTTTTATTTTTCCCCATATATTTTACAATTATATACAAAAACTGGAATTTGCATAAAATACCCAGTATAATGGTTGACGTCATTTTGTCACCCTTGTATGACTCACATATTTTATGATGCTTATGCAAGCATAGCTTTTTTTGACCGCAATACTTTCTTGGCATTGAAAAGCGGAAACCGCCAAAATAACAGTATACCAAATATCAAGCATTTTACTCTGCTGCAAATATTAGACATACCAAAAGTTAAAACATACAATTCGAAATAATGTGGCAAATTTTACCGTGCTCCGCAGTACCGTTGCAATGTTACTATGGCGACGCATATGGACTATTTCCCCAAGGTTGACCAGTAAATTAAATACACTGCTCAAAATATTTAAAGGAGCGCCAAGTAGTTTTCCATAGACGTCAATGCAACGCATCCCAACTTTGAGGGCCATTTGCTTTCGCTCGACAAAGACACGGAATTTCCTATTTTTGCCATTTTCTAAAAGAGTGTCGAGGTTACTGAAAATCCTGATGAGATGGCTCATGATGAGCCGTCTCATCTGCATTTTGACTGTTTGCAATGGTATGCCCGAATTTAGCCGCTGTCCGAAGTTACCCGACTCGACCCCAATTTTTTTTATTCCTCAAGCGCTCTAAGTATACTGATTTCAACTCTCTTGATGATGTTTTATAGCAATAAACAATGTAATTTATTTTGGCAGTGCGACTTTCTCATGCATATTCCAAATATGCAACAAATTTCTCAAAAATAATCATAAAAACACATGACTATTTAAATTTAATGATCAATTCCCATTTTATCATTGAAACGTTTTTGTTAACCCATTAATGTCTAGCGTCCTATTAATGGGTTGGTAGCAAGCAATGCTTACCCAGATCAGACACCACAAAACTACTTGGAAAAAAAAAACGAAATGCATGGCTGTGTATTCAAATACCTGACTCGGGTTTTTGCATAGGTTCAAGCCATTCTTATAAAAACATGAATGTTTAAAAAGATATTGTCAAAGGTAAAAGAGTAATGATGCTGAAATATATAAGATTTTTTTTCATCATTTATCCGGCGGCAATAAAACATTTACGCTATGTCGCATCAGCTTCGACGCCGCGTTATGACGTTGCAGCGATATTGAAGCGACGTTGAATAAATGTCATGTACATGCTGGGATAAGTCATGCTCTTGGATCTTCGATTATGTCTTCGTCTTGAATGGATAAGTCATCCATGCACCCAAGGGCGTAGCTACCTATACGGCAAATACGCAAGTGCGTATTGAAATTTTGTCAAAATTGACAAAATTTCAAAACGCACCTGCATATTTGCATGCTGAAAATTTATAAATTAGACAATATTTCAATACCAATTACCAAAGTGGCTGAAATACTAGCTTTGCCTTCAAGAAGTAGAGAATAAAACATGGTTGTGCGTATTATGAAATTGCCCCTAGTTACGCCCCTGTGAAGCACCAGAAGCAATAAGCATTCATTTTGACTGCAGTTGTAGTTATACATCTAGTCGTAAAACAAGAGTTGTTCATAGTCACATAGAGAAGTAATCTTATATGTCTTCGACAAATAACTTTAAATCCAGATTATTTACACTTGCTACTGACTCCCGGCTCCCCATAGGTAAACCTCTTAGAACAACTAGCTTCATACACTGATGAACGACAATTGATCATGTGACGTTGTCATCAAGCGACGTCAAAGGTAAACAAATGTCTTCATAGATCAATGTATCGTTCAATACTGCAGCTGCTTAAGGTAATGGCCAAAAACGTCGTTCCAAACTTTTCTTCGAGCCATATTCTGCAAATTCTACACTAAATTATCGCAAAACGGGGCCGATATGTCTAAAAATAAAGTGTAAATATAAGAATAAAAATTTGATTTTTCAGTTTCATCGTGTGAAGAAGCCAGTGGTCGTCGCTAAAATTCTACAAAAAAAGCGGTTTGCGTTTCATGGAATTTTAGCTCCGCCCACTGGCTGCATCACGCGATGAACTCTGAAAAATCAAATTTCAATATTCAATTAAAGAATTCAAACCAAGCTTTAAGCTTCAAGAATAGTTTTAAAATTTTTGTTCCTAGATTGTAACGTTTCAGAGCCAAGTTTCGAAAAAAATATTTTCCTAAACCATCGTGGCTTAGTTTCAAAATAACCACCCGTAGAAAGTCTTACACCATGGACTTCAGACCTGATTTAAATCTTTAAAGGAAAATAAGCCCTCAATAGTTATATCAGTTGGAAGCAAGGAATACAGCAAAGAAATAGAAAAATAAAATAAAAAGTTGACCCGACCTAACTGAAAATGATAGGCAATGATCAGAAATTAATACAATCAGACCACATATTCCGCCCTCAAAACCAAAAGGAAAAGTTGCATAAATTATATAGAAATGACAAGGGTTTGCGAAAGACACGCACTGTAAACCAAATGAACAGCTTTTTCCAAAACCGGTGGCCATTCAGCTACCCAAATTCTATTTTACCTTTTTTTATCTGAAATTATAAAACAGATATCAGAAAGCGAAGTGGGCAGCTATACATGTGACCATATTGCTACAGGACCACAGACAAGTGGACATAAAAAAACACATAAAATTGAAGAACCGCAACAGAAATACCGCCTTCGAACGGTCAGTAATAGATTACTGGTGGTCTCTGATCTTGAAGGAACGCTTTAAGATCTTAATTTTACTTCACTGCAACTGGTGTTGTGTAGTGTGGCAGTAAAACGTCTCCCCGTACATAACCCATAGTGCAGATTTTATTTTCGTCCTATGAGATCACAGAATATATTCTGTAAAATCTGAAATTTTAGACTGATTTAGATTCTTAGTCTAGATCATCGTCTTTTATATTATTTGGACCCTTTTTTATACTAGTCGTCTTTGAATCTACTGCTCAATCAAAAATAGGAAATTTCAATATGCTTTTCTCTGGTTTCGTCACCAGATATTGTCAGGGTCACTGTTGAGGTATTATTAGCCGAAACTACGTAGGTTGGCCCACGTTCCTTCTTTTGAATGTGTTCTCTGCTCTTGAAGGAACTCTTTAAGATTTTAATTTTATTCAAATGAACTCAATGATCCCAAAGGACCATAAAATATAATCTGCACTATGATGATGTACGTAGAGACATTTTACGGCCGCCACACGACACAAACACCAGCTACAATGAAGATAAATATGTTCTGAAAAGTAAGATCCTTTGGAAGCAAGGAACACACCGAAGAATAGAAAATAGCAGACTCGGTTTGATTGAGTCTGTTCATGACTAGTAATGAAATGTGCGACACCAGCCACGCCCCCCTGGCAGCGGTAAAACCGAAAAGACACTATCAAGAACGGACAGGTCTGGAGTTTGCAGACTCTCTCAGGGCTACAGAAAACAGGAAAAGATATCGTTGCAAAATCAACAGCCATGATTAAGTGGTCAAACTGGTAAACGAAGTTTGTGTCTGCAGTGTACGGAAGAGAATGAAAAGTATTAATAATTTGGTCTAAGAGAAAAAAGTGCTTAAAATTTCCTATTGAATATAATTCTGTTTAGCAGTTTAGTAGTATATGCGTATCCTGCAACACAGTCTTTTCTGTGGCTAGTGAAGTCTTGGCTGGCATTACAGTTTACGGATATTTGTGTATTAGAATATACATGTATGCTTGTATCAGAGTGATCTTTTAGCAGCCCGACACGGTACCATATTCTATAAACAGAGCTATTCTTAGCTTGACCTGGCAGTCCATCTTATCGGCAGTCTTATGGTGACCTGGGACCGTATTCATAAAGCCACTTAAGTCGTTGCTATGCGGTTGCTAAGGCCAAATATCTATAAAGGAGATTCCCTACAACTATGAAATTTGGTCTGGAGGAACAGTCTTTCTCCTCCAGAGCAAATTTCATGGTTGTAGGGAATCTCCTTCAAAGAAATTTAACCTTAGCATTAGCATAGCAACCACTGGTCGTTTTAGAATACGGTCCCTGAGCTAATATCGCTGCCTCCACAGAGTCCCATAGCTGTATTATTGAATTTATCAAACTCGTTGGGGAAAACCGATAAGATGCTCGGCAAAGCCTCGCATCTTATATTTCACCCCAACTCGATTAACTTTATAGAGTTGACTTGACAGAGGCCTTGTAATAATAAATAGAGGATCTTACATGAGTGCTCCTGTATTATTGAATTTATTAAACTCGTTGGGGAAAACCGATAAGACGCTCGGCAAAGCCTCGCATCTTATCTTTTTGCCCAACTCGTTTAATTTTATAGAGCTGACTTGACAGAGGCCTTGTAATAAATAGAGGATCTTACATGAGTGCTCATGTATTATTGAATTTAGTAAACGAGTTGGGGAAAAAGATAAGATGCCAGGCTTTGCCGAGCATCTTATCGGTTTTCCCCAACGAGTTTAATAAGGCCAAATAAAAAAGTATGCGTAAAATATGGTATTGTCCAGGATTTTATGAAGGAGTCTGCCATGTACAGGTACAGAATGGCAATAAAACAGTGAAAAAACTCATCAGACAGCTCCACTAGGAGCAATCTGATTTGTACCTTCACTGAATGCTAATAAAATAGATCTGTCTGTGTGAAATCTTAGGTTCAGCCTAAAAAGTGTACAAGATTTTATATATGCCAGATACAACCTGATACAATTTAGAAATATGTATTTCTATCCTGTGTTTGTGCCATATTATATCAACTGACATACCATGTCTAAGTAGCATTATATGACTTAAAGTAGTTTTACCAGGCACAGATAATGCCACAGTTATGCACGGAAGAGTGCCAATGAAACAGTTAGGACCCTGTTGACCCTACTTAACTTTACTGCTATTTAACAAGATTTTGATTGACTTCAGCTATTTACCTTGGTGAAAGGGTTTGGGTCTCATACAGGGACATTTCAGTCCCCTGCCTCTGCACTCACCACAGACAGGATACACACTTTTGAACTTTTCCTTCAAGGCTTCATCAATCTCAGCTCCTTACTGACCACAGTAGTAGCAAACATCTTTCCTTTGGTCTAAATCTGAACTATAAAAGCAAGTCTCTAGTGGGCTAGAGCAATCAATATTCAACCTGGTAAATATCTTACCATGCAAGTTTCCCTCTGGAACTGTTACTGGCGCACCACAGACATAATCATACTCTGAAAGAAGTGTGAGCATTTGGACTGATTGTCTTTCAGACAGTCTGAATTTGCTGTAAATCAGCCTTGGCTTTTCACATTCTGTACAAGAAATAACGTACCTTGCCTGTTGGGCCGTGAAGCCAGTGTAGCCTCTTAACTCTGGATCATCAGGTAAGATTGTTACAAGCGGGTCTGTCACCTTGTCTTTCTTTTTGGAACTGACTTCTGCATTTACCTGGTTTTTAAGGCTGGGCCTGTCAGACTCATCAGTGTTAGTTCCATAAATGCGCTCGAAGGACTTGTAGTGATTTACATCATTCTCATCAATCATGGGGTCTGGCAACCAGTCATAGTGGTTCTGGAGTGGTGAACAGCAGTCAGCATCAGAGCACTTTCTAATCTGAAAACTATAGTTTCTTACCCTACAATGTTTCTCAATCCATTGATTGTAGGAATCTACCTTCTTCGTGTGAGCCTTGACAAGCTTATCTGTATCAAGCCCTGGAAAGAGGAAATTAAGATGTCTGGAGAGATAATCCACCTCATCTTCCCTCACTGGATCATTCACTTTTATTGGCTCATCTTTCAGCGCTAGTCTGCGGAAGCGATTCTCGACACACTGCCTCGCTGGTCCAACAGAGTCTAGCCATACTTCTTTCAGCTCTGGCTTACCTTGTATTTCTTTTCGAATGCCATCCATAGATGTGCATTTACGAAAGAGTTTCTCTTTGTCATCAGCCATCTTTTCTCTTGAAAGGGCAACATTTTGTAATCCAATATTCAGTACTGACATTACTCTTTCGGCTGGATTGGTCCAGCTATGTCCTGGAGCACAGCGAGCTGCTACATAAAAGTCAAGATCAAGCTCTTTAAATATGCAGATTGCCGCACATTTGACATATTCCAGGTTGCATCTATGATCAGTCCCTCCATCTGTGTATTTGAGTACTACACTTGGCTTGGATTCCATCTCATTTATCACTTTCATCAATGCACATGCATGTCTCATTGGGTTTGATTGTTGTGTGATAGAGTCATTTACTGTGACAGTCACCTTTCCCCTGTAAAAGGATTTGTCAACAGTATCTGGTATACTGCAGCTCATATACACAGATGGGGTCAGACTTGTCTTTTGGTGCAAATCATGGTCTGCTGCTCCAAGTACTGAATTTGTTGGTGCAATGGTTAACTTACCTCGAACTCCTGTTGATACAGCAACATCAGGCTCACCAACAGGCACCTTGGCCTTATCATCACAAAACACTAGGGCACACTTTGGGCTTAACTTAACAGCCAGAGACCTGATGTACTTAAAAAGCGCACTGCAGTAGTGGTCGCCAATGTGGCTGACTCTCAACTGACGCCGCTGTACCTTATACTGAACTGGTATCTTACCTGTAAAGTTCATTGCACTATGTGCATAGGGATTTCTAGGTGAGAATTGCAGGCGTACCAGGGCTGCTGATGGAATTTTGGTGCCTTCTGCACATTGTTCTGCTGTCTGTCTGATCAGATCTCTAACAGAGAGAATTTGATACATGTGGGCAATGTTGTGCCTCCTTTCATCAGCAGCTGTGTAGCCTTCGACTATCTCACTAAGTTTCTCAAAGAAACTATCAAACTGACCAGATGGGCGACCTGGGTTAATGTGTCTTAAATCTGCCATTAAACCTGTTTCTCCCTGAGATATCATACGTACCCTTTGCACTGTGTCTGGATGGGATGATACAGATGCATCATATGTCAATTCTTTATAAAGCATATCGAGAACAGAGGCTTGCACATTAGCAACATTCTGAAGCTTTGCCTTAAACTGCTTTTTCATAAAGCGTGTGTGGTACTCCGGGAATTTAAGTTTTATTTTCAGGATAATTCTTGACATGTGTGAAGCTAATTCAGACTCAGAAGGTGTTTCAGGGACTTTCACAAGACAAAATGAAGTTACAATCCCCCCACCTGGACAGTATTTGAACAAATAAATTGTGATGGACAACTGCAAATGTTCAAAAAATCTTAGTCTCTGCAATGGGTTTTCAAAAGCATGCTCTATGTGAGCATCTTCATCAAAGAATACAGGTTCATACTCGTCAGCTAACAACAGTGCCTTGTCTAAAAGTTTATAATCATGCCTCACTTCAGTCCCACATTTTCTATTAATATGTGTAGCAGTTGTGTGCTCTGACACCTGCCTCACAGGGTGATCTAACTTGCTCAGTGACTTCCTTTTGTCATTTTGACTACTCAAGTACTGACTGTATGACATCAGACAATCTGCAAGTGATTTAATATCATTATATGCAGCTTCCCAGGATTCAGAGCTGCGCATGATAGGCTGAAGACATAAACTGTACAAAATGTAAGAATGGTTTTTCAGCTGTTCTGCCTCTAATGGCTGTGCTTTGAGTTTTTTCCTTTTGTGTTCATTATATCCTTGAAATTAGTCAAAGCTTGCAGGTATTTCCAAGACAGACTTCTCCTTCCTACTTCGCTCATTGATTGTATCATGTTGATTGGTCAGATACCACAGTGTGTTAGTCAGCACCTGCAACATATAGAGTATACCATACTATTCCAAAAATTTTCAGACACACAGGTGTGAGCAAACAGTGTAGACCCAGATCAGACTGCTCCTGAAGCAGTAATTCTGATATTAAAGGGTTGACACTGTTTCCCTGGCATTCGGACTGCATATTTTCAAGGCATAATTTTATTATATATAAATATTTATATCTTGGGACAATTAAAACAGTTTTATCTGCCAATTGGCCGTATGAATACAGCCCCAGGTGTCTGAATTTTGAGGGTTTCTATGGTATTTATATTAAACTAGAGCCAAAAATGTGAAATATAAACAGAATATTTTACAAAGACCATTAAAAGCAGGAAGTCAAGAGAGCCTAGCATCAACGAAGTATGAATATTGTGTATGTCATAATTTTTGTCAGAGTAAAATGCATCTACTCAAAGTTTTCTCCACAACCATGCAAGCTAGATTAGTCATATTTGGTATGCAGGTTAATGATGACTTGAATATACAAAGCTGGAGACTTAGTTATAGTACTATTATAGGTTAAAAAGACCAACACCAAAATTAATAGTTACAGAGAAGGCAGTACTGTTTAATACTCAAGCGAGAGACTAAAATACCAACACCATATATATATATTTATTTACAGTATCTAGAAGCAGTGCTGTTTAATACTGAAAGACAGTGATTCTAAAAGACCAACACCAAGTATACATACATACTACACAAAAAGGGTATACCTCTGAGACCTGTTGATAAATTTAGAATGTTTATTTTCATAATATTTGAGAGTTTTTAATATTAAATACCTGAGAATTCTGAATAATACAAGACCTGAATATGTAAAAACAAAATCACATGAATGTAAAGGTCGAGTGAATATAGCTGCATCTGCCATTAAACTCAGTATGAAAAGTGCAATGTATCTGTCAGGTGTATTAATTTTATTTGCACAATTTTTAATGTTTTCTAATCTTGACACCTTTAAATTTTAAAATTCAAAATTTTACTGTACCTGGGTAGTGTACTTTGCATTTTCTGGATCATCAAACATCAAACGCCTTTCTTCCATCCATTCGACCAGACTATTATACAGTTCATCCTTTTTCGAAAGTCCATCTTTAACACCAGAACTGAAATATAACATCAAACACATTTGCCCCTTTTTATCGAATTATGCATATTTTTATGTCACAGAGCTAGGCCATGCATATACGAATAACAAAGGCGCAGATCAGATAGGGCATCCACATAGTCTGATCAGCGCCTTTTTTGTTCACTGCTTTAGATAGTATTATATCATTGCTTTCTGTATGCAATGTGTGGAGACACATGCCTTACCGGTGGATTTCATGTGGCGAGCAAGGCTCGAACCCAAGTGAGCTTGCTACCAATTGATCAGTATCTGGACTATAAAGCAGTCTGATCAGGGTCTACACTATTTGCCATTCCTCTATAGAAATTATAGTTACTATTAAACACCGAGAGAGTTTAGTTTATAAATCCCGCAATAGATGGTAATGGGGGGGGGGGCGGGGGGGGGGGGTAGTAATTCCATTTTTTTTTAAATTTTGGCATGACCCTCCCTAGCCTAGACAGATTTTACAAAATTTTCAGCCTGTCAACAGATAGGGCAAGACAGAAAAGGAAAAGAGCTGGGAATGGCAACTATGACTCATGTTGGCAAGTGCCAGCGTCCATAGAACCACTCTTTTCCATACTAGATAGGTAATAAAAATGAATTTACCTTGATGTTTTTCGGGCTGGAAACTTTTTACTAGCTGCTGCTGTCTGGGCTGACATCAGGATATCAAAAGCATTATTTTTAGTTTGTCCTGTCGGCTCCGGCTGTTGGTCCGATGGTCCAGGATCAGGTTCTGGTGAACAGACCAGCCTTATATATCTATTGTTAGGGAAGGTCTGTATTAATGCACCCATTGGCATTTGGTACATACTGTCCGAGACCTCCGTCCACGGCCCATTAGCGTTTTCTGACATGAAAACACTGTTCATGCTGTTTATCGTGCACCGGTAATGGCATTCAAATTTTTCAAACGTATTTTCGTGAGCCACGACGTCGAACTGTCTCTCGGCAGGACCATGGACGCTTTTTTCCTTTGCAATGTTCAAAACGGAAGCGCCCGAATACGCCATGCTTACGAAGACTCCAGCGTTAAACAGACGCTTTAAATCATTAGCTTTTACCCGTATTGATTTTTCTCCCGAGCGCCTGCAAGACATTGATCGCCGAGTAGAGTAAAAACGGCCGGAAACTAGCCGAATGTACCGAAATCGATTTTTTTTCAGGAAGTCAAAAAAATCTTTAGGGTCGCTGCCGATTTTTAGGTAGGGTCGGGAAACCCGAAACACGCATATTTTTTTATTTGGCCTCACGTAACATGGTAAAAGAAATAACGTAAATTGCTGCTCATTTTGGTAAGTTTGTAGAAAAAAAACACAACTGTTTTGGTGACCACCCAGCAGGCACGTGACGTTGAAATGACGTCGTACTGACGTCGATGCGACGTAATGACGTCGCGTCGACGTCAATACGACGTCGTTTTGACGTCATGTGCCTGCTGGGCGACGGTGTTTGCACTAACCTATCTCCTAACGATGCTACATACTAAATTTGGTGCTTGTATCACTACCTGATCTCAGTCGCCACAGTCCACTACACCGAAAATACGGAAAAAAAAACAAAAAAAAAAAACGTTAACAACGGTTGGGTTTGTTCTGCCCATGTACAAAAAAATCTGCACCACTTTCACAGCTGGCATTCACCGTTAATCGATGTTGGGAAGCTTATACAAGTTGAAAGCACCATTAGAAATTTTCTACCAGGTGGCCTGAAAAAGAATCAGTTTTAGAGCCCTTTTCTGAGTTATGGCTCCTAGACTTAAGGACATAAGCATACAGAGGGGACAAGGGGAAGAGGCTGGAGGAGAGGCGCCTGATCGGGGTTTATACTATTTACAGAAAATTGACAGGAATTTCTAATAAAAACTATTCAAAAATAAATGAAACGGGCATTCCCCAAACGATTAATAGACTCGGCAAAATAATCTATTGGCATAGATTGGTTAATTAAACATGGAGTTATGTTCCTTTACAGTTGTTGCTGAAAATGTTCATTACTCAATAGTGGAAAATTCACAATATCACCTGAAAGGAATGCAAGCATTGCAAACTCATCTTGTCTATTAAAACAAATAACCTTTTTTCCGTGTTTTTAACAAAATTATGAAAAATAAAGTTCAGCATCTTGTTGCAATGACAGGCAAGCCTGTTCTTTTTGTAATGTGGATTATATTTTTCTATTATCATTTTTAGCATTGTTTTGGATCATTTTACTTTACATTTTTATGAAACAAGCGTGACATTTTAAACTATAAAATTTCCTTCACCTTTTATATAATTCTAGGTTAATATCATTTGAAACGATCTTTATATGAACAGTGTGGTGAAAATACCAGAATAATTTTGCAATACAGACTCACTTTGCATAATTGAGTAGGAATCACACTCTGTCAATCACGATTTTGGCATATAATCCCACATGCTCTTTTCTTTCCCGCTCTCATGAAAATGAACATAATTAATCTGGTATCGCATCAATTACCAACACAATTTTTGTAGATGTTTAATTTCATGAAGTAAAATCTGGATGTTTTGCTAACTTTTCATGCTCTTTGCCAAAGGTCTAATGTTTTCACTATTGTAACGGATTAGTTTAAGCCTTTAGCAGCAGTGTAGATTTGTAACTGCCTTTAGTTAAGCACAAATATCAAAGGGAGGGAAATAAGAGGTCATAGTCATGAGGTCCTGAAACGCTCACTAGAATATAAAGATCAAAGGTAAATCTAAAGTTATCATTTGAGCCGACCGGACATATATATGAGTCCCAAGTGCTGCTGTACTAGTCACCCAGTTTTGATGTCGTTTCCCATTTGGTTCATGAGAAAACGGTTTGCAAAAGAGAAGACAATATGAAACATTGATTTATTCGGCTCAATGGTTTTAGAGCAAAAGACGATATGAAACGTTTCTTAAGTCGACTGATAGGTTTGCAGAAGATGCTTTGAAAAGCTGCTTCACTGGCACTTTAAGCGCTCTGTTTTCAGACCAAGTGTTCTACAGTCTCACGCATCCTGGAGCACTTTAAGCGCTCTGTTTTCAGATCTTCGCTTGTTTATCTGTGAATGTATATGTTACGGGGTACCCATCAGAAATGCATCTGCAAAGCGATACTTAAAAGTATCTTTATGATGAAAAAATAGAGAATTTTTATTAAAATGTTTAGAAACGTAGATTACTGATTACATTTACCCAGCAGGCCTGAAACGTTAATACATATGCCACGTAAACGTATATATTTGTCCATATTCAAACTCTATCTGCTGTTAATACATGATTGATATAGAATAAAATACACTTTTTAAAAAGCTGTTAAAATTTCTAATTTAATGCCTTTGCGATTATGGCCTTTCCTGGGTATATTCATATTTTAACCTTTAAAGTAAAAAGATAGGCAATGATCAGAACTTAATACAATCAAATTCAACATTCCGCTCTCAAATCCAATAGGGAAAGAAGCACAGAAACATACACACAGAAATTGACACAGGTTTACGAAAGACACGCACAGTAAACCGAATGAGCAGCTCTTTCCCAAACAGATGGTCATTCAGCTACCCCAATAACAACATCAACATCTATTTTTAATTATATGTAATTTTAATTACAAAACAAAACAAACAGAAGGTAGATTGGGCAGCAATACAGGTGATCAAACCGCCAGAAAAAATAGACAAGCGGACACAGCACAATATCCATCAAGAATCCGCAACAGAAGTACCGCCTTGGAACGGACAGCAAAAGATTAGTAGTTTTACTGGGCCCAAACCTCGCCTTCTGCTTCTGCTGTGGTTTGAAGCATTAAGTTAGCTGTTTGGTCGGCATGACGGTTTCCTAACTCATTAATGAATCATCACCGGAAACAAACAAATCACGGATAAGGCCTTAAATGAATAAGAGATGAGGACTCAACGGAAAGAACGTCCTGCGACACCAGCAGACCCCTGGGAAGTCAGATAACACCACTGAAATACTGGAGCGAAAGAAAACTACGAGGTGAACCCCGACTAACCAAGCAACATGCAAGGCAAACTTCGGCCGAAAACAACTAAATTAAGTAGCTTTATGTCGGGTCCATTATTGAGGCGTGCAATTAAAGAGAGAGGGAAGCAAAGTTTTTAACCATAATTGGATTAACCACTAAGCATGCAGACTGTAGTATTAAATTTAAGTTACATCCAAATCGTTTGTAACGAACGATAATTTTCCTGAACTGATCAGGAAAATCAGACTTACCTACATTTTTTTTAATTTATAGAGTAAGTCACCATAAAATTCTGGTTACGATAGGCCCTGTTGCAAAAGACTTTAATCCGACATTGAATTTATAAACCAATTCATAGTGTCGGCGGAGGAATTTTGAAAATGCTTTTCGAAGTTTATGATACCTGTTGGAGAAGCTTAGCAATTAAAATTTTATTACGGGCATTGAAGTCAGTCACATGACTAGACACTCTAGCAAACCGAATAAGTTGAGAAATGTAAACCCTATAAGAGGTAGAACGGGAAACATCACCATCCAAAAATGGAAATTTACTATGTCAAAATCAAAGTCATCGAGTTTATCATAAATTGTGGATGAAACAAATCCATTTGAAACAGATAAATGTAAATCAAAAAAGGGGCTTCAGTATCGGCTGCATTAGCTTTGTTTAACTACAGCTCAGGTGGATAAATTTGATTCACCATGCCTTCAAAGTAAGGATTGTCAATATTTAAAAGATCATCAAGATATCTAGATGTACAGTAGTTAAAAACTTCAATAATTCAGATTTTTTATCATTAGTAAGAGAGGCCATGAAATCTCTTTCATAGCAAAATAAAAACAAATCCGCTACAAGAGGTGCACAATTAGTTCACGCATCGGAATACCAACCATTTATCACCAATTCTAATGTAAATATTATATAAAGTGTATTTTAATGCTTCACACATATTTTGACATGACCAAAGTTTATATCGGTTTTGGTGTTCAGAAGTCAAAAAAAACGTTTCTTTCTTTACAGGCAGGGAAAGGCAAACCTTCCCTTTGGAAGGTCCACTCAATTAAATCTATGTTTTTTTCCTTGATTAAATTATGTGCAAAGTAGTTTTTACGTTGTTTTATTAAGCTTTGGTAAACAAATACAGCGTTGGAAGCCTATCTTGGCGTTCCTTAAGATTAACAGAAAACTTAAGGGGTAAATGGCTACAATGGCCTTCAACTACAGAACTCTCTTCTGTACATGTCTCTTTGTAGGCCCCCGTACCGCCAAGTTCCTGGTTTAAAGTGATAATGTAATGTACCGTTAAACAACTACAACGTTGTTTGCGGCCTTGTAAGCTGGAACCAAAACACACTTTCTATGAAATTCTTGGATACCTCGCTGTAGATGTCGGAAAGTAGATTTAGGTTAAGGGGGTAAAAGGTGAATGTTTTCGAATAAGATTTTATACGTTTATCTATTATATTGAAGATGCTTACTTTCCATGCCTTTAAGGCATGAGGCTCAACATGCTCTCGTTTACACCATTGATCACCGATCTCATTTAATGCAAATGCTATTTCTTACCTACATTTTATTTGAAATCAATGCGGGAAGGAAATCTGTATTTAGGACCCTTAGAAACTATGTAACGAATTCTTGAATCTGAAATGATTTTTAAATTTCCAGTTATAAAATGACCAGCCGGATAAATAAATTTAGAAGCTTTACAGTCTCATGACTCAGGCGTGTTAGCATGAATGTCAAGATCTGAAACAAGTTGATTGAAATAAAATATAGTGTAATTTACTTCTGCATACACGCAACATATAAAGGAAAATAATTTACAAATGTAAATATGCATACGGCAAACTAATATCCTATTTCTATGCCATTTTCACTATCTAGGAACATTAAAATCTGTAACTAATATTTCATTTTGGTAACGTGAAGTACATAAGTTTATCTATCTGAGATCCAGTTTATATGTTTCGTCGCTCAAACATTTGCAATCTTTGCATATATATCTATAAACGTCATTTCAAGAATTTATTTCGACTATGAAAAATATGAGATTTCTGGCAACAACTGCAAATAGTTCCTTTATCAAAAACTACTAAATCCAATGAAGCTAACTGTTTCCATTGTAAAGATTATGTTAGAAATATATAAAAATGCCTTGTTACAGGATTAAACTGACCGATTTTAAGTGAATTATTCAAAGATGTGGTCACAAAGATGTGTTATAGAGTGCTTGAATTTATGGTCACGTAACATGGTAAAAGAAGTAACGTAAATTGCTGCTCATTTTGGTAAGCTTGTAGAAAAAAAATACAACTGTTTTGGTGACCAACGGTGTTTGCACTAACCTATCTCCTAACCAGGTCCGAATCCAGACCACTACGTATTGGTGGGGCTCTGGATAACTGGTGGGGCTGGGAGATACCGAGATAAATGGGGGGTCTGGGGTGGGGGGGGGATTGAAAATATATGACATAATTAGGGATCAATTTGATGAGAATTTTTCAGTTTTGTCTTTTTTGTCTTAAAATATATTTTGTGATATTTCATTAGAATCGCCTCACTGAGGCGATTCTAATGAGATGTCACAAAATATATTTTAATCTAATAACATGGATAAATTACCTCAAACTCTCATCAGATACTCCTTATTATCTGGGGGGGCAAGGCGGATGGGCGTGAGAAGTGAGGAGAGGCGCCTGACCGGAGTTTGTATTATTTACACAAAATTGACAGGAATTTCTAATAAAAAAAATAGTCAAAAATAAATAAACCGGGCATCCCCCCAAAAATTAATAGACTCGATCGAAGAGTCCATTTTGCATAAATTGGTCAATTAAACATGGTGTTATGTCCCTTGTTGCTCGAACAGAATCGCTGAAAATGTTTATTAGTCTTACAGTTACATAATAGTGGAAAATTCACAATATCACTTGAAAGGAATGCCAACAATATTATCCTCGTCTTGTCTGTTCAAAAGAAATTAACCATTTTTTCGCGTTTTTAACAAAATTATGGGGAAAAAAAAATAGAGATCAGTATCTTGTTGCAATTACTGTAAAGGCTGTTCTTTTTGTAATGTGGATCATATTTCTCTATTATTATTATCATTTTACTTGACATTTTTTTTATGAAAACAGGGTGACATTTTAAACTATGAAATTTCCTTCACCTTTTATATAATTCTAGGTTAATATCATTTGATACGATTCTTATCTGAACACGTGGTAAAAATATCAGAATAATTTTGCCATACTGGCTCACTTTGCATAATTGGGTAGGAATCACACTCGGCCAATCACGATTTTGGCATATAATCCCACATGCTCTTTTCTTTCCAGCTCTCATGAAAATGGACCTGAGCTGGTATCGCAGTGAATGCCAACACAAGTTTTGCAGATGTTTACTTTTATGAAGTAAAATCGGAATGTTTGCTAATTTTTTATGCTCTTTGCCAAAGGTCTAATGTTTTCACTAATGTAACGGACTACTTTAAGCCTTAAGCAGCAGTGTAGATTTGTAACTGCCTTTAGTTTCGAGCAAATATCATAGGGAGGGAAATAAGAGGTCATAGTCATGAGCTCCTGAACCGCTCACTAGAATATAAAGATCAAAGGTAAATCTAAGGTTACCATTTGAGCCGACCAAACAGTATATGAATCCCAAGTGCTGCTGTACTAGTCTCCTAGTTTTGTTGTCGTTTCCCATTTGGTTCTTGAGAAAACGGTTTGCAAAGAGAAGACAACATGAAACATTGCTTTATCGGCTCATTGGTTTAAGAGCAGAAGACGATATGAACGTTTCTTTAGTCGACTGACAGGTTTGCAGGAGACGCTTTGAAAAGCTGCTTCACTGGCATCAATAGCTTTAGTGGAGAAGACGATATGAAACCTCACTTCACTCGGTTAATATAAGACGATTTGAAATGTTGCTTCAGTTGGCTAAATGGCTTTTGAGGAGAACACGATTTGGAAGCCTTGTTAGTCGGTTCAATTTGGTTGGATGATGAGACGACATGGAACATTCCTTTAGTCAGTTCAGTGGCCTTAGAGAAGTTGACGATATGAAGCGTTGCTTCGGTCGGTCGAATGGCTTTAGAGAAGAAGACTATATAAAAGTAAAAAGATAGGCAATGATCCGGTTCACGAAAGACACGCATTGTAAACCGAACGAGCAGCTCTTTCCCAAACAGGAGGTCATTCAGCTACCCTAATCAAAACAGCATCGGCATCAATATTTATCTATTGCATTTTTTAACTGACAAAACAAAACAAAAGGCAGATTGGGTAGCAAAACAGGTGACCAAACCGCCAAAAAAATTGACAAGCGGACATAGCACGATATAACATCAAGGAACTACAAAAGAAGTACCGCATTGGAACGGTCAGCAAAAGATGACTGGGAGCGGGGGTGTTACAGGTTTAACTGGTTTAACTGGATCGAAATCTGGCCTTTAGCCTCCGTAATGGTTCAACCAAACCACAACAATTGCAGTGCACTGAACAGACCAATGAATGCAACAATATGGACAATAAGAACAAATAATACGAAAAACCTTTCACATCTATTTTTACTTATTTCTATTTTTTTACTACAAAGCACGACGGGAAGCAAAGTGGGCAGCTATACAGATGGCCAGATTGCTAGCGGACCGGACAAATAATCGCAAGAACAACAGTGAAGAACCACAGCAGAAGTACCGCTTAGGAACGATCAGTAATAAATTACTAGGGGGGGGAGGGAAGGAGATTAAGCATGCTTTACTGGATCCAAACCTTGTCCGCTGCTTCTGCAGTGGTTCGAAACATTTAATTAGCTGTTTGGTCCTGATGAGGGTTTCCTAACTCATCAATGAAACGTCATCGGAAACAAACAAATCACGTATGAGACCTATGATGAATCAGAGATAAGGACTAGACGGAAATAACGTATTGCGACACCAGAAGACCCCTGGGAAGTCTAACAAGACCACTGAAAAAAACGGAGAAAAAAACTTCAGTTAGACCCCGAATAACCATGCAACAGACAAGGCAAACTCCGGCCTGGCTCTATGTCGGGCCCATCATTGAGTCTGATACCCGACCAACCGGCATGCAATTAAAGAGGGAAGCCAAACTATTAAACATGACTTGGTTAACTACTAAACATGCATACTGTACCATTACATTTATGTTATATCCAGTACGTTTGTAACGGCAATTTTTCTGAACTGATCAGAGCTACCTACAATTTTTTTGAATTTATAAACTAAGTCACTATAAAATTCTGGTTCCGATAGGCCCTGTTGCAAAAGACTTTTTAATCCTACCTTGAATTTAGAAATCAATTCATAGTGTCGGCGACAGAATTTTGAAAAAGCTTTTCGAAGTTTATGATACCGATAGAAACGCTGCTTAAGGCGTATTAATGGATATTAGAAGAAGACGTTATGATATATCGGTCCAGTCGGCTCAAAATTAAAAACATACAATGTGATTGTCACTTGCTTCCAGTGCCTGGTCATAATAGGGTCACTGATGAGGCTTGAGTAGCCGAAACTGCGAAGTATGGCCCTTGTGATTTCTTTTGAATTTGTTCTCTGCTCTTGGGGGAAAAACTGTTCGATTTAATTTTATTTCTTTGCAGTTGGTCCTGTGCCGTATAAGGTCTCCCCGTATTCTGAGAAATCAGAAATATTTGATTTGCTAAGACTCGTTTATTAGATAATTCCTTGTTATTTATTTGAGCATTTTTTTTATATAAATCAGTCTTTGAATCGACTGCCTTATGTAAATGAAGAAAATTTCAGCATGCTTATGTCTGGCTTTCGTCAACAGATTATGTCAGGGGCAATTACTGGTTCCATTGTAAAGATTATGTTAGGCTTTAGTGGCCAAAAAAGACTTCGAAATATGGCCCGTGTACCTGGTTTTGAATGCGTTCTATGCTCTCGAATGAACTCTTTTAGGTCTTCTTTGAATTAACTGCAGCGGGTCTTGTGCCGTGTGGCGGCCGTCAAACGTTTCGCCCTTAATTGGTTTAGACTCATTTCCTAGATCATCGATTGTTATTTATTTGGACCCTTTTGGATACGAATCAATCTTTGAATCGACTGCCTTATCAATATCAAGAAACCACAGTATGTTTTCACTGGCTTTCGCCATCATATCATGTAAGCGTCACTGCTGAGGCTTGAGTAGCGAAACTTAGCATTAGGGCCCATGAACCTTCTTTTGAATGTGTTCTCTGCACTTGAAGGAAGTCTTTTAGATTTTAGCTGACCTTAATGCAACTGGTCTTGTGCCGTGTACCGGTCGTAAGTCTTCTCCCCTTCCATCATTCACAGTGCAGTTTATATTTTTAATTTTGACGTTTGACATCAGAGGATATAGTCGGAGAAATCAGAAAAAAATTAATTTGTTTAGACTCAGTTTCTAATTAATCACTTTTTATTCAGTTGGATCCTTTTTGATACTAATCAGTCTTTTACATCGAATGCTCTTATTGTTTTTTCTCTGGTTTTTTTTTTGTCGACAAGTCATGCCAGGGTCACTGATGAGGAATGAGTAACCGAAAACTTTAAAGTATGGCAAATGTTGTTGCACTTAAATATATTCTCTGCTCTTAAAAGAACTCTTTAGGATTTTATTTTTAATGGCTTTGGGGGGGGGGGGGGGGGGGGGGGGGGGGAAAGCTTATACGAAACTTCGATTAAGTCGGCTCATTAGCTTTGGAGGAAAGACGATTTGAAATGTGGCTTCAATCGACTCACTGGCTTTGGAGGAGAAGACGATCTGAAATATTGCTTTGGTCAGCTAAATGGCTTCGGAGGATGAGACGATATGAAATGTTGTTTCAGTCAGCCCAGTGACTCTGGAGGAGAAGACGATACAAACATTGCTTCAGTCTGCACTTTGGCTTTTGAGAAGAAGACGATATATGGCCATGGTGGAGGAGATGATATGATACATTGCTTCATCAGGCTAAACTGCTTTGGAGAAGAAGACGATATAAAATATTCCTTCGGTCTACTCAGTGGTTGGTTGGTTGATTTGATGCTTAACGTCCACGGTAAACAGCTAAGGTCATGTCGGGACGGTCAGTTAACCTAACCACACTATTCCTGGGCAGGCTTAGACCTCCTAAGCGGTTAACCAGTACTAAGTGCACATACTTTCGCCAGTAACTGACAACTTCTACTCAGTGACTTTGGAGAAGAGAAAGATATGAAACGTTGTTTCGGTCTGCTTAATGCCTTCGGGGGAGAAGGCGAATTGAAACATTGTTTATATCGGCTCAATGGCTCTTGAAGAGAAGATGACCTTAAACGTTGCAGACGGTAAGCTCAGTGACTTCGGGAAGAAGCCGACACGAAGAAGCTTCCGTCGGCCCCTGGGCTTTGGAGCAAGAAATATAAAACATTGGTTAGGTCTACTAAAGACGTTGGGTAGAAGTTGATATGAAATTATTAGAATTTATTTTTTATTTAATTGCTTTGGAGGAGACGACAATATGACATATTCTCCAGTCGGCTCAATGTCTTTGAAAGAGAAGGCGATACGAAACGTTGCTTCATTCGGCTCACTGGCTTTAGAGTAGAAGATTATATGAAATGTTGCTTCAGTTAGCTAAGTGACTTTGGAGCAGAAAATCATATGAAACGTTGCTTCGAAGAGAAGACGATATGAAGCCGCATTGCTTCAGTTGGCTCAATGGCTTTTGAGAAGATGACAATAATATCACCAGAAACTGTATGGCCGATAAAGCCTTACTTTTACAAAAAGGAGTGCAATTTTTGCTGTCTCACTGCAGTTATTCATTTTTTTTTCTATCTGTAGGGCAAAAAGAATATTTTTTTGCTGAATTTATTAATATACAGGTAAAAAATGTTAGCGGTCAAAGTACCTAAATCATATAATAAGTCCGAAGTCATAGGTCATTTAAACATAGACAAGTCCGGAATTTTTAGATACACAGATATGGACCCCAAAACAGAGGTGTGATCAGGTGCCCATGGGTAGTGAGCATCACCTGCCTATTATAATAAACCCGCCATATCTATGTATGTATGTATCTGTGGAAAAAGTCAGTGAAAATGAAAGTCCGGTATTTGAAAGCTTAACTAAGCTTCGGCTGAGGCCATCAGATCGGAAATTACTTTAGAAACGGCCACATTGTAGGGATCAACAAGGTCATGGTGTCTCCCATACACCTTTTCAACTGTCGACACAAGCTTAACTTTATGATAACCCTGCTTCAACAGTTTACGGGTGAGCAGTCTCCCTCTTTCAACGAAGTCTTGATATTTGAAACAGGCCCTAGCATAGCGGACTAGCTGAGAAACGTAAACTCCGTATGTAGGTCCCGAAGGGATATTATTACTCAAAAACGGAAGATTTACAATAGGATAATTGAAGTCGTCCCTCTTGTCATAAAGCCTAGTAGCAAACTTTCCATTGTCGATATAGAGATAACAGTCTAAGTATGAGGCTAAAACAAACAGTAGGAAAATTGATTTGGAATACAAATTCAATTAACTATGCAAATTTAATTTTAAAGATAGTGTACATTTTGCACATGCTATAATATGTAAAAGTAAATAGGAATTCCAGCTCCTTAGTCATTCAGAGGCGAAAATGACACATTTTACGGTCTTTCATAAAGGATCTTTTCATTCAAAGCCTCACATTTCTGAAAATTTGTGATTTGGTTATAACACAATAAATAAGAATGTCATTGAGCAATTCGAAAATCTGGTGTCTTTCACAAATTTTGAGAAAATATTGGGAACCCCGTTTGCATCTGGGACCAAAGGGACTATAATAGTGTATTTTGAAATTTTAAGTGAATTCAAAATGGGACCAAGCAAGGCCCTTTAACAAACGAGGACACAAGAAATATATTTGAGCCACGACACGAGAAAACCAACAATGTGGTTGTGCGTCCAGCGCAGACTCAGATCAGCCTGGGCATCCGCCCAGTGTGATCAGAGTCTTCGCTGTCCGCATGGAGGTAGCTTAGACCCTTAGCTACCCTTTAAACGCACCGCAAAGAGTCTGACAAGACTGGGCGGATACCCATACTGATCTGAGTGTGCGCAGGGCGCACAACCACATTGTTGGTTTTGTCGTGTCGCGGCTCATATTTTGTTGTTTATTTCTGGCATTCTGAATATCAGTGGTGATCGCCAACAGCTGCGATTGATTACGATAAATACGAGTTTACAAGAAAATGTCAAACAGTCGTTAATGACAATTGCGAACGATTACATTAAACACGGGATTTAAAGAAAATGTCAAACATACAGTCAACGAAATACAGTATTCCGGCTTGCCTAAATTGTCCAGAAACTGAAACAGATAGCATGAAAATATGTTACAGGTAATCATCCCTTCTGTTCGTAGGTTGAGGTTTTGCTTCCGGTGCAAGCATACCTACATACTTCTTGGAAAGACAGCAAACTCTTCTTCAGCAAATGTGAAAGATGGTATTTCCATTGTTTCATCCTTCGAGGTGAGGCCGAGAAACCACAATGCAAGGCACTATTTTACACGACGTGGCCCAAATCTTCAATGCTGTATATAAGCCACATGGTGGAGAGCTTGATTTGTACGGCTGCTTTATCCAATGTGAAAATTTAAAAAATGAGGAAAATTGCGATTTCCGTTTTGCTTTGCGGTGCTGTTCTGACACACATGAGCACAGGTATTTGATTTTGTTTTACATACTGTAATCATAATTTCCTTTAAATGTGTAAAATTGCATCTGCTTATAGGTCCTGCTCATTCAAGGCGGGCTTACACGGCGAAAAATGTTGCATGACACAACATCAGTCACCGTGTGAACCCTTCAAATTCAAAAGCATATGAATGTCAAATCTGTTGCATCCCAGTAGGCACATGACGTTGAAATGACGGCGAACGGACGTTGATGCGACGTAATGACGTCTCATCGACGTCAGTATGACGTCATTTTGACGTCAGGTGCCTGCTGGGATATAATGTCGTATCGTCTAAAAGAAATCTACATGCGAAAAATAGTTGCATGCTGCATGAGTCATGCAACATGTGTCGCTGTGTAAGTCCAAATAGACTGTACATCGTTTCGCAGATGGGGAGTCCCGATAGCTCAGGAGGAGCTGTAGGCGGAAATTCTTTTCTAACCGTGATTGGGGAATCCGTTGCACACAGCATTTTATTATCAGTCTCCCATCGTCTTGATATGACTGAAATACTGTTGAAAAGGACGTAAAATCGAAGGTCATACACCCAGCCATCGATTCGCAGGAGTTATAGTATATTCACCAGACGCATTTTGCCAAAGTCTTAAATTGTATATGCTTTGGCAAGCCAAATGCACAATTACAAACCTTTGCTTGAACTTCTAACCTATGTTTGAAAAGAACTATCATAGATTTATTGTTTTCAAACATGGGTATTAAAAACTCTCTATCATAGTTTTCATAATTTGACAATTTAAAACCTGTAATTTAACTTTCAAACTCATGTTTGTACAAAATTATGTGAGCCATGTGTACAATAAGTCTACAAACCTAAGCTTGTAAATTAGACACCTATGTTTGAACTTCTAACCTATATTTGAAAGTCACTATCATAAGTTTATGATTTTCTAACATGGGTTTTCAAAACATTTGGTTGTATATTTAAAACCTATGTTTGAACTCTAAACCCATGATTGAGATGTATAAAACCCATGTTTGTAAATTACAATCACGGGTTTTTAATCAAACCTATGTTTGAAAATCACTATCAAAGCTTTTAAGTTTTCTAACATGGTTTTAAAAAGCCTGTGTAAATTTGTAAACTATGTTTTACTCGAAACACATGATTGAAATTTAAAAAACATATGGTTGTAGACCACGTGCACATGGCATACATAATTTTGTACAAACATAGGTTTGAAAGTAAAAACTTCGGTTTTAAGGTCAAGAATACGTAAATGACTGGCGCAATTAATTACGTGCGTCGCGAAGGACGTTACGTCACGAAATACTTCCTAGTCAGTGTAATTTTCAATATGGCGGCCCCATCCGACATTTAATAATAACGTCAAACATGGGGAAAACGGAGTTGTTGTCATTGTTTATTCAAGCCCTTTGCTGATATTGCAATGTTCTTTTTTTCCCTGTATGTTTAAAGTTATTTCATCAACATAAGTGTGTTCATATAAAATTAATGAGAGAGAGAGAGAGAGAGAGAGAGAGAGAGAGGACAGACTGACAGATAGACAGAGTTAACAATTTAAGGCTGGTCGGAATACATGGTCCGTCCCTGCTTTCAGGGCTCACACGACTTTTCAGACACACATATGAAAGGCGGGGCCCATCTTTCTCCTTTTGCTGCGTTATCCTTCCCTGATATTGAAAAAGCTACCCATTTACTGCTGGCTTGACAAAGAGACTTTTCCAGTCGCTAGCTGACCGAATCCGGATTCGAACCCGCAACCGTCTGAGTCATAACCGAACGTCCGCGGCGCCGGTGGGATTGCGCATCCGAAATAATTAATAAACCAAGTAAATGTATGCCAGCTGATGGGATCGGAATGTAATATTTATCATTATGATTCCTATTTTGCGATTTTCATACACATATCCTTTCTGGACATCGAAAATTTTATTTTGATTACAAAATAAGAATGATACAATATTTCTTCCACTTGTTGTATGCCGTTGCCAAAGACATAACGGGCCTCTTACTCACACTGCCCCTACGGCCACTACGCTATGTACAAGAAGTCTTCACCTTTACCTATCCCACCGACGGCGGATTTGGAAGTTGACCTTGTAACGTACCATCATCTCGATATGACTGAAATACTTTATCTGATTACCATGAGTCACACCGACAGAACACGAGCCGTCAGTAATAAGATACATGCACATAAATCAGCCTGCGCATACGCACAGATCAATAAATCTCTTCGCTGTACCAGAGGACAACAAAGGCTCTGGTCAGGTTGGGCGGGTGCGCACACTGATCTGAGCTTCCGCTGACCGTATATGCCCCAAAGAACCCATTTTATCATGGCACGGCGCATTTTGCGCATTTTGCGATTAAGGGTAACGCAGTTTTTTATGTGCGGCTCGGTCGTGTTGGCTGCAGTAACCATATAACTGTTAGAAGTGTGCTTGCAATTTTTACTAAGTTTTGTTCACGAGAGTCTGAAATATAAATTCTTTCACTCAAGCCTCGTTCACGCCACCAAAGTTTCTTTGTCACAGAATCTTTAACAAAGAAAGTTTGCCAAACATTTTGCGTTAACACGGAGCAAATTATTTGTTAAAGAAAAATGTGGCATGGAATCTTTGACAAATAAACTTTGGCAAGAAAATAGTTGCTGCAGTGTTCATACGATCGAACATTATTCGTCAAGGTTACCTGGACAAATAAACTTTGCTGCCCGTGTGAACGACCAGCCATGCCACATTTTCTTTGTTAAATATACTTTCTTCAAAATCAAACCGATTTGATTATGAGCAAAGTTTTCTGTGCGCATCTCCATGGCTAGTTTCTTTGTTACATATTCTATGGCAAATTTTCTGTTCACACGGACAAATTTTGTTTGTCATAAAAACTTTACCATATAAATTTGGCCATGAAAATGTGGCATACTTTTTCATTCACAAGAGCAAATTTTTCTTTTCCAAACCTACTTTGTCACAGAATCTTTGCCCGTGTGAACGAAGCTTTAAGGCATTCAACATGAGAACCCTACTAGTCCTAATCTTTCCGTATTCTCATAACGGTCTTAGCATGTCTTATAGCGTCGCCGGTAAACGACTGCAACGTCGCTTATCAATGACGTCGCGGAATGGCGTAAATTTATACATACCAATGCTTGCTTATCAAGCGTTACTTGAAAAACGAACTCGGTAGTCAAGGACTTTCCTTACCTCATTTTAATCGACAGATCCTGTGACATAAAATATCAGTTTTTGAAAAAAATCTATGTAGTGGTAAACAAGCTGTGTACGTTTAAATTTTAAAATCTGAGTTTTTTCATCCCCTTCCCATTGCCGTCAATGGAAACTGCCTCAAACTTTCATGTTTTTCAATCTGATCTAGCGAATAAACGAACTCGGTGACCTATCTTTTTTATTGCACAATTCGATGTAACACATGAAAATGCACCTCTGTGCAAAATTTAAAAAAAATCTATGTATGTGCCATTTACGTATTCTTGACCTTAAAACGTCAAATTATGAAATCTATTATAGAGTTATTAACACCCATGTTAGAAAACATGATAGTAGTTTTCAGGCATAGGCTAGAAGTTCAAACATAGGTTTCTAAGTCATAAACATAGATTTGTACAATTATTGTGCATATGGCTTGCCATCATATGCAATATGGGAAGACTCTCTGGTCAGATAACACAGATAAGCAGGCTGACATGACCCGTTTCTGTTTGCACATACCGTAAGGTTTCTTTTCACACGACACTTATAAAATATAAATCATTAACTTTTGCAAAAGTCAGAATTTTGGCTTATCTTCGCCTGGTCGGATCTGACTTACCTAAAACTGATTGAACCTGAATATTTCAGCTCCGTTCAGCCTGGCCTTTCTTATCCTGGTTCAACCTGACTTAATTTTGCCTAGTTTATTCTGGCTTATCCTAGCCAGGTTCAGCCAAACTTATATTAACCGGGATGAGCCTGTGTTATCTTAGGCTGGTTCAGCCTGACTAATGTAAGCCTGGTGTAACTTGGCTTTTCTTAGCCTGGTTAGGCCTGACTTGTCTTAGCCAGATTCAACCCGTCTATCTTTGCCTGATTCAGCATGTCCAATCTATGTCTGGTTCAATCTCGCTTATCTTAATCTGGTTCAGCCTGGCATTGTGAAGAAACTGCGTACTTGTACTTCTACAGGTGTGAACCAATTTGGTATACACGGGTTATATGGGGAAATTTCATTATCCCTTAATAACTTTTATTATTCTAAATATATTTTTACATCACAAACGGTATCAGAAAGTAAAATTCTTCATCTTTAATATCGTGTTTTAATTTTGATTCTAGCACTAGTACAAAATGGTCTTTTTTGGGTGATTATCTAGAGGTATATAATTTAATTAAACAAATAACAAAATCTCCGTAAAACAACTAGGGCACACAAATTCGACCGCTTATTTAGAATCAAATTGATACAAAATGTTATGCATCACAAATGGATCAGAAGAGAAGAAAGAATATATTTTATCTGATGTAATTTTTATTAGTCTAGCTAAATGATAAAATGGTCTTTTTTCATTATTTGTTCAAATTTTAATTAATGATTTTTGTATGCCGGTCGTTTCCGTACGTTTCCGTCAAAACTTCGGCGAAAGACGACGCGGCTTTAGGTAATAGCCTTGGGCGCAGATTATATGTATGAAGAGTATGATACACAATTTATGACTGGATATTGTAGTTATGAATTTTCAAGTAGCTAAATTATGTAAATAGGTTCATTCAGCCTGCTTGAAACTAAAAGGTGAAAGAACATTTTCTTTCTGGTCCAGAGCTGCCCTATAATGTAGACCAGAGTTTTCTGATGTAAGAATGAAATTGAAGCCGTGCGTCCGAAAAATAATTGATGCAAACATATTCAAATTTCAGTCTTCGATCCGGTCTAATTAGCTTTACATGAAGACGAAAAGTCGATCGACAAACTTCTTTTAAGTTGTGAAATAATTTATATCACTGGTGCCGAATTGAAAGACAATTATCTTATGATTGTCTAATGCCAATTAGTAAACTAATGTCGGTGTGTTTCGAAATTGAGCTTTTGCTCAGTAGTTGCTCATTAACGTTTTTGCGAGACAAAGAGACACACTATAAGTATCTCTCTCTCTCTCTGTAAATCTCTCTGTCTCATTCCATGTCTCTCTCTCTCTCTCCACGTATCTGTAATCATTTGTCTGAATTCGCCTTAAAATCAGTAGTATGTTAGCAAAACAGTTTTACTACTTCTGTTTATTATGAACTTTATGAAATTGTATTATCTAGTTGTCTTTACATTAACAAGCTAATAATTTATTTATTGTCATTTTTATCTTTTTTATTTCTTATTCTTTATTTTTGTAATGTTGTTTTTCAGTATCTTTTTTTTAATTTATTTTTATTTCTCAGTTTCTTTGCAAGGGATGCCTGCTTTGGTACATAAGAAGAACTTTATTTTTGCTTATTTATTGTTTGTGTTTGAAAATAAACATTCGGCGGACTTTAGATGAAGTAGAGTTTTCTTCGTAAGAACCAGAAAACTGCATACTTTTGTAGCGTTAAGTAATTTTTGTTTGTTGGTGTTTTTTTTTTTTTTTTTTCACAGACGGTCTTCATGTTAACACTTTTTTTGTTTTCTCATATGTTTAAAGTGAAAATACTTCAACAAGGCTCAAATTCGATTATTTCTCTTTGTCGATTTATGTAACTGGGGTATTCATCGTTAAATAAACAATACAAATGACACGGCACGCGTCCACAGTACCGTGTCGCAATAAATGAGCCATGACATGACAAAACAAACAAAGTGACATGTGCGACCAGCGAAGACTCAGATCCGCCTGGACCTTCGCCCATTCTGATTAGAGTCTCCGCTATGCGCTTAAAAGGTAGCTTAGGGTCTAAGCTACCTACATGCCGACAGCGAGGACTCATCATACTTGGCGGATGCCCAGACTGATCTGAGTTTTCGCTTAGCGCACATGCCACTTTGTATAAATGTGTTTTGTCGCGGTCAAATATATATTGTCTAAAGACGACGAAGGCAATATGGGATAAGACCTTTTCACATTGTTTCCGCCCATGAGCCTAACGCTCAAGTAACGCGTCTTATCTCGATAAATGGCGAGATTTGATTATTACATTGAAATTAATAGTGTGAATGGCTCGAGATTAATATATAATACTCAAAACTATATGTCAGAGCGCGTAGAAAAAAATCATGAAATAACTGATGATGGTTGGATGATTTGTGATTTTACGTCCTGTTCTTCAGTATTTCAGTCATATCAAGACTATGATGTTATTTATAAACATAAATCCACTTTACTATCTTTAATGTACAATTTTGTGTTGTGTGTTTGAAGGATGAGAGCTTTTTATATAAGAAAATAGTAAAAATGCAAATTAAAGTCTGACATGTAAGACTGACTCATGTATTATACCTACCCATTCTACCGAAATTAGATTTTTCATCAACTGACTCGGGAATGAAATTCATTTAAAGCCATACAGTTCAAATTTTTATCATGACGGAGATAAGAGTATTTAGCCTTAGGGATTAATTTGACACCTGCGATTATCGCCTGTTGTCGTCTAGTTTCGGAGAACTGCCGAAGGATATCCGGAGATTCTACCTGTATAGCTGTATGAAATCAATAGTCAGTATCAAATACGAATATTCTGCCAGATGCTTATCTTGCACGCCGGATAAGGATATGGTTAGGGTTAGGGTTACCTGTGCCTACAAATCTTATCTCACCCATGTTATCTCACCCAGGACCGGATAAAAATCGCGTGCATCCAATGCATTGGTTGTATTGGAGGTCACGTATCTGTGTCGTCAAGTGACGTTTCCTTTTTAGTTGATGACGTCACGAAAACGGCAGAAACGACGTTAGTTTGTTGACGTTAAGGTCAAGAATACGTAAATGACTGGCGCAATTAATTACGTGTGTCGCGAAGGACGTTACGTCACGAAATACTGCCAAGTCAATGCTATTTTCAATATGGCGGCCCCCATCGGACATTCAATAATAACGTCGATCATGAAAAAACGGAGGTGTTGTCTTTGTTCATTAAAGCCCTCTGCTGATATTGCAATATTCTTTTTTTTCCAGTATTTATGAAGTTATTTTATCAACATAAATGTATTCATACAAAATTATTAAGAGAGAGAGAGAGAGAGAGAGAGAGAGAGAGAGAGAAAGAAACAAACAGACAGACAGATAGACAGAGTTTCGTGTGTGTAACAATTTAAAACAAGCTGCAATACATGTTCCCTCCCTACTTCAGGGCTCACAGGACTTTTCAGACACGCATATGAAAGTCGCTGGCTGGCCAAACCCGAATTCGAACCCGCAACCGTCTGCGTCATAACTGAACGTCTCTGATCACTCTTCCACGGCGCCGGTGGGATTGCGCATCAGACATAATAAATAAACCAAGTAAATGTGTGCCAGCTGATTTTTAGAGCTTAATGGGAGCGGATTTTTAGAGCTCAATGGGAGCGGATTGAAATATTTACGCTACTATAGCCTAAAGCCGCTTCTTCTTTTTTTTTTTTTTCTTTAATTTTAATTTAGCATACATAAGTCCTTTTGGAGATCGAAAATTTCATTTTGATCACAAATACGAATGATATAATATTCTTCCAATATTCTTAATATTCTTCTTGGTGTGTGGCTTTGCTAAAGATACAGCGGGCCCTTACCCACATCTCCCCTACGGCCACTAGGCTACCAGAAGCCTTTACCTTGACATATCCCGCCGACGGTGGAATTTGGCCTTGTAACTTTTCAATATCATCCTACCATAATTTCAATATGACTGAAGGACTGTCCAAAAGGGCGTAAAAGTCAATTTTATCTGACAACCATGAGCCACACCGGAAGAACGCGAGTCGTCAGTAAATATACATGCACACAGATCAGCCTGCACATACGCATAGTCTGATAAATTTCTTCGCTGTTCCTCACGGAATCCTTGTAACAAAGGACAACAAAGCCTCTGGTCAGTTTGGGCGGGTGCGCGGCTGATCTGAGCTTCCGCTGACAGTACATGCCCCAAAGACCCATTTAATCATGACACGGCGCATTTTGTGATTTGGTGTTACCATGTTAGGGTAATGCTAGTGTCACACATTGGCGTATTAGCTTGCGTACGTACGGCGTATCCGGATACGTGGCAGTAAGAAAGGAACGCAACAGCAACGCCACAGCAACGAAAGCTTACGTAGCTGATACGCAGCACGATCTCCTCGTACACCAGGCTGCGGCGATTTTTTCAAACCGGTTTGAAAAAATCGCCACACGTACGTAGCAGCCTAGATACGCCATACATACGTCACACGTACGCCGTAGAAGCGAAAGCAACGCAGCAAGGACGCAGCGGGAACGTAGCATGATCGCTTGGTACGCCGTAGGAACGCGTGAGGTGTAACTGTGGCGTACGTATGGCGTATAAAGCGTTGTCACTGCGTACCTACGGCGTATCAGGCGCGTATGAATGGCGTATATTTGCTTCTATGGAGTAACTTGGCGTATATACTGCGTACGAACTGCGTACGGACTACGCACCATGCGCTACCGTGGCGTTGCCGCTGCGTAGGTGTTGCGTTGTCGAATATTTGTCGGCGTTGCATGGGTACCTACTACGTCACCACGACGATCGTAGGCAAAAGACAGGGTTAACGAGCCATCAGGGTTTGATCCATTGAAGTTCTACTGTAACTAAAATGAATATATACTTAAAATTTTGGTTTTACTATAAGTATCAGTGACAGGTTCTTCTGTCATATGTGCGAATATTTGTCTATTCTACTTACACTGACTGTTGGCCTCTGTTTGACTTCGTGGATGTGAGGTATCATGAACTGCATCTTTTCTATGAGGTACTTTTCTCGATCAGAACAGCTTTCAACATCAAACTGGGGACCACCAGACTTCTCCTTCATCCTCCTCCCTACTCTGGTTCTCACCGATTTGTACCAGATATCTTTTAGCTGCTTGATGGTCCTCCCCATTTCCGCAGCCCTATCAGCCCACAAGCTGTTTCTCAACTGGATGTCTTTATAACCAGCCATACCCCGTGAATACAGCACAGGAATGGCCTTAAGCCATTCAAACTTCTCCTCCTTCTGGGCTGCAGTAAGGTTGGCATGCTCCTTTACCTTGCGCCTCTTTCCTGGAGACTTTCTGCTTAATGTCTTCCCGGCGTCCGATGATGAGGATGATGATGATCCACTTTCTTGAGTAGAGGAGGGAGCTGGAAGTTCGGTCCTGGTCTCGTTGTCCCCTGCTGTCTCGGACTCCGTCTGCTGATGCAGCTCGGCACTGACACCTGACGGTGGCCGAAATTCTGATACAGTGGCTGCAACAGCTCTTTTTCCCCTTCCCCTTCCCCTGGAGCTCCCTGGGCGTAACTTCTTTGGCGGCATACTGCTGTGTTGGTTGTTTGACTGCTATTGAAAGAATAACAGCCTGCAGCGCGCACAGGAGCTTTTATACGAAGCTGTTTACGCCGCTAGTACGCAGTAGTACGTTACACGTAAGAATCAAACGCCGTGCCAACGTAACAGTTACGCCATAGCAACGCATTATACGCCACACATACGCCACGCATACGCATCAGTGCGCCGTAGGTTGAAACGAATACAAAACTAGATACGCCACAGGATCGTCGCAGAAACGTCACACATTCGCCGTGTACGTCGCAGGACTAAAATTTGCATAAAATACGTCACAGTTCTTTGCGATCGACAGGCGTATGTATTTTTTGTGAAATACGCCGCTGATACGCAATAGTGTGACACTAGCATAACGCATTTTTTTGAAGAGGGATTTGGGTTTACTCAAAGGGCCTTTCCATTTCCGTTGTGCGGTTCATTTCGTGTCGGCTGCAATAACCATATTTCTGTTAGAAGTTTGTTTTCAAGTTTTATTAATGTTTGTTTACGAGAGTCTGAAAAATAGATTTTTTTCACTATTTTTAAAGCATTCATCGTGAGAACCCTATTAGTCGTGATTTTCCGTATTCTCATAACGGTCTAAGCATGTCTTATCATGTCGCCCATGTAAACGACTACTGCAACGTCGCTTAAAAGTGACGTCAACGAATGGCGTAAACTTATACATACCTATGCTGGCTTATTAAGCACTACTTGAAAAACGATGTCGGTAGTCAAGGACTTTTATCACCTCATTTTAATCGCCAGACCCTATGACATAAAATATCAGTTTTTGAAAAAAATCTATGTAGTGGTAAACAAGCTGTGTACGTTCAAATGTTAAAATCTGAGTATTTTTATCGCATTTCCATTGCCGTCAATGGAAACGGTCTCAAAATTTCACGTTTTTCAATCTGATCTAGCGACAAAACGAACTCGGTGACATATCTTTTTTATTGCACAGTTCGATGCAACACATGAAAATGCAATCCTGTGCAAAATTTAAAAAAATTCTATGTATGTGCCATTTACGTATTCTTGACCTTAAGAACCAAATAGCGGTCGTTGAAAGCGGCGCCTTCTTTTTAAATCAAATAGCAACCGCTCAAGCACTAAAATTGCGCATGCAGAAAGTTTTAAAGCTAAAACAAAATGTGGTGTGCAAGAAAAAGTATCTACCACGGGTGTGAGGAGCGGATAGAAAAATCCGTCACTCGGAGTCACTGTTCGGCATCACTCGGCAAGCCTCGTGATGCCGAACAGTGACCCTCGTGACGAATGTTTCTATCCACACCACAAACCCATGAAAGATACTTATTATCTTAGCCTGGTTTAGCCTGGCCTTTATTAGCTTGGTTCAACGTGACCTATATATGCTTATATATGCCTAGTTCATTAATCTTAGCCTGTTTAAGCTTGGCTTATCTTAACCTGGTACAGCCTGTCTTATATAAGCGTGTTGCAGCATTTCTTATCTTAGCCTGGTTCAGCCTGGTTTATCTAAGCCTGGTTCAACTTGGCTTGTATAAGCCTGGTTCAACTTTGCTTATCTTAGCCTGGTTCCGCCTATCTTGTCAGCCTGGTTCAGCCTGTCTTATCTTAATTTGGTTCAGCCAAACTTATCTTTCCCTGTCTTCACTTGGCTTCTCTTAGCCTGGTACAGCCTGGCATTCTAAGCCTGTTTCAAGCTGCCTTATTTTAACCTGGTTCAACTTGACTTACCTTGGCTTGGTTCAACCTGACTAAGCCTGTTCCAGCCTTGCTTTTATTAGGTTGGTTCAACTTTGCATACATAGCCTGGTTCATCTGACTTATTTTAGTCTGGCTTACGCTAGCCTGGTTTGCTGGGCTTTTTAGCCTTGTTACATCTGACCTATTTTGAAATGGTTCAATCCGCTTTAAAGAGGCCCTGCGGGTGAGTGGTTAGAGCGACTATGTTATAGCATACAAAGTCGCTGGAAGGTCATAAGTTCGAACCCAGGCTTCTCCCTCGCAACCAAGCAGTAAATGGCTACCTGTTTCGGATCAGAAAAGGATAAGGCAGCGAAAGGGGAGGGAGGGATGGGCTCCGACTTTCACATGCTATGTCCTAGATAGAATGAGCCTCTAACCCCTACTTCCCTTTCACTTTACCTAAAACTGTTTTACTTTCGCCTGGTTCAGCTTGGCTTATCTTAGCCTGGTTTCACTTAGCTTTTCCAAGCCTGATTCAACCTAGATTATCTTAGCGTGGTCCATTCTGCCTAATGGCGTGGTTCATTCTCTACTCTCTACGGGTAGCTTATCCGAGACTGGTTCATCCTGGCTTATCTTATCCTGGCCCAATCTTGTTTATATTACCTTATTTCATCTTGGCTTATCTGATCCTGGTTCAGCATGACCTAACTTAGCCCTGACTTATCTTAACCCGGTTCAGTCTGATTTATTTTAGCCTAGTTAAGCCTGGTTAATTTGAGCCTGGTTAAGTCTAGCTTATCTAAGCCTTGTTCAGCCTGGTTTATGTTTTCCTGGTTCAACCTTGCTTATCTAAGCCTGGTTCAGCATAACTTATATTAGCCTTGTTAAGCCTGACTTAACTTTGCCAGGTTCAGCCTTGCATATCTTGCCTGGTTTAGCCTGGCTTATCTTACCCCGGTTCAACCCGACTTATCTTAGCCTGGTTCGGCCTGATTATTTTAGCCTGTTTCAGTGATGTGGCGATAAATATACATATTCGCATGTTTCGGCATATTTTCAATTCTGTTATTGTGCAGTATATTTTTTAAAGGATGACCCAAATATTCTTTTGTCTTTTCTATAAAATGTCATTTGTATATTCTTACCACTTTTATAAACATGTCAAATTCAAGTCGGCCATAAACCCTTTAAACCGTGTTAAAATCTGTAGACTTGTTTTGTGAAATATTCAAATTAAATTTTTTAGCCGTGTAAAGTGCATTTGTTACCGGAACATACTCGCTGGTTCAACACAAAATGTCAACGGAACATCTCGCAGGTATGTTCCCGCGACAAATGTATATTATACGGCTAATAAAAATAATTATTTCTCAAAAATTAGGAAAGAGATTTAAAAACGGTTTTCGGGGTCTGGGACTGAACAGGATTGGGCATCATATTTGATAAACTGAATAGTTAGAAAATGTAAATGACGTTTCATTGGAAAACCAAGAAAATATTTGGGTCACCACTAGAAATTAAAACTGCACAATAACAGACTTGAAAATATGCAGATACAAGCGAATATGTATAATAGCTGCCTGTTTTATATGGAGAAATGTATTCTCCGTTTGCTGATATAGCTCGTTTGAATGATGCATAAGACATATAGTTAGAAATTTCGATATAAAATGATGCACCTACCTAGCGTGTGTAAACCGGTCCCCTATCTTTGGTGAACTGTTCCGTTTCCTAGATCGGATGTTCTGAATCCAGACAATGAAAAAACGCGCAAAGGAGTCAGTGACATTACTTCTTGATAAACCCTTGTATAATGTATACTACAATATTATATATTTCTTAGCCTTAAAGTGGACTCGAAATATCTTATCATACACAGTAGCGGGTCACTCATAACAAACAGAGTCTCTAAGTCAACCCATTAATGCTTGTGACCAAGGCAAACTGTGCAGACCCTGATCAGACGCCGCACAACGCGGCGTTTGATCAGAGTCTATACTGTTTGCATTAAAGAAATGCCATCTCCCCTTAAGATACAAATAATGATAAATAAACTAAACCAGACGCCCCTTAATTATGTCCCCCACCAAAGGTGAGGGGGGGGGGGGGGGGACATATTGCTTTCAGTGCGGATCCCGGGCGTCGGCGTCAGCGTCGGCGTCGGCGTGACAGTTTCTTGCGTGCACGATATCTCTTGAACCAATACATGGAATTTCACCAAACTTGCATGCATACATCATTGGGACAAGTTTAAGAGCTGATTCGATTTTGGTGACCTTGACCTCATTTTCAAGATCACTGGAGGACTTAGATGACAATTTCTTGTACCCACTATATCTCCTGAGCCAATGAATAGAATTTCACCAAACTTGCACGGATACATCATTTGGACAAGTTTAAGAGCTGATAAGATTTTGCTGACCTTGACCTTATTTTAAAGGTCACTGGAGGACTTAGATGACAATTTCTTGTTCCCACTATATCTCCTGAACCAATGGATGGAGTTTAACCAAACTTGCATGAATACATCATTTGGACAAGTTTAAGAGCTGATTAGATTTTGGTGACCTTAACCTTATTTTCAAGGACAATGGAGGTCTTAGATGGGAATTTCTTGTACCCATTATATCTCCTGAACCAATGGATGGAATTTCACCAAACTTGCATGGATACATCAGTGGGACAAGTTTAGGAGCTGATCAGATTTGGGTAAACTTGACAATTTTCAAGGTCAATGGAGGACTAAAATGACAATTTCTTGTATCCACTATATCTCCTGAACCAAAAAATGGAATTTCACCAAACTTGCATGGATACATCATTGGGACATGTTTAAGAACTGATTAGAGATTGGTGACTTTTACCTTATTTTCAAGGTCACTGGAGGGCATAGATGACAATTTCTTGTACTGTCTATATCTCCTGAACCAATAAATGGAATTTCACCAAACTTGCATGGACACATCATTGGGACAAGTTTAAGAGCTGATTAGATTTTGGTGACCTTGACTTTATTTTCAAGGTCATAGTCATCTATGTAGGATATCTTTAGAACCAGTGGATTGATTTTCTCCGAGCTTGCCTAGGTATTTTACTTGTACAGGCTTTTTTTCATTAGAGGGGCTGGGAAATGGGCTGATTGGGGGGGGGGGGACATCAGTTTTTCTCTGAAAAACATTTCTAGTTGATAGATAAACGCAGCCAGTTGATAAGGATAAAAAAGACCACTGGTTATAAATGTGTTAAGCTTTAATTTCGGTTCATTACATATAGTTTCAGGTACATCACGCCAGTGCTACTCATGTAGCGGCCACGGAGACAGCTGTAAAAACCCTGACCTTAGTACACTTGGAACGAAAACATGCACTGGCTCGTGTATGACAATAGCTCTGGAATCTGGATGTGAGTATTTATGACTCGAACATGACATTACGTGTGTAATTTGAAATGAGTACTCGTGCATCACATTTGCGCTGAGTAATGGAAATGATCATTCCAGCATAACATTTACGCTCAATAATGGAAATGAATACTCGAGCATAATATTAATATATCCTTAAAAATTTCAAATGAGTACTCGAGCATGAAATTTACGCGTAAGACTGAAATGAGTATTCCAGCATAACATTAATGCTTAAATATGGAAATGAGTTCTGAAGCATGATATTTACGCTTAAAAAGTGAAATGAGTACTCGAGCATGACACTTACGATTAGAAATTAAAATGAGTACTCGAGCGTAACATTTACGCTTGAAAATAGAAAAGAGTGCCGAAGCATGAATTTACTCATAAAAATGAAATGAGTACTCGTTCATGACATTTATGCTTAAAAATTGAAATGAGTATTCGAGCACTACACTTACGCTTAATAATGGAAAGAAGTGTTCAAGTATGATATTTACGATTTGAAATTGTAATGAGTACTCGAGCATGACACTTAGGAAGAATAAAATTGATATGAGTACTCGAGCATTACATTTACGCTGAAAATGTAAATGCGTACTCGAGCAGATTGAGTATTTGGGTATGATATTTACACTTCATAATGGAGATAAGAAATTCGAACTCATGCGGGGCAATTATGCTTGATTCTGGTGATAAGTATCGTCAAATTAAAGATAATAATGAAGAAAAGAAAAGGAACTGTTTGTGGTTGCAATGCAGTAATGCGTCCAAAGCAGATGGAATGGCAAACATTGCAGACCACGTAGACTATTCTTACGAACAGGGTCTGCACTGTTTGCTCATAACATATTTGAGCCGCGACATGAGAAAACCAACAAAGTGGTTATGCGCATCCGCCCAGTCTGATCAGAGTCTTCGCTATCCGCATAGGTAGCTTAGACCCTTAGCTACACTTTAAGCGCTTAGGGTATAGTCTGGTCGGACTTGGTGGAATCCCAGGCTTATCTGAGTCTCCGCTGGGTGCAAAATCACTTTGTTGGTTTGCGCGTGTCGCGGCTCATTTGTCCCAGTGCTTAGAATCTCAACAGTATGCTTGGTTCGTTCTTAACAGCTGTTCAGTTCAGTTCAGTTCAATTCTCTTATCGACGTTACCCAAGTGGCTCAACGGTACGTAACCATAGTTGCACACACTTGGCGCCGTGTGTCCGTCCAAGTTCTTGACAGCTGCGGCACGACAAAACAAATAAAGTGGCGTGTGCGCCACGCGAAGTCTAAGTTCAGCCTGGGTTCGAGGTTGTAAAACTTGAGAATAATCTCAAACTCAAAATAAAGCAAACTGATTGACTGCTTCCGAGCATGTAGCCAATCAGTGTGCTTTATTTGAGTTTGAGAATGTACTCAAGTTTTATAACCTCAGGGCCTGGTCTGTCGCCTAGTCATGGTATAAATAAAACCCACCTTTATGCCTGCATAGTTTATAAGTTCAGAAAGATTGCTGATAAAACTGAGTTGTCGAAAAATCTCGACAAAGTTATATTTCGCTATAAAAAGGTTTCAATTTTGATGTTAAGGGGCAAAATGCACGCATGATGGTTAACCCAATAACTTTTGATATTTTTGCGTTTCTCCTATCTAATGTTGTTACAACTTGTGTCCGATCCCATTGTTTGAATACAATACTATGTTTAATGTAATCGAATCGAATCGAATTGAATCAGGAAAATCGAAGTTGCAGCTTTTCTTTTGTAAAGAAAAAAAAAATGAAAGAAAATTAAAAAAAGTAAGAATAAAGCTGCTGAACAAGTTTAATAATAAAAGTAGAACGACTAACCTTTGAAACGGGAGTAAAAATCTACTTTCCTTGCGGTTCCGTTATACTATTTATCATGTATTATTAGATGATTTTACGGCGTAAAGAGAGTCAAACAAATGAAATGCAAACGGAATTTTGTCCGAACTTGTTGACGTTGTGAATACGTTACAGTTATGACCTAAGTCGGTGACGTCATTCAACCAATCGAACGCTGTTATCATGGCCAACGTCAGCATTATAGCCAATCGTCTTCAGGAATCGCTTCTAAAGGCATCGTCTGATAACATTCGCGGGCATAGGACTATAAATGCACATTTTTACTGGTATATCCCTTTGTTTTCTTGTTTACAAAGGCTGAAAATACAATAGAATATTTCATTTTTTTACTTCTAAAGCTTCTCTATCCTTCTATCACCATACGAATACAAAGGTTAAGCATCAGAGAAAAGCTGCTAAGCAGCCATTCTCTGATGCTTTACCTTTAAATTCGATCTTTTCAATATATAATAACCTAATAAAGTATGCGCTTATAAGAAAGGAAGTTTACTACAAGTATTTGCCGCCATTTTGAAAACGTTAAGCGCACATGGCGCTAATTAGGTCGATTAGGGTAAGCAAACTGTTCTATTTTAGGACAATTACGGTAATTACTTTAGGTGTCCCAATTTTATAGAAAGTTTACGGTAAGCTGTCCTTTATTCACACTGGTCTCTCATACAACAGGGAATGAAGGTAACGTACATGCCAACGAAAATTTCTGACCATAAAACTCGCATTGTTTTTTTTCTTTTTTGTTTGTTTTCTTTATTTCTTTCTTTTTTTTTTTTTTTTTTTTTTTTTTTGTTTATGCCTCTGAATTTAATTTCGAATTATCATTTTTACGGACCCGACTGTTTGTCAGACAGAAAGTATGACCAGTTTCTTTTCTAACAAATGCCGCCTAGTTAAAATGCAAAGATAAGTTTCTTCGCCAATCTGTTGCCATGGTCTTTGTGCAACGATCATGTCAACGAATTGGTAAAGAAACTTTTCCACTGTATTTTTACCTTACCTTATTTTTTTTTCGAAAAAAGAAGCATAATAAACTGTCGGGTCCGTAAGAATGGTAACTTGAAATTAAATCAAGTAGCATGTTACAAATAAAATTAAGTTTTATGGCCAGTATTTTCGTTGGCATGTACGTTGCCTTCTTTGCCCTTGTTGAATGCCAGGCCAGTGTGTTATTTTGCTTTTAGATGTATCCAGAGGCTGCAGCTTTATGTACGGAACGGCACGCTGTGATTACGTGGACGACTTCACATGGGATGCCCATGTTTGCTATTGCAATAGTAATCTCTGCAATGATGGTCCGGCCCCAGAAATATATTGATTGAAGAATTAGACCGACTTGATGAGGCATTACTCCTGAAATCGTGTCAAATGGCTTAGACAGTAAAGGATGGGACAGCTCACCCTGTTTGTCCGCGCAATTCGATTTGACTTTTAGACTATATATGTTTTTGTCGAATAGATGGACTTTAAGAGGCAGCGATTCTATCAATCTATTTTACATCTACCCCCCAGCGGGACATGACGTCGAATGACCTCGTACTGACGTCGATGCGACGTCACTACGTTGCATCGACGTCCGTCCGACGTCATTATGACGACATGTGTCTGCTGGGCCTTCTCGATGGGCGCTTACTCTTTTAGAAAATAATTTGCGCACATAGGAGCAGATTATTAGGCTTCTTGCAAAGGAAACCCCATTTTAAGGGTACCACATCTTTAAGAGGATTTGCTCCCTTGGGAGCAAAATTTAAATCTGAAATAGTCTTTCCTTTAAGGGAAAAACCCATGTTGAGAGGACTTCTTCGTAAATGGAAGCAAACAAGAAAACATAAGATTTATTTCCCTTTGGGTGGAAGCTTATCTCAAACTACTGGCATCTCAAAGTAAATTTTCTGGTCTCAGTAAATTTACTTTGAGATAACAGTAGTTTGAGTTATCCTGAGTTGAAATGTAAAGAAAAACAGGAGCCGTGCTCAACATATATGCTTGTTTATAAGAATCTAAGAGAATAAATTGTGATATCAGTGTTGGAGATAACGAACGTCAACTGTACGTACTGACGAATCTGTGTAGCGAAAACCGAAGACTCTTATTAGCCCGCGCAAATACATCAGCTGGCTAGAGTCTTCGCTACTCTAACATGCCAAAACGCCCGTTAAAAGTTTATGGTACACTTACATGTTTTCCGCCATTTTTACAAAGAAGTACAACTTTTGTGACTTTCCTTTATGCTTTCCTATATGCCATTGCCCGTCCACATTGGAACCAACATTTAATGGATAGGGGAAGAGTCGGGTAACTTCGGACATGGAGGTAAATTCGGACATACCGTGCAAACAGTGAAAATCCAGATGAGACGGCTCATAATTACCCGTCCAATCAGAATTTTTCATGTTTGGCCAGTTATTTTTGTTTTAGCTCCAAACAACTGACATATAAAGGAAACAATGTCACTGTCCGAATTTACCCGCTGTCCGAAGTTACCAGACTCTCCCCCTAGAACTAGAGCCTTTTCTTTCAGACTTAACCCCTATGATAAGGGAAGAAACACTAGAAATGACCGAGTTGCTTCCAATTAAAGTTTAACCATTCACGTCAAAGTTCCTAGCCATATGTGTTACTTTTCCGTCAAGGATAGAACTAGCGCCTTTTTTAGACTTAATAGAGTTTAGCATTTAGACTTATGTCGCACATTTCATTACTAGTCATGAACAGACTCAATTAAACCGAGTCTGCTATTTTCTATTCTTTGGTGTGTTCCTTGCTTCCAAAGGATTTTACTTTTCAGAACATATTTATCTTCACTGCAGCTGGTGTTTGTGCCCTGTGGCGGCCGTAAAGCGTGTCCCCGTACATCAATATAGCGCAGATTATATTTTCTGGTCCTTTGGGATCATTGAGTTCATTTGAGTAATTTTGAAAATAGAGTTCCGCTTAAGTCGGTGCTAGGGGCCGTGGCTGGTGTCGCACATTCATTACTAGTCATGAAAAGACTCAGTTAAACCGAGTCTGCTATTTTCTATTCTTTGGTGTGTTCCTTGCTTCCAAAGGATCTTCCTTTTCAGAACATATTAAGGTAGAGTCGGGTAACTTCGGACATGGGGGTAAATTCGGACATACCATCGCAAACAGTGAAAATCAAGATGAGACGGCTCATAATGAGCCGTCTAATCAGGAAGTTCACTGTTTGGCCAGTTAGTTGTAATTTTAGTTTTTGTTTTAGTTCCAAACAACTGACATATAAAGGAAACAATGTCACTGTCCGAATTTACCCGCTGTGCGAAGTTACCCGACTCTCCCCTAGAACCAGAGCCTTTTCTTTTACACTTAACCCTATTGATAACGGAAGAAAATCTAGAAATGACAGAGTTGCTTCCAATTAAAGTTCATCCACTCACCTTAAAATGCCTAGACATTTGTATTACCTTTCTGTCATTTAAAAATATTATAGTGAACTTGAATCGTTTTGATCGTCTTGGTACTACTTCTTGCAATGGTCTGCGAATACTCATCACATAACAGAATTTGAAAGGTTATAAAAATAAGGCAAGGGTCAAGTCGGGTAAATTCTGACGGCAGGTAAATTCGGACAGTAGCATTGTTTCCTGTATATGCCATTTGTTTGGAATTAAAACAAAAATAACTAGGCAAACAGTAAAAATCCTGACGATACGGCTCATTATGAGCCGTCTCATCTGGATTTTCACTGTTTGCAATGGTATGTCCGAATTTACCCGCTGTCCGAAGTTACCCGTCTTGACCCTACTTATTGCAATTGCCTGCGAATACTCATCATATTAGGGAATTTGAAAGGTTATAAGATTGTTTGGTCGAAAATATACTGAAAGGATTTAAAAACTTCCACCCATTAATTTTGAATATCTCAAAAATGAATGCAGCTACGCCCACCAAGATTTTACAACATATATATTCCTTTATACCTGATTCTATCAACATACTGAATTTGAAATCATTCAACCGAATCGGTCAGGAACAATCACGTGCTCTTCGTGTTCTTAGTACCGTTTACATAATGATGAATAGCTTCATGTATACAGTTTTCTGATGAAACATTTCTCTTACGATATCAAATTGAATTTTAAAAATTTGAACTCGGTCAGTGGCTTTATTTAGCCTAACGCGCCTAAATATCGTAAACAGGCGCAGCGTTTTGGGCCAGATAAATTCTGAAATTTCAAAAAGTGACGTCGCGGTACAATTTTATGCGTTAATTACTGCAATTTACAATCTCAGACGACGTGCACTGTTTACAGGAAGATAAAAAGACCGTCAGAAAAGCACCTAACCAAGATTGAAAACCAGAGGACATGACGTTAACTAACGTCGACGCCGTCTCCGTAATAGGCTTTGTGCGACAGCATCATCCGCAGTGATACTTGCAAATCAACGTTGATGACGTTACAATATTAAGACAGTAAGAAGTGGTCGAAAGAGTGTTGCATAAGATAACGCCGGCATCGCCTTGTGCATTTCAGTGACGTAACGCTCTTTTACTGACGTCATTTAGGTAAATGATACAAATAAACTGCGTAATCTTTAAATTTGATAAGTTTCAAGCATTTTGTCGTTAAATAGTCAACACTGTCATGAGTAAACAGATCAGCAGCCAGCAATAAAAAGTGGAAGTTTTTAAATCCTTTCAGTATCTGTGGCATCAGTGATACACTTGGCGAGAGTTTTTACTATTTACGTTGATAGTCTAATCTTCACTTTGTTCCTTTTTAATTTTCAGATGAGTTTTACACATATTTCTTGACAGGGTAAAACTTCCATTGCAAAATTGGGATCAGTCCACATTTAAATTAAAACATTCTGGCACACCGCTATAATATTTCCTTTCATTTAAATAATATTTTTCTCTGTTTCTAGTAAACATACACTACTCAAAATATTTAAAAGAGCATCTAATGATTTTTTCCATAGACGGCAGCGCAACGCATCCCCACTTTGAGAGTCATTTACTTTCAATCGAAGAATACACAGAATTTCCAATCAATTTGCCAATTTTACAGAGGATCGCAGTTACTGACAGCGCAAAGTTTGATTCAATATCTATCCTGCCTCTATCAATGGACTGATTTTTGTAATAAAATGGAAATTTGGTAAAACCTTGTAATTTTTCAAACAGATGAAAATTATGAAAAAACCAACCAGAATTCAAAACAGTAGTTTTAACTCAAGTTTATGAGATTTTATAGACTTCTAGAAAAATGCCTCAGTTTCAGAAAATTCGAAACATTTGCTCCATGGAAATGATTAGGGCATCAGTTCTAATGAATTTCTTGTTGTCCTTAACTTCGATCCTTTTTCAAATTGCTGCAACAGAATGGGAAACTGTCGGCCACTGGCTGTCGAAGTTATGAGCCGTTGAACTGTGTATATATTGTAGAAATGTCTATGGGAATCTAGTGCTCCTTTAAATATTTTGAGTAGTGTATGAGCACATAGATAATTGGTTGGTTGGTTGATTTGATGCTTAACGTCCACGGTAAACAACTAAGGTCATGTCGGGACGGTCAGTTAACATAACCACACTATTCCTGGGCAGGCTTAGACCTCCTAAGCGGTTAACCAGTACTAAGAGCACATACTTTCGCCAGTAACTGACAACTGCCCTTCTTGAATCAGCGGAAGGAGAAACGAAAGTATGTGGCCAGACCGGGATTCGAACCCAGGACCTCTGACTTACGAGTCAGGTGCCCTACCGATTGCGCTACCCGGCCCGGCCACATAGATAATTAGAACATCTGAAGTGCCAAACAAAACTTAGATTTTTTTTATTTCTCCATAGTTCTCTTTTTTCAATCCTTTTTTTCTGTTTCTTTGGTTTCCTTTTAGAGGTTTTGTTTCGCTTCTTTATCTTTCCCACTTGATTTTTGCTCACCTGAGCACAAAGCAGTCGGGGGACTTCTGGATTTTCATCACGAACATTTGTGATGGTTGGCCATGTACCTCAAATGAACTGACATGATGGCTTACCATAAGGTATTTTCTTAAATTTTTACCACAAGATGTCACCAAATGTCTGAAGGAAGATGCATGATGGAAAGCTATAACATAAGTGTCTTATGGTGTTATGGCTGATCATAACAAAGGCAAAGCACCCCAAGTACTTTTCTGACGAGAAAACTGGTGCAAAACCTATAGTAATTCGCACAGTCAGCATTCGTTACAAAAAGCAAGCACTGTAGACAATTTTAATCGTAAAAGTTTATAGAAACTAGAAAGTAAACTTGTATTTTTCTTGGAAATAAAACAAGCTAAATGCACAGCAATATTTGCCTTTTTGACCATAATTCTGCAGAAATAGCCAAAATACAGTTTGTTTTACACAGAATAGTTACGGACTGGCCAAATATCAATTGAATCATAGAAGTGTCATATTAAGCATTGCTAGCGGGTTAAATTGCCTTTTTAGTTACCTGGATCGAAAAATGTAAGGCTTATGGCAGACCATCACAAATGTGCGTGATGGAAAACCGTAAGTCTCCCGATTGCAAACTGCTGAAGGTGAGCTTTCGGGATACAGCGATGTCCGTCCTACGTCCAAGATGTCCGTTAACTTTTGCTTGTGTACACTCTGGGCACAGTTTTCATCCAGTCTTCTTGAAACTTAGTCAGAATTTTTATCTCTATGAAATCCAGGACAATATGGAAACAGGGCCATGACTGGGTCAAAAACTAGGTCACTTGGTCAAATCTTAGAAAAAAAATGTGTTCGCTCTAGAGGGCACAGTTTTGATTCAATCTGCATGAAACTTTGTTAGCATATTTATCTCTATAAATTCTAGAAAAAGGCTCAACTGGGTCATTTTGGGTAAAATCAAGGTCACTGGGTCAAATTGTAGAAAAAAACATGTATATACTCTGGAAGGAATATTTTGATTAAATCTTAATGAAACTTTGTCAGAATGTTTATCTTTATAAAATCTAGACAAAGATAAAACTAGGCCATGTCGGGTTAAAAAAAGGTTACAAGGTCAAATCTTTGAAAAACTTGTGTACATGCTAGATGGCACAGTTTTGATCCAATATTCATGAAATTTTGGTAGAATGCTTATCACAATAAATTCTTGGTTAACTTTGAGACTGGATCATGTGGGGTCAAAAAGTAGGTCAACAGGTAAAATCGTAATAAAACTTTGTGTACACTCTATAGGGCTATAGGGCACAGTTTTAAATAAATCTTCGTCAAAAATGTCAGAATGTTTACCTTTATAAAATGTAGACCAAGTTGAAACTGGTGTATGTCGGGTCACCAGGTCAAATTATTGAAAAACCTTGAGTACACTCTAGAGGTTTTAATCCAATCTTCATGAAACTTTGTCAGAATGTTTGTCTCTATCAAATCTAGGAGAAGTTTTAAACTAGGTTATGTTTTGACAGATACTAGGCTACTGGGTCAAATGTTAGAAAAATCTTGTGTACCCTCTAGAGGGTCAGAAAGGGTTAAAAAGGTCTCAAGGTCAAATCTTTGAAAACCTTGTGTATACTCTAGATAGCACAGTTTTATCCAATCGTCATGAAACTTTGTCAGAATGCTTATCATAATAAATTCTAGGCTAACTTCGAAACCGGGTGATACCAGGTCAAAAACTAGGTCACACGGTCAAATCGTAATAAAACCTAGTTTGCATTCTATATATCATAGTTTTGCTTTAATCTTCATGAAATTTTAGATATCTTTATAAAATCTTAGTAGACCAAGTTTAAACTGTTTCATGTCGGGTTAAAAACTTGGTCACTAGGTCAAATTGAAATAAAAACGTGTGTACACTCTAGATGGCACAGTTTTGATCCAATTTTCATGAAAATTTGTCAGACTGTATGAATCTATCAAATCCGAAAGTCTTTGGAAACTGGGTCATGTCGGGTCAAAACAAGAGCTGTCACCAGACAGCATAGCTCGCCTGAACTGGCGCTTGCTTATCATGAACTCAAAGTTCTTAAAATGTGAACTTGACTTTCAAGGTCAATAAGAAAGTTGATGCTGCTACCATGTAAAACTCTGGAGCAGTATCTGTCATCAGTCTTGGTATAACTTTCCATCTAGGCAGTGGGAAACTATAAACCTTAAGCCTGTGACCTTGACCTAAAGGTCAATGTGTGAGGTGGGGTTGGTACTACGCAAAACTCTGGTCCAGCATCTAACAGAATTTTAACTATAAACTGAATCCATCCATACACAAGGAAAATTTAACCAAATATTTCAGCATAAAATTCGTATGTCCATGATCTTGACCTGTCACCAAGATGGTTGGGTTGGTATTGCATAAAAATTTAGACCATCACCTAACATCCGTGGAAATAAAAAAAAAATCTGTCCAATTGTTAAGGAGAGTTTTAAAAAACTTTAGCCAAGAACATTTCAACATAAAATTTCAAAGTCTGTGACCTTGACCTTAAGTCATGTCCAGTTGGGATGGTGCTGAATAGAATTTCGGACCACTATCTATCATCATAACAAATATAATTCAAATTGATTATAATGTTCAAAAACTATGATATCTTAAAAACTTTAACGCAAAACTTTAACATAAAATTTTCTAAGTCCATGATCATGACCATTGGGTCATGACCAGGGCTGAGGATGGCCCTGAATAAATTTTTGGACCAATATTTATCATCACAACAAATATAATTAAAATAGATTGAAAGGTTTAGAAACTATAAGATCTTAAAAACTTTAACGTAAAACTTTAGCATAAAATGTCTAAGTCCGTGACCTTGACCTTAAGGTCACGACCAGGGATGGAGATGGTCCAAAATAAAATTTTGGACCAATATCTATGATTATACCAAATATAATTAAAGTTGGTCAAAGGGACTAGAAACTATGCGATCTTAAAAACTTTGATGTAAAACTTTAACATTTTGCTAACGCCGCCGCCACCGGGAGTAGTACATAAGCTCTTTCTGAACTTCGTTCAGGCGAGCTTAAAAGGTCACTTGGCCAAATCTTAGAAAAAAAAAACAATTTATATACACTGTAAAGGGCACAATTTAAATCCAATTTTCTTTAAACTTTGTTTGAATGTTTTCTTTTGTATAAAACCTAGGAGAAGTTTGAAACTCGGGTTTGTTTAGATAGAAACTAGGTCACCATGTCAAATCGTAGGGGAACCTTGGGTACACTCTTGAGGGCACAGTTTTGATTCAGTCTTTATTAACTTTTGTCGGATGTCTATTTCTATGAAAAAATAATCACGGTATGAAACCTGTTTCATGTTGGGTCAAAAACTAGGTCATTTGGTCAAATCTTAGAAAAATCTTTGCATTCATTCTAGAACGCACATTTTTGATTCAATAGTCATGAACGTTTATCAGAATGATGCTCTCCATAACATCTAGGCTAAGTTTGAAACTGGGTCATGTCAGATTAAAGTTAGGTCAATAGGTAAAATTGTAGAAATTCTTTGTGGACAGCCTAGTTTTGATCTTATTTTCATGAAACTTTCTCAAAATGTTATCTTTATAAAATTCTAGGCCAGGTTTGAAAATGGGTCGTGTTAGGTGAAAAACATGTCGCTTGGTCAAGTCTTCGAAAAAAACCTTGCGAACTCTCAAGATGTCGAAGGCTGACTCAATCTTCATGATTTTTTTTCAAAAAGTTTATCTGTATAAAATCTAGGAAAAGTTCGAAACTGGGTCATATCAGGTCAATAAATGTGTCACAAGGTCAAATTTTGGAAAAAAAAATATTTAAAGACACATTTTTTTCTTTAAGAAAATGAGGTGGCACAATTTGATCACCCACAATAAACAGTACTTAGGGCTATAGCTCACATTAAAGGCTTATCTTATCTAGATGATTATGCGGAGATTAAGCCAGTAATAAAACTGTATGAGGGGGCCTAATATGGGGAAACTGCTATTATCCTATTTATGCATCTATTTTGAGAAACTTTAAGTAGATAAAATAAAAGCAAGTTATTAATTAATGATAAACGAAACCTGTATTTTAAATATTAAATATATTTTTCTGATCTGATAAAAATTAGTGGATGAACATTTCTATTTGATTTATTTAGTTTATTATTTGTTAAATGCAATGCAAATAAAAAGATGTTTAATTGTCTTGAAGTTTAACATTTTAGAAGTTTTGGCATTTTAAAATAGTAAGATGTTTTTCTGTGAAAAGCAAAAATGAAGACTAATCAGTCAGTGCAGGTGAGCATTCTGTTTCAAATACTCTTTAATAATACTTTTTCCAATTTGACCAGTTTATTTATTTAATAAAATCAGTTGTTACATCTGTGTAGGCTGATCAAGGTCTTCATTTTTGTTGTTTAGTTATGCAGATTGATGTGAATACAATCAGTAAATATTCAAATCACATATGCATAGACTTATCAGGGTCTTTTTCGCTGTTTATATATGTTATATATAGCTGTGCAGGCTGATATGAATACTCACTGCTGACAAAACTGTTATGAGAATAATTAATATTCAAATCAGTCGTGCCAGCTTTGTAGACTGACCAGGCTCTTCATTTCTGTGTTTTAAATTTCAAGGAATGACAGACTGCTCATGTGAACAGTAAATATTCAAACGAGCCGTCATATCTGTGTAGACTGATCCGGGTTTTCATTTTCTGAGCAGTAGATATTCAAATCAGCCGTCACATATGTGTAGACTGAGCTGGATTATCAGTTTTACTGTTTTAATTTTCCAGGAATCTCATACTTTTCATGCAAACAGGGAAGGCACTGATGAGACTGCACAGGCTGATCAAAGTCCTCTGTGTGCACGAATGTTATAATGTACGTGTACCTATTTACATGGCCCTATTTATATCATCTCTTCCTATAAAAAACATAAGTCTTTGAGCAACAGTTTTATGTGGTCTTCAATAACACGGTCTGATCCAATTATAATTATTGTATAACCATATTTTCTCTTGTCCTTTGACAGCTGATTTCCCTTTATCTGGCCCCTACCTGTACTTCAGTCACAAGCCTCCCAGAAGGTCTTATCTCTGAGCAGCATGTTTCAATAAACAGTCATTATGGTATTATGCAATCAAAAATGTGTCTTTAAGTACACCCTAGAGGGCACAATTTTGATCGAACCGTCATGAAATTTGTCAGAATGTTTAAGTCCATAAAATCTGGCCAAGTTTGAAACAAGACCATGTCCAGTCGGAAACTAGGTCACTTGGTCAAATTGTAGAAAAACCGTATAAACACTCTAGAGAGGACAGTTTTGATTTGAATTTCATGAAAGTTTGCCAGACTGTATATCTTCATAAATTCTATGCCAAGTTCAAAACTGGCCATGTCGAATCAAAAACTAAATCACTAGATCAAATCTTAGAGAAAAAACTTGTATACACTCTGTAGATTTAAGTTTTGATCAGATCTTAAACATACTTTGTCAGAATGTTTATCTTCATAAAATCTTGGCCAAGTTTAAAACTTGGTCATGTCAGGTAAAAAAAATAGTCACTTTGTCAAATCTAAGTAAAACCTTGCGCACACTCCAGACGACACAGTTTTGATTCAGTCTTCATGAAACTTTGTCAGAATTTTAAGCTTCATTAAATCTAGGATAAATTGAAACTTGGTTATAACAGATTAAAAACTAGGTCACCAGGTCAAATTACTGGAAACCCTTGTGACACAGTTTTGATTCAATCTTCATAAAACCTAATCAGAATGTTTATCTTTTTAAAATTTAGACTAAGTTTGAAATTAGGTCATGTCAGGTTAAAAACTAGGTCACTAGGTCAAATTTTAGAAAAACCCTTGTGCACACTCCAGAGGGCAAGATAGATCTTTGTCAGATTATTTATCTTTGTAAAATCTCTGTAGAAACGTCAGGTCTTAAAAACACCTTGTGCACATTCTAGAAGGCACAGTTTTGATCGGACCGTCATGAAAATTTGTCAGAATGTTCATCTGCATACATTCTAAGATAAATTTGAAACTTAGTCATGTCGGGTTAAATTAAAATCTTAAAAAGTTCCTTCAAGACCAGAGAATACATACAGAAGTAGGAACATGGGCCAGACTACGTAGTTTCGGCTAATAAAGCCTCGTCAGTGACCCTGACAATATCTGGTGACGAAATCAGAAAAAAGCATACTGTATTTTCTTAATTTTTATTAGGCAGTCGATTCAAAGACTGATTAGTTTCAAAAGGATCCAAATAATATAAAAGACGATGATCTAGAATAATAGTCTACATCGATCTCAAATTTTAGATTTCTCAGAATCTATCCTCTGATCTCAAAGGATGTAAATAAAATATAATCTGCACTATGGATGTTGTACGGGGAGACTTTTTACGGCCGCCACACGGCACAACACCAGCTGCAGTGAGGTAAAATTAAAATCTTAAAAAGTTCCTTCAAGACCAGAGAATACATACAGAAGTAGGAACATGGGCCAGACTACGTAGTTTCGGCTAATAAAGCCTCGTCAGTGACCCTGACAATATCTGGTGACGAAATCAGAAAAAAGCATACTGTATTTTCTTAATTTTTATTAGGCAGTCGATTCAAAGACTGATTAGTTTCAAAAGGATCCAAATAATATAAAAGACGATGATCTAGAATAATAGTCTACATCGATCTCAAATTTTAGATTTCTCAGAATCTATCCTCTGATCTCAAAGGATGTAAATAAAATATAATCTGCACTATGGATGATGTACGGAGATTTTTACGGCCGCCACACGGCACAACACCAGCTGCAGTGAGGTAAAATTAAAATCTTAAAAAGTTCCTTCAAGACCAGAGAATACATACAGAAGTAGGAACATGGGCCAGACTACGTTAGGTAAAAACTAGGTTACTTGGTCAAATCTTAGAAAAACATTGTATACACTCTAGACAGCACAGTTTGATTCGGTCTTCGTGAACCTTTGTCAGAATGTTTGTCTCTATAAATATTGGCAAATTTAGAATCTCAGTGTCTGGTCAAAAACAGGTCCTAAACCATATCTTAGGAAAACCTTGTGTACACTCTAGAGTGCACAGTTTTGATACAATGTTGATGAAATTTTGTCTGTGAAATCCAGGCCATGTTCGAAACTGGGTCATTTCAGGTCAGAAACTAGGTCATTTCGGGTCAATTTTAGAAAAAAACTTGTGTCCATTCTTAAGGGCAAAGTTTTGATCCAATCTTCGAGTGTTTATGTCCTAGAAATCGAGGCCAATTTTGAAACTGTGTCATGTCGGGTCAAAATCTAGGTTACAAGGTCAAATATAAGAAACTATGACACTCTAGAGGACATAGCTTTAATCCTAGCTTCATGAAATTTTGTCAGTATCTCTCATATTTTCCCGGTTTCTAAGTACATGTATAAGGTTTGCTCATAGGATGATCTTAGTTTGACCTTTTACCTGTTCACTAAGTTGAGCGATTCAGGGCCTTTTGGCCCTCTTTTTTTCTTCTTGTTTTTGCATCCTCTTCTTCTGAAGAGGAGTACTTGTGGTTGGCAAAACTTTATGCTATTAGATTAAACTGTGTTCAAGAATTGTTCACGAAATATTTAAGTATTTGATTTGAAATAAAAGCATCGGTTCAAATTTCAAGGTAATCAACTGATGGCAATGTGCACAACCGTGGTGAATGTAGAATAATCAGTTTCTGGTGCCAGAAGGAATGTATGGAAATGAAATTGGTCATTTCTTGTAGAATGATGCATATTTTTATCAAACTACACCATGTGGTTAAGAGTTATGAGCAATTTCACTCACTGACTACAGCGGAAGGACAAACAGACTGATGGACTTGCACAGCGATTAAAGTGCACACCTGTGGGTCGTGCAATACTGTTTAGATTTTCGTCACCGTTTTGCATGCCGGTGGCTGGACAATGTTAAAATACATAAGCATACAAAATTTGAAACATATATACCACGGGGTTCAAGAGTTATGAGCATTTTCAATAAAAGAGCTGGACCGGTCAAATTCATGCTCGGTGAAGCCTCGTCACTGTTTTGCATACCAGTGGCTGGGCAATGTTTAATTACATAAGTATACAAATTTTGAAGCAAATATACCAAGCGGTCCAAGAGTTATGAGCATTTTCAATAAAAGAGCTCGTCCGGCCAAATTGATGCTCGGTGAAGCCTCGTCACTGTTTTGCATGCCGTTGGCTGGACTATGTTAAAATACATAAGCATACAAAATTTGAACCATATTTACAACGGTGTTCAAGAGTTATGAGCATTTTCAGTAGTTGGCCGTAAATTTTCAATTTGTGCTCAGCAAAGCCTCGTCCATCAAATAAGTGTGTTATGCATGCGAGTCGTTAGACAATGTTGACATGTATAAGTTTGCCAAATTTTGTGAACATATCCCATGCGGTTCAAGAGTTATAAGCGTTTTCGCTAATTGATACTGGTTTTTGCTAACTTATAACGGACGGACGGACTCACACAGTGATTATAGTGCAAAACTGCGGGTTGTGCAATTAAATTGTGCGAAACAGTTTTTAGAAACAATGTACACGAAACACTATTTTCAAAGAGATGATGGTTTGGAACTTGTGATTTTAGCAGTTCATTTTTCTATCAAAATATACGGTGGAGCAGTTTTCTTTTACGTAGCCTTTCCAATGTCTAAGCTCATACTGGCCCAGAGGTTATAAAACTTGAGTACATTCTCAAACTCAAAATAAAGCACACTGATTGGTTGCTTCCGAGCACATGCTCGGAAGCAGCCAATTAGTGTGCTTCATTTTGAGTTTGAGATTAACTCAAAATAAAGCACACTGATTGGTTGCTTCCGAGGACATGCTCGGAAGCAGCCAATTAGTGTGCTTCATTTTGAGTTTGAGATTATTCTCAAGTTTTATAACCTCGAACCCTGAATACACAGTCTTCGAGTCAGGCCCCGAATCTCGGCCCTTTGAAACATCATCAGTGAATGCGCCAAACAACTGTATGGTCAGACAAAACTGGACTGGTTTTCATATAATTAAGGAGTGAATGTTCTATTTTAACGATTACTGAAGTATAAACTACAACGGGTCACGAGCAAAGTAAATGAACCCCGAAGGGGTTTACGTAAACTTTGCCCGTGACCCGATGTAGTTTATTTCAGTAAACGATTAAAAAATAACATTCATTTCTTATATTTATATTATTAAACGATGCTTTTGAATCAATAAAAAGATAAACAAAATAAGAAGTACATAATAAGAATCGTATTATAAACAATACCAGCGAATTTTGCAATAGTTTGGAACAGCCGCATTGTCACTGCCTACCAGTAATATCCAGCAGCTGCTGTAGATTTTACGTGCAAGTAGGCGTAGCGAGCTGTCAATCAATGTTCACTAGCCATTTAAGTACACGGGATGTTGTAGATTTCACGTGATAGTGTGATAGTTAGAGAGATGAGCTGTCACTCTTAAGCACGTGACACAATGTAATTATTGACTTGTGAACAACATTGACTCCCCTATCACTTAATTGGGATAAAGATATACTCCCTTTATAATAATAACAAACCAAACAAACAAACAAAAAAACTTTATTCAGCAGAATTAAGCAAAATACATTGCTTCTAGCCTACAATAGTACAACAGTAGTGAAATGAACATAGACGTATTTTATAATTAAAAGAGAAGCTTTGGTTGCAACTGAAAAAACAGTTTTTACATGCATTTTTACTCATCTAATTCATTTCTTAATTTATTTGAAAAATATTTATATTTCGATAGGTTCAAAATTACGTTTTTATTTTTTGATGACATTATTTGATCAAATTTGTTTAAAGGTGGCCAACTACAATAATACGTGTCGCTGGCCGGGTTTGAACCCTCACGGATGCGGCGACAGCGCCTAGCACTGCAATGTACGTCAGCTTTAACTATTACGCTACCGAGACGTCCCCAAAAAAGGACGCTCAAATAACGTATATAAAGCTAACCGACGTTGCAGTACACTCCGTATATAGGGGTTTCTATTTATTATTAACTTCATTTTTTCTACCGAATTATGATATTTCTCTCATTAATGGAGGCGACACATGTCTTTTCAACCACAATGGAGACATAATTCGTTGTAAATATTTTACATGTCGCTGGCCGGGTTTGAACCCTCACGGATGCGGCGACAGCGCCTAGCACTGCAATGTACGTCAGCTTTAACCATTACGCTACCGAGACGTCCCCCAAAAAGGACGCTCAAATAACGTATATAAAGCTAACCGACGTTGCAGTACACTCCGTATATAGGGGTTTCTATTTATTATTAACTTCATTTTGTTCTACCGAATTATGATATTTCTCTCATTAATGGAGGCGACACATGTCTTTTCAACCACAATGGAGACATAATTCGTTGTAAATATTTTACATGTCGCTGGCCGGGTTTGAACCCTCACGGATGCGGCGACAGCGCCTAGCACTGCAATGTACGTCAGCTTTAACCATTACGCTACCGAGACGTCCCCAAAAAGGACGCTCAAATAACGAATATAAAGCTAACCGACGTTGCAGTACACTCCGTTTATAGGGGTTTCTATTTATTATTAACTTCATTTTTTTCTACCGAATTATGATATTTCTCTCATTAATGGAGGCGACACATGTTTTTTCAACCACAATGGAGACATAATTCGTTGTAAATATTTTACATGTCGCTGGCCGGGTTTAATGAGAGAAATATCATAATTCGGTAGAAAAAAATGAAGTACAATAATACGGTTTTATATATTTTCTACGTAAGTCTATATAAAGTGGACATACCAATAGAAAATGATATTCATTCTCTACAACATGTAGAGAACAAAATTTACATATTCTTTCTTCACGAGGTATATTGCTATAACGCCCCCTTTCGATTTCTAAGTTATGTGATGATATGCGAAAACGACTTAAAGCTATTTTAAAATGTCTTTCATGTATGTAATCTAGATAAGGTTCTAATATAAATTCGTGTTTAAATCGACAATAAGATGTAAGTCTTTGTGAATTATTGATGGAACTGTACCAGCTTTGATAATATTGATCAAGTATTCTTCTTTTAATTAAAGGTAAAAATATGTCATATGAGCCTTGATTTGTCCATAAATTGACTAATCCTAAATTTTCCAGCATCGTTTTTATTTGATACGCCCAGTTTTGATTGTTGTATGTGGCTCCGTTATCAGCATCGTTTTTCAGCGCTATATATATGCGTTTTGTAATACAGTGATCGTTTTGACGTAATAATTTTATCCAATACCGAAACATATGAATCTTGCGTATTATAGATAAGGGTGTCCTCCCTAATTCACCATATAAACCGACTAAGTTCGTTGATTTTTTGACGCATAAAATTTTTCGTAGGAACTTAGTGTGAATTTTTTCTATGTCTTTCCCTTCATTTAAACCCCATATTTCAGATGCATAATGTAAAACTGATGCTACCAGTGTATCAAAGAGTTTGCATTTTTCTTTAGTTTTAAATTCATATTGATTAAATACGGAGAAAAGCATGTGCATTGCTTTCGAGGCATGCTCAGCTAAACATTTTTGAGTTGTATGCCAGTTTCCATTTTTAAAGAAATAAATCCCTATTAGTAAATACTTAAATGTTGTAACGACTTCTAATTTCTCGTTGTATATATAAAAATTATAGTTTGTATGCCTTCCGCCTTTTTCAAATATAAGAATTTTTGTCTTGTTTACATTTATTTTTATTCCCCATGTGTTACAATAAGTTTCAATATCATTTAACATTGATTGTAGTGAGGTTGGAGAAGTTGCAAATAAAACTTGGTCGTCAGCATATTTAATAGAAATAATTCGAGTTCACCGACGGTGAAAATACCCTCGATATTAGAATTTATACTGGCGATAATATCGTTCACGAACATCATGAAAAGTAATGATGAGCTGGGATCACCTTGTTTTACACCTAACTTTGAGTTTATGACATTAGATTTTTCATGGTTATGTCTTATGACCGACCTTACTACGGAATACATAGCTTTGATTGCTTTAGTCATTTTTGAACTAACATTTTCTGATAGTAACTTTTGCCAGAGAAATGAGTGATTTATTTTGTCGTAGCATTTTTCATAGTCGATAAAGACAGTATAAAGCTTCTGCCCCGAGTGTAACACTTTCGATAATATTGAGTGTAAAATGAATATGCAATCTGTCGTGCTTTTGCCTTTTTGATAGCCGAACTGGCATTCAGATATTTTTTTCCATATTTTTCAGTCCACGCAGTTAGCCTATTCAAAAGAACTTGTGAATATATTTTGGCTAAAATGTTGACGGTAGTTTTGTGCTAATTTTGAATCACCTCCCTTATATATAGGGACAATGTATCCAAGACCCCAGCTTTCAGGATATACTGAATTATCAAATAATCTATTGAAAATAGAAGTAAGATGGGGCGAAATAATAGCGTAAGACGCTTTGATTATTTCCGCGGTTAACTCATCTGGGCCTGACGATTTACCGTTTTTCTGATTAAATACCGCTCGATGGATTTCTTGCTCTGTTATTTTACTATTTAATTCATTATCTTGACTATCTTGAATATCTTGAAATTCAGCGTCATTTGTATGATTATTTTCTGGAACTTGACCTAATAAGTTATTGAAATGATCATACAAGTCTTCTATATCAACGTCAATATTTTTACTTCGAGCTTTTGTATAACACATTTTTAGGGATTTCCAGAATTTCCGTGGTTGTAATTTCGCAATATTCTCAAGGCGCTGTCCTTCGTTAAACTTAAATGGACGTTTTGGTATCTGGCGTACCCTGTTATATTTAGTTCGCATTTTAACAAAAGAAGTCCTGGTTTCATCAGTTTTGTTTTTGGTAAATATGTTTCTTGCTTTTTTAAATTCCTGCTTTGCAGAATAACATTTTTCATCAAACCATTTCGGTTTACCATATTGTTTTTTTTATAAGTTCCGTTATTTTTTTCTGTAACTTTAAACTTTTTGCCGAAAACTTTAACTGCATTTTGTATATAGAAACTGAACTAAGTTTCCTATTTTGCTTGAAACATTTGTGTCTATTTCTAGATTTTGTATATTTTGTCTCAAAATTTCTTTATATTCTGGGACTTTATCTACTGAAAAGATTATTTTTTTGCTAAAAAGTGTAATCAAATGTATGAGATGATTCGATGAAATATTTCATGCAATACCGCCAACATGGTCTAACTATACATTTGAATTAGAGTTTAGATGATAATATTTGATAAAAGTGACTTTAAACAAAAAATAAGACGAATTTTTATACAATCGCGGACCGCTGTTGAAATCGCATTATTGGACAAAAATAATTTATTCATACGTCACAATCACGTGCACGAATAAGAAAAATACCTCTACCTGATCACATGACACACGTGGTCAAAATCGATATTCTTATAGGCCGTGAGGAAATAGGTAATTTGCATTTTAATTTGAAGATTATTTTTCATGCCACATTTATCGAATAAATACGCATTTTCTCAAAACTTTTATGGTTAATTATGAGACTATTACAGATGGTCTAACGAAATTTTGTTAAAACATTTGTTTCTGAAAACATGAAATAAACGAGGGAGACAATCTTTAACAGAGCTCTGCACTGATAATGTTAATATTGGAAAACGAACAAAATGTCAGATTCTACTGCTTCTTGGATTTGACAATTTCCCCAAACTACACATGACTCTCCTTATCTTGAACACTGATAGCTCAAATACCCGCTATACTAAAGAATATATGAGCCGCGACACGAGAAAACCAACAAAGTGGTTGTGCGCCCAGCGCAGACTCAGATCAGCCTGGACATCCGCCCAGTCTGATCAGACTCTTCGCTAAGCGCTTAAAGGGTAGCCAAGGGACTAAGCTACCTTCATGCGGACAGCGAAGACTTTGGTTAGACTAGGCGAATGCCCAGGCTGATCTGAGTCTGCGCTGGACGCACGACCACACTGTTGGTTTTCTCGTGTCGCGGCTCAATTGTACTAGTCAAAATAAGTTCCGCCGCACTGACTATAGCTGAAAAGGTACCATAATGCCATTCTTATATTGCTAGATATACAATTGTCTTTTTAAATTTTAATGTAAACAGTTTGTGCAACTGGTGCATTCTTAATTTGATGTTGCGAAGAAAATTATTTACATGTCCAGAAAATCAGAGCTAAAAATCCATAATTCGATAATCAAATTTCCTATTGATTTTATTCAAAATGGAGGTAATTTACGATCTTGTAAATTTAAAAGTGCCAGCTTCCTCATTTTAAAGTTTGTTCAGGTTTGATTTTGATGTTTCTGAATTATAGAGGTTCTCGTTAATAAAACGAGACAAATATGAGCCGCGACACGACAAAACCAACAATGTGGTTGTGCGCCCAGCACAGACTCAGATCAGCCTGGGCATCCGCCCAGTCTGATCAGAGTCTTCGCTGTCTGCATGAAGGTAGCTTAGACACTTAGCTACCATTTGAGAACTTAACGAAGAGTCTGATCAAACTGGGTGGATTTCCAGGCTGATCTGAGTTTGCGCTGGGCGCACGACCACATTGTTGGTTTTCTCGTGTCGCGGCTCAGTTATAACGGTACTGTGCATGCGCATTAAACGCCTAGTCTCAGTTCCTCTCTACATGCAAGCAGTAAACTAAAACGATAAAAACTTTTGCGTGGACAAACGTTTTGGCAACCAATTAAAAGCAAAATACTTTGAAAATATTATATCTGAAATCGTCAATATCACAATCAAAATTGCGGCAGAACTATTTTGGCGAGTATATATTTCTTCAGTAGTACTTTGGGCATTGTTTACGCAGTAAAATTTACTTAATAAGTATAATTAACGCAAGGAACAAGTGCAACATCATAACATTACGTGTGTAAAACGTAAGGTAATGAACTGAATAAACACATATTAAATTACTCTTTAACATATATTTTATACGATGCCAATATTATTTATTTGTAACAAAGTCAGAAATACTTTATTACTTTCACATATGAGCCGCGACACGACAAAATCAACAATGTGGTTGTGCGCCAAGCGCAGACTCAGATCAGCCTGGGCACCTGCCCATTTTGATCAGACTTTTCATTAAATGCCCAAAGGGTAGCTAAGTGTCTAAGCTACCTCCATGCGGACAGCGAAGACTCTGATCAGACTGGACGGATGCCCAGGCTGATCTGAGTCTGCACTGGGCGCACAACCACTTTGTTGGTTTTGTCGTGTCGCGGCTCATATTTGGTTTGTCTGATTAAAGGTTTGCATAATGGATTGTTGTATACGTTATTCTTTTCCGTTTTTCTGTTGTTTCCTTTAGTACATTGTGTTATTATTAACAGTGTATTCCAGAAGATTTTCTGTACAGCATTGCTATACATTAATGAGGCCCAAGGGATTTGGGGAGCCTGGGTATTTCAAGGAGCTGGGGAGGAAGCCATTAATTTTGGGCTGGGGAGCACTGTCTGTCAGAACGCGATTTTTCTAAATGGTCTTGGCTTCTGGGGGGGGGGGCTGCGCCCCCAGACCCCCTTCATACATATAAATTATCTCAATCTGTTTATTAGTACATTCATCTGTTCAAGCCACACAAAAGTTTCTAATTAACACACACACCATACACTTTGCCAAAAACTTCACTTAAACAGGACCTCAGTATCCATTCTAAACATATGGAACGCCACAACTGTCTTATATTCAGACATGCCATTATGTTATATGGACAAGCAACATAAGCTGTTCAGTTACATTATGTTTTGTCAGTTTGATATGCTGTCTTTCTCACTCGTTATTATATGCCGTACATTTGCAATCTGTCTTGTCTAAAAGCCATTATATCATCTCGGTTTAACATGCTGTCTTCTTCACTCGTGACTATATGTTGTCCATTTTCATTATGTCTTGTCTGAAAACCGATATACCGTGTCAGTTTGACGTGCTGTCTTCTTCACTCGTTATTATATGTTGCTCATTATCATTATGTATTGTCTGAAAATCATTATTGGTCAGCTTGACATGCTGTTTTCTTCACTCGTTATTATATACAGGTCATTCTCATTTTATCTTGTCTGAAAACCATTATGTCCTGTCAGTTTTACATACTGTCATCTTCACTCGTTATTATGTGCTGTTCATTTTTATTATGCCTTGTCAGTTCGACACGCTGTGTTGTTCAGTCGTTATTTTATGCTGTTCATTTTTACCAACTCTTGTCAAAATAACACAATGTCTAGTCAGCTGGATATGTTGTCTTGTCCACTTGTTGTTATGTGTTGTACATTTTCATTATACCTTGTCAAACTCTAGTATGTCATGTTAGTTTGACATGTTCTCTTGTCAAGTCGTGTGTTTGTTGGCTGATATGGGGTGGGACGTGGTCTTACGTGGAGGTTGGCAGGACAAATATGAATAGAATACTTTACCTCTAACATCTTATCTGCCCTTAACCCTCTACCAGGACCCTACCCTACCTCTTTCCTAGCCTGCCTTTCCCTACCCTAACTCACCACTTTCCACAAAACCATTTTTACCATACCCATCTAACCAAAGTCAAAAAATACTTATTCAATTCGAACCCCTTAAGTTAGACAGTTTCTGAAAATATAACGAGGCATTACACAAGCCACAGCCTCATCTAACCACCACCACATACCAGTCCCTCCCCTCCCATGATCTGCTCTGTTCTACTCTATTTTACTCTAACCTACCTACACCCAACAATACCCTAACCTAGCCCCATCCTGACGCCCACCTCCACTATACGCACCAATATCCCAACCGCTTTCCCTACCCCAACCCTTTTCTATCATTCTATTCATTATGCTAAAGGCTATGCCTATGCCCACACCTATTCAACCCAATGCTTCCAGCTTCCCTACCCTACCCTAACCATCCCACAACCAACCCTCATCCTTCCAAATCCCACACAGTCCTCTTCCCATACCCCATCCTACCCTACATTACCATACCCAAATGCTCCCAGCCTAACCCAGATCTCCACCCCACCATTTTTTCTTTCCCGTACCATGCAATCTTAACCCCTTCACATACCCTACCCTACCAACTCTACCCGCCTTACCCCATCCACGCCCGTCCAACCCAAACCCTCTTAGCATACCCTATCCTACACTACACGATCTTACGAATATGCTCCACCCTCACCCGAACGTTACCACTTGCTCTTTCCCACACCATGCCATCCAAACCTCTTCACCCTACCCTACTTACCACACCCTCCCAGTCTATAATTACCACAACATTACACCATACTCCTAATGTTTATCCACCCGAACCCAGCTCATCTAGATCCTATTCTCGCCACTAACGGTTCTATACACAACGCCTTCCAAAGTCATAGACCTATCCTACCGAAGTCTACTCACTCAACACCACCCCACCACCACTCCTTCCTCACACCCATTCTTACCCATCTCATTACCCATGTCTTACCTTACCCTACCCTTTTTTACCATACCCATTTTATCCCCACAACAACTCGCAACATAAACACTACCCAAGCTTATTCTCCTGCCCTATCTACCCACTCATTCACCCCACAAAACTCAACGTCCACGCCCCTGCTCTATGTATCACATTTACCGTGTTTAGCTGATAGAAGAAAAACAATACACCTATATAGGGGTGTTTCGTGGTATTTAGTACTACCGGACAACCGGATTTGGTACCGGCATTTACAATTATACCAAACATCATACCGACAAGTATAAAGACAGGATGTCAAAGTATAATGATATGAGTTTAACGGATAAAAGTAACTTTTTATATATAAAGTCAGGATGTATAATTAAAGAATACGATAAAGAGTTAATCACATTTGATGAAAACTTAACATAAAAGACATATTTTAAACAAGGCAGACTTTTAGATAAAAGCATATGATGCGACGTCAGAATGATAAGAGGCAAATTATCATAGATGATAGAGGGCGTATTTCATAAGGCAGCATCCTTCAATATCAGCACAGAATGCTACATAGAAAAGACATGACGAAAGACAGCAAAGATTATTGCATTTCGAGTAAAACAGCCTTCTTCTAGATCAATACATATTGGAAGTTGCTAAGTTATGATATAAGTGAACATTACATATTTTCAGTGAATAAGACAGCGTGTTATTCGACATTATAAAATGATGTCATAACAAGACAGCTTTATACATCCACATAATATGATATGACTCAAGAGAATAGTAACCAAGAATGATTAAATGTTTTTCTTAGACAAAACAGCATTTTAGATGATCATAACAGGACCGTGCTGCACAAAGACAGCATACAAGAAAGTAATAATATAATGCTTTACAAACAAGAAATAAGAGTAGTTTAAAAAAGCATGATGGCAAGTACCAGCACATTATAGTAATTTGCCATGACATGAATTGGGTTTACAAGGTATGAAGGGAATTGAACAGTACATAATAATACTTAACAGATAATCATGAATATCTATCTAATGAGACAGCCATGGCGTTCCATATAAACATATTGTCTGTTATGAAACTTGATTTGCAGGAAGGCATGTGCAAAACACATGTTGTGCCTCCTTAGAAAGGTAGGGGCCCTCTTTATATTGTCTGCTTGCAGAATATTTTGTTTTATCAATTAATAAATCATTGCATGCAAATCCTATACATCTGTAACAGAAGGTTGCCCTTATCTCACACAGTTTATACTTTCCTCCTCTAAGAATCAGATACGTACTACTTCGTAAGACTGCTTTAATATTAGAATGTGTGTTTGTAAATCAATAGTTGCAATCAGGTCTGTGCTTTTATAGGCATTAAAGCCCACTGCAAGTCTGTTTATAGGGATTTCAAGTTCCCCAAGCAACCAAAGTTCTGGACCAAGTTGCACAAGCAAAGGAAGCTAAGTTCTAGATCCAGTTTCTGCACTAAGTTGCACAAGCAAAGGATGCAAAGTTCTGGGGCCGTATTCATAAAGCCACTTATTAATAAGGCGTTGCTATGCGGTTGCTAAGGCTAAATATCTCTAAAGGAGATTCCCTACAACTATGAAATTTGGTCTGGAGGAACAGTCTTACAAAGACTGTTCCTCCAGACCAAATTTCATAGTCGCAGGGAATCTCCTTCAAAGAAATATAGCCTTAGCAACAGCATAGCAACCACTAAAGTCGTTTTATGAATACGGCCCCTGGACCAAGTTGTACTAGTAAAAGTATGTTTGCAGAAGCTAATGCTATACTACTTAGAATTTTTGTGAAGCTTTGTTTTTCCAGCTACATGGCAGCTGAAGTTTTCATCATTTTGGGTTGTTATTGCAACCAAGCCAAACAAGCAATTTGCATAAAGCCCAAATAATTGATAGGGGACTACTGAAGAAACATTTATTTATTATTGTATCTGCAATATAAAGGCCGTAAGAGCAAAAAGAAAAAAACAACAACAACAAAAAAAAAACGTTTTTGTGTTCCCGTTTAAGTCAATGACAACTTCAAACTGCCATAGCAACTGAAGTACCATGATAGCAATTGGTATGAAACAAAACTTATTGGCTCCCCCATCCCACAGATGTTACATTTCGATTACGAAGGGCCAATTTGTCATTTGGAAATAGTGAAAATGAACAGGGGGTTGACAGACAGTGAACCACCGCCCTATACTGTGTGAACTTGGCCCAGTAAAGCTAACGATTGGCTTAACATTTATCCCAAAACAGTATCTGATAAAGAAGCGTCAAGTTGGTTACTTATTCCTTATTCCCTATTCCCGATTCTAATAACCTATAAAGATATCGGTACTTTAACGTTGCGAATTAAATACTCTTGGAATATTAATCTTTTCTCTAGTCTGTAGTTGTCTGTCTGAGTACATCTCAACTCAGTCAGGTTGTTTGTCCGTCTGTCTGTTCGCATGTATTTGCTTTCGCATATGAAAAGGGTATATCTGTTCACTTCGAATTCTATCAAGCATCTCCCTAAAAACTTCATGGAGATTATACTTTTGTTTTGTTGTGCCTGTCCATGCGTTCCTTCATTATTTTGTCCGTCCTTGCGTCTGCCTGTCCTGTAGATATCCTGTCCTTTTTGTCTTTGTCTGTACAGATATAGCAAAGCAGGCGTGTAAGTTAACTAAGGCATTGGGAGGAACATATTGGTGAATTACTATAATACTATAACAGGCTGTCGTTGTTGTACATCGACGCGATCTTTTATCTGTCCGTATGTGAATGTCTGTTTGTCAGTCTGATTTTGTTTGCATATACATGCATGTATATACAAACAGCAGCAAAACGTATAGGATGTATTGTTGTTACCCATTTTGAAGGGTTTTCGTGGTCCTGAGAAGCAAACAGGAAGTAACAGATGTTCTCTCCCTTTAAAAAAATAGTGGCGAAAACATGGAACAGTTACCCGTGCACCTTATGGAAATACTGCTGTGTCCGTCTAGGTATGTGTCCGTGTAACCGTCCGTCCGGCTTTGTTTGCATTTATGCATATCCAATTAGCAGTAGCTAGTAGATACAACCTTTTGCATGCAAAAAGACACATATATGGAACAAATAATATGAACATTTTAAAGGCCCAATTGCTCTATCAGCGTGAAAAATTTAATCATGAGGCATCGCCGCAAGCTTCTCAGTATCGTTTCGTCAGTGTAAACGACCGTGATTAGTCAGCTTTAAACAAATAAAACATCTTTGAGTTTCACATAAAAAGGGTTTGAAAACTTATTTGGGTCATATTAGGTGGCAACTAAAATGACCTATTTTCGATTTCATTAAGTTGAATATAATGGTAAAAATACAACGTACAGGCGTGGAGTCCCAATCACTATCCCGCCTATGTTTATATAGCTTTGCTAGACGGGAAACCAGAACAGGAATTTTAATTTGTGGAGCGATTTGTTATTTTTCAAAAAACAATTTTCTATACTTTTTGCTTGTTATATGAATCAATATCAGCATATAAACCACATTTAATTACCAAACGTGAAGGTTGAACCGCTTTTTACAATAATTTGAGTTTAGACGTTTTGACCAATAGTAGGACTATGGAGACTTAAAGGAATTTCGCTGAGCCAATTTTGAAAAAAAAGTTTTTTTTCCATATGAAATGAAGTGAAACAGTGTGGACGATTTCACCCCACCTTTATATGTGAGAGGGAGTTTTGAATGATACAATCTTTAGCATGCAAAAAGACACGTATATGGAGCATATGATATGCACATTTTAAGGAATTTCACTGAGCCAATTTTGAAAAAAAATATGAAATTTTCTTCCGTATTAATTTAAGTCAAACAATCTTGACGATTTTACCCTAACTTTATAAGTGAGAGGGAGTTTTGAATGATACAATCTTTTGCAAGCAAAAAAAACACATATATAGAGCATATGATATGAACATCTTAAGAAATTTCACTGAGCCAATTTTGAAAAAAAATATTAAAAGTTTTCTTCCATATGAAATGAAGTGAAACAATGTTGACAATTTTCACCATAAATTTATAAGTGAGATGGAATTTTTAATAATACAATCTTTTGTATGCATAAAGACACATATATGGAGCATATGATATGATCATTTTAAGGAATTTCACTGAGCCAACTTTGAGAAAAAAATATGAAATTTTCTACCGTTTTAATTTACGTCAAACATTGTTGACGATTTCACCGTAACTTTATAAGTGAGAGGGAGTTTTGATTGATACAATCTTTTGCAAGCATAAAGACACATATATGGAGCGTAGGATATGAACATTTTAAGGAATTTCACTGAGCCAATTTTGAAAAAAAAATATTAAAACTTTTCTTCTTTATTAAATGAAGTGAAAGAATGTTCATGATTTCATCCTAAATTTATAAGTGAGAGGGAGTTTTGAATGATACAATCTTTTGCATGCGTAAAGACGCATATACAGAGCATACGATATGAACATTTTAAGGAATTCCACTGAGCCAATTTTGAGAAAAAAAAAATGAAATTTTCTTCCATATTAATTTAGGTCAAACAACGTCGACGATGTCACCGTAACTTTATAAGTGAGAGAGAGTTTTGAATGATACAATCTTTTGCAAGTATAAAGACATATATATATGGAGCATATGATATGAACATTTTAAGGAATTTCATAGAGCCAATTTTGAAAAAAAAATATTAAAAGTTTTCTTCCATAGGAATTGAAATGAACGAATGTTGACGATTTCATCCTAAATTTATAAGTGAGAGGGAGTTTTGAATGATACAATCTTTCGCATGTATAAAGACACATATAAGGAGCATATGATATGAACATTTTGAGGAATTTCACTGAGCCAATTTTGAGAAAAAAAATATGAAATTTTCATCCATACTAATTTAAGTCAAACAATGTTGACGATTTCACCGTAACTTTATAAATGAGAGGGAGTTTTGAATGATACAATCTTTTGCAAGCATAAAGACATATATATAGAGCATATGATATGAATTTTTTAAGGAATTTCACTGGGCCAATTTTGAGAAAAAAATATGAAATTTTCTTCAATATTAATTTACGTCAAACAATGTTGACGATTTCACCGTAACTTTATATATGAGAGGGAGTCTTGAAAGATACAATCTTTTGCATGCATAAAGGCATATATATGGAGCATACGATATGAACATTATAAGGAATTTCACTGAGCCAATTTTGAGAAAAAAATATGAAATTTTCTTCCATATTAATTTACGTCAAACAATGTTGACGATGTCACCGTAACTTTATAAGTGAGAGGGAGTTTTGAATGATACAATCTTTTGCATGCATAAAGACACATATATGGAGCATATAATATGAACATTTTAAGGAATTTCACTGAGCCAATTTTGAAAAAAAAAAAAAAGTTTTTCTTCCATATGAAATGAAATGAACGAATGTTGACGATTTCATCCTAAATTTAAAAGTGAGGGGGAGTTTTGAATGATACAATCTTTCGCATGTATAAAGACACATATAAGGAGCATAGGATATGAACATTTTGAGGAATTTCACTGAGCCAATTTCCAGAAAAAAATATGTTATTTTCATCCATACTAATTTAAGTCAAACAATGTTGACGATTTCACCGTAACTTTATAAGTGAGAGGGGGTTTTGAATGATACAATATTTTGCATGCATAAAGACACATATAAGAGCATATGATATGAACATTTTAAGGAATTTCACTGAGCCAATTTTGAAAAGAAAAAATTAAATGTTTTCTTCAACATGAAATGAAATGAACGAATTTTGACGACTTCACCCTAAAATTATAAGTGAGAGGTAGTTTTAAATGATACAATCTTTTGCATGCATAAAGACAAATATATTGAGCATATGATATGAACATTTTAAGGAATTTCACTGAGCCAATTTTGAAAAAAAATATTAAAAGTTTTCTTCCATAGGAAATGAAATGACCGAATGTTGACGATTTCATCCTAAATTTATAAGTGAGAGGGAGTTTTGAATGATACAATCTTTCGCATGTATAAAGACGCATACAAGGAGCATATGATATGAACATTTTGAGGAATTTCACTGAGCCAATTGTGAGAAAAAAATATGAAATTTTCATCCATACTAATTTAAGTCAAACAATGTTGAGGATGTCACCATAACTTTATAAGTGAGAGGGAGTTTTGACTGATACAATCTTTTGCATGCATAAAGACACATATATGGAGCATATGATATGAGCATTTTAAGGAATTTCACTGAGCCAATTTTGAAAAAAAATTTAAATGTTTTCTTCCATATGAAATGAAATGAACGAATGTTGACAATTTCACTCTAAAATTGTAAGTGAGAGGTAGTTTTGAATGATACAATCTTTTGCATGCATAAAGACATATATATGGAGCATACGACATGAACATTTTAAGGAATTTCACTGAGCCAATTTTGAGAAAAAAATATGAAATTTTCTTCCATTACGTCAAACAATGTTGACGAAGTCACCGTAACCTTATAAGTGAGAGGGAGTTTTGAATGATACAATCTTTTGCATGCATAAATACACATATATGGAGCATATAATATGAACATTTTAAGGAATTTCACTGAGCCAATTTTGAAAAAAAAAAATTAAACTTTTTCTTCTTTATGAAATGAAGTGAAAGAATTTTCATGATTTCATCCTAAATTTATAAGCGAGAGGGAGTTTTGAATGATACAATCTTTTGCATGCGTAAAGACGCATATACGGAGCATATGATATGAACATTTTAAGGAATTTCACTGAGCCAATTTTGAGACAAGAAAAATAAAATTTTCTTCCATATTAATTTAGGTCAAACATTGTCGACGATTTCGACGTAAGTTTATAAGTGAGAGAGAGTTTTGAATGATACAATCTTTTGCAAGTATAAAGACATATATATGGAGCATACGATATGAACTTTTTGAGGAATTTCACTGAGCCAATTATGAAAAAAAAATTAAATGTTTTCTTCCATATGAAATGCAATCAACGAATGTTGTCGATTTCACCCTAAAATTATTAGTGAGAGGTAGTTTTGAATGATACAATCTTTTGCATGCATAAAGACATATATATGAAGCATACGATATGAACATTTTAAGGAATTTCAATGAGCCAATTTTGAGAAAAAAATATGTAATTTTCATCCATACTAATTTAAGTCAAACAATCATGACGATTTCACCGTAGCTTTATAAGTGAGAAGGAGTTTTGAATGATACAAACTTTTGCTAGCATAAAGACATATATATGGAGCATATGATATGAATTTTTTAAGGAATTTCACTGAGCCAATTTTGAGAAAAAAAAATATGAAATTTTCTTCAATATTAATTTACGTCAAACAATGTTGACGATTTCACCGTAACTTTATATATGCGAGGGAGTTTCGAATGATACAATCTTTTGCATGCATTAAGACGTATATATGGAGCATACGATATGAACATTTTAAGGAATTTCACTGAGCCAGTTTTGAGAAAAAATGAAATTTTCTTCCATATTAACTTACGTCAAACAATGTTGAAGATGTCACCGTAACTTTATAAGTGAGAGGGAGTTTTGAATGATACAATCTTTTGCATGCATAAATACACATATATTGAGCATATGATATGAACATTTTAAGGAATTTCACTCAGCCAATTTTGAAAAAAAAAATATTAAACTTTTTCTTCTTAATGAAATGAAGTGAAAGAATTTTCATGATTTCATCCTAAATTTATAAGTGAGAGGGAGTTTTGAATGATACAATCTTTTGCATGCGTAAAGACGCATTTACGGAGCATATGATATGAACATTTTAAGGAATTTCACTGAGCCAATTTTGAGAAAAAAAATGAAATTTTCTTCCATATTAATTTAGGTCAAACAATGTCGACGATTTCACCGTAACTTTATAAGTGAGAGAGAGAGCTTTGAATGATACAATCTTTGCAAGTATAAAGACATATATATATGCAGCATACGATATGAACATTTTAAGGAATTTCACTGAGCCAATTTTGAAAAAAAAAATTAAATGTTTTTTTCCATATGAAATGAAATCAACGAATGTTGACGATTGCACCCTAAAATTATAAGTGAGAGGTAGTTTTGAATGATACAATCTTTTGCATGCATAAAGACATTTATATGGAGTATACGATATGAACATTTTAAGGAATTTCACTGTGCCAATTTTGAGAAAAAAAAATATGTAATTTTCATCCATACTAATTTAAGTCAAACAATGTTGACGATTTCACCGTACTTTTATAAGTGAGAAGGAGTTTTGAATGATACAATCTTTTGCTAGCATAAAGACATATATATGGAGCATATGACATGAATTTTTTAAGGAATTTCACTGAGCCAATTTTGAGAAGAAAAAAAATATGAAATTTTCTTCAATATTAATTTACGTCAAACAATGTTGACGATTTCACCGTAACTTTATATATGAGAGGGAGTTTTGAATGATACAATCTTTTGCATGCATAAAGACACATATAAGAGCATATGAAATGAACATTTTAAGGAATTTCACTGAGCCAATTTTGAGAAAAAATATATGAAATTTTCTTCCATACTAATTTAAGTCAAACAATGTTGACGATTTCACCGTAACTTTATAAGTGAGAGGGAGTTTTGAATGATACAATCGTTTGCAAGCATAAAGACATATATATGGAGCATATAATAGGAACATTTTAAGGAATTTCCATGAGCCAATTTTGAAAAAAAAATATTATAGGTTTTCTTCCATAGGAAATGAAATGAACGAATGTTAACGATTTCATCCTAAATTTATAAGTGAGAGGGAGTTTTGAATGATACAATCTTTCGCATCTATATAGACACATATAAGGAGCATATGATATGAACATTTTGAGGAATTTCACTGAGCAAATTTTGAGAAAAAAAATATGTAATTTTCATCCATACTAATTTAAGTCAAACAATGTTGACGATTTCACCGTGACTTTATAAGTGAGAAGGAGTTTTGAATAATACAATCTTTTGCCAGCATAAAAACATATATATGGAGCATATGATATGAATTTTTTAAGGAATTTCACTGAGCCAATTTTGAGAAAAAAAAATGAAATTTTCTTCAATATTAATTTACGTCAAACAATGTTGACGATTTCCCGTAACTTTATATATGAGAGGGCGTTTTGAATGATACAATCTTTTGCATGCATTAAGACGTATATATGGAGCATACGATATGAACATTTTAAGGAATTTCAATGAGCCAATTTTGAGAAAAAAATATGTAATTTTCATCCATACTAATTTAAGTCAAACAGTCATGACGATTTCACCGTAACTTTATAAGTGAGAAGGAGTTTTGAATGATACAATCTTTTGCAAGCATAAAGACATATATATGGAGCATATGATATGAATTTTTTAAGGAATTTCACTGAGCCAATTTTGAGAAAAAAAAATATGAAATTTTCTTCAATATTAATTTACGTCAAACAATGTTGACGATTTCACCGTAACTTTATATATGAGAGGGAGTTTTGAATGAAACAATCTTTTGCATGCATAAAGACACATATAAGAGCATATGATATGAACATTTTAAAGAATTTCACTGAGCCAATTTTGAGAAAAAATATATGAAATTTTCTTCCATACTAATATAAGTCAAACAATGTTGACGATTTCACCGTAACTTTATAAGTGAGAGGGAGTTTTGAATGATACAATCGTTTGCAAGCATAAAGACATATATATGGAGCATATAATAGGAACATTTTAAGGAATTTCCATGAGCCAATTTTGAAAAAAAAATATTAAAAGTTTTCTTCCATAGGAAATGAAATGAACGAATGTTAACGATTTCATCCTAAATTTATAAGTGAGAGGGAGTTTTGAATGATACAATCTTTCGCATCTATATAGACACATATAAGGAGCATATGATATGAACATTTTGAGGAATTTCACTGAGCAAATTTTGAGAAAAAAAATATGTAATTTTCATCCATACTAATTTAAGTCAAACAATGTTGACGATTTCACCGTGACTTTATAAGTGAGAAGGAGTTTTGAATAATACAATCTTTTGCCAGCATAAAAACATATATATGGAGCATATGATATGAATTTTTAAGGAATTTCACTGAGCCAATTTTGAGAAAAAAAAATGAAATTTTCTTCAATATTAATTTACGTCAAACAATGTTGACGATTTCCCGTAACTTTATATATGAGAGGGAGTTTTGAATGATACAATCTTTTGCATGCATTAAGACGTATATATGGAGCATACGATATGAACATTTTGAGGAATTTCACTGAGCCAATTTTGAGAAAAAAAAATATGAAATTTTCTTCCATATTAATTTACGTCAAACAATGTTGACGATGTCACCGTAACTTTATAAGTGAGAGGGAGTTTTGAATGATACAATCTTTTGCATGCATAAAGACAAATATATGGAGCATATAATATGAACATTTTAAGGAATTTCACTGAGCCAATTTTGAAAAAAAAATATTAAAAGTTTACCTCCATAGGAAATGAAATGAACGAATGTTGACGATTTCATCCTAAATTTATAAGTGAGAGGGAGTTTTGAATGATACAATCTTTCGCATGTATAAAGACACATATAAGGAGCATATGATATGAACATTTTGAGGAATTTCACTGAGCCAATTTTGAGAAAAAAATATGTAATTTTCATCCATACTAATTTAAGTCAAACAATGTTGACGATTTCACCGTAACTTTATAAGTGAGAAGGAGTTTTGATTAATACAATCTTTTGCCAGCATAAAGACATATATATGGAGCATATGATATGAATTTTATAAGGAATTTCACTTAGCCAATTTTGAGAAAAAAATATGAAATTTTCTTCAATATTAATTTACGTCAAACAATGTTGACGATTTCACCGTAACTTTACAATGAGAGAGAGTTTTGAATGATACAATCTTTTGCATGCATTAAAACGTATATATGGAGAATACGATATGAACATTTTAAGGAATTTCACTGAGCCAATTTGGAGAAAAAAAATATGAAATTTTCTTCCATATTAATTTAAGTCAAACAATGTTGACGATTTCACCGTAACTTTATATATGAGAGGGATTTTTGAATGATACAATCTTTTGCATGCATTAAGACGTAAATGGAGCATACGATATGAACATTTTAAGGAATTTCACTGAGCCAATTTTGAGAAAAAATATATGAAGTTTTCTTTCATATTAATTTACGTCAAATCACCGTAACCTTATAAGTGAGAGGGAGTTTTGAAGGATAAATCTTTTGCATGCATAAAGACACAAAAATATTACAAGTTTTCTTCCATAGGAAATGAAATGAACGAATGTTGACGATTTCATCCTAAATTTATAAGTGAGAGGGAGTTTTGAATGATACAATCTTTCGCATGCATAAAGTCATTTATATGGAGTATACGATATGATTATTTTAAGGAATTTCACTGAGCCAATTTTGAGAAAAAAAAATATGTAATTTTCATCCATACTAATTTAAGTCAAACAATGTTGACGATTTCACCGTACTTTTATAAGTGAGAAGGAGTTTTGAATGATACAATCTTTTGCCAGCATAAAGACATATATATGGAGCATATGACATGAATTTTTTAAGGAATTTCACTGAGCCAATTTTGAGAAGAAAAAAATATGAAATTTTCTTCAATATTAATTTACGTCAAACAATGTTGACGATTTTACCGTAACTTTATATATGAGAGGGAGTTTTGAATGATACAATCTTTTGCATGCATAAAGACACATGAAAGAGCATATGATATGAACATTTTAAGGAATTTCACTGAGCCAATTTTGAGAAAAAAATATATGAAATTTTCTTCCATATTAATTTACGTCAAACAATGTTGACGATGTCACCGTAACTTTATAAGTTAGAGGGAGTTTTGAATGATACAAATTTTTGCATGCATAAAGACACATATATGGAGCATATAATAGGAACATTTTAAGCAATTTCCATCAGCCAATTTTTAAAAAAAAATATTAAAAGTTTTCTTCCATAGGAAATGAAATGAACGAATGTTAACGATTTCATCCTAAATTTATAAGTGAGAGGGAGTTTTGAATGATACAATTTTTCGCATCTATATAGACACATATAAGGAGCATATGATATGAACATTTTGAGGAAATTCACTGAGCAAATTTTGAGAAAAAAAATATGTAATTTTCATCCATACTAATTTAAGTCAAACAATGTTGACGATTACACCGTGATTTTATAAGTGAGAAGGAGTTTTGAATAATACAATCTTTGCCAGCATAAAGACATATATATGGAGCATATGATATGAATTTTTTAAGGAATTTCACTTGCCAATTTTGAGAAAAAAAAATTGAAATTTTCTTCAATATTAATTTACGTCAAACAATGTTGACGTTTTCACCGTAACTTTATATATGAGAGGGAGTTTTGAATGATACAATCTTTTGCATGCATTAAGACGTATATATGGAGCCTACGATATGAACATTTTAAGGAATTTCACTGAGCCAATTTTGAAAAAAAATATGAAATTTTCTTCCATATTAGTTTTACGTCAAACAATGTTGACGATGTCACCGTAACTTTATAAGTGAGAGGTAGTTTTGAATGATACAATCTTTTGCATGCATTAAGACGTATATATGGAGCATACGATATGAATATTTTTCGGAATTTCACTGAGCCAATTTTGAGAAAAAAAAATATGAAATTTTCTTCCATATTAATTTAAGTCAAACAATGTTGACGATTTCACCGTAACTTTATATATGAGAGGGAGTTTTGAATGATACAATCTTTTGCATGCATTAAGACGTATGTATGGAGCATACGATACGAACATTTTAAGGAATTTCACTTGGCCAATTTTGAGAAAAAAAAATATGAAGTTTTCTTCCATATTAATTTACGTCAAACAATGTTGACGATGTCACCGTAACTTTATAAGTGAGAGGGAGTTTTGAAGGATACAATCTTTTGCATGCATAAAGACACATATATGGAGCATATAATATGAACATTTTAAGGAATTTCACTGAGCCAATTTTGAGAAAAAAATATTACAAGTTTTCTTCCATAGGAAATGAAATGAACGAATGTTGACGAATTCATCCTAAATTTATAAGTGAGAGGGAGTTTTGAATGATACAATCTTTCGCATGTATAAAGACACATATAAGGAGCATATTGTATGAACAGTTTGAGGAATTTCACTGAGCCAATTTTGAGAAAAAAAATATGAAATTTTCATGAAATTTTCATTCATACTAATTTAAGTCAAACAATGTTGACGATTTCACCGTACTTTTATAAGTGAGAAGGAGTTTTGAATAATACAATCTTTGCCAGCATAAAGACATATATATGGAGCATATGATATGAATTTTTTAAGGAATTTCACTGAGCCAATTTTGAGAAAAAAATATGAAATTTTCTTCAATATTAATTTACGTCAAACAATGTTGACGATTTCACCGTAACTTTATATATGAGAGGGAGTTTTGAATGATACAATCTTTTGCATGCATTAAGACGTATATATGGAGCATACGATGTGAACATTTTAAGGAATTTCACTGAGCCAATTTTGAGAAAAAAATATGAAATTTTCTTCCATATTAATTAACGTCAAACAATGTTGACGATGTCACCGTAACCTTATAAGTGAGAGGGAGTTTTGAATGATACAATCTTTTGCATGCATAAAGACACATATATTGAGCATATTATATGAACATTTTAAGGAATTTCACTGAGCCAATTTTGAAAACAAAATATTAAGAATTTTCTTCCATCGGAAATGAAATGAACGAATGTTGACGAGTTAATCCTAAATTTATAAGTGAGAGGGGGTTTTGAATGATACAATCTTTTGCGTGCATAAAGACACATATATTGAGCATATTATATGAACATTTTAAGGAATTTCACTGAGCCAATTTTGAAAAAAAAATATTAATATTTTCTTTTTCATATGAAGTGAAGTGAAAGAATGTTGATGATTTCATCCTAAATTTATAAGTGAGGGGGAGTTTTGAATGATACAATCTTTTGCATGCATAAAGTCACATATATGGTGCATATTATATGAATATATAAGCCAAAATCACTGAGCAAATTTTGAAAAAAAAAATATGAAACTTTTCTTCATTATGAAATGAAGTATATAATATGTATAGTGCGTACATTATACATAGAACATTTGAAAAATCCACTGAGGCAATTTTGAAGATTTTTTTTCAAACTTTATCTTCTTTATCAGTAAAAGTCAAATAAGTTGAAGATTTCAATTAAGGTATACTAGGGAGAGGAAATATTGAATTAAACAATCTTTTTCACGCTTAGAAACCTATATAGTGAAAACATTATTTGAATATTTCAACAAATTCCACTAAGCAAATTTTGAGAAAATATTTGAAAAGTTTTTCTTGTATATTAATGAAAGTAAAAAATGTCGGAGACTTGACTATAAATATATCGGTTAGAGAGAGTTTTGACTAATAAAATGTTTTGCGTGCTTATAGTCGTGTATATTTCGTACATAATACGAAAAATTCGGAAAACTCCACTGGGCCTATTTTGAGAATATATTTGAAATGTTTATCTACTATATTCAAAAAGTCAAATAATAGTGAAGATTTTACTATCAGTATAGCGTTTAGAGAGAGTCTTGAATTATACAATATTTGGTATCAATGGAGAAATGTATATTGAATTTATGCTGAGAATATTTGAAAAAAAACTGAACCAATTATGATACAGTTTTGGCAATCATTTACTCATCCATTAAAGGTCAAATTTTGTGAATAGCGGTGAGTGAGAATTTTGAATGATACTATATTTTCTTGTATATTAATAAAAGTCAAATTATGTTGAAGATTTGACTTTAACTATAGTAGTGAGAGGAAGCATCGAATGATACAATTTTTGCACGCTTAAAAAACAGGTTTAGCGAGATTATTATTGAACATTTGAACAAATTTTACTGGATCAATTTAAAAAAGAAAAAGAAAAGTGTTTCTTGTATATTTATTTAAGTCAAAATGTTGAAAAATCGACTATAAAGATATCGTTGAGAGTTTTAAATGATACAATCTTTTGCTTCTTTATAGACATGTATATAAGGTATATAATCACAAAAAATGGAAAAAAATCCACTGAGCCACTTTTGAAGAAAGTTATGCTAACTTTATCTTCTGTATTAGTGAAAGTAAAATAATCATGAAGATTTGAGTTTTTATATGCTAATGGAAGGAAATGTATCGAATTAAACGATATTTTGCACGCTTAGAAACCTGTATAGTGAGAATATTATTTGAACATTTTAAAAAATTCCACTGAGCAAATTTTGAGTAAATCTTTGAAAAGGTTTTCTTGTATAAATATATTATTAAATTTTTAAAAGTCAAACATGTTGAAAGTTTACTACAAATATATCGATGAGAGGGAGGTTTGAATGATACAATCTTCTGCGTGTTTATAGACATAATAATTGCGGTTATAATAAGAAGGAAAAAAAACTGGAAAAAACACTTAACCTATTTTGAGAAAATGTTTGCAAAGTGTGCGGCCGTAAAACGTCTCCCCGTACATCATCATAGGGCAGATTATATTTTTCTGGTTCTTTGGGATCATTGAGTTCATTTTAGTTATTTTGAAAATAGAGTTCCGCTGAAGCCGGTGCTACAGGGCGTGGCTGGTGTAGCACATTTCATTACTGGTCATGAATAGAGTCAATTAAACCGAGTCCGCTATTTTCTGTTTTGATGATGTATTCCTTGCTTCCAAAGGATCGGATCTTACTTTTCAGAGCTTTTTTATCGTATATATTAGTAAAAACCAAATGGTACTGAATCTTTGACTTTAGCTAGACTAGTAAAAGGATCTAGAGAATTATACAATATTTTTGTTCGCTTAAAAACATGTATAGTTAGAAAATTATAGAAACATTTTAACAAATTCCACTGAGCAAATTTTGAGAAAATATTTGAAAAGATTATCTTGTATATTAACTAAAGCCAGAAATGTTGCAGATTTGACTATAAATATATCGATGAGAGGGAGTTTGAATGATATAATATTTTGCATGTTTATAGACATATATATGGCGTACATCATACCAAAATAATTTGGAAAAGTCCACTGACCCTATTTTGAGCAACTGTCTGAAAAGTTTATCTTCTTCATAAAAAAGTTCAGGTAAAAGTGAACATTTGACCAGGAGGAAAGCGGTTAGAGAGAAACTTGAATGATACAATCTTTTTCATTCTTAAGACATGTATATTGAGTTTACGATAAGAGAATTTGTAAAAACATTCGCTGAGCAAAGGGGGTGCCTATAAGACCCTTTTTCTGCCCAAGAGCAAAATGTTTTATTTTCAGCTGATGATTAGCCTATAGTGTCTGCTATACTGAATCAATAGTGGTTAAGCTCCGTAAGCACGACTTTTGGAATAATGGGGCTATTAAAGTGGATGGGGTAAATCAGCATGAACCAGGGAAGTCATACTATAAGCTATATTAATCCTTCAAATTTAATGACATTCATAAATACCTTCCTTTATTAGTTGAAGTAATGTCTTTGGTGATATCCTATCTCAAATTCTACCTTTCAAAGTAAAATCTTATGTCTGCAGAATTTCTTTTAGAGACACTCTCAATTTTCATTAATTTTGGTAGTTTGAATTCAATATATTCTACCATATTTCTAGAACAAATAGATGACTTCTTACCAAACTAACTTGGTTTCACCGTTAGGAGAGTGCAAACTATTGATTAAATTTTGGTGACCTTGACCTTTGTTTCAAGGTCAGAGTAAATCTTATAATGTCAATTTAAGTCAAGTTTTGACCATTGTCTACACATTAGCTCCTGAACTGGTATGAAATTATGACCAAAGTGGCCTAAATTAACCATTATGAGTAGTTAGAGCACTGGTTGTGATCAAATGACAATGACATCATCTTCAAGGTCAAGGTTAGACTAGACAGAATTTAATCAAAGATCTCACACAGCTAGTAAGCAGAAATTTAACAAATATATATGTTTCTATTTGTAAATCAATGCTTAATATGCCCTTAATATAATGACCTTGACCTTGATCTGAAGGTCACCAATACATTCAGAAGTTCATTATTTCACAACACAGGGGCGGATCCAGGAATTTTGGATAGGGGGTTCAAACTAGCTGAAAGGGGGGTTCGATTTATGCACTTTGGCCAATTTTTCCTGAAATTCCACATGAAAATAAAATAATTTGGGCTGAGAAGGGGGTTCGTTTGAACCCCCCGAACCCCCTCTGGATCCGCCACTGCAACAGACTTTTCTATAACCTTTAAGTTTAACCCAATTCTGTTTCATTATGTTTGGCTAACACAGACCTTCAGACCAAGGTCAAGGTCATTCTGTGCATATTAAACAATGATTTTCTATCCTAGGTGAAGATAATGGCATTTTCTATCAAGTGTGCAAGAATATTTGGTATACTCTGGTTGCTGGACATGGGCTTCCATAAGCAACCCACCTACATACATTTCAATTAACGTCACTGCAGCTGGAGTCACGTGCCGTGTGGCGGCTGTAAAACTCATCCAGTGCTTCACAATAGCGAAGTTTTTTCAGTTTTAATTTCCCTTGCGAAAAACGAGCACTACTTCGGGTAAATGGGTACAACCTCTATGAAACTCAGAAGTTTCTTTTGAAAGAATTTCAGTTCTTAATATTACTGAAAAACTGGCTGAGCATGGCGAACACCGTATTTCCTTGCAGACATTGACGCTGTTAAGGCTCTACTACCATAGCAATTAAGAATTCATATTGATGTCTAAGTGACGTCATCAAGACGTCATTTTTCCAAGTAATAAAACAGCATTTAGTTATACCACAGTTGCTATAGTAACAAATCTATAACTCCATTGGTATCTGCTAGGGCGAAGTATCTCTTTTAAGGATTGATTAACAACCATTTAAGAGGGTGACATAGGCGTACTTGACAATGGCAGAGTTAATTACCATGGAAGTGTACCCATTAACTTAATCCAATTTTGGCGTCAAATTCAGCCTTGCTAGCAATACTGCTGTCAAACGAAGGGCCTCTATAACACCGAAATTAATATTTTCGTTGATGTTTGTGTTCTTTATTTCCAATGACAAACTATAAAACAAACATTTAATGGAAGGATCAACCGTATCATTTAAGAATAATAAAAGTTTAAGGGTTAATGATAACATGACTTGCAAAGCAAAAAAAAACGTTATATACGTAATAATATGCCGGGGTTGCAACGAAACGTACATAGGGGAAACCAGTAATCTGCGAAAAAGAGTAACTCTGCATAACCAAAATATACGTTTCCCGGAACTTCGAAAAATACATGTTAGTGAACATATTGCTGACTGGTCTTATGAGGAACCAAAATATTTTATATTTCCTTTTTATCAAATGAAAACCGAAAGCATAATCAAAAGGAAAGAGTAAGAGAAGTTTTTTATTCAAACGTTTTGACCCAAACTCAATTCTCTACTTTAAATGCATTACACACCATATATTAACCGGAAGGAAGTTGACAACGTTGTTACGTTAACTTTCTTAGCAACACAACGTTATTATTGTTACAACTCAGTTAACGCTGTAGTTCCTAAAAGACTTTGAAAATTGATTAAATTCATGGAACCGGTCAGTCATAATAAGGAATAAACTAAACCCAGTGCTTATTGGATTTAACTGAGGCTCATGTATGTTTTGGGAGACGCCAAGGAACAAAATGCTCAGAAAATCGTCAATCTATATTTTTCCTCATAAGAGTTATCTGACAATATTCGATAAGGGTTAATTTGAATGTATCTCATTACTGCACATGCGCAAGAATAGATTTTGTATCTAGTAGAAAAGTCCATAATGCAGGAATTTCGAAAAACAATTAAAATGTCCAATTTCTTGTACTCAGGCTTTACATGCGAGGCTTATATGCTTCAAATTCTCCGATTATCTCCCTTTGAATTAAAAAAAAAATAGCGAATTTCAAGGTATCATTATTACTTACCTGTCCGTCTGTTTTTCAAAGTATCTTCATAAACATTTTTGTTATGTCATTGTCTTCATTGCATAATGACAAAATTGGAAGAATCATTTTGCGCCCGCTAGCCGTTACAATTTCAAATATGTATGGAAATCCCACTGAAAGTGACATTTAGAAAGTCATTGAAGGAATCACAGTACCTCGATTTGCGGATCAAATTTTCGCACCAGAATGGGTCAAATTTTAATTTCTTTGGTATGCAGCCTTGCCTAAGTCCTGTTGTTGTGTATGGAGCACAGAATCTTGGAAAGCATTATTCACAAACCCGTACAAATGACGTTAAACTTGAGCAATATTTATGATGTAACTCTGTAAAAATGAAAATTTACCAAATTTACCCCTTTCATATTCAAACGACCACTATAGCATATGTAATCTTAAGAAGCCAAAACGAATAAATCTGTTCAATAGAAAAATGGATACTGTTCTGACGTCAGCATGGACGGAATGTCCATAACTTTCGCAGTTGCCATGGCAACACAAAGAGTTTCATGTATAGGAACTATTATGACTGAGTATATATATCGTATATATATGTTTATTTTATAATTGGCTCAGTGAAATTCCTTAAAATGTTCATATAATATGCTCCCTATATGTGTCTTTACGCATGCAAAATATTGTATAATTCAAACTCCCTCTCACTTATAAAGTTAAGGTGAAATCGTCAACATTGTTTCACGTAAATTAATATGGAAGAAAATTTCATTTTTTTTTATAAAAATTGGCTCAGTGAAATTCATTAAAATGTTAATATCATATGTTCCGAATATGTGTCTTTATGCATGCAAAAGATTGTATCATTCAAAACGCCCCCTCATGCCCCAGTCACACACACACATTACGGATAGGGCGGATAGTTGCGGACTTTAAATCCACACGATTTGTGGGCGTGGTCTCTCTCCATATCGAATCCGAATCGTATTCGTATGGTATCCGCAAGGTCCGCAGGATATACCACCACATTTTGAAAAGTTTGAATACTCAGGCGCGGACGAGTTAATCATAATGATCCGTAACTGAAGGCATTTATCCGCATTTATCCGCATCTAATCCGTATCTCGACCTATCGTTCCGCGGTCCACCCAAAATTTGTGGACAAATACGGTTTCATGCGGATTGTTACGGTTAGTTACGGGTCTCGTTCTGCGTATTGTTACGGATTAATGCCCCAGTCAGATTAGCTGTTTGCAATTATCCTCACCAATACGTATCTATCAGTATTGAAGTGTAAGTTATCCGTATAGAAACGTATCTGAAGGTAAAAGTCCGTAAAAAAAACTCCGAACGAGACCCGCAACTAACCGTAATTGAAGGTAACAATCTGCGCGAAACCGTATCAGTCCACAACTTGGGGTTGGGCTGCGGAATGATAGGTTTATATACGGATTAGATACGGATAAAATACGGATTAGATACGGATTATATATGGATAAATGCGAATGAATGCCTTCAATTACCTTTTGTTACGGATCAATACGGTTTACTCGTCCGCGCTTGAATTTTGAAAATTTTCAAAATTTGGAATCGGATCCTGCGGGCCTTACGGATATGATACGGACAGTTACAGACTCTGTGGATGCGATACGGACTTTTACGAAAAACACTTTTACGAGAAAACTTTTCATATTTTTTTTCAAAATTGGCTGAGTGAAATTCCTTAAAATGATCATATCATATGCTCCATATATATGTCTTTATACTTGCAAAAGATTGTATCATTCAAAACTCTCTCTCACTTATAAAGTTACGGTGAAATCGTCAACATTGTTTGACGTAAATCAATATTGAAGAAAATTTCCTATTTTTTTCTCAAAATTGGCTCAGTGAAATTCCTTAAAATGTTCATATCATATGCTCCATAAGCTTGCTAAAGATTGTATCATTCAAAACTCCCTCTCACTTATAAAGTTACGGTGACATCGTCAACATTGTTTGACGTAAATCAATATTGAAGAAAATTTCCTATTTTTTTCTCAAAATTGGCTCAGTGAAATTCCTTAAAATGTTCATATCATATGCTCCATATATATGTCTTTATGCTTGCAAAAGATTGTATCATTCAAAACTCCCTCTCACTTATAAAGTTACGGTGACATCGTCAACATTGTTTGACGTAAATTAATATGGAAGAAAATTTCATATTTTTATTCTCAAAATTGGCTCAGTGAAATTCCTTAAAAAATTCATATCATATGCTCCATATATATGTCTTTATGCTGGCAAAAGATTGTTTTATTCAAAACTCCTTCTCACTTATAAAGTTACGGTGAAATCGTCAACATTGTTTGACTTAAATTAGTAAGAATTGAAAATTACATTTTTTTTCTCAAAATTGGCTCAGTGAAATTCCTTAAAATGTTCATATCGTATGCTCCATATAAATGTCTTTATGCATGCAAAAGATTGTATCATTCAAAACTACCTCTCACTTATAATTTTAGGATGAAATCGTCAACATTCGTTGATTTCATTTCATATGGAAGAAAACATTTAATTTTTTTTTTTTTCAAAATTGGCTCAGTGAAATTCCTTAAAATGTTCATATCATATGCTCCATATATATGTCTTTATGCTTGCAAAAGATTGTATCATTCAAAACTCCCTCTCACTTATATAGTTACGGTGAAATCGTCAACATTGTTTGACTTAAATTAGTATGGATGAAAATTACATTTTTTTTTCTCAAAATTGGCTCAGTAAAATTCCTTAAAAAATTCAAATCATATCCTCCATATATATGTCTTTATGCATGCAAAAGATTGTATCATTCAGAACTCCTTCTCACTTATAAAGTTACGGTGAAATCGTCAACACTGTTTGACTTAAATTAGTATGAATTAAAAATTACATATTTTTTTCTCAAAATTGGCTCAGTGAAATTCCTCAAAATGTTCATATCATATGCTCCTTATATGTGTCTTTATACATGCGAAAGATTGTATCATTCAAAACTCCTTCTCACTTTTAAATTTAGAATAAAAGAGTCAACATTCGTTCATTTCATTTCATACGGAAAAAAAACTGTTTATATTTTTTTTCCAAAATTGGCTCAGTGAAATTCCTTAAAATGTTCATATAATATGCTCCATATATGTGTCTTTATGCATGCAAAAGATTGTATCATTCAAAACTCCCTCTCACTTATAAAGTTACGGTGACATCGTCAACATTGTTTGACGTAAATTAGTATGGAAGAAAATTTCATTTTTTTTTCTCAAAATTGGCTCAGTGAAATTCCTTAAAAAATTCATATCATATGCTCCATATATACGTCTTTATGCATGCAAAAGATTGTATCATTCAAAACTCCTTCTCACTTATAAAGTTACGGTGGAATCGTCTATATTGTTTGACTTAAATTAGTATGGATAAAAAGTACATATTTTGTTTTCTCATAATTGGCTCAATGAAATTCCTCAAAATGTTCATATCATATGCTCCTTATATGTGTCTTTATACATGCGAAAGATTGTATCATTCAAAACTCCTTCTCACTTTTAAATTTAGAATAAAAGAGTCAACATTCGTTCATTTCATTTCATACGGAAGAAAATCTTTTAATTTTTTTTTCAAAATTGGCTCAGTGAAATTCCTTACAATATTCATATCATATGCTCCATATATATGTCTTTATACTTGCAAAAGATTGTATCATTCAAAACTCTTCTCACTTATAAAGTAACGGTGAAATCTTCGACATTGTTTGACCTATATTATTATGGACGAAAATTTCATTTTTTTTCTCAATATTGGCTCAGTGAAATTCCTTAAAATGTTTATATCATATGCTCCGTATATGCGTCTTTACGCATGCAAAATATTGTATCATTCAAAACTCCCTTTCACTTAAAAATTTAGGATGAAATCATGAACATTCTTTCACTTCATTTCATAAAAAAGAAAAAGTTTAATATTTTTTTCTCAAAATTGGCTCAGTGAAATCCCTTAAAATGTTCATATCATATGTTCCATATATGTGTCTTTATGCATGCAAAAGATTGTATCATTCAAAACTCCCTCTCACTTATAAGGTTACGGTGAAATCGTCAACATTGTTTGACGTAAATTAATATGGAAGAAAATTTCATTTTTTTTTCAAAATTGGCTCAGTGAAATTCCTTAAAATGTTCATACCGTATACTCCATATATATGTCTTTATGCATGCAAAAGATTGTATCATTCAAAACTACCTCTCACTTATAATTTTAGGGTGAAATCGTCAACATTCGTTGATTTCATTTCATATGGAAGAAAACATTTAAATTTTTTTTTAAAAAATTGGCTCTTTGAAATTCCTTAAAATGTTCACATCATATGCTCCATATATGTGTCTTTATGCATGCAAAAGATTGTATCATTCAAAACTCCCTCTCACTTATAAAGTTACGGTGACATCGTCAGCATTGTTTGACGTAAATTAATATGGAAGAAAATTTCATATTTTTTTTTCTCAAAATTGGCTCAGTGAAATTCCTTAAAATGTTCATATCGTATGCTCCATATATATGTCTTTGTACAGGCAAAAGATTGTATCATTCAAAACTCCCTCTCATATATAAAGTTACGGTGAAATCGTCAACATTGTTTGACGTAAATTAATATTGAAGAAAATTTCATATTTTTTTTTCTTAAAATTGGCTCGGTGAAATTCCTTAGAAAATTCATATCATATGCTCCATATATATGTCTCTATGCTGGCAAAAGATTGTATTATTTAAAACTCCTTCTCACTTATAAAGTTACGGTGAAATCGTCAACATTGTTTGACTTAAATTGGTATGGATGAAAATTACATATTTTTTTTCTCAAAATTGGCTCAGTGAAATTCCTTAAAATGTTCATATCGTATGCTCCATATACATGTTTTTATGCATGCAAAAGCTTGTATCATTCAAAACTACCTCTCACTTATAATTTAAGGGTGAAATCGTCAACATTCGTTGATATCATTTCATATGGAAGAAAACATTTAATTTTTTTTTTCAAAATTGGCTGAGTGAAATTCCTTAAAATGTTCATATCATATGCTCCATATATATGTCTTTATGCTTGCAAACGATTGTATCATTCAAAACTCCCTCTCACTTATAAAGTTACGGTGAAATCGTCAACATTGTTTGACTTAAATTAGTATGGATGAAAATTTCATATTTCTTTTCTCAAAATTGGCTCAGTGAAATTCCTTAAAAAATTCAAATCTTTTGCTCCATATATATGTCTTTAGGCTTGCAAAAGATTGTATCATTCAAAACTCCTTCTCACTTATAAAGTTACGGTGAAATCGTCAACATTGTTTTGACTTAAATTAGTATGGATGAAAATTACATATTTTTTTTCTCAAAATTGGCTCAGTGAAATTCCTCAAAATGTTCATATCATATGCTCCTTATATGTGTCTTTATACATGCGAAAGATTGTATCATTCAAAACTCCCTCTTACTCATAAATTTAGGATGAAATCGTCAACATTCGTTCATTCATTTCCTATGGAAGAAAACTTTTAATATTTTTTTTCAAAATTGGCTCAGTGAAATTCCTTAAAATGTTCATATTATATGCTCCATATATGTGCCTTTATGCATGCAAAAGATTGTATCATTCAAAACTCCCTCTCACTCATAAAATTACGGTGACATCGTCAACATTGTTTGACGTAAATTGATATGGAAGAAAATTTCCTATTTTTTTTTCTCAAAATTGGCTCAGTGAAATTCCTTAAAATGTTCATATCGTATGCTCCATATATGTGTTTTTATGCATGCAAAAGATTGTATCATTCAAAACTCCCTCTCACTTATAAAGTTACGCTGACATCGTCAACAATGTTTGACGTAAATTAATATTGAAGAAAATTTCATATTTTTTTTCTCAAAATTGGCTCAGTGAAATTCCTTAAAAAATTCATATCATATGCTCCATATATATGTCTTTATGCTTGCAAAAGATTGTATCATTCAAAACTCCCTCTCACTTATAAATTTTGGATGAAATCATCAACATTCGTTCATTTCATTTCCTATGGAAGAAAACTTTTAATATTTTTTTTTCTCAAAATTGGCTCAGTGAAATTCCCTAAAATGTTCATATAATATGCTCAATATATGTGTCTTTATGCGTGCAAAAAATTGTATCATTCAAAACTACCTCTCAGTTATAAAATTACGGTGACATCGTCAACATTGTTTGACTTAAATTAATATAAAAGAAAATTTCATATTTTTTTTTCTCAAAATTGGCTCAGTGAAATTCCTTAATATGTTCATATCGTATGCTCCATATATATGTCTTTGTGCATGCAAAAGATTGTATCATTCAAAACTCCCTCTCATATATAAAGTTACGGTGACATCGTCAACATTGTTTGACGTAAATTAATATGGAAGAAAATTTCATTTTTTTTTCTCAAAATTGGCTCAGTGAAATTCCTTAAAAAATTCATATCATATGCTCCATATATACGTCTTTATGCTTGCAAAAGATTGTATCATTCAAAACTCCCTCTCACTTATAAAGTTACGGTGGAATCGTCTATATTGTTTGACTTAAATTAGTATGGATAAAAAGTACATATTTTGTTTTCTCATAATTGGCTCAATGAAATTCCTCAAAATGTTCATATCATATGCTCCTTATATGTGTCTTTATACATGCGAAAGATTGTATCATTCAAAACTCCTTCTCACTTTTAAATTTAGAATAAAAGAGTCAACATTCGTTCATTTCATTTCATACGGAAGAAAATCTTTTAATTTTTTTTTCAAAATTGGCTCAGTGAAATTCCTTAAAATATTCATATCATATGCTCCATATATATGTCTTTATACTTGCAAAAGATTGTATCATTCAAAACTCTTCTCACTTATAAGGTAACGGTGAAATCTTCGACATTGTTTGACCTATATCATTATGGACGAAAATTTCATTTTTTTTTCTCAAAATTGGCTCAGTGAAATTCCTTAAAATGTTTACATCATATGCTCCGTATACGCGTCTTTACGCATGCAAAATATTGTATCATTCAAAACTCCCTTTCACTTAAAAATTTAGGATGAAATCATGAACATTCTTTCACTTCATTTCATAAAAAAGAAAAAGTTTAATATTTTTTTCTCAAAATTGGCTCAGTGAAATCCCTTAAAATGTTCATATCATATGTTCCATATATGTGTCTTTATGCATGCAAAAGATTGTATCATTCAAAACTCCCTCTCACTTATAAGGTTACGGTGAAATCGTCAACATTGTTTGACGTAAATTAATATGGAAGAAAATTTCATTTTTTTTTTTCAAAATTGGCTCAGTGAAATTCCTTAAAATGTTCATATCGTATACTCCATATATATGTCTTTATGCATGCAAAAGATTGTATCATTCAAAACTACCTCTCACTTATAATTTTACGGTGACATCGTCAACATTCGTTGATTTCATTTCATATGGAAGAAAACATTTAAATTTTTTTTTAAAAAATTGGCTCTTTGAAATTCCTTAAAATGTTCATATCATATGCTCCATATATGTGTCTTTATGCATGCAAAAGATTGTATCATTCAAAACTCCCTCTCACTTATAAAGTTACGGTGACATCGTCAGCATTGTTTGACGTAAATTAATATGGAAGAAAATTTCATATTTTTTTTTCTCAAAATTGGCTCAGTGAAATTCCTTAAAATGTTCATATCGTATGCTCCATATATATGTCTTTATGCATGCAAAAGATTGTATCATTCAAAACTCCGTCTCATATATAAAGTTACGGTGAAATCGTCAACATTGTTTGACGTAAATTAATATTGAAGAAAATTTCATATTTTTTTCTCAAAATTGGCTCAGTGAAATTCCTTAAAATGTTTATATAATATGCTCCATAATTGTGTTTTCATGCATGCAAAAGAATGTATCATTCAAAACTCCCTCTCACTTTTAAATTTAGGGTGAAATCATCAACATTCTTTCACTTCATTTCAAATGAAAGAAAACTTTTAATATTTTTTTTCCAAAATTGGCTCTGTGAAATTCTTTAAAATGATCATATCATATGCTTTATATATGTGTCTTTTTGCATGCCAGAGATTGTATCATTCAAAACTCCCTCTCACTTAGAAAGTTAGGGTGAAATCGTCAACATTGTTTGACTTAAATTAATACGGAATAAAATTTCATCCTTTTTTAAAAAAAAATTGGCTCAGTGATTTTCCTTAAAATGTTTATATCATATGCTCCATATAGTTGTCTTTTTGCATGCAATAGATGGTATCATTTAAAAATCCCTCTCACTTATAAAGTTAGGGTGAAATCGTCAACATTATTTCACTTCATTTCATATGGAAGGAAACTTTTAATATTTTTTTTTCAAAATTGGCTCAGTGAAATTATTTCAAATGTTCATATTATATCCTCCATATTGAGCCGCGACACGACAAAACCAACAATGTGGTCATGCGCACTGCGCAGACTCAGATCAGTCTAGGTTTCCGCCAAGTTTGACCAGACCTTTCGTTAAGTGCTCAAAGGGTAGCTAAGGGTCTAAGTTACCTTCATGCGGACAGCGAAGACTCTGATCAGACTGGGCGGATGCCCAGGCTGATCTGAGACTGCGCTGAGCGAACAAACACATTGTTGGTTTTCTCGTGTCGCGGCTCATATGTGTCTTTGTGCATACAAAAAATTGTATCTACTAGCTACTGCTAATTGGATCTGCATAAATACAAACAAAACCGGACGGACGGACGGTTACACAGATACATACCAAGACGGACACAGCAGTATTTCCATGAAGTGCACGGGTACTGTTCCATGTTTTTCGCCACCATTTTTACAAAGGGAGACAACTTCCATTACTTCCTGTTTGCTTCTCAGGACCACGAAAACCCTTCCAAAAGGGTAACAACGATACATCCTATACGTTTTGCTGCTAATTTTATGTACTTGCATGTATATGCAAACAAAATCAGACGGACAGACAGACATACACATACGGACATAAAAGATCGCATCGATGTACAACAACGACAGCCTGTTATAGTATTATAGTAATTGCACCAATATGTTCCTCCAAATGCCTTAGTCAACTTACACACCTGCTTTGCTATCACTGTAAAGACAAAAGACTAAAAGGACAGGATACCTCCAGGACAGGCAGACGCAAGGACGGACAAAATAATGAAGGAACGCATGGACAGGCACAACAAAACAAAAGTATAATCTTAATCTCCATGAAGTTTTTGGGGCGATGCTTGATAGAATTTGAAGTGAACAGATATACCCTTTTCATATGCGAAAGCAAATACATGCGAACAGACAGACGGACAAACAACCTGACTGAGTAGAGATGTACTCAGACAGACAACTACAGACTAGAGAAAAGATTAATATTCCAAGAGTATTTAATGGTGGCGTAAAAGTACCGATATCTATATGGGTTATTAGAATCGGGAATAGGGAATAGGGAATAAGTAACCAACTTGACGCTTCTATCAGAGAACCTGTGCTGCTGAATAAGACCAATACAGGCATTTAAAATGTGCATACATTGTTTAGCCTCTGATTATGTGATTTCTGTCTGCCTCAGAGAGCCCTTTTCTTATGTAAACAAAACGCAAATGTTGCAGTTGATAAGGAAAATATCTGAAATTTCCAATACAGTTAACACAGCAAAACCACGTTTTCCAGTTTGCTGCATGGAAAAAACCTGCAAAATCGACTTGTACATATGGTGCAGCTAGTCAAGCATTTCAAACAGTAATTCTACTATTCCGCATCAAGTATTCTTGTCTAGTCTAGGGGAGAGTCGGGTAACTTCGGACAGGCGGGTAAATTCGGACATACAATTGCAAACTGTGAAAATCCAGATGAGCCGTCTCATCAGGATTTTATCTGTTTGGCCAGTTAATTCTTGTTTTAGTTCCAAACAACTGACATATAAAGGAAACAATGTCAGTGTCCGAAATTACCCGCTGTCCGAAGTTACCAGACTCTCCCTAGTCTATCCCATAACCGTGTGAGGTCGTTGGGGCATCACAGGTGAGTTTATAACAATCCCTTTTCGCCTAGTCCTGTTTTGAGCTGTCCTAGCTGAGTAAGCAGTTTTTACTTAACCTTGAGAAAAACTTAAATCCTGCAGAATTTGCACGAGCAGTAAAAGATAGTGAAACATGGACATTCAGAAAGTGTAGACTTTCTTTGTTCTCTGTTAAAGTATAGTTACTGCACAGACATTTTATGCGATGTAACTCTGATCAACGGATGAAAAGTGTCGAGCATTTTAGGGAGCATGCATGAATATATTGGGGGAGCTGGGGAGTAGCTGTATTACTTTTAGGGATTTGGGCAGCAGGGGGGGGGAATTTTAGGGAGCACAGGGAAATATTTTTAGGGAGCTGGGGGAGATTGGGGCATTATTTTCAGGGAGTTAGGAAGCAACCAATTAACGCCTTATAAACAGATGTGGTAAATAATTTATAACCCTTCCACTTAACTTTATTGCGGTGGTAGCAAGCTGCACTGAAAGCTCCAAAAATAATGTTATGTAGAAATCACACATTTGCTTGAGTGGGTGGGGTAAATTTAGCCTAAAAAAACTCTATTTCTAATGAGTTTTTCGTTGTTAACCTTATAACCATATTTAAAAACTATTTTCATGCTTTCGTATTCAAAGTAGATAAAACAAGTTTTGTCGCATTTAAATTGTCTTTTAAGAAAGTATCATAAGTAAAATCTGGTATGGTTAAATTGTACGATCATTATGTGGGTATTTAGACAATTGTTGAAAACACTTAAAAGTGGTATTTCAGAGTGGCAACCCCTATTTTCACACTGGTAGTTTTGATGAAAAATAACAAATTGCTTCTACCCAACATGTTTAGCATAACATAACATAACATAATTTTATTCAGACTTAAGCATGTACAGCTCATCGTCATTTAAACATATATACAATGCGTGAAACAATGTTCTAATCCATCTGGCACAGACGTTGGATCAGGACTGAATAAACGTTGATTCAACGTTTAAACGTTCAATCAACGTTGATTCAACGCCGACTCCAAGGTGTGTACCTGCTGGAAAGAGAGTGATAGAAAAGGCTTCTTATCAGATATTGTGTATCAGCTAAACATATATGCATTTTAAAGTATACAATGAATTATACAGCCTCATTTAACAAACTATTTCTTAATTTGAATGCCTTTATAATATACAAAGCAAGATTATTTAAGGTTTTGCGGTTCGTAGAATTCATTAAAGCCACAAACTTAATTACACTAGGCCTGGCATAATAATATTTTTGTATACATTGCTTTCTAATCTCATTATATGCTGGACAAATAATTGTGAAATGAAATTCATCTTCGAGATCATTTTTATTACACAATACACATTTTCTCTCTAACCGTTCAATGTTTCTGTGTCGACCTACTTCAATATTCAAATGATGTGACGAAAGACGTAATTTTGCTATCGCGTTTCGGAATTTTTTATTTCTTACAATTAAAAGATAAGGTGAAATTTCAAAAGTCGTTTTCATCTCTCTATATATACCAAGTGATGAAGATAAATCTATACTCTGTTTCCAATCTGTAATATGAATATCCCTTAACCTACAATGAAAATAGGTATAAATTTCTTAATGTTGACTGATTCCGGGTATAGCCAAACATCTGGGAAACCACTATGTTGTAATAAGTATTTAACCTTCGAAGACCAGCTCAATATATTTGGATTCTTTTCTACTTCATTGCGCAACATTAAATTTAGTGTGTTTAATATACAATTCTCACTTTTGATGGAATGTAAATTCAACCAATATTTGATGATTTTTACCTGGCGACCTATAAATAATGGAAAACGACCAAATTCTGCAGCTAGTGATAAATTATTTGTAGACATTTTTACGTTAATCAGCCATTTGCAAAATTTTCTATGTACTCTTTCAATATTTTGTGCTGTAGAAAATCCCCACACCTCGCAACCATAATTCAGAATAGATAGTACAAAGGAATCAAAAATATTAAACATGACATTAATAGGTACCTGCATTGTCTTTGTGATTGCAAAAAGAGCGTTCATTGATTTTAGCGCCTTTCCTACCAATGTATTTGTTGCCTTAATAAAAGCCCCGCAACTAGATAATACAATCCCCAAATAATTAAAGCTATTTACAATTTCAATCGTTTCGCCTGCATATGTCCACTTTTCATGTCTACTCAAAATGCCCCCTTTTCTAAAAACAACAATTTTAGTTTTATCTATGTTAACAGTAAGATCCCATTTTTTACAATATGATTCAAAATTATCAAGTGATAACTGAAGTCCCTCGATTGACTCAGAAAAAATAACTGTATCATCCGCAAACATCAACAGGTACATTGACAACTGCTCCAACGTAAGGCTTGCATCTGGGTTTTGTTCCATATATGACTCAAGGTCATTAACAAAAAGAGAGAATAAAAAAGGGGAGAGTACCTCTCCCTGCAATAAGCCCACATCAGATTTGAAAAAGTCGGAAATCGTATTAAAATTTTTTACACACGATTTTACATCTGAATATATAGATCTTATATCAAACAATTTCCCATCTAGTCCGTTTTTAATCATTTTATACCAGAGTCCATTTCGGTAAACCGAGTCGAATGCTCGTTTCAAATCGATGAACGCGCAATATAATCGTTTCTTTTCCCGAATTGATTTATTTATTAATGATTCCAAAATAAAAATTGCATCGACTGTACTGTAGTCGGCCTTAAATCCGAACTGCGCATCCGTTATGATATCATTTTGCAAGGCCCATTTCTTAAGTCGCTCGTTAATGATAATCGTGAATAGCTTACCGAAACAACTCACGAGAGTAATCCCCCTGTAATTACTCGGCTCTTTTGAATCGCCTTTTTTGTAAATAGGTTTAATAACCCCGCAAGACCATTGTTTCGGAAAACTCTTTTTATTCAAAATATAATTAAATAAAATTTCCAACGGCTGTAGAAAAATATCGATACCTTCTTTTAAATATTCATTTAATATTGTGTCGGACGAGCAGGCTTTATTTGAATTCAGACGTCGCGATGCCGTCTTTATTTCTTCGCTTGTAATAGGTTCATCGACTTCACAAAAAGTACTTTCATTTCTGTTAGAATTATCAAAATTATATAAAAAATCATTTACTTCGGCACTATCGAACGGAACCTCCTCACTATTGAGAGAGCGGAAGTACTGATAGAAATCATTTATTGGAACATCCTGGCCTGTTTCAGTTTGCTTTTTACATTTGAATAATTTCCAAAACTCCCTCGGCTGTTTTCTTCGCAATTCGTTCATTTCCTGACCTTGATCAAAACTATACTTTGATTTACACTTTCTGCAATAATATTTATAATCTTTTTTTGCATTTAACATTAATCTGCGAGTTTCATTATTTCTGTGCAAATTAAAATTATACAGGGCCTCTATGTAGGCGTTGTGCTTTCTTTTACATTCATCGTTATACCATTTTTGCCTTTGTTTATAATTAATGTCAATAAAAGTTTGAGTTTTTCGCGGCATGTTTCGTTTTTCAAAATACGGGTTTGCCCTATCCGTAATAAATTTTGTGAAATGTGTTACAATGTCATCTGGCTCACAGTTTCTATCTATTCCATCCATTAAAATTCTGTTTAAAATATGCGAGTCACGAGAAATGTCTGTTAAAAACGCATTTTTATATTCTTGATCCCATTTATAGTAGAGACTTTCTTTGGTTGTCTCGTTTGTCTTATTTGTGAACGTTTTTAATGAAAGTGGAATGGGCGCATGATTAGAATATTCAGTGAAGTCGCCGACCTTAAAATCCGAAATAATTTGGAAATTTAACGGCTCTGTTAGTACATAATCTACTACGCTTTCACCGTTATGTGTGTAACACGTCATACGACCAATTGACTTATCACTATGTAAACGCCCATTAACAATGCGCATGTTCACAGATTTGCATATGTCCAACAACGATTTGCCAAATCGATTGGCGCCTCTGTCCATAGAAAATCGTGGGATGGGCGTGTCTACCTCGTTTTCGACATTTTGTATACCAATCGGCCTATCATTTTCAATAAAATCAGGTTTGGTTGACGTGCGACTGTTTAGGTCCCCTAATAAAAACACCGGCCTTTATTCTGGAATATTGAGATATCGTCTTGAATAAGTTTGAATATATCAACATCGTATAAATTGTGAGCAGGAGAATTTTCTGGAGCTATATATGTGACTGCTACATAAATATCTTCATCAATTTGAAAATAATTCTTATCAAATTTTAACCAAATTAGACTGTCAATATCATGTTTAATTAACTTAACACCTTTTCTAATATTGTCTTTAATGTAAATTATGATGCCACCGCTTGATCTTCTAGCTTTACGGTTTTGAAATTGTCTATATGAATGAATTGGATTTGAATAACCGCTTAGTTCAATTTTTGATTGTTTGTTTGTCCATGTCTCTGTTAAACAGATAATGTCGTATTCACTTATAAATGTCGTAAAATTTTGGCATGATTGTTTAGCGTACTCATTTTAAAGCCCATGTTCTCTAATCTGCCACAAGTCTATATCAGTTTGATAAGGGTCAATTCTTGATATAATCCAAAATTCTGTAATCATAATTGTGAGACAGTACTTCAATGCTCATTCCTTTCTCTGATAAAACAGGCTTTCTCTGAAAAACCTGGGTTTTCTCTGAAACTTGTGATAGCAAGAGATAAACCTGGTTTAACAGTGAAAAACTTGGTTTTCCTTTTGTAAAACCATGTTTTTCTTAGATAAACCAGGTTTTTCTCTTGATATCCTAGGTTTATATCCTAGATAATGTGTCTTTTCGGCTGAAAAACCAGGTTTTTGCTTAGATCAACCAGGGTTTTCTATTGATATCCTAGGTTTTAATTTTTAATGTGTCTTTTCGGCTGAAAAAAATGGTTTAACAGAGAAAACCCTGGTTTATCCGAGAAAACCTAGGTTTTATCTCGATATACCAGGTTTTTCTCTGTTAAACCAGGTTTTTCAGCCGAAAAGTTCCCATCCCGATCCAATAAAATGAGAAGCATGAACAAATAAAATGATACCTCTTCGAAAGCAATTTCATACTGACTCTTTGAAACTTAAACTGTAGTCCTAAAAGTGAATTTCAAAACTGTAAGATGATCCAAAACACCTGGGTTCTGTGCCCACTTTGCATATGTCAAATTAAGAAACACTCATGTAAATTATGTTCGTTGTGATAATAGTAGCAATATAAGATGCTTGATATACTGCGACACAAGACGGATAAAGTGGCAAGTGCGCCAGGCAAAATATCGGGTAAGCCTCGGCATCCGCCCAGTCTAATCAGAGTCTTCGCTGTCGGTACGGAGGTAGCTTAGACCCTTAGCTACCCTTTTTAAGCGCACAGCAAAGACTCTGATCAGACTGGGCGGATGCCCATGCTGACCTGAGTCTTCGCTGGGCGCACGTGATACTTTGCTGGTTTTGTCTTGTCTCGGCTAAATTATAGTTTATCAAAATACAGAAAACTGGCAACATAACTTATATTATAAGAGTAGAAAATACCTTGCTATTTGATATTGCGTTGTTCTTTTGCATTTATCCGAAGCGAAGTTGATATAGCATATTCAGTTGAATTTTCAGGTGTCAGTTTATCGTATATAAACCAGTAATATACGGTTTGGATTCATTCTCGGGAACATCCTTATGAGAATTACAACAAAAACATTTGTTATATAAGCCACAAAATCGGCGCGTCTTCACGTACTATTTCGGACCAAGGAACCGAGTACTACATATTTGGAAATAACAGGTGAATAGAAACTAGTGATATTCTCTGCTTTTGAAGGAACTCTTTTGGGATTTTAGATTTTAATTTGACTTCACTGCAGTTGGTGATGTGCCGTGTGGCGGCCGTAAAACGTCTCCCCGTACATCATCCATAGTGCAGTTTATATTTCATGTTTGTCCGTGGAGATCAGAGGATATATTCTGAGAATTCATAATTTTTGATTGGTTTAGACTCATATTCTAGGCCATCGCCTTTTATTCGTTTGTACCTCTGTTAGATACACGCCAGTCTTTCAATCGACTGCCTTATCAACATTAAGAAATTACAGTACGTTTTCCCTGGATTTTGTCACCAGATCATTTCAGGGTCACTGAGGCGGCTTGAATAGCCGAAACGTCGAAGTATGGCCCATGTTCCTTCTTTCGAATGTGTTCTCTGCTGCTGCAGGAACTCTTTAAGGTTTTAATTTGTGAAATATATTCCAAAATCTATACTGCATTCAAACAAGAGGGCCATGAGGCCCTGAATCGCTCACCTAAGTAAAAAGATCAATGGTCAAACTAGGATCATCATTTGAACAAACTTGATCAAACTGTCAAAATATGAGACACAACTGTTAAAGCTTTTACAAAAATCTTGGGTCTACGCTTTATCAAATCCAAATCAAGATTTACCCCTGTTTTATCGCACATTCTTGATTTTAATCTAGTAGATGTCTGGTTGGTTTTCTAAACCCATGTTGCATGTAATTTCCCTACGCCAATCAGCTATCAGGTTTGGTCACCAAAAAGAAGTGGTCTGAGTTAATAATTGTTCGGCATATAGTGATACTACTATACCGTATCCATGTCGGTCCTTTCCTAGTACGTATGGACCTGATCAAATCTGTGCAAAAAAAATGAGAACTAATCAACAGAAACCAGGCATCAACATTCAACTAGGCATGAACATTTCCCTAATTCCTCCGGAGCAAAAGCTTTTTCTAAGATCTTTACGCCCATCTTTTTTTATTTCTATTATACCCTCTAGTATTAATTTACATAGTTTGAGAAACTGAAATGAAATAGTATAAAAAGGTAACATGAATCCAGTAATAAAACGTGAACAGTGCTTGCTAAATTTTGGGGAACTGTTTTGTCCTGCCAAAGGTACTCATCAGGTGTCTTAAATAGTTTTTTTTAGACGGGTAGTAATGAGACTGAATGAATTGTTTTATTTTTTTTCTATGTGTGCCTATTGAAAAAAAGGTTTTGCATGGTCATTAAAACAAAATGGGTGGGAAGGTGATAGCACCCGCTTTTCCTCAACCAGAACATGACATTCTTGTTGGGCATGTGCAGAAACGAAAGAAACAAATCATGATCATGAATGTTGATTAGTCCTACAATCAAATTACTTGATAATTAGAGTGATTAAAAGCATGGAGATCGTCAATTAATGAAAGAGACATCGTTCCCTTTGATAAGTTTTTGCAGACTCAGTCAAGTTTTCTCACCTTTACTGATGTCCAAACTCAACAATTGCGAACGTCTATTTAATTGATCGGTCTGATCGATCCGTTTTAGGTGAAGAAATCAAAAGCAAACTGATGCCTTTGATGTTGCCGAAAATAAGTGACATTGTGAGGTGACTGATTTTCCGATAAGAGTTCATGCAGTACCGAGCGGTCCTTCGAGCATGACACCAGTTTTGTTTTCGGGACTGGTTTCCGCGTTTAATAGTATTATTAATTGCAAACCAGAAACCATTAGAGTGTTAGAATAGCGCATATGGTGTCACACCTGTGAAATTGCTCCCATAGAAAACAATGCAAAATGAGGTCCATTCACAACACTATCCAAAGGTCCACAACATTCAATGGCCAATAAGATACCATGATCAGATAAGATTTGCATCCTTACTCTTCAAAAATAGACAAATCTTCATATCATGACGGATTAAGTTTTTCACAAGATTCCATATATCACATGTACCGCTTCCAGATTGCGTAAATAAAAACAAACCACAGTGCTTACCCTTGACTTCTGGCAGCATCCATACAGGAAATATAGTCCTGCAAAAGATCATGTATTTGAGACTCATTGGCTAAAAAATGCTTCATATTTCAAGGGCAAATCAAATAAATGCAACAGAATACCTTCAGGAATGAAACTCAAACCTCTGAACAAGGCAGCATAAATTTCCTAAAGAACTATTTTAGCACCCTACGACCCCGGAAACAATTCTTGACAGGTCTGACACCTAGAAGTAGCCTGATTTCTCTTAAAGGAATATGATGAATGTTTTATACCGGAAATAAGGACTGCTCGACAAACACTGTATAAACATCAAATTGATTAATTCATCAAAACTCATATAAAACTGCGAAAAAAATGTCGCGTCTTATTTTGTGGCAAACTTACGAGTGGCGTGTGGGTTTCGAAAGAAGCACAAAGTTAATCGATCGCTTTGGCAGAATTTCACAACCAATCCAAATCAGTGACCGTCAAGGTGTTCCACTCCTAGAATACTCAAAAACATGTAATGATGCCATCTCCTCTATGACTTGTAACTGATCTTGGACATGTACCCCCTATTTTCAGAGAAATGACCATTTTGAAGGGTTGATTTAGTCAAAAATGTATCTAAGCTGCTATGGAGGGCATTTTTGTAATGGAATGGGCATAAAATGCAATGTTTCACTCAACGAAATCAAATAAATGTAACAAAAAGGCTGAGCCAATTGCAATATAGAAAATTATACTTTCACTTCTAGGTGTCACACCTGTGAAATTGGCTCCCATAGAAAACAATGCAAAATGAGGTCCATTCACAACATTATCCAAAGGTCCACAACATTCAATGGCCAATAAGATACCATGATCAGATAAGATCTGCATCTGTACTCTTCAAAAATAGACAAATCTTCATATCATGACGGATTGAGTTTTTCACAAGATTCCATAAATCACATGTACCGCCTCTAGATTGCGTAAATAAACACAAACCGCAGTGCTTCCCCTTGACTTCTGGCAGCATCTATACAGGAGATATAGACCTGCAAAAGATCATGTATTTGAGACTCATTGGCTAAGAAATGCTTCATATTTCAAGAGCAAATCAAATAAATGCAACAGAATACCTTCAGGAATGAAACTCACACCTCTGAACAAGGCAGCATAATTTTTCTAAAGAACTATGTTAGCATTGTACGACCCCGGAGGCAATTCTTGACTGGTCTGACACCATATACTGCTGTATTCTGTTGTTGGGATGGAGTGCGGCTAAACACCGTTCCGAAACGACACTGAAACGTATGACCGATGTAATGCTCGAAAAAAAGATCAGAAGCAGCAACAACAAAGCAACAATATGGCTGCTTTCGACGATGTTTTTGCAAACTGACCACTTTCATTTCACTGGCTGTTGAAACCATGGAATCGGCGTAGAAACAAAGAATAAAAGAGAAATACTGCTGTTTAATTTTTATTTGGATTTTGGAAATAATATAGTCGGCAGGTTTGTAAATCAGAAAATTAAAAAATGATGGCTCATTGATGTTTTCCCCGCACCCGCGGAATGTCTCAATGACCGCAGAACGGTGCACCCTGCGTTCGTCCATAGTTTTGCACTCCAAATCGTATCGTCCGTATATCATTCATGTAAATTACAACTTACTGGTATGCTATCCATATAAGTAACCTACAGTATACATGTTTTTGATCAACCATAGAACTTGTGTAATTATCCTATATGGTTTGGTTGGCTATTTTATTTGGGTTCGCGGTCTTGCATTTTAAGACATATTCACGGGCATTTAAGTTCGCTAATTCGTCATGCTTTCCTATAATCCTTTGTAAAGTCATTGTATTCGCGGATATTGTTCTTCGCACATTTACGTTATCCGCGATAATTCCGAACATTAGTAAACCACGAACAGTTGTGCATTTACATTGTTTTTATAAACCTAACTTTAACGTTAGCACACTTTTCACATATCGTTTATGACAGCAAATTATGCAAACAACTGCAACCCGTTCTATTCTCTCTTTCTCTCTGCCTCACCCCTGCTGTTTGAAGCCTCTGATGGGAGCTATCGTCTTGAAAAAGTTTTTGTCTCCTTGCCATGTTCCATGAACGCTCTAAATGCTGGGGCAGGAAGGTCTGAGCATACATTCTTAAGGAGCAGGCCGGTCAGGTTCTGCACTGTTTACCGTTTTATCTGCCTCTGTAAGAGGCAGTTTTGGCCCCGAGGTTATAAAACTTGAGTTCATTCTCAAACTTAAAATAAAGCACACTGATTGGCTGCTTCCGAGCATGTGCTCGGAAGTATCCAATCAGTATGCTTTATTTTGAGTTTGACTTAAAATAAAGCACACTGATTGGCTGCTTCCGAGCATGTGCTCGGAAGTATCCAATCAGTTTGCTTTATTTTGAGTTTGAGATTATTCTCAAGTTTTATAACATCGAACCCAGAATTGAAAAAAGAAACTGTTCATTTTATAGGACAGTAACGGTATTTATTTTGGGTGTCCCATTTAAAAAAATGTACGGTAATCCAAAATGATGAACATTTTGAGCCATGACACGTCATAGCAAACAGAGTGGTATGTACGCCAAGCGAAGACTCAGACAAGCCTGGGCTTCCGACCAGTCTGTTCTGTGTCTTCGCCGTCCTAAACCAGTAGCTACCTATAATCGCACAGTGACGATTCTGATGAGGCTGGGCGGAGGTCCAGGCTGACCTGAATTTTCGCTGAGCGCGCATGTCACTTTGTTGGTTTTGTCTTGTCGCGGCTCATTCATTTTTTGTCTTACAGAAGAAACAAGGATGGCTTCATTCGCAAAGAGTTTGTGTTGTTGCACGCTGATGGCAACTTTGTTATTCTTGTCAGTATCAAGTGAAGAGCTAACCGGTAAAGCATGTGCTCGCAACAAAACTATACGATGTAAAGGAGTTGGAAGTTGGAAGGACGATCCGACAATTGAAGGTTGGTGTATGGTAAACTGCCGACCCTACAACTGTTTCCCAGACAAATGCTTCTGCACGTGCACACAAGAGTTAACGAGCACAGACTGCGCGGGCAACCTGAACATAAAGTGTGAAGGAGTTGGAAGTTGGAAAAACCGGGCAGACGCTGAGGGTTGGTGTAAAGCCAACTGTCGACCGTACAACTGCTTCCCAGATAGATGTTACTGCACGTGCACAGCTTAAGATTGGAGTCTTGCATTCGGGTCGAGTTTGGCAACTTCGGACAGCGGGTAAATTCGGACATACCATTGCAAACAGTGAAAATCCAGATGAGACGGCTCATCATGAGCCGTTTCATCCGGATTTTTACTTTTTCCCGGTTAATTGTGTTTTAATTCCAAACAACTGACAGGTAAAGGAAACGATGGCACTGTCCGAACTTACCTGCTGTCCGAATTTACCCGACATGACCATAGTTTAGTATCAAATGTCTGACATGCTAAATAAATCAACGAATTTTAAATGCATTAAAGTTGTCTTATCTTGTTTTCGTTACGTTAATAAATGCCTCTACCACCTGCCCCTTTGCCCAACGGACATAATAATGTAATATGAAGTTAGAATACCCTTGGATATATACTTAGCAAAAAGAGAAACTTGACGCTTTTTCTATTTTTCAATATTTTTCAGTTCTTCCGTTTTGAGAGATCACATATATGGTGTCTGTCAATTTATTGTCGATGCATATGTACTTCACATTTCAACTCGTCCATTCGACTGAACTTGTAAAATTTGATGTACGAGGGGCGTTCGAAAAGTAATGCAAATGACGTAATTTCTCCGAAACCAACATAAAAACAGAACTTCTGATTGCAAAAACACATAAAGCTATGATATGCATAGGAAAGTCTGCAAATACGGTGTATTTTGTTTTTAAAAAAAGGGCGTATTTTTAACTTCTTTGAAAGAGGTATACCCTATAGACACTGCAGAATTTTAGTTTAGTAGGCCGTAAATTATATATCAGCATTCTTCGATTTGTTTTTGTTTTTGCTACTTAAAGACAATGCCCAGGCAATGTTGTCCTGTAAATATCGCGGAAATTATTTTTAATCTAGGCTCCATACTGGCCCGGGAACATGGATTATGTAGTAGCAAATTCCCATTTTTACTAAAATTAAATAATTTTGTAATGAAAAGTAGTGTATTGGCATTCAAAATCTTGTCAGCAAGAGAATTTACATGGGTCAACGAAAACCTGTCAGTAAATTCAAATTAATGCCAAAAACGAAGCCTCTACAAGTTTTCAAAATGACGTTAACGTATATTTCAATAACGTCATAAGAATTGCGCATTGCTTTGCAAGGAATAAATCGATAACAGTTGCCACCCTTCTAACTTCTGTATGAATATTGTAGGCAACAATGGACAAGCAACTGACAAAGATTAATTTTGTATTTTCAACGATATTTGACTTGAATGCCCTACACTGAAAAGATTTACATATGAAATTAGCCCAGTTTTATGACGGGGGCCTAATAAAATGCGTTGTAAGTCAATATGGAAAGGTGTCTTTGTACAGCGTTTGGTATCATTGTAAAGACAAAATGTAGTGTTTTCAGCATATGCATAGCATTTGTACCTAGTATTCCCCTAAACAAAGTTATGAGACCATTTGCATTATTTTTCGAACGCCCCTCGTATGCCACGAATAGATGTTTTGTGAGTCAAGTTTCCCCATTGCTAGGGTTGAGTCCGGAAACTTCGGACAGCAGGTAAATTCGGAAGTACCATTGCAAACAGTGAACATCCAGATTAGTGAGCCGTCTCATCAGGATTTTCACTGTTTGCCAAGTAAATTTTATTTTAATCCCAACAAACTGACAAATAAAGGAAACAATGTTACTGTCCGAATTTACCTGCTGTCCGAATTTACCTGTCTTGACCCTATTTAGTTTACAGCATCTTGATAAGGCTTCTGACGTCCCGATTTTATTGTCTCTGATTTATTTGGCTGATGAAATTGATTCCAACCATCTGGAATTTTCCCCTGCAAATATGAAATTCTCTACGTATTTTTGAGCAATTTGATATTATTTATTAGATCATTAAAAATGTCTAAAATACTAGCAGAGCAGTAAATGTCAAGTTTTAGACTCGGGTATCAAATGGGCCGCGACGCGAGAAAACCATCAAAGTGATTATTCGCCCAGCACAGACGCATATCAGCCTGGGCATCCGCCCAGTCTGATCAGAGTCTTCGCTGTCCGCATGGAGGTAGCTTAGACACTTAGCTACCCTTTAGGAGCTTAGCGAAGAGTCTGATCATACCAAGCAGATGCCGTGGCTCATCTGAGTCTGCGCTTGGCGCATAACCACTGTTGGTTTTCTCGTGACGCGGCTCAAATGAAATTGATATCGCCAGATGTCATTTTTTCAGCAATTTGCCTATATTTGCCATAAGGGTTTTCTTCTGGAAGCATGGAACACATCAGCGAAACAAAAATGGCAGACTCGGTTTGGGGTCAATTTGTATCTGAAATATCTCCAAAAGCAATACCAACCCTTGGATTTCTTCACCGGAACTTAGCTCGGGCACTCATAGAAACCAAGACTTACAAACAAATTCGTTGAATTTATATCCACCGCCAAAGTGGCTCTGATTTGTTAAGGTATACCGGTAGTTTAAAGGACCTCTGACAGTTTCAATGCAAAGGGGGGGGGGGGGGGTGCCTATAAGGCCCTTCTTCTGCCCAAGAGCAAAATGTTTTATTTTCAGCTGATGATTAGATTATAGTGTCCGCTATACTGAATCAATAGTGGTTAAGCTCCGTAAGCCCTACTTTTGGAATAATGGAGTTATTAAAGTGGGTGGGGTAAATCAACATGAACCAGGGGTGTCATATTATACGCTATATTTCTCCTTCAAATTTGATGGCATTCATAAATACCTTCCTTTATAAGTTGAAGTAATGTTTTTGGTGACATCGTTTCTCAAATTCTATCTTTTAAAGTAAAATCTTATGTCTGCAGAATTTCTTTTAGAGACACTGTCAGTTTTCATTAATTTTGGTACTTTGAATTCAATATATTCTACCATATCTCTAGAACCAATGGATGACTTCTTACCAAACTAACATGGGTTCACTGTTGGAAGAGTGCAAACTGTTGATTAAATTTTGGTGACCTTGACCTTTGTTTCAAGGTCACGGTAAGACTTATAATGTCAATTTTAAATCAAGTTTTGGCCATTGTCTTCACAGTAGCTCCTAAACTGATATGAAATCATGACCAAAGTGGCCTAAATCAACAATTATGAGGAGTTAGAGCACTTGTTATGATCAAATGGCCATGACATCATCTTCAAGGTCAAGGTCAAGGTTAGACTAGACAGAGTTTAACTTATAATCTCACACAGCTAGTAAGCAGAAATTTAACAAATATGTATGTTTCTATTTGTAAATCAATGCTTACTATGCATGTAATGACCTTGACCTGGATCTGAAGGTCACCAGTACATTCAGAAGTTCATTATTTCACAATAGACTTTTCTATAACCTTTAAGTTTAACCCAATTCTGTTTCATCATGTTTGGCTAATACTGACCTTCAGACCAAGGTCAAGGTCATTCTGTGCTCATTAAATATTGGTTTTCAAAATGAAAACACTCAGATTTGGTACATTTCTGTCGACTGATTGATGAAATCTATGATTAAACTCTGTTTAGTCTAGCAATGACCTTGACCTTGAAGATGATGTCATGGCCATTTAATCATGATGTCATGGCCATTTAATCATAACTAGTGCTCTAACTCCTCATAATGTTTAATTTAGGCCACTTTGGGGACAATTCCATATCAATTCAGGAGCTACTATGTATACAATAGCCAAAACTTGACTTAAAATTGACATTATAAGTCTTACTGTGACCTTGAAACAAAGGTCAAGGTCACCAAAATTTAATTAATAATTTGAACTCTCCCAACGGTGAACCCATGCTAGTTTGGTAAGAAGCCATCCATTGGTTCTAGAGATATGGTAGAGTATATTGAATTCATAGTACCAAAATTAATGAAAATTGACAGTGTCTCTAAAAGAAATTCTGCAGACATAAGATTTTACTTTAAAAGATAGAATTTAAGAAAAGATGTCACCAAAGACATTACTTCAACTTATAAAGAAAGGTATTTATGAATGCCATTAAATTTGAAGGAGAAATATAGCTTATAATATGACACCCCTGGTTCATGTTGATTTACCCCACCCACTTTAATAACCCCATTATTCCAAAAGTAGGGCTTACGGAGCTTAACCACTATTGATTCAGTATAGCGGACACTATAGTCTAATCGTCAGCTGAAAATAAAACATTTTGCTCTTGGGCAGAAAAAGGGCCTTATAGGCATCCCCCCCCCCCCCCCCCCCCCCCCCCCCCCCCCCACTTTGCCTATTTTTCGACAAATTACTGCAGCTTTCATGAGAAGCCAATGTTGATGATTTTAGCATTAACATGTAGACTTGTGCATTTTAAAGAAGTTCTGATACTGATTTTGAAGAAAAGTCCTGTCTGCGGATTAACTCTGGCTGACTTTCTTAAGAAGGGTAAGTGAAATTTTTAGTCATCCAAAATACATCAATTTTTCGATTTTTCATATTTACTGAATTCTATTTTGTTAAACATGTTTAAAATAAAGGAAACACTAAATCTGCATTATAGCATACAATAAGATGTAAAGAAAAAGTATTCTAGCGTCATTTTTATATGCAGAGGGTCTAGTTACCCCACCTACTTTTCAGTTTTTCAGCTGTAGACTATCATTCCCCCCCCCCCCCCCCCCCCGTGCCTCAGCTCGCCACTCACATATAATGTGTATATTGACAGGACACACATGCATGCAAAGTGGCTAGCTGAGGCACGTGGGGGGAAAGTATCTTTATAAAATTGTTCTTGTTTTCCATACATTAAATAATAAAAACATGCATTTTACACCAAAAATCTCAGTCTGTGTGCTTCGTACCCGAAAACTTGTTTTTGTGCCAACTAAAAGGAGTTCAGGAGAACACATTTCGATGGAAATTTTGAAGTATACCGAAAGTTCATTTTTGACCACTTTTATAGGCAAATTAACATTACAACTGTCAGAGGTCCTTTCATAAAATGTAGTTTTCATTTTACTTAGTTACCCCTGAATTTGTGGATTTTGAATAAAATCAAGAGCAATTACTCATGCATAAGTGAGGCCATTTTAAAAAAGCTTGACTGAGCATCACCGCAAAATGAGATACATACTGTGAGGTTCAAAATTTTTGAGAATCAAATTAGCATAATCGCATAATAAACAAGCCTGAGAAAAAAAGTCCCAGCAATTGCATTCATATTTGAGCCGCGACACGAGAAAACCAACAATGTGGTTGTGCGCCCAGCGCAGACTCAGATCAGCCTGGGCATCCGCCCAGTCTGATCAGAGTCTTCGCTGTCCGCATGATGGTAGCTTAGACCCTTAGCTACCCTTTGAGACTTTAACAAAGAGTCTGATCAAACTGGGCAGATGCCCAGGCTGATCTGAGTATGCACTGGGCGCACAACCACATTGTTGGTTTTCTCGTGTCGCGGCTCAATTAATATTTATCTCTATTACCTTCAAGCCATAGCTTTATACAGGTTAGGGTTTCGTGGGTGATGGCGGCCCAGGGGCCGTATTCATAAAACAATTTAAGTCGTTGCTATGCTGTTGCTAAGGGTAAATTTCTATGTTGGAGATTCCCTACAACTATGAAATTTGCTCTGGAGGAACAGTCTTACAAAGACTGTTCCTCCAGACCAAATTTCATAGTTGTAGGGAATCTCCTTTATAGATATTTAGCCTTAGCAACCGCATAGCAACGACTTAAGTGGCTTTATGAATACGGTCCCAGTATTTTCCCACTTCTTCCATTATGTCTTCAATTTTCGTGAGTGTCTTTTGATTCCTGACTCACTCATTGTTCCCCAAATGTTTTCAATACGATTCAGATCTGGGCTGTGGCTTGGCCATGCTAATGCATTTATCATTTTATCCTGAAACCACTGTTTAGAATGCTCAGTAGTTATTACTGACCGTCCCAAGGCGGTACTTTTGTTGCGGTTGCATTTGCTTTATGTTCGGTGCTGTTTAATTTATTGTGTTCTCAGTTTAATCCTTCTATCATAAATATAGAAAATAGGTAAAAATAAATAGTCTCAAAACAATGATTTCAGGCTTTGTTTAATGGAAAGCTTTGATAAAATATTGTTGTTATCTTACATTAAAGTATGCTTAAATGTAAGCCTTCTACAGCTGCTACAATTTACTGTCTTTAACCTAATATCAGATTGTTTGAGACTAATGTTAAATGTTTTCATATTATTTGCTTAGTCCGTTGTAACCCGGCTGTTGGTCTAAATTATTTAGTTCAATAAAGATAGCTGAGTTGCCATTTATTTGGGAAAGAGCTGCTGACTCGGCTTATTGTTTGTTGGGATGTCTTTGTCAATCTTTCCCTTTGATGTTGGGGATAGGGTTTGGGATCTGATTCAGTCAGTTCCTGAAGTGTAGTTACTCTATAAATTTGGGATCGTTGTCGTTTTACAATATCCAGTCATCTGCATAAAGTACTTGGACATTGGGGAGAAGAAATGTCTTGAAGATATCAGTATACTGATTACTGGTCCGATTGCCTCAAAACACACACAAGAGAGTGGTTCCAAGTGATGACACACTACCACACACGTGAAACTTGGGACTGTAATCAGGTCTCTGATATAAAAGCGCATTCAGCTTTTGTAAATAGCATCACATTATCAGGCTATACCTAAATAGAGTTTTAATCTGTGAAAATAACATTGTCTCAGTCAAAATTTTTATGGGCCAGACACCACCCAATTCGTTTATCCTTATTCGTTTATCCTTAGGCTCTTGTTTCAGCAACGGGCAGGGAATTCCCTTCTTTTTCTCCATGCCAAAATCAATCAAGTTTCTTCTAACTGTAGATTTTGATACACTCTCATTACCTCTGTTTATCATTTCATATGTTATATTTGAAATGCTTGCCCTTCTGTTTCTAGAAGTTTAAGCCAAAATATCCAGCCTAACACCAGACCCGGATCCAGACCATAACATACTGGTGGGGCTCTTGATAACTGATAACTGGCGGGACTGAGAGGTGCCGAGAGGCGAGATATATTGGGAAGTGGGAGGGGAAGGGGTGGTTGGGCGGAGGGGAGGGGGTGAGGCTTGAATATATATGCAATAATAAGGGATCCATTTGATGAGAATTTTTGGTGTCTTTTTGCCTTGAAATATATTTTGTGAGATCCCATTAGAATCGCCTCACCGAGGCGATTCTAATGAGATCTCACAACATACATTTTAATCTTACCGGGTCCAGGTGGCGGGGCTGAAGCCCCAGAGCCCACCCCCTGGATCCGGGGCTGGGTTAAGCCACCTTACTCCAATTTTCTAGGCTTCCCTGTTCCTTTCTGATGTTTAACGCCTCTGATTTCATGTAGGGTCAAACCCAGCAGGCACATGACGTCACAATGACGTCATACTGACGTCGATGCGACGTTATTACGTCGAATCGACGTCGGTATGACGTCATTTCAACGTCATGTGCCTGCTGGGAAGTAGGAACATTCGGTCGGTGCGGTATTCTCGGACACTTTTGGTAACTGGTGAGGATATTAAAACAAGACAGACTGGGAATATCGATTCAAGGCTTGTTTTGGCATTCCGTCTCAAAAAAGTAAAAAAAGATGGGCCCAATCATTTGATACTCTTTGTGGGGTCTGATTTTTCTTTCTTTTTTTTAAAAAAATCAAAATGGGATAGTGATTGTAATATTAATACAAATAATGACAGTGTGTCCTTGATTTTTCAGGGAGAAAAATTGGCACAAAAAGAAAGAAAATAATTTGGCCTGAAAAGAAGAAGAAGAAAAATAAATTTTCATCATCATGTATTTTACCTACTTATTCAAGAGCATGCACATATAGGCTTTACTGTATACGCTCTACAATGCCATGTTTATTGCCTATTGTGCACTTCGGACTGTTCATGGTCGGGCGATAAGGCCGGGATATTGATCATGCGTCCTACTAATTTGGATAATAGCAGGGCAAGGGCAAGGGCAAGGGCAAGGGCAAGGGCCGACTGTGCATGCAGTAGGTGCGGGTGGTTGTTTGATTATTTTTTTTTTTGACCTATCATATCTCTTTTCTTTCTCCCTCACTCTTGAATACGGCTCGAGAGGACTGAAAAACTGTCTAAAAGAACCGTTAACCCCAAACCAACCAATCAACTATTGTGTACTGTCTGTTTAATGGTTACGGCGTCCTGTCTACTGTTCACTGCGACATCGATTAAATGCACAAGTGGAAAAAAAACACATCTAAAAGCTAGATGTGTGTGCCCATGCTCTCGCACTGGCAAAAACCCTATTTTGCAGTAGGCAGAAGACAGTAAACAGGACATAGAAAACAGTACACTATGTCACAGTAGACCGTAAACAGTACACAGATTAGCAAATAGTATACAGTTTTGCATGCTCTTAGGCATGTATAAAACTTCTGTCGTAGTAGACAGTGCAAGGAAACAATACCTGACAAGACAAATTGCATATGGAATTACATACCGGTATATATCCGCAAAAGATAAATTACTGGGTGCAGGAGAGGAGGAGCCCATTTAAAAATAGATAAATAACTGAAGTGGTTAGGATACCGATCTTTTAACGTCGTCACCAGGGTATTGAGTTTATTGGCCCTTCCAGATGCTATATTTAAGCAGGTTAAGTACGTTAACTGCAAAGTGTTCTCTGTTGGAGTCATAGTGTTGCTTGGTTGCAATATACGTAGCGTCTTTTTCATATTATTTACACTCGTCGGCAATTCCTTTCCTGGGCTGACGATGTTCAAACATCCATAAACAACACTTGTTCACGCGACGTTACGCGTAGCGACGTCACAGATAATTCAAGAAATTGATTAGTCCACGCAACGTTTGCTATATGTCATTTAAGAAATAGATCAGCTCTAGCAGTGAATTGTTGAGTAATAATTCACTGTTTGGAGGTCAGTTGTAAATTAGATCATATCACGAGCGCGGAGCGCGAGTGATATATCTACTTACAACTGACCGACAAACAGTGAACTATTACTCAACAATTCAATGCTAAAGCTGAACTATTTCGATTCTAACACTCAAAAACGCTGAAAAACTATTTTTTTCAATCAAACTCTCCCAACCTTCCTGCCAGCATGTTCATGCTCCCGCCAATATTCTTACGGAGTGGCTATTTACAGTTAACTGTCAATAGCCAAAAACCGTTAAAATGGCTATTTACAGTTAACTGTCAATAGCCATATTAACGATTTTTGGCTATTTACAGTTAGGTTTCCTTAAATTATTAGACAAAGGGCTTGCATGATACGCAAAAGGCCATTAGTTCGAGTCCTCGGGTTGGATAAGACTATTTCCTCCGCTTTCACGTCCGATAGTTGTCGTGGGCATCTAAAATGGGATTCTTAAGTGTGTACCTCGTTGAATGCGGGGATATTCCGGGAGGAGAGAGAAATCGTTATTGCATCGACCATGTGGTTTGATGGGCCATACGGCAGACTAGAGAAAAGAACGCAAGCCTCGGATGAGATGCCAAAGGTTACTAAGTATCGCATACAAAGACCAAGTATTTAATGAGGATGTTCGCTAAAAGATGCAAGCAGCAACTGAAATATGACAAACTATAAGAAACGGAAACGAGATGGTTTGGCTACATCTCAAGACGTTTATACAGGGCAAGTGAAATTAAAAAGAAGAAGAGATAGACAGAAGAAGAAGTTGGAAGACAATTTTATATCGTGGAGAGGATCACAACTACGGCCGCTGAGACAGGAACAGGTGAAAAGGGGTTGTTTTAAAGTCATTTCTGGTGACCGAACGACCCTGAAAGTCTATAGGATAGACACACACACACACACTCTCTCTCTTTCTCTCTCTCTCTCTCTCTCTCTCTCTCTCTCTCTCTCTCTCTCTCTCAGACGGCTCGATATAAAACTGAAATACTAAGAGAATCGAAAAACACAAAACAACTAACCGACGACAAATAGTCATTTTGAGGTTGCACACGTTTTCAGCAGAGCTTCAGTAATGGGAGCGACTGTGACAATAATCCCCATCAACAGTATTTCAGTCTGTTCGAGCCGATACTGGGTAGAGGTGAGTGATGATATGGACAAAAAAATCCACACAGGCCAGTGATAAAATTAAGATCTGGCCGAACTCGCCGAGTCCGCATCATTTAGACTGATTCCAGAACTTTAAAGCCTGGACCAAAATGACTGGGCATAATATATTATAACTAAGGAGCAACCAGCAAGGTATTGAAGTCACGCTTAAATGATAAAAGACTGTAAATAGCCATTTTAACGTTTTTTGGCTATTTACAGTCAACTGTCAATAGCCATTTTAACGTTTTTTGGCTATTTACAGTTAACTGTAAATAGCCTCTGCCATATTCCTAACTGTATCTAAGATATATGTACGTTTTTTATTGCGATTTTAGAAAGAAAAAGAGACGTAACACCGTCTAACGTCTCAAAACGTCGCAAGATTACGTCAGTTATTGCAGTGACGTCAGCAATTAGACTCACGCGCTCCGTACCAGTGAATTGTTGCAGAATAAAACACGGCAACTTTCCATTGCTTCTATAGGCGCACTGTGTTAGAATTCAGAGTGACGGCTGTTGAACGTCATAACCAAACAGGGTGGTTAATAATTATGCTTCGTTCTTTTCTTGGCGTTAAATTAGTCGAAACTTCACGCCAATGTAACGAAAAAATGATGTGAAAACTATCATAAATATAAAAGATGAATTTCATTTTTCGGAAGTTCATGGAAGTATGAACGCAGTGGGTTACGGTACAATGATTTCGGGCGTCAGTTAATTTGCACGCAACCCATTGCGGTCGTACTTCAATAAACTTCCGAAAAATGACATTTATTTATTAATTACTGTCATTTTTCCCCAGAAACCTAAATCTTCTTTCCGCACTAAAAGCAGTGCATCCAAGAATTTCAAAGAAAGTGTGTTTTGAGGTTATTGTATATCAATACTCTTATGCAAGAGCTAAGTGGTACGAAAGCTATGAATAACAGACTTCGAGAATGAGAAATCTGCAGTTAATGACAACTGCTGTCATTCAGCCGGGAGCCCCGATAGTTCAGTCGGTTAAGCGCTAGGGTGCTGATCTAGCGGTCCTGGTTTCGAGCCGCTCTGTAGGCGGGGTTCCATTACACACAGCCTTTCATTATCACCCACCCATCGTCCTGATAGGACTGAAATACTGTAAAATAGGACGTAAAATCGCAAGTCATCAGTATTAACGTCTCGGTTAATTGCCATTCATATCTACAGCAAAGTTATTTGCTGAATGACGATGGATGGATGGATGGATGGATGGATTGATGGATGGATGGATTACCTAAACTACGCAAAAGACCATTTAAAACTCGTTTTATAGCTAACTCTATGTCTTGCACTACTACTGAGCTTTTTAAAATATTTAAATCGTGCTGTTGAACATCATTTTATTAGCAAACAAAGAACCAGTTGCCACAATGGGGTTTTCCTGGTACAATTATAATTAAATAATATTTTGTGAACAATTAGCCATATGTAGGGGACGTTCATCCATAAAAAGTCTAAGTCAAACGGCGCTTTGGTTTCATGTACACACAGTCTTAAAAGTGGGTGGAGTAATTCCATACCAGTCGATCCTAATGAAACTAATTGGTAATTTATAATCTTCCAATAATAGATTGACTAAACATTGTGGCATATATGGAATTAGCAGTAGACACACTTTAAGATGCTTTAAGGTTTCTGTGTGTACTACATACCTGCGCTAAATCATATCACTTTATTTGCAATTTTTAGATTTATGTGTGTTTTTCACCTACCAACTTTGCAGAAAACCACAACGTTTCTCCATCAAGTAATAGAATTGCCCTTCCTTTACTGCAAGTATTTGTCAATGACTGGATATTGCAGAATTATGAGCATTTTTTGGTAAACACTCTGAAGAATGAGTTATGTGCCCTTGAATGCAGAAAATGGTGTTAAAAATCTGAAAAACGTCAATTTTGTATGTTACAGATTCTTGATTCATTTAAGTGTCCTTCATAGTCCTACCATTCGTACAAACGGCTAAAAAAATCATTATCAACACCATTTCACTCGCATTTCCTGATAAAATGTGGGTTGATGTGCATATATAGAGTCATACAAAGAGCAAAAAGTAGGGAAAAAAGTTTTTGAGGAAAGATAATAAAATTGCTCCACAAAGTATAAATTTCTTTTTCTGATTTCTTCGTCGAGCGATTCAGTATAAGCAAAGGTGAGAAATTGACAGTGGGCGATGCCTGTACATCGTATTTTTACTGTTTTGTTTAAGTTAATGATATGCAAAATTGGTCAATTTAGTTGCTATTTTTTTTTTCAAAACCGATCAATGTGAAACTTATTGAAGTTAGCTAATAGCGGCCATTTACAATGACGAAACTGTAGCCAGAACATTGCGGCGATACCTAACGATAAAATATTTCATGAATTTATACCACCGATAGAGCAATGGTACCTTGAATTATTCTGACAGAATTGATTGAGAAAACAATGTTAATTCAGATCAGACTAGAGTTTGCAGTGTTTGCCAACGATGATATGAAGCATTTTCTTATGAGATAAATGGACTTCTCTAGGCTCGAAGATGGAAAAGCCCATTATAAACATATTTTTTACCCAAACAACATTTTTTTTAAAGGTGTTATCAAACATTCATTTTTTATCTGAAGCATGTGCGAGCAGAGGGTTCAAAGCTCGGTCTCTAAACTCTTAAATCATAAACATTACTAAAATGGCAAAAATACAATGCACAGGCTTCGGACCACAATCATTGTGCTGCTTCGGCATCGCTTGACGGGTCACTAGAAACAAAAACTGTATTTTGTGGAGCATTGTGGCAATTGTTTGAATGCATCTGCCGTATTCGTTCGCCAGTTATATGACTCAGTTTATATGCATCATCCCACATATCATTACCAAACGTGGAGCCCTTGTAGTTCAGTAGGCTTAGCGCTGGCCTGCTAATCTAGAGGTTTCAATTGCAAGCCCCGCTGGAGGCGTGAATCTTTTTAATTGCAAACGGGGTTTCATTGCATACAGCCATACACTATCACCCACAAATCGCCCTGATATGACAGAAATGCTGTTAAAAAGGACGTAAAATCGTAATTCATCCATTCATCCATCACTGAACGTGACGGTGGAACCATTTTTCATAATGATTTGTGTTAAGAGATTCTACCATTGGTAGGGCATTGGAGACTTTAAGTCTGTAACATACAAAACTGACATTTTCAGACTTTTAATACACTTTTCTGCATTCATGTGAATATAACTCATTTTTCAGAGTGTTTACAGAAAAGTGCTCATAATTCTGCAATGTCCAGTCCTTGACAAATACTTGCATTAAAGGAAGGGCAATTATATTACTTGATGGAGAAACGTTATGGTTTTCTGCAAAGTTGGTAGGTGCAAAATACACAAAAATCTAAAAATTGCAAATAAAGTGATATGATTTAGCGCAGGTATGTAGAGGACACAGAAACCTTATAGCATCTTAAAGTCTGTCTACAGCTCATTCCATATATGCCACAATGTTTAGTCAATCTATAATTACCAATTAGTTTCATTAAGGTCGACTGGTATGGAATTACCCCATCCACTTTTAAGACTGTGTGTACATGAAACCAAAGCTCCGTTTGACTTAAACTTTTTATGGATGAACGTGCCCTACATAGGGCTAATTGTTCATAAAAAATATTATTTAATTGCAATTGTACCAGAAAAAAACCTCCTAATGGCAACTGGTCCTTTCAATGAATTGAAAATAATTATTTGTTTGAGAACCTACGATATCTCCACACTTTAAACTAACTACATAACCTTTTAATTTAGTGAATGAAAACTTATTGATTTGATAGAAAGAAGATTAGAAAGAAAATAACAATCTATCATGAGTGTCCATGTAGGATAGGGAAATCTCATCCAAGGGGTCGAAATTCCAACCCCGAGGGTGAGATTTACCTATCGTACATGGACTGGCCTACGATGGATTTTTTTCTCTCACTTTTAGCGGACTTTAATCTCAAATCAGATTAAGCTTCAAAACAGGAAAATTTTAACTTTTTTAACCAGTGATCTGCAGTTACTTTTTAGCGGCTCAGCGTGTTTATCGGGTATTAAAACGGGTGGAAACAGATTTGCACCTGAATAATAGACGGGAAACACGATAGGATGACTATTTTAACGAGAGGGGTCCAAATCACGAGCTGCCGCTGCTGTCCCCAACAGCAGCTGCTGATCTCCCAACAGCAGCTGCTACTGCGACAATAGCTGCTGCTGGGGATTTCTCTGTAAATTATAGTTTTTGACTAAAATTCATGCAGGAAAGTATGTGTGAAGCCGTCATACTCTAATATATTGCAAATTCTACCTAATGAACGATTGCTACATGCCTGGATTTAAAACAAAAACAAAATGATATTTGAGAGTGCAGCTGCATGTATAGAAAGTGTGAGACATTAGCAGTTCTCGTTCATTTTACAAGTATTCGCTTTTTAAAAAAAATGCCAACGCTCATTGGGCATACCGTTTAAAAGACAAATTTATGTGTAGGGAAAGAGTTTTTTGTGTGTTTTTAATCAGCTAAGTGCTTGGGTGAAGCATTAATGCTAAACAATATCTTGCAATGATTTATGGTACTGAAAAAATACGGAGAGTCAAACGTCATGTAACATTTTCTGTAGTGTTGTCATTGGGTTTTTGCAAATTTCAAACTGTAAATTCTTCTGTGAAAAGGGTTTATCCTACCATCGGTTGTCTCCTCACAGCAGGCACACAGAGTTGAATCAACACTGACTCAACGTTGATTCCACGTCGTGACATTGAATCAAGGTTGTGTCAATGTTGATTTAACGCGAGGTGCCCAGCTAACGCTTTTCTGTCCAGTCGGAACGTATAGGGAAGCTAAATGCAGCGAGTTGGATTCACGGCATATATTTCATTTATTTTTTTTTCTTTCTTTTTGCGATAAATACACGTAACACAGACCAAGGATTGATTCGGAGACAAGTCTTAGAATGTTCGAATGGGTCATCTGCTTAAGAAATGATATTTTCAGGTTATATTTTTTATTCTTTTCCCACTTTTTTCTCAGAAAAGACCTGCGATTTTACGATCTGTTCAACAGTTTTCAGTCATACATGTACATGTATCCGGTCGATGGGAGGGTGATGATGATAGGTTGTGGGCTATGGAACCCCGTTTACGATTAAAAAAGACTTTTTTTGCGAGAACTTAGACGTTGAAACTATGTCGCCTGACCATGTCCAACTGGCCAGAGCTCACAGTTGTAAGAGTTTAGTTTTGAGAGAGTCTTTATTTAAAGATTGACAATTATAAGCAATTCCAGCAATGCACCATGTCAACTAGACTATGAAGCTTGCTTAAGGGTTCTTGAGGTATATGATAATATATTCCGCAACACCTTTTGTCCATCCACCAGTCTATGCGTCCGTCTGTCACCAGCGGATTTCCTATATCTTACGTAAGTAATATAAGATAGATATCACCAAACCTCTATGGGGTGCCGGTTAACTATTCATTATCGTTTTATGATATCGATAAGTGAAAAAGTGCTATCCACTATACAAATAAGCGACATCCATAATTATTCATGAATATCCGTGATTCGACTCATAGATGTACAGTATTCGAAGTATGAATATCAACTAGTCTAACTACTTTATGGATATCACCGATTCGATTCATGAATATCCATAAATCGATTTATAGATATCAACAAATTTGCCCATTTATGGATATCACTAAGTCAAATTATTGATGTCAATAAATCGAAATTGTGATATTTATAATTCGAATTAGTGCTATCCATTTCTCATTTAGATTATTGGATATCTACACTTTGGATTATTGATATCCATAATTTGTGGACTGCCTGCTGTTGAAGTTAGGTAGTGATAGTGGTATCTGCTGCTACTACTGTAATGATATCTGTATTTGCCATCTATTGGTGGACTGCTTGCAGTTAAAGATAGGTAATGCGAGTGACAGCTGTTGATACTGCTGGAGTGATATCTGTATCTGTCATCTGTTGGTGGACGGCCTGCTGTTAGAGATAGGTGGAGAAAGTGACATCTGTTAATACTGCTGTAATGATATCTGTATCTGCCATCTGTTGGTGGACGGCCTGCTGTTAAAATATAGGTAATTAGAGTGACTTTAGTTTTATTGCTGAAATGATATCTGTATCTGGTGATGGTAATGATAACAAGGGCTGCTACTGGAACAAAACTTACCGTTGATAGTGCTACTGACCACCATCAGCAGCTGCCAAAGAACCATCAGCAGCTGTTGCTTTCATCAAATGATGCAGCAAAAACTATTCTTACTACTTATAGTAGCCGATGATGCCCCTCTGTTCTTCGATATCGTCAGATGATGCGGTGACTTATGATAACAACAGGAGCTGCTAATGGCACCACCATCAGCAGCCGCAAAACCACCATCAGCAGCTGATGCTTTTATCAGACGCAGCTGCAGCAGCAGCTGCCATACCGCCATCAGCAGCTGATGCTTTCCTCAAAAGCAGCATCAAAAGTTTTTCCTACTACTAATGGCAGCAGCTTATGTCCTTTTTGTTCTCCGATATCGGCAGATGATGGTGTCATTAACAGTAAGAGCAAAGCTGCTTATGTCACCACCGTCAGCAGCTGCAAAACCACCATCAGCAGCTGCAAAACAACCATCAGCAGCTGTTGCTTTTATCAGACACAGCTGCAGCAGCAGCTGCCATACCGCCATCAGCAGCTGATGCTTTCCTCCAAAGCAGCATCAAAGTTTTTCCTACTACTGATGGCAGCAGCTTATGTCCTTTTTGTTCTCCGATATCAGCAGATGATGGTGTCATTAAAAGTAACAGCAGAAGCTGCCAAAGAGCCACCTCCATCAGCTCCTGCCAAACCACCATTAGCAGCTGCTTAACCAACATCAGCAGCTGATGCTTTTATCAGACACAGCTGCAGCAGCAGCTGCCATACCGCCATCAGCAGCTGATGCTGATTTACAGTAACATCAGAAGCTGCTTATTGTACCACTGATAATAAAAGCAGCACCTGCTTATGCCACCAGCATCAGCAGCTGCCAAACTACCATCTGCAGCTGCTCAACCACCATCAGCAGCTGATGCATTTTTCAAAAGCAGCTGCAGCAGCAGCTGCCATACCGCCATCAGCAGGTGATGCTTTCCTCAAAGCAGCATCAAAAGTTTTTCCTACTACTAATGGCAGCAGCTTATGTCCTTTTTGTTCTCCGATATCGGCAGATGATGGTGTCATTAACAGTAAGAGCAAAGCTGCTTATGTCACCACAGTCAGCAGCCGCAAAACCACCATCAGCAGCTGCAAAACAACCATCAGCAGCTGTTGCTTTTATCAGACACAGCTGCAGCAGCAGCTGCCATACCGCAATCAGCAGCTGATGCTTTCCTCCAAAGCAGCATCAAAAGTTTTTCCTACTACTGATGGCAGCAGCTTATGTCCTTTTTGTTCTCCGATATCAGCAGATGATGGTGTCATTAAAAGTAACAGCAGAAGCTGCCAAAGAGCCACCTCCATCAGCTCCTGCCAAACCACCATTAGCAGCTGCTTAACCAACATCAGCAGCTGATGCTTTTATCAGACACAGCTGCAGCAGCAGCTGCCATACCGCCATCAGCAGCTGATGCTGATTTACAGTAACATCAGAAGCTGCTTATTGTACCACTGATAATAACAGCAGCACCTGCTTATGCCACCAGCATCAGCAGCTGCCAAACTACCATCTGCAGCTGCTCAACCACCATCAGCAGCTGATGCATTTTTCAAAAGCAGCTGCAGCAGCAGCTGCCATACAGCCATCAGCAGCTGATGCTGATTTACAGTAACATCAGAAGCTGCTTATTGTACCACTGATAATAACAGCAGCACCTGCTTATGCCACCAGCATCAGCAGCTGCCAAACTACCATCTGCAGCTGCTCAACCACCATCAGCAGCTGATGCATTTTTCAAAAGCAGCTGCAGCAGCAGCTGCCATACCGCCATCAGCAGCTGATGCTTTCCTCCAAAGCAGCATCAAAAGTTTTTCCTACTACTGATGGCAGCAGCTTATGTCCTTTTTGTTCTCCGATATCAGCAGATGATGGTGTCATTAAAAGTAACAGCAGAAGCTGCCAAAGAGCCACCTCCATCAGCTCCTGCCAAACCACCATTAGCAGCTGCTTAACCAACATCAGCAGCTGATGCTTTTATCAGACACAGCTGCAGCAGCAGCTGCCATACCGCCATCAGCAGCTGATGCTGATTTACAGTAACATCAGAAGCTGCTTATTGTACCACTGATAATAACAGCAGCACCTGCTTATGCCACCAGCATCAGCAGCTGCCAAACTACCATCTGCAGCTGCTCAACCACCATCAGCAGCTGATGCATTTTTCAAAAGCAGCTGCAGCAGCAGCTGCCATACCGCCATCAGCAGGTGATGCTTTCCTCAAAGCAGCATCAAAAGTTTTTCCTACTACTAATGGCAGCAGCTTATGTCCTTTTTGTTCTCCGATATCGGCAGATGATGGTGTCATTAACAGTAAGAGCAAAGCTGCTTATGTCACCACCGTCAGCAGCTGCAAAACCACCATCACGATAGGTGGTGACAGTGACAGCTGTTGCCGCTGCTGCATTAAATATCTGTATCTGCCATCTGTTTGTGGACTGCCTGCTGTTGAAGAAGGGTAGTGAGGGTGACAGCTGTTGCTGCTGTTGGATTAAATATCTGTATCTACCATCCGTTGGTGGACTGCCTGCTGTTGAAAATAGGTAGTGAGAGTGTCAGCTGTTGCTGCTGCTTGATTGAATATCTGTATCAGCAAGCAGCTTGTGGATTGCTTGCTGTTGAAGATAGGTGGTGACAGTGACAGCTGTTGCCGCTGCTGCATTAAATATCTGTATCTGCCATCTGTTTGTGGACTGCCTGCTGTTGAAGAAGGGTAGTGAGGGTGACAGCTGTTGCTGCTGCTGGATTGAATATCTGTATCTGCAAGCAGTTGGTGGACTGCCTGCTTTTGAACATAGATAGTGAGAGTGACAGCTGTTGCTGTCTCTGGATTAAAATATATTTGTTCATGCAATCTGTTGGTGGACTGCCTGCTGTTGAAGATAGATAGTGAGAGTGACAGCTGTTGCTGCTGCTGGATTAAATTTCTATATCTGCCATCTGCTTGCTGTTGACGATAGGTAGTGAGGGTGACAGCTGTTGCTGCTGCTGTACTAGATATCTGTATCTGCCTCCTGTTTATGGACTGCCTGCTGTTGAAGACAGGTGGTCAGAGTTACAGCTGTTGCTCCTGCTGTATTAAATATCTGTATCTGCCATCTGTTGGTGGACTGCCTGCTGTTCAAGAAAGGTAGTGAGAGCGACAGCTGTTGCTGCTGCTGGATTAAATATCTGTATCTACCATCTGTAGGTGGACTGCCTGCTGTTGAAGATAGGTAGTGAAAGTGACAGCTGTTGCTGCTGCTGGATTGAATATCTGTATCTGCAAGCAGTTGGTGGACTGCCTGCTGTTGAAGATAGATAGTGAGAGTGACAGCTGTTGCTGCTGCTGGATTAAATATTTGTTCAGGCAATCTGTTGGTGGACTGCCTGCTGTTGAAGATAGATAGTGAGAGTGACAGCTATTGCTGCTGCTGGATTAAATTTCTATATCTGCCATCTGCTTGCTGTTGACAATAGGTAATGAGGGTGACAGCTGTTGCTGCTGCTGTACTAGATATCTGTAATTGCCTTCTGTTTATGGATTGCCTGCTGTTGAAGACAGGTGGTCAGAGTTACAGCTGTTGCTCCTGCTGTATTAAATATCTGTATCTGCCATCTGTTGGTGGACTGCCTGCTGTTCTAGAAAGGTAGTGAGAGCGACAGCTGTTGCTGCTGCTGGATTAAATATCTGTATCTACCATCTGTGGGTGGACTGCCTGCTGTTGAAGATAGGTAGTGAGAGTGACAGCTGTTGCTGCTGCTGGATTAAATATCTGTATCTACCATCTGTAGGCAGACTGCCTGCTGTTGAAGATAGGTAGTGAGAGTGACAGCTGTTGCTGCTGCTGGATTAAATATCTGTATCTACCATCTGTAGGTGGACTGCCTGCTGTTGAAGATAGGTAGTGAAAGTGACAGCTGTTGCTGCTGCTGGACTAAATATCAGTATCTACCTTCTGTTGGTGGACTGCCTGCTGTTGAAGATATGTAATGAGAGTGACAGCTGTTGCTTCTGCTGGATTAAATATCTGTATATGTCATCTGTTTGTGGACTGCCTGCTGTTGAAGGAAAGTAGTGAGAGTGACTTCAGTTGCTGCTGCTTGAATTATATCTTTTTTCTACCATCTGTTTGTGGTTATACTCGTGATACCAGGAGCTGCTTCTGGAGACGAAACTAACCTTTGCTGCTGCCTTCTGTTACGAGGGTGATAGCTGCTGCTGACAGTGGACGGAGTGATATCTGCAGTAAGTTTTAGTGAGAGTTACTACTTCTTGTGGTGTACGTGACTAGAGTGATATATTGTGCTGTTGTTTATCAACGAGTGAAAACTGATGCTGATGGTTTCTGTGATATTTGCTGTGACAACAGCAGCAGCTGTTGTATCTTCAAATTAACAGCAGTAGAAGTTATTTCATTCCTCCCCTTAGACAACAACAGCAAATCTTACTCTCCACCTAGGTTGCAGGATGTGGCGCTTTTACAACCAGCTGCAGCAGCGTGTGAATTAAAAAAAAACCCATAAAATCTGCTACTTCTATCATCAGAAAAGAATAAGACAAAAGCGATAAGCCGTACTAACTGCAACTGTGGCATTAGCAATTGTACCTATTAAAAACCACCATCAACAGCTAATGCTTTCGACAGATGGTGGTGCCACTAAAAACAACACCAGCAGCTGCTTATGATACCACCATCAGTAACTGACACCACCATCAGCAGCCTATGCTTTTACTTACAGCACCAGCAAATTGTACTCTAAACACTAGTGGCAACAGCTGACATCCCTCTGATCTCCGATATAGGCAGATGATAGTGTCATTTACTAAAAGCAGCGGCTGCTTATGACACCACCATCAGCAACTGACATCACCATAAGCAGCTAATACTTAATCAACAGCATCCGTAATGGTTATTCTCAATACTAATGACAGTAGCTGATATCCCTCTGTTCTCCGATATCGGCAGATGGTAGGGTCACTGTCACTAATAATAACATCAGCAGCTCATTCTGACACCACCATTTGCAACTGACATCACCATCAGCAGCTGATGCTTTCATCAACAGCAGTAGTTATTCTAAATACTTATGGCAGCAGCTAATGTCCCGCTGTTCTCAAATATCAAAAGATGGTGGTGTCACTATCACTAATAAACAACATCAGGAGCTGCTTATGACACCACCATCAGCAACTGACTACATTATCAGCAGCTGGAGATTTCATCAACAACAGCAGCAAAAGTTATCCTGAGTACATTATGGCAGCAGCTGATGTCCTTCTGTTCTCCGATATCGGCAGATGGTGGTGTAACTATAAAAAAAACACTAGCAACTGCTTATGACACCAGCATCAGGAACTGACTTCTCCATCAGCAGCTATTGCTTTTACTTACAGCAGCAGCAAAAGTTATTCTATTACTAATGGCAGCACCTGATGTCCCTCTGATCTTCAATATCGACAGATGATGTGGTCTCTGGTACAAACATCAGCATCTGCTTATGAAAACTGGCGGAGCAGCAGATGTTACTCCTGTCAAACCACCAACATTAGTGTCTGCAAATACTACACACGGCAAAAACAGTAATATAAGCCTAAATCCTTACTATAAACAGTGGCTGACACTTTTAATAACACCATTATCACAGGCAGCATATATCAATCTTAAAAAAAGAAAAGAATATTGAAAACATCAGCATCAGTTGTCACTATCATACCACGAACAGAAGCAGCAGTGTAACAGCAACAAAGTAGAAAAAGGTGCAACACTCTCTGTCAACAACTAGAAACAACAAATATTAGGCCCCAGCACAAAATATCAAAAGATGTCAGTCTTGCAATAAAAAGAGTGTCAGGAAGTGTCTTTCTCACCACCAAATGTTGCATCACAAATTCTTTTCACACCCGTAGCATTTATATACTCGAAAAAAATATTAAAGGGTCAAACTTTTACCCCGCGATTTCTGGAACTATTATAAACATTTGGTAAAATAATTCATTTCCACCTTCCATTTCATTCATTTTACAAGTTTTGTACACACGAAGTTTGAAAATATAGCCTATATTTTGACCAAGTCCAGACTTCAATACACACTACCCTCAAAATCAGAGTTGTTTGAAGTCCATAGGGAACAAATTCACCAAAATTTTCGATTTCGCCAATTCATGAATTTTTTGAAAAATTGCTCGATAGTCATCAAGTTTAATCATTTTTAAGGTCAGCAAGGTATAAGAAGTTTAAAACTCATAGCAATTTTAAAAGTTATTCCCGACCAAACTGACACACTATCAATTCTCTATGGGAATTCCAACAACTTTCATTTTAGGGGTAGTTTGACTTAAAGCTTGACCTTGGTCAAGACAAAGGATGTAGGTTCAAGCTTCATGTGTATAAAACTTGTAAAATGAATAAACTGGAAGGTAGAAATGAATTATTTTACCAAATGTTTGAAATGTTCCAGAAATCGCAGGGTAAAAGTTTGACCCTTTAATATTTTTTTTGAGTATATATATATGAAGAAGAATGTTTATTCAAGTGCTATATAGGTTATGTAGCCCTTGAGCATATACATGTACATACATGCAATACAAATATAAACGATGTGACAGGTAGTACAATAAGTGCATAATATCACCTTAATAAATACAGAATAATATGTGAGTCAAGAATCATTAATACTTAAAGCTATTAATTTCTTTCCTCTGAGCTATATTCTAACCTATCCCACTAAGACCTTATCTTTGCTTGGTGAAAACTGTGTGACTCTTCTTGTAATATCCCTTCGGGCACTATGCCTAACCAGCATTGAACCAACGTCGATTCGACATCATGACGTCGAATCGTCTTCGGTTCAAACCTGATCAAACCCCATGTGCCCGACGGGTTATTTGTAAGGTAACTTAATTCGTTGCGAGCCCTAAACTGCATATAAGGCACATCTGTCATGCGAATTGGAGAGAACTGTGTGACTCTTCTTGTAATATCCCTTCGGCACTATGCTTAGCCAGCATTTGACCAACGTCGATTCGATATCGTGACGTCGAACCGACGCTGGTCCAAACTTGATCAAACCCCATGTGCCCGACGGGATATTTGTAAGGTAACTTAATTCGTTGCGAACCCTAAACTACATATAACGCACATCTCTTTTGCAAAATGGAGAGAACTGTGTGACTCTTCTTGTAATATCCCTTCGGGCACTATGTTTAGCCAGCATTGAACCAACGTCGATTCGATATCATGACGTCGAACCGACGCTGGTTCAAAGCTGATCAAACCCCCATGTGCCCGACGGGATATTTGTTAGGTAACTTAACTCGTTGCGAGCCCTAAACTACATATAAGGCACAGCTGTTATGCACATTGAAGAGAACTGTGTGACGCTTCTTCTTGTAATATCCCTTCGGGCACTATGATTAGCCAGCATTGAACCAACGCCGATTCGACATCATGACGTCGAACCGACGTTGGCTCGGAGCTGATCAAGCCCCATGTGCCCGAAGGGATATTTGAAAGGTAACTTAATTCGTTGCTAGCCCTAAACTACATATAGCGCTCATCTGTCATGCAAAACACCCAAAGTGGCTATGTGAAAAAGCAAACACCAGTTTGAGTACCTAAACAAACAAAACAGTTTTGTGTCTACACTGAAAACACATATTTGAAGGAAATAAGAGAAAATAAACCTTACGTAAATATATGGCAGCAGAGGGACATTAGCTGCTATATATTTTTTTTCGTTGATGCTGACAATGGCTTTCTGAACAACCCGAACGACCTTGAATAATTTATTCTGTTGTTTTTATTTCTCTGTTTATACCAGTACCATGGTCTTGCATGCTCTTAGTATTAGTCCTCAAACACATACATTGAGATGACACTAGAAGCTCTAAATGCAGGAAAAAATAATTGTAATTAAATAAATAAACTTGAAAAATTAACTTCTGAAAATTAACTTTGACCTTGTCTTTTTTTCAAACGTCTTGCTGATCTTACCCAACAAGTAGAGCCAAACTAAAAACAGGGGATAAATGAGCAATAAAAAGGCAAATAAGAAGAGAGGAAAGAAGAGAAAAGAGTGGCCAAGATCTGTAGGAAAATTTAAAAACGATGAGAAAAAATGAATGTCATGTTGAATAGCTAATTATAGTATCTTCTGCGGGAGTCTCAGCTGAAGTTGCGGACCTGGTGTTGTCTCAGAGGCAACAGCAGTTGTTTCTTTCTGTACAGCTGCAGTTGATAGTTGATGCCAGAGGTACTATTGACCTACCTTAAATTAACTTGCAAGCTGAGCGAAAACGGATTTGCGATATATCGGTATTACGGTATTGTGAGACAACTTTATCATGTTCTTTTTAAGATACGTTTTCTGTAATAAGTACTTTAACTCCGAAATTCAACGCTGTTTAAGATGTTAATGGTCATATTTAACTCTGAGTTTATTTCATTTATAATAATTAATAACATTAAATAATACGCAGACTCTCAAACACTGTACACGTATCCTAGTGATAATTCGAATTATGAACATCAATATTTTTATAGATATCCATAATTCGAATTATCGATATCCATAATTCGAACTCAGGATATCCGAAAATCATAATCATTAATAGATATAATTTGTATCATGGATATCACAAATCCGATTTTTGGATATTCATAATTTGATTTATGGATGGTCATAAATCGAATTATGGATATCGGATATCACTTATTACTAATGGATATCAATAAATCAAATAGGTGATACCAATGTCGAATTAGTGATATCCATTAATCATTAAGATTATTAGATATCCATAATTCAAATATTAAGTAAAATCCATAATTCGGGTTACGATATCAATATTTGGGCCCGTTTATGTATAACACTAATTAGAATTATGGATATCAGATATTCTTCGTTACAAATAATAAGTTTCAATAATAGTCCAGGAGCCCAGGAGAAAAAAAAAGAGGTTCGCTCTCCTTTAATAGTAGAGTTTGGCAACCCTGTGCATTAAAATATACATTTATTTTACCATAGAGTTTGGCCCGGAGACATTTTGAGAAACGCCCAGGAGACTCAAAAATGACCATCTGCTCACCTGAGTAATTTCTACAGAGGATAGGCCTATCTCTTCTGTTGTGCTTCTTCCGACACTGAAGCCAGCCTTTTGTTCAGCGATAATCTCTTCAACTTGGGATTTGAGCCTGTTAAAGATGACTTTCAGCATGACTTTATTTTGAGGCTGATGGTTCTGTGGTTCTGGCAGAGTTGGCCCTCTTGAGGGAGCATAGTTACCAGCGACGGAGTCATTGGGGTCGGCCATTCTTCTGTTCTTTAGAACTTTTTATAGACCTTTCATGGTCTTCCTGCCTGCTTGAACAAGTTATACTGAAATATAATCAACCCCGGCAGACATTTCCTTTTTCAGTGCAGCTACTACAATCTAAGCTGCCTCGCGAAGGATCGGTTGTAGATTTTTCTGAGTGCCAAGTGCAGTCCAGAACTGTATTGTCACCATGACACATGGTTGTATAGCTCTGAGCAATATTCTGTCCATCTGCTTTTGTGCTCTTTCAGACATGTTCCAGACGAGTCCTGGATATTTGTTGATCTACCCTGTTTCCCTGAAGTTAGATCCTTCACCATCTGTTACGCTGATATTTTTGTTCAGGCAAGTTTCAATCTCCTCGAACTGTCCTCCTTTGCTTTCTTCGGGGTCTTTTGAACACTCTTGTCGACTGTCCTGCATTCCTTCACTCGTTCTGTTTCATGCCGGCTCTTCTTCGAATCTCTCCTTCATCACAGAGAGATCAAGAACGTCTCTGGTGACCCAGGGCGTTGTCCTCTGACGTTCCTTCCTAGTTATCTCACTGGCTGTGTCAGTCAATGTTGTATTGTAGTTTGTTATCATGCTATCTATGTCTGTCATCATTTAGACTGATGACTGGTACAAATTTCCCGCCTATTGTTACTTGGAACGTGCATGTCCACATCTGGGTTTTTTAACTTCTCACGGTGAAACCTCAGGCTTGGCTGGGTTGTCTTTCTGGTCTCCTTCAGACGAACTTGAGAGGTAATCATCAACAGGTAATTTACACTCCATATGTCTGTGCTGAAAAAGCTCCTTGTACTCCTCGTTGGAACCGCTTCCTCACCAAGATGTACTTAATATGGTCTTAATACTTCCTGGCTCGGCTATGCTATGTCCACCTTGTGGATGGTTTGTGGGGCCCAGAATTTTGTCAGTACAGATTGTTAAAGATGCTAATTTAGGAGTTTGAGACCCGGCTCATTTGTCTCGGCATTGCAGTAGAGTCTGAATACGTCTCTCCAGACTGTTTGTGGTTCCCTTACACTTGCCATTTCAATCACATTGTACAACCAGAATGTCCTTCGTAATTTACTGGAGTTACTGGTAGAAATGGTCTACCTTCTTGTCATCTTGCTCAGATCTTTATGATTGTGTTGTGACATTGAAAGGAGCAGCTCGCAAACGGAGAGTCTGCTGCAGACTGGTTGGCAAACCTTGTGTCTGTCATCCGTTGACAATTCACCAAAGTTCTCAATGCATATCTCAGAGCTCCAGTATGTTCCAGAAGTACCTGTCCATTTTGTGGATCAGCTCTTCAAGTTTCCCGGATGGCCTCAGAGCCCTCACATACCAGTTTTCTACTGAGATGTTCTCCCTACCTCTCATTTTCTCGACCTTAGTCACATCAGTCGCACACTTATCAACTACATGTACTTACTAACGTCAAACGGTAGGCGTGATCATTCTTAAGCTGGGCCCCGACAGACCCAGTATTTAAGTATCATTGGAGGGGGGGGGGTCGTGTAGCGCAGTCGGTAGCGCGTCTGACTTTTAAGCCAGAGGTCCCGGGTTTGATACCCGATCCGCCCACTTACTTTCATTTCCCCCTCCGCTGATTCAAGAACGGCAGTTGTCAGTTACTGGTGAAAGTAAGTGCACTTAGTACTGGTCTAAGCGTGGCCAGGAACATGGCCATAGCTGTTTACCGTGGACGTTAAATAATAACACAACAACTAAAAGTATCCTAGGGTCTGCCTTCCAAAATGTTACTTGGGCAAAAGTCAACCTGATGGAGACCATACTTCTTCAGGCTGATTTTGTTGACCACAACCGAAATCCAAGAAAATTATATGGCTCGCCTTGGTCATGAGCACGTGTCGGTTGGCTAAAACTATTATTCCACCCCGGGAGTTGACCTCTTCTAGGAGGACGTTCACTCTTTGATGTTGAGTCTACACCAACCCAAATTGACCCCTAGGCTTGGGATACCTATGGAGTTGGAAGTGGCTTCTTGGTTTCTCCAAGCAAGCCACTAAATATAATACAACATACGGAAAGGGCCAAGCTGATCAGGCCTATCCTAATCAACAGTGATCTCTGAAATCTAGATGTTGTACCAAGCTGAGCAAGGCTCGCTCGGGTCTTGCAGCTAACACACGACTGTTGAACTCATGTTGGTGCTCTATACTGGCCGTTGACTTCTTCTAGGAAGTCTTCAACCCAGTGATGTTGTTTTCACAGGTGTTCTTTAGCACGTTTTGTCCTCAGACCTAGCAATGAATTCCTAGGTGGACTGCCAACATAGGCTAACGATTGCACCTACCCTTCTACATGTAGTTCTTATAACCCTCCCAGGCTGATGAGATCCATCTGCCCACACGCAACCGTTAGTTTTGGACTACATGGTACCATGGCGATTAGGTTATACTATGCACTTATACACTTTTAAGTTCGAAAAAGCCCTGGTTCCACAAATTTTTGAAATGAAATTTTATCTTTATACAGTATAATCGAATCATATTGTACATTTTGTATAAATTGTATTTTACATATAGATATGTCCATATAAAACGTACATAAATATGTAACATATAAAAATCAGTAGCACATATAAATATGTATATATTCTCCTTTAAAAAGCCTCCACTTTGTAAGGGAACTTTATAAAATGTCTATTTACTACATTATTTTGATACAGATTAAACAGAGTTGCGGCTTAATGAAGGGTAGCCTTTTTCTTCAGGGTTTATATGAAATTAATATTTATGACTGACATGTGTAGCAAATTTGCATCAAATTGCACGTTTATATATTTTATAAAAAAACATTATGTTTTCAATTATTTTTACGGACTTTTGGGACCGAATCACTCACACTAAAAATGGACCATAAATGGTCCATTTGGCACAGAACATGTTAAACATTTCAGTGTTCATCAACAAAATTCCAACCAAAATGCCTTATTCCATGTCAATGAGAGACAGTTGTAGTTTAAATAGTTAGGATTAAGAGAATTTTGCATTCATATATCTCATTTTACCTTGGCACGCCCGTTATCTCGAACAAAAATGCTATGCACTTAAAAACTGTCACAGGCTATATGCTAAACCTCCATACTTAAATAAAATCAAAAATCTTTTAGAAGTGATTCAGAACATAACATTTTTAAAGGGTGGGGTCAAAATTACGAAAATTATACTACTGGTAATTATCCCTTTGTGGGGCCCCTTTGATGCTATTTACATCACCTTGGAAGGTCTTATTTATTAGAACACATTTGTGGCAACATATATATGGGTGTAATTTAATACAAAATTAAGACAACCGGATTTTTATCGAAATTTAAAAAAATCAGAGAAAATAGTCATTTTTTGTCATTTTTACAAATTAACCCCTCTAGCGCCCCAGAGGGATTTCTCAGAATGTCTCCGGGCTTTATTATGTCCAGAGGGGTACAGGCTATAACATCCACATGGTTGCCAAACTCTACTCTTTAGGGAGAGCGAAAGTGTTATCTAGCGTAGCCACAGATTTCGGGCCTAGCACTATAACGACTGCTCTGCGATTATTTATGGATATTCACTATTCAAATTATGGATATCAATTATTCAGCCCGATTTCTTGATATAACTTATTTAAAATATGGATATCCCTACTTCGAATTACATATATGAGCCGCGACACGGGAAAACCAACAATCTGGTTGTGCACCCAGCGCAGACTCAGATCAGCCTGGGCATCCACCCAGTCTGATCAGAGTCTTCGCTGTCCGCATGGAGGTAGCTAAGACCCTTAGCTACCCTTTGGGCACTAAACGAAGAGTCTGATCAAACTTGGCGAATGCCCAGGCTGATCTGAATCTGCACTGGGTGCACAACCACATTGTTGGTTTTCTCGTGTCGCGGCTCATATGTATTTCCATAATACTGCCCATAGCTATCAATAACTCTAATTATGGCTATCCATAAATCGAATTAGTGATATCATAATTCGAATTGGTGATATCCATAAAATCGGATATTTGACATCCATAATTCGAAGTTGTGATATCCATTCTTTGAATAAGTGATATCAATAAATGGGCTGACCAAGACCTGACAAATGTAACAATTTTCTACTTGCTCACTGTGCACTGGGAAAGCAAATACTTTTATTTGACCAGCAAAATTTCTTGCTTCTCCAGAATTATTGTTGTAACACAAATTTCCGATGAAAGAGATTACAGGTGTGATCTACGAGACAAGGCTGAGATATATGATAAACTTTATTTTTCAGCATTTTTTACGTGTGTACATCATCTAAAGTGGTCCTGGCATCTAAACTGGTCCTGGCATCTATTTTGGTCCTGATCAGCCTCTAAATTGGTCCCGGCTGGCATCTATTATGGTGCGATAAGCAGCCTCTAAGATGGTCCTGAGTTCTTTACGTAAAATATGAAAAACTAATAGTTTTTGCTACTAAAAACTGCTATTCACGACTTTATATTCATAGCCAGGGTGCAAGCCATTTTAAAAATATTTCTCGTGTGTGTGTGTGTGTGGGGGGGGGGGGGGGGGGGGGGGAGTGTGTGTGTGTGTGGGGGGGGGTGCTTGTTTAGCCCCGCCCCTCTTTCTATGCCTATGTCGTTTTATTTTCAATATCGAACGCCAATGGTTTCAACGTAATTCCAGTAAGTTATTGACACAGCTCCATGTTTCTGCGACTCGTGCTCTTGCAAACCATCTCCGCATCGAATCGACAAAAATTCTATTTTAGCGCGCGCTGGTATAATAGTATGTGAATGAGTACGAAGCATTTTCTCCTGGCGCTTTCATTCTCCCACCGCCAATGCTTCATCTTTTCGCATTGTTTTGATAAAATGCGAGATACATGAAGACTTTGGCTACATAATTTAGCTTCAAGCAAACGCGACATAATGTTTTCTTGTGTTGTAGTTTGATTTGATGATGAGAATCATGTAACACGAAAAAAGTAACGCGAAAAACAGATATTGCATGGACATGAAAAAACTCTGCACGATATGCGTGTTCACATGAGGAAGCAAACTGTGGATTGCGCGCACATGGATTGCTGCCTAAAAAAGGGAGAGGGAATGTAGGATAGAGAAAACAACCATGATTTTCTATGCATTACCAGCTGTTGGCACCGAGTAGCCTGGCATTCAGGCCGTATATTTATATGTTAATCTGCAACAAGGTACTTAACTCCCGGGACTTAACTACTGTAAACGATTGTCAGAAGATTCTATCACTTACTCAGTAGCTGAAATACAGGACTAACTTGGAATACTGTAACAGAGAAATAGTCTAGCTGTCCGGAGGCCTGTACTCATTCTTTAAAATCATAGATACTGTTTCGAATTATTTAATATTTTATTAAAAGCATTTAGTCGATTGTACTGGTCTAATCCCATTTAAACCCGAACCTGAAAGGTAGATATACATGTACTTTAAAAGCATGTTTGATTGCTATTACGAATTGCATAAAAACATTATGACGCTCGAAAATTTGGAGAGAATGCTTCGAAAAATTCTTTTTAGCTGTGCCTATAATGACGCGGAACGTTTTGAAATTTCCGTTGTTGATCACACTGGGTGCATACCCAGGCTGATCTGAGGCTTCGCTAGATTCACATTGCTCATAGCAATAACACATTATTCGTAGAAAGCACTACTATGCATAGTTATCGGGGATATTACTTGGATTATTTTAGAGGCTGCTTATCTAACAAAAATAGATGCCAGCCGGGACCAGTTTAGAGGCTGATCAGGACCAAAATAGATGCCAGGACCAGTATAGATGTAGGACCACTTTAGATGATGTACATACGTGTATCAACCAAATAAAAGAGTGCTGAAAATGTCTCCTTCCCCACTCCAACCTGCATTCGCACTGCTGATTTTTTTTTTCACCTCTCGTAACGATGTTCCCGAAGTGGCTCTGCGGTTTCCATCTGTTGGATTTTATTGTAAGTGTATTTCAATTCTCGTAACGACATTGGATTTTATGTACTGTTCTGTTTCAGTTCTCCTAACGACGTTCGCCAAGTGCGTACGTAACTATAGTTGCACACCCCTGGCGCCGAGTGTTCGTCCAAGTCCTATGTATATTGTTTTGTTCTCTTCTCTTCTCCTAACGACGTTCCCCATGTGGTCAGCGATACGTAACTATGACTATAGTTGCACACAGCCGTCCAAATTTATATTTTGTAATCGACCCTATTAGCGCACGTGACCCAATAAGCGCAGATCATGGGAAGTTCTGAGGCATATGATTTTTAGCGCACATATTTTTACTGGTTTATCCCTTTGATTGCTTGTTACAAGTGCTGAAAACACTATAAATTCTTACAGTTTTCACTTACAAAGCATCTCCATCCTGCATGACTATATGCAGCTTTTCTCTAATGATTCAGTTTATTTCTATATATAATAATTCTTTGAAATGTGCGTTTATTAGGACGAATGTCTACTGAAAGTATTTAATGTTTAGCGCACAGTGCGCTTTACGGGTCGAATACGGTACACCTTTATTTTTTTAGTTATAATTTAGAAGCTTATTATATTTTGTTGGTATGTAAGGGAAGCAAACTATTCCAATTCAGTCTCTTATATGTACCATGTTTTAATCTTTGCCAAGGAAATAGATTTATTTTTATTTTTTCTTTTGTATTTATTTTTTTTAATTTATTTTTGTAGCTATTCCATTCTAGTATATATTATTCTCGCAAAGGAAATAAGTTAACATGTCTGTAAACTATATTTAGGCACAAGGGAGAAGCCTGCGATAGATAAATCCTATTATTGTATAACTGCAACTACAGTTATTCAATTTAAACACAGACGTTATTATTATTATTATTATTATCATCATCATTTGTCATTATTATTTTGGGCTTTACAGCCCTTACAAGAACACTTACCTATATCGAGCCGATCGTTCCTAGAAAGTGGGCTAAAACCAAACTTAATGGGGTAAAACGTCAATAGCTGCTGCGAGGCTATCAGCAGCTGCTGCGAGGCTATCAGCAGCTGCTGCTGAGGCTAGCAGCGGCAGCTCGTGATTTGGATGTTACTGATTTTAACTTCCAGAGGGCAAAAACAAAAGACAACTTAGCCTCTCACGTCACGCGCATCCAGATTGCTGGCGACGTTTAATAACCGGTTTTAGTGACGTCATTAACTTAAGTGAAGTCACAAACCTATGAACTGCTATCAAACGTCATCCGGGATGCTTGGGTGTCCATTTTGTTGGTACAAAATTAAAATGTAGGCCTAAGTCAAAAAACTGAAAGAGTCTGGTTGCTTATATTATAAGATAGAAGTTGAGTGCCTATCTTATATATGCAAAGGTGGGAGAATATAACAATCCATCATGATGTCCATGTAGGATAGGGAAATCTCACCCTCGGGGTCGGAATTTCAACCAGGGACCCGGCAAGCCTCGTCCCTGGTTGAAATTCCGACCCGAGGGTGAAATTTTTCTATCCTATATGGACTGGCTCATGATGGATTATTTTTCTCCTACTGTTAGCGGATTTTAAATATCAAGTCGGATAAGGCTTCAGAACAGGAAAATTTTACTTTTTTTAATCAGTAATCTGAAGTAAATTTTGAGCAGCCCAGTATGTCTATTGGGTCATAAAATGGATGAAAAAAAACACAGTTTGCACCTTAAAAAGGAAACACGATATAGGGACTATTTTCTTCCAGAGGGCGAAAACAAAATGCAACTTAGCCTCTCACGTCACGCGCGTCAAGTTTGCTAGCGACGTTTTATAACCAGTTTTGGTGACGTCATTAAAATTGAGTGACGTCACAAACCTTTGATCTGTTATCAAACGTCATCCGACATGCTTGCGTGTCTATTTTGTTCATTTAAAATTAAAAAAGATTAGTCAAAATTTGAAAAAGTCTGGTTGCTAATATAAGAAAGATGTTGCCAGGTGTAAGATAGAAGTTTCTTATATGAGCTAAGGGCCTATCTTATATATGCAAAGGTGGGAGAAAGAAGTTTCTTAAATGAGCTGAAGACCTATCTTATATATGCAAAGGTGGAAGAAAATGATCTCTTTAATGATAGAAATGCTTTCTTTACATCTAAAGAACAGGGCCCAGTTGTTCAAAACTGACGACGTCTTTAGTTAACGAGATGTTAAATTTTCAAAAGTATTATACATAAAAAAGCTGCTATTTTTTGCCAAAAAAGCTCCTAAATTTTTTCCCAGTATAAAGATAATACCACAGTTGACTTTGTAAGTACTTTTATCATATTATGACGTCGCATCCGAGAATGTCATAAAGCCTTGCATTAAAAACGATAATCAACTAGTGGATTTAATATGCAAATTACGTCGTAACGTTATGTATTGACGTCCATAAAAAGTCGCGTTTTCTAATTGCGAAATCGTGTCGTTTTAGTGCTAAATTTGCTACTAAATGCGATTTTAGTGTCATATGATAAATAGAATCTTGCATTCGTACTCCTGTATTATTGAATTTATTAAACTCGTTGGGGAAAACCGAGAAGATGCTCGGCATAGCCTCGCATCTTATCTTTTTCCTCAACTCGTTTAATAAATTCAATAATACATGAGCACTCATGTAAGATCCTCTACTTAGACATGACGAATCCTTGTCTTGCCACATCGTTAAGCTAACGATGCTTTGAACAACTGGGCCCTTATTGTGAAATATATGATAGATAAAAGTTTAAACCAAAGAACATAAATGGTATACATGTACGTTATTGTGTTGCAAAAAGGCAAAGGTTTTTAAATTCAAGGTCGCGCCAAAATCTCCTTTGCAACAGGGGGCAAATTGAGCAATGGCATTTACTGCCAAGCCGTTGCAGAAACTTTGACAAAACTTTTGTAGACTTGTTCCTTGAGAGGTCTTTTATCAGCTGTATTTTTTTGGCCAACTGCTTGGATGCCATGGTAACCAAAATGCCAAAAATGGAAAAAATACTTAAAAAATTATCTTCTCTGAAGCCACTGGGTCGCTTGAGCCGAGATTTCATCTATAGCATCCTTGGGCTAGGGAATTGAAAGTTTATGTTTTATATGAAAATCGGCTGTTTAGTTTGGTCGCTATGGCAACTTAGAGTTGCATAGACTTATAATGGGGAAAATTGAAGAAGAAAAAAGCATTTACTGCTGAGCCAGTGCAGATATTTTGACATTTTTTACAGAAATGTTCCTTGAGAAATCTTCTATCAGCTATGTGATTTTTTTTTTCTGGCCTACTGCTCTTTATATTGGTTGCCATGGAAACCAAATGCAAAAAATGAACAAAAAATACTTAAATGATCACTTCTTAAGCCACTGGGCAGCTTGGGTCCAGATTTTATCTGTAGCATCCTTGTGCCGGGAGATTGAAAGTTTATGTTTTTTATGAAAATCAGCTTTTCAGGTTGGTTGCTATGGCAACTTAGAGTTGTATTGATTGATAATGGGGAAAATTGAAAAAGGGCATTTACAGCTAAGCCATTGCAGATATTTTGCCCAAAACTCTTATAGAAAATTTTCTTGAGAAGTCTTCTATCAGCCATATTTTATGTTTTCCATTGTCATTGTTCAAAGGACATGGTTGGTATGGCAACTGATGGGTAAAACAAACAATGGGATTTATTGCTAAGCCATTGTAGATATTCTGACCTAACATTTTCAGAAATATTCCTGGAGTGGTCTTCTATCAGCCCTATGTTCCTTCTGCACACTGCTCATTTTGGTCAGTCATCATAGCAACCAAAAGGAACAAATGAGCCGCGACACGACAAAACCAACAATGTGGCTGTGCGCCCAGCGCAGACTCAGATCAGCCTGGGCATCCGCCCAGTCTGATCAGAGTCTTCGCTGTCCGCATGGAGGTAGCTTATACCCTTAGCTACCCTTTGAGCGATTAATAAAGAGTCTGGTCAAACTAGGCAGATGCCCAGGCTGATCTGAGTCTGCACTGGGCGCACAGCCACATTGTTGGTTTTCTCGCGTCGCGGCTCAAATAGCAATGATCCTTTGAAAATTATTTTTTTTTGTTGCCACGGCAATGAAAATGTAAACAATAGTTATATATTTTGTTATCAAGTCAACAGACTGAGACTTTGCAGTAGTATATTTTTTTTAGCCTGTACAAATGTGACATCAATTTTGAGCCTGTACAAATATGCGATAGCAATTTTGAGCTAAACTCCGTTCATTAATTCTGAAACTGGATTTTTCGCTGCTTATACTTTTATAAGCTAATCAATCAAAGTAAGACTGTGCATAGTGATAAAGCTCGACTTCCGCCGATTTCTCATAAAGGTCTCATGTACCTTAGCCTGGCGCCTGATGCTGCAGTTACGTGCGTGAAACAGCAAATTTCAGAAACTCGTCCGCAAACTAAGAGCATTTGATGAAAATTGACAGCCTAAAGTCATGCATATTCACATACTTTCCACGTGGATATCACGCTGGTCATTCGGATAATAAGTGTTGGCCTTCCAGCAAAGTCACACGAAGGATGATTCCAGAAAAAAAAAAAAAAAAAAACGCTTTGAAACCCGGCTGCTTAAAAAAATACTGCATGAGCTACATTTTTTCCTCTGTGCCCACACAGCCACACATCGGATGTGCGAAAAGCAAACGCTCAGATTAGCTTTCGCGTATATATTCCCTATATTGAGGCCAGGACAAGTTGATTTGCACGCTTGTGAAAAGGTACCCTTGTATTGTACAAACAGGGAAGGCTCAGACTGTGCACTCATATCAGAGTCTACATTTTTGCATTAACTTTCTTAGATAATATAAAGAGATCATAGTGAAAAGCCTGTACAGTTGAGTAGTAACAGTATGCACATGACTTTATATCCTTTCCAGATGACGCAAATCAAATATGTGAACCTCTCAGCTTTTACTTAAACTCAGTACCGTGAGGTTGACTTCGACCCCGTTTGACTCTGATCAGACTGCCTCCTGTTTTCGCAAGCCCGTGAGGTTCGAGGATGTAGTATTTACATTGAGATCTTCCTTGCGTATATATTGTTAGTGTCGAGGTGTAGAGGTCGGCTGATAGACCGAGGGAATAGCGGTTTGTTGAAAAGTGTGGGGGGGGCTGTAGCGTGTCTAGATACTAGGTTGGAGGTTCGGGTGGTAGATTGAATAAGGTTTATGTTTGCGAGGGGGTCATATCGAGGGGTAGGAGTTTGGATGGTAGACAAATGGGGGAGGGGTTGTAGGTAGTGCGGTGAGGGGGGGGGGGGTATTTTTCTTTTTTTTTAGAGTTTGGTTGGGGGGGAGGAGGAGCAGATCGATTGAGGGGAGCTGTAATAATTTAAAAGATGCACGATTTGGTCGTTGTATCTAACTTCGCAATTCTAACGCAACCTCGGTATTAAATGTTTTGGAAATTCAGAAATTTATTAGAAACTGCGGAAAGCTGTAATAGTTGCGTTAACTGAGTAGCGCCAGTGAGCATCATTACGTCGCACTGACGCTGATATAACGTCATTCAGACGTTGTTTGTCGGTGGTGAGGACTACGGTGAAACACTGAAAACCTTGTCCAGTGTAAATTTATGCGGTGTGATCAATTTCAAATCGAGATAGAATTATCTAGATGAAAAGCTTGTTGTCACGCTGACTGATTTCGCACGCGCAGAACATGTGTTAGAATACTAACCACACCCGTACACAAAACTATTTATAGCGACCACTTTATATGGTATTAAAAGGCGTTTCCAACCTGTCCGATGGACTTAGTCTCTGGTTGAAAATCTGTTATTTGCATTTTCGTGCAGGTTAGCCCAGCATCATACGAAGGGCAGAGTCACAGGAAACGTTGATGAGAAATCGGCGGAAGTTTAGCATTATCACTATGCACAGTATTATCTGGATTTATTAGATTATAAAAGTATGAGCAGCGAAAAACCCAGTTTCAGAATTAATGAACGGAGTTTAGAGATCTGGTGAGCTTTGTGGCCCAAGGGCCTCTTGTTTTATTGTTCGACTTTTAAGACATAGAAACAGAAGATATTGGAATTATAAGAAATAAATTACCTTTTGGGAGGTTCTATCGATGCGTAATTGCCGGAGAATCCCACACAAACTTAATATAAAGGCACTCGGTAATTATACATCATGTGAAAAGTTTGGGTAAATTTACCGGTCCTTCAAGCAATTTTGGTCCTAATCAAGGACTCTTGGCGGATAATTTTGTTTAGACACTTGAAACATGTCAAATTCCTCTAGATATCCCGACGTTTCTGCAACCTGCTCTGAAAAATACTTCATAAGCACACCATCTTTGCATGAGACAATTATATACTATAGAAACATATGTTGAATCAACATAAAATCAACTTTGATTCCACTTCCTGACGTTGTAGAATCAACGTTGATACAATTCGATTCAATGTTGTGTACCCAGCAGGACTGCCACAAAAAAGAAAGAAACAGACGATCTAAATAGAATTCATTCTTTTATTCAATTTCTGTATTTTAAATACAAAGACCCTCTTTCGATGAAAATCAAGACAAAAAGGATAATTTTTCTGTTATTTACTATCTTCTCTTTGTGACTCTCCCCAGCGGGCACATGACGTCGAAATGACGTCGTACTGACGTCGATGCGACGTCATTACGTCGCATCGACGTCGGTACGACGTCATTTCAACGTCATGTGCCTGCTGGGCCTCTGTGAAGGTCTTTATAATAGGCAGCATACCCTGAAAGGAAATAAACAATACTGATTAATCTATCTATCTCTATCTATCTATATATACACTCTATTCTATCTGATATTCACTATATTTATTTTCATGAAAACACTCACTAAAATGCAAGTTGTGCCAAAATTTAAGATTTTGTAAAAAAAAATAGCATATAAATAAACGTGCCGAATATTCCATGAAAATCGGACTTAAGAAGAAATGAAATTTTATAAATTGTTATGTATTGAGCTGGGAACCAGCACACTGTGAGTAAATAACGTCTAAATAGGTCTTCTAAGAATTTTAAAAACTGTTGTCACTTTGCAGTTAAGTGGTGGCAAGGGCTAGTCACTGAATAAGGGATGACATACCTGTATGATTTAGCATATTGTGCATGTGCAATCAGTGAACTATTCAATTTGTTTTTACTTGGCTAGTAGTGCGTATATACGAGACTATAAGCCACTCTATAACTCCTTAAAAAGCAAATTTTGAAAAGGCAAAATTTGAAATAAGCTAGATTTACACTTCTTAAAGTTTACAATATTTATCATGTGGCTCGAATTCCAAAGTGGCGGTCTCCGTGTCCGCCATTTTGAATTTTTTAAACCTTCATATTTTCCTTATTTAAGTCAGATTTTCATGACATTTTCAACGCATTTAATTTCTCGGTCAGTTCCATAAATTCAACTCAATTTATATCTAAGTGGGTGTTTTCCTTTAAGTCATTTATTTGGCAATTTATGAACAACAAAATGTTTGTCTCGAACAAATAACATTGAATAGAGTTAGAGTGAAAATTTCATTAACAAAATCGGGTAGGATTTTGCTGTTTAAAAAAACAACATTTAAATACTGTAAAACACATATATTTCGTGGTTACTGAATTTTGGCGAAATCGGCGGTAAAGAGTGCTAAATCTTACAATATTTGCTTTTCAATGCATTTACATACGTACAGCATAACAGAGATTCCCACAAAAGGAGTACCTGAAGTATTTGAGATTTATTTTCTGTTCCAGTTAGCTATATATTGCGGCATCCCATTAGAATCGCCTCGATGTGGCGATTCTAGTAGATGCCACAATATATATTTTAATACATGAGAAAATCCCTTATTCTCTAACTAAATACTGACTTGACTTATCAACAAATAGTTTGCAGCTGGGTAGTTATGTAATATAAATACGCACGTCTGCCCACTAGCAGCTAGGTAATGGCTTAATTAGAAGTTCAGAAGTAATGTTAGTCATTTTCACTTGATTCATCAATTAGTTAACATCGTAATTTTCAACATAGAGCAGTGATTCAAAGACTAAATGCTATTACTTTTTCCGGCTTAATAATGTTCTTAACTCTGAAATCACTTTTGGACACTTTTATTGATTTTTTTTTAACTTTTCTAAACAATGGCACTGCAAAACCAAATCTGGTTATCATATCATCTTACGTAAGATTTCCTAGCCTTCTCCAAGGTTATCTCAAGAAACAACCGAGATTACGGCCATAAACCATCAAACCCGACTTACCCCACCTAAGGCCTTTTAAGTGGGGTTAGTCGGGTACACTTTTCTCAGAGAGTGTGTTTAGCATGAAAGTAAGAAAAAATGTCTCAAAGTAAGTTTACATTTAGAGCGATGAAATATTTTGAAAAGCAAAATTAATTTGCGCCAATATGTGAGCCATGACATGACAAAACCAACAATGTGTCATGTTCGCCCAGCGAAGACTCAGCTCAGCCTGGGCATCCGCCCAATATGATCATATGATCCCCAAGAATTCCTATCACAGAAATTAGATATCTAATTTCTGTGATAGGAATTCTTGGGGACAATGCTTCTCTATTGATAATCTCTGTCCATGCGGACAGCGAAAACTCTGATCAGACTGGGCGGATGCCCAGGCTGATCTGACTCTGCCCTGGACGCACAACCACTTTGTTGGTTTTGTTGTGTTGCAGCTCATATCTTTGAGTGGCCCGAGGAAAACCTGAGTATTGCTCCTCTTTACCCAAGGAACTATGCCAAACGTGCCCAACAAAACATAACTCTCAGCAGGCACAGGACGTTGAAATGACGCCGTTCTGACGTCGATGAAACGTAATGACGTCGCATCGACGTCTAATGTCGTTCTGACGTCGATGCGACGTAATGACGTCGCATCGACGTCAGAACGACGTCATTTCGACGTCATATGTCCGCTGTGCTACAAGTTTTTACATACCGGAATATCTATACTAAATAGCACATTTCTATTCTGATTTTGCATCCCCAGTTTACCCAGACGTAGTTCCCAGAGAATCCATAAATTCCTTCGGAGACGCCATCGTAATCTTCGGCTGCCGGTGCAGGATTGGGGTGGAAATGACATTGGTTGCTGCCATCTAAATCTTTGATGTATGTGACCCCGACTATTTCACCATCAGCCGCGCATTCTCTATAGCCCATTGAGGGGCTGCTGCATCGAATCCTGTTTGTCTCACCGGGACATTCCTTAACTGAAATTAAAGAAACAAAGCACTTCACTTGTAAAAACACACGCACCAGATAGCCTAATTGAACATTTTAGTGTTTCTAACTAAAGAGGGCAACTCTTACCGGAAGACAAACATGTAACACAGTTGACTTACGTTATTTAAAACACTGATTTCTCAAAGATACCTCAGATAAAATATTTTGGACATTCTCCCTATTTTTCTGTGCATTTCGACTCTTATCATCTTATTATCGCAGACGACTGGTATCGCAATTAACCCATTGCATTCTGGGTGTTTTTTGTCGTCTGCTGAAATTGTCATCTGCATCAAAAATTAAGAATACTTGACAATATTGGCTTAACTAACTCTTGTAGAAATGATGTCTTGGCAGCAAACAGTTTGGATCTCAGATCAGGCCCCACCCAAACTGTTTGCCCAGATACCCCTAAATCCCGAATGGAATGGGTTAAATTTTCTGGAACCAGGAACTTTACTTTGTTTACTTTGAGATATCAGTAGTTTGAGACTAATTTCGACTTTGAGATAGATATCGAGATCTGAGTGTATATCTACCCATCTCAAATTGGTTGGATACACGACAGCTGCATACTTATATACAGTCCGACTCTCGATATCTCGTACACGGATATCTCAAAATACCTTCTTTTATCAAAGAATGTTTTTGGACAAAGTTCCTAGTTTACTTTATAATCAACTCCTATTATCTCAAATTACTGGTATCTCGCTCACAGTGTTAATTTTCTGGAATCAGAAAATTACTTCGAGATATCAGTAGTTCGAGATGAATTTCGCCTTTGAAATATCGAGAGCTGACAGTATATTTAACCATTTGAAAGTGGTTGGTAACGCAACTTCTGAGTATGTAGAGTACCCAGAGTTTACAAATGGAAGACTCGATTTTAATTGTTGGAGCATCCCTCCAGATTTCACGTACTTTCGGTATAACTGTGATGTCACCAACGTTACGGTGCTTGCATTTTTTTCCGCTTGATTAAATTGTTAGGTCGTCTTGATTTATACACATATACCACCAAGGCACCAACTGAGTGTCTTTTAATTTGAGCCGCAACACGACAAAACCTGAAAAGTGGTTGTGCGCCCAGCGCAGACTCAGTTCAGCCTGGGCATCCGCCCAGTCTGATCAGAGTCTTCGCTGTCCGCATGAAGGTAGCTTAGACCCTATGTTACCCTTTGAGCACTTAACGAAGAGTCTGGTCAAACTGAGGGGATGCCCAGGCTTATCTGAATCTGACTGGGCGAACATGCCACATTGTTGATTTTGTCGTGTCGCGGCTCATTTAATCCATTAATACCTTGCATCCCATAAATGGGACAAAGGCAAACAGTGACGATCAGACCAGACGCCGCAAAACGCAGTGTCTAATCAGGGTCTACACATTTTGCATAAGACAAATGAGTATATCTCCTCGAATAAAATAAACTTTTAAACTGAATAATAAACATTTCCAGCGGGTCTTGAATCCGGGACTAGGTCAGCAGGCCAGCGCTTAACATACTGAGCTGCCGGGCCTAGCGGCAACGTAAAACGAGTCGCAAATACGTTTTCTGCAAAATTATCCTGTAAATCTGGGTTCGAGGTTAAATAATCTCAACTTGAAAATAATCTCAAATCTCAAAATAAAGCACACTGACTGGCTGCTTCCGAGCATCTGCTCGGAAGCAGTCAATCAGTGTGCTTTATTTTAACGCTCGGGGTGCACATTTCGCGCCTTGCTGACGTCGGACGTAGACATTTAAATTATGGCGACGTAACTGACAACTGCCCTTCTTGAATCAGCGGAAGGAGAAACGAAAGTATGTGGCCAGACCGGGATTCGAACCCAGGACCTCTGACTTATGAGTCAGATGCCCTACCGATTGCGCTACCCGGCCCGGCTCGCGGGTAAGGAAACTTATTTCTTAAAATTAATGGCTTGAGAAAATCATAAGAGTGAGTTGAAAGAATTTCAGTTTGTAACGTCACTGAAAAATTGGCTGAGCATGGCATACACTATTTGCCATGCTCCGGTACCAGTATTACAATAGCAACAACGAGTTCGTATTGCTGTCCAAGTGACGTCATCGAGACGTCATTCTGCAAAGGCACTAAGCACAATTGTTTGTTATTCCATAGTAACTGTTGCTATTGTAACAGATCTAAGGCGTCATCTCACTTATAATTCGAGAGGAGCACGGCATTCAGTGTGGTGGTTTTCCAAATTCATACAATGTAAATGTGTGATTTTCTCAAACCTATAATTCATTCTCAAATAATTTAATTTTCTGTTTAGTATCAATATCTTATCCTTCAGCACTTTGGCCTCAGATGAGTTTATGAAATTAACGCTATGCCAGTTACATTGTAAGTAATTTTACAAGTCGTTATATAATTTTCTCCGATTTCTTTTTTTATAAAAAGACTACTTCAAGCATCGAATGACCATATACATAGTAAAGTGCACAAACATGGGTTGCTGGAGAAAAAGTTATAGACACTGAACGTTTCGCTACTTAACCACATTAAACCATTGGTGCCTAGCGTCTCATAGAGGGCACGATGGGCAAACTCCGGACCTAGTGAGCGTTAACCAGTTAATTCCTAATGTCCCAAAAAGTGACATTGGCAAAACGTGCAAACCCAAACTCAAGAGTCTACACTATCTTTTTTAAAAATAGATCAATAAATTTGAGCCGCGACACGAGAAAATAAACAATGTGGTTGTGCGCCCAGCGCAGACTCAGATCAGCCTGGGCAGCCGCCCAGTCTGAGCAGAGTCTTCGCTGTCCGCATAGAGGTAGCTTAGACCCTTAGCTACACTTTGAGCACTTAACAAAGGGTCTGATCAATTTTAGCGGATGCCCAGGCTATTCTGAATCTGCGCAGTGCAAACAACCACATTGTTGGTTTTGTCGTGTCGTGGCTCAAATGATGATAAAAAATAAATTAGACACCCCCTAAACGGCGAGTGAACTAATCCAATATATAAGGACATAGAGGAACCCCGGTTGCTCAGCAGGATAAGCGCTGGTCTGCTGGTTTAGCGGACTCTGGTTCGAACCCCGCTAGAGGCGCAATTCTTCTTCACCATAAACGAGGTTCCATTGTACACAGCCTTTTGCTATCAGCCATCCATCGTCCGGATATGACTGAAGCACTGTTGAAAAGGACGTAAAATTTGCAAGTCATCCATCCATCTATAAGTCAAAGAAGAGTCCACAAGGTGCTAATGGGTTAATGCATGTAAATCCATGTTTGATCCCTGTCATGGTGACATAATGATTGTCACCATGACAGGGATCAAACATGGTTTTTATTAATCTGGTTACCTTCGTCACAATGGAGTCCCTCATATTCTGAAGTACACGCGCAGGAGTACGTCTCACCCGCCTGAGTACAGGTTCCGTCGTTATGGCACGGGTTCGGATTACATAGATCTATTTCTGAAATTTCAATTGATGAACAAATGAACCGCGACACGAGAAAACAAACAATGTGGTTATGCGGCCAACCCAGCCTCAGATCAGCCTGGGCATCCGTCCAGTTTGATCATGATCAGACTATTCGTTAAGTGCTCAAAGGGTAGCTAAGGGTCTAAGTTACCTCTATGCGGACAGCGAAGACTCTGATCAGACTGGGCGGATGCCCAGGCTGATCTGATGCTGCGCTGGGCGCACAACCATATTGTTGGTTTTCTTGTGTCGCGGTTCAAATAATGGAAACCCACTGGATCAACACTGAATCAAAGTTGATTTACCTAACGACGTTGAATCAACATTAATTAACTGTAGAGTTAATCTTGTGTGCCTGCTGGGGAATTATGGCCATCAAACAGACCAATTAGAACGTCAAAAACATGAAATCTGGCAACACGGCTGTTTACAGGCTAGGCATACCATTAAAAACCTATGTATTGGGACAGGTAGGTTTGAGCAAACAGAGCAAAACTTGATAAGGAACAGTCTGATCAGGGTCTCCACTGTTTTGCCAATTCATCTGCATCTTTGTGATGCATCACTGCATTGATTAACCATACTGTTCCATCTACCGTTAAAATTCTTAATATTGGGACGCAAAAAATAATTACCATAAATTTCCTTAAAATTGGAACAGTTTGGTTTTACAGTGCAGTAATATACCCAAAAATGCAAATGGGATGGCAAATAGTGTAAACCTTGATCAGACTGCTCCTTGAGGAGCAGTCTGATCTGGGTTTGCACTGTTTGTTCAGACGTAATTGTCCCAATATATAGAGGTATAGGACAATTACCGTACTTATTGTATGTGTCCCAGTTTTTAGCATTTTACGATATAGCGAAAATTAAAAGGAATCAGTAAACTACAGGTACAAGACAGTACACGACTATTTCAGACAGACAGACAGACAAACAGACAGACAGACAGACAGACAGATAAATAGATTTCAACTTGAAATCTTTCTGAAATTGACACGTATACCGCCCTGCTCATAGGGCAATCTTGAAAGATTAAATTTGCTTTCCAAACTAAACAAATGCGTTCTTTTAACACACAAGCCCTTCTTGGAAGGGAGAAGATTCTATAAGGTCAATCTTTGAAGAAAAATAATGATGCAACTCCAAACTTTTCAAAACGGGGGAATATTCAATTAACCTAGAGCATTCAGCAATCTCTCTGCAAGGCGGACTTTCCATTAAAATTCATACTCTCGAATACAAAAGTCGTTCTTATTAAAAACTCTGAAAATTCTGGAACGAATTTACTCATTAATGCCAAGCTACCTAAACATAGGACAAAGGCAAACAGTGCAGACCCAGATCACACGCGGCGTCTCAACAAAGTCTACACTATTTGCATAAAGCAAAAAGGTTTTTTTTTTCTTCTTAAAATAAAAAAAATATAAAAAATAAAAACACTGTAAAATAAACTAAAGCAGACACCCCTTGATTGTAGAATGTACTGATCCATTTCATTACGATAGGACATTCCACTGGTCATAAATGGCCAAAAAAATGTTTACCTATTTCGCAGTTGTCTCCTTCAAATAGGTTAGTACAGGTACATGTGTAACTCGCGAATTCTGGATTGCAAACCCCACCATTCTCGCATGGATTTGGATCACAAAAGTCTATTTCTGAAAGAATACGAAACAATTTCAGTCAACTTGCGATATCTCGAGGTCGAAGCGCATCTCATAATATTGATATCTAAAAGTAAATTTTCTTGTCCCAGAAAATTCACTATGAGATTCTAATAAATCTGATCATACAAGCTACTGATATCTCGAAGTCAGTTTTCTGGGCCCAGAAAGTTTTATGAGATACCAGTAGTTTGATCATCTCAAACTACTGATATCTCAAAGTCAGTTTTCTAGCTCCTAAATTTTCTATGGGATACCAGTAGTTTGATCATCTCAAACTACTGATATCTCGTAGTCAGTTTTCTGAGCCCAACTTTTTTTATGAGATACCAGTAGTTTGATCATCTCAAACTACTGATATCTCAAAGTCAGTTTTCTGGCTCCTGAATTTTCTATGGGATACCAGTAGTTTGATCATCTCAAACTACTGATATCTCAAAGTAAATTGTCGGGTTCCAGAAAATTTACGTTGCAATACAAACAGTTTGAGATAGCGGGAGTTAAAATGTGAAGACAAACAGGAAATATGCCAAATAAATTTGAGCCGCGACGCGAGAAAACCAACAATGTGGTTGTGCGTCCAGCGCAGACTCAGATCAGCCTGGGCTTCCGCCCAGTCTGATCAGAGTCTTCGCTGTCCGCATAGTGGTAGCTTAGACTCTTAGCTACCCTTTAAACGCTTTGCGAATAGTATGATTAGACCAAACGGAGGCCCAGGCTGATCCGAGTCTGCGCTGGGCGAACAACCACTTTGTTGGTTTTCTCGTGTCGCGGCTCAACTATCAGAGAGTACTTTGATATATCGGCGTTTGAGATAATGAGCGTGATCTGTATCTTTTCCTCGCTTTACCAGAGCTCTTGATAAGAGGGAGTATTTGATGATAATTAAGGATAGCTTTTCTTATTTCTCATCGAAACCATATGTTGTGACCCCTCATCTGAACCGTCTCATCGAGACGGTTCAGATGAGGGGTCACAACGTATGTTTTTATGCAAAACTAACAAAAATTATCCCTAATTATCACCAAATACTCCCTCCTATCTAGAGCTCTGTTTACCAACAGAGGTAAGAAAAGTACAAAAAAACTGAGGTATCTGAAATCTTCTATGCCGTACTGAGTATCGTTCCCACCCCAACACCCACCCCTCCCCATGACCCAGCTTCCCAGTCATATACAGGGCGTATTCACCATGCATACGTAAGTCTGCTGCATAAAGAAAATGCTTGGTCACTCGGGAGACGTACTTATATTTTAATTATTGTGAAGCGTTGCTTTTTTGGCCGTTTTGACCGAAAGTATAATTATGGTTTTGTAACTTTAAATGCTAAGCAGGCGTAAAATAGAGGCGTAACAAGAAGACCATCATTGCTGCGTAATGTGTTGGAATGAATGACTTATTTCAGTATTTTATTATCTCAAAAGGTGAGGTATGGGAAAACCTTGAATTTAGGGCAGGCTAAGGTCAGCCTGGATTATCTCCCCACGTCTTTGGATCTGAATCACAAATTATCCGATTTTATACGGTTTACATATTTGACCGCGACACGAGAAAACCAACAAAGTGGTTGTGCGCCCAGCGCAGACTCAGATCAGCATGGGCATCCGCCCAGTCTGATCAGAGTCTTCGCCGTCCGCATGGAGGTAGCTTAGACCCTTAGCTACCCTTTAAGAGCTTAGGGAAGACTCTGCTCAGACTGGGCGGATGCCCAAGCTGATCTGAGTCTGCGTTGGGCGCACAACCACTTTGTTGGTTTTCTCGTGTCACGGCTCATTTGTGGTAGAGCAGCTAAGGAAATATGCACACTTTACATTTTGAAAATTTGGACCTGTCGTACTGCCTAATGGGGAAAATCCTCGTCTTAAGCATAGGAGTTTTTTTTTATTGTCCTGTGGAAACTAACTTGCGTGTTTATCAGGCAGGTATTCTTTTCAAAAATGTAACTTCAGCATGGATTAGTTAGCAAACAGATATAGGCTAAACATTTAAATTTCTTTACCTATTTCGCAGTTGGTCCCCTCGTACTGAACAGTGCAGTCACAGGAGTATGTCCCAGGCGAGCTACTACAAACCCCGCCATTCTGACATGGAGCCGAATCACATAGGTTTTCCACTGAAAAAAATCAGATAATCAGATACTATCACTCAGTAACATATTTTGCCAGTTTTGATAAGAAAAGTAGATAATCAGATACTATCACTCAGTAACATATTTTGCCAGTTTTGATAAGAAAAGTAGGTTTATCATATGAAGCCGCATCTAAGAGTGTAATAAATAGAAGATATTTTTAAGGTTAATACTAAATATGAGTGTGCGCCCAGTGCAGACTCAGATCAGCCTGGGCATCCGCCCAGTCTGATCAGAGTCTTCGCTGTCCGCATGGAGGTAGCTTAGTCCCTTAGCTACCCTTTAAGCGATTAGCAAAGAGTCTGACAAGACTCGGCGGATACCCATACTGATCTGAGTGTGCGCAGGGCGCACAGCCACATTGTTGGTTTTCTCGTGTCGCGGCTCAATTATATTTTATCGAATCTGTTGAATGTGCTGATATTTTCAACACATGAGATGAAATATTTTTGGTATTTACCGAAAAAAGGGAGAAAAAAAATCTTTTTAGTTTTTCTGTTGGTTTAAACATATTTATTTCAAACTTTTTCAATACATATAAACATTGATACAATACAAATAATGGGATTGGAACGAAAGCACACGTACTTATAAAGTTCCTCTCCCTAAACATTTCTTACATGTATACATCATGGCGACAGTTTGTTAATTACAATAAACCAAATTATCAAGTAAATACATGACTGATATCATATTTCAAAAACAGATGGAAAAATGGTGAAAAAGATTTCCGAACATGAAACAGTAAAGAAAGAAAATGGAGAAAGAGAGCTGTGAGAGCGGACAGACAGAGAGAAAAATCAAAGAAAAAAAATAAAAAATAGAGATTTACAGACTATGCAGCTGAGGATAAGAGAGGGAGCGCGGATTCGCAGCGACAGTCGCATCAAACACAAATATTTCCATTAGTGACAAGAACAAAACCAACCGCTTGCTATTTGATAAGATGATATGCTCAAAAACGTTTAGAATCCATAATAAATTTATGCACCTTTTCGAATATAGCCGTATTTGTATCAGTTGAAAGAGAATCGTTGCCATATAAAAGGAGAGACAGCGAAGGGGTCTGATATTGTGACACTGTATTTAAGAGTTCAGTTCGTTGGACCTGATAGTACATGCAATGGAAAAAATAATGCTGAGCATTTTCTATGCTGCCACACTGACATAAAGGGGAATCGGAAATGTTTCTTAAGAAAAGATCTAAGTTAAGCGAGCTGCAATTGGTCCGTAATCTGGTGTGTAATACCTGAGCTTTCCTGCTGCCCACGTAGAAATGTTTTGGAATGCGCGTTTTGTCTTTATTTAGAAAGCATTTAAAAGTGTTTACTGAGTCAGATTGTTTTGCCTCGTCGTGTACGTTATTCCAGGCTCTGACAGTTGACGGCAGGAAAGAATTATAGTAAAGAGTTGTTCTTGCATCTATTGTTTGAAGATCATTAGAATTTCTGAGACTATAACGTGAAATATTACTAACAGACTGGGGTACTAAGGAAGATAGATATAAAGGAGTCAGATTATGGGTCATTTTGTAAAATAATGTTAGCTTGTGATCTGTGCGTCTCTTTTCAAGCGAATCCCATCCGATTTCCTTATAAAGATTAGAAATAGAAACAAGTCTAGTGGCTCCTGTGGCGATTCGAGCCGCTTCGTTCTGAATTTTGTCAAGCTCTTGTTTCTCGTAGAGTGTACAATTGTCCCATATGACGTCCCCGTATTCTATCAGTGGTCTAATAAATGCAATGTAAATAGTTTCAAGGGACCTTCTGTCTAATCTAAATTTTAATTTTCTCATAGTATTAATTCTAGTCCAAGCTTTATCAGTAATATATTTTATGTGTTGATGCCAAGTGCAGTCATTAGAGAAGTAAAGGCCGAGATGTTTGTGGGAATCGACTTCAGATATCTGATGGTTTTGCATAAAGACAGGTGGATGAAGAGGTCTATTTAATTTACGAGAGAAAAGTAAGGTTTCAGTTTTTGAAGGATTGAAGGTAACAAGCCAGGTGGACGCCCAAGCTGAGATTTTACCAAGATCTGCGTTAATGCATCCGGCTGATGTCACAGGATCGTCTACAATAATAAAGAGACTAGTGTCATCTGCAAACAATCGAATATTTGAGCCAATATCATTTACAATATCATTTATATACAACAGAAAGAGAAGTGGGCCTAAGATTGATCCCTGGGGTACTCCAGCACGAATATAAGTCCAATCAGAAACAGCGCCAGGGAGAACAACTCGTTGTTTTCTGTCAGAGAGATAATCTGCAAACCAAGCATGGACGTTTCCTGAGACACCAGCCGCTTGAAGTTTAGCAAGGAGGCCAGCGTGCCACACACGGTCAAAAGCTTTGCTGATGTCGCAGAAAACAGCCCGTACTTCTTTGCCTGAATCGAGAGCTTGGCAAAAAGTGTTGCAGAGAAATGTTAACTGATTGACGGTTGAGTCTCCGGGAAGAAAACCAGATTGTAGAGAAGAAAGTAAATTGTTATCACGTAGATGGTTAAATAAGTATTTAAATACGAGTCTTTCCAAAACTTTGTCTTCCGAATTGAGCAAGGAAATGGGTCGATAGTTGGAAACATCAGAAAGGTCACCTTTTTTAGGAATAGGGCAAACATTGGCTTCCTTGTATGAAGCAGGAATTATACCCTCGCGCAGTGACTGATTGAAGAGAGAACAATAGGGTGGTGAAAGCTCTTTAGACAGTTCACGAAGAAGGCGGTTACTCAGGCCATTAGTTTTTCTGTTTCGAAAAAAAAGGAAAAAAAACAACTTTTTTCCTGGTCACTTCTTGTTAGTCTCATTGATCGATGTAAACGCGATCATCGATCATAAATCGATGCTTGATTTCAAAATTTCGACTGAGTCCCACCACTATGTTTTTATCGATGATGCTACTTCGCTATATATTAGGCTAGCATATTAAAAAAGTTGATTACCTATTTCACAGTCGTCACCAATGAACCCAACAAGGCAGTCACAGGAGTATCCCCCAAGCTTGGGAATACAGGCCCCACCATTCTGGCATGGATCCGAATCACAAAAGTTAATTTCTGAAAGAATCGGATATAATCATGGATCGTCTCACTTTACTAAATGAGGCAGGATTACTAGAGTTTATAATGGTGTTGAGGCCGAGACAAGAAAATCTCAGGTTAGTTTTCAGATTATTAAGTCTCATGCGAGGCTTACCGAGCATAAGACTTAAATACTCTGGTAATGAGCTTGAAATTATCTTGTTGAGGTCTCAACACAATCACTTATTAATTTTCTCGCCACAAGAATACGCAATGAATGTTAAACCGTTTTTCCGGCCATTACCATAGGCATTCAGCTGATTTTCTATCGATATTTCTGTCATGCTAATTTCATCTGCATGCATGCACTTTACATGTTTGGCAGCTAATTAGAAATCGACAATGACATTTCATGTACAGCACCTATTGTCAATTTCATATTCTGCATGCAGTTTACTTGACAGGTGGCAAGTGGATTTGTTGAAATTAATATGATGTGCTGTATTAAGCAATGACTGACAGATTGATGCAGCTTTCAGTTTGGAAGATGGGACAGCAGGCCGATATTAATAGAATCTATGATGGGGTTGAGGCCGAGACAAGGAAATCTCAGGCTAGTTTTTAAATTATTTAGTCTTGTGCGAGGCTTGCCGAGCATAAGACTTAAATAATCTGAAAACGAGCCAGAGATTTCCTTGTTGAGGCCTCAACCCCATCATTGATTATTTTTCTCACCCATGATATTTTATAGAACAGAATATTCATTGAATACCTTAACTTCTTATTGTAGCCATTCCTATAAACTTGGAGCTAATTTTCTATTAATAGTTTGACATGTGTTTTAATTTCACCTTGTGCATGCATTTTTCATGATTGGCAGCTAATCAAAAATCTACGTGACACTTCCTGTACATCACTTGGTGTCAATTTCATATTCTGCATGCAATTTTCATGACAGGTAGTATGTTGATTTGTTGAATTAAAGTGTATTATTACTTGGGCTGTACTATAGAACAATGATTGGCATTTTGAGACAGCTTTCAGAGCCTAGGCTGAGATAGCAGGCCGAGATCGAAAAATCTCAGACACCTCTAGAAAGGGATATCCTTGTCCAATAGGTGAGAAAGGAAAATCCCAAACAGGTCTAGAAAGGGATATTCTTGTCTAGTTGGTGAGAAAGAAGCATTTCGGACAGCTCTAGAAAGACATATTCTATCTTGTCTGATGGGTGAGAAAAGTAAACATTTTGCATATGGAGGTACATGTAACTGAATGCCTTTCTTCGCAAAATATTTCAGTCGTATCAGGACGATTGCTGTGTGCAATGGACCTCCGTTTATTTCTGCCTCCGGGACTCGAACTCGGGACCTCTAGATCAGCAGACCTTAACCTACTGAGCTTCCTCGGGCTTGACACCTATATTATGAGCCGCGACACGAGAAAACCAACAAAGTGGTTGTGCGCCCAGCGCAGACTCAGATCAGCCTGGACATCCGTCCAGTCTGATCAGAGTCTTCGCTGTCCGCATAGAGGTAGCTTAGACCCTTAGCTACCCTTTAAGCGCTTAGTGAATAGTCTGATCGGACTGGGCGGATGTCCAGGCTAATCTGGGTCTACACTGGGCGCACAACCACTTTGTTGGTTTTCTCGTGTCCGGTCTCATATTACACTCATTTGACCTATTCCGGTGGATTCACCTATTCCGGTGTATCCTGTTTCTTTCTCTGCAACGAAACAAGCTAGAAGCGAAATGATTTTTAGGTAATTACTTTCAATATTTATTTGTCAAACCCACATATAGTAAGGATCTCATTTATCAATCAAAGATACGGAAAACTGAGTTTAAAAGTGGCTGGTAATGCATATTAAACAAGAAAAATGACAGATGTATTCAGGCCAACAGTGAACATAGGGTCGGACAATATTTGTGTAAACAAATATGTCGTAAACCTATATGTCAGTCGATTGCTCATTTTATTAGCTATCTAAACCGATAAATATCAAAATGAAATAAAATCAGATACTTAGGTTTATTGAAATTTTAATTTATTAGCTCATTTAGCCTATTCCGGCGGATAGTATATTTGGGGAATGTCTCCCGAGTTCTAAAATCCATATTACACAAATCGTCATGCAATTTGAATATGTAAGTAAAACTCCTTAAGGCTTTATTTTGAATTGTCATTTATCATAGAATCCTGGATAAAAAATATCAAACATTGTACTTACGGGCACTGAATCACCGAAATAATTTTTCAGTGAAGCCGTGTGCATAATCAGATGTTTTAAATAATCAATTTTGTCAAATAAATATTTGTTTGCATAAAATCATCTTTCATCGAGCTAGTAATAATCCGACAGTTTACTTTGGAGGCGCCCCTCGGTGGTTCTTTCGATGTATTGTAAAAAATTTACAGATCCACCGGAATAAAAGAAGGTGCGTCGAAATAGGATAAAAGGTAACGTCTGGTTGTCGTCAGATTTCCCTATCTTCCACAAATAGTTTGTGAACCCAAACAAAGTGCCTCAAACAAGAGGCTTTTATTTATTTACTGACACAAATAAAATAAAAAATGGCGGTGTATTTAGACTGTAGCGCACGGTCGACTAAAACGTGCGTCGGAATAGGTCAAATGACTGTATCAAATTGCCTACCTGTCTCACAGTGTTTTCCGGTGTACTCATATCGACAGGAGCAGGAATATGTCCCGGGTTCTCGAACACATGTTCCACCATTTAAGCAAGGATCCGGGTCACACCAGTTGATTTCTAAAAGAATCAGTTAATTATGGATTACTGTGACATTTCGAAAACTTGGGTCACCTAAAACAATAACAGTAACTGCCCTAAAAATTGAACAGATTGTTTTTTTAATTCAGTTATGCGTCCAAAAGATGCAGGTTGAATGGCAAACAGTGTCGACCCAGATCAGTCTGCTCCAGGAGCAGTCTGATCTGGGTCGACACTGTTTACTCAGACGTATCTGTCCCAATATTTTGACCTTTACGGTACCTTATTTTTTCGGCATTAAGACGGAGCTTTAAGGTTCGTTCACAGTGGCAAAGTTTTTGTGGCAAAGTAGATTTGGCACAGGAAAATTTGTTAGTGTGAATGAAAAAATATGCCATATTTTCATTGCCAAATTTAAATGGTAAAGTTTATGTGACAAACAAAATTTGTCCGTGTGAATAGAAAATATGCCATAGAATATGTAACAAAGAAACAAGCTATGGAGAAGAAACACAGAAAACTTTGCTCATAATCAAATCGGTTTGATTTTGAACAAAGTATATTTAACAAAGGAAATCTGGCATTTTTGGCCGTTCACACGAGCAAGTTTATTTGTCCAGGTTACATTGAAGAATAATGTTTGATCGTGTGAACACAGCAGCAAATATCTCCTTGCCAAAGCTTATTTGACAAAGATCCTATGCCACATTTTCTTTAACAAATTATTTACTCTGTGTGAACGCAAAATATTGGGCAAATTTGCTTTGTTTAAGTTTCTGTGACAAAGAAACTTTGATCGTGCGAACGAGGCTTTACTCCACATATGTAAATCCGTCTAATGTAATGTGGCTAGCAGATAGCGTTTTCTCTTCCAAAACAATAAAATTGTTTTTAACTGTTTTTTTAACTGAGAGTGGAAAATTCATGTGAAGATTTGCAAACAGTGCATACCCAGTTCAGACGCTACAGAAGGCGGTGTCTGATCAGGATCAACACTGTTTGCTTGCATGAATTTCTATGCAAAATGAAATATAAGTACAAACATTCGCCAGAAACCAGTTAAACTAGAAATCGACTACGAGGTTAACGAAAACACGAGAATGAAGCATATAACCTCAGCGAGCAGTTATGGCGGAACACTGTAAAAAAATCCGTATATTTTACGGCAGAATACCTGGCAACCAGCTGCCAATCCCTTTCCCGTTTATTTTACGGGCGTCCGGAACATTGGCGGAATCATCACGCAAAGTAGGGAAGAATAAGACGGGTAATGCTTTGGTCACGTAGCTCATCAATACTATAAAGGCATTTGCGAGTACACTGTAAAAACTTTCCGTAGATTTTACGATAAAATGACTGGAAACCAGCTGCCAGTCCTTTTCCCGTTATTTTTACGGGCATTTGCCTGCAAGACATTGTTGGAAATCACAAAATGGAAGCTTTATGTTAACTAGCCGCACTCGAAAATTAGTTTGTATTGTTTAAGGGCTCTCTGACCAAAATGACACCTGCTCTATTCTGTCTCACTCTGCTTGCTTGTTCGTGCAATTTTACGGGCGCCCGTAAAAATAACGGCAAAAGGACTGGCAGCTGGTTGCTAGTTATTTTACCGTAAAATCTACGGAAATTTTTACAGTGTACGGTCAGCTAGCATAACTCTACCATATCGAGATTTCTAAAAATGTTTTACAGGCAAACGCCCGTAAAAATAACGGGAAATGGACTGGCAGCTTGTTTCCAGGTTTTCTACCGTAAAATCTACGGAAATATTTGACAGCGAAATAATGTTATCAAACATACACTGTAAAAAAATTCTGTAGATTTTACGGTAGAATAACTGGAAACCAGCTGCCAGTCCTTTTCCCGTTATTTTTACGGGCTTTTGCCTGTAATACATTGTTGGAAATCACGAAATGGAAGTTTTATGTTAACTTGGCGCACTCGAAAATAACTTTGTTTTGTTGAAGGGCTATCTAACCAAAACGACATCTGCTCTTTTCTGTCCCACTCTGCTTGATAATTCCTGCAATTTTTACGGGCGCCCGTAAAAATAACGGTAAAAGGACTGGCAGCTGGTTGCCAGTTATTTTACCGTAAAGTCTACCGTTTATTTTTGCAGTGTAGAAAAAAACGTTGTAAATGAACTTCACTGTTGCCTTTCGATATAGCAAGAAGTACATCCTATTTGTTAAGGTGACATAAAATGTGCCTCAACACGACAAAACCAACGAAGTGGCATGTGCGCCCAGCGAAGACTCAGATCAGCTTGGGCATCCGCCCAGTCCTACCAGACTCTTCGCTAAGCCCTTAATAGGTAGCTAAGGATCTAAGCTACCTCAACGCGGACAGCGAAGACTCTGATCAGACTGGGCGGATGCCAAGGCTGATCTAAGACTGGGCTGGGCGCACAACCACTTTGTTGTTTTTCTCGTGTCGCGGCTCAAATGGTGTTTTTCTGTTTCTACATCTAAAAAAAAGTCTTATGAAATTCAGCTATGAGTGGTTTCCTTCTATAACGATCCACAAAATCCAGATCTGTCTATAAGGCCGATCTAGATTTTGGGGATTGTTTTGAAAACGAAAAAATCGTCTCATAATTCAAAAAATACAGTATGTTTTGCAGCCCCGGATCCAGAGGGTTGGGTTTTGGGGCTTCAGCCCCGCCATATGGGCCTTTGTGTTATGTTTAATATGTAGGCCTCCAGATAATAAGGAGTGTCAGATGAGATAATTAATCCTTGTGGTTAAATTAAAGTATATCTTGTGTCATCTCATTAGAATCGCCTCGGCAAGGCGATTCTAGTGAGATATCACAACATATGTTACAACAGCATTATAAAAATTATCAGCAAACTGATCCCTAATTACGTCACGTATTTTCAAGACCCTCTCCTCTCCCCCCTCCACACGACACACACATACATCTCAGCACCTCCCAGCCTCACCACACATTCAGAGCCCCATCAGTACGTGGCCGTCTTGATCCGGGGCTATAATTTGCAAAAAGTATGAACTGTTATCGACTAACCCTCGCAGACGCCAATCTTATTTCTGATGTGGTTATCTTCACAGTCGCAGATCCCAACCCCTGGAACCGGCTGATTACATTTCTCATTCGTGCCACAGCTAGTTGGTTCATCTTTCAAAAATACGTCTCCCCCTTCATTGACGCAAACACTCTTGGTTAAACAATCTCCTGACATGAAGCCATCGCCAATCTACAAAACAAATGATTCGCGTAAATATTTTGGAAAGGTCTAGTTCCAGTCGGCTGGTCGGCCATTTTACCTTAAAATCGCTATTGACAGTCGACTGGTTATAGCCATTTTACGTCATAATCGCTATTATCAGCCGACTGGCAATAGCGATTTCGACGTATAATGGCTATTACCAGTCAACTGTCAATAGCGATTTTAACGTGAATTGCTATTGACAGTTGACTGGCAATAGCCACTCCGAAATATTTTAAAAAGAATTTTGCCGAATGCAGTGTCTCGCCTGCCTGAGATTTGTCACAAAAATAGAGGTAAACAAGCAAAACATTCCTAAGAAAAAAGAGTCAAACTTAACACAAATGTTGCAAAGTTGGTAAACCATGAAATGAGCCACGACACGGGAAATCCAACATAGGGTAAGTGCGCCCAGCGCATACTCAGGTCAGCCTGGGCAGCTGCCCAGTCTGATCAGACTCTTTGCTAAGGGCTTAAAGAATAGCTAAAGGTCTAAGCTACCTCCATGCGGACAGCGAAGGCTCTGATCAGACTGGGCGGATGCCCAGGCTGATCTGAGTCTGCGCTGGACGCACAACCACATTGTTGATTTTGTCGTGTCGCGGCTCAAATGACGGTCAAGAAGCAATATCGATGATGATTTTGAGCTTTACTCTTCCAGATCTTTGCATGACCCAGGTTTCAAGGCTCTAGCACTTATAGTTCTTGAGAAACAGGGCTAAACACGAAAACTTGACAAAGAATAGTAAAGTTGGTGACCAGCTAAAACTGGGCCAAAACTCAATATTGATGGTGGGTTTAAGCTTTACTCTTCCAGATGTATGAATGACCTACGTTTCCTGACTCTGAGCCTTGTAGTTCTTGAAAAACAGACCTATCGCGAAAACTAGACAAAACATTGCGATGTCGGTGAACCGTAAAAACTATGTCAATACTCAATATTGATGGTTGGTAGAGCTTTACTCTTCCAGATGTATGCATGACCAAAATTTCATGGCTCTAGTCCCTTGATTTAGAGAGACAGAGCTAAACGCAAAAACTCGACAAGAAATATTGTAGCTTTGACCTTTGCTCTTCCAGATGTTCTTTTTAAAAAGAAGTAGTTTTGCTTTTCGCGCATGTTGCTAGCCACAAAAATTAATAATCGCGAAAATTAATGTTTATGTTTTTAACCCTTAACCGCGAAAATTTGAACCCGCGAAAATTACCGCGTATACGGCACTCACCGGCCAATAATTATCATTCCCCTCTATCATACACCCGCACTCTTCAGCGTGGACACATCTATCTCGGCCGTCGTCGTAAAGATAATTTTCTTCACAAACACAACCTTCCACCGATGGTCCCTTAAATTCCTGGACGTTTTCGGTGTCTTTAGTTTTACAGGTTTTCTGAATGGTGGTCACCGATGGCTCGTACCTCATGTTTGCGCCACATTCCACTGCAAACAAAGTGAGTTATTTCCAGATTACCGAAAAAAATCTGAACATTGGGACAGTTGGGCCTGTTCATACATTGCAGACACTTGGCTTTTCGTGTTTTGTGTGTGTGTGTGTGTGTGTTTGTGTGTGTTTGTGTGAGTGTCGACTTTTTTCTTTCCCAATCTGGACCCAGTTGATCAAAATTAACGGTGTCGTTAGCCTGATTAGGCATTAAATTGCATGCATAAACGTTTAAATGTTTTGTCAAAACATGTTTCCACCGAAATCAAGTTTAAGAAAAACAGGTAAAAAATACAGCAAAGATAGCTTTAAGTTTCTCAGTTATGCCGGTGGATAAGGCCAACGGATGGAACAGCTGCCATAGCGTTTCGACACCCCGCTTCGATTAAAAGCCCTACCTACAAAGAAATATTTCTAAAATAAATATTTTATCAACAAATTGATTTCTAATAACACAATTCACCACTTTGCGATGTACCTGATTAAGAATAGACGGAAAATCGTGATCAGTTCCGCATTTAAAAACAGCTAAAATAGTACCTGTATACATATACAGTGATGCGAACGGTCAATTTCGCAATGTCAGTCATGATTCAATGTAATAATTGGATTGTAAAGAACATCGGGTTGCATACAAAATGTACTTGTTGAAAGCTTTGTATGGTAATGTAAATATTAAACAATACATACTCGGACAGAGAGTTGCGCTCCTGAAGTTCATTGGGTTAGCCAGTATACCATTGCATTCTTCCTGTAAACCGGCCAAGTGGCTGCAAACCTGCTCTTCTGTCAAAACAGGATCCTCCCACGAAACACACACATCATATTCGCAGCTTTCGTAGAGTTTTGCGATGTGATCGTTTTTGTCAACCAGTGGAATGCAGTCTTTGAACACCCCAGCAGTGTTTTTCATTAGACCACAGTAAGCATCACCAGCAATTTGTGCAATTATGTCGTCTGAACATTCTGGTTGTTCTTCTACGCGATTGCAGCTGTAAATAAAGGTCATATTCGACTGGGCGGTTCGTGCTACACGATTCTTAGCGTGAAGCACTTTTTCTGTAGAAAAAGTGCTTCACGCTAAGAATCGTGAAATACTGGGTGTTGCACAATTCTTGAAATCGTGAAATACTGGGTCTTAGCGTGAAGCACTTTTCTGTAGAAAATGTGTTACGCTAAGAATCGTGAGATACGAAACGCCCAGTCGAATACGCCCAAAGTCATACATGCTTATCGCAAGCCTTATGCACAAGAATTCTTCGAATCCAAGTTTGAGGAATAAAGATGTTAAATGAAAGTCAATATATTTACAAAGGAACATAATTTTGTCAAAGATGTAGGTCTAATTATGTTTTAGTTCCGTTTGCATATTCTCCTCTACGCGATATATAGAGGATCTTACACGAGTGGACATTTCATACGAAATTTATGAAACGAGTCTTCGGCGAGTTTCATAAATTTCGACTAAAATGACCACGAGTGTAATATTCTGTTTGTCATATGACTCTCTTAAAATAAGAGTTTGTCGCCTTCAAAATTACTATTATTTCAATAAAAAGCGATTTGTTGACATGAACTTTGTCAATGACGTTACATGTTCGCGCCAAAGTGTCATTACACGTGTGGTGATACGATTTGTATGACACGACGTTATTCACTACTGGTAACAGCGACGTCATATTATGACAATGCTTTTTATCATATGACGTCGCTGTTATTCTCCTTAATCTTGGATGGAATTTCATAAAACTAAGTTTTGGTGTAATACAATTATAAAAACGTAAGTTAAAATCGTATATGGAAATAAGAAAAAAATGTGAGCCTGTAAGAAAGTCAATAGCTCTAGCGATCCAGGATGATACTTTTGTAATTTTCTCATTTGTACGCGTGACTGTTACGTCAGTGGACAAAAACAAAATTAACTGGGCAAACAGTAAAACTCCTGATGAGACGGCTCATAAATGGATTTTCACTGTTTGCAATGGTATGTCCAAATTTACCGGCTGTCCGAAGCTACCTGACCCGACCCTATACTTACTGTGCCTGGTTCTCATTAGTACCAGGTTCCCAGTAGCTGTTGCCAATAAGTGCATACGCATCCGCCAACCCGTTCGCATCCGTACCATTTTTAAGATAGAAATCGTCTACTTTATCGTCGTTGCAAGTTCCGCAAATGCCCTGGTTATATTTTGCATCTGTCTTTGGTATATAGAATTTAGCGGTCCATTTGCCGTCAAACATGACTTCCATACCACAGTTATTGAATATTGTGACGTAGCTTCCTATCGTCATCACTTCGAAGTTATCCCGTAATACAAGACCATTGTATGGCACCCCATTGACCTATAAAGAATTATTATATAACCTATAAGCATTGGCTCAGACCTGATTTCAAGCCATTTAATATTTTGTAATATTCGCTGGCCCGGGGGTTTTCCTACTGAATTTAGATCACGTGCTGAAGAACTCAATATTGGAAAATCAAGGTTGACTGGTTTCATATATCAGCAGTATGCCTCAATCAGTATATTGTGAAACGAGTCCCAGTGTCTATAACACACAGCAAGCATGGCGGATAACACAGACGCTGAGAGCAAGCAGAGCAACAAAAGCAGATAAGCGAGCATAACTGAAAAAAAAGAAAAGATAAAATGTTTGTTGTTGTTGTATAATAAAACAATTGTTGACTATGGAGGAATTGGATATGATGTGATATTCACCAGAGAATACGAATATTGACCTCGGCTCTCGCCTCGGTCAATATTGCTATTCTCTGGTGAATATCACATCATATCCAATTCCTCCATAGCCACTAATTGTATACTATTAACCCAGTAATGCCTAGCGCCCCATAATAAGACCAGAGGCAACAGTGCAGGCCCTGATCAGACGCCGCAAAACGCGGGGCAGAAAGCAGATGGGTATTTCTCATTAACATAAAATAAAAACCTTAAAAATCAGCTAAACCAGACACCCCTTAAATGACAAATGAACTCGTCCAATTTATGCTGAGCCGAAAAACACCTTTTTGTCGTCCGACTGTGTAGCACATGAGGCATATCATATTCCCATACACTGGTCAGACGTATAGATTTCCTATGACATATTTGTAGCGTCAGGCACGGTGGGTAATCTCGATAAACGGACCCACTGGCTCCGCACCTTTTAAATCTTAAAACTTCCCATTTCTCAGAAAGTTATGTCACATGTGTATATTATGATCTGTTTCTATGATATTTTGAATACCCTAGCTTAAATGACAAACGAGTTATGCCGGCGTTTGCAAGACTTCTTGGATGCCCCTCGTATAACTGAAACGCTGAAAAGGACGGCAAGTCATCTCCCAGCGAGCACATAACGTCGAAATGACGTCTTACTGACGTCGATGCTACGTCATCACGTCGCATCGACGTCAATGCGACGTCATTACGACGTCATGTGCCCGCTGGGCTATCCTTCTATCAAACCAAGGTTGTCACGTTAGCAGCGCCGATTTGGAGCACGGGTGTGAATATGTAGTTAACATGTAAAAGCCGACCTGTATAACCATTAGGCAGATAGTTGAGCCGCGACACGACAAAACCAACAAAGTGGCATGTGCGCCAAGCGAAGACTCAGATCAGCCTGGGCATCCACAAAATCTGAGCAGAGTCTTCGCTGGGCACTTAAAGGGTAGCTAAGTGTCCAAGCTAGCTCAATGCGGACAACGAAGACTCTGATCAAACTGGGCTGATGCCCAGGCTGATCTGAGTCTTCGCTAGGCGCACACGCCACTTGTTGGTTTGTCGTGTCGCGGCTCATTTAGGGCGCGTTTACACGAGCAAAGTTTCTATGTCACAGAAACTTTAACAAAGAAAGTATGACAAACATTTTGCGTTTACACGGAGCAAATTATTTGTTAAAGAAAATGTGCCATAGAATCTTTGTCACATAAACTTTGGCAATGAAATATTTGCTGCAGTGTTCACACGACCAAATATTATTCGTCAAAGTTACCTGCAGCGATGAAACAAAATCTTTGTCACATTTGTTACATAATCTTTAGCAAAGTTCTCCGTTTACACGGACAAATTTAATTTATCGAAGTAACTTTACCATATAAATTTGTCAAAGAAACATTGTCATATTTGGGCATTTACACGAGCAAATTTTTCTATGACAAACCTACTTTGTCATAGAAACTTTGGTCGTGTAAACGCGCCCTTACCGTTAAACTTTTACCCTGTCCAATTTTTACTACATCTAACGTATCTTCCGACCATATTTCAACTGTTATTTCCTTGGTCGTGGTGATGCTGGCGCTGCCCCTGAATGGCTGGTTCTTGCCTAACACCCTCATACCGCAGTCCGCCAGTCCGGCTCTTATGAGAACGTATGTACAGTCGCCTTGAAAGTGAATTAATGTCTCATCGAATGTGTTGTAGTGTGGATCTCCCTTGGCTTGACAGAAGCATTTTTCTGCAGAAAAAAACAACAGAGAATTAAATTATTTGCATAGGGCACTTAATGCTTCAATACGGCGGAAATTACCGATAACGACTGTACAACACCTGAGATATAAAATCGATATTACCTTTCTAATATCGATTAAGGCCTAAACGCTCCGCGGGTCTAAGGGAAATAACTGCATTCGCATTAATACTCGCTCCAGGTAACAGCTAACCGTTTATCCTACTTGGTGCGCCTTGAAGACTTAAGCTCCAGATGAGTATGAATTTTATCATATGACGTCGCATCTGAGAGTGTAATAAAGCCATGCATTAAAAACGATGCGCGTTGACGTCCATACAAACGTCGTGTTTTTACGGGGAAATCTTGACGTTTTCGTGCAAAATTTGCTAATAAAATGCTAGTTAGTGTCATATGATAAATAAAATTTTGCATTCGAGCTCCTGTATTAATGCATAGCCTCGCGTCTTATCTTTTTTCCCAACTCATTTAAAAAATTCAATAATACATGAGCCCTCATGTAAGATCCTCTTTATAGCTTTTTTCAGTGTATGAATTTTCTAATAGCATCTCACTTCTTATTCGAGAGGAGCACTGTTTGCCGCGCTCCTCTCGAATTATAACTGAAATGGCGCCTTAGATCCGTTACCATAGCAACTATGGAATTACCAACTGTTGTGTGCAGTACATTGGCAGAATAACGTCCCGATGATGTCACACTGACATCAATATGAACTCTTAGTTGATAATATGGTAGCATATCTTTGACGTCATAGGTATCGGAGCATGGCATACAGTGTTTGCCATGCTCCGCCACTTTTTCAGTCACATAACAAACTGTAATTTGTTCAACAGAATTCAGTTTTTCTCAAACAAATAATTTTTCTCCAGTCATTTAATTTTGTGTTGAAACTTTATTAACGCACACTATTAAACTTGTTTGATCAAATACGGGATAATCTATATTCATTTAAATTATTTGATAGTGTGACTCTCAAAAATACTTAATTGCACTTCAAGTGAGTCTAAAAACATTTGATGGCGATAGAACAGGTCTATTTTTTTCCACGATGCGACTGACGACTAGCATCAGCTTTAACAATGGTAAATAATATCAGAGCTCTAGATAAGAGGGATATTTGATGATAATTGAGGGATAATTTTTATTTTTTCTCATTGAAACCATATGTTGTGACCCCTCATCTGAACCGTCTCGTCGAGACGGTTCAGATGAGGTGTCACAACATATATTTCTATGTAGAAATAACAAAAGTTATCTTGAATTATCACCAAATGCTCCTTCTTATCTAGGGCTCTCCCGGGCAAACAGAAACTTTCTCTCAACGATGGCAATTGGTATTGTATTTTTTTCCTGATATTCACACCAATACTTTGTTTAATCTAGCTTTTAAGCCTTCCCGCCTTTTTCTTTAATGTTGATCACAGGGTATAATCGATTCCGCCAATTTTCGCTTCCTGCAGAGACTGTACATCATATTTGGCTTCCACCGAGACTGTCCGCGAAATCTTGCTTCCTGCAGAGACTACTGTTCTCGAAAAATAGCTTCCTGCCGAGACTGTCCGCGTGATTCTGCTTCCTGCCGAGAGCCTCGGCAGGAAGCAGAATCACGCGGACAGTCTCTGCAGGAAGCCATTTATCATGTACAGAAGTCTCGGCAGGAAGCAAGAGTTCGCGGACAGTCTCGGAGGAAGCCAAATATGATGAACAGTCTCTGCAGGAAGCGAAAATTAGCGGAATCGATTATACCCTGTGTTGATGCACCCTCCTAGTTTCATACCGATCATTTGAAAGTGTTCCTTGTATATTGAATGCACATTCTCCCAAAAAGACTTCCAAACGAAGGGCTAACATAAAGATCTTAGTTAAACCATAAATGCCTATTGTCTCATACGTAGGTGCAAACCCAGATCAGATGCCACAGAACGCGGTGTCTCATCAGGCTCTGTACTATTTGCAAAAAGAAAAAAAAGTATTTTCCTAACAAATAATCTGAACATAAAAAAGATAAGCTTCTAATAACACAAATGAACAAAATATTCCCCTTATCGGGTTACCATGCAGTTAAAATTATAGAAACAAAATGGATGACCACGCTAAATGTTATGGAATTGTCTTGTACATAAAGTTAGTGTAAACACAACGCTACAACAATCAAAGTATAAAACGCGGACATGTACAAAAGTCAAGTCGCTTGTTAAAACGTGAAACTGCATTACACTGAGTTTATGCTTGTTAGGTTGTTTGTTGTATCGAATTCTAATCCACTTACAAATATAACGCGACGTCTGATTGGATAACGTCAAAAATTTGCGACAGTATATTCTGCGATATACTGTCGCAAATCCGACGTCATTAAGTAACGTCGCTTCTCATTGGCTGGCGTTTGGTTTTATGTTGCTGACAGCGCTTGAAATGGGTGCAAACTAGTACATTATGAAAGGTGAAAATGTGGAAAAGTGCATTAGAATGGGGATAACTGTATTGAAAATTGTCATTTGGGGAGATAAATCATTGGTTCTCTGGTCGCAAATTGCGTTTTACGGCTCCGCTAGCGCGTCGCCGTAAAACGAAATTTCCGACTATAAAACCGATGATTTACCTCCCCAAATCACAATTTTCAAGACAGTTATCCCCTAATTCGATGGTCCCCAGAGACGGCGCATTCGTCCCTACAAGAGAGAAGGGAAATACAGTTGAACACTGTATGGGAATAGAATCAAAACAAAAAGGGAATGCCGCACCTGCTGCAAATGCAGCAGGCTCACCACTATCTTATCGGTTGGGCAATTTTCACGCCACCTACGCCCAAAGAAAAAAAACAAAAAAGGAGCCAAAAGAGACATCCCGTACATGTACCGATTGCAAGCACAGCAGGCACTTGTCAGTCTCTAGTCAATATCGGAAGGACACCGCATATGCAAACATTTACTCTTCTTTTCCGTCATGTAACACTTTGCGCTCCCCTTCTCTGTGAACATAGGGCACTTAATGCTTCAATACGGCGGAAATTACCGATATCGACTCACTCAAAGACTTATTACACCAAAAATAAGCAATCGGAATAAAAAATTGTTTTTATCTGAGAAAAAGAAAATTATTAAAATTTATCATGTCTCCACCCCGCTCCTTCGTATTGTTATTATGCTGATAAACCTGTACAACACCTGAGATATAGAATTGATATTACCTTTCTAATATCGATTAATGCCTAACTCTCCGCGGGTCTAAGGGAAATAACTGCATTCGAATTAATACTCGCTCCAGGTAACAGGTAACCGATTATCCTACTTGGTGCGCCTTGAAGGCTTAAGCTCCAGTTGACGGTCCGAAATCAGCTGAAACACTGCCTCATAGGACCGTTCAACTCCAACATACCTTCCAGGGGATAGTTAACAACTAGATGCATATATGCGGTGTCCTTCCAATATTTACTGTAGACTTAAAAGTGCCTGTTGTGCTTGCAGTAAGTTCGGGATGTCTCTTTTTGGTCTCTCTTTTGTCTACATTGCCCAACCGATAAGATAGTGGACAGCCTGCTGCGCTTGCAGCAAGTTCGGCAATTCTTTTTTGTTTCTACTCCTATACAATGTTAACCTTCATTTCCCTTCTCCCAGGTAGGGACGAATGCGCCATCTCTTAGATCCATCGAATCCAGCACAACCCACCTAACAGAACTTTAGTTGTAACGCAGTTTCACGTTTTCACAAACTGCAACACAGCCAGACTAGACTCTTTTACATATCCGTGTTTTATACCTTGTTTGTTGTAGCGGTGTTTACTCTTGTGTATGTGCAAGACAACTGCACAACATCTAGCGTTTTCAGCCAATTTTGTTTCAATCATTTGAACTGAGGGGAATATTTTGTTCATTTTTGTTTTTAGGAGCTTATTTTTTATGTTCAGATATTTTTCTCGAAATGTAAATATTTTTGCTCATTGTTTCTAATTTTGTTTTGTTTGAAATCTCTGATGAAGCCGAAAGGCAAAAGCGCTTACTATATAATAGGTAACATAATCAGAATTGCACTGTTAATGATTATCTCCCCGTATTGTAAAACAACCAAAATGCCCTTTTTGAAGGGCAATTAAAATTATTTTAGATGCTCCGATGTTTATAAGATTTACGGTAAAATGCATAAACCCAGCAGGCACATAAAGTCAAAAAGACGTCATACTGACGTCGATGCGACGTTATTACGTCGCATCGACGTCAGCACGACGTCATTTCAACGTCATGTGCCTGCTGGGAAAAGATGACCTACCCACTCCTGTGCTGTATACTGCTACCGCCTGATCTCCGCCACATTTCTCATCGGTATATGGCCTAGGACAAGACCAGTCGCACCTTGAGCTTGATACGGCTCCGTATTTTCCAAAGCTGTTTCCACAATAACAGTTAAATCCAAGTTCAACACCCGCATAGAGATAGTCTAAAAAAAGGTTATATTGATTGGTTGATTTATTGATTGATTGATTGATTTGTTGCTTTACGTCCACGGTAAACAGCTATGGTCATGTCGGGATACTCCGATAAGCATTCGGACGGTGCATTATAGCCGGTTGGTAAAAATCCCACGTTCTAAAATACCCTTTTAACTTTGTCGTGTGTTTTTAAACATTTTAGATTCTAAGATTGTACTCATGATTATCTCATTCATTTAATATATGTATGCAATTTTACTTATCATTAGCTGATAATAAAATAAATGCAGCATTTCAATTTCTTTCAGGTGAGACGTTTTTAAAGTCCACGAGTATACTTTCAGATATCAGTACTTTGAGATAATATCAGTTGAAATGAAAAGAAAAATGGGATATCTTAAAGTCGAAGGTCATCTCAAACTACTGATATCTTTTCTGGTCCTAGACAAAAAAACACTTTGAACTACTGGTAGTTTTAGATAACAGGAATTGAAATATCAAGATCTGGGGCCGTATTCATAAAACCACTTAAGTCGTTGCTATGCTGTTGCTAAGGCTGAATATCTATAAAGGAGATTCCCTACAACTATGAAATTTGGTCTGGAGGAACAGTCTTTGTAAGACTGTTCCTCCAGAGCAAATTTCATAGTTGTAGGGAATCTCCTTCAAAGAAATTTAGCCTTAGCAACAGCATAGCAACGACTTAAGTGGTTTTATGAATACGGCCCCTGATCAAACTGTATTCTTTGATATAAGAGGGTTCTATGAGACACCATGTTTGAAATTACGCGCGTCAACTGCTGCCAGCAGTGACGTCAGGATGTCAAAGACCGATTAACATTGAACTAAAGACAGAAATACGTCTGTTATCTAAAGACGCATACATAAGCATATATACAACGTCCATGACAACGAAAATTTCTGACCATAAAACTCGATTTTCTTTTCACATACTATTAATTCAATTTCAAATTACCATTCGTACGGACCCGACAGTTTGTTACGCTCCTTAGTCAGACCAGATTTTCGAATAAATTCCGTCTGGTCAAATACAGTGCAAAAAATATAGTTTCTACAGCGACCATGATAACCAAATTGGACTATATTCATACTAGGCGGCATTTGTTAAAATAGCTGGTCTTTCTTTGATGTCTAGCAAACTGTCGGGTCCGTAAGAATGATAGTTCAAATTTAAATGAATTAAGTAGTATATAAAAAAGAATCGAATTTATGGTCAGAAATTTTCATTGGCATGTACGTTGTCTGTGTTGAATGCCAGATCAGCGAGACTCTGATAGTGACAACTTCAACCTTCTCCAGTTCAGCTCGTGTTAAGACAATGTCTGGCAGAGTCTGCTACAGAATCTATTATTCATGAAATAAAAGAAAATATTTTTTTCTATTTTTCAGACTAGTATTAACATAAACATGAGTTTTGTTAACAGTGCCTTAATTTTTAGCAGTGTTAGATATTAGAGTTTTATGCACCCTAAATCACGTCAAATAGTAGTTTAATTTCAAGTGCGACTGTAAGTGCACATATTTTAATCTTAACTGCAAATGGTATCGATCTGCTTTAAGAAATTGATTCAAGTGTTCTTATTAAAATGTCAATGCTTAGTTTCTTAATGCAGTCATATTATAATGTCAGCCACTGGCTTGTAACAGATTTAGAGGAGATACAGGTGCTAACCGGAGGATCACCGACAGCGTCCTTTGTGTTAAGACGACGCATTTGCAGTAGTTGACAGGGAGGCTGGCGATAGGATAGGATAGGATAGGATAGGATAGGATAGAATAGGATAGGATTAGGTAGGATAGGATAGGACAGGATAGGATAGAATAGGATAGGATAGGCTATAGGATAGGCTATAGGATAGGATAGGATAGGATAGGATAGGATAGGATAGGATAGGATAGGATAGGATAGGATAGGATGGGATAAGATAGGATAGATCTTACCATTTTGCTCACAGTATTGTATACACGTTGAAGGAGAATTTCCTGTTAAAAAGACTTTCGTTAGTCTATTTAGATCGCTCCCGGCGGGTGTGTCCGAAAAACAACCAATATATTCCTGGAAGCCTGAAAAAAAAATAAACCCTGAAATAATCACAGTCAGAAGCTTCACTTAACTAAGCTCTCTTTATTTAATTTAAAATTTGACCGTATTTATTCTAAGACGGGTTTTCCCCTTCCAGAACAATCCCAAAAATCTAGATCCATCTTGTAAGATGGATCTAGATCTTTGGGATTGTTTTGGTAGAGAAAAACGCATCTAATAGCTGAATTAATACTGCTCTTTTTTTTCTTTTTTTTTTTTCTTTTTTTTACTTATATGGGGACATTCTGAAAGGGGAGATTCGGTGTTATTTAAAGAATGAATTTGAGCTGCGACACGAAAAAACAAACAAAGTGGTTGTGCGCCCAGCGCAGACTCAGATCAGCCTGGGCATCCGCCTAGTCTTAACAGAGTCTTGTCTAAGCGCTTAAAGAGTAGCTAAGGGTCTAAGCTACCTTCATAGGGACAATACAGCAATACGGACTCTGATAAGTCTGGGCGGATCTGAGTTTGCGCTGGGCGCACAACCACTTTGTTGGCTTTTTCGTGTTGCGGCTCATTTCATTTTTCTGACGTTAACCATAGTATAAACTGCATTGGCTCGCGTGCAAAGTAAGTGAACCCAGCTATTATTTGAATTTGCGTTAGGGGCTACAACAACTACACGCTGTGTCATACTAATTATAGCGGAACAGCGTCAACGACGTCATAACGCCGCGAACGCCCATTTGGATGTACAGTACCATGGTATATTTTGAATTTACTAAATGTCATGTAGTTATTTAAGAAATGAATTTCATTTTTCTGAGGTTTATCAAAGTGTAAACTACATTTGGTCGCGTGGAAAGTGAATGAACGCCGAAAGGGTTCATGAAAGTTTTGCTCGGGACCCAGTCACCCAGTGTAGTTTACACTTCGATAAACATCAGAAAAATTAAGTTTATTGCTTATTTACATTCATTTCAATCAAAGCCTTAACAAGAAATCTTATAAGCGATAAAATAGAGGCAAAACTATTTACACGCAGTTTTTCTGCTAACAACGAAATGTTCAGTGTCGATGACGTCACGATGTCGCTGACGTCCAATCAGAGTGTAGAGAGCTGTGGTATATTTGACGTCATTTAAAGTCATGTGACGTCGCATAGCTCGTTTTAATTGTTTGCATGTAAACTATTTATAAAGTATCCGAATGCGCTGCCAATAAACATTTGAGCCGCGACGTGAGAAAAGCAACAAAGTGGTTGTGCGCCCAGCGCAGACTCAGATCAGCCTGGGCATCCGCCCAGTCTGATCAGAGTCTTCGCTGTCCGCATGGCGGTAGCTTAGACCCTTAGCTACCCTTTAAGCGCTTAGTAAAGATTCTGATCAGACTTGTCAGATGCCCATGCCGATCTGAGTCTGCGCTGGGCGCACAACCACTTTGTTGGTTTTCTCGTGTCGCGGCTCATTTGTATGACTATAACACCTTTTCACTCTGGTTTCACTCGACAATAAATCAGATGCCATTTCTGTATGTTACTTTTTGTGAAGCATTAGATGACGGGAAGGAAATCAGCAATCGTGTTTAGTTTGGGGGCAGATTAGAGAACATAGGCTTTACAAAGGTACACTAAACATGTTGGGTACAAGCAATTAGTTATTTTCTGTCAAAATTACTTATATCAAGAAGTGTGAAAATAGGCGTTGCCACCCTGATACAGGGGCGTAACTAGGGGCAATTTCATAATACGCACAGCCATGTTTTATTCTCTACTTCTTGAAGGGATTGCTAGTATTTCAGCCACTTTGGTAATTGTTATTGAAATCTTGTCTAATTTATAAATTTTCAGCATGCAAATTTGCAGGTGCGTTTTGAAATTTTGTCAATTTTGACAAAATTTCAATACGCACTTGCGTATTTGCCGTATACGTAGCTACGCCCTTGCTGATATACCATATTTAAATGTCTACCAATTTTTTTAAATACCCATTTAATATCGTAAAATTAAACCATAACAGATGTTAAGTTTTTCTTTAAGGACACTTTAAATACAACAAAATATGTTTTATCCACTCGAGAACAATCCCACCTGAATACAAAAACATGAAAATAGTTTCCTAAATATGGTTATCAATGTTGACAACTAAATAAATCGATAGAAAGAGGTATTCAGGCTGTAATTACCCCACCCACTAAAGCAAGTTTGTGATTTCTGCATAAAATTAGTTTGGGGCTTCCAGTGCAGCTTGTCATCACCGCAATATAGTTAGGTGTAAGGGTTATAAATTATTTACAAACATCTATTTATAGCCTGTTAATTGGTTACATTTTAAGGAAGCAAAGTATGAAAGTATATAATGCAAAATTTCTACGTCGATCAATTTTCATATATAAATGCAGCAATCAGTCTGAAGACAGACTCATTTTTATTTTGTTTTCTATAATCACTTTCCTACTAAATTATTTCCAAATATTAGAATAAATATTATCTGATCGATATTACATGCCAGCTACTTTTGGTAGTAACGTAAATAACAAGATACTAATATATATTTCTCTTTAATAGAACCAAGTTTTATGCCTGTGAAAGAACGTGCTATTGCTACTTTAAATGAATAGAAATACATGTATAAACTATAATATTTAAAGAACTTGATAGCTATACGATTATCATATGTTAATGAAAACATGAGCACTTTTTAGCAGAGTACTTAAACCATACTTGTGTAGACCTAAATGAATAATTTACATTAACTAGGAAAGTTAGCTGTCTATGAGAAGAAGACAAATAATGATATTCCTTGAAAGTGAACACAGACAGCTTTAACCAAAGCAAAATATAATTAACTACTACTTACTCCCTTGAAACAGAGCGACCAAGACAACCACAAACAGTTTGCCGTCCATTACAACTTGCGAGGTTTCTACCCAAGCGGTTTCGAAACTAGACAAAATGTTAGGCTTTTATAGCAAACTTTACATTACACTTTTTAAATATTAGCATACAACAGCATAATTAGCAGAACAATAAGTGAAGTGATGTGTTATTAAATATATGGCAAACATCATGCAAAATTAAAAAAATGCAACGCATCAGCAAAACAGCAGGTGCCATGGATGATCTTTCTTTTAAATGTGTACGTATCTCAGTCAACGTTATTAGTGCGTATGATGCAAATATTAGACGTTATGGGATATATTAGCCGCGACACGACAAAACCACCAAAGTCGCATGTGCGCCCAGCGAAAACTAAGATCAAACTGGGCATTCACCCAGTCTGATCTGAATATTCACTGTCAGCATAGAGCTAGCTTAGACCCGTAGCTATCCTTTAAGCGCACAGCGAAGACTCTGATCGGACTGGGCGGATGCCTAGGCTGGTCAGACTCTTTGCTAGGCGCACATGTCATTTTGTTGGTTTTGTCATGTCGCGGCTCAATTATATGTATGTAAATTTATTGCAACGTCTGCATCCTAAGGTGAATCTATATGAGCCGCGACACGAGAAAACCAACAATGTGGTCGTGCGTCCAGCGCAGACTCAGATCAGCCTGGGCATCCGCCCAGTCTGATCAGAGTCTTCGCTGTCCGCATGGAGGTAGCTTAGACCCTTAGCTACCCTTTAAGCGCTTAACAAAGAGTCTGATCAGACTGGGCGGATGCATAGACTGATCTAAGTCTGCGCTGGGCGCACAACCTCTTTGTTGGTTTTCTCGTGTCGCGGCTCATATACTTTTGTTGGAAGCATCTACTCAGCAAAATAGAAGCTGGATGGTTGAAAGCTTGCCTTTGTATTTCAAATTCCAAAGCTTTTTGGAAATCTCAGACTCACACCAATATTTTGTGATTATATTCTTGCCTTTCAATTCCAGGAAAGAATTAGGGCGTTTGAATGGTTCCAAATCCAAAACCTTGTTCTATAACGGACAGGGGCCAATTTTCAGAAAAAGGCAAAACTAAAAAACAAGCACAAATTTGGACTTGAAAGGAAATGTACAAACTTTATTTTAAAAGCAGTACAAATCTTACATAATAATTTTTTCAACCATGACGTTGACGTCTGATTTTGACGTAGTGTTAAAGATATATGCTGCAAATCAAGGGTCTGTAATCTGTGTGCAACGATTCAATGTTTCTGGCTGTCAGAAAACGGTTTCTGAGATAAAATGTTATCTAGCAACTGCAATCGACCGTCCTTTTGGCAACGTTAAGGTCAGTGCACAGACTCGCAATTTCAGTATTCGTCTAATTTTCAAAGAAATATAACATTATGATAGCCATGCAAGGGAGAAAGTTTATGCAAGAATTTACTTCTGCTATAAGTGTAGAGTGTCTACGTGGGGTTGTTTCGCAAATTCAGATCAGAGTTGCTAATTTTACTATAATTAATCATTAGTGTTCATGAAAGAATGCATTAACTTCCACAGAAAGTTGATCTTTTATATGTTTAACATTATGTAACCGTAAAACAGCTGTCAGTGTTCCCTAACTTGCATCATAATATAAACGTATTCATACCAAATTAAGTGCGACAGACGCGCATTTCTGTATTTAACTTCTTCAGTGTCGCTAAACCCCAAAAGTTTGAAAGAAAAGAGGTGCTGGGCAGCTGTCGGCAGGCAACGAACATCCCTTTCCGAGCCACGCCCACTGTCACATTCCGCTGGACACATTAGTTGCAGACATCAGGTAAGAAACGCCTACGTATTAACTCGCGAGCGCAGGCGTCCCCCATCGAGCCAACTCAACTCCAGCGTCTCGAGAAAGGTGACAGATAAGGGCATCAGGAAAGAGATGTCCGATGAAACAAGAACCCGCAAAAAGCCAAAACAATTCAAAAGAATGGAAGCCAAACTCCGCTAAGATTCATGTCGCTATGACAAGTCAGTCTTAGTTTTAGAATACTTTAGAAATTTTACCTGATATACATCAAATTGAATAAGAAATACTTTAAATCAGTATTTAAGTAGTGACCCCAATGCCAGAGAACCAGAATCAACACTGAAACACTGACTAACTGGGTTGATGATATCCTCGGGGGACAAATTGTCCACCAGCAGTGATATTGGCCCAATGGTTCTAACATTTGGCGAGGAGGTTATTACATGTATAAGGAGCAGCTGATATTTCCGCATAGACTTTACCACGATATTTACCCAGTTCAATGGCCAATTAACCCATTCCATTAGGGATACCCCTTTAGGGGTATCTGGGCAAACAGTTTGGATCCAGATCAGGCCCCACAAACGTGGGGCCTGATCTGAGATCCAAACTGTTTGCTGCTTAGACATCTTTCTACAAGAGTTAGTTTAGACCAATATTGTCAAAATATTCTTGATTTTTGATGCAGACGACAATTTCAGCAGACGACAAAAATACCCAGAATGCAATGGGTTAATTCGAAAGCCAGTGGCCGAAAATTTGCTTATATCTTTTGCAGCATTTTGAAGAAGGATCCAAGTTTAAGACAACAAGAATTACAATAAAAGTGATGTACCTACTAATTCCCATGGAACCAATTTTTCAATTTTCGAATTTCTGAAATTGAGGCATTTTTCTTGAGGTCCATGAAATCTCATAACCCATGACACCGGCCGGTCTCGCCTTAGCCGGGCCACTTTTTTCGATAAGCATGATGAGTTTTCCTTTTTCTTTCTTTTTTTCGTATTTTTCTCTGTGTTGTTTTCTTTGTTTATTCTTTATCTTAATAAAGGGTCTTCGGCGATGATCTGAAGCAAAAGCCCGTTATCATAATTGAGCACGGAATCAGTTGTAAGTAGATATATCTCTCGCGCTCCGCGCTCGTGATATGATCTACTCTACAGCTGACCTCCAAACAGTGAATTATTACGCAACAATGCACTGCTAGAGCTGATCTATTTCTTAAACATAATATATGTATATATGGATAAAGTTTTGCGAGGCTCTCTTCTTCTGTTGACACTAAGTTATATAGGCAAATTGTGGGTACACCGTCATGACGTTGAATCAACGCTGATTCAATGTTGATTCATTGTTGTGTGCCTGGTGGACAAGCTTTCTCCCAAAGAAAGGAAAGCAAACAAGAAAAAAGGAGATGTCGCGTTGTCTTAACCCTTAAAGCGCCAAAAATTAAAATTGTTGAATTGGCAAACAGTAAAGATCAAGATGAGGTGGCTCATAATGAGCCACCTCATCTGGATCTACACTGTTTGCCCTCTAGTATTCGAATTCTCAATACCATATCGCTTGAACGAGACATATTTTGAAATTCTGCAGACCTAAATTTTGTCGTCTGTTTTTTAGCGCTTTAAGGGTTAATTGTCTATTATTGATTCCTGTGAGCCCATGAAAGTGCGTATGAAGCACAACACTCCCGAAAGACTGCGAGCCTGAGACTTCAATGTAAGCCTATGCTGCAGCTACTCATTAGGTTTGCCATGCCTGTTTACAGCATGTGGTGACCAAATTTATTGCCAACTAATGAGTACACTTTCAGGGGAAGCAAATATCTTAATTTTAATTTTGCCCCCCCCCCCCCTCCCTCCCCCCCCCCCTTTCCAATAACGGCAACTCTTAAAGGAAACAATTTATTCTTATAGAGCAATTTCTTTCGTTTAAGATAAGACATTGTTCCGGAAGGGCTTCGTCATCAAGGGAAGCAAACAAGAAGTCACGAAAGTTGTCTCCCTTCGAAAAAATGGCGGAAAACGTTACTTTAAACCAGGGTACAAGTTTAAGCTAAAATAAAGTGTCAGGGCCCAGTTGTTTAAAACATTGTTAGCCTAACAAGCTCTTTAATGTGTCAATTCGTTAAGTGTTTTACGACTTTATTGCCAAATAAACAGACGTTTTTGTTGAAAATATATGAGAAGATTTTGCAATGCAATGCAAAAGCTTCGCACATTTTTCAACAAAAATATTGGCGTATTTGAAATATTTGCGTTTGGAATTTTAACGTTTCGTTAACTAACGACATCGTTAGTTTTGAACAACTGGGCCCTGGTCTACAAGAGGCATCCTAAATCAGAAAAAAATGAAATACTATCAACTATATTTATTCCTTCACATTGGAATACATTACGCCGAGCCGCGTAGCGCAGTCGGTAGGGCACCGGACTCATAAGTCAGAGGTCCTGGGTTCGAAACCCGGTATGGCCACATACTTTCGTTTCTCTTTCCGCTGATTCAAGAAGGGCAGTTGTCAGTTACTGACGAAAGTATGTGCACTTAGTGCTGGTTAACCGCTTAGGGGGTCTAAGCCTGCCCAGGAATAGTCTGGTTAGGGTAACTGACCGTCCCGACATGACCATAGTTGTTTACCGTGGACGTTAAGCATCAAATCAATCAATAAAAATCAATGGAATACATTGCCTAACGCACCAGTGACCGGGTGGCGAGAGTGTGCTACGTGCTACTCTTACAACGCCAAACTATGTAGGGCAAGAGCACAGATATGAAGAAGGGACACGCGTTAAGATACAATTATAATGTAGATAACAGTCACCAATAATATCGTTGTTGTACAAAACAAATGTAAAATTATCAATTATTTCACGCCTGGGCGACAGAGGATAAGTTATAGTTATGTGATAGTCTGGTTCAACTAGGCCGTTCAACTGTCTTCAGCTGAACGTCTTATCAGTTTGAAATTAAAACGAGGTTTAAATTCTGGTCTTGGCTTTTATTGGCTAACTTTGTCACATGGACTAAACATGCGCCCTCGTATCAATCAAAACTGAAAAGTAGGGGATAACTGTATTGACATTGTCATTTGGGGAGGTAAATCGTCGGTTTTATGGTCGGAAATTTCGTTTTACGGCGACGCGCTAGCGGAGCCATACAACTTATCCAAAGAGTTTAAGGCCAAAAAAATCTTTATAACCGTTCAACAGCTGGCTTAAAAAATCTAACAAATATCTCTAAAGCTTTAAAAACTAATTTTATTCTGAAGACAGCCTATTCAGAACAGTTTGAACAAATAATCTTTAAAGCGGTACAACGTTTAGGGAGACAGCATCTACCTTTAAATTTGAAAATAAGATTAAGTGCCCTGTGGCTTTTTTGGCTTGCGCTCTCGGGCGCAAGCCAGTATTCAATTGATTTAGAGAAACCGAGTTATTTTCGGAAGAAACGATACGTCACGCTTAGTCGGAAAATACCAGGAGAGTGTGTACTGCAATTAAGCCAAAGAGATCGGAAAGTTCGTTCCGGTCTGCGACAGAATTTCTTCATTATTTTCTTCACAGTTTGTCTATTTTTATTCATATCCGATTTGCCTCATCTGCTAAAAATAACAGATGAAAACTTTATTCTATTTTTGACAGTACATGTACTTTTTTTAATATTTCCGTTAAAAAGCACGTTTTCCTTTTGCAAGTGCCTTCGGAACTTGGCCACATTACTTTTGCTTTTTATAAACTTATTGCATAAAAATGAAACTCTGAATGCAATGCAAAGTATTTGGCTTTGCATCCTAGGAAATATTCCAAAACTTGTGTAAGAAACAGTGTTTATATATAGCTTAGCGCAAAGCATTAGCTTTTCCAAAAAAATCATGCAGCGGCATCGCGAAAAATAGGCCTTAGGGCATCGCATAATCTGACTAGTCATAGCAGCCGGCACACTGTCCAGCGCCGATGCATTCGTCTGATCAGTCTTTTTCGGCATATACATATTCTTCATCTTTCATGCTGAGGCTAGAATGATCAGACTGCGCTTATGCCGGAGTGGGCTGATCTGTGTATCAGTGTAAAATCTGAAAGAGCAGAGTTCAAATTTATTGTTTGAATTTAGAAACAAGCGCTTTTGGCGATTTTTTTCCCGAATCACATTTACTGAAAAAAAATGTATTCCATGTATCTGTGTGTGTGGCTTATATGTACAACGGACCGTGTTATGTATGTAAAAGTCGGTATTATAATGTCGGTGAGTAATTAATGCATACGCATTGCAACAGGCATTTCCTTGGCACAAAGCGATATATTATGTACACATTTTTAGCATCTGATAAACTTCCTATTGGCCATTAACATGTTCATGAATAGCCTGAACTGGAAGCGTCTTACAATGACAGGTACAGAAAAAAGGGGACAATTCAGAATTGTTAGAATTTGAAACTGTTAGGGATTCATTGACAGCTTTATGACAATGGAGGGGTTGGTTGGATGGTGCGATGATACTGGGTATAACTTCCAGTGCCGGGGCGTTCTACTGATTTGGATTATAGTAGGTGCGGGTGGGGTTATGTGGACACTTTTCTTGCTTTTATAACACTCTCTAATGTTGCCTTCTTACTTCAGCTATACAAATGTACAGAGAAATATTTACGCTCTTCAACGATTTCCTTAGATGAACCTATACTGGGCTGATGTTGTTCATGACATCCATGAACAACACACATTCATGCAATCTTACGCGTAAGCAACGTCACGGATAATTCAGATAGATGATTGGCCGACGTAACGTTTGATATATGTCTTGTCATAGTGACGGCTGCTGTAATTCATTACCAAACACGTTGGTTAATCCTTTGCTTGGCGTTAAATTAGTCAGAACTTCACGAATGAGTAACAAAATTTATGTAAAAACATAGCATAACTAGAACTGTCGGAGAATCCGACTATACCCTCACTTAACTGCTTTAATCAAATGGTGTTATTTTTATTACATAAAGTATAGAGAGAGAAAACTCATTGTTAACATGTATACCAAATATCAATAAATCCCCTTCTGTGTAATACGGAATAAAATGATTCCACATATACAGATAGAAAAATTAATAAATACATTTAAGACATAAGTCTCTATCAATGTGCATACCAAATATGAAGATTCAAACTTTAGGGGATGCTGTGAAATTTGTTATGAAAAACTGCATTATTCAAAGTAAGGAGAGAAAGAAAATTGGAAAAATATTGGGAAGAATAAGCAGGAGAAGGCTGGTTCTCGATCCCACAATACAACAGTTATCATCAACCTGGCAACCAAAATATCCCTCTTCTAACTTGCAATGGCTGCTTAGAAACCTTTGACAAAAAAGTCATTATTCAAAGTATGGAGAGAAAGAAAACTGGACAAATACAGGAAAGAATATACCAGATATGACTGATTTGCAATCCCACAATAAAATAAGTCATTATCAATCTGTATACCAAATATAAACATTTGATTACTGTGAAATCTTTTACGAAAAATTGCATTATTCAGTGTAAAGAGAGAAAGAAAACCAGACAAATACAGGGATGAATAAGCAGGAGACAGCTGGTTCTCAATCCCACAATATAATAAGTTGTCATTGACCTGCATACCAAATATGACTACTCTAGCTTGCATGGTTGCACACAAATCTTTGACTAAATTTTTTGTTATTCAAAGTATGGAAAGAAAGAAAATCGGACAAATACAGGGAAGAATAACAGAAGGCTGGTTTGCAATCCCACGAAACAACACATCGCCATCAACCTGCAAACAAAATATAACTACTCTAGCTTGCACAGTTGTGGAGAAATCTTTGACAAAAAAATCATTATTCACCGTGTACGAAAAGTAAGACAATTGGACAAATACATGGAAGAATAAGCAGGAGAAGGCTGGTTTGCAATCCCAAAATACAACACAACCATATCAACCTGTATGCCAAATATGACCATTCTAGCTCGAATGTTTGTGGAGAAATCTTTGACGAAAAATTTCATTATTCGAAGTATGGAAATAAAGAAAAAAAGACAAATAAAGGGAAGATTAAGAAGGAGAAGGCTGGTTCTCAATCCCATGATACAACACACCGTCATCAACCTGTATGCCAAATCTGATCAATCTAGCTTGAATCGTTGTGTAAAAATCTTTGACGAAAATTTTCATTATTCAAAGTATGGAGAAAAAAAAAAGAAAAATGGACAAATAAAGGGAAAAAATAAGCAGGAGAAGGCTGGTTCTCAATCCCACGATACAACACATCGTCATCAACCTGTATGCCAAATATGAACATTCTAGCTTATACCATTGTGGAGAATCTTTTACGAAAATTTTTATCAGAAAGAAAGAAAAATGGATAAATATGGGAAAGAATAAGCAGGAGAGTGCTAAATCTCAATCCCACAATACACCAAGTCAGTGTCAAGCAGTATACCAAATATGAACGTTCTAGCTTATACATGTACCATTGCGGAGAAATCATTTACGAAAATTTTTACTAAAAAGTGTTACGGAATTACGGACGGACGGAATGATGCAAACCAGTATACCCCCCCACTTTTTCAAAGCGGGGGTATAAATATAAAAGATAAATTTCATTTGTCGGGAGTTCATGGAAATACGAACGCAATGGGTTCCGTGCTTTACTGTTCCCAAATGGCGTAAAGCAAGTTATTGTCCCAAACAACAGCAGCATGCATGCATGCATTTTCTTCTCAGAGTGTCAAAATTTTGTTCCAGTCACTGCCATTGATGCCACTTAAACCAAAAATAAACTTCAGTAAATATAAATGTATTGTTTTCTTTTGATGCCAAGTTCAGATGTGCCAATATTCCATAGACATGGGTTTGAAACAGTCTTTCCTAAAATTTTGATTCAGACTAAATGTGACTCAACAGCCGTGAAGAAAAGACTTGAAATAGGTCCATATAGCTATTTTCCTTCAGCGATGCCTAAAACGGCCGGCCAAAACGTTGGAAAACTGTTTTTTTTTTTTTTTTGCTGTTGTTGTTGTTGTTGTGTGTGTGTGTGTGTGTGTGTGTGTGTGTGTGTATGTGTGTGTGTTTAAATATTTCTTCAATTTGTTTTTCAAATACATTCTACACTTGTTTTTACCTTACATCCGTGGATAATGCCACCATTCAATAAGTTAGAAATTATATACTTTGCTAAATAAAAGTTAGCAACAGAAAGTGCAATACCATTCGGGTTCACTTCAATAACAACTCATGAAAATTTCGCTGTCTTAGCTGGGCAAGCCTTCCTTTTAAAAGGAAATTTTATCCAGTCTTATTTAAAGTACAAAGCGCCTTTGATGTTCGAGACTAGATACTGTGCGCGTGTAAGGGCACAGAATTGATGAGCTTTAGCGACTGGATTGAGGACTGTAAAGGAGGCCAAGTTAAGCAACAGTATTTCACGCAGTGACGACCACCGCTGTTACCAGGAACTGTTTTAAATCGATTCAAATTATGAAGGTGTCCTCACTTGTTTCTTGTGATCCTCGCGTCTACAAGAGATAACATAACGTGTGTCTATGTTTCTTCAAAAGATAACAAAGATGGACATCAAAATCGCGGTTACAGTATCAAATGACTTGCAAAATGCTAAATAAAATCTTTTTATTTTTTTTCTCTCTCTCTCTTTTTTTTTTTTTTTTTTCTTCTTTTTTACTTTTAAATTTACATTTATCTGATTCTCGATTTTTTTTTCATCTAATTAATATATATTGATTTATTCGATGATTCTTATTTAATGTTGATCATTTTCCATTTTTTGTATGGAAGTGCCCTCCGCTCAATAACTTATTTGGTATAGTAAGGCTTTGCTTTTTGCTTTTCTCTGTTTTCGTCGCCAGATATTGCCAGGGTCACTGATGAGGCTTTATTAGCCGAAACTACGTGGTCTGGCCCAAATTCCTTCTTCTGAATGTGTTCTCTGTTCTCGAGGAACTCTTTCAGATTTTAATTTCAAATACCGGATTTTAATTTTCACTGACTTTTTCCACTGATACATAGATCAGCGGGTGTAGCATGATAGACAGGTCTATGTACTACTCGCGAGCACCTGACAATCGCAAAATGTTTGACTCTGCTAAAGTTATGGTCGGTCAAAGAGTTATACAGTGCACTCGTGGGGGTAACTGTAAAAGGTGAAGTGTCATCCAATTGATATTTAAGATAAATTCCTGAAATTTGACGAATGTTGCTCTGTAGAATGGGTGTTTAAAATAAATTACTCAAATCCACTCTAAAGGTTTCAAAACATGGTGAGGCTCAGGACTTATCAATCATCCCTCGTTTAAGTCCTCACACAAAATTTCAAGTTGTTGCAATAATAGAAACCCTAAAATCTACCTCTTACAAAAATTTTATCCTTGCAAAAACAAAAATCTTATCCTTACAAAATTGGACGAAGTCTGAAGTCAGTGGACCTTTAAATATGGATAATGATACTCTGATTCTTGTGTATTCCTGTTGTACATATAAACATATAACCTCATACAAAATTTCAAGCCCTACAATAACAGGAACCCTGAAACTTACCTCTTACAAAAACCTTTACCTAAGTTTAACAGGATCATGTACGTATGTGCGGACGGGCGAAAGGACGGGCGGACAGAGAAACGGACGACATACGAACAAACGTACGCACGTTCGAACCTACGTAATAAAATACACACGTACGCACGACCGAAACACTATATGCCACCGGCATCATCCGATGATGACATATAAATCGTACCAATAACAGCCCACATACAGTGAACCGTCTTCGGAAATTGATCCTTTCAGTCGCAGGGACATCACTATAAAACCGCCAAAAACTGGGACACATTAAATGTTAACGTCCATGTAATTGTCCTAAAATCGAACTGTCAGGTTTTTAGAATTCAGAAATGCGTCTAAAAGGTGTGCGACTTCATGGCAAACAGTGTAGAAATTGATCAGACTCCTACGAGCTGCAAGGAGCAGTCTGACGACGGTCTACACTGTTTGCCTTAGATCCATCTTTCTCAATACTTAGAAAATTACCGGTAAATTATAGGGTGTATTGCAGTCTTGAACGTGCAATCATACAAGCATACGAAACATTTACCTGGCAATCAAGACAAGACTTCCTTCATAATTACAATATTGGATAAAGATATCACAGAGTTAAGGGTATTAACTGTTCTGACTTCAAACGTTTTGAAAATTTTTAAAATATATTTAATTTCGTCACTTTCTAAATTTCACCATACGCCCAATAGCGTGCACATAATTAGCCGCGACACGAGATACAAACCAAGTGGTTGTGCTCCCAGCGCATTCTCAGATCAGCCTTGGCTTCTGCGCAGTCTGATCAGAGTCTTCGCTGTCCGCATGGAGATAGCATAGACCCTTAGCTACCATCTAAGTTCTTAGCGAAGAGTCTGATCAGACTCACAGTCTGATTAGAGTCCTCGTTGTCCGCATGGAGGTAGCATAGACCCTTTGCTACCATTTAAACGCTTAGCGAAGACTCTGATCAGATCGGGCGGATGCCCAGGCTGATCTGAGTCTTCACTGGGTGCACAACCACTTTGTTCGTTTTCTCGTGTCGCGGCTCATATAAGTCAATTACTTTCTAAGAAAAATAATAAATACCACCCATTGTTTTCACAACTGGTAATTATGTTCGCCATATATTAGCACTGAATGCATATCACAGTTAAAATAATTGAGCCGCGACACGAGAAAACCAACAAGATGGTTGTGCGCCCAGCGCAGACTCAGATCAGCCTGGGCATCCGCCCAGTCTGATAAGAGTCTTCGCTGTCCGCATGGGGATAGCTTAGACCCTTAGCTACCCTTTCAGCGCTTAGAGAACAGTCTGATCAATCTGGGCGGAAGCCTAGGCTGAGCTGCGTCTGCGCTGGGCGCACAACCACATTGTTGGTTTTCTCGTGTCGCGGCTCATATATAGTGCTTGCTATGCTATTTTGTTTCAAAGTTGATATAAACGGAATATTGGCATCCAATAGGTTGCAAATCTGTGTTACACCAGTTGCATCCTTGTCATCTACGTCCCGGTGTCCAACAGTAGGCGCGGTCATTGTTAACCCGGGCTGCGACCGATCCAGTATTAAGGTATTGCTTAGGTTGTCTACCATGGTGTTTCTAGGGCAGAGTTCAGCATGACGGAACCCATCCCTCTCCAGGCTATATATGTTGATCACAGCCGAAATCCACGATTATTGTATGGCTCGCCTTGGTCACGAACACATTACCGTTGACTCAAAGAGTTCTTCCACCCTGACCGTTGACTTCTAGGAAGACTTCCGCCCAGTGGCGTTGTGTAAACACCACCCCTTGTTGACCCTCAGGGCTGGGAGACTCATGGAGGTAGGAGCGTCTTATTTCCTCCCATCAAGTCGTTGACTTGTCCACTGCCTATAATATAAACAACCAGATTCAAAGAGTCAAAGTGATCGGGGCATATACCTACCTATCAGTAACCCCCTTCATCTAGCTGTTTCACCCAATCTGAGCAGGGTTCGCTCGGGTCTAGCTGCTAACACTTGATTTAGATTTGTGTTCCACTCTAGCCGTTGACTTCTTCTAGGAAGACTTCCACCCAATGGTGCTGTGTTCACAGGTTTGTTAATAGGTTTTGTTTAGAGACCTAGCAATGAACTCCTAGGTGGACTGCCTGCCAAGGCTCAGAGCTCCACCTACCCCTACTAGTTTTAATTAGAGACAAGTAACTCTTAGACAGGACACCTTCCCAGGTTGATGAGCCCCATCTGCTCACATGCAACAGATAGTACTGGTTTACATGGTACCAGTAGCAGGGTTTGCCTGACCTGACATGGAGGGAGAGCAACTCAATTGGAACCTGCAACGTGAGGACTCTGAGGCCAGCTGGGAAGCTTGAGGAGCTGACACATGCAATGGACAGGTATCACTGGAACATACTGGGGCTCTGTGAAATGCGCTGGAAAAACTTTGGTGAGATGTCAACAGGTGACAGACACAAGGTTTATTTCAGTGGAGAAGAGGACAAACATGAGTATGGGGTTGGATCTCTTGTGCATAAGGACATGGTGAGTACTGTCTTGGGATGCCGACCAGTCTCCAGCAGACTGATTTCAATTCGCCTGAGAGCAGTTCCTTTCAACATCACCATCATACAGATTTATGCACCAACATCTGGACATGACGGTAATGAGGTAGAACACTTCTACCAGCAACTCCAGGAAATCATAGACCAAACACCCAAGAAGGACATTCTGGTTGTACAAGGGGATTGGAATGCTAAAGTTGGATGCACAGGCAGACTGGGAAAACGTTTGTGGACCCTATTGCAATGTCGAGACAAATGAGAGAGGTCTCAGGCTTCTAGAGTGTGTAACCTGTAACAGCCTAGTACTGACAAACACCCTTGGCCCTCACACGCCATCAAGAAGATGGACATGGCACAATCCAGATAGGAAACACCACAATCAGACTGATTACATCTTGGTGAGGAAGCGCTTCCGATTAGGAGTCAACATCCATAAGCAAGGAGTTTTCCTGGAGCAGACATAGGAAGTGGCCATGACCTGGTGATGATACCTTCCGAGTTTGTCTGAAGAAGGCTAGAAAGCCAACCCAGCCAAGACTAAAATTTGATTTTGAGAAACTAAGGGACCCAAATGTGGCATGCACTTTTCAAGCAAAAATAGGTGGGAAATTTGCACCACTCATTGATCTGAAGGATGATGACATGAACATAGATACCATGATTACCACCTACAATGCAGTAGTGACTGAGGCAGCCAGAGAGATACTTGGGTTGGAACGTCGCAGGAAAAAGCCTTGGGTCACCAGAGATGCTCTCGACCTCTGTGATGAGAGGAGAAATTTGAAGAAGAAGAGGTATGAAGCAGGAGGAGCAGAAGAATTCAGAGAAGAAACAAGAGGATTCAAAAGGCAGTGAAGAAATTGAAGGAGGACTGGATAGCCAGTCAGTACGAGGAGATTGAATCTTGCCTGAACAAAAACAACAGCAAGAAAGCATACCAGCTGGTGAAGAATCTAACTTCAGAGAAACAGGGTAGCTCCACAACTGTCCAGGACAAGTCTGGGAAATGCCTTACAGAGGAACAAGAGATTCTCAGCAGATACAGAATATTGCTCAGAACTATACAACCATGAGACTTACGGTGACAATGCGGTTCTGGACTGCAATCAGCCCCAAGAAGAAGATCAACAATCTGCCGGAGTTGATAATATACCAGCGGAACTTGTTCAAGCTGGAGGGGAGACCATGATTGATGTTTTAACAGATATTTGTAACAGGATTTGGAGAACAGGAGAATGGCCTACCCCATGGACTCAGTCGCTGATTATTACGCTCCCTCAAAAGGCAACCTACATCTCTGCCAGAACTGCAGAACCATCAGCCTCATCAGTCATTCAAGCAAAGCCATGCTGAAAGTTATCTTGAACAGGCTTAAACCACAAGCTGAAGAGATAATCGCTGAGGAACAGGTTGGGTTCCGAGCAGGAAGGAGCACCACAGAACAGATCTTCAACCTTAGAATCCTGTGTGAAAATTATCTCCAACATCAACAGAATCTGTACCATGTCTTCATTGATTTCAAAAAAGCCTTTGACAGGGTATGGCATGCAGCCTTATGGGCCACCATGTGGAAGTACAATATCAGTGTAAATCTAGTTCGCATCATTGAGCAGCTAAACGACAAGGCTACAAGTGCAAACCTGATAAATGACAGCACAGGAGAATGGTTCAGAACAACAGTTAGAGTAAGACAAGGATGTCTTCTGTCACCCACCCTCTTCAACATTTTTCTCGAACGGATCATGTCTGATGCTCTGGAAGAATATGACGGAAAGGTTAGCATAGGCGGCAGAAACACTACCAATCTGCGGTTTGCCGATGACATAGACGCTCTAGCTGAAGAAGAGCAGGAACTAGAAGCTCTAGTTGAAAGTCTCGCCCAAACCTCCTCAAGGTATAAGATGGAGATCAGTGCTGAGAAGACCAAACTGATGACGAACAGTGCAGATGGTATCCAGAGGGAGATCAAGAAAAAAGGGCAGAAGCTGGGTACTGTAAACAGCTTCGATTAACTTGGAGCAGTTTTCTCAGATAATGGGTCAAAACAGGAGGTTCTCTCAAGAATTGCACAAGCCACTCCAGCCCTTACCAAGCTGAAACCAATTTGAAGAGATAACAACATATCTCTTTGATCACAGGTGAAACTTATTCGCTCCCTTGTCATTTCCATATTTCTGTATACCTGTGAATCGTGGACCTTGACAGCAGAGTTAGAGAAAAGGACACAGGCCTTTGAGATGACATGCCACCGAAGGTTACTGAACATTTTGTACAAGGACCATATAACCAATGTGGAGGTTCGCAGTAAGATCCAAGCAGCCATTGGAGAATATGATGAACTTCTGACGCTGATCAAGAAACGGAAACTTAGGTGGTTTGGACACGTCTCAAGGTCTTCTGGTTTAGCAAAGACTATTCTTCAGGACACAGTGAAAGGAAAAAGAAGAAGAGGTAGAAAGAAGAAGAGGTGGGAAGACAATATCAAGGAGTGAACAGGAATGGATTTTGCCATCTCAACTAGGACAGCTGAAGACAGGACAAGGTGGAAAGAGATTGTATTGAAGTCATTTATGGTGCCCCAACGACATAGTAAGGTTATGGGAAAGAATAGAAATAGAATAGAATGTTGCAAAAGGAAAACAGAACTTCAGATAACGTTGGGTATTGAGAAAAAATACTGTGATATGATTTTTGAATCGCCTTCGCTATAAATAAATGAAAATGATAAATGCATGTAAAACTGATTTAATACGAAGTCCATGTGAAATAAGTGAACAAATGAACTGATTTAATACGAAGTCCATGAGAAACAAGTGAATGAATGATAAATGCATGTAAAACTGATTTAATACGAAGTCCATGAGAAATAAGTGAATAAATGATAAATGCATGTAAAACTGATTTAATGCTGATTTAATACGAAGTCCATGAGAGATAAGTGAATAAATGATAAATGCATGTAAAACTGATTAAATACGAAGTCCATGAGAAATAATTGAATAAATGATAAATGCATGTAACACTGATTTAATACGAAGTCCATGAAAAATAAGTGAATAAATGAGAAATTGTATGTAAAACTGATTTAATACGAAGTCCATAAGAAATAAGTGAATAAATTATAAATGCATGTAAAACTGATTTAATACGAAGTTGGTGCATGTATCTTCATCACGAAACTATAGTGTGGTGGCTTTGATATTTGTCAGACATCTGAATGATGTGGATTATCCCCTTTTTTAAATTAATCGTGTGCATGATTTATAAAAAATCGGAAAATAGAATATAAATGAATTATATACGACTGAATTTGATATATTTATTTACATTTTCTGACACAGAAACAACACTTCTATAAAATCAAAGACTATGTATGGTACTTATTTCACTTTGAATGAAAATGTTTGGTTTCAAATATAGCCAAGTGACATGTATACACCCTTCTCTGCACGTAGCGTCAGTTAAATGATATGGTCATTAAATAGCATTCTGCTTTTTGTGATTTAATCCCTGAAACAACAGATAAAACTCGAGACCGGCCAGACCAGCCTCTTGCTGTCACACTTTTCCGAGCTTCAACTTCAGAGCCGCACGTGACGCGGAAATTCTCCATAAGATTTAAGGTGCGGAGCCAGTGGCTCCGTTTATCGAGATTACCCACCGTCATATACAATGAACGAATATTATAACCGTCCACTTTTCAAATTGCATTTTTCTGTCTTAACGCAATAAGCTCAAAATGCATAAAATTAGAAACCATTTGCATGGTAACGGACTTCAATTTATCGATATTTTGAAATGTCTGTGATGCTTTGGCTCAGTTGGGGGAAAAATCCAAAAATGCAATTGTTTGAGAGAAAACGTTGCTTAAACGCAATTTTCATGTAGGTTTTAGTACGAATGTGAACAGTAAGGTCTACCAAACCAATAAACACTGTGAGACAGATTTTAGATAAGTCAATGACTTACTTCTGTATCATTTTCATACTGTATGTTTGCATGTTATAAAAAGATTGCTATATGTATGCACATATATGTACAGTATATTAAATAAAATATTGTTTAAACCAAACACTTTAAAAGGCGAGATTTCTTAAAAGACGTAGCTTTTACGCAATTTAAATAAAAAGTGCATTTTCCAAGAAAATGAATACAGATTTCGAAAATCGTCTTAAACAACAAGTTAAAATCAAAGTATGTACCATTTTAGATCTTTGTCTACAAGATCATATAATATCTTATAGAGCCTGATGAGTCCATATTTGCAACCGGAAAGTGTCACCCATTTCGCACGCTTCCGGCTCTGGATAAAATTTAAAATTTCAATAAAACGGTATTATTTCTGGGATGAATTGTTACCGAAGATAACCGGTAACGATACTATATCGCCGAAAATTTCAATGCCGTATGGCCGATAATTACGTTAATAGAGCAGCACGAACTTTGTACCTGAATTATGTGCTTGCAGCTGAACTTCTGGGAGTTACATGTAACTAGCGACAGTGCATTTCTTCGCGTTATTGCATAGACCTAACGGGCAAGTTTGATCGCATCACAACTTTCTTTACTTTATAATCTTTAATGAAGGTATTTAGTTACCTCTGTGGGATAAGGTTTGTCCCCAAGAGGTACGATATTTCAAATAATTTATACTCTAGCAAAATTTGTGACTTTTTGAAACGAGGGTACCTTTCCTTTGTTTGGACTGCGCCTATGCAAGAACTGAGCGTCCGATTGAAATGAAATAATTTGAAGAGTTTTTGGATTTACTTATGTACGCAACTTACTACTTTTGACCACCAAGTTTAATTTGCAGAACCAGTCGCCAAAATGTAGGGTGGACGATTATAAGTTTCATTCAGTGTATATATGCAATGAATATTAAATGTTCTAGAGATGAGCTCTGTCTATTTGTAGATTCAGTTACATGCGTGTTTGAGAACTGGAAAGAAAAACATGTACAATTGTTATTGTTGATGCCAAAGCCTATTAAAATGCAGACGACATGTAATAGCTATATCATGGTTTGTCCTTCTGAACGAGGAGATAATCCACGAGCTTTAGCTAGACAGACAAAGCGAAAGTAAGCTACTTATATCAAAATTCCTGGTGTATTTATATTGTATTTATATTGGCCAATGAGATACTTAAGATGTAGGTCAATGCTAAAGTTATACGGCTAAAGCCGAAAAATATATATATTACTTGTGATTATCCAGTTTGAACTTCATCAAGGTGATGCAAAATTAAATGAAAAACATAATCTTTTTAAAGACATGTTTTAAGACACTGACAAGTGAAATAGCTCTGTCAGACGACACAGCAATTTGCCCATCAAGACATCTCCAAACCAAAGCACATGTCATATTTGAGCCGCGACACGAGAAAACAATAATGTGGTTGTACGCCCAGCGCAGACTCAGATCAGCCTGGGCATCAGCCCAGTCTGATCAGAGTCTTCGCTGTCCGCATGGAGGCAGCTTAGATCCTTAGCTACCCTTTTAGCGCTTAGCAAAGCGTCTGATCAGACTGGGCGGATGCTCAGGCTGATCTGAGTCTGCGCTGGGCGCACAACCACATTGTTAGTTTTGTGGTGTCGCGGCTCATTAATTTAATACTCATTATAGAACGAGAAGGAAGTGCTAAAAGCTTGACGGTCGGACATATGGCGGACAGACGGGTGGACAGATGGACAGACATATGGACGAACAGCGTGAAAAAGCGGATGCCCAGGCTAATCTGAGTATTTACTAGACGCACATGACACTTTGTTGTTATCTTGTGTCGCGGCTCATGACACTTATAAACACAACAGGACACTCATTGACTAGAAATTGTGTTTGTGAAACACTATGTCCCCCAACTCTGTGTTTGTCACTAAAGGTGTCAAACTTTACGACGTTTAAGCCTGAAAAGGGGCACACCTCTATAAATATTTATGGAAATTCCTCAGAAGTTGATCAGCTGTATGTCAAATATCAAAATCCTAGCTCAAATAGTTCTCTAGATATATTATTAAAAATTTTATTGTAGCCAAATGTTTAATGTTTAAGTGTAAAAATGGGAAATGACTTCCTTATAGTTACCAAAATATTTAGCACCTTATGGACTATACTAATCTACCAAAAATCAGCCTCAAAGGTAAAGCAGTTCAGGAGCTGAATAAATGCCAAACTCAAACAAGCGACACAACTCAATCAGTTTTGGACGGAATTTGCCCAAAAGTACATCAGTTCTTGAACGTCTCCTCCCCAGGATGTATACTAAATACCAGCTTAAATCCTAGCTTAAATACTTCTTGAGATATCGTGGTAATTTAATTTCATTTTAATTTTGATAATGGACCCTGTTTCTCCGAAATAGGTTTATCAAAGGAAAAGCAAAGGTAATGTTATATTTTGTGGTTGAGGTAGCATGTAACAGATAGATCTTCCATACCACCGATGTAAATTACATCTTTTAGACTGGCTTTCCTTTTAAAATTTCGTCTTTCTGTCTGAAGTTTACTAGTTTACCTTAACATGTACGTTCGACATAATAACTTGGGTAAACCCGAGTAATTACCAGATATTCGTCGGGCTGCTCGAGGATATATATGTGATGTAATACCCGAGCAATACCCAGGTACTCCCCGGGTTACGCGAAGATACGCATGTGTGCATATCTTTAAGTAACCCGAGGACTACCCGGATATTCCCCTGATATGTATGTAATACCCGAGCAATACCCAGAATTTCCTCGGGCTACTCGAACATATGTATACTGTAACGTCCGAGTGGTCGGCGTCGTAACAATAGAGTAAGGATAACACAACAACGAGTCCCATTAACATTAAAAATTTATTGTAACTTATTTTTTTTTTAAACAACTTGCAAATTCTCTACGCATAAGCAACGTGAGGATTTACCTCCGTTTCCCCTTATCCATCTGCGCAAAACAACTTCTACAGAACAAGAGCCTCAAGCCCTTCCTCAAGCCGCTTATATAGGAAATCACGCAACGTGCCGGAATCAGCATCCCCATGACGAATTCCAACTCCAAACGCTACGAATTCCAACTCCCAACACGCTGGGACGTTGTTGGATTGTTGGGACCCAACGCTGTGGTTGATGATTCCAACAAGTTGGGCGTTGGGTGTCACTGAAAATGGCGAATAAATCACAAAAATAAATAACTAAATATCAATTATAAATTTTAGAAATAAGTGTACCTCAGCTTACTTAAGAATAAATCAATTTTGTAAAACTTCTTGTAGGTTTTAAAAGCTGCGGCCGATTTACTTCTAAACAGTCAGTGGTTTTAATAGAGATGTTTGAAGTCAACTCGGTGCACAAAGTACACTAAAATCAATACAAATTAGTTCTGACCAGGTAGGGGACATATCCACAATGAAAGTGACTTGAAACTTAAGAAAAATGTGTGGCACTACAATTCATACATATTTTCGAATCGCCTGAGAAATCTTCGAGTTGCATGAAGATCAGTTTGGATATTGCTCGGATTTATCCAAGTTATTATGCCGAACGTGCCCATTCCCGTAAATCAATGAGCTAAAATGGTGCAGTGAAAGTTTCAATATTTCTAGTTTTGCTAACGGTGCCTGAAAATCATCTGGATATTGCTCGGGTTGACACAAGTAATTGTTCCAAACGTGCCCATTGTCATTCCTCAGCGAGCTATAGTTTCATATATTTTCTAGTTTTGCTAAAGGTGCCTGAAGATCATCTGGATTTAGCTCGGGTTGACACAAGTAATTGTTCCAAACGTGCCCATTGTCATTCCTCAGCGAGCTATAGTTTCATATATTTTCTAGTTTTGCTAAAGGTGCCTGAAGATCAACTGGATATTGCTCGCGTTGACACAAATAATTGTTCCAAACGTGCCCATTGTCATTCCTCAGCGAGCTATAGTTTCATATATTTTCTAGTTTTGCTAAAGGTGCCGGTATTCTATGTATATGGTTAGACCTGGCAATCTCTTTGTTGTATGCCTTGTAAATCTTGCTTGATCCGTGCGGTGTAATTATTATGTTAACCTCTTCATTCAACAAATAGTCAGGACGCTGAAATTCAAAAGGGGCCTATTTTTCGAGTTTAATGCCCCGACAATTCGAAAGGATGAATTTGGTATTTTATGAAAGTTTATTATCCCAACTTAGACTTAGGGTATGATGTGGTCCTGAAAAGTGGATCAGGGATGTAAAATCAGGGGAGATAACTGAGTACCAAAAAAATGCAAAAAATGATCGACTGCTTTTCTACTTATTTTTATGTCATTTGAAGAGGAGTTTCAAACAAACAACATAAGTTTTAGAAGAAGCCTATTATACTGCTAACGACTGATACTTATTAGCTTTCTATTTATTTTGGCTTAAGCCCGTAATATTCGGTTAAAGACGTTACATATGAGTATGTTACCAAAATGTAAATAAATTGAAGGTAGAATTGTTTTGTTTTCTTTTGCTAGTATATCCCCCTTTAAAATCATCTTTAAATATTAGAAGAATTACAGCCTGCTTGATCCCTTGTCATTCGTCTATGCTACTACTTGAATTAACGTAGAATTAACGTAGATAACATTTATACAAAATGTATTCCATTACATCACAGCTAATCAGCATCCTTCACCAACTCCCAGGAACCTCTCATAAATACGGTATTCAGACATTTTTACACAAATATTGTTGGCAGAAGTTTGTCTCTATTTTGACCACGCAGTTTAAGACTCTTGCAAGCTGCGTTTTATACGTGAAACAGAAAAGAGAGTTGTTATGTGTTAAAAGACTTGACAAATACTACTGAACAAACAGTCTTTTTTGCTATTTCTTTCTCTTGTAGCAACGCTCAACACTTTTACTGATATGATTATACAACGGTTCAATTTTCTTGCTGCGTTTCTCATGACACTAACATACGTGACTTTTAGTCAAAGCAATAAAAAAGAAACAAATAGATAGATAAACTGAGTGATAGAGAAGATATTACGCCAGGGGAAATAAAACTACTGGTGCTATGAACATTGTTACTTGTAGAGGTGTCAGTCAAGTGGCAATCAAATATCGTCGTTCTTTTTAATAGGGAATTACTAGTAATATACACTACAAAACCTGCTGTTACATTGATTATTGAAAAAAATCGGTTGCTGGAGCATAGAAATGTAAAGACTACAGAAAGGTGAGAAAAGTAAAATACACACTGGAATTTGTTGACATGAGGCACAGAAAAGTATCTTCCAAATCGAAAATAAGCATCTGCTTACACAGTAAACATCACTTATCAAAAAGAATAGTTTTAATATTTTGCCTTAAAACTGATGAGAGCGCTACAACCCGGTAACGTTGATGACATTTCAGCAAGTAAACCTTGGTACTTAATTGAAACACTGAAATGAATACGTAATAATAATGGTCGAATACGTTATTCAAGTTCAATTTTGAAATTTTGTTTTAAGTTTAAGTTGAGATGGGATGAAGTATCATAATATTTTAGCTATAAAAACTTTCGTGCTTCATTGTTGCGATTTTGTGCACAATAATGATAAAAGTTTTAAAAGTAGACAGTTTAAATACACATGATAAGTTAATTCTAAAGACTGAAGGCTTAATGCATGTAGACACTGAGGCGTTGAAAGAAGCTTATTCACAAACGAATATTATCGTTTGGTACTGAATGAAACAGTGTTCAAATTACAATTATGTAACGCAGTATAACATCCATTCAGATGCATGCCACACAGATGAAAGTTAAATACCTCTTACAAGCTCGTTTTCTTATTTATTTATTTTCATGGTGGCATGTGCACCCACTACTTTTAAATACAATCAATGACTGTAGCATCTATGGCTATCTGTTCGTCATATAATAACGAAGTTTTCCGGCATATTGTTAGATTTCTTAGAGAATAAGTTTTAATAAGTATTCACCTGGTATAGCCAGTGCAACACACACTGATTCGAAATGTTTCAAGCAGTTAGGTCTACAATAGGCAAGATTTTACGTTTACTAGGTGTTTAGTAAGAATATTTTATTTTACTTATTTATTCGGATACTGAATTCTGTGCCGATGGTTTTATTTCTTCTGTTATGTACGTGATATACATATGATGACTGTTGACTGAGCCCTTTGAAACTTCATTTTTAGTTGCGTATTCAAATATCTAAAGACATCCATGTTTAGGACTCAACACCTACGTATTATTGGAGCTTCATCAGAAGGAAGTGTGAGGTTGCGCGAATAAAACTAGTTTAAGCCCCTGGTAGATTATGTACAACTGTCTATACAAATATGAAAACTTCTACATGCGAATCCCGTTGGTTGGTTTTCTTGTCTTGTGGTCGCCTGTATAGCTGTCCCCTGTGCTTTCTGTTTTGTTTTGCGGTTTAAAAAAGAAAATAGGTAAAAATAGATGTATTAAATGTTTGAATGTATTTTGTATTGTTTTTGGTGCTTACTTATGTCCATCCATAGTGTAGATTATATTTTATTTACATCCTTTGAGATCAGAAGATAGATTCTGAGAATTCTAAAATTTGAGATCGATTTAGACTATCATTCTAGATCATCGTCTTTTATATTATTTGGATCCTTTTGAAATTAATCAGTCTTTGAATCAACTGCCAAATTAAAATTAAGAAATTACAGTATGCTTTTTTCTGGTTTCATCACCAGATATTGTCAGGGTCACTGACGAGGCTTTATTAGCCGAAACTACGTAGTCTGGCCCATGTTCCTACTTCTGTATGTATTCTCTGCTCTTGAAGGAACTTTTTAAGATTTTTATGTACAGTTCCTCTGTGTTGGAATGGAGTGTCTGTTACCAAAGATGTGCTGTTCTGTTTTGTCGTATGCATGTTTCCCATCTTCCTTCGGTGTCTCGAGTGGGCTGTGTTTTGTAATTGTGGCCTTTCGTTGGTAATTTTATTTACATTTTTCTATGTACGTTTTCTTCATCTCATACACGTTAACTTGGGTCTGCATGCATATCTAATGAATGCACTGTAACAAAATAGCAAGAAACACATTAAGATAGTCAACATGTAAACGAGTTTCATTCTCTGGAGAGACGTACCAACTTGCAAAATAACGCTGTTCACAATGGTTTTAACCACCTACTGGAGGAAACAGTGATCCCACAACTCTGCTTATATTTTCCATATGCATATTACTTGCCAGCTTCTTTTAATATCAAAGTAGTTTACGTTGTAATTACTCTTCAAACCATGACGTTTTATAATTGTTTGAACATAACTTTGAATGCCGTTCATTTTTCCGCCTGTCAGTAAGTACAAATACTCGTTAGTACATTGTCTTTTTCAATTTTGATACTTCCATCATTACATCAGTCCCAATCCAACTAAACATACATACAGATGTTGTCAAAATGCTTCATTTACACACTAGATACCAATTACATGTATAAAACTTCATTTCTTAAACGTTTTAAATTAGCGTTTGAGGCAATGGGAAAATGCATAGTTTAAAAGCACTATTTTCAAAAACAGATTTGAACAACGAAATGATTTAAAGTTGAAATATTATTTTATTTTATTTATCTTTTCGTTTCATGGGTAACATAAATAATTTGTAATAATTGCTATGAAAATCTTTTCGAAACCTTTTTTTTTACAGATTATAATAACTATACTCTAATGCAGTAAAACAAATATGATCCTGCTCTTGTATTCTTCATCTTTATGTATCTTCTGAATCGTCTTCATTCATTATTTTTAACTAAATTATATCAAGTAACGTATCTAACGATCGAGCTGCAACAGACCAGTGATCGAAGGGTTTGTTAATGTGAGTGCGAAAGTTGTTCAAAGTCTTTGCAGTCCCAGAAATGGTAGGACTGGTTCTCTTGTTGAAACTGCACAGCACGTGGAAAAAATCAAATTGTGCATCTTTTAAAGAAATGGACGTCTGAGGAAAACGGGATCCACGGTGGTGGTTAGACTCCAAAGAGAAACATTTTATGAGGTACTGAGTGCAGTGTCATTATCATTGGATATTTTGCGGGTCATTTGCCCTGTAATTCTACTCGCATTTTGATGAGAATCTGGAAGATAGCGATTTAAGATGAAATTTAGTACCTTCAAACACCAACAATTGGTAGGATGGACTATCCTTGTGTTAATTTGTGTATACACCGGTTTTCTTAATATTTTAAGCCCGCATTTTGTAAATTACTATAGAAACTGACACTTTGCACACAAATACGTCATTTCATGAATTAATCAGAAAATTTTAGTGCACCTCTAAATGGACAGAATTATGGCGTTTTCATTTTGAGCAAATTAAGGTTTAAAAGGGGTAGGGGTAAAAAGGGGTAATTAAAAGCACGGGATCCTATTTCAGTGACCACATCATACTCTATCATAAAGCCCAAATGTTGTGTTTATCAAATTTGGTAAAAATTTCCTTTCGAATCGCCGGGGCATTAAAGTTGCATTTTTTCGGCTTCAGCGTCCTGACTAAAAGCACTGTCTTCTGTATGTCTTGCTTCTGTATAACATTTAAAAGTGTGGGGTCCTTCTGCTGGGATACTGTCGGCTGGTCCTTTCTCAGAATGAGTAAAATACTTCCGAGGAATAAACAAGGGTTCCGTTAGCACCAAAATGGCGGGCAGAAGTAGCAGGGCTGCAGTGACGTAAAACGAGACTGTCCAATCACCTGTTTCGTCCTTTAGCCAGGCTGAAATAATAAAAAATGCTGCTACCTGGTAAAACCAAAAAAGTGGCATGTGCGCCCAGCAAAGACTCAGGTCAGTCTTGGCTTCCGCAAAGTCTTACAAGAGTCTTCGCTGTGCCTTATAGAGTAACTAAAGGTCAAAGCTAAATCTATGCGGTAAGCGAAGACTCTGGCCAGACTGGGAGGATGACCAGGCTGATTTAAGTCTTTTTTCGGCGGACATGCCATTTTGTTGATTTTGCCGTGTCGCGCTAATATTTTAATCGTGTTTTGTCCTCAGACCGAATTTGAAAAAGATAAATACGAGTATGACTTGACTCTCCCGGGGTATTGATGCTTTGCCTTAATGTTTTCATGCCATTATCTTTTTCGCGCCATGTTCTAGTATTTAACTTTTAACTAGCTAAATTCTATCAGCAACATGTATTCGAGTATTAACATTGAGATTGGCAAATTTATTAATTATTGAATACACGGTACATTAGAGATGGATGGGTGGATGACTTGCAATTTTACGCCCCTTTTCGACAGCATTTTGGTCAAATCAGGACTGTGGGTGGGTGATGATGAATTGCTGTGTGCAATAGAATCTCGTTTACGATTGAAAAGATCCCTGCCTACAGCTGGGCTCGAATCCTAGACCGCTAGATCAGCAGGACAAAGCTTAACCTACTAAGCTACCGGGTATCCTACGGTACATTAGAGAGGCGCGAAGTCGAGTGGTTAGAGACGCTCGCTTATAGAAGATCATAGGAGCAAATTCTTTCCCTTATGAGTTGGCCCACATTAAAATGGAAGCAAAGATTGTTTAAAAAAGGCAGAGATACTTTACCTGAATGTGTATGCATTTATCTTACTTAGAATTTCCATTAACAGACCCGTTGAGCCCAAAGGGCCAGTAAATAATTATTACACGTAGCACATCAGAGGAAAATAATAATAAAGATACTTTTTTACGATAGACACACAGCATTAAAATTAAATGTATTGATGCTAAATGAATTTCAAAACTATGATCTTTGGAAGCCAGAAAGTCACTAAACGAAGTTTTTGAATTTTTTTGCGGATTGTGCTATATGATTGTTACATTTGTTTGTTATCTTAGTTTATACTCTTGAATACAAAATAACTCTTGATCGATGTCCCACGGTAAATTGAGTATGAAAACATTGAAATTTATTTCAAATTAAATTCCAAAAATGTGAAAACTCTAAATACTCGTACCTATAAATGCTTGGCTAACAGGGAGCCCAACGGCTTGACCTTGCACGACCAATCCATTAGCCGCCGGAAAATCCTTCATACCGACAACATCAATAACCAGAACAGACATTAGACTCCAGAAGCAAGCAGGAAAAATCCCAATAACAGCTGAGTAAACGAACATGTAAGGCAAACTGTCAATATGTGGCGTAATGACCGCGAACACAGAACTTATTATAAAGTTAATTGAAAAAATATATTTTGTTGGAATCCATTTCTTATCAGCAATCCAGCCTATAACTATCCTTGCCACTACTTCAGTACCTCCCGTAATCGCAACTGCTATGGAAACACTGCTTGCGCCAAATCCTAGTTTCTTTATTTGAGACGGGATAAGAATGAGGTTATTTCCATAACCACTATTGCATATCATAAACGCAATTGCGTACAATGTGAAACGAGGATTTTTGAACAAACTAAACTTAAAATCAGGTCCCCAAGAACACTTTTTAGTCTCTTGATTTTCAACACCAACATGATTTGCAAGCAGCTTTTCTCTATTTGAATGAAGTTCTTCGATTTGTATTTTCGCAGTCTTTTTCTCACTGTCTAGTTTCTTTTGTCGCAGCAGGGATTCTGGTTGTCTGAAGCAGCACGCAGCCACACACACATTCAAGAGCACGCCACCTATAATCATCAGTGATGGTTTTAAGGCGTATGTTTCAATGAGGTATCTGGAAGACAAGTAAGACATAATGGTTTGCCGATTAATCGGATTACCTCAACATTACTCGTTTGCAGCAAATGGGTGATCAATCGATCACAATTTGATATAATCGATGTTTAACATTTTGAATACGTAGGCCTATATACTGTTACAAACTTGACTCACATCTCCTAATAACGAGAGTGTCTGTGTCATCTGTCTTTGAAGAAAAGGTTTTTTTTTTCAATGCATTCATCATCAATATAACTTGCCTTTAACGTTAAAAAAGGTACTTTACTTTTACCTGAATGGAACATTGTTCCATCATTTTAATATCATTTTCAGAATGTTCTGCCCCATGAAAGGTTTTTATTAATGACAGTTCTTGTACGAAACATCTGAGCGGCAATGCCACTGAGTGTCCGCTATTTTATACAGATTGCGCTGTCGTCTTATTTAATATTTTTTGACGGAAATTTTGTGACAGAGTCCTTGAACAAATCTGAATCTTTGCAGTTGTTTCAATATGTCACATGTGAATCGGAAAGATGAGGATTGGAGATCGACGCATGACTCAATGAACGTATATTAAAAGAGAAATAATATGCTATTTAACTTGACATGAAAAAAGATTCACAGATTTTTCCGCACAGCATTTCAAAACAAAAACTACGGGACGCCTTATCCTGCTGCCGTAACCAGTGAAAGTATTTAAAGAGAAAAACTTAATCGAATATTTATTCCTGCTTCTTGTACATCTGGGCCCAGGTTTACAAAAGGTCCTTAAATTTAAGAATGACCTTGAATTTAAGGTCAAAATGTCATGTGAAAATAAAAGCACATAAAACAAAAATTAATTGATTTTCTTTTCTCAATACAATTCCTTGAATATTGTCAGCAGGATCACTCGCAAGCTGTGATTCTCAATATGATTTAAAAATCAACTTTCTAAGATTGATTTTTTTACCTTTTATTTAAGGTTGTTCTTATAAATAAGAATAATTGTGAACCTGGTCTCTGGACAATAGAATAACTAATACCAACTGATTGTATTACTCCCGATACAATATGTACTCTTCTATAAGACGGGAGATGCCACCTCCAAAATGGCCCAAAACAATATAAATTAGTTTTTTCTGCTTCAGCTCTAAAATAGGGTTTTCCCTTCTAAAACTATCCCAAAATCGAGATTCGTCTTCCTTCCAAAGCTATCCCAAAAATCGAGATCGTTCTTGTAAGACGGATCTAGATTTTTGGGTTTGTTTTGGAAGGGAAAAAGAGTCATAAGTTGAAGGGCATCTCTTCTAAATCTGTCCCCAAAATCGAGGTTCGTCTTTATTCCAGTTCTATCCCAAAAATCAAAATCCGTTCTGTAAGTCGGATTTAGACTTTTGAGATTGTTGAGAAAGGGAAATCCCCGTCTTCATGGTCTTATAACAGAATAAATATGGTAAGTTCATACTTATATAAGAAAGAGAATCCTATAGCGCCTACTCCGCTCGCAGATACTGTGACACCATTAGCAAAAGCTCGTCGTTTCTCAAAGTAGAAATTGATAATTGTTATACATGGTGCAAAACTAAGTCCAAATCCGAGTCCTGAAAATAGATTAAGTGCGTTTAGCTTAGTTTAAATTAAAAAAACTGCTCAAAATATTTTAAAGAGCACTTTATATTGTTTTGATAAGTCTATATAACACCCTTCATCACCAAAACAAATATACTGCTCAAAATAAGTAAGGAATATAAGGACATTTAAGACAGCAGAATTAAGAAAAATAAGTAGATGAATATTAAACTGTTATAATTCATAAAATAAATATTCATGGAGACCTTTAATATAAATATCAATACTTTTAAGCTTGTCACGTGTCCTAGAGTAAACTGAAAGTAGAAAAAGGGGTCGACACCCAAATTTCGCACGAATCCAGCACAGCAATGGATTATCATTTTTATGCAGACTGTATTAAGACAGACACCTAATGCCTCAGTTAACGAGCTGCAGATACTTTTGTCATGCGGCTTGTTTACAGGACGAAATGGTCGGCGTAAACGATGCCGTTGCGTGGTGAATTGTCTCACCAATGGTGACATTTGCAAGGGCCCTACACCTTTTAAAAATAACGCAGTAAAGCCTACCAAAGTGGATGTTTTCAGTTTGGAAAATAATGAAGAATTTAAATATTCAAAGAATCTTAGGGTCCAAAAGAAATTTATTCGCCGATGCGAAATTGAGGTGTAGACCTCATTGTCCTTTATGTGAAGCTCTAGGTCACGTGACCTGCTGTGATTGTTTCTGTATTAGCTGAATATTGTCGATTAAATAGTGCTCTATCAATAAAAGATAATAATCTAACCCAGCCATTATTATTATTTATTTTTGTACTCGCTTCTATGTCAACATATCCCCTACTTTTTGTGAGCAGTATAGTTTAAGCACCAAAGTGTATTGTAGAGATTGATGTGGTATTTGGGTTTGAACTTGACTTACGGAAGTAATATACAGTGCTCCTACAAATATTTTGAGCAGTGTGTAACTATAATGAAGAGTGTAAGTGGCGCCCATATCGGTGTTTCATATACATGTACTGTTGTCATATATGGTCGCCTCAGCTCTAAACTTCAACCAGGTACGATGTCAATACAATAAGTCTTGAAAATGCTGTCTTGACCAGGCTAGCAATTAAGCTAGGATAGAAACTTCGTTCACAGCGGCAACGTTTCTTTGGTGAAGTGGGTGTGCAAAAGATAAATGGGCTCGCGTGAATGAAATATATGCCATATTAAAACTTGCCGATTTGTTGTGGTAAAGTTTTCTTTTACAAACAAAATTTGTCCGTGTGAACACAAACTTTGCCATAGAAAATGTAACAAAGAAAGTAGATATACAGATAAATACGAAAAAAAAAATTTGCTCAAAATCAAATCAGTTTGATTTTGAATAAAAGTAGTCGTATACATACAAAGAAAATTGACATAGTTTGCCGTTCACATGGGTAAAAGTTGATACGTCCAGGAAACTTTGGCAAGAAAGTTTTGTTCGTGTGACGACTGCAGCAAATATTTCTCTGCTAAAGTTTAGCAAAAAAACCTTTATCACATTTTTCTTTTGAAACAATTTTCTCCGTGTGAACGCAAAATATTTGGCAAAGATTCTTTGCCATAATTTCCGTGTGATCTGTTTACGGTAAAATTTGGTAAAGCTCCATTCACACGAGAAAGTTTCTTTGTCACTTTGACCAAGAAAATTGCTCATGTGAACGAAGCTTTACCAAATTTTACAAAGTAACAAAGAAACTTGCTCGTGTGAACGAAGCTTTACTAAATTTTAACGTAAATATATCACACATACTGTACAATTACTTGCTTAATATCATGAATCCTGCCCTTGAAACACTATGGTTGACAACGTAAATAAGACCTTAATACCGGATCGGTCGCAGCCCGGGTTAACAATGACTGCGCCTGCTGTTGGACACCGGGACGTAGCTGACAAGTATGCAACTGGTGTAACACAGGTCAAGAAATGCAGAGGTAGGGAGAACATCTCAATTGGCACCTGGAACGTGAGGACTCTGAGGCCAGCTGGGAAGCTTGAAGAGCTGACTCATGCAATAGACAGGTATCGCTGGAACATACTGGGGCTCTGTGAGATGCGCTGGAAAAACTTTGGTGAGATGTCAACAGATGACAGACACAAGGTTTATTTCAGTGGAGAAGAGGACAAGCATGAGTATGGGGTTGGATTTCATGTGCATAAGGACATGATGAGTGCTGTCTTGGGATGCCGACCAGTCTCCAGCAGACTGATTTCAATTCGCCTGAGAGCAGCCCCTTTCAACATTACCATCATACAGGTTTATGCACCAACATCTGGACATGACGACAATGAGGTAAAACACTTCTACCAGCAACTCCAGGAAATCATAGACCAAACACCCAAGAAGGACATTCTGGTTGTACAAGGGGATTGGAATGCTAAGGTTGGAAAGGATGCACAGGCAGACTGGGAAAAAGTTTGTGGACCCTACTGTAATGACGAGACAAACGAGAGAGGTCTCAGACTTCTAGAGTTTGCAACCTGTAACAGCCTAGTACTGACAAACACCCTTGGCCCTCACAAACCATCAAGAAGATGGACATGGCACAGCCCAGATGGGAAACACCACAATCAGATTGATTACATCTTGGTGAGGAAGCGCTTCCGATCAGGAGTCAACATCCATAGGACAAGGAGTTTTCCTGGAGCAGACATAGGAAGTGACCATGACCTGGTGATGATGAACTTCCGAGTTCGTCTGAAGAAGGCCAGAAAGCCAACCTAGCCAAGACCGAAGTTTGATCTTGAGAAGCTAAGGGACCCAGAGGTGGCATGCACTTTTCAAGCAACAATAGGTGGAAAATTTGCACCACTCATTGGTCTGAGGGATGATGACATGGACATAGATACCATGATTACCACCTACAATACAGTAGTGACTGATGCAGCCAGTGAGATACTTGGGAAGGAACGTCGCAGGAAAAAGCCATGGGTCACTAGAGATGTTCTCGACCTCTGTGATGAGAGGAGAAATTTGAAGAAGAAGAGATATGAATCAGGAGGAGCAGAAGAATACAGGGAAGCAAACAAGAGGATTCAAAAGGCAGTGAAGAAAGCGAAGGAGGACTGGATAGCTAGTCAGTGCGAGGAGATCGAAACTTGCCTGAACAAAAACAACAGCAAGAATGCATACCAGCTGGTGAAGGATCTAACTTCAGAGAAACAGGGTAGAGCCATAACTATCCAGGACAAGTCTGGGAAATGCCTTACAGAAGAACAAGAGATTCTCAGCAGATGGACAGAATATTGCTCAGAATCTTACAACCATGAGACTGATGGTGACAATGCAGTTCTGGACTGCAGTCAGTCCCCAGAAGAAGATCAATAACAGATCCTTCGTGAGGAAGTTGAAATTGCAGTAGCAGCACTGAAGAAGGGAAAATCTGCCGGAGTTGATAATATACCAGCAGAACTTGTTCAAGCTGGAGGGGAGACCATGATTGATGTTTTAACAGATATCTGTAACAGGATCTGGAGAACAGGAGAATGGCCTACCCCACGGACTCAGTCGCTGATTATTACGCTCCCAAAAAAAGGGCAACCTACAGCTCTGTCAGAACTACAGAACCATCAGCCTCATCAATCATTCAAGCAAAGTCATGTTGAAAGTCATGTTGAACAAGCTTAAGCCACAAGCCGAAGAGATAATCGCTGAGGAACAGGCTGGGTTCCGAGCAGAAAGGAGCACCACAGAACAGATCTTCAACCTTAGAATCCTGTGTGAAAAGTATCTCCAACATCAGCAGAATCTGTACCATGTCTTCAGTGATTTAAAAAAAAAGCCTTTGACAGGGTATGGCATGCAGCCTTATGGGCTTACTGAACATTTCGTACAAGGCCCATATAACCAATGAGGAGGTTCGCAGGAAGATCCAAGCAGCCATTGGAGAACATGATGAACTCCTGACGCAGTTGTCTTACTCCAACTGTTGTTCTGAACCATTCTCCTGTGCTGTCATTTATTAGGACTGCACTTGTAGCATTGTCGCATAGCTGCTCAATGGTGCGAACTAAATTTGCACTGATATTATACTTCCGCATTGTTGCCCATAAGGCTGCATGCCATACCCTGTCAAAGGCTTTTTTGAAGTCCATGAAGACATGGTACAGATTCTGTTGATGTTGGAGATACTTTTCACACATGATTCTAAGGTTGAAGATCTGTTCTATGGTGCTCCTTCCTGCTCGGAACCCAGCCTGTTCCTCTTGTGGTTTAAGCCTGTTCAACATGAATATCAGCATGGTGTTTCAAGGGCAGAGTTCAGCCTGACGGAGCCAATTCCTCTCCAGGCTTATATGTTGACCACAGCCGAAATCCACGATGGCCGTTGACTAAAAGAGTTCTTCCGACCTGGCCGTTGACTTCTTCTAGGAAGACTTCCGCCCAGTGATGTAATGTTAACACCACCCCTTGTTGACTCATAGGGTTAGGATACTCATGGAGGTGGGAGCGTCTTATTTCCTCCCATAATATAAACAACAAGACTCAAAGAGCCAAAGTGATCGGGTCATATCCCTGCTTATCAGTGACCCCCTTAATCTAGCTGTTTCACCAAGTTTAGCAGGGCTCGCTCGGGTCTAGCTGCTAACACTTGACTCAAATTTGAGTTCCACCCTGGCCGTTGTCTTCTTGGAAGACTTCCGCCCAATGGTGCTGTGTTCACAGGTTTTGTTCATAGGTTTTGTTTAGAGACCCAGCAACGAACTCCTAGATGGACTGCCTGGCAAGGCTAAGAGTACCTACCCCTTGTAGTTTTAATTAGAGACAAGTAACTCTTCCCAGGTTGATGAGCCCCGTCTGCCCACATGCAACAGGTAGTACTGGTTAACATGGTACCAGTAGCAGGCTTTGCCCGACCTGACAGAAAGTTAACTTATATGCAAATGTCCTTTTGTAAATAAATTTGCAAATTATATGAGCATGTGAATGGGGTTTTAGTTTATTTGAAAAAAATATGTATTAAAAAAAAGTACCTGCCACAAGACCCAATGTGAGGAACAGGTATTCCAGTCTTGAGACAAAGCACGAGGTAGCATATCCAATCCCTATGAGCAGCCCACCAGCGAAGGTAGTCAGTCGAAAACTCGTTTTCACTGCCAGGTAGTTAGCAAACGGAGCTGAAAATACATTAAACCAATTATGTCCAGTAGATTCTTCAATCCTTATGAACTGGGTGAGTCCATTCATCATTTTAGGGGCCTGGTATATTAATTTTTGATCTTTTGCTCTTTTTATGGAAATTACTGTAAATTTTCTGCAAACAATGTGGAATCCTGATCAGGAGCTGCAATCTGCGGTGCCTGATCTGGTTTTTCACTGTGTGCATGTGTCCTTTTTATGGGATGCTAGGCATTAAAAGATTCAGTTGCTGATAGTTCACACAAAGATCTACGTAAAATTCTTATAATACAACAGATCTTCCCAAAACTTAGCAGGTATTTTATGTTGTGTTTCACAATTTAGAATTACAAAATACATGTTTATGAGTCGTTCATATTAAAAAGGATTAATATTAGCCAGCTCTTCCACAAGTTATCAGGCTGAAATGATGAAAAAAGTAGCTTGCTCTAAAATGTTCGACCATGTATCAGATCATATATGTAGTTGACAAATGGATGATGTCATTTAACGTAAGCTAGGAAGGTTTACCTGCACAACACATGCAGAATTAAAAAGTAAATTAGTGTGACCATATGTATATATATATATGTATAAGTGAAATAATTTAACCTTGAAATAGTAGAATCTCTTGTGTTTTCTGCATGTTTCTATAAAAAAATGGATACAGGGTATTTCTTTTTTATCCGTAACCTGTTATTTTATGAAAGAGCCGGAAAATAAATGGATAAATGATAGGACAGTTCTCTCGGTGCATTTACTTACCTTCAGACTTAACTGTACTTTCAATAATGATGGTAACTGTTTTGATTTTGCTCTGCAAAGCAAGATTTAAACGTTTCCTTTTCTTTCCCTGGTTAATGAAATCGTTTACAAAATTAATGAGATTTGATCTTAAAATTCAGACGTTCTCTCCTTTAAGGGTATGTCCCTATTTAGTAGGGACCCAAAATTAAAGTGACAGAATTGCTTCCCCTGAAAATGTACGCTTTCACCCTAAAGTAACAACATGTTTCCTGTTATCTATGTTCTGATAAAACACGGTTGCTCAGTGGATAAGCGCTGGAGGCGGAAATCTTTCTTGACATAAAACTGGTTCTACTGCACAAAGCTTTTCATTAACAGCCTACAGTCGGCTCGTTTTATCTAGAATATTGTATAAAGGGTCATAAACCGCAACTCATCCACCCATCAATCTGATAAAATCTTCACCAAAAGCGAACAAAATGCCATTAAGAGGCTGCCTATAATAGCAACAGGGGCATAAAACCACAAGTTATCCACTTATCATAAAAAAACTTACCAAATGCGAACATAATGCCTATTAAGAGGCTGCCTATAATAGCCACAGGACCAGAACCAACATCATAGTACTCGTCTAATTCCGCGTACAGAATTCCGTAGGTTTTGAAAGATCCAATGATGAGCAGATACATCAGGTAACACCCTGTCAAAACCGAACATTGATTTTTTTATTCAGTTTCGTGTTGATTTAATGACTTTAAACATATCCTTTGATCAATTCTTTTCTGAGTCAAACATGTCTTAAGCAAGCACTAAAGGGAAGGGCAAAACATGCTTGCTTAAGGCAGGTGCATGCGTAATACAGGTCAATTTACACTAAAACTGCTACTTTGACCCATTAAGACAGGTTTTTGCTTAATAGAGGAGTCCTTTAACAAAGTTTTTTTTCTTGTACCTGTCGGTGCTGCCACATGGGTGAAGCTATGTTAAAAACATAATCCTTGTTTATAGGGTGGATGATCACGTGGTTTTCACGTCACAGGAAATACCCGATATTCCAGTACAACGATTGCTTTCTTGTTAGTTTTTCTTTCTTTTTTTTTTTTTTGTTGTTGGTTTTTCTCCAAGATAACAAATGCAGTCTTATAGAATAAAGCGCAGTGATTGTGTGCTCGTAAGTACTTTCAGCTGATGTTTTTGTTTTAACTGAGCGTTTACTTGCTTTTACGTTTACCCCCCCCCCCCACCCCCCCACCCACCCACCACCACCACCACCACCACCACCACCCCAGGTTTTGGAGCAACAACATCATTCACATGCCACAAGCTACTTTCGGTTTCTGATGCTGGGGGACGATTAAATACAAAAACCAATAAAACTCACGATAAAATCGCGAATATCGTCTGAAAGTACTCATGACTACACATTCTCGGCGCTAACTTGTAAAAGAATGCATACAGAAACTATGGAATTATTAACTAAACGTGAAGAATTCCCGGGGTTTCCTTGTTTAGAATGACGTAAGAAAATGACGCAAGAAAGCATGTGATCATCCACCATGTTATTGGATGTCATAATTTTAATATGCAACTGTTCAGTGACACTGCCATTTCATCAATGCAATAATAGGTTCATAAAACCATTTCAGAAGAGTTGTGTCACTTTTTGGCTTACTTTACGTTTCCCGTTAAGGCAGTAATTGAAACAAAAAAAAATCTGACCTCACTTTCATCAAATTAACTATATTACAGTCAACTCTCCTTATCTCAAAGTCGAATTTCGTCCAAAACTACTGATATCTAAAAGTAAATTTTCTAGTTCTAGATTAATTAAATTGGAGATGTCAGTAGTTTGAGATAACAGGAGCTGAAATGTGAATAAAAATAGGAAATGTGACCATACTATATTCTTCGACAAAGATAGGTACTTTGAGATATCATGGTTCGAGATATCGAGTTAACTACCCTATATATTCATCTTTAAGACCAACATTCTCTCTCAAAAAGTACATATACTGTGAAAACAAGTTTTTAGTTGGATATTTTATACTTTGTCTCCTCCAAAACAATCTCAAAAGTCTTGTCCGTCTTGTAAGAGTTTCTAAACAGTTCTAAAAATCTAGATCCATCTTGTAAGACGGATCTATATTTAGATCTAGATTGTTGGGATTGTTTTGGAGGGGAAAACCCATCGTATATCAGGATTTTATGAATAGATCCTGAATAGATTGATCCTTTGGAAGCAATGAATACACAAAGACACGAGATTTAATTTAGTCTGTTTATGACCAGTACTGAAATGTGCAACAACGGCCACGCCTACTAGCACTGGCTTAAGCAAAACTCTATTTTCAACATAACTTTAAATAAACTCAGTGATTCCAAAGGACCAGAAAATATAATCTGCACTATGATGATGTACGGAGAGACCTTTTACGGCCGCCACACGATACAACACCAGCTGAAGTGAAGATAAATAAGTTCTGAATACCAGCTGCAGTGCAAATAAGTTCTGAATAAGACTGATTCTAATATTTCGGTTCATTCTGTGGAAGGAAAAACTCCGATTTACAGCCAAATATACACGGTATACCTGTCAGAATCACCCAAGCGTATCCCTTGTCAACGTCCCGCCCACTGGTTTTCGCTGCCATCGCTTGCCAGATTACCTGCGAAGGGTAATGGAAAAAGGCTATTATATTACTCAAAATAAAAAGTATCCACTTCTATCTTCAGAATTCTAGACTTAGTATTCTGTTATTGTTCATTTTATTCCTATTTGCAGTGTCTGAATGATTTCCGAGCAAGCATCGTATAATGCTAAAGTGTAAATTTTATTTATTGATTTTATATTAGGGTCAAGTCAGCTAAATTCGAACAACAGGTAAATTCGGACGGTGACATTGTTTCCTTTATACATCAGTTGTCTGTAATTTAAACAAAAATAACTGGTCAAACAGTGAAAATCCTGACGAGACGGCTCATGATGAGCCGTTTCATCTGGATTTTCACTGTTTGCTATGTTGTGTCCGAATTTACCTGCTGTCCGAATTTACCTGACTTGACCCTACTATTCTAATGTATATTTTCATGTTTGTATTCTATATTCGATCATTTGTATTTCTTGATTTTGTATTATTTCTCTTTCTTTCTCTCTTCTCTATCTCTTGGTAGTAGATTGGTATATGTGTATTGATTATTTGTATTTATTATTTTTGTTTTTACTTCTGTTTTATCTTTTTTTTTTATTAATTTCTACTGTATATTGGTGTATCTGCATTGAATATTTGATCATTTGTATTTATAGACATCTATTTCTTTCTTTTTTTTTCATTCTGTTGTATATAAGTGTGTCTGTAATTTATATTTTGGTCATTTATACTTATTATACCCCCGGTATACGAAGTATATAGGGGGTATATAGTTTTTGGTCTTTCCGTTAATATGTCTGTGTGTGTGTTAACATTTTTTCTGTCACAGATTTCTCAAGAACCACTAAAACTAGGACTTTGAAATTTGGTACAAACGTTGGGTAGGACTAGTTGTTCCGTGTAAGAATGAATCAGCCTTCTGCTGCTTATCAGTCCCTTTGTTTATCCATTTTTTCTTTCTCTCCAATTAATTTTTTGTCACAGATTTCTCAGGAACCGCTATAGCTAGGACTTTGAAATTTGGTACAAACGTTGGGTATGACTAGTTGTACCGTGTAAGAGAGAATCAGCCTTCTCCTGCCTATCAGTCCCTTTGTTTGTCCATTTTTTCTTTCTCTCCAATTAAATTTCTGTCACAGATTTCTCAGGAACCACTAAAGCTAGGACTTTGAAATTTGATACAAACGTTGGGTATGACTAGTTGTACCGTGTAAGAGAGAATCAGTCTTCTCCTGCTTATCAGTCCCTCTGTTTATCCATTTTTCTTTCTCTCCAATTAATTTTTTGTCCCAGATTTCTCAGGAACCGCTACATCTAGGACTTTGAAATGTGGTATAACGTTGGGTATGACTAGTTGTACTGTGTAAGAGGGAATCAGCCTTCTCCTGCTTATCAGTCCCTCTGTTTGTCCATTTTGTCTTTCTCTCCAATTAAATTTTTGTCACAGATTTCTCAGGAACCTCTAAAGCCAGGACTTTCAAATTTGGTATAAACCTTGGGTATGACTAGTTGAACTGTGTAAGAGACAATCAGTCTTCTCCTGCTTATCAGTCACTTTGTTTGTCCATTTTTTCTTTCTCTCCAATTAATTTTTGTCACAGACTTCTCAGGATCCACTAAAGCTAGGACTTTGAAATTTGGTACAAATGTTGGGTATGACTAGTTGTACCATGTAAGAGAGAATCAGCCTCTTTCTGCTTATCAGTCCATTTGTTGGTCCAGTTTTTCTTTCTCTCCAATTAAATTTTTCTCACAGATTTCTCAGGAACTGCTACAGCTAGAACTTTGAAATTCGGTTCAAATGTTGGGTGTGACTAGTTATACTGTGTAAGAGAGAATCAGCCTCTTCCTCTTATCATTCCCTTTGTTTGTCCATTTTTTCTTTCTCTTCAATTAAATTATTGTCACAGATTTCTCAGGAACTGCTTCAGCTAGGATTTTGATATTTTGTACAAACATTGGGTATGACTAGTTGTATCATGTAAGAGAGAATCAGCCTTTTCCTGCTTATCATTCTCTTTGTTTGTCCACTTTTTCTTTCTCTCCAATAAAATTTCTGTCAAAGATTTCTTAGGAACCACTTTAGCTAGAATTTTGAAATTTGGTTCAAACGTTGTGTATGACAAGTTGTACTGTGTAAGAGAGAATCAGCCTCCTCCTGCTTTTCATTCCCTTTGTTTGTCCATTTTTTCTTTCTCTCCAATTAACTTTTTGTCACAGATTTCTCTGTTCTCATGAGAGCCACAGTCTTCAAATTTTGTATAGATCATGAGAATGGCCATATATATTGCTGGGAAGAAAATCAAGATGCTAAGATTTCTTTTGGCCTTCTTTTTCTTTTTTCTTTTTCCCATCTCTCACTCCAATGCAATAAATGGGAAAATTTATGGAAAAAATTCTCAGATTGCTATGTTATCAGGTTTACATCTAGCTTTAAACTGATTAGTTGACATCATTGGGATGCTGCTGCTGACTTCAGGTCAAGGTCACAGGCATAGAAGTTTATGAAATTTTGTGTTAAATTTGTATGTTTTTTGATAACATAATTTGCATTTATTTTAACGGAACCTTTTGGTGTTTTTTTTATCGGCCTTTCACTGGATTTGTAATAGATTGTCCATCTGTCTGTCTGTTAGTTAACATTTGCTTGTATTAAATGTTTTTATTTTGCGGTGGTGCTGGCCGGGGGTATACGTGAGCCCCTGCTCACATGCTCTAGTTGATTATATTACTACTTTATCTTTTTTATTCCTATTTTATTTAGTATATTTGCAATCAATCTGTGTTCCAGCTCCATTCTATACCATCAAATAATGACATCCTTGAGTTTATTTGTTTACTTTGTTACAAGTTATTTTATTGGCTCAGAAAAATCGGCAAAGCCCCTAGCTTTGATAGGCCCGATTTTACATGTCACAAACCGAATACGAAAACTAAATGATAGGCAGTCCAGTAAAAATAGTAGCGAGGCAGTACAGGTAGACCAGCGGTAGTGGCGCACACTTTGGCCAGTAGAAGCGCTTGTGGGAAGTACAGGTACTCTCAGATGTAGTGGTGGACCATTTTGTGTTTAGCAGTGCTAGTTTGGGAATGGTATCGTGGCGGCACACACAATATTAGTGGATGTGGTTGACAGTTTTGTGTGTAAACACGTGCAAGTTGTAGTAGGGGTAAATGGGCAGTACATATATTATCAGACGTAGTATTAGACAATCTAGAAATGCGAGTGCGGGCAGTGCAGGTGGTATCAGTCCTAGACTTGCACAGTACTTATTGTCTGTAGATGTGATAAAGGGAACAGTGCATATGCTACCAGGTGTGGTAGTGGACATCAATTTCAGTAGATTGAAGGGGTAATGTCGGCAGAACAGGTATAATCAGATAAAGTTGTTGGTACTGTTATCTGTAGTAATGCTGTTTGGGGCAGAGGTAGTAGTGGGGGAAATACAGTAGGAATCAGATATAGTGGTAGAGAGTATAGTCAGAAGAAATGGTAAGGGGACAGAATATTTAGTATAAGTTGTAGTGGGAAATAGAATAGCCAGTAGAAATATTATTATTGGGGACGATACAGTTAGTATCAGGTGTACTGGGAGACAGTATAGTCAGCAGACATAGTATTGGGGACAGAACAGAACGTATCAGGTGGCGTTGGAGACAGTATAGTCAATAGAAACGGAATCGGGGACAGAACATATGGTATCAGGTGTAGTTGGAGACAGTATGGTCAGTAGAAATGGTATTGGGTACAAAACATTAAGTAACAGTTGTAGTGGGAGACAGGATAGTAAGTAAAAATTGTATTGGTGAAAGAACATTTAATATCGGGAGAAGTGGGAAACAGAATAGTCAGTAGAAATGGTATTGGTGACAGAACATTTTATATCAGGTGTAGTGGAAGACAGTATAGTCTGTGGGAATGGCATATCGGAAAGAATATTTAGTATCAGTTGTAGTGGTAGACGATGTAGTCCGTAGAAATGGTATGGGGGGCAGAACATATAGTACCAGGCGTAATGGAAAACAGTATAGTCTGTGGAAGTGGTATTGGAGACCGAACATTTCATATTATGTGTATTGAGGTCCATTTTTAAGTAAAACTGGTATTGGGGACACAACATTTAGTATGACATTGAAGTGGAGATAGTTCAATCAGCAGACAGCGCGTTGGGGACAGAACATTTAGTATAAGAGGTAGTGGGAGACAGTATAGTCAGTAAAAATGGTTTTGGGGCCAGAATTTTAGTATTGAGTAAGATGGTAGATTTTAGTTAAAAGAAATGGTTTTGAGGAACAGAACAATTTCTATTAGGTATAATGGACGCATAGGTAGGTAGACAGTTAGACAGAGCATTTAGGACCAGGTGTAGTGGAAAATAGTAGAGTCAGTCTAAATGGTATAAAGGACAAAATATTTAATATCAGGTGAAGTGGGTGACAGTATGGTCAGTAGAAATGGTATTTGGGACAGAACGTTTAGTACTGGGTATAGTAGGAGATTTTAGTAAGTAGAAAAGGTATTGGAAACAGCACATTTAGTATCAATGTAGTGGAAATCAGTATAGTCAGTAGAGATGGTAAAGGTGACAGAACATTTCGTGTCACTATGGAAGACCGAAGCAATGGTATTTGAGATAGAATATTTAGTATCAGTTATTGTGGGAGGCAGTATATGCTCAGTAGAAATATTATTAAGACAGACCATTTAATGTCAGATGCAATGGGAAACCGTATAGTCAGAAGAAATGGCATTTGCCACAAGACGCTTAGTAACAGCTGTAGTAAGAGACAGTAAAGTCAGTAGAAATTAGATTTTGGACGTACATATAGTATCAGATGTTGTGGGAGACAGTATACTTAGTAGAAATGATATTGTGATCAGAGCATTTAGTATCAGGGGTAGTGAGGGACTGTATTGTCAGTAGAAATGGTCTTTGGACAGACCAATAAGTGCAAATTATATTATGGGACAGTATCATTCGGAAAAAAGGTTTCGGGGACAGAAAATTGAGTATCAAGTGTAGTGGGAGATTATAATCAGTAGAAATGTAATGGTCAACAGAAAAATTAGTAACAGCTATAGTGAGAAACAGTATAGTCAGTAGATCGTCCAAGCAACATCATCACGAGAATTCGAAGACTAACTGATGGCAAATAGTGTAGATCAAGATGCGGCTGCTCATAATGATTTGCCTCATCAGAACGTAGGGTGTTTGCATATTGAGCTATTTTCGTTTTGGTTCTAAGAATTTTAATATAAAGCAGATAGGGGAATTCCGGGGAATATGGTCGATTGGGGAATATGGTCCATCCGGAATAAAATGAATAATTTTAATGCCTAAAGGGTGCTACAATAAATATTTATTCAAACTAAAATATTTGTATATCATCACTTTCACGTACCGGAACAAAGTTAGCTACCTATCTCAAAGAATGATAGTTTTACAAGCTTTTAAAAAAGGGGACCCGACCTAATTTTTGTGTCAAAAATACCGATGTAAGAAAATAGTTTCAGATTATATGAGCTAATTCTATCTGTCTGTCGAGATTTTTGCGGAGTTTATATCTATTATCAACTAAATTCCTTCTCAAAGCTGTCACAAACAATCATTTGTTTAAAAAGAAAATGGAAATTTTATTATGTTCATGCCACAGTACGATGGCCCGTTTGGGGTAATATGGTCCACCCACACTTACAATATTGAAATTCCATTTGGGGTAATACGGTCCACCATGGCATTACACCTGAAAGTCATCACGTATGTCTATATATAATGTAATGTTTATTATTAGAAGTAGTTGATCGCTCTGGAATGACTGTAGCCGGCAGGCACATGACGTACAGACGCCAATGCGACGTGATGACGTCGCATCGACGTCGGTCTGACGTCATTTTGACGTCATGTGCCCTCTGTGTAATTTCTCCGAGCGAATTTTATATGCGTTAAGTAAATGCACAAAGTGGCATAAGTCCGAAAACTTCCAGGAATAGTTATTGTGTATGCTATTTTCTGTTGCAGCGTTTATGGTCCATTTATGGTCCAATATTTCGTCAAATAGATTATCTGGACATGACGTTTTATTTTTAAGGCATAAAAACACATCCAAAATGAAAAAAAATTGTTTCTTTACTTCACTTATTAATATCATGACATGTCAGTTTCAAACTTTTTCGCTTATTAGAGTGGATCATATTAACGCAAAAGTTTGGGGTGATATGGTCCACCCACTAGGTGCATATTATCTGTTTTATCTCTGAAAATGTGGTGTAAAACCAAATATTTTGTATATCATAATGCTTCTCAGATACATTTCTTTCTATAGATAAGCAACAAACTAATTCAGACTCGAAACTGAGGTCAGAATAATTAAGAGAATGCTTAAGCGGTCCATATTCCCCCAAGTTACAGCATACAGTTCTATATATATTTCATTCGAATAGTCATGATATTGATCCGTGAATTACGGCACCTCGACCTACTTTTCATCATTTCATTCTATAAAAGTAATCAGATATAAAATAAATAAGTGTTACCTATATGTGTGCGTTCCCATCCACTTGAAATGGTCAAGATAAAAGCATACACCGGCTGTTACCTAAACTGTTACCGATTTTTTAGTGTGTGTGTGTGTGTGTGTGTGTGTGTGTGTGTGTGTGTGTGTGTGTGTGCTTTCCCTTTTTTCTTTTTTTTTAGCTTTTTCGATTTTCTGAATTTCATAGACATGCTAGACGCAGCCTAGGCTATTTGATTAATATCTTACCAGATTTAAATCAATAAATACACCTCGAAGTGATCAATTATCTACAATGGCGCCTGAATGAAGCGCTTCCGAGTGCGGGACCAAGTTAGCCAATCAAAACCTTTCCTGCCGTCGCTGATATAGCCGAGGTCTTCGGCCGTCACTTACTTTGTACATAACCCATCGCGTTCATAATTCCAATAACCTCCGAAAAATGACTTATTTCTTACTTATTTCCCCAACTGTACTTCATGTACTCCTATACCTTCAGCTGTATATCGTTTCATGCATATTGTCCTTTTTTGCATCCATTGTCAGTGGTGGCGGTATTGTGGTGGATAACACGCCGGACTACCAATCCAGTAGTCGCAAGATCGATCCCCTGATTCTCCGGTCTCCCGTATGAGACTTTAAACCTTGGCCCAATCTCTGTATGATTTACGACATATGCCCCCGGACTATATTGGTGGGTTGTGAAAACTCGAGTCAAAGGCCTTTATTGCCATTGTCTGCTGTTTGAGTGTACATCTATCTACATGTTTGTCTTTGTGAGTGGGCGATGGGCGGGAGGGGGGAGGGCGGGATGAGAAGGCGGCAGTTCAAGACAGAGGATTTTTGTGCATAATATGTATCATAATCATGTATTATTTCATATATATGAGCTGCGACACGACAAAACCAACAAAGTGGAATGTGCTCCTAGTGAAGTCTCAGGTCAGCCTGGGCATCCACCTAGTTCGATCAGAGTCTTTGCGACCCGCATGGAAGTAGCATAGACTATTAGATACCCTCTAAGTGCACAGCGAAGACTCTGATCAGACTGGGCGGATGCCCAGGCTGATCTGAGTAATTGCTGGGCGCACATGCCACTTTGTTGGTTTTGTCGTGCCGTGGCTCATATATATATTTTCTTATTTACATCCCAGTAAGCGTGAGATTTTTAGACAACCTCGCAATGGCGTCGAGTCAACGTCACGACGTGGAACCGGTGGTGATGCAGCGTGTTTCGGCATTGCATGCCTGATAGGGTCCACTCTTAGAAGTGTTAGAATTACTTTCAACTACTCACTACATTCTTCCTCTCAAACAAATGATTTTTCACCAGTAGACACTGCAGTTTTAATACTGAAATGTCATCTAAATGGTACTATATGATCTTAGTTTAACGTTTGTTTGTACCTTAAACAGTATTTTTTTTTTCAATTTTGTCTTCTATGCACTAATTCTTTTTGGGTAGTTTTTAGATGTCTATAAATAGTAAAGCTTGTTATTTTATACCGTTATATTTACATTCTCAGTGCACTTATTGAAAAGCACTATGGTAAACCATTAGAACGTAATGTAGTTTATACTTCAATAATTACATCGGTTTACGCGACGTCACATGACGTCAAAATAGACAATTGTTCTCCACATCTGATCGGACGTAAGCGGCGGTATGATGTCGTTGACGCTGTTCTGCTCTTAGTAGACAAACTGCGTATAAATGTTTTTCTGCTACAACTGCAGCCTCTAACGCAAATTCGAGGTCAAATAATAGATAGAAAAGAATGTAAATATTAGCAATGAACTTAATTTTTCTGATGTTTATCAAAGTACTTACTTTGCACGCGAGACAATGTAGTTTATACTTCGATAAACATCAGGAAAATGAAATTCATTCCTTTAGTATATCTATTGTGTTACTACATTTATATTGATTTATCGGAATAAAATATTGTTTAAACTAACATTAATAAGCACAAATAGACATAAATAGAATAATAATAATATAAAAATATCGAATAATGCAACTTTGAACTAACCATACTAATGTCATGGGTGATCAAATATGGGTAAATCTACCATATTAAGATAATCTTACCTTTCGCTAACGACAAAGCTCCCGCTATTGCCAATATGCACTGTCAAAGAGGAAGTTTATTGTTATTTATAAAGTGGGTTTCGCCAGGTGGAACTGAAGTCACGAAAGAGCAACATGACTTATTCATCATGATGCAATTTTCAATATCAGTCACTTTAGAAGAATCAGAGGCTTTAACAAGCCTTCGGACCGTGTTCTACAATAACTGAGAAAGTTTAGTACATGACAACTGGTCACAAATATTTATATAGTTCTGACAATTAGTTTTAGATGGCAGGCTGTACAAAAGAGCATACATGTTTGTGTCTAGTTCTGAACTTTCATAAGGGACGAGTCATTTATTATCAGGTGGTGGTGATGATGCTTCGGAGCAGGGGGGGGGGGGGGTCATATATTTTATAAGGCATATTGAGGGGGGAGGGGGTCAGAATTCTTCCATCAGTCTTCATTTTCAAAAATGCCTCAGCTTCTGGGTGACTTCGTCCACAATACCCCCCCCCCCCCCCCCACCCCACATTACTCCTAAAATTTCACTATCTACTTTATCAAACTCAAAAACTTAGTTATGTATGGAAAAGACACACAAAAACATGGGCTGCGCTTCATATCCAAAAACAGATCTTTTCAATGATTTGCTAGAAGAACATTATGAAAGTGTCTATAAAATGATGTTGAGTAGAGGATTTTGTTCCCAATTAAATTTAATGCCTACGTCCGTGATATCAGCTCTCCAGGTACTTTTTCATCAGCAAAAACTACTGTGGTTTCTTGGGTCTGGCCCCCCAGACCACCCCCCCCCGCTCCATCCCCACAGACGCCCAATTAATATTATTAACAGTGATAATTATTAAGCATTCGACAACAGATTTCTGGATGGCCATAAGCAGAAAGAAAGTGAAAGAAAATGCAAACAAAGTTTAAACAGACCATGATCAATTAACCTGTTAAAATAAGAAAATGTTCTTTGTGTTGCATACAGGTTCTGATTGAGGTCAGTCTGATATAAAATAGGTAATATGGTGTGTGTGTGTGTGTGTGTGTGTGTGTGTGTGTGTGTGTGTGTGTGTGTGTGTGTGTGTGAAGAGTAGCTGGGATGGTGGTATGTGGGGGGGGGGGATAAAAAAAATTGTCACCTATCGTAGGGGGGGGGGGGCAGAAACATAATTCTGGGGAGACTGGGGAGGGTGGTGGGGGGGGGAAAAATTTTGGTGAACCATATGAAAATATATATCCCCCCCCCCACACACACACACACGGTTAACAAATGACTCGTCCCTAAGAATTTAGGCTGTTGTCTGAATGACGTTTCCTTTTACATTCTTTAAAGTGATACGTGGGGCCATATCAATGGACCTGGCTTGGTATGGGTGTATTATTTGATCTGTTAACAGTTTAAGCCCCGGTGACGAAAAATAGCTGAATTTGCAAGCAGCGTAGATTCATGATGAGCCGCCTCATCTAGATCTACACTGTTTGCCCTCTCGTCTTTGATTTTTTTATATGATTCAGCTTGGACAAAACTTTTTTGAAATTCTTGCAGACGTAAATTTTGTCGTCTGCTTTCTAGAGCTTAAAGGGTTACCTGTTACAGTATTAAACAAGTGAAGTTATTGTAATCGACACAAACCTATTCTGCTAACCTATTTTCCATCCAAAATAGTTCAAGAAACCTAGATGCGTCTTAAAAGGTTTAAATTTTCGGGATTGTTTTGCAGGCCGGGATCCAGACCAACGCGAACTGGTGGGACTCTGAATATCTGGTGGGGCTAGGAGATGCCTAGATGTGTGTGTGTGTGTGGGGGGGGGGGGTGAAATAATTAGGAATCCATTTGATAAGAATTTTTATAATATCTTTTTAACCTTAGAATATATGATGTGACACCTCATTAGAATCGCCTCGCTGAGGCGATTCTAATGAGTTGTCACAAGATTTTGTTTAATCTAACCACATGCATAAACTATCTCAAACTTTCATCAGATTATACTCATTATTTGGAGGCCTTTATAGGATCATGTACATAACACAGAGGCCCAGTTGGCGGAGCTTAAGCCCCAAAGCCCACCCCCTGGATCCGGTGCTATTTCTGGAAGAAAATCCCCATCTTTTAGCAGAATAAATATAATTTGGCTACAAAATATATCAAAAGATTCGTAAGATAACGTACAATACTAGGCTAACACAACATTTTTTTTTACTTTAGCTTTGCGTTTTAAGAAAAACGAAGAAAATTGAGTAACTTTTTTCTTATTTCCTCTATTTTCCCTATATACTATTAGAAAATGATGGTCATGTAAATCAGAGCTAAAATAGCCACATTAAATGTAGACTTAAAAGTTTAGAGATAATATCTAATTGCAGATAAAAAAAAAAGTTCACTGTATGTACCTAACACAACATTTTTCATTTTTTATTCAAGAGAGACAATAAAAGAGAGAAAAATGTCTATGTCCTATATAATTTAATGCTATTTCAAGCTCACGCTATTTCGTCGTTTACAGGTAGATTATACGGGGCTGAGGAAAAAAAAAGTTGCCAGTGGGGAGCAACCTGTGGGCTGCTTAGCAACCCCACCCGTAACTTTGCACTGATATGCTTCCGCTTTTTCGCTGTGACTAGAGGCCAGTTATGCCCAGCGGAGTTTTTTCATCTTATCAAAAGGACAAATCTATTTGTCAGTTTAGGAGAGTCTGGTTTAGTTTATTTTTTAATACCCCGCCACACGTCGGTGGCGGGGTATTATATTTTCACGTTGGCCGTCCGTGTGTCCGTCCGTCCGTCTGTCTGCCCGTCCGCACTTTGTTTCCGTTCGATAACTTATGCATTTATGAATGGATTTCTTTCAAATTTTGCTTATGCATTTGTACTAAGAATGTCTCGCTTGGGATTGTTAATGGGCAAATTTCGATAATTTCTGACAGAGTTATGGCACTTGTCAATGTACAAAAAAAATGGTTTTTGGTCACTAGTTACTTTACTATTAGAAATATTGTGGTCAAATTTCACAAAAATGATCAAAGCAACAACAGCTTTGTGTACCCACAAAAATGATCAAAGCAACAGCAAAATGATCATCTGCCCTGCCACTTGGCTATATACATGAATAAAATCATGAAAAAATCTATATAAAATCAGAGTTCAAAGCGAATTTTCTGAAATTTACAGAAAGTGATCAGAGTAATAAAAGCCTCCTGTGATGCTCAAAATTTACCCCATGTTCAAAATTTACCCCATGCGGAGTATCTGCCCCTGCCTCCGGACCCTATAGATACATAAAGTGATGAAAAAATCAATATAAAATGATGCTTTTAAATAGATTTTTTCTGAAACTTGCAACCTGTGATTTAGGTAATGAAAGCGTCTTGAGATGATCAAAATTTGGTCCAAAGGGGATAATCTACCCCTGCCCTTTAACCACATACTCTATATAATAAATAATCAGCAAACAAGACGAGTGACGTTGGTTGCAGTGGCGGGGTATCACGCAGTCGTTTGCGATGTTGTTTTTTTTTTTTTTTTTTTTTTTTTTCATCTATTTATTCTAGTTGAAGGAGAAAATGCCCATTTGTCGTAAGCAAAAGGCGACACTGTTTATCTTTGTCCTGTTCTTTGGACGCTAGGTTAATGGATTAATATGGACAGGCCCCAAGGTTATAAAACTCTTTTCATGCTCAACTCAGCTGAGCATGGGATTTTACCTGCTAATAAACAGGAAGTTACTGATAAGTACAGTTGTTTCCTTGCTCAGTTTAACTGAGTATGAAATTTTCTCTGCTTACGAATATGAAAATGCCAACATTAGTTGGCATTTTCATATTCATCAGCAATGAAAATTTCATTCTCAGCTGAGTTGAGCACGAAAAGAGTTTTATAATCTCGGGACCTGATTTCTCTCGAGGCTATGTTACACTAACAAACTTCTTTGATAAAATGAGCCGTGACACCAGAAAACCAACAAAGTGGTTATGCACCCAGCGCAGACTCAGATCAGCCTTGGCATTTGATCAGAATCTTCGCTGAGCACTTTCAGGGTAGCTACTTCCATTTGGGCAGCGAAGACTCTCACCCCCTGTATCCTCGATACTACCGAATTCCCGACTTCGGAGATCAGAGGCAACAAGACACGTGACACGTGGCGCGCAATGAAGGCAAGAGATAAGAGGACCATTTTTTTTATTTTGTTCCTATATAGAAAAAGAAAGGTGAGCTGAAAGTTTTGGAAGAAGCAAAGCATACGTCACTGCTATTTTCATCAGCCCCATTCTTTTAAATAGCTTCTCTAGCAGTGGTGTGTGTACGGCTTGGAAACCTTATTTTTTCTAACGAAAGTCAGATCCTTAATAATTTGGTCATGATCATTATGATCATTAGGAATCAATTTGATGAGACTTTTGACAATGTCCGTTTTGCCTTGCAATATTTGTTGTGTTATCCGATTAGAATCGCCTCGCTTTGATAGCTTTGATTCGAAGTTTTTGTCCTTCGGATTGTTATTCTTATTTCCAAGAAGTCCGTTGCATCAATTTTCAATCGCATATTACGAAGTCCGTTGCATCATTTTTGGCGAAAGCTCGTCTAAGTCGGGTGCATCCCCCCAAAAACCATACTGAAGTCGGTTGCATCCAAACGATGCGACCCCAAGTGTGTTTGAGACAATATTCTGTGAAAACCTGTTTGATTTGAATAATATCTTTCGCTGTTATGAGACAAGAAATGTTTATTGCATGTACAGAAACAGCCACGATATGTTTGACAGAGCAGGATCCAAGGAATTGGCGATTATAAACGGGTTTTGTGTTACTCATTCGATGTTCCACGGGTAAATGTACTTTTTTCTGGCATTTAGAGAAGCTATTTAATAGACGTAAATAGCAGTGAAGTATGCTTTGCTTCTTCCAAAACTTTCAGCTCCCCTTTATTTTTCTAGATAGGAACAAAATGAAAAAAATGGTCCTCTTACCTCTTGCCTTCATTGCGCGCCACGTGTCTTGTTGCCTCTGATCTCCGAAGTCGGGACTTCGGTAGTATCGAGGATACAGGGGGTGACCCTGATCAGACTGGGCCGATGCCCAGGCTGATCTGAGTCTGCACTTGGCGCACAATCACTTTGTTTGTTTTTTCGCGTTGCGGCTCAATAGTTCTTGTGAAAAACAGTCATGTTACACTTGGTTACTTCTTTGGTCAAATTTTCTTTATTTATTGTTGTTCAAATGAAATATTTGATTTAATATTCATGTCACACTGTCAAATGTTTAGCATTAAACTTTGTAGGTGCATCATTATTCATCAAAAAGGCTGAAGTGCATTAAATATTTTAATTATGGCTTGCTTTAAGCAAAGTGTTTGTGTGAATGTAAAAAATGATGTTTTTATTATAAAAACTACCATAAGTATAACTCCAATTGACAGAATTTCCCTGTTTACCACGAGCTATGTAGGTGCAGGACGTAAATTGCATCCTTATCAGCCACTTGTCAAGAAATATTTGGGGAAAATTGGACCTGTTCTATCGCCATCTTATCTTATCTTCTTTAAAGTGCAATTAAGATAATTTTGTTGGTATGTTACATTGTCAAATAATTTGAATGAACAAAAATTAACCCGTATTTGATTCAAGAAATTTGTAAGTGTAACATGGGCTTCATATTACACTTACGTCAGTAGCTGTATGATACAGAAGAAAGTCTCGACAAAGCCCGCAGGAGGTATAAAATGACGATACATGCTGAGAAGGCAAAACGGATGACAAACAACGTCAAAAATATCCAGTGGAAGATCAAAGTAAATACGGTCAGGAGTTTCCCGCATTTTTCTCAGAACTAATACATTTGCGGATGTAAATCGGTCTTCAAACCATGTAGTAAGGTCATATATGTCAGAAATGATACAGGTCGTTAGCCAGTCAACTTTTTACAAGTTGCCAAAATTTAAGCTTTGTTTAGTTTGCCTTACCTCATTTTACGACTAAAGAAATCAATCATAAAATTAAAAAGAAGTACACATTATTTTTGTTCAAAATTTGATTACCTTTTTATTCAACCATGAAATTGCTGTCGGCTTTCATGTTAAGTGTTTTACTTCTACAGTTTTTATTCAGTTATAAGACGGAAGAGTTCCCTTCCAAAACAATCTCAAATATCTAGATCCTTCGTCTTATAAGACGGATCTAAATATTTGAGATTTTTTTAAAGAGAAACCCCCATTTTATGAGTGAATTACTCAAGACATTTGCATATTTGCGGTAATTTTGAGAGGATAAGTTGCTGTCTTTTAACTGAATAAATAGGTCCTTTTTGGTGCTGCGTTTTGCTCGTATGATCCTTTATAAGAGGTCCATAAAGCCTAAAAAAACTTGGCTGCACCTAAGAGCATAATATATTCCTATGTCCTGAGACAATGCCACGTGACTTTATTATACATAATGGTTTCAGCTTAAACAATGAACGTGTTTTATCTTTTAAGTTATACATGTATATCCTGATTGAATAAAATGGATAACATATATTTATTTGTTTGACAGACAGAATGTAACATTTTCTTCAAGTAAATAGGTACACCTCAAATTCTTCCGTCCGTTTTCAGAGGGGAAAATCGTATGCTTTTCTAGAAGGTCGAAGCTTTTCCAAATAAGGAAGTAACACTCAATGATACACACAAACTAAAGCGAACTGATGCGAACCTACGAAACTATTTGATACAGTTCGCAGATTTCCTGTATGTAAACAAGTACGAGACTGGGATACTGATTAGTATCTCACTGTACTTTCAAATATCCTGTTTATGCAAGAATGCATAATAATATAAACTTTTAAACGTTCGATCAAGTGCAGTTTATATCAATTCCTGGTAGATCTTCAAATAGAGTTTCACTTAAGGCAACCAGGCAAACTTGCAATGAAAGTAACACTGCCATGTTCGTTTCTACCTCAATTCTCTTAAAGATTGTCTCTCTCGTTTATTTCATGTTTCTAGAAGCAAATATTTTAACAAAATTTCGTTAGACAATATGTAAAAGTCTCATAATTAACCGTAAAAGTTTTAAGAAAATGCATGTTTTATCGATAAATGTGGAATGAAAAATAATCTTCAAATTAAAATGCAAATTACCTATTTCCTCACGGCCTGTAAAAATATCGATATTGACCACGTGTGTCATGTGATTATGTACAGGCATTTTTCTTATTCGTGCACGTGGTTGCGACGTATGAATATATTATCTTTGACCAATAATGCGATTTCGACCGCGGTCTGCGATCGTTTAAAACTTTATCTTCTTTTTTGTTTAAAGTCAGTTTTATCAAATATTATTATCTAAAGTCTATTTCAAATGTGTAGTTAGACCATGTCGGAGGTATTGCATGAAATATTTCACCAAATCATTTTTGTTATTATTATCAAGGGAGTTAATCTTTGAAGGAAAAAGGTATCTCTAGAGAGTAGACTCCATTTTGTCAGGGCTGCATCCAAGAACGCAAACAGAAAGTCACGAAAGTTGTCCCTCTTTGTAAAAAGAGCAGAAAACCACAGAGTTGTAGGGGAGAGTCGGGTAACTCCGGACAGCGGGTAAATTCGTACAGTGAAATTGTTTCCTGTATATGTCAGTTGATTGGAACTAAAACAAAAATAACTGGGCAAAATCCTGGTGAGACGGCTTATTATGAGCACTGTTTGTCATGAATGTCCGCCTGTCCGAAGTTACCCCACTCGCCCCTAGCAATACACATTATTGAGGAATCCTAGGAAGGGTTGGTCATAAGGAGACTGTAAGAGACTCAGTATAACTGAGCTTCGCTAGTATTCCTTGTTCACAAGCCGAGACTTTTTCGTGGTTGTTGTTTGTTTTTCAAACTTATCGATTTGGCCATTTAAGGTGGACGTATACGGAACAACTCTGCTCTTACTTGTTTATAAAACAAAACAGAGTTATTGTTCATGATGAAATCGATTAACTTTGAATTATATAGTTATAACACACACTAACAATGTCTACCGTAAAGATCCTAAGTTTTCGGGCACATAGCTCTTTACAAACAGTGGAAACCGAGATCAGACTGTTCCTTAGGAACCAGACTGATCAAGATTTTAACAGTTGCCATTCCATCTGCGCATATTTGTCGACATTACTCTTTGGTAGAACCGAATAGCAGGAAAATAAATAGTAGGGCAAGGACCGGCTGTGCTTGCAGCACGTGCAGAATTTGAGCAGTCTGTTTTGGGGATATTTTTTAGCTTAAACATTGTTTTTCTAGAAAACGAAACGGTGAAATGTTTTTTTTTTTTTTTTTTTGTACTTTAACATACAACGTAAGTTTTACTAAAATAATATGCATAAGCATGCCCCATCGATTGAATATATTTTTCATGAAGTTTTTCATGAAATTCAAATTTTTTGCATTTTTTTTCAAAGAATGTAAAAATATACTTATCAACAAGATAACTGCAATTTTTTGTTACAAATTTGTTTCAAATATCCTGTATTACAGATTATATGATTTGCTGAAATGAAAGTGCGTTCATGTGTTAGAGATATGAATTTTAATGGAAAATGTGTGAAAAAAAAGTATGTAGAAATACAAAATATTGTTTTTCAGGAAAACAAAACGGTGATTTTTTTTCTTATCCAAATGTTTTATAGCTCTTTGGGTTATTTAGCAGGTATAATGGTTTGTATGTCTATTCAGTATTCGTTTACCTTAACATGCGAAAATGACTCCAATCAGTTTATCGTTTCTAGTCGTTCATGTGTAGCATAAAAGGAAAACCCCGCTATTGATGACGGAATGACGAGGGCCCTATAACAAATCCCGGACTATTCTACTTCTGCTGTGCCTGCGCATAAAAGCTGAAGATCTTCATTTACTTAAGCATACGGATCTTCGAATGCTACAAGTTTAATATGTAAAAGTTATGCAATATAAGCAAACTTGATCACTGGCTAATGGTTTGACCATAAAGCAAACAAGTTTTAGCATGAATCATATTGACTGCGATTACAGAGATGCCTTAGCATCTTTTACCCCTGTGGTTGTCAGCTTACGAGTTTTTGCTTGTCCAAAAGCTATATTCTATAGGGATAACAGGGGGAGGGGGTGAGAATTGGGTGGGGACGTAAATTACTAAATAATTAAAATTTGCTGATTATTGTCCGATGTTAGACCTACTTAGATTCAGCTAATATTGGGGCCGGGAACTTTTTGAATGGCCCTCGTAGCACTTAAGTAAAAAAGTAAAGGGTGAGCAAAAATGAAATTTTCAAGGTGACTAATTTGAAAAAAAAAATGTAAAAAAATAAACGAATAAAAAATAATGAAATTTCCTTTACGGGTCTGGAAAACTCCGCAGTTGATGATATCTTAGTTTTCAGGTTAGTTTAGTTTTATTGGTTTGAAAGGTAAATATTTTTATTATTATCATTATTTTTTCATTTGGGTTTAAACAGTAGTTTATTTGTATGAATACAGTTTACATAAGAGTTTTAAAATTTTCTATATGGATTCGTCATCAAAAAATAGCCGACATATATTTTTTCTTGTTCGAGTTGTCTCTCTTTTTGGAATTATGCCCCTTAAGAAAAAATCCGACTGAAACTTTGTGAACAAGATAGCTCAAAAGGAATTTTAGCTAAAGCCTTGAAACTTTGCCAGCTTATTAGGACTGATGAGTAAATAAAGTAATCAACTTTTGGGAAAAATGTGAATTTTTGACCGAGTTATGCCCCTTTTTGGACTTAGTGCATTGTAAGCCTATGAAAACTTGTGGAGAAGATATCTCAAAAAGTATTTTAGCTGGAGCCTTGAAACTTTGCCAGCTTATTAGGACTGATGAGTATATGAACTGATTAACTTTAAAAAAAACTGTGAATTTTTGACCGTGTTTTGCCCCTTTTTGGAATTAGTGCATTGTAAGCTTATGAAAACTTGTGAACAAGGTATCTCAAAAAGTATTTTAGCTGGAGCGTTGAAACTTTGCCATCTTATTAGGACTGATGAGAAAGTGAACTGATTTATTTTTTAAAAAAATCAAGAATTTTTGACCGAGTTATGCCCCTTTTTGACTTACAGCATTGCAACCTATAGTACAAAGGTACCCTAACATATGGTCAAGAACGATAAGAGCAAAGACCTTGAAATTTTATACACATGCTCAGTATGGAAAATAGGCCAACTCGTGTTTTTTTTTTTTTCACCTGTCACGTTTTTACCAAAGTTATGCCCCTTTTTCGACTTAGCCTGTAGAACCTTGTGAACAAAATATCTGAAGAACCCCCGATGCTAGGATCATGGATGTTTGCAAGATGACATTGCCCAAGGTGTAGATGGCCTGTTTAACTATAGTGAATTTTTGACCAAGTTATGCCTTTTTTTTTCAATTTAGTGCATTGTAAAAGTAAAAAGTATGCAAAGACCAGGAACTGAAACAATCAAAATCCAAATCCAGCCCTCAAACCATAGTTGGAAACAACTAAGATTACAAATAATCAAGATACAGAGAACATATGGCCAACCGAGTGAGCAGCTTGTTCCCAAAAGGTGGCCACTCAGCAACCCAAACCGAACCAAAAATAATAATAACATACATAAGGTAAAACATCACAGAAACTCTGACACCAAAAACAGGCAACAAAGAACCACAACAGAACTACCGCCTTGGAACGGTCAGTAATGAATTACTGGGGGGCTTAAATCGATTTTACAGGCCCAACCTCACCCTCAGCCTACTTAACCTTGTGAACAAACTATCACAAGAACCCCTATTACTAGGATCATGATTTTAGCAGGAAGATACTGCTCAAGGTGTAGATGACCTGATTACCTTTTGAAAAAAAAAATCGTAATTTTTTGACTGAGTTAAGCCCCTTTTACGACTTCGTGTATTGAAGCCTATGGTACAAAGGTACAAACATTATGGGATGAGACTTCTTTAGAGGCAAGCATATGGTTGGGGGCATAGTGTTTCATAAACACATTTTCTAGTTAGTCTACACAAGTGGAGAAAATCTCATCGGTCCCTAATGCCATTTTCAAGGGGATAATTTGAAATCGCAACTATACAGGTAAAGTTAACTCCGGGTGTTTTCGGCTTTTCTCGACATGTTAGGCGAATACACTCGCTTATCCAGATGGTCCGGAACCCCTGAAGGGACATTTCCTTTCCGATATTTATCAGAATAGAAAATAGAACGGAAATCAAAACAACAAATATCTCGTTTAAACGACGTATTATATCGTTTAAACGACTTATTATGTCGTTTGAATGATATAAAATAGCACAGAAATTAAAACAAGAAAACCAAAATGGCAAATATATCAAGAAAACAGAAAAGAATTTGAAACAAAAAATATGTCGTTTAAACGACTAATTATCTTCTTTCCTTTCTGCTATCTATAAATTGGAACAAAAAAATTAGAATGGAAATAAAAACAACAGATATCTCGTTTGGACGACTTTTTATATCGTTTAATTAAACGACGTATTAAATTAGAAGGGAAATAAAAACAAAAAATATCTCGTTTGAATGACTAAATATATCGTTAAAACGACATACTAAGTCGTTTAAACAATAAATTAAGTCGTTTAAACGAGATACTTATTGTCTTGATTTCCGTTCTAATTTTCTTGTTTCGATTTTTTTCTCATATTTATCAGAATAGAAAGTAGAAAATAAGTCGTTTAAACTACACATTTTTGTTTCAATTTCCTCTCTGTTTTTCTTGAGTTAATTTCATTTCTGATTTTCTTGTTTGAATTTTCATTCTGTTTTATATCGTTTGAACGACATATCATGTCGTTTAAACGATAAAATAAGTCGTTTAAACGAGATATTTGTTGTTTTGATTTCCGTTCTAATTTTCATGTTTCAGTTTCTTTTCTGATAAATATCGGAAAGAAAAGGTCCTTTCCGCGGTTCCGTAAGATAGCGACGTGTGAAAAACTGTCCAAAACCATTTGGCAGTATCGAGGAAAGATTGAATGAGCACTGTTATCCTTCTATATATGTGTATATATGTGTATATATCCATCTGTAAAATAATCCTGAGTGTGATCAACGAAGTCTTGTACATACGCCCACTTACGCCCTTATAGACTTTATCACTAAGACGTTAAGGAATGTAATACATATTTTCTAGCTATAATATTTCATTTCACCAGCATTTTTAGTAATTTATATCAGACTGTTGGACCAAGGAGTCTAAAATCGCAAAATAAGATGGATTTTCCTGGGCTCTTTAGAAGTAGCAGTCTTTCGCCCTTTGAGATCAGAGGATATATTATTAGAGATCAGAAATTTTATATTGGTGTAGAATCTTGTTCTAGTTCAGCGTCTTTTATATGATTTGGACCTTTTTGATGCTAATCAGTCTTCGAATCGTCTGCCGAATTAAATTTATGAAATTACAGTATGCTTGTCTCTGGTTTCGTCACCAGATGCTGTTAGGGTCACTGATGAGGCTTTATAAGCCGAAACTACATAATCTGGCCCATGTATCTTCTTTTGAATGTATTCTATGCTCTTGAAGGAACTCTTTAAGATTTTAATTAAACTAGACAACACTGCCTTAAGGTAAAACTTTCTGATTGGTATTAAATACTATTAAACAATATCAGGTTGATCAAATTCAAGTCTTAAAGAGTTTCTTCATTTTGAAGGGGTCAACATTAACCTGACTTCCTGTTTTCCTCTGGACTTCCCCCTTTCATAATGCTCATGGAGGGAGGGGTCTGCTCCGAAGGCAGCGGAATCGGAAGAGTCTGCTCCTAGGGAAGCGGATCCTTCCCCTCACGAGTTGATATGGAGACAGAAAGCGGGTATTATTGAAAATGAAAGAGTGCTTCCACTGTTAGTTATACCCGTAAACCACTTGTGCGTTCGATGACATTTTGTTTGTTTGGTATTTAGTCCTTAGCAAAAAAGGAGTAAGAACGTTTAAATAATATGTTAGTCATGCTGTTACAATGCACGGAATATATACACAGTATCCGAACGCTCTGTGCCAGCTTTTCGGTTTTCATGGCGTCGAATCGAGAGTACCAACATTCGCTTATAACCAGTGGTCGGAAGTTGTTGTGTTTTGGGATTTTGTCCGAAATCTGCTGCGTCATTTGTAGTTGTTCAGCTTCGAAAATGTAAAGAGGTAAGTTTAATATAATTTGCTCTTCGGTCTTTTACTTTATTGCCCTGTACAATGTCGTGTATGGTAGATAGCAAACGGTACAGTATTCAAATCGCCTTTGGCATGATTCTAAAACCATTTTAAACGGAAGGCGTTATCAATCTACAGTTTGTTAGTTTTGATAATAGGATGATAACGTAGTGATTTCCGACTGCTGGTTATAAGCGAACTTTGTACTCTCGATTCAACGCTATGAAACCGGAAGACATGGTACAGAGCGTTCCGATAATGTGATATAGTGTAAAGTATATGAATGAGGAAATGAACTCTATAAGCAATATGCTTCCGTTCAGATCCTCAATGAATATTACATGTATATATCTTGTCAGTATATTTTGTATGAATAAAATATTGTTTAAACCAAAGAGTTTCTTCAAGAGCAGAGAGTACATTCACAAGAAGGAACATGGGCCAGACTACGTATTTTTGGCTAATAAAGCCTCTTCAGTGACCCTGAGAATATCTGGTGACGAAACCAGAGAAAAGCATACTGTAATTTCTTAATCTTAATTAGACAGTCGATTCAAAGACTGATTAGTATCAAAACTGGGGCCAAATAATATATAAAACGATGGTTTAGAAAATGAGTATAAACCAATCTAAAATTTCAGATTTCTCAGAATATATCCTCTGATCTCAAAGGACGAAAGTTGTTATGTAAAATAAAATGTTCAAGTCTTGATGTTGTAACTAAGTTTTTAAGCAACAGAAATTTGAGTTTGGCGCATCAACGAAAAAAAGAACACAAATTTTATGCTCTGCGATATTCAAGACAAAGTGAAATGAATATTCAATAAGGGTTATCTTATTTTCTAATATCATGTCACATATAAATCATTTGTCATTGTAATTATATAGTAATGCTTGTCTGTCATTATTACTTTCTATTCAGTGACTAAATCTAGTAGCCCATTCAGCTGAAAATTTTCCTTTTTCTTAGAATTTGGTATAAATTTGAAAACCCTTCTGTTTTTCAGATCCTTATAATATCTCATAAACTGAAGGTGATATGACACAGAATTACTGATTGTACAGCAGTATTGTTTCTACATCTGAAAAAGTAATTGTGAATATAAATACTTTCTTTAGCATTTTACACGTTTCATATCCAGTTTCATCTTATTTTGCAATTTTGCTCAAATTTTGTACTTGGATAATTAAAGGGGAGATAATCCACGTCTTTTAGCATACTGACAAATATCAAAGCCACAGCATTGTAGTTCAGTAATTAATATACCAACAACATATCAAATCAATTTCAGTTACTTCATATAAAGCTAGAAAACTACTGGCTGAAATTTGGTACAAATTCTCAATAATTTCCGGTCATACTGTATAACTTTTGCCAACAGTAATTAGATCCAATGCATTTTCATTGAATGTTAGAGCTATGATCGCCGACTGTTTGCTTTTCTTTTCTTTTATTTTCTGTTAAAATCAATTTTCTCTAATTTGTGGGAGCCCCGGTAGCTCAGTATGCTAGGAGCTTGCCTGCTGATCTATCCCATTTTAATCTTTTTGAGTCATTAAACGTTTTAACAAAAAAAAAGTGCAAATTATACAATCTATCAGACTCCCGCACACGAGAGAATATCTTTTGATTATAAAATCGTTTGATTATAAAATCCAAACTTGATGTAAAACAATCGGAGTTTTTTCTGGTCGTTTGTTTATATTTTCTAGTCCTTTGGAATCATTGAGTTCTTTTGAGATATTTTGAAAATAAAGTTCCGCTTAAGCCGGTGCTAGGGGCGTTGCTGGTGTGTCACATTTCATTACTGGTCATGAACAGACTCAATTGAACCGAGTCTGTTATTTTCTGTTCTTTGATGTATTCCTTGCTTCCAAAGGATCTTACGTTCAGAACTTGTTTCGGAAACAAATAAATTAAGTTTAATTGGCAGACTTTATGAACAAATTCACAAAAATACCAAATATTTGATTATATAAATTAGCCTGTAAAGATCACAGATGTCAATTTCACACTTGAATGTTTGAGCAAATACTGAGTAACTAGATAACAATTTTATCTTAATACTTAAAATTCAATTCAAGATGTTTGCTTCAATGGCAATTAATTCATAGTCGGCAATTACCTATTTTATCTACAGTCGAACCTGTGCTTACGGTCAACTCCGAATAACGGTCTCCTGAAAACAACGGTCGGTTCGGATTCCTCCCGTCGAATTTCCTGGTTGAATTACCTGGGAATAGCGGTCCACTGCGAACTACGGTCAACGGTCATCCGAATCCATCCCGAGACGCGCTAATTTCTCCCAATAACGGTCAGTCCTTGTGTCAAAACACAGTTTCACTTTCAGACACACGTGTTTGTGTATTGCCTAATCTATTTTTAGCACTAGACTGGTTATTGATTTTCGGGTGCAGTATAATTTATGTAACAAAGTGTATTCTACGCAATTTGATAGCGCATAATGCGTTTGATTCTATAAGTGTTAATTTCTGTAAGGTAATTAAGGTCAGTTTTATTCGGCTAATCATGTCTTATACAGTATGCTCAGTCAACCGATAATTAATCATCTGTAACTGATTTAATCAGTCAATCCAACGTATCGCCGAAAGGTCGTGTGCGTCAACCGTGAAAGCAAAGGTCTTTTTACCGATACGTGTGTGTATTTTGAAAACAAATTATTACAGAATATAAACCTATTTCGGAAATTTATTTTCTGGAGTATTTTAATGGTTTATATGCACTTTGAATATTGATTTCGCACACTTGCAAAAAAACGCGGGAAATATTAACGCTTGCCTGCAAACAAAGGCGCGCGAAAAAAAATCTCCGACGAAACTTACATTTATCAGTCGATCAAAATCGTGAAATAATTGAATCTTTGAACAACGGCCACCTGTAAACAACGGCCAATTTTGCTTTTTCCCGTGGCTGGCCTTTGTTCACAGGTTTGACTGTATTTATCCCGTCATAACGTTATCAGCCACCCACCCCGTCCCCTTCCCACACCGAGTTTAAAAATCCGGTAGTACATGATCGCTCATGCACGATTCTCTATGAAATGAAGTGTAGTAAACAAACACGCATGAAGTTGTTTTATATCGTTTTACATCGTTTATTTATTTATTTATTTATTGTTGTAGTTGTTTGTTGTTGTTGTTTTTTTTTTGTATTTAGTTTGTATGTTTTGGTCTGCTTCAGTAGTGTTGGAGTTCACATTCAAGTTTGTCTCTACTTTTTCAGATACAAATATGGCATGGGCATATTTACATTTCTTATACCTGCTTCTTCATTCTGGTATGTACATTCATTTTTAGTTTCGTTATTTGTTTTAAATAGGCACGTTCGGCATGGTTACTTGGGTCAACCCGAGCAATACCCTGGTATTCCTTGGACTTCTCAAAGATATGCATATATACATATATATTTTCAGTAGCCCGAGGAATACCTGGACATAGCTCTAGTTACCCGAGTAATTATGCTGATTTTTAGACTCATTATAAACTCTAAACTCATAATCGAGAGCTACATTCAGTCCGCAATAAATCTACAAAATTGCGTCGCTTGAGATGGATGGAAGGATGAACTGAGTTCTACGTTCGAATCAGCATGCACATCTTGATTAGTCTTTTACATAAACACATTTTACTATTTTAAAAAGGCCAGAAAATTTAAATTTAAATTGTGCATAGGTTTCAGACAATAAAACATCTTCCTTTGTTTGCATTTACCTTAAAAATTTAAATTTACAAAAAAATAATCTAATAAAAACGTACATCCTCTAGTTTATATCAGATAGGAATAAAATAATTAAAAGTGAATAATTTATTATGCAGATTTCATTTATTATGAATTAATAATTTGTCTTTATCTATTCATTGTTTTTTAATGCAGATGCACAGGCATGAATTGACGGACGCTCGGCGCCCCGTTACTGCGGCTATGGATTCGTTCCGCTGAGGTGCGGGGGCAACGTCGATATGAGAACTGAAATACTGCTACTGCACAGGCATGATAATTGCAGATTCTCCATATTATGCTCCCCTCATAGGGTTTATCACTGGCTTGATCCCCTCATAACCACCTAGATAACATACGCCTTTGTTGCGAGCTATGGCCCTAAGTAGTGTTTATTGGGGGCAATTATTTTGTGCCACCACTCTTCCATAGGAGAAAAAATGTGTCTTTAAGTCATCAACTGTTTATAAAATGAAGATTGCTAATAATTTTGGCTGAAATAATAGGAGTCTTTACACTCACATTTTTATCAACAAAAACTGGCTGCACCGGTTTGGCATACTATGCGTTCGAAATTTTAACGTCTTGTGAACTAACGACGTCGTTAGTTTTGAACAACTGGGCTCTTGATGTCACAAATTCAAATCAAACCTCCAAATGGCAGTTAATCGTTTTTACTTTTGATTTTCTTTTTTTTCTCTCTCTCTCTCTTTTAGCCACAGTCCATGGAGAATGCGTAAGATTTTATTGCAACGTCAGCAACTGTGACGGCATTACATGCTACAGCTGTTTAGATGGCTATTACCTCAGTTTTGGTGGTTGTTCAGCATGCTTATCACAATGTACCAAGTGTAATGAATATTTGGATTGCACGGAATGTGCTCTTGGTTACTGGGGCTACCTGTGTGACTCAAGCTGCTTCACGTGCACGAATGGATGTGATATTGACTCAGGGACATGTCTCGAAGGTACATCTGCTAAGGCACAGTAGTAATATTAACGGTGGCGAATCATGTGATATTTTGAACCTATATTCGGTCAGAGCGGGCCAAAAAAATGATTTTTATTTCTTTAATACTCAATGAATTTTCAGGCAAGCAAAGTGCAGATAGCCCGCCACTTTTGCAGCAAGCAATTACATACTTGCCGTTACCATGCACCCCGTATTTTGTCCATACAACCTCGAGCAAAGTCAGAAAGACTTTGTCCCTGGTTGTGTCGAAAAACACTGTAAGTAGTATATAAAAACTTACATTGTCATTTGCTGCGAACAAAGACAAGATATCTGTACTTTACTGCATTAAATTAAATGAGTATTACGAAAATAATGAACAATTTTCTTGACAATGTCCGTTCTGTCCAAATAAAAGTACAAAACAACCGTAGTAAGTCACGTGATTTTCCGCCTTGATATTACAGTCTCTTTTCTCTGGCACGTGTCAGACGATGTAAGACATAATATCTTTTATGAGAAGAAGGCCGAGAAAAGGAAGTCTCGGTCTAGTTTTCAGATAAATTTAGTCTTATGCGAGGCTTGTATCAAGGCTTGGCTTGCATCAGACTTACATAATCTGGAAATGAACCTAAGCTTTCCCTGTCTCGACAACCTCCCCATCACTGATTCTTTTTTTTTTTTTTTCACCCAATGCATTTTATAAAAAAAAAAGAATATGGGCAGCGTGAAGTAATTGTTGTTCCAATAGACATCTAAAGCGAACCCTACTGCCTTTGACAGTGTGCCATCCTTTATACATTTTTGCTTCACTGTCCAGATTTCCATACTTTCAAACTGAAATGACAATCAATAAGATCAAATAAGGAAAACACCACATAATGCTGAACTTTTTTAAAAACCTTACAGAATCTTGACATTCAGCAACCACTATGCCTCAGAAAAGCGAAGAAGTTTTGCGAAAAATCCAGTTATCAATTTTGGCATCACAGACCAAATCCGAAATAATTATTTCTATACGATATCTATAATATCAAACAAAACTGATTACTTCATTTCACTAAAACATTACTTTCAACCTCGACAGCATTATTATCCAGTCAAAAAGCACCCTTTGACAAATAACAGTCCCGGGTTTCCAAGGCAGCTGAGAAACGCAGAATCTTAGAAAACAGCAAATAATTTACCTATAGCTGATTGTAAATACACTCATGAACTCAATTATTTCTTTCGTAACTTAAAACTTCTAACTCTCCAGCATCCAAAATAAATCAAAACATGAAATTATAGATATTCTTTGATTATCTAAACTCATTCTTGGTGGCGTACCCTCAAATGTACAAGGGCAAAAAGCATTTTCAGCAATTTGGACACCAAAGTATTCCAAAGGCGCTAATGAATCCAGTTTTCGACATTCTGCTCCAAGCATCCAATGCTGATCTTAAATGTTAAGAAGCAAAATTATTCTGAAGACCCTTTTTACTATCAGCATTGGTCGTAGCAGATGAGGATTACAAGCCTTGCGTTTAAATCTCTATAACTAACGACACATCAAAAAACCTAGGAGTTTTTTGCAGCCAGGGTTTCCTCAAAGTTTCAAAAGCATCCGTCTTATAATTTTGAACGTTTTCATACCTAAATCTTCAGCTGCTATCCGCGAAAACATGTAAACTGATGTGGGGGTGGGGGGGGGGTCAAAATGTCCCACGCCCTCCAGTAAACTTGTTTTAACAGAATCAGTCAAACTGAGATAATACTCTAAACATTAAAAATTTCCAGCGTGAATTGCTTATTGAAAATCAGAATTCCAGTAACGTGATTTTTATTTTGCAAAGAAACTTTGAAAATCAACAGAAAACATTGAAGAAAAAAAACACGGCATGCACTATGGTATGAAAGAACTCTACTTTCACTATTGGGCAGCGTGAACCGTTTAAACAATTTTGCGTCAGTGTCCAGATTTGCCCTAGTTTATCAATAAGATAAGATTGGAAAACACCACATTCACTTGCTAGCACTTACAGGATGATAACATCCAGCAACCACAATCCTGCAGAAAAGCGCCGAATATGCTAAAAATCACATGTCATCATTTTTTACAACATATACCAAATAAGAATACTTATTTGTTTACGATATTCATAATATAAAAAAAAACCTGATTTCTACATTTCACCAAAAAAATCACTTTTAACCTTATCAGCATTATTATCCAATCTTAGAACGCCTTTTGACAAATTAGAATCCCGAGTTTACATACACTTTTTTAATTTACTGGCTCCCTGACTCAATCTGTTTCCGATGCCCTAAAGTGCCACCCCATGTTTTTGGAAAGCAATGAATTCTGCTTAAATTAAATTTTCTTACCATCTTTAAAACAGTTTTCATGTTTTGCATAAAATATCTATGAACACTACGCTAAAATTGTCGTATCCTGTTTCTCTGAAGGCAGTTGAGATACACAGATTCTTAGAAAACAGCACACAATTTACCTACTGCTAATCGAAAGTATACTCATGCACTCTATTATTTTCTCTCATCACTTGAAATTTCTAATTACCAGCTTCTAAAATAAATCAAAACATGGAAAAGTAGTCCTTCTTTGAGAATATACACCATTCTTGGATGTGAACCCCTAAATAAACAAGGAAACTGTCATTTTGTTCAGCAATTTGGACACAAATGTGTCCCAAAATTGTGAATGAAGCACTTTGTGAATATTGATCCAAAAATCTAATGCTGATCTAGCAAGTGAAGGAGGAAAAAAGATTCTGAAGACCCTTTTTACAGCCAGCATGGGTCATAGCACATACAGAAGGGGAATTTTATGCCTTGCGATAAAATCTCTAAAACGACACATCGAAAACCTAGGAGTTTTTCACAACCAGGCTTTCTTCCAAGTTTTAAAAACATCCGGCTTATAATTTTGAACGGTTTCATCCCTAATACTTAAGTTGCAATTAAAAAACAAAAAACAAAAAAAAGAAAACACGTAAACTGATGCAGGGTGAGCTTTGAAAATAGCCCACCCGTCCAGTAAACTTGTGTTTGAAACGGTAAGTAAAACTGAGACAATGTTCAGACCATCCCATTATTCTGAACATGTACATGTGAATTACTTATTGAAAATCAGAACTGCAGCAAAAATATTTTACAAAGGACACTTTGAGAATCTACAGAAAACATTGAAAAATAAAACAGCATGGAAAGAAAGAACTCCATTTTAACTGTTGGGGACCGTGAATTTAATGTTCTCCCATAGACTTCTAAAGTGACTCCTATTGCACTAGACAGTTTGGCACTTTTTCAACAATTTTTCTTCACTGTCCAGATTTGCCTAATTTCAACCAAAAACGTTAATACATAAGATGAAATAGGGAAAAACCACCTTACCGTGCACTTACTAGACCTTACAAGATGTTGACACCAGCAACCACAATTCCATAGAAAAGCACCTAAGATTTGCTAAAATCACAAGTCATCAACTTTGGCACCACAGATCAAATCAGAAATATATATTTCTATACGATATCCATAATATCAAACGAAATTGATTTTCGTCGTTTCACTAAAACATCACTTTCAACCTCGTCAGCTTTATTTATCCAGTCAAAGAACACCTTTTGACAAATAATAGTCCCGAGTTTCCATGCACTTTTTTGAATCACTGGCTCCCCTGATTGAATTGTTACCGATGTTAGTATCTATTGAATTCTTGTTAAGACCATTCATAGGTATAATTCAAGCTAACTTTCTGTTAACAAGTTTCTGTTTATTTCACCTTGTGCATGCTTTTGCATGACATTTGGACCCCTTTTTGGTATATCTAAGTCTTTGAATTGACTGCCTTATGAAAATTAACAAAATGCAGTATTTTTCTCTGGTTTTCGTCGCCAGATCATAACAGGGTCACTGACGAGGCTTGATTAGCCGTAACGAAACTTCGAATTCTGGCCCATGTTCCTTCTTTCTAATGTGCTGTCTGAACTTAAACGAAATATTATTAGATTTTAATTGCAGATAATCAGATCTGTACATACATATTTCATGAACATCCTTGCCTGTCATTTTCATGTATTGCATGCAATTTACATGGCAGGTAGCAATTGAATTTGCTGGAATTAACTGCGTAGCATCGATTTGGCTGTACTTTTTGGCAACAATAGGTCTCTGAGCCTAGGATGAGAAGAAAATACTCAGACAGCTCTAGAAAGTGGTATTCTTGTTCAGTGGATGGGGATAAGATAGTAATAATAGAGATTTCCGGCATGGCATATGATACGACAACGAACGGACCTTAGCAACGATGGCGAAACGATAGCAAACGTTAGAAGAAATTGACAAGCTGTTCTCATGTGGGAATTAAATTGAGATAGAATTAAAAACAGTAAGAAATACGGAAAGAACAATTTAAAGATACAAAGCACTCGTCAGCGGTCCGGCTGGTCCGGCCAAGGCCAGGTCACTTTTTTCTGATCATTGTTCATAATTTCCCTCATATGAGCCGCGATACGATAAAACGAACAAAGTGGAATGTGCGCCCAGTGAACACGCAGATCAGCCTGGGCAGCCACCCAATCTGATCAAGTCCTTGCTGTACGCTTAAAGGGTAGCTAAGACATTAAGCTACCTCCATGCCGATAGCACGGCCTCTGATCGGATAAGGCGAATGCCCTGGCTGATCTAAGACTTCGCTGTGCGAACCTGCACCTTTGTCGCGGCTCATTTAATTGTTTCTAAAGTCATCGACTGAGTAGCCGCTGCCGTTCGAAAGGTGTAAAAACGAAATTCGGTCGACAATGCAATTTTAAAATTAACACCAGTCCTGCCAACCGCAATGAAGGTCAGTAATCGATATTTAATCCGATATATATTAAAGAACATCATTCCGATGATTATTTTTGTGTAAAACAGTAATTTGAGCCGCGTCGCAACAAAATCAACGCGGTGCCATCAGAATCTTCGCTGTGCACTTACAGGACAGCCAATGGTCTAAGCTACCTCTATGCGGACAGCGAAAACCCAGATCAGACTTGGCGAATGCACTCGCTGATCTGAGTGTTCGCAGGGCGCACATGCCAATTTGTTTGTTTTGACGTGGTACGGCTCATTTGTTTATTTTTTTCCGCTGAAAAACAACTCATACTTATCTTAAATTTTATCTTAAATGTTCAAAATAGCGCAGCTTAGCCACTTGCCGAAAGACACAATTTACACAAAAATTTTAAACAGTTTTTTCAAAACAGAAAACCAAAAGAGAAGGGTTGTCGTTGCTGTTGAGTTGTAGTTTAACGTCCCAGTAAACAATTTTTAGTCATATCGAGATGTTTCCTCTGAATTTCTAGGACTACTAGTATTGCTTGGCCTGTGATAAATGACACCCTGGTCTAGCAGCTCCGCAGCAGAAGCACCAGGCAACCAATCTATTTTGCGAGGCCTGATGGGCGGGGCAAAAGAAGAAAAAAAAGAAAAAAAGAAAGAGAAAAACCATGTGGGTGGATGGGTATCTATCTCAGGCTTACCCTCTCCATAAAGATGAAACCGTCAAAGGGATCGACATATCCTAATTTCATTATTATAAGTATTTATTGTTTTATGTTTTTATTGTCAAACTAAAACAAACCGCTGAAACTGACCAATAATCTTAAATATCAGGGAAAAAGGATTTATTACAACGAAAAGGAGCAACTGAGAAAAATAAATTGATTAGATCTGACAAAATGAAAACCCATATTGTTAAAAATTAAAAATGTTTCCATCCAGCTCCTTCGTATTGTTATTATGCTGATATTATGCTGATAAAATATTAAACACAGTGATGACAAAACCGGCTTCATATAAGTTCAACACCTGTACACATCCTCAGATATGGACATCGATACGACATTCCTAATATCGATTAATGCCTATCGCAGCGCGGGTCTAAAGGAAATAACTGCATTCACATTAATACTCGCGACAGGTAACAGGTAACCGATTACACTACTTAGCGCGCATTGAAGACAAAAGTTCCAGTTGATACCAATAACGACCCTATCCACAGACAATCTTACCAATAACGACCCTATCCACAAACAATCTTACCAATAACAAACTTATCCACAAACAATCTTACCAATAACGACCCTATCCACAGGCAATCTTACCAATAACGACCCTATCCACAGACGATCTTACTTATAGCGATCCTATCCACAGACAATCTTACCAATAACGACACATAGCGACCCTATCCATAGACAATCCTACCAATAGCGACCCTATCCACAGACAATCTTACCAATAACGACCCTATCCACAGATAATCTTACCAATAACGACCCCATCCACAGACAATATTACCCATAGCGACCCTATCCACAGACAATCTTACCCATAGCGACCTTATCCATAGACAATCTTACCAATAGCGACCCTATCCATATACAATCTTACCAGTAGCGACCCTATCCACAGACAATCTTACCGATAGCAACCCTATCCACAGACAAAGCCTCCGTCGATATCCTACTTATAACGATCCTATCCACAGATACAGCCAATCCTGAAGAAAAATCTGACGAGTCGACAAATCAACAAACAAACCCAACAAGAAGTGGTGGGGAGAACACAGACTCAACAGCAGGGCAGTCTGATGAGGGAATGGGACAAACTCACGGCAACGTCATCGGGCTTGCGGTTGGGCTTAGTATCACTGTAGTCGTGATAGCTGTTATTATCGTTGTTTTCGGGTTATATAACAGACAACGACGTTTAAGGTAATATAATTGTATACAGAGGATCTTACATGAGTGCCGAATTTATTAAACGAGTTGGAGAAAAAGATAAGATGCTCGGCTCGCGGCTCTGCCGAGTACTTATCCGGCGTTTTCCCAAACGAGTTTAATAAATTCAATAATACAGGAGCACGAATGCAAGATTTTATTTATCATATGACACTAAAATCGCATTTTATTAGAAGATCTTGCACTTAAACGTCACGATTTCGCCATTAAAAACGCAGCGTTTTATGGACGTCAACGCATAACGTTACGGCGTAATTTCCATATTTAATCCACTAGTGGATAATCGTTTTTAATGCATGGCTTTATTACACTGTCAGATGCGACGTCGTATGATAAATTGTAATAATCCTGTTAACAGTCTAGGCTAAAAAGTGTTTCATGTTTTTGTTTACTCGAAAGTATGTTAATTCTTCTGCTGAACGTTCCGCCATTATTTTATAAAGCTAGATGGAAACTTTATTATTTTCAAAATTTATGCTATTTAAATACCTGTAACGCAGCAGGCACATGACGTTGTAAATACAATGGAATTAACGCTGTGAGTTTGCTTGATTCTTGACAGCTTGTGCATGCCGTAAGATCCTGTTTGACGAGTATTTTAGGAGAAACAAAGTTTGATATACTATAATATTTCCATAGCACAGACTGCAATAAAGGATGAGACAATGTTTGCAAACTTTGAATTGCCTCGAGGGAAAAAAGCGATCGTAAACAGTACTTTACAGAATTAAACCTACGCCCTTTTGGCTTTAGCCTTCTCAAAAACTTGAAAGAGTTTAAATTACCAGCCGCGAATTAAAACCTATCTCACAATACAAGAATTTACAGAATAAACGTTAAGTAACGCCCTTAGCGGGATAAATGTGTACAACAAACGCAATTTGTTGGCGCATTTTCGTGAAGTGATGACTCATATCTGATAAACACACCGCTCCATCATAAAATGAGCCGCGACACGACAAAACCAACAAAGTGGTTGTGCGCCCAGCGCAGACTCAGATCAGCCTGGGCATCCGCCCAGTCTGATCAGAGTCTTCGCCGTCCGCATGGAGGTAGCTTAGACCCTTAGCTACCCTTTGGGCACTTAGCGAAGAGTCTGATCAAACAGGACGGATGCCCAGACTGATCTGAATCTGTGCTTGGCGCACAACCACATTGTTGGTTTTCTCGTGTCGCGGCTCAAATACACTGCAGTTGCATGTTTTTTTTTATTATTTGAAACAGAAAGCAGCTCCAAAATCTTCCTACTGCTGCAACTCCGAGTGCTCCTGCTGCAAACTCTGTTGCATCCGACGTTGCTGTGCAGTATACCAGTGGTGAGTAAGCTCTCTCTTTCTGGGAACAGAATATTTACTTTGAGATATCAGCAGTTTGTGATAAATTTTGACTTGAGATCGAAAGCTGAATGTCTTTACATTTCGTTTACAGTCAGTTCTCGATATCTCGAACACTGATATCTCAAGGTACCCTCTTATATCAAAGAATATAGTTTGGAAACATTTCCTATTTTAATTAACCTTTCACCTCCTATTATCTCAAACTACTGATATCTCTAATTAAATTTTCTTAGACCTGAATATTTACTTCGAGAAATCAGCAGTTTGTGATGAATTTCGACTTTGAGATATCGAGAGTTGACTGTATTTACATTTCATTTTCAGTTCTCGGAGCTCTTGGATGGACAATTTCTTATGAAATCATAACAGAGTCTTCGGGCAGTTTTATAAATTTAACATCAAATGAGCATAAGTTCGTTTTATATAATACGACCCATTTATGGGAGCCTTTAGTAATAGAAAATGTTTCATACACGTGTAACAAACAGACAAGTAAAGGACATCGACGTAACGTTACGCGCATTAATTACTCTGTTTACGAGACACTTCAGAAGATTTTTTTTTTTTTTTTCTGGGGAAAAATTTAGAATCAAACGCTGGTCTGATTTTCAGGTGCAATTTGTATAAGTCCGTTTACCATAATCGAAAATAACCATAGGTCTGACCTATACAAATCTTTGCCTATTCTGATCGCGGGCTTGTTTTCTCTCTACAATACGTCAGCCATTGCCGTTCTGGGTCCCGATGCTATAAAACTTAAGTATAATCAGAAACTCAAAATAAAGCACACTGATTGGCTGCTTCCGAGCATGTGCTCGGAAGCAGCCCATCAGTGTGCTTTATTTTGAGTTTGAGAATGTACTAAAGTTATATAACCTCGGGGTCTGGTTCTCCGCTTCTTATTCGGTATTCTTTTTCATGTTCTTTTAAGGCTCATTTTACATTAGTCCACTTCTAATTATCAAACACAACATAGGCATTGCCTACACAAATCGTTGCCTTTCTTAATCCCGGGCTTGTTTTCTCTGCATGCAATCAGTCAGCCATTGCCCCTTTGGTTTTCTACTTTTTATTCGAAATTCTTGTTCATTTACTTTTTTTGTTTTAAAAAAACTGTCGTCGCATTTCACGAAAACCTACGTGCTCTCTGTGGCAGACAGAAATGAGCCGCGACACGACAAAACCAACAAAGTGGTTGTGCGCCCAGCGCAGTCTCAGATCAGCCTCGGCATCCAACAAGTCTGATCAGAGTCTTTTCTTTGCGCCTTAACGGTAGCTAAGAGTCTAAGCTACCTCCATGCGGACAGCGAAGACTCTGATCAGACTGGGCGGATACCCAGGCTGATCTGAGTCTGCGCTGGGCGCACAACCACTTTGTTGGTTTTCTCGTGTCGTGGCTCAATTATTCATACACGTAGAGTAGTCAGAGGCCAAAAGGAAATATTTACATTTTCAGTGCAGAGCTCTCTGTTAACCCAATTAAGTGATGCGGGAGTCAATTTTGTTTACAAGTCAATAATTACATTGTGTCACGCGCTTTAAAGTGGCAGCTCATCTCACTAACTAGCACGTGAAATCTACAACATGCCATGTACTTGAATGGCTAGTAGTGCCCACGTGAAGTGACCTGGCAGAGCGGGGCTATCGATTTGGTTCAATGCATTATGAAATAGGTAAAGCAGCATTTTCGTAACCAATCGGAAAGATATTCGTAAGTATTCGTTAATCATCGTGTATCATTCATGAATTATAACTGTTAACTATATCTTACAAATGTGTAAAGACTCGTTGGTTTAGTGGACCTCCCCTAGTCGTACTAACCTTTTTTGTATCTTATAAGGGTCCAAGGTTCGAATATACCTAAAATTAAAAAAGTTTTTTTATTCTTTCTTTTTAAGTGTTTAGGTAACAAATGATTATTTTGCATGACAGAAATATCCGTTTGTTTTGATTACTCCATATACTTTGTGCTTATAATAAAAAAGGAAAATCTTCAGAGGTTTTGTTTGTCTGATTATGCCCAGAAATATGCACGAGGACATTTAGTAGATTATGGTATTTTATGCTCGAGAAAAGTGATATGCATGCACGAGCAAACGATGAGTGAAAAAAATAATTTCTGATTTGGTATTCACTTTTCAGTTTCAGGGTGTCTACCAAAGCATACATGTCGAACTCTAATCCTTTAAATTATCTCGAGCGAAAGGAATTACTGGAAATGTCTTTTCTCCTAAAATAACATTATTAAAACAAATAAATATGTAAAGAAAATAAAGTTTGAAAATAAAAAAAAATGAGAGAAAAAAAAAAGTTTATTCTCATCCTAGATTTGAACCCTAGATCGTCGCACCAAGTGCCTTTGTAATGCGACTACAGATACACTACACCACGACGCTCTGTACACGATTTGGTTAAAATATAACAAGAAAGGCGAGGATGAACGAAGTCGTACGGATGTTTTTCCGATTGTTGCCGAAAAGAGGAATTACCTGTTTCACAATGCACTGATCTATAACGCTAGCTCCGCCCTGCCAGGTCACTTCACCAGGGCAATAAACATTGAGTGACAGCTCGCTACGCCTACTTGCACGCGAAATCTTCAGCAGGAGGTGGAATTTACTGGTAGGCAGTGACAATGCGGCTGTTCCAAACTATTGCAAAATTCGACCGGTAATATTTTTAAAACGATTCTTATATATGTATTTCTTATTTTTGTTTACCTTTTTATTGATCAAAAGCATCGTTTAATAATATAAATATAAGCAATGAATGTTATTTTTTAAACGTTTACTGAAGTATAAACTACATCGGGTCACGAGCAAAGTTACGTAAACCCCTTCAGGGTTCACTTACTTTGCTCGTGACCCGATGTAGTTTATACGTATAGTAGTTTATAAGTATATGTTCTGTTCTGTTCTGTTCTACTTCAGTAAACGATAAAAAATAACATTCATTCCTTATTAAGTATACACTTCATCGCCAATCAGTCGTGGCTCTAGTGTATTTCATAACCGTTCACGAACCGCTTTCAGTGGTCAGCCTGTAACGGAAAGCGGTCAGCCTGTAACGGCTTCTGTCTGCACCATGTGGTTTGTATTACAGAAAATGACTTTCATAAAAGCGTTTCGCTTACCGTTAGATGTTGTACCATATTGTACTGTCAAGCGTTTCAATCAGTATTTTTACTACACCACAATGATCCACCTTGAGTAGAAGTAAATCATGCAGAATTTCAAACCCGAGCAGTGAAATATAAGTAAAACATGGACATTCAAAAAGCGTGTACTTTCTTTTACCTGTCAGTATATTTAACCGGTAAAAGCGTTAACAAAATATGGAAATGAAACGAGCCAGGTCTGTTTTATGTTAAGTTTTGTGCTCATTCAAACAAAATTCCGAGAAAAGCGACTGCTGGTGTACCTTGTTAACAATAACCAAATATATGTTATAATGTTAAGTCACTGCATAAGATTTTTCTCGAAAGGATTATGTCTGATGCTCTGGAAGAACGATATGGAAAGGTTAGCATAGACGGCAGACTTATGAACAATATTCGGTTTGCCGATGACATTGACGCTCTTGCTGAAGAAGAGCAGGAACTAGAAGACTTAGTTGAAAGTCTCGACAAATCCTGCACAAGGTACAAATGGAGATAAGCGCTGAGAAGACCAAGCTTATGACAAACAGCGCCAATGACATCCACAGGGAGAACAAGGTGAAATAACATAAGCTTGAAACAGTTACTAGCCTCAAGTACCTTGGAGCATCTCAGATGAAGGCTCAAAACCGGAGGTTCTCTCAAGGATTGCTCAAGCCACTACAGCTAGCAAAGCTGAAGCCAATATGGAGAGATAACAATATATCTCTTGGATCAAAGGTGAACCTGATGCGCTTCCTTATCATATCCATATTTCTGTATTCCTGTGAGTCATAGACCTTGATAGCAGAGTAAGAGAAAAGAACGCAGGCCTTTGAGATGAGGTGCTACCGAAGGTTACTGAACATCTAGTACAAGGACTATGCCACGAACGAGGATGTTCGCAGTAAGGATCTAAGCAGCCTTTGGAGAATATTGTGATCTCCTGAGTAGTTATAAACCCAGGCCGATTTTATAACTACTCTCCTGACCTTAGTCAAGAAACAAAAACTGAGATGGTTTGGCCATGTCTCAAGGTCTTCTCTCTTATCAAAGACAATTCGGTAGGGCACAGTGAAGGGAAAAAGAAGAAGAGATAGACAGAAGAAGATATGGGAAGACAGTATTAAGAGTAGACTGGGATGGACTTGGCTAGCTCAACTAGGGCAGCTGGAGACAGGACTTGGTTCAAAGGAATTATTGTAGAGTCATCTGTGGTGCTCAAACGACTTCGCAAGGTTATTGGATAGACTAGACTTGACTATAACAGGGTACATGTTAGAGATATCGAGGGTGCAGCGCAAGGCTAGTTGTTCTCCATATTCCGAAACTTAACCAAAACAGGCCTGGCTATCCTAAGCAATAATAAAAGTATTGATAATTTCACCTTTTTCCTACTCCGTTAGCAATACTCTAAACATGTAAGCTGTATGATAACCTTTCAAATGGCAGCGGTAAATATGATGAATGATTTTTTTTGTCCATTATGGGTCTAAAACGTTGATTGTTTACCTTTCCAATTCTCATAATAATGTTTCCCAGAAAGCCAATAGGAACGAATCAATAACTCGCACCCTCTGTCACCTAGTCTGTCATTGTTTGTTCATCTGTTATATTCCAAGTCCTTTATAGTCTTGCAAAGCCAAGAGTTATGTATATAGTGGTATGAGGAGGGGTCAAATTTATGGGGTTTTTTTCAAGTTCTCATAATGATGTTGCCCGTAGAGAAAGGGGTAGGAGGTGGAGCTCCTGAGAAGGAACCCATAACATACCTCTGGGATCTCTTTGAGTCCGTCAGTGTTCTCTCCAGTTCGAAGAGTGTTAATTGCTGAATTCGAAGATACGAATTTATACTTGTTATATACTGTAAAACACTTAATATCTGCGGTGTCAAAATTTCGCGTTTTAATGAAAATGACCTATTGGCGGATTTTAATTTTGGCGTTCGTGAATACCATGACTCAAGATAGTAAAGAAAATTTGATATTAATTTGTAACATTTTTACTACTTTTCTATTTAACTACACATTGTGGCATCTATTAGAATCGCCTCGGTGAGGCGATTCTAATGGGATGCCACAATGTATAGTTTCATGGAATGGTATAGAAATTCTCTCAAATATTTGTTAGGTTCTCCTTTTCATCTCAGCCCCTTTTAAGGTGTGCGTAAGTTAGTGTATGAAATCAAAAATCAAATATTGGCGGACTTATATTTTAGTGCTCTTTGCCTTAACCGCCAATATCGCCAAAATTCAGTAACCGCCAAATATAAGTGTTTTACAGTATAGTACTTTGTTATTCTTTTAGCCCCTCCACCTCCCTTTGGCCAATATCTTACCCCTATCGGAAATAACTTTAATCAGCCTCCATACGCAGCACAGACGCCTGGACAGTCACCAGTTATTTCTCACGGTCACAGTCTGGGTAAGTCTCAATATTACGTTAATTCTTTGGAGCCCCAGTAGCGCAGAAGATTAAGTGCTGGCCTGCTGATCTAGTGGCCACGAGTTCGAGAATCGCTGTAAATTTTTTCGTCTGTTTTTCTAGCACATAAAGGGTAATGTGGACCACCTTGGTCTTCCATACCAAAACAAAAACAGAAGGGAATAGGCTGCGATATAAAGAGAAAATGCAAGTCGTCAGTGTCATATTCTAAGCTGTATACTATACTGCTCACAAAAAGTAGGGGACATTACGATATAGAAGCGTGTACAAAAAATAATAATAATGGCTGGGTTAGTTTATTAATGTATTTTGACAGAACACTATTCAAGTAACAATATTCAACTAAAACAGAAACAGTCAATGCAGGTCATGTGACCTAGAGCAGCACATAAAGGACTATGGGCTCTACAACTCAATTTCACATCGGCGAAAAAAATTCTTTTGGACCCTCAGATTCTGCAAATGATAAAATTCTCCATAATTTTCAAAACTGAAAACACCCACTTTGATAGGCTTTATTGCGTAATTTAAGGTGTAGGTAGGACTGTTACAAATGTCACCATATGTGAGACAATTCGCCACATATTGGTATCTTTTACGCCAATCATTTTCTCCTGTGATAAAACCGCATGAAAAAAGTATCTGTATCTTGTTAACTGAGGCATTAGGTGTCTGTCTTAATAAAGTTTGTATAAAAAAACTGTTTGTCATTGCTGCGCTGGATTCGTGTGAATTTTAGGTGTCGACCCCTTGTCTACTTCCAATTTACTCTAGGTCACGTGACAAGCTTAATCGTTTCAGTATTCATATTGAGGGTCTCTATGAATATTTGTTTTATAAATTATAACAGTTTAATATTCATTTACTTATTTTCCTTACTTCTGCTGCCTTAAATGTCTTAATATCCCTTACTTATTTTGATCAGTATATATTGACACTGCTCGAAGATACTTATCTAATACCCAGCAATTATTCTGTTCTGTTCTGTTTCAATTCTCCTAACGACGTTCCCTCAGTGGCTCAGCGGTAGGTTACCATAGCTGCACACACCTGGCGCCGAGTGTTTGTCCAACAGCAATTCCTCGGACTACTCGAATATATGCACGTTCCCGCCATAAGTACTTTGAAAAAAGGAGCAATACTCAGATATTCCTCGGGCTGCTCGAAGATAGCTTAAAGAAGTATCTTCAAATAGCCCGAGGAATACATGTGTGTTACTCGAGTTTACCTAAGTAATTATACCGAACGTGCCCTATCCATATATCTTTGGGGTTGCCCGAAGGATACCTGGGAATCGCTCTTGTTTACCGAAGTAGTCTTGCCGAACGAGCCTGTGTGCTGCACTATTTCATCCTCTCTTTGGGTTGTCTGTGTTTGGTACAGGCCTGCTCTATTTCGTCCTCACTTTGGGTTGTTTGTGTTTGGTACAGGCCTGGATCCAGACCACCACATATTAGTGGGGCCCTGGGTAAACGGTGGGGCTGGGAGGTGCCGAGAGGTATTTGGAAAGAGGGTTGGGTTAGGGCGGAGGAGTGGGGCTTGAAAATATATGATATAATTAGGGATCGATTTGATGAGAATTTTTGATAAAGTCTTTTTTTTTGCCTTGAAATATATGTTGTGATATCTCATTAGAATCGCCTCGTCGAGGCGATTCTAATGAGATGTCACAAATATATTTTTATCTCACCAGGCCCAGGTGGCGAAGCAGAAGCCCCAAACCTGAATCTGGGGCTGTGGTATACATGTATATCGTGTTGTATGTTTGTATTATTCCAGTGTCCCAGTCTCCATTCGGTCAAAATGTTTATCCCGATTCCAGTAGGAACGTTCCAAGTGCACCACAATGTCTAGAACCTGAAGCTGAAGGCAGCAATTTCCACGGTGACATGGCAGGATCTGCGTTTAGTGACTTCGGAACCGTTGATTCTGGATACGTTGAAATCACGAATGAATATTCAACAGGAACGTAGACCATGGTTTCGTTTGCATATGAAAATAAAATTTCCTTTTAAAAGGAAGGCTTGCTAAGCTAAGACAGTGAAATTTTCATGAGTTGTTATTGAAGTGAACCCGATAGTTAGTGCACTTTCTGTTGCTAACTTTTATTTAGCAAAGTATTTAATTTCTAACTTATTGAATGGTGGCATTATCCACGGGTGTAAGGTAAAAACAAGTGTAGAATTTATTTGAAAATCAAATTGAAAAAAAAAATATTTAAACACACACACACACACACACACACACACACAACAAAAAAAAAAACAGTTTTCCAACGTTTTGGCCGGCCGTTTTAGGCATATCTCAAGGAAAATAACTATATGGACCTAATTCAAGTCTTTTCTTCACGGCTGTTTATATTTACTGAAGTTTATTTTTGGCTTAAGTAGCATAAGTGGCAGTGACTAGAACAAAATTTTGACACTCTGAGAAGAAAATGCATGCTGCTGTTGTTTGGGACAATAACTTGCTTTACACCATTTGGGAACAACAAAGCACGGAACCCATTGCGTTCGTATTTCCATGAACTCCCGACAAATGAAATTTATCTCTTTTCAGTAAATGTGATAAGGGAAGAAAATCGTCAAAAGCGCTTGTTTCTAAATTTAAACAATAAATTTGAACTCTGCTCTTTCCGATTTTACACTGATACACAGATCAGCCCACTCCGGCATAAGCGCAGTCTGATCAGTCTAGCCTCAGTATGAAAGATGAAGAATATATATATATATGCCGAAAAGACTGATCAGATCAAACGAATGCATCGGCGCTGGACAGTGTGCCGGCTGCTCTGACTAGTCAGATTATGCGATGCCCTAAGGCCTAGTTTTCGCGACACCGCTGCATGATTTTTTGGAAAAGCTAATACTTTGCGCTAAGCTATATATAAACATTCTTTCTTACACAAGTTTTGGTTTATTTCTTAGGATGCAAAGCCAAACACTTTGCATTGCATTCAGAGTTTCATTTTTTATGCCATCAGTTTATAAAAAGCAAACGAAATGTGGCCAAGTTCAAGGCACTTGTAAAAGAAAAACGTGCTTTTTAACGGAAATATTTAAAAAAAAAACATGAACCATCAAAAATAGAATAAAGTTTCCATCGTTAGTTTTAGCAGATGAGGCAAATCGGATATGGATAAAAATAGACAAAATCGGACGAGGTATTTGTTTGTTAAATGAAGAAATGCTGTCTCAAACCGGAACGAACTTTCCGATCTCTTTGGCTTAATTGCTGCCTTAAAAAAAGTTTAGAACGAATCGTTGCAGTACACACTCAGTGTGTACACACTCTCCTGGTATTTTCCGACTAAGCGTGACGTATCGTTTCTTCCGAAAATAACTCGGTATCACTAAACCACTTGAATACTGGCTTGCGCTCGAAAGCGCAAGCCAACAATGAACAACGTATACTATACTGAGGCCATATTATTGAAACTCAGCTGCAATCCTGCAAGTTCTTGATGAAATAATTAAATGTGTTCAAAATGGTACTTGGCAATGCGTGGCCTTTTTTATTCTGGTTGGCAGCCATTTGGTCCGAACAAATAACAATACAGTCGACTCCCGATATCTCAAACATTAATATCTCAAACTATCTTCTCATATTAAACAATATATTTCCTAGTTTTACTTACATTTCAACTCATGTTATCTCAAACAACTGATATCTCAAAGTAAATTTTCTGGTACCAGAAAATTTACTTTGAAATATCAGTTGTTTGGGTTGAAATTCGACTTCGAGATATATAGAGTTGACTGTATAAATAGAGTTCATTAATCGTCCCATTTAAGATATGGGATTTATAAACCGAGGGAGATTTGAAGATCCGATAAACAAACGAGCCCGAAGCCCGAGTTTCTTTATCGATCTTCAAGTCCCCACTGTATGCCATGTTCCGATACCAATAACGTTATATATATGTTACCATAGCAACTAAGCGTTCACACTAATGTCAGTGTTACATCATCGAGACGTCATTCTACCAAGGCCGTGGGCACAACAGTTGGTAATTCTATAGTTGCTATGGAAACAGATCTATGACGTAATTGGTATCGGAGCATGATATACAGTATATGCCATGCTCCTCTCAAATTATAAGTGACATGCTACCTGAGATTCATACAGTGGGAAAATGTAATTTTCTCAAACCTATAATTAATTCTAAAATAATTTGATTCACTGTTGTATGTATGCTTTTTAGTCGTTTAAAACCTCATAACTGAAAGCTGCCATCTGAAACTGAATATCAGAATAGTTCACTAATACTTTCCATACTATAGATTCATTGAAGTTAATAATATTGATGCATTAATGCAGTCAAACACTGAAATTTTCAAGGAATATGTGAGATAGCTTTTTTCAATAATTCACGTCTCGGAGGACGGATACATAGGCATTCTGTTGTAATGGATGGATGGATGACTTGCGATTTTACGTCCTTTTTAACTGTATTTCAGTCATATCAGGACGATGGGTGGGTGAAAATAAAAGGCTGTGTGCAATGAAACCCCGTTTACGATTGAAAAGATTCCCGCCTACAGCGGGGCTCGAACCTCGGACATTCTGTTGTGACTTCATTCAGTACAAACCTCTCACTTTTCTTCTTAAATGCATTTAACTATTAAGCAGATATTTACAATAACAAAAGACAAATAGAAAGAGGAAAACTGCTGTATTTTCACAAAAATATATTTTTGTCCATGATAATAAGGAATTGGATGAGAAACAATTCTAATGCACTTACAAATATAACGCGACGTCTGATTGGATAACGTCAAAAATTTGCGACAGTATATTCTGCGATATACTGTCGCAAACCCGACGTCATTAAGTAACGTCGCATCTCATTGGCTGGCGTTTGGTTTTATGTTGCTGACAGCGCTTGAAATGGGTGCAAACTAGTACATTATGAAAGGTGAAAATGTGGAAAAGTGCATTAGAATGGGGATAACTGTATTGAAAATTGTCATTTGGGGAGGTAAATCATCGGTTTTATGGTCGCAAATTTCGTTTTACGGCTCCGCTAGCGCGTCGCCGTAAAACGAAATTTCCGACCATAAAACCGATGATTTACCTCCCCAAATGACAATTTTCAAGACAGTTATCCCCTAATTGTTATTTTATTTCTGACTTTCGAACTATTAGATGACGGAGCTCCTAAGAGCAAGAAATCAAATTGCTCAGCAGGCACATGACGTCGAAATGACGCCACGCCAAATTCGAAGCGACGTCATCAAGTCGCAATCGACGTCAGTGCGGGCCTTTTTTACGTCATAGGCTGCCCACATGCCGTTGAAATAACGTCACACCGACTTCGATGCGACGTCATCACGTCGCATCGACGACAGTGCGACGTCATTTCGATGTCATGTGCCGGCTGGGCGATATGGCCTAAGAGAGAGATTGTCCTTGTTTCTTTTTAGACAGCCCGCCCTCGGTCTGAAAAAGAAATTAATATACAGGTTATTTGGTTAAGAGACGTCATAATAATCAAACGTACTAAACGTAAAAACACGGTCATCATTTCTTGCCGAAAAAAGCTCCTCACATTTTTTCAACATGAATATTAGCACGCTTGATTTTATGTGCATTGTAAGACTTAACGAATCCTCGACTAACAACCTCTTTAAGCTAATGACGCTTTGACCAACTGGGCCAAGATTATTGCAATAAAATACAAATAAATTTATTCAGCATTTAACTTTACAGGAGCGTTTGTTTTAGCCAAAACATGTGTAATCGTAGTAAAAACACAATTTTCAATTTCACAAATACAACATTTTCAAATAATGTGTTTTTTGATGAGCAATATATACTAGTCACTAGAATGCAATATAACATTCGGTAAAGTACAGGCTATACTTAACTGCAAATTTGAAAGCAAAATATACGAATCTTGCTAAATTTAAAATTGTGTATGTTTTGACAACATTTAACCTATCGAATGTATAACATTAAGCCGCAACGCGACAAAACCAACAATGTGGTTGTGCGCCCAGCGCATACTCAGATCAGCCTGGGCATCCGACCAGTCTTATCAGAGTCTTCACTGTCCGCATGGAGGTAGCATAGACCCTCAGCTACCCTTTAAGCGCTCAGCGAAGGGTCTGATCAGACTGGATGGATGTCCAAACTGATCAGAGTCTGTGCTGGGCGCACAATCACATTGTTGGTTTTGTCGTGTCGCGGCTCGTGTATATTTGGTTAACGGCAAAGGTATTGTTTCAAATAGTCTAATCTTAACTCCCTATTAAGTGGACATACTATTTGAATTCTATAAAGTTCATACGGCAGCATTTACAAATTCGCTCATGTCTTGGCACGTTATCATATCTATGAGCCGCAACACGAGAAAACCAACAAAGTGGTTGTGCGCCCAGCGCAGGCTCAGATCAGCCTAGGCCTCCGCCCAGTCTGGTCAGAGTCTTCGCTGTCTGCATGGAGATAGCTTAGACCCTTAGCTACCCTTAGCTACTCTGATCAGACTAGGTGGATGCCCGGGCTGATCTGAGTCAAGACTGTGTGCACAACCACTTTGTTGGTTTTCTCACGTCGAGGCTCATATCTATTTGAATTATTAATTTCTGTATACCAACTCTGATAATACATGTCCATAATTCTTTGTTTTATTAAACCAAACGGGATATCTATCTCTAGCTGATTATGCCAAATAAAAGCGAGTCCTATACTTTCCAATATAACCATAATCTAAAAGATTTCCTTAAGTTCCTTCAAACCGAACATTTGTCAATGACGTTACGTTTACGCGCCAAAGTGTTATTACACGTGTGGTCATACGATTTTTATGACACGACGTTATCCACTGAATAACAGCGACGTCATATGATATATAGAGGATCTTACATGAGTGCTCATGTATTATTGAATTTATTAAACGAGTCGGGGGAAAAGATAAGATGCGAGGCTCTGCCGAGCATCTTATCGTTTTCACCAACAAGTTTAATAAATTCAATAATACAGGAACACGAATGCAAGATTCTATTTATCATATGACACTAAAATCTCATTTTATATCAAATTTTGTATTAAAACGTCACGATTTCGCTATTAGAAAACGCGACGCTTTATGGACGTCAACGCATAACGTTACGGCGTAATTTGCATATTTAATTCACTAGTGGATTATCGTTTTTAATGCATGGCTTTATTACACTCTCAGATGCGACGTCATATGATAAGTTTGTTTATAAACGTTAGAATAACGTTATTTGCAAATTTAGATACAGAACTTCTCCCGTATCGATTCCAATGACGACAAGAAAACAAAAAAAATAAAATATAAATCCTTGACAAATTGATTGTATCCTTTATATAACTGATAAATGTACCAAATCAAAAGATAAACACTAACACAAACTTTACCAACTGAACAAATTCAGTCTACATAATAATAATTTGAGCCGCGACACGAGAAACCCAACAAAGTGGTTGTCCGCCCAACGCAGACTTGGATCAGCCTGGGCATCCGCCCAGTCTGATCAGAGTCTTCGCTGTCGGCAAGAATGAAGCTTAGACCATTTAAGCTCTTAGGGAAGACTCTGATCAGACTGGGCGAATGCCCAGGCTGATCTGAGTCTGCGCTGGGCACACAACCACTTTGTTGGTTTTTTCGTGTCACGGCTCAATTATTATATTCTTACCTTTTCTGTTTTTATAGTGGGATATCTGAAGAGAGAAAAATAATATTGTCAATTCTAACACAATGTCACTGAAGATTCTTATTTTGCAACAATTCATTTCTTGGAGTCATGAATCTAACTGCTGACGTCACTGGCAATTACTGACGATTTTTGTGATATTTTGATGTTGTTCCTAGATGATGTTCCTTGACGTATGACGGCGTGACGTCTCTTTTTCAATACGAAACCATCAGGAAAACGTAGATCTATATTTATCGGTGTTACAGAGAAGAAAGAACATCGACGGGATCAAAAAGATTATAAAAAATATTGGGAGAATTTGAAGGAAAATGGTATTTTTTTCGGATTTAGAATCGAAATATTTCAGCTCTAACATTAAAGTATTATTGTGTAATAATTCGCAGTTTTTGGCTAGTTGTTAGCATAATCGCTGATAGGTAGCATTAGAATACTGACCTATCGCATACGGGACTGCTGGGTAAGCCGGTTCAACATTGTTTACCATTACGTCACCAGGTCATGTGTTTTGCTAGATTGGTCCATTCAAAGTTTTATCAAATTTAGGTCATGACGCGTCATGGCCTCTCTTCAATGACCTGACAGCGTGGTTATGCGTTGAAAAATGTTTTTGTCACAGAGAACAGTATAATACCACATGTAATACAAACACTAAATATCAGTTGGTTCGTTTTGCTTTCATTTATATGTTTTTTTCGCTTGCTATTTCGCGAAGGAATACAGAAGAGTAAACAAATAGGCGTATTAATCTTTATCCTCTCGAGGATAGTGATGAGTAAAATAAGGCAGTCAATCTTCGAAGAATATGACGTACGCAAGGCAATGAGTTGTTAGTAGACATACCATTCGCACTGCGCGCTCGTTATGTGATCTACTTTGTAACTGACTCAAAATGATCTAAAAAGTTGTGTCAGATTTTTCAGCATGGGGTAAAAGCTTGGAGAACCTTCAATTATATGCAAGAATATATTTCATGGGTTTGGGGTGTGGATGGAAAAATCCGTACCTACGATCAATGTTCGGCATCAAGAGGGACTGATTTTTCTATCCGAACCTCACACCAATTACGATAGCTGCTTTTTCTTACAAACCCTTAGATTTCAAACGTAGAACTTGTTGAAATGCATGATTTTAACGTTTGAGAGGTTTCTATTCGGTTTGCAGAATAAAAAAAAACATTTCACCTTTTCGCTTCCTAAGAAAACAATGTTTAAATTCGAAAATATCCCCAAAACAGACAGCCCACATTCTGCGCTGCTGTAGCACAGCCGGTCCTTGCCGTATTATTTATTTTCCTGTTATTCCGGTTCTTTCATAGAGTAATGCCTATAAAAATGAGCAGACGGGATGGCAACTGTGAAGCTTGATCATTCCGGTCCCTAAGGAACTGTCTAATCTCGGTTTCCACTGTTTGTACAAACCTCTCTGCCCGAAAACGTAGGATCTTTTCGGCAGACATTGTTAGTGTTTGTATATTCTCCACATTTGATCGATTTCACCATTTTAGTTCAACAAATAAAAAACAGAGTTATTCCGTATCCAAATACCTTAAGCATTTTAAGCTGATTCCGAAAATTGATTTTAACATTTAAGCACTAATCAACACTGCAAACGTACTGCAACTGCATGGGGATATTTTGATGAAAAAAGTAGATATATGCAATAAAAGAATGTCTCATCATGACTATTTTGGTGTGAATCCCTAAGGGGTCACGATTGAGCATCACGAGATAAGCCTTGTGATTATGAACAGTGAAACTCGAGACGGATTTTTTGCAGACACACCAAACAGACATAGAAGATTGTTACAAGAATACCTGGTTCACAACAAGGGGTTCCGGGACTCCATGTACCATCGGCTGTACAAGTCGTTGTGTTAGAGCCGGACAGTTCAAATCCAATGTTACATTCATAAGTGGCTTCGTCCATAAATTTAGTGTCCTGCAGGTTTACTGACCCATCGCAAGGGGCTTGTAGTGGGCCACAGTCTGAAATAATAATAATAATAATAATAATAATAATAATAATAATAATAATAATAATAAATAACGGGAACGGATCATCAGTGAAAAATCGTCGCTGGACTCAGTTGAAATTTTGTGATCGAGCATCAGTTTATGAAAATAATCGATGATCGAGTAAACATCAATTAATGAGACTGTTAGAAGCCTTTTAAGAATAACCGTTAGGTTTTGAATATTCTCTTGCTACGTTTTATTGCATCTCGACTTAGAAGTACATAGAAAATGCTAAAAGCATTTTCTATGTGGACTTCTTAATCGAGATTAAATAACAGTTTATGCTGTCCTAGCGAAGCCAAAGCTTCAGGAATATCAGATGTGCAGTACATGTATATTGCACACATTTGACCTAATACAGTATATGCATGTTTAAAAAGTAAAACATGAATGATGTCAAATTGTGATCGATTAATTACTCGATTGCAGCAAAAGATTATTGATCATGTAATTCGATTAATCGATTGATAAGCAAACCACAGTATTTCAGTCATGTCAGGACGATGGGTGGGTGATAACGAAAGACTCTCAGTGTGCAATGGAACCCCGTTTATGATGGAAAAGTTCCGCGCCTCGGGCGGGACTTGAACCCGGGACCGCTAGATCAGCAGGTCAGCGCTTAACCTACTGAGCTACCGGGGCTCCTAAACCACTAGCTGAAAAGAGATTGCATACCATTGGGACATATGCAAACAGTGCATGCTCAGATTCATATGGGCAGTTCGCCCTAGCACAGAATTTTTTCCAGACCCGTTACCGTTTTTACTCGGTTATAAGACGGGAGTTTATCTTCCAAAATTATCGTATAACTTGTTAATCAGGCCCCGAGGTTATAAAACTTTTTCCATGCTCAACTCAGCTGAACATAAAATTTTGCCGGATATTAAGGTGGTGATTTGTGGTAAATACAAAAATCTGCATAAAACCATAAAGAATTAACGTACCTCCCTGAAAGTTTGCTGACTTCTTATTTTTTGTTGTTGTCTACAGTTTAGAATACAGAATAGAGGGACATGCTGTTAAAAACAGTGTTTTATATGGAAAAATCAAAGGATAATTTTGTGCGCAATAATCCAGAAAATTAACATTATTCTTGAGAATATACTTAGCTCTGAAGTTTTTTTAATGCATTAAAAAGAGCGTCCTAGCAATTATTTGTTCCAACTCTTTCTCAAATTTGTAAGGTAGACCAGATGAAAACAGTCACTTTTTCTCAAATGTCTGACCATGTATGGTGTATGGTGCATGTACACTGCATGCATTAATTAATTACAGGTAGAGCAGTTATACCTTTATCATACTTATAGTATACCATAAAAATTCTATATATTGGGACAGTTAGGTCTGAGCAAATAGTGCAAACCCAGATCAGACAGGAGCAGTCTGATCAGGTTCTACACTATTTGCCATCCCATTTCCATTTTTTGGGGCACATTACTGCACTGTAAAATCAAAATGTTCCAATTTTAGGACAGTTATGGTAATTATTTTTAGTGTCCCAGTATTTAGAAATTTTACCACCATGACACAGGTGTATATATGAAATTGTTCCACCTTGAAAATGGACTCTACTGTGTATTTTGGCAAATATTTGGAGACAGATGAGACCTTTTTTCTGCCCAGCCTGAAAATGTGTGAAAAAAAATGAAAAAAATAATTGATAGGACGCTCTCCATAATGTATCAAAGAACCTTCAGACCCTAACACATTTTTAATAGCGATGGTCATTTTAAAGATTTTTGCGCACAAAATTACCTTTTGAAATTTCGTTATATAAACCCTTTTTAACTTCAACAAGTCCTGCATTTTTGGATTCTGAATCATGAGAAACAACATAAAGAAGGCATCTGCTAATTTTGGGGAAGATCTGTTATATTTTCAGCATTTTATGCAGTTTTTTACTTCGCCCCAAATCAGTGATTATCACCACCTTAAACAGCAAATCACTGATAAGTACAGTTGTTTTCTTGCACAGTTGAGCTGAGTATGAAATTTTCTCGGCTTATGAATATGAAAATGCCAACATTAGTTGGCATTGTCATATTTATCAGCTGAGAAAAATTCATGCTCAGCTGAGTTTAGCATGAAGAAAGTTTTATAACCTCAGGACCAGTGTTGTGTAAATCAGCTATAAAATATTTTTTTTCTTCAAAAGTAATTGCCAAGCGATGGAGTGAGCGAAGTAGCGGTCTACAGTTATAAACTTACCGATACGCACGCAATCTGGGAACGGGGCGCTCCACTGGCCATTGGATTTGCACACCAATTGAGAAACTCCAGTCAGCTCATACCCATCAATGCAAGCATAATTCAGCCTACAGTCAGGCTCGAGACATTCAGCGATGGCACTTTTATGGAAAGGACCGATAGCTATACCTCCACAGACTAGAATGAAATTATGAGTAGTTATACGAGAGACACAGAGGTAATGGTTACAGGACTCGGTTATAGTGAAGAGGGTCGCGGGTTTGACTCTGGGTAGGGCCAGCTGGCGACTGGAAAACTCCCTTTGTCTACCCATCAGGGAATGTCCACGAACAGGGGCGCGTGTCATAAGGGGGGTGGGGGGTATTAATAAGGTGGGTTTTCTGCATCCTACCAAAGTTTTATTTTTTGACTGATGGTATACTCCAGTGTGTCTAGTTTATTGAACCATATGTGACTTTGCGCGGAAAGCCCTAGTTACTGAGCTATGGGTCCAAAGAAGTGGGTGGGGTAATCCAACATGGTTTTAGCCTGTCTTGTAAAAACATTCTCATTTGGTAGAAGAGTACAGCAGACAGACAGGATTTGATAAAATGATTAACAGAACATCTAAACTATATTTCCATATCATTTTATTTGGTTTAATTTGAACATATGTTGTCCAAAAAGACTTCCTTTGACATTCAACATTTTTTGATATTTTTAGTTTAAACGATATTTTATTAACTATAAATTACATACATATACTACAATACAATTTCAAAAGTATCAGGATTTGACAGTAAGCAAGATGCTTATTTATAAAGTCATTTCCTGGATATTTTGATATTTTTGTCCTCAATTTTCAATATTTCTTGGCCTTATGGTTAAATAAACAGACCAGTTGTCATCAAACTAATGTCAAGGAAGCACCCTGACCAGGACATTCGGATGATGTGACCAGAATTTCACAATGACCTAGTTTTCATGGTCGACTGAACACATAAACTTGCTCAGAAGATGTTTTTTCATTTAATTTTGACCTAGAATTACGAACCTTTGGCCAAATTACTATTTTAACTGCTATATTATGCCCTACACCCCCGTCACTAAAGGTGAAAGAATACATATTGGCTTCAGATCGGATCTCCTTGGCGTCTGCATCTGTATCTGGGTCACATACTTTGACCTTGGAAACAAGGTCAAGGTCAGATTTTGATGACCTTGACCTTGTTTCCAAGGTCACAGAAGGACTTAATATGTGACACATACACAATTGCAGATGCCAACGAGATCCGCACTGAAGCCAATATGTATTCCCTCACCTTTAGTGGCAGGGGCGTGGGGCATAATATAGCAGTTAAAATAGTAATTTGACCAAAGGTTCGTAATTCTAGGTCAAAATAGAAAGAAAACCATCTTCCAAGCAAGTTTATGTGTTCAGTCGACCATGAAAACTATGCTATTGTGATATTCTGGTCACATCATCTGAATGTCCTTCTCAAGGTACTTCCTTGACATGAGTTTGATTATAACATGTCTGTTCATTTAACAATAAGGCCAAGAAATATTGAAAATTGAGGTCAAAAATATCAAAAAATGCTATATGTCAAAGGAAGTCTTTTTTGACAACATATGTTCAAATTAGACCAAATAAAATGATATGGAAATATAGTTTAGATGTTCTGTTAATCATTTTATCAAATCCTGTCTGTCTGCTGTACTCTTCTACCAAATGAGAATGTTTTTACAAGACAGGCTAAAACCATGTTGGATTACCCCACCCACTTCTTTGGACCCATAGCTCAGTAATTAGGGCTTTCCGCGCAAAGTCACATACGGTTCAATAAACTAGACACACTAGAGTATAACATCAGTCAAAAAAATAAAACTTTGGTAGGATGCAGAAAACCCACCTCATTGATACCCCCCCCCCCCCCCCCCTTTGTTGCATGATAATGCACCAGCTCATCGTTCAGGCGTTGTTCTTGACTATTTGAAGGAGCAGCATCTTGACATTCCGTTATATCTTCCCTATAGCCATGACCTTCCTTTATGTGACCTCTGACTGAATCCTTAAAAGGCATTAGTGACCAGCAAAGGCAGTCTGATCAGAGCCTTCGCTTGTCACATCAGCCATCTATGGAAGTGATCCAACCCATAGAGCCAACAGTGAGGTCTCTCATTACATAAATGAAAAGGATGATCTGAATACCACGTGAAAAAATTGCCACATTGTTTCGCTTTCCATTTGTCACTCCTTATGTCCTACTTCTCACTTCCTATTTCTCACTAACTACTTCCCTGCTGCTCACTTTTTAATTCCTAGTTCTACTGCGATGTAGTAGGAGCTAGAATATGGGAAGTGAGAACAAGACAGTTTGAAGTAGGAAGTGCGAAGTCTCCACCGGCTACTCGAAAATTCTACATTTGACTTCTGTATAATTACTTTTGCACATGCTTTCACCGAGTACAATATACGTACGTAGTTCACTGTCTACTCTGCACTATTTACTGCGTTCTGTCTACTCGTTGATCTGGACTGTCTACAAAAACTTTAACTTTGAAAATTTGGCGATATGTGAACATATCTCTGCGCAAAATTCTGTACAAAGATATTTCACAGAAGGCAGTTCACATAATTGTAAATAGGACACAGTATTATGCGGTAAACAATACAAAGCAAAAAGAGAATAGGAGACAGTATACAGCTAGCAATGCTCTCATCTGCGTGAAAAATGAATGTCGCAGTAGATGCTCTCGAGTGCGTGCAAAACTAATGTCGCAGTAGATTTTCTCGAGTGCGTACAAAACTAATGTCGCAGTACATGCTTTCGAGTGCGTGATAAACTAACGTTGCAGTAGATGCTCTCGAGTGCGTGCAAAACTAATGTCGCAGTAGATTTTCTCGAATGCGTGCAAAACTAATGTCGCAGTAGATTTTCTCGAGTGCGTACAAAACTTAAGTCGCAGTAGATGCTCTCGAGTGCGTGCAAAACTAATGTCGCAGTAGATGCTCTTAAGTGCGTGCAAAACAAATGTCGGGTTAATGCTGTCGCGTGCGTGCAAAACGAATGTCGCGGTAGATGATCTCGTGTGCGTGCAAAAACAAATGTCAAAGTAGATGTTCTCGTGTGCGTACAAAACTAATGTCGTAGTAGATGCTCTCGTGTGCGTGCAAAACTAATGTCGCAGTAGATCTTGACATCTACTGCGACATTACTTTTATACGCAGAAGAGAGTATTGCTTTGTATACTGTCCACAGATAAGATCAATCTGTAGACAGGGGCAGTTGTAGATCTAGTTCTAGCATGTGCAACCTACATATCGGCCAACAAGTTGGCGAATCTCCTGACCACATTCCGTCGGCTTGACACGTCCTTGTAGGGTCTCCCACCAAGTTAAAAGCACACTCACAAGTATAAGTCGCCTCACTGTTGTAAGTGCTTGGATTTGCATCCACTGATCCACCAGCGGGTTCCGCCAGGGGCCCACAGTCAACTGCAAGCATGAACAAGCATGAAAAGAGCATCGGTTATCAGGATAAAAAAATTAGCAAAATTTTCATTAATCCAGCGGGCACATGATGTCGAAATGACGACATACTGACGTTGATGTGACGTCATTACGTTACATCGACGTCTGTTCGACGTCATTTTGACGTCATGTGCCTGCTGGGAAGGGATCAGTTAAGATCGGCACGAACAGTGGTTTTGTAATAACAGTCGTTACTGTAAAACACTTAATATCATCGAAATCAAAATTTCGCGGGTTAATGAAAATGACATATTGGCGCATTTCAATTGTGGCGTTCATGAAGTTAGTAAGGAAATTTTGATGCAAATTTGTAACAATTTTTCTTACTTTTTCTATTAAACTATACATTGTGGCATCTGTTAGAATCGCCTCACCGAGGCAATTCTAATGGAATGGCACAATGTATGGTTTCACGGAACGGTACAGAAAATATCTCAAACACTCATCAGGTTCTCCTTTTTATCTGAGCCTCTGTTAAGCTGTGCGTATGTAAGTACAGTAGAACTTCGTCGTCTCGAACAGGCTTGGGACCATGAAAATTAGTTCCAGCCAAGGGTAGTTCTAGCCATCAAGGATTAGTTTCTATATAAAGTGGCCTCTAGGGACCAAGGAAAGAGTTCTAGCCAGGCAGGGTAAACAAGCCATCAGGGTTCGAGCCATTGAAGCTACTGTATACTGAAAATCAAATATTGGCGGACCTATATTTTAGCGCTCTTTGCCTTAATCGCCAATATCGCATAAATTAAGTAATGGCCAAATAAAAGTGTTTTACAGTGTGTCAAAAATCTATCTAGAAGTCTATTTTAAATTTACAAAAGGGAGTTACATGAATTCGTTGACATATATGCTTTCAGAAACATTGTTACCAAATTCTGAGAAAATTCTAAACCGCGCTTCTAACTATATGAGACTGAGCAATAATTTCGAGAATACTCAAGCATCAAGGGACGCAATTACTGAAGATATGACTGAATTTAATGTCGAAAGTGCCATAGAATACCCAAATCATTTATTCGATGTCCACGCTATTTAACGTACAAGGTGACACGCAGTACAAAACATATAGTCAGCTTGCATTATTCAACATTAATCAAATTTCACATTAAAACTTTAATGTGGTGGTAGAACTAAATGTGAGCGGATTGTTGATTACATTTTGGACAACCTGTTCCCTTGTGTTCGGCAGAAAACCTTATAGAAAGCAAAGTGAAAAAGTGAACAGTTTGGAGAGAAACTCCAGCAAGCCTTTTGGAATGTCAGCCATTACCTATATCGCAAGTTGGTGCACTGCCGCTCCAAAGCCCACTTTCCAGACAAGTACGAACGTCACTTCCGGTTAGATTAGAGCCTGTGATACAAGTGTAGGTGGCTTGGTCGTTGAATGCAGTTCTGGTTGTCACCACTGCGCCGCCACATGGCGGGTCAAGCGAGCCACAGTCTGATGAAGCAAGCAAATGAATAAGTAAAAATTAGCATAAATGAAACACAAGTCTGCCCGATTAAACAAAACAAAACAAAAGAAAGAAAAAACTCTTAGATCAATCACTTAATCGAGCTGCTTCTAATATGTATATATACGTATGTAAATGTTAAATCTGGTTTAAATAACAGAAATAATGTGGAGCTTATATTTTAGTCATTGAGTCGGCTTCTTTTTGTGCTGCAACCCTATCTCATAACTCTTACCTCCAAAACATAATCCTGGTTGTTCCAAAATGGCCGTCAGGTTATGATGCCGGTCAATCGGACTGTGTGACACTGCTCGGCCATTTTCGTGACTCAACCTCGGATGTATAACGTGGGACTACTTAAATCACAAGAATATTGTTAGGAACAACGACATAAACAAAGATGGCCGCGACTGTGACACCAAATAAACAAAGAAAGAAACTGAAACAAATGTATTTTCTCTCCCGGCATCAATAAATGACTTTTTTTTTTTTTTTTTTTTTTTGCCAATGGCGGATCCAGAGGGGGTTCGGAGGGTTCAAACAAACCTCCTTCTCAGCCCAAATTATCTTATGCAAACTGCATAAATCGAACCCCGCTCAGCTAAGTTGAGCCTCTAATGGTCCCTACCCAAAATTCCTGGATCCGCCCCTGTTTTTTGCCAACAGCAAAGCAAGAAATGAATGTCCGTGCAATACCTGAAAAGGTCGCAGGCCGGGAATTAATTATCGTTCGTAGACATAGAGAGCTACGTCTTCGGCGAATACTTGTTCCGGTGAACAAAATGTTGCATTTTGGAACAAACGTCTCCGCCGTACATACATCCGAGGTCTGGATTTCACGAAGTTGGTCGCGCAGTGTTCCGAATGGTTTTGGTATCTGCAGTAGGTTTTGACCCCGATGTGTTGATAAATCAGGTGTATTGGTAAATATTGCGTATTTGTTCTGAAAACTGACGGACAATATTCGTCAATGTAAAACGTTATAACCCGTGACTTTTCAGACCATATATATGGTATTGCCAAAACTGTTTTCTGCAGCCGTGTCTAGTACATAAAGAAGTGAGAACTATTTTAGCTGGCTACTTTTGCAAACTATTAACCTTTCTAAGCCTCTTTAATTTTCTCTACTTTAAAATTATTATCTCCCTTACTAAGATGAAAAGGGGGGAATAACCCTGTAATGCCTAACATTGTGACAAAACAATTGACGTGGTCTCTACTGACTTACCTACGATGTTACAGACAGGTGGGCTCGAACTCCAGAACCCCGTGCTTAGACAGACTATCTCAGCCAGACCAACCAGAATATAACCAGGGTTACAACTGAATTCGGCTATGCTTTCAGTAGTTGTCCCGCTTGACGTCACGTTGCCGTTAACTGGCGGTGCTAGAATTCCGCAGTCTACAAAAATTAAAGTCTCCATAGTTTAGTGATGAAGACGTCTAAACACAAATCCTCACGAAACGCGGCTCAACCTTCACTTTTGGTGATAAAAAGTGGGTAAGTTGATGTGCATACTTTCAGTCACTAAAAAGTAGGAAGGCCTGGCCCCAAGGTTATAAACTTTTTACACGCTCAACTCAACTAAACATGAAATTTTACCTGCTCATGAATAGCAAATTAGTGATAAATACAGTTGTTTTCTAGGTTTGATTAGCTAAGTATGAAATTTTCTCTGTTTATGAATGTTAGTTGGCATTTTCATATTTATCAGCAGAGAAAAGTTCATGCTTGGCTGAGTTGAGCACGAAATTTTGTTTTATAACCTCGGGGCCTGGGTATTGCTCTGGTATACCCAAGTAATTATCTTGAACGTGCTCATTGAGGCTCCACGTGAAAAGAGTTTCAATCGGCAAATTAAAGCTCAGAGTATAATGCCCCTATTCCACACAGACCACGAATCCCACGAATCGCCACGAATTGATAAATTTTAGGATTCGTAGCTGAATCGTAATCACTTCGTGAAGTTCTTAACTGAATCGAATATATTCGTAGTCAGATCTTGCAATTCTTGAGCAATCGGGAATTCGTGGCAAAAGTTTTGAGCTGTTCAAAATTTTGGCCACGAATTCCCGATTCCAAAAAATCGTAGTTAATTCGTAACAAATTCTTAGTGCATTCTTAGGCATCGTAACTGAATCGTAATCGATTCGGAGGCATTTTTAGGCGTTCTCAACTCATTCGGGAATTCTAGAATTTGTACCTTGACGCATTTACGCACAGTGAAGACTCCAACCAGCCTTTGGACGCATGTATTAATCTACCCAGCGGGCAAATGACGTCGAACTGACGTCGATGAGACGTCACTACGTCGCAATGACCTTAGTACGACGTCGATACGACGCCATGTGCCTGGTGGGTAGAGAATTCATTTTGTGGCCATAGATTTCTTATCATTCATACTTCATACGTGCATACAGCAAAGGCTCTGATCTGGCTTGGGACCCTTTTTATACTTATCTTGAGAGAAAGTCCCACGAATTTTCAAGAATAGTCACGAATTCATTTTTATTCGCACCGGATTCGTACGTGTATTCGGCGTATTCTTAATAGATCCGTAACTAATTTTAAACGTTTGGGCAGTATTTCCCAAGAGGTTCTTGCAAATCGTACTGAATTCTTGACAGCATTCGTGCGATTTCAGCCGAATCCAGACGAATCCCACGAATATTCGTAACCCTATCGTACCTGTATCGTAACTGAATCGTAGAGCATCACGATTTGGACCAGAAAATTAACAATCGCCACGAATCCTAATATTTATCAAATCGTGGCGATTCGTGGGATTCGTGGTCTGTGTGGAATAGGGGCATAAGCAAAAGGTACGTAGATCTAGCAGAATAAGTCCCGATTACACGTCGCCTTAAAACATGTTTTAAGCACTAATCAATGTCTAGTGTTGCATTACAGTAAAGGTAAAATATTCGATAACTAAAAGTTAGTCAGTGATTTAAGGCGACGTGAAATCGGGCCTAAGAATTTAAAAGACTGTTGTGATGCAAATCCGACTAGTGCACTTTTCGCTTAGGATGACCGCCCGTTATAACATACTTGTATTTTTGGCTGGCGGTCCAAAGGATCAAGCAATATAGATTTGAAAGCTCATTTCTTCATGCTTTTTCTTCACTTATATTGTATTTTGCGTACGAATTCCTGTAAGCAAACAGTGCTGACCCTGACCAGATGTCGCGTTCTGCGGCAGCTCAACTGGGGCCATATTCATAAAACGACTTAAGTCGTTGCTATGCTGTTGCTAAGGCTAAATTTCCTTGAAGGAGATTCCCTACAACTATTAAATTTGCTATCGAGGAACAGTCTGAAAAGACTGTTCCTCCAGAGCAAGCTTCATCGTTGTAGGTAATCTCCTTTATAGAAAATTAGCCTTAGCAACTGCATAGCAACGGCAAGTTGTTTTATGAATATGGCCCCAGGGTGGACACTGTTTGTCTACCTCCCAAATACGGGTTTCCAGTCTAAAAAGGGTTAAATGGACCTACCAGCGACACAGTACCACCAGCCGTCCCTTTCCTCACAAACATTGGGTGCCTCACACTGTTGAAATGAAAATAAAAATCTGTGATTTCTCAGGGAAATACTTTGGGGGTCCCAAACTGAACTACTATACTCCAAGACTGGGCGCACCAGTCCCTTGTATGCTGACTCTTTAAATGCCTAGATGGACTATAAAAGGCAGAATTAGTTGGTTAATCTTAGTTCCCCCCCCCCCCCCCCCCCCCCGCTGGCTCGGCGTTGTATTCGGCGCCAGGTGTGTGCAACTATGGCTACCTACCGCTGAGCCACTTGGGAAACGTCGTTTCGAGAATTGAAACAGGACAAAACAGAGCTAATCTCAGTATTTCTCTAGACACCCAAGGCTAAAGATAAAATTCCAATACTTTATCTTACTGGTTGTGGCTGATGAAGAAGAATATACCTGTGAAATGATTGACAGTTGATTGTGATTAGTTTTAATCAATAAGGCAACTTATTGGGATATCCAATAATTCAGCGGGCGCATGGCGTTGGCGTTGAATCGACGTTATTGCATAAAAAGCAGTGCCGAGAGGTATTAACAGCCGTGCATCAACAGGCGAAAATCCGTGTTTCAACAATGGTTTTCTCGCGCTGTTGAAACACGATGACAGAACTTTCGTTATGCTTGTGCCGGGCCACTAAAAACCGCCATGCATTCTTGCCTCTCCCTTTTCGGTTAATTTACAATAATTGGTCGCGTGCTACCTAAGTTTTCTTATGACGTCATCATGCTTTGTACTCTTATTACGTCATAAAGTACCGACATGGGTTTCAAAGCCATGTTGATTTCATTCTCACGATGCCAAATGGAGAGTAAATAAGTGTTAAAGAAAACATGCATCCTAAGCTTTCAGTAATCAAGAACTGCAGGATGGTATACGAATGGATCAGGCTTGTTCTGCATGGAAATTATTGCTCAAGGTATCTGCTTTTTGTTGATTAATTTACCATCTATTTTGCATCAACTACAACGACCATCTTGGATACTTTTCCGAAATGAGGTTGAATAGGATGATGGCAGCCATTTTGAATAGAATGAATGCTCTCGGGCCCGGAAGACGAATATTAGTAAACAGATGCACCAGCGCGTTGGTTGTTAAACGGTGACAAAATAGAGTGCCAAGTTTTTTCTCCTTCGGCCTCGGTTTCCAACATCTCCCTCGGGACCTGGCAAACGTTAATGCATGAAAAACCATGTTTGATCCCTATATTAATCCACCGTTATGACGTTGAATTCACGTTGATTCTGCTTTGCTATGCGCCCGGTTGGCAGTAATGAACAATATGTACTGTACTTGTTTTTTAGCAACAGATACTCTCTCCGTGAAATCTCAGTCCCCTCTTTTAGGCATCAATTTATTACAGGAATTCTTCCCCCTTTTGTGCTTCAGTAACTACGCCTTTGAACCGATTTTACAGGTGATTGGAACATTATAAGAACCAAATATATCATTATCCAGTTTCTGAAATCATGTTGTATTGTTATAACTAGATATTGTGACGTCACTGTTTGTAATGGTATCTTTTTGTTAACAGCCCTCATGCCATTTGCTATGGCCTAGGTTTTGTATGACTTTTGTTTAGTTCTGTTCTGGGACTAATTTTAACAGTAAGACAGTAGCCCCGCCCACTTATAATCTCAAATTGGTAGTTAATCCCTTGCGAATCCGGGCCGTTTCGGTCCTACTCCCTTTCTGTCAGGACGTTTCGGCGGGGGTCGTTTCGGACCGATTTCAAGGATGGGTCGTTTCGGCCCAGTAGGGTGGGTCGTTTCGGCCCGATTTCAAAGGTGGGTCGTTTTCGGCCCAATTTTAGGGCTGAATCGTTTCGGTCTTATTTATTTATTTTGGGAAAACAGGCAAGGCAATTCAAATCTATCTCATCATTGTCTTTGGCAATTAAGGCAGTTAAACAACAGATTCTCTTTTTCTTTTTCTTTTTAATTCCACCTTTTTCCGGGTGCGTAAGTTTACCGGAACGGCCTTATAACCGAAACGGACCTATGTTCGCCCTATTATCAGCTGTTTTTTTTTTTTTTTTTGAGGGGGGGATAATTACATAAAATATACACTGATTTCATATTTTAACATATTTCTTTCCCCTTTTCCGTAAAATAAAATTACTCAATGGGGGATATTAATAAATATACGCTTATGATTGTTTCAACCTAATTTCACAGTATTTTATGCACCTATCTGAGTATCCTTGCCTCAAGACTCGGAGTGAAAAAAATCTCCATAAATTTCCTGATTTTCTATTTCATGGTAAAATGATTATCTTCATCCATGGAAAAAAGGTCTATGTTTTTTTTTTTTTCTTTGAGATCAGAGGATTTATTCTGAGAAATCAGAAATTTCGATTGGTTCAGACTCTTTTTCTAGATCATCGCTTTTTAATCATTTGGACCCTTTTTGGTATTAATCAATCTTCGAATCGACTGCCTCATTAAAATTAAGAAATTACAGTATGCTTTGCGCTGGCTTTCGTCACCAGATATTGTCAAGGTCCCTGATGAGACTCGAGTAGCCGAAACTTCGAAGTATGGCCCATGCTCCTTCTTCTGAATGTGTTCTCTGCTCTTGAAGGAACTCTTTAAAGGCCTGGATTTTGTTCTATCATTTTGACCCCCCCCCACACACACACACACACTCCTCCCCCCCCCCCCCCCCAATCTTATCCCCTCCAATAAACAAGTAATGATAAAACCAAAGGCACCTCCTAATCACCTCATTTCTAGGGTCATAAAACAATGCAGTGCTGAAACCACAGCCTGCCTGTGGGGCCCCAGTGGGATAAATTCATGCATCAGTCAAAATGTTAGAGATCAGAACAATATAATTTGTAAAATATAATTTGCTGATGAGCAGTCAAAGAATACCCAAATATTTATTTAGAAAAGAAAATAGAAAGAAAAGGGACAAAAAGAAATTAAAAACAAAAGTAGAAAAAGAAATTTATAATTGAAAATTGAATATATTTTACAAATATTTTCTTGTATAATCACTATTCTAACACAGTGCGCCTATAGAAGCAATGGAAAACTTTCGTGTTTTATTCTGCAACAATTCACTGTTGCGGAGCGCGTGAGTCTAATTGCTGACGTCACTGGCAGTACTGACGTAATTTTGTGACGTTTTGAGACTTTAGACGGTGTAACGTCTCATTTTCTTTCTAAAATCGCCATAAACACGTACATTTATCTTAGATACAGTTAAGAATATTGGCGGGAGCATGAACGCGCTGGCAGGAAGATTGGGAGAATTTGAAGGCAAGGAATACTTTTTCAGCGTTTTTGAGTGTTAGAATCGAAATAGTTCAGCTCTGACATTGAATTGTTGAGTAATAATTCACTGTTTGTCGGTCAGTTGTAAGTAGATATATCACTCGCGCTCCGCGCTCGTGATATGATCTACTTTACAACTGACCTCCAAACAGTGAATTATTACTCAACAATTCACTGCTAGAGCTGATCTATTTCTTAATTATAACTTTTTTTTATATATTTTTAATATGTTGTTTTTAATTCTTGTTTCTTAAATTTTATTTATCTATTTTTTTCGTTTGTGAAGTAAGTCAAATGCTCTGTAATTTAATGTAATTTAATACATTAGCCATTAGAACAACCTCAAGAAGACAAAAAATATACAAGATTTGAGGATAAAATTTTGTTTCAAGGATCACTTCAGAGACCAAAAAACTTCAATTTGATAAGATTGCGAAAACCTGTGTTTTGAGCAGTTGCTGACATGAAACATGTTTTGACACCTTTAGATAACAGTGAATTGGTCAAAGTTCATTTGTTTTTACAAGAACTGAAACTGTAGATTTGTTGGTTTTAGACTGTGATTTGTCAATTATGGATTTATCATTACCAATATTTTGTTTTCACAGAGTATATTATTTTATTTTGGCTCCTCTAATAATGAATTTTGATTGTGAAAATGGAGAGATGTGAACTTAGGATTTTGTAATTATTACCAGAATATATGTTTCTAAACTGTTTTTTTTTTTCTACATCAAACTTTGATGAACACTAATGCCAGTAATTAAATCAAGGTACCTCTGTTATTATTTCCCCCCATTTTGGGCCACCCAAAGAGACTGCTGGGACACTGGTCTAGAGAAGACAGGCTCCCATCAAAGCGTCTGATGGGAGCTCGAGTTAACTCTTTCAGTACCAAAAAGCAGACGACAAAATTTGCGTCTGCAAAAATTAAAAAAATGCCTTGTCTAAGACTTTTTGTATTGAGAATTCAAAGACTAGATGGCAAACAGTGTAGATCTAGATGAGGCGGCTCATCATGAGCCGCCTCATCAGGATCTACGCTGTTTGCAAATTTTGCTAATTGCGTCACTGGGGCTTAAATTTGCTAAGGCTAAATATATATTTAAAGGAGATTCCCTACAACTATGAAATTTGGTCCGGAGGAACAGTCTTTTTAGACTGTTCCTCCAGAGCAAATTTCATAGTTGTAGGGAATCTCCTTCTTAAAAATTCGGCCTTAGCAACACCATAGCAACCACTTAAGTCGTTTTATAAATATGGCCCCAGGCCTTTAAGTAAATTTGGTTGGTTGGTTGATTTGGTGCTTAACGTCCACGGTAAACAACTAAGGTCATGTCGGGACGGTCAGTTAACCTAACCACACTATTCCTGGGCAGGCTTAGACCTCCTAAGCGGTTAACCAATACTAAGTGCACATACTTTCGCCAGTAACTGACAACTGCCCTTCTTGAATCAGCGGAAGGAGAAACGAAAGTATGTGGCCAGACCGGGATTCGAACCCAGGACCTCTGACTTACGAGTCAGGTGCCCTACCGATTGTGCTACCCGGCCCGGTCCTTTAAGTAAAAGTAAATAACGATAACTTACATGATTATTACAAAGTTCGGATTTTTTAAATGCCCCAGCCGGCCTTTTCACTCCTAATACACCGGCGCCGAAGACAATGAGCAGACCAAGAAGATGAAAAATCTGTGGTGCCTGAAATAAGACTACATTACTGCGCATATTTTCCCGCCATTATGAAAACAATGTAGGCAAGGAAAGTTAAATGTATCTGCAAAGCGAGACAATCTTAGTAAGGGAGAGTCGGGTAACTTTGGACAGGCGGGTAAATTCGGACATACCATTGAAAACTGTGAAAATCCGGATGAGACGGCTCATAATGAGCCGTCTCATCAGGATTTTCACTGTTTGGCCAGTTAATTTTTGTTTTAGTTCCAAACAACTGACATATAAAGGAAACAATGTCAGTGTCCGAATTTATCCGCTGTCCGAAGTTACCCGACTCTCCCCTACAACAGTATATACAGGGAAAGTAAATATTCTGCAATGGAGGCGATCTAATTAAAAGAATGTGGGTAAGGAAAGGAAATATCATGCTAAGCGAGATAATTTTATTAAAACAAAGTGGTTGAGGAAAGTAAAATATGCTAAGCGAGACAATCTGGGTAAAACATTAATATTGGCAAGGGAAATTAAATATTTTGCAGGGGTAGGGGGGAAAGAGCGGGGAATATGGGAGGGAGGGGGGGTTCTGAATAAAATAATATTCTGCTAAGCCTTAGAATCTTTTTAAAACAATGAAGGTGAGAAAAGTAAAATACTATGCTAAGCGCGACAATTCACCTTTCGGAAACCACGCCTACTTTTAACAGACATACATCCCTCCATTAACTGTAAGGTAAATCACGGACTTATTATGGGACATTGAACAAGTGCGATTTTGTTTGTGGGACTATGTCACGTGCTAATTTGTTTTTGCATTGGCTAGCTATACACTGTCGGATGATTTTTGAAGGACATTCTGGGTGTGGCTCGGAAAGGGGAATTCTGTTAAAAGGCAAGTATGATAATAATGAGCCGCGACACGAGAAAACCAACAAAGTGATTGTGCGCCCAGCGCAGACTCAGATCAGCCTGGGCATCCGCCCAGTCTGATCAGAGTCTTCGCTGGCCGTATAGAGGTAGCTTAGACCCTTAGCTACCCTGTAAGCGCAAAGCGAAGATTCTGATCAGACTGGGTGGAAGCCCAGGCTGATCTGAGTCTGCGCTGGGCGCACAACCACATTGTTGGATTTGTCGTGTCGCGGCTCATATATATCTGCATAGGGAGAGAATCTAAATAAGCAAAGTAAGCAAGGAAAATGAAATATTTCTTTGGGAGACGATCTAGTTAAAATATTGTGGGGAAAGGACAGTGAAATGAGCCGCGACACGAGAAAACCAACAATGTGGTTGTGCGCCCAGTGCAGACTCAGATCAGCCTGGGCATCCGCCTAGTCTGATCAGACTCTTCGCTAAGCGCTTAAAGGGTAGCTAAGGGTCTTAGATACCTTCATGCGGACAGACTGGGCGGATGCTTTGTTGGTTTTCTCGTGTCGCGGCTCAAATATTATGCTGAGCGTCACAATCTTTTTTAAAAAAATGAAGATTGAAAAAAGACAAAATATCATGCTAGGCAAGACAATCTTATTAAATCTAAGAGGATAAGGCAAGTATAATACATGTATATATCTGCATAGGGAGAGAATCATATTACTTTCAGCGAAATAGGCAAGGAAAGTATAAATTTTGCTACGGGAGGCGATGTAATTAAATTAAGTAAAATACTATGCTAAGGGAGATAATCTGATTAAACCAATTAGGGTGAGATAGTTAAATATGCTAAGGTTGCCATTCACAGTTTCGCATTTGTGGTAGTGGACAAAAATGCTAATAGTATTTGGGAGTAGGCTTGTATCTAGGACTATAAATTCTTTTTGCCTCCTTACATGCAGGAAACTTTTCCTTCCTTTGAGTGAGCATGTGTCAGGAAAGTAAAAAGTGAATTTATTTCCAACCTCGAAAACCATCCAATCGCTGTGCGGCATGGATGCGAAACTATGGCTGCATTGAGATAGCACGAAATCTAAATGTCAAAATGATGGTGCTCAAATAGCAGAAAATCTAAACGGCTGGCAGCTATTCAGTTGCAGCTGACAGTGATCATCTGTAAGCCCGTTAGGTAAATCTGTAAGCTTTAGGTGACAACAATAGTCCTGGTCTTGAGTAGAGCATGGATAAATGTGGTGTCATTTTCTCTGCAACAATATTCATATGAGGGTCTTGTAGGGGTTATAAATGGCTATAAAGTGTATTTAGGCATATGTACAGCACATTCAAAGAGAGAAAAAGAATGATTTATTCATTCAGTCAGGCTGGAATGTCTCTTTGTTTATTTGACCCCCCTGAGGGGTCACCGACCGATAAAAAAAACTGTGGAGTGCAACCTAAGCAAGGCAATCTTATGACAACAGTATAGGCAGGGAAAGAAATTTATATTTTGCAATGGGAGGCATTCTAGTTAAAGTAATGTGGATAATGTAAGTAAAATATTACGTTAAGCGTAATAATCTAATATAAAACTAATATATACAAGGAAAGTAGAGTGAGTGAGTGATATGTGTTTTACGGCACATCAGCACAAAAAGGCTATTTCGTGCCGAAAACGCTATAAAAGGATACGTGTTACAAGGAAAGTAAAAAGTTTGAAATGGAACGGTCACGTGATTTGTGTGAACACAACCAAAATTTTCTGTGCTAAAAAATGTGAAATTTATTAATTTATAGGGACATTAGGAGGATACAACCGAACTGTGAGTGTTAAGCATTTTCTCCGCCTTCTGATCATGTTGAAATTTTGACTTTTATTGTTCTATCAAGAACTTTTGAATTTGAATGGATTTCTAACAGGCGGGAGGTAGCGGGCCTTTGTCAAAAAGTACTGTAAATACGCTAAAAGTTAACCCGTAGTATGCAATGCCAATACTATGACTAGACGTCGTAGCAGTAGGAAAAGGAATAAGTCATCGCCTTTGGTCTCATCACCTAAAAAGTCTAAGCATCGTCAGCCTGTACCCGAAAACTTTACAGAAGAGCTGTCAATATCAGAGGATTATTCTGAAACCGACACTGAGATTCAAACACAGGTTCAAACACAGGTCGTAAATAAACTAAATATGAGCAATATAAGCAGTGTTAGTGCTGAAGCTGTTTCACCAGATCTTTGTGCTAGTCAGACCGTGTCAGTTGGTGTTAGTGGGATTCAGGGACATATTACGACCCCTCAGTCAGTGATGGACCCAAATGTATTGCATTCTCAGATGAACATCGGAATGCCTATTCCCCAGCAACTTCTAACATTCCCAGCCCCAATGCAACATTCGGGCATGTCAGAACAGGACATATTACGAGTGGCACAGTTAGTTAAATCAATGCTGCATGACGAAATTGACAAGATCGTTGAAGCAAGAGTGGCTACAGAAACTGAATCTTTGAAAAAGGAAATATCTGATCTCAAAACGTCGTATAACCAGTTACAGAGTGATATGAAGGATCTGACGACCAAGTATGACGATATGGAACAATATTCCAGACGCTCCTGTCTGCGAATATCTGGAATTCCGGAATCTGATGGTGAAAATGAGGATATAACGAAGATTATTCTCGATTTAGCCAAGCGTGTAGGATCTAAGGTTGGCCCTGGAGATATCGACCGGGCGCACAGGATCGGTCGACCAAGGACGAATAATGAAGCTGCTACTGGCAGTGCAGGTGCCCGCGCTCGGGCTCCATCCGGGCGTGAGATTATCATTAAGTTTACCAATAGTACCGCGCGCCTTAGTTTGCTGAAAGGGAGAGCAAAACTTCGTGAAGAAAGATCTGGAATCTTCATTAATGAAGATCTCACCAGTACCAGAAAAAACTTGGCGTATGAATGCAGAAAAATCAGGAAAGCACAAAATTCTAACATTAAAAAAACCTGGGTCTACGCAGGTAGTATCTATATTATTGACTCTTCTGATACCAAGAAACGAATAACATGTCTCTCAGATTTGGAGCCGTATCAGGTTAGAATCGGTGAGCAAATGGACCACTGAAAATATTCAAAAAACTATGTGCTTTGGTTTTTTGTGTTCCCCCCCCCTCTGTGAATAATATCAATGCCTGACTTTTTAAAGGTTTACAGCTAGTGAGCGGAATATTGGGAATTCCCCTCCAAAGAATGCGAATAAGCCAGTATGCCCCAGTGATTTTCATTGTATTATACCAATATTTAATAGTCCAACCAATAATTGACAGTGGTGGGATTTATTACTTCAGAGCTCCAGATTGGGTCGGTTTTTTGGGGGCGATTCTGGGATCTTAGATAAGGCGTGTGTTGTGATCCCTCATGGAAGCCGTCTCGCCGAGGCGGTTCTAGTGAGGGACGCAACACGTTTTTCAACATATGTTGTTTGATCGCCCCTATTACCCCATCTTGTCTGGAGCACTGAAAATTATTTATCATTTTTCATTACATTTTTTTTCTTTTTCTTTGTTGAACCTGTGATACAAGCGAGACTACTTTTTCAGTGTATCGAGTGCATTAACGAAATTTTTTTTTCAACTGGCACAAAAATTAACAGAGTCTGCCGGCCGCTCTAGTAACGCCAGTTTTTTTCTCATCATTATAATTATTGTTTTTTTTTTGTTTGTTTTTTTTTTGTTTTTTTTTTCTACTTATCCATTTTTTTTATTTATTTTTTTTACTAAAGCAGTTAGTGGTTAAAATAAAAGGGTCTAACTGGACAATTTCCTGACTAAGCATGCCATTCTTGATCCACCGGGAGGCGTTTGGCGTTTTCGGATGGTTGTAAAATTTGTGCTGACCACTGGATCTTTGTTCAGACCTAAGAGGTTACCGGCCATGATTTTGAAAATAATGAATATTTCGCAAACATAGCCAATTGCTTTTCCTATTCAAAGCAGGTCGCGATTTTTTACTGCCCTTCGAATCATCTAAACATTTACTGGGTCCTCCATGGCTACATGAGGCCGTAAAATCCAATGCTGTGTGCAAGCAGACGAGACACCTGGGCACGCAACGTTGAGTCGGCGTTGGACCGACGCTGATTCGACGTCACGACGTTGAATAGGCGTTGGTACAGTGCTGATCGGACGCTGTGTGCCTGGTGGCTCACTATATACTGAAATGTGTACCTTACCTTTTGAAATGTTAATCCTGAATTCTAGAAAAATTCAAGCAGCTTGTAACACAATCTTACTTTATTTATTGCTTGTAGTTTTATGCCCTGCTTATTCAGTGAAAGCACACTTGACTTGTGCACGGTTTACTCGTGCAAACCCACTGGCATGTCATGTGATGGATATTTCCATTTGGGGCTAACTCAAATTAGAAAAGAATATACGATTTTTACTGTGGGTTCTCCTTTGTGGTCAGTAGGCTGAATGGACAGGGCTTGCTCGTCATCATAAGCTGATAGCGGTTAGTTTTATATATACTTACGAGTATGTAAGTCCCGGATTGGCACAACTTGCCAGGCAGGCAGTAGAAATTTTGAGAATGTAATTTGTTTGGACACGCTTAGTGCACTGTTCATTTTTTTTCCATGCTGTTCAATCACTTACTGCTTGATATTCGATATAAGGGTATGCCATTATAGCTATGTTAAGGTCAGTTTGTTGTATAGAGCTCTCAATATTTGAGTATGCTTTCATACGTCTTAATGATTGTTCTTACAAAGTTTGTAGAATACCTATACTGTATATTATCCTCATACGCATACTATGACAACGCTTAGTATCTAAATCATACATGTATTGCTAGATTTTTTTTTTTTTTTTTTTTTTTTAGTACAATCTCCTTCACTCTGCCTCTATCGTTATAATCGTCGAGAGCGTACTCGAAGTAAAACCATGACAACTGGCTCAAGTGGATTTAATATTACAGATGTCTGTTTCAATTAAAGGTAATATTTTGCCGCCGACTTTGTACCGTCATGAGCTTGCTGTACCCCAGTCTATATAAATAGCGGAGTCTGGCAGCCGGGACATGGTGTCTGGACATTGGCTCCGCCACATGCTCCTGTGTTGCCAGACTCCGGTCGGTTCAAGTTTTTTCTGACTTGAGTACAGCGTGTTCATGTGCATTAGTCTGCGACACCTGTGGATAGCATTAAGTGCTCGACCTTTGACCCAGGCCATAAATACTGTGTGTTTTTACTATACTCCTGCTTGGCAGTCTTTTTTGCTAGTGCACTTTTTCATTCTTTTTGTACCTTTTATATTTACTTGTATATGTAACTAGTCTCTCGAGACTTACCTGTCAAAAATAACTACTACATGTACTCATACCTGCCACGTTTGCATAACTACTGGAAGAAACGCTATAAATATTTCTGGCATTTTGCGGTAAGCTTATTTTTCGTTGTACTACAATTAAGTATGGTAGGGGAGCCCTGGTAGCCCTTTGGGTTAAGCGCTTACCTTATCTTACCTGGCGGTCCTGGGTACAATTCCCGCTGGATCCAGAAAACTTTTCAAACATAAATAGGGTTTCATTGCACACAGCCTTTAGCTGTGATCCTCCAAGAGTCCTGATATGACTGAAATACTGTTGAAATGGACGTAAAATATTGTAAGCCATCCATCGGGAAAGAATCAACAACAAGGGAAATAATCAACATATGTAAACGATTTTGACAGATCACAGTTCTTGCCCGCAAATGTCTCTAGCGCATAAGTGTCTGTTATCGAATTCGCTATGTAAACTGAAATCAACAAACTTACCCAGCAGGCGCATGACGTCGGGGCGGCGTCGTACTGACGTCGATGCGACGTCATTGCGTCGTATCGACGTCATTGCGACGTCATTTCGGCGTCATGTGGCTGCTGGGTAGTTACTGTAATATAGTATCTATAGATCGAGGATTAGAAAGAATCAAATAAATAGCAGTAGTAGTCTCTTGTATTAAGGTCAACATGTTATGTGTTTTGAAATTACAAATGAACATTTTGACGCTGCCAACTGTTAACCAAACGTTTACTATTACCCGGCAGATGCGTGGCGCTGGAGTGACGTCGTACTGACGTCGACGCGATGTGACGACGTCGAGTTGACGTCAGTGCGACGTCATTTTGGCGTCATGTGTCTGCTGGTTGATCGTCTCAGGACATCAAAATAGTGTTGACGAACGTCTACCAATGCCATTTTGAATTCAAATACTTCCTCCGTCCCTATTCCAATTTCTTTCTCATGTTTTTCTATTTTTATATTATTAATGTTTATGTTACATTCTTGCTCCACGGGGATAAATCATATTTCAATAAAATGTTTACAACCTATGTATTACAGCTGTTTGTCTCAAGGAGACCTATGCTCGCATCCTTGAAACAGATTCGCTGCATTGTAGATTGTATATCATGAATACAGAGCTAATTGCATACAGGATGCGCATAGGTTTGTTTTATTGTTGTCATTTGAAGGTTAAAGGTCTCAATTACCTATCAACTTTCGAGCTTCTTATAATATTATCTTTATTGTTATTAAAGAGCGGTGATATACAGCCAAACCCGGGGCCTGATTCTGAATTCTCTATGAATTCATCAAGTTCAAACGAGTCTCTAATCGATACAGAGTTAGAGAATAAATTGTCCATTGTTCACTACAATATTCAGAGTTTTTCGAATAAGAAAGATATACTTGAGGCTGAACTTTTAAATTGTGATGTAATCTGCCTAACGGAAACTTGGCTAGATGGAAGAACTGAGAATGTTGATATTGAACTAAATGGATATATAACATACAGACGCGATCGCGTGGGAGATTCGCACGGTGGTGTCTGTGTTTATGTAAATAAAAATATTGTTTCTAAACGAAAACATACTCTAGAGTTACCTGATATCGAATGCGTTTGGATTGAACTTTTACTACACAACAAGAAATTACTAATAGGCACCTTTTACAGACCTCCGAATTCTTCACCTGCTGTTTTCAGTTCAATTGAGGATTCTATTGGACTTGCTTTAGACACAAACCCACATAACATTCTTGTCACCGGAGACTTTAATTTAGACATGTTAGTCAACAGATCTGCTAGGAAAATTGAAGACATTTGCTTACAGTACAACCTAGACCAGCTAATTACTGATCCAACTCATTATACTGAAACATCAAACTCAATTATTGATTTATTTCTAACCTCCAACAAAAATGATGTACTTCTGTCTGGAGTTGGTGAACCTTTTCTAGAACAAAATATAAGATATCATTGTCCTATTTACTGTATCCTGAAATTTGATAAGCCTAAACAGAAACCGTTTTCTAGACATATCTGGCTTTTTGATAGGGGTAATTATGAATCACTGTCACAAGAAATTTCAGGCACCAATTGGGATACACTGAAAAATGATGACATTAGCATATATGCAAACAACTTAACAGAGCATGTAATTAAAACTTCAAAAACACACATTCCAAACAAATTAATCAAGGTTAGGCAATCAGATCCACACTGGATGAACAACAATATTAAAAAAATGATGAGGAAGAGAAAACGGCTGTATGACAAGTACAAAAGAACAAAGAATATATCAGATTTACAAAATTTCAAAATTTATCGAAATAAAATAACGAGCGAAATTCGAAAATCCAAAAAGCTTCAAACTGACAAACTTGCAGAAAAATTAAGGGATAATGATCTTGGCCCAAAAGACTGGTGGAAGACGCTGAAACAATTTATTAAACCAACATCTACGTCCAACATTCCACCTCTTTCCAAGCAAGGCGTCATCTATTCCGATAATAAAGATAAAGCCGAACTCCTAAATGAATTCTTCTGTGAACAAAATACTTTAGATGATAATAACACTCCGTTACCTGCAATGGCAACCCAAAGTAATAACACGATTAACACTATTCAGTTTACTCCATGTGAAGTTGAAACAGTTTTAAAGTCTTTGAAAACAGGTAAAGCTTCCGGTCCTGACAGCATAAACAATCGTATCCTTAAAGAACTTTCACAACCATTATCCCATCCCTTATGTGACCTATTTAACTACTCTATTGCGACTGGTAAAGTGCCAGATATATGGAAACAAGCTAACATTACTCCAATTTTTAAGAAAAATGATGCCTCAGATCCTTCTAACTATAGACCTATCTCTCTTCTCAGCTCTATAGGTAAAGTATTAGAAAAATTAGTACATAAACACATTTTTAATTTCTTTCGAGATAATCAGGTTATTACAACCCTTCAATCGGGATTTGTTCCAGGTGACTCGACAGTCAATCAGTTAGTTGACATATATAACACATTCTGTAAAGCCTTGGACGAAGGGAAAGAAGTGCGTGCCATATTCTGTGACATTAGCAAAGCTTTCGACAGGGTGTGGCACAAAGGTCTTCTCTTCAAACTTGAATCGGTTGGCATAGGCGGTCCTCTCTTAAACTGGTTTACTGACTATCTTGACAACAGAGTTCAACGGGTTGTTCTACCTGGTGCTTCTTCCAGCTGGGCATCTATTAATGCAGGTGTTCCTCAGGGATCTATACTCGGCCCTCTTCTTTTTCTTGTCTACATTAATGATATAGTTGAAGACATTAATTCTACAATCAGGCTCTTTGCTGATGACACAAGTCTCTACGTTATAGTTGACAACCCCACTGACGCGGCAGAAAAACTTAACTCTGACATGGAAAAGATACATAAGTGGGCCTCTAACTGGCTTGTAACATTTAATCCTTCAAAGTCTGAATCATTACTCTTCTCCAGAAAACAAAATAGGCCTCACCATTCTCCCATCAATATGAACCAGCAAGCAATAAACGAAGTGAATAAACATAAACATTTAGGTATTACTTTTTCTAGTGACTGTAAATGGCATGATCATATTACAGAAGTTAAAACCAAAGCATGGCATAGAATAAACATTATGAGGAAACTTAAATTTATCCTCGACAGAAAATCTTTAGAAACTATCTATTTTTCCTTCATTAGACCTCTCTTAGAATATGCGGATGTGGTTTGGGATAATTGTACCCAATATGAGGCTGATGAGCTCGAAAAAATTCAAATAGAGGCTGCAAGAATTGTTTCTGGAACAACTAAATTGGTTTCTATTGAGTCTCTATATATAGAAACTGGGTGGGAGACGTTATCTTCTAGACGTTTGAATCATAAACTTCTTCTGTTCTTCAAGATGAAATCTGGTCTTTGTCCTACATATCTATCCTCACTTGTTCCGCCTTCTGTTGGAACCAACGCTTTTTACAGCTTACGTAATGCAAATGATATTCAAACTCTGCAAACAAACTCACAGTTATATTATAACTCTTTCCTGCCTTCAATTGTTCGCCATTGGAATGACTTGCCGGATGAAGTACGAACCTCTAACTCTATTGTATCTTTTAAGAGAGGTCTAAATGCTAATCGTCATTCTCCTCCTGCTTATTACACGGCCGGCAAACGACTTGGTCAAATATACCACGCACGTTTAAGGACTAAGTGTAGCATCCTAAATCAGCATCTTCATTCAAAAAATATAGTAGAAAGTCCTTTGTGCTCATGTGGTTTAGTTGAGGACACAAGGCATTTTATTCTTGAATGTCCACTGTATTTCAACTTAAGACAAGAACTGCTAACAGAAATTTCCGAACTCTGTCTCCCTAGCCTTAATGTTATTCTTTTCGGAAACCCAGATCTTACGACACACTCAAACATACAAATATTTAATGCTGTTCAAAGCTTTATATTAAAAACCAAACGCTTCCTAGCAAATCAGTAGCTCGTTAATAAATGATTTCAGGAATCTTCACCTAGGCTTTTTAAAAGTTTTCTTTTGTTTATCAAAGCGTTTATCTAAGCCGAATCTGTTAGGATATTATAACCTTCAAACTGTTTAATGCCTTTAACCATCAAGCGTGAATCAATATAGTGAGCAACAATATTCAAAATAGTAATAAGTTTGCCGTCTTGAGACACCGCCTGTCGGAAACTCCATTCCCCGTGGAGCAAATATTCAAATATTCAGATATTTGAGTATACTGTTATACTTGTTGTTTAAGCTATTAGACATTTAATGTATATGTAGAGAAACCATATGAATACATATATTTATGTACTAGTATATTCAACTGTAACGGAAAATTCTCATTTCACACGATGCTTTACAAGTTCCCTACTTTATATCATCTATCAATGATTAGTATATCGAAAAACATTTTTCTGTTCATGAAATCACTTATTTATTGGTTTAATTTTTGATATTGCAATTCGGGATACAGATCCATATAAGTCTTATGACTTTTTTCTGAATCCCTTTTGTATAAGGTTGTATGATATTTATGGCTTTGATGTTTGTATTTTTGTATGTATTCTTATACAAATGAAATAAAGTTTAAACCAAGGAAAGTAAACTATTATGCTAAGCGGGACAATCGTTTAAAAACAATGACGAAAGTAAAATACATGTATATTTGCAAAGGGATACAGTCTTATTAAACAACATAGCCAAGGGAAACTAAAATAGTTTTGCAGAGAAAGAAAATGTTTTAACACCATAGATAAGGATAGCGATACGATTTGCATAGGAAGGCGATCTTATTTTAAACAAAATAAGGTGAATAATAAAGGTAACGCAACTAGAAATTGTTTTCAAAGGCTTACAATCTAGTTAAAACATCTGAGAATTTTTTTTCTTTTAAAGGGGTCAGATCGTAACCTTGCATCATTATTGTTAACTGTGTTTGCCTGCTGGTGTATTCCTCTTAGATCATTGTTACTATCATTATTTTAAATATCATTATTATGAGATAGGGTAGAATAGATATTGTAACATGGCGTTAACGTTTTTCCCATTGAGCCTATAGGAAGCGACGCCGTGTGAAAATTTGTGAGAAATCACGTTGTTAACGCTCCGCGTGCATATTTCGCGCCTTGATGACGTCGAAACGTAAACATTTTAAAACTTCTGGCGACCTCCGCCTCAAATAGTCCATTAGAAAACGTCGCAATATCCATACAGTTTGATCGTATATAATGCTAGAATCGAAATAATTTTTCCTTACCGGTATATTATCGCAGATTAACACATGTGTTGTCGGGGAGATACGAATATTATTTCACTCCGGCCTGCGCCGTAGTGAATTAGTATTTCGTGATCTGCCCTCCAACAACAAGTGTTAATCTGCAATAATTCACGGGTAAGGAAAAACTATTTCTTGAGTATTGTTATTATCATCACGACTTTCAGGCCCGGATCCAGAACCCTTACAACCGTTTGGGATGTAGAATGCTGGGAGGGCTGAGTTCTTTATCCCAAAGTTCTCAAAATGCCTTCTTACATTGTGAAAAAATGGGTAGTTCCATTATTGCATAAAACTTGGGTCAAGCAAAATATGAACCAGACTGTCCAGAATGGCAAACAGTGTAGATCCAAATGAGACAGCTCATATTGAGCCGTCTCATCGGGACCTGCACTGTTTGCAAAAGTATATGTCTGTACGAAAGGGTTAAAATGCATCGGTAAAATAGTGAAATACTGGTCCAAGTGGTGGGGCTGGAGCCCCTCAGCCAACCCCCAGGATCCGGGCCTGACTTTTCTAGGTTCACTAGTAAAACTATCACTGTTGGAATTATGTCTAATAATCTGGCAATGATCCTAAATAAAGTTTATTAAACTGCACATGAAATAAAATATAATGGTATTACCTTTGAGGTATATTGGTTTACTAAAAATATAGTCAAGAAAAGATGAAGTTTTTTTGTTACTTACATAAAAGCTGCGCATTTTGAAAAGCAATGTATTTTCGCAGTGTCAAAGAGTCTCAAGAAAAATTAAGCCTGTGACGGGAAGTGTCAGTTCAATATTTTATAGAGATTCAACCGCACCCAGACTTGTTTGTTTTGAAACAAGCTGCCGCTAATTACATCAAGAATACATTTTCATAACCTTAAAATCTAAATTTATCCTGTTTTACATAGCGCGGTTACACGAGTCAGAAAAGGTCAATTTACTGATCAGCTTGTGCATTTGCGCAGTCTGATAAGAGATTTTCCGTTTTCTCAGATCAACAAGCTGTGTGGAAACGCACGCTGGTCAGATGACTTCCCTGCAAACAAAAGGTTTTCGGCAGTTTTATCTAGTGTTTTTTTTTCCTTGCACACCAGGTCCAGAGTTAATAAAACATTTTTCATGCTCAACTCAGCTGAGCTGATAAGTACAGTTGTTCTCTTTCCCAGTTTAGCTAAGTATGCTCAGCTGAGTTGAGCACGAAAAAAGTTTTATAACCTCGGGGCCAGGTAAGGATATATGCAAGTTTCACTTGTATCGACAGTAGCTCACGCGTGGAATCTCACCAAATCCGACAAAAACACGAGTAGTTATTGCAATGGTCTTATGCAGCCGAGTGTCAGGAGTCTTTCCCCCAAAACAGATTTTCCATAGACTTCAATGCATTTTCAAGTGTACGGGGAATTTTACTTTAGCAAAACTGCTTATCTGACGATATTAAATTTTATATGGTTAGAATGATCAATAATTTTAACAACATCTAATAATTTTGATTTAAACTGTAATTGGTTGGTCTTTTAGAAATATGCCTTTAAAGACAGCAGCTATACTTTTTCAGCATTTTTGGACAACGTCACCATTGACGTCAATACAAAACTGCATTTGAAGTTCAAAGATTTGCAGGTTAATAATTGTCAGTGGGTTTAGGGCAAAGAAGCGTCAGCTGATTTTAAAACAGAGCACTCATAATCTAAAATTATTTTAACAAGCTCTACGTTTAAAATGAAACCTTGTTAGTCAATAGTTATGCTAGGAAAAGTACCTATCATAGGTGTGAGGTAAATTCTATCCCACGGGGTCACTCGGCTAACCTCGTGATGCCGATATCAATGACCCATGGGACGGATATATATAAGCAAGCCCTAGGATCGGATAAACAAGAGGGCCATGAGGCTATGGATACGTTCCGCTGAGCCATCCGGGGAATATCGTTACGAGATGATTGAAACCGCACAGAACGGCCCTGAATCGCTCACCTAGGTTGACGTGTGACGATGTATCCTCGGGGAGGAAGGCCAGTGCAGCTCTGTGCCGGCGAAAAGCATTTAGTTTTTCTTTCAAAATAATAATAATAATAATAATAATAATAATAATAATAATAATGAAATAAAATATTAAAAGTAATATAAGTAATATAAAAAAAATAAAAAAACGTTTTGGTCAGAGCCGCTTCATAACACCTGTTTTTTTTTTTTTTTTTTTTTTTTTTTTTTTTTGTTATTGTTTTTATTGTTGATTTTTCTCAAATTAATTGGATTGTACGTGAATCTCATATGCTATAAGCCAAGTCCTTATGCCAGTGTAGCGCAATCGGTAGGGCACGTGACTCATAAGTCAGAGGTCCTGGGTTCGAAACCCGGTCTGGCCACATACTTTCGTTTCTCCTTCCGCTGATTCAAGAAGGGAATTTGTCAGTTACTGGAGAAAGTATGTGCACTTAGTACTGGTTAACCGCTTAGGAGGCCTAAGCCTGCCCAGGAATAGTGTGGTTAGGGTAAACTGACCGTCCCGACATGACCATAGTTGTTTACCGTGGACGTTAAGCATCAAATCAATCAAAAACCTTATTCCAGTGGCATTTGATTCAGGAGAAGAAGAGTAATATATTTTTCTACCATATATGGCACGACGGCCATCTTTGTCATATAACCTCAGCCTAATCAAAATTTTTCCCCTGACTCATGGAGGTTTCACATGAAATTTGAAAATGCTGAAATATTCATGATCTGGGCAAAGGTCAAAGGATTACTTTGACCTCTGCTACTTAAAATTTTTCGTGTCTCATTAAGCGGACTATATGTCAATTTTATACCACAGACTGCAATAATTTCTGAGAGAAATCCGAGATTTTAGGATTTTGCCATACATAAGCCCAATCAAACAAAATTGACATTTTCTTTTCATAAAATGATCACAGGCCAACCTAGGGGCATCATAAGAACAATTCTGGCAGTACATGAATTCTGTATGCTGCAGACCTGGCTCGGAGGTTATAAAACTTGAGTACATTCTCAAACTCAAAATAAAGCACACTGATTGGTTGCTTCCGAGCACCTTGGTCATGTGACGAGAATCATTCGAACAAACTTTGCCCGGGTCAACTGACCCATTCGGGCTCCATATGAAATTCAGTTTCAATTGCCCCCTGTGGGTTGGAAGAGATGTTTAAAATTGTTGAAATATGCATGGCTCTGAGCAATGGTCAAACAACATCTTTGACATCGGCTACTGTACTCACTTACCATTTTTATAATATTGAATTCAATACTTTCTGAGAAATGTACTATGAAAGCATTTTCCGTTAAAGCAAATTGTACCTTTCCGTAAAAAGGTCAAAGGTCAACCTAAGGACATTCTTAAAAGTGCTGCCATATCAGGTCATGACGGCCACCTTTGTCATGTAACCAGAAACATTCTTAGGACAGCCAACCATTCATACGTGCCAGCGCTTATGCATTCAGCCTGGATTGACCATTCATGAGTGGGCCTTCCTGTACGACATTGACACATAGGGGCTCCATATGGAATGTGGCTTCTACCGGTCCGGTGAAGACATACACACACACACACACACACACACACACACACACACACACACACACACACACACACACACCATCGTGTCCATGGTTTTAACTAATAACATGGCAACATGGCTACAAAAATCTTGGTAGAAAGTCACCATCGGGCTTGCATTGTTTGAGAAGGTTATGAAAGTTTTGCTTTTGATTGCCACAGCAATTTGATCAACACGAGTTGCAGATCCAGAGGAGGTTCGGGGGGTTCAAACGAATCCCCTCTTCAGCCTTAATTATTTTATTTTCACGGAGAATTTCATGAAAAATTGGTCAAACTACACAAATCGAACCTCCCTCAGCTTATTTGAACCCCCTTTCCAAAATTTCTGGATCCGCCCCTGCAACACAGCAACCAGGGTTCTTCTTAATTCCTTATTGTCTGAACACCTTTTGTAGAAGATCCCATCAGGATCACTCCAGACTACCAATCCAGGGGTCGCAGGTTCGATCCCCCGCTTCTCCGGTCTTTCGGATGAGACTTTAAACCGAGGTCCCGTCTCCATATGACCTCGTTGTTGGTGGGACGTTAAACCCGAGTTCACTCACTCACTCACCCATCAGGATCGTATCATGGACTTTAGTGACCTATTGTTTGAAGGAAAGTGTGGACGACAGACGCTGAAAGATCACTGGAGGTTGTGTTCAGGTGAGCTATAAAACGAAGAAACGTTGAACACAGCAGAAATGCGTTTCACTGACTGACTTTCAACACTAACTTAATATATTCACAAGATATTCACAAGATGCCACGTCGCATCAGTGCCCTTTTTAGTTCTTTAAGTTCAGCCATACTAAAACTCGTTCAAAAAAGTCGAGGTCGCACTCAAAGCAATTAAAAACATATTAGCCAGTTATAGGTGGGCGCCAAAGGTCCATGCTTGTATTTGAGCCGCGACGCGAGAAAACCAACAATGTGGTTGTGCGCCCAGCGCAGACTCAGATCAGTCTGGGCATTCGCCCAGTCTGTTCAGAGTCTTCGCTGTCCGCATGAAATTAGCTTAGACCCTTAGCTACCATTTAAGCACTTAGGGAATACTCTGCTCAGACTAGGCAATTTTTCTCATTTTTCTGTCAAATGTGTATTGTGGCATCTGTTAGCATCGCCTCACAGAGCGGATTCTAATAGGATGTACAGTATTCCTCAAAATTATTGAGAATTGCATTTTGGCACACAGTTGCTAGCCATAGATGTTCAGCAATATTTTAAATGCGTAACATACAATAAAAGAACCTCTTTTTTAAGTTTGATATACAAAAATGACAATATGATGCATTTTCTTTCGTCAGTGGAAGGTAAGGATGGGCTAGGGTACACCCCTGTAAAAATATGTCCCTTGATTTTGACTATGTTTGGCTATACTACCTTTGCTAGAATTAGACTACCTCCTGTGAAATAGTTTATTTTCTCCATTGTTCATCATCATCTACATTATTAATGGTGCCTTTAATATTTTGCATGGTTTAATGTTATTGATTCCAGTTTCTGAGTCAGGGACTGGCTGTTATAATATAGGAAGAATATTGAAGGCATCAGAAACAGGAAAAAATCTGACCTGTTAGTGATCTGAACGGAATATTTTTGGTAATATATAGATGATCATGTCAAAACTCATATCCCTAAAAGCACATTAACTACGCCTTACAAAAAATATGGTTTTGTGCCGTTTCCATCGAGATGTATAGAATAAGAATGAATCAAAGCAACATACCCTCTGTCAAAATTGCAATTTTCCCCAATTTCGGGCACTTTTTCGAAATGAAGTCACATGTTTGAACGCCAGCAACATCCACAGCTGACAAGCTCAAACAAAATTCTGTTTTCAGTTCGCCAAGACCTTATCACTAGATGAGAAAACCATTCAAAAATCAACTGATTTGTCATTATCTTTTCCACAAATATCGATTTTATTTGGTGAGGGTACATATTTTTCAAGTCAGGTAAATAATCTCTGGGCGGCACAATTCAAGGGGAGATAACATTTGTGACTCAAACATTTGAGTAATACTTGGTTGCTAAAAACTTCACAGAGGGATGTTATTAGCTAAGTGAACAAAGATATTAAGTATGTACATGATCTGTCAACTACCAGGGCATAATTTTTACTATGCAAAAAATTCTCAATAATTTTGAGGAATACTATAACGCTATATATTTTAATGTAACGATATAGAAAATATCTCAAATGCTCATCGGTAGTCCTTGCTTTTTGAATCCCTATCAAGCTGTATGTAAATTTATTTTAAACCAAATATTTGCGGATTTATATTTTGCACTTTTTCTTTTAAGCGCCAATATCGTCAAAATCAAGGTGCCGCCAAATAAATATGTTTTACAGTAATTAACTCACTACAGTTTTTCATACTCTAGTCAAGCCTGTCCCATGATGCCCAAAACATCCGGGTGAGACAAGCAAATTCGGCTTACTTTGTCATTTTCATTGCACCACTGATAGCTGAGATACACCCATAATGATTGGACCAGGGTACAGTTTCCCGGTTCATTGACACAACAGGCATATTCCACAGGGCGTTTCGTGCTTCGCGATTCTTAGCATGAAGCAGTTTTTCTAGAGCAAAAATACTTCAGCCCTACATAGACACCCCATGCGGTTCCTTGCAAGTACCGCCACAAAAACACGGTTCCAGTGATGTCCACACTGGAATCGCCGGGGTGCCACATAACCATCCGAGCTCGCGTCTTGGAAGGGTGGAAGGATGGACATCAAGGGATATGCTCATAAGATCTGCTCAATATTTCGGGATTTATAACACATATCCAGTACTTTTTTCTCCAGATTTGCAAACGCATACCGGTATTCAAGGTCATGGTTCATGATTTTAGCAGTACCAATTGTAGTTTTTTATTACATTAAAGTAAAGTTTCTGCTGTCAGGCTACACTTTTGAGGCGTGACTGTATACGTTCCATCTGTTCAATTTAATTCTAACAGACTATTAAACATTTTGTGAACATTGAAAGTCAAACTTAAACCATAAGTGAGTGCACTCGGGTTTAACGGCCCATCAACAAATTGGTCCCACGGAGATGGGACCTCGGCTTAAAACCTCATCCGAAAGACCGGAGAAGTGGGGATCGATCTTGTGACCCCTTGATTGGTAGTCCAGCGTGTTATCCACTACAGTATCGCCGCTCCTAATAAAACATGAATAAAATAAGATGGGAGGAGAGGTCGGACAGAGGGTGGAGTACGGGATTGTCTGGCAGCTTGGTACCGATTCTGGAACAAAGGGTGGTCAGCTTCTTACCGATGCTGGAGCAAAGTTGCGAAGCACACCCTGAACAGTGTGCTTAAAATATCCAGATTGATACTTTTCACTATGCTCTGTTAAACTAACCTCTGTTCACTATACTGTCGTGAAAAAGGTACCTCTTTCCACTGTAGTCCATGTAAAATACTCTTTCTACTGAAACAACCTTTAGCAGGTATATGTCGTCGAAATAAAGTTGCATTGACGTCGATGCGACGGAATTACGTCGCGTCGACGTCAATATGACGTCATTTTGAAGTTTTGTGCCCGCTGGGAATGATTAACACAATTCTGCTCCAACTTTGTAAAATGTGATGATTATGCAGCCAGCCAAGGAAGCTCTAAATGCAGATAAAAATATGAAAAATTGAATTAAAGTGATCCCTGAGCGGGGTATGAGGCCTCGGTATCTTAGACGCTGGCTTTATTTAACTGAAGTTCAGAAGGGTAAATTTGACTGACCATGCTATCAAACAAGTTTGCCATGCTATTTAAGAAGTTATTGTCAATATTCAATAGGTCATCCGCATACCGAGAAGTAGAACTGAAAGCTTCAGTAGCTTCAGATTAGGTATCCTCTGAAAGAGACAGCATGAAGTTTCTCTCATCACACAACAAAACAGATCAGCTACAAGAGGGGCACAATTAGTGCCATAGGAATACCTACAATTGTTTATCTATATGATTTAGAGCCATATCTATTATAAATATTGTCCAAGAGAAAAGTGAGAGCTTCATTTTCTGACAAGACCATAAATTATAATTCCTGACTGCTTCAGAGGTTAAGAAAACACGCCTGTCACTATTACATGCAATACAAAGACAGCATTCCCCCTTTGGATACCTCTTTCAGTTAAACCCGCTCGTTATCTTTAATAAGATTGTGTGGCAAGGTACGAAGTATATAATGTCGAAAAATCATATGTAGACTAACTGGAGACACGAAAACCTCACGATTTCAGCTTATTTAATACCGCACATGAATTTTTAATTGACCAAAAAGGTTTTTACCTGACCTTTCACAGACTTTTTCACAATATTTAATAACATGATTTTTGATGGCAGTAAGACAAGAAATTCGAAATGTAGAAAGTTCGGTTGTCGTGCATGAGCTAGAATTAGCTATAAATCGTGATTTATGTGGTCATTTAGGCAGTTTAGGTAGCCAGTAGAATGTTGGAAGTTTCTCTTGGTCTTCATCAACACCTACAACAAATTTAGTGGCCGTATGACAAATGTGGTCACTGATGACAGACTTATCTTTTGCGGAAGTCTGCTCATAAGCCTTTAGTGCTACTCAGCTCCTAAGTATTAATGTAGTGCAACCGTCAAACAACAACAACGTCGTTTGCAGCTTTGTCTGCTGGAACCAAGACATACTTCCTATGAAATTCCTGAATACCCGATTTCAGATTAACGAAAACTAATTTTAGGTTTAGGAGGTACAGAATAAAAGGAAATACGTTGATCTATGAAACCTATCAACTGTATTATTGTCAAACTTCAAGCACTTGACTTCCGAACATCTGTCTATCCGTGCAAAATTCAATGAACTTTGTACGTCGATTGTTCGTCGAAAATAGCTCATAAATGTTCTCTGATGTTTACGAGAACGGAACATCTGTTGCACATCTGTTTCCGAATAAACTTTGCATATTTTTGAAGATATCTGAAAAAGAATTAGTGTTTTTCAAATTCAAATTCAGTGTTCTTCGTCTTTAAAAATGCTCCTGTAAACCAAATAAAGCCATTTAACAATATAATGGCTGGGTTCCTATATGAGAATGAATGCAAAAGCTGTTTCTAACCTGTACTGGAAAACAAAGACGTCTCTTTAGAAGGTTTTCACACTTTGAGAGTCCATTATCTGGCCAGCAGCCTTCCCTTTTTCCAGGCTGGAGGAAACACTAAGATGCGAACAGAACTGGCTCGCACCTGCTTGTCTCACCCCTTCCAGCTTGCTATGTGGAGAAATGCATATGCAGAGCTCGAAGTGCAATCGGAGCACCGCTCGGCCAATTCCATGAATCAGACGGAATTGACCGATCGGTGTTCCGATTGCTCAAAGTGGGCACGTTCGGCATAATAACTTGAATAAAAACCAAGTTATACCCAGATTTATGTATACATATCTTCGAGGAGCCCGAGTAATACATAGGGATTGCTAGAGTTTACCAAGGTAATTGTGCCGATCGTGCCCAAGTATGATCGGCATAATTACCGAACCGCAACACGAGAAAACAAACAAAGTGGTTGTGCGCCCAGCACAGACTCAGATCAGCCTGGGCATCCGCCCAGTCTGATCAGAGTCTTTGCTATGCGCTTACAGGGTAGCTAAGGGTCTAAGCTACCTCCATGCGGACAGCAAAGATTCTGATCAGGCTGGGCGGATGCTGATCTGAGACTTAGCTGAGCGCACATGCCACTTTGTTTTTTTTTTTCGCGTAGCGACTCAATTATTGTGTTTATTTCCTGACTACTACTGTCGCCACGGCCGCCTTATACTGGAACACCAACGTCCATGTTTTCATTTAATTTGATGGCATTTTCCGGTTAGACTTGGTTACAGAAACACAATTATATAGTTTAGTTATGACTTTATGCCATCAAATTATTTTCCTGGGCTGATAGGCTTTTTCAGGATTTTGATGAGAGAGTTTCAGTTATTTTGCGTAATACATCCGCATTTACGTGTACAGCATTGGTCAGCGTCAATATACTTCAGTTATGAATGTATATAGCTAATTACTTGGTTTAAACATATTTTAGCTTCACAGGTCCTGGTGAATGATACCACCAGTAAACGATCCCGGGGTTAGTAACAAGAAAGTTCGTTAGCCAAAACTTGTTCGTTAAGTCTTCGTTAAGCCCTCGTTAGCAAATTCTTGATTAACAAGTACCCCTCGTTAATAACGAAGAGGTAACGAATTTTCGTAAAGACAACAAAATTTAACGACGACTCTGGGGTCGTCGTTAAGCCTTCGTTAAGCAAATAGCTGCTGAACTCTTCATTTTCATCCTAGTTTGAGGCTTGAAAGGCTGAGGCAAGTGACTTGTTATAAGAAATAGAAATAGAAACCTTTTTATTTTACTTCAACTTTGCAGAAATTGCTTGCGAATTCGTTTAAATACTCCCTGAGGCACTGTTACATGTATTAGCATTTTGTAGCTCTACCCTTTCGATAGCAAAAGGATTTAAGACAATCGCTGAAAAAGGGGGTGGGGTTAATCACTTGACCCTAAATTATGACTTAACTACATATACTTTGTAAGACAAATCGAAAGTGCAATCAATAGGAGATATAATTAACTATTTAACATATGGCACTTATTTTTCTCGTGACGTCAGAGGTCACGGCGAAAGGGGTCCTTTTCTTCTTTTTTTTCTCTCTCTATATGGACGGACACACGGCGCCAAGTGTGTGTAACTATGGTTACGTACCTCTGAGCCACATGGGAAACGTCGTTAGGAGAATTGAACTGAACTGAACCGAAATTTCTCTATCTCTCTCTCTCCCTCTCTTTATTTGCCTTTATATTGCGCATGTATCCCATATTTTTGTTTCAATCCTGTTTGTATGGTAAGCTAAGTAGAGCGTTCGAAAAAAACGACAAGGTCAGAGTAAATTTCCAAGATAGTTTTCGGCATTTGGAAACTTCTAGAGTCCTCCCTGTCCTCCCAGTATGTGTTTTATAACTGATACTAAGACCATACAAGGGCATGGAAATGTTTGGCCAGCCCTTTTCTATTTATTAAATTAAAAAGATATCTTATATACTATTTAAGATATCTTATTTCTTTAGTTTTAGATACCTTGTATGACATATAAGATATCTGATATATCTTTGATATCTAATATAGCATTTCAGATATCTCATATATTATATAAAAATCTTATTTAATTCAATACATAATATATCTTAAATGTAAAATAATATATCTTATATCCTTAAGAGATATCTAATATGTTGTATCAGGTATCTTATATAATTTAAAAGATATCTGATAAAATACAATAGATAGTTGTTTGATCCAAGAATATAAAATATCTGATATAACATATAAGCTATCCTTTATACTAAATTAGATATCTGACATGTGAAATAAGATATGTACAAAGTATACTAGATATCTTACATAGTAGAAAAGATATTTTATATACTTTATAAGATATCTACCCTAAATTAGATATAAACTGCATTAGATAACTTATTTAACATATATAACATATATGGCTTTACTTTATCCGCTTTGAGAAATAAGATTCCATACCAGATATCTTATATCGTAAAGAAAACACTAATATGCCATATAAGATATCGAATTTGATATATTAGATATTTCTATACATGAATAAGATACCTTTTAAATTATTATATATAAAAGATCTTATTTAACATATCAGATATCTTATTTAAGATATTTGATATCTTTATTCATATTAATATAAACGTAACTACACAAAATTTAGTGCGACGGACGCGCGTTTCTAAATTTCACTTCTTCAGTGTCGCTAAACCCCAAAAAGAAAGAAAAAATGTGATGAGCATGTCTCAGTAGGCAATGAGCAGCCCTTTCCTAGCCACACTTACTGATGCATTCCGCGAGACACAGTAGCTGCAGACATCAGGTAAGCAGTGCCTACGTATTATCAGCTCGCGAACGCAGGCGTCCCACAACGAGCCATCTCAACCCCTTAAATAAGTTAATATCTTAATTCCTTTATAAGGATATTTATTTGAATAATTATCGGTATCTGACTGTTAATTAAAATATATATTATACTAGATATCTTATATCCCATATTGGAAACCTTATAACCGATATATCTTATTTATCAAAGCAGATATCTTATATCCGATATAAGATATTAATCATACGATATCTTATATGTTAAATAAGATATCTTATGAAATGTATAAGATATCTTATCCGATGTAGATACGAGTTATCTTATATCAACTACCCATGCGCAGATTAAACAACCCTACATTCGGGTGGGCTTTCATTCTGCAAACGAGAGACTAAAATGTATATATGCCTAGAATGACTGATAAAGGTGTATGGCAGAATGTACCGACAGGACTCTGTACAAATACTGGTTCACTTAATACTACTGAGAAATTGGATTAGTATACGGCAAACAAAAACTTGTATAAACCACACGGTGAACGGTGCGTATGTAAAAGTCGGCGACGGAGGCATCAGTGTTCCAAAAATGCATGGAATAGAGATATATATCTATTCATACAGATACCCGTAATTGAAATGCAGATATCTGTTTTTTGAAATGCAGATATCTGTATTAAATTAAGAAATTCAGATATTTCACTTTCATATACAGATATTTGCATTTTGATTATAAATATTTGTATTTAAATGCAGATATCTGAATTTCAGCTTGATTAGAAATATCTGTATGTGAAATGCAGATATCTTCAACTGAAATGCAGTTATCTATATTGTGATCAAAAAATAGATATCTGTATATGCAATATAGATATCTGCATTTCAATAAGAGAAACCTTTATTTCTATAACAAACATCTGCATTTCAATTAGAGGTATCTTTAATTCCAAAAATTACAGATATATTTTTTTTCTTGACAGAGATATCTGTATTTGAAATAAAGATATCTGCATTACATGGGTAAAAAACCCAAACGGGCCGCCATACATCCAGATGGTATTATGGACGTAAACTGACCTATTTAAAAATTCAAACGCGGTAATTAATTTGACGACTCCGATATCATGGGGCCCTGTCCGGGGTTTTCAGAGACTGAAGAACCTGTCCAATATTTTTTCAGGGAACATGAGAAATGGCGAAATCATTAAAATGACCACCTGTATACATGCCGTGTTTCAAATGTCCATAAAATTGCTTAAAATTTCTCTAGCTCTTCCAGAGAATATTTAGGGAGTTTTTGCTTATTTTAGCCCTTTTGTTTTTTTTTTCAGGATAGCAGCTATGAGCTATCGGAAAAATACGTTTGCATGTTTAAGATATTCATTTACGCTGCTTCTACACGGCTATTTATTTACACGGCGTCTTCGTTACTTAACTAGCGAAGCAACTACTAACGAAGGGATAACGAAAGCTTCTTGTTAATGACATGTCGGTTTCGTTATGTCTTCGTTAACCGTTCGTTATTCTCTTCGTAAAGCCTTCGCTAACAGACAACTAACGAAATGTACTTGTTACTAGCCCCTGATTCTGATGTGCATAGTCCACTAGATATTACTAGCATGAGTAAGCAGTAAATATAGACGTGCAATATGTAACTGATAATGCATAACTATTATGTCTTCGGCTTTTAGACTCGATTAAAGTAAACATATTTTCATAAAGTCGTATAGAACTTATTAATAGTATTTTAAATCAAAATAAAAGACCAAAGGCCAAATGTCCCCCGACGTATGGACGTGACAGTAATCGGGATATTTGATTTTGAAAAGAGCCATGGCTACAAGTTGAAAACTGAAGGAGGGGTTGAGGTCACAAGATTTGACCAGACTAAAAAAGGGTCATAATTCAGGAAGAAAGGATCCATTTATGACTCCAATAAAATATGATCGATGTCAGATGGTGGTTATAACATCCTAAGAGTTTGATGAAAATTGGCTGAAAACTGAAAGAGGAGTTGCAGCCACAAGATTTTACCAGACTTACGAGGGGTCATAACTCTTATGAATAAATATGATCTACATCATGTAGTGACAACAATATCCTGAAAGTTTAATAAAGATCGGTTGAAAACTGAAGAAGTTGACGCCACAAGATTTGGCCAGATTTCATTTATAAAGGGCCTTAACTGTGGCAGACAGGGCCCTATCACGACCCGAATAAAATATGATCCGTATCATGTAGCGACAGAATTTTCTGAAAGTTAAATAACAATGGGTTGAAAACTAAAAGAGGAGTTGCGGCAAGAAGATTTGACAGACTAACAATGGGCCATAATTTTGACAGGAAGGGGCCAATCATGACCCCAATAAAATATGATCAACGTCATACAGTGACAACAATATCCTGAAAGTTTGATAAAAATTGGTTGAAACTGGAGGAGGACTTGTGGCCACAAAATTTGGCAAGACTTACAAAGGGCCGTAACTCTGGCAGAAAGGGTCCAATCAGGAGCCCAATAAAATATGATCCACGTCATGTAGTGACAACAATATCCTGAAAGTTTGATGAAAATCGATTGAAAACGGAAGGAGGTGTTGCGGCCACAAAATTTGGTCAGACTTACAAAGGGCTGTAACTGTGGCAGAGAGGGTTCGATCAGGATCCCATTGAAGTATGATCCACGTCATGTAGTGAAAACAATACCCTGAAAGTTTGATGCAAATTGGTTGAAAATTGAAGGAGGAGTTGCGGCCACAAGATTTGGCCAAATTTACAGATAAAGGGCCATAACTCAGACAGGAAGGGTCCGATCATGACCCCCAATATAACATGATCCACGTCATGTCTTGACAACAATATTATGATAGTTTGGTGAAAAACTGGTAAAAAATCGGACGCACAGACGGTCATAACCCATTCCTAAAGTCCCTTTCGACTGCGCCGGGGGAGGGGGGGGGGGGGCAAATATCTTGTCAAAAATTGTCCACCATCCTGCAGTTTTTCAAAGTCTAGCATCTTATCAGCTCATCGACCTGCATTGGTCTCCATAATACACATCCACAAATATTATATAATTAAACAGAAACTATTTTTTGTTGTTGTTTCAGGAGATTTTCATTATCATTGGCATCATGATTTCCAGCTTAAAATGATTATATTCAGACCAGTTTGTGACCGCCCTAATTAAATGAGGGTTTGGTGGGGATTTATTGGCTAGTTATTAATGGTCTTATTTTTTATGATAACTTTTGCCTTAATTTTTGTTGACTTCCGATTATACTGCTGTTCAATGTACTGATTAATAGTTTTAAGGTATGTGTTTTATATCATAACCCTTTTTTAATTTTGTCATAGGGGAATTAAGGGGAATATGGTCCTTTGGGAAACACGGTCCGCCCGAAATAAAACGCTTAATATTTATAATAATGTCCAAAAGATACTAATATGAAACCGCATTCCATTTAAAATACTTGTATACTATCACTTTCACGGACCGAGGTAAATTTTGAAACATATCTCAAAGAATAATAATTTTAGTCGCCTTAAAGAAGATGACACAATCTAATTTTCCTGTCAGGAAATGTTGATATAAGAAAATAGTTTCAGATTACACGCCTACCAATCGTTCGCATGCGAAACCGCGGTTCAGAATGTAAATCCAGGAGAGAATTTTCCGGTTTTGCAGAAGGGGAGTTGAAAAGGTAAACAAATTTGACATCAGCACAAGGTTTTGGTTATTTATTTTCTTTGAAAATTATTTATGCAAAATATAAGAATGCTATTTTATCGCATACAGATTGCGTCTTCCGCGCATTAAAGGATTAGGCACGTGGCCTTGCACTTTTCCAGATATTCGTTTAGTACGGCGAAGCAAGTGTTCAAGGTCAGTCTGGGCGGTTTTATACATGAAGGAAACAGTCACATTCTTTTGTTTGATTTTGAGTCCCTGAGCTTGTCAGAAGGAAAGAAGTGAACAGAACTACGGTATGCCTGAATCCGAACGTTGGAGTTAAGCTTTCCGTGATGGACAGTTTAGCACATAGAAAATCATACGCAAAATCTTGGCATCGTCAGCCCGGTTCCGCATTGAGATGATAGAAAATATAAAGAATTCTTATGAAACGCCAAAACAGCTTCTGAACAATAATTGGATCTAGACCAACATGAACTCTGTATTATTTCATTATTTTATACATTGCAGATGATTTTCTTCCCGTTTGTCTTTTTATGTGGCCTTTGGCAAACAATCTTTAATGTGTGTTTTTGATGGCTCGAAATTGTTTTGATTTCAATTTGATTTACCTATGGATATAAATTAATCTGAATTTTGGCCTCACGTGCACAGTGTCCGCAAAACTTCACCGACTGTCTGCCACAGTTCATGTTAGTCTAGATCCAATTATTGTTCAGAAGCTGTTTTTGGTGTTTCATAAAACTTCTTCATTAGTATGGGTAGACAATCGAAATACATGTATCAAAATTTTCATGTCACAGTACTATGGCTTGTTTTGGGTAAAACTCCATCTGGGGTAATATGGTCCACCACGGGATCACAGCTAAAACTTATATGGTGAATTTGTAATGTCTTGTTTGTTGAGAATATTTGCAAACTTTTGTTTCCTCCTGCTTTGTCAACACGAAAGGAAATTTCAGAGAGTAGATTTTAATTGAATGTGAAATCAATGGAAAAAATAGCTCAATTCCTAAAACATTACGAAATGGCGGTTTTATGGGTAATTTTCTCTTGTTGCGTTTATGGTCCGATATTTCATCAGACAGAAAATTGACGAATATAATGTTTTATCTTTAAGATACAAAAACAAATACACAATGCAAAGAAATCAAGATTTTTTTGCCTGACTTCACTATTATTGATATTTAATTGTTATTTTTGTTAGCCTATTAGGTGGACCATTTTACCCAAAAGGTTTGGGGTAATATGGTCCACCCCCTAGGTGTATATTAGCTATTTCATCTCAAAATTAAGGATAAAAAGATATAGTTTTTATATCATACTTTCTGTATATAAACAACAAAACAATCTGATCTTGAAAGGGATGTCAGCATAAGCAAGAGAATGCTAAAGCGATTCATATTCCTCCAAATTACCCTAATTAATAACATTTTTTGACCTTATATTTTATTGACTAATGACTACGGGGTTAGCCCATTGAGCATGTATGACCCAAAAACTGCACCACGTTCCGCCCCTTAGCATTTGTTACCCCATGTATAGCATTGGTAACAGCAAATTATAAAGATTTTAGTCTCTTTCATGAATCAGTAACAAATTGAATATGAAAGCCATATTGTCTTGAGGGTCGGAAAAAGTAAGACCAACCATCCGTTTGGGGCGAATAGCTATTTGTATGATAAATAATACTTAATAATGTACTTAAGTATAAGGGCACATAAAACAATATATTTTACATTTGTTCCAATGGAAATTTCTGGATTTGAGGTTTATTATATTTAAGCATATTAAGTTATTAGCTTAAGTTAGTAATTTTTCAGATATAATTTGGTAAATGCAAACGATATATAAACCGTTGACTCCAGAACTGCCTTATATTACAACTCTTTCTTGTCTTCAGTAATAAGAGATTATAATAGTCCTCCTGATGTTAACAAAAATGCAGATTCTTTATGCTCTTTCAAGCGGCAAATAAATCAAGGTAAAAAGTAACCCCAAGATATCACTGTCACCGCTATAGGGGTCTCACTGGACTTAACATATACACAAGAAATAGGCCTGATGAAGATTCTTTAATGATGATGATGATAATAGTCATGGTAAAACAACAACTAGCTGGCACATCTGAAATATATAAAGAATACATTTCTTATATTATGTAACATCAATAGCTACTGAAAAGTTTACAACTTAACAGGTACAGCGTATAATGGCAAGTGCATCATTACGAATATGATTTTACTAAACTAAGTGCCTATTACTAATTATCAATTAAATGAATGCATGGTTATGACCTTCCTGAAACGAGTACGGATTTCATGTAATAAGCTAAAACTTGACTATCTTGCAGTTTCATTGCTTAGCATGAAAATTAAAAAGCTACAAGATCCAAATGAACATTCCGTCTATCTTAAACTAAAAAATATATACTTAGCAAAAATAAAAACTTGACAGTCGCTATTTTGCATCCTACGGTAGTCGGGAAAAAGTGAAACATGGAAATTCTTTAAATTTAAAAGAAAGTAATCATTATGTAATATCATAGTCACACAAAATTCAAGATTCTTTACATACATCAAAATTGAGGCTAATGTAAATGTCACAAGGGTACTTTTCTGTTTTCTATGCTCTAAACCAAACAATTACCGATTTTAAAATTGTTAAAGTCTGCTTCGATAATAACGATTCTGCTGGCAATGTCTTTCCATTATTAAATCAAATCTGTATGGCGTCATAAGCTAAAGTTGTGCCGATGCACGGTCGAGTAGGAAGACGTGAGGACCAGACGAAAAACCTCAATCCATATCATTACGATGTCAGAAAATTCTGTCTCAATGGAATTCCCATTACACATTAAAGTCTGTATGGCAGTTTAAAAATAGCTTTCAAATAAATTCAGTAATAAAGACATTGAGTTTGCAAGACAGTCAAACAAATCTCGAAGAAAATACAAGAAAGACGCATTGGTGTGGAAGATATGGCATCTCAAAAATCTATATATGTTTAATTCAAAGGGAGATAATCTGAAAGTTTTGAAACTTTAATCATTATTTTCAGGTTGTGATTAGAATTAACATAAGCGTTTAAAGTGTTTTCTGAGCATACTGGAACTACTGTTAATTACGTACAAGAGAACTTCCTTCTGCTCATGCGCAAATTAAAGTTCTGTTCTAAGTTATTAAATTATGATTAAGTTAGATAACTCCGGACAGGACAAAAATTTACTAATATTTTTTCTTGACTTAAGTAATCAGACGTCTGTCCAACTCGAAAAAATCCATATATACATTACAAATGTACTAGCCTGGTCGGAATTAAGAAAGAAAAACCGTCAAGTTTTTATTTTTGTTCAGTATATATATATAATAGTCCTACCTGAAATATATGTAAAATACATTTCTTATATCATAACTTCAGTCGCTACTGAAAAGTATACAACTTTACAGGTACAGTGTATAATGACAAATGCATCTAGGCATGCATGAACATGCATATTAGTAAGGCAGGTGACTGCCATTAACGGTAAACGCATGGTTACATTACGATACTATAATGGCCTGAGGACTATTTCTGACGAAAGGACATTTTAAAGCAGGGAAACTTAGCACAGAACTGAATAGAATTAAATATCAACACTAGATGAAGTTTCAATATTTTACCACTTAGCCCAAAACGCTGGTCTATGACAAACTTCCCCACCTTACATTTACAAAGCAATACGAACGGTTGGAAAGTACATATATGAGATAGACGGACATGAATGTAAACGAAATCGAATTGGGTCCACGAATATACGGTTTCACGGATATGATGAAAACTATGATAGTATGATATAAACAATGAGAAACGAAAATGGTGCTAAAATATCCGTCAAAATCGCACATTACTTTTTCCCGCAGACTTTCTATTTGCAAATAAATACAAAACTGCATGACGAATATATAGGGTACAGCAAGACATGAAATCTTATTATGCAATAAAAAAGTCTGTTATGCATAAATTCATGGCCAAATCTGATGGAGAGAAAACTCGTAATTATCCGTTCATGGTCCAAACACACCTGTACATCAAAGAAATTGAGATTTGACCATTTTGACTAGTCTTCTCCAAACTAGGTTATTTACACAAAATTTAATTGACGATTTCAGAACAAAAATTAAAAACAAGCAATACATTTATAAATAGTATCAAGCTATATACAATACTGAAAATGAGCTTTAAAACAATGAAGTTTAGATGATTAAAAATGAGAAAGGGTGGCTATAGGATATCGGATATAGGATATTGGAATGATGGTTTCGGAATGAAAAGGGAAAAGGAAAATAATGGTCGCTCTGTCTACTTTACTGAATCGCAAGCTGTGTTCCTTTCCTGGTGCGTTTTCAGCAGTACTCAAGGTTGTAATTAAAGCAGATGAGACGCAAGTGACACATTAAACTAGCTACTCGCATCAGCTAGTTTTCTGGGATATTTACCTGATTAGGGTCTGGTGGCTGATAATGTACCTGATTTTATAGATATACCAGTTCAGATGGCTCGACGGTGATTATAAATGGCCTGTGATTTACCTGCCACTCGCTCGAGCGCATCCAATTTGGCTCCCTTTTTATTCTGTTTCCTCTTCTTGGGATAGATGTAGGGTCACTTGAATGTCCAGATGTATCAACTGGGACATTTACCTCGGTTACGTTATGTTCTTTTATCTTAGGAATTTTGTGGTGAAAGCTTTCAGGATTAGGAATACATGTACTGTGCTCGTCGTCACTTTTATAAGACTTTCTTCTGAGCTCGACTCACTACTGCTTGCGTACTGTTCTTCGTTGTCAGAAACATGAACAACTGCTAGTGATGGTGATCTATTTCGTTGTATTTCGTCTGGATGTGGTAAGCCAGAGAAAGGCAAAAGCATATTCGTGTGTAGCAGCTTACACTTTGTTCTTGAACCTTTCCGCTGAACTTCAAAAATGGGTATGTTTGGTATGGGTTGTCGCTTGACAATATAGGGATGCTTCTTCCATAAGTCTGCGAGTTTGTGTTTACCCTTGATACCCACGTTCGTAATGAGTACACGATCACCTGGTTGTAGTCCCACATGTTTGACCTTCTGATCATAGTACCTCTTTTGATTCTCTGCTGCTTTTCTAGGCTTTTGGTCTGCTGATTCATTCATCAAGTTAACAATATCCTTCAATTTATCGGCGTAGTTTTGGTGACTTTTCTTGACCGTAGGGTCACTATTCAGTCCCATGAATGCATCTACTGCTAGCCCGGGCTAAAGTCCAAACATCAGATATCCTGTACTCTCGTGCTCAGCCGCATTGTAAGCATATGTGAGTGTAGAAAGATGTGACTTCCAATCACTCTTTTGGCTATCTGAGAGATTTCCGAGCATGTTTAACTGGGTTTTGTTGAAACGCTCGACCATTCCATTGCCCATTGGATGGTACGGCGTCGTCCTTAATTTCTTGATGTGATTCAAAGTTTGCCGCCCCTTTGTCGCTATGGAAAATAGATGGAAATCCATAATGCAGGAAGAAGTTCTCAAATAATACATTGGCTGTTGTCTGTGCAGTTTGATTCGTGGTAGGTAGCGACTGGAGTGCTCCGTAATGACTAAGATATTTTCGAATCCTCTTTTTGATCTTTCGAGTGACAAAATTTATAATCGATGCAAACCAACTCCTTTGGGGCGGAAGATGCTATATTCACGAGTTCGGTGGCTTTAATTGGAACTGTTTTCCGTCTAATACACCTTTCACATAGCTGGACTTTGTTCTTGATGAAGTTGTTCATGCCAGGCCAATAAAATCGACGGCGTATCAATGAAGTCGGTCTATCGCGACCTTGATGCCCGAGGTCGTCATGGTACGATCTGAAGACTATTTCCGTCAGGGCTGATGGAAGGACGAGTTGTTCGATGCTCTCTCCACCGATGGAAGTTGTCCTGTACAGAATATCATCCTTAAATTTGTAGCTATCCCAAGCTAGCAAGTATCTTTTGTCTACATTTTGTCTCTCTACATACGCAGTGGTTAGACGCTGACCTTCAATCAGATTATCAATAATAAATCTGATGCTGTCATCTGATGATTAAGCCTTTTGCCAATCCATATAATAGCAGATAATGCTGTACCGCTTAGAGCTTCTTCTAGGACAACTTCTTCTTCATTTGTTTTATTTGTGATGTATTCATCTGCAGACACAATAGTTTCTGACAAAGGTACCTACGTCAATGTCAGGGGCCCGGCTAGCTCAGTTGGTAAAGCACGAGACTCTTAATCTCGGGGGCGTGGGTTCGGGCCCCGAAAATGTCAAAGGTCGACCAATTGGCTCGGAAGCTCAGTTGGCAGAGTGTTCGCACGGTAAGTGAGAGACCCTGGGTTCGAGTCTCGGTCGGGCCACGATTTTGCCCTCCCCTGACATTTGGTAGTTCAGTGTGGGTCCACGGCTGGGGCCGCGAGCATCAACAAGTGCACGTCTCGTTGGTTCCTCCGTGGTACCGGGTAGATTCGGGGACAAATCTAATTAAGCAGGGGGAAAATATCAAAGGTCGGCCATTAGCTCAACAATTCAGGTGTCTCACAGACAGCGAGAGGCCTTGGGTTCGAGTCCCGGTTGAGCCACAATTTTTCCCCTGTGACATGTGGTGGTTCAGTGTGGGTCCACGGCTAGGGGCGCGAGCATCAAATAGTGCATGTCTCGTTAGTTCCCCCGTGGAACCGGGTAGATTCAGGGACGAATCTAATTAAGCTGGGGGGAAATGTCAAAGGTCGCCAAATTGGCTCAACAACTCAGTTGTCTCACGGATAGCGAGAGGCCCTGGGTTCGAGTCCCGGTCGGACCACGATTTTTTTCTCCCCTGTGATACATCATCTACCAAAATTATTTCTTTTGATAGATATGTGCTTTGAGATTTAGTTTGTGTTACTTGTTCTTACCGAAAACGCCTTCCATTCAGCTTACTTAGTGTTTTACATTTAGGCAATTAGTAGACTGTATTCAGAGTATTCTGCATGGGTGAAAGTTTTCAGAAATTAATTGGGAAGATTACTCTCCCTACATAAACCATAGGAAAAATGAAATTTTCAGTATTAGAAATCAGATTTTCAGTAATGGAGATTTCTGGAACTTTTACCCATGGACCTCTCTTACTAAAGTAACATGCACTGTTTCTAATGAAATATGTATCAAAAAAGATTAAAAGTCATGTGGAAGAAAGCAAAAAAAAAGTCCTAAAGTACACTATAACAGAGTCCCTGTAAAAGGGTCCTAAAAATCAAAATTTTTCAGGGGAGGCCCCAGACCTCACCCCCCCACCCCCGTAATCCCCATTGGTAGGGGGGTCCCCTCTCATACTCTCCTTCCTTGCACCTTTGATGCTCGGCTTATGTCTTCGACATGAGCTGCCCCAATCCCCGACATTTAGGGGGCTGGATCCAGCCTTGAGCCCAGGTTCACAATCATACTTAAAGTTAAGGACCACCTTAAAGTTTAGAAGGAAAATTTCGCCCTTACAAAATTCACATTTAAATTATATTGAAAATCGCAGTTTTTGCGTGATCCGATCGACAATTGGAATGGAAATGAGATACAAAAGAAAAATCAAATACATTTAGGGTTTTGTAAGCTTTTATTTACACGAAGTTTTCGGACCTTAACTGTAAGATCGTTCTTAAGTTTATGGAATGATTGTGAACCTGGGCCCTGGTATGTCAGATTCCATTTCTATTATATTTTGATTGTAAGAAAATCCCTGTGTTTAATGCAGACAGAGTAGACCCTAATCAGACGGGATCTACAATATTGCCAATGTCCCTTTCATGGGATGCTAGGCATTAATGGATTAAAGACGGTGTTGGTGCAAGGTGGCAGACGTCAGCAGTAGTTTCTGCTATACGATATTTCAAACTGTAAATCAGCTTGCAGAAGAAACTCGAACTTGTGGGCGTTTCTTTTGATGTTCAGTATATATCTATAAACAGTCTTGGTGACGGTATAGGCCCTACTTCTACACTCTCTGTGAGGCGATGCGAGGCGTCTGACTAATATGAATTCCCAACTGTCAATGACAAAAGCAATTTTAACAGCTGTCATCTGGCAACGCCCCGGGGATGAGAAGCAATAACTGCGTGGACCTTAAAAGTAGGAAGTAAGTCAGTGGCAGAGCAATTTACAGAGCTAATTCACACTATATAATAATATCGCGGGGTATGGGCTGAATTTGAATATTCTGAGCCGACCCGAGGGTTCTTTAATTACCAAAACCAAGCCTGCAAATATATTGCAAAATATATTTAATAGAGAGACATATACGAGGTGTGTTTTGTATGATGACGAGTAGATGACTGCGCCTGAAAAATACAAATACATAGAATACAAACAAGTCACACAAAGCATACATGGACGTAAAAGACTTTATGAACAATGCATAAATATGGATGGATGGTAGAACCTTAGTTTCAGACAATGACATGCGTTTTCCACCTTGCTGACGTCACCACCAAACAGAAGGAAAAGAGAGCTTTTCCATAGAAATATAGAAAAAAACTTACTTAAATACCATGAAACTGAACGCACTTCATGAATCCTAAGAATATGCTAATTAATGCCAAATGAATGAAGTAAATGAGCTACATACCTGCAAATATATTGCAAAATATATTTAATAGAGAGACATATACGAGGTGTGTTTTGTATGATGACGAGTAGATGACTGAACGCATCAGCGCTTAACACAGGTGAATACATAATTCACACTGGACATCCCTACACCCACTACAGACACACCCAACATCTAGTATATGAGGAGGCGGAGAACCGGGTCGGGAACAAGGCTATAGGGAAGACCATATAGAGAAAGGTTGATTAGATAAGGGCTTTATTTTACCCTGTGACATTCTTCCCCACTTTGCCGAATGTCGTCCCGACATTCACCGAATAATGCGGTATGTAAGGTATGTATATGTATATGAAATGTAGCGTTATGTGAACGTGTAATGAAGTGAAATATAAAGACATCAAATAATAATAAAATTAAATGATAAATTTGGAAATAAAATAAGATTCTGATAAACCTGATACGTATAGAAACAGCCGGTTACGTTTAAGGGAAAAAAATGCGTTGAGTTTAATGTTGTACGTAGGATTGAGTGTTTGTATTTAACTATTCTGCTCTTGCAAAAAAAAATAATTATGGCGTTCATTATTTCTAGTAATAGCTCTAGGCGCCCGAAGAAGGCCCAGGTTATGCCTTTCTGTTGGCATGCGTAGTTGTTAACTTAGTATTGCTGCAAGTTATATCTGTTTCTACGTTATAATGACGTCTGCAATACTGTACCGGGAAAGAAAATACCGTCAGCAACATATTATAATGTTGCTATGAGATTTATGTGAAAATGAGTTTAATGAAAGAATGAGTTGAAATTCACTGACATTAAAAAAAAATAATGAATATTCTGTCAGTGAAAAAAAATGTTTAAACACAGTATGATACGGGTCATCGATGAAAAAGTTAACTGGGATCAAACTTACTAGGGACTGATGTTTAAGTGTTACCCCTCGGGGTAACATATCTGTTTCTGAACGTGACGAGTCACTGAAACAGACGAAAGGCATTGTCAGGTACATTTGCGAATTGTTTGGTAGCAATTCTGTATACCTGATAAGCAAACCAGCTCACTGAGCTTACAGTCCTTATGGAGTTCGAGTTCCTTTTTGTTAACTTTTACTGGGGAAAAGAAACCAATTTTAAATCAGTTGCCCCCGTATAGTAACACACTGGAACATTACGGAAATACGAACTAAATTATGAGATAAAACTATGAGATAAATTATGCTACATGAGGGAAATGGCCTACGATAATGAAAATTGCCTCGTCGCTAAAAAAACAAACCCCCTGTGAGACTGACCTTACAGGAGCTATATACACGCGTCAGTCTGGGGCAATGACAAGACTCTATATACAACAATATTGACTGTAAGGGCACTGCTGTACTACTTTCCATCTATCAAACTACAAAGACTGATTCCGCACCGTTTGTAACATTACAACACCCAGTCCCGCGAATCCATCCAGGCTGGTTTCCGCCTTGTGCGCACTGGTTTTGGACTCTCCTGCGTTACCTCAAGAGTACGAGGTAGAAGTCCTGGTGACCCAGGCCTTCTCCTTTGTGGGATGGTATATCGAGCTGGCGCTGCCTCCTGAATATGGTTCTCTGACTCAGCACCAGCATTGTCTGATATCGAAATATCCAACGCAGAAGAGTTCTGATGGATGGGTTCATCGGACAGGGTTTCATGCTGACTGTTCTCCCGGCTAGTTTGTTTACAAGGGAGAGCCATGAATGGTAGCAGCAAATTCCTGTGCAACCTTCTGATTTTCCTGCTCTTTGATTGGGTTGACTTAACCTCAAACACAGGAATATCAGGATTTGGCTGGCGCACCACAGTATATGGCTGCTGCTCCCATTTGTCCGCCAGTTTCTGCTTGCCGCGCAGACCAACGTTTCTTACGAGGACAAGGTCACCCGGATGTAAACAACCAGAGCTCCTGACTCTGAGGTCATAGTGCCTCTTATGTTGGGCTGCACTTTGCTTTGCAGTTTCTTGCGCTTTCTTGTATGCAAAGTGCAGGCGTTCCCTTAATTTCTTAATATACTCAGTCTTACTGGACGCAGACTGAGTATCAGGAGACAGGCCGAGAAATGCATCAATCGCAAGTCTCGGATGCCTCCCAAACATCAAGAAATAAGGGGAGTAACCAGTTGAGTCATGGAAGGTCGCATTGTATGCATGCACCAATGTTGGCACATGCGCCTTCCAATCACTCTTCTGGCTCTCTTCCAACGTTCCCAGCATTTTCAGAAGCGTCTGGTTAAATCTCTCGCATTGCCCATTCCCCATAGGATGATAGGGCGTTGTCCGAGACTTCTCGACTCCAGCGATACTACACAGCTCCTTTATGAGGTTAGACTCGAAGTTCTGACCTTGGTCACTGTGTATTCTGGCTGGAAATCCGTAGTGGACAATGAAGTTCTCAAACAACACCCGGGCCGTTGTTCTAGCCGTCTGATTCCTTGTAGGGAATGCTTGGGCGTAACGAGAGAAATGATCCGTGATGACCAAAATGTTCTCGTAACCTCCCTTAGAACGTTCCAAAGTGAGGTAATCCAGGCATAGTATTTCTAGTGGTGCGGATGAGACAATGTTCACCAGCTTAGCACTCCTCTCTTGCTGAGTTTTACGGAGTGTGCATCTAAGACACTGTCCCACCTTTTCTCTGATATAAGAGTCTATGCCTGGCCAAAAGAAACGTTGTTTGACCAGTGAAATGGTACGGTCTCTCCCTTGATGACCAAGGTCATCGTGTAGAGCACGGAAAATGGTGTCTCTATAGTCAAGGGGCATGACCAGTTGTTGAAACTCCTGTTCATTGATGACAGCTCTTCTGTACAGGACGCCATCTTCAGACAGAAAGAGACGGTCCCAATCCTTGAGATAACGACGGTCTATTGTAGGACTGGATCGGGTTAGCGAAGCTGGAACCCGAGATCCTGTCTGTAGATGGTCGATTATACATCTAAGGGTAGGGTCGTCTCGCTGAGCTTTCCGCCAATCTTTAGAAGATAAAGCGTTAGCTTCCAGCATCTGTTCAGGGATGCCGTCTGTAGGATCTGTGGGATCTGTGAGAGCCATACATTCAATGAACGGACACTCATCTGCACTGACGGTGACAGACTGGCAAATCGCTTTCAGAACTTCCGGGAAAATGATATGTTCCGACTCTGGAGTCTCTAATCGCGATAAGCCATCCGCATCAGAATTATTCCTGCCACTCCTGTACTTGATGCTGAACTTATAGTTGGAGAGGGAAGCTACCCAACGTTGTCCAGTAGCATCAAGCTTTGCTGTGGTGAAAATGTAAGTAAGAGGGTTATTGTCAGTAACAGCCTCAAACTTGCTACCATAGAGGTAGTCGTGGAATTTTTCCACCACAGCCGATTTCAACGCCAGAAATTCTAGCTTGTGCGCTGGGTAGTTCCTCTCTGCAGGCCTTAAACTTCTGCTGGCATATGCGATCACCCTCTTTCTACCATTCTGTGCCTGATATAATACAGCTCCGAGGCCATTCGAACTCGCATCAGTATGGAGAGTGAAGGGCTTGCTATAATCAGCATATGCCAGTACAGGAGGGTTAGTCAGATGGTGTATTATGGTTTCAAAACTGGTCTGCTGGTCTTGACCCCATGTGAAAGGTGTTGCATTCACATTTTTCTTCTTTCCTTTGGTCTTTGTAGGATGGCCAATAAGCAAATCTGTCAAAGGTCTAGCTATGGCAGCATATCCTTTAACGAAGCGACGATAGTAGCCCGTAAATCCTAGGAACTTACGGACGTCCTTCGTATTTTGAGGAACAGGCCACTTCTTGACGGCCTCTATCTTTGACGGATCGGTGTGGATACCCTCCTTGGAGACGACATGTCCAAGATAGAGCACTTGGTCACGAAACAGCTCGCATTTTGATGGTTTGAGCTTTAGGTTGTGCTCCTGCAACCGCTCGAACACGGCTTGAAGCCTATCAATGTGCTCTTCAAAGGTTGAGGAAAAGATGATGATGTCGTCTAAGTAGATTAAACAATCTCTCAGATTAAGGTCACCCATGCACCTTTCCATCAACCTCTGAAAGGTTGCCGGGGCATTGCACAACCCAAACGGCATGCGATTTGCCTCGAAGAATCCAAGTGTTCCAACTTGGAACGCTGTCTTAGGTTTGTCTTCCTCCTTTAGTTCCACCTGCCAGTAGCCTGCTTTCAAGTCCAAAGTCGAAAAGTACTTTGCGCCAGCAAGCAGGTGTAGGCTGTCATCAATACGAGGGATGGCATATGCGTCCTTTTTAGTGCGCTGGTTCAGTTTCCTGTAGTCTATACAGAACCTGATTGTGCCATCCTTCTTCCTGACAAGCACTACGTTGGAACTAAAGGGGCTGGAGGATTCCCGTATTGCACCGACTTGGAGCATTTCCCTCAGATGTTCTCTAACCTCTTGAAAAAGAGCTGGGGGAATGTGCCGGTATGGCTCCTTAAAGGGTGCCTCATCCTCAAGATTTATCTCGTGTTTCACAGTATGAGTGTGGCCAAGATCTAACGGCCCACGAGAAAAGATATGCTGCCACCTTGACAGGAATTCTTGAGCTTTCTCCTTTTCTGTTTCTGTCAAACAGGAACCGCTCAGATCAAGTTTGATGGTATCAGTGTTTTCTGATACTGTTGCCTGCTGTTGTTGGACATTAACAGTTGATGTTTTCCCTGACTTTGATGTTATGTCAGCTGATCTCAGAACATCAACTTCATTGAGCTCACAAATCAGTGACTTAGCTGGTATAGTCACTGCCTTAGCAGAAATATTGCAGATCCTAACAGGTATTCTGGCGGATGTTCCCGGCTTGTTAAGACCCACTACTCTCGGGCAAACAAGAAGTCTAGATGTTGTGCCATCTTCCGCTGGTTCTGTCACCACTGCCTCAACATCTCTAGTTTTACGAGCAAAACCTGTTATAAGTTTGCTCTCCAGAGGCTGCAACACTATTTTGTTAGTCGTTTTAACGACACCAGCTTGCTTGTTGCAGATTGAGGTCATAGCCAGTTTCCAACCCTCTGGAACATCACTGTCGTCTGATGAAGCAGACTTGAACTGCCGAATAATGTTGGTACCGACAATGACAGGTACAGTTTCAGTGTATTCTGTCAGTGGAACCACCAACATTGGCACGCTGATCTGTTCATGCCGTAGAAACGGAACAGTTACATTGACAGTAACATACCCTTTGTATGGTAGGGAATATCCGCCAGCCACCTTTATGTCCAGATCAAAATTTTCAAGTGGCAATATTTCTGGTTTGGGCTCTAGATGTTCTAAGAATTCTTCTGTAACGGTACTTATCATGGAACCCGAATCTATGAGTGCTCTAGTTTCAACCTTATTAATGAAAACTATATCCTCATTTCCTTTCCCTACTATTTGTTCCAGTATGTTACTATTAGGGCCCTGAGATGTTTCACTGTCTCCCATCTGCCCTGCGAGGGAGACAGTTATCGGTTTAACGGGTCTTGACTTTCTTTTTCTTTCTTTTCGGATTCTTTCGCTGTATTAGTTTGGGGTGTTCGTGATGATGACCAACTGCCACCTCGGCCACGTCCCCTGTAATATGACTTGTTCGGCGTACCTTTGCTTAAATTGTCCAACCTTTTCTCAAAACCTTCCATCGTTTTAACTATATCTATGAGCAGTTTTGTATTTGAGTCTTGTTGGACAGTCTGATGTTGGATTTCTATTTTACTGCTAGTATCTTTATCTTTAATCTTAACGGGTTCCTCTTTAACAGATTTAACTTCAACTTTCAAGTCTTTCTGTAGTGTACTTTTCTCCTGTGACATGACAATTTTATCTTGTGACAGTTCATATTCTGCCGCTCTGACCTTCGTCCTAAGCATTTCAAATCCAACTTTGTCCTTCTCGAAATGAACTCTTGACGCATTTTTGAGTTCAGTGCTGCGTAATCCACGCCAAAACTTATTCTTTAACATTTTATCCTTCTGACTGTCGCTCACATGTCCTTTCTCTTTCGCCTTCTGGTAAATCTCTTCTAAACGTATACTCCACAGAGTTACACTCTCATTTTCCTTCTGTGTTGCATTGTAAAATTCTTGCAGCACGCTTTCTCCAGTGGCGACATTTCCAAAAATACATTCTAACTTTTCCTTTATTTGCTTTGATGTAGCTTGCGCTCCTAATGTGACTAAAACCTTTCTCGCCTGGCCCCTTAAAGAATTTCTAATGGCCTGATTCACTATGTACTCTGGGTACACAGTAGAATCCATCAGGTACTGGGTCTCAAGTCGCCACTCTTCAAAACTGCTTTCATTCTTTGGGGTTGGATCAATCCCAGAGAAACTATTTACAAATGGTTTTACAAGATGAGTAACTTCATTCTTTGATGTTGGTTTATCTATCTCATCTGACCCTACTTTCGGTTTAGTCACATCTTCGTTCTTGCCATCTCTCTGACTTTCTTTAGTACTTTCTGTCCTGTGTTCTGCACTAGAAACTTTCTCGGGAACTTTGTCTAAATTAAGTTTTGTCCTGATTTCATTCTCTTTCTCTTGAAGCTCCCTTCCAGTTGTTTAAGGTAATTCTCTTTTCGACCAATCTCTTTTTCTCTTTGGGCTAAACCCCCTTCACTTTCTTGCTGTTCCTCTGATTCTTTCTTGTCTTCTACAACTTGCTTTCCTGCAGAGTCGGCAAGGGTTACAAATCGTTCTTCCAACTTTCTAATATACGTGTCTTTTCTTTCAAGTTCCTTTAACTGTGCTGCTTGCATTTCCTGTATTCTTTTCTCTTCTGCTTCTGTATGTGCTGAAAGCTGATTCCCTAACTCCGTTATATAGGTCATTAGTTTTTCCATCTCTTCACTGCTTGATAGTTGGGGATCTTTTGGTTCTGGTTTAATGTTGCCTTCTCTTTGCTCCATCTGCTCGGTCGCCCTTCTTCTTTCATTCCCTTCCAACTCTCCGAAATGTGTCAGTTCATATGAGTCCTTTGCATTTGTTCTTCCTGTAAAAGGTAATTTCTCCTTCGGTCTCACAACTGGTTTATCTCCTCTGTCCTTTTCCCATGCATTAATAGCTTTAAGAAGCTCCGTCTTTCCTATTTCATGTCCACCTTGTCTCCTTCCTCCTTGAAACTGTCTTGCATTTACTATCCCCTCGAAGTCTAGTTTGCCTTCTTTCTCAATTTCTTCTAACTCCCTTTTCAATTCGGTTTCTCGTTTATGTAGTAAGTCTATCTCATGCCTTTTTCTTAATTCTTCCTGTTTCCTTTGTTTCAGTAATTTTGCGAGTCTCTCTTCATCTTGTTTGATCAATATTAATTGCTTTCTCCTTACCATTTCATCATTCACTTTCTTCTTTCTTCTTTCCATTGCTATAACTCTTTCCTTCAGCTGACTTTCTTCATATAGCCTTTGCTTGCTCTTGTGTGCCATCATCTCTGCCTGCAGCTGTAAGGCTTTAACTCTTTCTAGAACATTCTTCCCAAGGCTGCCATCATAATCCTCTGCTTCTGATCTCTCCATTTCAGTTTTCTCGAAACTAGAGACAGGCGTGCTACTATCCTTCTTAATAATACTCTTCGGAGCATTTGTAATTGAGTCCTCGACCCTCTTAAGAAAGGTTGGCGTTGAAGGTTTCTCTGTCGGATGCCTAGAGATTTCTGTCAAGCCTAGACCTCCTTTTACCCCTTCTGCCTTGACCCTTTTCACTTGCTGATCCCTCTCCTCATCTCTATTCTTTATAGAGAACTGTTCTAAATAACTTTCAGGTTCTTCATAATCATACACATCTTCATCTTCGTCATACCGGCCTAGCCTATCATCAAACTCATTTCTACCATCATTCTGCAGTATTTCTGCTAACTCAAGTCTTCCCTTTCCTTTATCTTTTATCATTTCTTCTACTACTTCTCCTTCATCACGAACATCATCGTCCAGAGCGTTCATAGACTCTATATATTGCTCAAGTATATCTTCCTCTCTCTCTTCTAATTCACCTGGTCTTTCATCTATATCGAGGCCTATCTGTTCTGTTATTTTGGTCTTCTCTTTGATTTCTCTGTCCAAACTTTCCTTTAAGCTCTGAAGCTGTCTCTGTCGCCTTTCTAGTTCCAACTGAACTTGTCTTTCATCACGCTTCTGCTTTCTTATTTCTCTCTCCATCTTCTGTCTTTCGTGAGCAGATCTATCCATGTTCTTCTTCTCCCTTATAGCTTTATATTAATCTTTTAGGTAATATCTTATCTGAAGATATCAATTTCTTCAGCTTTTGCTTTGTTTCCAATTAATGGTCAATGACCTAGTTTTTTATGCAGCCAGAACTACTAACTGGGATGCGATCAGTTTTTTTTTCTGTTTCCAGAACTTAAAACTGACTTTTACTTCTCTGTGTATGTGTTGTCACTCAGCTTTTTTTAGTAGAGCTGCTAACTACTGTCCGTGTTAAGTCCAAAGGAGTTGATGATCATTAGTTGTCCTTCAGTCTATCAATGATATTTTTTTAATGCCAGAAAATTAACTGGTGTCTATGAATGTCTGTCTTAATATTCACTAATGACAGAAATTGTAACCTCTTTCCAGTCAAAAGTGGCACAGAATGTAATTTTCAAGTGGCATTTCGCACAACATATCAACCTCTGCTAAAGTCAACCACAGTTATCAACCTTTGATAATATCCACCCAGCTTATCAACATCTGCAAATGACCAATTCTAAACTTATCAACCTCTGCCAATGTTAGAGTTTCAAACTTAACATCCTCTTCTAATGATTCTCTAGACCACAATTAACCATGAATCAACTATTTACCTAAGCTGGAATCTAGCTGATTATCACCCTTTAGAATATATTCAAGTATCAACCACGTGCCTCAACAAATCGGCTTTCAATTATCAACACTGCACTGCAAAACTTGTATATCAATAACAGCTAACTACTTATTCAGTTAACACTTATCAGCTGTCAGATCATTAATCAACTATCAACTAACTACTATTTACAAGTAAGCTAACTATCACTCACTAGATTAATGTCAACCTCAACTATCAACTACAAATAAACTCACTTTAACTAAGTAGCACCGGTTCACTATATCTAACTCCTGTTGATTCAAGCACTATCAACTTCAAGTTGAAATTCAATCAACAATCAACCATCAACCATCAACTACAAAAAGACACGGGTCTAGCTTATCAACCTTCAATATACAGGCCAACTGTAATCAACTTATGAAATTCTGATGATCAGTTTCTACTTACAAGAGCTTTAGGTAAATAATCAACCACTAGCAATCACTCAACCATCGACCAACAACTTTTGATAACCATCTGAATTTCACATATACAAACTGAATGTCAACCACCTAGGAGTTTTGATATAACTTATTTGTCCTTATTTTTTTTTATTACGATTCTCTTATAGACTAAATGTCAGGCAAGTCTCTCAACCACCAACCATAAAGCAAAAACCATCAACAGTTGATCACTTCACAGAAATTGTCAATGTATTTGTAGTTCTATTCCTGTGATATTCTAATTAACCGAACATATTTTCATTCAGTTGTCAACCCCGAATTCAGAAATCAATTTCCGCGACAAAAATTATCAACTGACTCACCTTTCCATATGCTTCAAAACTTCGCGTAGCCCTGAGTATGATTCACTGTTTTTTTTTTTTTTTTTTTTGTTTTTTTTTTTTAAACAGCTTGGCAATGTAGGACTAACTGCAAATATCCTTGTTTTCACGTTTTTTTCTAATTTCCACTAACCATGTTTATTTATTTCTCTGTGTTTTTATTTATATTTTTATTTTATATTATTGTATGTATGAGCAGTGGTTTTATCCTTATTAATTTTTAGAAGTATACCTCCGGTGTTTATAAAATATTGGTGTACCTTAGTAATTTTAAGCTGTATACTTCAGGTATTTATTCAGTATTTTATACCTTACTTATTTTTAACAGTGTACTTCAGGTATGTTTAGTATGTTGTACCTTATTAATTTTTAACAGTATACATCAGATATGATTGTACCGTTTTCTACCTTTATAATTTCTAGCAGTATACTTCGGATAGAAATATAGTATTTTTATACCTCGGTTATTTTAAACAGTTTACTTCGGGTATGTATCTTGTATCTGATCCCTTTGTAATTTTTAGCAGTATATCCCGGATAACATTTTTTTATTTTTTTTATTTTGTGGAATTTTCTTTTTTCACGCAAAATATGTTTAGTTTTTGGTTAACTGTACAATACACAGAAATAAATTTCCATGGTTCACATGTGTCAGTTCTTTTATTTTCTCAGTATCCTTCTTTTTTTTTCCGCGAAGTATATTTAGGTTTCATTAACTGACCAATACACAGAAATTAATTTCCATGGTTCACATGTGTCAGCTTATTTTAGGGAGTCGTGACGACTAATTCATACACAGAATTTTAAATATTCGCTTATCGCAAAAATATTTTTCTGTGACTAATTGAATTATTTGTCAGTCACTGTTTTAATGGGTCACCTGTGGCAAATTCAGAAACAGAATAGAAGATTCTGCTGTAAACTGAATTTATTTCGTGCCACTATAATGAGCACTTACCATGTGGTACCAAGGGAATGATACATTTTGGGGGAAGAGCTTTTTGCAGATCAGCTGAGCTTTCTAACAAAAGCGATGAAAATGTCGCGATGCCTTCCACTTGAAAATATAATTTCCTAAAAACTTTACAGTATTCCAGGATAATCAATTTTCAAACGCATTCTGTATTGTTGAAAAGAGAGAGAGAGAAAAAAAAATATGTATGAGCTACTGTGTAAATCTTGAAAACAGAGTTGTTTTCAAGCTGAAGCTGAAGTAATAAATGAATACAATGTATTCTATTACATTTGTAGTAGTAATTCACAATAAATTTGAATTCAGTTTAATTAAAGTGATTGTGTCTTACTATAGATGATGTAGTAGCTCAGAGATTTGAGGAAAAGAGAAAAAAAAAATTCAATGCACTGGCCGGTATTCGAACCACCGCGAGACACAAACTTATAGTTTACAAGACTTGTCTCTGTTCCATTACGCCATGGCCCCGTAAGCTGACAGATAGGAATTTATCAGGTATATAAGCTTTACACTGTCGCTACTCTAATGTAATTGTGTGTATGCACGCGGAACGATCAAAGCGCGGGAAATTTACCTTACAGCGTGAGGTGACATATGGAGCACATGGTACTTTTTCAAGAACAGTTTCAGAATTTGGCGTTTGGGAAGCAAATTCTTTTGTATTTGAGGATTAGCAGTTTTACAGGGAAGTCAATTTAAGATGTTGAATTGAGACTTTGCTGTCAGGGCGGGGTTGGCTTATTGGATGATAGGATATTGGTCACGGAAAAAGGCTATCGGATTTGGCGGAGACCTGGACAGGAGAGCAGGGTTGACAGAAGTGGACTAACCCAGTGATCGACCAAGAGAAATTAACTGTCACTATGCCATCATACTTTCAGTCTTACAGCCTGCTGAGGGGTGATGTATGATTAAAATTTGATAGATGATATGATGAGAAAAAGATGATTGGCGATGAACAGTATTTACAGATGCGTACTATATTCAATACGGCGGAACGCTCAAAAGTAAACAGTCGAGTGGATGTGTCATGGTGCACCTGTGTCTATCTCTGCATGCGGACCCGGATCAGACGGCTTTTGTTCGCTTAATTTTATGGATCTAGGCAGAGAAACCACACACGTTATACCTCATCGAGACGCATGTTTACTTCAGGTACCGTCTTGCAATGTGAAAGTCTTATGTCAAGTAATACCTTTGAAAAGTAATGCCTATGTTTAAGCAAGGTGGAAATGTAAAAGGTTCCTACCGTAACAAGAATGTTCCATCCATCCTTAAACGAATCACAATGTGTCACATGATCACAAAGTTAAAGTTATATGTACAGTTCAAGACCGAGGTACACGATCTTGTCAAGTCACTAAGAGGCTGATGAACACAGTTTCGAAGTCCGTTGCTGAATCGGTAGGGTCACTCCATTGTGATCACAGTCGATGTCAACGAATTAAGCGTGGGCCCACTTTGAATGAAGAAACACGTGTTCAGATGTAAACAAACAGAGTTCCGGAACTGAGTATGACGTCACCAAACGTGAATATCCGGATCATGCGCAGTAGACGAAGGGAATGTCCCAGTAATGGCTATGGCATCTCGTTGTCACGTGCGTGCAACGTTGGCAATTTCACACTGGCCACCAATTTATCGCGGGGTATGGGCTGAATTTGAATATTCTGAGCCGACCCGAGGGTTCTTTAATTACCAAAACCAAGCCTGCAAATATATTGCAAAATATATTTAATAGAGAGACATATACGAGGTGTGTTTTGTATGATGACGAGTAGATGACTGCGCCTGAAAAATACAAATACATAGAATACAAACAAGTCACACAAAGCATACATGGACGTAAAAGACTTTATGAACAATGCATAAATATGGATGGATGGTAGAACCTTAGTTTCAGACAATGACATGCGTTTTCCACCTTGCTGACGTCACCACCAAACAGAAGGAAAAGAAAGCTTTTCCATAGAAATATAGAAAAAAACTTACTTAAATACCATGAAACTGAACGCACTTCATGAATCCTAAGAATATGCTAATTAATGCCAAATGAATGAAGTAAATGAGCTACATACCTGCAAATATATTGCAAAATATATTTAATAGAGAGACATATACGAGGTGTGTTTTGTATGATGACGAGTAGATGACTGAACGCATCAGCGCTTAACACAGGTGAATACATAATTCACACTGGACATCCCTACACCCACTACAGACACACCCAACATCTAGTATATGAGGAGGCGGAGAACCGGGTCGGGAACAAGGCTATAGGGAAGACCATATAGAGAAAGGTTGATTAGATAAGGGCTTTATTTTACCCTGTGACAATAAAACAGATGTCTATCTTCCTTTTATTTTTTTTCTGTGCAGTTTTCTTTAGGGTAGGGTAGGATAGGAAAGTTAAGATAAAATAAGATTTAAATCGATAAGTTACACAACAATGCAACACAAGCTCTTTGTGAGCTTTTGAACCGACTGCAAAGTTCTTTAAATTATTTTTCTGTCCACACCAATTCATCGTCACTTATATTTATAGCTAATGTTATTCGTTGTAAACTTATCCGACTTATAGTAACATTTGTATCTACATCTATGTGTCTGGAACAGTGCACAGTCCTGGGCCGTGCTCGATTGGGCTGTGTGCATTGTGCCAGAACTGTTATTCAAGTTCAGGAATTTAGCATACCAATCGAGCAGGATAGTGGCAAATACACAGTTATTGAACAATCATGACATTAGTACATCCGAGCAACACACAATCTCTTCTGTATGGTGGCTGGTTTGTGCCATTTCGTCTTTTCGTCTTTTCGCCGCGAAAAGACGCCACGCGAAAAGACGAAAAGACGAAAAGACGCCATGCGAAAAGACGAAAAGACGAAAAAACGCCAGGCGAAAAGACGAAAAGACGAAATAACGCCAGGCGAAAAGACGAAAAGACGAAACCCGCCACGCGAAAAGACAAAATTGCAGCGCGAAAAGACGAAAAAACGCCATGCGAAAAGACGCCATTTGAAACTCTTAAATTGTCGTCTTTTCGCGTGGCGTTTTTTCGTCTTTTCGTCTTTTCGCCTGGCGTCTTTTCGTCTTTTCGCGTGGCGTTATTTCGTCTTTTCGTCTTTTCGCATGGCGTCTTTTCGTCTTTTCGTCTTTTCGCATCACGTGTTTTGCATTAAGATATATCAATATATCCTATTCTAAATGCAGTTAATACTTTGAATACTTAGACAGGTGTTTCTTTTTTAAACTGTGTAGACCCTGATCAGAATGCAATCTGTAAAGAAGTGTACTAATCACGGTTTGCAGCTTTTGCCGCTAAACTGTTCTTTTAAAAACATTACCGAAAATATGAGGAAAGAAGTCATTATGGTATTTCTACTGAACGGACAGAAAAGAAAATGAGCCGTCCTAATGTTTTGGAGTAAAACACTCCAAACAAATTTCATCCTATCTTAATTTTGATCTTAAACTGCCTAAAAGATTAACCACTTGTTGACCATGTAATCTCTCTCAAACTATGAAACATTGTTGTACTTCGCTGTATGAAAAAATAATGATACGGTATTTTCCCTAATTTGACATACATTTAACTGCAGCTAACCCAAAATTTTGACAAGTTTATAGTTTTCTAAATACGTGCCAATCGCAGACAGACCAGAGCCTGATTAGACTTCTCTTTGGCTTATGTGTCCCAATATTTAAGAATATTATGGTATCATTTAGCTGCAGCTCAAGCTATAACACTTTCTTATAGGAAGTATTTTTAATCTGAATGCACCTCTGTGAGAGATCCATTTTAAATTGAAAATGTGCCTCCTTCCGCCTTTTTTACAAAGGGGCACAACTACTGTTACTTCCCCTTCAAGTCTTCTTTAAACGGCAGGGATGGATTTTGCTAGCTCAAATAGGGCAGCTGAAGACAGGACTAGGTGGAAAAGGAGTGTTTTAGAGTCATCTGTGGTGCCCCAACGACCGCACAAGATTATGGGATAGGCTAGACTAGACCAGCGGTTGCAGTCAGTTCGACCGCCCACCCCCCCCCCCACCCCTCCACACACACACACACCCTCGCCTCAGTGGTCCTTCAGATGTGACTCTAAACCGCGTGGTCCTGTCTTCATATGACCTTAGCATTGGTGGGACGTTTTGCCCAATTCTCTCGATCTCTCAGTTTGAACAATAATATTGTAACACAGTTTACTAAAAAAAATACATTACAAACAAATAGTAGATTAGGTGCTAGCATTAAGTAATAAATTTGGACCATGTTACCATTATGATCCTAAATCCTAGGACATATGTGTCCTGGGAAAAGAGTGGTCTGGTCAGGCTCTGCATTGGTAACCATTCTGCGTATGTTATGATACAGCTCGAGATATGAAAATCTACTTGTTCAAACTTAATAAAAAAAAAAAAAAAAAAAAAAAAAACGGTTATTTTTTACGTAGGATGCATGGAGACACAGGTTTCAACATATTTGCATCTGTGCTTAAGGTGAACGGGACCACTCTCAGGGGAAGCAATTTTGCATTTTTGCATCCTTTCTTAAGGAGGGTCAGCTCTTAAAAGTAGAATTTGGTCCTCTAGGAGCAAATTCTTTCCTTTAAAAGTAGATCTATTTAAGAATCTATTTTTTCTGTTTGCTTCACTTCCCTATCTTGGAAAGCAAATAGAATGTCACAAAAGTTGACCCCCTTTGTAAATATGACAGAAGGGGACAGAATGTTCAGTATTAGAGAGATCTTTCTTGGAGGTGTATACATTCAGCTATACAGTCAAACCTGCTTATGTGGTCACCTCTATTAAGGGATCACCTGTCTTGAGCAGCCACCTTGGTCCTTTGAACCAAAATACAGTGTATGGGGTCATCTGTCTTAAGTAGCCACTTTTTGTCTTTCCCTTGGGTGACCCCTTAAGATAGGTTTGACTGTATTTCTCAAAAATGCTTGCTACAACAACGTAATAGGTCTGCCTACGCTCCTGAATGAGTAAATTTGCGTCTGCTAATTTTTAAGTCAACATGGCCCAGATTATTTTAATCAATAACTGTAATTATTGCCGACCCCATACTAATACTTTTAGCTATCCTTTTCACTTTTAACAACTTTTATTTTTCTGTCGGATAAAATAAATCCATCCTAATTTTCATAAGACTGCTGCTAGATACTGATTATCTTGATTAAATCTGTGTTTGATCTCATTCAACAAGGCACAAATTTGTTATTCAATCTAAACGGTACCATAGTGACCCAAAATGTTGCCGACCCCACGTTAATTTTATAGTCTATCCTTACAATTTTTAGCTGTCAAAAAGATACATAAAAAACATTTCAGTGGCAAATTCTGTGATCAGACTGCTTCTGTAGCTGCGTTTGCAGTAGTCTGATATGAGTCTGTATTGTTTACTCAGACAAATCTGTCTAAGTATTAGGAATCAATACAGTTATCAATGAAAGGGTATTTGTGTGTCGTCTTTTCGTCTTTTCGCCTGGCGTCTTTTCGTCTTTTCGCCTGGCGTCTTTTCGTCTTTTCGTCTTTTCGCATGGCGTTATTTCGTCTTTTCGCGTGGCGTTATTTCGTCTTTTCGTCTTTTCGCATGGCGTCTTTTCGTCTTTTCGGCGCGAAAAGACGAAAAGACGCCATGCGAAAAGACGAAAAGACGAAATAACGCCCGTTATTTCGTCTTTTCGTCTTTTCGCATGGCGTCTTTTCGTCTTTTCGGCGCGAAAAGACGAAAAGACGCCATGCGAAAAGACGAAAAGACGAAATAACGCCACGCGAAAAGACGAAAAGACGAAATAACGCCACGCGAAAAGACGAAAAGACGAAATAACGCCATGCGAAAAGACGAAATAACGCCATGCGAAAAGACGAAAAGACGAAAAGACGCCACGCGAAAAGACGAAAAGACGCCACGCGAAAAGACGACAATTTAAGAGTTTCAAATGGCGTCTTTTCGCATGGCGTTTTTTCGTCTTTTCGCGCTGCAATTTCGTCTTTTCGCGTGGCGGGTTTCGTCTTTTCGTCTTTTCGCCTGGCGTTATTTCGTCTTTTCGTCTTTTCGCCTGGCGTTTTTTCGTCTTTTCGCATGGCGTCTTTTCGTCTTTTCGTCTTTTCGCGTGGCGTCTTTTCGCGGCGAAAAGACGAAAAGACGAAATGGCACAAACCAGCCACCATACTTCTGTTTACCGACATATTGGATAGTGGTTGAACTACCTATATAGCATGACTACCTACGTTGGGCCAACGTTGGCTGAGGGTGGTCAGTTCGGTTGGCCCAACGTTGGCTGCCAACGTTGGGCCAACGTCACTTTGCTCATCGGGCGAACGTTCGACCAGCGTGTTGGCTCAGCGTTTGTCCAACGTTACAATTTTTTTCCTACAACGTTCGGCCAACGTTACGCCAACATATATGGCTTATATCAGCCAACGCAAAAACAATCCTTCATCTCTGTGAAGCAGCCAGTAAAAATAATTAGTTATTTTTACTGGCTGCTTCACGGAGATTTAGGATTCAGCGATGTAAAAGTATACTGATATTTAAATGCGATCCCAAAAACACAATTCTGCGAATCTCTGTATATATTATACGGCTGTTCCTTGTTTGTAAAATTAATTGTCTTCCTCCCCGTTTCATAAGCGAACAGGGACGACTAAGATCAGCCTTCTCATATGAACTATCTTATCAGATTCTTTCCTTTCCGCATACACGATCTATCCGGTGAATCCTGGTTAATCGAAAGTAAAGCAAATACACAATTTTGCGAATCTCTCTGATCACTTGATGTGGCTTTCTCGTGTTGGTCCCTCCATCCCTTCATGTGCGAACAGGAACGACTAAGATCAGCCTGCGCATGTGCGCGGTCTTCTCAGATCCTTCCTTCTTTGCATACACATTCTGTCTGATGAATCCAGGTTATGCTGTTGTGCAGACTGATTTGAGTACACATGCCTAAGATCGATTTTTGCGCGAAGACATTCAGGATGAACCAAATTAAGCGAAATTTACAATCTGCTTGAATTGAAGTATTGAATATTACTTTATATTACGGCTTTGAGTGTACACATTATAGTTTCCTATTCTAAGAATACAATCTTTGCTCCTCAAAGCCATATGGTTATGTGTAGCACTTTTCTGTTATATCTGAATGCCATTAATAACAGAGGTACTAATAGCTTAATTGCTGAAAGTGGATCGTCTCCTTGGTAACCAGATCTTTCTTCTGATACAATCAGGGTAAACAAGACTCCTTGCTGTGTGATCCCTAATTAATTACAGAACTCCACTTTTCAATGTATCTTGTTAAGATGTTGTAAACAACCAAAGCTTGTTATTAATATTATCATTATGCCTGGATCTATATTGTTACATTATGAAAGAAAATTTATCAAGCAAATATATAAAATATTTTCATGGAAATATTAGTAAATGTATGCTTTTCAAAGTCAGAGCATTTAATAACAATACAAATAGTCATAAATAGAAACTAAATAAATGAATAAAAAGAAACAAATAAGAAGACCTCTGAATGAAAATTATGCTAGTGACATAGACTTAATATATAAAGTACTTGTATTTATGCGCAAGGATCATAGAATGCTTAATCCATCTTTTGAATGTTTAATTTCTGCTTTCATTCATAAATATCTACTTGCATTGTATTATACCATTACTTGTACTGTATTACTCTATTTGTATCTTATTACTACATGTAGTTCATTCTCGTTCACTAACATTTGAAATTTTGCTTAATTTGTTTTGTTTTGTTTATGTTTTGTGTACATACACTTGTATATAACTCTGAGGGCCTCATGGAAGATTAGTTGTATTGCTAAATGTTGTCACCCTCGTAAAATAAAGACTTTACTTACTTACTCACTTACTTACTTATATAAAAATTAAACTGACTTATTCATATTCATTCTAATTAATATTGAAATCTGGTGTTCAATTCCCCATGTTATCCCAACGATGGGCCAACGTTACTCAACCCACGTAGATCCTAACAATTTATACGCATGTGAAAACTTTAGCCCAACGTTGGCCCAATGTTGGATGACCGTTTAATGGCCAACATACTTTTTATCTAATTATCTATTCTAATTATCATTGAAACCTGGTGTTCGATTCCCCACGTTGGCCGAACGTTGGGCAAATGCTACTCAACCCACGTAAATCCTTACAATTTATATGCATATGAAAACGTTGGCCCAACTTCGGCTCAATGTTGGCCGACCATTTTATGGCCAACACACTTTTTTGCGAAGAATGTACACAACATGCTATGAAATAAAGTGTTGCACCAGCCTAGGTCCAAGACCAATTATTCCTTTGTATCTAAAGCAAAAATATACACAACTGTAGTAACGTTGGGCCAACGTTCGGCCAACGTTATACTCCTAATGCCAAAGCTTAGCCAACGGTGACACCTTATGCCAACGTTGGCCCAACGTCGGTAAGCTATCTGGGTATTAACTGATTACATTTACATTCTTGGTGTATTTACTGAAAAGCCATATAGTAAACCATTGCAACTTAATGTAGTTAACATTCAAATAATTACATTGAGCCACGCAACGTCATATGACTTAAATGACGTCGAAATAAACATGGCTTTCTACTATCTGATTGGACGTCGGCGACGTCATGACGTCATTAACGCTGTTCCGCTGTTAGCAGAAAAACTGTGTGTAAATGTTTTACTGCTTCAGTTATAGCGCTTATAAAGGAGTTTTTCTTCAAGGTTTTGATTGAAGCGATTGTAAATATAAGCAATGAACTTAATTTTTCTAATGTTTATCGAAGTGTCACCTACATTGACTCACTAGCAAAGTTTCACTTTCATGCGACCCAATGTAGTTTACACTTCGCTAAATCTCAGAAAAGTGAAATTCATTAATAATCGATAATCAGTCGTTATTTGGAAATCTCCGATAATCGTTTGCATTTTTCAGAATCGATTAAATCAGAAATATATGAGCAAGGCCTAAAAAACGAAGGCTATAATATTTTATTAAACGAAAAACATTTTTTCTTTACATTTCTATTTTGCAGTGTGGAAAAACTGAGATCTAACAACAGTTTATATGCACTGAATTGGTTGAATGATTGTCCTTGGACGTATCACCAGTAAACAATTCTGATTCTGATTCTGAATTGAATGTGTAGCTTTATGTAGCAAAAATTAGGAGTGATTAAATAATCGATAATCAGTCTGTGTCTGTAAACCGATATACTATTGTGAAATTTCTGCCGATTCGGGAAACCGCCGTGACGTCACAGTAATGGCGGCTCCTTAGAGACGGTGAAAGCGATCCATAACAACGCATTGTCAGCCTTCCGTGATTTTGGTGTATTTGAATCTTTAGACCTATTTACGCTTATTATTTCGTCAAATATACATGTATTTTAGAAAATAAAAATGTTAACTGGGTTTCTAAAGCTTTTTCAGCGAATTTTATGCACGAAAGCAGCTAAAATACATTTTTTATGGATATTTCAAATCACGACATAGGCTATTCAATTCACGCACGAACTTTACATATTCATGTATCTGTCATGCTATGCCAAGACTACAACATACAACACATTATTATTATCATTATTATTATTATTATTATAAAAATATCATTTGAAAAATAAATTATTGAAAAGAAATATAAAATAAAACACACAAATATCTATAATGCTATAAATTGCATGGCAGAACCGTGAAAATACCGATCATGTCCAACGTTATTAATCTTGTTAAAAAGTTCTGTTAAAACTTATGATAACTGATAATAATGAAGTAGCAGTAATAATTATAATAATAAGACAGGGTAATAATAATTATATTAAGAATAATAAAAATGGAGGAGGTAAAACAAAATAATAAAGACTGCCGATTAAAAATTTTGCAACAACTAGATCTAGATGTATGAAGATCTAGCTAAAATAATTTACTGAGACAGACGATTTATCACATAAATAGATGCAAACCTCAACGTATAGCAATATGTTGTGCAGTATTTGTATCGCAAGTTTTTGGAGCAAAAACTGGAAATATATGAAACTACTGTGCATGCAAAATTCCAGTAATTTGCGGTGATGTATGAAGTAAGGGGATAAGGATAGGTTGGGAGAGTCTAGAGACAAGGAATATTCTTTTCAGGTTTAGCATTGAGTAAAAATTCATGGTGTGTCAAGCAACTGTAACTAGATATATCACTCGCGCTCACCGCTCTTGTTGATGTGATCCCCTTTACAACTGATCTCCAGAACTGTGAAGTTTTACTCACCAACTGATTGCTAGGGCTGATCATTTTCTGAAATAAATAGGTGTTATCATTCCTTACTTTAAACGGATTATCAGTCATTAGCTGCTTCTCTGCGTTTTTTTTTGTTTTTTTTTAATTTTGCTGTGTGTGTGTTTTTATATGCAGGGCGGGGTGGGGGTGGGGGGGGGGGCGGGTATTAGGGGAGTGGACTGGTGCAATGGAGATGTTCCTTAAAAGAATACCTGGTTTTCTTAATATCTTAATAGTGTTCTTAGTTCAGGAAATATTCAGGAAATATTTTATTGTGAGGAATCGCTGCAAGCTTTCACCATTGTAAATGACTGTAATTAGCCAACTTGCAACAAATGAAACATACTTGAATTTCATATAAAAGTTTTGTAACTAACACGATTTGGGTATTTTATTTGGCAACTAAAATGACCTACGTTTAATTTCATAACCTTAAATAAGCCGGTAAAAATACTGTGTAAAGATGTGGGTCCCAATCACTGTCCCGCTTTTGTTTATATTGCATCGCTTGACGGGCGACAGAAAAGGAAAATTGCATTTTTAGGGAGCGATTTATCATTTTTCAAAAACATATTCCCCCTACCTTTTACCAGTAATGAACATAACCAACATTTTATTTCCAAACGTGAAGGTTATCTTTTTATAATTGTAATGTTCTTGTTTGCATCTATTGTTGGAACTCAAGTAAAATACGTCCTGCTAGTTTTACAGTTTAATCTATTCTAAAGACCAAGCATGCTACAACATACATACGGTATAAATCATGTCAAACCTAATTAAAGTTAAGACCTACAGGAGAGGTTAGCTATTACCAGAAACTCTCACATAAGCTCTCTGCCAATACATTACATCCCTTTCTTCCTTTAAAATAAAAATTAAGTTTAAAACTTCAAAACTAAAACTTTAAATTCTAACTTATGCGAAATAGCTGTAACTTTAGAGATGTATTACTAGAGTAAATACAGTAATATCCAATTCACAAATTTTCTCCTACGCAACTTCATGTATCAAATTTAATTGTAAATGATAAAACATGAAGCACTGATAAAATGTAAACTGAACCATGGCAGACTGTTAATTATTTCTGCGGATGTGGTAATTGAAACAAAATGAAACTGTCAAAATCCAACACTTTCTCACACACACATTCATTCCAATGTCACTGCTTATCTCGAAGTCCTGTTTCAGCATGCTGTTTATTGCTAATTTTAATTTGGTTCATTTAGGTCTCTCACATGGCTGGTATGTCTGTAAAATAATTGATTTGATTGTGATCTGAGTTTTACACGAGGTCCATATTGACCTACTACGCTATACCAGTCATTTTCCCATTTTGGATCAGACTTCCCCGGCTGCCTGCGTAGAACCAGAACTTTCTGACCAAGACGAAACCGTTTGTAATCCTTCCCGGCACGTTTGTCTGCATTTTTCTTCATAATCGCCTTTCGTTTAGAGTCTGTTTCGCGTAGTTTTTCTGGTACAGTTCCCTTATCAAATGAGGGGAGCTTACTTCTCACCTTCCTGTTAAAGAGTAACTCACTCGGAGGTATGTTTGTAGTACACTGAGGTGTCGTGCGATAGTTAAGTAGAAACTTGTATATTTCAATTTTCCAGTTTTTCTTCATAAGGCAAGCTGCTTGAATTGCCTTTTTCAGACTTTTGTTGAAGACTTCAGTTAATCCGTTGGCACGAGCCCAATAGGGTATTACTTTCCGATGTTTTATTCCATTTTCGGCTAAGAAATTTTCCATCTCCTCTGACACAAATTGTCTCCCATTGTCAGATATTAGCTCATTTGGAAATCCATGAACTGCGAACACTTTTATCAACCTGTGTATGATAGTAGTGGAAGTTATACTTTGTAAAATTTCTACTTCAGGGTATCTTGAATAATAATCCACTAACACCAGGCAATATTGTCCTCCTTGAAATGGACCTGTAATGTCAATTCCTACTTTCTCCCATGCACTGTTGGGCAAATCTGTTGTTTGTATGGGTGGTGGTTTTACTGGATTTGATAACCTTTGGCACACACCACAATTTGATATTAGTTTCTCTACATCATTGTTTATTCCAGGCCACCATAGTTTTTCACGTAGTAAAGCTTTAGAGCGATAAATACCTTGGTGCGTTTCATGTAATATTGAGAGCACACGTTCCCGTGATTTATGAGGTATTTATAGATTTACCTAGTATATTTCAGGATAAATCTGTTACATCTTCCATACCTGATTATTTCCAAAATTCTGAACCACCTATTATTTGTTATAAGTATAACAAACCGATTAGAAGTATCATATTTAATTTCAATAAACTTGTGTCTGATCTTGACATCGATGCTAATACTCCTGATTCATGAGATTGTAAAGATTCCAAATTTATTTACCCATCAGCAGGTCATGTTGTGACTGGAAATTTGAAGATCATCCCGGATTCTAGAATTCGTAACATTGTTTCTAAGGGTCCTAAGTATAGATTCCCTTCCCATATCGATTTCAACAGATGTAGGGAAGAAATTGCATCTGCATTAAATGATTTTGGTAATCGTTGGTGTAAACGAGAGGGTGTTGAAAGTAACGCTTTAAAGAAATGGAAACTAAGTATCTTTAATATTGTGGATAAACGTATAAAGTTTTATTCACACAATACTAATCTTTTACCTCCTAAGCCTAAATCTTCCTTTAGATATTTGAAGCAGGGTATCCAGGATTTTCATAGGAAGTATGTTTTGGTTCCTGCTGACAAGGCCGCAAACAACATTGTTGTTGTTTGTCGGATGCACTATATTAACACTTTGAAGCAGGAACTTAACGGCACCACGGCTTACGAAGAGACTTTTACAGATGAGAAGACTGTCGTTAATAGCCACTCAAATAATTTGCCTTTAAAGTTTGCTGTAAACGTTAAGGAACGCCAAGACAGACTTCCTACGATGTATTGGTTACCTAAGCTTCACAAAAAACCGTATAAAGCTAGATTCATTGCCAACTCTAGCTCTTGTACTACTACAGAATTATCTAAATTATTAACTTCTTGCCTCACTGCTGTGAAATCTCGTGTCATTTGGTACTATGAGACAGTGTATGAGAGGTCAGGGAAAAATATGTTTTGGTCTATAAAAAATTCTGGTGAGGTACTTAGTAAACTGAAGTCAAGAGGGTTCCGTGCGACTAGTTTGTCCACTTATGATTTTTCTACTCTTTATACCACATTACCCCATAATTTAATAAAGGAAAAACTTGTTGATTTGATTGAGAGGGCCTTCAAAAAGTTCTCCAAAAATGAAGATACCCTTTATATTGCCTGTAACGATAAGAAAGCGTTTTTCACTTCTACTGACCGTAAAATATATAGAGGATATAGTCTTTGGTCATGTCAGAATGTATGTGACGCCTTATCATATCTCTTAGATAATATTTACATCAGATTTGGTAATAAGTTATACAGACAAATTGTTGGTATTCCGATGGGTACAAATTGTGCTCCTCTTGTGGCCGATTTGTTTTTATTTTGTTATGAAAGAGATTTCATGACTTCTCTTTCTGTTGATAATCAAGCTGATATCATTGAGGCATTTAACTCAACCTCTAGATATTTAGACGATCTTCTGAATATTGATAATCCTTATTTTGAAAGCGTGGTTAACCAAATTTACCCACCTGAACTTAAATTGAATAAAGCTAATACTTCAGATACCGAGGCCCCCTTTTTGGATTTGCATCTATCTATTTCTAACGGTTTTGTATCTTCTAAAATTTATGATAAACGTGATGACTTTGACTTTGTTATAGTTAATTTTCCATTTTTGGATGGGGACGTTCCACGTCGTCCCTCTTATGGAGTGTATATTTCTCAACTTATAAGATTTGCTAGAGTGTGTAGTCATGTAGATGACTTTAATGCTCGTAATAAATGTTTAACTGCTAAACTTCTTCAACAGGGCTATCGGTATCATAAGCTTAGAAAGGCTTTTTCTAAATTCTATCGCAGACACCATGAATTGGTTTCAAAATTTGATGTCGGATTAAAATTTCTTTTACACCAAGGCCTATCGGAACCAGAATTTTATGGTGACTTAGTATACAAATTCAAAAAGATTAAGGGTAGGACTGATTTTTCTGATCAATTCCGAAAAATAATAATACGTCACAAACGTATTGGCTATAATTTAAATGTTATGCGACAGTCTGCATGCTTAGTGATTAACCCAATCACGGTTGATAACTTTGCTGCACTCTTTAATTGCACACCGGGGGATCGGTCGTCAGACTCTATGATGGCCCCGACCTAAAGCTATATACAGTAGCACTTCAGTGGCTCGAACCCTGATAGCTCGTTCACCCTGCCTGGCTAGAACTCTTTTCTTGGTCCCTAGAGGTTACTTTATATGGAATCTAGCCCTGGATGGCTAGAACTACCCTTGGCTGGAACTAATTTTCATGGTCCAAAGCCTGTTCGAGCCAGTGAAGTTCTACTGTATTTTAGTTGGTTGGGACCGGAGCCTTTTTGTCTGTTGCTTGGTCCACCGGGGCTCAACTGGTGACCTTCTTTTGCTTCAGATTTCCAGTGGGGTTGTTTGGCAGGACAGGGATCTCCACCTGTCAGACGGCCCGTTGTATCTGTTGAGTCCTCGTCTTTGCTTCTTCATGGTGTTGAAATTTGATTTATGTGTTTACCGTGATGATTCATTGACGAGTTAGAAGGTTATCATGCGAACCGAACAAACAACTAAATGTTTTGTACCACTTCAGAAACTGAGGGTGAGGTTGGGCCTGTAAAATCGATTTAAGCCCCCCAGTAATTCATTACTGACCGTTCCAAGGCGGTAGTTCTGTTGTGGTTCTCTGTTGCCTGTTTTTGGTGTCAGAGTTTCTGTGATGTTTTACCTTATGTATGTTCTTATTATTTTTGGTTCGGTTTGGGTTGCTGAGTGGCCACCTTTTGGGAACAAGCTGCTCACTCGGTTAGCCATATGTTCTCTGTATCTTGATTATTTGTAATCTTAGTTGTTTCCAACTATGGTTTGAGGGCTGGATTTGGATTTTGATTGTTTCAGTTCCTGGTCTTTGCATACTTTTTACTTTTACCAGTTTGCTACCGCGCAATAATAACTTTCCATGTAATGATAATTCAGAGCGAATTTTAAAGTATGGTGTCAAAGTTTTGTCATGCGCTGGCCATTTATTTGTTTTCAAGCATTGTTTTATTTTACCGAACAGTTCATCCTTTGATGATTCTGAGTCAATTTCGTTCAATGTCATGGCCTTTGGAACTGAATGTTCAGCCACGTAATTTATATATTTTTCAGCTTCTTCACTCAAACAGTCATTTTGCGTGTCCTTGACTGGGGATCTACTCAGCGCATCAGATGCGTTTAGAACTCCAGGCTGAAATTCTAACTTAAATGTATATGGCTGAAGACGCAATAACCATTTGGTTATTCTCGCGGGTGGTTCATGATTCGGCTTGAAGATACTGATTAACGGTTTATGGTCCGTCAACACAGTAAAGTTTATTCCGTACAGGTAAACATGAAATCGTTCTATACCCCATGTAACTGCTAAGGCTTCTCGTTCGATCTGTGAATACCGTCTCTCAACCGCATTCAATGTACGGCTGGCATAGGCAACTGGCCTAAAATTTCCTTTATGTTTCTGCTCCATTATAGCACCAAGTCCTACAGGACTTGCGTCAACGATCAATCGAGTTTCCGCATTGGAGTCATAATATGACATCACTTCAGCACTTGTTAATGCTGATTTGAGAGTCTCGAACGCTTCTTGTTGCTCTTTCTCCCAGCGAAATTGTTCCTTTTTTCGCGTTAGTTTTCTCAATGGCTCACTGATAGTTGCGAATTGTGGCACAAACTTAGAGCAATATGATACAAGCCCAAGAAAGCTTTTGACTTCTTTTACATTTGTCGGCCTTTCTGTTTGAAGCACCGCCTGAATTTTACCGTCCTGAGGTTTAAGCCCTTCAGATGTCAGCGTGTGTCCCATGAATGATATATTATCTTGACTAAAGATACATTTTTCTGCATTTAGAGTTAGATTTTTGTCTCTGAGTCTTTGTAACACCTTTCGTAAGATCTCATCGTGTTCAGATTGTGACTTCGCAAAAATGATGATGTCATCTGATATGTTTTTACAGCCTTCAATATCTTGTAAAGTCTGCTGGATAATTCTCTGATAAATTTCAGGAGCACATGAAATTCCGAAATTTAGTCTACGAAATCTATATATTCCGTCATAAGTCACAAAGTTTGTTATGTCCCTACTACCAGGCTCAATTTCAACCTGATAGAATCCTTGTCGCAAGTCTAATTTGCTGAAAACTTTTGCTCCATTCATTTCTTCTAACGTCTCGTCAATATTTGGTAATGGAAAACGTTCTCTTAACACGGCGGTATTTGCTTGCCGCATGTCTACACATATGCGAATGTCATTATTTGGCTTTGGTACGACCACGAGGGGTGACAGCCATGAAGTAGGCCCTTCTATTTTCTCTATAATGTCCTGTTTGAGAAGTTCATCAAGTTTATTTTTCACCTGTTCTCGCATTTTAAACGGCATTTTCCTAGCGGGTTGAGCTACCGGCTGGACGTTTCTGTCAATGTGTAGTTTCAACTGGAAATCCTTTAATTTTCCAAGCCCTTCGAATCGATCCTTGTATTCGTACAATATTGAATCTACATCTCCATTGCTTTTCTGAGCTTTCATAGAATTTATACACATCTTTAACATTCCAAGATCCACAGAACATTTATATCCAATTATTGGTTTACACTGTCAATCAGTTATGTGGAAAATTAATTTATGTAATTTCCCATTCACTACTACATTTAAATTTGATACTCCAAGAAGCTTTAGTGGTATTTTAGAGGCAAAAGGATAGATTTTTGCATTTGATTTTTCCAATTTTGTAGATGACGTTTTCACAGAATTAAACGTATTCTTATCCAAGCAATTGACTGAAGCACCTGAATCAATTAACACTTTGACTGATTTTCCTTCAATTAATATTTCCGTACTATTAGAATCAGAATTTGATAAGTGAAACACATGCCCTACACTTGCTATATCCTCATTATCACTGTCATCAGAATTTGAATTTTCTGAATTTTCATCCACATAATTTACTTTTTGCTTCACTTTTGACTTACACATGTGACTGAAATGATTTTTCTTATGACAGACTGAACAAACTACATTTCGCGATCTTAAACACTTATATCCAGAATGACCTTCATAACCGCACCGAAAACAAATTAATTTTGGTTTCCTTGCTGATCTGGGTTGAGTACGCGGATGATATTGTTTCCTTTTAGGCTTCCTTTCAATTTTGTAAGCGTATTCCTTTTCCTTTGTCGCGCCTCCGTTTTCCTGTGTTGCGCCTCCTTTTTGTTCCACCATTTTTGTGCAGTGTAAATCTGCAAGATCTGAAGCTCGAGATATTTCCTGAATTTTCTTTAAGGTCAAGTCTTTCTCTTTCAAGAATTTTTTCCTTAATTCATTTGACTGACAACTGTCCACAATTTGGTCTCTGATCATGTCATTGACAGTTTCCTCGGCGTAATCACATGAGATTGCCAATTTCTTCAATCTTATGATGTAATCGTCCATTTTCTCATTTTTCTCTTGTTTACATGATCTGAATGCATGTCTCTCATATGCTATGTTCTTCTGTGGCTTGAAATAATCACTTAATTTTTCTTTTACTTGTGCATAATTATTTTCCTGTAAATTTCCTAGGGTCTCAAAAATGTCTTGCACTTCTTCTCCAGCCAGATGTAACAACATAGCTTTCTTTTGCTCATCTTTTGTAACACCGCTAGCACAGATATAATAGTCAAATCTTTTGAGGTAAAGTTCCCATGCCTTTGCTAAATTAGTATTTTCACCTATCACCTTAAATGGAGGTGGTGTTGGCAAGTCTAATTTAGACGCCATAGTTCACGAACTTTGGAAGTTTAATTTGATATCACGAAAATTTGTTGTCACCAAAATCCGTGGAGAATAGATGTCCCAACAATAAACAACAAAAAGTTGTTCCTTTGAACAATTATTGTCTGTGAAATATGTTCCTTTAAACACTTATAAACAGCTCCTTTGAACTGGATCCATAATTCCTTTTTTCTAATATCCCATCCTCGTCGCCAAATTATGTAATGTTCTTGTTTGCATCTATTGTTGGAACTCAAGTAAAATACGTCCTGCTAGTTTTACAGTTTAATCTATTCTAAAGACCAAGCATGCTACAACATACATACGGTATAAATCATGTCAAACCTAATTAAAGTTAAGACCTACAGGAGAGGTTAGCTATTACCAGAAACTCTCACATAAGCTCTCTGCTAATACATTACAATAATGATTTGTGTTTAGACGATTTTTTACCACAGGTAGGACAATAGAGACTTTAAAATGCCTTTCAGTATCATACGTTCTTTTGAGTCCAGAAATAAATGACATGTCCTCAGGAAAGTCAGTTATATTTATTTCGTTTTTTTTTTTTTTTTTTTTTTTCGTCTTCAAAAACAGATTGGAACCTGGGTAGGTTGTGGTGAAGGGAGGAAAGGGATGTGATGGGGCTTTCGATTGTTAGTTCTTCATCATCATATTATTATCATTATCATTACCGTTGCTGGTGTTTAAAAAGTTAAAAAGTAAACATACGTCTTTGGTCTATGTAGTGTTTGCGAGGGGAGGCGGTGGGTGGAGATAGAAAAGGGTGCCAGCGGGATTTTTTCTCTTAATTAAAATGTCAGCTGGTCTTCTTAATAATTGAGCCCTAAAATTAAACATATTTTAGTTTATTTTTTATTGTTGTTTATTCCATTAATGAATTAAAAAAATATCCCAGCAGGCACATGACGTGGAAATGACGCCGTACTGACGTTGATGCGACGTCATGACATCGCATCGACGTCAGTATGAAGTCATTTTGACGTTATGTGTCGCTGGGCAACGGTTAAGTAAATATTTGTTTTCCTGGACTAAGCGAAACGGGGTCGGTAGTGAATGGGGTGGGATCTGGTAGCCTACTACTGTTGCGTTTTTTTTATTTCCTTCATATAATAATAATTATTATTATTATTATTATTATTATGTACTTATGCTATATCGCATAAATAAGATCTACTATTCAAATAACTGACTAAATGTATCAATATTAAAAGTAAGCACCGCCTATGTCCCGTTCAATGTATCGTGTGCTTTATTCCGTTATAAATGATTATTTTCTTCTGTTTGACGATCGGCAGTTTTCTGTTTGCTTATGGAGATTAAGTTTCTTTAATATAGAGTGTTTCAGGCTTGCCTATGCAATACATGCGTCTTAAAAGTAAAATTTTTACATCTATTTATATTATAGCAACCAACCAACGAGTTGTTTGCCGCCGAAGGCGGCAAACAACGAGAGTTGGTTGCTTTACGATTATGGCGTATTTCTGTTCTATTCTATTCTGTCCCGTACCACTAAGGCTTCGAAATTTTTGTGTCACTGAATTTCCGGTCGGCGTTTTTCTTTCTATGGAGAAACTAGACGCTGGCATTTTTATTGGACGAAAATAAATTCCTGAACTTCCGCCGACACTTCCCTGGCAACACGCGTCTGAATTCCAAAAAAAATCCTATGATGGCCGTCAGAATATTCGGCTAGAAGGCCGTACAACTCGAAAAAACAACAACAACCCTTACCTACCTTTCAACTGCGGCTTCTCGGCATCTGTTTATTGGTGACACGCATTATATTTCTAGGTCGGCAGCAGGCAGGCGCACACCTGATGTAGCTAGAAAGCTTTACAACTGTCTAGAAACTGTCTAGAAACGACAAAGGCTGACGGAGAGATGCAAAACAGCTTTTGACTTCCACTAGGCCTATCGGTTTTCCCTCAGTTATATAAATAATCTAGTAATTGATTGGATGAAGCACCAGTGTGACGTTGCATCTTTTATGTGTGACGTCAAAACCAATACTGGTTGCGTTCGGGTTTTTGCCAATGTCACTATTGACATGCCAATGACGCTCTGAGTTTCAATATTGGCACCATTGGCTCTACCATTGAAACCAGCATTGCCGACCATTGGCTGCCAATACTGCAGACAACTAAGGGCGTGGGAAAAATTACCGTGGTGGTAAATTTGCGTCATTCAATACGGCAATTTATTGAACCCATCATAAACACTCGAGTTGACAAAGGAGAAATTTTCCCCACAATAATGAAAGAAAATTAGAAAAACTAAAGCAATAGTGCTATAGGCGCCATCGGCTCTACCAATGGTACCTTTGGCGCCATTGGCTCTACCAAAGCACTGCCAGTGGTGACATTGGCAATTTTGCCAGTGGTGCCAACGGTTGCCAATGGCACCATTGGCTGCCGATACTGTGCAGGGTTTTACGGTTGCCAGTGGTACCATTCTCTCTCTCTCTCTCTCTCTCTGTCTGTCTCTTCAAAACACCTGTCCCCTGTTCTGTCTCTTGCCTAGGCCTACTTTTTTATTCTCATTTCATTATCATTTATTTGACATCTCGTGATACGAATGTGTTGTTCAGATGTCGACCGAAAATGGTTAAATGAGTCAATAAATCAAGCAATAATCCAATCAATCAATTAATCAATCTCATAACAAAAGGAGCTATCCATGCACCTATGCTAAATTTTTCTTGTTTCAGTTTTTTACTGGAGTCATAATGTAGGTTGGTTGCAATTTAGGTGGCGCCTATTTCATATTAACGCATGTAGCGTATACGGTGTGTTTTCACCGTCGCCACGCGTAACCAAGCAAACCACGTGACCGTAAAACCGGAAGCGCGGTTTCCCGAATTCCTGCCCTCAATCTAGCACTACGGCCTGGTACGGCTAGCCACTTCCTTTCGGTATTTATAACGACCAGACATAAAACGCAAATAGTGCAAACAGCTAGAAGCAGAGGTTATTTGCGTTTGTCAAAAACTTTATTTTTTATTTGTTTAAAGTAAGTGATTTAGTTTAAATGATTTGTAAACTGTTAAGAAATAGTTGCTACGTCTGTAGTTGTTAAACGAAGATACAAAAGAGCACGTGCAGCTGGTCTACACACCCTGCAAAAATTCTGTATATTGATTGTAAGTTCGTAGGCGATATAGATTCGACAATACTGTGCAAAGTCTTTCAGTGTGAACCTGAGTTTGTATTACACTTTGGCGGTCACCAGGAATTGGTAGTAAAATAAGAATGACTTAATGGCCTCTTAGTTTGATGGGTAACTTTAAATATAACCATCCAGATTAGGGCACCTTACAACAGGGCCTCGGTTAATCTTAGAAGTAAGACGGTTTTAAATGAGGGATCACGACATATTTTTTCATGGAGAACAAAGAAAATCACGGTCCTACTAAAGACAGAAAAGACTTATGCCACCGAAAAGAACTTTCGGGCACAGAAAAGGGCTGTTATTTGCCGTTAAATACCATATAAAACATATGTTTTAGAACTTTTATGTCATCATAATGTTAATCAGTGCTTGAATAATAATTTTGTGAATCGTAGTATCTTCATCCTGAAATTTCACAAAAATATTACAGCACCGAAATGGTCTCAACTTCTGGTCAGCGAAGAGATGCCATGTACCAAAAAGGACATCGCTAATGCCGAATTTCGGACACCGAAAAGGACATTTTTTCATTAAATGTACTAGAAAATTATGGTTAGAAATAAATATTTTACCCTACATATTTTTTTAACGTTTTTATAGTATTAAAAATGGCATTTAAAAAGCCCTTTTCGGTGCCCGGAAGTTCTTTTCGGTCCTTTTTCGGTGGCAAAAGTCCTTTTCTGTCTTTAGTAGGACCCAGAAAAAAATATTCATGCACTATTTCAGTTACCCTTCATATCTGGAGCTCTGTCTTTTAGTGTCATTGTATAATGTGTTCAAGACAACAAAATATGATAATCACTAAAAAAAAAAAAAAATTGTTGTTAATATGATCAAAACAGTGGTTTATTTTGCATGAAATAGCATATCAGTTTCGGATTCACACCAACAGTTGTTGCTTTTCAGGTCTGTTTTGTCGATTGATTGATGTTTATTTACTAAAATCAACACAACATATATAAACAAAGATACAAGCACATAATCCTAAGAATGAAATGAATACAAAACACTGAATAGACAATTAAACTACTAAGATCCCTGAGCATCTAAAAATAGAATTATATTAAGAATATAATAAAATTTATGCATTATTTAAAATAATTATATCACAGTCTAGTACTTATTTACTTATTTCATAACAGCCTGAGCTAATGTACTTGGCAAGAGGAGAGTTTGCAAAATAAGAATATCAAAGACCCAACTGGACGATAGTGCTTTGCGAGTGGCAGCTCAATTACTAAACATCAAGCTCCACACTACCGCACAGTCGGTGTGAAAAAACTCTACCCCTTCCAAGGTCAACCCCAAATGAGTTGTCTTTGGTCCGAGTTGTCTGGAATTCCTTTGTCAGGGGAAGCAAGTCTAAGGCATTTGTATTTTTAGCTCACCTGAGCCGAAGGCTCACAGGTGAGCTTATAGTATAGGCAGGCATCCGTCGTCCGTCCGTCCGTCCGTCCGTCAATATTTTCAAACGACATCTCCTCTGAAACTACAAGGCCCATTGTTACCAATTTCATATATAGCATCTATAGGCAGGGGGAACCAATAATACTGTTTTTTATCCAAATCGCTTCAGAACTTTGGTTGCTATGGGAACTGAAAGTTTCCATTGACTTGTATGGGAAAAATTGAAAATTTGCATTTATTGCTATGTCACTGCAGATATTTTGACAAAACTTTTACAGAAATGTTCTTTGAGTATTCCTCTATCAACCACTGAACTTTATGTAAATTGCACAATTTGTCTGGTTGCCATGGCAACCGAATGGTTAAAAAATAGAAAAAATAATAAAAAATCATCTCCTCCGAAACTATGCAACCAATAAAGCTCAAACTTCACAGAAAGGATCTTAGTACTAGCTTCTATAAAAGTACTGTTTTTCTTGGCAATTGCTCTAGCAGTTTGGTTGCTATGGGAACTGAAAGTTGCCATTGACTTATAATGGCAAAATGGAAAATTTGCATTTATTGCTATGCCACTGCGGATATTTTGACAAAACTTTCATAGAAATGTACCTTGAGTAGTCTTTAATCAGCCATGTTAAATTTATGCAAATTGCCCAGTTTGGCTGGTTGCCATTGCAACCGAATGGTCAAAAATAGAAAAATATTAAAAAATCATCTTCGCAGAAACTGTGTGGCCCAATAAAGCTCAAACTTTACAGAAAGAACCTTAGTACTATCCTCTATAGAATTATTGTTTTTCATGGCAATTGCTCCAGCAGTTTGGTTGCTATGGCAACAAAGAGTTTCCATTGACTTATAATGAGGAAAATGGAAATTGGCAATTTTTGCTCTCTAACATTTAATTTTCTTTCTACAGAAATGTTTCTTGAGTAGTCCTCTACGATTCATATGAATTTTCTCCAAATCGCTGAATTTGATTGGTTGCCATGGCAAAATATAGTGTAAATTTCGAAAAAAAAAAAAAATCTTCTGCTCAGAAGCCATATAGGGGATGAAGCTGATATTGTGCAAACATGTTGATGACAGTAGTTTCTACATAAATTTTATTCTTTTTCTTCCAATCCCATTAGAACTTTGGTTGCTATGGCGACTTATAGTTTCCATTGACTCATAATGGGAAAAGTGAAGCCATGAGGGGGATGAAGCTGATACTTAGCATACATATTAATAATTTTAACCTCTACCTAAAGTATGTTTTATATTATCATTGCCCATGTGAATTTGTTGCTATGGCAACTTAAAGTTTCCATAGACTTATAATGAGGAAAGTGGACATTTGCTATTTATTTCTGTGTTACTGCAGATATTTTGACAAAAATTCACAGAAATGTTCCTGGAGTAGTCCTCTACCAGCCATATGAATTTTTCCCAATTACCCGATTTTGATTGGTTGACATTGCAGCTGAAAGGCCAAATTTTCACTTTTTTTTTTGCCAAAGATCTCAGAAGCCATTAATGGGGGATAAAGCTTATTTTTTTTTCATAAATGTTTGTGATATTGTCCTCTACATAAATGGTGTTTTTTTATTGCTGTTGTGCATGGTGTTTTGTTGCTGTAACCTCAGTGCCTCAGTGCTCAGGTGAGCGATATAGGGCCATTGGCCCTCTGGTTGCCTTCCCTCTCAGTGTGGGTCAGCTTTTACAGTCCTGAAAGAATTTTGTTCCTATAGGACTATTTGCCGAATGGAGGTATTGGGTCTGTCTAACCAAGAAACAGGATGACACTATCATCCAAAGACCTTGATCTACATTATACATTTACTTAACCCTGCTGCACTCAGAACAGCCAAAAGCCAAAATTCTGAGTGCAATAGGGTTCACTACCATGAAGTTTCAACGAATTGGGACAAAATGGGTCTGAAGAGGCCCAACAGTGCAGACCCAGAACAGACTGCAAGCATAATTCTAATGGAGAAGTCTGATAGGGCTATACACTTTTTTACCCATCTGCATCTTTTGGACACATTACTGCATTGTTAGCCGGGCCGGGTAGCGCAATCGGTAGGGCACCTGACTCGTAAGTCAGAGGTCCTGGGTTCGAATCCCGGTCTGGCCACATACTTTCATTTCTCCTTCCGCTGATTCAAGAAGGGCAGTTGTCAGTTACTGGCGAAAGTATGTGCACTTAGTACTGGTTAACCGCTTAGGAGGTCTAAGCCTGCCCAGGAATAGTGTGGTTAGGTTAATGACCGTCCCGACATGACCTTAGTTGTTTACCGTGGACGTTAAGCATCAAATCAACCAACCAACCAACTGCATTGTTAAACCAAACAGTTTCATTTTAAGATAGTAAAGGTAATTAGTTTTGACGATCCAAGTTTTATATTTTTATACCCCGCCACTAACTTATACCCCGCCACACGTTAGTGGCGGGGTATTATGTTTTCACGTTGGCCGTCCGTGTGTCCGTCCGTCCGTCCGTAGTATGTACGTCTGTCCGTCCGCACTTCATTTCCGTTCGATAACTTAAGTATTTGTCAACGGATTTCCTTCAAATTTTGCATATGCATTTGTACCGAGAATGTCTCGCTTGGGATTGTTAATGGGCAAATTTCGATCCTTTCTGACAGAGTTATGGCACTTGTCAATGTACAAAAAATGGTTTCTGGCCTCTAGTTCCTTTACTACTTTAGTATCATGATGAAACTTCACAAACATGATCGAAGTAACAAAGGCTTTGTATGAGCACAGAAATTATATCATCGGGGGTTATCTGCCCCTGCCCTGGGGCTATATATACATGTACAAAATCAATAAAAATTCCATATAAAATCAGAGATTGAAGCGATTTTTCTGAAACTTACAGTAAATGATCAGAGTGATGAAAGCCTCCAGTGATGCTCAAATTAACCCCATGGGAGTTATCTTCCCCTACCCCCAGGGGAAATACATGCAAAAAATGATAATAAAATCTATATTTATTCATGTTTAACAGATTCAGAAATTTACATTTGATGATAGAAGTAATAAAAGCTTCTTGTAGTGATTAAAATTTGATCCTTTAGTGATCATTTGCCCCTGCCCCATGGCCACATGTTTAAAATCACTAAAATTGTATTTAACTGAAGTGGTAAGTGATTTATTGGAAGCTTATTATAAGTGATCAGAGTAAGGAAGTGTCCTGTCATGACAAAGACTTCTATACATATACAGTGGGGTTAGGCTGCCCCTGCCCTGGATTTTTACAGAGAAAATATAAATCAGGAAAAAGCAGTGTGTGAAACTGGTTTGCAGTGGCGGGGTATCACGCAGTCTTTGGCGATGCTTTTATTTATGTTACATAAGATATTTCTCTTTGCTTTTTAACCCCCATTCGGCAAGTTATTTTGTTCTGTGCTCCAGATAAGAAGGGTTACCAAGGACAGGTTAAGAAGAATAAATTTTCCAAATTTCTCTGTTAAAACCTATGTTATGTCCCCCTGCCATCTAGCTGGTTGGCCAGAAAATGTTTTTGTTGAAAAATAAAAAAATAAATATCCATTGTATTAATCCTAATAAACACCCTTGCTCTAATAAATGACCCCTGCTTCTTTTCCGAAAATTATGCTTTATTAACTTGCATGAATTTTTTTTTTCGTCTTTGTAGCTCTTTGAAATGGGGTCAACTCTTAAAGAAAAAATTTGCTCCTGAAGGAGCAAATTCTTTCCTTTAACGGTTGACCCCCAACCCCTATTGAGAAGGGAGGCAAAAAATAAATACTCCCAAGTTCCTCTGTAAGTATTATCCATTAGAGGTATTTTGGCAGTGGCTGATTTACTACTTTTTAGGCTCTAAATAACGCATCCCCCCCCCCCCCCCCCCCCCCCCCCCCCCCTTTCGTAAAATACAATGCCCCTTGGGCTTTTAATAGGATTATTACGGAATCATGGAATTATCTTGAAAGCCCCATCTCTTCTGGAGCTCTTGTTGCTTGTCTCAACTCAGTTGTTTATGCTTTGTATTTCAGGAGAAATGAAAATACAATACAGTGACTCAGAAATGAGTTAGTACCAGTACTCCAGTAGCCTGGTTACTGAAGTAAGAATACAAGAATGAAGCAGTGAGGAGGTTCTTGTGATGTTTAGAATGGAAAATGATGGCATAGCAAACCATGCCCTGAGACATGTATGTATCTGGAGATCCCTATGAAGCCTTTTTCCTTCACATTTACAGCAAAAAGTGTAAATATTGAAACAGATAGGTCTGAGCAATTAGTGCAGACCCAGACCAGACTACTCCAAAAGGAGCAGTCTGATTAAGATCTACACTGTTAGCGATGCCATCTACATCTTTTGCATTTGTCATCCTACTGCATTTTAAAACCAAACTGTTTTATTTTATACTCAGCAGTAAATTCAATGCATATCTAGATCAAATAAAAGTGATATTGTCTACAGTGAAAAAATATCTTATCAATTCATTAGTGACTGGTCCGATATATATTTCTTCATTGTAGCAAACCGCGAATGTTTATGACAACTTTGGGCTTAATTTCTTTCAGACAAGATCTGAATTGTAGCATGTTTATCTCACATTATGTTCTGATGTTAGCACGTCAAATCATGCAACTGACGTCACATTTTGAGCTTGAGTATCGCTAATTTGCACGCGATGTCAATCCAACGGCAGCTGCAAGCGGCTTTCTTAAATAGCCGATTTCTTTTTATTCATTCATTAAAATGACATTGTAAACCATTTTATAGACCTGTGTAAATGCTGTATACACCCAATATTATACCCACTAAATTTGCTGAGACAGTCAAAATAAACGAGAAATAACTAGGAAAAAAAGTTATTTGTGAAGAGGCCAGTTTTAAAAATAAAAAGAAAATTTACTTTTTGATGCCCCCGCCACGAAGTGGGGAGGGGCATATAGTTTTGCTCTTGTCCGTCCGTGCATACGTACGTCCGTACATACGTCCGTCACACTTTGTAGTACTGTTCTTGTCTCCGCAACTCCTCCTACAGTATTCGATGCAGGGAGTTGAAACTTGCAACACAGTTCAGACATGCATTGAACATTTGCATAAAGGAAACATAACTTTGATTAAGATCTTTATTGCAGAATTATGTCCCCTTGAATAATATACATATTATAACCATATTTCACATTTGAGTACTGTTCTTGTCTCTGCAACTCCTCCTACAGTATTTGATATAGGGAGTTGAAACTTGCAACACAGTTCAGACATGCATTGAACATATGCATAAAGGAAACATAACTTTGATTAAGATCTTTATTGCAGAATTATGTCCCCTTGAATAATATACATATTATAACCATATTTCACATTTGAGTACTGTTCTTGTCTCCGCAACTCCTCCTACAGTATTTAATGTAGGGAGTTGAAACTTGCAACACAGTTCAGACATGCATTGAACATGTGCATAAAGGAAACAGAACTTTGATTTAGGTCTTTATTTCAGAATTATGTCCCCTTGAATAACATAAATATTTTGACCATATTTCTCATTTGTAGTACTGTTCTTGTCTCTGCAACTCCTCCAATTGTATTTGATGTAGGGATTTGAAACTTGTAACACAGTTCAGACATGCATTGAACATATGCATAAAGGAAACAGAACTTTGATCCAGGTCATTATGGCAGAATTACATCCCCTTGAATGACTTGCATATTTTGACCATATTTCACACTTTGTAGTACTGTTCTTGTCTCTGCAACTCCTCCAATAGTATTTGATATAGGGATTTGAAACTTGCAACACAGTTCAGACATGCATTGAACATGTGCATAAAGGAAACAGAACTTTTAGTCAGGTCTTTATTGCAGAATTATGTCCCCTTGAATAACATACATATTTTGACCATATTTGCATAGCTTAAATACAATCTCACCTTTTATCGTCGCTCTAGCAGCCTCATTTATTAACCGATTTTGGTATTACATCACAGCTTTATTGGGTATGACAGTACCTCGAACAACTTTGCGTTTCAGGTTGGTAGGATGAAGGTCAAGGTCACAGTTGCTATTTTCAGAAAAACTAGGGCATTGCTCCAGCGCTTTCATTTATAGATCGATTTTGATGTTACTTCACATAAATGTTAAGTATAACAATATCTTGAATAAATTACCGTTTCAGCACTGCAGGTCCAAGGTCAAGGTCACAGTTGCTATTTTTAGAAAAAACTTTATCATTCCTCTACTCCTCTATTCATTGACAATTTTGATGTAACTTCACTCAAATGTTTAGTGTGACAATATCTTGGACAAGTTCGTGATCCAGAATTTCAGGGTAAAGGTCAAGGTCACATTTGCTATTTTTAGAAAATACGCTGTCATCCCTCTGGAATGATTTTGGCATAACTTTACACAAATATTTAGCATGACAATATCTGGGACAAATTTACGTTTCAGCATTGTAGGTCCAAGGTCAAGGTCACAGATGCTATTATAGGTACATGTAAATCTTTGTCATGGTTCTAGCGCCTTTATTTATTAACTGATTTTGATAGAACTTCATACAAATATTAAGTATGACAATATCTTGGACAACTTAACCTTTCAGGGTTGTAGTTCCAAGGTCAAGGTCACAGTTGCTATTTTTAAGAAAAACTCAGTCATCCCTCTAGCACCTTTATTGACAGATTTTGATGTAACTTCACACAAATATGTTTTAACACATAACTCATCTAGCGAGGCATATGGCGGGGGCATTCATCACCTTTAGTGATTGTCTAGTTTTGGTATTAAAATACCAAAAATATTTCATCTCATGTGTTGAAAATATAAGCAATTTCACTCGTGCTACGCACTCATGAAATTGCTGATATTTTCTACACATTCAATTACATATATTTGGTATTCACCTTAAAAAAGTAGATACATGTATCTTCTTTGATTTTTTGGACAATTTAATATGGTACATGTATTTATTATTTTAGGAGTCTCAGCTAGAGGTATTTTCTGTCACCCGACGTAGGCGGAGGGGGACTATAGAAATGACCCTCGTCCATGCGTGTGTCAGTCCGTCCATCCGTCTGTCCGTCCGTCCGAAATCTTGTCCCCGCAACTCCTCCTACGTCTTTCATCGGATTGATTTGAAATTTTACAGATTATATTCTTATGATATGAAGATGTGCATGTGGTTTTTGATTTTTGTTTCGGCCATTTTTGATGGAGTTACAGCCCTTGCTGACTCAGACCTTGTCCCCGCAACTTCTGCCACATCTTGTATCAGACTGACTTGAAATTGGGCAGAATGTATCATCATGATCTGAAGATGTGCATGTAATTTTGGAATTTCAATTGTCCTATTTTTTACAAAGTTATGGCCCTTTGTCGTTTTTGGCATTTTTCCAACTTTTGAAGCGTTTGACCGAGAGAGCTGAAATTTGGTATGCTATTAGCATTTGGTGCATTGGGTATTCTGATTATTGTTAGGATATGCTAAATTTATTTGTGACAGAGTTATTCCCCTTTCATAGATAATAGACATTCACTTAAAGGCAAAAGGATAACTCAAGAACTATTCATATTAATGGGGTGAATTTTCATAAATGCATTGTTCATTTTTCATCAATGCATTGTTCATTTTTCATCAGATTCATATTAGGAGGATTATGGCCCTTGTTATTTTGTTATTGGGTATACAGTCTTGATGTTTTGGGCATTCTGTAAGGGCCTAAAGTTTCAGTAACCTGATTTACACATATACGCCCAGTTCTGAACTTAAGTATTTTATAACCTCATAGAGGCCCAGTAATTGTTGGGTATATGACAGACTCTTTGCTTATGCTTCAATTATTATTTGCTTACCAGGTTCTGTTATGCACATATTTTCTGGTTTTGGCCATATAGTTACTTTGAAATGGAATAAAGGGCTGCAGTTTGTGACACATTTCAAACTTCGGGTGACACTTGGCCGATGGCCTTTTATTTTTTTGGTAAATAGCTTGGTTTGGTGCAATTTTCCTTTTGGTCCCCTAAAAGTGGGTCAACATGGTGACAGAAGTTGCAGGACCACATATGTCATGCAACTTGTCACCATGTAAACACCCCCAAAAGATATGTTTTTCGACACAAATCTGTTGCATGCAATGTGTCTAATCACCTAAACATAACCTAATTGGTTGCATGACATGTCATGCAACATGCCATGTAAACCTAGATTTATCTTAAAAGGTACACATTTCTATATGCCTTCACCAGGCAACTCCAGTCTTTTCTAGGGTAACCAGCAGCATAGACCCTACATATAAATCAGGAGGGGTGTTGCATGCATTAGAATTGATGTAGATTTCCTGTTCTGTAGGCTTTTTGGAAAATCTACTTTTGAGCTGCCACGTGACAAATCCGATTAACCCAGTGAAGACTCAGCTCAGCCTGGGCAGCAGACCTGTCTGATCATAGTCTTCACTGTGCACTTTAAGGGTAGCTTAGGGTCTAAGCTAGCTCCATGCGGACAACAAGGACTCTGATCAGACTGGGCAGATGCCCAGGCTGAACTGAGTCTTCACTGGGCACACATGCTACTTCTTAGTTTTGTGGCTCATATAGGATTTTATTATACCCCCGACATACGAAGTATGTCAGGGGGTATATAGTTTTTGTCATTCCGTCTGTTCGTCCGTTTGTCCGTTCGTCCGTTTGTTCGTCCGTTCGTTCGTTCGTTCTTCCGTCCGTTCGTCAACTTTACGTCAAAGTTTTGCGTTAAACCTTTTTTTGATTGCTCATATCTCTGTAACTACACATCAGATTCTTTTCATATTTGGTTTATGATATCTCTATAGCATTGCCTTTGGTGTAAACTATTTTAGCCCTAGGGTCTGGCTCCAGTGTGGGGCCAAGGGTCAGTAATTAGGACTTAGGCATTTTCATTATGTCAAAGTTTTGCGTTAAACCTTTTTGATTGCTCATATCTCTGTAACTGCATTGAAGATTTCTTCCATATTCAGTTCATGATATCTCTGTAGCATTGCTTTTGATCTGGACTAGCTACATTGCAGGGTCAGGCTCATGGGTGGGGCCAGGGGTCAATAACTAGGACTTAGCCATTTGTTGTATAGATTTGGGTTAAAGTTCTAATATACTTGAATGAAGCCTAATGATACATGACTAGGTTTATTTCATACTAGTTTACTCATATGGATGCTGTTGCTGACATAAGGTCAAGATCATAGACTTTGAATTTTGTACATGTATTTGCATTGTAGCTTTGTGGTAAAGTATGCTTTCATTAGGCGGTGGCACTGGTCGGGGGTATACGTGAGCCCCTGCTCACTTGCTCTAGTTTTTCAGCAATCATACAGCACAGAGGGTAGTTCAGACAGTTCTGATGACATAACAGTGACAGGAAAACATGATGACATAGATGGTTCAAGTGATCAAGGTTATACAGTGAAGATGGATGCTGCATCAAGACCACCAATATTTATTGTCGGGGAGGAAGATGGGATGCTTTCAGCACAGGGGGTAAATTTCAGATTTCTAGATAAGAGTGGATATTTGGTGATTTGGGTGATTATAAAGTAACAATTCTAAGAATTGGAATGGATAAATCGGAAATTGGCAGTGCAAACCCAGATTAGATAAGCTCATAAAAATCAGTGAGCAGAGTTGGGTGGGGGTGGGGGGAGGATGGGGGAGGAGAATGGAATTTAACAACTAACACTACATGTAAGGTAGTTATTTTAGGAATTCCAGTGTTTTAGAATTTTTACAGTATCAGATACTGTGTCTACAGAGCTGTGGGACCAATGTAAAACTGGAAGTATTATGATACAGTACACAGCTTACAGCTTGATATATAATAAGATTTGTTAGCTTGAATGAGTGAGTGAGTGAACTCAGGTTTAACGTCCCACCAACAACTAGGCCATATGGAAATGGGACCTCTGTTTAAAGCCTGGATGCCCAGGCTGATCTGAGTCTGCGCTGAGCTCACAACCACTTTGTTGGTTTTCTCACGTCGCGGCTCATTTTATTTCAACAAAATGTAGATATACAATACGTTACAAGATACAATACTTATTAGGATGAGAATGGAAGCTAAAAGCCTGTTTAGTTCTTCTCCTTACGAACTTGACATTACTCATGAAATGGCGGATAATTCATGCATTACTATGTTGAAACAGTATACAAACGAGAGTCCTTGGCTATACTATTATATTTTTGTCTTTTTCTGTATAGTGTTTAAATACTTTTATTTTCTGAATCTGTTGCTGATGAGAAAACCATCAGAATTTGCTGAAATTGTTTTTCTTTGCATAAACATTGTTTTGGAATTTTGGTTCTAAAAATAATTTATCACATGTCCATAAGTGTGTGATATCTGATGTCATTCTCCACAAATCAATTTTTGTCACCTGACGTAGGCGGAGGGGGGGCTATAGAAATGACCCTCGTCTGTCCGTGTGTCAGTTCGTCCATCTGTCCAAAATCTTGTCCCCGCAACTCCTCCTACGTCTTTCGTCGGATTGATTTGAAATTTTACAGATTATAGTCTTATGATATGAAGATGTGCATGTGGTTTTTTATTTTTGTTTCGGCCAATTTTGATGGAGTTACAGCCCTTGCTGACTCAGACCTTGTCCCCACAGCTCCTGCCACATCTTTTATCAGATTGACTTGAAATTGTGCAGAATGTTTCATCATGATCTGAAGATGTGCATGTGATTTTGGAATTTCAATTTTCCTATATTTTACAAAGTTATGGCCCTTTGTCGTTTTTGGCATTTTTCCAACTTTTGAAGCATTTGACCGAGAGAGCTGAAATTTGGTATGCTATTAGCATTTGGTGAATTGGGTATTCTGATTATTGTTAGGATATGCTAAATTTATTAATGACAGAGTTATTCCCCTTTCATAGATAACAGACATTCACTTAAAGGTGAAAGGATAACTCAAGAACTATTCATAAAAATGGGCTGAATTTTCATAAATGTATTGTTCATTTTTCATCAGATTCATATTAGGAGGATTATGGCCCTTGTTATTTTGTTATTGGGTATACAGTCTTATGTTTGGGCATTCTGTAAGGGCCTAAAGTTTCAGTAACCTGATTTTACACATACACGCCCAGTTCTGAACTTAAGTATTTTATAACCTGATAGAGGCCCAGTAATTGTGGGTATATGTCTTTGCTTATGCTTCAATTATTATTTGCTTACCAGGTTCTGTTATACACATATTTTCTGGTTTTGGCCATACAGTTACTCTGAAACGGAATAAAGGGTTGCAATTTGTGACACATTTCAAACGTCGGGTGACACTTGGCCGATGACCTTTTATTCTCTAGTCATAAGCTCTCCTGGAGGTCCTGGCATGGCAGAAAAATCTGTTACTCAGGATCTCTATGTGGCATCACTTAGCAAGCCCTGTGATGCAGAACAGTGACCCTTGTAACAAATTATCCACACCTCACACACATGAAAGATACTTATAATTCACACCTATCCGCTGAAATATGAATGAAAAGCGTTAGAATGATGCTGTATGTTATGATCTGTTTACAGCTTGCAAAGAATATTGACAGTCACAAGATTGTGGTAGGAGTGTGTGCGATGGCCAAGAAGACAAATTCAAAACCAATGAAGGAAATACTGGGCAGGCTGAAAAAATTTGAACATTTACAGGTAATACACTAAAAATTTTAAAGTAAATGACCAGATTGAGAATTTGAGAGTTTTATTTTTGACCAAATCCCCTAGCCAGGATACAAGTCACAAACAAGTAAACGATATTATGAACATGAAAACATTTTGAGGAAAGTTGCAGGACAATACTAGCAGCATTGAACTCTACAGTGGACACATGTTATAGCACTCTGGTGAGCAAGAAATTTGCCATTAAACATGCCTGAATCTTTGCATATATCCTGAGCAGAATTTTCAGTAAACCCTGCCTCAAACTAACAAGATTTATCATATGACGTCGCATCTGAGAGTGTAATAAAGCCATGCATTAAAAACGATAATCCACTAGTGGATTAAATATGCAAATTACGTCGTAACGTTATACGTTGACGTCCATTAAAATGTCACGTTTTCGTCGCATTTTAGTGCAAATTTTGGTAATAAAATGCGATTTTAGTGTCATATGATAAATAGAATCTTGCATTGGTGCTCCTGTATTATTGAATTTATTAAACTCGTTGGGGACAACCGATAAGATGCTCGGCATAGCCTCGCATCTTATCTTTTTCCCCAACTCGTTTAATAAATTCAATAATACATGAGCACTCATGTAAGATCCTCTATGTACGTACAAGTTCTAGGCATTTGGACAAGTGTGTCTGAACAAACAGCACATGTGAACCCAAGACAGGCCGCAAATAAAAGAGCAGCCTGTTCAAGGCCCACATTGCTGACCATTTCATCTGATTGATCTGAGCAAACTGTGCAGAACCAACTTCTTAATTGGCGTGCATGCTGTAGTGACCAAAATGATAAAAAATAGTAAAAATATGAAGAAATTCAGCACCTCGGTAGCCATAATAGTGAAAAAGCAAAAATTGTTCTTAACATAAGCCTCTAGGAAAGAACAATGTATTGTTTTTAGTGCCAACTGGTCCAGAATTGTGGTTGCTTAGCTGGCTTGAGTTTACTTTTGTCTGTCAGTGGTTATGCCTACATCATTGCAGATATATTTTCGCATCCAGTTACATGCATTTACATTTTGAATTGGTCTTACTCAGAGCTCTAGATAAGAGTGAGTATTTGGTGATAATTAGGGATAATTTTCGCGAAATCGGCATAAAAACATATGTTGTGACCCCTCATCTGAATCGTCTCGACGAGACGGTTCAGATGAGGGGTCAGAACATATGGTTTGAATGAGAAATAAGAAAAATTATCCTTAATTATCATCAAATACGCCCTCTTATTTAGAGCTCTGTTACTGTCCATCCAAAGTATCGATAGTGGAGCTTGCTTCTCAGGGGAGCAATACAGGGTCTCATGGCTCTCTTGTATTATATGAGAAGTAAGAAAATAAAAATCATCATTAAAGATTCTTTCTCCTTTTCTCTTCAGATGATAGTGTTTGATGAGGCCATGATTATATCCGACCCTGTTGAGAACTGGCCAGTTGTTGATGCTCTGATCTCTTTCTTTTCTAATGGCTTTCCTCTTCAAAAAGCAATAGAGTACAAAAACTTACGGAAACCCTTTGTCGTGAATGATTTAGAGGCTCAGTATATCTTATTTGACAGGTAACGTATTTTTAATGAAATTGACAGTAAAAATTCTAAGTATTGTGACAGATAGGTTTCAGTGTTCTCCCCAGAAATTTCAGAAGGCATGCCGCTTTTGAACAAAAAACAGATTTTGACTTGCTGATCAATTTTGAAAATCCTTAATATAGCAATGTTTTGTCAAAATTAGCCTAAATTTACATTATAAATAATTTATCGATGACCCTTTATGCATTTAAAACAACTTTACTGGCTAAGAAATTAAAATAATAGCACTTTAATAAATCTTCATTAGAAATTAAGGCATGTTGCAAAGGTAATTTGAAGAGGAAGGCATGTTGCAAGCGACATGCCTTAATGGTCTGGGTTTGAGTAAAAATTGCAGATGCATATCAGACTGCTCCTGAAGGATCCAAAAACAAATGTTTAGCTTGAGAAAACAAAGCTGCAGGCTTTAAAAGTTATATGTTCTGCAATTTTCATTTTTCGCATCTCTTCTAACCAAGTTAGAAAAAAAAAGTTACTATTCTGTCATAAATCTATTCACAATAGATTTGATGGTTGATTTGATGCTTAACGTCCACGGTAAACAACTAAGGTCATGTCGGGACGGTCAGTTAACCTAACCACACTATTCCTGGGCAGGCTTAGACCTTCTAAGCGGTTAACCAGTACTAAGTGCACATACTTTCGCCAGTAACTGACAACTGCCCTTCTTGAATCAGCGGAAGGAGAAACGAAAGTATGTGGCCAGACCGAGATTCGAACCCAGGACCTCTGACTTACGAGTCAGGTGCCCTACCGATTGCGCTACCCGGCCCGGCTATTCACAATAGATGAAAACTGCATGGACAGATAAATAATCTTTATGAAAATGAGTGCTTTTTACTTGCTGGATATTTCATTTGTCAGATTGTTTACCTAAAGCTGTAGTTTCAACAGTGATAATTTGCCGAGTTGACTAGTCTGATGAGATTTTTATCGGTTTTGGTTGGAATTTTTTTTTCCATTTTCGGAAAACATGAACATTAATTTCCAAAAGAAAGGATATGAGCCGCGACACGAGAAAACCAACAATTTGGTTATGCGCCCAGCGCAGACTTAGATCTGCCTGGGCATCCGCCCAGTCTGATCAGTCTTCGCTAAGCGCTTAAAGAATAGCTAAGGGTCTAAGCTAGCACCATGCGAACAGCGAAGACTCTGATCAGACTGGGCGGATGCCCAGGCTGATCTGAGTCTGCGCTGGTCGCACAACCACTTTGTTGGTTTTCTCGCGCCGTGGCTCATATAAAGTTTCAGATCACATGACTTTAGAATGCCATATGGCATTTTTAGCTCACCTGAGCCGAAGGCTCAGAGGTGAGCTTATAGGATGGGAGTTGAGCCGTCGTCCGTCCGTGGGTGCGTGGGTGGGTGCGTCAACACTTTCAAACATAAATATCTCAGAGACCAGTGGGCCGATCGCAATCAAATTTTATCTGAAGCATTATTTGGGTGGGGGAAAGGCTGCATTAGGTTTTGGTGCAGATCAGCTCAGAACTCTGGTTTCCATGGCAACAGATAGCCCCCATAGGGTTATAATGGGGAAAACGGCATCATCACGTTTTCTCAACTGTTTTTGATTAGATCCTTATCATACTTGCAGGTAATGATGACATACACAAGAGCTTGGATGAGTTCGAAATTTGGCCGGATTCGAGCTCAGACTACGGAGTTAGCTGCCCTTGAGCGTTTGAAAAAAAATCCCATAGGGTTATAATGGGGAAAATGACGTCATCACGGTTTCTCAACTGTTTTTGCTTAGATCCTTATTATACTTGCAGGTAATGATGACATACATAAGAGCTTGGATGAGTTCGAAATTTGGCCGGGTTCGAGCTCAGACTACGGAGTTAGCTGCCCTTGAGCGTTTGAAAAAAATCCCATAGTGTTATAATGGAGAAAACAACGTCATCACATATTTTTAGAAAAACTTTGTCATCACTCTATTGCCTACATTTCTCAACGGATTTTAAAATAACTTCACACAAATGTAGGGCATGACAATATCTTGAGATAGTTCGACTTTCAGGATGCTGCGCCCAAGGTCAAGGTCACTGTGGCTATTTTTAGAAAAACTTTGTCAGCGCTGTAGCACCTACATTTCTCAGCAGATTTTAAAATAATTTCACACAAATGTAGGGCATGACAATATCTCGAGCAAGTTCGACTTTCAGGATGCTGCGCCCAAGGTCAAGGTCACTGTGGCTATTTTTAGAAAAACTTTGTCAGCGCTCTAGCACCTACATTTCTCAGCAGATTTTAAAATAACTTCACACAAATGTAGGGCATGACAATATCTAGAGCAAGTTTGACTTTCAGGGTGCTGCACCCAAGGTCAAGGTCACTGTGGCTATTTTTAGAAAAACTTTGTCAGCGCTCTAGCACCTACATTTCTCAGCAGATTTTAAAATAATTTCACACAAATGTAGGGCATGACAGTATCTCGAGCAAGTTCGACTTTCAGGATGCTGCGCCCAAGGTCAAGGTCACTGTGGCTATATTTAGAAAAACTTTGTCAGCGCTCTAGCACCTACATTTCTCAGCAGATTTTAGAATAACTTCACACAAATGTTGGGCATGACAATATCTCGAGCAAGTTTGACTTTCAGGGTGCTGCACCCAAGGTCAAGGTCACTGTGGCTATTTTTAGAAAAACTTGGTCATTGCTCTAGCGCCTACATTTCCAACGGATTTTAAATCAACTTCACACAAATGTAGGGCATGACAATATCTCAAACAAGTTTGACTTCCAGGGTGCTGTGCCCAAGGTCAAGGTCACTGTGGCTATTTTTAGAAAACTTTGTCAGCGCTCTACCACCTACATTTCTCAATGGATTTTAAAAATCACACAAATGTTGGGCATGACAATATCTCGAGCAAGTTCAACTTTCAGGGTGCTGTGCCCAAGGTCAAGGTCACTGTGGCTATTTTTTAGAAAAACTTTGTTATCACCCTAGCACCTTCATTTCTCCATGGATTTTGAAATAACTTGACACAAATGTTGGGTATGACAATATCTCAAGCAAGTTCGACTTTCAGGATGCTGTGCCCAAGGTCAAGGTCACTGTGGCTATTTTTAGAAAAACTTTGTCATCGCTCTAGCACCTACATTTCTCAATGGATTTTAAAATAAATTCACACAAATGTAGGGCATGACAATATCTCGAGCAAGTTTGACTTTCAGGGTGCTGCAATCAAGGTTTTTGATTAGATCCTTATCATACTTGCAGGTAATGATGACATACATAAGAGCTTGGATGAGTTCGAAATTTGGCCGGATTCGAGCACAGCTGCCCTTGAGCGTTTGAAAAAAATCCCATAGTCTTATAATGGAGAAAACGTCATCACATTTTCATTTTTTCATCGGATCCTCGTCATACTTGCAGGTAATGAGGATATGCATAAAAGCTTGGATTAGTTAGCATTTCGGCTAGATCCCACCACTGACTATGGAGTACCTGCCCTGAGCATCCAAATAATCAATGTCACCACTTTTTCTTGGTTTCTACTGATCCGATCCTTTTCAAACTTGCAGGTAATGAGGAAATGCATAATATCTTAAACAAGTTCAAATTTTGGCCAGATCAGGCCAACCACTATGAAGTTAGCTGCCCTTGACAGCTCTGTCTATTGTGCTCTTGATCGGATACTTTTTAAACTTGCATATATTAAATGAGGGCATACATAATGTTTTGGATGAGTTTAATTTTCAGCCTGATTGGACCACTGACTGTGGAGTTAGCTGCCCTTGAGCATCTTAAATATCCCTATAGGTTTACAATGTCTCTCAGGTGAGCAATTGTTGCCCATTGGGCTACTTGTTTTCAAAACTGCTTTTTGGTTATGTTAAATATTACAAATAAATGTACAGTAGAACTTCACTGGCTGGAACAGGCTTGGGACCATGAAAATTAGTTCCAGTCAATAGTAGTTTCAGCCATCCAGGGTTAGTTTCTATATAAACTGAACTCTAGGGACCCAAGACTGATTTCCAGCCAGGCACCGTAAATGAGCCATCAGGGTTTGAGCCATTGAAGTTCTACTGTTGTTCACCAATGCATTGTTTTTTAATATGTTTATACAATGTTATATACCATATATACGGTCAACACTCGATATCTCGAACACTGCCATCTTATACCAAAGAACATAGTTTGGAAATTTTCTAGTCTTTATTTCAAGTCCTGTTACCCTAAATTACTGAGGTCTCAAACTAAATTTTCTAGGACCAGATATTTACTTTGAGATATCAGTAGTTTGGGATGAATTTCGAGTTTGAGATATCGACAGTGGACTGTATTTGGCTATAAAACAGGATTATCTCCTTTCTATAATAACCCTAAATACCAAAGTCAGTCATGAAATATTACTATAAGATGGATTTGCTCTATCCAAAAACCTTCTCAAAAATCTAGATCCATCTTACAAAATCTAGACTTTTGGGATCATTTTGAAAGATCCACTTTGAAGGAGAGGGGATATGGGGGTGATTGAGGAAGTGGCAGCATCTTAGAGCCAAATTACAGTACAGTAACAGCAATTTCAGATTAACAGTGAAAATCTTTGGTAACTAATGCTGTTATCATAAAGGTATTTTAGCCGCGACACGAGAAAACCAACAATGTGGTTGTGCACCCTGCGCAGACTCTGATCAGACTGGGCATCCGCCAAGTCTGGTCAGACTCAATGCTAAGTGCTCAAAGGATAGCTAAGGGTCTAAGCTACCTGCATGCGGACAGCAAAGACTCTGATCAGACTGGGCGGATGCCCAGGCTGATCTGAGTCTTCGCTGTGCGCACAACCACATTGTTGGTTTTGTCATGTCGTGGCTCATTTATTGTATGACCACAAGGTAACACACAATTTCATTGGCTGATTTGACGTCACATGCTGGTGAATATTTAAGGAATGAATTTCATTTTTCTGAGGTTTATCGAAGTGTAAACTACATTGGATCACGTGCAAAGTGAATGAACCCCGAAGGGGTTCATGTCAACTTTGCTAGTGACCAAATGTAGTTTACACTTCCATAAACTTCAGAAAAATTAAGTTCATTGCTTATATTTACATTCGTTTCAATCAAATCTTTAATGAAAAATCTTATATAAGTGCTAAAATTGAAGCAGAAAAACATGTACTCGGAGTTTTTTGTGCTAACAGCAGAACGGCATGCATGACGTCATGACTTTGATGACGTCCAATCAGGTTTTAGAGAGCCAATGTTTATTTTGACGTCATTGACGTCGCGTGTCTCAATGTAATTATTGGAATGTAAACTACATTACATTCCAATGGTTTACTATAGGGCTTTTCAGTAAATACACCAAGAATGTAAATATTTTGCGATATTCATCGGTCAGTCAGTGAATATTACTTTTAGACTGACGTCATTTATAATTTCGTGATGTATGTGTGCTCATACGTTAAGTTAATAGCGTAACGTTTTGAGATGATACTATGAATTGCCATCATAGCTATCCAAAGAAACTCCATTTAGAATTGTACCATAATGAAACAATTATTGACCTTTATTTCGGTGAATATGCAGTTTTATTGACCTGCAAGCATACCATAAAGGCCTCTGCTTCACGTCAATATGTTGTTTGCAGGTCAATAAAACTGCATATTCACTTCAACAAAGGTCAATAATTGTGTAATATTTACTGCAAAAATTGTAGGGGTTGGGACAGATAGGTCTGAGCAAATAGAGCAGTCTGATCAGGACCTGTACTGTTTGCCATTCCATTTGCAACTTTGAATGACAACTGCATTATGAAACCAAACTAGGAGTCCCAGTAAGTTAGGCGCTTGCCTGCTTATCTAAAGGTATCGTGTTCGAGACCTCTGGAGGCGGAAATCTTCCAAACCATAAACGGGGTTCATTGCACTTTCATTAATGCCCTTCTATCATCCTAATATGACTGAAATAATGTTAATAAAAAGGATGTAAAATCGCAAGTCATCCATCCGTCTATCATGAAGCCAAGCTATACCATTTTGAGGACAGTTAAAGGAATTATTTTTGGTGTCCCAATTCTTATATGGTATATTTGTTTTATTTCACAGAAGGGAAGTTTACAACATACTAGTGAGAGAAGGTATAGCTCATCCTAGATATGCCATCATGAACAGGGATAATATAGAAGATGGTAAGATACACCGTAATGACCCTAAATATTCGAACAGACAGGTTTAAGCAAACATTGTAGACCCAGATCAAACTGCTCCTCAAGGAGCAGTTTGATCTGGGTTTACAACGTTTGCCATTCAATAAGCGTCATTTTGATGCATTAATGTATGTAAAATCCACTTTCTAAGAATTCTGGAACAATAATGTCCAACTTTTGTATGTCCAAAATTTAGGGTCATTACGGTAATGAAGCTTTATGATGAGGCTGCCAGGGTTTTCCCAGATGCAAGATAGAGCGTCTCAGACCCCCAAAATGATGTCTGAGACTCCCAGAAAAAATTGTTCATCCACTGAGACTCTCAAAACAAAATCTAAATACCAATTCAAAGTGATGAATTCTAATAAGAATTATACTAGTCATGGTAAAATACAAAGTAAGAAGTTTCAGAATATAGTATTTATTAAATTCTTATGATTTGTAATGGACATTTAATAAGGTTTTTCAGAGCACATGACCCTTAATTTTGGCACTGGACCCTTAAAAAATTGGTGTGTGAGTCCCAAAATATCCTTAAATACAAGGTTGAGGGAAAACATTGGGTTGCAACAGATTTTGATCATCCGTGGGATAAGAAATTTCTTTTATCGTATGACATTGCATCTGAGTGTGTAAGAAAGACATGCATTAAAAACAATAATCAACTAGTGGATTAAATATGCAAATTACGTTGTAACATTATGTGTTGACATCCAAAAAACATTGCCTTTTCTTATGGCGAAATTGTGACTTTTTAGTGCAAAATTTGCTAACAATGTGCAATTTTAGTGTCATATTATAAATAGAATCTTGCATTCCTGCTCCTGTATTATTGAATTTATTAAAAAATTCGGGGAAAAAGATAAGATGCAAAGCTATGCCTCGCATCTTATCTTTTTCCCTGACTCGTTCAATAAATTCAATAATAATAATCACTCATGTTAGATCCTCTATTTTTAGGGCTGATTTATGTTTTTTTGTCTTGGCCTGGTATCTCAATCCTAGCCTTAGAAATCTAGCTCTGTCAATCATTGTCCGATGATATAACATTTAAGTTAATTTCAACATATGCAATTGTTACTTGTCATGTAAATTGCATGGAGAATATGAAATAGCCAGTGTTGTGCATTTAGTGTCACTGTGGATTTCTGAGCCGCTGTCAATCATATTGGAACTAACAAGACATTATTACCTTGAAATATATAGTAATGGATGGGCAGAACAAAAGGTTAAGGGTATAGTGGCTATTCTGTATTTTACAAGGAAATCTCAAGCTTATTTTCTGACTGTTTAAGTCTCGTGGCAATGGACTAAAAAATCTGATAAAAAGCCTGAGATTTCCTTGCCTCATCTCTATCATAGATTCTATCAGTATTCAGGCCACAACACATTATCTAAAATATAGTTCCTGCAATACAATATGATACTTTTTAGTTGATATAAATTGTTGCTTTTCAATATTCCAGCTCTGCAGCATTGGTCAGTATCTACTTTTTCTGTTTCCAGACAAGTTTGATGAGAATGAAGACGCCATTGAAGTGAACGGTGTGACCTTTCAGCGACCTTTTGTGGAAAAACCAGTGTGTGCTGAGGATCATAATATCTATATTTATTTTCCTGTATCAGCAGGCGGTGGCTGTCAGCGACTATTCAGAAAGGTTAGACCTGTAGAGTTTCAGAAGAGGAGAGAACCATATTTATTTGACTTATTATTGGGGGTTTCAAGTTCTAGAATGACGCCAAATATCTAAATCAGTCTTATGAAATTCTGGTGTAAGATGTGCTTTTCCCATCCAAAATAATCCCCAAAATTGATCTGTCATATACGAGGTGCATTTGAAAATTAATGTCAGTGTAGTTTTATTTCGCTCCATTCGTGCAGTGTGGGCTCAAAATCACATTGTGTCGATAGAGTGAGCACTAAAGGGAAACATAGGTAAAAATCTTTCACACAACTTCACTGACCGTTGTACTGTGTACATTTTCTTTATAGCATATTCATTACACTATACACAAAATGACTGGAAAAAGAGCTAACAAAGTGCTTGAAATTAGGGCCTTTATAAAGGTAGGTCGCAGCTCGGTATAAAACCTGTTGACTTTCACTTGAGGTATGCGATATCTATGGGGAGGACCAAATGTCTCACAGGACGATTTGCAGGTAGGTAGCTAAATTTAGGAGCAGACAGCAGCAACTTAAAGATGCTGCTCACACAGGTAGCCTTGCAACAACAACAACTAAAAGTAACATAAAAAAAAATCCACAATATCCTTAAAAAAAATGACTGATTCACAGTGAGGCCCGGTTAACAAGCTCGTCATTAGCATAGTTCATGGTATTTTGAAGAAGCATTTGCAGCTTAAGAAAATAAATGCAAGAGGGATACCCCATAATTTGTTGACAGATGAACAAAAGAGGACCCATGTAGCAAATGCATAAAAACTTCTGAATATATACCCAAAATATAGCAAAAAGGCTTTCAACAGTTTAGTCACTGTAGTCAGGACGCTGAAGCCGAAAAATTACAACTTTAATGCCCCGGCGATTCGAAAGGAAATTTTTACCAAATTTGATAAGTACAACATTTGGGCTTTCTGATAGGGTATGATGTGGTGACCAAAATAGGATCCCGTGCTTTTAATTACCCTTTTTTTACCCCTACCCCTTCTAAACCTAATATTGCTCAAAATGAAAACGCCATAATTCATTTCATTTAGATGTGCACTCAAGTGTTCTGATTAATTCATGTTATGATGTATTTATGTGCAAACTAATAGTTTCTATAATAATTTACAAAATCCATGCTTTAAATTTTAAGAAAACCGGTGTATACACGTTTTTATACAATGATGCTTTATCCTGACAAGTGTTGGTGTTTGAAGGTACTAAATTTCAGTTTAAATCGCTATCTTCCAGATTTTCATCAAAATGCGCTTAGAATTACAGGGCAACTGACTCGCAAAATATCCAGTGATAAGGACACAGCTCTATACTTCAAAGAACGTACCTCTTTGGAGTCTAACTACCGCCGTGGATCCCGTTTTCCTCAGACGTTCATTTCTTCAAAAAGTGTACAATTTGAAGTTTTTAGCGTACTATGCAGTTTTAACAAGAAAAACAGCCCTATCACTTCTGCGTCTGCAAAGACTTCAAACAACTTACGCATTCACATTTACAAGCACTTTAATAACTGGGCGTTTGTCTATTACAGATCGACCGTTACATACGTTACTTATACAAATTTATTTAAATAAGTATTGAGTGAAGACGATTCAGAATATATATAAAGATGTAGATTACAAAAACAAGATCAAATTTGTTTTGCTGTATATTAGAGTATAGTTTCTATACTTTGTAAAAAAAGGGTTTCGAAAAGCTTTTCATAGCAAATATTACAAATTATGTTATGTTACCCATGAATAATACAAAATAAAATGAAATAATAGCTCAACTTTAAATAATTTCATCTTCAAAGATATGCTTTTTGATAAAGGTGCTTTTAAACTTTGCATTTTCCCTGGTCTTAAAAGCTAATTTGGTACTTTTAAAAAATACAGAATTCATTCTGCAAATGAAGTATTTTGACAGCTTCTGTACGTATATTAAGTTGGATTGGCACTGGTGTAGTGATGGAAGTATCAAAATTGAAAAAAGACAATGTTCTGACTAATATTTGCACTTACTGACAGGCGGAAAGATTAACGGCATTCAAAGTCAATTTTTTTCAAACAATTACCAAACGTCATGGTTTGAAGAGTAATTACAACGTAAACTACTTTGATATCAAAAGAAGCTATCAAGTAAATGCATATGGTAGATATTAGCAGAGTTGGTAGATATCAGCAGAGTTTTGGAATCATCGTCTCGTTTCCTCCAGTAGGTGGTTAAAACCATTGTGAACAGCGTTATTTTGCAAGGTCGTACGTCTCTCCAGAGAATAAAACTTGTTTACACGTTGACTATCTTAATTTGTTTCTTGCTATTTAGTTATAGTGCATCGGATATTTATTAGATATACATGCAGATCCAAGTTTAAGTATATGAGATGTAGAAAACGTGCACAGGAAAATATAATTAAACTACGCATGAAAGGTCACAATTACAAAACACAGCCCACCCAATACACCGAAAGAAGAAGAGAAACATGCATACGCAAAAACGGAACGTCACATCTTTAGTACAGACGCTCCATCCAACACAGAGGAACTGTACATTAGTACAACATCAAAAACAACACAAAATACGTTTAAACATATAAAACATCTATTTTTACCTATTTTCTGTTCTAAACTACAAAACAAAACAGAAAGCACAGAGAACATTAAACAGGCGACCACAAGGCAGGAAAACCAAGCAACGGGATTCGCATGTAGAAGATTTCATATTTGTATAGACAGTTGTACATAATCTACCAGGGGCTTAAATTAGTTTCATGCGCACAACGTCACTCCCTTCTGATGCAGCTCCAATGACACGCAGGTATTGAGTCGTTAACATGAAACCTTTTTACATATTTGAATACGCAACGAACAATGAAGTTTCAAACGGCCCAGTCAACAGTCATCAATTGTATATCACGTATATAACAGAAGAAATAAAACCACCAGCACAGACTTCATATCCGTATCCGAATAAGTAAGTAATATAAAAGATTCTTACTAAACATCGAGTATCTTTCAACGTAAAATCTTGCCTATCCTAGACTAAACTGATTGAACATTTTGAAACAGCGTATGTTACACTGGCTATACCAGGTGAATACTTATTAAAGCTTACACCATGACCTTGTTGATCCCTACAATGTGGCCGTTTCTAAACTAATCTCCGATTTGATGGTCTCAGCCGAAGCTTAGTTAAGCTTTCAAATACCGGACTTTCATTTTCACTGACTTTTTCCACAGATACATAGATATGGCGGGTGTACTATAATGGGCAGGTGATGCTTACTACCCTGCGGGCACCTGATCACACCTCTGTTTTGGGGTCCATGTCTGTGTATCTAAAATATTCCGGAATTGTCTATGTTTAACTGGCCTACGAGTTCGGACTTATGATTGGGTACTTTGACCACTATCATTTTTAAGAATTCAAACAATATGCCGGATTACTTGGATATATATGAAAAATAGATAGCCATAGATGCTACATCCACTGATTATATTTAAAAGTAGCGGGTGCACAAGCCACCATGACAATAAATAAATAAGAAAACGAGATTGTTAGAGGTACTAAACTTTCATCCGTTTGACATGTATCTGTATGGACGTTATTCTGCGTTACATAATTGTAAATTGAACATTGTTTCTTTCAGTGCCAAGCGATAATATTTGTTTGTGAAAAAAGCTGCTATCAACGGCTCAATATCTGCATGCCTCAAGCCTTCAAGTCTTTAGAATTAACATATTATGTGTATTTAAACAGTATACTTTAATCATTATTTAGAATAAAATCGCCAAAATGAAGCACGAAAGTTTTTATAGCTAAAATATCATGATACTTCATTCCGACTCAGCTTAAATTTTACACAAAGTACAAAAATTGAACTTGAATAACATATTCGACCGATAATTTACGTACCCATTTAAAGAAACACTCAGTGTTTCGATTCAGTACCAAGGTTTACTTGCTGAAATGTTATCAACGTTACCCGTTTATAGCGTTCTAATCAGTTATAAGGCAAAATATTAAAACTATTCTTATTGTGACGAGGTAACGAAAGAAGGAAAATACCGTAACTTATAAAATGTTCCATCATCAGTCTGTTCAGGGTTTGGAAGTTTTGTCAGTGTTTAAGGTAACCGGACGGGTATTTCACAATATTTACCACATTATTCCTACATGGTATTATCTGCACTCAGAATGTAACAAAATAATACATTATACATACAGTCGGATGGCGAGTAATTCAATTACATGTAGCAGCTGACCGGAGGTTGTGAAATACATTATCCCAATGTGTAAATTTCGGCAGTGAAAATTTTGATTAGCAGTAACATTAATAAGAAGTTTACATGTTTCCGATATTATACTACCAAGCGCATGATATATCACCGTCTATAGGGACTTTTTAAATTGATCAAATGGGTCATTGCAATGAAATATCATAATTTATTGATATAATATGGCCGTTTCCTGATTTTAATTGAAACTTACACTTGAACATTGTCGTCTTTATTAGTAACGAAAAATAACTCCATGCAAGTCTCATGAAACTTTATTAAAAGAGAATGCGCACTTTGCAAGCATATGCTTATTTTTCGATTTGGCAGATACTTTTCTGTGCGTCATATCATCAGATTTCAGTGTGTATTTTAGTTTTCTCACCTTTCTGTAGTCTTTCAAATTCTATGCTCTATGAATCGAATTTTTTCAATAATCAATGTGCCGGTAGGTTTTGTAGTGTAGATTACTAGTAATTCCTTAATCTTATATCTATTTATATTAAAAAGAAAAATGATATTGGTCACTTGATTGACTCCTCTACAAATAACAGTGTTCACAGAACCAGTAGTTTTATTTCCCTTAGCGTATTATTTTCTCTATCTCTCATTTTATCTATTTATTTCTTTTTTATTGCTTTGATTAAAAGTCACGAGAACCGTAGCTCGAAAATTGATCCGTCGTATCATCATGCCAGCAAAAGTGTTGAGCGTTGCTACAAGAAGAAAGAAATAGCAAAAAAGACTGTTTGTTCAGTATATGTCAAGTCTTTTAACATATAACAACTCGGTTTTCTGTTTCACGTATAAAACACAGCTTGCGAGGGTCTTAAACTGCTTGGGCAAAATGGCAACGAACTGCCGTCTACAATTTTTCTTAGAAATTGTCTGAATACCATATTTATGAGCGTTTCCTGGGAGTTGGTGAAGGATGTTGATTGGCTGTGCTGTAATGGAATACATTTCGTATAAATGTTATCTACGTTAATTCTACGTTAATTCAAGTAGTGGCATAGACGAACGACAAGGAATCTAGCAGGCTGTAATTCTTCTAAAATTTAAAGATGATTTTAAAGGGGGATATACTAAGAAAAGAAAACAAAACGATTCTGCCTTCAATTTATTTACCTTTTGGGAATATACTCATATGTAACATCTATAACCGAATATTACGGGCTTAAGCCGAAATGGATAGATAGCTAATAAGTATCAGTCGTTAGCAGTAGAATAGAGTTCTTCTAAAACTTGACTTAAGAATGTTGTTTGCTTGAAACCCCGCTTCAAACGACATAAATATAACGAGAAAGGCAGTCGATCATTTTTTAGCATGTCGTTGGTACCGAGTTATCTCCCCTGATTTCACATCCTGGATCCACTTTTCAGGACCACATCATACCCTAAGTTGATGTTGGGATAATAAACTTTCATATTATACCAAATTCACCCTTTCGAATTGTCGGGGCATTAAACTCGAAAAATAGGCCCTTTTTGAATTTCAGCGTCCTGACTACTGGTGATGAGACCTGGGTTCACTATTTTGAACCAAAGTGGAATGTTCCAGCCTAATTTGGGCCAACAAAAATGTGTGAAGTCCAAGTATTGCCAAACAAACACCAACGGTAAAGAAGGTTTTGTATGTAATTTCTTCGATAATAAGGGTCCAGTCATGTAAATTCCGGTGCCACAAGGCAGAACAGTCACAGCAAAGTTCTATAAAAATATTGTACTAAGAAAACTGAAGAAGTACTACAAAACCTGCCACCCCAAAAAAGGACTTAAGCACCTCAGACTCTTGCATGATAATCCTCCCGCTCACAAGGCACACCTTGTGACCGAGTTTTTGGAGTCAAATGTCACCGTCCTACCACATCCTCCATTATCGCCAGACTTGGCTCCTTGTGACTATATTATGTTTCCAAAACTTAAATATCACCTATCTGGAAAGAGATACAATTCGAGAAATGCCGTGGGATTTGTGGTTTATCAGTATCTGATGGGTGTCCCCATTGAAGAGTATGAAAACTGCTTCCAAAAGTGGATTGACCAGCTAAAAAGGTGTATTCAGGTATATGGAGAGTATTTTGAAGGGCAGAGCTAGTCAAAATGATTAGAACATTTGCAGTGAAGGAGAAACAATGCAAGTGACATTAATTTTGGAACACCCCTTGTAATACTGGTTTGGAATGGAAAAAACTTGTGTTATAACCGAAGAAATACAGCCACAGAAATACAGTAGTTTATGATAATTTTTGTATAAAGTTCAAGCACTGTGTGCCTATAGAAGTGAAGGAAATTACTCGAATAAGGTCCCAGAAAATCACTATTTTGGATTGCCAAAGTCTAGTTGCTGCAAGTCTAATTGCTGACATCACTGGCAATTAGTGAAGTTTTGCTGACATTCTTTGATGTTGGATGTTGAAATGTTTCGTTTTCATGCTTGAGTTATATATGAATACTTTTTATAACTGCTCCAGATAAAAAGGGTTAAAAGGGATAATTTAGGGATTATTTTCAATATTTCTAATTACCTTGGAATTATCTTTAAAACCTCCTCTCATCTGGAGCTCTGTTTTATACAGGTTGGTTCCCGCAGCAGTGTTTATTCTACTATAAACAGAGTGAGAAAGACTGGATCCTATATCTATGAAGATTTTATGCCTACTGATGGCACTGATGTAAAGGTAATAGCATATTTTCCATGACACATTTATCTTGAAGGAAATAGCTACATCTCCATGTTTTTCATGGACACATTTGTCTTAAAGGAAATAAGTACAGTCCAGCCTGTATTAAGCAAGCACCTAAGGGATAATCAAAATCTGCTTGCTTGAGACAGGTGCTTGCTTAATACAGGTACATTTCAATGTACATGTACTTGCTTGCTTTGGGAACTGAATACATGCTTGCTTAATACAGGTTGCTTGATTAATAGAGGTGGCTACTAAGACAGGTTTTACTGTACATCTATATATTTTTCATGGACACATTTGTCTTAAAGGAAATAAGTACATCTACATGATTTTCAGCAGTTCTATCAAAGGGAGACAATTTCAGAGTTTATTGTTGGCTTCTCTGAGAAGAGATGTGGGGTTTTCTCTTAAAGGAAAGTGTTTACTCGTAGGGAAGCAAATTCTTGTCTTTAAGACTTAGTACTTACCCTCATTGAGAGGGAGGCAAAAGGAAAATAGCAGAATTGCTTTCCCTGACTATATATCCGTTCTCCTTAAGAGAATTTCAGGAATAAATTTCAGGCTTAAACCAAGTATCTGGGATAGAGGTGGGGTAATACAAGTAATAATGATACTCAGTTATAACTTTATCGTGCATAAAGTTTTATTGCAACCTTCCAATTGTAAATACAGGGATAAAGACTAACAATTTTGACTTAGGAGCCCACACTGCCAAAATGCAAAATGTAATATTGGAGGTATGGGCATTTGTCCAAAATTTCAGGGGCTCAGCACAAAATTTAGGGGCTGTGGGCGACTGGGTCCCTGTTAGTCTTTATCTCTGTAAATAGAATTCTTAAACATAGATAAACTGATAATATTATTAAAGAAAGAAATATCATAAAACGTAATTTCATTAAATAATGTCATGGATTTTGTCAAGGTGTTTCACATGTTAACTTTCTAGTGATATGTAACAAGTGGGCATATATTTTTATGTAGTGGTGTTGTGACACCGCTTTGGTTATTTTTCATATGAAGAGTAATTTAACTTCAGGTGTATACAGTTGGCCCAGACTATGCCCATGCCGAGGCAAGAAAGTCACCAGCTTTGGATGGGAAAGTTGAGAGAGATAAGGACGGCAAGGAAATACGATATCCTGTTTTACTGAGTGCCAGTGAGAAACTGACAGCCAGGAAAGTCTGTATGGCATTTAAGGTATGGCAAATCATTTAGGGTGTATGAAACTTGTTTGTTTTATGCCATTTACATGAAGGGAAACAACTCTTGTGAATTCCTGTTTGCTTCCCTGGATGAAGTAGACTTTCCCAAGTGAGGTCAGCACTTGCAGGAAAGAATTTGCTCCTAAGGGAGCAAATTCTTTCCTGTAAGAGTTGAGCCCTATTGAGAAGCTAGGCAAAAAGCAAATAACAAGAAAATGGTAGAGTTGCTACCCCTGATACTGTACCCTTTCACCTAAATATAAATGGATTCCACAAGTATTGTGTTGATAAATGTTTGTGACTCTGCTGGCTTGGGAAATAAAATGTCACCAATTATTCACAAATTAAAGAATGCACAAAATTTAAGTGTATTTAGAGAACACAGTAAAAGATCAAATTGAGATATAATCTTTTAACTCCAAAACTTTTAAATTTTCATTTCCGTCTTTGCACATATATATACAGTTATAAAACGGGAGCTTACCTTTCCAAAATTACTGCAGATATATAAATTAGTCCTGTGTATTTAAGCTACAAAATGGAGTTTTCTCTTCCAAAACAGTCCAAAAATCTAGATTTGTAGTATAAGATTGAAATAGATTTTTGGGATTCTTTTGGAAGGCAAAAATGTCCTTATAACCAGAGAAAGAGGGTATATAGACAGGTCTGTTACCTTGAAGAAGGGTTCTAGACAAACTATTACAAACAGAATAGTGAACAGCTCAGTTTCTGATTTCTGTTCTAGTTGTGACTGTGTTCAAATGAAATATGTGTTTGTTTGTACTGGGATCAGTAATGTAATCAAATGCATTGCAGAAATTTGTTTATTTTTGCAGCAAAATGTATGTGGATTTGACCTGTTGCGGGCCAATGGGAAATCCTATGTTTGTGATGTAAATGGCTTCAGTTTTGTGAAGAATTCTACCAAGTATTACGATGACTGTGCTAATGTTCTGGGGTGAGTACCATATTTCTTGAGTTATAAGACAGTGTTTTTCCCTTTGAAAACAGTACCAAAAATCTAGATCCATCTTATAGTTTTTCCTTTCAAAACAATCCTGGACCCATTTTGTAAGACAGTTTATCATATGATGTTGCATCTGAGAGTGAAACAAAGCCACGCATGAAAAACGTTAATCAGCTAGTGGATTAAATATGCAAATTACGTCATAATGTTATATGTTGACGTCCATAAAAACGTGTTTTTTTATGGCAAAATAGTGACATTTTAGTGCAAAGTTTGCAGATAAAATGCAGTTTAAGTGTCATATGATAAATAGAATCTTGAATTTGTGCTCCCGTATTATTGAATATATTAAACTTGTTTGGGAAAACCGATAAGATGCTCAGCATAGCCCTGCATCTTATCTTTTTCCCCAACCAGTTTAATAAATTCAATAATACACAAGCACTTATGTAATATCCTATATGAAAGCAAAACCAGCTTATGGATCTGTAAAGGCTGTAGAAAATTAGAAAGCATTCTGTAGTAGGGAATAAGTCGCAGTCCCATATAGAAATCTTAACATCACAGTCTGTATACGCCTCAACAGCCCCAGTTTGTCTGTAGGATCGTTTAAACCTTTGTTAGCTCTGAAGCCCCAAAAAAAAGTGGAAAATGTGTTTTGTCTACGTTAAATCATATAAGACTAGAGGGCAAAGAGTGTAGACCCAGATAAGGCAGCTCATTATGAGCCACCTCATCTGGATCAGGATGTTTGTAAAATCAACTCATTTTCATTTTTGGTGATTTAAACAGTCTGCATTTAGATCTGCTTCTCACAATATATTACTCAGTGCAAAGTTTGCAGTGCTGAAACTTAGTACACCCTGCATCAACACATGACTACCTAAATACCAGTAACATTTTTTACCTTCACCCATTTAACCTTTCATGACCTTGACCTAAGTCTACTAATTTGGAATAAAAAATCAGATTTTTCTGTTGACTTAAATTTTTCAGAGCTTTCTCTTGTCATTTGTTTAAGTCATTTTATTTACATTTCAGCACGATGATTGTGCGGGCCCTAGCCCCTCAGTTACACATCCCTCTGATCCTTGGAGCGGCTCCGGAAGATATTCCTGTTGTACATACAACCTCTGGCTCCATGTAAGTACTACTCTAAACCTGAAATGTTTACCCTCAGGGGCAGCTACTCTGCAATTTTCCTTTTTGACTCCCTTCCCATTGGGTGTCAACTCATAAAGAAAAGAATTTGCTCCTTCAGGAGCAAATTCTTTTCTTTAAGAGTAGACACCATTTTGGAAGGATTTTATCATCCAGGAAAGCAAACAGGAAGTCACAAGAATTGTTTCCCTTTGTAAATATGACAGAAAAATATGGAGGTGTACTTATACACCTTAAGCATGGTGTCCGCTTATTTGGGGCCTCAAATGGAGTTACCTGTTGCCTCTTTGGCAATTCTATGGTTATCATTACTCTGTAACTCATTTTGGCCTCCCTTTTTAATGGGAGTCATCTCTTAAAGGAAACAACTTGCTCTTCTAGGAGCAAATTCTTTCCTAAAGGGCAGACTCTTTTTTGATAGGGTCTGATTGTCCAGGGAAGCAGTCAGGAAGTTACTTAAGTTCTTCCCATTGAAAAAATGGTGGGAGAACTAGATAGTATGCCCTTGCACCTTAGCAGGGGTCAGCCTAGAAGTTTCAGACTGGGAGAAGTTTTGTGACACTTCAAGGACTTTAGGGAGAAGTTTTGGCCAATATTTTGGATTTCCCTATATATTTTATACATTTTCACTTCTCCCTCAGCTCAAGTCAGCCATCTTAGGCAGACTATTTCTCCCAAATTGCCCTCTAGGCTGAGCTCTGCCTTAGTACCACAGATTAGGGGAAGAGCTAATTAACATTTTTTATCTGATTTCTTGTGCTTCTGCTGGAACTGTTGATATGAGTTGGAAATTTTGAAAAAAAGAATGTCTATAAAAACTAGTATTATAGAAAAGCTGTATTGTAAGAGGGTGCAGTCTGAATGACAGTATTGACCATGTGTCCTGTTGAAATCAGTATTGACCGGTGATCTGGTCAAAATTTACCAGCTTTCTTCCAAAGTTGGATTTAACGCTGATGTTATAACATTTCAGGGCTGCTCTTCATGCACAGTTTGCTGCTAAAATGACACGGAGGAGTCATTTTTTCAGGTGGGACGGGGGAATATTTTGCCTTTTGAATTTGGTTTTGTTCCTTCAGCGTTGCAAAATGAGACAGACATTGTCTCTGTTTGAGCCATGTTATGAGAAAAGTAGAAAGATAAGCAATGCTCAAACCTGGGCCCGGTTGTTCAAAGCATCGTTAGCTTAACAAAGTTGTTAGTCAGAGTTTTGTTTAAGTCTTCTCAGTCCTTAGTCAGTGTTTTGTTTAAGTCTTCAAGTACGAATAAAATCAAGAGGGTTCATATTGTATGCTCAAAAAATGTTAGAAACTTTACTGCAAAAGTTTCTCACCTTTTTTCAGCAAAAAATGGCAATATTTTTGCATATAGTATGTTCTAAATTTTAATGTCCTGTTAATTGATGATGTTGTTAGTTTTGAATAAATGGGCCCTGATCTGTAAAGGCATTAGAGACAAGATTTTTGGTTGAGATTGCTTTAGTGAGCAGGAGCAACAGGGATTGCTTGTCAGTGTTTTTGCTGTCATTTTTTACACCCTGCATTCAGAGCAGTTTCTCAGAGACAAAAAGTCCTTTTCTGATTAAACTTATATGAAACCAATACAAGCTTTATGCCGTGATATTGTGACAAAAAACCCATGCTATCTTTGACCTTTTTGTGCCCCCCGAAGGAATTTCGGGTGGCATATTAAAATCGCACCGTCTGTCCGTCCGTCCGTCCGTCTGTCCGTCAGTCCGTCCGTTACAAATCGTGTCTCAGCGATAACTTTAAAACTACTGAAGCAAATTTGATGAAACTTCACAGAAAGATAAAGCATAATGAGAAGGTGTGTCGCGCGCAAGACTTGGGTCCCTACGCCCAAGGTCAAGGCCACAATTGAGTCAGAGGTCAAATTGTGTCTCAAAATCGTGCTCAGTGATAATTTTAAAACTACTGAAGCAAATTTGATGAAACTTCACAGAAAGATAAAGCATAATGAGAAGATGTGTCGCTTGTGAGACTTAGGTCCCCAAGGCCAAGGCCCCAGTTGGGTCAAAAATCAAATTTTGTCTCAAAATTGGGTCTCAGCGATTACTTATAAACTACTGAAGCAAATTTAATAAAACTTCACAGAAAGATGAAACATAATGAGAAGATGTGTTGCACATAAGATCTGGGTTGCCAAGTTCAAGGTCAAGGTCACAATTAGGGGTCAAAGGTCAAATCTCGCCTCTGTGATAACGTAAAAGCTGCAGAAGTGAATGTCATCAAACTTCACAGAAAGGTAAATCATTATGAGATGGTATGTTACACACAATATTTATGATCCAAGATCCAAGGTCAAGGTCACAATCTGGGGTCAGATGTCAAATTATGTCTCGGCAATTATTCAGAAAAGTACCAAAGCAAATTTTAAAGAAAGATAAAGCCTTATGAGAAGATTTGCCATGCACAAGACATAGGTTCCCACACCCAAGGTCAAGGACACAACACAGTTTGGTTAGTGGTTGAATTAAGTCCGCTCAAATCCTCTTAAACTTCCAAAGTGCATTTAAACGTTACAGAAAAGTCAAAACCAAATGAGAATGTATATCATGTGCAAGACTCAGGTTCTATGCCCAAGGTCAAGGTCACAACTAGGGTCAAAGGTCAGTTGAAGGGGCCTTCGGGGGCATTTGTTACACACTGTAACATTTCTTGTTTTTTCATGCTTTACTGAACTTAAGTTTGTGAGTGATTGCCCACCTTCATTTTTTATCTCAATTGCTCAGAATCAAAAGACCTTCTATGATAAAATTTTCTACTAGTATATGTCATGGCTATGTCTCTCCAATGCCAGCACCATACTTTGACCTTGATCTTATTTCACACTCTGCAGAGATAACTTGTGTCTACCAATTGTATTTAGCTTTGTTTCTCAGACAGTAGAGTATTAAAAGAAAACTAGTACCCTGGCAATCGTGACATAGTCTTCAGATAGTATGCCTTGTTTTTGCCCAAAATCCATACAAATTTGCTAAATGTAAAAAAAAAAAAAATGCAGTCAAATTGTGAGAAACAAAGATTTCGTTTTGGCATTTAACATTTTCAAGGTTGCATTGGCTGATGGTAGCCTTCACTATTTATTAATGCCATAAGGTTTCCTGACATGACTCTGTTTCCTGTTATTTCATTATTAGACTTTTGTTTTGTTTTGGTTGTTGTTGCTAGTTTAGGTTAGGGCTGTTCCAGACAGAATGTTGTGGGAGGGATAGACTGCAGTGTACTTGTATGTTTATATTAATTTACAAATACAGCAAACAGCAATATCCAAGTGCCTACATTGGGTAGTGCACTGGGTGGTAAAGAGATTTGCCCAGCCCACCAGTTGAAGATACCATATTTAGTGAGGGGTGCAGGGTGGAGAGGATTTGTCTGCAGTTTTCAAAGACCTTACAAGGTTATGGACAGAAAATGGTCCCATATTTATTGTTGTATCAGTTCTGCTGTAAAATAGTTTTTCCCTTTCAAAATGGTCCCATCTGGTATGATGGATTTAGATTTTTGGGGTTTTATTTTGGAGGGGGAAACCCCACATCTTATAACTGAAGAAATGTGCTATACTGCAGGGGAAGTTTTTCTTTTTGAAATGATATTTTCCTTGCATTTAGGGGAGCCCCAATAGCTCAGTGGGTTATACCCTGGCCTGCTAAGTTGCCAATCTGGGTTCAAATCCCACTGAAGGTGAATTCTTTTCAACAATTCCACTGCACACAGCTTTTCATTATCACCCTTCCATTGCCTCAGGATGACTGAAATATTGCTGAAAGAGGGTTTGGGTGGTTAAACAGCAATCCATCCATCCGTCCGTCTGTCCGTCCATCTGTTCATCCATCCATCCCTCTTGCCTTTGGAAACAGAAGTGTTGGTTTAGTGCTAGAAGTGCATTTCATTGTTTACAAAAAGGAGGTTAAAAATTGAGTTAAATGGACCATGTAAGAGACAGAGGCAGTGTTTGGGCTGGGAGAGGCTTTGATGTAAAAATGGAGAACCAGTACACCAGATAAAAGCAAGAAAAGTGTTTATTTGGTATGCAGAAACTTTAGTCTGGAATGGCTCTAACCATAATGCTGAAGTTTGATTACAGGATTCTGTTTCTTGATAATTGTTCAACTATTGAATAAATATCATCTATTCTTCTTAGTTACCCAAGTTTAATTAAGGGTTATTATCCAAGGGAATGGTAAGTTTTAGCCCTCCAAGCTAGCTATAAATAGATCATTTTAGGCATTGATTACCCTACCCACCTTTAATGAATGATTGGACAGGGCTGAATAGATTTGATATAGTCTACTGACTACCCTTGTTGCTGAAGTCATTAAACAGAGCTATGTATATTTTGCCCTGCTTGTTTTAGATATGCATATTTGTACATTGGTATGTTTATATTTTCTTATAGCTGTTACATGGAGTAGATTAATTCATCAGTACTAATAACACACCATAAATAGAGGATCTTACACGAATGGTTATTTCATATGAAATGACCACTAGTGTAAGATTCTGGTTATCATATGACCCTTTAAAATGGGACTTTGACACCTTCACACTGAACATTATTTCAATAAGAAAACATGTTGTTGACATGGACATTGTCAATGACGTTACTTGTATGCGCCAAAGTGTTAGTACATGTGTAGTCATACGATTTTTATGGCACTATGTTATCCACTGAATAACAACAACATTATATGGTAAAGGAGTTAATTATATACAGTAATTTGGTCTTGTCGTTCATTAAAATTTAAACATCATATTGCCATAATTCTTCAGTTATAAGATGTTTTTTCCCTTCCAAAACAATCCCAAAAATCTAGATTTGTCTTATAGATGGATCTGGATTTTGGGGATTGTTTTGAAAGGAAAAATCCAATATTGTAGCAGATTTTCATAAACTGATTTAGATATCTGGAGTTTTTCCAGAGAGAAAACCCCAGATTATAGCCAAACAATTATGGTACTGTGACGAGAGGAATTTTAATATTGTATTTTTTTTCAGTTTTAAGATGTTGGATTATTTTCTCCCCTCAAAACAACCCCAGACATCTAGATCCATGAGATGGTTCAAGGTTTTGGGGATTGTTAGTGGAGAGAAAATTTATCTTATAGTAGAATTACACTAGACTGGTTTAGATATTTGGGGCCATTCTTTAGGGGAATAACCCTGGCTTGTAAATGAATTGTTACAGTATGTGTGTGTTTGCTTTTGCTCCTTCTTTCCAAACTGCAAATCAGAGCTTTTGGTACCAAGTCATTTGGGGGATAACTATATTCAAAATTGTCATTTAGGGAGGTAAGTTATCGGTTTTATGGCTGCAAATTTAGTTTCATGTAAAACATAATTTGTTACCATGAACAGACAATTTACCTCCCCAAATGAAATGTTCAGTGCAGTTATCCCCATTCTAATGCACTTTTTCACATTCTTACCTTTCAAAGTGCACTTCTCTACAGCCAAGGCTATCATTTCCAGCAATGCTAAACCAAACGTCAGCCAATGAGAAGTGACAGTGACGTTTCTGAAAGACTTAGGGTTTCCGACAGTATATCACGGAATATACTGTCACAATTTTTTTTTGTTATCCAGTCCATCAGACGTCTCATTATATTCATAAATGCATTAGAATGAAAAATAGCTAACTTGTATTTTGCTTAAATTATGCAGAAGAAAAAAGTTGTATACTTCCCAGCAGCATGTTTGCAGTGTGGAAATAACACAATAAGATTGGACATATGATTTCATTATACATGTAAATACAGGTTTTAGGTAATATGAGCCGCGACACGTAAAAACCAACAATGTGGTTGTGCGGCCAGTGCAGACTCAGATCAGCCTGGGCATCCGCCCAGTCTGATCAGAGTCTTCGCTGTCCGCATGGAGATAGCTTAGTCCCTTAGCTACTCTTTAAGCGCTTAGTGAAGGGTCTGATCAGACTGGGCAAATGCCCAGGCTGATCTGAGTCTGTGCTGCGCGGTCAACCACATTGTTGGTTTTGTCGTGTTGCGGCTCATATAATATGAGCTACATCATGTGATATCCAAAACAATGTGGCATTGGTGACAAGTAAAGGCTCTGATCAGACTGAGGTCAGAGCCTTTGCTTGTCACATCAGCCATCTGTGAAAGTGACCCAAGTCATAGAGCCAATAGTGAGCTCTCTGATTATAAATGAGAAGGATGATGTTAATATCATATGACAAAATTGCCACAAAATTGGAAGTCACGTGATGTGGCTCAATTATACATGCTTATGGGATTTTAAGTTCCAGTAATATTGAAATGGCAAACATCTAATCTAGTCTAGTCTATCCAAAAATGTTGCAAGGTCGTTTGGGCGCCACAGATGACTTTACAACAACCCCTTTCACTGACAGGCAAGACGCCACATTCCATGGAATTCTCATATTTGTTGGCTGATATGATCAAAATTTCTCAAGCATTCATTTTTGAAGATGGTCAGGATATGAAATTGAAGCCATAATGTGAAAAACGAGTAGTTGGTTGGAAGTTAGTTCAAGTATATTAATGAGCCTCGAGGCGAGAAAACCAACAAAGTGGTTGTGCGCCCAGCACAGACTCAGATCAGCCTGGGCATCCACTGTCTGCATGGAGGTAGCTTAGACCCTTAGCTACCCTTTAACTGATCAAACTGGGTGGATGCCTATGCTAATCTGAGTCTTCCCTGGGCGCACAACCACTTTGTTGGTTTTCTAGTGTGGCGACCCATTTATTAGCTCACCTGGCCCGAAGGGCCATAGTGAGCTGTTGTCATACCAATGCGTCCGGCATGCATCGTGCGTCGTCAAAAATTTGTCCGTCAACACCTAAAAACAAATATTCAAACATCTTCTTCTGTAAAACTACTGGTCCCATGGTTCTCAAATTTCACATGGAGCATGACCTGACTCCAGGGTCTCAGAATTGTAAAATTGGGTCAGGTTGAAAATCCAAGATGGCCGCCATTACTAAAAATAGCAAAAACAACAAAATAAACTTCTTCTTCAGAACCACTGGGTATATTTGTCTGAATTTTGGCATGGAACATCAGTGAAGCCTTGGTATACAAAATTGTAAAAATGAAAAAAATCTGTAGCGGAGTTTTGTCACAGTGACCTACTTTCTGTTTACGTGTGTAATTTTGCTCAAATGCCAATGTCAAAAAATGACCTATTTAAACAACTTCAAACAACTTCTTCTCTAAAACCACTGAGCCCATGGATCTCAAATTTCACATGTAGCATGACCAGACTGCAGGGTTTCAAAATTGTAAAATTGGGTCAGGTCAAGAATCCAAGATGGCTGCTGTTACTAAAAATAGCAAAAACAACAAAATCAACTTCTTCTCCAGAACCATTTGGTATATTTGGTTGAAAGTTTGCATGGAACATAAGTGGGACCTTGGTATTAAAAATTGTAAAAATAAAAAAAAATCTATAGCGGAATTAGGTCACAGTGACCTACTTAGCGTATACAAGGCCGATTTTTCTCAAATGTCAATATCTAAAGAAAATGCAACCAATTCTGACCAGATTTGGTCAGAAATGGTTCTTGAATGGAATTGTTTCAATTTTGTGCCAGTTGACTATCCAAGATGGGCACCATGGGGGCCGTTACTAAAAATAGCACAAACATAAAAATGACAATTACTCAAGAACCCTTGAATGGAGTTGGACCAATTTTGTGTCAGAATGTTCCTTGCATGAAGCCGTTTCGATTAATTGCAATTTGGCATTCCAAGATGGCCGCCATCTGGTGTTACTAAAAATAGCACAAACATAAAAATGACAATTACTCAAGAACCCTTGGATGGAATTGGACCAATTTTGTGTCAGAATGTTCCTTGCGTGAAGTCGTTTCGATTAATTGCAATTTGGCATTCCAAGATGGCCGCCATCTGCCGTTACTAAAAATAGCACAAAACATGAAAATGACAATATCTCAGTAACCGCTGAATGGATTTTGACGAAATTTGTGTCAAAATGATTCTTGCATTGAGATGTTTCAAAAATATCTAACTGTAGACCAGTCATATTGGCCTCTGTTACTAAAAATAGAAAAATGTGAAAATTAGAAAATCTCAATGGCATTGGATTAATTTTGTGTCAGAATGGTCCTTTCATTAAGCTTTTTCGATTTTTTGCATTTTGGCATTCCAAGATGGCCGCCATCTGCCGTTACTAAAAATAGCACAAAACATGAAAATGACAATATCTCAGTAACAGCTGAATGGATTTTGACGAAATTTGTGTCAAAATGATTCTTGCATTGAGATGTTTCAAAAATATCTAACTGTAGACCAGTCATATTGGCCTCTATTACTAAAAATAGAAAAATGTGAAAATTAGAAAATCTCAATGGAATTGGACCAAATTTGTGTCAAAATGGTCCTTGCATGAAGGCAATCCAAGATGGCCGCCATATGCCATTACTAAAAATAGCACAAAACATGAAACTGGCAATATCTCAGTAACCCCTGAATGGATTTTGATGAAATTTGTGGCAAAATGATTCTTGCATTGAGGTGTTTCAAAAGTAAATATATAAAGACCAGGCAAGTTGGCCTCTGTTACTAAAAGTAGCAAAATGTGAAAATGAGAAATTCTCAGTGGAATTGGACCAATTTTGTATCAGAATGGTCCCTTTGCACAATAGCCAGGTGAGCGATATCAGGCCCATTTGGGCCTCTTGTACATGTTATACTGTTTATTATGTCCCAAGTCAAGTGTTATGTTGGGTTGTAGCTAAATAAGCACCTTAAAGCACCAAAAATGAAAAACAGTTGAATTTGCAAACACCTGAAATCTGCATGAGGTGGCTCATGATAACTCGTCTCATCTAGATCTACATTATTTGCCCTATAGTCTTTGAATCCTCAGTATGATATGGCTTAGGCAATATATGCCCGTTTGAAAAACGGAACGTATTATATGTTATGGCCGCTGGCGTCCATCCGTCGTTCTCCTCCTACAGTTTACATCCGATCGAGCTGAAACTTGGAATATAGAAAGACTATGAGGTGGACCAGTGCATATCATTTCAAGGTTACGCTCCAATGATTTTTAGCAGAGTTACAGCCCTTTACTTAGAATTTTTGGGGTGTTCGTTTCCGGATAATTCCTCCTACAGGTTTCATCCAATTAAGCTGAAATTTTGTAAATAGTAAGACTATGATGTGGAGTGGCGCATATTATATGGACTTTACGCTCGGATGATTTTTAGCAGAGTTACAGCCCTTTGAAAAAACTCGACTATGGCAGTTTGTATGGCAATTCTTCAGCATTACATTACTTGGTTACTCTTTGGAATATCATGATGAAACTTTATAGCAGTTTATATGAGGTTAAGACAACATGTCTCATACAAGAATGGTTACTCCCCTATACTAAGTGTTTGAGTTACCTCCCTTAGATTATTTTGTTAGACTATATTTGTACACCTCTTTGGACTATTGTGATGAAACTTAATAGAAATGTATATTAGGTTGACACAATATGTCACATATAACAACAATTGCCTCCCCTTATTTTTGGAGTAACCTCCCTTTGAATATTTGCTAAGGCTATTCTTGTACAAGCAATAAGTAGGCAACGGTACGGAATATCTTGATGAAAATTAATAGCAATGTGTATTAGGTTAAGGCTGTGTGTCTTATATAAAAATAATTGCCCCCCCCCCCCCCCCCTTTTATCTTCCTTATTTATGGAATTACATCCCTTTGATTAATTTCTACGGCTATTCTTGGGCAAGTCATAATAATACTAGGTAACCATATGGAATATCTTGACGAAACTTTATAGCAATGTGTATTAGTTTGAGACAGAATGTCTAATAAAAGAATAATTGCTTCCCCTTCTTTAACTTTTTTTGAGTTACGTCCCTTTGATTACTTTTTTAAGCCTTTTCTTTTGAGAACCTTAATGTTTGGAATATCTTGATAAACTTAATAGCAATGTAGACAAGGATGAAGCAGTGCAGCGCTCAGAAAAGGGCGTATATTGCCCTGCTTGCGGAGCTCTTGTTGAAAGTTTTTCAGACATCTGTTGTCTGTTTTTTTGGCTCTTAAAGGGGTGTTGTGATTTGCATGTTCTAAATGTAGAAGTCTTGGGGCAAAATTGGGCAATAGGTAACATATGTTGATGATCTGAAAGCAATCTTAGTTGATTTTGGCCCTTATTGTGGAGGGGCCCAGTGCTGCAGCTAAGAACAGGTAATGGGAATAATATAGGGATATTTTTCTACATTTCTCCAGACAAACATACATCCTGACCTCCCATTAGAATTTTCTCTTCGAGGCAGTTCTAATGAGGGGTCACAACATAATTTTTCTTATTCCTCAGGTTTTCATTGAGGAATAAGAAAAATTATCTTCCAATTATCCTCAATACCCCGTCTTATCTGGAGCTCTGGGGTTGTCTCTAAGAGAACACTCTGGGCGTGTTTATAAGAGAAGGGACATTTATTAGACAAAATAAGATAAGTTATAAACAAACCCATATTATAAATGAGTGTGTTACAAATAGAGAATTTCACACAAGTGGTCATTTCATATGAAGGTCATTTCATATGAAATGTATTTCATATGAAATGGCCACTCAGGTAAGATTCTGTTTATCATGTCACCATTTTAAAATGGATTTTATAGCTTTTAAACTGGAAATTATTTAAACATAAAAATAGAAATGTATTGTTGTCTTATTGCCCCATTCACATGCGCAGATTTACTTACGTAAGTATATTTGCATATAAGTAAATTTGCTCACGTGAGTAAAATTACCTGGATAATGCTCTGGGTTTGAATAACCTACTCATGTAAGCAATTGTGCTTACGTATGTATTTGCGTTCACATGACAAATTTACTTACGTGAGTAAAATTTGCATACAGGCCAACTTCGATATCTCGAATTCCAAGGGAATGGAGAACCCACTTCGAGTTTTCCGAAGTTCGAGATAGGCAAATTGTGACGTCACCAAAATTTTTGTTCTAAATATGTACAATATCTTAACTTCCGTAGAGTCAGTATTTCTACAAAACGTGTGCAGCACGAAGGTAGTAAAACTGTTTCTACTGAAAACGGGATTGAAATAAAGACAAGAAAAATCACTTCACTTAGTTTTATTTTACATTTTGAATTAAAACAGTTTGGCAAATAACTAAAAAGAATGTTACTAATAGCCCGCATCAAAGAGCGCCGCTAAATACTGTTCAATCAATTAAATTTCTAAGGCACCTAATTGACCGAATTTTCCAATCAAACGCACCTGACCTGTGACGTATACGCGGTTCAAGGTCAATTAACTTACACACAAAAACAGCTGATCAACAAAACAATGTCTGCATCGTTTCACGCAATCATTGGATAATTATTGGACAATTTGGGATAATTGATTGAACTGCGATCAATTAAAGACAATTGTTCGGTAAATCGTTCTTTTTCATTGTTATTGTTCGATGTTTGTACCAATTTGCTTAAAGACAAAAATATGCGGGTTTTTCATTGCCGCAAAACGTCTACACAAAATGGACGTCATTTTCTTTTTGTCGTTTCGGCGATCTTTTTCTGAATGCATATTTTGACTTCGACACAAACAGTGGTAAAACACATGGAAAGTGTCGGAGGGGAATCAAAAATCACTTCGACACAGCAGTGTTTTCGTTATAAGCGAGTTCGACACAACGGAGGTCGAAATGCAATATAATATAGGGGGAATGTTCGGGAATGGGAGATCACTTCGACACTAGCAGGGTTTTCGAGATAAGCAAGTTTGACACAACGAAGTTGGCCTGTATATGCAAAAAAAACTTACATGAGCATATCTGCGCATGTGAATGGGGCATAGACGTTTTTATGACTTTACATATATGTGCCGCAATGTTATTAAACATGTGATGGTAACATTTTTTTGTTACACAATCTTTTCCACTGAATTACAGCGATGTCATATGATAAAGAGGTTTATTGTATAATGTTGCATCTAACAATGTAATGAAGCCATGCATTACAAACAGTAATCAACTAGTGGATTAAATATGCAAACTACAATGTAAAGTTATGCGTTGACGTCCATAAGAACGTTGCATTTTCTAATGTTGAAATTGTGTCGTTTTAGTGCAAAATTTGCTCTTAAAATGCAATGTTAGTGTCATATGATAAATATAATCTTGCATTTGTGCTCCTATATTGTTGAATTTATTAAACAAGTTGGGAAAAAGATAAGATGCGAGGCTATGCAGAGCATCTTATCGGTTTTCCCAACTCATTTAATAAATTAAATAATGCATGAGCACTCATGTATGATCCTCTATTATGTTGTATTTGTCTGTTGTTGCAGGATGGAGTTGCGATGTGTTGTAGCTGTGATAAGACATGGGGACAGGACACCAAAACAGAAAATGAAAATGGAGGTCAAGCATCAAAAGTGAGAAACTAGCCTTCTTTACCATTATTGTAAAGCACTTAACAGAGCTCCAGATAAGAAGGGGTATTCAGGATAATTTAGGGGAAAAAAATCGGTATTTTTACATAAAAACATAAGTTGTGACCCCTCATTAGAACCGTCTTGGCAAGAAGGTTCTAATGAGGGGTCACAACTTACGTTTTCATTGAGAAATAATAAAAATTATTTATGACTTATTCCAGTTACCCCATCTTATCTGGAGCTCTGGACTTTAAGAATTTCTTAAATTAAAGTACTCACAGTCAAGTACAAAGCTGATTTTTCCCACCCCTACTGGTGGAAAATATCTTTTCCTAATAAAATACACATAGGAAAATGTGCCGGGTAAAATTGTCATATAGTTTTGTAAATACATTGGGTTTGTTATTCTAATTCTCATAACAATATTCCCCAGGAGGTAAATATGGTAGAAGAAGATTACTAGAACTAGTACAGCCACATGTCATTGTTGTAAGGTATTCATTTTCATACCATCCAAACTTGGTATGCTGTCGTAATTGGTCATTGTTATAGACTTCCAAACCTGTATGAAGGGGCTTACAAAGAGTGGTTACTCAAGCCTGGTCTGCCCTTGATACAGGTCCATTTACACTTTTATTTGGTTAAAATAAATTCTGTATCATTACTTTGCAGGTACTGATAAAATGCAGAAAAATGGCATGCTGTAAAAAGAGCAAAATAATCCTTACTGAAAAAAATAATTGATAATTGGGATAGATAGTGTTGTATTATTAATAACCAAACAAGCTTGTCTAAACTACAAATTTATTCAGCTAGATGTTGCTAGCTTGATGACCAAAACACAAGTGGGTTACATGATACATACAAAAGTATTTAAGAGGCAATGGAACTCTCTCACACTAGCTCGCTGAACAATCAAGGTTAATGACCTATCACAAGTAACTTATACAACAGATTGGTTTGAACAAACAGTGCAGACCCTCAACAGACTGCTCTTAAAAGAGCAGTCTGATTAGGGTCTACACTGTTTGCCCTTCTGTTTGCATCTTTAGGACCCATTACTGCATTGTAAAAAGCCAGATTGTTACATTTTAGGACAATTACGGTGATTATTTTAGGTGTTCCATTTTTTTTTAAATTCAGGTATTGATTGCTGTTTACTTCATATAGGTTCTTCAAACTGTTTGAAAAGTATGGTGGATTCAAATCAGGTCATTTGAAGCTGAAAAAGCCCAAGCAATTGCAGGAAATTCTGGACATTGCCCGAGACCTACTCCACGAGAGTGACCAAGACCATAATCCCGAGGTTCAGGAGAAAAAAGCTAAGCTACGACAGCTGAAACTGGTGCTGGAAATGTAAGTGAGCAGTAGGGGCCAACAGAGTTCCGGATAAGAAGGGGTAACAGGGATAATTCAGGGATAATTATCCATATTTCTCCTCAAAAACATATTTTGTGACCCATCATTAGAACCGTCTCGACGAGACGGTTCTAATGAGGGGTCACAACATATGTTTTCGTTGAGTAATAAGAAAAATTATCTTTGAATTATCCCTGTTACCCCTTCTTATCTGGAGCTCTGAGTTGGGACCAGAGCTGCAAATTAGTTGGGGTAACAGGGATAATTCTGGGATAATTTTTCATGTTTCTGCATAAAAACATACGTTATGAAGTTTTCTTAAAACCGACATGTTCTATTGAGGGGTCACAACGTATGTTTTCAGTGAGAATTATCTCAGAGTTGTCCTCAAAAACAGAATTATGTGGAGCTCTGAGTAAATAGTGCATTTTTTGGTGATATCTCTCACATGGATGGGATGGGATGGGATTGGGTTGGATGATGGGATGGGATGGGATTGGATGGTATTGGGTTGGATAATGGGATGGGATGGGATGGGATTGTTTACAGCCTTTTCGACAGAATTTCAGTCATATTGAGCTGTTGGAAGGGTGATTTTGAAAGAATCATTGCAGTAGAATCCCATAGTTGAAAAGAAATCTGCTTCCAGTAGGACTTGAGTCAGACTGCTAGCATAGCCCACTGAGCTACTGGAGCTCCCTGTTTCCACATGCACATGATGTGGAATGATATAGAACAGTCTCACTGAGATGACAGTGGTCAAATTAGAAAAGCAGAATCAGAACTCTAGGTAATAGGGAGTAATTAAGAGATAATTAGGGGTCTTTGGTCCCTCCTTAGAACTGCTTCACTGAGAGGCTTTTTTAATACTGTATTTATTTGTTATATGACAGGGCCCAGTTGTTCAAAACTTGTGATGTTGTTAGTTAACAAGATATTAAATTTTCAAGCGTATTCTGGACAAAAACACTGCCATTTTTTTTGCTGAAAGCTCCTCACAATTTTTCAGCAAAAAAGCAAAACCGCAAATGATTTTGTGAGTATATGTACTGTAAGACTTAATCCTTTACTAACGACATTGTTAAGCTAATGATTCTTTGAACAACTGGACCCAGGAGTTTAACTTTCCAAACTTACTGCAGATGTGTTAATCAGTCTTGTGTAATTCAGCTTTATACGTCAGATAATTCCCCTAAGATCTTTCATAACTACAAGCTACGACCGATCTAGATGCCCCCCCCCCCCCCCGTCTTAGAATTGAATGGATACAGTAAAGTAGCAATGGGCCCCCCCCCCCCCCCCCGTCTTAGAATTGAATGGATACAGTAAAGTAGCAATGGGGGCTGATAGGCAAGCCTGTAGATTGAACTTCTTTCTTTTTTCTTTTGTTTTTGTTTTGCAAACTATTTTCTGTGCTTAATTAACCACTACTGAATAATGCAATAGAGAAAAAAGTAATATTCTGGGCTGTTCTTTCATGTTCCAAAACTAGTTAAAATGGCTATACCATTATGTTTTTCTGCCATTTCTTCAAAGGGAGGCAACTTTTGTGACTTCCTGTTTGCTTCCTTAGACGACAAATCCTTTGAAAAAGGGGCTACCTTTTAAAGAAATTGCTGGCAGAGGAGCTATAATTTTTTAGAAGAGTTGAGCCTTAACCCATTGCATTCTGGGTATTTTTTGTCGTCAGCTGAAATTGTCATCTGCATCAAAAATCAAGAATATTTTGACAATATTGGTCTTACTAACTCTTGTAGAAATGATGTCTAGGCAGCAAATAGTTCGGATCTCAGATCAGGCCCCACATTTGTGGGGCCTGATCTGGATCCAAACTGTTTGCCCAGATACCCCTAAAGAGGTGTCCCGAATGGAATGGGTTAAGGAGAAATTCTTTTCTTAAAGCGAGGCTGTCAGGAAAATGGCAGAGTTGCTTCTCCTGAGTGTGTACTTAATGACCTTAACACCCTTGATGCATAATACAGTGGTTATGGGTTCCAGCTTTCATAGTCAAATAAATCCAAATTTCTTTTGGTTTTATGGAGAGATAAGGGCAATAAATTTTTACAGGATGACTTTGTTAAGCTAATGGTGCTTGTATATGGTGCTTTGAACAACTGGGCACAGGACTCTATCTGTTTTAGGTATGGTCACTTCTCGGGGATAAACCGTAAAGTTCAGCTAAAACATCAGCCCCGCGGGGCCCCGAAAAGATCGTCTAGTGAAGAGGGTCTGTACTGTCTGTTTGATAGTCTCCGTGCGTACACGTAGTATCTCGTAGTGACGTGCGTGTGTATCTGGCCTTTTGCATGGCTTTAGTATTATCCCACCGCTATAACATTATTCCACTACTTGTGTGTCTTGCTTTTGCATGGCTTTAGCATTATCTCACTGCTTTTTGTTTTGCTTGAACACTATTCCACTGCATTTTTCTTGAGGCTTCAACATTACTGTAATCAACCTTTTTAGCACCCTGCGCTTAACTTTTTCAAAATGATGGCAAATACTTGTAGTAAACTTTCTTTCTTTTAAGTGCACATTTCAAAAAATTATTATATATATTAAAGAAATAAAAACAAAAAACAAATGGTTAAGCTTCAAAGAGAAGCTTTGCAAGTGAAAACTAAAAGATTCTATGCCATTTTCAGCTCTTGTAAACAAGCAAACAAAGGGATAAACCAGTGAAAACATGTACCTTTATAGTAATATGCCTCAGAAATTACCATGATGTGTGCTTATAGGGACATGTGTGCTAATTAGGTCCAATACGGTATTTCATTGCTTTTGCTTGATATCTATGATTTGCTTGAGGTGAATGTTCGCTCTTTCAGGGGAAGCAACTCCTCCATTTTCATTTTTGCCTCCCATTCTAAATAGGGATCAACTCTTAAAAGAAAGAATTCGCTTCTAAAGAAGCAAATTCTTTCCTTTAAGAGTTGACCCACATTGAGAAGGGTTTTAACTCCAAATTCTTTCCTTCAAGAGTTGACCAACATTGAGAAGGATTTTGGTATTCTGGGAAGCAAACATGTAGTCACAAAAGTTGTTTCCCTTTGAAAAAATTGTGGAGAAACATGGAGGTGTACCCATATACCTTATGCATGATGTTACCAAACGAACAAAACTTTATGGTGAATGGATGTGCTTTCAGATGAAGCAGCTTTCCATTTACATTATAACAGGTTGGGCTTTGGTACTTGGTAACTTTCAGTTCCCGGGCGTCTTACTATTTTGGATAATAGTAGGGCAAAGGCCTTTTGTGTTTGCAGTAGGTGCAGGGTTGTTTGGACATTTTTCAGTCACTTTTCATTTCTGTTTTCTTTCTCCCTCTCTCTGGGAGATAGCTTGATATAGACTGAAATACTGTCTCAAACCTAAAACAACCAACCAACATTCATTGTAGATCTAATTTTAAAAGAAATAATTCGCTCCCTTAGGACAGGAACAAATTCTTTGCTTTAAGAGTTTTGAAGAGCTTCATTGTCCGGGGAAGCCAATAGGGAGTCAGAAATGTTGTTCCCTTTTGTTATAACCGTTAAGCTTTGCTTTCATTTCATATTAGATGTTTCTGCAGGCTGCCATGCTTTTGCTGTGACCTGTTAATTTCAACATAATTCTGAGAAAAAAGATTTTATAAAAGATAAATGTTTATTCAAATAGAAGTAAAAAGTATGCAAAGACCAGGAACTGAAACAATCAAAATCCAAATCCAGCCCTCAAACCATAGTTGGAAACAACTAAGATTACAAATAATCAAGATACAGAGAACATATGGCCAACCGAGTGAGCAGCTTGTTCCCAAAAGGTGGCCACTCAGCAACCCAAACCGAACCAAATATAATAAGAACATACATAAGGTAAAACATCACAGAAACTCTGACACCAAAAACAGGCAACAGAGAACCACAACAGAACTACCGCCTTGGAACGGTCAGTAATGAATTACTGGGGGGCTTAAATCGATTTTACAGGCCCAACCTCACCCTCAGTTTCTGAAGTGGTACAAAACATTTAGTTGGTTGTTCGGTTCGCATGATAACCCTCTAACTCGTCAATGAATCATCACGGTAAACACATAAATCAAATTTCAACACCATGAAGAAGCAAAGACGAGGACTAAACAGATACAACGGGCCGTCTGACAGGTGGAGATCCCTGTCCTGCCAAACAACCCCACTGGAAATCTGAAGCAAAAGAAGGTCACCAGTTGAGCCCCGGTGGACCAAGCAACAGACAAAAAGGCTCCGGTCCCAACCAACTAAAATATATAGCTTTAGGTCGGGGCCATCATAGAGTCTGACGACCGATCCACCGGTGTGCAATTAAAGAGTGCAGCAAAGTTATCAACCGTGATTGGGTTAATCACTAAGCATGCAGACTGTCGCATAACATTTAAATTATAGCCAATACGTTTGTGACGAATTATTATTTTTCGGAATTGATCAGAAAAATCAGTCCTACCCTTAATCTTTTTGAATTTGTATACTAAGTCACCATAAAATTCTGGTTCCGATAGGCCTTGGTGTAAAAGAAATTTTAATCCGACATCAAATTTTAAAACCAATTCATGGTGTCTGCGATAGAATTTAGAAAAAGCCTTTCTAAGCTTATGATACCGATAGCCCTGTTGAAGAAGTTTAGCAGTTAAACATTTATTACGAGCATTAAAGTCATCTACATGACTACACACTCTAGCAAATCTTATAAGTTGAGAAATATACACTCCATAAGAGGGACGACGTGGAACGTCACCATCCAAAAATGGAAAATTAACTATATCAAAGTCAAAGTCATCACGTTTATCATAAATTTTAGAAGATACAAAACCGTTAGAAATAGATAGATGTAAATCCAAAAAGGGGGCCTCGGTATCTGAAGTATTTGCTTTATTCAATTTAAGTTCAGGTGGGTAAATTTGGTTAACCATGCTTTCAAAATAAGGATTATCAATATTCAGAAGATCGTCTAAATATCTAGAGGTTGAGTTAAATGCCTCAATGATATCAGCTTGATTATCAACAGAAAGAGAAGTCATGAAATCTCTTTCATAACAAAATAAAAACAAATCGGCCACAAGAGGAGCACAATTTGTACCCATCGGAATACCAACAATTTGTCTGTATAACTTATTACCAAATCTGATGTAAATATTATCTAAGAGATATGATAAGGCGTCACATACATTCTGACATGACCAAAGACTATATCCTCTATATATTTTACGGTCAGTAGAAGTGAAAAACGCTTTCTTATCGTTACAGGCAATATAAAGGGTATCTTCATTTTTGGAGAACTTTTTGAAGGCCCTCTCAATCAAATCAACAAGTTTTTCCTTTATTAAATTATGGGGTAATGTGGTATAAAGAGTAGAAAAATCATAAGTGGACAAACTAGTCGCACGGAACCCTCTTGACTTCAGTTTACTAAGTACCTCACCAGAATTTTTTATAGACCAAAACATATTTTTCCCTGACCTCTCATACACTGTCTCATAGTACCAAATGACACGAGATTTCACAGCAGTGAGGCAAGAAGTTAATAATTTAGATAATTCTGTAGTAGTACAAGAGCTAGAGTTGGCAATGAATCTAGCTTTATACGGTTTTTTGTGAAGCTTAGGTAACCAATACATCGTAGGAAGTTTGTCTTGGCGTTCCTTAACGTTTACAGCAAACTTTAAAGGCAAATTATTTGAGTGGCTATTAACGACAGTCTTCTCATCTGTAAAAGTCTCTTCGTAAGCCGTGGTGCCGTTAAGTTCCTGCTTCAAAGTGTTAATATAGTGCATCCGACAAACAACAAGAAACTGAAATGGTAGAGTGTTTCTTCTGAAAGCAAACACATTCACCTAGACTTAGGAATATATGCTACTGAAGAATGAACTATCCAGGTCACATACAATATGTGCTTTGCTTTCTGCACACTTATCAATTTACCGAAATGACCCTAAATATTCGTACAGACAGGTCTGAGCAAACGTTGTAGACCCAGATCAAACTGCTCTTGAAAGAGCAGTTTGATCAGAGTCTACAACATTTGCCATCATTAAGCATTATTTGGATGCCGCCTTAAGGTGTGTAAGAATTTTCACACAAAAATTTCCGACTTTCGGGTGTCCAAAATTTTTAGGTCATTACGGTACCTTATTACTTCTGTATTTCTTCTCATTAACACCTGCAAATATTGCAATTTTCAACTCTGATTATCAGCATTGTTTAACACAAAGTGTTTGCAATTAGGTGTCTAAAGCCAATCTTGCCAAGATTGGCTTTAGACACCAAAATTTGTTATTTATCAAGACTTGGTGAACTTTGGTCATTTTTCAGTGAAAAACAGTGAGTGGGCATGTTTATTAGAACAGGGGCATTTATTAGATGAAATACAGTAATAAATATTATTTTTGAATGACTTTTCCATGCTTTACCTACTAAATGTAACACAGAACTAAACTTATTCACCAATGTTTCAAGATCCTGTGTGGTTTGCACTTTTTGGTCATGTTCATTTTTTTGTGATTGCAATTTGCCATTGGTGCTTTTTCTGCTAGTGTGTCTACCTAACCAGTCAGCATGTACTACACAAATAAACTTTATCTAGGTACACTATGTATCACCAATCTGTACTAGTATTGCAAATGGCATATCTGCTGCAGTACTGCAAATCAGCTTTCTGCCATAATTCTGCAATTGTTGATCTGTTTGAGTGATGCAAATCACCTGTGTGATGCAGCTCTGCAATTAGCTTTCTGTTGCAAATCTGCTAATCACTTTTTGCTGCAGTACTACAAACCGCCTTTCTGTTGCAGTACTACAAATGACTTTTTTGCTGCATTTCTGCAAATGACCTTCCTCTGCAGTACTGCAGATCACCTTTCTGTCGCATTGTTGCAGATCACCTTTCTGCATCACTTCAGAGGCTTTCTTGTTGTGATGATATTTAAGATGCAACCATCTGGTGTTCCATACTTTGGGTTAGTCATAACATTTCACAGATTGTTTTACAGGGTTTTATATCAAAGGAAAGCTGTGTAAGTTTCCAATGCATGTACAAAAGATATTTGCTGGTTTACAGAATTCTGACATGATTAATTTTCTCCATACTAGGTATGAGTTCTCAGGAATAAACAGGAAAATACAACTGAAATATCAGCCACAGGGGAGACCCCCAGAGTCTAGTGATGGTTGGTAAAATATTGTAGCAGGTTTTCCCAGGGTCATTTGAGACTGTTGAAGACCTAGACTAGTCTGCATCATTTTTAGCTCGCCTGAACGAAGTTCAGGAAGAGCTGTTGCACTACCCTCGGCGTCGGCGTCAGCGTTGGCTTTGGCGGCCGCGTCGGCGTTAGCAAAATGTTTAAGTTTTACATTAAAGTTTTTAGCTCACCAGAGCCGAAGGCTCCGGGGGAGCTTATAGGATAGGCAGTGTCCGTCGTCGTCGTCGTCGTCGTCCGTCGTCGTATGTCCGTCAACACTTTTAAACAACATCTCCTCTGAAGCCACTGGGCCGATTGGGCCCAAATTTCATCTGTAGCATCCTTGGGCTGGGGGATTGAAAGTTTGTGTTTTTTATGAAAATCTGCCCTTCAGTTTGGTTGCTATGGCAACTTAGAGTTCCCATAGACTTATAATGGGGAAAATTGAAAAATGACATTTTCTGCCAGGCCATTGCAGATATGTTGACAAAACTTTTATAGAAATGTTCCTTGAGAAGTATACTATCAGCTGTATGGTTTTTGGCCCAGTGCCCCTTTTATTGGTTGCCATGGAAACCAAAATGAAAAAAAAATGGGAAAAATACTTAAAAATTATCTCCTCTGTAACCACTGGGCCGATAAGGCCCAGATTTCATCTGTAGTATCCTTAGGCTGGGGTATTGAAAGTTTGTGTTTTTTATGAAAATCTGCCCTTTAGTTTGGTTGCTATGGCAACTTAGAGTTCCCATAGACTTATAATGGGGAAAATTGAATAATGGCATTTAATGCCTAGCCATTGCAGGTATGTTGACATAACTTTTATAGAAATGTTCCTTTAAGAAGTCTTCTATTAGCTTTATTGTTTTTGGACCCACTGCTCCTTTTACTGGTTGTCATGGAAACCAAAATGCAAAAATAGTGGGAAAAAAAACTTACAAAATTATCTCCTCAGAAGCCACTGGGCCAATAAGGCCCAGATTTCATCTTTAGTATCCTTAGGCTGGGGGGTTGAAAGTTTGTGTTTTTGATGAAAATCAGCTCTATTGTTTGGTTGCTATGGCAACTTAGAGTTGCATTGACTTATAATGGGGAAAAATGGCATTTACTGCAATCAAAATATGGAAAATAGTTATATATTTTGTTATCAACTCAACAGACTTTCAGACTGAGACTTTGTAGTTGTATATTTTGTATTAGGCTGTACAAATGTGACAGTAATTTTGATAGCAATTTTGAGCTAGAGATCTGGTGAGCTTTGTGGCCCGTGGGCCTCTTGTTTATGTGATGGGCAAGGCGCCATCAGGCGAGCTATCCTGGGTTTGTGAAAGGTCTTGTTCAGCAGAGCACTAATTTCTTTTAGATTGTTTTGGAAGGGAAATACCTACATCTTATGATCAAAGAAATATGGTCATAACTCTAGGATAAGATGCCTTTAAGCTCTAGATTGCCTGTCCAATACAAATGAATCCCTCATTGTATATGTTGTGTATCAGAAATGAAATATTTTTTAAATCAATATAACCTGAATATCATTTCTGTGAATTCTCTATACAACTAAACAGTGAAGCATTTCAAATGGGGGTAGGGGGGGGGGGCACAACAATATGTTATAGTGAGAAATAAGAAGTATTGTCTCAGAAATATTTAGACTGGTTCTGTATACAGTTTTTTAATTCCTATGCTGTCTGATAGTCCCTGCATATTTAATAACTTTACAATCTCTTCATAATAGGCAGTGAAAACTAAGGACCTTATGGATGGGCAATTTAGCACTTAAAGCTCCAGAAATGAAAAAAAATAAATTTGTAAACAGCATAGATTCAGATGAGAAGTCTCACAGTGAGCCACCTCATCTGGATCTACCCTGTTTACCCTCTAGTCTTCGAATTCTTAATATGAAGATTTTTTTTTTTTGTCAATTTTGAGTTTGTAAACTTTGTTATCTGCTCTTTAATGGTTAGCCTAAGTCTTCCATTGTCTCACTTGTCCTAGGTACTCTTTAAGTTGGATTTAGGTTCATGTTAACTGTGTTAAAACGCTTGTAGGTTGGTCATGATCTTATTGCCTAAAGTGAGCAGAAAAATTAAATATGTGAAAAGCTTGAGGAAAAAGCCATTCTTAGCTTAAAGATAGTGCAGTTCTACCAACCGTTGAAACACAATGGATATACTAGCAAATTGCCTACAGTATTGACAGTATTACCCTCCAAGATACAAATAAGAGTTTCTTCTTTTCAAGGAAAGATGATTGTATAGGCATAATGATTTTGTTGAGATCAGATTGCACAGAAATTACATTAAATTGGATTGTTTCAGTCAATGATGTCAGCTATCATAGTGACTTTTGAAGACTTGAAATCACATTGATCAACATTTTCATAGGATTTCATACTTTTTATTCTAGCTTAAACAAATATATGAAGGATAAATGAAAGTAATTTAACTAGGGGATGCAAGATAAAGGAAGTTGGCATGGCTATTACTCACAGGAAAAAAACAAACAAATGATCTGCTTAACATTTGGTGAGAAAAAAGTTACCTATAATTTGCTTCTGCAGAAGCAAGATATATCTATTGCTTTTCTAGTGTAGTCAGCAGTAGGGCTGGGATTGGTAGAGATTTTGTACCTAGGTACCCGAGTCCCTATTACCCGCGGGTAACCGAGTACCCGTTACCATAGCATTTTGAGCATGTCCACAGTTAGAAATATACATTTAGCTCTGACAAATAATAAGAAAGATATGTCATTTTCATACAACTGTGTGGGAAGGGCACGAAAATTTGGAACTCTCCCTGTTATAGATCTAATATACAAAAACTGTTATGATGGCAACTTAAAATACAGTCACACAAAACTTTGCTCTATTTGCTTTGAATTCTGTTGAAATAGAATACTATTGAATTACATAATAATAAACTTTCGGGTAATGGGTAGTTAATATGTACCCGAGTAATTGGTCTACCCTTCCCAGACTCGGGTACCCGGGTACTCGACCCAGCCCTAGTTAGCAGTTAGTGGTGTAAACCTTGATAGCTCTTTAAGTAGTGTATGGGCTGCTTTATGATAGTGTGCTACAGGCAGGTCACAGCAGTTATTGGAATTCATGGCATGTGCGAGGTAGGGAAGCAATCTTATATTTCTTGTAGTGATGGGTTTCCAAAATTGATAATATACATTATAATCCTGAAATTAATACAACATTTATTAAAAAAAGCTTATCTATGCATTTTCAATGAGTGTCTGTAAATGTGAATGGGTTTGAGAAAGTTACATGTAATGTTTTATTCAACTACTGTTTTAAGTAAAAAAAAATATAGCCACAAACAATATGCACAAGTGCATTGGAAATGCATCTACCTACCAGACCCAATTATTTTACTGAAAGGATTATGCTTCAGAGTAGTAATATACATTTAGATGCAGCTAAATGGCTCTTAAAGAAGAACAGGTTACTGTTCCAAACAAGAAATGTCATGCTTTACCTACAAAGGAGTAATGGTTTTCAATATACAAAAGTTGTTTCAGTATTTTGTGGCTGATAAACATTGTTAGTTGAAAATTAAAGCTGTCTATGGAATAACAGTCGGACATGTGTAAAAAATTGAAGGGAAACCTGACAGCCATTTTCATGATTGTTTGTTGTAGATATTGCCTCATGACTTGTTCAGAGTGCATTATATGTGTACATTTGTTCAAGTTAATCATCAGTTTAGCTATTTTCATTTTGCTGCTTGAAGTGTTAATTTACTTTCAAAGCATAAGAATTATCATTACTTTCAATGCATAGATTTATCAAGATTTTTATATTGTTGACTTTAGACTATGAAGCTGTGCATGCTTACTCAAGTCTTCACACTGTTTGCAATGGGCTCAAGCTTTTAGCTCATGCTTCTGCACATTTTAATGCATGTGTTTGTTTTTTTTTGGGTTGCTATTGCTTGTTGTATTTCTTGTGTGGGCTAGCCTAAACCTTCTGCATCACTGCATGACTAATAATTTGTTTTATTGGCAAAGATCTAGATAACTAAAAAAATTGGTAGGGGGTGTGTGTGTGTGAAGTGAATGAAGCTAAACTTTTATCAACAGTATACTAAAAACTATAAAAATTAGGATACCTCAGATAATTATTACGCCCGTTGAAGATGGGTCGTATTATGTCATGACCTTTGTCTGTCCATCTGTCTGTCCATCTGTCTGTCTGTCTGTCCATTAACTTTTGGTGTCCCGCTCCATATCTCCTTAACCCCTTGAAAGATTTTTTTGAAACTTGGGTCAAATGTTCACCTTATGTGGCCGACGATGTGCATTCAGTGATGTCCAACGAAGGTCAAGGTCACACTTAGAGGTCAAAGGTCAAACGTTAAAATTCAGTGTCCGCTCTATATCTTGAAAACCGTTTAAGATTTCTTCATGAAAGTTTGTACAAATATAAAGCGTTATAAGAACATTTGCAGAGAAAAAGAACAATAACCCTATTTTTATTTTTGATGGAATTATATCCTCCCTTTGTATTTTTCATTTAGTTATTTCATATAAGCTTCGTGTCCGCTCCATATCTCGAAAACTGTTTAAGATTTCTTCATGAAAGTTTGTATAATTATAAAGCACCATCAGACGATGTGCAGAGAAAAAGGACCATAACCCTGCTTTCACTTTTAACAAAATTATGCCCCTTTGTAGTTTTCGTATAGTAATTTCATATAAGCTTTGTATCTCGAAAACAGTTTAAGATTTCTTCATGAAAGTTTGTATGTATAAATATAAAGCACCATCAAACGATGTGCGGAGTAAAAGAACCATAACTCTATTCTGTTTTGACGGAATAATGACCCTTTGTATTTTTTTTATAGTAATTTCACATAAACTTCGTGTCCGCTCCATATCTCGAAAACGGTTTAAGATTTCTTCATGAAAGTTTGTAAACATATAAAGCATCACCAGATGATGTGCAGAGAAAAAAAAACATAACCCTACTTTCACTTTTAACAAAATTAAGCCCCTTGTATTTTTCGTATTGTAATTTTGTATTAAATTGTGTCCACTCCATATCTCAACCGCTTGAAAGATTTTTTTTGAAACTTGAGTCCAATGTTCACCTTATCGAGGCAACTTGCAGAACTTGTATTTCAACAGTGTCCAGCAAAGGTCAAGGTCACACTTAGAGATCAAAGTTCAAAAGGTAACATTATTTGTCCGCTCCATATCTCAAAAATTGTGTAAGATTTCTTCATAAAAGTTTATACAAATATGAAGCATCATCAGACAATGTGGAGAGAAAAAGAACCATAACCCTACTTTCAGTTTTGACGGAATTATGCACCTTTGTATTTTTCATATAGTAATTTCGTGTCTGCTCCATATCTTGAAAACTGTTTAAGATTTCTTCATGAAAGTTTGTACAAATATCAGACAATATGCAGAGAACAAGAACCATAACCCTACTTTCAGTTCTGGTGGAATTATGCCCCTTTGTATTTTTCTAGGAATTTCATTATAAGCTTTGTTTGTTTTGTGGTTTTATATCTGCCTTATTATTGAAGATTTAAGCTACTGACAAAAGTTCTGTCATCTCTTGTTGTCTTTCCAACTTTAAGCCCCGACAGGCATATATTGCCCCGCTCAGTGGAGCTCTTGTTATAATTGTCCTAAAATATAACGGTTTGGTTTTGCAATGTTGTCAAGAATCTAAATATTACTGATGGAAAGGCCAACAGTGTAGACCCTAATCAGACTGCGACTGGCCTGATCTGGGCCTTCATTATGTGTCAGAATACTTGGCATTTTTAAGGTAAAGAAAAGAAATGCTGAATTTTCTGTCTTTTTAGCTCACCTGTCAAGGTGAGCTTATAGTATAGCCATGGTCCGTCGTCCGTCGTCGGCGTTCACACTTTTAAACATCTTCTCCTCAGAAACCACTGGGCCGATTGAAGCCAAATTTCATATGGAGCCTTAACAGGATGGGGGAACGAAAGTTTATATATTTGACCCAGGTCACATGACCAAGATGGCCGCCATGCCCATATATGGTAAAAACCCTTCAAAAATCTTCTTCTCCAGAACCAAAAGGCCTATGACCTTGAAACTTGGTATGTAGCATCGGGCATGCCAGCCCATCATAATTTATACAAATCATGACCTTGCGATGACCTTGACCTAATTTACGGCATGGTCAACTTTGGTACGTTAGGCTTTTATATGGGAAAACGCTTAAACAGTGGATTTCTTGGAAACTATTTAAGTCGACTAAATGACCAGATGAAGATATTATGTCACTAAAGGTCAAGGTCATTCCGTGGGACCATCCGTTGTCAAGATTTTCAAACATCTTCTCCTCTAAAACCACTAGGCCGATTGAAGCCAAATTTCATATGGAGTCTAAGTGGGATGGGGGAACTAAAGTTTATACCCAGGGTCTGGGTCACATGACCAAGATGGCCGCCATGCCCATATATGGTAAAACCCCTTCAAAAATCTTCTTCTCCAGAACCAAAAGGCCTATGACCTTGAAACTTGGTGTGTAGCATAGGGCATGCCGGCCCATCATAATTTATACAAATCATGACCTTGCGTTGACCTTGACCTAATTTACGGCATGGTCAACTTTGGTACGTTAGGCTTTTATATTGGAAAACCCTTAAACAGTGGATTTCTCAGAAACTATTTAAGTCTAAGGTACAATACTTGGTATACATGGTCGGACAAATGACCAGATGAAGATATTATGTCACTAAAGGTCAAGGTCATTCCGTCGGACCATCCGTTGTCAAGATTTTCAAACATCTTCTCCTCTAAAACCACTAGGCCGATTGAAGCCAAATTTCATATGGAGTCTTAGTGGGATGGGGGAACTAAAGTTTATACCCGGGGTCTGGGTCACATGACCAAGATGGCCGCCATGCCCATATATGGTAAAAACCCTTCAAAAATCTTCTTCTCCAGAACCAAAAGGCCTATGACCTTGAAACTTGGTGTAGCATAGGGCATGCCGGCCCATCATTATTAGCTCACCTGTCAAGGTGAGCTTATAGTATAGACTTGGTCCGTCGTCCGTCGGCGGCGGCGTCGGCGTTCACACTTTTAAACATCTTCTTCTCAGAAACCACTGGGTGGATTGAAGCCAAATTTCATATGGAGCCTTAACAGGATGGGGGAACGAAAGTTTATATATTTGGTCCAGGTCACATGACCAAGATGGCCACCACGCCCATATATGGTAAAAACCCTTCAAAAATCTTCTTCTCCAGAACCAAAAGGCCTATAACCTTGAAACTTGGTATGTAGCATCGGGCATGCGGGCCCATCATAATTTATATAAATCATGACCTTGTGATGACCTTGACCTTATTTATGACATGGTCAACTTTGGTACGTTAGGCTTTTATATTGGAAAACGCTTAAACGGTGGATTTCTCAGAAACTATTTAAGTATAAGGTACAATTCCTGGTATACATGGTCGACAAAATGACCAGATGAAGATATTATGTCACTAAAGGTCAAGGTCATTCCGTGGGACCATCCGTCATCAAGATTTTCAAACATCTTCTCCTCTGAAACCGCTGGGAAGATTGAAGCCAAATTTCATATGGAGTCTCAGTGGGATGGGAGAATGAAAGTATATACCCGGGGTCTGGGTCACATGACCAAGATGGCCACCATGCCCATATATGGTAAAAACCCTTCAAAAATCTTCTTCTCCAGAACCAAAAGGCCTATAACCTTGAAACTTGGTATGTAGCATTGGGCATGCGGGCCCATCATAATTTATATAAATCATGACCTTGTGATGACCTTGACCTAATTTATGACATTGTCAACTTTGGTACATTAGGCTTTTATATTGGAAAACGCTTAAACGGTGGATTTCTCAGAAACTATTTAAGCCTAAGGTACAATTTCTGGTATACATGGTCAACTAAATGACCAGATGAAGATATTATGTCACTAAAGGTCAAGGTCATTCCGTCAGACCATCCGTTGTCAAGATTTTCAAACATCTTCTCCTCTGAAACCGCTGGGACGATTGAAGCCAAATTTCATATGGAGTCTCAGTGGGATGGGAGAACGAAAGTTTATACCCGGGGTCTGGGTCACATGACCAAGATGACCGCCATGCCCATATATGGTAAAAACCCTTCAAAAATCTCCTTCTCCAGAACCAAAAGGCCTATGACCTTGAAACTTGGTGTGTAGCATCGGGCATGCCGGCCCATCATAATTTATACAAATCATGACCTTGCGTTGACCTTGACCTAATTTACGGCATGGTCAACTTTGGTACGTTAGGCTTTTATATTGGAAAACCCTTAAACAGTGGATTTCTCAGAAACTATTTAAGTCTAAGGTACAATACTTCGTATACATGTTTGACTAAATGACCAGATGAAGATATTATGTCACTAAAGGTCAAGGTCATTCCGTGGGACCATCCGTCGTCAAGATTTTCAAACATCTTCTCCTCTGAAACCACTGGGCCGATTGAAACCAAATTACATATGGAGTCTCAGTGGGATGGGGGAACGAAAGTTTATACCCGGGGTCTGGGTCACATGACCAAGATGGCCACCATGCCCATATATGGTAAAACCCCTTCAAAAATCTTCTTCTCCAGAACCAAAAGGCCTATGACCTTGAAACTTGGTATGTAGCATTGGGCATGCCGGCCCATCATAGTTTATACAAATCATGACCTTGCGATGACCTTGATCTAATTTATGGGATGGTCAACTTTGGTACATTAGGCTTTTATATGGGAAAACGCTTAAACCGTGGATTTCTCAGAAACTATTTAAGTCTAAGGCACAATACTTGGTAAACGTGGTAGACTAAATGACCATATGAAGATATTATGTCACTAAAGGTCAAGGTCATTCCGTCAGACCATCTGTCGTCAAGATTTTCTAACATCTCCTCTGAAACCACTGGGCCGATTGAAGCCAAATTTCATATGGAGTCTCAGTGGGATAAGGGAACGAAATTTTATACCCGGGGTCTGGGTCAAATGACCAAGATGCCGCCATGCCCATATATGGTAAAAACCCTTCAAAAAACTTCTTCTCCAGAACCAAAAGGCCTATGACCTTGAAACTTGGTATGTAGCATTGGGCATGCGGGCCCATCATAGTTTATACAAATCATGACCTTGCGTTGACCTTGACCTAATTTACGGCATGGTCAACTTTGGTACGTTAGGCTTTTATATGGGAAACCGCTTAAACAGTGGATTTCTCAGAAACTATTTAAGTATTAGGTACAATACTTGGTATACATGGTCGACTAAATGACCACATGAAGATATTATGTCACTAAAGGTCAAGGTCATTCCGTGGGACCATCCGTCGTCAAGATTTTCAAACATCTTCTCCTCTGAAACCACTGGGCCGATTGAAGCCAATTTCTTATGGAGTCTCAGTGGGATGGGGGAACGAAAGTTTATACCCGGGGTCTGGGTCACATGACCAAGATGGCCACCATGCCCATATATGGATCTAGTTATCTTGGCTAAAGGTCGTTTGTCTGTAATGTGTGAACATTTTTAAAGGACTTCTCCTCTGAAACTATTGGGCAGATTTCAGTTTAATTTCAAATGCAGCCTTCAGGCAAAGCTGGAAACAAAGTTTATATATTCGGTCCACTCACATGACCAAGATGGCCACCATGCCCATATAATGGCAAAAACCTTGAAAAATCTTCTCCAGAACCACTTGGCCAATTGCCTTGAAACTTGGTATCTAGCAACTGGGACTGTAGTACTACCAATTTTATATAAATTGAGCATATACTGACAGGTGAGCGATCGTTGCCCTTGGGCGACTTGTTATATTTGTGAAAGTCTTTCTTTATGCAGTTTTAAGTGGTTTTAAAGCAAAATTTGATACAACTTTGCTTCCATACTTAAACTTATATGATGTATACCTTAGATACAGGTAGTTAAAAAAATTATTTCAGTCATATTCATTATTTTTGTATGAGTTGTTAGTAAGGTGATAATGATCTTTTAGTGGAAAATTATGTATATGATAATACAGGTTGAAATTTGATAGTATTTTTTCATGTTTTCAAATTAATAGATGTTTTATAAAGAAATTATAAATAAAATAAATAAGCAGATAAATAACAGAAGAAAGAAAACAGTTTTAACTTAAAAGTTTGCTTATTTGTTCAAGAGTGTTTATAAGGCTGATGTTGAAAACAGACTTCAGATAAAGCAGGGGAACTTGTGTTTGTTCATGATATGATATGTTTTGTTAGAAACCCATAAAAATTCTAAAACTGGGACACCCAAAATAATTAAGGTATTTGTCATAAAAGTGGAACAGTTTGGTTTTACAATGCAGTAATGGGTCCAAAACATGCAGATGGAATGGCAAACAGTGTAGACCCTCATCAGACCGCTCCCATTAGGAGCAGTCTGATCTGGGTATGCACCGTTTGTTTGGACCTGTGTGTCCATATATTTAGAATTTTTATGGTACTTTAAGTACCGTATTGTGCCTAAATTTTGGGATGCCTAAAATTATTTATTTTCCATTTGTCCCAAATGGAAAATTAATTATTTCGGTGTCCCAATACTTACACACATTATGGTTATATGGTGTTACAGTTTTGCCATATATTTTAGATGAGCATCCCAAAGAGCCATCTTTAGTTCTGATTGTGAAATGGGGAGGGGAACTAACTCCAGCTGGAAAGTTTCAGGCAGAGGATCTTGGGAAGGCATTCCGGACCCTTTATCCTGGAGGTCAAGGTAGGTTCTGTATGTCGCAGAGACATTGATTACACATGAACTTTGAGATTTTAGGTACTGGCGATACATCTGGAGGAACTTGTGAATTTAAGGACTTTAAAGCCAAATCATAAGCATGCAGAGAATATTTATTGTGCATCAGAAGTAAATAAACAATTCATGGCTCCAAGATGCCACTCAAAGCTAATTAGCACCTACTTAACAACTATGAGTTCCCAGTCAGAAGTGCCACTGACTGAGCATGCTGTGAGAGATAAGATCAAATTCAGCCATTTGGGGGACTAGTCCCACAAACACACTGAAAATGATTGAAATATATAGTAAATTCTTACCTAAATATCTCATTAACAATGCAAGATACATTTCTGAAATTTGCAGAATCACTTTATATGGTATCAGGAAAATATCTACTAAATTTGACAAAAATTTGCTTGAAAATTAAAAAATTCTTATGCAAATGACTTATAAGAGAGTAGGCAGAGCTTAAGGGAACTCGTGGGACTATGAATTCAGACCAGTTCCTGTTGCCTGTATTTTGTGTGACTTGTTTTCAAAATTAAAGAGTTGCATTTTCTTCTCACTGTCCCTTAAGTCTGTGAAAAACTGTAGAAAATTCTTATGAATAACTTCTGTCTGAAGAGCATTAGTGTTTGTCCCAGATAATAATCTAATCAGATCATTGGAAATTTCAAGTTTCAGTAGATTTATTGGTGTAGACTGGTCACTTATTCATGAAGACCGTCTTCACCATTAAATCTACTGAAGACCTGAAAACCTGGATCAGATTATTATCTGGGGCAAATACTAATCAGGTTAGAGGCTTCAAAGACAAATCTTTACAATTAAGAACCCTTTGCTCGCTACGCTTGCTTCAGGTTCTTAATTGCGAAGATTTTTCTTCATAGCCTTTAACTTATACGAGGAAAAATCTTAAGGAAATAGTGATAATGATTAATTTTGTTATCAGTAGCTGCCCTCATGAAGAACTGCAAAAAAATTTAAGGAAAGAAAGGTTGAGATTAATATTGTTATCAATAACTACTCTTGTGAAGAACTATAGAAAAATATTTTGCAGGAGAATTTGAGACTCCAGGGCTTGGATTTTTAAGACTACACAGTACATTCAGACATGATCTCAAGATATATGCATCTGATGAGGGGCGTGTGCAAATGACAGCTGCAGCATTTACAAAGGTATATCCTTTTGACAGCCGTGGCGTATTATTGCATAATAGCTGACAATGACTTTTTGAACGACCCTCACAAGCTCATTTATTCAGACATCTTTTAAATTTTGATTTCTCTGTATATGCCAGAAACATGGCCTTGCACGCTCTTAGTATCAGTTCTGAAATGCTTACTTCAGTCAACCCTCTTTACAACCGCACTCATTACAACAGCAAAATTCTTTAAAACATCATTTTGATTTGCACGGAATGGCTAAATTGCTCTTAATATGCATTCTTTACAACAGCAAAATTCAGTTTAGTTCAGTTCAGTTTAAAATATGGGGAACAAATGCTCTTGTTGTAAAGAGGGTCCACTGTACATGGCAGCCTCTTTATAATCTGTTCATTTTCATACCACTGTTAGTGACTTTATGCTATCATGTCATGGGTAGAATTGAAACTAAACTTGAAGGTAATTAGCATTAAATTAGCATGGGTAGTTTATATATTTTGGGGCAGTAAAGTCTCAGTGTAACTCTGTTCACTGTAATGCTATGCCCCTTTGCATTTCACTGAATATGAAATGTTGGCACACATATGCTGACCTTGATCAGATCAAGATATTTATCCTAAATATGTACTACATGTTAGCTGACCTTGACCTAGTTTTCACATTCTTTGTATACACTGTTTGCAAGGGCAGATCTTAGAGTTATTACCTTGAGTCTACTTGGCGTATAAATTATATGAGCCGCGACAAGACAAAACCAACAAAGTGGCATGTGCACCCAGCAAAGACTCAGATCAGCTTGGGCATCTGCCCAGTCTGATCAGAGTCTTTGCTGTCCCCAAGGAGCTAGCTTAGATACTTAGCTACCCTTTAAGTACACAGCCAAGACTCTGGTCAGATGGCGTGGATGTCCAGGCTGATCTGAGTCTTCACGTGGTGCACATGCCACTTTGTTTGTTTTGTAGTGTTGCGGCTCTTATGTGCTTTTACTTCCAATTGTTGGTTTGTACATGTATATTCATTTTAGGGTTTGTTAGCCCTTGAAGGGGAGTTGACACCTATTCTGGTATCCATGGTGAAGAGTGCTAACACTAATGGCCTGCTTGATAAGGAAGGGGAGACCTCAAAGTACCAGCATGTGTGAGTTTCTGATCTTTATTTAGTTGCTGTTAATAATGGGTCTCTGGATTATCAGGTTTATAATTCTGGAATGAGTTCTTATATATCTATATAGAAATGTATGTCATGGCTCTTAAATAAATCTCAGATATAGTAAGTTGCCAGATAATGTAATTCGAACTTTCCCAATCAGTCGTGTCTAAGTATTTTGTGCTGACCTTGGTAACTACAGGATATCTTCAGTTACAGATAAGTCAGTCTTCATCTGCGTTTTTTTTTTTTTTTTCCCCCAGTAGAATTCACCCTACAGTGACAGTGACATAGAGGATCTTACATGAGTGCTCATGTATTATTGAATTTATTATGCTCCCCGAAGGGTGAGCATATAGTTGCCGCTTTGTCCGTCCGTCTGTCCATCCGTCCGTCCGTCCTTCCGTCACACTTTTGTCCGGAGCATATCTCTGTAAGTATAAGGGGGAACTAAATGAAACTTCACACATAAATAGAGAACAACAAGAGGAAGTGCAGTGCACAGAACCGTAACCCTGTCACAAGTATTTACAAACTTAGCTCCCTTTCCAGTTTTTTTCAATATTTTGCTTGTCCGGAGCATATCTCTGAAAGTATAAGGGGGAACTAAATGAAACTTCACGCATTGATAGAGGACAACAAGAGGAAGTGCAGTGCACAAGAAATGTAACCCTGTCACAAGTTTTCACGAAGTTAGCTCCCTTCCCAGTTTTTTGCATATTTTGCTTGTCCGGATCATATCTCTGAAAGTATAAGGGGGAACTAAATGAAACTTCACACATTGATAGAGGACAATGAGAGGAAGTGCAGTGTGCAAGAACCGTAACCCTGCACAAGTATTTACGAAGTTAGCTCCCTTCCCAGTTTTTTGCATATTTTGCTTGTCCGGAGCATATCTCTGAAAGTATAAGGGGGAACTAAATGAAACTTCACACATTAATAGAGGACAATGAGAGGAAGTGCAGTGCATAAGAACTGTAACCCTGTCACAAGTATTTACGAAGTTAGCTCCCTTTCCAGTTTTTGTAATATTAAGCTTGTCCGGTGCATATCTCCAAAAGTATTAAAGGGAACTAAATGAAACTTCATACATTGAAAGAGGGCAATAAGAGAAAGTGCAGAGCACAAGACCCATAACCTTGTCTTAAGTATTTACAAAGTTAGCTCCCTTCCTATTTTTCAGTATTTTGCATGTCCAGAACATATCTCTGAAAGTATAAAAGGGAACTTAATGAAACTTCACACACTAATAGAGGGCATTGAGTGAAAGTGCAGAATAAAGAACCATAACCCTGTCAGAAATAATTACAGAGTTAGCTCCCTGCTTAATTTGTGCTTTAGTTTGCTCGTATAAAGCATATCTTAGGAAGTATTGAAGGAAGCCAAATGAAATTTTACACATTGATAATGGGTAATGCAAGGAAGTGCAGAGCTTAAGAACTATAACTTTACCTTTAGTAAATACGGAATTAGTGCCCTTCCTAATTTTTTCAGTTATTTAGTTTGTCTGGAGTATATCTCTGTACATATTTAAGGGAACATGAATGAAAATTCTTATATTGATAATAGAGGGCAATGACAAGAAGTGCAGAGCAGAAGAACCATAACTGTATCCCAAGTTAATTGGAGTTACTTCCCTTTTTATTTTTTCGCCATTGTATGCATGTCTAGAGCATTGCTCTAAAAGTATCACACTGGTCTGGCATTCAACACAGGCAACGAAGACAACATACAAGGAACCTGCTGGTTCTGCTCCTCAGGATAAGTTTGTTTCAGAAGTATAGTCTCACGGGCCATCCGACCCCCTACTCTTGAAATAGGACTCAAAAGTTTTACTGAATTGATATGCATATTCAAGAAATGCTTGAAAACAATTTTTCGGCTACAACGACCAGCCAACGAATTGATGAAAAACCTTATTCATGCACTGCATTTATATTAGACGGAATTTCTTCGAAAATCTGGTCTGACTAAGAGGTCTAACAAACTGCCGGGTCCGTAAGAATCATAGTTTGAAATTAATGTAAGAAGTATGCGAAATAATCGTGTTTTAAAGTACGTTGCCTCGTTGCCTGTGTTGAATGCCAGACCAGCGTGAGTATTGAAGAGGATTACTTTTGCTATTTTAAATTGCATTTAGTTTACACAGAAAATCCCTCCTTCACCAGGATACCCATTGTCCTATTCCAAGCCTTCGGGGAGCATCCATCGGTTCCACCGATTTTCTTGTTAAACGAGTTGGGGAAAAGATAAGATGCGAGGCTTTGCCGAGCATCTTATCAGTTTTCCCCAACAAGTTTAATAAATTCAATAATACAGGAGCACGAATGCAAGATTCTATTTATCATATGACACTAAAATCGCATTTTATTAGCAAAATTTGCACTAAAACGTCACGATTTCGCCATTAGAAAACGCGACGTTTTTATGAACGTCAACGTATAACGTAACGATGTAATTTGCATATTTAATCCACTAGTGGATAATCGTTTTTAATGCATGGCTTTATTACACTCTCAGATGCGACGTCATATGATAAATGCAAGTATAAACTAGTATGTCAGAGACAAAGAGTTAAATAGTAATGAGTCAGGACTTGTATTTCAAAGTATGACAGCTGCATATTCATGAACTGCAAATTAGTATTTTAGAGTAGTAGAGTTAATGTTTCTCATGACATACATGCTAGAATTTAGACTGAAGAATAAACTAGTTATAGGTATACAAATTAATCAGACTTATATTTTCAGAGTTAAAGAGAAGCTGATGGAGATGCTAAATGAAGATAGGGAATTTACTGAGGCAGATATGGAGAAGGTAAAATAGTGCATGCCAAGCCTTTCTTAGCAAGGAAAATCATCCTTAAGTTTGAAAATAGCACTTAATATTGCCTTTCCTCAAATCTTACTTATTTTTCAGAGTGCAATTATTGTTTTGTAAAATGTGTATATGGATAGAGCACTGCATCCAATTTTCCAATCCGACATGTTTCTGGTCAAGCCTGATAAACTCGATATCAAAAGACACTTACATGGTTTTCTATTTATCATTCACCATTAGAAGGTTTTAGGGTTTAAAGAGACTCAAACAAATGAAAAGCAAACACAATTTTGTTCGAACTTCCTGATGTCGAGAATGTGTTATGACGTAAGTCAGTGACATCATTCAACCAATCGAAAGCTGTTATCATGGCCAATGTCAGTATACAGCCAATCGTCTTCAGAGGTCGCTGCTAAAGGCATGACCTGATAACATTCGCGTTAGCGCAGTTGTACAGTGACACGATATCACATTGTGTTATCATACCCCTGTTATCAGATGGAATTTTGCAGCAGATGCATGATAAATCTAAGCATTGGGACAGTTAGGTCTGAACAAACAGTGCAGACCTAGATCACAAGATAGACACTTTGAAATCAGAGCAGTCTGATCAGGTTATACACTGTTTGCCATTATGTCTGCATCTTTTGGAAGTTTTATTACAGTATAAATCCAAATTGTTCCATTTTTAGGACTCTCAGTGGTCGTCCCACCTCCGACTAGCAGAAGTGAGACCTAGTTATTACTTTTCCAGTGCCAGTGGCAGGGATGTAAACTTTGCATCAAGTTTTCTGATTTAAACCTGTTTTGCGATAATTCCCAGAGAGGAGAGACACGGCATTCCATGGAATTGTACTTATATATTCACAGCTGTGCCCATCTGACAGTTCATCACTTCAGAATGCCTTGAAGTTTATAGAGAATCCCAGGAAGATGTGTGACAGAGTGTATGAGATGGTGCACGAAATAACAGCTAAAATCAAAACCCTCAAGATGGAGCTTAAATCACGAGGTGAGTGAAATAAAATTATTATTATTGTTAACCATATTCATTCCAACCCTAGACTGATCCAAATATCTAAATAAGTCTTATGAAATTCAGCTATGAGATAGTTTTTTTTCCCTTAAAAGTTGGATCTTGATTTTTCTTTAAAACAGAATTTAGATTTTGGGATTGTTTTGGAAGAGAAAAACCTGTCTTCTAACCAAAGAAATGCAGTAATAAGGGGCTAGTTAAAAAAATTTTTGTCATGGTCATTTCAAGTATAGCCCTACACTGTAAGGTGTCAAGGTCCCAAAAGTTAATATCAGTGAACTGATATGATCATTAAAGACTTAGAATAATTATAGTGAAGGTGCAGTATTGTGGTTCAGATTTTTCGAGGTGCAGCCTCGTATAATTTCAATATTGTTCCACATTTCACAAGATTCCATTGGTCAAAATAGGCGTTTGTCAAAATTTAGCCAATAATATCAAAGGTCAGTGAATATTTAATCTTCGTTTTTTCTCGTCGTACTGCACTGTGAATACTAGCACTCTGTCTTACATTTTTCGAAAACAGACACAGATATTCAAAACTTTCTTTTTTTTTCGTTGTAGATCTACTTTCGATTTCTACTTTCGGTTTAATACACACAAACAAACAAACAGTGCAATATGTTGATAACTATTTTGAAATCAGATCAATTTCAAGATTGACTGCAGTCCATTTTGGAAGTCCAAATTGGACAGCTCAATTTTGAGATAGGTGGTTTTCACTACCCAGTGTCAAAATTACGGTTGTGGGTGCCTACTGACATAGCTTACTTATTCATGAAAGTTATTGTCAAATCTTCAACTAGAGACATATAACAGAACACACTTCCATTTTATCTACGCCGATTATCTTTTTTTAAAGATTTTTGTCACCCGACGTAGGCGGAGGGGGACTATAGAAATGACCCTCGTCCGTCCGTGTGTCAGTCCGTCCGTCTTTCCGTCCTTCCGTCCGTCCGTCCATCCGAAATCTTGTCCCCGCAACTCCTCCTACGTCTTTCATCGGATTGATTTGGAATTTTACAGATTGTATTCTTATGATATGAAGATGTGCATGTGGTTTTTTATTTTTGCTTCGGCCATTTTTGATGGAGTTACGGCCCTTGCTGACTCAGACCTTGTCCCCGCAACTCCTGTCACATCTTTTATCAGATTGACTTGAAATTGTGCAGAATGTTTCATCATGATCTGAAGATGTGCATGTGATTTTGGAATTTCAATTGTCCTATATTTTACAAAGTTATGGCCCTTTGTCGTTTTTGGTATTTTTCCAACTTTTGAACCGTTTGACCGAGAGAGCTGAAATTTGGTATGCTATTAGCATTTGGTAAATTGAGTATTCTGATTATTGTTAGGATATGCTAAATTTATTAGTGACAGAGTTATTCCCCTTTCATAGATAATAGACATTCACTTAAAGGTAAAGGGATAACTCAAGAACTATTCATATTAATGGGCTGAATTTTCATAAATGCATTATTCTTTTTCATCAGATTCATATTAGGAGGATTATGGCCCTTGTTATTTTGTTATTGGGTATACAGTCTTATGTTTTGGGCATTCTGTAAGGGCCTAAAGTTTCATTAGCCTGATTTTACACATATACGCCCAGTTCTGAACTCAAGTATTTTATAACCTCATAGAGGCCCAGTAATTGGGGTATATGTCTCTGCTTATGCTTCAATCATTATTTGCTTTCCAGGTTCTGTAATACACATATTTTCTGTTTTTGGCCATAAAGTGACTCTGAAATTGAATAAAGGGCTGCAGTTTGTGACACATTTCAAACGTCGGGTGACACTTGGCCGATGGCCTTTTATTCTCGTTTGTCTTGCCTGGGACTAGCAGAAGCGAGACTTATGCGTTACTTTATCATTTAGCTTGTGACGATGCGCTGCCAGGCAAGACAGCACATTCCACGGAATTTTTGTGTGTTTTATGTTCACATGATATAAACCTTCGTACGTTCTGATTACAATTTACATTGTTGCTAGAATAGCTTCACATATAGGGCCTTCTGCATTGTTACAGAAGCGGTGGTAGTGTAGTGGATTACATGCTGTACTGCCAATCTAGAGGTTGTAAGATCAATCCCCCACTTCTCCAACCTTTCAGTTGAGAATTTAAACCGAGGTCCTGTCTCCATATGACCTAGTTGTGGGTGGGACAACCTGAGTTGTTAATGGGATAACCTGAGTTCACTCACTAACCCATTGTTACAGCCATTTAGGTCATAAAAACAAAAATCATTTATTAGCTCGCCTGAACGAAGTTCAGAAAGAGCTTCGTTCAGGAAGAGCTATTGCACTACCCCCCGGCGTTGGCGTACACGCTGTACTGCCAATCTAGAGGTTGCAAGATCAATCCCCCACTTCTCCAACCTTTCAGTTGAGAATTTAAACCGAGGTTCTGTCTCCATATGACCTAGTTGTGGGTGGGACAACCTGAGTTGTTAATGGGATAACCTGAGTTCACTCACTAACCCATTGTTACAGCCATTTAGGTCATAAAAACAAAAATCATTATTTAGCTCGCCTGAAAGAAGTTTAGGAAGAGCTTCGTTCAGGAAGAGCTTTTGCACTACCCCCGGCGTCGGCGTTGGTGTTGGCGGCGGTGTCGGAGTTAGCGAAATGTTAAAGTTTTACATTAAATTTTTTTATGTGATGGGCAAGGCCCTGTCAGGCGAGCTATCATGTCCCTGTGACAGGTCTTGTTAGCTATGTATTTCCAGGCCCCATTGTTCAAAACTAACACAATCATTGGTTATCAAGACGTTAAAATTTCAAACACGAGATACGCAAAAGTACCACCATTTTTCGCTGAAAAATGTTTAGGAGCTTTTGCTCTGCAAAATATTAAGACACTTGATTTTATGAGTACTAGAAGACTTAACAAATCCTCTACTAATGACTTTGTTAAGCTAACCATGCTTTGCACAACTGGATTTTGTATATTTTCAGACCTAAAACTGTATCACGGTGAATCATGGGAGCTGTTGATTCGAAGATGGGCAAAACTTGAGAAAGATTTCAAGTTGAAGTCGGGCAATTATGATGTGAGCAAAATCCCGGACATCTATGACTGTATCAAGTATGATCTCCAACACAACCAGAAGACGCTGCAGTATGACAGGGCAGAGGAATTGTTCATGTGCTCAAAGGCCTTGGCTGACATTGTAATTCCACAGGTAAGAAAAAAAAGTTCAATTAGGAGTACAATATGTATCATACATATTTTGATACCACATTCATATACAATAGTAATAGAAGGATGGATGACTTGCAGTTTAGGCCCTTTTCAACAGTATTTCAGTCATATCAGGGTGATAGGAGTGTGGTAATTAAAAGACTGTGTCAGTGGAACCTCCTTTACAGGTGAAAAGAATTTCAGCTCCAGTTGGAAGTGAGCCTTGGACCTCTAGATCAGCAGGCCAGCACAGAACCCACTTAGCTACCAGGGCTCGTCACATGCACATAAATGCTTTAATAAAGCTTAAAGGGTCAAATGTTAATAAACTATGCATTTATGGTGGGTTTAACGATATAGATGTAATAGCTGTATTTTCTTAAAGGGGGGGTATCAACAAGGTGGGTTTTCTGCATCCTACCAAAGTTTTCTTTTTTGGTAGAGGATTACAAGAGACAGGCAGGATTTGATAAAATGATTAACAGAACATCTGAAATATATTTCCATATCTTTTATTTGGTTTAATTTCAACATATGTTGTCAAAAATGACTTTCTTTGACATTCAGCATTTTTAGCTCACCTGAGCCGAAGGCTCACAGGTGAGCTTATAGTATAGGCAGGCATCCGCCGTCCGTCGTCCGTCTGTCAATGTTTTCAAACGACATTTCCTCTGAAACTACAAGGCCCATTGTTACCAAATTTTATATACAGCATCTATAGGCAAGGGGAACCAATAAGACTGTTTTTTATCCAAATCCCTTTGGAACTTTGGTTGCTATGGCAACGTAAAGTTTCCATTGACTTGTATGGGAAAAATTGAAAATTTGCATTTATTGCTATGTCACTGTATATATTTTGACAAATCTTTTGCAGAAATGTTCCTTGAGTAGCCCTCTATCAACCACATGAAATTTCTATAAATTACACAATTTGGCTGGTTGCCATGGCAACCAAATGGTTAAAAATTAAAAAATCTTCTCCTCAGAAACTGTGCATCCAATAAAGCTTAGGCTTCACAGAAAGAATCTTAGTACTAGCCTCTATAAAAATACTGTTTTTCTTGGCAGTTGCTCTAGCAGTTTGGTTGCTATGGCAACTTACAGTTGCCATTGACTTATAATGGCAAAATAGAATATTTGCATTTATTGCTATGTCATTGAAGATATTTTGACAAAACTTTTATAGAAATGTTCCTTCAGTAGTCCTCAACCAGTCTTATTAGATTTATGCAAATTGCACAATTTGGCTGGTTGCCATTGCAACCGAATGGTTAAAAATAGAAAAATATTAAAAAATCATCTCCGCAGAAACTGTGTGGCCAATAAAGCTCAAACTTTACAGAAAGAACCTTAGTACTAGCCTCTATAGAATTACTGTTTTTCATGGCAACTGCTCCAGCAGTTTGGTTGCTATGGCAACTAAGAGTTTCCATTAACTTATAATTGGGAAAATGGAAATTGGCAATTTTTGCTGTCTAACTGCAGTTATTTAGATTTTTTTCTACAGAAATGTTTCTTTAGTAGTCCTCTACGATTTATATGAATTTTCTCCAAATCGCTGAATTTGATTGGTTGCCATGGCAAAATATAGGGTAAATTTTCGAAAAAAAAAAATAAATCTTCTGCTCAGAAGCCATATGGGGGATGAAGCTGATATTGTGCAGATATGTTGATGACAGTAGCCTCTACATAAATTTTATTCTTTTTCTTCCAATCCCATAAGAACTTTGGTTGCTATGGCATCTTACAGTTTCCATTGACTTATTATGGGAAAAATGAAGCCATGAGGGGGATGAAGCTGATACTTAGCATACATATTGATAACATTAGCCTCTACCTAAAGTATGTTTTATATTATCATTGCTCGTGTGAATTCGTTGCTATGGCAACTTAAAGTTTCCATAGACTTATAATGGGGAAAGTGGACATTTGCTATTTATTTCTGTGTTACTGCAGATATTTTGACAAAAGCTTTACAGAAATGTTCCTGGAGTAGTCCTCTACCAGCCATATGAATATTTCCCAAATACCTGATTTTGATTGGTTGCCATTGCAGCCAAAGATCTTCTTCTGAGAAGCCATTACGGGGGGATAAAGCTTTTTTTCATAAATATTTGTGATATTATCCTCCACATAAATGGTGCTTTTTATTGCTGTTGTACATGGTGTTTTGTTGCTGTAACCTCAGTGCTCAGGTGAGCGATATAGGGCCATTGGCCCTCTGGTTTTATATTTTTGTCCTCAATTTTCAATATTTCTTGGCATCATTGTTAAATGAACCGACTAGTTATCATCAAACTCATGTCGAGGAAGCACCTTGACCAGGACAATCGGATGATGTGCCCAGAATTTCACAATGACCTAGTTTTCATGGTTGACTGAACACATAAACTTGCTTGGAAGATGGTTTTCATTCAATTTTGACATAAAATTACAAAACTGTGGTCAAATTACTATTTTAACTGCTACATCATGCCCTACACCCCCGCCACTACAGGTGAGGGAATACATATTGGCTTCAGTGCAGATCTCGTCGGCATCTGCATCTGTGTCTATGTCACATATTAAGTCCTTCTGTGACCTTGGAAACAAGGTCAAGGTCATAGAAATCTGACCACATCTTAAGCTTGTCATAATGACATATCCATGCAAGTACTTTGGAATTGCTCTTATTGTTTCAAATTTAATAAAATGATTAACAGAACAACCTAAAATGTGTTTCCATATCAGTTTATTTGGTTTGATTTTAACATATGATGTCAAAAAGACTTCCTTTGACATCCAGCATTTTTTTTATATTTTTTTCCTCTATTTTCAATATTTCTTGGCACCACTGCTAAATAAACTGACCAGTAATCATCAAGTAGGCGTGACAATTTCCTGCACCTACGGATCTTTCGAAACAATTAGATCAATTCCACAATACTTGCATGGATATATCATTATGACAAGCTTAAGATGTGGTCAGATTTTGATGACCTTGACCTTGTTTCCAAGGTCACAGAAGGACTTAATATGTGTTCAGTCAACCATGAAAACTAGGTCATTGTGAAATTCTGGGCACATCATCCGATTGTCCTGGTCAAGGTGCTTCCTTGTCATGAATTTGATGATAACTGGTTAGTTTATTTAACAATGATGCCAAGAAATATTGAAAATTGAGGACAAAAATATAAAAAAATGCTGAATGTCAAAGAAAGTCATTTTTGACAACATAGGTTAAAATTAAACCAAATAAAATGATATGGAAATATATTTTAGATGTTCTGTTAATCATTTTATCAAATCCTGCCTGACTCTTGTACTCCTCTACCAAATGAGAATAATTTTGCAAGACAGGCTAAAACCATGTTGGATTACCCCACCCACTTCTGTGGACCTATAGCTCAGTAAGTATGGCTTTCCGACCAAAGTCACATATTGTTCAATTAACTAGACACATTGGAGCATACCATCAGTTAAAAAAAGAAAACTTTGGTAGGATGCAGAAAACCCACCTTATTGATACCCCCCCCCCCCCCCCCCCTTTGCTTTTCTTCATTTCCTCAGAAATATGGTATAAAGAAAGGGAATACAGTTCCACACAATTTATGCCTCACTAATATAGAAGCTGAGGCAGGTGCTGTGCATAGTTCTGAGACTCCTGACATTTCATTCTGCTAAGTTGGACTAACCTTTCATTCACAGTATGAAATAAAAATCATACTCATGTAAAACTTTCAATATCACTTCATATTGAAAGTGTATGAGTACCCCTCCATGTTTTTCTACCATTGTTAAATAAGGGGACATTATTTGTGACTTCCCAGGACAACAAAGCCCTTTGAAAACTGGGTCAACTCTTCAAGGAAAGAATTTGGTCCAGTTCTTTCCCTTAAGTGTTGACCCCCATTAAGAAGGAAGGTAAAAATTGAAAATTACAGAGTTACTTTCCCTGAAAGTATAACCATTTATCCTGTGACGTCGCATCCGAGAGTGTAATTAAGCCACGCATTAAAAACGATAATCCACTAGTGGATTAAATATGCAAATTATGTCGTAACGTTATGCGTTTACGTCCATAAAAACGTTGCGTTTTCTAATGGTAAAATCGTGACGTTTTAGTGCAAAATCTGCTCATAAAATATGATTTTAGCGTCATATGATAAATAGAATCTTGCATTCGTGCTCATGTATTATTGAATTTATTAAACTCGTTGGTGAAAACGATAAGATGCTCGGCAGAGCCTCGCATCTTATCATTTCCCCCAACTCGTTTAATAAATTCAATAATACATGAGCACTCATGTAAGATCCTCTATTTATTTTACCAGGAATATGGTATAAAGGTGGAAGAGAAACTTCATATTTCCCAGAGTATATGTACACCTCTACTTAGAAAGATACACAGTGACCTCCTACAAGTTTGCCAACAAAATGCTGAAGAAGAGGGAACAAGACTCAACTCAAAGTAAGGGCCAGGGGTCACAGCCTAGGGTTCTCAGACATTGCGACATTTTCTGAAGTTCAGGGAGAAATTTTATTCCAAATTTTGGATTTACTTTATGTTTTATACATTTTGACTTCTCCCTCAGCTCAAAATAGGGAGAAGTCAGTCAGCGTAGGGAGACTATTTCTTTCACTTCTCCCTATACTCTGACTCCTGATTAGGGCAAGTCAAGAAACAAAGGCCCACAGAGGAAAGAAGGCACTTTAGGGGCATCAGTAGTGCAGGGTTTGTCGCTTGCTTATCACTGCTTAGGTCCAGGTACAATTCATGGTGTTGACTTTTGACAAGATAGTGGTCACTCATTGAAGATTGGTGGTTTTCTATGGGGTTGCTTAAATATTTGGACACCTAAAAACCATTAATTTTCCATTTGGGAAATGGAAAATTAATGGTTTTTAGGTGTCCAAATATTTAAGCACATTAGGGAAGTTCATGGAGCTTTCTGTATATTCAAAGGAGAATAAATGAGCCATGACAGGACAAAACCAACAAAGTGGTTGTACCCCCAGCCAAGACTCAGATCAGCCTGGGCATCTGCCCAGTCTGATCAGAGTCTTTGCTGTCCGCATGGAGGTAGCTTAGACCCTTAGCTATCCTTTAAGCACTTTGCGAAGAGTCTGATCAGACTGGGTGGATGCCCAGCCTGAACTGAGTCTGTGCTAGGTGCACAGTCACTTTGTTGGTTTTCTCGTGTCGTGGCTCAAATATAGTTTACACTTTCTGTCTTGCCTGCGACTGTCAGAAGCAAAACATTAACATAGGTATTACTTTTCTTGCATTGGCAGCGTAAATGTTCGAGTTTTCTGGGTCAGCCCAGTTTTATGACAATGTGCAGACTGGTGATACACCACTTTCCCGGTAAATTTTTTTTAGGGGGCATTTTCCAGGTCTGTGAGCTGATGACTTTAGTGGAGGTAATGGTATAGGCAGTGGTCTATCATCAGTCTATGGTCCTTCTGCAAGCATTTTCAAACTGCTCTGAAACTATTAAAGGCTGTTTGTGACCAAATTTATAAATGAGCTGTGACACAACAAAACCAACTAAGTGGCATGGGCACCCAGCAAAGATTCAGATCAGCCTGTGCATCAGCCCTGTCTGGTCATTTTCCTTACTATGCCCTAAAGGGTAGTTAAGGGTCAAAGCCACCTCCATGCCAACAACCAAGACTCTGATCATATTAGGCGAATGTCCAGGCTGATCTTAGTCTTCCCTGGGTGCACTTGCCAGTTTGTTGCTTTTGACATATTGTGGCTCAAATATTTTTGTTTCCTCATACCTAAGCCAGTCAAAAAGGAAAGGGTTGGTTGGTTGGTAATTCTTTTTTTGCCTTTTTAGCTCACCTGAGTACGAAGTGCTCAAGGTGAGGTATTGTGATCGGTCTTTGTCCGTCGTCCGGCGTCAACTTTTGCTTTAAACGACTTCTTCTCCAAAACTGCTGGACGGATTTCAAAATAATTTCACAGAAGTGTTTCTTGGGGGACTCTCTACCAAATTTGCTCAAATGGTTCCGCTCCGCTGAACAATATGGCCGCCAGAGCTAAAAATAGAAAAACCTTTAAACGACTTCTCCTCCAAAACTGCTGAGCCGATTTTGAAATAATTTCACAGAAATGTTTCTTAGGAGACCTTCTACCAAAATTGCTCAAACGGTTTCGCTCCGCTGAACAATATGGCCACAAGAGCTAAAAATAGAAAAACCTTTAAACAATTTCTCCAAAACTGCTGGGCCGATTTTGAAATAATATCACAGACACAGAAATGTTCCTTAGGAAACCTTTAAACGACTTCTTCTCCAAAACTGCCGGATGGATTTCAAAATGATTTCACAGAAGTGTTCCTTGGGGGACTCTCTACCAAAATTGCTCAAATGGTTCCGCTTCGCTGAACAATATGGCCACAAGAGCTAAAAATAGAATAACCTTTAAACGACTTCTCCTCCAACACTGCTAGGCCGATTTTGAAATAATTTCACAGAAGTGTTTCTTAGGAGACCCTCTACCAAAATTGCTCAAACGGTTCCGCTCCGCTGAACAATATGGCCGCCAGAGCTAAAAATAGAAAAACCTTTAAACGACTTCTTCTCCAAAACTGCCGGATGGATTTCAAAATAATTTCACAGAAGAGTTCCTTGGGGGACTCTCTACCAAAATTGCTCAAATGGTTCCGCTTCGCTGAACAATATGGCCGCCAGAGCTAAAAATAGAAAAACCTTTAAACACTTCTCCTCCAAAACTGCTGGGCCGATTTTGAAATAGTTTCACAGAAATGTTTCTTAGGAGACCCTCTACCAAAATTGCTCAAACGGTTCCACTCCACTGAACAATATGGCCACCAGACCTAAAAATAGAAAAAAGCTTTAAACATCATCGTCTCTGAAGCCAATGGCTCGATTTCAAAAAAATTTCACAGAAATGTTTGACTTATGGCCCTGAACAAAAATTGCTAAAACGGTTCCACTCTGCTGAACAAAATGGCCACCGGAGCTAAAAATAGAAATAAATCTTAGAATGACGCAGAGGGCACAGTTATGATCCAATCATCATGAAACTTTGCCAGAATGTTTATCTAAATGAAATCTAGACCATCTTTGAAACATCTTTCCATTTAATCTTTGTGAAACTCTGTCGGTCATATGGATGTCTCTGAGGTTAAGTTCACAGGATACTCAGGTGAGCGATCCAGGGCCATCATGGCCCTCTTGTTTGTTTTCTTAAGCAGGGTATTTTTAGCTCACCTGGTCCGAAGGGCCATAGTGAGCTACTGTCATACCAATGCGTCGGTCGTGCGTCGTCACGAAATTTGTCCGTCAACACCTAAAAACAAATATTCAAACATCTTCTTCTGTAAAACTACTGGTCCCATGGTTCTCAAATTTCACATGGAGCATGACCTGATTCCAGGGTCTCAGAATTGTAAAATTGGGTCAGGTTGAAAATCCAAGATGGCCGCCATTACTAAAAATAGCAAAAACAACAAAATAAACTTCTTCTCCAGAACCACTGGGTATATTTGTCTGAATTTTGGCATGGAACATCAGTGAAACGTTGGTATTCAAAATTGTAAAAATGAAAAATATCTGTAGCGGAGTTTTGTCACAGTGACCTACTTTCTGTTTACAAGTGTAATTTTGCTCAAATGCCAATGTCAAAAAACGACTTATTCAAACGACTTCAAACAACTTCTTCTCTAAAACCACTGCACCCATGGGTCTCAAATTTCACGTGGAGCATGACCATACTGCAGGGTTTCAAAATTGTAAAATTGGGTCAGGTCAAGAATCCAAGATGGCCACCGTTACTAAAAATAGCAAAAACAACAAAATCAACTTCTCCTCCAGAACCATTTGGTATATTTGGTTGAAAGTTTGCGTGGAACATTAATGGGACTTTGGGATTAAAAATTGTAAAAATAAAAAAATCTATAGCGGAATTAGGTCACAGTGACCTACTTAGTGTTTACAAGACCGATTTTGCTCTCAGTATCTCAAGAAAACTCAATCAATTGTGGTCAGATTTGGTCAGAAATGGTCCTTGAAAGGAATTATTTCAATTTTGTGCCAGTTGACTATCCAAGATGGCCACCATGGGGGCCGTTACTAAAAATAGCACAAACATAAAAATGAAAATTACTCAAGAACCCTTGAATGGAATTCGACCAATCTTGTGTCAGAATGTTCCTTGCATGAAGCCGTTTTGATAAATTGCAATTTGGCTTTCCAAGATGGCCGACATCTGCCGTTGCTAAAAATAGCACAAACATAAAAATGACAATTACTCAAGAACCCTTGTATGGAATTCGACCGATTTTGTGTCAGAATGTTCCTTGCATGAAGCCGTTTCGATTAATTGCAATTTGGCTGTCCAAGATGGCCGACACCTGCCGTTACTAAAAATAGCACAAACATAAAATGACAATTAGTCAAGAACCCTTGAATGGAATTGGACCAATTTTGTGTCAGAATGTTCCTTACATGAAGCCATTTCGATTAATTGCAATTTGGCATTCCAAGATTGCCACCATCTGCCGTTACTAAAAATAGCACAAAACACGAAAATGACAATATCTCAGCAACCGCTGAATAGATTTTGACGAAATTTGTGTCTAAATGATTTTTGCATTGAGATGTTTCAAAAGTAACTAAATATAGACAAGTTTTTATGGCCTTTGTTACTAAAAATAGAAAAATGTGAAAATAAGAAAATCTCAGTGAAATTGGACTAATTTTCTGTCAGAATGCTCCTTTCATTAAGCTTTTTCGATTTTCTGCATTTTGGCATTCCAAGATGGCCACCATTTGCCGTTACTAAAAATAGCACAAAACATGAAAATGACAACATCTCATTAGCCGCTGAAGCGATTGAGACGAAATTTGTGGCAAAATGATTCTTGCTTTGACGTGTTTCAAAAATTAACAAATATCGACCTGTCAAGTTGGCCTCTGTTACTTAAAATAGCAAAATATGAAAATTAGAAAATTACAATGGAACTGGACCAATTTTGTGTCAAAATGGTCCTTGCATGAAAGCTTTTCAATTTTTTGCATTTTGGCATTCTAAGATGGTCGCCGTCTGCCGTTACTAAAAATAGCACAAAACATGAAACTGACAATATCTCAGTAACCCCTGAATGGAATTTGTTGAAATTTGTGGCAAAATGATTCTTGCATTGAGATGTTTCAAAAGTAAATATATAAAGACCAGACAAGTTGGCCTCTGTTACTAAAAGTAGCAAAATGTGAAAATCTCTGGAATTGGACCAATTTTGTATCAGAATGGTCCCGTTGCACAAAAGCCGCGGGGCCGGGTAGCGCAATCGGTAGGGCACCTGACTCGTAAGTCAGAGGTCCTGGGTTCGAATCCCGGTCTGGCCACATACTTTCGTTTCTCCTTCTGCTGATTCAAGAAGGGCAGTTGTCAGTTACTGGCGAAAATATGTGCACTTAGTACTGGTTAACTGCTTAGGAGGTCTAAGCCTGCCCAGGAATAGTGTGGTTAGGTTAACTGACCGTCCCGACATGACCTTAGTTGTTTACCGTGGACGTTAAGCATCAAATCAACCAACCAACCAAAAAATGCACAAAAGCCAGGTGAGCGATACAGGCCTATTTGGGCCTCTTGTTTTAAAATGCTTTTGAAAAAGGTAGACACTGAAATTTGTTTCCTGTTGTAGATATTCCAAAGGAGTGTCCTCCCCAGAAAGGTTTGTGAGAACAAGGCTGTACTTCACCAGCGAAAGTCATATACACAGTCTGCTGAACATGTTCAGATATGGAGGACTCTTTGATGTAAGTACAGTCAGTGGCAAAAAGTACTTTATTTGCAAAAATTCTATCGACTTAATGCATTTTTCTGTGTGCAAGAAAATGTATTACTCCACCTCTTTTAATCCAGCTGAAAGAAAAAATCCAGGACAAAAAAGGGTTTATCAAATTTTTTTTCGCTACAAATGGCAAGCCAGTGTTAAATGAAATTTGCAGTGGCATATTTCAGTGATTTGTCCATGATTGGAGACATTTATGAATTTGCCTTTATCTAACATTATGTGTCTGAGACCTTAATTTTTAGCTCACCTGTCTAAGACAAAGACTTAAAAGTGAGCTTATAGTGTAGGCAGGTGTCCGTTGTACATCACTGATACTGTGATAATTCAACTATAAAGTTCTCAAGAATGACCCCAAACAACTAAATCATGCAATATATGGTTATTATGCAATTTCTGCTTTTAGATAGTTATTCCCATCCGAAACAATCCTAAAAATCTAGATCCATCTTATGAGATGGATCTAGATTTTTGGGATTGTTTTGGATGGGAAAAACCTCAATCGTATAATAGAAAAAAATAAGGTAGCTACATTTTTCTTTTCTGTTGCCAGGCAACCAAAGATGAACAATGGAAGAAAGCAACTGACTTCCTGAGCAACACATCAGAGTTAAACTACATGACCCAGATAAATATCATGATGTTTGAGGATCCATCAAAGGTTTGTTTTTGTAACAACTACTTATATACTGGTCTTGCTTGGATAAACAAAGGATAGGAATTTTTTGATGCAGTTTTCAGCAGTATGATTTTCTTTGTATCCTCTATCACTGCAGCAAAAAAATATGTTCTCATTAGACCTTTTAGGTAAATGGATACACACCTTCATGTTTTTCTGTCATTTTTACAAAAGGGGAACGGCATTTGTGACTTCTTGTTTGTTTTCCTGTTTGAACGAGTCCTTCCAAATTGAAATCTGCTGTTAAAGGAAAGAATTTGCGCCAGGGGGATTGTGTGATTCCAAGATTCAAGAGAATCCACTTGACATGATAAATACAGCCTTGTTCACACGACCAAAGTTTCTTTGTCACAGAAACTGTAATAAAGAAAGGTTTGCCAAACATTTTGCCTTCACACAGAACAAATTATTTGTTTTTTTTTTGTTTAAACATATTTTATTGCCAAATAATCTGTACAGCAATTGGGTTGGGCCACAAGTTCTAACAACATTAATTACGGCCCTCCCCGTACATATGTAAAATACAAAGTTATAGGCAATGACATGAAGATCAATACACACATTAAAGTAAGGTGTGAATTCTATATAACGTAAACACACAATGGGATGGCTATGAAATGTAAAGAAGTAAAAAAAAAAGTGAAAAAAAGCAACAACTAATGCAGCAAGCAGCATCCAGCCAGATAACAGTAACAGCTATTATATGATATAGTAAGTGTTAAATCAAGAAAAGTTTAATAAGAGCTGACAAATCCCATCAGGACCAGAACACTAAAACTGTAGGAACATGAGGTTACTGGCAGGCCAACTTATAAGAGAAAGATGAGTAGATGGGGACAGGTGGGTAGGGGTGGGGTGGGAAACTGGCCCTTCTGTGCCCTCGAAACGATTCTTCTATTACTAAATACACTCAGGTTTCTTGATGCTTCATTCAGCTGAAAAAAAAAAATATATAATTACATTCAGATCATTAGATATATACCTGATATTATCCTGGAAGATAAGCATGTCTTTAAGATACTGAGGAGCAGCCAGGTTTATGTGACAGATTAACTAGTAAAACGTTTTGTATTTTTGATATACTGGTGCACGTGACCGAAGAAGATAACATTATCTTTTTCGGAAAATGCATCAGAACCATATAATATGAAACGAACTCCTAGAGGATGAAATTTTCTAGTCGCGCGAAATAAGGTCACTCTTTCATTACTATACCTTTCACATCTAAAGAAATAATGTTCAGCATCTTCAATACTGATCCCACAGTCGCAAAGAGGAGAATCTTTTAGATGGTTTTGATAAAGGTCGTTGTTAAGGTTGCTACATTTGTTCCTTATTCGACAGTGGAATACAGATTCAGTTCTCTTACCTTGGATGAAAAATTTGGGAATTTGCGGAGAAATATAAATATGCTGTTTTAGTTTAAGTTTAAATGAATTCACTGAAGTTTCAGATCGAATTTCAAGAGGTAAATTGTTCCACAAGAGTGTACCAGAAGGAATAAAAGATTTTGCAAATAATTCAGTTCTTCTATTCATAATACTTATATTTTCGGCGTTTCTTAAGTTGTAAACAGTTCTTTCAGTAACAAGAGGAGGCAACAGGCTACACAGATATTCCGGGGCAGTACCATTAAAAATTTTATACATGGTAACTAACTTCTGAAACTGACGACGGTCAGACAAAGGTAGCCACCCGATTTCGCTCATTAAGTTGTCTATTGAAACTGAGCGGGTTAACTAATTATTTGTTAAAGAAAAATGTGGGATAGAATCTTTGTCAAATAAACTTTGGCAATGAAATATTAGCTGCCATGTTCACACAAACAAAGAATTCTCGTAAAAGTTACCGGGACAAACAAACTGTACTCGTTTGAACGGTTAACTGTGCCACATTTTCTTTGTTAAATATACTTTGTTCAAAATCAAACTGATTCGATTATGAGCAAAGTTATCTTTGTTAATCTCCATAGCTAGTTTCTTTGTTACATATTCTATGGCAAAATTTCTGTTCACACGGAGGACAAATTTTGTTTGTCATATAAACATTACAATATAAATTTGGCAATGAAAATGATTCACACAAGCAAATTTTTCTATGCCAAACCTACTTTGTCACAGAAACTTTGCACGTGTGAATGATGCTTATGCCGGATCAAGTTTTGAAGTAATAGTATGTAGCATATATAGTAAAACTGACTTGTTAAACTTTTTGGATACCATAATAACAGTAACTGTTATCATTTTTTATCATTTTGATAGATTTAATACTTCATGATCAATGAGGATAACTACGACATTCTCTGTTAATTTGCAGGAGTTCTCCTCCCCTGAGAGATTCCATATTGAGCTTCACTTCAGCCCCGGAGCCTATACTAGCTGTGATACTGATGTTATGAATCCGCTCGGTTCAGGGTACAGAACTTATTTCCTATACAGACAGGTAGGTGAATGCAGTATTTACTTGCTTATAATTACAGCAGGTATGTAAATCAGTCCTGTAAGTCAGCTATAAAATAGGTTTTCCCTTACAAAACAATCCCATGGACAGACACTCGGTGCCAGGTGTGTGCAACTAAGGTTACATACCGCTGAGCCACTTGGGGAACGTTGTTACAAGAATTGAAACAGAACAGAACAACAATCTCAAGAATCTAGATCTGTCTTATGAGACAGATCTAGATTTTTGGGATTGTTTTGGATGAGACAGCTGTAGATTTTCGGAAGTGTTTTGGGACAACCAAAACCTCAGTCTTGTAACGGATGAAATATGATGAAACAATAAACAAAGAACACTGAAAATTCAGTGTTGTATTATGGGTAAATAGGCTGCTGTATGTAAAGGTATTCAGGTGTTTTTGGCTGAATAGGCCATGATTTGTTGAAGGCCCACAGTGTCTTGGGCACAGCATATGAAAAATGGAGACCAACTCACTTCTTTCACTTCTTTTAACTCTCCCTGTTTCTAAACAGGTATCCATTTATTGCTGGGTTGCCCAGGGGATTTTTTGCAGGGGTTGGCCCTTTGGAGTTTAAACCTGGGATCTTCTGCATCAAAGTGAAGGGTCAGAGCTCCAGATAAGAGAGGGTATTGCGGATAATTCAAAGATAATTTTTCTTATTTCTCAACGAAAACATATGTTGTGACCCCTCATTAGAACCGTCTCGACGAGACGGTTCTAATGATGGGTCACAAAATATGTTTTTGTGGAGAAATATGGATAATTATCCAAAATTGTCTCTGTTACCCCTTCTTATCTGGAGCACTGAGGGCTTCTGTCACTGGATCGTGGCAGCTCAGACAGACTTGAATACCTCCGAAGACAAACTTACCTCTGTCTGATAACCAAGAAATATGGTATACCTTACAGACCTATGCACTTATCGTGACAGTATGGTATACATAGTTCCCAGCCACACCCTGTCTGTCACTCAAAAGTCACCTGATAGCATATAACTGGCCAAGGCAAGGACAACTTAGCATGTGACATAGTCTCACAGACAAAATCGCATCTGTTCAACTTCCCATATAAATCCATGATTTTACCTTGCAGATAAATGAAGGGATTTATACCTGTTTTAAGTAGGCGTGGTTATCGGAACTCTGAATTGCTCAATTTATTTAAAAACAGAAATCAGGGAATTTCGAAGTGGCAGCCATGATACAGAATTTTAGAAGTTGCTATAATGAAACATCTGTAAGCTGCACTTACCGTATTTATTCAGCTTTAAGATGTTTGTTTTTTCTCTCCATAAAGTACCCCCCCAAATATATAAATCAGGACCCAGTTGTTCAAAGCATTGTTAGCATAACAAGCTCGTTAAGAGGTTAACTTGTTAAGTGTTTTGTGAGTTTATGACCAAATGCACTGATATTTTTTGTTGAAAAAATGTGAAAAGCTTTTGCAGTGAAAAGCTTATCACTTTTTTCAACAAAAAATGGTGGCGTATTTGAGATATTAATGTTCGAAATTTTAATGAAATGTTATCTGACGATGTTTTTAGTTTTGAACAACTGGGCCCAGTTGTGTGTTATTAGGCTGTTAGGTGGATATTTCCTTCCAAAACTGTTTCAACAGTCGAGATTTGTCTTATTATCTACAACAGAAAAAGAAGCATGAGGAAGAACAAGTTGAAAATACTAAGAAGGATATGAAGAAAGAAGGAATGAAAGAAGGTGTGATACATCAGACTATCTGTGAAGAAGGATTAGGGGAAGAATCCGATCATTCTAAAGAAGGTTAGTTTGATATTGTAAAGGTTTACTGAACAGAACAGAACCAAAGGGTTTACTGTTATCCTATTAAACACCCATGGATGTTGCTTTTCACTACAATGGTGGATTTTGTAGGGCCTAAAGAGTAGCATATCACCCACAAAGCATCATGCTTCTAAAAACCATAGTAAAAATACACTATTTCCCAGTTCTCTACAAGGATTTATTTCGTCCAGGGAAATACATCTATGTACATTGGTTACATTCCCTATAATATTTGGAGCTGGTTATTAATGTACAGCTGCAAAACAGCATGTAGAACTACTTTCCTAAGCTTTATCTTTCCACTGCAGTTGCAGCTATTAACACACTGTTTATAAGAGTTGCCTTTAATAATCTTCTATAATGATCTTGAGAAAACATACGCTGAATTACAAAATGTCAAACCTATAACAAACTTTGGTGTGTATTTCTGGCATGTGGAACTGAATGATTTTACAAATTTGTCCCTTCTATGTGAGATTGCATTGCCTTTTAACACACACACACACACTCCTCAATGTGCTACCAGAAAAGTTTCATTCAGCTCAAAGACTTTCTTCAAGCCTTAAATTGTCTGGACCAGCAGACCATGATTATATAGGCATGATGCAGGTTCCTTGGCCAGTAAATTATTCTTATTATGACAAATAGTGGCCCTTTCAAAAAACACAATGGCAGTCAAAAACAATTAAATTCTCATGTGTTCTTTTGTACTGTTGTGTACAGGCTGTCAGAAGGACCCTTGAAAACATAAAACAGGTGGAAATATTCTTTAAATGTAAGACAAACGAATGTAATGTACAGTTTATCATCCCATCTAAGATATGGGATTTATAAACCAAGGGAGGTTTAAAGATCCGATAAAGAAACTCGTCCTTCAGACTAAACCTCCCTCATTTATAAATCCCATATTTTAAATGGGGCAATTAATGAACTCTATATATTTTCTGAGAATGTTAGGACACCTCTAAATAGTATCTTCATATAGTGTAAAATTTGAGAGGGTTGAATTAAGATGACTAGGTACATTTTCAGGGGAAGCAACTATACCAGTTTCTTTTTCCTACCTATTCCTATACCTATGGGGGTAAATCTCAAAGGCAAGAATTTGCTCCTCTAGGAGAATTATCTTTATTTGAAGAGTAGACCCTTTTTCGGAGGTTATATCAACCAGAGCTCTAGATAAGGGGGAGTATTTGATGATAATTAAGGATAATTTTTCTTATTTCTCATCGAAACCATATGTTGTGACCCCTCATCTGAACCGTCTCGTCGAGACGGTTCAGATGATGGGTCACAACATATGTTTTTATGCAGCATTAGCAAAAATTATCCCTAATTATCATCAAATACTCCCTCTTATCTAGAGCTCTGATCAACCATGAAAGCAAACAGGAAGTCACAGAGTTAATGCCCATATTGCCACCTTTAGTTCCTTCCCTTTGGTGCTGATCCTTTATAATTTTGTTTTTGCAATTTTTAGACTCAGAAACTAGTCAGCTTGAAACGAGATCGGATTCAACCAAAACAGGAGCCAGGGCAGTGCCAGGCTTTACCCCAGTCATACTTATTGATCCGTCAGAGAAGAAAAACAAAGTAATACAGAAAGAGAAATCCCCGAAAACAGCTAAAAGTGACACAAAAGTAAAAAAAGGTAGCAAATTTGCAGTTACAGGTGTTGGTGAATCAGCTGATGTGTTCAGTACAGCTACAACTGCAGATTCAAGTGTTAGTGAGCAGACACTGTGTCCTGAGTCACTGGATGATTTATCTATCACAGACAGTCAGAAAACCCTGAAAGATTCTAAGGAAAAATTGAATTCTTCTATCTCTGAGAAAGCAGTCAAAGGGGAAACAAGTACCAAGAAAACAGTGAAAGAAGTACCGATTAAAGGAGATAATACAAATGTAGAAATAATGGCTGAAAAAACAATTTTGACAAAACAAGAAGAAACCACTGATGAAAATAAGATGGACCAAGGTGTAAAGAAACGAAAACGTAGTTCAGTAACATTCGATTTAGAAGGGTCACAAGATGTGAATAAAGATTCTAACCCTGGTGCAGAAACTTCTGAAACTTCAAAAGACAGTTTACAGAAAGTGCCTATCACTGTCAAAGACACAGATGAGACCATAACTGTAGTTGATGGTGTACAAGTTAAGAACGATACACAACAGGCAAAACAAGATGGAGAAGAAGATGTATTAGGTAGGGGAATGTTTACAATGGGGAGCCAGGATAATTTAGAGGATCTCGTCGGATCACTTCATGAGGATGATGATACTTTGGAGATGCCCCATGATGATGATGATGATAAGACTGCTGCTGGGAAAGGTCTGGAAGTACAGGTAAATACTGAAAAGCATACTGTATTCATTCAGCTATAAAATGCATTTTTTTAAGCCCCTGCATCATATGATGCCAGGGGCATATAGTGTTTGGGTTGTGCATACGTACGTCCATCGGTCCGTCCGTACTAGGAACGTCATCCTGATAGACTCAGGTTAAGATTTTTGTAAGAGATAGATTTCAGGTTTCTTGTTATTGAAGCTTCTTGAAATTTTTTATATCTATATGTACAACAGGAATACACAAGAATCGGGGTGTGATGATCCATATGTCACGGTCCACTGATTTCGAACTTTGGCAAATTTTATATGGCCTTTTATATTATACAAATCTGCCTCTATGAACCTAGTTATACTACAAGTGAAAGTACCTTATGACGCTATCTTACTCAAAGCACTAGACGGGGGCATTTGTGTACTGTGGACACATTTCTAGTTACCTCAAGTTTTTAACTCAGTCTTGTGAAATTTTGTTATAAGGTAGGTGATTCCCTACCAAAAACAGTCACAAAAATTTGGATCCATCTTATTGATTTAGATATTTAGGGTCATTCTAGTGAAGGCAGGCTGTTCTTAGACCCCTGCAAATGTTAATGCTTTCAAGAAAAATGTTAGATTTCTATTTTAGCATTCTGTAAATTCAATGAAATATTAGTTAAAAATTTGCACACAAAAAATATGCCAATATATTTTTTCACCATTTGACAGTTAATGTGTGAGTGCATCTTTCTGTTAATATTCACTTTCCGTACCAAGTGATATATTACATCGATAAACAGATCAGCTGTGTGTGGCAGAGTAATTTTAGTGTTCCCTCGCACAACAAGTAAATTGAAAGTCACATTAAATCACGCCAGTTAATAGCATGTGACACACATATGCATTTGTCACCATTACAAACACATTCGATTTAATATATGGATGCTCACCTACTAACTGTATGTCATCATAACTACTTAGTATAAATTCAAGGTTTTTTTAGAATGCATTTTCTCCAAATAGTGCTTTTTCACAAAATGAATTTTTATTAAATTCAATCTAGTAGTAGTGGTGTTTAGGTTAAGCTCTGAACATTGGTAGATAACAAGGCGCAGTTACTGGATTAAAGTAGAATTACAATACTTGTCCATGTTTCATTGTCCGCCTTTTTGAAGAAAAGCGGAGGGACATAGTTTTCGGCATTCCGTCCTTCTGTCCATCCGTCCTTCCGTCCCCCTAAAGTAGTAGGTACCTTGTGTGCGCAACTACTCCTACAGTTTTATGCCGATTCTTTTGAAACTTTACAGCTGTTTTGGTCATGGTCTGAAGATATGCATGTGGTTTGGATATAATCCTGAGATTGTTTTTTGTTACTTTTTCCACAAGTTGAACTTTGTCATTTTTTAGGCGTTTTTACTATCATAGTGACTAGATTGTGGGTACCTTGTGTGCGCAACTCCTCCAACAGTTTCATGCCGATGCCTTTGAAACTTCACAGCTGTTTTTGTCATGGTCTGAAGATATGCATATGGTTTGGATATAATCCTCACATTATTTTTTATACCCCGCCACACGTTAGTGTCGGGGTATTATGTTTTCACGTTGGCCGTCCGTGTGTCCGTCCGTCCGTCCATCTGTCCGTAGTACGTACGTCCGTCCGTCTGCACTTCGTTTCCGTGCGATAACTTAAGTATTTATCAACGGATTTCATTCAAATTTTGCATATGCATTTGGACCGAGAATGTCTCGCTTGGGATTGTTAATGGGCAAACTTCGATAATTTCTGACAGAGTTATGGCACTTGTCAATGTCCAAAAAATGGTTTTTGCCCTCTAGTTCCTTTACTACTTGGAATATCATGATGAAACTTCAGAAACATGATCGAAGTATAAAAGCTTTGTATGAGCACAGAAAGTTTATCATCAGGGGTTATCTGCCCCTGCCCTGGGCTATATACATGTATAAATCATGAAAAAATCTATATAAAATCAGAGTTTGAAGCAATTTTTCTGAAACTTACAGCAAATGATCAGTGATGAAAGCCTCCAGTGATGCTCAAATTTACCCCAAGGGAGTTACCTCCCCTGCCCCGGGCTATATACATGCTTAAAATGATGCTAAAATCTATATAAATTCATGTGAAACAGATTTTTCAGAAACTTACAACTGATGAAAGAAGTAATAAAAGCTTCTTGTGGTGATTAAAATTTAACCCCGAGGGGTTTGTCTGCCCCTGCCCTTTGGCCACATATAGTTTAAAATCACTAAAACTGTATTTGGTAAGAGTGGTAAGTGATTTATCCGAAGCTTATAGTAAGTGATCAGAGTAATGATGTGTCCTGTCATGACTTAAGACTTTTTTCCATGTACCTTGGGGTCTAGCTGCCCCTGCCCTGGCTTAATAGAGAGAAAAATTATAATGAGAGACTTTAGAAACGCACCAATTTGTAGTTTTGGATATGCTAGAAAAATGAATTTTTGTTTCATACAGCCATCAACTATTGTAATTTTGGTTTATTCCAATTTTAACCGGGAACACAAGCTTTCAAAATGAATGCAAAATTTGGCTTTAGAATATTCCTAAAGGGAGATAAATTCGCTTTAATTCAATGATGGTTGAAGCGTGATTTTCAGTTTGCTGCAATTTCGTATTAAACTGCTGATCAGATTTCAATGACATAAAAATCAGAGGTTATTCACTGTTCATGCTTTGTGTTCTCTTTTTATCGGTTACATTTCTTTCTTTTCAACGTCATTAGCTCACCTGAGCCGAAGGCTCAGAGGTGAGCTTATAGGATGGGAGTCGAGCCGTCGTCCGTCCGTGCGTGGGTGGGTGGGTGCGTGGATGCGTGCGTGCGTGCGTCAACACTTTCAAACATAAATATCTCAGAAACCAGTGGGCTGATTGCAATCAAATTTTATCTGAAGCATCATTGGGGTGGGGGAAAGGCTGCATTAGGTTTTGGTGCAGATCAGCTCAGAACTCTGGTTTCCATGGCAACAGATAGCCCCCATAGGGTTATAATGGGGAAAACGGCGTCATCACCTTTTCTCGACTGTTTTTGATTAGATCCTTATCATACTTGCAGGTAATGGTGACATACATAAGAGCTTGGATGAGTTCGAAATTTGGCCGGATTCGAGCACAGACTACGGAGTTAGCTGCCCTTGAGCGTTTGAAAAAAATCCTATAGTGTTATAATGGAGAAAACAATGTCATCACATTTTTTTATTAAGAAAAACTTTGTCATCGCTCTAGCGCCTACATTTCTCAATGGATTTTAAAGTAACTTCACACAAATGTAGGGCATGACAATATCTCGAGCAAGTTCGACTTTCAGGATGCTGCGCCCAAGGTCAAGGTCACTGTGGCTATTTTTAGAAAAACTTTGTCAGCGCGCTAGCACCTACATTTCTCAATGGATTTTGAAATAACTTCACACAAATGTAGGGCATCACAATATCTCGGGCAAGTTTGACTTTCAGGGTTTTGCGCTCAAGGTCAAGGTCACTGTGGCTATTTTTAGAAACTCTTTGTCGTCGCTCTAGCACCTACATTTCTCCATGGATTTTAATATAACTTCACACAAATGTAGGGCATGACAATATCTCGAGCAAGTTTGACTTTCAGGGTGCTGCACCCAAGGTCAAGGTCACTGTGGCTATTTTTAGAAAAACTTTGTCATCACTCTAGCGCCTACATTTCTCAACCGATTTTAAATCAACTTCACACAAATGTAGGGCATGACAACATCTCGAACAACTTTGACTTTCAGGGTGCTGCGCCCAAGGTCAAAGTCACTGTGGCTATTTTTAGAAAAACTTTATCATGGCTTTAGCACCTTCATTTCTCAATGGATTTTAAAGTAACTTCACACAAATGTAGGGCATGACAATATCTTGAGCAAGTTCAACTTTCAGGGTGCTGTACCCAAGGTCAAGGTCACTGTGGCTAATTTTAGAAAAACTTTATCATGGCTCTAGCACCTACATTTCTCCATGGATTTTGAAATAACTTCACACAAATGTAGGGTATGACAATATCTCGAGAAAGTTCGACTTTCAGGCTGCTGCGCCCAAGGTCAAGGTTTCTGTGGCTTTTTTAAGAAAAACTTTGTCATCGCTCTAGCATCTTCATTTTTCCGTGGATTTTGAAATAATTTCACACAAATGTAGGGCATGACAATATCTTGAGCAAGTTTGACTCTCAGGGTGCTGCACCCAAGGTCAAGGTCACTGTGGCTATTTTTAGAAAAACGTAGTCATCCCTCTAACGCCTACATTTGTCAACAGATTTTAAATCAACTTCACACAAATGTAGGGCATAACAATATTTTGAACAAGTTTGGCTTTTAGGGGTGCTGTGCCCAAGGTCAATGTCACTGTGGCTATTTTTAGAAAAACTTTGTCAGCGCTCTAGCACCTACATTTCTCAACGGATTTTAAAATTACTTCGTACAAATGTAGAGCATGACAATATCTCGAGCAAGTTCGACTTTCAGGCTGCTGCGCCGAACGTCAAGGTCACTGTGGCTATTTTTAGAAAAACTTTATCATGGCTTTAGCACCTACATTTCTCCATGGATTTTAAAATAACTTCACACAAATGTAGGGTATGACAATATCTCGAGCAAGTTCAACTTTCAGGGTGCTGGGCTCAAAGTCAAGGTCCCTGTGGCCATTTTTTTGAAAAACTTTGTCATCGCTCTAGCGCCTACATTTCTCCATAGACTTTAAGAACCCAACTCTGACTATGGAGTTATCTACCCTTGAGCTTCTAAAAATTGATGTCACCAAGTAATCCAGGTTGATATTGATCTGATCCTTTTCAAACTTGCAGGTAACAAGGGCATGCATGATATTATTCGGTGAGTTCAAATTTTGGCCAGATCGACCAAAGGCTACAGCTACGAAGTTAGCTGCCCTTGAGCATCTAAGAAATACCCCATAGACTTTAAATGGGTAAAATAGTGTCTCCACTTTTACTTTGTTGTTTTTGATTGGATCCTTTAGATACTTCCCCTGTAACAAGAGTATTCATGAAAGCTTGGATGAGTCTGAATTTCCGCCAGATCAGACTAATGACTAGTGTTAGCTACCCTGAGCATCTAAAACATCAATGTCTCCATGTTTTCTTGGTAACTATTGATCCAATCTTTTTCAAGTTGGAGGTAACATAAACATGCATAATGTCTTTCATGAGCTCAAAGTTTGGCAAAATGGGACCACTGACTATTGAGTTAGCTGCCCTTGAGCATCTAAAAAATTGATGTCACAGCTTCTTCTCGGTTGCTATTGATCTGATACTCTTTAAACTTGCAAGTTATAAAGGCATGCATAAAATCTTGGACAGGTTCCAATTTCGGCCAGATCCAAACACTTACTGAGGAATAAGCCACTCTTGATTGTTTGAAAAATGTTCCAAAGAGTTAAAATGGAAAAGTAATGTATCCATGCTAGTTTGTTCCTAGTTAAAAAGGACATGTTTAAAAGCTACAAGAGGTCTGTCACTCTGATTTCTGACACATTGAGACGGCTGAGTTACTAATGAAAATATAATTATGAGATCATTTAAGAGCAGTGGAAACATTCAAAAGAAAGAGACTGGGCCAGACAGATCTGTTTCGGATAATCAATCCTCTTCAGTGACACTGAAAGAAGCCCTGAAAAAAAAAATTCAAATTTTGAATGACTTTACTTGCTGGCTTGTTTCCACTTTTCTCAGTTGCTATAAATTGCATGTATTTTGTCCGTGCATGTAACCAGAATATACATAAAAAAACTTTTAGGTGTTTGAATTACCTCAAGACTGAATTGAAGACAACAGAGTTAGTTTCCCTTCAGTGTCAAAAACAGAATTCCATCTACTAATGCTGCTTTTACACCTGGGCGAATATCCTTACGAATATGAAGAATTAATGAACATTTGAATTTTGCGCTAAAATCACCGAAAATGATATGATTGGCCAAGAAAAAAATGAAACCTTATGAATGCTTCAGAATGTGGTAAGATCCTTGCAAATCTGTTTTACGATTGTTGTTATATTCTTAAGAATGCTTACGAATGCTGTTTTGCGAATCTTACGAATGTGTTGCAAAAGAAACAACAACACGACACACGCATACTTTATTTGCTAGGCTGTGCCCAATTAGCTTATTCTCCATCATATTGTTACTCATTGTCCGCATTTGTTCATTATACTACGAGAATGTCAATACAAATGCTAGCGAATCTTTACAAGCGTCTTACAATCACGACAAATGTGTTGCCAATGATAAGAATGGCTTGTGACTGCTTCCGAATATGTTGCAAATATGTTCTTTTTATCCCCCGACAGAAAGGTTCGGGGGAAAGAGCGATGAGCCTGGCGTTCGTCCGTCCGTCCGTAAACATTTTCTTGTCTGCTCTATAACTTGAATACCCTTTGGAATATTTTCATGATACTTCACAGTTATGTAGAACAGGTCATGACGATGTGTCGCGTACAAGAATGGTAACTCTTGCGATTGTACTTTTTGAGTTATCTCCCCTTTGGTGATCAGTTTAGGTGTGATTTCGTGTCCGCTCTATAAATTGAATACTCTTTGGAATATTTTCATGATACTTCACAGAAATGTAGAACAGGTCATGACGATGTGTCGCGAACAAGAATGACAACTCTTGCTTTCTTACTTTTTTAGTTATTTCCCCTTGATAGTTTTAGGTGTGATTTATGGCAGATTCGTGTCCGCTCTATAACTTGAATACCCTTTGGAATATTCTCATGATACTTCACAGATATGTAGAACAGGTCATGACAATGTGTCGCGAACAAGAATGACAACTCCTGCTTTCTTACTTTTTGAGTTATTTTCCCTTGATGGTTATAGGTGTGATTTCGTGTTCGCTCTATAGCTTGAATAGCTTATGGCATATTTTCATGATACTTCACAGATATGTAGAACAAGTCATGATGATGTGTCGCGAACAAGAATGGCAACTCTTGCTTTCTTAGTTTTGGAGTTATTTCCCTTTGATGATTTTAGGTGTCTGCTCCATAGCTTGAATACCTTCTGAAATATTTTCATGATACTTCACAGATATGCAGAACTGGTCATGACAATTTGTCTCATACATGAATGATAACTCTTGCTTTCATACTTTGTGAGTTATTTACCTTTGGTAGTTTGAGCTGCTGTTTGAGTCTTTGCTCCATATCCATATAACCCTGGCCTGCTGCAGAATTTGAACAGCTTGTACCTTTTAGATAATCGATGAGCATGCTGTGATATCTTATCAGTGAAGTCTCTCTGACCCCTCCACATTCCCCAACACTCCCCCCCCCTCCACCCCCCAAAGAAAAATGGATTTGGATTCTTTGTCCAAATTCACTTACTAGAGAGCTCAAAATTAGGTTTGTAGGGCTTGTACTTTAGAAGTTATTCACATATTTTGAAAGTTGAATGTATCGTATGCTATATATTTGTGTATATGGTGGCTGTTTGAGATATTACCTGTTATTAGCAGTCAAGCATACTGTTTTAGTCTGAGTGTTAGATAATCATGCATCTGTTAACAGATAATGTCATTTAGAAGCATAAAAGAATGACAATATATTACTTGTATGTGTTTTGAAGTGCACCCTTTTTACCAAGGCCCATGGGGGTCTTCGGTCAGGGGATTTGCCATCTCCTCTGATGGCTATTTTTTGCGAATTTTAGGAACATGTTTCTAAAATTTGCAAAACTTGGTGAATGGCCGTGATTGCATAAGAATACCAACGAATGCATAGCAATCACCATGCGACCATTGCAATTTGTTAGTGAGTTACCGTGATACTATGTAAATTAGCCCATTCGCAACATATTTGCCCAGGGATAAGAGCAGTATAATAATGGGAAAATCAGATTTAAAAAAACTAAAAGGATTTTACCATGTATGTAGTAAAGAGCAAAGGCATTGATCACCCTGTGCATTAGCATAGCTGATCTGGGTTTTATGCATATACGAAAGACAGTTTTTTCATGACCATGCTCGGTTAATGTTGGTTCTTGTCTATTTTCAGATTGAACATTCCCAAGATTGCAGAAAGTTTCACAATTACAAGAGAGTATAAAGAATATATTGCAAAATAAAAAGCAAACAATGATTCTGAATTTTACTGAAATGAAAGAAATACATGTAGTTTTACTTCACCAAAAAGACTGAGAATGGGTTTACGTAACTTTCCCAAAAAGTCTGAGAATGGGTTAAACTTCCCCCAGAAAGTCTGAGAATGGGTTAATCTTCTGCAAAAAGTCTGAGAATGGGTTAATCTTCCCTAAAAAGTCTGAGAATGGGTTAAGCTTCCCCAAAAAGTCTGAGAATGGGCTAAACTTCCCCCAAAAAGTCTGAGAATGAGTTAGTTTTCCTCAAAAAGTCTGAGATTGGGTTAAACTTCCCTAAAAAGTCAGAGAATGGGTTAAACTTCCCTAAAAAGTCTGAGAATGGGTTAAACTTCCCCAAAAAGTCTGAGAATGGGTTAAACTTCCCCAAAAAGTCTGAGAATGGGTTAATCTTCCCCAAAAAGTCTGAGATTGGGTTAAACTTCCCTAAAAAGTCTGAGAATGGGTTAAACTTCCTCAAAAAGTCAGAAATTTACTGATTCTGTTGCCAAGCAGTGTACTGATACTGATGCCAATCATTTTGCTGTTTCTGTTACTGAGACTTACACGGAGTCTAGTTTAAACTTTGCACAGTGCTCAAATTCCAAATGAATACTTGAATGTTTGTAGCGATTTTTATGAAACCTTTGCTGATGCCTATTTAAATGATGTGGCTTATGGAAACTTAAGAACTTACAAGGACTTATCTGTGTCTGTATAACCATATCTTAAACTACCCCCAAAAGCCTGAGAATGAGTTAAACTTCCTCAAAGAATCAAAATTGCTAAAGATGATAATTTTATGCCAGTATCTGCCTGATTCTTTGCTAAGCTTTTTGCTGACATATTCTGATTTTAGCTTGAAGTTTGCCAAGTGCTCCCCGCACTGATCTTTAGTGCAGATTATATTTTACTTTTGGTCCCTTGAGATCATAGAATGTATTCTGAGAACTTGAAAATAGTCATATGTCTAGATTCATTTTCTAAACAAATTTAAAAGATTTGGGTATTTTTCGACTTACCATTCTTTGAGACGAATGCCTTGTTAAATTTACCAATATACAGTGTTTTCCTCTTGCTCCCTTTGCTAGATCTTATAGGGTCACTGATGAGGCTTTTATAGCTGAAACCTAGGTATGGCTCATCTTCTGCCTTTCTAATGAATATTTTCTTTCCTCTAAAAAGGATCTAAACCCTTTATTCTATTCAACAGATTGCTTTAATGTTTGTAGTGATTTTTATGAAGCATTTGCGGGTACTTAACTAAACTGTATTGTTAATATATTAGAATTATCTTTGAATGAAAGTGTGAACAATGGCTGTTCCTTTATTGCTATTAGAGAAATGGTTTTCAGTGATCAGAAACAGGTACAATCAGAGCCAAAAGCTTGCCATCAAAACAAAAGTGTGAAATAACTAAAAATTACATGAAAGACAGATTACAGCTAGACTAATGTGGTGAATGAATCAGTTGTTAAATAATGTTTAACCAGTGATTTGACTGTATCACTGGCTTCATGGTTGGAAAAGGTGATGATCGGGGAACATCTGTTTCCTTTTTCGTCACTGTTTTTTGTCGAGCCCGCTTGCAGTAAGCGAGACATAGTTGTTACAACTTCAGTTTGGTGTATGTCCGTGCGTGCATGTGTGCGTGCATCAGTGCGTGCCTGCGTTCATCCGTGTCCGTATTTGTCCGGGCCATAACTTCTACATTTACGGATGGATTTCAAAATAATTTGGCACAATTGTTCTCCTTGATGAGTAGAAGTGCCATTTGAAACATTTGATCAGGTAGGTCCTAGGTCAATGTCAAACTTGAAGGTCAAATGATAAAATGGCCATAAATTGAGCTTGTCCGGGCCATAACTTCTACATTTACGGATGGATTTCAAAAAATTTGGCACAATTGTTCTCCTTGATGAGTAGAAGTGCCATTTGAAACATTTGATCAGGTAGGTCCAAGGTCAAGGTCAAACTTGAATTTCAAATGATAAAATGGCCATAAATTGAGCTTGTCCGAGCCATAACTTCGACAATTACGGATGGATTTTAAAAAAAAATTGCACAATTGTTCTCCTTGATGAGTAGAAGTGCCATTTGGAACATTTTTTCAGGTAGGTCCAAGGTCAAGGTCACACTTGAAGGTCAAATGATAAATTGAGCTTGTCAGAGCCATAACTTCTACATTTACGGATGGATTTCAAAATAATCTGGCACAATTATTCTCCTTGATGAGTAGAAGTGCCATTTGGAACATTTGTTCCGGTAGGTCCAAGATCAAGGTCACACTTGAAGGTCAAATGATAAAATGACCATAATTTGAGCTTGTCCGAGCCATAACTTCAATATTTACGAATGGATTTCAAAATATTTTGGCACAATTGTTCTCCTTGATGAGTAGAAGTGCCATTTAAAATATTTGTTCAAGTAGATCCAAAGCCAAGGTCACATTTGAAGGTCAAATGATAAAATGGTTATAAATTGAGCTTGTCCGAGCCATTACTCCTACAGTTATTCATGGATTTCAAAATAATTTAGCACAATTGCTCTTCTTGATGAGTGGAAGTGTCACATGTTTGGGTAGGTCCAAGGTCAAGGTCACACTTGAAGGTCAGCTATTGTAATTGTCTTTAATTGATCATGTCTGGGTCATCACTTCTACTTATTTTCCTTTGTGAAAATTTGAAAAAAAAGAAGAAATATGCTGGCTAAGCATGATGTTGTTTTGCTTCTTTCCAGAGTGAAGCAGTTACTTAGTCTTGACATACATATAGGTCACTATAACAAACAGTGGGCTCGACCAGTTGTCCCTGGACAACCTTCTAGTTTTAAATATTTTAGCCTTGTCATGAAACACCTTGTTTTAGTGATTTCCACCCAGGTGTGACACAAACCAGCTTCCATGGCTACAGAAGCTGGCTATACATCAAATAATAGCATTAAAACTGAAGGTATGGTACTATCTCGAAGAGGTGAAAAACAAAGGCAATGATCAGCCGGTGCATTTGCACAGCTGATCTGGGCCTTTGTATTTTGCATAGCCGAAAAGCAAGTTTTCACATGACCGGGCTCATTTAATATTGTTTTTTGTCTATTTTCAGACTGTTCAGTGAAAACAACAACAATGCCAAGAAGGAGGAAAGATTCTAAGTCACAAAGGAGAGAGAAGAACAAAGAGCTAAAGAGACAAGCGAGAAGGAAAGCAAACAATGATCCTGACTTGTTAACTGAAAGTGATAGAAAAGGGTTAAACTTCCCTAAAAAGGCTGAGAATGGGTTAAACTTCCCCAAAAAGGCTGAGAATGGGTTAAACTTCCCTAAAAAGTCTGAGAATGGGTTAAACTTCCCCAAAAAGTCTGAGAATGGGTTAAACTTCCCCAAAAAGTCTGAGAATGGGTTAAACTTCCCCAAAAAGTCAGAAATTGCTGCAAATTATATGCCAATACCTGCCATGCATTTTACTGATTCTGTTGCCAAGCTTTGTACTGATTCTGATGCCAATCATTTTGCTGTTTCTTATACAGAAACTAACACCGAGTCTAGTTTCAACTTTGCAAAGTGCTTTCCAAATGAATGCTTGAATGTTTGTAGTGATTTTGATGAAACATTTGCAGATGCTTATCCAAATGATGTTGCTGACAGAAACTGTAGAACTTCCGAAGACTTATCTTTGAATGAAGAGGAAATTATTCAGAATACTGATATTGAAATTATAGAAACTAGTACTGAAAGACCTTTTGAAAATATGGATACTGACAACCTTGCATTAACACAACCCAGTCCAGTAATATGGAATGCTAGTCAAATTATGTTTGGTAGTTTTCATCAAAATGACAATAGATTTCCGGATCAATCTAGAGGATTTCAGTGTACTTGTAATGCACTATGCATGTTAGTATGTGATGAAATACAAAACGGCTTAGAACTTGATAAGATTCTTTATGCTGGTGATGTATTGTATAATACTACTGTTAATAGTTTAAAAGCACAAGGAAAATTTGTAAACTCTTTACTGAGCTTAGAAGAAATTCCGGACGCTTTGGAATTTGAATCTGTGAATTATTTTGTTGAAAAACAACCTATCGCCTTTGGTGCTCTTGTGAGTACTTTTGAAAACAATGCTTTGCCAACTCTCCATTGTGCTCTAGAAACAGCTTTTATCAAATCAACATCTGTTCTTTTGATAATTGGATCTGTGTGTTCTGCTGTAAGTAAAAGGAATACCTCATACTTATTTTTTGATTCACATTCTCACGGAGAAAATGGCCTGTCATCAAGTGATGGTACATCTATCTTATTGTCATTTTCTTGTCTTGAAGATCTCATTGCATACTTGTATGCATTTTATGAAAGTATGAGAATAGATTTGACAATGCAGTTTGATTTGTTGCCTATATCTATAAGAAAAAGTGAACTGCCAGAGAGCCTTCTTGAGGCCTACTTTGATGATCAAAATTTGCGACAACAACAGAAAGCTGTCATTACAAGCAATTCAGAATCCATTCTGAATGTAAAGAAAAAGAAAAACCGGAAAGACTACCACAGGATATATAAGCAAAATGCAAGGCAAAACTCCTCTTTTAAAGCAAAAGAATTATTAACTCAGCGAAAACACATGCGTAAAGCCAGGCAAGATAGAGATTACAAAGCAAAAGAATTAGTAGCTCAGCGAAAACGCATGCATAAAGCCAGGCAAGATAGAGATTACAAAGCAAAAGAATTAGTAGCTCAGCGAAAAGGCATGCATAAAGCCAGGCAAGATAGAGATTACAAAGCAAAAGAATTAGTAGCTCAGCGAAAACACATGCATAAAGCCAGGCAAGATAGAGATTTCAAAGCAAAAGAATCAGTAGCTCGGCAAAAATACATGCATAAAGCCAGGCAAGATAGAGATTACAAAGCAAAAGAATTAGTAGCTCAGCGAAAACACATGCATAAAGCCAGGCAAGATAGAGATTACAAAGCAAAAGAATTAGTAGCTCGGCAAAAATACATGCATAAAGCCAGGCAAGATAGAGATTTCAAAGCAAAAGAATCAGTAGCTCGGCAAAAATACATGCATAAAGCCAGGCAAGATAGAGATTTCAAAGCAAAAGAATCAGTAGCTCGGCAAAAATACATGCATAAAGCCCGGCAAGATGGAGATTACAAAGCAAAGGAATTAGTAGCTCAGCGAAAACACATGCATAAAGCCAGGCAAGATAGAGATTACAAAGCGAAAGAATTAGAAGCTCAGCGCAAATCTAAGCAGAAAGCAAGGCAAGATAGAAATTATAAGGCAAAAGAATTGGTGGCTCAGCGCAAATCTAAACAGAATACCAGAAAAAACCCATTTGTATTAGAATGTGAAAGAGTTAAGAAGCAGGAGTACAGGAGAAAGAAGCGAAACATAGATGAAGTGAATGAATATATAGACTTAGAGGAGACCCGTAAAAAACGTAAGAACAAGTTTGAGGATCAACGAGTAGAGAAGACATCTGATCAAAGCTATGTTAAAGATATCAATGAATGTATCAAACAATTTCATTCAAGTATAGCTGTAGGACCATTGTTTGTATGTACATGCTGCCATCAAACATGGTTTAGAAAAGGTGTTTGCATGTTGAAGAACATCAATTTGCCAACAAGTAGTAGACTTTACTGCACCAAATTTAAGTCAATTAATGATGAAGAGTGGATTTGTCACACTTGTATGGGAGCAATAAGAGGTGGAAAGGTTCCAAAACTGTCAGTAGCTAATGGAATGAAATGGCCAGATAAGCCACTAGAACTTGACTTGCATCAGCTTGAAGAAAGACTTATATCACTAAGAATTCCATTTATGCAGATTCGAGAGTTGCCACGTGGAGGTCAGTATTCTTTGAAAGGCAATGTTATTAATGTGCCAGTTGATATTCAACCCACAGTGAGCTGTCTTCCAAGACCCATGGATGAAAATTTTACTATTGCTGTACAACTTAAAAAGAAATTGTCATATAAAAAAGTGGATTTCAAAGAAAATGTAAGACCATTAAGAGTTTTGACTGCATTACACTGGCTGGTAAATAAGAGTGAACTGTATAAAAGATCTGGCGTAGAAATTGATGTCAACTGGTTTAAGGAAGTAACTGAAAGTTCAGAGGAGACTGTCAGGGAATTTCTGCAAGTGTCAAACAAGCAAAATGAGGAGAAGCAAAAACAAAATGGAACTAATGAGGAAGATGTGAATGTACCGTCATCATCAAAGGATAGCACAACAGCTGATGACTATGATTCTGATCACTTTAGTGAGATAGACACTAATGAACAAGTTGGCAATGTAGACACTCTAGTTGATGATGAAAACCTTGAAAACAAATATGATAAAGTTATTACTTTTGCACCTGGAGAAGGGCAGCATCCTCTTAGTTTATATCATGATGCAGATGCAGAGTATCTTTGTTTTCCTACAATATTTTGTGGTCAGAGGCGTCCTAGTAAAGAAGAAAGAACTGTCCCAGTTCATTATAGTGACATTGTGAAGTGGGAATTAAGAAGTGTTGATAGAAGAGCTGCACAATCTGTTCCAAACATATTTTTTAAACACAAAAAATTGCAGATGAAGCAAATAAGTGACAAAGTTAACCTGGCTGTTAGAAGATGTAAAGGCAAGGAAAAGAAAATTACAGCAGCTGAAGCTAGAAATTCTGAGTATTTAGACAAACTTGTCAAACTTGATGAAGGTTATTACATATTTCGTCAACTTAGAAATTCTCCTGCTTATTTACAGTCAAGAAAAAAGGATATCTTTGCAATGATTCGGCAGCTTTCTTTGCCAACCTGGTTTATGTCATTATCAGCAGCAGATACAAGATGGACTGATCTTTTGAAAATGTTGGCAAAACTAAATAAAGGGGTCAGTTATACAGACAAGGATATAGAGGGACTAACATGGCAAGAAAAAACAAAGCTTGTTCAAAAAGACCCAGTTACATGCTCAAGATATTTTGATCACCGGGTACAAGAATTCCTAAATGCTATTCTTAAAAGTAACTGTGAACCCATTGGAAAACTGAGAGATTTCTTTTATAGAGTTGAGTTTCAGCAACGTGGTTCACCTCACATCCACATGCTTGTTTGGATTGAAAATGCTCCAACATTGGAAAAGAACTCTGAAGAAGAAATTGTCGAATTTGTTGATAAGTATCTCACTTGTACTGTGAATGATGATGAAACTGCACATCTTGTGGAACTTCAAACACACAAACATTCAAGGACCTGTAGAAAAAAGGGAAAGGCAATATGTAGATTTGGATTTCCTTTACCTCCTTTGCCTCGAACAATGTTATTGTATCCACTAGAGGAAGAGGTAGACCAGTTCAAAAAGAAGTTTACAGAACTCCAAAGACTAATGAATGAAAACAAAGATAATGATGTTTCATTTACTGAATTCTTAGAGACAGTGGCCAAAATGACATTTGAAGATTACATTAAGTGTATAAGAAGTTCGCTCAGTGCTCCTAAAGTGTTCCTTAAACGCGCACCAAATGAAATGAGAGTCAATTTGTTCAATGGGAAAATTCTTCTTGCCTGGAAAGCTAATCTTGACATTCAGATTGTTCTTGAACCATATGGTTGTGCATCATATGTTGTTGGATACATAAGCAAATCACAAAGAGGTATGAGTGCACAGCTGGAAGCTGCTGCGAAGGAAGCCAGAAAAGGAAATTCTGATATAAAAAAACAAGTGAGACATATAGGAAATGTTTTTTCAAACTGTGTTGAAGTAGGTGCTCAAGAAGCTGTCTATCTTGCTCTACAAATTCCATTGACCAAAGGAACTCGAGAGGTTGTTTATATCAATACATGTGCTTCAAGAGAAAGAGTTTTTCTATTAAAACCCAAATCAGTCCTAGATGAACTACCTGCTGAATCCACAAATATTGAGTCAGATAATATAGTTCAGAGATATTCTAAAAGACCAAGGCAGCTTCAGAGGTTTTGCTTGGCTGATTATGTCTCAAAGGTTGATGTCATTTATCCAAAAGGAAATAAATTGCCTGAGACAATAGAATATAGAAATGATGACAGCATTAGTGATGAGAATTCAAGTGATGAAAATAGTGAGGATGAAGAGATGGTTGAAAATGGGAATACTGCATCAGACTTGATACACATAGCAAAGAATGGAACAAAATATAAGTACCGAAAAGTCCCTAAAGTCATACGCTATGTTAGATACAATCAAACTAAGGACCCAGAAAATTATTACAGAGAGCAACTCATGCTTTTTATGCCATGGCGTAATGAAATAAAAGACCTGCTTGGTTCTTTTGAGACATATGGAGCTCATTACAACACCATCAAAGAGTCACTTGAAATCAAAAGAAATCAGTATGAACATCACACTGAAGAACTTGAACTTGCCAGGCAAATGATAGAAGCTGAGGAAGCTGAATATGATGGAATTGCACCAAATGCAGAACAAGAAAATAGAGAAGCAGAAGAAGAAGGTGTAAAAGAGTCTGAAAACTTTGTATATTTTAATCCAGACAGAGTGGTTGAACATAGGCACTATGACATTGGTATAGAGCTGCAGTCCACATGTTCAGTGCCAAGGGTAGAAACAACTAGTATCATGCTGCCAGATGAAGAATACTTAAGTCTGCTACGAAGTTTGAATTTAAGACAGCGGGAATTTTTCAATCACATTATTCATTGCATAAAATGTAAAGACGAACCAATTTACGCTTTCTTGTCAGGCGGTGCAGGTGTTGGTAAATCAGTAGTGATAAGAGCACTTTATCAAAGTCTGTACAGAATGTTAAATCTAAAAGAAGGAGAAAACTCTGATGATATAAGAATTATTCTATGTGCTTGGATGGGCACTGCTGCTTTCAATATAGGTGGTAATACCATTTGCTCTGCTTTTCACAGAAAGATCTTTCAAGATGATCAAAGAATGTCAGCTGATGAATTGAATACATTCAGGATAAAGTACAAACACTTGAAGGTTGTGATTATAGATGAAATATCCATGGTAGGGAAAAGGATTTTTGACTTTATAGACACAAGACTACAGCAGCTGACAGGTATAAGAGCACGTTTTGGTGGTTTAAGTGTTATTGCAGTTGGTGATTTTTATCAGTTGAAGCCAGTAGGTGATTGATTGGTATTCCTTGATCTTAAAGAGGGCGCAAAAGCACTTGCACCAAATTCTTGGAAAGAGCATTTCAAAATTTATGAATTAGTAGACATCATGAGACAGAAAGACGACCTTAGGTTTGCACAATTACTGAATAGACTTCGTGTGAACGAATTGACTGAAGAGGACAAAGATGATTTACGGAAGCGTGTTGTTGACCGTGATTCAGGTGAATACCCAAGAGATGCTGTGCATCTATTTGCTGAAAAAGTAGGGGTGTATAACCATAATGAGAATATTATGAATGCTATTGATGGAGAACAGGTTGATATACCATGCCATGACACTCTTGCTTCAGCAAATATTTCCTCGAAAAAAGCAAGGGAACTTATCAGCCAAATTCCTGATAATCCTGAAACAACAGCTAATTTGGAAAAAGTGTTGACTGTAAAGGTCGGAATGAAATATAACATATCGGTAAATGTCAATGTTGAAGATGGTATTGCAAATGGAGCTACAGGTAAAGTGAAATTCATAGAGTATAAAATTGAAGGCAGTAATCGACCAAGCATTATATGGATGAAATTTGATGATCCTCGAATTGGAAAGGCAACAAGAGAAAAATACTTTCAAAGGGGCTTTTATAATTCAAATATTCAAAGAGACTGGACTCCAATATTTGAAACTGAAAAAACCTTTTTGTACAATCGCAAAATGTATCAGAGAAGACAATTCCCATTGCGACCAGCAGCAGCAAAAACAGTTCACAAAGATCAAGGGATCACAGAAGATGAGGTAGTAGTTGATTTAACTCAGCATAAAGGAGTTAGGAAGGTACCCCATATTCATTATGTTGCATTTAGTAGAGTCAGAAAACTCGAAAATTTATACATTCTGAATCTAAACGAGGCTGCTATAGGTTTAGATGAACAGGTGAATGTTGAAATGCAGAGGTTGAGAACAGAAGCATCTCTTGAGCTCAGTTATACACCTTTGTATAAAATTGATCCCAGCAAAATCAAACTGGCTTTCAATAATGCAAGGTCACTACATAAACATTTTATAGATGTACAGTTTGAACCAAATGTGTTGTCTGCAGATGTTATTGGGTTTGCTGAATCTAGAATGTGTACAAGAGATGAAGATGTTCATTTTGCCTTGAATAGGTTCAGACTTGTCCGATTAGACGAAGCAGCCTATGAAACCAGGCCACACCATGGACTTGCCTTATATATAAAAGAAGATTTTGAAATTCAGGAAGTGATGAAACACCATTCTCAATTTTGTGAATTCATTTTTGCTAAATTACACAGTAAGAGAAAAGGTCAACTGCAAGTTGTAGTGTTCTACAAATATCCAAAATGTTCTCAGACTGATTTGAAAAAAGACATTATCAGTGCTTTGAAGCCACTTGTAGATCATGATGTAAAACTAGTCATAATGGGTGATTTTAATGTACCAGTAAATGAAGCTGAGTCACCTTTCGTCTGTTTTATGGAGACCTTATTCTTTTGCAGTCAGTATATTCGACAACCAACGACTGATCATGGATCATTTTTTTTTTTTTTTTTTTTTTTTTTTGTAATTTATTGTATTTTTCACATCTCCAATATTTACACAATATAGGTAAAATGTCTAAATCCTTAACACATATATAGACTAAACATATCTAGGTAACATGTCATGTTTCCTAACAGTAATATATATCTATGGTAATATGTCCATCTGATCAAATCCCAATGTTATAGCAAAGTGAAAACCACATAGGCATAACGTATTTTTAATATCCTTACGGTGTGTTGCTATATGGATCATCTTGTTGTCTGTATCTACTATTGTACTGAGTTTATTACTACCCAAGAGGCAATCAAGCTGAATCAACACTGAATCAACGTCGATTCAGCGTTACCGCGTTCAGTCAACGTTGGTTCAGTGTTGTGCGCCTGATGGGTAGGAATAACATCACACACACACATATATATATACAACCCAAATCAGTCTGAAGTAACAGTTTTAATAAACAAAGCGATATATGGAAGGATTAATAAAGCTTTGCTATATGATGATACACGTTTCAAAGATAAGAAAAACCATTGTACAGTTCATTGAACATAACTCTTCCGTCATATCATTTAGGACAGTAAATATTTCACATATACCTATTGGCGATACGCTTTATCAGTTATTATCGACGCAATAGCCCGTGCATACAGAGGTCATGTTTATAATACATGATCAGTTAAGCAGCTTTGTGTGGTGTACATCTTCGATATATCTGGAATATAATAAATCATTCTGTTGCTGGAACAAGCTCGTTTAGACAATATATAGCTGCCAAAGGTATTTCTCATATACAGTTACTTAAATTTGATATTGATTTTTGTATATTGCCACGTCACATAAATGCGCGTCTCTAACACGAAGATGCCGTGTCTAACCCAGACATTCGAACAGAGTTGCTTTAGCCAACAGTACAGTCTAAGATGAGACTGTTTCTCAGAATCAGTCTGGTCTGGGTCTGTACTGGTTAACGACAAACCTATACGTGAAAATATATAAAAATAAAAGGGCTCAGATATCAGAACATCAGGTCAGACACTGTTATATAAACGAAAACCTTCAGTCAAGTAACTATGAGACAAACCCAAATCAGTCGCTATTCAGCGTCCCCTCTTTTCACTTTCCCTTCTGGTAAATTGGAAAGAGGAGACGCCTATAAGATTGCGCGAATACTAGTATAACTCTCTGAAACTGACTGACTGGCAATATATACAGTCGATTAAATTTACACTAACTGGTTAAGCTATTTCATTTCGATTATAAAATGAACAGCAGGGCACAAATAAATAAGGGGCTATGCTTCAAACAATAACATCCATTTATTCCAGTTTCTATAAAACTTTTCAATGTTGTTATTTTTAATGGCAATCATTTTTTCTATTGTCAGAAATTGCTTAACCTCCCTTTTCCACGCGAGAATATTCAAGTCTTTATTACTTATTCTACATTTATAAATGTAATAACGTGTTACTATAAGAATGTAATTTATAGGTTTATTTAAAGCTGGATTGGCTGTAATTCCAAATATAGCAGTTTGCTTGTTTATGTTAAGTAAAAACTGAATATTTTCTAAAACCCACCGCTCTATCGATTCCCAAAATTCCATAACTACATGGCAGTGCCAGAATAAATGTTCTGTTTTTTCAGGAAGTAAACCACAAAAACTACAAAGATCATTCTGTTTTATATTTAGTTTAAAAAGAAAATCATTTGTGGCTATAATTCTATGTAGAACACGGTACTGAAACCAATGAAGTTTTGTATTGTTACAGCATTTAGCCGGCAGACTGTTTATCATTTTCCAATTTAAATTTACGTTTTCAAAAATACTGTTCCACTTTTGTTGACTTTTAGAGTTGATGATTTTTTTATTTAAAATCATGTACATATCTTTACACCCTTTTTTACTCTTTAATATTTCCTTTATATTGAAAGGCATATAGATGTTATTCAAAGAAACTGTTTCTAGGACAATTTGTTTACTTCTAATATATTTTTCAATCGCTCTTTTTACCCCCAGATATTCCAGAAAATTAACGCGAATTCCATGTCTTTCACAAAAGGTTTGTTCATCCATTAAAGTGCCGTCCTCATTAATTAAGTCATGAATAAAATATACATGTTTATCAAACCATCGCCTATAAAATATTGTATTGTTTGCTATTTTTATTTCTTTATTATCCCATATATTCACTGATAAAATATCTTCAAAGGTCGTAGGGTTTACCAGATTACGCAATTTTATCCATGAGTCTAACACTTCATTCCAAAAAATATTATTTTTGTTTGTTTTTAATCTTTGTACGAATTCTGTACCCCTTGTTATTAGATTGATAATGTTTGTGTAATAAATTTCAAAAATGTTTTTAAATTTTGTTTCTGAGGAGATTAATTTTCTTACCCAAGTACATTTTAACGAACATATATAATTTTTTAAATGAAGCATTTTTAACCCACCTTCCTGGTAATCTTGCATGAGTATATCTCTTTTAATTCTATCTACTTTTGACTGCCAAATAAAGTTGAAAAACATTGTATTAAGTTTATTTATCATTGCTTCTGAAGGATTAGGTAAAGCTATGAATAGATGGTTCAGTTTCGATATTATTAAAGTTTTCAGGACTGTAATACGACCAAAGGGAGTTAAAATTCTTTTAGACCACTGTTTCAATTCCTTCTCTATTTGAATAATTTTATCTTTGTAATTAATTTCTATCATTCTATGTAGTTGACATGAAAATTTAATACCGAGAATAGTAAAATCTGTTTGGTTCCAGTCTAATTTATATCTATGATTGAAAGTCTCACCGCTAAACTTTTTACAACCAATCCATATTGCCCTAGTTTTTGATTTATTTATTTTTAAACCTGAAATGCTTGCAAATCTACTAAGAATATTCATGGTTGCTCCAAATGTATTTACTGACCCATCTAACAATATCGTCGTATCATCAGCAAACTGAGACACCTTATATTCTGTATCACCAATCTTTATTCCCTTCACATTTTTGTCATGTTTGAGCATTAAAGATAATATTTCAGCACATAAAAGAAATATGTACGGGGAAAGTGGGTCACCCTGTCTACAACCTCTTTGTATTTGGAAGGAATCTGACAAAAATCCGCTTTGAACCACTGTTGATGAGATATCATTATAAAACACCGAAATCCACTTTATAATTGATTCTCCAAAATTAAAAAAATGTAAAGTTTTTCTTATGAATTCCCAGGAGATAGTGTCGAAAGCTTTCTCAAAGTCTATTATTAGTAGGAGTCCTGGAATATTAGCTTCATCTGTATAATTCATTATGTCGTATATTAGCCTCGTATTTTCGCCGATGTAGCGACCATTAATAAATCCTGTCTGGTCGCTAGAAATTAATTTTGACAGAACAGATTTTAATCTCTCCGCAATGCAACCGGACGCGATCTTGTAGATAACATTCAAAAGAGTTATAGGCCGCCAATTTTTTAAATATTCCCTGGGTTTATCACCTTTCGGTATACATGTTATAAGCCCTTGTCTTTGTGTAACAGATAATTTGCCCTGTCTATATCCTTCATTTATTGCACGTTTTATAAAAAATTTAATATCATTGTAAAAGAATTTAAAAAACTCAACCGAAAATCCATCTGAACCCGGGCTTTTATTATTTTTCATTTTTTTAAGAATAAAGGTAATTTCATCATCTTTTATTTCTCCCTCTAGATTATTTCTTTCTTCTGCAGATAAAATGGGGGATTCTTTTATACTTTTAAATATATTTTCAATATTATTATCTTCTATTAAATCTTGTGACTGATATAGGTTTGAATAAAAGTTTTTAACCTCTTGTAATATATCCTCTTGGTTTGTTATTATATCACCATTATCTTTAATTACTTTAAAAATAGTTTTATTTGTATAATTTCTTGACTCTAGATTGCAAAAATATTTCGTTGGTTTTTCCCCCTCTTCGGCCCATCTTACCTTTGCTCTTACCATTACTCCTTGCATTTTTTCTTTCCTAATATTTTGTAGTTCAGTTTTCTTGTCTTCTAATACATTGTATCTTCAGTAGTTTCATCTTCTAAATTACTTATCTCCTCTATTAATGTTTGTTCCCTTAACATGGATTGCTTTTTCTTGTATGCAGAATAAGAAATAGTTTTACCTCTTATCTCCAATAAAAGTATTTCTAAGAATAATTGATCAGATATTGTGAACTGAATATTATCAAAATTATTATTTTGTAAAAAATTGATGTTGTAGACAGGGATCATGTATTGTTCTTTTACTCTATTTATACAATCTTTTATGGTTTTAGCATATTCAATATCTTTAAGCAAATTATTGTTAAACTTCCATAAGCCTGTGCCTTTTTGAAACTCATTAATATGAAAGGATAGAACTACTGTTGAGTGGTCGGATCTGTAACTAGGCAAAATATCGACATTATCTATGTTTGGCATAAAGCTATCAGAAATTAAGAAAAAATCCAGTCTTGCTTGTTTTATTGGATTCGATTTACGCCAGGTATATCTTATTTTTTCTTTATATAGTTCTCTGAAGGGATCGATTAGATTAAAATCATCTTTAATTGTTAACACACGATCTTTGGCTTTAGGATTGTTTATATGAAAATAATTATAGGTATCTAGATTCTGATCTTGGACTAAATTAAAATCGCCACAAATTATGCACGTATCGTTATCATATTCTTCAATAATTTCTGCAATTTTAACATAAAAGTCAGGTGAATCTTCATTTGGTCCATATAAGTTTATCAAAGTTACTCGTTTACCTTCAACATCTAAATCAACTATGATGAAATTACCATGCGCGTCATGTTTGCTTCTCCTAATTTTATTTTCAAAATCGTTATTAAATAGTATACAGACCCCTCTTGAATTTGATGTATACGAACTATATAATACTTCGCCTCCCCATTCGGCACTTATGTAAGGATGTAAACTTTCAGTAAAATGTGTGTCCTGATCATGGATCATTATTGAATACCAGATCCAATACTGATCATGGATCATTATTGGATCTGGTATTTGCAAATTGTGATGCATTCTGTGATGTGATTGAGGCTTACTGGTCTGATCATAAGCTTATTTATTGTGCCTTAGACATTTAGAGTGCTTTTATGAAACTGCACTCACAGATGATATAGTGACAACAGAATTGTTTTAAGTATGAAAAGAAACACATTGTGTAAATATAAGAAGTATACATTTGTAGATGAAAAAGGGTTTACATATGCTTATAGGTATAGCTTGCTCTTGTTTTGCTATCTTTTGGTTATTTAAACATATAAAGCCATTTTGATTTATCTAAAGGTACCGACTTGTTCTGCCAGGTTTTTAAGCTTAATGTGGTATGTTGTAAATAAGTTTTGCAGATTGCCAGAATTTGTTTTGAAGTATCCACCCCACTTATTAGAAAATTAAGTGGCTTATGCATTAACGGGGGTTGCCACAATGTTCATGTTCCCCCAACTTAGAAGTTGGGGAGCATGCTAGTATGGGTCTGCCTGTTGGTCCCTTCCTGCCACACATGTCCACAAACTATTATGCACATCATTTGTATCCATGCCCCCCCCCCCCCCCTTGATTGTCCCTGAAGTGCTAGGGGTTTAACATTTAGACCCTTAAGCTGATGAGATTTTGTTTTTTATAGGGTGGGGCTAAGAACAGGGTTGTTACTATCAACTTGTCCCCACAGGGCGGGGCTTATACCAGGGCTCTGAAAAGTGAAAAGTCATTATCCCCGCCCATCCCCCTAAGTGGGGGGCAGTGGATACAAATGACTGGTGCATTAGAGCTAGACTTGCAAGAAAACTCTGTAATTACAGCCCTTGAAGAAGTTTTGGTATATTAGCTCTTTAAATAATATAGTTCAGATTCTTAATCTGCTTGATTATAGCTAGACTTTTCTTGAACAAATAAGGAATGCTGTGTACGTAGCTGAACTAATTTTGAAATAATTTTGTGATTTTTAATTTCCTTATCAGGAAAACTCAGAAAATGTATAGATGTAGTCATGAGTAAATTGTTTTGTACATATGCAAAAACAAAGGTGCATATTAGCTGCATTACTGCGGGGGCTAATCAGTACTATTTGCTTTTCCCTGCCTATATAATGAAATTATCCAATACTTTTAAACCTTTGGCTAGCTGCTGTAGCTGAGAAGACCTGTTTGTGACTGACCTGTAAGGAAACCCTGAAAACTTGTTTTCTCATGTGATGTTCATATGCTAGATTTCAGTTTTTGTTTTCAATAAATGTGTTAAACATATAGTATTAAATATTCAATATTGTACTGTTACTTGTATGCAATTGTTGTTAACATTATTCTGTTGTTTGTTTGGTTGGTTGGTTGATTTGATTCTTAACGTCCCAGTTAACAATTTTTCAGTCATGTTGGGATGAAGCCATCGCTTCCTCGGTATTACCAGTACTTTTGGAGAGTAAATGTGTCTTGCTCAAGGACACAACACAACACCTTTCGCTCAGGAGTCCGACACCATAACCACTATGCCACGGCGCTCTCCATTGTTTGTTTGGGCCTTATTAAGATAGTGCTAGGTAGTTTCAAGTGCTGAGGCTCCTTAGTACTTTTGCATATAACAGGTCAAGGGATAGAATTGCTTGTAACATGTGTGGTAGGAAGATGGGTTATTTTTAGATTTAATGATATTTTATCTATTTTTCCTTTCTTATGTCCTATTTTGAAACATCTGAAAAGCATAAAGTGTAATTTAAGGGTAGTATGCTGTTTTCAGCAAGTCTGTCATTCCATTAATATTTCAAGGTTCTTGCTGTATAACTTAAATAGCTTATGTCCTACTTTTTCATTTGCACATCCCTGCACATTCAGGCAGTATATGATTGTATAGATCTGGCTGTAAAAGAGGAGCAAAGGGCCAGTAGGGGCAGGAGTTTTGCCACTTTGTAATTCTTACAAGGGTATTTTTGTATTGACATTGACTGGTATTTCATATATGTAAATGCAAATCCTCTTAAAGCTTTGAGTTTATCCTTTTAATACTTTGTAGGCATGTTACAAATATAGTGAACATGTGCTTGAAGAAGTTTGATGCTGTCAATACTTAGCAGTTATTTACTGGTCTATTGAAAATGTGCATGAAGAAGTTTGTTGCTGTAAAATATTGTTTGACTAACCGACAAGAGTATTGAAGTTAGGTATACATGCATTCTAACCACTGCACAGTTCAAATAATGCTTGAAATGCATAGTTTTTAAAAGCCATTCCTTTCCAAGTGTCCATTTATTCTTTCAATACTTTGCAGATATGTATTAAAGAAATATATATGGAAGATGTGTATGAAGAAGATTGATACAGATCTTTTTTAAAAAAAATTAATGGAGTTTTTAACATAGTCATTCGCTCAACCACTGCTCATAATTCAAAGAGAATTGCCGGTAATGTTTGCCTTTGTTCAAATTTCATTAAGTATATGAGTAAACTTTTAGAAGCAACTGGTGATGTTGTATGATTACACTATATGCCTTGCTTGCGGCTCATTTCTTGTTTTATTGTTCAATTTGTGGTTCAGGTTAAGTGAAAATTTAATGAAACAGTGTGTAATTATAGTTTGGCTACTGCTTTCAAAATAGATATTAAATTATTAAGTTGAAGTGCACATTTAAGTATGAAAAAGTTGAAGGATATATACTAGCCAAAAGTTCTAACTGGCCAATACTAGCCAAAAGTTCTAACTGGCCACTTACATTTTATCGATTTTCTTCAAAGCCTCTAACAATCTTGCAATTTTATTTACATCCCCAAATAGGCAAATGTGTCAGTCAACTTAGCCTATAAAAGATTTTACAAAATTCTGACATTCACATCCTGGATGCGCCGATGAACACAAGTACCCCCATTTTTAAAATTCACAAAATCCAGCATTTCGTCACAATTTGTGAAAAGTCAACTTTTGAAATATCCAATTTACCTGAGCAAAACCACTTCATTACTAAAGCAAATGACTAAAGAAACAGATTTATGCAGAAATGAACACTCTTCCTGCATGACGGTGGTCGCTTTGGGTCAAAATGTTAAAACTTACCCCACCACTCAATGCAAATTCTTGTTAATTTTGAAAATGGGGGTACCCGTATTTATCTGTGCCTCCTGGATACAATCTACTGAATATTCCTAAACGTTTTAGTGGCATGGTTTACCGACACATTCGCCTATCTGTGGCTTAAATTGAACTGTCAGATTGCTAATAGCATTGAAGAAAAATGATAAAAACTAAGTGGCCGGTTAGAACTTTTGACTAGTATATTAACTTAATCTGTTTTATCACATTCAAAAAGTAGATGCTAACTCAATCTGTTTTATCACATGCTTTTTCAAAAAAGTTGCTATAAAAACTCCATCCGTTGAATCCATTTTCAAAAACATATATTTTAATATGTATTAAAGTAAACTTTTGCTGTAATCACCCTAAAATTCAAATAAAGAGGTATATCCATGGAGAAATTTGTCCAAAAGGTACAGATGGAATGACAAACAGTGTAGACCCTGATCAGACAGCTCCTCTAGGAGCAGTCTGATCTGGGTCTGCACTGTTTGCCAAGGGCTGTCTGTCCAAAAACTTAGGGTCATTATTAATTGAAGGGAGTGTAAATTAACATTATGAGTCAATAATGCTTGAATTGCAGTACCAAGCCAAATATCTTAAAATCATGAGTACCAAACCCTTTAGTACATGAACTTAGAATGTGTTTTGCTCACTACAATTCTCTTGGGTTGGAAGGCCTTTCTGTGGTAAAATTCTCAGCTCAAATGCTGTTAACACTGATACATCGTAACATGTATATATGTGTCAAGGCTATTGCTATAATGCTGATATAAATTTGCTGTGAAAGTTAACCAACATCATTGGTACAAATGTTTATGATGACATTCTTATAAATAAAGCTACAAGTTCTACAGACGTGACATTGCCAACCTCAAATAGATCAGTCAGAGAATATTTGATGAAACATAGCCATATGCACCTTCAAGGAAAACAGTTTGTTACAATATGACAGATCTACAACTGCACTCCTCAGAACTTGCAGTATTCACAATGTCATTCTCCTTACAACTTAGACAGGAGTTTTCATCATCACAGATACAGTCAGTGTCAAATTCCAAAGCTCATATTTTCATCAAAGCCAGATACAAGGAGCATTCAATTCATCAATGAATTATTGTTTAATGATTTCTTTTTTTTAGTCATGTGAATGACACTACTGCCAAAGTGATGACGATTTGAGTACTCAACAATATATACATCATGAAAGATAGAAATGGCTGACTTTTGTCTAGATGAACTACATGAGACTTTTAATAAAGGCCAAACTGTCTTGAAGACTCTTTAGAGTATTCCACAGGGTGAGCATTACACTTGATAACACTAAAATACATTGGTGCATCTTGTGTCTATACTGAGAGAAACTCCTATCATTACGACTGAAATTTTATGTTTAACAAACTTTGACATTAAGTTATAAAGCTGTATGTTATCAAAAGATATTGAGCCAGCAATTTTAAGCACACAAGCAAGAAAAATTATGTTTACAAACTTTTGCTACAGAGGGTTAAGACATTTGGAGTGGTACTGTACTTTAACAATTGATGCATGTGTTTCATTTAACACATACACTGTTTTATTGCAGGAGATAATAGTTCACAGAATTTGGATCATCCTTAAGCCGTTTTCTTTCCTAATGAAGCCACCCTGTTATTCAGGATTCTCTGAATTTGTGTCTTCAGATTCATGTTTCTGTTGTGAAATTCAGTGTATAGATGTGTGTTTTCTGTTAAGAAGCATTTTACTTTCTGCAATTGTTTTCACTTTAATACATTTGATATTGAAAGAGTATTTAATAAACATTAACAAATTAACACTTCTTTTAGCTGAAAACCCTTTATGCTATTCATTGGTTAAAGTACCCTCAATGCCAAATAAAATTAAGCAGTAAGCAATGATCAGGAACTGATGCAATCAGATCCAAAGTCCCACCCCGGAAATCAAACTGGAAATTAACTAAAACAAATAGACATAATAAAAATATTACATGGGGAGCATGATGGCTCAATGGTAGAGCGGAGGACACCGAAGCAGCATGTAGGGGGTTTGAAACCTACCTCTGCGGGTTTGTGTCCTTGGGCACAAACTTTACTCCCTGAAAGTACTGGTAATACCCAGAAAGTGGTGGTTCTGTCCCGACATGACTAAAAAATTGTTGACAGGTATGTTAAACCTCAACAAAAGCAAACAAATAAACAAACAAAGAAGACATACCATATATCAAAGGAGCAGCTCATTGGGAGCCTCCATGGTGTAGTGGTAAAGCTACTCGCCTTGTAAACCAGGGGTTATGGGTTTGATCCTGGACTTTTCCAGTCTTTTGGATGAGACTCTAAACTGAGGTTCAGTTTCTGTACGACCTAAGCTATTGGTGGGACGTAAAACCCTAACACAACAACAAATGAGCAGCTCTTTCCCAAATCATGGCAACTCACCTACCTTAACCTTACTAGTGTTATGAGCCACATCAAGACAAAACCTGTCTTCGGCATTTCCGACCTGGTCCGACACAAACCAGACTGTACAGCCAGAGAAGATGGTTAAGAGGCTTGAAATATTTTATTAAGCAAGTAGATGGGATTGTACTATGTAGCAAAAATAAAGATGTTGATCAGCTGCACAGTAACTGCACAGCTGACCTGCGTCTTTATTTTAGTATGTTGTTCTCATGAAGTGGCTCATATCATCTAGAGACATAGAAGGCAAAAAGAAGCAATAAAAAGAGGCAAATGAGAAGTATCATTTTTGAACTGTCAATAACACAAGGTTCAAAGGATTTAATAAGGGTGATCAAAAGGTTATGATTAGGGACCAAGAGATTGTACATCACAACCTCTTATTATAGCCATGCTTTGGAAAATTGGAGCTATACTGGATTTGCCCTGTCCTTCCATAATTCCGTTATTCTACGGTTCCGTAATTCTGTGGTTCTGCTACCATTTCTTTTCCGCTTAATATTTTGAGAAACAATTGACAGAACTTAACCAAATTTTGTATGCACATCAGTATTGCCTTTTTTTTTGCAAGTTTGAACCACTTACAGCCCTACATTGTTTAAACTCGCCAGGCATAGGCTGACAGTGTGAGTCGAAAGTATGAGATTGATCCAGGGTCTGTCTTTTCATCCCATATTTGTCTTATGACTAATCTAGATGGCTCTCAGGTAAGTGATCGTTGCCCTTTGGGCTACTTGTGATAGAAAAAGTGATGGAAAATGATAAGAGGCTTAAGAAAGTAGATAGTTTTTATTATCTGTTTGGCAAAAACAAACACACTGATGAGCTACATAATTACCGTGCAGCTGATCTGCACCTTTGTTTTCACATATGCAAATAACTGTTTTTTCATGAAGTGGCTCATTTCAGAAAAGAAGCTATTAACAGCTATGGAAGGTCAAAGATAGCCTCCAAATTGTGCACTAGGTCAAAGAAAGCAACAACAAAATCATAATTCAATACTGTCATAAACCCATGCTCATAAACACACATATTAAATGATGATTATCTAGGTTCTCTGCAGTGGAATGTTTTGATAAGAACTTGTTAGGGGTAATAAAACTCCCTTTAGAAGTAAACATCCCTGAGAGATTAGGAATCATGCTGTTATCCCTCTGCAGAAAGTCCAGTGAGATGAAAATTGGCTGCTGGTGAAAGGCTATAGTACAAGATGACAGCTCTATCTGTTGTGCTCTTGATCAGATACTTTTTAAACTTGCATATATTAAATGAGGGCATACATAATGTTTTGGATGAGTTTAATTTTCAGTCTGATTGGACCACTGACTGTGGAGTTAGCTGCCCTTGAGCATCTTAAATATCCCTATAGGTTTACAATGTCTCTCAGGTGAGCAATTGTTGCCCTTTGGGCTACTTGTTTTGCAAAGATTCAAACTGTTTGCACAAAAACCTGAAGTGAAGGTAACGGACATTTGAATAATTATTCAAATTTGCTTTGAACTGGTACATTAAGACATACTCTCATGACCTGGGTAGGCATACAATTAATTGGTCGGCTTTGAAGACGGGCATCTCTAAATTTTGAACTGTACCCTATTTTTTTAAAAAATCCAATTTTCGAACATCGATAAGACACTATTTCACAAGGATCTTTGCTATTTTTCATTGTTTTTACAGTGTGTGGTACTTATTCAGTTGCATAAACATTAAATTTCGACAAAATGTGAATTCGTTAAAATTTTACGCAAAAAAGTAACCAAATTTCCATTTTCTCGAAATTTCTATGCATGGTTGCACACTCTCTGTGAACATTTGCAGACTTAAAGAACTCAAGCCGGGCCGGATAGCGCAATCGTTAGGGCACCTGACTCGTAAGTCAGAGGTCCTGGGTTCGAATCCCGGTCTGGCCACATACTTTCGTTTCTCCTTCCGCTGATTCAAGAAGGGCAGTTGTCAGTTACTGGCGAAAGTATGTGCACTTAGTACTGGTTAACCGCTTAGGAGGTCTAAGCCTGCCCAGGAATAGTGTGGTTAGGTTAACTGACCGTCCCGACATGACCTTAGTTGTTTACCGTGGACGTTAAGCATCAAATCAACCAACCAATCAATTAAAGAACTGAACCATGCTAACTCGCACGAGTGCTCAAACGTTTCCAATATTGCAAACTTTGGGTAAAATAACATGATATACAATGGTGCATTTTTAAAGTCCCTCAGTATAGTTAGGAAAAATGGCGAGTGACAAAAGTTGGCAGTGGCGGGGTATCACGCAGTCATTTGAGATGCTTTTATTTATTACTTTTTTCGCAAATTGCACTTAGCCATTTTTCATACATTTTTACTATCAAAGTGAATAGATAGTGGGAACCTTGTGTGTGCAACTCCTCCTACAGTTTTATGCCGATTCCTTTGAAACTTCACAGGTGTTTTGATCATGGTCTGAAGATATGCATGTGGTTTGGATATAATACTCACATTATTTTTTTAATTACTTTTTTCACATTTTTAACTTAGCCGCTTTTCCAGCTCAAACACTAAGTGGAGACCTAGTTTCCAAGGCAGGGGACATAAATTTGTTGAATTTGCTTGTTGTGTTTTACTGTTGGTTGACCTTTTACCAAATTTGATCCAGTACTTGCTGGTTCATTAACAAGACAGACATGATGAGCTGGACAGACAGTTGTATCTTCAGACAAAGCAGCAACTCTTGTGAGAGTTGACTCCAGTTGAGAAGTAAAAGATGATATATTTGCTTTTCTGTAAAGTGTACCAATTCATTTTTAAATTCCATTGTCTTCACAGGGAATCAGTGACATACCTCAGCCAAAGTCTCCAGACCCTGATATTCCTGAATGGGACTGGGGAGATCCTGCTCAAGATAAGGTGAGTTGTTTACATCCATACACACAAAGTCCTGAAACAACATCATACATACGTCAATGCAACATTGTGTGCCTTGTTGATCAATGCATTGTCAGCTTCACAAAGTAGTTAGTGAAAGATTGGTTAAGTCTTATATTACACCTAAAAGCATGTATGCTGATAAATTTTGCTGAAAAATGTGAGAGGCTTTTGCATTGGCCTTGCAAAAGTTCCTAAAAAAATTTTCAACCAGAAATGGAAGTGTTTTTGCATACTGTATGTTTGAAATTTTAATGTCTCGTTAACTATCAGTGTCGTTATTTTGCACAACTGGGCCATGGTGTTGAAGTAATTTCCATATGACCTTGGTTCAAGGTTGTATTCCTACTAGGGTTATTTCGCTCCTTTTGAAATTCTTCTTTTGCACAAACAGTTCAAAAAGGTTGCAATGTGATAAAGAGAAAAAAAATGAAAAAAAAGAAACAAATTGAAGAAAGTATGGCAAATTTCATATTTTTGCGGAATATGAGCGTCTACAACGTTTACTTTCTCTAGACGATTTAACGGGTCAGTGACAGACATAACTGTAACGTCTCAAAGACCTGTGACTCTTGTATTGAGTACACATGACAATATAACGGTAGAGAGATGTAATCAGTAGCCGGAAGTGTCAATCAATTTCTGCGCTTGAAAAGATGTTTAGCTGCTTTGACTAGCTAACAAATTCGGATCTGCTACCTTTATCAGATTAATTTGTTGAAAATCAAACCTATAAATTTTTGTCGATGGTGAATGAATCACGATTTTACGCCCTTTTAAACATAATTTCAGCCATATCAGGACGATGGGTTTGTGATAATGAAAGGCTGTTTATGACTTAACTAAATGTGTATTTCCCTCTGTAAATAAAGTCTATTATTATTATTATTTTTTCTTTACTGAAAAGATACCCGCTTCCAACGCGTCTCGAGCCCGGGATTTATGTACGAATGCAGAGTCTAATCCCAGACTGGGCAGCTCGCTAATTTCCCATCGTCCCTTTTACCGACGCGTAAAAGGGCGTTAGGGCATATGTGGGCTTTGGTGACTCAGACCAACCTGTGTTTTGTGCACAACAGCTAAAGCATTACTTTTAGCCTGACGACTCACGTGTGTTACCGGGGTGATTTGGTGGTGCGATGGTGCTGGGTATAACTTCCAATTCCGTGGCGTCCTTGCTTGCAGTAGGCGCAGGTGGGCTGTTTGGACATTTTTCTCGAGCTATCACACCTCTCTTCTTTCTCCCTCTCTTTGGGAGACGGCCCGATATAGAATGAAATACTGTCTCAAAGGGCCGTTAAACTCTAAACAACCAACCAACGTGTGTTACCAGAGTTACAGACTTTTGGACTGCACAGTTTTCTAGTGATTTGTGTGTCACGCCGTAGTCCATTTGTTAGAGCGCATAGCTATTGCACAGAAAGTCGCGGCTTCGAAACCCGGCCCGGTCAACGACTGAAAATTTTGTCAACCCAGCAGTAAAAGATTAACCTCTTGATGCATGACTGCATGCAGCTGAGCTGATGACTTCGACTATGGACAACACACTCGCGATATGATATGCCTCGCCTAAAAATGCAAGCTATGCCATCACGCTGTGTAATGTGATCAAACTGAATCCTCACTTTTATTCCCCAGTATCAGATTATCTAAGCAATCAGACTGCGCGGAAGCGCAGGCTGATCTTTACCTTCCCTATTCCCCCATTCGTTTTAAGGTTCAGTTTCAGGTGATGTTATGCCCAATGTTGCTTCGTCTTATTTATTATGGTTTCTTTACACTAACTTACAGTTTTTGATTTCATTTAACAGCTCTTTCCCAAATAGGCGGTCATCAAAAACAACAGTAACATTTACTTTTACCTATTTTCTATTATCACACACACACACACACACACACAGAGGGAGAGCAAAGTGGGCAGCTTCACAGGTGACCATATCGCCAGATGACCACAGACAAGCGGACCTAAGAACACCTAAAATTGAAGAACCACAACAGAAGTACCGCCTTGGAACGGTCAGTAAATGTTCTTGAACACAACAAAAGAACTAGACTTCAAATCCATTTGGGAAGAGCCGCATTGTCAGGATCCACATTAAGCCCGTGGTCAAGATACCGTAAACAAAGCTATTACGGTTGTGTCGAACTAACTTGTTATGTCTATCAAAATTTATTTAGTCAGCTTAAAGTACATCAGTCTTATTGGTAGTCTCAAAATTATTATTGATCCATATGACCCGCCTCCCTTTCACCCTATTATCAAATGCAATTGAACTGAACTGAAATATGTACAAAATGCGACCTTCTTATTTGACATGATGTTAATGATATAGTCATTGGCAAGCTTAAAAAGAGAAAAAAGAAAACCAGTGTTTAATTCAGGTCAAGAATACGTAAATGGCACATACATAGAATTTTTTAAAATTTTGCACAGGGGTGCATTTTCATGTGTTACATCGAATTGTGCAATAAAAAAGATAGGTCACCGAGTTCGTTTAGTCGCTAGATCAGATTGAAAAACATAAAATTTTTAGGCCGTTTCCATTGACTGCAATGGGAATGCAATGAAAAAATTTAAACGTACACAGCTTGTTTACCACTACATAGATTTTTTTCAAAAACTGATATTTTATGTCACAGGATCTGTCGATTAAAATGAGGTAAGAAAAGTCCTTGACTACCGAGCTCGTTTTTCAAGTAGCGCTTGATAAGCAAGCATAGGTGTGTATAAATTTTCGCCATTCCGCGACGTCATTTATAAGCGACGTTGCAGTCGTTTACTGGCGACGTTATAAGACATGCTAAGACCGTTATGAGAATACGGAAAGATGAGGACTAATAGGGTTCTCAGAATGAATTCCTTAAGCTTCGTTCATACGGGCAAAGTTTCTGTGACAAAGTAGGTTTGGAAAAGAAAAAAATGCTCGTGTGAATGAAAAAATGTGCCACATTATCATTGCCAAGCCAAATTTATATGGGAAAGTTTTTATGACAAACAAAATTTGTCCGTGTGAACAGAAAATTTGCCATAGAATACATGTATGTAACAAAGAAACTAGCTATGGAGATAAGCACAGAAAACTTTGCTCATAATCAAATTGGTTTAATTTTGAACAAAGTATATTCAACAAAGAAAATGTGGCATGGTTGGCCGTTCACACGGGCAAAGTTTATTTGTCCAGGTAACCTTGACAAATAATGTTCGATCGTTTGAACACAGCAGCAAATATTTCCTTGCCAAAGTTTATTTGACAAAAATTCCATGCCACAGTTTTCTTCACAAATAATTTGCTCCATGTTAACGCAAAATTTTTGGCAAACTTTCTTTGTTAAAGATCCTGTGACAAAGAAACTTTATGTCGTGAAAGAGGCTTAAGTGAAAGAATTTATTTTTCAGACTTCCATAAACAAAAAATAGTACAAATTGCAAGCACACTTCTAACAGTAATATAGTTACTGCAGCCGACACGACTGATCCGCACATAAAAAACTGCGTTACCCTAAATCACAAAATGCGCCGTGCCATGATAAAATGGGTGCTTTGGGGCATATACTGTCGGTGGAAGCTCAGATCAGTGTGCGCACCCGCCCAACCTTACCAGAGCCTTTGTTGTCCTCTGGTACAATGATTCTGTGAGGAACAGCGAAGAGAATTATTAGTCTGTGCGTATGCGCAGACTGATTTGTGTGCATGTACCATATTACTGACTCGTGTTCTGTCTGTGTGGCCCATGGAAGTCAGATAAAATTGACTTTTTGGACAGTATTTTAGTCATATCGAGATGATGGTAAGTTACATGGTCAACTTCCAAATCCACCGTTGGCGGGATAGGTAAAGGCAAAGACTTCTTGTAGCGTAGTGGCCGTAGGGCGGTGTGAGTAAGAGGCCCGCTATATCTTTGGCAACGGCATACAACAAGTGGAAGAAATATTGTACCATTCAAGATTATTTTGTAATCAAAATAAAATTTTCGATGTCCAGAAAATCGCAAAAATTGGCATTATAATGAATATTACATTCCGATCCCTAAAGCTCTAAAATCAGCTGGCATACATTTACTTGGTTTATTAATTATTTCGGATGCATAATCCCACCGGCGCCGCGGACGTTCGGTTATGACGCAGACGGTTGCGGGTTGAATCCGGATTCGGCCAGCTTGCAAGCGACTGGAAAAGTCTCTTTGTCAAGCCAGCAATAAATGGGTAGCTTTTTATCCCCCGACCGAAAGGTTCAGGGGATATAGCGATGAGCCTGGCGTCCATCCGTCCGTCCGTCCGTCCGTCTGTCCGTCCGTCCGTCCGTCCGTAAACACTTTCTTGTCCGCTCTATATCTTGAATACCCTTTGGAATATTTTCATGATACTTCACAGTTATGTAGAACAGGTCATGACGATGTGTCGCATACAAGAATGGTAACTCTTGCTATTGTACTTTTTGAATTATCTCCCCTTTGGTGATTTTTTGGCAGATTCGTGTCCGCTCTGTAACTTGAATACCCTTTGGAATATTTTCATGATACTTCACAGAAATGTAGAACAGGTCATGATGATGTGTCGCGAACAAGAATGACAACTCTTGCTTTCTTACTTTTTGAGTTATTTCCCCTTGATAGTTTTAGGTGTGATTTTTTGGCAGATTCGTGTCCGCTCTATAACTAGAATACCCTTTGGAATATTTTCATGCTACTTCACAGATATGTAGAACAGGTCATGACGATGTGTCGCGAACAAGAATGACAACTCTTGCTTTCTTACTTTTTGTGTTATTTCCCCTTGATGGTTTTAGGTCTGATTTCGTGTCCGCTCTATAACTTGAATACCTTTTGGAATATTTTCATGCTACTTCACAGATATGTAGAACAGGTCATGACGATGTGTCGCGAACAAGAATGACAACTCTTGCTTTCTTACTTTTTGAGTTATTTCCCCTTGATGGTTTTAGGTCTGATTTCGTGTCCGCTCTATAACTTGAATACCTTTTGGAATATTTTCATGATACTTCACAGATATGTAGAACAGGTCATGATGATGTGTCGCGAACAAGAATGACAACTCTTGCTTTCTTACTTTTGGAGTTATTTCCCTTTGATGATTTTAGGTGTCCGCTCCATAGCTTGAATACCTTTTGAAATATTTTCATGATACTTCACAGATATGCAGAACAGGTCATGACAATTTGTCTCATACATGAATGATAACTCTTGCTTTTAGACTCAGTGAATTATTTCCCTTTGGTAGTTTGAGCTGCTGTTTGAGTCTCTGCTCCATAACTGTATAACCCTGGCCAGCTCCAGAATTTGAATAACCGTGTACCTTTTAGAATATTGATGATCATGCTGTGATATCTTATCAGTGTTCCTAACTCTTTCTTACCCCTCCACATTCCGTGACCCCTCCTGCACCCCCGCCCCCCCCCCCCCCCCCCCTCCCCAAAAAAAAATAATTTTTTTTCCAGATTTGGATTCTTTGTCCAAATTCACTTATTAGAGAGCTCAAAATTAGATTTGTAGGGCTTGTAGTTTAGAAGTTATTCACACATTTTGAAAGTTGACTGTATCGTATGCTATACATTTGTGTATATGGTGGCTGTTTGAGATATTACCTCTTTTTTTAGCAGTCAAGCATACTGTTTTAGTCTGAGTGTTAGATAATAATGCATCTGTTAACAGTTAATGTCAGTCAGAAGCATAAAAGAACGACAATATATTACTAATATGTGTTTTGAAGTGCACCCTTTTTATTTCCCGACCGAAAGGTTCGGGGACCGAAAGGTTCGGGGGATATAGCGATGAGCCTGGCGTCCGTCCGTCTGTCCGTTCGTCCGTCCGTAAACACTTTCTTGTCCGCTCTATATCTTGAATACCCTTTGGAATATTTTCATGATACTCACAGTGATGTATGATAGGTCGTGATGATGTGTCGCGTGCAAGAATGGTAACTCTTGCTATTGTACTTTTTGAATTATCTCCCCTTTGGTGATTTTTTGGCAGATTCGTGTCCGCTCTGTAACTTCAATACCCTTTGGAATATTTTCATGATACTTCACAGAAATGTAGAACAGGTCATGACGATGTGTCGCGAACAAGAATGACAACTCTTGCTTTCTTACTTTTTGAGTTATTTCCCCTTGATAGTTTTAGGTGTGATTTTTTGGCAGATTCGTGTCCGCTCTATAACTAGAATACCCTTTGGAATATTCTCATGATACTTCACAGATTTGTAGAACAGGTCATGACGGTGTGTCGCGAACAAGAATGACAACTCTTGCTTTCTTACTTTTTGAGTTATTTCCCCTTGATCATTTTAGGTATGATTTCGTGTCCGCTCTATAAGTTGAATACCTTTTGGAATATTTTCATGATACTTCACAGATATGTAGAACAGGTCATGATGATGTGTCGCGAACAAGAAAGACAACTCCTGCTTTCTTACTTTTTGAGTTATACCCCTTGATGGTTTTAGGTGTGATTTCGTGTCCGCTCTGTAACTTGAATACCTTTTGGAATATTTTCATGATATTTCGCAGATATGTAGAACAGGTCATGATGATGTGTCGCGAACAAGAATGACAACTCTTGCTTTCTTACTTTTGGAGTTATTTCCCTTTGATGATTTTAAGTGTCCGCTCCATAGCTTGAATACCTTTTGAAATATTTTCATGATACTTCACAGATATGCATAACAGGTCATGACAATTTGTCTCATACATGAATGATAACTCTTGCTTTTAGACCTAGTGAATTATTTCCCTTTGGTAGTTTGAGCTGCTGTTTGAGTCTCTGCTCCATAACTGTATAACCATGGCCAGCTCCAGAATTTGAATAACCGTGTACCTTTTAGAATATTGATGATCATGCTGTGATATCTTATCAGTGTTCCTAACTCTCTCTTACCCCTCCACATTCCGTGACCCCTCCTGCACCCCCCCCCCCCCCCCCCCCCCCCCCAAAAAAAAAAAAAAATTTTTTTTCCAGATTTGGATTCTTTGTCCAAATTCACTTACTAGAGAGCTCAAAATTAGGTTTGTAGGGCTTGTACTTTAGAAGTTATTCACACATTTTGAAAGTTGAATGTATCGTATGCTATACATTTGTGTATATGGTGGCTGTTTGAGATATTACCTCTTTTTAGCAGTCAAGCATACTGTTTTAGTCTGAGTGTTAGATAATCATGCATCTGTTAACAGTTAATGTAAATCAGAAGCATAAAAGTACTAATATGTGTTTTGAAGTGCACCCTTTTTACCAAGGCCCATGGGGGTCTTCGGTCGGGGGATTTGCCATCTCCTCTGATGGCTATTTTTCAAATCAGGGAAAAATAACGCAGAGAAAGGAGAAAGATGGGCTCCGCCTTTCATATGTGTGTCTGAAAAGTCCTGTGAGCCCTGAAAGCAGGAAGGGAACATGTATTCCGGCCAGCCTTAAATTGTTATACATATGAAACTCTGTCTGTCTGTCCGTCTCTCTCTCTCTCTCTCTCTCTCTCTCTCTCTCTCTCATTAATTTTGTATGAATACACTTGTGTTGATGAAATAACTTCAAACATACAGGGAAGGAAAAGAACATTGCAATATCAGCAAAAGGCTTGAATAAACAATGACAACAACTCCGTTTTCCCCATGTTTGACGTTATTATTAAATGTCCGAAGGGGCTGCCATATTGAAAATTACACTGACTAGGAAGTATTTCGTGACGTAACGTCCTTCGCGACGCACGTAATTAATTGCGCCAGTCATGTACGTATTCTTGACCTTAACAGGCCCTTTTAATAGCCAAAACCGGAGCTCATGGGAAAAACTCTTGACGTTTGGCAAGCAGAGCTGTTGTCGGCCTGTGCGCTGAGCGAGGCTCGAACCCACAGCAGTCACAGAGGTAACGTATAAGAGCCAGGGCTCTTTCCCACCAGGTCACTGGAGCAATGCCAATGAACAGAATTTGTGCGATTATTTTTAGCTCACCTGAGCCGAAGGCTCACAGGTGAGCTTATAGTATAGGCAGGCATCCGTCGTCCGTCGTCCGTCGTCCGTCCGTCGTCCGTCGTCCGTCAATATTTTCAAAAGACATCTCCTCTGAAACTACAAGGCCCATTGTTACCAAATTTCATATATAGCATCTATAGGCAGGGGGAACCAATAATACTGTTTTTTATCCAAATCGCTTCAGAACTTTGGTTGCTATGGCAACTTAAAGTTTCCATTGACTTGTATGGGAAAAATTGAAAATTTTCATTTATTGCTATGTGACTGCAGATATTTTGACAAAACTTTTACAGAAATGTTCCTTGAGTAGTCCTCTATCAACCACATGAAATTTATGTAAATTGCACAATTAGGCTGGTTGCCATGGCAACCGAATGGTTAAAAATAGAAAAGATATTCAAAAATCATCTCCTCAGAAACTATACAACCAATAAAGCTCAAACTTCACAGAAAGGATCTAGGTACTTCCATCTATGAAAAGACTGTTTTTCTTGGCAATTGCTCCGGCAGTTTGGTTGCTATGGCAACATAAAGTTGCCATTGACTTATAATGGGAAAATTGAAAATTTGCATTTATTGCTATGTAACTGCAGATATTTTGACAAAACTTTTACAGAAATGTTCCTTGAGTAGTCCTCTATCAACCACATGAAATTTATGTAAATTGCACAATTTTGCTGATTGCCAATGCAACCGAATGGTTAAAAATAGAAAAAATATTAAAATATCATTTTTGCAGAAACTATGTGGCCGATAAAGCTCAAACTTTACAGAACGGATTTTTGTACAAGGTTCTATATAATTACAGTTTTTTATGGCAATTGCTTCAGCGGTTAGGTTGGTATGGCAACTTATAGTTTCCATTGAAATAAAATGGGAAAAATGGAAAGCTGCAGTTTTTGCTATCTCCCTGCAGTTATTTTTGGATTTTTTATCTACAGAAATGTTGCTTGAGTAGTCCTCTATGATTCCTATTAATTTTGTCCTAATTGCAGAATTCGATTTGTTGCCATGGCAATATTAAGGAAATATTTTTGAAAAAAATATTTAAAAATCTTTTCCTCAAAAACCATATAGGGGGATGAAGCTGATTCTTTGCATACATGTTCATGACATTAGCTGTACGTAAATTTGCCCACATGGTTTCATTACTATGGCATTTTAAAGTTTCCATAGACTTGTATTGGGAAAAGTGCAAATTGGCATTTATTTCTGTGTTACTGCAATATTCAGGCAAAAAGTTTTACAAATATGTTTTTTTTTATTGTAACTTCATCAAACTTGCTAATATTTACTAGGACAAGCATAATAACTCAGTCAAAGTTGAAATTAGGCCAAATTGTACAACTTAGTTCAGTGTTTCTTAATCTTGAGTGCTAAGGATGAATGGACTCAGGTGAGCAACAGGACCAATGGTCCTCTGGTTTAACTTTTGTGGTCCATGTAAGTGTTAATTTGTGCGTGCCGATTTTCCCTTTAGCGATTTTAACAAAAACAAATGAGCCGCGACACGAGAAAACCAACAATGTGGTTGTGCGCCCAGGGTAGACTCAGATCAGACTGGGCATCCGCCCAGTTTACTCAGTCTCTTCTTTATGTGCTCAAAGGGTAGCTTAGGGTCTAAGCTACCTCCATGCGGTCAGCGAAGGCTCTGATCAGACTGGGCGGACGCCCAGGCTGATCTGAGTCTGCGCTGGCCGCACAACCACATTGTTGGTTTTGTCGTGTCGCGGCTCAAATGCCTTTGCAAATGTAAAACTTCGCATTTTGATAAGCCCCCGGACACAAGTAAGCATAGACTTTCTGATGTAAGAACTGTCAAGTTTTACCTTCGATTGTATCACTAAACCTGCACGCGACAATAATAAGTGGCGTGTCTTGATTAGCGAACGCTGCAACAGGGCAGTCTCAAAGGTGATTGACGTATACTGAATTGACTATCTTAGATATGCAAATCCATAAAACTGTTGGTTTGATAGCTAAAAGATATATGTCACAGCTTATTAATTAGTTCATTCATGAAATATAGAAAACATGATTTTGCCGCACGGATCAATAATCAAATGTTCGGACTTTAAAAGATGCATCGAAATGAAGGAAAAATAAGAGGTGAGAAGTTTGTTTTATAAATCAGAACTCCGCATGGCAAAATCACAGAACTTGTATTTACATGAAAACGAAACTGACTCTGCCGCACGGATAAATTCTCAAAGTTTTCGGACTATTAAACATTAGGCCTACAGCTCATACATGTAACAGTTTTCCCTCTTTTTGCTGCGTGTTCGAATATCTTATTTTTTCTTTTCAAAGTTGTTTCCCAGGAAGCCAAGGAAGAATCATTGATGTGTATCTTCTATCTGAGCCCGGCACTGAGTCTGATGGTGTCCTTTCAGAATCGGAGAAATGATTTCTGTGATTGAAAATTTTACCTAAATACCCTATGTGTAAAATGGTCGCCTTTACTATAACAAACTTTTAATGTGTGTGGGTACACCTGCATATGAGCCACGACACGAGAAAACCAGCAATGTGGTTGTGCACCAAGCGCAGACTCAGATCAGATTGGCCAGTTTGTTTTGGTTAAGAGTTGATCTTATAATGTATTTGATCAAACTTTAGAAGTGAAAAGGATACATGGTATGTCCCGTATTGGTTGATATCGGGAAAGATCTGTCTTAAGGTGAATGGGCACACTTTTCGGGGAAGCAACACTGCCATTTTCATTTGTACATCCCTTTCTGAATGGAGCAAATCCTTTTCTTATTAAAAGTGTTGACCCTATGAAAATGACATCATTTGGATTCAAGCCGCGTCGTTGCCCAAACAAGCCTATATACTAATATGTAAAAACAGCATGATAGGCACATGTTGCAGGATAGGTGAATCATACGGTGTATGCTCTGACCAGACTGTACAGTAAACTGCGCAGATACACATAACACGCGGATCTTTTTTATAATAGCGTCCCAAAAGCCGAGTCGTCTTCCCCTGTCGACTGAGTAGATCCTTTTATAGACTGTCTCGAACGACAGCCACTTTTGCACGTATATAATGATTATTCGATCAAACTCGGATCAGCCTGTGCATATGCAATGTTAGCAAAATCACCTCGTTCCTGATCAACAATAAATGAAGTCTACAGCAAATAGCGAACACTCTGCTCAGATCAGACTTGCAGGCTGTTCTTAATATTCGCTATTTGCCCGTGTCTAAAGGTACTTCTTTCTCACGTCGCGACTCAATTAAAATGACAGCTCAGGTAGGGGTATTGACCAGTATTACCAGTATGTACACGGGCGGCGAATTATGTTATCTTTATTGCCTGAGTGTTGTATACTTGCAGATTGTCTCATCTTTACCCCTTAGTGCTAAACTATCACCCCCGTTTTAAACCACCAGGAACTCTGCACTTTTCTATCAAATAATAATAATAACAATGCCTTATCTCATTTATATAGCGCATTATTTACGCAGTCGGGCTTGACTGCTTATCCTTTTTTACTATTATTATTCGATTGATTTCACCGTATTTTGTAACTTCACAGTTGAAGAGCATTGCCACGTGCTTGGTGATTTATGCGTTAATAATACCGCTGACAGGTGCCGTTAAGTTTGTGACAAGACGGTTTGCTTTGAAGCTAAAATACCGTTGTACACCTGCACTTTAGTAGCGGAGAAAACCGTTATCCTATCTAATTCAGTTTAAAAAGAGAAACATTTCAGACAGTCAGATTTTGCGTAAATATGAAACGGGCTGTAATTTTCACTTAAATGTAACGCCTGTATTACAAGGTCTTATTATTTGTGAGTATCAGTGAGCAAAAAGGCTGCTTATGACATACACAAACAGCAATGGTTCCAACATGCTAGATAGTGCACAAAAGGAGAGCGGATTTCCGGAAGGGCGCATTTTGTCACACCGTAACGGTGTAGACAAATGTAGAAAATGATTTCAGCCTGCAAGCACATGTATCTAGTCAAGATCTGTGTGTTTTGAAAAAAAATCAGCGACTCTTTTCCAAGAAGTGTAACGAATGTATACAATGCAAACATATAGGAAAACCCCAGTCTCTGCCTGTATCAGATGTAGACAAGTGTATACAATGATAATATTACTGAAAAAAATTAGCACATCTTTTCAAAACAACTGTAACGAATGTATACAATAGAATAAGATAGGGAAAGTGCCCAAGCAGGTGTAACGGATGTAGACAAGTGTATACAATTGTGATCTTACTCGAAAAAGAAAAACTGATATACCATTCAGAAAGTGTAACAAAGGTATACAATAGATTTCTCTAGGGAAACTATCCCAGCAGGTGTAACGGATGTATACAATGTCTATGTGTTGGAAAAAAAAATCAGCAACTCTTTTCCAAGAAGTGTAACGAATATATACAGTGCAAATATATACGAAAACCCCAGCCTCTGCCTGTAACTGATGTAGACAAGTGTATACAATGATAATATAACTGAAAAAAAATTAGCACATCTTTTAAAAAAAACTGTAACAAACGTATACAATAAAACAAGGTAGGGAAACTGCCCTAGGAGGTGTAACAGATGTAGACAAGTGTATACAAATGTGATCTAAATCAAAAAAATAATCTGATTCACCATTCAAAAGCGTGACGAACGTATACAATAGAAACATATAGGGAAACTATCCCAGCATGTGTAACGGATGTATACAAGGTCTGTGTGTTGAAAAAAATTTAGTTCATCTTGCCCAAAAAGCGTAACGAACGTATACAATGCAAATGTATAGGAAAAACCCATCCTCTGCCAGCTACAGATGTAGACGAGAGTATACAATGATAATATTACTGAAAAAAAAAAGAGAACATCTTTTCAGAAACTGTAACAAATGTTTACAATAGAATAAGGTAGGGAAACCGCCCAAGCAGGTGTAACGGAAGGTGACAAATGTATACAACTCTGATCTTATTCAAAAAATAAAAACTGATACACCATTCAAAAGCGTGACGAACGTATACAATAGAAACATATAGGGAAACTATCCCAGCATGTGTAACGGATGTATACAAGGTCTGTGTGTTGAAAAAATTTTAGTTCATCTTTCCCAAAAAGCGTAACGAACGTATACAATGCAAATGTATAGGAAAAACCCATCCTCTGCCTGTTACAGATGTAGACGAGAGTATACAATGATGATATTACTGAAAAAAAAAGAGAACATCTTTTCAAAAACTGTAACAAACGTATACAATAGAATAAGATAGGGAAACCGCCCAAGCAGGTGTAACGGAAGGTGACAAATGTATACAACTCTGCTCTTATTCAAAAAATAAAAACTGATACACCATTCAAAAGCGTGACGAACGTATACAATAGAAACATATAGGGTAACTATCCCAGCATGTGTAACGGATGTATACAAGGTCTGTGTGTTGAAAAAAATTTAGTTCATCTTGCCCAAAAAGTGTAACGAACGTATACAATGCAAATGTATAGGAAAAACCCATCCTCTGCCTGTTACAGATGTAGACGAGAGTATACAATGGTAATATTACTGAAAAAAAAAAAAAAGAGAACATCTTTTCAGAAACTGTAACAAACGTATACAATAGAATAAGATAGGGAAACCGCCCAAGCAGGTGTAACGGAAGGTGACAAATGTATACAACTCTGATCTTATTCAAAAAATAAAAACTGATACACCATTCAAAAGCGTGACGAACGTATACAATAGAAACATATAGGGAAACTATCCCAGCATGTGTAACGGATGTATACAAGGTCTGTGTGTTGAAAAAAATTTAGTTCATCTTGCCCAAAAAGCGTAACGAACGTATACAATGCAAATGTATAGGAAAAACCCATCCTCTGCCTGTTACAGATGTAGACGAGAGTATACGATGATAATATTACTGAAAAAAAAAAAGAGAACATCTTTTCAGAAACTGTAACAAACGTATACAATAGAATAAGATAGGGAAACCGCCCAAGCAGGTGTAACAGAAGGTGACAAATGTATACAACTCTGTTCTTATTCAAAAAATAAAAACTGATACACCATTCAAAAGCGTGACGAACGTATACAATAGAAACATATAGGGAAACTATCCCAGCATGTGTAACGGATGTATACAAGGGTTGTGTGTTGAAAAAAATTTAGTTCATCTTGCCCAAAAAGCGTAACGAACGTATACAATGCAAATGTATAGGAAAAACCCATCCTCTGCCTGTTACAGATGTAGTCAACAGTTTACAATGATAATATTACTGAAAAAAAAAAGAGAACATCTTTTCAGAAACTGTAACAAACGTATACAATAGAATAAGATAGGGAAACCGCCCAAGCAGGTGTAACGGAAGGTGACAAATGTATACAACTCTGATCTTATTCAAAAAATAAAAACTGATACACCATTCAAAAGCGTGACGAACGTATACAATAGAAACATATAGGGAAACTATCCCAGCATGTGTAACGGATGTATACAAGGTCTGTGTGTTGAAAAAAATTTAGTTCATCTTTCCCAAAAAGCGTAACGAACGTATACAATGCAAATGTATAGGAAAAACCCATCCTATGCCTGTTACAGATGTAGACGAGAGTATACAATGATAATATTACTGAAAAAAAAAAGAGAACATCTTTTCAGAAACTGTAACAAACGTATACAATAGAATAAGATAGGGAAACCGCCCAAGCAGGTGTAACGGAAGGTGACAAATGTATACAACTCTGATCTTATTCAAAAAATAAAAACTGATACACCATTCAAAAGTGTGACGAACGTATACAATAGAAACATATAGGGAAACTATCCCAGCATGTGTAATGGATGTATACAAGGTCTGTGTGTTGAAAAAAATTTAGTTCATCTTGCCCAAAAAGTGTAACGAACGTATACAATGCAAATGTATAGGAAAAACCCATCCTCTGCCTGTTACAGATGTAGACGAGAGTATACAATGATAATATTACTGAAAAAAAAAAGAGAACATCTTTTCAGAAACTGTAACAAACATATACAATAGAATAAGATAGGGAAACCGCTCAAGCAGGTGTAACGGAAGGTGACAAATGTATACAACTCTGATCTTATTCAAAAAATAAAAACTGATACACCATTCAAAAGCGTGACGAACGTATACAATAGAAACATATAGGGAAACTATCCCAGCATGTGTAACGGATGTATACAAGGTCTGTGTGTTGAAAAAAATTTAGTTCATCTTTCCCAAAAAGCGTAACGAACGTATACAATGCAAATGTATAGGAAAAACCCATCCTCTGCCTGTTACAGATGTAAACGAGTGTATACAATGATAATATTACTGAAAAAAAAAGACAACATCTTTTCAGAAACTGTAACAAACGTATACAATAGAATAAGATAGGGAAACCGCCCAAGCAGGTGTAACGGAAGGTGACAAATGTATACAACTCTGATCTTATTCAAAAATTAAAAACTGATACACCATTCAAAAGCGTGACGAACGTATACAATAGAAACATATAGGGAAACTATCCCAGCATGTGTAACGGATGTATACAAGGTCTGTGTGTTGAAAAAAATTTAGTTCATCTTTCCCAAAAAGCGTAACGAACGTATACAATGCACATGTATAGGAAAAACCCATCCTCTGCCTGTTACAGATGTAGACGAGAGTATACAATGATAATATTAATGAAAAAAAAAAAAAGAGAACATCTTTTCAGAAACTGTAACAAACGTATACAATAGAATAAGATAGGGAAACCGCCCAAGCAGGTGTAACGGAAGGTGACAAATGTATACAACTCTGATCTTATTCAAAAAATAAAAACTGATACACCATTCAAAAGCGTGATGAACGTATACAATAGAAACATATTGGGAAAGTATCCCAGCATGTGTAACGGATGTATACAAGGTCTGTGTGTTGGAAAAAATTTAGTTCATCTTGCCCAAAAAGCGTAACGAACGTATACAATGCAAATGTATAGGAAAACCCCATCATCTGCCTGTTTCAGATGTAGATGAGAGTATACAATGATAGTATTACTGAAAAAAAAAAGAGAACATCATTGCAGAAACTGTAACAAACGTATACAATAGAATAAGGTAGGGAAAATGCCGAAGCAGGTGTAACGGAAGGTGACAAATGTATACAACTGTGATCTTACTCAAAAAATAGCAAGAGGGCCAAGAGGCCCCGAATCGCTCACCTGAGCAAAAAGGTTAAAGGTCACACTAGGGTCATAATTTGAACAAACCTGATAGTTTGCAACCATTTCCAAATGGTTCAGAAGAAGAAGATTTTTGAATGTTTTTCTATGTATTGCTATGGTTCAAACCAAGGACTCTCTGCCCCAGGGCTACTTTGGTCCCTGGGGCCACCATTTGAACAAACTATGTAGAGGACCACTAGACAATGCTACATACCATATTTCAAGCATCTAAGCCAAGCAGTTCCGGAGTAGAAAAATTTTTTAATTTTTTTTTTTCAGTTTTGAACCCAAGACCCCCTGCTCAAGGGCCATTTTGGACCCTGGGGCCACCATTTGAACAAATTTTGTAGAGGACCACTAGGTTATGCTACATACTAAATTTCAAGCATCTGAGCCAAGTAATTCTGATGAAGAAGATTTTTAAGTATTTTTCAATTTAGAACCCAAGACCCCCTGCCCCAGGGCTATTTTGGATCCTGGGGCCACCATTTGAACAAATTTGGTAGAGGACCACTAGGTAATGCTACATACTAAATTTCAAGCATCTGAGCCAAGTAATTCTGATGAAGAAGATTTTTAAGTAATTTTTGGTTTCGAACCAAAGAACCCCTGCCTCAGGGCCATTTTGGACCCTTGGGCCACCATTTGAACAAATTTGGTAGAGGACCACTAGGTAATGCTACATACTAAATTTTCCAGCATCTGAGCCAAGTAATTCTGATGAAGAAGATTTTTAAGTATTTTTTAGCTTAGAACCCAAGACCCCCTGTCCCAGGGCCATTTTAGATCCTGGGGCCACCATTTGAACAAATTTGGTAGAGGACCACTAGGCAATGCTGTATACCAAACTTCAAGCATCTGAGCCAAGCAGGTCTGGAGAAGAAGATTTTTAAGTATTTTTTAGTTTCGAACCCAAGACCCGCTGCCCCAGGGCCATTTTGGACCCTGATGCCACCATTTGAACAAACTTGGTAGAGGACCACTAGACAATGCTTCATGCCAAATATCAAAGCCCTAGGCCTTGTGGTTTCAGAGAAGATGTCATTTAAAGCAAATTGTTGACGACGGATGACTGACGACGGACGACGGACACTGGGTGATCACAATAGCTCACCCTGAGCCTATGGTTCAGGTGAGCTAAAAACTGATATGTCATTCAGAAAGTGTGACGAATGTATACAATAGATACCCATAGGGAAGGCCAGTTTACCTAACCACACCATTCCTGGGCAGGGTTAGACCTCCTAAGCAGTCGACCAGTTCTAAGTGCACATACTTTTGCCAGTAACTGACAAATGCCCTTCTTGAATCAGCGGAAGGAGAAACGAAAGTATGTGGCCAGACCGGGTTTCGAACCCAGGACGTCTGACTTATGAGTCAGGTGCCCTACCGATTGTGCTACGCGATCCAGTGGGCCTGTGTGGTAAAAGAATATCAGCACGTCTTGCTCAAAAAGCGTAAGGAGCATATAAAATGCAAATGCATAGAAAAAACACCCTTTGCCTCTAACGGTGGAACATAAGATGTGGTTTTTTCTTGATTTCTAATTTAAAACAAAATTTAGGTAAAAATAGATGTTGCTCCTGTTTTACATTAGGATAGCTGAATGACCACCTGTTTGGAAAAGAGATGTTCATTCCATTTACCACGCACGTTCAATGTGAACTTTCGTCAGTTTGTGAATGCTTCATTCTGTTTTGGTTTTGAGGGCGGGATTAGTGGGACATTGTATTCATTCCTGATCTTTGCCTATCTTATTACTTCCGGTTTTATCAACAACAATAACAGTTAATTTGGTTATAGGGTTATATAGTTGGTAATTAAACATTAAATGACCTGTCACTGTTGTTTTAATCCAACCTGATTAATTTTTAATACAGTTCTGGGAATGGGTTTATATTTCCGACTTTTTATGATTTATTATACAGTGTAATAATAGTTTATGAGCAGCTGGACGAAGCAGTCATGATAATGAATCAGCATGTGCTAACTTCATGAGCCAAGTCTATGAGCTGTGTCTATGTCTGAGTGGAGGGTATGCATGAGCTGAGGATATGACAAGGTTTTTGACAGAGACTTATCAGGGTTTTTTACTTCTTTTTTAACAAATGGTAACAACCTTTGTGACTGTCTGTTTGTTTCCATGGATAGTGTAGCCTTCTATATAGCATCAACTCTTAAAGAAAGGAATTTGCTCCCCAGAAGGAGCAAATTCTTTTCAATAAGAATTGACCCCCTTTGAGAAGGGAGACAGAACTGAAATGGCAGCTGCTTCCCCTGAAACTGTATGGATACACCTTAAACAATGAGTATCCTAATACATGAAGTTTTGCTGTTCTGATACTTATGTCCAGGACCTTGACCCAAAGCCACTAAGTCGGGTGGGGTAGTACTATATGAGACTTTATCCATTAGCTAGGATTTGTGAGAGTATAAGGTATATCCATCAAAGTGTTTGGGGTATTTAAAAAGCTCTGACAAAGAACACCATATTTTTACATAAAATATAATAATATATTGAGAAAAGAGGCAGGGGCCATTTATTGGAGCAGGGGCATTTATTAGAATAAATTAGGTATTCTGTGTTTTTGTGGGAAAAAAGATAAAATATTAGAGGTACCAAAAAAAATTACTACTTATGTCCCAATTCAGTAGGACGCCCCGGCATTAGAAGTTATACACAGCACCATCCCACCACCCGACCACCCTCTAATGTTGACAAAGTGGCTTTCAATACAGATTCAATCAGAAATAGGAGATACATCTCCTGTACAGTAATTGGCTTCATATTCTCATTAATTTTCTATTACTAGCCAAAATATACAAGTGCGTTAACTCAGAACTATTTAGGATAGGATAAAGAATCTGTGAAAATTAATTGTAGGGTAGAAGTAGCTTTATAACTCATAGTTTTCCCCTTTTTTCAATATAAACACAGAGAATTAATATCTCAGAATACATAAAATTTTATATTTTCCATTTGAAAAAGTTTTAGGTTCCAGACCATTAGACTGACACAAAGAAGGACAATAAGATATGCTGGAATTACAGTAGTTTGTTAGTGTCCAAATATTTAGGTAACTTATGGTATAAAAATAGAAGAAAAAGAAAAGAAACAGAAAAAAAATCCATAAATAAGTGTTATGAAAAATGTTATACAATTAGGTTCACATCTGCGTTTCTCTGCATTTTAACATGTGCTATGTTTTAATATATACTGTCGCTTTTTTCCAAAAATACATGATAAAATACTGAATAAAATGTTTCTCTAGAGCGGAATAAACAGAAATATACCATAATCAGGTTGATCTGTGCAGATCTGTCCTTAGTGCATTAAAGTTTGTTCCCAAGTTATACATTGATTTATTTTTTATATATTCTCAAAGTATCATAATTAAGCATACTGACAGACCAATAAAGGGTGGTTGGTGATGATATTTATAAGATAAATTCTGTTAATATGCTCCATAACAACCCATGTTGTTGTCCCTCATTAGAACTGCCTCATCAAGGCTGCTCTAATAACAGTAGTTTATAATTATGGTTTGGATCGAATCCCATCTCCTCTGCACCTCAGTAACTAGTTATATCAGGAACACAAATGACAATGAAATTTTTATAAAGTATGAACAGTTAAAGTATGATGCAGAAATAATGGCCGTTATGCATGGAAAATATCTTAAAAATATTTTGATAAAAAAATGGACTATTTACAAATTGCATTATCTGTCTCCAAAACAATTTATGACATTTTTTTTATTTAGTTACGATCTCAGAATATTTGCTTCTGTTTGGAATATTTAACAAACACTAAAAGTATATCTGTTGCACAACATAAAATGTGATGTAAAACTTATTTTGAGATAATATTTATGAACAAATATATTTTATCATTGATTTTTTTAAGGAAAAAAGGAGAGAGAGAAAAAAACAGTAATAAAACTGATATATGCACACTAGAAATGTTTACTGTATATATGGTAATGTGCTGTGATTTCATAAATTGACAGCCCCTACTGTTTATTGGAGTTTTGACACACTCTAGTAGCTGCTACTGTTAGAAAATTACAATATACATTCCTAACAGGTAGCTTGTCACATACATATTTTGATAACTGCCTAAACCTGCACTGTAGAACAACAGATATACCATATTAATCCTAATAAATACCCAGGGGGTGTTTCATTTTACGAAAAGGGGGGAGAGGAGTTATTCAGAGCCTAGATTGTAGTAAATCAGTCACTGCCAAAAAAACTTTAAGTAGCAATATATAAGGTGATGGGTATACTTTCAGAAGAAGCAATTAACTCTACTATTTTTGCCCCCTTTTTCAGTATAGGGTCAACTTTTTAAGAGAAGACCACATTTCAAAAGCTACTTTAATTATCCAGAGAAACAAACAGGAATTCAAAAAGTTAAGAGAGCATTATTTTAGGAAAAGAGGTAGCTAGAGCAGGGGTTTTTATTAGGATGAATATGGTATATGTGATATTTTTTTTTTCACTGACCAAGGAAAAAAGAGCAAAAGGACATACTAGTTGACTGTCCCCCATAAATAGGGATAAAATCAATGAAATGTTAAAAAGAACTACAAATACAAAAAAATTAAAGAACAATGAGACCATTTTTTTTTCCTTCACACTTTTGCATTTGCCATTATTGTTCAAATGTAAATATTCAGACTAACCATTATATGCATTGCAGTACATGTCTGTAATTTCCCAAATAAGGTAAAAGCCCATTACATGTATATCTCCTTTCTTAAAAAGATAGGCCCCACAATAGCTCAATCAGTTAAGCACTGGCCTGCTAAGCCAGCGGTCCAGATCCAAATCCCGCTAGAGGTGGAAATCTTTTCAATCTTTTCAGTTTTCTAACATTTCTGAGAAAAATATTTAAGTTCTGATTAATATTAGCTAAGTAAAACTTGTGGCTTTATTTTTGAAGAAAATAAACTAGGACAACCTATTGCACCATTTAACTGATCGACACCCTGATTAAACAAGATATTTTTATGCAAGTTTGTACTTTAGTAATCGATGTCATATGATGTGCAGAGAAAAAAAAACTGTAATTTCATCTACATTTTATACAGAATTATGCCCATTTGTAATTTTCAGTATGGAAAACATGTCTGCACAATAACTTTAAAGCCTTTGAGTGCAAGTTTCCTGCTTCACAGAGTTGTTGCCCTTGTATAAAATGGCAAATAACTTAATGACTCTACCAGTGTGTTAATTCCAAACAACATATTACATAGAAAGCTGTCATTTTTGTTTCTGGTTGAGGACATATGACTTAAATACCATCAACTGTTCCACAAAGGTGGGCCTATTAGTTACCATGTTAATAGTTTTGGGATTGTTTTGGGAGAGAAAGCCGGAAGGTCAGACACATGACAGATTTACATATTTCATGTACTTCCGGTGAGGGAAAACCTCGTCTTATAACCGAATAAATATGGTATCAATCAAAGGATAGCTACTGAAATGTAATAAAAGCTTTTAAAAGAACCAGTATAATAGCTTTTAACAGATAAGTTTACATTCTGTTTTGCCAGGCCTTGATGGTGCATTTGGATAGCCTAAATATAATAGCTTTTAATAGAAAGTGTTCATTCTGTTCTGCCAGGCCTTGATGGTGCAGTTGGACAGCCTTGGTGCAAAACATACAGTCATAATGACTCATCCCAAGCTATCATGTTTATACATCAAAATAGTCTTCCAGCTATATGGCAAAATTACTGACCTTTAATATAGGTCATGCTGAGCTTCATTTCATTATACCTACAAGACAATGCCAAAAGGTGGAGCCATGTCTGGAAAACTGTGTATATGTTCCAAAACAGACTTCTGGAAAACATATTTTAACAGTGTCTAAGATTTTGACTTCCAGCCCCACCATGGGGCATGATCCTGGGGCCAAACTCATGGCATGGAAGCAGACCTCTTAAGTGCCATTATCTAGTACTTATGGTCCAAATATGAACAGTTTCTGATGAGGGCTTGGGGAGACACACCCATTTAGAGAAACTTTAATAAAAACTAGGCAATAAAACAAGTAGCCCAAGGGCAACAACCGCTCACCTGAGTTATAAAATGTAAGCTTCCAGCTCAGGTAAGCTAATAAACAGGCTGCAGTTCTATAGGATTCGATGACCCCATGGGGCATGGCAAGTTTGGACCCCAGGGGCTTGATTGGCAGGATTTATGTAGAGGACCATTATACACTGCTACATACTAAATACATAAGCTCTTGGCCCTATGGTTTCATAAAAGAAGATTTTTGAAGGTTCTTTAGCTATATAGCTCTATATAAACAAACAACCCCCCTGGGGTGTGGGCAGTTTGGACCTCAGGTGCTTGATTGGCAGAATTTATGCAGGGGATCACTAGACATTGCTGCATACTAAATATGTAAGCTCTGGGCCTCATGGTTTCAGAGAAAAAGATTTTAGAAGTCTTTCCCATTATAAGTCTATGGGAGCAGCATGGCCAATTTGGACCCCAGGGGGCATGGTTGGCAGGATTTAAGTTGGAGACCACTAAACGTTGCTACATAATTATGTACTAAAGAAGTTAGCTCTGGTCCTAATGGTTTAAGAGAAGATTTTTTAAGATTTTCCCGTTGTTAGTCTATGGGAACTAATGACCCCCGGGGCGAGGCCAGTTTGGACCCCGGGGGCATGGTTGGCAGGATTTATGTAGGGGACCACTAGACATTGCTACTTGCTACATATATACGCTCTTGGTCTCATGGTTGCAGAGAAGAAAATTTTTTTTAAATTTTCCCATTGTAAGTCTACAGGAGCTTATGACCCCCCTGGCGTGGCCAATTTGCACCGCAGGGTCATGGTTGGTATGATTTATGTAGAGGACCACTAGACATTACTACATGCTACATATATATGCTCTGGGCCTCATGGTTTCAAAGAAGAAGATTTTTCAAGATTTTCTCATTGTAAGTCTATGGGAGCTTATGACTCCCGGGGCGTGGCCAATTTAGACCCCAGGGGCATGGTTGGCAGGATTAATGTAGGGGACCATTAGATATTGCTTCATGCTACACATATAAGCTCTGGGCCTCATGGTTCCAAAGAAGAAGATTTTTGAAGGTTCTTAAGCTATATAGCTATATCTAAACAAATGACCCCCTGGGGCATTGCAATTTGAGCCCCAGGGGCATGGGTGGCAGGATTTCAGTAGGGGATCACTAGACATTGATACATGCTATATATATATAAGCTATGGGCCTCATGGTTTCAAAGAAGAAGATTTTTTAAGATTTTCCCATTGTAAGTCTAAGGGAGCTAATGACCCCCGGGGAGTGGCCAATTTGGGCCCCAGGGGCATGATTGGCAGGATTTATGTAGGGGACCACTAGACATTTGTACATACTACGAGTTTATGAAAGCTCTAGGCCTCATGGTTTCAGAGAAGAAGATTTTTGAAGTTTTTCCCATTATAAGTCTATGGGAGCTATATGTTGCCATGGCAACCAGAGTTCCAACCCAATCTACCCTTAAACCTAATGCAGTCAATCCCCCACCCCAACAAAGTTACACATAAAATTTGATCAAGATTAGCCTGCTGGTTTAGGAGATATTGGTGTTTAAAAGTGTGGACGCCGACGCCGACGGACAACGGACCATGGCTATACTATAAGCTCACCTTGACAGGTGAGCTAAAAAGGTGATGAATGCCACCACCATATGCCTGACTAGATGAGTAATGTGTTTGGACATATTTGTGTGAAGTTATATCAATATCTGTCAATAAATAAAGGTGCTAGAGGAATGACTAAGTTATCAAAAACTAGAAAATTGTGTCTGTAAGACACTGATGATGCCCCCGTGCAGCGCCCGTCACATGACGTGTATATCCATAAAGCACATACAAAGAATCCATTGAAAACATACCCTACCATGTAAAAAATTGCCCAAAACGACTAAGTTAAAAAGGCTGTGATTCTGTCAAAATTAATTCCAGATCTATCAAAATGCCTCATGCATATCTTCAAATATGTCCACAATATGCAGACAAGGTTTGAAAAAAATCCATTGAAAACTGTGAAGCAAGTTGATAACACAACTCCATACTCTACAATGAAAAATTTCCCTCAAATGACTAAGTTCAAAAGGCCATAATTCTGTCAAAATTAATTCTAGGTCCAACAAAAACCCATATGCACATCTTCAATACATTCACAGCATGTATGCAAGGTTTGAAAAAGATCCATTGAAAACTGTGAGAGGAGTTGATTACACAAACTCTATACCCTACAATGCAAAAATTTGCCTCAAATGACTAAATTCAAAAGGCCGTACTTCAGTCAAAAATAATTCTAGGTCCAACAATAAGCCACATGCACATCTTCAATATGTCCCAAACATGTATGCAAAATTTGAAAAAAAATGACTAAGTTCAGAAGGCAGTAATTATGTCAAAACTAATTTTAGCTCCATCAAAAACCCACATGCACATCTTCAATATGTCCACAACATGTACGCAAAGTTTGAAAACTGTGGGAGGAGTTGATTACACAAACTCTATACTATAAAGCGTGACGAACAGACGGACGGACGGACAGACAGGGGCAAATCTTAATGCCCCCTGACTATCGTCACGGGGGCATAAAAAAGCAACTGTGTCCTTGACCTTGGATCTACAACAATGAAACCCAAGCTTGTTCAAGATATTGTCTTACTTAACATTTGTATGTAGATATATATCAAAATCAGTTCACAAATAAACGGGCTAGAACCAATGACAAAGTTTGTGTGTCCCATAGAATGGAACAGGGAGTGTGAATACTAGCACTCTGTCTTATATTAATTCAATGATTCTCTTGTTTGTAATTTTACAATAGAAATGTTATCGAAAACAAACACAGATATTCAAAACTTTTTGTCCTAAATCTACTTTCGATTTCTACTTTCGGTTTAATACACACAAACAAAGCAACATGTTGATGACTATTTTGAAATCAGGTCCATTTCAAGATTGACCGAGGTCCATTTTGGAATTGCAAATTGGACAGGTCAGTTTTGAGATTGGTCAGTGTCGCTGCCCAGTGTCAAAATTACGGTGGTGGGTGCCTACCGACATAGCATACTTATTCATAAAAGTTATTGTCAAATCTTCAACTAGAGACATAAAACAAAACACACTTCAATTTAATCTGCGTCGATTATCTTTTTTAAAGATTTTTCTTGTTGTTTTTTTTCCTCCCTAAATATATCATGTCTACATCTGTTACACTTCCTAAGATGGTTTCCCTTTATATGTCTATTGTATACATTCTTCACACTTTTTGAAAGATGGATCTGACCTTTTGTGATTCATCACTGTTGTATACACCTGACTGCCTCTTTTACATATATTTTAGTGGTTTAATTTTCTATGGATTTTCATTGTATACGTTCATTACACTTTTTTGATTGGGCTGATTCCTTTTTTCCTCACTAGATATATTTTGTCTACATCCGTTACACATACTAGGTTGGTTTCCGTATATTTATCAATTGTATACGGTCGTCACACTTTTTGAAAGATGTATCTTCTTTTTTTTTTTGGATTCATCACTGTTGTATACACCTGACTCCATCTGTTACATATACTTTAGTGGTTCCTCTATGGATTTTCATTGTATACATAAGTTACACTTTTTTGGAAAGATGTGCTGTTGTTGTTTTTTTAAACAGAAATATCCTGTCTACTTCTGTTACACCTCCTGGGATGGGTTCCCCTATATAATACTATTGTATACGTTCGTCACACTTTTTTGGAAAGATGTGCTGACTTTTTTTTCCTCACTAGATATATCTTGTCTACATCCGTTACACATCCTGGTATGGGTTTTCCTATATATTTCTATTGCATGCGTTCGTTACACTTTTTTTTGAAAGATGTCCTGATTTTTTTTTCCTCACTAGATATATCATACTTGTCTACATCCGTTACACCTCCTGGGATGGGTTTCCCTATATATTTCTATTGTATACGTTCGTTACACTTTTTTGAAAGATGTCCTGATTTTTTTTTCCTCACCAGATACATCATACTTGTCTACATCCGTTACACCTCCTGGGATGGGTTTTCCTATATATTTCTATTGTATACGTTCGTTACACTTTTTTTGAAAGGTGTTCTGATTTTTTTTCCTCACTAGATATATCTTTCTTGTCTACATCCGTTACACCTCATGGAATAGATTTACCTATATATTTCTATTGTATACGTTCGTTACACTTTTTTTAAAAGGCGTTCTGATTTTTTTTCCTCACTAGATATATCTTTCTTGTCTACATCCGTTACACCTCCTGGGATGGGTTTCCCTATATAATACTACTGTATACGTTCGTCACACTTTTTGGAAAGATGTGCTGACTTTTTTTTTCCTCACTAGGTATATCTTGTCTACATCCGTTACACCTCCTGGTATGGGTTTTCCTATGTATTTCTATTGTATATGTTCGTTACACTTTTTTTGAAAGATGTCCTGATTTTTTTTTTGCTCACTAAATATATCATACTTGTCTACATCCGTTACACCTCCTAGGATGGGTTTTCCTATATATTTCTATTGTATACATTCGTTACACTTTTTTTGAAAGGTGTTCTGTTTTTTTTTTACGTCACGAGATATATCTTTGCTTGTCTACATCCGTAACACCTCCTGGGATGGGTTTTACCTATATATTCCCATTGTATACGTTCGTTACACTTTTTTTGAAATATGTGCTAATTTTATTTTTGCTCACTAGATATATCATACTCGTCTACATCCGTTACACCTCCTGGGATGGGTTTCCCTATATATTTCTATTGTATACGTTCGTTACACTTTTTTTGAAAAATGTGCTGTTTTTTTTTTCCATACTAGATATATCTTGTCTACATCCGTTACATCTCCTGGGATGGGTTTCCCTATATATTTCTATTGTATACGTTCGTTACACTTTTTGAATGATGAGCTAATATTTTTTTTTTTGGTTTCTGAAAGATATATCTTGGTTACATCCGTTACACCTCCTTGGGTAATTTCCCTATCAAATTCTATTGTCTACATTCGTAACGCTTTATAGACAAAGGTGCTCTTTTTTTTTTTCACAGGCAGTGGATGGCTTTTACCTACATATTTTCATTGTAAACATCGTTACGCTTTCTGGAAAGATAAGCTGATTTTTTTTTTCAGATGTCTACATCCGTTACATGTATTTGTGTTTTTTTTCCCTCTGTATTTCCACTGTAGACATTCGTTACTCTTTTTTTAAAAAAAGATGTGCTTATTTTTTTTCAACAGATATATTGGTTTTCCTATCTGGTAATCCTAAGGCTGGAGTGCATTTGTCTACATTTGTCTACACCGTTACGGTGTGACGAAATGCGCCCTTCCGGAAATGCGCTCTCCTTTTGTGCACTATATGCAACATGCAGTCTTATCAAAGTCTTTGCAGTTCTCACATACCATGCATGGATCATGAGGCATCTACAATGCTCATTTGGTTATACAATCAGGTTTTACCTTGAAAAACAACCCAAAAATCTAGATCCATCATAAAAGATTTTTGACTTGGATATTTAGGGTCATCTGAGAGGGGGGGTAAATGTCATTATAGCTTGAGCATGGGTTTTCTTTCATTTCAACAGAAGACAGGTGCAAAGGACAAAGTCCCCACAACACTGGATTACAGTGCTGACGAAGAAAGTCTTACACCTAGAGTTACGGAGAAAACAGACAGTTCTTCAGACCACATGCCCAGTCCCACTGCCGTGTCTAAGCCTCTTACAATACAAGTGAAGTCATCGAAGGAAAGAAAAAGAACTGGTAGTAAGTATTAATAGCCGCGACACGACAAAACCAACAAAGTGGCATGTGTGCCCAGGGAAGATTCAGATCAGCCTGGTCATCTGCCCAGTCTGATAAGAGTCTTTGCTGTGCACTTAAAGGGTAGCTAAGGTTCTAAGCTACCCGCATGCCAACAGGGAAGACTCTGATCAGACTGGGCAGATTCTCAGGCTGATCTAAATCATGGTTCAGAGAACATACCACTTGGTTGGTTTTGTGGTGTGGCGGCACTAAATATAAAGGCTTGTATGGTTAGACCTTCGCTGTTTACCCTGGAGTGCTGATGTGCATTAACAAGTTACAACACTCAAAAGTGCCAAACATGAAAATAGTTGAATTTGCAAACAGTGTAGATTCAGATGAAGCAGCTCATCATGAGCTGCCTTATCTGGATCTGCACAGTTTGCCCTCTAGTCTTTGAATTTTCAAAATAATACAGCTTGGGGGAATTTTTTTCTCAGTTTTGCAGACGTAAATTTTGTAGTCTGCCTGTCAAGGTGAGCTTATAGTATAGACTTGCTCCGTCGTCGTCGTCGGCTTCGGCGTCGTCGGCGTCGTCCACAATTTTAAACATCTTCTTCTCAGAAACCACTGGGTGGATTGAAGCCAAATTTCATATGGAGCCTTAACAGGATGGGGGAACGAAAGTTTATATATTTGGTCCAGGTCACATGACCAAGATGGCCGCCACGCTCATATATGGTAAAAACCCTTCAAAAATCTTCTTCTCCAGAACCAAAAGGCCTATAACCTTGAAACTTGGTATGTAGCATCGGGCATGCGGGCCCATCATAATTTATATAAATCATGACCTTGACATAGTTTATGACATGGTCAACTTTGGTACGTTAGGCTTTTATATGGGAAAACGCTTAAACGGTGGATTTCTCAGAAACTATTTAAGTCTAAGGTACAATACTTGGTATACATGGTGGACTAAATGACCAGATGAAGATATTATGTCACTAAAGGTCAAGGTCATTCCGTCAGACCATCCGTCGTCAAGATTTTCAAACATCTTCTCCTCTGAAACCACTGGGCCGATTGAAGCCAAATTTCATATGGAGTCTCAGTGGGATGGGAGAACGAAAGTTTATACCCGGGGTCTGGGTCACATGACCAAGATGGCCGCCATGCCCATATATGATAATAACCCTTCGAAAATCTTCTTCTCCAGAACCAAAAGGCCTATGACCTTGAAACTTGGTGTGTAGCATCGAGCATGCGGGCTTATCAAAGTTTATACAAATCATGACCTTGCGTTGACCTTGACCTAATTTACGGCATGGTCAACTTTGGTACGTTAGGCTTTTATATTGGAAAATGCTTAAACAGTTGATTTCTCAGAAACTATTTAAGTCTAAGGTACAATACTTGGTATACATGGTCGACTAAATGACCAGATGAAGATATTATGTCACTAAAGGTCAAGGTCATTCCGTCGGACCATCAGTCGTCAAGATTTTCAAACATCTTCTCCTCTGAAACCACTGGGCCGATTGAAGCCAAATTTCATATGGAGTCTCAGTGGGATGAGGGAATGAAAGTTTATACCCGGGTCTGGGTCACATGACCAAGATGGCCACCATGCCCATATATGGTAAAAGCTCTTCAAAAATCTTCTTCTCCAGAACCAAAAGGCCAATGACCTTGAAACTTGGTATGTAGCATCGGGCATGCTGGCCCATCTTAGTTTATACAAATCATGACCTTGCGTTGACCTTGACTTAATTTACGGGATGGTCAACTTTGGTACATTAGGCTTTTATATGGGAAAATGCTTAAACAGTGGATTTCTCAGAAACTATTTAAGTCTAAGGTACAATACTTGGTATACATGGTCGACTAAATGACCAGATGAAGATATTATGTCACTAAAGGTCAAGGTCATTCCGTCAGACCATCCGTCGTCAAGATTTTCAAACATCTTCTCCTCTGAAACCACTAGGCCGATTGAAGCCAAATTTCATATGGAGTCTCAGTGGGATAGGGGAACGAAATTTTATACGCGGGGTCTGGGTCACATGACCAAGATGGCCGCCATGCCCATATATGGTAAAAACCCTTCGAAAAACTTCTTCTCCAGAACCAAAAGGCCTATGACCTTGAAACTTGGTATGTAGCATTGGGCATGCGGGCCCATCATATTTTATACAAATCATGACCTTGCGTTGACCTTGACCTAATTTATGACTTGGTCAACTTTGGTACGTTAGGCTTTTATATGGGAAAATGCTTAAACAGTGGATTTCTCAGAAACTATTTAAGTATTAGGTACAATACTTGGTATACATGGTCGACTAAATGACCAGATGAAGATATTATGTCACTAAAGGTCAGGGTCATTCCGTTGGACCATCCGTCGTCAAGATTTTCAAACATCTTCTCCTCTGAAACCACTGCGCCGATTGAAGCCAAATTTCATTTGGAGTCTCAGTGGGATGGGGTAACGAAAGTTTATACCCGGGGTCTGGGTCACATGACCAAGATGGCCACCATGCCCATATATGGTAAAAACCCTTCGAAAATCTTCTTCTCCAGAACCAAAAGGCCTATGACCTTGAAACTTGGTATGTAGCATCGGGCATGCTGGCCCATCATAGTTTATACAAATGATGACCATGTGTTGACCTTGAATTAATTGACGACATGGTCAACTTTGGTATGTTAGGTTTTTATATGGGAAAACGCTGATACAGTGGATTTCTCAGAAACTATTTAAGTCTTAGGTACAATACATGGTATATATGGTCAACTAAATGACCAGATGAAGATATTATGTCACTGAAAGGACAAGGTCATTTTGTCGGTCTGTCAGTCATCAAGATTTTCAAAACATCTACTCCTCTGAAACCACTGGTTTGATTGAAGCGAAATTTCATATGGAGTCTAAGTGTGATCAGGGAATGAAAGTTTGTTCTCAGGGTCTTGACCAAGATGGCCGCCATGCTCATATATGGTAAAAACCCTTCAAAATCTTCTTCTCCAGAACGAAAAGGTGTATGACCTTGAAACTTGGTATGTAGCTTTGGGCACTCAAGCCCATCATAGTTTATACAAATGATCGTGCGTTGACCTTGACCTAATTTATGACACTGTCAACTTTGGTACATTATGTCGGCTTTTATATGGGAAAATGCTTAAACAGTGGATTTTTCAGAAACTATTTAAGTCCAAGGTGCAATATTTGGTATATATGGTTGACTAAATGACCAGATGAAGATATTTTGTCGTTAAAGGTCAAGGCCATTCTTTGACTTTTGTACAAGATCATTGAGATTCTGTCACCAGTGAACATTTTCAAACATCTTCTCAGGGGCCACTAGGGTCAATTGAAGCCATATTTCATATGGAGCTTCACCGGCTTAAAGGAACCATAGTTTGTTCAGATGGTCTTGGTCACTTGACCAAGATGGCCACCATGCCCATATATGGTAAAAACTCTTCAAACGTCTTTTTCTCGAGAACCGAAAGGCCTATAACCTTGAAACTTGGTACCAGTATGTAGCATTGGGCACTCAGGCCCATCATAGTTTATACAAATGATTACTGTGTTTCATATATTATGGAGCTTTAATACTGGGTCAAAGGAATAAAAGCATTAAAATATATACCAGGACCAAGTGTCAGGTGAGCTACAGGACCATTGGTCCTCTTGTTTGGCACTTTGAGGGTATGATTATGATTGGATATAATATTTATTTAATGATTTTGAGATAATGAGAGTGTATCAATAGAAAAATAATTTTCAAGTATCTGTTCTGATGTCTACATAAAGATTGACTTAACTCTTTCTGCGCCAAGTTTATATAGAAATGCACTTTCAAGCGTCAAATTTATTTTACAAGAAAAGTAAATTATTGGGTGTTTCTGGTAAAAAAACACCTTGAAGTCTCTAAATTTCATCAAAAACAGCCAAATTTTTGTTTTTCTTGCAAAAAAAAATTGTATGCCATAATCAGGTCATAGACTTTGAATTATTTTTCTTGGTAATGCCGTAAACTGGAGGTATTTAACAGGACTGTGCCAGTCGCATTAAAGTAACAGTGGGGCTCTGCCTAGCAGGGACAATGGCATCGAAAAAGTTAATCTATTTACAGGATATGTTTTATTGCACAGTTGGCAAATTGTGCAGACCTTGATCAGTACAGTGTTAAGTTCTACAAAGGCTTGTTTGAAGGTTACTTCGTACACAAATGACTCTGATTATTATTTTCATGCAGGTTTTGACAGTTTAAAGACCTATGAAGAGGGCAGAAGTCGAAGCTTGGAAGATAAATCTGATGACGGCATAGGTAATTACCACAAAAATTATAAAAATTGAGACATCTTAAATAATTACAGTAATTTTCCTAAGAAATGGAACAGTTTGATTTTACAATGAAATAATGTGTTAAAAAGATGCAAATGGAATGGCAAACATTGTAGACCCTGATCAGACGGCTCCTTTTAGGAGCAGTCTGATCTGGGTCTGCACTGTTTGCTCAGACCTGTCTGTCCCAATACTTAGAATCTTTATGGTATCTCACCTCCAATGCATGTCTGTTGTTGCTCAATAGGGCCTTGCTCTCATTTGCATGTGCTTGAGTTTTACAGAGCCACAGGCCTCTGTGGCGTAATGGATAAGAATGCTGACTCTTAAAGCTGCAAAATCTGTAACTTTTGATATTTTATTTTTAGAATTAATGTTTTTAATTTTCAAGAATACAATGATACAGCTAAAACTGGGATATAAATTTCAACAGATTCATAAACGGTAACAATTTATCAAGATCATAGCAAAAGCATTTAGGTAAACAATCAACTGTCTAGAATTTCTGGAGGGATGTAAATAATTACCAGCGAGCAAAACTGCTTCTTTATATAAAGATTATTCACTTTTCTGTGTAGTTTTCAGCTACAGTGAACAGATTCATGGTGGCAGCATAACTTAATTCTACTTTTGCAAATGATTTAAAAAGAAAGTAAAAAATTTCAGAAAATGGTCATAATTGCAGACTTAGTCACTTTAAACATTAGCTTTCTTGTCACTGTGAGTTTGAGCCTTGGCTGACACATAAGTGAGCTTACGAAACGGCAGGTGGTTTTAGCCCACCTGTACAAAAGTACAGAGAGCTATTGTTGTCACCCTGCCGTCGCGTCAGCATGGGCAAAGGCATCACACTTTAAAGTTTTATGACAAAGTTTTTTTTATGTGATGGGCAAGGAGTTGTTGGGCGAGCTATCTTGTACATGGACAGGTCTTGTCTCCAGGAGGTCCGGTATTTGCTCACCTTTGTTAAATAATCAGCTTGACATAAGTGACATATTCTTGCAGCGTAGGTATCTGTATAATTGTTGTGTTTAGGTGATTTGAATATATGGGGCATGGTATAACTAAAATGCAAAACAAATTGTAATATATTTTGCTATGTATTTTTTGCACTACATCTTTTCTTCAATTGTCCACTCCTCATTTTCACAGGGTATAATCGATTCCGCTAATTTTCACTTCCTGCAGAGACTGTACATCATATTTGGCTTCCGCCGAGACTGTCCGCGAACTCTTGCTTTCTGCCGAAACTTCTGTACATGATAAATGGCTTCCTGCAGAGACTGTCCACGTAATTCTGCTTCCTGCCGAGGCTCTCGGCAGGAAGCAGAAACACACGGACAGTCTCGGCAGGAAGCCATTTTTCGAGGACAGTAGTTTCTGCAGGAAGCAAGAGTTCGTGGACAGTCTCGGCAGAAGCCAAATATGATGTTCAGTCTCTGCAGGAAGCGAAAATTGGCGGAATCGATTATACCCTGTGATTTTGCCTTGTACATCTTAAAGACTTTTGCCTATTGTGACGTGTTTCAAGGATAAAATGTTTGTAAACAAGTTTTTGAACATAACCTGGGTCGCCCGGCCTGACATTTCATGGAAAAAACAAAAACAGTACAAACAGCATAAGTACTTTCTCAATTATTTTTGTGTGCTAAGCTTAGACACAGATTTTTCTGAAAGCTAAAACTTATTACGTGATTGGTTAGGAAGTTACATAATTTGACACTTTAGTGCCCTTTTGCTACATTGAGCATCATATTATTTGATATGTATTTTACAGACACATGCCCAGGTATTTAGTGTGATTGCTTCTTAGTGATTCAGACTGGGTTTCATATGGATTTATAATATTTAACAACTGTGTGCGCTTGATTGTGCTCCATTTGTTTGACACAGTCAACTCCCGATATCTCAAACATTGATATCTCAAAATATCTTCTTATATCAAAGAATATATTTCCGATTTTATATACATTTCAACTCCTGTTATCTCAAACTGCTGATATCTCTAAGTAAATTTTCTGGTACCAGAAAATTTACTTTGAGATATCAGTAGTTTGGGCTGAAATTTGACTTTGAGATATCGAGAGTTGACTGTAATATGCTTACTGCTTATGGCCTATGAAGCAAGACTTTAGTACCAGTCTTAGCACTTAAAGGACCAGAATTGAAAACAGTTGAATTTGCAAACAGTGTAGATCCTGATGAGGCGGTTTGTAATGAGCCGCCTCATCTGGATCTACAGTAGTTGCTCTCTAGTCTTTGAATTCTCAATACAATATAACTTGGATGAAATATGTCATGAAATTTTGCAGAGGTAGATTTTGTCACCTGCTTTTTAGGCACTTTAAGGGTTAGACAAAGAGTTATTGGGTGCTTGCTCAATATAGGTTTGAATTATATCTGTAAATATGAGCAGTGACACGAGAAAACCAACAAAGTGCTTGTGTGCCCATTGCAGACTCAGGTCAGCCTGGGCATCCACCCGCTGTCCACATGGAGGTAGCTTAGACCCTTAGCTACCCTTTAAGTGCTTAGTGAAGAGTCTGATCAGACTGGATGGATACCCAGGCTGATCTGAGTCTGCGCTGGGCGCTCAACCACTTTGTTTGTTTTCTCATGTTGCGGCTCATATTATGTTTATATTTTACAAAGAATCATTTAATCAAGATGTTACAGTTTCCAGGTTAGGTGAGGGTCAGATTGAGTTCTGAAATAAATAGAGGATCTTACATGAGTGCTCATGTATTATTGAATTTATTAAACAAGTTGGGGAAAAAGATAAGATGTGAGGCTATGCTGAGCATCTTATCGTTTTTTCCCGACGAGTTTAATAAATTCATTAATACAGGAGTGCAAATGCAAGATTATATTTTCAATATCATATGTTATTAAATTAGCATTTAATCAGGAAATTTTGCACTAAAACGTCATGATTTCGCCATTAGAAAATGAGAAGTTCTTATGGGCGTCAACGCATAACATTACGACGTAATTTGCATATTTAATCCACTTGTTCATTAGCGTATTAATGCATGGCTTTATTACTCTCTCAGATGTGACATCATATGATAATTAAAGTTCTTTCACCAAGAAAATACTGTTAAATTTCTAAAACCTTTGACCTTAAAATAACTGCTGTAATTGTCCTAAAAAATGGAACCGTTTGGTTTTAAACGCAGTAATGCATCCATAAGATGCAGGAGGAATGGCAGACGTCATAACAAAAAATTAATGCACATCTGAATTATGCTTAGTTGATGAATCAGGGTTTGTACAGTCGACACAGAAGATGTTGACAGGTAACTCAAAGAGCCTGCCATCCCATTCAGGTAAACATTTTATCACCAGTGGAAAAGTTAACCAGTTTTCTATGTAAGATTTAACCATAACCTGTAATATCCTTGTACGATCACTGTAATTGTAATCTGTTTAGATTGTATTACATGTATACTTACTGTATTAATCCTATTAAATGCTCCAGGGGTGTTGCATTTTATCACAGTGGGACATTATTTAGAGCCTAAAGAGTAGTGAATCAACCACTGCCAAAATACTTCTAATAAAGTATTAAGGTGAATGGATATACTTCCAGAGGAAGCATTTCTACCGATTTCCATTTTATTGCCTCCGTTCTCAAGGGAGTCAACTTGTAAAGGAAAAAATTTGCTCATATTCTTTCCTTAAAAAGTAGACACTTTTTATAATGGGGTCAACTCTTATTCTAATGCACTTACAAATATAACGCGACGTCTGATTGGATAACGTCAAAAATTTGCGACAGTATGTTCTGCGATATACTGTCGCAAACCCGACATTATAAAACGTCGCTTCTCATTGGCTGACGTTTGGTCTTACGCTCCTGAAAGCGCTTGCAATGGGTGCAAAGAAGTACACTTTGAAAGGTGAAAATGTGAAAAAGTGCATTAGAATGGGGATAACTATATTGCAAATTTTCATTTGGGGGGGTAAATCATTGGTTTTATGGTCGGAAATTCCGTTTTACGGAGACGCTGGCACGTCGCCGTAAAACGGAATTAAATTGTCAGTTTTATTGTCGGAAATTCCGTTTTACGGCGACGCTGGCACGTTGCCGTAAAACGGAATTAAATTGTCAGTTTTATTGTCGGAAATTCCGTTTTACGGCGACGCTGGCGCGTCGCCGTAAAACGGAATTTTCGACCATAAAAATGACGATTTACCTCCCCAAATGACAATTTTGAATACAGTTATCCCCTAAATTTGCTTCCGTAGGAGCAAAGAGTAGACACCATTTAGAAGAGCTATGTCCTCCAGAGAACAAATGAGCCGCGACACGAGAAAACCAACAAAGTGGTTGTGCGCCCAGGGCAGACCCAGATCAGCCCAGGCATCCACGCAGTTTGATCAGATTCTTTGCTAAGCGCTTGAAAGGTAGCTACCTCCATGCGGACAGCAAAGACTCTGATCAGACTGGGCAGATGCCCAGGCTGATCTGAGTCTGCACTGGGCGCACAACCACTTTGCTGGTTTTCTTGTGTCCTGGCTCAAATAGGAAATCATGAAACTGGTTCCCCTTTGTACAACTGTCTGAAAACATGGAGATATACCCATACACCTTAGGTGATTTCAAAAAATCTTAGAAAAGACGCAGGGGCGTTTATTAGAGCAGGGCCATTTATTAGGATTGATATGGTACAAATAATATTAGCACAGTCACCACATATTATTCACCTCTGGTTAACTATAACCGGGTGTGTTATTGGAACCCAAAAGTACAGGAAAAGCTATAGCAGTCACTAAGGCCTTGGTGTCCCACATTGCCTCAAGCATTTGCTCAATTGTGTGTATATAATGGGCAACTAATATATAAAATGGACAGAAAAACGATGCCTCATTAATGCGGCTATGGATACATCCCGCTGAGGGGGAGTAACGTCAATCAGAGAATTGAAATATACAGGAGGGTTATTCTGTTAGCTATAAGTGGATGGATCTTTTAAATTGCACACACTATAGCCAGAGTTTTTGGTTGGTCATTCTATCAGAATGAGCTAGCTCTGAAATAGATTAATTTTAGATTAACAATAAGGGGATAACTGTAATCAAAATGGCATTTTGGGAGGTCATTCAGTTTATTGTTGCAAATTTCGTTTTATGGGAACGCAGACATAAAACATAAATTGTGACCATATATCCTACCATTTACCTCCCCATTGGACCATTTTGCAACACAGATATTACTATTCTGTCACTTTTTCACAATTTTACCCTCAAAAGTATACTACTTTGCACCTGAAGCAAGAATTTACAGCAGTGTTAAACCTACATCAGCCAAGTAAGGGTGACGTTTCATTATGACAGGTTTCTGAGAGTCTCAACGTTATTCAATCAGATGTCACATTACACAGTCAACTATCTCTGTCTCATTCATTTTACACTATGTCTAGTTCATCTTAAACTACTGATATCTCATAATAAGTTCTCTGGTCCCAGAAAATTTACTTTGAAATATCAGTAGTTTAAGATTACTAGAGTTGATTATGTAAAGAAAAATAGGAAATGTGTCCAACCGGATCTATGACGAAACATAGAACGACAAAACGTAGAAAAGCCAGAACATAGAAACGACAAAACATAGAAAGACTAAACATAGAAAAAAAAAGATCGAAATAACATCGAAAAAATTCAGAAACATCGAAAATTTTATTTACAACCATTTTATGACAACATATCTCCGGCCAAATAGATGGAGGAAATGGAGGTTCCTTCCAAGTCAGACGCAAAGGGCACAATGCATCAGTAACACTGGAATATTGCCCAATATATCATATGTCCGTTGAAAGTACACAGAGAAAACATAGAACGCCAAAGGCCCCGCTTCATGCGGCAGAAGTGGTTTGATTTCCTGGAAGTCATGACGGACAGTATCGAGTGGTAGGAAGGCAAGTGCCGTGAATATGCGTACCAAGGTCGTCAATGTACTTAGTTCGAAGGCCAAGTTCAGAAATTTTGTGTCAGTTTGCCTGCCTAATGGAGCGAATGTTCAATGACGCATAAAGCATTGCCGAGCGGTCAAGTGATTATTGTTTTCACACTTATTGTTCTATTATTGGTCGTTCTATTATTCGTCGATTTATTAAATGTTCCGTCTATGTTTTGACTTATCTATTAAGTGTCGCTTCTCTCTTATGTCTTTCTATGTTTCGTCGTATACCGGTCCAAGCTATATTCTTTGATATAAGAGGGTATATTGAGATAGCAGTGTTTGTGATAATGAGATCAACTGTATAATATTATATATTGTAAAAGATTTTTCACAGAGTGAATGGGCTTGGGCAGTTGAAAGCTGATGTGTTTGTCTCACATATGTATAGTACTTACATCATGAATTAAGCCGCAACACGACAAAACCAACAAAGTCACATGTGCACCCAGCGAAGACTCAGATCATCCTGGGTATCCACCCAGTCTGATTAGAGTCTTTGCTGTCCATATGGAGCTAGCTTAGTCCTTTAGCTACCCTTTAAGGGCACAGTGAAGACTCTGATCAGACCCCAGGCTGATCTGAGTCTCTGCTGGGCACACATGCCACTTTGTTGGTTTTGTTGTGTCGAAGCTCATGTACTGTATTGGACTTAGTGCAACATCAACTTCACTGTCAGCAATACAGCTACAGTCAAACCTGTCTTAAGATGGATGGATAACTTGAGATTTTATGTCCATTTCAACAGTATTTCAGTCATATCAGGATGATGGGAGGGTGATAATGAAAGGCTGTGTGCAGTGGAACGGAATCCTGACCTGTCTTAAGAGGTCATCCAAAGGGACACACAAAAATTGGCTGCTAAGGACAGGTAACCCTTTGATACAGGTCCTGTTGCACTGTAGTTTTGTTCAAGGGACCTGAAAAAGCTGGTTGTTAAAGACAGGTAATCCCTTACACAGTGATCCCCTTTAGACAGGTTTAATTGTACATGTACTTGTCAGCTTGATAGGGTCAAGTCAGGTAAATTTGGACAGCAGGTTAATTCAGACAGTGACATTGTTTCATTTATATTTCAGTTGTTTGGAATTGAAATAGAATTAACCGACAAACAGTAATAATCCTGATGAGACAGCTCATTATGAGCTGTCTCATCTGGATTTTCACTTTTTGCAATGGTATGTCTGAATTTACCTGCCGTCCGAAGTTACCCGACTCGACCCTATAGACTGCTTTAATAGGGAACTGCAAATTTTGGTAGAGACCACCATACAGGGAGGCTACAGTATATATCGTTTCAAGTACCATATTTCTTACGATAAAAGCCTCTGGGTGGTGCAATTCACACTTCTAAAAGAGGTATTCTTGGACAAAATTTGGGCAGCAAATAACACTTTGATGGTTTTATTTCAATAGCGGATTGTGGCGACTTTTTCACACAAAAAAATGTAGCAGGGTCATTTATTAAAGAAGGGTGCTTATGGTATTTCATTTGCTGAGGAAAAGGTAAATAGGTACTCTTTTAGGGGAAGCAACTCTGCCACATTCTCATTTGCCTCCCTGCTAAATGGGGTTCAACCCCTTATAAGGAAAGCTTTTGCTACCTTAGGAGCATTTAAAGGAAAGCGTTTGCTGCCCAATGACATTTTGTCATTATGTTTCTAAAAATTCATTCAATCATATTATTACAGAGTACATAGAGAAGCACTATTTGACGATTCACCTACCAATAAACAAGGACCGCCATCATCACTCCTTTTCAAGCCTTCTCTACTTGAACCCAGAGGCATTTAAAGGTGAGCTGTTTTATTAGAAATATGGGTTGAACTAGAAATATAGGTTAAATATGGATTGAATTAGAAATATGGATTGAATATGGGTGCCCTAGAAATATGGGTTGACCTAGAAATATATGGATAACAAGTAATATAAGTTAAACAAAAACTATAGGTTGAATATGGGTTGAACTACAAATATGGGTTGAATATGGGTAGACCTATAAATATATGGGTTGACTTAGAATTATAGGTTGGACTCTTAAAGACAGGACTTTTCTGCCTGTTGGTCTGGAATACCTGACCTGACCACTCTGCTACCAATAAACCACTCCAACAGTTCAGCATTGGAACTCGAGTTTGTAAAATTAGCGCTTAAGTCTTTTGTAAAATCCCAGTTTTGTTTTAATAGACAGAAAGCCATGTCTGACATCTGATTCAAGCACTTTAAAGGAAACTGCAAAAGTCAGCTTTTATGTTAGATGAGTAAGACTTGCTATTTTCATAGTTTGCTTAAAGCTTTGATTTTTAAGACCTGCATGCTGATTGTTGTCTGTCTTGGTGGTGAACAGAAAAAGTATCTGATCTTATTCTGGTTTAGTTCCTTGGATACAATTCTAGAAAAAGAATGATATACCTCTAAAATAAGGAATTGGGAGACCTGTTTGAATAATGTAAGGGCTATTCCAGATTAAAGAACCTTCAGAACTTCTTTTGATGTGCACAGATAAGGAAAATTTACCTACCTGTACAAGTATACTTTTCCCTGAATAGGCTTACTGTTACACAGATATTCAGAATTTCTCAGGATCCAGAAATTTTTTTTTCTGTCTCTGAGAGATCCAGAAATTTTGTTATTAACAAGAAAGAGATTCATCAGACTGCAGACAAACACAGTATGATCTGAGTTTTACAGTACCCATGCCACAAGGTTTATTTTTCATGGCATGGCTGAAATAGGTTGGGAGTACTGAAGATAGGCCTGAATTTTTGGACCCAGTTATTGTTCAAAGCATCGTTATTAGCAAAGTCATTAGCACAGCTCCAGATAAGAGGTGGTATTGAGGATAATTCAAAGATAATTTTTCTTGTTTTTCAACAAAAACATATGTTGTGACCCCCTCATCTGAATTGTCTCGATGAGACGGTTCTAATGATGTATCACAAAATTTGTTTTTGTGGAGAAAAATTGATAATTATCCCTAAATTATTTGTTATCCCTTCTTATCTGGAGCACTGCATTAGTCATGGATTTGTTAAGTTTTCCACTACACATAAACTCAAGACTATGTCAATATTTTTTTGCTGAATACCGTATTGTGCATGTATATTGGGACACCTGAAAAAAATAAATTTTCCATTTGGGACAAGTGGAAAATTTATTATTTTAGGTGTCCCAATACTTAAGCACATTAGGGTAAATTTTATTCATTTTGGGGGGTTAAAAATGGCAGTTTTTTTTTTCACATTGCATTTTGAAATGTAATGTCTCAACTAACAACATCATTAGTTTGGATCGTTAAGGCACCTGACTCATAAGTCAGAGGTCCTGGGTTCGATACCTGATCTCAGTACATACTTTCATTTCTCCTTCCGCTGATTCAAGAAGGACAGTTGTCAGTTACTGGTGAAAGTATGTGCACTTAGTACTGGTTAACCGCTTAGGAGGTCTAAGCCTGCCCAGGAATAGTGTGGTTAGGTTAACTGACTGTCCCAACATGACCATAGCTGTTTACTGTGGACATTAAGGAACAAATCAGTCAGTCAATTAATCATTAGTTTGGAACAATAAGGTCCTGATGTGCAAGTAGTTGTTGTTAGAGTGTTATTTGTGTCAGAGTTTCTTTTATCCTCGTGTAAGTGTAGCTTATTATTGTGACTGATTTTATTTTTTCTGTGCATTGTTGTTGTACTACATAGAAGATCTAGCAATAGATTAGCCCATTCCATTCGGGATATTTCTTCAGGGATATCTGGGCAAACAGTTTGGATCTAGATCAGGCCCCACAAACGTGGGGCCCGATCTGAGATCCAAACTGTTTGCTGCCTAGACATCATTTCTTCAAGAGTAAGTTAGACCAATATTGTCAAAATATTCTTGATTTTTGATGCAGACAACAATTTCAGCAGACGACAAAAAAATACCCAGAATGCAATGGGTTAAAATTCCTTTTTATCATATGACACTAAACTGCTGTCCTTACAAACTGCTGTCATGTAAGAACAACAAACATTTATTACATCAAACAATCGGAAAATAATTTCTATATCTGATGACACAAGAATGTTACTATATCACTGGCGTATGAAGCATGTCAAGGGGTATATGGTTTTTGCCTTTACGTTCATTTGTCTCGGAGAGATTCCATCACGAGATTCCATCCCACTGTTTGTCGGTAACATTCTTGTCTATGCCACTGAGTATATGCTTTACCTCGGTCCATCTGTCCATCCATCTGTTCTTATAAGAGATATAGTAGAACTTCGACGGCTCAAACAGGCTTGGGACCATCAAAATTACATGTAGTTCCTGCCATCTAAGGCTACGTTCTATATAAACTGACCTCTAGGGACCTACCAGGCAGGGTAAACAAGCCATGGGGGTTCAAGCCAGTGAAGTTCTACTGTACATTGTTGAATGGTTCATGTGAAATCATAGTGTTTTGTTGGGTGATTTTGCTATATGGGATGCACCTAACAATGTGCGCTGTTCAGATGAATGGTAAAGAGCTGAAATGGATTTGAAAAGGGGATGATTTAATTTCCAAAATCCTTGATTGAAACTGGTTGTGTGACTAGGTTGACTAATCATGAGTTTGATATAGATTATATGTGCGCCTGTCTGTCCATTTAACCATGAGTCTGTAAATATTTGCTTTAATGTAAGTGTTAAGAATAGTTTTGTTAGGTAGTAGTCGGGGGTATATGTGAATACTCACTTTCTTCTCACGTAGAATCATGTCAGTTTGAAACGGAATGATGTAGTTTGCCTATGATAAACAGATATGAGCTGCAACATGATAAAACCAAAAAAGTGGCATATACTCTTAGCAAAACTCAGATAAGCCTGGGCATCCGCCCACTCTGATCAGAGTCTTTGCTGTGTGCTTATTGGGTAGCTAAGGGTCAAAGCTAGCTCCATGCAGACAGGGAAGACTCTTAAAAAAACTTGGCTGATACCCAGGCTGATCTGAGTCTTATCTGGGTGCACAATCACTTTGTTGGTTTTCTCGTGTCGTGGCTCATTTGTTGTGCATCGGTGTTTTTCTATATATAGATGTACATCTGGTGCCCCCTCAATACTTACTTGGGTCGTATAGTGCACCGGATTTGTCTGAAAATGTTGACTTTGAAAATCAAGGTATGTTTTTGTGTTCTGTTTGCTTTGGCCTTTACCCATCATCCTTCACACCAATACTAATACTTTGTTTACCGTAATTACTCTAAATATTTGGACACATTACCATACCGTAATGTGCGTATATATTGGGACACCTAAAAATAATGAATTTTCCATTTTGGACAAATGGAAAATTTATTTTTTTAGGTGTCCCAATATTTAAGCACATTAGGGTAATACTTTGGTTAAAAATAGGGTTTTCACCCACTGAAATATCTAAATCACTTCTATGCTATTGTGCAATGAGATGGGGTTTTCCCTTCCAAAAAAATCTCAAAAATCTAGGTCTGTCTTATAAGGTGGATCTGGTTGTTTTGAGGGGCAAACACCCATATAATAACCAGATAAATACATTTTTTATGAGTATTATTCTACATTTCTTCTTACAAATACCACACTGAAAGTAAACAAAATAATATTGTTTAACTGCAAACTTAAAATCTAGAAATAATTTAATGTGCAGATGTTTTTTTTTTTCTTTTCTGCTTTTTCAAGTCCACACTAACTTGCAGTTCTGCTGTGTTCTTTTAACCATAGGCTGTTGGTTAACAATAATAGACTCAATAGCCTTTTAGTTTGGACAAGTCAGTTAGTCATTCAGATGTACTTCATGGAAAGAAAAAGATGTGAATATTTAGTTTCCAGATTTAATAGGAGCACTTTGATGTAGACTGGCTTGTTAGCATAAGCTTTATCTTTTCACGCCGAGAAGGATAAAGGCACTGAAAATATGTTTGCTAAATTTCTGTACTCATAAATAAACTGTGGAAAAAAATGAATTCTATGTCTTTTTTTCTTACAACATTTTTAATTTTAAAGAATAAATTTGTCAAAGTAATATACAGTCGAACTTCGATGGCTCGAACTCGCCAGGACCACCAAAAAAAGTTTGAACGATCGGTAGTTCGAGCCATTGAAAACCAACTCATCATGATCGAACTGTATGTACTATGATTTTCTACCATAACTATGACACTTTCCTGTATTTTGATCGGTCACTCTTTGAACCTTTGCAGAAACATATGTTTATGATTCATTTACAATATAAAAAGATCAAGATAAGCATGGATGTAGCAAACCTGATGACCAATACTTGTAATCGGTAGGCTCTACATTTAGTCCGGTCATTACATTTGGAAATGTTCTACCAGGAAATATGTGCGAGCCATCGGTGTTTTTACATAGAAAGTGGTTTCTAGGGACCAGACTTGGGGTTCGAGCGTTCGAGCCATTGTGGTTCGAGCCAGGTGTGGCATGTTTAGTTAAAATGAATAGGGATTTTGCCGGGACTGGAAAGTCAGTTCGACCGAAACATGGTGTTCGAGCCTTCCGAGTTCGAGCCAGTGAAGTTCGACTGTATGTTATAAATGATGAGTTCCCACACTTCCAAACTCCTGCTAGAACACTGTAGCTATTGCAAAATAAATGGAATGAAAATTGAGTTGTTACGCATGTATTTCATATTTCTGCATTAAATGTAGGCAACCTATAAGAACCTGGATTAAAGCCGGACCATGTAGCGCAGAGGGTAGCGCATCTGACTCAAGAGCCAGAGGTCCCAGGTTCAACACTCAGTCTGGCCGCATACATTTGTTTCTCCTTCTACTAATTCAAGAAGGGCAGTTATCAGTTACTGGTGAGAGTATGTGCACTTAGTACTGCTTAACCACCTAGGAGGTCTAAGCCTGCCCAGGAATGGTGTGGTTAGGGCAACTGTCCGTCTCGACATGACCATAGCTGTTTACCATGGACTTAAAACAAAACAACAAACAACAACAATCTGGGTTAAAACTGTTTGCTGTTAAGTGTTAAAAAAAAATTTGTTTATCAGGACCCAGTTGTTCAAAGCATCGTTAGCCTACCGAGCTAGTTAAGAGGTCAACTTGTTAAGTGTTTTTTAACTTTATAACCAAATACACTGATATTTTTTGTTGAAAAAATGTGAGAAGCTTTTAATGCAAAAGCTTCTCGCTTTTTTTCAACAAAAAATCTTGCCGTATTTAAGGATTTAACGTTTGAAATTTTAACGAAACGTTAACTTACGACGTTGTTAGTTTTGAACAACTGCGCCCTGATTAATAGAAATCATTATTAATTAGTTTCCTACCTCCTGCTAGAACACTATAGGTACTGCAAAATTAATGGAATGAGTGTGATGAATTTTATTTTTTCATATTTGTGCATCAAGATAAATATTGTGAGACCTCATTGGGTTTAGTGCAAAAATTAATGAATATTTAAATTTCAGCCCAAATATTTGGGGCTTCTGGACCTCAGATTATACTTGGAAGTGGAAGTCATGGATTTTTAGCTCACCTGAGCCGAAGGCTCAGAGGTGAGCTTATAGGATGGGAGTCGAGCCGTCGTCCGTCCGGGCGTCCGTCCGGGCGTCCGTGCGTGCGTCAACACTTTCAAACATGAATATCTCAGAGACCAGTGGGCCGATCGCAATCAAATTTTATCTGAAGCATCATTGGGGTGGGGGGAAGGCTGCATTAGGTTTTGGTGCCGATCAGCTCAGAACTCTGGTTTCCATGGCAACAGATAGCCCCCATAGGGTTATAATGGGGAAAACGGCGTCATCACGTTTTCTCAACTGTTTTTGATTAGATCCTTATCATACTTGCAGGTAATGATGACATACACAAGAGCTTGGATGAGTTCGAAATTTGGTCAGATTCGAGCACAGACTACGGAGTTAGCTGCCCTTGAGCGTTTGAAAAAAATCCCATAGGGTTATAATGGGGAAAATGGCGTCATCACCTTTTCTCAACTGTTTTTGCTTAGATCCTTATCATACTTGCAGGTAATGTTGACATACATAAGAGCTTGGATGAGTTCGAAATTTGGCCGGATTCGAGCACAGACTACGGAGTTAGCTGCCCTTGAGCGTTTGAAAAAAATCCCATAGTGTTATAATGGAGAAAACAACGTCATCACATATTTTTAGAAAAACTTTGTCATCGCTCTATTGCCTACATTTCTCAACGGATTTTAAAATAACTTCACACAAATGTAGGGCGTGACAATATCTTTAGCAAGTTCGACTTTCAGGATGCTGCGCCCAAGGTCAAGGTCACTGTGGCTAATTTTAGAAAAACTTTGTCAGCGCTCTAGCACCTACATTTCTCAATGGATTTTAAAATAACTTCACACAAATGTAGGGCATGACAATATCTCGAGCAAGTTCGACTTTCAGGGTGCTGTGCCCAAGGTCAAGGTCACTTTGGCTATTTTTAGAAAATCTTTGTCATGGCTCTAGCGCCTACATTTCTCAATGGATTTTGAAATAACTTCACACAAATGTAGGGCATGACAATATCTCGAGCAAGTTCGACTTTCAGGGTGCTGCGCCCAAGGTCAAGGTCACTGTGGCTATTTTTAGAAAAACTTTGTCATCGCTCTAAGGCCTACATTTCTCAACGGATTTTGAAATAACTTCACACAAATGTAGGGCATGACAATATCTCAAGCAAGTTTGACTTTCAGGGTGCTGCGCCCAAGGTCAAGGTCACTGTGGCTATTTTTAGAAAAACTTTGTCATCGCTCTGGCGCCTACATTTCTCAACGGATTTTGAAATATCTTCACACAAATGTAGGACATGACAATATCTCAAGCAAGTTTGACTTTCAGGGTGCTGCATCCAAGGTCAAGGTCACTATGGCTAATTTTAGAAAAACTTTGTCATGGCTCTAGCACCTACATCTCTCCATGGATTTTGAAATAGCTTCACACAAATGTAGGGTATGACAATATCTCGAGCAAGTTTGATTTTCAGGATGCTGCGCCCAAGGTCAAGGTCACTGTGGCTGATTTTAGAAAAACTTTGTCAGCGCTCTAGCACCTACATTTCTCAATGGATTTTAAAATAACTTCACACAAATGTAGGGCATGACAATATCTCGAGCAAGTTCGACTTTCAGGGTGCTGTGCCCAAGGTCAAGGTCACTTTGGCTATTTTTAGAAAATCTTTGTCATGGCTCTAGCGCCTACATTTCTCAATGGATTTTGAAATAACTTCACACAAATGTAGGGCATGACAATATCTCAAGCAAGTTCGACTTTCAGGGTGCTGCGCCCAAGGTCAAGGTCACTTTGGCTATTTTTAGAAAATCTTTGTCATCGCTCTAGCGCCTACATTTCTCAATGGATTTTGAAATAACTTCACACAAATGTAGGGCATGACAATATCTCGAGCAAGTTCGACTTTCAGGGTGCTGTGCCCAAGGTCAAGGTCACTTTGGCTATTTTTAGAAAATCTTTGTCATCGCTCTAGCGCCTACATTTCTCAATGGATTTTAAAATAACTTCACACAAATGTAGGGCATGACAATATCTCGAGCAAGTTCGACTTTCAGGGTGCTGTGCCCAAGGTCAAGGTCACTTTGGCTATTTTTAGAAAATCTTTGTCATCGCTCTAGCGCCTACATTTCTCAATGGATTTTGAAATAACTTCACACAAATGTAGGGCATGACAATATCTCGAGCAAGTTCGACTTTCAGGGTGCTGCGCCCAAGGTCAAGGTCACTGTGGCTATTTTTAGAAAAACTTTGTCATCGCTCTAAGGCCTACATTTCTCAACGGATTTTGAAATAACTTCACACAAATGTAGGGCATGACAATATCTCGAGCAAGTTTGACTTTCAGGGTGCTGTGCCCAAGGTCAAGGTCACTGTGGCTATTTTTAGAAAAACTTTGTCAGCGCTCTAGCGCCTACATTTCTCAACGGATTTTGAAATAACTTCACACAAATGTAGGGCATGACAATATCTCAAGCAAGTTCGACTTTCAGGGTGCTGCACCCAAGGTCAAGGTCACTGTGGCTAATTTTAGAAAAACTTTGTCATGGCTCTAGCACCTACATTTCTCCATGGATTTTTAAATAGCTTCACACAAATGTAGGGTATGACAATATCTTGAGCAAGTTCGACTTTCAGGGTGCTGCGCCCAAGGTCAAGGTCACTGTGGCTATTTTTAGAAAAACTTTGTCATCGCTGTAGCACCTACATATCTCAACGGATTTTAAAATAAATTCTCACAAATGTAGGGCATGACAATATCTCGAGCAAGTTTGACTTTCAGGGTGCTGCAATCAAGGTTTTTGCTTAGATCCTTATCATACTTGCAGGTAATGATGACATACATAAGAGCTTGGATGAGTTCTAAATTTGGCCGGATTCGAGCACAGACCACGGAGTTAGCTGCTCTTGAGCGTTTGAAAAAAATCCCATAGTCTTATAATGGAGAAAACAACGTCATCACATTTTCATTTTTCATCGGATCCTCTTCATACGTGCAGGTAATGAGGATATGCATAAAAGCTTGGATTAGTTAGCATTTCGGCTGATCCCACCACTGACTATGGAGTACCTGCCCTGAGCATCCAAAAATCAATGTCGCCACTTTTTCTTGGTATCTACTGATCCGATCCTTTTCAAACTTGCAGGTAATGAGGAAATGCATAATATCTTAAACAAGTTCAAATTTTGGCCAGATCAGGCCAACCACTATGAAGTTAGCTGCCCTTGACAGCTCTGTCTATTGTGCTCTTGATGTTTTGGATGAGTTTAATTTTCAGCCTGATTGGACCACTGACTGTGGAGTTAGCTGCCCTTGAGCATCTTAAATATCCCTATAGGTTTACAATGTCTCTCAGGTGAGCAATTGTTGCCCTTTGGGCTACTTGTTGTGAATTATAAATAACATTGTGCAACTATATTGATGTATTAATTTCACAAAAATCCATTACTCCCACTTCCAAGTAGAATCTGAGGTCCAGAAGCTCCAACTATTTGGGCTGAAATTTAAATATATATATATATAATAACAAAACATAAGGTACATCCCAAACTATGGAAAATTCATTGACAGCTTTGGCAAATGTAAAATTGATGTTATGTTTGTCATGATTAATGTTCATCTGCATAATAATCAAGACTACAAGGTATGTTTGTTGCATGAATCAGAGCTATTGAGATTGTTTTGCTTTCAGTCAAGATAACAAGAGCTACGTAAATAAATACCAGTATGCTTATAGTTTGAAAAACTGCAATGATGTTCTATAATTCTAGTATCATTATCTTTTAAAGCTCAGAGCACACAGAAATAACTTGCATTATATCATTTTTGCATTATATCATTCATATAGCCTGTTTGTTATTGGATGGTAGGAACTCAATGAATATGTGACTTTGCTTGGCGATTCAGAACTTTTTAAGTATACTTTTCAAAAAAAAAATTATACATGGACAAAAGCATCCTGAATTAAGTACATGTATATGACCATGGACTACTGAAATTAAATGTCAGTGAATTGTGACATATATAATTATAAATGGTGTTTAAGCATACATGTATTTCTTTTTAGTAAGATTTGTTTTAAGCTACAACATAAATAAAAAAGTGATAGAACTTGAGAAAAGGCATATTGTTTAGTTAGTCCTCTTCCTTGCCATATCATGCTAGCTTAATATTTGTACCCACTCGTTTTATTGTCATCTAGTTGTTACCAAATTTTGGATGTTAGTTGTTCCCTGTATAATACCATATTCTTCAGCAGTAGTAGTATTGGTGTGAGGGCATGATATTTAGTTTTATGTTTCACTGGTTGCATCATTGTTGGAAAACCTTATCAGTTTATACATTTGTTTGAATTCTGCTTTGCCTTTTATACAACAGAGGTATTTTAAAAACAAAAACAAAAAAAAAATAAGATTTTTAGAATGAAAACAGAATATTAACTTTTAAGAAAATTTTCATAGCTTCTGTATATATTCCAGTTTCCATTTTGAATATTTTAATATTGTGAGTCAATCAAAGAAAATAAACTGTGAGTCAGAAAAATACTGTTTGAAATTTGAATATCCCTTTACGAAGATTTAATGGATTTCATTAAGTATGCCCTTAACACTTTTTCAGCCCTTGTTAGAACGCTTTCAGAACATTTTTGTTTAATGTTATTTACCAAATGGAAGCTTTATGATGGTATAGTTATCAGATAATGTTTTGCAGTCATTAATGAATAATGTTGAAGGTAATTCAGACTGGATTAGGAAAGTTACTCAAGCAATTTGTCCAAATATTTAGGGTAATTATGGTAATTACTGTATTGATTCAATTATAAGACAGAAACTTACCCTTCCAAAACTACCGCAAATGTGTAAATCAGTCTTACTGTAATGTTCCTAAATTTTGGGACACCTAAAATGATTAATTTTCCATTTGGGACAAATGGAAAATTTAATTATTTTAGGTGTTCCAATACTCACGCACATTACGGTATGCAAGAAAACTTTGAAATGGGGTTTTCTCTTCCAAAACAATCCCAAAATCTAAATCCAAATGGATATAGATTTTCTGGATTGTTTCTGAAGAAAAGAAAAAACGTCTTCCAACTGAAGAAAAACAGTATAAGGTTGTCCCAAGTTACTTCACAGTATTTTAAGGTGAATAGGTACACTTTAAGGGGCAGCAGCTCTGCCGTTGATTTTCATTTTAGCCTCCCTTCTAAACAGGGATCAGCTCATAAGGGAAAGAATTTGGTTTCGCAGAACCAGGTTCTTTCCTTTAAGAATTTAAATTACACTAGTTTGGAAGGGCTATGCCATCCAGGGATGCAAATATGAAGTCCTGAAAGTTCTTTCCCTTTGTATAAATGAGCGGCGACATGAGAAAACCAACAACCTGGTTGTGCCCAAAGTGCAGACTCAGATCAGCCTGGGCATCTGCCCAGTCTGATCAGAGTCTTCACTTCAGGCTTAAAGGATAGCTCCCTTAGCTACCCTTTAAGCGCAAAGCAAAGACTCTGATCAGACTGGACAGATGCCCAGGCTGATTTGAGTTTGCACTGGGTGCACAACCACTTTGTTGGTTTTCTTGTGTCGTAGCTCAAATAAAAAAACACAAACTTGGAAGTGTGGCCATACACCTGAGACACGCCTACCAATCGCTCTCATGCGAAACCACGGTTCAGAACGTCAATCCATGAGAGGAGTTGCCGGTTTTGCAGTAGGGGAGCCAAAATCGTAAACAAATCTGACATCAGCACAAAGTTTGAGGTATTTATGTTCTTTGAAAACTATTTATGCAAAATATAAGAATGCTATTTTGTTACATATAGATTGTTTCTTCGGCACATGAAGGGATTAGACACATGGTCTTGCATTTTTCCAGATGTGCATTTAGTACGGCGGAGCATGTGTTGAAAGCCAATCTCGGCGATATGTACATGTAGGGAAAAGTCGCATTCTCTTGCTTGATTTTGAGTCTCTGACCTTGTCAGTCGCAAAAAGTGACCAGAACTACTGTATGCGTGAATCAAAACGTTTAAAGTAAGCTTTTTGCGTTGGACAGTCTAGTTTTTAGAAAATATACACAAAAACTTGGCGTTGTCAGCCTGGTTCCGCATGAGATGATAGAAAATATAAGGAATTTTTATCAAACACAAAAACAGCTTCTGAACAATGACTGGATCAAAACTGACATGAACTCTGTAATATATCATTATTTATACATTGCAAATGACCTTCTGGCTGTTTTAATCCCTGTTTATCTGTTTTTGAGGCATGCAAGTGGGTTTGAAAGAGGGTTTGCAAAATGCCTAAAAAAGACAAACGGGAAATAATAACAGCGTAAAAGTAGTCATCTGCAATGTATAAAATAATGATTTATCACAGAGTTCATGTTAGTTTTGATTCAATTATTGTTCAGAAACTGTTTTTGTTTCTCATAACAATTCCTTATATTTTCTATTATCTCATGCGGAACCGGGCTGACGATGCCAAGTTTTTGCGTATATTTTCTATATGCGAAACTGTCCATCACGGAAAGCTTACTTCCCACGTTTGGCTTCACGCATACAGTAGTTCTGTTTACTTCTTTGCGACTGACAAGGTCCGAGACTCAAAATCAAGCAAGAGAATGATACTTTTCCCTACATGTATGTATCGCCGAGATTGACCTTGAACACATTCTCCGTCGTACTAAATGCATATCTGGAAAAATGCAAGACAATGTGCCTAATCCTTCCATGTGTCGAAGAAACAATCTATATGTGACAAAAAAGCATTCTTATATTTTGCATAAATAGTTTCCAGAGAAAATAAATACCTCAAACCTTGTGCCGATGTCAAATTTGTTTACGATTTTGGCTCCCCTACTGCAAAACCGGCAACTCCTCTCATGGATTGACGTTCTGAACCGTGGTTCCGCATGAGAGCGATTGGTAGGCGTGTGAGAGAACATTAAAAAATTACCAGTCATTGACATGAGGAGGGACAGACAGCTCTGTATGTCGTTGTGTTTCAATAGATACCTAGTCAGTGTCTCAGGTAAGTGTATTGATATGGGGATAAGCATACTGTAGCAATATGATGTACTGACTGCAAACAAATTGTTTCTAGTGTGTCTCACTGGAGTGCTTTTTTGATCACTTTCTGCTTTCTGAGGCTCATGCACTTGACCATATGATCAAAAGTTCATCTACTTTTAAAAGTGCTCGCTGCATTTTATTTCCAAATGTTGCAAATGGTAAATATAAATTTTAATGCACCTACGAATATAGCAAGACGTCTGATTGGATTATGCCAAAAATTTGCGACAGTGTATCCTGCGATATAGTTCAGAGCTCCAGATAAGAAGGGGTACTGAGGATAATTCTAAGATAATTTTTCTTATTTCTCAACGAAAACATATGGTGTGACCCCTCATTAGAACCGTCTCGACGAGACGGTTCTAATGATGGGTCACAATATATGTTTTTATGGAGAAATATTGATAATTATCCCTAAATTATCTTTGTTACCCCTTCTTATCTTGAGCACTGGATTATACTGTCCCAAATCTGACTTTAGTATAAATTGGCTGACATTTGGTTTTACGTTGCTGAATGTGCTTGCTTTGGCTGCAAAGTAGTACACGTTGAAAAGTAAAAATATGTAGTAGTGCATTAGAATGGGGATAACTGTATTGAAAATTGTCATTTTGGGGAAGTAAATTGTCAGATTTATGGTCGCAAATTGTTTTAAAACGAAATTTCTGACCATAAAACAGCTGATTTACCTCCCCAAATGACAATTTTGAGTACAATTATTTATTCTTTTGCTCATTCTGTAAGGCTCAAGTACTCAGGGCATGCCTGAAATTGGGTCCGACTTAAGTTCCATACATTCAGCCAGTTTCATATAGAGAGTACCATGCTCCTTTAAATACATGCAAATTTATAAGGCCAAATGCGGTTATCGTTTTTCACACATTTAATTTTCTGTAGCCTCACTGAGGATAGAAACTCTACATGAAATCCGAAATAAAAACAGATCACCAGGTAATTTAATGTTTATATGATTGGCGTCAGATGAAAAGGACTCAGATCAGCCTGTACATATGGGCAGTCTGATCAGAGTTTCGCTTTTTGCATGTACAATCTGAGTCCTTGGTAACCCCAAGTCTGCTCCTAAGGAGCAATTTGATATGGTTCCACACTGCATGCTTTGGTCCTCATTTCTGCCTGGTTATTTTAGATATGAGCCGCGACATGAAAAACCAACAAAGTGGTTGAGCGCCCAGCGTAGACTCAGATAAGCCTGGGCATCCGCCCAATCTGATCAGACTCTTCACTAAGTGCTTACAGGGTAGCTAAGGGTCTAAGCTACCTCCATGCGGACAGTGAAGACTCTGATCAGACTGGGCGGATGCCCAGACTGATCTGAGTCTTAGCTGGGCGCACAACCTCTCTGTTGGTTTTCTCGTGTCGCGGCTCATATATTGACTACTAGTTAAGTAAGATCTGTTCCATCTTTTGGGCTGGAGACTGGCAAAACATTACAGGATATCAGCAAAGTCTTGGATCAGCAATCAGGATCTTTACTTGTCAGTGAGCATGGTAAGATTTCAGACAAATTGTAGGAACAGATCTTGGACAGCATGTCTAGGTCAGTGCTAGAGTGACAGTTTTGTGACAGTGATATAGATTCAGATCTAGGTCACTGCTGTGGGTACAAATTTACGGTATTAATCCTATTAAATGCCTCATTTTATGAAAGGGGTTTTTTATTTAGAGCCTAAATTTAAGTAAATCAGCCACTGCATAATACCTCTAATAAACAGTGTTAAGGTGAATTGGTATACTTGCAGAGGAAGCAACTCTACTATTTTGCCCTTTTTTCGGTGGGGGTCAACTCATTATGGAAAAAATTTGCTGGGATGGGGGTGTTATTTGGAGCTTAAAGCGTAGTAAATCAGCCACTGCCAAATACCTTTAATAAACACTATTAAGGTGAATGGGTATACTTACATGGGGAGCAAGTCTGCTAATTTGCATCCCTTCTCAGTTGGGGTCAACTCTGAAAGGAAAGAATTTGCTCCTCTAGGAGCAAATTCTTTCCTTTAAGAGTAGACACCATGTCAAGAGCGAGCTCATACAGAGAAGCAAAGAGGAATTGAGGCAAGTTAATATAATATTATTTTTGGAAAATAGGCAGGGGGTGATTATTAGAGCTTGGGCATTTATTAGGATTAAGACGGTATTTAAAAATCTAGGCGTGGTGTTCTGCAGTATTCTTATATAGTTACAAATATAGGTTGTTATACACTGCTCAAAATATTTAAAGGAGCAGCAGCTATTTCCCCATTGACATTGCTACAACATAATACCTAGTTCAGCTGCCCATAAATCTGACCGCAAATGAGCAAGAATTTTTATCCTTTTGCAGCATTTTGAAGAAGGATTGAAGTTTAAGACAACAAGAATTTCGATACAAATGATGTCCTGCTCATTTCCATGGAACAAATTTTGCAATTTTCGACATTTCTGAAATTGAGACATTTTGCTGGAAGTCTATAAACTCCCATGAGCTCCATTTCAAAAGTGATCCTTTCCAACGGTCCTCCTTTTAAGACATCTAGTTTCATAGATAAAATGAACGTTTTGATTTTGTTTGAAATTTTCAGACTTTTCACCTGTTCTGAAAATTTACAAATTTTTACCAAAATTCCAATTTTACAAAAATCTCTCCATGGACATGGGCAGGACAAATATTGAATCAAATCTTGTGCTATCAGTAACATCGACCCTCTTTGAAAGTTGGCAAAATAAATGGAAATTCCGTGTCTTTGGTGATCGAAAGTAAATGATCTCAAAGTGAAGATGCATTGCACTGTCATTTATTCAAAAGTATTAGTTGCTCCTTTAAATAATTTGAGCAGTGTAATTAAAAATCTGTGTCATTGCCTAAGTTGCGCAGTTATAAGACAGAGATTTTCCCTTTGAAAACAATCACAAGATGGATCTACATTTATTGGATTGTGTTCAAAGGGAAAAACCCATCTTACAGTAAAATTTCATAAGACTGGTTCAGTTATTTGGGGCCATTCTAGAGAGGGGAAAACCCCTAATCTGTAGTCCCAATAAATCATAGAATTCCTCTTTGCTGGTCCCTGGTTCATGCACCCCAGTTTAGTCTGTCCTTCCTAGACGTGCATGCATTTACTGTAGAAATGCTGATACAGTTTGGCTTACCCAGTTCTGACAAGAAAAGGTTTTTTGACTCTCCTTCAACTAGCAGGAGCCAGATATACCTACCCTATTAATCCTATTAAATGCCCCGTGGGTGTTGCATTTTGCAAAAGGGGGCATGTTATGTAGAACCTAAAATGGTGTAAATCTACCACTGACAAATACCTCTAATAAACAATAAGGTGAATTGGTATACTTGCAGGGGGACCGACTTAACAATTTTTGCATCTCTTCTCAGTAAGGGTCTACTCTTCGCTCCTTTAGGAGCAAATTCTTTCCTTTGAGAGTAGACCCCATGAGAGCTATCCACTCTTCCAGAGAAGCAAACAGGAATTCATGCAAATAAATATAATATTATTTTCGGAAAAGAGGCAGGGGAAACTTATTCGAGCAGGGTCCTTTATTAGGATTAATACAGTACAGTCAACCCTCTTTACCACGGCACTCATTACAACAGCAAAATTCTTTATAACATCATTTTGATATGCATGAAGTGGCTTTTTTTTTTCAAAATATGCATTCTTTATAACAGCAAAATTCAGTTTAACGTAAAAATGGTAGGGAACAAATAGTGTCATTATAAAGAGCATCCACTGTATAACTATTCCATTGTCGTTGTTGATGACGGCGGCATAAACTTTACATTAATTGGGTTGTCTGGTTTATCTCTGTTTTGTGACATTGCACAGACATGCGAGGCACAGCATTCTGGGAAAATCTTGTTTTGGCATATAGATAATTTTATCTATTCGTTATTTTATCCATATTAGTGTCTTATCCTTGTGGTGAAGTATCTTCCCATTTGTTGTAAATGTTAGTCTACAAAAAATGCAGGGGGATGTTTAAATCTAAGTGCAACAAATTTACCTTCTGTGCTATGGGAATACTCCATTAAACCTTCTATTAGATCACACAGCATATGATTCTTTGAGTCCCAGATTTTGGGATAACAGTTCAAATGATTTAGAGTTGTTCAAAATAGAATTTTTCAGATTTATACATGATACAGAATCGAAAGAAAAAATAAATTTTCATATTGTCTGTAACTTCTTCTCAGATTTTTTTCTCAACTTTTGTCCACAGGGTGTTAAGAAAGTTCGAAGACATTACAATATTGCTTATAACTGAAAAAGTTACATTCATTAAATCTTAAAACTTTACAGGTTTCAAAAACTATTCAATATTAAAGGATCCACAATGTAACAACTTTTACAACCGCCTTGTACCATAATAGAATTAGCAGTTCATACCCAAGGTGTCAAAGTGGCCTGCTATTTATTATGGATTTTATGCATATATAGGTGTGCCATATTAAACTGTTATTTATTCTTATCCCTTAGTGCATTATCATTTTAAAACTAACTTAAATGATAGAGACTAAGCCAAACTGTATTTCATTAGTTATAACCTGTAAGGAATTATAGACAACATGAACATTTTGACAGATAATTCATTGACATATAAAAGCAGATGAGGCATAAATATTTTGCAGAGGGGGTGGGGGTAATGAATTAACATCTGAAATGAAACTTGAAATCCACAGTTGACATAAAATCATTAAAATCATGGAGTAGGTCTTAGAGAGAATGGCGACAAGAATAAAATTTCGAAATATTCATGGTGTATCTGTAAATTATTATATACTTGAAATTTTACCACCAAAAAGTCAAATTATACAAATGTGTTGATAAAATGGCTTTTCTACTTCAATAATGCATCTAAATGACAAGAAAATTTGTTAATTACAAAGGGTCTTTACCCCAGTATAAAATATTTCAAGAGTTTCCTAAACAATGTCATATTCGTACCTACTTTGTTTCAAAACAATGAGGTTTTAGTGCAAAATTCAATGAAAAATGAATCTGATGTAAAATCTAAAGAGTAATTTGTTAAGAGTGATTTTGCAGAAAAAAATAAAAACAAAATTCTGATCAAATGTTTATGCACGATGTGAGAACAAAACTGATAACAAGAGCCTAAAAAAATCTGCAAAATGCCTCTGTGTTTACAAATACTGATATAGATTCTATCCCTACCCCCTAAAATTTAAAGCTTCAATTGAGAATGGGGGTACCCTTTCGATTTAGTCAGAAATTCCGTAGCAAACCGTCGGAAAATAATAAAAACTAAATGAAAAATCCCGAAAATATTTCCTGCAATACCAGTACTTTTTACATCTTAAATATTTCTATTACTTTTGGAACACCAAGCCCTAAAGATGCTGATCTCTAATGTAAATCAAAATTTTGCCTTCACCATTAGTCAGCCCTGTAGAGGGTGTGTCCATGGCAATTCAGATTTTCTCATCATTTTTAAATCGACAAAAAATTTATATGTTGCGTATCTTTGGTAGTGCTTCCTATATCACACTATCAAAGTTTTGCCAAAATTATACCTTTATTAAGCTTTCAGTGTAAGTTTAAATAATGTCTACGAACTTTCTTAACACCCTGTATATGTTTGTCATTGGGCAAAATTCATTACTGCTCCGTCTTCACTTCTATTTTTATCTTGCATTTTAAATGAAAATGTACGTGTGATCTGACTAACAATATTCTATTTTACTTCTGATCAAGTTTGCCTTTAATCTTTAAAGAGCCAAAAAAGAAGACAACAAAAGTTACATATACAAGATTTCGAAAACATATTTCATTCAAGCAATATCATAATGAAAATTCAAAGACTAGAGGGCAAATAGTGCAGATCCAGATAATCTGGCTCTATGCTGTTTGTGAATTCAGCTGTTGTCATTTTCGGTGCTTTTAGAAGAAGTTTGTTTTAATTTTGCCTTCCTGTAAATTACCAAGGCTCAGTTTTTCAAAGCATCATAGCTGAACAAATCCATTACTTGAGGATTCATTAGGTCTTACGTACACAATACCAACAAAATAAATTGCGATAAAAAATTTTGCCAAAAAAGAAAAAGTTGAGGAGCTTTGTGCAAAAGCTCCTCACATTTTTGTGGCAAACAGTGGCAGTGTTTTTTTTGTACGAGTCATTTGAAAGTTTAACGTCTCATAAACTAACAATGTCATTATTTTTTAACAACTGGGGCCGTATTCATTTGACGACTTAAGTGGTTGCTATGCTGTTGCTAAGGCTAAATTTCATTGAAAGAGATTCCCTACAACTATGAAATTTGCTCTGGAGGAACAGTCTTACAAAGACTGTTCCTCCAGACCAAATTTCATAGTTGTAGGGAATCTCCTTTATAGATATTTAGCCTTAGCAACCGCATAGCAACGACTTAAGTGGCTTAATGAATACGGCCCCTGGGCTTAGTATTTCAAATAAAAAACCTTGTGTGGATTGTTGCAGCACTGTGTTCTTACATCTGAATTCTTTCACATGCATATCTGTTTGATGAGGTTATGCTTATTTTCTTAAAAAAAGATGCTGCTGTTGATAAAGGCTCAGTGCTATTGATTCATAAATAGGCAGAAAAAAAATAGTAAATAAATATTTTTTTGCTTTTCCATCAGCCATATACTTTCAGAGGTATGCCCCATTTTTTCAAAAGATCAAATACAAGTTAGTTTCAAAAATCCTGACAAAAATCATTGCAGCTAGGATGCTTATTTTGACATGGCCGTATTAGCGGCTAAGTATCGATCACCTGATAAACGTTTTGGCTAATTTCATAAACCTATGCCTGAACTAGAAATGTTTTTCAGACAAAAACTGATGTCCCCCCATCAGCCCATTTCCCATCCCCTCTAATGAATAAAAAGTAAAATATCTAGGCAAGTTTGGAGAAAATCCATCCACTGTTCCTAAGATATCCTACATAGATGACTATGACCTTGAAAATGAGGTCTATTCTATTCTATTCTATTCTATCCTAACCTTACTAGGTCGTTGGGGCACCACAGCTGACTTCAAAACAATCCCTTTCCACCTTGTCCTGTCTTCAGCTGCCCTAGTTGAGCTGGCAAAATCCATTCCAGTCCACTCCTTGATATTGTCTTCCCACCTCTTCTTCTGTCTACCTCTTCTTCTTTTTCCTTTCACTGTGCCCTGAAGAATTGTCTTTGCTAAACCAGAAGACCTTGAGACGTGGCCAAACCACCTTAGTTTCCGTTTCTTGACCAGTGTCAGGAGTTCATCATATTCTCCAATGGCTGCTTGGATCTTCCTGCGAACCTCCTCATTGGTTATATGGTCCTTGTACAAAATGTTCAGTAACCTTCGGTAGCATCTCATCTCAAAGGCCTGCGTTCTTTTCTCTAACTCTGCTGTCAAGGTCCACGATTCACAGGCATACAGAAATATGGAAATGACAAGGGAGCGCATAAGTGTCACCTTTGATCCAAGAGATATGTTGTTATCTCTCCAAATTGGTTTCAGCTTGGCAAGAGCTGAAGTGGCTTGTGCTATCCTTGAGAGAACCTCCTGTTTTGAGCCATCATCTGAGACAACTGCTCCAAGGTATTTGAAGCTGCTTACAGTACCCAGCTTCTGCCCCTTTACCTTGATCTCCCTCTGGATGCCATCTGCGCTGTTTGTCATCAGTTTGGTCTTCTCAGCACTGATCTCCATCTTATACCTTGTGCAGGTCTGGTCGAGACTTTCAACTAGAGCTTCTAGTTCCTGCTCTTCCTCAGCAAGAGCGTCTATGTCATCGCCAAACCGCAGGTTGGTAATATTTCTGCCTCCTATGCTAACCTTTCTGTCATGTTCTTCCAGAGCATCGGACATGATTCGTTCGAGAAAAATGTTGAAGAGGGTGGGTGACAGAAGACATCCTTGTCTTACTCCAACTGTTGTTCTGAACCATTCTCCTGTGCTGCCATTTATCAGGACTGCACTTGTAGCCTTGTCGTATAGCTGCTCAATGGTGCGAACTAGGTTTGCATTGATATTGTACTTCCTCATGGTGGCCCATAAGGCTGCATGCCATACCCTGTCAAAGGCTTTTTTGAAATCAATGAAGACATGGTACAGATTCTGCTGATGTTGGAGATACTTTTCACACAGGATTCTAAGGTTGAAGATCTGTTCTGTGGTGCTCCTTCCTGCTCGGAACCCAGCCTGTTCCTCAGCGATTATCTCTTCAGCTTGTGGCTTAAGCCTGTTCAAGATAACTTTCAGCATGACTTTGCTTGAATGACTGATGAGGCTGATGGTTCTGTAGTTCTGGCAGAGCTGTAGGTTGCCCTTTTTAGGGAGAGTAATAATCAGCGACTGAGTCCATGGGGTAGGCCATTCTCCTGTTCTCCAGATCCTGTTACAGATATCTCTTAAAACATCAATCATGGTCTCCCCTCCAGCTTGAACAAGTTCTGCTGGTATATTATCAACTCCGGCAGATTTTCCCTTCTTCAGTGCTGCTACTGCAATCTCAACTTCCTCACGAAGGATCGGTTGTTGATCTTCATCTGGGGGCTGACCAGAACCGTATTGTCACCATCAGTCTCATGGTTGTATAATTCTGAGCAATATTCTGTCCATCTGCTGAGAATCTCTTGTTCTTCTGTAAGGCATTTCCCAGACTTGTCCTGGATAGTTGTGGATCTACCCTGTTTCTCTGAAGTTAGATCCTTCACCAGCTGGTATGCTTTCTTGCTGTTGTTTTTGTTCAGGCAAGTTTCGATCTCCTCGCACTGACTAGCTATCCAGTCCTCCTTCGCTTTCTTCACTGCCTTCTGAATCCTCTTGTTTGCTTCCCTGTATTCTTCTGCTCCTCCTGCTTCATACCTCTTCTTCTTCAAATTTCTCCTCTCATCACAGAGGTCGAGAACATCTCTAGTGACCCATGGCTTTTTCCTGCGACGTTCCTTCCCAAGTATCTCACTGGCTGCATCAGTCACTACTGTATTGTAGGTGGTAATCATGGTATCTATGTCCATGTCATCATCCCTCAGACCAATGAGTGGTGCAAATTTTCCACCTATTGTTGCTTGAAAAGTGCATGCCACCTCTGGGTCCCTTAGCTTCTCAAGATCAAACTTCAGTCTTGGCTGGGTTAGCTTTCTAGCCGTCTTCAGACGAACTCGGAAGGTCATCATGACCAGGTCATGGTCACTTCCTATGTCTGCTCCAGGAAAACTCCTTGTCCTATGGATGTTGACTCCTGATCGGAAGCGCTTCCTCACCAAGATGTAATCAATCTGATTGTGGTGTTTCCCATCTGGGCTGTGCCATGTCCATCTCCTTGATGGTTTGTGAGGGCCAAGGGTGTTTGTCAGTACTAGGCTGTTACAGGTTGCAAACTCTAGAAGTCTGAGACCTCTCTCATTTGTCTCGTCATTGCAGTAGGGTCCACAAACGTTTTCCCAGTCTGCCTGTGCATCCTTTCCAACCTTAGCATTCCAATCCCCTTGTACAACCAGAATGTCCTTCTTGGGTGTTTGGTCTATGATTTCCTGGAGTTGCTGGTAGAAGTGTTCTACCTCATTGTCATCATGTCCAGATGTTGGTGCATAAATCTGTATGATGGTGATGTTGAAAGGAGCTGCTCTCAGGCGAATTGAAATCAGTCTGCTGGAGACTGGTCGGCATCCCAAGACAGCACTCACCATGTCCTTATGCACAAGAAATCCAACCCCATACTCATGTTTGTCCTCTTCTCCACTGAAATAAACCTTGTGTCTGTCATCTGTTGACATCTCTCCAAAGTTTTTCCAGCGCATCTCACAGAGCCCCAGTATGTTCCAGTGATACCTGTCCATTGCATGAGTCAGCTCTTCAAGCTTCCCAGCTGGCCTCAGAGTCCTTACATTCCAGGTGCCAATTGAGATGTTCTCCCTACCTCTGATTTTCTCGATCTGTGTTACACCAGTTGCATACTTGTCACCTACGTCCCGGTGTCCAACAGTAGGCGCGGTCATTGTTAACCCGGGCTGCGAAAAATGAGGTCAAGGTCACCAAAATCAAATCACCTCTTAAACTTGTCCAAATGATGTATCCATGCAAGTTGTTTGGTGAAATTCCATCCATTGGTTCAGGAGATATAGTGGGTACAAGAAAATGTCATGTAAGTCCTCCAGTGACTTTGAATATGAGATCAAGGTCATCAAAATCTAATCAGCTCTTAAGCTTGTCCCAATGATGTATGCATGCAAGTTTGGTGAAATTCCGTCCACTGGTTCAGGAGATTTAGGGGTACAAGAAATTGTCATCTAAGTCCTCCAGTGACCTTGCAAATGAGGTCAAGGTCACCAAAATCTGATCAGCTCTTAAATTTGTCGCAATGATGTATCCCTGAAAGTTCGGTGAAATTCCATCCAATTGGTTCAGAAGATATAGTGGTTACAAGAAATTGTCATCTAAGTCCTCCAGCGACCTTGAAAATGAGGTCAAGTTCATTAAGACCTAATCAGCTATTAAACTTGTCCCAATAATGTATCCATGCCAGTTTGGTGAAATTTCATCCATTGGTTCAGGAGATATATTGGGTACAAGAAATTGTCATCTATGTCCTCCAGTGACCTTGAAAATGAGGTCAAGGTCACCAAAATCTAACCAGCTCTTAAACTTGTCCCAATAATGTATCCATGCAAGTTTCGTGAAATTCCATCCATTGGTTCAAGAGATATCGCGCATACAAGATATCTGTCACAGGGACGCCGACGCCCGGGATCCGCACTGAAAACAATATGTCCGCCCTCACCTTTGGTGGGGGGACATAATTATGCCAGTTTTTTAACTGTTTTACTATCAGAGATGGTTTTAGATATAATACCACTAATATTTCATGTTTCAGTTAATCTGATGATGGTTAAGTTCATTATTGATAGAGTTGTGCCCCTTTGACACAATATTTTTGCAAAAAAAAAATATTAACCTTACAAAAATAATGTTTTGTTGGTTTTTTGGGGTAGGGGGGGGATGTTGTGCAGATTGCTTTGTTGCAGTGGCAGCTTTAAGTGTCTATAACTTTCAGTGGTAAAATTGAATATAAGCCATTACTGCCTCACCATTGCAGATATAACCATATTTTTTTTATTTCTTTATTTTTTTTTACAGAAATGTTCCCTAGGTAGTCTTGTATCAGCTGTGTTATCAAGGGAGCAATACAGGACATCAGGATTCTCTTGTATACTAAAGCCATGTTATTGTACTTGAAATTCTGTATAAAATTGAGTTGTACACTTGGAGGCAAAATTCAGGGATTTGTCTTTACAAGGAAACAGTCATTGGTACCCATATGTTTTGCCTATAATAGATCAGCTTTTACATTCTCTTTTCAGCTTTTGATGGTTTCAATATGGTTCCCTCTCTCAAACCACTGGAAACATTACATAACAATCTCACACTGAAAGATATGGATGGGTTCCTGAGCCGGGCAACAACCACAAAGTTTTTCACCCCGGTTTCGTCACCTATGTATGGGGCAACCCCTCTTGTGTCCCCTAGGATGCCGGAAGTAGTTAGACATAAAAGTAAGTTGCAAAAATTGAAAAAACTGTAGCTGAATTTACAAACATTGCAGATCCAGATGATGTGGCTCATAATGAGCCACCTCATCTGGATCTACACTGCTTGCCTTCCAGTCTTATGTGTTGAACACGTGTGAACTTGTCATCTGCTAAAAGTCACACCAACTCAGGTGAGTAATTCAGGGCCTCATGGCTCTTTTGTTGTATTTATAATTTTACATGCATACATCAGTTGGTGTCTTTCGGCTGTCCAATTGCAAAAGCTTGAATTTTCAAACTCCAGGTGGGAACAGAATTGTGTACAAAGCATGCTATAGTGAAACCTCAAGAACTGAATTCTGCTCCTAGCTATGTATGGGAAATGAGTGAGTCTGTAAGAGTGAGTTTATAACTAGCGAGAATATATGTTCATACAAATATCACCACATCTAACAGAGAAATAAATTATTTGAGAATGAATTGTAGGTTTGAGAAAATCACACTTTAATATTGTATGAATTTCAGGTAGAATCTCACTTGAGCACTCCACTATGCCATGCTCCGATACCAGTGATGTCATAGATCTATTACCATAGCAACTATGGAATGACAAACTGTTGTGCTTAGTACCTTGGCTGAATCACCTCTCAGTGATGTCACTTTCACGTATTATGAACTCTTAATTGCTATGGAAGCAGATCTATGTTGTCATTGGTATCGGAGCATGCCATACAGTGTATGACATGCTCCGCCAGTTTTTCAAGGACCTTACAAACTGAAATTCTTTCAACAGAAACTTCAGATTTTCTCAAACAAACAATCATTCTCAAGTTATTATCCCCCGCCGAAGGCGGAGGGATATAGGTTTTTCCATGTCCGTCCGTCCGTCCATCCTTCCGTCCGTCTGTCCGTCCGGAGTCATAACTATGTAACCACTGGATGGAATTTCATGAAACTTAGAATGAATATGTATCACCATAAATCGCTGATGCACGTGAAGTTTCATCAGACTGGCTTCAGTAATGCATGAGTTATTGCCCCTGAATTGACTCAAAATCAATAAAATGAGCCATAACTATGTAATCAATGATCGAAACTTCATGAAACTTAGAATGAATATGTATCATCATAAACCGCTGATGCATGTGAAGTTTCATCAGACTGGCTTCAGTAATGCATGAGTTATTGCCCCTGAATTGACTCAAAATCAATAAAATGAGCCATAACTATGTAACCAATGATCGAAACTTCATGAAACTTAGAATGAATATGTATCATCATAAACCGCTGATGCATGTGAAGTTTCATCAGACTGGCTTCAGTAATGCATGAGTTATTGCCCCTGAATTGACTCAAAATCAATAAAATGAGCCATAACTATGTAACCAATTATCGAAACTTCATGAAACTTAAACCAAGTATATATCACCATAACATGGTTATGCACCTGAAGTTTCATTAGACTGGCTTCAGTAATGCATGGGTTATTGCCCTTGAATTGACTTATAATCAATAAAATGAGCCATAACTATGTAACCAATTATTGAAACTTCATGAAACTTAAACTAAATATATATCGACATAACATGGTCATGCATGTGAAGTTTCATCAGACTGGCTTCAGTAATGCATGGGTTATTGCCCTTGAATTGACTTAAAATCAATAGAATCAGTCATAACTTAATTACTACGTAACCAATTATCGAAACTTCATGAAACTTAAACTGAATATATATCACCATAACATGGCCATGCACATAAAGTTCCATCCATATGGCATTTGTAGTACAGAGTTATTGCCCTTGGATTGACTTAAAATCAATAAAATTAGCCATAACTAAGTAACCAATTATTACCGAAACTTCATGAAACTTAAACCAAGTATATACGACCATATTGCTGTTATGCACAAAGTTTCGTCTGAATGGTATCAGTTATGTAAGAGTTATTGCCCTTGAATCAATTTATAATTGACAAATTCAGCCATAACTAAGTCGTCAATGAATAGAATTCTATTAAACTTATACATAAACAACAAATCAGGGCCTCTTCGGCGGGGGATATAAATTCACTGAATTTACTTGTTTAATTCTGTATTATCAGTGAAAATGTCCAAAGTAACCAAACACCCTGACGTTTGCTAGGAGGGAAATACTGGGATATCATTGAGCATAATAACTTCCAAAGACTTCAGCTGATGGGTTGCTTAAGTTGACCTAGCCATAATCAGATCAATGCTGTCTTTTCCATACTTTAACAATAAAAAATTTCACACCCAATAATTTGCTCATACAAGCTTGTGATACTAAGACTGAAAATAAAGAAATGCCCACCATTGAACTATGTATTTGCAGTGCAGTAAATTCTCTTGACCTTGAGATGAAACTGCGTATGACGTAAGTTACAACAGAGATTCTGACTTTTCCAGGGTTGCCACAGTCAGCGGACAACATATGAGCCGTGACACGAGAAAACCAACAATGTGGTTGTGCGCCCAGCGCTGACTCAGATCAGCCTGGGAATCCGCCTAGTCTAAAAAGAGTCTTTGCTTTGCGTTTAAAGGGTAGATAAGGATCTAAGCTACCTCCATGCGGACAGCAAAGACTCTGCTCAGACTGGTTTTCCTGTGTCGTGGCTCATATGGGAAATATGTTTTATAAGGTCAGAAAAAAGTCAGGGAATTTGGAATTTGTCAGGGAAATTTGGAAAAGACTTGAAAAGTCAGGGAGTTTGAAAATTAATGGTTATCAGTGCCAGTTTTCAGAAAACAAACTTTTTCTGCTGAAGAGTAAAGGATTATGCTTTCAAGACAGATAATCTGTGCACAGAAGGGGTTCACATTTTTTTGTTTCAGAGTAACCTCCAATTTTCAGTTAATTCCTTTAAAATTGTCTCAGCAGGCACACAGCGCCGAAATGACATGGTACTGATGTTAATGCGACATCATCACGTCATGTACTATGCCTGCTGGGGTTAAAGTAAAGAATATAATTAAATTCTGAATCAGTCAGAGGGTATAAAGAAAAAATGAAAAAAAAAAACAAGTCAGGGAAAAATCAGGAAATTAGGAAGTAGAAGATAAGTGGCAACCCTACTTTTCACTTTCACTGATTTCTCTTGCCTTTTAACAAGCAATACTGTTTTACCCTGTATATTGAGCAGACTGAGTTAATAGCACAAACCCAGATCAGACTACTGTTTCCCAACAGGTTGGATGTAAAATATCTCTTAAAATTAGGGACCTTATCTATTTGGTTATTTTAGGGGATGTTTTTCCTATCCAAAACAACCCCCAAAAATCCAGATCCAGCTTATGAAATGGATCTGGATTTTTTGGCTTGTTTGAGATGGATCTGGATTTTTTCGGTTGTTTGGGAGGTAGAAAACCTTTATCAAAGCAGAATTACACAAGACTGATGTCAATATTAGGGGTAATTCTAGATTGGGAAAAATCCCTACTTTCAGTTAAATTATTTGGGTACTGAAATAATTTGGCTAAAAGATGGGATTTTCCCATCTGAATTTGGTTGGTTGTTTTGGGTTTAACAGCTCTTTAGGACGGTATTTCAGTCTATATTGAGCTGTCTCCCAGAAAGAGGAAGAAAGAACAGAAAAGAGATATGATTGGCAAGAGAAAAAACATTCAAACTACCCTAACCAACCTACTGCAAGAGTTCGTAGGTCGCCCTGGCACTGAAAGTTACCAAGCACCATCGCCTGACTGCAACCACCCCATCCCCATCTGAAATGACCCTTAATGTCTAATTTAGTCTTGTGTAGTTCTGTTTCCCATCCAAAGCAGTCTAAAAACATCTAAATCCATCATGTAAGCTGGATCTGGAACTTTGGTGATGTTAAGGGAGGGAAAGCCCCAAAATTACAGCAGTGTTTGAAGAAACTGTGAATTTTTAGGGTATAAACAGTAATCTTGAAAATCCTTTGACCCAGTTTAGAGTGTAATCTAACATCACTTTGTAGCTGCTTATTTTGAAGTGCAGGGGCCCTATTTATGAAACGACTTAAGTGGTTGCTATGCTGTTGCTAAGGCTAAATTTCTATGTTGGAGATTCCCTGCAACTATGAAATTTGCTCTGGAGGAACAGTCTGAAAAAGACTGTTCCTCCAGAGCAAATTTTATAGTTGTAGTGACTCTCCTTCACAGAAATTCAGCCTTAGCAACAGCTTAGCAACCACTCAAGTCATTTTATAAATACAGCCCCAGGTCTTCCTTGATTCTGCCTTTTTTGTGTTAACTTTTGCAAAACCAGGGTAGCAGTTTACGTTGGAGTTTACCAATACATGGTAGCATTGCTTTTTGCAAGCATAGTGCTTTTCCATCAGCTTTGGTTTGTCATGTCAGTTGCTTTGGGTTAAACAACCCTTTTAGACAGTATTTCAGTCTATATTGAGAAAGCTTGATCGTCCAGACAGCCTCCACCTACTCTCACTGCAAGCACAGAAGGCATTTATTTGGATAAATTCCGACACCCATAGACATTTTGATATCAGTGTTTTGGATAAATTCCGACACCCATAGACATTTTGATATCAGTGTTTTGGATAAATTCCGACACCCATAGACATTTTGATATCAGTGTTTTGGATAAATTCCGACACCCATAGACATTTTGATATCAGTGTTGTTAAGGGCTACTGCACTTTAATACAGCACTGATTTCTACAGAGTAGTAAAAGCATATTACAGAAATAATATTGGCAGTAGTTTAATCCTTAAAGTGCCAAAAAAAAAAAAAATGAAAATACATATGTAAATGAATTTGCAATCAGCAAAGATCCAAATGAGGTGGCTCATAATGAGCCCCACCCCCTTCCATCCCTCCCTCATATGAGTCTGTACTCTTTGCCCTCTAGTCTTTGAATTCTCAATACAGAAAGGACAAAACATCTTTTTAAATTTTATCTGCTTTTTTTGCAATTTAAGGGTTAATTTAAGCTGCATAAATTGATTATCAGTATTCTAAAGATTCAGAAATAACCCTAAAAATCTGTAGCTTCACTGTTTACTGTAAATCTTTTAACTTTCATGAGAGATTTATTTTCACTAATTAATATTATTCATGGTTCTACCAGCTTGCAAATTCTAGAACCTTGCCAACATATTATATCAGCATCCCAGTTAACAATTTCATCATTGGAAATTCAAGAAGTGACAATGACACGAAATAAAGAACACATGAAAATACAGCGATTTACAGTATTACAGAATTAAAACTGTAGTTTAACCGTCGGAGTTTGCAGGGGAGGGCACCAGGGGAGGGCACTATTATATATGCTACAAAAGTACTTTCCATGCCATTTCTAATGTATTTAACCCATTCCATGCAGGATACCCATTTAGGGGTATCTGCACAAACAGTTTGGATCCAGATCAGGCCCCACAAACGTGGGGCCTGATCTGAGATCCAAACTGTTTGCTGCCTAGACATCATTTCTACAAGAGTTAGTTAGACCAATGTTGTCAAAATATTCTTGATTTTTTATGCATACGACAATTTCAGCAGATGACAAAATATACCCAGAATGCAATGGGTTAATTGTGGTTTAATGCAATAGGTTAATTGTGGTTAAATGCAATACTGAAAATTTAAGGCTAAAGGTCTTTATTCTTCTCATGATTCATGCTTGAAGAAATTGTAGATTAGTGTCTGAATCTTTTAACCTTTTATATACAAAAGGTGTAAAATTTAATTTGTTCTGCATGTACTCATATAATGATCTGCTTTTTGAAAATTTTACACATAATGTAATTTAGCAAGTGTACATGTATATCAGATAGGCTGGTCAAGTTTAACAATATGCAATATTCTGAAATTATAACCGTCGAGGGTTTGCAGAGGAGGGCACTATTACATATGCCATAAAAGTACAAATTCCATGCCATTTCTAAACCTAGAACTGAGAGAACCAGAGGGGGAGGTTTACTGTTAATTAGCATGTTGTAAAACTAGCATGGTCCATGTGACGTGAATTTGGTGAAATATTTTTTGAAACTTTTCTGAAAATCAGTCCCAGACATCTTTTAAATATCATTCTAATGCACTTACGAATATAACGCGACGTCTGATTGAATAACGTCAAAAATTTGCGACAGTATATCGCAAACCCGACGTCACTGAGTAACGTAGCTTCTCATTGGCTGACGTTTGGTTTTACGTTGCTGACAGCGCTTGAAACGGGTGCAAACTAGTACATTATGAAAGGTGAAAATGCATTAGAATGGGGATAACTGTCTTGATAATTGTCATTTGGGGAGGTAAATCATCGGTTTTATGGTCGCAAATTGCGTTTTACGGCTTCGCTGGCGCGTCGCCGTAAAATGAAATTTCTGACCATAAAAACGATGATTTACCTCCCCAAATGACAATTTTCAAGACAGTTATCCCCTAAGTGTAACCTGTTTGCCTTTTCCAGGTGGCAGTGGACATAGTTTAGCCAGTTTACCCTCCTCCAGCAGTTCTAGTGCTGGTCCTTCCTCACCGACATCAGTTTCAACCCCGGTCGACCTCTACAGCAAGCTCAAAATGTTCATCATAGACTCACAGAAAGCGGATCAGGACAGTTATACTGATTTAGAAGTCCAAGCTACTAATGAGAGTGACTTCCCTTATGGTAGCTCTTCTTCTAGCAGTAACTCTTTGTCTAAGAGTGATCCCCCTTGCGCCAGTTACCCATCTTTGTCCAAGTTTCAAACTCAAACTCCGGGGAGTGATAATCAAGCTAAACAAAGTACTGTAACCAGTGACAGAAATGCTCCAAAGGAGAATTTGAAACAAAGTGAGAAAGCCAGAACAGTATCAGAGGATGAACAAGTACTGAAAGAAGATGAACAAAAAACTCTAACTGCAAAGAGTCCAGAAGCATTTCAGTGCCTGAAACCTCACAGTGAGCAGTCACAGGTTGTGGCTACTACCTCTAAGTCTCCTACTAGTCCAACTGGTAAGCATCCTCCTCAGCTAGCAGAACCATTAAAATTGGACATCAGTGAGGATAACCATAAATCAGCATTCAAGAAAGTTGGGAAAAGATTCAAAATGACACATGTACCTGAAGATAGTCTTATGATAGGAAGTTCTGTTGGTAATGTGAATTCTAGTCTTGTTAAAGAATCAAGCATTAGTAAGGACAACAAGACCTCAACAGATAAAGTTATAAAATCCACTGAAAATACCAGTGCAGAGACTTCTACAAGTGGAGAAGCTAAATCAACTAAACTAGAATCTGATCTAATAGAAGCTAAAACTGGGCAAACTAGTAAAGGGAAGCCTGATTTGCATGTGGATTCTGAGTCTTGATGATGGGGCAGATTTAGGTGAGGTGAAGCAAATCCTCTGTGGATAAAGTTGTGAAATCCATTGAAAACACAGATGCAAGCGGAGTTGAAAAATCAACTATAATAGAATCTAATGAAACAACAACTAAACTGGCCAAACTAGTAAAGTAACGCAAGATCTGCAGATTCAGAGTCCTGGGCCCAGTTTTTCAAAAGTAATGATGTTGTTAGCTAATGGGATGTTAAATTTTCAAATGTATTGTATGCAAAAACACTGCCATTTTAGCTGAAAAAATGTAAGGAGCTTTTGCAGTGCATACTGTGCATACTGCAAAAGCTCCACTCAATTTTTTCAGCTAAAAAATGATCACACTTGATTTTATATGTACTAGAAGTTCAAGACATTACTAACCCTTGAGTAGCAACTTTTTTAAGCTAACAATGCTTGAACAACTGGGCCCTGATATTGTATTGGATTAAGGTGAATGTAATACACTTTAGATGAAGCAACTCTGTAATTTTCATTGTAGCTCCTTTTTCCTTGTGAGTCAGCTTTTGTTCTTGCCTCATAATAACCCTTCTGGAGCAGGGGCTATTCTTGCAGAGATGCCAGTATTAAACTCTGATACAGGTACATAGTTGGTTTTGTCATGTTGTGGCTCAAGAATACCTGTAGTATCCAACAAAGAACCTGGTCACTGATAACAAATACATGTAGCTTGTCTATTTTAAACAGAGGTTGTAATTAGGTTCCTTTGTAAACAGTCATGTAAAAGGGATCACTTGTATTAAACAGTTGTTTTATTACTAACCTGTACTAGAGTACAGGGAGAGCAACCTGTTCTAGAGTACAGGGAGAGCAACCTGTACTAGAGTACAGGGAGAGCAACCTATGCTAGAGTACAGGGAGAGCAATCTGTACTAGAGTACAGGGAGAGCAGGGAGAGCAACCTGTACTAGAGTACAGGGAGAGCAACCTGTACTAGAGTACAGGAAGAGCTATAATTTATCATCCTAGCATCCAGGTCTGTGTACGCCCTGGAATATTATGTTCAGTATTTTTCAACAAGGTGCTGAGGCAAGCTACCCAGTGGGCACATAACGTCAAAATGGTGTTGATGCGAAGTAATGTCACCTCAACATCAGTTTGACGTCATTTCGTCATGTGCCTGCTGGGTGTACTGTCCTGTGACACATCATGTGTGTGCTCCATTAGACGATTTCTTAATACATGTTTGATATTTTTAGAATTCCAAAATATCATATAAAATGTTGTTATTGTTTCTGTGCTTTGATGGAGAATGTTTTTTATCATATGACGTTGCATCTGAGAGTGTAATAAAGCCATGCATTATAAACGATAATCCACTAGTGGATTAAATATGCAAATTACGTCGTAACGTTATACGTTGACGTCTATTAAAACGTCGCGTTTTCTAATCACGAAATCCTGGCGTTTTAGTGCAAATTTTGCTTATAAAATGCGATTTTAGTGTCATTTGATAAATAGAATCTTACATTCGTGCTCCTGTATTATTGATTTTATTAACTCGTTTGGGAAAACCGATAAGATGCTCGGCAAAGCCTCGCATCTTATCTTTTTCCCCAACTCGTTTAATAAATTCAATAATACATGAGCACTCATGTAAGATCCTCTATAACATAGATTTTTAGCAGATATGAACAGGTTATTCATCTTTAAGTTAAACAGATTTTCTTCCCATATGAACAGCCAAGTTGATAAAAAAAATTCAGCATACATATAACCAGACAAACCAGTTTCTTTTTGGACGGACTCGGCGCCAGTGTGTGCAACTGTGGTTATGTACTGCTGATCTACTTTGGGAACATCGTTACGAAAATTGAAACAGAACAGAACAGTTGCTGTGAAACTTCTAATTCATGTATTGGGACATATACATGTAGGTCTGGGCAAAGAGTGCAGACTGACCAAGATCAAACTGCTCCTAGGAGCAGTCTGATCAGGGTCTACTCTTTTTCCTATTCCATTTGTATACTTATTTGTAAAAACAAACAGCTCCATTTTTAGGACAATTAAGGAAATTATTTCAGGTGTCCAATTCTTTTTTTAATTTTTATGATATCAGTTTAGGGTATTCTTGCTACCTCAGTATATTTAGAAAAAAAATGACATTATTCGTAATAACGTAATGACCCTAAGTATTCGGACAGACAGGTCTGAGCAAACTTTGTAGATACAGATCAAATTGCTCCTGAAGTTTGCTCAGACCTGTCTGTCCGAATAGACCTTTAAATTATCCCCAAAAGTTAGACAATTAAATTGATCAGGATCTACAACATTTGCCTTTCACTAAGCACCATTTGTATGCATTAACATGTGTAAAAATAAATCCACTTTCTGAGAACTTTTGAACAATAATTGTCTAACTTTTGGGATAGGGTCATTATGGTACAGCCACTCTGACCACTGTTGTTTTCTTAGTGCAGAATTTCAGCTAAAACAACTAATGAGGATAATTTAAAGGTAGTTTTTCTTATTTCTCCAAAAAAATCATATGTTGTGACTCCTCATTAGAACCATCTCTACATGATAGTTCTAATTAGGGTGGTCACAACATCTATTTCTATGGAGAAATAAGGAAAATTATCCATGTTACCCCTCCTTATCTGGAGCACTGCTTTTTGTTGAGTTTTAAGGCTTAGGCCTATTGTGACAGTGTGCCAAGAGGGAAGACACCACCTTCTGCAGTTTTCTTGTTTTATTTATTGCTGTTGTTGTATGTGTGCATTAAGGGTGGGATTCAGAGCTCTAGATAAGAGGGATAATTTTGGTAATTCTGCATTAAAAACATATGGTGTGACCCCTCATCTGAACTGTGTGTTTATGTGTGTTGAATGTCTCCTCTCATCACAATAGTGCTAATTATAAGGCTTTTCCATACACTGTGTGACTTGGCACTTACCCTATTTCTTTGGTTATAAGACATTGTTCAGTTGTTATAAGACAGGACTTTCCCCTTTCAAAACAGTCCCAAAAATCTAGTTTCGTCTTATAAGACGGATCTAGATTCTTGGGATAGTTTTGGAAGGTAAAACCAGTCTTATATCAGATTTCATCAGACTGATTTAGATATTTGGTGTCATTCTTGAAAGAGAACAAAACGTCTTATAGCCTCATAAATAGATAAGGCTCATTATCATTATCTTACATCGTCCAGAATCCATTGAATCTTTTGGTCGATATACCCGTTTTCGGGGTGCTCCAGTATTCAGGGTATTCTAATTAATTATACCAGTTTTCTCGTTAGGTATGTCATAAGAAGATTGCTTTTTGCAAACAAAATGGTGAATCAGCATGTTTCAGCATTCACTTATTGATGCATGTGAGCATGCTAACCTTGAAGTCATACATGACATAGTCATTGGTGACTGTTGAAGCGGCCGTATTAGCAAACTGCAAAGCTTATTGAAAATGCAGACGAAAGTGAGACGGCAGTTTATTCACCTGTGAACTTTGCTAATGACAATTCCAAGTTCATTTCTGAAACATAAACTTTCAGCTGGGAAATTTTTATGAATGCTTGTTTTGCCAAATTAAGGTTAAATGGGTACACTTTCAAGGGAAGCAACTCCACTATTTACTCTTTGCCTCCCTTTTTAATTGAGGGTCAACACATAGTTTTAAGCAGATTTTTATTCATTCTGCTGTGTTCAATAGTAAACAGTATACCTGAATCTTGTTATATCACTGCAGTTGGCTCCAAGCCAATTTTATTGTGAGACCAAAAATGCAGTTTGTCCGGTTGTAATCTAACAGATTTCTGTCTTAAGTTTACACTTTGTCTGAAATAACCATTTTGGGGTCCAAATGATTTCTGTGTTTACAGAAACACAGTGTATCCAACATTTCTGTCTTTACAATTTATCTAAAATGACCATTTTGGGGTCCCACTAATTTCTGTGTTTACAACACAGAAATCATTTGGATCCCAAATGGTCATTAGAATTGTGATATTGAACATTGTTACAAAGAGTTTTAGGTGTAAATGCTGTTAAACAGAATAAAAATTATGTTGGCATGCCTTGACTTTTTATCTTTTCCACAGGTTGATGTATCAGCATGCTAATCAGAATCTTTTTTGTTTAAAAATGGCTAAGTTATTTTGCAATAATAAAATAACCCAAAACATGAGAAAGTTCGCTTGTCCACTAATGAGAAAAATCAATGTCCAAAACTGTTTGAAAACATGAGCTGCGACACAACAAAACTAACAAAGTGGCATGTGCACCCAGCAAAGACTCAGCTCAGCCTGGGCATCTGCCCAGTCTGATCAGAGTCATTGCTGAGCGCTTAAAGGGTAGCTAAGGATCTAACCTAGTGACATGTGGAAAGTAAAGACTCTAATCAGACTGGACAGATGCCCATGCTGATCTGAGTCTTTGCTGGGCACACATGCCTCTTTGTTGGTTTCTCCTGTCACAGCTTGTTTAAAAATGTTTTAGTGATTCCAATACAGAAGCAAAGACGAGTGCTGCATCCTGCTCCTTTCTGAACAAAGACGAGTGCTGCATCCTGCCCTTTCTGAACTGTTCTGCCTTTTGTCTCTACTCCTCTGCCATCCCTGTTTGAATGAAAGGCAGTTCCATTCACATTAATGTCTTTTATTCTGTATGTAAAAGAGGCCTTGCATTTTATATTACAGAAGAACTTCAACCTGATGGCTCGTATACCTTTCCTGGCTAGAACTTGTTCTTGTGTCCCAAGACATCAATTTATATAGAAATTAGCCATGGATGGCTGGACCTTGACCTTAGCATCCTGAAACGCAAAATAACCTAAAGGGACTGGTTCATAAATGAAGTCACCAGAAGAATGACAAAGTTTTTCTGAAAATGACAACTGTGACATTGACCTTGGATCTTGTATACAAGTTAAGACCTCCTGGGACCTTTAAAATATGGTCAAAGTCATCAAAATCTAATAGTTCTTTTGCATCTCCCAGTGATATAACTGTGTGAGTTTGGTTAGAATCCATCCATTCAGAAGATAGAGTGCAGACAAGGCATTTTTCAATATTCTTCGACTTCCATTGACCTTGAAAATAGGGCCAAGGTCATCAAAATCTAATCAGTTATTTTGCATCTCCCAAGGATATATATCTGTGCAGGTTTGGTTTAAATCCATTGCTCCCTTCAGGAGATACAAGGGTCATCCAATAAAGAGTGGGACTTTATTCATAAATTGTGACTGTATACGTTTTTCATATTGAAAATATGACGACTGTGAGGCAAAGCTATTAGCGTATACAACAAAGTACCCAAAATTTTTATCTGAACGTTGATTTCTTGTTGCCTAGCAACGACAGAAGGCAAGGGGAAAAGACCCTGGCCAGGTTTGCAAAATGGTTGTCATGGTTATTGGATTTTGATTGATTTGTTGCTTAACGTCCACGGTAAACAACTATGGTTATGTCTGGACGGTCAGTTAACCTAACCACACTATTCCTGGGCAGGCTTAGACCTCCTAAGCGGTTAACCAGTACTAAGTGCACATGCTTTCTCCAGTAACTGACAACTGCCCTTCTTGAAAAAGCAGAAGGAGAAACGAAAGTATGTGGCCAGAAACCCAGGACCTCTGACTTATGAGTCAGGTGCCCTACCGATTAAGCTACGCGGCCTGGCCCATGGTTACTGGAACCCTCCTGTTTAGTCCAAAAATATTTTGCTTTATATCTTACTTTGTTTTAATCATACTTTGTGAAAATAACTCATTTTGGATCGAAATAGCGATGGATTTTAGTTTAAAACTTGAGTAAATATGCAAAACTTAAGCATTGTAATTTGGGGTGGGGATGAGATAGGTGTTAATTTACATAATGGTGCGCACTTTACTCTAAACAGTGACGTGTACCTTGTAAATTACAATGCACATATTGAATAAACATATGATTGATGTGCTTTGCGTTGCTAAGCAACAGAAAATCAAGCATAGTACTTAAGGTCATATTTCCTGGAATAGACTGGTTGCTAGGAAACCATTCGTCAATGGGCTTGTCTAAATGGTATAAGCAAAATTCAAACGTAATGCAACCAAATATAGAAACTGTCAAAATATGTTCGGATACCACTATTTGGATAAATCCCAGGCCTCAAGTCCTACCTGTGCGGTTTAATTATGAAGCAAATCCCAGCCAGTGACTTATCTGGTGCCTTACATTTCGAACCATAGCCGAATAAGTTGTTGGTATAATTTGATGAAACATAATACTACAGGGCGGCTAGGTATAGGGCTTGCAAATGAAGGTAAAATTTTCAAGTACCGGGGTAGGGTTCTTGAAATATCAAACAAGTCCCACTCTTTCTTGGATGACCCTCGTAGAGTGCAGACAAGGCAATTTTCAACATTCTTTGGCATCCTGTGACCTTGGAAATGGGGTCAAGGTCACCAAATCTAATCAGTTCTTTTGCATCTCCCTATTATATATTGGTGCAAGTTTGGTTAAAATCCATCATTCCATTCACAAGCATATTTCTCAAATGTCTATGGCATTCCCATTAAGACAATTGTCTCACACAATATATCATTGGATTTCTTTCATTTCATTTCGTAAAGATATCTGCTAAATGAATAATGTTGTGTTGAGGGGAAATAGTATATCATGTACCTTCAGATCTCAAAGTATACTTACATGATATCAACTTATCAGACTAATTTTTTGTTTGTTTATTTGCTTGTGTGTTCAATTAATTGTATGCTTTTAACTTCTGTGATTGTAAATGTATATATGTATATACTGAGGGCCTCATGGAAGATTAGCTATTACATGTATTATTGTATGTGCTAAATGTTGTTACCCTCACAAAATAAAGTCTTTACTTACTTACTTACTTACTTACTTACTAGATACAGGTGGTTTAAATTCATCCTGTGACCATTCATCCAATTCTCCCCACCCCTCCAAGTTATGTGTCTGTGCAAGCTTGGTCAAAATCCATCCACCCCTTCAGGAGATAGAATGCAGACAAGAAGCTACCTCGATGCCGAGGCTGACGGGATCCACACCATAAAACAATATGTCTCTCCCTCTATGCCCCTTGATGGGGGAACATGAGGGACATGATAATAGAAAAATTGATTTGAGAATAAAGATTTTCTTATGCAGATCAAGGTAGGTGGAGCTTAAGAGAAATCACATCTTCACAAGCCAAGGGTGCTAAGTCCACTTTATTCTTTATGTACCCTTGGCTGACCGCTTATTCCTAAATTGAATTTTCCACTGCACCATTTTATTAGATGCACCATTTCATTAAAATCCATCCACCCCTTCAGGAGAGAAAAGTGCAGACAAGAAGCTACGTAGATGCCAATGCAGACGCTGACGGGATCCACACTATAAAACAGTTTGTCTCTCCCTCTATGCCACTTTTTTGGGAAACAGTCAGGGGACATAAATTGAGAAAAATTGATTTGAGAATAAAGACTTTCTTATGCAGATCAAGGTAGGTGGAGCTTAAGGGAAATCAGAAGCCAAGGGTGCTAAGTCCACTTTATTCTTTACGTTCTCTGGGCTGACAGCCTGTTCCCACTGCATCATTTATTAGATGCAAAAGTGCAGACAAGAAGCCATCACATACAATCAAATTATCCTTTACAAAACGTTTTACACACACAACAGGAGAACTTGTAATTAGAAAAATATGGTGTTTACCATGAACAATAACCCATAAGAGTAAACGGTCAATATTTAACCAATTCAAATAATTGGAAGTTGTTGGACAAGTGTGTTTTGCAAGGGATCTTCTTATTGGTCAATGCAACGGATCTTCTTATTGGTCAAAAAAATAACACATGCAAAGGGAAACAACTCACTGCTGCTGGAAATCCAATATGTGAATAGGCCATCAGCCAAGGGTACCTAAGAAACAGAGTGGACTTAGTACCCTTGGCTTGCCAAGATGGGAAAACCATGGAACTATGAATATTGTGGAAGTGGAAGGCAGTTCTGCAGAATTCTCGCCTGCAAGCCTTGGCAGGCAAAAGGTGAAAATAGTTAAACAAGTTTGTAAAATTTATGAAAATGAATGCAAGTCACAACAACAAGTCCTTCGAGTCATATGTGTACAGCATTTATTGCCAACTGAATTCAGCACCATATAATAATGATATTAACCATTGGCATATGACATAAAATGGTGTTTCTACAAAGGAATGAAGAATGGGTAAGGAAAAATTTTGCAAAGGCAGTTTTACCTCCCCTTGGAAGGTGCTTATTTGCCCTTTCCCTTTCTTAAGGTGAATGGATACACTTTCAGGGGTAGCAACTCTTCCAAGTTTCATTTTTGTCTACCTTCTGAATGGGGCTCAATCCTTAAAGGAGAGAATTTGCTCCTTTAGGAGCAAATTCTGTTCTTTAAGAGTTGACCCCATTTTGGAAGGAAACAAACAAGAAGTCACAGAAGTTGTCTCCCTTAGAACAATAAGTCTATGGAATGCGGTGTCTCGCCTGTCTGGGCATTGTCATAAAACAAGAGATAAACCAGAAAATTCAATAAAATTAAATAAAGGTCATGACCTAATAGTAATGTTTATGTTCTGCTTACCATATAGATGTAAGCATGAATTTGCCATGAACCATGTCCTTTACAGTTCCAGACAAGCAGCTATAATAGAAAAATTCAGTGCAAAATTGCTAAGTCATTGACGAGTTAAATAAAGGTCATGGTTGTCTTCAGCTTCCCTTTTCTAGATGTTAACATGAACTATGTCTCATGACTTGCCTTTCTAGTTGAAGAGAAATGGTAAATTACCAGAAAACTTGATGCAAATTAGGTGAAACCTCAAATACTGATCACAACATAAAAATGATGGGTGCATGGGAAAATTTTAAAGTGTTTTTTTTTTCTATATATGGACATGGTGGCCGTCTTGGTCAAAATTTTTGTTCCCCTGACATAGGCTCTACATGAAATATGGCTTCAATCAGCCAAGTGCTTTGAAATGTTGATGGATGGACGACGGGTGTCAGGCTCAGATGAGCTTAAAATCTCAGAATTATCAAAACCCTGTTATCTGAAACTCTTCAAAACTCTGACTTGTCCGTTGCTATGGCAACAATATTATCAGTATGGCTGGTATATATCTATGCCCCTCACTATATCTCTGTAATCTCTTACACCACTTCTCTCTCAAGCCATTATTCCCTCTGTTGCCATGGTAATCTTGACTGATTGCATTGTTACATCAACCTTGAAACTGCTGCCATACTCTGTATAACCTTGATATTTTAAATGATTATTTAGCGCCATATACACAGCTCTAGATAAGAGGGAGTATTTGATGATAACTGAGGGATAATTTTTCTTATTTCTTACTGAAACCATATGTTGTCACCCCTCATCTGAACCATCTCGTGGAGACCGTTCAGATGAGGTGTCATATGTTTTCATGCAGTAACAAGCAAATTCGTTGAATTTCTATCCCCCGCCGAAGTAGCTCTTATTTGTGTATGGTATATTTGAAGTTTCATAAAATTTTGTTCACTGGTTACTTAATTACAGCTTAACTTGGACTTCAAATCAAGGGCAGTGGTTACATAAGTGAGGCTTTTCTAAAAATCTTGCCTCAGCATCACCCAACGATGATGAACACATTTATATCCAGTTTCAAGATACTTCCTCCTTTTGTACCTTAATTTTGTGGATTTAAAATGTATTCAAGGGCAATAACTAATGCATTATTGATGCCATTATGACAAAACTTGGTATGCAATGATGTATTATGACAATACACTTCTGTTTCAAGTTTCATAAAATTCCATTCACTTAGTACTTAGTTTTGTCTCAATTTGTCGACTTTAAAGCAATTCAAGGGCAGTAACTCATGTATTACTGATGTGAATCTGACAACACTGTGTTATGGTGAGAAGTATTTAGTATGAGTTTCATAGAATTCCATTCACTGGTTTCTTAGTTACGTCTGAATTTATCAATTTTAAATTCATTAAAGGGCAATAACTCATGCATTACTGGTGCCATTCTGATGAAACTTTTTGTGCACATCTGTGTTATAGTGATACATATTTGTTTTAAGTTTCATGAAATTTCAATAATTGGTTACTAAGTTATGTCCCATTGCACTGATTTTAAAGCAGTTCAAGGGCCATAACTCATGCATTACTGATGCCAGTCCGATGAAACTTGACACGCATCATTGCGTTATGATGATACACATTTATTTTAAGTTTCATGCAATTCCGTTCAGTGGTTACTTAGTTATGGCTCCAGGTGGACGGACAGATGGAAGAATGGACGGACAATGACAAAACAATATCCCTCCGCCTTTGTGGGGGGGATAACAAAAATTATCCCTAATTTTTGCTAATTACTCCCTCTTATCTAGAGCTCTGATACCTTTCAAAATCTCTTCCTGACAATCATGTTTTTGACAGACATTAGTACATACTTCAGCAATATCCTGTAAATACACACCTTAAATTAAGGTCTTATTTTGCTTTGATCACCTTCACCTTGCCATAGAAGAAGGTCATTCCAGTCATTTTATGCAGGAATTAGAATCTATTTCCTCCCAAAGCTCTGGCATATCTGTGTCATCAATAATGCATCTCAAGATAATGTCTGGTTTTGATGAGAATTCCAAAAACTTTTCTGCCTATTCTCCAATGAAGTATACAAGTTGTGACCCCTAAATGAACCTCCTCAGCAAAGCAGCTTAAATGAGATGTCACAATAACCTCATTGGAGCCTCAGCAGGCACATGATATCGAATTGATGTCATGACGACATCAGTGCGATGTCGTTTCAAGGTCTTGCCCGCTGGGGCTGTTTCAATCATGGGCCACCATGTATAATTGCTTTATGGAGGAAAAAAAATCCCAGAATTCTTATCACTAACCAACTTTCATCCAGAGCTCTGCCAAATTTTTTTGCATATTTGTTGCTATGGAAACACTATAATCAGTATGGCTGGTATCTGTTATGTCTGTCTCTACGATCTCTATAATCTCTTCCACCACTTCTGTCTCTGTCATACCCATAATTCCCTCTGTTCCCACGATAACCTTGATCTTCATCACGGTTGTAACTGCGACCTTGACCTATGTTGTCGCCTTGGTAACCACCCCTCCATCTTCCTCTGTCACCTCTGTCTCTATTGCCTCTGAAATAGTCACTAAAGTAATTAAATTTTGAAATTAACCTCAGAATTACTGCTGTGGCTGTCACCATGTCACAGGCATACCGTATTACTCCTAATAAATGTCCCTGCTCTAATAAATGTCCCCTGCCTATTTTCCGAAAATAATGTTATGTTAACTTGCAAGAATTCCTGCTCCTCTGGAGGAGGTAGCTCTCTGACATGGGGTCTACTCTTAAAGGAAAGAATTTGCTCCTATAGGAGCAAATTCTTACCTTTAAGAGTTGATCCCTACTGAGAAGGGAGGCAAAAATAATAGAGTTACTTCCTTTTACCCATCGCCTGTATATTGCTTATCATAAGTATTTTGGCAGTGGCTGATTTTTCTACACTTTAGACTCTAAATACCCTCTCCCCCACCCCCCTCTACCCCCCACTCCACCCCTTTTTGCAAAATGCAACACCCCCAGGATGTTTAATAGGATTAATACGGTAGGCTGTGAAATACAGAGACAGTTCCAGTGAAGGTCCTAGAAATTAGGCAGTATGTGTACTTACTTTGCTGTACACTACTCATACTTTTACAGGTAAGTAAGTAGTTACAGAGCTCTAGATTAGAGGGAGTATTTGGTGATAATTAAGGATAATATTTTGTTAAATCTGCATAAAAACATATGTTGTGACCCATCATCTGAACCGTCTTGCCGAGACGGTTCAGATGAGGGGTCACAACTTATGCCCCTTTTCTGAAAAAAAATGTTATATTAACTTGCATGAATTTATGTTTGCTTCTCTGGATGATTGGGTCAACTCTTAAAGGGAAGAATTTGCACCTAGAGGAGCAAATTCTTTCCTTTAAAAGTTGACCCCTACTAAAAAGGCAGGCAAAAACAGTAAAGCTGCTTCCTTTGCAAGTATATGTATACCCATTCACCTTAATACTCTTTATTTAATAGAGGTATTTGGCAGTTGCTGAATTACATTTTAGCCCCTAAATACCCTACCCCTTTCAAAATGCAATGCCCCCCCCCCCCCCCTCAGATTAATACTGTATGTAAATCAGTTTTGTGTAATTCAGCTATGAACTGGGTGTTTCTATTACACAACAGTCCCAAAGATCTAGATCTGTGTTGCAAGACCAATCTAGCTCTTTGAGATTGTTTTGGGAGTGATAATCCCCATCTTAAAATCAGATAAATATGGGATGGGGTGCCTTTTGTGACCTCCAAAAAGCTGACATCTTTGCAGCTCTAAACAGCATACCTGTTTTGATCATAATTTCTCTTTGGTCTGTTAAAGTAGTTTGCTACACAGGGACCAGGTGGGTGGGGTTTTGAGACAGTTTCAACATAGTCTGGGTCTTTATCAGTGTATCTGTAGGAAAACATCTTGTCATATACTGCCTCCAGATTTTCTTCATCTGAGCTCATATTTCTGAAATAATCAGTACTCCAAATAAGCTACATTATAATATGGAAGCAAACATTTTCAGCACGGATTTTCCTACCTTTCTGAACTTGGGTCCTGGGACTGCTGAATTTGGGAATTACAGCGTGGAAATCATCGAAATTGGGAAGATTTGAATGGATGATAACAAGATCTCTGTTTTAAATTCAGTTAAAATCATAATAACGTAAAAGCTTTAACACGTTGAACTACGTTGAATTTGCTTTTATTAGAATTACAGATGTGAATGTTTACATCTGTAACTTTGCTAATTTTGGTCCAATTTTCATGGAATTTTCACATTGAGCTTCAACATTAATGAGAAATTGGGAAATATCCTCTTGGGGGAAGCTTCCTCTTTTAATATTTTGGGAAATTTTAACTCTACATCTAAATTGTGAAAAAGGGCCGAATTTGGCCTGTGAAAATCCCTGTTTCATATACGGTATTAATCCTAATAAATGGCCCTGCTCTAATAAACACCCCCTGCCTCTTTTCCAAAAATACTGTTATATTAACTTGCATAAATTCCTGTTTGCTTCTCTGAATGAGGTAGCTCTTTGACATTGGATCTAAAGGAAAGAATTTGCTCCTAGAGCAGCAAATTCTTTCCTTTAAGAGTTGACCCAAATGAAAAGGGAGGCAAAATTAGTAGAGTTGCTTTCCCTGTAAATATATCCATTCACCTTAATGCTGTTCATTAGAGGAATTGGCAGTGGCTGATTTACTACAAATTAGGAGGCTCTAAATAACGTACCCCCCCCCCCCCCCCCCCCCCCACCTTTTTACAAAATAATGCAATGATGCCCCTGGGGCATTTAATAGGATTAATACGGTAATCCACAGCTCCAAATAAGATGTCAGTTGGAGGATAATTCTAAAAAAAAAAGAAGAGATAACTGTTCTTTTTCTCAATAAAAACAAAAGTTGTGACCTCTCATTAGAACTGCCTCATCGAGATAGTTCTAATATGGAGTCAGAGCATATGTTTTTATTACATTAAAGTATGAAAAATTAACCCTAAAATATCTGTGTTACCCTCTCTTACCAAGACTTCTGCAGTATTACAAGAAAAGAAACCGTCCCGGGTGCGTAAATTTACCGGAACGTACCTAATTACCAGATCGGACCCGTTTACCCTATCTCCAGTTGATTTTTGTAATATTTACATTAAATACACACTTATTTTATACATTAAAGTGTTCTGTTTGCCCTCTAGTGCAAGTTGGAGATATAAGTCAAAATGGATAGGCCTGTAAATAACCCAAGCATATGTGATTCATCTAAAAATCACAATCTTATATAAACATCTAGTTATCTTTCTTCCAAGACTTGGAATAAATGAAAAAACACAAAAAATTCCTGATTTTTTATTTCATAGAATCATGACCAACATTTCATCCATAAGAAATATGTAGATCTACATGTATCAAGTCAGGAAACGGAATCAGGATGTTGCTTAAATCATAGGTAGGACCCGGAATTAATCTATGCGTACATATTGTTTGGTTTGGTTTGGTTTGTTTCAAGGCCATAATTAGCCGCGCTGTCTCACTTGTATAAACTACTATAAGTAAAGTCAATTAATGACTCACAGTATAATCCTGCAGGTATGTTTTTTTACCACATTTGTCTGCTCCGGCCATGCGTTAACATTCCAGTTATGGTCACCCAGAGCATGCTCCAGAATGCTCCGAGCGTATTTTTCTAAATCAAGCTAGGGAACCACATAAAGACGAAGTTCGCCAGACCTGGGGTAATTGTAATCTGTAATCATGATTACTTGTAATTGATTACAATTTCTGAGTAATCATGAAGTAATCTGTAATCGTGCATTTTTATGATTACAAGTAATCGTAATGTAATCAATTACATTACAAAATAGGCTGTAATCATGATTACTTGATGATTACATTTTGATTACTTTGATTGATTTTTAGAAATGAGAAAAGAATAGAAACAAATCTTGCTCTTCTTTAATTAAAAGACTTGTGCAAAATAATAACAGAAAGCAGTTGATTTTTCAAAGTGTCTGCAAACTGAATAAGACAAAGAAAACTTATCTAAATTGTGTACAAAAGGCAGGAGACCAAATTCAGAAACTGACAAGAGAATTCCCTTTATACTCTTTTGGGGAGTAAAATTTAAGCAGAATCATTGTTTTTGATATGCTCTTTTTCACCTGTTTATGCCTGATGGACTCTTATATCCCCACAAATTGGATGAGTCCATTTAGCAATTTAGGGTGACTGGCATAATATTTTTACATCTTTATACACAAACTATTAAAATGTTATGCAAGCAGTGACTCTGATCAAAATGCTGCATTCTGAGCATCTGATCTGGGTCTGCACTGTATACCTGTGTCCTTTTTATGGGATGCTAGGTATTAATGGGTTAATATTATAAGATAAATTCATTATAATGTAAAAACTGTGAGATTTTGGTACTCTTGAATGCAGGGAATATAGGTTAAGATTGGTAACTGCCTTGGTTGACATATTTTATTTGTAGGACTGATTTACATGATTTATCATCTTCACTTTTGACAGGCAGGTGCCAGTGTTAGGGATGCTTTTTCAAACACACTGACTGTTCTGTGTTTATTGGTGCAGAGTTGAGCAATACAACTCATCTCTGACTTTCACACCTTTGTGGATTAAGCTAACTGTAACAGGTGTCTACTTTATGACACCTGTGTATTGCATACAACAAAAAGCCAATATTTTAGTTCCTTTCTTTCACATACATTGGCCAACTTAATGTGCAACTGAGGGCGAGCAAGAAAATGATGAAAATGAAAAATGAAATATATACGGTATTAGTTAAAACAGTTTAATGAATAAATTTACAGGAAGCGTTTGGCCCCTTGCTTTGAAGACTTTAAACTAGTCTTTCACAAGCAATTTTATGACATTGGAGACCATGTAGAATCATATGTCTGATGTTTCAAATGAACAGGTTAAATAAGTGAGGGAGAAAATATATTCAAGCATGCGTTTTAATATTTAGGACCTGACACACAGCATTTATTGAATTTCTCAAACTTCATAAATAACATACAGTCATTGTATGCACAATACATGTAACTGCATATTGCTAAATAAATTCATTTCAGATTAAAATGTATGTCAAGTTCTAGCCCAGCTCTGGGCCGGAAAATGCCCAGAAACAAGTTTCAAGAAACTTTGTTTCTGAAATAATTTCGGTCCCGAGCTGGACTAGTCAAGTTCCTTCTGAAGAACTTGACAAGTTATTTCAGAAGTTACTGTGTATCTTCCCTGTAAGCCACCAATTATTTGCTGATTTAGATATTTCTTTTTAAGTCTAGAGTTTAGTCTTTTTAAATATAGAGTTTTGCACTATCACAGTCATGATCATTTTGTACACTTGTACAATGTAATCACATGTAATCATAAAGTAATCATGATTACTTTGCAAAGTAATTGTAATTGTAATCAATTACGTTGAGAAAAAAATGTAATTGTAATTGTAATCTGTAATCATGATTTCAAAAGTAATTGTAATTGTAATCGATTACATTGGAATGTAATCGGCCCCAGGTCTGAAGTTCGCGCGTGCTCACAAAAAAAAAAAAAAAAAAACGGTGCGTGGAGCAACCACTGCTCAAAATATATAGAACTAGGATTGTGCATGTACAATCCAATTGGTACACTTCAACTGTCTGGCTTCCCCAAATGCAATATAAGTATATTCAAAGTTAGTGTCACAGATTATATACTGCTAGACTATACAGGTGTTGACTATATACAGGAATTCATGCTCTAAAATGCAATTTTCGTCAATAGCGAGCCTGCTCGGAGTGACCATATTTGGGCAGTAAACGCATGCTCGGAGCAGCCATATGTGGTATAAAAGCATAGCTCAATCCTGTAATAGAACGCATATAGTAATTTAGTCACAGATAATAAAACATGCATAAGCATGCATATAAATCCTGTAAAGAATAGCCAGCAGTTAGTAAATGTTTTTTTGTTGTTGTTTTTTTAATCAATATTTTCAATTTTTATACACAATTATATGAAGTTTGCTTTATGGGCCCATTTATTTGTCTGGAGTACTCAATTTCCCCTTAACAACATGAAACCATCCATATCAGAATGCTAAGTGTGGCCGGTTCGACCGTTACTCAGCACATTGCATTAAGATTGGCAAAACATGACAGAATCAAAATAAACATAACGTGGCACACTCATACGATGTCAAAAAAGATGGATTGTTTCAAAACATCTAAGCAATCAGCTGGATATAGGAAAAATATGGGTCCGATCCGACAATTAGGCCCGTTCCAGTAAATTTACAGACCAGACCTTCCCACTGGACACCTAACCTTGAATCAACCTTGATTCAATGTCTTAGTGTTGAATCAAGGTTGATTCAAGGTTGTGTGTCTGCTGGGTTAATTAGGCCATAGATAGATACACAGGCACCATGTCGCGAAAACCAGTCACATTGAGCTCAGAATCAGAATCAGAATTGTTTACTGGTGATACGTCCAAAGACAATCATTCACCAGGAACAACATTAAAAAGGATAAATTTCAAACATTAAAAAGGATAAATTTCAAAGCTTGGAAATGTTGTAATTGAAATTTTAGGGGTTATAAATACCTTTTTCAGATATTCTTTATGATGGTTACAGTTTTTAGGTATAAACTTTTATTATTTATAAAATATCGTACAATTAGTGTGGTAGTTACCTCCCCTAAACCTACGCTAATGGCTACGCTTATAGGTGAGGCACCCAGTAAATCCGACACACAATATTTTCTGCGCGGGCTACTGCGCATTCTCAACGCGCAGATTATAAAAATCGTCTGCTAGAAGTACAACACTGCAGACAAAACCGTGGTTTATCAATAAGGGGCCTTGTGAGAAAAATAGATATTCGTCTTGTTAGAACTTAGAAGATTCAGATTAGCACGGGTTACACTATGTGACCATACCCTCCATTCTTTCGTAATAATTTTGTGGTGGTTTGCACAGGTTGGGTGACTCTACAATATTGTTAAACCATTGATACCATGACGTTAAGCCACTTTTTCGCGTTGCGACCCGATTAACAGGTGTTGATACACTTCAGAGTTTTGTAGCCAATGCCAGTTGTTAAGTTATTTATGAGGTCTAATTAATCGGTATAGTTTAAACTTTGAACTGCTATTTTATGAAGTGGAATGGAATGGACAAATAGAATCTATCATTGGTCTCCGATGCGGACAGGAAAATCCCAACCCGATGGCATACGGGGTGTGTCGGAAACGATGAAAAAATAATACATAAAGTATGGAATCGCCAAGCCGGGCGCACCGTATTTCAAGGAGCGCGTAGTGGTACACAGAATTCAAGCTCGTGTGAGCTGTCCCAGCCCATGGGCAAGACAGAATTTTCCAGCACTGCTAAAAATAGAACAAACTCTGTCTCGTAGGTAAGAAAATGTTCTCCACTTCATTCCATGGATTTGGGATGGCATTTAGTTGGTTTGCCCTCAAGGCGATAAATTCCGTTCAGTACGAGTAACACCCCAAGCTCTGGGGACATACTGTAGCCCCGTACTGTAGCCATTGGAATGTTGATTATCTCATCCATTCCATTCCATGTTTTAAACTATGCCCCGCTATCTTATGTAGCATGAATATTTTACGTTTCTATGGCAGTTAAGAAATATTAAATTCAAAACTATAATCATTAATTAATTAAAATCAAAGCTACAAAACAGTTAACAGTGCCAAAATTTTCTATCAGCTCAGTAAAATGAAACAAGATCAACCATGGATAATTATATAAAAGAAAAGCACATTTCTCATGTTTTCAGTTCGTGTCCTAATATGATATCTCTCAGCGGTAATGCTAGTGAGTAGTGATAAAACTTGATTCTAAAAATACGGCAGTTACGCGATAGCTGGAGAAATACCATCCGCGGTGATGTTCGGTTTTCTTCGCTGGGGGTTTATAAAATGTCTGATTACTGGGTGTATGACCTCAAATCTTGTTGGTCATATATGATAAGACTAATCGTACAATCTACAAGAGCAAACTGAAAGTAGAAAATATGGTACCCTGCTTCACTAAATTTTATCTGACTATTCGCTTTTGCATCGTGGCCTTTCGAGTACCGGGCTAAAATAGGCCACGATGCAAAAGCGAATAGTCAGATAAAATCTAAAAAGTTATAATTCTTTATATTCATCGATAATTGTATATAACACTTTTTTTTATTTTTTACGGTATGTCAATCTTTCATAGGGGTAATCATGAAGGCACAACATCCACTGTTCCTAGTTACTACAGTTACTATGTTTATGTGGTCTGAACTGTGTTCATATAGAAAATTTAGAAATAGTCACCCTTTACAGGTTGGGTAGGACGGTCCCAGGAGTTGACAAAGCAAGAGTGTTGAAGGTCATACTTGCAAACCGGCAACAAAGAAAGTACATTTTGGATAATGCTAAGAACATTAAGGAGAATGCTCAGGATAAATACAAAAGGGTGGTAATTACCAGAGATTTGACAATAGAGCAAAGGAATGAGAGGAAAGATAAATTTAGGAATAAAAAAGGACAAAAGCCTGAGGCAGGAAATGACTCTCAAAATGAAAGAAGACTAGCAAGAAATGTGGAAGAAGGTACCCCACTAATGCAAGAAGAAGAGAGGATGGAAACAGAAAGTCCAGCTGTTCCTCATGGGGCAGAAGGCCCAGCAGTGTCACACTTGATAGGCAACTTGTCAACAGAAGGATTGGGGCATCTTGATACTTCACTGCATATGAATCTACTGGGAGAGGAAATTCCGAATAGTCAGGATCCTTATCTGTCAGACACAGTAATAGGAGATGAGACCATACTAGGGGGGGTTGATGCCTCACAGACATATGGTGACAATACTGCACAAAGATGTGATGCAGCATTAGTAGGTAATGGGCAAAGTAATGTCAATACCAACAGTTTATTAACCGAACCTACATCTCCGGATGTTGTAAGAGACTAGGGGTTTAGTTTTACTTTTAGCTCAGAGGGCCATACAAGTACCAGTTCCCACCCCCTTAGAAATAGAAACAAACGAAAGGAAAATTGCGACAAGAATTTGACAGTGATGTACACCAATGTAGATTGTTTGACTAAAGAAAAGAAAACTGAAATTGAAATTTATATTCAAAATCGTAAGCCAGATATCATTGGATTGGTAGAAATATACCCTAAACACTCTTCCATGGGTTTTGTTCCAAGTTTTTATCAGCTGGAGAGGTACAATAGTTTCTTCTCGGACTTGGAAAAGGGTCGGGGAGTGGTGTTGTACTGCTCAGATAGATTAAATGCAAATGTTTTGGATGTTTTCGACTATAATGAGTCAGTTTGGTGTGCAATACAGCTAAGGGGTGGGGATAGGTTGCTTGTGGGATGTATTTATCGATCCCCAAATAGTCCACGTGAGGATATCTTTAAGTTGAAAAGGTTGCTTTATACTGCTGTAGGGAAAAAATACTCTCATCTTCTTATAGTAGGTGATTTTAATTTTAGAGAAATAGATTGGGTTCGTCAACGTTCAACTGCTAATGTAGAAGATTCGTCCACGAAGTTTGTGGAGATTTTAAGGGACCTTTACCTTACCCAACATGTAAAGGAGTGTACTAGGTACAGGTGTAATCAAACACCATCACTATTGGATCTAGCAATAACTAATGAAGAAAGAATGATTGAAGATCTGGAATATCTACCCAGTTTCGGTAAAAGTGACCACCTGGTGTTATCTTTTAGTTTTATATGTTATACTGAGGCTCAGCCAAGGTCTGGGCCTCGATATAATTATTTTAGAGCTAATTACTGTAAAACACTTATATTTGGCGGCAGCAAAATTTGGCGGTTTTTAAATATGGACCTATTGGCGGGTTTTTATTTTGGCGGTTTTGTAATTTCTCAAGAACAAAATATTTCTGATGAGGTCGTATTTGGCTCTTGAGTTGAGCTCTGTATTGTCATGTTGATTAAAATAATGACAATAATTATTATAATCATGTAACTTTTTGCGTTGTTAATTGTTTAAAGTAAACAAATACAAATACAAACAGATTTTTGTTCTTTCTGCTTTAATCAACTTAGGGACCGACCATTTGATATTCTGGGGGGGGCCTGGTATATTTACCAAAAAAAATTCCTGTTTCTGGATATGCAAGAAAAAAATAACCTGGCTCATGAGGGGGCCAAAAAAAATAATCTGGCCTCAAAAGTAAGAGAAAAAAATAACCTGTCTCCACCCAAAATTTCAAAAAAAAAATATAGTCTGCAGATAATTCCATTGGAATTCAGTTTTTATATTGTCTCTGGCTTCTGGGGGGCTGCGCCCCCCAGACCCCCATATTTATAGTAATATTTTAATATTATCTACAATTGGTTTACACCAGCGGGCCCGCATGTGCATACATTTACAAAAACATCCTATACAACATTCACATACATGTATTTCTGATCTGCCACTTTACTAAGTAAATGTTTCCACTAAAACTGAATTGCAAAAGAGTCACTAGCTTATGGGAGACAAAACCATTATGGCGAAATAAACACTCTAAAAGGCAAAAGTCCTACTATAAAAACCCTTATTTTAATCATCATTCCTAGTTTTATCTCTATTGTTTCCAGTCTTAAAATTGCCATTGAAATTGGGAAATTGCTTTAGCTTCTGGGGGGCGTTGCCCCCCAGACCCCCTTTCTTAACTTCTTTGCACATAAGTTTCAGCCATTTTATTAATTGTCTTTCATGTAAACAGTGACTCTATCATGTAAGTAATGTGACTCTATCATGTAAGTATTTATCAAACTTTCTAAAGTACAAATAAAGCATGTTTTGGCATATATTGGGGTAGAAAAAAAAAACTTAAATTCCTAATGTTAGCCCTAAAACTATGCCAAAATAGCCCAAAATTTTGGCCAAAATATCCCTAATTTAAGGCCTAAGTTTTTGCCAAACTCATACAGGGATGTTTGTATCTGTACCTTAGAAGAAAAGAGTAACATGCTCCAGGCACTGGTTTGCAAAAGCAAGCTAAGCCATGCCCTTGGCCTGGTTAAAGACAGCACCATGTTCTTTTTGTGAGAAAAAAAGGTGTAAAAAATACTGATGTGGGTAAAATAAAAGGATATTAAGGTCAAGTAAACAAGGATCTGATAGTTCAGCTATAAAATTACAAAAAAAAATAACCTGTTTGAGTTAGTTTGTAAAAAAAATAAATTAGCTCCCACAAGGTGAAAAAAAAAGAAATTGTTTCCAGAGACCAGTGAAATAAAATGTTGTGTCTCCATCAAGAATACCAGGCCCCCCCCAGAATATCAAATGGTCGGTCCCTTAATTGAAACACTAATTAGTATGGTGAGAACATTTTCATACTCCGTTTCCTCCCACTTGTTGTTTGCGAGGCATCTTCTTTTGCGGTAATATATGTGATGTGTATGAGCTTTGATAATGGTAGAGTAAATAGGATTATATGCTCAATAATATTTTTTCTTCTTTCAGTATTATGACTTTATATTGGCGGCATTTTAATTTGGCGATTTTCTTCTTTTCCGCCAATATCGCCAAAATAAAGTGACCGCCAAATATAAGTGTTTTACAGTACAATGAAATGAATAAAGATATTTCTGAGTGCAATTGGGAAGAAAAGTTCATGGATAAGGACGTGTGTGGCGCTTGGAGTGACTTTGCTGAAACCATTATTAAATTTATAGAAAAACATGTACCAGTGAGTAGAGTTCATGACAAGCGTTCATGCCCTTATGCTGATAGAGATGCGATAGCTGCTGTTAGGGCCAAGCGTAAGAAGTGGGCCAAATACGTTCACTGTAAGAACGTGGGAACATATAAGGAGTATAAAATAGCCAGGAACAATGTCACCTATGAAATTAGGCGCTCGAAATACCAGTATGAGAAGAATTTATCGGAGAAAATCAAGTTTGAACCGAAGCTCTTCTGGAGATATGTAAGTGACAAATCCAAAACTAAGGTTAATGTTGGGCAGTTGATGACAGTAAAAGGGGAACTCACAAGTACAGACCAAGAAAAAGCTGAAGCTCTAAATAAGTACTTCGCTACTGTCTTTACAATTGAGGACCAAACTAGGATGCCCCAATTTGCTGATAGGAATTTCCAGCACCCGCTCGAGGACATAACTATTAATGAAAGTGTAGTCAGGAAGACCATAGGATCAATTAAGCCCTCAAAATCGCAAGGACCTGATAGAATACATCCAAAAATGGTTAAGGAATGTGATGCCCTTGTCAAACCCCTAACACATATTTTTAAGAAATCTTTGGCGGAGGGGAAATTACCTACACAGTGGAAAAATGCCAATGTAACCGGGGTGTTTAAGGCCGGCAGTAAGTCTAAACCGGAAAACTATAGACCAATTAGTGTTACGTCAATTTGCTGTAGGGTTTTAGAACGAATTATAAGGACCGAACTAATTGAACATTTAACAGCAAATAACCTACTATCAGAATTTCAGCATGGTTTCAGGAAAGGCTACTCCTGCGTCACACAGCTCCTAGAATGTATTGATGACTGGACTGAAGCCATTGATAATGGTGAGCAGGTTGATGTGATTTACCTTGACTTCAAAGCTGCCTTTGACAAGGTCCCTCACAGGCGATTGCTTGTCAAGTTATATGCATATGGAGTACGGGGTAGGTTGTTTGAATGGATTAAGGACTTTTTTGGCAAATAGGAGACAGAGGGTAGTCGTCAGTGGGGCTGAGTCTGATTGGACTGATGTTCTAAGTGGGGTACCGCAGGGTAGTGTGTTGGGTCCAATCCTTTTCCTAATCTTCATAAACGACTTGCCAGATATAAGGAATTGTATTTTGCGTTTATTCGCTGATGACACCAAAATGTATTCAAGAGTAAGGAGTCCTGATGACAAAATTAGAATGCAGGATAACATTTTTTCAGCATGTGACTGGTCAGTCACTTGGGAAATGCAATTCAATGTTAATAAGTGTAAATACTTACAGTTGGGTCATTCTGACCCAGGGGAATCCCAAGTTGAATATTTCATGAAGGAAAAGAACGGGCAAATTAAATCAATACAGCAAGTTGTCACAGAGAAGGATTTGGGTATCCATTTTGATTCTGATTTTAAGTTTAGGACCCATATTAGCGAGAAAGTCAACAAAGCGAATAGAAATTTAGGCCTGATCTGTAAAACATTTACATACATGGATAAAGAAATGTTTTTAACCCTGTATAAGGCCATTGTGAGACCTCACTTGGAATACGCCTCAGTCATATGGTCCCCATACTATTTAAGGGATATAGCTGAGATAGAGAGTGTACAGCGTAGGGCAACTAGAATGGTTGGTAACTTAAACCACCTTCCGTATCAGGAAAGGCTCAGGGAATTAGGGCTTCCCACCCTGGAATACAGACGGGAACGTGCTGATATGATTGAGTTATACAAGATCATGCACTGTGTCGACAAAGTGAAAGAAGAAAAAGTTTTCCGTAGGAACACATACCAACGTACCAGAGGACACAGTCTAAAATTATTCAAGGATAGGGCAAGAACGGAGGTCAGGAGGGGTGTGTTTAGGTCCCGGGTGGTTGGGCCCTGGAACTCACTTACAGAGGAAGTGGTTACAGCACCCACTCTTAATTCTTTTAAAGCACGTCTTAATAAATTTTGGTCATCCCATCCCCATAAGTTCAGTGCATCCTGCTACAACTAGTAGCATCTGGAAGCTATCATTTTGAAAACTACCGGTCTGATAAAGCATATAATAAAGGGCCTAAGAAACTATTAGTTTATGTGGTGGACATCCACATTTGGCCTCGGAACAGTGTAAACAGTGTAAACAACCTTGCAACAGTGACCTATATGTATATATAGGTCACTGCTTGCAATTAGTAGGCCAGTAATAATGGACCTATCACTTGAAAAGATCTTTCTTTAATAATCTCCTTACATGGAAGTAAATACCCATAAGAGTGATACATATTAGTTTTGTGTTCTATACAACACTGGCTGTTCCAATAAATTGACGCACCAGACGAGCATAAAAACTTCGACGATTAGAAACATAAGGTACCGATCCCAGCTGCCTTGGAAAACGTACTTCATTCAATATTAATGCATGAAAATTAATTTAGCACAGTTGGTGAGGCCCTCCCGGGGGTTTGGGGAAGCTAGGAAGAATGGGAATTTATTTTCAGGGAGCTATGGAGCATTGGCAATTATGTTCAGGGACCTGTGTAGCAAGCTCTTCGCCATTTAGTTGTGCACTGCATAACCTACATCATCATATGTACATCGTACACGCTGGCGTGTGAGGGGAGGTAATCCAAACTATTCGCCATTCTGTTCTGTTCTGTTTCGTAAATTTCCTCCGCTGACTTTTCGGAGAACCGCCTTTCGACGTAGTAGGGAATGAGCTCGTAAATCTTTATACATGTATTAAGTACTGAAAACTGGTGAGTCTCTATTTACAGGTGATTTTGTACAGGTATTTGTATTAATCGTCGCTCAGAATTCTGACATCATTTTTAACACAGTGAGTCTCTTATTATGAATCTTGGCTATATATTCTCTCGTATAAAGTTCAAGCAGCCCCCATGTATCCTTGTCAATCTGCTCCATTTCAAGAACTGCTGAAGCATCCAATGCTAACTGTGTCAAGAACTCTGTATTATGTACTTTTGAGGCTATAATACTTTGTAAAACTGGATTGCTGAGTAGTTTCTCTATATACGTCACTCTTTCTATATGTAGAGAAGAACATTCACTAAGGAAGTGTTGTCTTGTTTCTGGAGCTGATGAACACAATCTACAGGTTGCGTTTACTGATGTTGGTTAAAGGCTGCCCTATTTCCTTGCAAATTATACGTCCCTGTTAGTATTTTACACTTGAGTTGGGCTCTTCGGCTATCATGGATGCTATTTCTGACCGTGGCCCACACATGGTGACTTTTACCAATTTTCAGGGAGTCTGAATTTACATACTTTAGGGAGGGCTTGCTCTGTATGTCTGCTTTCCAGGAAGTTTCAACTGCACTGTGCACAACATTATGTAGTTAATGCCTAGTGTGGTTAAACTGTAGTTGAGGTTATAAGTATGCTAGAGTTACTTACCTTATTTTTGTGCTTTCTCTGAGAAGCTTTGTTGTATAACTGTTTCGTCATTAAATGTTCCAATTACTCCAGATTTCATTATTTCTGATGTTCCTGATTGGCGCTTAATTTTCATGCATAAATATTGATTAATGCTCTAGCTTAGGAAGAGCAGGAAATAGAAACCCTAGTTGAAAGTCTCGACAAAACCTGCACAAGGTATAAGATTCAGATCAGTGCAGAGAACACCAGACTGATGACAAACAGCGTCACTGACATCTAGAGGGAGATCAAGGTAAAAATGACAGATGTTGGGCACCATAACAAGCTTCAAATACCTTGGAGCAATCGTCTCAGATGATGGCTGTAAACCAGAGGTTCTCTCAAGGACTGCACAAAGCAATGCAGCTCTTACAAAGCTGAAGCCAATTTGGAGAGATACTGATGTCTTCCCCTGTCATTTCCTGGCATTTCAAACCCATTGGCTGGGACTGACTTAAGTGGGAATCTCTGAAAAAGAGAAGGAAAGATACAAGACTCAAAATGCTTCACAAAGATCTGAAGGGTGCAGCCAGTAAACCCGTGTTCACCCAAGGAAGCGTACCAGGAATCATCATTCCCTGGCATTTCAAACCCATTGGCTGGGACTAACATTTACAAGTCCAGTTTCTCCCCCAGACTATATGAGATTGGAATTCCCTGGAAGATTCCCTTATCTCTGCTGCTGATAGTGCAGAGGATTACCAAGTTTACTTCTCTTGTAAGGGCTAGGGACGGGGTTCGACGACTTACCGAAATAACCGGAATAACCGAAATACCGAAATAACTACCGAAATACTGGAATAACCGACGATTTACCGAAATAACCTTAGAAAATACCAAAATAACCATTATTAATATATTAAGTTGTCATTTTATGAGATATTTATAAAATTTCTTTGTATCCATGACTTCTGATGATCATTTTTATTTCAAAATAAATATTATAAATGGGAAACCATGTGGGACATGGAATTTAATCCTAGTAAATGCGTAGTAATGCATATTACTCGTGCTAAGCGTCCCAACAATTGCCAGTATGCCATGCACAACCAGATCTTAGACACTGTTGACACTGCCCGTTACCTTAGTGTAGACATCTCAAGTAATCTGAACTTTAAACACCACATAAATCGGATTACATCAAATGCTAACAAAACCCTTGGCTTCTTAAAAAGGAATATCAGGGTAAAAAGTCCAGCTGTCCGAGAAGCGGCATATCAGACCCTGTTAAGGCCACAAGTTGAATATGCCTCTACTATATGGAGCCCATATACTAAACAGGACATTAGCAAAGTTGAGATGGTCCAACGCAGGGCCATAAGGTGGACATTAAATAATTTCTCCCCATACAGCAGTGTCACTGAAATGCAGCATGAACTTGGTTGGAGGTCATTGGAACAGAGGCGGTCCGATGCGAGACTGATAATGCTGTACAAAATTATTAATGGACATGTCTCTATTCCCATACCATCATACTTCCAGCAACCCTCCAGAATGACAAGACATAACCATCCCCTCGCCCTGCGTCAAATACACACATCTTTTAACTTCTATAAATATTCATTTTTTCCGTTAGCTGTGGTACAGTGGAATGCATTGCCTGCTAATGTTGTTGTTCTGCCTACTCTAGACCACTTTAGAGAGACAGTCGGGTCTTGTGACCATTCTATGCCATAAAGCAAAAGGAACATTGTTTTTAACCTGCTTTTATCTGCCTTTCACCTTTTTAACATTCTAACACTTTCATCTTTTATTTCAGCACTGCTTTCTTTTAACTTTCTAACAGCCTTGACGCGCAGACATTCCTGCACAAAATCCTCGCGAGGGGTGTTGCAGTATAAATAGATAGATATAAATTAATTTAACCTTGTAAAATGGTGGTAAGATTTTGTGGGGCCGTTAGTCAATACTGAAAACTCCCTTCGGCAAAGCCCATATTGTGCATACAATTCAAGATTTTTTTTTCGCTTCTCAATGTAACATCGTATGAATTTCAGACAAATATGAGTTGGAATTTTCATTATTGTCCAGCTCTTGCGACGTGGACGCAGCCCCACTCGCAGAGCCACACGTGAACGAAGGTTAGCTTGTTTCAATGCATTAGCTATAAATACGAAGACAAATAAAGAGTTACAATAAGAGGTACATTTCAACAACTCCACACATCTCTAATATTTTTCTTATGGTACACTATTGGCTGATGTACTGACTGCTATTTCCCCACTCACATCATATTTTCGTCTCATGTACAAATTTAAAGGAGTCCATGTACCTCAGTGGGTTAAGCGCTTACCTGCCGATCTCAGGGGCCCGGGTCCGATTCTCGCTGAAGGTGGAAATATATTTAATCGTAAGCGTGGTTCCATTGCATACAGCCTTTCATTCTCACCCTCCCATCGGCCTGATATGACTGAAATACTGTTGGAAAGGTATGTAAAATCGCAAAACATCCATCCATCTCATGTACAAAAGTTTGTGTCAACCTATCATGCGCTTAATTGTTACCGAATTCATTTATTCATGTTCCTAGATTTTACGATAGAATAAATGGCATCTGACTGACAATATTTGTACAGTATGTAGCGTTTAATATAAAACTTTTCTGCATGTATTAACAACAAGGCTAACCATCTTCATGTGTCCTATCTTCAACTGGTGTTCTTTTTTTTCTATTTTTTCTTTTATTTTATTTATTTTTTTTTTTCATTTTTGGTGATTTCAAAGTTTAGATATGAATATTTTAACTAAGTTTTCAAACGATTTTTTTGTTAAGCCTGAAAAAAAAAGTATTTTTGTGCGTGTGTATGTGTGCTCTGTATTCAAAAATGACAGTCAAAGTGATGGTAAATCTCCCGGTCGAAGTTTTCCTGAGCATTAATAGACAGACAAGTACAGAGAGAGAGAGAGAGAGAGAGAGAGAGAGAAAGACAGAGCAGACGAGAAAGTGTTTTCGGACGGACGTACTGACGCCAGGCTCATCTCCATATGCCCCGTACTTTTGTTCGGGCCGGCGAAGAGAGAGAGAGAGAATTCAAGTTATGAGATGAGAAAAATGTTTTCGGACGGACGGACATACAAAACAAACCAGAGAGAGAGAGAGAGAGAGAGAGGGAGAGAGAGAGAGCAGACGAGAAATTAATTTTGTTCGGGCGAGAGACTGTGCTCCAGTTAAGAAGGGGTACTAGGGATAGGTACTAGGGATAATTTTAGGATAATTTTCCTTATTTTCAATTAAAACATTCTGTGTGACCCCTCATTAGAACCGTCTCGCCGTACGTAATAACGTACGTTTCCATTGAGAAATAAGAAAAATTATCTTTGCATTATCCCTATTCCCCCTTCTTATCTGGAGCTCTGGAGAGAGGGAGACAGACGGACAGACAGAGAGAGACATAGAACAGATATGTACAAATATCGCAATGTGCTATCGATCTTCTTTAAATGATTGTCTTTTTTTCATAAGAAAGGGAGATACATATTGGCCGAAAGTTAAAGATGTGCTAATTTGATCAACGGATTGGTTCATACATTTGTTGATTGCCTTTAATGCCACTGTCACACGTAATCCATTAACAAATAATTTACCCTTTGATTGATATATACCGATATCTTTTTGACAGTTCGGTTTAAGAAAAAAACAAATATTAATACCTGTAATGGTATATTATATAAACACAAAAGAAATAAATAATATTCGGATGCAATTTTTATTTGGTCTTAAACTATGGCGTCGTTGATATGTGTGATCTTAGCATAATTTCCCAAACACTACTAAAACAAAACTTAAAATCGTTCATACTTAATTATCCATGTTCAATGTTATGATATTTTATGCGCCTTTGATTATCCTATGCTCATATTTCTTGAAAAAAATTGGCTATTTATAATTATGGTATTTACAAAAAGTATTGGTTATTTTGGTATTTTCTTGGTTATTTCGGTGAACCGCCTTATTTCCATAGTCATTATATATCAACTGTTTTCAACATTATGACAGCGGCGATATATATTTATTTAAGCAATTATACTGTCAAAATATATAAAACAAATAAATTTTAATAAAAGTAAGAAGGGAATGGAATTATAACATATTACTCTAATACTCTAATAATCTATAGTTTGTTAAGATATCGCAAAGAGAATAGCTTGTACGGGTTTTCAAATTGTATACATTTACTTTTTTATATCCTCTCACGCCCATCATGATCTTTTATGAACCAAAGATATATATTTTATATTAGACAATAAAAAATGTATAGATTATTAGCCTGTGGGATAGATAAATAAATGAAATATTATGCATTTAAATGATACGGAATACAAGTTTAAGGAAACCCGGGGACTTTGAAAAAAGGAAACATATACCAGCTCAATCAAAAAAAAAAAAGTTCTAATATTGTACAAGTCTAACGCAATGAATTAATTTAGGGTAATAATCATTGAAATAGTATATTCTTAGTCAATTATATGATAATTATGGTTATTTTGGTATTTTCTAAGGTTATTTCGGTAAATCGTCGGTTATTCCGGTATTTCGGTAGTTTTTTCGGTATTTCGGTTATTCCGGTTATTTTGGTAAGTCGTCGTACCGCTAGGGACTAGATCTAGCTTCCCTGATTAAAGGTCCTGGTGAATGATTCTGATTCTGAGATTGACCTTTGACTTTTTACTCAGGTGAGCGATTCAGGACCGCAAGCCCCCTTTTTTACAGAAAAGAGAGGGCTGTTTATTGTGTAACAGTGGCAGTTCTCTCAAAGTTCGGTGTTTAGCACTCCACTGCACGAGGTCTACACAAGTAGACACGAGCATGCAATTGAGAACGGGATCCAACCAACCAGGGTAAAATTGTTCAGAATTCTAAAACACAAAAGAAAAAAACGGTTTTGTGTGAAAGTTTACAAGCACATATGATATGTGATGTAAAATGGAAGAAAATGTATTGATTAAACAGATAGTAATTCCGTTGTATGATGAATATTCTGCCATATCACTAGTTTTCGCGACTAATATATCCTAGTGTAAGCAATAATCACGCAGATAACGCTTTGTTGTATATTTACGTCATTCAGTAAGATCAAACAATATATTCATGTATATTCTTACCTTCATCTATGTAAATCCTTACCCCATAACCAATGACAAAGATTAAAAGTTTCTTTTCACATGCTCCAACTGTCTCGGAAAATCCCAAACAAAAAATTGCGGCTTACTGTCTACGTCATCAATAATCACGCACTTCACTAACAACAGTATTTATGGGAAGCCAAACATGCAACAGCTCTAAAAGTACCATTCAATGAAAGAAGCATATCTGGATCCAGTTTAAATGTAATGAACAGTTAATAATACTGCAGAACTTCTAATTAATTGGATTTGAAACATAATCAAAGGTTTTAAAGGTAAATATCCCAAATCATTCACTAAACATATTTACAGGTGTGCCATCAAATCTTCAATGGGTGCACAAGGCACACTATGGCAAGGGCAATAAAATGTATATTTTGCCCTAAGCCTGTAAACACTACAACAGATCTGCAGATGAGTCCAGTGCAAGCAGTTCTCAAACATGCACTGACCCCATTTGGTGAAATAATATTCAGTAAATATTGTGTTATTCACTTATTTTGATATAACAACTAAGGCAGGTATGGCTGCCCATACATTTTAAGTACGGCCAACTGACCATGTGACAGTCATGTGACTTCCAACCCGGATGACAGCTACCGCAACAGACAAACTGTCAACAAAATTAGTTGAAGGAAAAATAATTTCTTAGCCTACTTTTGGTATCAAACTTTTGGATATAAGAAAAATATGACAAATAAGACACTGTTTACATAATTTGATCAAGAACATAAACAGGAAGATTCTTTTTTTTCCACATGATGCAGAAGAGCGAAAGAAGAGCCTGGGGAGTCCCAAAAACTCCCGTGTGACGTCACGAATTAATGTGTAAACAGCGCGAGAGGTCGACCAACACTGGTGCGTGATTATTGTGTAGCGTGAAAAAGGATACTCGGAGGATACTCGAACTCCGTATTCTCGCGGCAATCATATTCTCGCGGTAATGCTATATGAAAGCCCTCAGACATACATGTCTCATTATTTTTATATTGTCTTACAGGCTTCAGGAATACAAAGTATAAAAACACATAAAATTTCAGTTCTGTCTCTTTTTGAAGATTCTGTGACTTCTTAAAGCTAGCGATAACAGAGTATCGGCAAATTTACAGCTTCCCTTCTGACAACAGTGCAAAATCGGTCATTTACAAATTAACATTTTCACATGAAATTTTGTTATTTTCAAAAAAAGAAAATTATTTTGATGTAAATATAACCTTTGTCCTTCATTATTCCATATTTGTTAAATGAAGTATAATCGAACAGCGGAGAAACAAATATTCAAAGCGAGTACCTATATGTGAAATTTTACCGCATAGCGGCAGCCATTTTTTTTTCCCAATTTGATTGGTTCAGTCATGTCATGACCCCTTGTTGTTTTGACGTAGCTCATTTGCATAACCAATCGAATTACAAATTTTTTAATTTATTCAGTATGACGTAGAATTGATCAATGAATCTCATGGTTATTTTCATTTTTAGAATTTCCGTATATTTCCGTGAAAAAATGGGCTGCAAAGATTGGTCAATTTTCAGAAGCGAATATCTTCGCTATTTATGCATCCGAAAGCAAACGAAAGGTACCCTAATGAAGCTGAGGGTTTATGCATCCGAAAGCAAACGAAAGGTACCCTAATGAAGCTGAGGGTTTCCTCTACAAACTGGAGTTAATTTTAGAAGTGTAAACATTAGCGCATCTGTGCGCAAAGCATTAAAACACACCCACTGTTTACACAGTCGGCAATGGCGCGACAGAAAATCTGATACACCGCGACAGGTAAAACATAAAAATACTTAACTGAGCGATGTGTAAATTGAATTGATCGATCGATAAAATTGTCAGACAAAACTTGAGGGGTTGTGTAGTTTGACATAACATAACTTTTTTATTTCTATACGGATTTTGAAAATTTAAACATCTTTATTTTTCTAATGAATTGAACTTTCTCATACTGTTTTTATTTTTGGAAAAATCGCAATTTTAAGAAATGCTCTGTTATCGCTATTAAAGCCAAAGTAGTGAAAAATCACCAAAGGTGGTAACAAGGAACACCCCAGGATGATAAAAGTGGCGATAAAATAGAAAATAATTGTCCGGTCATGTTATTTCTTGCTTTGTTTAATTGAAGTATGGCTATACTAAACATTTTAGATAAGGAAATATTTCTGCCCGCATTTAATTTGCTTACAATGAGAATATGAAGTCCGTATTTCTGCCTAACCACTTTGGAGTAGTACAGTGTGCACATAAAAATATGACATTCACCAGAAGGTAGAAAACGCAAAAATGCCTTGAGTTTTAGATGAAATACTAGAGGGCTCAACTACATATAGTATGTTGGATTGTTGGTCCCCTTCATTTCGTCCGACTTGCTTCTATCTTAAGTACCGTGAGAATAGGGAGTGCCAGTCTAAAACTACAAGATATCTATCTTTACCTATCTGGTGTTTTTGGTTCTTATATCTAGTATCAAAATGATACAAATTCTGCTGAATGGTTAATTTCTGCGACAAGTCATACTAGTTTTTGTGACTCTTTAGCCCCAACGTTGTCATGGATGGATGAATGAAATGGGGTCATTCATCCTTTTCAACAGCATTTCAGTCATATTGTGATAATTGGATTTAAATAAAACTAGAAAGTAGTGACTGGTGACTCAGGCCTGGGTCCTCGTCGTGGTGCTTATGTGCACTCATAAGGCTATGCAACATTTCTGACTAGTTTCGTCAGATTATTCTGACTCCTCAGAGATTTTCGTGTTTGAAATAGCCTGTTGCTGGCTTGTTTATATTGTCCCGCGCGCAACTCACATGATCCACGCCGAAAACGGCGCTCCCTGTCACGTGAGCGGCCCAGGGCCAATCTAAACGGCTCCGAATTAGCACGTGAATGATGCTCACTTGGTCACATGAGCGGCCCCATTGTTTTGTGTGAGCGGCCATAAGCCTCCCACGTGAGCGGCGCTGGACCGACCACGTGAGAGATACTGCCGATAACGTGAGCAGTGCCAAATTGGCACCGCCACGTGATCGGCGCCGTTGATCACGTGAGCGGCGCCAAACCGGCACCGCTAACGTGAGCGTGACCGCTCACACAGCACGGATTTACTGTTCTGTAGACAAACTATTCTTCGTAGCAATGTCATCTTTTTTGACGTTTTTTTGCGGTTGCAACAGGAGGTAATATTACAATATTGTCTCTCCTGGTGCATATAAGCTATGAAAATGTTTACTTATCTTATATGGCGACATCTTTTTTGATTGTTTAACGGGGAAACAATAAACTAAAGAATGCTGGGTAACAGTTTACTATTTAACATTGATACGTGCACATAGTACAATTATAAATTCGCTCTGAGAGGACACTGCACAATGAGAAATGTTGTCTATTTAATAACACGCAAACTTCGCAAACAACAAGACGTCGGCAAAACTAATAGAAAGACAAAGGTCAGAATGATAGAGCACCAACGAGACACCCGCAATAAAGGGACACAGCGGTCGCTAATCTTTTAACCTAACAACTGCTCCCTACAACATATGAAATTTCAGATTGTTGAAATTTCAGCATCAGACCCTGACAGTGAAAAAAGCACTGCCGTCAGTCGGAGAAAGGAGCTCCACTGGGTCTATCAGCTCCACACACTACATGTATGAATGTCCGAATAGGATCAATGTTCAAGGGTAAAGCCGGAGTTTTCCAGTCACTCCGAATTCTGGTATTTAAATAAAGGCAATGACTAGCTGTATGGGTACTCTTGAGTCTACGCATATGGTTAGCGTTGAGGCTGGTAGCGTTGAAGCTGCCTGTATGGCTAGTCAAACAAAAGCATAATGATGATGGTGTAGTTCATAATGGTAAAATTCTTAAGTAGTTAATCAATCCCTCAACGTAATTGCGTTTGCTGACATGCCAGCTGACTGGAGCAGAAATAAATACACTTAGAAGTTCCAAGATGGCCAAAATTTCAAAATGATTCATGAAAAACAGTTGGAGAAGTTGTGCGCACAAGATTTCTATTTAACATGTTTAACAAGTCTTTTGTTGCTGATAAAATAAATAAGTTAGTAAAGAGAAAAAATATAATTTTTCTTACTTTTTTCCCTTTGCTAACTTTGTCATTTTCAGCATCAGAAGACCTATAGAGTAGGTAACTTGTCTGCAGTTATTCGTGAATCATTCTGACCTTCCCAGCTTTTATTTCATGTTCTGTAGATGGGCATATGACTAGGGCTGACTATCATCTCAAATTCTGACTATGACGATACTATCACTATCGGAGAAACCCCTATCACGATACTATTACTATCGAGGGTCGTACATCACGATGCATCACGATACTATCATTGTCTCTGAATATTGCAATTTCTTAAGAATTCAGAGGATTTAAGTAAGTCCCTCATCTCTAAATTAAATACCAGTGCTGTCCACTATGAGTGTGAGCTTTACCACCATCTTATCAAAAGGTTTTTGATGCAAAGCAGACACTTTCAGGGCTCTAGATAACAGGGGTATTTGATAATAAATGAGGGATATTTTTTTTTATTTCTCATTGAAACCATATGTTGTTACCCCTCATCTGAACCGTCTCGTTGAGACGGTTCAGATGAGGGGTTACAACATATGTTTTTATACAGTACTAACAAAAATTATCCCTAATTATCTCCCAATACTCCCTTTTATCTAGAGCTCTGACTTTCAAGTTCCTAAATGACATTTGTTTGGAAGATGAGTGTCCAAAACTAGTCCACAAGGTGAAAATCTACATGAACAAAAACTATCAAAACTATCGATAGCTGAAAGCACTATCGGCGATAGTTATCAATTTTTGAAAACACTATCCCGATAGCACTATCAAGGCAACCATTATCACGATGCATCGATGTATCGTTACACCCCTACATATGACTAAGGGGTTGTTACCTACTCTATAGGTCTCCAGGGGCCATATTTATAAACCGACTTAAATGGTTGCTATGCTGTTGCTAAGGCTATTTTTTACGAAGGAGGTTCCCTACAATTATGAAATTTGCTCTGTAGGAACAGTCTGAAAAAGACTGTTCCTCCTGAGCAAATTTCATAGTTGTAGGGAAACTCCTTCATAGAAATTCTGCCTTAGCAACTACATAGCAACCACTTAAGTCATTTTATAAATACGGCCCCTGATGCTGAAAATGACTAAGTTAGCAAAGGGAAAACAGTAAGAAAAAATTATCTGGGCATAATCCCTAAGTCACATGCACATCTACAGACCAAGAAAATGAAGCCTGCACAGTTTCAGAATGATTATGCAGGAGGAGTGGCGCCCACAGATACCTACTATCAAGTGGGGACTGAACCACGGAAGGACAGAACTACAGAAAGCCAATTAGTATGTCCCCATGCTTTTCTTCGAAAAAAAAGGGGGGTGGGTGGGGCTGGGTACAATAATCTAGACCTTAATATTCCCATTTTTTAGCTATTTGTTCATTGACAACAAAATTACCCGATGTACACTCAACATTTAGGATTTTAATGTTCTTTTCTTTTAAAGCATGTGCTTATTTTCACAGATACATGTAATTTACTGCTGAATAAATCAACACCCAAGCGATGAAATCATGTTTGCAGCGGGAACACAGAAGAAGTATTGGCTATTTCATGGAGAGTCAGAAATAAATCAACTGCGTGCAGAGGCTAACGAGAGATATGTTAAAGATTATGGACATGGAAAATCTGTAAGCTCTTTATAAACTGACAGTAAAACTGTCGGTTAAAAAATTTTTTTCGGTTCTTGCATGTGACAGCTGTAGAATCAAAAATCTATGTGAGAAATTGAATGTGCAAAGTCAGAGCTGTGGAAATACTATGCCCTTCTTGTCCTACTTGTTTCGTTTGACTCTGGACAAGTGAGAAATTTCATTTTACTTGCCCTGGGACAAGTATTCAAAATGTCATCAGTGTAAGTGTTTGAGAATAATTCTGAGATATTTTTCATATTTTCTCATGAAAACATATGTTGTGGGTTCCGTTCCTGTTGGAATTGCTTCATCAAAGGGAATCTAACAGGTGCCCACAATATAAGTTTTAATTCAAAACTTTGTGGCAGTTAGCCAAAAACTATCATCAACTCTTCCTCTATTCATTATTTATTCTTCCTTTCTTATTTCATATATGCTTTTTTCCAGGCAAGTACATACAGTGGACCCTCTTTACAACAACAGTGGACCCTCTTTGCAGTTGTAAAGAATGTATATTTAGAACAATTTAGTCATTTCTTGTGTATCAAAATGACGTAATAAAGAATTTTGCTGTTGCAAAGAGTGTCGTTGTAAAGAGGGTTTGTATTTGTTTGGACAAGTTAATTTTGTCTACATGTATTGTCCATGGACAAGTAGAAAATTTTGATATTTTCACAGCCCTGGCAATGTAATGGGAGAAATTAGCAATCTAAGAACTAACTGAAATTTTAAGAATGACAACTCTTGCTATCTCAAAGTAGAAGTTCATCTCAAAATACATGTACTGATATTTTCTGATTCCAATAGTTTTAGATAGCAAGGGTTGAAATATAAAGAAAATAGGATACCCTAATTGACGTTATTACTTCCCTGTATGCTCAACTCTTTCAAAATGATGGCAAATACTTGCAGTAAACTTTCATTCTTATAAGCGCATTGTAAAAGTGTTGCATTTTGCGAAGGGGGTGGGTGGGAGGCGTATTTAGAGCCTAAAGTGTTGTAAATTAGTCACTGCCATAATACCTTTAATAAGCAATATAAAGCTGGTTGGTCACTTTAAAAGAAGCAATTCTACTATTTTCCTCCCCTTTCAGTAGGGGCCTACTCTTAAAGAATTTGCTCCTCAAGGAGCAAATTCTATCCTTTAAGAGTAGATTCTATCCTTTAAGAGTAGACCCCATTTCATAGAGCTACCTTTAGCATACAGGAATGCATGCAACATAATAAAATGTTATTTTCGGAAAAGAGGAAAGGGGCATTTATTAGAGCAGGTGCATTTATTAGAATTAATACTGTATATGTTTGTAGGAGGAAGAACAACAGCTGTTTTTTCTTGGCCCTTCAGAAGAGAGGTTAATGATGCGACATTTTGAATTCATTCTTCGAGAATTTTGTAAGAAATTCTCCCCAGCTATGCCCAAATATGTACAAGTAAGTCATAACAGTTAATACCATATTAACTATACTTTAGGACAAAAGTTCGACACAGATGTTCTTTTAACATCCATGCAGATCTTTAGTCATTACATGTATTTACTGTTTGAGAAGTTTCGTGCTGGGGGTGGAGGGTATTAAATTCTGAGTTCAGAATTATTGACATGCATGTACATCTGCATACAGTCAATGGTTTTTAAACAAAATTACTGTTACTGATAAACTACTATGTGAAAAATATCGTTGAAAGCAGTAAAATTTTCTCTGAGAATTTAAAAGGTCCAACTGTTTGTGTAGCCAAATAACGGATGCTAAGAAATTTGGCAGAACCACTCAGAGAAGCTCCCCTGTTGAATAGTATCACATGATCTTATACTGTTGTACTTGATCCTTCTTATTCGTAAGACCTTTCTATTAGTGTGAACTGATTATCTGTTTTTAAATGAATAAATATCATAAATGATTTGAGATGGCTAGATCAAAGGAATATTTTGCAATTGTCATGTCATGTCTCATAACATACATAATTTCAGCATTTGTATACAGTAAAATGGGTGTTTCATTGAACTTAATCTAATGCATCAAGTCCACTGTATCTTGTAAGGGAAAGTAGAAATATAGTGTAAAATTTCAGACTAAAGGACCCGGTATCTGGAAAACATCACAAATTAATAAACTCAGAATCAGATGCTGACACTCCCATCTTCTGACCACAGGGTCGTAGGTTTTGAGTCCCACTGAAGATGAGATTCTGGCCAAACAAATGATCGGCAACATGAGAAAACCGAACAAAAAAGTGGCATGTGCGTCAGTAAAGACTCAGATCAGCCTGGGCATCCACCCTGTCTGATCAGCGTCTTTGCTTTGGGCTTAAAGGGTAGATAATGGTCTAAGCTAGCACCATGTGGACAGAAAAGACTCTGATCAGTCTGGTCAGATGCCTAGGCTGATCTGAATCTTCACTGGGCACACATGCCACTTTGATGGTTTTCACGTGTTGCAGCTCAACTGGAGTTGTCTTGCATAGAGTCCACCATAATCAACATCCCATTGTCTTGTTTTGACTGAAATACTGTTGAAAAAGATGTGGAATTTTCAAGTCAGTCATCTTTTCTCTTGTTTGACATTACAGCTCCAAGATCAGTCACTGGCCCTCTAAAAATTCTGAAAATTGGGACACTTCAATCTTTCCCTTTGATGTTGGGGATAGGGTTTGGGATCTGATTCAGTCAGTTCCTGAAGTGTAGTTACTCTTTAAATTCAAAAAATCACCGTAATTGTGTTGAGAATGGAACAGTTGGGTTTTACTATGCAGTGATGCACCCAAAAGATGCAGATGGAATGGCAAACAGTGTAGGCCCTGATCAGACTGCTCCTTTAGGAGCAGTCTGATCTGGATCTGCACTGTTAGCTCAGACCTATCAGTCCCAATACTTAGAATTTTCAGGGCACTACATTTTTAAAAATATTCCAAGAGACATGATGATTGATCACTGGCTGTTTTCTCTTATTTCAGGGGACGGCGCTTACCTATTTCAAGAGATTCTATATACACAATTCTATCATGGATTATCATCCTAGAGATCTTATGTGAGTTTATGTCTTTCTGAAGAATAAGGGAAAGCAGCGGCAATTTTCAGTTTTGCCTCCCATTTTAATGGGAGTCAACTCTTTAAAGACAGGGATGGGACTATATAAGGAAGATTAACTTCCACAGTGTCATTCTGTCTCTTGATCTCGTAGTGTCAACACCTCCAGTCAGCCAATAAAATCATCATTTAACTGGTAAGTCTGGTCCACTGATTGGTTGACTAAATTTTCACACTTTTACATGTACCTATACAGGTAAGATTGCTATGTGCTGGGAACCAGACCCCCCGGCAGAGAAGTCCTGTCTTTAAGGAAAGAATTTTCTCCCTTGCCCAACATGATCACATTACCGGCAACTTCTGTTGATGTTCACCTCCAACTAATCCTGTAGAAAACATGGCAATATTCTTGCATTTCTATCTGTATAAGTTTAGAATCAAACTAATTTTTCCATACCAGGAAAATATCACTGTTGAACCGCTGGTCAAGCAGATACAATTAGCTTTCACTCTGGCATTGCAATCATTCAAATTTATATTTCTCGATCTGCCCTCTAATGTCATGTGTCAATCTGAAGGATAGTTCACTTGAAACATATTTCAAATGAATTGTGGTTTTATAAACATCAAAAATTAGAATAATGTTGCTAATACATGTACTCATTTTTGTCGCACCTGCTTTAGCAAGGTGCGATATAGGTGTCCGGTTTTCCGTCCGTCAGTCCGTTCACATTTACGTCAACCCTGGCGTTAAAATTTGTACAGTGCAGGTGCGACATAGCATTCCGTGGAATTCTTGTGTGAAATAAATTGCGACTTTGACAAGGTGGCTTTGAATAGCAAGATGTAAGGCTTTGGGATGTTTTTTCTGATCTTTACTTACCTTACAAATTGAATACCATCAAATTCTAGATATTGGGACAAATAGGTCTGAGCAAACAGTGCAGACCCAGGTCAGACTGCAGCAGTCTGATCTGAGTCTACACGGTTTGCTTAAGGAGCAGTCTGATCTGGGTCTAAACGGTTCAATGCCTTAAGGAGCAGTCTGATCTGGGTCTACACAGTTTGCCATTCCATCTGCCTATTTTAGACGCATTTGCATTGAAAGCCCAAAGTGTTCAATGTTTAGGACAGTTTATACGGTAATTACTTTGGATGTCCCAATTTTTAGAATTTTTACAGTATTTATTTTGTTTCCAGGTTAACGTGTGTGTATCTTGCTTGTAAAGTGGACGAGTTCAATGTTTCTATAGGACAGTTTGTTGGTAATTTAAAAGGTGATCGAGAAAAATTTGCGAACATTATTTTAGGATTTGAACTGTTACTTATGGACAAATTACATTATCATCTCACAGTGCATAACCCCTTCAGACCTCTAGAAGGATTTTTCATAGATATAAAGGTTTGTAAATTTAATCTTTCAAATAATTATTCCAAATTATTATACTTCCTAAAAGATGTTCAACATTACTCACTTCCTAAAAAATGATCAACACTACTCACTTCCCTAAAGATGGATGATCAACATTACTCACTTCCTAAAAGATGACGATCAATGTTACTCACTTTCTAAAAGATGGATGATCAACATTACTCACTTCCTAAAAGATGATGACCAACATTACTCACTTCCTAAAAGATGGGTGATCAACAATACTCACTTCCTAAAAGATGTGTGATGAACATTACTCACTCCCTAAAAGATGATGATCAGCATTACTCACTTCCTAAAAGATGGATGATCAACATCACTCACTTCCTAAAAGATGGATGCCACTTAGCTATAACAATTGTTTTATCATTCCTGAAGAAGGCCAAAGGCCGAAAATTTGAAAAAAGAGTACCGTAATCAACCCATTTACCGCACATGACCCTATAACCGCACACCATGGCCAGTTCCGGAAAAAACTGCACAAGCGCACACTGCTTTTCCTTTTGAAACTCTCACAAATCCTAACAACTTATCATTACTGTTTCAACAGCAAATTCAAGGCTTGAGTATCATTTTCTGTCCCATAGAAAATATAAACTCACAGTATTTCCAGTCCTACTCCATGTTGTCTCTTTCCAGTCACCCTGCATTTTATTGTTCAGAGTGTGCGGTTATAAGATACATTTTTAACCACACCTTTTTGTTGCAATTTTGAAAAAGTTAAGCGCACGGTGCGGTAAATGGGTCGATTACGGTATTTTTAATTCATTGACTGTAAAATTTAAGCTCACATGTTTAGAAATCTCAGCAGGATTTCCTTTTAGCTTTTGAAGCTGAGTTAATATTTAAATTTTAGTTTAGGTATCACTTTAATACTAGACCTATTTAAAGATATAGATATAAGTACTTGCAATACTATTAATACCGTATACGCGGTAATTTTGGCGGGTTCAAATTTTCGCGGTTAAGGGTCAAAAACATGATTATTAATTTTCATGATTTTTAATTTTGCGGTTAGCAACATGCTCAAAAAGCAAAAAAAAAAAATTTTTTTTTTCCTTGAGTCAGTTCTTTCATTAACCTGCGGCATGGCCGCCCGAGGTTAATGAAAGAACTGACTCAAGTGAAAAGTACCAGCAAGTACATAAGCAAACAGAAACAAAATATATGAACACTGTGTCTACAGAGGACACTTTGTAAGAAACAGGAAAATTTTTGCGATTTAAATATTCGCAGTTTCTAAGTGACGGCGAAATACCGCAAAAAAGGAACACCGCAAAAATTATCTTGTATATGGTATGTTTAACACTTAAAGCATCAAAATGAAAGTACAGTCAGCTCTCGATATCTCGAACACTGATATCTCAAAGAACTCTGTATTATCAAAAAATATAGTTTGGACACATTTCCAATTTCTATTTACATATCAGCTCCAGTACCTGTAATCTCAAACTACATGTACTGATATCTCACAGTAAATGTTATGGGACCAGGGACCAGAAAAATTACTTTGAGCTATCAGTAGTTTGGGAAGAATTTCGACTTTGAGATATCAAGAGTTGACTGTATTTGAATTGGCAAGCACTGTAGATTCAAAGTGGATGGGTCATTATTACAGTAACTGGCTCAGTTGCAACCAAATATTGTTAGAATTTCCAGAAAATTTGTATTTCATATTAGTTTGACTACTTTAGCATTTTCAGATTATCAGATTAGATCTTGATACTGGTTTATTTGATAGATTCTTAAACAATTTCAGACTAGACATTTTAAATCATCAGCCGAAATGTGTTCCAAGGTAGAGAAGCTACGGGCAGGGGCAGAAGAATTCCTCGACAAAGCTCTAGGAACTGATGCTTCACTTATCTTTTCACCATCACAGGTTTGTCCTTATAATTTAATTGTGAAAAAGAGAAAGGTACTTTATCATATCATATGCACATACAGCAGATTCAATCTGATCAGTCTTAAAACTGTATTTATGCAAGGTTTGTTGTATATCAGTGTCCACAATTTTTTAATTTTACACAAATTTGTCAATTGAGATACCTGTACCTGTGAATATGACATTTTTGTAAAGGGCTTCTATGGAAACATAACATAGCAAAGAAAACAAACCAAGTAGTTCCAAGCCAGATTTCTGGTTCATGGGATTTATTGAAGTATAAACGCCGTTTTCTGTATGCTCTTAACCAATTAAAATGCGCTAAATTAGCAGTAGGAAATTGAGTTGGAATTATTATTGAAATAGATCCTTATTATTGTAGATTGCTCTTGCTGCTATAGTTTGGAGTGCTGGACAGGAGAGTTTGAATCTCGACAAGTAAGTGGAGCTGTAATTTCTGTAAAAATTAGAACACCATCATCAGTTACCATATTAATTCACTTATAAGATGGTGAGTTCTTTTTGTCACCCGACGTAGGCGGAGGGGGACTATAGAAATGACCCTTGTCCGTCCGTGTGTGCGTCCGTCCTTCCGTCCATCCTTCCGTTCCGTCCGTCCTTCCGTCCGTCCGAAATCTTGTCCCCGCAACTCCTCCTACGTCTTTCATCGGATTGATTTGAAATTTTACAGATTGTATTCTTATGATATGAAGATGTGCATGTGGTTTTTAGCTCACCTGGCCCGAAGGGCCATAGTGAGCTATTGTCATACCAATGCGTGCGTCGTGCGTCGTCACGGAATTTGTCCGTCAACACCTAAAAACAAATATTCAAACATCTTCTTCTGTAAAATTACTGGTCCCATGGTTCTCAAATTTCACATGGAGCATGACCTGACTCCAGGGTCTCAGAATTGTAAAATTGGGTCAGGTTGAAAATCCAAGATGGCCGCCGTTACTAAAAATAGCAAAAACAACAAAATAAACTTCTTCTCCAGAATCACTGGGTATATTTGTCTGAATTTTGGCATGGAACATCAGTGAAACGTTGGTATTCAAAATTGTAAAAATGAAAAAAATCTGTAGCGGAGTTTTGTCACAGTGACCTACTTTCTGTGTACAAGTGTAATTTTGCTCAAATGCCAATGTCAAAAAACGACTTATTCAAACAACTTCTTCTCTAAAACCACTGCACCTATGGGTCTCAAATTTCACATGGAGCATGACCAGACTGCAGGGTTTCAAAATTGTAAAATTGGGTCAGGTCAAGAATCCAAGATGGCCCCCGTTACTAAAAATAGCAAAAACAACAAAATCAACTTCTCCTCCAGAACCATTTGGTATATTTGGTTGAAAGTTTGCGTGGAACATTAATGGGACCTTGGGATTAAAAATTGTAAAAATGAAAAAAATCTATAGCGGAATTAGGTCACAGTGACCTACTTAGCGTTTACAAGACCGATTTTGCTCAAATGTCAGTATTTCAACAAAACTCAATCAATTGTGGTCAGATTTGGTCAGAAATGGTCCTTGAAAGGAATTATTTCAATTTTGTGCCAGTTGACTATCCAAGATGGCCACCATGGGGGCCGTTACTAAAAATAGCACAAACATAAAAATGAAAATTACTCAAGAACCCTTGAATGGAATTCGACCAATTTTGTGTCAGAATGTTCCTTGCATGAAGCCGTTTCGATAAATTGCAATTTGGCTTTCCAAGATGGCCGACATCTGCTGTTACTAAAAATAGCACAAACATAAAAATGAGCATTACTCAAGAACCCTTGTATGGAATTCGACCAGTTTTGTGTCAGAATGTTCCTTGCATGAAGCCGTTTTGATTAATTGCAATTTGGCTTTCCAAGATGGCCGACATCTGCCATTACCAAAAATAGCACAAACATAAAATGACAATTAGTCAAGAACCCTTGAATGGAAATTGGACCAATTTTGTGTCAGAATGTTTTTTAGCTCGCCTGAGCACGAAGTGCTCAGGGTGAGCTTTTGGGATACCGTGATGTCCGTCGTCCGTCGTACGTCCGTCCGGACGTCCGGACGTCCGTCCGTCCGGACGTCCGTCAACTTTTGCTTGTGTACACTCTAGCGAGCACAGTTTCGATCCAATCTTTACGAAACTTTGTCAGAATGTTAGTCTTTATAAAATCTAGGCCAAGTTCGAAACTGGGTCATGTCGGGTCAAAAACTAGGTCACTAGGTCAAATCTTAGAAAAACCTTGTGTACACTCTAGAGGGCACAGTTTTCATCCAAAGTTCATGAAACTTTGTCAGAATGTTTATCCTCATAATATCTAGGACAAGTTTGAAATTGGGTCACGTCGGGTCTAAAACTAGGTCACTAGGTCAAATCATAGAAAAACCTTGTGTACGCTCTAGAGGACACAATTTTGATCCAATCTTTATGAAACTTTGTCAGAATGTTTATCTCCATTAAATCTAGGCCAAGTTCGAAACTGGGTCATGTCGGGTCAAAAACTAGGTCACTAGGTCAAATCTTAGCAAAACCTTGTGTACGCTCTAGAGGGCACAGTTTTCATCCAAAGTTCATGAAACTTTGTCAGAATGTTTATTCTCATAGTATCTAGGCCAAGTTCGAAACTGGGTCATGTCGGGTCAAAAACTAGGTCACTAGGTCAAATCATAGAAAAACCTTGTGTACGCTCTAGAGGACACAGTTTTGATCCAATCTTTATGAAACATTGTCAGAATGTTTATCTTCATAAACTCTAGGCCAAGTACGAAACTGGGTCATGTTGGATCAAAAACTAGGTCACTAGGTCAAATCTTTGAAAAACCTTGTGTACGCTCTAGAAGGCACAGTTTTGATCCAAAGTCCATGAAACTTAATCAGAAAGTTTATCCTAATAATATCTAGGATAAGTTTGAAACTAGGTCACGTCGGGTCAAAAACTAGGTCACTAGGTCAAATCATAGAAAAAACCTTGTGTATGCTCTAGAGGACACATTTTTGATCCAATCTTTATGAAACATTGTCAGAATGTTTATCTCTATAAACTCTAGGCCAAGTTCGAAACTGGGTCTCGTTGGGTCGAAAACTAGGTCACTAGGTCAAATCTTAGAAAAACCTTGTGTACGCTTTAGAAGGCACAGTTTTGATCCAAAGTTCATGAAACTTTGTCAGAATGATTATCCTTATAATATGTAGGACAAGTTTGAAACTGGGTCATGTCGGGTCAAAAACTAGGTCACTAGGTCAAATCATAGAAAAACCTTGTGTACGCTCTAGAGGACACAGTTTTGATCTAATCTTTATGAAGCTTTGACAGAATGTTTACTTCCATAAACTCTCAGCCAAGTTTGAAAGTAGGTCATGTAGGGTCAAAAACTAGGTCACTAGGTCAAAGCATAGAAAAACCTTGTGTACGCTCTAGAGGACACAGTTTTCATCCAAAGTTCATGAAACTTTGTCAGAATGTTTATCCTCAAAATATGTAGGACAAGTTTGAAACTGGGTCATGTCGGGTCAAAACTTGGTCAGTAGGTCAAATCTTAGAAAAACCTTGTGTACGCTCTAGAAGGCACAGTTTTCATCCAAAGTTCATGAAACTTTGTCAGAATGTTTATCCTCGTAATATCTAGAACAAGTTTGAAACTGGGTCTCGTCGGGTCAAAAACTAGGTCACTAGGTCAAATCATTGAAAAACCTTGTGTACGCTCTAGAGGACACAGTTTTGATCCAATCTTTATGAAACATTGTCAGAATGTTTATCTCCATAAACTCTAGGCCAAGTTCGAAATTGGGTCATGTCGAGTCATAAACTTGGTCACTAGGTCAAATCTTAGAAAAACCTTGTGTGCGCTCTAGAAGGCACAGTTTTGATCCAATCTTCATGAAACTTTGTCAGAATGTTTATCCTCATAATATCTAGAACAAGTTCGAAACTGGGTCACGTCGGGTCAAAAACTAGGTCACTAGGTCAAATCATTGAAAAACCTTGTGTACGCTCTAGAGGACACAGTTTTGATCCAATCTTTATGAAACATTGTCAGAATGTTTATTTCCATAAACTCTAGGCCAAGTTCGAAACTGGGTCATGTCGGGTCAAAAACTTGGTCACTAGGTCAAATCTTAGAAAAACCTTGTGTGCGCTCTAGAAGGCACAGTTTTGATTCAAAGTTCATGAAACTTTGTCAGAATGTTTATACTCATAATATGTAGGACAACTTTGAAACTGGGTCATGTTGGGTCGAAAACTAGGTCACTAGGTCAAATCATAGAAAAACCTTGTGTACGCTCTAGAGGACACAGTTTTGATCTAATCTTTATGAAACTTTGTCAGAATGTTTATCTTCAGTAACTCTCGGCCAAGTTTGAAAGTAGGTCATGTCGGGTAAAAACTAGGTCACTAGGTCAAATCTTAGAAAAACGTTGTGTAAGCACTAGAAGGCATAGTTTTGATCCAATCTTCATGAAACTATGTCAAAATGTTTATTGTCCATATATCTAAGCCCCCTATGAAACTGAGTCACGTCGGCTCAAGGTCAAATCTTAGAAAAACTTTGTGTACACCCTAGAGGGCACAGTTTTGATCCAATCTTCATGAAACTCTGCCAGAATGTTTATCTTAATGAAATCTAGGTAAAGTTTGAAACTGGGTCGTGTCGGGTCAAAACATTGGTCACTAGGTCAAATATAAGAACGACCTTGTATACGCTCCAGAGGGCACAGTTTTAATCCAATCTCAATGAAACTGTGTCAGAATGTTTATTCTTACAATATCCAGGCCAAGTTTGAAACTGGGTCATGTCGGGTCAAAAACTAGGTCAAATGTTAGTATGGTAAAAACTCTTATAAATCTTCACCAGAGCCAGTGAACTGATTAATGCTCAGGTGAGCGATTCAGGGCCACCATGGCCCTCTTGTTTACATGAAGCCATTTCGATTAATTGCAATTTGGCATTCCAAGATGGCCACCATCTGCCGTTACTAAAAATAGCACAAAACATGAAAATGACAATATCTCAGCAACCGCTGAATAGATTTTGACGAAATTTGTGTCTAAATGATTTTTGCATTGAGATGTTTCAAAGTAACTAAATATAGACAAGTTTTAATGGCCTTTGTTACTAAAAATAGAAAAATGTGAAAATAAGAAAATCTCAGTGAAATTGGACTAATTTTCTGTCAGAATGGTCCTTTCATTAAGCTTTTTCGATTTTCTGCATTTTGGCATTCCAAGAAGGCCACCATTTGCCGTTACTAAAAATAGCACAAAACATGAAAATGACAACATCTCATTAACCGCTGAAGCGATTGAGACGAAATTTGTGGCAAAATGATTCTTGCCTTGATGTGTTTCAAAAATTAACAAATATTGACCTGTCAAGTTGGCCTTTGTTACTTAAAATAGCAAAATATGAAAATTAGAAAATTACAATGGAACTGGACTAATTTTGTGTCAAAATGGTCCTTGCATGAAAGCTTTTCAATTTTTTGCATTTTGGCATTCTAAGATGGTCGCCATCTGCCGTTACTAAAATAGCACAAAACATGAAACTGACAATATCTCAGTAACCCCTGAATGGAATTTGTTGAAATTTGTGGCAAAATGATTCTTGCATTGATGTGTTTCAAAAGTAAATATATAAAGACCAGACTAGTTGGCCTCTGTTACTAAAAGTAGCAATATGTGAAAATCTCTTGAATTGGACCCATTTTATATCAGAATGGTCCCGTTGCACAAAAGCCAGGTGAGCGATATCAGGCCCATTTGGGCCTCTTGTTATACGCCCGTTTTGAAAAAACGGACGTATTATGTCGTGGCGCTGTCCGTCCGTCCGTCTGTCCGTCCGTAAACATTCTTGTTCACGCCATAACTCAGTAACCATTTGGGATATCTTCATGAAATTTGGTAGACATATGTATCAGGGTGGGGGAACGTGTTGCGTACAAGAATGGTTGCTCCCCCTTTCTTACTTTTGAAGTTATGCCCCTTTGATTAATTTTTGTCCTGTAAGTCTTGTACGCGCAATAACTAGATAACCGTTTGGGATATCTTTATAAAACTTCATAGCAATGTGAATGAAGTCCTAACGATGTGTCGCGTACAAAAAAGGCTGCTTTCCCTTTCTTCGTTTTAGAGTTAATCCCTTTCATTAGTTCAAAAAGGCTATTTTCGTGTTTTCTTGTACAATATATTGTCAAGGGAAAAAACTAGAACTAAAAATGGTGTAACTTATGTATTTAGGTTATCTCCCTTGTCCAACTAACAGTATATCATGTGTTAAATATTTAGATGATGTTGCAGTCATTATACCCCCACTTTGAAAAAGTGGGGGGTATACTGGTTTACATCTGTCTGTCCATCCGTCCGTCCATCTGTCCGTCCTTCCATCTGTCCTTCCGTCCCCATTTGATCAAATTTTTCATCGAAGATTTCTTCACAACCATACAAGCTAGACTGGTCATATTTGGCATACAGGTTGATGACGACATGTTGTATTGTGGGATTGAGAACCAGCCTTCTCCTGCTTATTCTTCCCTGTATTTGTCTGATTTTCTTTCTTTCCATACTTTGAATAATGAAATTTTTCGTCAAAGATTTCTCCACAACCACGCAAGCTAGAGTAGTCATATTTGTTATGCAGGTTGATGACGACATGTTGTATCGTGGGATCGAGAACCAGCCTTCTCCTGCTTATTCTTCCCTGTATTTGTCTGATTTTCTTTCTTTCCCTACTTTGAATAATGAAATTTTTCGTCAAAGATTTCTGCACAACCATGCAAGCTAGAGTAGTCATATTTAGTATGCAGGTTGGTGACGATATGTTGTATCTTTGGATTGAGAACCAGCCTTTTTCTGCTTATTCTTCCCTGTATTTGTCCAATATTGGTTCTTTCCATACTTTGAATAATAAAATTTTTCGTCAAAGATTTCTCCACAACAAAGCAAGCTAGAGTACTCTTATTTGGTATGCAGGTTGATGACGATATGTTGTATCGTGGGATTGAGAACCAGCCTTTTTCTGCTTATTCTTCCCTGTATTTGTCCAATATTCTTTCTTTCCATACTTTGAATAATGAACTTTTTCATCAATGATTTCTCCACAACCATGCAAGCTAGATTAGTCATATTTGGTATGCAGTTTAATGATGACTTCCTGTATTGTGGGATTGAGAACCAGACTTCTCCTCTTTTTATTCCCTGTATTTGTCCGATTTTCTTTCTCTCTCTACTTTGAAAAATGCATTTTTTTGCAAAAGATTTCTATGCATATGTAAGTTAGGGTAGGGATTTTTGTATGCATGTTGATGATAACTTGTTGTATTGTGGGATTGATAACCAGTCTTCTCCTGCTTATTCTTCCCTATATTTTATTTTTGTTTCGGCCATTTTTAATGGAGTTACGGCCCTTGCTGACTTAGACCTTCCGAAATCTTGTCCCTGCAAATCCTCCTACACCTTTCATCGGATTGATTTGAAATCTTACATATTATATTCTTACTATATGAAGATGTGCATGTGGTTTTTTATTTTTGTTTCGGCCATTTTTAATGGAGTTACGGCCCTTGCTGACTTAGACCTTGTCCCCGCAACTCCTGCAACATCTTATATCAGATCGACTTGAAATTGTGCAAAATGTTTCATCATGATCTGAAGATGTGCATGTGATTTTTGAATTTCAATTGTCCTATTTTTTACAAAGTTATGGCCCTTTGTCATTTTTTGGCATTTTTCCAACTTTTGAACTGTTTGACCGAGAGAGCTGAAATTTGGTATGCTATTAGCATTTGGTAAATTGATTATTTTGATTACTGTTAGGATGTGCTAAATTATAAGTGACAGAGTTATTCCCCTTTCATAGATAATAGACATTCACTTAAAGGTAAAGGGATAACTCCAGAACTATTCATATTAGTGGGCTGAATTTTCATAAATGCATTGTTCATTTTTCATCAAATTCATATAAGCAGGATTATGGCTCTTGTTATTTTGTTACTGGGTATACAGTCTTGATGTTTTGGTCATTTTGTAAGGGCCTATAGTTTCAGTAACCTGATTTTACACATATATCCCCCGTTCTGAACTTAAGTATTTTATAAAGAGGCCCAGTAATTGGTTTTTGTCTTTGCTTATGTTCAGTTATCATTTGCTTACCAGGTTCTGTAATATATATGTTTTCTGTTTTTGGCCATACATTTACTCTGAAACAGAATAAAGGGCTGAAGTTTGTGACACATTTCAAACGTCGGGTGACACTTTGCCGATGGCCTTTTATTATATTTCAAAATTTCCCCAAATATATAAATTAGTCTGCTATGAGATGGGTTCTTCCTTTCCAAAATAATTTCCATCTTTTAAGGTGGACCTGGATTTCAGGACACCCCTTTCACTGACCCACAGTGCAGACCTGGGTTCGAGGTTATAAAACTTGAGAATAATCTCAACCTATAAATAAAGCACACTGATTGGCTGCTTCCGAGCATGTGCTCGAAAGCAGCCAATCAGTGTGCTTTATTTTGAGTTTGAGAATGTACTCAAGTTTTATAACCTCTGGCCAAGGTCAGGGCCTTTGTTCAAAGCCTCATTAGCTTAACATAGACACAGTCACACATTTCATCACTTCTTGCAGCTAATTATGATTAGGACTTTTGATTTGGAGAAACGATCCTATGTACTCAAGCAGACATTATTCATTTTAATCACAAACAAGAGGGCCATGGTGGCCCTGAATCGCTCACCTGAGCATTAATCAGTTCACTGGCTCTGGTGAAGATTTATAAGAGTTTTTACCATACTAACATTTGACCTAGTTTTTGACCCGACATGACCCAGTTTCAAACTTGGCCTGGATATTGTAAGAATAAACATTCTGACACAGTTTCATTGAGATTGGATCAAAACTGTGCCCTCTGGAGCGTATACAAGGTCGTTCTTATATTTGACCTAGTGACCAAGTTTTTGACCCGACACGACCCAGTTTCAAACTTTACCTAGATTTCATTAAGATAAACATTCTGACAGAGTTTCATGAAGTTTGGATCAAAATTGTGCCCTCTAGGGTGTACACAAAGTTTTTCTAAGATTTGACCTTGAGCCGATGTGACTCAGTTTCATAGGGGGCTTAGATATATGGACAATAAACATTTTGACATAGTTTCATGAAGATTGGATCAAAACTATGCCTTCTAGTGCTTACACAACCTTTTTCTAAGATTTGACCTAGTGACCTAGTTTTTTACCCGACATGACCTACTTTCAAACTTGGCCGAGAGTTTACGAAGATAAACATTCTGACAAAGTTTCATAAAGATAAGATCAAAACGGTGTCCTCTAGAGCGTACACAAGGTTTTTCTATGATTTGACCTAGTGACCTAGTTTTCGACCCGACATGACCCAGTTTCAAACTGTCCTACATATTAGGGGGATAAACATTCTGACAAAGTTTCATGAACTTTGGATGAAAACTGTGCCTTCTAGAGCGTACACAAGGTTTTTCTATGATTTGACCTTGTGACCTTGTTTTTGATCCGACATGACCTACTTTCAAACTTGGCCGAGAGTTTATGGAAGTAAACATTCTGACAAAGTTTCATAAAGATTAGATCAAAACTGTGTCCTCTAGAGCGTACACAATGTTTTTCTATGATTTGACCTAGTGACCTAGTTTTTGACCCAACATGACCCAGTTTCAAACTCGTCCTAGATATTATAAAGATAAACATTCTGACAAAGTTTCATGAACTTTGGATGAAAACTGTGCCTTCTAGAGCGTACACAAGGTTTTTCTAAGATTTGACCTAGTGACCAAGTTTTTGACCCGACATGACCCAGTTTCAAACTTGTCCTACATTTTATGAGGATAAACATCTGACAAAGTTTCATGAACTTTGGATCAAAACTGTGTCCTCTAGAGCGTACACAGGGTTTTTCTATGATTTGACCTAGTGACCTTGTTTTTGACACGACATGACCTACTTTCAAACTTGGCCGAGAGTTTATGGAAGTAAACATTCTGACAAAGTTTCATAAAGATTAGATCAAAACTGTGTCCTCTAGAGCGTACACAAGGTTTTTCTATGATTTGACCTAGTGACCTAGTTTTTGACCCGACATGACCCAGTTTCAAATTGTCCTACATATTATGAGGATAAACATTCTGACAAAGTTTCATGAACTTTGGATCAAAACTGTGCCTTCTAGAGCGTACACAAGGCTTTTCTAAGATTTGACCTAGTGACCTAGTTTTTGACCCAACAAGACCCAGTTTCGAACTTGGCCTAGAGTTTATAGAGATAAACAGTCTGACAATGTTTCATTAAAATTTGGATCAAAACTGTGTCCTCTAGAGCATACACAAGGTTTTTTCTATGATTTGACCTTGTGACCTAGTTTTTGACCCGACGTGACCCAGTTTCAAACTTATCCTAGATATTATAAGGATAAACTTTCTGATTATGTTTCATGAACTTTGGATCGAATCTGTGCCTTCTAGAGCGTACACAAGGTTTTTTCTATGATTTGACCTTGTGACCTAGTTTTTGACCCGACGTGACCCAGTTTCAAACTTATCCTAGATATTATAAGGATAAACTTTCTGATTATGTTTCATGAACTTTGGATCGAATCTGTGCCTTCTAGAGCGTACACAAGGTTTTTCTAAGATTTGACCTAGTGACCTAGTTTTTTGACCCGACATGACCCAGTTTCAAACTTGGCCTAGAGTTTATGGAGATAAACATTCTGACAAAATTTCATAAAGATTGGATCAAAACTGTGTCCTCTAGAGCGTACACAAGGTTTTTCTATGATTTGACCTAGTGACCTAGTTTTTGACCCGACATGACCCAGTTTCAAACTTGTCCTAGATACTACAAGGATAAACATTCTGACAAAGTTTCATGAACTTTGGATGAAAACTGTGCCCTCTAGAGCGTACACAAGGTTTTTCTAAGATTTGACCTAGTGACCTAGTTTTTGACCCGACATGACCCAGTTTCGAACTTGGCCTAGATTATATAGAGATAAACATTCTGACAAAGTTTCATAAAGATTGGATCAAAACTGTGTCCTCTAGAGCGTACACAAGGTTTTTCTATGATTTGACCTAGTGACCTAGTTTTAGACCTGACGTGACCCAGTTTCGAACTTGTCCTAGATACTATGAGGATAAACATTCTGACAAAGTTTCATGAACTTTGGATGAAAACTGTGCCCTCTAGAGCGTACACAAGGTTTTTCTAAGATTTGACCTAGTGACCTAGTTTTTGACCCGACATGACCCAGTTTCGAACTTGGCCTAGATTTTATAAAGACTAACATTCTGACAAAGTTTCATACAGATTGGATCAAAACTGTGCCCGCTAGAGTGTACACAAGCAAAAGTTGACGGACGTCCGGACGGACGTACGACGGACGACGGACATCAGGGTATCCCAAAAGCTCACCCTGAGCACTTCGTGCTCAGGTGAGCTAAAAAGAAGAGGGGGCAGGGTGCATGGTGGCATAGTCATCAGGATTCAAAGTGAAACTGTAATGTTTTGTGTCAGAGAACATAGGCAAAGTATTTGGTATCAGAGGATGTGCTTGCGAGTGTCCTTCAGTATTCCAAAGAAGCAGTGCTCCAGATAAGAAGGGGCAACAGGGATAATTCAGAGATAATTTTGCTTATTTCTCAATGAAAACATACATTGTGACCCCACATTAGAACCGTCTCAACGAGACGGTTCTAATGACGGGTAACAAGGTATGTTTTAATTGCCAAATAAGGAAAATTGTCCCTAAATTATGTCTGTTACCCCTTCTTATCTGGAGCAATGAATAAGGAATGATACTTCCCTGTATCTGTTTGATAGCCTTGTAGTCTCAAATCATGTCATAAATACTCTCTATAGCTTTGCTTATTTTTCCCTGCAGATATGTGACAGAGTGTCTACTCGGAGGGTTTTCTAAAGAGGAGGTCAATAAAACAGTATTACAGGTGAAAAGTAAGTCAAACCTTCAGTTTAGTGTAAAATTTTTGAGTATTAAGACAGACAAGTCTGAGCAAACAGTGCAGACCCAGATCAGACTGCTCCTACACTGTTTGTAATACTGTCTCCAATTTTTTGGTGCATTTATGTGGTGTAAAAACAGAATTGTTCCATTTTAGGACTGTCACAGTCCTTCTTTGAGATGGTCCAACTTCTAGAATAGATGCACAGATGATTTTTATGCTCCCCAAAGGGTGAGCATATAGTCCCAGCTTTGTCCATCCTTCCTTCCATCTATCTGTCACACTTTTGTCTCGACAAAATCTCTTAAAGTATTATTAATTTCAAGGGAACTGGATGAAATTTCACACATTGATAGAGGGCAGTGAGAGGAAGTGCAGAGAAAAAGAACCATAGCCCTGTCACAACTAATTATAGTTATTTCCTTTATAAATGAAACTTAAGTAATTGATATAGGGCAATTACAGGAAGTGCAGAGTGCAAGAACCATAATTGAATCTCAAGAAATTCCATATGTTTATATTGACAACAGCTCCATCACCAAGATACCCATAATGCACTCTGGTATGCCTTCAGGGAGCATCGATTCTCTTGTTAATTTTACATTCTTTTTAACAGTATTTCAGTCACACTAGGATGTCCCAACTTTTAGAAATTTACTGTAATCTAATGTACAGTCAAACCTGTGTAAATATGCCTGATATAGTCTGACATACTTCAGGGAACACCCTGTTTAAGATAAATTTGAGAAAAAAATTGTGTAAGAGTCCCTGTGTCTGATTTATTTCGGGGAACTGTTATATAAGAGTCCCTTCAAGGAACACTTGTTCAAGAGTTCCTGTATCAGATATATGTCAAGGAGCACTTGTGTAAGAGCTTCTGTATCTGATATATATCAGGGAACGCTTGTGTAAGAGTCTCTATATCTGATTTATGTCAAGGAAAACACGCGTAAAAGCCTCTATATCTGATTTATTTCAGGGAACACATGTAAGAGTCCCTGTATCTGATACATTTCAAAGAATTCTTGTTTAAACATCTCTGTATCAGATATATTTAAGTGAACACTTGTGTAAGAGTCCCTGTATCTAATACATTTCAAAGAATTTTTGTTTTAGGGAACACGTGTGTAAGAGTCCCTGTATCTGATACATTTCAAAGAATTTTTGTTTTAGGGAACACGTGTGTAAGAGTCCCTGTATCTGATATGTTTCAGAGAATTCTTGTTTTAGGGAACACGTGTGTAAGAGTCCCTGTATCTGATATGTTTCAGAGAATTCTTGTTTTAGGGAACACGTGTGTAAGAGTCTCTGTATCTGATATGTTTCAGAGAATTCTTGTTTTAGGGAACACGTGTGTAAGAGTCCCTGTATCTGATATGTTTCAGAGAATTCTTGTTTTAGGGAACACGTGTGTAAGAGTCCCTGTATCTGATACATTTCAAAGAATTTTTGTTTTAGGGAACACGTGTGTAAGAGTCCCTGTATCTGATACATTTCAAAGAATTTTTGTTTTAGGGAACACGTGTGTAAGAGTCCCTGTATCTGATACGTTTCAAAGAATTCTTGTTTTAGGGAACACGTGTGTGAGAGTCCCTGTATCTGATACATTTCAAAGAATTTTTGTTTTAGGGAACACGTGTGTAAGAGTCCCTGTATCTGATACGTTTCAAAGAATTTTTGTTTTAGGGAACACGTGTGTAAGAGTCCCTGTATCTGATACGTTTCAAAGAATTCTTGTTTTAGGGAACACGTGTGTAAGAGTCCCTGTATCTGATACGTTTCAAAGAATTCTTGTTTTAGGGAACACGTGTGTAAGAGTCCCTGTATCTGATACATTTCAAAGAATTTTTGTTTTAGGGAACACGTGTGTAAGAGTCCCTGTATCTGATACATTTCAAAGAATTTTTGTTTTAGGGAACACGTGTGTAAGAGTCCCTGTATCTGATATGTTTCAGAGAATTTTTGTTTTAGGGAACACGTGTGTAAGAGTCCCTGTATCTGATATGTTTCAGAGAATTCTTGTTTTAGGGAACACGTGTGTAAGAGTCCCTGTATCTGATATGTTTCAGAGAATTCTTAGGGAACACGTGTGTAAGAGTCCCTGTATCTGATATGTTTCAGAGAATTCATGTTTTAGGGAACACGTGTGTAAGAGTCCCTGTATCTGATATGGGGAACACGTGTGTAAGAGTCCCTGTATCTGATATGTTTCAGAGAATTCTTGTTTTAGGGAACACGTGTGTAAGAGTCTCTGTATCTGATACATTTCAAAGAATTTTTGTTTTAGGGAACACGTGTGTAAGAGTCCCTGTATCTGATACATTTCAAAGAATTTTTGTTTTAGGGAACACGTGTGTAAGAGTCCCTGTATCTGATATGTTTCAGAGAATTTTTGTTTTAGGGAACACGTGTGTAAGAGTCCCTGTATCTGATACGTTTCAAAGAATTTTTGTTTTAGGGAACACGTGTGTAAGAGTCCCTGTATCTGATACATTTCAAAGAATTTTTGTTTTAGGGAACACGTGTGTAAGAGTCTCTGTATCTGATACATTTCAAAGAATTTTTGTTTTAGGGAACACGTGTGTAAGAGTCCCTGTATCTGATACATTTCAAAGAATTTTTGTTTTAGGGAACACGTGTGTAAGAGTCCCTGTATCTGATATGTTTCAGAGAATTTTTGTTTTAGGGAACACGTGTGTAAGAGTCCCTGTATCTGATACGTTTCAAAGAATTTTTGTTTTAGGGAACACGTGTGTAAGAGTCCCTGTATCTGATACATTTCAAAGAATTTTTGTTTTAGGGAACACGTGTGTAAGAGTCCCTGTATCTGATACATTTCAAAGAATTTTTGTTTTAGGGAACACGTGTGTAAGAGTCTCTGTATCTGATACATTTCAAAGAATTTTTGTTTTAGGGAACACGTGTGTTAGAGTCCCTGTATCTGATATGTTTCAGAGAATTTTTGTTTTAGGGAACACGTGTGTAAGAGTCCCTGTATCTGATATGTTTCAGAGAATTCTTGTTTTAGGGAACACGTTTGTAAGAGTCCCTGTATCTGATATGTTTCAGAGAATTCTTGTTTTAGGGAACACGTGTGTAAGAGTCCCTGTATCTGATATGTTTCAGAGAATTCTTGTTTTAGGGAACACGTGTGTAAGAGTCCCTGTATCTGATATGTTTCAGAGAATTCTTGTTTTAGGGAACACGTGTGTAAGAGTCCCTGTATCTGATATGTTTCAGAGAATTCTTGTTTTAGGGAACACGTGTGTAAGAGTCTCTGTATCTGATATGTTTCAGAGAATTCTTGTTTTAGGGAACACGTGTGTAAGAGTCCCTGTATCTGATATGTTTCAGAGAATTCTTGTTTTAGGGAACACGTGTGTAAGAGTCTCTGTATCTGATATGTTTCAGAGAATTCTTGTTTTAGGGAACACGTGTGTAAGAGTCCCTGTATCTGATATGTTTCAGAGAATTTTTGTTTTAGGAAACACGTGTGTAAGAGTCTCTGTATCTGATACGTTTAAGCCAAGACTTGTGTAAAATTTTCTAAGTTTGGTATGTTTTAGGCAACACTTACATAAAGTTGTCTGTGACTGATGTATTTCAGGAATCAAACAGATGGTGAAGACCCAAGAACCCCTGCAGAGGGATTTGATAGGGCAGGTGCAGAGGAAGTTAGAGGCATGTCGCAACCAGGAAAATAATCCAGAAAGTGAAATGTAAATGAATTGCAATTCTCAAAAAGGACGCTTGACAAATTTGTCAAATATATGAACAGCAAAGGTTCTGATCAGACTGCATTAGCACAGTCTGAGCAGAACCCAGTGCTCCAGATAAGAAGGGGTAACAGGGATAATTTAGGGATAATTTTCTGTATTTCTCCATAGAAACAGAGACGGTTCTAATGAGGGGTCACAACATATGTTTTTGTTGAGAGATAAGAAAAATTATCTCTGAATTATCCCTGTAACCCCTTCTTATCTGGTGGTCTGGTCAACCTTTGCTGTTTGTACACATTGTCAAATTGACTGCTATTAAAATGGATTCCGACCAAATTTTTGTCAAAATCATGCATGTATCGAGTTTTTTAGAATTACCCAAAAACAAAACTTGTAAGATGTCTACTGGTATCAAAAGCTAGCAGATTATGCAAGTGAGGAAATTTGAAGAACCCCAGAATGGCTTTACCAAATTTGGTCAGAACCAAATGTGTATGGATATTTTGCAAATTTATGCTGATTGAGATGACAACCATCAACTGTTACTATAAATAGGGATAAATATGAAAATAATATGTTTTTTTGCGAACTGCAGAACAGATTTTGATGAAACATATGTGAAAATGATCCTTTCATGATGTGCAAAATGAACCATCTAAGATGGCCACCAAATGTTACTAAATATAGCAAACCATGAAAGTGGGAAAATTTCAAGAACCCCTGGAGTTTGCATCAACATTTTGGCAAATTTATGCAACTGATCAGCCATTAGAAGATTTTGATATATTATGGCAAACTTATTAGGTGATTGATACTAGGCCTGTTTGGGCCTTTTGTCATTTCTGAAGATTTTGGTTAAAAATATGAATCAGATGCTCTGATTTCCTGCTCGCATGCACAGTCTGCTCAGACTGAGCATTGTATTCTGTATCTTAGATATATGAATATTGGAATCAGCTCTGGAGATAAGAAGGGGTAACAGGGATCATTTTTCTTATTTCTCAATAAAAACATATGTTGTGACCCCTCCTGAGAAATGTCTCACTGAGATGTTTCTGATGAAGGGTTACAATATACGTTTCTATGGACAGTTAAGAAAGATAACCTCAGAAGTATCTGCAAAAATTCTCATTACCTGAAGCTCTGTGAAATAAATACTGTGTTAATCCTATTAAAGGCCTCTGCTGTAATAAACACACTCTATCTCTTTTCTGCAAAGATTGTTATATTCACTTGCATAAATTCCTGTTTGCTTCACTAGATGAGGTAGCTCTTTGACGTGGGATCTACAATAAAGGCATGAATTTGCTCCTAGAGTTGACTCATACTGAGAAGGGAGACAAAATAGTAGAGTTGCTTCCTCTAAAAGTATGCCCATTAACCTTAATACTATTAATTAGTAGTTTTTGAGCAGTGGCTGATTTACTACACTTTATGCTCTAAATAACTCCCCCGTTTCATAAAATGCAACGCCTTGGGGCATTTAATAGGATTAATATGGTATTGTATTTCAGATATAAGCGGAAACTTGAAGAGATGTTTGAGGATGAAGAAGAAGAAAGGAGTAGAAAAAGAGCAAGAATAGCAGAGGTGGGTGAAATATTCAGGGCCCAGTTGTTTAAAACTAACAACACCATTACTGAACGACAAGTTATAATTCAAACTGTAATATTTCAAATTTGCCAAAGTTTTTGTTGAAAATGTGAGAAGCTTTTGCCAATATTTTTTGAAGAATAATGTAAGAAGCTTTTGTACATATTTTCTACAAAAAGTATCAATGTATTTGGCTAAAATGTCACCAAACACTTAACAAGTTGACCGCTTAACAATTTCATTAGGCTAACAATGCATTGAACAACTGGGCCCTGAACTTTAGATAAGAGAGTATTGGGTATGATTAATCCTTAAAGCAACTAAATTATTTCTGCAAGATTTCAAAACTTGTTTAGTCCAAGCTATATCACGTTGAGGATTTAGAGACTAGAGGGCAAACAGTGTAGTGTAGATGTAGAGCCACTAGTGACTTCATCTGGATCTAGCTATAAACATAACTACAGAAGAACTTCAATGGCTCGAACAGGTTTGGGACCATGAAAATTAGTTCCAGCCAAGGATAGTTCTAGCCATCCAGTGTTAGTTTCTATATAAAGTGACTTTTAGGGACCCAGGAAGGAGTTCTAGCCAGGCAGGGCTTACGAACCATCAGGATTCAAGCCATTGAAGTTCTGCTGTATTTTAATTTTTGGTGCTGCAAGTGTTAAGAAACATATCGGCTGTTATAATGTTTTGTTGAATAATATATAGAGTTTATTAATCGTCCCATTTAAAATATGGGATTTATAATCTGAGGGAGGTTTAAAGATCCAATAAAGAAACGAGTCAGAAGGACGAGTTTCTTTATCGGATCTTTAAACCTTCCGCGGTTTATAAATCCCATATTTTGAATGGGACGATTTAATAAACTGTATATTACATTCATATGTCCTACAACTGAAGCATCTTTCCATCTGTTTTTATGTTTTCAAGAGTCCTTCTGAGAGCCTGTGCACAATTTTGCAAAAGAATACACGAAAATTGAAATTATATGACCGCCATTTTGTTTTCTGAAAGGGTTAAGGTTTGTCAAAATAAGAATAATTTACTTGCCTATGGAACCTACAGCATACTTTTACAATCATTGTCAGTACGGCTACTGGTCCCGACGATCGAAGGCTCGAAGAAAGTCTCACAGCTATGAACTGGATGGTATGTTTCTTATAGCACAATGCAGAGCGTGTGTGATAAACGGCATTGCAGTCCTACATAAAACTGACGATTCACAGAATTATTCAGTTGAACACGCCAGTAAAATACACCAAAGTTTGTTATAGGTTTGACATTTCGTAATTTAAATCTGTTGCTTTTTCTCAATATCGTAAAAGACAATTCTGACGTGTTTGTATAGCTTCAACTGCAGTCGAAAGATACACTATGAAAAGTAGTTCTAAAAGCCGGTATCCGGCCTTACATCAATAGCCAATCACTGAATATTATAGAGAAGGTAACCAATTCTACAGGGATTTATTTCCCTAGAGGAAATAAATCCTCTCGGAGACCTGGGAAATAGTATATTTATATTGGCAAGAAATCCTTGTATTTCTTTGCTAAGAATGTAATATATTACTTTAGGAGTTCAGTTGTAAAGAAGATCATTTCAAGAGTATGGAGCGCAAGTGATGTATCTACTTTTATCATATGACGTCGCTGTTATTCAGTGGATAATATCGTGTCATAAAAATTGTATGACCACACGTGTAATAACACTTTGGCGCGTATACAACGTCAATGTCTACAATGCGTTTTCGAATTGAAATAATGTTCAGTTTGAAGACGTTATAATCCCATTTTGAAGTGTCATATGATAAACAGAATTTTACACTCGTGGTCATTTCATATGAAACTAGCCAAAGGCTGGTTTCATAAATTCATACAAAATGACCACTCAAGTAAGATCCTCTATATAATTCCAATTAAATTTTTTACTGCTAATTTAGCGCAATTTGACTGGTCAAGAGGGTTCAGAAAATGGCATTTATACTTTGAAAAATTTGGAACTGTTTGAACTATTTTCTTTGTGGCAGCTTCTAAAAAACTCAGAATGGCTGACATTTTTAAGGTAACAATTACAGAGTTGGAATTATAGGAAACAAATTTTAGTTTTTGTGGATTTTATGGATGTTTAAATGCCATCACAAACTTAACATAAAGCCCTTTATTCAGTTTGTGAGTGATTTGCCAGCGTTTACACATTGATAAAATCCACAAAAATAAAATTCTTTCCTACAACAACTTGCACCTTCCAAGCCTTTATCGATTTCAACAAATAAAATTGCAAAATATCTCTATTTATTCTCACAAGTATTATTTTGAATGGTGATGAAATTAGTTAAAAATGTTTCTTTTACACATGATTAATTTTATTATTATTTATTTACAGGAAGAAAAAGAGGCAGAGAGAGTACTTCTGAATGACTGAAAAGAAAATAGGCCATTCAGGGAATATTGGTCTGTACCAGTCACCCATGCAGAGGAGTCCAGTTTTATATGTTGCAAGCCATCTGCCATAAAAAAAAATTCTAAAATTTGGGACACTTAAAACAATTACCATAGTTATCCTAAAATTGGAATAGTTTGGTTTCAAAATCAAGTTATGCATCCAAAATATGCAGATGAAATGACAAAAAGTGTAGATTTTGATCAGACTGGGTGCAGTCTGTAAGAGATAACCCCATTTTGGAAGGGCTATGCCTTCCACGGAAGCAAACAAGCAGTCACATAAGTTGCTCCCCTTTGTAAAAATGGCCGAAAACATGCAGTTGTTCCCATACACTTTAAGTTAATAGCTAGAGTTAGAAGGAGACTAAGGAGACGGTGTGATTGGTGCTCTTAGAAAAATAATCTGATCAGGTTGTGAAGAATTGTAGATACGGAGCTGATCAAATAATAATTCTGGGATAATCTGTGGCTTTTGCGGAAAGTATGTTATGTAAATTTGCCTGAATTCCTGTTTGCGTCCCTGGATAAGGTATTTCTTCGAAATAGGGTCTACTATTAAAGGAAAGAATTTGCTCCCATGGGAGCAAATTCTTTCCTTTAAGAGTTGAGCCCTACTGAGAAAGGAGGAAAAATAGTATAGTTGCTTCCTTTGAAAGTATGCCTATCACCTTAATATCATAGGTACTTTGGCAGTGACAGATTTACTACACTTTAGACCACCCCCTTTCGCAGAATGCAATGCCCCGGGGCATTTAATAGGATTAATATGGTATGTTATTTGCCCATGAAAATCATTTTGTGTGACACTCTTTTAAACACCCTTGTTTTGAATGAGAAATTTATACAATTGTGTCACCTTTTCTGGACTTTAGAGGAAAACAGGATAGGCCAAAGGGACACAGTAATTAAGAGATTTTTTGTCTTGCCTATGCCTTTCTGAAAGCGAGACATGGGTATTGCTTTTCCAGCATAGGCATTGGCGTGGAAGTTTTCTGGTTTAGCTCAGCCAGCAATATAGGGGTACTGGGGCCACTTTGTGACAGAAAAAAGACAAACAAGACACAACGTTTTTTGAAATTCTTGTTGTACTGTCAAGGTTCGAAATTAACAGTAGCAAGTAGCAAATTTGCCACCTAAAAATCTCATTTGCCACCTCAAGAAAGTGAGTAGCAAAAAGTTGCTGCCTAGGAATTCTTCAGTAAAAGTTAATTTCTTGGAAGTAATAGCCGATTTTCCCATTTGATTTACCTTTTATAGCATTATTAGAAAATGTCTAGAAATGCGTATTTCTGATCAAATCTTGCTCAGACTTTATCATGGCGTAGACGAGTACCTGTACCTTCCATATGCATGAAAAATTCGCATTAATGAAATTGTCGACAATGGTCTCTTATTGAAAACTGTGACATTGAAAACTGACCCCTGCCTTGTTCAGAGATGCGTCACAAAGTACTGAATTGACACAAAAGAATGAAATTTTTGGGTTGAACTGTCCCATTGTCTACCTCTAACGCTGTATGGGTTTTTCTTTTAAATTGTTTGTAATGTCCAAGAAAAAACCAAAATATTACCTTGTGTGTTTCTTTTTTTGTTTGGTATATGTGTAAGACAAAGCACAATTCCATACTGTCAAAGGCATTATCAATGCCTTTGACCTTGTAGAATTTTGTTTGGTCATAAATCTGAGGACTGTTTAGTGGCAAGAAGACTGTTTTTGCTACCGGGTATGTGAGTTTTGCTACTAGCTTTTATACCAGGTAGCAAGTGCTTGCTACCTGCGAAAAAAGTTAATTTCTGACACTGACTGTTGACTGTAGTTATCTCAAGCACTGATATCTCTAAGTACCCTCTGATATCAAAGAACATAATTTGGCCAAATTTCCTATTTTTCTAAACATTTCAACTCTGGATACCTCAAACTACCAGAAAATTTACTTTGAGATATCAGTAATTTGAAATGAACTTTGACTTTGAAATATGGAGAGTTGACTGTATTTATATGGTTATAAGACAGGGTTTTCTTTCTCCACACAGTACCCCAAATATGTAAATCAGTCACGGATAATTCAGCTATTAGATAATTTTTGTCACACCTGCTTTAGCAAGGTGCGATGTAAGCGTCCGGTTTTCCATCCGTCATTCAGTCCGTCAGTCCGGTCACATTTACGACAACCCTGGCGTTAAGTTTTGTAAAGTTAATTTCTCCGAAACCACTGCAGCCATGGTTCTCAAATTTTATATGTACCATCCAAGATGGCTGCCATTGTCGTTACTAAAATAGCAAAAACATGAAAATTACTATATTTCAGGAAACCCTGAATGGATTTGGACCAATTTTATGTCAGAATTAGCCTTGCATATAGCTATTTTGGTTTTTGGCAAATTGGCCATCCAAGATGGCTGCCAGCCACAGTTACTAAAAATAGCACAAACATGAAAATGGCAGTACCTTAAGAACCATTGGGTGGATTTCGACAAAATTTAGGTCAGAATAATGCCTGAAACTATTTCGTTTTCCTTTAATTTTCAATTTTTGCTTTCACTTTCTTCTCGACATGATCTCTGCTACTGTGGAAATGCAATGCAGGTATGGCATAGCATTCTGCGCAATTCTTGTTTCCCTTCCAGAACAATCCCAAAAATCTAGATCCATCTTGTAAGATGGATCTAGATTTTTGGGATTGTTTTGGAAGGGTAAAACCTCCATCTTATAATGGAATAAATATGTTATGTTTAAGATGTGTTCAAAACTTATACATATAGTGTACTTACGCATTGTTGATTTACATTTTATATGTGCTGATAATGAGATTACACTTGAAAAATAACACCAAATGTTTGAATTTAAATTGTTTTTATTCCGTCTTCCATTGGTGTTTATTTTTTAAACAAAACCAGATGTCTCCCTGACCCTCCTCTCAACTAAATCAGCCCACCAGATGTGCATTTCGAAATTTTGTTATTAACAGGAGGTTTACAAAGTCGGTCATTTAGGGTAAGTTTCAGAAAACACCCTGTCAACCCAAAATTTATATATTTTGTATAGTTTGTTCTTGTACCTATCTCTGATGCAGCACAGATAGAGTAAGGGGACATGGCTTCGCACAGGGCATGGCTTCGCACACCTACGGGATTTCTTAGTATGTGTCAGTCATCAGTTGTCTGAAGATCATTTTGTTTTGCAATTATTTCAAGGTTGTTTAAATGAAGGCTTTTGACATCACTTTCCCGTGCAGTGCATCACATGCATTTTGGCTCCAAAAATATTTAAAACTTTCAGATCAAAGTCGGGGAAAGTTTAACATTTTTATCCCCCGGGGGATATAGCGATGAGCCTGGCGTCCGTCCGTCTGTCCGTCCGTCCGTCCGTCCGTAAACACTTTCTTGTCCGCTCTATATCTTGAATACCCTTCGGAATATTTTCATGATACTTCACAGTTATGTAGAACAGGTCATGACGATGTGTCGCGTACAAGAATGGTAACTCTTGCTATTGTACTTTTTGAATTATCTCCCCTTTGGTGATTTTTTGGCAGATTCGTGTCCGCTCTGTAATTTGAATACCCTTTGGAATATTTTCATGATACTTCACAGAAATGTAGAACAGGTCATGACGATGTGTCGCGAACAAGAATGACAACTCTTGCTTTCTTACTTTTTGAGTTATTTCCCCTTGATAGTTTTAGGTGTGATTTTTTGGCACATTCGTGTCCGCTCTGTAACTTGAATACCCTTTGGAATATTCTCATGATACTTCACAGATATGTAGAACAGGTCATGAGGGTGTGTCGCGAACAAGAATGACAACTCTTGCTTTCTTACTTTTTGGGTTATTTCCCCTTGATCATTTTAGGTATGCTTTCGTGTCCGCTCTATAACTTGAATACCTTTTGGAATATTTTCATGATACTTCACAGATATGTAGAACAGGTCATGATGATGTGTCGCGAACAAGTATGACAACTCCTGCTTTCTTACTTTTTGAGTTATTTCCCCTTGATGGTTTTAGGTGTGATTTCGTGTCCGCTCTATAACTTGAATACCTTTTGGAATATTTTCATGATACTTCACAGATATGTAGAACAGGTCATGACAATGTGTCAGGAACAAGAATGACAACTCTTGCTTTCTTACTTTTGGAGTTATTTCCCTTTGATGATTTTAGGTGTCCGCTCCATAACTTGAATACCTTTTGAAATATTTTCATGATACTTCACAGATATGTAGAACAGGTCATGACAATTTGTCTCATACATGAATGATAACTCTTGCTTTTATACTTTGTGAGTTATTTCCCTTTGGTAGTTTGAGCTGCTGTTTGTATAACCCTGGCCAGCTCCAGAATTTGAATAACCTTGTACCTTTTAGAACATTGATGATCATGCTGTGATATCCTATCAGTGTTTCAGTGTTCCTAACTCTCTCTGACCCCTCCACATTCCTGTGCCCCGTCCCGCACCCCCCCCCCCCCCCCCCCAAAAAAAAAAAAAAAAAAAAAAAATTTCTAGATTTGGATTCTTTGTCCAAATTCACTTACTAGAGAGCTCAAAATTAGGTTTGTAGGGCTTGTACTTTAGAAGTTATTCACACATTTTGAAAGTTGAATGTATAGTATGCTATACATTTGTGTATATGGTGGCTGTTTGAGACATTACCTCTTTTTAGCTGTCAAGCATACTGTTTTAGTCTGAGTGTTATATAAGCATGCATCTGTTAACAGTTAATGTCAAACAGAAGCATAAAAAAGACAATATATTACTAATATGTGTTTTGAAGTGCACCCTTTTTACCAAGGCCCATGGGGATCTTCGGTCGGGGGATTTGCCATCTCCTCTGATGGCTATTTTTAGAACAGGCAATATTATTGATTGCACACTGTCGAAATTTGGCTCCTGAAGTCTTATTGAAATTGTCTTTTGCTCTCTTCAGAAGACAAAGTGCACAATCATCAAAACCTATGCCGGTTATATAGACACCAAAGATTTTCCATGCAACGGATGTGAATTTTGTCCCTCACTTTTATAGAAAAGTCCGCATATTATTTTTAGCTGTCATCCTATTTTGTCGAAAGTCCACTGTAAGATTACACAGTCGAGCTGTGATGGATTCAACAACAAATTGTCAGTCACTTATTAACCAGTGTTTTAAAATCAAATAAAATTCTGAACATCACTGACTTTTAGCTCGCCTGAGCACGAAGTGCTCAGGGTGAGCTTTTGGGATACCCTGATGTCCGTCGTACGTCCGGACGTCCGTCTGTCCATCAACTTTTGCTTGTGTACACTCTAGCGGGCACAGTTTCGATCCAATCTTTATGAAACTTTGTCAGAATGTTAGTCTTTATAAAATCTAGGCCAAGTTCGAAACTGGGTCATGTCGGGTCAAAAACTAGGTCACTAGGTCAAATCTTAGAAAAACCTTGTGTACACTCTAGAAGGCACAGTTTTCATCCAAAAATCATGAAACTTTGTCAGAATGTTTATCTTTATAATATCTAGGACAAGTTCGAAACTGGGTCACGTTGGGTCAAAAACTAGGTCACTAGGTCAAATCTTAGAAAAACCTTGTGTACGCTCTAGAAGGCACAGTTTTTCATCCAAAGTTCATGAAACTTAGTCAGAATGTTTATCCTCATAATATCTAGGACAAGTTTGAAATTGGGTCACGTCGGGTCAAAAACTAGGTCACTAGGTCAAATCATAGAAAAACCTTGTGTACGCTCTAGAGGACACAGTTTTGATCCAATCTATATGAAACGTTGTCAGAATATATATCTCCATAAACTCTATGCCAAGTTCGAAACTGGGTCATGTCGGGTCAAAAACTAGGTCACTAGGTCAAATCTTAGTAAAACCTTGTGTACACTCTAGAAGGCACAGTTTTCATCCAAAGTTCATGAAACTTTGTCAGAATGTTTATCTTTAAAATATCTAGGACAAGTTCGAAACTGGGTCACGTCGGGTCAAAAACAAGGTCACTAGGTCAAATCTTAGAAAAACCTTGAGTACACTCTAGAAGGCACAGTTTTCATCCAAAGTTCATGAAACTTAGTCAGAATGTTTATCCTCATAATATCTAGGACAAGTTTGAAACTGGGTCACGTCGGGTCAAAAACTAGTTCACTAGGTCAAATCATAGAAAAACCTTGTGTACGCTCTAGAGGACACAGTTTTGATCCAATCTATATGAAACGTTGTCAGAATATATATCTCCATAAACTCTAGGCCAAGTTTGAAACTGGGTCATGTTGGGTCAAAAACTAGGTCACTAGGTCAAATCTTAGAAAACCTTGTGTACACTCTAGAAGGCACAGTTATCATCCGAAGTTCATGAAACTTTGTCAGAATGTTTATCTTTATAATATCTAGGACGAGTTTGAAACTGGGTCATGTTGGGTCAAAAACTAGGTCACTAGGTCAAATCATAGAAAAACATTGTGTACGCTCTAGAGGACACAGTTTTGATCTAATCTTTATGAAACTTTGTCAGAATGTTTACTTCCATAAACTCTCGGCCAAGTTTGAAAGTAGGTCATGTCGGATCAAAAACAAGGTCACAAGGTCAAATCATAGAAAAACCTTGTGTACGCTCTAGAAGGCACAGTTTTCATCCAAAGTTCATGAAACTTTGTCAGAATGTTTATCCCCCTAATATGTAGGACAGTTTGAAACTGGGTCATGTCGGGTCGAAAACTAGGTCACTAGGTCAAATCATAGAAAAACCTTGTGTACGCTCTAGAGGACACAGTTTTGATCTAATCTTTATGAAACTTTGTCAGAATGTTTATCTTCATAAACTCTCGGCCAAGTTTGAAAGTAGGTCATGTCGGATAAAAAACTAGGTCACTAGGTCAAATCTTAGAAAAACATTGTGTAAGCACTAGAAGGCATAGTTTTGATCCAATCTTCATGAAACTATGTCAAAATGTTTATTGTCCATATATCTAAGCCCCCTATGAAACTGAGTCACGTCGGCTCAAGGTCAAATCTTAGAAAAACTTTGTGTACACCCTAGAGGGCACACTTTTGATCCAATCTTCATGAAACTCTGTCAGAATGTTTATCTTAATGAAATCTAGGTAAAGTTTGAAACTGGGTCGTGTCGGGTCAAAAACTTGGTCACTAGGTCAAATATAAGAACGACCTTGTATACGCTCCAGAGGGCACAGTTTTGATCCAATCTCAATGAAACTGTGTCAGAATGTTTATTCTTACAATATCCAGGCCAAGTTTGAAACTGGGTCATGTAGAGTCAAAAACTAGTTCAAATGTTAGTATGGTAAAAACTCTTATAAATCTTCACCAGAGCCAGTGAACTGATTAATGCTCAGGTGAGCGATTCAGGGCCACCATGGCCCTCTTGTTGTCTTTCCATTATGGAAGGAACATTGACATTATACTATTACCTTGTTGGTTGGTTGGTTGATTTGATGCTTAACGTCCACGGTAAACAGCTAAGGTCATGTCGGGACGGCCAGTTAACCTAACCACACTATTCCTGGGCAGGCTTAGACCTCCTAAGCGGTTAACCAGTACTAAGTGCACATACCTTCGCCAGTAACTGACAACTGTCCTTCTTGAATCAGCGGAAGGAGAAACGAAAGTATGTGGCCAGACCAGGTTTCGAACCCAGGACCTCTGACTTATGAGTCAGGTGCCCTACCGATTGCGCTACGCGGCCCGGCACTATTACCTTGTAAACTATAAATAAACAAGAGGGCCATGAGGCCCTGAATTGCTCACCTGAACAATTGACAAAGTGGGTTTTTCTGCAACTGTCAAAATATGAGTCTTGGGTCAATAAGTCAAAGAATGACCATGACCTCTTGTACTCATAAATCTTCATGTACTCATTAAGACAACCATATAAACCATTTTTCAGGCCAAAATCTTCAAAACTTTCCATGAAATCTTATGTTCTGGCATTTTCCCATAAAAAGGTCAAGGTAAACCCAAGGTCATCATTTGAACAGTCTTGGTAGTACTCTAGTACTACATGCTTCTTACCAAGTTTCAAGGTCATAGGTGTATTGGTTCTGGAGAAGAAAAATATTAAAGGTTTATAGCATAAATGGGTATTGTGGCCATGTTGGTCATGTGACCTGGACCATTTGAACAAATTTTTGTTCAATCAACCCCTCTGGCTCTATATGAAATGTGTTTACAATTCGCCTTTTGGCTTTAAAGGAAATGTCTGAAAATGTCAAAATATGAGAGATCTGGATCAAAGGTCAAAGAATGACAGACCTCTTGTACTCATAATTCTTTATGACCTCATTAAAACGATGGTACAATCCAACCTGTATTAAGCAAGCACCTAAGGGATTATCAAGATTATTAAGACAGGTGCTTGCTTAATACAGGTACATTTCAATGTATGTGCATGTTTCGGGAACTGACTACATTCTTGCTTAAATACAGGTTGCTTGCTTAATTGAGGTGGCCACTAAGACAGGTTTTACTGTATATACCAATTTTTAGGCCAACATCTTCAAAACTTCCTATGAAATCTTATGTTCTAGCATTTTCCCATATTTGACTTTGCCGTAAAATGGTCAAGGTCAACCCAAGGACATCATTCTGTAAAATCTTGATAATACTGGAGTACCCAATGTTACATACCAAGTTTCAAGGCCATCGGTCAGTTATTCTGGAGAAGAATATTTTTATAGGTTTTTACCATATATGGGCATAGTGACCATGTTGGTCATGTGACCTGGACCGTTTGAACAAATTTTCATTCCCTCAACCCCTGCAGACTCTATATGAAAAAATTAAGTTAAAATTGGCCCAGTAGTTTTTGAGGAGATTGTTTGAAATTGTCAAAATATGAAAGTTCTGGGTCAAAGGTCAAAGAATGACCTTGACCTCTTGTACTCAAAAATCTTCATGTCTCTTTAAGATGACTGTATATAGAAATTTTTAGGCCTTAATCTTCAAAACTTTCCATGAAATCTTATGTTCTGGGATTTTCCCATATTTGACCTTACCGTAAAAAAGGTCAAGGTCAACCCAAGGTCATAATTTGAACAATCTTGATAGTACTCGAGTGCTTAATGCTACATACCAAGTTTCAAGGCCATCGGTCAATCGGTTCTGGAGCAGAAGATTTTTTAAGGTTTTTACCATATATGGGCGTGGCGGCATTGTTGGTCATGTGACCTAACCCGTATGAATAAATTTTCGTTCCCTCAATCCCTGGAGGCTCTATATGAAATTTGGTTCCAATTGGCCCAGTGGCTTTTGAGGAGATTGTTTGAAATTGTCAAAATATGAGAGTTCTGGGTCAAAGGTCAAAGAATGACCTTGACCTTTTGTACTCATAATTCTTCATGTACTCATTAAGATGACTGTAGATATCAATTTTTAGCCCAAAATCTTCAACAGTTACCAAGATATCTTATGTTCTTGTGTTTTGCCATATAAAAGCACAAGGGAGCAAATTTGACCTTGCCGTAAAAAAGGTCAAGGTCAACCCAAGGTCATAATTTGAAAAATCTAGGTAGTACTCGCACACCCAATGCTACATACCAAGTTTCAAGGCCATCGGCCTATTGGTTCTGGAGAAGAAGATTTTTTCAGGTTTTTACCATATATGGGCATGGCGGCCATGTTGGTCATGTGACCCAACCCGTATGAATAAATTTTCGTTCTCTCAACCCCTGGAGGCTCTATATGAAATTTGGTTCCAATTGGCCCAGTGGCTTTTGAGGAGATTGTTTGAAATTGTCAAAATATGAGAGTTCTGGGTCAAAGGTCAAAGAATGACCTTGACCTTTTGTACTCATAATTCTTCATGTACTCATTAAGATGACTGTAGATATCAATTTTTAGCCCAAAATCTTCAACAGTTTCCAAGATATCTTATGTTCTTGTGTTTTGCCATATAAAAGCACAAGGGAGCAAATTTGACCTTGCCGTAAAAAAGGTCAAGGTCAACCCAAGGTCATAATTTGAAAAATCTAGGTAGTACTCGCACACCCAATGCTACATACCAAGTTTCAAGGCCATCGGCCTATTGGTTCTGGAGAAGAAGATTTTTTCAGGTTTTTACCATATATGGGCATGGCGGCCATGTTGGTCATGTGACCCAACCCGTATGAATAAATTTTCGTTCTCTCAACCCCTGGAGGCTCTATATGAAATTTGGTTCCAATTGGCCCAGTGGCTTTTGAGGAGATTGTTTGAAATTGTCAAAATATGAGAGTTCTGGGTCAAAGGTCAAAGAATGACCTTGACCTTTTGTACTCATAATTCTTCATGTACTCATTAAGATGACTGTAGATATCAATTTTTAGCCCAAAATCTTCAACAGTTTCCAAGATATCTTATGTTCTTGTGTTTTGCCATATAAAAGCACAAGGGAGCAAATTTGACCTTGCCGTAAAAAAGGTCAAGGTCAACCCAAGGTCATAATTTGAACAATCTAGGTAGTACTCGCACACCCAATGCTACATACCAAGTTTCAAGGCCATCGGCCTATTGGTTCTGGAGAAGAAGATTTTTTCAGGTTTTTACCATATATGGGCATGGCGGCCATGTTGGTCATGTGACCAGGATCGTTTGAACAACTTTTCGTTCCTAAGTCCTCAGGAGGCTTCATATGAAATTTGGTTACAATTGGCCCAGTGGTTTCAGAGGAGAAGTTGTTTGAAATTGTGGACGGACGACGACGACGGACGCCGGAGCCTGCCTATCCTATAAGCTCCCCCGGAGCCTTCGGCTCAGGTGAGCTAAAAACAGCATATAAGCTGTTGTTTTATGGTTTTCATTTACTGGCTCTAAGGTGTAAGACACGATATTCAAAGGCATCTAGAATGCCTCTATTTCCTGCTAGAAGAGGTGTGCGAAGCCATGTCCCCATATACCCAAAATATCACGTAAAACTGTACTATATATTACCGCACGTGCTACTTATGACGTCAGGGTCTGAGACCAAATATTTCCATGCTTTATTTCCAGAAAGAGTCAAGGTATATAATAATATAAAGAAATAGGCATTATGTTACGAGCTTTGTCAGCCAATGCTGCAAAAGTCATAAAAGTGTGCGATGCCATGTCCCCTTACTCTAGCCTGAGTGAAAAAAAATGTCTGATTGTAACAAAAAGCTGTTACTTTGATCATTAGTGTAAATCAATTAATTCAAATTAACAGTTTTAACAAGATATTCCTAACAATCCGGGCCGCGTAGCGCAATCGGTAGGGCACCGGACTCATAAGTCAGAGGTCTTGGGTTCGATACCCGGTCTGGTCACATACTTCCATGTCTCCTTCAGCTGATTCAAGAAGGGCAGTTGTCAGTTACTGGCGAAAGTATGTGCACTTAGTACTGGTTAACGGCATAGGACGTCTAAGCCTGCCCAAGAATAGTGTGGTTAGGTTAACTGGCCGTCCCGACATGACCATAGCTGTTTACCGTGGACGTAAAGCAACAAATCAATCAATCAATCTAACAGTACTGCATATCATATGATGAAGTTTAATACGTGTACATGTACTTGTAACTTCATCCTATGACAATGTATTCTGACATGGTTTCCATACAGGCATATTTCGTTACTGATGAAAATGCAGTTCTCTTCACATTGTCAGATCAAACATTCAAAATGTACAAAAGTTCCATGGAATTGAGCCGCAACACGACAAAACCAGCAATGTGGTTGTGCGCCCAGCCTGATCAGAGTCTTCGCTGTCTGCATGAAGGTAGCTTAGACCCTTAGCTACCCTTTAGTTTGAGCACTTTGCGAAGAGTCTAGTCAAACTGGATGGATGCCCAGGCTGATCTGAGTATGCGCTGGGCGCACAACCACATTGTTGGTTTTGTCATGTCGCGGCTCATCTATCTTCAACTGTTTTAAAGTAACAGGACTAGACAATTTCAGTACATTACAAAGGTACATAATTCTGTCAAAATTTAAGACAGGATTGTGCTTCTTGTTCATTTTGTGTTATCTGATGATGGTTTATATCTGTACACAAATTGGTAAAAATGTCCTCAATGCTTTTTAAGTTAGGGAGCAGAAGGATTTTTATTTCAAAATTTACAAAGGGTGTGATTCCATCAGAATTGAAAGTAGAGTCATGGTTCTCCAGTTTTATAAAAATATCTGCAACAGTTTTCATGTTATAGAGCAGACATCCTAAAATATACAAAGGGGCATAGTTCCTTCAAATATGTAGGTGGGGGTGGTGCGATGGTGCTGTGTGTAACTTCCAGTGGAGGGGCATCCTACTGATTTGGAACATTGTAGGGCAAGGGCCAACTGCTTGTGGGTGGGGGTTGTTCGGACATTTTTCTCTCGACTATCATTTCTGTTCTTTCGCCCTCTGTCTGGGAGATGGCCCAATATAGACTGAAAGACTGTCTCAAAGGGCCGTTAAACCCAAAACAATCAATGAAATATGTAAGTAGGGTTATGGGGTCTTGCTTTCTGCACATCAGCTGATAATGCTCTATATTTGTACTAAGTTTCGTGAAAATATCTTCGGTGGTTGTAAAGTTACAGAGCTGATATTACCATAGTTAAAATTACAAAGGGGCATAATTCCATCAAAATGCAGATAGAGTTATGGTACTTGTTCTTTGCAAATTGTCTGCTGGTGTTTGATATTTGTACCAAATTTCCGATTTTCGTGAAAATGGATCCATGACGTTTCGTGTAAAACCATTTCATCTAAATGCCATTTCATCTAAACGCCATTTCGCCTAAAAGCATTTCGTCTAAAAGCCATTTTGTCTAATGACCATTTCATCTAATGACCATATCATCTAAATGCCATTTCGTCTAATAGACATTTTTTCGAATACGATCATTCATCTAAATTTCGTCTAAAAATGTCTAAAATTCGTCTAAATGTAGTCTAAAACATAGTTTATAAGGCAAATATTTTGGAACATCAGTTTTATTCACATTTCAATTCAAAGATATTGAAATGTCCGGTAGTTTAGTGGCTTAAGTTATAGCCAACCCCATGCAGGTAACCAAGCACAACGCCATGTATTGTATATAGTTGATAGAAGTGTACTGGTGCTATAGAGAATGTTCCGTCTCCATACCATAGTGTACTCTTGGCCAAATACTTAACCCTATTGCACTCAGAACGGGAGTTTTGGCCGTTCTGAGTGCAATAGGGTTAAAACCTGAATCAGTGCCAACAATAATGGCTCGACTCTTTTCACCTGCATCAATAGTCTTGTCGCCTAACACAAAGCTCTACCCCTTTAACAGTGTTACAAAATGACAAATCCAGGTCAAGAAGACTTTTCAGCAACTCTGGTAGTTGCTTTCTATGCTGTCTTTATATTTTTCTTTCAGGTGTGACATTTCGTCTAAAAAATCTTAAATTATTTTTCGACCAAATGTCGCACCCGGCTGATTTTTTTCGAAGAATTGTCCATTAGACAAATTGCCCATTGGACGAAATGTCTATTAGACGAAATGTCATTTAGACAAAATGTCATCCAGACGAACAGGGCGTTAGACGAAATGGCCTTTAGAAGAAATAACATTTAGACGAAATGGGTTTAGACGAAATGTCGTGCACCCTGTAAAATATCTTCAGTCGTTAATTTAGGAGACATGGTTTCCATTTTCAAAATTATGGAGCTTCATATAATTCCATTAAAAACTTTGGTAGAGTTACAGTATTTTGTTCTTTATATCGCCAGATTTCATGAAAATATCTTCAATGGTTGTAGTTATAGAATGGAAAGAGTTTCCATACAAAGGTGTATAATTCCTCCACAAATATAGGTAGAGTTACGGTTTTCATCTGCACATAGTCTGATAATATTATATACTTGTGCCAAGTTTTGTGAAACTGGATCTTCAATGGTTATTTTATAGGCAAAGAGCAGACACGTTTTGCATAGGGGCGAAATTCCATGTAAATGTAAAGTACCTGTTAAGGTAAAATTCCAGTTTTTGGACGCCTGTTTTTTTTCACTGTCCTGGATCAAAAGATTTAGAATTCCTTCCTATTGCCATAGCAAAATTGTTTTAGAAGTCATACTGAAGACTTCTATTTAGCACTTATCACACTATCGAGCCATCTTTAATGATAAGTCAAGTGATCGTATAGTTTTCTAAGTTTATTAAAGTTAACATTTCCGCAACTACTAACTACCCAGGTTCATAGTAAGTCAAATCCATTGTTCTTCTTTGTGATTTCCTAGTTACACTTAAACCGATCAAAAGCCAAAATCCAAATCCCCGAGCGCGATGCACTTCTGTGTTTTATATAAGCAAAGGCCACGCACTTTATTATTATAAAGTTCATAGAGCAATTTCCATGGTGATATTGCTTACGTATTGCACATTATCTCTATGCCTAAAGTGTTATTACCAAATAAGTTCACGGCATATACCTGAATCGCTATTTCTTGGAAATTGTACATGGGTTTGCTCTAGTTACAGTTATGAATCATCAACCCATTTAGGCTACTTAAAAATATACTGGTTTCCTCAGACAGACCAAGTGCAAAGAGTTCTTAGTCCTAATAAAAATTGCTGAAAATCTAATTGCAAGTGCACTCTGTGACAGACCTTCCCTTCTTAAGATTTTATGGAATTTTTATAGCTTTCAAATTTTAAATTGCCTTATATAGTACCTTTGAAAGGCACTGTTCTAGCCAACTGCTCACTGCTATAATATACAATTTTTGGTCTCATATTATTCTAAATAAGTCCATTAAATATGAATGAACATCTTCCCATGCACTAACAAAGTCTGACTACCACTAAATTCATTCTGAAAGTTTTAAGCACTGTCAAAGTTTAGAATGCTTCACTGCCATCAGTCGTTGTCCTTCAGTCCACCCCAAGTGCCCTACGGTTGTTTAGAATATGACACACAGGCACAGTTGTCTTGGATGCCTGTTTATACCTAACCATTCGTACCGACTGTCCAAAATTCTGACTGCAGCTCAGGATTAAGAACTGTCCCAACGATTAAAACGTATCTTCCCATACAATCGACGCCTTGTTGCATTAAGCATATATGATATAGGTATCTTTATCGGTATCTCCCGCTTGAGTGATTAATGCACACATAAAAGATATAATGTTTCCAGGTAACTTTTAATTCAGGAGAAAGTCTGGCAAGTGTCCATACAGGTAAGCAGAATAAATGAGAGTTTCTCAGAATTTATTCACAGGTTATCTAAAGTCTTGATAAAGATACATCTGGCCTCTGACGTAAGCATAAGAAAGTTCTCACAGTTTCTTTCAGTTTAGTTGAAAAAAAGTTCCAGTAAATATTTCCTCAAGGTTACTAAGGCACACTATGTACAAGTCCTCTATATATCACACACTGATTAAATACGGTTACATATGTCCACACTTGTAAACTATATTCTAAATGTCACTCTTTATTTACAAGTCACCATTTCTGTAGTCTCAAGTCCCTTCGAAATGCCAGCTCGAGGCATCTTCAAAAGTCCTTCGTGTCACCATGACATAATTACGTCCTTTTACGTAATTCAACGACGGTATCATATTCCCCTCGTCGTTAACGCATGTCGGGAGTGATGGAAAATTAACCATCTTCAACCAAAATGTAGGTCTTCTGATCTCTGTCAGCTCCCTAACCTTCAGGAAGGCTTCCTTGGATTGGCCTTCACTGGAAAAACTCAACACAACAAAACATGAGCAAAACACAGAGGCTTGGCAACATCATATGCACACATTGCATATGTGACAAAGAAATGCAAATCTAAAACAAACAAGAGAAGTCGAAAAGATTCAACACTGCCCAATGATGTATCAAATGTAAGAAGTGCCAACAACCTCAAAAGTACATCACAACACAAAAGTCAACAATAAGTACAGCTCAACCTTGACCTAGCTCTCCTTGTTTTGCCCATTCAGGTTAAAGTAACCTTACTCAAAATTTAAAACTCATACAACACAATTATACCCTTGGCCTATAGCCAAACCCATAAGATACCATATGCATTAATTGATGCTGCGAAACAAACGCACCAGCTGCTCAAAGCTGACATCAACATAATGGTCCTTATACCACATTTCATGATGCATACTCAATGCACCATGCAACTCTTAAGTGCTAGTCCATATTGGTGCAGGAAAAAACATCCTAAATTAAGCTTAACCTTTGACAAAAGTCAACACCAATCTAACAGGAAGGAGTTGCAGATAATTCTTTGTAATCATTCAAACACACCTAACACCGAAAGTTGCAGAGAACACACCTCATGTATGAAACAATGACTCAAAGCTTCACACAATCATATATCTCTACACAGCGAAATAAAGTTAAGTCACAAACACAAAGTACATTCATACCAAAATACCAAGTTTGTATGAACCCAATAATGGCATATAGCCAACCTAAATCTTAGCAAGCTGTTCGTTTTGGCAGATAACCAACCTAATCACAACTCTTGAAAAAATAGTTCCCAAGATTTTCTAGAAGCGCCTTGGACCATAGCCAATAGTCCATAAACTATGCCGAATATATTAACTGATTTCAAAAGAAAACGCAAAAACATGCCCAAGGTCAAACAAAACCAAGTTATATCTTGCATAAAACTCAAATTAATTTGTCTCCCTTAACAATAGCCTAGGTACAGAAACACCTTATGAACGAGAAGCTGTAGTTTAACTAATATGCAAACCAAAATATATACTGATATTATCAACCTGAACATGCAAGGACATTTTACACATATTGTCAGCCTCCAGTTTTGACATGCATGATGTGCATATGTACAACCAGTAGACGGCCTTACCTTGGATTGCTTCCAGGTCTTTGCTGACATCATATAGCATCAAAAGTCCTTCACTAAGGTGTCCAATAATGTTCAGTGTCCTCACAACTGTCCATAAAAAAAAGTCCAAAGCATTGTCATCACAAATGGCCAAGTTAAAGTGTCCCAAATATAAGAAGAAATCCTGGTCACGGCACCAAAAAGAAAGATGACATCACACTATCGAGCCATCTTTAATGATAAGTCAAGTGATCGTATAGTTTTCTAAGTTTATTAAAGTTAACATTTCCGCAACTACTAACTACCCAGGCTCATAGTAAGTCAAATCCATTGTTCTTCTTTGTGATTTCCTAGTTACACTTAAACCCGATCAAAATCCAAATCCCCGAGCGCGATGTACTTCTGTTTTATATAAGCAAAGGCCATGCACTTTATTATTATAAAGTTCATAGAGCAATTTCCATGGTGATATTGCTTACGTATTGCACACTATCTCTATGCCTAAAGTGTTATTACCAAATAAGTTCACGGCATATACCTGAATCGCTATTTCTTGGAAATTGTACACGGGTTTGCTCTAGTTACAGTTATGAATCATCAACCCATTTAGGCTACTTAAAAATATACTGGTTTCCTCAGACAGACCAAGTGCAAAGAGTTCTTAGTCCTAATAAAAATTGCTGAAAATCTAATTGCAAGTGCACTCTGTGACACACTTCGACCAGAGAAAACTAAACAAGTATCCGCCGCCTTTAACCTGTAATCCCAAAGCCACACGCACATCTAGAGATCATCAAATATCAAAATGATTTATGAAAAACTGCAGAAGCAGTTGCACACACAAGGTACCTACTTGATAGGTCTTCCAACGCCGATAAAATGACTTAAGTTCGCAAATCAAAAAAGTTGAAAAACTATTCGAGCACAACACCGTCACATGCATATCAACTGACCATGAAGAATAAGCCTGCAAAGTTTCAGAATGATTCTTGAAAACTTGTAGGCGGAGTTGCGCATACAAGGTATCTACTGTCAAGGGGGGACGAAACTCCGGAACTATAGAACTACGAAAGCTGAAAACTACTTTCCCTCGCTTCTCTTCGAAGAGGGGGACAAAAAGGGAGTCCTAAAACAATTACCGTAATCGTCCGAAAATAGAATAGTTTCATTTGAGCCGCGACACGACAAAACCAACAATGTGGTCGTGCGCCCAGCAGAGACTCAGATCAGCCTGGGCATCCACCCAGTTTGATCAGACTCTTTGTTAGGTGCTCAAAGGGAAGCTAAGGGTCTAAGCTACCTCCATGCGGACAGCGAAGACTCTGATCGGACTGGGCGGATGCCCAGGCTGATCTGAGTCTGCGCTGGGCGCACAACCACTTTGTTGTTTTTCTCGCGTCGCGGCTCATTTTACAGTGTAGCAATTTGCCCAGAAGTTGCTGACAGAATTGCTGATAGAACCGTATAGATCCTGATCACCCTGCCCCTTTAGCCAGATCTATTGGCTCAGACTTTTCTGTCCCAATAATTTGAATTTTTATGCATTTTTTGAGATCAAAAAATAATTATGGGTATCACAAATCATTTCTGGATGTCCATAATTGGAATAATATATACATCGAATAAGTTTTGATATATCAAAAAAAGACGAATTGGAGGTACCGAATTATGACAAGACAAATATCGTATATTGCAAACACAATAATCTTGACACTTAAATCTTAAAGAGTTCCTTTAACTCTTTAAGCACCGAAAAGCAGACGACAAAATTTACGTCTGCAAAAATTAAAAAAATGCCTTATCCAAGACATTTCATATTGAGGATTCAAAGACTAGAGGGCAAACAGTATAGATCTAGATGAGGCGGCTCGTTATGAGCCGCCTCATCAGGATTTACGCTGTTTGCAAATTATGCTATTTTCGCCACTGGTGCTTAAAGTGTTAAGAGCAGAGAAAACATTCAAAAGAAGGAGCATGGGCCATGCTTCGAAAGTCCAAAAATCAGTATGTTGATGTTTCACTTCTCAAAACCATGATAACGACGTTCTCCAGGTGCTTATGGACATCTGACTGCATTAACCCTTAATGTACCAAAAAGCAGACGACAAAATTTACGTCTGCAGAATTTCAAAAAATGTTTCGTCCAAGCGATATATCACATTGAGAATTCGAACACTAGAGGGCTAACAGTGTAGATTCAGATGAGGTGGCTCATTATGAGCCACCTCATCTGGATCTACACTGTTTGCCAGTTCAACAATTTTAATTTTGGGCGCTTTAAGGGTTAACCCGTTTTGACTAGTGGACTTGCCCATTCTTACTTTTGGGATGAGCCCATTTATTAGTTTTAATGGGTTCTGGTGATTGCAGAACAGAACAGAACACAAACGGGTCTCCGGTCTAAAAGGGGTTAAATACCGGAATTTCGACTCGCAGACAACTTTTAACTCTTTAAGCCCCATTGATGAAATCAGCAAAATTTGCAAACAGTGTGAGCCGCCTCATCTAGATCTACTCTGTTTATCTAGTCTTTAAATTCTCAATATGAAATGTCTTGGACAAGGCGTTTTTTTCATTTTTGCAGACGTAAATTTTGTCGTCTGCTTTTTGGTAGTTAAAGAGTTAATCAGTAATTACAGAAATTGTTTTACTTAAATTAATATGATTTAGCTAAATCAGCACTTCATAATGATCGAGATTTATGTCCCCACAGGACATATTTATGTCAAAAGTCTCGAATTTTCGTCCATTTAGTGTTGACCGACACGTCACAGCTAAAGGTATGGCCGCTCTTAACGTGCGCCGTGAAGCGCGTAATTTTTCGCAATAAAAGTTGCACGAGTACCTAAATGATAAAGATTTTGACACACCAAGAACAAAAATGATAAAAAATAAAACTGATAGCTATTTTAAGATTCCAGTGAAAAAGGTGCAAATAGTGTTAATCCGAGATGCGGACCGCGGTCACTTGGCGCGGAGCGTCTTTTCTTGTGTGGCGACTGACACCTGCTAATGGCAATGTGCTAGGGCAACAAGTTCCGTGTTAAATTTCTACCGTTGGTGATATATACTTATCAACGAAAGAAACGTCCAAATTTATTTGTCATTTTCAATTTTTTACTATTTTCTGTTACATATGTACTCAGCGAGGCGCCGTGGTCGAGTGATTAGAGTGACTCGGTTATGGTGCAGAAAGTCGCCATCCGATGACTGGAAAACTCTTTCTGTCAACCCAGCAGTGAATGGGTACCTTTTTCGAATCAGGTAAGGTTAAGACAGTGAAAGGAGAGGGATGGGCTCCGCCTTTCTTCTGACATACCCAAGATACAGTGGGTCTCTAACCCCCACTGCCCCTACGGCTATTAGGCTTTACCCTTTTATTGTGTACTCGGCATGGATGCGGTGTCGCTGTTTTGCGTTTCCTTAGAAAGTAACTTTATACTATTATTGACCTTTGTTCAGACAAATAGAGATTATTACATGTGTTTTCGCCAGTGGTTTTCGCTAACCCAATACGTCAGCCCGAGACTCCAATATCGGACCGAGGGCTTGCGACGTTGTTGACGTCATTTATAGGCTGTCTTGCTCAGGGGCCGTATTCATAAAACGACTTAAGTGGTTGCTATGCTGTTGCTAAGGCTAAATTTCTTTGAATGAGATTCCCTACAACTATGAAATTTGCTCTGGAGGAACAGTCTTCTTAGACTGTTCCTCCAGAGAAAAATTCATTGTTGTAGGGAATCTTCTTTATAGAAATACAGCCCTGGCAATAGCATAGCAACGACTTAAGTCGTTTTATGAATACGGCCCCAGATTGCTTGCTTTCGAGTCCAATATTCTGTGTCTATAATACTTAGAACTATATTACGCTTGATAATCAACAATTGCATATGCGATAATGTCTGTCCTGCACGAAAGTTATCCGCCCGAGCGTGGAAGAGAGAATATCATGCCCGTGCTCGATATTCGGTACGACGCTCGTATCGCTAAAATGACGTGGCCGTGCTATTTTAACATGCAGCAAAGCGCAACTTCGTCAAAAGTAGATGATTTCATTAAAGTGATAATCAAATCTTAACATGCACCCTCTTTCTAATGAAAATAAATTGTTTACGAGAACTAAATATGCAAAATGCATTCTGTCCAGTCCTATAATTTTGTATGTTGTACTGTATATATATTTTATGTGAGAGAGAAAAAAGAAGAAAAAAAAATGTTTTAACCAAATACTGGTATATTGTTAATGTTTGTCGATGATTTATCGATCTGTTGTCGTGTCGAAGTGTTGGTGTGTTTGTCTACTGTGTTTGTATTTTGTCGTGTCGATCAGTTGACGCGTCGAAATTTTGACATGTCGTTCTTAAGTTGTCGATCAGTTGTCTGTCGTTTTTTGTTGATTTCCCTCTTTGTCTGTAGTTGACCATTATCCGCCTCGGGGTTTTTGGTTGGTTGGTTCTTTTGGGTTTAACGGCCCTTTGTTTATATCGGGCCGTCTCCCAGACAGGGAGAGAAGGAAAAGAGAAATGATAGACCAGAAAAAAAATATGCAAACAACCCCCCCCCCCCAATCCGCCCCTACTGCAAGCACAGTTTGCTCTTGGTCCACTTTTATTCAAATAATTAGGACGCCCCGCCACTGGAAGTTATAACCAGCACCATTGCCCGACCACCACCCCCGCTTCGTAGGTAAAGCTCGAGTTGATCATGGATTCTAAAACGGGCGAATCTCACCACGAAATTGCCCAGGAGGCTAAAGAGAACAAATCCTTACCCCATTAATGCCTAGTGGACTCTTCTATCTGTATATATTGAAAGAGTTCATTTGTCATTTAAGGGGTGTCTGGTTTAGTTTATTTTTCGACTTTTTGTTTCATTTTGAGGAAAAATACCCAATTGTCATATGCAAAAAGTTTAGACCCTGATCAGACGCCGCGTTTACGGAGTCTGATCTGGGTCTGCACTGTTTGCCTACATCCCATTTTTGGGGCGCTAGGAATTGATGGGTTAACATGCATCTCCTGGAATCCAGTCAAAGTGATATTTCTAAATAGTGGCGTTTCTTTTTTAGAGAAGTATACAGTACCGATGACTATCTAGATCCAGTTCTGAGACACGTAGTTCTAAAGTAATTTTGGTAAGTGTTACTGATTGTCTTCTTTATGATTTTACAGTCGACTCTTGATATCTCAAAGTTGAATGTCATATCAAGCTACCGATATCTCAAAGTAAATTTTCTCTCAAAGTAAATTTTCTGGTCCCAGAAAATTTACTTTGATATATCAGTAATTTGAGATAACAGTCGAAATGTAAGAAAACTAGAAAATATGCTTAAACCATATCCTTTGAAATAAGATAGTACTTTGAGATATCAATAGATATCAATGTAAATATGCTTAAACTATATTCTTTGAAATAAGATAGTACTTTGAGACATCAATGTTTGAGATAAGGAAATTTAAGTGTACTTTTATAGTTATGGTTATGGCAAAATTATGGAAAATAAAAAAAAATATTACTAATAAAATGTTTCGTCTAAGCCGTATCCAGAAATCAAAGATTTTGAGAGCAGTATAAATTCAGAGGAGGTGCCTCGTCTGGATATACGCGGTTCAAATGATTTTAAAGTAGTTCTCCAGCGGGCACATACATGACGTCAAAATGATGTCGTACTGACGTCGATGCGATGTCGTTACGTCGCATCGACGTCAGTACGACGTCATTTCAATGTGATGTGCCTGCTGGGACGATCGTACCCGTTGTTTTTGGTGCTTCTGACAATACCTTGCGGTGTAAGTCTCTTTGCAAGGAAGAGGACCGTGATTCGGTATCTAGCAAAGTTGCTTTTTTTATTTCAACCTTCCCATGTTATTTTTCTGCAGTTTCCATTCATCTCCCTTATATTTGAGCGATGCCCTATGGTGAAGAAAAAAATGGGATTTAGTAATGATAGATTTAAACTATATTCAACCTCTTTATATCATAAAGTATAAAAGTTTTTATATATAACTGTAGGCTCAAAGTCGAAAGTCGGTTTTCCTATGCTGTCTAATTCGAACTGGGGAGGACATGGGTACACTGTAAAAAAATACTGTAGATTTTACGGTAGAATAACTGGAAACCGGCTGCCAGTCCTTTCGCTGTTATTTTTACGGGTTTTTGCCTGTAAGACATTATTGGAAATCACGAAACGGAAGTTTTATGTTAACTTCTCGCACTCTAAAATAACTTTGTATTGTTGAGGGGCTATCTAAACAAAACGACATCTGCTCTTTTCTGTCCCACTCTGCTTGATGATTCCTGCAATTTTTACGGGCGCCCGTAAAATAACGGTAAAAGGACTGGCAGCTGGTTGCCAGTTATTTTACCGTAAAATCTACCGTATATTTTAGCAGTGTAGAATCGATGTCAGAAGGTGCATGTACGAATTTGTTCCCCTTAGTCTCTTGTGGAACATCTTGGGCAAAAAATATCCGATGCATGACAAGAATTCGTTTATTTTCTTTTTTCTCTGTGTGTGTCGGGGAAGGGAGGGGGGCGGGGGGGAGGTGGTCTCGTTTTGTTCTTATTTTATTTATTTATTTATTTATTTTATTGTTTATTTATCTATTCATATTCCTTTAATATTTTTTGTTGTTGTTCTTTCTTTTTCAAGTTTTTTAAATAAAAATTTGATTTCCTGATAGCGTGGATATATGAAAATAAAATTTTGATTCCAGAAAATATTTTATGAAATGAAAAATTCGAATTTATATCAGATCAATACCTAAACAGTGCCCAATGCAGGCGTATGTCTCGAACAGTAGGACAGTGAAAATATTTACGCGGGTCCTTGAGATGGCCTCTTTTAACTCGGGAGTACACTGGTCAGAGCTCTAGATAAGAGGGAGTATTTGGTGATAATTAGGGATAATTTTTGTTAAATCTGCATAAAAACATATGTTGTGACCCCTCATCTGAACCGTCTCGACGAGACGGTTCAGATGAGGGGTCACAACATATGGTTTCGATGAGAAATAAGAAAAATTATCCTTAATTATCATCAAATACTCCCTCTTATCTAGAGCTCTGACTGGTGCAACTAACATTTATAGGGGCACACGAATGGACACAGTGGGTCATGCCTGTAAGTCCGGTCGTGCTTATTGCCTGTGGCTGGTTCGATACCGGCACAGGTCGTGGCTTTTGGTAGCCTCTGGCTTATTTCATTCTGCCATCATTTGACCTATATATTCTCTATACACTGTACAAAAAATCCGTAGATTTTACGGTAGAATAAATGGCAACTAGCTGCCAGTCCATTTCACATTATTTTTACGGGCGTTTGTCTGTAAGACAGTGTTGGAAACCACGCTATGGTAGTGTTATGTTAACTGGCCGCACTCGAAAATAGTTTATAGTGTTGAAGGGCTATATGACCAAAACATTACTGACCTGTCTTATTCTACATTACTCTGCGTGATGATTCCGCCAATGTTTACGGGCGTCCGTTGAAATAACGAGAAATGGACTGGCAGCTGGTTGCCATGTATTCTACCGTAAAATATATGTTTTTTTTTTCTTCCTTTTACAGTATATTATCTAGTTGACCCGAGATTCCAAATCATTGCTGAAAGGGTCGTAAAACCCTATAGGCCGCGAAAAAGCATACCTAACGGTATGCCCGAACAGGGAAGGCTCATGTAAGCCTGCGTTTCAGCGCAGGCTGATTTGAGTCTTTCTGTCGGTTTCATGAAACGTATTTGATCGGAAAGTTTCTAGTCAGAAACGAAGACCGTGATCAGTATACATAGTTTCGTAGGCTGATATGAGTATTACAGAATATAAGTAGTTTTAAAACTCTTTTCACATGAGGCCATTAAATTTTATTCAAGGCTAGGAAGAAGGCAACAAGATGTCAGTTGTGCCCATGGTTCCCGGGATGCCACCAATGCAGTTCTACCCACCAATGCTACCGTACAACTTTTATACTGGTAAGTGGTAACTGTCACTCAGAATGATTTCCCCCGTTTCTTACACCCCAGGGAAAATTGGCTACAGGAAAGACGACTATATGGAGTATCACACCGCATAGAGCCACTTTTCCCTGTATTCCCTTTTCCCCACCGGAAAATGGTTATTACGAGGGCCATCAAATAAGTCCTACAAACGGCCAAGTTTCAGGCAAATGATAATTAAAAACGAATCAAGAAATCCACATTCCTACATTGCATCTTCCCTTCATTCCAGTCAACAATTTTCAGAAACGTCATGATCTTGCAAATGGCGTTGCTAGGCAACTGAAGAATACTGCCATTATGGGTGCGGCGGTGGCTTCTTGTTGTCTGTTTAAGATCCCCTAGCGTAGTTCAGAACGCTTACAAGTAAGTATCTGAAGATTGCTGGGAGATACGGAAAATAATACCAAAGTATGTACACGGCACCAAGGTTAAGAAATTGCCGTCAGTCAAGATATTATTATTGTTCAAAGGAAGATCACCATGTTTTTCGGGCAGCTAAAATATCATATAAAATGAGTATATGAAGAAGAGGCCTTCACAACAGATGAAGTGTTTCCTAAACTGCCATTAATTTGTTATCAAAGAATAGTCCTGAGATGCTGAAATGTAGATATTAGAGAAAATATAAGCTTCGAGCCTTGTTTAGTATCGTTTCAGCCTTAAGAAACCAGAGGTAAACATCAAAAACTAGAATTTTGCTAATTGCTAAAATTCTTTAATATTTTCTTGTTGCTCAGCAACCACATTTGTTTGGTAATGTGAAATGATAACTGTCTCTTATTTGAGTTCTTACATATAAGGCGATTACTTTAGAACATGAATTATTGTAATTTGAAAGAATTATGAACATATATGCGGGGATTTTCTTCCCCTCACCTCTTGTAAAAGTCGCCGTGTTTGTGCAATTTCACCGCCGGTATCGCTTACATCTTTGCATTCAAAACCCTCCCATATCCGAGAAAGGAATGTCATGTGTATGATTTTTAGCACATATGTATATTATATACGTAAGCTGTTAATGGTATAATTTGATTACCCTACCTCAATTAATAAAGCAGTAATGACATCGTTTGCAAGACTTATTGGATGACCCTCGTAAAATGGTATTTCCAGTTCTGGTCATAGCTGACACATACAGACATACACACAAACGCATACATACGCATGCAAATTGGCACGTGTATAAGTACACATTTACACCCACATATGTATGAAGACAATGACAATATATTTCTTGTTTATTTGACAATAATTGCAGATGAGAAGAATTTGAAACACGTTTGATCGTTTCATATGTGCATTTCTAAAATCATCCAGGATAGGATAGGATAGGATAGGATAGGATAGGATAGGATAGGATAGGATTAGGATAGGATTAGGATAGGATAGGATAGGATACGTTGCTCTCAGGATAGCAAATTCTTTTCTTAAGAGTAGATTCTTTTGAGAAAAGGGGCAAAATTGTTACATGTAATGACAGATGCTTTCCATAATTTTAAGCGTATTCATTCACGTAAACCCCCTTAAATCGCTAAATTTGAAAATACTTGAATTTGCTAACAGTGTAGATCCAGGTGAGGTGGCTTATGATGAGCCGCCTCATCTGGATCAACGCTATTTGCCATGTAGTTTTCGTATTCTCAATGCAATACGGCTTTTGAAAGTAGCAGACGTAAATATTGTCGTCTGCTTTTTTGGCGCTTAAAGTTAAGATTATGTCTGTAACATTTTACAGGAAATATAGGGAGCGGAAGCAGAAATGAAGAGCCCTGGTCAACACCTTTCCAATCATCCATGATGAACAACATGCAACAAGGAAGTATGGACAACATGCAACAAGGAAGTATGGACAACATGCAACAAGATAGTATGAACAACATGCAACAAGGAAATAAAAATGGCCAGTCGGAAATAGAAGAGGAAATAATACGTGCTATAATGTTAATAATACCATTTTTCCTTTTCCCGGCCAACGGTGAGTATTAGCTTAGCTTATCTCTCTCTCTCTCTCTCTCTCTCTCTCTCTCTGTCTGTGCCCATCTCTCTCTCTCTCTCTCTCTCTCCCTCTCTCTCTCTCTCTCTGTGTAACAAAAATGAAAAATAGTAAAATTTGTACATGTAGACAGGATAGATAATAATAAGCCAGCTTACCGGGACCTCACTGTTTGCCTTCTAGTCTTCGAAGTCTCAATATAATTTAGCTTCAACGATTTTTGTATTATTTCTTTTTAAAGTTTGCAGACGAAAAATGTGTCGCAATTGTTCTTGGGCTTGCATAAAAAAGAGAATTAACATCAAAAGGTGCTTTGCGAGTATTCTCCCTTTAATTTGTCTCTATTCACCTTAGACGGGTTTACACGCGACACATGTTGCATGACGTGTAATGCAACCATTTATGTCATGTTTACACGATGTAGACTTTTTGGGGGTGTTTAATGCAACATGTCCCATGTAATCCCACCTTTAACCAAATGGCCTCTTCCAAATGCTTTTCTCACCTTTTCTAGCGGTTCCGGGTTTGAGACCCGTTCCCTTCCGTAAATGGGGTTCCATTGCACTCAGCCTTTCATGATTACCCACATTATCGTCCTGATATGACTGAAATACTGTTAAAAAGGACGTAAAATCGCAAGTCATCCGTCCTCAATTATTTCTAAGGGGGACAAATGTTTGGATTATATGCCCCGCTCAAAAGGGGTCAACTCTAGACTTGCTCCAGTCGGATATATTAAATTGTCACATATATATATATATATATATATATTTTATCATACTTGATATTTCACTTCTTTCTTTTTTTATGGTCGATGCTTGGCTAGTTTAGAAATGAAATTTTCTCTTGTGGGTTTGTCTGAGATATATCAGCCCCATAACTATAGACTAGCACTAAGAAAAAAAGTATATTCAAGAAAATTTATGAAAAATCCACGTGTATATTTCTAAGCCTTGGGCAAGGCTAGGTCAACTCTTAAAGGAAAAATTTGCTTCCAGGAGGAGAAAATTCGTTTTCTTTGAACGTTGACCCCACAGAGAAGGGAATATGAGCCGTGACACGAGAAAACCAACAAAGTGGTTGTGCGCCCAGCCCAGACTCAGATCAGCCTGAGCATCCGCTCAGTCTGATCAGAGTCTTTGCTGTACGCATGGAGGTAGCTTAGACCCTAAGCTACCCTTTAAGCGCTTCGCAAAGTGTCTGATCGGACTGGGTAGATGCCAAGGCTGATATGAGTTTGCACTGGGCGCACAACCACTTTGTTGGTTTTCTCGTGTCGCGGCTCAAATATGAAAACGCCAGAGTTTGCTTCACCAAAAATACCTTTTCATTTTAAGATCACACGTTTTACAGCTGCGGCGTATTTCGGTGCCACGGAACTGATTTCTGTCTTCCTAACTAAGCTAGGTGTCTCAGATGAATGGAATTTGCTATTTATTCTGTTTGTGCAATGCGTTGACGTGAAGGCGTTTCGAAGAGGGCGTTTTAAATTAGTAGACGGTAAGTCACTTTTAATCTATCGAAGCTACGCTTAGAGAAACGGCACGTACGGCGTTTTACCTCGATACAACGTACAGTGGGTGAGCATGGTGTATTTACTGAAAAGCCCAGAGGTTTCTGAGGTTTATCGAAGTGTAAATATGGAAGCGTCCTAGTGACAGGTTAAAAAATATTTATCTCATACGTAGGAGATAGGAAGGACGTAGGAGTTATTATCTCCTACGTAGGACTTCCTATCTTCTACGTATGAGATAAATATATTTTTTACCTGTCACTAGGACGCTTCCATATGTAAACTGCATTGAGTCACGTGCAAAGTAAATATATCCTGAAGGGTTTCATTGAAACGTTGCTAGTGACTCGAATTATGTATAGTTTACACTTCGATAATGGGTTCATTCACTTGCACGCGACTCGATCTAGTTTCATTGAAACGTTGCTAGTCACCCTTATGTAGTTTACACTTCGATAAACATCAGAAGCGATTTTAATGCATTTTGAGACCAAGGCAAACAAGGAATAACGGAAAAAAGTGGTCCGGATAATACCATATTCGACCGAATGTAAAAAAGTAGTCCGGCCAATACCATATTCTGCCGACGGCCTTGTTGCATGGTGATTACTGTCGTAGAATTTGCACGATTTCTGTAGATACTCAAGGAATATATTTCATTTTTCTGAGGTTTAGTTCAACATATTTTAGTCACAATTTCACTCACATGCAACATAAGATATACACAAAAAATAGTTACTGAGATTGGAATGAAAGCAAAATGCTTATATGATTCCTCTCCCAAATTCTCTCGGGGGAGGCCCCCCGAACTCCCCCCTTACGAGAGGGGTAAACCCCCTCTCATGCTCTCCCCCACTCGTGCCTTCGGCACTCGGGGGCGTTACATGGCCATACCACTTTTCAAAAGCCGACGACGGCCCTATGCAATTTTCACCAGATTAAAATCTACGAGTTCCTACAAGAGCAGAGAACACATTCAAAAGAAGATACATGTGTCATACGAGGGGAGTTCATTTGTAGAACTCGGGGTTTAACTCACAGATTGGAAGATGGTTTCAACATTATTTTTCAATATAATCCCCCTTTACTTCAATGCATTTGGCCCACTTTTCTATTAAGCAGTCTAAGCCTTTGAAATAAAAGTCGTCTGTTTGGTCCTCAAACCAAGCCTCTGTAGCAGCCTTGAGCTCATCATCGTCCAGAAATCTCGTTCCACGCAAGTGGGACTTCAAATTTCGAAACAGATAATAATCACCTGGGGCCAGGTCTGGACTGTATGGCGGGTGATTGAACTGCTTGAACTTGCACTCACGAATAGCCACTTGTGCAACTCTGGACTCCACCCTTTGCTGACGATCTTGCATGTTCAGGTTTCTGGGTACCCACCTGGCAGATACTTTTGACATGCCTAAATGTTCATGGATTATAGTGTAAACACTTCCATTAGAAATACCACATTCTGACGCAAATTCGGCAACTTTGATTCGGCGATCGTTTAGCACAAGTCTCTCAACACGGTCGATCATCTCCGGACTGATGACATCAGCAGGACGACATGGCCTTGGGCCATCTTCTAAGGCGTCTCGCCCACGTTTAAATTCTGCTGACCACTTTGCCACTGTGGAATACTTTGGGCTGCTATCACCATATACATCAGCCATGCGCCGATGGATTTCTTTGGCGTTTGCATCCTCCTTAGTAAGGAACTTTATGACTGCTCTGAACTAAATAATCATTCAACTGGCAAAGGTTTACTCTGCACAAAAATGAAAAAAGAAATATTGAATTGTATAGAAAAATACGGCGTTCTACGAACTTATTGAATTCCCCTCGTACTTTGAAGCTTCGATTCGACCCTGACATAATCTGGCGACGAAATCCAGAGAGAGAAAAAAACGCAGCCTATGCAAATTGGTTCTCGCAATGAGCAGCTTTATTACACTGTCTTTAGAAACTTTGTGACAGTATTTAAAATTTAAAAACACTATGGAAAGCAATTAATTTACAACGTAATTACGTTGCATCGACGTTGATATAATATTCTCCTAAACAACTAACCTGACGTTGGTATGATTTTCTTTCGAACAACTCACACCACGGGACACCACAAAATGGCTTTTTTCAAACAACGTACATCATTGATGTTATAAAACTTCAAACAATGTAGGTTGGTAGGTAAGATCTTACACGGATGATGATACGGCTTTGTTTTGAAAAACGTACATCGACATCAATATACTTTAGTTTAGAACAACTTACGTCGACGCTGATATGGTTTTATGGTTTTATGTCAAACCACGTATATCGTCGTTTATGTCAAACCACGTATATCGTCGTTACTGTCAGAGAGTGGTTTCCCCCCCCCCCCCCCCCCCCCCCCCCGCGGAAAAATGGCTATAGGAAGGACGGCTATATAGTAGATTGTCCGGACCTCATGAAGCCACTTTTCCCCCATAGTCCCTTTTCCCCCCACCGGGAAATTGGCAATTAGTGAATTTGGCATGGCTATTGGTATTTTGCGGAACGGAACGAAACGGAACAGAGTGGAACAGAGACATTTTACGGAATTAATCGCATAAGAAATATATCAGTACTTCAACGGACATAATAAACGTGATTAATTAAAAAAATCAATATGCAAATTTAGCAACCATATTTTTATAATAATCAATAATTATTAATTTAAGGAACGAGCAGAGTGCGACATCGCAGATATTTATATACATATACATACGCATTCAAGCTTACAGGAAGATGTACGAACGGGTGCTTTGTCTAGTCATGTTTGATTTAGAAGGGAGTTTATTACACTGAAAATCATAATCGGACGTGTGTCCCAATGAGAGTCGAGCGCACAACTCCTGCATGAAAGGCAAACACTAGTCCAGGCACTCCGCTGCGCGCATGCACAGATGAACGCTTGTATAAACAAAAGCTTATACAAGTTTATGCACACAACCACGTATACTCATATCCGCTTGTGGCTAGCATGGAAAAGCAAATTCACGTCTACCTGTTTTCCCCAAAACAAAAATAATACAGACATATCTATGGATACATCCATGGGGTTCAAGCATTTGTTATCCATCGATATTTTACGGACGGACACTCATATTTCTGTTTCAGTTATGAACCTCACTATTATAATTAGAGAAAGAGCAAAGTCCCCTACGTAGCGTGTTTTCCTCCAATCATATTACAAGGGGGAAATCCACTATAGAGGGGAAAAACGGCTATGCAAAAACACGTATAGTAGATTTTCCCCGGGGAAAATTTGCTATATAGTCATATTTCCGGGGGGGGGAAATTCTACTATATAGCCATTTTTCCGGTGGGAAATTCTACTATGGAAAAGTCATAGTCATTTTTCCGGGGGGGGGGGGAAACTACTAGGGGGGAAAAGCTACTCTCTGACAGTTACCAAGTACATCGTCGTTGGCTAAGTAGAGTGGAGTCGGGTAATATCGGACAGCGGGTAAATTCGGACACACCATTGCAAACAGTGAAAATCCAGATGAGACGGCTCATAATGAGCCGTCTCATCAGGATTTTCACTGTTTGTCCAGTTAAGTTTGTTTTAATTCCAAACAACTGACATATTAAAGAAAATAATGTCACTGTCCGAATTTACCCGCTGTCCGAATTTACCCGACTTTCCTATACATCAAAGCTGATATAATTTTGTTTAAACCAACATACATTGACGTTGGTATGATCTTGTTTCCAGCAACGCACATTGACGTTTCTGAGATTTTTGCAAATGACGTATATTGACGTTATTATATTTTTTTGAACATCGACAGTGCTATGAAATTGTGAAAAATGTGATTTGTGGAGGTAAATTCTTAGCTTTTTGGTTGCAAATTGCTTTTAACGAACGTGGACGTGTTGCTGTAGAACGGTTCTACAGCAACACGTCCACATTCGTTAAAAGCAATTTGCAACCAAAAAGCTAACAATTTACCTCCACTAATCACATTTTTCAATACAGTACCCAAATATGCTTAAGTATTGGGACACCTAAAACTATTAATTTTACATTTGTCCCAATATTTAAGCACATTATGGTAATCGCCATTGAGAATTGATATGATAATTGAAATACTACTACTATTGTACGACGGCCCAATTGGCTCATTTTTCATTTCCATACTACTTCACAATTCCGAATTCCGAATTCCGAATTCTGAATTCCGAATTCTGAATTCTGAATTCCGAATTCTGAATTCCGAATTCCGAAATTCGTAGAACAAACTGGACGCTTGATTATTCTTTCTTATTTCATATCGTCAAACCTTCAAATGAAATGATTGATGTATACAGCATATAACAGATAAGATTCAAAATACATGACTCTTTGGAACTTAAATTCAATCAAAAGATCATGAAACTCTAGATACCCCAAAATAAAGCGGGGGTAGTTCAATAGGAAACTATTACTCTTAATATAAAGAATCTTACACCACAGTCCCTAGATCTAGATATCCCCCTGCCCCCACCCCCCACCCCAAGATTTTTAGCCAGACCTCCACTGATACCTATAGTATTTAGGAGACCCGGTAGCTCAGTAGGCTAAACGATGGCTTGCTGTTCAAGCGGTCCCTGGTTCAAGTCCCGCGGGAATCTTTTTCAACCACAAACGGGATTCCATTGCACAAAGCCTTTCATTATCACCAATCCGTTGTTCTGATATGTCTTAAATATTGTTAAAAAGGACGAAAAAGGTGTGAAGAATCGCAGGCTGATCTGAGTAAACCCTGTACTCAAGAAAGGTCACATACTGAAAGGACCGCTTCCAAAACTGTGGATTGTGCAAGGACAGAGAGTCTCTCTCTCTGTCTGTCTGTCTGTCTGTCTGTCTTTGTCTGTCTGTCTGTCTGTCTGTCTGTCTGTCTGTCTCTCTCTCTCTGTCTCTGTCTCTCTGTCTCTCTCTCTCTCTCTCTCTTTAGCCTAAGTCACATTTAAGGATTAGCTTCATATGAGCTGCGACACGACAAAACCAACAAAGTGACATGTGCGCCCAGTGCAGTTTCAGATCAGCCTGGGCATCCGCTCAGTCTGATCAGTCTTCGCAATCCGCATGGAGGAGCTTAGACTTTAGCTTCCCTGTAAGTGCCTAGCGAATAGTTTGATCAGAATGGGCGCCTTCCCAGGCTGATCTGAGTCTGTGCTGGGCGAACAACCACTTTGTTGGTGTTCTCGAGTCGCCGCTCATATTTAAGCAATCATCCATATCATGCAGAGGTTTGACAAAATGTAAAGAGTCATTATTATGAAACGTTTAGTATGTTCTACGAATTTCGGAATTCGGAATTAGAATTCGGAATTCAGAATTGTGAAATAGTATGGAAATGAAAAGTGAGCCAATTGGGCCATCGTACTATTGGTAATCAATCTGGGGACTTATGGATTTCCATCACGCATATTTGTGATGGTCAGCCATAATTCTAACATTTTTCAGTCCAACTCACTAAAATGGCAAATTAACCTACTGGCAGTGTTCAGTATGATCTGTCTACACTTAAAATTGATATTTGGTACAGTCCTTCACTATTCTCAGTATTCTCTCTATTCTATTCTATCCCATAACCTTACTAGGTCGTTGGGGCACCACAGATGACTTGAAAAACAATCCCTTTCCACCTTGTCCTGTCTTCAGCTGCCCTAGTTGAGCAGGCAAAATCCATTCCTGTCCACTCCTTGATATTGTCTTCCCACCTCTTCTTCTGCCTACCTCTTCTCCTTTTCCTTTCACTGTGCCCTGGAGAATTGTCTTTGCTAAACCAGAAGACCTTGTGACATGTAGTGACATCTTCTCAGTGTAAATAGTCTTATTTTGGTTATGTCTGCAGAATTATGGTCAAAATTAGGCAAATATTGCTGTGTATTTGACTTGTTTTATTTCCAAGAAAAATAGATATTTACCTTCTATTATTTATTAAGTGTTACGATCAAAATTGTCTACAATGCTTGCTTTTTGTAGCGGATGCTAACTGTACGATTTACTCAAGGTTTTGCACCAGTTACTCGACAGAAAAGTACTTGGGGGGTTTTGCCTTTGTTATGGTCAGCCATAACACCAGAAGAAACCAACGTTATGGCTTTCAATCACGTTTCATCCTTCGGACATGTAGTGACATCTTGTGGTAAAAATTTCAGTAATTATGTTATGGTAAGCCATCATGTCAGTTCATTTAAAATGCATGGTTAACCATCACAAATATGCGTTATGGAAATCCATAAGTCCCCAGACTGGTAATCGCCATTCTGTTGTTCTCTCTTTTCAGGCTGGCAGGGCAATTACTATCCCGAGCTCTGGGATACGCTAATTGGAACCCTGGGATTTAATGATATTGTACGTCTTGGATCACAGTACCTCTTTCCCCAGAGTCCTGCACCTACATATGAAGACTAAACAACGAGAACTTCAGGCCCAGATCCAGACCACCATACACTGGTGGGGCTCTGGATAACTGGTGGGGCTGGGAGGTACCGAGATGTATTTGGGAAGAGGGGGGGGCGGGGGAGCGGGGCTTGAAAAAAATATGACAAAACATCAAACGAATTTTTGATATCTTTTTTTTTGCCTTGAAATATATGATGAGATCTTCCCAAGACCAATGCATATGCCAAGTTTGAAGAAAATCGGTTAATAAATACTCAAGTTATCGAACGGAAACGAAGTGCTCACGGACGGACGGATAGACGTACGTACGACGGACGGACACACGGACAGCCAGCAGGAAAACATAATACCCCGCCACTAACGTGTGGCGGGGTATAAAAATGGCTGAAAAATACTTCAAAATAGGGCAAAACGTATAAAGAAGGGGCTTAACCCATGCACAAAGGGTTAATGCTCATCTTCATACCAATATGTGTTCGCATACTTAATTTCAAGAAAATCCGTCAAATGGTCTTGGAGTAGTAGCGATAACATACTTTTCTTACGACAACTACAAAGGGGCATAACTCAGAAGGAAAACCTTTCAGTAAAAATGTATCAACTCTTTTCATATGCTGCATCTAGTAACCCAATTTGAATAAAATGAAAGCAAAAAGGGGCATAACTCAGGCAAAAAGGGGCAGAATTTAAAATAAAAACTCTAATGTACATCTTCATACCAATATCTGTTCACATACTAATTTCAAGAAAATCAGTCTAAACCATCTAGGAGGAGTTGCGATTACAAACTTATTTTTAAAAAAATACAAAGGGGCATAACTCTGCAATAAAAACTTTCCAGCAAAAATTGAAAAATACGTATCCACTATTTTCTTATGCTGCATCCCTGGACAAAATTTGAAACAAATTGGAGCAAATTTAATGCAAAAAAAACCCTATAAAATAGGGCAAAAAATATCAAAAGGGGCATAACTCAGGCAAAAAGGGGCAGAATTTAAAATCAAAACCCCAATGCACATCTTCATACCAATATCTGTTCACATACTTAATTTCAAGAAAATCCATCAAACCATCAAGAAGGAGTTGCGATAACAAACATATTTCTCGAAAAATACAAAGGGGGATAACTCCACAATAAAAACCTTCCAGGAAAAATTGAAAAAAATACATATCCACGTTTTTCTTATGCTGCATCCATGGACAAAATTTGAAAAAAAAATGCAGCAAATTTAAGGCAAAAACCCTCTAAAATAGATTAAAAAATATCAAAAAGGGGCACAACTCAGGCAGAAAGGGACAGAATTTAAAAACAAAACCGTAATGCACATCTTCATACCAATCTGTTGACATACTTAATTTCAAGAAAATCCATCAAACCATCTAGGAGGAGTTGCGATAACAAACATATTTCTCAAAAAATACAAAGGGGCATATCTTTGCAATAAAAACCTTCCAGGAAAAACTGAAAAATACATATCCACTATTTTCTTATGCTGCATCCATGGACAAAATTTGAAACAAATTGGAGCAAATTTAATGCCTTGCGGACGGACGGACGGAAGGACAACTTCAAAACAGTATACCCGCAAACACAGTTTGTGGGGGTATAGAATATGAAAAGGGGCATAACACAGGAAATAGGGTCAGGTTTCAAGATGGAAACCTTAATGCACATCTTCATACCAATATGTGTTCACATACTTAATTTCAAGAAAATCTGTCAAGCGGTCTAGGAGGAGTTGTGATAACAAACCTTTTTTTACGAAAATTATAAAGGGGCATAACTCAGCATTAAAAACCAATCAACGAAAAGCTGAAAAATACGTGTCAACAATTTTCACATACTGCATCCACGGACAAAATTTGAAACAAATCGCAGCAAATGTTGCGGACGGACAAACAAACGGACGGACAGACGGAAGGAAAATGTGAAAACAGTATACCCTCCTCAAACAGAGTTTGCGGGGGTATAAAAATGAAGGTAGAATCAAAGAAATGTTTTAAATGACCAAATTTAATATCATTTGATCCTTGTAAGTCAGTTTTGTCTGATGCTGGCACTGATCTGAGGGTTGTAGGCCTGCATTTAGCCATACACCGCCAAAGTATGGTACGTGGAAACGATACTGAAAGCAAAAGTTCGGCTTGGATTTATGAACCAGTAAAGATGAGAAGAGTATGCTATAAAATTCTTGAAAACAATAATGTCGCGTCCAGATGTGTCTAAAATTGGTCAAAACCATGAAAAATCTGCAACAGGGTGTTAGTTTTTTGAAAACAGAGAAAAAAAAAGAACCCCAACAATGTTAAAACAAAACGTCAAATGTCATTAATGTAGTGCTCCGGTGTAGCTGTCCCTACCTAATATGAAATGGAAGAAACACTTATTTTCATTGAAATTTCGACTACATACCAATGTTCAAGGTCATCAGTCTACTGGTTCTGGAGGAGATTTTAAATGTCTTTACCATTTATGGGCGTGTGGCCTTGTTGGTTATGTGACCCAGACCTTTGAACAGTATTTAGTTCCCACAAGTCGTGAAGGCTAAATACGAAATTTGGTTACAATTGTTCCAGTGGTTTCAGCCTGCCTATACCATAAGCTCTCCCGGAGCCTTTGGCTCGGGTGAGCTAAAAAGCATATCGTAAAAGTCCTAAAACTGGGACACCGATAAAAACCACAAAAATTGTCATAAAAAATGGAACAGATTGGTTTTGCAATGCAGTTACACCTCAAAGAGATGCAAATGGAAAATACAGATGGAAACTCAAACAGAGCAGACACAGATCAGGGGCCGTATTCATAAAGCCACTTAAGTCGTTGCTATGCGGTTGCTAAGGCTAAATATCTATAAAGGAGATTCCCTACAAATATGAAATTTGGTCTGGAGGAACAGTCTTTGTAAGACTGTTCCTCCAGAGCAAATTTGATAGTTGTGGGGAATCTCCTTCAAAGAAATTTAGCCTTAGCAACAGCATAGCAACCACTTAAGTCGTTTCATGAATACGGCCCCTGACTGCTCCTGTGGAGCATTCTAATCCTGGTCTTCACTGTTTGATCAGACCTACTTGTCCTAATATTCAAATTTTTCGAAGTAGTCCTTCTAACATTTATTCAATTAGTTCCAAGTCTGGCATTCATCACAGGCAATGAAAGCAACACTAAGGTCATAACAGGCAATGAAAGCAATGCAGAGGTTAAAACATGCAATGAAAGCAATGCAGAGGTTATAACATGCAATGAAAGCAATGCAGAGGTCATAACATGCAATGAAAGCAATGCAGAGGTTATAACAGGCAATGAAAGCAACACTAAGGTCATAACATGCAATGAAAGCAACACTTAAGCCATAACAGGCAATGAAAGCAATGCAGAGGTTATAACAGGCAATGAACGCAATGCAGAGGTTATAACAGGCAATGAAAGCAATGCATGATTCATAACAGGCAATGAGAGCAATGCAAATGCCATAACAGGCAATGAAAGCAATGCAAAGGTCATAACAGGCAATGAAAGTAATGCAAAGGTCATAACAGGCAATGAAAGCAATGCAAATGTCATAACAGGCAATGAAAGCAATGCAAAGGTCATAACAGGCAATGAAAGCAATGCAAAGGTCATAACAGGCAACGAAAGCAATGCAAAGGTCATAACAGGCAAGGAATGCAATGCAAAGGTCATAACAGGCAACGAAAGCAATCCAAAGGTCATAACAGGCAATGAAAGCAATGCACAGGTCATAACAGGCAATGAAAGCAATGCAAAGGTCATAAACAGGCAATGAAAGCAATGCAAAGGTCATAACAGGCAATGAAAGCAATGCAAAGGTCACAACAGGCAATGAAAGCAATGCAAAGGTCATAACAGGCAATGACAGCAATGCAAAGGTCATAACAGGCAACGAAAGCAATCCAAAGGCCATAACAGGCAATGAAAGCAATGCACAGGTCATAACAGGCAATGAAAGCAATGCATGATAGGTCATAACAGGCAATGAAAGCAATGCATGATAGGTCATAACAGGCAATGAAAGCAAATACTATCATTTAATTTCATATTTTTAATCTTATGGAACCAATACAATTGTAGTTTGTTAGGCCTCTAAATCAGATCAATTTTTCGAGTGAATAGCCTCAGGTATAAGCACAGTGCAAAAAATAAGGTTTTTTGTTTCACCAGTTTGTTGCCATGCTGGTTGCATCCCGAAAATTGATTTTAAGCATTTCATAAGTCCACATGTACATATCAAAAGTTCAAATAGTGATTCCTAGTTCATGAACCTAGAGTTGGAATTAAGGTCCATAAGACTATACTTTCCTGCTGAGAAGAAAATGGTGAGTGTGTGAGTAAACTCTGGTTTGTTGTTGGTGTGTGTGTTATTGTTTAATGTTCGTGGTATACAGCTATGGTCGTGTCGTGACGGTCAGTTACCCTAACCACACTATTCCTGGGCAGGCTTAGACCTCCTAAGCGGTTAACCAGTACTAAGTGCACTTACCTTCACCAGTAACTGACAGCTGCCCTTCTTTGATCAGCAGAAGGGGAAATGAAGTAAGTGGCCGGACTAGGTATCGAACCCAGGACCTCTGGCTTACAAGTCAGGCATCCTACCGACTGTGCTACACGGCCCAGCTGAACTCTGGTTTCACGTCCCGCCAATACACAGATCATACCAGAAAGAATCTCAGTTTAAAGACTCATCTGAAAGACCTAAGGAGTGGGGATCAAACCTGCAACCCAGGCCTGATTGAGGAGAAAATAGAAATATTCATATTGTTGCCTGTACCTTGTCATTGTAGCTGTTCTGAAAGTCAGCCCATTAGAGAACTGATATATAGCAGATACTTTATGGTGTATGCATACACCTTCATGTTTTGTTGCCATTTTTACCAACGGGAACAGTTTTCAAGACTTCCCTTCTGAAAGAGGGTCACCTCTTAAAGGAAAGAATTTGCTCCTCTAGGAGCAAATTCTTTTCTTGAAGAGATGACTACATTTGAAACAGCTATAATCCCCATAGAAGCAACAGGAAATCAAGTTTCTCTTTGTTATACTGCTGAAATACACACAGCTGGCAAGTCAATATATACTATTTTCAGAAACTACAAATGTGTCCATAGTACATAGATGTCCCCACCTAGTGCCTTGAGCAAAATGGCGCCTTGATTAAGGTACTGGTACTTGGAGGATAACTAGGTTCATAGTGGCAGACTTGTATAACATAAAAGGCCATAGGTAAAGCATTTGAAATGTGACACAAACTGCAGCCCTTTATATAGTTTCAGAGTCGGTGTATGGCCAAAATAGATACAGTGGACTCGACAGTATCGGATCAAGTTCAATAAAACTCCTGTTTTGTTGTATGTGAATGCTAAAACGTATGTATGCTATTACACATAACAATTGCAAAATATCCCTTCTATCTATCCATGTCAAAATATTTACTAAATTTATTCCTTTAAGGGCAGATAACCTATCGAGACTTACACGAGGGTCTTACGACAGTAACGAATCAGGTGCGACAGTATCGGATCATATGATGTTATTTTATAGGAGAGTTCCTCCGAGGTATTCTGCCAATCTTCTTGGCTTCAATAATTTTACCTAAACCCTGGTATCTTCTTTTCTTTGTCTTTTTCATTGTGAGACGGCTCTATAAAGACTGAAATGCTGTCTTAAAGGTTGTTTAGCCCCTTTAGGAGGAGTATCAAATAAGCAATTCAATTTTCTGCCAATCCTAGTTTATTTTGTATGTTGTAATATATATATAAAGTTACGAAAACAGAGAAATAAAATTTTAAACGAAGCCCCAAACAATCAACCAACCAATTCATGGTATACTATTCTTTAAAGTTTCGTAGAATATCTATTCACAAGGGTGAAAGTGAAATGCGCACGCTTTTGATGCGCTTGAGTAACTGACTATCTGAATGAGCGGATTTAGTTTTCATCATCGTTTGGTATTAGAGCATTAGTTCATAAATTTGATTATTATTCAATGAATTCTTCGGGTTTTTACAAATGTGTCTCCACACAAGGCACACAAATGAAGTGAAACTGATTAAACCATAGGCTACCTATGTCATAAGAGATCAAAATATATTCGGTGTGAATCCGCCACCCGATAGTCTTAGTTCTTAGTATAGTTATAGTTGATAGTCGAGCGCTATTTAAACTAGTCTAATAGGAACTCTACAATCTACTTCTTACAAAGATCTTAACCATGCAACTTTGGCCTAAGTCCGAAGTCAGTGGACCATGACATATGGATCATTCTGCCCTAATTCTTGTGTATTCCTGTTGTACTTATAGATATAATTTCAAGGTGCTACAATAATAGAAACTCTAAAATCTACCTCTTACAAAAATCTGAACCTTGCAAAATTAGCGAAAGTCCGAAGTCAGTAAACTGTGACATATGGATCATCATACCCTATTTCTTGTGTATTTCTGTTGTACTTATTGATATATATCCTCATACAAAATTTCAAGTTGCTACAATAATAGGAACCCTGAAATCTACCTCTTACAAAAATGTTAATCTGAGTCTAACAGGATCACGTTCATACAGACTGATGTACGTATGTACAGACAGACATATGTACAGACAGATATACATAATAAGGTACACATGTATGGATTGTACGCACAACTATATGCCCTCAGCATCACATGATGCGGGGGCATAAAAAGACACAGGGGCTGGGGGGTTATTATACACTGATGTTTATCAGGATTAATACTGAAAGTAATTAGAGGGCATACACCACTACTGGGTAATACAGTGAAAACAACAGAAATTTGTACTTCACAAATTTAATGCTGTAACAATACATATCTACACAATCATACACACATCAGCTCTAAATCACATCCATATCAAACTGGTCTATCTTTTCTTTCCAAGGAATTATGGATGGATGGATGGCTTGTGATTTTACTTCCAATTTAACAGTATTTCAGTCATATCAGGACAATGGGAGGATGATAATGAAAGGCTGTGTGCAATAGAACCTGACCGTGATTGAAAAGATTCTTGCCTCCAGGACTGGAACTCAGGACTGCTAGATCAGCAGACATCTTGACATGACTAAAATACTGATACAAGGACATAATTTCAAGTCATCCATCCATTCATCTTTACCAAGGAAGTTTTCTTTGACAGTATGATAAATTATATATACACATTGTTTCATTCCTTATCATACACATACTCTAGTAAATTAATAAAACTTAAAATGCAACTGAGCCGTGACATAACAAAACCAACAAAGGGGCATGTGCGCCACGAGAAGACTCAGATCAGCATGGGCATCCGCAAAGTCTGATCAGAGTCTTAGTCGTGCACTTAAAGAGTTGCTAAGGGCCTCAGCTACCTCAAAGCTGACAGCAAAGACTCTGATCAGTCTGGGCGGACGCCCAGGCTGACTGGAGTCTTTTCTGGGTGCACATGCCACTTAGTTGGTTTTATCATGTACAGGCTCATTTCAGGTTGACAGGTACATCTTGCTATTTTTTGACATTTTTACAACAGAGAACAAGAATTCCATGGAAAGCTGTGTCTAGCCTATCCGTGCAATATCACAAAACTGAGCAAAACCGGAGGATTTTTCTGATTTATCAACCAAAACATATGCTGTGATCCCTCATTAGAACCATCTTCCTGAGACAGTTCTAATGAGGGTTCACAATTTTCCCTAAATTATCCTTAACTGTTAATCTGGCCCCGAGGTTATAAAACTTGAATACATTCTCAAACTCAAAATAAAGCACACTGATTGGCTGCTTGAAAAGCACATGCTCCGAGGCAGCCAATCAGTGTGCTTTATTTTGAGTTTGAGATTATTCTCAAGTTTTATAACCTCGAACCCAGGCCAAGAAAAATTCTAGTAGCTAACATCAATAACATATTTCTTCGGTTATAGGACAAAGGTTTTTCCCTTCCAAAACAAACCCAAAAATATCAAAAACTGCGTTGCAAGATGAATATAGATTTTTGTGATTGTTTTGGAAGGGAAAAACCCCATGTTCAAGCAGAATTTCTGGGTTCGAGGTTATAAAACTTGAGAATAATGATCTCAAACTCAAAATAAAAGACACTGATTGGCTGCTTCTGAGCACGTGCTCGAAAGCAGCCAATCAGTGTGCTTAATATTGAGTTTGATAATGTACTCAAGTTTTATAACCTCTGGGCCTGGGGCTCTATCTATAAAACCACTAAAGTCATTGCTATGCTGTTGCTAAGGCTAAATCTCTATGAAGGAGATTCCCTACAACAACGAAATTTGCTCTGAAGGAACAGTCTTTTTCAGATATGTTCCTTCAGAACAAATTTCATAGTGGTAGGGAATCTCCTTCATAGAAATTCAACCTTTGCAACATAGCAACGACTTAAGTCGTTTTATAAATACGGCCTCAGAACACTGATTTAGATCTTAAGAATTATTCTACAGAGGTGAAATCTGTATTTTACAGCAAAATAAACATGGTACCGTAATGATACAAAAAGACCAATAAGGATTAAGAGGAAATATATGCTCAGTGAACAGATAACTATAAAATGTAGGTCAAATCATTCAAATGCTCTTCTAAATGCTATTTAACACAACACTGCCATTTTCATTCCTGCTACCTTTCTCAATTGGGATCACCTTTTAAAGGGAAGAATTAGTTCCTCTATTCCTCTGAGAAAAGATCCCTTTGTCAAAGAGTTTCATCACCTAGTGAAGCAAACAGGAAATCATATAAGTTGCCTCCCTTTGAAATAAATATGGTGTACCCATTATACATAGCCTGTAATTTTTTCCCTTAAAACTTTTGAATACGAACCTGTATTTTTATCATTTAGAATAAACTGCCTACAGTGACTGTGATACCCTGATAAGACTGCTTCTCTAGGTGCATTATTATCTGAGTTCTACTGGCTGCACAGAATTTGTTGTTGTTGTTTTATTGTTTTACGTCCACCGTAAACAGCTATGGTCATGTCAGGACAGTCAATTAACCTAACCACACTATTCCTGGGCAGGCTTTGACCTCCTAAGAGGTTAACCAGTACTAAGTGCACATACTTTCACCAGTTGCTGGCCCTTCATGAAACAACGAAGGAGAAACAAAAGTATGCGGCCGGACCGTGTATTGAACCCTGGACCTCTGGCCTTTCTGTTTCAAAATTTGGTTATTTTACAATACTGTTGGTCAAAGTAACTTCAAAAATGAAGCAAACTAAAATGAATAAATGAATAAATAAAACCATGATGACATTTATCATGTTTATTGTGGAATAGACATGAAAGACATTGAATTTACAAACTCAATTAACTCTTAAACTGCCAAAAATTAAAATGGATGAATTGGCAAACAGTGTAGATCCAGATGAGGTGGCTCATAATGATCCACCTCATCTGAATCTACACTGTTTGCCCTCTAGTGTTCAAATTCTCAATATAAAATCACTTGGATGAACATTTTTTGAAATTCTGCATACATAAATTTTGTTGTCTGCTTATTGGCGCTTAAAGGGTTAAATAACCTCCATTTGCTAGGTCATACTTTCCTTACCTGTTTTGGTTAAAAGACATTAATCCCTAAAATGCAAAGAACAACAACACACTGAATTTGCAAACAGCTTAGACCCAGATGAGGTGGCTGATTATCATCTACACAGTTTGCCCTCTAGTCTTTGAATTCTCCATAACACATAGTTCAGACACATTATTTTCTAAATAAATTGCAGACGAAAAGTTTGTTGTCTGCTTTTTTTTGGCACTTAAAGAATTAAAAGGTCTTGAATTTCAAATAATGCTTTATCTATCCAAACTAATCACATCCCTCAACTTTTATTAAAACATCTATTTTTAGATGAAAACTTTGAAGCACTAAAAAGCAGACGACAAAATTTACATTAGCAAAATTTCAAAAATGTATTGTTCACAGACGACAAAATTTATATCTGCAAAATTTCAAAAAAATTTTTTGTCCTAGCTTCATCATACATGTATTTAGAATTCTAAGAATAGAGGGCAAGTAGTGTAGATCCAGATAAGATGACTCAATATGAGCCTCCTCATCTGGATCTATCCTGATTGCCAATTCAATTATTTCAGTTTTTGGTGCTATGAGTGCCAAGACAACATGCGTTTTATTATCTCAGCGAGTGTCTTAATATGCAAAAGCAGAGTCAGATCAGACTGCTCCTTACCAGTCTGGTCTGTGTCTGCATCATTCTTTTCAGCATCTCAGTCTTCATTCTTAGGATACCGTATTGACCTTAAATATTCGGACAGACAGGTCTGAGCAAACATTGTAGACCCAGATCAAACTGCTCCTGAAGGAGCAGTTTGATCAGGGTCTACAACCTTTGCCATTCACTAAGCATCATTTGGATGCATTAATGTGCATAAAATCCATTAAGAATTTTTGAACAATAACTGTCTGATTTTCGGGTGTCCAAAATTAAAAGGGTCATTACGGTAACTATAGCGATGCTCTCTCCACAGTGAATATTTGAAATCTGGAAGCTGTCTAACAGTACATGTGAAACTAATTTTTGGTCCATCATTAATGAGATGCACACTGTACCCTCTGACCCCCCATCCCGCCCTCTTCATCGGAATCATACGCCTCTCCGCGTCTTCGATAGTTCCTTTCATTTGGATCAAAGTCCTCAAGCAGGTGTTCTTCCGCTGTGTCGGGAATTATAATCTCCTCTCTTGGAGGGAGAATTTTCTCCAGTTCGGGAATTTTACTTGGCGGCAAAAATCCTTTTTCCGGGAATTTCACATTAAACTTAATAATCAGTCGTCCTTTTGTGAAGGGATCTCTATAAATTGGCATTCCTTCTCCCATAATGCATTTGATGTCACCATTCTTGATAACTTCACCTGTTAAAACCAAAAAGAATTGTAAAATACTATTATTTAGAAAACAATGGCATAAGGCAATATTTTCAGAAACCTACTTAAAGCAAAGTGAAATTTATTTGAATATATCTCAAAACTTCCTAATGCACTCTCCCAAAAACAAAACTTCCACAATATTTCTCACTACATGTAATTAAGGTACACAGGTAAACCCTATATAATTTTTTTTTTTTTTTCAACTCTGGAAAACCTTTGTGACTTCCTGTTTGCTTTCTTTGTCCATAAAAGGGTCTGCCCTTCAATGATAGAATTTGCTCTCGTAGGTAAACATTCTTTCCTTTAAGAGCGATGGGAGGCAAAGATGAAAACGGCAGGGTTGGTTCCCCCTGTAAGTTACAAATCGCCTTATGCAACAGTGAACTGGTTATGGCCTTCACCACTGTGGTAACTGTGAAGTTAAAGCTTCAGGCCATGCCAAAAACAATGTGTTATACATTGTACTACCCAACAATTTTGACCCTACTTATATGCTGTTGCTCCAAGGAAAATACATTATTTAAATCCCTGTCAACTTTACTGCTAGATTATGTCTGAAAGGAGTCTGGTTATAAGATGTATTTCTTTTCAATTTTAAAAAGATGTATAAAAGTGAAGACTGCTCAGTCTGCACAAATGCATAGGCTTATCTTAGTGTCTGCTGTAAGCACATGGCTTAAGTTACTTTTCAGACAACTCAAATCCTATAACACATGAAGATAAAATCAGCATGCACAGAAGTGTGTACTGATCCAAGACTTGGCTATATGCTCATGTCATCATGCTCTTTTTCCTCTAACACAATTATCATAAAAATTCTAGTATTAGGACATACAGAAGTGAGCAAATAGTGCAGATCCGAAGCAAAGCAGTCTGATACAGATCATCACAGTCCAATTTATCATGGTCAGTATGTAACACAATGCCTAAGCTTACCTGGTAAATTGTGTACAAGCAGCACTCTCTTATCTAAAGTGTCTATGGTTTTATTAAATCCACACAATGCTTCCACCAGTTCTAAGTCCATTTCCATAATGAGGTCATTGTCATGACGACGGAATGTTCTGTGTTCTTTCTCATCTAAAACAATGATGATGTCACCAGGTTCCAGCCCTGGTTCCTGGTCCCCTTCTCCACTAAATCTGATGTTTTCACCATCTTTCATACCTGGCAATAGGTAACAGCTTTATAAATAAACACATGCTCTATTTCCAATAGCCCCCTCCCCTCCCTCTCGCCTTTTTCTGTGAAAAATTAGGCAGATTCCACAAAAAATTGGATTTAGACTGTTTTGTCTCAAGAATTCTGTTTATAAGAATTGTGGATCTGACAATATATGGGCAGCGACACCACAATTTTAAGCAACAAAGTGGCATATGCACCCAGTCAAGGCTTAGATCAGCTTGAGCATCCTCCCAGTGTGACAAGTGTCTTTACTGTCAGCATGGAGCTACGCAAAGACTCTGATCAGAGTAGGCTAATGCCCAGGCTGATCTGAGTCTTTGCTGGGCACACATGCTGTTTTGTTGGTTTTGTTGTATTAACACTTCATGCCTTCAAGTACCACCAGTAGCAAACCTCAAATGTGTCTTTAAAACAGCCTGCATTACAAAGGGATTCATCTTAAACCAGTGCTCCAGATAAGAAGGGGTAACAGAGATAATTTAGGGATAATTATCCATATTTCTCCATAAAAACATATTTTGTGCCCCATTATTAGAACCGTCTCATCGAGACGGTTCTAATGAGGGGTCACAACATATGTTTTCAGTGAGAAATAAGAAAAATTATCTTCAAATTATCCTCAATACCCCCTCTTATCTGGAGCTCTGTAAACTTTAAACAAATGTACTGTACATTGTAGAACAATGTGTCAAATAACTGTACATGTAGCTTTAATAACAACTGCAGACCTAAATCAGAACAGGACTCAGCCTAAAGGGCGATTTGGGAGAAATAGTCTCCCTAAGCTGGCTGACTTCTCCCTAGCCTGAGCTGAGGGAGAAGTGAAAATGTATAGAATATATAGGAAAATCCAAAATTTGGGCCAAAACTTCTCCCCAAAATCCTGAACATGTCGCAAAACTTCTCCCTGTCTGAAAGCTCTAGGCTGACCCCTGCAGAATGTGCCTTAAAGGCAGGATTTCTGACCCCCCGGTAGAGGATTAGCTACCTGTATGAGCAATAAGTGGGCGTGGCTTAGCTACTGTGCAAATTAGACCACTGTCCTGTTTAGCCAATAAGAGCTGTCAATACTTTCACAGGTAAATACCTTAGCAAATCAACAGCCAATCAAATTAGAAATAAATCTACAGGAGCTACTGTAGATGTTTACCCTTCGGTGGCTATTGGAAAACCGAGAATAGGTAGCTAATTTTGCCTTTTATAGTCCACTCCTGCCTTTAAGGATTAATGGGTGAATGAATAGCAGTTTTACCAGCCTTCCAACAGTATTTCAGTCATGTCAAGCCACATAAGAGGTGAATGTACAAGGCTGTGTGCAATGGAACAATGCTTGCAGTTCAAAAGAATTCTGCTTCCCCAGACTGCTAGCACTTAGCCTACTATGCTACCCAGCCTGTTTCTTCTGAAGTAATATGATCTGGGCTGTTTGAAAGGCAGACTGTCAGCATAGCTCCAGCTAAGGAGAAATTTTTTGGACGACTCTGAGAAACTTTTCTTATTTTCCCAATAAAAACATATGTTGTGACCCCTAATTAGAACCATCTCAGTGTGACGGTTCTAGGGGTAACAATGTATGTTTTAAGACAAAAATAAGGATAGTTATCCCTAAACTATCCCTATTTACCCATTTTTATCTAGAGCACTGGCTAACAATATTCAGGATAAACATAGTTGATACCTTTGTCTACATGCACTTCTAAAATCTTGTGATCGTCTATAACCTTTTGCCCAGTACAAGTTTTACAACGCAACTTGGGATTGATTCTCTCCCCTTTTCCTCGACATTCTCCACATACTGACTGAATCTGCTGAACCATTCCAGGTCCTAATTGCATGATCCTGACCTAGAAAGAAAGTTATTTAATGGAATAAGATTTATCATAACAGCAGAGCTCTAGATAAGAGGGAGTATTTGATGATAATTAAGGATAATTTTTATTATTTCTCATGGAAACCATATGGTGTGACCCCTCATCTGAACTGTCTCATCGAGACAGTTCAGATGAGGGGACACAACATATGTTTTTATGCAGAATTAACTAAAATTATCCCTAATTATAACTAAATACTCCCTCTTATCTAGAGCTCTGATAACAGTCTGCAGAGCCTCAGAGAAGAGGTCGTTTCGGATATAGGACAATTTTGATTTTTTATTTCAAAACGATTTAGCGTATCGTGTAACCCCCTCCTTAGAACACTCTTGGTGAGGTTTGATTCATTCTATATCACTGTTACCCCCTTCTGATCTGCAGCACTGAGGCTATGGCTAATCAATTTGCCTAGGACATGTTACTTTAAAATTTTGAAAACTGTTATTTGTTTGTCCCTTATCTGCACCTGCGACAGGCTTTGAAGCACTACTTAGCAAATAATAAGGACTAAATTTAAAGCTATTTCCACAAAAAAAATATCACTGATGCCCCTTTTTATCTGTAGGACTGCTGTTAAACATACCTGCATGCCTGTACCCTTACAGTTGGAACATTTCTCTACTGCACCTTCTTTTCCACCTCGACCTGCAAAATTAAATTTTAAACTGAAATCTCAATTAACCATTCTAAATATACTGAAAACAAAGCCCAAGATCATGCGAGTTTTAGTTATTAAGTATACCATAATTAATATCCAGGGGTGGTATTTATAAAACCATTTAAGTGGTTGCTATGCTGTTGCTAAGGCTAAATTTCTATGAAGGAGATTCCCTACAACTATGAAATTTGCTCTGGAGGAAGTCTTTTTCAACTATGAAATTTGCTCTGGAGGAACAGGCGTTTTTCAGATTGTTCCTCCAGAGCAAGTTCCATAGTTGTAGGGAATCTCCTCTATAGAAATTCAGCTTTAGCAACAGCATAAACACTTAAGTCATTTTATAAATACAGCCCCAGATACATGTACCTTAATTCTACTAAACATCTCTGTCTTTTTTTTAAAAAATAAGTTGACAGAACAAAACTGTGCAAGGCCACACTGCTGTTTTGTCAAAAAAAATTCCCGTCTTACATAAGTTTTGATATAACAGATGATGATAAAATAGGGGCTTTTCGGAATTTGGCCTTCTAGCAGCAGAGTTAGAGAAAAGAACGCAGACCTTTGAGATGAGATGCTACCGAAGATTACTGAACATTTCATAAAAGGACCATATAACCAATGAGGCGGTTTGCAGGAAGATCCAAGCAGCCATTGGATATTATGACGAACTCTTGACCTTGGTCATGAAACAGAAACTGAGGTGGTTTGGCCTAATCTCAAGATCTTTGGTTTAGCAAAGACAATTCTGCATTGCACAGTGAAAGGAAAGAGATATACACAGAAGAAGAGGTGGGAAGACAATATTAAGGAATGGACAGGGATGGATTTTGCTAGCTCAACTAAGGCAGCTGAAGACAGGACAAGGTGGAAACCGAATGTTATAGAGTCGTCTGTGGTGCCCCAATGACCTCACAAGGTTATGGGATAGACTAGACTAGCAGTGATTTTTTGGCGATATTAGCAAGAGGCAAAAAAAGAAGACATTATTTTAAATTTTAGGGTCACCTGGAAGTCTGATATTTTTAAAAGTAATAAATATAGTTAGCCTCTCTAATTTAGTTGAAGTCTGTTATAGCCAAATAATTACAGTACATGAGCCGTTACACGACAAAACCAAGAAAGTGGCATTGCACCAGGCAAAGACTCAGATCAGCCTGAGCAATTACCCAGTCTGATCAAAGTCTTTGCTTTGTGCATAAAGGGTAGCTAAAGGTCTAAGCTAGCTCCATGAGCACACTGAAGACTCTGTTCAGACTGGGCGGATGCCCAGGCTGATCTGAGTCTTCACTGGGCGCACATGCCACTTTTTTGGTTTTGTCGTGTCGCAGCTCACATGTAAACACACAACTCCATACCATCACATTTCGAACATATAACTTTCTTCTTCAGTGACAGCTTTCTTGTGCACCCATTGTAAAAATCTTCCAACGAAACTTTCATCTGGTGTATAACATCTTTCCCTTTCTGCGCCCCCTTCTGTCTCCTCCCACCCCCTCCTCCAAAGAACATGTCAAATATATCCATAGGGGAGTGGAAATCAAATCCACCTCCTGTACCGCCCCCTTTGATGGCCTCTTCACCGCCCACATCGTACGTCTCCCGTCGTTTCGGATCAGAAAGGACCTCATAGGCATGGCTGATTAGTTTAAACTGAAAGCAGAAACCTTCCTTTGAGACAGTGTTATTTTCTTATTTTTTCAAGGATCTCCACAGACCATTAAGGCATTTCGCTTGCAACATGCCTTCCTCTTCAAATTACCTTTGCAACATGCCTTATTTTCCAATGAAACTTTTTTAAAGTGCTATTACTTTCATTTCTTAGCCAGTAAAATTGTTTTAAATGCATCAAATATCATCATTGAATAAATTATTTGTAATGTAAATTTAGACCAATTTTGACAAAACATTTCTATCTTAAGGATTTTAAAAATTGACCAACAAGTCAAAATCTAATTTTTGTGCTAAAAGCGACATGCCTTCTGAAATTTCTGGGGAAACACTGTTTTCTGTAGTAATTTATTTGAATAGAACAGACATATTCAAGTGCCATAATGAAACACCATCATACATGTACCCCTTCTGATACTATGCCACTTATGCACAACTCCCATTTAAGGGATCTTGCAAAAGTATGGACTAGGCAATGGTCAGATGTTGCAGAATGCAGCATCTGATCAAGACCTTCTCTGTTTGCATGAAAATTTATTGCTATTTCAATAAAACCTAGAGCAAAAGATTTTTTTCTCATTTCTCAATGAAAACACACCTTCTGACCCTCTTATTAGAAACGTCTCAGCGAGACTGCTCTTAGAAGAGGTCACAATGTATGTTTTTATGGAAAAATAAGGAAAACTATCCCTAAATTATCCCTGTTACCCCTTCGAGAGCCAGGGCTCCAGATAAGAATTTATGGTTAATTGGGTATTACCCACTGATTTTTTTGTTAATTGGGTATTCTGAATTTTAATTGGGTAATGCAACTTGCATTACCCACTGATTTTGCTTTTAATTGGGTATTCTGATTTTTATTTGTGCAATTTGGTAAAACTGGAGTTAGCGCTGCAATCTTAACATTTTGCATCAACATGATTTTGCATCGGTATCTATATATATATACATGTAGTGAGTCCCAGGGATCTCGGGGACGCCGTCCCTGGACGCGAAAATTTCGGCCCGGACGTCAATAATTGCTTTCCGAGGATTCCCGCGGACGCGTTATTTTTGCCGGCTGTACTTCTTTAAAATCTCCTAAAATGTCAGTTGTTGCAAGTTTTGAAGAAGCCACGCATTGCTCGCACCTTTGACAGAGCTACAGAGGGACTGTTTATTTGAACCAGAAATCGAATAAAATCATCGTAAATGCCACCTCACATTTACCTGGAATTTCACACCTTCTTAATCCCCACTACCGTATGTCTTTAATCAGCAATAGCATACGGCACGTGTCAGTATTTCACACTTTCTTAATCACTGTTTGATCAATAAACAAATTGGGTCAGCAGGGTATCTTTGTCTTAGATCTACGGCCTCACGTGCTTGGTCAGTTTACGTCTTTAGAAGTATCGCTCACAATAATTGACAGCTTGTCAAAGGTGAGACTTTTACAGTGGCTTTGCCAGCAAATTAATATCATATTACCGGTATATCACGCGCCAAAGGGATGAGCCCGAGAGGGGCAAATCGGCCAACTCCGGTCTCATTAAAGAGTTTGCAGAATCTTTCACGAGAAAAAAAAGATTTTTAGGTTGCCTGCCGAAGTTATGAGCCTTTTCCGAGGCACGTATTTCATTTCCTTACTGTTCGTATTACGCACGTGCGCTGTGCTCGATGGGCATAACACGAGTGTTAAATCAGTTTTCAACTTGGAAAATGGAATCGATAGCTTCAAGTTGCTAGAAGCGGTCGTCAAAGACAATTATACTATATTTAAGCAAGACCAAGGCGTTGCAATTCCCGGAAACTGGTGACTTGATATATTCGGTTCGTGCACTTTAAAATTCTTTCCCGCTGTTATAAGTCTGTTTCCCGCCATTTCTCGCGCACCATGTACAGAACGAGTACCAGTATATCTATAAAAAACGCTGCGGTAAATCTGTGAGGTCAACACAGATAGTTGAACACGCGGCATAGGAATTACACCTGGCGCTTTTGTTTACACATGACAGCCTTGGATAACACCGTCGTTACGCTTCTGTCTTTTGGGTCTTTGCGTACCGGGAATTTTGTCTGCGTATTGGTACGCTTACAGGAAAAGGTCAATTGTGTTTTTCAATTATTTTATTGGGTATTTACGCAAATACGCTGCTTATCTGGAGCACTGAGAGCTCTAAGAGGGAGTATTTGATGATAATTTGAGATAATTTTTGTTAAGACTGCATAAATACATATGTTGTGACCCCTACCTGAACCGTCTCATCGAGACGGTTCAGATGAGGGGTCACAACATATGGTTTCGATGAGAAATAAGAAAAATTACCGTACCCTTAATTATCATCAAATACTCTCTCTTAACTAGAGCTCTGCCTCATTATCTGAAGAACTGTCATAGTAGTAAGACAGGGCTTGTTGACCACATACCTTTTCTGGATCTTCAGGGTTTCTGTCAGGGTGAAATTTTAGTGCCAATTTTCTATAAGCTTTCTTAATCTCATCAACCCCAGCATTTGGCTTGACTCCCAGCAGGTCATAATATCCCGTCTCTTTCACCATTTTCTTGTTTTCTGTAATAACTTATCTGAAAGATTGGAATTTTATTTCTATACTTGTTGCTCAGCATGCCCGTTCACGTACTGCAGGGTGTGTTTCGCTCAGAGAAACTCTCCTGCACACATAAATTCTTTCATAAATATGAGCACATATTGCTAGGTACGGATAATTTGGTGCATGCAATACCAATTGGATGCGAGTAACGTGTCACTATATTGATAGTTTAGTCTAATTTTAGCAGATAAATATAGAATTTGGAAGTCCGATTTCGTTTCTAAATTCGTAATCGGTCAGTCATATCTGATAGACAGTGTTGAATGCACTCTCGCTGTTGCCTGTCTGTATCGAAACAAATTGGAAATAATTATTTAGCCATGTCCAATCACAAACGACCGCATGTAACATAATGTGGGTAAAACCATAGACCAGTTTAAGAGCGGACAAAACCAGGACATGGTTCAAAACATCGTCATGAGAATTGAAACAATCATCATCATTAAGGAAGCCCTATCAGTGAGACAGACTAAGATTTCAGAAGGGGCGAGGGTTAGGGCCAAGAAGTCAAGATTTTGACTCTGGAAAAGGCACATCAAGGCCGGAAACACAGTCAAACTCGGAGAAATATCTCCCGAGTCAGCAGAGATTTCTTAGTCACTCTATTCTAAACTATGAACACCATACTGACTTAAAAAATTGTGTACTCTTAAATTTTGGCTTGCACTGCAGCACTTTGCCAATGATATGCAAAGATTAGGCTTTCAAACAGCATGTTTCTATAGCAGTGCGTTGTACAGTGAAATTTGCAGGTTGGGGACAGGCTTCAATTGATCTACAGTATATCAATTGGTCTTTTTTAGATCAATTGATCTACCAAGATGCACTGACATATGTATTTTGAGCTCTGTGCATGCCCATCATTGAAAATTGCAAATTTCTTCTAAGGCTGAATTGTTACTTCAGATGATAGAAATTTATGTGTGATCAGATAAAATTTTCGTCGGGGAAATTTTTGCAGAAAAGCATTTTTTGATTGATACACCTGCTAATTATCAAAATTACTTGATTTTTCTGATAAGTGATTTGTTATGCTAGTTTTTTTAAAGATTCATTGAAGCCAACATGAATGCTGTCATTTTGGTATTAACAAGCACTGATTTAAGCCTCGGATTTATTTTCCTAAAAAATCTGTTTTTAGCATTTAGAATCTGAAAATACAGTGGAAATTCTTACTTGACACCGCATTGAACAAAAGTGAAAATTTCTGGCCTGTTTCACTACAAAATGATTTTTGAATTATAAAATTGTGTGTTCATACATTTTCTTCCCAGGTATGGACCAAATTATCTTGGTTTCAGACTCAATAGTATGCACATGAAATGTGCAAAATTTGGAAATCTTTCTGTTCAGACTAGTGCCGTAAATTTAAGCCTTGTGCACTGTACGCATATTGCTGATGCATAATACCAATTTTCCATTACTTTTTTTTAATTTATCTTGATAAAATGTGATAACAAGAAACTTGATATATAGAATTTATTATGCATTGACAGAAGCAGGAATATTATTTATAACTCATTTCGATTATTGCTCTTTCGTATCAAAATGACAGCTTGCATGTTTGCTTTAACAAATAATTTTAAACAGCCTAGCATAAGAAACAATTTACCTGAAAAAAAAAATGAAATAATTTCTAAAATTAGCATATAGATTAATAAAAAAAAATGCTTTTTTGCACAAAATTTCCTGATAAAAATTTTAACTGAGTACACTTATAAATTTCTATTATCTAAAGTAACAATTCAGCCATAGAATTTTGCAATTTTCAATGATGGGAATTCACAGAGCTCAAAATACATATTTCAATGCAGTTGGGTAGACCAATCGATCTAAAAAAGACAAACTGATCTACTATAGATCAATTGAAGGGTGTCCCCAACCTGATTTGCCTCGTTTTAAACACATGTAAACAGAAAGCGCTACAGAGCGCTTTGCCTATGCAACTGTATGTTTACAAAAAACGCACTTTTTGAGGCAGCTCCGGGGATGCTAGGTACCTCTACAAAGCGTTTTTTTTGTAACATACCATTGCTTAGCCAACTGCTACAAAGCACTACGTAGCCCTAGCGTTAAGCAACTTGTCCCTGGCTCTTGAGTCAGAAGCTACAAGTGACTGAGCTGCCTGGCCCACTTTCGACTTATTAGAAAATGTTAAGCATTACGATTACTGCCCATGTAAGATAATTGAAAAATGATATTGTAATGCTATTACAATCAATAATCAGTTGATCAGAATCACCTCCTTATAAATGACCTTGTTCCCCCAAGTAGGCGTACCAGGAATCATCATTCCCTGACATTTCAAACCCCATTGGCTGGGACTGACATTTACAAGTCCAGATTCTTCCCCCAGACTATTAGAGATTGGAATTCCCTGGAAGATTCACTTATTTCTGCTGCTGAGGGTGCAGTTATCCTGGTGACATGGGTTTTCACGCACATAAGATAAAAGAACAAATAGCCCACCAAATTAAAATTGTACCAACACTTACCTTCTCATCATTAAACATGGCAATATTGCTTGTTATTTAGCGAAAGTTTCGGGTTTCACGGGAGAAGTGTCTTCTCCAAAAGCCATCTTTTCCCGAGATACCCAAAATATATAATTTGTGTACAACGTCATCAGAATTCACGCACATATTTAATTCCGGAGATTCGTAAAAACACGGCGCAGAATATAGTCTGCTAAAAATGGAAGTACTGAGCAAGTATCTAAGGTACAAAAAAAACATACAATTTAATTGTAACAAGCATAACTTAGCAGCATTTTAATGAATTTTTGATAATAGCATTAATTTTTTGGATTTTTATTTTAAATCATAAATTATCTCCGGAATAAAGAGAGACAAAAAATGAAAGGTTGCCAGAGACCCATAACTATCTTTCAGTATGCATGACTTAGATTCTGACTTGAATGCCATAATTATTCTCCTTTCAATGAGGGTAAAAAAAACTGATCCCCCTTTCTCACTACCCATGTCTCAGGGCAAAAACCCAGATGTGTCCAATGACCACAGAATGACTGTGACTGGCTTACAAAAAATAGTACATACTACCTTCTAAACAGTGAAAATACTGCATTGTGGTTATGCGGATCACGTGACCAGATTTTGAGGTTGACATATGGCGAGAGCAGACAGCTAAATGGGCGGTGAAAATATTGAATTATTCACTAATCAGTGGCAATTTCAATGCTGCAACAAAAAGGACATTAAGGAAATGGAACTTTTATACACTCAAAGAGAAAATAAATGAAGAATTACCTTTGTAAGTTGAACTTTCCACACTTTTCTTCGCGGTCAAGTGGAGTAGGACTTCACCAAAATAAACAGAAACGGATTGGTACATAGAACAAGAGGACCAATGGTCCTGTAGCTCACCTGACACTTGGTCCTGATATATATTTTAATGTTTATGATGGGCTTGAGTGCCCAAAGCTACATACCAAGTTTCAAGGTCGTACACCTTTTGGTTCTGGAGAAGAAGATTTTGAAGGGTTTTTACCATATACGGCATGGCGGCCATCTTGGTCAAGACCCTGAGAACAAACTTTTATTCCCTGATCACACTTAGACTCCATATGAAATTTCGCTTCAATCAGACCAGTGGTTTCAGAGAAGTAGATGTTTTGAAAATCTTGATGACGGACAGACCGACAAAATGACCTTGACCTTTCAGTGACATAATATCTTCATCTGGTCATTTAGTTGACCATATATACCATGTATTGTACCTAAGACTTAAATAGTTTCTGAGAAATCCACTGTATAAGCGTTTTCCCATATAAAAGCCTAACATACCAAAGTTGACCATGTCGTCAATTAATTCAAGGTCAACACATGGTCATCATTTGTATAAACTATGATAGGCCAGCATGCCCGATGCTACATACCAAGTTTCAAGGTCATAGGCCTTTTGGTTCTAGAGAAGAAGATTTTTGAAGGGTTTTTACCATATATGGGCATGGTGGCCATCTTGGTCATGTGACCCAGACCCCGCGTATAAACTTTCGTTCCCCAATCCCACTGAGACTCCATATGAAATTTGGCTTCAATCGGCCCAGTGGTTTCAGAGGAGAAGATGTTTGAAAATCTTGACGACGGATGGTCCGACGGAATGACCTTGACCTTTAGTGACATAATATCTTCATCTGGTCATTTAGTCGACCATGTATACCAAGTATTGTACCTTAGACTTAAATAGTTTCTGAGAAATCCACTGTTTAAGCGTTTTCCCATATAAAAGCCTAACATACCAAAGTTGACCATCCCGTAAATTAGGTCAAGGTCAACGCAAGATCATGATTTGTATAAAATATGATGGGCCCGCATGCCCAATGCTACATACCAAGTTTCAAGGTCATAGGCCTTTTGGTTCTGGAGAAGAAGATTTTTGAAGGGTTTTTACCATATATGGGCATGGCGGCCATCTTGGTCATGTGACCTGGACCAAATATATAAACTTTCATTCCCCCATCCCACTGAGACTCCATATGAAATTTGGCATCAATCGGCCCAGTGGTTTCAGAGGAGAAGATGTTTGAAAAGCTTGACGACGGATGGTCCGACGGAATGACCTTGACCTTTAGTGACATAATATCTTCATCTGGTCATTTAGTCAACCATGTATACCAAGTATTGTACCTTAGACTTAAATAGTTTCTGAGAAATCCACCGTTTAAGCGTTTTCCCATATAAAAGCCTAACGTACCAAAGTTGACCATGTCATAAATTAGGTCAAGGTCATCACAAGGTCACGATTTATATAAATTATGATAAGCCCGCATGCCCGATGCTACATACCAAGTTTCAAGGTCATAGGCCTTTTGGTTCTGGAGAAGAAGATTTTTGAAGGGTTTTTACCATATATGGGCGTGGCGGCCATCTTGGTCATGTGACCTGGACCAAATATATAAACTTTCGTTCCCCCATCCTGTTAAGGCTCCATATGAAATTTGGCTTCAATCCAACCAGTGGTTTCTGAGAAGAAGATGTTTAAAATTGTGGACGCCGACGACGACGACGACGGACGACGGACCAAGTCTATACTATAAGCTCACCACAGGTGAGCTAATAACCGAAAAGCACAGAAATACCGGAAAGCACTTGAATAACCGAAAAGCAATTTTAAAAAAATCAATTTTTATAGGAATTATCATTGTAACATTATTTTCATGGGTTAAAGATGCATTGAAAATAGTTATTTTACAGACTACAGTTGTCTTGGTTTCATGATTGACAATGTGAATCCAAAAAATAGTGCACTAACAAATAACCGAAAAGCACTTGAAACTAGTCATGTTTTCCATTGAAATTTGTGTCTAAGATTGATAGTGTGTTCAGAACATATATGAAATAAACTGTTCTAGACTATTCCCAGTCATGCAATTTCATTTACTAATTTGGATTGTTTTGATTGTACATAAAGCAGATGACAGTTCCCATGCCTTGTTATAACCGAAAAGCACTGGGAGAAATGCTGAACATTATCATCGCCCTTTTCTGTTACAATGCTATTATAGTACGACATCCGAAGTGAGAAATATTACAAATAATACTACAAATAATTTCCAACCCCGAAAAGACTTACTTAGATAATTATTCTCATGTCAAACTAATTTTTGAAATTGCTTTTCGGTTATTCAGGTGCTTTTCGGTATTTCTGTGCTTTTCGGTTATTCTATGAACCCGAAACGGATGACGTTAATGGAAGGCACGCTCTCAAAAATAACCGGAATTTGCTAAAACGCGTGAATTCTGATGTGCGTGAATTCCTATGCCGCGACGATACTAAGTTTGCTTCTCTTATAAGGGCTAGGGACTAGCTTCCCTGATTCACAGGTCCTGGTGAATGATTGTCCTTGGACGTATCACCAGTAAACAATTCTGATTCTGATTAGAAAGTCAAACCATTGATAATAAATCTCACTGGAGAATATCATTCAACTTGAAATAAATAAAAAGAATGACAGTGCTTTTCCATGTTTTCGTGAAGGAAGTAAAACAGAGAAGCTAAAATATCTCCATAGCCTAGGCATACCTTGAACTTACTCTTCTTCGTTTGAATTAAACCGTCTTTATATAGCACTGACGTTGTTGTTTATGTGTAAATGAATAACTGATGATGAACTGTACTTATAATCGTCTATTTTCGTTTTCTTTTTGACGTTTCTAGACTTGCTTCGATCTTTCTGGAACACGCGATACTAATAATCGAATGACAAACACAAAGGATAACCGAATCGATACACTGTTGGGTAAAACCAATCTCCAAAGACAGGCCTATAGAAATACCGAAAATATGGCAAATTTCATAAATAGACGAAATCTGAGCGTCTACAACGTTTACTTTCTCTAGACGATTTAACGGGTCAGTGACAGACATAACTGTAACATCTCAAAGACCTGTGACTCTTGTATTGAGTACACATGACAATATAACGGTAGAGAGAGATGTAATCAGTAGCCGGAAGTGTCAATCAATTTCTGCGCTTGAAAAGATGTTAAGCTGCTTTGACAAGCTAGCAAATTCGGATCTGCTACCTTTATTAGATTAATGTGTTGAAAATCAAACCTATTAATTTTTGTCGATGGTGGATATGAATCACGATTTAACGCCTTTTTAAACACAATTTCAGCCATATCAGGACGATGGGTTGGTGATAATGAAAGGCTGTTTATGACTGAAAAGATACCTGCTTCCAACGCGTCTCGAGCCCGGGATTTATGTACGAATGCAGAGTCTAATCCCAGACTGGGCAGCTCGCTAATTTCCCATCGTCCCTTTTACCGACGCGTAAAAGGGCGTTATGGCATATGTGGGCATTGGTGACTCGGACAAACCTGTGTTTTGTGCACAACAGCTAAAGCATTACTGTTAGCCTGACGACTCTCACGTGTGTTACCGGGGTGGTTGGGTGATGTGATGGTGCTGGATATAACTTCCAATTCTGTGGTGTCCTACTGATTTGGATAATGGTGGGACAAGGGCCTACTGTGCTTGCAGTAGGTGCGGGTGGGGCTGTTTGGACATTTTTCTCACGCTATCACATCTCTCTTCTTTCTTCCTCTCTTTCGGAGACGGCCCGATATAGACGGAAATACTGTCTCAAAGGGCCGTTAAACTCAAAACAACCAACCAACGTGTGTTACCAGAGTTACAGACTTTTAGACTGCACAGTTTTCTAGTGTTTTGTGTGTCACGCCGTAGTCCATTTGTTAGAGCGCATAGCTATTGCACAGAAAGTCGCGGCTTCAAACCCGGCCCGGCCAACGATTGAAAAATTTTTGTCAACCCAGAGCAAAAAAAATAACCTCTTGATGCATGACTGCATGCAGCTAAACTGATGACTTCGACTATGGACAACACACTCGCGATATGATAGGCCTCGCCTGAAAATGCAAGCTATGCCATCACGGTATGCATCCCGGTGTTCACATCTGTGTAAATTGATCAAACTGAATCCTCACTTTTATTCCCCAGTATCAGATTATCTAAGCAATCAGACTGAGCGGAAGCGCTGGCTGATCTTTACCTTCCCTATTCCCCCATTCGTTTTAACGTTCAGTTTCAGGTGATGTTATTCCCAATGTTGCATCGTCTTATTTATTATGGTTTCTTTACACTAACGTGAACAGCTCTTTCCCAAATAGGCGGTCATCAAAAAACAACAGTAACATTTAATTTTACCCATTTTTATTATAAATCACACACATACAGAGAGAGAGAGCGAGCGAGCAAAGTAGGAAGCTTTACAGGTGACCATATTGCTAGAAGACCACAGACAAGCGGGCCTAAGAACACGTAAAATTTAAGAACCACAACGGAAGTACCGCCTTGGAACGGTCAGTAAATGTTCTTTGCACACAACAAAAGAACTAGACTTTAAATCCATTTGGGAAGAACCGTATTGTCTGGATCCACATTATTTGGCCAGTTTGTTTTGGTTAAGAGTTGATCTTATAATGTATTTTGTACGGCCTTTTGTTATTGCTGAAATTCTTCTGAGAGTAATTTGATATCACCTGTACCCATACTGAAAAATTTTACTTTTGTTCCGGCTCACCCATCTTGTTTCTTCGCTACAAGGACTCTCGTCGCTGTTACGTTAGTTCGAATTAGTTCATAATTGATGTCACGAGAAAGACGTTTGTGCGACATCAACGAACGGCAGGGACTCAGCTAAGCCTGTACCTGCCCAAAGCTGATTTTTAGTCTGTTCATTCAATCAAAAAAATACGTTTGAACTGGTACATGTACGATTTCTTTTCAATCACTTTGCATCATATGCAATTATTTGATACTTGAAATGTACCGTATTACGAAACATTTGGGGTAATAAATAACTAACTGAATACTCAAAAAGTGAGCTAATAGTAATAAATTAGTGATAAAAGTCCAGTCAGCTTCTTACGGTTGAACACATTAATATATGTATAACATTGACAGGTCAATAATGTAAAATGACCTTCTGATACTTAAGAGGGATTTCGGCCATATGCCACACAAAAAACTGCAGACAACTAAGCTATGATTAATGAATAATCAATTCTAAGCACGAAAAGTGATCACGCGTTGCAGGTGGTTTAAGTGCTTTGAATCATTTTTGTATACATAGAGTACCTATGGTGCCAGAACAAAATAACTAAATTGGGATTATACGTTACAAGACAGACATAACACTTTGTTCAGAATGGATGAAGCTAATAAATTTCATTATTCAAGCGCAAATATTCTGCTAATTTTCACTCCATGAACTGAATTAAGTTGGTTTAAACTCATACAACTCGCAAACTATTTCGGATTACAAACTGAATGTAAGTATAATCAAGGGAGTGCATTAGGACATGTGCGAACAGCGAAGACTCAGATCATCCTGTCTTGTCAGCGTTACTCGTGTCCTCATTTGAGAGTCAAGGAAAATGTAGAGCAAATATGAGTGGGCTGATATGTCAGTCTCAGCTTTATATTTCTCGTCGCGCTGCTCAGATGCTGATACATTTGTACTTCGACACATATTTTGTTACGTTCGGCAAGATTAACAACCCCTTTATATTTTGTCCCGGTTCACGCTTGAGCTTGGGGGTCCAATTATCATGAAATGCGAGCATTTTTCACCACCATTTGAAATTAGTTATAGCTACAACAAAAGAAGAAAATTCGAACTAACTTTACATAGTTATGCCGTAGATATATTTTCATTCGCAGTATTGTGATCCTTACTACATGCAGATATATGCTCACTGTCAAGTTCCCAGCAGACACATAGCGTTGAAACACAGTCGTATTGATCTCAATGTAACTATTCCAGGCCCCGAGGTTATAAAACTTGAGTATATTCTCAAACTCAAAATAAAGCACACTGATTGGCTGCTTCCGAGCACATGCTCGGAAGCAGCCAATCAGTGTGCTTTATTTTGAGTTTGAGATTATTCTCAAGTTTTATAACCTCGAACCCTGACGTTGTATTGACGTTGATATGGCGCTGTTTCGATATTTCTTTCCTGCTGGGTTACGTCCAGGGCCAGGTGGTTCAAAGCATCCCGGTAACATCAAGAGTGTTGCTCCAAAAAGAAAAACATGTGAATAACATAGTTATTCCGTAGATATATTTTCATTGGCAGTATTGTGATCCTTACTACATGCAGTTATATGCTCACTGTCAAGTTCCCAGCAGACACATAGCGTTGAAACACAGTCGTATTGATCTCAATGTAACTATTCCAGGCCCCGAGGTTATAAAACTTGAGTATATTCTCAAACTCAAAATAAAGCACAGTGATTGGCTGCTTCCGAGCACATGCTCGGAAGCAGCCAATCAGTGTGCTTTATTTTGAGTTTGAGATTATTCTCAAGTTTTATAACCTCGAACCCTGACGTTGTATTGACGTTGATATGGCGCTGTTTCGATATTTCTTTCCTGCTGGGTTACGTCCAGGGCCAGGTGGTTCAAAGCATCCCGGTAACATCAAGAGTGTTGCTCCAAAAAGAAAAACATGTGAATAACTTTTGAAAAGCTTGTCATATTTTTTTCATCAAGAGCAGCAAAGTTTTTTCGAAAGCCTATACTACTAATTCCGAAATCTATTGACTTTTTCACCTAAGCTCATTCACAAATCTATAACAGTTTGGTTGTCAAAATTTGACAAGCGGCATCGATTTCAAAGAGATTAGATTGCGGTCGGACGCTGTTTGAACCGACCGCTCTTATTTTTGTTCGTGATCATTGGAAGGTTTGGTGAGAGGGGAAGTCCTATATTTTGTCCAGCTATTGCTGTCGAAGATGTCAATCAATCTGAATGTAAGAGTAGGCGGTACGAATTTCGCTCAGAAGAAATATATTTGCTGTATTTTAGACATTATTGTGTTAGTCAGTGCTCGAAATTTTAGAGTTTGACAATCTCATGTAAGTGACTGTATTCAGGCGTGTGCGCATTCTGCTTACGCATGTTCAGTCCAAGTGTCCCTGACAAGACTGCGCATGTGCGCAAGCTATCCTAGACATGCGTAGTTTGATATAAAACTGGACATGTGCGCAGGTATAAGAAAAAGAAAAAAGGATTTACTATTTTCAGTTAGAATAAAACTCTCGATGGAGCGTAACATTATATAATTTACCCAAGTAGATGGGAGGTATAGCATGTGCGAACAAGGAAGACAAGATCAGCCTGCGCATCCGAATAATCAATCGGTCAATCCTGGAGAAAGTGTTCGCAAATACTCGGTAGAAGATCGGTTGGGTTCTGAGGTCTTTTATTCCTTGTAAATTTCAACACGGGACGATGTTTCGTAAGTGAAGGAAATTGTACTGGAAACTGAGGTTGGTGCTCTCACTTTGAACAAGCGTTCATACAGATTTTGTTAGGACGGCTACGGCACAGAAATTTTCTTTTGCGATCTCAGTTTCTCAACTGTCGTTCTGCATGTTCTTTTGCGAACGTGCGCATTCCGCTAAAAATAAATAAGTAAAAAATATTCAAGCTCTTACAAATATAGCCAAAATCGACTCGTAAAAAAGCATATTAGCGCACACAAAATAACTCGTGAAGTTCTCACAGAACTCCTGAAAGTTGGTAACTAACAGAAATTTCGGTTTGGCCACTTTCAGGAGTTTTGTGTGAACTCCATCAGTTTCTCTTTAACAAAGCTGAAATTACATGTCATAGCGGAACAAGTTTTCATTTTGGATTTCCAGATGGGAATGAAACTGCGCGTTTACCAGTTGTGCGAAAGCTTCATATGCAGGAATGAGAAGAAAAGGATGCTTGAATTATTTCCTGTTACCGTACTTATAGCAACCAACATACGAGTTGTTTGCCGAAGGGGCAAACAACGGAGTGTCGGTTGCTTTCTGTTATTAAACGCGTGTTTCTGTTCTATTCTTTTCTATTATGTCCAATACCTAGAAAGATTCAAATTTTTGCTGTCATTGAAGTTCCGGTTGGATCTTGTTTGGGTAGGTAAGTAAGTAAAGTAAGTAATGTCTTTATTTAGTGAGGGTAACTCGGTTGGCGAGTCCAATCTTCCCCGAGGCCCTCAAGAACATTTTGAAATTGAAATTGGGACACTGGTATAAGCATTGGATATAAGGAAAGTAGAAGTGTCATCGTAAGCTTGGTTAGTATTACTATTGTTTTTATTTATTTATTTTTTTTTCACTAAAGAAATTGACCTTTTGCTACGTAAATTATTTCAACCAATCCACAATTACGCTAGACAGTAATTTGTCTCCATGCATTTCAATTAACAGAATCCTAGAAACCACGGCGGCAATGAATCCGTACGAAAATCGCACGGCCGCCGGCTGCCTTCGCTAGAAAGCCATGCGTTGAAAACACATGTCGTGGCAACTCAGATACACATCTAGCGATTCATCAACGTATGTTTTGTAAAAATGAGATAAATTACATCAGAATTACTATTACTTATTACTGGTCTAAAATTACAAATGATAGCACGTCTTAATACTAAATTTATGCAAGATTTTAATGGACTCTGGGCTGAACCTTTATGCCTTTGATCGTTTGAAGATTACAGTTTCTTTCATGTTTTAAGTAACTGCTGCCTAATTGAGATTTATTTTCTTCGGGTAGTAAATATGATTGAACCACTTGACCTCCAACAGACTTCAACAATAACTATTGTATTTGAAGCGTCGGATGTAAATTTCTTACGACATAATTATGCAAATTTAAAGAGTAACTACACTTCAGGAACTGACTGAATCAGATCCCAAACCCTATCCCCAACATCAAAGGGAAAGATTGACAAAGACATCCCAACAAACAATAAATTACAAGTGATAAGCCGAGTCAGCAGCTTTTTCCCAAATAGATGGCAACTCAGCTATCTTTATTGAACTAAATAATTTAGACCAACAGACGGGTTACAACGGACTAAGCAAATTATATGAAAAACATTTAACAATTATTTTTACCTATTTTCTATTTTTATGATAGAAGGATTAAACTGAGAACACAATAAATTAAACAGCAAGGCTTCATTTTAATGAAAGCCATGAATTATTATTCTATGGTCACTTAATCTTGGGTGTAAAAATGTCTTGCGAAATGGTATAAGAAGCATCACTCGCTTTTGCGTACTGATATTTCAATAGAATGTTCATGCGAATGGAGAAGGCTCCGATCAGACTGCGCGAATGGCCAGGCTGATCTAAGTCTTTGCGGTTCGCACTTTCCGTAGTATAGTTGAAATTATATAGATCTACTCCGCGATTTCAGAATAGTTTCTGAATGAACACTTTTGTCAATAAAATGTTTGAACCGAACAAATACGATCATGTACTTTTCATATCTTTAGACAGATCAGTGTCAGGAAAGTCACGTACCACTTGTGAATGACAAGGTTATTTTAGGGTTTTGTAAAACCACTAAAGAGAGAGCCCCGAAGTTCAGTGGGTTAGGCTACGGCCTGCTTAGCTGGCGGGTTTGGATCTTGCCAAAGTTGAAATCGTTTCTAACCGTAAACGGAAATCTATTGCGTGTACAACCTTTTATTCTCATCCAATCATCGTCCCGATATGTTGAAATACTGTTGAAAGAGATGAAAACACAGTATCATACGTTCATTCATCCATCATAAAGAGCTACATGTATACTCATGCACAGCCTGTACAATCGATCGTATCTGTTCGGTTTCTGATGAGATTTTATCATAGCCCTTTCAAGAATATTTGACATATAAAGCCGATCGTTTAGTAAAGGTGGTCGAAAACTCGAGCATGTCTACCGGCCGAGGTTTGAACCCTCAGATTAGAGAGACCTAATGAGTCGGAAGCGCTTTGAAGCTCCAGGCCGCGAAGACCCGTATTCTTTCTTAGACTCTCGTCTATCCTAGTTTCTCATTCTTTCTCCCTCTCTCTCTCCCTCTCTCTCTCCCTTCCTCTCTCGCTCTCTCTCTGGCAGGCTGCCAGATATAGACTGAAATATTGTTTCAAAGGGTCATCAACTCCACAATCGTTTGAATGAATCAGTCAGTCGGTCTGTTTTGCTCTACTTGGTATTGTTTTCTGCTAAATTGTGAATGACCAGACCAGACTTTGCAATTGTTGTCTGCGCATCCTTATCAGTTCAGTTCAATTCAGTTCTCTTATCGACGTTCCCCAAGTGGCTGAGCGGTACATAACCATAGTTGCACGCACTTGGCGCCGTGTGTCCGTCCAATCATATCCTCATCATTACCTGTACACGTATGGGCAGTACGCTAAGAGCATTGATATTGACAGTTATAATCAGTCCTCGGTAACCGTTATCTTGCGTAAAGGACACCTGCACTTTAGTAGCGCAGAAAACCGTTAGACTGTCTGATTTAGATTGAAAAGACACACATTCCAGTCAGTCCTATTTCGCGCAATAATGAAACGGGCCATATGTAAGGTACACATATAGGGACAAGTCATTTATTACTAGATGGGATGGGAGGAGGAGGAGGGTAGTGGGGGTGGGGCAGGAGGGAGGAACGGGACGGATTTTTTTTTTGTGATCTACCTTGGGTGGTCTGTTAGTCTGTATATATTCTTCTTCCTGCATATATCAAATCAATTTCGAAAATCAATATGCCATGGAGCAAGTGGGCCATATATTTTGTTAGGCATATGGTCTGGGGTGGCATGGGGGATTCTGAGAGACGGAAGGGGACGTGAAAGAATTTGTGAATCTTATAAAAATTGTACCCCTCCCGCTCCCCTCTCCTCCCCATCGCCCTCACCCCCCCCCCCCCCCCCCCCTTCAGCCACCTGTTAATAAATAGGCTTCTAGCCAAAGGGACGAGTAATCTATTATAAAAGTGTGTGGGTGGGGTACATTTGGGGGGGGGGGGTGAGTTTTTTTCGGTGATGTGCTGTGGGGGGGGGGGGGAGGGGGTCGGAAACCAATAAACCTTGGAGCGGGGGGGGTATATTTTATTAGGCATATTGCGGTGGGGGGAGGGTCAGAATTCTTCCATCGGTCTTCATTTGAAAAAATTGTCTCAGCTTGGCAGCTTCTATCCAAAACAAATCTTTTCATTAACTTCCAAATAGAACAGTATACAATTGTCTATAAAATCATGTTGAGTAGATGATTTTTAATACCAGCGTTTGTGATATCAGTTCTCCAGGTGCCTGGTCATCAGCAAAGCTACTGTGGCTTCTGGAGGCTGCGCCCTCAGATCTAAAATAAGGGGTATCAAATTTGGCATATATAATTTTCTTTTTATATATTTTTTCTCCCTTTTCAAAGATTCTCGTTACAAGTTTCTTACAAACATTCTCGGCTCTAATCTAATGCCAAGGCATGTGGTCTCTTGACATCCGGTCGGGGTCTAGACTGTTCGCCAGAATCTCTTTTATGGGACATTAGGCATTAATGGGTTAAACACATGTGCATTCCATTAAGTTCTCATATTCTTAGCAGCTAGTAAATACTGTATATGCTTTGGCGAGAGGACCTCAGGGAAGATTAGACTTGTCCAACTGAGTTATCCTCCATAAATAAAATCATTATTATTATTATTATTATTATTATTATTATTATTATTATTATAGACCCCGCCATTAATATTATTAGCAGTTTCATGACTGAGCATTCGACAACATATTTCATGATGGCCATCAGCAAAAGAAAGTGCAAGAACTACCGACAAAGTTTAAACAGACCATTAATCCGCATGATTAATTTACATGTCGGAATAAGAAAATCTTCTTTGTGTTTCATACAGGTTTGAATTGAGACCAGTCTGATATAAAATAGGTAATATTATTGTGTGTGTGTGACGGGTAGCTGGGATGGGGTGGGGTGAGGGGCGCCATAAACGTTTTTGTCACCAATCTGGGGTGGGGGGACGTGGGGGCGGCGAAAAAAAAATCTGGTGAGGCTAGGGATGGGGTCAGAAAAAGTTTGGTGAATCATATGAAAATGTACAAATGTACACACCCCACCTGATAATAAATGACTCGTCCCTTAAGAGAACTCATTTTTCAAAATGAATCTTAATGAATCCGTTCATCCCAAAAGGACCAGAAAAATATACTAGTCAACTCTCGATATCTCAAACTCGAAAGTCATGCCAAACCACTGATATCTCAAAGGTATTTTCTGGTACCAGAAAATTTACTTTGATATATCAGTAGTATGAGGTTACAGGAGTTGAAATATAAAGAAAATTAGGAAATATGTCCAAACTATATTCTTTGATATAAGAGGGTACTTTGCGATATCAGTGTTCGAGACATCGAGAGTGGACTGTATCTGCACTAATAGGTATGAGCATATATTTACGTCCACCACAAGGCACTTACCATCAGCTTTAGTGAAGCTAAATGAATTCATTCTAAATGGTTAGACCCTTTAGAAACAAGGAATACACCAAAGAAGTGAAAACAGCATACTCGAATTGATTGCGTTGCGTGACGTCCCGGTAGCTCACTCTTTAGCGAGGTTTGTCTCTAGATTGGCCACATACCTCTGCCGCGCAAGTTCAAACACCGTTCGGACCACCGCTCGGCTAATTCCGTGAATCACGGAATTGGCCGAGCGGTGTACCGATTGGTTCAAACTATGAATGGTAAGCTGCTCTCTTTAGGTCCCGATATTTTCTAGAATATGTCCCAGTCCACATACAGCTGAGAACTATTCCTAGCTTACTTACGCCATAGGAAAGTCTTCTGACTTAATAATATGACCGAATCAGAGCATGAAGGGACAGAGAAAGGGGAACGACTCTGTTTGTCATGCCCAACACCGGCCATGCCCTCCAGCAGCACTGACTTAAGCACTGGCTGGAGTAGAACGACTCTGAATGAATCCGATGACCCCAGAGGACCAGTAATATATAAGGCCTAAAAAATAGCTGTTTCTACTAACATTCTGAAAAAATCTGGTCGGTAGGAAGGAAAAACTTTTATTATTTTATATTTTCTCCCGAAAAAAATAGGGTCGGGCCTGTATTTTCATGTTTTTTTTTATTATTATTTTTTTTTTTGTACATGTATTTTGTTGATTAAATTGCATTTTTGAGACTTGCACTGTATATGATAATTCATATTAGATGCTCGAAAAAGTCATATCTGTATTTAGGAAGGTACTAAATGCCAAAAACTACAGAAAGGTAGTGAAAAACCGAAATTACTATGGGAAATCCAAAGACGAAACTGGGTAGGGTCGGAAATTGAAAATGGTAGGGTCGATGTTTTAATTTTCATTTTGCTCTTTTATTGATAAAAATAGCAGAGTCGGGGGGTCTGAAGCAGGGTCGGTCGGGTTAGTGGAAACACGGCTATTTTTTTAGGCCTAAATTACAATTTGATGAAGTACGAATAGGCGTTTTATGACCATCACACAGAACTAGACATCAGGTGCAGAGCAGATCAATAATTCTAAAAGGTAAGATTCTTTGAAAGCAGTATAAACATCAAAGTAGTGAAATTTTAGCCAGCCTCAATCTGGATTCTACCCTGAACCGCTAACTAGCTAAGCTACTGTAGCTTCTAGGTCATTGTCTATTTGGGAAGCAATAGAATTACCCGTGAACAAATTTGATTATTCACATTGCTATCTGAAGTATGGATACATTTCGTTCTAATGTGGGGACTCCATTATCTTTTAAAAGGAAAAAAATAAATGCTTAAAACAGCCCCTTGGAGGTAGAAGTCACTTATCGCCGAGGCTATTACTGTTTTGCTAAAGTTCTCTTTCTTTTAAAAGTGGTGATTCAACCTTTGTGGTGTTGCCATTCACCTTATCTATTTATTTTATGAACTAAAAGTAAATGAGAAATCATCAGTATCATTGTATGGTGTAAAGGTTTACCTCCTTGATTTTTCTTCCTTTTTTTAACCATTTTTGCAAGGGAGACAACATTTGTTGTTTCCTGTTTGCTTCCCTAACAAGACTTACTGGTTCGTTCTTTGATCCTGTTGATTGTGTGCTTGGTATACAATCTTGAGCTGGCAGGTTTCATTTCCAGTCGCGATGTGTGTGTGTGTGTGTGTGTGTGTGTGTGTGTGTGTGTGTGTGTGTTGGGGTGGGGGGTCAGCGGGGCTCGACTGCAATCTTCTTTATATACTTTGCTCCTGTTCTCCTCCTACAACATCGGCGCCAGGATGATTAAAACTCGAGCCAAGGACGAAGCTATGGCTTTGGAGTCTAAACAAAACAAACCAAATAAATAAATAAATAAATAAATAAAATAAGATAGTAATAATAATAATGATAAATAAAAAAGATAAATAAATCAAATAATCTAATTGAAAACAAATATATAAATAAATAAAAGATGAGAAAAGAACCTGGATATAGTTATTTCATTGCCATAACATTTGGTATAAAAGTTTTTTTGGTAGGGTGGAGGAGTGTAGTAGTCAAGCAGTATGGCCAATATATGATGTGTTGATGTATATAGGCCTTTGAATACGGAGTGTATAACTGACCAGTCTAACTGCTTCAGACCTTGAGGCTTGTGGTTTTGTATTCATTTATAATCTTGGGATCGCGGGCTCCATTCCCAGTTGATGAAATGATCTTCACAGATGTTTATCTTCCTTCTATGGCTGACTGAAACATGCCTTAAAGACTCTTTTACCGCAATGACGCTCAAGTATATTTTGGGTGTAAGATGGGTAGCAACCTTTACAAGCTTAAATCCCAGACAAGTAAGTATGGTAAGCATTTGATAATATTTAAGATATACTGTATACGGCTGGTGCTTCTAATGAGAGCAAACACGGTATGTATTTGTTGCAAAATAGCATACTTTCTCGGGTTTTACATCGGAATAAGACTCAGTGGTCGTCTCTGAAGGTATGTTTACAAAGACTGCGCTCATGATCGTCGGAATAGTCTTTGGATGCAGTGTGGGGTTTTACCCATCACTAGATTACACCGGCTCCAACACAGAGCAACCCAAACCGATAACATTCGGTATAGCTGATAACCGAAAAGGGCAGTGCCATATACAGTTATGGCACATTAGCATTAACTTTCACCAAAGCTGTTCAGATCTTAAAATGCATGACCGCGTAGTCACAAGCATCATAAATGAGAATGAGCACATTATTTAATGAACAGAATATGCAGATTTTTTATATTAATCATTGGACATAGAGGCTCATATTTAACTCTATTACTAGATCTGTTGTTGTTGTTGTTGCTGTTATTGTTATTTATTTATTTATTTATTTATTTATTTATTTATTCTACATTCGCTGAAGTAAGCTGACCTTGTATCATACTGTTTACCTTCAACAAGGTTAATTGACCATTGTATCACACATTCTACCTACAAAGAAGATCAATACATCACTTATTTTATTTCACTAAGATTAACTAACCATTGCATTGCCTATTCTGTTTTTACTAATGTCACCTTGCCATTGTATGCTATATTCTACCTTCAAGTAAGTTAACCTCCTCATCTATTCTTTCTTCACAAACTTTTACTGGTCACTATCGCGCCTGTTCTATCTTCACTAAGGTAAACTGGCCATTGTATCATATTTTCTAACTTCAACTAGGTTTACTGAACATTGCTTCACATATTTTATCAACACCATGTTTCAGTGACCGTTGCATCACCTATTCTACCATCACCAACTGATTATTATCTCACCCAGTCTACATTCACAAAGGTTAACAGACCATTACTTTATATTTGCGATACTGAAGAGATCAATTACAGAAATTAGCATCCGTCGCACAAAATTTGGTAAGGTACAGTTTATATGTTCTACCTTCACCAGGGTTAAATGATTTGCATCATGTAACATACCTTCACCAATGTTGACTGACCATAGCATCATGTAGCCTACCTTCACTAATGTTAACTGACCATTGCATCATGTAGCCTACCTTCAATAATGTTAACTGACCCTTGCATCATGTAGCCTACCTTCACTAATGTTAACTGACCATTGCATCATGTAGCCTACCTTCGCTAATGTTAACTGACCATTGCATCATATATTCTATCTTCGCTAATGTTAACTGACCCTTGCATCATGTAGCCTACCTTCACTAATGTTAACTGACCATTGCATCATGTATCCTACCTTCACTAATGTTAACAGACCATTGCATCATGTAGCCTACATTCACTAATAAAAAACAGACCATTGCATCATGTAGCCTACATTCACTAATAAAAAACTGACCATTGCATCATGTATCCTTCGTTCACCAAAGTATACTGGAGATCATGTTTTCTATATTCACTGATGTTGAATGACCATTGCATAACGTATTCTTCCCACAGAACAAAAATAACTGAACATTGCGTCAACTTTATATCTTCACCTAGGTAAATTGACACTTATATCACATATGTTATCTTCAAGCAGATAAAATGACAATCGCATCACTTTTCCAGCTTTCAGTTTAACTGACCACTGCATCGCGTATTCTACATATGAACGATTAATTGACCATTGCTTCACCTGTTCTACCTTCGCGAATGTTGCATCACATAGTCTACTTTCACTAGTGTTAACTGTCATCTATTCGTCACAAAGATTAGTTGACCATTGCATCACTTAGTCTACCTTTACCAGTGATATTGACCACTGCCGCACCTATGCTACAGTGAGTGAGTGAACTCAGGTTTAACGTCCCACCAACAAACGAGGTCATATGGAGACGGGACCTCGGTTTAAAGTCTCATCCGAAAGACCGGAGAAGCGGGGGATCGATCTTGCGACCCCTGGGATTGGTAGTCTGGAGTGTTATCCACTACGCTACAGCCGCTCCTACCTATGCTACAGCTACACCCGCTAATTTTAATTAGTTTAAACATATTGTATTTCATAACACCACAATAACACATGTATTTACATAACATGAGAACATTTAAAGGATCAGGACGGAAGCTATCGATTTCTTATCCTAACTAATCTTAATTGACCATTGCATCACATATTCTACTTCCACTAGTGTTAACTGCCATCTATTCTGTCGTCACAAGGATTATCTGGCTATTGCATCACTTAGTCTACCTTTACCAGTAATAAATGACCATTGCATCACATATTCTAAATTGACCACTGCCACACCTATACCACAGCTACACCCGCTAATTTTAATTGACCATTGTATTAGACATTCTACTTGCACTAGTGTTAACTGCCAAATATTCTGTCGTCACAAGGATTAATTGGCCATCGAATCACTTTGTCTCCTTTTGCCAATGTCAACTGACCATTGCATCACGTAATCATTCTACATGAGCCGCGACACGAGAAAACCAACAAAGTGGTTGTGCGCCCAGCGTAGACTCAGATCAGCCTGGGCATCCGCCTGATCAGCCTGGGCATCCGCCCAGTCTGATCAGTCTCTTTGCTAAGCACTTAAAGGGAAGCTAATGGTCTAAGCTAGCTTCATGCGGACAGTGAAGACACTGATCAGACTGGGCGGATGCCCAGGCTGATCTGAGTCTGCGCTGGGCGCAAAACCACTTTGTTTGTTTTCTCGTGTCGCGGCTCACATTAACCATTGCCTCACCCGTTTACCTAAATGTCAGCTGACCGTTGCATCCCATATTCTACTTTGATTGTTGCCTTGCCTGTTCTAACTTCACTAAGATAATCTTAATATTGCCATTGCAACCACAAATGTTTACTGATCATTGCACCATGTGATGCAATGGTCACTTAACCTTGATGGTTGCCATTGCCAGTTTATGAAACAACTTCGAGGAAGAAGGTATGGTCCACCTCATTAAAATATACCAGTGATGCAATGGTCAGTCGATCGTTACACGGGATGATAGGAATCATTGGACGGATAGCTTAACATACAACAACACTAACAAAGAAAAAAAAGGAAAATAAAAACAATAATTTTAAAAGAAATGAATACTGATAAAATGTCCGACCATTTCGAAAATTTGGATAAAATCGGATATTTTTTTTTTTTTTTTTTTCATTTATTTGTACAATTACTTATACTTTTTATCAGTTCAAATGCAACCAAGACCGTAGTTTTGAAAGCTTATCTTATCTAGATCACCACTTTTTTATTTGGCCCATTTTCGATACTAATCAGTCTTTGAATTGACTGTCTTATTAAAATTTAAGAAATGACAGTATGCTTTTCTCTGGCTTTCGTCAACAGCTATTGTCAGGGTCATTGATAAGGTTTGAATAGCCGAAACCTCGAGGTATCACAGGGTATAATCAATTCCGCTAATTTTCGCTTCCTGCAGAGACTGTACATCATATTTGGCTTCCGCCGAGACTGTCCACGAACTTATGCTTCCTGCCGAGACTGCTGTACATGATAAATGGCTTCCTGCAGAGACTGTCCGCGAGATTCTGCTTCCTGCCGAGGCTCTCGGCAGGAAGCAGAGTCACGCGGACAGTCTCGGCAGGAAGCAGAATCACGCGGACAGTAGTCTCTGCAGGAAGCAAGAATTCGCGGACAGTCTCGGCGGAAGCCAAATAATACGGACAGTCTCTGCAGGAAGCGAAAATTGGCGGAATCGATTATACCCTAAGGGTATGACTCATGTTCCTTCTTTTGAATGTGTGCTCTGCTCTTGAAGAAACTCTTTAAAGTTCTAATCGAAACATGTTAAAAAAAAAACAAGAAGAAGAAAAACGTTATTAGGGACGAGTCATTTATTATCAGGTGGGGGGGGGGGGGGGGGGGCGGGTACATTTTCATATGGTTCACCAAAATTTTTCCGACCCCCCCCCCCCCCCCAGTCTCACCAGAATTATTTTACCGACCCCCCCCTCCCCCCCCCCCAGATAGGTGACAAAAAATTTTATGACCCCCCCCCCCTATTCCCAGTGCCCTTCACACACACACACATACCATATTACCTATATTATGTCAGACTGACCTCAATCAAAACCTAGCTGCATGAAACACAAAGAACATTTTCGTATTCTAACAGGTTAATTACATGTAATCATGGTCTGTTTAAACTTTGTCTGCATTTCTTGCACTTTTTCTTCTGCTAATGGCCATCCAGAAATCTGTTGTTGAATGCTTAGTAATTATAACTGTAAATAATATTAATTAGGCCTGTGGGTGGTTGGGATCTGGGGCCACACTGGTTTTGCTGATGAAAAGGCACAAGGAGAGCTGATATCACAAATGCAGGCATTAACTTTAATTGAGCACAAAATCATATACCTGACATGACTATATAGACATTTTTATACTGTTCTAGCAAATCAATATAAATATCTGTTTTGGGATATGAAGCTGTCCAGGTTTTTTGTGTCATTTCCATAAAGACTTTAAGTTTAAGTTTTGAGTTTGAAAGAAAAGATTCTGAAATTTTAAGAGTAATGGGGGGTCTGGGGGGCTTTGCCCCCCAGAAGCTGAGACATTTTTAAAAATGAAGACTGATGGAAGAATTCTGACCCCCCCCCCCCCCCCAATATCTATAATACTAAATAATCGAAGTAACGCATAAACTGCAAAATTGGTGGCATTTTCAAGCGTAATTTCTATACTGGTTCTTTCGCATATTGCTATCATTGATAATTTCGGTTAGCGTGTGTTTTAGTTTCACGTAGATTTAAAGAATTTGAGAATTAAATTCGTCTTTCATTTTAAATTCTCCCAAGTATTTTTCTAGAAACTTCGACTATTGGTCGATTTTTATTGTCAACAATGGGTGCGTTCGAGTGAAATTATCGTTCACTCGAATACACGTTTTAAATTAATCCGGTCGTTTCGGTTCTGCGTCGTTATATCGGCGCGCTGCTTAGCAAGTCCAAATTCAGCAGGTTCTAATGCAAAAATCCGACCCATGAACGTACGTCATTCCCCATAAATAACGATTAATTTTTGTATTTTTGCTCATATGTCTAAACGGATGAAGAACTATATGGCCATAGTCCCGACGGCCCTGGCTCGAAACGACCCATTTTCTTCCAGAACGATAGTCAATACGGTTAGCCAGTCGAACTCGCCCAATGAAGAATGCACATGGTCTTTCGAAAAGTTGTACGGACACACGGCGCCAAGTGTGTGCGGCTATGGTTACGTACCGCAGAGCCACTTGGGGAACGTCGTTAGGAGAATTCAAACTGAACTGAACTTTCGAAAAGACAAAAATTAAAAATGCCTAAGGTTAACACACATGCGCCAGGTAAGAAAGGGCATTTTTTCCAGCGAAGCAGACAAATCAATTTCTTTCTTTCTTTCTTTCTACCGATACTGTCCTCGGTCAATTTTGACCATGATGACAGGTTTTTGGTGTGGCGCATAAGTTGTCACAAAAAAAAAAAATAAAAATAAATAAATAAATAAATGAATTTGTGACATAGCCACCAGCAGATTAAAACTATTTACAAGAAGTCCTCAGGGGCAGGCATTCCATGCCTAACCCCTGCTCTACCCTAGGACATTAAATTTTGGCCTTAAACCCATCAACTGTCTCCGAAGAGACAGCTTCGGTTGTAAGGCCATTCCAAGTTGCAATTGTCCTGGGGAAAAAAGAATTCTTAAAACCGTCCGTGTAAGCGTTTGGACGGTGGTACTGGAATGGGTGGGACCTAGTTCTCCTGCTCCTTTCACCGACCTCAGATAGGTACTTATTCTTATCTACAATGGCAAGATTATTATGAATTTTGTAGAATAGAGACAGAGAAGCCTGCTGTCGTCTTTCCTGCAGGTCTGGCCACTGGAGTTCTTCTAACATTTCTCCCACATGACTTTGATTGCGCCAGCGCCTACAGGTCCAACGAGCAGCAGTCCTCTGTACTTTTTCTATTCTGTTAATATCAACTTGGTGATGGGGCATCCAAACTGGCGTTGCATATTCTAATTTGGGCCGTACCAGAGTTTTATATGCAGCAGCCTTGATTTCCTTCGATGCAAAAGTCAAGTTTCTACGAAGGAAACCCAAAGTCTTAGTAGCCTTACTGGTAATTTCATTAATGTGCTGACCCCACTCGAGGTCATCCGTAATTTCAACTCCTAAATATTTGGCTGACGATACATTCTCTAGGACTTGGTTATGCAATGTATAACCATGGATTATTTGCTTTGGAGGGGGATGCCTAGTCACCCTCATAGAGTGACATTTGGCAACATTAAATTTCATGAGCCATGCCTCTTCCCAAAGTGCCAATTTATCTAAATCATCTTGGAGTATCTGTTGGTCTTCGGACCGTCTAATATTTCTATAGAGTACACAGTCATCAGCAAAAAGGCGGACTGTGGAGCTTATGTTGTCTGGCAGGTCATTAATAAAGATTAAGAACAGGATGGGCCCTAAAACAGAACCCTGGGGGACGCCAGACAACACGGGGAGAGGGTCTGAACAGACACCATCCAGAACAACTTTTTGTGTCCTTCCAGATAGCCAGGCAGAGATCCACCGGAGGATATCATTTCGGATACCATAATACTCCAGTTTATAAATCAATCGTCTATGGGGGACCTTATCAAAAGCCTTGGCAAAGTCCATAATAATGAGGTCTGTTTGTTTGTGACCTTTATTATTGGCTCTGTCTAGGTTTGCCTGCAAATCATGAATGAACTGGACCAGTTGAGTCTCGCATGACCTACCACTTCTGAAGCCATGCTGAGACTCAACTAAAATCTTATGGTCCGATAGATGTTGCATGATTTTGCTCACGAGAATGTGCTCAAGAGACTTACAGCAAATACAAGTCAAGGAGACCGGCCTGTAATTGGCAGGGTCATATTTTTCTCCCTTTTTGTAAATGGGAGCCACAATAGCTTGCAGCCAGTCATCTGGTACTCTAGACTGGGCCAAGGACTGGTTGAAAATGCAGGCAAGGACCGGGGCAATTTCAGCACTGCATTCTTTTAACACACGTGCACTTAGGTCGTCTGGACCTGAAGATTTATGGGGGTTAAGACGGTCTAGTAGTTTTTTGACCCCATTAGGGTCAATGTATAAGTCTTCAATATCTGGGTAGGGGGTTGGTCCTTTCGATGGGGGGTCACCTACTTGTTCTACTAAAATTTCAATGATTCAACGAAGCTAAATAAGCCTTTAGTCTTCAGAGGGCTTGAATATTTTCCCCCAAAACGTTCCAGGACCCAATTTTTCCAGAAAAAAATACCCAGGACAGGTCACATAACCAAGATGGCAAACATTTATTATGGTAAAAAATTTCAAAAATCTTCTCCCCCAGAACCACGCCGGGCCGCGTAGCGCAATCGGTAGGGCACCTGACTCATAAGTCAGAGGTCCTGGGTTTGAAACCCGGTCTGGCCACATACTTTCGTTTCTCCTTCCGCTGATTCAAGAAGGGCAGTTGTCAGTTACTGGCGAAAGTATGTGCACTTAGTACTGGTTAACCGCTTAGGAGGTCTAAGCCTGCCCAGGAATAGTGTGGTCAGGTTAACTGACCGTCCCGACATGACCTTAGCTGTTTACCGTGGACGTTAAGCATCAAATCAACCAATTCTCCCCCAGAACCACAAATCCTTTGATCTTGAAACTTAGCATGTCGCATCAAGGACTCAAAAGCTCAACAAAATTTATATAAATGATGACCCTGGGATGACCTTGATCTGTTTTACGGCAAGGTCAACTTTTGAGTCACTTAGGTTTTTCTATAGGAAAAGGTGAAAAAAGTTGTTTTTTTAGAAACAATGCAGTCTGCTACCTGAAAGTTTGTAGATGCAGACAACTAATTAGGTAAATGAAGCTTTAGTGAGTATTCATGGTAAAGGTCATATCTTCACCTGGGCCTAAAGGGCCGTATACACTATCATTTTTTCTTGTACAAGTTTATTGTACAAGAAAAACTGTCATTTAATTTGATGGTGTATACAGCAGAAAATGATCAGTTTTTTTATTGTACAAGAAAAACTGATGAATAGAAACTCATCCTATTTTCAGTGATAACTTATCAAACTTGCCATCAAATAGCCAATCAAAAGCAAGAGAATTTGTAGCAGCAGCATTGTAAACAAAAGCACATGGCCAGTATTTGGCGGGGGAAATATTGCTGCAAGAGGATATCATGGCAGATTTTATTTGGACAGACACAGTTACATCAAGACTCATTGACCTATTAGAAGAAAATGAAATTACATGGAATATCAGGTCAAAAGAGTATAAGAACAGAGTTTTGAGAAAAAGGACAGTTCTTGAAGTCTGCTCCTGTACAAACTCCTGTAAAAGTGTACGATAAGCACTATGCTGCTGTCTCCGCAGTAACCAATCTCGCGACCACACATGTCTGTATCTGGTGCTTAATCTCCTTCGCAAAATCACAATGCATAAAATGCACAAAACAAATGCAACATAATCTTCCTCTGTCTCCATTGCTACTATTGTGTAATTTCCCGCAAAAAGTTTGACAGCAGAGTAAAATTCTTGCTATGTGTATACACCTCATCATTGTCACTTTTTCTTGGTCAGTTTTTCTTGTACAATAAACTTGTACAAGAAAAAATGATAGTGTATACGGCCCTTAAGGCCATTTACATTGAAAAATTAAAACTCGCTTTTTTTATATAAACTTGACCATCATGAAATATTTCCGCGCTTGCGCGGGCTCTTTTCTAGTGCCTAATAAAATATATGACCCCCCCCCCCCCCCCTGCTCCAAGGCTTTTTTTATTTCCGACCCCCCCCCCCCCCCAAGTTCATCACCAAAAAAAATTCCGACCCCCCCCCCCCCCCTAAATGTACCCGGCCCCCCCCCCCCCCCACCACCTGATAATAAATGACTCGTCCCTTATTAAAACGCTTCGAAACTCTATAAGAGCCGATAAAACAGTAATCAATAACCTTACCGTAATTACCCTAAATATGGAGACATCTAAAACTATTGCTGTAATTATCTTTAAATAATTTGGTTTACAATGCAATTTTTGTCTAAAATGCCGACTGGCTGAAAGCTAAGAATGTCTGATCTGGCTCTACACTATTTGCTCAGAAATCTCTGTCCCTATATTAATCCATTTATTCTTAATAGACTCTTCTGTTGTCATTAATTGGATTAATTAAGGTGTCTTGTTTACTTTTTTATCACTTTTTATAGATATTGCTGTAAATTTCACGCAAAAAGTGTAGAGTCTGATCAGACGCCGCGTCCTGCGGCGTCTGGTCTGGGTCTGCATTGTTTGCTTTTGTCCTATTTATATGACACTGTGCATTTTGGGGCATTCAAGTTGAGACTATAAAGAATGCACTTTTGTGAAACGGGTAGACACGATCAATAAACCTATATTTAAAACATTAATAAACACCACTAACGGTAGACACAAAAACGATTTTTATTGTAAAAAACAATTCTTGTTTGGGCTAACCTGCTGTGTTGTAGTCTTATATTCATGTCATTCTTTCTATCATTGTAATTATTCATCTAATTTATTCTTTTTTCATTAATCGAGGAAAATCCTTCCTTGGTGTGGATCTAATATGGATTTTGTGAAGAAAGGTAGATAGCACAAGATCGTAGGTACGTCAAATTTAAACATTATTGCTTTTGCAATATGGATTGAATGGCCGCCATTAGTAGTCAGGGATAACATGCAGAAATAGTGTGGCTTTTGCCAATAACATGCAGTAACTGTGGGCTGCACGATAGTATTCCTTAATATTGTAGCGTTTACCGGGTCGTCCACCAAGTCAAGCAACCGGTCACCCATCTAGGCACTAACCGCGATCTCCGTTGCTCAACTTCGTAAAAGAGCCACCCACGTCGCCATAAAGCAGGCTTCTATAGCAGGGCTGTAGAAGTGTTTATATACCTAAACCCGTTGCATTTCTCCCCTCTTCTCTTGACTTCGTCCCGAAGTCACCAACTGCTCCCATAGCAGATCCGAGGGCAGTGCCTATGTAACCAACCAGCCTGGGTCCGGAGGTGATGGTCATGTCATCTTCCATCCCACCGCTGCCACCAAATGTAGCGTTAGCCGGATCGTCCACCAAGTCAAGCAACCGGTCGCCCATCCAGGTACTAACCGCGGTCCCCGTTGTTCATTAAAGAGCCACCCACTCTACCCACATCGCTTCTACAGCAAGGCTGTAGAAGTGTTTATATACCTCAACCCATAACAATATATTGCGGCTTGCGCTAGTATAAGAAACATGCAGGAAAATATTTTTTGTGCAGATAACATGTATAGGAACATCGAGGTTGCTTTAATAACGTACTGCAACAGATTTGCTTCCGACATCATGCTGTAGTTTGCAAATCGGTATACGTAGCATGGAATAACATTGCTGCTTACACCGATAGCGCTTAGGAGCAATATAGTTTGCAGGTGCACCAATAATATTCAGAAACAATGTAGAACATAGTAGCAGGAACATTCACTTGCACCGATAGCATGCAGGAGCACTATGGTTTGTATCAGTAATGACCAGAAACAAGATGGTTTGCACCAATAACATGCTGAAATATTGTGTCTTGCTCACCTATAACACGCACGATAATTTTGTAAATGGTTATGCAGAAACATTTGCAATGTGCAAAAACACTATGGCTTGCAACCCTGACATGCAGGTATATTGTGATTTGTCCCAATAACATGCAGGAACATTGTGATTTGTCCAGATAACATGCAGGAACATTGTGGTTTGTGTCGATAACTTGCGGGAACACTGCATTGTTGTTGGCACAGATAAAATGGAGGAACATTGCGGTTTGTGTAGATATCCCATGAACAGTGTGGTTTGTCCAATTAACATGCAGGAACATTGTGGTTTGTGTAGATAACTTGCACGAACAGTGTGCTTTGTCCCAATAACATGCAGGAACATTGTGGTTTGGGTCAATAACTTACAGGAACAGTGTGCTTTTTCCCAATAACATGCAGGGACATTGTGGTTTGTGTCGATAGCTTGCAGGAACAGTGTGGTTTGTCCCAGTAACATGCAGGAACATTGTGGTCTGTCCCAATAACATGCAGGAACATGGTTTGTCAAAATAACATGCAGGAACATTGTGGTCGGTGTCGATAGCTTGCAGGAACATTGTGGTTTGTGTCGACATTTTACAGGAACAGTGTGCTTTGTCCCAATAATATGCAGGAACATTGTGGTTTGTGTCGATAACTTGCGGGAACAGTGTGCTTTGTCCCAATAACATGGAGGAACATTGTGGTTTGTCCCAATTACATGCAGGAACATTGTGGTTTGTGTCGACATTTTACAGGAACAGTGTGGTGTGTCCCAATAACACGCAGGGACAGTGTGGTTTGTGTCGGTAACTTACAGGAACAATGTGGTTTGTCCCAATAACTTGCAGGAACATTGTGGTTTGTCCCAATAACATGCGGGTACATTGTGGTTTGTGTCGATAGCTTGCAGGAACATTGTGGTTTGTGTCGACATTTTACAGGAACAGTGTGGTTTGTCCCAATAATATGCAGGAACATTGTGGTTTGTGTCGATAATTTGCAGGAACAGAGTGGTTTGCACCGATAACGTAAGGAATTGTGTAGTTGCACCGATAATAGACAAGCACTGTTAACATACACGAGCATAGTGATAGGCACCATTAGCAGGCAGAAACACTGTGCTGCACCTAGTTCTATAACATAAAACTTGCCACTCTCTTATTTAATATTTCATTTTATTATTCCTATTTTCATTCTGACATTTTCATTTCTACTTTCATTTTCATTTCTTGGAGAGTGTATTCAATGAAAGTAAAAATGTAAATATCAGCATAAAAACATGAAATATGGACGTCAGAATACCCGATATCTCATATTATGGGAGTATGCTGCACCGAAAACGTGCCAAACCATTGTGGCTTGTATCTGCAATATACGGGAACACCAACATGATGCAGATGTATTATGGCTTGCAGCTATAACATGCACCGGTACCATGCAGAAGAAATGTACCTTCAACCCCTATCATGCAGGATGATTATGATTTACAAGCCGGGCCGCGTAGCCCAATCGGTAGGGCACTTGACTCATAAGTCAGAGGCCCTGGGTTCCAAACCCGGTCTGGCCACATACTTTCGTTTCTCCTTCCGCTCATTCAAGAAGGGCAGTTGTCATTTACTGGCGAAAGTATGTGCACTTAGTACTGGTTCACCGCTTAGGAGGTCTAAGCCTGTCCAGGAATAGTGTGGTTAGGTTAACTGGCCGTCCCGACATGACCATAGCTGTTTACCGTGGACGTAAAGCAACAAATTATTCATTATGATTTACATGGATAGAATACAGCAACATTGTATCTACAGGAACATTATCATGATTATGGCTTGTGCTGATAGCATATGGGCCGCGACATGCCAAAACCAGCAAAGTGGCATGTGCGCCCAACGAAGACTCAGACCTGCCTGGGCATCTGCCCTGTCTGATCAGAGTTTTTTCTTGGGCTTAAAGCGTAGCTAAGGGTCTAAGCTACTTCCATGCCGACAGTGATGACTCTGGTCAGACTGGGCGGATGCCCAGGCTGATCTGAGTCTTCGCTGGTCTCGCATGCCACTTTGTTTGTTTTCTCGTGTCGAGGCTCACTATATTGTGGTTTGCCTCGATAACATGCAGAAACATTGTGGCTTCCGCTGCTAAAACAGGAACAGTGTGGCTCGCGCTGATAACATATATGAATGTCATTGAACATTACTTTCAGATCTCTGACGGTCGACTAGTTCTTCTTTCTGAACCAAGAAAGACAAACGTCACACCGCCGCTCTTTTACCGTAAGATTCTAAATATTGGGACAGATAGGTCTGAGCAAACGCAGATCAGAAAGCTCGTAAAGGAATAGTCTGATCGGTGTCAACATTGTCTCCTTTCCATCTGCATCTTTTGGACACATTACTCCTTTGTAAATCCAAACTGTTTGATTTTTCAGGTTAATTTCTGTAACCATTTTAGGTATCCCAGTCATATTGTAATATTTACATACTTGGTGTATTTACTGAAAAGCCCTATAGTAAACCGATGGAACGTAATGTAGTTTACATTCCAATAATTACATTGAGACACGCGACGTCAATGACGTAAAGATAAACAATAGCTCTGTACAACCTGATTGGACGTCAGCAACGTCATGACGTCATACATGCCGTTCTGCTGTTAGCAGAAAAACTGCGTTTACATGTTTTACTGCTTCAATTTTAGCGCTTATAGAAGATTTTTCATGAAAGTTTTAATTGAAATGAATGTAAATATAAGCAATGAACTTAATTTTTCTGAGATTTATCGAAATGTAAACTACATTGGGTCACGTGCAAAGTTTACATGAACCCCGAATCGAAATGTAAACTACATTGGGTCACTAGCAAAGTTTACATGAACCCCTTCGGGGCTCATTCACTTTGCACGTGACCCAATGTAGTTTACACTTCGATAAACCTCAGAAAAATGAAATTCATTCCTTAAAACTATTCGTTACTGCATTTACCGTAAATTTTTGGACACAGAAATATCTAATGGACTTTTCCATATTCATCATAGACAGATCCGATCATTGCCAATCTTAACACGATCTTCCTGTCTGTTTTAAGAACAATCAGGTATACGGTCTACTGGTCTAGTTCGAGCACTGACTGTATACCTGATTGTTCTGAAAAAAAAGTGCCGATAATCATGTATCATGACAGTTGATAATCGAATCTGCTTACACTGGAGTACACGGCAGTCGGAACACTGCTCGGCCAGTTCCTTGAATCAACTGATTCACGGAATTGGCCGAGCGTGCTCCGACTGGAGTATACGGGTGCATTCCTAAGGCGAACAAATGTGCTTGCAACTTGTCCATTCCAAGGCTTAACTATTGCATTCGATGCCTACTTTTCTAAAACATATTTGTTTGTCCGAACATTTAAAGGAAATGCAATATTCAGACCGATCAGAAAAAAAAAAAGAAAAAAAAAGCGATAATCAATGACTTTGTTAAGCATGCTTGATTATTGGAAAAAAATCTAAAAATTGGGACATAAAATCAATTATCGTAATTGCCCTAAAACTGGCACAGTTTTGTTCTGCATGTAGGAATTGCGTCTAAAAGATGTAGAGAGAATAACAAACATTGTAGACCCTGAGCAGTCTGATCTGGGTCTGCACTGTTTGATTTGTCTCAATATTTAGGGTTTTTTTACCCAGAACCTGCTTTAACAGAGGCTATATCTTATTTTGGACACATTCATCTGTCCAAATATATGTCTTTTTCTTCTTGTCTTCTCTTTTAAAAAATCTAAGCGTTGTTTATGTGCCTTTTTATTCCTTTAAGTGTAAGTTTAACATGGTTGCCAATGGCTGCATTGTGCTGTTTCATGGTTAACGAAGGACATAAGAACGAAATATGATATCTTACAGTTACTTTACTAATGTGCTGTATTACAAAGAAGAGCCTTTATTACCGGTCTCAGTTAAAAAATCATTTATTACCCAAATAATGATATAACGTTTGTGTATATGCTTCTTTTAGTTAAACTCTTAGAGCCCCGGTAGCTTAATGTGTTAAGCACTGGGCTATTGCGCTAGTGTCACTGTGATCTGTATTCGAATTCCACTGGAGTAGCGATAGACTGGTGTCAGTCCATTAAATAAAACAAGATATGACAATGAATATACATATCATACTCTATCACTACATTTCGAAAGATGTTGGATTTATAGGAATGGGCAAGTAATAAAAGATCTTGGTGAAAGTAATGTACCGGTTATGTACCTTGCAATACACAAAGCCAGAACCTAAATACATGGGCCGAATGCCAGGCTAGAGTAGCGATCATTTCAACCGTATTCGGGGTTCCATTGCACGCGAGCGTTATAATGATGAGGATTTGGCGTTTACTATCACTTTTCAGTCGGCTTGATATGACTAAAATACTGTTGAAAGAGTCGTAAAACCGCCAGTTATCCATCCATCTATACCAGATAACACACCCACGCTGTCTGGTTACAGTTAGACGGGGTCTAGATATACAAGGGGCGTTCGAAAAGTTATGCAAGCTAGTGACATAACAGCCATAAGGACAGAACTTTCTGATAGCACAAAAACATAAAGCTGTCATACCGGTATGCCTTGTCAAACTTGCAAAGGAAGTGTATTTTGCTTAAAGGACGCATTTTGTAACCTCTCTTTTTCCGGCTATATTAAGTAAGACAACCTTATTTCCGTAGGAACCAGATAAAAAGGAGTATAATTTACCTTATCATACATTGTGACCTTTTATTTGAAACTGTCTCATCGAGACAGTTCTAATGACGGGTCTCAACATAAGTTTTCACTGAGAAATAAGAAAATTTATCTCTAAATCATCCTCAAAACCTCATCGTATCTGTAGCTCCGATAGATTCCCTAACCAATGCGAGTTAATGCTTCTACAAAGAAAACTTTTATCGTGGTCTCTGTTTTAACCTTCTTAAGGTGAATAGGTACACTTTCGGGGAAAGCCACTCTGTCAGTTTTTCATTTTCCCTCCGCCTTCTCAATGGGAGCAAACTCTTAAAAAGTTTCTCTAGCAACAAATTCTTACCTATGAGAGTAGACCCCCTTTTGGAAGGGCTTCCTCCAGGGAAGTAAAAGAGAGCCAAGAAAGTTGTTCCCCTTTGAATAAAATGGAGACAAGACATGGAGATGTACTCATAGATATCCCCACTTAATAGTGCCGGTTTCAAATTGCTATGCCCAAACTTCTTTCAAGTCCATTCACGCACTCTTCCCCGTTCCCGGTTGATTAAACGTTGAGTAATGACCGTTCCCAAAACTAAACCGAGGTGATTCCTCAATAGACCGAGTTGATTCATGTAAGTCGCGTGTTACTGTGCAATGTAAAGTAAAGGGAAAAAGTCATAAATGCCAATAATGGACACAAGGATTTGTCCATATCCCGTACACGCAAATGCACTGAAATGATCAATTAAATTTAACACCACGTATTTACATTGAAAAATAAAACACCCCAACTATTTCTTTAATTAAGTTTCATCTGCAAATCTAGAGAATTCAATTTGTCATTTTCTTAAAAAAAAATGATAAATAAGTACACCGCAGTCAGCCTGCTCCCTACGATCGAGGAGATCTGGGTCTTCATTGCTAAATTGCTCCAGACATGTCCGTCCGAATTTTAGGGTATGATTAGAACATGTTTTTTTTTTTTTTTTTGTTTTTGTTTTTTTTTTTTGTAATCAATGGCCCAAAGCAAATTCTGGTTATTTTGCAATGTACTTCTCAAGGTTTATGATAATTATACTATATTGTGTTTGTTTTTTAAAATTCTTTCTGTCTGTCATACTACTAACTTAACTGAGCCGTGACGTGACAAAACCATCAAAGTGGTTGTGCGCCCAGCGCAGACTCAGATCAGCCTGGGCATCCGCCCAGTCTGATCAGAGTCTTCGCTGTCCGCATGGAGGTAGCTTAGACCCTTAGCTACCCTTTATAAAAGCACTTAGCGAAGAGTCTGATCAGACTGGGTGGAGGCCCAGGCTGATCTGAGTCTGCGCTGGGCGCACAACCACTTTGTTGGTTTTCTCGTGTCGCGGCTCAATTATGTAGATTAACCTCATGGAAATGGGACAGACAGAAAAATTAAGCGTGCAGACCCAGATTAGGCTGCAGTCTGATCATAGTCTACGCTTTTAGCAATTTCGTCTGCATCTTTTCGACTCGTTAATGAATTGTAAACCAAACTGATGCATTTCAGGACAAGTGCGGTAAAGAATCATCTTAGGTGCCCGGATTTGAGAATTTTTATGGTAATTCAATTACTCCTCCGCATACATGCGCCTAAAAATCGTGGAAACAACAAGAAGAACAACAACACAATCACTGTAAATTAACGTACCCGGTTAGTGTAAATTGTGTTTGATTGAGTAATAAATGTAATTCTTAGGAGCCAGAATTTTCAGATTTCCCGGAATCAAATTGACACTGAAAATGTACAATTTCTACTGAGATAGAATCTCACAAAAGTTTTCCTTCGCACATAAGTTTTCCTTCCTGTCAGCCGAATTCGATAAGGTCCCATATCCCATTTTTCAGTGTGCCGATCTACTTTATTGTATTTTCTTATTTCGTAAACTTTGTGACGCAAAATTGGTTGAAAAGTACATGTACTATTTTCGCATTTTATACGAAGATCAAAAGGCCTAGGGTCGATAAGGGGTGTTTTTGGCCCCATGTCCAAAATAATTTTTTCCGCTGTAAAGTTATTGTATAGTCATTTGGGCTTACAATTACGGGCATTGTTTTGTTATATAAGGCATGTTGCCATGGCAACGAGTTTTACAAGAACATAGGCTATTTCCTTCATTTTTATACGGTTGTCTCTCGTTGTGATTACATGAAACCCTCTTTTGATTTGCTTGAAGTGATTTCAGTCTGCATATCACTGTATTATGGTTAATCGACATTATAAAGTGACGAACGGTAATTATCGCTCCTTAGTAACACGTGGACATCCTTAGCAACGATCTGAAAAGTTGGTTTAGTTGGGTTTTTTCCCTTTTCTATCCTTTTACCCTTATGTTTGTTTAGATTTGGAAAAAAAAATAGAAATAATTGCAAACATAATACCGTCATGGTTCAGCTGACACAAACAAATCCTTATTTTATTTCAAAATTTTGTCCTTTTTATACGTTGTTTGTGAATAAAAATCTCTGTGACGTCATGTAGGCGAACAAGATTGACTTCTGACGTCATCGACCCCTAAGGAAAAAGACAATGCATAAGGATGTTATCATAGAAGCTTAGCTTTGCACGAATCTCGCATCGAGCTTGTCTGACCGAATCTGTCACACAACCGCCCATATCACAGAGAGAAAATTACCCTAGCTGATTCATACTAGTTTGCGAGCAATCTATTAAATCTATTATTCAAATGACTCTTGTGAATCATTTTTATTGCTTTTACTTTTACTTTTTAAATGAAACACCAACTATTCATTCTGTATTTTGCATCCTTAAAGAAACAAATACGACATTCATCAGTTTCCCTCAGTATATAAGGCTAGCGCACGTTAAAGTCAAATACATGTATAAACTGCAAAACTAGTCATAAAACGATCCACCACGAGTGGTGTAAATCCCGTGAAAATATATCATCATAAACGACGAAAAGCATGGTACTTTTCTTTGCAAAGCCTGTATATTGGCTAATATACATACAATAAAACACGCTTGTGTGTGGTGTATATGTGTGTGAATGGGGTGGGGTGTGGGTGGGTGGGGGGAAGAGGAGGGCAGGTGGTCAAAGTGTTTGAAACCTGGAAAATCTGTCCTCAAAAAAAAAGATTTTGTTCTGGTTCTTGAATGAGGGTGGGGGGGGGGGGGGGGGGGTGAGGGGAGGTGGTCAGAATGTTTGAAACCTGACAAATATGTCCTCAAAAAAACGATTTTCGTCTGGTTTTCCATCGAATACCAAAATATAAACAAAAGCGAAACAAGGAGCGGGATCCTCGTCCTGTACATTGTATTTATACTATATATTAAAGTTTATAATAATTGGGCATGAGTGTTCCAACAGAAAATATTCAGGTAATTTTTTAACACTTTTTATCAGGCAATAGTTTCTATTTTGTGTTAAAGCTTCATCCATAATGACGAAGGGGTGGTGCAGTGGTGCAGTGGTGCTGGGTATAACTTCCAGTGCCCGGGCGTCCTACTCATGTGGATAATTGTAAGGCAAGGGCATACTGTGTTTGCAGTAAGTGCGGGTGGGGGTTGTTTGGACATTTTTCTCTCGTCTATCACTTCTCTCTTCTTTCTCCCTCTCTTTGGGAGACGGCATAGACTGAAATACTGTTTCAAAGGGCCGTTAAACCCAAAACAGCCAACTAAGCATAATGACGGAAGGGTAATGAAAGCTGGCAGAAATAGAAAAGAATAATAGCGGACTTACCCTTTTACGTCAGGCCCGGGAGGGGTTAACAAAATCATTTTAAAAAATCGTGATTAAAGATAAGAATAATATTAATAGTGTCATCATAATACAACATTAGCGTTGCAATGACAACTAATTCTGAAGAAGACATGCGTTAAGCTTCAGTTGGTGGTGGTTGGATACGCTAGGATGCCACGAAACATTCGGTTTGGGACATTCTACAGGTATTGGCATAAAGTTCCACTGCTCTATCAGTGGTATAAATACATAAAAAAATTTATCGCGAGGTATCGCTGGGAGATTCTCAACACGGATCAGTGATTACCACCGCCTTAATAATACTTGGCTCTAGAAAAAGAGGTTTTCTTACGATACTAGCGGAAGAATTAAGTTTGGGTACAGAATAATCATTTGAAACGATTAGCACTGAAGTTGCTGCAGTACGTATAAGCGAAAATGTGTTCATCTCTCTCTCTCTCTCTCTCTCTCTCTCTCTCTCTCTCTCTCTCTCTCTCTCTCTCTGGTCGACAGCTCATTGGGTTAAGCGCTAGCTTATGATCTACCTTTCCCGGGTTCGACTCCCGATGGAGGCTGGAAGCGGCAATCTTATAAACTGTAAACGGGAATACATTGCACACCACTGCCTTTCATTATCACGCTCCCACAGTCCTGGTATGACGGTGACTGAAATGCTGTTGAAAAGGGCGTAAATTTGCAAACAAGCCATTCATCAATTCTCTCTCTCTCTCTCTCAACGTGTACAAAATACACGCACGGTTACGACAGAAAGATCAAATGTTTACATCATACACGAGAGGTAAGAAAATGGTTCATGTTGATAATTAAGCATCACAAGCCTCTCTCTGCTCATTCTTTTAAGTGAAATATGTATACTTTTATGTAAATAGTCGATTTATTAAATTATGGTGGAGCCCCGACGGAATAATACTTTTACCAGTGAGAAAATGTATGCAAAAGAAGACAGATGATGATATTAACCCTCAGGTCTCGAGCAAGAAGAAAGAACATGAAAGCTTAAAATATACATTGAAAGGTTTATAACTGACAATATTGGTCAAAAAGCGATAAATTTCTCTTGGTTACCATGGCAACAGCATAAAAGCAATAGAAGTGGATCCATTTTATTTGTTTCAATTCAGGAGCAAGAAGAAACAACATAAAACCTTGAGAAGTAGCCATACTCAAAGGTGTTTTATTGATTTTGCTGACCAAGAAACGAGGATTTGTCCTTGGTTTCCATGACAACGACATTAGTGCAAGAGGAATACGCTTTGCTATTTGATTTTTTCAATCCTCAGTTCTCCAACAACAAGAAACAAATTCAAACATTCAGAAAGGCCGTTTTTGAATGTTTTACATGTAAATTAAACTGATTGCCTAAACACACGTGGAATGATCATGGTTACCATGACAACGGTACAATTACTGTTACAATGGAAACGAACTTTATTATAGGCGTGACTCACATAAATATAATTACATAATGTCTTACGTCATCAAACTCTCTTAGTTATGTCAAGCTCAAAACGGCTTTTGCCAGCCTTAGATACATTATCCAGGTTGCAAGGCGCACGTGGCTCGAGGACATATTTTATTTTTAAAAACACCTCCACATGCAACAAACAACAAGAAATTTTTTGTCAAAGTTCCTTTTTGGTATCAAAATCGTTTGCTAAAGTATGAAGTTGTTTGTCGAATGTGGAGGCATTAGAATTATTGTCTGAATACATTAAAATTGGCTAAAAAGTGCAAAAAAGCGAAAATGTAGCATTTTTGGAGCGTTACCATGGCAACGTCATGAACAGAACTTAAAAATAGACATTTGATTTGAAAATAACGTACCATAACATATTCATATTAAAGAATTTCAAGGCCAATATTCAAATTTTATTTTCTATGAAATTTTGAGGCCGAAATTGATGCTTATCGACCCTAGGCCTTTATAGAACTGTACAATAGGCCTAATGATTGTTTCTCTCCTGACATAACTAACTAACTAACTAACTAACTAAATAAACTACTTGTTCATATTATTGCTCGCAAGAAGTGTTTATGAGAAATGTGCATGACACCTCCATAAATGTTTTCCGGCCATTTTTAGGAAGGGAAACAATTTCGATGACTTCCTGTTTTCTTCTCTGTCTCCTTCTTGAAGATTAGAATTTTCTCTTTGACGAGCATTTTTTTCTTTGAGAAGTCGGTCCCTATGCTATTGGGGAAGATAGCAAAAATTAAAATAACCGCGACACAACAAAGCCAACAATGTGGTTGTGTGCCCAGCGCATCCGCCCAGTCTGATCAGAGTCTTCGCTGTCCGCATGGAGGTAGCATAGACCCTTAGCTACCCTTTGAGCACTTAACGAAGAGTCTGGTCAAACTGGGCGGACGTCCAGGCCGATCTGAGTCTACGATGGGCGCGCCACCACATTGTTGGTTTTGTCGTGTCGCGGCTCAAATGACAGTTGCTTCTCCTGGAAGTGTGTCCATTCACCTTAATGTCATCAAATCTCAGGTAAAAACACCCGGACCGAGGTTAACTTTTTTCATGCTCAGCTGATAGTGTGCATAAATTATAGTTTTGAAGACAAACGGATTTTTTTTTTAGGTTTTTAGAATATGCTAACGCATCAGAATCAGAATTGTTTACTGGTGATACGTCCAAGGACAATCATTCACCAGGACCTGTGAATCCGGGGGGGGGGGGGGGGGGTGCGGGGGGGGGGGGTCGGGGGGGGGGGGGGGGGTTAACACAACATCGACTTAGGTAACCTGAATTTTGATAATAGCTATTAGTTAACATATTTGTTACATTTTTTACCAACGTTGATTGGGTACATGAAAAAAAAAATCCAATGTGAGATTTGCTAATAAAATTTAACAAAATACCTATTGCACAATTTATTCTGGAAATATTAGGACAAAAATTTCCATTGTTGAATGTAGAAAAAAAAGATATCGATTATACACATGTTTCTTGATATACTGTGTATGTCAACCATAAATAACCTGTATAAAAGTACGAATGTTTACGGTGTGAATCCAATGTTTTGATTGTAAGCATAGTCACGAATTCACACTCCATGTGACACACGTCCTCCAATCAAATGACTCAAAAGCACATGACGTAAACTCAGATTGTATTTCCGCTCATGGACGACTGAAAAAAGTGTAACGTGAAATCTTCGAGTAAAGGATTTTTGGAGGAGTTGTTTCTGATGTATTGTGTCAGATATGACCAATGCTCAGTCTTCTAGTCAAAAGGTCTGTTCATAAATAGCAACAGCGTTTCAAATATGTTTGTTTTCAAAGAGAATTAGTCGATTCTTTAGAAGTCGTCCGTATCTGATGGATACGAAAAATGGGAACCAGTCAATGATTTTTTTTTTTTCTTGTGGTTTTCACACCCAACAAGTTATTTATTTCGCCGAGTGGAAATCATTTAATTGAATGCATGTGGGAAACTATTCTGACAGATTTGTAATGTCGTGTAATGAGAATTACTTACCTTAACAGGCACGGGAATTTCGCGTTAACACACAGTGACAAACTGTCATCTCCCCACCCACTCAGATACTCAACACATTACTTCCTACTTTACTTCAGGTTGGGAACAAGCTTGAATTGATCTACAGTAGATCAATTGGTCCACTTTAGATCAATTGATCTACCAAAATGCACTGAAATATGTGCTTTAAGCTCTTTGCATGCTCATCACTGAAAATTGCAAAATTATTTGATGGCTGAGTTTTTACTTTAGTTCATAGGATTTTATAATTGCAATCAGATAAAAAATTTGTCGTGGAATTTTTAGCAAAAAAGCATTTTTCGATTAATTTACCTGCTAATTTTAGAAATTACTTGTTTTTCTGCTAAATTGTTGATATGTTAGATTTTTTAAATAGATTTATTGAATTGAACATTAAAGCTGTCATACTGGTACCAAAAAGGAATGATTTTAGCCATCTATTTTCCTAAAAACTCAGTTTTTAGCATTTAGCATCTGAAAATATAGTGCACATTCTGACTTGACATTGCATTTAAAGAAAGTTTTAAAATCTAGCCTGTTTTATTACAAAATGATTTCTCAGTTATAAAATTGTGGGTTCATACATTATCTACCCAGGTTTGGGCCAAACTATCTAAGTTTGAGTCTTAAAAAGCATGGACAGGAACATGCACAATTTGGATTTATTTTTGTCAGAAGTAGGTTAAATTTTTGCCTCTTGTTCTCTATACATATTGCTGATCAATGCATAATACCAATTTTTCCAAATTTCTTTGGATTTATCATGATAAAATGCGATAATAGAACATGGTGATACAAATTCACTATTCATTGATAGAATCAGAAATGCCATTTTTAACCCATTTCAATTATTGCTTTTTAGTACCTAAATGACAGCTTGCTTGTTGGCTTCAACAAATCAATTGAAGAACCTAGCATAACAAAAAAATCGGAAAAAATCAATAAATTTCTAAAATTAGCAGGTAAATTAATCGAAAAATGCTTTTTTACTAAAACTTCCACGACAAAATTTTTATCTGATTACAATTATAAAATCCTATGAGCTAAAGTAAAAACTCAGCCATCAAATAATTTTGCAATTTTCAGTGATGAGCATGCAAAGAGCTTAAAGCACATATTTCAGTGCATTTTGGTAGATCAATTGGTCTAAAGTGGACCAATTGATCTACTGTAGATCAATTCAAGCTTGTTCCCGACCTGTACTTTCTGAGGCAAATCAGATCATGGCTTTTTTTAAACATATTGCATAAAGTCAAGTGTGGCTGTGCCAACGTACTGTGTAGAGTAATGTCTTGGCATATATTTAGTCTTAGATTTGGTTTCTTGTCCTGGGGGGGGGGGGGGGGGAGTTGGATGGTGCTTTGTGTACTTTCTAGTGCCGGGGCGTCCTACTGATTTGGAAATTGTAGGAGAAGGGCCTACTTTGCTTGTTGCAGTAGGTGCGGATGGGGATTGTTTGGAATTATTTTTCTCTCGTCTATCATTTCTCCTCTTTCTGGGAGACGGACAGATATTGACTGAAATCTGCTTCGAAGGGCCGTTAAACCCAAAACAATAAATCTTGTTCTGGGCTGCATATATCTTGAGACTTTTGACATGTGGAGTGAAAGTGTAATAACAGTGGGTGTCACAGGTTATGCGCCAGTCATTTGCAACCACGGCACCCCCTGGGGCCGGAGAATAGCTGGGATATTGACTTTTAACTCTGAAAAGCCCTGGTATATGCCCTGAACTGTGGGGACCTGGTAACGGTCTCCGCCCCTTAGCCTAGGGGATCATATAAATATAACAAGAGTTGTCTGAAGACAACAAAGCTTGCCTCATTGGAGCCTGATTCTGACAATCACTGAACCATAAAATGTAGGTCACAGTGATCTGTAAATAGGATGAGGACATTCACAATGTCAGACTGATCCATTATGTCTGGTATTATGTTGATCCATCAATCAGTGTTGGAAATATGAGGCAAAGTCACTGGATAGTCAATAAAGGTCATGGGCACAGGAGTCAGCATGGATGCTTTGCAGCTGCTGCATTTTATAATCATGTTTTTAGGGATATGCTGTTTAACCAAGTATCAACTCTCTTGTCACAAAGGTATCTTCAAAACTAAAAATGTTGCCTTAAAAACAGTGCCAAACAGCAAAGTCAGTCAACCGTGACATATATGTCAAGGACGTACAATTTGTGATGCAGCTGCTGCAGTCATATGGATGTATATATGTACCAAGTGTGATGATCATAGCTGCTGTAGTTTGTAAGATACAGAGCTGAACATCGAGTTACATTGGTTAACCTGATCACAGACCCCCACAAGGATGCTAGCGCTAACGCAAACCCTAATGCTACTTGGACTACGACGCCAGGGGTATAGCATAAGCTCTCCTTTGCATTCGCAAAGGTGCTCTATAAATCCATATTCTGACAATGTGTCCTGGTAAATTTCGTCAAAAACGCTCCACTATTTTCCCCACTATTTTGGCGGGAATCAAAAGCCTGGCGTATCCACGGCAGTGCAGGAACCAGGGATATTTGTTAGGTAAAAAAACAGTACTTATTGCTTAAGCCCGCTATCCCCGGCCCCATGGGGGGCGTGGTTGCAAATGACTGGTGCATTAATAAGACATATAGATACATGTACAAAGCCGTATCTAGCTCATAGGTAGCTGTTATAGAACAGAGAAGCGTGTCTGGCCACTAAGGTAAAAAAAGGTAAAGGTTTCCCATAGCCTAATGGCTGTAGGGGCAGTGGGGGTTAGAGACCCACTGTATCTTGGGCACTGCTGATGAAAGGCGGACCCCATCTCTCTCCTTTCACTGCCTTATCATTACCTGATTCGAAAAAAGGTATCCATTTACTGCTTGGTTATTCAGAGAGAATTTTCCAGTGGTCGGATGGCGACGGTGAGCCGCGAGCTCACGACCTTCCGGTGACTTTCTGCACAATAACCGAGCCACTCTAACCATTTGACTATGATGCCTCTCTGGCCACTATTGAGAAGTAATTAGTAAAAGAATAATATAAGTTAGATGGAGGGATGGGATTAAAAGCCCTTTGAGACAGTATTTCAATATAGAGCTGTCTGCCAGGGAGAGGTAGAAAGAAGAGATATGACAGGGAAGTGAAAAATGTCCAAACAACCCCAACCGCACCTACTGCAAGCACAGCAGGCAATACTATAATTACTTAGCCAAATTAGTAGGACACCCGGCACTGCGAGTTACCCAGCTGCAGCATACATGCCTAGAAATAAGTTTCAATTTTCATTAACTTTTATTTCTAAGATAATTAAGGTCTGATTCTGGAGTAGGTCCTTTTCAGCAGAATTTATGCCATATTGAGGTTATGGGAACCACTCAGCCAGCAGATGCTGGATGGATAACCCAGGCATTGTTACAGGGTATAAATTCTGTCAAATTCTTTGACAGGTAGAATACTGGCTGTGAGACAAGCACAGGACAACATGTCATAGTCTATATTGTTGGTCATAGAGTTTTTTTATTACAAACATCTTTGAACACCAACAGTGTAAACTTGGCATGGGGCTGCACTCAGTTTTTTTTGTGAGAGCGTGTTTCTTGCATTTATGACACATTAAAATGATCAAAGAGGCAACTTGGGTCAGCCAGTGTGTTTTCTCTGACGCAACTAAATTGCCAGAACTTTAAGAAATTCCTGAAATGTTCTATTTCCCATCCATTTCTCATACCGATGTTCCTCAGGAGGCTCAAAGAACAAATCCCTATCCAGCGCCTCTAAGACCTGTGGATTGATTTTTGCCCTTTACCATGATGCTATTCTTGGGCAATACATTTTAGAGTATAACAACAAACGATTGCACATATAACAATGGCCAACAAGCCGCAGACTAATGATAATGAATATTTTTTCTTAAAAAAAACACTATACATGTATAATTATGTAGCTGGATCTAGCGAGTCACCCCAAACTCTCGTTACCTTGGATGTCAGTTACATTTGCTGGGATCTCTGTTTGGCTGTATAACACTACAAAATGTTTTGGTAATACCGTCTGTTACTGTTTACTTTGTATTGAGAGAGCCCCCAAAAAGGATAAAACATTAATTGTAACCAGATTTCATTTGAACCTCCAGGGGCTGAGGGAACGAAAATTTGTTCAAATGCTCCAGGTCACATGACCAATATGGCTGCCACATCCATATATTGAACATCATATTTTGACAGTTTCAAACATCTCAAAAGCCATTGGGCAAATTGTATCCAGATTTCATTTAGAACCTCTAAGGTCTGAGGGAACAAAAATTTGTTCAAACGGTCCAGGTCATACATGTATGAACAAGATGGCCGCCACGCCCATATATGGTAAAAACCTTCAAAAATCTTTTTCTCCACAACTATTTGACCAAAGACCTTGAAACTTGGTAGGTACATGTAGCAACAGTAGCATTGGGTACTGGAGTACTTCCAAAACTGTTCAAATGATGACCCTGCATTGACCTTGACCTAATTCATTGTGAGATCAACTTTGGTTCCTTATGCTTAAACAGTGGATGTAATGGAAACTTTTTTAGCCCAGATATATGATAATTGTAAATTATGGTTAGCTAAATGAATACATGAAGGGCCAGGGAAGGTCACGGTCATTCTTTGAACTTTTTAACAGTCACAGAGATTTTAGTAATATGAGCCGCGACAAGAAAAAACCAACAATGCGGCTGTGCGCCCAGCGCAGACTCAGATCAGCCTGGGCATCCACCCAGTCTGATCAGACCATTTGCTAAAAGCGTAAAGGGTAGCTAAGGGTCTAAGCTACCTCCATGGGGTCAGTGAAGACTCTGATCAGGCTGGGCGGATGCCCCGGCTGATCTGAGTCTGCACTAGACGCATGACCACATTGTTGTTTTTCTCGTGTCAAGGCTCATAAAATATGCACTGCTCTAAAAGCACTGGTTTAAAATTTGTAACAAATTAGGGGAAATTACAGATTGTGTCTGTTACAGTAAGGTCTCAGGTGAGCTACAGGACCATTGGTCCTCTGGTTCTTATGTTGATGACCTAGTTCTATGCAAAATTTACTCCACCATGAAAAACAAGTCGCAGTGACCTATAAATAGTACTTGCCTAATTTTAACATTGTACTATTTGAAGGTCACTGAGACCCATGTTTCATTTTGAACCCTTTTTATAAGTTTATGGATTTGATCATTTGGATCATATTTAGGCTAATGGGTCAGTCTGATCCTGCAAATGGGCTAACAGTATTTGTTAGGCAGTGTGACCTGTATTTCATGGTCCAGTGATTTTTCCTTGCTGTCAACACTGTGTGATTGCTTTGCATCATACATTGAGTCAGTTTGATAAATGGGAAACATTTCCCCAGAATTACATGTGCAGAAAATAGTCCTTATAAATGTATCTTGTCCCCAGTTCTTCCCTCTTTTGTGTGGGGCCATGTAAAAATTAAGCTAGACATTCACAATTGTATCATTTCTTTCCCATTTTTTTTTGTCTCAGGGGGAAAAACTGGGTGTAGATCTATGTATGTTGTATGCATGGTTGGTATGGTGATTATGTTTGTTTACACTTACTGAATAAGAAGCACATGTTTTATATGTAACGCACTTACTACTATGTGTTCAGGGTCATGCTTATTATATCTTTTTTATTTTTGAATCACGATTTGTCTTGCCTTAGATAATATTGATTGCCGATTTACTGCAAAACCATTGATATATAATTTACACACTCAAATGTTTACGGTAAACCCTGATTATTGGGACAGATGAATAATTGAGCAAACTGTACAGACCAAGATCAAACTGCTCCTAAGGAGCAGTCTGATCTTGGTCTGCACTGTTTGCCATCCAACTTACAGATACAATTAGAAAAAAGAAGTTGTTGATAGAACAGACAAACGTAATGGAGAAGACCATTACAGTGCTGGAAACTCGCAAGTTTAATGTGGTGGCCCAAAAGCTTAGCAGGCCTTACTTTCAGTGGCCCAAATTATCGACTAGCTGAAGTATCCATTCATTTAGTATTGCCAGAAAGATAAATTTGGGCCACTAAAGGTCATATTTTGGAGATTTCTAGTGGCCCGAAACAAAAATTAGGAGCATTTGGCAACTGGGCCACTGGCCGTTTCCAGCACTGCCATTATGTTTGTTATGGAAATGACAGGGTTTTCAACTTTTGTTAGATGTCCCATTGAATAGGCTTATACATGTTTGGTAGCTCAAATTACATGTATTTTATTCTCTAATGTTGGGAGTTACTGGGAGTTTTAGCCATGTCCTTGATGCATGAATATTTATATTTCTTTATTTTATAATTATGTAGTGTCTGTATGGCTACTTTAGTGTTCTAACATATGTTTGGGCTCCTTATCACACTATCACAGTCATGGTCCAAGTGTTTGGGGCAAAAAATGAAAAGTCTTGGTACAAAACAGAGGAGTGTGCAATAATTTTGCTACTTTGCTCTTATAATGGCAACTGGCAACATGTAGTTACTAGGACTGACTCTCATCCCAAATTTTGACTATCATGATATTATCACTATTGGAGAGACCCTATCACGATACTATTACTATTGTGGGTCTTACATGGTGTCTGCTTTGCATCAAAAAACTTTTGTTAAGATGGTGGAAACGCTGATAGTGGACAGCATTGGTATGTACATGTAATTTAGAGATGTGGGACTTACTTAAATCATCCGAATTCTTAAGAAATTGCAATATTCAGTGACAGTGATAGTATCATGATGCATGGTGATGAAAAACCCTCAAAAGTAATAGTATCGTGATAGGGTTTCTCGGATAGTGATAGTACACCTTTCAGGTTTTTAAATGATATTTGTTTGGATGACAAGTGTCAAAATCCAGTCCACAAGGTGAAAAATCTACATGAACAAAAACTATCAAACTATCGATAGTTGAAAGTATTATTGGCAATAGTTATCGATATTTGAAAACACTATCACGATAGCACTATCAAGGCAACGACTATCATGATGCATCCATATATTGATGTATCATTACACGGTTACACCCCTAGTAGCTACATAGGCTAGCAACAGTGTGCCAAATGTTATGACCAAGATGTTATTTGTTTTGCTGCAAGTATAAGCTTTGGTATTTTGAAAAAGACATCCTTTGTTTTGGAAAAGAAAATTTTATAGCTGAATTACGTAAGATTGATTTCCATTAATGATAAAATTCAGTCTTATAACAGAAAAAAAGGCAAATCACTTCAACACAACTACCATACAAAACAGAGTAAGCCAAAAGTTCTTATGATGCATGCATTATACACTACTGGGCAAAAGCAGGCATTAGAGTCTATGCCCATGAGCATACATATAGACAACAACAGGTGTGCAGTATAAAATTGGAGCCGCGACACGACAGAACAAAGTGGTTGTGCGCCCAGCACAGACTCAGATCAGCCTGGGCATCTGCCCAGTCTGATCAAAGTCTTCACTGTCCGCATGGAGGTAGCCAAGACCCTTAGCTACCCTTTAAGTGCTTAGCGAAGAGACTGATCAGACTAGACAAACACCCAGGCTGATCTGAGTCTGCGCATGGCGCACAACCACTTTTTTGGTTTTCTCACGTTGTGGCTCATTTATGTTTTGTTTCTATTGCAGGACTTCCTGGGCAATATGTTGTCCGCTGAGGCCAAGGTGTTCGTCCCTCGTCAACAACAGGGCTCAACTGACGTGATCGAGAACGGGTTGCCCTCCCCAGGGGCACCTGTGACTCCGATAACCGATGGGCTGCTGGATGGGGAGGGGCTGTACCCAGGACAGCATCCAATAAATGGCCTGCCCAGTTACATCACAACATGTTACCCATTTGTAAATGGGACAGGGCCAAGGTGAGTAATGAATTCCATTAATTTATCCAATAAAGTTGGGTTTTGATGAGATATTGATGTTTAAAATACTTGAATGTGTGTATTTTATTATATTCCTGAAGGAGGAAATTCTTTCCTTTAAGAGTGGACCCCGTTTGGAAGGGATTTATTGTCAAGGGAAGCAAACAGGAAGTCACAAAAGTTGTCCCTCTTTGCAAAGATGGCAGAGCACATTAAGGTGTGCCCATTCACTGCAGATTTTAGCCGCGACATGACAAAACCAACAAAGTGGCATGTGCGCTTGGTGGAGACTCATAGCAGCCTGTGTGTCCGTCAAGCCTGATCAGAGTCTTCACTGTGCGGCAAAGAGTAGCTGTGGGTAAAAGCTAACTCCATGCGGAGAGCAAAGACTCTGATCAGACTTGGCGGATGCCCAGGCTAATTTGAGTCTTCACTGGGCGCACATGCAACTTTGTTGGTTTTGTCGTATCGTGGGGGGGGGGGGGTCGGGTGGTGATGGTGCTGTGTGTAACTTCCAGTGCCGGGGCGTCCTACTGATTTGGAACATTGTAGGGCAAGGGCCTACTGTGCTTGCAGTTGGTGTCGTGGGGGTTGTTTGACATTTTTTCCCTCGTCTATCATTTCTCCTCTTTCTCCCTCTCTGGAAGAGGGCTCGATATAGACTGAAATACTGTCTCAAAGGGCTGTTAAACCCAAAACAATCAATCAATCGTGTAATGGCTCATTTATTTGTTGTGGCTTTATGGCTTCCAAAATTTTTCAACAACTAGCACTCTAAATATTTGGACATGTTTATCAGCAACTGTAAGTATGCTGAAATTTAACAATTACCATAAAAGTCTAAAAATTGGGACACCTTGAATAATACTATTTGCGGTAAAATAGAATAGTTTGCTTGTACTTTGCAATAATGTGTCCAAAAGATGCAGCTGGAATTGCAAATAGTGTAGACCCTGATCAGACTGCTCCCTAAGAAGACGTCTGATCTGGTTCTTCACTGTTTGCTCAGACCTGTCCGTCCTAGTACTTAAAATTTTTACGAGTTTTGGGTTATCAGATTCCAAATCAGCCCCATAAATCTAGGCCCCTCCTATCAGATTGGGACCAGACCAATCTTATACATGTAGCAGTGTTACACAAGACCAATTTAGGTATTTGAGTCATTCCAGATAGTAAAATCCTGTCTTATTTTGACCCATAATGTAATTTAGAGTCCTATATTACTGCATATTTTATAGGAGTTTTATTTTTACCATTTTCTGTCTTCAGTGAAACCTGACAAGCCATGACATGGGAAAACCAACAAAGTGGTTGTGTGCCCAGTAAAGAGTCAGATCAGCCTGGGCATCCGCCCAGTCTGATCAGACCCTCCGCTAAGCGCTTAAAGGGTGGCTAAAGGTGTAAGCTTCCTCCATGTGGACAGTGACGACTCTGATCAGACTGGAAGGATGCCAAGGCTGATCTGAGCCTGCGCTTGGCGCACAACCACTTTGTTGCTTTTGTTGTGTCGCGGCTCCTGACATGGGTCTTATCTGAATTGGCCCTCTTTAAGTAAATGGGTACATTTTCAGGGGAAGCAATTCTGTTAGTCTTATTTTGGCCTCCCTTTTAAATGAAAGAAATGAATTTGCTCTTAGGGAAGCATATATCTTCCTTTAATAGTAGACACCCCTTCATCCTGGAAAGCAAACGTGAAAATTGCAGGGGAAAAATGATGGCGATTCTATTGAGATCCTTTTTTTTTTTTTTGACCACACTGCAAAAAAAAAAGAAAAAAAGAGATCAGACTGTCCTGTCATCCAAATATTATTAAGTTTAGTGCATATAAATTTGTAAACCCATAGTATAACTTTTCCCATGAATCCTCTAAATTCAGTTGTAATCAAACAGAAGCCCAGTTTGATAAGATAATAACCACGTGTTGACCCAGTTTCTGCCCTTCTTTTGCTACTGTTCTAATTGAAAATGCCTCATTCACTTTTTCTAGTGAAAGTGTGTTTTTGTTTAGGGGAGGAGTGATAAATGGATGGTTCAGAAAGGTCAAAAGAGTAAGATATATGTATACAGATCTATGATAAATACATGTAATATGTACTGCTAGATAACTTAGATTAGGGCAATTAAGATTTCACCTTAATTACTTGGTTTTAAAACAGGGTTTATGAAATTCTGCTTTAAGATTGGCATTTTCCTTTCAGAACAGTCTATCTTAGAAGATAGCTCTAGATTTTTGGGATTGCTTTGGAATGGAAAAAGCCTGTCTTATAACTAAAGAAATGTTGATAAATCATAGCCAATTGTTATAGCTATTGTCAAAAAAATTAAGGGGATTATAGGAATGGGCTCCATCTGTTTGTCTGTCTGTCTGTACATCCGGGATGGATAACGGTCATGGACCTGACTGTACACTGAGGGTTGTTATATGGTAATTAAGAATTAGGGGATAACTGTCTTGAAAATTGTCATTTTGGGAGGTAAATCATCGGTTTTATGGTCGGAAATTTCGTTTTACGGTGACGCGCAAGCGGAGCCGTAAAACGCAATTTGCGACCATAAAATCAATGATTTACATTGTACCTCCCAAAATGACAATTTCTAATACAGTTATCCCCATTCTAATGCACTTTTTCACCTTTCATAATGTACTATTTTACACCCATTTCAAGCGCCGTCAGCAACGTAAAACCAAACGTCAGCCAATGAGAAGCGACGTTACTTAATGACGTCGGGTTTGCGACAGTATATCGCAGAATATACTGTCGCAAATTTTTGACGTTATCCAATCAGACGTCGCGTTATATTTGTAAGTGCATTAGAATATATATTTAATAGTGCTGTGTAATAGTCCTAGGAATCTACAAAGCCAGTTCATTAAAAATTAATCTCTGGTCATAAAAGATGGGCTGTTATCTTTTAGTAACACAGTGAACTTCTAGATTGAGAAGGCAGGTTTGAGCCCATTTAATACACCAGTGTCTATCTGTTTTGTTGAGCAAATTCTTTTCTTTAAGAGTTGACCCTGTGTCAAAGTGCTGCCTCATCCAGAGAATCCAACAGGAAATTTTGCAAGTTAATATAACATTATTTTCAGAAAAGAGGCGGAGGGCGTTTATTAGAGCAGGGGGTTTATTAGGATTAATTCGATACAAAAATTCAAAAAAAAAAAATAATGAGATTCAGATTTTGATGTTAGAACGAAAAAGGACAGTGTCTGAGATTTATCATGCTTATTGAGAAGCGGACAGTCAGGAAAACAAAGACAGTGCAGAAAATGCAGACCCAGATCAGACTGTTCTAGGACAGTCTAAATTCAGAGCTGCAGATAAGTTGGGGTTGTGTGCATAATTCAAAGGTACACATAATTTGTCTTATTTCTCAGTCAACAGATGCCGGGCCGGGTAGCGCAATCGGTAGGGCACCTGACTCATAAGTCAGAAGTCCTGGGTTCGAATCCCGGTCTGGCCACATACTTTCGTTTCTCCTTCAGCTGATTCAAGAAGGGCAGTTGTCAGTTACTGGCGAAAGTATGTGCACTTAGTACTGGTTAACCGCTTAGGAGGTCTAAGCCTGCCCAGGAATAGTGTGGTTAGGTTAACTGACCGTCCCGATATGACCTTAGTTGTTTACCGTGGACGTTAAGCATCAAATCAACCAACCAACCAGTCAACAGATGTTTTTTTCCTTTCGGTGAGGCAGTTTTAATTAGTGGTCACAATATACCTTTTAATGGAAAAATAAGAAAAATGATCCATAATTTCTTCAGTTACCCCTTCTTATCTGAAGCATTGCAGTTTGCATGGCTCACTCAGTAACTTTTGGACAAGTCCAGTACTCCAGATAAGAAGGGGTTACAGGGATAATTCAGGGATAATTTTTCTTATTTCTCAATGAAAACATACATTGTGAGCCCTCATTAGAACCGTTTCGATGAGACGGTTGTAATGAGGGGTCACAACATATGTTTTTATGGAAAATAAAAAAATTACCCCTTAATTATCCCTGTAACTCCTTAACTGGAGCACTGAAAAGCTTTATGTTTGTGTGTTACAGGTACCCAGGGGCACGGCCAGGAGGGAGAGGGAAGTATCCCATGATGGAACCTCATGCGCAGTCAATGCACTCAGGTGAGAAACTGAAAAAAAGCTTGTTCTTGATTAAACTCTTAACATGCTAGACAGATAGTGGAGCGGGATATAACGAAAATACTTCAGTTGATGATACAAGCATGAAATTTACAGGATAGCAAGTACCTGGCATGCACTTTAACATAAGATCGTGGGCCACTTGAAATTATGTCATTTTCAAGATGGCCACCGCAAAAACAAAATGTTCGCCATTTTATGTACTTTACAACACATTATTTAAGGTAATAGTCCAGGGGCCCGTTGGCATGGATGTTTATTTTTTTGTCCTGATAATAGTCACTTAGAGCAGTCACCTAGGAGCTGCAAAATGGTTGTTGCCAGTTTTTCTTTCAACACTTTACCGAAAAAAATGGCCAAAGTAGTGGGTGGGGTAACACTGGTCCATTACAGCACCTAAAAGCAATAAACGCAAGTAGAAAATACTTTGTGTCATAGATATCCCTTTTCAAATGTTGTAACACATAAAAAGCAAGCTGAAGTCTGGAAATGACGATAAAAAAGCATGATAAATTTGTAGCGTATATAACTGTAACTAAAATACAAATGATCAATGAGAAACAGACCAACCGCTGGAATGTTATTTTCATATGTGGTCCTAAATGAGCATAATCTATTGCTCTTATTTTACTCATGCTCATCTCAACTTTGACAAAATTCGTTGATATATTTTGAATCAGTTAGCTTGCAGTTAGTAGTGGCAATATCAGTTAAAGATAGAATGTAACTCATTTCTTAAGAATTCCTGAAACACTGGTGAGAAAGTATAACTAGCTGTAGTCTGTACTATGTCTTAAATTGAAAAAGTGTACAAGTACGCATGTAAAATGCCATTCTTATAATAACTTTGGGTTGTATCTGAAAGGCACCCGAACAGTAACATTACGTAACATAATCGATATCCGTCACAAGAAGAATAATCCAAGGTCATATGTAATAAAAATGGGGCCCTCATGTAAACATGATCTTTAATTTAATGCTGTTATCATAATCATTAAAGCAGTCTTTCAGCAGCTTAAAAATGATTGTTGCTATATCATTTTATGTGTTTTACCTAAAAACTGACCAAAGTAATGGGTGGGGTAACATTAGCGTGCTACAGCAGCAAACTGTTATAAATGAAATGTAGGGAACAATTAATGTTATAAATGTAATGAGCAATTAAAATTATTATGATTTTTTATATTTAAATAAATAGTTAGATTGACATATTTAGAAAAAGATAGTCATCAGTCAAATAAGACCAGTAACGTATATAACCGTGACTAAAACACAATTAACAAACATGAATCGCTGGAATGAATTTTATATGATTGGTCCTTAATCAACACACTCTGTCACTTCTCTTTAAGCAACGTTGAAAGAACAGCTTGCATATTTTGAATTAGGTAGCAGTTAGCTGTGACATTGCCAGCTGAAGAGAAAAGTTAACTTTTCCTTAGGATTTTACCCAAAACTGATGAAAATATCTAACTGCAGATGATATAGCCTTTCAGTGTAACTGTTTAGGTCTTAGGTTTACACATGTGAAGCAGCCATGAAGAAACACCACTGTTTATGCCTCCAAGTCTGATAATATGAGATTGTCCTGTAATTGAAAGCATTGTAACAGTAACATTATGGTACATATCTGTAATGTATTAGGAATAAGTTTTTTTATTTGAGTAAGTTCTTTTTAAAGGCTCAATCCTTGGATGCCAGAAAGCATATAACTTAGCATTGGTATTAAGACAGCAAATATTTACCTTTTTACACTCACAAGAACTCAACATGAACATCTGAAGCATTTAGAATTTTCTTTACATTTAATGTGACTTACAGCAACATCACAAAACGCATCATTTAAAATCTTGAGGGACCAGTATAATATGTATAAGAGGGACCAGTATGATATTTATAAGTTGACCAAACTGATCCATGTCTAGGTTTAGAATTATCATAGGGGAGATACCTGTTTCCCTACCTGTGCTGTCTACCGAGGCAATCAGGTAACCTACATGCAAAAATGGCTGTCAGCTGAGGCAACTGATAAAGTATCGGCTCACTTGATAGTTATTAACATCGTGCTTGATTGTGATCAACGTTACCTTTTTGTGTTGCTCCCATCAGTTACACTGCACCATATTATCACTATGTCAATTAAGCAATGGAAAATGATATACTTTAGGTCCCTAAAATGGTATATAAAGCATCTTTTCATGAGTCTATTCATGACCTGTATCTCTCATTGTAACATTACCATGATTTATTTAGTCAGATAATTCTGTCCAGCCCCTGTTTGTGTTCTGATACATTTTTATAAATACATAAAGTGTAACGAAAATCAAATTTAGTTTTGATCATTCGACTTTTAATATGTATGCTTCTTTTATCATTGTATTGATATAAATGGTATCAGAAAGCTGCATTTTCTTACTGTATATGAAATATCTGGTCAAGGCTCAAGACTCATTCAGAAAAGCGGTAGGACTTCATTAATAAGCAGTTAAAGCTAAACAATAATTAATAATAATAATAATTATAGTAATATCTTCAAAGTCAAGGAGGTCATCTGAAAATAGATATACATGTATCAAGGTTTGTCCTTGACATGAATAGTATGCATTACCTTATCATTTGCTAGTTTTTTAATTCCGAACTAAATGTATTACAGTTTAAGCATATGAGATATGAGGAATTTATAAATTACCCAGTAACTGGTTGTATACGTTACTCGATCTGTTATCCTTCTTTTTGTTTTGTTACCGTACTGCAAAGTGAAACTACAGGTCAATACATTCTTAAGGAAAACTGTTATTTGCCCAGAAATATCCCGCATCAAATATGCTGTCGTTTTGATTTGCCACTTCATTTTGGGGCTTAGAATTTAGTAGAACTCGGTCCCTTAAAACGCAAAATATTCGTCATATTAAAAGTAAGCCCTGAAGCTGGTTTCATGCTAAATCGACTCTTTATCCAACCAACTACATATTGCCTTATTTGAAGCATGTATACAAATTATTTGCTGGCTTATAATTGCAGCATTTTTTCTCTAATGAAATGTATCTGTTTTGCAGTTTTTGATCATAGAACAAAATGTCACGTATGTTACTGTCTTAAGAATCGTAAGACTGGGTAGCTGTGCATTATCATAAAAGGTGCAGATATATGCTATTAGAAATAAACAAGCAGCAAAACCTGCCGTGCATGTATGGAATTTGCCAAGTCTCCATTTATTAGCATTTGCAATATTCTGAGTTTCGTCGCGTATAAAACGTACCTCATGAAGTCCCTAGATTAGTCATAAGCTGATAGATCCAAGAAAACAGTGTTTTTTTAAGAAATGCAACGATATTAAATTCATAATTGTTCTCTGAGAGACAGTGAAGAAATTCCATAAGTCATATTATAATGGACTAACTTATAAATTAAAGTTATTTACGTTACTACAAGTTGTAATAAATGATGAAAAAAACGTACTAAAATGTATTTTCTAATACTTAACGTTGATTCTATGGAGAAACTGCATTTAAAAATAAAAACAGTAGTGTATCTTGAAATTATATGATTTTAAACTAAATACACATAGGTAACGTATATAATCGATGCTTATGGCCAAAGAGTCGTTAGAAAAATTGACAACATGCGCTTTTCCATTGTAAACACTCAACTGATGAAGTTTTTACATGTATATATTGCCAAAAAATAACACACATGCCCACGTGCACTACATATGCCTGCAGACTATAAGCATGTGATAAGTTAAAACGATGGCTTTTTGAAACTTGGCGGCCATCTTGAAAATGGATGATTTTTAAGTGGCCCACGATCATTTTTGAATCTGGGCCATGTAAGGAACATTTAGTGAAAATTTCATGCTTGTATCATCAAGTGAAGTATTTCCTTAAATTTTCACTCTAAGCCGCTCCACTAAGAGTAGAAGATGTCTTTATGGATCACTGTATTAAGGGTTCACATGACTTCAGCAAACCTGTAAGGTTTCACAATTTAGGCATGATTCTCACAGATTTGAAAGCTTTCACAACCTCACGATTGTATTTTTTGAAAAAAACAAAACCCAAATTCAAAGTCAGTTCATGCTTTTGATTGTTACCTGTAAAAAAAAAAAAAAAGGGAAAGTCCTCAGACTTAATAGAACATGTGATCAAAGCTTGTAAAAATGTTGTTTGGATGCAAGTTTGACAGAACTACTTTGGTACACTGTAGTAACTCTTGGTATCAGGGGTGTGCCCTACAAGGGCTGGATCTAAAAGAAGGGATTTGTTCATTTTCACTTTGCTTTTCTGGAAAATGATGGTGTTTACTTTAAAAGGAAATAAATTTCTTCTAGAGGAGCAAATTCTTTCTTTACAGACATATCCTCATTTTAGAGGGGAAGCCAAAATGAAAGTGGCGGAGTTGCCTCTCCTTAGAGTGTACCCTTTTGCTGTAAGAGTAACCCCATAGGAAAAGGGAGGTAATTACAGCCAGGCCAGACTGATCTTTCTTGGAGCTGTAGGTTAAGGTGAATGGATAGACTTGCAGGGCAAGCAACTCCGTAATTTCATTTTTGACTCCCTTCTAACTGGGTGTCAACTCTTAAAGGAAAGAATTTTCTCACTGGGGGGGGGGGGGGAATTCTTTAAGAATTAAGGGGAGAAAATTCTTTCCTTTAAGAGTTGACACCCAATGTCAACGCTTAAAGGGGAGAAAATTCTTTAAGAGATAAAGGGAGAAAATTTTTTCCTTTAAGAATTAAGGGGAGAAAATTCTTTCCTTTAAGAGTTGACACCCAATGTGAACTCTTAAAGGGGAGAAAATTCTTTAAGAGTTAAGGGGAGAAAATTCTTTTCTTTAAGAGTTGACACCCTTTCCTTTAAGAGTTAACACCCATTTTGGAAGGGCTTTTTCTTCCTGGGAAGCAAACAGGAAGCCATAAAAGTTGTTACCCTTTGTATAAAGGGCATAAAACATGGAAGCTGTATACCTTTAATGTTTTTGCATGTTTGCTTTTTAGGAGGACCTAGGAATCGCTTCCCCCATCCGGCCAATGTAAAGAACTATTTACCTCAGGGTCACTGGGGCTCCGGACCAGGCTCCCTTCCCGGTGTGATTCCAACGTTTCCAAATATGCCCAGCGGCATGCCCTTTGACGGTGGGACGTACCCGCCTAATGGTTTTATACGACCGCCGCTCATGTCACCAAATGTAAGTACATGTATACTTAAGTGTCATTATCATTGTCAAGTTCTTGCTTTGGATGCAAAGCAGGGGGAAATCAGATGAATTAGAATGGGACTCAGCCATGTGGAGCATCAGCCACTGTTCCATTCGTGGCTCCTTGCAGTCCTTTTTTCTGTATCAAAACATACAAGTTGTGATTCCACATTAGAGATACCGTATTTCTTCGGCTATAAGATGGGGATTTTTCCCGCCGAAATGACCCCCAAAATTTGCCCCCGTCTTATAACCGAGGCTTTGGACACCCTAGCTATTTTCACCAAAGTCCCTGAGCAGCTGGTCACGGTCCATGTTTGTAAATATACAAGGCACTCCCATTAAGTTATGTCCAGGTGCATCACAAAACCCAATAGGTGTTGAGACATAAACAATACCTCTAGTACCGATCACATGAAATGATACCGTATGCAAACACTGATTGCATCTAGCAAAACCGAATTTCTCTACTGTGTGCCCTCATTAAACTCCTTTTGAATTCCAAATCCGCAAACAATGTGTAACATTATCATCTTTATTTTTTTCCTAAACATTCATATAGGTATTTTTCTGAAACCTAGATGTAAAAACGTAAGGCACTTTTACTCTTTATCTGTCGGTATTAATATCCTGACTTGACCCGATTGACCTGTCAAAACTGAGTCGGTTATGTAATTATTTTGAGAGCAGTATTGATGGAGCTGTAGTGTAAGATCAAAGAAGCCCAAAAAGTGAGCCGGTCAATGACCTTTAGGTGACACAATGTTTGTTGAACTACTGGTGTTGGATTTGGATATTGACTGTATTTATGCTAAATATTCGGCTAGTGAATAAAAAAAAATCTGTTTAATATAGATTCTTCCATCTTCAAACTGGGATACAGGAATATGTTTTCTCCACTTGTGAACATGCAAAGCTAAATTTAACTTATGGAAATACGACCTTTGCTCATACTGGATAAAAATAATGAGGTAATTAATCCAAGATATTTATGCACATTACGGTAACTGCATAGGGACCAGTTTAACTATATGTAGACATCGGTGACCGATGATGACCTTTGGGGAATTTAGTAGTAAATCTAGCATCTCAGCAGAATGAAGTAACGGGGCGCCGATCATCCACCCATGTTGGGGAATTGGCAGAAAATAGGCCCGTCTTATAGGCAAGGCTAATCTAAATACTTGCCCAGACAGTCCAAAAAACACCCCCTGTCTTATAAACGACTCGCCCTATAGTTGAAGAAATACGGTACCTTGGTGAGGCAGTTTTAATGAGATGTCACAATATACATGCATGTTTCAGTTTGAATAGATTAAATGAAAGTACCGTAAAACACTTATATTTGGCGGCAGCAAAATTTGGCGGTTTTGATAAATGGACTTTATTTTGGCGGATTTGCGATTTTTGAAAAAATGGTTTCTGCTAAAAGCTATATTGTCAACTTGAGACCAAATTCTATAGCGTCATTGTGAATCACTACACGACAACTCACCGACAGACAACTGACCGAAAGTCAACTCGCAGACAAAAACTGACAGACAAAAAAATATTCACCGACACGACAACTGATCGACAAAGACAAGTCGCCGACACGACAACTCACAGACAAAACCCTATTATATTTCTTTACAAAAGTGAATACAACTTCAATAATCAATAATTTGCGTTCTGTTCGGGAAATAAATAAAACAAAAAAAATATTTCTTTTTCATCCTTCTAGGAAAGATTCTGTCGGTTTACTCCCGTTTCGCCTACTCCCATTTTGCCTATTCCCATTTCGCCTATGATTTGTCCCATTTCGCCTACTCCCAGTTCGCCTACTCCCGTTTCGCCTACTCCCATTTTGCCTATTCCCATTTCGCCTATGATTTGTCCCATTTCGCCTACTCCCAGTTCGCCTACTCCCAGTTCGCCTACTCTAAAATATATCACTATTCCCGTTTCGCCTACTCATTTTTTTCATACAAATGGTAATGAAAAATATTTTTTAATGTTTTTTATTTATTTATTTACATTCTTATATTAACACAGTTTTAAAACATGCTGCATAAAATATTTCATCAAGAATAAAAAAAATAAATAAAATAAATGAACAAAAATAAAATGGTAATAAAAAAAATCAGTATAGAAAGTTAAGAGTTGCTTATAAGTTTAAAATTAGGGTCCCACTTCTCCCCCTCCCCATCCTTCTAGTTTTAATAAAACTCATGATAAATAGAAATGATACAAGAATATGTAATTCCCAGTTAAGGTCCAAGCTGTTTTAAAATATATGTTAAATATTGATATGTACTCGCTACACAAGCTCATAGTATGAGCTAATTAAAAACAGACGTACACCAATTTATAATTCTTCAGTAATTATCAATTATCCAAAGTCCTGTTTAACGGGTACTGTAAAGATATTTAAAAAAAAACATGTTTAATAAAACAAAATAAATAAATGAATAAAAAATCATAATATGAAAAATTTTCATTGAGTAGGCCAAACGGGAATGAGGTTACATTTGACTGTAGGCGAACTGGGAATAGGCGAAACGGGAGTAGGCGAAATGGGAGTAGGCGAAATGAGGACATCCCATTCTGTCGATGGGTGTCGGTGAGTGTCGGCGAACGTCGGTGATTTTTTTGAAAAATTGTCTGTGACTTGTCCTGTCGGCCAGTGGTCGTGTCGGTGAGTTGGTTGTCGGTGAAAAAAGTATGTCTGTGACTTGTCGTGTCGGCCAGTTGTCTGTCGGTGAGTTGTCATAGATTCATTGTGAATACAGTAATTACGCTTATTTCAATTATTTTGTTAAATTTTGCCTGATTAAACAGTCTATAGTGAATAGACTTTTGTCTTCTTTCTAATTTAATCAGCTTGGCTTAGGTTCTGATTAGATGGACGATAAGTTTAATAAATACTTCACACTCTGTTTCCTCTTTTCTCTTTCTTAACGTTTCCTTGGGGTCTACTTCTGTACTGATATAAAGGATATGTTTTAACTTTGATGATGGTAGAGGGAATAAATTATAACTGAGTCCAATGGTAGCTTTTTTTCTTTCTTGACCATCAGTTTAATTTGGCGGCATTTTAATTTGGCGGTTTTCTCCTTTTCCGCCAATATCGCCAAAATAAAGTGACCGCCAAATATAAGTGTTTTACAGTACCTAGGCTTAGTTGTTCAAAGCATTGTTAGCCTAACAAGCTTGTTAAGAGGTCAGCTGAAGTGTTTTATGACTTTATAACCAAATACACTAAATTTTTTTGTTAAAAAATGAGAGAAATTTTGCATTTGCAAAAGCTTTTCATAGTTTTTTCAACAAAAAATTTTGCCGTATTTGAGATGTAAATGTTTGAAATTTTAACGAAACATTAACTATTGATGTAGTTAGTTTTGAACAACTGGCCCCTGGTAATTGTCATAGAATGTTCACTTTATATCTGGTTTCGGGCCAAATAAAAATGCTAGTGGTTTTCTGACTTCAACATGTATTGCAAAAGGGAGAAAAATAATGGGGAGAAAGTGTGATGCAGGATTGGAAAAACGTATTGCATTATATTATTTAAAATGTAAGAAAGTAATTAAAGGTAGGTTCCTGGACTAGCGATAACATTTCTGTCCACAAAATAATTTTGTCTTTTTCTGAGCAGTATTGAATTCTCTTATTTTTCTGAATTTGTTGCTACTGAGAAACTCGTCAAATGTTGAAGAAAATTGTCGTTTTCCCTTTTGGTTTACTTTCTTTCATTGGAATTCCAGTTCTAAAAATAACTATGTTTATTATGTCTATAAGTGGTCAATTTCTGATGCCATTCTCCAAAGGTCAATTTTCCCTTGCCGTGAGCTCTCCTAGAGGTCCTCGCATGGCGGATGGGTTAAAACTATCCCAAAATGCAATGCAGCATGACGTCAGCCACGTTAACTATTTTTGGCGCGAACTAAAAATAGCGCTAACTGGTGTGCGAAGCAGAGTTAGGAAATCCCTTGCAAAACAAATTTTCTAATATTTTTTTGATTTACACTTTTTAGTGAAACTTATTCATTCCTTTTTATAAGTGCTTTCCAACAACTTGGATGAACGATCATCAAAATTATGATGCATTCCAAAGTACAGGAACCTACCTTTAAGGAATGAATTTCATTTTTCTGAGGTTTATCGAAGTGTAAACTACATTGGGTCACATGCAAAGTAAATGAACCCCGAAGGGGTTCATGTAAACTTTGCTAGTGACCCAATGTAGTTTACACTTCGATAAACATCAGAAAAATCAAGTTCATTGCTTATATTTACATTCATTTCAATCAAATCTTTCATGAAAAATCTTACATAAGCGCTAAAATAGGAGCAGTGAAACATGTACACGCAGCATTTCTGCTAACAGCAGAACAGCATGCATGACGTCATGAAGTCGCTGACGTCCAATCAGGTTGTAGAGAGCCATTGTTTATTTTGACGTCATTGACGTCGCGTGTCTCAATGTAATTATTGAAATGTAAACTACATTACGTCCCAATGGTTTACTATAGGGATTTTCAATAAATACACCAAGAATGTAAATATTAGAATATTAACTCTGGTTTACCATATAAACTGATTTCTATCCAAGCACCTGAAACACTTCAACTGGCATAGTTGACTCGGTATGCACTGATACGTAAAAGCCCACGAATTTAGGTCTTAGTGTACATGTAATATATTTGTTGAATTTTTATACCCCGCCACACTTCAGTGGTGGGGTATTATGTTATACCTTTCGGTGTCCGTCCGTTCGTCCGTGCTCACCATTTCCGATCGATAACTTGAGTATCTATTCACAGAATTTTTTCAAATTTTGCATACACTTTGTTATCGGCGATGAGTGGTATGGGATTGTTAATGGGCAAAATCCGTCCATTTTTAACAGAGTTACTGCCCTTTTTCGTATTGGAAAAATGGTTTCTGGCCTGTTATTCCTTTACTGTTTATGATATCTGAATGAAACTTGACAGAAATGTTTCACATCAAAGGTTACATATTCGGACTAAGGACCGTCACTCTGACCTTCCCATTTTGTGAGTTATCCGCCCTTGATAAGTCTGAAAAAAGGTTTTTGACCTGTTGTTCCTTTACTATATGGAATATCTGAATGAAACTTCACAGATATGTTCCACATTAAAGGTTACATATTGTGACTAAGAACCGTCACTCTTACCTTTCCTGTTCATGAGTTATCGACCCTTGATTGAACTGAAAAATGTTTTTTTACCCGTAGTTCGTTTTCTATATGGAATATCTGAATGAAACTTCACAGATATGTTTCACATCAACGGTTACATATTGTGACAAAGAACCATCACTCTTACCTTTCCAGTTCATGAGTTATCCGCCCTTGATAGGTCTGAAAAATGGTTTTTGACCTGTAGTTCCCTTTCTATATGGAAAATCTGAATAAAACTTCACAGATATGTTTCATATCAAAGGCTTCATATTGTGACTAAGAACTATCACTCTGACCTTTCCAGTTCATGAGTTATCCGCCCTTGATTGATCTGAAAAACGTTTTTTTTTATCTGTTGGTCCTTTACTATATGGAATATCTGAATGAAACTTCATAGATATGTTTCACATCAAAGGTTACATATTGTGACAAAGGACCATCACACTTACCTTTCCAGTTAATGAGTTATTCCCCCTTGATAGATCTGAAAAATGGTTTTTGACCTGTAATTCCTATACTATATGGACTGATATGTTTAACTCCATGGAATAAGAAACAGAGTATCTCAGCTCAAAGTTCTGCTTTACAGCCTGATCTAAATCTACACTTGTCAGAATGCCCCACATTGTTGGGTGGTTTATATTAATGTATATTTACAGTAAGGACATCATATCTCTGTCTATCCCAGTTCTGTGGCTATTTAGCTATTATATATCTCAAAAAATAAGTTACGATGCCCAGCAGTGGCGGGGTATCATGCAGTGCCTGCGGTGCTTTTATTTTTGTTATCTTCAATAGCTAAAATTGCTCAAGAGAGTGGACCATGTAAATTTTGATTTCAGGTTCCCGTCCATGACCCGAAGTCATTCGTTCCTAATCACCAATATCCTAACTCCATTTATGTCGATCATCTTCAAACATACGAAAATCCTAAATTGGTTAATGGCATTGTAGATCCAACAAAACTCTGGAACAGAAATGTAAGTCCAGTGCTCCAGATAAGAAGGGTCAACAAAGATAATTAAGAGATGATTTTCCTTATTACCCCATAAAAAACATACATTGTGACCCCACAGTAGAACTGTCTCGAGACGGTTCTACTGAGGGGTCACAACATATGTTTTTATGTAGAAATAAAAAAATTATCTTTGAAATATTTTCAATACCCCCTCTTATCTGGAGTTCTGTAAGTCTGTTATTCCAGTTTATAAAAAACCAAGAGCTTGTGAACGCCTTTGTAGGTCAGTCTTTGAATGGACTGCCCAATTAAAATTAAGAAATTACAGTATGCTTTTTTCTGGTTTCGTCACCAGATATTGTCAGGGTCACTGACAAGGCTTTATTAGCCGAAACTACGTAGTCTGGCCCATGTTCCTACTTCTGTATGTATTTTCTGCTCTTGAAGGAACTTTTTAAGATTTTAATTTTACAAGTTTTAGGAACAGAAATGTAAGATGTGCAGGATGGTCTGAGCCTTTGCTGTTAATAACCCGTTTTGCGTGTCGCGGCTAATACCGGTTATATCTACTTTGTAGAATAAAGTAACAAGATACATGTTACCAATTTCATTATGCTGGTAACTTTAGAAACTAATTTATATGAGTAAATTATTCAATCCTTAAAGTGCTAAAAACAAAAATTGTTGAATTTGTAAACTGTGTAGATTCAGATGAGGAGGCTCATAGTGAGCTGCCTCATCTTGCTCTACACTGTTTGCCCTTAAATCTCTAACTTCTCAGTATGATGTATCTTGGATGAAACGTTTGTAAGAATTTTGCAGATGTAAATTTTGTCATCTGTTTTTTATTGCTTTAAGGGTAAAAAGACTGTAATTCACCTTAATATGGCCATGTAGGTTCATTTCAGACATACTGACAGAATAATTATCTCACTACTTTTCAGAACCCCCTTGAATCAAGCGTGACGTCAAGAGGGGATGCTGACCCGGATAAAACTTCGGACTGCCAGAAAATATGTCTCAAAGACAGCTCCATTCAAACAGGTTTGATTTCTCGCCCCTTATTACCATGTATATTTGGCTATGAAACAATGTTCTTCCATCTCTAGATTAACCCCAAATATCTAAATCAGCCATATGAAACCTTGGGCTTGCAAAAATTTTTCTCTAAGATGGGGTTTTCCCATCTCGTATCAGAATTTCCTAAGGCTGATGAAACCTTGGGCCTATGAAATTTTTCTGTAAGATGAGGTATTCTCATTTCGTATCAGAATTTCGGAAGACTAATTTCCAGTCTCGTATATCAGAATTTAGATGGGATATCAGTCTTGGGAAATTCTGATATGAGATGGGAAAACCACATCTTAAAGCAAAATAAATTGCCAAAATTTCATAAGCCCAAAATTTCATAAGACTGATTTAGATATTAAACCTTGGGCTTACGAAACTTTTTATATAAGATGAGGTATTTCCATTTCATATCAGAATTTCGGAAGACTAATTTCCAATCTCATATCAGAATTTAGATGGGATATCAGTCTTAAGAAATTCTGATATGAGATGGGAAAACCACATCTTATAGCAAAATAGATTGCCAAAATTTCATAAGACTGATTTAGGTATTTGGGTTCAGTATAGACAGAACAAAACTGTGTTTTATAGTCAAATACATAAATAAAATTATCATATGACATCCCTGTTATTCAGTGGATAAAGTCATATCAAAAATTGTACGACCCAGAGCTCTAGATAAGAGGGGTATTTGATGATAATTGAGAGATAATTTTTTTTATTTCTCATTGAAACCATATATTGTGACCCCTCATCTGAACCGTCTCATCGAGACGGTTCAGATGAGGGGTCACAATATATGTTTTTATGCAGAAATAACAAAAATTATCCTTAATTATCATCAAATACTCCTTCTTATCTAGAGCTCTGCGACCACATGTGTAATAACACTTCGGCGCCTACACGTAATGTCATTGACATCGTCAGTGTCAGCAATGCATTTTCTGATTGAAATATTTAACGTTCATTTTTAAGGTGATAAAATCCCATTTTAAAGGGTCATACAATAAACAGAATCTTACACCCCTGGTAATTTCATATGAATTGACCACTCGTGTAAGATCCTCTATATAAAAACTGTTTTATAGCCAGTGAAATACAGTATTGCCCATGTACATTGATTTACTTTATTTTATGTAACTTATTTTGGTATCTTAGAAATACTTACCTGACGTACTGCGCCTACGCTGACCAACTTTTATAGCAGATCAATGCTCTTTGCTGCATATATTATCAGTGTTAATATTTGGGCACTGAAATCACTCACTGTAATTTCTTTTAGAACTTTAACATGTTAGTTTTATCTAGCTACGTCTCAGATTACAATTCTGCGATCCAAAAATTCCTTCTAGAAAGGCAAACAGTGCAGACTCAGATCTGGGTCTTCACTGTTTGCTCAGATGTTTTATGTTTGCTCAGATGCTTTAAGTCCCAACTTTAAGGGTTATTTTGGTTGGTTGAAAAAAAATTGCTACATAAGCCAGAAAATCATATATTCAGCAAAAATCTTTTATACTTGAAACAGTACGTATATCATTACAAGGAGCACAGCATATGAAAACAGACTTTGGTATTTTTTATTTAGATAAAGTTTTTCCTTCATTTGTTGTTTTGAAGTGACTTCTATATGAGTATAGTATTTTTACCAGCTGTGAAAAATGATCAGCGTGTGCAGCAGTGTGATTAAGGCCTTGGTTGTTTGTATGCTGAGTAAGGTATGTTTGGTGATGTGTTTTACCTGGGCCAAAAGACTCTTTTTCGTCCGTGACAGCTAATCAGAAGAAATGTGAACAGATGTATGACAATGAGAGTGACATTGTAAAATAATGTTAGTTGCTGCTTCTTATAAATATTATTGACTGGTATAGGATCAATAAGCCGAGCTCGAGATAGGTAACCAGGGTTAGAGGTTATAAAACTTGAGTATAATCGCAAACTCAAAATAAAGCACACTGATTGGCTGCTTCCGAGCATGTGCTCGGAAGCAGCCAATCAGTGTGCTTTATTTTGAGTATGCTCGGAAGCAGCCAGTCAGTGTGCTTTATTTTGAGTTGGAGAATGTACTCACATTTTATAACCTTGGGGCCTGTGCTCCAGATAAGAAGGAGTAACAGGGATAATTAAGAGATAATTTTCCTATACTCCATAAAAACATATGTTGTGACCTGTCATTAGAACCGGCTGCTGAGACGGTTCTAATGAGGGGTCACAACATATGTTTTTGTTGAGAAATAAGAAAAAATATATCAGAATTATTCTCAAAAACTTGTGTAATCTGAAGCTATCTGGTTATTGAAATATATGTTTTCTTGGTGATAATTTTTAGATAATTTTTGATTGCCTGTGTCTAGCAGATTGTTAGACACACATGTTGCTCACCGAGGCAATCCAACTGAGGAGCTGCACTCTATGTTTGTTTGTTTTTGTATCAGAAAATAGTAAAAAAAAATCACAAGTTCAGGCCTTGAAATTTCTCGAAAGTGTTACTCCTCCTGCATCATCAAATGCAGTGATTTAAAAGCTTACATTGACAAATTCTGAAACTTAACTCTTCTTGCAGCATAAGCAAGCAGATGGGTTTTTTTTTGTTTGAGCCCTGGGAGATTACTGTAATGTGCCTAAATTTTGAGACACCTAAAATCATTTCCCATGTGGGAAAATTAATTATTTAATGGAAAATTAATTGTTTTAGGTGTTCCAATACTTAGTATTATCCTAAAAAACAACAAATGAGCTGCGGCACGAGAAAATCAACAAAGTGGTTATGTGGCAAGCGCAGACTCAGATCAGCCTGGTCATCAGCTAAGCATGTAAAGGGTAGCTAAGGGTCTAAGCTACCTCCATGCAGACAGCAAAGACTCTGATCAGACTGGGCGGATGCCCAGGCTGATCTGAGTCTGTGCTATGCACACAACCACTTTGTTGATTTTGTTGTGTCGCGGCTCAAATGTCCTGGCTTTTCAGAAGCTCTGAACTAAGTTGAAAAAGTTTTGCTTATGTTACATATACTAGTGTGACAGCTGCAAAATCAGTGAACAACATTACGGTCACATCAGAGCCCCAGATAAGAAAAGGTTTTAGTGATAATTTTGAGATAAATTTCTTGTTTCTCAATAAGGGCATACTCATTGGAAGCACATAGACAAAGCGGTTTAAATGAAAGGACACAGTGTATGTCTCAGTGGATGATGAATGGAAATAGTTTCAGCAGTGGTCGTAAAACAAAAAGATAAATACATGTGTAGATTCAAACTGATCATCTAAACTCCAGCTTATCAGAAGCCCTGATCACATTGTAAAAACATGCTATTACATGAATCTGACCAATTTCTTAAAGTAACATGCACTGAGCCTAACTGTTTCAGATCATTATTTTACAGTCTCAGTACTAGCAAAAAAGTCTTTCAACAATTTAATTTGTCAGTTTATTTCAATGTTTCAGCTTATCAGGCCTTTTTAAAGAATGAATTTTCATTCTTATTATTTCACTTCTATAAATACAGTCAAATCTGTTTATGTGGTCACCTCTATTAAGGGGTCACCTGCCTTTAGCAGCCACCTTTTTGAGGTCCCTTAGACCAGGAGCCGCAACACGAGAAAGTCAACAATGTGGTTGTGCACCCACCGCAGACTCAGATCATCCTGGGCATCCACCAAGTGTAATCAGACTCTTCACTAAGCGCTTTAAGGGTAGCTAAGGGCCTCAGCTACAACCATGCGGACAGCGAAGACTCTGAACAGACTGGGCGGATGCCCAGGCTGATCTGAGTCTGTGCTGGGCGCACAACCACTTTGTTGGTTTTCTCGTGTCTTGGCTCCCAGAATACATTGCAAATGACCCTGTATTAAGGGACAGCTGTCTTAAGCAGCTAGTTTTTCTGGCACCCTTGAGTGACCCCTTATTATAGGTTTGACTGTTTTTGATTTACCATTACCAGTCTTGAGTTCATGGGTGCTACAAGTCTTAAAGCTTGTCAAGCTAGACATAGGTATTACTTTTCTGGGCCGGTTGTTCAAAGCATTGTTAGCCTAACGAGTTCTTTAAGAGATCAACTCGTTAAGTTTTTTATGACTCTATAACCAAATACACTGATATTTTTTGTCGAAAAAATGTGAGAAGCTTTTGCAAGCTTCTCAATTTTTTTCAACAGAAAAAAAAAATGGTGTATTTTTTCAACAGAAAAAAAAAATGGTGTATTTGAGATACATGCTTAGCATTAGAAATTTTAGCATCTCGTTAACTAACAACATCGTTAGTTTTTAACAACCAGGCCTTTGTGTTATCATTGTCATTGGTGGCAGTGTAAGCTTTTTGAATCAAAATTGTTTTAAAGGCCTACAACATTGGTTTTGATATTTTTTTTTTTATTCAATTTTCTTTTGTTTCTTTGCAGAATTTCCAGACTCCATTGCTAATTCCTCATTGGCTGATTTTCCTAACACATTATTTAACACGCGTCACAGACCTTCTAAAAGTAGAACTAACAGAGACAACCAAACTGCACTTTATGTAAATGGAGAAATAGGGTCGGGGTTGGATTCCACTTTGGAACAGAGTTTTTCTGGTGTGTTAAATAGGAAAATGTTTGTTTCTAGTGGAACGAATCCTTATGGGGAAGGATATCATAGGAACGATATATCAGTATGCATGACTACTCCAAATCATGTGATCAATTATGTGAATAGTCCTTACATCCATGCAACAACTATGCAAAATATAGTGCCTGATGATTATAAATATTCCTACGCCAGTGTTGCTCAAAGTAAACCTAGTCAGAAAAATAATCCCTTTGTTTCCGCGGTAACAAAGAGTGATAGTTCAACCTGTGATAAAAATGTAAATAAAAGGACGGTTAAACATAACACAAATTCAAATTTAAATAATGTGAACATCAACGTTGCTTGCATTATTAAGGATTTAGAAACAGCACAAGAACGGGAAAAGCAGGAGCTGAAAACTGCCACACAAAAGGTGTACACTTGGACAGACATAAAAGAGGAAAAGTTAAAACCCACATTTTCAGGGCAAATAGTTCACTCAGATCTTAAGCAAACTAAAGGACAATCAATGCATATAAAGTCAAATTCATGTATAAAAACTGACCTTTCAAAATCTCATTCTGTGGGGAATGACCTTGAGAAAGGTCAGTCAGAGGATCATGACCTTTCTGAAGGTGAAGGTCAGAATGATCAAACAGAGGGTCATACTGAAACTCCTGTAGGTAAAAAGAAACGAAAAAGAAGAAGGAGGAGAAGAAAGAAAAATTCAGAAGGTGGGGAAGGAAATGATGACGTTAATTCTGGTGCTAACGAGGATGTGACACTACATTTTGAGGATGATGAGGAATTCCCAGATTTGTCAACGGCTACAGGAGATGCAACAAAATCTAGTCCAAATTCAAGTGTAATATCATATAGTGATATTCTGAAAAGTGTAAGTATACAGTGCCAAGGGAGATCACTGAAATTGAAGGATTAGCCTCCCTTTTCATAGCGTGATACTGTTAAAGGAAAGAATTAGCTCATCAGAGAGCAAAGAGGAGAGCAAGTTCTTTCTTGTACAAGAAATCACACTTGGAGAAGGGATTAATCTACATAGGAAACTAATACTATATTTCTTCAGTAATTAGATGGGGGTTTACCCTTCAAAATAAATTTTCTCTTTCAAAACAGTCCCAAAACTCCAGAGCCATCTTTAAGTTATTAGATGGATCTAGAATTTTGGGAGTGTAGAGCCATCTTATTAGATGGATCTAGAATTTTGGGATAGTCTAGAGACATTAGATGGATCTAGAATTTTCTTTGGGATTGTCCAGAGCCATCTTACTAGATGGATCTAGAATTTTGGGATTGTTATAAGGGCAAACCCCATCCCAGAGCAGAATTTCATGAGACTGATTTAAATATTTTCGGTCATTCTAGATATGGCAAAATACTGTTTTATAGCCGAATAAATATTGTCCTGTTTTTGCTATTATCCCCTCTGAAAAAAGGCAGCCAAACCTTAAAGAAATAACTTTTGAGCATGTAATTCTTTCATCTCGTAATATTGAAAACTGACCCTCCATTCTTTTGGTACTATATTTATTTGGTTATGAGAAGAGGTTTTCCACTGCAGGGGCTTTCCTAGGCCAAAGTTGGGGCCGAATATCGGCTAGAGCTGGGACGGGTAGAGATTTTGTACCCGGGTACCCGAGTCTCTATTACCCGTGGGTACCCGTTTCCATAATATTTTTAGCTTGTCTACACTTAGAAAATATGTTTAATATCATTTAATATAGTATAATAATATAATGATTAATATAATATATTTAAAATAAGTAAGGTATCTGTCATTTGCACACGTGTGCATTGGAGTGGTATGAAAATGTAGAAAATATAGAAATCTCCATGTTATAATGTGCAAAAATGGGTTGTCAATATATGGTTGCAATTTATACAAGATAGTCACATTGAACTTTGTTCTGTTTGATTGGAATTCTATTGAAAAAGAATGCGTAAGCATTACATTATAGCAAGCTTTTGGGGAAACGAGTAGTAAATATGTACCCGGGTAATTGGTCTACCTGACCCGAACTCGGGTACCCAGGTACTCGTCCCAGCCCTAATATTGGCCCCTATTTATCCCAATTTAGAGTTAAAATTTCCCAAAATAAATAAAATGTTTCCCAAGTTCTCATTTAGTTCTACACTTGGGTGAAAATTTCATGAAAATTGGACCAAAGTTACAGATGTTAACATTCACATTTTGTGCAATTATTCACCCATAATTCTAATAAAAGCAAATTCAAAATAGTTCAGCATGTTAAAACAGAGATCTTGTTTTAATTATCCGGTCAAATTTTCCAAATTCTATGATTCTCGCGCTGTATTTCCCATATTCAGCGGCCCCTGGACCCAAGTTCAGACAGGTAGGAAAATCCCTGCACTGCCAAAACTACCCCAAAAATCTAGATCCAGCTTACACAGCAGATCTTTCGAGTTTTGGGAAACGTATATTGTGACCCTCAACCTGAACGGCCTTGCCAAGGGGGTTCAGATAAGGGTTCACCTTATATGTTTTCAATGGGAAATAAGAAAAATGTCCTCTTTTTGTCAAATTGTCCCTCTTTAAGCCTATATATAACAGTGTTCATAAAACTGTTTCAGTGAGCAGTCTCTTTAGATCTGCACTGTTTCAACTATTACAGAGGTTTTTTTTTTGCTTTCTAGACCTGATTTTGATAAATTTGCATAGTCACCAGAACTGCAAATTCAAATTTAACTCTAAAGTGTAAGAATGAAAGCAATTGAATTTGCAAACAGTGTAGATCCTGATTAGACAGCTCATTATAAACTATCTTATCTGGATCTACAGAGCTCTATATAAGAGGGTATTTGATGATAATTTATGGATAATTTTCTTTATTTCTCATTGTAACCATATGTTGTGACCCCTCATCTGAACCGTCTTTTTGAGACGGTTCAGATGAACGAGATGGTTCAGATGAGGGGTCACAACATATGTTTTATCCAGAATTAACAAAAATTATCCCTAATTAACTCCAAATACTCCCTCTTATCTAGGGTGCTGGTTCAATCTACACTGTTCGATCTCTAATCTTTGAAGTCTCATTATGATATAGTTGGACATATTTTCAGATTTATCAAAAGTTTTTGTGCTTTATCTTGATAAAACTTTAAGAAATATTGTCTAATTAACCCTTTTTAGATCGGATACCCGTTTTGGGGACATTATGCAAACAGTGCAGACCCAGTTCAGATGCCGCAAAACGCGGCATCTGATCAGGGTCTACATTGTTTGCTTACAGGAATTTCTATGCAAAGTACAATAAAAGTGAAAATATTCACCAGAAACCCCTAAAACTAGTAATGGGATTATCTGAATGATAAGAATGGACAAGTCCACTGGTCAAAAAAGGGTTAAAGTAATGTTAAATGGTAAAATTGTGCAATCCTGCAAATGTGGGGTAATTAGCAATGAATTGCAGTATCATATTTCATGATATGTACCTGGTGTATTAGAAACGGTTCACCTCAACCAATGTTTTATTGATCTGTTCCGTCTTCAAACTGGGACAGGCTACTTTGTTTGATGGTGGGGTTGCCATGGTCAAAGAAAACATCTGGAAAATTATTTTTTTGCCAGGTCAGTGAAAAGTCAAGAAATTTTGTGGTTTGTCAGGGAAATTTGGAAAGGGCTTGAAAAGTCAGGGAATTTGAAAATTAATTGCTCTGGCAGTCTTCAGAAAATATACTTATTCTGTTCAAGGGGAAAACACACTTTCTAGTGAGATAGTCTATGCACATCTCCCTCCTCATTGGGACTACTCTTATAGGAAAGAATTTGCTCCCTGTGGGAGCAAATTCTTTCCTTTAAGAGTAACCCCTATTTCCAAGTGATACAGTTAGCCCCACTAAAGTAAAAAGTAAAATTAAAGTTTAGATCAGTAAAAAGAGTATGGAAGACTGTAAAATTTCAGGAAAAAATCAGGGAATTTCTAAGTGGAGGATTAGTGGTGACCCTTATTGCCACCAGTGGCATATATGGGCCACATCTATGGTGGAAGCCTATTTAAGAAGATATGCTGGTGGGTATCATGCAGGATAGATAGGACCATCATTAAGTATCTTGATCTTTGACCTTTAAGCCAGAAAACAGGTGATAAAATTATGTGCGCAAATGTCAAATCATGTTATATTGTAGCTACATCATAATTTGAGAATTCCAAGACTTAGAAGGCAAGCAGGGTTGATCCAAATCAGATGGCTAATTATGAGCCACCTCATCTGGATCTACACTGCTTTCAAATTCAACTATTTTCATTGGTAGGGCCTAAAGTGTTGAGGGCTCAATTTGTAACATGCTTCCAAGTGTAAAACTGGGATATACAAGACCTGGTTTTTAAGTCTCTATGAAACAGAGTTAGTTTGACAAACCACAGGACTGAATGATAGAGACGTTCTCCTGATATAGGGGAGAAGTTTCTGCCCATCTTTTAATCTTGACTCTAAATTCTATTCATTTAAACCTCCTTCAGCTCAGAAGGAGCCGTATTAGCTCAGTGTGTTAAGCCTGGCCTGCTTACATACATGTAGCTCGTGGTCAGGATTAACCCTTTTTAGACCGGATACCCGTTTTGGGGACATTATGCAAACAGTGCAGACCCAGTTCAGACGCCGCAAAATGCGGCGTCTGATCAGGGTCTGCATTGTTTGCTTACAGGAATTTCTATGCAAAGTACAATAAAAGTGAAAATATTCACCAGAAACCCCTAAAACTAGTAATGGGATTATCTGAATGATAAGAACGGACAAGTCCACTGGTCAAAAAAGGGTTAAAGTCCTTCTGAAGGTGGAAATCTTGTCAGCTATAAATGGGTTCTATTGCATGAAGTGGGTGATGTGCACCTGTGTCTGTGTGTGTGTGTGTGGGGGGGGGGGGGGAGGAGCTAATGCCACACACACACACACAGACACAGGTGCACATCACCCCCTTCATTGTATTGTCCTGATATGATGGAAATACTGTTGAAAAGGATGTAAAATAGCAAGTCATCTATCTGTTCTGCTCAGAAGACGGAGGAGAAGCTTTATCTTGCAAGGAAACATCTCCCTAGCCTCCCTCTAGCTTGATCTCACAGAGCAGGGAGCCAAACTTACTACAGATCTATCCGCAGACTTTAAAAAGGGGGTTTGCAACCCCCTTTTTAAAGTCTGCGGATAGATCTGGAAATTTTTTCAAACGGGTGCAAAAGTTAAGAAAAAGATATTGAGCCCAAGTTTAGGCATGTACTGTAAACTCAGTTTCTGACAAAAAGCTGCATAATTTTGAAATACATGTAACGTGTAACTGCCCATTTAGAGGGGTGTGTTCACACCTGTTGCACCTCTTCTGTACAAGGGCCTGTTACAGTCATAACAGATATCAAAACTAAGACATGCTTAAGAAATATTTTTCACAAATAATTCAGTGTGGTGTTTTAGGTAGGAAAAAAAAAAAGGAAGGAAAATTTTTCCCAATTATATTCAAAACCCCACCCATGGGGAGCTCCACTGATTTGGATTTAGAAATTTTAAGTATTTTACAGTATTTTAACATAAGCATGAGTGCATGGCTTGTAAAGAAAGATCAATAATGATACATGTATGTGTTTTGGCCATAAATAGAATTCCTTGACAAAAAGAACCATAATATTTCAATAAGAAGAAAAACAATGAAACTTTTTGTCGTAGGAGTGCAGTGGTATGGTTCAGTTCTTATATTCCTTGATCCAAAAGAATTGTCAGGGCGGGGCTATCTTTATACCTTCCCCTAGACTTTTCCATTGTACAAAAAGGAGCATGGGACATAGATGCTGCTCACTCACCGGTAACAAAAATTACTCAGCTGTAACAAAACTTACAATACCAATGTAACGTTATGCAACACCTGGTATTCGGTGTAGCCAACAATAGGCGCACGTGGCTAGCCATATTATCTGTACAAGTACAACATCGATCAAAAAGGGAAGACATCGGATGCGTAAGCTGGTCTGAGTCTGAGTATTTCCTTTTTGCAAATGGAATAAATTAAGGTATCTTTTCATGCGATGCAAATCATTAGTTACTTTTTTAACTTCGAGGATGCGCAGACTGGCCTGAGTCTTGTTTGTTCACACTTTTCATAAGCCACCTTTTTTGGGTAACGAAATACCATCAAACCTGCTTATGTTGGTACCTCTATTAAGGGTCACCTGCCTTTAGAAGCCACCTCTTTGGGGGTATACTGTGCAAATGAACATGTGTTGCGAGATTACACGAAGCAGCCGTATTTTTAGTTCCCTTGGGACCCCTTCAGACAGGTTTGAATGCAATTTGAAGAAATTCAAGAAAATCATAAAACGTTGTGATAGATTGCGAAACCCAGTAGGGATGATTAGAATGCACATGCTGATCTGAGGCTTTGCCATTCGCATCTACTATACGTGCCTCTTCTCTTGGTACAAACACAGCCCAACTCCTGATCGTGACCATACGACCTGTGTGACCAAACTTGTCTATATGTAAACGGAGACGACTGTTCCCATGAAAGTAACAGGCTTGTGTTTGTCATTGCATTAGGGACACTTTTCAAAGCGATAAAGCAGATAGAATGTCGTCTCCTACGTAACAGCAAAGAAGCTGCATAGTGGGAGGATGCGCAGGCTGATCTGAGTCTTCGCTGCTACACAAATAATCTGCAGATAGTATAAATAGCATTATTTTGGCATGTCTTAATTATTACAGTGTGTTCCCGGAATTTCGCAGTTAAACATTCGATTTTACCTTGTGATTTAAGCTAAGTTTCGATATTCGCGAAATCAGTCATTTTGCGGGCCAATAGAGATTCGCGAATGGAATATAAGAGCAAATAAGTTGTCATGGGTATTTTCTTGTAACGTGTGCCCGACTTTTGCACTATGCTAAGTATCATTTTAAGATTTTCATACATGATCTAATATCAGTATATATATAATATATTATACATGTACGTAATGGGCCTTGACAGAGCAGTCGGCTAAGAACTGGTTTACTGAGTTTGAATCCCACAAGCAGTGGATCTCTTTCGTGAACAGCACTGCATTGGGCTTAGAATTCTTAAAAATGCACCTTCTTTCTTATAGGCCTATTGCATGCTTGACAATGTATTAACATCGTCTCTCATACATGACAGTAAATGTGGTGATAGGAGGTAAACTACCTATGCGTTATGCTTAGTGAACTTGAACAAGCGTGCAAAACTTATTCTACCGAATCTTTTGGTTGACTGGTCGAATTTGACAGATATTGGCAGCGCATATTTGTTTGTTACGCAGAAGGTTTTACACTCGGTCGACACGGGTGTAGAGCCTTATGCGTCGCCAGGACGGCGGAGGGTGACTTCCGGTTAAAGGGTTATCTACTAGTGTAATACACTAACAAGGAAACTCTAACAACGTTAGAATTTTTTTAAGTTTATATATAATGTAAATTCTATATACAACAATACAATTTACAACTGTCACAATTACAATAATATACAACACATATCAGTTCATGTCGCTGGCCCAAGTAAGGTGTTTGTTTCAAATCTGTAATCGATTTGCGTACAATACGCAAATAGATTACCGTCTGACGTCAACACCGTACTCGGCTCAGCGCCATGAACTAAAGGAAAACACAAAGAACAAAAGACGTCAGTTTGAGCTCATACAAAAAAACAAGGCCTTATGTTGGTAGACTTCAATTCGTCGTTCCCTGGATCATGTCATGGGCCAGTCCATATATCATGAGGAACACCAACTCATATAAACACGTGCACGATTATATACTGGTCGCTCCCTGGATTGTACCAGGGACCAGTCTATATATATTAAAACACCTTAGTGGACGAACACTGTCCCACACTTGATGTGACCTTCAGATCTTATCACAGAATCTGGCAAAACTGTGCTAACCACTTCCGCCTACATTTTGTGCTTCCCGCCTCTGCTTGGGAACCTTGCACAAACGGCGTTGTAACTGCCTCTACCCGGGTTGGTATTAACCTGGAGACGTATATCGCATCTCCAGGTGAGACGTGGCTCTAAGCCCTAACAGCTGACTGCCGGACTTGATGTGCCTAAAAATAACGAACTTACACTTAATACATTGTAACTACATAATAACAATGCGTAAGACTTGGGCCTGTCTTGGAAATACCATACAACGCCCTCGGCGAATGCCGAGCATAACGTGCACACGCCAGCCGTGTCACTAGACACGACTCGCGCTCACGATGTAAAGCTAAAAGTGTGCTTACCACTTCCGCCAATGAAGAAACGTAGATCTTACCACGCATGTGCGTCGAAGGATCTGACGTCAAACATTGTCAAGAAGTATACTGACGTCAACAGGCATTACCATGACATACCCCACATAAAACATGAATAATCTAAACAATGACCTATTTACATTAAATTGATTGACCAAAATCTAACTCGCCTATGTATTAATTCATTTCTTTAAACTAAGCGTAATACCATTTGCCATAGAATATAATAGCTGAATAAGCGTTTCTCACACATTTGGGATCATAACGTTTGATCTGACATCATGACATCAATGATGTTATACCATATGACGCCGTCTAATGAAGGCAAATCAAACGCATGATGACCAAATGTTACCATTATAACTTATGGAAAAAACCCTTAATGCGGTGCATGCTATGGCGTCAATTGACGTCACGAGTATATAAATTAGTTCCATTACAAATCAATCTACTTCTATAGGCCACGTATACGTGAAACTAATATAAAAAGTGCTGACGTCGCAATAACATGATGCAACTGACTTCATATGAATAACATGAATGCAACTGACGTCACATGAGTAATATGAATGCAATTGACGTCACTGGACACCAGTGAAACTAATATAAAAGTGCTGACGTCGCAATAACATGAATGCAACTGACGTCACATGAATAACATGAATGCAATTGACGTCACTGGACGTCAAATAGACGCACACCATTGCAACCAACATCAGTGATATAAACTATTTCCGAAATTTACAAAACTTCCTAATATACAAATATTATGCGCAGCATGCTTACTAACAAAATCGGTCGACACATGCGCAGCCTGATCACTGCCAACAAAATCAAATCAGTCGACACATATAATCATACCATATCAATCAGAAGTCACATTTTTCATTCTTAGCCAAACTATTCTAAATAAATATAATAAAATCTTACCCTTCTAGGTCTTAACACAGAATCTGGGCACACAACAATATAACATCCATCAAGAATTAAACAGCCACGTCTAACTTTTCATTAAAAGATAGGCGTATAAATACTATGCGTCTCACATCAAAATCATGCAACACGCTTTCCACAATCAAAAAGACTCGTGCAGGTATTCACCTTAAAATCGTGCAATACGCTGTCCACGAGAGGTATTCACAAACAACCCATGCATAACGTAGCCACAATTTCCGTAAATGTTTTATTACCACAGTTACCCTAAAAACTGTAGCCTTACTGATTGAAAGGATTAAAATAATCTCGACGACATAGTGGACGATTAGATCCATTTCGTAACATAGGTTTCCCCTTAGGGAGAAAAAAACATAACAATGTTTCTTTTCTGAAATAGTACGAAATGCGATCGAATCGTAGGCTATGTCAAAACTGGAAAACTAGCTATATACACAACAACGGTGCGATGCATAACGTGGCCAAACTATCTACTAAGGTAGTCCGCCCCCAAATTATCTTGGCCGCGGATAGCAACGATCCTGAATCTGTACGGCTGTAATTTCATGGCCCAACGCATGATTCGGGGATTGAGCACCTTAGCTGTCTGCATATAAGACAAAGGTTTGTGGTCAGTTTCAAGTAGGAACTCCGCCCCATACAGGTACTTACGAAATTTCTCAACACCCCAGATAATACCCAAACATTCCTTCTCAATTACAGAGTAGTTCTTTTCCCGAGGTAACAATTTCTTGCTAGCATAAGCAATCGGCAAACGACCTTCACCTTCGAACTCCTGAAGCAAAATAGCTCCAAGACCAACGTCTGAAGCGTCTGTTCGAAGTACAAACGGGTTACCTTCTTGAAAAACAGGTAAGCGAAGAATAGGACTAGACGTGAGCCTACTCTTCAGGGTTTGAAATGCCCTTTCATGCTGATCTTGCCAATCTTTGATAGAATTAGGTCTATCCCGTTTAGTTAAATCAGTCAGAGGAGAAGCTATGGATGAGAAATTTGGGATAAAACGACGGTAAAACCCAGCTAATCCCAGAAAAGATTTAATTTGCCTTTTCGTACATGGACGAGGAGCATCTCTGATAGCCTGTATCTTGTCCTCTTGCGGTCGTACCGTCTGTCCGACGATATTGTGACCAAGGCACTCGATACTGCCATATCCGATCATGCATTTAGATGGTTTTGCCGTCAATTTGGCCGACCTGAGCCGATCTAACACTTGACGTAATGACGTCACATGATCCTTCCATGTTTCAGTGAATATCCACATGTCATCAACAAAGCTGTCAACATTTGGGAGATTGGACAATATGATTCTCATTAACCTACAAAATGAGGCTCCCGAATTGACCAAACCGAAGGGCATAGTTTTAAACTGGAATAAACCCTTAGGCGTTTCAAATGCCGTCAAAGGTTTAGACCTTTCAGTAAGACTGACTTGCCAATAACCCTTACTCAGGTCCATCTTTGTAAAGAATTTATGTCCCGACATTTTATTGATAACCTCCTCCATATTTGGCATAGGTTCTGCATCGAATTCCGTCACTTTGTTAAGCTTCCGGAAGTCGATACAGAATCTAACTGATCCGTCTTTCTTCGGAACTAAGACAACAGGAGATGAATACGGTGAAATCGACGGCTCGATTACCCCTAAATCCAACATATCCTGTATCTCCGTCTCCATGACGTTACGCGTCTTATACGGGATAGAATAACCCTTCGTCCGTATGGGTTCTGACGTGAGTAGTTTGATATCGTGCTGTATTTGATCAGTTCGACCGGGTAAACTTGATAGTACATCCGGGTACTGTTTAATCAACGCTTCAACCTCCATACGTTGTTCTGATGTTAACGTATCTGAAATACTGACGTCGTTATAAGTTTCCGGCTCTTTAGCTGTCGGAAAAGCACAATCATCAAGAGAAAATTCATCACTACCATCGTCATCAACCGACTCTGTAGTCTCAGTCGACAATAAACAATGTGACGGCACAGTACGACGTTCGACATATTGTTTCAGCATATTAGCATGATATGTACTCACGACACCATTGACGTCGATTTTATAGTCCATTCTATTCACCACCTCTACTACTTCATATGGACCCTTCCACTGCAATAACAGTTTATTACTGTCAGTTGGCAGTAATAACAATACTTTATCTCCCACGTTAAATTTACGCGACCTAGCGCGTTTGTCATAATAAGCCTTTTGCTTTACTTGTACTTTCCGTAAATTATCATGTGCTAACTTACACGTCTGCTCTAACCGTTCTCTCAACTCAATTACGTACTGGTACGTAGACAGAACCTGCTCATCCTGTACCTCTTCAGACCATAATTCACGTAATATTGCCATAGGGCCCTTAACGTTACGTCCGTATAACAGTTCGAACGGAGAAAACCCTAATGACTCCTGCGGAACCTCCCTTATTGCAAACAGTAGTGCTGGGAGATATTTATCCCAGTCTTTTGGACGTTCTGCGCACATCCTACGTAGCATTTGCTTCAACGTCGCGTGAAAACGCTCTACGAGACCGTTGCAGATAGGATGATACGGCGTCGTGGTTAACTGCTGGAGTGATAACAGCCTGCTTACTTCTTTCATAACTTCAGCAGTAAACTGACTTCCGCAATCTGTTAACATTTCATCAGGTATGCCAACTCTACTAAACATCTCAACTAACGCTTCGGCTACGCGTTCCGTTTCAATGCCGGGTAACGCTACCGCCTCGGGATATCTCGTCGCATAATCTATCATTGTTAAAATATAGCGGGATTTCCTGTCAGAACGAGGTTCTATCGGTCCAACTATATCAACAGCGACTCGTTTAAATGGTGTGTCAATCTGTGGCAACTTTCCTAAAGGTACCTTAGTGACACGACCTTTTTGAATAGTCCTTTGACATATGTCACAAGATTTACAAAACCTTGCCACATCACCACAAATTCCAGGCCAAAAGAACTCAGTTAAAACTCTATCCATAGTTTTCTTTATGCCCAAATGACCTGACATCAAGGTTTCGTGCGCCAATCTTAACACCTTTTCACGAAAACCTTCAGGGATAATAAGTTGCAAAGTGACCTTGTTTCCCTTAGTAAACTGCCTATACAATAAATCTTTCTTTCGAATAAACTTTGTTTCACCCCGGTTCAATCCACGACTAATAGTCACATTCCCAGATTCCACTCTTTGCCTTATGCCATTCAATTTAGGGTCAACAACTTGGGCCTGCTTCAATGCCTCCTTATCACTAGCAATAATTTGATCAGGAACTTTAAGTTTCCTATAGACCTCTTCACCTTGCTTAGCTTGTGACCTAGTCACTGCCGCCATTGCAAAATGGGACATATCGGGAAGTTTTGACCCGTCAATATTTCCAATAACCAGGTCATACAATGTATCTTCCATGCACAATGCCTCAGTTTTTCCTGTGAAAAATGGACAATCTATGTCAACCATTGCTAAGGGATACCTTTGGGTAGATTCATCAATCAAAGTTACATCAGATTCTCTACCAAGTAATTGATCATTAGAAACCAAGTTTCTACGAACGACACACCCAGTACAACCTGTGTCCCTTAAAACTACAACAGTCTTACCATTAACCGTACCCTGCGCTGTTGGTAATCGCGACCTTAAAAAGTAACAGACACCTTCCCTATCCACGTTATCATTGATTAGTGGACTTTCTTCCTTACTCTTATAGAGACCTTCAATTTCATGAGACCTATTCATTGTAGTTTTACAAAAACTCATTTGATGTCCGCCACCCCGACCACGTCCGCGGGAATAACCCCGACCACGGCCACGATCTGAATTACTACCCTTCGTCTGTACAGTATCGCTCTTACTCTGTGATCTTTGTGTCTCATCTTTCGGTGCATAACTACTCCCCTTACTTCCGCTATACCCGCTTGCACTTGCACCTACCTCCGCACTATATGCTTGCTTCCTATCGGGATTCTTAAAACATTTATATGTTAAATGTCCCTTACCACAAATACTACATTTTATCTCTGGCTTCGCACTCGGCTTATTATCAGATCTACTCTGAGTTACGCCCTTAATATCACGCTGCCCCTTATTAACACAAGCGTAGACACCGCCACGTGCTTCTGCAAATAAATCTGCTTCCCTAGCCATCTCACCTAGATTCGTGAATGTTTTCGGTTTCAAATGAACATATAGTTCTTTACTACAAGATTCTAAAAACTGATCTCTAGCGAAAAAATCGCAAACAGCTTCGTAAGACTGGTCTACTTTCGCCATTTTTAACCATTTATTAAGATACGACCTAAGTCTACTACTAAACTGAATAAACGTTTCGGACTTTTCGGGCCTATCATAGCGAAATTTCTTCCTAAATCCGCGTTCAGTCATATCAAAATTCTTTAACAACGCATCTTTCAACTTGTCATAATCCGCTGCATCATCTACAGACAATCTATCATAGACATCAAGCGCGCGACCTTTAAGTAATGCGCTTAAATATGCAGCCCAAACGTTTTTATCCCATTTATTCGCCGTCGCGTATTTCTCAAACCTTGATAAGTAACTATCCATTTTGTCCTTACTTTCATCAAAATACGGTAATTTGGGATCTCGCGCATGCGCTAACTTTTCAGCCTTCTGTTTTTCTAATTCAACTCTAAACGTTACCTTCTGCAAATCTATCTAATTCTTTAACTCGCGTTGCTGCAATTCAAAACTATACTTCAACTTTTCTAACTCAACTTCGCTCGACAACTTTGCTTCCTTATCGCTTTCGACTTGATACAACCTAGCTTCCCTATCTTTCTCGGCTTGCCGCTCTATACTTTCGATCCGCGCCATCTCGATTTCCCTATCCGCCGCAATCTTAGCTTCTTCCGTCGCGATCCTAGCCAATTCAATTTCCCTATCTTTTTCGGCCTGCGCGATCCTAGCTAACTCAATTTCCCTGTCTTTATCGGCCTGCGCAATCTTTTCTTTATCAAGTTCCCTTACCGCGTGCCTTTCTGCCCTCTCAGTCTCTTGCTGTTGCTTAACAAATTCCTGCAATGCCTGCCCTTCATAACCTAACTCCCTTCCCGTCTTAACTAACTGATCCATGACGCTTAACGTAATGCTCACGTTAATTTAACTGAAACCGACGTTCACTTATAGTCACACACGTTAACTAAAACGTTAACAAAAATAATAACAAACTAATCCAACTAAAACGTTGAATAATTAGTATAGTCGCGATCTAGACGTAGCTATTAAAGTTACGTTCGTAATAGACCGGAAATGACGTCATAAACTGACGTTGACTTTGCCGAGAACCTCTTTTCACTATCATATGACACAATTAGATGACGTAAATAACCCACATTACAATTACGCCCAACTTGATCTAGCGTATCGGATATACAAACGTAACGTATGTAACGCAACGTATTTACACTGACACGACAACTGTACGTCCTACATTACAAAACCTTATAGGATACCAACGGTAAATCAAACTTAAGATTCCGCTATTAGGTTTAATTCATTGTAACGATATTATATAACGTTACGAGTGACCTACGTTACTAAATCAGGACATGAAATGGACCTCAGTAACGGTTACGACACTACGTACAAACGTTTGAATTAATGAACTAACAGATTGTCATGCAACAGCAGTGCCAAGGTACTCAAACGGACCTTAAAACTAAATATGTATCATCCGTGCCAAGACAATTCAGGTCTATATACCTCAGTTTCCCCACTCAGATATGCAACCTGTTACATTTTATCACAAATTAATGCATGGGCTATCGCACTTCATCACGTAGGGAATAAGGATAGTTGACCTTAATTGAGTGTAGGTTACATTTACAAGAATTTAGTGGCAAAATTGCTCCCCTAAAATTCACAGCCTTACAAACATCCTTACGTCACCTTAGAAAAGAACAATCAGAAAGTCAATAATTAAAAAAAAATGTCTGACAAAATTGTGCCTAGATTCTGTATATATTGTCAATGTCTTACACTGGCAGATATTAACCAGAAGTCAAATCCCGTTACTTCATGACACCATGTTACGCAGAAGGTTTTACACTCGGTCGACACGGGTGTAGAGCCTTATGCGTCGCCAGGACGGCGGAGGGTGACTTCCGGTTAAAGGGTTATCTACTAGTGTAATACACTAACAAGGAAACTCTAACAACGTTAGAATTTTTTTAAGTTTATATATAATGTAAATTCTATATACAACAATACAATTTACAACTGTCACAATTACAATAATATACAACACATATCAGTTCATGTCGCTGGCCCAAGTAAGGTGTTTGTTTCAAATCTGTAATCGATTTGCGTACAATACGCAAATAGATTACCGTCTGACGTCAACACCGTACTCGGCTCAGCGCCATGAACTAAAGGAAAACACAAAGAACAAAAGACGTCAGTTTGAGCTCATACAAAAAAACAAGGCCTTATGTTGGTAGACTTCAATTCGTCGTTCCCTGGATCATGTCATGGGCCAGTCCATATATCATGAGGAACACCAACTCATATAAACACGTGCACGATTATATACTGGTCGCTCCCTGGATTGTACCAGGGACCAGTCTATATATATTAAAACACCTTAGTGGACGAACACTGTCCCACACTTGATGTGACCTTCAGATCTTATCACAGAATCTGGCAAAACTGTGCTAACCACTTCCGCCTACATTTTGTGCTTCCCGCCTCTGCTTGGGAACCTTGCACAAACGGCGTTGTAACTGCCTCTACCCGGGTTGGTATTAACCTGGAGACGTATATCGCATCTCCAGGTGAGACGTGGCTCTAAGCCCTAACAGCTGACTGCCGGACTTGATGTGCCTAAAAATAACGAACTTACACTTAATACATTGTAACTACATAATAACAATGCGTAAGACTTGGGCCTGTCTTGGAAATACCATACAACGCCCTCGGCGAATGCCGAGCATAACGTGCACACGCCAGCCGTGTCACTAGACACGACTCGCGCTCACGATGTAAAGCTAAAAGTGTGCTTACCACTTCCGCCAATGAAGAAACGTAGATCTTACCACGCATGTGCGTCGAAGGATCTGACGTCAAACATTGTCAAGAAGTATACTGACGTCAACAGGCATTACCATGACATACCCCACATAAAACATGAATAATCTAAACAATGACCTATTTACATTAAATTGATTGACCAAAATCTAACTCGCCTATGTATTAATTCATTTCTTTAAACTAAGCGTAATACCATTTGCCATAGAATATAATAGCTGAATAAGCGTTTCTCACACATTTGGGATCATAACGTTTGATCTGACATCATGACATCAATGATGTTATACCATATGACGCCGTCTAATGAAGGCAAATCAAACGCATGATGACCAAATGTTACCATTATAACTTATGGAAAAAACCCTTAATGCGGTGCATGCTATGGCGTCAATTGACGTCACGAGTATATAAATTAGTTCCATTACAAATCAATCTACTTCTATAGGCCACGTATACGTGAAACTAATATAAAAAGTGCTGACGTCGCAATAACATGATGCAACTGACTTCATATGAATAACATGAATGCAACTGACGTCACATGAATAATATGAATGCAATTGACGTCACTGGACACCAGTGAAACTAATATAAAAGTGCTGACTTCGCAATAACATGAATGCAACTGACGTCACATGAATAACATGAATGCAATTGACGTCACTGGACGTCAAATAGACGCACACCATTGCAACCAACATCAGTGATATAAACTATTTCCGAAATTTACAAAACTTCCTAATATACAAATATTATGCGCAGCATGCTTACTAACAAAATCGGTCGACACATGCGCAGCCTGATCACTGCCAACAAAATCAAATCAGTCGACACATATAATCATACCATATCAATCAGAAGTCACATTTTTCATTCTTAGCCAAACTATTCTAAATAAATATAATAAAATCTTACCCTTCTAGGTCTTAACACAGAATCTGGGCACACAACAATATAACATCCATCAAGAATTAAACAGCCACGTCTAACTTTTCATTAAAAGATAGGCGTATAAATACTATGCGTCTCACATCAAAATCATGCAACACGCTTTCCACAATCAAAAAGACTCGTGCAGGTATTCACCTTAAAATCGTGCAATACGCTGTCCACGAGAGGTATTCACAAACAACCCATGCATAACGTAGCCACAATTTCCGTAAATGTTTTATTACCACAGTTACCCTAAAAACTGTAGCCTTACTGATTGAAAGGATTAAAATAATCTCGACGACATAGTGGACGATTAGATCCATTTCGTAACATTGTTACCGCCCTGACATTTCTTTTGGATCAAGGTATAACAGACACCAGACAAGAATTATGCCAAATAATTAGGCACCGTAACTAACTGTACACTTAGTATTTATTGATGCCCTAAAGAAACTAAGTACTGGGACAGATATGAGCAAATGGTGCAGGCTTTGATCAGACTGCTCTTGCAGGAGCAGTCTGATCTGGGCCTACACTGTTTGCCATCATTCCATCTGCATCTATTGGAGGTTATCTGCTGAATAGGTCTAGGCCTGCCCAGGAATATAGTGTGGCTAGGTTAACTCTATGTCCCAACATGACTAGTGTTTACAGTGGATGTAAAACACCAAAACAACAAGAACAACAACAACTGCATCTATTGGACATATAAAAATACGCATAGTAAAATTAAACAGTTACATTTTGAGGACTATTACTGTAATCATAGCGGAGCACCTAGCCTAGAGGATTGAGTATTCTCCTTTCACGCAGGTGTCACAGGTTTGACTCCTGCGGGTGGTACATGTCCCAGGAATAGACTAGGAAATCCACACTCAGTGTGCCCTGAGTGGAATCAGAGTGACAGTCAGTGGTTGTGGGGTGTTATTTAAATCTCTGGGGTCAGTGAGTGTCAGTAGAACTTGTATGCCTAATGCATTCTGTAGCACTGTACCGGGCCGCGTAGTGCAGTCAGTGGGGTGCCTGACTTGTAAGCCAGAGGTCCTGAGTTCGATACCTGGTCCGGCCACTTAATTTCATTTCCTCTGCTGATTCAAGACGGGCATTTGTCATTTACTTGTGAAAGTAAGCACACTTAGTACTGGAGTACTGGTTAACCGCTTAGGAGGTCTAAGCCTGCCCAGGAATAGTGTGGTTAGGTTAACTGACCATCCTGGCATGACCATAGCTGTTTACCGTGGACGTTAAACAATAACACAACAACAATGCACCGTCCCAGCCCGTGGGCTCCTTCCATACCAAGCTATCACATTCTTTGTGGAAAACATTTCATTTGGATTAACTGCTAACCTATTTTCTCTAAGTAGACTGAGAAAGAAATGGCAACATAGATTATAGGGTTGGCCAGCATCATTAAATTTTAATGTTAAAATCAGACCTGTGACTAGAATGCTGGAGATCAATATTTGTATCTAAAAAGTCTTAGATGGCCTCAGCCGCCTGCCGAAGTTCTTATAATAATTTAAATGTGGTTGGGGCATTGCAGTTACCAAGTGCTAAAAAGGGCATTTTGAAATAAAAAATTAGGGAATAAATGACATAGTTTGGTCAGCTTCAAACCAATTTTTGTGGCATCTTGGCCACTTTTTCTTAGAAAAAAAGTGAAGGGGCATTTATTTAGGGGTGTTTATTGGAAGAAATTAGGGTATGATCGTCTTGTTGAATAAAGATCAGGTCTTCATTTGACCCTTATCCCACCCCCATCCAGGTCATACTTTCTCCTCACTCTAGCCCATCAACACTTACACAGACAGAATGCACAAGCAATTTTGGGTCAAAATTTCAACTGAAGGCATGAAAATCAAAGTGTCATAGATTTTCTTTTTTTTTCAACAAACCCTTCAAGGTCATCGATACATGTAGTTATTGAATGTATATTGTGAAATATGCGACAGAAAATCTCACAAGTGCATTGGAGCCATATAAAGGAATGTTTCAAAATATAAATTCAGTAACCCTTTGATTTCACATACCAGTACTTTTGATTTTATCAGCTCTCTGGCCTTATCGAAGACTAAATATAGAGCAGTTCTTCCTGGCTTTTTGCCTTTCTGAATCAGGAAAAAATTCACTTGAACAGGGTTATTTGAGCTGTCTTATCTATGAACTACATAACCCTGAAAGAAAAAAGAAAACACCTGCAAATGAGCTGTGACACGACAAAGCCAACGAAATGGTTGTGCGCCCAGGGCAGACTCAGATCAGCCTGGGCATCCGCCCAGTCTGATCAGAGTCTTCGCTGATGGCATGGAGGTAGCTTAGACCCTTAGCTACCCTTTGAGCACTTAGCAAAGACTCTGATTGGACTGAGCGGATGCCCAGGCTGATCAGAGTCTCCGCTGGGTGCACACCACTTTGTTGGTTTTCTTGTGTCGCGGCTCAAATTTTGTTACTGGTGTGACAGAGCTTGCATATGCTGACAGTGTAGACCTGAATCAGTCAGGGTTTCCACAGTCAGGGAAAAACATCAGGAAAATGATTTTTTTTCCCAATTCAGAGAAGTCAGGGAATCTGAAAATTTATGCCCATGGCAGTCTTCAGAAAATATAATATTTTGAGCAGCGACACAAGAAAACCAACAAGCCGTGACACAAGAAAACCAACAATGTGGTTGTGCGCCCAGCGCACACTCAGATCAGCCTGGGAATCCACCCAGTCTGATCAGAGTCTTCGCTGTCAGCATTGAGGTATCTTAGACCCGTAGCTACCATTTCAGTGCTTAGCAAAGATTCTGATCAGACTGGGCAAATGCCTAGGCTGATCTGAGTCTGTGCTGGGCACACAACCACATTGTTGGTTTTCTCGGGTCGCGGCTCAACTGTCTTATTCTGTTCAAGGGAAAAAGTAATTTTTGCTTTTCCACGATCCTTGCTTTTTTGTGGGTGTAAACTTTTGTCATGTTTTTAGCTCACCTGAACGAAGTTCAGGAAGAGCTATTGCACTACCCCCTGCATTGGCGTTAGCAGCGGCGTTGGCGTTAGCAAAATGTTAAAGTTTTACGTTAAAGTTTCTTATGCGATGGGCAAGGCGCTGTCAGGCGAGCTTTCATAGCCCTGTGACAGGTCTTGTTATATTTAATGCTCAAACATTTTAAGGGCCAGTGACGAGAATAGCGGAATTTGCAAACAGAGTAGATCCTGATAATGAGCAGCTTCAACTAGATCTGTACTGTTTGTGCTCTAGATTTTTTCATTCTCAATATGATATAACTTGGCCGAAATGTTTTTGAAGTTTTTGCAGATGTAAATTTTGTCATCTGCTTTTTGGCGCCTAATGGGTTAAGTACTCTAGATACCTCCTTGTGATAATCCACACAGTGATTTTTTTCTCTGTAAGTGGTGCCCATAAAAGGCACCAGTCCCAATTCAAAATAGTATCTTTTTTTCCCAACTGCAAGTTGAAAAATTCCCAATTGCAGGAAGAATTTTTCAAGGGACCATTCTACAAACAAAAATTTACTTGCTTGCTTAGAGAACTGGCAGATATATGACTGTAATTGAATTTTTATATTCAGTCTCATGTCCCTTATCCCACCACTTGAGCCAATAAAGATGTTTCTGAAATTCCTTATTGAAGGAGAATATGACGCGATTTTTTCCAATTCTGTGGGCACCGGCACCATTCCCAAAATGGTGGAAAAATCACTGATCCACAGGCGAGACATAGTGTTCAATAGAATTCTTGTTGCTAAGTCTATATTTTTTGTTTCAGAAATCAGGGCAGCAGTCTTCGACTTCAGAGTTGGTAGCCAACGGGGATGAAGAGGCATTGTGTGCTGAAAATAATGGTGGGTACAATATCAGAGCTCCAGGTTACTGTAAATCTATTTTTTTGCGGGTTTCAATTTTTGTGTTTTGCTAATGGCACCTAATTTCATGGCAACAAATTTTGAGAGACTCTTCCTTCTTATTTGGAAAAATGGTATCAAGGTGGCACTTACTGATTACAGTGTTGCCGTTTGTTGACATTGGCATCTGCCTTATCAGACCAGCGGAATTGTAAATTGTACTTGTACTCAAAAAACGTAACATGTTTTCAGCCCAGGGACTGTGGTTTCTCAAACACAACTTGACAAACAATAGTTTAAAATTTAGGATAAATAGGATAATACTATAATTGGAGAAGATGTCCCAATAATTTGGGTTCTGTAAAGTATTCTAAGTACTGAGACATAGGTCTTTGCTAACGGCAGACCTGAAGAAGCAGTCTGATCATGGCCTATACGCAGAGCCCTAGATAAGAGGGAGTATTTGGTGATAATTAGTGATAATTTTTGTTAATTCTGGATAAAAACATATGTTGTGACCCCTCATCTGAACCGTCTCAACGAGACGGTTCAGATGAGGGGTCACAACATATGGTTTCAATGAGAAATAAAGAAAATTATCCCTCAATTATCATCAGATACCCCTCTTATCTAGGGCTCTGTGCATCATATAGACTTTTACACTCATCTTTGCATTGAAAAAAACAAACTGTTCCTTATTTAGGACAGTTGCCGTATTTATTTAAGGTGTCCCAATAGAATTTGTATGGTAATTTACATAAGTTTGCTTTACTTTCTAAAGTAAATTTAATTTGAGATAAGCTTGTTCTTTATTGTTTGAATTAAATGAGCCGAAACTTGCAAAAATGTTAAATGTTCTTATAAAAGTACTTATGAACTGGTTTGTGTGTCCATGCAGTCTACCTAGAGGCTTCTTTTTGTGCCTTTGCATTTCTGAGGGTCATACATAGAGGATCATACACCAGTGGTCATTTCATATGAAATTTATGGAACGAGCTTTCAGCTGTTTCATTAATTTCATATGAAACGACCATGAGTGTAAGATTCTGTTGATCATATGACCCTTTAAAATGGGATTTTAAGGCCTTCAAACTGAACATTATTTTAATAAGAAAACGCATTGTTGACATGGACGTTGTCAATGACGTTACGTGTATGCACCAGTGTTATTACATGTGTCGACATATGATTTTTATGACACGACGTTAGCCACTGAATAACAGCAATGTCATATGATAAATGTTGTTTGTAAACAGCTGAGATTCTGATCAGATTGCACAGGTGCTTTGCTCAGGCTGTTTTGTCCCAGCTTTTAGTGTCATTGCCTGACTTACTGTAATAATTAAAAAAAATTGGAACACCTAAAATAACTAGTGTACTAAAAAAAAACAATTTCATTTTTCTATACAGTAATGTGTCTAAAAGATGCAGATAGAATGGCAAACAGTGAAGACCCTGATCAGACTGCTCAGGAGCAGTCTGATCAGGGTCTGCACTGTTTGCTCTGACCTTCTGTCCCTGTACTTAGAATTTTATGGTAGGTTTGCCTATAAGACTAACTTAAGATATCCTTTTCAATTGATTGGCCTTAAGAGATAGTTTTCAGGTAAATTGGCACTTCCTGATTGGGAAAGTTGGCATTGAAACAAAAGTAAACCTTTTGTATTCGGACAGGAGTTCATGAGCAAAGGTGCAGACTTACATTAGACTGAGATATAGCAGTCTAGTTTTCCTTATATCTGTCCATCTGTCAATGCTTATATTAGCCCAGGCGTAACCTCTCTCTCTCTTTAACAATAACACTCACAGTCATCTCAAACTTGGAAAATAAAAGTTTCTCACCTGAGATTGACTTCATTACTTCTGTGCCTGTACATGTACTAGTTTATGACCATGACTAGACTTTTGTCAGCCGAAAATGTTTGAAATTCACATTTTCAAATTTAACTTGTTTTAAGCCTCTCTGATACTTTTATATCTGACTCAAAATCTTTGTGACTGTTGGAGTCTGGAGTCTGATGTAATATAAAGATTTTAGAGAGAAGGCAAAAAAAAAAAAAAAAAAAAATTAAACTTAGAGAATTTCTTAAACTTAGGGAATATCTAATATCTTCGGCGTAAATCAGTCTGTACGTTTACCTACATTTCATAGTTTGATTACTCTCTCCATACGCATGGGTGTGTGGGAGGGGGGGGGGGGGCTACTCTTAAAGGGAAGAATTTGCTCTCACTTTAGGGCAGATTCTTTTCATTAAGAGTATAAGAGTAGCCCCCATTGCAGATTGGTTTGATTTCCAAGAGAAGCAAATGTTAGTCTATTTAAGTTGTCCCCTTTGTAAAAATAGTGTCCAAACCATGATGGTATACCACCATATTTCTTTGGTTATAAGACAGGTTTTTTCCTATCCAAAATAATCCCAAAAATCTAGATCCATCTTATAAGATGGATCTAGATTTTTATGCCCCCGTGACGATAGTCAGGGGGCATTAAGATTTGCTCCTGTCTGTCCATCCGTCTGTCTGTCCATCCGTCCGTTCGTCACACTTTAAGGTATAGAGTTTGTGTAATCAACTCCTCCCACAGTTTTCAGTGGATCTTTTTCGAACTTCGCATATATGTTGTGGACATATTGAAGACGTGCATGTGGGTTTTTGTTGGAGCTAGAATTAATTTTGACAGAATTACGGCCTTTTGAACTTAGTCATTTTAGGCAAATTTTTGCATTGTAGGGTATGTAGTTTGTGTAATCAACTTCTCCCACAGTTTTCAATGGATCTTTTTCAAACCTTGCATACTTATTGTGGACATATTGAATATGTGCATGTGGGTTTTTGTTGGAGCTAGAATTAATTTTGACAGAATTACGGCCTTTTGAACTTAGTCATTTTAGGCAAATTTTTATGCTTGTAGGGTGTGGAGTTTGTGTAATCAACTCCTCCCTCAGTTTTCAGTCGATCTTTTCCAAACTTTGCCTACATGTTATGGACATATTGGGGATGTGCATGTGGGTTTTTGTTGGAGCTAGAATTAATTTTGACAGAATTATAGCCTTTTGAACTTAGTCATTTTAGCCATATGTTTGCATTGTAGGGTAAGTACTTTGTGTAATCAACTCCTCCGACAATTTTCATTGGCTGTTTTTCAGTTATTGGAGACTTGTTGTGGACATGTGTGGACATAGTGAAGATGTGCATGTTGGTTTTGATAGGAAAAAAATAATTCTGAAGGAATTATGGCCTTTTAAACTTAGTCATTTTGGGCTGCATTTTGCACTGTAGGGTATAAAGTTTGTGTAATGTTTTCAATGGATTCTTTGTAAATAGCATTTGTGCTTGAAAGGTGCTTTAAGGATGTACACATGTCCTGTGACAGGCGCTGCATGGGGGCATCGTTAGTGTCTTACAGACACAATTTTCTAGTTGGGATTGTTTTGGAAGGGAAAATCAGTCTCACTGCAGAAAATCATAAGACTGATTTAAATATTGGAGGTCATTTTGGAGATGGAAAAACACTGTTTTATAGCAGAATTAAGATGGTGGTCTGGAGTATGAACTTTTCAAAAAAATTCACTTTCAAAATAACAGTTTGTGCTTTTAAAAAAATTATGCTTCTGTATTTCTATCGTAGGTGCTGTGGGTAAAGAAAGTCGCAATTCAAGAAAGAGGCGGAAACGACGGGAGGTAGCCAACAAGGCTGCCGATGCGGAACTGGCAGAAATCAACCTAGAGCAGCATATGCTGGAATTAAAAATGAAACAAAAGCAAGTTCTTGTCGCAAAGAAGTCTGTCTCACCAGTGAGGAATGTGTCTCCCCAGAGAGCCTGGAAGGTAAATTATAATGGGCTGTAATACAATAAAACACTTGACTAGGGGCACTATGCATATACTGTCAACTCTTGATATCTCGAACGCTGATATCTCAAAGTACCCTCATATCAAAAGAATATCGTTTGAAATAATTTCCTATTTTTATTTCCCTTTAAACTCCTATTGTCACCAACTACTGATATCTCAAAGTAAATTTTCTGGTCCCAGAAAGTTTACTTTGAGATATCAGTAGTTTGGGATTAACTTTGGTGTATTGAGAGGAACTATACTTCAATTTTGCAATTTTATCACATGCACCATATATGAAGGTTAAGGTACTCTTCTGCTGTTAATAAGTATTTAAATTCTCTGTTGTTTTTCTAAACAAACCACATATGAGTTTCATGTGCATGTTGGTAAGACGTAATTGCGGACAACAGTTGTACCATTGGGATGTTGCAATGAGTGTGTTAGCCCAGGTTTAATGTCCCACCAACTCATTCAGACGTTGGGGATGTTAAAGGCTGACCCGTCAAACAGTTTGTAACTGGTTTAATACTAAGCAGTGCACTAGAGACCCAGCTGGTTGGCTGAGAAGTGTATACTTTTGCCACTAAGTATATCTTCTGCCCCAATCAACCAAGCTACCCCAGCCTTTACATTACCACTCTACTGTGAAGAAAATTTCTGTTTTGCTGCTGGCAACAGTTGCTAGGGAACATCAAGTCTTCAATTTCTTTTGTTGTTTTCAGGCACCAATCAACCAAGCCGCTCCAGTCTCACCATCACCAACTCAACCTACTACCGTTAAGAAAGTTTCTTTATTGCTTCCGGCAACTGTTGCTACAGAACCTTCCACAGTAACACCAAGGCCATCATCTCCTGTTGCTAAGCAACCAGGAATCTTGAAAATGCCCCCACAGCCACAGGTTAGCAGCGGTGGAGGAAAGAAATCCAAACAGCCCATTGCTTTTGATCTAGGAGCTATGATTGATGCTTTAGAGGTATGGTATATTGTTTGAAATGCCCAAAAGAAAAAAAAATTGAGTACTGGAATTAGTCCTAAAAGGGGACACTTTTTATACGCCCGTTTGAAAAACGGGACGTATATTGTTATGGCGCTGGCGTCCATCCGTCCGTCCGTCCGGCGTAAACTTTTCGTTTCCGGATAACTCCTCCTACAGTTTACATCCGATCGAGCTGAAACTTGGTATATAGTAAGACTATGAGGTGGACCAGCGCATATCGTTTCGAGGTTACGCTCCAATGATTTTTAGCGGAGTTACAGCCCTTTACTTAGAATTTTTGGGGTGTTCGTTTCCGGATAACTCCTCCTATAATTTTCATCCAATTAAGCTGAAACTTTGTAAATAGTAAGACGACAATATGGAGTAGCGCATATTTAGACGGAAATTTTGCTCCGATGATTTTTTGCGGAGTTACAGCCCTTTGAAAAAATGCGTTATGGCAGTTTGTAAGGCAATTCTTTAGCATACCATAACTTGGTTACTCTTTGGAATATCATGATGAAACTTTATAACAATGTATATGAGGTTAAGACAATGTGTCTCATACAAGAATGGTTACTCCCCTTGACTTAGATTTTGAGTTACCTCCCTTTGATTATTTTGTCAGACTATATTTGTACACCTCATATCTAACTAACTCTTTGGACTATTGTGATGAAACTTGATAGTGATGTATATTAGGTTGACACAATATGTCACATATCAGAACGATTGCCTCCCCTTACTTATTTTTGGAGTAACCTCCCTTTGAATATTTTCTAAGGCTATTCTTATGCAAGCGATAAGTAGGCAACCGTATAGAATATCTTGATGAAAATTTATAGCTATGTGTATTCGGTTGAGGCTGAGTGTCTTATATAAGAATAATTGCTCCCCCTTCCTTAGTTATGGAGTTACATCCCTTTGATTAATTTCTACGGCTGTTCATTGGCAAGTCATTACTAGGTAAGCGTATGGAATATCTTGACGAAACTTTATAGCAATGTGTATTAGGTTGAGACAGTATGTCTAATAAAATAATTGCTTCCCTTTCCTTATTTTTTTTTTAGTTACATCCCTTTGATTACTTTTTTAAGGCTTTTCTTTTGAGAACCTTAGTGTTTGGAATGTCTTGATAAACTTGATAGCAATGTAGACAAGGATGAAACAGTGCAAAAAAACATTCAGAAACGGGCGTATATTGCCCCGCTTGCGGAGCTCTTGTTTGCTATGCAGGAATGTGCCCAAAACTTACAGGTGGAATGGTCAACTGTGTAGAAAATGATGAGAACAGTCTGGTCTGGGTTTGCACATTGACTTATCTGTCCCAAAACTAAGAATTTTTGCAGTATTGTATGGACAGAAATATCAGAGCAGCTACTGGACCCAGATTAGACTTGATTGATGTAATACCATATTTATTCAGTTATAAGATTGGGGGTTGCCAAATTCAGTTATAAGATTGGGTTTTTCCATATTAGCTGTAAGATTGGGTTTTACCATATTCAGTTATAAGATTGGACTTCCATATTCAGTTATAAGATTGGGTTTTTACCATATTCAGCTATAAGATTGGGTTTTACATATTCAGTTATAAGATTAGGTTTTACCATATTCTGTCATAAGATTGGGTTGTACCATAATCAGTTTTAAGATTTTACTTTTCCATATTCGGTTATAAGATTGGGTCTATCATATTTAGTTACAAGATTGGGTTTTACCATATTGATTTGGCTATAAGATTGGGTTTTCCCTCATTTAGAACGACTCCAAATATTTAGGAACCAGTCTTGTGTTATTCTGCTTTTAGTTGGGTTTTCCTTTCCAAAACAACTCCAAAAATCTGGATATAGGTTTTTGGGTAGTTTTGGAATGGAAAACCCCCATCTTATAATCAAATCAATGCAGTAATGCTAGAAGAAACAGTCCAGACTAGGAGCAGTCTTATGTCGTAAACAATAAATGAGCCACGACGCGAGAAAACCAACAAAGTGGTTTTGCGTCCAGCGCAGACTCAGATCAGCCTGGGCATCCGCCCAGTCTGATCAGAGTCTTCGCTGTCAGCATGGAGGTAGCTTAGATTCTTAGCTACCTTTTGAGCTCTTAACAAAGAGTCTGATCAAACTGGGCGGATGCCCTGGCTGATCTAAGTCTGTGCTGGACGCACAACCAAATTGTTGGTTTTGTCGTGTCACGGCTCAAATGTGAAAGTAATGTAGACATTTCGAAATGATATACGTTTATTCTCTGTTGCAGCAAAAGAAAGAGCAGCCACCACCCCCCAAGAAAGAACCTGTTGTTATAAAGAAAGATGATCTGAAAACTGTGGTATGTAATCTCTATTTTGTTTTGCTCCTGCAGTAAGCAGATAGTGATACATAGGTTACAGATAGTGATACATAGGTTACATGTTGGTTTTGGATCATGGTCCTTGTTGTGGGTTGCAGTGTTCGCTTTCGTCTTGTTGGCAAGTTTAGCTCTGTATCTGTGAAAATGAGCTGACGAGTGAGACACCAGCCCTCTGCTTGATTCTTGTTTCACTCATTTAAAGGTATGTCTACACTGCCAAGGGTGGATTGATGGATGACTTGGGATTTTACATCCTTTTCAACAGCATTTCAGTCATATCAGGAAGATAGAAGGGTCATAATGCTGTGTGCAATGGAAACATGTTTATGATTAAAAGACTTCTGCCTCCAGGAATCAAACTTGGGACCGCTAGATTAACTGGCCAGTGTTTGACCCAATAAGCTACTGGGGCTCCCCACTACTAGGGAAGATGATTATGCTTTATTATTGTTAGGGGAAGCAAACAGGAAGTCACAAAAATTGTTCCCCTATGTAGACATTGAAGAAAAACTTGGAGATGAGCCCATGCACCTTTAAACAGAGCTCTTGATACAGGGCTTCCGTTAACGGGCGTATGGCCGTAAATTACGCCCAGGATTTGCTCCCGTACGTCGAGAAATGGGACTTCTGGCGTCTGGCATACGCCCGATAATTGTCACATACGGCCGTTTGATCTTGTCCCGACGTATAAAATATCGCCACTGTCTTTAAAATTCTAGCACGTGTCATAATTAATCGGATTAATGCAGGTGTCAGCCAGACGAAAAGACCGCCTACGGGTCAATCGAGACTGTCCGTATGGAGCACTGAACCAGGAAACACACGTCGGACCGCCTACCTGTCAAAAAACGATTATCAAAATAACGCCCACTCGTAGATTCAACCTCTTACGGCAGTCTGCAAAACAACTTATTAAATCACGATGACTGAGCTTTTGTATGAAAAGTGTCCATCTTTTTTTACGATCGCGAGAATATAACTGACCTGTATGTGTAAGGCGTATGCCGACTTCTAAAGTTTGTGAATGTATCCATAACACACGAATACTGAAGCATATTTTGACAAACTCTATCCGAAGTTTTACGAACACAACATTCATATTAACACTTGCCCTTACAACGGAAGGTCTTGTCATGATCCATACTTTCTTCAATGAAGTTTTTATGATTACGAACCTCTTCCGCGAAAAGTGTTGATTCAAAGCGAAGATACACTGTTAATATTTCCGACGCGTTATATAACGGTCTACGCTCTGGTAATATACATTGTTTTGATTAATGGTACTATTAAAATACGAATACTGAAATGTCACTTTACGTCAGTTTCACCGATTTGCTAGTTGTATCGTCGTATCGTCATGCAACCCAGAGCGAAAATAATGCCGTACAGTGTGCACAGAAATAGCGCATTCTGATCAGGGTTTACGCGATTTTATACCACCTTTACCAGAAAACACCAACTTTAGCACGAAATATTTCACAGTGAGCAAGGTCTACACTGGTAAGGGTGGCATAAAATAGTTATACCATGGTTTGTCCACCTGTACGGGAGCTAATCCACTCGCTAAAGCTCGTGAATTATCTCCACGTACAGGCGGACAAACCATGGTATAACTATTACATATATTCGGTATAATACTAACGGTAGCGTTAATATGCAATTACCTGCTCGTTTATGGGTCAAGTACGTTTTCTATTTGATGTAAAGATCAAAGACGCCGCTGCGAGTATATACGCGTGCCGTACGCAGTGTTATTTTAACCGTGTGGCGGCTAAAGGTACCTCAGTACACACACCGATACCTAACAATCGTATCAGCCAGCGCAACTAAGCAGTCAGACCTGTCTTTCTTGTTCGCATCTCAGATGAATAAAAATGAACATCGACCAAGCAACAACCGAGTTCGTCGGTGGAAGCGTGTCATTATATACGTTCCGTAAGTCACCGTATTTCCGACGCGGCCCTTTCGGCGGCATTATGCAATAGCTGACAGTGCAACCATTGTAACTTAGGCGAGTCTGCAGAGGACTTGCGTATTGTTCACAAACAAACAGGAATGCCTCTGATTAGACTGCGCAAATGCTCAGCTTCCCTTCGTAGAACAAAAAGTTCACTACTGTATGGGAGAGAGAGGGACGTGTAAGGGTGTTTGAAGTGGGGTGGGGGCGGGGGGGTAAAAATAACCATAAATAAGTCATTCCTAAAAACTTCAGACTTCCAAAAAATTCTCTCAATACGTCCTAATCTGACACCATGGAAGTCTGGACTTCCAAATTTTGAAAGTTAGTGGAAGCCCTGTTGATAAGAGGGGTATTTGATGATCATTGAGGGATAATTTTCTTTATTTGTCATTGAAAACATACAGGGTGACCCCTCATCTGAACCGTCTCATCGAGACAGTTCAGATGAGGGGTCACAACATATGTTTTTATCCAGAATTAACAAAAATTATCCATAATTACCACCAAATACTCCCTGTGATTTTGTGAGTACTGTAAGACTAAACGAATCCTTGACTAACAACTTTGTTAAGCTAACGATGCTTTGGACAATCTGAGCCCTGTTTGGTAACATTTGCATTAATGTTTAAAAAGAATTTTATTTTTAGTAGGACTATGAGATATCAGTGTTGGAGATAAAGAGAATCAACTGTATTTCTTATTATTCAGGTTAATCCACTAGACTCGAGTGCTCCTTCAGTGAAACGAGGAAAAGAACGGGAAAATCCAAAACAGAAGAAACACAGTCCTCTTAAAAAGGTATTTATTTTGCCACAGTTGGAGATTGGGGTGGAGGATGGTAAGTGGGAGAGGGGATAGGGGAGGGAACAGAGTTCTAGATAAGAGGGAGTGTTTGGTGAGAATTAGGGATAATTTTTAATAATTCTGTATTCAGACATACATTGTGACTCGTTGAGGCTAAAATGAGGGGTCATAACATGTATTCATGAGAAATATGAAAAATTCTCTCTTAATATAGGGATCAAACATGGTTTTTCATGCTTAATGTTTGCAAGGTCCTGAGGGAGATGTTTGAAAACGGAGGCCGAAGGCTGAGGTTTTCAACATCTCCAGAGGGACCTTGCAAACGTTAATGCACTGGAAAAAAAATGTTTGATCGCCATTATTGCATAAATTCAACTACATTGCAACACAAATGTCTGTGAAAATCCTCTTTTCAGGCCATGGTCAGCTACTGTGAATTTGTGCAACCTTTAGCAGCATTTCAGAAGTCGTAATCATGTTCATCTAAGTTTTCACTCGATGTTGTCTGCACTTTTATTCTTAGCTCACCTGTACGAATGCACAGGAAGAGCTATTGCACTACCCCCGGCGTCGGCATCAGCGGCAGCGTCGGTGACGGCGGCGGCATTGGCGTTAGCAAAATGTTAAAGTTTTACGTTAAAGTTTTTTAGGTGATGGGCAAGGGGCTGTCAGGCAAGCTATCCTGTCCCACTGACAGGTCTTGTTACAGTATCAGAATTTGTATAACTCTGTTGTTAAAGTCTTTAATGTATATCTTCAACTGCAGTCTTGCCCCTCGTTTCTGTACTGATGGAGTATTGCCCTGCAACTTGCATACGAAAAGTCACTAAGGTGGTCATTATTGGAGCTTGAAAACCAATGCTAATACATGGTTTTGTGTTTGTTAAAACATGCCTATTAATAGCATGTGACACGGATATTTATGCAATAATTATCATTAATATACACCTTATCTGGAGCTATGGGAATATTTATTGATAATTTCTTTCCCTTCTTTATAAAAACATAATGTTGAAACTGTAATTAAAATTTCCTTAGCAGGGATGATCTAATGAGGGTTACAATGTATGGTTTTATAGAGAAATTAGTAAAAATTTTCCCAGAATTATTGTCAACTGCTCTATTTATATGAGACATGACACAACAAAACAAACAAAGTGGTTGTGCTCCCACCGCAGACTCGGTTCAGCCTGGGCTTCCGCCCAGTCTGATCAGTCTTCGCTGTCCGCATGAAGGTAGCTTAGACCCTTAGCTACCCTGTAAGCGTTTAGTGAAGAGTCTGATTAGACTGGTCAGATGCCCAGGCTGATCTGAGTTTGCGCTGGGCGCACAACCTATTTGTTGGTTTTCTCGTGTCGCGGCTCATATGGAGTTGAGGGCCTGGTTGTTCAGAGCATTGTTAGCTTAACAAAGTTGTTAGTTGAGGATTCATTAAGTCTTACAGACAGTACTCATAAAATCAATTGTGGCATTATTTTTTTGCTGAAAAAATGTGAGGAGCTTTTGCACTGCAAAATCTCCTCACACTATTTCATCAAAAAATGACACTGTTTCTGCATACAATAGGTTTAAAAAATTAAAAATTTAACATCTTGTTAACTAATGATGTCATTAGTTTAGAACAACAGGGCCCTGGTCTTCTGATTTTATAGTCTGGCCTGTGGCTGGCAGAAAGTGTAAAATATTGGTATTCTTGCATACCTAAAAATACCAGACCTTAATCAGTACTGGAAAGGATTATCGTATACCACTTACTCTGCCCTAGGGCTGAATAAAAAAAATCACGTCTAGTTAGGGCATTGATGAATCACATATTAGCATCATCAAGACATTGGTTGTTTAGATGAGGATTTCGCTCATAGCAAAAGTGATGTCCTATTTTACTATGAGAGCACTGGCAGTTGATTGCTTTAGCTTCTTTCAGAATTAAAAAAAAAACAGAAAAAAAAATCTCTCAAACCCCAAAATCTGCATATTTTCCAACTTCTCGTATTAAAAGCAGGTTTTGATGTCTTGCAGATTCAAAAAATTTTGCGACGCTAGAGTTCGGCTGAATCTCATGAAGAGAGTATAAGGCACAGATGAGCCACATCATGTGATTTCCAACAATGTGGCATTGGTGACAAGCAAAGGCTCAGGTCAGACTGCACATAAGTGCAGTCTGATCAGAGCCTTTACTTGTCACCTCAGCCTTTTATGGAAGTGCCAGAAGCCATAGATTGAGGTTTCTGATTACCTCATGTAAATGAGGATGATCTGAATGTCACATGACAAAATTGCCACATTGTTGGAAGTCACATGACAAGACCCAAATGTATTGATATTTCTAGGTCATTCTGAAGGAGAGAGAAGAGAAAAAGAGATTGAGAATGCTGGACGAAGAAGAGCCTGCTGCGGGGTGGGTAACTATGAGCAACCGTATATATTTGGCTATAAAACAGGGTTTTCTCCTTTCTATGATGACCCAAATAGAGTGGACGCTCTTTACAACGGCGGCATTTGTTCTAAAACATTTTGACGTTCAACCGAATTTTGGTATAAAGAAGACATATTTTGAACAATGAAGTCTTTTTGTGCATATCAAAATGATGTAAAGAATTTTGCTGTTGTAATGAATGCCGATATAAAGAGGGTTGACTGTGTCTATTCAATCAGTCTTATGAAATTCTGCTGCAGGGGCTGACAAATCAAAATTTGATCAACTTGTTCGGTACACAGATTCTGCTACAAAATACTGAAATCCTTAGGTTTTCCCTATGTCTCCTATACATTTTTCTGGGCAAGTAAGAAAATGTTTTACTTGCCCAGCAAAAATTTTAACTTGTCCCGGGCAGCCGGACAATGGATTTGTCAGGCCCTGCTGCTGTAGGATGGTTTCCCTTCCAAAACAGTCCCAAAAATCTAGATCCATCTCATAAGATGGATCTAGATTTTCAGGGTTGTTTTGTTTGGGAAAGAAGGTGGATCTAGATTCCTGGGATTGTTTTAGAAGGAGAAAATCTCAGTTTTATATCAAAGAAATATGTTAGTTTTGACATGAACAGTTTGTAAGTGCATTCAGACAGGTTTTGCACACGAGACTCATTATATAGCATTTGCATTTTTGATGAAAATTCTTGAATAATCATTGCTTTTTCAAGCTGACCAGTTGTTACTAAAATCAGATTAACCCCTACTGAACAGGCATAATTTTGTGTAAGAAGAACTTAATATGCATTTATATTTTATACTGTCCAAACTGCATATATGCACTATTTTATATTGACACTGAGTAGGTTCATTTTACTAGAGTACAAAAACTGAATAATGTAAAGATTCTAAGTATTGGGAGAGATGGAGGTGAGCAAACAGTGTAGACCCAGATCAGACTGCTCGTAAAGGAGAAGTCTGACAAGGGTCTACACTGTTTGCCATTCCATTTGCATGTTTTGGACACATTACTACATTGTGAAACCTAACTGTTCAAATTTTAGGACAGTTATGGAAATTAGGTTAGATGTCCCAGTTTCTTGAAAATTTAAGGGTACCATCACAACTTTATTCTCGTTGCATTTTGCATGTTGATGCATCATTCGAGCATTTAAGCATGAAATGAGCCTTGACACAACATAACCAACAAAGTGGCATGTGCGCCTAGCGGAGACTTAGATTAGCCTGGGCATCTGCCCAGTCTGATCAGGTTCTTTGCTTCTCCATAGGGATGGCTCAGACCCTTTACTACCCTTTAAGCACACAGCCAAAACTCTGACAGGCTGGATGGATGCCCAGGCTGATCTGAGTGTTTGTGTGGTTTGGTCATGTTGTGACTCAAAGTGAAATGCACTGTTTCATTTTATAACACCATATTACCACTTTTAAAGGAGATGTATGTTTCTGTGTATTTGCTCTGCATTTATAACAAACCAAACTAATATGAGCCGCTACACAAGAAAACCGACAAAGTGGTTGTGCACCCAGCACAGACTCAGAGCATCCTGGGCTTTTGCCCAGTCTGATCAGAGTCTTTGCTGTCGGCATAAAGGTAGCTTAGACCCTTAGCTACCCTTAAAGCACACCTCAAAGACTCTCACCAGACTAAGGGGATGTCTATGCTGATCTGAGTCTGCATTGTGCACACCACCACTTTGTTGGTTTTCTCTCATTGCGGCTCATATGCATTCAGCTATAAGACATTTCCCCTCCAAAACAACTCCAAAAAGCTTGATCAGTCTTGGATCTAGATTTTTGGGTTGATTTGGAAGAGAAAACCCTAACTTAACAGCATAGGTACATAAGACTGGCTTAGATATTTGGGGTTATTCTGGAAGGGGAGAACCATGTCTTATAGCGGAATAATGATGGTACTTATAACAAAAGTCCAGGGGCCATAATTATAAAACAACATAAATGGTTGCTATGCTGTTGCTACAACTATGAAAATGACTCTGGAGGAACAGTCTGAAAGAGACTGTTCCTCCAGAGCAAATTTCATAGTTTTAGGGAATCTCCATCATAGAAATTCTGTCTTAGCAACAGCATAGCAACCATTTAAGTCATTTCAAAAATATGGCCCCTGATAAATAAGACAAGAAATGCTATTAACCCATCATTAAGATCGAAATCAAGGCCCTAAGATCACTTATAAAGTCCCTTTGGGTGCATTTGTTACAGACAACAATATTTCTTGTTTAGTAAGATGTTTACGCAAACTACTCTTGTCCGTGACGGCTCTTGTTTGATTTTCCTTCGACTTACACAATCTTTGCTCCAGGTAAGAAGGGGTAACAGGGAAATTAGGGGATAATTTTCATCATTTTTCCATAAAAAGTATATGTTGTGACCCCTCATTAGAATATGTTGTGACCCCTCATTAGAACCATCTCATCGAGACGGTTGTAAATAGGGGTCACAACTTACATTTTCGTTGAGAAATAAGAAAAATTCTCTTTGAATTATCCTCAATACCCCCTCTTATCTGGAGCTCTGCTGTCAATTACGTTCCGTATATATAGACGGCTCCGAAGTATAGGATGGAAGTATGTATCTCCCTGGGCGTGGGTTCAACCATCTCCACTATAAAATTTCTATATTTCTTCAGTTATAAGACGGAGGGTGTCCTCTTGTAAAACAATCCCAAAAACCTAGATCCATCTTATAAGATGGATTTAGATTTTTGGGATTGTGTTGGAAGAGATAAAGTTATCGAACAACCAAATTATAAAAGACTGATTTACATATTTGGGGTGCTTTTTGAGAAAGTTCTGTCTTATGGCCGAATAAATATGGTTGAAGAGGGGAAAGTCTGTGACATAAATTTTTAGGGTTAAAGGTCAAGCTATCTTAATATCTAGGGTTAAAAGGTTATTTTTAGATGCTTTATTTTAAGTTGAATAAGGTGAATGGTTACACTTCAGGAGATCTGAAATTCTAAATTCTGTTTTCGCTGGCTCTCAATGGGGGTCAACTCTGAAAGGACAGAATTTGCTCCAGGAGGAGCAAATTCTATCCTTTTAGAGTAGAGCCCCTTGTGGAAAGGTGTCAACACCCAGGAAAGCAAACAGGAAGTGGCAGAAGTTGTTTCCCTTGGCAAAGATGTGTACCCATTCAAGCAAATGCTGCAGTGAATTCCATAAATGCAGTAATTGCAAGTTTTGTAAAGTGGAAAGTTTCTTTTTTTTCCCTGAATAAATGCTTTAAAAAATGCATTTTTCTCATGATGATAAGATTAAATTCTCTCAACAAACATGGATTCTTACTGTTAAAGGAAAGTAAGAACTTTAAATTTGTGGTAAAGCAAACAATGTCTCTAAAATTCACAAAACATAAAACCCATGGAAATGTTCCATTTTACATTACTTAAAGACATGTCGGGACAAAGTTGAAACATTATCATAACGCCTAGGACGTCTTTAACCTGTTAAGACCCAGATCAGCATGGTCTGAGTCTTTGCTGGCCCTATTAGTCCTTTATTCTTTATGCCCTGTCCCCACCCCACATGACAGAGGTTGCTGATAGCATGTTGTTAATTTTCAGGATAGAGTTATTACCCTCATCTTCCTTCCCAAACACACCTATAAGGTACCACTCTAACTGTCTGTGTGCTTTGTAACATTTGCTTAGTATACCAGGGCCTGGTTATTCAAAGAGTCGTTAGTTTAACAAAGTCGTAAAGTGAGGATTCATTAAGTCTTACAGTGCTCACAAAATCAATTGCAGTAATATTTTTTACTGACAAATTGCGAGGAGCTTTTGCATTGCAAAAGCTCCTCACATTTTTTCGGCAAAAAATGGTTGTGTTTTTACGTATCATACTTTTGAAATTTTATCTTCACATTACTAACGACTCCGCTAGTTTTGAACAACTGGGCCCAGATTAGCCAGAAATTTGGAAATCAGAATTTTGTAGTTTTTGTCTCACTGCGAGTGATATACCTAGGTGTTATTTTTCCTGTGTTGGCAGGTGAAGAGGCACAAACTTTGCATCAAGTTTTCAGGTTTAGCTCTGTTTGATGACAAAGCCCAGGCAGGCAAGACACCTCATTCCAAGGAATTTTTGTCTCGTTTCTTGTGCGAAGAATATGTTGTGGAATGATACCTTACAATAAAATGTTTCATGGAAAAACATGAGAAAAACACTAATTTTCAGATATCCAGGTTTTTGGCTTTTCTCAAGTTGTGAATTAAATAAGCGAGAGTGGCTTATAGTGCATTTAGTTTAGTGTGGCTCTTTCGTGGCACATTGCAGAAGCGTTCAAATGTGTAGCATCCATTGAGGGATCTAAAAGATTTTGTCAGATTTAGTTTTATGAAGTTACAAGTCAAGGATCTGTTAAATTTTCTGGTACACATAAAATAAAGCGTGCAGATATATTTGCCAGGGAAATGAGAAATTCTGATGGGCAAAAGCTTCTTACTTTTTTTTAGCAAAAATGGTTTTTGCAAAGTGCCTACGTTTACTTTGTTTGCTAATATGTTGCTGTACATAGAAATTATTATTTTGAAAGGGCAGCTTACAGTGCTGTTATTGTAGTTATCCTAAATATTGGGCTACCTTAAATCACTACACTTCCAAGAGCTCCAGTTAAGAGAGATTTTTGAGGATAATTCTGAGATAATTTTCTCATTTCTCAACAAAAACTTACATTATGACCCCTCATTAGAACTGTCTCAGCAAGACGGTTCTAATGAGGGGTCACAATATATGTTTTGGTGGAGAAATACAGAAAATTATCACTACATTATTCCTGTAAGCCCTTCTTTTCTGGAACACTGATCTCCATGTTTTCCACTACTTTCACAAAGGGAAACAGTTTTGGAAACATCTTTTGGGACTTCCAGTTTTGCTTCCCTGCTGAAACAAAACTCTTCTTAAAATGTGCCTTCACATAACGCAAAGAATTTAAATCATTCTCACCTTTAAAACTGCCACCTATTGGGAAGGCAGGAAAATTCAAAATGTGAGAGTTACTTCCCCTGAAAGTACATGTATATCCATTCACAATTCAGCTTAAAATTACTGTTTGTATAAGTTGAGTTTACCTTTTTGTGGTGTATCACTAGTTACTGATGTAGTGGCAGGCAGTGCAGATCCTGATTAGGCTGTCTGCATAGTTTGTCTTGGTATGCACAGGTGCCAGCGCCATGGGATGGTTTTGACCTTTTGACCTTTGGTGCACAAGCACATATGAGTGATGCATACTTGTGTTTTGGGCAGTTGAACTCAGAAAGTGAATATTAAGACTATAGCACTTCTCTCCATCAATGTGTTAAAAAGGGGCTCTTTAAGTCCCAAAAATGAAAATCGCTAAATTTGCAAACGGTGTAAATCCATATGAGGCAGATCATAAAGAGCCACCTCAACTAGATCTATCGTAATAACCCTAAATATTTGGACAGACAGGGCTGAACAAACATTGTAGACACAGATCAAACTGCTCCTGAAGGAGCAGTATGATCAGGGTCTACAATGTTTGCCTTTCACAAAGCATCATTTGGATGCTTTAGCATGTGTAAAATCCACTTTCTAAGAATTTTCAAACAATAATTGTCCGACTCTCGGGTGTCCGAAATTTTAGGGTTAGTACGGTATACTGTTGGCTCACCTAGTCTTTGAATTCCCCAATATAAATTGTAACGTGGACTGAACACTTTTGAAATTTTGCAGATGTAAATTTTATTAATTGCTTGTTGGCACTTAAGGGTGCTTGTTGGCACTTAAGGGTTCACTGAATTCAGGAATAGAGGATCTTACAGGAGTGGTCATTTCATATGAAAGTTATTAAACGAGCCTTTGGCGAGTTTCACAAATTTCATATGAAATGATCACAAGTGTAAGATTCTGTTTATCATATGACCCCTTAAAATGAACAATCTTTCAATAAGAAAATGCACTGTTGACATGGACGATGTCAGTGACGATACGTGTACATGCCAAAGTGTTATTACACGTGTGGTCATACGATTTTTATGATATTAAGTAATCCACTGAATAATAGCAACCTCATATGATAAAGTGGGATATATCATTCTTTGCACTGTTTATACCCTTTCACGAATAATTATTCAGCACATCAGTGAATCTTGTCCAGATTTTCAGACAATTACAGGAAGTTGTATTAGTGAATGGATGCATTTACGGGGGAAGTAACTCTGTCATTTTCATGTTCGCCTGCCTTTTGACCTGGGGTCAACTCTTAAAGGAAAGAATTTGCTCCTGCAGGAGCAAATTCTTTCCTGTTCGAGTAGACTCCACAGCTGATGACATGTGACACAGGGTAAATGGAAAACATACACAAGACAAGACTCCATTGTGGAAGGGCATTGTTTCCAGAAAAGTGAACAGGAAGTCACAGAAGTTGCTTCCCTTTGTTTAAATGGTGGAGAAACAGAGAGGTGTAGCCAGTCATCTTAAGGTGTGACAATATTATTAAGGACTATCTTGTCCAAGTTCTAGACAAGATGGAGTTTTCAGGGTGAATAATGTGGTGGCTTTGGATTAGTTTAATTTTTTTTTTTTTTTTTTTTTTATCCCCCGACCGAAAGGTTCGGGGGATATAGCGATGAGCCTGGCGTCTGTCCGTCTGTCCGTCCGTCCGTCCGCCGTCCGTCCGTCCGTCCGTAAACATTTTCTTGTCCGCTCTATATCTTGAATACCCTTTGGAATATTTTCATGATACTTCACAGTTATGTAGAACAGGTCATGACGATGTGTCGCGTACAAGAATGGTAACTCTTGCAATTGTACTTTTTGAATTATCTCCCCTTTGGTGATTTTTTTGGCAGATTCGTGTCCGCTCTGTAACTTGAATACCCTTTGGAATATTTTCATGATACTTCACAGAAATGTAGAACAGATCATGACGATGTGTCGCGAACAAGAATGACAACTCTTGCTCTCTTACTTTTGGAGTTAATTCCCCTTGATAGTTTTAGGTGTGATTTTTTTGGCAGATTCGTGTCCGCTCTATAACTTGAATACCCTTTGGAATATTCTCATGATACTTCACAGATATGTAGAACAGGTCATGACGGTGTGTCGCGAACAAGAATGACAACTCTTGCTTTCATACTTTTAGAGTTATTTCCCCTTGATATCTTTAGGTATGATTTCGTGTCCGCTCTATAACTTGAATACCTTTTGGAATATTTTCATGATACTTCACAGATATGTAGAACAGGTCATGACGATGTGTCGCGAACAAGAATGACAACTCTTGCATTCTTACTTTTTGAGTTATTTGCCCTTGATGGTTTTAGGTATGATTTCGTGCACGCTCTATAACTTGAATACCTTTTGGAATATTTTCATGATACTTCACAGATATGTAGAACAGTTCATGATGATGTGTGGCGAACAAGAATGACAACTCTTGCTTGTTTACTTTTGGTGTTATTTCCCTTTGATGATTTTAGGTGTCCCCTCCATAGCTTGAATACCTTTTGAAATATTTTCATGATACTTCACAGATATGCAGAACAGGTCATGACAATTTGTCTCATACATGAATGATAACTCTTGCTTTTATACTTTGTGAGTTATTTCCCTTTGGTAGTTTGAGCTGCTGTTTGAGTCTCTGCTCCATAACTGTATAACCCTGGCAGCTCCAGAATTTGAATAACCGTGTACCTTTTAGAATATTGATGATCTTATCAGTGTTCCTAACTCTCTCTGACCCCTCCACATTCCCGTGCCCCCCCGCCCCCCCCCCCCCCCCCCCCCTCCTTCCCCCCCCCCCCCCAAAAAAAATTTTTTTTTCCAGATTTGGATTCTTTGTCCAAATTCACTTACTAGAGAGCTCAAAATTAGTTTTGTAGGACTTGTACTTTAGAAGTTATTTACACATTTTGAAAGTTGAATGTATCGTATGCTATACATTTGTGTTCATGGTGGCTCTTTGAGATATTACCTCTTTTTAGCAGTCAAGCATACTGTTTTAGTCTGAGTGTTGGATAATCATGCATCTGTTAACAGTTAATGTCAATCAGAAGCATAAAAGAACGACAATATATTACTAATATGTGTTTTGAAGTGCACCCTTTTTACCAAGGCCCATGGGGGTCTTCGGTCGGGGGATTTGCCATCTCCTCTGATGGCTATTTTTTTTTTTAGTGTACAATTAGTAGTACAAACAGTACGATACAGCTGATACAACAAATAGTTTTCCAGAATTATATTTGAAATCTCCATCAGACTCTTACCTATACACCGGATTGGCGGCAATTGAAAACGCTCTAAACAGTCGATTAACGCGGATCAAAAACCGTTAGAAACAGCGTTTTTGATTGCAAATTGTTGCCAATTTGCAATCAAAAACTCTGTTTCTAAACTTTTTTGATCCATGTATATCGACTGCATGAGCGTTTCCGTTTGCCACCTATCCCGTGTGATCTACAGCCCTGAATAGTTGTACTCATTTCTCTCTATATTATTTATTACATGTAGGCTTTATGTGTTGCTATAAGCAATAACTTTAAAGCTTTTTGTACTTTTGCTTAACTGCATAGACCTTTTAGTAGATATCGCTTTTAATGTTTTTGTCTTTCTGTGACCATTTATTCTTTAACAGAAGATTTGGATTGTTCAAAGTTTTTTTTCCTTACCCATCAGACATTTAGTCTCTATATATGTATTTTAACTGTAATACTTGTAATTTGGTTAAAAAAATGGTTTCCTTCAGATATCAAATGGATAGATGATTTGCAATCAGTATTTCAGTCATATGAGGATAGTTGGAGGGTGATAGTAAAAGGCTATGTGCGATGACACACTCTTTGTAGTTGAAAAGAAGTCAGCCTCAAGAGGGAATCGAACCTGGGACAGCTAGACCAGCAGGCCAGGGCTTCAGCCACTGAGCTACTGGGGCTCCTTACAGTTACAGAAATCTGCTGTAAGATGGGTAATTCCCCTTCAAAAGAATCCTGATTTCTTGGGTTGTTTTGGAGGGATCCCCCTACCAGTCCTGTATCCAAATAAAGAGGGTATATTTGACAGAGGTTAGTGCAGAGTAAAGGGAGACAAGTCAAAGTGTTTGTTGTACTGTATTTTACCCAAAATTTTTAGACATAAGCTCATACGCTAAGAGTGTAGAGATAGATCAAGTGGTTCAGGAGCAGTCTGACCAGGGTTGCCACAGTTTGGCATTCCCGCTGTAATTTTTAATGCATTTCCAGATCTTAAATCAGCTTACCATGAAAATGAGCCTTGGTAGCTCAGTAGGTTAAGTGCTTGCCTGCTGATCTAGAGGTCCCAGGTTCGAGACCTGCGAGAGGTGGGAATTTTTTCAGTGGTAAACAGGGTTCCATTGCATACAGCCTTTCATTATCACTCATCCATCATCCTGATATGACTGAAATACTGTTGAAAAGGACGTAAAATTGCAAGTCATCCATCTTACCGTAAAAATTCTAAAATTTGGGATGGATAGGTCAGAACAAACAGTGCAGACCCAGATCAGACTGCTCCTAATAGGAGCAGTCTGATCAGGTTCTACACTGTTTGCCAATCCATCTGTATCTTTTAGATGCATAACTGCATTGTAAAACCGAACTGTTCACTATTGGAAGGGTTCGTTCATCCAGGGAAGCAAATAAGAAGTCACAAAAGTTGTTTCCCTTTGAAAAAATGGTGGACATACATGGAGGTTTACCATACACCTTAAGAAATACAACTGTCACTTTAATTTTTAGCTCGCCTGAACGAAGTTCAGGAAGAGCTATTGTACATGTACTACCCCCGGCTTCGGCGTTAGTGTTGGCATTAACAAAATGTTAAAGTTTTATGTTCAAGTTTTTTTAGGTGATGGGCAAGGCGCTGTCAGGCAAGCTATCCTGTCCCACTGACAGGTCTTGTTGAAACTCTTTACATACCTGATGCAGAATATTCCCGAAGTTACCTTCTTTGAGAAATGAAGAAAGGAGACAATTTCTCCATAGGAAGGAGATAGTCCATTTGCAAGGGGATAGTATTAATGATTTTGCAAAAGCATTGATATAAAATTTGCCTTGTTTGTAAAATGTAATGCCATAGGTAGCTACAGTTTGCCAGAACGATACTGTGTACATTTTTTCATGGATTTTTAGCTCACCAGAGCCGAAGGCTCCGGGGGAGCTTATAGGATAGGCAGTTGTCCGTCGTCGTCGTCTGTCGTCGTATGTCGTCGTATGTCGTCGTCGTCTGTCGTCGTCTGTCGTCCGTCAACACTTTTAAATGACATCTCCTCTGAAGCCAATAGCCCGATTGGGCCCAAATTTCATCTGTAGCATCCATGGGCTGGGGGATTGAAAGTTTGTGTTTTTTATGAAAATCGGCCTTTTAGCTTGGTTGCTATGGCAACTTAGAGTTCCCATAGACTTATAATGGGGAAAATTGAAAAATGGCATTTTCTGCCAAGCCATTGCAGATATTTTGACAAAACTTTTATAGAAATATTACTTAAGAAGTCTTCTATCAGTCACATGTTTTTTTGGCTGACTGCTCCTTTTATTGGTTGCCATGGAAACCAAAATGCAAAAAAAAAAGGTAAAAAATACTTAAAAAATTATTTCCTCTGAAACACTGGGCTGATAAGGCCCAGATTTCATCTGTAGTATCCTTTGGCTGGGGAATTGAAAGTTTGTGTTTTTATGAAAATTGGCTCCTTAGTTTGGTTGCTATGCAACTTAGAGTTGCATTGACTTATAATGGAGAAAATCGAAAAATGGCAATTACTGCCAAGCCATTGCAGATATGTTGACAAAACTTTTATAGAAATGTTCCTTGAGAAGTCTCCTATTAGCTATGTTTTGCCCACTACTCTTTTTATCCCCCCGACCGAAAGGTTCGGAGGATATAGTGATGAGCCTAGCATCCGCCTGTCTGTAAACATTTACTTGTCCGCTCTATATCTTACTATTCCTGGGCAAGCTTAGACCTCCAAAGCGGTTAACCAGTACTAAGTGCTCATACTTTCGCCAGTAACTGACAACTGCCCATTTTGAATCAGCAGAAGGAGAAACGAAAGTATGTGTTCCTAGAGTAGTCTTGTATGAGCCATACAATTTTATGCCCACTGCTCATTTTTAGCACGCTTTTGTGAATGCAAAGGAGGGGTTATGTTAGGAAGAAGGAAAAAAATGCCTTAAAAAATGATCTCTTCTGAAGCCACTAGGCCGATTGAGCTCATATTTTATCTCTAATATCCTTGGGCTGGGGAAGTGAAAATTTTTGTTTTTCTTTTACGAAAATCAGCTCTTTCTTTTGGTTGCTATGGCAAATTAGAGTTGCATTGACATACGATGGGGAAAATTAAAAAAAATGGCATTTACTGCAATCAAAATATGGAAAATAGTTACATGTATATATTTTGTTATCAACTCAACAGACTGTCAGACTGAGATTTTGTAGTAGTGTATTTTGTATTAGCCTGTACAAATGTGACAGCAGTTTTGAAAGCAGTTTTTAGCTAGAGATCTGGTGAGCTTTGTGGCCCGTGGGCCTCTTGTTTAAAAATATATTTAAATTTTTTATTGCCTGTCTTTATCAGAAAAGGATATTTTGCAAAGACACATTACTCAGTCATATATTTCATGTTAAACCTTTCAGGATGATACCTATAGCATATTACCCTGTATACAAATTCCTTTATACACCAGTCAGGTACAAATTACATTCAAATCCACCTATATTATGTGATATTTTTGTTTCGGACTCATATAAAGATATTTTCTTATTGGATCAGCTTCTGATAAGCCAAAATTTGATGCTTTTTACTTTTATGTTTTGAAAATATATCAGCTCTAGCATTGATTTGTTGAGTAACAATTCAATGTTTTGAAGTCAGTTGTAAAGTAGATTGTATCACTGATGCGGAGCACGAGTGATATATCTACTTACGTCTGACAGACTTACTGTGAATTATTACTCAGCAGCTCAATAGATTACTGAACAATTTCAGTTCTAACACTTAAAAACATTGAAAAGATATTCTTTTCGTTCAAACTCTCACAACCTTCCCGACATCAGGTTTATGATGCTGCCAATATTCTTTACTGTATCAAAGACAAATGTACAGTTTCATGATGGTTTTTAGTTAGAAAAAGAGACATTTCACCATCTGCTGTCAAGGAACATCATCAAAACATCACAAAAAACATCATTTATTGCAGCAACCTCAGCAGTTAGACACAAACGCTGGTAAACAATCAATTGTTGTAGAATAAAAAACAAAAAACTTCCCATTGAAGTTGTACAGTATTACATGTATGAAAAGTTAAAATACTTATAATTAAGAGCTGTAATTTTGGCTTAGTTGACCTTACAGGAACCGGGGCAAAGTCCATGGAGTATTTTTATCCCATTTCTGTTGAGTGAAACTTAAACTGTATCCTCGCAAAAGGTGGTTTCATCAGCTATTTTTGTTTTGAGGGAGGGAGTAGTTTAATTTGTTGCAAAATATCTGTTTTAGTAACTTTTGCAGTCCGTTAAGATTCAGTTTTTGCTCCTTCTTTCATTAATTTTAGATGTTTTTTACACATTGCTATCAGAAAGACATTTTATATGCTTGGCATATTAGTTCTGTGTTGTAGAAACCTGTGTTACTTGTAAATATTCATTTTCTTTGTTTCCTATATGCTTACATATAAGTTTCATTTTTAGCTTGTCTGAATGAAAGTTCAGGAAGAGCTATTGTTGTCACCACGGCGTCAGCGTCCGCGTCGGCGTCAGCGTCCGCGTCGGCGTTCGAATTGGATGTTTTGGTTAAAGTTTTTTAAAGACCTATATCTCCTTAACCCATGGATGGATTCTTTTGATACTTGCACTGTAGTTAGATATTGGTCTAAGGTTTAACAGGGTACCACCCCCACCCCACTCCGTGACCTTGATGTCAAGGTCATGGACTTAGAAAATTGGTAGTTTTTTTGGACTGGATGTTTTGGTTAAAGTTTTATAAAGCCCAATATCTCCTTAACCCATGGATGGATTCCTTTGATATTTGCACTAAAGTTAGATATTGGTCTAAAGTTTTCGAATAGTGTACCCTCACCCCCCTCTGTGACCTTGATGTCAAGGTCATGGACTTAGAATATTGTCTTTTTATTGATTGGATGTTTTGGTTAAAGTTTTTTAAAGACACATATCTCCTGAACCCATAGATGAATTCTTTTTGTATTTGCACTGCAGTTAGATCTACAGTGTACTACCCCAAGCCCGCTCAGTGATCTTGATGTCAAGGTCAGGGACTTAGGAAATTTTTGTCTTTTTTAAAGTTTTGTAATTGCATACTGATTCATAATGCTTTGCAGAGATTTAGTTTATACTTGAACTGATGTTAGACTCTTTTTATGAGTTTTTACAAAACACCTTATACTTACCCCACTGGATGACCTTGAAGTCAAGGTCATCGACTTAGAATTTTGTCTTCAAGCTTTTGGTTAAAGTCTTATATTTATGAAGACATAATTTCACAGTGCCACGATGATGGACTCAGTTGATACTAATACTTGGACTGATCTTAGATAATGGTTCAGGGTTTTGAAACATCCTAGCCCCCCTCCCCCCTGCCCCGTCAGTTTTTTTACCTCAAGCTCATGGACTTTGAAATTTCATTTCATTTTTTTTTATTTTAAATTTGTTTTAAGACTTATTTCTGAGATAGCTTTTGTTTATAAATGTGTTTTCATTATGGACATGAAGTTTTATGCATAGCAGTCCACATACCCCCCCCAACCCCCCCCACCACCCCCTCCCTATCCATCAGGTTTTTTTTACCTCAAGCTCATGGACTTTGAAATTTCATTTTTTTTTATTTTAATTTTATTTTAAGACTTATTTCTGAGATAGCTTTTGTTTATAAATGTGTTTACATTATGGACATGCTTGCATGAAGTTTTATGCATAGCAGTCCACACCACCATATTGGCTGTGTGATGGGCAAGCACCTATTCAGGCGAGCTATGCTGTCCGGCGACAGCTCTTGTTCTGTACCTTCTGAGTGTTTTAGTTGCATTATCTTGAACTATATATATCATAGTCAGTGGGCTTAAAATTGTAGTATGGTTTATTTGAGCAGCATCATAAGGAAATCTATCTTGAGACATGCAAACTGTTTGACATATGACATGCAAACTATGGATGAAAACTGTATGATATGTGACATGCAAAGTGTGCATGAAAACTGTATGACATGTGACATGCAGCCTGTGCATGAAAACTGTGTGACATGTGATATGCCAACTTGGCACGAAAACTGTATGACATGTGATCATAAAAACTATGACATGCAAACTGTGCATAAAGTCTGTGCAACATTGGGCATGCAAACTGTGCATGAAAACTATGTGACATGCCAACTTGGCATTAAAACTGTATGAGATGTGACATGCAAACGGTGCATGAAAATGAAAACCATCATAAAAACTATGACATGCAGACTGTGCAATATCGGACATGCAAACTGTGACATGTAAACTGTGTGCCATGTGACATAAGAACTACACTAAAACTGTGACATGAAAACTGTGCATAAAAACTGTGTGATAAGTGACACGCAAAATGTGCATGAAAATTGCGGCTTTTGGTGAAAAAAAAATCACTTTCGGTATTACTTGCCTTCAGCAGAGTTCCAGGGGTTTCTTAAGAGGTCGGAGGCAGGGATTTCCCTCTTCTACTCAGGCCTTGTCCTGCACCCATATTTTGGAAATTTACAGTGGACCCTCTTTACAACGACATCATTTGTTCCCAAATATTTTGACGTTAAACTGAATTTTCTGTCATAAAGAATATATTTTCAGAACAATAAAGCCATTCCATGCATATCAAAATGATGTTTTAAAGAATTTTGCTGTTGTAATGAGTGCCCTTATAAAGAGGGTTGTCTGTATTAAGGAATTGAAAACATAAAATCCCCCCGCCTACTAAGCCTTGACTGCCATGTGCCAAAAAATCCCCTAGGTGAACTTAAACTTTGTACCTCCAATATACTGGCTAATGTGGTGCTCTGTTATGTGTTGCTTTGCTTTAGAATCATTATTATAATGTTTGTAAGTGTTTTTCAGCTTGTTAAAACATTATTTGCTTCAGTATCAGTGTCTGCGTTTAAGCCATTTGAGCCGCGTCACAAGAAAACCAACAAAGTGGTAGTGCCCCCAGCGCAGGCTCAGATCAGCCTGGGCATCCGCCCAGTCTGATCAGAGTCTTTGCTGTCCGCATGGAGGTAGCTTAGACCCTAAGCTACCCTATAAGTGCTTAGTGAAGAGTCTGATCAGACTGGGTGGATGCCCAGGTTGATCTGAGTCTGCACTGGGTGCACAACCACTTTGTTGGTTTTCTGGCGTTGTGGCTCATTTATGCCTTGTGGACTCTTCCTAGTGGACTCTTCTGTCCATATAAATTAGATGAGTCCAATTGTCAGTTAAGGGGTGTCAGGTTTAGTCTAATTTTACTGTCTTATTTTAAGGGTAAATAGCTATGTGTCTTAAGCAAACAGTGTAGACTCTGATCAGATGCCACATGTTGCGGCATCTGATCTGGCCCTGCACTGTTTGTCAGTGGTCTTTTTATGGGACTCATGGTTAAACATTTTCAGTGGGGCACAATTAGAAAAGCTGAGACATTTTGCCGCAGCCATGTACTAGATTTATTTAGAGTGTTAATGTTAAATGGAAGACTTTTGTTTTGAGTGCATTAATCATAACAACAACAAAAATTGGTATGTTATGAAATTTGGGTGTGATTTAGCTACTTTGAACAAACATGTTGCATTTTGCTATACCAGGACCATATATATGTGTTTTCTTCTAAATTTACAATTTAGCATGTTTGATGAAAGCATGCATTTGCATGAATTAATGCAAAAGATGAATTTCATACAGAAAAAGGCTTTATATAAAGGCCAAAAACTGCAATCTCGTGCATATACCTTTGTCATGTACAGTGTTAGGGATGAGATTACTTCCTGCAAAATAGAACATTTGAATCGATCTTTAGCCTGCTAAATACAAAGCATGTCATACTGTTTGACTAACAGTGAATACATATTCCATCTGATCTACCATTTTTAGCTTGCCTGAACAAAGTTCAGGAAGAGCTATTGTACAACACCCGGCGTCGGCCTTGGTGGCAGCGTCGGCGTTAGCAAAATAATAAAGGTTTACGTTAAAGTTTTTTAGGTGATGGGCAAGGGGCTGTCAGGCAAGCTATCCTGTCCTGCTGACAGGTCGTGTTTCATGAAATTCCTTCCTAGAAATCATCCCTTTAAATGTCAAAATGCAATGTAGTCAAAAATTTAAGGTGAATGAGTACACTTTCAGGGGAAACAACTCTTTCATTTTTGTTTTAGCCTCCCTTTTCAATGGGGGTTAACTCTTAAAAGAAAGAATTTGCTCCTATAGGAGCAAATTCTTTCCTTTAAGTGATGACACCCTTTCGAACAGGCTGCTTCTATCTGGGAAATGAATAGGAACACAACAAAAGTTGTTCCCCTTTGAAAACATGGCAGAAAAACATGGTGGTGTACCCATACACCCTGAAGGTAGACTAGTCCACTATGAAATTCAGTAGGTGAAAGGTCAAGGTTGATTTTGCAGACTGAGTATAACAGTATGCCGAATTTGTCAATGGTAAAACCATAATGTCTCCCTCTGTCTGGGCCTAAAATAATGATTTCTCCCTCTCTCTTTCAGTGCACCTGTTGGAATTGGTGTGGTTAGTGGGGAGAGCGATTTGTCTCAAGATGGTAAGTTTTCATGCTTAAAGGTTGCTCCCTAGACTACCGGTAACATTTCTGGTCAAAAAATAATTTCTCTGTTTCTGTGTAGGGGAGAGTCGGGTAACTTTGGACAGCGGGTAAATTCGGACAGTGACATTGTTTCTTTTAAATGTCAGTTGTTTGGAATTAAAACAAAAATAACTGACCAAACAGTGAAAATCCTGATGATGGGGCTCATTATGAGCCGTCTCATCTGGATTTTCACTGTTTGCAATGGTATGTCCGAATTTACCCCCATGTCTGAAGTTACCGACTCTCCCCAAGTATTTTGATACATTCATTTTTAGCTCGCCTGAACGAAGTTCAGGAAGAGCTGTTCTACGACCCCTGGCGTTGGCACTGGCGTCAGCGTTGGCATTGGCGGCGGCGTCAGCAAAATGTTAAAGTGTTATGTTTAAGTTTTTTAGGTGATGGGCAAGGTGCTGTCAGGGGAGCTATCCTGTCCCACTGACAGGTCTTGTTTGTCTCACCTGCCACTGAAGCACGTTTCTGACCTACATTTCATGCTTCAGTTATTGTTTGTTTATATCTTGAGCACTGTTTAGTAGATATCCATTATAAGTGGGATAATGGTTCAGTCTGCCAATGAAAGTGACCTCATACTATTTGAGACTCACTCTGACCTAAATTTCATGGCTCAGTGATTTTTGCCTAATATTTCCAAGACTGTTTAATGGATAAACATCATACTTGGCACAGGGAGTTAGTCTGACACTGAATGACCTCACAATATTTATAAGTCACTTTGTCCTACATTTCATGATTCAGTGATTTTGCCATATATTTTATTCTATAGTATAGTACATTTACATTATACCTGGGATAATGACTCTGTCTGACACTGCACATGACCTCATATGCTTGTGGGTTTCTGTAAGCATGAGAGTCAGGCACCCATTAGGTGCTGTTCAGTGTCTTTTGACAACTTTTGTTTTCTTTTGCAGCCATAGGTTGTAAAAACATGATGGAGATGGGGATAGATAACCCAGCCAGTGCAGAGCTGTCTCCCATTAGTCAGCCATCACCCAGCTGTCTGAGCCCTTTGTCACCAGGGCCCAGCCCCATGGGATCAGGTGGAAACAGTCCAGTCACAGGAACGTTCCAAGTGAAACTTAAGATTCACAGTCGAAGATTCAGAGAGTGAGTGGCATAAATATTCCAAAAATTGGGACACCCTAAAAAATTTCTGTAATTCTAAAAATTGGAACAGTTGATTTTGAACTGCAGAAATAAATTGAAAAGTTGCAAGTGAAGTGGCAAACAGTGTAGATCCTGATCCGACTGCTCCTTCAGGAGCAGACTGGGTCTACAGTTTGCTCTGATCTGTCTGTCCCAATCTTTAGAATTTTACGGTGGATGTTGTGAACCGTTACATATCGTCACTTTCCCTTGATGGATAGATGACTTGCAATTTTATGTCATTTCAACAGCATTTCAGTCATAGCATGAAAATGAGAGGGTGATAACGCAATGGAATCCTGCTTTCAATTGAAAAGATTTCCACCTCCACCGGAAGTCGAACCTAGGACAGCTGGATCAGCAAGCCAGCGCTTAACCCACACAGGTATCTGGGCTCATGACTTTTCCCTTGAACAAAATGAATACAGTTAAACCTCAGTAATTCAGAGTCTAAAGAAGCTATAGTGTTTATGTCTCACCTGCGACAAGCTGACGCTAGACTTAGGTAATATTTTTCCGGCGTTGTCAGCAGCATAGTAAAACTTTTGTTGACTCTTCTGAATTTAGCTCTATTTTGTGACATTGCAAACTCAATGCACAGACAAGTGAGACACTCCATTCCTCAGAATTTTGAGTTATCAAGACTTTGTATTATCCATTTGAAGAGCTGACCCCCATTTTGTAGAAGGCATTGTATACGGAAACAGCAGAGTTGATCCCCCTGAAAGTGTACCCTTTCTCCTTAATAAGATAGTTCTGATTAGATAGTTCTGCAGTGTTTCCAATTCTAAGGTGGACAATTTATGTCACCATCACATGATTATATAGAGGATCTTACATGAGTGTTCATGTATTATTGAGTTTATTGAACGAGTTGGGGAAAAAGATAAGATGCGAGGCTGTGCCGAGCATCTTATCGGTTTTCCCCAACGAGTTTAATAAATTCAATAATACAGGAGCACGAATGCAAGATTCTATTTATCATATGACACTAAAATTGCATTTTATTAGCAAATTTTGCACTAAAGCGTCACAACTTTGTCATAAGAAAACGCGACGTTTTTATGGACGTCAACGCATAACGTTATGACATAATTTGAATATTTAATCCACTAGTTGATTATCGTTTGTAATGCATGGCTTTATTACACTCTCAGATGCGACGTCATATGATAAATAGTAAATGGCTTGTGTTTCAGAAGAAAATAACCTCAAACAAATAAGAAAATCAGCTGTACCTCAAGGGCTGCATCTATAAAACGACTTGGGTGGTTGCTATGCTGTTGCTAAGGCTGCATTTCTATCAAGGAGATTCCCTACAATTATGAAATTTGCTCTGGAGGCACAGTCTTTTCAGACTGTTCTTCCAGAACAAATTTCATAGTTATGGAATCTCCTTTTTGGAAATTCAGCCTTAGGAACAGCATAGCAAGGACTTAAGTGGTTTTATAAATATGACCCCAGGTCTTAAAAGTCCAGTTTTTGTTATGCTGTAAAGGGCAATTACCTCTGGGGCTGATCTCGTGTCTAAACCAACTGCTAGCATTTTATGAAACGCAACCATGTACCAGGACACTCTGGAAAAGTGACCTCATGGTCAGTTTTCCAAATTGTCCTGATAAATAGCTTCCTTTCGTTATGAAGTGGGCTGGGCTGCATAGCACAGTAGCATGTCTGACTCAAGAGCCAGAGGTCCCAGGTTTGATACCTGGTCCGGCCACATACTTTCGTTTCTCCTACCGCTGATTCAAGAAGGGCAGTTGTCAGTTACTGGCGAAAGTATGTGCACCTAATACTGGTTAACTGCTAAGGAGGTCTAAGCCTGCCCAGGAAAAGTGTGGTTAGGGTAACTGACCATCCCGACATGACCATAGCTGTTCACCATGGATGTAAAACAATAAAACAACAACAACAACACAATTAAGTGAAGCCATTTATCAGGACACTGCAGAAAACTGACCTTGAGGTCAGTTTTCCAAAGTGTCCTAGTAAATGGCTCCATTTCATAAAGCAATGACAGTTGCCTTTGACAAATGACATTAGAATGGGATAACTGTTTTTTATGCCCCCATGACGATAGTCAGGGGGCATTAAGCTTTGCCCCTGTCTGTCTGTCTGTCTGTCCATCCGTCCGTCTGTCTGTTCGTCACACTTCATGGTATAGAGTTTGTGTAATCAACTCCTCCCACAGTTTTCAATGGATCCACAGTTTTCTATGGATCTTTTTCAAACTTTGCATACATGTTGGGGACATATTGAAGATGTGCATGTGGATTTTTGTTGGACCTAGAATCAATTTTGACAGAATTATTGCCTTTTGAACTAATCATTTTAGGCAAATTTTTGCATTGTAGGGTGTAGAGTTTGTGTAATCAACTCCTCCCGCAGTTTTCAATGGATCTTTTTCAAACTTTGCATACATACAGTTTCCAATGGATATTTCAAACTTTGCATACATGTTGGGGACATATTGAAGATGTGCATGTTGATTTTTGATGGCGCTAAAATTAATTTTGACAGAATTTCGGCCTTTTGAACGTTGTCATTTTAGGCAAATTTTTGTATTGTAGGGTATAGAGTTTGTGTAATCAACTTCTCCCACAGTTTTCAATGGATCTTTTTCAAACTCTTCATACATGTTGGAGACATATTGAAGATGTGCATGTGGATTTTTGTTGGACCTAGAATTAATTTTGACAGAATTACGGCCTTTTGAAGTTAGTCATTTTAGGCAAATTTTTGCATTGTAGGGTATATCTAGTTTGTGTAATCAACTCCTCTCACAGTTTCCAATGGATCTTTTTCAAACCTTGCATACATGCTGTGATTGTATTGAAGATGTGCATGTGAGTTTTTGTTGGACTTAGAATTAATTTTGACAGAATTACGGCCTTTTGAACTTAGTCATTCTAGGGAATATTTTGCATCTTAGGGTACGAAGTTGTGTTATCAACTTGCTCCACAGTTTTCAATGGATCTTTTTCAAACCTTGTCTACATATTGTGGACATATTTGAAGATATGCCTGAGGCATTTTGATAGATCTAGAATTAATTTTGACAGAATCACAGCCTTTGTAACTTAGTCATTTTGGGCAATATTTTACATGGTAGGGTATGTTTTCAATGGATTCTTGATAGGTGCTTTATGGATATACACGTCATGTGACAGGCGCTGCACGGAGGCATCATTAGTGTCTTACAGACACTATTTTCTAGTTTTTTCTGCCATTGAAATAGGCTTTGTAAGACCTGGGGCTGTATTTATAAAACCACTCAAGTCGTTGCTATGCTGTTGCTAAGACTTAATTTCTATGAAGGAGATTCCCTACAACTATGAAATTTGCTCTGGAGGAACAGTCTTTTTCAGACTGTTCCTCCAGAGCAAATTTCATTGTTTCAGACTGTTCCTCCAGAGCAAATTTCATAGTTATAGGGAATCTCCTTTTTGGAAATTTAGCCTTAGCAACAGCATAGCAACAACTTAAGCCGTTTTATAAATACGGCCCCTGAGATATTGCTTGTTTTCTTACCTATTTTGAGATTTTCTTTTGAAACATAAGTTATTTACTGTTATTAGCAGGAGATTATGAAGTACATTATCTACCTTGAATTCTTATGTCTTCTAGGTATTGTAACCAAATTCTCGACAAAGAAATCGACACCTGCTGTACTACGTTGTTGTCAGACTTGGTACGATTCCAAGACCGGCAGTACCACAAAGACCCGGTTAAAGCCAAGGCAAAGAGAAGAATAGTCCTCGGTCTGAGGGAGGTCACAAAACATTTGAAACTGAAAAAGATCAAATGTGTAATCATCTCACCAAATTTGGAAAAGATACAATCCAAAGGTAATTGGAGGCTTGATGGACGAAAATGAGTTTTATGTTCTTTTTAACAGTGTTTCAGTCGTACAGAGACTATGGTAAGATGATAATGAAATGCTGTGTGCATTGGAACAACCTATAAAGTGTGAAGGTTTCCATCAGTGGTGTGATTTAGGGGTACCTGGTACCCCTAGCATTTAACTGACTGGACTACCAAGCCGTCTAAAGGTAGCTGAACACTAACAATCATGACACCTGTTGCTTTCATAGTTTCTCATTGATGCACTTACTTTCACTATAGTGTCCACTCTACAGGACAGAAGTTATACATGATGTTCATAGTGCAAGAATGGTAACTCTTGCTTACATAATTTTGAGTAATTTGCCCTTGACGGTTCATGTCTGCTCCATAAGTTATAACTGTGTAAGATGTGCAGAACACAAGAATGACATCTCTCTCTTTATATATACATTTAAGCCTCAAACTTTTGAAATTAGAAAATGAAGTGTTCATTCATATCAGACAAACTGGCAGGTCATCAGAACATTAGAATGACATCCAGCTGTGCTTCTCCGCTGTTTAATTTAAGGTGTATTTAAGGTGTACAAATCCATGTTGTTCCCTGATTTTCATAAAGGGGAATAACTTTCAGGACTTCCTGTTAGCTTCCCTGGAGGGTGAAGGGCCTTTAAGAGTGGATCAACACATAAGGGATATAATTTGCTCCTCTGAGAGCAAATTAGTTCCTTTAACTGTTGACCCCCCCCCCCCCCCCCCCCCTTGAGAGGGGAGACAGAAATGAAAACAACAGAGATTCTTCCCCTGCATACTGTTTAAATAGTGAAATTGGTGGATAATGAATTTTCTTGCCTTTCTGTTAGTTTTGCCGATTTTTTTTTAAAGCTGTAAATAAAGAAATGAATAAAAATGAAGGAATGGATGTAATTTAATTTCAAAATAAAGAGTAAAGTTCAATGAAACCCTTTTAAGCTCCAGTGACAAAAATAGCAGAATTTGCAAACAGCTTAGATCCTGATGAGGCGGCTCATAATGAGCCACCTCCTCTAGATCTACACTGTTTGCCCTCTAGTTTTTGAATTCTTAGTATGACAAAGCTTGTACAATACACGTTTTGAAATTTTGCAGTCATAAATTTTGTCTGCTTTATAGAGTTAATTTGCCTAATAACCTAAAAGCTCTCTAATTATTTACCAGGTGGACTAGATGAAGCCTTGAATATAATACTCGATTTGTGTAGCGAACAAGAAGTGCCATTTGTGTTTGCCCTAGGGCGTCGTGCCCTGGGGCGTGCCTGTGCCAAACTAGTGCCGGTCAGTGTAGTTGGAATATTCAGTTACGAAGGATCAGAGGTAATGTTATATGATCTGATTTCCTGTTGCTTTAAAATCTTGATTAATCTCTGAGCAAGATTTATTTTGCATTGCAGTCTGTGGGACAATTCGTGGTTTAACTCTTTCAGCCCCTTTCTTGCCTAGATGGGACTGCTAGGCAGAATGTCATAGTCGGTTAAAGACGCTTTAATGTGACACAACGGGCTCAGTCCCATTAATTATCTCCATTTTACGACATTACCAAGGCAAGTAATTCAAATTCTGCGACCAAATCATGGCAAACAAAGATTTCTTTCGCAAGGAAAACAAAATTTGGCTGTTTTTTGATGAAATGTAGAGACTTTTAAAGCCAGAAACACCTAAAATTGTAAAATAAATTTGGCGCTGGCAAATGCATTTCTTTATAAACTTGGCGCCAAAAGAGTTTAACCACAGCTGGAGATTCAGTTGTGACTTAAAATTTGCTCTACAGGAGTCTTTGCTGTCAGCATGGAGGTAGCTTTGACCCTTAGCTACACTTTTAGTGCACAGTGAAGATTCTGATCAGACTGGACTTATGCTGATATGAATCTTTGCTTGGTGAACATGCTACATGCCACTCAGCAAATAGTGTAGACCCAGATCTGACTGCTTCTCAAGGAGCAGTCTGATCAGTACACACTTTAATGCATTTAAACACTGAACTGTTCATTTTTATCCCCCGGCTGAAAAATGTGGGGGATACAGTGATTAGTCTCATGTCAGTCCATCTGTCCATCCGTTAACGTCACAGCACTACATTTTATTTTACTTTCCTGTTTGCTTGTCTATGGAGTCTAATAATTTGTTCTTAGCAATACAAATTCTTTCCTTTAAATTGAAAAGGGAGGCAGAAAAAGAAAACGATAGAGTTGTACCCCCTGAAAGAATGCCCATTTCCTTACGACAGATTTTTTTCTCAACTTGGCACTTGTACTTTAAGGTGAATGGGTACATGTACAGGGGAAGAAACTCCTCCATTCTCATTCTTACCTACTTTTTGAAGAGGGTCAACTCTGGAAGGAAAGAATTGGCTCCTATAGGAGCCAATTCTTTCCTTTAAGAGTAGACCCTATTTTGGAAGGGCTTTGTCATGCAGGGAAGCAAACAGGAAATCACAGAGGTTATTTCCCTTTTTTGAAAATGGCAGAAAAAGATGGAGGTGTACCTTTATACCTTAAAATGAAGAAAGTGAGAGAATGTATAATCTGGTTGTACAAATGTACAGGGAGAGCTATTGTACTACACCAGGCAGTGGCATTGGCGGTGGTGCTGGTGTTAGTAAAACTTAAAAATGTTATGTAAAAGCTTTTATGTGATGGGCAAGGCGCTGTCATGTGAGCTCCTGTCGACGGGCAGCAGTGCAGTGGATTGAATAAAAAGTTGCTATTAAAACAGTTTGCTTGCAATGTATTAAGAACAAATTCATTACCGCACATGTATCTATTTGATTATAAGACATGGCTTTTTCACTTCCAAAACAACCCCAAATACCTCAATCCATCTTATAGGATCTAGATTTTTTGGATGTTATGGAAAGGAAAAAACCCATATTATAGCAGAATTAAACAAGATTGGAGTAGATATTTTAGAACATTCTAGAGGAGAAAATACCATGTTTTGTATCGAATAATTGAGCTGTGACATGAGATAATCAGTATAGTGGCATTTGCATCATGCAAAGACTCAGATCAGCCTGGGCATCTGCCCAGTCTGATTAGAGTCTTTGCTGTGCACTTAAAAGGTTGCTAAGGGTCTAAGCTAGCTACATTCAGACAGTGAAGACTCTGATCAGACTGGGCGAATGCCCAGGCTGATCTGAGTCTTTGTTGGGCGCACATGCTGCTTTGTTGATTTTGTCCTGTAGCAGCTCAAATATGGTACCTTCTAATGCAGAATATGAAATCTTTTTGCAGGAAAACTTCAAACAGCTGGTAGATCTGACAGAGAAAGCTCGTGAATCGTATCGAGAGATGATAGCACAAATCGAGTTGGAAATGAAAGAGTATCCTCCACGGCATGCCACTCCAGGCGTACCTCACGTCTTCTCTCACTACGGACATTCCCGAACTCCAAGTGGTTGTAGTGTTCTTTCCTTTACCTCAAGTATTCTTTCAGAACCTATCTCCGAAAATTACCCGTATTCGGAACCAGAGACAGATAAGTATGGAAATGAAATTGTTGAGAAATCCAAAACTAAAGGTTCTGCTGAAAATATTAATAATATTAATGATGATGATGATGAAAATGATATTGATAAAAATGAGGAAAATGGTTATGAGGGGGATGATGAGGGGGTTACGTATGAGTTGGATGGTGACGATAAAGAAATTAACATGAATCATAATGCTAGAAATTCCAATTCTTACAGCAATACAGCAATTACTTGTGATGGGGATATGGCTCCAAAAATTGTTAACCCAGATTCCCCTGCAGCATCTGAAAATCTGTTGGATGAGAATGATAATGAAGAAAATGTGATTGATGCAAAAGAAGATCTCAGTTTTGTAGAAACTCCGTCCGAAAATGACTTGACGGAGGAAGAGCTGACTGAAGAAGCTGACACTGTTGAAGATCTTCCGAACATGAATAAAAGTTACATTGATTCTATTTATAATTATGATTTAAATCTTCATGAAATTCTGTCTCAACAATCAAGTACCGAAAGAACTGTGGGAGAAAACATGGAAGAAATGTCAAATCATTCTTCAAAAACAACTCATTCCTCACGGACTTTCGGTGATGGGTCGGTACTAAATGACAAGAAGAATCTAAGCAAGGTTGATATAAAAAATTCTGAAAATACAGCTCTAACAATGAAGGGGAAGAGTGTAATTGATAAAAAGAGCAGGACATTGTCGTGGGTACAAGAAACACAGCAGCACCATTTTAAAGAGGATGTTGAAAAAGATAATGATAGCAAGGAAGACTCAGATGGTCCGAAATTAGTGGATTCCATAGCATAACCAGAATCGAAATTCATCATTTCTGTTAGGGTGAAGCATAAATATGCAAAAAAATGGAGGTTTTGGGCATCAGATAAATGGAATCATAGAAGACTTGGATAGTTGATTTCATGTGTGAAAGGTGTTGCATCGGAGCATGTCTATGCAAAAAATGGCAGTTTGGTGCAGAGAGGATAGATGAGATACTAAGGAGGCATGGACAGTCCAAAATTAGTCAGTGTGCAGTTATGAAGCAAAAATATGCAAAATATAGGTATCGGGTGGAGTGGAAAATGAGATAGTGATATGAGTTTCAGTGATATGAGTTTGGTGGGAAAATCAGTTGAGTCCATAATCGGTAAATATGTGCAAAAAATGGTGGTTGGATGCATTGCATTGGATAAAATAATGGTAAGAGTGCTTGGACAGTTCGAAAAATATGGATTAAAAGGTTGAAAAGAATGAAGGTTTCGTATATCTGAATGTCTGAACAAACAGTGCAGAACCAGATCAGACTGCTCCTTAGGAGCAGTCTGAGCAGAGTCTGCACTGTTTGTGAAAAGTGTTACAAGAAAGGACAATTTGGTGCATTATATAATTGAGATTGTCAGTGATATGAGGTGGCTATGAGTAAATATTATAGCGGTTGACCCCACACAGAAACCTATGCCATCAGCTAATAGAGCAGCTGGATAAAGCCATGGATTTATGGGGGAACAGAGTGCTTCAAATGCTCTAAAACTCTTCAGGATTTCATTGGCATTGCTTTTGAGTGTAACCTTGAACTGATGCCTTACAGCTACATGAGAACACAAACAGGCGTGATCAACCAGGCATGATCAAGTGTGTACAGGCATGATCAAGTGTTATTAAGGGATAAGTAAATGATATAGACCAGTGGTTCTGATAGTTTGAACCATACAGTGCAGATTATTGATAAAAGGAGCAAACATGCTCAAATGGCACACACAAAGAGTGCTTGAGGTCATACTGAACTAGGAAATTTTATTTAAAAAAAAAGGGCTTTAGATAGACATGAGTTTTGATGATGATTTCAGGATACCATATTTGTTCGGCTATAAGATGGGTGTTTCACTCTCTGGAATGACAGCAAATATCTAAATTAGTTCAATGAAAAGTTTGCTGTAATATGAGTTTCACTTTCCAAAACAGTCCTAAAGTCCCTTCCAAAACAATCCCAAAGCCAAAACAATCCCAAAGATCTAGATACATCTTATAAGATGGATCTAGATCTTTGGGATTATTTTGGAAGGGAAAAAAACATCTTACAATTGAAGAAATTCAGTATATTTTTCCAGTTTCTCCATCTCCTGTTCCCAGGCATAATAACTCCCTCTGCAAAGTTGTTCAAATAAGGGTCACAATGTTTTTGTTGTTTTTGTTTTTTAGAACTATCAGATATTATGTAAGAATTTTATTATGTAGAGTCCTGGATAGAGTCTTCAGTCATCAAAAAAAAATGAGTTTAAAGGGGTTTTTTTTCCTTTTTTTTGAGAACTCTCCTAGTCAGTTGATAATCAAAACTCTTCTAAAAAACAAATCATGCATGTTTGAGGAGACAGCAGTCAAAACAAGGATTGTATTTACAAGTTTGTGAAACTGCACGAGTTAGCACATTGCAATGTGAAAAAATGGTGTACAATGTGTCAGATGATGTTTGGGGTTTGATAAACCATTTTGGAGTTCAGAGCTGCGGATACAGGGTGTATGTGAAAAATGAAGTAGGATGTAATCGATGAAGTTTTTGGTCAGTTAACCCATTTTGGAGTTAAGAGCAGTAGTTACAGGGTGTGGGTGACAATAGTTCTAGGAAAGTTTTTATTTCTGCATATGTAAGGGCTCCTTTGTTGAAGCACCTCTATGGGACAGCTTCAGTTAAACTAAAAATTCTAAGCACTGGGAAAGATGGAGCAGTCTGATCAGCATCCATACTGTTTGCCAAGATCAGACTGCTCCTGAAGAGCAGACTGAGCAAGGTCTACTCTGTTTGCCATTCCATCTGCATCTTTTGGGCACATTATTGCATTGTAACTGTTCGAGGACAGCTTTGGGAATTTTTAGTGTAACTGAAACAACTGGATTGTTGGTAAAATTTTAGAGGGCAGAAAACTCCCTTCATATATTCAAATAATACAGTGTCACCAACTACTGAACCCCTGTCGGTGTGTTTTTTTTGTGCCTTCTATAATTAGAGTGATAATTTGATAGGTTTTAAAGGACAGATGATAAATGTTTTAAAGGACAGATGATAAGAATGGGTGAAATATTAGGTGTTCCCTCTGAATCAGTGACAATCATTTATGCGGAAATACCATATTGTGTATATGTGACTGCAGTGTTTGGAATACATGTATTTGAGCTGTGTGCTAGTGTTTCATGAAAAATTGTTGTTGAAACTCATTGACATTGCTTATGACTAGTTAAAGACCTACTGAAATCCTTACAAAAGTGCTTTTCCCATTTTAGAATAATTAAAATGCTGTGTTTCTTGTTTTGATAAATGAGCCGCGACGTGACAAAACCAACAAAGTGATCCTGCGCCCAGTGCAGACTCAGATCAGCCTGGGCATCTGCCCAGTCTGATCAGAGTCTTCACTGTCCGCATGGAGGTAGCTTAGACCCTTAGCTACCCTTTAAGCACTTAACAAAGAGTCTGATCGGACTAGGCGGATGCCCAGGCTGGTCTGAGTCTGCGCTGGGCGCACAACCACCATTTGTTGGTTTTCTCGTGTCGCGGTTCAAATGTATAAGATGTACTGTTAAGGGATAAAGGTGTATGACTATATTTTTCCACCTTTTTTTTTTGAAGGGGAACAACTTATGTGACTTCCTGTTTGCATCCCTAGATAATGAATCCACTCCAGAATTGGTCTATAAAGGAAACAATGCTGATAATGGCAGAGATACTTTTCCTGATAATGTACCTAGTCAACTTTAATCTGTCCTGGATAATTAGCTCTTTTTTATACGCCCGTTTTGAAAAAACGGACGTATTATGGCATGGCGCTGTCCGTCTGTCCGTCTGTCTGTCCGTCTGTCAACATTCTTGTGCACACCATATCTCAGAAACCGTTTGAGATACCTTCATGAAATTTTGTAGGCATATATATTAGGATGGGGCAAAATGTCGCGTATAGTAATGGTTGCTCCCCCTTTCTTAGTTTCAGAGTTATGCCCCTTTGATTATTTTTTACCCTACTAGTCTTGTGCGCGCCATAACTAGATAACCGTTTGGGATATCTTGATGAAACTTCATAGCAATGTGTATGAGGGTCTGATGATGTGTCGCGTATAACAATGGTTGCTCTCCCCTTTTTCGTTTCGGAGTTGCATCCATTTGATTAGATTTTTAGGGTATTTTTGTGTATACTAATCTTTTGCATTCAATAACTGAGTAACCATTTGGTATATCTTGATGAAACTTTATAGCAATGTGCATGATCACAAGACAGTGTGTCACATATAAGAATGGTTGTTCCCCCTTACTTAATTTTGGAGTAACCTCCCTTTGATTAGTTTTTTAGGCTAACCCATTCCCCCATAACTCCTTAACCCTTTGAAATATTTCAATGAAACTTTGTAGGAATGTTTATAATAATGGGGTAATGTATCATGCGCATGAACCACAACTCTGGCTTACTTCCTGAATTATCTGCCCTTGCATCTATTTCCGTTTTACTCTGTATCTACTTAACCGTTGGAAATATTTTAACAAAACTTTATGTTGATGCGTATATTGTCAAGGGAAAGTATTGGGACTAAGAGTTTATGAATTATCTCCCTTGTTTGACTTTGGCTTTTCACAACTTCTGAGCTGCTTCACCCTGGAACCTGATTTTTGGTGTACTAATAGTATTTGATGTGTTGTTTTGATAACATTGCAGTCATTAATTACAGGGTTGTTTCCCCTGTTTTGTCTGCCTGTCCATCCTTCTATAAACAATCTTGTTCATTCTGTAACTCCTTCATGACAATGAAACGGGCGTATTATGCGCCGCTTGCGAAGCTCTTGTTCAGACTGGAAACCCGTTTTTGGAGACTTACAAATTATAGCAGACCCAGTCAGAGGCTGCCCAATGTGGCATCTGATCAGGGTCTTCGGTGTGTACTTACAAGAATTTCTTTGCAAAACTGAATGATAATAATGCAAAAGTATGCTGGTTAAAAAAAGGAAAAAAAAGAAGTTAAAATCAGTATGTGTTGCTAGGTTACACATCTGCGACAAACCTGTCGAATAATTGATGTGTCCAGCTACCTTATTATATGCTCTTAATGAGATAATAACTGAACTCTGGTTCGAGCCAGGATTCGGAACCCGAGTTTGAGTTTTGGCATACCTTTGTACACTGCAATAGTTACATATTGGGACCCCATTAGGTACATAGGGGATCTTACATGAGTGCTCATGTATTATATAATTTATTAAATGAGTTGGGGAAAAAGATAAGATGCGAGGCTATGCAGAGTATCTTAACAGTTTTCCCCAACAAGTTTATTAAATTCAATAATACAGAACCACTAGTGCAAGATTCTATTGATCATATGACACTGAAATCACATTTTAATAATAAATTTGCACTAAAACGTCAAAATTTCGCTATTAGAAAATGCAACTTTTTTATGGACGTCATTGAGAAACGTTACTGCATAATTTGCATATTCAATCCCGAAGTTGAGTAAAATTTTTAATGCATGGCTTTATTACACTCTCAGATGTGACATCATATGATAAAATATTTATTTGGTTACAAGACTGGGGATTTTCCTTACAATACAGTCTCAAAGATTTAAACTTGCTTGCAATCTGGATCCAGATCTGTGAGATTGTTTTGTAGTATTTCAATTCTCATATCGACGTTGCCCCCCGCACCTCAGCGGAACGAATCCATAGCCGCAGTAACGGGGCGGAGATTGTTTTGAAAGGGAAAACCCCATTTTATAGCTGAATTACAGGGGTGTCAATTTGTCGCATTTTCACATTTTTTTGCGAATTGAATTCCAAAAAATGCGAATGGTGTTTTTGCGAATTGAATGCAATTTTCCGGAAAAATCGCGAAAATTTTGCCATTTTCCCACCTGGCCTCAGATTATTTGCCCCTTAGTGAGCCTTTTTTATTTGTGTGGTTAATCAATAAGCTGGTACTGTTTATACAAAGAGCGCATATATTTTGGTGATTGTGACTCAGGTACCAGTACACAGTATTGAAATCACTCATCCAGAGCCCATACATGTGATTAGTCCCTTAAAATCGACGTCGAGGTGTTTTATTATTGGCTGGCACCTCAAGGCCATCTAAAAATAGAAAATGTCCGATATAAACGAGAAATGAAAATAGGGCCAATTACGTTCGGCATTGTAGAACTAACATGTGATGTCTCCCGGATCATCCGGGAATCTCCCGGAAATGAAGCCCATATCCCGCGCTCCCGGAAAGTATTCAGAATCTCCCGGATGCTGAATTTTCCTGTCATAATTTTTTCTGACCCATCCATTTTGCGGTAGCTTCTTACCCGGCGGCTAGTCAAAGGATTAACTGTCCGTGACCTAATTACCTAACAGGGTGCAATATTGGTCGTGTCGTTCCGAGGGGTATTCGCTGATAAGACGCAGCGAGGTGTTAAATTGGCTAGCGCATCAGTAAAGGTACCTGTTCTAACTGTAATAACAGGTAACTTTTACCGAGAGTAAATGACTTTTATTGCGTCACGGCTTTATGGTTATCTTTCTGTCATGGATTTACACCTGATTGCAAGTATCGCCAATCGACAATGATTCCTTATCGATTTTTTTCGGTAAACATGTCAGATACGTAATGTACAGTCATCATAAATATCGATCATGCAAAATTTGCGCAGGCTGATTAGATCATACTTTCATGAAATCATCACGAGTGCCAGCAACTTTCTTTTTGTTTCAAGCCGGTTCGTTCACTTTAAGAATAATTTCCCGCGATTTTCTATCCAGTTCCCGCCAGTTCAGACGCATCGTATGTGAAACGAGAACCAGTTAATTTATAAATAAAATATGGGAAATCCGCGATCCACAGCATCTGACTGAGCCAGAAATATGCAATTGTACAAGTTAAATGACCCAAATATGCAGCTATATTTCTTCTCAATTTAATATTCAACGAAAATAGACAGGTCTAATGACAGGTATGTTCATTAAATTGTAGAATATAACTCGAGATAGACAGATTTTGAGGTTTAAACAAGTATCAGCTTTCACCAAAATAACCAGAACAAATCAGACCCATCATCCAAGGGGCAATTTTAGATGTTTGTATTGAGAGTTAGGGAAAAGTGGGAAGGGGTGATGGTTTGAGAATGCCAAATAAGCAGATTGTTTATTTTTTAGCAATTCAGCAATGGATTGGTCAGCACTAACACTATGAACGGTACTGTTGGATCACACTAAATATTAAACTTAGGATGGTAGTGTTACTGCACTGAAATGACATACTTTTGAGGTTATATTTGAAGAGCAGTTTGATCTGGGTCTGTGCTTTTTGTCTAGTACTGTTTGGATGAACACATAGAATTGATATATTACAATGATGCACAATGGGGAAACTTCTAGCTGCCTGTCTTTATGTTCATGTTACAAGATTGTTATACTCTAAGAGTTTAATGATAAATAGATACATGTGTTTCTTGTCATTTTATCATTTCTAGTGGAGCATAAAAACAAACTCTTCCAATTGAGAATTCCAAGAGCTAGCCTTTTGGGAAAAGTAGTTTTATAACGGTGCCGCGCGCCAATATGGCTGACCTTAAATTGTGGTTTTGCTACAACAAATTTTACTGTTGCTACAAGACAAAATGATTTGGACACCCCTGAATTACATAGGACTGATTTTACATATTTGGTTTTTTTTTTGACCAATTAGGATCATTATCTGGAATAAAATGATTTTACTTCTTGGCAGCTCAGAAAATTGGCAACTCAGAAAATTGCATTGAAATGGCAAACAGTGCAGACCCTGATCAGACTGCTCCTAAGGAGCAGCCTGATCTTGGTAAACACTTTTTGCTCAAGCACCTTAATTTTTAGTATCATTATTTCATGTGGCCTGAAATTACCATTGGCCTAAATTCCCCATAATTCCCTTTGGCCTAAAATACCCCTGATTCCCGTTAGCCTAAGATTGCCTTATCTGGTAATGAATTAAGAATAATGGAATTTACCTTTTAGCACACTGTGCACTTAACTTTTTTCAAAATGGCGATAAATACTTGTAGTAAATTTTCTTGTAAGTCAACATTTACTTATTATGACTTATTATCTATTGAAGGAAACAAATATAAAGGTTAAGCATGAGAGAAAAGCTGCTTATGGTCTTAGAATTGAGGGAAGTTTAACAAACAAAAACAATGACAGATTTTATGGTACTTTTCAGCTCTTCAAAACTAGCAAACAAAGGAATAAACGTGTAAAAATATGTGCAAGTATAGTCATATGCCTAAAAAATTACCATGATGTATGCTTACAGTGGCATGTGTGCTAATTAGCTCAAATACGGTTATGTTGTGCTTACAGTGGCATTTGTGCTAGTTAGCTTATGTTGTTTAATTGTTTGTTTTTGTCTCACTTGCAAGTTGCAACCGCGAGACAAAGGCGTTAATTTTCCTGTTTTGTCGTAATTGGGGCCAGCGACAACACTGGTTTTAGATCTGTTTTGAGACAGTGCATTGACATGCTAGGCACCACATTCACTGGAATTCTTGTTGAGAAATTTTATGCTTGTGTAGTTGTGGTATATATATATTTATTGCATGCAAGTTTGTTAAAGTGTCCTCACAAAGTGATAGGTGTAAATATGAAATGCAGAGGGTTAGAGCTAAGCATAGTTTTAGAATAATTTTTTTCTCATAAAACATGCATTCAATCTTCATGAAAACATGTGACCCCTCATTAGGACTACAGATATAGTGTTAATGAGGTTCACAGCATGTTAAAAATAGGTGACTCTCTTTTAATTAGAGTTCACAACAGTTATTTTCATGACAAAATAAAAGAAAATTATTCAAAAACTATCACTAAATACATGTAGTTCCTCTTATCCTGAGGTCTTATTACCATTATCATCAAGAAAGTCCTTTTGTCTTTGGTTTTGTTTGAAAATAATGTGTTTCTTTAAGAGTTGTTACAAAGTTTTTGTTACATCTGTAGTTTGTGCTTTATTAATGTTGCTATTACTGTATAGTTTATGAAATATTCTACATTCTATTTATTTGATATAATTATTATTTAGCACAGGTACTCTTCTTATGTTGAGCCTACCTACAGCAGGTACTTCTATTATGGTAAGAGTACCCAGAGCTGGTGAGAGTACCTAGATCAGCTACTCTTCTTATGGCAAGATTACCTGGAGCAGCTACTCTTATTATAGTGAGAGTACCTGGAGCAGGTACTCTTATAATGGTGGGAGTACCTAGAGCAGCTACTCCTATTATGGTAAGAGCGCCTGGAGCAGCTACTCTTATTATAGTGAGAGTACCTGGAGCAGGTACTCTTATAATGGTGGGAGTACCTAGAGCAGCTACTCCTATTATGGTAAGAGTGCCTGGAACAGGAACTCTTATTATGGTGAGAGTACCTAAAGCAACTACTCTTATGGTCAGAGTACCAGGAGCAGGTACTCTTATTATGGTGAGAGTACCTAGAGCAGGTACACTTATTTTGGTGAGAGTACCAAGAGCAGGTACTATATTATGGTGAGAGTACCTGGAGCAGGTACTCTTTTAATTGTGAGAGTACATGTTGCAGCTACTCTTATTAAGTTGACAGTAGCTGGAGCAGCTACTCTTATTATGGTGAGAAGACCTAGAGCAGCTACTCTTATGGTGAAAGTACGTGGAGCAGCTACTCTTATTATGATGAGAGTGCCTGGAGCAGGTACTCTTATTATGGTGACAGTATATGGAGCAGCTACTCTTATTATGGCGAGAATGCCGGGAGCAGCTACTCTTATTATGGTGAGAATGCCTGGAGCAGCTACTCTTATTATAATGAGGGTGCCTGGAGCAGGTACTCTTATTATGGTGAGAATGCCTGGAGCAGCTACTCTTATTATAATGAGGGTGCCTGGAGCAGCTACTCTTATTATGGTGAGAGTACCTAGAGCAGTGACTCTGATTATGGTGACAGTACCTGGAGCAGGTACTCTATTATGGTGACAGTATCTGGAGCAGCTACTCTTATTATAATGAGAGTGCCTGGAGCAGCCACTCTTATTACGGTGACAGTACCTAGAGCAGTTACTCTTATTATGGTGACAGTACCTGGAGCAGGTACTCTTATTAAGGTGACAGTACCTAGAGCAGCTACTGTTATTATAGTGAGAGTACCTGGAGTAGCTTCTCTTATTTTGGTGAAAGTACCTAGAGCAGCTACTCTTTTTAAGGTGAGATAACCTGGAGCAGTTACTCTTATTATAGTGAGAGTACCTAGAGCAGCTATTCTTTTTATGGTGATAGTACCTTAAGCAGGTTCTCTTATTATGGTGACAGTACCTGGAGCAGCTGTTGTTATAATGGTGAGAGTACCTGGAGCAACTACTTTTATTATGGCGACAGTACCTAGAGCATGCACTCTTATTATAGTGAGAGTATTTAGAGCAGCAACTCTTATTATGGTGAGAGTACCTGAAACAGCTACCTTTATTATGGTGACAGTACCTGGAGCAGGTACTCTTATGATAGTGTGAGTATTTAGAGCAGCAACTTCTTGTGAGAGTACCTAGCAAAGATACTCTTAAGGTGAAAGTATGTTCACCAGGTATACCTCTTAAAGTGAGAATACCTAGGACAGAATCTACTAGTACCTAGTTCAGGTTTTCTTATAGTGAGAGTACCTAACGCATGTACTCTTCTTTTGGATAGAGTAACTAGAGCAGGTACTCTTCTCATAGTAGGAGTACCTAGTGCTGGTACTCCTTATGGTGAGAGTAGCTGGTACAGGTACCTAGTGGAGATACTCTGATAATGGAAAGAGTACATAGAGGGGGCACTTTTCTTATGTTAGCATGTGTAGAGAAGGAGAGTCCCAAGAGTAAGTACTCTGATTACTATGTGTATATCTAGAGCAGGTACCCTTATCATGGTACCAAGTCAGAGCAGGTACTCCTATTATGGTGTGAGTACCAGGAATAGGTACTCTTCTTATGGTGAGAATACCTAGAGCAGGTACTCTGAGTATGGTGTACTCTTTGTATTGTGACAGTATCTGTTCAGGTACTCATTATGAGAGTACCTATAGCAGGTACTCTTCTTATTGTGAGAGTACCTAGAGCAAGTACATTCTTATGGTGAGAGTGCCTTGGATAGGTACTCCCCTTATTTTTACAGTACATGGAGCATGTACTCTTATCATGGTGGGAGAACTTAGAGAAGATACTATCATTATGGTAAGGGTTCCTAGAGCATTTTCTATTCTTATGGAAGGAGTAGCTAGAGCAAGTATTACTCTTACGGTGAGATCACCTTGAACAGGTACTTTTAAGATGAGAGTACCTACAGCAGGAACTTTTATGACGGAAGTACCTAGACCAGTTACTCTTATTATGAGCATGTGTACTTTTCATATAGAGAGTACTCTAGGTACTTGTAAAGCAAGAGAAGATAGAACGGGCATTCTTATGGTGAGAGTACCTCGATCAGGTACTCTTATGATGAAAGTATCTAGATTTGGTACTCTTATGGTAGATCCTAGAGCAGGAACTTTCAAAATGAGAGTATCATGAGCAGGAAACTAAATGGTGAGAGTATCCAGAGTAAGTACTCTTATGATCAGAGTACCTAGAGGAGGAAATTTTATGAGTACCTACAGCAAGATATTTTAGATGAGGTTACCTAGAGCAGGAAATTTTAAAATGAGTACCTAGAGCAGAAAATTTTATGATGTATAGTCAGTATCTTGAGTAGGTACTCTTACTATGATTGCACCTAGAACAGAAACACAGAGTTTCGTCATTATAACACTCCTCATTAGAACACTATTTTGGATATAAGGTTCCCCTGTCATGGTTTCCGTTGCGTCTTTACTACAAAGGAATGAAGGGTTATTGAGCAATTAATGCTCACTCGGTTTTTGCTTCCATGTAGTTTAGTCACAGACAGCACTATTCACTTATTGAGCTATAACTTATAATGCTGGATTTCAAATACAGCATAATAATGGGACTACTGAAGTTGGTAATTGTAGAAAATAGACATTAGAGAAAAAAAAAAAACACAAACTCATGAGACCATGTAAGGGATGTGCATTTTCTTTACTTTAGAAGGAATGAGGGACTGTCTATCTCAATGTATGTACATATCATGTTGAATGAGCAAGATATTATATTGAGCAAAGATACCCATTTGCAACAAGATACTATCTTCAGGGAACAAAATATTGATTTGTGCTACAAGATACCTTGTTCCCAAAAGATAATATGTTGGGTCCTCACAATAAAGAAAAAATACTCTAAACCAATTAAATTTTGTGAGCTTTTTATTTACTTGAATTTCCCCAAGGGAGAGTGTGTTACAAAATTTAGTCACAGCAAAACTTTAACTCTGCAAAATTAACAAGTGAGTCAAGAAAGACTGTATTGCCACAAAATTGAGAGTCATGGGCAAAACAGGAAAATAAATAAGCGTCAAAATAAATTGGTTTACACTTCATGGCTATTCCCTGCATAATCTTGGATTTTGCACTCGATGTTCAAAACTGTATTATCTTGATGTGGCTTGGTTTAATATAATTATACTGCCTTGTGTACTTGAATATGTTGTGTAAAACACATATAGTAATATATGCCGTATGAAACATGTATGCCATGAATTTTACAAGAGTATAAAGAATGTGTTTAAAAGAATGTGTAAAGTTTTAGAAATTGTAAATAAAATTATTCTGACAACATGGTGCTCTTACTTGTTTTAGCTAACCTGAGCACAAAAGTCAGCAAGTCATCTTGAACAGGCTCAAACCTCAAGCTGAAGAAATTATGGCTGAAGAACACGCTTGGTTCAGAGCCGGAAGAAGGTCCACAGCACAGAACAGATCTTCAACCTCAAAACCCTATGTGAAAAGTACCTTCAACAGCAGCACAATCTGTTCACAGATCTCAAAAAAACATTTGACAGGGTATGGCATGCAGCCTTATGGGCCAACATTCAGAAGTACAATATCAACACTCATAACCAGACTTACATTTGTATATGGCCACCAGAGCTTGGTTAAGTTTGATAGTTGGCCAAATCATTCATTAACATTAAGAGTTATTGCTACCCACCGAAACTTAGTCTCTATCATATTGTGAGCACAATGGTGGTTACCGGTAGATTTTAGCTCACCTGCACTGGAGGACCATAGTGAGCTATTGCCAATCCAACTGGTCTCTCATGCTTTGTCCTTCTTGCTGCGTCTATCAACAATGTAAAAACAACTTATTCAAACAAATTTCTTCACATTTCAGATGGAGTGTTACCATCTGGGTTTCTAAATTATGCAGTTCAGCCAGAATAAGAATCCATGATGGCTGGCATCACTAAAAAAAGCCCCCCCCCCCCAAAAAAAAAAAAAAAAATAAATAAAACCAAGTCATTTCTAGAATCACTAAGTATATTTGGCTGAAATTTGGCATGGGGTATCAGTGAAACCTTGGTTTGATTTTGCTAAAATTCTAAAGTAAACATGTCATCTCTCTATCAGGAACAACTGCATCTAATTCTTCTAATTCTTTCATGTAATTATTCAAATATATTTACATTCTCAGTGTGTATATCGAAAAGCCCTGCGGTAAACCTTTTGCACGTAATGTAGTTTATACTTCAATAACTACATTGGTTAACGACGTTACATGAGGCTAAGCGACGTCAATATAAAGCATGGTTCTCTCCAATCTGATTGGACATAGGCGACAATATGACGTAGTTGACGCTGTTTTGTTGTTAATAGAAAAACTGCATATAAATGTTTTTTCTGCTTCAGCTGTGGCCTCTAACGCAAAGTTGTGGTCAATGAATAGCTATGAAAGAATGTAAATACGAGGGTTGATCCAGAAATAATGTCACTGCAGCTATAAAATCATGCAGAATGAAAAGAAAGTAACGGAATTTCATATCCAAGTAGCTTAATCTATTCGCGTTAAGTTCTGAAAATGCCATTAAAATATAGTGCAGGGTTGTTGAGATATCGAGATAGACAGAAGGCATGGTAACGACGTAAATGACGTTGTTGAGGTTCTGCATGAAGTTTCGATATTGTGTCATGTCCAAAGTAGCATCTTCGTTGTTTAAGCACAACACTAATGTGTGTTTAACTATGTCCGTCTCTTCCTTCAATATTATTTGTACAGCCCTAAGGCTCATATTCAAGAATTTACACAATGTTTGAATTGCAGAACATCGATTATCATGTTTGGGGTCTAAACAAGAGAAACGTTCTTGTCTGACATTGCACATAAATGTCTTCCGGATTTCAGACGATCCTCTAGGACTCGTCTGCATCACCACAGCGCTAATTGCACCTTTACCCAAGCCTCATAGTCACTGTTATATCACCGCATGTCTAATTAAAAAGCTGTAGTCTTTAACGTTAACATTCCTAGTTTGTGACTAAACCGCATAACTGTGCGCTGACGCGTTTGTCAGAAATCAGCATTTTTCACTCGACAGTACCAAGCATTAGCCCTTACTAGCGAACTTCAAACTGCCATGACTTTATCAAAGTTTCAGCAGTAGGTGTCAAAAATATATTTCTTCATAGTATTAGAATTTCATCTGATTTTGCACGTTAGTTTGATTTTAATTTGTGATTACCTTTCAAAATTATGTTAGTGTAATCTACGTTATTTTAACGTGCTGTGCGATTGCCTCAGTGGCGTACTTTGAACGTCTATATAATTGGAAAGGAAAAAGATTTAAACTTTATATTTATTCTGTAAATCAGAACTGAATTACAGTCCAGCGTGATAGGAATTTTATAATAATGCTACAACGAATAAGCACGTAGTAGACACAGTGACATTACTTCTGGATCAACCCTTGTATAAGCAATGAAGTTAATTTTTCTGGTGTTTATGGAAGTATAAACTACATCGGGTCGCTAGCAAAGTTTACTTGAACCCCTTCGGGATCACTGACTTTGCAGGTGACCCAATGCAGTTTTATACTTCGATAAACACCAGAAAAATCAGAAATACAACTATGCTACCTTCAGCAACGGTAGGTGATATAAACATGATACAGTTTGTCTTCAGTTTCTGAACGTCCTTGCCAAAAATGCAATTCTGTTGTTGATTGTTTCTTGAAAGTCTGACCCCAACATGCATAAAAGCCTTCATATTTTTTCGATCTGGCCAACGATTATTGATGTGCAGCAGAAATGTCACCAATGATGTTCTAACAAGGATAGTTAAAAGGAGCACCATCAAATCAACTTGTTCATAAACAAGAGCTGTCGCCTGACAGCATAGCTCGCCTGAATAGTGCTTGCCCATCACACAGTCGCTTTGGAGGTGTGGACTACTATGCATAAAACTTCAGGCAAGCATGTCCATAATGACAACACATTTATAAACAAAAGCTATCTAAGAAATAAGTCTTAAAATAAAATTAAAATAAAAAAATCCACATGAAATTTCAAAGTCCATGAGCTTGAGGTCAAAGAACTAAGTGGGAGGGGTGGGGGTGGGGTCTAGAAGCTAGGATGTAACAAAACCATGAACCATTATCTAACATCAGTCCAAGTATTAGTATCAACTGAGTCCATTGTGGCACTGTGAAATTATGTCTTCAGAAATATAAAACTTTAACCAAAATCTTTAAGACAAAACTCTAAGTCGATGACCTTGACTTCAAGGTCATCCAGTGGGGTAAGTATATAGTGTTTTGTAAAAACTCAAAAAAGTGTCTAACATCAGTTCAAGTGTAAACTAAATCTCTGCCAAGCATTGTGAATCAGTATGCAATTACAAAACTTTAATAAAGAACAAATTTCCAAAGTCTGTGACCTTGACATCAAGGTCACTGAGCGGGGTTGGGGTAGTACTCGGCAAAACTTTGGACTAAGATCTAACTAAAGTGTAAATATAAAAAGAATTCATCACTGGATTCAGGAGATATGTGTCTTTAAAAGACTTTAACCAAAACATCCAATCAATAAAAAGACAATTTTCTAAGTCCACAACCTTGACATCAAGGTCACTGAGGGGGGTGGGGGTAGTACCTTGGAAAACTTTGGACCAATATCTAACTACAGTGCAAGTATCAAAGGAATCCATCCATGGGTTAAGGAGATATTGGGCTTTATAAAACTTTAACCAAAACATCCAGTCCAAAAATACTCCCAATTTTCTAAGTCCATGACCTTGACATCAAGGTCATGGAGTGGGGTGGGAGTGGTACCCTGTTAAACTTTGGACCAATATCTACCTACAGTGCAAGTATCAAAAGAATTCATCCATGGGTTAAGGAGATATAGGTCTTTAAAAAACTTTAACCAAAACATCCAATCCGGACGCCGACGCTGACGCTGACGCGGACACGGACGCCGACGCGGACGCCGACGCCGGGGTGACAACAATAGCTCTTCCTGAACTTTCGTTCAGGCGAGCTAAAAATGTGGGAGGAAGATAAAAGTTTATTTTATGAAAAATCTTGAAACTGGCGCAAACTGTCGCTTTACATGAAAATTTTGAAAAACTGTCTGTCTAGCAATATAAAAACGTTAGATCAATACTACAATTAATATGATAATTATAACTGTTTCACTTCCTTCATTGTGGTTCTTTTTCAGAAATCTCGCTAAAATCTATACGGCAGAACTTACTTTGGTATATATTCACTGTTTGAAGACATAAGAACCTTCATGCAGCACAATCGGAAGGACATCTAGCAATGAGTAGAGTTCCCCTATTGCGCTATACTCCAGCTTTTAGATAGCAAACTGTAACATTTAGGCTCTCAGTTATCAACATCAACACAGTTTTGAATCTGTTATTTTCATACTATCTAACTCCTAACTTAAAATGGTCAGACCAGAATATTTACTACTCAAAAGAAGTTTTGCTCTTAAACTATATCAGACGGAAGACAACACTGGGGAATCTAGGCCCTTGTATCATTGTGACTCCTGGTGGCTATGAGCACCTGACAAAACTGAGGACAGAACTGACACCCATCGTGATAGAAAACAGTCTGACTGACTATAGTGGTATTTGCTCTTAACAAACTATATGGGAAATCATCCTGAATTAAGCTTTTGCTCTTTAAAAGCTTGTATTTACCAAGACGGGCGGAACCGATGACCATCTGTTCACAGTTATAATAACGAAGCATAAGACTATTAAGCATACAAAAGAGCCATGTGTTTCATTGCTTCTCATATGACTTTTACACACTGATAAACCAGTACACTTTGTACTGGTTTACCGGTTAGGAGGTCTAAGCCTACCGAGGAATAGTGTGGAACCTTAGGTTTAACATGACCATAGCTGATTGCCAAGGACGTAAAGCAACAAAACAACAAGTTTTACACAGATGACATACGACTGTTTTGCATTGGATCTATAGAAAAAAGTAAGCCGATGCAAAACTTCTTTTTCAGAAGTATATATGTCATTAGGTTGAAAATTGGAGAGGCTAGTGACAACCAGTTTATAATTTGATATAATTTTAAATGACAAGATTATCGGTCCATTGAAAAAGAATAACAAGTAAAAGTCAGTATGTTACTGTTTTTAATTAAACGACTCGAGGAAACCAACAGAGTGGTTGTGCACCCAGCGCAGACTCAGATCAGCCTGAGCATTCGCCTAGTCTGATCAGAATCTTTGCTCTCTGCACAGAGATAGCTTAGGTCCTTAGCTACCCTTTAAGCGCTAAGCTAAGAGTCTGATCAGATTTGGCAGATGCCCAGGCTGATCTGAGTCTGCGTTGGGGCGCACAATCAGTTTGTTGGTTTTCTCGTGTCGTGGCTCAAATAAGAATAACATGGCTGAGAGAATTTCTAACGTCTTCAACTGAAATCAGTCTATGGTAGGTCTCCATATGTGGCTTTAATTATATCAAACAGAAAGACAAGGGTGCTCTTAAAGTGGAAGCAACTCTGGTATTTTAATTTTGATACACCTTTCCTTTGAGGGTCACTTCTTAAAGAAAACAACTGCCCTCTAAGAGCAAATTCGTTAAAGAGTAGACTAGTTTTCAAAGGACTTCATCGTTCAGGAAAGCAAATAGGAAGTTAAATGCTGCTTTCATTGAGCCGCGACACAAGAAAATCAACAATGTGGTCGTGCGCCCGGCACAGACTCAGATCAGCCTGGGCATCCAACCAGTCAAATAACACTCTTCGCTAAAGGCTTAAATGGTAGCTAAGGTCTGAGCTGCCTCGATGCGGACAGCGAAGACTGATCAGACTGAGCGGATGCCCAAGCTGCTCTGAGTCTGCGCTGGGCGCACAACCACATTTTTTGGTTTTCTTGTGTCGCGGCTCATTTGTAAAACTAGAAAGATTTTTACAGAAAAACAGATACCCTTACTAGTACATTCCCGCCTCCTCATATCCGTTCAAGAATTACATTTTAGTTAAAATTCAGGTCTTAAGAGATTCTGCAGCCTTGAAAATGAAATCAATGTCTCCAAAATGTAATCAGCTCTACAGTCTCAATAATAAATCCCTGCAATGTTGAGAAAAATCCATCAACTATAGAATATATCATATATATACAACACTATGACCTTGAAAACAAGGTCAGTATCACTAAAAACAAATCATCTCTTAAACCTGCCACAATAATATATTTATGCAAATTTGATCACTATCCACCCAATGATTTGAGAAATATCTAAATTTTGGGGGAAAAGTGACATTTGTAATATAGCTTTTGACAATAGTAATTTGGTCACTGTCACCACTTGCGATTGTCCCATAGATATATTCAGGCAAGTCTGAGAAAAATCCACTTACTATTTTTTAAGATATGCTATATACTACCCTATGACTTTGAAAATAAGACCAGGGTCACTAAAAACTACTAATCGCTTAAACCTGCCAAAATAATATATCCATGCAGTTTGATCTATGTCCTCCTACAGGTTCAAGAAATATCTCTCTTGTAGAAAAAAATTGCCATTTCTAAGTTGGCATTTGAGGAAAATCCATCCACTGATTCAAAAGACGATGTATGACCTACACCTCTATGACCTTGAAAATAAGGTCAGGGTCACTAAAACCTTATCATTTTGTTAGCCAGTCACAATAATAAATACACGAAACTTTGACCATTATACACCCACTGATTCAAGACATATCTCATTTCTAAGGAAAATTTAACATTTTTAGTAAGCTTTTGACCTTGACAATGAGGCCAAGATCATCAAAACAACTTTCCATGTCTAAACTTTACTATGTACAAAATGTACTGTCTTCTGTGACACTGACTTTGCACAGACGCTTGCGAATGTGCAAAGTTAATGTCACTGTTCTCATTGCAAGATAGGCAGCAAATAGTACACATGACACAGTAGTCAGTATAGTACAAAGACACAGTAAACAGTCACTCTTAGCGTATGCTGTTGTGCTTAGGAAAGTAGATGTAGCCATTGTCACTACAGGGTAAACAACTGACAGGAAACGTCAAAATACAGTATTTCATAAGAACAAGTCAATGTGATTGTCACAAGGAATGTAAGTGTCCAATTTTAGATTCTATGCGGATGATAATACGCTGTCCTACAGCCATAGAGATCTTTCTCAAACAAGAAATGTGGTTGAGGCTGAAAGTGAAAGCATCATTCAGTGGTTTAGCTTCAACAACATGCAAGCAAATCCTGAAAAGTTTCAAGCCATAGTTCTTGGGAGAAAGGCCTATGATGGCTGTAGGAGTTTTAAAATAAGTGGTACTGAAGTGAAATGTGAGGAGTCAGTAAAGCTACTAGGAGTTACTTTTGATTATTTACTAAATTTTGACTTGCATATTTCAGCTATGTGCAAAAAGGCCGCCAAACAAATCAATGTACTCTTAAGATTAAGTAAATACATAAGTTTAGAAACTAAACTTTTAATTTACAAGTCCTTCATAAGATCTAACTTTAGTTACTGTCCACTAGTCTGGCATTTCTGCTCAAAAGCTAGCTCCAACAAACTGGAGAAACTACAGTATAGAGCACTCAGACTGGTGTACAGTGACTATACAGGCTCTTATGAGGACTTACTTAAAAGGGCCAACATGTCAACCTTGCAATTGGGAAGAATTAGAAATATAGCTGTGGAAGTTTTTAAAATACTAAACGGTCTTTCTCCAAGCTATATATGTGACCTGGTTAATTTTAAAAATTCTAATTATTCTTACAGATATCAAAACCTGGTGGATCTGCCAAGAGTGAACTCGACCACTTACGGTAAGAGGTCATTTCGTTTTGAGGCTGCCCACGTCTGGAATAGTCTCCCAAATGAAATGAGGATCACCACTGACTTCAAGGAGTTTGGAAGACTGGTTCGGACGTGGGGAGGACCCTCATGTAAGTGCTCCTTTTGCAGATTTAACCTTTAATTATTTTATTAATTTGCTTAGCTTAATTTAGTTTTGTTTTCAGTTGCTTTTTCTTATATTGTTTTCTTACTCGTATGTGCTTTTGTTGCTTTTAGTTTGTTTACTCTGTTGTGACTTGCTGTCACCGCTTTTAGTTCTGCTGCTGTTGCTGTTTTGTTTCATTCTATTTGTAATGAAATGAAGCATTTTTAATTTCATTACATGCATGCAGATTTGTTTGTATAATCAGCTGGGCCAAAGCAGTCTACCTTTTATCACTTTCGTTTCCCTAGACACACATGCTCTACAAAGCATGTTTGTCTTGGGGAATATTTTTCGACTTTCGGACTAAGGTACACTGCAGGTGGAGCTGATGAAGATAAATGTCTTCCCTGGCCGAATATATATATATATATCTTTTATTTCAGCATGTTTTACTGTTTTTTATCTCAGTCAGTTCAACTTTTTGTCTTTGTTGATGTATTTTCCTCCTCTAGGTAGGAGCACCGTTCCGCACAGGAACGTGATTAAAGTTCAGGTTAAAAGTTTATGTTAAAATCCACAACTTATAAAAATCTAGCTGGCCGACACCTAAAAACTTCTATGGAAAGTCTATGTACACGTCGGATGGCAGCAAACAACCATTACCCCCTGGGATTTTCTAACTGTAACTTGCGTACGTGGATTTTATAAAAACAGTTTCTTGACAGTTGTTCTATATTATCTTGTACAACTTAAAAACATATTAGAATTGATGTGTATATCTGTGATAACCCTTGTTCTTACTGTGATGCAGTGTTACTTTTATTGTGTATAGTTTTTCTCTTGGTTTGTCGGTAAAATAGCCTTAATGGCTAATGTTGTATATGTTGTAAAGCTAAAAACCGACGTTAAATAAAGTTTCTTGTATCTTGTATCTTGTATTCACTGGTTGGTTGCCCCACGGGCGGACAAATTGTTTTCCGCATCTGAAACATAATGTTGGAAAATAGTGAATATGTAATACATACTGTATTTGTCATATTTCATTCTATGTCAAAAGGAAAATCGCTGCAACAAATAATGTAAATGTTGAAACCATCGCCATGTATCGTATTATTATTATTATTATTATTTCGGGCAATAAAAAGGCCACTTTAGATAAATGTTTGTAGTTTACGTAACTGATATTTTATGAAAACTTCTTGTTCTCTTTAGGCTTGAACAACTTTTCAAAACTTAACCTGTCCTGTAAACCTGTTAAATTATGGCCACAAACAATAACTTGCAACTTCGCTCGATCATACATCAAAGAGGAAATCATATACAGCATTGTACTACCCTCGCTATATACCTAAATCTTTTATACCTCGTAACGTGCATAGGTCTACACTGAGGTATTGTGCTATAAGTGAGTTATGGCATGGTGTGCCCATCAGTACGGTCGGTGACACACTGCCTTAGCACATACCTGGCCGACTATTTTAATTTACAAATAATACTATATACCTGGGAACACCATGGTTATTTCATTACTGCCGGAACCCAAAACCAATATGACCTTCTGTATACCTCCAACAGGAGTCACAATGACACAAGGGCCTAGGTTCCCCAATGTGATTGCCGGTCCGACATAGTGGCGGTCAGTTGGACCTTGGCCCGGAGGCTGTGTTTCTTGCACTGAAGAATATAGTATTTAACAAATAAATCTAAGATACACTCAGTTCAGGTTGGAAATAAATACCATTTTGCAATGCCAAACGAATAACACAGAAACTTAAAAATGAGATACACTGTACCGTTGTTGGCGTTATTTTACCTGTTATGAATAAAGTGCCCATCTATATTTTTCTACAATTTTTGGCCCTGACGCATAATTGTCGTATCAAAGGTGGTGTAGGATACCGGAAATCCTCTGTGTTCTGAACAGAATGGGCAGGTGCGTTTGGGGATCTACATCATTCTCATTCACTGACTATTTCACCGGTCCTAAATAACTGAACTACTGCTGAAGGAGGTGTAAAGCAATAAATTGACGTGCCATCTAATTAAGAGCCACCAAACCTTAACTTATAGTAATCTGTCTATGGCTACAATGATTGCCAGGATCCATGGACTGTTTAATTTATAAAACTGCGTACATATAGCAGAGAGGCGCGGTAGTCGAGTGGTTAGAGTGGCTCGGCTATTGTGCAGAAAGTCACCGTAAGGTCGTGAGTTCGCGGCTCACTGTCGCCAAACGATGACTGGAAAACTCTCTCTGTCAACCCAGCAGTAAATGGGTACCTTTTTCGAATCAGGGAAGGATAAGGCAGCGAAAGGAGAGGGATGGGCTCCGCCTTTCATCAGCTGTGCCAAAGATACAGTGGGTCTCTAACCCCCACTGCCCCTACGGCTATTAGGCTATGGGAAACCTTTACCTTTACCTTTTTACATATAGCAGATGCGCTGTCTTTTAGACGTCTAAGTGTGCTCATTCTTCTTCTGGCTTAATTATGGTAAACGTCGCGTATGTAAACTCACGACCAACAGTCAACAGTTGAAAAAAAGCAAAAACATACCACCGGCATATCCAGATCCCCCATCAGCCATGCTATCTCTTGTGTGATGCCTGTAAAATGCAATAAACTGACATGTGTTTAATCAACCATAAGCATATCTTAAGGTGTATTGGTACCCCACAATAATTTTCCCGACAAATTTAGAAAGAGGGAATAACTTTTTGACTTCTTATTTGCTCTCCTAGACAACAAAATGCTTCCAAAATAGAGTCTACTCTTATAAAGGAAAGGATCTTCAACCAGGGGAGACAACTAATTACTTTAAGAGTTAACTCTTATTGAGAAGGGAGGCAAAACTGGAAATGACAAAGTTGCTTTCCTGGAAAGTGTACCCGTTCACCTTTACACTTGGTAAAGTAAGTTTCTATCAATGATATCATTAAGTGGGAAATAACTGATGTAGTATCATGAAATTGGTTTAATCGAATTAGAATTTGTATCTTTTACACAATCATAAATTATTACATGTCCATCAATGTACAGTGTATGATGTAAATCTGTCCACTTGTGCCACTAAACTCTAATCATGTTTTTTTATTGCTCACTATCACTAACGCATCAGTATGTGAGTTGATTTTAAAGTTCATCCATCCTTTCAGGAGATATGGCGCCGACAGGAAGCTGTGCCTAAAGAATTCGCAGCAAGAAACAAAAATGGATGGGCTGCGCCCTCCCCCCCCCCCCCCCCCACCCCCCCCCCCCACACACACACACCTTTTCCCGCCCACCCCTCCCAATACAGTGGGGAGGGGATGCAATGCGAATAAAATAATGAATTTTACATTTCTTTTAACAGTCCTTTTATGAAATAACTCAATACCGTAACTCTGGCCATATTTTTATTTTTGTCCAAGTTGTCTCCTTTTGTGGAGTTATATCCCTTTGGAAAATAATCATAAAGAAATTTTCGGCATTTTAACTTATCAGCAAGATATCTCGAAAAGTATTTTAGCTAGGGACTTGTTGAAACTCGGTCAGCTGATTGGATGAAGCGTAAATCAATTGATTAATTGAAGGGTCAGTGCAACAAGGGACCTATCTCCATTTTTCATGATTTCGAGAAAAACGCAAAAAGCATATTTTTTTTCTCGAAACTCGAAATGATTGCTTTTTGTTGCACAGATAGTCAACATATGTTGAGAAACATTGATTTTAAGCGGTGTTGCGAATATTCCACAAGAAATAAACTGAGAAAAACTGGATTTTGGCGATTTTATTCGTGCAAGAAAGGGCCTAACTCCATATTTCATAAAAATGAAAATCGCATTTTAAAAGTTAATGTGGCCTTATCAGTAATAAAAAAATACATAACATGGTAAGGATAAGTTATTTTTAGCAATAGCATTTGTTAAAATATGAATAAGACCCACGTAAAACAAGATTGTCGCAAAAGAATTAAGATGTTTATGCAATAAAGGTCCTAACTCCATCATGTAATTTTCAGATCAATTTTTAATAATCTAGAAAATGTTTAATTTAGTTGAAAATGACTTTTATCACCAAAATGTTTTAATATGAAAGTACTTACATGCTTCCTTTAACTCTAACACGTAAACCGATACATTGATGAAATATAGTGAGGAAACAAATTTGATGGATTTAGGTCTTCTGTTGCATAAAAGGTGCAAAATGGAGATAGGCCCTTTGTAAAAATTTTGCAACCTCTTCAAAAGCATTCTTTTGGCTGGTTCTATGGTCAAAGGGGAGATAAATAGGTGAGGAAACATGTTTTTTGCATATTCGAGTGATTAACTCATTTTTGACCAAAAAAGGAGATAGGTCCCTTGTTGCACTGACCCCTTCAATTTTAAACGAATTCTGCATATTCTGTCGGAGTAACAGCCCGTTGAAAATTTCAGCAGTTCTAACTTGTCAGCAAGATATCCCCAAAAGCGTTTGAGCCTGGGACTTGAAACTTGGTCTGCTGATTGTAAATGATAAGAAAATCGACTGATTGACTTTTAAACAATTTCTGTCAGTAGTTTAGTACAGACCATTCTCTCTAAGGGTCAGCTGGTTGGGGACATATTGCGTTTTACCAAAACATTTTCTTCTGAACAATATATCCGTCACATGAGGACAATTGAAGGGTGATAATGAAAGTTTGTGTTGTGTGGCACCCAGTTTGCGAGCTTACTTTTAAATCTTAAACTAAATAGACACATATCACATATTTGTCATAAAAATATAGTATTATCATGGCAATTTCACGGGCTCCCTGCACAGTGCTTTCATTGAGTGTATCCGACACCAAGTACGCGGACAAACTAAACAGTCTTGGTTCTCCTTCTACTGAAGTATGTATTCTGCTTATGCCAATCCAAAGTCTATCAACACATACCACATACTTGCCATAAAAGTCATAGTCTTCTAACGCTTTAAGCACGGACGTCTTTCACAGGGTTTGCATTTTTTAATCTTTGATTTTTCTCGTGTTTTCAGGTGGAACCACTTAACCACATTTTCACCGAAAATTTCACGACAAACTTTCACGGCATTATTTTCTTGGCCTCCTGTGACTTTTTGTGTGATATGCAAAGTCAAAGTATTTACTTTAGCTTCCGTTCTGATCCTTTAAATTTTCACGGTAAATATACTGGTCAAAATAAGTTCCGCTTGACTTTAGCATTTTTTTTCTGAAAAGGTACCATAATGAATGAAGTTAAACAGTCATTGTAGAAACAATTTTTATATTGCTAGCCAGACAAGTTTTTAAACTTTGATGTAGATCGAAAAGGTACCATAATGAATGAAGTTAAACAGTCATTGTAGTACTGACAAACAATTATTATATTGCTAGACAGACAAGTTTTTAAACTTTGATGTAGATCGACAGTGTGTGCAACTTTCAGTTTTTAGTGGGGGTTGTTTCTAATTTTCCGAGATTTCTCACGAAACAAACTCGACTTTTCTTTCAGTTTTGTTCTCCTTTTCCCATCTGTTCCTCTTAGATACATTTTTGGGATTCCAAATGTTTTAAATACTGTAGAAAATTGAAATTCGAAACAGAGTTAACGACAACCTAGCACTTTTAAATTTCAACGTTTAGCCAGAAAAGCCAAGCTTTCTAAAGTTGCCGCGGCCTTGCCATGAACATTTTCAAAACGGTATGCCCGTCACAATTTTGCAATAACTGATGCATTCTTAATGAAGAATATTGCGAAGAAAGCTATTAACATGTCCAGTAAAGCAGATCTAATATTTATGACCAATAAGAATCAAATTTCCTATTGTTTTGATTCAAAGAGAGGTAATTTACAATCTTACGCATTTTAAAATGCAATCTTCGCTATTTGAAAGTTTGGTCCGGTTTTGTTTAGATGTTTCTGGATTGTAGGGTTTCTTGTGAAAGAAAACAACACAAACGTAACGGTACTGCGGTTGGGCTGTAAACGCCTAGTCCCAGTTCCTATTGTTTACTAGGTATGCGAGACAACTCTGTTTATGCAAGCAGGAAGCTGAAACTTTAAAAACTTTTCCGTGGACAAATGTTTGGGAAACCAGTTGAAAGTAAAATACCTTGAAAATGTTATATCTGGAATCATCAATATCACGATTAAAATTGCGGCGGAACTTATTTTGGCGAGTATATGTTCTTAATACCTATACAGTGTGTTTAATCAAACTATTTGGTTTTATTATAGCTTTTTGTTCGAAGAGAGAGAACTCTACATATTACCTCGAAGTATTTCAAGATAGAGTTACTGCTACAAGGAAGTTAAATTACCGTAATAATCACAGTATTGTCCTATAATTGAAAAGTTTGTTTTAACAATGCAGTAATGCACCCATCAGTAGCCCACCGAAGCTGAGCAGTCTTTTCGGTATCTGCAATGTTTGTGCAGACCACGGATCTGTGACGGAACTTACAATTGAGGGACATAGCACATTCGCAGGCTAGCAGAGTAGTCTGATTTAGATTCACACTGTTTGCTCAAGTCAATCGCAGCTGTCCACATATTTAGAGTCATTCGGGCCAGTAAGTATAAAAGACATATAGTAAGTTATACATAAAAAGAGAGAGGAAATAAAAGAGGTCGAAACTGATACACTGAGTGTGGTACAATATATCAGACACGATTTTCTATGAACAATTATGGACAACACTACCTGCATCCACCAGAAATAGTTTACGCTGAAATCTCATTCCAAGAAAGTCACCAATAAACGCAACAATCCATGATACAATCATGTACATATAACACACTAATGCAACGATAGCAGTGGACTTGGTTATATTGCTAATGTTGATGAGTTCTGAACTCCAAAAGCGATAGTCCGGCAATCCAGGCGTACCTTTCTCCGTCTTTCTGTATTTTGACACCTGCACTTTTACTTGTCGCCTGAACTTTCAACCAGAGCATCGTTCTATTGTAATGTTTCAGGACAACTACGGTTATTATTTTAGGCGTCCCAAGAGTAAAATGATCACGTAAAATGCTTACGTTGCGCAGTTAAACGCTACTCCGCACACACAACATCCCCACCTCCAAATCGCTATATCTTTCTTGTCATATTTGATGATTGAGCCCAATCATTGGCAATACTATTGGCTCAGACCAGTGCAACAGCGCGTAAGAAGTTTCGCACATGACAGGACTGCTCAAGAATAATTGAAAAAAAAAAAGAAAAAAAGAAAAAAAAGAAAAGAAACAAAATCGATATACCTATTCACTGAGCCCAAAACATACACCGTATTGCGATCCATTTTACGTTCTGTAAAAATTCTGAGTATTTAGACAGATAGGTCTGAGCAAACAGTGCAGATCCAAACCAGAGGGCTCCCAAAGCAGCGATGAAGGTCTGTATCGTTAGCCTTTCCATCAACATCTTTTGAACGCGTTTCTGCATTATAAAACCAAATTATTGTCTCGTTTCCGGACAATTTCGGTTCTGCAATTATATTAGGTGAGTCCCATTTTTCTTTAGAATTGTCACGGGTACTGATGCCAAAGATGAACAAGGACGCGAATTAAGAACGCTGTAGTTCCCTAGCTGCTATGGACAGTTGTGACTAGGGAGGAACAAATCGTGGCCCGACCGAGAATCGAACCAAGAGCTTCTCACGCACCTTGCGGGTACTCTATTGAGCATGTGGTCGACCTTTGACGCAATGAAGAACGGGATAAATGAGTTATGCGGGATTTTATTACCCATTCATTCATACTGCAATTATTTTGTGTTGACCAAAAACGAAGGAGTTGAGCATGAGTGGAGATTAATGCAAACAAAGAGAAGGCTCGCGACTTGAGCATGACTAGAACCCACACGTTCTTGAGAATGGACTCCTAAGCGTTTCTGCCTCGGCGCATATACTAAAACAATGCAAAGTCCATAATCTGATATAATTGATCCTGAATAGAACCCACATCTTCTTGCGAATGAGCTTCTAAGCGACAGTGGCTAGACGAGCATCACACGACAATATTATGTTCAAAATCTGATATGCAGTTAGACTAGAACCGTTTTCTGTTTGACTTTGGATGCATGAACGTTAGTACCACAGAGAACATTCCAAAACAATGCTAGGTTCATAATCTGATATTGAGCCTGACTAGAACCCACACCTTAATGCCTCTGCGAACATCCCAAGACAATACAAAGTTCACAACCGGATAAAACCCAGACCTTAATGTCTCTTCCGACATTCCGACATCCCAAGACAATACAAAGTTCACAACCAGATATCGAGCCTGACTAGAACCCACACCTACTTGAGCATGGACTCCAAAGCGATAATGCCCATGCAAACATCCAAAAACAATAAGTCCATTATCGGATAGTGAGCCTGACTAAAACCCATGCCTTGAGAATGACTCTTAACCGTTAATGCCTCGGTGAACATCCCGAAACAATACTAAATCCATAATTAGATATTCTAATGCACTTCCAAATGTAATGCGACCCTGATTGGATAACGTCAAAACTTTGCGACAGTATATTCTGCGATATACAGTACTGTCGCAAACCTGACGTCATTATAAAACGTCGCTTCTCATTGGCTGACATTTGGCTTTACGCTGCTGAAGGCGCTTGCAATGGGTGCAAAAAAGTACACATTGAAAGGTGAAAATGCAAAAAAACTGCATTAGAATGGGGATAACTATATTGAAAATTGTCATTTTTGGGGGGGGGGGGGGGGGGGGGGTAAATCGTCGGTTTACGGTCGCAAATTTCCGACCATAAAACCGACGATTTACCTCTCCAAATGACAAGTTTGAATATAGTTATCCCCTAATTGAACCTGACTAGAACCCCCACCTCCATGAACATAGACTCCTAAGCGTTTATGCCTCGGCGAACATCCCAAAACAATACTTAGTCCTTAATCTTATATTGAACCTCGGCAAACATCCTTCGAGAATGCTATACACTCTGATACTGAGCCTATCTAGAACCCATACTTTGAGAATAGACTCCGCAGCATTAGTACCTCGGCGACCACCTCGGACCAATCCTAAGTCCATAATATGATACTGACAGAGATATTCAGTTCATATGATTCCGTCTTTGTGGCCGATTTCGTTGTTCCACTTTCTTTTGACGGTCCTAGGGAACTATTCCACTGCAGGCACCCCCTCCAGGGTGCGTTGAGTCGAGTATAGGGGAAAAAATAAAATTGAAATTATGCAAAAGAAAAATTATAACTATAAAATTTTTTGTTCAGTGTCAGATCCCAGCTTAAACAAATTGCACATTAAGCACATGAAAATTAGTTTTGCAAAACTGTTAATGACAAAAATAAAAACTTACGTTTAAAAGCTATAACTATTCCTTCAGCAAATAACTGATTGCTTCTGACACCCTTGTTATTTATAAGCCTCATATAAGGATGTCAACATTTTTTCACATGCCCGATTGATATCCAGCTCGATAGTCTCTACACTGGTTCCTATTTCAAATAATGGTTGTTTATAGTAGTGTAATACAGCAAGCCGGACACATTTTGCGCGACAATTTAAATGGAAGAATAACCAACTGTACCAACGGTATCAGTATATAGAAAAAACGTAATTAATATTTGCAGTCACAGTGTATACTACACTGGTTCCTGGTCTCACACTATGTTAGCCATGTCGAAGCCGAGACCATTTATGAAGCCTCCTTATGTATTTTTCAAAGTATTTATAAATAACGTTATGTATCTAGTCTTTAAAATGTGGTCGCCTTCTGAAATAAGAGTCACTTGAAACGTACCTAACGATAAGTGCTAACAGGGAAAACTCTTACCAAGTAGTCTTGCTTTTCTTGAATAATCTGTGCACCCAACGTGAAAAACGAAAACTTATGAATTGATAAATATTCTAATATAATTGAGTTACAATATACGCCTGCTATGTTTGTCCGACGTTTCAGACACGAGTGGCATAGGACAGTGTTTAGCTGTGCATCCAACGTGAAAAATGAAAATATGCTAATATAATTGAGTTACAACATACGCCTGCTATGTTTGTCCGACGTTTCAGACACGAGTGGCATAGCACGGTGGTTAGCTGTGCAACGATCGTGATCCAGATCTGTATATATAAGATGTCTCGTATTTTCAGGGAACAGGTATACTATAAATACTTTTCAAAGATTTTAAGTAAACCGTTTGTATGTCTGTGGGCCCCAGATGCTAACTACTATAAAGCGGCGCCGAATACAGGACCTTCAACGCAGGACTCAATAAATTTTCTGTTTACAAGACTGTCATCATTTAAGACATATCTACCACCCCACTCAAAAGATAAATAAAACTCCGGTAGGTTAATCGACCAGTGGCTAGTCTAGGTAACTGCATCATGCAGGTTTCTGGATTATGCAGTTTGCTCTCTGGTAAGCTCTCTAAAATAATGGCGCAGTATTTGTTGGAGATAAATAAAACTCCGACCAGTGCAGTGGCTATGCTAGGTTACTGCATCATGCAGGTTTCTGGATTATACAGTTTGCTCTCTTTCTAAACTAATGGCGCAGTATTAGTGAAGGCCCTGCTGTTGGAGATTACCATTAACCTTACATGCAATTCTGCTCAAATCAGTGCTAGAGGGCATGAGTAGCTTGTACATTACATTATGGGTCGAGATTAGACTAAATTAACAGTCTGAGAGTAAGCCATTTTCGTATCGTTATTGTGATCATAATTGTCAACGGGTCCATCCTCATTAAAACATGCTACGCCACAGAGTTTCACGTTTTAGAGGCCAGAGTTATTTACATAAAACATATCCAGATAGTTATAGTTTCATAAACTGTACGTGAACACTTGTTTTTTCGTAAGCTGTACGTACACAGTTTTAGTTGCGTAAACAGTTCGTACAAAGTTGTAGTTTTGTAAACTGTTCGTGCACAATTCTAGTTTCGAAAACTGTACGTGCAAATTTGTAGTTCCGTAAACCGTACGTGCACACTTGAATTTCTGTAAACTGTACGTGCACAGTGCACCGTTGTAGTTTCGTAAACTGTACGTACAGAGCTGTAGTTTCGTAAACTGTTCGTTTGAGTTCCATAAATTATAGTACAACATTTGACTTTCTTAAGTACCATGCAAAGACTTCCGCTGTTTTAGTCGGTGCTGGAAAATCTTTTATTGAACACTAGTACTCGACAAAAGTATCTCCGAGTTTCACCTGTACCGACACTGCTCATCTCACCAAAAGTTAAAATCTTAAACAGTCCCTTCAAGAACAGAGAACACTTTTTAAAGAAGGAACATGGGTCATACTTCGAAGTTTCGGCTTCTCAAGCCTCATCAGTAACTTTGACAATATCTGCTGACGAAATCCAGAGAAAAGCATACTCAAAATATTGATAAGTATCATATAGAATCGAAATGATTAAAAAGGAATGATCTAGAATAAGATTTTCAAACAATCAAAAACATCTGGTTTCTCAGAATATATATCCTGAGCTTTAAGGACAAAAATAAAATATAATCTGCACTATGGATGATATACGGGGTGACGTTATACCGCCGCCACACGACACAACACCAGCTTCAGCGAAGTCAAATTAAAATCCTAAAAAAGTTCCTTCAAGAACAGAGACCATATTCAAAAGAAGGAACATGGGTCTTACTTCAAACTTTCGGCTACTCAAGCCCCATCAATGTCCCTGACAATATCTGGTGATGAAAACCAGAGAAAAGCATTGTTATCTTAAGCAGGATGCAAATATCACATGCACTCAAGGCACTGGTCGTATAGAAGCTCACGTGCCTATGTCGTCAAGTGACCATGGCAATATGAAGACGGCATGAATGACACGTCGGTTCTTTACGTTATCGTCCGGCGTTGCTATTCTTTATGTTATCATCCGGAGAAGCAAAATGATGCTACGCCGGACAATAAGGTATTAACCGACTCTCCATCCCTGAAATCATTGACTTCTGTTAAATTAGATAAAGTCCTCTAAAATTCTGTTTTTTTTTCTGTTTCAATCCTCGTAACGGCGTTTCCAAAGTGGCTCAGGGGTACGTAACCATAGTTCCACACACATGTCGCCGAGTTTCCGTCCATAAGTCCTTTAAAACGTAAATACTTTGCATTTTATAAGAAATATTTTATTTATTTGCATAATGTCTTATACTTTGTCATAGTGAAATAATGCATCAGTTTATCAAGAATAAAATTTTGATAAAAAAATATGAAAAATACTTAGAAACTTATCGTAAATAAAAAGTATGATTTTTCGGGGTTCTGTATAAATCTCACTATGAAAGGTACAATGGTAATTTTAATACTTTTTGCCATAATATAAACTGATAAATGAAGTTCATATCGGCCAGGTTCAGAATCCAAGATGACTGCTGCTACTGACATAGTAAAAATAACAAAACTACTGGATATATCTAGCTGGAACTTGGCTCAGAGCATAAGTGGGACGCTACCTCATAAGATTGTAAAATTTGACGAAAACAACTTTGACGTAATTACGGCACTGTGACCCATTTTTGTTTATATTTCCGATTTTGCTAAAATGTCATTAACCCAGGAACACATTAATTGATTTGGTCAGATTTGGCCAGAATGATCTTTAAATGAAATTTCTTTCAAGTCTTTTTTTCTAATGGACCATCCAAGGTGGCCTCAGCCGACGTTGCAAAAATAGCAGAAACGTGAAAATATCAAAAAAAATTCTGAATGGGCAAACTTCGTATCGGAATGATCCCTATCTAAAGCAACTATGTTTTTATTTGCTTATTAACCATCCAAGATGGCCACCATCTACTGTTACTAAATAGCGAATATATGAAAATAATCTTCAGAACAGCTTCACAAATTTAGACCATTTTTGTTGCCGAATGTTATTTTAGACTTACATAAAACAGACATTCAGATGGACCCTTACGTGTGAAATATCGAACATGGCTACCATTACTAAATATAGCAAACATGAAAAAGCGGAAACCTTGAGGACCAGAGAGAATGGAAAGCAATCAAATTTGGTTAAAACCGTTTTTGAATGGAAATATTGCAAGAGGAATGCAACTTAATCATCCAAGATTTGCATCAGAATGACCCTTTTACTTTTGCAAATGAATGGAATTTGACCAACCATCCTTGCATAGACAGTTTGCAATTAAGGTGAGGTGGGAGTAATTGACAAAACACATGATTTTATTCATACTTCCTGATATTGTACATTTTTAGTCCCTCTTTCAGAAAATGTAATAAAAAAGGGGAGTCGCCGATGTCGTTTTTAAGATATTTGACCTCGAAAACGTCAATTTTTCCACTTTTTCGACCCGACGTTATAATGGCGTTCTATGGAAAATGCACTTTTTTTGCTCGTACCTCTTGGATAAAAACCTTCATTCTGAGAAAACAAAACACATTTTTTTCTTCAAAAACTAACACAGTATGACCGGATGATAGAAGTTCACATTAAAGCAATAAAAATAGTAGGTCGCCGACTTAACTTTCGAGTTAAAGTGCATTAAATGCCCGGCCTGCCGTCTCTTTAGACTGAAATGTTGACGTTGCGCATGGTGACGTTAACGTTACTTAACTTTTCGCGCCACATATCAACTATCGCTTTTTGTAGGCTACCGGCAAAATTTGTCTGGAACTTTCATCACTCATGATTGTCATTGTCTGGAAAGTGCAGGATGAAGGCAGATGTAATACGTTTCTCTAAATCTCTGCATAATCCGTCTTAACTAAGTATTTTTAATTTAAAAAAATCGGAAGCATTGCCATTATGCCCTCCCATACAGTTGACGGGCACCCGAGAAAGTTGACGGGCACCCTAGTTGGGGCGGGCTTCCACGTGTTATGACATTTGAACAATTCCCTTGTCCACTTGGCTTTTGCACAGTGTAAACCCGGTCTGACCACATACTTTCGTTTCTCCTTCCGCTGATTCAAGAAGGGCAGTTGTCAGTTACTGGCGAAAGTATGTGCACTTAGTACCGGTTAACCGCTTAGGAGGTCTAAGCCTGCCCAGGAATAGTGTGTTAGGTTAACTGACCGTCCCGACATGACCTTAGCTGTTAAGCAGGACAATTATAGTTTTGCAAAAATATCCAGGGATTCCTTGTTGGATCCGATCTCAAAGTAAGTTAATGGGATATATCCAATAACGCGCTGGGCCCAGAATAGTGTAGTTTTGTTATACATTTGTCATTGTCAACAAGGTTTGATGAACTTATCGCGTTCATTTGGTACAGTTACGCACAATGGGACTGCCGGCGAGAGGAATGAGTCTCTAGGGTAAGTCGTTTTAATGTCCATGCTACTAATACGGGTACACAATTAGCAATTTATGAGAATTTTAGTAATACTGCTATCTTCGAGACTTCAATAAGTTATTTTAAATGTATTTGTTGACCTTGAAGTTGTCGAAAATGGTTTCCCAAATGATTGAAATTGCGTCGTTAAAACTGACTACCCTCTTGAAGTATGACATTGTTTTCATAGCTTTCAGATTTCTTTTCGTCCTATTGTACCATGAAATATCATCATTAATGTTATCATTATGATCATCATTCATTTTTCGGTATTGTAGCAGACAAATGATTTTTTTTCTTTCTTTTTTTTTTTTTTTTTTTCTTCGTATACTGCTACACCCTCTCTCGAGGATTATGAGCAGGTGTACGATGTACACTCCAGTTTTGCAGGATGAACCTTCTTGTAGCCATGTAGCTATAGAAGGGATCTTTAACCTGCACAGGGGATGTCTCTCCCTGCACAGGGGGCCTCCAGTTAACGTCCCGATCCAAAGGACGGCACACTTTTTTAATGTCATCCCTGCAAATGACATTAAGGAAGCGTGTTCGGACACCGAAATTCAAACGCCGTTACCCGGGTTCGAACTCGGGACCTTTAGCATCAGAGGCAAGTGCGCTAACCACTGAGCTACCACGCTTCACTGAGCTTAATTAAGGTGAACTTATACATTCTCAGGAGCAGCAACTCCTCCATTTTCAGTTTTGTCTCCCTTCTCAAAGTGGGTGAATTCCTTTAACGAAAATCACACCGTACATTCGATCTTTAACATTTTGGTAGAACGCGGTCGGGTACGGAAAATACAGATGTTTATCCAAGCGCGCGCTTTTTCGCGGGTAAGTCATTTTCTTAGTTTCTGGTGAGCTGGCTGGATTGTTTCTTCAATTTTCATAGCGAGAGGACATATTTTGTCCCTTTCTCTGAAACGGTGCAAATAGATGGAAATAATTCAGGACCATTATCTTTTTATTCGGTTGCTAGGTGACGCTAAATATACGGGAAATGGCAGTCGGTATATTTTGATTTGGTAAGGAATATAACGGACGGCGATTACGGAAGATACGGTCGTTTTTATTCATTTTTATGGTACTGGTCTATCACAGACGGCACTAAGTACAACATTCTAATTGCAAATTCATGTTATGCCACTTTTATTCCTAATTTTATATCTTGTACTAAATTGGCCATACATTTGTCGCTGTTATGATTGTATTGAGAATTTTTATGCTTCCATTGCAAAAGATTTACTCCAGATGAAAACGACAGAGGTGTTTCCCTTGGAAGTGTTTACCCATCCACCTGAAGCTCCACTTGCCGAACTATTATGCTCTGAATGGAAAATGTGCATGCTGTTACGTCATGCGCAGTTCTCTTCTGCTACTTGACAACGGCATAATATGTTCTGCATGAAAAGATCGAATATTGCACAACAATCTTCTTTTTTCTTCTTTTAAGACAGCATGCATACAACTTCTAAAAAACATTGTGACGATGTCAATGCAACGTTATGACATCGCAACAACCTTGTATAGATAATAATACTGGCAGGCTACCAGTGGTGGCCGTTTTTTATTACACCTTTTTATCTTGTAACCGACATATTGTGTTACTAGGCACACGCTACGTATTACATCGAAAACATACATAAATAATTGTTACACGTGTGCTGTAATTTACAAGAATTTAGGTTGGTTGCAGGTTATACCTTTTTCCTGATAAATGAACATTAATACAGTAATTTGTACATGTTTATTGCTGTATTTATTTATGTACGTGTTAAGTGTTGTAGTTCCCCGGAAAGGCAATGATGTTGATATGAGGGTAGCCTGGTGACATTGTTTACCTTTTGCCTCCCAGGCAGAGAATTTTACCCAGCTTCTTCGCGGGCGTTTGTTTTGTTACCTTGTACGAAATGGCCGAATCTGAGACACAACAAATGCGTTTCTGCGAGTGCAGAACGCAAATGGCCACCACTGGTACGCGGCTACCACTGGTCGCACGCCAGTATAGCGTCATAACCTTGCATCCAGGTCGTTATGTACAACGTTGTTTTGACGTTGTGTGTCAGAATGGAATGTCTCATTATTTGTGATGACCAATAGGCTAGGCATTTTCAATCTTACAAGTATGCATAATAACTCACGCACATGCTACTTTACCGATTTTTCATGTGAACAGCTCGGTTTTGACACTGAATGGCAAGCCTCTAATATTTTCGCATCGTCTTCTAAAAGGTAAAAGGACGATATGATCATGTGATTCATACACAGCCGATCTGAGCAAAGCCTGAACAATCTGATTATGTCCACATGGTGATCTGGATATGCATAACTCGGAGTTTCTTTCATGTGTTAAGAAATCACATATATGACAACCCGGTATAACTAAAATACTGATGATGCTTAAGCTGATATGAACATGAGCTGGTCTAGTCTAGAATCTATCCCATAACCTTGCAAGGTCGTTGGTGCACCACAGATGACTTTACAACAATCCCTTTCCACCTAGTCTCGTCTTCAGCTGCCCTAGCCGAGCAAGCAAAGTCCATTTCTTAATATTGTCTTCCCATCTCCTTCTTTTTCATTTCACTGTGCCCTGTAGAATTGTATTTGCTAAGCCAGAGGACCTTGAGTCGCGACCAAACCACCTCAGTTTTCGTTTCTTGACATGAATGTTTACGTTTAATAGCAAACCTTTTGATTTAAAATTGCAATCTATCCATCTATCCATCCGTCCGTCCGTCCATGTTTAGATCAAGTCAGAAAAAAAGCTGAGAGTGCCAAGACCAATCTGCAGTAACCAAACACACACGGTTTTCAAATTTAGTCGTATATGTCAGAACAATACTATACATGTATTCTTGCTGAACATGAAGCTATACATGTATACCTAACTGCACTTTTGGGTGTGGAGTCAGACCTGTCTGCACAACCGCTCATGTCTGGAAGTCACTGTTAGTTTGACACACCGTGGAGCAGTAAAGACTTCACCAAGGACGCCCAGCTGCACTGGCAGGCAATTTTTCCTATTTGAAGTACTGTTATCGCAAAAGAAAAAAAAAGTATGCCTCTAGCCCAGACCAGCCTGCTCAATTATGGTCTTCAGCATTCAAGACTTCAGGATGGCCCACAGAACACTTCCCGATCAGTTCGTGGTCAGAATGCATTAGAGTCCACTCATCAGATTGAACGTCTTCGGTGTTTTGTATATAGCCAGTTTAGGTTATTTACAACCATTTACCAACCAATGCACTGGGCACACAACGTTGAATCAACATAGAACCAACGTTGATTTGACGGAATGACATTGACTCAACGATGATTAATTTTGAGTGAATGATGCTGTGTACCTGCTGGGTAAGTTTTCTAACAGGAGTTGGTTTTTGTAATTTTGGGGAAAATACAATATTCGTTCATTCATTATCGTCTCATACTTATTAGTTTAAATGATTCTTTAAATCAGTCAGTTGATTAGTACATAGTAGGAGTCAGTTTTAACTTTGTTATATATCACCCAGCAGGCACAAAACGCCGAAAAGGCGCCTACAGACGTGGACGCAACGTTATTACGTCGTATCGACGTCAGCTTGACGTAGTTAAGACGTCATGTGCCTGCCTGCTGGACACGTGGAAATAGAAGAAAAGACTAAGCACGACGTAAATTCCTGGCACTATGAGCGTTAGCTTTATTTGTTGTACTAAACGCCTATATTCGGTCTCGACACAAAAATAAAATACGCAATGTTAATTTTCATCTGCCATCATCTCAGTGCGCTCGCACTAAGTCTTAAAATAACCGTTGAAAGATCAAGAGATCGACGAATCCACCTTGTAGTATGTGAAAGGTAACCTATCGAGTCGCGTACCTTTCACACCCCTGGTTAACTATGTATATACAAGGGCTGTTACGATACGAAAAAGAGCAGTTACGAAACGAAGAAGTCATAGTTACCAAACGACCTGAAGATCGCGTCGTTTGGTAACTATGATTTTTACGTTTCGTAATGTTCAGCTCTTTTTCGTTTCGTAACATCCTTGAAAACAAAGTTAATCAGGTGTGTTTGAGGTGCTAGAAGGTGGAATTCTCTCAAATGTTATTATAAGACTATACAAATTCAGTACGTGCGCACTGAGATGATGGCAGATGACAGTTAACATTGCAGCTCAAATCCAAGATAAAAGGCGATTGTTGGACTATACATAAGCCTTCCCAGCGGGCTCAGGGTGTCGAAATGACGTCGAACTGACGTCGATGCGACGTCAAAATGTATCATCAAAGTAAATACGACGCCAGTTCGACGTTCTTTGCCTGCGGGATTAGTTCAACGCTCCTAAAGACGGAATACCAACAAAGTGGTATGTGCCTCTAGCGTAGACTGAGATCAGCCGTGGCATCTTCCCAGTCTGATCAGAGTAAAAAGTATGCAAAGACCAGGAACTGAAACAATCAAAATCCAAATCCAGCCCTCAAACCATAGTTGGAAACAACTAAGATTACAAATAATCAAGATACAGAGAACATATGGCCAACCGAGTGAGCAGCTTGTTCCCAAAAGGTGGCCACTCAGCAACCCAAACCAAACCAAAAATAATAAGAACATACATAAGGTAAAACATCACAGAAACTCTGACACCAAAAACAGGCAACAGAGAACCACAACAGAACTACCGCCTTGGAACGGTCAGTAATGAATTACTGGGGGGCTTAAATCGATTTTACAGGCCCAACCTCACCCTCAGTTTCTGAAGTGGTACAAAACATTTAGTTGGTTGTTCGGTTCGCAGAGTCTCTGCACTGAAAGGGTAGCTTAGGGTCTCGGCTAGCTCCGGGCGGACAGCGAACACTCTGATCAAACTGGGTCGATGAAATACCCTGCAACGTGCCAGGTCTACACTGGGTCTCGCTCTTGGCAGGAGGGTAATCTTGAGTTTACAAAAATCCTAGCAATAATCAAGGAGACGTGGAGCGGACATGAAAGTTAAAGTGACAGACGGACGAACTACAACTAGACGGAGGGATATCACCACGGCATAATACGACCCATCTTTCGAAGGGGGTATAAAATGATCATTGCTGATACCAACCAGTGATGCGATACCTAAACGCATCATCAACAACAAATTTCCCTTGATATATACAGGAAAACTCTGCTATGATCATTTTTGCTAGCCAGGGGTACTAAGTTCACTTTGTTCCTTACAATTTGCCGACGACCTATTCGCTAATCAAATTGCCCACAGCGCCGCCCTTTGGCTGCAGCGATTGCTCCCCCGGCGTGTTAGTTTTAGATAAGATCTGTTTTTTGCACAACTTCGCATGATCGTTCAAAACCATTGATGAACTGGTTAATCTTGACCGTCTACTCCTGTTTGGTTGTTGATTGGTTGTTTTGGGTTTAACAGCTCTATCGAGCCGTCCTGTTTAGTAACTGTTAACGGTATCCACGATGTTTTCTGTTCTGTTCTGTTTCAATTCTCGTAACGACGTTCCCCAAATGGCTCAGCGGTGCGTAACTATAGTTGCACACATCTGGCGCCGAGTGTCCGTCTATCACGATATTTTCTATCGACAAAGCGCCTATTATGCGGAAAATATTTTGTAACGGATAATTTGATTGGCTGTGATGGATGTTGTTCGCACCCAAGAAATGGCGCAGTGGGAAATTCGATTTACGAATATGCCTTTGGCCAAGGGTACGTAAAGCCTCATTCACACGGTCAAAGTTTCTTTGTCACAGAAACTTTAACAAAGAAAGTTTAAATTGGCATATTTTTTTCATTCACACGAGCACATTTTTCTCTGACAAACCTACTTGGTCACAGGAATTTTGCCCGTGTGAACGAGGCTTATTAAGGCATCCTTGGCTTGCGAAGATGTGCTATGACATAAAATAGTGCTTTATCAATTCAACAAGTACACTACAGAAATAGTAGCGAACTGTGCAACACCTGCGGCCAACACTGCAAAACGTTTTACTTCAATATGACTGCTATACCCCGTATCGAAATGTATTTCATCCGTCCGTTTTCTTCCGTAGAAAGCGACTGCCATGACCCGTATACGTGAAAATTCCATATGGTATGAAAGACGCCGCTTTTGCTCAAGTGTTATCAATCAACGTGATCTTACTTATGAATTTATATTTGCTTTAGATATCTGGCTACCAAAAAACATCAAAATATTTTTATAAATTATTTACTTCTAGGAGAAATTAAGATTACAAAGACAAAATTCGATGGCAAAATCCATCCTTTTCATATTCTTGTGAAATTTCTCGTCAGTAACGCAGATAAAAACGAGAACGATGGCATGCAAATATATACATGATTACATACAAAAACGACAACTATCTATCTGCCATAAAATACATGCATAAAGTAGTAAAAATTAAGAAAATAACTCACCCGCGAAAAGGCACGTGCCTCGGTAAACATCTGTATTTTCCGTACCCGACCGGATTCTACCAAAATGTTAAAGGTCGAATGTACGGTGTGAAAATGTTTACTCCTCTTGGAGCAAACTGTTTCCTTTAAGAACAGATCCAATTTTGGAAGGTCTCTACCGTCAAGGGAAACAAACAAAAAGTAAAAAACAGCTATTTCCTTTTACACAAATGTCGGAAAATCCTGGGGTGTACCCGTACACCTTGGTAATCGGGACATACCTGAATTGACTGTTTAATGTCATAACTTAAAACCTGGAAAGGAATGGGTTGGAATGGAACGGAATAGACGAGCCATTGGCTAGAGCCTGGGATCAATTCTTGTCATCCCAAATCAATGGAAGGAAGTACTCCGTCCATTTTAAAGATTTTTCAAGCACATTGATCCTAAAATAATCGGTTTCCACGAATTCTATTTTTAGAAAAATGACGTGTGTTTACATTTATCTTTGTTTTCTTTTCTTTTTTTAATTTTCTTTCTTTTGTTGTGTACAGGCTCGCTAATGTTAAGACAGTGGTGAAGTTTTGGATTTTTAATAATAGTGCTCACACCGGGTAGGCGGCAATCCTGAACACTCGCGGCAATCACGAACGCAGGTCAAAAATTTACGCGACTGTTTAGGATGAGTCGACAAAACTTCTTTTTTCAGCAGGAAGAAAGAGTTAACGAATAAAGGTAACTATGTCACGACTTTCAGATATGTTCAAAGATATGCCTCACAAATTTTAGTTGCTGAATTCTTATTAAGTTGCCTGTAGTTTAGGCGTAAACGCAAAATCTGTGACTTTTAAACCCCCAAAACAACAAAATAGACCAAAATGTTCAAGTTTACTACACATTTTGATCATTTCCATGATATACAGATAAAATTTAATGTTTTCTAGACAGACTGTGCGTATTCATTTGACTGTGTCTTGTACACAAACGAAGTTACATCGATTTGAAAACAACAGGGTAGAGAACGGCGGCAATCGAAAACGGTGTTCATGGCAATCGCCTAACATCAAACAAATGTTTGAAAGGCAATCGATGAACATTTATAGCTTCTGCCGATTTTTAATTCAGATTTAGCCAAGAACCTGTAGAATGTTCTTTTTTATTAATCTATTTAGTACTACAAATGGCGCCAGGCATTAAACGTGCAACACATGTACACTCCGGATAAATCTTACTATTGTGGGGCGTGTTCTTTCCAAAACTGATTAACTTCTGGAATCAACAGAATAAAACAAACTTATTCAACCATCGATATTTAGACTCATTTCGCTAATACTCTTGTTATATGATAAATGTCCCTTGTAAGAACGTTCTCTTAAAACATAAACTGTGGTGCTCATTATAATTGCCCCATTGAGACAATTTAACAAGAACCAACGATATATGCTTTAAGCAGAAATTATGGAAACCAATGTTCAGTCTTACAAACCTCTACTTTCTATGTACGTTATAGGAAGGAAAACGAGGGGTATTCAATAATGTAATGTACTGTTTGTTTTAAGTTTGAAATTCAAACTTATGACAGGCGTATCAGGCACCAGTAGAGACGCTGTGATTCAGCCACCGGTTGTCGTTTCTGAATATGTCCAAATGAAAAACGTTGCTGTTTCCTGTCCACTGTACTGCGATAGAAATTTGTACATCTGCAAGAGCATGCACATATGTTGTCTTTTCCGTATTTCTCACTCTCTGCAGCGTGCTGTTCACTGTCTACTTTCTACTGCGTCCTGTCTACTGTTTACCTTCTTCTTCCTACAACCACATAAATTTTGTGCATGTGATGTGCATTAGTACGCAAATACATCCATAGCTTTTGCCCATGTTCTTGCATATGCAAAAAGTCGATCTTGCAGTAGACCTAAAATAGACAGGATGCAGTGACAGCTAACAGGACACAGTAGACAATAAGACAGTAAAAATGGCATAAAAAAGTATGGACTACCTGTGGTGTATGTTGACGAGCGTGTGTGCATGCAGGCATGTTTGGGTGCTTGATATTGGATAGCATGGGGTTCGCCAATTAAATTCTGAAGAATATCTTGCATTGCATTTGAATTTCATGTACGGTATTGCCCAGTATGGTACCGGCTATTATGTGGTTTGCCATTTGGCGAATCCTGTGCATGGTAAACGTTACCATAGCAACCAAAATGTTAAAACTATCACCAATGTTACATAAAAGGAGCACAATAAAACCATATTTTCTTCTTTTTAGCAAAGGTGTTGATATGAATTTTCCATAAAATTTAAAAGACGTTTCTTCCTTCCTTAAGAAAAATAAAAAATAAATATACAATAATCCAAATTTACGTTATCATAGGAACCAAAATGTTAACTTATTTACCAATTTTATATAAAAACAAGCATATTATATCTCTTCAGCAAATGTGTCTCTGATGGCCAAATCATATAAAAATTAAGTAACATTTTTTTTCATTCATACCTATAATAAAAAGTTATGCACTGTACTAAATTTTTGTAACCATGGCAACCCATATATCAAACTGTCTTTAATCTTATATAAACAGCATTTTCAACCACATCAAACACATTAATTCCTTTTTGAAGAGGTTATCTGATGCGCAGTTCTAAAAAAATGAAATAATACGCAATTCTTTTAACCCATACAAACAATTTAAAGTTAAAGAATGTTCAATATTTTCATTATCAAAGCAACTAAAACAGCAAACTGTCACCAGTTACACAAAAAGCACATTTTTTTCTGTTCATCAATGATAAATATATACATAAGCTAAACCTTAAAAGTTTAGATAACAGACTTACTTTTTCCCCCATACTAAAAATAAGAAGTTATGGAATGTTGTAAATTTACGTTACCATGGCAACCCAAATGGCAACATGTCACCAATCTTGCATAAAACAGCACATTTCAGCATATCATTTCTCTTCAGCAAAGGTGTATGTGAAGTTCCCATAAAGTTTAAATAACAAACATTTCTTTTACCCATATCAAACTGTCAGCTATCATACATAAAAAACAGCATAATAAAAGCGTATCATTTCTCTACAGCTGACAGTTTGACATTTGAGTTGCCATGGTATCGTCAATTTGTTACATAGTATATTACTCTTTGTTTTAGCATTAGTACATCAGATATGGGTTATCTAGAATTTGAATGAATTGTTAAAATGCATGTTTGCTGAAGATAGCTAATTTGATATGAAAATGAAAGTTTTAGGTAAATTCACTGATGATTTGATGTTTCTGTTGCCATGGTAACAACAATTTGAAACATTGTAATTTTTTTTTATTTTCAGTATGTTAAAATCAAATGTGTTATATTTTGGTTCTGTAGGAATTGCTCATGTACATCTTTGCTGAAGAGAAATACCAGATGTGGGATATCAAGAATGTGTATGATTTGTTAGTATTCACCTTTGCTGTAGGTAGAGGATTTGTCTTGAAAATGTTGTTAATAAGGTTAATTCACTGACTGTTCGATGTTTCTGTTGCTATGGTAACGTAAATAAATAACATTGAAAAACTTTTAATTTTCAATATGAGAAAAGAAAACGTGTAGTTTCTAGATTCTGTAGTAAAAGCTTATATACACCTTTGCTGAAGAGAAATAAAACACATTTAGTTTGCTGTTTTTATGTATGATTGTTGACAGTTTGACATCTGGGTTGCCATGGTAATGTCAATTTGTAACACAGTATTACTTTTTAGCTCGCCTGAGCACGAAGTGCTCAGGGTGAGCTTTTGGGATACCCTGATGTCCGTCGTCCGTCGTACGTCCGGACGTCCGTCCGGACGTCCGGACGTCCGTCAACTTTTGCTTGTGTACACTCTAGCGGGCACAGTTTTGATCCAATCTTTCTGAAACTTTGTCAGAATGTTTATCTCCATAAAATCTAGGCCAAGTTCGAAACTGGGTCATGTCGGGTCAAAAACTAGGTCACTAGGTCAAATCTTAGAAAAACCTTGTGTACACTCTAGAAGGCACAGTTTTCATCCAAAGTTCATGAAACTTTGTCAGAATGTTTATCTTTATAATATCTAGGACAAGTTCGAAACTGGGTCACGTCGGGTCAAAAACTAGGTCACTAGGTCAAATCTTAGAAAAACCTTGTGTACGCTCTAGAAGGCACAGTTTTCATCCAAAGTTCATGAAACTTAGTCAGAATGTTTATCCTCATAATATCTAGGACAAGTTTGAAACTGGGTCACGTCGGGTCAAAAACTAGGTCACTAGGTCAAATCATAGAAAAACCTTGTGTACGCTCTAGGGGACACAGTTTTGATCCAATCTATATGAAACGTTGTCAGAATATATATCTCCATAAACTCTAGGCCAAGTTCGAAACTGGGTCATGTCGGGTCAAAAACTAGGTCACTAGGTCAAATCTTAGAAAAACCTTGTGTACACTCTAGAAGGCACAGTTTTCATCCAAAGTTCATGAAACTTTGTCAGAATGTTTATCTTTATAATATCTAGGACAAGTACGAAACTGGGTTATGTAGGGTCAAAAACTAGGTCACTAGGTCAACTCATAGAAAAACATTGTATACGCTCTAGAGGACACAGTTTTGATCCAATCTTTATAAAACATTGTCAGAATCTTTATCTCCATAAACTCTAGGCCAAGTTCGAAATTGGGTTATGTCGGGTCTAAAACTAGGTCACTAGATCAAATCTTAGAAAAACATTGTGTACACTCTAGAAGGACACAGTTTTCATCCAAAGTTCATGAAACTTTGTCAGAATGTTTATCTTTATAATATCTAGGACAAGTTCGAAACTGGGTCACGTTGGGTCAAAAACTAGGTCACTAGGTCAAATCTTAGAAAAACCTTGTGTACGCTCTAGAAGGCACAGTTTTCATCCAAAGTTCATGAAACTTAGTCAGAATGTTTATCCTCATAATATCTAGGACAAGTTTGATACTGGGTCACGTCGGGTCAAAAACTAGGTCACTAGGTCAAATCATAGAAAACCTTGTGTACGCTCTAGAGGACACAGTTTTGATCCAATCAATATGAAACATTGTCAGAATATATATCTCCATAAACTCTAGGCCAAGTTTGAAACTGGGTCATGTCGGGTCAAAAACTAGGTCACTAGGTCAAATCTTAGAAAAACCTTGTGTACACTTTAGAAGGCACAGTTATCATCCAAAGTTCATGAAACTTTGTCAGAATGTTTATCTTTATAATATCTAGGATAAGTTTGAAACTGGGTCACGTTGGGTCAAAAACTAGGTCACTAGGTCAAATCTTAGAAAGCCTTGTGTACGCTCTAGAAGGCACAGTTTTCATCCAAAGTTCATGAAACTTAGTCAGAATGTTTATCCTCATAATATCTAGGACAAGTTCGAAACTGATCACGTCGGGCCAAAAACTAGGTCACTAGGTCAAATCATAGAAAAACCTTGTGTACGCTCTAGAGGACACAGTTTTGATCCAATCTATATGAAACATTGTCAGAATATATATCTCCATAAACTCTAGGCCAAGTTCGAAACTGGGTCATGTAAGATCAAAAACTAGGTCACTAGGTCAAATCTTAGAAAAACCTTGTGTACACTCTAGAAGGCACAGTTTTCATCCAAAGTTCATGAAACTTTGTCAGAATGTTTATCTTTATAATATCTAGGACAAGTACGAAACTGGGTCATGTTGGGTCAAAAACTAGGTCACTAGGTCAAATCATAGAAAAACATTGTGTACGCTCTAGAGGACACAGTTTTGATCCAATCTGTATAAAACATTGTCAGAATGTTTATCTCCATAAACTCTAGGCCAAGTTTGAAATTGGGTCATGTCGGGTCAAAAACTAGGTCACTAGGTCAAATTTTAGAAAAACCTGGTGTACGCTGTAGAAGGCACAGTTTCGATCCAAAGTTCATGAAACTTTATCAGAATGTTTATCCTCATAATATGAAGGACAAATTTGAAACTGGGTCATGTAGGGATAAAAACTAGGTCACTTGGTCAAATCATAGAATAACTGTTTGTATGCTCTAGAGGACACAGTTTTGATCCAATCTTCACGGAACTATGTCAAAATGTTTATTGTCCATATATATATGCCCCTTATGAAACTGAGTCACGTCAGATCAGAAACTAGGTCACTAGGTCAAATCTAAGAAAAACTTTGTGTACACCCTAGAGGGCACAGTTTTGATCCAATCTTCATGAAACTCTGTCAGAATGTTTACCTTTATGAAATCTAGGTAAGTTTGAAACTGGTTTGTGTCGGATCAAAAACTAGGTCACTAGGTCAAATATAAGAACAACCTTGTATACGCTCCAGATGGCACAGTTTTGATCCAATCTCAATGAAACTTTGTCAGAATGTTTATTCTTACAATATCCGGTTTGAAACTGGGTCATGTCGGGTCAAAAGCTAGGTCACTAGGTCAAATTTAAATTAAGTTATGTTGCAAGAATCAGAACTAACATTGCAATGATGCCAGCCACAAACTCCTTGGAATACATTAGTTTCACCACAGTGAGATAATGATGCTACCATTCTATCATCTGTGTTTGCCTAGTTAAGTCTAGTTGAAATCCATCAAAGGAACTCAACATGAACGGGAAATTTTCGGAGAAGCGACTCTGCCATTTTCAGCTCACCTGATCGAGCCTTACAGTATTGGTGTTAGCTGCCTTTTTCATCCATCCATAAACATTTTCAAACATCTCTGAAACCACTGGGCAGATCAAATTTCATATGGAGCCTGCACATGGGTCAAAGGATTGAAAGTTCTTCAAATGATCTTGGTCACATAACCAAGGTGGCCGCCATTCCCAGGTATGGTAAAAACTCTTATAAATCTTCACCAGAGCCAGTGAACTGATTAATGCTCAGGTGAGCGATTCAGGGCCACCATGGCCCTCTTGTTTGTTTTTAGCATTGGTAAAGCAAATATTGGATATCTTGAATTTCTATGAATTGTTTGTATCCACCTTTGCTGAAGGTAGATAATTTGTTTTTAAAATGAAATTTTTAAGTAAATTCGCTGACTGTTCGATGTTTCTGTTGTCATGGTAACATAAATTAGGAATTTTGTAAAAAAAATATTTTTCAATATATGAAAATAAAATTTGTGTTATTTAGATTCTGTGGGAATAGCTCAAGTTTTTTTTTTAATTAGAATGTGTATGAATTGTTAGAATGCACCTTTGCTGAAGGTAGATAACTTTAGGTTAATTCTCTAATGGTTTGATATTTCTGTTGCCATGGTAATGTAAATTAGGAACATTGTAAAACTTTTTATTTCCAATATGAGAAAAGCAAATATGAGTTATTTGATTCTGTAGGAATACTGATATACACCTCTGCTAAAGTGAAATAATATACTACTAAACTGCTATTTTTATGTACGGTTGCTTACAGTTTGACATTTTGGTTGTCATGGTAACCTTCATTTGGAACAAAGTATTACTTCTTGTTTTAAGCATTGGTAGACCAGATATGGGTTATCTATAATTTGTATGGATTGTTAGTATGCACCTTTGCTGAAGGTAGACAATTTGCTTTGAAAATGATGTTTTAGATAAATTCACTGATGGTTCGATGTTTCCATTACCATGGCAACGTCGATTTGGAACATTGAAAAAGTTTTTATTTCTTATATCAGTAAAACAGATGTTGATTAGCTGGACCTTGTATGAATTGTTTCTGCACACCATCAACAAATGCCAAAAAGCAAACGTTCAACCCAATGCCATGCTGTGCATTCAAATTCCATGTAAGGATTTTATCGAATGACGAATCTAAAGCTAGCCAATACCTTGCTGAGTAATAGCATGCATGTGATTTGAATACTGGTCTGCATGAGGTTTATCAACTGGCAAACCCCATATTAGCCAATAACATACTGAGCAAAATACCATGCAGGGGGATTCGTCGAATGGTGAACTCCATGTATCCAATACCATGCTGGGCAATACTATGTATGCATTTCGAATACATAAATAATAAACCCCATGCTAGTCGACATCATGCTGTGCAGTTTCATGAATTGGATTTGAATACCATTCGTGGTATCCATCGAATGGCAAATTCAATGCTACACAATACCATGGTGAGCAACATAATGCATAAGATTCAGATACCATGTATGAAGTTTGTCGAATGGCGAACCTTAGGGTACATGTACCCGATACCAAGCTGGACAATGCCATGCATGGGATTCGAATAACTGCCAAGGTATTCGTAGATAATGGCAAATCTTATGCTAGCAAATTGATTCATGGAATTCGTATATTGATCTACGTTGAGCCTGACAACAGCAATAACAATAATCACAACAGCAACTATATATAGTTGGCTCTGTGCTATATTGGGGAACGCTGGGTATCTATAGCAATAATACATGTACTGCGCTTCGTTGTGTTTTTGAGAGTCTGATTTAGAAAATGACTTCAAACAACGACAACAATAATTACAACATTCTCAACAACAAATCAATAACAAGAACAACAATTTCAGCGACAAAAACAAGCAAAAGGCTTTTACCCCTATAGAATATATTTGAACGTTTCCAGGCATAACTCTTCTTCAAGACAAACATGGATTTCAGTGCCATCTCGTGTCTGTTAACAGAAACACTCAATCTTGACCGCGCATGTCATTAAATGAATAATAATGCAGCATAGCTTTATCTAGAAACAGTTTGTTATATAGCTTCTTCGTCATCGATTGCCGTGCCCTGCGTTAGTCGATTGCAACCGATTTTAGAAAACAGCGTTTTCGATTGCCAGAAGTTTTTACCCTTGCATTTTCACCCCCTCCAAGTACGGTGAAAATTAAACGTAGAACCTAGAACTTTTACAGGTGTTTAGGAAAGACATTCAAGTTTATCAGAAGACTGTGTTTTATTTAATTTGACCTTGAATAATTTGGAATATAAGCCAGAAATCTGAATTTGCCAGTCTAAAATTTCATAATCAAAATGTAAGTAGGCAGTGAGACATTTAGTAAAGACTTTGTGAAGAAAATTCTTCTTCAGGGAAATTTTCAGACATGCTGCTTCAGACCAGTAATAAGTGCTTTACCCAAAACCGTTCGATTAAATGAAATAAAAAATGTTAAACTGAGTTACCCTAACTCGTCGCGTAAATATTTGATCCGCGTTCTGGATTGCCGCGAGTGTTCAGGATTGCCGCCTACCCGGTGTGGTGCTGTGTTTTTCAGTTTATCTTGTTTCTGTTTGTTTAGAACAGCCTTCATTGCTCATTTTATACCTTAATTACCATGCAGATATTTAACATGTTGGTGTTTCTCTCCATAAGCTAACACAGAAAAAAATGACCTTCTCATTTTAAAACTTTCCATGAATCCTTTAATTAGAAACGACGTGTATTTAAATTTATCATGTTTCTATTTGTTTAGAACACCCATCAGTGCCCTAGCGGACAAACGTTAAGACGGTGGTGAAGTTTTGGATGGAAATAAGCTGTTTGAAGGTCAGTATCTTATTTTTTCTTGAAAGTAAATCTGAATTTTATTTAGTCGGTCTCTTTGCGTGGCAAAAAAGATCAAACGATAGAGTAAGGGCGAAAATAAAAATAACACAGTAATGTTGAGATATTCAAATTGTACTGCATGTCTGTCTGTCTGCCGAAAATGTACCTTTCTGCTTTGCTTGGACAATTTATGTAAACTAACGAAATCCAAAACGTAAAAAGGCACATTTACAAACTGATCAATATTTTAATATAATTGCTTACTTTTTTGCAGCTACTTCAATATCGTATTGACGGTGTACCACGCCGGATTATTTTATCTGAAGTAGTTGCTATTAATCCGACGTTTCTTATTTACTTTCAAAATTATTAATATCTAGACAGTTCGGACACTGATATTACACTTTGCCAAAGTTTCTATCACAGTACACGTATTTGATGAATAATACTTAAAAAAGCCGTTTGTTTTTGAGTGATCAATTAATATAGAGGTGTCTGAGGAAAGCGCAGATAATGACGGACCAAAACTCTTTGTGTGAATACCTAAATAAATGTATTCTTCAGTCCACCGTACCTCGATTTTAGAATAGGTTTGCTTTAGATATACATATCGCGTCGAAAAGTTCTGCGACACACACCAAATAACTCATTTTACTGACTGTTCTATTATCCCGACATTAAACGTGTAAAATGAACCCTCTTTACAATGCAAGCATTTGTTCCCAAACATTTTGCTGTCAATCTGAATTTGCTGTCGTAAAGAATATGCTGTCGTAACAACATAGCCATTTTGTGCATATCGAAATGATGTAATATAAAGAACTTTGCTGTTATAATGAGTGTCGTTATAAAGAGGGTTGATTTTATAGGAAAAACGAGTGGGAACGTTGTTTAGCTGAGCAATATTCATGGCAGCTAACGTGTAATTGGTCGGGTCCATTTTTAGGATTCATTTACTACAAATACGTACTTTTCTGTGACTACAAATTAAGGTAGACGAATCGGTAATTCAGTGATTGCTGTGGGTCCCGGTTGCAAATTATTTTATATAGTATAGCGGTATCGTATTTTCGTAAACTGCACGATCACAGTTGTATTGTCGTTGTCTCGGAATTTTAGTATCGCATGCAGTCAATGCGCTGGTCGTTTAAAAGCTTACGTGGTTATGTCGTCAAGCGACATTGATGGTACAGACCATGGCATTATGAAATAAAGGACACTCGGTTCTTTACTTTATTGTCCGGCGTGGCATCATGCTACGCCTGGCGATTACGCAAACAATCGACTGTCGATCTTTCTAAGTTTAATTTAGTGCTCTAAACGTTAAACTAAAGAAATAGTTTTTTTTCATTCATTTATTTGCATTATTTTTTTTTACATTTTGTCACTGTAAATAATGTTTCAGCTTATCAAAAATAAAATAGGATTTAAAAGAATACAACATATATACAGTAAGAATGTTATTATTATTATATTGTCAGGGTTCTGCTTAAATCTCACGTTGAAAAGTGAAAAAAAGAGATTTCAATTATTTTTGTAATCATATAAACAGATAAATGAAAACTCACAATAAGAACTTTAACTTCTATTTCTGCATATACTTTATCAAAATGGATGAATTTTGGTCGCTTCTTTTATTTGCATATGAACAAAAGACCTCTTTGTCTACTGGCAAGCTTCCTCTTTGTCTACTGGCAAGCTTCCTAGTATTTGGAAACTGGCCAATGTTACACCAATTCATAAAAAGATGACCCTTCAAATGTATCTAACTATAGACCTATCTCTCTCTTAAGTACTATCGGAAAAGTAGTGCATAAACATGTCTTCAATTTCTTTCGTGATCATGTCATCACAACTCTGCAATCAGGTTTTATTCCTGGAGACTCGACTGTTAATCATCTAGTCGATGTCTATAATATCTTTTGTAAAGCTCTAGATGAAGGCAAAGAAGTACGGGCAATCTTTTGTGACACAAGCAAAGCTTTTGATAGAGTGTGGCATAGAGGTCTTCTTTAAAACTTCAGTCTGCTGGCATTTCTTGATTTCTTCTACTGCGGTTTACGAATTATTTACATAACAGAAAGCAACGAGTAGTCTTGCCTGGTGCAAATTCTGACTGGACATCTGTTAACTCTGGGGTCCCTCAAGGCTCTATTCTTGGCCCCCTGCCTTTTCTTTTATATATTAACAATATTGTAGAAAACACTAACTCATCTATAAGATTGTTTGCAGATGACACAATTCTGTATATTATTGTTGATTATTCTGTTGAAGCTGCAAACCAGTTAAATTCTGATCTATCAAAAATTCATCAATGGGCAACGAAATGGTTAGTAAAATTTAATTCTGCAAAATCAGAATCAGTGATCTTTGTCAGAAAGCAAATAAATTCCGACCATCTCACTGTTAGGTTAAATTAAACACAAGTAACTAAAGTAAGCTCACATAAACATTTAGGATTAGTATTCTCAAATGATTGCTCATGGCTCGAACACTTGGATTACACAAAAGCAAAAGCATGGAGTCGTATAAATATTATGCGTAAGTTATAATTTAAATTGGACAGTCGATCTCTTCAGACTATCTATTTCTCTTTTATACGTCCCCTTTCGGAATATGCTGATGTTGTATGGGATAACTGTACCCAATATGAAGTGAACGATCTTGAGAAAATTCAGAATGTAGCTGCTCGCTACTGAACTTGTCTCTATCAATTCTCTATTGTTAGAAACTGGTTGGGAAACACTTTCGTCCTGAAGAAAGAAGCATAAACTCCAATTACTTTATAAGATGCAAAATAATCTATCTCCTGACTACTTAACTTCTTTAATACAAGGGTTGATCCAGAAGTAATGTCACTGTGTCCATTGCCCGCTTATTCATCGTAGCATTATTATAAAAATTATATCAAGCTACACTGTAATTCAGTTTTGATTAACAGAATAAATATCAAGTTGGAATCTTTTTCCGCTCCAATTAAATAGACGTTCAAAGTATGCCACTAACGCTTTTGCACCGCACGTTAGAATAACGTAAATTACATGGACATAATTTTCAAAGGCAATATGTATTCAAAATCAAACTAACGTGCAAAATCAGATGAAACTTTGATACGAGGCCGAAGCAAATTTCTGCCGCCCACTGTTGAAACTTTTATAACGCATTTGCAGTTTGAAGTTCGCCAGCTAGGGCTAATGCTTGTTACTGCCGAGTTAAAAAATTTGTTAATTTCTAGCAAATGCGTCAGCGCATATTTATGCGGTTTTGCCATAAATTAAGAATGTCACCACCTGAAACACTAGAGCTGTTTAATTATGTCCCCCCACCAAAGGTGAGGGGGGACATATTGTTTTCAGTGCGGATCCCGGGCGTCGGCGTCGGCGTGACAGTTTCTTGCGTGCACAATATCTCTTGAACCAATGGATGGAATTTCACCAAACTTGCATGGATACATCATTAGGACAGTTTAAGAGCTGATTGGATTTTGGTGACCTTGACCTCATGTTCAAGGTCACTGGAGGACTTAGATGACAATTTCATGTACCCACTTTGCGTGCATGATATCTCTTGAACCAATGGATTGAATTTCACCAAACTTGCACGGATACATCATTTGGACAAGTTTAAGAGCTGATTGGATTTTGGTGACCTTGACCTCATTTTCAAGGTCACTGGAGGACTTAGATGAGTATTTTTGTACCCACTATATCTCCTGAACCAATTGATGGAATTTCATCGTACTTATATGGATATATCATTGGGACAAGTTTAAGAGCTGATTGGAATTTAGTGACCTTGACCTAATTTTCAAGGTCACTGGAGGACTTAGATGGCAATTTCTTGTACCCATAATATCTCGTGAACCAATAAATGGAATTTCACCAAATTTGCATAGTCACATCATTTGGACATTTTAAAAAACTGATTTGATTTTGATGACCTTGACCTAATTTTCAAGGTCACTGGAGGACTGAGATGACAATTTCCTATTATCACAATATCGCATGAGCCAATGGATGGAATTTCACCAAACTTGCTTGGATAGATCACTGGGACAAGCTAAAGAGCTGATTAGGTTTTGGTGACCTTGACCTAATTTTCAAGGTCACTGACTTTGCGTGCGCGATATCTCTTTAACCAATAGATTGAATTTCAGCAAACTTGCATGGATACATCATTTGGACAAGTTTAAGAGCTGATTAGATTGTGATGACCTTGACCTCATTTTTAAGGTCACTGGAGGACTTAGATGACAATTTCATGTACCAATGTTATCTGCTGAACCAATGGATGGAATTTCATTAAACTTGCATGGATACATCATTGGGACAAGTTCAAGAGCTCATTAGATTTTGGTGACCATGACCCCATTTTCAAGGTCACTGGAGCACTTAGATAAGAATTTCTTGTACTCACTATATCTCCTGAACCAATGGATGGAATTTCATCTCAAAGTTGCATGGATACATCATTGGGACAAGTTTAAGAGCTGATTAGATTTTGGTGGACTTGACCTAATTTTCAAGGTCACTGGACGACTTAGATGGCAATTTCTTGTACCCATAATATCTCATGAACCAATAGATGGAATTTCACCAAACTGGCATAGTTACATCATTGGGACATGTTTAAAAGCTGATTAGATTTTGATGAACTTGACCTCATTTTCAAGCTCACTGGAGGACTGAGATTACAATTTCCTATTATCACAATATCTCATGAGCCAGTGGATGGAACTTCACTAAACTTGCTGGGATACATCACTGGGACTAGCTTAAGAGCTGATTAGATTCTGGTGACTTTGGCCTAATTTTCAAGGTCACTGTAGGATTTAGATGGCAATTTCTTGTACCCATAATAGTTCATGAACCAATTGATGGAATTTTACCAAACTTGCATGGATACATCACTGGGACTAGCTTAAGAACTGATTAGATTCTGGTGACCTTGTCCTCATTTTCAAGGTCATAGGAGGACTTAGATATGTGAAAATTTCACTGAAGTTGATATATCTCATTAGCCTTTGGCTTGATTTCCACTTTACTTTCATAGATATACTTTAGGGACAATCTCAAGAGTTTACTGTGTTTTGATTACCTGGGCCCCATTTTCAAGGTCAAAAGCTAACTTAAAAATGCTTATTTGTTTCTCTTAGAAATCAGTTATATCTTGATCAAGTTGACAGATATTCATCAGATTTGCATTAATATATTGTTGTGACAGGTTTAAGACATGTTAAGTATTTGGTGACCTTGACTCATTTTTCAAGGACATAGTCATATATGTAGGATATCTTTAGAACCAGTGGATGAATTTTCTCCAAACTTGCCTATATATTTTACTTGTACAGGCTTTATATTCATTATAGGGGATGGGAAATGGGCTGGTGGTGGGGGACATCAGTTTCTCTCTGAAAAACATTTCTAGTTAGACATGCGATGATAAAACAGTGATCATGAGGCTTGTGTAAAGGTGCAGTCACCGCTGTAGTGATGCATATGAGTCGCTAGAGAATCGTATGGAAGCCGGAAGGCCTTTGTGTGCCATGTCAGACAATAACGTCTCTCTTGTTTAGATCCCATATATGAAGATCGGTGTTCTGCAATTAGAATGTTTGGTAAATTCTTGAACATGAGCTGCGGGGTGACTCAAATAATATTGAAAGCTGATATAAACATGGACAAACAGACATTATTGCTACTCTGGATTTATGAAGATGCAACTTTTGACATGACACAATAACGAAACTTCAACTGAAACATCAACAATGTCACTGATGTGCGACGTGTGTCGTTATCATTCCTTCTGTCTATCTCGATATCTTGATTACTGTGCACTATATTTTTAGCTCACCAGAGCCGAAGGCTCCGGGGGAGCTTATAGGATAGGCAGTTGTCCGTCGTCGTCGGCGTCTGTCGTATGTCGTATGTCGTCGTCGTCGTCCGTCAACACTTTTAAACAACATCTCCTCTGAAGCCACTGGGCCGATTGGGCCCAAATTTCATCTGTAGCATCCTTGGGCTGGGGGATTGAAAATTTGTGTTTTTTATGAAAATCTGCCATTTAGTTTGGTTGCTATGGCTACTTAGAGTTCCCATAGACTTATAATGGGGAAAATTGAAAAATGGCATTTTCTGCCAAGCCATTGCAGAAATGTTGACAGAACTTTTATAGAAATGTTCCTTGAGAAGTCTTCTATCAGCTGTATGTTTTTTGGCCCACTGCCCCTTTTATTGGTTGCCATGGAAACCAAAATGCAGTCAAAAAGTAAAAAACAATACTTAAAAATTATCTCCTCTGAAGCCACTGGGCCGATAAGGCCCAGCTGTCATCTGTAGTATCCTCAGGCTGGGGGGTTGAAAGTTTGTGTTTTTTATGAAAATCGGCCCTTTAGTTTGGTTGCTATGGCAACTTAGAGTTCCCATAGACTTATAATGGGGAAAATTGAAAAATAGCATTTACTGCCAAGCTATTGTAGATATGCTTACAAGACTTTTATAGAAATGTTCCTTAAGAAGTCTTCTGTTAGCGTTGATGCTTTTGGGCCCACTGCTCCTTTTATTGGTTGCCATGGAAACCAAAGTGCAAAAACAATGAAAAAAAATTTTACAAAATTATCTCCTCAGAAGCCACTGGACCGATAAGGCCCAGATTTCATCCGTAGTATCCTTAGGCTGGGGGATTGAAAGTTTGTGTTTTTTATGAAAATCGGCCCTTTAGTTTGGTTGCTATGGCAACTTAGAGTTGCATTTACGTATAATGGGGAAAATTGAAAAATCGCATTCACTACCAAGCCATTGCAGATATGTTGACAAAACTTTTATACAAATGTTTCTTGAGAAGTCTTCTATCAGCTATATGTTTTTGGTCCACTTCCCTTTTTATTATTGGTTGTCATGGAAGCCATAAAGCAAAAGAAAGAAAAAAATCCCTTAAAAAATGATCCCTTCTGAAGCCACTAGGCTGATTTGGCTCAGATTTTATCTTTAGTGTCCTTGGGCTAGGGAAGTGAAAATATGTGAGAATCAGCTCTTTCGTTTGGTTGCTATGGCAAATTAGAGTTGCATTGACTTACAATGGGGAAAATTAAAAAAATGGCATTTACTGCAATCAAGATATGGAAAACAATTACATATTTTGTTATCAACTCAACAGACTGTCAGACTGAGACTTTGTAGTAGTATATTTTGTATTAGCCTGTACTGATGTGATAGCAGTTTTGAAAGCAATTTTGAGCTAGAGATCTGGTGAGCTTTGTGGCCCGTGGGCCTCTTGTTATAACATTTTTTGACCGTAATGCAAATAGATTAAGGTACTGGGATATGAAATTTTGTTGTTTTCTTTTTAGTCTACACGATTTTATAGCTGCAGTGCCATTACTTCTGGATCAACCCTCGTACCACAAACAGTCGGAAGCACTTCAACATACCCGCTACGCATTTCAACAAACTTACGCACTATACGTACTAGGTCATAACTTTACTTTAACTCTTTCTTACCGTCTGCTATCCGTGACTGAAATGAGCTTCCTGAGGAAATACGCTCCTCTCCTAGCCTTAGCTCCTTTAAGTATAAATTAAATAGGGGAATAAGGATGCCTCCGAAATATTACTTTAACGGCAAACGGCTCGTCCAGATATATCATTCGAGGCTAAGAACTAGCTGTAGTTCTCTCAATCTACATATATTTTCTAAAAATTTAACTGATAGTCATCTTTGCATTTGTGGTTAAGTCGAAGATACATATCATTATTTATTTGTATGTAATCGTTTTAGTAATTTCAGACAAGAATTATTTAACATAGTTTCGACGATTTGCAGATCAACTATAGATGTATTACATTTTGGCAATGACGAACTTTTAGAAAGGCTTTTTCTAAATTCTATCGCAGACACCATGAATTGGTTTCAAAATTTGATGTCGGATTAAAATTTCTTTTACACCAAGGCCTATCGGAACCAGAATTTTATGGTGACTTAGTATACAAATTCAAAAAGATTAAGGGTAGGACTGATTTTTCTGATCAATTCCGAAAAATAATAATACGTCACAAACGTATTGGCTATAATTTAAATGTTATGCGACAGTCTGCATGCTTAGTGATTAACCCAATCACGGTTGATAGCTTTGCTGCACTCTTTAATTGCACACCGGGGGATCGGTCGTCAGACTCTATGATGGCCCCGACTTAAAGCTATATATTTTAGTTGGTTGGGACCGGAGCCTTTTTGTCTGTTGCTTGGTCCACCGGGGCTCAACTGGTGACCTTCTTTTGCTTCAGATTTCTAGTGGGGTTGTTTGGCAGGACAGGGATCTCCACCTGTCAGACGGCCCGTTGTATCTGTTGAGTCCTCGTCTTTGCTTCTTCATGGTGTTGAAATTTGATTTATGTGTTTACCGTGATGATTCATTGACGAGTTAGAGGGTTATCATGCGAACCGAACAACCAACTAAATGTTTTGTACCACTTCAGAAACTGAGGGTGAGGTTGGGCCTGTAAAATCGATTTAAGCCCCCCAGTAATTCATTACTGACCGTTCCAAGGCGGTAGTTCTGTTGTGGTTCTTTGTTGCCTGTTTTTGGTGTCAGAGTTTCTGTGATGTTTTACCTTATGTATGTTATTATTATTTTTGGTTCGGTTTGGGTTGCTGAGTGGCCACCTTTTGGGAACAAGCTGCTCACTCGGTTGGCCATATGTTCTCTGTATCTTGATTATTTGTAATCTTAGTTGTTTCCAACTATGGTTTGAGGGCTGGATTTGGATTTTGATTGTTTCAGTTCCTGGTCTTTGCATACTTTTTACTTTTTTTCCATGGAACAAAGCAAAAATATTTTTTAGCTGTTCAAAACTTCACGCTAAAAACTAAGCGTTTTCAAATAAACTGATGATACATTTCACCATCTTGCATATTTTAAACACAGTATTAGATAGATATTTTCCGTTCTAAATAAATCAGTCATAAATTTGTATCATACGAATTTTTTTCACCAGTTTTACCTTTCGTTGTAAAGTACAAATTGAATATTCATCAACAAACAAGTAGTAATAACGAAGCTGTTATATTGATAAATTTACTTGCCTTCTTTCGTCGTATCTAATGCCGATCTTTTAATATAGCCAAATACATCTTAAGCGTATATATTTAGATTTGATTTAAGTCAATTTTGTGCAGATTCTGACCAACTGTAATATGTGTGATGTTCTTATTTATTTCGTCTTGACGTCTTGTATTTTTCAAGCTCAGTATGGTCTGAGGATGTAAGTGACCATTGAAGTTTTTGTAATATATCCTTCTATCCCCGTTGAACCGATGACGATTGCGAAATGGAAATGTTCCTTTTCAAATGCATATCACATAATAGTAAAATCATCAGATTGTTCATGTTTTATCAACTTTGTATATTGGATGTAATTTCAAATCACTTGCTATAGAAGTATCATTTTGATTGCGATATTGGGATACAGATTTGAAAAAATTCGTTTGACTTTCTCCTGAATCCCATTTGCATAGAATATTATGTTTTGAAATGTGTATAAATGTATTAGTGTTTATGCAAATAAAATAAAGTTTAAACCAAAAGACTACTAAACCATTTTTTATACGCCCGTTTTGAAAAAACGGACGTATTATGTCATGGCGCTGTCCGTCCGTCCGTCCGTCCGTCCGTCTGTCCGTCCGTCCGTCCGTAAACATTCTTGTGCGCGCCATAACTCAGTAACCATTTGGGATATCTTCATGAAATTTTATAGGCATTTGTATTAGGTTGGGGGAACGTGTCGCGTACAAGAATGGTTGCTCCCCCTTTCTTAGTTTCGAAGTTATGCCCCTTTGATCGTTTTTTTCCCTGCAAGTCTTGTGCGCCCCATAACTAGATAACCGTTTGGGATATCTTTATAAAACTTCATAGCAATGTGTATGAATTCCTAACGATGTGTCGCGTGCAAAAATGGCTGCTCTCCCTTTCTTCGTTTTACAGTTACGACCATTTCATTAGTACTTTGAGCCTATTTTTGTGTTTACTTATCTTGTGCATGCCATAACTTGGTAACCGTTTGGAATATCATGATGAAACTTTATAGCAATGTGCATGATCACAAGACAATGTGCCATATATAAGAATGGTTGCTCCCTCTTTCTTACTTTTGGAGTAACCTCCATTTGACTAGTATTTTCAGGTGTTTCTCATTCACTCCATATCTCCTGAACCTTTTGAAATATTAGAATGAAGCTTTGTAGGAATGTGTATAATAATGGGGCAATGTATCCTGAACAAGAACCACAACTCTGGCTTACTTACTCAATTATCTGCCCTTGCATAAATTTCCTGTTTACTCTAACTCCGTAACCATTTGAAATAAATGGTATGTATATTATAAAAATCATTTCAAGGGAATATAGTACAACCAAAAAAGGCCTATCTAGTAAGTTGAGGTTATCTCCCTTGTACCACTTTGTCTATCCTTTGTAGGCAATCTTGTTCATTCTGTTTCTGCTTTATGACATTTAAACGGGCGTATTATGCGCCGCTTGCGAAGCCCTTGTTCTAAATTTTCATGATTCTTATTCCCTGTTTCGAGGTTGGTTGTCTGTATGCTACAGTATTACAAGCCGGTTCAATTTTGACCTAGCGCTTCACCGTGCAGTCGTATACTTCTTTTGCACCCGGTCTTATTCTGTGTTACATGTAGTTGTGTACAAGCCGGGGCCAATCCTGAAGCAATGTTTTACTTCCTGAAACAGTTTAAGTAGTCACAAGCTTGAAATTCTCGTAACGATGAGTAATGAGTAATTATTAGCGGGCATCAAGTCACAACGCTTAGTTTTTTATCTTGATTTGGCTGTTGGCGAGCGGAATAGGTTTCGAAGGTATGTTCAAATAATTTAATATCTACCAGAATATACGGTTACAAGAAGGTATAAGTATTTCAGTAAAGGCTAATTTGTTTTATTTTTAAATTTTTTCTTGACCTAGAAGTTGTCAATAAATGGTTTCCCAAATGATTGAAATGGCGTCGTTCAAATTGACTACAATTTTGAAGGCTAGTAAGGGGCGAGTCATTTATTACCAGGTGGCGGGGTAGGGGGGGGGGGGGGGGGGGTACATTTTCATACGATTCAGATTTTTTATGACCCCCACACCCCAGTCGTACCAGAACTATTTTCGAAGCCCCCTCCCTCCCCGATAGATGATAATAACCCCCCTCTCCCCGCCACAACCCACGACAACCCTACATTCACATGATACTCACCATATTACCTATTTATGTCAGACTGATCTCAATCAAACATTTGAAAGACATGATAATCTTATCATTTTTACAGGTTAATTATTTATACAGGTTCATTTATTTTTTTCTGCATTGATTTCTGTTTATGCTCACTTAGAATCTGATGCTGACTTCTCATTAAAGCTGTTTGAAATATTAAGTGGGGCGTCTGGGGACGCAGCCACTAGAAGACAAAATAGTGTTATTGATGACAGTGACAGACGCCTGGAGGTTTGATGTCACCAACGGAGGCTTTAACGTATTGAATTAACTGGCTGACATTTTTTCAAAGATGAATTTAAACTGTTCTTCTAGCAAAGCAAATCAATGATTGTTCTCTTTTTCTTTCTTTTTTTCAGGACATGCTTTTTTTTCGTTATTTATTTATTAATAATTTTTTTTTGTTTCTTTTTTAGTAAATGTTTTGAAGTCAAAGTTTGAAAAGTAGAAGTAATCAGAAAATGTAAGAGCAATGGAGGCGGAGGGGGCGGGGGTCTGGGGGGCATAGGCCTCAAGAAGCTGAGACATTTTTTAAAATGAAGGCTGTAGAAATAATGCTGCCCCTCCTCCCCCCTCCCCCAAGTAGATCACCCAAAAAAATTCTGACCCCCTCCCCACTTAGTGTTTCCGGCCCCCACCTGGTAATAAATGACTTGTCCCTTTATATTGATATCTACAAAATGTGACTTGTTTTCATAGGCTTTAAGAAACCTTTTCTTCCTACATTGTCCCATTAAACAGCTTCATCATAATTATCATTATGTTTCGCTCTTCGTTTTCGTTATTTTAGCAGAAAAGCATTAAGGTGACTGGACACACTTTCAGGAGAAGATACCCAGCCATTTTCAGATTTGTCTCCCTTCTAAAAGTCGGAAAACTCTTACACGAAAGAATTTGCTCCTGAAGAGGAATGATTTTGAAGCCTGGGAAATCAAACAGGAAGTCACAAAAGTTGTTTTCCTTTGCAAAAATGTCGGAAAATCATGGGGTGTACAGATACACCTTAACACAATGAATTCTGAAAAGAAACAGAAAGGTCCACTAGAAGCAGGAACTGTTGTATATATTTATAATCTTGAATTAGTAACATGATATGCATGCTGTAGTAGACGCGAGAGTATCCCATTCAGTTCTGTCTACCCACTTGGCACATGACGTCGAAATGACGTCATACTGACGTCGCATCGACATCAGCAAGACGTCATTTCAACGTCATGTGCCTGCTGGGTAGCTTTCATTGACTAACGATGTACACGTCACTGCAGTCCTCTATATATGCTTAAAGTAAAGAAATATACAACAGGAATTTATCAAGGAAACTTTGTTCCGACTGACTTTGGTCCAACAGGCATTACTAATACGTGGAATGGAACGGGGTTTATTGGAATGGAATTGAATTGACGAGCCATTGGCTTCAACGTGCTCCCAGAGCCTAGGCTGTCACTCTCACAATAAAGCTCCCTAGGTTCGAGCATATTCTTTCTTGTAAGAGTGTCATCCTTTATAAATAGAAGAGAGTCAAGAGATCATCCCTGTCAGTCTATTCCCTTCAGTTCCACTGTTTATACTATGCAATGTAATACATGTAGGTGCCTTAGCTTCAGTTTCAATCTTATTTTTTATGCCCCCGTGACGATAGTCAGGGGGCATTAAGATTTGCCCCTGTCTGTCTGTCTGTTCGTCACGCTTTATAGTATAGAGTTTGTGTAGTCAACTCCTCCCACAGTTTTCAATGGAACTTTTTCAAACTTTGCATACATGTTGTGGACATATTGAAGATGTGCATGTGGATTTTTGATGGGGCTAAAATTAATTTTGACAGATTTACGGCCTTTTGAACTTAGTCATTTTAGGCAAATTTTTGTATAGTAGGGTATAGAGTTTGTGTAATCAACTCCTCCCACAGTTTTCAATGGCTCTTTTTCAAACTTTGCATACATGTTGTGGACATATTGAAGATGTGCATGTGGGGTTTTGTTGGACCTAGAATAAATTTTGACAAAATTACGGCCTTTTGAACTTAGTCATTTTAGGCAAATTTTTGCATTCTATGGTATAGAGTTTGTGTAATCAACTCCTCTCACAGTTTTTAATGGATTTTTCAAACCTTGCATACATTCTGTGATTGTATTGAAGATGTGCATGTGGGTTTTTGATGGACCTAGAATTAATTTTGACAGAATAACGGCCTTTAAAACTTAGTCATTTTAGGCAAATTTTTGCATTCTAGGGTATAGAGTTTGTGTAATCAACTCCTCTCACAGTTTTCAATGGATCTTTTTTAAACCTTACATACATGCTGTGAATGTATTGAAGACGTGCATGTGGGTTTTTGTTGGACCTAGAATTAATTTTGACAGAATATCGGCCTTTTTAACCTAGTCATTCTAGGGAAATTTTTGCATTGTAGAGTATGGAGTTTCTGTTATCAGCTTGCTCCACAGTTTTCAGTGGATCTTTTTCAAACCTTGTCTACATATTGTGGACATATTTGAAGATATGCATAAGGCATTTTGATAGAACTAGAATTAATTCTGACAGAATCACAGCCTTTTTAACTTAGTCATTTTGGGCAATTTTTACATGGTAGGGTATGTTTTCAATGGATTCATGGATATACACGTCATGTGACAGGCACTGCACGGGGGCATCATTAGTGTCTTACAGACACAATTTTCTAGTTTTTTTTTTTTTTTGAGCACATGATTCCGAAATAGCAGAAAATACTCGTTCCAACAGAAAGTGTGCACTTCGGTTTTCGTTAATTTAAATGTACACAATTAAATATTTTGATTTGTATAAAAAGTCTGAGCAATTTCTGACCAACAGTTTTTTAAAGCTTGTAATATATATTGACATTTTAGGGGACATTGGCTCTTTTAAAGAAGATTTGGTCGAAAAGATAATTCGCCAATCGCTTCCTAATAATGTATTTAAATTAGGCAAACCGAACTGCACACGTTCATTTTGTTTTGCAAATGAGTATATAAACTACACCAGTGAAATACAGAGCTACCAAAGTTCCTTGAAGGTTAAGTCCGTCGCCACTCCATCATTTCTGAATTAAATTTTTTTACCATATGTCGATATACTTTATATTCTAGTCTATCCTATAACCTTACTAGGTCGTTGGGGCACCACAGATGACTTCGAAACAATGCCTTTCCACCTGGTCCTGTTTTCAGCTGCCCTAGTTGAGCTGGCAAAAGCCATCTCTGTCCACTCTTTGATATTGTCTTCCCACCTGTTCTTCTGCATACATCTTCTTCTTTTTCCTTTTACTTTGCCTTGTAGAATCGTCTTTGCTAAACCAGAAGACCTTGAGACGTGGCCAATTCACCTAAGTTTCAGTTTCATGACAAGCGTCAGGAGTTCACCGCATTCTACAATGGCTGCTTGGATCTTTCTGCGAACCAACTCATTGGTTATATGGTCCTTGTACGTAATGTTCAGTATAATTCGGTAGCATCTCATCTCAAAGGCCTGCATTCTTTTCTCTACCTCTGCTGTCAAGATCCACCATTCAATCACGATTCACAGGAATACAGAGCACATAAGCTTTACCTTTGATCCAAGAGATATGTAGTTTTCTTTTATACTTTTCAATAGATTATATAGAGATTTCTCGGTGAAATCGAAACTGATAATCTCACTGTTTCAAACGGTGAAATTATCACTTTAGATTTCACTGTTTCAAAAACATAGGATTTGGGTTAATTAGTCCCATTTATTCGTTGATTGATCGACTAAACGTATCCGGCTTGACTTAAATTACGTCACACATGTTTGCACGTCATTACGACATTAATGACGTCACTAAAAGCGCCAACGTAACATCGTTAATGCACGCGACGCCAGGCCGCCTAAGACTCCTATCAGCATTCTTTCTTAGCAAATTTTTTTAGATTTGTTTGTCTAAATGAAATTTCAAGCTGTTTTTTCAGTTGCAAACTCTGTTTACAACCCATATCATACCCAGTAAAGACGCTGGATGCATCAAATTTGACGAAGAACGGCTAGAGAAAAACGTTGTGTCTCTGGACGTCGTGATGGCTGACACATTAGAATAAAGTGGTTTTATGCAATTTTAAAGCATAAAAGAAACAGAAAATTTGACTCTTTCAGTGTAAGATCAATTTTTATTTCACTCATGAACATCAAAAGTGGTATTTTCACTCGTGGCTTCGCCACTCGTGAAAATACTGCTTTTGGTGTTCATTCGGTGAAATAAAAAATCGATCTTACACTGAAAAAGCCAAATATCCTCTATATCTCTCCAAATTGGTTTCAGCTTGGTAAGAGCTGAAGTGGCTTGTGCAGTCCTTGAGAGAGCCTCCTGAGACAACTGCTCCATCATCTGAGACAACTGTTCCAAGTTATTTAAAGCTTGTTACGGTACCCAGCTTCTGCCCTTTTACTTTGATCTCTCTCTTGATGCCATCTGCGCTGTTTGTTATCAGTTTGGTCTTCTCAGCACTGATCTTCATCTTTTACCTTGACTTTCAACTAGCACTTCTAGTTCACGCTCTTCCTCAGCTAGAGCGCCTATATCATCGTCAAACCGCAGAATGGTAATGCTTATATTACTAAATCCGTACAAAGGTTCATTAGAAATGATTTGAAATAAGAAAAATATAAATTGAAACAACAATTTAAAATTAATATTCAAATTAGCGAAATCGAAAGCCATTAAGAAAATTAGTAACCCTGTTAAGTCATGTGATCATGCCCTAGTAATTTTCTCATTCGCGCACGTGATTTGTGTCGTCATGTATGATATCGTAGAGAAAAAATTACTTCAGAATCTATGTAAAGATAGCAGTAAAATATTTTCTTTTAAAATTTAGCAAGAGAATGAAATTTTGACACCAGCTGCAGCAAAGGTGAATTGTGATTTAAAACCTTTGAACTCGGAAAGGTGTATTGGTACATCGCGCCATGTTTTTCCGCCATTTGTAGATGAGTGGATGGATGACCTGCGAGTTTGCGTCCTTTTCAACAGTATTTCAGTCATATTAGGACGATGAGATGATGATAATGAAAGGCTATGTGCAATGGAACCCCGTATACGGTTGGAAAGATTCTCGCTGTTTGGGAAAGAGCTGCTGACTCGGCTTATCACTTGTATAAATTTATTGTTTGTTGGGAATCTTTCCCTTTGGTGTTGGGGATAGGGTTTGGGATCTGATTCGGTCAGTTCCTGAAGTCTGGTTACTCTTAACTTCGAACCCGGTCCGCTAGATCAGTAGGCCAGCGCTTAACCCACTGAGCTACCGGGGCTCCTCCCGCCATTTTATACAAGGGTGATTAACTCTCTAATACAGCCTGGTAAACGATCTACTCTCAATAAAATTGTGACTCCGAATGTGGTCTTTGTTTTCAAAGGGAACTTTTACAATCCTTTTCTATTGCCTTTCAACCAAAATATAGGTTCTACTCTTAAAGGAAAGAATTTGCTCCTCAGGAGAAATTCTTTCCCCTAAGAGTTGAACCTCATTTAGAAGGGAAGCAAAAATAGAATGGCAGAGGTGTTTTCACTGAAAGTATTCTCATTTACCTAAACCATATATAGGTAAAGGTTTCCCATAGGGGCAGTGGGGGTTAGAGGCCCACTCTATCTTGGGCACAATATATATGAAAGGCGGAGCCCATCACTCTCCTTTGCTGCCTCACCCTTCCCTAATTTGAAAAAGGTACCATTTACTGCTGGGTTGACAGAGAGAGTTTTTCCAGGCGCGAGCTGATCCAAGCTGGGATTCGAACTCTCGACTTTCTGCACCATAACTGAGCGACCTTACATAAAATTCCCCTAATATTAAAGTTTAAACATAAATAGCCGGCTTCCGCGAATTCTATAATTAGAAATGACGTGTGTTTAAATGTATCTTGTTTCGTTATGTTCAGTCACTGAGTCAGTGCATAAGTGGGCAAGATGGTGAAGTTTTAAATGGAAATAGGCTGTCCGCAGGTCAGTAATCTTTGAATTTTTTACTTGAATGTAAATCTTAGCTCTCTCAGCCCGGTTTCTTTGCGTGGCCAAAACAGTAACGATGTCGAATGTAAAATGGCCATTTTGTGCCAATGGTAGGGAGGCTAAAACGGCCATTTTGTGCCGATGGTAGGGAGGCTAAGGCAGCGAATTTCACTTCCAGTGGCAAAATAATGACCAAACGATAAGGAAAAACAGAAATTTGTAGCATACTTTTAATTCACCTGTCCGTCTGCGGAACAGTCTCCCATTGTGGGTTTAGAAAGCGTCGTTCTTGATCAGACTGCATCGACTCACCAGCTGGTCTACGTTTTCGCTACCCATCCATTGTATAATCAAGTAGCACATTACTTGTAATTGTCTCTTGATATTGTAAATCAGTCCTACTGTTTTCTCACAAGTTCACAGTTCGTTTCCTCTGGTAGACAGAGCACGACTGTTCACATGTTTTATAATTCATGGTGGTAATACCAATTTCTCTACCTGTGCTGTCGACCGAGTCAGTCCATTACAATACATGCAAATGTAGCTATCGACCGAGATAGTCGACAGCAGTATCAGCTCTGTCGTCAACCATTCACAAAAGTACCATTTACCGTTACCTGTCGTCAACCAGTTTGTAAAAAATACCGGCTCGGTCGACAGCACAGGTAAGCAAATTAGTATTACCCCTGTATCATTATCTCGAATAAAAACATACATGCTTGTAAGTATGCGTGTCTCAAATGACACACCATTCACTCAACATTGAATCAACGTTGATTCAACGTTATCAGGGTGGTGATACCAATTTCCTTACGTGTCCTTTCGACCAAGCCAGTCAATAACCATACATGCAAAAGTGGCTGTCGACCGAGACAATCGACAACAGTTTAAACTCGGTCGACAGTCAATAGTAACAATAGTACCATTTACCGGTATTGATAAATGCGAACGACGAATTCTCGGTCGACAGCCACTGTAAAGTATGGGATCGGTCGACAGCATAGGAAGGCAAACTTGTATTACCACCGTAGTCATGACGTTGAATCAACGTTGATTAAACGTCAAGACGTTGAATCAAAGTTAATTGGCACATTGAATCAATTTTATGACGTTGAATCAAGTTAATTCAATGTAGATTCAGCGTAATAACGTTGAATCAGTGATAATTTAATGTTGATTTAGCGCACACGTGTGCTTTTTTAATGTTCATTTACACAGGAATACGCCTTCATAAACGTTTTGATGACGTTCGTCTGTCTATAGTTGCGTCCGTAAGTTTTACATTAAAGTGTTGTTTTCTTAAAACCCAATTAACTTCGCTAGAGCAACGAAATTGCACTCCGGGTATCGTTTTTTTATTCGTTTTGTCTTTTTCTAAAATACCAAGAGACCAATCAAAAATAACATTGGAGTTACGTCAAATTATTTATAGACTATTAAATTACTGCAAATGATGTCCAAACAGGGTCTATGACAACATTGGAGCTTCATTTTGGCACAGATACATCGGCGGCCTCTTGTTGGGGCGAGGGTCAAAATCATGGACTTACATATTTGCAAAGTGTTAATGCTCTGGTTTTTTTTTAAACTGAGTAACTTTGACACCTCTCATTGTGCTAAGTCCAAACTTGGAATATAAACAATAATAGGAGGATAGGGGAGTATGACAATCTGTCAGAAACAGCAACAAATATTCATCGAATTTACCTTACTGATGACAAAATGGATGGACTTTTTTATGATTCATATTTACAACTACATGTATATGAAATTATAGATTTTGCGCAGGGTGCCTAAAATGGGCTGATCCCCTCACAAAAATACAACCGTAGAGAAACAGGCGTGCAGCAGGCGCGTAGCCAGACCTAATACTCTTTTGAAGTTAACATTTTTAATTTTGAGATGTAAAGCTAAATACATACAATTCCGAGGGAGCTCAGTCTTGTATGCGGAGATCTGCATTTCTGCCATTTTCACAAAAAGGAAAAACTTTTGTGACTTACTCTCTGCTTCGCAGAATAGGGAAGCCTTTCTTAAATAGAGTCTACTCTTTAAGGAAAGAATTCACTCCTGTTGTAACAAAGTAGGCATGCGCGCCTTTGGGTTTGGGAGTCAAACTGTTGATCAGGGTCTGTAGAAGCTGTTTTCGTGATTGGAAAGCCTTGCGATGCTTTCAGTTGATGACTAGGATTTATTCTCTTTCTAAAGTGGCTGTAGAGAATTGGCTTCATACACTTTGGAGACGGAAAGTCTCAGAATGTTACTATTCTTAGTTAGAAACCAATCGTTGATTTGCATTTGTAAACATTACCGATACTTGGAGATGTAATGTATTGGCTCATTTTCTGATGACCCAGAGCGTAACCTCGTGCTCCATCGGTCAGAACTGGTATATTCTGCTGCGTCAGCCGAATAATTCGGGTGAAATCATTAAGCTATGCATGTTTAATTCAATTTGTAACTTAGGTTCATAAGGTGAAGACGTCTTGTTGGTTTGTCCCTACAGCAGGTAGCTGTTTGGGCGTTGATATTTGGGTTCGTGTTATGTGCTGAAGAATGGAAGAGAGTATGCAGCTGTTATCAACGACTTTTGAACTCTTTTGGACTAATATTTAACCTAGTAATTGAGGAAGTACATTCATTTTTGGACTGTTGATAACAATACTAAATTATAACATTTGGACATATTTTATGGAATTTAAGAGAAGTATAAGCATAGAAAATAGTTAAGGAAATAACTTTTGGACACAATAATAAAACTAGAATAATACACTATTATTTTTGTTATTATTAAAATATACCACTATACGATCGTGCTTTGATAGCCGTTCCCAGGAGTTCTACTTTAACGGAACGGCTGTGCAGGAGTTAGACCTTAGATCAGCTGGTGGCTGATGCGGCTACGACACAGACATTTTCTTGGAGTTAGCCGTGTCCAAGATTCAGGATTCAGACCATGGACCACCTAAGACAAAGCTGGCTATGATACACCTATATTTTGCTCCTACGAGAGCAATTTTTTCCTGTAAAAGTGGACCCTCATTGAGAAGGTGGTTGCTTCTTATGAAAATGTAACCATTTACGTTAAACATAGCTGGAACATTGAAGCCTGTGCTACCAGTTCTCTGACTACGCTTCTGTGACGTCAGAGTCTTCCCTAATGACAGAAATCCATGAATCTGTGCAGTGAAAAGCAAACACTCTGATCAGGCTGTGCATAAATGAGTTAGTATGTCATTGCATATATTCTAGAAAACCTTTTTATGTGATGCGGTTCATTGTTGTGTTACCAATGTAAGGTCAGTTGGTACCAGACGTTCGGCTGGCTGGTTGGTTTGGGTTTAACGGCACTTTGAGACAGTATTTCAGTATATATCGAGCCGTCTCCAAGACAAAGGGAGATAGAATAGAGGGATAGGATAACAAGAGAAAAATATTAACACAGCTCCCTACCATTTCAGCCGCACCTACTGCAAGCACAGTAGGTCCTCGCCCTACTTTAAAACAGTATAAGTCCACCCCAATGACAGAAAGTTCTACTGTATGTTCGTCAGCCCTTTATCCACTTTGACCTGGGCAGCCCCACAGTAGACAGAATTCAGAATGAGCGTTACTCGATTCTTCATTATCAGTTATCAGGGCCTGCGCAGAGATGTATTTTGTTTTCAGTGTCTCCTTTTTACCACTGTACAAACGTCTTCGTTTGTGATTACAGTAAAATGTCTAAGTATTGGGACAGATAATCCTGCACAAATAGTGTAGAGCAAGATGAGTCGGCTCCTCAAGGAGCAGTGTGATCAAGGTCTACCTGTTTGGCATTCCATATGCATGTTTGGGATGCATTACTAAACTGTTCCATTTTTCAGACAGTTGCAGCAATTATTTTAAATATCCCATTTTTTTAGAATTCATATGGTATCCCAGCAGGCACATGACGTCGTAATGACGTAACAGTGACGTCTGTGCGACGTCATCACGGCGCATCGACGTTAGTACGACGTCATTTCGACGTCAAGTGCCTGCTTGGAATACTATCACCATGGCAGTGGCTTAAATATGAAAACGCTTAGTAATTATTGAAACCTTGAAATTAATATATTAATTATTTTGTACAGTTTTGCTTTATATTTCTACAGGTGTCCATCATGTGAAGTGGTATGACAGTACAGACGAAAAGAAATAAACTTTATTCCCCACAATGGATCCGGCTAAATATTGCTTAGACAATCATTTATACGGAGACACTAGTCCAACGCTTCGATTCTGTAAGATCTGCTGTAAAGCCATGTGTGAAATATGTTATAACGATCATATGAAGACTTACAACAACAGTTGCTATTTTAAAGCTTCAAACGAGAATTCTTTTGTTCAGTTTCCAGGTGTGCCATCATCTAGACCACAGAACCACAATGTGGTCCCACCACAGGATATCAATATGGTGCCCGCGCAGTCCTTCCCCGATCATTCTGCTCCACTAATTAATGACAAGCAACTTCCTGGACCCAGCGGCAAACATTTTTACAAACCATGCACCGCACACCGTTTAGCTATGGATCAGTTTTGTTATTCGCATTGTAGCGTGATCTGTCAACAATGTAAGTGTGAGAATCATCAAGGCTGTTCAGTAAAAGATGTTGAACACGTTTGTTTGGAACTTGATGTAACAACTGTAAGCGAATTTCGAAAATCACTTAACAAAATACGAGTGGATGCTATAGAAGTGAAAACTTTCCTTAGCAGGAATATGACTGATCTTGAGAAACAAAAACAGTCAATGATGAAAAAACTTAAGAAAGCTCACGAAGATAATCTGAAAGAGGTAGATCGCAAATTTGAAGAAACAAAATCAGAAATAGAAAAACAAAACGAAAAGTATACGTCTGAGTTATGTGCTTACGTCTGTCACATAAACAGTATTTTAGAGGGACTTGAGATGTGCTTAAAAGACACGAAGCCATTAGAAGGCAGACATATGGAAGTCGGTATTTTTCTTAAATATCAAGAAATTCTCAGTAGTAACAGTCAAATACCAAGTGACCTTCAGAATTTATACAATAAGATAAAGAAAGTAAAAATTTCTTTTAAAGACAACAAGCGGTTTCAACCGTTAATGGAAAAGTCCGCAATTGGAAACATAAATGTGACCACAACAAAATATTCCTCCCTAAACCCTCACCAAGAAATAAACTGTCCATTATTTGTTTCTCAGCCGGTATTAATTAGGGAAGATAACTCTGTCGCAGCTGGGACCACTACAAAATACACCTTAAACCCTGTTCAAGAATTAAACGGTCCATTATTTGTTTCTCAGCCGGAAGTAATGAGGGAAGTTAACTCTGTCGCAGCTGGGACCACTACAAAATACACCTCCTTAAACCCTGTTCAAGAAATAAACGGTCTGTTATTTGTTTCTCAGTCGGTAGCAGTCAGGGCAGATCAGCCTGTCACAGCGGCGAATACTTTGTGTAGTAATGCTGACGTAAGCGAAAGTGGTTGTCCTGTAAGTGATGAAACATACCAGTACGTGAAAGCCGTTAAGGATAGAGATTTGAATGTCAGATGTGATAATGATAAATGTTATCGCAAGTGCTGGATAGACGGATTAGATGTTACTCAGGATGGTCGATTATTAATGCTTGATTACAATAATGATAAGATAAAAATGTTAACAGCGGTCAGACAAAAGCTGTTACAGCTACAATTAGGTGAAACATGTTATGACATTACAGTATATAATGAGACCACAGCTGTTGTAGGTGGATATCACATGCTCTTCTTTATTGACATCTCTGAAGGTGGCCTTGCTGTGAAGAAGACGATCAGAGTAGACTATTACATATTTGCTATTCAAACCTGCGGCAACAACTTGCTAGTCACATGTGAGGAAGACGATGGTGTACAGTCAGTGAAGCTGATCACTACAGCTGGCAACCCACTTTGGTCAGTTAGTAAAGATCAGCGAAAACATGACTTATTTGTGTTGCCTCTCTACATTACCTGCTATAGAGACCAGAGCCAGTGTAGAGTAGTGGTGACAGACTATAACAGAGACTGTATCACTGTTCTAGATGGAGACACTGGGGATCTTATCAAGGTCATTGACGTGGGAGGGAAGGCACCAAGAGGTGTAACTACGGACAACAATGGTAATTTCTACATATGTTATGCTGTTTCTGGTGAGATATTTATCTGGAACAAAGACTTGACAAGCAGCAGGGTGTTGTGCACTACACGTTCCGGTGCCTTGGCACTCGGACATGATTCTTCCAGGAACCAGCTTATTGTTTCCTACCGTGACTCCGATGAAGTGGAATGTTACCAGCTACAATAATTGCTGTTACTTTCTAATGTCATCATCACAGCCCTTTGATGAAATCAGATTCCAAATGTGGCAATTTAATTACTTACCCTTTTAGACCGGAAACCACTTTGATGATATATGCAAACAGTGCAGACCCAGATCAGACGCCGCTTATTGCGGCGTCTGATCAGGGTCAACACTGTTTGCTTACAGGAAATTCTATGCTAAGTTCAAGATAAAAATGAAAACATTCACCGGAAATCTCTAAATGTAGATAAGAACTCATCGCAGTAATGAGGATGGACAAATTCATTGGTCAAAAAGGGTTAATAAATAAGATTGCCGTGTCCTAAACTTCAATGAAATGATCATTACAGAGCAAAACAGTTTTATTCTAACCTTTGATGTGCTGGAAGTTAACCTTTTCATTTTGCCAATAGTCTATCAGAGCAGATCCCGATCAGACTGCTCCTAAGGAGCGGTTTGATTATGGTCTACACTATTTGTCTGTTTTATTTTCCAGTCAAAGACGGAAAAGTCTGACCGAAATGGCGTGGTAGTTTTGTGTTCAAAGAATAATAACAATAAAGAAATAAGTAGACACTGCTGTCATGCACTATAAATTAATAAAAGATAATAATAAAAGCATCAATGCAAATTACAACACATGCAAGGTATGTGCATGTGTGTGGTCTGATCAGAGTCTTTGCTGGTCGAATGCACTTGGAGCCTCTACACTGAGTGACATTTCAAACTTAAGCTAATACACATTGTCCTGATAATCTGGGTCCCTGCATGTCTCGCTTTCGCTAAGCTGCTCCTAACAGTTTCGATGGATGGGAGACTCGTGGTTTACATAATTTTCAACAGTATCAGGACGATGGGAAGGTGATAATGAAAGGCTGTATGCAGTGAAACGCCGTTTACGTTCGAGAAGATTTCCGTCCCAATCGAACCCAGGACCGCTAGATCTACAGACCAGCGCTTAACACACTGAGCTATCGGGGCTCCTACCTTGACTTGAATAAATTCACCACTTTCTCCAAGGTCTCCGTAATATTTCTGAGAGTGTTTCATGTTTACAGTTGGCGAGCATATGATTTGAAATACTAGTACGGCGGGTGCTGTAAATTTCTTATCAGCTGGTATGTAAAAGAGGGTCCTTATTTTTCTGCCTTTTTTTACAAAGGGGAATAACTTGTGACTTCCTGTTTCTTCGGCTGGGCAATATAGCTCTTCAAAAAGGGGATCTACTCTTAAATAAGATTATTTTGCTCCTAGAAATATGTCCTTTACCTTTTTACCCCAATTAGATGGAAGGCAAATTAGAGTGATAGAGTTACTTCCCCTGAAAGTGTACTGTTACCGATTTAAGAAAGGGCATACAATTTCGTGGCGTTGTAAGTCTAGCCGGACATACTTATGAGAATGATGTTGCGGGGTGCAGACAGTTTCGTCCCATTCCTGCGGGTTGCCGACAGCTTCATACCCGATGATTCTTGTAGGTTGCTGACAGTTTAATTCTTGTTGGTTGCAGTCAATTTCAACCCATTCTTGTAGGTTGCAGACAGTTTCATTCCATTCTTGTGGGTTACAGACAGTTTCATCCCATTGTTGCGGCTTGCAGACAGTTTCATTCGATTCTTGCGCGTTGACAGTTTAAGTCTTGTAGGTTGAAGACAGTTTTATCCCATTGTTGTGGGATGCAGACAGTTTCATCCCTCTGTTGTGTGTTGCAGACAGTTTTATCCCACTGTTGTGCGTTGCAGACAATTCATCCCCCGTTGTGGGTTGCAGACAGTTTTATCCCAATGTTGTAGGTTGCAGACAGTTTTATCCCATTATTGTTGGATGCAGGCAGTTTCACCCAAATGTTGTAGATTCATCCCACTGTTATGGGTTCCAGACAGTTATATCCCACTGTTGTGAGTTGCGGACATTTATATCCCTCTGTTGTGGGTGGCAGACAGTTTCATACCATTCTTGTAGGTTGCAGACAGTTTCATTCCATTCTTGTGAGTTGCAGACAGTTTTATCCCATTGTTGTGGGCTGCAGACAGTTTCATCCCATTGTTGCGGCATGCAGACAGTTTCATCTCACTGTAGTGGATTGCAGACAGTTATATCTCACTGTTGTTGGTTGCAGACAGTTTCTTTCCATTCTTATGGGTTGCAGACAGTTTCATCCCATTGTTGTGGGTTACAGACATTTTCATCCCATTGTTGTAGGTTAAAGACAGTTTCGTCCCAATGTTGTTGGTCACAGACAGTTGCATCCCATTGTTGCAGCTTGCAGACAGTTTTATCCCATTGTTGCGGCTTGCAGACATTTGATCCCACTGTTTTTGATTGCAGACAGTTATATCCCACTGTTGTGGGTTGCAGACAGTTTCATTCCATTCTTATGGGTTGCAGACAGTTTCATTCCATTGGTGTGGGTAACAGACCGTTTCATTCCATTGTCATGGGTTGAAGACAGTTTCATTCCATTGTTGTGGGTTGCAGACAGTTTCATCCAATTGTTGTGGGTTGCAGACAGTTTCATCCCATTGTTGTGGGTTGCAGACAGTTTCATCCAATTGTTGTGGGTTGCAGACAGTTCCATCCAATTGTTGTGGGTTGCAGACAGTTTCATCCAATTGTTGCGGCTAACAGACAGTTTCGTCTCATTGTTGCGGCTTGCAGACAGTTTTATCTCACTGTTGTGGACTGCAGACAGTTTTCCCCCACTGTTGTGAGACGCAGACAGCTTCATTCCATTCTTATGGGTTGCAGAGAGTTTCACCATTGACGTGGGTTGCAGACAGTTTCATCCTACTGTTGTGGGTTGCAGACAGTTACATCCCATTGTTGTGGGTTGCAGACAGTTTCCTCCCATTGTTGTGGGTTGCAGACAGTTTCATCCCATTCTTGTGGGTTATACAGTTTCACCCCATTCTTGTGGGTTATACAGTTTCATCCCATTATTGCGGCTTGCTGATAGTTTCATTCCGTTCTTGTGGGTTGCAGACAGTTTTATCGGATTCTTGCAGCTTGCAAACAGTTTCGTCCCGTTCTTGTGAGTTGCAGACAGTTTCATCGTGAAGTTTGCACCCCAGAATGTTGCCTGTTATGGACAGAATCGTATAGAGAGTATAATGGCTTGAGCACAGCACACAAGTGCCCTCTGTGCAAATGAATCCATGTTTTGTCCAACGATGGCCGGTTTGTCCGGTTAAATTTTAATGAACCCGCTTTCGCTCCTCACCACCACAGCAGTAAATATAACTAGAAAATATTGTCTAGCGAGGTGCACCACACAAGTGAAAAGCACAGCAAAACACACAAATACCCTCTCATGAGAGCGTCTGTCCACATGTTCGTCTGTTCTTTATGAGCGTATATTTCCCGGGGCTCTTGTTAGGCGCATATACGCCTGAATTTTTGAGGAGCAAATTCTGTCCTTTAAGGTTGAACGCATTGAAACAGGGAGGCAAAATGAAAAATGGCAGAGTTGCTTCCCCTGACAGTGTATCCATCCCCACTATGGCAGCTGACCCAATGCTACCCGTCGTTGAGAGAACGTTGGTATGCGCATTACGATGGAGCGGGCTGCGAATGAGCGTGGGGATATGTATTTTACAACTACATACTCCTACTGGGCCAACAACGTTTAGACAACATTGAATCAACGTTTATTCAACGTCAAGACGTTGAATCAAAATTGATCAGTTTTGAATCAACGTTGTTTGCAAGAAGGATTAATTGTTTTCAGAAACTACACCACGACCAAAGTTCAGTTCAGATAAAATGAATTTGCCAAGGATTGCTTCACCCGCTTCTGTGCATAAACCGAACCATGTAAGGTGGATGGATGACTTTCGATTTTACGGTCCGTTCAACAGTATTTCAGTAATATCGAGCCGATGGAAAGGTGATTACGAAAATCTGTATGTAAAGGAACCCTTTTTACGATTGGACAGAATTCCGCCTACAGCGAGATTCAAACCCGAACCGCTAGCTTAGCAGGCTCGTGTGCACTGAGCTACGAAAAAAAAAACTGTACTGCACCAAGCAAACAGACACGAAGGGAACGCTTTGAAGCCTGCCAAGCCCTCTCAGTAGGGTCAAGTCAGGTAAATTCGATAAGCTGGCAAATTCGGACAGTGACATTGTTTCCTTTATATGCCAGTTGTTTGGAATTCAAACAAAATTAATTGGGCAAACAGTGAAAATCCAGATGAGACGGCTCATCGTGATTTTCACTGTTTGCAATGGTATGTCCGAATTTACCCGCTGTCCGAAGTTACCCGACTTGACCCTAGAGATGTGTTTTGCACGTTGTCACACCATTTTTACAAAGGGAGATAACTTCCATGACTTCGTTGTTGCTTCCCCGGATGAAGAAATACTTTCATAATGAGAACTACTCTGAAAGGAAAGAATCAGCTCTTAAGGGTTCATCACAATGTGAAGTGGGTGGGGTAGGTTGAAAAATGTGAGTTACATTTTTTTGAAAATAACTGGGTCTGTCACAAAGCTTTCAAGCCTTCAATGTTACATACCATCTGAACACCATTCTAGGGTATAGCATGTATAATAAAAGCAATTATGAAGAAAATTAGCATACTTGAGACTTGGCTATCCCAAGGACGCCAGAAGTCCATGTGGATGAAATTCTATCCAAAAATAAATACCCTGATAAAATCTCCAAATACCCCTCTACAATGTCCCAGAATGAAATTGCACAGAAACAAATAACAAATACAAAAATCAATTCAACAGACACCCACTACTTGAAAAAAAATCTGAAATATCCACCATGTTTTAGTCACAAAATAGTTCTAAAATAAAGGTATGGTGGACATTATAAGCAATAAAATAAATCTTGGGGAGATAAAGTAAGAGCATGCTTTGAGTAATATACTGTTTCCTGCACAACTGTTTTGGACAGCTATAAATATTATTCTCCTATCCCTTCCCTCCATTCCTCCACACTCTTCCCCTCCACAACACACACACATACATTTAGCAGTCAGTGAAGATGATTGAAGGTTAATACATGCAAATCAACCCAATTAAAAACAAAACAAGGCAAAAACAATATGCCTCTTCAACTTTGAAGAAGAAAGAAAAAATATTGTATTTTTGAAATTTTCTTCTTCCTCACTGGTATTGACTTTGTTCCAAAAAATGGAACAAAGGGCTTTAAAGTGCCAAAATTTGAGGGTCTCTGAAAATGATAATCCACCCAAACAACATATGTTGGAAAAGCCAGTAACTGAGTAAGCTTATAAGTACATTGTAAATCAACATGCATGCCCCAACTAAGACAGTATTCAACGACATACATTTTAGAGGCAGCTCACCTACAAAATTGAAGAATTTTCATGGATACAGTTGATAACAGTTCATTATGAAGACTTGATTTTGGCCTTCAAATTCTGTAACCATCAAAAAATGTGGATGTGTAAAATTAATTCAGGGCTCCAGATAAGGTGTTTTTTTTGGATAATTCTCAGATGCTTTTTCTTATTTCTTAACAAAAAATATGTTGTGACCCCTCATTAGAACTGTCTCAGTGAGATGGTTCTAATGAGGGGTCAGAACTTATCTTTTATGCAGAAGTATCAGAAATTATCTTTAAATTATCCCTGTAACCTCCTCTTATCTGGATCAATGCGCAAAAATCTAATGTAAAAGTCAAATACTTTGTACCTATAATACACAGTTACAATATTTTTCTTCCAAAAAATTAACTTCACAAAAACATCTTTATTTTTTATTTATTTTTTTCCATGAAGTTCACATGAAATGGACTGAAATCAAGTATAAAATGAATAATTCACTCGCAAGGAAATGAACGAATGGCTAATTTTAATTTAACCAACAGACAAATTTCTAGTGGCGGAAATGTAATAATAATTCCAGGTTTGACGGTATTTCCCCTGTCATGGCACTGTCATAAAAGAAAGCTGAATCAGAAAAGTTGACAAAAGTTTAGGCTGCTGACACTAATAATGCTGCCAGAAAAGTAATACTTATGTTTGGACTTATACTTATGTCTCACTTCTGATAGCCGCAGGTAAGACAATAAAATAGAATCTCTCTGTAAGTCTCAGTTGAGCTTTCTCACTTTCTATAAGCGCTTCTGACTTTTCTGTCCTGTCCTGTTTGTTGTGGGTCATGTAGCCTGTGCGATAACATTTAAAAGGATGGTTATGCCAGTGAATGTTCAAACTATTCTTGAACACGTTAATATTAAAGGCTGCCAAAACAACAATCTGGCAATGTGTTCCAAATGTCAACAATATGGTTTGAAAAACTGCTAGACCATATGATTGTGGAGTCTGGCACAAGACTTATGTAACAGGAATGGGAATGGGCTCTGGTTGCCTGATATGATGATATTAAATGTGAAAAATTTAATTTTTCACTGTCAACTTTTTTCTTTTCGATGCAAAATCTTCAAATGAAAGATGTGTCCTTGAACTGCTGGGCTTAGAAATATATGACATTATAAGGGATGAATTTGATGAGGTTTTTATGTCAATTTCGCCGTGAAATATATGTTGTGATATATCATTAGAATCGCCTCAGCGAGGCGATTCTAATGAGATATCACACTATATATTTGAATGTAACCAGGCCCAGATGGCAGGGCTGAAGCCCCAAAGCCCACCACAAAAAAATGGGACGAATCGTCCCTGAAGAAACGTCCAGGTACGAACTGGTTGTGGCACGAAACGTCCCGGAACCACCCCCTGGATCCGGGGCAGGTTCTGCATCTTCTTTTCCATATTTATTTTCAATAAATTTGCACTGATGTGTCCACAACACCAGTATACATTTATAAATTAGGACACAGCTAAGCCAAAATACACAGTCACTGCTGTGAGTTGTCCTTGAACCCACAACTTTATTTTCTATCTCATAAACATCTGTTCATTGTATGAATGTGCCACCCTACTCGTCAAAATTGTAAAGAGCTTGCCTAGCACGTGTTTTTTTCACTTTCACGTAAACACGTGTCATTGAAATGTGTAAATTGTTTTAGAAGCTTTAAATACCTTTAATCAACGTAACACAATCACAGATTGTTTTCATCCGATGCAGAACAACTGTCTGTGTTTTTATTCAGCAATACTTTCCTTGATTAACGCTTTCTTCAGAATATATTGACGAAAAATTAAGTTTCCATCGCTTGTTTAGTTTGTTTATGTTTGGACCGGAAAGGCCTAACAACTCATCTTGAAAAAGGTGCGACATAAAATAAGTACCCACCTTATTTCATTATTTATAACACAGACTGCTTTGCTTGAAAATACGGAATAATCCATGGATAAGCGCTGTAGTAATTAACTATATTTAGTAGCGTTTAATACCTTTTTAATCATCGGAATTGTTTCTCGAAGAGTTACTCAGGATAGCAAGATTAGTCTCCCGTGCAGCATTCTAAAAACCCAGATTGCAAATCAAAAGCCGGGACCCGATTCCGGTACCGATTCCGGTACCACTGTTCCATTTGTAAATCTAAGCGGATAATCACCCAGTGTTATGACAATATGATCCTACAGCTTTTTCCTAAATATAAATTCAGAAATGTCGAACCTATTTAGATACTATATTGTGAATTTATGCGTTATTCTGGGACCTTTGAACATGTTTCTACTGGATCACAATTTTCATTATTGATATTGTCTCATTTTTTTCTTTGACACGGAGACAGGATTCAAAGACCGGGTACTGTGACATGACAATGAATAAGATAGACTTAGACTGTTAAATTAATGGAAACCATGTTGTTGTGAAGTTGGTACCGGGAAATTAGTTCCGGATTTTTGTATCTGGTTCGGGTTTTTACCACCCCGCGAAATGCGCAAGAATAAATTGTTAAGCGGTTCGTGTGTTCTTGAGTGCAATGTAAACAAGACAGAAACTTATCTGAGACCTTGCAGATTGTACTGCTACAATGTCGACATCTGTGCATTGATCGTCCATATCATGCACATGTTTGCATTTAGAATAGTATTTGCTTTTAACTGATACAGTCATGCAGTGTGCAATACTTGCTTTGTTGAGAAAGGGTACTGAAATTTTTTGTTTACACTTTTATGAATGAAAAAATGGCGACCTGATTGACTTTATGATACACGAGGCCAACATTGAAGGGGGTTCTTAAAAAGTAGACATTTACAGGCTTTGCAACTCTCGGAGATTGTAGTTCATGCTTGACGCTTTCAACGTGCCGAAATAGTTTTATGCCATTATCTCTGGTTTATGAGTTCTAATGGAAGTCCTGGCCACCTCGTATTTTTCCTCTAATTTCTCATTATAAATGTTATGTTTAAAGTTACTCTCAAAATATATTGCTAACACTAAGAAATTACATTTGGTATAAGCAAAACTTCATATTTCACAAGCATATTAAAAATAATTCTAAGTCTGATTTCAGACCATTCCCCACCCACTTGGTGGTGTGATGAACCCTTAAGAGAGCAAATTCCTTCTTTCAAGTGTTGACTCCATTGAGAAGGGGAGCAAAAATGAAAATGATAGCGTTGCTTCCCCCTGAAAGTAACTCATTCACCTTAATACCGATGCAGTTTCAGTTATAAGTGCAGACCTGTACATTTATGTGTTTGATGCACCTTGAACAGGCCTAATACAAATGCGGATGTTTCTGTCCGTGCTGCGTTAATGCCCACTATTGCATAAATATCGGTGTCTCACGCTATTAATAGGCTTGTTTTAACGAACACAAAACCATGTATTAACATGGGTTTTCACGCGCCGATAACGACCACATTAGCGACTTTTCGTATGCAAGTTGCAGGGCAATACTCTGTCAGTACGGCCGCGTTTACATGAGCAAAGTTTCTATGATAAAGTAAGTTTGCCACAGAAAAATTTGCTCGTGTAAATCCCAAAATATGACAATGTTTCTTTCACAAATATATATTTAAAGTTGCTTCGATAAAGTAAATGTGTCCGTGTAAACGGAGAACTATGCTTAAGATTATGCAACAAAGAACTTTGCTATAAGCATGGAAAATGTGACAAAGATTTTGTTTCATTGCTGCAAGTAACTTTGACGAATACTATTTGGTCGTGTGAACACTGCAGCAAATATTTCATTGCCAAAGTTTATATGACAAAGATCCTATGGCACGTTTTCTTTAACAAATAATTTGCTCCGTGTAAACGCAAAATGCTTGTCATACTTTCTTTGTTAAAGTTTCTGTGACATAGAAACTTTGCTCGTGTAAACGCGGTCTACAGAAAAGAGTGACAAGACTGCAGTTGAAGATATCCATTAAAGACTTTAAGAGAAGAATTACGCAAGTACGGATAATTGTAAAAATGAAAGTGCAGACGACATCGAGTGAAAAGATTATGACTTGTGAAATGCTGCTATTGGTTGCCAAAAAATTCACGGTAGCTGACAATGGCATGAAACGAGGATTTTTTTATAGACATGCTTAGACTGGCTCCAGACTCCAGTCAGTAAAGCTGAAAAATCAAGCATCACTGGAGTCTGGTAGGGTTTGGTTGTACTCACCTAAAACGCAGGTTAGTCAGGCAGCCGTGATTCTATTGTCTAAAAGTTGTGACCTCTGGCATAAAGTTCACATTCTCCATGGCCATTCCATGCATGCTATCATGTAACAACAGGGGTTTATTTATGACCCTGCTGCTACAGAAAATATACAGAAGATCCTTATCAGATCAAGAATAGCCCCATTTACAAACCTTGCATGGCATGGAAAAATTACATTAGGACATTGGAGAAGTAAATACCTGGACTCGCATGTGCAAAATCTGTTTGATGAAATCTGAGTAATTTTACTTGTTGCAGAGAAAAACTCCATAAAAAGATGGTACGGATGTTGCACATGCTGGTGTACACCTTCTTTTTCAAATATGCCAACATTCACCTTTTCTCAACGTGTCAGTCTCATACATATGAATTTGTCTTAACAGACAAGAAGTTTAATAAGTTTCATTTGTATGGATGGCTGGATGGATGGCTTGCGATTTTGCGTCCCTTTAATAGCATTTCAGTCATATCAGGACGATGGGTCATAATAAAAGGCTGTGTGCAGTGGAATCCCATTTATGGTTGTACAGATTTCCACCTCAAGCGGGTGTCCAACCCGGGACCGCTAGATTAGCAGGTCAGTGCTTAACCTACTGAGCTACATGTACCAATTTGATTTTTACTCACATTGTTAAAATTTAAAGACCCCCCCCCCCCCACTGGATGCACAACACTGTATTAGCATTGAATCACCGATTGAATCAACATTGATTCAATGTCATGACATTGAATCAACATTGGGTTCATGGGTTACTGTTTATTTAACATTGCCTGCTAAGATTTTCTATTGTGACTGGCTGTTTGAAGCTTAGTATAGACACGCATGAAGCGCAGTCTGATCATGCATTTATTCTCAAAGCTGTACATGTTAATTTTAAGTAAACAATAAAGGCCCTGATGAGCATGATCTGATATGCAGGCTAGTTAGGGCTTGTTTGTGCTGTTAACATACACCAGCTAGCAAAATTTCTCATGAGTCCAGTCAGGATCACCTTTTTATCTGTTTATTTAATTATTTATTGTTATTATTATTATTATTATCATTTTCACTTTTTTCCGACTTCTAATTTTTCATCAGACAGATATTCTAGTTTTCCATATAACATTTGAAATTTTCAAAAGGAAACTATTAACAACTGACCACATGTTGACCCAGCTGATGTTTGGATTCTGCAGAGATATAAATCTGATTTTTCACAGACCATCAAAATATCTTCAGCTGGGTTTATGTCAACATTTACTAATGGACAGACCATTATGCCAATTTGATGCTTCTGTGTGGCTTTCTCGGATCCCACCAGTCTAATAAATTCAGTTATCAGAAAATCCATTCCTGTAGTATAATATATTTTGCATTATTTTATGACAATATAATTTATTAGACTGAAGCCAGTCTAAGACATGCTTAGTGCGTGTAGGAATCAACAAGGTATTTAGTGCGCCAACATTTTCGTTATTTATGTAGCACTGTAATTTAATTTATGCAAAAATAGCGATCAAACATGCAAGGTTCCTCGGGTGATGTTGAAAACCTCTGCCTTCGGCCTCGGTTTTCAACATCCCCCTCGGGACCTTGCAACAGTTAATTCTTCATTAAAAGCCACCTCAATGAATCAGAAACCTGTCTCAAAATTGCCAGTCCAAAAGAAGTGTTTTCAGTATGAAACAACCTGTATCAAGAAGGAAAAAACTGGTTTACGCAAGCAGTTTTTGGCCTTTCCCGTGTATGCTTGCTTAAGACAGGTTTGCGTGTGCATGATACAGAGACTGCCAATAATGAATATTCTATGCTGTATGACGTCATGGGCAAGTGACTCGGAAAAATACGACCATAAAATTGGGAGAGTCATAATTCGTTAGAAATGCTTACACCGTATTGCTACCAACTGCGGTCATAGTCGTTTCCACAGTTTGCGATTTTGCTCATCAAGGGAACATACCTTTGTGTTTCCTCACGACTGACTTATTTTAAAATTCGATTCTATGAAACATTTGAAGGAATCAGTTAATATACCTTTAGACTGTGTATTTGTTTTTTTATTTAAAGACCAAACCCCGGGTTATAAAACTTGAGTACATTCTCAAACTCAAAATAAAAAAGAGCACACTGATTGGCTCCTTCCGAGGATGTGCTCAGAAGCAGCCAATCACAGTGCTTTATTTTGAGTTTGAGATTATACTCAAGTTTTATTAACTCGGACCCAGGTTTCAGAGTCTGAAGTTTACGAGGGTCATCCAAAAAGTTCTGTCACTGGCTTATATCTCAAAAACGAAAAAGTGCTATTAACCTAAAATAAAAACCATTCAAAAACCATGTTTTTTATCACATAGCTGTAAAAAACTGATTCTTGTATCAATGACATAACGTTCACAATCTGCTTCAAAAGAAGGGTACCCTCACCCTAATGGCAAATTAGTAGATGCAATTCCGGCAATGATCAATGAAGGGATGTCTATCATTGCTACCCGGTGCCTACGATATCTCAGGTGCTAATAAACACAAAGAAAAAATCTCAAAGTGATTCTGTCCATTTTAAAGAGTTTACAGCATTTCGTAACCTCAACTTTATGCAAACAACGCCATAGGAAAATCGACTAGGTCATGTTCTAAGTTCAAAAGCTTCATAAACGTATAATATTTCAAATTCTGAAGCATATCTTTACTGCAGTAGATCATGACAATGTCTCCTCAATCAAAATTTCAGAAAAGATCCCTAAAATGAAGGCACAGTGGGTCCTTGAAAATCACGTGACTGTGTATTTCACCATATTTCATATATTAATATTTTGCATCGCATATAATTGACAAAAGACGCTGATTTTTAGATAGTGTCCCACAAAATGCAACGGACAGCAACCCTGAAAATTTCAGAATCCTGCGATATGTAATTGACGAGATATGCAACATGAAGCAAGCCAGCAGAAAAACAAAAATCGTGAAAATAGGCCAGTGTCAAATATAAGGTATGTATCTGAGCTTATAACTTAACCAGATGGCATGTTTTAACCATTTACCTGATATCAGTATAAAGATAAAAGATTGTTCTTTTGATTGTTGCAAACCGTGGTAAGCTATCACGTCTGTGGGCAAAGTTATGAGTCCAGTGACAGAACTTTTTTGACGATCCTCGTAAGCAATAAGTGGTTCGGTGTTTCTGAGGATTAGTATATTTAGGAGTTTATACAAGCTCTACGTAGGAAATAAAAAGTCCTAGGTAGTACGTTTTGTCTCCCATGTAGATAGTAGAAACGCCTACATAGGAGTTTTTTTACTTCCTACCCGGAAAACAGAAACCTGGGGCCGTATTCATAAAACCACTTGAGTCGTTGCTATGCTGTTGCTAAGGTTGGAGATTCCCTAAAACTATGAAATTTGCTCTGGAGAAACAGTCTGAAAAGACTGTTCCTCCAGTCCAGATCTAATTTTATAGTTGTAGGCAATCTCCTTCATAGATCATAGAAATTCAGCCTTAGCAACATCGTAGTAACCACTTATAAGTCGTTTTATAAATACGGCCCCTGGGGTGTTTTTATACGCCCGTTTTGAAAAAAAAGGACGTATTATGTCGTGGCGCTGTCCGTCCGTCCGTCCGTCCGTCCGTCCGTAAACATTCTTGTGCACGCCATAACTCAGTAACCATTAGGGATATCTTCATGAAATTTTATAGGCATATGTATTAGGTTGGGGGAACGGGTCGCATACAAGAATGGTTGCTCCCCCTTTCTTAGTTTCGAAGTTATGGCCCTTTGATCAATTTTTTCCCTGCAAGTCTTGTGCGCGCCATAACTAGATAACCGTTTGGGATATCTTTATAAAACTTCATAGCAATGTGTATGAAGTCCTAACGATGTGTCGCGTACAATAATTGCTGCTCTCCCTTTCTTCGTGCGCAATCGGTAGGGCACCTGACTCGTAAGTCAGAGGTCCTGGGTTCGAATCCCGGTCTGGCCACATACTTTCGTTTCTCCTTCCGCTGATTCAAGAAGGGCAGTTGTCAGTTACTGGCGAAAGTATGTGCACTTAGTACTGGTTAACCGCTTAGGAGGTCTAAGCCTGCCCAGGAATAGTGTGGTTAGGTTAACTGACCGTCCCGACATGACCTTAGTTGTTTACCGTGGACGTTAAGCATCAAATCAACCAACCAACCTTTCTTCGTTTTAGAGTTACGTCCATTTCATTAGTACTTTTAGCCTATTTTTGTGTATGCCTATCTTGTGCATGCCATAACATGGTAACCGTTTGGAATATCATGATGAAACTGTAAAGCAATGTGCATGATCACAAGACAATGTGTCATATATAAGAATGGTTGCTCCCTCTTTCTTAATTTTGGAGTAACCTCAATTTGATTAGTATTTTCAGGTGTTTCTCATTCACTCCATATCTCCTGAATCTTTTGAAATATTAGAATGCAGCTTTGTAGGAATGTGTATAATAATGGGGCAATGTATCCTGAACAAGAACCACAACTCTGGCTTACTTACTGAATTATCTGCCCTTGCATAAATTTCCTGTTTACTCTAACTCCATAACCATTCGAAATAAATGGTATGTATATTATAAAAAAATCATTTCAAGGGAAAATAGTAGAACCAAAAAAGGTACATCTTGTATATTTAGGTTACCTCCCTTATTCCACTTTGGCAAAGCAACTTACCTTGGCAGCTGATTTTTGGTATGATGTGTTAAATATTTAAATAATGTTGCAGTCATTAATTATAGAGTGGCTGCCCTTGTTTGTTTGCCTTTCTATCCTCTTGTAAGCAATCTTGTTCATTCTGTTACTGCTTTATGACATTTAAACGGGCGTATTATGCGCCGCTTGCGAAGCCCTTGTTCATCTTCATCTCATACGATTTTGTAAAGTGATTCAGGACAAAGAGTGCCAATATGCATACTTTGTCATCAAAGTATATTTAGCCCCAAGATTAAGGTATGTGATTAATGCACATTTTGGTTCTCGGGTCCAAACCCAAAACAATATGACATTTTCCATTTCAGAGCGTAGGGACAAGTTGTCAATTTCGGTTTGATAGCCAAATCAACAAAACCAACACTTTGATTTCAGTTCATATATACTAAAATTATATCACACAATGCATTCACACACAGGACATCCTACAGCATCTGTTTTGTACCCGTTGGTACAGATAAGCGAGCAAGTGAAAAGCCCTGGGCACGAAATGACGTCAGTAGTCACGTGACTGGTTGTTGGCATGGTGACTGGGTGTTTACCAGGTGGATCTGTAGCTTTGACTGTAAAACAAAAAGTGTCACAGGTAAATACGTGTGTACATTTCATTATCATTGCTATCCCAAGGTTTTAGGCATAGCAGTGCTGTTGACCTTGCTGCCTCGCTTCACATTTTTGTAGTGGTAGTTGGGTGGGATGGGGATGTTCTTTTCTGACGGTGTGAGGAAACTGTTGTGGCGCTGCTGAGATTTTTAAAGCGATACAACCCCTACACTTTGATCCTTTGAAATTACTTTTTAGCTCCTCTGAGCCGAAGGTTACTCTGAGATCTTGCCCAGAGGTTATAAAACTTGACTACATTCTCAAACTCAATAAAAACACACAGATTGGCTGCTTCCGAGCACATGCTCGGAAGCAGCCAATCATTATGCTTTATTTTGAGTTTGAGGTTATTCTCAAGTTTGATAACCTCGAACCTTTATTGGATAAGCAGGCTCCGTCGTCACCATCAGAACTTTCAGACGACTTTTCCCAAGCCAACTGCAATCAATTTTCATGTGGAATAATATGGGTTGGGGTGAGAAAGAAAATAGGATGGCCGACACGTTCATATCTAGATAACAGGAAATTCACTATATTAAAATGGTGGAACAATAACAGTTTTTTGAGTGGGTGGGGTTTGATGGAGAAAAACAAACTGTAAAATTTCAAATCATGACCTTTGATAGCTTGGAATTTTATTTTCACGCGGATATTGAAATTGTACATGTGTACTGATAATAATTATGGTGTTCTATAAGTCATAAGGGAGTTTTGGCTGCTATAGCAAGAATTCTTTAAAAACACGAATGACATCTTTTAAGAAAGTTGTAGGGAAAAAAAACGTATTCAGCATTTATATGGCGCTTAATAATCAGCATTTCTGTGGCGCTTAACAAAAATGAACTAAAATAGTTGCAATCCGAAATTAAAATTTGCCGCCATAAATGGTGAGAAAATTTTCTAACAACTTCACCAGAACCACTGGACCGATCAGTTGGCCGATATTTTTCTGGAAGCACAAAGTCCCACCTCTCTTTGAAAATAACTGCAATCTTTTCGGTGCGATTATAAACTATCTTTGACTGGAAGGGGCAAATTTCAAAAGAACAGACACTTTGAGCTAGGTTGCTAATGTTCCATATGACGGTTGGAAAACGTTGTACTAATAAAAAATTGTGAGGATTTTATGAAAATCATACTGTAACTTTGGTTGTTATGGGATTGTATAGGATGGAAAACTTCCGTGGTTGTCCTGTGTCGTTCAGAATTTCTCGGGAACCTCATGGCCAGTTTCAACAGATTTTATACTCTCTGGTGCCAGCTTGATTAAAGCACGACTTAATGTACCGCTGGGTCAGCATTAGTCAACTGCCATTTAAGTCGACATTAAAAACCACCATGAAGCAGAACAATGTATATGCAAAGAAAAATATCTGGCATTAAATTAATGGTGAATAGAGCCTTAAGCTGGCTTTAAGTTATGCAATGCAGCCTTAATTTTTAACAGAATCAACATTCAGCAAAACAAAATATTTAATTTACCGGCAATTGTTAACCCAGCGCCTAAAAAGCAGAAGGCAAAATTTACGTCTGCAAATTTAAAAAAAAATGTTTTGCCCAAGTTGTATCATATTGAGAATTCAAAGACTAGAGGACAAACATGTAGACCAAGATGAGGCGGCTCATCATGAGCCGCATCATCTGGATCTACGCTGTTTATAAATTCAACTAATTTCGTTTATGACCCTTCAGTACTAAACAAAGCTGACAACGACAGAATAGCGTTTAGGTAGGTATATTCTTATTTGGCTACATTTGCCATGCCAATATGGATCAAAAATCTTAAGTATTGTACATGGCCCAGTTATTAATAGAATCCACTTTTAGAAAATTACCTGGCACATCGACTGGTCCTCCTGAAACACAGTCACACAATGGACAACCATTTCTGTCCGTTTTGTACCCATATTCGCACAGTTTCGCGCAGGTGAACGTCAAAACACATGATTGCACGAGAGGGGGCGTGGTCTGAACATGCGCAGTAGTGGTGCTTGAGACAGTTGATTGCGCAGTTGATGATGTTGTTCGAGTTCCGCCTGTCAGCACCGTTGACGCTCCGTTAAGTGAGTTTTGAAAATTTCTCAGATCTGGAAGAGATATAAGTATTTATTGATCTTTTTTTAACAAATTCCATGCGAGATACTAAAGGGGTATCTGGGCAGACAGTTTGGATCCAGATCAGGCCCCACAAATATGGGGCCTGATCCGAGGTCCAAACTGTTTACTGCCTAGACATCATTTCTACAAGAGTTGGTTGGACCAATATTGTCAAAATGATGCAGACGACAATTTCAGCAGGCGACAAAAATACCCTGAGTGCAATGAGTTAAATGCAGTACCACAGAATCAGATGGTTGTCTATCGCTCATCTGAGTATCGAAGGCGCGCTGAAATCAATTGTCAATATGAGCTTGACAAGTCTTTAGCAGTGTTTTTATTTTCTCCAAATTTTGTTTAACCTTTGCCCCTTATAAACGCTTGCGGACCAAATCTGAACGGGAGCCAAGCGCTTTTTTAGTTCATCTCCCTAGGATACATATTTGACTTTGGCATATAATATCGCCGTCTTCGAGTGGTAAGAGTGACTCGATTATGGTGCGGGAGGTCGTGGGTTCGAATTCGGGTTGGGTCAGCCGGCAGCCGGAAAACTCTCACTATGAACTCAGCATTAAATGGGAACTTTTTCGCGAATCAGGAAAGGATAAGCAGCGAAAGAGAGGGAGGGGCTCCGCCTTTCTTATGTTGTGCCTAAGATACAGTGGGCGTCTAACCCCTACTGTTCCACCGGCTAGTATAGGCTATGGGAAATCTGTTTCCAAAGGTCAGCCTAGGATCATCGTTTGAATAAACTTGATAAAACATGCGTCCCAGATGCAGTATACCAAACTTCAGTGGCATCGGCTATTTGATTCTAGATTTTTGTTTAAGTATATTTTATATATGGACACGACCATAATGGTCAAGAGCCTGAGACCCTTTACCCGACCAACAGAGGCTCCATATGAAATTATACGTCAGTGGTTTCAGATTGACGGGCGACACAGACCTCTGCCTTTACTGTTAGCTTTCCAATGAGTCTTCGGTTCTGGTAAGCTAACAACCACCCCTGGTTAACTTTGTATATACAAGGGCCGTTACGAAACGAAAAAGCTGTTACGAAACGAAAAAGAGTCATGGTTATCAAACGAATTGGTCGTCAGGTCGTTTGGTAACTATGGCTCTTTTTCATTTCGCAACAGCTCTTTTTCGCTTCCTAACATCCTTGAAAACATGATTGAAAACTAGACAATCACTAAAGGTGATGAATGCCCCCGCCATATGCCTCACTAGATGAGTTATGTGTTAAAACATATTTGTGTGAAGTTACATCAAAATCTGTCAATAAATAAAGGTGATAGAGGGATGACTGAGTTTTTCTTAAAAATAGCAACTGTGACCTTGACCTTGGAACTACAACCCTGGAAGGTTTACTTGTCCAAGATATTGTCATACTTAATATATGTGTGAAGTTATATCAAAATCAGTTAATAAATAAAGGCGCTAGAACCATGACAAAGATTTACATGTACCTATAATAGCATCTGTGACCTTGACCTTGGACCTACAATGAAACGTAAATTTGTCCAAGATATTGTCAAGTTAAATATTTGTGTCAAGTTATGCCAAAATCATTCCAGAGGGATGACAGCATATTTTCTAAAATAGCAAATATGACCTTGACCTTTACCCTGAAACTCTGGATAACGAACTTGTCCAAGATATTGTCACACTAAACATTTGAGTGAAGTTACATCAAAATTGTCAATGAATAGAGGAGTAGAGGAATGATAAAGTTTTTTTCTAAAAATAGCAACTGTGACCTTGACCTTGGACCTGCGGTGCTGAAACAGAAATTTATTCAAGATATTGTTATACTTAACATTGATGTGAAATTACATCAAAATCGATCTATAAATGAAAGCGCTGGAGCAATGCCCTAGTTTTTCTGAAAATAGCAACTGTGACCTTGACCTTCATCCTACAAACCTGAAACGCAAAGTTGTTCGAGGTACTGTCATACCCAATAAAGCTGTGATGTAATACCAAAATCTGTTAATAAATGAGGCCGCTAGAGCGACGATAAAAGGTGAGATTGTATTTAAGCTATGGAAATATGGTCAAAATATGTATGTTATTCAAGGGGACATAATTCTGCAATAAAGACATGACTGAAAGTTCTGTTTCCTTTATGCACATGTTCAATGCATGTCTGAACTATGTTGCAAGTTTCAAATCCCTACATCAAATACTATTGGAGGAGTTGCAGAGACAAGAACAGTACTACAAAGTGTAAAATATCGTCAAAATATGCATGTCATTCAAGGGGATGTAATTCTGCCATAATGACCTGGATCGAAGTTTTGTTTCCTTTATGCACATGTTCAATGCATGTATGAACTGTGTTACAAGTTTCAGATCCCTTCATCAAATACAATTGAAGGAGTTGCAGAGACAAGAACAGTACTACAAATGTGAAATATGGTCATTCAAGGGGACATAATTCTGCAATAAAGACCTTAATCAAAGTTCTGTTTCCTTTATGCACATGTTTAATGCATGTCTGAACTGTGTTGCAAGTGTCAACTCCCTACATTAAATACTGTAGGAGGAGTTGCGGAGACAAGAACAGTACTCAAATGTGAAATATAGTTATAATATGTATGTTATTCAAGGGGACATAATTCTGCAACCAAGACCTTAATCAAAGTTCTGTTTCTTTATGCACATGTTCAATGCATGTCTGAACTGTGTTGCAAGTTTCAACTCCCTATATCAAATACTGTAGGAGGAGTTGCGGAGACAAGAACAGTACTCAGATGTGAAATATGGTCAAAATATGTTTATTATTCAAGGGGACATAATTCTGCAACCAAGACCTTAATCAAAGTTATGTTTCCTTTATGCACATGTTCAATGCATGTCTGAACTGTGTTCCAAGTTTCAGCTCTCTGCATCGAATACTGTAGGAGGAGTTGCGGAGACAAGAACAGTACTACAAAGTGTGACGGACGGACGTATTTACGGACGTATCCACGGACGGACAAGGGCAAAACTATATGCCCCTCCCCAATTCGTGGCGGGGGCATAAAAAACTTTACGAAAATACACTTACATTAACTACTTTTATTAGGATATCAGCTGTGTATAAAATTTGTAAATTCATATTTAGGTTCCAAACAAAATAATTTAATAATTTAAATTGCTCCATTCAGGATTTACTTACCATGGCTCCAGGATGAATACATGTATATAATAGGATGCTAAGAGCAGAATGCAACACTCATTCAAAACAGGCGAACCAAACACTCTTGAGATTATGTATTTTCTTGCTTTACAGTCATGGCTAACAGTCTAACAGATCCCTCTGCTAAGCACCAAATTACCCTCGCATGTACAAAGTACTGAAGAGATATGAGCCGAAACACGAGAAAACCAACAAAGTGGTTGTGCGCCCAGCGCAGACCCAAATCAGTCTGGGCATCCGCCCAGTCTGATCAGAGTATTCGCTATTCGCATGGAGGTAGCTTAGACCCGTAGCTACCCTTTAAGCGCTAAGGGAAGAGTCTGATCAGACTGGGCGGATGCCCAGGCTGATCTGAGTCTGTGGTGTGCACACAACCACTATGTTGGTTATCTCGTGTTGCAGCTCAATTATTGTTGCCACTCTGGATAAATGACTGCTTTGGTTTAAATCTTTTTTTCAGTCCCGTATCTTCTTAACCCATTGATGCTTGATAATGTCTACAATTTTACATGGTACTATTTTCAAGCCCCTCAGTGACCTTGAGGTCAATGTCATAGAACTTTGGGAGATCCTATGATTCAATTCTAAAGTTTTTGACGCCATACTTTTTAGCTCACCTGAGCCTTTAGGCTCATAGGTGAGCTTATAGTATAGCCAGGCATCCATCGTCCGTCCGTCCGTCCGTCGTCCGTCGTCAACATTTTCAAACATCTTCTCCTCTGAAACCACTGGGCCGATTGAAGCCATATTTCATATGGAGCCTACCTAGGCCGGGGGAACGAAAGTTTGTTCCGGGTATCTAGGTCACATGACCAAGATGGCCGCCACGCCCATATATGGTAAAAACCCTTCAAAAATCTTCTTCTCCAGAACCAAAAGGCCTATGACCTTGAAACATGGTATGTAGCATCGGGCATGCGGGCCCATCATAGTTTGTACAAATCATGACCTTGCATTGACCTTGACCTAATTTACGGCATGGTCAACTTTGGTTCGTTAGGCTTTTATATGGGAAAACGCTTAAATAGTGGATTTCTCAGAATCTATTTAAGTCTAAGGTTTAGTACTTGGTATACATGGTCGACTAAATGACCAGACGAAGATATTATGTCACTGAAGGTCAAGGTCATTCCGTCGGACCATCCGTCGTCAAGATTTTCAAACATCTTCTCCTCTGAAACCACTGGGCCGATTGAAGCCAAATTTCATATGCAGCCTCCATGGGTTGGGGGAACGAAAGTTTGTTTGCGGTATCTGGGTCACATGACCAAGATGGCCGCCACGCCCATATATGGTAAAAACCCTTCAAAAATCTTCTTCTCCAGAACCAAAAGGCCTATGACCTTGAAACTTGGTATGTAGCATTGGGCATGCAGGCCAATCATAGTTTGTACAAATCATGACCTTGTGTTGACCTTGACCTAATTTACGGCATGGTCAACTTTGGTACGTTAGGCTTTTATATGGGAAAACGTTTAAATAGTGGATTTCTCAGAAACTATTTAAGGGACGAGTCATTTATTGCCAGGCGGGGGGGCCGGGTACATTTAGGGGGGGTCGGAATTTTTTTTGGTGATGTACTGGGGGGGTCGGAAGTAAAAAAGCCATGGAGCAGGGGGGGTCATATATTTTATTCAGCATATTGGGGGGGTCAGAATTCTTCCATCAGTCTTCTTTTTTTTAAAAATCTCTCAGCTTCTGGGGGGCAAAGCCCCCCAGACCCCCCATTACTTATATTCTTGTAAACTTAAACTCAAGCTTAGTTTAAACAGTATTTTATTCAACATATAAACATACACAATCAGTTCATACATGAATAATATAAAGGATTCGATAACAAGCTAACTAGCTTATAGACATCGTCTCTAAACTCAAGCTTAGAGACATTTAGAGAAATGACACACAGAACTTTGACACTTCATATCCGAAAAAGATATTTTTCATAAATTTGCCAGTAAGACAGTATGCAATCGTCTATAAAATCATGTTGGGCAGATAATTTTGTTTTGGATTAAATTTAATGCATGCATTTGTGATATCAGCTCTCCAGTTGCCTTGTCATGAGCAAAGCTATTGTGGCTTCTGGGGGCTGCGCCTCCAGAACCCCCCCCCCCCCTCCATAACTATTATTAACAGTTTTATTGAACATTCAACAACAGATCTCTGGATAGCCATATGCAGGAAGAAAAGTGCAAAATATGCTGACAAAATTTAAAGACCATTAACCTGCATGATTTATCAACCTGTCAAAGTAAGAAAATGTTATTTGTGTTTCATACACATTGGATTAAGGTCAGTCTGACTTAAAAAAGGTAATACAGTATGTGGGCGAAGGGTAGCTGGGGTGTTGGGATGGTGGGGAGGGGGGGTCATAAACTTTTTTGTCACCTGTCTGGGGGGGTCGGAAAAAAAATTCTGGTGAGACTGGGGGGGTCGGAAAAATTTTGGAGACTCAAATGAAAATGTACCCGACCCCCCCACCTGATAATAAATGACTCGTCCCTAAGTCTAAGGTTTAATACTTGGTATACATGGTCGACTAAATGACCAGATGAAGATATTATGTCACTAAAGGTCAAGGTCATTCCGTCGGACCATCCGTCGTCAAGATTTTCAAACATCTTCTCCTCTGAAGCCACTGGGCCTATTGAAGCCAAATTTCATATGCAGCCTACATGGGTTGGGGGAACGAAAGTTTGTTCGCGGTATCTGGGTCACATGACCAAGATGGCCGCCACGCCCATATAAAGTAAAAACCCTTCAAAAATTTTCTTCTCCAGAACCAAAAGGCCTATGACCTTGAAACTTGGTATGTAGCATTGGGCATGCGGGCCCAACATAGTTTGTACAAATGATGACCTTGCGTTGACCTTGACCTAATTTACGGCATGGTCAACTTTGGTACGTTAGGCTTTTATATGGGAAAACGCTTATACAGTGGATTTCTCAGAATCTATTTAAGTCTAAGGTACAATATGTTGTATACATAGTCGACTAAATGACCAGATGAAGATATCATGTCACTAAAGGTCAAGGTCATTCCGTTGGACCATCTGTCGTCAAGATTTTCAAACATCTTCTCCTCTGAAACCACTTGGGAGATTGAAGCAAAATTTCATATGGAGTCTCAGTGGGATGGGGGAACGAAGGTTTATACCCGGGGTCTGGGTCACATGACCAAGATGGCCGCCATGCCCATATATGGTAAAAAACTTTCAAAAATCTTCTTGTCCAGAACCAAAATGCCTATGACCTTGAAACTTGGTATGTAGCTTTGGGCATGTGGGCCCATCATAGTTTGTACAAATGATGACCTTGCGTTGACCTTGACCTAATTTACGACATGGTCAACTTTGGTATGTTAGGCTTTTATATGGGAAAACGCTTATATAGTGGATTTCTCAGAAACTATTTAAGTCTATTGTACAATATGTGGTATACATGGTCAACTTAATGACCAGATGAAGATATTATGTCACTGAAGGTCAAGGTCATTTTGTCGGTCTGTCTGTCATCAAGATTTTCAAACATCTTCTCTGCTGAAACTACTGGGGAGATTGAAGCCAAATTTCATATGGTGTCTCAGTGGGATAGGGGAACTAAAGTTTATACCAGGGGTCTGGGTCACATGACCAAGATGGCCACCATGCCCATATATGGTAAAAACCCTTCAAAAATCTTCTTCTCCAGAACCAAAAGGCCTATGATCTTGAAACTTGGTATGTAGCATTGAGCATGCGAGCCCATCATAGTTTGTACAAATGATGACTTGCGTTTACCTTGACCTAATTTACGACATGGTCAACTTTGGTATGTTAGGCTTTTATATGGGAAAACGCTTATACAGTGGATTTCTCAGAAACTATTTAAATTTAAGGTACAATACATGGTATATATGGTCAACTAAATGACCAGATGAAGATATTATGTCACTGAAGGTCAAGGTCAATTTGTCGGTCTGTCTGTCACCAAGATTTTCAAAACATCTTCTCCTCTGAAACCACTGGTTCGATTGAAGCAAAATTTCATATGGAGTCTACGTGTGATTGGGGAATAAAAGTTTGTTCTCAGGGTCATGACCAAGATGGCCGCCATATCCATATATGGTAAAAACTCTTCAAAATCTTCTTCTCCAGAACCAAAAGGCGTATGACCTTGAAACTTGGTATGTAGCCTCTGGCACTCAAGCCCATCATAGCTTATACAAATGATCATGCGTTGACGTTGACCTTATTTATGTCAACTTTTTGTACATTATGTAGGCTTTTATATGGGAAAATGCTTAAACAGTGGATTTTTCAGAAACTATTTAAGTCTAAGGTACAATATTTGGTATATATGGTTGACTAAATGACCAGATGAGGATATTTTGTCGTTAAAGGTCAAGGTCATTCTTTGACTTTTGTACAAGGTCATTGAGATTCTGTCACCCGTCAACATTTTCAAACATCTTCTCAGAGGCCACTGGGGTCAATTGAAGCCATATTTCACATAGAGCTTCACCGGCTTAAAGGAACCATAGTTTGTTCAGATGGTCTTGGTCACTTGACCAAGATGGCCACCATGCCCATATATTGTAAAAACTCTTCAAACGTCTTTTTCTCGAGAACCGAAAGGCCTATAACCTTGAAACTTGGTAGCGGTATGTAGCATTGGGCACTCAGGCCCATCATAGTTTATACAAATGATTACTGTATTTCATATGGAGCTTTTATACTGGGTCAAAGGAATCAAAGTTTGTTCAGATGGTCATGGTCACATGAACATGGTGGCCACCACGCCCATACATGATAAAACCCTTCAGAAATCTTTGTCCAGAAATAAAGGTCCAGTGACCTTGTGGCTTGGTATATAGAATTGGGACTCAACATTAATCCCCAAGGGAGGGGGTTGTCTGTCCCTGCCCTGGTGCTATATACATGTATAAAAGCATTAAAATATATACCAGGACCAAGTGTCAGGTGAGCTACAGGACCATTGGTCCTCTGGTTTACAGTGCTTGATGGTAATAGTTTATACTTTGACTGATGCAAAGTTTTACTTGAAGGCCAAGGTCACATACTTGGACTTTTGTCTTCATGAACGATGGGCACGCGCCAGGTTAGGCGAGCAATGTTGTCCGGCGACAAGTCTTATTATAACAAGAGCTTCGCAAGCGGCGCAAAATACGCCCGTTTCAGTGTCATGAAGGAGTTACAGAATGAGCAAGACTGTTTATAAAGGAAGGACAGGCAGACAAACAGGAGAAACAACTCTGTAATTAATGACTGCAACGTTCTTAAAACATCTAACACATCAAACACTATTAGTAAACCAAAAATCAGAGTCCAGGGTAAAGCAGCTCAAAAGTTGAAAATGCCAGGGTCAAACAAGGGAGATAATTCATAAATTAAGTAAACTAGTGTACCATTCTTGGTTATAATATATTCCCTTGACAATATACACATCACCATAAAGTCTTTTCAAAATATTTCCAATGGTTAAGGAGTTAAAGAGTAAAACGGAAATCGGTGCAAGGGCAGATAATTCAGAAGTAAGTTAGTCAGAGTTAGGGTCCATGCTCATGCTACATTGCCCCATGATTATACACATTCCTACAAAGTTTCATAGAAAATATTTCAAAGGGTTAAGGAGTTATGTAGTGAATGGGGAAATGGGGCTAGCCTAAAAAACTAATCAAAGGGAAGCTTCTCCGAAATTAAGTAAGAGGGAACAACCATTCTTATATGTGACAAACCGTCTTGTGATCATGCACATTGCTATAAAGTTTCATTAAGCTCTAAGTTATTGAATGCACAAGATTAGTATACACAAAAATTAGCTTATAAAATCTAATCAAAGGAATGCAATTTCAAAACAAAGAAAGGGAGAGCAACGCTTTGTCGAACCCTCATACATATTCCTATGAAGTTTCATCAAGATATCCCAAACGGTTATCTAATTATGGCGCGCACAAGACTAGTTTGGTAAAAATTAATCAAAGGGGCATAACTTGGGAACTAAGAAAGGGGAAGCAACTATTACTATACGCTACACTTTGCTCCATCCGAATATATATGCCTACAAAATTTCATGAAGATATCTCAAACTGTAACTGAGATATGGTGCGCACAAGAATTTTGACGGACGGACAGACAGACAGACAGACGGACAGACGGACGGACAGACAGCGCCATGCCATAATACGTCCGTTTTTTTCAAAACGGGCGAATAAAAAGCAGCTTCCATTTGTCTGCAGTCATTACTTTTCATAAGCAACATTTGAACGTGTCGCGGCAAACAAATTCCCCTCTTACCTTGACTGCAGGGAACAAATTCTTTCCTTCAAGTGTAGACCCATTATGGAAAGACTACATGGAAATGTATCCTTACACTTTAACCATAGTCCACCCTTACCTTGGCCACAGAGACAGACAACACATTGTTTCTCATTAACAAGTCGCTGACACCAAGGGGGAGGGAAAAAGCACGTTCTAGGAGCTGCGGGACAATCAGATGATTGCTGGGTAGGACCGCTCACTGGAGAGGAGCCACCTATCGGAAAGAGAGAAAGGTAAGTAGAACATTATTGAGATCCACAATCTCGAAATGGAGAGGACACGGACGGACTCGGTGCCAGGAGGTGCGAGTAACAGATATTTTTTTTTTCTTTTTTTGTCGTCCTCGAAACAATGTTTTGTATGAGACTTTTAATTGGCCCAGTGACTTCCAAGGACAAGTCATCTGAACATGTTGACGGGATGACGTCGACGGAAGACGAAACCTCCCTTTCTTATATGCCTGACTGTCTTATATGCATTTCTGGGTGAGCTTAAAAGCTTCAATTCATAGTTTGGTCATTGTCTCCGAATCCATAAGACCGCCGAAAGGCAGCGCATCGCGGTTCTTCACAGTATGGTGGCTTATAGAAATCACTGGGTTCATCCTGAGAATTTCAAGACAGAGTTTAGAAATATGACTTAGATTCATAAAACTAAACCTTGACTTTATCTCATCCATTTAGCTCTACTTCCGTGGCTCGGTGCCATTCGCCTTATAAGACTTTTATTTATTAGATACATGTATTTTCCCCTTCCTTTCTTTTGGGTCTCTGACGAGGCTTCAATAGCCAGAAGCTTGTATGATCTATAACATACAACTAAAAGGGGGGGGGGGGGGCGGGGTATCAATAAGGTGGGTTTTCTGCATCCTACCAAAGTTTTATTTTTTTAACTGATGGTATACTCCAATGTGTCTAGTGTATTGGACTATATGTGACTTTGGTCGGAAAGCCCTGCTTAACTAAAAGGGGGGGGGGGGGGGGTATCAATAAGGTGGGTTTTCTGCATCCTACCAAAGTTTTATTTTTTTAACTGATGGTATACTCCAATGTGTCTAGTGTATTGGACTATATGTGACTTTGGTCGGAAAGCCCTGCTTACTGAGCTATGGGTCCAAAGAAGAGGGTGGGGTAATCCAACAAGGTTTTAGCCTGTCTTGTAAAAACACTCTCATTTGGTAGAAGAGTACAGCAGACAGACAGGATTTAATAAAATGATTAACAGAACTATATTTCTATATCATTTATTTGGTTTAATTTGAACATATGTTGTCAAAACAGACTTCCTTTGACAGTGAGCATTTTTGTATATTTTTGTCCTCAATTTTCAATATTTCTTGGCATTATGGTTAAATAAACAGACCAGTGGTCATCAAACTCATGTCAGGGAAGCACCCTGGTCAGGACATTCGGATGCTGTGACCAGAATTTAACATTGACCTAGTTTTCACAGTCGACTGAACACATAAACTTGCTTGGAAGATGGTTTTTCATTTGATTTTGACCTAGAATTACGAAACTTTGGTCAAATTACTATTTTAACTGTTATATTATGCCCTACACCCCCGCCACTGAAGGTGAGAGACTACATACTGGCTTAAGTTCGGATCTCCTTGGCGTCTGCATCTGTGTCTGTGTCACATATTAAGGCATTCTTTGACCTTGGAAACAAGGTCAAGGTCCTGTCTGTCTGTCTGTTGTACTCTTCTACCAAATGAGAATGTTTCTACAAGACAGGCTTAAACCATGTTGGATTACCCCACCCACTTCTGTGGATCCATTGCTCAGTAAGCAGGGCTTTCCGACCAAAGTCACATATGGTCCAATAAACTAGATACATTGGAGTATACCATCAGTTAAAAAAAGAAAACTTTGGTAGGATGCAGAAAACCCACCTTATTGATACCCCCCCCCCCCCTTTCCGATTCACTCTTTATTCGTTGCTAAAAATGGGCTGTCCCGTCGGAACTCGACCCGCAATCCGAGCCTTCTCTGACTAACAAAAGCCTTCTCATATTGTTGATAGGCGGCTTTTAGCGCAACGTAAAACAGTGAAAGGTCGGAGAAGGCTCGGATTACCCGACCCGGTGATCACCGACGTGTGTACAACGTCTACCCAATGTTGTCCAAACGGCCCCGCCGTTGGGTAGACGAAAGGTCAATAACGTTGTGCCGAGGTAGCGTGATCACTTACCAGAAAGACCACCAAACATAGGGCCTGCCATAGGATTCATACTACCTGAAAACAGAAACGGAGAAATAATTACTGAAATATTTCTCATAGTGAAGATATAAGCAAGGGAGGTATGTAGTTTGCAAAGAGAGGAAATCAATAAAGTATTTAGCAAAGGAAGGGACGGTGCTGGAAGGTGAGGAGCGCATGGCTTTTCGATTTTTACTCGAACTTTTGGACACGTCCAAAATTTTCGGGTAGCAAGATGGACCGATGCCGAGCAAGATGGACGATCCCGACCACTCTACCGAGCGAGCTCGACCAGTCCCCGATCGCTTGATCGGTCTTGGTCGAGTTGATCTGATCGGCAGTTGGAACCTACCATCAGATAAATAGACAAAGCGGCTGTATATTATGCTCACTACGGGCGAGGTAAATGGTCCATGTTTTCGGCTTCAGCCGTATAACCTTACTATTGACGTACATTTTAAGTATTTCATTGGCCAATATAAATACACCCGGGATTTTGATGTAAATAGCTTACTTTCGCTTTCTCTTTCTACTTTCAGTTTCGTGTGACTGTTGGCCTATAAAACCGTGTCGTGATTAATCTATATATTTCGGTCCAAATCGCTTTTTGCCAAAGAAAATTTCGCCTGTTATATCGTTCATGTAAAATATGAAACCAACAAAATAACTTGACACAGAAATCGAAGACGAAATTAAGTAATTTAGTTGTTGCTGTTGTGTCGGAACTGCAACACTTTTAAAGTTATATGTGGGGCGGTCAGCCAACCAATCCTCATTGATATGTGCAACACAGACAGACGTTAATCACACTTCAACAGCATTTCCGAAATCGAAGCCCCAACACCAACAACAAATATGCATATCAATATGCGCATCCGTACAATCTGATCAGCACATTCGATATCTTACATGTAGCTGACTTAATATACATATTTCAATACACACATCTATCCCAGCAGACACATGACGTTGAAATGACGTCATATTGACGTTATGTGCCTGCTGGGATTTTATGTAAGCCGATTATCTTTTTTTAATATTTCTTGTTTTATATATATAGATGTGTCAATGTTTCTATAACTACCGAGTTCGGATTTATAATTTTGGTCCTTTGACGTGATTTATTTCATACCTGCGCCGGACTGGCAGTGGCAGACGGGGCATCCGTTACTGTCCATACCTCTCTGACACCATGGCATACAGGAAATAGCGGATGTCAAACAGTTACGTCCACTTCCGCTTCCGCCACCAATCATGGCATTGAAAATATTCGGAAACTGACCTGAAACGATATATCCCAGCGGGCACATGACGTCAAAATGACGTCGCACTAACGACAGTGCGACGTCATTTTAACGCCATGTGCCTGCAATTTGCTATCGATGCTGGAACATAAAGAAAGGGCGAGAAATGGTGCTTTTAAAGCTGGGCAGTGCGCAGCGCTGACACAATATCGGCGGTATTAAAATTTCGCGGTTTAATGAAAATGACATACATTTATTTTGGCGTTCGTGATATAATATGGCTCCATATAACAAAGAAACTTTAATATAAATTTGTAACAAAAACAAAAAAAACAAAAAAAGAAAGCTTACTATTTTATCAAACTATGCGTTGTGGTGGCATTAGACATCTATTAGAACCGCCTCGATGATTGAAAGCTGCATTGCGCCGAATAATGATTCAATAAAAAAAACTTAAAGAGCTACTAAACTTTTTTTTTCACTCCGTCCTGAAATAGTCTTTATTAACAGGTATTTCTGAAAGAAACAGAGTGCTGACAACCCCATAGAAAAATTCTGACTAAAACTGTCATTATTTACAATTCAAATTTTTGGCAAATTAGATTTTAAGCCCTGCCCACTTTTTTTCTTTTCTAGAGCTTTTTTTGCATTGTGTAATTTTGATTCCAGCAATTTGAAATATATTCTGGTGTAAAATATGAGATTTTTTTCATAAGATGATGTAATTTATCACACATTTCAGCAGAAAATATATAATAAATAGATGAATAAATAAATAAATAAAAATAGTATATTTTTTGTTTATCTATATTATTTTTAAAACAATATGAATTATGCAAATGATTTCATAAAAGTCCTTGCATATTTTCAGCTTATTAAATCTAAGTTCCTTATCACTTTTTAACACTTTGGTTGTGAGAACTTGTGGCTCGTCACTTATAGCAATAAAATATGCTTAAACTAACACTTTGGATTTATTCCTTGTAGTTTTCGGCATCCTTTAGACAAAACCAAACCAGTTTTTCCAGTGATTCCCATGCATGTTTAAAACCAGTTCAGTAGCCCATTAAGGATATAGTGCGTATGTATAGTGTACCCAGCAGGCCCACAACGTTGAACCAACACAGGTGCATGTATATAAAACCTATATTTTGTTATTTAAGCACTTTCAAGAAAAAGAAAAATAATAAAGTTCCTAAAAACCAGCTGCTGGAGTTTACAAGTCGACAATAGAGTAAACCATTCAGCAAAGACAGATGCACGAAGTAACCCAAGGAAAACTTAAGGGTGGACAAACGTGGAATTGAATGGAATGATTTTTTTTGTGTGTGATTTTATGGATGTGTAAACGACTGCAAATCCCTCACAAGCTACCATAGGCCCAATTTTTAAATTTGTGAGGAATATGGAGGCTTTGTGTCATTATAGTTTGTAAGAGATCTGCCGGCGTATACACATCTATAAAATACCGACCTGTAATATTGCATCACAACATACATTTCACTACTTTACTAATTTACAAGACCCTACAATTTACCAAGACAAACGTCACAATACATACATTTTACTACAGTAACTTTACTCTTTTACATATGAAGACCAACATCACAAGACCCTACAATTTATTAAGATAAACGTCACAATACATACATTTTACTACTTTTACTAATTTACTTGTCAAAACCAACATCACAAGACCCTACAATTTATTAAGATAAACGTCACAATACATACATTTTACTACTTTTACTAATTTACTTGTCAAAACCAACATCACAAGACCCTACAATTTACTAAGATAAACGTCACAATACATACATTTCACTACTTTTACTAATTTACTTGTCAAAACCAACATCACAAGGCCCTACAAGTTACTAAGACCAACGTCACACTACATACATTTTACTACTTTTACTAATTTACTTGTCAAAACCAACATCACAAGGCCCTACAATTTATTAAGACAAACGTCACACTACATACATTTTACTACTTTTACTAATTTACTTGTCAAAACCAACATCACAAGGCCCTACAATTTACTTAGACAAACATCACAATACATACATTTTACTACTTTCACTAATTTACTTGTCAAAACAAACATCACAAGACCCTACAACTTACTAAGACAAACGTCACAATACAGTATACATTTTACTACTTTTACTAATTTACTTGTCAAAATCAACATCACAATTTACTAAGACAAACATCACAATTTACTAAGATAAACGTCACAATACCTACATTTTACTTATTTTACTAATTTACTTGTCAAAACCAACATCATAAGGCCCTACAATTTACTAAGACAAACGTCACACTACATACATTGTACTACTTTTACTAATTTACTTGTCAAAACAAACATCACAAGACCCTACAACTTACTAAGACAAACGTCACAATACAGTATACATTTTACTACTTTTAGTAATTTACTTGTCAAAATCAACATCACAATTTACTAAGACAAACATCACAATTTACTAAGATAAACGTCACAATACATACATTTTACTACTTTTACTAATTTACTTGTCAAAACCAACATCATAAGGCCCTACAATTTACTAAGACAAACGTCACACTACATACATTTTACTACTTTTACTAATTTACTTGTCAAAACCAACATCACAAGGCCCTACAATTTACCAAGACAAACGTCACACTACATACATTTTACTACTTTTACTAATTTACTTGTCAAAACCAACATCACAAGGCCCTACAATTTACTAAGACAAACGTCACACTACATACATTTTACTACTTTTACTTATTTACTTGTCAAAACCAACATCACAAGGCCCTACAATTTACTAAGACAAACATCACAATACATACAGTTCACTACTGTTACTAATTTACTTGTCAAAACCAACATCACGAGTCCCTACAATTTACTAAGACAAACATCACAATACATACAGTTCACTACTTTTACTACTTTACTTGTCAAAACCAACATCACGAGACCCTACAACTTACTAAGACAAACGTCACAATGCAATATACATTTTACTACTTTTACTTATTTACTTGTCAAAACTAACTTCACAAGGCCCTACAATTTACTTAGACAAACATCCCAATGCATACATTTTACTACTTTTACTAATTTACTTGTCAAAACCAACATCACGAGGCCCTACAATTTACTTAGACAAACATCACAATGCATACATTTTACTACTTTTACTAATTTACTTGTCAAAACCAACATCACGAGGCCCTACAATTTACTTAGACAAACATCACAATGCATACATTTTACTACTTTTACTAATTTACATGTCAAGACAAACATCACAAGGCCCTACAATTTTCTTAGACAAACATCACAATGCATACATTTTACTACTTTCACTAATTTACATGTCAAAACCAACATCACAAGACCCTACGTTTATCTAAGACAAATATTACGAAACATACATTTTACTATTTTACTAATTTACGTGCCAAGCCCAACATCACAAGACCCTGCAATTTACAAAGACAAAAAGTACATTACATAGATTTTACTATATATCATTATTTGCAAATATTTTACCATTTTGCATTACACGACCAATTTTGCTATATATTGCATATTATGCAAACATTTTAACATTTTGCATTACGACCTACAATTTGCTGTATTGCATAATATGCAAATATTTTACCATTTTGCATTACACGACCAATTTTGCTATATTGCATATTATTCAAACATTTTACCATTTTGCATTACGACCTACAATTTCCTATATTGCATTATATGCAAATATTTTACCATTTTGGATTACAAGACCAATTTTGCTATATTGCATAATATGCAAACATTTTACAATTTTGCATCACAAGACCTACAGTTTGCATTATCATTTTATAGGACACAAATCGCAAGATCTGCATTTTATTGATGCAACAAAAGGTTTAATTTTCCGTAGAGTATATCACAGTACCTATGCCATGCACAAGACATACTATTTACTATACTGCAGCTCAAAACCAACATTTTACTTAACTGCAAACCAGTAAAAAGACCTACCTTTTATTTTGATTTCTTTTGTTTATTCCTCGCTTTATTCAGAAGCTATTTATCTTCATGGCGGCTGGTGATAACAATAACACAGGGTATAATCGATTCCGCCACTTTTCGCTTCCTGCAGAAACTGTCCGTCATATTTGGCTTCCGCCGAGACTGTCCGCGAACTCTTGCTTCCTGCCGACACTTTTGTACATGATAAATGGCTTCCTGCAGAGACTGCATGTATGCGTGACTCTGTTTCCTGCAGGAAGCAGAGTCACGCGGACAGTCTCGGCACAGATGAACGCTTGTACAAACCTGTTTCAGTTATGAACCTCACTATTATGATTGGAGAAGAAGCAAATTCCACTATGTAGCGTGTTTTCCTGCCGCCATATTACCAGGGGGAAAATCCACTATGAAGGGGAAAAACGACTATGCAAAAACACGTATAGTAGATTTTCCCCGGGGAAAATTGGCTATATATTCATATTTCCTGGGGGAAAGTCTGCTATATAGCCATTTTTCCGGTGGGGAATTCTACTATGGAAAAATCGTAGTCATTTTCCGGGGGGGGGGACTACTAGGGGGAAAGCTACTCTCTGACACATACAACTCTAAGGGAGCTCACTCACTCATTTATTTGGTCTGCCATTGTCACAAAGGGGAACAACTTTTGTGAGTTACTTTTTCGCTTCCTTGGATAGGGAAGCCTTTCTTAAATAGGGTCTACTTATAAACGAAAGAGTTTGGTCCTATATATAGGAGCACTTTTTCCTGTAAGAGTCGAGCCTTATTGAGAGGGCGGTTGCTTCTTTTGGAAGTGCACCCAAACACAGATGGAAAGATGTAGATCCCTTTGCTTGCAGACCTCATTCTGGCCACATCTCGGTACATTCTGCTCAGAGTCTTTCCTAATAAGCAAATATCAATCAATCTGTGCTGTTAAACGCAAATACTCTGATGAGGCTGTGCATATATGAGTAAATATACTGAGAGACTTTAGAAACGCACCAATTTGTATTTTTGGATAATGCTGGAAAAATGAATTTTTGTTTCATACAGCCATCAACTATAGTAATTTTGGTTTCTTCCAATTTTAACCGGGAACACAAGCTTTCAAAATAAATGCAAAATTTTGCTTTAGAATATTCCTAAAGGGAGATAAATTCGCATTAATCCAATGATGATTGAAGCGTGATTTTCAGTTTGCTGCAATTTCGTAACTGCTGATCAGATTTCAATGACATAAAAAACCAGAGGTTATTCATTATTCATGTTTTGTGTTCTTTTTTTATCGGTTACATTTCTTTCTTTTCAACGTCATTTTGCAAAGATTCAAACTTTTTGCACAAAACCCGGAAGTGAAGGTAACGGACAACAATAATTATTCAAATTTGCTTGGAACTGGTGCATTAAGACATACTCTCATAACCTGGGTAGGTATACCATTAATTGGTCGGCTTTTAAGTCGGGTATCTCCCAATTTTGAACTGTTCCCTATTTTTGGTTAAAAAAGTCCAATTTTCGGACATCGATAAAACACTTTTTTCAAGGATCTTTGCCATTTTTCATTGTTTTTACAGTGTGTGGTATTCATTCAGATGCATAAACATTAAAATTCGACTAAATGTGGATTCGTTAAAATTTTATGCGAAAAAGTAACAAAAACTCCATTTTTCTCGAAATTTCTATGCATGGTTGCACACTCTCTGTAATTGTTTGCTGACTTAAAGAACTCAACCATGCTAACTCGCACGAGTGCTCAAACGTTTCAAATATTGCAAACTCTGGGTAAAATAACATTATATAAAATGGTGCGTTTTTAAAGTCCCTCAGTATATATCATCGTGTATGTTCGCGAAAACCTTTTCTAGTGATGCGGATAATGTTGTGTTAGCAATGGGTCGGACATTTGTTTGTTTGGTTGGCTTTGATTTAACGGCCCTTTGAGACAGTATTTTAGTCTTTATCGAGCCGTCTCCCAGACAAACGGAAATAGCATAGAGGGAAAGGATGAACAAGAGAAATATATCAAGACAGCTACCTCGCCCTACTTCAAACCAGTATAAGTGCATGTATCACCATATTGATTGAAAGTACCAATGTATATTCTCCCGGCTCTTTCACAACTTTGAGCTAAGCAGCTAGAAAGAGTTCAGCATAACTTGATTGTTCGTCATCAGTTATCAGGACCAGCGCAGAGGTGTATTTCATTTTCAGTGTCTTCTTTCTGTCCACGCCCATGGTCATAGACTACCTACTAATTGCTTTTGACACTGAAATACAGTTATTTGTTACCCACAAAGAAACTTGACCGTTATGCAGTTGTTCGCATAGTTGCTTTAAGCACTGTTTGCATAGATATCGCTAACGGCCATTAGCTATTCGCATGTATGTCGTGAGCACTACGTGAACGGTCATATGAAATACTGCACATATGGTATCACAAGGTAGCAAAATGTAACGCAAGGTACAGATGAATGAATGACTTGTGATGTTATGACCTTTTAAAATCTTTCAACCAAGGAATGGTATGAAAGACACCACTCACATCTGTCTTGAAATCCACCAATGGAGATTGTGGTGTCGGCTTTTGAGATATAAACAAAAGCTATATGTTGCAACGGTTTATTTGATAAGCATTGATAAGCATGATGCTAAGCGTAGACCAAACTTTTATGAAAGCTATACATGTTACCATTGTACCAAATCTTTAAGTAACGTGACAGATAAATATGTACTGACTAGGCAGATCCTTTGGAAGGTATACATCAAAGAACATAAAATAGCAGACTCGGTTTAATTGAGTCTGTTTATGACCAGTAATGAAATGTGCGACATCAGCAACGCCCTCTAGCACCGGCTTAATTCAGCGGAACTCTATTTTCAAAATAACTCAAATGAACTCAATGATCCCTAAGGACTACAAAATATAGTCTGCACTATCATGATGTACGGGGAGACGTTTTACGGCCGCCACACGGCACAAACACCGGATGCAGTGAAGATAAATAAGTTCTGAATAGTAAGATCCTTTGGAGGCAAGGAATTCATTAAAGAACAGAAAATAGCAGAATCGGTTTAATTGAGTCTGTTCATGACCAGTAGTTAAATGTGCGACACCAGCCACGCCCCCTAGCACCTATAAACGTGTGCAAATATTGCAGACCCAGATCAGCTGGCAACTAAAGCAGTGTGAACAGGGTCTACACTGTTTGCCACTCCATATGCATGTTTTGGACGCATTACTGCAGTGTTAAACAGTTCCATTTTAAGACAGTTGCGGTAATTTTTATATGTTCTATTTTGAGAATTTTTTTACGGTAAAAACAATTACATTGGCAGTGGCTTAAATCGTAGATGTGAAAATGCTTAAGAACTATTGAAGTCTCGAAAGTAATTTGTACAGTTTTGCTATATATCTCTTCAGGTGTCCATCATGTGATGTGTTCTGCCAGTACAGACAAAAAGAAATAACACATATTCCCCACAATGGATCCGGCTGAATTTTGTTTAGCAAATCATTTATACGGAGATGCAACGCTTCGATTCTGTAAGTTCTGCCGTAAAGCGATGTGTGACATATGTTTCAACAATCATAAACAGGCTTTCAGCAACGGTTGCTCCTTTCAAGCCGCAAACCAGGATACTATCGTTCAGTTCCCAGGAGTGCCATCATCTCGAACACAGAACGACAATGTGGTCCCACCACAAGATATCAATATGGTGCCCGCGCAGTCCTTCTTCGATGAGAATGCTCCACTAATTAATGACAAGCAACTTCCTGGGCCCAGCGGAAAACCTTTATACAAACCATGCACCGCTCACCGTTTAGCTATGGACCAGTTTTGTTATTCGCATTGCAGCGTGATCTGTCAACAATGTAGGCGTGAGAACCATCAAGGCTGTTCAGTAAAAGATGTTGAACAAGTTTGTTTGGAACTTGATGTTACAACTGTAAGCGAGCTTCGAAAATCACTTAACAAAATACGAGTGGATGCTATAGAAGTAAAGAATGTCCTTAGCAGGAATTTGACTGACCTTGAGAAACAAAAAGAGTCAATGATAAAAAAACTTAAGAAAGCTCACGAAGATGTTCTGAAAGCGCTAGATCGCAAATTTGAAGAAACAAAATCAGAAATAGAAAAACTAAACGAAAAGTATACATCTGAGTTATGTGCTTACGTCTGTCACATAAACAGTATTTTAGATGGACTTGACTTGTGCTTAAAAGACACGAGGCCACTAGAAGGCAGACATATGGAAGTCGGTATTTTTCTAAAATATCAAGAAATTCTCAGTAGTAACAGTCAAATACCAAGTGACCTTCAGAATCTATACAATAAGATAAAGAAAGTGAAAATTTCTTTTAAAGACAACAAGCGCTTTCAACCGTTAATGGAAAAGTCCGCAATTGGAAACATAAATGTGACCACAACAAAATATTCCTCCTTAAACCCTCATCAAGAAATAAACTGCCCATTATTTGTTTCTCAGCCGGTATTAATCAGGGAAGATAACTCTGTCACAGCTGGGACCACTACAAAATACACCTCCTTAAACCCTGTTCAAGAATTAAACGGTCCATTATTTGTTTCTCAGCCGGAAGTAATGAGGGAAGTTAACTCTGTCGCAGCAGCGACCACAACAAAATACACCTCCCTAAACTCTGCTCAAGAAATAAACGGCCCATTATTTGTTTCTCAGCCGGTATTAATCAGGAAAGATAACTCTGTCGCAGCAGCGACCACAACAAAATACACCTCCATAAACTCTGCTCAAGAAATAAACGGTCCCTTACTTGTTTCTCAGCCGGACGTTATCAGGGCAGATCAGCCTGCCTCAACGGCGAATAAGTTGTGTAGAAAAATTGACCGTAACGAAAGTGGTGAAACATACCAGTACGTGAAAGCCGTTAAAGATAGAGAGTTGAATGTCAGATGTGGTGATGATGCTTATAATTGTTGCCTAACGGGATTTGATGTTGCTCAGGATGGTCGATTATTAATGGCTGATTTCCAAAATGAAAAGATTAAAATGTTAACAGCGGACAGACAAAAGCTGTTACAGCTACAATTAGATGAAACCTGTCGTGACATTACAGTATTCAATGAGACCACAGCTGTTGTAGCTGGAGATCACAAACTCTTCTTTATTGACATCTCTGAAGGTAGCCTTGCTGTGAAGGAGACGGTCGAAGTAGACTATGACATATATGCTATTCAAACCTGCGGCAACAACTTGCTAGTCACATGTGAGGAAGATTATGTATGGTCAGTGGAGCTGATCACTACAGCTGGCAAGACACTTGGTCAGTTAGTAAAGATCAGCGAGGACATGACTTATTTGTGTTGCCTCTCTACATTACCTGCTATAGAGACCAGAGCCAGTGTAGAGTAGTGGTGACAGACTATAACAGAGACTGTATCACTGTTCTAGATGGAGACACTGGGGATCTTATCAAGGTCATTGACGTGGGAGGGAAGGCACCAAGAGGTGTAACTACGGACAACAATGGTAATTTCTACATATGTTATTTGCATTCTGATGAGATTGTTATCTGGAACAAAGACTTGACAAGCAGCAGGGTGTTGTGCACTACACGTCCCCATCTCAGTGCACTCGGATATGATTCTTTCAGGAACCAGCTTATTGTTTCCCACTTTGACTCCGATGAAGTGGAATGTTACCAGCTACAATAATTGCTGTTACTATCTAATATCATCGTAACAGCTATTTCATGAAATCAGGTTTTAAATGTGGGAATTCATTTACTTACCCTTTTTGATAGGAAACCATTTTGATGATATATGCAAACAGTGCAGACCCAGATCAGACGCCGCAGTTTGCGGCGTCTGATCAGGGTCAACACTGTTTGCTTACAGAAAATTCTATGCAAAATTTAAAATACAACTGAAAACATTCACCAGAAACCACAAAAACTAGACATGGGCTCATCCCAGTAATACGGATGGATAAATTTACTAGTCAAAAAAGGGTTAATAAACATAAGTTACCGTGTCCTAAACTTAAATGAGATGATCAGTACAGAACAGAACAGTTTTATTCTAACCTTTAATGTGTTGGAAGTAAATTTGTCATTTTGCAAAAAGTCTATTAGAGCAGACCCAACTCAGACTGCTCCTAAGGAGCAGTTCAATTATGGTATACAGTATTTGCCTGTTTTATTTTCCAGTCAAAGACGGAAGATTCTGATATAAAAAGTCTGACCGAAATGGCGTGGTAGTTTTGTGTTCAAAGAATAATAACAATAAAGAAATAAGTAGACACTGTTGTCATGCACTATAAATTAATAAAAGATAATAATAAAAGCATCAATGCAAATTACAACACATGCAAGGTATGTGCATGTGTGTGGTCTGATCAGAGTCTTTGCTGGTCGAATGCACTTGAAGCCTCTACACTGAGTGACATTGTCCTGATAATCTGGGTCTCTGCATGTCTCGCTTTCGCTAAGCTGCTCCTAACAGTTTCGATGGATGGGAGACTCGTGGTTTACGTAATTTTCAACAGTATCAGGACGATGGGAAGGTGATAATGAAAGGCTGTATGCAGTGAAACGCCGTTTACGTTCGAGAATATTTCCGTCCCAATCGAACCCAGGACCGCTAGATCTACAGACCAGCGCTTAACACACTGAGCTATCGGGGCTCCTACCTTGACTTGAATAAATTCACCACTTTCTCCAAGGTCTCCGTAATATTTCTGAGAGTGTTTCATGTTTACAGTTGGTGGGCATATGATTTGAAATACTAGTACGGCGGGTGCTGTCAATTTCTTATCAGCTGGTATGTAAAAGAGGGTCCTTATTTTTCTGCCTTTTTTTACAAAGGGGAATAACTTGTGACTTCCTGTTTCTTCGGCTGGGCAATATAGCTCTTCAAAAAGGGGATCTACTCTTAAATAAAATTATTTTGCTCCTATAAATATGTCCTTTACCTTTTTACCCCAATTAGATGGAAGGCAAAATAGAGTGATAGAGTTACTTCCCCTGAAAGTGTACTGTTACCGATTTAAGAAAGGGCATACAATTTCGTGGCGTTGTAAGTCTAGCCGGACGTACTTATGAGAATGATGTTGCGGGGTGCAGACAGTTTCGTCCCATTCCTGCGGGTTGCCGACAGCTTCATACCCGATGATTCTTGTAGGTTGCTGACAGTTTAATTCTTGTTGGTTGCAGTCAATTTCAACCCATTCTTGTAGGCTGCTGACAGTTTCATTCCATTCTTGTGGGTTACAGACAGTTTCATCCCATTGTTGCGGCTTGCAGACAGTTTCATTCGATTCTTGCGCGTTGACAGTTTAAGTCTTGTAGGTTGAAGACAGTTTTATCCCATTGTTGTGGGATGCAGACAGTTTCATCCCTCTGTTGTGTGTTGCAGACAGTTTTATCCCACTGTTGTGCGTTGCGGACAATTCATCCCCCGTTGTGGGTTGCAGACAGTTTTATCCCAATGTTGTAGGTTGCAGACAGTTTTATCCCATTATTGTTGGATGCAGACAGTTTCACCCAAATGTTGTAGATTCATCCCACTGTTATGGGTTCCAGACAGTTATATCCCACTGTTGTGAGTTGCGGACATTTATATCCCTCTGTTGTGGGTGGCAGACATTTTCATACCATTCTTGTAGGTTGCAGACAGTTTCATTCCATTCTTGTGAGTTGCAGACAGTTTTATCCCATTGTTGTGGGCTGCAGACAGTTTCATCCCATTGTTGCGGCATGCAGACAGTTTCATCTCACTGTAGTGGATTGCAGACAGTTATATCTCACTGTTGTTGGTTGCAGACAGTTTCTTTCCATTCTTATGGGTTGCAGACAGCTTCATCCCATTGTTGTGGGTTACAGACATTTTCATCCCATTGTTGTAGGTTAAAGACAGTTTCGTTCCAATGTTGTTGGTCACAGACAGTTGCATCCCATTGTTGCAGCTTGCAGACAGTTTTATCCCATTGTTGCGGCTTGCAGACATTTGATCCCACTGTTTTTGATTGCAGACAGTTATATCCCACTGTTGTGGGTTGCAGACAGTTTCATTTCATTCTTATGGGTTGCAGACAGTTTCATTCCATGGTTGTGGGTAACAGACCGTTTCATTCCATTGTCGTGGGTTGAAGACAGTTTCATCCCAATGTTGTGGGTTGCAGACAGTTTCATCCAATTGTTGTGGGTTGCAGACAGTTTCATCCAATTGTTGTGGGTTGCAGACAGTTTCATCCAATTGTTGTGGGTTGCAGACAGTTTCATCCAATTGTTGCGGCTAACAGACAGTTTCGTCTCATTTTTGCGGCTTGCAGACAGTTTTATCTCACTGTTGTGGGCTGCAGACAGTTTCCACCCACTGTTGTGAGTCGCAGACAGCTTCATTCCATTCTTATGGGTTGCAGAGAGTTTCACCATTGACGTGGGTTGCAGACAGTTTCATCCTACTGTTGTGGGTTGCAGACAGTTATATCCCATTGTTGTGGGTTGCAGCCATTTTCCTACCATTGTAGTTAGTTGCAGACAGTGATATCCCACTGTTGTGTGTTGCAGACAGTTATATTCCATTCTTGTGTGTTGCAGACAGTTTCATTCCATCATGGGTTGCAGTTAGTTTCATCCCATTGTTGTGGGTTGCAGTCAGTTTCACCAACTGTTTTGGGTTGCAGACAGTGTTTTGTAGGTTGAAGACAGTTTCATCCCATTCGTGTAGGTTGCAGACAACTTCATCCCACTTTTATGGGTTGCAAACAGTTTTATCCCATTCTTGTGGGTTGAAGACAGTTTAATCCCATCGATTTGGGTTGCAGATAATTTCATCCCATTCTTGTTCGTTGCAGACGGTTTCATCACATTCTTGTGGGTTGCAGTCAAAGTTATCCCATTATGCTGGGTTGCAGACAGTTATATCCCACTGTTGTGGGTTTCCGACAGTTTTGTCCTATTCTTGCGGGTTGCCGACAGTTTTATCCAACTGTTGTGGGTTACAGACAGTTTCATTCCATTGTTGTTGGTTGCAGACAGTTTCCTCCCATTGTTGTGGGTTGCAGACAGTTTCATCTCATTCTTGTGGGTTATACAGTTTCACCCCATTCTTGTGGGTTATACAGTTTCATCCCATTATTGCGGCTTGCTGATAGTTTCATTCCGTTCTTGTGGGTTGCAGACAGTTTTATCCGATTCTTGCAGCTTGCAAACAGTTTCGTCCCGTTCTTGTGAGTTGCAGACAGTTTCATCGTGAAGTTTGCACCCCAGAATGTTGCCTGTTATGGACAGAATCGTATAGAGAGTATAATGGCTTGAGCACAGCACACAAGTGCCCTCTGTGCAAATGAATCCATGTTTTGTCCAACGATGGCCGGTTTGTCCGGTTAAATTCTAATGAACCCGCTATCGCTCCTCACCACCACAGCAGTAAATATAACTAGAAAATATTGTCTAGCGAGGTGCACCACACAAGTGAAAAGCACAGCAAAACACACAAATACCCTCTCATGAGAGCGTCTGTCCACATGTTCGTCTGTTCTTTATGAGCGTATATTTCCCGGGGCTCTTGTTAGGCGCATAATCACTGATTCTCAAGAAAGTGTAACTTTTGGGTGGTTAAAAAATCGAAAAAGTAAGCAAGTCATATAGAGATATTTCACTGTCATTTCACAACTTTGGTATCTCATGAAGCTAAATCTAAAGTATTGCACAGTAAATATCAGGTGAATTAAGATAACGAGAGACAACGTGAAGGCACTAAGCTTTCTCTCGAGTATTCTACGAGTCGTGTATACCTATAGACATGAAGCAATTACTGGAAGTAAAAGGGTATAATCCACCGAAGAGGCAAGTGATTTTGTTTAGGACGAAGTTGAGCTCTAGAAATCTTCACTCTGCTATTTCTGAAAAGGCAAAATGCTCTTCCTCTACCAAAAAGAAGCAATACGACCTCATTGTACTTAACTAACATGAGGGAAAACTATTCCTGCAGAACACATACAGTTAAAGATTTGAAATCCTCAAGGAAAACTCCTGTTTGAAACTTTAAAACTGCAACCTGTCTGTATAAAACGCATATGCTTTATAGAGCATCTAGAATGGTTACACTGCTATTAATGTCTTCTGTACTGTCCCGTAAAATACACGATCTTAAAATGTGACAGTGAACTGTTTGTGTTTAGATACAAATATTAACATAAGTGGCTAAATGCGATATTGCTACATGAACAAGTTCTATGTTTGACCACAGAGAAGTGTTTGCGTAACAATTTGCCAGCCTGTTTGCTTTGTATGTCAGCAGTACTGCTTTACATTTCAAGTTCTTTTTCTCAGTTCTTAAATAGAAAAACTTGAAATCTCAATAGTTGTCATATGAGACTTTCCGACAAGAATATTTCAAGATACATGCATCTAAAGGTCAAGCATCTTTGACTTATATATACTATGTTGTTATATGACAAAATATTACTATAAAATCATCTTATTAAGGCAGTGAAACTTGTTTTAAGTTTGTAATTTACGGGACATCAATGTTGTATTTGATCGCACAATTTCTCCAGTCTTCCCACTAAGAAAATATCCAATTTGTGAGGAAAATAACACTTATATAACACATATAGATAACTAAACCACAGAAGAACATCATTTCTAGCGCTATATAAATTGCGAATTAGCAATTTAGTTTTGCAGAATTGAAATTTAACCAAATTTTCCAAGAAAACAAATTAAAATTACAGATAAAGAGAACAGATTACTCAGTCTAGGGCAGAGAATAAAGACACATATATTATAATTAATTTAAAACATAATTTCTAATCATCAGGTTTGTCGGAACTATTTTTCTTTAAAGAACTGCTATTAGATGTAACTGTATTTTACGGGACACATTTCTGTATTATACGGGACTGCTCGAACGTCGATTTATTGCCTAAAAATAGACCATAGTGCATCAGTGTTTCATTTTAATTGCCCAATACAATCAGTGGAAAATATTTAGCGCATATATGGACACATCAAATTCAGTTTAAGAAGTAGGTAAATACTAAATGAATATTTTGTTGAATCAAGAAATCATAATATGAAAAATTCCAAAACTAAAAATATCTCCCATGTTTTCAATCTTTTTCAGCTTCCGATTGGCCGTTCATGTGTACATTTTTAATGAATAGGACAATGTGCCCTTTTTAAGAGTGTATAAGCTTCTTGCTGGGTCCATTCCTGTACTACTCAGAATTACTGTCCCGTATAATACGTCCCGTAAAATAATTTTATGAAACGTGAAACTTATTTTCTACGAAGCATATTCGTTAAGGGTTACGATAGTTGTCCAGTGACCAGTAGGGGTTGTTTCCTTTCTACGACAGGCAATAGGTGTCTTGCTTGTTTATATACTGGGTGACTCTGGCTTGACTCGTAAAATACACTTGAAAATTTACGTTTTTTCAGAATACTAAGGACGCGTCAAAACAAAATTTGAAATTAATAGATAGTAAAAAACTATCTATGGCCTGTCAGAGTGACTGATTATGACCTCCTTGATGAAAAAACAAACCTTGTTAGCCTCATCCGAAACTTTTGAATGCATTGTTAATGCTTGGGCTCGTAGAATACACAGAACTCAGTGACAAGAAACGGTCATGAGTTAAACAAAGCATTGTGTTCCAACGTATACCCATTAATCACTAGTCGATAGGACTCGATAAAACCAAACTTTCCAAGTCAAGACTATTTGCTTCACGCCGAAAGTCTTCAAAAGAATTTAAGGTAAATATTGACATCTTTAATTATGACATGCCAAAAATAGGGGGGTCCTTCAGTATCAGGTATGATAATGTGAGTATTTCGGTGTATTTGAATCAATATTATAACTTAAATATTTTAGGTAGTAGCAGAAATTTCAGAGCATGCACTTATTTGATTTAATCGACAACTCAAAATAAAATTATACATGCGTTTAAAGCGATGACACCATTCGTTACACTTTCTTGAGAATTAGTGTTATACGCCTGAATTTTTGAGGAGCAAATTCTGTCCTTTAAGAGTACTAGTTAAACCTATTGAAACAGGGAGGCAAAATGGAAAATGGCAGAGTTGCTTCCCCTGACAGTGTATCCATCCCCACTATGGCAGCTGACCCAATGCTACCCGTCGTTGAGAGAACGTTGGTATGCGCATTACGATGGAGCGGGCTGCGAATGGGCGTGGGGATATGTATTTTACAACTACATACTCCTACTGGGCCAACAACGTTTAGACAACATTGAATCAACGTTTATTCAACGTCAAGACGTTGAATCAAAATTGATCAGTTTTGAATCAACGTTGTTTGCCAGAAGGATTAATTGTTTTCAGAAACTACACCACGACCAAAGTTCAGTTCAGATAAAATGAATTTGCCAAGGATTGCTTCACCCGATTCTGTGCATAAACCGAACCATGTAAGGTGGATGGATGACTTTCGATTTTACGGTCCGTTCAACAGTATTTCAGTAATATCGAGCCGATGGAAAAGTGATTACGAAAATCTGTATGTAAAGGAACCCTTTTTACGATTGGACAGAATTCCGCCTACAGCGAGATTCAAACCCGAACCGCTAGCTTAGCAGGCTCGTGTGCACTGAGCAACGAAAAAAAAAAATAAACTGTACTGCACCAAGCAAACAGACACGAAGGGAACGCTTTGAAGCCTGCCAAGCCCTCTCAGTAGGGTCAAGTCAGGTAAATTCGGAAAGCTGGCAAATTCGGACAGTGACATTGTTTCCTTTATATGCCAGTTGTTTGGAATTTAAACAAAATTAATTGGGCAAACAGTGAAAATCCAGATGAGACGGCTCATCGTGATTTTCACTGTTTGCAATGGTATGTCCGAATTTACCCGCTGTCCGAAGTTACCCGACTTGACCCTAGAGATGTGTTTTGCACGTTGTCACACCATTTTTACAAAGGGAGATAACTTCCATGACTTTCTTGTTGCTTCCCCGGATGAAGAAATACTTTCATAATGAGAACTACTCTGAAAGGAAAGAATCAGCTCTTAAGAGATCAAATTCCTTCTTTCAAGTGTTGAGTCCATTGAGAAGGAGAGCAAAAATGAAAATGATAGAGTTGCTTCCCCTGAAAGTTAACTCATTCACCTTAATACCGATGCAGTTTCAGTTATAAGTGCAGACCTGTACATTTATGTGTTTGATGCACCTTGAACAGGCCTAATACAAATGCGGATGTTTCTGTCCGTGCTGCGTTAATGCCCACTATTGCATAAACATCGGTGTCTCACGCTATTAATAGGCTTGTTTTAACGAACACAAAACCATGTATTAACATGGGTTTTCACGCGCCTATAACGACCACATTAGCGACTTTTCGTATGCAAGTTGCAGGGCAATACTCCGTCAGTACGGCCGCGTTTACATGAGCAAAGTTTCTATGATAAAGTAAGTTTGCCACAGAAAAATTCGCTCGTGTAAATCCCAAAATATGACAATGTTTCTTTCACAAATATATATTTAAAGTTGCTTCGATAAAGTAAATGTGTCCGTGTAAACGGAGAACTTTGCTTAAGATTATGCAACAAAGAACTTTGCTATAAGCATGGAAAATGTGACAAAGATTTTGTTTCATTGCTGCAAGTAACTTTGACGAACAATATTTGGTCGTGTGAACACTGCAGCAAATATTTCATTGCCAAAGTTTATATGACAAAGATCCTTTGGCACGTTTTCTTTAACAAATAATTTGCTCCGTGTAAACGCAAAATGCTTGTCATACTTTCTTTGTTAAAGTTTCTGTTACATAGAAACTTTGCTCGTGTAAACGCGGTCTACAGAAAAGAGTGACAAGACTGCAGTTGAAGATATCCATTAAAGACTTAAAGGGAAGAATTACGCAAGTACGGATAATTGTAAAAATGAAAGTGCAGACGACATCGAGTGAAAAGAATATGACTTGTGAAATGCTGCTATTGGTTGCAAAAAAAATCACGGTAGCTGACAATGGCATGAAACGAGGATTTTTATAGACATGCTTAGTGCGTGTAGGAATCAGCAAGGTATTTAGTGCGCCAACATTTTCGTTATTTATGTAGCACTGTAGTTTAATTTATGCAAAAATAGCGATCAAACATGCAAGGTTCCTCGGGTGATGTTGAAAACCTCTGCCTTCGGCCTCGGTTTTCAACATCCCCCTCGGGACCTTGCAAACGTTAATGCATGAAAAACCATGTTTGATCCCTATATAGATATACAGTTCATATCCATTAATTTGCACAGCATATGACGACAGGTATCAAAATGTCTACGCATTCATTTCAAAAGTAACAGTTAATCCTTCATTAAAAGCCACCTCAATTAATCAGAAACCTGTCTCAAAATTGCCAGTCCAAAAGAAGTGTTTTCAGTATGAAACAACCTGTATCAAGAAGAAAAAAACTGGTTTACGCAAGCAGTTTTGGCCTTTCCCATGTATGCTTGCTTAAGACAGGTTTGCGTGTGCATGATACAGAGACTGCCAATAATGAATATTGTATGCTGTATGACGTCATGGGCAAGTGACACGGAAAAATACGACCATAAAATTGGGAGGGTCATAATTCGTTAGAAATGCTTACACCGTATTGCTACCAATTGCGGTCATAGTAGTTTCCACAGTTTGCGATTTTGCTTATCAAGGGAACATACCTTTGTGTTTCCTCACGACTGACTTATTAATTCGATTCTATGAAACATTTGAAGGAATCAGTTAATATACCTTTAGACTGTGTATTTGTTTTTTATTTAAAGACCAAAACCCGAGGTTATAAAACTTGAGTACATTCTCAAACTCAAAATAAAAAAGAGCACACTGATTGGCTCCTTCCGAGCATGTGCTCGGAAGCAGCCAATCACTGTGCTTTATTTTGAGTTTGAGATTACACTCAAGTTTTATTAACTCGGACCCAGGTTTCAGAGTCTGAAGTTTATACAATAAGTGGTTCGGTGTTTCTGAGGATCAGTATACAAGCTCTACGTAGGAAATAAAAAGTCCTAAGTAGTACGTTTTGTCTCCCATGTAGATAGTAGAAACGCCTACATAGGAGTTTTTTACTTCCTACCCGGAAAACAGAAACCTGGGGCCGTATTCATAAAACCACTTGAGTCGTTGCTATGTTGTTGCTAAGGTTGGAGATTCCCTAAAACTATGAAATTTGCTCTGGAGAAACAGTCTGAAAAGACTGTTCCTCCAGAGCTAATTTTATAGTTGTAGGCAATCTCCTTCATAGATCATAGAAATTCAGCCTTAGCAACATCGTAGTAACCACTTATTAGTCGTTTTATAAATACGGCCCCTGGGGTGTTTTTCATCTTCATCTCATACGATTTTGTAAAGTGATTCAGGACAAAGAGTGCCAATATGCATACTTTGTCATCAAAGTATATTTAGATTAAGGTATGTGATTAATGCACATTTTGGTTTTCGGGTCCAAACCCAAAACAATATGACATTTTCCATTTCAGAGCGTAGGGACAAGTTGTCAATTTCGGTTTGATAGTCAAATCAACAAAACCCACACTTTGATTTCAGTTCATATATACTAAAATTATATCACACAATGCATTCACACACAGGACATCCTACAGCATCTGTTTTGTACCCGTTGGTACAGATAAGCGAGCAAGTGAAAAGCCCTGGGCACGAAATGACGTTAGTAGTCACGTGACTGGTTGTTGGCATGGTGACTGGATGTTTACCAGGTGGATCCGTAGCCTTTACTGTAAAACAATAAAGTGTCACAGGTAAATACGTGTGTACATTTCCTTATCATTGCCATCCCAAGGTTTTAGGCATAGCAGTGCTGTTGACCTTGCTGCCTCGCTTCACATTTTTGTAGTGGTAGCTGGGTGGGGTGGGGTGTTCTTTTCTGACGGTGTGAGGAAACTGTTGTGGCGCTGCTGAGATTTTTAAAGCGATACAACCCCTACACTTTGATCCTTTGAAATTACTATTTAGCTCCTCTGAGCCGAAGGTTACTCTGAGATCTTGCCCAGAGGTTATAAAACTTGACTACATTCTCAAACTCAATAAAAGCACACTGATTGGCTGCTTCCGAGCACATGCTCGGAAGCAGCCAATCATTGTGCTTTATTTTGAGTTTGAGGTTATTCTCAAGTTTTATAACCTCGAACCTTTATTGGATAAGCAGGCTCCGTCGTCACCATCAGCACTTTCAGACGACTTTTCTCAAGCCAACTGCAATCAATTTTCATATGGAATAATATGGGTTGGGGCGAGAAAGAAAATAGGATTGCCGACACGTTCATATCTAGATAACAGGAAATTCACTATATTAAAATGGTGGAACAATAACAGTTTTTTGAGTGGGTGGGGCTTGATGGAGAAAAACAAACTGTAAAATTTCAAATCATGACCTTTGATAGCTTGGAGTTTTATTTTCACGTGGATATTGAAATTGTACATGTGTACTGATAATAATTATGAAGGTGTTATATAAGTCATATGGGAGTTTTGGCTGCTATAGCAAGCTTTAAACAAGAGGGCCATGAGGCCCTGAATCGCTCACCTGAACAATTGACAAAGTGGGTTTTTCTGCAACTGTCAAAATATGAGTCTTGGGTCAAAAGTCAAAGAATGACCATGACCTCTTGTACTCATAAATCTTCATGTACTCATTAAGACAACCATATAAACCATTTTTCAGGCCAAAATCTTCAAAACTTTCCATGAAATCTTATGTTCTGGCATTTTCCCATAAAAAGGTCAAGGTAAACCCAAGGTCATCATTTGAACAGTCTTAGTAGTACTCTAGTACTACATGCTACTTACCAAGTTTCAAGGTCATAGGTGTATTGGTTCTGGAGAAGAAAAATATTAAAGGTTTATAGCATAAATGGGTATGGCGGCCATGTTGGTCATGTGACCTGGACCATTTGAACAAATTTTTGTTCAATCAACCCCTCTGGCTCTATATGAAATGTGTTTACAATTCGCCTTTTGGCTTTAAAGGAAATGTCTGAAAATGTCAAAATATGAGAGATCTGGATCAAAGGTCAAAGAATGACCGACCTCTTGTACTCATAATTCTTTATGACCTCATTAAAACGATGGTACAATCCAACCTGTATTAAGCAAGCACCTAAGTGATTATCAAGATTATTAAGACAGGTGCTTGCTTAATACAGGTACATTGCAATGTATGTGCATGTTTCGGGAACTGACTACATTCTTGCTTAAATACAGGTTGCTTGCTTAATTGAGGTGGCCACTAAGACAGGTTTTACTGTATATACCAATTTTTAGGCCAACATCTTCAAAACTTCCTATGAAATCTTATGTTCTAGCATTTTCCCATATTTGACTTTGCCGTAAAATGGTCAAGGTCAACCCAAGGACATCATTCTGTAAAATCTTGATAATACTGGAGTACCCAATGTTACATACCAAGTTTCAAAGGCCATCTGTCAGTTATTCTGGAGAAGAATATTTTTATAGGTTTTTACCATATATGGGCATAGTGACCATGTTGGTCATGTGACCATGACCGTTTGAACAAATTTTCATTCCCTCAACCCCTGCAGACTCTATATGAAAAAATTAAGTTAAAATTGGCCCAGTGGTTTTTGAGGAGATTGTTTGAAATTGTCAAAATATGAAAGTTCTGGGTCAAAGGTCAAAGAATGACCTTGACCTCTTGTACTCACAAATCTTCATGTCTCTTTAAGATGACTGTATATACAAATTTTTAGGCCTTAATTTTCAAAACTTTCCATGAAATCTTATGTTCTAGGATTTTCCCATATTTTACCTTGCCGTAAAAAAGGTCAAGGTCAACCCAAGGTCATAATTTGAACAATCTTGATAGTACTCGAGTGCTCAATGCTACATACCAAGTTTCAAGGCCATCGGTCAATCGGTTCTGGAGCAGAAGATTTTTTAAGGTTTTTACCATATATGGGCGTGGCCGCCATGTTGGTCATGTGACCCAACCAGTATGAATAAATTTTCGTTCCCTCAACCCCTGGAGGCTCTATATGAAATTTGGTTCCAATTGGCCCAATGGCTTTTGAGGAGATTGTTTGAAATTGTCAAAATATGAGAGTTCTGGGTCAAAGGTCAAAGAATGACCTTGACCTTTTGTACTCATAATTCTTCATGTACTCATTAAGATGACCTTAGATATCAATTTTTAGCCCAAAATCTTCAACAGTTTCCAAGATATCTTATGTTCTTGTGTTTTGCCATATAAAAGCACAAGGGAGCACATTTGACCTTGCCGTAAAAAAGGTCAAGGTCAACCCAAGGTCATAATTTGAACAATCTAGGTAGTACTCGCACACCCAATGCTACATACCAAGTTTCAAGGCCATCGGCCTATTGGTTCTGGAGCAGAAGATTTTTTCAGGTTTTTACCATATATGGGCATGGCGGCCATATTGGTCATGTGACCCAACCCGTATGAATAAATTTTCGTTCCCTCAACCCCTGGAGGCTCTATATGAAATTTGGTTCCAATTGGCCCAGTGGCTTTTGAGGAGATTGTTTGAAATTGTCAAAATATGAGAGTTCTGGGTCAAAGGTCAAAGAATGACCTTGACCTTTTGTACTCATAATTCTTCATGTACTCATTAAGATGACTGTAGATATCAATTTTTAGCCCAAAATCTTCAACAGTTTCCAAGATATCTTATGTTCTTGTGTTTTGCCATATAAAAGCACAAGGGAGCAAATTTGACCTTGCCGTAAAAAAGGTCAAGGTCAACCCAAGGTCATAATTTGAACAATCTAGGTAGTACTCGCACACCCAATGCTACATACCAAGTTTCAAGGCCATCGGCCTATTGGTTCTGGAGAAGAAGATTTTTTCAGGTTTTTACCATATATGGGCATGGCGGCCATGTTGGTCATGTGACCAGGGTCGTTTGAACAACTTTTCGTTCCTAAGTCCTCAGGAGGCTACATATGAAATTTGGTTACAATTGGCCCAGTGGTTTCAGAGGAGAAGTCGTTTGAAATTGTGGACGGACGACGGACGACGGACGACGGACGACGACGACGGACGCCGGAGCCTGCCTATCCTATAAGCTCCCCCGGAGCCTTCGGCTCAGGTGAGCTAAAAAACGAATGACATCTTTTTAGAAAGTTGTAGGAAAAGAAAACGCATTCAGCATTTATATGGCGCTTAATATTCAGAATTTCTGTGGCGCTTAACAAACATGAACTAAAATAGTTGCAATCCGAAATTAAAATTTGCCGCCATAAATGGTGAGAAAAATTTCTAACAACTTCACCAGAACCACTGGACCGATCAGTTGGCCGATATTTTTCTGGAAGCACAAAGTCCCACCTCTCTTTGAAAATAACTGCAATCTTTTCGGTGCGATTATAAACTATCTTTGACTGGAAGGGGCAAATTTCAAAAGAACAGACACTTTGAGCTAGGTTGCTAATGTTCCATATGACGGTTGGAAGACGTTGTACTAATAAAAATTGTGAAGATTTTATGAAAATCTTACTGCAACTTTGGTTGCTATGGGATTGTATAAGATGGAAAACTTCCGTGGTTGTCGTGTGTCGTTCAGAATTTCTCGGGAACCTCATGGCCAGTTTCAACAGATTTTATACTCTCTGGTGCCAGCTTGATTAAAGCACGACTTAATGTACCGCTGGGTCAGCATTAGTCAACTGCCATTTAAGTCGACATTAAAAACCACCATGAAGCAGAACAAGAATAAAATCTGGCATTTAATTAATGGTGAATAGAGCCTTAAGCTGGCTTTAAGTTATGCAATGCAGCCTTAATTTTTAACAGAATCAACTTTCAGCAAAGCAAAATGTTTAATTTACCGGCAATTGTTAACCCAGCGCCTAAAAAGCAGACGGCAAAATTTACGTCTGCAAATTTAAAAAAAAATGTTTTGCCCAAGTTGTTCAAAGACTAGAGGACAAACCTGTAGACCAAGATCATGATGTGCCGCCTCATCTGGATCTACGCTGTTTATAAATTCAACTAATTTCGTTTATGACCCTTCAGTACTAAACAAAGCTGACAACGACAGAATAGCGTTTAGGTAGGTATATTCTTATTTGGCTACATTTGCCATGCCAATATGGATAAAAAATCTTAAGTATTGTACATGGCCCAGTTATTAATAGAATCCACTTTTAGAAAATTACCTGGCACATCGACTGGGCCTCCTGAAACACAGTCACACAATGGACAGCCATTTCTGTCCGTTTTGTACCCATATTCGCACAGTTTCGCGCAGGTGAACGTCAAAACACATGACTGCACGAGAGGGGGCGTGGTCTGAACATGCGCAGTAGTGGTGCTTGAGACAGTTGATTGCGCAGTTGATGATGTTGTTCGAATTCCGCCTGTCAGCACCGTTGACGCTCCGTTAAGTGAGTTTTGAAAATTTCTCAGATCTGGAAGAGATATAAGTATTTATTGATCTTTTTTTAACAAATTCCATGCGAGATACTAAAGGGGTATCTGGGCAGACAGTTTGGATCCAGATCAGGCCCCACAAATATGGGGCCTGATCCGAGATCCAAACTGTTTACTGCCTAGACATCATTTCTACAAGAGTTGGTTGGACCAATATTGTCAAAATATTCTTGATTTTTGATGCAGACGACAATTTCAGCAGGCGACAAATAATACCCTGAATGCAATGAGTTAAATGCAATACCACAGAATCAGATGGTTGTCTATCGCTCATTTGAGTATCGAGGGCGCGCTGAAATCAATTGACAATATGAGCTTGACAAGTCTTTAGCAGTGTTTTTTTTCTCCAAATTTGTTTAACCTTTGTCCCTTATAAACGCTTGCGGACCAAATCTGAACGGGAGCCAAGCGCTTATTTAGTTCATCTCCCTAGGATACATATTTGACTTTCGCATATAATATCGCCGTCTTCGAGTGGTAAGAGTGACTCGATTATGGTGCAGGAGGTCGTGGGTTCGAATTCGGGTTGGGTCAGCCGGCAGCCGGAAAACTCTCTCTATGAACTCAGCATTAAATGGGAACTTTTTCGCGAATCAGGAAAGGATAAGCAGCGAAAGAGAGGGAGGGGCTCCGCCTTTCTTATGTTGTGCCTAAGATACAGTGGGCGTCTAACCCCTACTGTCCCACCGGCTAGTATAGGCTATGGCAAACCTGTTTCCAAAGGTCAGCCTAGGATCATCGTTTGAATAAACTTGATAAAACATGCGTCCCAGATGCAGTATACCAAACTTCAGTGGCATCGGCTATTTGATTCTAGATTTTTGTTTAAGTATATTTTATATATGGGCACGACCATAATGGTCAAGAGCCTAAGACCCTTTACCCGACCAACAGAGGCTCCATATGAAATTATACGTCACTCACCTCAGTGGTTTCAGATTGACGGGCGACACAGACCTCTGCCTATACTGTTAGCTTTCCAATGAGTCTTCGGTTCTGGTAAGCTAACAACCACCCCTGGTTAACTTTGTATATACAAGGGCCGTTACGAAACGAAAAAGAGCTGTTACGAAACGAAAAAGTCATGGTTATCAAACGACCTGGTCGTCAGGTCGTTTGGTAACTATGGCTCTTTTTCATTTCGCAACAGCTCTTTTTCGTTTCCTAACATCCTTGAAAACATGACTGAAAAAAAACTTTACGAAAATACACTTACATTAATTACTTTTATTAGGATATCAGCTGTGTATAAAATTTGTAAATTCATATTTAGGTTCCAAACAAAATAATCTAATAATTTAAATTGCTCCATTCAGGATTTACTAACCATGGCTCCAGGATGAATACATGTATATAATAGGATGTTAAGAGCAGAATGCAACACTCATTCAAAACAGGCGAACCAAACACTCTTGAGATTATGTATTTTCTTGCTTCACGGTCATGACTACAGATCCCTCTGATAAGGACCAAGTTACCCTCGCATGTACAAAGTACTGAAGAGATATGAGCCGCAACACGAGAAAACCAACAAAGTGGTTGTGCGCCCAGCGCAGACTCAGATCAGCCTGGGCATCCGCCCAGTCTGATCAGAGTCATCGCTGTCCGCATGGAAGTAGGTTAGACTCTTAGCTACCATTTAAGCGCTTAGCAAAGAGTCTGATCAGGTTGAGTGGATGCCAAGGCTGATCTGAGTCTGTGGTGTGCACACCACTTTGTTGGTTTTCTCGTGTTGCGGCTCAATTATTGTTGCTGTCAGAGAGTAGCTTTTCCCCCCTAGTAGCTTTTCCCCCCGGAAAAATGACTATGATTTTTCCATAGCAGAATTTCCCACCGGAAAAGTGGCTATATAGTAGAATTTCCCCCCGGAAATATGACTATATAGCCAATTTTCCCCGGGGAAAATCTACTATATGTGTTTTTGCATAGCCGTTTTTCCCCTCTATAGTGGATTTTCCCCCTTGTAATATGATTGCAGGAAAACACGCTACATAGTGGAATTTGCTCCTTCTCTGATTATAATAGTGAGGTTCAAAAATGAAACAGTAATAAGAGTATCTGTCCGTAACAAGATGTTAGAACCGCATACATGTGTCCATCAGTCTTATTTTGGTTTTAGGAAAATTTGCTTTTCCATGTTAGCAACAAACGGATATGAGTGTACGTGTTTGTGTGCACTTGTATAATTTTTAGTTTATACAAGCGTTCATCTGTGCCTGCTCGCAGCGGAGTGCCTGGACTAGTGTTCGCCTTTCATGCAGGAGTTGTGGGCTCGACTCCCATTGGGACACACGTCCGATTATGATTTTCAATGGAAAAAACTCCCTTCTAAATCAAACATGACTAGACAAAGCAGCCGTGCGTGCATCTTCCAGTAAGCTTGCATGCGTACGCGTACGTATATAAATATCCGCGATGGGAAGAAATTACAAGCTGGTCGTTCCTTGAATTAGTAATTATTGATTATTAATATAAAAATATGGTTGCTAAATTTGCATATTGATTTTTTTTATTAATCACGTTTATTACCTCCCTTGAAGTACTGATACCTTTCCTATGGGATTAATTCCATAAAATGTCTCTGTCCCATTCCGTTCCGTTTCGCTCCGTTCCGCAAAATACCAATAGCCATGCCAAATTCACTAATAGCCAATTTCCCGGTGGGGGAAAAAGGACTATGGGGGAAAAGTGGCTCTATGAGGTCCGGACAATCCACTATATAGCCGTTCATCCTATAGCCATTTTTCCGGGGGGAAGGGGGAAAAACCACTCTCTGACAGTTGCCACTCTGGATAAATGGCTGCTCTGGTTTAAATCTTTTTTCAGTCCCGTAGTTTCTTAGCCCACTGATACTTGATAATGGTCTACAATTGTACATAGTACTTTTTTTCATGCCCTTCAGTGACCTTGGGGTTAAGGTCATGGACTTAGAAATTTATGTCGAACTTTGTGATGTTTTAATTAAAGTGTTGTAAAAACATATCTCCTTAACCCATAACGTTTGCAAACATGTTAAATAAAGGTCAGGGCCCAGTTGTTCAAAAAAATCTCAAACCTTAATATCTCAAATACGGCATCATTTTTTCTTGAAAAAAAAAGATGAAAAAGCTTCTCACATTTTTAAAAAAAAAATATCAGTGTAATTGGTTACAAAGTCATATAACACTTAACGAGTTGATCTCTTAACAAGCTTGTTAGGCTAACGATGCTTTGAACAACTGGGCCCTAAATTTTTACATGGTACCGACCCTACTTCCGTCACTGACCTTGATGTCAAGGTCATGGACCGAGCAATTTCATGTTAATATTTGGGATATTCTTGGTTACTTTTTTCCAAAGACTCCTATTTCACTTACCCTTCGATGGATTTTGTTAATATATGCACCTGCACTGATCTTAAAAATGGTATATAGTTTTACACGGTACCATCCTCCGACATCATGGTTAAGCTAGAGGTGAAAGTTTTCGGACTTGATTTTTTTTATTTTTTTTTTAAGTTTTGGTTTAAGTTTTAGGTACGCATGATGTTTTCAGAATGCATGGTGATGTCTAGAATCCATTTAGATACTGATTCAGAGTTTTACATCCCCAGCCTCCAAGTTGACTTCTAATTCAATCATAGGGGATTGAATCATGCTGGATTGGGCTAAAAATACTAATTGGATATATAGTCTGTATTCTTTAACCCAAATCAACATTATTCAAACCCCTTTTACTCAATTCTAAAGTTTTTGACAGCATACTTTTTGACAGTGCCCTGGTGGTAATAGTTTATACTTTGATTGAGGCAGAGTTTTACTTGAAGGTCAAGGTCACATACTTCGAACTTTGTCTTCATGAAGGATGGACACGCGCCAGGTCAGGCGCGTTATGTTGTCCGGCGACAATTCTTATTATAAAAAGCAGCTTCCGTGTGGATGCAGTCATTACTTTTCATAAGCAACCTTTGAACGTGTCACGGCAAACAAATTCCCCCCTTACCTTGGCTGCAGAGAGCAAATTCTTTCCTTCAAGTGTAGACCCATTTTGGAAAGACTACATGGAAATGTACCCTTACATTTTAACCAAAGTCCACTCTTACCTTGGCCACAGAGACAGACAACACATTGTTTCTCATTAACAAGTCGCTGACACCAAGGGGGTGGGAACAAGCACGTTCTAGGCGCTGCGGGACAGTCAGATGATTGCTGGATAGGACCGCCCACTGGAGAGGAGCCACCTATCGGAAAGAGAGAAAGGTAAGTAGAACATGTTGAGATCTACAATCAGTCTTCGAAATGGAGAGTACCAGGAGACGGACTCGGTACCAGGAGATGCCAGTTACGGATTCGTTTTCTTTTTCTCTCTTTTTTCTTTTCTTTGTTGTTCTCGAAACAATGTTTTATCTGAGACTTTTAATTAACTTCGCTGCAGCTGGTGTTGTGTCCGTGGCGGCCGTAAAACGTCTCCCCGTACATCATCCATGGTGCAGATTATATTTTATTTTCGTCCTTTTAGATCAGAGGATATATTCTGAAAAATCAAAAATTTGAGATTGGTTTAGACTCTTATTTCAGATCATCGTTTATATATATATACATATAAATATATATCATTTGGAACCTTTTGATATTAATCTGGTTTTGAATCGACTGCCCAATTAAAATCAAGACATTACAGTATGCTTTTTTTTCTGGTCTCGTCACCAGATATTGTTAGGGTCACTGACGAGGCTTTATTAGCCAAAACTGCGTAGTCTGGCCCATGTTCCTTCTTCTGAATGTATTCTCTGTGCTTGAAGGAACTCTTTAAGATTTTTAACTGGCCCAGTGACTGCCAAGGGCAAGTCATTTGAACATGTTGACGGAAGGACGTCGACTGACGATGAAACCGCACTTCCGGCCTTTCTTATTAGTCTGACTGTCTTATATGCGATTCTGGGTGAGCTAAAATCCTTTCGATTTGCAGTTTGACCATTGTCATGGATCCCATAAGACCGCCGAAAAACAGCTCATCGTGCTTTTTCACTGTATGGTGGCTTATACAAATCACTGTGTTCATCCTAAGAATTAGAAATATGGCTTAGAAATTAAAACTAAACCTTGACTTTATCTCGTCCATTTAGCTCTTCTTCCGTGGCTCGTTGCCATTCACTTTATAAGACTTATTTTCATATATTTTCCTTTCTTTCATTTTGCTTCTATAGCCATGCAGTAGCTTGTATGATCTATAACAGAAAACTAAACTTTCCGGGCTGTCCCGTCAGAACTCAACCCGCAATCCGAGCCTTTTCTGATTAACAAAAGTCTGCTGATATTTTTGATAGGCGGTTTTTAGCTCAACGTAAAATAGTGAAAGGTTCGGATTATTCGATCTGGTGATCATGCGACGTGTGTGCAACGTCTACCCAATGTTGTCCAAACGGCGTGGCCGTTTGGACAACGTTGGGTAGACGTAATACCCAATGTTGTCCAAACGGCGTGGCCGTTTGGACAACGTTGGGTAGACGTAAGGTCAATAACGTTGTGCCGAGGTAGCGTGCTCACAAAGAATTATTTACCAGAAAGACCGCCAAACATAGGGCCTGCCATAGGATTCATACCACCTGGAAACAGAAACGGAGAAATAATTACTGAATTATCTCTCACAGTGAATATAAGCAAGGGGTGTAGTAAGTTGTTTGCAAAGAGAGGAAATCTATAAAGACTGAGCCGCGACACGAGAAAACCAACAATGTGGTTGTGCGCCCAGCGCAGACTCAGATCATTCTGGACATCCGCCCAGTCTGATCAGGCTCTTCGCTAAGAGCTTAAAGGGTAGCTAAGGGTCTAAGCTACCTTCATGCGGACAGCGAAGACTCTGATCAGACTGGGCGGATGCCCAGGCTGATCTGAGTCTGCGCTGGGCGCACAACCACTTTGTTGGTTTTCTCGTGTCGCGGCTCAATTAATTTAGTATTTAGCAAAGGAAGGGACGGTGCTGAAAGGGGAGGAGCACTTGACTTCTTGATCTCTACTCGACTTTTTCGACATGTTCAAAATTTTTCGGGTAGCAAGGTGGACCGATGCCGAGCAAGATGGACGATCCCGACCACTCTGCCGAGCGAGCTCGACCAGTTCCCGATCGCTTGATCGGTCTTGGTCGGGTTGATCTGATCGGCAGTTGGAACCTACCAGTAGATAAATAGACAAAGCGGCTGTATTATGCTCACCACGGGCGAGGTAAATGGTCCATGTTTTGATATCTATTTTTTCGGCTTCAGCCGTATAACCTTACTATTGACCTACATTTTAAGTATTTCATTGACCAATATAAATACACCCGGGATTTTGATGTAAGTAGCTTACTTTCGCTTTCTCTTTCTACTTTCAGTTTCATGTGACTGTTGGCCTATTAAAACCGTGTCGTGATTAATCTATATATTTCGGTCCAAATCGCTTTTTGCCAAAGAAATTTCGCCTGTTATATCGTTCATGTAAAATATGAAACCAACAAAATAACTTGACACAGAAATCGAAGATGAAATTAAGTAATTTAGTTTAGTTGGAACTGTGACACTTTTTAAGTTATATGTGGGGCGGTCAGCCAACCAATCCTCATTGATATGTGCAACACAGACAGACGTTAATCACACTTCAACAGCATTTCCGAAATCGAAGCCCCAACACCAACAACAAATATGCATATCAATATGCGCATCCGTACAATCTGATCAGCAAATTCGATATCTTACATGCTGACATAATATACTGAGCCGCGACACGAGAAAACCAACAAAGTGGTTTTGCGCCCAGCGCAGACTCAGATCAGCCTGGGCATCCGCCCAGTCTGATCAGAGTCTTCGCTGTCCGCATGGGGCTAGCTTAGACCCTAATCTACCCTTTAGACGCACAGCGAAGACTCCGGTTAGTCTAGGCGGATGCCCAGGCTGATCTGACTCTGCGTTGGGCGCACAACCACATTGTCGGTTTTCTCGTGTCGCGGCTCATATTTCAATACACATCTATTTTATGTAAGCCGATTATCTGTTGTTTTTTTTTTTTTTTTTTTTTTTAATATTTCTTGTTTTATATATATAGATGCGTCAATGTTTCTATAACTACCGAGTTCGGATTTATAATTTTGGTCCTTTGACGTGATTTATTTCATACCTGCGCCGGACTGGCAGTGGCAGACGTGACATCCGTTACTGTCCATACCTCTCTGACACCATGGCATACAGGAAATAGCGGATGTCAAACAGTTACGTCCACTTCCGCTTCCGCCACCCATCATGGCATTGAAAATATTCGGAAACTGGCCTGAAACGATATATGGTTTGCTTGCAGGTCAATTTGCTATCGATGCTGGAACATAAAGAAAAGGCGAGAAATGGTGCTTTTTAAGCTGGGCAGTGCGCAGCGCTGACACAATATCGGCGGTATTAAAATTTCGCGGTTTAATGAAAATGACATAGCCTTTTGGCGCACATTTATTTTGGCGTTTGGCGTTCGTGATATAATATGGCTCCAGATAACAAAGAAACTTTAATATAAATTTGTAACAAAAAAAAAAAAAGCTTAATATTTTATCAAAATATGCATTGTGGTGGCATCTGACATCTATTAGAACCGCCTCGATGATTGAAAGGTGCATTGCGCCGAATAATGATTCAATATGCGTATGCATAGTGTACCCAGCAGGCCCACAACGTTGAACCAACATATGTGCATGTATATAAAACCTATATTTTGTTATTTTTAAAAGCACTTTCAAGAAAAAGAAAAATAATAAAGTTCCTAAAAACCAGCTGCTGGAGTAAGTCGACAATAGAGTAAACCAGTCAGCAAAGACAGATGCACGAAGTAACCCAAGGAAAACTTAAGGGTGGACAAACGTGGAATTGAATGTATGATTTTTTGTGTGATTTTATTGATGTGTAAAGGCCTGCAAATCCCTCACAAGCTAACATAAAGCTCTATGTTAATTTGTAAGGAATTGGGGGCTTTATGTCATTTTAGTTTGTCACGTAAGAGATCTGCCGGCGTTTACACATCGATAAAATACCGAAAAGGGACATTCCATCCTGTAATATTGCATCACAACATATATTTCACTACTTTTCTAATTTACATGTCAAGACCAACATCACAAGACCCTACAATTTATTAAGACAAACGTCACAAACGTCACAATACATACATTTTACTAATTTACTCATTTATATACCATGACCAATATCACAAGACGCTACAATTTACTAAGACAAACGTCACAATACATACCGTTTGCTCCTTTTACTAATTTACATGTCAAACCCAACATCACAAGAGCCTACAATTTACTAAGATAAATATCACAATGCATACATTTTACTATTTTCTAATTTACGTGTCAACACAAACATCAAAAGACCATACAAGTTACTGAAACGTCATAATGCATACATTTTACTATTCTAGTAATTTAGATGTCAAGAACAACATCAAAAGACCTTAGAATTTACTAAGACAAACGTCGTGCAATACATATATTTTACTAAGTTACTCATTTACATGTCAAGCCCAACATACCAAGACACTACAATTTACTAAGACAAACATCATAATACATACATTTTACTACTTTACTTATTTACATGTCAAGACCAACATCATAAGGTTCCATAATGTACTAACACAAACATCACAATGTATATATTTTACTATTTTACTAATTTACATGTCAAAACCAACATCACAAGAATCTACAATTTACTTAGACAAACATCACAATACCTATATTTAACTTATTTACTCAATTACATGCCAAGACCCACATCAAAAGAACCTACCATTTACTAAGACAAACGTCACAATACATACATCTTACTACTTTCACTAATTTACATGTCAAGACCAACATCACAAAACACTACAAATTACTAAAACAACGTCACAATACATACATTTTACTACTTTCCTAATTTACATGTCAAGCCGGACGTCACAAGACTCTACAATTTACTAAGACAAACGTCACAATACATACAGTTTAATACTTTTACTAATTTACATGTCAAGACAAACATCACAAGACCTTACAATTTACTATGACAAACATCACAATACATACATTTTACTAATTTACTCATTTACATACCAAACCCAATATCACAAGACCCTACAATTTACTAAGACAAACATCACAATACATACATTTTACTACTTTACTCATTTACATATTAAGATCAACATCACAAGACTCTACAATTTACTAAGACAATCGTCACAATACATACATTTTACTATTCTACTAATTTACATGTCAAGACAAACATCACAAGACCTTACAATTTACTAAGACAAACATTACAATACATACATTTTACTAATTTACTCATTTACATACCAAACCCAATATCACAAGACCCTACAATTTACTAAGACAAACGTCACAATACATACATTTTACTACTTTTACTAATTTACATGTCAAGACAAACATCACAAGACCCTACAATTTCTTAAGACAAATCACAATACATACATTTTACTACTTTTACTAATTACATGTCAAGACAAGCATCACAAGACCCTACAATTTACTTAGACAAACATCACAATGCATACATTTTACTACATTGCATTACATCCAAACATTTTGCCATTTTGCATCACAAGACCTACATTTTGCTTTATTGCATTAAATGCAAACATTTTTATCATTTTGCATCACAAGACCTTCAGTTTGCTTTATTGCATTAAATGCAAATATTTTTATCATTCTGCATCACAAGACCTTCAGTTTGCTTTATTGCATTAAATGCAAACATTTTTTATCATTTTGCATCACAAGACCTTCAGTTTGCTTTATAACACAAGACCTACATTTTGCTATATTGCATTAAATGCAAACATTTTTATCATTTTGCATCACAACACCTTCAGTTTGCTTTATAATATTAAATGCAACATTTTTATCATTTTGCATCACAAGACCTACATTTTGCTATATTGCATTAAATACAATTTTTTTTATCATTTTGCATCCCAAGACCTTCAGTTTGCTTTATTGAATTAAATGCAAACATTTTTATCATTTTGCATCACAATACCTTCAGTTTGCCAATGCATTGAGTGCAAACATTTTTATCAGTTTGCATCACAATACCTACATTTTGCTATATTGCATTAAATGCAAACATTTTTATCATTTTGCATCACAAAACCTGCAGTTTGCTTTATTGCATTAAGTGCAAACATTTTTTTCATTTTGCATCACAAGACCTTCTGCTAATGCATTAAATGCAAACATTTTTATCATTTTGCATCACAAGACCTTCAGTTTGCTTTATAACATTAAATGCAAACATTTTTATCATTTTGCATCACAAGACCTACATTTTGCTATATTGATTTAAATGCAAACATTTTTATCATTTTGCATCACAAGACCTTCAGTTTGCTTCATTGCTTTATAAGACCTAAATCGCAAGACCTACATTTTATTGATTTACTTCAAAAGGCTTAAAGTTTGCTACATCTATACCACGCAGGGTATTATCGATTCCGCTAATTTTCGCTTCCTGCAGAGACTGTCCGTCATATTTGGCTTCCGGCGAGACTGTCCGCGAACTCTTGCTTCCTGCAGGGACTACTGTCCTCGAAAAATGGCTTCCTGCCGAGACTGTCCGCATGACTCTGCTTCCTGCCGAGAGCCTCGGCAGGAAGCAGAATCATGCGGACAGTCTCTGCAGGCAGCCAGTTATCAAGTACAGAAGTCTCTGCAGGAAGCAAGAGATCGCGGACAGTCTCGGCGGAAGCCAAATATGACGTTCAGTCTCTGCAGGAAGCGAAAATTAGCGGAATCGATAATACCCTGTGTAGTATAAGGCATACAATTTTCCATACCCTATCTTAAGACCAACAATTTACTAAACTAGATCATAAGTCCTGCATGCCGGTAACAAGGTCTACAGTTTGTTTTTATTTCATCTTTGGTATGTTCCTTGCTTTATTTGAACTTATTAAGATTTTATTTTCACTGCGCCTCGTGACGATAATAATAGAAAAGTAACAAATGATAATAATGATAAGAGAGAGGAGAGAGAGAGAGAGAGAGACTATACAGATTATTTTACCATTTATTTGGACTATAGCCCCCATTAAAATAAGAACTGTAAATTCCACCATTATTAATGTTTTCTGTTTCATACTTTTCACCTGTTGCTTTGCTTGTACAGGTGACCTCTGTGATAAGACAAGAAGACAAGTTGGATACCTTATTTCCCTAAATATCGGGACACAAAGTCACACAATAAACATTTCCGCCACGCCTACTTTAAACAGGTACACATCTCTTCATTAACTGCATACCGTGGGAGATTTAGGAAGTGGGATGTTGTTTGTGGGACTATGTCACGTGCTCAGTTGTTCTTTTCTGTTCTGTTTCAATTCTCGTATTACGACGTTACCACAGGGTATAAACCAGTACGCCAATTTTCGCTTCCTGCAGAGACTGTCCGTCATATTTGGCTTCCGCCGAGACTGTCCGCGATCTCTTGCTTCCTGTTGAGACTTCTGTACATGATAAATGGCTTCCTGCAGAGACTGTCCGCGTGATTCTGCTTCCTGCCAATTACCGAATGATTTTAGGGCGGCCGATGTCATGCTGCATTGTATTTTCTGATTCGGGACCTCCATGAGGGCAGTCAATCAGCAACCCTCGTATATGCCTGGTATCCTTACCCAGCAGGCAAACAACATTGAATCAACATTGAATCAACGTTGAATTAATGTTGATTCAATTTTGTTTGCCTGGTGGGTATGTGACTCATCCCAGCAGGCACAAAAGGTTGAATCAATATTGGAATCAACCTTGATTCAACGTTATGACGTTGAATCAATGTTGATTCAATATTGGTTTAACCACTTGTGCCCAGTGATGACGTTGAATCAAGGTTGATTCAATATTGCTTCAACCTTTTTTGCCCAGTGATGACGATGAATCCAGGTTGAATCAATATTGATTCAACCTTTTGTGCCAAGTGGGATACAAGGTTTGCCGACTGCCACGACAGTTCACGGCTGGAGTGAGACTGACCTGAGAGGTCGCGCTTTTATGGACATGCGACAAAATTATTTTAGTTCAGAACTTACTGACTATACGCTAGGCCGCGTAGCGCAGTCGGTAGGGCACCTGACTCATAAGTCAGAGGTCCTGGGTTCGATACCCGGTCTGGCCACATACTTTCGTTTCTCCTTCCGCTGATTCAAGAAGGGCATTTGTCAGTTACTGGCGAAAGCATGTGCACTTAGTACTGGTTAACCGCTTAGGAGGTCTAAGCCTGCCCAGGAATAGTGTGGTTAGGTTAATTAACCGTCCCGACATGACCATAGCTGTTTACCGTGGACGTAAAGCAACAAATCAATAAATCAATCAATCAATACTGACTATACAAGAGAAAAATGACGACTTTCAACAAAATCGGGGCGTGTTTCTTGGCAGCGACAGATTCAAAAAATAAAAAAGTATAAAGGCTACGCAGAAAAAGAAAATATTTTAATGGAATTGGTATTGGTAGTCCAGCGTACAACTTAATTTTCTCTTTAGAATGTTTTTTGTTCTGGGCTACGCTGTTTGCTCATAGGGTCGGGTCAATCGGAACTCTTCGGCCAATACGTCCGATTCAGGGAGTTCCGACTGAGGGTCGGGGCTCCTCCTCATTGCATCGAAACAGCACAAGTCGTACACTAGAACTAGAACATCTGGTTCTAGACAGATAAGCATGACAAGAGCAGCAAGTGGAGAGAAGAGATTGCTCTCTCTCTCTCTCTCTCTCTCTCTCTCTCTCTCTCTCTCTCTCTCTCTCTACCTGCCTACCTACCTACCTACCTTGCTTGCTTGCTATCATACCACCTACCTTTGTCAAACAACATGATGGTGATAATGATAGTAACTAGAACTATCGGACAATCCGATTATATCCCCGCTTAACAGTTTTAGTAAAATTGTGTTATTTCACTATATGGAGAATACAGATGGGACTTCATTGTTATAACATGAGTGCTCAATATCAAATGTTCTACTTAAATCTGTTTTTATATAAAATACAGAATGAATAAGGGTTGCTATGACTTGAAATCCGTCACAAACATTTCATCATTCAAAATAAGGAGAGAAAGGAAAATCAGACAAATGCAGAGAAGAATAAGCAGGATAATGCTGGTTCTCAATCCCATAATACAAGTTATCATCAGCCTGCAAACCAAATATAGCTACTCTGTGAATAATATAGCTTCATATTTGTTAGACCAGAATAAGACAGTCTACTTCATACATGCATGCCACATTGAAATGTGCCCCGAACATTTTTCACAGCTGCGTTGGACATGACGTATTTTTACAACCCCCAACTCCCCCCCCCCCCCCACACACACACCACCCCTACTCTGCGCCAGCTAGGCTCTCGTTACACCCCCCCCCCCCCACACACACACACAGAGATCCCCCTACTCAGTGCCAGCTAGGCTCTCGTTATCTGTCTATCCGTTCCTGGTTGTCTACCCATGGAATTATATTTCCTGGTGTACATACCTTCATTCCTACCTGTCAGTCGGCCATCAATCAATCAATCAATCAATCAATCAATCAATCAATCAATCAGTCAATCAGTCAGTCAGTCAGTCAGTCAATCAATCAATCAGTCAGTCAGTCAGTCAGTCAGTCAGTCAGTCAGTCGGTCAATCAATCAATGAATGAATTAAACAATCGATCGGTCAATCACTCAGACTACCAATAAAATGATCAATCAATCAGTCAATTAAAGTATGGATGGATCTAAATAAAAGTACCCGGACCTTTTACTGTGTAGTACTTTCTATACTTTCACCGAAAATTTATCCGGAAATGAAAATGAGTTTATTAACATACGCATGCGCAATACATTATTTTGATTTGCCTCGCGCGATAGAAAAGGTGGAAATATTGCCAAAATTTATGTAACTTAAGTCGAAACCAGCTTTGTGCAACTATAAGAAAGAAAACCTGTCCAATAAGGTGTTTGTTTTTGATAATCGCTGCTATTGCTTTGCTTCCATAAAGCAGAGAATCGGGCTTGAATTTGGTGGGAAAAAAGCACCCCTCCCAAAACACACCGGCTCCAGCAAGTCTGATTTGTAAACAAAGAAAGGAGTGGTGCTGTTTTTGGTGTTTTGCAAAGCGACAGTAAACTAAATACATCCAGATAATACTCGAGAGGGTTGTGGATTATGCAGAGATAGTACTCGTATCCGAGTAGTTCTCGTCATTTTTTTTTTACTAACAATTTCCTGTTTTCTCCCAAACAAGCAGGTTTTCTTTCAGTTATCGAGCGTGGTAGCTCACTGGTTAGCGCACTTGCCTCTGATGCTAAAGGTCCCGAGTTCGAACCCGGGTAACGGCGTTTGAATTTCGGTGTCCGAACACGCTTCCTAAATGTCATTTGCAGGGATGACATTAAAAAGTGTGCCGTCCTTCGGATCGGGACGTTAACTGGAGGCCCCCTGTGCAGGGAGAGACATCCCCTGTGCAGGTTAAAGATCCCTTCTGTAGTTACATGGCTACAAGGAGGTTCATCCTGCAAAACTGGAGTGTACATCGTACACCTGCTCATAATCCTCGAGAGAGGGTGTAGCAGTATATGAAGAAAGAAAGAAAGAAAAGTTTGCGGTAGTTACCTAATAACTCTGGTTTCGACACACATGTCATGAACTTATTTATAGAAACGAACCTCAGGGAGCGATCATTGTTTGATATGCTATCACGCACAGACAATGTCACGTCCAGAAGCAGTTCTCGTCATGTTGTTTTTTAGCTCGATTTTAAATTATATATAAAACCCATTTTGCTGTTGTTCCTATATATGATGATTTTTGACATCATATTCATGTAACAAAGTCTGTTCGTATGCCGGATGCGCTCAATTTTTTAATGAGGTCACAGCAGACGAAAACAAACACAAAACCGAGACGAAGAATTTGTCTTGTTCACGAGGCTGCTGAAAACGATAAATGATGACTGGGTCAGGTTTGCTATTTTGATATTTTTGTGTTTTTCCTGCAAAGTTGACTTACATTCGGAAAATAGTTTGCAAAGTAGACACAATATTGGAAAACCTGACCCAATTAAGAGAGGTCAGCACGTGGCTTGATCGTTCTCACGTGAATACCCCTGACGTAATCACGCGACTTTGCGAATCCAAAAGAGAAAAAAACGGCATTTATATTTACACAGCTCGATATCTTGATGAGTTTTTGCACTAGTTTGACCAAATGTATCATAAACTTAGGATTAAGGCAGTTGAAGTGAAGAAAAAATACACGAAAAACTCGTTTTAAGCAGAATGACAAGAACTACTAGCTGACGAGATCTACTCGGATACAATAGATCTACATATGGCTACCCTTTAAGCGCTTAAAAAAGAAAGCAAAGACTCGGATCAGACTGGGCAGATGCCCAGGCTGATCTGAGTCTATTCTGGGCGCACTACCACATTGTTGGTTTTCTCGTGTCGCAGCTCAAATGATTTTTGCCATTGGGCTAGGGACTAGCTTCCCCGATTCCTGGTGAATGATTGTCCTTGGACATATCACCGGTAAACAATTCTGATTCTGATTCACAGGTCCTGGTGAATGATTGTCCTTGGACGTATCACCAGTAAGATTCTCGAAGTCGGATGTCACATGATTAGTCACTTGACACATTACAACAACTGGTTCGCCATCTTTGTTTGGGGGGAAAGCTACGTGTTGTGCTGAATAGTAGAAATGGTAAAAAGTTGCTGTATCACCGTTTGCTTCGTGTTATTTATCCAGCGATCGACAGGATATCTATATTGGCAATCTTCTTAACCAAGCAATCTGATCTTCGTAATTGTAACGACTTTTATCCTCCGGTGGTAATTTGTCAACATATAGCTGACACACATTGACCTGTCTCTTTGACCCCTAATTTGAATATTGGGGGACGAGAAAATTTTTAAATTCAAGACGTCTCTAGAAGCGATTTTTATGCATATTGAGACCTATTTCGCTTGTGAAACTGAATTGATCTTATGAGTATTAACCTCCCATGAGAAATTTTTTTAATTCAGGAGGTTTCTAGAAGCAATTGTAATGCATTTTGAGACGGATTTTGCTTGTGAAACTAGATTAATTTATTGAGTATTTGCTGTATTTCAAATGCTTGCCCCAGCTTTTAAAGGCTGCCTTCCCACACCCTTTCCCACCATCCGGTCCCCACTATCACCACCAAAATATGTAAAGCTCAACTATCTATTTCGACCCCTCGGTGAAATCTAAGATCCCTAGAAGTCGGTCTCATTGTGACATAATTAATTTAAGAAAACTTAGATGCACCCATACTTTTTATGTTAATTTTTTGATTATGATTATTGTCGTTAAATGAGTTTCATAATCATGTTTTCATAACGAGCGTGACTGAAGTAATTACACCCCGCAGCAGATGAATTACTGACCGCGGCACGCTTTAATTATCACTTATTAATCGACCTTTGGTCACAGCATTAAAGGGTAAAAAAAAAAAGCAAAAGAAGGAATAAAGAAAAAAAAAGAAAAAAGAAACTTGTACGACCAATACCATAATCAGCCGAATGAAAAACAGTGGTACATGTCCTGGGACCTTCTTCTGCTTCTCAACTAGAGCGTCTGTCTCTCTCATTCTCTCTTACCACCCAAGTACCTAAAACATCATTTCACAAAAACCTGGACCCAAGATGCATAAAATCCTGGCCTTTACAGAGCTGATGAAAATGTATGCGATTCATATAACGTTGTTAGGCACCGAAACTCCGTTGCATTTCATGTAGGAACGGACGCCTACAAAACATGCACCAAAAATGTATACACACCAACAGCTTTAAAGCAATTTTCCACTACTACGCATATTTTGTGACGAGTTAGGCGCCAAAGCAGACATATTGTAAATGCATGACAAAATTACCGCGGATAAGGTGCTTCGATGCCAAAACAACCTAAACCATCACCATGAAAACCCGTCTTTAGAATATGGAAGTCATTCAGTCTTGTAAATACGTGTAGGTGTGATTCTCCTAGAAAGCTGTGTCTTCTATTTCGCAATGGATTGCGCTATTTTTCATCTTTATGAATAAAGGTCAGAAAGACAGATGTCAATAGTCGTATGGCATTATCGATTTTAAACTGACATTCATTTTCTCGCTTGACTTGTTATGAAAGGATTTTCCCCAAACAAATATGGTGGACTGGTCGGTATGTATGTCACTTGACGCAATGACATCGTGCTGACTTTAAGAATTCTGCTATGACGTAGTTTGTCACTCTTGGTTCCAGGGATATTGCGCCATATAATATGCCAACAGGGTAATTTCAGTCTTGTTCTTGTTCTGACCCTAGGTTGTCTCAGTCCTATTCCAATTTGATCAGGATATTCCAGCCTGTGTCTTTTTGCGATACATACAATAACAGAAAAGCAAAGAAATATCAGAGGGGGGTGGGGGGCTATTATGTAGGCCCCTAGCATAGCCCTGCTATTTTATCTGCCAGATACATCAATAGGTTTGATTTTACAGACTAATATATACAAATAGGTCTTATTTCTCCAAGCTCTGTTGTAAAAACTTTTCATATAGAAAAAAACAGCAAATATCATTTACCGTAATCGACCCTGTTAGCTCCCCTGTGTGCTTAACTTTTTCAAAATGGCAACAAATTCTGGTCGTAAATTTTCTTTCATATAATTGCACATAAATCCATGATTTATGATATCTTGACGAAAACAAATTTAAAAGGTAAGCATAGGAAAAAAGCTGCTTATAGTATTAGAAAATGAATAGTATGCCATTTTTCAGCTCTTGTAAACAAGGAAACAAAGGGAAAAACCAGTAAAAATATGTGCACTTATAGTCATATGGCTACAAAATTACCATGATGTGTGCTTATAGGGACGTGCGCTAATTAGGTTGAATACGGTACAAAGACAAAATGTTCTCTGCATAATTTCTTAAATATTCTTAATGGCAATTGGAATCCTTCTGCATCTTTTGAAGGCATTGTTACTGATGCAAAACCAATCTGTTCCATGTCTAAGGAAAAATTGGTAATTATGTTTGGTGTCCCAATATTTAGCTCAGCTGAACGAAATTCAGGAAGAGCTATTGTACTACCCGCGGCGTTGGCGTTAGCGTTGGCGGCAGCGTAAGCAAAATGTTAAAGTTTTACGTTACAGTTTTTTATGTGATGGGCAAGGCGCTGTCAGGCGAGCTATCCTGTCCTGGTGACAGGTCTTGTTATGGTTACTATGAACGGTTTGTGATTCCTAGGTGGATACAAACTACAAAGTGATTATTTACAGAGCCCCGGATAAGAAGGGGTAACAAGGATTATTTAGGGATAATTTACCTTATTTCTGCATAAAAGCTTACATTATGACCCCTCATTAGAACCGACTCACAGAGACAGTTCTAATGAGGGGTCATAGTGTATATTAGGATGCGGGATCACAGCATACGCTTTCATTGAGAAAAAAGAAAAATTATCTTTGAATGATCCCTGTTACCACTTCTTATCCAGGGATCCACCCAGCAGGCACATGATGTTGAAATGACGTCATGATGTTGCATCGACGTCAGTACGACGTCATTTCGACGTCATGTGCCCGCTGGGCAGCTAGAGGGAGAACAAATCTCCTTACAGGATCTAACTTCTCCCTATTCGGAGCTAAAGGAGAAGTTTAAATTAACACACTGTATTAGGAGAGGCAGAAAGATGAGCAGACACTTCTCCCTGAAATCAGGAAAACTTCTCCCTCAGTTATATCCCTTGCTTAATCCCTGCTAATCGGGAGCTCTGAAATTTAGTATTCTATATCTCTCTTTGTTTCAGGGCAGACTTCAAGACGATGAAAGACCTAGAAATGTCATTGTGAGAGGAAAACAGAAAGCATTAAAAATCTTACGCATGTTGTGTCACTTGTGTGGCAGTGTTGAGAAATGGTTCTGTGACGTGGTCAATATAAATTTTTGATAAATTCCTATCATAATAAATCAGAAAGACTAGATAGAAGCAAATAAGTAAATTGTGCCATTTAAACATGATACACTTAAACTTTCCTGAGATTTGAACAGCATCAAGTACGTGTACTTTTGATATTGTCAACTTCAAATTTAGCAAATGTTAGATTGAGCATATAATACTGGTGTGCATAAGGGTTAGTAACTTATAAAAACATTTCTTGTGAACAGTGACTGAAGAATTTTGCTGATAGAATTTGATAATGTAAATTTGTGCTAAAAATTTGTAACTGTTCACAAATGTCCATAATGGCGCAGGCTCCGACCTCCGCCGATGCTTGTCTCAGCATTGTACATAGTTTAATGTGTCATCGGCAAGGAGGGGAGAGTGAATCTTTCGCAAAACGTGCAATAGAATCTCTGGTGAAAAAGTTAAAGGAGAAAAGAGATGAGCTAGACAGTCTTATAACGGCAATCACCACAAGCGGCGCCCATCCCTCGAAGTGTGTAACGATACAGAGGACCCTGGATGGGAGACTTCAGGTAAAACATCAGGGCCCGGTTGTTCAAAACTAACGACCTCATTGGCTAACGAGCATTAAATTTTCAAAAGTATTGTACTTAAAAACACTGCCATTTTTTGCCGTAAAATGTGAGGAACTTTTGCAGTGCAAAAGCTCCTCACATTTTTTCAGCAAAAAATATTAAGGAAATTGATTTTGTGAGTACTGCAAGACTTAAAGAATCCTCGACTAACGACTTTGTTAAGCTAATGATGCTTTGAACAACTGTGGGCCCTTAGCTCTACCGGGTATATAAGACCAGTTGAAGATACATGTTGTAACCCTCATCAGGGCTTTACATGTAGATGAATTGATAAAACTTCAGAGGATGCAAGTTTGCCTCCCTTCTCATTGGGGGTGGGTCAGCTGTGTGTGAAAAAAGAATTTGTTTGTATAGGCAGGTTTATTATCCAGGGAAGCAGACAGGAAGATTTAAAGTTGATTCTCTTTGTAAATATGGTGGGAAAAAGATACGGCTTTGTTCCCAAACAAGTTAAACCTAATAATTCTTACTCTTGGCAGTTCTCTAATATGTGGTAAAGATTGTCTTGAATACATGTTTTTTTCATGTACATGTTTGAGCTTCATCACATGTTTGTTGATCTTATTGTGAAAAAAAAAATTTTGCTTGACTAAATTATTGATTATATATACATGTAAAATGGTAAAATTCTAGGCATAAAATGGTCAGACGTATTAGTTTATATATAGCTGTAGGTTCATCTCGTGTTCTGGGTATTTCATGTAACTGTCAGCTGTTTAGTGATTGCAAAGTGCCAGTATTATTCTTACGTAGTAAAAGCTCTAAATTCTGTTTATTGGAAGATCTGAGAGCAGCTGATTGGTTACTCTTCAAACCATAAATACCGCCCCTCTTTCTTAAAATGCAATGCCCTGGAGGCGTTTAGTATGATGAATATGATATTAGAAAACCAACAAAGTGGCATGTGTGCCCAGCCCAGATTCAAATCAACCTGGGCTTATAGAGATAATTTTTCATATTTGGTAACTCTCCTCATAGCAAAGAATCTGATCAGATTAGGCGGATGGCCAGGCTGATTTGAGTCGTCACATGGTGCACACGCCACATTGCTGGTTTGGCATGTTGCTGCTCTAATATAAAACATAATATCCTAAAAGTATGTTGAATTATTTTTTCAGGTGGCTGGACGTAAAGGATTTCCACATGTTATTTACGCTCGTATCTGGCGATGGCCTGACCTTCACAAGAATGAGCTGAAGCATGTCAAGTATTGCCAGTTCGCATTTGATCTGAAGCAGGATAGTGTCTGCGTTAATCCATACCACTATGAGAGAGTTGTCTCCCCTGGAATAGGTAAATTCCTGTCTCCTTCATCTAAGAAAGGAGACATACCAGAGCTCTAGATAAGAGGAAGTATTTGATGATAATTAAGGATAATTTTTCTTACTTCTAATCAAAACCGTATGTTGTGACCACTCATCTGGACAGTCTCGTCCACACGGTTCAGATGAGGGGTCACAATATATGTTTTTAAGCAGAATTAACAAAAATTATCCCTAATTATCACCAAATACTCCCTCTTATCTACAGCTCTGCATACCTTCTTTTTTTTCACAGTTTTCTCTCTTCCATATGTTTATCCATCACAAATCATATCTGATCAATATCTCTAAAACAATATAAGCTATTTTCACAAAACTTGTTACAAATATAAAGCATTGTCAGCTAATGTGCAGATAAAAAGAACTGTAACTCCAGTCAGATATGACAGATTTATGCCCATTCATAATTTTTGTACTGAAATCTTGTTTGCTCAATAGCTTTAAAACCATTGAAGCTATTTTCAGGAAAGGTACAACAAATATGAGCGGCGACACGAGAAAACCAACCAAGTGGTTGTGCGCGCTGCACAGACTCAGATCAGTCTGGGTATCCGCTCAGAGTCTTCTCTTTTGCGCTTAAAGTGTAGCTTAGGCCTTAGGGTCTAAGCTACCTCCATGCGGACAGGGAAGACTCTGATCAGACTGGGCGGATGCCCAGGCTGATCTGAGTCTGCGCTGGGCGCACAACCACATTGTTGGTTTTGTCCTGTCGCGGCTCATATAAAGCTTAAAAAAATATTTGGAGAACCAGAGGCATTTTATATCAGAATTATACCCCATTCCAAAAACTGGGTTTGCAGACCCTGACATATGATATAATATGCTTATACCCTAAATATAGCAAGTATGTCAGTGGGTATATAGTTTTCGCCTTTTCATCCATTGGTCCATCTGTCCATCATTAGTATCCCAGCAGGCACATGACGTTGAAATGACGTCATACTGACATCGATGGGACATAATGAAGTCGCATCAACATCAGTATGACGTCATTTTGACGTCATGTGCCTGCTGGGTATGAGTATACCCCAACATACAAAGTATGTCAGACTTGTCAGTCACACAGTGGTATATCGTTTTCACCTTTTCAACCATTTGTCTATTGCTGATGCATCAGTTTGACAATCCTCATGTACATGTATTGTTAGTTAAAACTTGAGATAAAGTTTTGCCAAAGTTTTCTGGTTTGTTTCTGTTTTCTCTAAGCTTTATCTGGAATTTGTATCATAAAAATTCTAAGTATTAAGACAGATATGTGTGAGAAAACAGTGCAAACCAAGATCAGACTGATCACGGTCTGCAGTGTTTGCCATGACATCTGCATCTTTAAAAGGCCTTTCCACATTGTAAAACAAATTGTTCCGTTTAAGTTTTTAGGACAGTGACAGTAATGATTTAAGCGTCACATTTTTTAGAATTTATAAAATATTGCAAGACATTGAGAACAGTCACAGTTTTCCCACTGAATTCATGCTACAATTTTCAACTTTTCCTCTTTCTTCCAGATCTGTCGGGATTAACCATTCAGCATGCCGGTAAGAAATATCTTTAAAATTACAGAAAAGACCTTAACCCATTCCGTTCGGGATACCCCTTTAGGGGTATTTGGGCAAACAGTTTGGATCCAGATCAGGCCCCACAAACGTGGGGCCTGATCTGAGATCCAAACTGTTTGCTGCCTAGATATCTTTTCTACAATATTGTCAAAGTAGCCTTGATTTTTGATGCAGATGACAATTTCAGCAGACGACAAAATATACCCAGAATGCAAATGGGTATACTTTGAGGGGAAACAACTCTACCGTTTTCTTTTCCTTCTTAATGGAGGTCAACTCTAAACAGAAAGAATTAGCATCTTTTAGAGTTAATTCTGTCCTGTAAGATTTAGAAAAGACGTATCCTCAGCCAGGGAAGCAAACAGGAGGTCACAAAAATTACCTCCTTTTGTAAAAAAGCTAAAAAGCACGGAGTGATTGCATTTATCTTAAATGTTGGAGAGAAGTGGCTTGACAAGCAGTGTTTTGAGCTGTCCTATAAAAGCTGCCTAGCTAGTAGTTCCCCTTGCAATATTTTTGACATCGCTTGTGATGGTTTGCTGGATGATTTGCAATTTTACGTCCTTTATAGCAGTATTTCAGTCATATCAGGATGATGGATGGGTGGTGATGAAAGACTCTTGCCTTTGGTGGGGCTTGAAGCCTGGACTGGTAGATCAGCAGGCCAGCACTTAACCTACTGAGCCACCGGGGCTCTTCATATCTAATGATAGTAAATGATTGATCCTTGAGCAGTCTGATTAGGGCAGTACGATTTGCAGTTCCACTCTCAATTTTGAATACATATGATTCACGACACGAGAAAACCAACAAAGTGGCATGTGCACCCAGCACAGGCTCAGATCAGCCTGGGCACCCTCAAGTCTGATCAGGGTCTTTGCTGTCCGCATTAAGGTAGCTCAGACACTTACCTACCCTTTAAGCGCACAGCAAAGACTCTGATCAGACTGGGCGAATGCCCAGGCTGATTTGAGTCATGGCTGGATGCCCTTGCCACTTTGTTGATTTAATTGTGTTGTGGCTCATATTTATTCAGGTATAAGGTGATTGGCTTATTCCTTTCCAAAACAATCCCATAGTTCTAGATCCATCTCACAAGATGGATCTAGAACTTTGGGATTGTTTTGGATGGGTTTGGGGGGGGGGGGGTCGTTTTGGAAAAGCAACAATGTTAAAAGAGACATAAACCTCATATCAGTCCTTCATCCGTCCATGGTCATGTCCTTAAGCAACAGTTTGAGCAGAAGTGATATCTAACTGAACATATTAAATGCTGATCAATACTATCAAGATACAACAGTGTTCACTTGGCTATAAGACAAAAAAAATAAAAAAATAAAATATGTAAATCAGGCTTGTGTAACATAGTTAACACATACAGCTAGCTTCATACAACATAGGTGATTTAGCTGTTAGATAGAATTTTCTCTGCCAGAACAATCCCAAATATCTAGATCCATCTTAATTTAAACATTGAATCCCAAAGAACTAGACCTGCCTTCTAAGACAGGTCTGTCGTCTAGATTTTGGGAGTTTCAGTCACAAAAATCTGGATGCATCTTAATTAGAACAACCCCAAAGATCTAGATCGGGCTTGTAAGACAAATCTAGATTTTGGGAGTTTCCCAAAAATCTAGATTCATCTTAATTTAACAAGCCCAAAGACCTAGATCTTCTGAGACAGATCTAGGTTTTGGGATTGTTTCAATCCCAAAAATCTAGATCTATCTAGATTAGACAGATCAAGATTTTGAGATTGTTTTGGAAGGGAAAAAACCTCCATCTTTTGATCAAGAAAATGCGGTATTTTCAGCTCCTCCATCAAGACTTATTAAAGACGAGTATGGTAATGACATCGGAACTCCAGGACTGGAGAGTGGCACATCGGGGGAGATACCTCAGACAGTTCAGCACCCACCAGTTCCGGATGGCTACAGTAGAATTCCTGGAATGGGTAGGTGTGACTTTTTTGAAGTTGGAGAGCAAAAGGGCTTTTGGATGTCTTTGAGATCCTTTCAGCTATATTTTTGTTGCGATTTTGCAAGGACGGAGATTTTATATATGAACAATATTTACTCTCTTTGTCACAAAAATGAAAATAGTTTGTCTTTGTAAACGGTGTAGATCCAGATGAGGCGGCTCATAATGAGCCGCCTCATCCAGATCTATACCGTTTACCTTCTACTCTTTGAATTCTCAATAAGATATAGATTGGACAAAACATTTTTTTTTCTCTAATTTTGCAGACATAAATATTGTAATTTGCGTTTTTTAGCGTTTTATGGGTTAAGCAGATTTTCATAAAAGAGCAGGTTTTAACATTCATTCCAAGGTAATTTCTGAACAGGTACATGTATCCATCCCTGACATTATAATTATACTTGACCTTTTATACTAGTGGCAAAGCTCTGAAGGGCTAGAAGTGCTGTCACAATGTTAGACACAAGGTTAAATGTTGTGATGTTCTGCAACCTTTTTGGGATTTCTTGGAGAAGTTTTGATCTGAAATCTGGACTTCAATTTGAGCCGGGACTCGACAAAACCAACAAAGTGGTTGTGGACCCAGTGCAGACTCAGATCAGCCTGGGCATCTGCCCAGTCTGATCAGAATCTTCGCTGTCCACATGGAGGTAGCTTAGACCCTTAGCTACCCTTTAAACACTTTGCAAAGAGTCTGATCAGACTGAGTGGATGCCCAGTCTGATCTGAGTCTGTGCTAGGCCCACAACCACATTGTTGGTTTTCTCGTGTCACAGCCCATATAGTTTTTGTCTTGCCTGCGACTAGCTGAATTGAGACATTGGTATTACTCTTTTGGTAGCTGCGTTGGCGGGCTAAACTTTGCATTGGGTTTTATAGTTTAGCTGTTTTGTGAAGAAAAACAGACAGGTGAGACATGGCATTCCATGGAATTCTTGTTATACATTTAAAACTTCTTCCTCAGCGTACAATAAGAATTCAGCAAGTTTGGGGAGACTTTCTCCCAGATTGTCCTTATGGCAGATCACTGGCAATAATAGAATGTCATCTTAGTGCTGTTAAAAATTCCTCACAGCACAAAAGCTGTTTTCGATGGATGAGAATTGAAATTATGAAGATAACTACCAAATATGAAAAATTATCTCTATATGCATTCAGTTCACCTGTCTGAAAGCCAAGCCTTCTTGATACAGGTTTGCATCCCTTTATCAGCTGTAAGGTAACTTGTGGGGCATTCAATATGGGCCTTTTAATTTATGGGACTGCATCACATGCGAAGTTGATGATGCATTGGCCAGTTATACGCTGTCAGGTGACTTTCAAGTGACAGTCTGGGTGTGGCTCGCAACTACCAATTAACATGCTGGCCACAGCCATCTGTTATACACATATTGCATTTTCAGGCCTTTATGTAGGCGTGTTATGTTTCAGGCCAGGCAACTTCTACAGTTACACAGTCAACTAGTGTTGGTCCTCTAGGACACAGTGGGGCCCAGGGCCCTCACACTCACCCCTTGACCTCCTCTGCAATTTCCCCTAACCCCACTTCAAATAGAATAAGTGAGTTGATCGTGTGTATACATATAGCTTCTTTAACTCGTAGAAGCTTTTCTAAAATATGTAACCATATATGGGCTGGTAGAGCTAGACTTCTAAAAGCATTTATAAGATTAGAGAATAATTATGGCAAGTGGGTACAGTGTCAGGGGAAGTAACTGCCATTTTCATTTTTTCCTCCTTTTCCAATGGGGGCCAATTCTTAAAGGAAGGAATTTGCTCCCCTAGTAGCAAATTCTTTAAGATTAGACCCCATTTTGAAAGGAATTTGTTGTCCAGGAAAGCAAGCAGGAAGTTACAAAAGTTGTTCCCCTTTGTAAAAATGGCAGAAAAAACTTGAGTGTACCCATACTTTTTATAGATAATTCTGGGGTGATTTTTCATCATTTTTCTCATAAGACCATATGAGCCGCGACACGACAAAACCAACAATGTGGTTGTGCATCCAGCGCAGACTCAGATCAGCCTCGGCATCCACCCAGTCTGATCAGAGTCTACGCTGTCCGCATGGTGGTAGCTTAGGCCCTTAGCTATCCTTTAAGTGCTTAGTGAAGAGTCTTAGCGGACTAGGCAGATGCCCAGGCTGATCTGAGTGCGCTGAGCGCACAACCACTTTGTTGGTTTTCTTGCGTCGCAGCTCATATGGTTTGGCCTCTCAGAACCTTGACAAGGCAGTTGGATGAGGGACCAACATATACGTTTTGTGGCAAATTAATTGAAATTTGCTCAGAATTGTCAGTCAATAATCCTTTTCCCTCTAGCTTAAATTTTACCTAACCGCTAGAATATTGGTAGATTCAGATGTTTTTTTCACCATTTTGAAAAAGGGGAACAACTTTTGTGACTTCCTAATTGCTGCCCTGCATGACATAACCTTTCAAAATTAGATCAACCCTTAAAGGAAAGAATTTGCTCCTAAGGGAGCAAGTTCTTTCATTTAAGAGTTGACCCCCATCACAAAGGTAGGCATTAATGAAAATGGCAGAGTTACCGTCCCTGAAAGCATACCTGTTTGTCTTAATACGCTTATCACAGAGTTTCTGATACGAAAAACTGGGAGAGTGAAATTTTAAAATCTTTTATTTCATGCCTTATGATTTTATGAGACAAAAAAAAATAAATACAGTGGACCTTCTTTACAACGACAGCATTTTGTTCCCAAACATTTTGCTGGTAAACTAAATTTGCTGTTGTAAAGAATACATATTTAAAGCAATGTACATGTAGCCATTGGGCATAACAAAATGACATTATAAAGAATATTGCTGTTGTAATGAGTGCTGTTATAAGGAGGGTTGACTGTAAATTAGCTGATGTAAAGTTCTTGATAAGTAGATTATTCATATACATGTACAGTCAAACCTGTTGATCTGGTCACCTGTATAATGACATGCCCATAGAAGTTGCACCTACTTGTATTTCAGCCACTCGTAGGATAGTTCTTGTTAGGTAATGGGAATGTCTGTCCAACTGTTCATCGGTTAACTTTTTGTGTTCACTCCATATTCCCTTAACCAATTGACAAATTTATCATGAAACTTGGGTCAGAAGTCATATTTTAACAATGCCCAGCAAAGATCAAGGTCACATTGAGATGTGAAAATTCTAAAGGAATTATTTTGTGTCTGGTCCATAACTTTCTTTCTCTCTCTGGGAGATTGCCTGATATAGAATGAGATACTGTCTCAAATATCTGTTAAACCCAAAACAACTGAACAATCTAAAACTGTGAAATATTTCTAAATATAACACTGTTAAAGTAAAGAGTATAATAAGGAGCTCCAGTAGCTCAGTGGGTAAAGGGCCAGCCTGCTGATCTAGCGGTCCCAGGTCCGATTCTCAGTGGAGGAGGAAATTTTTTCAACTGTCAACCAGGTGCCATTATATGCAGCCTTTCATTGTCCCCCCCCCTCCACCCCCCCTCCACCCCCCCTCCACCTCCACCCCCCCCTCCACCTCCACCCCCCCTCCACCCCCCCCTCCACCCCCCCCAGCCTTTCATTGTCCCCCCCCCTCCACCCCCCCCTCCACCCCCCCTCCACCTCCACCCCCCCTCCACCCCCCCCCTCCCCCCCTCCCCCCCCCTCCCCCCCCCCCAACAGCCTGATATAACTGAAACACTGTCGAAGAGGATGTAAACTTTCAAGCTATCAATCCATCTGTCCAGCATACAACTTATTTTAGAACTATATTTTGTCACATAGTTGTTTTAGTAAGTAAAATATTGTTATACAATTCTTGTAAAATTAAATTTAGTTGTGTCTGCCCTATGTGAGAATTGTTAGCTATTTCTCCCATGTGACCTGTAATACAGGTTTGACTGTAGGTTCATACATGTAACTGTCTTTATTCAGCTTTAAGTCAGGAATTATTCTTCCAAAATTATCCCAAATCTCACATGAGTGTTCATGTATTATTGAATTTATTAAACAAGTTGGGGAAAAAGATAAGATGCGAGGCTGTGCCGAGCATCTTATCGGTTTTCCCCAACGATATTAATAAATTCAATAATACAGGATCACGAATGCAAGATTCTATTTATCATATGACACAAAAATCGCATTTTATTAGCAAAATTTGCACTAAAACGACACGATTTCACCATCAGAAAACACGACATTTTATGGACGTCAAAGTATAACATTACGACATTATTTGCATATTTAATCCACTAGTGGATTATCATTTTTAATGCATGGCTTTATTACACTCTCAGATCCGATGTCATATGATATACACCATTCTTGTGTAATTCAGCTATAAGGTGGGATGTTATGTTCCAAGACAATCCTAAAAATCTAGGTCCATTTTGTAAAATTGATCTAAATTTTTTTTGATTGTTTTGGAAGCGAAAACTCTTGTCGTATAACTTTATAAATAGTATATTAGTAGAGCTTCACTAATCTTTGTAGAGGCTTTCCTAAACGTAGAAATTAACCTTTGTTATGCTGGTCAGTAGTAGATCACTAAAACATATGAGCCGCGACACGAGAAAACCAACAAAGTGGTTGTGCGCCCAGCACAGACTCAGATCAGCCTGGACATAGCCCAGTCTGATCAGAGTCTTCGCTCTCCGTATGAGGGTAACTTAGACCCTTAGCTACCCTTCAAGTGCTTAGCAAAGATTCTGATCAGTCTGGGCTGATGCCCAGGCTGATCTGAGTCTTCGCTTGGCGCACAACCACTTTGTTGTTTTTCTCGTGTCGCAGCTTATATTAAGAATGCAAACTTTTAACTTGCAATATTCTTATTTGGCTGTAAATGGGGTTTTTATGCCCCCGCCATTTAAAATGGGGGGGCATATAGTATCACCCCTGTCCGTACGTACGTAGCGTACGTACGTACGTAGCATACGTAGCGTATGTACGAAATGGTTTCCGTTCAATATCTTTTGAAAGCATTTGTGTATTGAATTCATATTTCATACACAGCTATATAATCATAAAATACAGGTCAGGTTCGATGTTGGGTAAAATCCGGCTATTATTGTTGGAGTTATGGCCCTTTTTATGCCCCCGAAGGAACTTCGGGTGGCATATTAAAATCGCACCGTCCGTCCGTCAGTCCGTCTGTCCGTCCATCCGTCTTTCCGTCCGTCCGTTACAAATCGTGTCTCAGCTATAACTTTAAAACTACTGAAGCAAATTTGATGGAACTTCACAGATAGATAAAGCATAATGTGAAGGTGTGTCGCGCACAAGACTTAGATCCCTACGCAAATCGTGTCTCAGCTATAACTTTAAAACTACTGAAGCAAATTTGATGAAACTTCACAGATAGATAAAGCATAATGTGAAGGTGTGTCGCGCACAAGACTTAGATCCCTACGCCCAAGGTCAAGGCCACAATTGGGTCAGAGGTCAAATAATGTCTCAAAATCGTGTCTCAGCGATAACTTTAAAACTACTGAAGCAAATTTTATGAAACATCACAGATAGATAAAGCATAATGTGAAGGTGTGTCGCGCACAAGACTTAGTTCCCTACGCCCAAGGTCAAGGCCACAGTTGGGTCAGAGGTCAAATTGTGTCTCAGAATCGTGTCTCAGCAATAACTTATAAACTACTGAAGCAAATTGAATGAAACTTCACAGAAAGATGAAGCATAATGAGAAGGTGTTTCACACATAAGATTTAGGTTACCACATTCAAGGTCAAGGTCATAGTCAGGGGTCAAAGGCCAAATCTTGCCTCTGCCATAACTTGAAACCTGCTGAAGGGACTTTCATCAAACTTCACAGAAAGGTAAACCATAATGAGAAGGTGTGTTATACACAATATTTATGATCCCAAATCCAAGGTCAAGGTCACAGTCTGGGGTCAGAAGTCAAATGATGTCTCGGCAATTCCTCAGAAAAGTACCAAAGCAAATATTGCAGAAAGATAAAGCCTACTGAGAAGATTTTCCATTCAAAAGACATACGTTTCCACGTCCAAGGTCAAGGTCATAGCCAGAGGTCAAAGATCAACTCATTTATCCTCAATTACTTAAAAGCTACTGAATCAAACTTCATTAATTTTCATGAAAAGGGAAAAATAATGAGATGATTCACAAGTTATGGTTTTGTTGCCCAAGGCCAGGGTCACAGTCACAAATAAGAATGTATGTCATGTGCAAGACTCAGGCTCCACGCTCAAGGTCAAGGTCACAACCAGGACTCAAAGGTCAGTTTAAGGGGCCTTCGGGGGCATTTGTTACACATTGTAACATTTCTTGTTCGACTTCTGTTTCTATGAAGAAATGGTTTCCGTTCGATATCTTTTGAAAGCATTGGTGTATTGAATTCATATTTTATACACAGGTATTTAATCATAAAATACAGGTCGAGTTCGATGTTGGGCAAAATCCGTCAATAACTGTGGGAGTTGTGGCCCTTTTTCGACTTTATTTTGTATGAAAAAATGGTTTCCGTTCAATATCTTTTGAAAGCATTGGTGTATTGAATTCATATTTTATACACAGCTATATAATCATAAAATACAGGTCAAGTTCGATGTTGGGCAAAATCCGTCGATTATTGTGGGAGTTATGGCCCTTTTTCAACTTTATTTTTTGTGAAGAAATGGTTTCCGTTCGATATCTTTTGAAAGCATTGGTGTATTGAATTCATATTTTATACACAGCTATATAATCATAAAATACAGGTCAAGTTTCGATGTTGGGCAAAATCCGTCGATTATTGTGGGAGTTATGGCCCTTTTTGACTTCATTTTGTATGAAAAACTGGTTTCCGTTCATTATCTTTTGAAAGCATTGGTGTATTGAATTCATATTTTATACACAGGTATGTAATCATAAAATACAGGTCAAGTTTAATGTTTGGTAAAATCCGTCAATTATTGTGGGAGTTATGGCCCTTTTTCGACTTCATTTCATACAATAATGGTGTCCATTTGTTAGTTTTTGAAAAGTTACTTGTTTCCGGGCTATTTCTTTTGGAAAGTTGCATGGCATCCATTTCTGCGATAAGATACAGAATATCATCAGATGTCAGTCATGACACCCCCACCTCCAAGCCCCCCCCCCCCCCCTCCCCCCCCCCCCCCCCCCCCCCCCCCATGTGCTTCTCTTGATCCAAGAAGCACAATACATCTGCCCAAGGAAAACAATAAAACATGTACCACAGAAGTGTGCCTTTGTGAACCTAGTTATGCTACAAGTGCCTTTACCTTAAACAAGGCGCCATCTTACTTAGGGCACTAGGCGGGGGCATCCGTGTCGTATGGACACATTTCTAGTCTCTCTCTAGAGTGGCTGCCAATATCTAAATCAGTCTTAAGAATTTCTGCTATAAAATGGATTTTTTCCCTGCCAAAACAATCCCAAAAATCTAGATCTATCTTATGAGACAGATCTAGATTTTTGGGATTTTTTGGAAGGGAAAAACAAGGTCTTATAACTGAAGAAATATGGTATTCATGCCAAAAATAAAATGAGCCTAGTCTCTCAGAAAGTTAGCTTGAAGTATCTGGGAACAGTTGGAAGTCAGACCAGTCTGTGAAACCACCCAATCTTCCTCGTTTGTTTTGTACCTGCAGATTGCTAAATTCTGCATGCTCCATACATGGTATATACATGAACAGTAAGTGTTCCGATCAGGCTGCATGGATGTGCAAGGTGGTCTGAGCTTTTGCTGTTTGCATTACATTTTATTGTAAAAATGCTAAAAATTGGGACACCTAAAATTCTTATTGTATTTGTCTTAAATATGGAACATTCTGGTTTTGTAATTCAAAAAAGTGCCCAAAAGATGCAGATAGAATAGCAAGCTGCTTTGGACTAACAACCTAAGCTTGATGGGGAAACTTATAGGGGAAGCAACTCTGTGCCAATTTCCTTTTCACCTACCTTCTCAATGGGGGTCAGGGCTTACAGAAATGAATTTGCTCCTCTTGGAGGCTAGAGCAGATTCTTTCCATTAAGAGTTGACACATGTTTGAAAGGGCTGCTGAATCCAAGGAAGCAAACAGGAAGTCATGAAAGTTATTCCCCTTTGTGAATAAAAAATGTCAGAAAACATGAAGGCATAACCATGCACCTTAAGATCATTACTGTACTTTGATCAGATATCCCAATATTAACCCTTAAAGCAGCAAAAGCAGACAACAAGAATTGACGTGTGCAAAATTTTATAAAATGTTTCATCCAAGTTAAATCATATTTCGAATTCAAAGACTAGAGGGCAGACATAGTTGATCCAGATGAGGTGGCTCATTATAGGGTAAAGTCGGGTAAATTCCGACAGCGGGTAATTTGGACAGTGACATGTTTCCTTTATATGTCAGTTGTTTGAAGTTAAAACAAAATTAACTGGGCAAACAGTAAAAATCCTGATGAGACGGCTCATTATGAGCCGTCTCATCTGGATTTTCACTGTTTGCAATGGTATGTCCGAATTTACCTGCTGTCCGAAGTTACCTGACTTGAGCCTATATGGATCTATGTTGTTTGCAAATTCAAATATTTTCAGTTTTGGTGCTTTATGGGTAAACAGTGGATAGGGCATAGTAATATTAGATGCTAGCTCTGTTGAAATGCTAGAATAGAGTACCAATAAAATCACAATAAAACTCTAAAAATTGGGACACCTTACAGGGATACAGACTAACTCATTTTTCATAGGAGCAAGCTGGGCCCCTAAAAACTGAAAATTAGTCACCCAGCCAGAAATTTAGGGGCCCACATTTAAAACGTGAGAATCTTTTATTCAGGACCTGTGCAAGAATTGCGCCATTTCTGTAGGCTCTGTAGTAAACCCTCCTTTCTTCAGGGTTTTGCTTGCTTTTAGCATTCATGTGTGAAACACCAGCAATGTATCGCCACATTACGCGCGAAACATTTATAAACATTTGAGATTTTTAGCTGTCAGATTTATCTTTCCATTACGAGGAGGCGGCCATGTTGTTTCTCGATAGTGAGTAAAATCCAACACACAAGTATGACGGAATACCGAATATTCAAAGAAGATATCGCCGCAGAAGTTAGCATTACCCTTTGAGATGGCGGATTTTACTCCAAGCTGAACGATCGCAAGGTGGGCGACTGTCATTTTGATTTTAGGCGCCCAGCCGATATTTTACTCGCAGTGGGCAACCGCTAGTCTGTATCCCTGCCTTAAATAATTTCCGTATTTGTATTAAAAATTGAACTGTTCGGATTTTTAGTGCAGTAATGCGTGGAAAATGGTGCAGATTGAATGGCAAACAGTAAAGACCCTGATCAGGCTGCTCCATGGAGCAGTCTGATCAGGGTCTTTACTGTTTGCACAGACCTATGTGTTCCAATGCTTAGGAGCCCGGTAGCTCAGTGGGTTAAGCGCTGGCCTACTGATCTAGCGGACCGGGTTCGAGCCTTGCTTGGGGCAAGAATCTTTCCTACCGTAAACGGGAACCCATTGCACACAGCCTTTCATTATCATTGTCCCATCGTCCTGATATAACTGAAATACTATTGAAAAGGTGGTAAAATTGCAAGTCAACTATCCATCCATCCAATGCTTAGAATTTATTCGGTAATTGTAACATAAGGGTTGTCCTAAAAATATTGCAGGAAAAACCAAAACCTTGTCAAAGCAGGTGTTTTCAGGAATTAATGTCAGGTTCTGGTCACACATCAGCGGATAAACTGAAAGAGGTTTGCACTAAATTTCACATGGTCTGTGCCTTTCAGACCTCTTTTTATTGGCTATCGTAGATTGACATTGAAGAGATTTAATTATTAGGCAGATTGAAACAATTCCCAAGTTGAAATGCTTTTACACAGGTACCTTTCCAACCTCTTTATATTGGCTATCGTAGATTGACATTGAAGAGATTTAATTTTTAGGCATATTGAAACAATGTTTCAATCTGCCTAAGTCATTGTAAGTTTGCAATATAAGTAATAGGTTGGAAAATGACACTGGTAAGTTTGAATATAAATAGCAGGAAGGGATATTATACTTCAGGGTTACCACGATCAGGGAAAAAACACCTGGAAAAATGATTTTTAGCTCACCTGAATGAAGTTCAGGAAGAGCTATTGTACTGGCGTCGGCGTTAGCTTTGGCGTTAGTGGCGGCAGCGGTGTTAGCAAAATGTTGAAGTTTTACGTTAAAGTTTTTTAGGTGATGGGCAAGGCGCTGTCAGGCGAGCTATCCTGTTCCACTGACAGGTCTTGTTTTTCCAGGTCAGGGAAAAGTCAGGAAATTTTGGGCATGGAAATAAGGAAAGGACTTAAAGTCAGCGATTCTGATAATGACTGCGGCAGTCTTCAAAAAATATACTCTATCAGTTTAAGGGCACAGGATGTACTTTCTAAAGAAAATTTCCAGGTACAGCTCCCTCATAATGGAGGCTACTCTAAAAGGAAAACTTTTGCTCCCCATGGGAGCAAATTCTTCCCTTTATGAGTAACTCCCAATTTTAAAAGGCGCTCAGTTAGCACTGTGAAAAAAGATAGTAAAATCAACTAATGGATCCATTAAAAGGTATGAGAAACTGTAAAATGTCAGGGACAAATTAGAGAAAAGTCAGGGAACTTAGAAGTGGAAGATGAATGGCAACTGTGCATAGGTAAAGAGTATTGCACTCTCAGGTAAATTTTCTTTGTAAATAACTGGGGGGAACATTAAGGTGATTGCATTAACATTAAAGGACAATCACTATATAATGATGGGATGTGTAGCCTCGATTCTCATGGGGCTATACTCTAAAAGGAAAGGAAGTTGCTCCCATTTGGGAGCAGATTCTTTTAAGAGTAGAGCCACATGAGTAGAAATTATATTCACAAGGACATGATACATGTACATATAAGCCAAAAGCTTAATATCAGATGCTCATCTAATTGTTGTATGTACCGGTAAATAATGTTGAAAAAATATTCTTGAATAAATAGTCATTTCTTTTCTTTCATGTTTCTCCTTTTCAACTTTTATCTGGCTGTTTCTATATGCAGATAGTGGACACTTTTTGAAACGACAGCATTTATGTTCCCACAGATTTCAAGGTCAAGTTAAGCTGAATTCTAAGTTACATGTATAGTGGAGCAAATTTGATTGCATAAGTGGCCTAGAAAAGGAAGATAGTGGTCTACGGAGTGTAACATTTGTTTTTATATATCAAAATGATCGTCTGGGTCTCTAGTTATCAAATTCAGCGTTTGCCACCTTAGCAAGCCTTGCATAACTCTGTAGTGGCCAGTTATATACGTTACCCCTTTAAATTTTGAATATCAAAAATATTTATTGAAGCCAATAAGAAATGTGTTTAATCTATATAAATGTATCAAATCTAAATATTTTCTGTAAGAACAATTAATATGCTATAAATAAGGCTGCTCCGAAAACAGTTCAGAACTTTGGTGTTGTTACTTTCGTTACAATATATCATGTACCCCTTGGAAATTTAAAATTGGAACTTAAGTTGTTGCGTTTTACAAAGATTCTATTACAAAAAGATCCAAAATGATCATTTTTTCTTACTATACAATTGGCCCCTTTCAGTGCATTTCTAGCAAAATAAATATGAGACTTCTAGCGTTTATACTTTGTCAACCACGTCCTGTTGAACAGTTACACCTATTCCCTGTTTTGGGCTGAAAAGTCATTTTTCGTAGAATTGTTCGTACAAAAAATGGCTAATAACCAATTTAAACTTGACAAATTGGGGCCTTTTGCAAAAAGATCATGTTAACCATGATATAACACAATAGCTTAAAAATAATTTTTGACCTTACAACACATTTTAGGCAGAGTAACGTACTTAACAGATTAAAATGTTTGCGTAAAGCGTCTAACATTCCCGCCAGAAAAAAAAAAAAAAAAAAAAAAAAAAAAACATACGCTTTTCAAATTCTGACTTTTAAACAACGCAGTTGTGATATATATGTATATCATTTATTGTAAAATGAAATCTTTGCATTGTTTAATAAACTAATCGGGCAGCAAACAGTGTTATTTACATGACATGCAAGGATGAGATTGTCTTAAAATTAGAAAAGAAAACTTTTGTGAATTAATCTATCCATAGAACACTTTTATTTTTTTCCATTAATATCCAACAGTGTTTCCCCCAGACTGAAAAAGGGGCAGGGTGCTGCTGAAAAAAAGGGCACTTTTAGTGCGGCGAAAGGCATCTGGAGGGGCAATGTTACTTACGTTGTTCGGCCTACATCTAATAATTAACCTCAAAAGTATGACATTTCAGTGCAGTAACACTACCATTATGTGTTAATATGTAGTGTAATTTAGCAGTACTGTTCATAGTGTTAGTGTGACCAGTCCATTGTTGAATTACTCAAAAAAAAAAAAAAAAAAAAAAAATTGAACTGCTAAAAAAAAAAAAAAAAAGCAATCTGGCATTCTCAAACCACCACTACCTCCCCACCTTTCCCTCACCCTCCATATACACATCCAAAATTGCACCTCGGATGATGGGTGTGATTTGTTCTAGTGATTTTGATCAAAGCTGATACTTGTTTACACTCAAAATCTGTCTATCTCAAAACCGAGTTTAATTCTACACTTAGATGAACATACCTACCGTAAGACCTCTCTAGAATAGTTAAATATCAAATAAGGATCGCGTATTGCTGCATATCTGGGCCGGTAAATTTGTAAAATCGCAAATTACTGCATGGTGACAGCTGAGCTGTTGAGACGCTAAAGATCGCAGATTTCCCGAGGTACTATTAATAAATATTGACTGGTTCTCGTTCCACAGATAGTACACCTGAATCGGCGGGAACTAGATAGAAAAATGCGGGAAACTAATCTTAAAGTGAACGAACCGACTTTTATAAAAAGAAATCGTCGGCACCTGTGACGATTTCATGAAAACAAGTATGATCTGATCAGCCTGCGCAAATTTAGCATGATCCGTATTTGTGATGAGGGTACATTACGTATCTGCCATGTTTACCGGGAAAATAGATATTGAATCATTGCGTTGTCGTACGCGTCTAATAGGCCTGTAGTATAGCGCAACGTGATACGGTGAAAAAATTGTTATCGGTATTGATGCGGCAAGCGGCACCGTTATGCCGATTCAATCCCCACCTGCCACACCCTCAACTAGGTCCGTGTCATTATCAGAGCGAGGCAAACAAGTTTAACGGTGCTACCCGTTAATTACACAGTGGGAACAGGCTGGCCACTTTAACGAGAGTTTCTTTTTTAATTGCCCTGGTTACTATCGCCATGTCCGCAATGCAATTGACATCTTAAAAGCCGGTAACCAGCATGTGTTTTCAGTTGGCGAAGTAATTTTCAGCTCCAATTAACATATGATGGTCGGGGCATGGCGAGGTGATAATTGCCACAGCTTGATCACCGTGATTGGTGTTTATTGATGAGCATGTGTATAGATTATCGATCGACTGGAGTTGTCAGTTTTTACAGGTATGGGACACAATGGAACCGAGTCGTAATAGCAGCGCGGGAAAAGGGACTGGTTACTGATATTTTTCGGGCAGGAGGGCGCTTATGCCACGTTTTTGGGGCAGAAGGGTAGGACCAAAAAGGGGCAGGGCGCGGCGCCCCGCCATTCCGCTTTAGGGGAAACACTGTAATATCCAAACGACATTAAAAATATCACACCATAAGAAATTTACTAATCAGAACTTACTGTTTTGTACTCAGAAAGGTAACGTTTGTAACCATTATTTGAAAACAATCACAGAGATTATGTGTTGTTACTGAAAAATATGCCTAAACCTGATTAGTTTTGTTAAAATATTTTTAAAACGGCACTTTAAACTGGTTTAACCCCACCCTATGTAATTTATCAGTGAAATTTCCACGGCGATGCATCCGTTGTTGTGTAACGGTGTTATAGTTTGTGTTGGCCACTTATCTGTAGTGTTCGAAAAATTGATTTGTTTTGTCTGTTTATTCGCCATCATTCTGATGTATATAAAACAGAAAGAAAGAAGGCGAAAAAATATATTTTGTGTGCCTGGGTATGCTTGATGAAAGCTAACTTGTGGACATCTGCATGGAATGGCCGCACGTATATGTTGCTACCCACTAGTATCGTTTGAGTACTTGTTGTATGCTTTATGTTACTATTTTTAGTTTGGTGTTGTGGGAGGGTTGTGGCACTAGTTGAATCAGTTTCTGATTGTTGCCATTTTACACTTCTTTACCTGTAATGACCTTTAACGAATATAACAGTTAAAAAGAAAATGTTATTTTACCCCACTGCTGCTAGTGTAAAGTGGCATGTGGCTAAGGTGAAATGCTTCCTTGTACTTCATGTTCTGGTCATTTGGAATCATCTGGGCTCTTTCTGAGTCAGTTTGAAAAAGGAAATAGCTGGTGCTAGGTGGCATTGGCAGTGTGGCAACATTACATTCCTTAGTTAAACCGAGGTTGCTGTTATTTTTTGTGATTCACCCCTTGCTTCCAGAGACTCATCCTTTAGAATATCTTTTAAGTTTTTGTCAGTCTTAGAATTTACGGTGAAGAGATACAATTTCACGTAAGTTATTCTGCCAATTTTACTTTGGCCTCCTTTCTTAATGGGAAAATGTTTTAAAAAGAATTTGCTGCTGTTAAAAAGATGTTTCCTTTAAGAGCAGACCATTTTTGGAAAGATTATAGCTTTCTCAGAAGCGAATAGGAAACATCTACGGAATTAAATATTGTTTCTTTCTAACAAATTGCAGTAAAATACTGAGGTGTGTCCTTTCACTTTAATACGGTATTTTTACAAAAACTTGTCAGAAGATCATGTTGAAGCGAGCGACACACACGAGAAAGAACATAGCAGAATCAGTTTAACTGATTCCTTTCAAAATCGGATGATATTGCCTAGAAGCACGGATAAGATGATTATGACAAATTGTTATTACTTATTATATCAAAATGCCTTTTTAATTGAGTCAATGATAATTCACTTACTTTGACTTCTTGGTTTGGTATTTAAAACGGTAACGTATACAACATTCAAATGTAAACGATTTGTCAGATTAGATTTGTGATTTTTAATGATATTTTCGATTTTTAATGATATTTTCTGTTTGATATAATGCAATAAGGTGACCCTAGCACCAGCTTCAGCTTAACTGACTCAAATTGAGCCCAGATGATTCCAAACATAATTTTCAATATGATGAGGAACGAGGAAGCTTTCCACAGTAGCCTAACGGTACTTTACTGTAGCTGCAGTAGAAAAAAACCTACACATACTGTTTAACCTGTTATGTACATTACTTTGGTAAAAATATATGCTACAAGGCAACTTTGAGTTTATACATTGTTTTTATAGGAAAGGTAAATTAGAGTAAAGGAGCAATGAGCAGAAATTAATTTTATCTGCGCAACAACCCTACCACGATACCAAACTGGAAATAGCTGCATAAAGATATAAGACAAGTAGTAAGACGATACTAGCAGCTAGCCAGATAAACATGCAGCCCCTTACAAGTTCATGGGTACAAAGTTAGCCTTAAACAAACAAAATTAGGCATACAAAATTTTCATCTATTTTCTTTCCTTTTCCATATATTTCCATATTGCCAGTTATACACCAGAATGGTGGCAAATATACATATGAAACAAATCGAGTTTTCGAAGACGACAGATAAGTGGACAACACAAACTATGACATAGATACACCAGAACTAATGCGCCACCTTGGGGCTGTCAATAATGAGTTACATGAGTGTATTTAAACCGGCCGTTCTAAAAATGTTTTTTTACTCAAAATAATAAAGGTTACGCATATTTGGCAGTAGCAATATTTAATCTCGGGGAGTTTTTTTTTTCAAATGTTAACAACGTTACCTTTCTGAATACAAAACTGGAAGTTATTATAAGTCATTTGATCTTTTGTGGTTTTGTTTAAACTTTTACAGTTCTTTGGATATAAATGGGGGAAAAAATTCATGTACAGATTAACTCATGAAGGCTTCATTTGAACATCGGGGCAACCTGAGCATTGCATGTCATGTAAATAACACTGTTTTCCGTCTATGTAGGCGACTACTATGCAAAAATTTCATTTAATGATAAACAATAAACATATTTATCACAACTGCGTTGTTTCAAAATCAGAATTTGAAAAGAGTGTTTTCCTGATGTGAATAACAGACGCTTTAGGCAAACATTTTAATCTGTTAAGTACGTTACTCTGGCTAAAATGTGTTGTAAGGTCAAAAATAATTTTTAAGCTATGGTGTTATATTATGGTTAACATGATCCTTTTGCAAAGGGCCCCAATTTGTCAAGTTTAAATTGGTGATTAGCCATTTGTACGAACAATTATACGAAAAATGACTTTTCAGCCAAAAACAGGAAATAGGTGTAACTGTTCAACAGGACATGGCTGACAAAGTATAAAAGCTAGAGGTCTCATATTTGTTTTGCTAGAAATGCACTGAAAGGGCCCAATTGAATAGTAAGTAAAAATGATCATTTTGGGCCTTTTTGTAATAGAGTCTTTTTAAAATGCAACAACTTAAGTTCCAATTTTAAATTTCCAAGGGGTACATGATATATTGTAACGAAAGTAACAATACCAAAGTTCTGAACTGTTTTCGGAGCAGCCTAATTCATAGTATATTAACTGTTCTTACAGAAAATATTTAGATCTGATACATTTATATAGTTTAAACACATGTTTTATTGACTTCAATAAGTATTTTTGATTTTCAAAATTTAAAGGGGTAACGTAAATAACTGGCCACTACAGAGTTATGCAAGGTTTGCCAAGGTGGCAAACGCTGAATTTGACAACTAGATACCCAGACGATCATTTAGATATATAAAAACGAATGTTACACTCTGTAGACCACCCCCTTGAAAGATAGCCCATCAAGTTTGCTCCACTAGTATAAACAAATTACCAGAAAAATGTAGAAAAATGGAACACATAAAAAAACTACCATAATTGTCCCAAAAATGGAACAGTTTATTTTCACTATGCAGTAATGCGTAAAAAAATGGGACACATAAAATAATTACCATAATTGTCCTAAAAATGAAAAAAGTTTATTTTCATCATGCGGTAATGTATCCAAAAGCTAGAATGGCAAACAGTGTAGACTCTGATCAGACTGCTTCTTTAGGAGCAGTCTGATCTGGGTCTGCACTATTTGTTTAGACTTACTTACCCCAGTACTGAGAAATTTTACGGTAATAAGCTTTGGTGCCTCTCATATTAATGTTATAAAGAAATGTACATTTAGTTATACATGTACATGTATTTAATGTCATTTTAAAGAGGGTTCACTCCATGTAAAGTGTTGATGTACCATGGCCTATAACATGCTTTCTTTCTGTGTCATTTAGGTACCAGTGGGATAGGTCACCCTATGTCTCCACATGACAGTTTTCCGGTTCCCCACTCACAGGCCAATATGTCACCTTATCCAAGAAGTAAGTACAAATTACTTACGTACACTAGAGTTGGGTGTTCCTAAAAAATGTGTCATTGATTCAATCTTAGGGATTATATGTCTAATTTTCTTTCTATTGTAAGCTGATGATAGGTTATGGCTGTTTTTTGGCAGTTATAGATTTTGCTATTTAAGTGTCATTGTGCATCGATTTTTAATGCTGAAATCAGGATACCATATCATAAAACAATGGTGATTTATTGTTGCATTTTTTAGGGAAAATTAGGTAGTGAATTAAGGTACTCCCTTTTTGTCATAGTATTCAAGAAAAGTTCATAAATAGATGAAGTTATTTGAAGCAAACTTGGTCTGATGGGCCAAAACATCAACTGAGCTCTCATATTGAAGTTTGTGCCAAGAGTACCTTTTCTGTGCTGAATGAGGGATCTTAGTGGCTATCATGTAAAAAAGCTTATTTCTTCCTTCTCTGAAGCTTATATTCAGATTTTGATTGAACTATGCCTGATATGAGCAAGAAGAATGCTATCAGGCTTATTTGAGCCTCTTGGTTTCTGTTTGTTACTGTTGGTTCATACTATACCTTGTTTATTGCATTTGTACTGTATCTTGTTTTATCGCAGTCCAATGTTACACCATGTTTGTTGCAGTTGTAGTTTGTTTATTGCAGTTGGCTTATACCGTACCTTGTTTATTGCAGCTCATCTACATGTATATCATAACATGTTTATTGCATTAGTTTGTACCTTGTTTATTGAAGTTGGTTTATACTGTACCTTGTTTATTGCAGCCTCATCAAGTAATTGGGGAGACAGTAGTACAGCCACATATACACACAAGCATGATGGCCAACAACAGTATTGTAAGTATCAGTTGTCTAATCTGTTACATACAGTTTATTTACAAATATACTGGACGAAAAGATTAAGGGTTCAAACTTTTATACTGCGATTTCTTGAACATTTCAAACCTATAGTAAAATAAATCATTTCTACCTTCAAGTTTTGTAAATTTGAAGTTTGAACCTATAACCTTTGTTTTGACCAAGTCCAGGCTTTAAGTCAGACTACCCTAAAATGAAAGTGGTATGAAATTCCCAGAGAATGGATAGTGTGGCAGTTTAAGCCTGCTGACCTCAGAAATGATCAAATCTGATGACTATCGAGCAATTTTGCAAGAATTTCACGAACTGACGAAATAAAACATTTTGGTGATTTTGCTCCTTAACTTCTGACCACTTTGATTTTGAGGGTAGTATGATTTGAAAGACTGCTGTGCTTAAAGAAAACGGTGCACATTTCAAAACTGATGGCATAGGAAAGTGCTATAAGAATGCTAACTCAATATATAACCCAAAACTTGGATAATTATCGGTAGACCAAGAAATGCCAACTCAAATATTTGATACCTATAATTTTTAATACGCCCGTTTAGCGGAGTTACAGCCCTTTAATTAGAATTTTTGGGGTGTTCGTTTCCGGATAACTCCTCCTATAGTTTTCATCCAATTAAGCTGAAACTTTATAAACAGTAAGACTATGGTGTGGAGTAGGGCATATTATACGGAAATTTTGCTCCGATGATATGTAGTGGAGTTACAGCCCTTTGAAAAAACTCTTCTATGGCAGTTTGTATGGCATTTCTTTAGCATTCCATAACTTGGTTACTCGTTGGAATATCATGATGAAACTTTATAACAATGTATATGAGGTTAAGACAATGTGTCACATACAAGAATGGCTACTTCCCTTGACTTAGATTTTGAGTTACCTCCCTTTGATTATTATTTTGTCAGACTATATTTGTACACCTCATATCTAACTAACCCTTTGGACTATTGTGATGAAACTTGATAGTGATGTATATTAGGTTGACACGATATGTCACATATAAGAACGATTGCCTCCCCTTATTTTTGGAGTAACCTCCCTTTGAATATTTTCTAAGGATATTCTTATGCAAGCGATAAGTAGGCAACCGTATGGAATATCTTGATGAAAATTTATTGCAGTGTGTATTAGGTTGAGGCTGTGTGTCTTATATAAGAATAATTGCTCCCCCTTCCTTATTTATGGTGGTGGGACGTTAAACCCGAGTTCACTCACCCTTATTTATGGAGTTTCATCCCTTTGATTAATTTCTACGGCTATTCTTGGGCAAGTCATTACCAGGTAACCGTATGGAATATCTTGACAAAAATTAATAGCTTTATAGCAATGTGTATTAGGTTGAGACAGTATGTCTAATAAAAGAATAATTGCCTCCCCTTCCTTATTTTTTTTTAGTTACATCCCTTTGATTACTTTTTAAGGCTTTTCTTTTGAGAACCTTAATGTTTGGAATGTCTTGATAAACTTGATAGCAATGTAGACAAGGATGAAACGGTGCAAAAAAACATTCAGAAACGGGCGTTTATGGCCCCGCTTGTGGAGCTTTTGTTGTCCAGTATATTTAAGATACAGATCTGTAGGAACAGTTTGAACTCTCTCCTAGCACTATTTGCTATTTTCCTTCCTTTTAAAGTTGACTGTATAGAGGGAATTAGCTGAATGGCTTTCCCTGAATGTATACTAATTCACATTAATGTATATGCATTTGGGGAAAACTAGTACCAGCCTGCACAGCCATGCAGCATTTGGCAGACCCTTTGCTATTAGCTTACAGAGTTTATGGATCTGAGAATTTTTGTAGAAAAAAGAACAGAAAAAATCTGTTCAGACTGCGCATATTTGAGCGCTGAGTCTTTTGCATGAGTTTCATGTGTAAGTCATGTTGTCCGTCTTCAATCGGTCCACCCATTAACATTTATGTTAAAGTTTTTGTTAAGTTTGTAGTTTGCCTCATTAGGATGTAGCTGTGGCCGATGAGTATACATTACTCACTGCTTTTTTGCTCTAATTGTATTTGCACTAATTATTTTTGTTATTGTAGAGTTGTGGTTCAGTGTCCCTGTGAACAATATTTCAGTCATGTCTAGTCATTGCCTCGGAATTTGTAGGACTTTTACCCAACCGTAGATAAATGATACCAAGGTCCTGCTACACTTACTAGCAGCTCTAGATCTGCCGCAGAGGCAGCCCTACTATTTCGTGGGTGGAGCCCAGTTTTTGCACTAAAAACCTTTGAATATGGAACTCACATGTAATTTACACTCTTTTAGGGAACAGTCAGATCCAGGGACAGTCTGATCTGCCTCTACCTGCTCTCACTAACCAGTCACGTAAGTGTTATTTACTAAAAATACACTTTAAATGCTCCTGTAGCAAACAACCAGCTCCTTTAAAACTTTAAAAGTCATTTGTACACTTGCAAAATTTTGTGAATTTTAGACATAAAGAGCTACTGGCTGATATGCATTACAGTCATCCAGTTAAAAAGGGGCAACAGGGACAATTTAGGGATAACTTATGTCTCACTTGTGACTAGCAGAAGCGAGACGTACCCTAATGTGCATAAGTATTGGGACACCTAAAATAATGAATTTTCCATTTGGGACAAATGGAAAAGTCGTCATTTTTAGCTCGCCTGAACAAAGTTCAGGAAGGGCTATAGTATTACCGTCTGCGTCAGCGTTGGCAGAGGCGTCGGCGGCGGCGTTAGTAAAATGTTAAATGTTTACGTTAAAATTTTTTTTTGATGGGCAAGGGGCTGTCAGGCAAGCTATCTTGTCCCGGTGACAGATCTTGTTAGATGTGCCAATATATACACACATTACGGTATATATGAACCACAACATCACAAAACGAACAAAGTGGCATGTGCACCAGCAAAGACTCAGATCAGTCTGCTCCAGCAAAGACTCAGATCAGTCTGGGCAGGTGGGCCTGCCCCAGCAAAGACTCAGATCAGTCTGGGCAGGTGCCCACCTGCCCAGACTGATCTGAGTCTTTGCTGGGCATGTGGGCCAGCGAAGACTCAGACCAGCCTGGGCAACAGGTGTGCCCAGGCTGATCTGATTTTTCGCTGGGCTCACATGCCATTCTGTTGGTTTTGTTGTGGCGTGGCTCATTTTCCAATGTTGGTGGCAGCATAAACTTTGCATTTAGGTCTGTTTTGTGACAATGCCCTGATAGAGGAGACACAACCTATAGCAGAACTCTTGTCCTTATTTTCCATAAAAATGCAAGTTTGTGACCCTTAATGAGGGATCTTAATATCCTTCTTGTTGAGAATTAGAAAAATACAGTCAACTCTCGATATCTCGAAGTCAAACTCCAGTCCAAACTACTGATATCTCAAAGTAAATTTTCTGGTACCAGAAAATTTACTTTGAGATATCAGTAGTTTGAGATTACAGGAGTTGAAATGTATAAAATAAAAGCAAGAAACATGTTCTTAAATATAAGAAGATACTTTGAGATATCAGTGTTCGAGATGTAATCTCTGAGTTATCCTCAAAAACTCCACCTTATCTGGAGCTCTGATCAAGAACATTCCAAATTTTTAACCCTAAATGCGCCAAAAAGCAGACGACAAAATTTACCACCTCATCTGGATCTACACTGTTTGCCAATTCAACAATTTTAATTTTTGGCGCTTTAAGGATTAAAGGGAATTTTTAGTCTGGATTTTTTTGTAGCACGCCTGTACGAAAGTACAGGGAGCTGTTGTTGTCACTGACGTCGGCGTAGGCGTGGGTGTTGGCGTTGGCGTGGGCATTGGCATCACACTTTAAAGTTTTACGCCAAAGTTTTTTAATGTGATGGGCCAGGCACTGCAGGCGAGCTATCCTGTATGGGGACAGGTCTTGTTCAGACAGCTCTGTGTTATGTTAAGCCAAACAAACAAAAGGAAGAAAAAATGTTTGTAAGATTAGAAGCAAAAAAAGAAAAATCAGCTGACATTTAGGGGATCTATATGTAATATGTGTATTGACAGTTGTGGATTCTTGCTTGGTTTTGGTATCAAATAGCTTGGGGCGTCCCACAGCCATGTGCAATACTTATTATTGCATTTGTAAATTTCAGCTCCAGAGTTTTGGTGCACCATCACATACTTTGAGTTAGATCAGCAGGTGGGGGAAACTTTCAAAGTACCATACAGTTGTACTACAGTGACCGTGGATGGTTACACCGACCCCTCAAGCTTAGATAGGTTCTGTTTGGGTCAGCTATCAAATGTTCATAGATCAGATGCTAGTGAAAGGGCCAGGTAGGTACCTGCCAAATAAAAAATAAATAAAATAAATAATAAAGATAAGAAAACAGTAAAAATTGTGATTAATCAAAGGAGGAACAGTCCAACCTGTCTTTCTATAAAGGGTCACCCTAGGGAACACCCAAAACTGGCTGCTTAAGACAGGTGACCCCTTAATAAATGTGCCGGGCTGCGTAGCGCAGTCAGTAGCGCATCTGACTCAAAAGCCAGAGGTCCCGGGTATGATACCGTGTCCGGCCACTTCCGTTTCTCCTTCCACTGATTCAAGAAGGACAGTTGTTGGTTACTGGGGAAAGTATGTGCACGTGGTACTGGCTAACTGCTTAGGAGGTCTAAGCCTGCCCAGGAATAGTGTTTTTAGGTTAATTGACTGTCCGGTCATGGCCATAGCTGTTTACCATGGACGTAAAGCAACACATAACAGCAACCCTTGATAAAGGTGGCCTCCAAAGTCCGTTCTAGGGAAATAGTCCAATCAATCTTGCATCATTGGGGGCTACTGTTGTAGGGGAAAATTTGCTCCCTTAGCATTGTTAAAGCAAAGAGTTAAGTTTTGGATCAATATAAACAGTATGAAAAATTGTAAAATGTCAGGGTAAAGTCAGGTAATTTTGAAATGGATGATAAGTGGCAACCCTGCTGGGTGCAGCTCAGGCCTGGAGGTTATAAAACCCGAGTACATTCTCAAACTCAATATAAAGCACACTGATTGGCTTTTTCTGAGCACATGCTTTATTTTGAGTTTGAGATTATTCTCAAGTTTTATAACCTTGGACCTAGGTTACGAAGTTTACAGTATACTGATGGTTTGTTATTGAATGTAAAAATATATATATATATATAGAGAGAGTAAGATTGAAAGTGCAACTCATTTAATGTGGAGAACATATACCAGAATAAAATTTTCACCCTCATTTTCCCCCTTCCTCCTAGAATGATTGATTTAAATGAGACAGTGCTCCAGATAAGAAGGGGTAGCAGGGATAATTTAGGGAAAATTTCCCTTGTTTTTCCATAAAAAAAATTTTTTTGACCCTCCATTCGAACTGTCTCTGCTAGACAGTTTGTTGCAACATGTTTTAGTTGAGAGATAAAAAAAATGTTTTTAAAATTATCCCTGTTACACCTTCTTATCTTGAGCATTGAGACTGTCATGAATACTTGTTCCTTCTTTTGTAGGTTACATATAGGTAAAGGTGTTCATTTAGACTACAGAGGGGAGGGTGATGTCTGGATTAGGTGTGTGAGTGATCACAGCGTGTTCGTACAGAGTTATTACCTCGACAGAGAAGCGGGGCGGGCCCCGGGTGACGCCGTACACAAGATCTATCCCAGTGCTTATATTAAAGTGAGAAAGATTTTAGTTCATAATTATTCTAAAACTTACCGTAAAAATACTATATATTGGGACAGTTAAGTCTGAGCAAATAGTGCAAACCCAGATCAGACTGCTCCGCAGTCTGATAAGGGTTTACTCTATTTGCCATCTCATTTGCATTTTTTGGGCACATTACTGCACTGTAAAACCAAACTGTTCCAATTTTAGGACAATTATGGTAATTGTTTTTAGCGTCCCAATATTTAGAATTTTTACAGGTAGTTACTGTAACTATCCTGGGAGGGGAATCATGTGACATACCTCTGTTATTAGGGCCCCGCCAGACGAAGTCTGCGGAGGCCCTATAGTAATCACCTTGTCCGTCCATCTGTCCGTCCGTCTGTCTGTCCGTCCGTCATCATTTCGTGTCCGCTCAATAACTCTAAAACCGTTAGAGATATTTTCACGAGACTTGATATAAATGTAAAGCATCATCAGACGATGTTCAGAGAACAAGAACCTTAACTCTGCCTACAATTTTTACTGAATTATGCCCCTTTGAAATTTTGAGTACAGAAATCGTGTCCGCTCCATAACTCTGAAACCGTTAAAGATATTTTCACGAGACTTGGTACAAATGTAAAGCATCATCAGAGTATGTGCAGAGAACAAAACCATAACTCTGCCTACAATTTTTACTGAATTATATCCCTTTGAAATTTTGAGTACTGAAATCGTGTCTGCTCCATAATTCTGAAACCGCTAAAGATATTTTCACGAGACTTGGTACAAATGTAAAGCATCATCAGACGATGTGCAGAGAACAAGAACCATAACTCTGCCTACACTTTTTACTGAATTATGCCCCTTTGAAATTTTGAGTACAGAAATCGTGTCCACTCCATAACTCTGAAACCGTTTAAGATATGTTCACGAGACTTGGTACAAATGTAAAGCATCATCAGACGATGTGCAGAGAAAAAGAACCATAACTCTGCCTACAATTTTTTCTGAATTATGCCCCTTTGAAATTTTGAGTACAGAATTTGTGTCCGCTCCATAACTCTGAAATTGTTTAAGATATTTTCACAAGACATGGTACAAATGTAAAGCATCATCAGACGATGTGCAGAGAACAAGAACCATAACTCTGCCTACAATTTTTATTGAATTACTCCCCTTTGAAATTCTGAGTACAGAAATCGTGTCCGCTTCATAACTCTGAAATCATTAAAGATATTTTCACGAGACTTAGTACAAACATAATACATCATCAGGCGATGTGCAGAGAACAAGAACCATAACTCGGGCTACAACTTTAACTGAATCATGCCCCTTTGAAATTTTGAGTACAGAAATCGTGTCCGCTCCATAACTCTGAAACAATTAAAGAAATTTTCACGAGACTTGGTACAAATGTAAAGCATCATCAGACAATGTGCAAAAAACAAGAACCATAACTCTGCCTACTTTATTTACTGAATTATGCCCCTTTGAAATTTTGAGTGCAGAAATAGTGTCTGCTCTATAACTCTGAAACCGTTAGAGATATTTTCACGAGACTTGGTACAAATGTACAGCATCAACAGTCAATATGCAGAGAACAAGAACCATAACTCTGCCTACACTTTTTACTGAATTATGCCCCTTTGTAATTTTGAGTACAGAAATTTTTGTGTGTGGTTCATAACTCTGAAACCGTTAGAGATATTTTCACGAGACTTGGTACAAATGTAAAGCATCATCACGCGATGTGCGGAGAACAAGAACCGTAACTCTGCCGACATTATTTACTGAATTATGCCCATTTGTAATTTTGAGTACAGAAATCTTGTCTGCCCTTTAACTCTGAAACGGTTAGAGATATTGTCACAAGACTTGGTACAAATGTAAAGCATCATCAGGTAATGAGCAGAGAACACAAATCCTAACTCTGTCTACATGCCCCTTTGTAATTTTGAATATAGAATCAGGTCCGCTCTATAGCTTTAAAACCACCAATGATATTTTCATAAAACTTGTACATAATATAAAGCATCATCAGACAATGTGCAGAGAATAAGAACTGAAACTCCATCTACATTTTTTACAGAATTTTTCCCCTTGCTAGTTTACAGTCTAGAAAACGTGTTTGCTGTCTAACTTTAAAACTGTTTAAAATATTTTCACAAAACTTGGTACAAATATAAACATCATCAGACAATGTGCAGAGAAAAAGAACTATAACTACACCTTCCCTTCTTTTTTTAGGTATGGAAATCTTGCCTGCTGTTTAACTTTAAAGCCTTTGAAGATATTTTATAAAACTTGGTACAAATATAAAACATCATTAGATGATCTGAAGGTGTGCAGAATGCAAGAATGGTAACACCAGTTTCCTGCCTCACAGAGTTGTTGGCCATGTTTTAATCTGTCATAATTTTAATCAGTCATTAATTGCCCATATCTTAATGACTGCCAGAGGCTTAATTTCAAACAACATATTTAATATGAAGGAACAACATGATAATAGAAGGCTGGTATTGTTATTTCTAGTCAGGCACATACGACTTAAATGTCATCAATAGTTTCATAAAGGCGGGGCCCTTTTAGTTACCATGTTTCTAGTTTTGAACCTGTATTCAAATAGAACCAGTGGAAAGAAAATTGAGCATTATTTCCTTAATACAGTAGAACTTCAATGGCTCAAACCCTGATGCCTCGTTCACCCTGCCTGGCTAGAACTCTTTTCTTGGTCCCTAGAGGTCTTTTTATATGGAAACTACCCCTGGATGGCTAGAACTACCCTTGGCTGGAACTAATTTTGATGGTCCCAAGCTTGTTTGAGCCAACAAAGTTCTACTGTACTCAATTTTTATGCAATAAAGTGCAGATACCTTGTCTTCATTTGCTGCAAATGACTATTTAAATGTTGTTGGGCTATACCTTGTATTTTTCAACAATGCCTTATCAGAGCAAAGATTTTCTGACTGTGTGGAAAAATGCAGTTGCATGGAAACTGCTCTTATATGATGGCTTGCTGCAAAAAAAAATAAGTTATCTGCACTTTGCCTCAAGAAAATTCATTGAGTATTAAAGAAACAGTAAGTTTCTTACACATTCTGTCTAAATATAGGTACAAAATTATTGAGGTAAGCCACGTGATTCCCCTCAGTGTTATCCTAAAATTTGAATCAAGTTGACTTACTATCGGCTGACTCTTTGTTCTGTAGGATCAGTCTGATGAGGGTCTTTCCTGCTTGCTCAGGCCGATGCAGTATTAAATGGTTATGTTAGGTCATTTCATTAGCAGTACTTAATGGTTATGTAAGGTCATTTCGGTATCCCACAAAACTTGGTGACAGTGACCTACTTTCTTATGGACATTATTTAGTTTAAGATAGCAGTATTGAAAGAGAACAAGTTTATCTTTAAATGAGCCGCGACACGACAAAACCAACAATGTGGTTGTGTGCCCAGCGCAGACTCAGATCAGCCTGGGCATCCACCCAGTCTGATCAGAGTCTTCGCTGTCCGCATGAAGGTAGCTTAGACCCTTAGCTACCCTTTAAGCGCTTAGTGAAGCGACTGATCAGACTGGGTGGATGTCGAGATTGATCTGCTTCTGCACTGGGCGCACAACCACATTGTTGGTTTTCTCGCGTCGCGGCTCAAATATTGAAAAAGGTAGATTGGCTTGACATGCTTGCCAACACCATCTACTTGAGCAGTGCTACATGTATAGACAAGAAGGGGTAACAGGGATAATTTAGGGATAATTTTCCAATTACTGCCATAAAAATATATTTTGTGACCTCTCTATAGGACCGTTTTGCAAGATGGTTATTATAGAGGTAACAACATATGTTTACATTGAGAAATTGCAGAAAAAATTGTCTAAGAATTATCCATAAAATCCTGACTTATTGTATCTGGAGCTCTGTAGGTGAACTTATGGTAAAAAAAACAACAACCCAAATTCTGCTTCAAACTTCATGTTTTTTTTTTTGTAGGTATTTGACATTCGACAGTGCCATCGTCAGATGCAGCAACAGGCTGCGACAGCTCAGGCCGCGGCTGCTGCACAAGCTGCAGCGGTAGCAGGGACGGTTCCCGGTCCAGCCTCAGTTGGTGGTATAGCTCCAGCTGTTGGTAAGTTATTGTGATGTGTGCGTGTCAGACATTGCTTGATGCAAAGTGTTGATCATGATCAGACTGCTCAGGACAGTATGATCTGGGTCTACATTGTTGGCATGATATCTGTGTGAATACTGATAGTACAGTTAACTCTCGATATCTCGAACCCTGATATCGCAAAATATCCTTTTATTTCAAAGAATATAGTTTAGACACATTACCAAGTTTTATTTACTTTTAACTGGAGTTATATCAAACTACTGAAATGCAAGAAAGGGGTGTTTATTAGAGCAGGGGCTTGTAATAGGATTTATATGGTTTGAAAAAATGTACATGTTTGAATATGCAGAATACATGTTTAGAGAATGAATGTGTGCTGTGTAATATTCTGCTTGAACTGAGTTTGAATATGAAATATATATTTCAATATTATTTTAGCATTCAACAAACAGCATAACATTATTTAGGAGTATACAAAGTATGCCAACTCACTGATCATTGCAATGAAATTAAAGCAATCTACAGCTATAAAACAAAAATATGGTGCCTTTGAAACTTCTTCAAGATTAAATCAGGTAGCCAATTAATACTTTGATTGTAGTTTTATTTTTGAGGAAAGTTTTATAGATATTTCTACTGTTTTATATATATTCCTGGAGAGGAGCCTAGATGTTTTAAATATAATTTGAATCTAATTAGATAATTGCATTTATCTTTGTCGGCTTTTCAGGTTTAAGTGCTGCTGCAGGGATTGGTGTAGATGATTTACGACGTCTCTGTATTTTACGTCTCAGCTTCGTTAAAGGCTGGGGCCCCGACTACCCCCGCCATAGCATCAAGGAGACCCCTTGTTGGATAGAAGTTCAACTTCACAGACCCCTTCAGTTGTTAGACGAAGTTCTTCAGGCAATGCCCTTTAATGAGGGTCGTGTTAGTAGGGGCTATTTTCTAGGTTGAATGAAACAGACATCATGTGGAGAGTAGTTGTTGACAATTACAGTACTTCATGTTATAAGATGGGTTTTGTCCCTTCCTAAGTAATCTCAAAGATCTAAATCCACTATGTAAGATGGATTTAGGTCTTTGAATTGTTTTGGAAGAGATAAAAACATGTTATAGCTGAATTACACAAGACTGCTTTGCATATTTGCTGTAATTTCAGACGGTTAAAAATTCTATCTTTTAACTGAGTAGATACACTAAGATAAACTGTTAATTCTTGATTAAACAGTATGTTGTAGCACGTGACCTAGATAAGTAGGGGTAACAGGGATAATTCTTAGATAATTTTCCTTGTTTATCATGGGAAACATATGTTGTGACCCCTCATTAGAACCGTCTCAATGAGAAGATTCTAATAAGGGGTAACAGCATAGTCTCAGTGGGACATGCGTTGTGTCCCTCAATAGGACCGTCTCTTTGAGACGACTCTAATGAAGGATTACAGCATGGTTTTACGGAGAAATATGGAAAATTATTCCTAATATATCCCTGTTAACCCTTTTATCTGGAGCACTTTGCAACCCCATGTTAGAACTGAGGATAATTCTAAAATAATATTTCTCAAAGCTCAAAGAAAACATATAGTGTGACCCCTCATTAGAACCATCTTCGTGAGACAGTTCTAATGAGTGGTCACAACATATGATTTTATGGATAAATATTAAAAATCATCCTTGTTACTCCTCCTTATATGGAGCCCTGTTAAATATACTGTGAACATTTGTACAATTACAGTGCCCTCCCTGTCTAAATGTCTAATTATGACCTGCCTTATCTGGGGCTATGCTGTTTGCAAATTTAACTATTTTCATTTTGAGGCTTGAAATTGCTGTATTTATTTAGCTGTAAGATGGGGATTTCTTTCTTGATAAAGTAACCCAAATATATAAATCATTTGAGTGTAATTTGGCTATTAGATAAGGTTTTCTCTTCGAAAACAATTCCAAAAATTCTAGATCCATCTTTAAGATGGAGCTAGATTTTTTGGAATTGTTTTTTAAGATGGATCTAGATTTTTAGCTCGCTTGTACAAATGTACAGGAACAGCTATTGCACTACCATTGGGGGCGGCATTAGCAAACTGTTAAAGTTTTACGTTAAAGTTTTTTTAGGTGATAGGCAAGGCGCTGTCAGGCGAGCTATCCTGTCCCGCTGATAGGGTTTGTTTGGGATTGTTTTGGAAGGGAAAAATCCTGCCTTATAACTGAAGAAATATGGTAAGTATTAGTTCAAGGGAGAGCTGTACTAAACTGAATCTCTGTCCAGCAACCTGCATTTAAAAGTATTGCATTTAACTGAATCGTCTAACAGTGCCCCTGTCTTGTTTTGACTTCATGAAGCTACATGTAAAACTAGGGTGATACAGTCACATTTTCAGTGGGTGATCATAATGAAAGATAATTTTCATATGTTTTGCATAAGAGCCCCACTTGGAACCACCTTGCAGAGAATCCTATTAAACACCCCGAGGGCATTGCATTTTGCAAAAGTGAGGCATTATTTAGAGCCTTAAGTGTAGTAAATCGGCCACTGCCAAAATACCTCTAATAAGCAATATAAAGGTAATCAGATTTTTTTTGGATGAAGGAACTCTTCTATTTTTGCCTCCCTTCTCAGTAGGGGTCAGCTCCTAAAAGTAAAGAATTTATTCCTCTAGGCCCTTTTTCAAAGACCTACTTTATTCAGAGTAGCAAACCGGAATTCTTGCAATATAATATAATACAAGACAGGGGTGTGTTGTAGAACAGGGGCCTTTATTAGGATTAATAAGCAGACGCCAGATCAGACTTCTCCTACAGGAGCAGGAGCAGGCTGATCAGGGCTCTACATTGTTTGCTATTTCATCTGCATCTTTGGGACAGATTACTGCAGTGTAAAACCAAACTGCTCCGTTTTTAGGACAAAGTATTTTTGGTGTTCCAATTTTTAGAACTTTTTACATTATTGGATTCCTCAGGATCCATAAAAAATTGTTTGAAGTGGGAGGGATGATGAGACTGCAAGGGTGTGCAGGCTTAGCCATGCCATCACTGTTACACTGTTTGTAGGGCTGGGTGTCTCAGGCGTGGCTCAAATGTTGTTTGTTATTCATTCATGAGAGAGATTACTATAATTGTTTCTAAACACCGGTGATTTTCACACCCTTGTACCATTACCATACCTTGTTATCAGTGCAATTTTACTTGCATTACATGTTGGGAAAATCTGTTACAAGGTGTTTTTAAACTGCATTCCTGCACCAGTCTTAGCAGGATCTATTTTATTGTACCAGTACTGCCTAGTAGGGTCTAGGGTAGTCTAGTCTAGTATAGTCTATCAGCTGGGGCATCTGAAAACAGGACAAGGTGGAAAGGGATTGTTGAACCTTTAACAAACCTTGTTATCATAATAATTGACAAGGTGCAGGCAACAAATAGCAGTGTCTGTCATCCCATAAAAAGGACATAGGCAAGCAGTGCAGACTCAGATGAAACCCCCGCAGATGAAACCCCGCGCAGAGCATGGTGTCTGACAAGAGTCTACACTGTTGGCATGTATAAATGAGCCACGACATGAGAAAACCAACAATGTGGTTGTGCGCCCAGTGAACACTCAGATCAGCCTGGGCAGTCGCCCAGTTTGATCAGACTCTTCGTTAAGTGCCCAAACAATAGCTCAGGGTCTAAGCTACCTTCTTGCGGACAGCGAAGACTCTGATCAGACTGGGCGGATGCCCAGGCTGATCTGAGTCTGCGCTGGGCGCACAACCACATTGTTGGTTTTGTCGTGTCGCAGCTCAAATGATGAAAAATGATAATGCCAGACATCCCAAAAATGGTGAATGGACTTGTCCAGTTTATGATCCCTTGTAGGGAGAGATAATCCAGAAGCTGTAGTGAGCAGATTATTGACCAAAAAGGCTTTTAAATCATGGTATAACTCTTATATACCACTGTCATCAGTTTAGAACATGAACTATTTCATTTTCTAGAAGAGATGGTATAAGTGTTGTTTAAGCAGAGCCTGAGGTGGATTTTCTCAATATGTTTCATTGAACTTCTAAAATGAATTTGCCATACCATGTTCATTCATGCTTTATTTTCAAAGACTGCTTGATTATATTAAGAGCTGACATACATATTGGGTTCTTTATGCGTATGGGAACAGTAAAGGCTCAGACAAGGCTGCATGGATCTTGACCAGCCTGCACTTCGACCCAGACTGGTCTTGTGATTTTTTCACACATTTTATATTTAATTTTTTTTTTTTGGCAAGAAAAACTTGCAAGGTTACAAGAAAAGTCATTAATTGAGCAAAGACATTACGAAGTACATGTAGTTTATTTTTGAGTGGCCAAAAAGTACAAGTACACAAATGCAAAATTTGGAAAAAAAAAAGCTATGTCCAGAAAAAGGCGCTAAGTCATATTTGAAGTCAGGTTCCAAGACATTCTCTTCAAATTGAGTTGCTGACATCACATTTTGCAGCATCTCTGGAAAGAATATTTATCTGTAGCAACAAAGCCAGCTTATTATAGCATGTGAATTCTCTTGTTAATACAGAGGTTTCACTGGTTTGAAGCGGCTTGCGGTACTGGTTTTCGTGTGGAAATTGTTGTTTCCAAATACACAAAGGACCCATGATACTCATCACAAATCATAAACTCATTTGCCAATATTGTTGAAATAGATGGAATTTAATGTTTAAAACTTCCTGATGATACGTTTAATATCTCATTATAATGCTATAGTCATTAGAATTTTCCTTCATATTAACAGTGCTCCAGATAAGAAGGGCCAACACAGACAATTTAGAGATAATTACAGAGCTCAAGATAATAGGGGGTATTTGGTGATAGTTAGGGATAATTTTTCTTATTTCTCAATTAAACCATATGTTCGGATCCCTCATCATAACCGTCTCAAAGAGACGGTTCAGGTGAAGGGTCGCAACATATGTTTTTATGCAGAATTAACAAAAGTTATCCCTAATTATTACCAAATACTCCCTCTTATCTAGAGCTATGTAATTATCCATATTTCTTTATAACAGCTTAAGTTGTGACCCCTCATTAGAACAGTTTTGGCAACAGTGCTAACTAGGGGTCACAACACAAGTTTTTGTAGAGAAATATGGATAATTATCTCTAAATTATCCATGCTACCCCTTATAAACTGGAGCACTGTATATAGGTGTATTCTGTTGTTTTCTGCCCTTCCGTTCATTGTCATTTCATGTGTTCATTTAAATTACCATCAGCCCAAGCTTATATTTTATGTTTAGTCAGTTTCTGTAAAAGTGCAAGTTGAGGGCAGATGTATCGTCATACAATATGTTCAGTAAAATTAGTTGCTTGTTATGATTATGAGAAAATATGAGCCCATGATGTCTGATCAACTGTTATGAAATCAAATCTTTTCATTTTGTTTATGTATGCATGCTTTATTTCATATTCACAAATCATGATATATTTTTCTGCATATTAACATGACCACCATTTCATTGAAATTGACAGAGGTATCATTGCATATTGTTTGTAAAATTATTGTCAAATTTAATGTCAGAAGTATGAAATTGAGGTAAATGATAATCTTTCAGGGGAAGCAACTCAGGCATTTCTTTTTTGCCTCCCTTTTAAACGAAAGAATTTGCCCCCTGTGGGAGCTCATTTTTGTAGGACCTGCTTTAGCAAGGTGCAATATAGGTGTCCAGTTTTCCGTCTGTCTGTCATTTCGTCATCCCGTTCACATTTACGATAACCCTAGCTTTTAAGTCTGTTCAGTTAATTTCGCCAAAACCACTGCACCTATGGTTCTCAAATTTCATATAGAGAATGACCAGACTGACAAATTTCAGAATGTTTAAATTCAGCCAGGTTGAGAATCCAAGATGGCAGCCATTTGCAACAAATTTCTGTTCACATTTATGTTAACCTTGGTGTTAAAGTCTGTTCAATTAATTTCTACAAAACCACTGAACCAATGATACTCAGATTTCATTAGGAGCATGTCCAGACTGCAACACTTCAAAATGGTAGAAATTCAGCCAGGGAGAGAATCTGAGATGGCCACAATTCTTAAAAATGGCAAAAACAACAAAATCAGCTTCTAATCTAGAACCATGTGGTGTACATTTAGCTGAAATATTGCATGGAACATCATAGGGCCATGACCTCTGCTACATGGAAGTGCAATGCATTTGCTACATAGCATTCCGCAGAATTCTTTTTTCTTTTACCAAATGATTCTCCACATGAAATATGGTTTTGGTGATAAAATAATGCTCCATCTTTCTCCATAAAAACATATAGTATGGTCCCTCATATTATTAAAACCATTTGGTGAGGTGGTTCTATTGTGGGGTCACAATATATGTTGTAGCACAAAGATATGGCATAATTACCATCAACAACCCAGCCTACATCTTGAGTTTAGTTCATGGTTTCAGTTGGTGTAAATTTAAATGATGTATGGCAATACACTTGAATTCTGGTGCAACTCGAATTTCGGTGCAATGTTTACATCTCGTAATTTCTCGGCTTACGAGAAACTTTGGGCAACTATTTTAGTTGAAGTAGGTCACCAATTACTCCAGCTAAAAATTAGGCCGGATAATCTGTTTTAGATGCTATTTATAGAAATCAGCAGCTTTTTAGTTGTTGGACTTCAAATTTTTAGCTCACCTGAGCCAGCGGCTCCGGGGGAGCTTATAGGATGGTAAGGCTCCGTCGTCCGTCGTCGTCCGTCGTCCGTCCGTCCGTCCATCCACAATTTCAAACGACTTCTCCTCTGAAACCGCTGGGTCAGTTGTAACCAAATTTCATATAGAGCCTCATGGGACCTTAGGAACAAAAAGTTGTTCAAACGGTCCTGGTCACATGACCAACATGGCCGCCATGCCCATATATGGTAAAAACCTGAAAAAATCTTCTTCTCCAGAACCAATAGGCCGATGGACTTGAAACTTGGTATGTAGCATCGGGTACGCGAGTACTACCAAGATTGTTCAAATTATGACCTTGGGTTGACCTTGACCTTTTTTACGGTAAGGTCAAATTTGCTTCCTTATACTTTTATATGGCAAGATGCTACAACATAAGATATCTTGGAAACTGTTGAAGATTTTGGGCTAAAAATTGGTATCTACTGTCATCTTAATGACTACATGAAGATTTACAAGTATAAGAGGTCAAGGTCATCCTTTGACCTTTGACCCTGAACTCTTATATTTTGACAAGTTCTAACAATCTACTCAAAAGCCACTTAACCAATTGAAACCAAATTTCATATAGAGCCTCCAGGGGTTGAGGGAACAAAAATTTATTCATACCGTCCAGGTCACATGACCAACATGGCCACCACGCCCGTATATGGTAAAAACCTTTAAAAATCTTCTTCTCCAGAATCAGTTGGCCGATGGCCTTGAGTTTTGATATGTAGCATTGGGTACTTGAGTACTATGAAGATTGTTCAAATTATGACCTTGTGTTGACCTTGACCTTTTTTACGGCAAGGTCAAATTTGGGAAAATGCTAGAACATGAGATTTCATGATTAAGTTTTTAAGATTTTAGCCTAAAAATTGGTATATACAGTCATCTTAATGAGTACATGAAGATTTGTGATTACAAGAGGTCAAGGTCATTCTTTGACCTTTGACCCAAAACTCTCATATTTTGACAATTTCAAACAATCTCCTCAAAAACCACTGGGCCAAATGTGACCAAATTTAATATAGAGCCTCCAGGGGTTGAGGGAACAAAAATTTATTCTAACGGTCATGGTCACATGACTAACATGGCCACTATGCCCATACAGTCAAACCTCGATAATTCGAACTGACAGGGACCTCACTATTTCATTCGAATTATCCGAAGTTCGAATTTTCGAGTTCGGCCTTTCCCGTTCATTTCCGGAATTCGTTATTACGGCAGTTTTCAGATGGTCCGATATTTTATTTCTCTATGCTTACCTACGTTCCAATGAAAACAAAATCAGAACGTAAAATAATTAACATTACATACCGGAACTATCCGAACATCCACGAGCATTTGATATCGCGAGACAACCTCGTGTTTGGCACATGTACATGTGTATTGTCCGAAAGCAGGAAAGCTGCCGAACATTTTCCCAGCTCTGCAAATCAACTGTTTATGACAATGCAGCGCCGGCGAAGACCTAAGCCAGACTGAACAGAAACAGGCTAGCCCTGACTTGTTTCTGTCTCGGACTTAGCTGTACTTTCACTTTCCGTTTATGTTTCCGAGAACTGGCTACTTTCGTTTTCAGAAAAACGACTTAACCGGTCATTTGAGCCGTGTCACGTAAAATGCTCCTCAGTGATTAGGGGTCAATGTATTTGGGAACAACGAATACTCAAACCAGCCTGTCAGTCTGCGCAGTGTAGCTAGAGACTCTGTTTTAGTGCCGTGTGCAAACCGTATGATCCGTGCGCAAACCGTATGATCACAGACTAACGGAACCAAAGTTCGGATGCGCATGCTAGTCCGAGCCTTTGCTGGTTACAAAAGTCATCACATTTAGCCTTTAAATTTACAAACTTCAAACAAGATAATCCCCGTCAATTATGCAATTAAACAGACACCTTTTGCTCAACAGAAATTAATGACTAATCAATCAAAACGTTAGTGGTCGTGAAGCGATAATTACCTGTACAGGTGGCAGTGATGACCCGAGGGTGTAAATATTTATCTCATCGATGACAAAAGGTGTTATATATTGGAGCATGAATTTTGATTTCGAATAATAGAGGGACAATTATAGTGAATTTACTCCGTCGGGACCTAATTTTTCTTTCGAAAAATCCGATTTTTCGAATAATCGAAATTCGAATTTGCGGAAGTGTTTTTGCATAGAATTAATAGGCTTACGATCGGGGTCGTGTTTCAACTTCGAAAAATCCGGTAGATTCGAAAAATCGGCGTTCGAATTACCGAGATTCGACTGTATATGGTAAAAACTTTTAAAAACCTTCTTCTCCAGAACCAATTAACTGATGGCCTTGAAACTTGGTATGCAGCATTGGGTACTTGAGTACTATCAAGATTATTCAAATTATGACCTTGTGTTGACCTTGACCTTTTTGACGGCAAGGTCAAATATGGGAAAATCCTAGAACATAAGATTTCATGGAAAGTTTTGAAGATTTTGGCCTAAAAATTGGTATATACAGTTGTCTTAATGAGGTCATGAAGAATTATGAGTACAAGAGGTCAAGGTCATTTCTTGACCTTCGATCCAGATCGCTCATATTTTGGCTCTCGTAACCATTTCCTCAACAGTCAAAGGGCCAATTGTAAACACATTTCATATAGAGCCTCCAGGGGTTGATTGAATAAAAATTTGTTCAAATGGTCCAGGTCACATGACCAACATGGTGCCATTACCACTTATGGTATAAATCTTTAATATTTTTCTTCTCCAGAACAATACACCTATGGCCTTGAAACTTTGTAAGTAGCATGGAGTACTAGAGTACCACCAAGAGTGTTCGAATGGTGACCTTGGGTTAACCCTGACTTTTTTTGCGGCATGGTCAAATATGGGAAAATGCTAGAACATAAGATTTCGTGGAAAGTTTTGAAGATTTTGGCCTAAAAATGGTATATATGGTTGTCTTGATGAGTACATGAAGATTTATGAGTACAAGCGGTCATGGTCATTCTTTGACTTTTGACCCAAGACTCATATTTTGACAATTTCAGACATGATAAGAAAAAGCCACCTTGCCAATTGCCCAGGTGAGCGATTCAGGGCCTCATGGCCCTCTTGTTCATTAATCTTTTCAGCATAAAATGTCATAAAATTCCAAGTGAATAGGCAAAAGAAAGCTAATTCTACCTGTATAACAGTCCGTTTTGTCTGCAGACAATGTTTAATGAAGTCAGAAACTACATTTCTAAGTCATGTGACTGCCTAATTGACATATAATAAGATAAAACTATTCCCAAAATTTCCCGCCATTTTCATTCAGGTGTTATATTAGATTGTTCCACTGACAATTTATCCTAAGCATGCATAGGATTTTGCTAAAAAGATGTTCATACTTTTATCCAATAACATGTATACATACCAGAAACTAATATTGCTGCATCAAAATGATTATGATCATGTATCTTCAAATGAAATTTCACAAAAATACGTATTTTCTTATAAATACATGGATAAAGGTAAAGTTCCTGACCAAATCTATTCTTTATTGCCAAAATCCAACTACTCTTCTCTGTAGATGACTTCTATCCCAATTTATTTATCAGTGTCAGACTGCCAAATAATCCCAGATATACACTGAAATTCGAGGGGAAATCTACGTACGTTTTGACCTCTGACCTGACCTACTTTGAACTGAATATTTATCCCTGAGCCATCCCAGAGAACCACCTTTGCATTATCATGTTAAATTGGTTATACCCAAACATTTTTGCATGTTTAAATTTCAGACAAATATTTCTGAGCTGTTGAATTTCAAATGCACCGGAATTCGAGGGTACCAGTATAAATTCAACTGATGTAAATTCGGATGATGTAAATTCAACTGATGTAAATTCGGATGATGTAAATTTATTCAACTGATGTAAATTCAGATGATGTTAATTCAGCTGATGTTTATTCAGCTGATGTAAATTGAGTAAATTGTACATTTTAAACATGAATATGTATATTAAGCATTACATGTATAATGTAGATTTTTACAAAATGCTAAGTGTGTTTTATGTATATAAAAGTTTATAGAAAGCCTTTGTTAAGTTCAAATTTTTAGTTTCTCTGTAGCTTTATGAAATTGCATTAAGAAATTTGGTCACCTTTATTTAGAGCTCACCTGTTTCTCAGCAGTTTCCTTTATATTAGCCATGACACGACAAAACCAACAAAGTGGCATGTGCACCCAGCGAAGACTTAAATCAGCCTGGGCATCTGCCCAGTCTGATTAGACTCTTTGCTGTCAGCATTGAGGTCGCTTAGACCCTTAGGTACACATTAAGTGCAAGCCAAGACTCTGATCAGACTGGGGGGATGCCCAGGCTGATCTGAGTCTTTGCTGGGCGCACATGCCACTTCGTTGATTTTGTAGTGTCGCGGCTCATATGAGACCTATGGTACATGTATGTAAATTAGTTCTGTGAATAGAAAGTTTGAGGGGAGTGCTGCTTCAAGAAAAATGGTAAAAAAAGGTGAGATTTTGAAATCTTAAAAAAGGGAATGAGCTTACAGCAGTGGAAAATTTAGATGATTTCATTTCCCTTATAGAGACTTGATATATACCTGTATGCATAATGGATAAATTGTTATATACTTGAAGATGAACATCGCGAGGATTGAGAGTGAAAAGAGACTATGTGCTTACAAAGCTCCGGATAAGGTAAGGTTTTTTGGATAATTCTGAGATAATTCTCTTATTTCTAAACAAAAACATATGTTGTGACCCCTCATTAGAACTGTCTTGGCTAGACGGTTCTAATGATGGGTCACACCTTTTGTTTTTATTGAAAAATTGGGGAAATTACCCCTAAATTATTTAGGTTACCCTTGTTGTTTAGAGCACTAAGCTTACAGTGTTCTTGTTAAGAAGGGGTAACGGGGATAATTTGGAGATAATTTTCCAGTTATTTCCATAAAAACATGTTGTGACCCATCATTAAAACTGTCCTGCCCAGACAGGTCTGATGAGGGGTAACATATGTTTTTGTTGAGAAGAAAAAATATTATAGAATTATCGGCAAAATCCCACCTTACTTAACTCTTTACATTCTGAACACTCGATATGTAACACAAGACAATGCAGAAAAGAACATATTTCTTGAAAATAGCACCAAATAAAGAAAAGGTTTTGGAATACTGTGAATACCTGTTTCGATTAACAGCATGCTAGAAATCAGTGAGAGGGACAGATGATTTGTCAGAAACTACAATAAAGTAAGAAAACTTATTTAAAAAAAACAATCATAATAATCCTTAAACACCTTTTCATATCAACATGTATTATGATATTCTCAATATGATCATTTTTCATGTTTTCTTAATTACAGCCATAATAATTGAAACTGTGTAATGATTATTTCTAATTATGAAATTCTTATGCATTCACGAAATACATAAGTTAGCTATCTCAGTGTATGGGTAAACTGCCCTGTTTTCAAAGGGAGACAACTTTGGTGACTTTCTGTTCTTTTTATTGGGAGACAAAACACTTTCAAAAGGGATCAGATCTTAGAGGAAAGAATTTGCTCCCTGAGGAGCAGATTTTTTCCATTAAGAATTGATCCCAAACGAGAAAACAGGCAAAAAAGAAAATGGTAGAGTTATTTTCCCTGAATATGTTTCTATTCACCTAAATGTTCACAAAAAAGACCTTTTCAAATGAAACTTCTCCCATGTAGTTGTATTTTATTACCGATAAGTCGTAATTTCCTGTATTTCTTTAGTTAAAAATCCAAAAAAATTAGGTCCATCTTAAAAGATGGATCTAGATCCTTGTGCTTGTTTTGAAAAGGTGTCCCAAAGCAATCCAAAAATCTAGATCCATCTTATAAGATGGATCTACATGTAGATCTTTGTGATTGTTTTGGAAAGGAAACCCCATATCATATCAGAATCTCTTAACACTGATTTAGATATTTGGGGTCATACTAGGGAGTGGAAACCCCCTTTTTATAGCCGCAGAAATAGATTTAATATTTTGGTGCTCATTTCAGTCAGTAGAATCTTTGATATTTGAGCCACATCATGTGATTTCCAACAATGTGGCATTGGTGACAAGCAAAAACTCTGATCAGACTGCACATAAGTGCAGTCTGATCAGAGCCTTTTCTTGTTGCATCAGCCATTTATGGAAGTGATCCAAGCCATAGAGGCAACAGTGAAGTCTCTGATTAGAGTCGATTCGTCTAATGTCGTACTGTTTTGGACGCCATCACACACTGCGTTGCCGTTTTTAGCGCCTACAGTGGTCTTTCCCATTACAAATCACGAGGAATATCTCTGCTTTGTTCATACTGCAGTTATACATACGTCAGGGGCAACTAAAATAGCTCAGAAAGCATAAATCGTTCTGGGGTCACATAGGCTAATGTCGTACAGTGGGCGGGAAATGTCGTACACCGAAGAGAGTAATTCCGTACGTCGATCAGCAACAAAAGGAGACAGTCCCTAACTGTCCCTTAAGTGCCCTGATATGACAGACTATTTGCTTTTCAATTCCATTATGCTGTGACACTCTTCACATGACAAAAACAATAATAATAAACTATATTGTAGGGTTCTGAACGCGCAGAATGTGAAGACAAAAATAATAATAATAAACTATATTGTAGGGTTCTGAACGCGCAGAATTATAATTGGGGATTGATGAGATGAAATAATGATATTTTATGTTGGGGTAGAGTACTAACATAACAGAGCACCAAAAGCTGAATACGTAAGCCCCGTAGTGTAGTGTAGGAAGTGAAAAAAGAAAAACCTGAATATAGTGGGGCTGAATAACATGTATTTTGCATGGGCAAAAGTACTGGGGTAGATAGGGTTGTGGTAAAACAGGACAGATGAGAGCATGTGGCTATCAGACTTATATTACTACTCGAGCGTTATCTGCATTACCAGCTACACAAACCATTGTGTAAATATCAAATATCATCTCATCTGATCCAAGTACCAAACCCAATCTTACTCCTCATATTTTGTGCACTGCCAATTTACCATTCCCATTTTATCCTAACATGAACTATCATTCTTAATGTATGTACTTCCCTACCTCACTTAAGATTTCCATTTTTGTCATCCAGTCTGTCTTTCCTTTCATTACTTCGTCAGTCTAAATGACATTAACCTACCCGCACTAGTATGAACTAACGTGCCTCTCACATTTGCCCAATCTTAGTCAAATGCATTCGAACTTCAACAAACCTACCTACGTATACCAACCTAAGAGACCCACCATGTCTACACCCTACCCTACGCTTCCTTTTCTACAAATCATCTCCCTATCATAGTATGTCTCTACTTTCCTAAAACAATGACCCTATGATACCCTCTGTTATGTTAGGTGTGTGGCCCTCTCCACCTTACCCTGTAACAAGTCTGGTATAGCAACCTTCAACACCAGCTTAATTCTAGTAGCCAGTAACCAGTTACCTGATGAGCCCCCATCTCATCATATCCCTTACTTTATTCTACGTACTAAGTATCGTAAGGAGATGGGTTAGGAGGTCATTTGTAAGTATTTCATGAGTACTCACAACATGCACACTGCATACAGGAGGTTCTAGTACACGATGACACCACTGTACGAATTTACCCTCCAACGAAAAATAACGCTATTTTGAAGGAGTCTAATTTCGTACAGGTTTTATATGGCGAATTATGTAACTTGGGAGACTGACCAAGACATTTTATTTGCATTAAAATCGTATTATTGTTTCCTAAGGACAATTTTAGAGGGAGATTTCACGCTAAAGTTCACTGAAAAAGCAAGTAGTAAGGGTTGTCAGACGACACCATCCTTGTCGAAGGGCCCATTAAAATTGTCTCGGAACCAATGGATTCAGTTCTATTCACTGTACCATACATATTGACCAATCGAAACGTAGTTGACAAACGGGCATATAATGGTGAAACCGGACACTGTATTCGTTGAAAATAACGACACTACAACGGGTTGTTCCATGCAGGAGGAAAATGCATGAGAGACAGACGTTATTGCGGAAAATTTGATGGTGTACGAAATTACCCGAGTGTACGAAATTAGGCGGATCGACTCTACCCTGTATAAGTGAGAAGGATGATCTGAATATCACATGACAAAATTGCCACACTGATGGAAGCCACATGACACGGCTCAATTCATTAATGTTTTGTATCATGTTTGAATCATCAGTCATAGCCAGATTGTGTTGTTTTGTTTTAAATTTGAAGGGAAAGACTCCTCCAAGGTGATTGGCTGTACTGCTAAGGTAGATAACTCTGACTCAGGACCGTATTCCTTCAGTTATAAGAGAGGCAGGGGGGGGGGGGGGGGGGGGGGGCGGGGCGGGGGGTCACTTCCAAAACAATCCAAAATTTCTGGATCCATCTTATAAGATGGATCCATAATTTTTTTATTGTTTTAGAGTGGGAAAACCCATCTCGTTTAAAAAAAGTAAGATTGATTGAGATATTAGGGATCATTCTAGTGGTGAAAATAACCTCCATTTCATAGCCAAATAAGTAAGGTATCGTTTCTTGTAGGGATCTGTTAAGAAATGAATGCTATAAGCCCCAGTTATAATCACAGGACTCCATCATATACAGAGTGTGTTTGCTCTTTTGTGCACAATTTAAATTTTTATGGTGAATGGGTAGACTTTCAGAAGAAGCAGGAATTGAATTTGTTTGGATATAAGCTGGGCTTTTCCCTTCCAAAACAATCTTAAAGATCTAGATCCATCTTGTTAGATGGATCTAGATCTTTGAGATTGTTTTGGAAGTGAAAAAAAAATACATGTTATTGCTGAATTACACTAGCCTAATTTACATATTTGCAGTAATTTTGGAAGATTTAACTCCTGTTTTATAATGGAATTAATATGTAATTCTTTTTATTATTATTGCCTCCCTTCTCTATGGGTGTCATAAGTGAAACAATTGCTCCTGTATGAGCAAATTCTTACTTTGAGAAGCAGATTCTTTTGTAAAAAAATAAAGCATTTTCTGGAAGGGTTTTTTTGCTAAGTGAAACAAGCAGAAAGTCACAAAAGTTGTCTCCCCATGAAAAATGGCAGAAAATTTGGTGGTGTATTTATTCACCTTAACCTCCACACTATCCATATTGGGATCTTCTACCTTTGAATCTGGTCTAGTCCAGTTATTATTTTGAGGGGTGTTGTATAGGAAGATGAAGGGCAAACATTGTAGATGTAGACTAGTCAGCATCAATATTGTTTGCAAAATCTCAGCTTCCTCCTTTAGAAAGTCAAAAGTTCAAGGTCAGTTTGTGAAGCTTTATGTTTGTGTGTATTGTCATTGTTGTTGCTATGGTAACTGTCGTGATGTCATGATCTTCCCAGGTAAAACCAAATAAACGAATAAGAATTTGAAATAGACTTTGTCTGTCAGGGTTTTTTTTCTGGCCCAGAATATGTCCCCAAAATCATATTTATCAAAATATTTTGACACCAGAGCCATTCCTATTGTAGATGGTTCATCTTTTATTGTTGACATGCTGGTTAAGCCTGTCAAGAGATGGTTAAGTATAGCCCAGCATTGTGTAGCACATTTGTATGCCCAAACTTAGAAGAAGTTGAGGGTGCATATTGCTTCTGGGTTGTCCGTCCATGAATATGTCCGTGCGTCCATTCGTCACGCATACCATATCTTTATCTTAGGAGCCATATTGCATGCTAGAGTGTTGTAAGTTCATACATGAGCCGCGACACGAGAAAACCAACAAAGTGGTTGTGTGTCCAGCGCAGACTCAGATCAGCCTGGGCATCCTCCCAGTCTGATCAGAGTCTTCCCTGTCCGCATGAAGGTAGCTTATACCCTTAGCTACCCTTTAAGCGCCAAGCAAGACTATGATTAGACTGGGCGGATGCCCAGGCTGATCTGAGTGTGCGCTGGGCGCACAACCACATTGTTGGTTTTCTCGTGTCGCCGCTCATATGTAATCATCATCAAAAAATAGCTGACCCGAATTTTTTTAGCTCACCTCAGCCAGGGGCTCAAGGGGGGCTTATAGCATGGAACGGCTTTGTTGTCTATCCACAATTTCAAACAACTCCTCTGAAACTGCAGGGCAGATTGTAACCAAATTTTATATGTAGCCTCCAGGGCTCATGGGAAGGAAAAGTTGTTCAAATGGTCCTGGTCACAAGACCAACATGGTCGCCATGCCCATATATGGTAAAAACCTATAAAAATCTTCTCTGGGACCAATGGGAGGCCTTGAAACTTGGTATGTAGCATTCAGTACCACAGTACTACCAAGATTGTCCAAATTAAGATCTTGACCTGTTTTTACAGTAAGGTCAAATTTGCCTTCTGATGCATTAATATGGGAAAATGCTAGAACACAAGATTTCATGAGAAATGTTGAAGATTTTGGTCATTCTTTGACCTTTGACCCTGGATGCTCATATTTTGAAAATTTCAAACATCTCCCTCAAAAGCCAGTTGGCAAATTGACCAAATTTCATATAGCGCCTCAGGGGATGAGGGAACAAAACTTTGCTCAACCAGTCCTGGTCACATGACCAGCATGGCCCCTTTGCCGAATTTTGGTAAAAGCCTTTAAAAATCTTCCCCAGAACCAGTTGACTGATGGCCTCGAAACTTGGTATGAAGTTTTGGGTATTCAAGTACTACCAACAGTGTTGAGATGATGACCTACGGTTGACCTTGATTTTTTTTACGGCAAGGTCAAATATTGGAAAATGCTAGAACACAAGATTTCATGAAAAGTTTTGAGGATTTTGGTCTAAAAATTGGTATACACAGTCATCTAAATGATTACATGAAGATTTATGAGTACAAGAGGTCACGGTCATTCTTTGACCTTTGACCCTGGATGCTTATTTGTTCCACGACGTAGTCGAAGGGACTATAGTAATGGGTTTGTCTGTCCATTCATCTGTGGACACAATCTTGTCTCCTTACAGTTTTCAAGGGATTTTGATTAAACTTTCCAGTTATTGTTCTCATGATCTGAAGATGTGCATATTTTACCGGTCATGCTCCACTGATTTTTACCAGAGTTATGGCACTTTGTCATTTTTTCAACAGTACATCTTGTCTTTTCAACTCCTCTTACAGTTTTCAAGGGATTTTGATAAAACTTTCCAGGTATTGTTCGTGCTCGAGATATATCCTCTTAACGACTGACTTCCAACCAGTGATATATTGAGCAAAAAATCACTGTAAGCAAGAATCTGTTTCTTAAGAAAGCTGTTGTCGAAGTTTCAGTGCCTGGGCGGCAAAGAAGCATGCACTGCTTCTAGTATTAACTTACCACTGATATTCAGATAGCAAATAGCTCTTAAATTAGCCGCGACACAACAAAACCAACAAAGTGGTTGTGCAGCGAGCACAGACTCAGATCAGCCTGGGCATCCGCCCAGTCTGATCAGAGTCTTCATTGTCTGCATGGAGGTAGCTTAGACCCTTAGCTATCCTTTAAGAGCTTAACGAAAAGTCTGACCAGACTCGGCGGCGGCCCAGGCTGGTTTGAGTATGTGCTTGGCGTACAACCACTTTGTTGGTTTTCTCGTGTTGCGACTCAAATACACAAGAACTCAGCTGAAGCATTTCGACGTCGCCTGCCATTCAATCTAACTTTAGAGCAACATCATAAAAATGACCTTTTAAAGATTTTATGCATCAAGTGATACCATGGTGAAACTAAGTGATGACATTATTGATAGCTATATTTTTTTATTGTTTTCTTAGAGACGAAGCTATTGTTTTCTTAGAGACGAAGAAACTTGATAAGTGATACTGTAATGAACTATCTTCTACATTAATGTTATTTACATCACTACTTATAAAAGCTTATAATAATAACAATAATAAAAACAGAATGTAGTTTTTTTAGCTCACCTGGCCCGAAGGGCCATAGTGAGCTATTGTCATACCAATGCGTCCGGCGTCCGGCGTGCGTCGTCACGCAATGTGTCCGTCAACACCTAAAAACAAATTTTCAAACATCTTCTTCTGTAAAACTACTGGTCCCATGGTTCTCAAATTTCACATGGAGCATGACCTGACTCCAGGGTCTCAGAATTGTAAAATTGGATCAGGTTGAAAATCCAAGATGGCCGCCGTTACTAAAAATAGCAAAAACAACAAAATAAACTTCTTCTCCAGAACCACTGGGTATATTTGTCTGAATTTTGGCATGGAACATCAGTAAAACCTTGGTATTCAAAATTGTAAAAATAAAAAAATATGTAGCGGAGTTTTGTCACAGTGACCTACTTTCTGTTTATGAGTGTAATTTTGCTCAAATGCCAATGTCAAAAAAGGACCTATTTAAACAACTTCAAACAACTTCTTCTCTAAAACCACTGAACCCATGGATCTCAAATTTCACATGGAGCATGACCAGACTGCAGGGTTTTAAAATTGTAAAATTGGGTCAGGTCAAGAATCCAAGATGGCGGCCGTTACTAAAAATAGCAAAAACAACAAAATCAACTTCTTCTCCAGAACCGTTTGGTATATTTGGTTGACAGTTTGCATGGAACATAAATGGGGCCTTGATATTAAAAATTGTAAAAATAAAAAAAAATCTATAGCGGAATTAGGTCACAGTGACCTACTTAGTGTTTACAAGACCGATTTTGCTCAAATGTCAATATCTCAAGAAAATGCAACCAATTCTGACCAAATTTGGTCAAAAATGGTTCTTGAATGGAATTATTTCAATTTTGTGCCAGTTGACTATCCAAGATGGCCACCATGGGGGCCGTTACTAAAAATAGCACAAAGATAAAAATGACAATTACTCAAGAACCCTTGAATGGAATTGGACCAATTTTGTGTCAGAATGTTCCTTGCATGAAGCCGTTTCGATTTATTGCAATTCGGCATTCCAAGATGGCCGCCATCTGGTGTTACTAAAAATAGCACAAACATAAAATTGACAATTACTCAAGAACCCTTGAATGGAATTGGACCAATTTTGTGTCAGAATGTTCCTTGCATGAAGCCGTTTCGATTAATTGCAATTTGGCATTCCAAGATGGTGCCATCTGGTGTTACTAAAAATAGCACAAACATAAAAATGACAATTACTCAAGAACCCTTGAATGGAATTGGACCAATTTTGTGTCAGAATGTTCCTTGCATGAAGTCGTTTTGATTAATTGCAATTTGGCATTCCAAGATGGCCGCCATCTGCCGTTACTAAAAATAGCACAAAACATGAAAATGACAATATCTCAGTAACCGCTGAATGGATTTTGACGAAATTTGTGTCAAAATGATTCTTGCATTGAGATGTTTCAAAAATATCTAACTGTAGACCATTCATATTGGCCTCTGTTACTGAAAATAGAAAAATGTGAAAATTAGAAAATCTCAATGGAGTTGGATTAATCTTGTGTCAGAATGGTCCTTTCATTAAGCTTTTTGGATTTTTTGCATTTTGGCATTCCAAGATGGCCGCCATATGCCGTTACTAAAAATAGAACACAACATGAAACTGACAATATCTCAGTAACCGCTGAATGGATTTTGACGAAATTTGTGTCAAAATGATTCTTGCATTGAGATGTTTCAAAAATATCTAACTGTAAGACCAGTCATATTGGCCTCTGTTACTTAAAATAGAAAAAATGTGAAAATCAGAAAATCTCAATGGAATTGGACCAAATTAGTATCAAAATGGTCCTTGCATGAAGGCTTTTCGATTTTTTTTGCATTTTAGCAATCCAAGATGGCCGCCATCTGCCATTACTAAAAATAGCACGAAACATGAAACTGGCAATATCTCAGTAACCCCGGAATGGATTTTGATGAAATTTGTGGCAAAATGATTCTTGTATTGAGGTGTTTCAAAAGTAAATATATAAAGACCAGGCAAGTTGGCCTCTGTTACTAAAAGTAGCAACATGTGAAAATGAGAAATTCTCAGTGGAATTGGACCAATTTTGTATCAGAATGGTTCCGTTGCACAATACCCAGGTGAGCGATATCAGGCCCATTTGGGCCTCTTGTCTAATATTCAAATATTTTGTATGAAGAAACTGCTATCAAAAGAAAACAAAATGATTTTATCTTCAAATCAAAATCTGAGCCGCGAAACGACAAAACCGTTAAAGTGGTTGTGCGCCCAGCGCAGACTCAGATCAGTCTGGGCATCCACCCAGTCTGATCGGAGTCATCTCTGTCCGAATGGAAGTAGCTTAGACCCTTAGGTACCCTTTAAGCGCTTAGCGAAGAGTCTGATCAAATTGGGCGGATGTCCAGGCTGATCTGAGTACAAGTTTATGATATACCGAATTATCTACACCCTGTGACGTTCTCCCCCATCAACCCCGAGGTTCCAGGCTAAAGACCTGTATATAGAAATAGGCTCGAGGAATTACTACACAGAACTAAGGCTGGATTTTACGTCAGGCACCATTTGTGAAGCTGGAGACATTTCTAAGAAGACTGATGAAAACGAAGGTTTACCAGAAGAAGCTCTAAGCGGCACAGCATTATCTGCAGTGGATTGGCAAATGGCTCAATCATCAGATGACAGCATCTGATTTATAATTGACAATCTGGTCGAAGGTCAGCGTCCAACGGCTGCGTATGCTGAGAGACAAAATGTAGATAAAAGGTACTTATTAGCCTGGGATAGCTACAAGTTTAAGGATGGTATCCTGTATAGAATAGCGTCAATAGGTGGAGAGAGCACAGAGCAACTTGTCCTTTAATCAGCCCTGGCGGAAATAGTCTTCAGATCTTACCATGGCGACCTCAGACATCAACTGGTTAACATCACATCTTCAGCCCCAATGGAACTAGTCTGCATCGATTATTTGTCACTTGAAAGATCGAAGGAAGGATTCGAAAACATCTTAGTAATACCGACCATTTTAGCCGTTACGCCGGGGCAATACCTACCCGGAACCAAACTGAACAGACGACAGTAAAATCTTCTTTCTACATTATGGTTTCCCATCTATTCTTCATAGCGACAAAGGGGCAAACTTTGAATCGAAGAAGGTGATCAGAAGCCTATGCGACATCGCCAACTTCAGGGAATCAAGGACAACGAGATACCATCCAATGGGCAATGGAATGGTCGAACGTTTCAACAAAAGGTTATTAAACATGCTCGGGACTCTCTCAGATAATCAAAAGAGTGCTTTGAAGTCACATCTGTTTACACTCACTCACGCGTACAATGCAACTGAACATGAGAGTACAGAATATTCTCCCTTTTATCTGATGTTTCGACGTCAACCCAGGCTAGCAATAGATGCATTCCTAGGACTTAATGTGAGCCTACAGTTAGAAAGAGTCACCAAAACTACGCCGATAAACTAAAGGACAGGTTTAACTTGGGGTATGAATTAGCAGACCTAGAGGATAGAAAGGCAGCAGAGAAGCAAAAGAGGTACTATGATCAGAAGGTCAAACATGTTGGACTACAACCAGGTGATCGTGTACTCATTAGGGACGTGGGTATCAAGGGTAAGCACAAACTCGCAGACGTATGGAACAAGCATCCCTATATTGTCAAGCGACAACCCATACCAAACATGCCCGTGTTTGAAGTTCAGCAGGAAGGTTCTGGTACAAAGGGTAAGCTGCTACACAGAAATGTGCTTTTTAATTTCTCTGGCTTACCATGTCCAGAAGAAATACAACGGGAAAGGCCACCATCAACAGCAGTTATTCATGACTGAGCCGCGGCACGACAAAACCAACAAAGTGGTTGTGCGCCAAGCGCAGACTCAGATCAGCCTTGGCATCCGCCCAGTCTGATCAGAGTCTTCGCTGTCCGCATAGAGGTAGCTTAGATCCTTAGGTATCCTTTAAGCGCTTAGCGAAGAGTTTGATCAGACTGGGTGGATGCCCAGGCTGATCTGAGTCGGCGCTGGGCGCACAACCACTTTGTTTGTTTTCTCGTGTCGCGGCTCAATTGTTTCTGACAACGAAGAACAGTATGCAAGCAGTAGTGAGTCAAGCTCAGAAGAAAGTCTTATAAAAGTGACGACGAGCAAAGCATTCCTAATCCTGAAAGCTTTCCCAAGAAAATTCCCAAGAGAAAGGAACATAACGTAACCGAGGTCGATGTCCCAGTTGATGCATCTGGACATTTAAGTGACCCTACACCTATCCCAAGAAGAGGAAACAGAATAAGAAACCAGAGGGCCAATGGCCCTATATCGCTCACCTGAGCACTGAGGTTATGTTGGAAAATCTAAGTTGCCACAGCAACAAAACAACATGCACAACAGCAATAAAACACACTATTTATGTCGAGGATATCACAAACATTTATGCAAAAAAATAGCTTTATCTCCCCTTAATGGCTTCTGAGAAGAAGATCTTTGGCAAAAAAAACAAGAGTTGTCAGAAGACAACAAAGCGCACCTTATGGGTGCGTGACTCTCACAGTCACAAAGACCTACAAATATATCAGGTCATCTGCAGTGTCAGACTGAGCCATTATCCCAGGTATATGATGAATACATACTAAATACAACTCAAAATATGAAGCAAAAGCACTGAATGATTAAATTTATGTCTGAGTGACCTCAAATTCCCAAAGAAGATGTTAATCTATAAATAGTTTTGGAGACACAAGGCAAAATCAATGAACCATAAAATATAGGTCACAGTGATCTATAAATATAAATATGAGGTTATTCTCCATGTCAGACTAATCCACTATGCCAGATATGATGTTAATCCATCAAACAGTGCTTGAAATATAAGACAAAATCACTGGACCATGAACAAAGGTCAAGGGCACAGGAGTCTGAATGGTAGCTTTGCAGCTGCTGCAGTTATAGGGATATGCTATTTGACCAAGTATCAAGTCTCTTCTGTCAAAGGTTTCATCAAAACTAAAAAAATTTGCCTTAAAAACAGTGCCAAACAGCAAAGTCAGTCAACCGTAACATATAGGTCAAGGACATACAATTGTGTCATGCAGCTGCTGCAGTTATATGGATGTATATATGTACCAAGTATGATGATTGTAGCTGCTGTAGTTTGTAAGATACAGTGTTGAACATCGAGTTAAACGCAATTGTTAACATTGGTTAACCTGATCACGGACGCCGACGAGGACGCTGACGCTAACGCAGACGCTAACGCTAACGCTGACGCTAACGCTAACGCATACTCGGACTACGACGCCGGGGGTATAGCATAAGCTCTCCTTTGCTTCGCAAAGGTGCGCTAAAAATGAAAAAATTGAAAATTTGGCCCTTCAATTGCAACGGCAACCAATCAAAATCAGGTCTTTGGGCAAAATTCTTATAGCTGATAGAGGACTACTCTAGGAACATTTCTGTAAAGCTTTTATCTGCCGTAACACAGAAATAAATACCAAATTTCCACTTTCCCCATTGTAAGTCTATGGAAACTTTAAGTTGCCATAGCAACCAGTTCACATGGGCAATGATAATATGAAATATACTTTAGGTAGAGGCTAATGTTATTAATATGTATGCAAAGTATCAGCTTCATCCTCCTCATGGCTTCACTTTCCCCATTATAAGTCAATGGAAACTATAAGTTGACATAGCAACCAAAGTTCTTATTGGGTTGGAAGAAAAAACAAAATTCATGTAGAGGCTTCTGTCATCAACATGTTTGCACAATATCAGCTTCATCCCCCATATGGCTTCTGAGCAGAAGATTTTTTCATTTTTTCTTTTTTTTTTCGAAAATTTACCCTATATTTTGCCATGGCAACCAATAAAATTCAGCGATTTGGAGAAAATTCATATGAAATATAGAGGACTATTCAAGAAACATTTCTGTAGAAAGAAAATCTAAATAAAAGCTGTGAGACAGCAAAAATTGCCAATTTCCATTTTCCCCATTATAAGTCAATGGAGGCTCTTAGTTGCCATAGCAACCAAACTGCTGGAGTAATTGCCATGAAAAATAGTAATTCTATAGAGGCTAAACTAAACTAAGATTCTTTCTGTAAAGTTTGAGCTTTATTGGCCACACAGTTTATGCAGAGATGATTTTTTAATATTTTTCCATTTTTAACTATTCGGTTGCAATGGCAACCAGAAAAATTGCCCAATTTGTATAAATTTAACAAGGCTGGTTAAAGACTACTCCAGGTACATTTCTATAAAAGTTTTGTCAAAATATCTGCAGTGGCATAGCAATAAATGCAAATTTTCTTTTTTGCCATTATAAGTTAATGGCAACTTTAAGTTCCCACAGCAACCAAACTGCTGAAGCAATTTCCAAGAAAAACAGTACTTTTATAGAGGGCAGTGCCAAGATTCTTTCTGTGAAGTTTGAGCTTTATTGGTTGCATAGTTTCTGAGGAGATGATTTTTGAATATTTTTTCTACTTTTAACCATTCGGTTGCCATGGCAACCAGCCAAATTGTGCAATTGACAAAAGTTTCATGTGGTTGATGGAGGACTACTCAAGGAACATTTCTGTAAAAGTTTTGTCAAAATGTCTGCAGTGACATAGCAATAAATGCAAATTTTCAATTTTTCCCATACAAGTCAATGGAAACTTTAAGTTGCCATAGCAACCAAAGTTCCGAAGCAATTTGGATAAAAAAACAGTATTATTGGTTCCCCCTGCCTATAGATGCTATATATGAAATTTAGTTACAATGGGCCTTGTAGTTTCAGAGGAGATGTCGTTTGAAAATGTTGACGGACGACGTACGACGGACGACGGATGCCTGCCTATACTATAAGCTCACCTGTGAGCCTTCGGCTCAGGTGAGCTAAAAAAAAAAACAAATTGAATGCGCTCGAGCGAGTGGCAGGTAAATCACAGGCCATTTATGATCGAGTCATTTGAACTGGTATATCTATAAAATCAGGTACATTATCAGCCATCAGACCCTAACCAGGTAAGTACCCCAGAAAATTAGCCAATGCGGGTAGCTATAGCTAGTTTAATGTGTCACTTGCGTCTCATCTGCTTAAATAACAATTTTGAATACTGCTGAAAACGCACCAGGAAAGGAACACATCTTGCGATTCAGTAATGTAGAAAGAGCGACCATTATTTTCCATTTCCCTTTCATTCCGAAACCTTCACTCCAATATCTTATATCCAATATCCTATAGTAATCCTTTCTCATTCTTAATCATCTAAACTTCATTGTTTTTGTGTTTTTAACTCGTTTTTAGTATTGTATATAGCTTCATACTGCTTTAATTTTGCTTGTTTTTAATTTTTGTTCTAAAATCGTCAATTAAATGTTGTGTACTAGTAAATAACCTCGTTGGAGAATGGTCAAATCCCATTTACTTCGATGTACAGGTGTGTTTGGACCATGAAAGTTTTAGTTATGGCTTTCTCTGCCTCAGATTCAATCTTGGCCATGAATTTATGCTGTAACAGAGATTTTTTTATTGCAGGATTAGATTTCATGCTAGCTGTACATGGCATCATCACAGGGTATAAACCAGTCCGCCAATTTTCGCTTCCTGCAGAGACTGTCCGTCATATTTGGCTTCCACCGAGACTGTCCGCGATCTCTTGCTTCCTGCAGGGACTTCTGTACAGGATAAATGGCTTCCTGCCGAGACTGTCCGCGTGACTCTGCTTCCTGCAGAGGCTCTCGGCAGGAAGCAGAGTCACGCGGACAGTCTCGGCAGGAAGCCATTTTTCGAGGACAATAGTCCCTGCAGGAAGCAAGAGATCGCAGACAGTCTCGGCGGAAGCCAAACATGACGGCCAGTCTCTGCAGGAAGCGAAAATTGGCGGACTGGTTTATACCCTGTGATAATAGTCATGCTTTTTTGTATTAATTCCCAAATAGGAAGTCTGCGGGAAAAGTTCTTTTCGATTTTGACGGATGTAAGTTTGAGATATTTTAGCGCCGTTGACACCATTTTTGTTTGTCATTGTTTATATTGTACTATCATCGTTTTCATCATATTATCCGTGAAACCGAAATCTTCGTTTACATTCGTTTCCGATTATCTCACTGAGTACTTTCCTACCGTTCGAATGTCGGGACGACATTTTGTAAAGTGAGGAAGTATATCATAGGTAAGGTTTTGGCTGAGTGGAATAAAATATTGAAACTCCATCTGGAGTTGATTTTTTTATTCTATTCGGCTCTGTTCTGTGTTTCCCTGCTTGTCAGTCCTCAGGCCTTAACAGTATCGTAATGTAACAATGCATTTACCGTTAATGGAAGTCACCTACCTTACTAATATGCATGTTCATGCCTGCCTCGATGCACTTGCCATTATACGCTGTACCTATTAAGTTGAATACTTTTCAGTAGCTATTGATGTTACATGATATAAGAAATGTATTATACATATATTTCAGATGTGCCAGCTAGTTGTTGTTTAACCATCATTATTATCATCATCATCATTAAAGAATCTTCATCAAGTCTATACATATTGTGTATATTGTCTATATATATTGAGTCCAGTGAGAACTCTATAGCGGTGACATATACACAAATATATTTACATTATCACTGCAAAGCTCTCTGTAAACCCAATTAAGTGACGCGGGTGTCAATGTTGTTTACAAATCAATAGTTACATTATGCCACGTGGTTTTGAGTGACAGCTCATCTCACTAACTAGCACGTGGAATCAACAACATGCCATGATCTTGAATGGCTAGCAAACATTGAGTGACATCTCACTACGCCTGCTTGCACGTGAAATCTACTGCGGGAGGTGGCATTTTCTGGTAGGCAGTGACAATGCGGCTGTTCCAAACTATTGCAAAACTCAGCCGGTAATACTTTTAAAACAATTCTTATATATGTATTTCTTATTTTTGTTTATCTTTTTATTTGATCAAAAACACCGTTTAATAATATAAATATAAGGAATAAACGTTATTTTTTAAACGTTTACTGAAGTATAAACTACATCGGGTCACGAAGGGTTTCACTTACTTTGCTCGAGACCCGATGTAGTTTATACCTCAGTTAACGTTTAAAAAATAACATTCATTCCTTAAATAATGTACATAATCAATAGGATTAAAACAAAAGCGTCTTCTTCAACAGTTTAATTAGCTTCAGCAGCTATGATTATCATTATCTGCTGTCAAAATAATATCACTGATAAAATAAAAAGTCATGTAACCACGTGACGTACACGAGTTTGAAAGTACACTAAAATTATACCATAAATATCCTAAGATTGGGACACATATAATAAATACCGTATCTTAATTATATATTAGGGTCAAGTCGGGTAAATTCGGACAACAGGTACATTCGGACAGTGACGTTGTTTCCTTTATATGTCAGTTGTTTGGAATTAAAGCAAAAATAACTGGGCAAACAGTTAAAATCCTGATGAGACGCCTCATTATGAGCTGTCTCATCTGGATTTTCATTGTTTGCAATGGTATGTCCGAATTACCCGCTGTTCGAAGTTACCAGACTCGACCCTAATGCATTCGAAATAGCAGGTGGGAAAAAAGATATTGATCAAGCATCCAATTTTGCATAAATTAACGTAATCATTTGTTCATATTATAAGCACAGGATCTCAGATAAGCGACACAGGACAATCTTGGTCCAAATTGAAATTCCACTTTCCAGTCTAAGGCCCGATTTCACGTCGAACTTAGTACTCGGATCAGCATTCGAAACACCAAATTTTTACATTGCGCCTTACGCTAAAATAAACCACGGACTTGTTAAAATGAGTTCTAACTACGACGTGAAATCGGGCTTTAGAGCACTACTTTTGTGGAATATTGCCAAATGCAAGTCTGCAGCTATCCAGTAAGTGTCAATGTCTAAAAGCCCAACATACAAAAATCAAATGCAACAGACTCTCGTAATCCCAAACACTGGTCTCTCAAAATATATAGAATATAGAATTGTACAGAATATAGTTCGGACACATTTCCTATGTTTCTGATGATCTCTAACTACTGAAATCTTGAAATAAATTTCATGGGGCCGGAAAATTTCCTTTTAAATATCAATTGCTTCAGATGAACTTCAACTTGAAGATATCGAGAGTTGACTGTGCTCATCCTACTAAACTCAAACTACTGATATCTCAAAGTATTTTTTCTGGGACCAGAAACATCACTCTAAGATATCAGTTGTTTGATATTAACTTCGATCCCGAGATATCGAGATTGACTGTACTCATCCTACTAAACTCAAACTACTGATATCTCAAAGTATTTTTTCTGGGACCAGAAAATTTACTTTATGATATCAATAGTTTGAGATTGAACTTCGACGTCGAGATTTGAGTGTACTCATCCTAAATTATCACAAACTACTGATATCTCAAAGTATTTTTCGGGACCAGTTTGGGATGAACTTCGACTTCGAGATATCGGGAGTTGACTTCAGTTATCCAGCAAGCATTCGATGCTGAAGCAACATTTTACCAACGTTGATTCAATTCGCGACACGAGAAAACCAACAAAGTGGCTGTGCGCCCAGCGCAGACTCAGATCAGCCTGGGCATCCGCCCAGTCTGATCAGAGTCTTCGCTGTCCGCATGGAGGTAGGTTAGACCCTCAGCTACCCTTTAGGCGCTTAGCAAAGAGTCTGATCAGACTGGGCGGATGCTCAGGCTGATCTGCTGGGCGCACAACCACATTGTTGGTTTTCTCGTGTCGCGGCTCATTTTGCGTTCCCGTTAGGATTGTGTTGATACTGTGTTCGGCACTAGCATGCATGTAACTTTTGGTCACGCGAGCCCTGGTAGCTCAATAGGTTAAGCGCTGGCCAGCTGATCTGGCCGTCCTGGGTTATAGACCCACTGGAGGCGGAAATCTTTCCAATCGTAAACGGGGTTTCATTGAACACAGCCCTTCATTATTACTCTACCACCGTCCTGATGTGACTGACTGAAAAGGTAAAGGTTTCCCAGAGCCTAATAGCCGTAGCAGTGGGGGTTAGAGACCCATTGTATCTTGGGCACAGCTGATGCAAGGCGGAGCCCATCTCTCTCCTTTCGCTGCCTTATCCTTCTCTGATTCGAAAAAGGTACCCATTTACTGCTGAGTTGACAGAGAGGGTTTTCCAGTCGTCGGATGGCGACGGTGAGCCGCGAACTCACGACCGTCCGGTGACTTTCCGCACAATAACCGAGCCACTCTAAGCGCTAGACTACGGCGCCTCTCAAGAGAGAGACTCGAGAGAGAGAGACTGACTGTAATAGTGTTAAAAAGGACGTAAAATCGCAAGTCATCCGATCACATGCCGGGACCGTAGAAAACAGCTACATGCCAGACGTGCGGTGATATTGTTGCCATGGGTCACACTGAACCCTACCAAAATGTTACTTCAGAAGATAACGAATCATATGAGACCTAGTTTTGGTGTATATATCTGTAATCTTTGTCACCCAAACACACAGTCAACCCCTAAATCAACAAGGTAAGTCAAAGTTATTTGATTGTTAACTATTGATTCTAAACAAAAAGAAATCTTTAACAATTTAATTCTTGATATCAAAATATAAGATACTTTGACATTTGAAAGCAGAATTTATCATATCTTCGTTGCAGCTGGTGTTGTGCTGTGTGGCGTCTGTAAAAGTGTTCACGTACATCATCATAGTGCAGATTGCATATTGTCTGGTCCTTTGGGATCATTGGACTCATTCTGAGTCAGTTTGAAGATAGACTTCAAGTGACAGTGTGTGTGTGTGTGGGTGGGGGGGGGACGTGAGCAGCGTTTTAACATTACATTATTGCACAGGAACATACACAATTAAACCGAGTCTGCTATTTTTTCCTTGATGTGCTCCTTGTTTCCAGAGGAATTTTCTTCAGGATTTATTTTATCTTTGCTTCAACTGGTGTTGTGTCGTGTAGCGGCACTGTACATCATCATAATGCACGTTATACAGTTTCTTGTGCTTTGGGATCATTAGAAGTCAGTTTGAAAATGGGTTTCCGGTGAAGCCGTGGCTATTGGGACGATGGTCTTTACAAGCCTAGAGCTTCCGACCAAATCCCGATAATTGATTCTGTACATTTGTATGTGCTCGTTTTTTTTTTTTTTGAAATAAATATTGTTTAAACCAAGCCGTGGCTAGACGGCACATTTTTGCGCATTTCCAGACTCAAGCCTTTTATCCATTTCCGTTCCTTTGACCAGAGGATCTTTTTATTCCCCCTTTTTTAAATTTGTTTATTTACTTCTTTTAATTTCTCATGTTTTTTTTTTTTTTTTTTTTTTGTCTCATTTTTTCTGTCTGACAGATGTTCCGTCTCGCGCTCGCCGTCACGTTAGTAGCCATTGCCCTGGGGGCCAATATTTTCAACTTTGACTCTAGCTTGGATGATGAGTGGGCAGCGTACATACAGAAATACAACAAACAGTACATGCTGGGAGAGGAAATTTCAAGGTGGGTTTACTCCTTCCACTTCCAACTACACGTAAGTCTAAAGGGGTCACACATATGTTGTTAAGAAATAAGAAAAATGTCTGAAAATTATCCTAAAAAAACTTAATATTTGGACTCTGAATAAGACAGTTTTAGGTTTGGACTATATATAAGCGTCATACTACCATTTCACTTTAATTTAGGTCTGCAAAGGCATATACATTTTATTCGATCCAGAACTAGAGTGAGAATTTTGCATTTTACTATATTTGTTTATTTGTTTGACTCGTCAGAACTAGGATGTGCACCTCATGGATACGTTCCGTTCAACCTCTTGGGGAACATCGTTAATTAGAATTGGACAGGGGAAAATATAACTGAATTACTGCGAAGTCAAACTTGTTTGTTGGAACTCCAGCTTAATTTCACGCATAATAGCGTATGGTCAACAATACTATCTTTAGAATAAAATTTTATTTCAAACCATATTTTCTCCCCCATTTTCACCATTAGCATAAGCATATATTACTAATGCATATATTTTTGCTCTGGATAAAAAATCATGAAAATACAATGTTAATTGTTCAACAGTTGATCACAATGTAAATCTGGCTGGCAGTATGGAGTGCAGTACAATGTGGCATGTGCGCCCAGTAAAGAGTCAGATCAGCCTGGGTATTCGCCCAGTCTGATCAGAGTCTTCGCCGTGCCCTTGAATGGTAGCTTAGGTCTATGCTACCATTTAAGCGCAGCCCAGACTGATCAGAGTATTCGCCGTGTGCTTAAATGATAGCTTAGGTCTAAACTACAATCTAAGCGCACAGCGAAGACTCTGTTAAGACTGGGCGCGACGTAAGCTACCATTTAAGCGCACGGCGAAGACTCTGATCAGACTGGGCGAATGCCCAGTCTGTTCTGAGTCTTTACTGGGCACACAAGCCACTCTGTTGGTTTTATCGTGTCCCGGCTCATATTAAAATGAAAAGCATGCAGTGAACTATAATTATGGTTCTTTTTATTTTACTAGGAGGCACACATGGGAGTCTAACTTAAAAATCATCAAGAAACACAATTTGGAGGCTGACAGAGGGGTCCATACTTTCTGGCTTGGCATGAACGAATATGGAGACATGGTAAATACATATCACTTTTTTTTTTATTCTTATAACCGATAACGAGATTCTATGGAAGCGTCCTAGTGACAGGTAAAAAAATATTTATTGGAGTTAGTAAGTCCTACGTAGGAGTTAATAAGTCCTACGTAGGACTTCCTATCTCCTACGTATGAGATAGATATTTTTTTAACCTGTCACTAGGACGCTTCCATAAGATTCACACAATAGGACATGGTACAACTAGAGTATTATAACTACAATACTTTAATTGGGTACTACGGCGGGACACAACCAAATTTTTGTTCAAAGTAGATGAGATGTTCCCTCTGGGGAAAATTGGCTGTATAGTTATATTTATGTCGGGAATTTTACTATATAGCCATATTTCCGCGGTTTGGGGAGGATTAAGACAACTAGGAGCGTAGGGGTGGTGGGTGGGGGTGATACTATCTGACAGGAATACCTCAGTATTCATTTGAATATGTTTACAGATGGATCGTATAAAATATTCTTAGAGCGTTTGGTACATGTTATTATAACACTTTCCATACGTGCCTTAGGACTGGGAAAAGAATATATAAGATTTTCTTAAAACTGGCTAGTCATGGCTGGTCAGGATCGGCACTGTTACCATTCGAATGTACAAAGTGTGGCAAATTTCTGTTGCAAGAGACGGTTGGCATATTCGACTGGCCACTTCGTGTTCACGGTTCTTAATGTAAATCTCTTGTTATATAGAAAAAGTGCTTTACGCAAGAATCGTGATCAAGGCCTACTTTTATTCCATTCCATCTGCATCTTTTGTCAGACACATTACTGCACTGTACAACTAAACCATTTCATTTTTATGACCATTTCGCTATAATCATTTTTGGCCCAAATTTTTAGACTTTTTACATTTCAGACCCTTGATGAGTTTGTGAAGACCATGAACGGTTACAAGATGAACAACAACAGAACTGCTGGTGCAACTTTCCTTCCACCCATGAACGTTAACTTACCTGACGCTGTAGACTGGAGAAAAGAAGGTTACGTCACTGAAGTTAAAAATCAGGTAAGGCAGGTTGTTCACTGAAATTAAAAGCAGGTAAGTCCGGTTGTTCAAAACTAACAATGTCGTTAGCTAACGAGACATTAAACTATAAAAAGTAATTTACGCAAAAAACGCTGCCATATTTTTGGCCGAAAAAATGTGAAGAGTTTTTGCAGTGTAAAAGCTCCTCACAGTTTTTCAATAAAAGTATTACCGCATTTGATGTTTTAGAGGTCTGTAAGACTTAACGATTTTGCGACTTACAACTTTGTCTAGCCAACGACACTTTGAACAACTGGGCCCAGGTAATAATGTTTTCTACGTTACAATTGAGTTTTAGCGTGTGCATTTCGCACTTGCTGACGGTAAAGACTAATAGTCAACATTTTCATGTATAAGGTAAATGGTACATAATCAAATAAATCTGATGAATAATGTTCTCTGAAAGGCTTTAGGGGTATTTAGCGGTTATGACGTATTTTTCTTTCGAAGAAACAATTAATTTATCGTTGTTAAAATACACTTTTTCATGATTAGGACAGAAACTTTGTTGATGATCCATAGGGCACCCAGCCTTGACGGCACGTTCTTTCAACGTTAATTTGTCGTCAAGTCGTTGCATTAATATTGAAATGCTGTTTGTCTCTTATCAAGGACGGTTCATCGATGTTGGCATTGTGTTGTTTTTTATGTCGTGTATCGAAAGTTGTTTTGATACACCACCATGTTTTCCGCTTTTTTCGAAGAGAGACAACTTTTATCACAGCAGGCACATGACGTCACAATGACGTCGTACTGACATTGATGCGAAGTGATGACGTCGCATCGTTGTCAATACGGCGTCATTCCAACGTGGCACCAATTTATCCTACGGCTGCTTAACATTTAAATACGGAGCACCGGAAGCTCAGTGGGTTAAGGGCTAGCCTACTGATCTAGCGGTCCCGGGTTCGATTCCCGCTGGCGGAAATTTTTCTAGCCGTAAACGGGGTTCCATCGCACAGCCTTTCATTATCACCCTCCCATCGCCCTGATGTGACTAAAATGCTTTTGAAAGGGACTTAAAATCGCCAGTCATTCATTCAATCTTTGTATAGGAGCGGCTGTAGTGTAGTGGATAACATTCCGGACTACCAATCCAGGGGTCGCAAGATCGATCCCACGCTTCGCCGGTCTTTCGGATGAGACTTTAAACCGAGGTCCCGTCTCCATATGACCTCGTTGGTGGGACGTTAAACCCGAGCTCACTCACTCCATCTGTGTATGTGTGACAGTTGATTAGCAGTATGAGAATCGGCCTGAAAAATCAAGATAACTTTTTGCATAAAGTTTATCTTTTTGTCTTGTGTGATCATAAATGAGCCGCGACGCGACAAAACCAACAATGTGGTTGTGCGCCCAGCGCAGACTCAGATCAGCCAGGGCATCTGCCCAGTTTGATCAGAGTCTCCACAGTCCGCATGAGGGTAGCTTAGACCCTTAGCTACCCTTTAAGCACTTATCGAAGAGTCTGACTGGACTGGGTGGATGCCCAGGCTGATCTGAGTCTGCGCTGGCCGCAAAACCACTTTGTTAGTTTTCTCGTGTCGCGGCTCAATTATGAAAATATGTCACACAGATAAGAAAAAATCTTTACTGTTAAAAATCAGAACACTGTAGAAGCAGATGGCGGAATTACATGACATACTTGTTACAGATATCTCTGGCAATGTGTTTTACCGTATTTATTCGGTTAATAGATGGATGAATGAATTGCGATTTTACGTGCTTTGTAACAGTATATTTCATTCATATCAGGACGATGGCTGGGTGATAATGAAAGGCTGCGTGCAATGAAACCCCGTTAACTTTTGAAAAGATTCCCGCCACAAGCGGGTCTCGAGCCCGAGGCCGTTAGATCACCAAGCCAGCGCTTAACCTACTAGGTACCGGGGCTCCTAATCATTCGGTTATAAGACGGATGTTTTCCCCTTCCAAAACAATTAAAAATTTGGATCCGCCCTATGTGAAAATAGATTTTTTAGATGCGAAATTAAATGACCCAAATCATGTTGTAAGGCATTTTATATGAAACTCAATGATGTTTTTAATTATTTAGTTTAAAGTTAGCTAATGCCGTTCATTTAGAATGACGATACTTTAGTGGGAAGCTTGTAGCGATACCTCACGAAGTGTTTCCTTTTTTCACCACGGATAGAGCGATCGGGCCTTTAATAGTAGCCTCTTTAGAGAAAGAAAATGTTCACCATGGCACCAGAACGACCTTGGTCATGTATCGATACACCGTGACTTGTCCAAATACATTGTATCAGTATCGTATGTCACGGTATATTTACAGGGTCAGTGTGGCTCGTGCTGGGCGTTCTCTGCTACCGGGTCCCTCGAAGGTCAAACCTTTAAGAAATCCAAGAAGCTCCCATCATTGTCTGAACAAAACTTGGTGGACTGCTCCGGGAAACAAGGTAACTTTGATGATAAGGATATATACCAGAGACAGCTCACTAACTGCATTTTCCCCACCTTTTAGCTCGCAAATATGTACGTAATATGAAATAAGCCCTGCATATAGGCGAGCACATCGCTCTTTACAATGCTCTCCAGATTTACAGAGTAGAGAAATTTCTGCATTGCAGAATTTACACATAAATTCTTGTACCGCATTGCTATCCCTACACATGCTACAGGTGGTGTATTTGCAATAAAATCATTGCAACTCAGCAGCAGCGAATTCCGTCTACCAAACTGATGAGAAACTGTCAGAGAAAAGCTTTTCCCCTAGTAGCGTTTCCCCACGGAAAATGGGCTGTAATTCTTTACATTTCTTCTCTACGTCGCCTTCTAATTTCTTTTAATTTCACCCGATGCTCATGCTCCTTGCATTTTATGTACTGTCCATGTAGTGATCTACCGCCACAGAAGCGGTTAAAGTTGACGCCATCTTATTTTTCTCAGACAGAACGTTTGCCGTCTTTACGTAACGTAGCGCCAGGAAGACTGTCCAAACTCTATTTCATAATGATTTGGTGGATTTCTATTCAAGCCAGTCCAATTTTGATAAAACGAAAGCGGAAGCGTGTCGTAACGAAAGAAATTTCATTGAAAGTAATGTATTTTGTAAGCAAAAATATGTCTTACAACTCTTCTACCATAGAACTCCCGCTCTTTCAAAGCTCCTGCAGGCGCCTGCAAGTTAGTGCTCGCTATAAGACGAGCTATTCGTGCAGTCACTACGGCGTTGGCGTCCGCATACACGTTGCATTACATTTTTATATTTATCTACAATGTATTTATTCAAATGTTTTATGATACATACATACATACATACATACATACATACATATCGTATCAGTAACTACTGAATTGAACTGTAGACAATTTTACTTTTATTTGTTCTAGATATGCATTGACTTCGCTGCTAAGTGTAAAATGATCCGAATCTTGTGTCCTCGACCGAGAGTTTCAGTGCGATATCAAGACAATTTTGTAATATATTATAGGCAACCAAGGCTGTGAGGGAGGTCTCATGGACCAAGCTTTTACCTACATCAAGGAAAACAGTGGAATTGACACAGAAGCCAGCTACCCATACAAAGGAATTGTAAGTTTGTGTGTGTGTGTGTGTGTGTGTGTGTGTGTGTGTGTGTGTGTGTGTGTGTGTGAGTGTGTGTGTGTGTGTGTGTGTGTGTCCATTCTTATAAGGATGTTCCCGGGGAAGCTCAACGGAACGAATCAACAAGGTGCACCTCTGGACACCTCTCTCCAATTCGAACAGAATTAAGAGTGTTTCAAAATTTAAGTTTATGAAGGACGGTATCTCATTTAAACCGCAATGGTGTCTTTATTTTCGAGGAAAAGTATACTCTAGGACGCGGATAGACTTTGTGCGAGGAGATGTGAGTTCTGGATTTGTACTTTTGAGCTTCCTGGGGAAAATCGTTATATGAGAACTGGGTTCGAGGTTTTAAAACTTGAGCATAATTTCAAACTCAAAATAAAGCACACTGATTGGCTGCTTCCGAGCACATATTTCAAACTCAAAATAAAGCACACTGATTGGCTGCTTGTGCTCGGAAGCGGCCAATCAGTGTGCTTTATTTTGAGTTTGAAAATGTACTCAAGTTTTATAATCTCGGGGCCTGGACGAAAAAATATAAGAAAATGTTTTACAGTAATGGTGAAAATGAGTCACGGTCAACAAACCCTATTCTGCTCACTGGCCTCTACCGTCACTTAACCATATACGTTTGGTCTCAATCCATCCACAGGCCCTTGAGCTATTTCTGGAGCTATTTCAGTTTAGGGTCTGGAAATTCCTACTGTGATCTTGAAAATAGGGGTCAAAGTCCTACTCACACCTGATTAGCTGTCTAGCTTGTCTGAACGTTAACTAGATGCTAGTCTGGTAACGTTAAATAGATGTTAGTCGGGTGAAATCCCCCTGCGACTTGAAAATACAGTCAGGATCACAAAAACATAATCACCCATTGATGTTGACATTACGGTGTAATGACGTCGTACTGACATCGATGAGACGTAATGACATCATATCAACATTACTACGACGTCATTTCGATGTCAGTTGCCCACTGGGGACATATATTCCTATATGGCATTTGGTTTAGGAGATGGTGGCGCAAACAAGTCATTTTTAAAAAATACACGAAGAGCTTTTTGTGACCTTGAAAATGGAATCAATGTCACCAAAACCTATTCAATTTTGCGCCTTTCTCTGTTGCTGTTTCCACGCTAGTTTGGTAAGAATCTCATTTTTGTTCAGGAGACAGTATGCAGGCAAGTCATTTCTAAAAGCCCAGATTTCCTCTCACCTAGAAAAAGGGGTCAAGGTCAGTATGCAGGCAAGTCATTTCTAAAAAGCCCAGATTTCCTCTCACCTAGAAAAAGGGGTCAAGGTCAATATGCAGGCAAGTCATTTCTGAAAAGCCCAGATTTCCTCTCACCTAGAGGAAGGGATCAAGGTCGCTTAACCCTAATCATCTCTGCACCTTCTCAAAATTCTCTCTCTCTCTCTCTCTCTCTCTCTCTCACACACACACACACACACACACACACACACAGAGCAATCTCTGCAGCCAAGCTTTATTTGCGTGCTTTGGGGTGTGAAAGATCTGTAGTGTTTGCACTTTATTCCTTGACATAGCTTTGACGGTATATCTTTTGAAATTTTGCAGACGTCAATTCTGTCGTCTGCCGTTAAGAAGAATGAAATGGATGTTCTCGCACTGTATATTTTGCAGACGTAAATTCTGTCGTCTATTGTTAGGAAGAGTGAATTGGATGTTCTTGCACTGTATTTTGTAGGATGAATCATGCCACTTTAACCCCGCCAATGTTGGTGCTACCGACACAGGATTTGTTGACATCAAAAGCAAGAGTGAATCTGACCTCCAATCAGCTGTTGCAACTGTTGGTCCAATCTCTGTAGCTATTGACGCCAACCACGTATCATTCCAACTCTACAGGTGAGTAATTACTGACGTCAACCACGCAGCATTCCAACTCTATAGGTGAGAAAATCTATTGACGTTAACCATGTAGCATTTTCAATTCTAAGGTGAATAACCATTGACGTCAATCATGTATCATTCCAGCTCTACAAGTGAGTAACTACTGACGTCAACCACGTAACATGAGTGCATATTTACGTCTTCTACGTTACAGTCTAACTCTACAGTATAGGTAGCTTTTGGCGTCAGTCACATAACAGTTAATCTCTACAGAGGAGTTACTATTGACGTCAATCATATAACATTTCTCCTCTACGGGTAGTAGCTACTGACACCAACCAGTTAACACTCAAACTCCTCAGGTGAGTACCTATTCACGTCAGCCATGTAAAATTCCAGTTCTATCAAATGAGTGGCTATTGGTGTCAACCACGTATCATCCCAACACTACAGGTAACTATTGCACAGTATCCGAACCACCTCTTCCGGTTTTCATAGCGTTGAATCGAGAGTACAAAATTCGCTTATAACCAGTAGCCGGAAATCATTATGTTTTGAGTTTTTATCCGGAATCTACTGCGTCATTTATAGTTATTCAGCTTCGAAAATGTAAAGAGGTAAGTTTAATATAATTTTCTCTTCGGTCTTTTACTTTATTGCCCTGTACAATGAAAAACTCCTTGCCGTCGCAGATTTTTTTTCCGAACAGCTTTATTTAACACGAGATTGTGTCGTGCAAAACTTAGCTATCATTCTTTTATCAAAACTAACAAACTGTAGATTGATAACGCCTTCCGTTTATTCTAAAGATTTTTTTATAAAACATGTAAGAAAATGCTCAAAATGGTTTAAGAATCATGCCAAGGGCGATTTGAATACTGTACCAATTACTACCCACCCATACACGACATTGTACAGGGTAATAAAGTAAAAGACCGAAGAGCAAATTATATTAAACTTACCTCTTTACATTTTCGAAGCTGAATGGCTATAAATGACACAGCAGATTCCGGATAAAATCTCAAAACATAATGATTTCCGACTACTGGTTATAAGCGAACGTTTGTACTCTCGATTCAACGCTATGAAAACCGGAAGAGATTGTACATGTAGTTCGGATACTGTGTATTGTCTTCAACCACGTACCATTCCAATGCTACGGATGAGTAACTATTGACGTCACCGATGTAACAGTTCAGCTCTACAGTACAGTAACTATTGCTACTGACATCAATTATTCCAACTGTATAGGCCAGTAGCAATTTACGCAAGTCAGTGTCAGTTAAAGACAAATATTCTCCACTATATAGAACACCCCCACCTCCACAGTCTTTATTGGTTTTATGACCTTGTTATGTCATTACCTATGTGAGAAAGGGGATTTCCTTTGACAAAATAGCAGTGTCACGGGACTGTTGTATACATGCAATAGGATTATGAGACCCTATAAACAAGAATATTTGTCTTTAATTAGCTACTAACACCATACAATATCAGCCTAATACTACAGGCAAGTAGCTATTGACGCAAGTCACGTATCATTCCAGTTCTACATGCAAGTTACGACTGACGGCCATTAAGATGCCAATTCAGTTGTAAAAAGCTAAGGCGTCTAATCACATGTCATTCAATCGTTGATGCCTCCAATTCAATCACACGTATCAGTCCAACTCGATAGACACATGTACATATAAACATTTGTTGACATCAGACACACGCCATTCCAATTCTACAGTTAACCCCATTGATACCAATGGGTATGTATCACGAAGCAACGTAACTGCGTATATTCCTGGAAGGGACGTCTAAGATATTTTCCTTCTATGATATTTTCCTGGCCTTGCCTGTAAGTATTTCTTCTGTCCAATTCTCATAACACTGGTCCCAAGAAGGCTCAAGAGAACTAATCCATAATTCACACCTCCTAGCACTGAATCTGTCCGCGACCGGAGAGTATACTTTTCCTCGAAGACACCATTGAGGTTTGAACTAGATACCTACAATTCAGAATCAAATTGGAGAGAACTTGGGCAGACTCGGTGTCAAGAGATCCATCTCATGGATTCGATATGTTGAGCCTCCCCGGGAACACCGTTATGAGAATGGACTGTATGCAAATACGCCGGTGTGTCTTGAAATTTTGTCAGATTGACAAAACTCAATACTTCCCCTGGTTTACTATGTTTTATGTTTTCAAGGATGTTAGGAAACGAAATAAAACTGTTATGAAACGAAAAAGAGACATGGTTACCAAACGACCTGATCAGGTCGTTTGGTAACAATGACTTTTTCGTTCGTTTCGTAACAGCTGTTTTTCGTTTCGTAACAACTCTTGTATATACATAGTTAACCAGGGGTGAATACACTCCTGCGTAATTGCGCAAAGGCTGACATGCATATTCATTTATTATTTTGTTTGTTGATTTTTGTTTCTAGATCTGGTGTGTATCATAACTTCTTGTGTTCCCAGACCAGACTGGACCATGGTGTCCTGGCAGTAGGTTATGGTCAGAAAGACAGTGCTGATTACTGGCTAGTGAAAAACAGGTAAAACTATAACTTCACATACGCCAGTATTAAAAGAGTGTAGGAAATAATTTAAATGGGAGGTAATTAAAAATGTCATTGAATTTACAGTCGTGTTTTAAAAAGGCTGATTGACTGTAGAGGGAGATACACAGTCTTACCAGAATCTTCCCTTTTCGCAAAAAAAAACAATTTATGAATCCTCTGCTATCTTAAAAGAGAAAAGGGACGACTGATAAGTCAGAGCAAATGCCTAGATTGATTTAGTATTTACAGTGCGTACTTGGGTTACGGTCCGTTTTAACGCAACACTTGATTTAAGGATTTACAGTGCGTACTTGGCTTACGGTCCTTTTTCACGCTACACTTGATTTAAGTATTTACAGTGCATACTTGGCTTACGGTCCTTTTTCACGCAATACTTGATTTAAGTATTTACAGTGCGTTCTTGGCTTACGGTCCTTTTTCACGTAACACTTGATTTAAGTATTTACAGTGCGTTCTTTGCTTACGGTCCTTTTTCACGCATCTTTTGATTTAAGTTTTACAGTGCGTACTTGGCTTACGGTCCTTTTACACGCAACACTTGATTTAAGTATTTACAGTGCGTTCTTGGCTTACGGTCCTTTTTCACGCATCTTTTGATTTAAGTTTTACAGTGCGTACTTGGCTTACGGTCCTTTTACACGCAACACTTGATTTAAGTATTTACAGTGAGTACTTGGATTACGGTCCTTTTCCACGCAACACTTGATTTAAGTATTTACAGTGCGTTCTTGGCTTACGGTCCTTTTTCACGCAACACTTGATTTAAATATTTACAGTGCGTTCTTGGCTTACGGTCTTTTTTCACGCACCTTTTGTTTTAAGTTTCACAGTGCATACTTGGCTTACGGTCCTTTTACTCGCAACACTTGATTTAAGTATTTACAGTGCGTACTTGGCTTACGGTCCTTTTTCGCGCAACACAAATCAGATAAGACTAATTCTGTGTGTTCTATTGCAGCTGGGGCAAGAGTTGGGGAATGGAGGGTTACATAATGATGTCAAGAAACAGGAACAACAACTGTGGTATTGCCACTCAGGCCAGTTACCCCACCGTCTAGACACAGCACAGACACGTCCGCGTTACAATATAGTTCGTGTGTAATAAAAATTAAATAAAAATAAAGGAAGTTTAATTGTCTTCTTTGTATATGTTGCGCACACCAAATATATATGAGCCGCGACACGAGAAAACCAACAATGTGGATGTGCGCCCAGCGCAGACTCAGGTCAGCCTGGGCATCCGCGCAGTCTGATCAGTGTATTTGCTTTGCGCTAAACTGGTAGCTAAGGAACTAAGCTACCTCCATGCGGTCAGCGAAGACTCTGATCGGACTGGGCGGATGCCCAGGCTGATCTGAGTATGTGCTGGGCGGACAACCACTCTGTTGGTTTTCTCGTGTCGCGGTTCATATGTGAGTCTACGGAGGATGGGCATACCTCCATATTGTTTTTTTCTGCCATTTTACCAAGGGGGTTAAATTTTCGTTACTTCATCGTGTTTGCTTCACTAAGCAAAGTAGCCTTCCCAATAGCGGTCCTCCATGCACTCCCCCTCCCCATCAACCATCCCCTCCCCTCCCCTCCCGCACAAAGAAGCAGACGGTAATATTTAGTGTGAAAATTTGTAAAATAAAAGTTTCGTCTTAGCTCATCACGTTTAGAGACGTTCGCACATGCTTGTCTGAGCATGCTAAGTTCGTGTCTAGATAGGCCTTTATATCTCAAGATAGGTTTTCGCTTTATGTGGCTTTTATAGCTCCAAATGATTAAACATTCATGCCTTCGTCAGAAGTCAGTTATCTTAATCTTACAGTGAAAAAGAATTAATTAGTGCTTAGCAAAAACATTTTGAAATCCTGGCTGAGCCAACTTTGCAGACCCAGATCAATTAGAGCAGTCCAATCACAAGTGCAGTCTGATCAGGATCTGCACTGTTTGCCGAACACAGCCACGATGAAACAAATGGACTCAAACTGTCTATACTCGAAGATGAGAAAATTCAATGTTTTGGTATAATTGCGAGGCCCGAGTATTTGGATAAATGCTGATTTTAGATAGTATACAAGAACAATTGTTGCCGATTAACTGATAAAAGAATTGATCTGTTAAGAAGTCAGCCTGTACGGTGAGTCAGCATAGCCATGAAAACTGTAGAATATTCAGTGTTTTTTTAAACCCCGCATCATATGATTCCGGAGGCATATGGTGTTTCGGTTGTGCATCCGTACGTACGTGATCCTGTTATACTAAGGTTAAGGTTTTGTGCGAGGTAGATTTCAGGGCTCCTATTATTGTAGCTGTCAGAGAGTGGTTTTTCCCCCTTTCCCCCCGGAAAAATGACTATAGGAAGGACGACTATATAGTGGATTGTCCGGACCTCATAGAGCCACTTTTCCCCCATAGTCCCTTTTCTCCCCACCGGGAAATTGACTATTAGTGAATTTTGTGTCGCTATTGGTATTTTTCGGAACGGAACGAAACGGACCGTAATGGAACAGAGACATTTCACGGAATTAATCGCATTAGACATGCATCTGTTTTTCGACGAAGGTAATAAAAGTGATTAATTCCAAAAAATCAATATGCAAATTTAGCAACCGTATTTTTATAATAATCAATAATTACTAATTTAAGAAATGAGCAAGGTGCGATTTCTTCCCATATAGGTACACATACGCATGCAAGCTTACAGGAAGATGTAAGAACCGATGTTTTGTCCAGTCATGTTTGATTAAGGAGGCGGTTTATTACATTGAAAATAATAATCGGAGGTGTGTCACGATGGGAGTCGACCTCACGACTCCTGCATGAAAGGCGAACACTAGTCCAGGCACTCCGCTGCGCGCACGCACAGATGAACGATTGTACGAACACAAAATTATACAAATTTATGCACAGAACCACGTACACTCATAGCCGTTTTTGGCTAACATTGAAAAGCAAAATGCCTGCCTGTTTTCCCCGAAACAAAAATCAAACTGATGTACACACGCATGCGGTTCTAGCAACAGTTATCCATCGATGTTTTACGGACAGATACACGTATTTCTGTTTCACCTCACTATTATGATTGGAGAAGGAGCAAATTCCACTATGTAGTGTATTTTCCTGCAACCATATTACCAGGGGGGAAATCCACTATAGAGGGGAAAAACGGCTATGCAAAAACACCTATAGTAGATTTTCCCCTGGGAAAATTGGCTATATAGTCATATTTCCGGGGGGAAATTCTACTATATAGCCATTTTTCCGGTGGGAAATTCTACTATGGAAAAATCATAGTCATTTTTCCGGGGGGAAAAACTACTAGGGGGGAAAAGCTACTCTCTGACAGTAGCAACTTTACGTCCATGTCAACAAAGCGTTTTCTTATTGAAATAATGTTCAGTTTGAAGGCGTTAAAATCCCATTTTAAAGGGTTAAATGACACTACTTCACGTAACCAGACAACCCCATATGGACAAATGGACTCATCAATTTGCTTGAGATAGAATAGCCTATTTTGCATAAATGGGTTAAACGTATTAAAGATTGCAGAAACGGTCCACCGTAATTACCTGAAAGCCGTTTTTGTCTTAATAATTGAATGCGCTATTTTTTATTTATTTTTTTTGTTTTGTTTTGTTTTATTGCTTTTTCGTCCCATCTAAATTGCCGTAAATCAATATTTCTCACACATTGAACAAAAATATCCCTTTGTTTGGTCATACATTTTTTCTTTCTCATAAACGGAATAAGAATATCCAGTTGTATGGCCATACAAGACCCCCTTGTTGTCATGCGAACTATCTGTAACGGAGTTCCCGACACGGCCCCGGGAACAAGTGCCACATGACACCCTTTGTCTTGTCTTACAATATGTATTTTTTCCGACTGGGAGATTCTGCTTTAAATTTGTTTTACGATAAAAACCATAGCCGTTATTTTTCTCTGGGAAAGACTACTGGGTGAATGTGTGTTAGGGGGTGTGTGTGTGTGGGGGGGGGGGGGGGGGGGGGGGCAGAGAGAGAGAGAGAAAGCTACTCTCTGACTGACAGTAACAAAAAAAAACAACAAGACAATACCAGCAGAAAATTGGCATGTTACCGGTTAGGTAATTATTCTACTATGTAGCATTTTTTTTCTGCAACCGTGTTACCAGGAGAAACTCCACTTTTCCACAGGGTGTAAACCAGTCCGCCAATTTTCGCTTCCTGCTGAAACTATCCGTCATATTTGGCTTCCGCCGAGACTGTCCACGATCTCTTGCTTCCTGCAGGGACTACTGTCCTCGAAAAATGGCTTCCTGCCGAGACTGTCCGCGTGAATTTACTTCCTGCGAGAGCCTCGACAGGAAGCAGAATCACGCGGACAGTCTCTGCAGGAAGCCATTTATCATGTATAGAAGTCTCGGCAGGAAGCAAGAGATCGCGGACAGTTTCGGCGGAAACCAAATATGACGGACAGTCTCTGCAGGAAGCGAAAATTGGCGGACTGGTTTATACCCTGTGTATAAGGGGAAAACGGCTATGCAATAACACCTATACGTGCTTTCCTCGGTAGATTTCATTATGTTGCCGTTTTTCCTTATGTGAAAAGAAATCATCGCCTTTTTTTCTGGGCGTAAGCCTACTAAGGGGTTTGGGCGACGGGGGCTACTCTCTGGTTACAATCAAGTAACCTATCATACTTCTAACTTGTATTCCGGCAATCTGGGGTTTACGTTTTTTGGGAGGCTGGTTGAGTTGTGAGCTTAACTGATAAAGATATATAACTGCAGACATGCTGACAGTAGTTTTGTCGTGTTCAAGTCATACCCATAAAGCTGTCTTCTAACCAGGTGTGGAGGGGCGGCGGTACTGTAGTAGATAACGCGCTAGACTACCAATCCAAGGTCGCAGGTTCAATCCCCGCTTCTCCGGCCTTTCGACTGAGATTTCAAACCGATGTTGCGTCTCCATATGTATTATGTCTTGGTGGGTCGTTAAAAAACCCGAGTTCACTCACTCACGTCTTCTGACACTTCGGACGAATAATATTTTTATTACTTGGAAAAATGAATAAAATGCATTCTTTTGTTTCGATTTTAACAATTGATTTATTCTCTATGTTCTCTTCCATAATATACATACAATATTAATGCTGGTTCAAGTCTAGCGTTCGTTCCCAACTGAAATAAAATACATAGGATTTCTATGGCACAAAAGCTATCGTAAAATTTCAAGTATTGGGACAGTTAGGTCTGAGCAAACAGTATAAGCTCAGATCAGACTGCTCCTAAAGAGCAGTCTGATCAGGGTCTATATGCTTTGCAATCCCATTTGCATCTTTTGAACGATTTACCGCATTGTAAAACAAAACTGTTGCATTTTAGGACAGTGACTGTAATTATTTAAGGTGTCCCAATTTTTAGAAATTTTCCGGCTCTCCATTACGGGTATGCAGTGCTTTGTCTTTTGAAACAATAATTTGCCCCTATGTGTCAGAGGAATTGTATTTGTACATAACGGTACTTATTTAACTCAAACAAAGGTTTTACAGGATAAAACAAGTTATTTTTTAGCCTAGCCACAAGAAAATATACGTTGAGGCTTGTGCAAACAGCGAGAACTCTGATCAGACTGCGCGTCTGAGTCTTCGCTGCTTGGACGAACATTGTACGAATTCAAAATAATCTATACAGTTAAATGCAGCGACCGATCAACTGCACATGGCACATACTTATAAATCACGTAAATTACCTTTTTTCGCGGTACACACAATATTTTTCAAAAAATACACCCAGATCGATTCTAAAATTTGAAAAAAAAATAGTTGAGAGACAACACCCTTTACCATTCCAGAGGACCAGTTGTTGCATAAGGTTGTTCTTGTGTTGTATAAGGGACGCTGTGGTTTGGTGACTTGTGTGGTGCTTATTTTTGGGATGTATTTCAGTTAATTCCAAATTTTACCAAAATGTTCACTCGGACTTTAGGATTATTTTGCTTATTAGGATTACTTTTGGAGCTAGGATCTTCTCAAACAAGTAAGAACAACTATTTTGTATTACTGCTTTGCACATCTTTTTTTGTTGTTGTTGCTGTTGTTGAATTTTTCTTTCCGTAAGCTAAGGTGTACACTGATGTTCTAAAATTTCTCACTCAGTATAAAGTGTCCTGTTTCAATTCATATTTCAGTAATTCATTATTTCTGTTTTTTCTTTTCTTTTCTTTTTCTTTTCTTTATTTCTTCGACTTCTGTTTGCGAATGTGCAGTATTTGCAACATTATAAAAGGTTTTTGAATATACAGTCTACTCCCGATATCTCGAGCACTGATATCTCAAAATACCCTCTTATATCAAAGAATACATTTCCTATTTTCATTTACATTTCAACTCCTATTACCTCAAACTACTGATATTTCAAAGATAATTTACTTTGAGATATCAGTAGTTTGGGCTGAAATTTGACTTCGAGGTATCGAGAGTTGACTGTAGATTAAACGGCATGTATATGAACATCAAAGATTAGCAGAGCTCAGGACAAGACGGGTCTGAAAGTAATTCTAGGATAGTTTCTGTGTGATGCCTTTACACATTGCAGACTCTTCTGTCTATATAAATTGGAATAAAATGAAAGAGACCATTTGTCGATATAGGGGTGCTTGCTTCATTTCATCTTTATTTGTTTGCCAGAAACTGTTGTTAATTTATGCAAACAGTGCACAGCCTGATCAGACGCCGCGTTATGCGGCGTCTGATCTGGGTCTACACTGCTCATGCCCTTTTTATGTGGAACACTAGGCATAAATGGGTTAATCTCCATTAATCCTTAAAGCACCAAAAACTAAAATAGTTAAATTTGCAAACAGTGTAGGTCCAGATGAGGTGTCTGAATCTACACTGTTTGCCCTCTAGTGTTCGAATTCTTGATATGATATCGCTTGGACGAAACATTTTTTTGAAATTCAGCAGACGCATATTTTGTCGTCTGCTTTTTGGCGCATTAAGGGTTAAGTATGTTCTGATCCTTCCCGAGGCGGTTCTGGGGGACACAACATATGTTTTTAAGGAGAAACAAGGTAATTGTCCCAGAATCATGTAAAAAACCTTCTATCTAAAAAAAAGTACGAAACACATTTAACTATTTAGGAGATTTTCAAAATCAATCCTGCTGCTTCTATTTTATATTTAAAGTAGCTCAAGCACTTAGGAAAGCTTTTAATCCAAATACTATTAAGTGGGATACGCGCGAACAAGGCTTAGGATTAGAGTAATTTTAGCTGCGGCATACAAAAGGTGCCTAGTATGTCTCCCCAAAATGAAGGACTCGCAACTGTCTCAGGGAACCCCAGAATTAGTAATCCGTCTCAGAGCTAAATCTATCTACCCCCACCCCATCTCCTCCACCCACTTACGTTATCAATTTAAAATCTATGTGCTGTTCAGTCAGTATCTAGTGTTTCTTCCACAGGGTCCACATTTAAAAACGGTAAAGACTCGGATCAGCCTTTGGCATTCGCCCAGTCTGATCCGAGTCTTTGCTTTACGCTTAAAGGATAGCTAAGGGTCTAAGGTAGCTCCAAGCGGACAGCGAAGACTCCGATCAGACAGGGTGGGTGCCCAGGCTGATCTGAGTCACCGCTGGGCTCACATGCAACTTTGTTGGTTTTGTTGTATCGCGGCCCAATTATGTTATGAGCACCGTTTTCGCAGGTGGCGTAAGGAATAAACTTTAATATATTTTAATGAGAAATAATCTCTTCCTTTATTAGTGATGTTTTTATCAATAATCCATTAATCTTGACCATATTGAATTTAAATTATGGTGTCAAATTTTAACAATGGATTAAAATATTCGGTTAAAACGTAATTTAATAGTACTCTCGTAGTAAAATTTTTGTTTACAATTTCTTTTTTAGACAAATTGCCTGTAGGAAGATGTATTGAAAGATATTAGTTTGCATCTGTTTGTCTGCCCGTATCACTGAAACGTACTGTTTTACTGACAAAGCTGGAGCATTTCATAATCAATGATGTTTCGCTGATATGTTCGAAGGATTGCTTAGAAATTCTTATCAAAATAAAGAAAAAACAAATAATATAACGTATTAAGGTGAATAGGTACACCTCCATATTTTCCGCATTTTTATTATTTTTATTTATTCATTTTTTTTCAAAAGAAAACAGTTTTTGTGACACCATGTTTGCTATACCTGAAGACAAAACCCTTCCAAACACGGGTTCAACCCTTAAAGGAAAGAACTTGCTCCTACAAATCCTGTTACTTTTGAGATTGTGTTGTAGTATATGAATGTAATTTATAGTTAATAAAATATCGTTTAAACTAAGAGTTGAACCCAATTGTGTAAGAGGAGACAAAAGTAAAAAAATGGCGTTGCTGCTCCTGAAAGAATATCCATTCACCTTAAAAATACAGGAATTTTCTTCATTAAAGGAACCACGCCTTCTCCAATGTTCCGGTTGCGCACGCGCTTGTACAGTCACCCGACAGACATTCCACTCTTTTGGCTGTAAAGTATTATCAATTTTTAAACAAAAACAACAGCAACAGAAAAATCAAAATTTTACTAGTTAACAGTGTTATAAACACGATAAAGAGAACCTTGTAAGGCAGAGAGCAGTAAATGGTTGAACTTGTCGTAATCAAATGTCTTGTTTCAAAAACGTCATTAATTCTTTGAATATTCGAACAGAAATGCCTGGGCAAATACTGTAGACCCAGATCAGACTGCTCCCTGAGGAGCAGGCTAATCAGGGTCTACACCTTTTGCCATTACGCTGGTTATTATGGCACATTCACAAGAGAGCAAGACAAACTCAGCTTGCTAACTTTTTAGGGTCATAATACTGTGAAGAACTGTGTTTGCCAAATTTTTAGGAGTTTAATGAAATTCTATATGTCCTTTTTAACCTACACACCGCTAAAGTGCATAATAAGCAGTTTGATTCCAAAACAAAAAACTGGTTTAACAAGAAACACAATACTAATACTAATCCATTGTCTTTTCTTTCAACGGCAATTGGCATTCACTCAAAAGGCGTTCCCGCCGATAGTATTTTTTATACCTGCAAAATCGAGCCCCAAAATATAGGATGATAGGCTCCTTAGGGCGCATACAAACAGAGAAGACTTAGATCAGTCTGTGCATGCGCGCAGACTGATCAGAGTCTTTGCTGTTTGGCTGTATCAATATATCATATCCATGGATATGATATATGAATATGAACAGGGTAGACTCGTCTTATTGTGCGTAGAGGCAAAGCTCTCTCGCTCTCTCTCCCTCCCCCTCTCTCTCTCTCTCTCTCTCTCTCGTTCTCTCTCTCTCTCTCTCTCTCTCTGCTGATATATACTCTTGAAAGGGCCGTAAAATTAGGTACATGTACATGTAGTTTCGAAATTACTTTTGATACGCTGACCAATTTCGAAACTACATGTATACCTATTTTTTTCTGTTTGATTTGTGAAAGTCCTCTTATATATATACTGACACAAAAAAGAAACGTCCGTTTTCTAAGGTTCCGTATCTTTTCAACAAGTAGAGTTGTAGCCATAAAAATGAAAATAAAATGTGTCCCGAGCGTCTGGCACACATAAAGTTGCAACCAATTTAATTTTTCTCCATAGCCACACGATTTATCGAACCTAATGTCAAAACAGCATTTTTCATTCTCAGCAGCATTTTATTCATCAAAACCTTAAATGTTTTGCGTAAAACAAGGGCTAAAAACATCGACAAACGAAAAATTAACTTTTAAAAACAAAATCCGCTTATTAAATGAACGAGAGAGCTGCTCAAAGTTTTCAATTTATAAAATTATCTCCCTTTTAATTAAATTAATAACGATTTTAGAACTTCCGTATCTCCATAACCGTTCATCATTTTGACACCGTTTTTGTGTTAATTGACTATACTTGTGTACAATAATGAAAACATGCATCAGAAAATAAAAATTAAGGCTGAAATCTGAAATCCCGGTGCACTAAAAGCCCGTTTTATTACCCCACCTCGTACAGAAAAGTAATCGAGTAATTTTGTGACCAAATTTTTGCAATGCTGAATGATACTGATTTCAATGCTATCAATGGCTAGAAATGAATTCTGGAGTAGTCCTATGCCATTTACATCCAAACTGATGGACCAACAAGGTATGTTTGCGTGTATCTACGCACTGTCATGATCGACGTTTTGTGACGTCACTTTACTTGACAGATTTATGCCAGAGGTTGTGACGATTTAGAATGCATCCAGCACCCATAAAATATCAGCAGCGTGTCTGCTCAGTGATGCTAGGATGAGCTGTGATGGTTAAAATTGGAAGAACACACGAGATACTGATTTTGTGATTTTCGAAATTTGGGTACTGGCGCTTGCGGCATTGTCATTGTCGCCGATGTTCATTTAACGGATTTCCGTTCAACGCACACCATTGCTGAATAATCAAAGTAATTGAAACAAAACATTTGAATGAAATGTCTGTGTGCATTTAGGTTCAAAGACACATTGTAAAGCGGACGTTTCTTGTTTATGTCAGTATATATCAGTCAGCGGTGTACGGTTTCTCAGCAGTTCCAGGAAATCCTCATTGCCCACATTCAGATATAAATCATGAAATACGAAATCAATACGAAATTTCATAATTATAATCATTATTCATATATCATGTCATTATATTAAAATTAAACAAATACAAAATTCGAACTTCCTTAATCCTTAGTACTAGAACTCACTAGTGTTATCGCAATACATGTACTTATTAAGACCCCCTTCCCTTTCCACCCCTTTCATACCAAGGGTTCAAATCTCAGACGACATCTTGTAGTCCCGGGCAGAAATCCATTTAACCGAAAACGGGTTCATTGCACAAGGCCTTTCATTATCACCCTTCCATCGTCTTGGTGTGACTGAAATTAAGTTGATCACCAGATCCTGGCCTCCATGTGAATATTTCCTTGTTTTCTACTATAAATAATAAGAAGAAGATAAGCTGGTTGGATGAAAGGATACTTTGGTCAGCAGTAGTTTAGCCATTCCTGACCGATTTGAAATTGGCGAATGTTGATGCGGATAAAGTAATCATAGCTTCTGGTTTATGATATTTCGGCAACACGACTCTGGAACTCCTCACCATTCACCACACCAGGTAGGCGGCAATCGAAAACGCCCGTGCAATCGACGAACGCGGATCAAAAACCGTTAGAAACAGCTTTTTTCGATTGCAACAATTTGCAATCGAAAACGCTGTTTCTAAAGGTTTTTGATCCGCGTTAATCAATTGTTTAAAGCGTTTTCGATTGCCGCCTACCCGGTGTGTTCACAGTTAACCTGTCTGGTTGGATATACTTTTGAGTAAAGATGCTCTGACAGCTTCGCTTTGCCTCGTTTCTCAGTGGCGTTCAACTCGCATAGGAGAGCAAATTCTTTTCTTAAACGGTACACTGTAAAAGAAAATCCGTGGATTTTACGGTAAATTACCTTGCAACAGCTGCTAGTGCATTTCCCGTAACTTTTACGGGCCTGTAGAACATTTTTTGAAATTACGATATGGCAGAGTTATGTTAACTGACCGCACTCGAAAGTACCTTTATAGAGTTGAAGGGCTAAAGGACAGAAACGATACCTGTCTTATTCTACCCTACTCTGAGTGCTGATTTCTGCCAGTGTGTACGGGCGTCCGTAAAAATAACTGGGAATGGACTGGCAGCTGGTTGCCGGGTATTCTACCGTAAAATCTACGGGTTTTTTTTACAGTGTAAACTGCACTTTGAATGGGTTTCATTGCCCAGGGAAGCAATTGAAAAGGCTAGGCGCCTGATAAATATATAAGGCCACGAGAAAAGGTACCTCATTGTAGTTTGTCACTTCCGAGAGACGTAGTTTCAGACCAAAAAAGAGAAACATACATATATAAAAAGTATGAAGACCATACTATTACAATACAATTTTGTGTTAAGTGAACACGTTCCACTGACTGATTCAGCTACAAGTCAAAATTAATTATTTAAAATACTTAATTAGAAATTGTGAAACAATAGACGAAAACGTGGCTGCTGGCAATTGTAAGCAGCGACTACCCATATTAGCCTGTACAGCCAGTCTGTCTTGTCAGGGGACTCAATGTGCGCTTGCTAACCCGCTTAACGATTTTTTTTTTGATTTTTTTTTTTTTTTTTTTTTGCAAGAGCTACATGCATATCATCCTATCAAGTTTTGTGGCACGGCGAACATAAGGACAGATGGACAGGCACAAAAATATGGCACTGCCATACCCGCTGAACGCCACTTTGGGTTGATTTGAGCCACGACACGACAAAACCAACAAAGCGCTCAGCAAAGACTCAACTCAGCCTGGGCATCTGCTCACTCTGATCAGTCCGCATGGTGCTAGCTTAGGCCCTTAGCTGCCCTCTCAGCGCGCAGTGAAGCCTCTGATTAAACTGGGTGGATGCCCAGGCTGATCGGAGTCTTCCCTGGGCGCACGTGCCATTTTGTTGGTTTTGTCGTGTCTCGGCTCATTTACTGTGGGCAGTACTAAAGCAGTACACCAGTCTGGCGGGACAGCAGACGAAAGAGCAAGCACGACCCTTGTAAAGTCTCTACTCTTGAGTCCTGAGTGTTTCCTTCTCAACGAACAGCTATCATTACCACCTCCCTCATCCCAATTCTCTGAGAGAGAGAGAGAGAGAGAGAGAGAAAGAGAGAGAGAGAGAGAGAGAGAGAGAGAGAGAGAGAGAGAGAGAATATTACTCTTTTGAGAGCAAATTCTTTCCTTTTAAAGTGGGACCTAGCTTCACAGAATGATCTATGATCTCTCTTGAAGGTGCATCGATGCTCCTTAAGACATTTACGCTAACATCCGTAATTATTGCATAGTCAATACTTACTAATAACGAATTGTCAATGCAGACAAACAGTAATTTTTATTTTATTTGTATTTTTTAAAGTCAATACAGACAGTGATTGTATGTAGTATTTTCCTGATACCCGTTAATATTAAAAAATTGGGACGTCTCAAAAACACATTGGTTTTACACGAGTTTAAAATTTGCAGATGGAATGGCCAACAGGGTAGACCCTGATCAGCCTGCCCCTTAAGAATATCTTGTATATATACTTAGTATATACATTGCTTACAAAAGCTTTTCTGCTGCTATCTGGATATTTAGGGAAATACTGTAACTAATTTGGATTTTCTTATAAATGCCACCATTATAACAAATTCAAGTGCATGTAAACAGTAGGAAATGGACCACTTAACGTATTTTGGGCATGTGCAAGCGAAAGACAGAGGATAGCACATACGAAGATGAGCCTGAACATAAGCTAAGATTGACTGCCTATCCAGGCCTGCTGCCAGAAGTAAATCTGCGTGGATGCATCCATGCAGGCTGATCTGGGCATTGGCGGTTCGCAGAAAACCATCTTTTTTGTTATTTGTTTATTGTTATTATTTTTGAATATTGCATTATTTAGTTTAAACTTTACTTTATTTGTATGAATATCAGAATATTAACGCACCTGTGTTCATTTGAGCCGCGACACGAGAAAACCAGCAAAATGTCAGCTAGGTGCGCCCAGCACAGACTCAGATCAGCCTGGGCATCCGCCCAGTCTGATAAGAGTCTTCGCGTTGCGTTTAAAGGGTACCTAAGAATCTAGGCTAGCCTCATGCAAAGACTCAGACTGGGTGGATGCTCAGGCTGATCTGAGTCTTCGCTGGGTGCACATGTCACTTTGCTTTGTCGTGTCGCGTCCCAATTTTTCTTTGCACTTATATTTACATAGACGTTTTACCAAACGGTACCTGCTATAAGAGAAAATGTGGCCGCCGTCTTTCTTCTGTTATAAGACGAAGGGTGGGATTTATCAAGGGCGTAGCTACCTATACGGCAAATACGCAAGTGCGTATTGAAATTTTGTCAATTTTTGACAAAATTTCAAAACGCACCTGCATATTTGCATGTTGATTTTTTTATTTAATTTATGCAAGCTTTAAATACCAACTGCCAAAGGGGCTGAAATACTACCTTCTCCTTTCAAGGAGTCGAGTATAGAACACGATTGTGCGTATTATGTAATTGCTCATAGTTACGCCCCTGTTTATCCCACCAAAAGTGGGATTTATCCCACCAAAACAGTCTAAAAAATCTAGAATCTAAATTTTTGGTCTTGTTTAAAAGGGGAAACCCCATCTCAAAGCTGAATTTCATAAGACTGATTTAGATATGTGTGGTCATTCTAGAGATGGAAGCCAAAACGGTAAACCAAGACTCAGAATTCAGTCATTGCATTGCATTGACAGACTTATCAGAGGGTGGTTTTGCTGTTCAGTCAATATATTCTTCATGGCCTTACTTTAGATTGCTAGTGAAATTACGGAAGTGTGTGGTCAGACTGTGCGAGAGGGGTCCAAATCACGAGCTGCCGCTGCTGTCCCCAACAGCAGCTGCTGATCTCCCAACAGCAGCTGCTACTGCGACAATAGCTGCTGCTGAGGATTTCTCTGTAAATTATAGTTTTTGACTAAAATTCATGCAGGGAAGTATGTGTGAAGCCGTCATACTCTAATATATTGCAAATTCTACCTAATGAACGATTTCTACATGCCTGGATTTGAAAAAAAAAAAAAAAAAAAAAAAAATGCCAATCTATTGATATTAGAGAGTGCAGCTGCATGTATAGAAAGTGTGAGACATTAGCAGTTCTCGTTCATTTTACAAGTATTCGCTTTTTTAAAAAAAATGCCAACGCTCATTGGGCATACCGTTTAAAAGACAAATTTATGTGTAGGGAAAGAGTTTTTTTTGTGTTTTTAATCAGCTAAGTGCTTGGGTGAAGCATTAATGCTAAACAATATCTTGCAATGATTTATGGTATTTATACACAAGAAAATACTGAAAACATACGGAGAGTCAAACGTCATGTAACATTTTCAGTAGTGTTGTCATTGGGTTTTTGCAAATTTCAAACTGTAAATTCTTCAGTGAAAAGGGTTTATCCTACCATCGGTTGTCTCCTCACAGCAGGCACACAGAGTTGAATCAACACTGACTCAACGTTGATTCCACGTCGTGACATTGAATCAAGGTTGTGTCAATGTTGATTTAACGCGAGGTGCCCAGCTAACGCTTTTCTGTCCAGTCGGAACGTATAGGGAAGCTAAATGCAGCGATTTGGATTCACGGCATATATTTCATTTTTTTTTCTTTCTTTTTGTGATAAATACACGTAACACAGACCAAGGATTGATTCGGAGACAAGTCTTAGAATGTTCGAATGGGTCATCTGCTTAAGAAATGACATTTTCAGGTTATATTTTTTATTCTTTTCCCACTTTTTTTCTCAGAAAAGACCTGCGATTTTACGATCTGTTCAACAGGTTTCAGTCATACATGTATATGTATCCGGTCGATGGGAGGGTGATGATGATAGGTTTTGGGCTATGGAACCCCGTTTACGATTAAAAAAGACTTTTTTTTGCGAGAACTTAGACGTTGAAACTATGTCGCCTGATCATGTACAACTGGCCAGAGCTCACAGTTGTAAGAGTTTGATTTTGAGAGAGTCTTTATTTAAAGATTGACAATTATAAGCAATTCCAGCAATGCACCATGTCAACTAGACTACATGTATGAAGCTTGCTTAAGGGTTCTTGAGGTATATGATAATATATTCCGCAACACCTTTTGTCCATCCGCCAGTCTATGCGTCCGTCTGTCACCAGCGGATTTCCTATATCTTACGTAAGTAATATAAGATAGATATCACCGAAATTCTATGGGGTGCCGGTTAACTATTCATTATCGTTTTATGATATCGATAAGTGAAAAAGTGCTATCCACTATACAAATAAGCGACATTCATAATTATTCAAGAATATCCGTGATTCGACTTATAGATGTACAGTATTCGAAGTATGAATATCAACTAGTCTAACTACTTTATGGATATCACCGACCCATAAATCGATTTATAGATATCAACAAATTTGCCCATTTATGGATATCACTAAGTCAAATTATTGATGTCAATAAATCGAAATTGTGATATTTATAATTCGAATTAGTGCTATCCATTTCTCATTTAGATTATTGGATATCCACACTTTGGATTATTGATATCCATAATTTGTGGACTGCCTGCTGTTGAAGTTAGGTAGTGATAGTGGTATCTGCTGCTACTACTGTAATGATATCTGTATTTGCCATCTATTGGTGGACTGCTTGCTGTTAAAGATAGGTAATGCGAGTGACAGCTGTTGATACTGCTGGAGTGATATCTGTATCTGCCATCTGTTGGTGGACGGCCTGCTGTTAGAGATAGGTAGAGAAAGTGACATCTGTTAATACTGCTGTAATGATATCTGTATCTGCCATCTGTTGGTGGACGGCCTGCTGTTAAAATATAGGTAATGAGAGTGACTTTAGTTTTATTGCTGAAATGCTATCTGTATCTGGTGATGGTGTTGATAACAGGGGCTGCTACTGGAACAAAACTTACCGTTGATAGTGCTACTGACCATCATCAGCAGCTGCCAAAGAACCATCAGCAGCTGTTGCTTTCATCAAATGATGCAGCAAAAACTATTCTTACTACTTATAGTAGCCGATGATGCCCCTCTGTTCTTCCATATCGTCAGATGATACGGTAACTTATGATAACAGCAGGAGCTGCTAATGCCACCACCATCAGCAGCTGCCAAACCACCATCAGCAGCTGCAAAACCACCATCAGCAGCTGATGCTTTTATCAGACGCAGCTGCAGCAGCAGCTGCCATACCGCCATCAGCAGCTGATGCTTTCCTCAAAAGCAGCATGAAAAGTTTTTCCTACTACTAATGGCAGCAGCTTATGTCCTTTTTGTTCTCCGATATCGGCAGATGATGGTGTCATTAACAGTAAGAGCAAAGCTGCTTATGTCACCACCGTCAGCAGCTGCAAAACCACCATCAGCAGCTGCAAAACAACCATCAGCAGCTGTTGCTTTTATCAGACACAGCTGCAGCAGCAGCTGCCATACCGCCATCAGCAGCTGATGCTGATTAACAGTAACATCAGAAGCTGCTTATTGTACCACTGATAATAACAGCAGCACCTGCTTGTGCCACCAGCGTCAGCAGCTGCCAAACTACCATCTGCAGCTGCTCAGCCACCATCAGCAGCTGATGCATTTTTCAAAAGCAGCTGCAGCAGCAGCTGTCATACCACCATCAGCAGGTGATGCTTTCCTCAAAGCAGCATCAAAAGTTTTCCTACTACTAATGTCAGCAGCTTATGTCCCTTTTGTTCTCAGATATCGGCAGATGATGGTGACATTTACAGGAACATCAGCAGCTGCTTACGTTACCACTATCAGCAGCTGCCAAAGAACCATAAGCAGCTGTTGCTTTCATCAAACGATGCAGCAAAAACTATTTTTACAACTTATAGTAGCCGATGATGCCCCTCTGTTCTTCCTTATCGGCAGATGTTGTAGTCACTGATGATAACAGCAGCAGTTGCTTATGCCACCACCATCAGCAGCTGCCAAACCACCATACAGCAGCTGCTAAACCACCATCAGCAGCTGATGCTTTTATCAGATGCGGCTGCAGCAGCAGCTGCCATACCGCCATCAGCAGGTGATGCTTTCCTCAAAGCAGCATCAAAAGCTTTTCCTACTACTGATGGCAGCAGCTTATGCTCCTTTTGTTCTCCGATATCGGCAGATGATGGTGTCATTAACAATAACATCAGCAGCTGCTTACGTTACCACCATCAGCAGCTGCCAAAAAAACATTAGCAGCTGTTGTTTTCATCAAAAGGTGCAGCAAAAGAAAGTCTTACTACTCATAGAAGCAGTTGATGCCCCTCTGTTCTTCCATATCAGCAGATGATGTGGTCGCTGATGATAACAGCAGCAGCAGCTTATGCCACCATCATCAGCAGCTGCCAACCACCATCCGCAACTACTAAACCACCATCAGCAGCTTATGCTTTTATCAGACGCAGCTGCAGAAGCTGATGCTTTCCTCAAAAGCAGCATCAAAAGTTTTTCCTACTTCTGATGACAGCAGCTTATGTTCCTTTTGTTCTCCGATATCGGCAGATGATGGTGTCATTAACAGTAACATCAGCAGCTGCTTATGATACTACCATCAGTAGCTGCCAAAGAACCACTAGCGCAGGTTGCGTTCATCAAAAGGTGCAGCAAAAACTATTCTTTATATTTATAGTAGCAGCTGATGCCCCTCTGTTTTTAGGAGCGGCTGTAGCGTAGTGGATAACACTCCAGACTACCAATCCAGGGGTCGCAGGTTCGATCCCCCGCTTCTCCGGTCTTTCGGATGAGACTTTAAACCGAGGTCCCGTCTCCATAGGACCTCGTTGTTGGTGGGACGTTAAACCCCGAGTTCACTCACTCACTCACCCTCTGTTCTTCCTTATCGGCAGATGATGTGGTTACTGATGATAACAGCAGCAGCTGCTTATGCCACCAACAGCAGCAGCAGCCAAACCACCATCAGCAGCTGATGATTTTATCAAAAGCAGCAGAAAAAACGATTCTTACTCATGATGGCAGCAGGTGATGTCCCTCTGTTCTCTGATTACGGCAGATGATGTTGTCAATAAAACTATCATCAGCAGTTGCTTTGTACACCAATATCAGCAGCTGTCAAACCATCAGAAGCAGCTGATGTTTACATCAGAAGAAGCGGCAAAAGATATTCTAACTTCTAATGGCAGCAGCTGCTGTCCCTCTGTTCTTCGACATCGGCAGACGATGTGGTCACTTATATTAACATCAGCAGCTGCTTATGACACAACCATCAGCAGCTGCCAAACCACCATCAGCAGCTGATGCTTTCATCATAAGCAGCATCAAAAGATTTTTCTTACTACTGATGGCAGCAGCTTATGTCCCTTTGTTCTCCGATATCGGCAGATGATGGTGTCATTAACAGTAACATCAGCAGCTGCTTATGATACCGCCATCAGCAGCTGCCGAAGAACCATCATCAGCTGTTTCTTTCATCAAAAGATGCAGCAAAAGCTATTCTTTCTTCTTATGGCAGCAGCAAGTGTTCTTCTGTTTTTCCATATCGGCAGATAATTTGGTCACTGTGTAACTGGACGAGCCCCAAAAATGTAACTGGACGAGCCCCAAAAATGTAACTGGACGAGCCCTTTAATAATTCAAAGGGAAAAAACGCAATAGGTTAGCTCTCAACTTAAGTTTTAAACTGTCCTGAAATAGTATATCGCACTATTTCTTCTATCATATTGGCTCTCTTATGCTTTGTACAAGTTTATACACATAAGTATTTGTCCGTTTAGCCCCAATCAGCACCCCCGGGCAGGTCAATAGCCCTGTCTAACACTAAACACGAACAATAGTGTTGTACGGACTAACGAACAAATACTGTCCTACAGACAGACAGACAGACAGACAGACAGACGAACAGACCCAGATAAGGACAGACAGACGGACGACCAGTCCCAGTCGAGGACAGTCAGACAGACGAACAATAGCAAACCTTCTCCCCACGGATTCTTCTTTTGAGCTTGTCTGAGAATATGAAAAAAAAAGTAATTTGTATTCAATGATTTTATTTATATTAATGAAAAATGGCATGATTTCAGATAATGTTTTCTCTATAGCCTAACACTAACTAGCAAGCTTATTTTAGTTTAAGTGAACGTATTTTGCAGCCCAACCCCAGAGTTAGGGGGTGAGGAAATTTAGCAAAGATCAGATTTCAGAAATTTGAGATCAATTTAGCAAAGATCAGATTTCAGAAATTTGAGATCAAGTAAAACATGGTAGGCCTACTTGTGTTCCTGAGAACGACTTCTTAGGCAAAACTTGGTATGTTTTGGAAAACTTATTAATTGTATCAGAATATACAATCACACTTTACCGTAGCATATAAATTATTATAAGTATAAACCAGATATTATAGACAAATACCAACTTCATTAGCATAATTTCCAATTCTCAGCCGTTTTAACTAAATTATACTAACAACACAAAATGAAAGCACATGAGATAATACATAATTCAGGCAGGTTATATTGCTAATTGAAGAACGGCTTTTGAACCTGTAGACTGCACAATAAATAGCATTTTCCGGACATAATTTTCTGAGTATTTCGCTTCAAGGGAGACTATAGATTCACACCTAATAAACCATTTATGTGATAATTCTCTTCCAACCGAGAATTCTGCTTGCCAAGTATATACTACCCTTACAACTGATATTAAAATCAGCAGTTGCTTATGACACCAGCACCAGCAGCTGCAAAAAACCACCATCAGTAGCCGCTGATGCTTTTATCAAGATCAGCAGCAAAAGCTATTCATACTCATGATGGCATCAGCTGATGTCCCTCTGTTCCGATATCAGCAAATGATCAGCAAATTAGTCATTAATACTGAGATGAGCTCTTGCTTATGATACCACCATCAGCTACTGCTAAACCACCATTAGCAGCTGATGCTTTTATCAAACGCAGCTGCAGAAGCTATTCTTACTAATAATAGCAGCAGAAGCTATTCTTACTAATAATAGCAGCGGGTGATGCCCCTCTGTTCTTCCATATTGGCAGATTATGTGGTCACTGATAATAACAGCAGCAGCTGCTTATGCCACCATCACCAGCTGCCAAACCGCCATCAGCAGCTGATGCTTTCATCAAAATCAGCATCAAAAGTTTTTCCTATCACTGATCGCAGCAGCTTATGACCCTTTGTTCTCCGATATCGGCAGATGATGGTGTAATTAACAGTAACATCAGCAGCTGCTTATGTTACCGCCATCAACAGCTGCCAAAGAACCATCAGCAGCTGATGCTTTCGTCAAAAGATGCAGCAAAAGCTATTTTTACTTCTAATAGGTAGCAAGTGTCCTTTTGTTCTTTCATATCGGCAAATGATGTGGTCGCAGATATTAACATCAGCAGCTGCTTATCACATCACCACCACATCACCACCAACAGCTGCCAAACCACCAACAGTAGCTGCTGATGTTTTCATATAAAAAGCAGCAAAAGCTATTCTTTCTCATGATTGCAGCAGCTGATATCCCATTGTTCTCCAATATCACCAAATGATGTTGTCAGTAATACGAAAATGAGCACCTGCTTACGACACAACCATCAGCAACTGCTAAACCACCATCAGCAGCTGATGCTTTTATCAAACGAATCTGCAGAAGCTTTTCTTACTACTAATAGCAGCAGCTGAGTGTCAGCTGTTGCTGCTGTTGGATTAAATATCTGTATCTATCATCTGTTGGTGGACTGCCTGCTGTTGAAGATAGGTAGTGAGAGTGTCAGCTGTTGCTGCTGCTTGATTGAATATCTGTATCAGCAAGCAGCTTGTGGATTGCCTGCTGTTGAAGATAGGTGGTGACAGTGACAGCTGTTGCCGCTGCTGCATTAAATATCTGTATCTGCCATCTGTTTGTGGACTGCCTGCTGTTGAGGAAGGGTAGTGAGGGTGACAGCTGTTGCTGCTGCTGGATTGAATATCTGTATCTGCAAGCAGTTGGTGGACTGCCTGCTGTTGAAGATAGATTGTGAGAGTGACAGCTGTTGCTGCTGCTGGATTAAATTTCTATATCTGCCATCTGCTTGCTGTTGACGATAGGTAGTGAGGGTGACAGCTGTTGCTGCTGCTGTACTAGATATCTGTATCTGCCTTCTGTTTATGGACTGCCTGCTGTTGAAGACAGGTGGTCAGAGTTACAGCTGTTGCTCCTGCTGTATTAAATATCTGTATCTGCCATCTGTTGGTGGACTGCCTGCTGTTCAAGAAAGGTAGTGAGAGCGACAGCTGTTGCTGCTGCTGGATTAAAAATTTGTATCTACCATCTGTAGGTGGACTGCCTGCTGTTGAAGATAGGTAGTGAAAGTGACAGCTGTTGCTGCTGCTGGACTAAATATCAGTATCTACCTTCTGTTGGTGGACTGCCTGCTGTTGAAGATATGTAATGAGAGTGACATCTGTTGCTGCTGCTGGATTAAAAATCTGTATCTGCCATCTGTTTGTGCACTGTCCGTTTTGAAGATAGGTATTGAGTTACAGCTGTTGCTGCTGCTGGACAAATTATCTGTATCTGCCATCTGTTTGTGGGCTGCCTGCTTTTGAAGAAGGGTAGTGAGAGTGACAGCTGTTGCTGCTGTTGGATTAAATATCTGTATCTGCCATCTGTTGATGAACTGCCTGCTGTTGAAGATAGGTAGTGAGAATGGCAGGTGTTGCTTCTGCTGGATTAAATATCTGTATATGTCATCTGTTTGTGGACTGCCTGCTGTTGAAGGAAAGTAGTGAGAGTGACTTCAGTTGCTGCTGCTTGAATTATATCTTTTTTCTACCATCTGTTGGTGGTTATACTCATGATACCAGGAGCTGCTTCTGGAGACGAAACTAACCTTTGCTGCTGCCTTCTGTTACGAGGGTGATAGCTGCTGCTGACAGTGGACGGAGTGATATCTGCAGTAAGTTTTAGTGAGAGTTACTACTTCTTGTGGTGTACGTGACTAGAGTGATATATTGTGCTGTTGTTTATCAACGAGTGAAAACTGATGCTGATGGTTTCTGTGATATTTGCTGTGACAACAGCAGCAGCTGTTGTATCTTCAAATTAACAGCAGTAGAAGTTATTTCATTCCTCCCCTTAGACAACAACAGCAAATCTTACTCTCCACCTAGGTTGCAGGATGCGGCTCTTTTACAACCAGCTGCAGCAGCGTGTGAATTAAAAAACCCCATAAAATCTGCTACTTCTATCATCAGAAAAGAATAAGACAAAAGCGATAAGCCGTACTAACTGCAACTGCGGCATTAGCAATTGTACCAATTAAAAACCACCATCAACAGCTAATGCTTTCGACAGATGGTGGTGCCACTAAAAACAACACCAGCAGCTGCTTATAATACCACCATCAGTAACTGACACCACCATCAGCAGCCTATGTTTTTACTTACAGCAGCAGCAAAATGCACTCTAAACACTAGCGGCAACAGCTGACATCCCTTTGATCTCCGATATAGGCAGACGATAGTGTCATTTACTAAAAGCAGCGGCTGCTTATGACACCACCATCAGCAACTGACATCACCATTAGCAGCTAATACTTAATCAACAGCATCCGTAATGGTTATTCTCAATACTAATGACAGTAGCTGATATCCCTCTGTTCTCCGATATCGGCAGATGGTAGGGTCACTGTCACTAATAATAACATCAGCAGCTCATTCTGACACCACCATTTGCAACTGACATCACCATCAGCAGCTGATGCTTTCATCAACAGCAGTAGTTATTCTAAATACTTATGGCAGCAGCTAATGTCCCGCTGTTCTCCAATATCAAAAGATGGTGGTGTCACTATCACTAATAAACAACATCAGGAGCTGCTTATGACACCACCATCAGCAACTGACTACATTATCAGCAGCTGAAGATTTCATCAACAACAGCAGCAAAAGTTATCCTGAATACATTATGGCAGCAGCTGATGTCCTTCTATTCTCCGATATCGGCAGATGGTGGTGTAACTATAAAAAAACACTAGCAGCTGCTTATGACACCAGCATCAGGAACTGACTTCTCCATCAGCAGCTATTGCTTTTACTTACAGCAGCAGCAAAAGTTATTCTCAGTACTAATGGCAGCACCTGATGTCCCTCTGATCTTCAATATCGACAGATGATGTGGTCTCTGGTACAAACATCAGCATCTGCTTATGAAAATTGGCGGAGCAGCAGATGTTACTCCTGTCAAACCACCAACATTAGTGTCTGCAAATACTACACACGGCAAAAACAGTAATATAAGCCTAAATCCTTACTATAAACAGTGGCTGACACTTTTAATAACACCACAGGCAGCATATATCAATCTTAAAAAAGAAAAGAATATTGAAAACATCAGCATCAGGTGTCACTATCATACCACGAACAGAAGCAGCAGTGTAACAGCAACAAAGTAGAAAAAGTTGCAACACTCTCTATCAACAACTAGAAACAACAAATATTAGGCCCCAGCACAAAATATCAAAAGATGTCAGTCTTGCAATAAAAAGAGTGTCAGGAAGTGTCTCTCTCACCACCAAATGTTGCATCACAAATTCTTTTCACACCCGTAGCATATATATATATATATATATATATATATATATATATATATATATATATATATATATATATATATATATATATATATATATTATATATATATATATATATATATATATATATATATATATATATATGAAGAAGAATGTTTATTCAAGTGCTATATAGGTTATGTAGCCCTTGAGCATATACATGTACATACATGCAATACAAATATAAACGATGTGACAGGTAGTACAATAAGTGCATAATATCACCTTAATAAATACAGAATAATATGTTTATCATTAATACTTAAAGCTATTAATTTCTTTCCTCTGAGCTATATCCTAACCTATCCCACTTAGACCTAATCTTTGCTTGGTGAAAACTGTGTGACTCTTCTTGTAATATCCCTTCGGGCACTATGCCTAACCTGCATTGAACCAGCGTCGATTGGACATCATGACGTCGAATCGTCTTCGGTTCAAAGCTGATCAAACCCCCATGTGTCCGACGGGTTATTTGTAAGGTCACTTAATTCGTTGCGACCCCTAAACTACATATAAGGCACATCTGTCATGCGAATTGGAGAGAACTGTGTGACTCTTCTTGTAATATCCCTTCGAGCACTATGGCTTGCTTAGCCAGCATCGGACCAACGTCGATTCGATACCATGACGTCGAATCGACGTTGGTCCAAAGCTGATCAAGCCCCATGTGCCCGACGGGTTATTTGTAAGGTCACTTAATTCGTTGCGACCCCTAAACTACATATAAGGCACATCTGTCATGCGAATTGGAGAGAACTGTGTGACTCTTCTTGTAATATCCCTTCGAGCACAATGCTTAGCCAGCATCGGACCAACGTCGATTCGATATCATGACGTCGAATCGACGTTGGTCCGAAGCTGATCAAGCCCCATGTGCCCGATGGGTTATTTGTAAGGTCACTTAATTCGTTGCGACCCCTAAACTACATATCAGGCACATCTCTTATGCAAAGTGGAGAGAACTGTGTGACTCTTCTTGTAATATCCCTTCGGGCACTATGTTTAGCCAGCATTTGACCAACGTCGATTCGATATCATGACGTCGAACCGACGCTGGTCCAAACTTGATCAAACCCCATGTGCCCGACGGGATATTTGTAAGGTAACTTAATTCGTTGCGAGCCCTAAACTACATATAACGCACATCTCTTATGCAAAATGGAGAGAACTGTGTGACTCTTCTTGTAATATCCCTTCGAGCACTATGTTTAGCCAGCATTGAACCAACGTCGATTCGATATCATGACTTCGAACCGACGCTGGTTCAAAGCTGATCAAACCCCCATGTGCCCGACGGGATATTTGTTAGGTAACTTAACTCGTTGCGAGCCCTAAACTACATATAAGGCACATCTGTTATGCAAATTGAAGAGAACTGTGTGACGCTTCTTCTTGTAATATCCCTTCGGGCACTATGATTAGCCAGCATTGAACCAACGCCGATTCGATATCATGACGTCGAATCGACGTTGGCTCAAAGCTGATCAAACCCCATGTGCCCGAGGGGATATTTGAAAGGTAACTTAATTCGTTGCGACCCCTAAACTACATATAACGCATATCTGTCATGCAAAACACCCAAAGTGGCTATGTGAAAAAGCAAACACCAGTTTGAGTACCTAAACAAACAAAACAGTTTTGTGTCTACACTGAAAACACATATTTGAAGGAAAAAAGAGAAAATAAACCTTACGTAAATATATGGCAGCAGAGGGACATCAGCTGCTATATATTTTTTTCGTTGATGCTGACAATGGCTTTCTGAACAACACTAACCACCTTGCATATTCAAGGATTCTGTTGTTTTTATTTCTCTATTTATACCAGTACCATGGTCTTGCATGCTCTTAGTATTAATCCTCAAACACATACATTGAGATGACACTAGAAGCTCTAAATGCAGGAAAAAATAATTGTAATTAAATAAATAAACTTGAAAAATTAACTTCTGAAAATTAACTTTGACCTTGTCTTTTTTTTCAAACATCTTGCTGATCCTACCCAACAAGTAGAGCCAAACTAAAAACCGGGGATAAATGAGCAATAAATAGGCAAATAAGAAGAGAGTGGTCAAGAGAGAAAAAGAGTGGCCAAGATCTGTAGGAAAATTTAAAAACGATGAGAAAAATAAATGTCATGTTGAATACCTAATTATAGTATCTTCTGCAGGAGTCTCAGCTGAAGTTGCGGACCTGGTGTTGTCTCAGAGGCAGCAGCAGTTGTTTCTTTCTGCACAGCTGCAGTTGATAGTTGATGCCAGAGGTACTATTGACCTACCTTAAATTAACTTGCAAGCTGAGCGAAAACGGATTTGCGATATATCGGTATTACGGTACTGTGAGACAACTTTATCATGTTTTTTTTTAAGATACGTTTTCTGTAATAAGTACTTTAACTCCGAAATTTAATGCTGTTTAAGATGTTAATGGTCATATTTAACTCTGAGTTTATTTCATTTATGATAATTAATAACATTAAATAATACGCGGACTCTCAAACACTGTACACGTATCCTAGTGATAATTCGAATTATGAACATCAATATTTTTATAGATATCCATAATTCGAATTATCGATATTCATAATTCGAACTCAGGATATCCGAAAATCATAATTATTAATAGATATAATTTGTATCATGGATATCACAAATCCGTTTTTTCGATATTCATAATTTGATTTATGGATGGTCATAAATCGAATTATGGATATCGGATATCACTTATTACTAATGGATATCAATAAATCAAATAGGTGATACCAATGTCGAATTAGTGATTTCCATTAATCATTATGATTATTAGATATCCATAATTCAAATATTAAGTAAAATCCATAATTCGGGTTACGGATATCAATATTTGGGCCCGTTTATGTATAATACTAATTAGAATTATGGATATCAGATATTCTTCGTTACAAATAATAAGTTTAAATAACGACTGCTCTGCGATTATTTATGGATATTTACTATTCAAATTATGGATATCAATTATTCAGCCCGATTTCTTGATATAACTTATTTAAAACATGGATATCCCTACTTCGAATTACATATATGAGCCACGACACGGGAAAACCAACAATCTGGTTGTGCACCCAGCGCAGACTCAGATCAGCCTGGGCATCCGCCCAGTCTGATCAGAGTCTTCGCTGTCCGCATGGAGGTAGCTAAGACCCTTAGCTACCCTTTGGGCACTAAACGAAGAGTCTGATCAAACTTGGTGAATGCCCAGGCTGATCTGAATCTGCACTGGGTGCACAACCACATTGTTGGTTTTCTCGTGTCGCGGCTCATATGTATTTCCATAATACTGCCCATAGCTATCAATAACTCTAATTATGGCTATCCATAAATCGAATTAGTGATATCATAATTCGAATTGGTGATATCCATAAAATCGGATATTTGACATCCATAATTCCAAGTTGTGATATCCATTCTTTGAATAAGTGATATCAATAAATCGGCTGACCAAGACCTAACAAATGTAACAATTTTCTACTTGCTCACTGCGCACTGGGAAAGCAAATACTTTTATTTGACCAGCAAAATTTCTTGCTTCTCCAGAATTATTGTTGTAACACAAATTTCCGATGAAAGAGATTACAGGTGTGATCTACGAGACAGGGCTGAGATATATGATAAACTTTATTTTTCAGCATTTTTTACATGTATCAACCAAATAAAAGAGTGCTGAAAATGTCTCCTTCCCCACCCAACCTGCATTCGCACTGCTGATTTTTTTCATCTCTCGTAACGATGTTCCCGAAGTGGCTCAGCGGTTTCCACCGTTGGATTTTATTGTATGTGTATTTCAATTCTCGTAACGACATTGGATTTTATGTACTGTTCTGTTTCAGTTCTCCTAACGACGTTCGCTAAGTGCGTACGTAACTATAGTTGCACACCCCTGGCGCCGAGTGTTCGTCCAAGTCCTATGTATATTGTTTTGTTCTCTTCTCTTCTCCTAACGACGTTCCCCATGTGGTCAGCGATACGTAACTATGACTATAGTTGCACACAGCCGTCCAAATTTATATTTTGTAATCGACCCTATTAGCGCACGTGACCCAATAAGCGCAGATCATGGGAAGTTCTGAGGCATATGATTTTTAGCGCACATATTTTTACTGGTTTATCCCTTTGATTGCTTGTTACAAGTGCTGAAAACACTATAAAATCTTACAGTTTTCACTTACAAAGCATCTCCATCCTGCATGACTATATGCAGCTTTTCTCTAATGATTCAGTTTATTTCTATATATAATAATTCTTTGAAATGTGCATTTATTAGGAAGAATGTCTACTGAAAGTATTTAATGTTTAGCGCACAGTGCGCTGAACGGGTCGAATACGGTACACCTTTATTTTTTTACTTATAATTTAGAAGCTTATTATATTTTGTTGGTATGTAAGGGAAGCACACTATTCCAATTCAGTCTCTTATATGTACCATGTTTTAATCTTTGCCAAGGAAATAGATTTATTTATTTATTTTTTTGTATTTATTTTTTTTGTAATTTATTTTTGTAGCTATTCCATTCTAGTATATATTATTCTCGCAAAGGAAATAAGTTAACATGTCTGTAAACTATATATAGGCACAAGGGAGAAGCCTGCGAAAGATAAATCCTATTATTGTATAACTGCAACTACAGTCATTCATTTTAAACACAGACGTTATTATAATTATTATTATTATCATCATTTGTCATTATTATTTTGGGATTTATACATCCCTTACAAGAACACATACCTATATCGAGCCGATCGTTCCTAGAAAGTGGGCTTAAACCAAACTTACTGGGGTAAAACGTCATCAGCTGCTGCGAGGCTATCAGCAGCTGCTGCGAGGCTATCAGCAGCTGCTGCTGAGGCTAGCAGCGGCAGCTCGTGATTTGGATGTTACTGGACTGTGCAGCAATTCAGGCTTATCTGAGTTTGGGCTATCTACAATACACTGGTGACATGGCCCACTTAATTGTTCAAATTTAGTTCCACAAATATAAAGATACAAGTATAGCTTTCAGAAAAAGCTTGATCTACGCTTAGCAACCATTATTAGTTGATGGTTATCAAATAAACCATTGCATATCTCAAAAGCCGACACTAAAATTTCCACTGGTGGATTTCAAGCACGCGTGCGGGTGGATGGTTTCATACCATTCTTTGGTTGAAATACAGGTTAAAAGGCCATGACATCAAATGTCAGTCATTCAGCTGTACCATGCAATACATTCTTCTATCTTGTGATACCATATGCGATTCTGCAGTATTTTAAATGACCTCTCACGAAATCTATAGCGCTCATGACATATGCGAACAGCTTATGACCGCTCACATCTACGCGCACAGTGCTCACGACATATATGCTAATAGCAATGCACGTTTTCTTACAAAAGTTTAATTCTTTAAAAAAAAGTAGGCCTATATGATAAAAAGCTATTACTAGATAGCCTACGCCAATGGGCTAAGACAAAAAGAATCGCTGCAAATAAACAGTGCAGACTCAGACCAGACTGTTCCTAAAATGATAGCGGAATAACAAGTGACTCAGATCAGCCTAGACATCCGCCCAGTCTAACCTAGTCCTGAGACTCATGCCGTTACGTTCCGCTATGCGTTCACGTGAACTACAACGGCCATCTGAAAGAGGTCTAAGTCTAATTATAGTCTTTGCTGTCCGCATGAAGGGAACTTAGACACTTAGCTACCCTTTCAGCGCACAGCAAAGATTCTGATCAGTTTAGGCGGATGATCAGGCTGATCTCAGTCGACACTTGGCGCACATGCCACTTTGTTGGTTTTCTCGTGTCTCGGGTAAATTGTGTTCTTCCAGAGGCTTATAATAACTACTCACGTAGGTATTCAAGCCTCTGTTTTTTTCTTGATTCAGCATTGGATCAATGTTGATTAAAACTTACGATGTTGATTTAACTTTGATTCAATATAAATTCAAGGTTGTGTGCACAATGGATAAGCTGTCTAAATATATTAAATATTACGGTAAGATCCACATGGGGATAATTATATATAAAATAATGATAATAATAATGATATGTTTGGTTTATCTGTTAACCAAAATATGTGGGATTTATTAAAATCATGGGAAATTCTAACAAAATATTTGTTTACATTTTAACTGTACAGGGTATCCATTCAAAAAAAATGTTGAAATGGAATATATGAGCCGCGACACGACAAAACCAACAAAGTGGCAAGTGCGCCCAACGAAGACTCAGATCAGCCTGGGCATCCGCCCAGACTGAAAAGAGTCTTCCCTGCCCCCATGGACATAGCTCAGACCTTTAGCTACCCTGGCACATTGAGGACTCTGGTTAGACTGGGCACCTGCCCAGGCTAATTTGAGCTTTTGCTGGACGCATATGCCACTTTGATTGTTTTGTCGTGTCGCGACTTATATATGGATGGATGATTTGGCGGTTTTACGTCCTTTTCAAAAGTATTTAAGTAAAACGATTAGATGAGCCTGAGCGGCTCAATAATGGCCTGCTGACCTAGCGATCCTGGGTTAGAGACCCGCTGGAGACGGAAAGCTTTCCAACCGTAATCGGGGTTCCATTGCTCAAAGCCTTTCATTATCATCCTCCCAACGTCCTGGTGTGACTGAAACACAGTTAAAAAGGACCTAAAATCGCAAGTCATCAATCATCCATCCAGCCAGGACGATGGTTGTGAAATGTCCTATGCACAGAAGCGCCGTTTACGTTCGTTTTCGTTCGGACTTCGTTAAAACACAATACCCCGCCCCTAGGCCCGCAACTCTAAGACTTTATTATTCAGTTTTGATAAAGTAACTCGCACATGATTCCCAGTACTACTCGAATGGATATGCTTCCAGTCTCAGAGGTAGATGAAGGAAACCACAGAAGATAAACAACTTGAAAATACCACCCAAAGTGTCTACAATACTGAATTTTTGTCTCTGTACTTCATGGTTATCAAGCCCAGGGTAACTCTCTTCGGAGGAAAACATATCAAGCATCCGAATACAGCTTCTCCTCAGCAAATCGGAACACCGCTTGGCCAATTCCGTGAATTGGCCGAGCACGGAATTGGCCGAGCTGTGTTCCGATTGCTCCTCGGCACGTTACCTCTATTCGTACGACTGATAGTCTATTAGCAGGCAGTTCAGTTCAGTTCAATTCTCCTGACGACGTCCCCCCAAGTAACTCAGCAGTACGTAACCATAGTTGCACACACTTGGCAAGCTTCTTACAAATCTCTGTTTGTAGGCTTCCTCCGAATAACGGAGTACCGTATTCTACCTAATTAGCGCACATGCCTCTATAAGCGCACGCCCTGGCAATTTGTGAGGCATAGGACTATTAATGCACATATTTTTACTGGTTTATCCCTTTGCTTCCCCGTTTACAAGAGCTGAAAATGCAATAGAATATTTAAGAGTCATTCTCTGTAAGCACCAAAAAATTGCAATAGGGGGTGAAAATGACATATCTCAGATTTTGATGAAACTTAGTGTATTTTTTGCTTTTGTCAAGTGATGAACAAAAATACAATTTTTTCTACAATCAAACTGTCCGTTTCCATGGCAACGAGGTTTTTATCTTTTTTGGCCTAATTTGGTGATTTTTCCTATAAAAAATGCCAGATTTGACACCAGTTGTATTGACAGTATTTCTCAACACATGTTATTGACACTCATGTCTTTTAAGAGACCCATGTAAGTGTTGTGTATGGATAGAAATTGTTTTCTTTATATTGCTTTGGTCAAGGAGTAGGTGACCTTGACTTCTATCTAGTAAAGCATCTCTTTAAAAATATCTAAAATTGGCCAATTTTGAAAGCACTTTGTTAGAAAATGCGGCTATAGATTTTTTTCATTCTCTTGGTACAGAGAGCATAACACCTAGCTCTTAATATATCAAAAAATTAGAGATGGTATATTTCTTAAATTGAAAATAATTTTCTTTGAATTTAGTCTCCATCAGGAAAATCAGAAGAAACTGTTAAAATCTGTTATAAGAGATAATATCTGGAGAATGTTAAGCAAATATGAGCAGAAATACAAATAAATACATTGAATACAGTGGAGGGAAGTTACATAAATACTTTTCTCATTCAGAAGTAAGTTTAAAATTTACAGTTTGGGGTGCAGTTACCCCACCCACTTCTACTGAATATGAAATGAATGCAAAAGTTACTTGACATGGATAATATATCTCAAGTTTCCATAATTGTGAGTAAACTGAAACATTTTTAAAAGATCACCACATGTTTGCTGTCAATGTTTTTACATTGTTTATCATTTGGTAACCATGGTAACTGTTATTCCATTATGGGTCAGTGTTCATTTACACGGATATTTACAGGAAATCGTTTCAATGCTGATGAAACATATTCCTTGTTATTTACTTTTTACATATGCATGCGCATTCTAAGTGCTGATTTTGTTAAATAATATACGATAAATCAGTATTTTTATAGTTGCTATGACAAAAACCACTCATTCCTTCCACAAAGAAATTAGGCAATCTGTGTGTATGTAGTACAATGTAGAGAAAGAACAGCAACTGAGCATAAATAGAGATAGATACACGCATTGGAGAAGAAATAAACCACACATACAATATATTTTTTCATTCATTAATATGTTTAATCTGTATATCTAGGGGTGAGTTACCCCACCCACCTCATTTAGTTATACAACGAATTTATAAGTTACATACTATGAGTTTTGATGATAAAATAGCACCTGGTACACTTGTTTTAAAGTTGCTCATCACATGTCTGGTCTGCATAAGCTTTCTTGTCTACTGTCCTTTGTTTTTGTAAAAGTTCTGGATGGAGGCACGCATGCATATATACCAAACTGAAGTTTTGTCGACTGCCTCGCTTACGGCAAGCGGGTTCGACAAAATACTCCTGTGACTTTGAAAATGGCACCAAGGTCGCCAAATTCTAAGTATTTGTCTTGCCTAAAAATTGATCTTTGCAAGTTTGGTAAAAATGAATCTACTGGTTCAAGATACATCTTCGTTTTTCAGGTCAAATCAACAAATGACCCTTAAAAATAGGGTCAAAGTCACCAAAACCTAACTAGAAACATGGTAACTAACAGGGCCCCGCCTTTATGAGACTGTTGGTGGAATTTAAGTCGTATGTCCCCGACCAGAAAATACAATAACAGCTTTCCGTTACCATGTTGTTGCTTCATGTTGTTTGGAATTAAGCCTCTGGTAGAATAATCAAGATACAGGCAAAAAACAAAATCATGACTGATTAAAACAAAGGCAACAACTCTGTAGAGCAGGAAACTGGAGTTACCATTCTTGCACTCTGATTACCTTCAGATATTCTGATGATGCTTTATATTTGTACCAAGTTTTGTGAAAATATCTTCAAAGGCTTTAAAGTTATAGATTGGACAAGGTTTCAATACCCAAAATTACAAAGGGATATAATTCTGTTTAACATAAATGAAGATGCAGTTATGGTTCTTTTTCTCTACAAATTGTTTATGATGCTTTACATTTGTATCAATTTATAAGAAAATATCTTCTACAGTTTTGAAGTTAGAGAGTGGAATGATTTCTATTCTGAAAAGGCATAATTCTGTAGAAAATGTAGATGAAGTTACAGTTTTAATTCTCTGCGCATTGTCTGATAATGCTTTATATTTGTAAAAATTCCAAGAAAATATCTTTGATGGTTTAAAAGCTGATAGCAGATAAAATTTCATACTTTAAATTACAAGGGAAAATAATTCAGTACAAAAGTAGATGGAGTTGTGGTTCTTATTCTCTGCACATTGTCTAACAATGTTTTGTATTTGTACAAACGAGGGTTGTTCAGAAAATTCTGATTCTCGCCAAATAACTTTGTTTAGCGGCATGCTGGGGCAAATTCCTTTGCATGTATTGAAAGCACTACATTTTGCCTTTACAGTGATACCAAACACTATACAAAGTGACATTTTCTTATTGAGATACAACGCGTTTTATTAGGCCCCAGTCATACCACTGGTTAAATGTCATATGTGAATTTATTTTCAGTGTGTCATTCAAGTAAAAAATCATCGTTTTTTGTCAGCTTTTGTCAGTCGTTGCCGTCAATATCCATTTAAAAATTAGAGGGGTAGCGAACGTTTCCAATTCATTCCTTGCAAAGCAATGCACAGTTCTAATGACGTTATTGAAATTGACGTCAACGTCATTTTCTAAGGCTGTGACAACTTCGTTTTTTACATTAATTTTAATTACTCGACAATCTCGAATTGGGCCATGCAAAAGGTTTTCCTGACAAGATTTTGAATGCTAAGGCATTTGTTTTTGTTTAAAAAAATGATGACTTTAGCAGACAGGGGGAATTTGCTACCACATAAAATGCAGATAATCCAAATTCAAGGGGCAGTATGGAACCTAGATTAAATATAATTTCTGCGATATTTACAGGACACGGTTGCCTAGGGTTTGTGTTTAGGTAGCCATTACGAAAAAAATTAAAGACTGCATATATGTGAACTATGACCTTCTAAAGTAAAAATTCGCAGTGGCTGTAGGGTATACCTCTTTCAAAGACGTTCAAAAGTAGGTCCTTTAGAAAATATACACTGCGTTTGCACAGTTGTCCTGACATATTACAGCTTTATAAAGTTTCGCTATCAGAAGTTCTGTATTTATGATGCTTATCAAAATATGACATCACGATCAGAACTCTCTGAACATCCCTTGTAGTTTCATGAAAATATCTTTGAGAGTTTTAAAGTTACAGAGCGGACAAGATTTCCGTACTGAAAATTACAAAGGGGCATCATTCAGTAAAAAACATAGGTAGAGTTATGGTTTTTGTTGTCTGCAAATGGTCTGATGATGTTTTACTTTCGTACTAAGTTTTGTGAAAATATCTAAAACGGTTTTACAGTTATGGAGCAGACACAATTTCCATACTGAAATTACAAAGGGGCATAATTCAGTGAAAAATGTAGAAAGAGTTACACTTCTTTTTCTCTGCTCATCATCTGATAATGCTTTACATTTGTACCAAGTTTCGTGAAAATATCTCAAACAGTTTCAAAGCTATGAAGCGGACACAATTTCCGTACCAAAAAATAGAAAGGGGCATATTTCAGTAAACAATGTAGGTGGAGTTGTGGTTCTTTCTCTCTGCATACGTGTACTGTCTGATGCTGTTTTACATTTGTACCAAGTTTCATGACAGTGTCACAAAGAGTTTCAGAGTTATGGAGCGGACACGATTACTGTACCAAAATATTACAAAATTACAAATTACTTTGTCTGGCAAGGCCCTAATAATCAGTTATGAATCTTCTCAGAACGATGGTTTAGGGCTAGTTTAACATATTTCCAACAAATGCTTCGTAATATAGGGTAAAGATAAGCCATTTTTTAACCATTTTAAGACCACCTCTGACCTCCAAAACAGAATAAAGGTCAAACAATCCATTTAGCGGCTTTCTATGACTTCCTGGGACCTTTAAAACTTCTATACTTATGGATAGATTTCAAAATAATTGAGCACAGTTGTTCTCCTTGATGAGCAGAAGTGCAATTTGAAACATTCGTTCTGGTAGGTCCAAGGTCAAGGTCACACTTAAAGGTCAAATGGTAAAATGGTCATATATTGAGCTTGTCCGAGCCATTACTTCTACATTTAAAGATGGATTTCAAAATATTTTGGCACAATTGTTCTCCTTTATAAGTAGAAGTGTCATCTGGAACATTTGATCAGGTAAGGTCAAGGTCACATTCAAAGGTCGAACTAGAATTGTTTTTCTACGAAAAAACAGATGTCTCCCCCCTTTCTGATGCCAAAAGGATCAGTCATTAAATACAATTTCAAACGGAAACTTTAAATACAAATTCTAATGCAAATACTGGTCATTTTTCATGCAAACAATGAACTCGTATCCAGTAAAGATATTTTGTGATAGACTAATAGACAGACGCCAAGGGAAAAACAATGTTTCCCTACCCTGAAGCAGGGATTCATAATAAGTAAAAAGTATAAATGCAAGAGTTATAGTTGTTATGCTCTGCATGTCATGTAATGTTGACTGATATTCATGTTTAGTTTTTGTCAAAAAATATAAATGCAAGAGTTACAGTGCTCTGCACGTCGTCTATTTATATATTGACTGATATTTGTATGAAGTTTCATGAATATAGCTTAAACGGTTTTCAAGTTATAGAGCTTAGACGATTGAGACACGATTTTGTGAATGACAAAGTTCCAAGGGAAATAACTCTCAAATAGTATAAATGCTGTGCTCTGCAGGTTGTCGAGTGTTGACTGACATTTGTATGAAGTTTCGTGAATATAGGTTGTCCGGTTTTGAAGTAATAAAGCGATTGAGACAGGATTTTGTGACTGACAAAAGTCCAAGGAAAATAACTCAAGAAGTATAAATGCAAGAGTTATGGTTCTTGCACTATGCAATTTTTCTAATGTTGATTGATATTTGTATGAAGTTTCGTGAATATAGCTTGAATGGTTTTCAAGTTATAGAGCAGACACGACTGAGACACAATTTTGTGACTGACAAAGTTCTAAGGGAAATAACACAAATAGTATGAATGCATAAGTTATGGTTCTTGCATTCTGCACGTCGTCTGATGTTGATTGATATTTGTATGAACTTTCATGAATATAGCTTGAATGGTTTTAAAGTTATAGACGGACTCGACTGAGACGCAATTTTGTGATGGACAAAGTTCCAAGGGAAATAACTCAAAAAGTATAAATGTTACCATTCTTGCACTCTGCACATCGCCTCATGTTGACTGATATTTGTATGAAGTTTCGTGAATAAAGCTTGAGCAGTTTTCAAGTTATAGAGCCGACACAATTGAAACACAATTTTGTGATGGACTAAGTTCCAAGGGAAATAACTCAAAAAGTATAAATGCCAGAGTTACCATTTGTGCACTCTGCACGTCGTCTCATGTTGATTGATATTTATATGAAGTTTCGTGAATATAGCTTGAGCGGTTTTCAAGTTATAAAACGGACACGATTTGTGACAGACGGACAGACGGACGGACAGACAGACGCCCGGGGAAAATCAATATGTCTCCCGTCCCTTAAGGGGGGAGACATAATGATAAAAATTGTCATAAATTGAGCTTGTTCGGGCCATAACAGCTACATTTATGCATGGATTAAACAAAACCCGGCACAATTGTTCTCCTTGATGAGTTCAAGTACCATTTGAAACATCTGCAGGTATATCCAAGGTCAAGGTTACACTTGAAGGTCAAATGATAAAAATAGTCATAAATAGGGCTTGTCCTGGCCATTACTTCTACATTTATGGATGAATATCAAAACAGTTTGGCACAATTGTTCTCCTTGATGAGTAGAAGTGGCATGTGGAATTTATTATGGTAGGTCCAAGGTCAAGGTCACAACTGAAGGTCAAATGATAAAAAATGTCATAAACTGAGCTTGTCCGTGCCATGTAATTTTTACATTTATGCATGAATTTCAAAATAATTTGGCACAATTGTTCTCCTTGACAAGTAGAAATGTTTGTTCAGGTTGGTCCAAGGTCAATGTGACACTTCAAGGTCAAATAATAAAATGGTCATAATGTGTGCTTGTCATGGCCATAGTTCCACTTGTTTTCCTTCATAAGAAAAAAAAAGAAAAGAAATATGCTGTATCATGATATATACTTGTTTGGCTTCTTTCTAATAAGTAAATGAAGCATTCAGTCTTGACATACTTATAGGTCACTATAGCAAACAGTGGGCTCAACAAGTTGTCCCTGGACAACCATCTAATAAATTCTTTCCCATGTCCCAATGGTGTGTCTGTGCAAGTTTGGTCACACTCGATCTGTTCATTCCGGAGATATGGTGCAAGCAAACCATTTTTAACACTGTAGGTCCTCATGTGACCTTGAATATAAGGTCAATGTCACCAAAGTCTAACAGTGTTTCCCCACCTCCTTATAATATACTTGTGCAAGTTTGATCAAAATGCATAAATCCCTTCAGAAGATATGGTGCACACAACCCATTTTCACTGCTTTTTACCGCCTGTGACCTGAAAATATGGTCAAGGTCACCAACTTTTTTCAGTTCTTTTCCACTTCCCTGTGATATATTTGGCAAGTTTGATCTAAATCTATCCACCCGTTCAGGACATGTGGCGCCAACAAGCCATTTAGATACCTCCTATGACCTTGAAATGGGGTCAACGTCACCAAAATCTAATCAGCTCTTTTTCCCCACCCAAAGATGTGTCTTTGCAAGTTTGGTGAAAATACATTTAACCCTTCAGGAGATAGAGTGCAGACATGAAGTTATACTGACACACAGACACCGACAACAATACAGACGGGATCTGCACCAAAACAACACACCCGCCTTCCCTTTCCTCCTCCCCCTCCACCCCCCCCCCCCCCCCCCCACCCCAAATGTTGTGGGGGACATAAATATGTTTATCAATATGATAAATATATAGGCAAATTTTCTTCTCCATTATGAAATATCTAAATGTATTTCTGCTCATTTTATGTCCTTTATTTGCTTGCATACCAGATGCACTCAGATTGTCAACTGCTGTTTTGATGGAACATCTGATTGTATCCATAGCGACTAAAATATACCGAATTATTGTCCAAGATGAGACTTATTTGGAAAATAGAAAGTGTATACATAGATAGAAAATCACAATCAACACTTTTCAACTAAATTTGAACGTTTTTAAATATCCAGGACCCCCGGTAGCTTAGTGGGTTAAGCGCTGGCCAACTGAAGTAGCGGACCGGGTTCGAAACCTGCTTGAGGTGAGAATTTTTCCTACCGTAAACGGAGTTCCATTGCACACAGCCTTTCATTATCACCGTCCCATCGTTCTGATATGACTGAAGTACTGTTGAAAAGGACGTAAAATCGCAAGTCATCCATCTATCCATTTTAAATATTCGTTTCCAACAAAAACAGACTAGTGATAGAGTATTGGTTGCCATGGTTACTACGTGATAAATAAAATAAATTAGAAATGTTTCTTTTACAAAAACAGATGAACCCCCTCCTATCCTTTCTCAGCTGTATCATTTTCCCTAAATATTGCAAAGTAAGGATCCCTTGTAAATCTTGAAATTTGGGTCCAGGTCACCACCATCTAATCAGTACTTTTCCACCTCCCGATTATAAACTTATCTATGTTTCGTCATAGTCCATCAATCCTGTTAGGAGATAGCATGCAGACAAGCCATATTTTAACACGCTACAACCTCCTGTGACCTCGAAAGTGAGGTCTAGGTTACCAAAATCTTATCAGTTTCTTTTCCATGTCCCAGTGAAATGTCTATGCAAGTTTGGTTAAAATTCATCCATCCATTCAGGAGATATGGTTCAGACAAGCCGTTTTCCACTTTTCTGACCTCCTGTGACCTTGAAAGTAGGATCAAGGTCACCAAAATCTAATCAGTTCTTTTTCATTTCAGAGTGAAATATCAGTGCAGGTTTGCTTTAAATCCATCCATCAATTCAGAAGATATTGTGCTGACAAGCCATTTCTTCCAGCACTCAGTGACCTCGTGTGACCTTGAAAATAAGGTCAAGGTCAGCCAAATCTAGCCAGTTCTTTTCCATTTCACAATGATATATTTGTGCGAGTCTGGTAAAAATCAATTTATCAATTTCAGAGATACAGTGCAGAAAAGCCATTTTTCATCATTCTTTTACCTTCTGTGACCTTGAAAATAGGGTCAAGGTCAACAAAATCTAATCAGTTCTTTACCCCTACCCAAGTATGTATGCATGCAAGTATGGTCATAATCCATTTATTCCTACAGGACATAGAGTGCAGGCAAGGGCTACCCAGATGCTGATGGGATCCGCACCCAAAAAAAAGTATGTCCCCCATCCTGCCCCCCCCCCACCCACCAACCACTGTGGGAACATCATAAAAAAAAAGAAAGACGACAGAAATAATGAGCTTGTAGAAGCCCCCTAGACCATTCAAAATCAGCAAAGACTGAGATATATTCATTGAAGCATGCAACTTTTAATTTGGTTTTGCATTGAAAGAAAGTGGGTGGGGTAATTTAACCCCAAATTGTAAGGTACTAACATATTTTTGAGGGTGAAAACTCTGCATGTAGTTTTCTTCAGTTGTTAATCATGCATCAACTTGTATTTTGGCTCATATTTCTTGAAAATGTTCAAGATATTGTATTTTATCTCAGAATTTCAATTATGAAAGTTCCTTCTGATTTCTTTGACGGTGACTAAATTCAAAGAAAAATATTTTCAATTTAAAAAATATACCATCTCCAATTTTTTGATATATCAACAACTACGCTTTGTACTCTCTGCACCAAGAAAAAGAAAAAAATCTATAGCCGCATTTTTTAGTAAAACGTCTTAGAAATTTGCTGATTTTTGATGTTTTGAAATAGACGCCTTACAAGGTGGAAGTCAAGGTCACTGACTGCTTGACCATAGTAATATGAAGAAACTTTTCTGTATTTGTAAGCAACACTTACATGGTTCTCTTGTAAAATGTAAGTATCAATACCGTTTGTTGTGAATTACTACCAGAACAATTGGAGTCAAATCTTGCATTTTTCATTTGAAAAATCATCAGATTAGGCTGAAAAACAGAAAATCCTGGTTGCCATGGCAACGGATAGTTTGATCGAAGAAAAACTTTTATTTTTTCTCATCACTTGACATAAGCAAAAAAGACACTGAGTTTCGTGAAAATCTGAGACATGTCATTTTCACCTGATTTTGGTGCTTACAGAGAATGACTCTTAAGCTTTTACTTCTAAATCTTCTCTATCCTTCTACATGTATATCCATACGAATTTAAAGGTTAAGCATCAGAGAAAAGCTGCTTATAAGCAGCTTTTCTCGGATGCTTTACCTTTAAATTCGTTCCCTTCAATATATAATAACCTTTTAAAATGTGCGCTTATATGAAAGAAAGATTACAACAAGTATTTGCCGCCATTTTGAAAAAGTTTAGCGCACAGGGCGCTAATAAGGTCGATTACGGTAGCTGTATTCGACAGTAGCCCTATTCGGTACAATGGCGGTTCAATAGTTATACGGAAGATAATGATCACCTTTTGTTCAGGGTGTCAAAAGTTACGATTAAAATCAAAGTTTTGGACTGTATTCAATTAATTAACAATACAAGACTACTACAATTATTATGTCTTGAGTAAATAATTTTACATGACCTCCTGAAACAACCTAGCCATGCCACAATAGAATTCATATTATGTATTTGTTTATGTTGTATGATGACTAACACATAACACAAACGCAAAAAACAGATTTGAAAACAAAATTCCTATATAAATTCATTTTATTCATTGGGAGAAACATAAATATCCGCAATAAAGTTGTATCAGCTATCAGAAAATCCAAAAAAGACTACTTTGATAAGCTCGATGTTTTACTGTCAACTGAAACGTCAAATATGAAACTTTTCTGGAAGACATCAAAGCAATTACTTAACCTATCAAAATCTTCTAGTAATATACCTACTTTAGTACTGAACAACGAATACGCCGAGGATGATAGCCAAAAGGCGAACATGTTAAATAATTACTTTGCTTCACAGGCGCTCGTGACTGACGACAACAGACCCTTACCGCAGCTTTTACCTGCCCAGCGCATTCTAAACTCCATTGAAATATTAAGTCAAGATGTCAATGATGTCCTTCGTAACCTTAACATTAACAAGTCATGTGGTCCAGATTTAGTAAGTCCTCGCCTCCTAAAAGAAGCCTCTGTTGTCTTAGCTAGACCTTTATCAATTATATTTAATCGTTCTTTAGACCAAGGTTACTTTCCAGATCAGTGGAAGCTTGGCAATGTGTGTCCACTTCATAAAAAGGACGACAAATCTGTACCCTCTAATTACAGGCCGATCACCCTATTAAGCATATTAGGGAAAACCATGGAACGCTGTGTCCACAAATATTTATATAATTTTGTTATTACCAATCAAATTCTTACACCATTCCAGTCAGGCTTTGTACGGGGTGATTCAACAACATATCAATTGATTCATACTTACCACACATTCTGCGAATCTGTAGACAAGGGCAAAGAAGTAAGGACAGTATTCTGTGACATCAGCAAGGCCTTCGACAGAGTCTGGCACAGGGGTCTACTTCATAAGTTATCATGCATTGGTTGCTCTGATAAAATTTTAAGGTGGTTCTCGAGTTATCTCTCGGGTCGTAAACAACGCGTCGTTTTCAATGGGCAGGCCTCTGACTGGACCTCCGTTCAGGCAGGAGTTCCCCAGGGGTCAATTCTTGGACCCCTCCTGTTTCTCCTATATATAAATGATATTGTAAGCGACATTGGATGCCCCATTCGACTATTCGCAGATGACACCAGCTTGTACATCATAGTAGATACTCCGCCTATAGCCGCAAATTTCTTAAACTCTGACCTACGTACAATTAGTAACTGGGCTGAAAATTGGCTGGTTTCATTTAATGCAAGCAAAACAGTTTCTATGACAATCTCAAGGAAAGTAAATCCGCCTCAACATCCACCTTTATTCATGAATAACGTGCAACTGATAGAAACAGACACTCACAAACATTTAGGTATTATATTCTCCAAATCTTGTACATGGTCCCAGCATATCGAAAATATAACTAATAAAGCATGGACAAGATTGAATCTCATGAGAAGCTTAAAGTTTAGAATAAGCCGCACGGCCCTAGAACGCATGTACATATCTTTTATTCGACCTGTTCTTGAATACTCTGACTCAGTTTGGGACAATTGCTCAACAGAAACAAAGAAACAACTAGATGCAGTGCACGTAGAAGCGGCTAGAATTATTACAGGAGCAACTAAACTGTGCAGTATAAATAAACTTTTCTCAGACATTGGTTGGGATTCGCTCCAAAGTCGCCGGAATAAGCATAAACTCGTTATCTTTTATAAATTTTTGAATGGTTTAACTCCTAACTATCTTTCTGACTGTCTACCTCCTTTGATGCAAGAAACTACAACATACAATCTGAGAAACTCAAATGATATCCAAACTCTTCATGCTCATACGAACTTATTCTACAACTCTTTCTTTCCCTCAACTATTCGAGCTTGGAACACTCTCCCTGAGGATACTAAACTAGCCACTTCTGTCGCATCTTTCAAATATCGTTTAAATCGAGATTTAAAAAAACCTCCAAGATACTATAATGCTGGTACGCGGATTGGCCAAATACTCCAAGCAAGAATGAGAATGGAATGTAGCTCACTTAACTCTCACCTTTATAGGAAAAATATAGTTCCAGATCCTTCCTGTCAATGTGGAGGTCTCGAAAGTCCACATCATTTCTTTTTCTGCTGTCCTAAGTATACAGCCGCTAGAAACAGATACTTACCAAGCGATATTCATAGATATAATTCTCACGATTTTTTGTTTGGAAAGGATAGTATACATGACAAACCATGAAAATGAAACCCTTTTTTTAAAGGTACAAGATTATATCATTAAGTCAGGAAGATTTATTCCATAGCTTACGTCTCTTTTGCTCCAGCTCAGTATATTGAACATTCATTTACTAGTCTAGTTCTAAATTCATGGTGTCACTTAATCTTCTGCCGTGGGAGTGCAACTTAAGTAATAATCGGTCAAATGCTTTATTCTTTGCCTCTTCATTCTTTTCTATAATCAGCTATATCAACTTAACTGTATTACATTTTTTATTACATGAAAATGTTTTGCACAGCTTTTTTCTTCTCTTTTTTTTATGCCTATGTTTTGTACAATAGCAAACAGTTAAGTGTTAACAGACATTAAATCTCTGTGTCTGTCTGTCTGCCTGTCTTTCTCTCTCTCTCTCTCTCTCTCTCTCGCTCTCTCTGATTTTTGTTTACTTGTTTGCAATATTGGTTTGATAGTCTTTGTACCTAGCCATTCACATATACTGTAATTTTCAGATTGCTTCAGGAGATGGCTTTTATATAAGCACTTTGCTTACTGTCAGATCCTGTACCATTATCTACTTTTGTATTATATATATGTAATTTCTATGAATAAAATATTGTTTAAACCAATTCATTTTACAAAAGTGGGTATTGGAGATCCAAAACCTAGGACTGAAACTCTAAAAACAAGGCTGAAACTCAGGGTTTTGAAATTCATTGTGCATTGGCTTGCCATGCCCTTCCTCGATTTCCGAAATACAGTTTTGAGATAGAAGTTCCGAGGAATTAAACTCGGGTCTTGTTATTTTGCCAAATGCTGTTTGTGATTGTATCAGCTCTTTCAGACTTGCACTGCAGAACCTTGTGGTCAGCGCAATAATTCGCTTGTATAGTATAGCAAGCCAAATTTCGCATTCTCAATTTTAGGTGTTAAGTTTTCATTCCTTTGTTTTAACCTCAAAACTATCTTTTGAAAATTGAAATTTTCTATAATCGTTTTTACAAATCCGGGTTTTGAAGTCAGATTTGAAACCTATGACTGAACTGAAACCTAGGTTTGAAGCTCAACTTGGGTAAAATTTCTTAAACCTAGTTTAAAGATTTATTGTGCATTTGGCGTGCCATACCGTTGAAAACACAAACATGCAGTCTCCTCAGATCAGAGATCACCTAATTAGGGGTTCAAACAGTCCTAAAACCTCCCATTTTCTTGTAAGATGATTTCAAATGCTGCCGCCATGATTTTGAGAATAGTCTCTAATACATTGCAGGTAAATTATCCCGCAAGAATCGCACGATAATCGTACGATAATCGTACAGGTAAAACTTCACTCAAAATCACCCTTAGGTGATTTATCATAAATTTGGAATTTTGTTAATTGGCTGATTTGCTCAAAACTTGGTATATGCTTTTCAGAAAGACAGTAGATAAATGTAATCTATTGAAAAGTTAAGTATGAAAAAGTGAAATTTACGACTGCCCTTTAGGTATCGTAGATTTGATCGTAAATTGAATTCTACGAGGACAATAGTGAAACCGAGATTTTTTTCATGAAAGCGATTTTTGGTCGTAAGATTCTCGTACGATCATCTTACGACGAATTTCAATCGTACGATTCGTTGTGAAATAGGCCCCAGATCGTTAAGTAGAAGTTGGCGAAAACCTGCAGAGCTTCCGAGGAAAAATCTCTAAACCTTTCGCAAACAGAACTTGGCTTTCTATTAAGCCACGGAGGCACAGGAGGACTTTGAATAAAAAGGCGATATAAAGCAGACGGAACGGCGGAATACATATTTTCTCCTGGCGCATTGTTGAATTTCATGGCATTTTATTGCGTATTCCATCAAGTTTACGTACATCGTGGAGCGATATCCCTAAAATAAAATAAAAATTCACAAGATCAAATCGAAAAATGATGCGTTTATAAATTTACTAAGTATACAATTTAAAGTAAAATATTCCGTATGTTACAATAACAACCTCTCTGACCCCTCACCACCAATTGTTGTTGTTGTTTTGTTGCTTTCTATTCTATTCTATTTTATCCCATAACCTTTCTAGGTCGTTGGGGCACCACAGATGACTTCGAAACAATCCCTTTCCACCTTGTCCTGTTTTCAGCTGCCCTAGTTGAGCTGTCAAAATCTATCCCTGTCCACTCTTTAATATTGTCTTCCAACCTCTTCTTCTGTCTACCTCTTCTTCTTTTTTCCTTTCACTGTGCCCTGTACAATTGTCTTTGCTAAACCAGAAGACCTTGAGACATGGCCAAACCACCTTAGTTTCCGTTTCTTGACCAGCGTCAGGAGTTCATCATATTCTCCAATGGCTGCTTGGATCTTCCTTCTCCTCATTGGTTATATGGTCCTTGTACGAAATGTCAGTAACCTTCGGTAGCATCTCATCTCAAAGGCCTGCGTTTTCTTCTCTCTGCTGTCAAGGTCCACGATTCACAGGCATACAGAAATATGGAGATGACAAGGGAGCGCATGTTTCACCTTTGATCCAAGAGATATGTTGTTATCTCTCCAAATTGGTTTCAGCTTGGTAAAAGCTGAAGTCGCTTGTGCAATCTTTGAGAGAACCTCATGTTTTGAGCCATTATCTGAGACAACTGCTCCAAGGTATTTGAAGCTTGTTACGGTACCCAGCTTCTGCCCTTTTACTTTGATCTCCCTGTGGATGCCATCTGCGCTGTTCGTTATCAGTTTGGTCTTCTCAGCACTGATCTCCATCTTACACCTTGTGCAGGTTTTGTCGAGACTTTCAACTAGGGCTTCTAGTTCCTGCTTTTCCTCAGCTAGAGCATCTATGCCATCGGCAAACCGCAGATTGGTAATGTTTCTGCCGCCTATGCTAACCTTTCCGTCATGTTCTTCCAGAGCATCAGCCATAATCCATTCGAGAAAAATGTTGAAGAGGGTGGGTGACAGAAGACATCCTTGTCTTACTCCAACTGTTGTTCTGAACCATTCTCCTGCGATGCCATTTATTTACGTCCACGGTAAACAGATAAACAGCTAAAGTCATGTCGGGACAGTCAATTAACCTAACTACACTATTCCTGGGCAGGCTAAGACTCCCTAGGCTGTTAACCAGTACTAAGTGCACTTACTTTCACCAGTAACTGACAACTGCCCTTCTTGAATCAGCGGAAGGAGAAACGAAAGTATGTGGCCGGACCGGGTATCCAACCCGGGTCCTCTGGCCCTTGAGTCATCCGCGCTACCGACTGCGCCACGCGGACTGCCCAAATCCCCCCCCCCCCCACGCCACCGTCAAGGTGGTGAAGAATTCGTACGAATCTACTGAACCGGGACTGTATTTATCGTTGTGCTAGACTGGTTCTCTCCCCTTATACCTACCGCATATAGGGATCGGTCAAGACTAATCCAAACGGGCAGAATTCTGCCCGTGACACTTGAGTAAGAATTAATGAGATCAGGGGAAGTACCTCCTACAAACTAAAAAAAATGGCGCGGGACGTTGTTTTTATGATGGCGTGTTTTCGATTTTCAGTGCCGTTCAAACATATGTGTATAATTATTTATCTGAAAATGCAGGAATTAAGTTCATTCCCATAGATGTTGATGGAACTTCGCCGAATTTCATTTGTTACGAACTAGTTGATTGGCTAATGCATTACCCAATGAAAGCCGTCGTAACATTAGTCTTTACCAGTTGTCACAGTGTGTGGAACCAGTTTATCGTTGGCTGACGATAGGTGCATCTAAATACCGAAATTAGATGTGATAATTTCTCGCAGGTACGAAGTTGTGAAAATTTGTTTAAAACTTGGTACCAGTCCATCAAGCACCCACAAAGGCCCGTATCATGAACGCATATCAGAAATCAACAAAGACTCTGTGAATCCAATGATTCTAATTGTAATAGACTAAACCATGCAAAATCCAGGACTTACCCAGATAGCATGCCTACGTTGTGCCAACGTTGGCTTAAGGTGGTCAATTTGGTTGGGCCAACGTTGGATGCCAACGTTGGGCCAACGTAACTTTGCTCATCGGGCGAACGTTGAGCCAACGGTTGGCTCAACGTTGGCCCAACGTTGTAAGTTTTTTCCTGCAACGTTGGGCGAACGTTGCGCCAACATATATGGCTTACAATCAGCCAACGCAAAAATTTCACTTTGGGCCATGCTGTGCCACCTTAAACCAACGTACACTTTGAAATAAAACTAATTTCTCCCTGTCTGCGAAGCATCCAGTAAAAGTAACTAAATCCATGCCCACAAAGAAGAGTCAGCGATTTAAACATATACTGTCTTTTATATGCAATCCCAAATACACAATTCTGCGAATCGCTGATCACTAAATGCGGTTTTTATATACTTTACGACTAAAATCAGCCTGCGCATATATTATTCCCTATTCGCTTTCACATTCAATCTGCCTGGTGAATCCTGGTTAATCAAATGTGAAGCTACATTTCACCTTGCGCAGTTGTGCAGTCTGATTTGATAACATATGCCTAAGGTCTAGTTTTGCGCGAAGACATTCAGACTAAAATGTATTAAGCTAAACTCACAAAAAATCAAATACCATCTGCTTGAATCAAAGTTATTGAATGATGCTGAATGTTATGACTTTGAGCGAACGTTTATAGTTTCCTGTTCTAAGAACACAATCTTTGCTCCTCCAAGCCCTAGTTATGTTTAGCTCTTGGTTTGTTAAATCCTTCTGGTACATCTGAAAGTCATTAATAACAGAAGAACTAACAACTTAATGGCTGAATGGGGATCGTTTCCTTGGTAACCAGACCTTGCTCGTGATTAAATCGGAGTAAACACGGCTCCTTGCTGTGTGATCGCTAATTACTTACAGGGTTCCACTTTTCTATGTACCTGGTTCAGATATTGTGCATAAACAAAGCTTATGATTAATATTATCATTATGCCTAAATCTGTATTGTTATATTATGCAATAAAATTTATAAAAGTTAAAATTCATAATCTTTTCAAAGAATTATTAGTACAGTCTAGTCCAAGTCAGAGCATGCAAATCCAAGACAAATAGTAATAATTGAATAAACAAATAGTAAGAAGTCCATTTAATGATGATTATGATACTGAGTAGTTGAATGATACAAAGACTTTATATAAATATTAAATTGACTAATTCATATTCATTTCTAATTTTCATTGAAACCTGGTTTTCAATTCCCCACGCTAACCCAACGTTGGGCCAACGTTACTCAACCCACCGTAAAACTTAGCAAAATTTATACGCATGTGAAAACGTTGGCCCAACGTTGGCTGACCGTTTAATGGCCTACACACTTTTTTTACAAAAAATGTACACAGCATGCTATGAAATAAAGTTTTAACCAGCATAGGTCGAAGTATAATCAATTCCTGTGTGCCTCGAGCAAAAAAATACCCAGCTGTTGTAACGTTGGGCCAACGTTCGGCCAACGTTGCACTCCCAACGCCAACGCTCAGCCAACGATGACACCTTATGCCAACGTTGGCCCAACGTTGGCATGCTATCTGGGTAGCTGCTGTCTATTTAAGCTATATACATGCTCATTGTAATTAGATTTATTAGATAACAGTTGCCAGTATACATTTTCCTATAGCCTTCAGGAAAGACGTGAGATGGGCTGGGACTTACATTACCTGATTGATAACGTCCATTGGTGAAGCAAGTTTTTTATGAAAGCTACACTTGTATATTTATGTATTTTCAGTTTGTCCAACTGGTAAATACGGAGACGATTGTGAGCTAGACTGTAATAGCAACTGTGCAAAAAACTGTCACAGGGTCACGGGAACATGTGAAGAAGCGTGTGTTATTGGACGGTGAGTAGCATACTGCTCGAACTAATTACCGTATTTCTTAGGTTGGTTATAAGACGGGTTTAGTTCCTTTCAAAACAATCCCAAACATCTAGACCCGTCTTATATGACGGGTTTATATCTTTGGGATTGTTTTGGGAGGGAAATCTCAAAATCTAGATCCGTCTTATCAGACGGATCTAAATATTCAGGAATGTTTTGAAAGCGAAACTCCCTCTCAGAGCAACCCCAAACATCTAGATCTGTCTTGTAAGACGGGTCTAGGTCTTTGGGACTATTTCGGAAGGGAAAACCCAGTTCATAGCAGACTGTTCTAAGACAAGGTTTCAAAACAGTCCCGAACACCTAGACCCGTCTAAAACAATAAAAAAAATCTAGATCTGTCTTGTAAGACGGATCTAGAATTCTGGGACTGTTTTGAAAGGAAAAAACTCCGTCTTAAAACTGAGAAAAAACGGTAACCTTGCTTATGTAAGCCACTTAGGGGAAATTTGGGCAAGTGGGACACTTATTGGAAAAGCTCCTGCTTTCACAGGATAATAAGATAGAACGAGATCCAATCTGTTGGAATCGTATAACTCCCCATCACATGACTTCATATTACACATAAGATGACTTGTACTAGTATATGTGAAACAACAGGGCAGCGTTAATATCATGCAGTCAAATGTCCCACTTACCCAATTATTTGGGGTAAGTGGGACACTAATTGCAAACAAATTTTAAGAGTTTCAACTTTCATTTAGATTAGATTATACTAATTTTATTGTACATAAACAATGGGATCAGACACAAGTTATTAACAACATTAGGTAGTCTTCTCCCTACAAGATTTCATTTATGTTCACTATAAAAGAAAAATGCATGAGTTTAGGTTGCAGATAAACCCATTTGTACCACAGAACAGAAAATCGCGGAAATCTAAATGCTTTGTTCCTTTCTATAATATCGGGTAAAGATAATAAAGAAAATCTATAGGGATAAACTTTACCTCGGCATTTCAGTTATTTACTGTGGGCTTAAGTTACTTTAACACATTCATTAACTCGAATATGCAAATTCAGTATGATAAAAATTCTCAAAAATTATAAACAGTGTACTGACATTAACAAGAGAACGGATATGTTCCATTCAAAACTAATTTCAAAATACCCCACCCACTACATTTTCTTTGTAAGTGTTCTTCCCAAATATAATAAATTCTGCCGTCGACACTTTTGTTAAAGTTGCATTATTATTATGAAACAATTTAAAACATGTTACTATGCAAGGAGTCGTTAAAAAAAATAATAAATAATCAAACGAAATAAAATGGGTGGGGTAAAGCCAAATTATAATGTTTTAAGTCGAATTTATTAAGTGAACCTGAGCTAACTGATCTTTTGTTACACCAGGTTGCTCCCAGCAAGATTCTGTATACCAAAGGTGTTCAACTTAATCACTGAGCTTCTACATCAAAATATATAGCTGAAGTTGTAAAGTCAAAATATTGGCGTCCCAGTTACCCCAGTATATTGAAGTAAATGGCACTGCTTAATTACCTGCCTGACTGTGGGGTTTGAAAGTTTCAAATAATATCGAAACTGTTAAAATCATAATACTTTTCTACCATACTTTTATTTACCATCTGTTTGAAAAGAAGTATGAAAATTGAAATAAAAATAGCTGACTCAAAATTATGAGTGCAACATCACAGAAGACGACAGTAAACTGACGTCACGTCAGATCGAAATAGCGTTAGGTATTTGTAGTTCTATGTAAACGTGATGTTGAAGTGCATTGAAAATTATCATACCGAAAAATTACCACGCTTTCTGTTTAAGACAAGAGTATTGGATTTTCACATAGAATAATACCTTTTTATGAGTTAATTTCCTTTTTAACGTTATTTGTATATTTGCCCTGCACATTACGTCACTTCAGTCACGGCTTACGTCAGGAATTTTATTTTACAAATGGTCTAATAAACATTCGCTCATTTAACGACAAGAAACAATAATACTTTAACTCGACTTTAGACAATGGCCCTTGTTTTCCCTTGCTCGAGTGATATAATTTTAAGTGTCTCGATTGAACGGTTAACTTATAACGATGGTTCAAACTGACTAATGCTGCTATATCCCTCTTATGCAAATGAATGACCGTGCCTATTTCGGACCTTCAAATTTTAAATACCTAAGACTCGTAGAAATATTATTTCTAAACAAAGAAATAGAAATGCTTTGGCAATATTTATTGTCTTGGTAAGTACATACCATATGCTGAGACTGGCGCTCAAGGAATAAAATGTGCCCCACTTACCCCATTGTCCCACTTGCCCCAATTTACCCTACATTGTATTTTACATTTTTCTTGTCACCATTAGTCTTGTAGCCAAGATACACACAGCGTTAAACCTAGCCTAGCCACTGAGCGAAGAAGATATATCAGTCATCCATTATTTTTTCCTAATTCATACAGCTAGTCTATACTTATGGCTCGTCGTATATATCAGACAAGAAATATCTTTAAAAAAAAGATATAAGACGAAGTGAAAGAAGACATATTTGAAACAAATAATTTTTTTTTTATTTCTGTTGAAATTGCCCATTTCCTATTTGGAATTTCAGAATTTCCCCATATATGTCTTGTACATCTCCCTAATTGTAATTTTCAGATCTCCCTACCAAAATACAAGAATTCCCTTCTTTGTTTAATCATTCTCCCTATTTGGAAAAAAAGTAGAGGAAAATCTCCCTATTTGTCTTCTCAGCTGTATGACATGTCTGATATTATTATTGAATAGCAGTATCCTTACGTTGGGGTTATCCACTATGGCGAGAAACCAAACTGGTCCGTAAATTATTGACATTCTTCGGTACATTCCGATATGCTTCTGATGATACGGTACTGTTTTTTACCCGGTTCAGTACAGCCGGGTGCGTAAATTTACCGGAACGGACCGGAATGGACTGAATTACCGAAACGGACACCGGAACGGACCAGTTTTCCCCTATCTTCAGTAGATATTTGTAATATTTTTTTTATCAAATAACTCTTATTTAATATTAATACATATTCTGTATGCCATCTAGCGCACATCAATTAGAGATATTAGTCAAAATACTCTTTGAGTATTTTGCGCCATGGGTAGGCCTCTTAATACCCCACGAATATGCGTTTCATCTTAAAATCATATAATCTTATACAAAACTCTGGTCATCTTTCTTCCAAGACTTGGAGCGAATGAAAAACACAAAAATTCCCGAATTTTTGTTCCATAGTATCATGACCAACATTTCAGCCATAGAAAATATGTAGAGCTATATGTATCAAGTCGGTGGATGAAATCAGGGGTTGCAAGTTAAGATAATACATGTTAGTCATAGGTAGGGCCTTGAATTAATCTGCGCGTGTAGATTGTATCAAAATATCTCAAAAATCGGCTGGAAATATGAATAATAAGGGTCCGTTCCGGTCCGATCCGGTAATTAGGTCCGTTCCGGTAAATTTACGCACCGAGTACAGCCTTTTTACTACGAAAGACTTTTCGCACCATAGAATCATTTTTTTCTCAAGCCATCGGCATTTGCGTTTCTCGCGTTCTGCTTAACTCTATCAATCATTACAGCGTTAAAGTGAAAAACATATTCAAAACTAAATGCAAAGTGCAAATAATAACATTTTTAATGTAACTAAATCTTCTGACAGGTGAATAACAATTCCATGACATATGCTCTCTTCCATACAGAGATCAAGTCAACTTTTGGCGCCAACGATGATTTTATGAGCAGATTCAAGTTTTATAGACTGGCCAGGCAAACGGAGCAAAACTGTCTAATTCCTTTTCTGTAAACGGAAAACCTTTTCATTATCAGACAAGTGCTAGTCTACGTTAAATCATACACGTTTGTGGGTCGGCCATATTGGAAATTCCTCATTTAAGTATATTTTCTTTCGTATCGCGGCTAATTAGACTGTATTTCTTCTGTTATAAGACAGGGATTTTCCTTTCTAAATCAATCCCAAAAAATCTAGATCCGTCTTATAAGACGGATCTAGATTTTTGGGACGTGATTTGTAAAGATCCGTCTTATAAGACGGATCTAGATTTTTGGGGCTTGATTTGGAAAGATCCGTCTTATTCTTATAAGGCGGATCTAGATTTTTTGGGCTTGATTTGGAAAGATCCGTCTTATAAGACGGATCTAGATTTTGGGGATTTATTTGCAGGGAAAAAATCATCTCAAAGCAGAATTTCATGACTGATTTAGATATTTGGAGTCATTCTAGAGATGTGAAAACATCCATCTCCAACAATGACTCCGGTGGCAGATACTGGAAAAATTTCCGTGGTCGGAAGATGTAAAATAATGGTAAATTAACGACAGTCGATGCATAAAATTGAAAAAAAAGAGTTGTAGATCACCTGATTAATTTTTGGGCAAATTCCATCAAAAATGACTGAATTATGTCCCTTTATTGAATTTGGTATTTTTTTCAACTTTTGAACCGTTTGACCTAGAACCCTAATTTTTGGTATACTATTAGTATTTGAAGTGCTGATCATTCTGATGCTAATTGTGTTATGATGCATTCATTATTGACAGAGTTATTTCCCTTTTCTCATCTGTATAAAACATAATTATGGGTGGTCTATTTCTCAAGAACAGTAACTGCTGGAGCCTTGATATTTATAAAAGAGATAGATCATAAACAAGAGGGCCATGAGGCCCTGAATCGCTCACCTGATATTGTCGAAATGAGAGAGTTCTGGGTCAAAAGTCAAAGAATGGCCTTGACCTCTTGTACTCATAAATCTTCATGTACTCATTAAGATGAATGTATATATGAATTTTTAGGCCTAAATCTTCAAAACTTTCCACGAAATCTTATGTTCTAGCATTTTCCCATATTTGACCCTGCCGTAAAATGGTCAAGGTCAACCCAAGGTCATCATTTTCAACAATCTGGATAGTACTGGAGTACCCAATGCTACATACTAAGTTTCAAGGCCTTCGGTCATTTGGTTCTGGAGTCGAAGATCTTTAAAGGTTAATACCATATAAGGGCATGGCAGCCATGTTGGTCATGTGACATAGACCAATTGAAAACATTTCCATTCTCTCAACCCCTGGAGGCTCTATATGAAATTTGGTTACAACTGGAACAGTGGTTTTTGAGGAGATTGATATTGTCAAAATATGACGGGTCTGGGTCAAAAGTCAAGTATGGGCCTTGACCTCTAGTACTCATAAATCTTCATGTACTCATTATAATGAATGTCTGTACCAATTTTTAGGCCTAAATCTTCAAAACTTTCCATGAAATCTTATGTTATAGCTTTTTCTAATATTAGACCTTGCCGTAAAATGGACAAGGTCAATCCAAGGTCATCATTTTCAACAATCTAGATAGTACTTGAGTACCCAATGCTACATACTAAGTTTCAAGGCCTTCGGTCAATTGGTTCTGGAGTCGAAGATGTTTAAAGGTTTTTACCATATATGGGTGTGGTGGCCATGTTGATCATGTGACCAGGACCGTTTGAACAAATTTTTATTCTCTCAACCCATGAAAACTCTATTTGAAATTTGGTTACAATTGGCCATCAGGTTTTTGAGGAGATTGTTTGAAATTGTCAAAATATGTAAGTTCTGGGTCAAAGGTCATAGAATAACCTTGACCTTTTGTACTCATAAATCTTCATGTACTCATTAAGATGACCGTATATATGAATTTTTAGGCCTAAATCTTCAAAACTTTCCACGGAATCTTATGTTCTAGCATTTTTTATTATTTGACCTTGCCGTAAAATGGTCATGGTCAACCCAAGGTCATCATTTTCAACAATCTATATAGTACTGGAGTACCAAATGCTACATACTAAGTTTCAAGGCCTTCGGTTAATTGGTTCTGGAGTAGAAGATTTTTAAAGGTTGTTACCATATATGGGCATGGGGGCCATGTTGGTCATGTGACCCGGACCGTTTGAACAAATTTTCATTCCCTCAACCCCTGGAGGCTCTATATGAAATTTGGTTACAACTGGCCCAGTGGCTTTTGAGGAGATTGTTTGAAATTGTCAAAATATGACGGTTCCGCGTCAAAGGTCAAAGAATGACCTTGACCTCTTGTACTCATAAATCTTCATGTACTCATAAAGATGACTGTAGATATCAATTTTTAGCCAAAAATCTTCAATAGTTTCAAAGATATCTTATGTTCTAGCATTTTGCCATATAAAAGCACAAGGAAGCAAATTTGACCTTATCGTAAAAAAGGTCAAGGTCAACCCAAGATCATAATTTGAATAATATTGGTAGTACTTGTGTACACGATGCTACATACCAAGTTTCAAGGCCATCGGCCTATTGGTTCTGGAGGAGAAGATGTTTTTTAGTTTTTTACCATGGCGGCCATGTTGGTCATGTGACCAAGACCGTTTGAATAATTTTTCGTTCCTATTGTCCCAGGAGGCTACATATGAAATTTGGTTACAATTGGCCCAGCGGTTTTAGAGGAGAAGTCGTTTGAAATTGTGGACGGACGACGGACGACATACGATGGACGACCGATCACGACGGACGACGGAGCCTTACCATCCTATAAGCTCCCCCGGAGCCACTGGCTCAGGTGAGCTAAAAATGAGCAGACCTATATTTTTTTTTCTTTTCCGTCTGCCATGTACTTACAGAATTATGCCCCTTTTTAAAAAAAATTACATGAAAGTTTGTTCCCAAAATACTGGAAATACCGTTTGATCTAGCATGCTCATATTTGTCATACTGCTAGGAGTTAAGGCGTAGATTACCCAATTAAATTTTGGGCAAATTCCATAAAAAAAATACCTGAATTATGCCCCTTTATTGAATTTGGCATTTTTAATTTTTGAACCGTTTGGTCTAGAACCCTAATTTTTGTTTGGTATAATATTAGTATTTGAGGTGCTGATCATTCTGATGCTGGTTGCGTTATGATGCATTCATTATTGACAGAGTTATTCCCCTTTTGTCATCTGTATAAAACATAATTATGGGTGGTCTATTTCTCAAGAACAATAACTCCTGGGGCTTTGATATTTATAAAATGGGTAGACCATAAAAAATGAGCAGACCCGCATTTTTTTCTTCTTTTCTGTCTGCCATGTATTTACAGAATTATGCCTCTTTTCCTAAAAATTACATGAAAGTTTGTTCCCAAAATCCTGGGAATACCGATTGAGCTAGGATGCTTATATTTGTCTTACTCTCAGGGGCTAAGGCGTAGATCACCTAATTACTTTTTGGGCAAATTCCGTGACAAAATTTTCAAGTTAAGTTATGCTAGACATCGAAAGTTTGACACCTTTAGTGGCAATCATATGGTAGGGGGCATAGTTTATTTTGCAATAGCGTATATTTTTTAAAATTTAAAATTAAAAAAATACATATATTTTTTATCTTTCAGATACGACAGCTATTGTGACAAGATATGCAACTGCACGTTCGGATGTGACAAAGAGACGGGCTACTGTCCCTGCGATGTATACGGCTGTACCACCTGTAATACGGGAGGAAATGTCTGCGACGAATGTGACGGAAATACATATTTCGTGTAAGATTTCAAGTACCGAGATGGATTTATTGATGACTTGCAATTTACGTCCTTTTCAACAGCATTTCAGTCATATCAAGACGATGGGAGGGTGATAATATAAGGCTGTGTGCAGTGGAACACAGTTTACGTTTGGAACGATTTTCGCCTCTAGCGGGTCTCATAGATCAGCAGGCCATCGCTTAACCTACTGAGCTATCGGGGCTCCCCAACTACCGGGACCAGTCCAATATGTCGTAACTGTACTTCGTACAAGTTCTGAAACTTAAGGGATAATTATATTCCAAATTGTCAGTTGAGTGGTAAAACGTCTATTTTATGGTCGCAAATTGCGTTTTACGGCAAAACTGCCCTGAAATACAATTTGCGACCATAAAACCGATGATTTACCTCCCCAAACGATAATGTTTAATACAGTTATCGCCATTCTAATGCACGTTAACAGCTATGTGAGACCGCAATATTCACAGAACGCATTTTTCACATGTGTGAAAAATCCGGTCGCATTTTTCACACGTGTGACAAATCCGGTCGCTTTTTCACAGAATTCGAACGCATTTTTCACACGTCTGTGAAATTTGCGTTCGATATGTACCATGAAAACGTAATTTTCCAAACGTATGCAACACCCCTAAAATATGACAAAATATCACAAAAACGCATTTTTCACTTCTTGAATTTTTATAACCCTGAAATTATGAAAGTTGTGGACGAAGAAAAACTGTACAGTAAACAAAAAAAAAAAAAAAAAAAAAAAATAAATAGAAATCTGCTCTGCTTTTCCGCGCAGAAGGACGCAGGTTCCAGTCGCCCGCCGGATCCACGACTGAAAAACTCACTCTGCCTTCCTGGCAGTAACAGTGGGAACGCGTATCCATGGCGGAGTGATATTTTTTATACAGATAGCAACGAAAAAACGTTCGAAATTCCTCAGATTCAGATTCAATCGACGAACGGGTCGCAATTTCAGTGCTGCTTTGTCGGCGAATCAAACTACACACAGCCGAAAATAATACACGGTTTTATTCCTTACATCTTAGTTTAATTTCCTAGTTCTCTGAGATCCGACCTGAACACCGAGATACTCGGCATTCGAGCAGTTGACACGATCGTCGAAAGACGACTTTTTAAGTCAACTTCAAAAGAAATTTTCAAAACAATTCGACTTTCTCCCGCCGGCGGACATATGCCATGAAAAACCATGGTATTTGCCCTTTCCCTGTGACAAAAATCAAGTAATTCGGTGTTTGGGACAATTTTCTTTGCAAAATAATCTTCGGGTACTCTACGCAATTTGTTGTTGTTGTTTTCAACAAAATGGCGGACAACAGTGTTTACATCACTGGCCCGGCTATGCATTTCAACGTTTGCGACAAAATCGAGAGAATCATTATTCCATGTATTGCTAGAATACCAAGCGCGATTAAATTAAATATGTTTATTAAAAATACAATGCATGACAGAAGTCTATCTTTATATTTTATTCACAAATAACCACAATTCATCCCACCCGCAGAGTTTGTAAACAAGGAAGGTAGCTCAGTAGTGCTGGTTACATCATGAAATTGTGACGTAAACAGTAAATTGATTGTATTACTGATATTAACTTGTGAGTCGGCTGACAGCCAGTGTGCCAATATTTCAAATGCTATATCGCGCGACCCTGTTTGAAAAATTAAAGCAAGACAAATATCGCTACACCACTAAACAACTATTCAATTAAGACAGCACGTGAAATTTTACTTTGGGAGAGAAAACTTAATGGGTCCTACATCTGAAGGATCAAATGGAATGGTTGTGCAGGCCCGTACACATACTTTTGCCGAGGGATTAGGGGCGGAGGGTAAGAAGGTGTGGCTCAAACGAATTTCAGTGTGAGTGGGGAGGTGGCGGGAGGGGAGGGGTGCCCTAGGGTGGTGGTGGTTGGGGTGGGTTAAAGGGGGTAAGAAAGTTAAGAAAATCCAGATTTTAAGGACACTTTTAGAGCTTTAGTTTAGGGGTGTAAACTCGCTTTCTGGCAGAAAACTGCATGTTTTTTTTGTAATTTGCTCGGTTATGGGAGGTGCACCCTCCGCTCTCCGTCGTACAGGCCCGGTGTGCTGGTTGGTGAGAGGAACGGGGAGGCGGAGTGGGTGGGTGGGTGGGGGGGGGGGGTAGGGGGAATCGACTCTGTCGCCTGGCAGCTTGACAAGTCTGCACCTTTTCTCAGGTCAAATATAAAACAAATATCGAAAAGTATGTGTATGTGTGTTTTTGGTGTGATGTCATCAGCGACAACACGCGGAACAGACACGATTACAAAGATCTACAAATTTGTAATTTCCTCATTCTAGAAATCGTATGAAAACTCAACCCATTCTAGAGTCTGAATCTACAAACCAAACATTGTTTGCAACTCTTGTTCGGCTCATACCGACTCCCACAGTCCAAAAAGTCTCGGTAGCGCAGCTGCCAAGTGGAGTCTCGCCGGTAAAATTTACTTGATCAGTCGACTTTCTCTTTAATAAATGTCGACTCAAAATAGGTTAGGCCCTATAGCATTCATGGGGTGATAGCCAATGGACTGACATGGAATACAGAAGTATTAAAGGCCCAGCAGACATTCAATGCTGAATCAATGTTGGGAGTCAGTGTTGAATCAATGTTGAATTATTCATTGAATTGAACTGAAGCCTCAATACTCCATTAACAAATTCGCAAAAGTTTTAGCCTATTTCTAGGGTTTTCGTGAGTACATTTGGGCAGTTCGATACAAAGTAATATAATATAGAGACAAACACTTCAGATCTTGGTCGGACTGATCCCGAAGCAGGATCTACGCTGTTTGTCATTCCATCTGCATCTTTAGACGCATTACTGCAGTGAAAAACCAAAAATCAGATTTAAGACAGTTATGCTTAATTCCAATCTGTAGACTTCGGACTACCCATCCAGGGGTCGCAAGATCGATCCCCCGCTTCTCCGGTCTTTCGTATACTTTAAACCGAGGTCCCGTCTCCATATGACCTCGTTGTTGGTGGGACGTTCAACCCGAGTTCACTCACTCTAATCTTTAGAGACTTTATGGTACGTCAGCCAGTTCAATATAAGGGGAGTTACTTCTCAAATCACTATTATAATTCTTTCTGCACGAGTTTCTTCCCATGTGTTGCCAAACACGGTCTCCTTTTTTTCCCTTACTGAAGAGATTGAACGTGGGGGCTGAAGAGATATACAGCATACTGTATAAGTGAAATTTTCACATATGTAGACTAAATCCTCCGAAGACCTTGAGAATAAGGTCAACGCGATCAAAATCTATTATGCTCTTATGTTTGTCCTAATGATATATCCATGCAAGTTTGGTGAATTTGGTTCAAGAAATATTGTGGGTACAAGAAATTGTCATGTTGACGCAGACCACAGAAGGTCAAGTCTAAGGCCTCTTGTGACCTTGAAAATGGGGTCAAAGTCACCAAAACCTAATCAACTTTTTAGACATCTTTACAAACCAAGGGTACTAAGACCACTATGCAATCCAAGGGTACTAAGACCACTTTGTTCCTTACATACATAAGAAACAAAGTGGCCTTAGTACCCTTGACTTGCAAAGATGCTATTTGGCTTGTCCAAACGATAAATCCATGGAAGTTTGGTAAAATTTGACCCACTTATTCAAAAATATGGCAGATACTTACTGCCTTGTGCACAGAAACTGACTTCCCTTGGGTAAACCTGTTATAGCAAAATGTTGAGAGTCAGTGTTGAATCAATGTTAACTTATACATTGAATTGAAATGAATTGAATTGAAGCCTCCATATCCTTCAAGGAAAATTACCGAATTTGATGAAAAAAGTGTTTAAGTGCGATAGATCCCGAAGCAGGATCTACGCTGTTTGTCATTACAACTGCATCTTCCAGAAGACAACTTGTCCCACTTTCAGAAGACAACTCGCCCCATATTCTCAGACACTCACCTTACTAGAATATCTACGTTCTTGTCCCCGATGCAGAACACAACTCGCCCCCTCCCCTCACCCCTGTGCCCCCCCCCCCCCCAAAAAAAAAAAGGAAGAGCTTCGCCATGACCCTGGTTGTGAATGGGTGGACCTTGGTAAATACATTAAATACCCAAAGCACTTCAACGATAACCTGGTACACCCAGGGGCTGAGCAGCGAGGTTTTGAGGGTTCTGCAGCTGCAGAGTAATTATCAAACTGTGGCTGGGAGGCATGCTAAAATCATGCATTAATGCTTATTAGTATTTGTTGTCCCCTTTAGGGACCGATCATAAGAATAAGGGCATGGGTTAGCTTGCATTTGCAAACCAGTGCCTGGAGCATGTTACCCTGTTCATCTATGGTACAGATGCAAACATCCCTGTATGCTTTTATTCGCACTTTTGAAAGTTTGATAAATACCAAGAGCCTATCACACAAGTGTGATACTGTGCTACTTGTAAATACTTATTGATAGAGTCAAATTATAAATTGAATGCAAGTTAATAAATGGCTAAAAGTTCTTTGCTAAGAAGTTAACAAAGGAGGTCTAGGGGGCAACGCCTCCCAGAAGCCAAAGAAATTTCCCAATTTTAATGGCAATATTAAGATTGGAAAAAAATAGAGCAAAACTAGGAATGATGATAAAAGAAATAAAGGGTTTTTTTTTTTTTAGGAATTTTGCCTCCTTTTAGAGGGTTTATTTTGCCATAATGGCTTTGTGTCCCACAAGCTAGTGACTCTTTTGCAATTCAGTTTTATTTAGTAGAAACGTTTACTTCGTAATGCGGCTGATCAATAATACATGTGTGTGAATGTTGTATAGGATTTTTTTTGGTAAAATGTATGAACATATGATATGTGTAAGGGGGTGGGGGGATGCTGCTGGTGTAAAAATAAATTGTAGATATTAAAACATTACTATAAATATGGGGGATCTGCGCCCCCAGAAGCCAGTGACATTTTAAAAACTCAATTCAAATGGAATTATCTGCAGACTTTCTTAAGAAATTTTGGGTGGAGCCAGGTTTTTTTTTCATTGTTTTTCGATGTCTGATTTTTTTTTTAAATCCCCTTATGAGCTAATTTATTTTTTTTTTCTTGCATATCCAAAGCCCCCCTCCCCCCCCCCCCCCCCCCCCCCCAGAATATCAAATGGTCGGTCCCTTAGCGCCTAACGGGACAGGGTTTTGACAGATTTATGAGTAAGAGCAAGCTGTCTTTTTTGTGGTATGCCTTCTGAAAGGGTACGTGTGTGTTGGGGGAGGGGGGGGGCGGGGGCGTCGTCCGGACTGAATTCTTTAGAAGGGCGAGTGTCTCAGAATGTGGGGCGCGTTGTCTTGGGGGAAGTTGTCTGGGGGAGTTGTCTCAGAATGTGGGGCGAGTTGTCACCTGAAGGAGGGGCGACTTGTCTTGGGGCGAGATTTTTGTGGGGCGAGTTGTCCGTAATTCGACTAAAGCATGTAGGTTTCACTTGAAATATTTATTATCATTCCGCTTGCTCTTTCTTGTTCCACTATTAAAAAGACAGCCGGTCAATCACTCAATTTTTTTCGTTTGTCAAACTTTGTGGTTTACTCGAGTACCAGTGTGTTTGTTTTGCTTTCTCTCGTTAGTACCCGGCGTGTAGCCTAAATTCAGAAGCCCAAAAAATCACAGGCAGGCAGTCTTACGCAAAATCTTAATAAATGCACAGTATGCTAAATGATTACAAGCTTTACTGTACCATAAATGAAGAAACAGTTGGTCTCCTCAACTGGCTCAAGTCGATCCAGCAGAAAAATGTCCGTGTGTTGACAAACGCACGTGCTGTAAAAATGACCAACTTCATTATCGATTTTCAACGTAAATAGACTTTCTCCCGTAGATATACCTCGCTTAAAGACCGGCGAATGTATGAACTACGGTTCAGTTATAATGGCATCTAATTTGGTTTTTGGGACAATTTTCTTTGCAAAATAACTCTGGGGTACTGTCTTAGGGTTTTAATTTTCTGAAAAACGGTTGTCAAATTGTGATCGTTGTTTTGGGTGTGCAAACTGCATTGAGGTACCGATATGCATCTGATTTCAATAATAAAACATAAAATTTCATTGTGATCTGGTCCGTCAGAAAACCACGACTGCATATCTTTTCAAATGAGCATTATTTTGGGGCTGTTTCTGACAAAAATTTCCCGCCATTTTTCTCCGGCGAAAAAAGGGATTACTTTTTTGTGCGTAGACGACCATTCAGAAAATGAATTACTCAAATGTGATTCCCACTGTAAAAGGGTACCTGTGTCGAATCAGGGAAGGTTAAAGGCTACGAAAAGAGAGAGATAGGCTCCCTCTTTCATAACCTGTGCCTAAGACACTGTAGGCAAGTACTGTCCCTACGGCCACAAGAATATGGAAAACCTTTACCTTGTTTGTCTTAATTCACATGTATGCTGATGACGTAAGCTGTAGTGCACAGCTTCTAATACTAACTGTTGTTCGGTGCCATAATCCATCGGGAGGAGACATTGCGGCATTCCTGTGCACTATTAGGCATTTCAAATACAAAAGTTTGGAAGGTAGCTTCTTTGTAACAGTCCCCTATGCTGCATCAAGGTTAAAGGTATTGGTATATTCAGTTGCGTGTTGGTATATGGGTTAATGGGCAAAATCTATATCTGGATAGAAAGAGCAGGGAAGACATATCGTTTTCCCATAGTTGTCTACCTGCCTGTCCGTCACAAATCATTTCCGCTTTATAACTTTAAAAGGTAGTTTGAGAAAACTTGGTACAAATATAAAGCATCACGAACTGACGGACGAACGGATGAGCCAAAATCAACATGTTCCCACAGAATATTTCGACACTGGGGGCACAGTTCTGTTTTCACCAGTGAGGAACCAGGTAACAAAATATTGAATGTAATTAAGAATAAACTTAAATGCTTTTGCCGAGGTTCTTGAATTCCTTCCAGATCACATCTAGACCCAAACAAAGTCAAACTCTGGTCGATCTGGATATCATGTCTAAGTCAAACTCCAGTTTTTCGCCCCGGAAAATAGATGAAGTGTTAAAAATATTCAAGCAGTATTGCATGATTTATCTTCCCTTCTGGGAAAGGAGTTTACCAGTAAAATAATAAGGTAAAAAAAAGGAAAGTGTTAGACTTGTCATAAGGTTAATTATACTAGTAGACTTTATCGGCAATCGTGGGGACACATATTGTAGCGTTAGCCGGGTCGTCCACCAAGTCAAGCAGCCGGTCACCCATCCAGGTACTAACCGCGATCTCCGTTGCTTAACTTCGTGAAAGAACCATTCACTCTTCCTGCGTTACCATAAAAGCCGGCTTCTACAGCAAGCCTGTAGAAGTGTTTATATACCTAAACCCGTTACATTTCTTACCCTCTTCTCTTGACTTTGTCCCGAAGTCACCAACTGCTCACATAGCAGACCCGAATGCGGAGCCTATGCAACACAACCAGGGACACATTTTCCTGCACATCTGGGTCCGGAGATGATGGTCATGCCATCTCCCATCCCGCCGCTGCCACCAAATGTAGCGTTAGCCGAGTCGTCCAACAAGTCAAGCAACCGGTCACCCATCCATGTACTGACCGCGATCTCCGTTGCTTAACTTCGTGAAAGAGCCATCCACTCTACCCGCGTCGCCATAAAAGCAAGGCTGGAGAAGTGTTTATAAACCTTAATCCATTACAATAATTTCGAGATTATCGGTCGAATTTGAACAGTTGTCAGTCTAAGATTTAATGCCTGTCTGAGTTATCTGCAAGATTCAAGAAGCTAGGTTGGTCAGAAGCATCTCTCAATTATAAGTCTACGAGGTAGTTCACTTGCCATGGCAACCAGAATCTCAAGCAATAATAGTTCGAAGGTATTGACAGAAAACGTCAGGCGACGGACGACGGACAGCGGGGACTGCTTTTCCTATAAACTCCCCAAGAGCCTAAGGCTCAGTGCAGTTTGGGCTCAACTCATCGTGGTAGCTGGAAAGGAATAACAAATCGTTCATTATCAAGCTTCCCTTGTCGTATCTGTGAAAAATGCGTTTCTATTAAAAATCGCAATAAAATCCGAACGCATTTGTCACACTGGCAAAATGTGAAGAATATGACCGTATTCCTCACACGTGTGTGAAAAATGCGTTCTGTGAATATTGCGGTCTCTCACAGCTATTAGAATTTCGATATCGAGCACACAAAACGAGCAGGAAAGGGGCGAATGCACGACTATTGAACAATCATGATATGATGGCGTTTTGAGAAACACACATTTTCTGTTTGACGAAATTTTGGGTGATGCAATCTGAATTTTAAGAGAAAACAAATTTCATCATACAAGCTCAGAGCTACCTTCTTTTTTTATATTTTCTTGTTTCGTCTGCTTGTCCGCCATTTTGTTGTGACTATTTGTTTTGTCCACACCACCTTTTTTAAAGGTAGGTTCCTGGACTAGCAATAACAATTATGTTCACAAAATAATTTCGTCTTTTTCTGTGTAGTATTACATTCTTTTATTTTTCTTAATCTGTTGCTACTGAGAAAATCGTCAGATGTTGTAGAAAAATAGTCGTTTTCCCTTTGGTTTATATTCTTTCATTGGAATTTCGGTTCTAAAAATAATTATGCTATATATCTATAAGTGCGCGATTTCTGCTGTCGTTCTCCAAATTTCAATTTTCTCTTACCGTGAGCTCTTCTAGATGGTCCTGGCATGGCGTTCGGGTTAAAACTATCCCAAAATGGAATGCAGCATGACATCAGCTGTGTTAACTATTTTTGGCGCGAACTAAAATAGCGCTAACTGGTGTGCGAAGCAGAATTAGGAAATCCCTTGCAAAACAACTTTTCTAATATTTTTTTACTTTCACTTTTTAGCGAAACTTATTCATTCCCTTTTATAAGTGCTTTCCCACAACTTTTATAAAATCATCAAATTATATGATGCATTCCAAAGTACAGGAACCTACCTTTAAAGATGTTTCTTGTTTTATATTTTCTTGTTTCGTCTGCTTGTCCGCCATTTTGTTGTGACTATTTGTTTTGGCCACACCACCGCCTCGTTTGGAACAGTGCGCACCGTTCCAGAACGGTTCCAGATGTTGATTGATGTTCCGAAAATCCCGACTGTGCATACAGCCCAATCGAGCACGGTCCAGGATATACTGTACTGTCACGATGTTTTGATATTATCCAGTTAAACTGAAGTCGCGCTATATTCGAAATTGCATTAGAATTTGGAAAGAATTCCCGAGGACATTTTACTTCCACCAACACGACCGGACAACACATCTATGAGCAACACCACTGCAGTCTATATCCGTCCATATCCCAGTTCTCCCTAGCCCGCCCATAAAATATTGCTGGTTTGCTATACCTCGTCATACCCACCAGTTTTGGTCCTATCTACAAATAATTTGCAGCATCTAAATATCTTTTGTTAAACAAATTTTATACTTTGTCATACACAGTCAGGCTCACATGGTATAGAAAGTGTGAAGATCTTTCACAGTGACCTTTACAAGGTATCTCTATATCCATCATTACTACCACATGCCAGTCTCCCATAGTGTTTTGATAATCAGATAAAGTTGTCAAACTTCTTGTATCCTTGCAGTAAAATAAACAAAAACTGCTTAAACTGCAAACATATTATGGTGCTAAATGAATACCAACACTTTATGTACTGTTACAATCACAGTCTGGAATGAGAGATGAGGTCAAACAGAATCTGCTGCTGTATGTGTGGCTAGTTGCTCTTGTGTGCTGGAGTGTACATGTATTTAGTAATGGACATAGGGCCTGGTATAATTTGGGCCATATTTGGCCCCCTCTCAAAATTTATTCAAATATTGTTTTTTTTCATTTATCGCCTTGTCAACAATATAAATCTAGAAAGTGAAGATGTTATGGTTTGTACAAGAAAAGTTACACCCATTCGTTTGTTCATGCATTTCCGTCGGCGTCGGCGTTGGCGTGGGCGTCACACTTTAAAGTTTTACGACAAAGTTTTTAAACTTTCAAATCTCTACAACCACTGGCCAGAATCCTTTTATATTTGGAATATAATCATATCCTTCTATTCTGTAACCCGTGTGAGACCTTGGGGTGGGGCATAGGGGTCAAAAGTTAGGTCACACTCACTTTAAAGTTTTACGACAACGTTTTTTTTAAACGTTCATATCTCAGCAACTACTGGCAAGCGCCCTTCCATATTTGGAACATACGCTCGTAATCATAGCATAGCTAAGCATAATCTTTCATTACATAACACTATACCCCATGTTTAGACCCGGGGTAGGGGCTTAGGGGTCAAAAGTTAGGTCAGATTCACTTTAAAGTTTTACGACAAAGTTTTTAAACTTTCATATCTCAGCAACCACTAGCAAGAACCTTCCATATTTGAAACATATTCATATCATAGCATAACCTTTCATAACATTATACTATACCCCAGTGTCAGACCCTTAGAAGTCAAAATTTAGGTTACACTCACTTTTAAGTTTTATGACAAAGTCTTTAAACATTCATACCTCAGCAACCACTGAAAAGAACCGCATTTGAAACATAATCATATCGTAGCATAACCTTTCATTACATTACACTATACCCCAGGGTCAGACTCGTGGGTGGGGCTTATGGATAAAAATAAGGTCACACTCATTTTAAAGATTTACAATAAAGTATATTTCCTTTTCTCATGAATGGATTCTTTTGATATTTCTACTGTAGTTAGATATTGGTCCAACGTGTCTTTAGAGTACGGTCCCCAACCCACTGAATGACCTTGAGGTCAAGGTCATGGACTTTGAAATTTGGGTTTTGTTAAAGTATTCTGATAGCATACTGTTCCATAGAGCTTGGGATGGATTTAGTTTATACTTGCACTGATGTTGGATACTGACTTGAGTTTTCACAAAATACTACCCCATCCCCACCGGGTGACCCTAAGTCAAAGTCATTACACAGATTTTTATCTGAAAGCTTTTGTTTATACACATGGACGTCCTTTGCATGAAGTTTTATGTGTGAAATGGGCAAGCACCAGCTCAGGCGAGCTATGAGTCAGGCGACAGCTCTTGTTTAATCACGGTAGATATGCTTCTAAAATATGCAGATGGAATTGTAAACTGTATAGACTCTACAGTCTGATCTAGATCTGGACTGTCTGCGCAAGCCTTTCTGTTTCAATTCATAGAATTATTACGATACGAGCCGCGACAAGACAAAACCAACTAAGTGGCATGTGCGCCCAGCGAAGACTCAGATCAGCCTTGGCGTCTGCCCAGTCTGATTAGTCTTCGCTTTGCGCTAATAGGGTAGCTAAGGGTCTAAGCTAACTCCATGCGGACAACAAAGACTCTGATCAGACTGGGCGGATGCCCAGGCTGATCTGAGTCTTCGCTGGCGCACATGCCACTTTGTTGGTTTTCTCGTATCGCGTCTAAAATTTTGTGTTGTCATTGTTTCAGTCCTAGCAGTAACGACAATAGCAGATGTTGTAGTAAAGGCTGCGCCACGGACGCCTTCGGTATCTTGGACTGCAATACAAATGGTGTTTGCACCATTCAGGGCTGCATAGATGGCTACTGGGGAGAGAAATGCACGCTTTGCAGGGACTTAATAACGAGCTGTGAAATCTGCAAAGCCAAACAAAACACCAATGACCTAATATGTACACAGTGTCTGCCAGGTTATGACCCGTCTATGGATCAGAGCCGATGCTGTCTCCCAGGGTGTGATGACTGTAACGGCGATGTTTGCTCCGTGTGCAAACCAGGATATTATATCTACAATGAGATTTGCGACACTTGCGGAGACAACTGCAAACCGCCGGGAAACGGTACCGCTCGGTGTAACCCCGTTACCGGGGAGTGTCTTTACGACTGTCTGGTGGACTGGCATGGTCTTAAGTGTGACGTTGAGTGCACGCTTTCAAACTGTGAGACGTGTGATTATGAAGAAACACAGAAACTACTCACTTGTCAGACATGCATGGAGGGCTGGGCTCCTAATGAATTTACGGGATTTTGCCAGACTTGTAATGCCAACTGTGTCAATGGTCGGTGTGATAGTACTACTGGATACTGTCTTGAGGGGTGTATGCCAGGGTGGCGCTCGGACAGGTGTGATCAGAGCTGCGAGGATGCTGACATGGGGAACTGCACTGCTTGCGGAAGAGACAGCTTCACGTGAGTGCAGTTTTCATATGCGCTAAGTTTCGCTCTTAATGTAGCTGATTACCGTAAGATTTTCAAATCTCATTTATTTCGATTATTTATCTATCTTTTTTTTCAGTTTTCAGTTCCTGTTTAGTTTCTCGTGAGGCAAATGGGAATATTTTCATTGAAAGCAACTCTGTCGTTTTCATTTTTAAATTGCCTCCTTCCTAATTGGGGGCAACTCTAAAAGAAAAGAATTTTCTCCCTTAGAACAACTCATTCTAAGAATTCTGGTTTAAACATAGTTTTTTCAAGAATCAAATATTCATTGTTACAATGTTGTTAGAGCTATATACATGTATGCATCATGTCGTATTTAGTTTCTCTCCTAAAAATATAATTGGTAGAAATCAATGTTCAACAGTACATATTCATTTAAGTACGTCTAATACAAAAATGAGGTATACAAAGATGAGTTTTAACAAGAGGGCAGAAATATATGTTTTATATAGAATTTTGCAGACGTAAAGTTTGTCGTCTGTTTTATTTATTTATTTATATATTTATTTATTTTGTTTTGTTTTTTGACGCTATAATGGTTAAACACATTCCTGTTGTAACAAGGTAGCACATTTTTCTGTTTTATGTCAATTTTAAAGAGTAACTACACTTCAGGAACTGACTGAATCAGATCCCAAACCCTATCCCCAACATCAAAGGGAAAGATTGACAAAGACATCCAAACAAACAATAAATTACAAGTGATAAGCCGAGTCAGCAGCTGTTTCCCAAATAGATGGCAACTCAGCTATCTTTATTGAACTAAATAATTTAGACCAACAGACGGGTTACAACGGACTAAGCAAATTATATGAAAAACATTTAACAATTATTTTCTATCAGCTGATTTATCAAGCTGATTTCAGTAAAAGAGGTAACAGAAGTAAATGAATTAAAACATTTAAATGAGTGGCAAAGAAATTTTCTCATAATCCAGAGTATGTTTCAGGTGGATGTAATTTCTGTTTACAGTTGCAGTGAATGTATGTTTGATTTCTGGGGCGCAACTTGTGAAAACAGCTGTAGCCAGAACTGTGTACCTGTCGACAGCGACCATGTATGTGACAAAGATGACGCAGCTTGCACCAGCGGTTGCATGCCGGGATATTGGCGCGAGGATTGCAACCGAGAATGCCCGAATTGCCTTAATGACGTGTGCCAAATTGCTAATGGTAATTTCTTTTTTTCTCTCTCTCTCTCTTTTTCTTCACTTTGTAGTATTACGCGAAATATAACGCCTTCAAAGGCTAAAGCTAGAAGGACCAGATCGACGTATGCCAGATCGCCGATGCTGATTCATTAATTTATCTAATTATTATCGAAGAGGACCCGCAAAATGTTCTGTCCCTAAAACAATGCTATTACAAACCTTCAAAGTGTTTCCCTTTTACTGAAACACAGTTTGTAACTTTTTTACTCGGTCCTGGGATGCAGTTAAATAGTCTTTTCGATATCTGTCAGAGACACCAGTTGGAATAAAGTTATGTCATGAAAACTTTTGGAATTACATGGTCTCGTGTCTGGTAAGGTGGTTGGTTTAAACTTTATAGGTTGCTGCCATGCTTGTAATGTGTAATTTTTAGCCTCTTATGGCAACTGACCTGAGTGAATAAAGGATATGTTATGATATGTTATGTTTACAACATGGACGTTTTCAGACGCCAAGAAAGCCTTAACAATCTCACACTTGTGGAAGGAGGCGTGGTCATGAATCAGATGGAGCTCTGAGACTCCTTTGCTTGGAGGCTTCTTAAAGACATTTAGTCTCTATTATATAGAATACGCTGTGTTCCCCGCTGTTTTATGGCCCTATATAATTTTATGGCCCTATATAATAATCTTTGTGAGATCGAGTGCAGTAGAACTTCAATGGCTCGAAGCCTTATGGCTCGTTAACCCTGCCTGACTAGAAATCTTTCCTTGGTCCCTAGAGGTCAATTTATATAAACACTAGCCCTGTATGGCCAGAACTACCCTTGGCTGGAACTTATTTTCATGGCTCCAAACTTGTTCAAGCCAATGAAGTTCTACTGTATTTTTTTTACAGAAGCATCCAGTGATGAGTGGACATGGCAACAGAACGACTGGCTCATTGAAATTAAAGAAGACAGCGCACAGCATCTTCTTCTGTTGTTTCCAGCGCATTAGTCAGCCCTTCTCTTTGGCTCAGACATGTATACTCTGGGTTAGAGGTTATTAAACTTGAAAATAATCTGAAACTCAAAATAAAGCACACTGATTGGCTGCTTCTGAGCACATGCTCGGAAGCAGCCAATCAATGTGCTTTATTTTGAGTTGAGAATACATGCTGGGAAGCTGCCAATCAGTGTGCTTAATTTTGAGTTTGAGAATGTACTCAAGTTTATAAGCTCTGGGCCAGGTTTCATACAAGATACAAAACAAGATACAAGAGTTTTTATTTCACAACCTGTTTGAAATAAGAAATGATCCAGCTTTAAGTTTTGTATGTCTGCTGATCTGAGTCTGCACTGTTTGTTTACACCTATCTTTCCCAGTACTTGGACTTTTTATGGCAGATGTTCCAATTTTTTTCACGTTTCAGGCATTTGCACAGACGGAGCATGTAAGCCAGGTTACTGGGGGAGTGACTGTATGATGACTTGTTCTGCTATGTGCGCCAGTAACCCAGGTACAGGTGACGTGGAATGCCAATTTAATACCGGGATTTGCACCCACGGCTGTAAATACAATCAACACGGGGTCCTGTGTAACAAGACTTGCAGTGACCACTGCCTGGACAACCGAACAACCACAATTAGTCCTTTCGATGAAGGTAATTACTTTGATGTTAGGGTGTATGGGTACACTTTCAGGGGAAGCAACACTGTCGTTTACATATTTTGCTTTCCCCTCTAAACTTGAGTTAGAATTTGCTCTTAAAGGACCAATTTTTTACGTAAAAGAGTTTACCCCACTTTGAAAAGTTTTCACTGCCCAGGAAAGTCAACAGAAAGTCACTAACTTTGTCCCCCTCCCCCCCCCCCCCCCCCCCCATCCCCCTTGAAAAATATTGGCCGAAAATATTTGCTGAGAACACAAACACCTTAAGGTTTTTTCTTTTTTTAGGAGGGGAGGGGGGTCAGGGGTCCGGTTTTACGTTCGAGGGCTACGCTGGGTGCACATGCCACTTTGTTCTTCTTGTCCTGTACATACACCATTACTGGTCTGAAAACTTAACCCTTAAAGCGCCAAAAAATAAAATTGTTGAATTGGCAAACAGTGTAGATTCAGATGAGGTGGCTCATAATGAGCCACCTCATCTGAATCTACACTGTTCGCCCTCTAGTGTTCGAATTCTCAATATGATATCGCTTGGACGAAACATTTTTTGAAATTCTGCAGACGTAAATTTTGTCGTCTGCTTTTTGGCGCATTAAGGGTTAAATACATATATACAGTATTACATGTACTTCTTTTCTTCCAGAGCCCCTGTGCTCCCAGCTGGATGGCTCTTGCAAATTCGGCTGCGAGAATAACTATTACAAGACCAACTGCTCGGACACATGCCAGTCCACATGTGTTACAGGAAAATGTGATATTAGTGCAGGATATTGTCTAGCGTGTGATGAAGTTCCGAAGGGGTGGCTCTGTTATGACGGCAGTAAGTACCTTTGTGTCACCTTCAACAGAGTATGTGAGGTTCAAGCTACCATTGTCATGAGAGGAAAATAATAGCCTGATCAGGCCTCCCGAATATGGCGTATGGAGCTATGGGCATTATCCACTTTGGAATAAATATAACGGGCAAAGAAAAAATGGTAGACCGCCGAGTAGTCCAAATGACTCGTGGCGACATGCCGTGCTACAGACACGAGAATGTCGTTGTGAGCGTATACGTGCAAATTTCAACACTCCATGCAGAGGCCCATTCATGCTTTCTTCTTAAAGATATACATTCCTTGCATATTTACATATGTAAATCTTAATATAGCAATGTTGATAAACGGGTGGCTGGAACCTCATACCTGTGAAGGGCTCTAGACAAATAGTTCACAGAATGCTGCTGGTTTTATAGAAGACATGATTTATTGTCCAATGTGACAAATCGAATCAACATTGAGTAATTTGCTTATGTCTAAAACTTTCATTGACTGCAAATAGACGCAGATACATGTACTCCATAGTTACAAAACTATGTGAATAAGACGTCACACTCCATTAAAATCACGTCTTCTTTGACCCTGAGTTTTCCCACCACTCTGCAATGAATTTATTCTGGGTAATATTACAGCTGAGCGCACAGCGGCTTTACAGCCATCGTAAAGCTACTATGCTTTGCGCGTGCTGGGAGAAGGAAAGCATATTGCATGGTGAATGAGCCAGCATCATTTATGAACCAATATATATGTCATGATTTGCTATGCAAAGCGTTCCTGATTTCAGGGCTATTTTTTTTATAAAAGTGTCATACCGCGAGACACCGTGCCTGCAAACATATGCATATAGTCACAACAAGTTTATGCACCTAGCACCACTTCTTGTCGTTTGTCACAATGACGAGAAATCGAGAGTTGACTGTATATTTGTTAAAGCTTTGAAAACAGAACAAAGTCAGCCATAATCAGAAACGCTTTTAAATTCAAGGTAAATGGGTACACTTTCAGGGGAAATAATCTTCTCGTTTCGATTATGCAATCCTAATCAAAGGAAGTCAACTCTAAAAGGAAAGATTTTTTTCCAAAGAATTTACTCTCCTATGAGTGAATTCTTTCCTTGAGGAGTAGACCCTGTTTCGAAAAGGTATCTTCATCCAGGAATCAGACCGGACGTCACAAAATTGTATACCTTCGTAAAACTGGCAGAAAAATATGAAAGTTTGCCCATTTATTGATATACCAAAACTGAACAAGACTGAATCAATCAAAGAATCATTTCAGCATATGGCTGAGTATACATTTTTTTTTCTGTGATTATACGGCTGGGATACCTGTTTTTGTTTCAATTACAACTTTGAATTTATAATGTTGAGAAAAATATAAATAAAAAAATCTTTGATTGGGGTCAGTTTAGACCTTATTTTATTCAGGTCAGTTTTGATATTATGTCAAAAGTGCTTCTTGTGTCCATTTCAGGTTTATTTTTGAAACCATTCTAAAATAAAGAGGTCTCCAAAGTGGAGTACCAAATTGCTGCTTAGAATACGGGTTCCCCACTCATCCCGCCCCCAGCCCAGCAGGCATACAACGTTTAATCAACATTGAATCGACGTTTATTCGACCTCATGACTAAATGTTGATTCAACATTGTGTTACCATTGTGAAAATGTGGTCCTATGAAGCACTTTACTACGTATTGTGTATCAAAGTCTTATTAATTGTCGCCAGGTAGGGTCGAGTCGGGTAAATTAGGACAGGTGGTGAATTCGGACATACCATTGCAAACAGTGAAAATCCAGATGAGGCGGCTCCTAATGAGCCGTCTTATCAGGATTTTCACTGTTTGCCCAGTTAGTTTTGTTTAAATTCCAAACAGCTGACATATAAAGGAAAAAATGTCCGAATTTACCTCTGTCCGAATTTACCCGACTTGACCCTAGTAGTCCGGTAATTAAAATTTTATTGTTATGTTACATGTCAATATGACGGTATGAGGCCATCATTTTCGTAATATAAAATCTAAATCCATGACGCTGATACTACGTTGTATGTTCGCTAGGTTTGTTGACAAAGTTTTAAGACTTTGATTTTATATTTGCCATGTTTATGTAAAATGACCCATTAGCTCCCAAAAAGGTATCCCCTCGTGTAGTGGTTCTTTCATTATGCCTCGTGTCATTTATATATCGCGAATTGAATATTGCCAGATCTTTTTTCACAAAGAAATAATTTATACAAACAATACGACTGAAACATACCTGTGTTTTGTTTTCTTACAGGAAAACTGAATAAGTAGAAACTGTCTACATACAATATAATTCTAATGGCCGCATATTGAGAACATTGTTTATAGATTTAAACCAGGGCCCAGTTGTTCAAAGCATCGTTAGCCTAACGGGCTCGTTAAGAGGTCAACTCGTTAAGCGTTTTATGACTTAATGACCAATTCACTGATTTTTTTTTTTGAAAAACAGTGAGAAGCTTTTGCAAAAGCTTCTCACATTTTTTTTCAACAAAAAATATTGGCATATTAGATATATTAAATTTGAAATTTTAAAGAAACGTTAGCTAACGACATCGTTAGTTTTGTACAACCAGGCCCAGATTTTTAAAGAGAACAAAAGCAATTAACCGATGTTACAATTTGCACAGATGTAACACAGAAATCCCGTAACATCTCCATTTCAAAGTTAAAGACATTAGGCATTATGAAACAATCTGTATTATGTATAAAATACCATATTCTATAAGACAAAGACAAAGGTTCAATTTAAAACATTAATACTATGATAGACAACACAGTATATTCCCAGCAGGTATATCTATCGCAATGACATCGCACAGGGGTCGATACGACTTCTTGAAGTCGCACCGACCTAAGTGCGATGTAATTATGACTGTGTGCCAGCTGGGCTAGATGGTTTGTAGCACACACAGTTTTTATCCCATTCCTGCATGCTTATACTAATGTATTGACAGCTTTTTAACGCATGCTTTAGCGAGTTGTTCTCATTTGGGCGCATGCTTGTCATTTACATATTAGTCATTGTGCATGGTCTGCTTTGTAGTATCTACTAACTATGCTGTAAACGTCAATTCCAAATCCAGTTTATATTGAAATATTAAAATGACTATAAATTATTTTGTTGAGGGGCAAGTCATTTGGACACATACTCATATTCGCAATTACTCCGGCTTTGTATTAATGAGGTGGTGGGGTCGGGGTTGAACAGCTCATGAACCAAACAGCATGTATATAAAATGCGAAAATAATAACGCTGCATCTAGACCTATCAGTTTGAAAAAGCAAAGGATCTGAATGCTGTAAACATAGCAGGGGGGCATTTTATTCTTGTGTTAGGACAAGTAAATGGAAAACTGCTCTCTTGCGCTAAGTACAGAAAGACACGTTTGTGTAGAATGTATTAATCTGTCACAAGGAGTAGGACATGTAATGACCTGTTATTTAATAATCAACAACATAAATATGTATTTTAAATAAAGAAACATTGTTTTGTGACAATCAGGTGGCGGCTTAAAATTAAAGCTAAAAAAATATATCGGCAACCCCCACAAAAAACAAAAACAAAAGCACATACATACACACACAAAAGTTCAAGAAGCATTTATCTAATTCAATTTGCATGTTTGCATGTAATACAAAACTGATATTATTTTTGTTAGAGCCTGAAAAAGCAATTTAAGAGATACATGCATAAAACTAGCAATCGCTTATATATGAATGGCCTGTCTCATCATCTCCTATCGGTCGTAAAGGAAATGAAAGTGGTCAAAGTACCCAAATTATTTAAACATTGACAATTCCGAACTAAACCAGTAATCAGCATAACTCGTGATGCCGTTATATCTTGTATATACAGAATATAAAGCCGATAGAATATGTTAAACGTAGTCTTAAAAAGATCAGCGCAGACTTGCTATCAGACTGCAATAAAATTCAAATATCATAAAAAGAAAAAGAAGCCAAGTCTCTTTTCCACCCTTCTATCTGTGTATTGCCTGGTGACGGACTTACTCGTGTTTTGCTTTTGTCGCAGTATTGCCATGCTTTCTTCTGTCTGCAACTAGATATCAAGGTAGCATTAGACACTATTTTGTGGTCATAGGCGCATAGGTTAAGTTTCTTATCTGTCATATGAGCCACGACACGAGAAAACCAACAATGTGGCTGTGCGCCCATCGCAGACTCAGATCAGCCTGGGCATCCGCCCAGTCTGATCAGACTCTTCGCTAAGCGCTTAAAGGGTAGCCAAGTGTCGAAGCTACCTTCATGCGGACAGCGTAGACTCTGATCAGACTGGGCGGATGCCCAGGCTGATCTGAGTCTGCGCTGGGCGCACAACCACATTGTTGGTTTTGTCGTGTCGCGGCTCAATTATTACATCGGTACTAAGATTTAGAATTCCTCAACATTTTATGACATCTTTAACCAATTAACAACAGCAGAACAGACAAAAATATAAACATCTAGTCTCATGTATGTACTTTTGTATGAGTCAAACATTGGTTTATACCGTAACATCACGCGCAGTATGTCGTGTTACTGGTTAACACCTATGACTGCAGACTTAAGATGCCGGGTTGCATTTTTCATGCATGGGTATGATCTCACATGCTTTACAACTAGGTACACAAAAGGAAATAGCCTGCTAATTACGCTGGTGAGGGCTTAATCCTCGGGAGCTAATTGTCGTATGAGCTGCCCTTCCATTATCACGCACCTGCAGGTGGGTTTATGCAAATTATAAATTATATCCATGTTGTTTTTTTTACAAATTGTTAGTCGTAGAGCAATTCATTGAACAGTGGTTTCAGGGCAGAAAGAAGACATTTATGAGATAAATTTTGGCATAATGAATGCTATTAAGAAACCCTCTCCACATTGCTTAAGCCCAAATAGTCCAGATGAAAATATAAAATGAGCCGCGACGTGACAAAACCAACAATGTGGTCGTGCGTCCAGCGCAGACTCAGATCAGCCTGGGCATCCGCCCAGTCTGATCAGAGTCTTCACTTTCCGCATGAAGGTAGCTTAGTTCCTCAGCTACCCTTTAAGCGCTTAGCAAAGAGTCTGATCAGACTGGGTGAATGCCCAGGCTGATCTGAGTCTGCGCTGGGCGGACGACCACATTGTTGGTTTTCTCGTGTCGCGGCTCAAATAGTCTAGATGAAAATATATAAAAACACACTTGGAATACGCTCTTTTACCAGTTGCTAGAAACCATTGCTTTCTGCTAAATACACAGCACATGTATGAATAAAGTCATTTTTGATAAAAAAAAAAAAAAAAGCCAAAGAAAGAAGAAAGCCAAATTTGAAATAGTTGTAGATGTTAATGTAAATTTATTGACTTTGTCTATCAACATGATCAAAGTTACTTGAAGGATGATAGTTAATTGGGTTTTTGACATGAATCTTAATTCAGTCCGAGCTGGAATGTAGAATACAACACTACTAATAAAAAATAAAGAAAAAAAAACAGAAAAAAAAACCAGAAAACAGAAAAAAATCAAGTCAGTCCAACCATTTTATTTAGTCAGGCTATTTCTGAGAATTTTATTATAATTTCCTCTCAATTTATGTTCTTATTTCTATATCACACAAATACATTTCTCACTTTTCATTCATCGCATGTCCATTTTCACTCATATCATTTCGTACCGATCAGACAAATAAAAAATCATTTTAAAATCACAGAAACAAAACATAAAACAAAGATCCCGTTTTAACGACGGTACGTAGAAAGGATAACGAGAGCCGTTCCGTTGTGAGAACACCCAATCTTAAATGAAAGAACATGCTAGTTATGGGCCGAGGATCAGAGAACAGACATGGTAAGTTTATATTTGTTTATTAATTGCTGTCCCATACGTTCTTCCACTCCATGTATTTCTTCGCTTATAAGACGGAGACTTTCCCCTTCAAAACAAGCCCTAGAGCTTAATTTATGAGACTTTTCAGACTGTTCCTCCAGAGCAAATTTCATAGTTGTAGGGAATCTCCTTCATAGAAAATTAGCCTTAGCAACTGCATAGCAACCACTTAAGTCGTTTTATAAATACGGCCCCTGAGGTCTAAGACGGGTCTTGATCTTTTGCGTTTGTTTTGGAAGAAATATCCCTTATTAGGCGAATCTAGGATTTTGGATTTTTTTTTATAGGGGAGAACCTCATATTTTTGTGGAAGTTCATGAGACTGATTTAGATATTGGGATTTATTCTACACCGGGGAAAGACCTGTTTTATAACCGAATAAAGACTGTGGTTTTATATGGTCTGTGTCTGCCTTAGGCAGCATATTAGATACTGGTTCAACTTTCCTGTGAGTAAAACAAAAGAAATGATTCATTGGTTTTATTTGTACTTGATATACATATGTTTTAAAGCAATAATTATATCTGTACGGTTTGTATGCAAGTATCAGATTACGTATGCTCCCTTGGAGTGTATATGGTATCTATTATATACAATGCGTGTTTGGGTGTAAGACTTTTTTCTGTTTGGCTTTAATGTTTGCAACTATTTGAATTCATACATTGCCCCAAACAGTAAGATATGTTATGACATACAATGATCGTATAGGTTCGTATATGTTTTCATTGTGGCCTACTCTTATGTACAAAATGACTTTTAATTTGTCCTTTTAATTTAGCTTTTATTTTCACAAGAAGTATCCTTACTTGTATAACACTTTGTATTAGTAAATATGAATTATTTATTTTTATATATGTGTATAACATAATGCTGCCTTGATTATGTAGCCTATGTTTGCTATGTAAATATACGTATTGACTGTATTATACGGTTACGTAATAAACAACAAGTACATAACATGTGTTTCGTCTGTGTCCTTTAAAATGCTGCTTTGGCTTTGCAAAGCCCGCTATATGTGCGATTTGTATGAGCCGCGATTCGAGTGATCCGTTTTCTTCTTTAAACCCAAGATGATCTCCGGTGTCGATAGATGGCTTCAACATCCTGGTATACTGGTGTGGTGAAGTAAAAAAGACCTCTGTCAGGGCTAGCACTAAACACAGGGTATAATCGATTCCGCTAATTTTCGCTTCCTGCAGAGACTGTACATCATATTTGGCTTCCGCCGAGACTGTCCGCGACCTCTTGCTTCCTGCCGAGACTTCTGTACATGACAAATGGCTTCCTGCAGACTGTCCGCGTGATTCTGCTTCCTGCCGAGAATCTCGGCAGGAAGCAGAGTCACGCGGACACTCTCGGCAGGAAGCCAATTTTCGAGGACAGTAGTCCCTGCAGGAAGCAAGAGTTCGCGGACAGTCTCGGCGGAATCCAAATAGGATGTACAGTCTCTGCAGGAAGCGAAAATTAGCGGAATCGATTATACCCTGTGTTAAAGTGTATCCTTATCTTGGCCTTTGTAATAGCAGATACATGTACTATATCAATGCTTTGTTCGATGCTTCACAATCAAGGTAATTTTTGACCACCCTTCCATGTAAACTATAAAAGTTTGGCAATACATACAATCTGGTGGGTTGGTCTGTTGGGGTTTAACAGTGCTGTCAACAATTTCCAGCCTTATCACGCATGCACTTAAATCTACGGGTGTGCTACTTGCTCTGATTGAATTAGTATACCACAGGCCCATTGATTTGACAATTCGTTTAGTCATGTAAATACTGACACAGGACTGACAGGACCTTGCTCTGCTTCCTAACGCTGCATACTTAGTGAAGAGCCGCTGGCGCCAATGTTTTAAATCTAGCTTGCCTTTCTACAAAAGAGCAGGATGAGCTGTAGCAATTACCAGAGCGTTGGCCTCGGTGTTCACCTTGCTTTTCCACTGGGTTAAAGGATTTTTATATATGGGCAAGGCGCTTTCAGGGTCTTGTTGAGATTTGAACCTATAAGCCTCTTGCTTAGAGGGGCAGTGTAAAAAGACAATGCATATTTGAGCCGCGACACGACAAAACCAACAATGTGGTTGTGCGCCCCGCGCAGACTCAGATTAGCCTGGGCTTCCGCCCAGTCCGATAAGACTCTTTGCTAAGCGCTCAAAGGGAAGCTAAGGGTCTAAGCTACCTCCATGCGGACAGCGAAGACTCAGTTCAGACTGGGCGGATGCCCAGGCTGATCTGAGTCTGCGCTGGGCGGACAACCACATTGTTGGTTTTGTCGTGTCGCAGCTCATTTATCATTTTGGTGTCTGTTTTACGACTCCAGAATACCTAAAAAAATAACAGCATCGGAAACAAATTAAAATACGTAGGTAATAAATTACTCAGCAAGCAAAGAATGTTGAATCAAGATTAAATCAACGTTGATTCGACGTTAGTTGCCCACTCGGAAGGAATGATTCGAATGACACTCTGTCGAGCAAAATTAGGTAAAGTTGAAATGTCATCTTAAAACTGTTCCTTGAAATGCCAGTAGCCAGTACAGAATATTGCTGTGTAATCATGCGACAACAATGAATATGAAAATAAAAGATAGGCATTGCATAATGATTTGGGAGAGGGAGAGGGATTCATAAAATCTGTTAAGACCTGTAGATGTAAGCTAATATGAGCCGCGACACGAGAAAACCAACAAAGTGGTTGTGCGCCCAGCGCAGACTCAGATCAGCCTGGGCATCCGCCCAGCCTGATCAGAGTCTTCGCTAACCGCAGGGATGTAGCTTAGACCCTTCGCTACCCTTTAAGCGCGTAGTGAAGAGTCTAATCAAACTGGGTGGATGTCCAGGCTGATCTGAGTCTGCGCTGGGCGCACAACCACATTGTTGGTTTTCTCGTGTCGCGGCTCATATGTGAACATGTGAAACTTGTTAACTGAATAACAAGGGATGGGTACTTAATTCTGTGCCTTTAATTCAGCATAATTATGGTTTGATTCTCTAAACTCGGAAATTGTCAAAAAAAATCATTTTTGCATAACTTCGGGCATCGCAAAGTTATGCAAAACGGGTATTTTGAAATGTCTTGCCTCTGTCATCGTGAAGAAATTTTACAAGAACTCAGACGGGAATCGAAAATCTGACACTAATTAAATATTTATTTTGACTTGAAACTTCTCTTATATTTCATTATCGAGAAAAAAGCAAAAGCAAAAATTTCCGAGTTTATCCAAAGGCTGTGGGATTAATCTCTTATGGTGAGTTTACAGTAATTTCCCTGCTGTGCCCAAATTAATATTGATTATGAGATCTACATGTACTTTATATGAGCCGCGACACGACAAAACCAACAATGTGGTTGTGCGCCCAGCGCAGACTCAGATCAGCCTGTGCATCCGCCTGATCAGAGTCTTCGCTGACCGCAGGGATGTAGCTTAGACCCTTCGCTACCCTTTAAGCGCATAGCGAAGAGTCTAATCAAACTGGGTGGATGTCCAGGCTGATCTGAGTCTGCGCTGGGCGCACAACCACATTGTTGGTTTTCTCGTGTCGCAGCTCATATGTGAACATTTGAAACTTGTTAACTGAATAACAAGGGATGGGTACTTAATTCTGTGCCTTTAATTCAGCATAATTATGGTTTGATTCTCTAAACTCAGAAATTGTCAAAAAAAAATCATTTTTGCATAACTTCGGGCATCGCAAAGTTATGCAAAAATAAGGGTATTTTGAAATGTCTTGCCTCTGTCATCGTGAAGAAATTTTACAAGAACCCTGACGGGAATCGAAAATCTGACACTAATTAAATATTTATTTTGACTTGAAACTTCTCTTATATTTCATTATCGAGAAAAAAGCAAAAGCAAAAATTTCCGAGTTTATCCAAAGGCTGTGGGATTAATCTCCTATGGTGAGTTTACAGTAATTTCCCTGCTGTGTCTAAATTAATATTGATTATGAGATCTACATGTACTTTATAATCATATAAAATTGTTTATGATTAAGAAAATTTGATTTTAGGTTGTCCTGCTGGCAAACACGGAACATTTTGTCAAGCGAACTGCTCAGGAGGTGTTAATTGTCTGAACGAAGTTTGCTTGCGACACAGCGGCCATTGCGCTGAATGCGTGCCCGCTAGATGGGGCAACGATTGCAACTTTGAATGTCCAACTTGCAGTGACGGACGCTGCCACCAGAAAAATGGAACGTGCACAGAAGGATGTCTTGACGGTTTCTATGGGGATAGGTGTGATAAACTATGTCATGACAGATGTTCTGTTTGTGAAAGAGATAATGGAGCATGCGTAACCTGCAATACAGGGCTCTATGGCATTATATGTGAACAGAATTGCAGCATCAATTGTTTACCATCAGACAACAATACAATAACATGCAACATGGAAACAGGGCACTGTGATGAGGGAGCCTGTCAAAGTGGCTTCTATAGCTTAACCTGTACATCAGCTTGTAGTCAGAACTGCGCTGAAAACGACAGAGGAGAAGCTGACTGCGATGTCAAAACAGGTGACTATGGGATTTCATATATGACTTTTCTTATCTTTCGTGTCATCCATTTACTCCACACTTAGCACTGCGACTGCTCACGCTCAAGATCATTTGCATAAACTTACTGTGTGATTCTACGCTGTATTGTATACTGTCTACTGTGTCCTGTTTACTTTTTATTGTATACTATCTAGTAATGATTGTGTACTCTTTACTGAGACATTGACCATGTACGCTCAAGAACCCACAGGCTGATTGAAAACTGCAATAATGTATACATGTACTGTTTTAAGGCTAAGAGAATGGCCTTACGCATGCGCAAATACATGCGGACATACTAAATATTTACTGTCTACTCTTTACTCTGTGCTTACATGTATTACTGCCTCTTTATACCGTTTAGGGCCTATTGCGTCCTGTTTACTGATTACTGTGTACTGTCATCTGTGGCACGAACGTTCGCTTGTGCCAAGTCAGTGCCATATTATCCAGTACACAGTATTCATTACATGTGAAAAGTCATATATGGACTTCTACAGGTGATTGTTGGTACGGCTGCGATGTTGGATGGTTTGGAGACCTGTGCACAGGAGAATGTAGAGACTCGTGTAGGAACAAAAGCTGCATAGACGAGTCTGACAATTGCATCGAAGGCTGCTCTGATTTCTACTATGGAGCCCGATGTGCCACGCCTTGCAACCAGTTGTGCACAAATAAGATATGTGATGATTACGGTTACTGCACTGACGGATGTCTGGATGGTCAGTTTGGCGATTTGTGTAATGCCACTTGTGATGAAATATGCATAGACAATACCTGTGACAGAAATTCTGGAAGATGTGAATACTGCCTGAACCCCAGTCCGGACACCTATTTCTTATGCAAAAATGCTAGTATGTATTGTAATATTTTATGCTTCTACGTATAACAAAATTGTAAACGAGTCAGACGAGAGCCAAAAAATTAACACTCATGACATAGATGACTTGCAGTATTGCTAGATTATATTTAAGACCGCGATCACACGAGCAAAGTTTCTATGTCAAAGAAAGTATGTCAAACATTTTGCGTTTACACGGAGCAAATTATTTGTTAAAGAAAATGTGACATAGAATCTTTGTTAATTAAACTTTGGCAATGAAATATTTGCTGCAGTGCTCACACGACCAAATGTTATTCGTCAAAGTTGTCTGCAGCAATGAAACAAAATCTTGTCACATTTTCCACGCTTATAGCAAATTTCTTTGTTACATAATCTTTAGCAAAGTTCTTCATTTCACGGACAAATTGAGTTTATCGAAGTCACTTTACCATATATATTTGTCAAAGAAACATTGTCATATTTTGGCATTTACACGAGCACATTTTTCTGTGGCAAACCGTCTTTGTCACAGAAACTTTGCCCGTATAAACGCAGCTTTAGGTCGGCCGTAAGAACAGGAAATATTTGAGGCCAAGAGAAAAGTTAGTGTTTCTCTCTTCCGTCTGTCCCAGACTTCGAACCAATCGACACAAAGTTGATTTTTTTATCAGCGTTTCGGCGAAATGCCTGAATTTTACCCTTTTTTTCAATATATTTCATATTTTCGATGTAATTAAAAATAATAGAAAAACAACTTGCGCCCGGCCACCCCAAAAATGCGATGAGATGAGACACTCTGTTATTTCCCTCGGCCCATATCCGATTGATCTTTAAAGGCCATTTATGTCCTGTCACAAATATGATTGGAGTTTGTTTTTTTCTAAATTAAGATAATGTTAAGTATTCAACTTGTCTGTAATACCATACATAAACACTTATCTAAGTTCATATGTTGCTTCTGAAATATTTGCTCTAATGCTGTTGCATCTAAATGAAAGGCTTTGCTTCATTTGTCTTGTTATTAAAAATATGCATACTTGAATAGGCCTATTCAAATGAAATATTTCAGACAGAATATTTCTGTGTGCAGTCAAAAAAGTGTGTTCTGTCCAGTACATGCGTGCGACCAGTGACGGCTATTTTTGTAGCACTTATTTACCTTCAAGCTACTTTCTTGATACTTAAAACTAGATTGTAACATGTGCCTATAATATGTGCAAAGACTAGGTCAATAACAAACTCACTGTGCACAGTGGCAACCATCACGATTGCCAAGCTTAAATAATGCATTTTTTTCTTCAGATTTTTGTATGTGAATTCAAAGATTCCTGTTTTAAGACTTCGATCTATGTGTATCCCGGAAGAGAAATAATAGTGTTATGAGAGTACCAGGGAAAGTTGTCTATCTTTCTACACCTGGATTGGGATCTTTTTTTTTTTTTTAGGTATTCCTTTTTTCTTTTTTTTGGAGGGGGGTGGGGGGGGGGGTAGGCATCTGTACGAAATATTCAAAATCTATGATGGAACAACACACACTGCGCGTGCATGGCGCAGCAAAAGGCCGTCACTGGTATATGCGGTTGCCACTAGTCTCAAGCCAGAGGTCCCGTCATGGCAAATTTGAGTCGCAACACGACAAAACCAACAATGTGGTTGTGCACCCAACGCAGACTCAGATCAGCCTGGGCATCCGTCCAGTTTGATCAGACTCTTTACTAGGTGCCCAAAGGGTAACTAAGGGTCTGAGCTCCCTCCATGCGGATAGCGAGGACTCTGATCAGCCTTGGCGGATGCCCAGGCTGATCTGAATCTGCGGTGGGCGCACAACCACATTGTTGGTTTTCCTGTGTCGCGGCTCATTTAGGTAAATTGGTCATGCTACTGACAAACATCGCACTCTGCTGTTGCTTCCTTTGACTAACACGGAGTTGGCGAAGTCGGCAATGATAGTATTCGACGTCTGTCGATAATTGATGACGTTGGTCGATATTTGCCTATTTATCTGTACTTACCGAGTCTACATACGGTTTTCTTGCGGTTTTCTGACTGTAAACGGATGCACATCAAAGATAAGGCAAAGTGTTTGTTCCTTTGTGCACAATTAAAGAGTTCAAGAGCGGAGAATACATTCAGAAGAAGGAACATGGGCCAGACTACGTAGTTTCGGCTAATAAATCCTCACCAGTGATTCTGACAATATCTGGTGACGAAACCAGAGAAAAGCACACTGAAATTTCTTAATTTTAATTGGGCTGTCGATTCAAAGACTGACTAGTATCAGAAAAAGGTCCACTTTAGAATGCAGTGTAAAAATGCCTTTCGGATATTTAAATATCTTTTTAGATTGAGAAAACTATAAAACGCAAGAATTTGCATCCTTTCTTTAGGAATCCATTCTTTCCTTGAAAAAAGCAACTGTCAATCGTCTCAGAGCTGAGTAATCTCCCTTTGAGGTGTGTTAATCCATTTACCTTAATATCCATGCTTAACTTTTTACAGATGTGTTTGCTACTGTTTGTCTTGCTTTGGTTTGTTACTAATGGCAACCTTACGTCATCAGTGTGCTCACCAAATCTGTGTTTGACGTTCGAAGAAGATGGCTGGTTTGGAAGTGATTCGTTGTAACCTTTAACATAAGGTATATAATACCGCATTTCTTTGGTGATAAGACGTGAATGGTTTCCGTCCAAAACAACCGCAGTTATCTTTTAAAAAATCCCCAAAATGTAGACCCATCTTACTAGACCAAATATTTAAAAATCAATCTTAAAAAAAATCAAATTCTAAAATTTAGATTCTAGTTATAAGACATAACATCTAAAACCAAACTCAGAAATCTAGATCCGTCTTTAAAGAGGGATCTAGTTTCTTCGGATTGTTTTAGAAGGAGATATCCACATTATAGCTGAATTTCATAAGACTGATTTACATTATTGTGGTCATTTTGTAAAGAAAAAAAAACACCACCGTTTTTGAAGCCGAATAAATACGGTGTTGTTATTACCATATCGTCTTTTATTTTAACATGTGTTAATATGGCGTATGTTAATGCTGTTTCCACATACAGAAAATATTAATCCTTGGAGGCCTATGAGTACACCACCCTGTCTTTCTGCCCTTCCCAGAAAGCGAGAAATAGCCCAATATGGGGTCTGATCTTAAACCTAGAGGGAAAAAGTCTTCCTTTAAGATCTCACCTCATTGAGAAGGGAGACAGAACTCTAGTTGTAGAGTTGCTTCTCCTAAAAGTGTATCCATACGCCATAAGAGTTGTAAGATTTCTACTGTGTATTACATATGAGCCGCGACACGACAAAACCAACAATGTGGTTGTGCGCCCAGCTCAGACTCAGATCAGTCTGGGCATCCACCAAGTTTGATCAGACTCTTTGTTAGGTACTCAAATGGTAGCAAAGGGTCTAAGCTACCTTCATGCGGACAGCGAAGACTCTGGTCCGACTGGGCGGATGCCCAGGCTGATCTGAGTCTGCGCTGGGCGCACAACCACATTGTTGGTTTTCTTGTGTCGCGGCTCATATTAACAACATCACAAACATGTACATTTAAATCAATTAACTAACTAACCACAAAATTGAGCCGCGACACGAGAAAACCAACAAAGTGATTGTGCACCCAATGCAGACTCAAATCAGCCGGGGCATCCGCCCAGTTCGATCAGACTCTTCGCTAAGCACTTAAAGGGCAACTAAGGGTCTATGCTATCTCTATACGGACAGCGAGGACTCTGATCAAACTGGTCGACTCGTGTCGCGGTTCAATTATGTATTCTGTGAGATATCATTTTACCTTAAATCTATTTGTTTTTGTGAGATCACATATTCGATTGTGTGATACCACCAATTAATTTATGGTATCACAAATTATCTTGTGATGATACTGATCTTATCTTGTGAGATCACGAGTTTTAATTTTCGACATACTAATTCGATTCATATCGCAATAAGGCTTGCATTTATATATAAAACGAATCGAAATAGTCTTGTTTAATTTGTCAAACTAATCATGTAAAAAAGTAAAATAAGATATAACACAAAATGGGTATGTACTTTGATGTCGCTGATACGTTTTCATTACATCACTAACTAGATATGTGACATTGTAGATAAAAAAATATTAACTAAAACTGAATAAGCGACAGTACAAAATAGGGTATTTGTCACGGTGCATAACCATATCGGACGCAATCTGTGAAAATCTGCGTTACTTGACTCTATCTGTGAGTGCTACGGGTTCTATTTGTTACTTGTCATTGACGCTTCGGCGATTCAGTCGAAGAAAAAGGGACAAAACGTGTAAGTACTGGGTTTCATGGTTTCCACGGAACACATACCTTATTTTTCCTAATATTTCCGTTGATATTAATCAGCTAGCGATGTTCAGTGCTTGTCATCAGTGAAATCAAATGCAGCATGATAGTGCAGGAGCGTACATGACCCATGAAAACAAGGAAAAACTCGGTGTTTTTATTTGTAGCTAATGAATTATGTCCTTAATTTACGAAGATAATTATGTTCTTGATAATTTACACATGTCGTTAGGTGCATAAATAAAATCTTTACGTCAATATCAATGTTTAAAGGACACCACCCATTATTTTCAATGTTCCGGATTCTATTTGTGTCTCCGAAATAATGTAATTTTATGCCAACGGACAGATGTTGTCCTCAAGGCAACGGACTATACTTGTGAGCAGCGGACCTTACTTGTGATGTTTGTTTTCTTTTTTTTTTTCAGCCAAAAACGTCGTAAAAGATCAAACGTGTGGTTGAATCAGCCAAAACGGCGAAGGCTAAGTCCCGAATTTGAAAAAAGTCCTGCGGCGCATGCTCAATTGATGTCCACAGTAGACTGCCAAACTGAGGCCATGTCACCCACAACGGTTCACTCAAAATATGTATAGGAAGTTGACAGTGCGCTCTCCATTTATGGGTTTCTTTGACCTAATATCATGCATATAGTTACACCAACCTATAGATGTTGTTCATAATAAACCGCGACTCTAGGTGTCCACCACCGTTTGTACTTATAACTATTCTATTCATTCTATTCTATCCCATAACCTTATTAGGCAGTTGGTGCACCACAGATGACTTCGAAACAATCCCTTTCCACCTTGTCCCGTCTTCAACTGCCCTAGCCGAGGTGGCAAAATCCATTCTTGTCCACTTTTTGATATTGTCTTCCCACCTCCTCCTCCGTCCACCCCTCCCCTCCCCTTTAACTGTGCCCTGAAAAATTATCTTTGCTAAACCAGAAGACATTGAGACGTGGCCAAACCACCCCAGCCCCCGCCTCCCAACCAGCGTCAGGAGCCCATCATATTCTCCAATGACTGCTTGGACCTTCCTGAGAATCTCCTCATTGGTTATATGGTCCTTGTACGAAATGTTCAGTAACCTTGGGTAGCATCTCATCTCAAAGGCCTGCGTTCTTTTCTCTAACTCGGCTGTCAAGGCCCACGAGTTACATGCATACAGAAATATGGAAATGACAAGGGAGCGCATAAGTCTCGCCCTTGATCCAAGAGACATGCCTCTATCTCCAAATTGGTTTCAGCTTGGTAAGAGCTGAAGTGACTTGTGCTATCCTTGAGAGAACCTCCTGTTTTGAGCCATTATCTAAGACAACTGACCCAAGGCATTAGAAGCTGCTTAGAGTACCCAGCTTCTTCCCTTTAACCTTGATCTCCCTCTGGATGCCATCTGCGCTGCTCGTCATCAGTTTGGTCTTCTCAGCACTGATCTTCATCTTACACCCTGTGCAGGTTTGGTCGAGACTTTTAGCTAGAGCCTCTAGTTCCTGCTTTTCCTCAGCTAGAGCGTCTATGTCATCGGCAAACTGCAGATTGGCAATGTCTCTGCTGCCCTTGCCAACCCTCCCCCCCCCCCCAACCCCCGCCACATTCTTCCAGAGTATCCGACATGACGACATGATGTTGAAGAGGGTGGGTGACAGAAGACATCATTGTCTTACTCCAACTGTTGTTCTGAACCATTCTCCTGTGCTGCCACTGATCAGGACTGCACTTGTAGCCTTGTCGTACAGCTGCTCAATGGTGCGAACTAGACCTGCACCGACATTGCACCTCCGCATGGTGGCCCATAAGGCTGCATGCCATACCCTGTCAAAGGCTTTTTTGAAATCAACGAAGACACGGCACAGATTCTGCTGATGTTGGAGATACTTTTCACACAGGACTCTAAGGCTGAAGATCTGTTCTGTGGTGCTCCTTCCCGCTTGGAACCCAGCCTGTTCCTCAGCGATTATCTCTTCGGCTTGTGGTTTAAGCCTGTTCAAGGTGACTTTCAGCATGACTTATAACTGCAGCTGCAAAAATATGTATACGAGCGTATTGAAACGTTGATTCATTTCTTCGGCTTTGAGGTGACCAAAACCCTCTGAAAAGTTTAAAAATGAGTGCAAGAAGAGGAATCAGTCAATCATGAACGATATCTAAATAGAAATCTGCCTCGTGTTGATACCATTTTCAGATCACTAGACAAATGTAGGCCCATGCTTCTGAAGCACAGATAGTTTCCGATGATAATGGCAGATAGAGTCCTGTGTGAAGCACGATTAGCCGCTGATAGAATCTTGTGCCAGGCGCATATAGCATCCGGTGTCATTGTAAAAGGTAAAAAAATCCGATTTTCTTCAAAAAGGAGATATTCTTTCAACTCAGAGCCTTACAAAATTTTAAATTCATTCATTAGGGTCAAACTTATCCAACCGATCTGTTTTCTTTCCATTGCGTTCGCAACTGATCGGCGTTCAAAGTGGACACACTCTTCAAAATTGTAAAATCTTGACCTTCATTCCAGCTTGTAGAATCGAAAGTAAGTACGAAATAGGCATAACAGCTATAGATACTGGAAGACACGGATGTCTGATGTTCCGTGCACCTTATGCCCCATAAAAAAATGTGTTGTTTACAATTATATTAGAGTTTATTAACAACAACCCTTACCTCTTTTTCCATTTTGGGACGGATAGAATCCTAAACTAACGCAAATAGACTCCGAAATACACAGATAGAGTCCAGTTTTCACAGATAGCGTCCGATATGGTTATGCACCGTGTTTGTAGTAAAACCACGCCTCATTGCTCAAGTTCGGCATAATTACTTAGGTAAACCTGAGCAAGTCCTCGGGCTTCTTGAAGATTATAAACTTATCATGCACCTGCTCTATAATTCCACTAATAACAGGGGTGTGATAACATAATGTGATATCTTATCGCTGTAGAACTGCGCTTGCGTGAATGTTATCAGGGCATACCTTTAGAAGCAATCTCTGAAGACGATTGGCTGTATACTGACGTTGGCCGTGATAACAACTTTCGATTGGTTGAATGACGTCACCGACTTACGTCATAACGCATTCGCGACATCAGCAACTTCGAACAAAACTGCATTTGCTTTTCATTTGTTTGAGTCTCTTTAAACATTCCAATGGTGCATGATAAATAGCAAACCATGCAGACCCCCTAAGTGTAGTTTGATATCAAGTTGACTTGAAGGTGGTATAATCGTGGATATAAGAACTAAATCACGTGACAGTCACATGTCAAATAGTTTCTGATTTTTTCTTATGCCATAATTAGACCACAACACCAGATGTTTTCTTATGCCATAATTAGACCACAACACCAGATGAATTAACTGATACAGTTTTCGATGCAAAGCAATATCGGTTCAATGTTAGAAAATTCATCCGCATGTGATTGGGTGATCTATTTATAGCAAATGTCACTGGGTTGTAAATTCGTGGATGTGTTCCGCCGCTCGATAAAATCGACGTACCCACGTCAGGTCACTTGTTTATTATTTTCTGTTGCACAATGCTTTTGGAAACTTTTTAGTCTTAAACAGATTATAGATAATCCAATCTTTATCAGATATTAATGATTAAAGGAAGATACCCATCCATTCAAACTGGAGTCATAAAGCTCTATATTGATATTACTACAACTAACACATTTATAACTGCAGCGTCATAGCCCTTGAACAGAACGAGTTGAAATTCACTGTATCACTGTATGGTTATATCAGCTTGAATACAAAATAACAGTATGCACAGGCTGTTTCATTTTGTATGCTTCCACCTTAATCTTCGCTTCGGTGTGTCATGTTAGCCCTTAATTTGCCAAATAAAGAAAGAAAAACTAAACGAAAAAAGTGAATCAGCAAACAGCATAGATCATGATGAGCCGCCTTATTTGGATCTACACATCTACACTGGTTTTCATCTAGTCTTTAAATTCTCACTATCATATAATTTGTTAGAAATTTTAAGAAAGTTTGCAGACACAAATTTACTTTTTGGCGCTTTGATGGTTATAGCCTTTGCCTGCTAATTAATCTTTGTTAATGCTATAAAATCATTTTTACTATTTTAAGAAAAAATGAATTTATGTTTTTTTCTGAATTTCCTACATCAAGACATTAAGTCCCTGGGCCAACCTGTATGGTTTTGCTGCCATTATGCAAGGTCGGCAAATTCAAGAAAATGGTCATTGTCGGCAAATCCCGTACCGTTAGTACCGATATACATGTTGCCTCTCGCGAGAATGAGAGAAAGTATTTGCTTCCCTGAGGTCGTATTTATAAAACGACTTAAGTGGTTGTTATGCTGTTGCTAAGGCTAAATTTCATGAAGGAGATTCCCTACAACTATGAAATTTGCTCTGGAGGAACAGTCTGAAAAAGACTGTTCCTCCAGAGCAAATTTCATAGTTGTAGGTAATCTCCTTTGTAGAAACACAGCCTTAGCAACAGCATAGCAACCACTTAAGTCAATTTATAAATACGGCCCTGATTGATTGAAATTTTATCCCAGATGTGCTACTCTTAAAGGAAAGAATTTGCTCTCTCTGACAGGGAATTTTCTTCTGTTAAGATAGCACATACAGAAGGGAGTTTAATACATCCAGGACAGTGCGATCTTTTTTGGCGCTTTATTTATACACGCTAAAGGGACTTGATTCGCTTTTCAGAATGTCCTGTTGGTAGTTACGGAGATTATTGTAACACGACCTGCCCTGGTGGAGATCGTTGCCTTGGTAACTTATGTGACCGGAATACTGCCGCATGTGAAGGATGTATAACTAATTTCTGGGGTGATAATTGCCAGAATAACTGTAGCACGTGCGTGGATGGACTTTGCAATCAGGAGACAGGAATTTGCGCCATTGCTTGCGTTGATGGCTACTTCGGGACGCAGTGCCAAGACAAATGCTTTAACAGATGTGATGTTTGCAGCAGACAAGACGGATCCTGCTTGATTTGTAGCAATGCAACCTGGGGAGCGGTCTGTGAAAATAAATGCAGTCCCAATTGTGCTTTCATAGATGGTGCCCTCCTTCTTTGTGATAAAGGAACCGGAGCTTGCTCGAGAAAGGAATGCGTTCCTGGCTATTTCGGCTTATCCTGCGATGTGGAATGTTATGAGCATTGCTCTGCAGCTGAAAAAGTAGCGATGTGTGAATATCAAACAGGCTTTTGTACTGATGGATGCGAGAAAGGGTGGTATGGGTCTCTCTGTACTGGGGAATGCAGCTTGAACTGCCGAAATAAAAATTGCCTAAATGATTCTAACATCTGCCTAGATGGATGCGCTGATGACTATTACGGGGAGCGTTGCCTTTACCACTGCAACTCAGGATGTAACCTAGAGATATGTGATGACCTCGGATATTGCAAAGCAGGTTGCATTAAACGGCGTTTTGGGGACATGTGTTCAGAGACCTGCAATACTACATGTACAGATGATATGTGTGACCGACAGAGTGGACACTGTGCAGAGTGTAGCAAGCAAGATCCGGACATCTTGTGTAGAACAGCATGTAAGTATCGGCTCTATGCACAGTCGAATGTACACAGTTATAATTGAGTCGCGACACGAGAAAACAAACAAAGTGACATGTGCGCCAAGTGAAGACTCAAATCAGCCTTGGCATCCTCCTAGTCTTATCACAATTTTCGCTGTCAGCATGGAGGTAGCTTAAACCCTTAACTACCCTTTAATCGGACAGCGGAGACCCTGATTAGTCTGGCGGATGCCAGGTTGATATGAGTCTTCACTGGACTCTGTTAGTGTTGTTGTGTCATAGCTCAATTATTCGATAAATTGCAGCCATGGACCGAAGATCCCAGTTTGTTTTAAGAAAAGTTCCAAGAACGTTGAATCAACAATCATTCAACCTTGATTTAAGGTCATGTTGTTTTATCAAAGGTGATTAAATGTTGATTCAACGTTTTGAGTCTTCCGGGGTACTTTATCCTATAGCTACCAAGGGCGTAGCTACGTATACGGCAAATACGCAAGTGCGTATTGAAATTTTGTCAAATTGACAAAATTTCAAAACGCACCTGCGTATTTGCATGCTGAAATTTTATAAATTAGACAAGATTTCAATACCAATTACCAAAGTGGCTGAAATACTAGCTTTCCTTTCAAGAAGTAGAGCATAAAGCATGGTTGTGCGTATCATGAAATTGCCCCTAGTTACGCCCCTGGCTACCATTCCGTTTTAAAACTACTCATTGGTTCATGCCTGTCCAAAAAAACCTTTATGCATTGTAAATCAGTCCGTTTACTGGACTGACTTTGGCCTTAGAAATGATTGTTTAAATGGACTGATATGGATTATGACATGACTGATGCCGATGTATATATTATATAATATATGCATGATATATATATATATATTAAATGTATATAATTACAGTGGAATGGAGAATCACGTTGAGTGTGAACGGGTACACTTCCAGTGGCACCAACTTCTCTGTTTTTAAGTTTGCCGCATTTTCAAGAGGAGACGACTCTTGAATTTTTGACTTTGCTAGAACCCGCTTCTTTTTAGACATGAAATTGTAGGGGCTTTTTCATTAAGTGAAGCAAACAAGAAGTCATAAAAATTGTTTATCATTGTATAAATGGCAAACTGCCTGGAGGCATACATTTTAACTTTTTAAGCACCAAAAAGCAGACGACAAAATTTACGTCTGCAGATATTCAAAAAATGCCTTGTCCAAGACATTTCATATTGAGAATTCAAAGACTAGAGGGCAAAAAGTCTAGATCCAAATGAGGCGGCTCAATATGAGCCGCCTCATCAGGATCTAGGCTGTTTGCAAATTATGCTATTTTCGTCACTGGTGCTTAAAGTGTTAACCTTATGCTATTGGAGCTGATTTCAAGGGGTTGCCCCATATGATATATCTTCGACACACCTGCACGCAATGGTTTTGAAGTCTTCTTTAACTTACAAGTTTTTAACGTGCAAATACGCTGGTGCATGCTGAAATTCTGTCAGTCTGACAAAATTGGAGTAGATTAAAGCGGCATACTGTAAAATATGGTATGGTATGATGGGTTGGTATGTGGTATGGTATGAAAATTCTATACCATACCACATACCATACCAAACGACCATACCAAACGTATTATTTTGGCATTATGCGTACCCATCTTTATCAAATGCATGACAACAATGTTAACAAGATCACCTCTGGGTGATCTTGTTAACATTGTTGTCAAGCATTTGATAATGATGGGTGTAATGCTTATATAGAGGTGACCTTGTTAACATTGTTGTCAAGCATTTGATAATGATGGGTATAATGCTTTTATCAAGGCCAGACTGCTATTGACTTTCAGAGACTACAGATCTAGAAGAAAATACAGGTTAATAATACTTTTGGTATTGCCGTTACAGTATGTCGATTAAAGCATCAGTGTATTTGCAAACAATAAGTACAGCATGGATATTATGAACTTACCTGACAATATATATTAGAGTCGTAACTTCAGAAAAAAAGTTCAAAATGCATGCCGACAAGTAACATTGATATATGGAAGCAGTCAAGATATAAAATTATTATAATTATTATTTTTACTACTACTTTATAGAATCACAGCAACGCAAATTAATCCCTGGATGCTTCCACCGACGCTCATATGGCGTTTCAGTGACAGTGTCATATAAGTGTACCATCGACGTTGTTACGACATTTTGTGGCTATTTGGCTTGCTTCAAAAGGCGTTTTGATTAACCCACGTTATTGTACGAGTACATGTTGATTAAGTGATTCATGTCGTTGCAAATAACATGCTTAATTGGGTTTTGCGCCATAACAGCTTTGATCTCAGCGTTTGGCCAATCGGAACACCGCTCGGCCAATTCCGTGAATCACGGAATTGGCCGAGGGTGCTCCGATTGAGCGTTCGGCCTACTGAAGTGTGTGTGTGCGCCTTATACGCAAAAAGTACTGGGTTCGACCAATTGGGTGGCGCATGCCTGATCAACTATAAGTTCATTCCAACTGGTCTGGAAATCTGCACGTAGTGTGTTATGAGCTGGAAAAAGTAGTATCAGTGTGACTGAGTCGCTGATCGTCAGCGGTGGCGTCCGCCTTATTAGACAGGTAAAACTGTAAAACTCAACACACATGAAGGTTTGTGCTTCGCTCTGTACGGGGGACTGTGGCCTAGCTAAACAAGCATGACTGGACAAACAAACACTTTAAAATATGCATGTGCCATAATAACACGTTTGTTCTAATACAACCCGCCCACAGAGGCAAAATATTCTGCAATAAGTCACTGTTTCCACACAGAAATATTTCTTAAATTTTCCAATAGAAGTTATTTCCTGTTAAGAAATATTTCGCCTGGCATTGTTCCAATCAGTTTTAAATGTATTTTCAGTGTGTGATCCTGGAAAATACGGGCTCCTGTGTAATGTTTCCTGCCCAAGCACGACATGTCAAGATAACCGATGTAAACGTGACAGTGGAGATTGTGAAGGCTGTATTACCGGGCGTTACGGAGCAGTATGTGATGAACAGTGTAACACCTGCAACAACGGTAATTGCACCCAGCCAACGGGAATTTGTTTAGAGGGTTGTATAGCTGGCTGGTACGGAGACAGATGTGAATATACGTGCGATTCTTGCGTCACATGCAGACAAAGCTCAGGAATTTGTACGGCATGTATTGCAGGGACATATGGAATTTCATGTGAACACAACTGTAGTGCCAACTGTCAGCCCACAGTAGATGGCGTGAAAAGCTGTGATGTTTATACAGGTGCGTGCGCATCATTTGCCTGCTTACCGGGATACTATGGCGCCGACTGTGTCATGCCCTGCCATACAAACTGCGGACCGGACAACAGTGGTCAAGTGATGTGTGATTTCGTCAATGGAGCATGTCTAGCTGAGTGTACAAAGGGGTTCTATGGAGTGCATTGTGAACGAGCATGTGACTCTCGTTGCCATGACCAAACGTGTGATAGAAGTAGGGGCATATGTGCAGATTGTGAGCTTGTACCCCGCCCGCCAAACTGCCCTGATGCCAGTAAGTATAAAGCTTGAGTTCAAAATGTAGAAAACACCCTAAACAAAAAATAATATTTGCAATCGTTTTATTTGTACCGCGGCAAAGTGGATATACTGTTTACTTAGTGTGGCATTCAGTATCACAAAGATTCATTTTCAAAACTTTGCGAATATTTTCTTTGATTTTAACATGAAGTTGAATGGAAACACCTCCATGTCCTGCCCCTTCCCCCACATTTCACCCCACATTTTATGAGAGAAAACACATTCTGTTATGTCCTGGTTGCTTCCCTGGATAAAGGAGCAAAAGCTCCTAAGTGAGCAAATTATTTTTATTTAAGAGTTTACCACAGGGTATAATCGATTCCGCTAATTTTCGCTTCCTGCAGAGACTGTACATCATAATTTGGCTTCCGTCGAGACTGTCCGCGATCTTTTGCTTCCTGCCGAGACTTCTGTACATGATAAATGGCTTCCTGCAGAGACTGTCCGCGTGATTCTGCTTCCTGCCGAGGCTCTCGGCAGGAAGCAGAGTCACGCGGACAGTCTCGGCAGGAAGCCATTTTTCGAGGACACAGTAGTCTCTGCAGGAAGCAAGAGTTCGCGGACAGTCTCGACGGAAGCCAAATATGATGTACAGTCTCTGCAGGAAGCGAAAATTAGCGGAATCGATTATACCCTGTGTTTACCCCGGTTGAGAAGGGAGGCAAAGATTGAAAAAGACCATTGTCTATAGTGTGCGGGCGTATAGAAATGGACACCGCTGTTTTTATTCGGATACGGTCGTCGGTTAAAAGACATTTAAGGGTCAATAATCGACATAATCGGGTAAAATGCGTTTTATATGGATCCGCTTAAATACGGAAGGTTAGTAAAACTAGGAATGTAATGAGGGAAAATAACGGACACTATAGATAACAGCAAAGCTGTTTCAGCCTCGAGCTTAGCGATATAAGAGACGAGATCACCTTAATGCCCATTTGAGACATTTTTTCGCATTACCTTATATCTTTGTTCTCATGCCGGGCCGGGTAGCGCAATCGGTAGGACACCTGACTCGTAAGTCAGAGGTCCTGGGTTCGAATCCCGGTCTGGCCACATACTTTCGTTTCTCCTTCCGCTGATTCAAGAAGGGCAGTTGTTAGTTACTGGCGAAAGTATGTGCACTTAGTACTGGTTAACCGCTTTGGAGGTCTAAACCTGCCCAGGAATAGTGTGGTTAGGTTAACTTACCGTCCCAAGATGACCTTAGTTGTTTACCGTGGACGTTAAGCATCAAATCAACCAACCAACCAACTTTGTTCTCATGAAATGACTTAATGGGATTGTTGTTATCATGGTTACGCTTGCTGTGTTTTACTGTGCTGCTGCTACCGCTGCTACTTCGCTGCTCTGCTCATGTTGCCTGAAATTGTACTCAAAATCTTAGGGTCGAGTCTGGTAACTTCGGACAGCGGGTAAATTCGGACATACCATTGCAAACAAATCATCTCCAGATGAGATGGCTCATAATGTGCCGCCTCATAAGGATTTTCATTGTTTGCCCAGTTAATTTTGTTTTAATTCCAAACAAAAGACATATACTGAAAGGATTGAAAAACTTCCATCCATTAATTTTGAATATCTCAAAAATGAATACAGCTACTACGTCCACCAAAATTTTACAACATATATATTCTCTTATACCTGATTATATCATTATACCGAATCTGAAATCGTTCGACCGAATCGGTCAGGAAAAAGCACGTGCTCCTCGTGTTCTTAGTACAGTTTACATACGGATAAATAGCTTCATATATACAGTTTTCTGAAGAAACATTTCTCTTACGATATCAAATTGAATTTTAAAAGTTTAAACTCGGCCTGTGGCTTTATTTAGCCTACCGCGCCTAAAAATCGCAAAGAGGCACAGAGTTTTGGGCCAGATAAATGCTGAAATTTCAAAAAGTGACGTCGCGTGACAATGTTATGTGTTAAGTACGGCAATGTAAAATCTCAGACAACGTACGTACACTGTTTACAGGACGCTCAAAAGACCGTCAGAAAAGCACCTAACCGAGATTAAAAACCAGAGGTCATGACGTTAACTAACGTCGACGCCGTCTCCGTAATAGGCTTTACGCGACAACATCATCCGCTATGATATTTGCAAATCAACGTGGATGATGTCACAATATCAAGACAGTAAGAAATGGTCGAAAAGAGTGTTGCATAAGATAACGCCGGCATCGCCTAATGCATTTCAGTGACGTAACGCTCTTATACTGACGTCATTGAAGTAAATGGTACCAATTAACTGCGTAATATCTAAATTCGATCAATTTCAAACGATTTATCGTTAAATATTCAACACTATCATGAGTGAACAGATCAGCAGCCAGAAATAAAAAGTGGAAGTTTTTAAACCCTTTCAGTATATAAAGGAAACAGTGTCACTGTTCGAATTAGCTGCTGTCCGAATTTACATGACTTGACCCGAAATGTCACAAGACGACGATGAATATAACATTCTACCTTTACCAACTACGTTTAGCAAGCCTGTTCTAAGCGAAGTTGCAACAGTACCATTTTTGTCGATAGTTTCAGTGACTGACGGAATTTACCGATTGGCTACAATTTTTTATGATGAGTCAAACACCACAGGGTATAATCGATTCCGCCAATTTTCGCTTCCTGCAGAGACTATACGTCATATTTTGCTTCCGCCGAGACTGTCTGCGAACTGTTGCTTCCTGTCGAGACCTCTGTACATGATAAATGGCTTCCTGCAGAGACTGTCCGCTTGATTCTGCTTCCTGCCGAGGCTCTCGGCAGGAAGCAGACTCACGCGGACAATCTTGGCAGGAAGCCAATTTTCGAGGACAGTAGTCCCTGCAGGAAGCAAGAGTTCGCGGACAGTCTCAGCGGAAGCCAAATATGACGGACAGTTTCTGCAGGAAGCGAAAATTGGCGGAATCGATTATACTCTGTGAACACAGACTTCTGAAGCACAATCCTTTAAGCGATGGCTTAATATGCAAGCGCATCTGGATATATTTCCCGCCGGCAGCAGAGTTTTCACCGTAAACGGGGTTCCATTTTCTCATTGATAGCAGTTCATTGTGATCCCACCAATAGGAGCCAATGTGGAAAATATTCGTCTCGATATAACTGACTTACCGTGAAAAGGACGTAAACCTAATTTCAGCAATCTAGCTATTATTCTGGCCTCCCATACCTTGAATCATGCGGATCAAAGATGTTCTGTAAAAGTAAATAGGAAAATTCTAAGGTACTGACACAATTCAGTCCCAAAATCCCTCCCAAGAAAAAAAGCACAAAAATAGTCACCACCAAGGACTGAAGTCTATTCAGAGTAGTGCATGTTCGGATAAGCTGTTTTAGGTTTTTGCGTCTATTGTATCAAGCAGTCAAATTGTCTTATAATTGTCATGGCTTTGAATTGTGTGTATGATATTTTACTCTAAATGTAATATGAGCCGCGACACGACAAAACCAACAATATGGTTGTGCGCCCAGCGCAGACTCAGATCAGCCTGGGCCTCCGCCCAGTCTGATCAGAGTCATCGCTGTCCGTATGGAGGTAGTTTAGACCCTTAGCTACCATTTGAGCTCTTAACGAAGAGTCTTATCAAACTGAGCAGATGCCCAGGCTGATCTGAGTCTGCGCTGGGCGCACAACCACATTGTTGGTTTTTTCGTGTCGCGGCTCATATAATTATTATATATATTTGCAGATTGTACTGTCACAATGTATGGCCAGTATTGTAATCTCACGTGCCCAGCAGGGTGTGAAAAAGCATGTCAGCGGTACACAAGCGCATGCGCGAATTGCAAACCAGGATTTTACATGCCACAGTGTAACCAAACATGTGTCTATCCAGGCTGCTATAGATGCCACCAGAAAAATGGTCAGTGTGAGTCCTGTAAGCCGGGTAAATATGGCATCAACTGCGATAAAAACTGTGGAAACTGTCAACCTATCAACGGTGAAATCATCTGCGACATGATGACAGGTGACTGCTTATCAGATGTTTGCCAAGCAGGCCGATGGGGATCAGATTGCTCTTTAGAATGCAATCCTAATTGTGCAGATGAAAACGGTAGAGGGTTATGCCATAAATTTACCGGCGTTTGCACCCTAGGATGTGATATTTCACACTTCGGTGATTTCTGTGAAGGAAACTGCAGCAGCACGTGCAAAAACAGCAATTGCAAAGACTCTGCCAATAACTGTCAAGAAGGATGTGAACAGGGCTATTATGGCTTGAACTCTTGCCAAACACCATGCAGTGTCAATTGCATCAATAGAAATTGCAGAGAAACCGACGGATTTTGCTCAGAAGGATGCGTTGATGGGTTTTATAAAGAAAGATGTTCCAGAGCATGTAATACCACATGTATCAATGACAAGTGTGACAGGGTGTCAGGTCATTGTCCAGAATGTACACAAACTACAGAAAATCCGTACTACTTCTGCAGAGCTGCAGGTTAGCCGTTTATAAATAAATACGAAGGCACACAACGTTGAAACAACGGCATTTTTGGTCAATCCAATCATACCCAATGGACTGCTCTGTCCGTATAAAATGTAATAGTCTACCCAGCGGGCACATGACATCGAAATGACGTCGTATTGACGTCGACGTCATTTAGACGTCATGTGCCTGCTGGGTATTTGCCAATTAAGGGAACGTCTGATTCAATTTCTACGAGTTACCTTTTATTTTATTTTAAGGAGAAACACCCATATCACAGTATCCGAACTCACTGTACCAGCTCTTCCGATTTTCATAGCGTTGAATCGAGAGTACAAACATTCGCTTATAACCAGTAGTCGGAAATCATTACGTTTTGAGTTATTCAGCTTTAAAAATGTAAAGAGGTAAGTTTAATATAATTTGCTCTTCGGACTTTTACTTTATTTCCCTGTACAATGTCGTGTATAGGTGGATAGTAATGTGTACAGTATTCAAATCGCCCTTGGCATGATTCTAAAACCATTTTGAGCCTTTTCTTACATGTTTTATAGAAAACCTTTAAAATAAATGGAAGGCTTTATCAATTTACAGTTTGTTAGTTTTGATAATATTATGATTGCTGGGTTTTGCACGACACAAACTCGTGTTAAATTAAGCTGTTCGAAATAAAATTTCTGTGACGGCAATGAGGTTTCCATTGTACAGGGCAATAAAGTACAAGACCGAAGACCAAATTATATTAAACTTACCTCTTTACATTTTCGAAGCTGAATAAGTATAAATGACGCAGCAGATTCCGGATAAAATCTCAAAACATATTGATTTCCGACTTCTGGTTATAAGCGATTTTGTACTCTCGGTTCAACGCTATGAAAACCGGAAGAGACGGTACAGTGAGTTCGGATACTGTGCATATGGCTTATGGAAATTGTTCAGACCTTGATTAGACGCCGCGTTATGCACCGTCTGATCTAGGGCTGCACTGTTTGCCTAAGACTATTTATGGAATGCGAGGCATTTATGAGTTATGGTACATGGATACTCTGTAACTGACAACTGCCATTCTTGAATCAGTGGAAGGGGAAGAAAGTACGTGTAGGCGACGAGAACATTCTTAACAGGGGTTTACCTTTAAAGGAAATAATTTGCATACCGGGAAACGAAGTCTTTCTTTTAAGAGTTGGCCTCATTTGAGAAGATAGCATTCTAATTAAAATCTTATCAGAATGTTAGATGCAGCCACCTCCGTTTCGAACAAAAAATAATAGTAATAAAATTAAAATAAAAAAAAGAACACAAGCTAGGGTTTTGAAATGATTAGGACAGAACCGTATTTCGGTCTCCCAGCAGCAAGTACGAATGCAGATATGAGCCGCGACACGAGAAAACCAACAAAGTGGTTTTGCGTCCAGCGCAGACTCAGATCAGCCTGGGCATCCGCCCAGTCTGATCAGAGTCTTCGCTGTCCGCATGAAGGTAGCTTAGTCCCTTGGCTACCCTATAAGTGCTTAGCAAAGAGTCTGATCAGACTGGGCAAGTGCCCAGGCTGATCTGAGTCTGCGCTGGGCGCACGACCACATTGTTGGTTTTGTCACGTCGCGGCTCATATATGCAACATCAGGCAGCTGTTGTGTGCAATTCGCAAGTTTCGATAAAGTGTTAAACAGTGACAATCCATGTGACGTTTGAAAACGGGGATGCGTGTGCCTTTTTCGCTTCAAAAGATGTAATGATTGCATTGATATCAGGGGCCGTATTCATAAAACGACTTAAGTGGTTGCTATGCTGTTGCTAAGGCTAAATTTCTTTGAAGGAGATTCCCTACAACTATGAAATTTGCTCTTACAAAGACTGTTCCTCCAGACCAAATTTCATAGTTGTAGGGAATCTCCTTCATAGATATTTAGCCTTAGCAACCGCATAGCAACGACTTAAGTGGCTTTATGAATACGGCCCCAGATCTTTCAAGACATGTGCATGTATGAAGGAGCGTAGGGGCGACCAGGGCTTGTTGGAACACTGCGAAAGTTACGATTACTATACGATTAATATGAATTATAGAATTGCCCACTATCCCTTGCCCCATCCCCCTGTCGTTGTTTCAAAGGTGTGTGGCCGCTAGCTAATGACTCGATATCATTTTACTGTTAATTTGTTTGTCATAATTCTCCTAAGGGTCAAATGGGGGCGCTTATGGAGAGGTCCCTCGCTGAAAATAGGGGGCTTTCAGAGTGCCCCCGTATGAAAACAGCATGGGGAACTATATCGGTCGTTTGGAGTGGACCATGCATGGGAATACCCCTCCCCTGCTACCCCACGGGTATATTTCTTGTCGTGATACAGTCTGGGACAGTAGAAACGGAAGCTGCAAGGACAGTTGGCAAGAATGAAATTATTAAATTTGAAAAACATACAAGACTAAAGTTCTTATATATTGTATTTTAGAAAAAGAAAATCGATTACTCTGGTAGTGCTCAGTCCAAGCTGATAACTGCCCAGGGTAACTGAATAGCTACTGAACAGCAACAGAAGCGCAAAATTCAGAGTTAATATATTTTTGTTGAATGTTATTTCAAACAAATACAATTGTGTATGAAGTAAACAAAGCAAACTGACAACACTACATTCAATAATGTGTGCATGATTGTTTTACGGACTCCGCCCAGCAGGCACATGACGTCAAAATGACGTCGTACTGATGTCGATGCGACGTCATTACGTCGCATTGACGTCAGCACGACGTCATTTCAACGTCATGTGCCTGCTGGGCGGCTGGGTGACACAGAAAATGTAAATAAAATGGTTATAGGGACACAGCCCTGCTCCTAATTCTTTGTTTTTCTAACTCAGTCAAAAGAAAATTTGAACTCATGAGTCAAAAGCCATCAAAAGGTTTCGTGATAGTACTCAAGTTTCAATAAAAACGTTGACTTTTATCATTTACAAAAAATGAATGCCGAAACCTTTTCAAACTATGTCTCTCCTCAACCCTTTTAGTGCCACGCTGTTTATACAATGCATCTCATTTGGAGACTGATTTTTAGATTTCCTAGTTTCCCGTTGATACACGGGGTTTCAAACACGACTGTGATTGCATTTTTGTGTAAAAAGTTTATCTTTAGTTGATTATTTTTTTGTTGTTGTTTTATTTATTTATTTATTTTTATCTTTTTTTTTTATTTTTTATTTTATTTTATTTTATTATTATTTTTTTTTTGAAAATGGGCGAGAGGAATGCAAATCTGTTCAAGTTACATTGCCTTTCCGTATCTTCCACAATTGTGTCGTTAATGCTCTGTTACGCCAAATGTTTTGATAACAGCTTGAAAATTGCGTTGCAAATGCTCATATCGTTTATAAAATTGAACGCATTTTTGTATGTTTGTTTTCACCATCACCAACGCATTTTGGAATCGACAACGAAAACTAGACTGCTTTTGGTAGCTGCTGTATAAAAGCGCATAATTAACAGACCCTCAGACTAGCCGGACACGCCTTGGTACCATAATGGTACTGCTACTGGTGATGTCGGTTATATTTGCTTTGATAACAAGAGGCCAAAGTTGTCTTGGGTCGCTGGCCAGAGTCCAGCGCGCATGATTGCGTTTGTGTAAAAAGTAAAATAATAAAAAAAAAATGTAAGCTTTGAAGAAGTCAGAAGAGTGTAACCTTGAAAGAAAGGATACTCAAGTGTTTAAAATCTTTTACGTGGCCTGTCCACGAGGATGAAATTTAAGCCATTTAAATTGCATTTAAACTGGATGTACCAGTGGACGACGGACGCTGCCAATACATGTGAGCCTTAGGATTAGATAAGCTACCTGTATACGAGGGTTATCCAATAAAGAGTGAGACTTCTTTGATATTTTACGAAATCTACCCGATTACCTTAGAATTTTACCTTTATTTGCAAGACTCTACCCGATTATCTTAGAATTTTACTTTTATTTGCAAGACCAACACCTAACCGCCCAGTAGTATAAGTATAATTACATTTTGCCAACCACTTACTCGGAAACGCAAAGCACCGTCTTAGTCATTAGCAACACAAAGCACATCAACCGTTTGTTTCTTCAATATGTGCATTGTAATTTATATGGTATATATAACCGTTTAGAGTTAAGTGCTTACCATGATGTAAGTTATTTTTAATTTATAACACCTGTCTCACTCCCATACCCATATATAGTGCTTATTTTATAGTTTTGCATTTTTTTTTTAATTTTTAAACTGAATTTCCTACCTTCTTCGACAATTTCAGTCCAAAATGAGTTATTTTCACAAAATATGATTTAAACATAGTAGAATATTAAACAAAGTATTTTTGGAATTGATAGGAGGGTTCAGTAACCATGGCAACCATTTTGACAAAACTGGTCAGGAGCTTTTCCTTTGCCTTCTGACGTTGCTAAGCAAGAAAAAATAACGTCCCGATAAAAATCTAAGATTCTTTGTTGTATACGCTTTTAGATATGTTACGCAGTGGTCATATTTACGATATGACAAACTTATACAATAAAGTCTCACTCTTTATTGGACGACCCTCGTACAAAGCAAATTATCATGGCATTACTAAAGATATTGAAGATAATGGTGATGGTGGAGATAATAATAAAAATGCTGATAATTGATGATGACGATGATGATCATGAAACTGATACAAATATTGAAACATTTGGTTCTGAGTAATGATTATAAAACTACGCATGTCCTTTTTTATATTTGAGAGATCAGAGCATGCCGTTTTTATTTGATAAAACCGTATTGTACATGTACAACGCCTTTTGTACCAACCTACCAAAACGCGTTATGTCTAACGCATTTGGCATCCTCTTACGCATTTTAAAATGCGTAAGAGGCTGCCAAATGCGTTAGACATTTTGTATGGTGCATTTTATGACGCATTTCTAATAGCCGCCACTGAAAAGCTTTGCTACCATTTTGTGGCATAACAGTTATGTCCATTATAGGTCCTTGTAGATAGGAGAAAGACCGAAAGTTGTCGCAAACAAAATTCCATTGACTGACAGCTTATATTTTGCATAATGCAAAACTTATATTAAAGTAAATGAATCAAATGCAAAATTTATTATAAATATTATATGTTTCTTTTGCTGTTGAGAATATTCAAAATTCTAACATAGCGCGCCTATAAAGAGAGGCAATAGAAAAACACAGTGATATATTTTGCTGCAAATATCGGTTTTGTGTCAACCCGTGTGTTCTAAATATGGGTCGACCCATATTTTAACGGGTTGACTGGTAAAGTAACGGGTCGATCCGTATTAAGGATACCGGTCGACTAGTAAATTACAGATGAACCAGTAAAATACGGGTCAACCCGGAAATGCATAACTTTTACGGGACTACCCGTATTTTACGGCTGTCTTTGTATTCATCATGTTTATGGTAAAACAAGCAAAGGTTTACCGTAGCCTCGTGACCGTAGGGGCAGATGAGGTCATAGAGGTCGACTGTATCTTTGGCATAGCATATAAAAGACGGAGCCCACTTCCTCCTTTTGATGCCATAGCCTTCCCTAATCTGAAAAAGGTACCCATTTATTGTTGGGTTGACAGGGTGTTTCAGTCGCTGGCTGGCTTATTCCGGTTTCAAACCCGCGACCTTCTGCACGATAACCGAACGTTACTAACCACACGATCACGGCACCTCTGTAATGTATTTATGGGTCGACTCGTAAATTGCAAGAAGACACGTATTTTTATGGACCGAATTAATACTGACCGACCGTAACTCAAATAATATTGACCCGTATTTCAAATTACGGCTCGACCCACATCCATGCATTTGCTCATATATTACAGACAACACATTGTTTGTCATCATCATCGACAGTAAGTCGTTGCACACTCTTGCAAGCCTTTTATTGCATTAATATTTTTACCTAGCTTTCACTCGAGCATTGTGACAGTGCGAAAAGCCCCTGCTGGCGTCATTAACGAACCCTGGTATTAAAAATTTGAGGAATATCCAAATCCGACGAACGGGCTTTTCGAAAGATTTTGACCAGGGCAAGTTTCAACGACGGAAGAATCCCGGCTGAATATTGCGTTGTTGAGATTTTGTTTGCTTTCTCGCTATCTCTATCGCTCCCTTTACTGACATAGCACTATATTACTGGTGGTTGGGTTTGTAAATATTTGTGTATATAGATATGTACGACTTCGCAACTTAGCAGTCCTTCTATTCGGTATCAGACTGAACAATTTCCTCATCAGTGTATGGTCACTAAACATAAAAAAACAAGCAGATGCAACGAACGAAACACAACGAACTAGACACAGCCAGTAACTGACCACTTAATTTTATCTCTTTTTAAGCAAAAGAAAAAGTACAATGAACATATTTCGTAACCTTGAATTATATTGATGCATTGGTGAACTAAATCAGGTAATACATTCTAATAAAAATCTTAAAGTATGCCATAGATGCAGATATTTCCGTTTCCAAAAAAAAAAAAAAAAAAAAAAAAAAAATCACTTAGCATTTTATCATGATTCCGACAGAATCCAATTTCGGAATATATTCAGCTGGGGCCGTATTCATAAAACGACTTAAGTCGTTGCTATGCTGTTGCTAAGGCTAAATTTCTTTGAAGGAGATTCCCTACAACTATGAAATTTGCTCTGGAGGAACAGTCTTACAAAGACTGTTCCTCCAGACCAAATTTCATAGTTGTAGGGAATCTCCTTTATACATATTTAGCCTTAGCAACCGCATAGCAACGACTTAAGTGGCTTTATGAATACGGCCCCTGGTGCGATTACGTTGAAGAAGAATCACTGGACTTGTGAATGCAACACATCATTCTAATTTTCGCAGATTTCGCAATTTTCAGCGACCCTGTCCTACACTTTCTTACCACAGGCTTTTGTAACAAGGCAGCATGTGCAGCTTCAGCTGTCTCATTGTATTCGAGCCTTTTGAAAGGTCTGCATGAATCAACTAGAGTCCCGAATATGAGAAAATTGTGTCCGGCTATTGTTCAAGGCAAAGTTACTGGATAAGTTTAAGCAAGTTCACAAGTAAATTTAATCGCCCAGTCGGTCTGTCTGCCGTTGTTGATGTGAGTAAATTTAGTAAGACAATTAAAATTTCGGAGTGGCTATTGCCAGTCGACTGGCAATAGCCATTTTACGTTAGAATCGCTATTGCCAGTCGACTGGTAATAGCCATTTTACGTTGAAATCGCTATTGCCAGTCGACTGGTAATAGCGATTTTAACGTAAAATCGCTATTACCAGTTGACTGGTGATAGTGATTTCACCCTAATATCACTATTGCTAGTTGACTGGTAGTAGCGCAAATAACATTAGAAACGCTAATGCCAGTTTCTTTAAGTTTCGGTCCAAAAGGGCATATTCTATTTATTAGCAAGCTTCCTTCTTTGACTTTATTGTTGCACTCTCATTTATGCATGTACGTATAAATTACTGAAAGTTTTAAATAACCTGAGCTTCAAAGTTAATGAGTTGCCACAATTTCATATATTCTTATTCCATTACATGTAACAGATAACAGGATTCCAAGAAGTGGTCTTACTGCTTGTATTAGATAAGCCGTGCATCTCAGCGGTATTTTTCGGAATCTTCCCTGTTATCATCAACAGTCAAAAGCGAACCATTTGGTCGGTCATTGCAGATGCGTAGACTGAGATGCTTATAATGACCACTTTTTAGTGTCATGATTAGCCGATAGTTTCATTTGTACTAAAGACATCGTTTTAATCATAAGCAAAATTAGGAGAAATCAGGAGTTCCCGCAGAAGATCACATGCTCCTCCGCGAGCAGATCAGTTCTCTGAACAAGGCTCGGATCCAAAGCAGTGAAAATGATCAACAGCTCGTTTAACCACTGGCCATAGAGACCGGGCCTAACTTTAGTATGATTTGCCTACCGATCCATAACAGTCTTTTTTTCAGTTTAAGACAGATGAATCACTTGCGGTTTAACGGTCCTTCAATATCAGTCATGTCGAGCAGACGAAAGGGTGATAATGAAAGTTTGTGTGCAATGGAACCCAGTTAATGATTTAAATGAAATCCATTCCACAGGGATTCAACCCAGATGGCCACCTTAGAAGGCCAGTGTTTAACCTGTTGAATTATCGAGGCTCCTCAGTAACACAACGCGACAGTTCCTTACTATGCAGCTAAAAAATTTAAGTGGGATACAAGTTCTTGATTTTTAAATCTATTATTGAAAAATGTGGAGTATCAAAAATACAAACTAACTGGCAATAGCGATTTCACGTTAAAATGGCTATTGCCAGTCGACTGGTTATAGCGATTTTGACGTGAAATGGCTATTGCCAGTCGACTGGCAATAGCGATTTTAACGTAAAATGGCTATTACCAGCCGACTGGCACTAGACCTTTCCTTAAAATTTTCTCCGGATTGTATTTTCACAAAATCATAAGGCATATATAGTTCATTATACTTAACTCATACTGCATCACATTATATTAATCAAACATATAGCATGTCTCACTATAATGAAAAAAAGAACATGGGGTATATTATCATAAAGTGTATTTCGTTAAACATAAATGGATAAAAAAATCATGCGGCCTATCTCATTATATTAAACTCTCATATTAAGAAAGATAGATAAAGTAAAAACAAAACAACATATCTCATTATATTAGTTTAAACAATATTTTATTTTCCAAATAAACATATATACATATAAACATCATTACATTAAATCATGATATTAAAAGCATATGGCATACCTCATCATACTTCAATTCATATAGCATGTCTGTTGTACTACTCAAAAGAAGTTTTTCATCACCTTAGATTTTCGCCTGGAGATCATGCGAAATGGTCTTGTTTCACATAAAATTCATAACCGTGGCATGAAAACGCGTTATTCTTAAGAAAAGTTGGCGTAGATTCTGTCCGTCTGTATAGGTATAGTCTTTTAGAGAGTAAATACCTTGGGCCGTATTCATGAAACCACTTATGTCGTTGCTATGCGGTTGCTAAGGCTAAATTTCTTCGAAGGAGATTCCCTACAACTATGAAATTTGGTCTGGAGGAACAGTCTCTGAAAGACTGTTCCTCCAGAGCAAATTTCATAGTTGTAGGGAATCTCCTTCAAAGATATTTAGCCTTAGCAACCGCATAGCAACGACTTAAGTAGCTTTATGAATACGGCCCCTGTTTTCAGAATGATTTCCAATGACTTTATCAAAGACCTATATCTGTAGTCAGTCAAAACCTTGATTCCGACACGCCCGGGTTACTGATAATCTCAATTTCTGTTACCGAGATGGTAAAACTATTTGTTGTTATGTCACCTGAAAACGAAATATCTTTGTATATGTATTTTCTCATATACCACCTGCGTGTGGCCTGAGAATTTTTTAAAAGAATAAAGTTTTGTTCTGTTCTGTTCTGTTCTCAATTTCTGTTACTTGTTTGCAGAAACAGTACTTACTGTATAAGTTACAGAAAGGTGCAAGCAAAACAAGGGCTTGCTGATATTGTACACCGTTGACTTTGTAGTACGGTGCATGGTGAAAAATACTGTGATGCTAAGCTTCTTTTGAATTGTATACATTTGATATAAAATGTCACAATCTCATTATATTTAAAACATATGATTGTCTCATTACATATTTTAGCGTATTGCATCATTCCCCGCCATATACATTTATTAATGCACATTTCATCGCATGAGCGGCGACACGACAAAACCAACAAAGTGGTTGTGCACTCAGCGCAGACTCGGATTAGCCTGGGCATTCGCCCAGTCTGATCAGAGTCTTCGCTGTTCGCATAGAGGTAGCTTAGAACCTCAGATACCCTTTAAACGCTTGGCGAAGACTCTGATTAGACTAAGCAGCTGATCTGCGTCTTTGTTGGGCGCACAAATTCTTTGTATGTTTTCTCGTGTCGCGGCTCAATTATTAAGCCTTAATGCGCCAAAAAACTAAACTAGATTCATTCACAAACACAGAAGATCCAGATGAGGCGGCTTATAATGAGCCTTCTGATCTTGATTTACACTGTTTGCTCCCTAGTCTTTGAAATTTCAATATGATATGGCTCGGATGAAAAATTTAATGAATTTTAGCAGACGTAAATTTTGTCTTATGCGCCTTTAGTGTCATACATTTTCACAGGCACTGCAAAAAATATATATAAACCGATTGTCAGTTTTGACTTTGCTTAAATTGCAACACGTGCTTTACGACTCATCTCCATTAGCTACGCAAAAGGAACGAGAACTATTCCAACGAAAAACAAAATCTAGTAGCTCTTTTAGGTGAGCTTGTAAACTTAGGAAAATGCTTTATAGACCTCATAAATCGTCCCATTTAAAATAAGGGATTTATAAACCGAGGGAGAGTTAACGATCCGATAAAGAAACGATTCCAGACTCCGAAGGACGAGTATTTAAATCTCCCTCGGTTTATAAATCCCATATTTTAAATGGGACGATTCAATAAACTGTATATTACATTCGGATGTCTTACATTTAAAGAATATTTACATTGTTTTTCATGTTTCCGAGGATCTTTTCGAGAGCGTTGCACAATAGCGTGAAAGGATGCATGAAAATTGAATTGTTATGACCTCCATCTTGTTTTTGAAAGGGCCAATGTTTGTTATAATAAGAATAATTTAATTGCATATGGAAAGTAAAAAGTATGCAAAGACCAGGAACTGAAACAATCAAAATCCAAATCCAGCCCTCAAACCATAGTTGGAAACAACTAAGATTACAAATAATCAAGATACAGAGAACATATGGCCAACCGAGTGAGCAGCTGCATCATGCCTTAACAATCATTGTCTGTACGGCTACTGGTCCTGACTATCCAAGACTCAAAGAAAGTTTATGAACTGAATGAAACGTTAATGATAGCATAATGAGGACCGTGTGTGATAAAAAGGCATTGTAATTTCACATAGAGGGGACGAATTCGAAAAAAAAATCAGTTCACACGCAAGAAATACACACCAAAACGTTTATAAGTTACTCATTTTGTAATTCAGCGTCTGTTGTTTTCTCAAGCTCATAAAAGGCAACTCATGCTTCGTTAATACCCGCAACTGCAATGGAAAAATGAAGCTAGGGAAAGTAGTTCTAAAAGTCGGTACCCTGCCGTACCTAAATTACAAATCAAATGTATTTCTTCTCTAAGAATGTAATATTAAGTATTCTATATTAAACTAGTCTGGTCTTGTCTACCCCATAACCTGGCAAGGTCATTGAGGCACCACAGAGACGTTGCAACAGTCACCCCCCAACAAGATCCTGTTTTCAGCTGCCCTAGCTGTGCTGGCAGTCAATCCTTGTCCACTCCTTAAACCTTGCTTCCCACCCTTTCTACTGTCTGCCTCCTCTTTTCATTTCTCTTTGACCTGTAGAGCTGCCTTTGCTTGCCAACCTTAAAATTTAGCCAAACCACCTTAGTTTACTATTTTAACCATGCTTAAGAGATTATTTATTTATTTATTTTGCTCAACAATTGACTTTTAAGGTGAAATTTTAGAAAAAGTATCGCAGAAGGCATCAACAACTAAAAACACATATGACTGCAGTAAGCCCGAAAATCCTATTATGCCATAACTAGGGCTTTCTGCACAAGGGCATATAAATTAAGTAAAGCGCACAGTCATTCTAGTTATCAGCTAAAATTGGAAGCTTTTGCGGGCAGCGTGGGGAAAAAAGGCGCAGATATAGAATATTATGTTGAGCCCCAACCTGTAAACCAACATAAAATGAATTCATACAAGGAGAAGGCATGTACTAGAATCCTCTGTAAGGATGTTGTTAGAATATACTAAAAACATACGTTGTTATATTTACGTTTTTATAGTTACTTCTGAAATTGAAAATTATGACTGTTATTGTTAAAATACTATACAAATATATAATTTTTCTTTCAGAATGCAATTCAGGTTTTCTAGGGAGTATGTGTGACACACCGTGCCCTGGAAACTGTGCGGATGAATGTGAGCGTTACACGGGGAAGTGTAAAGGTTGTGATCCTAAATTCTGGTCCGATAATTGTACTCGAACCTGCAATAATTGTCTGCAAGGCCTCTGCGATCAAGCGACCGGTGTCTGTAGCCTAGGCTGTAATCCTGGATACTTCGACCCGTTTTGTAGCTCAGATTGTGTGTTTACTGGCTGCGAAACTTGTGTAAGGGAGTCAGGATTATGCATCACATGCAAAGATGAGCTCTACGGCGAAGCTTGTGAAAAATCCTGCAGCTCTCAGTGCACCCCAACGGCAGGCACACTTCATCTCTGTGACAAGGCTAATGGAACGTGCCAAGAAGGCAGCTGTTTAGCTGGGTCATGGGGCTTAGATTGCTATCAGACGTGTAACATCAACTGTAGAACGGATTCATTTGGAGATCGAACATGTTACTACCAGTCTGGAAACTGTTCAAACGGGTGTGAAGATAAGTTCTGGGACGATCATTGTGACAAGCCATGCAGTCACACGTGTCAGTTCGATTTGTGTAAAAGAGATGCAACCTGCTTGCTTGGATGCGTTGAAAATACATATGGCGCTGCTTGCGAATGGGCATGTGAGGAAACGTGCAATGACAACACGTGTGACAGGGTCACAGGTTACTGTGCGGAGTGCAACAAGACTTTGGAAGAGCAGTCTGAGTTATGCAGGACAGCTGGTAAGATTGTATTGGCCAGGTTTGTAAAACCATTGCTCATTTACAACCATTGAAATTAGTATATTCTTTAAATATTTTGGCTTGATGCTCCTTTTGTAGACCTTAAAACACAGTGAAACTACCTTAACAGACCTATAAAATGGGCCCTTTTCTGTAATACTGTATACACCTTTATACCATACTCTGCATGCCACCATACAAAAGTTTCAAATTTTTGAAGGTTTTGTAATGGCTTCACGCAGAATATTCTCTAAGAATCTCTCACAGTATCAATTCAAATTAAGACTGCATGAGAAGCGTGACACCATACAGAAATTCCACATTTGGTGCCAAGCTTCTCATGTAGTCTAAAATGAGAAGCGTGGTACCATACAGAACTTCCACATTTGGAAGTTCTGTATGGTACCAAGCTTCTCATGTCGTCTAAATTCAAACAGAAAAATTGAAAGAAAGTTCCGTAATTGCGTCACAGAGAGTGTAGTTATAAAGAGTGTTTTGTATTATGGCAGAAGGCCTCAGAAAAAAAAAATATAAATGCACATAATTTAGTGTTGGAAATTGTTTACCCTGGAGGATTTTGAAGACGGACCTTGCGTTTGTATATTTAAATCCATTTACTTATTTTGGGTTGCATTGAATTACTTAGAATAAAGTTTAACCCTTAAAGTGTCAGAAACGAAAATAGTTATTTTCAAACAGCGTATATTCAGTTGAGGCGGCTTAAAATGAGCTGCCTCATCTGGATCTACGCTGCTTGCCCTGTGTTTTTGAATTCTCCGTAGCATGAACGATTTTTTTTAATTTTGCAGAATTATGTTTTGTCAATTTCGTTAAGGCGCTTTAAGGGTTAATATGTTTGGATTTTAAAATACATGAATAACCGTAGTTCTACAGGTTATTCTGCGATAACATATCGTCTTTGTTGTATTCACTAAAATATCAAGAACATCTTTTAACCCTTAAAGCGCCAAAAATTAAAACTGTTGAATTGGCAAACAGCGTAGGTCCAGATGAGGTGGCTCATAATGAGCCACCATATCTGAATCTACACTGTTGCCCTCTACTGTTTGAATTCTGAATATGATATCGCTTGGACGAAACATTTTTTTGAAATTCTGCAGACGTAAATTTTGTCGTCTGCTTTTAGTTGTTCTTGATTGTCTGGCATGTCTGTAACAATTTTGTGAGCGTTAACTCAGACACCAGGAACAAGAACTTTAGGACGAAGTAGCTACAAAATTTATTTTGGAATGATATGTAGATGTATGAGAGCATATGTTGCAGCGGTAACATACATGTAGTAAGTATTGTTTTCTAAGGTGGAATAAGGGTCGGTATTTTTTTCTTTCCTGAGTCTGATTTTCTTTTTGCTTGCAATTTTCTCGACAATACCGTGTTTACATAAATAGTTAAATGTTAAAAAGCTGCTTTTTACACTCTCCAATATTGTTTTATTTAGTTACATTTCAGGAATTATCATGAGATGCTGTTCAATAGTCACTGTTTATCAAATTTGAGGGCCTCATGGAAGACTAAATGTGTTACCCTCTCAAAAATAAGGACGATTTTTAATTTGCCCTATATTTAATAAAAAATAACACCTCACAAGGTTTCAAATCATCATTTGCACAAATAATAATCAATAACTTCAAAAATGCTTTAGTATTCTTGTTACTTTCCACGGCATTTAACTTACATAGCAGTTAACCTTGAATTTCGTATGTAATTTTGGCTTGTTGAAAATTATTCAATGCGAGTTGGATTCTGCTACTAAATCAGATTAATGCGATTTTAAAATGGTTGATAATGCATAAATATTTAGATTCGATCTTCCAGCATGTTCGGTAGAAGGGGCCTCAGGAGTTTATTGCAATATGACATGCCCAGAAAACTGTGAAAGGGGTTGTGACAGGTATAGTCGTAAATGTGATTTCTGTATGGCATCCTGGTGGGGTGACAACTGTACAGATACCTGTGGCAACTGTGCGAATGACAGATGTTTTCAAAATAATGGAACCTGCTCAGATGTTTGTGAAGTCGGATTCTGGGGTGACATGTGCCTTAATATGTGTAAGCATGGCGGATGCCTGGCTTGCGAAAGAATGGACGGAGAATGTTCCATTTGTTTACCAAATCTATGGGGATTTTCATGTAACATAACCTGTAGCCCAGCCTGTCCACCGTCGGACGATGGTGAAATTTACTGTAACAAATTAACAGGAGATTGTGATCTTGGCACGTGTGCTCTTGGGTTTTATGGCACCGACTGTACTAAAGAGTGTAGTCCGTATTGCGTCAGTAACGTCTGTGATTTTGAAAAAGGAATTTGCTCTATCGGATGTCTTAAAGGCTGGATGAACGACTTCTGTAACCAGACTTGTAGCCAAACATGTGTACAAAACGAGTGTTCTCGAGATGGCCGGTGTGACATTGGTTGTGTGGAGGGTTTCTATGGGTTTGACTGCACAACACCATGCCATAGTACATGTATCAACAACAAATGTGATCGGGAACAAGGTGTCTGTTTAGAGTGCCTCAAGGAACCAGCTGACGAGCAGGGTTTTACGTGTCGGACTGCAGGTACCAGAAGTGTCACGGTTGATGGCTTTGACGCGTGTATATGTCTCGTTGCATAAGAGCCGTTCCAGTTTTACAATAAGTCATTTCTATAAAATACAATTGGCTGAGGGAGGTACCAATCGGAATCATACATCCGAGGTTGATTCGCGGAATTGGCCGAGCGGTGTTCCGATTGAGGGAGGTACGAGAAGCCCTCGGCAAATTCTATTTATAGAACTGGCAGGGGATGATACAGGTTTGATATATATTGTAAAACTAGACTGCCAAATGTCCGGTTGTATATGCGATGTTTTGTTCATATTTCATAAATCGTCGTTTGTTGGAGCTTTTATTGTTTCTTATTGAGGAGTTTGTAATGGAATAATACAAACAAATCAAAAAGCTTCTGTTTGCTTTGAAGCTGGTATCCCAGTAGCTCCGTAGGTTGAGCGAGCTTGCGGTCTGGATAGGAATTACACTGGAGGCAGGATCGGCTTGATACGGCTGAAATACGACCGACTAGTCGAAAAACTGCAAGTTATCCGTTGTTTTGAAGTACATGTATACCGTTTTGGCTTTGTGTGATATGGTTTAGTATCTAACAAAAACAGAATATTTTTGCTTTATAACGATTTCGATTTTTCAATAAACCATAAATGTTTTGTTCCCTCCTGGTTTAGCTATATATGTTATTTGTTTGACGTCGTCAATAATGACTGCAACTGTATGTGTATATTATTACTTGCAGGTGCATAGATGAATCATGAACTTGTTCCTTTGGTTCAGGTTTTCGTTATGAGCCGGCTTTTTATAATGACTTAAATGTTAATTAAATCCAATTTTTGTTGAAACGATTATTTTAAGAGACTTACCCCAAAACGTTCCAAGCCCCATTTCTTGCAAGAAATATTCCCCAAAGAAACCCGTATATACTCTGTTTGCTGAAATTAACTATTTATAGTCATGGTGCTTTTAAATGCGTCAACTTTGTAGTTATTTTATGCATGTTCAAAGTAATAGAAAAACACATTCATCATAACAGACAAAGATATTTTGTCGGTGGGTCACACGAGACAAGACACTAGGCTTAGGCTAGATTTATTTATTTATTATAAATTTCAGACATAAATACACACATTTGTGATAACAAACATATATATAGTTGTCAAGGATTGGATGTAGGCTAGGCCTATATTTATCCTCTCCTAGACGGTACTGTAAATGTACAAGTTATACATGTATAATAATTATACGAATAATATGAATTTGCAAAACATGTACATATATTGCATCACATGTCAATTATTGTATCAAAAAGTTAAGTTAAGCACATATTTTGAGTATATATCTTCAAACAAGTATATGTGTTACAGAATATGCAATAGAAAATTTGAAGAGATAGAAGGAAACGATTATAGTAATAATAAGAAGAAGAAAAAGAAGAAGAAGAAGAGGAGAAAAAGAAGAGAAGAATTAGGCTAGATAAACAAATAGAGCTGCAGTTAGGTCAAGAATAAATCTGAATTCTAAAATGGAAATAAATTGCTGTGCCACATAGTTTCAGACTGATAGCCAGTGGATAGTTCTAGGACACAGTACTTGCTGGAGGAACCAATCCCAGCGGGCACATGACGTCGAAATGACGTTGTACTGACGTCGATGCGACGTCATTACGTCGCATCGACGTCAGTACGACGTCGTTTCAACGTCATGTGTCTGCTGGGAATACTACAGAGAGAAACAACGTCTTTGAAAGTATTTTCCGGAATCCAGGACGTTCCAGTCACTCTAGTTGATGACGTCATGACGTTTTTCATTGCATCATGTACATGAATAATAAATTGGACGATGAATATTCTGCACCTTCTCATTTTGAGCTTGAAAACGTAGCCTTGACCTCTTACACAGCTCAAAGCATTATGGCTTCTGTGCAACAGAAATGTGTGTTACTGGAAACATTAGAATTACAAGCGAAGGGTTTTGTCTGAGTCTTTTAGTCCATTACGTCATCATATTTACTTAATTATGCCTTACGCTACTCGTTATCGTTTCAGTTTTCGCGATTTTCGCGCTCAGCGAATATGCAAAGGTTTCAAATCCTTGCGTAAATATAAGAGGACGTCACACGTCAACGCATTTAATGTTTTCCTGACGAAAATCAAACCAACGACAGTATTTATACCCAAGCACTGATCCAAAATTGTTGATCACGAATTTTTCCACGGCCATAGTAATTAAAATAATAAATAGTAGAGTAGTAGAACTAGCAACTTAATTGCGTTATGTATTATACTAACATTTAGTTCACTAAGTAGTTTAGTGAATGATATCTGACACAGTTGGCATGCAACAGTAAACGTCATATCAGAGCTAAATGCAACGAAATGACGTTGCGTTACTGCAACGTCATTACGTCGCTGTGGCTCTGATATGACGTTGTGTCAACGTTTTATGCCTGATGAGCAGTAAGAATGAAGAGCATATGTATGACACTGGAAAGTAATGCTTAGCCACACATGGCTCATAAATTGCTGGTATATACTAGTCAAAACATTTGCATCACCATAAGTTTTCCCATAGACCTAATCCAAAATCAACTTATTTCTCAGGGGTATACTATAAAAACAAGCCTTTGTATATTTTGAGGCGTTAGCGAGGTTTGCCTCTAGACTGGTTTCACGCCTTTGCCGCGCAAGTTCAAACCCGATTGAATGCATCAGCGCTGGCAAGTATGGATGGTTGGCTGTTCCCTTCGGGGTTTGCGGTGGTTCTCTGAGTATCACCCAGTCACTGTACAGCTGAGAACTACTTCTGGTTTGGCTTTCTCTCACCACAGAACAGTGCTCTGATATAATGATCAGCTGTGATCGAATCAGAGTATGAAGGGCAAAATAAATATGAGGATAGCCCTGACAATATCGAGAGAGAAAATAAAAGATTTTAACTGGCACATGCTACTGCTGTAACAAACTCTCTGGATTTAGAAAACCTAAATCTACCAAATCGGGCGGAATCGAGGGCCAATTTTTCAGTTATGAAACCAATACATAAGAATTGTTAAATATTGCATTGTAGATTTAAGCATGTCTTTTAAAGTCGGCGCGAAATAGCGCGTTTGGTGCTGATGTGCCGTAAAACCCATATCACTCACTCACTTTAAAGTTAAGCTTATGGATTTTACACAGATGAAATAAGACTGTTTTGCATTAACTCTATGGAAAAAAAACTAAGGCAATACAAATTTCTTTTGACAAGTGCATACTAACCATAACAATTAAACGCCCGCATCTTAGGTCTTAGGCTATTCCTTAGTGGGCACCCAGCGGGCACATGACGTCGAAATGACGTCGTATTGACGTCGATGCGACGTCATCACGTCGCATCAACGTCAGTACGACGTCATTTAGACGTCATGTGCCTGCTGGGCATATACTATTTAAACGCCATATCAACGTAATTCAACGTCACACACAAATGTCTGATAAATTATTTTGATCTGAGCCGCAGTATATCAAATCAACTTGAATCTCCAGCAACAGTTCAGTTGGCTGGCAACAGTTATATTTGTCTGACTCCTGGTATCCAAATCACAGTAAAATACATGTATACGTATCTGAAGCTGGAAACTCAGACACAGCTTTGTTTACATGGATAGTGATAACCCAGCAGGCACATGACGTCAAAATGACGTCGTATTGACGTCAATGCGACGTCATTACGTCGCACCGGCGTCGGTACGACGTTATTTCAACATTATGTGCCTGCTGGGAAGGATCAGTTTCGTTAATCCGGCTTTCTGTATCAGATAACAGACGTCTCAGATATAGAGGATCTTACACCAGTGGTCATTTCATATGAAATTTATGAAACGAGCCTTCGGCGAGTTTCATAAATTCCATATGAAATGACCACTCGTGTAAGATTCTGTTTATCATATGACCCTTTAAAATGGGATTTTAACGCCTTCAAACTGAATATTATTGCAATAAAAAAATGCAATGTTGACATGGACGTTGTCAATGACGTTGCGTGTACGCGCCAAAGTGTTATTACACGTGTGGTCATACGATATTTATGACACGACGTTTTCCACTGCAAAACAGCGATGTCATATGATAAAGGTTTATAATAAAATGTTATTTCTATGCTGCGATCACGTCTGGAAGTATGATCATAAATTTTAAAAATGATAAAAAATAGAATGCGACTTCTTCTTCTTTCTTTTTTCACCTTTCACTAGAACAAATGGTTTTTCATGTGACACATACTCGTAGCTTGGTGGCGGGTCATAATCATTTCGTGTTATAATTAATGCACCATTTCAATAACAAAATAGTTTACAAACGATTTGAGTCGACATATTTCCCGCACTATAGGTCAAGGACATCTTGCACTTAGGATGCCCCCAATATGTGCTTATCTAACTTCCATACCACTGACCAATCATGTTTAATTGAAAGGTAAGACGTTCCGTCTGGCAGTTTCATTGTTTCCACTGTATTGCTATCCCATGAAACTGCTCTCTTCAGAGAATGGTTGTATTTTATAAAGTCAGGTAGTTTACATGCTGTTTTTGTAAGCGTAGTTATTCAACCGTGTTGTTTCAGATTGTGCCACAGGATCGCGCGGACTTTTCTGTAACGAGACTTGCCCCAGCAACTGCAATAATACTTGCCACAGATACAACTCAACATGTGATGGTTGTTTGTCAGGATTTTATGATGACTTTTGTAATGTCTCTTGTGGAAACTGCGTGGAAAATACTTGTGACCAAGTAACGGGAACGTGCGACGTTGGTTGCCGGGATGGTTACCATGGAGATCAGTGTCTAGACCCATGCAATCATGATGGATGTATGTCATGTAACAGAAGTACTGGGGAATGTACAGTCTGTTTACCCGGACTGTATGGGTTGAATTGTTCAAAGATCTGTAGTGGTGCGTGTCCTGCTTCCGACGACGGGAATGTGACGTGCGATAAAGACTCCGGTGCCTGTACGGAAGGTTTCTGTGTACCAGGCTGGTATGCACCAAATTGCGACATGCCATGCCCAGAAAACTGTCAACAAAGTGACGATGGTCTAACATTTTGCAAATTTGCCGACGGATTTTGCGACGACGGCTGTCTACCTGGATGGTTTGAGCCTCAGTGCGACGTTTTATGCAACTCTAACTGTGTTGAAGGAGTGTGCAATCGAACGGGGTATTGTACTGAAGGATGTAATGAAGAGCTGTATGGCTATTTCTGCGAGAGCAACTGTACTGAAACTTGTAATGATAACACTTGCGACAGAGAGATAGGGAGCTGCGCAGAATGTAACGTTACCGACCGCGAACCAACGTTTGAGTGTCGCGACGCAGGTATACTCGAGCATGGGAAGGTTTAAGTAGATAGTATATGCATGTATTCAAGTTTTCTCCCTTTCCGAACAGTAACAAGAAAGAACAAAAAACAAAAAAATACGGAACCAATGAAGTTTTTTGTTTTACCGTGAGCCTTTAGTTATAAGACGGAGTTTTTCCCTTCCAAATTAATCCCAAATTCAGTCATCTTATAAGATTATAGGAAGGGGAAACCCCCATTTTACAGCCGAATAAATAAGACATTAACTATTTTCCTGAAGATTTTATATGGACTCAGGGGCGTAGCTAGGGGCAATTACACAGTACGCACAATCATGTTTTATACTCATTAAGGTCAATAATAGTAAGATATTTCAGATTTTCGTGTCTGTTGGCAGTAATTATGCCCAATTAACAACATTTCCGCATGACGAAAATACGCAGGTGTGTGTTGAAATTTTGTCAATTTGACAGAATTTCAAAACGCACCTGCGTATTTGCGTATAGGTAGCTACGCCCTTGATTGTGGTCACAAAACATCTTGTTTCTTGCGACCAGACATATTTCCCTCGCTTAGAAAATGATCTTGAAGTCTGAAAATAATATTATACAATAATTGATCTTTGTTGAGGTGAATATGCACTTTTGTTGACTTGTAAACTACATATTGACTACGTAGGTGGAGGCCAGTATATTTCGTTTCAGGTCAATACAACTGCATATTCGACGAAACATATGTTAATAAATGTGTTATCATTATGATAAACAAAATGACGTCAGGATACAAGTAATACTGACCGGCACGTGATATCAGTTCAGTCAATGAAATTGTGTTACATCCTGATCATGTAATGAAAAAGTTATCTTGAGGAACTGAGAAATTATCTTGTAGCCACCATACCGTTTTAATCCTATTAAACGCCCCGGGTCGTTGCACTTTACGACACGGGCCCCGGGCTCTTTTAAGAGCCTACGTAGTACAGTCTGTACCAACCCAGCACTGCGAAAATACTTCTAATGAACAGTATTAAGATGAATGGATATACCTGAAGAGGAGGAAAGAATTCCACTATTTTCCTTTTGTCAGCCTTCTCATTAGAGGTCAACTCGTAAAAGTATATATTTTGCTCCTGTAGGAGCAAATTCTTCCCTTTAAGAGAAGACCCCATTTCAAATAGATAACTCAAACAGGGAAATAAAGAGGGATTCATGCATGTTAATATAACATAATTTTCGGAAAAGATGTAGGGGCGTTTATTAGAGCAGTGTCGTTAATTAGGATTAATACGGTATATCTTTAGGGAACAAGATAGTATCTAGAGTTCACAGGACATTTTCTTGTGAGAACAAGATAATAGTTTCATTTTTCAAGTTAAGAAATATCAGGCTCAGGATAAAGTAGTCCCTTCCGAGGCTAAGTAATAATATTTCTTACCCAGGGGCCGTATTCATAAAACGACTTAAGTGGTTGCTATGCTGTTGCTAAGGCTAAATTTCTTTGAAGGAGATTCCCTACAACTATGAAATTTGCTCTGGAGGAACAGTCTTTGTAAGACTGTTCCTCCAGACCGAATTTCATAGTTGTAGGGAATCTCCTTTATAGATATTTAGCCTTAGCAACAGCATAGCAACGACTTAAGTGACTTTATGAATACGGCCCCAGGTGCTTAAGGTGGAATAAGATAAAAAAAAAACGTTTCAGTTTTCTGGTCAAATAACATATCGTGAAAAACTTATGTCTTTTGTGAATCACATAATTGACTTTCTTTTGGGCTTTTTCTTATTCCATAAGTGTCGTGAAAATATGGTTGGTTGGTTGAATTTTTTTAAGGAAGATGCAGAAATTTAGTGATTAATCAGGATTTCCGAGCGCTTTAATAGCGCTCGGAAATCTTGATTAATCGATATTAAACGGCAGTCCTTTAAGATATAAATTCCATATCAAACTACATATCCAGAAGAAGTCTACCAAGCTGTGCTGTAATTTTTTCCCAGATCATTTGCATTACGAGGGAATTGACGAATACATTACTTTTCATTTGCTATGAAATTTGTAATTGGAATAGAGGAAAAAAGTATATCTTAAATTTTGAAATGTTTTTTGCAAGGTGATTTCGCTAAATTGATGGAATGATATCAAGAGTTCACTTAGCTATTGTTTCGCCTATAAAACGTCACTTTTCCAGTTCTGGAATGACCCAAATTATCTCAATCAGCTTTGTGAAATTAAGCCACGGGGTGGGGTTTTCCCTTCTAAAATAATCCCAGGGGCCGTATTCATAAAGCCACTTAAGTCGTTGCTATGCTGTTGCTAAGGCTAAATATCTATAAGAGAGATTCCCTACAACTATGAAATTTGCTCTGGAGGAACAGTCTTTGTAAGACTGTTCCTCCAGAGCAAATTTCATAGTTGTAGGGAATCTCCTTCAAAGAAATTTAGCCTTAGCAACAGCATAGCAACCACTTAAGTCGTTTTATGAATACGGCCCCAGATTGTCTAGAATTTTGGATTTTTGTAAGGAAAAATCTCAGTCTTATACTCAAATAAATATGATATTTAGCATCATTTGTTTGAGACGTTTAGGGAGAAAACTTTGCATGTGTTTGAAACAGAGGTTGTGGAAACATATAATGAGTGCTTATTCTTGGTGAATAGGATTTATATCTTTCTTCTGTGATATATACCAATAAAACATACAGCATATATTGATTGAATGGCACATGTAGCTTTAACAGAAAAATATATAAGGCTTGAACCTGCTGTATGGTTTTTTTTGGGGTTTTTTTTTTTTGGTTTTTTTTTGGTTTTTTTTGTATTTTCCCCTGTTGTGGCAAACTGCAGATCTACCAGAGATGTATTTTTAGGAGTCTGATCAAATCTCAAGGTCTGCACTATTTATCCCGGTTTTCATCCTTAAATACACATCTGTGAAATGATAGGCTACAGCAGGTTAAAGGCTAATAGTTATATAGTTACTTTACATGTATTCCTGTCACTGTTATGCAGTTTGTGTGTCTCATATTTGTAATTTCGAACTCTCCTGTTGAGATAGAGTTTGTTTATTCTTTATTAATGAGCCGCGACACGAGAAAACCAACAAAGTAGGGTTGCGCCCTGCGCAGACTTAAATCAGCCTGGGCAACCACCTAGTCTGATCAGAGTCTTCTCTAAGTGCTTAACGGGTTGTTAAAGGTCTAAGCTACCTTCATGCGGACAGCGAAGACTCTGATCAGACTGGGCGGATGCCCAGGCTGATCTGAGTCTGAGCTGGGCGCGCAACCACTTTGTTGGTTATCTCGTGTTACGTCTCATTTATTTGTATAAGGTATAGTGTATGTATCAATACTAAGAGCATATTAACTCAGTGTATGTATTAACTAGTGTCTTATGTATTACCCATAAAGACAAATCAGGCAAATTTATAGCTTCGTTCACACCAGCAAAGTTTCTTTGTCACAGAAATCATAGTAACGACACTTTGCTAAACATTTTGCTTCTCACGCAGCAAAATGTGGCAAAGAATATGTGACAAAGAATATGCAAAATAAACTTTGGCGTAGAACTGTTTTGTGCAGTGTTCACACGAGTCAAAGCTTCCTAGGCAAATAAACTTTACTAGCGCGAACGTCCAGCCATGCCACATTTTCTTTGTAAAATATACTTTGTTCAACATCCAACCGATTTCATTTTGGACGAAGTTTACTGTGTTCGTCTCCATGGCAAACTTTCTGTTCATATGGCCACGTATTTGTCAAAGAAATCACTTTCTTATATGTGTTTCCACTGCGCTTTGACAAAGAAGCTTTGCCCGTGTGAACTAAGCTAAAAATCTATCAAACACCGAAAACACCGTATCCTGTCGTTACAACTACGTTGAACACCGGCCTGCGGTGTTTAAATGAAATTAGCAACGTCAGGATACGAGATTTGACGATATTTGACCTGAAGTACCGGTTTCTAGTATTGCCATTGTGGGTCATAACCCAGCAGGCACATAACGTCAAAATGACGTCGTACTGACGTCGATGTGACGTCATCACGTCGCATCGACGTCAGAACGACGTCATTTCGACGTCATGTGCCTGCTGGGAAAACCTTGATTAGAGACATACCGGATTTCCTCTTTGACGGTATAGGTATAGAAAGGAAACTTTTGCCTGCTAAAAGTAGGATTACATGGTCACCCATTGTGCATGACACATGTTTCATGCAACTTCTTGTACCCTGTAATACCCAAAAAATGTTTCATTAGTCAAACCTGTTGCGTGTCATATGTCTAATCATCTAAACATAACGTACATGCGACAAAATCGGTGTCATGACACACGTGGCATGCAACATGTGTAACTGTGTAAATCTACCCTAATAAAGAGGAATGCCTCCGGAGAAATGGAGAAGGCATTCAAAATCGGAACACCGCTCGGCCAATTCCGCGATTCACGGAATTGGCCGAGCGTGCTCCGATTGGGGATTCACAAACAAGGGACGCAAAATGTGTTTTTCGTATATCTGTTTTTCTTGTAAAGTGTCGCCATACATTTTAATCGATTTAGGGTGAACTCACCTTCTTTCTTAATTTTCAATTAATTTCACCAGCTATACTAATTCATTTATACTATGAACTAAGATTAAACTGTTGTTATATCTAAATGGTTCTAGTTTCATTTTAAAATGTTTGCTTCATAAAATCAGATTTTTTATGATTAATATGATACTCATTTTAAGTTGATAATTTAACAGTCCTTTTATCCCTCACCTGTTTGTCTCATGGATTATAATGACAATATTTGTCCTACAAAATGTAAGTTTTAACACGTTGTAGTAGAATGAGGCGCGACACGAGAAAACCAACAATGTGGTCGTGCGTCCAGCGCAGACTCAGATCAGCCTGGACATCCATCCAGTCTGGTCAGACTCTTCGCTAAGTGCTTAAAGGGTAGCTAAGGGACTGAGCTACCTCCATGCGAACAGCGAAGACTCTAATCAGACTGGGCGGATGCCCAGGCTGATCTGAGTCTGCGCTGGGCGCACTACCACATTGTTGGTTTTCTCGCGTCAAGGCTCAAATACAATAATATTCACCATGATATAGATTTATGTCAAAAATTTGCATGATACAAAATTAGTTTGCTTTATTTTCTAGTATACGGTATATTCAGACTGCAGAAAATTCAAGATTAGTATTATCTTTGATTAGATTTTTCAACGACACATATTCTAAGCAGTAGCTTTGAATAAAAGTCTACATAATCAAATGGGCGCTAAACTCTGAAACAATGTTACATGTACTTCAAACATCGCATCTTGCAGTTGCATACTTCGTTTAACACCAGCGGGGACTGATATTACCCAAAGTTGGAAACTGCAAGATATGTTGACACTATGTTGTTTCATCGTTGTGTTCTTGCTTGGATGAACTTAAATGTGTAAAATTACTGACTTTTTATTGCTCTATTGCTCTTCTACAGCATGTCCCTCTGGTAGTCAAGGGCTACTCTGTGATACACCGTGTCCCAGCAACTGTTTTGAGGAATGTCATAGATACAACTCCACGTGCGATGGCTGTGACAACGGTTTCTATGGTGATCTGTGTGAGGATCAGTGCGGGGAGTGTGTTGGTGGGACCTGCGACCAGGTCACAGGTTATTGTGAGCACGGCTGCCTTGATGAATGGTATGGTCTACCATGCAGACAAAGATGCCCGGACGATAACTGTAAAACATGTAACGTCTTAACCGGAACATGCCAGGAATGCCAACCCGGTTACTATGGCAACATCTGTGAGAAAATGTGTAGCAGTTTCTGTGAGCCTGGAAGCGATAACCGAATCAGATGTGACAGAAATAGCGGTTTCTGCAGTGAAACACAATGTAAAGCTGGTTATTTCCTCAAGGACTGCACGAAGTCATGCAACGACAACTGTGGACAAGACTTCAACCAAGATAGACCATGCGAGATTCTTACCGGGACGTGTGCATATGACTGTACGCCTGGTTGGTATGGAGACACGTGCGACAGGCAATGTTCTGAGAATTGCGTCGATGGCTTGTGTAACAGGACTGGGTTTTGCATCAGCGGCTGCGAAACGGGCTTTTATGCAGAGGACTGCAGGCTAACATGTGCGCAATCGCTCACATGTAATGATGGTACATGTCATAGGTACAATGGCAACTGTTCTGCTTGCGATGAACCTGACCCAACGGAAGTTTGCAGAACGGCAGGTATAAAGATTTCTCCATGTCTCACTATACATTATATGAGCCGCGATACGACAAAACCAACAATGTGGTTGTGCGCCCAGCGCAGACTCAGATCAGCCTGGGCATCCGCCCAGTCTGATCAGAGTCTTCGCTGTCCGCATGAGGGTAGCTCAGGCCCTCAGCTTAGCTTAGCAAAAAGTCTCATCACACTGGGCGGATCCCCAGGCTGATCAGAGTCTGCGCTGGGCGCACAACCACATTGTTGGTTTTGTCGTGTCGCGGCTCATATACGCATTTATATCACCCTTTTCCCCATTTGCCAACTGACTATCATTAAAGGTAGGTTTTCTATTTCTTCACATGTACCGTTGACTATCGTTATTTGAAACAAAAACCCTCTTATGTTCAAGAGTAAAGTTTTGGGCACTTTTTTCATTACATTTAAACTCCTGTTATCTCAAACTACTGGTGTCTCATAGTAAATTTTCTGGGACAGGAAATTTACTTTGAGATACCAGTAGTTTGAGATTAACTTCGACTTCGAGAGTTGACTCCATACCAAGCAGGCACATAACATTGAAATGACATCGTACCGACGTCGATGCGACGTAATGACGTCGCATTGACGTCAATACGACGTCATTTTGACGTCATGTGCCTGCTGGGTAAGCAGCTATATAACAGTAGACTTATCAAATAACATTACATTGCAAATTATACATACGTATAAGCCATTCTTCCGTTTCCTTTTCTTTCTTTCTTTCTTTGTCTTTCCGTGTTTGGATTAACTGTAGATTATCAGTATAACCCTCTAGATTTTGTATTAACTCTGTGTATTAACCGCCCGATTCTCCGTCGCGTTTACGAAGTAGTTTTCGAGAATGCTTGTCTGCAAGGTTTCAGGTATAATTAAGCTTGCCACGAGAAAATATGTATACGCGAACGTCGTAACTTCAGATTTGACTGCGAGAGTGTGATCCCGAGTTTTTATTCTGAGTCATGTAGATTCTTTGCTTAAGGGATCACATGTATGCCAAGGCAAATGTACAAAAATCCTCAAAACCAACGCTTCAATATAACACATTTTAATTGTCGTTCCTAGTTTTTAACTATTTGAAACACAGTATATGTTAAGTATTTTTTAAACCATAGATTAGACTTTAAAATATTTATTTTTTTAGTGTTAAACCACAGCCTGAAACATTTCCGAGGTAATTTCAAAATGAACGATTTTTGTAATCTTAATTCATAGATTTCAATCCGTGGCTTACCACCAAAACTCTCTATTTTAAATAACTCTCTAACCCACGGATTTCAGTTTGTGATTAAAACTTTCATAGAGCGGAAGAAGTTTTACAGTCGTTTGAATAGTTATACTGTGGTTAATGAAAATAAAACTTTGAACTTTATCCCAGTAGGCACATGACGTTGAAATGACGTCATACTGACGTCGATGCGACGTAATGACGTCGCATCGACGTTAGTACGACGTCATTTTGACGTCATGTGCCTGCTGGGATTTTGATAGGACTTAACGTCGGAAACCTAGAATTGAAAATTTGAAATGACAATGTTTGAAGACTAAATGCGCATTTTGCTTGCCATACATGTCGTTGCTGTTTCAGCTAACAGCAATGACATGTATGGCAAGCCAAACACATATTTATTTAAATTTTAGTCTTCAGTCTCTCGTGTATGGCGTAGATATATATTGTCTCGAGGCACGGCTACATAAATGTAAATACTAATAAATATAATAATAGTTTTAGCATTAGTAGTTGCTTAAGGTTAGTAACAGTGTTGGGAAAATTTTCAAAATTTTAATAGCGATCAGTTTGAACTGACATTGTGGTAGTTTATTCATTATTCACATAATTCATTATTATCATAATTCATTATCCACAGGTTATATAAATAATCATATTCGGTGCAATCACTTTGCTTGCACACGGTGATGGTGTCTTCATATGAATGGGAACACTTTCAGAGGAAGCTATTCTCTGATTTTCATTTTGAATTACTTCTCATTAGGGCTCTATTTTTTAAGAAGAGAATGTGCTCCTCTAACTGCAGATTCTTTCCTTTAAGGACAAACCCTTTTTGGTAGGGTTTGTCGCCAATGGAAACAAACAAGGAGTCACAAAAGTTATTTCCCATTGTAAAAGTGGTGGAAAACATTGCAGGTGTACCCATACACATTAATCTATTGAATGAGTCTTCTCTATTCATTTAAGAAGGTTATGAAGTTCCAGAAATTCGATGCAGTCTTGGTGAGGGGTCACATAAGATATGATTTATCTGAAGCAGAAATTATCACTCTAAAGCTAAATCATACACAAATTCTAACGGTCGCTGCACACAAACCTGACTAACCCCTAAACTCCGGAGCATTCGAGGGTCATCTAATAACTCCTACTATGCAGAACTTCAGAAAATGTTTATCCCTACAAATTTGAAATTATCGCATCTCTACTGTCAACGATTTTCAAAAACTTCAATTCTGGAAACTTTCAAACCTCTTCGCAAGGCAGTGTAAGAACTGCGATGATTATTTCTAGAAGTGATTGGAACCAGCTGGTTTCTAACAGTGGTTTGGAATCAGTTGGCGTTTTTTGAGTGGGCATCGCTTTCTGAAATAATCGATGAGCGAGTAAGCATCGATTAATGAGACTATTAGAAGCCTAAATAAGAAACAGTAGATTAAATGTCCTTGCTATGTTTTATTGCATTTCAGGTTAGAAATCCCTATTAAGGCCTCACATTATTTACTTTGGGCTTCTTATAGCAACTAATGCTGTCGGCTCTGAAGGAACATTAAATATGCAGTATAATGCATAAACAGGATATATTGGTATAAACATGAACATACTGAGGTGGTGATACCAACTGATTTGTGGTGAATACAAAACGCTGCATGAAGCTGAAAGTAAAACATATCGTACCAAAATTTAGCAAATGCCTTTTTTATGTTGTTTCTCACAATCTCACAATTTAGATTCCCAGAATGCCTGAATTGTAAATGTTAAAAAACATTTATATACGAAAAGATCAAAGGGTGATTTGCTGCGCAAAAATCTGAAAAAAAAAGCAATCATAATTGAAAATGATTTTAAGTCTAAAGGTACTCTTATGCAATGAGAATAAAATCCTAGCAACTTAGAAGTTTTACGGTCGTAAATATAACTTTGAACGCACTGTAAATTTGTTTCGAGGCAAGGAAAATGATACTGAAAGTTTTAATTTGACATTGTCAGTCGTCATGATATAACTATTTCGTGTTTTTTTTCAGGACACTGTTATATCATTTTTGACCACTGAAGAACTGTTTTACGATAGTAGATAAAACTTGAACGCACTAGAAAGTTTTCGACGGCACGAAAAAAAAATAATAATACTGAAATATTGTCTATCATCATGATACAGCTACTTCCTTGTGTTTGAAGGGCACTATTATATCATTTTGTGTTAACATGAATTGTTCCCTGAACAGACAGTTACCAAATTCTTGGAAAATGCATCAGGTTTGCGAAATTTCACTGGAAGCATGCATACACCTTAGCCTTAAAACTCTTTCAATATTGCAGCAAATTCTACCACATATATGATATATGATAGTTAGTATATCGGTTCAATACGCGACGTGTTTATGGTGCAACTCACTCACACATTTACGCCAGCGTTTGCAGGACTTATTGAATGACCCTCGTAGTACACATACCATTGGTTGATGCAGAATGTTTAACTGATTACACTAACAAATGCAAATAAGGACAGACATTTTCCCATTTTCCATCTACAAAATGCATTTCTAGAGTGTACAAACATCCGTGGCCTTTTTTTTTTTTTTTTTTTTTTTTTTCTTGTTTACCTTATCTTTTTATATATAGACCATAAGGTATCTTACATGCGTAAACAGACCAGCTTGAGTAGCCCATTCTTATGAGTCTTTCTCCAGCTAAACCCTTGCAATTTTATAACGCCAAAATGAAGAGTCTGATCAGCCTGCGCAGCTGCTCGGGCTCGTTTGAATTTTACTGTAGCACTAAACTTTAGGTCCTTTTCACACTGGTCTGGCATTCAACACAGGCAACGAAGGCAAAGTGTATGCCAACGAGATTTTTGATTATAAATTCTATTGTTTTCGCATACAAATTAATTATTTTTCAAATCATCATTTTTACGGGGCTGACAATTTGATAAACCCTCTAAGTCAGACCAATTGTTCGAATAAATTCCGCCTTGTATAACTGCATTGCAAAAAATATATATTTGAGCCGCAACAAAGTGGTTGTGCGCTCAGCGCAGACTCAGATCAGCCTGGGCATCCGCCCAGTCTGAACAGACTCTTCGCTAAGCGCTTAAAGGCTAGCTAAGGGTCTAAGCTTTCTTCATGCGCACAGCGAAGACTCTGATCAGACTTGGCGGATGCCCTGGCTGATCTGAGTCTGCGCTGGGCGCACAACCACATTGTTGGTTTTGTCGTGTCGCGGCTCATTTCTTCTCAAATTCGTTTCCATGGTCTTTGTAGCCCGAAAATTATTTTTAAGAATTTCGTGAATATACAGATCAAATCAGTAAAATGTTTCATTCATATTTCAAGAATTGGGGATCGAATGGTCTGTGGGCCTATAGTTCTGAAACAGACTAACCCTGATTAGACATGTTAGAGGAAGAAGCAAGTTTCCTAAACGTTGTCTTTGTTGACCGTGTTGAATATCAGACAAGTATGTTTGAACGCAAAGAAACAGAAAATGACATATATGAGCCGCGACTCGAGAAAACCAACAAAGTGGTCGTGCGGCTAGCGCAGACTCAGACAGGCCTGGGAATCTGACCGGTAGGAGCAGACTCTTCGCTAAGCGCTTAAAGGATAGCTAAGGGTCTAAGCTAACTCCATGCGGACAGCGAAGACTCTGATGCCCAGGCTGATCTGAGTCTGCGGTGGGCGCACAACCACTTTGATGCTTTTCTCGTGTCGCGTTTCATATAAGCGTTTGTTTACTGTCAGATCCAGTATTGCTCCACTGTATTATTTGTATGTGTGTGTATAAAGATTTTTTTAACAAAATATCGTTTAAAAACAACCCAGCAGGCACATGACGTCGTAATGACGTCGTACTGACGTTGTTGCAACAACGTCAGACGACGTTATGTGCATGCTGGAAACGCAAAGAATACCCGTATTTCTTGCATAGCGGATAGAAAATGCCATTCTTTTCACCTGGGAAAGAAAATCTTTTCTCCCACCTTTGCCTATATAAGCTAGGCTCTCAGCTCATATAAGAAATTTCTATCTTATACCTGGCAACATCTTTCTTATATTAGCAACCAGATTTTTTCATTTTTTTTTTCTAATATTTTAATTTAAATGAACAAAATGGACACGCAAGCATGTCGGATGACGTTTGATAGCAGATCATGAGTTTGTGACGTTACTCAATTTTAATGACGTCACTAAAACCGGTTAAAAACGTCGCTAGCAAACTTGACGCGCGTGACGTGAGAGGCTAAGTTGCATTTTGTTTTCACCCTCCAGAAGATAAAATAGTCCACATATCGTGTTTTACGTCTAATTTTGAGGTGCAAACTCTGTTAACACCCATTTTACGACCCGTTAAACACACTGGGCTGCTCAAAATTTACTTCAGATTATTGGTTTAAAAGTTAGAACTTTCCTGTTCTGAAGCCTAATGCGACTTGAGGCTTAAAATCCGCTAACAGTGGGAGAAAAATAATCCATCATGAGCCAGTCCATGTAGGATAGGTAAATCGCACCCTCGGGGTCGGAATTTCAACCAGGGACTCGGCAAGCCTCGTCCCTGGTTGAAATTCCGACCCCTCGGGTGAGATTTCCCTATCCTACATGGACACTCATGATGGATTGTTATAATCTTACCCAGGTGTTCTTACCCAGGACCGGATAAAAATCACGAGCTGTCAATGCATTGGTTGTAAAGGAGCTCACGTACCTGCTCGTCAAATGTCGTTGGCATTTTAGATTATGACGTCACGAAGACGGCAAAAATGACATCAGTTTATGCACGCCAGTCGTTGACGTTAAGAGTTGAATGGCGGTCGTTGAAAGCGGCGCCTTCTTTCAAAATCAAATTGAATCCTCTCAAGCACTAGAATTACGCATTTTAACAGGTTCTGAAGTTAAAACAAAACGTAAAAAACGTTTTTGTGCAAGAAAAAGTATCTATCATGGGTGTGAGGTGTGGATAGAAAAATCCGTGACTCGGGATCACTGTTCGGCATCACTCGGCAAACCTCGTGATGCCGAATAGTGATCCTCGTGACAGATTTTTCTATCCACACCTCAAAACCTCGTGATGCCGAATAGTGACCCGAGTCACGGATTTTTCTATCCACACCTCACACCCATGATAGCTACTTATATTCTCCGGTTATGAAACGTAGGTTTTTTACCTTCCAAAACAATTTCCCAGCCTAAACAGTCCCAAAACAATCTATATCTGAGCCGCGACACGAGAAAACCAACAATGTGGTTGTGCGCTCAGCACAGACTCAGATCAGCCTGGGCATCCGCTTAGTCTGATCAGAGTCTTCGCTAAGCGCTTAAAGGGTAGCTAAGGGTCCAAGCTACCTTCATGCGGACAGCGAAGACTCTGATCAGACTGGGCGGATGCCCAGGCTGATCTGAGTCTGCGCTGGGCGCACAACATTGTTGGTTTTCTCGTGTCGCGGCTCATCTGTCTTTTAAAAGGATCTTGCTTTAGGAATTGTTTTGGCATAGAAAACAACCTATTGCCTTCCAAAACAATCAAAAAATCTTGATCCATCTTAGACGAATCAAGATCTGTTGTATCGTCGTCTTATAAGACGGATCTCGATTTGTGGGATCGTTTTGGAAGGTTAAAATCTATCCACGGATATTTTTCCTTCCAAAGTAATCCCAAAAATCTAGATTGGTCTTATAAGATGGATCTAAATTTGTCGAATCGTTTTTGAAGGACAAGAATCTTCTAATAGGTGACATTTATAAAACTGATGTAGATATATAGGACAATCCCGAGAAGAGAAACCGAATTATTATGATATTTTTGTATGTTGTTTCAGATTGTGACAGAGGCTTCCATGGTTTGTTCTGCAATTATACATGCCCAGCAAACTGCCAAGGTGGTGTTTGTATCCGCGAAACTGGGCTTTGTCAATCTTGTAATCCCACCTGGTACAATCCAACCTGCAATTTACGATGTCTCAACTGTAAGGATGATATTTGCTTTCAGGCTAACGGACACTGTATCAGGGGTTGCAAAGATGGTTTTTATACCGATAAATGTAATGTACCTTGCCTACATGACGGGTGTCAAGATTGTACGAGGGACAATGGCACGTGTATAACTTGTAAGGTGGCAAAGTTTAATAGCAACTGCTCCGAGGATTGCAGCCCGCAGTGTGAAACAACTGATCTAGGGTTCCGTACCTGCTCGAAGGCGTCCGGTTACTGCGATGCTAATGAATGCATAGATGGCTACTGGTCCGAAAAGTGTAGAGAGGAATGCAGCCCTTACTGCGGAACAGACACATGTGACCTCTTGAGCGGCCAATGCGAACCTTGCAGGGATGGATATTTTGGTCTAACTTGTAGGTCAGAGTGTAGTCCAAATTGCAAGAACAATAAATGCAACAGAACTCGAGATACCTGCGTGGAAGGATGCACTAATGGTTTCTGGGGAACAGCGTGTGAGAAAGAATGCAACGCAAACTGTGTGCAGAACATGTGTGACATCAGCACTGGCACGTGCACTCAAGGTTGCCAAGGAGAAGAGTTTTATGGGCCAGCCTGTCAGGAGCCATGTAACAGCAACTGTGCAAGCGGACAGTGTGAAAGAGATGGATATTGCATTGGTGTATGCAAGAAAGGGACGTTCGGGGACATGTGCGAACATGCGTGCCCAGTTAAAGCCATGTGTACGGACATGACATGTGATCGTCAAGCGGGTAATTGTAGCGCATGTGATGCCATTGTTCCAAGTACTCTCTGTCCGAGCGCAGGTAAAGACCGAACCGTAGTATTATTAAATAAACAGTTTGGTCCCAAATCGTGCTGCTCTAAGAAGCAGTCTGATTCGGGTCTCCACTGTTCCCCTTTATCTTCAAGGTTCCTTAGATTTTATGATAATTTTAATAGCATTGTAATAGTATACAGTTATAGTTGAGCCGCGACACGACAAATCAACGAAGTAGCATATGCGCCCAGCGAAGTCTCAGATTAGCCTGGATATCCGCCCAGTCTGATCAGAGTCTTCGCTGCCCGCATGGAGTTAGCTTAGACACTTAGCTGCCTTTGATGTGCAAAAGCGAAGGCTCTGATCAGACTGGGCAGATGCCCAGGCTGATGAACCGAGACTGAGCTGGGCGCACATGCCACTTTGTTGGTTTTATCGTGCCGTGGCTCATAAGGAAATTATAATACGCATTATCAGTTAGAAAATAGCACCGAGTACTGAAAAAAGGGAGAAAAATTTTAGATAAATTTATTCAGCGACATTACCTCAAATTCATCAGTCATCCTAGCTCTGTCATCGAACAAACACAGATCCTCGAGATCAGTAGAGCCATGGGCTTCTAATCTTTGTTGTTGTTGTTTCGATTCACATAAACATGCAAGCCTTTCCTTTTAGATAGAACTTGCACAGATGAAACAGTGACAGAAACTTGAACAGTTTTAAGTTGCATATATTCAGGGATTTGAAGGAAACAAGGGTGGCTTCATCTAAAATTTGTAAAATCAATGTATATGTTATATTTATTGAAACGAAAAGAGCAGAAAATCTTTTGTGGGACGGTAATGGCTATACTGACGTAAAGCATTTATGTGTGAAAAAATTCTAGCACGCACAGCTTATATCTATGCCATCTTTTCCCCTAATTCTTTTAGTTTTAAATATTGTTTTGTTATTATCTATTCCATCTGACCTTACACTTCTTTAGGTTTCAAACACTGACTTGGTCTAATTGTTTTATTATTATTATTATTATTATTATTATTATTATTATTTTACAATTCTGTTCTAGACTCATATGATATGGGGCCGTATTCATAAAGCCACTTAAGTCGTTGCTATGCGGTTGCTAAGTTTAAATATCTATAAAGGAGATTCCCTACAACTATGAAATTTGGTCTGGAGGAACAGTCTTTGTAGGAGATTTCCTACAACTATGAAATTTGGTCTGGAGGAACAGTCTTACAAAGACTGTTCCTCCAGACCAAATTTCATAGTTGTAGGGAATCTCCTTCAAAGAAATTTAGCCTTAGCAACAGCATAGCAACCACTTAAGTTGTTTTATGAATACGGCCCATGGTGTCGTCACGCCTTTGGCACGATTTCGTTTTATGGATGATTTTAACAGGTGCATAGTTTATACTATACACCACAGGGTATAATCGATTCCGCTAATTTTCGCTTCCTGCAGAGACTGTACATCATATTTGGCTTCCGTTGAGACTGTCCGCGACATTTTGCTTCCGGCCGAGACTTCTGTACATGATAAATGGCTTCCTGCAGAGACTGTCCGCGTGATTCTGCTTCCTGCCGAGGCTCTCGGCAGGAAGCAGAGTCACGCGGACAGTCTCGGCAGGAAACCAATTTTCGAGGACAGTAGTCTCTGCAGGAAGCAAGAGTTCGCGGACAGTCTCGGCGGAAGCCAAATATGATGTACAGTCTCTGCAGGAAGCAAAAATTAGCGGAATCGATTATACCCTGTGAGTTTATACTATACACCTTTTCTTTCAGTTTGTTTTATCATGCTATTTAATCTTACGCAATTATTTCATCAATCACCATCCGGTTGCAGAAATATTGGTTACTGGTTTGTGAGCCCTAAAAGCCCAAGAAACAAAAATCATTTGAATTTACAAACAGCATAAATCCAGATGAGCCGGCTCATGATGAGCCGCCTCATTTGGAACTACACAAAACTTCCCATTATGTAGCAAGTTGATATCGTCAACCTGGTGGCGCAAGTGAGGAATTTCAATTGTTTCTTGATCAGTTAGATCATATTAGGACAAGGCACAAGGGAAATGTTCCCCTCAGTTCATGTACTAAGGGACTTCAACCTCAAAGATATTGCCTGGCCAGACCGACTTAATAAGTCAGGATCAGTGTTAAGTCAGTCAGTGGGACAAATGTTGATTGATGTCATGAATGACCATGGTTTAGAACAACTGGTGAATTTCCCGACTCGGGAGAAAAACACATTGGATTTAATTCTCACTTCGCTTCCTGGTCAGTTTCAAGAAATACATTCCCCAGACAAACTTAGTGATCATGATGTGATCTCAGGAACATTGAAAATTTGTATCCCCCCTCCCCCCCCCCCCAAAAAAAAAAAAAGAAAAAAGAAAGAAACCTCGGAGGAAAGTGTTTTCGTACCAAAAGGGAGATTTTGAATCGATGAGGAAAGAAGCGTCAGACTTCGCAAAAGATAGGTACTTCAATGGTTACTCGGACAATTGCTCGGTTCAGGAAAACTTTGACTTGATAATCTCCTTTATTCAGGAGACTGCTAAAAACATATCCCCTCAAAATCCAGTAGGTCAACCTCTTCTGTTCCTTGGATAACCCCTGAGATAAGAAGGAAGATTCGTAGAAGAAACAAGACACATGCGAAGGCCAAAAAGACTGGCAGTAGCAAACTTAGGTCAAAACTTTGACCTTTGAGAAGGGAAATTAAAGCTGATGTGGAAAAAACAACATGATTTATATGTCAATAACTTGGTTGGTGACATAAAGTCTAATCCCAGAGACTTCTACAGGTACATTAATAGTCAAAAGAAAGATACTCAAGGTATCCCTCCACTAAAGAAGAGACATGGTGGTGGTGTTGCCGAATCAGAGTTGGAACAGGCTGCTGAATTTAATGGTCAGTTTTCGAATGTGTTTAATAAAAGTGAACACGCCCAAGTTCCCCTTCCTAATCGCTCGGCTCCTTTCATGGAAGACATTCATGTCTCAGCAGAAGGTGTAACTAAACTTCTTATGGGCTTTCCAATTTCTGTATTCTCTGCTCTTGAAGGAACTTTTTATGATTTTAATTGAACCCATCGAAAGCTTTAGGACCTGATGACTTGCATCCTGGAGTCTTAAAAGAACTAGCATCTGAATTAGGACCAATGTTTGCTCACCTCTTCCAACATTCTATTGATACGGGTGAAATCCCCAAGGAATGGTCTCTCGCAAATATATGCCCGCTCTTCAAAAAAGGAGATAGGTCTGTATAGTTATTTGGCTTGCAATTACCGACCGGTTTCTCTAACTCATGTACCATGCAAGTTACTTGAACACATTGTTTGCTCTAATAGTATGGCACCTTTGGATGACCATAAACTTTTGTCGGACAGACAACATGCATTCCGGAAGAAACATAGTTGTGAAACTCAGTTGATCACGGTTATAAATGACTGGGCTAAAATCTTGGATAAGGGCGGTCAGGTTGACATTTTTATCTTGGACTCCGAGAAAGCTTTTGACACTCCTCCTCATGCATTACTTAAATGTAAGCTATATGGCTATGGTATTGGTGGCAGGACTCTGAAATGGATAGATTCTTTTCTCTGTTACAGGCAGCAGCGTGTAATAGTAAATGGAGTAGTTGTCAGGTGTTCCCCAGGGAACTGTGCTTGGACCAATGTAACAGTTGTTCTCGTTGTACATTAACGATATAACAGAAACTATTGACTCGGGAATTAAGGCTTTTTGCTGACGACTGTGTTTGCCATCGTAAAATCAGAGATAGTGAAGACTTGTTGAAACTTCAAGAGGATATAGATCGTTTAGGGTGTTTGGTAAGGAGTTGGGGCATGAGATTTCAACCGCTCAAATGCAATATAATGCAAATTACAAGGAAATGGATCAAGAAGATCAATGCTTCCTATACCTTAGAGGGAACGGTCCTCAATCAAGTACCTCGGCATAACCATTACCAATGATTTGAAATGGAACACACATGTCAGCAATATTTGCACAAAGGCTAATAGGACCCTTGGCTTCCTGAGACGTAACTTGGCAGCATGTCCACAAGACGTTAAAGAGTTCGCATACAAGGAGTATGGTAGTTCAGTTTGGGACCCTCAAAGTATACTTCTTCAAGGTGAACTTGAGAAGGTGCAGAAAAGGGCAGCTAGATTTGTTACGGGGAATTACACATATGAAACTGGGAGTATAACTGGCATTCTGGAGAAACTTAAGTAGGAATCCCTGAAAAAGAAAAGGAAAGATAGAAGACTCATAATGCTTTACAAAGGTCTGAAGGGTGCAGTCAGTATACCCATAAATGACCTTGTTCCCCCAAATAGGCATACCAGGAATCATCATTCCCTGGCATTTCAAACCCCATTGGCTGGGACTGACATTTACAAATCCAGTTTCTTCCCCCAGACTATTAGAGATTGGAATTCCTTGGAAGATTCCATTATTTCTGCTGCTGAGTATGCAGAGGATTCAGTTATTAAGTTTACTTCTCTGGTAAGGGCTAGGCACTAGCTTCCCTGATTCACAGGTCCTGGTGAATGATTGTCTTTGGACGTATCACCAGTAAACAATTCTGATTCTGATCTGACACTGTCTATCCTCTATTATTTGAATTCTCAGTATGATATAGCTTGGATGAAACAGTTTTTGCAATTTCGCAGACGTAAATTGTGTCTTCTGCCTATTGGCGCCTTGATCCTAGGCATCATTCATATTCCATTTGCCTCAAAAATTCAGTAGAATCGAGATTCTCAGCATTGTGATAGTGGAGGATAAGAAATACAACCAAAAAGGTTAACCTCAAAATATATAAGGGCTTATCAGTGTCTCTGCCATCATGCTTTAACACGGTCGTAATCTATGGAGCGTACTATGGTGTATGAGTAAACCTTCACAAAGGGGGAACAACTTTTTGTTCCTTTTTCCTGAGAATGGGGTCAGCTGAACATTTCTCTTACAGGTAAAAAAAATTGCGCACCTAGGGGTAAATTATTTCGTTTAAAAGCAGACGAAGGAGAAGGAAGGCAAAAAAGAAAATGGAAGAGTTACTTCCCATGAATGTGAACCAAATTACCTTCAGTTTTGGTGCCAAAGCTCCTTGTCCTTCGCCACTTTTGCTATTCCTTTACAATGGGAGAGGACAAAACTTTGTCAAGTTTGCTCACCGAAACCCAGTACTACGCACCATAGATTTCGGCTTTTACGCTTGTCCTTCCTGGCCCCAAGGTTATAAAGCTGTTCTCTTAATCAACTCAACTGAGCATGAAATTTAACCTGCTAATAAATAGCAAACAGTTGTTTTCTTGCTCAGTTTAGCTGAGTATGAACTTTTCTCTGCTTATAAATATGAAAATGACATTATTAGTTGGCACTTCATATTTATCGGCAGAGAAAAGTTCATGCTCAGCTGAGCACGAATTTTTTTTAACTTTGGGGCCTGGTAGTGGCAAAGGCGGAGTTTGTCATCATAATAGAATGATACTACATTCTGAATGTACTAATATAATAACCAATGATAACCATAACTTAACATCAGATGTTTAAGCGTGAACAGTCAATAAGAAAATATCATGTTTTCTCTACATCACCGAGTGCACATAAAATAAGCATTTAACCATTCAGAACAGTGCTCAATCATTCAAGCAACGTTAGCTTTATGAAGTCGTTAGTCGAGGATTAATTAAGTCCTACACAAAATCAAATGCGGTAATATGTTTTGCTGAAAAATTGTTCAAAAGTTTGTTGCATTTTTTTTCAGCAAAAACTGGCAGAGTTTCTGTGTATAATACATTTGATATTTCCACGTCTTGGTAAATATTGACGTTGCTAGTTTTGAATAACTGGATTCAGATTATTAACAAAAACACTATTTATTCTTCATACAGACTGCAATACATGTATTTGAGATGCCAGATGATTCACAAAGACACTTTATTCCTGCAATTTTTTAGCCTTGCAGTAGCCAAGATAGAATACATAAGACCAAATTGGACGAGTTGATTTTTTTAACAAAGTATTATAATACCATAAACTACGGCGTAGAATTTTTGTTATTTAAGGTAAACGAGTAGGCCTACTCTTTCAGATGAAGCAGTCTGTCGTTTGCATAGGCTATTTGCGCCCTATCTCAACAGAGGTTGACCTTGGAGGAAAGAACTTGCTCCTGTAGGATCATTTTGTAAAGAGATACATCATTTTGGTCCGTAACCAGACTACGCTGGTAGAGGAGAGTCGGGTAACTTCGGACAGCGGGTAAATTCGGACGGTGACATTGTTTCCTTAATATGTCAGTTGTTTTGGAATTTAAACAAAATTAACTGGGCAAACAGTGGAAATCCTGATGAGATGGCTCATTATGAGCCGTCTCATCTGGATTTTCACTGTTTGCAATGGTATGTCCGAATTGACCCGCTGTCCGAAATTACCCGACTCCACTCTACATTCTATGCTTTATGAGACTAACCCATAATACGCAAAGAATGTAACACTGACTTCCAAAACATAGAACTTTATATAACAGTAGCGTTCCCTAATTGTAAATTTGCTGCGCTTTTACAGACTGTCCGAGGGGAAAGACAGGTATTAAAGACTGCGAACTGAACTGCACGAGCAGCACGTGCCTCTACAACCACTGTACCCGTGAGACAGACATCTGTGTTGGATGTAATATAGGAATACAAGGCGCCTATTGCGACAAACCATGCGGGAATTGTAAAGTAGGAACTGGCTGTGCCCAGCTATCTGGCGTCTGCGATGAGGGTTGCCGAGACGGTTACCATGGCGACAAATGTGACGAAGAGTGTGATCATGTCTGTGAATCATGTGAGCGTGATTCACCGGCCCGGTGTGTGGTCTGTAGAGAAAAATTATGGGGCTCGGAATGCCAGAACAATTGTAACGCCAATTGCGCTGACACCATTATCGGCACACTAATCTACAAAAGGTGTGAAAAAGAATCTGGGGCATGCTCTGAAGGTGCTTGCACAAACAACCGATACTGGAGCGCCAACTGTTCAATACAGTGTCCTATCAACTGTCTCGCTGATGGCAGCGGCTATAAGACTTGCCGTATTTCTGATGGCACGTGCTCAAACGGATGTGACGCACATTTCTACGGACCACAATGCACTGGGATTTGCAGTGTGCAATGCAAGGATCAAAGATGCGAGAATTCCGCCAATAACTGCATCCGGGGCTGCGAAGTTGGATTTTACAATCCACCAACCTGCTCCAGGATCTGCAGTCCAAATTGCCTGAACTCTGGAAAATGTGATTCTACTGACGGAACCTGTATTGGGGGGTGTAAGGACGGGTACTTCGGTGAACTATGTAGAGAGGCGTGTTTTGGAAAGTGCACGGATGGGAAATGTGATGACAAGGGCGGTTGTCCAGACTGCAGACTCAGTCCTGTTGGGCCTTTGTGTCATCCGCAAGGTATTTATGTTAACCCATATATGCCTAGGGTCGAGTCGGGTAACTTCGGACAGCGGGTAAATTTGGACATATCATTGCAAACAGTGATAATCCAGATGAGACGGCTCATAATGAGCCTTCTCATCAGGATTTTCACTGTTTGCCCAGTTTATTTTGTTTTAATTCCAAACAGCTGACATATAAAGGAATTTACCCGCTGTCCGAATTTACCAGATTTTACCCTAATGAACTCGACTATCCTGATATACTGGATGAGTTCATCAGTCAGGCATTTAATGGGTATCTTGTTTAGTTTTAGCTCTACTGAGCCTTTAGGCTCATAGGTGAGCTTATAGCATAGCCAGGCATCCGTCCGTCCGTCCGTCGTCAACATTTTCAAACATCTTCTCCTCTGAAACCACTTGGCCGATTGAAGCCATATTTCATATGGAGCCTACCTAGGTCGGGGGAACGAAAGTTTGTTCCGGGTATCTAGGTCACATGTCCTAACCCCGGTGCCGTGAGGTCGACTTCCGGTTTTCTCCGAGTCACCTAGGTTCTGCTTGTCTGAATACCTACGGTCGGGTTGCAGGCCTACACATGTCCAAGATGGCCACCACGCCCATATATGGTAAAAACCCTTCAAAAATCTTCTTCTCCAGAACCAAAAGGCGTATGACCTTGAAACTTGGTATGTAGCATCGGGCATGCGGGCTTATCATAGTTTATACAAATGATGACCTTGCGGTGACCTTGACCTAATTTATGACACGTTCAACTTTGATACGTTAGGCTTTTATATGGGAAAACGCTTAAACAGTGGATTTCTCTGAAACTATTTAAGTCTAAGGTACAATACTTGGTATACATGGTCAACTAAATAAGCAAATGAAGATATTATGTCACTAAAGCTCAAGGTCATTCCGTCGGTCCATCCGTTGTCAAGATTTTCAAACATCTTCTCCTCTGATACCACTGGGTCGATTGAAGCCACATTTCATATGGAGTCTCAGTGGGCTGGGTAACGAATGTTTATACCCAGGGTCTGGGTCACATGACCAAGATGGCCGCCACGCCCATATATGGTAAAAACCCCTTCAAAAATCTTCTTCTCCAGAACCAAAAAGCCTATGACCTTAAAACTTGGTATGTAGCATCGGGCATTCGGGCCCATCATAGTTTGAACAAATGATGACTATGCGGTGACCTTGACCTAATTTATGACAGGGTCAACTTCGGTACCTTACGTTATTATATGGGAAAACGCCTAAACAGTGGATTTCTCAGAAACTGTTTAAGTCTAAGGGATAATATTTGGTATAAATCGTCAACTAAATGAATAGCTGAAGATATTATGTCACTAAAGGTCAGGGTCATTCTGTCAGCCCATCCTTCGTCAAGATTTTCAAACATCTTCTTCTCTGAAACCACAGGGCCGATTGAAGTCAAATTTCATATGAAGCCTACCTAGGATGGGGGAGCAAAAGATTATTATGGGTATCCGGGTCACTTGACCAAGATGGTCGCCATGCTCATATATGATAAAACCCCTTCAAAAATCTTCTTCTCCAGAACCAAAAGGCTTATGACCTTGAAACTTGGTATGTACGATCGGGCATTTGGGCCCATCATTGTTTATACAAATGATGAGCGTGCGGTGACCTTGACCTAAGTTATGGCACAGTCAACTTCGGTACCGTAGGCTTTTATATGGGAAAACGCCTAAACAGTGGATTTTTCAGAAACTATTTAGGTCTAAGGTACAATATTTGGTATATATGGTCAACTAAATGATTGACTTGTTGCTTAACGTCCACGGTAAAAAGGCCTATGACTTTGAAACTTGGTATGTAGCACCGGGCATACGAGCCCATCATAGTTTGTACAAATGATGACCGTGCGGTGACCTTGACACAATTTATGACACGGTCAACTTCAGTACCTTTTATATGGGAAAACGCTTAAACAGTGGATTTCTCAGAAACTATATACGTCTAAGGTACAATATTTGGTATATATGGTCAACAAAATGAACAGCTGAAGATACTACGTCACTTAAGGTCAAGGTCATTCTGTCAGCCTGTCCGTCGTCAAGATCTTCAAACATCTTCTCCTCTAAAACCACTGGGCCGATTGAATTCAAATTTCATATAGAGCCTACCTAGGTTAGGGGAACGAAAGTATGTTTGGGGTATCCGGGTCACTTGACCAAGATGGCCGTCACGCCCAAACATGGTAAAAACCCCTTCAAAAATCTTCTTCTCCAGAACCAAAAGGCTTATGACCTTGAAACTTGGTATGTAGCGTTGGGCATTCAGGCCCATCATAGTTTGTACAAATGATGACAGTGCGGTGACCTTGACCTAATTTATGACAGGGTCAACTTCGGAACCTTAGGCTTTTATTTGGGAAAAGGCCTAACAATGGATTTCTCAGAAACTATTTAAGTCTAAGGTACAATATTTGGTATATATGGTAAAATAAATGAACAGCTGAAGATATTATTTCACTAAAGGTCAAGGTCATTCTGTCAGCCCGTCCTTCCTCAAGATTTTCAAACATCTTCTCCTCAGAAACCACTGGGCTGATTAAAGCCAAATTTCATAGGGAGTGTCGGTTGGATGGGGGAACGAAAGTTTGTTACCAGGGTCTGGGTCACATGACCAAAATGGCCACCATGCCCATGTATGGTAAAAACCTTTCAAAAATCTTCTTCAGAATCAGAAGGCCTATGACCTTGAAACTTGGTACGTAGCATTGGACACTCGGGCCCATCATAGTTTATACAAATGATGACCATGCTTTGACCTTGACCTAATTTATGACACTGTCAGCTTTGGTATGTTAGGCTTTTATATGGGAAAATGCTTAAACAGTGGATTTTTTCAGAAACTATTCAAGTATAAGGTACGATATCTGGAATATATGGTTAACTGAATGGCCAGATGAAGATATTGTCACTAAAGGTCAAGGTCAAGGTCATTCTTTTAGCCCGTCCATCTGTTGTCAAGATTTTCAAACATATTCTCCTCTGAAACCACTTCCCCGATTGAAGCCAGATTTCATAAGGAGTCTTAATAGGATGGGGGAAGGAAAGAAGGTTCCCAGGATCTGGGTCACATGACCAAGATGGCCGCCATGTCCATATATGGTAAAACCCCTTCAAAAATCTTCTTCTCCAGAACTAAAAGGCCTATGACCTTGAAACTTGGTATCTAGCATTTGGAAGTTGGGCCCGTTATAATTTATACAAATCAGGACAGTGCATTGACTGTGACCTAATTTATGGCAAGGCCAATTTTGGTGCATTGGAAAATGCTTAAGCAGTTCATTTCTCACAAACCATTCAAGTCTACGACATGCCGATATATGGTAAAACGCTTCAAAAATCTTCTTCTCCAGAACCAAAGGCGCAATGACCTCGTGGCATGGCATGTAGCATTGAGGACTCGGGGGCCCATCATAGTTTATACAAATCATGACAGGTCATTGACCTTGACCTAATTTATGGCAAAGTCAACTTTGGTATGTTATGTGTTTATGTGGGAAAATGCTTAAACAGTTGATGTAACAGAATTTTTTAAGCCTAGATATAATAATTGGAAAATATGGTTAACTAAATGAATACATGAAGACAAGGTCATCAAAGGTCAAGGTCATTTTTTGAACTTTGCTCAAGGCCACTTAGATTTTAAAATTATAATATGGGCTCCTTTTAAGCCACAGGTTTCAAATTTGTAACAAATGAGTGAAATGACAAATTGTGTCTGTTGACAGAAGGTGTCAGGTGAGCTACAGGACCATTGGTCCTCTGGTTTTAAACTTCTTTTTAAAGAGAACTTCCCATTTTTATGCAAACAGTGAAGACCCTGATATCACGCCGCGTTTTGCGGCTAATGATCTGGTCTGCACTGTTTGCAAATGACAGAGTGTTTCTCAAGGCAGTCCATGAAGACTTTAAACGCCTAAAAGCATTCATAACAGGGTCTAATTATATTTGAGACAGTCTAAATAGTCTCAAACAATCTGATATTAGGTTAAAGAGGCATACATGTAAGCATACTTTGATGTGAGATAGCAACAATATTTTATCAAAGCTTTCTATTAAACAAAGCCTGAAATCATTGTTTTGAGACTATTTAGACAGTCTCAAATATAAAAAAAACAATGATTTCAGGCCTTGTTTAATAGAAAGCTTTGATAAGATATTGTTGCTATCTTACATCAAAGTATGCTTACATGTAAGCCTTCTACAGCGGTCTACTGTCTAATTTACTGTCTCTAACCTAATATCAGAGTGTTTGAGACTATTTAGACTGTCTCAAATATAATTAAACCCTGTTATTTTATCAAAGCTTTCTATTAAACAAGGCCTGAAATCATTGTTTTTTATATTTGAGACTGTCTAAATAGTCTCAAAACAATGATTTCAGGCTTTGTTTAATAAAAAGCTTTGATAAAATATTGTTGCTATCTTACATTAAAATATGCTTACATGTAAGCCTTCTACAGCTGCTATAATTTACTGTCTTAAACCTAATATCAGATTGTTTGAGACTATTTAGACAGTCTCAAATATAATTAGACCCTGTTTCATATAGCTATTTATGGCTCTTGAAATCCAAAATTTCGAAATTCCGGCAATCTCCAGTTTATTGGCTAAAAAAACTGTTTTACCGATTTCAAAATTTCACGAATCTTCTCATGAGTAACGAAAGCATGTATTGCTTGTTTCCAAATGCATATGGTATCTAGACATCTATTAGAACATATTAAATTTTCCATCTTAGCCATTTCAGTCGGACTTGGCTTACTTAAGGAATGTCTTTTATTTTTTTAAAGATTTTCTCCCTCGTTTATTTCATGTTTTCAAAAACAAATATTTTAACAAAATTTCGTTACACAATATGTAATAGTCTCATAATTAGCCGTAAAAGTTTTGAGAAAATGCGTGTTTATTCGGTAAATGTGAAATGAAAAATGATCTTCAAATTAAAATGCAAATTACCTATTTCCTCACGACCTGTAAGAATATCGATTTTGACCACGTGTGTCATGTGATCATGTAGAGGTATTTTTCTTATTCGTGCACGTGATTGTGACGTATGAATAATTTATTTTTGTCCAATAATGCGATTTCAACCGCGGTCCGCTATTGTATAAAAAATTATCTTATTTTTTGTTTAAAGTCACTTCTATTAAATATTATTATCTAAACTCTAATTCAGATGTATAGTTAGACCATGTCCGAGGTATTGCATGAAATATTTCATCAAATCATTTTTGCTATTATTATAAAGGGAGTAAATCTTTAACGTTTACAGAAGTATAAACTACATCGGGTCATGAGCAAAGTAAGTGAACCCCGAAGGGGTTTATGTAAACTTTGCTCATGACTCGATGTAGTTTATACTTCAGTGAACGTTTGAAAAACAACAGTCATTCCTTATATTTATATTATTAAACGATGCTTTTGATCAATAAAAAGATAAACAAAAATAAGAAATACATATTTTAGAATCGTTTTAAAAACATTACCGGTCGAATTTTGCAATAGTTTGGAACAGCCGCATTGTCACTGCCTACCAGTAAATTCTACCTCCTAATGTAGATTTCACGTGCAAGTAGGCGTAGCGAGTTGTCACTCAGTGTTATAGGCCATTTGCTGTCTATAAAACAGGTCATTTTGCAGATTTTCTTTTTTATTACTGGTGATAAAATTGATATATTTTCTCCACTAGTATTGCCAGACTAATACATAACTGGAAAATGACTTTCAGAATTTTATCTTGTCAATTTTTTGCTTTTGTCTATTAAATCCGTTACAAAAATTTACAAACTTTTCAGCTTAAGTAAAGGGGAGTACAATAATTTAATGTAAAGCTATAACCAATGCCCTTATATGCATCACAAACAAGAAATGTTCCTATAGATAAATTAATTCTATTCATCACCAATCAATTCTCTTTGCAACCAATAAATAAGTGACCTTCAATTTTACTCAGATGAAAAGATTAACAGGTATACAAGTGCCATTGAGTAGCTCTGTACAATTAACTGACAATTGGCAGAGGTAAGTACTGACCATTCTAAGGCTGTTACATAAATTAACTTACTCCCTTGTAAAATACAGTTAAAATATCTTCTAAAAATGGGCAGTTTTCAAAAGAAACTTTTTAGTTTCAAAATACAATTTTGAGGAAAATTATAGATTAGTTATGTATAAGATAGACATTAAAGATACGCTTTACTTCACAGTGATAGCTGTGGTAGTTTTAGAGATATTTAGCAAAATGACCTGTTTTATAGACAGCAAATGGCCTATACTAGCCATTCAAGTACATGGCATGTCGTAGATGTCACGTGCTAGTTAGTGAGATGAACTGTCACTCTAAAGCACGTGGCACAATTTAATTATTGACTTGTAAACAACATTGACTCCCGCATCACTTAATTGGGTTAACAGAGAGCTCTGCATTGATAATGTAAATATATGTATAGGCCATTTGCTGTCTATAAAACAGGTCATTTTGCAGATTTTCTTTTTTATTACTGGTGATAAAATTGATATATTTTCTCCACTAGTACATAAATGGAAAAAGACTTTCAGAATTTCATCTTGTCAATTTTTTACTTTTGTCTATTAAATCCGTTACAAAAATTTACAAACTTTTCAGCTTAAGTAAAGGGGAGTACAATAATTTAATGTAATAGCTATAACCAATGCCCTTATATGCATCACAAACAAGAAATGTTCCTATAGATAAATTAATTCTATTCATTACCAATCAGTTCTCTTTGCAACCAATAAATAAGTGACCTTCAATTTTACTCAGATGAAAAGATTAACAGGTATACAAGTGCCATTGAGTAGCTCTGTACAATTAACTGACAATTGGCAGAGGTAAGTACTGACCATTCTAAGGCTGTTACATAAATTAACTTACTCCCTTGTAAAATAAAGTTAAAATATCTTCTAAAAATGGGCAGTTTTCAAAAGAAACTTTTTAGTTTCAAAATACAATTTTGAGGAAAATTATAGATTAGTTATGTATAAGATAGACATTAAAGATACGCTTTACTTCACAGTGATAGCTGTGGTAGTTTTAGAGATATTTAGCAAAATGACCTGTTTTATAGACAGCAAATGGCCTATACTAGCCATTCAAGTACATGGCATGTCGTAGATGTCACGTGCTAGTTAGTGAGATGAACTGTCACTCTAAAGCACGTGGCACAATTTAATTATTGACTTGTAAACAACATTGACTCCCGCATCACTTAATTGGGTTGACAGAGAGCTCTGCATTGATAATGTAAATATATGTATAGGCCATTTGCTGTCTATAAAACAGGTCATTTTGCAGATTTTCTTTTTTATTACTGGTGATAAAATTGATATATTTTCTCCACTAGTACATAACTGGAAAATGACTTTCAGAATTTTATCTTGTCAATTTTTTGCTTTTGTCTTTTAAATCCGTTACAAAAATTTACAAACTTTTCAGCTTAAGTAAAGGGGAGTACAATAATTTAATGTAATAGCTATAACCAATGCCCTTATATGCATCACAAACAAGAAATGTTCCTATAAATAAATTAATTCTATTCATCACCAATCAATTCTCTTTGCAACCAATAAATAAGTGACCTTCAATTTTACTCAGATGAAAAGATTAACAGGTATACAAGTGCCATTGAGTAGCTCTGTACAATTAACTGACAATTGGCAGAGGTAAGTACTGACCATTCTAAGGCTGTTACATAAATTAACTTACTCCCTTGTAAAATACAGTTAAAATATCTTCTAAAAATGGGCAGTTTTCAAAAGAAACTTTTTAGTTTCAAAATACAATTTTGAGGAAAATTATAGATTAGTTATGTATAAGATAGACATTAAAGATACGCTTTACTTCACAGTGATAGCTGTGGTAGTTTTAGAGATATTTAGCAAAATGACCTGTTTTATAGACAGCAAATGGCCTATACTAGCCATTCAAGTACATGGCATGTCGTAGATGTCACGTGCTAGTTAGTGAGATGAACTGTCACTCTAAAGCACGTGGCACAATTTAATTATTGACTTGTAAACAACATTGACTCCCGCATCACTTAATTGGGTTAACAGAGAGCTCTGCATTGATAATGTAAATATATGTATAGGCCATTTGCTGTCTATAAAACAGGTCATTTTGCAGATTTTCTTTTTTATTACTGGTGATAAAATTGATATATTTTCTCCACTAGTACATAACTGGAAAATGACTTTCAGAATTTTATCTTGTCAATTTTTTGCTTTTGTCTATTAAATCCGTTACAAAAATTTACAAACTTTTCAGCTTAAGTAAAGGGGAGTACAATAATTTAATGTAATAGCTATAACCAATGCCCTTATATGCATCACAAACAAGAAATGTTCCTATATAAGATAGACATTAAAGATACGCTTTACTTCACAGTGATAGCTGTGGTAGTTTTAGAGATATTTAGCAAAATGACCTGTTTTACAGACAGCAAATGGCCTATAACTTTGGAGTATGTTTCTTTCTGTTTTGTTAACTATGGAAAGTTGTCAGTAATATTAACATAGACATTTATGGTATCAAAATTATATTTATTTTAAAAAATGTCATTTTTACAGAAATAAGCACTGATTTTTTCTGAAGACTTGTATTGGCAGATTTAGTTTCCGGGCAAACAAGGTGTACTTCAGAGAGACCTTTAAGACCACTGTTGTTTCATTTAAAGTTCTGAATATCATTTTCATAACTATTATGATTGGTAATAAACATGCAAGGTTTGATGAAAATCGGTGCATGGGCAGATTTTAAACCCTCCTTTGAAATTCATCTAAAATATATAAGGGCGTATAACTTAAATGCTATAAATGTTTTCGAGCCAGAATATTTTGCTGTCAACATCTCAAGATTATTGGCATAATTGTGCTTTCTGATCATCTACAGTTTTTGCAATCTTTTTCAGCATCATTCAACTATAAGTATACCATTGTTGTCGATTGTTGTAGTAACATTGTTACGTTTTTCAGTTGTTAGTGTTTAGATGCAAATGCATACAAGTCTGTTTTTGACTTCTAAGCAAATTGCGCCCGATTTTTAAATAGACTCGTGATATTGCTCACTTTATTGGTCACACAAATTATAGTTCTTTATCATATTTACTATCTGCACGCTTTGTGTCTGATTTTTTTCTAATTTCAGTAAACACACTTTGCATGCTATTCAGTAATGCATTTTCTTTCGTTTTTGTCTGCAGAAATATTAGACTAGCGCACGTTTTCAGTTCAGACAAAACTCAAGGTATCATATGGGTAGTGAGTGTGGGGAGGGAGGGGGCGGGGCAGGAAAGACAGAATAAACTTTTGCGGTGACTTTCGTAAGTCTCAGTGGTAATGTTTTCAAGAAGTACATGTATTATCATTCTGTCTATCCATGCCCCTAATAGGGGCATGGATAGACAGAATGATAATACATGTACTTCTGGCCTAACCCATGCCCACTTTCATAGAGCCGTGTGCGTGCCGATTGTTCATCCAAGACAAACGTTGTGCGAAGTGGGATGATCATCAGTTAAACTGAGAAAAAGATAAACTTCTGTCGCATATAGGACTATGTGTCTACAGACCTCAATATTCATTAGAATCCTATCATTAACTAGACTGGCTGTTTCTTTCTTTCAAGTTTGCCCAACACTCAAGTATGGACCATCTTGCGAGTCCGACTGTCCAGGTCTCTACTGTACGGACGACGAATGTGAAAGACAATCCGGCAAGTGCCCCCAGGGCTGTAAAAACTGGTACCATGGTGAATACTGTACCGAGAGGTGTATCTGCCACACAGCCGGGACAGTGTCGTGTAACCAGGAGGGAGTTTGCCAATGTAAGGTGGGCTGGACTAGCGTTGACTGCAGCCAGACTTGTTCTGATGGTTGTCGAAACAGCGAATGTGAGAAGAATGGGCAGTGTACTTTGGGGTGCATCGCTGGACGATACGGCTCGACTTGCGAAAACAGCTGTAGCGGTTGTATTAACGAGGACTGTGACAGTGCCACAGGGCAGTGCCGTGTTGGTTGTAAATCCGGGTTCTACGGGGGACGATGTGACGAGGAGTGCCCAGATAATTGTGCGGCATGTGATTCCTCTGCCCGGTGTACTCAGTGCTCTTCTTTTCTCTACGGTCTGCCATCATGCAGCAGCACCTGCAGCGTTAACTGCAAACCTACATCCGGTCGAATTTGTATGGAGTCCAATGGAGCCTGTGTCGATGGTTGTAATACGCGTTACTGGGGTACCAAATGCGACAAGGAATGCGGTTTCTGTGGCGGGGATGGAGGATGTTCGAGCGTGAATGGAATTTGTACGGATGGTTGCGAAGTGGGCTATTACACTCCTACATGCACTACGTCGTGTAGCGATAAATGTATTGTTGGTGCGTCTAATACTAAACCTGAATGTAACGTTGACACCGGTGCCTGTAGGTATGGTTGTGTAGACGGTTACTATGGCAACACATGTGAAGAATGCAGCGACAACTGTTTGGGGAAGAAGTGCTCCAGCGCAACGGTGTGTACAGATGGCTGTGAGGCCCCGTACTACAGTAAGAATACGGGCTGTAACCTTGATTGTTCTCGGTGTAACGCTGGCCGCTGTAACGATACGGGTCACTGCATCAGTGGTTGTGAAAGCGGTTTCTATGGTCACCAATGCCAGACAGTGTGTAGCAAGACCTGTAAAGATGAAACATGTGACCAGACAACTGGGGAATGCGCTGACTGTAGCAAAACACCTGTTGGACCATTGTGTAAAGATGGTAAGTTCTTCTATAGAGTCGAGACGGGTAACTTCGGACAGCTGGTAAATTCGGACAGGGACATTTATCTGTCAGATGTTTGGAATTCAAAAAAAATTAACCGGGCAGACAGTGAAAATCCTGATGAGACGGCTCAATATGAGCCGTCTCATCTGGATTTTCACTGTTTGCAATGGTGTGTCCGAATTTACCCGGTGTCCGATGTTACCCAACTCGACCCTGTTTGTTTCTCAAACTTTGTTAAACAATCAAAATCTGAAGATGACCAGGTATATCATAATGTGGATAAGCTTCCATGTTCCATACCGGAATGCCAGTCTTAAATGTAACGTGTGTCACAATGTGATATGTGAATCTTAATGTAATGTAAGTCACAAATATACATGTAATGTGCTAGTCCCGCATGCACCATGTTAGTCTCAAATTATGTGTAATAGTAGATCTATACGAGTCACAGATGTAATGTGTCACAGATGTAATATATCACAAATGTAATGTGTCACAAATGTAATATGTCACAAATGTAATGTGTCACACGCAGTGTTTGTCACAATCGTAATGTGTGAAGCTTAAATGTAATGTAAGCCACAGTGTGATGTTTGACTCAGTATCCCGTGAGTAATATATGTATCACTAAACAAGATTTTTACTGTTATGGTCTACACATAACAAAACGTTGTTGGCATATCCCATGCTTATCAGATTTCACAAACTGAAGCTTAAATCACATATCTGTACTACTACTAAAATCAGTTATACGAATGGCCAATACTCTGCTAAGCCTGCACTGCACTGCTATTCTCACATTCAATATAGTACCGATTCTGAGTGCATGACTCAAATATGTCTTGTTACCATGGTTACAGAAGTGGTAGTGACGGAAACGGAAGTAGAGCGTCTGCCAATAGCAGGAATCATTGGTATTTCGGCTGGTTGTGCCGTGGCAGTGATCATTATCGTTATCCTTATGGTTGTCTGTATATTCTACCGAAGGTAAGTACATGTACACCGTCAGATCACGATTTTTTTTAGGTTACCTGGATTTTTAAAATAGGGTCGGTAGTTCTGACGTTTTATTGTTTATTGGTGTTTTTTTTTTTTTTTTTTTTTTTTTTTTTTTGTTTTTGTTTTGTTTTCAAAGTTTATGAAAATTTTACGTGCAGAAAATAAGGAAACAGGCAACGAAAGGAGATGGATGGGCTCTGCCTTTCTTATGCTGTGCTAAAGATATAGCGGTCCTCTTAAATCCATCGTCCCTATGGCCAATAAGCTATGGGAAACCTTAACGTAAAGAAACAGGATAGCTAAGAGGGGAATTCCCAAGTATTCTTTCAGAAGATAAACATAAGGCATGGTTACTGTGAAGTTTCATGAACTTTTTACCAGAGGTTTGATGTCTGAAACCAGTTTCAGTACAGAACTGTAGCTCTCCAGGTAGGAATGCGGATATTGGGGTCAAGTGTCCCTGTTTGTGATCAGTTGCTAAAGTCTCATCGAAATATGCATTTATTTGATCCATTGAATGTATTGCGGGAAGGGTAAAATTGCGCCTTATTACGCAAAAATATTGCATTATTAGGTGCAAGGTTACCCTTCCAAAATTATGTAACCAATCTTGTGTAATGCAGCTAAAGAACCTTGATTTTGGGACTTTTGGAAGAGAAAATCTGTCTTATAACTATAGAAATACGAGCTGCGACATGACAAAACCAACAAAGTGGCATGTGCGCCCAGCGAGACTCAGATCACCCTGGGCATCCGCCTAGTCTGTTCATAATCTTGACTGTCCGGATGGAACTAGTTGAGACCCTTAGCTACCCTTAAAGCGCACAGCGAAGGCTCTTGTCAGACTGGAAGAATGCCGAGTCTTCACTTGGCGCACATAGCACTTTGTTGGTTTTGTCGTGTTGCGGTTCAGTTATGGTAAACTGTTTGACTGAAACAAATCTAGTGCTTTCACAGGAAACGTTATTTGAAATTGGATGGCAATGACTGTATGATCCTGTATGGGTTGGCGGATTGGCGAATAAATCAAGAGCGTTTATGTGTATAGCCGGCTCGCCTGTGGTGAGCTAAATAATGCAATGTCTTAAGACTTTTCAAGTTTTTTTTTCTCTCCCTTAGACAAGCCTCAGACGCCAAGAATGAAATTCACCTGCCATCTGATGTCCTAGAGAGACTGTCGACACACCGTTCCCATCATTCCACAATATCATCGCAATATCCGGTTGCACGTGTTGTAGGTGACGACGAGAAAGATTTTGTGCTGTTTTAGAAAATCCTTTACAGCGACCGTAAAAATTCTAAAGATTAGGACACCTGAAATAATTACCTTACTGTCCTAAAAATAAAAAAAATGTTTGTTTTTCAGCACATTAACTGTCTAAAAGATGCAGATGCAATGGCAAATAGTGCAGACCCAGATCAGACTGCTCGTTGAGCAGTCTGATCTGGGTCTGCACTATTTGCTCATACCCATCTGTACTATTGTTTAGAATTTTAATGGTAAGTGTGGTAAAGTGAGAAATATTTGCGGAAGCTTATTTTCATGAATAACTTATGTGACTGGATACTCCTCAATGTTTTTTTTTTTCCCACCATTCATTCATTTAAAGGGGAACAACTTAAAAAGTTAATTATTGGGTTCCCTGTGAAAAGAGCTCTTGCTCCAAAGGAAAGCCCCTACTCAAAAGGAAAGAGTTTTTTTTTTCATTAGGACAATTTCTTCCCTTTATGCATTGATACCCAATGAGCAGAGAAAAAAGAAATAAAATCGCAGAGTTTTCCCCCTACCATGTATTCATTCATCTAAGAAGAAACCTTTGCCAAGTTCTGATATCATGATTTTCATAATACAGTCAATAGATATCTCAAAGTCGAAATTCATCCCAAACTACTGATATCTCAAAGTAATTTTTTCATACCCCATTCTTATTTGGCTCTCTGTCATTATATGATGGCTGAAATATCCAAACAAGGGTCATTAATTATATAACCAGCCTAATCTATTAGCCATCATCCCTCACTTTTTTCTTCCCATAATCACCATCGAGGTTGATACACTTTTGTCTGACAGTGTTTTATAAGCCAAAAGTCCATTCACCTAGAAATCGACTAAATACAACGTATCTTCATGAATAATATTGGAAAAGGTGCAAACGTTATGGGTGAATAAACAGGCTGGGTCAGATATATGATGAGCCGCGACACAAGAAAACCAACAATTTGGTTGTGCGTCCAGTGCATACTCAGATCAGCCTGGGCATCTGCCTAGTTTGAGCAGACTCTTCGTTAAAGTCTCAGACGGTAGCTAAGGGTCTAAGCTACCTCCATGCGGACAGCGAAGACTCTGATCAGACTGGGCTGATTTGAGTCTGCCCTGGATGCACGACCACATTGTTGGTTTTCTTGTGTCGCGGCTCATATAATGAATGGCCCTTGTACTTTAGATACACAGAGAATTTAGAAATCAAGCTGCAATTTACCATTCAAACATTGTAGGCCTTCCTTCAAAATAAATTTTACATGCTTTTTGGCCTACCTTGTAAATGGTTGTGCGTAACAGCCTGTCATTAGACATAGCTACATGTAGTATAGTTCATTTTATCTGTTTGTTTGTTGTTTTTGTTATTAATTCTTTTATTTATTGTTTTTAACACTACTGAAAATTAGGAAATTTTCATGATTTTTATTTTTGCAAATTTGAGATACGTAAAAATTATAAAAATTGGGACATCTAAAATAATTATTGTAATTGTCCTAAGAACACAACAGTTTGATTTTACTATTGGTCAAAAAGATGCAGATAAAATACAAACAGCGTATGCACTGATCAGTCTGCTCCTAAGAAGACGCAACAATTTGATCAGGGTCTACAATACGGACCATGACCATTCCATCTGCAGCTTTTGGATGCATTACTGCATTGTAAAACTACACTGGTCATGGTAATCACTGTAATATGCCTAAATTTTGGGACACCTAAAATATATAATTTTCCATTTGGGACAAAAGGAAAATTAATTATTTTGGTGTGTCCCAATACTTAAGCATACAGTATTATAGATATCCAAATTTTTAGACTTTTCATGGTAAACTTTTGTTGTGATTACAGGAGTTTGTTTCTGTTTGTTATTTACTCTTTTACATCTTTATGATAATGAACTTATGTTTTGACTAGAAAGTCATGTAATCATGACTTCCATTGAATTATGCATAATACCCAACATATCAGCTTCTAAATATGGAATATACCTTAAAAATAATATTGAGCTGAGACACTACAAAACCAACAAAGTGGCATGTGCACCCAGCAAAGACACAAAATTTAATCAGCCTGGACATCCACCCAGTCTGATCAGTCTTCACTGACTGTCCGCATGGAGCTACATGTAGCTCAGACCCTTAGCTAGTCTTTAGGCGAATAGCGAAGACTCTGATCAGACTGGGCGGATGCCCAAGCTGATCTGATTCTTTGCCGGGTGCACATGCCACTGTTGGTTTTGTCGTGACATGGCTCATATGGAATATGTAGAATTCCTGAAACCCAGGTTCTGGCTTGGGTTCTGACTGCAGAAGTGTTCAGAGTACCTGTATGTTTAATGCAAAATACGAAGCAATAACTTAAGAATTTTAGGAATTTGAGAGGTTTACATCCCACAGGTTTGGTGTATATTTGCAATTAAACCTGTACAAAAGCACACCTAAAAATTCTTAAATAATTCATCAACACATGACACGTAAGGAATGGCATTTTCGTTCACCTGGTCACCATTGCAGCAAGAACCTGGATTTCAGGGAATTATTTTTGTTTTAGTAATTCACATTTAGAAAACCTTGTGTATATCTTCCCATTAAAAACTGTTACATGCATATTTATTGAAGCATGAATATTTGAGATTGCCAGGTTGACTGCCTCCATTAGGCATATGGTATGCAGTTGAAACACAAATCACTATCTAATGTATGCATTCATTTGTTTAACATTTTCCATGATATAAACGTGTGTTTCTAGTATATGATTCATATCCAAGTTTTAGAGTTGCCATATTTATATATTTGGAATTTCATGATTTTTGTATGACTGTTGTATGATATTATCACACATTATGTTTCACAGATACTTCTAAAAAAAGCAAATACTGGGTCTACAATGGAGTTAATTTTATCCTGAAAGGTAAAGATTTAGCAAGCCATGCAAACCTACATTACTACCCCACAGAAAAGTAATGAGAATCACTTTTAATATCATTGTTTTTTCATGTTTGTTTTTTTTATTTATTTCTCAACCGTTTTCTTTAAAGAATGAGGTGCAATAATGGCAAAATGATAATCTTTACTAATGTGTCAATGATTTTCTTCTCCATTACAGCCAAAAAAGACAACCCTAGTTAATGCGCCCAAAAGCTAAAAAAACAAGCAAATTCGGTGAATTTATATCCCCCGCCGAAGTGGCCCTGATTTGTTTATGGTTTATTTTAAGTTGCATAAAATTTCATTCACTGATTACTTAGTTACGGCTGAACTTGTGGATTGTAAATAAATTCAAGGGCAATAACCCTGGGATAAGTGAGATATAAGCTGAAGCAGTTACACTTGTCTCAGCATCACTGCACAATGATGATACTTTTTTTATTCAGTTTCAAGAAATTTTGTTCACCGATACCTAAATTATGGCTAATTTGTGGATTTTAAATCCATTCAGGGGCATTAAATCATGCATTAATGCAGCAATTATGACAAAACTTAATGTGCACTGCTGTGTCATGACAGTACCTAATTATATTAAGTTTCATGAAATTCCATTTATTGGTTACTTAGTTATGACTCAATTTGTTTATTTTAAACCAATTCAAGGGCAATAACTCATTGCTTACTCAAGCAATTCCGACAAAACATAAGATGCACCAATGTGATATGGTGATACATATTTAGTATAAGTTTCATAGAATTCTATTCATTGATTACTTAGTTACGGCTAAATTTGTCAACCATAAATTGATTCAAGGGCAATAACTCATGCACTACTGAAGCCCTTCTGAGGAAATTTCATGTGCATAACCCCATTATGGTGATACATATTCAGTTTAAGTTTCATGAAGTTTTGATAATTGGTGACTTAGTTATGACTCATTTTATTAATTTCAAATCCATTAAAGGGCAATAACTCATGCACTACTGATGCCCTTCTGAGGAAATTTCATGTGCATAACTGCATTATGGTGATACATATTCAGTTTAAGTTTCATGAAGTTTTGATAATTGGTTACTTAGTTATGACTCATTTTATTAATTTTAAATCCATTAAAGGGCAATAACTCATGCATTACTGATGCCCTTCTGATGAAACTTTATGTGCATAACCGTGTTATGGTGATACATATTCAGTTTAAGTTTCATGAAGTTTTGATATTTGGTTACTTAGTTATGACTCATTTTATTAATTTTAAATCCATTAAAGGGCAATAACTCATGCATTACTGAAGCCAGTCTGATGAAACTTCACGTGCATCAGCGCGTTATAGTGATATATATTTATTTTAAGTTTCATGAAATTCCGTCCAGTGGTTAAGTAGTTATGGCTCCGGACGGACGGACGGAAGGACGGACGGACAGACAGAAGGACGGACGGACGGACATGGAGAAAACTATATCCCTCCGCCTTCGGCGGGGGATAAAAAAAAGAAGAAAATTCTCTAATTTTAGACCTAATAACACACATTGCTGTCCTCAGCTTGTAAATGTTGTGAAAGGAGTTGGTGCACTTATTTACACTGTTCATAAATATATTCAAGTTTTTGTGTGAGATCTTAGAATGCAAGCTGATATGATAAATGAGTTGTGTTATGAGAAAACCAACAAAGTGGTTGTGCACAAAAGCACAGACTCAGATCAGCCTTGGCATCCACCCAATCTGATCAGAGCCTTTGCTATGCACTTAAAAGGTAACTATCGCTCAAAGCTACCTCCATGCGGAGATTGAAGACTCTGGTCAGACTGGGTGGATGCTCAGGCTGATCTGAGTCTGCGCTGGGCACACAACCATTTTGTTGGTTTCCTCATGTTGTGGCTCAAATCTTTTTTTCTCATCATTTCATACAGTGATCATGTTTGTATACAGACAGTTATCATTACCGTAATCGACCCATTTACCGCACCATGCGCTTAACTTTTTCAAAATTGCAACAAAAAGATGTGGTTAAAATGTATTTAATAACCGCACACTCAGAACAATGAAATGCAGGGTGACTGGAAAGAGGCAACATGGGTAGGACTGGAAATACTTTGTGTTTATACTTTTCATGAGTTCCCTGTTAATTATTGGGTTTTGTGAGAGTTTCAAAGAAAAAGCAGTGTGCGCTTGTGCAGTTTGTCCGGAAATGGCCTTGGTGTGCGGTTATAGGGGCATGTGCGGTAAATGGGTCGATTATGGTAAATCATGCCATGTTGTTTTGAAAAATATTTGCTACAGATCTAAATGAAAGTGAAACTTTTCAGAAATTCAGCATGTCTTAACACAAATACGGCCTAAAAAGCCAAATGACATATAATATATGTATAAAAACTCAGAGCCCTAGCGATGCCATAGATTTGGGAGAAAAAAGATTTACTTCACTGACTGTACACTAATACATTTTGTCAGTATGGAGACTATGGTTGTCCATCATGCTAATTTGAAGGAGCCCTGGTAGCTTAGTCGTTCAACTGCTGGCCTGCTAAGCTAGCGGTCCCGGGTTCAATCTCCCTTTAGGCGAGAATCTTTTCACATGTAAATGGGGTTCCACTGCACACAACCTTTTATTATCACCTTCCATCGTCCTGATATGACTGAAATACTGTTGAATAGGATGTAAAATTGCAAGTCATCCATCCATCCACATTTGTGATATCTAGCCGTTCATTTCAAATAAAATGAAGGCATAGAGTAAACTACTGTAATGTGCCTAATTTTTGGGACACCTAAAACAATAAATTTTCCATTTGGGACAAATATGAGAAGAGCCCCCACTCAAAGGGGATCTACACTTAAAGGAAAGAATTTGCTCCCCAAGGAGCAAATTCTTTCCTTTAAGGTTAGATCCTTTATGCAAAGGAAGGAACAAATAAAAATGGCAGGGTTGTTTCCCTTCAAAGTGTATGCAGTACTAATAACAACTATCCACTTGCCTTAATGAAGAAAATTAGCAAAAAAAACATCCCAAACTGGCATAATTGGGGCACTGTTGAAATTTGAAGTGTTTGTTTGAAATGTTTTATAGTTTATGGTGTTGGTTATGTATATGTGCAAATAAATACACAGTACACTAGTTTCTTGTTTCTTTATTAATTATCCATCTTATACCAGAGACTTTTATTTATCATTGTTATATTTATCAAGTTGTCAGGATAGACCTCAAAGGGAGAATATTTTGACATGATAATATCTGTCTCCCTTGAAGTTGAAGTAAGTGGCTACCAGAGCTCCAGATAAGAAGGGGTAACAGGGATAATTATGGGATAATTTTCCTTATTTCACCAAAGAAACATACTCTGCGACCCCTCATTAGAACCGTCTCCCCGAAACGGTTCTAATGATGGGTCACAATTTATGTTTCTGTTTTGAGAAACAAGAAAAATTATCTCTGAATTATCCCTGTTACCCCTCATTATCTGGAGCTCTGGGCTACTAATTCTTTCCATTTTAAAGCTGCCCATCTTGATGACAGCACCCTGGTCTAGTGGTGAGAGACTCTCAATTATGGTGCAGAACTGTGTGCAATGGACCCTATTCTTCTCACAAATGAATCCAGTGGAATTCAAAACATTTAAGCTGCGACACAAGAAAACCAACAAAGGGGCATGTGTGTCCAAGGAAGACTCAGATCAGCCTGGGCATCAGACTTGGTGGATGCCTAGACTGATCTGCGTCTTCACATCACACATATGCTACTTTGTCGGTTGGGGTGTGTCGCGGCTCATTTACTTCTAGCTTGAATCAACCCACTGAACTGCTGGAGCTGCCCACCTTAAAGAGGAGATTTGCCCATCAAGGATGCAAATACAGAAAAAATTGGGACTCTAAAATGCTGAATTAATTCTAATAATAAACCCACCTGCTTTAAATAATGCCCCTGCTTCTTTTCCGAATATAATATATTAAATTGCATGAATTCCTGTTTACTTCTTTGGATAAGCAGATAGCTTTCTTAGGGTCTACTATTAGAGGAAAGAATTTGCTCCTAGAGGAGCAAATTCTTTCCTCTAAGAGTTGACCCCCACTGAAAAGGGAGGCAAAAATATTAGAGTTTCTCCTCCTGCAAGTATACCCATTCACCTTAATACTGTTAATTAGAGGTAATTTGGCAGTGGTCGGTTTACTACACTTTAGGCTCTAAATAACACCCCATTTTCAAAAAATGAAATGCCTCCGGCAGTTTAATAGGATTAATACGGTATGTTATTGTCTGGTTTTACAATGCAGTAATGCGTCTAAGGAAGGAATGGCAAACAGTGTATGCCCTGATCAGACTACTCGTTTCGAAGCTGTTTGATCTGGGTCTGCATTGTTTAGATCTTAACACTATTGCAGCTGTCACCCTTATATTATAACTGTTTGCTCAAACTTATCTGTCCCAATAATTAGAACTTTCCCAATAGTCCTCTTTCTCCTTTGACAGGCCATCTCCTCGTCATGCTCAACAAGCCTTCATTATTCAGCTGCGACATGACAAAACCAACAAAGTGGCATGTGCGCCCAGCGAAGGCCTGGGAAAAAAATGAATGAGGCAGAGACTCTGCCGTTTTTAATTTTGCCTCTATTTTCAAAGGAAAATGCCTCCATTTTTGCGACCATTTGTAAAGGGAACAATCTGCTCCCTTAGGAGAAGTTTCTCCCCGTTGTCAAAAAGGCAGAAAAACAGGTGTACCTACATGTACAGCGTTTTTGGGGTTTTTTTTCTTTTCTTGGCTATGTAAATGCACTTGGCAGGTTATTTTCATGCTTCACGGGTGAACTTAAATTTCCATTTTCTTTACTCCTAAGAAAACTCAAACCACTGTCCACTGTTGATTCATCCTCATGAATATAATCTTTACTAAGATTCAAGCCTTTTTCTAATCCTTGTTTCTGAAACTTCACTTTAAGAGCCATTTTATTGATACTATCAAGGTTCTGTTTGACCTGATATTCAGTCTCCTTAGCAAGGTATGCTTCTTTCAGTAGTGCCTCCTGGTGTTTTTTAAGATGATTTTCCTGGTCCCACCTACGAGTAAACTTCTTGGAACACAGCTCACAAGAATACGGCTTCTCCTTTGTGTGGGTACGTAGATGGCGCTTGAGATCGTGACGATCCCGCACCATTAAGTCACAGTACGGACACTGATATTTACGAACACCACGTTTTGATTGATCTAGCAAGGCAGTTTCTGATGGATCTTCATTGTACGATGATTTGAAACCATTGCTTGCTCTTGTGGCTCCCTGGAAAATAGGTCACAGAGCTCCAGAAAAGAGGGGGTAAATGGGAAAATTTAGAGATAAATTTTCTTATTTTTCCATAAAAGCATATGTTGTGACCCCTCATTAGAACCGTCTCATTGAGACGGTTCTAATGAGAGGTCACAACATATGTTTTTGTCGAAAAAATAAAAAATCTAATGATTATCATCTTTGAATTATCCTCAGTTACCCCTCTTATCTGGAGCTCTAAGATACCATCATTTACAAAGATAGCGAGACAACTAAACTTATTATGATAATCATTCTAACATTAGAACACGCTGACTATACTGTTATACCTGTAAGAAGACAAGTAATTATTTCTCCTTCCAAAATTAATCCAAATATGTAAATCAGTTTTGATGAATCTAGATTTTGTGGTTGGTAAGAGAGATATAGATTTCTTTAGGGGTCATAAGAAGGATTTGGATTTTTGGAATTGTATTGAAAGGAAATAACCCATCAAGCAGAGGGGTCATTCTATTCTACAGGGGGAGGGGGGGGGGTAACATTTCTTATAATGAAATATATATGAGCCAGTCTCTGTAAAAACAGGGCTTAATGACAAAAAAATAAAAAAATAACTGCATCACTAAAAAGTATTAGCTTTTCTAAACATTTTCTGAAAATTTGAGATGGTTACCATTATTTATTATTGAAATATAGGCTTTAGAAGCACACAGGTAGAGCAGTTTCTTTATATGACGTTATTAACGTCATGCAAGTATGTTTTGACGTCAATGTCATAACATTTGTTTGAACGCCTTTTACGTGCTTGTTACACAAAATAACTCGGGAAAAGGTGTATTTGCTGATTTTCAATGTATATTTCAAAGCACACACAAGACAATTTGCATGATTTAACATTCTTTCTCAAATGATAGGTCTTTGTGATGGCATACCATCTGTTTTCACGGCTTTGGGGTTACCATGGAATAAGCGGTCATGGCAAGATATGTCATATTTATGACTGGATTTTGTCTGAATTCATAGGCTTTCTGTTATATCTCAACACCTAAGGTATTTTCATGGAAATAAATAGAGGTCCGAAAAATCATTTTTTTTTATGTTTTTCATCCGTTCACAACGTAATTATTACACAATGTCATTAAGCCCGGTTTTCACAGAGAACGGCTCATATGAAATTTCATTTTTTACAACCCTGTCCAGTTATTTACCATTTGTTTGGTTATAAGATGGGAGATTATCCCTCCATTAACAACCACAAATATGAGTAAATCATTGTGTAATTCAGCTATAAAACCCTAAAATGAGTTTTTCTCTTCCAAAGCAATCCCAAAAAGCTTGACCCATCTTACAAGACAAATCTAGATCTTTGGGACTGTTTTGGAAGGGAAAAACCCTGTCTTATAACCAAAGAAATATGGTCTTACAAACCTATCAATGATATTATTCATTGAAGTGTCTATTTTCTGGCTACATGGTACAGAAAAAAAGATCAATGAACTGGGGTTTCACTTTCCCTAAAAATTTGGCTACCTGTGAGTTACTGCTTCAGATGTGTCTTATGAACTCCATGTGACAAACATCCCAGACAGCCTAGGGTCATCTGTCAGGGGAATGTTAACATGAAATGAGTCGCGACACAAGAAAACCAACAAAATGCCCAGTCTGATCAGAGTCTTTGCTGTCCTCATATAGGTAGCAGAGACCCTAATAGCTACCATTTACTTAGCAGAGTCTGATCAGACCTGGTGGATGCCCAGGCTGATCTGAGTCTGTGCTGGGTGCACAACCACTTTGTTGTTTTCTCGTGTTGTGGCTCAAATATAAGGACCTCTACAAAAAAAAAATAATAATAATTCACCTACCTTTGTAGGAGTATCATGATTTTGTAGCTGTATCTTCATGTTTCCCTGTAGATCCATATATGTACCTGGTAAACTTGTGTAAGATGATGAATAAGTTGAACTATCCATATCTGGTAGAGATAAAGCATCCCCTGACAGACCATCCATACCAGACATGTCAGAATCAGACTCTAAATTGTTTGTAAATCCCCTGAATGAACTATTTTTTAAAATATCACAGTCTCTTCCAGCTGCTAGTCTTGCTGTTTGGGCTGATGTGAGCCCCAACTCTCTTCCAAATCCGGAACCATTCTGGTAGTCAGTTCCAGTCAAGAAACTGCTGTAAGGTCCAGTAGAAGAATCATCTGATAAATTTCCACTTTTAAAACTATCCATGTATTCATTTTTATCATCACTTTTAAATGTATCAAAATATTCAGTTTTGTAGTCATCTAGATTACTCTGGTTTTCACCATAAAGATCATCATCTTCACCATTAGGAACTTCAACCTTCACTATAGTGTTCAAGTTAAAACTTGTATCTTCAGTGTCAGAGTCAGACTGGGCCACAGGCAAAGATGGAATCTTTTTAGGTGTGTGCTTTCTTCTTGAAGAATTCCCTGAAAAGAAAGTAAAGAGATAGCAAAGTTCAATGGAATCCTGCCCCCCACTGAATGTTTGCAATATACTGCTCATACAAAAGTAGGGCACATCCTGACATAGAAGTGAGTACAAGAATATGAAGTAATTGGAAGCTAATAGCTACAAGAATTCCGCAGAATGCTATGTCGCACCTGCCTTGCTCTTCCACAGTAGCAGAGATCATGGTTAGATTAGGTTTGATGAATTCATTTAAAAAAATTTGAGCAAACTGGCCTTGCAAACTAAGAAGGATGCAATTCTGGACATAAAATTCAACAGTCAACAGAGTATGAAATAATCATTAAAAATAAAAAGTAGTTAAACAATCCAAGAGACCAGCTTAAGAAAACATTTTATGCCATGTCTGATGATTGTAAGAGGGTTAGTTTGTGAGAAATGTACTTTAATGCTTTGATGCTAGAGTACATACAAATGTGGATGCCAGGTTGACCTACAAATTTCCAAAGCCAACAGAGGACATGAAATATACATTAGGCATAAAGGTTTGATGCTTATACCATTGTGTTAAAAAATAAAATAAAAATGCTAGGGTCAATGCCATGTTGGATGTAAAATTTTACAAAGTCAGCAGCCCTTGAAATAAAGGTCAAGGACAGATGGAAGTGCAACAACCCTTGCGACCTTTTTATGAGGAAACTTTTTGCCAGGTTTGATGATTCTAAGTATCATACTTTGAGAGAAATGGACTTAATTGCTAGGGTCTGTGTAATTTATGACGTGAAATTTACGAAGTCAGCAGAGGGTTAAATATAGGTCAAGGGTAGAAACAAGAATTCCGCGGAATGCGGTGTCTCGCCTGCTAGCGCTCTGTCAAAAAACAGAGCTAAATCAGCAAAGATGTATGCATGAACAAAGTTTCTTGGCTCTAGCCCTAATAGTTTCTGAGAAACAGACCTAAACGTGAAAACTTGACAAAAAATTGCAAAGTCAGTCAACCATAAAATGTAGGTAAAGACTCGATACTGATGATGACTTTGAGCTCTTCTCTTCCAGATGAGTGCATGACCCAAGTTTCATGGCTCTAGCCCTTATAGTTTCTGAGAAAATGACCTAAACGCCAAAACTTGACCGAAAATAGCAAATTCAGTCAACCATAAAATGTAGGTCAAGTCTCAATATTGATGATGGCTTTGAGATCTACTCTTCCAGATGTATGCATGAACCAAGTTTCATAGGAGCCCCGGTAGCTCAGTGGGTTAAGCGCTGGCCTACTGATCTAGCGGTCGCGGGTTCGAGCCCCGCCAGTGGCAGAGTTCTTTCCATCGCAAACGGGATTCCATTGCACACAGCCTTTCATTATCACAAGTCCATCGTCCTGATATGACTGAAATACTGTTGAAAAGGACGTAAAATCGCAAGTCATCCATCCATACCAAGTTTCATGGCTCTAGCCCTTATAGTTCCTGAGAAATGACCTAAACGCAAAAACCCGATGAAAAATTGCAAAGTCAGTCAACCGTAAAATGTAGGTCAAGACTCATTTTTGATGATAGCTTTGAGATCTACTCTTCCAGATGTATGCATGAACCAAGTTTCATGGCTCTAGCCCTTATAGTTCCTGAGAAAATGACCTAAACGCAAAAACCCGATGAAAAATTGCAAAGTCAGTCAACCGTAAAATGTAGGTCAAGACTCATTTTTGATGATGGCTTTGAGATCTACTATTCCAGATGTATGCATGAACCAAGTTTCATGGCTCTAGCCCTTATAGTTCCTGAGAAAATGACCTAAACACAAAAACCCGATGAAAAATTGCAAAGTCAGTCAACCATAAAATGTAGGTCAAGACTCAGTATTGATGATGGCTTTGAGATCTACTCTTCCAGATGTATGCATGAATCAAGTTTCATGGCTCTAGCCCTTATAGTTTCTGAGAAACTGACCTAAACGCAAAAACCCGATGAAAGTTTACGCCGACGACACCGGAAAAGCAATACCTATGTCTCGCTTCTGCTTTGCAGGCGAGACAAAAAGTGCAACGAGCCTTGAGAACATCCTAAGAAGAAACTTAGTACCAAGTTTAATGATTTCAGGTATCATAGTTTGAGAGAAATGGACTTAAAGACTCGGGTCGAGGTAATTTTGGACGTTAAATCTTATGAAGTCAGCAGAGCATGAAGTATAGGTCAAGGGTAGAAAAAAGTGCAACATTCCTTGAGAACATTCTAAGAAGAAACTTTATACCAGGTTTGACAATTGTAGGTATCATAGTTTGAGAGAAATGGGCTTAAACACTAGGGTCGAGGTAATTTTGGACATTGAATTTTACGAAGTCAGCAGAGCGTGAAATATACGTCAAGGGTAGAAAAAAGTGCAACATACCTTGAGAACATTCTAAGAAGAAACTTTATACCAGGTTTCATGAGTGTAGGTATCATAGTTTGAGAGAAATGGACTTAAACACTAGGGTCGAGGTAATTGTGGACGGACAGACGGACGGACTGACAGACGGAATGACTGACAGACGGACAGAAAAGTGAACTCCTATATCGCACCTTGCTAAAGCAGGTGCGACAATAAGTGACACAGAAACAGTTACAGCATGTCAGGTGACCGATAGTAGTACTAATAGACCATGGGGTCTAACCTCTAAATTGAGAACTTACTCCATAAAGGCTGCTCTCTTAAATATCTTAATATTCCTTTTTTGTGAGAAAGTGTCAAAATTTGGCCTTAAATCTTACGTTTTTATCTTCTTTTGTCAGTATGAAATAAGCTACATACTGAACTACATGCCCAAAGCATTACAGAGGTTTTCCAGGAAAGTTTACAGGATAAGCTATTCATAAATTTAGTAACCAGTAGCTATTCTATTTCCCCAATCTACTGTACATGGATTCATAAATGATTACTGAAAACAGATATCAAATAGTGGGAAGACATTTGAGCCGCGACACCAGAAAACCAACAAAGTGGTTGTGCGCCCAGCGCAGACTCAGATCAGCCTGGGCATCTGCCACACTAGAAAACCAACATCTGCCCAGTCTAATTAGAGTCTTCGCTGTCTGCATGGAGGTGGCTTAGACCCTAAGCTACCCTTTAAGCACATAGCTAAGGGTCTGATCAGGCTGGACGGATGCCCAGGCTGATCTGAGTCTGCGCAGGGCGCACAACCACTTTGTTGGTTTTCTCGTGTCGTGGCTCATTAAACAAGATGGCTACTGGTATACTGTCAGCCGAACAACCATGACTTTTCTGGGCCACTGAGCACAGTTCTTACCTCTGGACAATGGCACAATAGGTGTTGTTAAGGTACTTATTGCTGAAGCTCCTATATCCTCAGTCTTATCAAGGTCTCGCTCTTCACCATATATGTCCCTGAAATCAAGAAATAGGTTATGTACCAGCCTTATAGGAAAATAACATTTGTTTGGTTGATTTGGGTTTAACTGCCCTTTGCGACAGTATTTCAGTCTATATCCGGCCGTCTCCCGGAGAGCAAAAGAAAGAAAAAGGAAATGAGAGACAAGAGAAAAACCCTGCCAGCACCTACTGCAAGCACAGTAGGCCCTTGCCCTACATTTATCCAAATAAGTAGGATGCCCCGGCACTGAAAGTTATAACCAGCACTATTATCCAACCACCACCCCCGGGAAAATAACTGTGCATCAACAATGATAAGAAATATAAATATACGTTTGCCAAATTTAGCACAACAGATGTACATTACTGTATTTAACATCTTCAGTGTGACTTAACCCTCAAAAGTTTGAAATGAAAAGGGGATGGGTAGGTCTCAGCAGGTAATGGACTATTCTTGATGAGCCACACTTATTGGTAAGAGATGCAAACAAATGAGCCCTGACACGACAAAACCAACAATGTGGTTGTGCGACCAGCGCAGACTCAGATCAGCCTGGGCGTCCGCCAAATTTGATCAGACTCTTCGTTAAGTGCTCAAAGGGTAGCTTAGGGCCTAAACTACATCCATGCGGACAGCGAAGACTCTGATCAGACTGGGTGGATGCCCAGGCTGATCTGAGTCTGCGTTGGGCGCACAACCACATTGTTGGTTTTGTCGTGTCGCGGCTCAAATAAGCTTGCAAGCACAGGCATCCCACTGAGCCACCTCAACCCCAGTATCAACAAAAACTAATTCACGCCTGGTAAACCTGCTAATTCATAGCTGGTAAATGCGTCATTCCATTCCATTTCTTATCTGGAAATTAAAGAGCCAAACTCCTGCTAATAGAATTCTTTCGAATTAGACGCAGCCGTATAAGTAGCTGTATCGGCACGTATCCGAGAGGGAGCAATCATTATTGCGATTTTTAAACACATGTATATAATACCATCAAATGTTAGTTTGAAGATGATAGAAGTTTTTTGTTTTACATATGATTATGGTTTTAGTTTTTGTTTAAGGGTTTTGGTGTATGACTGTCCAATACTTCATTGTCCTCAGCCGCTGAATTATTGGGTGATTTTGGAAATAGTACATGTCCCTGCGTCTTTCCGTTCGACTGTCTCACTTTCGTTTCCATACTCTTTGAAGTTATTGTACTAAACCCGAATTTGCGAACAAGGATATCCTCCCTTGTCAACAATAATTTCCTCCCTTGTCCTCAGTTTTATTGAACAGGCAGGGTCCTTATTTTGTCGGCTGGTTGGTTGTTTTGGGGTTTAAAGCACATTTGAGGTAGCATTTCAGTCTACAGGTGTCAGTGGCAGTAGGGGAGTAGGACTGGGGGGCGGGAGTGAGAAAAGCCAATGTCAGAAGTAAATAAAAGGATGTTTAAATATGTATATATAAATATATATTCAGTATTTTACCGTAAGTCTCTGTAGCTCAGTTAGTTAAACGCTTGACTAACAAACCGGCGGACCGAGTTCAAATTCCACTTAAGGAATTTTTTTTTATCCTAAAATAACACAGACTTCCGTTCTTACCCTTTTGAAATATGATAGTCAATCTGTTGAAATGGTTGTAAAACCACAGTGGACAACGCCACATGACTGTCACGCAACAGCAGTATGTATGTGTTGTATGGAAACACGAGTGCCATACGAATTCAGGGCGGTCGTCGGCTTTTGAAAAGTGGTGAGGCCATGGAATGCCCCGAGTACCGAAGGCACGAGTGGGGAGAGCACAAGAGGGGTATCCCCCTAGCTCTCGAAAGGAGGTTCGGGGACCTCCCCTGAGGAAAGTTTTGGATTTATAATGCATTTTGAGACCAATTTCGCTTGTGAAACTCAATTGATTTTATGAGTACTTACCTCCCATGAGAAACTCTTTGAATTCAGGACGTCCGAGTCTAGAAGCGATTTTAATGCATTTTGAGACCAATTTACTTGTGAAACTCAAATAATTTTGTGAGTAATTGCTGTATTTCAAATAGTTATCCAAGCTTTTAAAAACTGCCAAGGGTGTTCTCCAAGTGCCGAAGGCATGAGTGGGGGAGACCCCTTTCTCTCGTAAGGGGGGCGGGGGGGGGGGGGTTGCATTTTGAGACCAATTTACTTGTGAAACTCAAATAATTTTGTGAGTATTTGCTGTATTTCAAATAGTTATCCAAGCTTTTAAAAACTGCCAAGGGTGTTCTCCAAGTGCCGAAGGCATGAGTGGGGGAGACCCCTTTCTCTCGTAAGGGGGGCGGGGGGGGGGGGGGGGTTCAGGGCCCTCCCCCAAGAAAAGTTTTGAATTCAGGACGTCTCTAGAAGCTATTTTAATGCATTTTTGGGACAAAGGCAAAGAAGGAATAACGGGGAAAAGTGGTCCGGCCAATACCACATATTCAGCCGAATGAAAAAAGTGGTACGGCCAATACCATATTCGGCCGAAAAAGTGGTCCCGCCATGGCCGGACTGGCCGGACCGCCCACGACGGCCTTGAATTTTATTTCGAAATCGGTGCGTCTTCAACTCCAGTGCGAATGTTGATTGATTTATCCTTCATTTGAAATATAGAATATAAATAAACTTTATTACTTCTCTGCCTGAGATACTCAAACGAAATAACTTGAAAAATGGTGTTTTTTTATTCATTACAGGGCTAACCTTTTCATTTATTCAAGGGAAGTAATAATGTTCATGATGTTCTTCCAAGAAGTAGCTTTAACAAAATACTTGTTTTGGTATATGATGTCGGGCACGCGACGTCGAAATGGCGTCGTTCTGACTATGCGACGTCATGTGCCTGCTGAAGGCATATCAGGGGATAACGTTATCAACACTGTGAAAAAGGGTTTGATGACGCGCTTTTACCACCCTTTCAACAGTATGTCAGTCACATTGAGCCGATGGAAGGAGGATAATGAAAGACTGTGTACAAGAGGACACCATTTACGATTATAAAGGACTTAACCTGCATCAGGATTCGAACCTGGACGGCTGGCTTAGAACATAAAAGCCTAGTGAATTACCACGGCATGAGACTATGGGTCAAGGTAAGAGCAAACACAATCTGATTCAGCTGGCTTAGAGGTCAGTGCCTAACCTAGTGAGCTCCCACTACGTGACACTATGGACCACAGCAAGAGCAAACAACTCTGATTAGCCATGATGCATCTGCGTGACCGCAAATTGGTCACTTACTGTCGTACGTGTCAAGCTCTTTATATTGTCGGTGTTAAAGGCCCCATTGCTCTATCAGCAAGAAATACTGCATCCTGCGGTCCCACCATAGTTTTGTCATTGCAAATGACTGCGAATAGTCAACTTTAAACAAATAAATTATCTTTGAGCTTCACACGAAAAAGGTTATAAAAATATCTGAGTCATTAAGTTGGGAAATAAAATGACCTTCTTTCGATATCACAAACTTTAACAAAATGGTAAAATTACAATGCACATGCGTTCTGTGCCCCGTGTTCTGTTTCTATTCCATCGCTCGACGGGTAACCAGAAAAGGAAATAGCGATTACATGTTCACCCTATTTTTTGTCAGCGATAAGACTCAATCTATGCCCGTCAACTCTCATTTTATCACCAAAAGTGACGGTTGAAGCGCCTCTCATAAAGATTTGTGTTTAGACGATTTTACATCGCGTAGGCATGTGGAGACTTTAAGGGGAAAGACTCATTGGGCTGAATTGTTGATGCTCCAGCTTGCATTGAAGCGTGCGTGTTCAATCCTGTATGCTAGCAGAAGGCGGCGTGGAACAATAATTGAGTCAACGCCATGCAGCGCTGTAGAAACGTTTTTTTTTTTTTTTTTTATATGGCAGCGTGCCCACTGGGAGTGTCTCTCAGTAACCCGACCGGGGAAGCAAACAGTAAATACATACTAGCATCGAAAACAGGAAAGGACACCTCAGTCCCTGTTGCAGCAATGCATGTTGCAATGACCAAGAATTCCAACAGTATGCTGCTGTATTCATTACATAAACAAATTGCCGGTGATCTAATGTTTTAATAGTGTGAAAAACATCTTTTTGGGGACATAAATCAGAGCCATGGGGGCGATTGGTGTGGTAGGTGGCTATTTTGGGTGGGGGTGGTGTCGCAGGGATAATTTTACATATGTGCTCAAGTCATCTATGCTGCATGTCATGCTATTCTAAAAGCATGACAAGGCAATTCTTGTTTAAAATTCACAATCATTAAAGCTACAGACACCATTGCTGTAGCGATGTAAACATTTATGAAATATTTTGTCAGTCGCTGCCAGATCCTTACTGCCACTTTTAAAGAAACAAAACATCATTGAGTTTCACCTAAAACGGTTTTAAATTGATTTTGGTCATACTTTCGACAGTAAACCTGATTTAACTGGTAAAAATTCAATGTACAGGCATGTGACCCATAAACGTCCCGCTTTTTCCATCGCTCGAAGGAAAACCAGAAATTGACGGATTGGTGTGTTGGTTTGTGTTTAACGGCTCTAAGACTTTAAGACATTATTTCAGTCGAGCCGTCTCTCAGAGAGAAGGAGAAAGAAAAGGGACATGATAGACGAGAGAATAAAATATCCAAACAAACCCCACCTGCATCTACTGCAAGCACAGTAGGTTTATCAAAACGGCACCATAAGTCACGCAGCACCATCGTCCGACCACACGACCCCCACTAGATATTGAAACTGCATTTTATGGAACAATGTATCATTTTTCAAAAACATGTTCTGCTTATGTTTGCCACTTATAAGACTCAATTATACACATCAATCTAAACAAAGCATTATGACATTTCCTGTTCAATATCACTGAGGACAAGGGAGGATATTATTGTCCACAAGGGAGGATATCATTATTCGCCAGATTTGGGCTAATAACAATAACCTCAAAGAGTATAGAAAGGAAAGTGTGACATTCAAACAAAAAGACGGACGAACATGCACTTTTTCCAGAATTACCCAACCATTAAGTGGGTGAGGACATTGAAGTAACTCTTAATCAAAAATAGCCATCAGAGGAACTGGCAAATCCCCCGACCAAAGACCCCATGGGCCTTGGTAAAAAGGGTGCACTTCAAAACACATATTAGTAATATATTGTCGTTCTTTTATGCTTCTGATTGACATTAACTGTTAACAGATGCATGATTATCTAACACTCAGACTAAAACAGTATGCTTGACTGCTAAAAAGAGGTAATATCTCAAACAGCCACCATATACACAAATGTATAGCATACGATACATTCAACCTTCAAAATGTGTGAATAACTTCTAAAGTACAAGCCTTACAAACCTAATTTTGAGCTCTCTAGTAAGTGAATTAGGACAAAGAATCCAAATCTGGAAAAAAAAAAAAAATTTTTTTTTGGGGGGGGGGGGGGGGGGGGGGGGGCGGAGGGGGCATGGGAATGTAGAGGGGTCAGAGAGAGTTAGGAACACTGATAAGATATCACAGCATGATCATCAATATTCTAAAAGGTACACAGTTATTCAAATTCTGGAGCTGGCCAGGGTTATACAGATATGAAGCAAAGACTCAAACAGCAGCTCAAACTACCAAAGAGAAATAACTCACAAAGTATAAAAGCAAGAGTTATCATTCATGTATGAGACAAATTGTCATGACCTGTTCTGCATATCTGTGAAGTATCATGAAAATATTTCTAAAGGTATTCAAGCTATGGAGCGGACACCTAAAATCATCAAAGGGAAATAATTCCAAAAGTAAGAAAGCAAGAGTTGTCATTCTTGTTCGCGACACATCATCATGACCTGTTCTACATATCTGTGAAGTATCATGAAAATATTCAAAAAGGTATTCAAGTTATAGAGCGGACAAGAAATCACACCTAAAACCATCAAGGGGAAATAACTCAAAAAGTAAAAAAGCAGGAGTTGTCATTCTTGTTCGCGACACATCGTCATGACCTGTTCTACATATCTGTGAAGTATCATGAAAATATTCCAAAGGGTATTCAAGTTATAGAGCGGACACGAATCTGCCACAAAATCACACCTAAAACTATCAAGGGGAAATAACTCAAAAAGTAAGAAAGCATGAGTTGTCATTCTTGTTCGCAACACATCGTAATGACCTGTTCTACATTTCTGTGAAGTATCATGAAAATATTCCAAAGGGTATTCAAGTTACAGAGCGGACACAAATCTGCCAAAAAATCACCAAAGGGGAGATAATTCAAAAAGTACAATAGCAAGAGTTACCATTCTTGTTCGCGACACATCGTCATGACCTGTTCTACATAACTGTGAAGTATCATGAAAATATTCCAAAGGGTATTCAAGATATAGAGCGGACAAGAAAGTGTTTACAGACGGAAGGACGGAAAGACGGACGGATATGAAGCAAAGACTCAAACAGCAGCTCAAACTACCAAAGGGAAATAACTCACAAAGTATAAAAGCAAGAGTTATCATTCATGTATGAGACAAATTGTCATGACCTGTTCTGCATATCTGTGAAGTATCATGAAAATATTTCTAAAGGTATTCAAGCTATGGAGCGGACACCTAAAATCATCAAAGGGAAATAACTCCAAAAGTAAGAAAGCAAGAGTTGTCATTCTTGTTCGCGACACATCATCATGACCTGTTCTACATATCTGTGAAGTATCATGAAAATATTCCAAAAGGTATTCAAGTTATAGAGCGGACACGAAATCACACCTAAAACCATCAAGGAGAAATAACTCAAAAAGTAAGAAAGCAGGAGTTGTCATTCTTGTTCGCAACACATCGTCATGACCCGTTCTACATATCTGTGAAGTATCATGAAAATATTCCAAAGGGTATTCAAGTTATAGAGCGGACACGAATCTGCCACAAAATGACACCTAAAACTATCAAGGGGAAATAACTCAAAAAGTAAGAAAGCATGAGTTGTCATTCTTGTTCGCGACACATCGTCATGACCTGTTCTACATATCTGTAAAGTATCATGAAAATATTCCAAAGGGTATTCAAGTTACAGAGCGGACACAAATCTGCCAAAAAATCACCAAAGGGGAGATAATTCAAAAAGTACAATAGCAAGAGTTACCATTCTTGTTCGCGACACATCGTCATGACCTGTTCTACATAACTGTGAAGTATCATGAAAATATTCCAAAGGGTATTCAAGATATAGAGCGGACAAGAAAGTGTTTACGGACGGAAGGACGCCAGGCTCATCGCTATATCCCCCGAACCTTTCGGTCGGGGGATAAAAACTAAAAGCTTTAGGTATATGTAAAACAAGTACCTTTATCTACTTCAAACTAACATTTGATGGCATTATATAGACCTGTTTAAAAAGGCAAAACAATGACTTCTCCCTCTCCGATACGTTCAGATGCGGCTACTTATACAGCTGCGTCTTATCCGAAAGAACTCTAATAGTAAGCCTAAATATAGCAGTGAGTTTGAAAAGCACATTGCATATGCGTTTTGATTTTTTGTTGAGTTTTTTAGTTCTGGATTAATGTTCCAGTAAACAGTATTTTAGTCATGTCCAGATGTTGCCTCCAAATATGTAGGCCTGAGAAAAATGACACTTAGATCCTGCAACAGCTACTAGCAGCTCGGCCGCAAAGGCAGCAGGTAGTCCATCTACACTGCTCAAAATATTTTAAGGAACAGCTGACATTTTCCCATAGACATTACTACAACATATACCCAGTTCCACGGCCCATAAATTCGATCGCTAAAGGCCAAGAATTCACCATTCCGTTGCAGGGACTGCAAGAACAATCCCAGTTTTAGACAACAAGAATTTCAATACAACTGATACCCAGATCATTTCCATGGAACAGATTTTGCATTTTTCGATTTTTCTGAAAATGAGGTATTTTTCTGGAAGTCTATAAATTCTCATAAACTTAAGTTCAAAGTAATCCTTTCAAACAGGTCACCTTGTAAGACATTCAGCTTCATAGGCAAACTGATTGTGTTGATTTTGGTTGTAATTTTCATGCTCTTCCACTGTTCTGAAATAATGCAATTTTTTACCAAATTTCATTTGTACAAAAACAGTCCATGGGCATGAGCAGGATAATATTGGATCAAAACTTGTGCTGTCAGTAACCTCGACCCTCTTTAAGAAAACTGGCAAAAAATTGGAAAACATGTCTTTGTCGAGCAAAAGTAAATGGCCCTCAAAGTGGGAATGCGTTGCACTGGCGTCTACGGAAAAATATTTGGCATTCCTTCAAATGTTTTGAGCAGTGTATTTTGCAGGCTAAGATGGACAGAGGCCCATACGTGCTTTGAAGTAAAAGAACTTGTGGCAGTATCAGAAATTTCGGCTTGGCCACTTTCATGAGTTCTCTGATAACTCCCCTTGTTTATCTTTATAAACAAAGCTAAAATTTAGCATTAACTCTTTTGGTGGTAAGTTTAAATAGAAATGCACTTTCGAGTGCCAAATTTATTTTACAAGTAATCTTAATATTGGGTTTTTCTGGAAAAATCTGGTCGTAGACTTTGAATTACTTCCCTTGGTACTGTAAAATGGAGCTATTTAACAGGACTGTGCCGCTCACATTCAAGCTACAATAGCGCTCTGTCTAGCAGTCGCATCTGGGTGATAATGGCCCCGAAAGAGTTAGTATACTTTTGATAATTATGAGTTTAATAGCATTGTTATATGCTGGCAATCCATTTGAAGAATCTTGAATTTTTAAGTGGTATTGGAACAGAGAGTAATCCAGCTCTGAGACCTTTAATATGCAAACTAACCTCAACTAAATTTGAGCGCAACAGGACAAAACCAACAAAGTGGCATGTGTGTCTAGCGTAGACTCAGATCAGCCTGGGCATTGCCCAGCCTGATCAGAGTCTTCTCTGTGTGCTTAAAGGGTAGCTAAGCGTCTATGGTACCTCCATGCCAACAGAGAAGACTCTGATCAGACTGGGTGGATGCTGAGGCTGAACTAAGTCTTCACTGGACGCTCATGCCACTTAATTGGTTTTGTTGTGTCGCAGCTCATTTAATCATCTATCATCAAGTGGCATCCTCAATGGACAGATCACTTTGAACTGGCCTTAAGGTGTCTGGGTACACCATCATGTTTTCTGAAAATTTTTCAAAGGGAGACAACTTTTGTGACATCCTATTTGCTTCCCTTGACAATGTAGCATTTTGAAAGAAGAGCATTTGCTCCTGTTGTACTTCATCCTACCATATTAATCCTAATAAATGCTCCTGCTCTAATTAGGGCTTCTACGTTTACACGGATAAATGGTAGCAGTTCATGTATATGTGCTAAACGTTTACAAAAGTCACACATCGTTTAACCGAACCTGAACACCCGGTAAACCACCAACAAGTTACACAGTTAAGTGTGTAATGACGTTGCCCCCGCACCTCGGCAGAAGGTATCAACAGCGCAGTAACGGGCGCCGTCTTTCATAGTCGTCAGTGGTCAGTCTTAATGCACTTGACAGCGTCCTCGGAAATGTCTATTAAAATCTTTATTTTCTAAATTCTGTGTACTCTATGCAAACCAGTGACATGTACGAGTTTTTCAGAAAACTGTTACGTCATAATCGGCAGCTAATTTTATATGGTACAGATCAAAGGCAAGGTAATCTCTGCCAACAACACGTGTTGCGCAATTAAAACAAGGGCTTCGCAAGCGGCGCATAATACGCCCGTGTTAATGTCATAAAGGAATGAACAAGATTGTTTACAAAAGGACAGACAGGCAGATAAACAGGGGAAACCACACTTTAATTAATGACAGCAACATTATTTAAATATTTAACACATCAAATATTATTAGTATACCAAAAATCAGCTTCCAAGGTGAAGTGGCTCCTAAGTTGAGTAATGCGAAAGTCAAACAAGGGAGATAATTCATAAACTAAATATACTAGATATACCATTCTTGGTTCTAATACATTCCCTTCACAATATACACATCTCCATAAAGTTGTGTTAAAATATTCTAAACGGTTAAGGAGTTATAGAGTAAACAGGAAATTTATGCATGGGCAGATAATCCAGTAAGCAAGCCAGAGTTGTGGTTCTTGCTCAGGATACATTGCCCCATTATTACACACATTCCTACAAAGTTTCATTCTAATATTTCAAAGAGTTAAAGAGATATGGAGTGAATGGAAATTCCTAAAAATAATGATCAAAGGGAGGTTACTCCAAAAATAAGAAAGGGGGAGCAACCATTCTTATATGTGACACATCATCTTGTGATCATGCACATTGTTATAAAGTTTCATCATGATATTCCAAACAGTTACCGAGTTAATGTATGCACAACATAAGTATACACAAAAATAGTCGAAAAGAACTAATAAAAAGGGATGTAACTCACAAGCGAAGAAAGGGAGAGCAACCACTGTTGTACGCGACACATCGTTGGGACTTCATACACATTGCTATGAAGTTTTATGAAGATATCCCAAACAGTTATCTAGTGATGGCGCGCACAAGACCTGCAGGGGGAAAAAAACAATCAAAGGGGCATAACTTGGAAACTAAGGAAGGGGGAGCAACCATTCTTGTATGTGATACATTCCCCCTACCTACTTCATATGCCTACAAAATTTCATTAAGATATCCCAAATAGTTGCTGAGTTATGGCACATACAAGAATGTTTACGGACAGAGGAAAGGGAGTTTACTCCAAAATTCAGAAAGGGGGAGCAACCATTCTTATATGTGACATATTATCTTGTGATCATGCACATTGCTATTAAGTTTCATCATGATATTCCAAACAGTTACCGAGTTAATGTATGCACAATATAAGTATACACAAAAATAGTCGAAAAGAACTAAGAAAAGGGATGTAACTCAGAAACGAAGAAAGGAAGAGCAACCATTGTTGTACGCGACACATCGTTGGGGCTTCATACACATTGCTATGAAGTTTCATGAAGATATCCCAAACAGTTATCTAGTTCTGGCGCGCACAAGACCTGCAGGGTAAAAAGCAATCAAAGGGGCATAACTTTGAAACCAAGGAAGGGGGAGCAACCATTCTTGTACGCGACACGTTCCCCCTACCTAATACATATGCCTACAAAATTTCATGAAGATATCCCAAATGGTTACTGAGTTATGGCGTGCACAAGAATGTTTACGGACGGACGGACGGACGGACGGACAGCGCCACGCCATAATACGACCGTTTTTTCAAAACAGGCGTATAAAAATAGGACGACCTCAGGATCTTTGTTTCACAGGATAAGCTTACCGCGAAGGTGAGATAATTGCAGCTTGTAACATTGACAGTATTTATCAATTAACGGGATAATTATGTCCAATGTTTAATAAATCTAATCCATGTACTTATGAAATACGGTCGAAATAATTGCTGTCATTGGCCATTTGTCAATAGAAAATGTGTCTTTTTAATTCAGTCAGTTACTGTAAACTTCCAGTTGACCCCCCCCCCCCCCCCCCCCCCCCCCCCCCCGAAAATGACAGCGCCTGTTTGGATGACACATTGTGGTGTTTGGATGACACATTGTGGTGACATATAAAGGTACCGGGGCATCTCATAGATGTCTGATACTAAGAATAAAATTTCAACGGTAATGTTCCTTAAAACCGAAATGTTTCGTTTTCTTGCGCTCATGTAAACGTTTACAATATTTTGTAAAAACGTAGAAGCCCTAGCTCTAATAAATGTTCCCTGCTTCTTTTCTAGAAAAATGTTATATATTGACTTGCTAACCTCTTTGTATTCAATCAGTTTTAATAAAGGGATCAACATGAATTAATATTTCCGTCTCTGGAGGACGCAGCTTTTGGGATGGGGTCAACTATTCAAGGAAAGAATTTGCTCCCAGAGGAGCAAATTCTTTTCTAAAAGAGGTGACCCTTTTAACAGGGGAGGCAAAGAAAGGAAAAACAGTAGAACTGCTTCATCTGAGAGTATATCCATTCACCTTAATACTGTTTATTCAAAGTATGTTGGCTATGGCTGATATACTACTCTTTACTATGCTTTAGGGCCTACATAACACCCACCTACCCCCAACCCTTGTATAAAATGCAAACGGCCCCGAGACCTTTAATAGGATTTATACGATACTTTGCACTTTGGTGCAAGTACAACAGGTCATTTACCACCTAAATGAACAGGCCAGTGTGACAATGTACCAACCTTAATGGACTGCTATCATCCAAACTGTGTGACTGAGGTTCAGGCTGAGCAACGGTGTCCTGAGACTGTTTCTTCAGTTTCTTGTGTCCACCAGTATCAACATTTGTTTTCCTCTTGTAGCTTGAAGATGGAGAGACTTTCCTTGTCTTTTTCTTACAGTGTACTAAAATTTTATATTTAACAGATATCAAAATGGTACCAAAATTCTAAATACTTGGACAGATAGGTCAATTACAGCCAATCCTGAATTACAATCATGACGAGACCTTTAGTTTAACAACTATCCTTTCAGTCAAAATGAAATGTCTTTTTTTTGCACACTATTATAGTCAGATATACTCCCTGCCCCTTTTTATCCAAATAAAATCGTTTCCCTAAATTTCACTTGACATTGTATTATTATACTTTAATCCAGGGTGATGTTCATAAAAATGTTTTGATTTCAGATAATAAGATCAGCATAATAAGTATATGCAGATTAGCAAAATCTTGAGTCAGTAAGAAAATCAGTACTAGTCTTCCAATCACATGATGATATCCAGGTAATTTTCTCATTTGCCCATTCATTTCATTGGATCAATCATACATTTTCAATAGTGTACCATGGTTCTCCCACATTTGTTATACTTTTGCTTTAAACAATTCTAATGCAATATTAAGACCTCAACTAATGGCAAATACCATAATGTGCTTAAGTGTTGAGGCACCTAAAATATTTAATTTTCCATTTGTCCCAAATGGAAAATTGATTTTTCTAGGTGTTCCAAAATTTAAGCATATAGTAGTCAATTTAGATTATTTCAGAGCTATCATGTACATGTTTCCTTTTTTTCTTTTTAACTAAAATACCAGAGGACCAATGGTCCTGTAGCTCACCTAACACTTGGTCCTGGTATATATTTTAATGCTTTTATACATGTACATGTATATAGCACCAGGGCAGTGGCAGATAACCCCCTCCCTTGGGGATTAATGTTGAGTCCCAATTCTATATACCAAGCCACAAGGTCACTGGGCCTTTGTTTCTGGACAAAGATTTCCTGAAGAGTTTTTATCATATATGGGCGTGGTGGCCACCATGTTCATGTGACCATGACCATCTGAACAAAATTTGATTCCTTTGACCCAGTATAAAAGCTCCATATGAAATACAGTAATCATTTGTATAAACTATGATGGGCCTGAGTGCCCAATGCTACATACCGGTACCAAGTTTCAAGGTTATAGGCCTTTCGGTTCTCCAGAAAAAGAAGTTTGAAGAGTTTTTACCATATATGGGCATGGTTGCCATCTTGGCCAAGTGACCAAGACCATCTGAACAAACTATGGTTCCTTTAAGCCGGTGAAGCTCCATGTGAAATATGGCTTCAATTGACCCCAGTGGCCTCTGAGAAGATGTTTGAAAATGTTGACGGGTGACAGAATCTCAATGACCTTGTACAAAAGTCAAAGAATGACCTTGACCTTTAACGACAAAATATCTTCATCAGATCATTTTGTCAACCATATATACCAAATATTGTACCTTACATTTAAATCGTTTCTGAAAAATCCACTGTTTAAGCATTTTCCCATATAAAAACCTACATAATGTACAAAAGTTGACAGTGTCATAAATTAGGTCAAGGTCAACGCACGATCATTTGTATAAACTATGAAGGGCTTGAGTGCCTAAAGGTACATACCAAGTTTCAAGGTCATACGCCTTTTGGTTCTGGAGAAGAAGATTATTTTGAAGGGTTTTTACCATATACGGGCATGGCGGCCATCTTGGTCAAGATCCGGAGAACAAACTTTTATTCCCCGATCAAACTTAAGACTCCATATGAAATTTTGCTTCAATCAGACCAGTGGTTTCAGAGGAGAAGATGTTTTGAAAATCTTGATGACGGACAGACCGACAAATTGACCTTGACCTTTAGTGACATAATATCTTCATCTGGTCATTTAGTTGACCATATATACCACGTATTGAACCTTAGACTTAAATAGTTTCTGAGATATCCACTGTATAAGGGTTTTCCCATATAAAAGCCTAACCTACCAAAGTTGACCATGTCGTAAATTAGGTTAAGGTCAACGCAAGGTCATCATTTGTACAAACTAAGATGGGCTCGCATGCCCGATGCTACATACCAAGTTTCAAGATCATAGGCCTTTTGGTTCTGGAGATGAAGATTTTCAAAGAGTTTTTACCATATATGGGCATGGCGGCCATCTTGGTCATGTGACCCAGACCGCGGGTATAAACTTTAGTTCCCCTATCCCACTGAGACACCATATGAAATTTGGCTTCAATCTCCCCAGTAGTTTCAGAGGAGAAGATGTTTGAAAATCTTGATGACGGACAGACTGACAAAATGACCTTGACCTTCAGTGACATATCTTCATCTGGTCATTTAGTTGACCATATATACCACATACTGAACCTTAGACTTAAATAGTTTCTGAGAAATCCACTATATAAGCGTTTTCCCATATAAAAGCCTAACAGACCAAAGTTGACCATGTCGTAAATTAGGTCAAGGTCAATGCAAGGTCATCATTTGTATAAACTATGATGGGCCCGCATGCCCAAAGCTACATACCAAGTTTCAAGGTCATAGGCCTTTTGGTTCTGGAGAAGAAGATTTTTGAAGGGTTTTTACCATATATGGGCATGGCGGCCATCTTGGTAATGTGACCAAGATACCGCGAACAAACTTTCGTTCCCTCAACCCATGGAGGCTGCATATGAAATTTGGCTTCAACAACCCAGTGGTTTCAGAGGAGAAGATGTTTGAAAATCTTGACGACGGATGGTCCTGACGGAATGACCTTGACCTTTAGTGATATAATATCTTCATCTGGTCATTTAGTTGACCATGTATACCAAGTATTAAACCTTAGACTTAAATAGTTTCTGAGAAATCCACTGTTTAAGCGTTTTCCCATATAAAAGCCTAACGAACCAAAGTTAACCATGCCGTATATAGGTCAAGGTCAACGCAAGGTCATGATTTGTATAAACTATGATAGGCCCGCATGCCCGATGCTACATACCAAGATTCCAGGTCATAGGCCTTTTGGTTCTGGAGAAGAAGATTTTTGAAGGGTTTTTACCATATATGGGCGTGGCGGCCATCTTGGTCATGTGACCAAGATACCGCGAACAAACTTTCTTTTCCCTCAACCCATGGAGGCTGCATATGAAATTTGGCTTCAATCGGCCCAGTGGTTTCAGAGGAGAAGATGTTTGAAAATCTTGACGACGGATGGTCCGACAAATTGACCTTGACCTTTAGTGACATAATATCTTCATCTGGTCATTTAGTCGACCATGTATACCAAGTATTAAACCTTAGACTTAAATAGTTTCTGAGAAATCCACTGTTTAAGCGTTTTCCCATATAAAAGCCTAACGAACCAAAGTTGACCATGCCGTTTTTAGGTCAAGGTCAACGCAAGGTCATGATTTGTACAAACTATGATAGGCCCGCATGCCCAATGCTACATACCAAGTTTCAAGGTCATAGGCCTTTTGGTTCTGGAGAAGAAAATTTTTTAAGAGATTTTACCATATATGGGCGTGGCGGCCATCTTGGTCATGTGACCCAGATACCGCGAACAAACTTTTGTTCCTCCAACCCATGGAGGCTGCATATGAAATTTTGCTTCAATCAGACCAGTGGTTTCAGAGGAGAAGATGTTTGAGAATCTTGACGACGGCTGGTCCGACGGAATGACCTTGACCTTCAGTGACATAATATCGTCATCTGGTCATTTAGTTGACCATGTATACCAAGTATTAAACCTTAGACTTAAATAATTTCTGAGAAATCCACTGTTTAAGCGTTTTCCCATATAAAAGCCTAACGTACCAAAGTTGACCATGCCGTAAATTAGGTCAAGGTCAACCCAAAGTCATGATTTGTACAAACTATGATGGGCCCTCATGCCCGATGCTACATACCAAGTATCAAGGTCATAGGCCTTTTGGTTCTGGAGAAGAAGATTTTTGAAGGGTTTTTACCATATATGGGCGTGGCGGCCATCTTGGTCATGTGACCCCGATACCCGGAACAAACTTTTGTTCCCCCGACCTAGGTAGGCTCCATATGAAATATGGCTTCAATCGGCCCAGTGGTTTCGGAGGAGAAGATGTTTGAAAATGTTGACGGACAAGGTTGGCAAAATGCCGGCAAATATGAGTATTTTCCATGCCAGCGGTATTTACCGGTAAATACCGGCAAATACTGGAAAATACCGGCAAATACTGGTTGATTGAATTGACCAACCTGGAAGTTATACAATAACCTACACTCAAAATCCATAGGGGTATTTCAATCATACTGGTCAACTGACTTAATATTTATACTGAAGTTTAACAGTTGTATCAACTTATTTATTTAATAGTTTATCAAGTCAGTGAAATTTTGAACTTTGTTTTAGGGGAAAAAGTAGCCTGTTTCGTAGCTGGACATTTCTCTCTGTGGGCACAGAGTCGTGCAGCTTTGGCACTCACTAACTACTGTTTTGCAGTCAGTAAATCTTGCACTGCATGGTCTTGTTGTCTTGTTCAACAAGAGCATAGGATCTTTTGGCTTCATGGTGAATAGTATTTAGATTATGATGTGTGATGGTTCAGCTTTAGGACTGATTATGACAAATTATTGTCTGACTGCTATAAACATGATAATGTATTCAAGAGTTGAAGCCATACTATAGCTTAAGCCATACCTATAACACCTCTATGTACTTCACCTTGACTAAATGTCTAACTTTTGTATAAAACAGATAACCAGTCTGACAACTTATTGTTTCCATCCTTGCCCCAAGCAATACTCTTCCCCCTTAAATAAACATTGTCTTGAAACTTGTTGTTTTAATAATTTGGACATTGTCTTGCAAATTGGGTGTCACAGGCAAATTAACCTGTAATTTCTCACCTGTATTTTTATGCTGTTGAGTACTACAAATACTAAAGTGGAATCAAGATACTATTCATACTTGTGAATTTGTCAAATTTTTTGTCTTAAATCCACTTTTTGGCTGTTTCAACCTGCTTAATTTGTGAATGATTTTATTCTTTATGATGATAAACTTATATTTTTAATATAGAAATGAACTAAAACATCATAAAGTCATTTATTTTGAATATATATTTTTTTGAGTTAACTTGGTTCTGGTTTTAGCAAGATTTAAAAGTGAATAAGTTCAATCGACCAGTATTTGCCAGTATTTTCCACTTTGGGAGTATTTTCCAGACCGGTAAATACCGGTAAATTCCACTGGTAAATACCGGGGGTGGAATTTACCGCCCAACCTTGTTGACGGACGATGGACGGACGGATGGACGACGGATGCCTGGCTATACTATAAGCTCACCTATGAGCCTAAAGGCTCAGGTGAGCTAAAAAAAAAAGAAGAAAAAAAACCTTCCGATTCATACCAAAACAGAATTAAAATGCTTAAATGCCAGTGAGCACTCGCATAAAATGATCTCTTATGATACCTACCTCTACAATAGCGCAGAAACTGATGTTTGACAAGAGCCAGATCAGACTGCAGCACAAATTTCTCCCCAAACTGTGACCCTAATACATTGGTGGTGTCTTCAGAGATATTGGCTGTCAGTATTACTGATTCTTCTCCTGCGTCTGACAGTCTCTGTAACTGTATAAAATAGGTACATAATAACCCTACATGTATACTGACCATAATTAATTAACTAATGGTAATACAGTACTTATATAGCAAAAGTAGCCCACATCATCAGTTTAACTTTTCCAGCACAGGGTGGCAGGGTGGTCAAGACAAAGTAAGGGGGGGGGGATTTTATTTGTTTTCCATATGATTCCTATACAGATTTCCAAAATACAGACAGGGAATAAAGCCTGAGTAGAAGGGAGAAATCCCTGCCTCCCGCCTCTTAATGGCACCGGTAGACCTCCATTTTTTGCTGTCATTTTTACCTGACTTTCTGTTTGCTTCTCAGGAAGAAGCCATTCCAAAAGAGGGTCTCCTCTAAAAGAAAACAATTTGCGCATATTAGAGCCAATTCTATCCTTCAGGGATGATCCTTATGGAGAAGGGAGGCAAAAATGAAAATGCCAGAGTTACTCCCCCTGAAGTTGTACAGTACCATTCCCCTTAACCACACAACCTTGAACAGATTGCCAGATAAAATAGTGTAGACCCAGAACAGACTGCTCCTTCAGGATCAGTCTGATTAGAGTCTGCACTGCTTTATCATATTTGCTTTGTAACCTGTGACTGTTGTGACCTCTCATCTGAAGTGCCTCAATGAGGTGGTTGACATGAAGTCACATGTTTTGAAGATAAAAAAAATTATCCAATAATTATCAGGCCTGGATCCAGACCACAACTAGGTGGTGGGGCTCTCTCTGGACAACTGGTGCCACTTACGGCCCAAAGAAAGGGGCCATAATCAGAGTTCCAGATGAAATAGAGTTTTCGATGAAAAATCAAGATATTAAAATATATGTCATGGCATCTCACTGGAATCACCTCAATGATGCGATTCCAATGAGATGTCATAACATATATTTCAATCTAACCTTATGGGATATCACCTCAAATTATCAGCAGGTGCTCTTTATTACCTACATTTTCCTGCATTGTATTGGACACAGAGTCCAAAAGCCCAATCTCTGGATCTGGGGCTGATATGTATAATATACTGTCTTATTTAGGGCTCTGAATAAAACCTACCAAATTTTGAATCTCCCACTTGAGCACAACTTTCAATGATTTCTGACACTGCACACTGCTCCAGTCAGGTAGTTCATGACTCGGTACTGGTACATTGTTTGTCTGTAGCTCCCTAAACACCTGCTGCTGTTGATATGGTAGCTGAGCCTGAGCCATCTCACTATAATAGAATTGGAAAATGAAAAGGGAAATCAGTCACATGTGTACAATAAACAGTCAAATCAGCCTGCATAAACTGCCCTAAAACCCAAGATTGGGAATAAATTTGATCGACTGATAGACAAAATTCACAAGCTTTTCTGGGATCAGAGATATAGTGATGAAAACACCTAAGATCAGGTTTATTTTACTCATGACATTGTGTCCTCATACTGTTAACAGTTACCATAGCCTTTTTCCCCTTTTTTCTCGCTTTTTATGTTTAATACAACTAGCAGCATTTGATAAGTAGTAAATATCGCCAACACAGAAAACTTTCTGTAGACAATCTGTGCCCAGTTTAAATTGTAGCTCATTTTCTCAGATGAACCCAAAGGTCTGTTAACAATCAGACTGGAATGATTTTAGCTATTCTAACTACATGTATAGAGAGAAGTGCCCCATATGCTTCCTGTGAAATATCAGCCAAATCAGTCCAGTAGTTTTGGAAAAGAAGTTGTTTGAATGTTTTTTACCATATGCAGGGTTCGAAATTAACTTTTTTTCTCACTTGCTAAATTTAGCAAGTGCTCAATTTTTCTACTTGCTAAAACAGTAAGTCCACTTGCTTTTTCTCTGAAACCATAATTTTATGTAATTATACCATTAAATGCCCTGTATTGTTAGTTTATGCAATTAGTAATGTATCCCAGCTGGGTGGGCTGTCTGTTTAGCTTTAAACAAAATCAGGCATATGGCCCCCTAGCCCAGGCTAATTTCTAAGTTCAAATCTATGGGCCGTTAAAGTTGGGGAAAGACAGAAAAAAGGAAAAAGGCTGGGATGAACACAGTGACTCATATTCACCTAGTGGTTCTCATTCATTATACATGTACTCCCCTTTTCCCTATCTGACAGACAATATAAGAGGCTTTACCTCACATCAGGGCCATGCCTGCACACCTTACCAGGTTCTCTTCACAGCTACTTGTTTCATATTCCAAAGCAACTCTGAGCTCTTTCTCCCACTTCTGTGCAGTTTTTATAGGGACAGTTTGGGTTTTTGGTCCCATAGAGTCAGTCTTCATGCCGTGTACATGCTCTTAGAGAATTGACCCCGACCGACCCGACTTACTGCTATATAGACTCGGGTTACTCGGGGTATCGATTTCACATGTGTTTCCAATGAAACTGGTCGTATAATCCTCCGGTATACCAATAAATGATACAGAATTATGCAACTTCGCAGCAGTGCCCTAGGCGGCGAAGATAACGCATTTAACCGATTTTCTCTAGTTAAAAGTAAAACATGACTATCCCGCATCCTAATCTTGATATTAACTAGAAAATTGAAATCCTCATTAAAAGTTATGTTGTTTAGGCGTTTTGAACAGATTTCTACGTTAAATTTTAAGCGTTTTGTAATATAACAATTTTGTAATGGCACGGGAACCAGCGAAACAGTATTCCCTCTTTTACAGCCTTTATAAACAAATAGTTCCAGTTGTATTGCAAACTTATTTTCGTATGATTATTCAAAAATATGTCTTCAAACACACTGACTGTATTTAGAATAATAGTAGACAAAACCTTATCATTTAATATGCGATTTTCTAGAGTATTTTATGAGAGCGTTCTTTAATCGGCGCACTAATACCGTGAATCAGGTTTCAGTAGCACCGCTGATAAAAATACTATATGCTTGAATTACCTGTATTATTAACCGGGAACCAGAGATAATGGCAAAAGTAGTTCACAGCGCTTGTTCAGCTGATACCTGCAGTGTCCAGATAATTAGGGGATGGCGAAAACATCTGGTCTGATTATCAGTTAGGCATAAATTTTAGGTTATTTTTCTCTAAGAGGATGTACACATCATGTGGTGGGTTTATTTTCAGAAGGTTTTTCTTCCTGATCCCCTGTTTTGCCCCTTTTCCAGTTCACAATTAAAATCTGTCCATGTTTATTGATTTGAGAACATGTGCTTTTTGATCAAACTGAAAACAGACGCTTGCAGATGCGGGTTGTCACAGACGCTTGACAAGGGGCACCATATTGGAGAATCAATATAAAGCAAGCACCTGGGTGATCAAGACGAGTTTGCGACTGCGCATCTTGTTCTGCACATAAACAAAAACTTTTACACTTCCGGATTAGACTTATTTAGTTCTTTGCACCGAGACAACTAAACTCGCAAAGAAAAGCAAGTAGTGGTTTCTTGGACTCGCAGTCTGTAAATTTTGGTCGCATTTTGCGAGTATGCGAGTCTAAATTCGAACCCTGCCATATGTGGGCATCATGACGCAACTGGTTTTAGCCAATAATTTTTTCCCAATTTTGGCTAGGGGCCTTTTTTCAAAACCCCTGGATAAAGCCCTGTGACGGAAAAGTTCATTATCATAACATTCGTTCTCTATGATTTAACAATGCATGGATGTAGAAAAAGGCAGCTAGATTTGTAACGGGGAATTACACATATGAAACTGGGAGTATGACTGGCATTCTGGAGAAACTTAAGTAGGAATCCCTGAAAAAGAGATGGAAAGATAGTAGACTCATAATGCTTTACAAAGGTCTGAATGGTGCAGCCAGTATACCCATAAATGAACTTGTTCCCCCAAGTAGACGTACCAGGAATCATCATTCCCTGGCATTTCAAACTCTATTGGCTGCGACTGACATTTACAAGTCCAGTTTCTTCCCCCAGATTATTAGAGATTGGAATTCCTTGGAAGATTCCATTATTTCTGCTGCTGAGTGTGCAGAGGATTCAGTTACTATGTTTACTTCTCTTGTAAGGGGACCATCGAATTACCCCAAACCACCCCAAACCGCCTAAAAACCACCCCAAACCACTTTTCTTAATTATGGGCTAATTTTAATATAGAATATTAAAATGATTAATTATGACTATCGATGTTCTTGCATACATTTACACCATTTTCAGATTAGAATAGCTTGCAAACCATTTGTTTACGCTTTTTATGATTTCAAAATTATAAAATGAAAAAAATAAGCATTATCTTTTTATGCAGAAAAAGTGATTTTCATATGGTATGTGCGGATAATATCATAGTGGCATATGTATACATGCCGTTTATGTTGACATTTCATTTGCTTGCATGTCTTCATTTATGTTTGTCAGAACATGTGTGTTTTCATGCATGTGAAAGTATATGCATGTTATATACTATTCAGATTCACGGAAGCACAAATACAGTACACGCAACGTGAAGACTTGATCTGACATGCTCTCGCGAGAAATTTTAATCTTTTCCACGAAAGTTTAGTGGGGTTTTTGCGTGTGAAATGCGTGGGAGATGCGAGACACTCGCAAGATGCGTGACGTTAAACTCGCGAGAAAACAATTTCTTTTCACGCGAGACACGCAACTTTCGAGAGAAAGGATTAATTCCATGTATGCTCAGGTGAGTCATCGGCGCCAAACTTAATCACGCGTGACGCATGTTTTCGAGTGGAAAGGATTAACGATTCCTGTCAATTTCACAGGTCATTATAAGTTGTACAGGTAATTTATTTATATTTTTACATTGGGCCTAAAAAAAAGTTGTGTGATTCCGGTTTCCAACCGACTGGTCTTTTTTGGCGCCGACTCAAAAATTTTTAGCGGCAAAAATTACGAGCGGCAATTTCCGCCATTCCGGAAATAACCAAAAGTGCCGAACAAATAGACAGCGTTAACCGCTCACGCTGTGACGCGTAAAGCATACCAGTTTGTCGCATTGTATCTAATACTGCGCAGGCTGATCCTAATATTTACTATCAGCGTATGGAATAAGATTCCCTTTCACCGTTTTGTGCTCTGAGCGGCGTCCTTTGATGTCAAGCACGAGACTGACCTATAAACGTGCTGTTTTTACGTATTTCAACAAATGCTACCGTCTTCACATTTTATTATGGCGAAGGCCCTGAATGCGTTCAGTCCATACCTGCCAAGTTTTTGATTAACAAAAGAGTGAGACTGCGCGCGAAGCCTCGATTTAGCCCCCTTTTCCACGTTAGTTCATTCGCGGAGAAACCCATTGACAATGGAAAAGAGTGAGATTTTTGTGTCATTTTTTTTTCTCTTTATGCGAAACTAGAGATTGGGGATGGCAGTGGGGGAAGAGTAGGATCAGTAGGTAGTTCTTCAATGAAGATAAACATCAAGTATTCTTATTTACAGTTCATATTATTTTACTAAGCTTTTATACATTGAGGTTGTTAAAGTGATCTGCTATCAAAAATGGCAAGTTAGGTTCTGCAATGAAGTTGCTTTAGTTTCAGCTCTGATAACAGTTTGGTCTGTCTAGGTAACAACAAAATCAGATACCGATTGCAAATTTTGACGTTTTCAGTGACCGACTGTGAAGATCTGTGTTACCATGCTTTTTTACATCGTTTTTTTTCCGGCGTGGGAAACACTGAAATGCCTTTGACAAAGTTTACAAAATGCAACGCTGTTGTCCTTCTCACTCTTCGTAACCCAGGTAAACTCGATCTCCTATCCATTTTGATACTTTGATTTATATAAAACCTTTATTTTTCTCCGGCGTTTTCATGTTCATGTTGTCAATATAAAACGGAAGGTTACACATTTGGTTGTTTTCGGCTCTAATCGCTATCGAACACTCGAGTTATTTTTACCCACGCTATTTTAAGACTATTGGAAACCTTTACCTTTACCTATTTTTAGACCAGGTGATGAATTTTCCCGGAGATAAATATAGATTCGGTGACCGAGATTGTCCGAATGTAGCGGAAGTTGATAGAAAACACGTTTTTGACGATCGAGAGAGCGCAAAAAAATGACATTTTTTTTATCATTCTCCGGTTTAAAGTGAAATCGTGAGCAAGCGAAAGAAGCGTGAGTTATGGCTATTTTTCAAAATACGATCGTGAGGTCGTGGGAGGCGTCCAAATTCGTGAGGGTCACGCACAAATCGTGAAACTTGGCAGGTATGGTTCAGTCACCTCTAAATATGAATATAGCACAGGCACTCGTTTCATGCAATGTGAGCCACTCATACCTGATAGTGTATAGGGTATGAGTGGCTCACATTGCATGAAACGAGTGCCTGTGGAATATAGATATTATGTTTATTAGTCCGAATACTTTGAGAATTTTTCCGCGCAGCAGAATCAGTTTCGTTTTTCATATCTATAGATAATGTGATTTTGCCACGCGGAGATCGGAATAAAAAACAAAATTCTCACCTCTTATTTTTCCTTCATTTTGATGCATTTTTAAAATCCAAACACGTTGACTATTGATCCACGACGCAAAATCATATTTTCCATATTTCATGAATGAACTGATTAAGAGGATGCAGCTGTGACGTATTTTTTAGCTGTCAAACAAACAGGTTTACAAATTTGCATATTTCAGAGAGTGGATTAAGTGGACGTCAGTCACCTGTGAGCCAGCCCATTTGCTAATTAAGTCAGGCCACTTATTGTTGTCGCTTGCGCTTTTAATGGAAACTTGACAGCTCTTACATCAGAAAGTTTATATTGGTTAATAAGTAACATTTCGGCACGTGCCACTAGCGGCTAATCTTTGAGTTCAAAAGCTGATCGAAACGCTTTGATCTTTGTGACTGTTTTGACATGGATTGGGCTATTATCGGTGGCGGCTGAGCGAAATTTTGTGTCTGTGTCATTATTCTAGCATTTGAAAGAACTCCGTTTGCTACTAACCTATTAACAATATTCTTTCAGACGTAAGCCTCTCTAATTAACTCGCCGCGTAACTGCAACAAAATTACGCTGATCATGATTGTTTATCAACCCATCCTTAATTCGTAAATGTAAATTTATACCGTACGGTCAAACAATACTTGCGTTGAGGATGCGACCAATTAGCGCCGAAAAAAAATGCATTGCGAATCATATGCCTTGTCTGTAAAGGTATTTGTACTTGTATAGAAACTTGCATTTACTGTACATGTACCTACCTGGACAAAATTCCACGCGTGATGCGAGAAAGTTTCTCACATACATCACTATGAATTTCATGCGAGATGCGAGGAATTTTCTTGCGTGGAACGTGGCAATTTTCAAACACGCGAGGAAGTTTAGTGTGAAATGCGTGAGAGTTGCGAGAGAATCTCGTGGATTTTAATCCCTTCCTCGCGATTTTAAGTGTCACGCGAGAGCGTGTCAGATCAAGTCTTCACGTTGCGTGTACTGTACACAAACATAGCCTACATATTGATGGCAACAATTCTTCCGTGAAAATGTAATGCAATTAACCTAAATTATTTATTTAGCTTAAGCAAACATTTCTAAAGCTATATAAGTTCATGCAAAATACCAAATTTGATTTGGAGTGATATGATTTTGGTGGTTTGTGGTGGTTTTATGGGCGGTTTTGGAGTGGTTTGGAGTAGTTTGGAGTGGTTTGGGGTGATTCGATGGACCACTCTTGTAAGGGCTAGTGACTAGCTTCCCTGATTCCCAGGTCCTGAATGATTGTCCTTAGACGTATCACCAGTAAACAATTCTGATTCTGATGTGTTTTGTCAATGACTGTCCAGACCAATTATGTAATAACTGAACTTTAATAACTGAACTTTAAGAGTTCTGTGTTTGTCAGCCTTCTACTACATCTCCATGTATATCTGACTGACAGATATTGGAGAAGATGTTTTCACAATCATGAAAATGACTGTCCGAATTTCGGTTCATTTCAGTTCGTCAATTTTAGACGGGAAATTAGCCAGCCTGTGACTGTTTGGAGGTCATTTTTTTCATTCAGATTTTAGTCAATTGACATTTTGATGTTTCAGAAACAACAACTGATTTTTTAAACCATCAATTTTTACTCAAAACCATGAAAAAGTGTCAGAGAGTTACCGCAAACAACTTTTTTTCCAACCGGAAACTGTACTGAATATTCCTCCGAGTGAAGAGTATTGTTGTTCTTGTTGGACTTCTCCGTCCTGTTGAGGACAACCACAATCCCCATGGGCATAGTATCTGCATCTGTGTTGGCCTAGCTGTACGCTGTTTTGTTTCACAAACGGTATAGGTAGCTATTTTTCGGCACCCTGAAAAGAATGTGCAGTCCAGTAATGCTTTTCTGGATTCTGAAGTCCCGAATGAGTGACTGAGTCGTCCAGCCCCTGTTGCAACCCTGGTTGATCTCGACAACTTCAAGACAGCTGTCAATCAGCAGGGGCGGATCCAGGAATTTTGGATAGGGGGTTCAAAGTAGCTTAAGGGGTCGATTTATGCAGTTTGACCCATTTTTCCCTGAAATTCCCCATAAAAATAAGATAATTTGGGCTGAGAAGGGGGTTCGTTTGAACCGCCCTTGAACCCCCTCTGGATCCGCCACTGATTCAGGCATGCTATGTCAAGTCTTGAGATGATCACTTTTTCCTATTTCAGAACTAGTACTAGCTCTATTCTCTTTTATTCTGTTCTAAGTATCAGCTGTATTTTTAAGTTAATCTTTTAGCATGTTAATGAGAACCCCGGTACCTTATATTCATATGAGAGTGCTGCTGTATAAAGAGAAAGAGTGATATTGCCAGCTCTAGTCTTGGCAGTGGACAAAAAAGACATTACAGAGTTTCCGTTACTTTCCCATCTATCCCAAACTGATACAGCTAGTCTACATGCATGCGTAATTAGAATAGAGCAGATTCAAGTTTAATACAGGCAAACATTACTATCATCTTCGCAAGCCAAGGATACTAAGCTTTTATTGTTCCTTGCGTACTTGCGAAGATGCAGAATTGTAGCAAAACTTTTTTATTCATTTATTTTATTTTCAATCAGAAAAACTTTTTCTTATGAGATCAGTGGCTTGTCTAAACCGGTTCATGCTCGGTACCACACATATAATCGCAGTTCTGACTTTACTAGTCGTTTGGTCGTTTGCAGTGCAGAAAGAATAGATTGAGAGTTTCTGCTTCGTTGTCACATAACAGATATTTTGGGTTGACTTGATTCTTACTGAAAGTGGCCTGGTTGTAACTTTTCGTTCTGCATGGATTCTATTCACATAACACACTGAGTTGGGCTATTAGTCCAGTACTGGATATATATTTTGCGAAGAATATATAATGACGAGAATGACTAGTTTTCCTTTCGTATGAAATCAGTGACTATCGAAAATAGCTGTTTCTTCCAGACATGGAATGGGGTTATCAATCATGCTTCAAAGTTCACACTTCACACTTCATACACTCATTTGACCTATTCCGGCGGATTCACCTATTCCGGTGTATCCTGTTTCTTTCTCTGCAACGAAGCAAGCTAGAAGCGAAATGATTTTTAGGTATTACTTTCAATATCTATTTGTCAAATCCACACATAGTAAAGATCTCATTTATCTATCAAAGATACGAAAAACTTAGTTTAAAAGTGGCTGGTAATGCATATTTAACAAGAAAAATGACAGGTGTTTTCAGGCCAACTGTGAAAATAGGGCCGGACAATATTTGTGTAAACAAATATGTCGTAAACCTATATGTTTGTCGATTGCTAATTTTATTAGCTATCTAAACTGATAAATATCAAAAGGAAATAAAATCATTTACTTAGGTTTATAGAAGTTTTAATTTTTCAGCTCATTCAGCCTATTCCGGCGGATAGTATATTTGGGGAACGTTCTGAGTTCTAAAATTCATATTTGTGCTGCATTCTCGTCATGCAATTTGAATATTCAAGATCAGTTGTAAGTAAAACTCCATAAGGCGGTTTTATTTTGAATTGATGATATCCTTTTTATCACATAATCCTGGATAAAATATCAAACATTGTGCTTACGGACACTGAATCACCGAAATAATTCTTCAGCGAAGACGTGTGATTATGGACACTGAATCACCGAAATAACTCTTCAGCGAAGACGTGTGTGTAGTCAAATGTTTTAAATATCAGTAATGTCAGACAGACACTTGTTTGTATAAAATAATCTTTCATCGAGCTAATAATAATCCGACAATTTACTTTTCGGGCGCCCCTCGGTGGTTCTTTCAAAGTATTGTAAATAATATACAGATCCACCGGAATAGAAGAAGGTGCGTCGAAATAGGATAAAAGACAACGTCTGGTTATCGTCAGATTTCACTATATTCCTCAAATAGTTTGTGAACCCAAACAAAGTGCCTTAAATAAGAGGCTTTTATTTATTTACTGACACAAATAAACAGAGAAATGACGGTGGATTTAGATTGTAGAGACGTTCTCAGTTAAGCTGGGCCATTCGCGGACAAAAATGGCCATATATACAACCATGCCAGAATTCAAGAAAAAATCACGATGATGCTTCAAAGCTTTAAAATATTTTCAGATAATAGTTTAAGATTATGGAATACCAACCATGTTTAGAGACATACCCTAACAATTAAAATGGCGTATTTTATGACGTTATTTAGATACGTTGAAGAACGATGTCGCATACGATTTCTTTGACATGCGTAGCATTGCACTTTTACCAATCTACTGACATTTGATTATTTCGGCTGGTTTCAATTTAAAATGTTTTTCTTTGCTTTTCTGGAAGAAAGGGGTTTTCTATGAAGCGCTGCTTAATCAAATGACGTCAACGCTTTCAAAACGTGATCTAAGTGACGTAGGTTACGTGTGACGTAGGTTATAGTACACACTTTTTAACGTTTTTTACCATTTAATGTTTCAGTGCATGAAATCTAAGCACACCATCTTGTAGCTGTTACTAGGCAGGATTTTGCACATGAGTTTCAGAGCGATTGCTTTGCTCAGTTTTAAGAAAAGCCCGTGACGTAAGGTTACATTCTTATAGAAAAATGCTGGGGTAATGTACTTTGAAGTCGAGTAAAATATACAAAATGGACCAAATCTGCATAAATGATATAAACTATTAAGGAACAAATATTTCTTCGTGTGATCTTGTAAGTTTTATGATGCTGGGTCATTTCAGTTAATACATGTATCACGAATTTAGCGCTGTGACGTAGGTTACATAAAATTTGCGACATTAGTTCCCAGTCTCATTTCGTAGCAAAACTACCCTTAAGATATTGTTTAAGCCGGGAAATATATAAGAAATCACCTGAATTTAATAATGGAACTCGATTTTAAGCAGTGATTTATCTTTTTTAGCCGTGCGGCGTTCATATCTATACAACGGCAATATTGCGACATTTAAAAACGTCGCCTTTTAAACCAGGGTATCATTATTCGAACCAGTGTTAAAAATGTCTAACAAAACGCATGCATGTCTTGGTACTTTTATCTACTTCTTTAGACAGAGGGCTACTTGTCAAAGGGTAAACAGGACCGTTATTTTGTAATTAAAAGAAAGGTAATACGAAGGACAAAAATAATATCTAATGGCCCAGCTTAACTGAGAACGTCTCTGTAGCGCACGGTCGACTAAAACGTGCGTCGGAATAGGTCAAATGACTGTATTTCATACCTTATACTTCACACATTATAATTCACATATCATACCTCATAATTCACAAAACATAGTTCAGATAAATACACTTATTGGTTCAAACTTCAAACTTCGTCGTGCATAAGACCTTGAGCTGACCATAGACCCCCCTCCCCCCCCCCCCCCCCCCCCCAAAGGGGGAGTTTTGTACCCTATGATTTTCTGAAACTACATTATATAAGATACAAAATGACACATGTTAGCCCTCTGTACGTTGGGGCGTTAACGAATGACGTCAACGTCAATTACACTACCCAAATTTACATATTCACGTTATAATAGAAGACACGCATTGTTGAACACATGCTAGTATTCGCCTTAAATAATGTTGGGTTTTGTCTGCTAGTACATAAATCACTGTTTCAAAGTTACTGGCATTGTCAAGGATAAGTTGACTAGCCTGTATAACGTAGTTTACATTGCATTTGACGTTTTTCCCCTTCAGTGTCTAAATACATAATATAAGGAGCAAATTTGAAGAATTTAAGTGTAGCGAAAAGTTAATGTCATATATATGACTGTTTCAATATTCTATTATAAAAAAGAAACAATCCAAAGTCTTACAAAACTTGTCAGCAGTCACGATAAATATGTAACGTATATAACCACAACAAAAATACGAGAGAAAAAACAGAATCAGACTAAATCGCTGAATTGGTGGACTGAAGTTTATTCGTGCTCCATCATTCTTCTTTTATTCATGCCCAGCTTAGATAATTTAGGCAGCAGTTAAATTAGCAGTGGATACATTAAATGGGGACAGAAACTATCTTATTTTTGAAGAATTTAACCTATAAAATGACAAGAAAAGCTACGAAAGCCAACATTAGCTGCATTTTATATTTCAATGTTATCTTTAATTTGTCTTCAGTAGATACTGTTGTATATGTAAATATGAAGAAATGTCAATGTTATGTGTCCTCAAACTATAAAAAAAACATCTAATAGTGGATATTTGAAAAACAAGCTAACAGTAACGTTACGTTACATAATTGTTATATGTCGAGGAATAAGATTTGTGAGTCATCTATTATCAAAATTTTAGTTCCCTGGCGGCATGAAGTATTTATTGCTGTAGTATAAGCTTACCACTGGTAGTCAGATGACAAATTTAGCTCTTTGAAATACACAAGAGTTCGGCAAGACGCACATAGACTGTTACAGCTGGAGCAGTTCGACCTTGCCTTCAATTCAGTCTCACTTAAAAGTGACCTCATAAAAATGATTTTTTTTATAAATTTTATGCATTAAATGAAGTAAGTATCAGTTGATATATGCTGCAACTGATTAATATTTAGGTTCTCGTTATGATGGGGATAAAACCAGTTTCACTACCTGTGCTGTTGGCTGAGCCATTCAATTACCCTACATAAAAATATGCAACTGTGACTACCAGCCGAGGCAATCAAAAGCAGTACCAACTCTGCCAGCATGCATTAACACCATTTTATTATGCTGTCAGTCGAATTGTCAGCCACGAGCCTCTTTTCACAGTAACTGCTTTACATGGGTTAGCAAATATGTGTGGCTCCCGTGATCATAACTTATATGTTAATTTGTGATCTACGTGATCTGTTTATGCAGCTCCGACCATCAAATACATTACTAAATGTTAAAAATGTGTAAATTTAAGGATTATAGAAAGTGACATATTTTACAACGCATACAACATTCTGTCTTCAGCCTGTTCAGGAGTTCTATTTTTCATTATGTTGTTACAAATATTCAAATGGTCAGGTAATTTTGCAAACCCCATGGTTTCATTCCCACTTGTTGATACTATCAAGGACTGAAGGTGTTACAAAATACAAATTTCAGTCAGACAATAATGTAAGAACTAGAATTGGGGCTTTATTCTCTAACAGTATTTAACATATTTGGACAAGGATGATTTGATAAGCAGTAAGATATCATAAATAGGTAGTTTACAACCATATTTATTGTTAAAAAGTAAACAATATGGTAATACAAGGTCACAGAGATCAAATGTAGAAAGTTACTTAGGTTAACCCTTCCTTGGCTTGTATAGGTATGCACTATTTCTATTGTTTGATTATTTGCCTTTCAGAAGTACTGTATTACTAGTTAAGGATATCAGAAATGAAGAATTCATAAACTCTCAATAAATACGTTGTATACGTTACTTGCTTGGTCTTTCCTTTTTTCCCAATATTATGCTGCAAAGCATATAACTACAGTGTAGGCAAATACATTCTGAAGGAGAACAACTAAGATTTGTTCATAAATATCTGACCAGCGATGACCAACATTAATATATATTCTGTCATTTTCATTTGCTATTTTATTACTTGTGCAGAGCTACTGGAACACTGTCGCTGAAAAAAAACAAAAACATTTTTGTCCAACTAAACGTGTCTTTGTGTTCTTTAGTGAATAAATTCTTTAAGAGATGATTGAATGTAGTTAGATTCTTTAGGAGATGGTTGAATGTAGTTAGACTTTAAAGAGCAAGAAACAAAAGCATAGAAATATAGATCATCTCAAACACAGCATTTATATATAGGTACAGTATACTAGTAAACTGCCAGTGTCTCTTTTCTGTACTGAATATTTCTGATACTATTCTCCCAAACTCCTGGTTGACACATAATTGTTAGTTACATAAATGAACTAAGTAAAGCAATGTATTGACACTACTATTAATTATTTTCAAAAGTTTGTTTTGTTTCTTAAACTGTAACTCAGCAATGTTGTTTTCTCTGGTAACGTAAAATATACAATAGTCTTACAAAAGTAAGTATACGCTGCCAGCAAATATCTACATTAGCTTTGCCGCAGAACTGTATTTGGCTTAAGCCTTTAAACTTCAGGTTACTGTTCTGCTTTATAGTTTTTCAGTGTGCACGTAAAAGCTATAACAAATCATGTCAATAAACAAGGTGGAATTCCAGTTTGCATTGTTGATTACTGATTATCTTATAGTTTTAAACTAAACACGTCAAAACCGCTTAGCTTTTAATGGTATCAAACTGATTACATATCATTTTATTCGAGCCCTATATGCAAAATCAATGCTGGCTTTTAATAGCTGCGGCTTTATCTTTTCTGAAGTACTTTTTATTTTATTTATTATTATTATTTTTTTTTTTTTTTGGATTTTTCAGCTGTATATAACAAAGTTTCAGGTATGTTACTATGTTTAGAACTCAAATGTACAATTTGTAAAAGAAACAAACTGGGCAATGTCATTATGAAATACTTTTATTTTGGATATGATAACAAAGTAAACAGCAAAACCCGTTTTACATGTGCAAAATATGTCAATGCCCTTAACATTACAATTTGAAGTATACTGTGTTTAATCACGTATAAAACACACCTCATGAATCCCTAAAAGTAATAACTGAGAGAAATGTTGATAGGTCCAAGTACACAATATATCATAAGAACACCCAGACTTATATGTGTTATTTTTGTAATGTGACAGTTGAAAAAACCTGATTAAAGGTATTATAATGAAATATTTTAAATGTTAATGTTATTTACGTTATTACTAGTAATAGCTTATCATAGAAAATAAACCAGAATGAATTTTTCTCTTATATTAAAAGATTCTTTTATGAAGAAACTGCTACCAAAGAAAATAAAATGAGTCTTATCTTCAAATTATATGATTTTAACAAAAGTAGCCCTAGGTAACGTATATAATCGATCATCATGGACGACTAAAATGCATTCAAAATATTGTTGAACTGCTCCTTGCTGTTTAAATAGGCTGGCATATTCAATATTACCGTTTACTGTTGTTTTCCATTCCAATAGTGTAGTCCAAGCGCTTGTGATAATTGTAATTTGGAGCATTTATAAGGGGTTACTGTGTTCAACATCCTACTTCTCCCAAACTATACAAGATAGGATAATAATTTTTGCAGATCTGAAAAGATCAATAAATTTTCTTTAACACATAAACAACTAGTTGGTATAATATGAAAGGAATAACTTACAAAAAGAAAGTATTTTGGATGGAAATTGCAATTTTAATGGAGAGTAAAGAAAAACGTCACGTATACTACACCACGTAGGCTAAAGTGACGTTTCAAACATCATAACTTTTAGCTATTGGATTGTTCTATCAGACACCATTATAATTTTAAACATAGGAAAGTGACTTCTATTTTTCATAATTTGTTATAATTTTTATTTTATGTTTATTATTTTAAAGGGTAACGTAATGTAACAGGCTGTTACAGCTTAACGCCCCACTCGCCAGAGGGCTTACATGCTGCAAAATACTTCTAAGATGCTGGTCTTTAAGAAAAGTATGGTCTTCAAAACTCCCCCTTTGGGGGGAGGGGGGGGGGGGGGGGGGGGGGTAAACCATATCTGGCTCATGGCCTATATACTTCACACTTCATATGTCATACTTGGTAAAGTTCATATTTCACGTATCACTGATTAGCTATCACTGATACTTCAGATTTTCATAGTTCAGACTTCACTCATTGGTTCAAACTTCGTAGTTCACACATCACACTTCTGAGGTTATAGTTATGAACTAATTAGACTGAACTACATATGCCTTTGGCTTCTGTTCAGTTCCTTTTGCTATTGTATACTATTTGTATTTGTAACCTGTACATAGCTTGTAGAAATTCAGATAAAATGCGTTTACACCAACCCACAGTATCCGAACGCACTGTACCATCTCTTCCGGTTTTCATAGCGTCAAATCGAGAGTACAAACATTCGCTTATAACCAGTAGTCGGAAATCATTATGTTTTGAGATTTTATCCGGCATACGCTGCGTCATTTATAGTCATTCAGCTTCGAAAATGTAAAGAGGTAAGTTTAATATAATTTGCTCTTCGGTCTTTTACTTTATTGTCCTGTACAATGTCGTGTATGGGTGGGTAGTAATGAGTACAGTATTCAAATCGCCCTGGGCTTGATTCTAAAACCATTTTGAGCCTTTTCTTACATGTTTAAAAAAATCTTTAAAATAAACGGAAGGCGTTATCAATCTTCAGTTTGATAGTTTTGATGGTAGGACGATAGCTAGATTTTGCACGACACAAACTCGTGTTAAATTAGCTGTTCGGAATAAAATTTCTGTGACGGCCATGAGGTTTTCATTGTACAGGGTAATAAAGTAAAAGACCGAAGAGCAAATTATATTAAACTTACCTCTTTACATTTTCGAAGCTGAATAACTATAAATGACGCAGCAGATTCCGGATAAAATCTCAAAACATAATGATTTCCGACTACTGGTTATAAGCGAATTTTGTACCCTCGAGTCAACGCTATGAAAACCGGAAGAGATGTTACAGTGCGTTCTGATACTGTGCAACTGTGAAGTGTGAAGTATGACCATCTCGTTCTTTTATACATGTATGAGCCGCGACATGACCAACAAAGTGGTATGTGCGCCCAGCAAAGACTGAGCTCACCCTGTCATTCGCTTAGTCTGATCTAAGTTTTCGATGTCGGTATGGGGGGGGGGATTTATATAGACCATTGGCTACCCTTGAAGCGTACAGCGAAGACTCTGATCAGACTTGGCGGATACCCAGGCTGATGTGAGTCTTCGCGTGGTGCATATGCCACTTTGTTGATTTTGTCGTGCCGCGGCTCGACTATGTCTGAATATTTTAGGAAACAGAATCATAACGTGTGAAGTCTGAAATATGACTTATGAAGAGTTGAGTCACCACCACAGTCTTTTGTGTGCTGTTTTATTAGAATCCGTTTCTATCGTGCGAATTTTGTTTGCTAGCTGTCCATGCATTTTCGCTAAATACCGCCATGACTTGAGATCAGTTGGTCGTGCATTTGTACTGCATGTACTGTAGATCACAGTGTTGTAGTGAGCCAGTTTAGAACAATTTGAAAAAAATGTCGTCTGCATAAGGAGAATTGATACATGCACTCTTTCAGGAAAAGCGACTTGCCAAAAACCGGCAACGTGACTAACGTTATGCTGCACTGCATTTTGGAAAAGAGATTACTCATCCGCCATGCCGGGACCTCCACAACAGCTTTATAGACCAGAAGGAAAATAGCATCAGCGATATAGGAAATTAGGAATCCCAACAGGTTGTTTAAACGAATAAAATGAACAAGAATAAAAACGACGATTTTCAACAAAACCCACAATTTTATCGACAGCAACAGATTCAGAGAAGAAAGGCAGAAAAAAAAAAGAAAATACATTTTGAACGGAATTGTTATCGGTAGCAGGTAACAACCTTTAAGAGAGGACTCCACCTTTTTGAAGAGCTTCGTCCTCAAAGGAAGTAAACAGGGAGCCACGAAAGTTGTTCCCCTTTGTAAAAAAGTAAGAAAAACATACATTAAATCCGTGTGCAGGGCATGTACACCATTCTGTATTATTTTATTGCTCAAGAAAAAGAAGAAACGCCTTTAATGCATTTCTTCAATGTTTTCCTTGGCTCAAAATGATTCATATCTGGGAATCTATTTACATGAAAATGTAAACAGAGTACTAATATGCAAATGTAAATAGTGGGCTATATATTTTCATGAATAAAAATATTGAGTAGTGGGCGTAATGAATGGTAATCTATAACATTATAAAAACTTTCATATTAAGACTTTGAATGTGACCTCAATCTACGAGACGATTCAATGTTTTAAAACAGCAAACTTTGAAGATGCACTAGGTTTTATAAACATAATATTTGGCCTGTAAATATATGCAGATCGCTGACGTCATATGGTTTGTATTTATATTTACTGTCTGCAATAATCCCATAGGAACACAGTATCAAGAATGCTAATAGAATATGATGTGAAATTTTAATGTAAAATATGATGAGACATTACCAGTGCCGTTTTAAATATTGGGACATGTAGGTCTGAGCAAACAGTGCAGACCCTGACCAGACTGCTCCAAAAGGAGCAGTCTGATCATGGTCTACGCTGTTTGCCAATCTATCTGCATTTTTCGAACGGCTTACTGCACTGTTAAACCAGTCGGTACCATGTTAAAGACAATTATGGTAATTATTTTAGGTGTCCCAATTATTTTATTTTTACGGTAGATATGCCGTTTTAAAACCCACCATAAGGACTTGGTGAGCTGTACATGCCCACAGCTGCCTGCTTAAATGCCAAATGTGGACAAATATACAGAATCCGCAGGCATAGAATGCTTATGAAGTTAACTGTGCATGTAAGGAAGAGTCTGTGAATTTTCCCAGGCTGCTCTTGGATCCCCAGTTCGCAAAGGTCGCAGAATAGATTTGTCCACACGGTACAAATTATCAATTTCGCTACCATTCAGATAGCACGTTTTGGACGATTGTGCATACCAGGATCAGACTGCTCTTGAAGAGCACTCTGATCAATGTCTGCACTGTATAACAAAAGTGTTTTTTTTTTTTGTTTTATAAAATATCTCTTTATATGGCAGATAGACTAAATTCGGAATTTAAAGTGTGCAATTTCGAACCATTTGGGGTATTAGAATATTTTGTATAAATGCGGTAATAATTATCCATCGCTGTCCCAGTACGCGAGGTATGAATAAATCACTTTAGATTTCAATATTACTTCAATGATCCACGATCTACATTTTATTTCAAAAATTAATTTGCCGCATAATATCGATATTCATAACTAGACACTCAATAAGAGAGAACTTTTCCAAAAATTCAATATGTCGCATAATGTCGATATTCATCACGAGAGACCCTCGATAAATGCTATATGCTTTAAACCCTTTTAAGACTGGAAACCCGTTTTGGGGACATATGCAAACAGTGCAGACCCAGTTCAGACGCCACAGAACGCGGCGTCTGATCAGGGGCTACATTGTTTGCTTGCAAGAATTTCTATGCAAAGTTCAATAAAAATGAAAACATCCACAAGAAACTCCTAAAACTATAAATGGATTCATCCAAATTATAAAGATGGACAAGTCCATTGGTCAGAAAAGGTTGATATTTATAAAGGTATCAACGGTATCAGCAAAGCTCAGGGCCGGGCCGCGTAGCGCAGTCAGTATCGCATCTGACTCAAGAAATAGAGATCCCGGGTTCGATACCCGTTCCGGCCACTTACTTCAGTGGAGATTGATTCTTCCCTTCCGCTGATTTAAGAAGGACAGTTGTCAGTAACTGGCGAAAGTATGTGCGTTTAGTACTGGTCTACGCCTGCCCAGGAATAGTGTGGTTAGGTTTACTGACCGTTCCGACATGACCATTACTGTTTACCATGGACGTAAAGCAACATCACAACAACAACAAAAGCAAACTTCAGGCGCTGCAGTTTAACCATGCATTGTCGCGAACATTCGGCAGAATCAGCACTTTCCCCAGAGTTCTGTCGCAATTCTCGCGGTGAAAGCTGGGAAATTTTCATTCGGAAAAAGTTCGGCAGCTGTTCGTTCAGGCTTTGTCCACCATCTTCATCCAAATCGGGATAATACCCATAAGTCCATGCGCAAAATACGAGAGGTTATAACGAGCGATCGTTTATCTCTTGTGATAATCACCCCTGGTTATCAATATATGTACAAGGACTGTTACGAAACGAGAAAGAGCTGTTACGAAACGAAATAGAGTCAGAGTTACCAAACGACCTGAAGATTCATAGTTACCAAACGACCTGATGACCAGGTCGGCTGATAACTATGACTCCTTTTCATTTCGTTACAGCTCTTTTCTTTCTGTAACATCCTTGAAAACATAATTCACCAGGTGTGATAATGAGACAAACCTGTATATTGCAAAGAAAAGCGTTCGCAACATTGTTAATATGGCACATACACTTTTTCCTGGTAAATCTGTAAACAGAGCAGTTCCCCAGCAGGACAACATTGAATCAAAGTTGTTTCAATGTTTTTTGCTCTGGGTCTGTATGACACTGAGTAGTCACCGACGCCGATGGCGGAATAAAGACTTACAGCTTATATTGGAGGTACATGTATTGATATTTTTGAAAAATTATCCCTTGGAGACATAATGAAAACAGGAAACTCTGTTTATACGGGTTTTTAATGAGCAGCAGTGTAATGAGCAAGGCCTCTCACGCCATCTAGCGTCGGCTCAAGCGGAACTCTGTTTTCTAATTCCACGAGGATGGTACCCATGATCCAAAGCAGCAAAAAATATAACCAGCGCTATTATGAAATAAGAGGTTTTGTTTCACGACCGCCATTAGAAACTAAACAGCACCATATCGAGGCAGTGATGAGCAGGCGACTATGTTCATCATAAGGCGACTATGTTCATCATAGCCAATACATTTATTGGAAGTTCGATGAAGAATTCAAATATATGCGAGTAGTAAAACTTAAAGTAGGTTTTTATGGCTGTTTGTTACATGAGTTTATGAGACCAGTAGTTCAAGTGCGTTACAAGGTCTAATGACAAGGGGCTAATCAAATTTTCCTGTATTGTCACATTTTTTATGACGCATTCTCATAATGTGAGACTTCTCACGCAACTTTTAGAGCTTACATATTGTAAAAATGAAGAGGCATTTTTTGGTCACATCTTTTCTGAAATAAAATAAGGCTTTTACATTGTACGCTTTAGAAATCAGAAACTTTTCTTGTTTAATAATTCTCAGTTGTACAGACTGGCGGCTCGAATATTGATTTCTCTAAATGATTTCAAAGTCAGGCAATGCTTACCTTTTCTAACTATTCTCAGGCGGCATCCTCTGATTATAAAAAACTTGGACTTTTTAAAACACTTTCAATGACTTGCACATTCTTTTGATAAAAAACTCGACGCCTTCATCAATTCTATTTTATTCTATTCTATTCTTATTGGGGCACTACAGAAGAATTTGCATCCGATCCTTCTCTACCTGGCCCTGTTTGAGCTGCCCTAGTTGGGCTGTCATGGTATATGCTAGGTTTTACTACTTTCTGATGATTATTACCTGCTTTACTTTGAATAGTTTAAAATGCACATTCCGCTGATTACAAACGTGCTTTTCGTGTACAGTTTAAAATTTGTTTGCGTTTTCTGGAGATAAGAAGGTTGATCCCTCTAACAGTTGTAAGATCTTTTCACATTTTGGCGATTATAAAGTCAACGTATTTAACAGTCTGATGGTCAATAAGATTATTCATTCTGACTCTTAGAAACTTTACTTAAAGGTAGGTTCCTTTACTAGCGATAACAATTATGTTCACAAAATAATTTCGCCTTTTTCTGGGTAGTATTGAATTCTCTTATTTTTCTGAATCTGTTGCTACTGAGAAAATCGTCAGATATTGAAGAAAATAGTTGTTTTTCCTTTTGGTTTATTTTCCTTCATTGGAATTCCAGTTCTAAAAGGTAGGTACCTTTAAAGGTAGGTTCCTGTACTTTGGAATGCATCATAATTTTGATGAGCTTTCATCCAAATTGTTGGAAAGCACTTATGAAAAGGGAATGAATAAGGTTCACTAAAAAGTGTAAATCAAAAATATATTAGAAAAGTTAATTTGCAAGGGATTTCCTAACTCTGCTTCGCACACCAGTTAGTGCTATTTTTAGTACGTGCCAAAAATAGATAACACAGCTGACGTCATGCTGCATTGCGTTTTGGGATAGTTTTAACCCATCCGCCATGCCAGGACCTCTTAAGGAGAGCTCACAGCAAGAGAAAATTGACCTTTGGAGAATGGCATCAGAAATCGCGCACTTATAGACATAATAAACATAGTTATTTTTAGAACTGGAATTCCAACGAAAGAAAATAAACCAAAAGGGAAAATGACTATTTTCTTCAACATCTGACGATTTTCTCAGTAGCAACAAAGTCAGAAAAATAGGAGAATTCAATACTACTCAGAAAAGACGAAATTATTTTGAGAACATAATTGTTATTGCTAGTCCAGGAACCTACCTTTAACACAGTATCCGAACTACATGTACAATCTCTTCCGGTTTTCATAGCGTTGAATCGAGAGTACAAACATTCGCTTATAACCAGTAGTCGGAAATCATTATGTTTTGAGATTTTATCCGGAATCTGCTGCGTCATTTATAGCTATTCAGCTTCGAAAATGTAAAGAGGTAAGTTTAATATAATTTGCTCTTCGGTCTTTTACTTTATTACCCTGTACAATGTCGTGTATGGGTGGGTAGTAATTGGTACAGTATTCAAATCGCCCTTGGCAAGATTCTCAAACCATTTTGAGCATTTTCTTACATCTTTTATAAAAAATCTTTAGAATAAACGGAAGGAGTTATCAATCTACAGTTTGTTAGTTTTGATAAAAGAATGATAGCTAAGTTTTGCACGACACAATCTCGTGTTAAATTAAGCTGTTCGGAAAAAAAAATCTGCGACGGCAAGGAGTTTTTCATTGTACAGGGCAATAAAGTAAAAGACCGAAGAGAAAATTATATTAAACTTACCTCTTTACATTTTCGAAGCGAATAACTATAAATGACGCAGTAGATGCCGGATAAAAACTCAAAACATAATGATTTCCGGCTACTGGTTATAAGCGAATTTTGTACTCTCGATTCAAAGCTATGAAAACCGGAAGAGAGGGTACAGTGCGTTCGGATACTGTGTTTAATATACATGTAACAATATCAAGGTCTCAGTCCATTTCGATGCTCGGAACTGGAATTGCTTTTAACAATGTTTAGCTCTTTGTATATTCTTGTGTCCAGAAGCACGTCTTGTTTACGCAATCTATTCTATTCTATTCTAAGACTTGGCATATTCTGATATTCAGAAACTGGACAGTTTAACAGTTTTGAGGTCTTTTTACAATCTGGTGATTACTAATCCAAGATAGGTCTTTGCACGTTAGGCAAAACTCCAAATGTTGTTGAAACAAGTCAAGTTTCTATTCGTCAGAATATGTGCAAACACATTAAACTTCTTGAAAGTCATTTAGTTTAGATATACCAAGACCTTATAAAATGGAAAATAACGCGCTTAATGCTTCTTATCATCAGAATTTTCAAGTCTTAAACTGCTAAAATAAGGCACGTTTCTTTTCATCAGAATGCTCAGAAGCCTTGCAGTGGGTATAGATGTGAAATATTTTAAAAATTACCAGAATTGCAAATACTTAAAATCATTAACCATAGCGTGCTTTTATCAACAAAATGTACATATCCTACAAACCTTCAAGTTTGGACTTTAAAACTGTTAAAACTGCTTTAGTATCTATCATCAGAGAAGTTTATCATAAAAATGTATAAAAATTATAAAATTCTTAATAGAATGAATTTTCGATTCACAAGACGGCGTAAAGACCCTAAAATGAGAAAGCACGTTTGTTACAATTAGCATATGCTGGCACTTATAAAGAAATAGAATTCTGATAATACGAATATCCCTTTTACATGGATAAGATATTGCATTTTCTGATAATAATAAACTAACAATCTTCTTTTTTAACAATTTGAATGCATATCACCAGAGCCTTGATATTTTCAATGGTACCGATCTGCTTTATACTCTGGATCAAAAAGTTTGCCTGTTATAGAAAAAAAAAACATTCTTATTAATGCTGGAAATGTTGTTCATAGCAGTTCTCAGGCTGGTATATTTTGGACATTTCTGTTCTGTTCTGTTCAATTCTCGTATCGACGTTACCCAAAGTGGCTCAACGGTACTTGGACATTTTTGTTCTGTTCTGTTCAATTCTCGTATCGACGTTACCCAAGTGGCTCAACGTACCGTTGAGCACCGTTGAGCCACTTGGGTAACGTCGATACGAGAATCGAACAGAACAGAACAGAAATGTCCAAAATAAACCAGGCTGAGAACTGCTATGAACAACATTTCCAGCATTAATAAGAATGTTTTTTTTTTTTTTTGACATCAGGTGTGCTTTTGCTTCAATAACCTTCAGGTCCGATGCGTACTTACAATATGTAAGTTGACTTCTTTGGAAAAACTGGCTTCGAGGTTATAAAACATTTTTCGTGCTCAACTCAGCTGAGCATGAAATTTTCTCTGCTGATAAATATGAAAATGCCAACATTATTGGGAAACATAAAATAATAAATTTTCCATTTGGACAAATGGAAAATTTGTTATTTTAGGTGTCCCAATAATGTTGGCATTTTCATATTCATTAGCAGAGAAAATTACAAACTAAGCTTAAATGAGCAAGAAAACAGCTGTACTTGTCAGTAATTTGCTATTTTAAGCAGGTGAAATTTCATGCTCAGCCGAGTTGAGCATGAAAAAAGTTTTATAACCTCGAGGCCTGGATATCTTACACTCAGAACATAATAACATTAAAAACTTCTCTGGCCTTGTACATATCCGCCGTATGTGATCAGCACAACGGCTTAGAAAAGCTCCCATACAAAGTTACCTGTGTCACCTTCGACTGTGTTAAAGTAATAACAGTGTTAAAGTATAGGACTTAACGACGTGCTTTGATCCACTTAAAGTTCGGATCAGGGAACTTATTATTGTTAGCGTCCCGGCCAATAAATGGCAATCACCTGATTGTTTAGGTGAAAACTGATAAGGTAAAAACCATTAAAAATATTCGATTTCTTAATGCATGTATTTTTAGATTTAAAGAGAGAAAAGTAAGCGTTATTATAGAGGAAAATTGAAAAGGTTAGTGAAAATATACTTTATGATTATAACAGACGGAAACTGAAATTGCTAGTGAAAATCGGAGTAACAGTGGTATATTGTGCGAGGATAATAATATATAAGTTGAAAGGTAAGATTGCTCATGGTAGGAGTAGATTAGCTATGTTTATTTCATGGAGTATATTTTTTCTTACTGCTCCAGACCTGCTGTTATCCTCACCCAGGCGATTCTTAAATTTGGATCGAATCAATGGGCCACAACGTTTATGAAGAATTATATCACCCTTGCCAGTAAACGCCAACTTTTGCATGAAATATTTCGCAATGAGCAAGGTCTACACTGATAACGATGGTATAAAACAGTTATACCATAGTTTGTCCACCTGTGCGGGATACCTCGTACAGGCGGACGAACCATCTCGGAAAACTATCAAAGCCCGTCCGTAGCGTTTTTGGAGAATTAACAGAAGTAATCTCGGAAAAAAATATCAAAACCCGCCCTTATTCGGCGCTTTGTGTAACATGGGACACTTTGAAATTCAAAGAACGTCTCGCTCGTTTCACACATTAAGATTCTTTTTTGCAACGTTAAATGGTGTATTGCTGCAAGATTCACTTTAATCTGTGTAAGCATTTTACTGAAAAGAGGCTGACAGTCTTGAGCTACCCCTCCCCACCCCACCTCCTTCCCCGCCCCAGGGAATTTTTCTCTGAAAGCCTCATGTCTGCAGAGCAATTTTCTGTTTTCTGCCATCTGACAATTGGGACGTTACAGCCCGTTTCATATTTACGCGAAATCTGTCTGTCTGAAATGTTTCTCTTTTTAAACTGAATTAGACAGGATAACGGTTTTCTCCGCTACTAAAGTGCAGGTGTACAACGGTAGTTTAGCTTCAAAGCAAACCGTCTCGTCACAAACTTAACGGTACCTGTCAGCGGTATTATTAACGCATAAATCACCAAGCACGTGGCAATGCTCTTCAACTGTGAAGTTACAAAATACGGTGAAATCAATCGAATAATAATAGTAAAAAAGGATAAGCAGTCAAGCCCGACTGCGTAAATAATGCGCTATAAAATGAGATAAGGCATTGTTATTATTATTATTTGATAGAAAAGTGCAGAGTTCCTGGTGGTTTAAAACGGCGGTGATAGTTTAGCACTAAGTTTAGCACTAAGGGGTAAAGATGAGACAATCTGCAAGTATACGACACTCAGACAATAAAGAGAACATAATTCGCCGCCCGTGTACATACTGGTAATACTGGTCAATACCCCTACCTGAGCTGTCATTTTAATTGAGTCGCGACGTGAGAAAGAAGTACCTTTAGACATGGGAAAATAGCGAATATTAAGAACAGCCTGCAAGTCTGATCTGAGCAGAGTGTTCGCTATTTGCTGTAGACTTCATTTATTGTTGATCAGGAACGAGGTGATTTTGCTAACATTGCATATGCACAGGCTGATCCGAGTTTGATCGAATAATCATTATATACGTGCAAAAGTGGCTGTCGTTCGAGACAGTCTATAAAAGGATCAGTCGACAGGGGAAGACGACTCGGCTTTTTGGACGCTATTATAAAAAAGATCCGTGTGTTATGTGTATAGGCGCAGTTTACTGTACAGTCTGGTCAGAGCATACACCGTATGATTCACCTATCCTGCAACATGTGCCTATCATGCTGCTTTTACATATAGGCTAGTTTGGGCAACGACGCGGCTTGAATCCAAATGATGTCATTTTCATAGAGTCAACACTTTTAATAAGAAAAGGATTTGCTCCATTCAGAAAGGGATGTAAAAATGAAAATGGCAGTGTTGCTTCCCCGAAAAGTGTGCCCATTCACCTTAAGACAGATCTTTCCCGATATCAACCAATACGGGACATACCATGTATCCTTTTCACTTCTAAAGTTTGATCAAATACATTATAAGATCAACTCTTAACCAAAACAAACTGGCCAATCTGATCTGAGTCTGCGCTTGGCGCACAACCACATTGCTGGTTTTCTCGTGTCGTGGCTCATATGCAGGTGTACCCACACACATTAAAAGTTTGTTATAGTAAAGGCGACCATTTTACACATAGGGTATTTAGGTAAAAAATCATTTCTCCGATTCTGAAAGGACGCCATCAGACTCAGTGCCGGGCTCAGATAGAAGATACACATCAATGATTCTTCCTTGTGTTCCTGGGAAACAACATAAGATATTCGAACACGCAGCAAAACGAGGGAAAACTGTTACATGTATGAGCTGTAGGCCTAATGTTTAATAGTCCGAAAACTTTGAGAATTTATCCGCGCGGCAGAGTCAGTTTCGTTTTCATGTAAATACAAGTACTGTGATTTTGCCATGCGGAGTTCTGATTTATAAAACAAACTTCTCACCTCTTATTTTTCCTTCATTTCGATGCATCTTTTAAAGTCCGAACATTTGATTATTGATCCGTGCGGCAAAATCATGTTTTCTATATTTCATGAATGAACTAATTAATAAGCTGTGACGTATATCTTTTAGCTATCAAACCAACAGTTTTACGGATTTGCATATCTAAGATAGACAATTCAGTGTACGTCAATCAACTTTGAGACTGCCCTGTTGCAGCGTTCGCTAATCAAGACACGCCACTTATTATTGTCGCGTGCAGGTTTAGTCACGCCTACCAATCGCTCTCATGCGAAACCACGGTTCAGAACGCCAATCCATGAGAGGAGTTTCCGGTTCTGCATGAGGGGAGCCAAAATCGTAAACAAATTTGACATCGGCACAAGGTTTGAGGTATTTATTTTCTCTGAAAGCTATTTATGCAAAATATAAGAATGCTATTTTGTCACATATACATTGGTACTTCGGCACATGAAAGGATTAGGCACATGGCCTTACACTTTTCCAGATATGCATTTAGTACGGCGGAGCATGTGTTCAAGGTCAATCTCGGCGATATATACATGTAGGAAAAAGTCGCATTCTCTTGCTTGATTTTGAGTCTCTGACCTTGTCAGTCGCAAAGAAGTGAACAGAACTACTGTATGTGTGAATCCAAACGTTGAAAGTAAGATTTGCGTGATGGAAAGTTTAGAATTTAGAAAATATACGCATAAACTTGGCATCGTCAGCCCGGTTCCGCATGAGATATTAGAAAATATAAGGAATTTTTTATCAAACGCAAAAACAGCTTCTGAACAATAACTGAATCAAAACTAACTTGAATTCTGTGATATATCATTATTTTATACATTGCAGATGACTTTCTGGCTGTTTTAATCCCCGTTTGTCTGCCTTAGAGGCATGCAAGGGGGTTTGAAAGGGGGTTTGCAAAAGGTCATAAAAGACAAACGGGGAATAAAAAACAGCCAGAAAGTCATCTGCAGTGTATAAAATCATGATTTATCACAGAGCTCATGTTAGATTTGATCCTGTTATTGTTCAGAACTGTTTTTGTGTTTGATAAAAATTCCTTATATTTTCTAATATCTCATGCGGAACCGGGCTGACGATGCCAAGTTTTTGCGTATATTTTCTAAATTCTAAACTGTCCATTACGATAAACTTACTTCCAACGTTCGGATTCACGCATACAGTAGTTCTGTTCACTTCTTTGCGACTGACAAGGTCAGAGACTCAAAATCAAGCAAGAGAATGCGACTTTTTCCTACATGTATATATCGCCGAGATTGATCTTGAACACATGCTCCGCCGTACTAAATGCATATCTGGAAAAATGCAAGACCATGTGCCTAATCCTTTCATGTGCCGAAGTACCAATGTATATGTGACAAAATAGCATTCTTATATTTTGCATAAATAATTTTCAGAGAAAATAAATACCTCAAACCTTGTGCCGATGTCAAATTTGTTTACGATTTTGGCTCCCCTCATGCAGAACCGGAAACTCCTCTCATGGATTGGCGTTCTGAACCGTGGTTTCGCATGAGAGCGATTGGTAGGCGTGTTAGTGATACAATCGAAGGTAAAACTTGACATTTCTTACATCAGAAAGTCTATGCTTACTTGTCCGGGGGGCTTATCAAAATACGAAGTTTTACATTTGCAAAGGCATTTGAGCCGCGACACGACAAAACCAACATTGTGTTTGTGCGCCTAGCGCAGACTCAGATCAGCCTGGGCATCCGCCCAGTCTGATCAGAGCCTTCGCTGACCGCATGGAGGTAGCTTAGACCCTAAGCTACCCTTTGAGCACATAAAGAAGAGACTGAGTAAACTGGGCGGATGCCCAGTCTGATCTGAGTCTACCCTGGGCGCACAACCACATTGTTGGTTTTCTCGTGTCGCGGCTCATTTGTTTTTGTTAAAATCGCCAAAGGGAAAATCGGCACGCACAAATTAACACTTACATGGACCACAAAAGTTAAAAAATAATCGCACAAATAGAAAATAATTTATTCTGTTCATAGCTCCAGTGACCTGGTGGGAAAGAGCGCTGGCTCTTATACGTCATCTCTGTGACTGCTGTGGGTTCGAGCCTCGCTCAGCGCACAGGCCGACAGCAGTTCTGCTTGCGAAACGTCAGGAGCTTTTCCCATGAGCTCCGGTTTTGGCTATTAAAAGGGCCTGTTAAACACTGATTTTCTTTTTTCTCTTTTTAAGCTTGCCAATGACTCATGTCAAATAAAAAGGTCGCATTTTGTACATATTGCAGTTTAGTTCAATTGCGCTCGCTACGCATTTGAAGATCGGATGAAAGGGAGGCGGGTATAGATCAATAATAATTATGAGACTATCAATAAGACTGATGTACTTTAAGCTGACTAAATAAATTTTGACAGACATAAGTTAGTTCGACACAACCGTAATAGCTTTGTTTACGGTATCTTGACCACGGGCTTAATGTGGATCCTGACAATACGGCTCTTCCCAAATGGATTTGCAGTCTAGTTCTTTTGACCGTTCCAAGGCGGCACTTCTGTTGTGGTTCTTCAATTTTACGTGTTCTTAGGTCCGCTTGTCTGTGGTCTTCTGGCAATATGGTAACCTGTGAAGCTGCCCACTTTGCTCTCTCTCTCTCTCTCTCTCTCTCTCTCTCTCTTTTGGTGTGTGTGTGTGTGTGTGTGTGTGTGTGTGTGTGTGTGTGTGTGTTATAATAGAAAATAGGTAAAAGTAAATGTTACTGTTGTTTTTGATGACCGCCTTTTTTGGGAAAGAGCTGTTCAAATGAAATCAAAAACTGTAAGTTAGTGTAAAGAAACCATAATAAATAAGACGAAGCAACATTGGGCATAACATCACCTGAAACTGAACCTTAAAACGAATGGGGGAATATGGAAGGTAAAGATCAGCCTGCGCTTCCGCGCAGTCTGATTGCTCAGATAATCTGATACTGGGGAATAAAAGTGAGGATTCAGTTTGACCACTTTACACAGCGTGATGGCATAGCTTGCATTTTTTGGCGAGGCATATCGTATCGCGAGTGTGTTGTCCATAGTCGAAGTCATCAGCTCAGCTGCATGCAGTCATGCATCAAGAGGTTAATCTTTTACTGCTGGGTTGACAAAATTTTCAGTCGTTGACCGGGCCGGGTTTCGAAGCCGCGACTTTCTGTGCTATAGCTATGCGCTCTAACAAATGGACTACGGCGTGACACACAAATGACTAGAAAACTGTGCAGTCCAAAAGTCAGTAACTCTGGTAACACACGTTGGTTGGTTGTTTTGAGTTTAACGGCCCTTTTAGACAGTATTTCCGTCTATATCGGACCGTCTCCGAAAGAGAGGAAGAAAGAAGAGAGATGTGATAGCGTGAGAAAAATGTCCAAACAGTCCCACCCGCACCTACTGCAAGCACAGTAGGCCCTTGCCCCACCATTATCCAAATCAGTAGGACACCATGGAATTGGAAGTTATACCCAGCACCATCGCATCACCCAACCACCCCGGTAACACACGTGAGAGTCGTCAGGCTAACAGTAATGCTTTAGCTGTTGTGCACAAAACACAGGTTTGTCCGAGTCACCAATGCCCACATATGCCCTAACGCCCTTTCACGCGTCGGTAAAAGGGACGATGGGAAATTAGCGAGCTGCCCAGTCTGGGATTAGACTCTGCATTCGTACATGAATCCCGGGCTCGAGACGCGTTGGAAGCAGGCATCTTTTCATTCATAAACAGCCTTTCATTATCACCAACCCATCGCCCTGATATTGCTGAAATCATGTTAAAAAGGGCGTAAAATCGTGATTCATCCACCATCGACAAAATTTAATAGGTTTGATTTTCAACACATTAATCTAATAAAGGTAGCAGATCCGAATTTGTTAGCTTGTCAAAGCAGCTAAACATCTTTTCAAACGCAGAAATTGATTGACACTTCCGGCTACTGATTACATCTCTCTACCGTTATATTGTCATGTGTACTCAAATACAAGAGTCACAGGTCTTTGAGATGTTACAGTTATGTCTGTCACTGACCCGTTAAATCGTCTAGAGAAAGTAAATGTTGTAGACGCACAGATTTCGTCTATTTATGAAATTTGCCATAAGCCGTTACCGCTATTTTGTAGACATTACAATTAAATTTAGTTTCACGAGATTTGTCGTACTTAAGTTCTTATCCAAATAGACATTTAAATAATTACAAGCCTCGCTATCGTAGAAATTGTCATTTGTTGTCCCCTACTGTTATCTTGTATAGCACCGAAAACCTTTCTGTTGTTTACGTTACCAAATGAAACGGGCAGTAACGTTATTCTGATTAAGATGCTCGTTTTACTACAAAAAAGGAATAACACTAAAACAGTTATATACATCTAAATAAAATTATGCAAGGGTATCAAACTCTGCAGAACTGTTTGGTACTGATAAAATGCATCAACAATGTAAATTTGCGCTACAAAAATGTGAGTTACGGGTTGGCTTCACAATGTATTTTTAGCGTCAGTAGATGAAACATTGCTTTAAAGATAACCAGTAACGTTAGTTATAGGTAGCATCACAGAATGCCAAGTGGGTTTGTGATCGTCGGAGACTTTGTCATTGTTTCCATAGATGTCTCATAGTACGCGAAGCTGACACAACCATGCGAACAGAAGTCATTTATAGCGGTACTATAGCTCTTATACAAATTTTAAGAACTGGTCTGATGCGGAACCGCCAAGTCCACTTTTTGCTAAGGTTGACTGCCCATTTTAGCACAATTTAAACCTATTCTGCTACAGCTGACTGCTTATGCCTGATATAATACCTCATCATAGCAGCTTTAATATTGACAGAAGCCATCTCTGCAGCAGATGCCATTGTAAACCTAAATTAAGTTGATTTTACCGGAAGCTTCACTGATTTGACTATCATCAATTTGGCACAAAGGTGCTGGCAGAATGGGAAATACTATTGCTGTCCCTGAACAGTCTAGTCTTGGTCTACAGTGTTTGCCCAGACATTCCTGTCCCAATATTTAGTGAGGTGGTGCAAGTTTTACAGATCATTTTGGAACTTTATTTGCTTGTAAGACCACATTCACACCTGTGTTTTTATATCACTTTGAGTAAAAATCCAAGTATATGCGCATGGTAAACAGTAAAATGAATAAGATGAAGAGGGAAAGATATCAGAATCCAATGCTGTCTATGCAAAGAGATATATTGATAAGCATCAGTTCTGTATAGCCTATACTGCCATGGCGAAAGCCAGTCAACAAGTTCTTATAAATAGTTTGAAAACTGTTTCTCGAGACCTTCAGTATTGCATATGTCCTTTATTCAAGGTCTTCTGAATAGCTGTCTTTAGGTCCAGTTTCCACAAATATCTAGTTTTAGTTAAGAAACCAGTTCAAATATTTCAACAGTAGAGTATTAGCATTGGAATCATGAAGTTCAGAATTTGGCCTTTTTAAGGAGTCATAGGATGCATGGCTTCTAAGCATGTATTTACGCACAATTAGCCAGGTAAGAGATTTTGAACAGTGCATTGATTGCACATGCAAAGTATGCTAAATCAGACAGGTGTGACATCCCTTATTCAGTGAATAAACCTTACCACCACTGAACTAGAAAGTGTAAACAGTTTTTAGCTCGCCTGAACGAAAGTTCAGGAAGAGCTATTGTTGTCACCACGGCGTCGGCGTCCGCGTCCGCGTCCGCGTCCGCGTCGGCGTTCGAATTGGATGTTTTGGTTAAAGTTTTTTAAAGACCTATATCTCCTTAACCCATGGATGCATTCTTTTGATACTTGCACTGTAGCTAGATATTGGTCTAAGGTTTAACAGGGTACCACCCCCACCCCACTCTGTGACCTTGATGTCAAGGTCATGGACTTAGAAAATTGGTGTTTTTTTGGACTGGATGTTTTGGTTAAAGTTTTATAAAGCCCAATATCTCCTGAGCCTATGGATGGATTCCTTTGATACTTGCACTAAAGTTAGATACTGGTCTAAAGTTTTCGAAAGTACTACCCCCACCCCCCTCTGTGACCTTGATGTCAAGGTCATGGACTTAGAATATTGTCTTTTTATTGATTGGATGTTTTGGTTAAAGTTTTTTAAAGACACATATCTCCTGAACCCAGAGATGAATTCTTTTTATATTTGCACTGTAGTTGGATCTACAGAGTACTACCCCAACCCCGCTCAGTGATCTTGATGTCAAGGTCAGGGACTTAGGAAATTTTTGTCTTTTTTAAAGTTTTGTAATTGCATACTGATTCATAATGCTTTGCAGAGATTTAGTTTATACTTGAACTGATGTTAGACTCTTTTTTGAGTTTTTACAAAACACCTTATACTTACCTCACTGGGTGACCTTGAAGTCAAGGTCATCGACTTAGAATTTTGTTTTAAAGAGTTTGGTTAAAGTTTTATATTTATGAAGACATAATTTCACAGTGCCACGATGATGGACTCAGTTGATACTAATACTTGGGCTGATGTTAGATAATGGTTCAGGGTTTTGATATATACTCGTGCCCCCCCCCCCCCCCCCCCCCCCCCCCCCCCCCCCCCCCCCCCCCCCCATCTCCCCGTCAGTTTTTTTACCTCAAGCTCATGGACTTTGAAATTTCATTTCATTTGTTTTATTTTTATTTCATTTTAAGACTTATTTCTGAGATAGCTTTTGTGTTTTCATTATGGACATGCTTGCATGAAGTTTTATGCAAAGTAGTCCACATAGCCACCCCCCCCCCCCCCCCCCCCCCCCCACACACACACACACACACACACACGTCAGTTTTTTGTTTTTTTTACCTCAAGCTCATGGACTTTGAAATTTCGTTTTATTTTTTTTTATTCTAATTTTATTTTAAGACTTATTTCTGAGATAGCTTTTGTTTATAAATGTGTTTTCATTATGGACATGCTTGCATGAAGTTTTATGCATAGCAGTCCACGCCACCATAGCGGCTGTGTGATGGGCAAGCAGCAATTCAGGCGAGCTATGCTGTCAGGCGACAGCTCTTGTTAAAATTCGTAGAAGACCTATAGCTATGTCTATACGCGACCTTCGGAGAGAATTTAATAGGTATTTTGCTAATGCCAAGTACTACACGAACTCGAGGACCAGCTTCATTCTCTGCAAGATTTTTAGGGACAGTTCGATTTCAGCTATGGCTACTGTAAGAACGATAGGCTGACTAGCTTAAAATGGCACCAGGCTATTAATCAGCAGGCACATGCCTTCAAAATGACGTCGTGCTGACGTCGATGCAACGTTAAAGGTGTATTCGCATATTATGGAATCAAGGAAACACCTTGTTTATTTGATAGAAATTAGGTGGGTACAACTTGAGTAAAATGATTATCAATTTACGTAATGTATGTGTATTCAGTATTTATTCAAAATCTGTTCCAAATTTTGGATAATCAGTTGGCATTGAATGCATTCTTTAGAATCATTGGAACCAATCAAACTTATATGATAAGTGCGAAATGGCATTTTTCTGAAAAGGTACCTTCCGACGCATGTGCACAACGAACCAAGGTTTCGTAATGACGTCAGTACGTGGCCCTAAAGTCGTCAGGGTCCTAAGGTCGTCATCATTCTCTTAGCTTCATTCTTTTCCATCTATGTCACAGAAATGTTTAGAAGCGGGCGGAATTCAGAAAATAAATATCTTAATTTTGTTATGCAGTTTACATTTAAATCTGGTTTTCAACGTGCTTGCAACTAACGAAGAGGAAACAAGGTAACCCACTTTTACTTAAAATTCCAAGTTTGTCGACGGAGCAAGCTGGTTTTGATATCGGTCTGGCGAACCAAGATTGTCATGCTAGATTCAAGTTTCAGATGTATGTTTGCATTCGCCCAAACGCATTATATAGTAAACTATCAAAATTTTCTTACCTTTGGCGTTCAGAGAGGAAATTAAAAGAAACCGACATCAAAGAACAGTAATGACGACTTTAGGTCATACCTGACGACTCTAGGGCACATACTACTAAGCAACAAAAAATTCATTTCTCCACTTCTTATATGCTCTTCTTCCACTCCAGTTTGACAAGCTTATATTGTGATTATTATCCCCTCGCACCACGAAGTGGTGAGGGGATATAGGTTTTGTCCCGTACGTAAGTACGTACGTAAGTACGTACGTACGTACGTATGTTCACCTTTTGTCATCGCTCTAGCACCTACATTTCTCAACGGATTTTAATAGAACTTCACACAAGTGTAGGGCATGACAATATCTCGAGCAAGTTCGACTTTCAGGGTGCTGCGCCCAAGGTCAAGGTCACTGTGGCTATTTTTAGAAAAACTTTGTCAGCGCTCTAGCGCCTACATTTCTCAATAGATTTTAAAATAACTTCACACAAATGTAGGGCTTGACAATATCTCAAGCAGGTACGACTTTCAGGGTGCTGTGCTTAAGGTCAAGGTCACTGTGGCTATATTTAGAAAAACTTTGTCATTGCTCTAGCGCCTACATTTCTCAATGGATTTTAAAATAACTTCACACAAATGTAGGGCATGACAATATCTCAAGCAAGTTCGACTTTCAGGGTGCTGCGCCCAAGGTCAAGGTCACTGTGGCTATTTTTTTTAAAAAAAATTGGCAGCGCTCTAGCGCTTACATTTCTCAATGGATTTTAAAATAACTTCACACAAATGTAGGGCATGGCAATATCGTGAGCAAGTTCGACATTCAGGGTGCTGCGCCCAAGGTCAAGGTCACTGTGGCTATTTTTAGAAAAACTTTGTGAGCGCTCTAGAGCCTACATTTCTCAATGGATTTTGAAATAACTTTTGAAATAACTTTTGAAATGACTTTTGAAATAACTTTTGAAATAACTTAACACAAATGTAGGACTTGACAATATCTTGAGCAAGTTCGACTTTCAGGGTGCTGCGCCCAAGGTCAAGGTCACTGTGGCTATTTTTAGAAAAACTTTGTCATCGCTCTAGCGCCTACATTTCTCAATGGATTTTGAAATAACTTCACACAAATGTAGGGCATGACAATATCTCAAGCAAGGTCGACTTCTTTCAGGGTGCTGCGCTTAAGGTCAAGGTCACTGTGGCTATTTTTAGAAAAACTTTGTCAGCGCTCTAGCGCCTACATTTCTCAATAGATTTTGAAATAACTTCACACAAATGTAGGGCATGGCAATATCTTGAGCAAGTTCGACTTTCAGGGTGCTGCGCCCAAGGTCAATGTCACTGTGGCTATTTTTAGAAAAAACTATGTCATTGCTCTAGCGCCTACTTTTCTCAACGGATTTTAAAATAACTTCACACAAATGTAGGGCTTGACAATATCTTGAGCAAGTTCGACATTCAGGGTGCTGCGCCCAAGGTCAAGGTCACGGTGGCTATTTTTAGAAAAACCTTGTCAGCGCTCTAGTGCCTTCATTTCTCCATGGATTTTAAAATAACTTCACACAAATGTAGGGTATGACAATATCTCGAGCAACTAGTCTTGTGCGAGGGGATTTGTATCGCCTGCGATGCCTTGTTACCGTATAAATTAACACTTTTTGATGGGTTGTCTTCATATAAGCAAATGAAACATAAATGACCTAAATTTAAAGGCAAAGAATGGTAGCAAATTTGTCTATAAAAACAGCGCAGTGTCAATTGTGCCGGATTTTGTGTGAAAAAGCAAATTACCCATTAGTAAATGTTCCAGAAATACAGCTTTTACCCGTTTACTGACACTTTTTAACCTCATACAGAAATGCGAAAACACGTTTTCTCTTTGTGCAACTCAAGTATTTTGTTAATGAAAATAGAAAAATAAAATACAATGAAAGAATCTTTGATGCCATGATACCCCTAATAATTCAACTGGTCAGCTACAGCCTAATAGTTTTATATTCCATTTCCGCCAACAACAATGTTATCTGTCAAATGATTAAGAACTTTTGACAAGAAGGTAACCCAAAACAAAAGAAAACGTGTGCAGTCTTATCGGGATCTTCAATAATCATATTTTAGACATCTTAAAACATATACCTATATACCACCATTGCTACAGGAAAAGAATCTGACCAGAACCCGGATCAGACTCAGTGTTTGCATAAGCCAATCTGGTTTTTAAAGCAACATTTCTGTTTGATGAACATTTAACAGCGAAATTAGTAAATAATTGTTAATTCGTTTCTTGACATGAACTTTTTTCTTTAAAAACGTAAAAAAAGACAAAACGACCCCATGACGACACTAGGGCCGCACTAATGACGACTCAAGGTCCCATAGGTCCTAAGGTCATCAGGGGCGACCCTTCCTCTGTAAACAGCCTGTTTTTCAGTGTTTTCTGCATTAAATTGACCAGCTCTTTATTGAACATCCCTTCAGAATGGCTTGTCTTGCCGGTACCATAATGCAACTATAAATAGCTGTCCCCATATGCATGAGGCATTCGTTTAAATGCAGTGAGGTGACGACCTTAGGGCCACGTACGTTACGACGTCATTTCGACTTCATGTACCTGCTAGGAAGAATAAAATCAGACTGTGCATCTACGCTGTCTGATCAGTTTTCATCGTTCGCATGAACAATATATTAAATAGACATTCTTAATCTGTGCTTATGCACCGGCTTAAATGAATCTTACCGTAAAAGTTCTCAAATTGGGACACCCACACTATTTACCGTAATTGTTCTGACCTGAAAATGTTAGTTTTTCAATGCAGTCATGCGTCCAGAAGATTTAGATGGAATGGCAAACATTGTAGAGCCTATCTGCCCCAATACATAAGAGTTTTACGATAGTACACGACATTTTTGCCACCAGCAAATCAGCGTTAATAAAGCAGTTACCCGTTAAAAAAAATAAGTATTGGTATACGCATTCTAAAGCACTTTTTTCAAACTTTCACCGTTCAAAGTTTACGGCTTTGCACCAAAGCGAGCGCTTGCTGCAGAACATAAAACCAGACGTCAGCCTCGTAGAAGAAGCGACGTTTCATAATGACGTCGGGTATTACAGGATATGCCTAATTGTCGCAAATTTTGACGTTATCCAATCAGACATCTGTAAGTGTATTAGCATAGTGACTTCATGATGTTATAGTTGGGTTTACATTTACGACACTTTGGTAGTCACCCCTACCCTAAGTTGAACTTTTATTAGCTCACCTGAGCCAGCGGCTCCGGGGGAGCTTATAGGATGGTAAGGCTCCGTTGTCCGTCGTCCGTCGTCCGTCCACACTTTCAAACAACTTCTCCTCTGAAACCGCTGGGCCGATTGTAACCAAATTTCATATAGAGCCTCCTGGGACCTTAGGAACGAAAAGTTGTTCAAACGGTCCTGGTCACATGACCAACATGGCCGCCATGCCCATATATGGTAAAAACCTGAAAAAATCTTCTTCTCCAGAACCAATAGGGCGATGGCCTTGAAACTTGGTATGTAGCATCGGGTACGCGAGTTCTACCAAGATTGTTCAAATTATGACCTTGGGTTGACCTTGACCTTTTTTACGGTAAGGTCAAATTTGCTTCCTTATGCTTTTATATGGCAAAATGCTGCAACATAAGATATCTTGGAAACTGTTGAATATTTTGGCCTAAAAATTGGTACATACAGTCATCTTAATGACTACATGAAGATTTATGAGTTCAAGAGGTCAAGGTCATTCTTTGACCTTTGACCCAGAACTCTCATATTTTGACAATATCAAACAATCTCCTAAAAAAAACTAGGCCAATTGTAATTAAATTGCATATAGATCCTCCAGGGGTTGAGGGAATGAAAATTTGTTCATACGGTCCAGGTCACATGACCAACATGGCCACCACGCCCATATATGGTAAAAACCTTTAAAAATCTTCTTCTCCAGAACCAGTAGACCGATGGCCTTGAAACTGGGTATGTAGCATTGGGTACTCAAGTACTATCAAGATTGTTCAAATTATGACCCTGGGTTGACCTTGCCCTTTTTTACGGCAAGGTCAAATATCGGAAAATGCTAGCACATGAGATTTCATGGTAAGTTTTGAAGATTTTGGCCTAAAAATTGGTATATACAATCATCTTAATGAGTACATGAAGATATGTGAGTACAAGAGGTCAAGGTCATTCTTTGACCTTTGACCCAGAAATCTCAAATTTTGACAATTTCAAAGAATCTGCTCTAAAACCACTGGGCCAATTGAAACCAAATTTCATATAGAGCCTCGAGGAGTTGAGGGAATGAAAAAATTTTCTAACGCTCCTGGACACATGACCAACATGGCCGCCATGCCCATATATGGTAAATACCTTTATAAATCTTCTTCTCCAGAACTAATTGACCGACGGCCTTGAGACTTTGTATGTAGCATTGGGTACTTGAGTACTATCAAGATTGTTCAAATTATGACCTTGTGTTGACCTTGACCTTTTACAGCAAGGTCAAATATGGGAAAATGGTAGAACATAAGATTTCATGGAAAGTTTTGAAGATTTTGGCCTAAAAATTGGTATATACAGTTGTCTTAATGAGTTCATGAAGAATTATGAGTACAAGAGGTCAAGGTCATTTTTTTACCTTTGATCCAGATTGCTCATATTTTGACATTTTCAACCATTTTCTCAAAAGCCAAAGGGCCAATTGTGAACACATTTCATATAGAGCCTCCAGGGGTTGATTGAATGAAAAAATTGTTCAAACGGTCCAGGTCACATGACCAACTTGGCCGCCATTACCACTTATGGTATAAATCTTTAATATTTTTCTTCTCCAGAACCAATACACCTATGGCCTTGAAACTTGGTAAATAGCATGGAGTACTAGAATACCACCAAGACTGTTCAAATGATGACCTTGGGTTTACCTTGACCATTTTTGCGGCATGGTCAAATATGGGAAAATGCTAGAACATAAGATTTCATTGAAAGTTTTGAGGATTTTGGCCTAAAAATGGTATATATGGTTGTCTTAATGAGTACATGAAGATTTATGAGTACAAGTGGTCATGGTCATTCTTTGACTTTTGACCCAAAACTCATATTTTGACAATTTCAGACATGATTATAAGTAAAAGCCACCTTGCCAATTGTTCAGGTGAGCGATTCAGGGCCTCATGGCCCTCTTGTTAATACAAAGCATCGACATTGAACACTTCCTAATCCAAACCGCTTGACTTATCAGTCACCTAATAAAACTTTTAATCACGTACCGTGAAAATTCGAAATATTTGGACAGATAGGTGTGAGCAAACATTGCAGACCATGATCAGACTGCTCAATGAGCAGTCTGGTCAGGGTCTACACTGTTTGTCATTCCAACTGCATCATTCGGGGGTTCGACTGCATTGTAAAACCAAACTGTCTCGTATTTATGACACTTACGGTAGGTGTTTTGCATGTCTCAATTTTTAGATTTTATTTGGTACAATCCACAATATATTCAGGCTTTGTAATATTTGTTCAAGTTCGTTATTGGTGGTGTACTATCTTACAAACATTAGGATAGGGCTTAGATGGAACTAATTAAGGGTATGGATATGCAGTCATAATTAGGAGGCGGAATGGTATATTCTTCCCTGGTGAGTGAACTCTATCGCAAATGCAAGGAGAATGGGCTACTATTAAGGAAACAATCTACTCTTTCCTTTTCAAATGAAAAGGGAGATAATCTTTTGCAAGAGTTACCTCTCCTGGAAGTTATTCCATTCAACTTTAGAGTGGAACTATTACTACGTTTCAGAATTACATTGTATAATCTATAAATAGGCGTTTTAAAGATTTTATTAATTTATGTTTTTATTAAGTTTTATTTATTATTTTATTTATTTATTTATCTACATCAAATAGAAAATGCCCTTGTCTACATGTATTCATTTTATTTTAGCCTGATTTTTTTTCTTGTTACTTTAGTAAAGAGCTGACGATAAGGAGATTTTGGGTGAAAATCCTGACATAATTGGAGATTTTGGGTGAAAATCCTGACATAATTGTGCCGCGACACGAGAAAGCAAGTAAAGTGGCATGTGCGCCCAGCCCAGATCAATCTGGACATCCGCCCAGTATGATCAGAGTTTGTGCTTAAAGGATAGCTATTGAAGGGCATAAGCTAGTTTCATGCGGGCAGCGAAGACTCATATCAGACTGGTCTGATGCCCAGGCTGATCTGAGTCCGCACTGGGCGCACATGCCACTTTGTTGCTTTTGTCGTGTCGCGGCTCATATTTTTTGTTGATTCTCCAGCAAAACATATTTTGTGATCCCTCATTTCAACCGTCTTGGCGAGACTGTTTCAAGCCGAGATGGTTCTAATGAGGGAACTCAATATGCATGTTTTTATAGAGGAAAATAATGTCTCAGGTAATACCATTGTCTATAGCTGTGCTGTTATAATATATGACGAACAGTTTTTATCCTTAGAGCGCTAAAAAGCAGACGACGAAATTTACGTCTGCAAAAATAAAAAAAAAAAGGTTTGTCAAAGTTATATCATACTGAGAGCTCAACGACTAGAGGGCAAACAGTGTTGATCAAGATGAGCCTCATCTGGATCACCACTGTTTTCAAATCTACTTCTTTTTCTGTTTCATTTTTTCTGCGGTCTAAGTGTTAAATGTCAGTGAATATGTTCTGTTGGGGCTGTCAGAGAATTGCACCGATTTAAATGACTGTTTGTGCTCAAAAGAACAATATTATGTAAACTTATGGTATCTTTTCAATCTTTAAGACCATTTTGCCAATTTGTCAAACAGTCTATAGTTATGCTGATAAAGACAAAATGTGCAGATGTACTCAAGATATACTGAATTTATGGTGTTAGCTACGTAGTCATAAATTTTCACCACCTTTAACCCTTTTTGAAGAGAAATTTAAAAAAAAATGGCTTCGAATCATGGTAACGTCGGAGCTACGATGAGTCTATTGCGTCGCCATAAATATTGTGACACCAAAATATCTAGCCTACCGAACAATTTAAAAGATGTCCGTGGTCTAGAAACGCTAAAATAGAATCAAGCTAAGATCAAGTTTATTTTTCAGTAGATAAGATTTACTCACAGACTGATGTTTTTATGTTTTTTATTTATTTATTTTGTCGTTGGTGGTTGTTTGCTCGTTTGTTTGTTTGTTTTGAAAATGCCAAAACAAAAACTCAAGGCATACCCTCAATAATAAAAATATATTCAAAATAATTAGGTCATACCATTAAACATGCTAAATATTAGGACAAATAGGTCTGAACAACCAAGCAGACCCAGATCAGACTGATCAGGGTCTACATTGTTTGTCAGATCATCTGCATCTTTAGATACATTTTGGAAACAAGCCTTTTAAATTTTACGACAATTACTATAATTATTTCAGTTGCACAACTTTTTTGAATTTTTACAGTAATGCATACATGTAACAAACTAGAAAAAGACTGGAATAAGAATTGGTCACAGTGAGTATAAGAGACAGAGATAGAATTGAATTTGTCAGATTCCAATCAAATTTTAACATTAAAAACGAAATGATTGAGAAAAATCTGACTAATAAATTGATCTAGTCTGACGACAACGAACCTTTAACACACAATGATCTATGACAGAAGAAAATTTCAATATTTTGTCCGGTACAAATATTTACAAAGATCAATTAATGTTAAAAGAGCTCGATTCCTGTGAACTTAAAATGGTTTAATGTCGCTTAGATTTTATTGATTACTAAACAATTAAGGCTTCCGTATTCACTCAATAGCGCCTGGAAATACGGAGCGTGGCAAGCAAAGAGCATCGTAGACTTATACTCAGTCTCTTATTCTGATCTTCTGTTTAGTATTCGCTTATTTTACCTCTCAGATCCTTTTTCAGGAGCAGAGGAATAAGACTTCGAGCAAATCTTTAGCTGATGCTTGAACTTCAGACAAAACAAAAAAGAGAAAAATATTGTTTTAAGTAGGAGACTGGTACAAGTCTAAGAGCATCGTTATCACACCACGTTTTTACCAATCTGGAATCTGGGCCCACATTTTTTTCAACCATCGCTACGTAACTGAACTTGTTGCACATTTTAGCAAATTGATGAATATCAGATATACATTTAAGGTGTATGGGCACACCTTCATGCCTTTCCCTTATTTCTTCAAAGGGAAACAACTTCTGTGACTTCTTTTTTGCAAACCCTGCCAAAAATGGGGTCGACTCTTTAGGAAAAGACTTTGCTCCAAGGGGAGCAAAGTCTTTCCTTCAAGAGTTGACCGCCATTGAAAAGGGAGGTAAAAATGAAAATGGCAGAGTTGTTTCCCCTTAAGATCTCGCCATGTACTAGTGTGACAAACGCTCAGGGTGATTATTAGATTATGGCAACGCCAATATTGACAATAAGAATGATGGATGGCGGCCAGCTGATTGGAGACAATTGATTTTTGCACCTACAAGTAACAAATGAATGGGAAAAATCAGGCTCAGAAACAATCCACTGCTGTCTATAAAGAATTTTAGTTACTCGTGACCGACAGATGTGCACGTGTCTAGATTCCATGTGTGTATATATTATTGTTGTTGAAAAAGACATTTCTTTTAAAATGTGTCTGGATTCTGTATGCCTATAGTAACGTGGTATACAGTGACTTAGACATTAACTGAAGCAGTCTGCTGCACGTGTCTAGATAAGATGGTGTATACTAATGTGGTTAAAAATGAGTGTGACATTTCTTTATGCTTATTCTTGAATCCATACCTGTATATTAACGTGGTTTAAAGTGACTGAGACAGATTCCATTAATTGTGCTTATATTAACGTGATTTAAAATACAGAGACATTTATTTCAGCACGTGTCTAGATTCTATGTGTGTATATAAGGTACAGTTTAAAATGACGGAGACATTTCTTTAAGCACGTGTCTAGATTCCATGAATTCATATCATGTGTGCATATTAAGGTAGTTTCAATGACTGGGACATTTCTTTAAACACGTGTCTAGATCCCATGTGTATATTAAGGTAGTTTCGAATGACCGAGACATTTCTTTAAACACGTGTCTACATTCCATGTTGCTTATATTAAGGTGATTTAAAATGACCGATTGAGACATTTCTTTAAGCTCTTTTCTAGATTTACTAAGATTTTGTGCTTATATCTATGTGATTAATAGACTAAGGATGATGCACAGATTGTCGACGCCAAGTGGTTCATGCCTGAAATGTAATCGTTCCTCGGAACCTTTCTGGAAACCTTGTTGCGACAAAACTGAAACAACAAGAAGTAGCTCAGTAAAATTCACAACTGCTATGTACAGTGCATATGAGTGTTTTTTATATATTGATAACCTATATGGGCATCAGTCAAAAATATAAATGAATGCATTTGAATATTATTTTTAAAATTTGCATAAATTTTATAGATAAAGTAAACCTTTATTAGTGCGGCAGGTTAATTTTACTAATGGAAATGGTACATTTTTACTATAGTATTTTGAATGGACAGTAAGATTTACTGATTCACAAAGTGAAGTTTGACTGATTATTATTATTATTATTATTTCAGTGTAATAATCCGTTAGTCCTTTATTTCAGTGTAATAATCCGTTAGTCCTAATAGGCTGTCCAGCGACAAGCTATTAATCTCATAAGCATCGGACTCCGTTATCATGCGGACGCATCTGATATTTTTATCCCCCGACCGAAAGGTTCGGGGGATATAGCGATGAGCCTGCCGTCCGTCCGTCCGTCCGTCTGTCCGTCCGTCCGTCCGTAAACACTTTCTTGTCCGCTCTATATCTTGAATACCCTTTGGAATATTTTCATGATACTTCACAGTTATGTAGAACAGGTCATGACGGTGTGTCGCGTACAAGAATGGTAACTCTTGCTATTGTACTTTTTGAATTATCTCCCCTTTGGTGATTTTTTGGCAGATTCGTGTCCGCTCTGTAACTTGAATACCCTTTGGAATATTTTCATGATACTTCACAGAAATGTAGAACAGGTCATGACAATGTGTCGCGAACAAGAATGACAACTCTTGCTTTCTTACTTTTTGAGTTATTTCCCCTTGATAGTTTTAGGTGTGATTTTTTTGGCACATTCGTGTCCGCTCTATATCTTGAATACCCTTTGGAATATTTTCATGATACTTCACAGTTATGTAGAACAGGTCATGACGGTGTGTCGCGTACAAGAATGGTAACTCTTGCTATTGTACTTTTTGAATTATCTCCCCTTTGGTGATTTTTTGGCAGATTCGTGTCCGCTCTGTAACTTGAATACCCTTTGGAATATTTTCATGATACTTCACAGAAATGTAGAACAGGTCATGACGATGTGTCGCGAACAAGAATGACAACTCTTGCTTTCTTACTTTTTGAGTTATTTCCCCTTGATAGTTTTAGGTGTGATTTTTTTGGCACATTCGTGTCCACTCTATAACTTGAATACCTTTTGGAATATTTTCATGATACTTCTCAGATATGTAGAACAGGTCATGTGGGTGTGTCGAGAACAAGAATGACAACTCTTGCTTTCTTACTTTTTGGGTTATTTCCCCTTGATCATTTTAGGTATGATTTCGTGTCGGCTCTATAACTTGAATACCTTTTGGAATATTTTCATGATACTTCACAGATATGTAGAACAGGTCATGATGATGTGTCGCGAACAAGTATGACAACTCCTGCTTTCTTACTTTTTGAGTTATTTCCCCTTGATGGTTTTAGGTGTGATTTCGTGTCCGCTCTATAACTTGAATACCTTTTGGAATATTTTCATGATACTTCACAGATATGTAGAACAGGTCATGACGATGTGTCGCGAACAAGAATGACAACTCTTGCTTTCTTACTTTTGGAGTTATTTCCCTTTGATGATTTTAGGTGTCCACTCTATAACTTGAATACCTTTTGAAATATTTTCATGATACTTCACAGATATGTAGAACAGGTCATGACACTTTGTGTCATACATGAATGATAACTCTTGCTTTTATACTTTGTGAGTTATTTCCCTTTGGTAGTTTGAGCTGCTGTTTGTATAACCCTGGCCAGCTCCAGAATTTGAATAACCTTGTACCTTTTAGAACATTGATGATCATGCTGTGATATCTTTGAAAGGTTCGGGGGATATAGCGATGAGCCTGGCGTCCGTCCGTCCGTCTGTCCGTCCGTCCGTCCGTCCGTCCGTCCGTAAACACTTTCTTGTCCGCTCTATATCTTGAATACCCTTTGGAATATTTTCATGATACTTCACAGTTATGTAGAACAGGTCATGACGGTGTGTCGCGTACAAGAATGGTAACTCTTGCTATTGTACTTTTTGAATTAACTCCCCTTTGGTTTTTTTTTGGCAGATTCGTGTCCGCTCTGTAACTTGAATACCCTTTGGAATATTTTCATGATACTTCACAGAAATGTAGAACAGGTCTTGATGATGTGTCGCGAACAAGAATGACAACTCTTGCTTTCTTACTTTTGGAGTTATTTCCCTTTGATGATTTTAGGTGTCCACTCTATAACTTGAATACCTTTTGGAAATTTTCATGATACTTCTCAGATATGTAGAACAGGTCATGTGGGTGTGTCGCGAACAAGAATGACAACTCTTGCTTTCTTACTTTTTGGGTTATTTCCCCTTGATCATTTTAGGTATGATTTCGTGTCGGCTCTATAACTTGAATACCTTTTGGAATATTTTCATGATACTTCACAGATATGTAGAACAGGTCATGATGATGTGTCGCGAACAAGTATGACAACTCCTGCTTTCTTACTTTTTGAGTTATTTCCCCTTGATGGTTTTAGGTGTGATTTCGTGTCCGCTCTATAACTTGAATACCTTTTGGAATATTTTCATGATACTTCACAGATATGTAGAACAGGTCATGACGATGTGTCGCGAACAAGAATGACAACTCTTGCTTTCTTACTTTTGGAGTTATTTCCCTTTGATGATTTTAGGTGTCCACTCTATAACTTGAATACCTTTTGAAATATTTTCATGATACTTCACAGATATGTAGAACAGGTCATGACAATTTGTCTCATACATGAATGATAACTCTTGCTTTTATACTTTGTGAGTTATTTCCCTTTGGTAGTTTGAGCTGCTGTTTGTATAACCCTGGCCAGCTCCAGAATTTGAATAACCTTGTACCTTTTAGAACATTGATGATCATGCTGTGATAGCTTATCCCCCGACCGAAAGGTTGGGGGATATAGCAATGAGCCTGGCATCTGTCCGTCCGTCCGTCCGTCCATAAACACTTTCTTGTCCGCTCTATATCTTGAATACCCTTTGGAATATTTTCATGATACTTCACAGTTATGTAGAACAGGTCATGACGGTGTGTCGCGTACAAGAATGGTAACTCTTGCTATTGTGCTTTTTGAATTATCTCCCCTTTGGTGATTTTTTGGCAGATTCGTGTCCGCTCTGTAACTTGAATACCCTTTGGAATATTTTCATGATACTTCATAGAAATGTAGAACAGGTCATGACGATGTGTCGCGATCAAGAATGACAACTCTTGCTTTCTTACTTTTTGAGTTATTTCCCCTTGATAGTTTTAGGTGTGATTTTTTTGGCACATTCGTGTCCGCTCTATAACTTGAATACCTTTTGGAATATTTTCATGATACTTCTCAGATATGTAGAACAGGTCATGTGGGTGTGTCGCGAACAAGAATGACAACTCTTGCTTTCTTACTTTTTGGGTTATTTCCCCTTGATTGTTTTAGGTATGATTTCGTGTCGGCTCTATAACTTGAATACCTTTTGGAATATTTTCATGATACTTCACAGATATGTAGAACAGGTCATGATGATGTGTCGCGAACAAGTATGACAACTCCTGCTTTCTTACTTTTTGAGTTATTTCCCCTTGATGGTTTTAGGTGTGATTTCGTGTCCGCTCTATAACTTGAATACCTTTTGGAATATTTTCATGATACTTCACAGATATGTAGAACAGGTCATGACGATGTGTCGCGAACAAGAATGACAACTCCTGCTTTCTTACTTTTGGAGTTATTACCCTTTGATGATTTTAGGTGTCCACCCTTTAACTTGAATACCTTTTGAAATATTTTCATGATACTTCACAGATATGTAGAACAGGTCATGACACTTTGTGTCACACATGAATGATAACTCTTGCTTTTATACTTTGTGAGTTATTTCCCTTTGGTAGTTTGAGCTGCTGTTTGTATAACCCTGGCCAGCTCCAGAATTTGAATAACCTTGTACCTTTTAGAACATTGATGATCATGCTGTGATATCTTTGAAAGGTTCGGGGGATATAGCGATGAGCCTGGCGTCCGTCCGTCCGTCTGTCCGTCCGTCCGTCCGTAAACACTTTCTTGTCCGCTCTATATCTTGAATACCCTTTGGAATATTTTCATGATACTTCACAGTTATGTAGAACAGGTCATGACGGTGTGTCGCGTACAAGAATGGTAACTCTTGCTATTGTGCTTTTTGAATTATCTCCCCTTTGGTGATTTTTTGGCAGATTCGTGTCCGCTCTGTAACTTGAATACCCTTTGGAATATTTTCATGATACTTCACAGAAATGTAGAACAGGTCATGATGATGTGTCGCGAACAAGAATGACAACTATTGCTTTCTTACTTTTGGAGTTATTTCCCTTTGATGATTTTAGGTGTCCACTCTATAACTTGAATACCTTTTGGAATATTTTCATGATACTTCTCAGATATGTAGAACAGGTCATGTGGGTGTGTCGCGAACAAGAATGACAACTCTTGCTTTCTTACTTTTTGGGTTATTTCCCCTTGATCATTTTAGGTATGATTTCGTGTCGGCTCTATAACTTGAATACCTTTTGGAATATTTTCATGATACTTCACAGATATGTAGAACAGGTCATGATGATGTGTCGCGAACAAGTATGACAACTCCTGCTTTCTTACTTTTTGAGTTATTTCCCCTTGATGGTTTTAGGTGTGATTTCGTGTTCGCTCTATAACTTGAATACCTTTTGGAATATTTTCATGATACTTCACAGATATGTAGAACAGGTCATGACGATGTGTCGCGAACAAGAATGACAACTCTTGCTTTCTTACTTTTGGAGTTATTTCCCTTTGATGATTTTAGGTGTCCACTCTATAACTTGAATACCTTTTGAAATATTTTCATGATACTTCACAGATATGTAGAACAGGTCATGACAATTTGTCTCATACATGAATGATAACTCTTGCTTTTATACTTTGTGAGTTATTTCCCTTTGGTAGTTTGAGCTGCTGTTTGTATAACCCTGGCCAGCTCCAGAATTTGAATAACCTTGTACCTTTTAGAACATTGATGATCATGCTGTGATATCTTATCCCCCGACCGAAAGGTTGGGGGATATAGCGATGAGCCTGGCGTCTGTCCGTCCGTCCGTCCGTCCGTCCGTAAACACTTTCTTGTCCGCTCTATATCTTGAATACCCTTTGGAATATTTTCATGATACTTCACAGTTATGTAGAACAGGTCATGACGGTGTGTCGCGTACAAGAATGGTAACTCTTGCTATTGTGCTTTTTGAATTATCTCCCCTTTGGTGATTTTTTGGCAGATTCGTGTCCGCTCTGTAACTTGAATACCCTTTGGAATATTTTCATGATACTTCACAGAAATGTAGAACAGGTCATGACGATGTGTCGCGAACAAGAATGACAACTCTTGCTTTCTTACTTTTGGAGTTATTTTCCCTTGATAGTTTTAGGTGTGATTTTTGTCGAGCCCGCTTGCGGAGAGCGAGACATAGTTGTTACAATGTCAGTTCGGTGTATGTCCGTGAGTGCGTGCGTGCGTTCGTGCGTGCGTGCGTGCGTCCGTCCGTCCGGATTTGTCCGGGCCATAACTTCTACATCTATTGATGGATTTCAAAATAATTTGGCAAAATTGTTCTCCTTGATGAGTAGAAGTGCCATTTGAAACATTTGTTCAGGTAGGTCCAAGGTCAAGGTCACACTTGAAGGTCAAATGATTAAATGGCCACAAATTGAGCTTGTCCGGGCCATAACTTCTACATTTATGGATGGATTTCAAAATAATTTGGCACAATTGTTCTCCTTGATAAATAGAAGTGCCATTTGAAACATTTGTTCAGGTAGGTCCAAGGTCAAGGTCACACTTGAAGGTCAAATGATAAAATGGCCATAAATTGAGCTTGTCCGAGCCATTACTTCTACATTTATGGATGGATTTCCAAATAATTTGGTACAATTGTTCTCCTTGATGTTTAAAAGTGCCATTTGGAAAATTTATTCAGGTAGGTCCAAGGTCAAGGTCACACTTGAAGGTCAAATGATAAAATGGCCATAATTTGAGCTTGTCTGAGCAATAACTTCGACATTTACAAATGGATTTCAAAATGATTTAACACATTTGTTCTCCTTGATGAGAAGAAGTGCCATTTGGAACATTTGTTCTAGTAGGTCCAAAGTCAAGGTCACACTTGAAGGTCAGATGATAAAATGGTCATAAATTGAGCTTGTCCGAGCCATTACTTCTACATTTACGGATGGATTTCAAAATAATTTGGCACAATTGTTCTTCTTGATGAGTGGAAGTATCAAGTGACATATGTGTTTGGGTAGGTCCAAGGTCAAGGTCACACTTGAATGTCAGATATTGTAACTGTCATAAATTGAGCTTGTCTGGGTCATCACTTCTACTTATTTTCCTTTGTGAAAATTTGAAAAAAAGAGAGAAGAAAATGCTGGCTAAGCATGATGTTTTTTGGCTTCTTTCTAGAGTGAAGCAGTTACTTAGTCTTGACATACTTATAGGTCACTAAAGCAAACAGCGGGCTCGACCAGTTGTCCCTGGACAACCTTCTAGTTTTGGCACATTCGTGTCCGCTCTATAACTTGAATACCCTTTGGAATATTTTCATGATACTTCACAGATATGTAGAACAGGTCATGAGGGTGTGTCGCGAACAAGAATGACAACTCTTGCTTTCTTACTTTTTGGGTTATTTCCCCTTGATTGTTTTAGGTGTGATTTCGTGTCGGCTCTATAACTTGAATACCTTTTGGAATATTTTCATGATACTTCACAGATATGTAGAACAGGTCATGATGATGTGTCGCGAACAAGTATGACAACTCCTGCTTTCTCACTTTTTGAGTTATTTCCCCTTGATGGTTTTAGGTGTGATTTCGTGTCCGCTCTATAACTTGAATACCTTTTGGAATATTTTCACGATACTTCACAGATATGTAGAACAGGTCATGACGATGTGTCGCGAACAAGAATGACAACTCTTGCATTCTTACTTTTGGAGTTATTTCCCTTTGATGATTTTAGGTGTCCACTCTATAACTTGAATACCTTTTGAAATATTTTCATGATACTTCACAGATATGTAGAACAGGTCATGACACTTTGTGTCATACATGAATGATAACTCTTGCTTTTATACTTTGTGAGTTATTTCCCTTTGGTAGTTTGAGCTGCTGTTTGTATAACCCTGGCCAGCTCCAGAATTTGAATAACCTTGTACCTTTTAGAACATTGATGATCATGCTGTGATATCTTATCAGTGTTCCTTTCTCTCTCTGACCCCTCCATATTCCCGTGCCCCGTCCTGCACCCCCCCCCCCCAAAAAAAAATAAAATAAAAAAATCCAGATTTGGATTCTTTGTCCAAATTCACTTACTAGAGAGCTCAAAATTAGGTTTGTAGGGCTTGTACTTTAGAAGTTATTCACACATTTTGAAAAATGACTGTATCGTATGCTATACATTTGTGTATATGTTGGCTGTTTGAGATATTACCTCTTTTTAGCAGTCAAGCATACTGTTTTAGTCTGAGTGTTATATAAGCATGCATCTGTTAACAGTTAATGTCAAACAGAAGCATAAAAAAAGACAATATATTACTAATATGTGTTTTGAAGTGCACCCTTTTTACCAAGGCCCATAGGGGTCTTCGGTCGGGGGATTTGCCATCTCCTCTGATGGCTATTTTTGTTGTTCGCACGTCCATAAGGCACGACTTATATCTTAAATGGGTACACTTTCGGGCTAGCAACTTTATCCTATTCATGTTTCCCTCTCTTCGCATGTGGGGTCAAGTTAAAGACCTCATTTAGGAAAGGCTTCTTTGTCCAGAGAATCAAACAGGAGGACACAGGAGGTCTTCTTTCGTAAAATTGGTAGAAAACATGAAGATATACCCATTTACCTAAACAATGTGTTATCATTATAACAGAGCTATCTTCTATATTTACAGGTCTTGGTCCGGGGATAAACGAAAGAACAAAGTCAACAGGATAGATGAAAGTGGATTAAGCCCCGCTGGTATACAATCAGGGTTTGCGATCCTAGAAGAGTAGTGTTAGCTTGATTCGTGACAAATTGTCAGCGTACGTATTATTTCAACCATGCCTGTACAAAAACACGAACAATCCCGACATGAACACGACAGTCGCCGGAGATCACAGGGAAGTATCCCCGGCGGAAGAAGAAATCTACGACAACCACGTGGATCGGAAGGTTCCATTGTGTCTAATGGAAGTAACGTAAAGGTTAAGTCCTCTTCAAGACAGCATACAGATGCCTCTCTAAAACCAAGTAAAACAGTTCAAAAAGACATTACTGAAGAAGTAGAGAAAGAAAGAGAACTTGTTGATCGTCATGATGACGACATAGTGCACATTACAAATGATGTTTCAGAGTCTGAAAATAAAGCTGACACAAAAACAGATGACTCGGAAATTAAGCAGGTGAATGAAGAACCAAAGGAGACTTTGTCGTCGCCAAGGCATACGATAATTCCTCCTCCAGCCTCCGGCGGATCACCGCCTCGGAAAGAGCCGGAAAAATTTACGATTGAAAAATTTAATCGTAATATGGACGATTTCGTTGAAGTATTTACGTCGGATAAATACATGCACGTGACTGATGACTATCCGGTTAACGAGTTGGTTTCCGTTGTGTCTAATGTAACAACGTCTGTGGAGGAATTCAAGCAGCAGACTGTGTCCTCACAGCGCCACCTAGAGGATCTAAGGGAGACAATGAGACGTGTGAAGGAGAAACTGCAGATGAATGTACAGAAGAAAGCTAACGTCATAAGAGTCGGTGAGTAACAGTGTAGATATTCATACGACTGCACAGCATGTATCTCTCATATGTCTCACTAAACATTTCAGCAGGCACACAAACTCTCTCAAGTTATCGAAGAAGTCGTTTTTACACTAAATAATCGGACAGATAATTTGAGCAAACATTGTAGACAACGATTAGAAGAAATGGTTTGAACATGAGCTTCACTTTTTATCAGCCTTTAAATGAAACATTCTCTTACAAGAAATATGGGTTGGTTTATCTTTCAAGAATGAAGAGAAATTGCCCAGTCTCCGAATAATTAGATACAGCCTACTGTTCGTATCTGAGCTGTTAAATAACGTTGCTTTGTTCCCGAAGCCGTTCCTTGACCCCTTCTTATATGTATCCAGATTAAAGACTTGAAGATCAAATAAGCACTATATTGGGGTATCGAAGATAACTAATTTCAATGAATATCTTTGCATGAGTTTAACATATAAATTGCTTTGTTTGCTTCTGATGAACAACTAGGCTATTTTAACTGAGCCGCGACACGACAAAACCAACAAAGTGGTTGTGCGGCCAGCGAAGACTCAGATCAGCCTGGGCATCCGCCCAGTCTGAGCAGATTCTTCCCTAAGCACTCAAAGGGTAGCTAAGGGTCTATGCTACCTTCTTGCGGACACCGAGGACTCTGATCAGACTGGGCGGATGCCCAGGCTGATCTGAGTCTTCGCTGGACGCACATCCACTTTGTTGGTTTTCTCGTGTCGCGGCTATATTAATTAAGTACTATTGAAGAGTAAATATATGACAGCTCTCGAGGGAAGAAATAAAAATCCCCGCGATGAATAAATGCTTATTTTTAGCAATTAATAAGAAATTATATTTGCCCCTATATACATGCATGTATGTATCATGAACGTGTATGTTAAGGCTGATATACATTCCCCTTCCCACCACCACCCTCCCGCATGTTTTCTTGGCCATTTTACGTAGGGAAAAACTTTTGGGACTTCCTGTTTGCTTCCCTGGACGAAGAAGCCCTTCCAACATGGGATCAAGAAGAATTTGAAAGGGAGCAAGTTCTTTTCTTTATAAGAGTTGATCCCGGTTGTGAATGGAGAGACATGAAAGAAAAAAAATAGAGTTGCTCCCCAGAAAGCGTACCCATTCATCTTTGGTCACCAATACTTAACCAATTAATGCCTACATGGCGTCCCATAAAAAGGACACACATAGGCAAACAGGGCAGACCCAGATCAGATGCCGCGGCATCTGACCAGAGTCTGTGCTGTTTGCATAAGAATTACAGCAATTTCTATTTATAATAGATATAAAAAGTAAATATACCAGATACCCCTAAACTGATGAATTGACCCATCCAAGTTATAAGTATAGAGGAGTCCACGTGGCATACAGGATCCCCGGTAGCTCAGTGGGTTCAGCGCTGGCCTACTATCTAGCGGACCGGGTTTGAGCCCCGCATGAGTCGAGAATCTTTCCTACCGTAAACGGGGTTCCATTGCACTCAGCCTTTCATTATCACCGTCCCATCGTCTTCATGTAACTGAAATATTGTGGAAAATGACGTAACTCCCAAGTCAGCCATCCATCCATCACATGGCATAAATGGGGTTAACGTGATTTTGCGGAAAGAGCGAGCAGCTACATGTTCGTAAAGTTGGCTGCCAGTTGCCAGTTGCCATTTGCCTATTCAATCGGCAACTGGCAAATGGCAGCTAACTTCACATTCTAAATGCCAATTCAAAAATCTCGCGTATAGGCAACATGCAACTGGCAGCTAGATGCCAATTTGATTTGAAATGCTTTTACAGCTGAATAGGTAACTGGCAAACGGCAGCCACATGCAAATTCGCAAATACAAGTGAATTGGCAACTGGCAACAGGCAGCCAGATGCCAAATCGACTCGAGAGGGATTTAGAGCATACCAGGTGAATAGGCAACTGGCAAACGGCATCAAGATGCTAATTCGCAAAATCTAGTCGATTGGCAACTGGCAACTGGCAGCCAGATGCCAATTCGCAAATTCTTGTGAATTAGCAACTGGCATTAGGCAGCCACGTGCCGATTCGATCTGAGAGGGTTTAAGGCAATAAAAGCTACATAGGAAACCGGCAAACGGCAGCCAGATGACAGTTCGCTAATTCTGAACTGGCAACTGGCAACTGGCAGACAGATGCCAATTCGATTTGAAAGGGTTTAAAACGATTAATGCTATAAAGGAAACCGGCAAACGACATCCAGATGAGAATTCGCAAATTCTTGCGATATGGCAACTGGCAGCCAGGTGCCAATTCGATTTCCGAGGGTTTAAGACGATTAAAGGTACATAGGAAACCGGCAACCGGCAGCCGGATGCCGCTAATTCTTATGTATTTGCAACTGGCAACTGGCAGCTAGGTCACAATTTGATTTGAGAGGGATTAAGACGATTAAAGCCTCATAGACATTGGCAAACGGCAGCCAGATGCCAATTCACAAATTTCTTATAAATTGGCAACTGGCAGTCAGATGCCAATTCGATTTGTGCGAGTTTAAGACAATATAATCTCAACAGGAATTCGGAAAACGGCACCCAGATGCCAATTCGCTAATTCTAATGATTTGGGAAATGGCAACTGGCAGCCAGATGCCAATATGATTTGAGAGGGCTTAAGACGATAAAAGTATCATAGGAATGGACTCAAGGCAGCCAGATGCCAATTTGCTAATTCTTGTGTACTGGCAACTGGCAGCCAGATGCCAAATCAATTTGAGTGGGTTTTTAAGACGATTGAAACTAAATAGGTATCCGGCAAAAGGCAGCCAGATGCCAGTTCGCTAATTCTTATGAATTGGCAACTGGCAACTGGCAGCAGGATGCCTTTTCGATTAGAGAGGGTTTAAGACGATTAAAGCAACATAGGAATTCGATAAACGGCAGCCAGATGCAAGTTAAAAATATTTATGAATTGTCAACTGGCAACTGGCAGACAGATGCCAATTCGATTTGAGAATGTTTAAGACGATTTAAACTGACAGGAAACCGACGAACGACATCCAGATGCCAATTCGCAAGTTCTTGTGAACTGGCAACTAGCAGTCAGATGCCAATTCGATTTGAGACAGTTTCAGATGATTTAAGCTACACAAGAAAACCAGCAAACATAAGCCAGATGCCAATTTACTAATTCTACTGATATGGCAACTGGCAGCCAGATGACAATTCGATTTGAGAGTGTTTAAATCGACAAAAGGTACATAGGAAAAGAGGAAACGGCAGCCAGATGCCAATTCGAAAAAAAATATGAATTGTCAGCTGGCAGCCAGATGTCAATTGGAGCTGAGAGTGTTTAAGACGATAAAAGCTAAATAGGTAACCGGCAAATATTCCAGATGCCTATTCGCAAATTCTTGTGAACTGGCAACTGGCAACTGGCAGTCAGATGCCAATTCGATTGGACCGTGTTTTAGACGATTTCAACTAAATAGGAAACCGACAAACGACACCCAGATGCCAATTCCCAATCGTTTCAGACGATTAAAGCTACATAGAAACCAGGCAAACGGCAGCCAGATGCCAATTCACTAATTCTTCTGAACTAGCAACAGGCAACTTGCAGTCAGATGCCTACTCGATTTGAGAGTGTTTAAGACAATCAAAGCCATGTAGGGAATCAGCAAACGGCAGCCAAATGCCAATTCGATCATTTTTGCGAATTGGCAACTGGCAGCCAATTCGATTTGAGAGGGTTTATGCCGATTAAAGATAAATGAGAAACCGGCAAACGACATTCAGGTGCGAATTCGCAAATTTATTTTGAACTGGGAACTGGCAGATAGATGCTAATTTGACTTGAGAGGGTTTCAGACGATTAAAGCTACATATGGAACCAGTAAAAGGCAGCCAGATGCCAAATCGAAAATTCTTATGAATTGTCAACTGGCAACTGGCAGCCAGATGCCAATTCGAATTGAAAGTGTTTAAGACGATAAAATCTTAACAGGAAACCTGCAAACGATACACAGATGCCTATTCGCAAAACACTTGTGAACTGGCAACTGGCAACTGGCAGTCAGATGCCAATTCGATTTGAGAGGGGTTCAGACGATTAAAGTTGTGTATGGAACCGGTAAACGGCAGGCAGATGCCAATTCGAAATTTTCATGAATTGTCAACTGGCAACTGGCAGCCAGATGCCAATTCGAATTGAGAGTTTCTAAGACGATAAAAGCTAAATAGGAAATCGACAAAAGACTTCCAGATGCCAATTTGCAAATTCTTGAAAACTGGCAATTGGCAACTGGCAGTCGGATGCCAATTCGATTTGAGAGTGTAAAGACGATTTAAACTAAATAGGAAACCGACAAATGACATCCAGATGCCAATTCCCAAATTCTTACGAACTGGCAACTGGCAGTTAGATGCCAATTCGATTTGAGACGGTTTCAGATAATTTAAAGCTACATAGGTAGCCGGCAAACGGAAGTCACATGCCATTTCACTAATTCTACTGAACTGGTTACTGGCAACTGGCAGCCAGATGACAATTCGATTTGAGAGAGTTAAATTGCTAAAAGGTACATCAGAAACCAGTAAACGGCAGCCAGATGCCAAATCGAAAATTCTTATGAATTGTCAACTGGCAACTGGCAGCCATATGCCAATTCGAGCTGAGAATGTTTAAGACGATAAAATCTAAACAGGAAACCTGCAAACGATACACAGATGCCTATTCGCAAAGTCCTGTGAACTGGCAACTGGCAGTCAGATGCCAATTCGATTTGAGAGAGGTTCAGACAATTAAAGCTACATATGGAACCGGTAAATGGCAGGCAGATGCCAATTCGAAATTTTTATGAAATGTCAACTGGCAACTGGCAGCCAGATGCCAATTCGAATTGAGAGGGGTTCAGACGATTAAAGCTACATATGGAACCGGTAAACGGCAGGCAGATGCCAATTCGATTTTTTTATGAATTGTCAACTGGCAACTGGCAGCCAGATGCAAATTCGAATTGAGAGTTTCTAAGACGATAAAAGCTAAATAGGAAATCGACAAAAGACTTCCAGATGCCAATTTGCAAATTCTTGAAAACTGGCAATTGGCAACTGGCAGTTAGATGCCATTTCGAGCTGAGTGTGTTTAAGACGATTTAAACTGAATAAGAAACCGACAAACGACATCCAGATGCAAATTAGCAAATTCTTGTGAACTGGCAATTGGCAACTGGCAGTCGGATGCCAATTCGATTTGAGAGTGTTTAAGACGATTTAAACTAAATAGGAAACCGACAAATGACATCCAGGTGCCAATTCCCATATTCTTATGAACTGGCAACTGGCAGTTAGATGCCAATTCGATTTGAGACGGTTTCAGACATTTAAAGCTACATAGGAAACCGGCAAACGGAAGCCAAATGCCATTTCACTAATTCTACTGAACTGGTTACTGGCAACTGGCAGCCAGATGACAATTCGATTTGAGAGAGTTAAATCGCTAAAAGGTACATCAGAAACCAGTAAACGGCAACCAGATGCCAAATCGAAAATTCCTATGAATTGTCAACTGGCAACTGGCAGCCAGATGCCAATTCGAATTGAAAGTGTTTAAGACGATAAAATCTAAACAGGAAACCTGCAAACGATACACAGATGCCTATTCGCAAAGTCTTGTGAACTGGCAACTGGCAACTGGCAGTCAGATGCCAATTCGATTTGAGAGGGATTCAGACGATTAAAGCTACATATGGAACCGGTAAATGGCAGGCAGATGCCAATTCGAAATTTTTATGAATTGTCAACTGGCAACTGGCAGCCAGATGCCAATTCGAATTGAGAGTTTCTAAGACGATAAAAGCTAAATAGGAAATCGACAAAAGACTTCCAGATGCCAATTTGCAAATTCTTGAAAACTGGCAATTGGCAACTGGCAGTCAGATGCCATTTCGAGCTGAGTGTGTTAAAGACAATTTAAACTGAATAGGAAACCGACAAACGACATGCAGATGCAAATTAGCAAATTCTTGTGAACTGGCAATTGGCAACTGGCAGTCAGATGCCATTTCGAGCTGAGTGTGTTTAAGACAATTTAAACTGAATAGGAAACCGACAAACGACATCCAGATGCAAATTAGCAAATTCTTGTGAACTGGCAATTGGCAACTGGCAGTCTGATGCCTATTCGATTTGAGAGTGTTTAAGACGATTTAAACTAAATAGGAAACCGACAAATGACATCCAGATGCCAATTCCCATATTCTTATGAACTGGCACCTGGCAGTTAGATGCCAATTCGATTTGAGACGGTTTCAGACATTTAAAGCTACATAGGAAACCGGCAAACGGAAGCCACATGCCATTTCACTAATTCTACTGAACTGGTTACTGGCAACTGGCAGCCAGATGACAATTCGATTTGAGAGAGTTAAATCGCTAAAAGGTACACCAGAAACCAGTAAACGGCAACCAGATGCCAAATCGAACATTCTTTTGAATTGTCAACTGGCAACTGGCAGCCAGATGCCAATTCGAATTGAAAGTGTTTAAGACGATAAAATCTAAACAGGAAACCTGCAAACGATACACAGATGCCTATTCGCAAAGTCTTGTGAACTGGCAACTGGCAACTGGCAGTCAGATGCCAATTCGATTTGAGAGGGATTCAGACGATTAAAGCTACATATGGAACCGGTAAATGGCAGGCAGATGCCAATTCGAAATTTTTATGAATTGTCAACTGGCAACTGGCAGCCAGATGCCAATTCGAATTGAGAGTTTCTAAGACGATAAAAGCTGAATAGAACCCACGACAAACGACATCCAGATGCCAATTTGCAAATTCTTGAAAACTGGCAATTGGCAACTGGCAGTCAGATGCCATTTCGAGCTGAGTGTGTTAAAGACAATTTAAACTGAATAGGAAACCGACAAACGACATGCAGATGCAAATGAGCAAATTCTTGAAAACTGGCAATTGGCAACTGGCAGTCAGATGCCATTTCGAGCTGAGTGTGTTTAAGACAATTTAAAGTGAATAGGAAACCGACAAACGACATCCAGATGCAAATTAGCAAATTCTTGTGAACTGGCAATTGGCAACTGGCAGTCTGATGCCTATTCGATTTGAGAGTGTTTAAGACGATTTAAACTAAATAGGAAACCGACAAATGACATCCAGATGCCAATTCCCATATTCTTATGAACTGGCAACTGGCAGTTAGATGCCAATTCGATTTGAGACGGTTTCAGACATTTAAAGCTACATAGGAAACCGGCAAACGGAAGCCACATGTCATTTCACTAATTCTACTGAACTGGTTACTGGCAACAGGCAGCCAGATGACAATTCGATTTGAGAGAGTTAAATCGCTAAAAGGTACATCAGAATCCAGTAAACGGCAGCCAGATGCCAAATCGAAAATTCTTATGAATTGTCAACTGGCAACTGGCAGCCAGATGCCAATTCGAGCTGAGAATGTTTAAGACTAAACCGGAAGCCTGCAAACGATACACAGATGCCTATTCGCAAAGTCTTGTGAACTGGCAACTGGCAACTGGCAGTCAGATGACAATTCGATTTGAGAGGGGTTCAGACGATTAAAGCTACATATGGAACCGGTAAACGGCAGGCAGATGCCAATTCGAAATTTTTATGAATTGTCGACTGGCAACTGGCAGCCAGATGCCAATTCGAATTGAGAGTTTCTAAGACGATAAAAGCTAAATAGGAAATCGACAAAAGACTTCCAGATGCCAATTTGCAAATTCTTGTGAACTGGCAATTGGCAACTGGCAGTCAGATGCCATTTCGAGCTGAGTGTGTTTAAGACGATTTAAACTGAATAGGAAACCGACAAACGACATGCAGATGCAAATTTGCAAATTCTTGTGAACTGGCAATTGGTAACTGGCAGTCGGATGCCAATTCGATTTGAGAGTGTTTAAGACGATAAAAGCTAAATAGGTAACCGGCAAAAGATATCCAGATGCCTAATCGCAAATTCTTGTGAACTGGCAACTGGCAACTGGCAGTCAGATGCCAGTTCGATTTTAGAGGGTTTCAGACGATATAAGCTATATAGGAAACCGGCAAACGGCAGCCAGATGCCAATTCCCATATTCTTATGAACTGGCAATTGACAGCGAGATGCCAAATCGATGTGAGAGTGATTAAGACGATTAAAGCTATATAGCAAAACAGTAAACAGCAGCAAGATGCCAAATCGAAATTATTTATGAATTGGCAACTGGCAACTGGCAGCCAGATGCCAATTCGATTTGATAGTGTTTAAGACGACTAATCTACATAGGAAACAGGAAAACGACAACCAGATGCCGATTCGATTTTTCATGAATTGGCAACTATAAACTGGTAGCCAGAGGCAAATTCGATTTGAGAGCGTTTAAGACGATTAAACGACATCCAGATGCCAATTCGCAAATCTTGTGAACTCGATTCGATTTAAGAGGGTTTCAGATGATTAAAGCTACACAGGAAACCCACAAACGGCAGCCAGATGCCGATTCGCTAATTCTCCTGAACTGGCAACTAGCAGTCAGACCCCAATTCGATTCATGAGTGTTTAAGACAATTAAAGACATGTAGGAAACCGGCAAATAGCAGCAAGACGCCAATTCGAAAATTCTTGCAAATTGGCAACTGGCACCTGGCAGCCAGATGCCAATTCGATTTGAGACAGTTAACGACGATAAAAGCAACATAGGAAACTGGCAAACGCAGCCAGATGAACCTTTAATGAATTGGCAACCGGCAACTGGCAACCAGATGCTAATTCGATTTAAGAGTTTTAAAGAAGCTTAAAGCTACATAGGATGCCAATTCGAATTTTTTATGAATTGTCAACTGGCAACTGGCAGCCAAATGCCAATTTGATTTGAGAATGCTTATGCCGATTCAAGCTAAACAGGTAACCGGCAAATGACATCCAGATGACAATTCGCAAATTCTTGTGAACTGGCAACTGGCAGTTAGATGCCAATTTGATTTGATTGGGTATCAGACGATTCAAGCTACAAAGAAAACAGGCAAACGGCAGTCAGATGCCAATTCGCTAATTCTTCTGATCTGGCAACTGGCAGTTAGATTCCTATTCGATTTGAGAGTGTTAAATACAATCAAAGCCATGTAGGAAATCAGCAAACGGCAGCCAGATGCCAATTCGCAAAAATTCTGCGAATTGGCAACTGTCAACTGGCAGCCAGTTGCCAATTCAATTTAAAGGGGTATATGCCGATTGAGATAAATAGGAAACCGGCAAACGACATCCAGATGCGAATTCGCAAATATATTTTGAACTGGCAACTGGCAGTTAGATGACGATTCGACTAGAGAGGGTTTTAAGCTACATATGGAACCAGTAAAAGGCAGTCAGGTGCCATTTCGCAGTTTTTTATGAGTTGTCAACTGGCAACTGGCAGCCAGATGCCAATTCGAATTGAGAGTGTTTTAGACGATAAAAGCTAAATAGGAAACCGGCAAACGATACACAGATGCCTATTCAACTTGAGAGTGTTAACTGGCAGTCAGATGCCAAATCGATTTGACCGTGTTTTAGACGATTTCAACAAAATAGGAAACCGACAAACGACATCCAGATGCCAATTCCCAAATTCTTGTGAACTGGCAACTGGCAGTCAGATGCCAATTCGATTTGAGACGGTTACAGACTTTTAAAGCTATACAGGAAACCGGCAAACGGCAGCCACATGCCAATTCACTAATTCTACTGAACTGGTAACTGGCAACTGGTAACTGGTAGCCAGATGCCAATTCGATTTGAGAGAGTTAAATCGATAAAAGGTACATCGGAAACCAGTAAATGGCAGCCAGATGCCAATTCGAAATTTTTTATGAATTGTCAACTGGCAACTGGCAGCCAGATGCCAATTCGAGCTGAGAGTATTTAAGACGAGAAAAGCTAAATAGGAAACCGGAAAGCAATATCCAGATGCCTGTGCGCAAATATTTGTGAACTGGCAACTGGCAACTGGCAGTCATACGCCAATTCGATTTGAGAGGGTTTCAGACGATTAAAGCTGCATAGGAAACCGGCAAACGGCAGCCAAATGCCAATTCGAAAATTTTTATGAGTTGTCAACTGGCAACTGGCAGCCAGATTCCAATTCGATTTGAGAGGGTTTATGCCGATTAAAGCTAAATAGGAAACCGACAAACGACATCCAGATGCCAATACGCAAATTCTTATCAACTGGGAATTGGCAGCCAATTGCCAATTCGATTTGGGAGGGTTTCGGACGATTAAAGCTACTTAGGAAACCGGCAAACGGCAGCCAGATGCCAATTCGCTTATTCTACTGAACTGGCAACTGGCAGCCAGATGCCAATTCGATTTGAGAGTGTTTAAGACAATTAAAGCCATGCAGGAAACCGGCAAACGACATCCTGATGCTAATACGCAAATTCTTGTGAACTGCCAACTGGCAGTCAGATGCCAATTAGACTTGAGAGGGTTTCAGACGATTAAAGCTACATATGGAACCGGTAAACGGCAGCCAGATGCCAATTCGAAAATTTTTATGAATTGTCAACTGGCAATCGGCAGCCAGATGCTTATTCGAATTGAGTGTGCCTAAGACGATAAAATCTAAATAAGAAACCGCAAAACGACATCCAGATGTCAATTCGCAAATTCTTGTGAACTGGCAATTGGCAACTGGCAGTCAGATTGCAATTCGATTTGAGAGTGTTTTAGACGATTTTAACTAAATAAGTAACCGATAAACGACATCCAGATGCTAATTTGCAAATTCTTGTGAACTGGCAACTGGCAGCCAGATGCCTTTTTTTTATTTGAGAGGTTTTAGACTAGAAAATATTAATAGGGAACATTTACTGGTAGCTGGCAGCCAAATGCCAAAAGCTAAATAGGCAACTGGCAAACTGTAACCAAATGCTTATTTCGAAGTTGTTGTTAATTTACAACTGGCAACGTTGAGTCAGTGGCCAATTCAATTTGAGAGGGGTTTTAAGCTTAAAAAGTCCTGAATGCGGGGGAAATAATTTCGTTACTGGGAAGAACCAGTACCAATCTCTCATCCACCGTAAGCAACTGCCTATTTTTTCACATAAAGAAACATGGTCGGTATCTGAATAGAATAAATTTTCAGAGCAACATTTATCATCATTTCAAATATCCGAGGGGCATTTCAGAAATAGTCTAAATGAGTCTGCCATTCCTTAGAATGTCGACCGATTTTTTTAATGTTTGTCTTAACTTTAAGGTTTACATATAACCCGATGGTCTTTATTCAAACAATTTGAGTCACTGGTATCTTCTTCAAATTATGCCTTGAAAATTGCTGTAAAGGTAAAGACACTGAGTAGAAACGGACGGAATATTTATGTGAAGACAAATTCATATTTTCTTAACTCTGAATACAAGCAGCATATATTATATGTTATACCTAAAATATTCCAATATGAAAAGCATTGTATCAGCTTTGCTAAAACATAAGATTTGCAGTGCAAATTAGGCTAATCATGGAACAATGTGCATTTCTGAAGACGTCAGTCCCTGTGCTTATTTGAAATGTATAGTAAGTTGTTTAATCTTCGGTTTTGTGGTCAATTTAAATGAAAGTGAATGTTTGATGACAGATATGAAACAAACAATAAATAAGATTAAATTCGTCAAGCTTGTTTTCTGTCATAAATAATCTTTTACGGCCCTTATGTTCTTATTGTCAGTGGCCTACCTTTTTTTTACGATAAGTTTCCCCACCCACTCACATATTTCAATGTCAGTATGTCATATAAAATATCAAGTTTTTCAAGTCTTTATGTATGTATTTTAGTTTCAATATGTCCTTCTTATTTTTGGCATTAAACAAAATTAAATATATCTAGCCTGTGTCTTTTTTGGAAGAGCATTTCATTTTATTGTTTATGTATTTTACATGAATTGCTGCTACTTTGCAACTTCCGGCGTGGAGTTTGCACACGTGTCATCCAGTTTCATCAATGATTTGATGCCAGTCGTAACAAAATATAATGACCTAATCATTTCAGCAACAAAAGGTCTGTCATTTGTTGAAATTGGAGGTGAGGAAGTCAAAAATCACAATATTGGTATAATGCATCTATAATAACTTTGCATTTATAAACACATAGCAGAGAAAAAAATCTCGCTTATTATTTACTGGTGTAAAAACTGGAAACGATTTATGTACAATTTTCTAATTTTACATTTAAAGGACAGTATTACGTGTTCCTTCATTAAAATATATCATTTTCTCATTGAGAAAACAGCAAAAGAACATAAAAGACATTCAGTGAAAATGTACAGTTTCCAGTATCTACACCCTTATGACGTATAAGCACGTGCTGTCATGCATGAGTGACTTGAAAATTCTTTTAACGCATACCGTTCTAAAGCACTTGAGTTTACCTTTCCAATGATATATAAAACCACTGCTAAATATCAGCCAAAAGACTACCCTGAGATAATTTACATTATTTCTGAAATGCTCCTCGTATAAGTTAACCAAACCCAACAAAGAATTTGGATAATACGAGATCAATAAACCTTTAATACAAAATGTATCAGTAAATGTCTTAGTCTGTGGCCTTGACCTCTAGGTCGTAGGCATAGAAATGTAAAGTTGGTAAAAAAAACTTTGGACGTAAAAAGGAAACTAAACAAAGGGTTTTGATGATATAGAATCTTCGAAAATTTAACACAAAACTTTAACATGAAAAGTCCAAGTCCATGACCTTGACCTCTAGGTCACAGGCTTGAGTGAGGACGGTACAGAATAAAACGTGGGACCAGCATTTATCATCATGCAAAACATAAACCCAACCCAACAAAGAGTTTGAATTATATAGAGGTCTCAAAAACTTTAACGCAAAACTTTAACATCAAAAGTTAAAGTCCGTGACCTTGACCTGTAGGCTACAGGCATGGGTGGGGCTGGTGTAGAATAAAACTTTGGACCACTATCTATCATTATGCCAAATATAAATCCAAACCATCAAAGGGTTTGAATAATATAAGATCTCAAAAACTTTAACACAAAACTTTAACGCAAATGTTAAGTCGCGGACGGACGGAAGGTCGGACGGAAGGACGGACAGACGGACGAGCGGACAAAAGCTATATACCCCTCGTCATACTTCGTATGCCGGGTGTATAACTACAATCCTGAAGATACTAATTTAGTGAGCAGTAACTATTGAACAGTTTATTTTCAGTTTATTTAAGAATGAAAGAATGGAGGAGGGGGGTGTAGCTCATAAATATATATACATGTATATAAGTGTTTATGTAGGAAACACGCCATATGTATGCTAACCTCTAGCTTGCAATATAATTTTTAATCGATTGAATGGCATCTTTCAACCAGCATTTCTCCGAATCTGCTTGTTCAGTTATAACACTCTATCCAACAGTCGCCGGTCGCGTAGCGCAATCAGTAGGACACCTGACTCATAAGTCAGAGGTCCTGGGCTCGATACCCGGTGTGGCCACATACTTTCGTTTCTCTTTCCGCTGATTCAAGAAGGACAGTTGTCAATTACTGGCGAAAGCATGTGCACATAGTACTGGTTAACCGCTGAGGAGGTTTAAGCCTGCCCAGGTATAATGTGTTTAGGTTAACATACCGTCCAATCAATCAATCCCACAGTCACCTGCTAACTATGAAAGACAACTTTACTCCGTGGTTAGAATAAAATAAAGCAAACAGTATTTGAAAATGTCCTTGACGTATGTATTTACAGAGATCCGCAGCTTCTCAACTGCTGAAAGTGAAAGACCCTCCTCCGAAGCCGAGTGGCTTAGGTCGTTTACTTCAAGTCACTGTAACCTCTAACGGATTAAGGGTCGTGGAATCGAGCCCCAGATACCGACCATGTATCTTTATGTGTAAAAAGTAGGCAGTTGCTTACGGAGGATGAGAGATTGGTAGTGGTCCCAGTAACGAATTTATATCCCCGTTTTCAGGACTTTTTAAGTTTAAAACCTCTCTCAAATTGAACTGGCCACTGACTCAACGTTGCCAGTTGCCAATTCGCAACAACTTCGAAATAGGCATTTGGTTACAGATTGCCAGTTGCCTATTAAGCTTTTTGGCATTTGGCCGCGAATTGGCATCTGGCTGTCGTTTGTTGGTTACTTATTTAGTTAAAATCGTCTTAAAGACTCTCAAATTGAATTGGCATCTGACTGCCAGTTGCCAATTGCCAAGAATTAGCGAATTGGCATCTGGATGTCGTTTGCCGTTTTTTTTTATATATTTTCACGTCTAAGACACTCAAAATTCGAATTCGCATCTGGCTGTCAGTTGCCAGTTGACAATTCATAAAAAATATCATATTGGCATCAGCTGCCGTTTACCGGTTCCTTATGTAGCTTTAATCGTCTGAAACCCTTAAAAATCAAATTGGCATCTGGCTGCCAGTTGCCAGTTCACAAATTCGAATTTGCGAGTTCGCATCTGGATGTCGTTTGCCGGTTTCCTATTTAGCTTAAATCGGCATTAACCCTCTCAAATCGAATTGGCATCTGGCTGCCGTTTGCCTAATTCCTACATGGCTTTAATTGTCTTAAACACTCTAAAATCGAACTGGTATATGACTGCCAGTTGCCAGTTCAGGAGAATTTGCAAATTGGCATCTAGCTGCCGTTTGCCCGTTTCCTAAGTAGCTTTAATCAAATGTAACCCTCTAAAATCGAATGGCATCCGACTGCCAGTTGCCAGTTCACAAGAATTTACAAATTTGCATCTGGATGTCGTTTGCCGGTTTCCGATTTAGCTTTAATCAGCATAAACCCTCTCAAATCTAATTAGCATCTGGCTGCCAATTGCCAGTTGACAATTCAAAGAAATTTTGGAATTGGCATGTGGATGTCGTTTGCCGTTTTCCTATTTAGCTTTAATCGTCTTAAACACTATTAAATCGAATTGGCATCTCGCTGCCAGTTGCCAGTTCAGTTGAATAAGCGAATTGGCATCTAGCTGCCGTTTGCCGGTTTCCTATGTAGCATTAATTGTCTGAAACCCTCAAATCGAATTGGCATCTGACTGCCAGTTGCCAGTGCACAAGAATTTGCGAATAGGCATTTGGATATTGTTTTCCGGTTTCCTATTTAGCTGTTATCGTCTTAAACAGTCTCAGCTCGAATTGGCATCTGGCTGCCAGTTCACAATACATAAACATTTTCGAATTGTTATCTGGCTGCCGTTGAATGGCTTCCTATGTACCTTTTGTCGATTTAGTCTCTCTCAATTCAAACTGGCATCCGGCTGCCAGCTGCCAGTCGCTAGTTGTGAATTGGCATGTGGCTGCCGTTGTCGGTTTCCTGGCTGCCGGTTGCCGGTTTCCTATGTAGCATTAATTGTGTGAAACCCCATCAAATCGAATTGGCATCTGACTGTCAGTTGCCAGTGCACAAGAATTTGCGAATAGGCATCTGGATATTGTTTTCCGGTTTCCTATTTAGCTGTTATCGATTTAAACACTCGCAGCTCAAATTGGCATCTGGCTGCCAGTTCACAATACATAAACTTTTTCGAATTGTCATCTGGCTGCTGCTTACTGGCTTCCTATGTACCTTTTGTCGATTTAGTCTCTCTCAAATCAAACTGGCATCCGGCTGCCAGCTGCCAGTTGCCCGTTCAGTAGAAATAGTGAATTGGCATGTGGCTGTCGTTTGTCGGTTTCCTATGTAGCTTTAAACGTCTGAAACCGTCTCAAATCGAATTGGCATCTGAATGCCAGGCGGAGGTTCATACGAATTTGGGAACTGGCATCTGGATGTCGTTTGTCGGTTTCTTATTATACCCCCGACATACGAAGTATGTCAGGGGGTATATAGTTTTTGTCATTCCGTCCGTTCGTCTGTTCGGATGTTCTCCGTCCTTCCGTCCATCTGTCCTTTCGTCTGTCCGTCCGTCTGTTCGTCAACTTTTACGTCAAAGTTTTGCGTTAAACCTTTTTTGATAGCTCATATCTCTATAACCACACTTCAGATTATTTTTATATTTGGTTCATGCTATCTCTATAGCATTACCTTCGATGGAAAATATCTAAGCCCTTGGGTCAGGCCCCAGGGTGGGGCCAGGGGTCAACAATTTGGACTTAGGCATTTTCATTTTGTCAAAGTTTTGCGTTAAACCTTATTGATTGCTCATGTCTCTGTAACAGCATTGAAGATTTCTTTCATATTTATTTCATGATATCTCTGTACCATTGATTTCAATATGGACTAACTAAGCTGCTGGGTCAGGCTCATGGGTGGGGCCAGGGGTCAACAACTAGGGCTTAGCTCTTTGTTGTAGTTTTTTGCTTCTATTTCTAATATAGTTGAATGGATCCTGATGATGCATGACTAGGTATATTTCATAAGAGTTTACATCATATGGATGCTGGCCTAAGGTCAAGGTCACAAACTTTGTATTTTGTACATGTATAAGATTTGTATTGAAGTTTTGTATTAAAAACAAGCTTTCATTAGGGGGTGGCACTGGTCGGGCGTATACGTGAGCCCCTGCTCACTTGCTCCAGTTTAGTGTAAATCGTCTTAAACACGGTCAAATCGAATTGGCATCCGACTGCCAGTTGCCAATTGCCAGTTCACAAGCATTTGCGAATTGGCATCTGGATGTCGTTTATCGGTTTCCTATTCAGTTTAAATCGTCTTAAAAACTCTCGAATCGAATTGGCATCTCACTGCCTGTTGCCAATTGCCAGTTCACGAGAATTAGAAAATTGGCATCTGGGTGACGTTTGTCGGTTTCCTCTTTAGCTCTATCGTCTTAGACACTGTCAGTTCGAATTGGCATCTGGCTGCCAGTTGCCAGTTGGCAATTCATTAAAATTTCGAATTGGCATCTGGCTGCCATTTACCGGTTCCATATGTAGCTTTAATCGTCTGAAACCCTCTCAAATCGAATTGGCATCTGACTGCAAGTTGCCAGATGCAAGTGTACAAGAATTTGCGAATGGGCATCTGTATATCGTTTGCCGGTTTCCTATTTAGCTTTTGTCGTCTTTAACACTCTCAATTCGAATTGGCATCTGGCTACCAATTGCCAGTTGACAATTCATAAAAATTTTCGAAATGACATCTGTCTGCCTTTTACCGGTGTCATATGCAGTTTTAATCGTCTGAAACCTTTTCAAGTCGAATTGACATCTAACTGCCAGCTGCCAGTTGCCAGTTCAAAATAAATTTGCGAATTCGCATCTGGATGTCTTTTGCCGGTTTACTATTTATCTTTAATCGGCATAAACCCTCTCAAATCGAATTGGCAACTGGCTGCCAGTTGCCAGTTGCAAATTCGCAAAAATTAGCGGATTGGCATCTGGCTGTCGTTTATTGGTTTCTAACATGGCTTTGATTGTCTTAAACACTCTCAAATCGAATTGGCATCTGACTGCCCGTTGCCAGTTTCCAGTTCAGAAGAATTAGCGAACTGGCATCTGGCTGCCGTTTGCCTGTTTTCTATGTAGCTTTAATTGTTGAGATACCCTATCAAATCAAATTGGCATCTGACTACCAGTTGCCACTTGCCAGTTCACAAGAATTTGCGAATTGGCATCTTGATGTCGTTTGCCAGTATCCTATTAAGCTTTAACCGGCATACACCCTCTCAAATCCAATTGGCATCTGACTGCTAGTTGCCAGTTGGCAATTCATAAAAAAAATCGAATTGGCATCTGGCTGCCGTTTCCCGGTTTCCTATATAGCTTTAATCGTCTTTAACACTCTCAAATCGAATTGGCATCTGGCTGCCAGTTGCCAATTCAAAAAAGATTCATCTAGCTGCCGTTTGCCGGTTTCCTATGTTGCTTTAATCGTCGTTAACCCTCTCAAATCGAATTGGCATCTGGCTGCCAGGTGTCAGTTGCCAATTCGCAATAATGATCGAAGTGGCATCTTGCTGCCGTTTGCCGGTTTCCTAAATGGCTTTATTTGTCTTAAACACTCATGAATCGAATTGGCATCCGACTGCCAGTTGCCAGTTGACAATTCATAAAAAAATCAAATTGGCATCTGGCTGCCATTTACCGGTTTCCTATGTAGCTTAAATCGTCTTCAACACTCTCAAATCGAATTGGCATCTAGCTGCCAGTTGCCAATTCGTAAAAGATTCATCTGGCTTTCGTTTGCCGGTTTCCTGTGTACCTTTAATCATCTGAAACCCTCTCAAATCGAATTTGCCTCGGCCAGTTGCTAGTTCACAAGAATTTGCGAAGTGGCATCTGGATGACGTTTGCAAGTTTCCTATTTAGCTTGAATCGTCTTAAGCACTCTCAACTCGAATTGGCATAAAGCTGCCAGTTGCCAGTTCACAATTTATAAAAAATTTCGAATTAGCATCTGGCTTCCGTTTGCCTGTTCTCTTTGTAGGTTTCATCGTCTTAATCACTCTCAAATCGAATTGGCATCTCGCTGCCATTTGCCAGTTCCCAATTTATTAAAAAATGCGAATTGGCATCTGGCTGCCGATTTCCTTTTTCCTATGTAGCTTAAATCGTCTTACACACTCTTAAATCGAATAGGCGTCTGGCTGCCAGATGCTAGTTGCCAGTTCATAAAAAATCGAATTGGCATCTGGCTGCCGTTTTCCGTTTTTCTGTGTTGCTTTCATCGTCTTAAACCCTCTCAAATCGAATTGGCATCTGGCTGCAAGTTGCCAGTTGCCAATTCGCATGAATTAGCGAATTGGCATCTGGCTGTCGTTTGCCGGTTTCCTACATGGCTTTAATTGACTTAAACACTCATGAATCGGATTGGCATCTGACTGCCAGTTGCCGGTTTCCTATGTGGCTTTAATCATCTGAAATCCCATCAAATTGAATTGGCATCTGACTGCCAGTTGCCAGTAGCCATTTTACAAGAATTTGCGAATAGGCATCTGGATATCATTTGCCGGTTACGTATTTAGCTTTTATCGTCTTAAACTCTCTCAGCTCGAATTGTCATCTGGGTGCCAGTTGCCAGTTGACAATTCATAAAATTTTCGAATTGGCATCTGGCTGCCGTTTACTGTTTTCCTATGTAGCTTTAGTTGTCATAAACACTCTCAAATCGAATTGGCATCTCGCTGCCAGTTGCCAGTTGCCAGTTCATTAGAATTAGCGAATTGGCATCTGGCTGCCGTTTGCCAATTTCCTATGCAGCTTTTATCGTCTGAAACCCTCTCAAATCGAATTGGCAACTAACTGCCAGTTGCCTGTTGCCAGTTCACAAGAATTGCGAATAGGCATCTGGATATTATTTGCCGCTTACGTATTTAGCTTTTATCGTCTTAGACACTCTCTGCTCGAAGTGGCATATGGGTGCCAGTTGACAATTCATAAAATTTTCGAATTTGCATCTGGCTGCCGTTTACTGTTTTCCTATGTAGCTTTAATCGTCATAAACACTCTCAAATCGAATTGGCATCTCGCTGCCAGTTGCCAGTTGCCAGTTCGGTAGAATTTGCGAATTGGCATCCGGATGTCGTCTGCCGGTTTCCTATTTAGCTTTAATCGGCATAAATCCTCTCAAATCGAACTGGCATCTGGCTGCCAGATGCCAGTTGAGAATTCATCAAAATTTTTGAATTGGCATCTGGCAGCCGTTTTCTGTTTTCCTATGTAGCTTTAATCGTCATAAACACTCTCAAACCGAATTGGTATCTCGCTGCCAGTTGCCAGTTTATTAGAATTAGCGAATTGGCATCTGGTTGCCGTTTACCGGTTTCCTATGTACCTTTTATCGTTTTAAACACTCTCAAATCGAATTGGCTTCCTGCTGCCAGTTGCCAGTTGCCAATCACAAAAATTATCGAACTGACATCTGGCTGCCTTTTGCCGGATATCTATTTAGTTTTTATCGTCGTATACCCTCTTAAATCGAATTGGCATCTGGCTGCCAGTTGCCAGTTCACAAGAATTAGCAAATTGACATCTGGCTGCCTTTAGTCTGTTTCCAATGATACTTTTATCGTCTTAAGCCCTCTCAAATCATATAGGCATCGCTGACAATTGCCATTTCCCAATTCATTAGAATTAGCGAATTGGCATCTTGCTGCCGCTTCCCGGATTCCTGTTGAGATTTTATTGTCTTTAACCCGCTCAAATCGAATTGGCATCTGATTGCCAGTTGTCAATTTATAAGAAATTTGTGAATTGGCATCTGGCTGCCGTTTGCCGATGTCTATGAGGCTTTAATCGTCTTAAAACTTCTCAAACCAGTTGCAAATACATAAAAATTAGCGAATAGGCATCCGGCTGCCGTTTGCCGGTTTCCTATGTACCTTTAATCGTCTGAAACCCTCGGAAATCGAATTGGCATCTGGCTGCCAGTTGCCAGTTACCAAATCGCAAGAATTTGCGAATTGTCATCTGGATGTCGTTTGCCGGTTTCCTATATAGCCTTAATCGTCTTAAACCCTTTCGAATCGAATTGGCATCTGAATGCCAGTTGCCAGTTCAGAATTAGCGAACTGTCATGTGGCTGCCGTTTGCCGATTTCCTATGTAGCTTTAATCGTCTCAAACCCTCTCAGATCGAATTGGCACGTGGCTGCCAATTGCCAGTTGCCAATTCACAAGACTTTGCGAATTGGCATCTGGCTGCCAGTTGCCAATTGACTAGATTTTGCGAATTGGCATTTTGATGCCGTTTGCCAGTTGCCTATTCACCCAGTTGCCTGTTGCCAATTCGCGAGAATTGGCGAATTGGCATCTAGAATGTGAAGTTAGCTGCCATTTGCCAATTGCCGATTAAATAGGCAAATGGCAACTGGCAACTGGCAGCCAACTTCACGAACATAGCAGCTACGGCTGAGATTGGATTGCAGATTAACCCAATTCTGCTTAGTGGACCCCTCCATCCTTATAAATGTCTTTTCATCATTTTAGGGATGTCTGGTATATGTGTCTTTCTTTTCATCATTTTTTGGAAACTGCTGTTAATTTTATGCAAACACCGTAGACTCTGATCATATGCTGCGCTCTGAGGCGTCTGATCGCGGGGTCTTCATCAATTGAAATCTAGTCATGAACGGAATAACTTAATGGATTAACTCCGTAAGAGTTAAATCTGAATATATACTCTCTGCTAAAAAATCAGTACACTGAAGTTACATTTCTTTCAACTTGAAAACATTTCAGAGTTACCAAAACAAGGAAAATTTGTTTAAACTAGCAAACATTAACTTAGATCTACCTGATTTATTGGTTCAATATTCGGTATAAGATCGATTTTAAACTTGTAATACATTGAAATACCGTTATTTCGCAAAATATTGCGGCAGAAGTACATGGACCAACAGTGTAAACCTAGATCAAACTGCTGACGCAGCAGTCTGATTAGGGTCTGAACTGTTTGCCATTCGTTCTACATTTATTGTCGCGTTCTCGGCTAGTATGATATAAAAGAACTTGTTCAAGTTTTAAATACATGTTACTACCGTACTTGCTTATCATGCCCCAATATTTGGTGTATAAGCCTCGACACAACAAAACCAACAAATTGGCATATGCCCCCAGCGATGACTCAGCTCAGCCTGGGCATCCACCCAGTCTGATCAGAGTCTTGGCTGTCCGCATAAAACTAGCTTAGACCCTGAGCTACCCTTTTAGCGCAAAGCGAAGAGTCTGATCAGACTGGGCGAATGCCCAGGCTGATCTGACTCATCGCTGAGGGCACATGCCACTTTGCTGGTTTTGTCGTGTCGCGGCTCATTGGTGGTAACTTTGATATGGTGTATTTCTTATCGAAAGCAAATATTAATATTCCTCTGTTTACTTGTCAAGCCTCAAAATTTAAATACACCCGCTTTTTCAATTTAGCACCCATGAAATATCTTGAAAATAAACATTTGTGTTTCTTTGTGAAGGTTGTTAGCTTTTTAACAACTTAGATTTCATTATGTATAACTCGGTCATACATAGGGGTATATGCATACACACTGTAAAAGATCTGAATTCTTAAAGATTTTATGTTAGATGACATAACAACTCGCTGCCAGGTCCTTTACCGTATAAAATGACGGAATATCACTGTAACTTCTTAATATGGAAAAGACTGCATTGCAGAAAAAAATACTGCTTTAACTCCGCAACAAGTTTAGCTTTTGAAAAAGCTTGAGAGGTTATCCCTTAGCAATGAATCTATAGGAAGCAAGTGGTAAAGTAGAAAACTGGCAGCAATACGGGTTAGTTTTATTGTATTCTTTGACTTTGTTGAAGCTATTGATAAGTGGCGACTTTGACAGCTTTTTCTTTATTAAAATTGCTGCCCAGTAAGACCCTGCAGCAGGGTGCGCCAAATGTAGAAGTACCGGGAAATAGTGGGACCCGTACTAAAGCAAAAGGAAACGGCGTACGGAAACGGCATACAATCGAGTACGAATTCCTAACTTAATATGGTTATCCCCGAGGGGATAACCATGATTGTTGATGCAGCATTCTGTTCTATTCTGTTCTGTTTCAGTTCTCCTAACGACGTTCCCCAAGTGGCTCAGTGGTTTGTAACCTTAGTTGCACACATCTGGCGCCGACAATCGGAACACCGCTCGGCCAATTCCGTGAATCAACCTCGGATGTATGACGTGGGACTACTTACGTCACACGACTGTTGTTAGGAACAACGATATAAACAAAGATGGCCGCACTTTCGCACCGAGTAAATAATAAAATGAGAAGAAGCAAATGTCTCGTCATTAATAATTGATTATTTTGTTTTAACAACAGCAAAGCATTAAATGAATGTCCGTGCAACAGCTGTAAAAGGTCGCAGGTCGAGAATTAATTCATTCGTAGACCTAGAGATCTACGGCTTCGGCGTATACTTTCGGCCGAACAACAATATGTTGGATTTTGCTGCATATTGCTCCGCCTTACATACGCCCGAGGTCTGATTCATGGAATTGGCCGAGGAGTTCCGAATGCTGGCGCCGAGTGAAATTGGCATGTATAAAGCAAGTTTTTTGTACCGTGCAGTCACAAGAAAAAGTTAAGGTTTTATTCCGCAACTTCACGTTAAAGGGCCTAACAACCAGTTGCCATTTCTTCCTAATATCTTTGGGATTTGAACTCTGAATATCATACTGTGTGTAACCTAAATATTTAGGCAGGCTCTCTGGGCAAATGCTTTCGCTTTAGACCAAACAGCAGGTATGTAGCATACTCTCAGGGAAGCAACTTTGTTATACCTTCTCAATGGGACGTAACTCTTAAATAAAATAATTCTCTCCCTTGTGACATTAAAGTATCATCAGATGCCAAAAGAATTGGGCATTCCATAGTCTAATAACAACCTAAACTAATAGGTCGAATAAATTAATAGCTAAATCATATTTAAAATCGCCGTTTATGCGTTATCTTACTGGCAGTGTTTAAAGAGATCTAATGAGAGAGGGAAAAAAAAACATTTCTTTTTTGTAAGCTTTTTATATATTTATGAATATTACGATCTTAAATTTTACATCGTCCTTTAACCTTAAGGAATGATTGTAATCCACGGTCGTGTGCCAAGGTTCACAATCATTCCTTAAACTTAAGGACGATTTTAAAGTTAAAGTAGAAAATATCGTGTAACTAAAAGCTTACAAAAGCAAAAATTTCTTTTATTTTTTGTTTCTCGTTTACAACTCCATAAATTTTATCAGCATGATCACGTAAAAACTGCGATTCTCAGTATGATTTGGATATAAGTTTTCTCAAAGTGAAAATTTCGACCTTATAATTAAGGTTGCCCTTAACTTTAAGAATGATTGTGAACCTCGGGCTGGTTTTTGATTGATTTGATGCTTAACGTCCTCGGTAAACAGCTGTGGTCATGTCGGGACGGTCAGTTAACCTAACCACACTATTCCTGGGCAGGCTTAGCCCTCCTAAGCGGTTAAACAGTACTAAGTGCACACACTTTCGCCAGTAACTGACAACTGCCCGTCTTGAATCAGCGGAAGGAGAAACGAAAGTATGTGGCCAGACCGGGTTTCGAACCCAGGACCTCTGACTTACGAGTCAGGTGCCCTACCGATTGCGCTACGCGGCCCGGCGAACCTGGGGCTGGTCTTCTACTAACGAACCTGGGTCTGGTCTTCGAATAACAAACAAAAGATCGATACCACGAAATGAGTAGGGGAGAGTCGGGTAACTTCGGACAGGCGGGTAAATTCGGACATACCATTGCAAACAGTAAAGATCCAGATGAGACGGCTCATCAGGATTTTCTCTGTTTGGCCACTTATTTTTTATTTTATTTCCAAACAACTGACATAGAAAGGAAACAATGTCAGTGTCCGAATTTCCCCGCTGTCCGAAGTTACCCGACTCTCCCCTATTCAATCACACAATAAGCAGCCTCATTATCAGTCTTAGTGTAAACCAGTTGCAATATAATATTTATTTCTTTTACGCTTTGTATCACTTTCGACTTTCTCGCCATTAAAAGTGTCCATACAATAGAACAAAATATTATTGCCGCTATTATTGCCACAGTTTTATACGAAGATCGAAAGAAATTAGTCATTAGGCATTTCAGGAGATGACCACAATAAGCTTTTGACTTACTGTCAGATCCCGATCAAGGGCGTAGCTGCCTATACGCAAACACGCAGGCTTGTGTTGAAATTTTGTCAATTTGACAAAATTTCAAAACGCACCTGCGTATTTGGATGCTGAAATTTTGAATATATGACCAGATTTCAATTTCAGCTGCTAACAGACAAGGCAATATGATATATCTTAGGGGCTAAAGCTCTAGACTTGTCCTCAAAGAGTAAAGAACATGGTTTTGCGTATGGTGTATTATCCCCTAGCTACGCCTCTGCTGATACTTTATGCATTGTACCAAAACCCAAATTAGTCAGGAACTAATCGAAACCCTGTAATAATTTCTGACTTTTACAATTGATAATCAGTAGTAAACTAAGCAGGCTTGTTCCGTCTTGAATTTCTTTGACTTTGAAGGACCAGAAATGAAAACAGCTGAATTTCCATTCAGTGCACATCCAGACGAGGTGGCTCATTATGAGGCGCCTCATCTGCATCTACACTGTCTGAATTCTCAGTATGTTACGGTTTGTATTGCTATTTAGCGCTTTTAGTGGAGCTCATTTTATGAAAAGCACAAATTATCTTTAAGCACACGCGTGGTAATTTTACATGGATTGTAGCATTGACGCAATTTGTACTGTAACTACTGTCCAGTTAGGCTATTGTGACAGTGACGTCACTGTTTGTTTACTATTTTGGACAAAGCCTATTATTTAGGACGGGGATGTTAAGTTTCCATATAAGCGATATAGATATTATTTACAACCACTTTAGGCAAATAGCAATTGTGGCCTAGTGGTTGAATAGAGAGATAAAAATAAAAGTGTTGGTGTGACAAACAAGAAAACATAGGTTCGAATCTCGCATTCTTTTTTTTTTTTTTTTTTTTTTTTCTTTTATTTATTTTCTTATCATTTTTTTTTATTATAAATTTATTTGTGTGTATGTGTAGAAATATGATTATGTTCAGCACATGGTGGCTAAAACTCGTATTGTTTTGCCAAAATAAAGGACTAATCAGTTATATCAGATAAATTAGACAAAACGAACTGAAGATGTTGAATGAACATAATGGGGAAAGTCGTGGTTTTGTGCTGGGTAAATTTCAGTACCGGGGCATCCTTCTTATTTGGGTAATAGTAGGGAAAGGGCTTACTGTACTTGCAGTAGGTGCGGGTGGGATGGTTTTGACATTTCCCTTCCCCCCATAAGACCTCTTTTCTTTCTCACTCTCTCTGGAAAGCGGCACGATATAGACTGACATACTGTGTCAAGGAGCCGTCAACCCAAAAACATCCAAAGAGGCAGATAAGAAATTAAAATCAAAGACTGGAGAACTGTAAGCATCAAATTTTAAAGTTTCATTTTAACAAATAGAAAGAAAAAAAAATGATGACTTTAAGCTAACCGGGGTTCGAACCTGCGCCCTTATGACTGCAAAGTCGTCACGTTACCTCTACACTATACAGAATTGCTTGTTAGAGGACAGTCAATTTAATACCTAGTTAAATTAACGGTCTGACTATTGTATGTTACGCTACAGTTTCACCTATTGCAAAGTAATGGTTCAGTCTGTTTACATTCTGAATATCCTAACTGGACAGTATAAACTCATGTTATTGTATAAATATCGCTGTCACACGCTATCAACAGGCATATATTAACAAGGCGATGCATGTGCTATAATTACCGCCTTTTCACTTTCTTTGCTTTGTGACCCATATAATGTAATAATGATATTGTCATAAAAGCCAGTGTATGTATCAATAACTGTAGAAATAACAGAAGAGCACACTTGTCCCAATATTCAGTGTCTGTAAGGTAACACAAATCCATCATATTGATTCAGATTCAATTTTAAACTTTACTTACATAATACATGTTGGGAATTCTAATTAACTCATATTTACTTTCATTGCCCTTTTCACGCTTTTTGGCGATAAGTAACCTAAGATCCATATTTGTAAAGTGTAGTATTACAAAAATAGTTACCGTATTTAATCTGAAATATTCGGACACCATAGTCATTTAATAAATAACGGACTATTTTAACATTGAATTCAGACAAGTCCATTTGGCCTATCAGAGGGATGTTTTACAGCAACGTTTGCAAACATTAAGAGCCTGATTAGGAGCAGCTTGGTCAAGTCTATCCTGTTCGAATGTATGCTTTGTCCGAATATTTAGTGTAGATGTGGTATAAAGGTAAATATTGTTTTTTGGAACACAACAATTAGAGTTTTGTTTGCTTTTGTAAGCTGATTTTATATAACAAATATTTGTTGTTGAAATAGGGCAACGGATAGAAAATTAGCAAGTTATTTTAGCTAGTTAATGTAGCACCAAAATTTCGTTGATAAAACTAACTAAAAGAGAAAGTTGGTTCGGAAAGACTGAAATCTGTCTCGCAATGATTCTGGAAATTAGGGTGAGCCTGGAATGGGAAGAGATGCTGAGGGTAGTGTTGCATTATGCGTGGTCATAAACAGACTTAATTGATATAGCCTACCAAACCGATAGCCGGTACACGACCGGGCTTATATGTAGACTTTACGCTTGCAGGGACAACAGACCAGACTGTCTTCATGAGCAGCCTATCTGTTTTGTTGTTGTTGTTTTCTGTCCAGTTCTCATAACGGTTCAGGAGTAAACCTGTCACACCTCCCCCCATATTTTAAGATTTGCCCCTGTCTGTCCGTTCGTCTGTCTGTTCGTCACGCTTTATAGTATAGAGTTTGTGTAATCAACTCCTCCCACATTTTTCAAACTTTGCATACATGTTGTGGACATATTGAAGATGAGCATGTGGATTTTTGATGGAGCTAAAATTAATTTGACAGAAGTACGGCCTTTTGAACTTAGTCATTTTAGGCAAATTTTTGTATTGTAGGGTATAGAGTTTGTGTAATCAACTCCTCCCACAGTTTTCAATGGATCTTTTTTAAACCTTGCATACATTTTTGGGACATATTGAAAATATGCATGTGGGTTTTTGTTGGCCCTAGAATTAATTTTGACAGAATTACGGCCTTTTGAACTTAGTCATTTAAGCAAATTTTTGCATTGTAGGGTATAGAGTTTGTGTAATCAACTCCTCTCACAGTTTTCAATGGATCTTTTTCAAACCTTGCATACATGCTGTGAATGTATTGAAGATGTGCATGCGGGTTTTTGTTGGCCCTAGAATTAATTTTGACAGAATTACGGCCATTTGAACTTAGTCATTACAGGCAAATTTTTGCATTGTAGGGTATAGAGTTTGTGTAATCAACTCCTCTCACAGTTTCCAATGGATCTTTTTCAGACCTTGCGCATGTGGGTTTTTGTTGGACCTAGAATCAATTTCGACTGAATAATGGCCTTTTGAACTTAGTCATTTTACTGATTTTAGGCCAATTTTTGCATTGTAGGGTATAGAGATTGTGTAATCAACTCCTCCAACAGTTTTCAATGGATCTTTTTCAAACCTTGCATACATGTTTGGGACATATTGAAAATATGCATGCGGGTTTTTGTTGGCCCTAGAATTAATTTTGACAGAATTACTGCCATTTGAACTTAGTCATTTTAGGCAAATTTTTGCATTGTAGGGTATAGAGTTTGTGTAATCAGCTCCTCTCACAGTTTCCAATGGATCTTTTTCAGACCTTGCATACATGCTGTGAATGTATTGAAGATGTGCATGTGGGTTTTTGTTGGACCTAGAATCATTTTCGACTGAAAATGGCCTTTTGAACTTAGTCATTTTACTGATTTTAGGCAAATTTTTGCATTGTAGGGTATAGAGTTTGTGTAATCAACTCCTCCCACAGTTTTCAATGTATCTTTTTCAAACCTTGCATCTATGCTGTGAGTGTATTGAAGATGTGCGTGTGGGTTTTTGTTGGACCTAGAATTAATTTTGACAGAATTACGGCCTTTTGAACTTAGTCATTCTAGGGAAATTTTTGCATTGTAGAGTATGGAGTTTGTGTTATCAACTTGCTCCACAGTTTTCAATGTATCTTTTTCAAACCTTGTCTCCATATTGTGGACATATTTGAAGATATGCATGAGGCATTTTGATAGATCTAGAATTAATTTTGACAGAATCACAGCCTTTTTAACTTAGTCATTTTGGGCAATTTTTGACATGGTAGGGTATGTTTTCAATGGATTCTTTGTAGGTGCTTTATGGATATACACGTCATGTGACAGGCGCTGCACGGGGGCATCATTAGTGTCTTACAGACACAATTTTCTAGTTGATTCAAGGGAAATAACTGTGGTTCCAATACATTGCGACCTATTCGCAGTTATATCCTCCGATAACATCAGTTGGTTGCGATTATAGCTGTAAAACTGCAAATACGTACGATATTGTGACAAATGTTTCCAATGAACTATAACAATAAAAAATCTATCTTGTATCATATTTCGTCCAAAAATACTACACAACCATATTTCGTCCAAAAAAACGTAGACAACTGGGCTTCCCTCGACGCTATATAAAAAAACTAATAAAAAGTGTCCTATCCGTGCTTCCGTAATTTTCGTATACTCAAGATCGTGTTACCCAAATATTGAAATTTTATTACTTTTTCTTTTAATCGATCGATTTCCTACACAATATTGGCATTATAGTAAGAAACTTGAAGTTGGCCGATTTCATTTATTTATTTATTTATTTATTGTTGTTTGTTTTTAGATCACGCTACAAACATGCTTGAGAAGCACTGAATAAGAGAGGAGAAATGGAAGGAATTTGCGCCGAAATTTCTTGAACAATGATGGAAATATGAACCAGTGCTATGTTCAAACTTTCGGTCCGACCTATCAATTTAGACTCATTTTGCTAACAATTCATGCCCAAAGTCAAGATGTAGGAGTACACGTTCAGGGGAAGCTACTTTTGTAGTTTCCTCTTTATATCCCATCTCCAGTAGGTTCAACTCTTAAACTCTCCCGTAGGAGCAAATTCTTTCCTTTAAGAGTAGACCCCATTTCGGAAGGGCTTTGTTCATCAAGAAAGAAATAGGGAAGACACAGAAGTTGCTCCGCTTTGTAAAAATAAATAAATAGATAATAATATAAGAAAAACAAAAAAGGGAAGTGTACCATACAACTTGGACTGATTTCAGTCAAAGATGTTAGAAATTCCCTTAGCCATATTAAAAATACAAAAAAAAAAACAACTTCTCTCTGAAATCTACTGACTCCATCATACAAGGCAGGTATAGGTATCACAGATTGGATTTTGAAAATTCGGATGTCTAACATCTTAGACATTTAATTTAAAGGTACAAAACTGAATTAAGGGTTGCCTGCCAAAGGGTTATTCCTTTTAGAATCTTTTAAGCATCCAGAGGTCGCTACCTGATTAGCATAACTAGTACTTGAATTTTCAGATAAATTCATTAAAACGTAGATTACATTAAATCATTTAACAGCCCATTTCAGAAACACAAAATTGATTCTATAATGTGTTTATTCTTATCATGTCAAACATTAAATGCAATAGATTGATTTGTTAACCTTATGGAAAATAAATTGCAATTCCAGTCCTGTGGCCATTAAGACATTGGTGTCATAAGACTAAATGAGCCGCGATACGACAAAACCAACAAAATGGCATGAGCTCCCAGCTAAGATTCAGATCAGCCTGGGCATCCGCCCAGTCTGATCAGAGCCTTTGCTGTGCGCTTCAAGGGTAGCCTATGGTCTAAGCTAGCTCAATACGGACAGCGAAGAGTTTGATCAGACATGGCGCATGCCCAGGGTGATCTGAGTCTTCGCTGGGCGCACATGCCACTTTGTTGGTTTTGTCGTGTCGCGGCTCACTGATCAAATTTTTCTAAGCATCGGTGTCCGTTCTTAATCCATGTTTGTCCGCTTTTCTTTCTTTTTTTTAAGAGAAAAGTTTTTAAAGTTTTTGAACTGGCTTCTCTGTTAGAAGCTTCGTCAACTCTTGAAACCAATTTAGGAGAAGAACTAAATAAGCAAGTTGCCCTCGGTCCAATATTCTAGTATTCTAGTAAATCTTGTATATCGTATTATATATGTTAACAAAGAGAAATAAATATGTTTAAACCAGCTCTTGAAAGACAAAATTTGCTTCTAGGGAGAAGGGAGGTAAAAGTGAAACTACAGAGTTGCCTCAGATGAAAGCATACCCATTCAAAAAACTTTCCAATGTGTAACATTTAGGGTTAATGGGGTTTTACGCGAACTTGAAACAAGAAAAGTCTTTAAATAAAAGATAATCGGCGCAGTGTAAGTGTGCTTTGATATAAGAGTTGAAAAAAAAACGATCATGAATATATGTCGGTGGGCATCCGCAACACTTCTTTTGACACTGGGTAGCGACAGTGACCTATCTCAAGACTGAGCTGTCCAATTTGGAATTCCAAAATGGATCGTGGTCAATCTTGAGACTCACTGATTCCAAAACAGTTACCAACACGATGCAATGCTATTTTGTGTGTATTAAACCGAAAGTAAATATCGAAAGTTGATCTACACTGAAAAAAAGAAAGTTTTGAATATCTGCGTCTGTTTTCGATAAAATTTCCATTGTAAATTTACAAACAAGAGAAACATTTGCATTCACATCTGACATAGTGCTAGTATTCACATAGTGCAATACAACGGGGGGAAAACGAAGATAAAATATTTATTGACCTTTGATATTATTGGCTAAATTTTTACATACGCGTTATTTGACAAATGAAGTCTTGTGAAATGTGGAACAAAAGTGAAATTATACTCGGCTGCGCCGAGAAAAAATGACCCGAAGCTGATACGATACTTAAGCTGCTAGCACATGGCGTTAACTCAACTTAAAGCCACATTTTGAGCGAATGCTTTCAGCTGTGAAAATCTTGCAGCTTTGGTCTATATACATGTACTGTTTTATATGTATGTCAAACTAATTTTCTCAAACATGAAATAGGAGGGATGCTTTTCCTGAAAATATACCCATTTAACACCCCTGGTTAACTATAGTTATACAAGGGCTGCGACGAAACGAAAAAAGCTGTTACGAAACGAAAAAAAATCATAGTTACCAAACGGCCTGGTCAGGTCGTTTGGAAACTATGATTCTTTTTCCTTTCGTAACAGCCTTTTTTCGTTTCGTAACATCCTTGAAAACATAGTTAACCAGGGGTGTTTATTTCGCGATAAAATCTTATATCGAAAAAGTGCAATACAGTGGCAACTTATGACACTCTGCACTTCCGCTGATGCATTGAAGTGAAAGCGCGTACATTCTCATATTCATTCTGTAATTGAAACATACGTGCAAAATATTGTTTAGAACAAATTATGAGAACACGCCTTTTTGTATATGCTGCGTACGTGCTAATGTTTTTATGTTTTGTAACAACGACAGTAAACAGGCTACTCAAGAAAAATTCAAAACGTGTATGATTTCGCCGATATCTGTGTAACCTTCGGGCTCGATTTGAGAAATGAGTAATTCTGGCAACCAGAAAACCTGCCTTATTTATGGCTTGTGCGGGCAGCGAAGCCTCAGATCAGCCTGCCAGTCGGAGTGCCATTCAAGTGACTCTGATCAGAATATTCTAATTTGTATCATTAACTTTCTTATCATGGCGAAAACTGAGAACTCGGTCATTCCAAAAGGCACCGTTTTAGCGTGACGTGGCGTTGGGTGGCTTTGGGTGGCGTGCAATGAGAAGTTTGACATGTACTTGCGATGGTGATATATTGCCGAGGTACTTCAATTTAGCCCTAATTCACTTATAAAGAAACCAAGATAATTGATATCCACGAAACTTCTATAAAATATCCCTTCATATATGTTCGAAAAGCGGAGACTCATATCAGCCTGCGCGATTGCGCAGGCTGATAAGAGTTTTCGCTGTTCGCTTATTGGATTCCCCAGAAGCCGGTTTACGCAGTTGACGTGAAATAGGAAAACACGGATCTAAATTATCCGCGTTTTTCGTACATAAGATACGTTTTATTGTAGCATACCACATAGATAGGATTTCATTGTTTGGTCCATATATGGGTTAAGAAATCATAAAAATTTCGATTGAAATTTCTGTTATTGAGTCAAATTACTTAGATGTAAGAAAAGAAATATAATACAAGGTACGTGTTACTATCAAAAGTGGGCAATTTTTGAATGTTTGGACTATTCATCATTATTCCCGTTGAGATCAAAGATATATTGTATTAATTATATTTAAAATCGCGTCTCTGTCATCCCAACTGCATCGAAAAGGAAAGAAAAGAGAGAGAGAAAAAAAACAGGACAAAAACACTGTGAGGAAAGTGCATGTGAAGAAAGGAGTATTAAAACTGATTTTGAGAAGGAAACCAAGCTCTGTATTTGGATAATTTGTAGCCTACACGGACATAAAAGTCATATTGGTAATGCTATTTTAATCTTTTTATTAAAAGATACTAGCGTTAACGAGGTTTCGCCGGGACACACCTTGCTCACAGGATCGTTTTTGTGAGCCTGCGGAGGTGTATGTGGGGATGGCGGGGATGGGATGGGGTGGGGGGGGGCGGAGGGGGTCCATTTTATCCAGTGCTGACTCCTTATTGAACAGTGGTAGTAACGGCCTGCATTTTTATTCCTGTCATATTTCCCGAGCTTTCTTCATCTCTGTGGAAGAGACTGACTTAATTCTTATGATCCTAGGGGTATTTGATGATAACTGAGGGATAATTTTCTTTATTTCTCGTTGAAACCATATGTTGTGACCCCTCATCTGAACCGTCTCGACGAGACGGTTCAGATGAGGGGTCACAACATATGTTTTTATGCAGAAATAACAAAAATTATCCCTAATTATCACCAAATACTCCCTCTTATCTAAGGCTCTGCCTACTGCCAGAAAGAATAAAAAAAAAACTACAAACAACAGACGTTGGAAGATACTTTTGCATCGCTTCCACTGGCCAGTAAAGGGGTTGGTCCGTTTGTGGTTTGAGGGTGTGGGAGGAGGCATTAATTATAAAAGATTCACTTCCCTTAGCTAACTCAGACGGTTGAGGGAGTAATCGTCTTTAACACTAAGAGCACCGAAAATTAACTTAGTTATATCAGCAAAAAGATGACGCTACTCATCATGAGCCGCCTACACTATTTCTGAATTCTCAGTATTCCTGGGACGAAACATTGTTTGAAATTTTGCAGATGTAATTTTTGTCGTTTGCTTTGGCGTTTTAAGTGTTGACATCAAACCAGCTGCGCTGCAAAATCGTCAGTGTAAATTTTATTGGCATAATCGATCAATTACTTTTCGATATCAGAGCAAATTTGCTTTACTTTCATCTTTATCACCATGATTGAAAATTGAGAGCGCTTGTTTAAGTTAATCAAATAAGAAACTGTGATTTCACTAACTTAGATTGGTGTCAATTTTACATGTGGCGAAAAAAAAAAAAAGAATTAATTTTGGGTCGTTGTGCAAAGATACCGTCTTGATGGTTTTAAAGGCTTCATTGGTGACACCTTTGAACTCTCACAGCGATCAAAGAAGGCAGGAAGATTAAATATGGGCCGCGACACGAGAAAACCAACAAAGTGGTTGTGCGCCCAGCGCAGACTCAGATCAGCCTGGGCATTCGCCCAGTCTGACCAGAGTCTTCCCTGTCCGCATGGACGTAGCTTAGTCTTAGCTACCTTTCTCGCGCTTAGTGAAGAGTCTGATCAAACTGGAGGGCTGCCTAGGCTGATCTGATTCTGCGCTGGGCGCACAACCACTTTGTTGATTTTCTCGTGTCGCGGCTCATATGTTATCTGTTTTATTGCAAACGTCTTCTAGGTGGCTATACCGACAGCTCTCAAGAGGTGGATGTACATGCAATATCAGAATAGTAGAGTCGTGTCGGGTAACGTCGGACAGCAGGTAAATTCGGACATACCAATGCAAACAGTGAAAATCCAGATGAGCCGGCTCATAATGAGCCGTCTTATCAGGATTTTCACTGTTTGCCAAGTTAATTGTGATTAAATTCCAAACAACTGACATATAAAGGAAAGAATGTCACTGTCCGAATTTACCCGCTGTCCGAAAATACCCGACTTTCCTATATACTCAATGGAAAATAAGCAAGCTGATTTTTCCCTATCAGAAATTTTGTCATCTATCATGTTTTCAGTAGACAAGTGCATGTGCTTGGTATGGTATGGGTATTAATAGAATGTAATTTGTATGTCCAGCATTTTGCTAGAACTCTTCGCTCAAAATGGTTTGTGTTAGGGGAAAGTCGTGTAACTTCGGACAGGCGGGTAAATTTCGGACATACCATGGCAAACAGAGAAAAACCAGATGAGACGGCTCATAATGAGCCGTCTCATCAGGATTTTTTCTGTTTACCCGGATACTTTTGTTTTAATTCCAAACAACTGACATATAAAGGAAACAATGTCAGTGTCCGAATTCCCCCGCTGTCCGAAGTTACCCGACTCTCCCCTACCCACCAACGTCAGAAGGTGTTCTCTTATTACCATGTGATCGCATTCTAGAAAACAAAATTTGTTTTACTTCAGTATTGAACCTTTTTGTAGGGACTTGGACATGCTCTTCAGTATCAGACACTTTCTAACAATAAGGGGTTTGGAATTCTTAGGTTTGTGAAACAGAGGTCAGGAGCACTGACCGACTGGGCAAGCTATATTTGTAAATATTTGGTGACAATTCTCCATTTGGATTCTAGCCCAAACCGCATTCAAATACTATGTCCTGTACTATTACAGCCAAAAAGCAAATAAAAATATTTGAGTTTATTATTGACTGCCATTACAAATATTTACAAGTTGTACTTCGTATCTTAAGTTGAGGTTATACTGGGCAATGCCACGTCATTTTGTTTGACATTACGACTTGCCATTCTTTGGCGTTATCACCCTGCTTAACTTGAGTTGGTTGAATGGTCGAATGGCAACAGAGGGGATAAATGACATTAGCTCACCAAGAATACTTTGTGCTTTGCTCCTTGCCATATCATAACTCAAGATTAGCCCCTCCCCGACGCCCCCCCCCCCCCCCCCCCCCCCCCCCCAACACACGCAAACACATATAGTTATACTGGAAAGAAACAAAAAATATAATATTGAAGAATCTTAACCTGAATCAACCTCAGAGTTTCCTGATGCTACACTTGTCAAACCCGGTCTGGCCACATACTTTCGTTTCTCCTTCCGCTGATTCAAGAAGGGCAGTTGTCAGTTACTGGCGAAAGTATGTGCACTTAGTACTGGTTAACCGCTTAGGAGGTCTAAGGCCTGCCCGAAATAGTGTGGTTAGGTTAACCGACCGTCCCGACATGACCATAGCTGTTTACCGTGGACGTTAAGCGACAAATCAATCAATCAATGTACAGGATATATCGATCTCGCCAGAAGACATTTTACGTGCAAGTTCGGCATGAATTATGAAAATTAAAACAAAAATAAAACAATAACAATTGCACTATATGTAAGAAAGAAAAAATTTATAAGTTGTAGTAAATTGTCATATTGTTTGGGTCGTGCTCGTTTTACTATTATAGTTTTAATCAAGCGGTAAGAAATAATTTGTTAATTGATTTAGACTGTAAGAAGCCAATGAACCATGTTGACATGACGTCCTTGACGTATTGTGACGTATTATGCTTTTCAGAATGCCCTAATTATGTTATGGAAAACACTATCTTTCTTGTTTACATTTTTGTTGATACACGTACCGTTTACCCATTAAAGCATAACGTCCCATAAAAGGACATAGGCAAACAGTGCATACGCAGATCAGACGCCGCATTATGCGGCGTCTGATCAGTGTGTACATTATGCATAAGATTTACAGCAATTTTCATTAAAAAATCATTTTTGTCAAATTTTAGGTTAATTACTTGTACAGTATTTTGCTAAATAGGCCAAATAATTAGGGAAAATACGGTATAACCGTCTTAAACAGTTCAATAGTAAAAGATAAAAACAAAACCCATTCATTTGAAAACATTATAAAAGACTAAAATTTTAACCGAGTAATTATTAGCACAGCATTCGTTGGCAAGAGAAAATAAATATTCGGAAGTAATTTGATGTAATACTGTATGCTATATAAGAAAAAAAAATGGAAAAACGAAAAATAAGCCGAGGTTATCCTTATTGTAAGTGTCTTTGTTTCACAGTGTGCTGTTTTACTCTGATTTATACATTGTTTCGAGGGAAAATGGGGCCATTACATGTAATTGTTTTGGCACTTTTCAACATACGTTTTCCTCTCCCGCTTGTTTGTCTTCGCACATCGTTTGTACACCAAACTTAAGTATCTCACTTAATAGTGATGGTGATGACTATACACCAGAGTCCGTTTTCGTAGCTGAGTTACAAGATTTATTTCAATTTCTAGAGTGTTAGACTGTGGTTATATGTGCGGCTTTTGCTGCTACACTTTGTGTGCCGACATTTCTAGCTTAAATTGACAGAAAAACAATTTTGTATATGCGTTTTCATCGAACAATAAGGAAAAGTTGTCGTCGTGTTACATGTACGGTCACCTCTTTCTTTCATCTTCACGGACTCTTAAAAATTCTCTCGCCCGGCCGAGGATCGAACCCGGGACCCTTCGATCTAAAGTCGAGCACTCTACCACGTCGCTATGAAAGCCGGCTTGTACCGCAAGGCAGTACAAGTGTATTATTTACCTAACCATTACCCTGTGACATTCTCCCCCTCCATATTGAATTCGTCCTCGAATTCTTAGGAGTTACAAGAATCACTGGAAATGAGACTTAAGGAGTTCAAATGCACATGTGGGTCATTTACGTTGGGCGCCATTTTCACGGACTCTTAAAAAATCTCACGCCCCGGCCGAGGACCGAACCCGGGACACTTCGATCTAAAGTCGAGCACTCTACCACGTCGCTAAAAAAAGCCGGCTTGTACCGCAAGGCAGTACAAGTGTGTTATATCCTGGGACATTTAGGTACAGATACTATAAAAAAGAACACTTTCTGAAACAGTGTTCAAATGCAGTTTGCCAAGTTGTTTCGAGTTCAAGTCGCTTCACTAGAAAGGTGACACTGTAGCATATGCGTGGAGTGTCGACTCAGATGTAAGGGCTTGGTGAATAATTGTCTTTATACCTATCACCAATAAACAATTCTGATTCTGATACAATTTTGACAAAGGGCAGGCTGATCCGAGACTTTACTGTTCACAGATGCCACAGGGTTTCATCTGTTCACAGATGCCACAGTCATTTCATTATTTTCAGATGACCAGGTACAAAGTATCGAGGAACGAGAGCTGACGGAAAAGTTGGCGAAACTAAACGCACAGGTGGCACAGGCAAATGCGGAACTTGCCGATGCCTTACGATTGTCGGCGGAAACTGAGAGCACAGCGGTAGAGGCACAACTGGCTGCTGAGAAAGCAAAAGAAGAGGCTAGAAATATACAGGAGGAGATTGCATTTAGAGCGAAGGTAAATTAAAAGATAAATGCACTTGTCTAATACAGTAATATGAATTGTAATCTGTTTTGCTAGTATTGACTGTAGACTAACAGTAGAACCAGATTATATTTGCATCATTTTATTATCACTGCCGAAGAAATAAAACTATGATAAATTTAAAAAAAAATATATTTAACAGAATGAAAATTTTCTTTTCATTGGGAAAGAATGAAATGATGTTTAATTCAGATTACTGACAAAATGGAATAGTTTTTTTTTCTTCTTAACCTAGACCAGCATCCTGCTTCTATAGCAAACTTATGAGAGGATGCATGCTCAATGAATGTCTAGTGATGTCTACCTACTAAAAAGAATAGAAAGACTTGAAAAAACTGACACTATACAGTCGCCGATGTTAGTAATGAGCAAAAGGATTACGACGAATTAATCTTTAGTATTTACCATGTATAAAAAGCGAAATGTCATTTCTTTGCCATGTCACCATATGCGCCATATTACCAAGGGACAGATGAAGCTAGGCAAACAGTACAGACCAAGATCAGACTGCTACTTTTAGGAGCAGGGTATACACGGTTGCCATTCCATCTGCACCTGCTGCAGAACCAATATTTTTCCAGTTTTAGGACAGTTAGGGAAATAATTTTGGATGTCTCAATTTTTTGAATTTTTACAGTACTTCATTTTGCTACATGTAGGTTGAGGAAAGGCGAAAAGCCGAGGAAATCCGGAAAATGGAAGAACAAAAGAGAAGACTGGAAGAACAGAGACGTCAGGAGGAAGAAGCTAGAAGACAGAAGGAAGCCGAGTGGAGGCGTAAAGAAATGGGTGGAGAAAAGACACCTTCGTGGGAGAAATGGCCAGCCTATGAGTTAGTATATTTATCATTACGATACCACTGTATTTAATATAGGTGTCCCAGGTTTTAGATCATTTACAGTATGAAGAGACTACAAGATACATTTTATGCAGAATCTACGTGGCGTACTGTATCACGTCGAGTGGATGAGCTCATACCATCGGATCACCCGAGACGCTTGCGTCGAGGGTGATCCGATGGTATGAACTCATCCACGAGACGTGATCTACAGTACGCCAGATCAAGTTACTATAATAATAATTTATTATATACCTTAGGGAACAGCCAACCATTCACACTTGCCAGCGCTAATGCATCGACCCGGATTCGAACCTGTGCGGCAAAGGTATGTAGCTAGTCGTGAGACAAACACCACAGACTGAGCTATCGTGGCGCGCTTTTTGACGCGTTTGTTGACGTTACGTCACTTGTTTCGTTTCTCTGGTTCTCGTTTCTACGATGCACATTGGAATATGACGCGCCTGGAGCTGGAATTCAGACAGAGCCTCGTTTTAAAGGATAGTGATACGGATTCAGAAAACGTCAGTTTGATACGACTGTCTGTATCAGATGGTCAGAAAACATGCAGTTCAAAGGGTGTATCATTGATAGGTATATAATAATATCTCAGAATTATCATAAAGACGTCATGTTATTTTTGGGGAATTTATATGTTTTCAAAACAATGTATATTTCAGATACAAAGTCCAGGACCAACCGGTTGACCTGGGCTGTATTATCAGAGCACCACCCAACAAGTTTGATTCAAACTCTGTAAAATGTACAGCTCTGGAACAGATCAACTGTCCCGTACCGTTCTCTGAAAATGAGGAGCTGGTCAGCTGTATCATCTGTTTAACTCCTGCACGGGAACACTTTCAGCTTCAGGTAGGGACTGGCGTCGCTAAAATGTGAGGTGAAACCATAAAGACCACTTTGTATATAGACGTATAGAGATTATTTACTTTTTAAGGTTAATACCAAATATATTTCATCGAATTTGATGAAAATATCAGCAATTTCACGAGAGAGTGAAATTGCTGATATTTTCATCACATTCGATGAAATATATTTGATATTTTCATCACATTCGATGAAAATATCAAATATATTTCATCGAATGTGATGAAAATATCAGCAATTTCACTCTCTGATATTTTCATCACATTCGATGAAATATATTTGATATTCACCTAAAAAAAGTAAACTTTCTTTTTATTTTTTTTTTCTGTTTTAATAGGATCACTAGTGAATGGATACGATATTAATTCACTGTAGACAATATCACTTTTACTTGTTCTAGATACGCATTGAATTCACTGATAAGTACAAAATAAGAGTCAAGTATTCTGTGTATCATCATAAGACAGATTTCTGATGATCGGAGAGAACCAGTGGCTATGCGGGCGGGCGTAACTTTTCGTTTATGGAGCATTACTAAAAAATAATTCGAAATATTTTATGATACTTGATAGAATTACAGAACAGGTCAACGCGAAATGTCGAGTGCAAGAAAGACATTTCTTGCTTTCTTGCCCGTCTAGCCCAATCCACTTTGAGATACTTGTATGAGTTTGACAAAGACGTAGACATATAGATCAGCATGCATGCTGCTTGCATGAATGACAACTTGCTTCCTCAATTTACGTAAAACTTAATCTTTTGTTAAAAACAGTAGCTTTACCGATTTTCAGCGGTTTGTTTTCAGTGTCTGACAACATGTGCAAACATTTACAGGAGTACCTAAATTCGTCGTGACCCAGCAGGCACAACACGTTAAATGACGTCGTACTGACGTCGATGCGACGTGATGACGTTGCATCAACGTCAGTACAACGTCATTTCGACGTCACGTGCCTAAAGGGGAAATTCGCTATCCTGTTGATTTACTTTAAATAAATTGACAATGTCTAAATGAATTTTCCATGAAGCAGCATCAAAAATTGATGTCGACACAGACTATTTTGAGCAGATACGTTACTGCTGCTTCATGGAAAATTTATTACGACAGTGTCGATTCATATAATGTAAATCAGATATTAAGTTTATAAGGAAAATGGTTTGGTAGTCCACAGTAACGATATGTAAATGTACAATATATATAACAGTATATCATATTCTATTTTTCATATAGGACCCTATCGCTGTATGCATACCATTCATAGCACCTAGAACAAGTGCACATGTACACTCGTCACGTGAGCCTGTGATAAAAATAGAACAGAATGGCAAGTGGAATTGTCTGGAGACGAGAGAAGAAAATATGGAAACTCACAAGGTATGACAAGTCTATGACACCTTACATTAGCCACAGTAAGCGCTTGCCGGTGAGTACATGACATTAGATTGACGTTAATTTAAAACGTGATCGCTCGTAGTCGTAATACGTCAAAAGGCGTTGATACAATTGTACCCTTCTGTTTCTTTCACTCATAGTTGAATTTCTGAATCCAAACATTTTCTTCAGAACTGAGTAAGAAAAATATCGAAAAAAGGAATTGCAGATCATAATTACATGTACGTAGATCCCGATATGCAATGGAATACTAATAAATGAAATACTGGCTGAGTTTGTTAGCTTTTTGTGATACATTTAAGTATGTGCAATGCATCTGCAATAAACATACCAGGCACATTAATCATATCAGATTTCTGTTAAAACATGCTAAAGTTAAATTGAGTATAAAATGCCTTTAACTGTCATTTTATGTCCATTCAAAAACGCATCAGGGCTATGTTAGAATGCCATCAAAGATTATTGAGCCGCGACTCGACAAAACCAACAAAAGTGACATGTGCGCCCAGCGAAGACTCGGATCAGCCTAGGCAATCGCCCAGTCTGACCAGAGTCTTTACTGTGCGCTTAAAGGTTACTTAAGGGTCTAAGCTAGCTCTATGCGGACAGCGAAGACTTTGATCTGAAACTTTGCTAGGCACACATGCCACTTTGTTGGTTTTATCGTGTCGCGGCTCATATCCCAGTGGGGACGGAACGTGGTCGCAAATTCCGTTTTACGGCTCCGCTGACTAACAAAGTGGCATGTGCGTCCAGCGAAAACTCAGATCAGCCTTGGCATCCGCCCAGTCTGATCAGAGTCTTCACTGTCGGCATGGAGGTAGCTTAGACCCGTGACTACCCTTTAAGCGCTTAGGGAAGACTCTGCTCAGACTGGGCGGATGCCAAGGCTGATCTGAGTCTTCGCTGGGCGCACATGCCACTTTGTTAGTTTTCTCGTGACGCCATGTGTGCTGTATCAAAAAGGTCGACATTACCGTTAAAAGGTGAAGAAAAATTCTGTCTTTTCTGGATATGCTTGGCTTGTCTGTTGCATTGTACTCTTTTTTTCCAGGATTTCAAGTTTGCCATAGCAGAAGTTCAAACCTTGTCCAAGATGGCGGTGTTCAGTCGATTAAAACAGGATTATGCCACTATCTCCTCGAGGGGTGGTAAAGTCACCTCATCATACGATTCCAGAATATCGTTCACGGTGCCTAGAAATGGAATTGACGGGAAAGACCACGTTATCATGGAGGTAAGGTATTTGTTAAACAATGACGGGGAAAATTGGAGATAAATAAACAGAGAGAGAGAGAGAGAGAGAGAAAGAGAGAGAGAGAGAGATTTAGAGAGCTCCATATAAGGTGGGGATAAGAGGATAAGTCTGAGATGATTTTTCTTATTCTGCACGAAAATATATAGCACGGAATTAAATATGACTTCAGAACAGTTATGAGTTTGAGAAAATCTGGTTTTCGCTGAAAGAATTTCAGTTTATAATGTCATTGAAAAACTGGCAGCGTATGGAAAACACAGTTTTTCGTGTTTTAATACCAATTACATCATAGATATGTTACTATAGCAACTAATAATTCATATTGATGTCAAAGTAACATCATGGAGATGTCATTCTGCCAAGGTACTTAGCACAGCAGTTGGTAATATCATAGTTGCTGTATAACAGATTTATGACATCAGTGGTAGCGGAGCATGACAAAAAGTGTATGCTATGCTCCCCTGTAATTATAAATGAGATGCTACCTGATTTTCATACAATGGAAAAGTGTGATTTTCTCAAATCTATAATTCATTCTCAAATAATTTAATTCTCTGTTACTTGTCGTCATATCGTCATATGTTGTATATATATAAAACAAACAGTTCTAATGAAAGATCACAACATATGATTTTTTTGGAGATATTAAATGTAGGTGAGGGACTACTCTCTTTTCAACATGGTGTTCTAGATTGCTTACAGAATATTTCCAATACGAAGAATATTTAATCTTCAGGTCCAGCCCGTTGACACGACTACAGTCAGTGATCTAAGAGTCCGAAGTCCGACATGTAAAGGTCTCCTGACCTCCAGCCCCATCATACACATGGCTTGGGAGTCCACAGACTTTAACAAACCAGTTACAGTAAGTTGGGTTTTCTCGTTTTACAATAAACATTAATTTTGTTGTGAAATTAGCATGTTACTCTTGTAAAAATGATTTCAAACTATCTAAACGCGATATACATTTGAACTGGTCGAGCCTCTAAGGTTTGAGGAAGCATATGTCATAAACAGAAAAAATATATAGGTCTATATGCCATGAACAAGTACTGTTTAATTCTTTATGCCAAAATTAATTTTTACCTTATTGTGGGGCGCGCGTATGCTTTCGTACATTGCTTTTGTCGTATAATTGGAAGCTGGACTGAAAACTGAAAGGCAAGTATGAAAATAATGTCTCGGGGGGGGGGGGGGGGGGGGGGGAGGGGGGGGGGGCTGAGAGGCATAACCCCCCACACACACAGACACACACACACACACACACACACACACTGCTGACCCAAATGCGTAAGCACTTTTTCTGATCGCAAAAAAATATATGCCAAAATATGAGACTTTCCTTATGTTAAATAAATAAAAAGGCCAATAGCGGCCTCTATACCAGAAAAATAATAATTGAGCTTGTATGTCATAACAGAAAAAAATTACACAATCCTTCCATGATCTCCCGTAAGAAAACATAAAATGAATACTTTGCTGAAACTACATGTAAGTTACACACAATTTGAACTTACAGGTGACAGTCCCTTGTCCACCTAACCCGGCCAAAGCTAAGAAAATCGCCGCCATGAGAAAGGCGAAGGAAGAAAAGATGAGAAATCCACCCCGACCCCAGATCATATTACCGCACGAGCAGGAGGCCCTGGAGAAAGAAAAACAGAAATCAAAACTTCAAAAAATGCAGGAGGAACTTCTGCAGGCCGAAAAGGAGAAAGATGAACCGAAACAGACGAAATGGTACATGGGCGAATATGCCAACAACGAAGGTAATGTTCCTCTTTGTATGGGCGATTATAAAATATGCAGTCTATACTCATAGTTTGCATGGACGATAATGAGTATCTCAGGCTTAGGGCTTTTCAGCCCGCCCGGTCTTATGACCGTGAATAGCACACATTGGTAATATACTGTTTCACTGGCATTTCTCAAACTCAGGACATCTTCCCGGCAGTGCGGCGGATGATCAAGCGCTCATAAGCCCATTAAAGCCCAATGGACTCTTCTATCTGTATATATTGAATGAGTCTATTTGTCACTTAAGGGGTAAATATAGGTTAAGTCTGCTTTTAGAATGTTTGTTTTATTTTAGGGAGAAATATCAATTTGTCTTATGCAGAAAGTACAGACCCTGATCAGACCCGGCGTTCTGCAGCGTCTGATCTGGGTCTGCACTGTTTGCCTATGTCCTATTTTAGGACGCTATGCATTAATTGGCATATAAATGATAAACACATACTGTTAGTTTGCTAGTCATGAAAATCTTATAATAACCGGCTATGAAAAGTGGGGCTATACTAGATTTTTGAAAGTAGCTTGTCCGTAGAAAAAATGCATGGAGATTTTGCTTTTCCCATGGTAAAGGCACTGGGCATGGGCGAAATGCAGGCAATGGGAAAAATAGGCGGTCATTGGAAAATATTTTCCAAAACTACCTTGTCAAATTTATACATGTTCAGTGTCTTATTTTTCCCCTTTCAGACGATGAAACTGATAATTTATTCCTTGTCAGCGGCCAGGGACCAGATAAATGGACTCCTGTCCCGGATGTGCACGTCATGCAAGTGAAACTGGACCTTTTACAGTTTGATTTGGACAAACCGCTAGAAAAGTAAGGATAATTTTCTTCTCTCCTTTCAGAATTTTTACTCGCATACTAAGAGTAAAGCGTTGAGCCGTCGCACTATCTGAAGAACCCATGAATGCATCGAATATGAGAACATGAACCTTTTTAAATTGTGTAGAAATAGCTGAGATGCTCTAGAAATTGATTGTATTTCAACTGTAACAGCACCCGCATAACACATCCCTCAAATAGACAACAGGCTTGTCTAGCTGCCGAGAATGAATAAGGCTACTTTGGAACAATAAGTGTGTTGATCGAGAAAAAGACCGTGGCAAAGATCTTGTTCCAGTTCCAGACCCTTTCCTAGGGACCCTGATTGGTAACACGCCCATTTTCCACCCCTAACAACCTACGTCATCAGCAAGTGACGTATTTTCGAAATTACACCATTTCGATTGGTCCAGTGTTCGGAATTTTCCCATAAATCTTGTAAATTTCAAAATCTTCGAAAAGCCACTGAGTGCACCAAATACGGCAATGAAAGGACAATCTTACTACATGGAAGTCAGCTTCTGACATTCAGTTGATATTGCAAACAGTTCGACCAAATATGCTTGACCAAATATGCTTCAACCTATATTGTGATGTATTTAGTAAAAGTATTTGCGAATTCTGCAACATTTTATGGAGTCACTTTCATGTTGAAATATTGCCCTTTTTAGAATGCATTTGGTGCATGCAGTATTTTCTCGAAAAAATATTAACATAAAGAGATTTGTTGGTCTTTTCCAAATAGATGATTGCCCGAATAGGTGTTATTTGATCAATTAGTGACGCGTCGGATGACGTAGGTTGTTGCCCTTGATTTTCTTTATTTGCTTAAAAGAAATGATATATTTATGAAGGACCATACTAATTCAAATCAATTACCCAAAGTTGGGCAAATAAACTGTGGATGTTATTGTTCTAAATCTGTTAACAATGTTTTCCGGTACAAGGAGCAAAATTAATGCAGAATACATTTATAGTCTTCTGTCATAAGTCTTCGACCCTTTTACTTTTGTTGTGTTTATTGTATTTTTTTCTTTTAGTAATATGTAGATGTACATTATTTGGCGAAAATATGTACAGTATTTTTCCATTCATTGGTTTTCCAGATTCATGGTGCTACGCACGCGCACAAATGTCCCGGAAGATAACATCGGACCAATCGCGTGCGAGGTGTCACACTTCCTGTCTCAGAAGTTTGTACAGGTGATTCTAAAACAAAAGTGAGTTTTCAATTTTTTGAAATAAATAGAATATTTGCAGCCTTATCTATTTTTTTTTCAAATACATGTAGTTATCAGTGTTTCTCCATCCTCGGTAACCCAGGTGTAACTTCATTCATCACCCCTGGTACAACATCATATTCGACGTATTCGTTTAAATCAATGTAATAATACAGTTGCGGACAAAAACTCTAGATTTGCTTATTCATATTTTACATCAGCTCTCAGAAATAAATTCAAAAAAAAAAAAAATTGGTAAAGAGCTATTCGGTATATGTATTTCCTGTCCGCCTGATTGATATTTACTTTATAATAGGTATTATATTTTTATATTACTTTTATGTTCAGAAAGTACCGCCTAGTATGAAAAATAAAGAATTCTGGCGTTGCGGACAAAATTGCTAGATTTGGAAAATTTGGTATTTCTATAAATCAGATCATACATTCCGAAGTATGATTTTACTGTTCAAAAATTCAAAAATGGTATTGTATGCCAGCTAATTTTCTACTCACTTCTGCTCTGCTCACTTCTGCTTTATATTATTTTTAGTGGTCCCTTGATCTTCGTCAGGTGTCGCTTTTTTAATGCCAAAAATCTGAAGTTTATTTTTCTTGAATCGGTAAATCTTAAGGTTTCTTCTAGACGGAAAGACTTACCTTGTTAACTTTCTGATGTGAGTGTACGTTATGTCACTCGCATCGACGTTAAAAAATTTGGCGGTTTTTGAGCTATGGGTTTCAATCTAAGCTGAAATAACTAATTTTCATTGCGAGTGCGTTGCACCGTCTTACAGTGTAAAAACTGAAGTTGTTTAATATTTCAAGATGGTGTATTTTTATGTCTCATGGATGGAGATTTTCTTTTTATCTTCCAAATGTGCAATAAATAACCTTTTAAATGGTATAAAATTTATCACGCTTGTTTGTTCGTTAAAAATACTGTATCAGGAGAAATTTATAAAGATGGATTGAAACTGAAATTGTCTTCAACACCTGACGTTACGTCTATAAGATGTATCGGGAATTAGTTCACTTTTCGAGCACTATACCATGCTCTCAAGTTATTTCCAAAATGTATATGAATAGTGGCTAACACGTAAAGCGCAAAAAAATGAAAATAGTTCAATTTGCAAACAGCGTAGATTCAGATAAGGCGGCTCATCATGAGCCGCCTCATCTGGATATACACTGATTGCCCTCAGGTCTTTGAACTCTCGGTATGATAAACATGTAGCTTGGATAAAACGTTTATTGAAACTGTGCAGAAATACATTTTCTCTTCTGCTTTTTTGCGCTTTGAGGATAAAATGAGAAATTTGCCTAAAATATCAATGCAGTCAGTATTTAGCCGGTCTCCAGTCGAAATTGGATATCACTCTGATGGTCAGATTGTTGATCCTATGTTCCTTTGCAGCGATGGGATATATTAAACATAAGGTTAAATGGGTGATTTAGATTTTTCGACCTATATAACAGTATTTCAGTCATTTCAGTCATTCCAGAACGATGGAAGGGCGATAATGAAAGGCTGTGTACAAAGGAACCCTGTTTACGGTTGAAAAGATTTTCACCTTCAGCGGGTCTCATAACTAGAACCACAAGATCACCTTGAACATAGGGTCTGTAGCCAGACTGGTCAGTAGGGTATATATTGTTTATTTGTAGGAGTGATGACCCCTACGACACAGTGTTGTCAGTGATCCCAGCAGCCAAGACTGAGAAAACCCTGAAGAAACTCTCGGAAGAGGGGTATGATGATGGTCCGGACCCTAGCCAGGTAGAAATAAGTCACCTTTTTATCAACATGATTATGAGATCCAAAATGATATACCACAGAAGTCCTAGATACTGGGACAAAAGCACGTACATCTGAGCAAGCAGTTTTTGACAAGATCAGACTGCTACTGGAGGAGCTCTACACTGTTTGCCATAAATTCTGCATCTTTTGGATCCATTATTGCATTGTTAAATCAAACCTCCATTTTAGGACAATTTCGGTATTTATATTTCAGGAGATCCATTTTTATAAAAATTCTCACGATAGTATGTGAGCAAGGCCATGAGAAGACGGACCTAGAGTTAGCATGTGCAACTTACAGACTGTCGAACTTAAAGCATGAAAATGCATTTTTCGCTGCATTTTCGGCCAACAATGATATTGATACAGTTACTTCTTGAAAGCATTTTGACAGGTCCGCTTTTGAGTTTTCTGAGATGACTTTGACTCTTTCATACAAACTTGGCTGTAATGACTTTTTCCATCTTTTTTTCTTCTTTTTGTCTCTTTCTCAATCAATATGTTTCTTGGTGAATATTGTATATTTATTAATTCTTTATATTATCATCGACTTGTCCGCATGAAAAAAATGTTGATCTTCAATTTTTCAGGTTTTGAGCATCAATGAAGGAGACATTATTGAAGTATCGTTCCGAGGTAACGTAACAAAGCGGGATACAGAACAGATTCAGTTTGTGTACAATTCCAACTTGGAATCAGAAACAGATTTCTACGCCTGTGAGGTTGACAAATACCTACAAAAGAACTTCCCTGTTTACAGGGGCGTGGTCGAGGTAAAGAATGTGAAAGCTATGCAGCATCACGAAATTAAGACAGTATTGTAGCAGTTTTTATCGGCATGACCGTCATGCAGAAAGTCGAAGAACATGCTTGTTGAAAAAAGGAAAAAAGAGAAACGTGATTTCTGTGATATTTCTCGTAGCTTCAGCTTGGCAGCTACCAGCTGACAAAGGAAATTAGTTGTTTGAGTATGCAAAATAATACATTATCACATTTACTCCGCCCTACGGCGCTTCGGCCCCTTTAAAGGGCGACGCTATCACTAAGAAGATGGTTTTTGAATCTTTATATGACGTCGAAAAGCCGTTAATTAGATTATTTTGAAACAAAAATACAAGCTAGAATTATATTTTTCTTCAAATTTTACCTGCAGTCACCCTTTCAAAAGATCATTTAACTGAAATACTCTTCTGCCATGCGCCATCTTAAATTCAAAATAAGGGGGGAGAGTCGGGTAACTTCGGACATGGGGGTAAATTCGGACATACCATTGCAAACAGTGAAAATCCCGATGAGACGGCTTCTCATCAGATTTTTTACTGTTTGGTCAGTTATATTTGTTGTCCCCCGCCTTTTCGAAGAAAAGCGGAGGGACATAGTTTTCGGCTTTCCGTCCTTCCGTCATTCCGTCTTTCCGTCCTTCCGTCCCCCTAAAGTAGTAGGTACCTTGTGTGCGCAACTTCTCCTTCAGTTTTATTCCGATTCTTTCGAAACTTTACAGCTGTTTTTGTCATGGTCTGAAAATACGCATGTGATTTGGATATAATCCTGAGATTATTTTTTGTCACTTTTTTCACAAGTTGAACTTAGTCATTTTTTAGGCGTTTTTACTATCAAAGTGACTAGATAGTGGGTACCTTGTGTGCGCAACTCCTCCAACAGTTTTATGCCGATGCCTTTGAAACTTCACAGGTGTTTTGGTCATGGTCTGAAAATATGCATGTGGTTTGGATATAATCCTCACATTATTTTTTGTCACTTTTCCACAAGTTGAACATAGTCATTTTTAGGCGTTTTTACTATCATAGTGACTAGATAGTGGGTACCTTGTGTGCGCAACTCCTCCGACAGTTTTATGCCGATTCCTTTGAAACTTCACAAGTATTTTGGTCATGGTCTGAAAATATGCATGTGAATTGGATATAATCCTCACATTATACTTTTTTGGCAAATTGAACTTAGCCATTTTTCATACATGTTTACTATCAAAGTGAATAGATAGTGGGTACTTTGTGTGTGCAACTCCTCCTGCAGTTTTTTGCCGATTCCTTTGAAACTTCACAGCTGTTTTGATCATGGTCTGAAGATACGCATGTGGTTTGGATATAATCCTCACGTTACTTTTTTTATTACTTTTTTCACATTTTTAACTTACCCGCTTTTCCAGCTCAAACACTAAGTGTATATACAGTAGAGACCTAGTTTCCAAGGCGGGGGACATAAATTCCTTGAATTTGCTTGTTTAAGTTCCAAACAACTGACATATAAAGGAAACAATGTCACTGTCCGAATTTACCCGTTGTCCGAAGTTACCCGACTCTCCCCTAATGTTTGTATTTGCTTGTTACAGGTATATCGTAAGTATGAAGTGACACCAAAGAAGAAACTACGTCGTAAAGATCAAGCTTTCGAAGAGTGTGAGTTACCACCGGAATACAAGAGGGATCGTATCTGTGAGATGGCAATAAACATTCCAAAGGTGAGTTACCACCAGAATACAAGAGGGATCGTATCTGTGAGATGGCAATAAACATTCCAAAGGTGAGTTACCACCGGAATACAAGAGAGATCGTATCTGTGAGATAGCAATAAACATTCCAAAGGTGAGTTACCACCGGAATACAAGAGAGATCGTATCTGTGAGATAGCAATAAACATTCCAAAGGTGAGTTACCACCGGAATACAAGAGAGATCGTATCAGTGAGATGGCAATAAACATTCCAAAGGTTAGTTACCACCAGAATACAAGAGAGATCGTATTTGTGAGATAGCAATAATTATTCCAAAGGTGAGTAACATTCCAAAGGTGAGTTACCACCGGAATACAAGAGAGATCGTATTTGTGAGATAGCAATAAACATTCCAAAGGTGAGTTACCACCGGAATACAAGAGAGATCGTATCAGTGAGATGGCAATAAACATTCCAAAGGTGAGTTACCACCGGAATACAAGAGAGATCGTATTTGTGAGATAGCAGTAAACATTCCAAAGGTGAGTTACCACCGGAATACAAGAGAGATCGTATCTGTGAGATAGCAATAAATATTCCAAAGGTGAGTTACCACCGGAATACAAGAGAGATCGTATTTGTGAGATGGCAATAAACATCCCAAAGGTAAGCCAGTGGTAACCTTAGGTAAATTCAATGCACAGATCTTCAAATGAAATGCGACCTTGAAACTTATGTTTCAAATCTTCTCTGTGTTGAGTAATTTTGGATATGAGATATCCGATACCCACCTAAATAAGCCTTTCATCAAATTGATATGCCTTCTTTAACTTCAATTTTCATTATGCAGGCTAGCGAAGCTAACAACTTCTATTGCAATAATGAAACATGCAAAAATAACTGATCTTTACCGCCACTGGAAGCAAAAACAGTTTTTAAGACATTAATGCTGCTTATTGGACTCTTCTGTTACACAGATAGGACAGACCCATTTTCAGTATAAGGGTTGTCGGACTGGATTTTAATTTTTTCTTCTTCATAAATTCCAGTATTCAATGCAAACAGTGTAGATCCTGATCAGACGCCGCATATTGCTGCGTCTGATCTGGGTCTTCACTGTTTGTCAAGGACCATTTTATGGGACACTCGACATTGTAAATGGGCCAACGTACCCAAGCCATAGAATTGCGAGAAAAAATATTTGTCACAGACTGATATTTTTCCATTGAATTGCGAGATAAAAATATTTTTCACATATGATATTTTCTGCGAGATCAAATGTTTTAGCATATTGGCATTTTCCATTGAATATTGAGATTTAATGTTTTCGCATCGGATATTTTCCCATTGAATTGTGAGATTTGACATTTTCGCATAATGATATTTTTCCATTGAATTGCGAGATTTGATATTTTCGCAAAATGATATTTTCCATTGAATTGCGAGATTTGATATTTTTGCATAATGATATTTTTCCATTGAATTGCGAGATTTGATATTTTCGCATAATGATATTTTTCCATTGAATTGCGAGATTTGATATTCTGCATAATGATATTTTTCCTTTGAATTGCGAGATTTGATATTTTCGCATTATGTTTTTTTTCATTGATTTGCAAGATGAAATATTTTCACATAATATTTTTTCCAGTATCATGTTGAGCCATCTTCTACATTAGTGAAGGCACCAATAATTATAAGAAATACGACAGATCCTATAAACGAGAGTTTGATGAGATTCGTGGCAGATGAACTAGGGGACGAATGGAGAATTGTTGCAAACCATCTTAACCTCAGCAAACCAAGGATACAAGTAAGTTCAATTATGCACTATTTATTTGTAACCACGCCCCATCCTCCACGGGGAATATCTGTGACTTTGACCTTTTGTAAATCACAGCCCTGCTAAAAGCACTACATTGCTGTTCCGTCCCCTGACACCTAATGCAGCTGCAACCTTATTGGAAAGGAAGTAATGAAATATTACATAAATGTGATTTATTCCTTCAATAATATGGAAATTAAGTTACCAAATTTGTTCTGTTAATCACTAGTAACTATTTATTTGTCGCCTCTATTCAAGATGGGCATCAACTGTCAAAGCAAAGAAATTTCCCCTCTGTGAGCTGATGATTTATTTTAAGAATTTCTTTTTAAGATCCGTTGTTGTTTTTTATTTATTTTTTTTTTTCATCTTTCAAAGGCTTTGTTGACCAGAGAAGCAAACGGGAAATCATAAAAGCAGTCGGAAAACTTGAAGTGGCAAACGGATGGTATGTATATTACAGCTTAAAAACTTTAAAGCATTTCTTCTTTCTTTAACAGGCGATACTACGTAATATGCAGAATAACGACCTCTCTGACGCTGACGCCAAATACGATATGTTGATGACCTGGTTAAAGAAAACACCTAAAGCTGTCGACAAAGTAAGTTAACCTGGGTTCGAAGTTATAAAACTTGAGAATAATCTCAAACTCAAAATGAAGCACACTGATTGGCTGCTTCCGAGCATATGCTCGGAAGCAGCCAATCAGTGTGCTTTTTTGAGTTTGAGAATGTACTCAAGTTTTATAACCTTGGGGCATGGGCGTCTACCGCCTGTCCTATCTTTGGTGCTTAATGTTCGTTTATAGTAGAAGATCCAGGTCAATGTCTTATTTACCAAGTTGGCTAAAGAACATTTAGATGGTCCTCACAGACCTTTGGCTTTTCGATCAAATCCTGGTCTATTGTCTCTGTACCTTGTTCAAAATTTGATGAATAAAACATAAAACATTGTTTAAATTTTTCAGAAAGCTCATTAAGACAATACCATCTTTAGATAAACTATCGGTAGGTGGCGATGAAATCTGCAAATGCAGAGGAAGATACATCGAACCTTCAAAGAAACATAAACAGTCTTACATAGACTTGATCTGTTTGATTCCACGAGTTTCTGCAGCCCACGAAAATATTGGTATCTGTGCTGTCCACTGATTTCATTAAATTATGTGTATTAATTGATATGCAGATGTTCTTAGCTGCGGTTGTATTTGTGCTATTATGATGATTTTAATGAATTATTGCCTGATTTTGATAAGCTGAGATGGCATAGATTGTCGGGATACACAGGCTGCGCTGCCCTTTATTTCACAAGGCAATGAAAAATGTTAAAAACCGTTGTACATGTTACGAACATTTTCTGTTTTCTCTCGACAGGTCAGTTGCCTGAGCATGGCCTTGTTGAAGAGTGGCCGAGGGGATATTGCAGAAGATGTCAGGGCCAGAAATAGGGAGTTCAGAGAGCATCACAGAAGTCATTGAAACAGGGGACGATTGCGAATCCGTGATAGGACAAAATTTAAGTTGAAAGGAATATTTTGATATTGCTTTTATTCATTCACAGGCCCAGTACGTGACACTGAAACAACTACAGCAGACGCACAACGTTGAATCAATAATGAATCGATGTTGATTCATCGTTGATAAACGTTGGATCAATATTGATTCTACGTTGATTCAACATCATAACGGCATTTCCACTGGGCCTATATTGAATCAACATTGATTCAACGTGTGACGAGTGAGAATGTCGTATCAACATCGATGCAACGTCATTGACGTTAAGCGATGTTGTTTTGAGAGATCAGAATATTTACTTTTAGAACTGGACATGTGTTTTATAGAGAATACCATGTTAGTGTCTTTTGATATCCAGTTTATCAGGCGAGACCAGAAACAGCGTAGGAATGGCGAGGCTTGTCGAGCCAGTCTGGCGTGTTTCTGGTCGAGCCTGTTTTGAATAGGCAAGGTTTACCAAGACAGTGGTTTCACAGATCTGTGCTTTTGTAGATTTATGTGAATGTCATATTTTTTAACTTACATCAACATGATATTTAATGACACTTTCTTGGCGATATATTGGCATATTTGAGATATAAACATTAGAAATTTTAACAAAACGTTAACTAACGACGTTGTTAGTTTTGAACAATTTCAACAATATTTCCTTCTGAAAAATTTACTGTATATTTGTAATTAAAAGGCGAGCTTTGATATGAGAAAACTGTGATATATTCATGTAGATATTAGGCATTTTAGGGTCTTGCAATATTATATTCATATATATGTATACATGTTTATCTACAAATATTTTGTATGCTTGCTTGTTTTTATAATTGAGCCGCGACACGACAAAACTAACAAAATGGCATGTGCGCACAAGCGAAGACTCAGATCAACCTTGGCATCCACCCAGTCTAAGCAGTCTTCCCTGACAGCATTTAGATAGCTTAGACCCTTAGCTACATTTTAAGCGCACAGCGAAGACTATGGTCCGACTACCCTGTGGGCATTTAGATAGCTTAGACCCTTAGCTACTGTTTATGCAAACAGCGAAGACTCTGATCTGACTTCCCTGTCGGCATTTAGATAACTTAGATGCCCAGGCTGATCTGAGTCTTCACGTGGCTTTGTTGGTTTGTGGTGTCACTACTGAAATATGTTTATTGAAAGTTTTTGCCAAAGAGTCTGTAATAATGTACTGTAATATTGGGAAGAAATTTTGAAACGTTTTTCGGCATTACTGCATTGAAGAAACCAGGTTGATTGGTTGATTTGATGCTTAACGTCCACGGTAAACAACTAAGGTCATGTCGGGACGGTCAGTTAACCTAACCACACTATTCCTGGGCAGGATTAGACCTCCTAAACGGTTAACCAGTACTAAGTGCACATACTTTCGCCAGTAACTGACAACTGCCCTTCTTGAATCAGCGGAAGGAGAAACGAAAGTATGTGTCCAGACCGGGATTCGAACCCAGGACCTCTGACTTACGAGTCAGGTGCCCTACCGATTGCGCTACCCGGCCCGGCCGAAACCAGGTGTTAAATGTTAAAGACAGTTACGGTAATTATTTTAGGTGTTTTTGCTATATTGTGAAAGTTCCTCGAAGTTCATCTAAAGCAGCCCCAGCGATAGACGGTGCTAAAGCGCCTCCGTCAGTGTGGCTACCGCAAAATTAAAAAAAAACCTTGGACACCTAAAAGAATTTACCGTCATTGTGCTGAAAATGGAATAGTTTGCGTCCAAAAGAAGCAGATGGTATGACAAACAGTGTAGACTGGTCTGAGTCTGCACTGATTGCTCAGACCTATCTTTCCAAATGCTTATATGTTAGTTTCAGCTATAATTTTGGAATATTTCATCCTTATTTTGTTTTTATGCCTTTGAATATATTATGATATCATTGAATATCACATTTTGTACATATTTCAACATTGAACTCATTACGCATGCAAATTTTATTATTTCCGTCCAAACCAAATATATTTTATCTGTGATAATTTCTTCACTGTTGGGACAGTAGAACCTTAAGAGGCAGTCTTCGGAGCTCTAGATAAGAGGGGTATTTGATGATAACTGAGGGATAATTTTCTTTATTTCTCATTGAAACCATATGTTGTGACCCCTCATCTGAACCGTCTCGTCGAGACGGTTCAGATGAGGGGTCACAACATAAGTTTTTATCCAGAAGTAACAAAAATTATCCCTAATTATCATCAAATACCCCCTCTTATCTAGGGCTCTGTCTTATCACGGTCCTCGCTGATATTCTATTCCGCCAGCATTCTGAAATATTGCCGGGTTAGGTGAATGGGTTGGGTTTACTGATTAGAGAATAATGGCCATTTTTATACTGATCAGAGTGAAATTAGTAAAAAAAAAAAAAAAAAAAAAAAGCAAAAAGAATTTGATCAGAGAAAAATTAAGACTTAAAGAATAAAAAAAAACTGATTTTTTTTTTAAGAATAGCAAAAACAGAAAACTGATTTATGAGAAATAAAAATATATAGAATAAGCCTAAGACATTTTTATAAAGATTGAGCGTAAACAAACAATTAAAAATATCGACGTTTCAAAGAATAATGGTTTTGTTTTTTAAAGAATGAGCAAAAAATTTCTCGGTCGCTCCAGGTAACTAGAAAATGTGTTTATGAAACACTATGCCCCCAACCATATGCTTGTCTCTAGAGAAGGTTCATCCAATAATGCTTGTACCTTTGTACCATAGGCTTACAATGCACTAAGTCGAAAAAGGGGCTTAACTCAGTCAAAAATTTACGAATTGTTTTCGAAAGTTAATCAGGTCATCTACACCTTGGGCAATATCAACCTGCAAAAATCATGATCCTAGCATCAGGGGTTCTCCAGATATTTTGTTCACAAGCTTCCATAGGCAAATAATGCACTAAGTCGAAAAAGGGGCATAACTCAATCAAAAATTCATGATTTCTTTTCAAAAGTTAATCAGGTCATCTACACCACAGACAGTATCTTCCTGCAAAAAATCATGCTCCTAACATCAGGGGTTCTTGAGATATTTTGTTCACAAGGTTCCATAGGCTTACAATGCACTAAGTCGAAAAAGGGGCATAACTTTGTCAAAAATTTACGAATTTGATTCAAAAGTTAATCAGGTCATCTACACCTTGGGCATTCTCATCCTGCAAAACCTCATGATCCTAGCACCAGGGGCTCTTGAGATATTTTGTTCACAAGGTTCCACAGGCTAAGTCGAAAAAGGGGCATAACTCTGAAAATACATTGCCGGCGAAAAAATAAAATAATACGGGTCTGCTTATTTTCCATACTGATCATGTGTATAAAGTTTCAAGTTCCTAGCTCTTATTGTTCTTGACTATATGTAAGGGTACCTTTGTACCATAGGCCTCAATGCACTAAGTCGAAAAAGGGGAATAACTCGATCAAAAATTCATGCACTTTTTTCAAAAGTTAATCAGGTCATCTATACCACAGGCAGTATCTTCCTGCAAAAAATCATGCTCCTAGCTTCAGGGGTTCTTGAGATATTTTGTTCACAAGGTTCCATAGGCTTACAATGCACTAAGTCGAAAAAGGGGCATAACTTTGTCAAAAATTCACGAATTTGATTCAAAAGTTAATCAGTTCATCTACACTTTAGTCCAAACTAGCATGCTAAATTTAAGGACCCTAGCTTATGCGGTTCTTTAGATATTTTGTTCACAAGGTTGTTCCTATACAAATGCCTATGTCCGAAAAAGGGGAATAACTCAACTGAGAATTATTGAAATAGGCTCAAAAGTTAATCAGTTCATTTAGCCCTTAGTCTGTAACTGTATGCCAAATATCAGGATCCTAGCTTAAGGGGTTCTTCAGATATTTTGTTCACAAGGTTCCATAGGCTTACAATGCACTAAGCTGAAAAAGGGGCATAACTCGGTCAAAAATTTATAAAAAAATTTCACAAGTTAATCAGGTCTTCTACACCTTGGGCAATGTTATCCTGCATAAAATCATGATCCTAGCAGCAGGGGTTCTCAAGATATTTTGTTCACAAGGTTCCATAGGCTAAGTCAAAAAAGGGGCATAACTCTGGAAATACCTGACCGGCGGAAAAAAGAAAAAATACGGGTCCGCTTATTTTTCATGTACATACCACATGTGAAATTTCAAGATCCTAGCATTAGCGGTTCTTGAGTTTCCTATCTGCCATAAAGCGTTACGGACGGACGGACATACGGACAGACGGACAGACGGACAGACGGATGGACAGGCCCAAACCAATATGCCCCCTCAACTTCTCCGAAGTTGGGGGCATAAAAACGCGTAAAGTAGATCCCTTGTGGAGATTTGTCCGTCCTTCAGGGAAGCAAACAGGAAGCCAGGAAAGTTGTTCCCCTTCATAAAAATGGCGGAAAATATGGAGTTGAACCCATATACATGTACCTAAACGTCTCGACCGTGATATAAAATTGTTTTACCATCATGTGCTTGTGACTAGCAGCTGCGAGACGTATGTATTACTTTTCTTGTGTTGGCATCGTAAACTTTTGTCGAGTTTTCAGGTTTAGCTGTGTTTTTAGGATGCGCTGGCAGGCAAAACACCGTATTCCGCGGATTTTTTGTTACATATACATGTACTCATGTACTTGTCATGTTCCATTGCAATTGTCGTATCATTACAAAGTATATTTATTCTATCTTATATATAAGAAAAAATGACTGGAAAATAATAGACAACTCTTTGTTTTCTATCTAAGGTTTTCAAATCAGTCATAAAAATGTAATAAAAATATATACTCAGTGAAAATGTTGTTTTTTCCTTTATTCCCAGCTTGTATAGATTGTAACGTACAATCCTTCAAACTACACCACTAAATGGGGAAAAAATCATAAACCTATTTATCTGAGTCTGAAATTCAATCATTTTCGCAATTTTGCTAGATGGAATTCAATGTATTTATTTCACAAGGTATTTTAGGTGACATGGGGATATTGGAGCGGTGATGGTCTAATGATTTAAGCACTTGGATAACAATCCAGGGGCTGCAGGTTTGATCTCCTGCTCCCCAGGCCTTAAACTGAGGGTACCGTCTCTGTATGACCTATGTGCTGATCGGCATTTAAACCCAAATTCGACCACTCGTGCGCGACACTATAACTGTTGAAAGAAATTTTGGGTGGTATGTGGTTTGTTCCGGGTTTAACCGTTCTTTGAGGCAATATTTCAGTCCGAGCTATATGGAGCCGTCTCCCAGGGAGAGGGAGAACGAAAAGAGATAACAGTCGGGAGAAAAACAACTAACAACACTCCCACCCGCACCTACTGCAAGCACAGTCGGCCTTTGTCCAACTATTATCCAAATTAGTAGGACGCCCCGGCACTGGAAGTTACCCAGCACCTTCTTTTTTCTTACAGACGGCTGTCATTCATGTTTCTGAAGTTTAAACCCAAGGGCATTCACTCACTCACTAACTCACTCACTCGCGAGGATATCACAAATAAAAGCAATTTTCTTATTTTAGAAGGCTGACATTCAGGTCCTTGATGGCTAACTTGCGGTTTTTTATGTTCTTTCAAAAATATTTCAGTCATGCTGGTAATGAATGGTTTGTGCTCTGGAGCCCTGTTTATGGATGTTAAGTATTCCGACGCAAACTTGCTTCGAAGCCGAACCGCTAGGGCTTGATACACTGACCTACCGGAGCTAATCCGTATGTTTCTTTCCCAGCGGAAGCCGTTGTTACAAGCAGAAGCGAAGAATAGCAACAGACGTCACATTGAATCAACATTCAAAATTATTATTAACAACAATAAAAGCAGCTGAATCACACTGAATCAACATTCAAAATTAATTTTAAAGGGGGGGTATCAATAAGGTGGGTTTTCTGCATCCTACCAAAGTTTTATTTTTTTGACTGATGGTATACTCCAGTATGTCTAGTTTATTGAACCATATGTGACTTTGCGCGGAAAGCCCTACTTACTGAGCTATGGGTCCACAGAAGTGGGTGGGGTAATCCAACATGGTTTTAGCCTGTCTTGTAAAAACATTCTCATTTGGTAGAAGAGTACAGCAGACAGACAGGATTTGATAAAATGATTAACAGAACATTTAAACTATATTTCCATATCATTTTATTTGGTTTAATTTGAACATATGTTGTCAAAAAAGACTTCCTTTGACATTCAACATTTTTTTATATTTTTGTCCTCAATTTTCAATATTTCTTGGCCTTATGGTTAAATAAACAGACCAGTTGTCATCAAACTAATGTCAAGGAAGCACCCTGACCAGGACATTCGGATGATGTGTCCAGAATTTCACAATGACCTAGTTTTCATGGTCGACTGAACACATAAACTTGCTCAGAAGATCCTTTTTCATTTAATTTTGACCTAAAATTACGAACCTTTGGCCAAATTACTATTTTAACTGCTATATTATGCCCTACACCCCCGTCACTAAAGGTGAAAGAATACATATTGGCTTCAGATCGGATCTCCTTGGCGTCTGCATCTGTGTCTGGGTCACATACTTTGACCTTGGAAACAAGGTCAAGGTCAGATTTTGATGACCTTCACCTTGTTACCAAGGTCACAGAAGGACTTAATATGTGACACATACACAATTGCAGATGCCAACGAGATCCGCACTGAAGCCAATATGTATTCCCTCACCTTTAGTGGCAGGGGCGTGGGGCATAATATAGCAGTTAAAATAGTAATTTGACCAAAGGTTCGTAATTCTAGATCAAAATAGAAAGAAAACCATCTTCCAAGCAAGTTTATGTGTTCAGTCGACCATGAAAACTATGCTATTGTGATATTCTGGTTACATCATCTGAATGTCCTTCTCAAGGTACTTCCTTGACATGAGTTTGATGAGAACATGTCTGTTCATTTAACAATAAGGCCAAGAAATATTGAAAATTGAGGTCAAAAATATAAAAAAATGCTAAATGTCAAAGGAAGTCTTTTTTGACAACATATGTTCAAATTAGACCAAATAAAATGATATGGAAATATAGTTTAGATGTTCTGTTAATCATTTTATCAAATCCTGTCTGTCTGCTGTACTCTTCTACCAAATGAGAATGTTTTTACAAGACAGGCTAAAACCATGTTGGATTACCCCACCCACTTCTTTGGACCCATAGCTCAGTAACTAGGGCTTTCCGCGCAAAGTCACATATGGTTCAATAAACTAGACACACTAGAGTATAACATCAGTCAAAAAAATGAAATTTTGGTAGGATGCAGAAAACCCACCTTATTGATCCCCCCCCCCCCCCCCCCCCCCCCCCCCCCCCCCTTTACATTTATTTCTTTTAAAATCCGGTGAACGAAGTCGGGTAAATAACTCGCAACTTTCCCATACAATTGTAGCACAAAATACGTATTAATAAGGACCGCATAAGGACTATCTGATGACGGTTTGAGATAAGTTATTCATGCGCTTAGATGAAAATATATGTTGTGACATCTCATTAGAATCGCCCCGACGAGGCGATTCTAATGAGATATCACAACATGTATTTCAAGGCAAAAAAAGGATTATCAAAAATTCTCATCAAATTGATCCCTTATTATGTCATATTTTCATGCCCCCTCCCGCCTCCAACCCCGCCCCTCCAATAGACAAACACATCTCGGAACCTACATCAACATTGATTCAACGTCATGATGTTTATCAATGCTGATTCAATAATGATTTAGGGGATAACTGTCTTGAAAATTGTTATTTGGGGAGGTAAATCATCGGTTTTATGGTCGGAAATTTCGTTGTACGGCGACGCGCCCCAAATGACAATTTTCAATACAGTTATCCCCATTCTAACGCACTTTTCACATTTTCATCATTAAAAGTGTGCTAGTTGCACCAGTAGCAAACGCGTTCAGCGACGTAAAACCAGATGTTCACCAATGAGAAGCGACGTTACGTAGTGACGTCGGGTTTGCGACAGTATATCGCAGGATATACTGTCGCAAATTTTTGACGTTATCCAATCAGACGTCGCGTAACATTCGTAAGTGCGTTAGAATCAACGTTGTGTGCCCAGTGGGATATAGCTTACAGACTCGGTATGACGGACAGTCTCGGCAGGAAGCAAAAATTACCGGACTATAAATCTGGGTAGAGTCCTGCTGCGTTGTTTAAGAAATGAGCCGCGACGCGGCAAACCCAACAATGTGGTTGTGCGCCCAGCGCAGACTCAGATCAGCCTGGGCATCCGCCCAGTCTGATCAGAGCCTTCGCTGTCCGCATGGAGGTAGCTTAGACCCTTAGCTACCCTTTGAGCACTTAATGAAGAGTCTGATCAAACTTGGAGGATGCCCAGGCCAAGCTAAGTCTGCGCTGGGCGCACAACCACATTGTTGGTTTTGTCGTGTCGCGGCTCAAATAGATTATTGCTTACAGTGATCTATTGCCCAATATATCACTGGTTGGAGGTCAGTCGTGAAGTGGATATATCACGAGCGCGAAGCGCGAGAGATATATTCACTGACGACTGACCGACAACTAGTGAAATATTGGACAACAAATCACTTGTAAGCAAGAATCTATTTCGATTCTAACACGCAAGTAACGACGAAAGCGCTAGTGTTTCTACGTGAAGAAATTTCACTAAAAACTTTGGCTTTTACATATATTTCGTAAGTTTTTTTATGCGAGAAAACAATGTTACACCGTAAATTTTTCATGGAAATGAAAATTGACGTCACCAAACGAATAAAAAAGGCGTACTGATGGCGCTAAATAACGTCACGCTAGTCCGCCCAGTGATTTGTCACGCAATATATCACTAGATATCATTGGTTATATAGGCGACCAGTGTTAGACTTAGAGAGGGATGTCAGAGAGTAGCTTTTCCCCCCTAGTAGTTTTTCCCCCCGGAAAAATGACTATGATTTTTCCATAGTAGAATTTCCCACCGGAAAAATGGCTATATAGTAGAATTTCCCCCCGGAAATATGACTATATAGCCAATTTTCCCCGCGGAAAATCTACTATACGTGTTTTTGCATAGCCGTTTTTCCCCTCTATAGTGGATTTTCCCCATGGTAATATAACTGCAGGAACACACGCTACATAGTGGAATTTGCTCCTTTTCCAAACATAATAGTGAGTTTCGTTACTGAAACAGAAATACGAGTATCTGTCCGTAACATGTCGATGGATAACAGATGCTGGAACCGCATGCATGTGTCCATCAGTCTGTCTTACTTTTGTTTTTGGGAAAACAGGCAGGCATTTTGCTTTTCCTAGTTAGCCGAAAATGGCTATGAGTGTACGTGGTTGTGTGCATAAATTTGTATAATTTTGTGTTTGTACAAGTGTTCATCTGTGCGTGCGCGCAGCGGAGTGCCTGGACTAGTGCTCGCCTTTCGTGCAGGAGTCGTGGGCTCGACTCCCATCGGGACACTCGTCCGATTATTATTTTCAATGTAATAAACTGCCTGCTAAATCAAACATGACTAGACAAAGCACCTGTTCATACATCTTTTTGTAAGCTTGCATGCGTATGTGTACGTATATAAATATTTGCGATGGAAAGAAATCGCACCCCTCGCGTTTCTTAAATTAGTAATTATTGATTATTATAAAAATATGATTGCTAAATTTGCATATTGATTTTTTTGGAATTAATCGCGTTTATTACCTCCGTTGAAAAACTGATACATTTCTAATACGATTAATGCCGTGAAATGTCTCTGTTCCATTCAGTTCCGTTTTGTTCCGTTCCGCAAAATACCAACAGCCATACAAAATTCACTAATAGCCAATTTCCCGTTGGGGGAAAAATGACTATGGGGGAAAAGTGGCTCTATGAGGTCCGGACAATCCACTATATAGTCGTCCTTCCTATAGCCATTTTTCCGGGGGGAAAGGGGGAAAAACCACTCTCTGACAAGGACAACTTTAGTCCAAATGCAAGCTGAAACGCTTTATAACACATTGCTCTGCCCGAATATTTAGGGTAAATGTACATGTATAGGTTAAGGTAGTTTGTGCGTTTTTCTTATTCTATACATGTATCTAATGTACCTAATAAACTATTTTGTGCATGACACATGAGCAGAGAAATGAATCAGTTATAGAGTAAAAGAGGGGATTCTCGGCACCTTAAGGACAAAATATCTGCTTTTAGTTAAATGTTGATTCAATTAATGAAATCTTTCCATTGACTGATAGCTCTGAGAGACCGCAATAGTCACAGCACGATTTTTCACACGTGTGTGATGAATACGGGCGTATTCTTCACATTTTGCCAGTGTGGCAAATGCGTTCGGATTTTGTAGCGATTGATAATAGAAAGCATTTTTCACACCTTCGGCAGGTAAGCTGGAGAATGGATAACTTGTTCTCCCTTTCCAACTACAACTATGGGTTTGAGCCCCTACTGCGCTGAGCCTCCGGCTCTTGGGGAGTTTATAGGAAAGGCAGTCTCCGCTGTCCGTTCAATCTCAACCTTTCATACTGCATTCACAAGGCTGGGGAACGATGACATGTCCCTTTAGTCACTTGCTTGAGATTTTGGTTGCTATGGCAAGTGAATTATTTATCCCATAGATTTATAACTGAGAGATAAATAGAATTTATCATTGGTCTCCGATTCGGACAGGGAAATCCCAACCCAAAGGCACACGGGCTGTGTCGGAAACGAGGCCTGCCGAGTTTCCGACACATCCCTTGTGCCCGAGGTTTGGGATTTCCTTGTCCGCATCGGAGACCTATGATTGATTATTTTTCTTACCTACCATGCCTACGATAATAATTATTTAAAATTGAACGGGGAACTATTAGGCCTATTTCACGCGAACTTGTGCAAGTGTAAGTAATTTGAGGCTGATCTGAGTCTTTGCTGGGCGCACATTCGACTTTGTTATTTTTTTGTCGTGTCGCGGAAAAATTCTGTTCTCTTTGATGATATATAAATGCATAATATTTACTCAATCATTAAATTATACGTTTTTATCATCATGAAATTTTAACTGAACTAATTTTCACAATACATTTTTTTTTTATTTTGAATCAAAATTTGTGCAATTAATCTTCTTTTTGCTTGACTGTTCTAACAAAACCCTCAGTTATACAATTGTGTGACATACAAGTTATTTATTTATTTATTTATTTATTTATTTATTTATTGTTCTTGACAATGTTGAACTTAAATTTTATGTTTGAATATACATTGTGTATTCTATAATATGTTAGAGAAAAGAAGAGAAAGACTATTTAGTCACGAAAAATTTTGATTATTATTGAATTATGAGAATAAATGATATAAACTGTTAGTAAATAACCAATAGCACCTCTTTTTCCTCCTTATTGGCTGCAAAAATCATTTTGGATTTCTGGAGTGTGACAATTCCTTTTAAGAACCAAACATCTTTGAATAATAATAATAATAATAATAATAACAATTATTATTATTATTATTATAAATTATCATCATCAAGTGTTCTGACAGCATCATGCAAAGGAAATCCAAAAGGTTTAATTACATTACCATAATTATTTCATGCATGAGTATGACTATTCTAAGAGACTCTTGAAATGTGATCGATATTCAATTACAGTCATAAATATCGATATTTTATCATGACCGATATAAGAATATTAGCCTCAGGAAATACATTGACACCTGCGATTATCGCACACTGTCGTTAAGTTTCGGAGATCAACCGAAAGATCTCTGGAGATCTACCTGTCCAAGACTAAAATCAATATAACCTTGAGTAAGAAGTACGAGTATTCTGTCAGAAGCATTATTATATACCTAAAAAGTTCCCCATTCACTTAACATGAGAGTAACCGTGCAATATTTTCTGCATATTGCACGGAGTCAAGTGCATATTGCACGGAGTTAAGGACTCAAGTTCCCAAGAACTACTTTTGTTTTGAAAGAAGAAAAGTTTGGCGGCCATTTTGTCGTCGACTGCAATTCAAAAACGAGTAGAATGATGACGCTAGTGTCGGTCTGGGTGTATAAAATAAATAAAAGACAATTAAATATAATTTACCTTGGATCAATCACTCTTTTAATTAATATTCTGCTATAATAACGGAGATTTTCGTCAGAGCTGCTGAGAGTTAGACTCTAAAATGGCGCTCAGTTCTTGTAAACGTCAATGTTTGTTTACTGACGTCACGTCCGATAACGTAACGTCATATCTACTTTCGCGCCATTAGGCGTGGCATTTAGCGTGTATGAAGACACGAAATGGCATAATGTAATTTCAAATTTAAAACAACTTGTGGTTGCTATACCGATATAATATTTTGATTTCGTACACAGAGAGCACTGATGAAACTAGCAGATTAGTATCAAAGGTATATAATAAAAAGGTTATTGAATTTATATTGTAAAATATTCGGCACTCGTTCATATGGCGGAGACGCACTCGCAAGCTCGTGCGTCCTTCGCCATATGAACTCGTGCCGAATATTTCCCAATATAAATTCAATAACCTATAATTATAATATTAAAACTGTGAACGAACTTTTGAATAAAATATCAGCTTTCAAGATTATTAATTTCTTAAAGGAAGCTGGACTTTTTAATAAGATATAGTCGTTTATTCTATATAATATTTTTAACATCTGGACGTATACATCTTTTTAGCATTTAGGCGTATTTGAACCTGTTTTGTAAATAGAAATGTTTGGACGCTGTATGCCCTTATCAGGGTTGAGCGTCTATAAATAATCAAACATTCATTCATTCATTCTGACAAGCAATCACTAAAAACACTGAGACAACATGAATATCCGTATAATTCGAACAAGTCAAAAATAAATTATAAAAGGTCAAATATAAAAACATGAATATTCGTTTAATTTAAATAAGTCTCAAATATATATTTAAAAGTTAAAAATAAATCTTCTACTAAATAAACTACTTGTATATTCGAGTATTTTGAGGAGCGGTAGTATAGTGGATAACACTCCGGACTACCAATCCAGGGGTCGCAAGATCGATCCCCCGCCTCTCCGGTCTTTCGGCTGAGACTTTGAACCGAGGTCCCGTCTCCATATGACCTCGTTGTTGGTGGGACGTTAAACCCGAGTTCACTCACTCGAGTATTCTGTGATGTGCTATGCAGCCATTTACATAAAACAGTTTCCTCAAACACAGCTGATTGCGAAACACTGCTTTGAATACATCAATTACATCCACAGTTCCTGGCTATGACGGGTTTTCTCCCGAAAAGGTAGGTTTAAAATTTAGAAACTCTTTATGCAACGCTATTTTTAAACTCGTGGAAAGGACAAGGGAGTTAATCTTTGGGTAATGGGTAAATTTTCGCAAGATACAGCTCTACAAGTTCTATTTTTTGCCTCCCTTCTCAAATTGATGGGTCAACTATTAGAGAAAGAATTTGCTTCTCGAGGACAAAATTATTTTTCCGGTGGTATTCGAAGGGTTTGTCTTCAAGGGAAGCAAATAGTAATTCTTAAAAATTGTTTCTCTCTGTAAAATGGCGGGAAAACTGGAGATGTACCCATAATCCTTCACACTGTTTATCGTTTTTATCGTTACCTTTACGTAATGAAAAAATAGTACTGCACAAACAGTGCAAATCCAGATCAGACTGCTGCTAGAATAGCAACAGTATAGATCCTGATTTGACTGCTGTTTAATCTGCATCTTTTGGATGCCTTGCTTCATTGTAAATTAACTCATTGCATTCTGGGTATTTTTGTCGTCTGCTGAAATTGTCGTCTGCATAAAAAATCAAGATTATTTTGATAATATTGGTATAACTAACTCTTGTAGAAATGATGTCTAGGCAGCAAACAGTTTGGATCTCAGATCAGTCCCCACGTTTGTGGGGCCTGATCTGGATCCAAACTGTCTGCCCAGATACCCCTAAAGGGGTATCCCGAATGGAATGGGTTAAACCCTGTTCCTAGCAATGTCTAACTCTACTATTTCGGCTTAAAGCCTTCAGGACTATAGAAGGCTTTAGGCCGAAATATTTAGATCTAAATATTTTGGCTTTAGGCCTTATTCAGGACTGAAGATGGTCTGAGGTCGAGATATTTACTAGATAGAGTGGAATTCGACATTGCAAATTTCTTTTCTTATGAGAAGCATTTAGAATTTGCACACACAAAAAAAAATCCTTTTTAGGACAATGTACGGTCTCATCTCATTATAGTTTATTCACGTTTTGGCCAGTTTTATTTTCGTTTTCGGCCTGCGTCTGCCCACATGTCCAGATTCATTGATGGTAGCTCGTCACAGTCAAGACTGAAAAACAAAATATATAGTTTGCAGTGTGCCATTTCATGACAAGCAGTCAAGAAAATTGATCCATATCCTTGTAAATTGGTTAAGTCCATTCAGCCATCCAGGGATGTTTGGTTACTTTATTCTTCAATTTGTTTTGAAGTTGCTGGTATTTTCATGCAAACAGTGCAAACCCTGATTAGACGCGTCTAATCAGGGTCTGCACAGTTTGTCTGTTGCTTATGTCCTTCCTTTGGGACGCCAGGCATTAATTGGTTCAAATGCCGGTAAACCATGTACCCATCCATACACTTAAAGCTGCGTCGATTAGTCAAATGGGCCTCCAAAAAGGTTATCTTCCGTCCACCAATCATGATAGAGTGTCTGTGACTAATTTCTTGAAGGCAAAATACTGCAATTCTGCTGAGCACACGCTTTTGCCACTGATCTAGCGGTTCTGGATTCCGCTTAGCGGTTCTGGATTCCAGACCCGCTGGAGGCGGGAATCTTTCCAATCTTAAACGGGGTTCCGTCGCACACAGCCTCTCATTATCACTCTCCCATCGTCCTGATATGACTGAAATACTGTGGGAAAGGACGTAAATTGCAAGTCATCTAGGCATCCTATGAAGAAAGGAAGCCTCGTCGTTTAGCAAAACAAAAAAGGTAGTTTACTTACAGATCGCCACCATATTCAAAGGCGTCAGCCTGTATGGTTGATATATCCAAGTTGTCACACAAAATTCTAGACAGAGTAACGTTCTTTATCTGATCAAGCTGATCTGAAATACGGGCAACAACTCTTGCTTAGCCTTAAAATGATAATAGCACAACTCTTACTTTAGCCTTTAAATAATCAGATCACAACTCTTACTAGCCTTAAATTCAGTACACAACTCTCTCGCAAGCCTTAAAATGAGAAGGGCACAGCTGTAGCCTAAAATGATGACATACCGCTTTGGATAGCCTTAAACTAAGAAGGGCAGCTACTCTTGTATAGCTTTCCCTCAAAACTGCTAAATTGCTATAACTCATTTACGTAAAAGGAACATTGGCAAACAGTGCATATCCATATCGGACGCCACAAAAACGTGGCGTCTGATCAGGCCCAACACTGTTTGCATACGACAAATGGGTATTTACATTTGTTTTATGGTCCTGTAATTTAATTATCAATGTGAGATCGGATATTTCTTTTGATGATACAGCAGTGTCATTGGAATTTTACATAACAGAATTATGGCAGCTAATAAACAAGAACATTTTTCTTTAAAAGAGATTAAGTCAATGTGTCACAAATTGTCATCAAAGGGAGTTTGGTTTAGTTTATTTTAATCAGTTTCTTATATTTAAATACCTAGATTGACTATAAAGGCATATTCAGTACGTATTCGTACCGCTGAGCGTTTTAGAAACCATCATTACGAGAATTGGAACAACTTCTGCCGCCTGTATTTCGTTGGACTCCCAAAGTTTAAAGATCTCCAGTGGGTCACACAACTCCAATAACTGTTCTGTTAATGTTTCAGCGGTCTTGTGATTTATCACATGACTCTCTCTCGCGCTCTCTAGCTCAGTGGATTAAGCGCTGTCCTACTGATTAGGAGACCGGGTTCGACCCGCACTTGAGGCTAGAATCTTTCCCACCCTAAACGGGGTTCACAGCCTTTCATGATCACCGTCCCATCATCCTGATATAACTGAAATACTGTTGAAAAGGACGTAAAATCGCAAGGCATTCATCCATCCCGCTCTCGCTCTCTCTCTCTCTCTCTCTCTCTCTCTCTCTCTCTCTCTCTCTCTATGAACAGAAAAATACCTGAGGTAAATCCGAGAGGCACGCCATCGCTAGAGGTCTCACTGGTCTCAAACCAAAATCTATCGCCATATTTCAACACTTCAAACTGCATACCAAGAAGACATGATGCAGTTGGGCCGACCATAGATGAGTCTAGATTAGTCTCAGTAACCAATCCGGTGTATAGGTCAATGTCTTCTGGGTGACTGAAATAAAGATAGCTTGGTGTATACCTGGACTGAAATACAGGTAGCCTGGTATATACCTGGACTGAACTATAGATAGCCTGGTATATAGCTGGACTGAAATACAGGTAGCCTGGTATATATACCTGGATTGAAATACAGGTAGCCTAGTATATACCTGGCCCAACTGATGCCTTGAGCGGCAAATGTGGGCCGGGAACTTTCACCAAAACGTGACTACACAGAACTCCAGATAAGAAGGGGTAACAGGGATAATTTAGGGATAATCTTCCACATTTCTCAATGAAAACATATGTTGTGACCCCTCATTAGAACCGTCTCAGCGAGACGGTTCTATGAAACGGTTCTATTGAGCGGTTACAACATAAGTTCAGTAGTACAACGTATGTTAAGTAGTAGAAATAACTTTTATTTTCGTAGATATGTTAATAGCAGAGAGAAGCCATATGATCTATAACATGATATGGCTACAGGAGGATAATATCCAGATTTGTACGAACTTGGTAATTACGACAGACAGAACCTTCTGTTCTACTGTCCATAAACAGGAGGGTAATATTTTGGTTTTATAATGCAAGGTATTTAAATACTTATTTATAAAATAATAGCATGAAGTAATTTTCTAGATATAAAAATTTATTTAATGATAGAATTAATAAATGTAGAACAAATAGTGTCTAAAATTCGAATATCGCGGTTACAGTGCAGGCTTTAGGCAGTTAATTTAAAATTGAATCAACCTTATATGCATGATTTTTACGTAGTTTTAGTCTGTTTCAGAGTTTACCGTTGCCATTAATAGTACGGCAGATAGGCAGCCTATTAGAAGGTGCTACTGGTAAGGTTCTGCAAACATCTTGAGTTATATATCAGATTAATCGTTAGAATCTTTAGCTTACAAAACCGGCTGATGACACCTCTGATTCTGAGTACTAAGCGAGTTATCTCCCCTTGAATTACCCCACCCATTTAATTGGGTAAAATGATACTTAAATGGAAATGAGTAAAAAATCATTTATGAGATGGTACTTTGTACGCTTTTTTATTTGTATTCAGTTTGTAGCTTATTTACCGTATATATGCGGTACTTATTATTTAATTTAGTTGTCATTTTGTGGCGCTGTGATATCGCGTTTTCATTGAAATTTGTTTTGAAAATAGTTTTTAAAATTTCAGGTTTACAATTTTTAATGTTGACTCCATCAGTCAAGATTTTGAAACAATATTTGCAATAAAATAGCAAGTCTAGAACCTTTGCTTTATGTATAGATTATCAGAACTCAAGATTTCAGTACAGAGACAAAGAAACTCTGAGAAACATGAGTAAATACCCCACCCATCTAAATATGCATTGCAAAACTGGAAATCTTTCAGGCTCTTGCGGTTCAAAAAAGGGAGGTTAGGTCATATTGTAACATAATATACGTGACATTATAGGACTGCACATCTATGCTAGTGCAAATGAAATTACTTCTAGCAAACCTTCACGCTTCATTGAGCAAGGATTAATTTACTTGAAACAGTATTATACAGACAGTACTTCTACAAACCTACTTACACAGAGGACATGTTCACAATATTTTATCACATACCATTTTTTTTCGCAACACTTCTAAATAGCAATGGAAATGCGAAATATATCTCCAGATGTTGTAAATAAGTGATTGTTAACCTTATAACTTATTTATTTGTTATTTACATTTCAAGTGACCATACTGTATGCAACACTTTGTTACTTTGTTATTTTTCTTTGCAAGCGTATACATATTCATTGTTGTTTTGATGAACTACTGTCATAGTTTTGACATCTTCAAGATTCATGACATTGCAAAAGAACAGTTTAGCTTAAAACAGAATAAAGAGAAAAAATACCCGCTCACGAAAATGCGTTAGAACCTGTGTCCTAGTTAAAACAGCCGCTAAATAAATGTAGGCCTGGCCAGTAGGATGTTGCCCGGCCACCCGATGGAGTTGTGTAGACCTTATTTTTCTAAGTGTCCTATATATGCAGAATATTTGCCTCTTTCTTGCTGCCTACTTAGCGGGGCGATTGAGAGTTCACACTGTTAAATACGTTACCAATAGAAAGTTTACAAAAATTACTATGTTTTCAAATAAAAATAAAGTCAATAATCTATCTATAAATCGATATAAATTATTTTTTATATTAAGTGATGTAAAAACATTTTTAAATTTTAAACTTTTATCATTATGCTTAATTTGTCTACAGTTTATAAGGCTGTAATCTATGTTACCATTAGATACGAATTTCAGACAAATAAAACTATATAAAAAAATTGAAATTAATAAATTGCATTAGTATTAGTATATTACTATTTAAGTCTAGAGACAAGCTTTATAGTGGAAAAAAGTTGTTTCATTAAATTTTGTAGTTTACCATACAGAAACTGTTTAATACGTGTAATATAATTTTTAATGCAATATTCAAAATCATTATATGATTTGAAATGGCGCTTACATGTTGAGATTCAAACATTTCTCAAAGTATGACACTCTAAGAGTATCTTACGGAGTTGATATTAATCAAATTGATGTAACTAAAATAAATAGTAACATGTAGCTTATGAGACTGTGATTTATGTTATCATAGAGAACAAGATTTACAGTGGAAAATAAAATATACTTTCAACCTTTTTAGGGTATAATTCCAGCACAGCTTTTATAAAGAAAAGGTAGGTGTGATTTATATTGTGAAGACTACGAGACAGAAACTTTTCAGAGTTGTTGCATGAAATCTAATGCAGTTAGGTAGGCACCTTAATGTGTGAAATAATATTGACACATAAATAGGGAATTATGTTAAAATAATGACAAAAAAACATGAAACAGAAAACAGATTACTCAGGTGTATCTAGTTTGCTCCCTAAAGCTGAGATCATTCAGATTTATGTAGTTTGCTCACTAAAGCTGTATATGCGCCATAGATTTTATTCACTGTTACATTTATAGAACAAATAGTATCATTTGATAACCATACAACCTAAATGTGTATGATAATATTTTTCTCTAGACTTTTTAAAATGTAGAATAAACTGGAGATAATGACAAGATTATGACATCAACACTTTTAAAATGTGTTTCACGCATAAAATATTTATGAGCATGCCGTGAGTTACTTTTCTTGTTTCTACTTGTAATATTAAATCTATACACTCAAGTCACGAAACTGAAAACTGTCTGGCGACAGTTTTAAGTAACTGATGTGCTTTTGACTCAAAAATGGCGTTGGTGTAATTCAGAGTTCAAACACGACAGTAACACATTATATATGTAATAGTCTTACAAAATTTGATGTTATATACGTTAAGCGAAACTAGTATAGGGGAGAGTATGTGGTAACAAATTCTGAAAATATTTATCCTGATTGCTAATAAAAACTGGGAGGCAGTTCTAATGTACATTCACAGCATATCATTTTATGGGGAACTGAGAGAGAGAGAGAGAGAGAGAGAGAGAGAGAGAGAGAGAGAGTAAAATTCCAAAATTATCCTTAAATTATCTTCTACCCCTTCATTCATATATAAATAGTGTACACACACACTTTAAAAGTCCTCTGATCAGTAACTCCTTATGTGACAGTGATACAGTTTCAGACTACTCCAAGTCCTCTAGGCAACCATTTAATTACTTAATTTATAATATAGTTCCACCATAGAATGCTAAAAGACCACTTTAGCAATAACAGTTTCTATAGCGCAAAATACCATTTTGGATGCATTTCATTGTTACTCATATTCGGTAACGTATATGACAGTGCAAAGTTTTGCAAGTTTGATAGCATTTGATTTTATTTAACGATGTATAAATGCATTAGTGATTCAGTGATTGTACTAACATGCTCATTCTAATCAGATTAAATAGTTTGTCCATTCTTGGCAACGTAGACAACAGTACGGTTTCTAACGCTCCAGAAGACGATATTAATTTAACTCAGAGGCTTCCAAGCATATTTTCTACAACACTAAAATCTATGTCTGTCATTGTGTTTATTTGGATGAGAATATGCAAATGTCATTAAAATGATACGGTCACGTATATAACATGGGAGAAACAGCCAAACTGCCCAATACTCAGACAGCAGAAAGCAGGGAAATACTTTGTAGACGTTGGGATTTCAGAAAAAAAAGAACATGTTGAAAAAGTATCTCATAAAAGGAGAGGGAGATATTGGAACTTAAGAATCTACTAGCTTTTATTAATGTATAATTTGATCAATTTCAACCGACAGATGGACCAACGGACGAACAAATGGATGAACTGACAAGGACAGACGGCCCGAAGAAAATCTTAAAGTACCGGATTGGACTGAAAATGACACCAGAGTATGCAACTTCAACGCTTGTATAATCAGCGGCTAGTTTTGACCACTGTTAAGCTTGTCATTTTTGAGAAGTTGACTGCCAAAACAGTGGTGAACACATGCTATTGACAAACCGACGTACGGACGGATGGAAAAATAAATATATAGAGCACATATTATCTAAATGAGTGCGAGTTAATAGGAGTTACACTAATATACTGTTTTCCAAGCATTTAGCCCATTTAGCTTGTCTTAAAGTAGTAATTTAAGTAGATTTCATCATTTATGTACGTTTTCTGTTTGACCGTGACCTTGACCTTTTGTACATGTTGAAATATATCTAGATAATTAATTCAACAATGAAATACCTTGTAAATTAGTTTCTGCATAAGACTTGACATATTTATTATCGTGGTAATAAAACAGACAAATTCTAATATTGATGTCGAAAATTATCAACCTTTGGTAATCAACGGTAATTAACGAATAGACGCACGGACAAACACTGTTCAAAAAGCCATAATCGTTAAAAGCTTCTATGTTTAGTTCATTCCATTTGTTTTCCGCACGTACTACTGGAAAATGACAAACACTTGTCTTTAGTTGAAATAAATGGACATTTTTGACGTACACCGACAAAAAATGTGTAATTTTGATGTTTATGGGTACGTAAGTTTCAAGGGCCATAACTCTGCTAGTACTCAGCTGCGGCGATGTCATCAGTCGGATCCATACACTAGACATGCTGACAAACAATTTGGTATATAACAATTGATGTTTGCAGAACCTTACCAGTAAAGTCCTTAAGGAGAGCACTTTTGGGGCTCCGTCTGCTCTACTATAAGCTATTGCTCAGGTTAACAAAATGCTTAGACGGTTCATTGAGATGACAGGATGTTTTATGGACAGCGATTTCCTTCCAGCAAGCACAATTTCATGTCACTTTTATTGAGTCAATACACTAGTGAAGCAGTTGGCTGTTGGCACATTCTATACTTGTTTTTTCTTGTCGTTGATTATGAAGTTTCCAGGATTTGTGCAGGAGCAACCGGGTTGCTGTAGTAAGTTTTGGCTGCGTCTTTATAAGAGAGAGGAGTTGAGGGGCTTTCAAGGCAATAAAATATAAATGATTTGTTCGGATAAGACGGAGACGAAGCAGAACTTATAAAACTTATTAAATTACAGTCAAACCTGCGCCTTAAGGGGTCAGCCAAGACAAAAAGTGGCTGCTTAAGACGGGTGACCCCTTAATACAGGTTCATTTGCGCTGTATTTTGGTTCAAGGGACCCCCTAAATAGAGGTGACCACATTAGCAGGTTTGACTGTACCATTAATGGCTTTATATATTGAAAAGATTGTTCTTTTTCATGAAGTAATACTTTTCATAGATGCAGATGGAAAAGAATCTTGTATCTCAAGACAATCTCTTCTGGTCTCAAAGATAAGGTTTTGTTTCCTCAGAATAATAATTTGAGTTCTCAATAGTTAAGAGAAATACATCATCCCGTCCAGGGATTCAGTAACCTCTAGCTCCGTATTAATTTACTTATAAGACGGAAGATTTCCCTCCCAAAACATTCTCAAAGATCTAGATCCGTCTTGTAAGACGGATCTAGATCTTTGAGAATGTTTTGGAAGTAAAATTTCCATTTTATGGCATTTTAATACCAGATCGATTGACAGATTTCCGAAAATTTTGGAAGGGTAAACTACTGTCTTATAAGACGGATCTAGATCTTTGAGAATGTTTTGGAAGTAAATTTTCCATTTTATGGCATTTTAATACCAGATCGATTGACAGATTTCCGAAAATTTTGGAAGGGTAAACTACTGTCTTATAGCCAAGTAAATAGGTACTTTATTGGGCCGCGTCGAGTTTGCAAAGCCTGCATGGCCGGAGACTAAGCTACCCCTCTATGCTTTCTCACAATTTCTAAAATGAGAAACATTTTGTAACTCTCTCTGTTTGCTTGTTTGGACGATATATATATACTGACTGACAAAAGAAACGCTACATCCTGTTCTCTAAAATTTTACAACGATAAAGGAAAGTTGCATTTCTTTTATTGTTTCCTCAAATGTCCTCCTCGCTAACAACATCATCCAAGGTGAATCGGTACTTATACACTTACACCAAAGCATGGCGCTCGTGACTTTCTCGAATCATGAGTTTCGTGTTTTTCGACACACGATAAAAGCTAAATTCTCTTTTTTCACTATGAGTATATTCTACACATTGCCAGTATCAAGAAAAACACTCAACATTAAAGATATTGAAAGCCGCTGGTATGCCACGCCTCGACAAAGTTCGAAGGGAACAGGCCGTTGGCATGCTTAATGCTGGACTGTCGCAAATGGAAGTGGCCAGACGCTTTGGTGTCCATCGAGCAACGATAAATTGTCTTGTGAATCGCTTAAGGGCAACTCAGACCACTGACGACAGACCAAGATCAGGGAGACCGCGGGTGACGTCGCATATCCAGGATCGCTACATACGCTTACGTCACTTTCGTAATCGTTTTCTAACTGCTAAATCCACTGCTGCTGGACTGCCCTTTCAGGGAGGAATAAGTTCCAGGACAGTTCTACGCCGACTAGCTGCTGCAGGGATGCGTCCACGCAGGCCATATCGCGGTCCCAATTTGACGCCGCGTCACTTACGTCAGCGCCTACAATGGGCACGTACGCACCTACGGTGGACAATTCGTCGTTGGGGACATGTACTGTTCACCGATGAATCCAGGTTTCTGCTACGTCGTGTGGACGGACGTGCCAGGGTATTCCGTCGACGGAGGGAGCGATTTGTTGAAAATTGTGTGGTACGTCACGATCGCTACGGTGGAGGTAGTGTGATGGTATGGGCAGGGATCACAGCACATCGAAGGACTGATCTTGTGTTTATTGATGGAACTTTAACTGCTCAGAAGTACCGTCAGGAAATTCTGAGACGTCATGTTGTTCCTTTCATTCGGACAAATGGTGGGACATTTCAACAGGACAATGCCCGTCCACACGTTGGCTGTGACAATATGGGCTTTCTGAGGCTGAACAACATCGATGTTCTACCCTGGCCAGCTCTATCGCCAGATCTTTCACCGATAGAGCACCTATGGGATCAGTTAGACAGGAGAGTTCGCCGGCGACGTCAGCAGCCTCAGACGTTTAACGAATTACGTGCTGCCCTTACGGAAGAGTGGCAGCGTATTCCACAAATGGATATTAACAGACTTACTGCCTCTATACGACGTCGTTGTGTTGCGGCGATCAACAGCAGAGGTGGCTTTACCAGATATTGATTTATGTGAAAGGAGATTTTCGACTAGCGTGACGTTTGGCGTGACAGTTCCAAAAGTGTTCGCAATACGAGCAGGCAATTTGTTGTGATAATCAATGGATAATTGGTGATCAAATTTATTAAAGTTTTGATGTGAAATCTAAACCGGAATAAATTTTGTGAAAAAATAAACTCCTGTTGCGTTTCTTTTGTCAGTCAGTATATATTATAACCTTTCCAAAACAGGAGTCTACTCTTAAAGAAAAGACTTTGCGCCTATTCATTTTAAGGCAATTTCAATAATCATTGTAGGTATCCAATATTTTTTAACGTTTAGCCTAATTAAGGAATGAATTTCATTTTTCTGCGGTTTATAGAAGTGTAAACTACATTGGGTCACGTGCAAAGTGAATGAACCCCGAAGGGGTTCATGTAAACTTTGCTAGTGACCCAATGTAGTTTACACTTCGATAAACATCAGAAAAATTAAGTTCATTGCTTATATTTACATTCGTTTCAATCAAATCTTTAATGAAAAATCTTATATAAGCGCTAAAATTGAAGCAGTAAAACATGTACACGCAGTTTTTTGTGCTAACAGCAGAACGGCATGCATGACGTCATGACGTTGCTGACGTCCAATCAGGTCGTAGAGAGCCATTGTTTATTTTGACGTCATTGACGTCGCGTGTCTCAATGTAATTATTGGAATGTAAACTACATTACGTTCCAATGGTTCACTATAGGGCTTTTCAGTAAATACACCAAGAATGTAAATATAGAGGTATAAAACATCTTATAAAATGACGTCGCCGATATTCAGTGGATAACACTGTGTCGTAAAACACTTTTGCGCGTAAATTAAGTCACTGACAAATGCCGTGTCAACAATGCGTTTTATAGACATAATGTTCAGTTTGAAGGCGTTAAAATCCCATATAAAAGTGTCATATAATGCACAGAATCTTACACTCGGGCTCATTTCATAAGAAATTTCTGAAACTCGACATAGGCTCGTTTCATAAATTTCATATGGAATAACCACTCGTGTAACATCCTCTATTTCTTACGCATAAACACTCTGTATCGCAGTCAAGGCATCTGTGTCGTGGTCCGTAAGATCAGTCCAGTCCCAGTCGGTGACCCCATCCGCCAGCCCACATAGAGATCTATATTTGGTGTAGGGTGGAACTCCCCACTCTCTGCCTCTCATTATATTTAATGTTGCCAGTTCGCCTAACCCAAAGAGCTCGTTTCTGGCTGTGCTTTCCATATACCTAGAAAAACAAATATCACACCTCGTTAACTATGTTTTCAAGGATGTAACAAAACGAAAAGAGCTGTTACGAAACGGAAAGGAGTCATAGTTACGAAACAGCCTGGTCACCAGGTTGTTTGGTAACTATGATCATTTTCGTTTCGTAACAGCCCTTGTATATACATAGTTATCCAGGAGTAAATATGTATGCGCTTACATAGAGGACGGCATATAAGATGGGAGTTGGGTTCCCTTCCAGGACGACCTAACGTCTTTTTGACGTCAAAATCTAAAATCTCTAGAAAGGTGAATATCTAGTTGACATTTTCAACGGGATTCGATTCATCTAAAGTTCAAAAAAGGATGTATCAAAAAAGATATAATGGATTTTGAAAAACATTTCAATACTCCATGGAGAATCATGTCAGTCAATGGCGTCTAAGTCTTCAAATACAAAAGTCTTATCCCACGTGAAGTCTTAAATCTTTAAGTGGCGTACAAATTACATAAAATGTGTTCTTAAGCTGTATTGTTCCAATTATCATAATGCCTTTGTTTAAGAAATGGATTTTCTTGTGTTTATCGAAGTATAAACTACATTGGGTCGCGTGCAAAGTAAGTAAATCCCAAAGGGGTTCATGTCAACTTTGCTAGCGACCCAAGGTAGTTTATACTTCGATCAACACTAGAAACATTAAGTTCATTGTTTATATTTACAATCCTTTTCATCTATTAATTTACCACAAATTTGCGAAAATATACGGGTGCTTTGTATTTTGAGGTGTAACAAGAACAATAGGCACTCTTGTTCTGAATTACAGATGTAGCCATAAGATGTGAATATTATAGTTTATGTTTTTGTTGTTGAATGAAAATTAAACTTTTATTAAATTATTCATATACTATCTTGAACTTAGCCAAATTTTGGAAACGAAGAACTCAGTTTTCCTTAACCAGAAATATATATTTTTGCACCGATATATAGCATATATTTTTTTCAACAAAGGTCATAAAAACTAAATTCAATAGTTTAAAAAAAAAAAAAGATTTTTTTTTTTCATGCAACCCACAGTGGCAGGTGTAATGTTATCTACCTAGTGTGTAAACTTGCCTCAATTATCTACTTGTCAGTGTTGCATCAACAAGTTGAGTGGGGTTCTTTAAACCATTTAAATTAGTTTTTAATTACCTTTTGTTGGAAAAATACATTTCGACTGAATTAGTTCCTGGATTTTGCTATATATTGGTGAAAAAAATTATTTTTATATATTTTGTGGACGTTACATAGCCTTAGGCATCACTGTACCTACTTAAACCGCTGTAACAGACGCAATCACTTCGATCAATATTGTTCGATCAATATGTACGAGAGAGTTCCTCTGTTTCTTGCAATTTTAATGGAATCTGTCCCCTCTTGGGTTATTCGCATTTTGCGGCACGGAATGGAACGGAACAGCTACTAGTCTCTAACCCGCCCCCGCCCCCGCCCACCCCCTTCTCCACCAACCCTCCTGGTTTCTCAAACTAATAATTATTGATTATTGTAATAAAATTGTTTGCTAAATTTGCATATTTATTATGGGATAAAGCGCAATGATAACCTCCCTTGTCGGTCTTATAAATTACCAATGTGATTTATTCCGTAGAATTTCTCTATTCTCTTCCGTTCCGTTCCGTTCGGCAAAATACCAATAGCCCCCTTCTGCTTGTGAAAAGCAGTTCTCTAATCTTTCAAGCAACGAACTCACCCGTTCATGACAATAAATAGGGAAGCTTCTTTTTAACATAATTGATTCTGTTTACCAGTTACGAAGACGAATACCATTGCCTCTTACCTGTCCTCCATGGGACATTTTTCTCCAACTAACCCTCGAACAATCTCATCTATGCCTCCGTAGTTTTTCCAGAACATGTAATGAGGGTGCTCGTAAGTATCGGTGAAGTCAATGACGTCAGCACTTTCATCATCGACTTCATAATTCTCGTTGAGAAGTTTCATGGTCGGGGGAATCATTGAATGTCCTCTGCATGAGAAAATAAGTGCATACATGTATTACTTCCTGTGGTGTACGTTCTGGCGTAGTCTAGCAAAAGTTAGCAATCTGATCAGGGATCTACCCGCAGGGAATCTAACTAATGATGGCGCATTTTTCCATGTTAAGATGGCCGATGTGATTAATAAAGCAGTATAAACATGGAATTAAATGACTTGACAATAATTATTTGTTTCAAAAAATATGAAGTTTCTGTTGAAAGAATTTCAGATTGTAATGTCATTGAAAATTTGCGGAGCATGGTATACATTGTTTGCCATGCTCCAGAATCAATGACGTCATATATGTTACAATAGCAATTAAAAGTTCATACTGATGTCAAAGTAATGTCATCATGACGTCATTCTGCCAAGGTACTAAGTACAACAGTTGGTTATTCCATAGTTGCTATGGTAACAGATCTGCCTCGTCATCTCGCTTATAATTCGAGAGGAGCATGGCATACATCTCGAACTATAAGGGAGATCTTACCTGATGTCACCTGGTAAAGGTAAAGGTTTCCCATAGCTTATTTTAATGCACTTACGTATGTAACGCAACGTCTGATTGGATAACGTCAAAAATTTGCGACAGTATGAGCCGCGGAACGTGATAACCAACAAAGTGGCATGTGCGCCCAACAGAGACTCAGATCAGCCTTGGCATCCGCCCAGTCTGATCAGAGTCTTCGTTGTGCGCTTAACGGGTAGCTAAGGGTCTAAGCTAGCTCCATGCGGACAGCGAAGACTCTGATCAGACTGAGCGGATACTCAGGCTGATCTGAGTGTTCGCTGGGCGCACATGCCACTTTGTTGGTTTTGTCGTGTCGCGGCTCGTATATCCTGCGATACACGACGTCATTATGTAAAGTCGCTTCTCATTGGCTGACGTCTGGTTAAAAATTACGTAGCTGAAAGTGTTTGCTATGACTATGATTTTTCCATAGTAGAATTTCCCACCGGAAAAAATGGCTATGTAGGAGAATTTCCCCTCCCCCCCCCGGAAATATGACTATTTCCCCGGGGAAAATCTACTATACGTGTTTTTGTATAGCCGTTTTTCCCCTCTATAGTGGATTTTCCCCCGATAAAAAGATTGCAGGAAAACACGGTACATAGTGGAATTTGCTCCCTCCCTAATCATAATAGTGAGGATCAGAGCTGAAACAGAAATGAGAGTGTCTGTCCAAAAAATATCGCCGGAAAACAGATGCTAGAACCGCATGCATGTGTCCATCAGTCACTCTTGTTTTTGTTTTTTGGAAAACAGGTAGGCAATTTGCTTTTCCTGTCAGCCTAAAAAGGCTATAGATGTACGTGGTTGTGCGCATAAATTTGTATAATTTTGTGCTTGCACAAGCGTTCATCTGTGCGTGCACCAGTGGAGTGCTTGGACTAAGTGTTCGCCTTTCATGCAGGTCGTGGGCTCGACTCCCATCGTGACACAAGTACGATGTTTATTTTCAACGTAATAAATCCTCCGGCCCCTCACCCCCAAAACGACTGAACAAAAAAACTGTGTATCGGCGCATAAGCGTATGGTCTGCGTATGTATATATATGAATATCTGCGATAGGTAGAAACACATTCGCCTCTTTTCTTTAATTAGTAATTACTGATTATTATAATAAAAGTGGTTGCTAAATTTGCATATTATTTTACGGATTAAATCGCATTTATTACCTCCCTTGAAGAACTTATACATCTCTAATGCGATTAATTCCGTAAAATATCTCTATTCAATGCCGTTTTGTTTCGTTCCGCTCCGCAAAATAACATTAGCCATTTCAAATTCTCGAAAAGCCCATTGTCCGATGGAGGAAAAAGGACTATAGGGGGAAAATTGGCTCTATGAGGTCCGGACAATTCACTATATAGTCGTCCTTCCTATACTACCCTTTTTCCGGGGGGAACGGGGGAAAAACTACTTTCTGACAGAGATAACTGTTTTGAAATTTTTTGTCATTTGGGGAGGTAAATCGTCGGTTTTATGGTCGGAAATTGCGTTTTACGGCTCCGCAGGCGCGTCGCCGTAAAACGAAATTTCCGACCATAAAACCGACGATTTACAATTGTACCTCCTCAAATGACAATTTTGAGTACAGTTATTCCCTAAATAGTCGTACGACACTGGGGGTTAGAGACCCATTGTATCTTGGGCACAGCAAATGAAAGGCAGAGCCCATCTCTCTTCTTTCGCTGCCTTAACCTTCCCTGATACGAAAAGGAGCGGCTGTAGTGTAGTGAATAACACTCCGGACTACCAATCCAGGGGTCGCTACATCCCCCGCTTCTCCGGTCTTTCGGATGAGACTTTAAACCGAGGTCCAATCTCCATATTGGTGGGACGTTAAACCCGAGTTCACTCACTGATACGAAAAAGGTACCCATTTATTGCTGGGTTGACAGAGTTTTCAAGTCGTCGGATGGCGACGGTGAGCCGCGAACTTACGACCTTCCGGCGACTTTCTGCACCATAACCGAGTCATTCTTACCATTTGACTACGGCGCTTCTCTAGATGTTACCTGATCTTACCTAAAATAGTGTGATTTTCTCAAACCTATAATTCTTTTTCAAATAATTTATTTCTCTGTTTATACTGTATTTATGTAGTTCCAATTTCTAGAATTTTTAAGGCACGGTGTCGCATGGGTCACCTGGGGCCATATTCATAAAGCCACTTAAGTCGTTGCTATTCTGTTGCTAAGGCTAAATATCTATAAAGGAGATTCCCTACAACTATGAAATTTGGACTGGAGGAACAGTCTTACAAAGACTGTTCCTCCAGACCAAATTTCATAGTTGTAGGGAATCTCCTTCAAAGAAATTTAGCCTTAGCAACAGCATAGCAACCACTTAAGTCGTTTTATGAATACGGCCCAGGGGCCTTTGTGTCATATACCGCTAGTGCAGACATATCGGCCGGCTCATGCATTAGTTCTCTCATTCAAAATCAAGATGGCGAAACGCAAACTGGAACATCTGTAAATTTATGGCTTGTCCGACTGGATATGGACCACCAGGAAAATGCAAAACGTCTGAGAAAGTTTGTAGAGAAACTAAAAATCCCAAATAAAATCATAAACACCATGTGACACTTTTTACAGACTCAGGCAGTGGGAACAATCTTCTTAATGAAACTGTAATGCATATTGTAGGTTTTTCTTCTTTCTTTCTTTCTCTCTAAAATTTCTCTCTGTGAAATCCTCTTTTTGACTCTGTATTTCTTTGCTTGAGAACGGTCGCATTATAACCTCATGTTTATTTAGAAGTATGTCAGCACGGCGGCTATGTGTGCGTGCGTACTTGGCAACGTAAAATAACGTCAAAAACAATCGAGTTGATGATTAATAAAAAAATACGTATTTTCATTCGTTTCGATCAGTATAATGATAGAGGGAAGTGTATAATACATGTAATAAAAAGGCTACGACATATCTGCTGTCGCATTGCCAGGCATATCGGCCTGGCAGCTTTCCCGGAAAGTTTACCTGGATGACTCCAGAAGTATAGTGTCGCGCACCATCTGACTTCCATTTCTTGAATAAGTAATCAAAAAAATTTCTGAATATGCATATTCATGAAAAGCTAATAAACCCCTTTCGGGCTACAGCGACCACGGCTATCCGGGCCGATATGCGTGGCAATGCGACACTAGGCATGTAATAACCTCCTAATATTTACCCAGTTTGCATTCCGCCATCTTGATTTTGAATGAGGGAACTAATGCACGAGCGGGCCAATATGAGGAAAGGAATCACGAGCCATATTGGACAGCGTATCCAAGATATTTGTAACCATATTAAAATTTTAGTAATACATATAATCAATTTATATTCGTAATCTTTTAGGAATGCCTGACAGTGTGAATTTGTTACCTGAAAGCGATGGAAAACGCCTGGATGACTGATGCATCAGTCTCATTCTCGTACCCGTATGACGAACTGGGCGTGGTGAGTCGGTAGTCTGTCATCGTATCAGCGGAGAGAAGAGTTGGTAAAAACTCACTGAAATTAACGTGTATGTTACATAAAAAGTTGTCTTTCTTTGAAAAAAAATGTTTAAAAAGCATCGATGCTTTTTAAACATTTTTTTTTCAAAGAAAGACAACTTTTATGAACTCCTGCTTGCTTCCCTGGATGCCAAAACCCTTCTAAAAAGAGATCTGCTTTTAAAGGTAGGAATTTGCTGCCACAGGATCAAATTCTTCCCTATGATAGAAAATCGCATTTGAGACTTGTAGCTTGTATAAGATTTACATTCTGTGACTATAAACATTGTATTTTTTTTTGGCTCAATAAACTATTGTACTGTATGAAAATGATAAAGCTGCTTTCCCTCAAAGTGTATTCATCACATTTTAAATATGAGCCGCGACACGACAAAACCAACAATATCGTTGTGCGCCCAGCGCAGACTCAGATCAGCGGATGATCAGACTGGGCATCCGCCCAGTCTGATCAGAGTCTTCGCTGTCCGCATGGAGGTAGCTTAAGCCCTCAGCTACCCTTTAAGCGCTTAGCGAAGAGTCTGACAAGACTGGGTGGATACCCAGGCTGATCTGGGTCTGCACTGGGCGCACAACCACATTGTTGGTTTTGTCGTGTCGCGGCTCATATAAGTTTTAGCATCCACAAATGAAACTAAGAGTTTTTGTTTCTTATTTTCTACAAACATTGGCGAAGACATTTTTAACGTTTGCTTCACGCCGGAAGTGCTTAAAGGTAATGACATGCATATGGGAATTCGGTGAGTTTCGTTTTTCACTTTAAACACTCGGTCGCTCAGTATTTTTAGAAATGCCTTATCAGAGCTATCTCCATAGCAAGCAGAAAACGTTAAAACAACGTCTAATCTTAGTTGATACAACGTCATGACGTTGGCTCAACATTGATTCAACACTGCTTCAATGTTGTATACCCAGAGGTTCATACATTATATCCCTGCAGACACGCAACTTTTATTCAAGATTGACTCTTATGTTGACGGATCAAACGTCGTGTGCCAGTTGGGTGTGTATTGTTTCTTCAAATTGGTAACACTGGTCTTTTTCTACAACATTGTTAGTCACAAAGTTTTTATTCATATCAAAAAGGATGAGAGCAGGACCGCTTCCACGATATAAAACAGAGCAAAGGTAAACCATAACTGAGGGATTGACTAACAAATCAAATCCTGATCACTGATCCTGTTTGCTCAGCTACTTCTGTGCAAATATTTCTGGGCAATTCGTTTCTATCTTCAAGTTGTAGATTATTGGTACGTTATATACGTTACTTTTTCGTATGCTAATTTCATTACTTACGCATAGGTTATAAACAGTACTTACTTGTAAGTTATAAACTGATTTTCCGCCATCACGATTTTCCTAGTTTTTTGGAATATGTCTTCGTCTGTCCACTCGGGATTCAATTTCCCCAAGTAATAAGCTATTCGGTTATGCTCCCTCATGAACACGGTGTGTAGTGATGCCAGCTGAGGTACTACATTAGATCGAACCTCTCCTTCAATTATGAATTATAATATACTTTATTCGAAACAAAGGGCTTGTGATGATTCACATTTACCACTTCTCTTTTGTAGCACGATCCCTAGATACCTGAATCTTTAGCACGAGATACCCAGTAACATGCAAAGTCCACACAAGGTCTCGTGCTAAAAGTGAGATAGAGCATGGTTCGTCCGCCTGTACGGAAAGATAATCCACGAGCTAAAGCACGTGGATTATCTCTCCGTACAGGCGGACGAACCATGCTCTATCTAGCACGTATTTATACTGGTTGAGAAGTACATGTATAAATTGAAGTATGCACTATGAAATGTTCTCAGAGAAACTATACACTTCATGGTCATTTAGTTGTGTCTCTAGTATACTTTTATTACGCATTTTCTGCAAACTTCAACCTAATAACAATTATGATAACATAATGTGATGTTCTGTCACTTAAGAACTGCGCTTGCGGAAACGATATAAAGCAATAGCCGAAATACCATATGAAGCAATTTCTGAAGATAACTGGTCATATACTGACGTTAGCCGCGATAACAATGTTCGTTTGACGCTCTTTACGCCTTTTCTTCTAATGATGCATGATAAATAGAAACCATGTTAATGTCTTTAGATACCAAGTTCATCTGGTTCGATCAGAAACATATAGGAATGTCCATTCCTACGCCGTTTCTGGTCTCGCCTGATAAACTTGATATCAAAAGTTACCAGTTTGGTATTTTCTTTTTATTGAGCTTTGAACTGCCAACCTGTAAAACTTCTGTTTACCACTGAGGGCATGGTCGTCTTGCAAATGAAATATAAACGTTATGAAATGACCAAAAGTTCTAGTACTGATTTACAGTAAAACCGCTTTGTCCCATCAGGTACATGTTAAAAAAAAGAGGCAAAATAGAGATGCACGTATCGTCCTTCTGGGCACATAACGTTGAATTAACATTGAATCAACGTTGTTTCAACATTGTGTGCCTGCTTCGGTGTCGCTGGTCAAGCCTATCACTGAGTAATTTTAATTTACATTAAATCACACTTTTTGTACCGTAATCGACCTTATTAGCGCCCTGTGCGCTTAACTTTTTCAAAATGGCGGCAAATACTTGTAGTAAACTTTCTTTCATATAAGCGCACATTTAAATAGGTTATTATATATTGAAGGGAACGAATTTAAAGGCAAAGCATCAGAGAAAAGGGGAACGAATTTAAAGGTAAAGCATCAGAGAAAAGCTGCTTATAAGCAGCTTTTCTCTGATGCTTAACCTTTAAATTCGTATGGATATACATGTAGAAGGATAGAGAAGATTTAGAAGTAAAAACTTAATATTCTATTGCATTTTCAGCTCTTGTAAACGAGAAAGCAAAGGGATAAATCTGTAAAAATATGTGCATTAATAGTCCTATGCCTCACAAATTGCCACGGCGTGCGCTTATAGAGGCATGTGCGCTAATTAGGTAGAATACGGTACTTTATTATATGAGCCGCAACACGACAAAACGAACAAAATGGCATGTGCGCCCAGCGAAGATTCAGATCAGCCTGGGCATCCGCCCTGTCTGATCAAAGTCTCGTTGTCGGCATGGAAATAGCTTAGACCCTTAGCTACCTTTTAAGCGCACAGAGAAGACTCTGATCAGGCTGGGTGGATGTCCAGGCTGATCTGAGTCTTTGCTGGGCGCACATGCCACTTTGTTGGTTTTCTCGTGTCGCGGCTCATATTTTGTCTTCATGGCAGTTGGTCTTGTGCCGTACAGAGTTGTAAAAAGTCTATCCGTTGGTTGGTTGGTTGGTTTGATGCTTAACGTCCACGGTAAACAACTAAGGTCATGTCGGGACGGTCAGTTAACCTAACCACACTATTCCTGGGCAGGCTTAGACCTCCTAAGCGGTTAACCAGTACTAAGTGCACATACTTTCGCCAGTAACTGACAACTGCCCTTCTTGAATCAGCGGAAGGAGAAACGAAAGTATGTGGCCAGACCGGGATTCGAACCCAGGACCTTTGACTTACGAGTCAGGTGCCCTACCGATTGCGCTACCCGGCCCGGCAAGTCTATCCGTACATCGTAGTGTAGATTATATATTTTCTGGTTCTTTGGGCTCATTCTGAGTCAGTTTGAGAAAACAGCCGCTGAACCAGTGCTATGGGGCGAGGGCAGTGTTGCTGCATTACATCATTGCAAACGAAGACGCAATTAAACCGAGTTTCCTTGATGTTTTCCATGCTTTCAGAACATTTCCCTTCTGAATTTATTTGAGCCGCGACACGACAAAAACAAAAAAGTCGCATGTGTGCCTAGCGAAGACTAAGATCAGCCTGGGCAGTCGCCCAGTCTAATATCAGCCTTCGCTGTGCGCTAAAAGGGTAGTTAAGGGTCCGAGCTAGCTTAATGCGGGCAGCAAATTCTCTGATCAGACGGGCGGCTGCCCTGGCTGATCTGTCTTCGCTGGGTGCACATGCTACTTTGTTGGTATTGTCGTGTCTCGGCTCAATTTCTATGTACAATGGCATTCCCTTCAACGTCTTGCACACACAAGATCGTCTTACGTGAGCTGAGCACACTGGGCACCCATTGTTTAATCAACATGTAATTAATATGTTGAATAAACATTGATTTCAATGCTGTGCGATTTGTTTCAACGTTGTGTGCCTGTTAGGGAGTTTACCTGTCAATCAGTTAATGCTTGAGCAGAATGGATGCCGCATTTATAAGCCGAGCGAGTCTCCCGGCGATGTCGCAATTACCACCAATGTTGCAATGGCAAAGAACAAAAGTAAGCCAAAATAATTTTCTGACCTAAATGTATGCATAAGAGCTCAGTTTGGGCTACACTAGCTAGTATTCAATCAGCCCTAACATAATTACTTGGGTCAATTACTTGGGTCAACACATATTATATTCGAGGAGTCCCAAGAATAACTGGGTAGTGCTCAGGTTACCTAAGTAGGGGGGAGTCGGGTAACTTCGGACAGTGGGGAAATTCGGACAGTGACATTTTTTCCTTTATATGTCAGTTGTCTGGAACTAAAACAAAACAATTACTGGCCAAACAGTGAAAATCCTGATGAGACGGCTCATTATGAGCCGTCTCATCCGGATTTTCACTGTTTGCAATGGTATTGCAATGCTATGTCCGAATTTACCCGCCTGTCCGAAGTTACACGACTTGACCCTATTCACGCTGAACAGCGATCGCAGTTATTGCACCTGTTGCAGCGCAGTAGTTTGTCTCTTGTCTCTCACACCCGTCAACATCGTCGCTAGTATCATTCGGTGGAAATTGACGTGTACTCTCTTTCAGGTACCCTGTAATAAACTGCCAACACTAAGCCATAAAATCCTCCCCTATTTTCCGTAAAATTCTATTTATTGCGACAGATAGGTCTGTGCACAAAGCGCAGACCCGGATCAGTCCGAACAATGTCTTAACTGGTTGCAATTCTGTGTGTGCATCTTTTGCACTGACTAATGAGCTTTAAAACAAGACTTCTCTATTGTGGGGAGGACCGTAACTAATGTTGAGAGAAATGGTGGTCCAACCCAATTGCTTGTACTTTTGTGGCAATAAAATATGTTTAAACTAACTTCTCTATTTTAAGGACAATTCCGCTAATTATTTTAGGTGTCCGTTTTTTAGAATGTTTGTGTTTTCGGGCGTAGACAGTGAACGCATTAACTCCGACACGGAAGTACAGCCATTAGTTACCCACAATGCAGCCTGACCATTATGCTGCGGGTGACCTGGCGTTACCTTCTCATGCGACCTTACATTTTAGATAGCTTCACTGACAAAGAAGTTATGTGCATACCTATGTCGTGAGCGCTTTTCCCATAGCTGTCGTAAGCGGTCATATGAAATACCTTGGAAGTGCATATGTAATCACAAGGTATCACAATGCACCGCAAGGTACAAATGAATGTATGACTTGTAGTTTTAAGGCCTATTCAACAGTATTTCAACCACAGGAGGCTGATAATGAAAGCGATGTGGTATGAAACCCACCACCCGCACCTGTGCTTGAAATTCACCACCGGAGATTTTAGTATCGGCTTTTAAGATATAAACAGAAGTTCTATGCTAGATTTGTTGTTGTAATGGTGCATTTTATAATCATCAACTATTACTTTTTCACAAGGGAAAACCAAAATTTTTGTGAAAGCTATACGTATAGATTTCATTATCACTCTTTCATCGTTCTGATAGGACTAATACTGCAGAAAAGGCCGTAAAATAGGAAGTGATCTATCCATCCATCGTTACTCTCTAACCGAAGCATATAACATGATTTTTAGAAGAAAACCTACCCCCTGTGAATGAGCGGAGTTCATCGGTTTCTTCATCGCTAGAGCCGTACACATGACTGGCGTCAATGTATGCTGTAATGTCGTTAATCTGATTCTGGAACTGTAGAGTATACAAATAAAAGATATTAAATCTTATCTTAGATTATATTCCTCCAGAGTGTGATATTAAGTTTTGCTTTAACATGGTGCTACTCCAGAGTATCATATAAAGTCTTAAGACGTTTCTCCTCGAAAGTGTGGTTTTAAGTCACTCCTCTAGAAATATCCAAAGTTTTTTCTCCATAGTTAAACTAGATCTGTGCAATCCGACAGCTTAAAACTTCATTTAACCCCGAGCTTAATAGCAGGGCAGGGGCCAACTGTACATCTGAGCAATCCAAACTGCTGAAGCCAGAGGGTAACTTTAAAACTATCGAGCCGCAACACGCCAAAACCAAAAACGTGGGATTGCGCCAAGCAAAGACACAGACCACCCTGGGCATCCTCCCAGTCTGAGCATTCTTCGCTGTCCGCATCGAGCTAGCTAAGATCCTTAGCTACCTTTAAGCGCACAGCAAAGACTCTGATCAGACTGGGCGGATGCCCAGGCTGATCTGAATCTTCGCTGGGCGCACATGCCACTTTTGGTTTGGTTTTGTCGTGTCGCGGCTCATTAAATTTTACTTAAGATGGTAATCCTCCAGAATGTAAGTGTTACTTAAAGACTCGAAAGTAATATACAAAGACTTACGCTTCTCCTCGAGAGTAATATTCTGAGTATTAAGATAGGTCTCCTAATGTTACTTAAGACATTTCCCCCAGATATTTTGATAGTAAATCATAAGACTGATAGTATTCATTCAGAGTGTGATATTAAGTCTTATTACTCCAGAGTTTAATAGTATTATACAAAGTCTTACTTAAAACAGTTCTAAAGAGTTTTATTCAATCTCTTACTTTAGATAGGTGTCCTCCATAGTGTGATATACATTCTTGAGACGTTTCATCTCGAAAGTTGATGTTGAGTCTTAAGATGGTTCTCCTCCAGAGTTTAATGCAAAGCCTTATTTAAGGTAGTTGGTACTCCTCCAGAGTTTAACGCAAAGCCTTACTTAAGGTAGTTGGTACTCCTCCAGAGTTTAATGCAAAGCCTCACTTAAGGTAGATGGTTCTCCTCCAGAGTTTAATGCAAAGCCTAACTTAAGGTAGATGGTTCTCCTCAAGAGTTTAATGCAAAGACTTACTTAAGATAGTTGGTATTCCTCCAGAGTTTAATGCAAAGCCTCACTTAAGGTAGATGGTTCTCCTCCAGAGTTTTACGCAAAGCCTAGCTTAAGGTAGATGGTTCTCCTCCAGAGTTTAATGCAAAGCCTAACTTAAGGTAGATGGTTCTCCTCCAGAGTTTAATGCAAAGACTTACTTAAGGTAGTTGGTACTCCTCCAGAGTTTAATGCAAAGCCTAACTTAAGGTAGATGGTTCTCCTCCAGAGTTTAATGCAAAGCCTAACTTAAGGTAGATGGTTCTCCTCCAGAGTTTAATGCAAAGACTTACTTAAGGTAGTTGGTACTCCTCCAGAGTTTAATGCAAAGCCTCACTTAAAGTAGTTGGTACTCCTCCAGAGTTTAATGCAAAGCCTCACTTAAAGTAGTTGGTACTCCTCCAGAGTTTAATGCAAAGCCTCACTTAAAGTAGTTGGTACTCCTCCAGAGTTTGATGCAAAGACTTACTTAAGGTAGTTGGTACTCCTCCAGAGTTTAATGCAAAGCCTTACTAAAGGTAGTTGGTACTCCTCCAGAGTTTAATGCAAAGCCTTACTTAAGGTAGTTGGTACTCCTCCAGAGTTTAATGCAAAGCCTTACTTTAGGTAGATGGTTGACCTCCAGAGTTTAATGCAAAGCCTTACTTAAGGTAGTTGGTACTCCTCCAGAGTTTAATGCAAAGACTTACTTAAGGTAGTTGGTACTCCTCCAGAGTTTAATGCAAAGCCTTACTTAAGGTAGTTGGTACTCCTCAAGAGTTTAATGCAACGCCTTACTTAGGGTAGATGGTTCTCCTCCAGAGTTGAATGCAAAGCCTTACTTAAGGTAGATGGTTCTCCTCCAGAGTTTAATGCAAAGCCTTACTTAAGGTAGATGGTTCTCCTCCAGAGTTTAATGCAAAGCCTTACTTAAGGTAGATGGTTCTCCTCCAGAGTTGAATGCAAAGACTTACTTAAGGTAGTTGGTACTCCTCCAGAGTTTAATGCAAAGCCTTACTTAAGGTAGTATGTACTCCTCCAGAGTTAAATGCAAAGCCTTACTTAAGGTAGTTGGTACTCCTCCAGAGTTTAATGCAAAGCCTTATTTAAGGTAGTTGGTACTCCTCCAGAGTTTAATGGGAAGCCTTACTTAAGGTAGTTGGTACTCCTCCAGAGTTAATGCAAAGCCATACTTAAAGTAGTTGGTTCTCCTCCAGAGTTTGATGCAAAGACTTACTTAATAATATAATATAATATAATACTAATAATTATAATATTATAATATAATAATAAAATAAAAATAATAATAATATAATAATAACAATATAATATAATAATAATAATAATAATAATCTCCTCCAGAGTTTAATGCATCGCCTAACTTAAGGTAGTTGGTTCCCCTCCAGAGTTTAATGGAAAGACTTACTAAAAATAGTTGGTTCTCCTCTAGAGTTTGATGCAAAGACTTACTAGAGGTAGATGGTTCTCCTCCAGAATTTGATACAAAGCCTTACTAGAGGTAGATGGTTCTCCTCCAGAGTTTAATGCAAAGCCTTACTTAATAAGTTAATATAATATAATACTAATAATAATAATATTATAATTTAATAATAAAATAATAACAATAATAATATAATAATGATATTATAAAATAATAATAAAAATAATAATCTTCTCTAGAGTTTAATGCAAAGCCTTACTTAAGGTAGTTGGTTCCCCTCCAGAGTTAAATGGAAAGACTTACTTAAGATAGTTGGTTCTCCTCTAGAGGTTAATGCAAAGCCTTACTTAAGGTAGTTGGTTCCCCTCCAGAGTTTAATGAAAAGACTTACTTAAGATAGTTGGTTCTCCTCTAGAGTTTAATGCAAAGCCTTACTTAAGGTAGTTTGTTCCCCTCCAGAGTTTAATGGAAAGACTTACTTAAGATAGTTGGTTCTCCTCTAGAGTTTAATGCAAAGCCTTACTTAAGGTAGTTGGTTCTCCTCCAGAGTTTAATATAAAGACTTACTTAAGATAGTTGGATCTTCTGCAGAGTTTAATGGAAAGACTTACTAAAGATAGTTGGTTCTCCTCCAGAGTTTGATGCAAAGACTTACTAGAGGTAGATGGTTCTCCTCCAGAGTTTAATGCAAAGCCTTACTTAATAATATAATATAATATAATACTAATAATAATAATATTATAATATAATAATAAAATAATAATAATAATATAAAAATAATAATATAATATAATTATAATAATAATAATCTCCTCCAGAGTTTAATGCAAAGCCTTACTTAAGGTAGTTGGTTCCCCTCCAGAGTTTAATGGAAAGACTTACTGAAGATAGTTGGTTCTCCTCTAGAGTTTAATGGAAAGACTTACTTAAGGTAGTTGGTTTTCCTCCAGAGTTTAATGCAAAGCCTAACTTAAGGTAGTTGGTACTCCTCTAGAGTTTGATGCAAAGACTTACTGAAGATAGTTGGTACTCCTCCAGAGTTTAATGGAAAGACTTACTTAAGATAGTTGGTTCTCCTCTAGAGTTTAATGCAAAGCCTTACTTAAGGTAGTTGGTTCCCCTCCAGAGTTTAATGGAAAGACTTTCTTAAGGTAGTTGGTACTCCTCCAGAGTTTAATGCAAAGCCTTACTTAAGGTAGTTGGTTCCCCTCCAGAGTTTAATGGAAAGACTTACTGAAGATAGTTGGTTCTCCTCCAGAGTTTAATGCAAAGCCTTACTTAAGGTAGTTGGTTCCCCTCTAGAGTTTAATGCAAAGCCTTACTTAAGATAGTTGGTTCTCCTCTAGAGTTTAATGAAAAGACTTACTTAAGATAGTTGGTTCTCCTCTAGAGTTTAATGCAAAGCCTTACTTAAGGTAGTTGGTTCCCCTCCAGAGTTTAATGGAAATACTTACTTAAGATAGTTGGTTCTCCTCTAGAGTTTAATGCAAAGCCTTACTTAAGGTAGTTTGTTCTCCTCCAGAGTTTAATATAAAGACCTACTTAAGATAGTTGGTTCTTCTGCAGAGTTTAATGCAAAGACTAGCCTAAGATAGTTGGTTCTCCTCCAGAGTTTAAAGCAAAGACTAACTTAAGGTACTTGGTTCTCAAACCCTTACCTGAAGAAAGTCGGTTCTCCTGCAGAGTTTAATACAATGCCTAACTTAAGGTAGTTGGTTCTCCTCCAGAGTTTAATGCAAAGACTTACTTAAGGTAGTTGGTGCCCAAAGCAATACTTAAGATAGTTGGTTCTCCTGCAGAGTTTCCTGCAAAGCCTAACTTAAGGTAGTTGGTTCTTCTGCAGAGTTTTATGCAAAGACTTACTTAAGATAGTGTACTCCTCCAAAGTTTAATGTAAAGACTTACTTAAGATAGTTGGTTCTCCTCCAGAGTTTAATGTAAAGCCTTACTTAAGGTAGTTGGTTCTTCTGCAGAGTTTTATGCAAAGACTTACTTAAGATAGTTGGTTCTCCTCCAGAGTTTAATGTAAAGCCTTACTTAAGGTAGTTCTCCATAGTTAATTTGAGCAATCCGACAGCTTAAGCCTTAATTAAACGCTGAGTTTAGCCTAATTTTTTATCTGAGCAGCAACCCCATTAAACCCGAGGATAAATCCAAGGTTAACTTTCAAACTAGATCTTAAAAAATCAGCCCTTACATTTTGTACAAACATCCTCCGAAAGACGACAATACTTCATTGATACTCTTTACCAACCCGCCTGTATTCGCAGTAATTTAAGCGATTCTGGTACAACAGTTTCATTTTGTTACTCCCCTCTGCGTAAATACACTGTGTCCTAGTGTTAGCAGAGCGGCCAAATCCATAAACCATCATGCAAAAACCAAGAAACCATATGAACTATCTCTAGGCCAACCTCTCGCGAGAATGTCCAAAACTGACACGGTGAAACTGAGGCTATTCTCAAACAAATACCCTCGCTGCGACCCCCTCCCCCCAGCCCCCCACCCCATATCTTATTCCCGGCTGCATACCCTGCAAATGTCTATTAGAAGTTTCGCTTTCCTTCTCTCTCTCTCTCTCTCTCTCTCTCTCTCTCTCTCTCTCTCTCCAGTTTTCACGTGCTCAGAAACTTTTCTCTGTTATTTATTTTTACTTTCTTCCAACTGTTTTTGAAAAATGGTATTATTTACGATTTCACATGTTAATTTGTTCTATTAGTATTGTCAAACCGTCGCCATGATGTTTACATCTAAGAAATTTTTAGGGAGACGAATTTTTTAGGTTCATGTATTTGTGCTTTTTCATTCCAACCCTATTATTTTACTGTCTCAATGTTTATATTACTGAAAAAGCTTGAAATAAATATTCTAAACCAAACAAATATTTTTTTTATTTGTCGAATGACTTAGACTTAACTTACGCCTATAGAAACAAATGTGGTATGGCACCGATGGTATGACTGAGGACATTGACGAAAACAATATACAGGTAACGATTTACCACCAATCGGAACACCGCTTGGCTAATTCTGTGCTAGGAATTGGCCGAGCGGTGTTCCGATTGACAATTCCGTGCACGGAATTGGCCGAGCGGCATTCCGATTGACAGGTAACAACTTACCACGTCATTACATGGAAACACCGTGTCGGATCGCTTAGCAGATATGCAAATACCATCAGGAAAATACGAATCCCCTGCTTCTATCTCTACTGGCATGCAAAATTGACTGAAAATAAAATACAGCATAACATTGTAATTAATTAATGCCTAGAGATATTATTTTGTCATTATTTAACCATCATGAGCTTCCACTTCAGCCCTAAAGTTTGCGCGTGCAGTACCTGGTTTGAGACGCAAAATCAGCAAAGCAGCTGATATCTCAAAGCCTTGAAAAGCTTTGCAACAATACATACTGGGCTAAATCACTTGTTCCAGAAAAGCAGTTATGAAAAAGCACAATATAGAACTATCAACAGACACTTTAATCGTCAAAAATTCACATTGTCCAAAAAGTATAAAATTCCCTGACTTTTCCCTGATTTTATAGCATTTTAGGATTTCCCTGACCGTCTTTCAGAATTCCCTGACTTTTCTCTGACCTTGATGAAAATTCAAATGTCCCTGACTTTTCCCAGACCAGTGAGCACCCTGTAAGGCCTCTCTGTCTTATTACTTTGTAATTTTACGATAACTGCCTTGAGTGGGTGAGTAAAGGTGTGAAAATGAAATAAAATTCTACCTTTTAGAGTCATCAGTTTCGTTACAGCAATCAACATCCCTTGTGTTTCCTGAAAAAACAAATTATTGATAAACTGATTTTTGTTTATCCTGAAAATACACTCTCTCGCTTTTTTTTTTTTTTTTTTTTTTTTACAAAATTCCTTGAGTTAATATATTATCATATATAAATCCTGGGTTAAAAGTCGCAATAAAGTTTTCGTTAAGATAATAATTAACTGATACGTTCACATCGTTTATGCAAATTAGCAAAATTGTGAGTCAGTGAGAAAATTACGGTTAGACTTTGTGAACACGGACAGGGAAGAAACTGACAAAACAGGCAGATATGACTTATGTGGCTAGGCATTTTCCCTCAAGCCAACACCGTAAAAATAGAGGATCTTACACGAGTGGTCATTTCATATGAAATTTATGAAACGAGCCCCGCGGCGAGTTTCAAAAATTTCATATGAAATGACCACGAGTGTAAGATTCTGTTTATCATATGATCCTTTAAAATGGGGTTTTAACGCCTTCAAAATGAAAATTATTTCAATAAGAAAACACATTGTTGACATGGACGTTGTCAGTGACGTTACATGTACGCGCCAAAGTGTTACTACACGTGTGGTCATACGATTTTTATGACACTACGTTATCCATTGAATAACAGCGACGTCATATGATAAGTCTAATTATAACAGTTGTAGGATAGGCTAGACTAGATTGTAAATGGAAAAATTTAAGATGTTGGATTCCTTTAGGATTTCTACGGGAACTGACGATCGGCGCCTCGTTACTGCGGCTATGGATCCGTTCCGCTGAGGTGCGGGAGGAACGTCGATAGGAGAATTGAAATACACACACACGGATTTCTACGAATTACCTTCTGGTGTGTTGATGATGTCATGAGCTAAAAACTGACCCCAGGACCACAACATCTGTGACACTGTGCTGCTTACAGGAGTATCTTTCCCCGTGTCCTCGCCACTGTATTTGTGTACGGCGTTGCTTATTTCACGTGCATCAGGTAGCGTACCTCCTACAGCGCTCCTGAATCTTTTAACCCATATACCTGCAATAAAACAGAACAATTCAAGCGTCTGTGTGACCAAATCTACACTGTAATCACAATGGCTTTGCGTTGCATTTTCTGACAGTTGATAAAATTATTCAGACACTTATTAAAGATATACATTGTGAGACCCCGCTCACTTGCTATGGTTTGTAGCCGATTCCGTTAAGAAATTTAAAATACATGCCCGAGAAATCCGTGCAGACACAGATAAGACCACCAGTCTGTCATGAGAATGTATTAAACTGACATCGATAGCCTCTGTAACGACAACATACATTTAATGCAGTCAGGTAAATTTTAGCAAATTAAATATTTTCTTACATTGCATCTAGGCATCTCACGCAAGAACATCAATTCGTAAACAAGAATGCATTTTTTTCAGTATATTCAAAATACGTTAACAGTTAACGCCGATAAGTTCTCAGCAAAACTCACTTTTACAAGTTGAGTTTTACTTCGACGTTAACAGCCATTCCACTGGACGCCATTCCTCTGCGCTTCTAAAGGACTTCTATGCTTAAAGCGTGAATTTTCCCCATGATTTAAAAAATATACGGATCACTGACTTTTGCTTTGCATTTATGACTATGACTTGTAACTTGCATGACAAAAGAATTTTCAAGTGTTTGTGTCTATGTAAAGTACGTTAAATATACGTTGACGTTGACGTCATTTTTGAGATAAATTGTAAATTATCCTCTAACTGATAGTTGAAATAATGATTTATTGTATACATTTCACCCTTTTTGACTTACATTACTTACATAACAGACAACACTGGATAGTTTTGACTATATGTATGTGACCTTGACCTCATTTCAAGGTCATGGTACACAATATAATCCTTGAAGATCACAGTGCTACTGTTGACCATTCTTTTTCTTTGGCTTATTGAGTATCGTTCCCAGCTTCCCACTCATATATATTGCGTACTTGCATCGCATAAGTCTGCTGCATGAAGGAAATGCTGGGTCACGGGGGGGGGGGGGGGGGGGGGGGGGAGTACTTGTATTTTAGTTATAGTGAAGCGTTCTCTTTTGGCCGCTTTGACCGGAAGTATAACTGTGGTTTTGCATGTTTAAATGCCAGTCAGGCGTAACAAGAAGAAAATCATTGCTTTGTACACTGAACAAAATTTCTAATTGGTCACGTTTTGCCATAGATTTAACCCTTAAGCAGATTTTGATTGGCATAGCTACCAACTAGGACGAACAAATGTACAGATATTCTTTTATTTTACAAGCAGCACAAGCGCTCATGCTTTTGCAAAATGATTTACATCAATTCGAGGCGTTTATTAGGATTTACATAAACATTGAAAGGGAGGTAATTTGAAAACGTCAATATTGAAATTAATCCGGCTGAAAAATGCATGAAGACTAAAAACATATCTCATGTTTTTATGATGAAAAACTTTATTTACTTCTAAAATATCATGCTTTTGTGGAAGATTGATGCAGCCTGTATGTGTTTTCAAAGCATTCTGTTGTTAAGATAGAAGGGGTCATAACTCTAATACTACAATAAAGTTTCGATTACAACATTGACTTTTAATAAGTAGATAACAGTCCAAAATTTTGATTATAATTATATTCAAATATACAGTTTAAAAATCATATTTCTGCATATTAGAAAACTGACCAATTAGAAATTTTGCTGAGTGTATTGTGATATGCATATATTTAGCATGCATTTATGACAAAAATGTATCCCCGGGAATGAATGACTGATTTCAATATTTTTATTACCTCAAAACTTGAGGTATGCGAAAACCTTGAATTAAGGGTAGGTACGGTCAGACTGGATTATCTCCCCATGTCTTTGGGTCTGAATCAAAACTGATCTGATTCCATACGGCTTACATATTTGTGGAAGCTCCGGTAAGAAAAATTTGCACACTTTATACTTTTGAAAATTTGGACCTGTCGCGCCGGTCTAATGGGGAAAATCCTCGCCTTAATCGAAGAAGTCCTTTTGGATATAGCGCCATGAATCGTAGCAGATGCGGCAGCAGCGTAGCAGAAGCTTCTAGGTCGTAGTGAAAGCGTATCTGAAGCGGCATGATCGCCAAGTCAAGGCGCTTGTTTTGACCTTGCTCAAAATTTACGTAGCGGAATCGCCGTGGACACAAAGCGCAACGAAAGCGTAGTAACAGCGTAGCACGAATTTCATGAACGAAGCAGTATCGAGGCAGCAGCACAAGCAACGCAGCACCAGCGCAGTGGAATCGCACTGACAGCGCCTTGGAGATTCGTCCACGACCCTGCTACGCTCTGTGTGCTCCCATTTCGCTCTATATGCTCTCGTGGGGCTCTTGTCGCTTCCGCTGCGACTCTATAATTCATGAATAGCGCAACCACGACGCTTCTGCTGTTCCCTTGGCGCTTTATCTGCGTTTCCTCTGCTCTTATGGTGATCTGGGCATGAAAACGCCGCGTTTCCACAGCGATTGTCATTATTTGCTTGCAGCTCAAAACGTTTCAGAACTCGATTCTTACATTTCATTCAAGATGCCACCCCCGTCAAAACCAGAAGGAGAAACCCACGCCCAGGCCTGGTCAGGAGACTATTTTCTCGCAGCCTGTACCGCAGGAGAGGGTATCCCAACTCCTGCTTCACAGTCTCCTGCTCTCTAAACTGAGCAAGAGCCGCGCCATTCAGAACGCAGAGCAGAGGACCCAGTTGAGCCTGAGCAGCAAGAGTAACAAGACGAGGTGTATATAGTTCAAGATTGCTAGCTGGATCATAGCCACTGGAATTATTACATTATCCATCTTTTTTGAAAGCTGATGGTCAACTACTGCTGATTCTCCGCCGATTTACATGGAAGCTGTTACAAAGCGCAACACAAGCCCAGCATGAGCGCAGCTCCAGCACTTAGGTCGTAGCACGATCGCAAATGCATCGTAATTAACGTAGATCAAGCGTAGCTTGAAATCCTTTGACGTAGTGGCAGCGTATTAGAAGCACCCTTGAAGTCCGTTAAGCGTGACAGAAGCGCAGCTAAATCGCGACACCATCGTGGCTAGCGTGGCGAGATCGTATTAGAAGTGTACTGGCAGCGTACTGGAAGCGCACAAGTCCCAAGCTTTGGCCAATGCCTACGCTTCTGTGGCGATTTCGAAAATTTGGAAGAAGCGCCATGATCGCCATGAGCGCAGTCAAAGCGTCATCCAGTGGAATGGGAGGTATCAATAATATTAGAAGCCCTTATAATAGAAATAATAAAAGTAAAATTAATTTTAAAACAATGATTACAAATCAATGATACAGTGCTCCAGATAAGAAAGGGAAAGACGGTTGTAATGAGGGGTCACAACATACGTTTTCGTTAAGAAATAAGAAAAAAATATATTTCAATTATCCTCGATACCCGGTCTTATCTGGAGCTCTGATAATAGCAAAAACAACAATAATAGTAATGATAAGAATAATAACCATTAGCATATTCTTGATCCAGCAATCGTAGATGTTGTATGCCAGCTGCTCCCCACAGAGGATTATTCAGGTTATTACACTTCCCGTCTCCATGGCGATATACTTCTGATCCATCGCACGTGGTGGTGTCCTCACAATTAGGATCTGTGTCTGCACGTTTTAAGATCTCAAGGCTTAAAAGCTCCTCCATAATGTCTCTGTTTTCCTGTGCTAGAGCCCTGTTTAAATAGATTTTTTTTTTCATTGTTACATCGAATTTCATTTCATGAACACTGAAAATGGTATTCATGAGATTAAATAAAATATGAAGAAGCTAGTGACAGACGTCTGTCACTAGCTAATATTCGTTATATTTGCTACTGCCAGTCGTCAGTAACTAGCCATTTATCGCCGAATTTGCTACTGACAGACGTCTGTCACTAGCCGGTAATCGTTGAATTTGCTAGTGACAGACATTTGTAAATTTAGCAAGTATGTACAGTTTCAGTATATAAGAGACAAGTTATAATTAATGTATCATGAGTCACCTAGGTTTAAGTTGGCCGAAGGGACTGCGCTCATTTGTCCTGACGTCGTGGCTTTGAGGCTGATCTAGGTCATGACTTTTCTTTAGCCTACGGATTATTTCATCCACATCATTATTGACAACAGATCGATTTGAAAACCTGGAGTCAGATTTTGCTTCAACATCTACGGGTAACAGGCTACACAAAACATTTCCATTCATAAGCAGCTGCAGATTTCGTGCCATCACCACGGGTTGTAAACATTGGAACGAGCTCCAAAAGGAGGTATCGGTATTTTGTTCCAACGGCACATCCGGGAACGTTAGAGATCGCTCCAAAGGACAAAAACGGGTAAACAAAGGTAGGTGTCATTGGCTTTTATGAAAAAATTCGAAGTATTAAGCGACAGATGGTTAATTATCGCGATGTTGTTGCGTGTAGAAATAGTTTCTCTGTGTGTGTGGTCCGAAAATTCGGTTGAAATCGAAATAGTTTCCACATGAATCCCACAACCGAGTCGAACACGAAGTTGGTTTCCCCCCAGCTTTTTGTCAACAAAAGAGACCTCTGTGCATAATTTATCGTTTTACACTGAAAATACATGCCTGGTACGCTAGTCCTGGTTGAACAAGCACTCTATATCACCTCTCAGGTCAAAAAAGACAATCATGAGAATTATTTAAACAAATGATGGAGAAAATACGATTGGAGGTCGTTCCAGCGGCCGGAGCTCGTTCAAAACTGAATGAGATCGTTCCCAGGGCTATCTTTTATGATTTAATAAAATCAACAAATAGCAGATTACTCCGCTCTTGAGTACTTCTCATTTTGTGATTTTTGTTTGTAGACAATCCCTAGTCACTTGATGTCTTCCAGAGGCTGCTTATTTCACCATGACACTCCTTGGGTCTTCCATACAGTATATCTATGTTGTAGTCATATGTTATAGGTCTATATTTTATTTTCAGATAATTTCTAAGGTCTTTTATTGAAATGGGGTCCACAAGTCAGAATGAACCTACTACTTCAGTACATGTAAAACTTATCAATGTACCGTGTGTGACAAAATGTTCAAAAGGAACTCAAGACTTAAGGCGCACATAAAGGTCATGCACGAGAAAACAGAAGAGCATAAATGCGTCACATGCAACAAAGTCTTCAGTAGTCAGTCTAATCTGAAGGCACACAATTCAGCTATCCATCTGGGAATCCGGAAGTTCAACTGTGACAGCTGTATGACCAAATTCGCCAGCCAAAAAGACCTAAATAATCACGTGAGACAGCACCACTGTGAAGAGAAACTCAGTTGCTCAAAATGTGGTAAGGCGTTTGGGTATAAGTCATCGATGGAACGACATGTTAAAAGCTGTGGATCAAGTGACTAGGGATTGTCTACAAACAAAAATCACAAAATAAGAAGTACTCAAGAGCGGAGTAATCTGCTATTTGTTGATTTTATTAAATCATAAAAGATAGCCCTGGGAACGATCTCATTCAGTTTGGAACGAGCTCCGGCCGCTGGAACGACCTCCAATCGTATTTTCACCATCATTTGTTTAAATAATTCTCATGATTGCCTTTTTTTGACCTGAGAGGTAATATAGAGTGCTTGTTCAACCAGGACTAGCGTACCAGGCCTGTATTTTTAGTGTAAAACGATAAATTATGCACAGAGGTCTCTTTGTTGACAAAAAGCTGGGGGAAAACCAACTTCGTGTTCGACTCGGTTGTGGGATTCATGTGGAAACTATTTCGATTTCAACCGAATTTTCGGACCACACACACAGAGAAACTATTTCTACACGCAACAACATCGCGATAATTAACCATCTGTCTCTTAATACTTCGAATTTTTTCATAAAAGCCACTGACACCTACCTTTGTTTACCCGTTTTTGTCCTTTGGAGCGATATCTAACGTTCCCGGATGTGCCGTTGGAACAAAATACCGATACCTCCTTTTGGAGCTCGTTCCAATGTTTACCACCCGTGATCACTGGACTACGAAAAATACTAAAGAATCGGTTATATGCTAATAAGAACTACATTTAGTGATGGGGAAAAAACAGCTGGCATTATAATTTCACTTGATTTGAAACAAGCCGGAAAAATTCATCTTATCTATAACAAGCAAATTTATCAAGTTTTGGCTATTCACAGACGTCTGTCAACAGCAAAGTCAACGAAAACTAGCTAGTGACAGACGTCTGTCACTAGCAATTTCTACGAATATTGGCTACTGACAGACGTTTGTCACTAGCCACTCCGAATAAAGAAATTCTACGTTGAAAAAAAAAATAAAATAAAAACATCCGTTTGCCAAAAATAATAACTTAGGTGCCGTAACTGGCACTAATTGGTTTTCATGTTCAGTCTGCAAAGTTAGTCAACCGTAAAATGTAGGTCAAGACTCCATATTGATGATGGCTTTGAGATCTACTTTTATAGATATACGCATGAACCAAGTTGCATGGCTCTAGCCCTTATAGCTTCTGAGAAAATGACCTACACGCAAAAAGGCGACTAAAATTGCTTAATTACAAGAAATAGTTTAATTTCTTGATATTGAACAATTCGATTTTATCAAAGAAAAAAATATATATAGAGAGGATCTTACACGAGTGGTCATTTCATATGAAATGACCACGAGCGTAAGATTCTGTTTATCATATTACCCCTGAAAATGGGATTTTAACGCCTTCAAACTGAACACTATTTTAATATGAAAACGCAGTTGTCAATGACGTTACGTGTACGCGCCAAAGTGTTATCACACGTGTGGTCATACGATTTTTATGACACGACGTTATCCACTGAATAACAGCGACGTTATATGATAAATTATTTTTCTACATGTACAACTCATTAGAATAAACAAGAGCTGTCGCCTGACAGCATAGCTTGCCTGAACTGGTGCTTGCCCATCTCACAGGCATTTGTTCCTATGCCTTGCAAGCATGTCCATGTATTATCAACGTATTTCTAAACAAAAACTAAAAATAAAATTCTGTATCAATGACCTTGACTTCAGGGTCATCCAGCAGGGTGCGGGTAGTATTTTGTGAAAACTCAAGCCTGTATCTAATATCAGTTCAAGTTTAAACTAAATTCATCCACTATGGAACAGTATGCTATCAGAATACTTCAACAAAACCCCAATTTTCTAGGTCCATGACCTTGACCTCAAGGTCACTAAGTGGGATGGGGGTGGTACTCTGTAAAATTTTGGACCATCATCTAACTACAGTAAAAATATCAAAAGAATCTATTCATGAGAAAAGGAGATATACTTAGATGTAAAACTTTAAAGGGAGTGTGACCTAATTTCCGAACCCTAAGCCCCACCCCTGGGTCTAACCCTGGGGCATAGTGTTATATAATGAAAAGGTATGCTATGATATGATTATGTTCAAAATGTGGTAGGGTTCTTGCCATTGGTTGCTGAGATATGAATTTTTAAAACTTTTAAGTGAGTATGACTTAATTCTCGACCCCTAAGCCCCACCCAAGGGCCTCACTCAGAGGTATTGTGTTATGTGATGAAAGGTTATGCTATGATATGATTATGTTCCAAATATGGAAGGGTTCTTGCCAGTGGTTGCTCAGATATGAATGTTTAAAACTATGTCGTAAAACTTTAAAGTGAGTGTGACCTAATTCTTGACCCCTAAGCCCCACTTCATGGCCTCACCCAGGGGTATGATGTTACGGAATAGAAGGGAATGCTATGATATGATTATATTCCAAACATCAAAGGGTTCGGGCCAGTGGTTGTTGAGATATGAAAGTTTAAAACAAGAGGGCCGTGGTGGCCCTGATTCGCTCACCTGAGCATTAATCAGACCACTGGCTCTGGTGAAGATTTATAAGAGTTTTTACCATATATAGAAATGGCAGCCACCTTGGTCATGTGACCAAATTCATTTGAAGAACTTTCAATCCTTTGACCCATGCAGGCTCCATATGAATTTGAGTTCAGTCTGCCCAGTGGTTTCAGAGACGTTTGAAAATGTTTATGGATGGATGACAGAGGCAGCTAACACCAATACTGTAAGGCTCAGGTGAGTTTAAAATGGCAGAGTCGCTTCCCCGAAAAGTACCTGTTCATGTTGAGTTCCTTTGATGGATTTGAACTGAACTAGGCGAACACAGATGATAGAATGGTAGCATCATTATCTCACTGTGGTGAAATTAATGTTTTTCAAGGAGTTTGTAGCTGGCATCACTGCAATGTTAGTTCTGATTCTTGCAACATAACTTTATTTAGATTTTACCTAGTGACCTAGTTTTTGACCGACATGACCCAGTTTCAAATTTGACCTAGATTTTATAAAGATAAACATTCTGACAAAGTTTCAAAAAATTGTATCAAAACTGTGCCCTCTAGAGCGTACACAAGGTTTTTCTAAGATTTGACCTAGTGACCTGGTTTTGACCTGACATAACCCAGTTTGAAACTTGGCCTAGATATTGTAAACTTAAACATTCTGACAAAGTTTCATTAGGTTTGGATTAAAACTGAGACCTCTAGAGCGTACACAAGGTTTTTCTAATATTTGACCCAGTGACCTAGTTTTTAATCCCACATAATCAAGTTTCAAAATTGGCCTGGATATTGTGAGAATAAACATTCTGACAAAGTTTCATAAAGATTGGATCAAAACTGTGCCCTCTAGAGCGTACACAAGGTTGTTCTTATATTTGACCCTGTGACCTTATTTTTGACCCGAAATGACCCAGTTTCAAATCTTACCTAGATTTAATAAAGATAAACATTCTGAGAGAGATTGAAGATTGGATCAAAACTGTGCCTTCTAGGGTGTACACAAAGTTTTTCTAAGATTTGACCTAGTGACCTAGTTTTTGACCCCACATGACCCAGTTCCAAACTTGGCCTGGGTCTTTTTAGGAAAACATCCTGACAAAGTATCTTGAAGATTAGATTAAAACTGTGCCCTCTAGAGCGTACACAAGGTCGTTCTTATATCTAACCTAGAGACCTAGTTTTTAATCTGACATGACCCAGTTTCAAACTTGGTCCAGATATTTTGACGATAAACATTCTGACAAAGTTTCAAAAAGATTGAATCAAAACTGTGTTCTCTAGGGTGTACACAAGGTTTTTCTAAGATTTGACCTAGTGACCTAGTTTTTGGCCCGACATAAGACAGTTTCGACCTTATTCTAGATGTTGTAAGGATAAACATTCTGACAAAGTTTCATTAGGTTTGGATCAAAACTGTGACCTCTAGAGCGTACAGAAGCTTTTCTAAGATGTGACCAAGTGACCTATTTTTTGACCCGACATAACCCAGTTTCAAAATTGGCCTAATTTTATAGAGATAAACATTCTGAGAAAAGTTTCAAAATGATTGGATCAAAACTGTGTCCTCTAGAGCGTACACAAGGTTTTTCTAAGACTTGACCTAGTGACCTAGTTTTTAACCCGACTTGACTCAATTTAAAATTTGGCCTAGATTTTGTAACGATAAACATTTTGACAAAGTTTCATGAAGATTAGATCAAAACTGTGCTTTCTGGAGCGTACAGAAGGTGTTTCTTAGATTTGACCTGGTGACCTAGTTTTTGACCCGACATGAGACGGTTTCGAACTTTGCCTAGACTTTATAGAGATAAACATTCTGAAAAAGTTTCAGAAAGATTGGATCAAAACTGTGCCCTCTAGAGTGTACACAAGCAAAAGTTGGATCACACACGTAAGACGGACGACGGACATCACGGTATCCCAAAAGCACACCCTGAATTCTTCGTGCTCAGGTGAGCTAAAAATTTTGACGTAAAACTTTAAAGTGTGACGCCCACGCCAACGCCGACGCCGACGTCAGGGTGACAACAATAGCTCTCTGTACTTTCGTACAGGCGAGCTAAAAAGAAGTCCGAAACAGTGAAAATTGAAAGCGATAGTTTCACTGTAAAAGAAATCAAGATCGCTTTCACCGAAAAATCTCTTTACATGTAGTTCTTTGAAAAGAATAAAAGGAAGACAACTCTTTAACGTAAGTGCTAGCGTAAAGCTAATTCTCGTTAAGGTGAATGGGTACACTTTCAGTGGAGAAACTCTGCTGGTTTCATATTGCCTCCCTCCTAAATGGGAGTCAACTTTTAAAGGAAAGACTTTGCTCCCAAAGGAGCAAACTCTTTCTTTTAGGAGTAGACATCATTTTGGAGGTGATACGCTGCCCAGCGAAGCAAACAAAAGGTCACAAACGTTGTTTCCTTTTGACAAAAAATGACGGAAAAAAACAATGTGGAGTACCAATACACCCTAAATAACTGTTGTAAAAATTTTCTTGTTCAACATTTGTGCAAGAGATACAGATTAATTGTCAGTATACTACCATTGCTACAATGGCATAGAAACTCAAAATGGCCAGAATACACACATCTGAAGTCCATTTGTATGCGCTCCAATGCAAACGCTGTTTTACACTTTTTCCTAAAATTAGAGAACAGTACCATACTTTCAAATTGTTCATTCTTAATTTTTATCTTAATGCCTACATAACGTGATCATCATTTTTCTGAAATACGAGTTTAGAAAAGGTTTCTTTGAAAAAATTGACCTACTACTAGCGTCCAAGAACAGAGACATTAGCAAATAGCCCAATCTCCCATGAGACCTCGAAGAACGTGGCGTCTTATTTGCATATGACAAATGGTTATTTTTTCCTTAAAATAGAATAAAACGGATAAGCATAATTCAGAAAGACCAGGGGCCGTATTTATAAAACCACTTAAGTGTTTGCTATGCTGTTGCTAAGGCCGAATTTCTATGAAGGAGATTCCCTACAACTATGAAATTTGCTCTGGAGGAACAGTCTTTTTCAGACTGTTCCTCCAGAGCAAATTTCATAGTTGTAGAGAATCTCCAACATAGAAATTTAGCCTTAGCAACAGCATAGCAACCACTTAAGTCGTTTTATAAATACAGCCCTTGAGTATGAAAAATGGACTTACCTCAGTTTTACCTCTTCAAGTTCCAGCTGCAATTTTGCTGACTTTTCTCGGCGTTCTTGCGTCCGTTTGCTCTTCTCGTTACGGGCCTTAAAGTAGGCCGTAGACTTGGACACCGTCCGTTCAGACTTAGGTGGCGCTGCCTCCCTCACATCTACAATTAACCGAGATTTCAATTCATGTATGTATGACAACAGATATAATGATATAGAGAAGCGCGGTGGCTCAGTGGTTAGTGAACTTGACTCTGAAGCCAGAGGTCGTGGGTTCGATCCCCGCCCGGGGCGAAGTCTTCCTATGTCAGAACGCGTTTTTCTAGCATCATTTGCAGGGACGATGCTAACAAGTGTGCCGTCCATTGGATCGGGACGTTAACTGGAGGCCTCCTGTGAAGGGAGAGCCATCCCCTGTGCAGGTTAAAGATCCCTACTATAGCTACATTGGCTAAATGTAGGCTTTCGTCCTGCAACGCCGGAGTGTACACAAATACATCGTCTGTGTCACCCCTCGGGGATTAAGACGTAACGGAAGATAGATACATAGATATTTTATTCTATTTCTTCTTCTTCTTTTTTTTTTGCTAGGGGGTATACTTTTGTGACTCTCTTTGCAGAATGCGACATCTGATCTTACATGAATTCCGCCAAATCTAGCGAACTACAATACTAAGTATTTAGCTGTTAGACTGCAAGTAATGTGTTCTCGGCAGAATGCATGATGCAAATCCGTGGTGTAATTTCATATGATTTTCACCGCCATCTTCAGAATGCTCTTATTTAAAAGTGGTTGACAATCTGGGACTAAGGACATTAACAGACAAAACAGCTGATGCATTGTATTGAATTAATATCGTTATACACATATAAATTTAGTAGCACTTTAATTTCAGCTATTTCCTTTCCTACAGGCACATGGCGTCGCACATGACTCGCACATAACGCCAGTACGACGTCATTCCGACGCCATGTGCCTGCTTGGTTATTTGAATTTACGAAAAATTATATGGTAGTTAAAGAGCCTGATATTACGGATATGGTGAAATTATGAGAACTCTTTTCTACTGTTAGTTGTTAACGCCTTATCTGCTCCTGACACTGAAAAATAGCTTTAATACTTTTTTTTTTCATTTCACTATATCCCTTTTTGGCCAGAGCCTATAGTGTAAAGTGAAAATGGCTTTTCATATACATGTTTAAGATCCTCGTATTGGTCATACTGTACCAAGCAGGCATACAACGTTGTAAAACATTGAAACAATCTTCATTCAACGTCACGACGTTGAATGAAGGTTAATCCAATGTTATTTCAACTTTGTGTGTCCAATGTGTATATACCGTGCGTCTCTGTACTGGCCGCCTTGTCCACGTCTTGTTGGTGATTGTGCAAAAATCTATCTACTAGCTCTCGGATATGCAACATGTCATCATTTTGGGACTGGCTCGACAACCCAGACACAGAGATTGTGACAATCAACAGCAGAACAGGGGCTGAGATGATCATATCTGGCAAAGAAATAAATAATAAGAAATGAGATGCCGACAGAGGCAAAGGTTAACAACTGAGCCTCATTCACTGATTACAAAATCATCTGGAGATGATCTGTACCTTCCCAGCTAACAAGAAACGTTATTTCAACATTTGAACATGTTACACGCACCAGGGTATAGTTGGAGTAAAAAGTTTCTGAACGTTGCTGCAACGTTAGGTTTTCAGCCCTAATTAGCGTTTCCCATTAGTGATATTCTGAATATCTGATATAATGTATGGGACGCATTACATATCATTTTGAAGGATATTGCGTAATTAAGGTCTCTTTTCGTCCTAAAATGTATATTTCCTTGATTTCGATGGGTACCAACTTATTTTAAATATTTTAAATAAGCTGCACGAGCGTTCTTGATTATGTAAATATAGGTAATCTATAGGTTGAAAAACTATATCCTAGGCATGATAATGATCGCTTGTAAAAGTACTTTTATCAGTCTAATTTATGATTTGTGATGGTCACTGGAAGTAGGAGAGTTTAAGAAAATAAATAAATTGGCTGGAATAGCGGTCCGCTATTCGCGCCAAAAATGAAGACTGGATACGCCCAGCAATCATAGTTAATCAGGGTAAAGTTATATCATGAATAATTTCAAGACCTTTCTTCGATCGCCTTCAGACAGTTATTGGCTGAAATGAATTCACGTGCACGGATTAGAGGTTAATGCTATTAAGTTATTTACTCCACCAATCATAAAATTCAAAGTGTGCTTGTAGAAACGCATTTTTATTGCCGCGTGGGAGTCAGTCAATTTGTGACGACAAAATATTCGTGAATATTCAACAATAATATGCACTGATGTATCGTCTCTGCCTCCGTAACAAAGATGTTTTCGCTGAAGGTTGTTTGTACGAGTCTTAATTGTGTTGCATACAACTAACCAGTTTCCTAATTTTGTGATTATTTCGTAATGAAATGCGAGGGAGTATACCTTTAACTCTTAAAAGAAAAGAATTTGTTCCACATGCGCAAATTCTTTCCTTTGAAAGTAGATCCCATTATGGGACGGTTTCATGCCCCAGGGAGGCAACCGTGACATTACAAAAGTTATTTGCCTTGATAACGGTGGGATAACATGGGTATAGGATTGTACCCTTTCGCCTTGCCAAAGTTTGAAATTAAAGTATTGAGTTAGGCAATAATTGCCAAAGAATAAAAGATCACTTTAAAAGTAAGGACCTAATTAATTATTTGAGTTATTTAATTTTACATTTATTTCTTTATTTTGGTTTGTTTCCTTATTTTGAACAATATAATTTTATAATATTATTTATATATTTTAGCGCGACTTTGCGAGGCAAAGGCGTAATTATGCAATACCCTTCATGTACGTCCGCATGTGTGCGCATGCGCCTTTGTGTGCATGAACCAAAATATACACTTGTTATGTTTAGCTCAGTTTCTAAGTTACCACAAGGTGTAGTGTTCAAACTCCATAGATACATCTGGGGAGAATCTACTGAATACCGGGTGATGACCTGTATTTCGCGGACGACTGAACACAGAAAAAACAGTTTGTTAATATGTTGCGTACAGCTCATTTTCTAACGAATCACAAGTAATAGAGTCTTCAGACTGGCTCCATAGATACATCTGGGGAAGATCTACTGAAAGCAGCGACGCCTATTGGGCCATGACCTATATTTTACAGCTGACAGAACATATAAAAATATCCACTTGATACATTTAGCTCAGCTTCTAAGTATCCACAAGGGCTAGAATCTTCAAACTTGCTCCGTGGGTACATCTCAGAAAGATTCACTGAATGCAGTGATGCATATTGGGCCTTGACCTTTATTTCCCGCTTGATTGAACATAGAATTAAACATTCACCTGTTGCATTTGTCTCAGTTCCTAAGTAACCAGAAATGGTTCTTCAAACTTGCTCCATAGTAACATCTGGGGATAGTCTACTGAAGCCAGTCAGAGCGGCTGTAACGTAGTGGATAACACTCCAGACTACCAATGCAGGGGTCGCAAGATCGATCCCCCGCTTCTCCGGTCTTTCGGATGAGACTTTAAACCGAGGTCCCGTCTCCGTATGACCTCGTTGTTGGTGGGACGTTAAACCCGAGTTCACTCACTCACTCACTAAAGCCAGTATGCATATAGGGCCAACTATATTTCATGGTCCAGTAATTTTGCCTTATATCTTGAAAACTATTTATTGTATGTACAAAAAAGCTTTCATACGTCAGTATGACCAGATGTTTGACCTCAAACTACAAGTTAGTCACAGTGACCTATAGTTCATTGTCTAGTGATTTTGCCTTAAATCTTGAAGACTATTTGTTAAATGAAGACTATTTGATAAATGAACATGTTTGCTTGGGACAATGAGTCAGTATGACCCGATGTTTGACCTCAAACTAACAATGGGTCAAAGTGACCTATAAATCAGGGTCCCATAATTTTTGCCTAAAGTCCTTAAGACTGTTTGATGCATGAACATGATTATTGAGATTGACCAGATGTTTGACCTCAGAATAACAGTAGGTCACAGTGCCCTATACTTATACAATACAATACAACTGGTGTTATTGCTTTAGGCCACCAGCCCATAACAAATACAGAGAGTGAGTACATTGTTAAGCATATTGCAATACTATAAACTTACATACATACTATCTTGTCAGTGCAATATTTTTAGTCATTTAACTTACTGTCATACAGTAGGTACATGTATTGTAAAAGTTTAAATTATTGTAGTTGCTTCATTGAAACCTCTTTCTGAGAGTAACTGCTTTCTCAGATTGAAGGCATTCCATATATATGTAGCTAATGATTTTACAAAATATTCATTTTCCAATGACATTAAAATATAAAACTTATTCTGATTAGGCCGACTGGTAAACTTATTAGGTAAATGTTCTCGTCTAAGTCCATCGTAAGCTTTGCAAACGAGTAAAAAATGATATTCGTCTTCCACCGCTTCTTCACAGATCTTTCCCAGAATGGTTCAGTGAATCTTCTCATCTTTCTAATGCTATTTTATCGATTTACCTTACACTGGGATTAACCACAAGGGCTGGAGTCTGCAAACTTGCTCCATAAAAACGTCTTTCTACTGAAAACAGCAATGCATATCGGGTCATGACCTATATTTCAGGGTTGATTAAACTTAGAAAAATATTCACCTGTTGCGATTAGCTCAGTTTCTAAGTAACCACAAGGGATAGAGTCTTTAAACTTGCTCCAAAGTTACGTCTGGGGAAGATCTACTGAAAGCAGCGATGCATATCGGGCCATGAATTATATATCACGTAGATTGAACATAGAATAAAATATTCATCTGCTGCGTTTATTTCAGTTTCTAAGTAGACACAAGGGCTGGAGTCTTTAAACTTCTGGAGAAAAACTACTAAATCCAGCGATGCTTATTGGGCCATGACCTGTATTTCACGTTGTTTAAGGTGGTGATAATCACTGATTTGGGACAAAGACAAAAATCTGCATAAAATACTCAAAATAACACTGATCTTTACAAAACTTAGCAGAAGCCTTCTTTATGTTGTTCTCATAACTTAGAATCCTAAAATGCAGCATTTCTTAATGTTAAAAAGTGTTTTTATAAGGAAAGATCAAAGGGTAATTTTCTGCGAATAAATCTGAAAAAATAATATCGTTATTGAAAATATACTTAGTGCTTAGAGTACCCTGTTGCATAATGGAGAGCGTCCTAGCAATTATTTTTTTCAAACTCTTTCACACATTATCAGGCTGAGCAGATGACAAAAGATGCCAAATTGTCCAAAAAAAATTGTCAAAACACACAGGTGAGACAGGTGAGACTATTTAAACAAGGTTGAACAATTTCATCTACACACCACTGATCATGTCAGTAATGTATTATTTATACTGTAGGTGTTAACATAGGTATGCTTACCTACCCTATATTTAATAAATGCGTCCAGTGTACATTTACTTTGTACATGGTTGAACATTTGAGAAAAAGCTACCGTTTTCATCTGGTCTACATTATAATTTGAGAAAGAGTTGGAATAAATAATTGCTAGGACGCTCTTCATTATGCAATAATGCACCTTCAGCACTACGTAAATTTTCAATAACAATATTATTTTTTCAGATTTGTTCGCAGAAAATCAGAAAATTACCCTTTGATCTTTCCTTATAAAAACACTTTTTTAAGCAGCACGTACGTCTATTTTGTATTCTAAACTGTAAAGAACAACAAAAATAAGAAGTCTGCTAACTTTCAGGGAGATACATTACTTTTTTATGCAGATTTTTACATTTACCATAAATCACCACCTTAAACATAGAAAAAATATTCACCTGTTCCGTTTACCTCCTGGGCATGAGTCTTCCAACTTGCTTCAAAGTTACATCTGGGAAAGATCTACTGAAAGCAGCGACGCCTATTGGGCCACGACCTATATTTTACAGCTGACAGAACATATAAAAAATATCCACTTGATACGTTTAGCTCAGCTTCTAAGTATCCACAAGGGCTAGAATCTTCAAACTTGCTCAGTGGGTACATCTCAGAAAGATTCACTGAATGCAGTGATGCATATTGGGCCTTGACCTTTATTTCACGCTTGATTGAACATAGAATTAAACATTCACCTGTTGCATTTGTCTCAGTTCCTAAGTAACCAGAAATGGCTCTTCAAACTTGCTCCATAGTAACATCTGGGGATGATCTACTGAAGTTCATGGTCAAGTTCATAGTTCATGGTCCAGTGATTTTGCCTTAAATCTTGAAGACTATTTGTTAAATGAAGCCTATTTGATAATTGAACATGATTGCTTGGGATAATGAGTCAGTAGGAACCGATGTTTGACCTCAAACGAACAATGGGTCAAAGTGACCTATAAATCAGGGTCCTATGATTTTTACCTAAAATCCTGAAGACTGATGTATGAACATGATTGTTGAGATGCTCTCAGATTGACCAGCTGTTTGACCTCAGAATAACAGTAGGTCGCAGTGACCTATACTTCGGTGAATCTTCTCATCTTTCTAACGCTATTACATCGATTTACCTTATACTGGGGTTAACCACAAGGGCTGGAGTCTTCAAACTTGCTCCATAAATACGTCTTTCTACTGAAAGCAGCAATGCATATCGGGTCATGACCTATATTTCAAGGTTGACTGAACTCAGAAAAATATTCACCTGTTGCGATTAGCTCCTGGGCATGAGTCTTCCAACTTGCTTCAAAGTTACATCTGGGAAAGATCTACTGAAAGCAGCGACGCCTGTTGGGCCATGACCTATATATTTTACAGCTGACAGAACATATAAAAATATCCACTTGATACGTTTAGCTCAGCTTCTAAGTATCCACAAGGGCTAGAGTCTTCAAACTTGCTCAGTGGGTACATCTCAGAAAGATTCACTGAATGCAGTGATGCATATTGGGCCTTGACCTTTATTTCACGCTTGATTGAACATAGAATTAAACATTCACCTGTTGCATTTGTCTCAGTTCCTAAGTAACCAGAAATGGCTCTTCAAACTTGCTCCATAGTAACATCTGGGGATGATCTACTGAAGTTCATGGTCAAGTTCATAGTTCATGGTCCAGTGATTTTGCCTTAAATCTTGAAGACTATTTGTTAAATGAAGCCTATTTGATAATTGAACATGATTGCTTGGGATAATGAGTCAGTAGGAACCGATGTTTGACCTCAAACGAACGATGGGTCAAAGTGACCTATAAATCAGGGTCCTATGATTTTTACCTAAAATCCTGAAGACTGATGTATGAACATGATTGTTGAGATGCTCTCAGATTGACCAGCTGTTTGACCTCAGAATAACAGTAGGTCGCAGTGACCTATACTTCGGTGAATCTTCTCATCTTTCTAACGCTATTACATCGATTTACCTTATACTGGGGTTAACCACAAGGGCTGGAGTCTTCAAACTTGCTCCATAAATACGTCTTTCTACTGAAAGCAGCAATGCATATCGGGTCATGACCTATATTTCAAGGTTGACTGAACTCAGAAAAATATTCACCTGTTGCGATAAGCTCCTGGGCATGAGTCTTCCAACTTGCTTCAAAGTTACATCTGGGAAAGATCTACTGAAAGCAGCGACGCCTATTGGGCCATGACCTATATTTTACAGCTGACAGAACATATAAAAATATCCACTTGATACGTTTAGCTCAGCTTCTAAGTATCCACAAGGGCTAGAGTCTTCAAACTTGCTCAGTGGGTACATCTCAGAAAGATTCACTGAATGCAGTGATGCATATTGGGCCTTGACCTTTATTTCACGCTTGATTGAACATAGAATTAAACATTCACCTGTTGCATTTGTCTCAGTTCCTAAGTAACCAGAAATGGCTCTTCAAACTTGCTCCATAGTAACATCTGGGGATGATCTACTGAAGTTCATGGTCAAGTTCATAGTTCATGGTCCAGTGATTTTGCCTTAAATCTTGAAGACTATTTGTTAAATGAAGCCTATTTGATAATTGAACATGATTGCTTGGGATAATGAGTCAGTAGGAACCGATGTTTGACCTCAAACGAACAATGGGTCAAAGTGACCTATAAATCAGGGTCCTATGATTTTTACCTAAAATCCTGAAGACTGATGTATGAACATGATTGTTGAGATGCTCTCAGATTGACCAGCTGTTTGACCTCAGAATAACAGTAGGTCGCAGTGACCTATACTTCGGTGAATCTTCTCATCTTTCTAACGCTATTACATCGATTTACCTTATACTGGGGTTAACCACAAGGGCTGGAGTCTTCAAACTTGCTCCATAAATACGTCTTTCTACTGAAAGCAGCAATGCATATCGGGTCATGACCTATATTTCAAGGTTGACTGAACTCAGAAAAATATTCACCTGTTGCGATTAGCTCAGTTTCTAAGTAACCACAAGGGATAAACTTGCTCCATATATACATCTGCGAAAGATCTTCTGGGAAAGGCCATGACCTGTATTTCACGTTGTTTAAACATAGAAAAAATACTTAGCTATTCCTTATACCTCCTGGGCATGAGTCTTTAAACTTGCTCCAAAGGTACGTCTGGGGAAGATCTACTGAAAGCAGCGATGCATATTGGGCCTTGACCTATATTTTACGGTTGATTGAACATAGAAAAAGTATAAAACTGTTGCACTCACCTCAGTGCCAAAGTAACCATAAGGGCCAGACTAGCTTAGAGTCTTCAAACTGGCTCCATGGATACATCCGGGAAAGATCTACTGAAAGGAGCGATGCATATCGGGCCATGAACTATTTTACAGGGTTGATTGAACATAGAAAAATATTAACCTGTTGCGTTTAGCTCAGTTTCTAAGTATTCACAGGGGCTAGGGTCTTCAAACTTGCTCCATAGATACGTCTTAGGAAGATCTACTGAAGGCAGTGATGCATATCGGGCCGCGAGCTATATTCCATGTCATGTGATTTTACTTTATATCTTTGTATCTCGAAGACTTTGTGATGTATGAACACGATACTTAGGATAAGTCAAAATGACTCAGAGTTTGACCTCAAACTAAAATTAGTCCACAATGACCTATATTTCATGGTCCAATGGTTTTGCCTTATATTTATAAGATTATTTGATGTCCGAACATGATTGCTTGGGATAATAACTCAGTACGACCCGATGTTTGACCTCAAACTAAGATTAGGTCACGGTGAACTATGGTCTAGTGAATTTGCCTTATATCTTAAAGAAAATTTGATGTACAAACATGATTCTTGGAATAATGACTCTGTAAGACCAAATGTTTGACCTAAAACTAACATAAGGTCACAATGACCTATATTTAATGGTCCAGTGATTTTGCCTTATATCAGAAAGACTGTGTAATGTATGTACATGATAGCTTCGGATAGTAATTTAGTATGACTAGATGCTTGACCTCAGACTAAAAGTAAGTCACGATTGCCTATATTTTATGGTCCAGGGATTTTGCCTTATATATTGAAGTTTTTCAGTTTCAGTTTTATTCTTTATTAGCTCAGATCACCACAAGAGTGATATATGAGAACAGCAATACAACATATAAACAACATCAAACTATTTGATGCTCGACTATGATTGCTTGGAGTAATGACTCAGTATTAACCGATGTTTTAGCTCTAATTAACAATAAGTCACAGTGACCTATATTTCATGGTTCAACGATTTTGCCATATATCCTGAAAACTATTTGATGTATGAACATGATTGGTTGGGATAATGACTCAGTAAGACCCAATGTGTGCTCTAAAATTAACAGTAGGTCACAGTGGCCTATATTTCATGGTCCAGTTATTTTGCCTCATATCTTAAAGACTGTTTGCTGTATGAACATGATTCTTGAGATAATGACTCAGTATGACTGGACGTTTGACCTCGAACTAATAGTAGGACGCAGTGACCTATATTTCATGATCCAGCGATTTTGCCTCGTATTTCAAAAACTATTTCATGGATTTTCATTTTACATCGGTTCATGGTTTGGGCCAAACTGTGAGTGACCTCATACTTATTTTCATCAGTGTGCCCTATATTTCATGGTCCAGTGATTTCAGTCAATATCTCTAACACTGTTTTATGGACTTGCATCACAGTTGGGTTAATGCATTGGGCTGACACTATGAGTGACCTCATACTAATAGTAGGTCAGTTTGACCTTTACTTCACGGTCCAGTGGTTTAAAGACAGAACTTCTCTGCCAAGGGGGGGGGGGGGGGGGGGGGGTGGAGGGGGGTCTGTTTCCAAGCACATAGCAAAGTAACCTGTACAGGTAAAAGTGTGAAAACTTGGTCAACCAATTCGTGGACCAGAATTAACAGTTACGATGCTTTTATTGGCTGACTGTAGGTGTTGACACGATGTGATCAAGAGACAGAATGACACTCTGGAAGTTATTCCTCCTTGTATGGTAACATCTCTGTCTTTAAACAAATTTTTCAGACACTATTTCATTGATTTGTATTATACATGGTGTAATGGTAAACCAAACACAGTGATTGATTTCATGTTACTTCGAGGTCACTATGACATAATATTATATTTCACATTTCATTGATATTGTCTTATCGCTGGCAATATTTTAGAGATTTTAGGAGAGCTGTTTATCCTCATTTCACTAGGCCGATGTTGTCCATATTAAACTTGCGCTTGTTAAAGTCAAGCTCCCGTAAGTCGCGTCTTCTGACAATTCTTGTAAATTATCCTGGCTACCCTCGGATATTTAGTACTAAAAGAGAATTGCAGAAAAGAATTATTTTTAGCAGGGCATAGCTATCCTTGGAAAACGGGTAGTTATTCCAGATTTCACTGACGTTCCTTGTGCACTTATTGAAGCTGCTTTGTCACATATTACCACCTTAAATGAGTATTTTTAAAAACAACCAAAAAAATTCAGAGATGGAGATAATACACATGATGGGCAAATATTATTGTTCAGAATACCTGCAAATTTTGACTCTCATATCAGTTTGTTTTACCTCAACTTTTCCAATGCATATTCAAGAATGTATACTTAAATATATTCTAATTATTCTTAATACGTCGCTTAGTGGAATTTGCTCTGTGTTCCGGTATTGACATAACAATGTCTAAAAATCTCTTCAATCGTAACACATGTATATGCAGCCAGAGACTTATGCAATCTGACAGCCTCAGACCTTCGTATATGTTGTTCTAATTCTTGTAATGATGATGTCCAACAGACTCAGCGGAAAAGATTCCGGGCTGCACCACCTGGCACCGAGTGAGTGAGTGAGTGAACTCGGGTTTAACGTCCCACCAACAACGAGGTCATATGGAGAGGGACCTCGATTTAAAGTCTCATCCGAAAGACACCTGGTACCGAGTCTGTCCATTCTTAAACCTTCATTAAACCCATTGCGTTTTGGGTATTTTTTGACGATCCGCTGAAATTGTCGTCTGCATCAAAAATCAAGAATATTTTGACAATATTGGTCTAACTCTTGTAGAAATGGTGTCTAGGCAGCAAACAGTTTGGATCTCACATCAGGCCCCACCTTTGTGGGGCCTGATTTTGCCCAGATACCCCTAAAGAGGTATCCCGAATGGAATGGGTTAAACCTGAGGTTAAAATACATGTATATCTGAGCAATCAAAACCTTTCAACCTGGGAAAAGAAAGAAAGAAAGAATACAGATAAGTCATGTAGGAATAGATAGATAAGAATAATCTTACTCTTTTATTTGATCAGAAATCCCGTGGTAAGAGATGTCTCACCTGTTGGAAAACAACGAGCAGTGTGGTTGGTTTCCACTTTTGTTTCAAACTTCTATTACTGAGAATTTATTTAATTACCAGATTTTCTGCAACAATATCATACTGAAGATTAGGACACAGCTGCCTAAGCAAACAGTTCAGACCCTGATCAGACTGCTCTGTTTGCCGTATTGCAAAGACGTTTTTGACAAAACATATATTGTAAAAAACAGTTTGTCCAGTTTGTATGAGGATTTCAAATGCAGGTGCCCAAATATTTAGAGTTGTTTCAGTCAGCCAAAGTTCAACGTAAGTTACCCATAAAACTTCTAATAAGTTTTAATAGTAAACTAATTGTCTGATTAGTATATTGACATAAAGTTTAAGAAAATACATAAGATGTGATTATAAAACTTAACATCCTTTTGACAAAAACTCAGTGTTATGACAAGAAATTATTCCATTTGGAGACGATGTTCGTAATGTATTTAGCTTGTTATAGAACCCTTTCTTACTATTACAGTGAAGACCTGATTGTATATGTTTATATAATGGATAAAATACAGTTTAATTTAAAGCTGTATTTCTTATTTTGTCAAAGACAGATGTTTTTAGTTTATTGGGCGTCACAATCCTATTGAGCAACGGTCCAGTGACACTGCTATTTCATTAAAGGAAATACACTATCACAGTATCCGAACTCACTGTACCATCTCTTCCGGTTTTCATAGCGTTGAATCGAGAGTACAAAGTTCGCTTATAACCAGTAGTCGGAAATCATTATGTTTTGAGATTTTATCCGGAATCTGCTGCGTCATTTATAGTTAGTCAGCTTCGAAAATGTAAAGAGGTAAGTTTGATATAATTTGCTCTTCGGTCTTTTACTTATTACCCTGTATAATGAAAACCTCATGGCCGTCACAAAAAAATTATTCCGAACAGCTTAATTTAACACGAGTTTGTGTCGTGCAAAACCTAGCTATCATCTTAAAATCAAAGCTAACAAACTGTAGATTGATAACGCCTTCCGTTTATTTTAAAGATTTTTATAAAACATGTGAGAAAAGGCCAAAATGGTTTTAGAATCATGCCAAGGGCGATTTGAATAATGTACCGTTTACTACCCACCCAATGATTGGGTGGGTAGTAAACGGTACGGGGCCATACACGACATTGTACAGGGCAATAAAGTGAAAGACCGAAGAGCAAATTATACTGAACTTACCTCTTTACATTTTCGAAGCTGAATAACTATAAATGACGCAGCATATGCCGGATAAAATCTCAAAACATAATGATTTCCGACTACTGGTTATAAGCGAATATTTGTACTCTCGATTCGACGCTATGAAAACCGGAAGAGCTGGTACAGAGCGTTCAGATACTGTGACTATCTCACATTGGTAATTACATGATAGGGTCATAAAACAGAGGGGTGTGTTCTATTGGCTGGTTGGTTGTTTTGGGTATAACGGCTCTTTGAGACAATATTTCAGTTTATATCGAGCCGCCTCCCAGAGGGAGAAAAAGAAAACAGATCTGACGGACGAAAGAAAATATCCAAACAACACCCCCACCAAGCACTGCATGCCCCTGCCCTCCTAGGTACCAAATTATGAGGACGCCCCGGTACCATGGATACTGTAAGTTACGAAGCACCATCGCCCGACCACCACCCACGGGTGTGTTTTATATAGCATGAAATAATGTCTTTAAGAAAATTCCATACGTTGACGGTTTTTGAAGCAAAGGGACAAATTAAAGTAATGCGTACACTGTCAGGGACAGCAACTCTGCCATTTACATTTTTTACCTCCCTTCACAATAGGATTCAGTTGTCAAAGAAAAGAACTTGCCCCTCCCACCCCCCCCACCAAGAGGATTTTTTTAAAGTAGACCCCTTCTTCGAAGGGCTATTCTATCAATTGCCTACTTTGTGACGCTGATAAACATTGCATTCTGTTGATGCCAACTTCGTAACATTGACAAATGCCAACTTTGTATACACTGACTAACATTGTTTTCTGTTGTTGCCAACTGACAATTGAGCTGCGACATGACAAAACTAACAAAGTGGCATTTGCGCCCAGCGGAGACTTAGGTCAGCCTGGGCATCCGACCAGTCTGATCAGAGTCTTCGCTGTCCACATGGAGCTAGCTTAGACGCTTAGCTACCCTCTAAGCGCACATCAAAGACTCTGATCAGACTGGGTGGATGCACAGGCTGATCTGAATCTCAGCTGGGCGCACATGCCACTTTCTTGGTTTTGTCGTGTCCGCGGCTCAAGCATTGTATTCTACCCATGGCCAACTGCATTTTATTCTGTCGTTGCAAGTAAAATGATAGGCAATGATCAGGAATTAATACAATCAAATCCCAAATCACGCCCTCAAAAGCAAATGGGAAAGAAACAACGCACAAAAATTGTTCAAAGTTCACGAAGGATAGGCACGGTAAACTGAATGAGCAGCTGTTTCCTAAACAGGTGGTACTCTAATAGAAAATAGCAGCAACATCTATTTTTATCTATTTTCCTTCATTTATTTATTTTAAAATACAAAACAAAACAGGACGTCGAATGGGCAGCTATTCAGTTGACCAGACTGCTATAGACCATAGATAACATAGACAAGTGGACATAACAACATACAGAGGACTCGACAGTATCGGATCAAGTTCAATAAAGCTCCTGTTTTATTGTATATGAATGCCAAAATTATGCATGTTATGACATATAATAATTGCACAATATCCCTTTCTGTCTATCCATGTCAAAATATTGATGAAATTTATTCCTTTAAGGGCAGATAAACTATCCTGACTTACAGGAGAGTCTTACGACAGTAACGAATCAGGTGCGACAGTATCGGGTCATATGACATTATTTTATAGCAGAGTTCCTAAAAGGCATTCTGCCGACCTTCTTAGCTTCAATAATTTGGCTACATAAAAAGTTGGACCTATTAAACTCTCAGAGAAATCTTGTACGGCCTTTCAACGATATTTTTCATGTGGTCCTTCACCTTCACCAGCCGGGCCGGGTAGCGCAATCGGTAGGGCACCTGACTCGTAAGTCAGAGGTCCTGGGTTCGAATCCCGGTCTGGCCACATACTTTCGTTTCTCCTTCCGCTGATTCAAGATGGGCAGTTGTCAGTTACTGGCGAAAGTATGTGCACTTAGTACTGGTTAACCGCTTAGGAGGTCTAAGCCTGCCCAGGAATAGTGTGGTTAGGTTAACTGACCGTCCCGACATGACCTTAGATGTTTACCGTGGACGTTAAGCATCAAATCAACCAACCAAAATCACCAGCAACGGTTATGTCTGTTAAATAACAGTTGAATGTATACAAATATACAAGCATGCCTAAAATTCTTAACTCAGTAATCCCCTGCGCCCATAGCACGGAACTACTCTAACAGTAAAGACCACAATCTGCCTTTGCAAAGTGTAGACCCCTATAAGACCGTGGTGTCTGATCAGGATCAACAAATTTACGGTGATTTTCCGCCTTAACATTGATATTTCAATGCAATCAGTCTATAAACACTTCATAGTCTGTCTTTCGACGAATCTGAGTCTACACAGTGTACAAATGTCCATCTGTTGAAAGTCAGTCATTAATGGGTTCACACACATGCGAGCCGATCTCAAATATTTCTTCAGAATAATTAGCAGAAGCTTAGTTGTGCTGCGCATAACCTTCTTTTATCATACGCTAGTGTGTGGGGCGTGGGCTGTTATGTTACGATTATGTGATGTTACGAAAAGGACATTGTCTTATTTTTATACGGATCTTCTTTGAAAGCAGACACAGCAGCCAATCAGGTAGTTGATTTATGACTTGCTGTAAGCACCAGACCATGCATTCAACATCAAATTTTCCAGCTAATGCCTGTATTTTAGTTCAAATTATATAATGATACGTTACTGTCGCACATTGGTGCCCCACTTTTAAAGTCTTTAGTTTTATCAAATACTGGGATGTCACAAAAATAATGACTGCCTGGCGGCGGCTGCAATTTTATGGGTGCCAGGACACATTAGAAAGAAGAATTGGTTTCAATCCCTTAATGATAAAATAGTTTAAATAACCGAAATCTATTCATAGGGTAACGAGCGACAGACGAAATGCAAGCGCCGCTGAAGAGGGGCCAAGCTTTTCAACAACTCTGAATTGTTTCACAGCCGCACATTTCGATCGAATTTTTCACCCTGCACTTTGTCATTGGTCTAACTTGATGACTGTATTATAATGGTAAAAAAATATTTGCTTGATTTGTGAGAAAAATGGGTGAACACTTATAAGTGATCCGATACTGTCGACGATCCGATACTGTCCACAGACACTTGGGGTCAGTAGGTGCATATGGTCGAAAATTGATCTCCTGCAGCTTTTTTCTCACTTATTTTTACAATTTAGTATACCTGAACACCTCCTTAACTGAGATAAATGGTTTGGTCATGTATAGAAAACGTTTGCAATTATCGATATTTGCTCCCTTGGCTTAAAAATGAACTCTGTGCTCATCAATCTTGACCCCTCTCTCGGTAAACAGTGCTGCGCCTTCCGAATTCAACGGAATCATCTAAGATACTTACGTCCCTCAGTTCGCCAGACATTGGCCTTTACGTGGACACCGGCATCATTTCAAACTTCTCTCAAATTCTTGCTATTTCTCGCCGAATTTGTAGAAAAATAAGGACAAAAATCTTGATTAGCAGCGCCGGGGACAATGGTTCCATGCCCTAATATCTAGTCACAAATATTGATAGGACAACTTGGGACCAGTTTATGAACCGCAGTTGCGCATGACAGGAGACTGGTTCTCTTTCGAATTACTACACGAGAACTACCGAATGCCTACGGAATTTGAAATTCAGTCTACCTGTCGCGCGCATATGTGTAAACATTGTCCCCGGCGCTGCTAAAATAAGTGAGATAAAATTTCCTTTTAAAAGGAAGGCTTGCCCAGCTAAGACAGTGAAATTATTCAAGTGAACCCAATTGTTAGTGCATTTTCAGTTGCTAATTTTTATTTAGCAAAGTATTTGATTTCTTAACTTCTTGAATGGCGGCATTATCTACAGGTGTGAGGTAAAAACAAGTGTAGAATTTATTTGAAAATCAGATCAAGGAAATATTTAAACACACACACGCACGCACGCTCGCACGCACACTCGCACGCACGCACGCACGCACAGTTTTTCAACGTTTTGGCTGTTAGGCATGTCTCAAGGAAAATTACTATATGGGCCTATTTCAAGATTGATTGATTGATTTGTGCTTAACGTCCACGGTAAACAACTATGGTCATGTAGGGACGGTCAGTTAACCTAACCACACTATTCCTCGGCAGGCTTAGACCGAAGCGGTTAACCAGTACTAAGTGCACATACTTTCGCCAGTAACTGACAACTGCCCTTCTTGAATCAGCGGAAGGAGAAACGAAAGTATGTGGCCAGACCGGGTTTCGAACCCAGGACCTCTGACTTATGAGCCAGGTACCCTACCGATTGCGCTACGTGGCCCGGCCCTATTTCAAGTCTTTTCTATATGGCTGCTAAGTCACATTTAGTTTGAATAAAATTTTAGGAAAGACTGTTTCAAACCAATGTCTATGGAATCTTGGCACATCTGGACTTCGCATCAAAAGAAGACAACAAATTTATATTCACTGAACTGTATTTTTGATTTTAGTAGCACCAGTGACAGTGAGTAGAATAAAATTTTGCATGCTGCTATTGTTTGAGATAATAACTTGCTTTACACCTTTTGGGAACAATAAAGCACAGAACTCATTGTGTTCATATTTCCATGAACTTCCGAAAAATGAAATTTATCTCTTATATTTATACGATGTTATCACATCAATTATGTTACTTATTTGTGACGTTCTGGCTAACTTAACAAGGCAAGGACGAAGAATAGTTATTTACCAACGTGTTTGGTAACGACGTTCAACAGCCGTCACAATGACATGACGTATATCAAACGTTCCGTCGGCCAATCAACTTATCGAAGTATCCGTGACGTCGCTTACGCGTAACATTGCATGAATGCGTGTTGTTCATGGATGTATATACCAAAAAAAAAGAAAAAAAAAAGAAACGCATATAGTAAGATTTCCCATTTAATTTACCTTTTATAGCATGATTAGAAAATGTCTAAAAATCCGTAGTTCTGCTCAAATCTTGCTCAGACTTCATCATGGCGTAGATGAGTATCTGTAGCTTCCACACGCATAAAAATACGCATTAATGAAATCGCTGACAATGGCCTCTTATTGAAGACTGACATTGAAAACTGACCCCTGCCTTGTTTTGAGACGCGTCACAAAGTACTGAATTGACACAAATGAAATTTTCGGGTTGAACTGTCCGATTGTCTATCTATAACACTGTATGATTTATTGTTTTAAAATATCTGTTATTCCCGAGAAAATACCAAAACATTACTGTGTGCGTTTCTTTTTTTTTTTTTTTTTTTTTTTTTGTGTGTGTGTGTGTTTGGTATATATGAACATCGTCAGCCCAGTTAAGGTTCATCTAAGGAAATCGTCGACACGTGAAAATATGTCTCTGTACATTTCTTAAAAAGGCAGCATTAGAGAGTGTTACAATAAAACGTTAATGCAGAACATCAATACGCCGTGACAGTCAGTCACATTTAGCTTCTGCGCCCAGTAGGCCTAACTGTGCACATATAAAGGAATCTCGACACTAGCAAAGGTAGCCTAATATAGAATTATGCGGTGCTTTTAAGCTGATTATAGTTTATTGGTTTTCTTCTGCTACTGTATACGTCATAAGCATGTGGGCAGGTTCTTGACAAACATGCATCAGGATGCCTGAGCTGCTCGGATTTATTTTCTATTCAGACAATATTTTAGTTTAGCCTGCTACTAGCAGAAACTAGGTAGATTTACATGTGTATTACTTAACTGCTCCTGCATCTGCGGCATTATCACCGTCGGTGGCGTATACTTAGCGTTTTTGGTTGAGCGGTTTTTGTGACAATGCGCAAACAGGCGAAAAATAGCACGTCCTAATGTATTATTGGAAATAGACTTAAACTCTTAAGGTTTCATCATATTTTTACTCCATGTAACAGGAATTAACATGGTTATTTTTTGCCCATAAAATGATAGAGAAAGTTGACGCAGTAATGCGGCATAGAAATTAACGTGTATGTTAAACCATTTGTATTTCAATTTTTTTCAATTAAATTTATTTATTTTTATTAGTGAAAGGTGATGATACAGTAATATGTCAAGCTTTCAAAAATATATGTATTCTGCTGGCTATCACTCAGGCGTGTAATTATTTGCGTTCAAATTTGTATATTTATCATGTTCTTAAAAATTATCTTTATTTTTTAAGACATTAGTCTACTGAGTAATACAAACTTAACGAAGACTTGTTGCAAATTATATAAGTATTACCTCCCTTGAAACATGCTATATTGGCGATTCATAGGTAAATCCTGTTTTATGCCATATGCGACCAACAAAGGTACCTATCAGATTGCATTTTGCGCAGTCTGATCAATACCATGTGGGCGATCGCATACATTTACCTGTTGTCGGATGTGGATAAAAAATATTGCATCGAGGCAAAGCAGCGGGCGAAATTGTATGTATTTTGTGACGTACGCGAAGGTACAATTTTTTTTTATATAGTTGAGAACGAACTCTCCGGCATATACTAAAATATAGAGTGGAGTCAACCTTTGCAGTGGAGCCTTAGACTGGAGTGTTTCTCCCTCTTTTTTTTTTTTTTTTTTTTTCTAGTTTCTTTTAGAGTCAGATGATAAGTCGCAGGATGTTAGATGATGACATCTCCTTGACTCAGAGACTATCGGAATTAAAACCAGATCTATTGCTCATTAGTCCATTGTCAGTGTACAAATAAGCTGGCTGTGTAAACGGAAATACATACCCAGTAATCAAGTAAGCCCACCACACCAGCCAGCTAGTAAGCCAGTAAGTAAGTTCTTATACTTCTGTTCAAACAGTCAGATGGTACAATTTGATTTGGTAGGAATTTGACATGATTTATGTACCTTTTAAGTTCAGCCGGCAAACCTATTTCAAACTGCCAAAACTTAACGCTGCTGACTCGGATAAATACATGTATACAGTATGGCCATAATGTTTAATTATTGTTCCCAACAGTATACTTGGCCTGGCCTTGCTTGGTTCATGGTATTATGCTTTCAAGCAGGCTATTATGTGATTTCAGATAGTCTGGCTAGTCCAGAAGATAAATCAGAAAATGCCCCTTTGCATTTTGCAACTGGTCATTGCCCGTAAATGGTGCGGCAAGGTATGTATCTTCGCGTACGTCACAAAATGTCTGGACAAGAAGTCCAGACATTTTAAGTCAGATAAGTTCACGCTAAATCTCCACTCCAAAAATACCACTCAAAAAAAAAACAAAAAAAAAACACGCCACTCCATAGGTTGACTCCACTCCATATTTTAGTATATGCCAACACTCCTGGTATTTTCCGAATGAGCGTGACGTATCGTTTCGTCTAAAAATAACTCGGTATCACTAAACGACATGAATACTGGCTTGCGGCCGAAACCGCAAGCCAAAAAAAGCTGCAGGAGATCAATTTTCGACCAAATGCACCTACTGACCCCAAGTGTCTGTGATACTGTCGAGTCCCCAGTATAACACTGAGGAACCAAATACAAGTATGGTTGATGTACCTGTTTTCAGGGTGCTCCAGAATTCGGGGTATTCTAATAGATTATACCACTCCTTTTTCCGAGGACGTCTTTTTTTTTTTTTTTTTTTTTTGCAAGTAGAAAGTTGAATCAGCATGTTTTATCATACCATAATTGACGCGCGAGAGCACGTTAGTTTTGACGTCATCCATGACGTCTTCGTTGGTGACCGTGGAAGCGGCCATATTGGGAAATGCAAAGTTTATGGAAAGTACCGACGAACATGACAAGGCTCAAGTATGAACTTTTTTCTGATAATTCAACGAGCGTTTCTACATGCTTAAGAACTGCAGGTCTCCCGAAGGCAGTTGCTATCAGAAGCATCTGCAAGCTCTTTTGCATTTTGAAGGCGAGCTCTTCAACGAACCCCGAAAACTTGAGCAGTTTCGGAGAGCAGATTCAGTTGAGCACCTGTTTCGATTTGAGCAACTTTGTAAACATGTGGAGACATGCGGGCATGAAATGCAAGTTACATAGATCTATTACTTAACACATATTTTCATATGCACACAGACTACCGTTTTTGATCTTTGTTTATATCACACAGTTTTTATGTTGCGAATAAACGTTACTCGAGTAATACCCCGAAAACTGGTGCAACCGTCATATTGCCTTGGAACGGTCAGTAATAAATAGATTACTAGGGGCTTAGGGACTGACCATTTGATGGGGGGGGGGGGGGGGGGCCTGGTATATTTATCCCCAAAAATCCCTGTCTTTGGATATGCAAGAAAAAAATAACCTGGCTCATAAGGGGGTTAAAAAACATAATCTGGCCTCAAAAGTAAGAGAAAAAAATAACCTGTCTCCACCCAAAATTTCAAAAAAATATATAGTCTGCAGATAATTCCATTGGAATTGAGTTTTTATAATGTCTCTGGCTTCTGGGGGCTGCGCCCCCAGACCCCCATATTTATAGTAATATTTTAATATTATCTACAATTGGTTTACACCAGTGGGCCCGCATGTGCATACATTTACAAAAACATCCTATACAACATTCACATACATGTATTATTGATCTGCCACATTACTTAGTAAATGTTTCCACTAAAACTGAATTGCAAAAGAGTCACTAGCTTATGGGAGACAAAACCATTATGGCAAATAAACACTCTAAAAGGCAAAAGTCCTAATATAAAAACCCTTATTTTTATCAGCATTCCTAGTTTTTCTCTATTTTTTCCAGTCTTAAAATTGCCATTGAAATTGGGAAATTGCTTTAGCTTCTGGGGGGGGCGTTGCCTCCCAGACCCCCTTTGTTAACTTCTTAGCACATATAGTCAGGACGCTGAAGCTGAAAAAATGCAACTTTAATGCCCCGGCGATTCGAAAGGAAATTTTTATCAAATTTGATAAACATAACATTTGGGCTCTATGATAGGGTATGATATGGTCACTGAAATAGAATCCCGTGCTTTTAATTACCCCTTTTTACCCCTACCCCTTTTAAACCTTAATTTGCTCAAAATGAAAACGCTATAATCCTGTCCATTTAGAGGCGCACTAAAGTTTTCTGATTAATTCATGAAATGACGTATTTGTGTGCAAAGTATCAGTTTCTGAAATAATTTACAAAATGCATGCTTAGAATATTAAGAAAACCGGTGTATACACATATTTACACAAGGATAATTAATCCTACCAATTGTCGGTGTTCGAAGATACTAAATTTCATTTTAAATCGCTGTCTTCTAGATTCTCATCAAACTGTGCATAGAATTATAGGGCAGCAGACTCGCAAAATATCCAATGATAATGACACTGCACTCTGCACTTCATAAAACGTTTCTCTTTGGAGTCTAACCACCACCACGGATCCCGTTTTCCTCAGACGTCCATTTCAATTTGAATTTCAATTTGAATTTTTCCCCATGCTGTGCAGTTTTAACAAGAAAACCAGCCCAACCACTTCTGAATCTGCAAAGGCTTTCAACAACTTACGCATTCGTATTATCACTGGCGTTTGTCTGTTAATACTCGATCGTTACATACGTTACTTAGTATTTTTTTACTATAAAGAATAATGAATGAAGACGATTCAGAAGATATATAAAGATGTAGAATACAAAAACAGGATCATATTTGTTTTACTTCATTAGAGTATAGCTACTATAATTTGTAAAGAAAAAGAGTTTCGAAAAGCTTTTCATAGCAAGTAATACAAATTATATATGTTACCCATGAAACGAAAATAATTAATAAAATAAAATAATATTTCAACTTTAAATCATTCCGTCGTTCAAGTATGTTTTTGAAAATAGTGCTTTAAAACTCTGCATTTTTCCATTGTCTTAAAAGCTAATACTGTACTGTAACAAAATGAAGTTTTATACATGTAATTGGTATTTAGTGTGTAATGAAGTATTTTGACAGCATCTGTAAATATGTTAAGTTAGATTGACACTAGTGTAATGATAGAAGTATCAAAATTGAAAAAGACAATGTACTAACGAATATTTGCAATTACTGACAGGCGGAAAAATGAGCAGAATTCAAATTTATGTTCAAACAATAACCAAACGTCATGGTTTGAAGAGTAATTACAACGTAAACTGCTTAGATATCAAAAGAAGCTGTTCAGTGATATGCATATGGTAGATATTAGCAGAGTTGTGGGATCACTGTTTCCTCAAGTAGGTGGTTTGCATTGTGAAAAGCGTTATTTTGCAAGTTCGTACGTCTCTCCAGAGAAAAAACTCGTTTACATTTTGACTATCTTAATTTATTTCTTGCTATGTTGTTACAGTGTATTTATTAGATATGCATGCAGACCCAAGTTTACGTGTATGAGATGTAGAAAACGTACATAGAAAAATGTAAATAAAATTACCCAGGAAAGGCCACAATTACAAAACGCAGCCCACCCAAGACACCGAAAGAAGATGGGAAACATGCAAACGACAAAACGGAACAGCACATCTCTGGTAACAGACACTCTATTCCAACACAGAGAAACGGTACATAAGTAAGCACTAAAAACAATACAAAATACATTCAAACATTTAATACATCTAATTTTACCTATTTTCTATTTTAAACCCACAAAACAAAATAGAAAGCACATAGGACAGCTATACATGCGACCACAAGGCAGGAAAACCAGCCAATGGGAATCGCATATAGAAGTTTTCATATTTGTATAGACAGGAGTACATAATCTACCAGGGGCTTTAACTAGTTTTATTCGCGCAACCTCACATTTCCTTCTGATGCTGCAACAACACGTAGGTGTTGCGTCATAAATATGGATGTTGTTAGATATTTGAATATGCAACGAAAAATGAAGTTTCAAACGGCTCACACAACAGTCATCATATGTATATCACGTATATAACAGAAGAAATAAAAGCATCAGCACAGAATTCAGTATCCGAATAAATAAGTAAAATGAAAGATTCTTACTGAACATCTAGTATAATTACTCAATGTAAAATCTTCTCTATCGTACACTTAACTGCTTGAAACATTTTGAATCAGTGTGTGCTGCACTGGCTATACCAAGTGAATACTTATTAAAACTTATTTTCTAAGAAATCTAACATATGCCGGAAAACTTCGATATATGAAGAATAGATAGCCATAGTTGCTACAGCCATTGATTATATCTAAAAGTAGTGGGTGCACATGCCACCATAAAAATAAATAAATAAGAAAACGAGATTGTTAGAGGTATTAGACTTTCATCTGTTTGGCATGTATGCGAATAGACGTTATTCTGCGTTACTCATATAATTGTAATTTGAACATTGTTTCATTCTGACAGTACCAAACGATAATATTTGTCTATGAATAAGCTGCTTTCAAGGCCTCAATGTCTGCATGCCCCAAGCCTTCAGTCTTATCATGTGTATTTAAACCGACTAGTTTTATCAGTATTGAGCATAAAATCGCAACAATTAAGCACGAAAGCTTTTATAGCTAAAATATTACGATACTTCATCCCATCTCAACTTAAATCTAAAACAAAGTCCGAAAATTGAACTTGAATAGCGTATTCGACCGTTAATTACGTATCCATTTAAATAAACTGTCAGTGTTTCAATTAGGTACCAAGGTTTACTTGCCAAAATGTCAGCAACGTTACCGGTTTGTAGCGCTCTCATCAGTTATAATGCAAAATATTAAAAATATTCTTGTTGTCACGAGTTACCCAAAGAAGGAAAATACCGTAACTTATAAGATGCCCCGTTATCAGTCTATTCAGTAGTTTTGTCAGTGTTTATGGTAACGGGACGTGTAATTCACAATATTTGCCACATCTACATGGTGCTATCTGCACTCAAAATGTTACAAAATAAAACATTTTACTTATAGTCAGACGGCGAGCATTTGACCGGAGGCTGGAGGCTGTGAAAATACATTATCTCAACGTGCAGCATTTTGGCAGTGAAAATTTTGATTAGCAGTACCATTAACTAATAAGAAGTTTACATATTTCCGATGTTGTACTAATAAGCGCATGCTGTATCGCCGTCTTTAGGGCCTTTAAAAATTATCAAAAAGGTCAATGCAATGAAATATCGTAATTTATTGATATAATTGGGCTGTTTCTTGATTTTAACTGAAACTTTAACTTGAGCATTGTCGTTTTACTGGTAACGAAAAATACCTTCATGCAAGTCTCATAAAAGAATGCGTACTTTGTGAGCAGATGCTTATTTTCGATTTGGCAGATGATTTTCTGTGCCTCATGTCATTAAATTCCAGTGTGTATTTTTGTTTTCTCACCTTTCTGTAGTCTTTCAATTTCTATGCTCTATGAACCGGTTTTTTCAATAATCAATGTAACAGCAGGTTTTGTTGTGTAAATTATTAGTAATTCCCCAATTTTATACTTATTTATATCAAAAAGAACGATGGTGTTTGATTATCACTTGACTGACACCTTTATAAATAACAATGTTCAGAACTTCAGTAGTTATTTTCCCTGGGGTAATAACTTCTCTGTCTCTCAGTTTATCTATTTGTTTCTTTTTATTGCCTTAGCTAAAAGTCACGTATGTTAGTGTCATGAGAAGCGTAGCAAGAAAATTGAACCGTTGGTTAATCATGTCAGCAAAAGTGTTGAGCGTTGCTACAAGAAGAAAGAAATAGCAAAAAAGACTGTTTGTTCAGTATCTGTCAAGTCTTTTAACACATAACAACTCTCTTTTCTGTTTCACGTATAAAACGCAGCTTCTGAGGGCCTTAAACTGCTTGGTGAAAATAGCGACAAACTTCTGTCAACAATATTTCTTTAAAAAAATGTCTGAATACCGTATTTATGAGAGTTTCTTGGGAGTTGGTTAAGGTTGCTGATTAGCTGTGATGTAAAGGAATACATTTTGTATAAATGTTATCTACGTTAAAAATACGTTAATGCAAGTAGTAACATGGGCGAATGGCAAGGAATCGAGCAGGCTGAAGTTCTAATATTTGAAGATGATTTTAAAGGAGGATATACTAGCAAAAGAAAACAAAACGATTCTGCCTTCAATTTATTTACATTTTGGGGATATTCTCATACGTAACGTCTATAACCGAATGTTAAGGCTTTAAGCCAAAATGGACAGAAAGCTAATAAGTTTCAGTCGTTAGCTGTATAATAGGCTTCTTCTAAAACTTATGTTGCTTGCTTGAAACTCTGCTTCAAATTACATGAAAATAAGGAGAAAGGCAGTCGATCATTTTTAGCATTTCTTTGGTACCCAGTTATCTCCCCTTATTTTACACCCTGGATCCACTTTTCAGGACCACATCATAAAGTTGGGATGATAAACTTTCATAATATACCAAATTCATCCTTTCGAATTGTCGGGGCATTAAACTCGAAAAATAGGCCCTTTTTGAATTTCAGGGTCCTGACAATTGCTTTCAGCCATTTTATTAATTGCCATTCATGTACATGTATAATGTGACTCTATCATGTAAGTAATGTGACTCTATCATGTAAGTATTTATCAAACTTTCTAAAATACGAATAAAGCATGTTTGGGCATGTATTGGGATAGAAAAAAACCTAAATTCCTAATGTTAGCTCTAAAACTTTGCCAAAATAGCCCTAAATTTTGGCCAAAATATCCCTTATTTAAAGCCTAATTTTTTGCCAAACTCATACAGGGATGTCTGTATCTGTACCTTAGATGAAAAGAGTAACATGCTCCAGGCCCTGGGTTGCAAAAGCAAGCTAAGCCATGCCCTTGGCCTGGTTAAAGACAGCACCATGTTCTTTTTGTGAGAAAAAAGGGGTAAAAATACTGATGTGGGTAAAATAAAAGGATATTAAGGTCAAGTAAACAAGGATCTGATAGTTCAGCTATAAAATTTAAAAAAAAATAACCTGTTTGAGTTAGTTTGTAAAAAAAATAAATTAGCTCCCACAAGGTGAAAAAAAAAAAGAAATTGTTTCCAGAGGCCAGTGAAATAAAATGTCGTGTCTCCATCAAGAATACCAGGCCCCCCCCCTCCCCTTCCCCCCCCCCCCCCCCCCCCCCCCCCCCTCAGAATATCAAATGGTCGGTCCCTTAAACTAGTTGTTTTTTATCGATTTGTGCCAACTTTGTTACTATGACAATCATCATATTCTATCTACTGGGACAGATAGATCTGAGCGAAAAGTGTAGACCCAGACTAGACTACTCCCAAAAGGGCATTATAATCAGGGTCTACACTATTTGCAAATCCATCTGCATCTTTTGCACACACAACTGCATGGTAAAACCAAATTGTTTCATTTTAGGAGAATTTTAGTTATTTTTAGGTGTCAGTTTTTGTAGAATTTTATGCTATTAGTTTTCTGAAGCTAACCAAAGTGGAAAGAGAATCAAATGATTCGCCAAGAGAAAGGGGTGGGCAATTCTCTTTAAATTGGCTCTAATTGCAATTTTTTATCCTCCCTTTGCAAAATATTTGCTTTCCGTAGCCCATAATTGCCCCCTAATGTAATCTGTTACAATATTGTTTGTCATGCATGTTTCATAATTGTTGATAGAGCCAAAATCTTAATAAATCATCTTTTCTGGTAGATTTTGAACTCGTATCTTATGCCGCTCTCCTCTATCACAGATGCATAAGAACCAGAAAGCAATTACCCGTAATATTATCTTAAAGTGAATCGGTACACATTCTGGAGAAACAACTCAGTCTGCAATTTGAGAAAATGAACTCTAAAAGCAATATGAGCCGCGACACGAGAAAACCAAAAATGCGGTTGTGCGCCCATCGAAGACTCAGATCAGCCTGGGCAGCCGCCAGGTTTTACCAGACTCTTTGTTAGTGCTCAAAGGGTAGCTAAGAGTCTAAGCTACTGCCATACGGCCAGCGAAGACTCTGATCAGACTGGGCGGATGCCCAGGCTGATCTGAGTCTGTGCTGGGCGCACAACCGCATTGTTGGTTTTGTCATGTCGCTGCTCATATGTTTTCGTTCAGATCCTCATTGAATTACATGTATGTAGTCAGTGAATCTTATATGAATAAAATGTTGCTAAAACCAACAGTGCCATTTTATTTTGTCTCTCATTTCCATTGGGGTCAACTCCTAAAGGAAAGAAATCGCTCCCATAGGAACAAATTCTTTCCTTAAAGAGTAGACCTCATTTTAGAAGGGCTCCGTTGTATAGGAAAGCATAAAGAAAACCACAAAAGTTGTGTCCCTTTGAAAAAATGGATATATACATATACATGTACATTAATATATTCCCGAAATTGTCCTTTGATATGTAAAATTTATCTTTCTTGGCTATCCATCGGAACTGTGCTTGTGGAATAGATAACTGAGCAGATCCTGCTCAAGCTAGTTTTAGGATCAGCGGGTCTATGTTACTTTTTGTTAATATTTTGTGCAGAATCCGACGTTTATCTGATCAGAAAACTGAATTCAGAAGGCATACGTCGTCATTTTGACGTCTATGATATGACGTCAAGCTACAGATGAATAAGTGTGTGAACTTGGGTTTAACGTCCCAGTAACACGTAGGTCATATGGAGACGGGCCCTCGATTTAAAGGGGGATCTGCTGACTTTGATATCAAGTCATTCGGACGTTTTATTCGAGTTGGACGTGTGATGAAGCTCTCGATTGGTTCTTTTCTGATGATAAAATGGATCTTAAGGTGAATGGGTACACTATTAGGGTATGCAACTCTTGCATTTTCATTTTTTGCCCCCCCCTCCCCCCAGCCGAGGAAGGGACAGCTTTTAAATGATGCTCCCCTAGGGACATTTTCATGCTTTTAAGAGATGACTCCAGAGCCTTAGATAAGAGGGAGTATTTGGTGATAATTAGGGACAATTTTTGTTAATTCTGGATAAAAACATATGTTGTGACCCCTCATCTGAACCGTCTCGTCGAGGGGTCACAACATATGGTTTCAATGAGAAATAAAGAAAATTATCCCTAAATATCATCAAATACTCCCTCTTATCTAAGACTCTGGAGTCATCTCTTAAAAGCATGAAAATGTCCCTAGGGGAGCATCATTTATCTAGAGCATTAAGACTCCTTTTTCGAAAAGTTGCGTCTTCCGGGGTCAGTTGTTGCACTTTGAAAATGATGGAAAAAATATGTAGATGTAGCCGTTTACCTTAAAGAATGTGCAACCAGACGTAAACAGGAAGTCACGGAAGTTGTTTCCCTTTGTAAAATGGTGGAAAGCATGGAGATAAACTCAATCACCTGAAGTTCTTGCAACCAGAGAAAGGCTCAGATCACAGGCGCTTGAAGTTCTATGCTCAAAAAAAAACTTGATGCAGTCTACAGGCCATTTCTTGAAAATGCCTCATAGCCTGGCATTATGGAAATATATTTAATAGCATAATACTTCAAGCGCCTGTGCTCACATCAGCAAGGTGTCGCATTAGCCCGCAAAGAAGTAATGCATACATGTGCGTGTGTGTGTCCGCTGGGAGCAAACAATGACTATTAAACAGTCTATTTAGCAAAAGCTCTGATTCTGATCCAGACAGTCAACTGATTCATACAATTTTATTGACAACTATTATAAGTTTCTCTGTGAGGAGATAAGGAGGAAGAATTAGCTGGATCAGACTGCTAGCCTAAGCACAGTATTTGAATCCCAAATGCTATGGACCAAGTTTCAATGTCATGGGTCATTTGGTTCTGGAGACGATATTTATAGTTGACTTTATTTTTTACCATGATGGCTATCTTGGTCATGTGACCACAACCATTCAAACGAAAATTCGTTTCCCCAACCAATGGAGGCTCCACGTAAATTTTGTTCACTCGGCTCATTGGCTCTGGTGGAGGCATGTATTATTTTCCATAGGTTGTTGAAATACGAGTGACCTTGGTCAAAGGTCAAAGAACAGCCTTGACCTCTGGTACTAAAATCATGAACTCAGCTGACTAAATAGAAACTGTTATGTCAGTCTTCAACATTCAACAGTTTCCAAGAAATCTTATAGCATTTTCTCATATAAAAGTGCCAGCAGGCAACTTTGACCTTGTTGCAAAAATGGTCAAGGTCAACCCAAGGTCAACATCTGAGAAAAAGTAAGCAATGCTTTAAACTAAGTTACAAGGTCATCGGTCTTTTGGTTCTGTGATAGATTTTTTAAAGTGTTTTCGAAGTCAGTAGACCATGACAAGTATGTCAAGTTCAATACTGGCACAGGCATTCAGATTGACTCTCGCAGACATAAGTACTCTAGCCCTTATACACTGTGAAAAACAGACCTAAACACAAATGGTTAACATTGGTTAAGCATATTACGGACGTGGACGCGAACGCAAACGCTGACGCATAATCAGACTACGACGCGGGGGTATAGAATAAGCTGAAAATGAGTTAAAGCAGACGTCCAAAATGGCCGCTTTTTGTTTACATATAGAAAGGCACACAGACTCTTTATGGTGCACTCACCTGATTTCTGTAAAGTTGTGTTCAAATCTTGGAAAGAAGGTGTCAGCTGGGTAGTCATGATAGATATGAGTTAGATATAATTTGTCGCACAGATCATGCTCTAATGCCAACTGAAAATATCAAATACTGATTTTGTTATCCATACCAATCCAAGCGGCACATAACGTCGAATGACGTCGTGTCGTCAATCGACGTCACCAAAACGTCATTCTGACGTTGTGTACCTAGTTTGTTGCGCGGGGGTGGGGGTGGGGGGGGGGGTTGTATCTGAAAGTGACTTTCATCTTGACACTGAAGTATTTAGAAATAGTTTTTATAATATATTTATTCCGTTTCAGGTTGGTAGCTATATACATGATATACTAATAAAATTATCCTATTTATATATCTTTGTGTAATTCTACAAAGCCGAAACCGAATGAAACCAGAAATTAAACTTTAATAAACACTATGCCGCCAACTATTTGGGAGCCCAGGTAGCTCAGTGGTTTATGTGCTTGCCTGCTGATCTAACGGTACCGGGTTCGATTCCCACTTGATCCCACTGGAGGGTAAATGATAATAGTAAATGAAGTTCTATGGCATACAGCTTTGTATTATCACACTCCCATCGTCCTGATATGACAGAAATACTATTAAAAGGACGTAAAATCGCGTCAGCCATCATCCATACCGATAATTGCTTGTCCCTAAAAAGGACAGGTCTCTGAAGGGCATGGTCGGTACAGATAAAAGAAATTCTGAAGTAAGAGCTGAACAACTTCAACAGTAACATTTGCATTAATTTTGTACCTTTGCAAATTTGTCATAAGTCTTAACATACTCATGGTGTACTCTAAATTCTACTGCTATGAAACTGCTGTAAATAAACCTTAAAATTATAACTAGAATAAATTTCAAGACATAGCTGTTGCTGTCCAATATAATAGATGTAGAATGTATTGAATAAAAATAGGCTTGTAACATAAGAAATCTGTCTATAAAATGTTAGCATCTATGATGGGGTGGAGGCTGAGACAAAGAAATCTCAGGCTAATTTTCAGATTATTTAGTCTTATGCGAGGCTTTCCGAGCATAAGACTAAATAATCTGAAACCAAGTCTGACATGTTCTTGTCTCGGCTTCAACCCCATCATTGATTATTTTTCTCAGCCATTATATTTCATAAAACAGAATTTTCATTGAATTCTTAACTTCTTGTCGAGGTTTTTTCTATAAACGTCAAGCTAATTTTCTATTAATAGTTCTGACGTGTGTTAATTTCACCTTAAGCATGCATATTTCATGACTGACTGCTTATCAAGAATCTAGAGTGACATTTCATGTACATCACTGGCTGTCAACTTCATATTCTACGTGCAACTAACACGACAGGACACCAGTGGAGTTGTTGAAATTAACAAGATTGAGCGGTATTAAGCAATAATCGACATTTTGAGACAGCTTTCAGGGCCTATGCTGAGACAGCAGGCCGGGATAGAAAATCTCAGTCAGCTCTAGAAAGACAAATTCTTGTCCAATGGGTGAGAAAAACGGTATTAGACTGTCCACGGGTCATAATGGCTAATGTGTGGCATGTTTGTTGAGTGACTGTCGGCAAACTTTGAATGGTGCTTCTGCATAGCATTCCAATTTCCCGGGCTCAGGAAATTGGAATATCCTGAACAAGCACCATTCCAAGTCTGTCAACAGCCAGTCAGTCAACGAACGTGCAAGGTATCGGTCATTATGAGCAACCTGCGAGTTCATCATATATCCTTGTGACAGTGAACCTAGAATTGCCATTTTGTATTCGGTGAAGGATCAAGATACATTTGGACCTCTTATTTTTTCTTTTCCGTTTACAGAAGATTGACTTTTTTCCCATAGTTTCGCTATGTCCTCATGTACAATTATCTACTTCAGATCAAATATATAACGCCATTCGTGATATGGGTTAGTGTACCAAAAACATCTGTTTAATCTTACCTCGTATATAGTGGTCCCGCCCATCACCCAAACAGAGTCCAGCTCTTCGGTTAATGGGTGGGTATTGCACAGGGAAACAGCATCATTAAAACTTGACACAATCTTAAGAATCCGAGGATGTTCAACATTGCTGAAAACGAAAATGAACATGTTCAACAAGACATGGTAAAAATAAATAGATTTTTTTTATTTTGTTGGGGTGAACTAAGTAAACTTCATATGGACCGACGCGAAGCAGAGGTCGATATGAATTGTTCACTATTTTATAACACTTTATGTTCACCATGTTCACCGAAAGAAAAGTTTATGGACATTTTGGATCAACATGGTTTATGGACATTATGGATCAACATGCCTTATAGACTTTATGGATCAACATGGTTTATGGACATTATTGCCAACTAGTTTATGGACATTATGAATCTACATGGTTTTCCATGCGTAACTGATTACGGTAAATGCATATTAGGATTCATGTTTCTCCGCCATGTTTTCAAAGGGAAACAACCTAAGTGACTTTATATTTGTTTTCCTGGTCGATGAAACCCTTTAGAAAAGGGATCTTCGAAACTACTTCCGGAAAGGCAATTTCCTTTCCATAGAGAACAGTTCACCTCCATCGAGAAGGGAGGAAAAAGAACGAAAATGGCGAAGTTATTGCCCCTGAAAGTTTACCCAGTCACCTAAAAGGGCACAACTATCCAGCAGGAACAAAACCTTGAATCAACTTGATTCAACGTCAGGACGTTGAATCATAGTTGATTCAATGTTCATTCAACGTTATGTGCCCATCAACCCTGATTCAATCTGATCGCCATGACGTTTGGATCAAGGCTGATTTAATGTTGATTCGACATTGTGTGCCTGGTGGTAGTTAGTGTAGTTACAGTATATACCTGAGTGACTGGCTGACAACAATATGGTAGACATTAGGAAGGTTCCTCTCCTGTTCCCCACAACTTTCCCAGGTTGACCTACCTCGGATGTGAATGATCTTGCCTTCTGAAAATAGAGTAACTGTTGCAACTTACGGTTGCCCCCGCCTCTTTTCTAAAAAAAAATGACATTGTAACTCGAGTGAATTTACGTTTGCATCCTTTGCCGGGTGATGTAGCGCTTTGAAATAGGTCTACTCTTAAAGGAAAGAATTAGCTCCTAGACGAATGCGAGGAGGTGTGGACACAAGAATTCGTCTATTTTATCTGAAAAACTACCAGTACAACAAAATTCAGCTCTCTAGCTCAAACAGTTTAAAAGTTGGAAGAAAATCTAAAAACTCGAATTTTCATGTCATGACAAAACAATAAGCCTAATTTTGAACTTAGCTGATTAAATGTGTGACTGCAGTTGTAGGCATAAGAGGGCCATAAATTTGTAAAGAACAGTCCAATCAAAAAATCTAAATTCATAACGGTTAATAATCTACAAAATTTCAAATCAGTCCGAAGAAAGATATATTAGAGACTTCGGGACAAACGGAATCACTAACACACGCGCGCGTGTACACGGGTACACATATACACAGATGCACGGACGAGGGTTATTTCTAAAGTTAACCTTCATACGATGATAAAAAAACAAACATCTGAATTCAACATTTATGAACATGAACGCCAATGCCAAGGTATTTAGGTAGATGGATACTTTCAGAGGAAGCAACTCTGCCATTTTCATTTTTGTCTACCTTTGCAAAAGAGATCTTCTCTTTAGGGAAATAATTTGCTCCCGGCCAATGATCTTCTCTTTGAGCAAATAATTTGCTCCCCAAGGATCTTTTCTTTGAGGAAATAATTTGCTCCCCAACAGATCTTCTCTTTGAGGAAATAATTTGCTCCCCAAGGATCTTCTCTTTGAGGAAATAATTTGCTCCCCAAGGATCTTCTCTTTGAAGAAATAATTTGCTCCCCAAGGATCTTCTCTTTGAGGAAATAATTTGCTCCCCAAGGATCTTCTCTTTGAGGAAATAATTTGCTCCCCAAGGATCTTCTTTTTGAGGAAATAATAATAATTTGCTCCCTAAGGATCTTCTCTTTGAGGAAATAATTTGCTCCCCAAGGATCTTCTCTTTGAGGAAATAATTTGCTCCCCAAGGAGCAAATTCTTTCCTTTAAGAAAATATCCCCTTTTGGAAGGGTTACATTATCCAGGGAAGCAAACAACCAGAAGTCACAAAAGTTGCCTCCCTTTGTCAAGATGGCGGATAAACAGTGGTGTACTCATCATCTTAAATGCTACAGCACTTCCTGTACTTTCGCACAGGCAGTCAGACAATAAAATATACCCTTAAAGTTTCTAATTAGATTTTAAGGTGTATAGGTACACATTCATGTTCTCCGCCAAAGGAAAGCAACGCTCGTAACTTCCTATTTGCTTCACTAGACAAAACCTTGCAAAAAAGGGAATCTTCTCCTTCGGGAAATAAGCTGCTTCTTAAACAGCAAATTCATTTAAGAGCTGATCCCGTTTAGAAAAGAGGAAAATGTAAATGAAAGAGCTGCTTCCCCTAATATTATCCCTTCGCCTTAAGCAAAGTATAAACTAGTTACAATGTTGTTGTTGTTGTTGTTTCAATTCTCGTAACGATGTTCCCCAGTACTGATGTTGATATCACGTTGTTTCAATTTTGTGTGAAATTCTTTATCCATTAGCTGGTACTTACTTTTGTTTGCGTTCTTTAGAGTTGAAACCTTCGATGTATAATACTCATAATCTTTCCTGGAATACAATGATAAAGGTGGGTTTACTCGGCGACACATGTTGCAAGGCGACACACACATGTTGCATGACGTTGGGAGATATAGCAATCTAAAGTAGATCATAGCACAAGCGCGGAGCGCAAGTGATATATTTACTTATTATTACTCAACAATTCACTGCTAGAGCTGATCTAGTTCTACTTCGATTCTAACTATCAAAAATGCTGAAAAGTTATTCGTTTCTTTCAAAGTCTCCCAACCTTTTCGTCTGCACGTGCATGATCCTGCAAACATTCTCCACGGTAACACTGGTAAATGTACGTTTGCACGATTTTTATAGTATTAAAAGAGATGTTACACTGTCCTACGTCAAGGAACGTCATCAAAACGTTACAAAAATCGTCTGAGTATCTGCCATGACGTCAGCGATTAGACTCGGGCGCTCCGAAACAGTGAACTGTCGCAGAATGGGTCCTTTTGCCACCGAAAAGAACTTTCGGGCACAAGTAATTTTGAAATGCCATTTATTGCTATAATAACGTTTGAAAAAATATATTAGTTAAAATAGTTTATTTCTAAACATAGTTTTCTAGAACATTTAGTGAATAGTGCCCTTTTCGGTGCCCGAAATTCGGCATTTGCAACGCCCTTTTCGGTACGTAGCATCTCTTCACTGACCAGAAGTGGAGTCCTTTTGGGTGTTGTAATATTTTTGTGAAATTTTAGGATGAAGATACTACAATTCACAAAAGTAATGAGCCGCGACACGAGAAAACCAACAAAGTGGTCGCGCGCCCGGCGCACTCAGATCAGCCTGGGCATTGGCCTAGTCTAATCAGACTCTTTGCTAAGCGCTTGAAGGGTAGCTAAGGGTCTAAGCTTCCTCCTCGGGAAACAGATTTAAAAAAGTCACTGACTTACTTCTGTATCCCTTTCAAATATCTGGTATATATATTTGTGTATATAAATTGTCTTTGTAAATTCATGATTATGTATCAGTATGTTGAATAAAATATTGTTTACATTAAGCTTCCTCCATGCGGATAGCGAAGACCGATCAGACTGGGCGGATCTGAGTCTGCTCTGGGCGCAAAACCACTATGTTGGTTTTCTCGTGTCGCGGCTCAAATTAGTATTCAAGCGCTGATTATTATGATGATGATACTAAAATTTCTAAAACATACGTTTTATATGGCATTTAAGAGCAAAACAAGTCATTTTCGGTGCCCGATATTTCTTTTCGGTCCTTTTCGATGGGGTAAGGCCTTTTCTGTCTTTAGAAGGACCGTTGCAGAATAAAATATGAACACTTTCCATTGCTCCTATAGGTGCAATGTGTTAGCATTTTGCATTTTAGTTCTGCGTTTTATTCAAAACGTTGAAAATCAAAAGGTATGCAAGAAAAAGAATCTTTCATAAGTGTGAGGTTCGAATAGAAACCAGAGGACCAATGGTCCTTTATCCCACACCTTAGAACTGAGGTTATGTTGAAAAAACTTTAAGTTGCCACAGCAACAAAACCACATGCACAACAGCAATAAACGTCGATGTCCTGAGGTTTCAGAAATGAGTCAATCCGCCCAGTCTGATCAGTCTTCGCTGTGCGGTGAAAGGGTAGCTAATGGTGTCAGCAACATCGATGCAGTCAGCAAAAAATTTAATCGGACCTTGCGATGCCTAGGCTGATCTGAGTCTTCGCTACGCGCACAAGCCACTTTGTTGGTTTTATCGTGTTGCGGCTCAAATCTGTAAATATTAAAGTGGTACTTACCTGAGAGGAGGCCATGGCAGTTTGAGATTGTAACCGATTCCTCTGTTGTTGTGACACATGGCTGACATAATGTTGAACCTGAGTGGTGGGTGACAGGTCTCTCCAGTTACACCAACTCCTACCTCTCCCAGGCTCTGCTGCTGAGTCCCAGGACTTTCTGACACTGCCATCATGTCTTTTGGCTTGGTCTAAGTTCAGCAAATCTGATTTTGAGCCGTGTCACGACAAAAGCAACAAAGTGGAATGTGCGCCCAGCGAAGACTCAGATCAGCCTGGGCATCCGCCCAGTCTGATCAGTCTTTGCTGCCCGCATGGGGGTAGCCTAGATCCTTAGCTACCTTTGAGGCACACAGCAAAGACTCTATTCAGAATGTGTGGCTGCCCAGGCTGATCTGAGTCTTCGCTGGGTGCCATGCCACTTTGTCAGTTTTGCCGTGTTGCTGCCCATATCTTGATGTATCCTTACATTAGCTGATCCACATGTACTGATATACGATACGAAAAACTCGTATTTCACTTTAATACTTTTTATTGTTGAATATGGAACGCCGCAACTATCTTACATTCGGACATGTCATTACGTTCTTTTAACAAACACTATTATATTGTTCATTTCTATAACGTTTTGTCTGAAAACTGTGATCTCTTGTCAGTTTGATATGCTGTCAGGTTAACTCGTTATTGTATACTGCTGATTTTCATAATTGTTTATCAGAAAACCATAATGTCTTGCCACCATGACATGTTGTCTGGTTGACTCGTGAGTATATGCTGTTCTCTTCTGTTATGTACTGTCAGAAAACCATTGTGTCTTGTTAAGAAAGCATAATGCCTTGTCTATGAATGAACTATGTTGATTTAATCGCATAGAATGATTCTTTAACTTTACATAACGGCAAGTTAATGCAAAAAATCAGCCAGTTAACAAGACAACATGACAGATTGACAAAACATGATGATTTTCTGACAAAACATAATGGAGAGTAACAGCATCAAATAACAAACAAAAAAGACAGTACAAAAAGCGACTAGATGAAATTGGGTTCTGAAAATACATAATGAAAACGAACAGCCTACAGCTGCACGTTAAAAAGACCGAATGACAAACTGATAAAGCACGATGGTTTCTGACAAGGCATAATGGTTTCCCAACAAGACATAATGGTTTTCTGACAGTACATACCAGAAGAGAACAGCATATACTAACGAGTCAACCAGACAACATGTCATGGTGGCAAGACATTATGGTTTTCTGACAAGCAATTATGAAAATCAGCAGTATACAATAGCGAGTTAACCCGACAGCATATCAAACTGACAAGAGATCACAGTTTTCAGACAAAACTTTATAGAAATGAACAATATAGTAGTGTTTGTCAAAAGAACGTAATGACATGTCCGAATGTAAGATAGTTGCGGCGTTCCATACTTGCCCATCACACAGTCGCTATGGTGGTGTGGACTGCTATGTATAAAACTTCAGGCAAGCACGTCCATAATGATAACACATTTATAAACAAAAGCTATCTCAGAAATGTCTTAAAATTAAAAAAAAAATCCACATGAAATTTCTAAGTCCATGAGCTTGAGGTCAAAGAACTAAGGGGTAGGGGGAGGAGGGCAGGGCTAGGATGTATCAAAGCCTTTAACCGTTATCTAACATCAGTCCAAGTATTAGTATCAACTGAGTCCATTGTGGCACTGTGAAATTATGTCTTCATTAATATAAAACTAATCAAAATCTTTAAGACAAAACTAAAAGTCCATGACCTTGACATCAAGGTCATCCAGTCGGGTAAGTATATAGTGTTTTTTAAAAACTCAAAAAAGTGTCTAATATCAGTTCAAGTGTAAACTAAATCTCTGCCAAGCATTATGAATCAGTACCCAATTAGAAAACTTTAATAAAGACCAAATTTCCTAAGTCCCTGACCTTGACATCAAGGTCACCGAGCAGGGCTGGGGTAGTACTCTGTAAAACTTTGGACTAATATCTAACTACAGTGCAAATATAAAAAGAATTCATCTATGGGTTCAGGAGATATGTGTCATTAAAAACCTTTAACCAAAACATCCAATCAATAAAAAGTCAATTTTCTAAGTCCATGACCTTGACATCAAGGTCACTGAGGGGGTGGGGGTAGTACCTTGGAAAACTTCGGACCAATATCTAACTACAGTGCAAGTATCAAAGGAATCCATCCATGGGTTAAGGAGATACTGGGCTTTAGAAAACTTTAACCAAAACATCCAGTCCCAAAAAACTCCCAATTTTCTGAGTCCATGACCTTGACACCAAGGTCAAGGAGTGGGGTGGGGGTGGTACCATGTTAAACTTTGGACCAATATCTAACTACAGTGCAAGTATCAAAAGAATCCATCCATGGGTTAGGGAGATATAGGTCTTTAAAAAACTTTAACCAAAACATCCAATCCGGACGCCGACGCGGACGCGGACGCCGACGCCGTGGTGACAACAATAGCTCTTCCTGAACTTTCGTTCAGGCGAGCTAAAAATGAACTGCATATAATAACGAGTGGAGGAGACAGCCTGTTAAGCTGACTAATAAAGACTTTAAGACAATACATAATGAAAATGAACAACATATAATAACGAGTGAAGAAGACAACATGTCAAATTGACAAAGTATAATGATTTTCAGACAATACATAATGAAAATGAAAAACATATAATGACGAGTGAAGAAGACATTATGTTAAACCGAGATGATATTATGGCTTTTAGACAAGACAAATTGAAAAAGAAACAGCATATAATAACGAATGAGAAAGACAGCATGTCAAACTGACGAAACAATGTAACTGAACAGCATATAATGATTGTCCATATAACATAATGACATGTCCGAATATAAGACAGTTGTGGCGTTCCATAGTTGAACATGACAGTTTTCATGTGCATTCAGACTGATTAATTCTCAAGTAAAAAACGAACATGTTCAGAAATTTGAGCCACAACATGAATAACATTGCTTAGGGACATGTGTGAACTGTGAACACAGAAGATAGAAACTAGAATTGTTTTCCTACGAAAAAACAGATGTCTCCCCCTTTTTTGATGTCAAAAGGATCAGTCATTAAGACGCCAAGGGAAAAACAATATGTTTCCCTACCCTGAAGCAGGGATTCATAATAAGTAAAAAGTATAAATGCAAGAGTTATAGTTGTTATGCTCTGCATGTCATGTAATGTTGACTGATATTCATATTTAGTTTTTTGTCAAAAAATATAAATGCAAGAGTTACAGTGCTCTGCACGTCGTCTATTTATATGTTGACTGATATTTGTATGACGTTTCATGAATATAGCTTAAACGGTTTTCAAGTTATAGAGCTTAGACGATTGAGACACGATTTTGTGAATGACAAAGTTCCAAGGGAAATAACTCAAATAGTATAAATGCTGTGCTCTGCAGGTTGTCTAGTGTTGACTGACATTTGTATGAAGTTTCGTGAATATAGCTTGTCCGGTTTTCAAGTAATAAAGCGATTGAGACACGATTTTGTGACTGACAAAGGTCCAAGGGAAATAACTCAAGAAGTATAAATGCAAGAGTTATGGTTCTTGCACTATGCAATTCTTCTAATGTTGATTGATATTTGTATGAAGTTTCGTGAATATAGCTTGAATGGTTTTCAAGTTATAGAGCAGACACAACTGAGACACGATTTTGTGACTGACAAAGTTCTAAGGAAAATAACTCAAATAGTATAAATGCTAAAGTTATGGTTCTTGCATTCTGCAGGTCGTCTGATGTTGACTGATATTGTATGAACTTTCATGAATATAGCTTGAATGGTTTTAAAGTTATAGACGGACTCGACTGAGACACAATTTTGTGATGGACAAAGTTCCAAGGGAAATAACTCAAAAAGTATAAACGCCAGAGTGCATTCTGCACGTCGTCTGATGTTGACTGATATTGTATGAACTTTCATGAATATAGCTTGAATGGTTTTAAAGTTATAGACGGACTAGACTGAGACACAATTTTGTGATGGACAAAGTTCCAAGGGAAATAACTCAAAAAGTATAAATGCCAGAGTTACCATTCTTGCACTCTGCACGTCGTCTCATGTTGATTGATATTTATATGAAGTGTCGCGAATATAGCTTGAGCGGTTTTCAAGTTATAGAACGGACACGATTGAAACACAATTTTGTGATGGACTAAGTTTCAAGGGAAATAACTCAAAAAGTATAAATGCCAGAGTTACCATTCTTGCACTCTGCACGTCGTCTCATGTTGATTGATATTTATATGAAGTTTGGCGAATATAGCTTGAGCAGTTTTCAAGTTATAGAACGGACACGATTGAAACACAATTTTGTGATGGACTAAGTTCCAAGGGAAATAACTCAAAAAGTATAAATGCCAGAGTTACCATTCTTGCACTATGCACGTCGTCTCATGTTGATTGATATTTATATGAAGTTTCGCGAATATAGCTTGAGCGGTTTTCAAGTTATAGAACGGACACGATTGAAACACAATTTTTTGATGGACTAAGTTCCAAGGGAAATAACTCAAAAAGTATAAATGCCAGAGTTACCATTCTTGCTTTCTGCACGTCGTCTCATGTTGATTGACATTTATATGAAGTTTGGCGAATATAGCTTGAGCGGTTTTCAAGTTATAGAACGGACACGATTTGTGACAGACAGACGGACGGAGGGACGGACAGACGCCCGGGGAAAAACAATATGTCTCCCGACCCTGAAGGGGGGAGACATAATAAGCCTGCTCACCTGCACAATATGAGTTGTCCCTATTCGCATTAAGGTGAATTGGTAAATCTCTTTGCTTTTACTCATTTATTTATTTATTTAGTTATTCAGAGAAACAACTTAGGAATGAAGATCTGAAACCTACCCCCTAATGAAATATTTCTTCGCCAAAGAACTTCGCCAAATAGTAAATGATTATGATTGGAATTCCACTTATAATGATGATGTTAACTTATATGCAAAGAATTTTACAAATAGTCTATTGAATATTGCTGAAAAATGTATTCCGTCCAAAACTGTCACTATCAGACCACAAGACTTACCTTGGATGAATAATAACTTACGTAAATTAATGCGCAAAAGGAATCGATTATTTAAAAAATATAAAAAAGATAAATCTATCGAAACTTTTAACAAATTTAAAAAATTAAGAAATGAGGTAACATCACTCCTTCGGAGATCTAAAAAAGACTACATCAACTCTCTTGCCACCAAACTCAAATCATCTAACCTAACAGCAAAAGATTATTGGAAAACATTAAAATCTTTCATAAAACCCACACTAACTTCAACAATTCCCCCCTTATATCAGAATGAAACATACATCTCTGATAATACGGAGAAAGCTAATTTGCTAAATAATTACTTTGCCCAACAAACTCTTCTTGATGATGGTTCTTCAATTCTTCCCGACTCTATAGACTTCACTGGACCCGCTTTAAATAATATAAATTTTACACAGCATGAGGTGCAAAGTGTCCTAGAGACTCTACAATTAGGCAAATCCACAGGACCAGATAATGTAAATAATAGGATTCTGAAAGAATTATCTTCCACTCTGTCTAAGCCATTATGTGATTTATTTAATTATTCTATGTCTAAGAGTATTTTTCCTGATGTCTGGAAAGAAGCAAATGTTTCACCTCTGCATAAGAAAGATGACCCTTCTTTAGTAAGTAACTATAGACCTATATCTCTACTTAGTGCTTTGGGCAAAGTAATGGAAAAAATTGTCCATAAACATATGTTTAACTTTCTTCTTGACCAACATGCAATTACTTGTTTACAATCAGGCTTTGTACCTGGCGACTCTACCGTTAATCAACTTGTTGATATTTACAACACTTTTTGTAAAGCTTTAGATGACGGTAAAGAGGTCAGGGCAATTTTCTGTGATATAAGCAAAGCTTTCGATCGTGTTTGGCATAAAGGTCTTCTTTTTAAACTAAAACGAACAGGCATAGGTGCATCACTTCTCGAATGGCTGACAAATTATCTTTCTGATAGAAAACAAAGAGTAATTATCCCAGGTGCGTATTCTGACTGGGTTGAGATAGCAGCTGGAGTTCCGCAAGGCTCCATTTTAGGCCCCCTACTATTTTTGATTTACATAAATGACATAGTTAGTGATATTCATTCAACTATCAAATTATTTGCAGATGATACCAGTTTATATTTGATAGTCAATGAACCGGTCGAATCAGCCAGACAACTTAATTCTGATCTTGACACAATTCATGAGTGGGCAAAACGTTGGCTGGTTAGGTTTAATCCTGCTAAGTCTGAATCTCTTTTAATTTCTAGGAAAACAAATAGGCCTCTTCACCCCCGACTGATAATGAATAATGAACCCATTAACGAAGTTACTAGTCATAAACACTTAGGGATATTTCTTTCAAATGATGGAACATGGCATGAACATATAAATTATATTACTTCTAAAGCTTGGACTAGGTTACATATTATGCGCAAGTTAAAATTTACTCTGGATATAAAATCGTTGGAAATTATATATATATATCTTTTGTCAGACCAATATTAGAGTATGCTGATGTAGTTTGGGACAATTGTACCCAGTATGAAATTAATGCTATCGAGAAAATTCAACTTGAAGCTGCAAGAATCGTCACTGGTGCAACTAAATTAGTATCCTTAGAAAATTTATATAAAGAAACATGTTGGGAAACGCTAGAACAAAGACGTCAAAAACATAAGCTATGTCTATTTTATAAAATGTCTCATAATCTCACGCCCGATTACCTTGTTTCTCTCGTCCCTCCTGCTATAGAACGTACAACTTCTTATAACCTACGAGATGCATCTAACATTAGACAAATTATGACTAGAACTCAGTTATACTATAAATCTTTTTTGCCCTCTAGTATTAGGTCTTGGAATGAACTTTCTCCTGACGTTAGAGACTCAAATTCAATCCAAAGTTTTAGATACCAGATTAATAAAAATATATCCAGGCCCCCAAAATATTATTATATAGGTGATAGATTTTTACAAATCCAGCATACAAGACTAAGAACAAACTGTAGCATATTAAATCAACATCTCTCTTCTAAAAACATTATTGATAATCCTCATTGTACTTGTGGTGCCATTGAAACCACAAAGCACTTCTTTTTCGAATGCCAGAGATATAATGAAATGCGACTTGTTATGATGAACGATCTAAGACGTTACTGTATACCAAACATAGATAGTATACTATTTGGAGTCGCCGAATTAGACTGTCATACTAACTGTCAAATCTTTGTTGCAGTACATAAGTTTATATTGGATAGTAGAAGATTTATAACTTGAGGATCTCTCTCTCTCTCTCTCTCTCTCTCTCTGGTTGATTTACTATCACAATATCTGACATTTGTTGATAAAACTAGTAGTATGTATTAGATGTTTTCAACTCGACTTCAAGCTTTCCTCCTTATCATATACTGTATTATTTTATAATGTTCCTTTTCCCCTAATTTGGTTTGACATTTCTTTTTCTTTTCGCATAATAGTAAAAAATTGTATTCATGATTTCACCGTCTGTTTGTCACTTATGTTTATAGGGAGACAGATTTATATAAGCCAACAGGCTTCTTTCTGGATCCCTTCATTATTGTATTGCTATTGTACATGTATGTATGTATGTTGAATTAATATGAATAAATATGTTTAAACCAAATATTTAAACCTATGTTTGAAGACTTATTGTTCACCTAGCTTGCGTGAAGGATTATCTCCGGGTGCTCTGTAGTTAAATTGTGAGTGTCCAACATATACATGTATATCAAAACTATGCAAACACCCCTCAGTCTTCTCTCATGAATTTGTTTATCTTTGTATAAGATATCTCGTTTAATGAAGATATCTGATCTACATGTATTTTAAAAGATATCTTATATTAGTTATATTATATCAGATATCTCTTGAACAGGATAAATAGTAAAAGGGCTTGCCATAGTCGCCTCATACATATTTCCTCCAATTATTATGATAAACACATAAACAAAACTTTTTAATGTGTGTGCAAGACTAATTTTGATATGATGATTAAAAAGGTGAATATGTACACTTTCAAGAGAAGCAACTCTTCCACTTTCATTTTTCCTCCAAATGGAGATCAACTCTTAATGGAAAGAATTTGTTTCCTAAAAAGCCAATTCTTTCCTTTAAGAGTAGGTCCAATTTTTGGCAAGGCTATGTCCTTACGGAAGCAAATAAACAAAGTCACAAAAGTTGCTTCCCTTTCAGAAATGGCAGAAAAACATGGTGGTGTACCTTTTCACCTTTAACATTTGCTGAAGTCTGAATTCCGTCTCTTTCTACTGACCCAAATCTTGGAACAGAAGACCATTAGCCAATAGTGTATAGCCTGATCAGTCTGTTCTTAAGGTGTATTGTTTATCTGCCATTTTTCATAGGGAGACAACTTTGTGACTTTTCATTTGTTTCTCTAGGTAAAGTAGTCCTTCCAAAATAAAACTACATGATCTCCACATTGCAATCGTAGTTACTATCTGTTAACAAAGTTTTATTATAAAAGCTCAGTCCATTATTAAAGACGAAGATTTGGGGGGGGGGAGGGGGTGGAGAGGTCATGGGGGAGGGGGAGGAGGTCATGGGAAAGAGGTCATGGGGGAGGAGGTCATGGAGGAGATGGGGAGGGGGAAGAGGTTATGCGGGAGGGGAGGTCATGGGGGATGGGGAGGAGGTCATGGGGGAGGAGGTCATGGGGAGGGGGAGAAGGTCATGGGGGGAAGGAGGTCATGGGGGAGGGGAGATCATGGGGAGGGAGGTCATGGGGAGGGGGAGGGAGGTCATGGGGAGGGGGAGGAGGTCATGGGGAATGGAGCTCATGAGGGAGGGAAGGTCATGGGGGAGGTCATGGGGAGGGGGATGTCATGGGGAGGAGGCCGTGGGGAAGGGGGAGGTCATGGCGGAGGCGAGGTCATTGGGGATGGGGAGGTCATGGGGGGTGAGGTCATGTGGGAGGTTATGGGGAGGGGGAGGAGGTCATGGGGGAGGGAGAGGAAGTCATGGGGAGGGGAAGGAGGTCATGGGGGAGGATTTGATTTGGTTGATTTGATGCCCAACGTCCACGGTAAACAGCTTAGGTCTTGTCGGGACGGTCAGTTAACCTAACCACACTATTCCTGGGCAGGCTTAGACCTCCTAAGGGGTTAACCAGTACTAAGTGCACATACTTTCGCCAGTTACAGACAACTGCTCTTCTTGAATCAGCGGAAGTAGAAACGAAAGTATGTGGCCAGACCAGGTTTCGAACCCAGGACCTCTGACTTATCAGTCAGGTGCCCTACCGATTGCGCTACGTGGCCCAGCCTAAGGGAGGGGAGGAGGTCATGGGGATGGGGAGGAGGTCATGGGGGAGGGGGAGGAGGTCATGGGGGAGGGGGAGGTCATGGGGGGAGGAGGTCATGGGGGTGGTCATGGGTAGTTTTGCTGCCAGGGAAAATGGCAGTGCTGTGAGTACTGTAATGTGTTCAATTTTAAGGACAACTATGGTAATTATTTTAGGTGTCCCAATCTTTTTAATTTTTGAGGTAGATGGGATACCTACAATATTGTAGCATTGTTATTCTTCCATATCCTTTCCTAAATGGGACGGTGCTTATTTCTGGCCATACCTTCTTTCCTTAATGGGACGGTGCTTATTTCTGGCCTTACCTTCTTAGAGTATATTTTCTAAAATGGTATGACTGGGTAATGATTTTATGCTCACTCCCATAGTACAAAGCTCACCTTTACAAAAGGCATGGATGAAATGACTGGATATCACACAACAATCTTCTTTCATCATGTATCTGCTGCAAAATCCCACCTGATAACAGGGTATGATAACATAATGAGATATCATGTCACTATAGAACTGCGCTTGCACGATTGTTATCAGGCGATGCCTTTAGAAGCGTTCTCTGAAGACGATTGGCTATATGCTAACGTTGGCCATGATAACAGCGTTCGATTGGTTAAATGACGTCATCGACTTACGTCATAATGCATTCGCGACGTCAACAAGTTCGAACAAAAGTGTGTTTGCTTTTCACTTGTTTGGGTCTCTTTAAACCTTAAAACCTTCTAATGGTGCATGATAAATAGAAAGCCATGTAAGTGTCTTTTGATATCAATTTCATCAGGCGAGACCAGAAACACGCCGGACTGGCTCGGCAAGCCTCGCCATTCCTACACTGTTTCTGGTCTTGCATGATAAACTTGATATCAAAAGACATTAACATGGTGTTCTCTATCTATCAACCCAGCAAACATACATCATCTAAACAATGTTGTGACGATGTCAGTGCAACATTATGATGTCAAAACAACCTTGTATTGATGTCAATATAGCGTCACAAAGTTGCATCAAAGTTCTTCCGATGTATTTTCGATGTAGTGTATGAGCTGTCTCGTCATTTGTTATGACAGATAGTGTTTACTGGGCATTTTTAATCACACAATGTGCATTATGCCTAACAACTCAAGCGTATGCTACTTTACCGATTTTTCATGTGGACTGCTCTGTTTTGACATTGAATGGCAAGCGTCTAACAGCTCCACCCAGTCTTTAAATGTTAATTTTAGAATACTGACAGTGAATAAGCAAGGATTTTTGCACAGTGTAAAAATTGGAATGCCTAAGATATTTACCGTAATTGTCCTAAGCCTGGAACAGTTTGGTTTTACAATGAAGTAATCGATCTAAAACATGCAGATGGAAATGGCAAATAGTGTAGACCCTGATGTAGACCCTGATCAGACTGCTCCTAAAGGATCAGGGTCTGCACTATTTGCTCAGACAATCTGTCTCAATTCTTAGAATTTTCAAGATTCACTCTGATTTTCCAATATCTCTGTTCAAATTGCCAGAAATGAGGATCTATTACTTTGTAATGGTTAAACTTCATATGCTTTTGGTTTCATTTCAAAAGAATAAAAGTATCAGCCTGCAGGCCTGCTTCCGGAACTAGAGCAAGGGAGCAGGGGCTCACGTATACCCCCGGCCAGCGCCACCGCCTATAGGAAATAAACTTCACATGCCCATGTACGCACATATCACTACTATTCACTAGGCTACATCTCAAGATTTCGCAATAATCAAAACAATACAAACTTAAAGTTCACTTTTAACACAAACGGTTATATAAATTTCAAAGTCTATGACCCTGACCTACAAATCAGCAGCAGCAGTCAGATGATGTCACAAATCAAAAGGTTCCATTCAAGTATATCAAAAATATAAGCAAACAGATACAACTTAATACACAACTTTAACTAATGTTATATAAATTTCCAAGTCTGTTGTCCTTAGGTACTAATATGTGTCCATCCTGTAGTAACACTAAGCACATCTGAACAAATTTCAATAGACGCTGTCAAAAAAATACGGCAAAAGCTAAATCTTAGCAAAAAACTTTAACACAACTGCTGTACAACTTTCTAAGTCTGAGACCTTGACCTTAGGCCTGCAGACGCATATCCAGGTGGTGCAAACTGATCAGTATCCATCCTGTAGTACCACTAAGCACATATCAACAAGTTCCAGTAAATACTTTCATGAAAACAGAGCAAAAGCAACAAGAGCTGTCGCCTGACAGCATAGCTCGCCTGAATTGGTGCTTGCCCATCCCACAGCCACTATGGTGGTGTGGACTACTGTGCATAAAACTTCAGGCAAGCATGTCCATAATGAAAACACATTTATAAACAAAAGCTATCTCAGAAATAAGTCTTAAAATAAAATTAAAATAACAAAAGATGAAATGAAATTTCAAAGTCCATGAGCATGAGGTAAAAAAAACTGAGGGGTAGGGGTAAGGTGTGTGTGTGGGTGGGGGGGGGGGGGGGATGTATCAAAACCCTGAACCATTATCTAACATCAGTCCAAGTATTAGTATCAACTGAGTCCATCATCACGGCACTGTGAAATTTAAATAAAACTTTAACCAAAATCTTTAAAACAAAATTCTAAGTCGATGACCTTCACTTCAAGGTCAACCAGTGGGGTAAGTATAAGGTGTTTTGTGAAAACTCAAAAAAGTGTCTAACATCAGTTCAAGTATAAACTAAATCTCTGCTAAGCATTATGAATCAGTATGCAATTACAAAACTTTAATAAAGACCAAAATTTCCTAAGTCCCTGACCTTGACATCAAGGTCACTGAGCGGGGTTGGGGTAGTACTCTGTAGATCTAACTACAGTGCAAATATAAAAAGAATTCATCTAGGGGTTCAGGAGATATGTGTCTTTAAAAAACTTTAACCAAAACATCCAATCAATAAAAAGACAATTTTCTAAGTCCATGACCTTGACATCAAGGTCTTTGAGGGGGATGGGGGCAGAACCTTCGAAAACTTTAGACCAATATCTAACTTCAGTGTAAGTATCAAAGGAATCCATCTATGGGTTAAGGAGATATTGGGATTTATAAAACTTTAACCAAAACATAAAGTAAAAAAAAACTCCCAATTTTCTAAGTCCATGACCTTGACATCTAGGTCACTGAGTGGGGTGGGGGTGGTATCCTGTGAAACTTTAGACCATTATCTAACTACAGTGCAAGTATCAAAAGAATCCATCCATGGGTTAAGGAGATATAGGTCTTTAAAAAACTTTAACCAAAACATCCAGTCAAAAAAAACTCCCAATTTTCTAAGTCCATGACCTTGACATCAAGGTCACTGAGTGGGGTGGGGGTGGTACCCTGTGAAACTTTGGACCAATATCTAACTACAGTGCAAGTATCAAAAGAATCCATCCATGGGTTAAGGAGATATAGGTCTTTAAAAAACTTTAACCAAAACATCCAATCTGTACGCCAACGCGGACGCGGACATGGACGCAGACGCGGACGCCGACGCCGTGGTGACAACAATAGCTCTTCCTGAACTTTCGTTCAGGCGAGCTAAAAACTAAACGCAAAACTTTAACTCAAATGTTATACAAATTTCTAAGTCTGTAACTTTGACCTTTGGTCAGCAGCAGCATCAAGGTAATGCATACTGATCAGTATCCATCCTGTAGTAACACTAAGCACCTATGAGCAAGCTCTGGATAACAGAAGCAAAAGAAAAAAAACTTAACGCAAAACTTTAACGCAAATGTTATACAAATTTCTAAGTCTGTAACTTTGACCTTTGGTCAGCAGCAGCATCAAGGTGATGCATACTGATCAGTATCCATCCTGTAGTAACACTAAGCACCCATGAGCAAGCTCTGGATAACAGAAGCAAAAGAAAACAAGAGGGCCATGAGGCCCTGAACCGCTCACCTGAGCAATTGGCAAAGTGGCTCTTTCTTATGTCTGAAATTGTCAAAATATGAGTCTTGGGTCAAAAGTCATAGAATGACCATGACCTCTTGTACTCATAAATGTTCATGTGCTCATTAAGACAATTATATATACCATTTTTAGGCCAAAATCTTCAAAACTTTCCATGAAATCTTATGTTCTAGCATTTTCATATATTTGACCATGCAGCAAAAAAGGTCAAGGTTAACCCAAGGTCATCATTTGCACAGTCTTGATAGTACTCTAGTACTCCATGTTACTTACCAAGTTTCAAGGCCATAGGTGTATTGTTTCTGGAGAAGAAAAATATTAAAGGTTTATGCCATAAATGGGTATGGTGGCCATGTTGGTCATGTGACCTGGACGGTTGGAACACATTTTTGTTCAATAAACCCCTGAAGGTTCTATATGAAATGTGTTTACAATTGGCCCTTTGTCTTTTGAGGAAATGTTTGAAAATGTCAAAATATGAGAAATCTGGGTCAAAGATCAAAGAATGACCTTGACCTCTTGTACTCATAATTGTTCATGACCTGATTAAGACGACTGAATATACCAATTTTTAGGCAAAAATCTTCAAAACTTCCCCTGAAATCTTATGTTCTAGCATTTTCCCATATTTGACCTTGCTGTAAAAAAGGTAAACCCAAAGCCATAATTCGAACAATCTTGATAGTACTTGAGTACCCAATGCTACATACCAAGTTTTAAGACCACTGGTCAATTGGTTCTGGAGAAGAAGATTTTTAAAGCTTTTTACCATATATGGATGTGGCAGCCATGTTGGCCATGTGACCTGGACTGTTTGAACAAATTTTCGTTCCAAAGACCCCTGGACGTTCTATATGAAATTTGGTTTCAATTGGCCCTGTCGCTTTAGAGGAGATTGTTTGAAATTGTCAAAATATGAGAGTTCAGAGTCAAAGGTCAAAGAATGACCTTGACCTCTTGTACTCATAAATCTTCATGTACTCATTAAGATGACTGAAGATACCAATTTTTAGCCCAAAATCTTCAACAGTTTCCAAGTTATCTTATGTTCTAGCATTTTCCCATATTTGACCTTGACGTAAAAAAGGTCAAGGTCAACCAAAGGTCATAATTTGAACAATATTGATATTACTTGAGTACCCAATGCTACATACTAAGTTTCAAAGCCATCGGTCAATTGGTTCTGGAGAAGAAGATTTTTAAAACTTTTTACCACATACGGGCATGGCGGCCATCTTGGTAATGTGACTAGGACCGTTTGAACAAAATTTTGTTCCCTCAATCCCTAGAGGCTCTATATGAAATCTTCTTACAACTGGCCCAGTGGCTGTTAAGGAGATGTTTGAAATTGTCAAAACATGAGAGACCAGGGTCAAAGGTCAAAGAATGACCTTGACCTCTTGTACACATAAATTTTCATGTACTCATTAAAATCACTGTATATACCAATTTTCAGGTCAAAATCTTCAGCAGTTTCCAAGAAATCTTATGTTCTAGCATTTTCCCATATAAAAGCTACAGAAAGCAAATTTGACCTTACCGTAAAAAAGGTCAAGGTCAACCCAAGGTCATAATTTGAACAATCTTGGTAGTACTCGCGTACCTGATCCTACATACCAAGTTTCAAGGCCATTGACCTATTGGTTCTGGAGAAGAAGATTTTTCTAGCTTTTTACCATATATGGGCGTGGCGGCCATGTTGGTCATGTGACCAGGGCCGTTTGAACAATTTTTTGTTCCTAAGTCCCCGAGAGGCTGCATATGAAATTTGGTTACAATTGGCCCAGCAGTTTCAGAGGAGAAGTTGTTTGAAATTGTGGACGGACGACGGACGGACGTACGACGGACGGACAACGGACACCGGAGCCTTACCATCCTGTAAGCTCCCCCAGAGCCCCTGGCTCAGGTGAGCTAAAAAAAACTTAACGCAAAACTTTAACGCAAATGTTATACAAATTTCTAAGTCTGTGACCTTGACCTTTGGTCAGCAGCAGCATCAAGGTGATGCATACTGATCAGTATCCATCCTGTAGTAACACTAAGCACCCATGAGCAAGCTCTGGATAACAGAAGCAAAAGAAAAAAAACTTAACGCAAAACTTTAACGCAAATGTTATACAAATTTCTAAGTCTGTGACTTTGACCTTTGGCCAGCAGCAGCATCAAGGAGATGCATACTGATCAGTATCCATCCTGTAGTAACACTAAGCACCCATGACCAAGCTCTGGATAACAGAAGCAAAAGTAAAAAAACTTAAAGCAAAACTTTAACGCATATGTTATACAAATTTCTAAGTCTGTGACCTTGACCTTTGGCCAGCAGCAGCATCAAGGAGATGCATACTGATCAGTATCTATCCTGTAGTAACACTAAGCACCCATGAACAAGCTCTGGATAACAGAAGCAAAAGAAAAAAACTTAACGCAAAACTTTAACGCAAATGTTAACATACATACGGACGAACAGACAAACGAACCGACGGATGGACGAACAGACGGACGAACGGACGGAAAGAGGAAAACTATATACCCCTCAACATACTTAGTATGCCAGGGGTATAATTATAAATTTATTCACAAATGCAGTCCAACTTCTTTGCTAAATCATGAGGCACTGCTTACAAAACCCTATGTTTTTTATCTGGTTATAAGACTGTTTTTTTTCCCTTCCACAATAATCCCAAAGATCTAGGATCTAGATCATTGGAATCGTTTTGGAAGAGAAAACCCCATTTTATAGTTGAATGACAGAACACTAATTTACATATTTGTGGAAATTTTGGAACAATAAATTCCAATCTAATGACCAAATAAATATGGTATATGAAGTTGGCTTCTGCATATATTACAGCCAAACACAAGTCTGTGCAAATTCACAGCCTGATCTGGGTTTTCACTGTCCTCAAAAACCAGGACCCCGCTGTGACAGTATTAGTTAGCATTTAGTTAAGATTTCAAACTTTAATATGAGCCGCGACACGACAAAACCAACAATGTGGTTTTAGCTATACAAAGATTAATAAACCATATTCATTATTAGACCTCAACCATTGTTAGAAAACTTCTCTATGAATCTGGAAAAATTCATTTGTCTTAATTTGGTTTATACTAGATGGCTTCTGTTGGCAGGCTGACAGCTTCTTTCAGTCTATCAAGAATTCTGTGGAATGGGGTGTCTCACATCTGCGCATTGTCACAAAGCAGAGCTAAACAGACAAGTAAACTCAAAAACTCGACAAAGTATAAGCCACTGACGACACAGGAAAAGTTATGCCTGTGTCTTGCTTCTGCAAAGCTTGAACCCACAGCAATATAGTCAACACTCATAGGCACCAGGCCATGGTTGCAAGTTTCCAACGTCACAGATGGAAAATAAGTAATATGGTAATGTTTTGATATTGTATCCTATACATTCAGTTACTATGGTACTGGCTTATGCAACTGGTCTACTCCCATTTCACCTACTCCCATTTCGCCTACTTCAAAATTTTAAATTGCTCCTGTTTTGCCTTCTCAGTTTTTTCCACATTTCACAAGATTCCATCGGTCAAATAACAAGTATGTCAAAATTTAGCCAGTAATATCAAAGGTCAATGAATACAATCTTCGTTTTTTCGCATCCTACTGCACTGTGAATACTAGCACTCTGTTTTATATTTTACAATAGAAATGTTATCGAAAACAGACGCAGATATTCAAAACTTTCTTTTTTTCGTCGTAGATCTACTTTCGATTTCTACTTTCGGTTCAATACACGCCAACAAACAAACAGTGCAACATGTTGATAACTATTTTGAAATCAGGTCAATTTCAAGATTGACCGCGGGCCATTTTGGAATTCCAAATTGGACCGCTCAATTTTTAGGTAGGTCGTTGTCGCTACCCAGTGTCAAAATTACAGTTGTGGGTGCCTACCGACATAGCTTACTTATTCATGAAAGTTATTGTCAAATCTTCCACTAGAGACATATAACAAAACACACTTCCATGTAATCTGCATCGATTATCTTTTTTTAAAGATTTTTCTTGTTTACACATGAAAATACCATGAAACCTTATCCAATCTACAGTAGCTTATAAATGCATTTTAGAACCTGTCTTAAGATATTTCATCAACAGAATGAAAAAACAATTTCAATTTACTCATGTTATTCAGAAGCATAAATTGCTTGACAGTGGTGCACATATTTTTTTTCTTTTTAATTAATAGGGCTTATTCGGCAAATGTCAACTTTAACACCTGTGCAACTAGCACTTTGAAATTTCACATATATAAAACATATTGCAAAATGCTAAGAATATACCTATGGGGTACAAATAAGCAATTTTCTCATACTTTATCCTACTGGGTTACTCAATTAAATAATGCATTAAATTATTATTTTTTCATCAATGATATTTGGTGGACTTGTACTTTGACAGTTTACCTATATGACTATGCTGTTGAATTCATTTCTGAAAATAATAAAGTTTTCTCTCCAACAACCATATCTGAAATTGTTGAAATTTAAACAGCCATATCTCCCAAACCTTCTCAGATATTTTATTCAAATATTTAGAATTTTCAATTTTGATCAAATACTTGAACAGGATAGACGATGGAAAACCAAAATTGTAAAGCTTTCAAAATTTGCTTTTTCTGCAGTTGGCCTACTGATTGTAATGAAATGGTATATGAATTATAAAAGTATGCTGAAAGGCTTATATAGGTAAAACTTTTTCATTTATTCCTTTTCTCATGAAAACACATGAGCTGTGACATAACACAAGAATTCCCAGAATGCTATGTCGCACCTGCATTGCACCTCCACAGTAGCAGAGGTCATACCCCATGATGTTCCATGCAATATTTCAACCAAATATACCAAGTGGTTCTGAAATAGACGCTGATTTTGTTGTTTTTGCCATTTTTAGTAAATGCAGCCATCTTGGATTCTCGACCTGGCTGAATTTTACCATTCTGAAGTGTTGCAGTCTGTTCATGCTTTATATGAAATTTGAAAACTATGGGTGCAATGGTTTTGGAGAAATAAATTGAACAGACTTTACCACCAGGGTTAACGTAAATGTGAACGTTTTTTGTTGCAAAAGCAACAACTTTTTGGATTCTTGACCTGGCTGAGAATTTTATGTTTCTGAAGCAGTGCAGTCTGGTCATGCTCCATATGAAATTTAAGAACCATGGGTGCAGCGGTTTTGGAGAAATTAATAAAGTATACTTTAACATCAGGGTTAACGTAAATGTGAGTGTTTTTTTGTTGCAAAAGCGGCCATCTTGGATTCTCTACCTGGCTGAATTTTACATTCTGAAGTCTTGCAGTCTGGTCATGCTCCATATGAAATTTGAGAACAATGGGCGCAGTGGTTTTTAATAGGATAGAATTTAACGCCAGGGTCAACGTAAAATTAATGTGAACGGAAATTTGTTGCGATGGCGGCCATCTTGGATTTAACGCCCGGGTCAACGTAAAATTAATGTGAACGGAAATTTGTTGCGATGGCGGCCATCTTGGATTCTCGACCTTGCTGATTCTTACCATTCTGAGGTCTTGCAGTCTGGTCATGCTCCATATGAAATTTGAGAACCATGGGTGCAGTGGTATTGGAGAAATTAATATTTAACGCCAGTGTTAACATAAATGTGAACGGAATGACGGACGGAAGGATGGAAAACCATTTGCCTATATCGCACCTTGCTAAAGCAGGTGCGACAAAAACCAATAAAGTGGTTTGTTCACCTAGCAAAGATTCAGATCAGCCTGGGCATACACCAAGTTTGATCAGAGTCTTTGCTGTGGGCATGGAGGTAGCCTAGACCCTTCGCTACCCTTTAAGCATGCAGCAAAGACTCTGATCAGACTGGACAGAAGCCCAGGCCTATCTGAGACTTTGTCTTAAGCATATGCCACTATATTGTTTTTGTCGTGCTGCAGCACATGTTGTGGGATTTCAACAGAATTACCTTTTAGGCTGTTTCTGATAAATAACCACAACTTATGTTTATTAAGGGGTTTCTGATAAATAACCACAACTTATGTTTATTAAAGGAATCAAACATCAGGACTAGTTGTTCAAAGCATTGTTAGCCTAACGAGCTCGCTAAGAGGTCAACTCATTAAGTGTTTTGCAACTTTGTAACCAAATACGCTGGTATTTTTTGTTGAAAAAAGCTTCTTACATTTTTTCAACAAAAAATATTGGCGTATTTGAGATATTAACGTTTAAAATTTTAACTAAACGTTAACTAACGACGTCATTAGTTTTGAACAACCGGGCCCAGGACTAGTTGTTCAAAACTAACAATGTCATTAGTTAATATTTACACTTGCCACTGAACTTCCCTTGGGTGAGCAACTGGCTTCATACACCGATGAACAACAGTTGATCATGTGACGTTGTCATCAAGCGATGTCTGAGATAAACAAACTTCTTGATTGGTCCATGTAACGCTTGATTGAGGCCACGTCCTGGCAACGGCTGTTTAACGTACTGGCCAAATATGTCGTACTAAATTTCCTTCGACTCGTATTTTGCATGTTCTACAATACATTACCGACAAAATGGCACAGAAAAGGTCTAGAAATAAAGTGTAAATATAAGAATGAAAATTTGATTTTTCAGCGTTCATCGTGTGAAGAAGCTTTGCGCTTCATGGAATTTTAGCTCCGCCCACTAGCTTCATCACACGATGAACGCTGGAAAATCAAAATTTAATTCTTAAACGAGATGTTATATTTCATATGTATTGTATGCAAAAAAACTGCTGTTTTTGCTATCAGAAAAAAGTGAGGAGTGTTTGCCAGCAAAAAAATAGTAGTGCACTTGATTATAAGGTAGCAAGAGAACTTAATGACTCTTTGACTAACAACTTGTTAAGCTGAAAATGCTTTGAACAACCATACCCAGCATTTTAAAATCCTCAAGTAATTATTATATCATTGTTGAATAAACTGTGCATAATTGACAGTAGTCGAAATGGGAGTAAGCAAAGTGGCAATCGGGAAACTGGAGTAGGCAAAATGGGAGTACGGGAAATGGGAATAGGCAAAATGGCAGTTGGCAAAATGGGAACAGGAAAAACAGGAACATCCCGTGAAGTTGTTTTATAAACTACAAACAACAGGATTAATATAAAACTATAATCTCTATGGCAACCAAATACACATTACATGTCACAACAATCATAAAGTCTCTACCTTGTCATAGACTTCAAATCGGAATTTAAGATCATTTTCTTCTTGTAACTCTGTAGGAACATTTGGTGGGCTGAAATAATTAATATACAATTAAATGTGAGATGTCATGAAAAAACAGACTTAAGGCAATATACCTCCATCTTTTTTTCCTGTCAATTTTACAAAGGGATACAACTTTCTGTTTGATTCACTGAATGAAGACGCCCTTCCAAAATGTTAGAGGAGCAAATTCTTTCCTTTAAGAGTTGACCCTCAGTGAGAAGGGAGGCAAAATAACATAACATCAGGAACTAGCTGGAGACAAGTATAGATGAGCTGATTTTAAACTTTTTTTTAGCATATTCCATAAAAATTTGGTTGAATTATGTCCCTTTTTCATCTTACACATTTCACAGTTGGACAACTTGTCCAGAACAGATTCAGCTGGGACCTTTTAAGTCTGAAGTACTGTTACGGACTGAGATGTTGATGGCCTAATTAATTTTTTAGCAAAGTCTCTCAATATTTGGTGTAGTAAAACATAATGGACCAGAGGGCCAATGGCCCTATATCGCTCACCTGAGCACTGAGGCACTGAGGTTACAGCAACAAAACACCATGCATAACAGCAAAAAAAACACCATTTATGTAGAGGATAATATCACAAACATTTATGCAAAAAAAAAGCTTTATCCCCCATTAATGGCTTCTCAGAAGATCTTTGGCAAAAAAAAAAGTGAAAATTTGGCCTTTCAGCTGCAATGACAACCAATCAAAATTGGGTATTTGGGAAAAATTCATATGGCTGGTAGAGGACTACTCCAGGAACATTTCTGTGAATTTTTGTCAAAATATCTGCAGTAACACAGAAATAAATAGCAAATGTCCACTTTCCTCATTATAAGTCTATGGAAACTTTAAGTTGCCATAGCAACAAATTCACATGGGCAATGATAATATAAAACATACTTTAGGTAGAGGTTAACATTATTAATATGTATGCTAAGTATCAGCTTCATCCCCCTCATGGCTTCACTTTTCCCATTATGAGTCAATGGAAACTATAAGTCGCCATAGCAACCAAAGTTCTTACGGGATTGGAAGAAAAAGAATAAAATTTATGTAGAAACTACTGTCATTAACATGTTTGCACAATATCAGCTTCATCCCCTATATGGCTTCTGAGCAGAATTTTTTTTTTTTTTTTCGAAATTTACACTATATTTTGCCATGGCAACCAATCAAATTCAGCGATTTGGAGAAAATTCATATGAATCGTAGAGGACTACTCAAGAAACATTTCTGTAGAAAAAAAAATTAAATACTGCAGTTAGTTAGACAAAAAAATTGCCAATTTCCACTTTCCTCATTATAAGTCAATGGAAACTGTTTGTTGCCATAGCAACCAAACTGCTGGAGCAATTGCCATGAAAAACAATAATTCTATAGAGGCTAGTACTAAGGTTCTTTCTGTAAAGTTTGAGCTTTATTGGGCCACACAGTTTCTGCGAAGATGATTTTTTAATATTTTTCTATTTTTAACCATTCGGTTGCAATGGCAACCAACCAAATTGCGCAATTTGCATAAATTTAACATGGCTGGTTAAAGACTACTCAAGGTACATTTCTATGAAAGTTTTGTCAAAATATCCGCAGTGGCATAGCAATAAATGCAAATTTTCCATTTTGCCATTATAAGTCAATGGCAACTTTCAGTTCCCATAGCAACCAAACTGCAAGAGCAATTGCCAAGAAAAACAGTACTTTTATAGAAGCTAGTACTAAGGTCCTTTCTGTGAAGTTTGAGCTTTATTGGTTGCATAGTTTCTGAGGAGATGATTTTTTATTATTTTTTCTATTTTTTAACCATTCGGTTGCCATGGCAACCAGCCAAATTGTGAAATTTACATAAAGTTCATGTGGTTGATAGAGGAATACTCAAGGAACATTTCTGTAAAAAGTTTTGTCAAAATATCTGCAGTGACATAGCAATAAATGCAAATTTTCCATTTTGCCATTATAAGTCTTTGGCAACTTTCAGTTCCCATAGCAACCAAACTGCTAGAGCAATTGCCAAGAAAAACAGTACTTTTATAGAAGCTAGTACTAAGATCCTTTCTGTGAAGTTTGAGCTTTATTGGTTGCATAGTTTCTGAGGAGATGATTTTTGATTATTTTTTCTATTTTTTAACCATTCGGTTGCCATGGCACCCAGCCAAATTGTGCAATTTACATAAAGTTCATGTGGTTGATAGAGGAATACTCAAAGAACATTTCTGTAAAAGTTTTGTCAAAATATCTGCAGTGACATAGCAATAAATGCAAATTTTCAATTTTTCCCATACAAGTCAATGGAAACTTTGAGTTGCCATAGCAACCAAAGTTCTGAAGCGATTTGGATAAAAAACAGCATTATTGGTTCCCCCTGCCTATAGATGCTATATGTGAAATTTGGTAACAATGGGCCTTGCAGTTTCAGAGGAGATGTTGTTTGAAAATATTGACGGACGGACGACGGACGACGGATGCCTGCCTATACTATAAGCTCACCTGTGAGCCTTCGGCTCAGGTGAGCTAAAAATACAAAGGGACATAATTCCATCAAAACTAGAGGCAGGTTAAAGGTTCTTCTTCTCTGCACATCGCCCGATGGTGCTTTATACATATATTTGTACAACTTTTCATGCAGAAATGATACAGTTTTAGAAATATGAAGCAGACATGAAATATTGCCTTCAGAAACTTAATCTCCAAGTGTGACCTTGACCTACGTCCTTTCATAGATATTGTTAAAATATGAGCTCTGCACATCTTCATAAGTGAACATTTGTCCCTAGATTCAAGAAAATATTTCAAGTGCTTTAAGAGCTATGGATCTGACATACAAAGTTAATGGACAGACAGACAGCTGGACAGAGTCTGTAATGTACTTTTCAATCTCTGAATTTGAATACCCCCATCTGTCCTATTAAGATAAGCTGTTTGCAGGTCTGAAAACTTCTTATATTTGCACTCGTCCAACAAGACCACAGAAATGGCAATTTCAATAACTTGCATTAGGAACAATAAAAAATTTCACTTGTCCTTCAGCATGAGCGGCTCATCATGTTGAGCGGATGGGTGGAATTTTTTGCCCTGTGTATTGGTACGCTACATGTTTTACCACCTTTACCCTTTTCACAAAGGGGAACAACTTTTTTCTGACTTCCTATTCGCTTCCCTGGAGGAAGAAGCCCTTCCAAAAGGGGGTCTACTCTTAAAGGAAAGAATTTGCTTCTAGGGGAGCAAATTCTTTCCTTTAAGAGTTGACCCCTAATGGCATGGCAAGCAGAATTGCTTCTCTGAAAGTGTACTCATTCACCTTAATACTGCAAATCATGCAGATCCTGATGAGACTGCTTTTTAGGAGCAATCTGATCAAGGGTCTACACACCCTGTGCTCAGGCTTTCCAGCCCCAATATGGTATATCATACTGACTTTTCAATTTTTCTGAACACTGTATCTTTGATCTCTGGAAGGTAGGTATCACAGTCTAGGTCAGCCAGCACACGTGTGAGGTAGATACGACAATCACATGTTGTCATGGCTTCCTGTAAGTAAAATTTATATGAGCACTAAAGTTAGTGATGTTGTTTCAATGTTAGGAGCCCCAATTTAGGAAAGAAGATTAGGTTATAAAGTATGAAGCAAACAAAAAATTATTTCTTCATAAATGGAGAGGTCTTTTTTATGCACCTCAGTGAGGGAATATGCCTGAGGCCCCAAAGGTATAAAAACATGTTTTGCCCAAACGGTGATCGACATGTTAATGAAAAATTGTTTTGTTGAAAATACTCTACAGCTCCACCGTTTTATTCTTAGCAGATTTAAGAAAATTGTTCCACAGACTTTGTGAAAATATTGAAGGTCACTACAGATTTTTGTGAAATTATTCAAGATCTCAACAGATTATATGAAAAAACTCCATGTCTCAACAGATTTTGTAAAACTATTCCATGTCTCAACAAAACTTTGTGAAAATAATCCATGTCTCAACAGTTTGTTTGAAAATAATCCAGATCTCAACACTTACAATATTTACCTTATTTCTTCGGGTATAAGACAGAGATTCGTCCCTTCCAAACAATCCCAAAAATCTAGATCTGTCTTATAAGACAGATATAGGTTTATTGGGATCGTTTAGGAAAGGAAAACCCTATCTAATAGCTGAATTACACACAACTGAGACTGTTTTGGAAGGAAAAAATCCCCATCACATAATAGAAGAAATACACGTAATGATTAATGATCAGACATGACTGAGTCAGCCGATGGAGACAGACCATATTAATCCTAATAAACGCCCCTGCTCTTATAAAAGCCCCCTGCCTCTTTTCCGAAAATAATGTTATACAATGTATTAACTTGCAGGAGTTCATGTTTGCTTCTCTGGATAAGAAAGCTCTGAAATGGGTTCAACTTTAAAAAAAAAGGATTTGTTCCTCCGGTCCATTCTTAAAGAAAAGAATTTGCTCCTCCTACAGGAGCAAATTCTTTCCTGTAAGAGTTAACCCCTACTGTAAAGAAGGCAAAAATAGCAGAGTTGCTTCCTCTCAAAGTATATGCATCACCTTTATAGTGATTGTAAGAGGTATTTTGGCAATGGCTGATTTACTACACTTTAAGCTCTAAATAACTTCCCCCTTTTGCAAAATGCATCGCCCCTGGGGCATCTTATAGGATTAATATGGTAGATAGGAGAGGTGATTACCTTATAGACAGAGCTGCCTCCAATAATATTTATATTTTCAATCTTGTCCCTGAAAGACTCTCCTCTTAGAAGTTCTAATGCCTCTGGCAGACTTCTGGAAATATATACCCCTTCAGGTACCTCTCTGAAACACAATTTAAACTTTAATCCTGCATTGTAAACCCAAACTATTCCATTTTTAGAACAATTATGGTTATTATTTTAGGTGTCAATTTTCTGAGCTAGTTTTAGCATCCCGGATCATAAAAATTAAAAATCAAGTTGTGCAAAGTTTACAATCCACAGTTAAAGTAGTTGGTGAAGGTGTACAAAAACTGAAGGTAATACAGTAGTCTTTGCAAAAATAGCTAGGCCCATTTGTTCAAATCCAACAACATCTTTAGTTAACGAGACATTATATATTCATATGTATGGCACGCAAAAACACTGCCAGTTTTTGCCGAAAAATACTGTGGAGCTCCTCAGATTTTTCAGTTAAAAATGTTAGCAAACTTGGTTTTATATGAACTAATGATGCTTTGAGCAACTTGGCCCAGTTCAGTAGTAACCATGAAAAATGTTTTGCTTAAGAACAGATGTGATTCAAACAAAGTTTAACGTAAACAACTTACTTTAATTCCCGACTGAGTACAACATTCACTCTACCCTTCAGTGGTCGGAACTTCTCTGGTATTGAAAACCATGTTTTTCTGCCCATAATTACAGCATTCTTTTTCTCTGCAAATATATCATTTAAAAAATTTGTCACTGTCATACTCCAATGTACATTCAGACAGAAGCTGTCTAATCAGGGTGTAACCTGTCTCCTGTTCACCCATCAATTTTATAGCACTTTGTCAATGAGTAAGACCAACTTGTATGAAATTTTTAAGACTTAAAACGCTAAAAGTGAAATTAATTGAATTTGCAAACAGTGTAGATCCAGATGAGGTGGCCCATTATGGGCCACCTCATCTGGATCCACACTGTATGCCCTCTAGTCTTTGAAGACTGAGTCTGATGTAGCTTGGACAAAACATTGTTTTGAAATTTTGCAGAAGTAAATTTGTTATCTGCTGTTGTGGCAGGTTAAGGGTTAAATATTGAAATGCATGTAACCATGACAACAGATATCCATAATTATCTCCGGCTTTCACTGACCCAGCAGAAGGTGTACAAAAATACTGCAAAAGTTCTTGGTACATAGACAGAAACTGTGGTGGTTTGGCCACGTCTCAAGGTCTTCTGGTTTAGCAAAGACAATTCTGCAGGGCACACTAGTGAAAGGAAAAAGAAGGAGGTAGACAGAAGAAGAAGTGGGAAGACAATATTAAGGATTTTGCCAGCTCAACTAGGGCAGCTGAAGACATGACTAAGTGGAAAAGGATTGTTGTACAGCCATCTGTAATGTTATGGGATAGACTAGACTAGACTTAGACTGCCTGATCCAAGTCTGCTCTTTTTAACCATTTAGCTGAGCAGTTGTATAAAACCTCCTATGCATGCCAAGTCAACTTGTCTGAATTCTTACTTGATTTTTTCTTCCATTTTTATTTGGTTGAAAATAATTTAATATTGCAAAATTTCAAACGGTGCATTCTTTGCAAAATAAAAAAAGAATGTTTTTTGTTTTTCTTTAATTTTTTGTTATGTTTTATCTTTTTTTCCCAAAGAATTTCTTACCTGAAAACATTTGGTGAAATTTCAAACAGTGCAAACTTGATCAGACTGCTCCTAGTGCAGCAGTCTGATCTGGGTCTATAATACTTTCCAAAACATTTTTTCACCACCTGATGTTCAAATTTTTGTAATCAGACATAAATTTCCAAAATCTGTGAAATACATACCAGGATCTTTTGTTTGTGTCGTAATCTTCCTAAAGTGGTCCATATCTTTTCTGAAATTATAAAAAATATTAATCTTGATGCTTTATGCTTAAAGTTGTTTAACTTTTTAGCTTTTTTTCCTTCAGGATTCAACAAGAGTTCATGATGTAACATAAAATCGAAAGACAGTAAGCATAGCATATATGAGCCGCGACACAAGAAAGCCAAAAAAGTGGATGTGCGCCCAGCACAGACTCTGATCAGCCTGGGCATCCACTCAGTCTGATCAGACTCTTCGCTCAGCGGTTAAAGGCAGCTGCTTATGGGGTAGCTACGGGTCTAAGCTACCTCCATGTGGACAGTGAAGACTCTGATCAGCCTGGTGGGATGCCCAGACTGATCTGAGTCTGCCTGCGTGCACAACCACTTTAATGGTTTTCCGTGTCGTGGCTCATATGTGTATGGGTACTTTAACCTTTCAGCTTTCACTGAATATTCTATCCAGTATCCAGTTCGATTCCTCATACCCAACACTGTTCAAGTATTAAAATCATACAGAGGAGAATAGCCAGGTGGGTTCTGAGTTAGGTCAAAGAAAAAAACACGCCTTGTTGCCGATTACGTCTCCAAAAAATTTACGGTCGGTCGGTAGGCAAACTTTTTTATTAATACACTTCTTTGTATGGAAAATAAAAATCATTAAAAGTAGTCTAAAACATGTTAAAATAGACTTAAAAGTCTCATATGGCCATAAAAAATGCAGTAGGCCCCCATAATAGGGTCAGTAGGGTATTTTTTTGGCCTTAGCATACATGTATTTATTCAGCTACTGTTCAGTTAGCATATTCAAAATGTAAGCAGACCGAACCATTATTTTCTGACAGGTAAAAGGGTAGGCTGTCATGAAAATGCACAGCTTGTTATCATAGTTAAAAGGATCGGCAGAAAGTGTTCTGATTCAGTGGTGTAGTGGATTGTGTGGAGAAGTATCATTCTTATTAACAAGAGTGGATGGTTCGAATCCCATGCGCAATATGTTTTTTTTTTATAGTCATTCTTTTTTTTTTTTTTTTTTTTTTTGCTTCTTATAAATTTTATATTTGTTTCTTTTTATAATATTTTTCTAGTTATTATATTTTTATTATTATTTTTTGTTCTTTATTATTGATATCATTTTTATGAGCTCTTTTTTTTATAATTTTTAGTCTTTTTTATTTATAAATTTATTTATTAATTTTTCATTTTTTTTATTTTTCGTTTTTTATTTTTTTTTTTCTCATATTATTTCATTCCGGAATTTTTATAACATAATTTTCAACAGCTTTCTCTCACAAGCAGTAGATGTTGCAACTGGATGTTTAGGGGGTTTCATTAGCCGTATCTGTCCGAACAGTTGTCGCAAAATTTTGCTACCTGCAGTATTTATTTATTCACAATTTCATGGCAACATATACAATACATAAAAGTACATACATGAGCCAATGGATTGGACGTATGCAATGCCTATATTTGTCCTCTCCAGCTGGTGTAGCAACACAGATACATATATTTGATGACATGAATATTAAAGTGCTATATACAAGATTTCTGTGGCTCAAGTGCACATACATATAAACAAGCAGTAATTGATATAAACATGAATATAACCAATTTATAACAGTTTTACAAGAAGTAATATCAATCATTCCTTGTTTGTCCAAACAGTAACTATATCAGGCCTCATACTGACAAAGCTTTTCCAAGCCTGAAATGCCTGCTTTCGCAGCCTAAAATAGCCCTTTTTAAGCAGAAAAAACACTGAAAACTTAAAAATCAAAGCCTGAAATCAAGTAAAATTCAAGAAATGAAAGCCTGAAATCCTGCAGAAGCCTGAAAAGTATGAGGCCTGCTATATACAATGTATATATACCTACACATAAACCTATATGAGTTTGAAAATCTAACCCACTGGGCACACAAAGTTGAATCAACATTAAATCAATGTTGATTCAATGTTCAATCAATGCTGTGTGCCCGCTGGGAAGGCTGACAGCTTCAGTATAACATCTTTTAGTCAAATGTAATTTTAATAATAATAATAACGATAATAGTAATAATAATAAGTATTGAACTATAATGGAGAGAAGAACCGACCGCAGCTGGATCACAATATAGGCAAATCACGCAGGGTGTAACAGATGATTTGCACCAAGACGCCTCGCTGCACCATTAAGTGAGGCAAAAACATTCCGAATCAAATGCTAAAATAGCACTCTGTTATGTCTGTAGCACTTTGCCAAGGCCATGCAATGATAGTGCTTTCAAAAAGCACTTTTCTGTAGCAGTGCACAGTGAAATTTGCCTCGTTTTAAACACATGTAAACAGAAAGCGCTACAGAGCGCTTTGCCTATGCAAGGGTATGTTACAAAAAAGCACTTTGTGGGGCAGCAGTGGGATGCCACGCAGCCCTACCGTTGTAACGTGTACCGTTGCATAGCCAATTGACCTTACGCGAATGCACATATCGCTCCGCCTGTTATGTTTGTCCGAGTATATTTAACAAAAGAAACTTTTGTCACAACAACTCATGTGCATTTGTTTGTCCTAGGTTTTAATCTCATTTGACTGGTCAATGCATATTTTGACTGACAAATGGCGACAGGTCAATTGCTACATAGCGTTCACGTTAAGTGACTCCTGGTCAGTTTTGTCCTAACCGTGGTTTGTTTTGTCCTAGACCTCTTTCAGATGGCCGTTATGTACTCTGTCTTAGTTGAAGCGAAGCGGAACGTACAGTACACGCAACGTGAAGACTTGATCTGACACGCTCTCCCGTGACACTTAAAATCGCGAGGAAGGGATTAAAATCCACGAGATTCTCTCGCAACTCTCACGCATTTCACACTAAACTTCTTCGCGTGTTTGACAATCGCCACGTTCCACGCAAGAAAATTCCTCGCATCTCGCGTGAAATTCATAGAGTGATGTATGCGAGAAACTTTCTCGCATCACTCGTGGAATTTTGTCCAGGTAGGTACATGTACAGTAAATGCAAGTTTGTATACAAGTACAAATACCTTTACAGACAAGGCATATGATTCGCAATGCATTTTTTTCGGCGCTGATAACGGTTCAATTAATACATTGTAAGCGTGCGTGAATAACCTAATTGATCGCATCCTCAACGCAAGTATTGTTTGACCGTACGGTATAAATTTACATTTACGAATTAAGGATGGGTTGATAAACAATCATGATCAGCGTAATTTTGTTGCAGTTACGCGGCGAGTTAATTAGAAAGGCTTATGTTTGAAAGAATATTAATAGGTTAGTTAGTAGCAAACGGAGTTCTTTCAAATTCTAGAATGATGACACAGACAAAAAATTTCGCTCAGCCGCCACCGATAATAGCCCAATCCATGTCAAAACAGTCACAAAGATCAAAGCGTTTCGATCAGCTTTTGAACTCAAAGATTAGCCGCTAGTGGCACGTGCCGAAAAGTTTACTTATTAACCAATATAAACTTTCTGATGTAAGAGCTGTCAAGTTTCCATAAAAAGCGCACGCGACAACAATAAGTGGCCTGACTTGATTAGCAAATGGGCTGTCTCACAGGTGATTGACGTCCACTTAATCCACTCTCTGAAATATGCAAAGGACGGGTTACACTTTGGCCGTTTTTGTGCCCACAACCGATCCTGATAAAATTTATGTTTATAAAACCATGGCATTTGGCGGTTTATATTAGCACATTTTTAAGTTTGCGGTTTCATAAATAGTCACGTGACTTCCGGTTTATTGCATATGGGGTGCTGAACGGGGTACACTAACTATCTGCGGTTTTTCGATATAATCAGCAATTCCGCTGACATATCAGCCCTCCAAACTGACAGATATAATACTTTTGGTTCTCATCCACAGTCTAAAAGAGATACTTTTGCTCAAACCATCTAGTAAGGAGAAATTTTATTTTAATTTTTACGAAATCTCTGAACAGTAGAATTACAAGTGTTTATTAACACAATAATAAGCATGTAAAGCGTTTGCTTTTGTGAAAATAATGAAACAAATGAACAGGAAGTCTATAATAACTGACCAACATTGTTTAATAAAAGTATTCTTGGCGAAACGCTTTTGCATGCTTGTGTTCTGGCAAGTGCGCGAAAAGGTCACCAACCTTCTTCTTTTATTAAGCATTATTCACTATTTATACATATATATAATGAAAGCGTCATCATATCATATATTAATCACGTATGAAATATTACGCATTTATGGATGCTACACAAGTACAGATGTTTGAAATATTTGACAAAATCAGTGAGCCAAGAAATACAGGTCACAGGAACCTACATGTAGTACCAAATGAGACGCAGCGCTGAAGTGACTAACTATTCCAAGTCCGATGAAGATTCAATTAAATATTAGTTCGAAATAAAACATTAATTAAATGGACCATGAAATACAAGTCACAATGACCTAAAAATAGTATGACGTCATTTGCAAAGTCTGACTGAACCATTGTCTTTAGTATGATGCATATAAAATGTTGAATATATAAGGAAAAGAACAGTGAACATTTGAATATATGTCACAGTAACCTACAAATAGTATGAGGATTTTTTTTTTCATCGTTTGACTGACCAACTATTTGTAATTTTATTACAAATCCAAAAACCGTGTTGAGATATAAGTGAAAATCCTGGTCCATGCATAAAGTTCAAGGACTCAGTGTGCATGGCTGCTTTGCAGTTCCTACATTTTAAGGATATGATCTGATCAACTATCAGCACTCCTACACCAAAGATATCAAAAAAGGTAAGGAAAAAGCTCATCCAAGTAACTTTTCATACAAAGTTAGTGGACCAAAGTTCAAGGTCACATAATTTTACAATGCATCAGCTTCAGGCAGAGGGATACATCATCTGACCACGTCGCAACATTATGACATCAGAGGCTATATCACAGCATGATGACGGAGGACATGTCGTCTAACGCCCTACATACGCACATAACGCCATACCTATACACATGCCCAGCGCTGTGCCTCCTCCCCGACCCCCCCCCCCCACACACACACACACAGAATCCTTGGTGGGGGCATTAGGAATACATACTACATAGATGAACACTTTGAAAAAGATGTGTTGTGTCGAATAATGCCTCTGTTTTCTATCATTTACAAAATATACTGTTGCGATTTTGATATAAATCCTTTAGTCCTTGGGTTGGATACATGAAAATTTACCCAAAAAGTTTATTTTTCGTTTACTCCTACCCTCGTAACCACTGCAATGTAACCCGATTATGATGAATATGTATATGAGGAATAACTATGTATAACAAGAGCTGTCGCCTGACAGCATAGCTCACCTGAATTGGTGCTTGCCCATCACACAGCCGCTATGGTGGTGTGCACTCCATGCATAAAACTTCAGGCAAGCATGTCCATAATGAAAACACATTTATAAACAAAAGCTATCTCAGAAATAAGTCTTAAAATAAAATTAAAATAAAACAAGAGCTGTCGCCTGACAGCATAGCTCGCCTGAATAGGTGCTTGCCCATCACACAGTGGCTATGGTGGTGTGGACTGCTATGTATAAAACTTCAGGCAAGCATGTCCATAATGACAACACATTTATAAACAAAAGCTATCTCAGAAATGTCTTAAAATAAAAATAAAATCCACATGAAATTTCACAGTCCATGAGCTTGAGGTCAAAGAACTAAGGGGTAGGGGGGGAGGAGGTCAGGGCTAGGATGTATCAAAGCCTTTAACCGTTATCTAACATCAGTCCAAGTATTAGTATCAACTGAGTCCATTGTGGCACTGTGAAATTATGTCTTCATTAATATAAAACTAATCAAAATCTTTAAGACAAAACTCAAAGTCCATGACCTTGACATCAAGGTCATCCAGTCGGGTAAGTATATAGTGTTTTGTAAAAACTCAAAAAAGTGTCTAACATCAGTTCAAGTGTAAACTAAATCTCTGCCAAGCATTATGAATCAGTACGCAATTAGAAAACTTTATTAAAGACCAAATTTCCTAAGTCCTTGACCTTGACATCAATGTCACAGAGCAGGGCTGGGGTAGTACTCTGTAAAACTTTGGACTAATATCTAACTACAGTGCAAATATAAAAAGAATTCATCAATGGGCTCAGGAGATATGTGTCATTAAAAAACTTTAACCAAAACATCCAATCAATAAAAAGACAATTTTCTAAGTCCATGACCTTGACATCAAGGTCACTGAGGGGGGTGGGGGTGGTACCTTGGAAAACTTCGGACCAATATCTAACTACAGTGCAAGTATCAAAGGAATCCATCCATGGGTTAAGGAGATACTGGGCTATAGAAAACTTTAACCAAAACATCCAGTCCCAAAAAACTCCCAATTTTCTAAGTCCATGACCTTGACATCAAGGTCAAGGAGTGGGGTGGGGGTGGTACCATGTTAAACTTTGGACCAATATCTAACTACAGTGCAAGTATCAAAAGAAGCCATCCATGGGTTAGGGAGATATAGGTCTTTAAAAAACTTTAACCAAAACATCCATCCGGACGCCGACGCCGACGCGGACGCAGACGCCGTGGTGACAACAATAGCTCTTCCTGAACTTTCGTTCAGGCAAGCTAAAAAGAATTCATCAATGGGTTCAGGAGATATGTGTCCTTAAAAGACTTTAACCAAAACATCCAATCAATAAAAAGACAATTTTCTAAGTCCATGACCTTGACATCAAGGTCACTGAGGGGGGTGGGGGTAGTACCTTGGAAAACTTTGGACCAATATCTAACTACAGTGCAAGTATCAAAGGAATCCATCCATGGGTTAAGGAGATATTGGGCTTTATAAAACTTTAACCAAAACATCCAGTCCAAAAATACCCCCAATTTTCTAAGTCCATGACCTTGACATCAAGGTCATGGGGTGGGTGGGGGTGGTACCCTGTTAAACTTTGGACCAATATCTACCTACAGTGCAAGTATCAAGAGAATCCATCCATGGGTTAAGGAGATATAGGTCTTTAAAAAACTTTAACCAAAACATCCAATCCGGACGCCGACGCTGACGCGACCGCGGACGCTGACGCCGGGGTGACAACAATAGCTCTTCCTGAACTTTCGTTCAGGCGAGCTAAAAATGAAATGAAATTTCAAAGTCCACAAGCTTGAGGTAAAAAAACTGACGGGTAGGGGGAGGGGTGCAGGGGGGGGGGGGGGGGGGGGGCTATGTGGACTGCTATGCATAAAACTTCAGGCAAGCATGTCCATAATGAAAACACATTTATAAACAAAAGCTATCTCAGAAATAAGTCTTAAAAATAAAGTTAAAATAAAAAGAAAATGAAATGAAATTTCAAAGTCCATGAGCTTGAGGTAAAAAAAACTGACGGGTAGGGGGAAGGGGGGGAGGGGGGGGCTGGGGGGGGGGGGGGGGGGGGGGGGGGGGGGGAGGGGCTACTAGGATGTATCAAAACCCTGAACCATTATCTAACATCAGTCCAAGTATTAGTATCAACTGAGTCCATCATCGTGGCACTTTGAAATTATGTCTTCATAAATATAAAACTTTAACCAAAATCTTTAAGACAAAATTCTAAGTAGATGACCTTGACTTCAAGGTCATCCAGTGGGGTAAGTATAAGGTGTTTTGTAAAAACTCAAAAAAGAGTCTAACATCAGTTCAAGTATAAACTAAATCTTTGCAAAGCATTATGGATCAGTATGCAATTACAAAACTTTAAAAAAGACAAAAAATTCCCAAGTCCCTGACCTTGACATCAAGATCACTGAGCGGGGTTGGGGTAGTACTCTGTAGATCGAACTACAGTGCAAATATGAAAAGAATTCATCTATGGGTTCAGGAGATATGTGTCTTTAAAAAACTTTAACCAAAACATCCAATCAATAAAAAGACAATATTCTAAGTCCATGACCTTGACATCAAGGTCACAGAGGGGGGTGGGGTAGTACCTTCGAAAACTTTAGACCAATATCTAACTTTAGTGCAAGTATCAAAGGAATCCATCCATGGGTTAAGGAGATATTGGGCTTTATAAAACTTTAACCAAAACATCCAGTCAAAAAAAAATACCAATTTTCTAAGTCCATGACCTTGACATCAAGGTCATGGAGTGGGGTGGGGGTGGTACCCTGTTAAACCTTAGACCAATATCTAACTACAGTGCAAGTATCAAAAGAATCCATCCATGGGTTAAGGAGATATAGGTCTTTAAAAAACTTTAACCAAAACATCCAATCCGGACGCGGACGCTGACGTGGACGCTGACGCCGACGCCGTGGTGACAACAATAGCTCTTCCTGAACTTTCGTTCAGGCGAGCTAAAAACTGTAGTGGTTAGGAGGGTAGGATGAAGTGAAATTTGGATGCATAGTGGACGTTGGTAGTTCAAATTCCCATAGGCTCAATGTTAAATGTTGCAGACAGTACATGTATTCAACCGCAAAATTAACCTAAAAGGCATTAGAATACGGGAAAATGAAATCGTACAGAATAAACTAGAAACATATAGCAAACATTTCTGCAGGTTTTTGTGGCTATCTGCCTACCTTCGAAAATCGGCCTTTTCAGTGGGCACATTGCAATAGTAAAGTGTAACTCGTCCTTTGTAAACCTGTTGGTTTGACAGCTAAAAAAATACGTCACAGCTGCATCCTCTTAATCAGTTCATTCATGAAATATGGAAAACATGATTTTGCGTAGTGGATCAATAGTCAGAGTGTTTGGATTTTAAAAATGCATCAAAATGAAGGAAAAATAAGAGGTGAGAAGTTTGTTTTTATTCAGATCTCCGCGTGGCAAAATCACATTATCTATATGAAAAACGAAACTGATTCTGCTGCGCGGAAAAATTCTCAAAGTGTTCGGACTAATAAACATAATATCTATATTCATATTTAGAGGTGACTGAACGCATTCAGGGCCTTCGCCATAATAAAATGTGAAGACAGTAGCATTTGTTGAAATACGTAAAAACAGCACGTTAATAGGTCAGTCTCGTGCCTTGACATCAAAGGACGCCGCTCAGAGCACAGAATGGTGAAAGGGAATCTTATTCCATACGCTGATAGTAAATATTAGGATCAGCCTGCGCAGTATTAAATACAATGCGACAAACTGGTATGCTTTACGCGTCATAGCGTGAGCGGTTTACGCTGTCTATTTGTTCGGCACTTTCGGTTATTTCCGGAAGGGTACGTGTACTCACCGGATCGGACATAATCACCGGATCGGACCCATATTTTACCATTTATTGCTATTTTATCATACTTTCTTTGACTGTAAATGTTTATATTTTGCATAATATAGTGTATTCAAGAGCTACATTACTTTAATATGTGACTTTGAAGGAATTAGGGACATAACGGACCACGGACAAAACGGACCACGGACATAACGGACCACGCTTGGGACAAAACGGACCACGTTCAGGACGAAACAGACCACGTTCAGGACAAAACGGACCACGTTTAAGGTCAAATGGGACCACATTCAGACCTAGAGAAGGCATGTTTTATTTTAGTTGCAACACTAATAAAGAAATTCGCATGCTCAAAAGATAAAAATCTTTGCATTAAATTAATTAGATAGTTGCGACAACCAAAGATGGTTGAGATCATGAACAGTAGTCAAATAACTGTGACCATTTAACATTGTCTTTGGTAATTATATACTTCATAATCTTTTAATTGGTACCAATTAATGGTCTGGTTTGTCTTCTAGAGTGGTCCGTCTGGTTCTGAAACGTGGTCCGTTTTGTCCTGAAACGTGGTCCGTTTTGTCCTAACCGTGGTCCGTTTTGTCTGGTCCGTTTTGTCCATGGTCCGTTTTGTCCGAGTACCCTTTGAAGTAGTCCTCGTCGTATCTATGTCTTGCTAACGTGATGTATCCAGTAGGTTTTATTTCTGCTCTCACTGCCTCAATAACCTGTACCCACAATCTCTGTTTTGAAAAAAAATTAGAAAATAACATTATTTCATTTTACCTGGCAATTTTTGTTTTCATAGCAATTAAAATCACATTGTATTGCATATGTGCATGCTCCGTGAAATGTCAAACACGCCAACCCAATAACAACAGTAAGTTCAATAAGTCCAAATCTTACTGTAAATTTATGTTAAATACACTATCTTACGCAAAATATAAACATTTACAGCCAAGGAAAGTATGATAAACAGCTACAAATGGTAAAATTCCGGTCCGATCCGGTGATTATGCCCGATCCGGTCCGATCTGGTGAATTTACGGACCGTTTCCGGAATGGCGGAAATTGCCGATCGTAATTTTTGCCGCTAAAAATTTTTGAGTCGGCGCCAAAAAAGACCAGTTGGTTGGAAACCGGAATCACACAACTTTTTTTTAGGCCCAATGTAAAAATATAAATGAATTACCTGTACAACATATAATGACCTGTGAAATTGACAGGAATCGTTAATCCTTTCCACTCGAAAACACGCGTCACGCGTGATTAAGTTTGGCGCCGATGACTCACCTGAGCATACATGGAGTTAATCCTTTCTCTCGAAAGTTGCGTGTCTCGCGTGAAAAGAAATTGTTTTCTCGCGAGTTTAACGTCACGCATCTCGCGAGTGTCTCGCATCTCCCACGCATTTCACACGCAAAAACCCCACTAAACTTTCGTGGAAAAGATTAAAATTTCTCGCGAGAGCGTGTCAGATCAAGTTTTCACGTTGCGTGTACTGTAACGGCATGAGTCTCAGGACTAGTTTTGTCCGTGATGTCCCTAATTCGTGTACGAATTGACCTGGGTACGAAACCTTCAAGGTACGAAATGACTAATTCAGCAGTTTTACCTGAGGTTCCATGGAAGCTGGCCATTTTTACCAATGCCATTACTGTTACATGCTGCAACAATCAGATTTAGGCGAGGAACAGGCATTGTTTACGTTTTTCAAAATTTGCGGTAAGTGTAGAGTCGCTTATATCAGTAACAATAAAGGCTATCTGCTCGACCATCGTTCTAGGTTTTTGCGGTCCCTGGAACTACCGGAATACACATCCCAACCCGCACCTACTGCAAGCACAGTAGGCCCTTGTCATGCTAGTATCCAAATTAGTAGGACACCCCACCTTTGATCCCACAGATATGTTGTAATTTTTTCCAGAATGATTTCAGCTTTGTAAGGGCTGAAGTGGCTTTTTCAATCCTTGAGAGACCCTCCTGTTTTCAGCCATCATCTGAGAAAACTGCTCCGAGGTATTTGAAGCTTGTTACAGTACCGTGCTTTTAACTTTGATATCCCCCTGGATGCCATTTGCGCTGTTTGTCATCAGTTTGGTCTTCTCAGCACTGATCTCCATCGTATACCAACTCCTGGTGAATGATTGTCCTTGGACGTATCACCAGTAAACAATTCTGATTCTGATATGGTGCGCAGGTTTTGTCGAGACTCTCAACTAGGGCTTCTAGTTCCTGCTCTTCCTCAGCTAGAGCATCTATGTCATCGGCAAACCGCAGATTGATAATATTTCTGCCACCTATGCTATCCTTTCCGTCAACAATTTGTCATCTGTTGTCACCTAGTATAGCTGCTCTCAGAAAGAATAAAACATTGATTATTTATATGGACTGTTGCATCATCTGCAAAGAAGTCAGAATTGCCATGTTTCAACTGAAGGGATAAGTCGTTAATAAATAACAGAAATAATGTCGGGCCCAATATGGATCCTCGTGGAACACCAGATCATTAAGTTGAAAATGAGGACACAACTCCTCCACTGTCTATTGTATGCTGTCGCTGTGCAAGATAAGAGATAAACCACTGTAGAGATGCTTTAGTAAATCTATATATTGTGAGCCTTTTAATAAGAATTTTGTGATCGACTATGTCGAACACTTTCCTGAAATCTATAAAAATGAACCAACAGTATCACCTTTGTCAATACATGACATCCACTGATCTATCAATTTCACAAGTGCCGTTTGACAACTATGTTTTTGGCGGAAGCCATACTGACTTCAGGAAAGCTCCTTGTCCCATGGATGTTACCTCCTGATCAGAAGCGCCTTGTCCTTGTCCTGCTCCAGGAAAGCTCCTTGTCCTATGGATGTTACCTCCTGATCAGAAGCGCCTTGTCCTTGTCCTGCTCCAGGAAAGCTCCTTGTCCTATGGGTGTTACCTTCTGATCGGAAGTGATTCCAAGTGAACATTTCGTACAAGGACCATATAACCAAAGCGGAGGTTCGCAGAAAGATTCAAGCAGCCATTGCTATAATATGATGAACTCCTGACCCTGGTCAGACAATTCTACAGGGCACAGTAAAAGGACAAAGAAGAAGAGGTAGACATAAGAAGAGGTGAAAAGACAATATTTAAGAATGGTGCCAGTTCAACTAGGGCAGCTGAAAACAGGACAAGGTGGAAAGGGATTGTTTCGAAGTCATCTGTGGTGCCCCAACGACCTTGTAAGGTTATAGGATAGAACAGAATAGAAATCGCTGGGTGTCACGTGTACAGTCTTATCTTTTCTTGCTTTATGAAAAACCAGCAAAAGCGAGTTTCATCCCTTATGCCTCTAGGATACACCGAAACTTTTGCTACGGGTTGGAAAGCGGAAAGCTACTCGATCTCCTTTTCGTCTCCCAGTTTGGAAGGTAAATAAAAGTTGAGAGATCCGGCCTTCGCAATTGTTTTGAAGAGCTGGAGAGCAAGGCTATTACTTTCAGGGAGCTGAGGAGCACTAGCAATTACTTTTGGGAGCTTGGAGCAAGTCAGTAATTGAAGGGAGTCGGGGGGGGGGGGGCAGTGTTTATTATTAGTATTATTATTATTATCCTATAAATATTCCAGATTTACGTTTTACTTCTAAATTTAGTCTCTCATATTTGAAAGAGCATTTAAAAAGGCAGTTTGAAATTAAAAACTGCACACTCCCGTTACCGAGGCTTGTTTAGTGTATTTTGGGCGTTTTGAAATTCAGGATATGGAATGTTTCATATTTACTATTCTTGAGATACGGACTTTGTATGTGCAAAAATAAATAAATAAATAAATAAATAATAATATGGCCTGAAGATATAAGAAAATGTTATGTTTCCATTTACATCTAATATTCTAAAATGGTTTGTCTTTTAATGGATGCAGCCCCCTAGACCCCCCCCCCCGGGCAACAGGTACACCCAGTTACACCAACTGTTTCACATCTGATACTGCATCCTCGGCACACACCTCTATGTTAATACTTGAAAAAAGCTCAGCAGGCATGCCCACCTACTTAGTACCACAAGAGAACTCAAAATGTGGGGATCTGCTGCATGCGGACATAATTGAGCCGCGGCGCGAGAAAACCAACAATGTGGTTGTGCGCCCTGCGCAGACTCAGATCAGCCTGGGCTTTCGCCAACATCGACCAGACTCTTTGTTAAGTGCTCAAAGAGTAGCTGAGGGTCTAAGCTACCTCCATGCGGACAGTGAAGACTCTGATCAGACTGGGCGGATGCCCAGGCTGATCTGAGTCTGCGCTGGGCGCACAACCACTTTGTTGGTTTTCTCGCGTCGCGGCTCATATATCAACAACAGAAACGTTCCCCCATTGTGCACAGTTTGGTAATATACAGTCAGAGAGTAAATGTAGAAAATATTCATTTATAAGAGTTCTGCTAGGTAGATTGTACTGAACATGGATTGCAACACATATGGGTAATTGCATTGAAATGAGACTGTGAGTGACCTCATACTAATTGTACGTCAGTGTGACCGATATTTCGTGGTCCAGTGATTTAATCAAGTATCTCTAACACTATTTCATAGACTTGTATTATACTTTTTGTAATGGTATATTCAGATACAGTGATCGACCTCATATCATTTCTAGGTCACCGTGACCTACATTTCACATTTCGGTGAGTCGGTCATATCTTTGCCAGTATTTTAGAAGCTTGAAACTAGGGGCGAGGTTTGGATCCAGTAAAAAATGTTTAAGCCCTCCGACGATCTTTTGCTGACCGTTCCAAGGCGATATTTCTGTTGTGGTTCCTTGATGTTACATTTTGCTATGTCTGCTTGTCTATGTTCTTTGGCGGTTTGGTCACTGTTTTGCTACCCAATCAGCCTTTTGTTTTGTTTTTTGTTTTGTAAGTTAAAAAATAGATGTTGATGCTGTTTTTGATTAGGGTAGCTGAATGACCACCTGTTTGGGAAAGAGCTGCCCATTCGGTTTACCGTGCGTGTCTTTCGTGAACTTATGTCAATTTTTCCGTGTGTGTGCGCTTCTTTCCCTATTGGTTTGAGGGTGGGATGTGGGATATGATTGTATTAATTCCTGATCATTGCCTATCTTTTTACTTTGACTAATTCTTGGGATAACTGTTTATTTTGACACTGCACAAGGGCGTAGCTACCTATACGGCAAATACGCAGGTGCGTATTGAAATTTTGTCAAAATTGACAAAATTTCAAAACGCACCTGCATATTTGCTTGCCGAAAATTTATAAATTAGACCAGATTTCAATACCAATTGCCAAAGTGGCTGAAATACTAGCTTTCTCTTCAAGAAGTAGAGAATAAAACATGGTTGTGCGTATAATGAAATTACCTCTAGTTACGCCCCTGCTGCAGCTGTCATTTCATTTGGCCGGTATTGTCCATATTGGGCTTGCCCTTGTTAAGTCAAGCTTCAATAAGTCATGCTTTATTGTCTTCTGACAATTCTTGTTTTGCATTTCTACTGTAATAAGTAGTCCCAAGAAAAGTTAGACATGGCATATTCTCAACTCTGAATGTCCCCCGACATAGTCGAAGGGGATTGTAGTAATGGGTTCGTCCGTCCGTCAGTCCGTAGACACAATCTTGTCTCCGCAACCCCTCTTACAGTTTTCAAGGGATTTGATGAAACTTTCCAGTTAATGTTCCCATGAACTGAAGATGATCATACTTTTACCGAGGTCATGCTCCACTGAATTTTACCACAGTTACGGCCCTTTGTCATTTTTTCAACAGTACGTCTTGTCTCTTCAACTCCTCTTGCAGTTTTCATTGGCTTTTGATGAATCCTTTCAGTTATTGTTCCCACGACCTGAAGAGGCTCATATTATACCGAGGTCAAGCTTGACTGATTTTTACTAGAGTTAAGGTCCTTTGTCAGTTTTAGCGATTTTGTCAACAGAAATTCTTGTCTCCGCAACTCCTCCTTCATTTTTCAAAGGATTTTTATGAAACTTTCCAGTTAATGATACCATGACCCGAAGATGATCATATTTTACCGAGGTCACGCTTGACTGATTTTTATGCCCCCAACTTCGGAGAAGTTGAGGGGCATATTGGTTTGGGCCTGTCCGTCCGTCCGTCCGTCCGTCTGTCCGTCTGTCCGTCCGTAACACTTTTAAGCAGCTTGGAAACTCAAGAACCCCTAATGCTAGGATCTTGAAATTTTATATGTGGCATCTACATGAAAAATAAGCAGACACGTATTTTTTCTTTTTTCCACTGGTCATGTATTTCTAGAGTTATGCCCCTTTTTGACTTAGTGCATTGTAAGCCTATGGAACCTTGTTAGCAAAATATTTCAAGAACCCCTGATGCTAGGATCATGATTTTTTGCAGCAAGGCATTGCCTATGAAGTAGATGAACTGATTAACTTTTGAAAAAATATCGTGAATTTTTGACTGAGTTATGCCCCTTTTTCAACTTAGTGCATTGTAAGCCTATGGAACCTTGTTAGCAAAATATCTCGAGAACTCCTGATGCTAGGATCATGATATTTTGCAGAAGGACATTGCCTATGAAGTAGATGAACTGATTAACTTTTGAAAAAATATCGTGAATTTTTGACCGAGTTATACCCCTTTTTCAACTTAGTGCATTGTAAGCCTATGGAACCTTGTTAGCAAAATATCTCAAGAACCCCTGATGCTTGGATCACGATATTTTGCAGGAAGACATTGCCAAAGGTGTAGATGACCTGATTAACTTTTGAAAAAATATCGTGAATTTTTGACCGAGTTATGCCCCTTTTTCAGCTTGGTGCATTTAAGCCTATGGAACCTTGTTAACAAAATTTCTTGAGAGCCCCTGATGCTAGGATCATGATTTTTTGCAGGAAGACATTGTCCAAGGTGTAGATGACCCATTCAACTGTTGAAAACCATTTGTTAATTTTTGACTGAGTTAAGCCCCTTTTTTGACTTAGTGCATAGAAGCCGGTGGTATAAAAGAACCTGTATATATGGTCAAGAACCGTTAGAGATAGGGAGTTGAAATTTTATGTGTGGCATGTACATGAAAAATAAGCGAGCTTGTGAACAAAACATCCAAAGAACTGCTCAAGCTTTGTTCCTTGTATTTGGCATACAGTTACAGTTGTAGATGAACCGGTTAATACATCTTTCTGACTTATAAATTATGGGATGAACCCCCTTAGAGGCAAGCATATGGTTGGGGGCATAGTGTTTCATAAACACATTTTCTAGTTACTAGAGTAATGGTTCCTAGATTTTTTTATATATAGGAACAACCTTGTGAACAAAATATCTGAAGAACTGCTTAAGCTAGGATCCTGATATTTGGCATACAGTTACAGACTAAGGTGTAGATGACCTGAGTAATTTTGAGCGTATTTCGCAAATTTTCGGTTGATTTATTCCCCTTTTTAAGACATAGCATTTTGTGTAGGAACAATCCTGTGAACAAAATATCTGAATAACTGCATAAGCTAAGATACTTATATTGTCCATACAGTTGCAGGCCAAGTGTAGATGACCTGATTAACTTTTGAGCCTATGTCATAAATTTTTGGTTAAGTTATTTCCCTTTTTCAGACATAGCCATTTTGTATAGGAACGAGCTTTTGAAAAAAATATCTGAAAAACGGCAAAAGCTACTAAGGATCCTTATATTTGGCATGTAGGTTTGGACGAAGGTGTAGATGACCTGATTAACTTTTGAGACTCTTTCATAAATTTTCAATTGAATTATTTCCCTTTTTCGGACATAGGCACTTTGTATGGGAACAAGCTTGTCAACAAAATATCTGAAAAAAAGCATAAGCTAGGATCCTTATATTTGGTAAGCAGATTTGGACCTAGATGTAGATGACCTGATTAACTTTTGAGCCTCTTTTATTATTTTTTGATTGAGTTGTTCCCCCTTTTCAGACATGGTCATTTTGTATAGGAACAATTTTAACCTTGTGAACAAAATATCTGAAGAACTGCTTAAGCTGGGTTCCTTATATTTGGCATGTAGTTACAGACGAAGATGTAAACGAACTGATTAAAACACTTTTCTGACTGATACATTATGGGATGAACCTTCTCTAGAGGCAAGCATACAGTTCAGGGGCAGATCCAGAAATTTTGGAAAGGGGGTTCAAATAAGCTGAGGGGGGGGGGGGGGGGGGGGGGGGGAGGGGGTTCGATTTGTGCAGTTTGACCAATGTTTCCTGAAATTCCCCATGAAAAAGAAATAATTAAGGCTGAAGAGGGGGTTCGTTTGAACCCCGCCCCAGTTTGAACCCCCCCCCCCCCCCGAAGCCCCTCTGGATCCGCCACTGACAGTTGGGGGCATCGTGTTTCATCAACATATTTTCTAGTTTTTAGGGGGGGGGGCGGCATGTTCAGACCCTTTCTGCGGGAGTTATGGCCCTTTGTGACTGAATTTGGCATAACTTGTGGCCCCATCTCCTCCTTCAGTTTTCAACCGATTTTCATCAAACTTTCAGGATATTGTTGTTTCTACATGACTTGGATCATATTATATTGGGGTTCTGACTGGACCCTTTCTGTCAGAGTTATGCCACTTTGTAAGTCTGGCCAAATCTTGTGGCCGCAACTACTCCAGTTTTCGCCCGATTTTCATCAATTTACAGGATATTGTTGTCACTACGTGACGTGGATCTTATTTTATTGGGATCTTGAGTGGACCCTTTCTGCCAGAGTTATGGCCCTTGGTAAGTCTGCTCAAATCTTATGGCTGCAACTCCTCCTTCCGTTTTCAACCGATTTTCATCAAACTTTCAGGATATTGTTGTCACTACATTATTGTGGGTCATATTTTGTTGGGATCATGAGTGGACCCTTTTTGCCAGACTTATGGCCCTTTGTAAGTCTGGTCAAATCTTGTAGCTGCAACTCCTCTTGCAGATTACAACCGATTTTCATAAAACTTCCAGAACATCATTGTCACTACAAGACATGGTTCATATTTTATTGGGGTCATGATTGGACCCTTTCTATCAGAGTTTCAGCATTTTGTAAGTACGGTCAAATCTTGTGGCAACAACCGCTCTTTCAGTTGTCAACTGATTTTCATCAAATTTTCAGGATATAGTTGTCAGTACATGAAAGGGATATTTTATTGGGGTCATGATTTGAACCTTTCTGCCAGAGTTACGCCCATTGTAAGTCTGGTCAAATCTTGTAGCCGCAGCTCCAGCTCCTCTTGCAGATTTCACCTGATTTTCATCAAACTTTCAAGATATTATAATCACCATGTGACAGTGATCATATTTTATTGGGGTCATGTCATTGGATCTGTTCTGCCAGAGTCATGGCCCTTTGTAAGTCTGATGAAGTCTTGTGGCCGCAACTCCTCTTGCAGTTGTGAACTTGTAGCCCTTTCAAAATCAAATATCCCAATAACTGACATGTCCATCCGTCAGAGAACATTTGGCCTCAGTACATTAAAAGTTCATAACATAAATTCAGAGGTTTAAGAAGGCAGAGTTTAATCAAGCTGAACATGGAAGTGCTCCAGCAAAGACTGAAGTCTGAGATTTGTCCAATATTTCTTCATAAAAATGTACATTGTGGCCCCTAATTATAACTGCTTTGCTGAGGTGGTTGTAATCAAGGTTCACAACATATTTTCATCCTTAAATTATCTCCAGTTATCTGGAGCAAAGATATGTGAGCCGCGACGCGAGAAAACCAACAAAGTGGTTGTGCGCCCAGCGCAGAGTCAGATCAGCCTGGGCATCTGCCCAGTCTAATCAGACTCTTTGCTAAGCGATTAAAGGGTAGCTAACGGTCTAAGCTACCTCCATGCGAACAACGAAGAGTCTGATCAGACTGGGCAGATGCCCAAGCTGATCGGAGTCTGTGCTAGGCGCACAAACACTGTTCATTTTCTCGTGTCGCGGCTCATGTATTTATCAGGATAAGGAATGCTTTGCATTTAATCTTTATTAATTACTTTGCTAAATGTTGTAGTTTATTATGTCTCCCACCAAAGGTGATGGGGGACATATTGTTTTCAGTGCGGATCCGTCGGCGTCAGCGTCGGCGTCGGGGTCGGCGTGACAGATTCTTGTATGCGCGATATCTCTTTAACCAATGGATGGAATTTCACCAAACTTGCATGGATACATCATTGGGACAAGTGTAAGAGCTGATTAGATTTTGGTGACCTCGACCTCATTTTCAAGGTCACTGGATGACTTAGATGACAATTTCTTGTACCCAATTTCATGTATGCGCGATATCTCATGAACCAATGAATGGAATTTCACCAAACTCCCATGGATATATCATTGGGACAAGTGTAAGAGCTGATTAGATTTTGGTGACCTTGACCTCATTTTCAAGGTCACTGGAGGACTTAGATGACAATTTCTTGTACCCACTACATCTCCTGAACCAATGGATGGAATTTCACAAAACTTGCATGGATACATTATTGGGACAAGTTTTTGAGCTGATTAGATTTTGGTGACCTTGACCTCATTTTCAAGGTCACTGGAGGACTTGGATGACAATTTCTTGTACCCACTATATCTCCTGAACCAATGGATGGAATTTCACCAAACTTTCCTGGATACATGATTGGGACAAGTTTATGACCTGTATAGATTTTGGTGACATTGACCTTATTTTAAAGGTCACTGGAGGACTAACATGGCAATTTCTTGTACATACAATATCTCCTGAACCAATGGATGGAATTTCGCCAAACTTCCGTGGATACATGATTTGGACAAGTTTAAGAGCTAAACAAAATTTTGGTGACATTGACCTCACTTTCAAGGTCACAGGAGGATTTAGATATGTGAAAATTTCACTAAAATTGATGTTTCTCTTTAGCCTTTGGCTTGATTTCCACTTTACTTTCATAGAACCTATGGTACAGTCTCAAGAGTGTACTGTGTTTTGATGACCTTGACCCCATTTTCAAGGTCAAAAGCTATCTTACAAATGCGTATTTTTCTCTCTTAAAAATGAGATATCTTGAACCAGTGGATGGATATTGATCAGACTTGCATGAATGTATCGTTGTGACAGGTTTAAGACATGTTTAGTAGTTGGTGACCTTGACCCATTTTTGAAGGACATAGCCTTATATGTAGGATATCTTTAGAACCAGCGGATGGATTTTGTCCAAACTTGCATAGATATTTTATTTGTACAGGCTTTTTATTCATTAGAGGGGATGGGAAATGGGCTGGTGGGGGCACATCAGTTTTTCTCTGATAAAATATTCATGAAGATATTATGAAATAAAATTCTTCATTTAAAAGGTTTTCTCATTATTATAATCAAATTTCTGAGTCCTGGTTGTCAGCAGATGTTTTTGGTCCAAAAAGTCTGGTAACAACCGGTTGTCAGCAGACACTCCCTATTTATTTTTATACATAAAACAAATGTAAACCAGAGGACCAAGGGTCCTGTAGCTCACCTGACACTTGGTCCTGGTATATATTTTAATGCTTTTATACATGTATATAGCACCAGGGCAGGGGCAGATAACCCCGCTCCCTTGAGGATTAATGTTGAGTCCCAATTCTATATACCAAGCCACAAGGTCACTTTGTTTCTGGACAAAGATTTCTGAAGGGTTTTTATCATATATGGGTGTGGCGGCCACCATGTTCATGTGACCATGACCATCTGAACAAACTTTGATTCCTTTGACCCAGTATTAAAGCTCGATATGAAATACAGAAATCATTTGTATAAACTATGATGGGCCTGAGTGCCCAATGCTACATACCGGTACCAAGTTTCAAGGTTATAGGCCTTTCGGTTCTCAAGAAAAAGACGTTTTAAGAGTTTTTACCATATATGGGCATGGTGGCCATCTTGGTCAAGTGACCAAGACCATCTGAACAAACTATGGTTCCTTTAAGCCGGTGAAGCTCCATATGAAATATGGCTTCAATTGACCCTAGTGGCCTCTGAGAAGATGTTTGAAAATGTTGACGGGTGACACAATCTCAATGACCATGTACAAAAGACAAAGAATGACCTTGACCTTTAACAACAAAATATCTTCATCTGGTCATTTAGTCAACCATATATACCAAATATTGCACCTTAGACTTAAATAGTTTCTGAAAAATCCACTGTTTAAGCATTTTCCCATATAAAAGCCTACATAATGTACCAAAGTTGACAGTGTCATAAATTAGGTCAAGGTCAACGCACGATCACTTGTATAAACTATGATGGGCTTGAGTGCCCAAAGCTACATACCAAGTTTCAAGGTCATACACCTTTTGGTTCTGGAGAAGAAGATTTTGAAGGATTTTTACCATATATGGGCATGGCGGCCATCTTGGTCAAGACCCCGAGAACAAACTTTTATTCCCTGATCACACTTAGACTCCATATGAAATTTTGCTTCAATCAGACCAGTGGTTTCAGAGGAGAAGATGTTTTGAAAATCTTGATAACGGGCAGACCGACAAAATGACCTTGACCTTCAGTGACAAAAAGTTTTCCCATATAAAGGCCTAACATACCAAAGTTGACCATGTTGTAAATGAGATCAAGGTCAATGCAAGGTCATCATTTGTATAAACTATGATTAGCCCGCATGCCCGATGCTACATACCAAGTTTCAAGGTCATAGGCCTTTTGGTTCTAGAGAAGAAGATTTTTGAAGGGTTTCTACCATATATGGGCATGGCGGACATCTTGGTCATGTCACCCAGACCCCGGGTATAAACTTTCGTTCCCCTATCCCACTGAGACACCATATGAAATTTGGCTTCAATCTCCCCAGTGGTTTCAGAGGAGAAGATGTTTGAAAATCTTTATGACGGACAGACCAACAAATGACCTTGACCTTCAGTAACATAATATCTTCATCTGGTCATTTAGTTGACCATATATACCACATATTGTACCTTAGACTTAAATAGTTCCTGAGAAATCCACTATATAAGCGTTTTCCCATATAAAAGCCCAAAATACCAAAGTTGACCATGCCGTAAATTATGTCAAGGTCAACTCAAGGTCATCATTTGTATAAACTATGATGGGCCCGCATGCCCAAAGCTACATACCAAGTTTTAAGGTCAAAGGCCTTTTGGTTCTGGAGAAGAAGATTTTGAAGGGTTTTTACAATATATGGGCATGGCGGCCATCTTGGTCATGTCACCCAGACCCCGGGTACAAACTTTCTTTCCCCCATCCCACTGAGACTCCAAATAAAATTTGGCTTCAATCTCCCCAGTGGTGTCAGAGGAGAAGATGTTTGAAAATCTTGACGACGGATGGTCTGACAGAATGACCTTGACCTTTAAAGACATGATATCTTCATCTGGTCATTTGTTTGACCATGTATACAACATATTGTACCTTAGACTTAAATAGTTTCTGAGAAATCCACCCTTTAAGCGTTTTTCCATATAAAAGCCTAACGTACCAAAGTTGACCATGCCGTAAATGAGGTCAAGGTCAATGCAAGGTCATCATTTGTATAAACTATGTTGGGCCCGCATGCCCAATGATACATACCAAGTTTCAAGGTCATAGGCCTTTTGGTTCTAGAGAAGAAGATTTTTGAAGGGTTTTACCATATATGGGCATGGAGGCCATCTTGGTCATGTGACCCAGACCCCGGGTACAAACTTTCATTCCCCCATCCCACTGAGATTCCATATGAAATTTGGCTTCAATCAGACCAGTGGTTTCAGAGGAGAAGATGTTTGAAGATCTTGTCGACGGATGGTCTGACGGAATAACCTTGACCTTTAGTGACATAATATCTTCATCTGGTCATTTAGTTGACCATGTATACCAAGTATTGTACCTTAGACTTAAACAGTTTCTGAGAAATCCACTGTTTAAGCGTTTTCCCATATAAAGGCCTAACATACCAAAGTTGACCATGCCATAAATTAGGTCAAGGTCAATGCAAGGTCATCATTTGTATAAACTATGATGGGCCCGCATCCCCGATGCTACATACCAAGTTTCAAGGTCATAGGCCTTTTGGTTCTTGAGAAGAAGATTTTTGAAGGGTTTTTACCATATATGGGCATGGCAGCCATCTTGGTCATGTGACCCAGACCCAGGGTACAAACTTTCGTTCCCCCATCCCACTGAGACTCCATATGAAATTTGGCTTCAATCGAACCAGTGGTTTCAGAGGAGAAGATGTTTGAAAATCTTGTCGACGGATGGTCCGACGGAATGAGCTTGACCTTTAGTGACATAATATCTTCATCTGGTCATTTAGTCGACCATGTATACCAAGTATTATACCTTAGACTTAAATAGTTTCTGAGAAATCCACTGTTTAAGCGTTTTCCCATATAAAAGCCTAACATACCAAAGTTGACCATGCCGTAAATTAGGTCAAGGTCACCGCAAGGTCATGATTTGTATAAACTATGATGGGCCCGCATGCCCGATACTACATACCAAGTATCAAGGTCATAGGCCTTTTGGTTCTGGAGAAGAAGATTTTTGATTGGTTTTTACCATATATGGGCGTGGAGGCCATCTTTGTCATGTGACCCAGACCCCGGGTACAAACTTTCATTCCCCCACCCCACTGAGACCCCATATGAAATTTGGCTTTAATCGGCCAGTGGTTTCAGAGGAGAAGATGTTTGAAAATCTTGACGACGGATGGTCCGACGGAATGACCTTGACCTTTAGTGACATAATATCTTCATCTGGTCATTTAGTCGACCATGTATACCAAGTATTGTACCTTAGACTTAAATAGTTTCTGAGAAATCCACCGTTTAAGCGTTTTCCAATATTAAAGCCTAATGTTCCAAAGTTGACCATGCCGTAAATTAGGTCAAGGTCACCGCAAGGTCATGATTTGTACAAACTATGATGGGCCCGCATGCCCTATACTACATACCAAGTATCAAGGTCATAGGGCTTTTGGTTCTGGAGAAGAAGATTTTTGAAGGGTTTTTACCATATATGGGTGTGGCGGCCATCTTGGTCATGAGACCCAGATACCCCGAACAAACTTTCGTTCCCCCAACCCATGGAGGCTCCATATAAAATTTGGCTTTGATCGGCCCAGCGGTTTCGGAGGAGAAGATGTTTGAAAATCTTGACGACAGATGGTCCGACAGAATGACCTTGACCTTTAGTGACATAATATCTTCATCTGGTCATTTAGTCGACCATGTATACCAAGTATTGTACCTTAGACTTAAATAGTTTCTGAGAAATCCACCGTTGAAGCGTTTTCCCATATAAAAGCCTAACGTTCCAAAGTTGACCATGCCGTAAATTAGGTCAAGGTCACCGCAAGGTCATGATTTGTACAAACTATGATGGGCCCGCATGCCCGATACTACATACCAAGTATCAAGGTCATAGGCCTTTTGGTTCTGGAGAAGAAGATTTTTGAAGGGTTTTTACCACATATGGGCATGGCGGCCATCTTGGTCATGTGACCCAGATACCCCGAACAAACTTTCGTTCCCCCAACCCATGGAGGCTCCATATAAAATTTGGCTTTGATCGGCCCAGCTGTTTCGGAGGAGAAGATGTTTGAAAATGTTGACGGACGGACGACGGATGCCTGGCTATACTATAAGCTCACCTATGAGCCTAAAGGCTCAGATGAGCTAATAAATGTACATAGATAAACAAGTATATGTCATAAATCTTCTAACAGTCCAATTTTCTAGGTACACTTTCCAGTTTCAAGTACACTTTGTACAATTCTGAGGTACTGTAAGTCAGACCCTGTGCTCAAAGACCACCTGTGAACAAAGACTGTTTTGGCTTACTCCCATGAGTGGTCTTTGTGGACAGGTTTTACGGTATTTATTGACCAAATCACAGCTGCCAGGCATGGAAGAAACAACAGAAGTCATATCTTATAAAATCTCTTTTATTTTTTTTGTGTATAGCCTTTACCCCTTCACAGCAGAAAAAACTTAACTAAAACTGAGACATGTCAAGTTAAAAAGCAGTGAACCACATCTTAACAAAGCCTGTCTTGAGCCATCTATAAACTGTGTAGACCTAAACCATCCTGCATCAAAAATGAAAGCTGAATTTGCAAACAGCATAGATCCAGATGAGATGGCTCATTATGAGCTGCCTCATCTGAATCTATGCTGTTTGCCCTCTAGTCAGTTCTCAATATGTTATAGCTTGGACATTATATCTTTTAAAATTTTGCAGAGAGAAATTTTGTCATCTGCATCCTTGGTGTCCTATAAGATCCAATGCATATGCCTTACCAGTTACAAGATTGAGAGTGAGTGCAAGCTGATTTGGGAATCCACAGCTCAGATATCCTCAGCTCAGTAAGGCATGTTTATTTTAAAGGTGACCAGTCTAAACCCATCATTGCCATTTCATGCTGGATTTACAGTTTTTACAAAGGTGCCAATCTAGTTTCACAATATGCCGTGATTGCATCTCCCTCTTCCGATTTTAATACCTTTCTGAATCCCTGCCTACTTTAAACAGGTATGCATCTCTTCATTAAATGTAAGGTAAAAATCACAGACTTATTGTAAGCCATTTAAAGACAGGGATGGTACTATATAAAGAGGATTAACTTCCAAAGTGTCATTATAAGGAGGATTAACTTCCACAGTGTCATTCTTGGACGGACACACGGCGCCAAGTGTGTGCAACTATGGTTACATACCGCTGAGCCACTTAGGGAACGTCGTTAGGAGAATTGAACTGAACTGAACTGAACTGAACACAGTGTCATTCTGTCTCTTGATCACATAGTGTCAAGACCTCCAGACAGCCAATAAAATCAGCATACCGGTTAATTCTGGTCCACTGATAGGTTGACTGAATTTTCACATCTTTACCTATACTGGTAACATTGATATGGGCTGGGAACAAGACCCCCCGGCACAGAAGTCCTGTCTTTAACATGTGCAATTTTATTTGTGGGACTATGTCACAAACAAGGTTGCCGATGCATTGGTCAGTTATACACTATCAGGTGACTTTTGAGTGACATTCTAGGTGTGGCTCATGTACTCTAATAAAAGTATCACAAAGGGATTACAATACCTCGCCACTGCAAAGTAGAGAAAGAGGCAAACCCCTTTCACTTTTTTTTTTTTCATTTTAATTTTCTTTCTTTTTCTTTATCTTCTACTTCTTAATTTAGCCCCCGGGCAGGAGAGATGAGATAAACTTCTAATTATAACATAAAGTTTACCTTCCATAGGTCATTTCTGTGACATATGTCACCAAGATATTCCAAGTCTGTCCTGTTTGTAAATCCATTCTGTGGGTGTTGAGATAATGATGGTTTATTTTTCCTAGCTTTATCATGTTAGCTGAGTCTTCAATACCCTCATATGCTTGCATATTAAAATGCACCTTTTCACACGTTTCAACTGAAGTTATATCTTGTTTAAACACCGTTTTTCTTCGATCTTTTTCCCCTTCCAAAGCCATCCCAACAATCTAGATCCACCAAGATCTTTGGGATTGTTTTTCATGGGGAAAAATCCATGATATAGCAGAATTTCTTAAGACTGATTTAAATATTTGGGATCTTTCTACATAAGGGGAAAAACCTGTTTTACAGCCTGTTTATATACAGTAATGGGACAAAAGTGCCAGACCAGTGACCTATAAATACAGGTATATAGGTCACTGGCCAGACCAAAAAGAGTGTATACACCCAGGCCCTGAGGTAATAAAACTTTTTTCATGCTCAACTCAACCGAGCATGGAATTTTACCTGCTAATAAATAGCAAATTACTGATAGGGGCATATTTTTTCATGCTGAGTTTAGCTGAGTTTAGCTGAGTATGAAATTTTCTCTGCTTATGAATATGAAAATGCCAACATTAGTTGGCATTTTCACATTTATCAGCTGAGAAAATTCCATGCTCAGCTGAGTTGAGCAGAAAAAAGTTTTATAACCTCGGGGCCAGATAAGATTGCACCATTCTCCAGCATATATTTTACAAGATACTACAATTAATCCTGAAAGTGCCAAAAAAGCAGACAAAATTCATGTTTGCAAAATTTCAAAAAATGTTTCATCCGGCTATATCATATTAAGAATGCAAAGACAACAGTGTAGATTTAGATGAGGTGGTATGAACTACCTCATCTGGATCTAAAGTGTTTGCAAATTCAACTACTTGTATTTTCATTTCCGGCCCTTTATGTGTTAATCAATTTACTCACATTTTCAAATAATTCCAGTGACTGGTAACAGTGTCAATGCATTCAGAATAAATACTCTACGTCACAGAACATGTTGGCTGTATCAAAATCTAACCAGGTCACCTTTAAAATATACTACCTTATTGCGAGATACAGACAAATACCATACAAAAAAAACATTGAGATAAGCATAACGTAAGAAATGTAAACATACAAAAACACGGTATGTGTGAACACTGAAAGTACAAGCATAAAACGTAAATAAATGAGTGTACACGTAATGATTTGAATGCTGTAATATTCTACAAATGAACAACTGCCCTGAAACAACAAGAATTCTGTGGAACGTGGTGTCTCGCCTGTCAAAGCATTGTCACAAAGCAGAACCAAACCAGAAAACTCGATGCAAATTTTACGCCGCAACCGACGACAAAGACGAGGACGACACTGTAAAAGTAATGCCTATGTCTTGCTTTTGCTAGTTGCAGCTGAGACGATTAAAATCAATGTGAACTGGCTTTTATTTCATTTATTTTGCATTATTATCATTACCCTTACTTAAGTCACATATCTATCAAGGGAACAAACTTATACCAAGTTTCATACAGCCAGTGGAGCAATATAAATGTAAATGTACATGTAGACTGCTCAAATTATTTACTGTAGTAAATCCAACATCCTTTCTTTTGAGCAATGGACAAGCCATTTTAATTGTACAACTGAAAAGGGCTATAATACAGCTGAACAGAGATGTTTATGGCTGTGTAAATGCAATTTTAAGAAGGTTACAAACCAAACAAGCTAAATTACTGTATGATAGCTAGTCACTACATAGGTGAACCAATATAAATACAGTGGATCTACCGTTCTTTACAACAACAACATTTGTCCTAAAATATTTTAACATTAAACTGAATTTTCTGTTGTAAAGAATACACATGTTGAACAAAAAAGCCATTCCATGCTTATCAAAATGACGTTTATAATACAAAGACTTTTGCTGTTGTAATGAATGCCTTTATAAAGAAAGATGATTGTACAAGGTTCACAAATATGAACCATTCACTTACCTGCTCTAGCAGGTTGAATTAAATTAATAGTGTTTATTTAGTGGAATCTTTTAATACAGGAAAAATTCAAAACTCCAAGGCTGTATAAATTCATGGATTTTCTTATATAAATTCATGGATTTTCTTAAATATGTACAAGTATCTGACATGCTGAAAAATACAATCCCAACACTGAGAATTTTGCCAACAATTAAAATAAACCAAAACATATATGTAAAATTAAGACAAAAACATAAAGTAAAACTGAATCACAGAACTTAGGTAATATCACAGTACTAGAACACAGTTAATATCTATATCTCTGTAAACTTAACTAATCAACCATAGTATAAAACCATAACTTACCCAACAAAAACAACAGTGTTTTATTATACAACTGCAAATCAGTGCTTTACACCTGCACAGTATGATCTGCATCGGTGGTACACCGCATGTGGTAATTTCCACAATCTTCTAATTTTCATTTTTTTATTGTATCCATGAAAATTAAAAATCACCAAATATTTTACTGTTTGTGACAAAGTACTTTCAAATGACACAATATCCACATTATTAAGAGAAGTTAAATTCATTTGCTTTGGTAAATCCGGTACTTTTAGTTTGATCTCATATACATGTATGTCAATAACCTGTAAATCTTTGATGTTTTGAATACCAGAGCTTTTATTTTTTGCGCATACTGCAGACCACAAAAAAATAAATATAGTGAAAATCAATGCTCACGTTTTGGACCCAATACCATGATAATTTGAATCCTTAAAAATACTAATATCAGTGCACACCTCTGTACATCATGCAATATCCATATTCCCTCTAAATATTCTAGAAGGGAGGCATGACATGCTTTACACCATTCCATTTATTCAGATCCAGCTGAAGTACCATAAAAATATCCATTTTATTACTTTGAACAGCTTTTCAGCAGCTTTGGAGAGAAAGTAATCGAAACAACGAAAGTCCTCCAAAATTACTGGGCTGTTTCTGAAATTCACGAATCAGAAAGGTTGATACATGAACAGTATGAAGGTAATGTCTCATTTCTCAACCATCAGTACCCCAGATAAGATGGGTTTAAAGGGATAACTTAGGGATAATTTTTCTTATTTTCCCATAAAAACATATGTTGTGACCTCTCACTAGAACCAGCTTGTCGAGATAGTTCTAATGTAGGGTCACAACATATGGTTTAAGAAATAGGAAAAATTATCTCCGAATTATTCTCAAAACCAAAATTTATCTGGAGCACTGTCAATTGTCCTTCAGGACTTTTTAACATGTCTGAAATATGGATAACTGGCATTATTTATCTCAAATAAACATATCAAGATATTCTGTACATTAACTGCAATTTTATCATGCTGTAGGTTCATCCTGACAGTGTCTTGTTAACTTAATAACATTAAATTTTACTAAAAATTTGTTATACATGTATGTATTTTGATTTAAAAACAAATTACACCAACCTTTAATGCACATATAATCTGGATTTTGTGTCAATTACACTTTAGAAACAACATACAGAATCAAAACTAAAGCCAAACTATGTTTCACAGCTCCACATATAAAGAAGCAGCTTATTTTAACCCATTCCATTCGGGATACCCCTTTAGGGGTATCTGGGCAAACAGTTTGGATCCAGATCAGGCCCCACAAACGTGGGGCCTGATCTAAGATCCAAGCTGTTTGCTGCCTAGACACCATTTCTACAAGAGTTGGGTAGACCAATAGTGTCAAAATATTCTTGATTTTTGATGCAGACGCCAATTTTAGCAGACGACAAAAAATACCCAGAATGCAAATGGGTTAAATCTTCTTGAGGGGCCGAAAAATTGAAATAAAGAGTGATACAGACTCAATTATGGTGGAGACAGTCGCTGGAATGTCATGGGTTCAAACTCAGGACAGGCCACCTGGCAACTGGAAAACTCTCTGGCTACCGGGCGCTCGGGCGATCTGGCAACTGGAAAACTCTCTGGCTACCGGGTGCTCGGGTGATCTGGCAACTGGAAAACTCTCTGGCTACCGGGCGCTCGGGTGATCTGGCAACGGAAAACTCTCTGGCTACCCATCATTAAATGGGTATCAGTTTCGAATCAGGGAAAGATACGGAGGCTAAAGGAGATGGATGGGCTAATCCTATCATATGCTGTGCCTAAGATATGGTGAGCCTCTAACCCCAACTGCCCCTTTGCCTGCAAACAACAGTCACACATGTGAACTTAAGGTGAATGGGTATGCTATCCCAGGAAGCAACTGTACCATTTTTGTTTCTCACAGGAAAAATAGAGGTGTACCCCTACATCATTACAGTATCAAAACCATGTAATCTGAGTCATGTAGAACAGTTTAATTCTCATGGAAAATAAGTGATTCTCATGGAAAATAAGTGTGCTTATATCTAAAACTGCAAGTTTTTTCAAACATATTTAAAACGATCACTATATACTGATGAGCACAACAACATTATGAAGAGCTGGTGTATATCTCGCGAATTTACTAGTTTGTGAACAAAATTCTCTGTTTTATAGTGCCTGAACAAACTCTGACCTTGAAAAACTTTTGCTCAGTAAAAATAAAGCATTATACAGTGTCAAAGTAATTATTACATTTTTTTCTGAGAATTTTAGATGAGTGTGCAGGGTTTGTGGAACGTTACTTGACCAGAAACACTGAGATGCTTTTACAACTATGGTTACTAGAGAAAGCTGAGATGTATATGACTCCTGCATTATGTCCATAAGTAATGAACTGCGATGATAAACATAACATAATGTAAATGAGCATAAGAAAAGACAGCAAGTGGTAACAGTCAAAACTCAGATCAATATGCATATTTATCAGAATGTGTTATATGTGTCTGACCTTAGTTTTGGCTGTTATACAAGCCATGAGAGAAATTTCAATATGGAACATGCTAACTTAAATTTAAACACGGCATTATTTTACTGGAATAAATGTAAAAGTGTACAAATAATAAAAACAAAATTACATATAAAACCACATAAAATCAACAACAGAGCTATAAAGAAAAGTAGAATGACACACACACATAGAGAAAAAAATCATAATATATGATTTGTATTATGAAAACTACCTATTTAACCTATTTATGAAGAAACATTATTGCAAAACTCTTTTACAAGAATATGGCTTTTTTTTCTACAAAACCCTCCTTTAGAGGAAAAAAGTGTATATTACATGACTAACATAGAAATTCTTCTACCACTACATGTATGCATATTTGAGCCACAACACGACAAAACCAACAATGTGGTATGTGCGCCCAGCAAAGACTTAGATCAGCCTGGGCACCTGCCCTGTCTGATCAGACTGGCCAATGCCTAGGCTGATCTGAGTTATTGCTGGGAACACATGCTTCTGTTGGTTTTGTCGTGTCGTGGCTCATTTATCAATAAAATATAAAAAGATCAGACCATGACTATTGGAATGTTCCATGTCATTCTGTCTTCCTACTATACCTTTTTATTTGGTATTATGAGGACTGTTCTAAAAATAATGACATGGTACACAGTCAGTGTACAGACTTCAAATTTAGTTTATCCCTTCAAAGTATTCCCCCTTGACTTCTATGCACTTCCATAGTTGAGAAATGCAAGAGATGAACGCTGCAGAGTAGTCTCCCCCTGGTATGGTCTTAAAGACAGGACTTCTCTGCAGGTGGTCTGGTTCCCAGCACAGAGCTATCCTCCCTGTACAGGCAAAGATTTGAACAATTATTCAACCAACCAGTGGACCAGAATTCCTATACATGATAATTTCATTGGCTGACTGGAGTTGTTGACACTATGTGATCAGGAGATATAATGACACTGTGGAAGACAATCTTCCTTATTGGACGGACACACAGCGCCAAGTGCGTGCAACGTACCGCTGAGCCACTTGGGGAACGTCGTAAGAAGAATTGAACTGAACTGAAAATAATCTTCCTTATACATGTATAGTGCCACTCCTGTCTTTAAGTAACTGAAAAATACTGTACTTATCAGTAATTTGCTATTTATTAGCAGGCAAAATCTTATGCTCAGCTGAGTTGAGCATGACAAAAGTTTTTTAACCTCGGTGCCAGACTGTCCTATAGCAGCAATGTTCTTTGATGTCACTGCTGTTCAGGCCTGCAAGGATGAGCCCTATCTTTAAGACCACCTGCACAGCTTTAAATTTATGTACCCACCTGTAAACAGTTTTCTCTGATACTGCAGACTTCCCATATGAAGTAAGCAGTTCACTGTCCGCCTTGCAAGTATTTCTCAAGAACAAAGTACTTTTATATATGCTCTAATTTCAGATTTTTGTTTGCTTTTCATAGCTACATGTATTTTTTTGTATATACACTTACACCTGATACAAAACTAAATATCTTTGAAATGGTATGATGGTTTTCAAGAAAACTTTCCAGGATTATATCATTTGTGTATCATCCATGTAAAGCACGAGTCAAACTTCTATGGAAACATGCAAATGATTATTTTTAGAATGGCCCATGTAAGAGAGGGCTTTTTCCCTTTCCAAAAACAAGCCCACAAATCTAGATTCATCTGATAACATGGATCTATATAAGAGACCGATCTAAAAAATTTTGGTACAGTTTTGAAAAGGAAAATCTATCTTATAGCAGAATTACACCCCAGATTGATTCCAATATCTGGGGTCATTTTAGTGAAGAAAACCCCATCTTATAACGAATTATGTACTTTCAACAGTACACATATACCACTTCAAATGAGGACAAAAATGTGTATGATTACACCAAGCTTCTGATGAACACAGCATTTGAAGAGTTTTTGGATAAACCTGCAAAAACTAATGTTTTGGTATCTCAGTAACATACTTGCTGAGGAGATTCTAACCCTAGAAGCCCCAAAAAGCAGACCACGAAATTTACCTCTGCACTATTTCAAAACATGTTTTGTCCACACTATATTTTATTGAGAATTCAGCAAACAGTAAAGATCTAGATGAGGCAGCTCATGATGAGCTGCCTCATCTGGATCCACACCGTTTGCAAATTCAACTATTTTCTTTCTTGATACTATACCGTTTAGTGCTAAGAGGACCCAAAACATCTGTTTTTACACAGAAATGAGAAGCCTATTCTCAGTTTACTATCCAACTTCAGAGTTCTGAGTACTAGCAACACATAGTGTTAAAAAGTTTAGATGAGCTGTTAGTGTAACTACATTAGAGCTGTTGTAAACTTGAGAATTCCGATGAGTGACATGTTTGATGAGTGACAGTTCTGCTTATTAGTAACACATAGTGTTACCATGTAAGATGAGCTGTTAGTGTAAATCCTCGAGAGCTCGTGTGAACTTGAGAATTTCAATGAGTGACATGTTTAATCGTTTCTCCAAACAGGAATAGAAGAATTCAGGAGCCTGAAAAAGATACAAAGAACTATATCAGATAAAATAAAACAACAGTAATGCCCTATTCATTCCTCAAAATGCAGTTTTAGTTGTGTAAAAAATTTTTTGTAATGTTACTTAATAGTAATGTTCAAATATGACCAATCAAAAGCTAGTTCTTTGCAAGCCAATATCCTTATTTTATAGTCTAATTTAACACTTATTTACAGTAGTGAAATTGGCTGAGCATATCGAAAATAATTCTGTTAGACTTCTATGACCAGATGACATGCAAAATTCTACAGAAGCACATATAATGGGACCAGAACAAGCTGTATCATTCTAAATGAGAACTTTTTTATCAGCATTTTAAATGTTTTTAATCAAATTTTAACACTTAAAGTACCACAAACACAAATAGTTGGATTTTGGAAACAGCCTAGATCAAGATGATGTGGCTCATAATGACCACTTCATCTGGATCTACACTGTTTTGCCCTTTAGTCTTTGAATTCTCAATATGATATAGCCTGGATAAAAGGTTTTGAATTTTGCCAATGTAAATTTTGTTGTGAGCAAAATAATCTTACACAGTTAATGTTAGCATATTTTCCTAACTAGATGGTTGTCCAGGGACAACTTGTCAGGCCGCTTTTTGCTTTAGTGACCTATAAGTATGTCAAGACTAACTGCTTCACTCACCTATTAGAAAGAAGCCAAACAACATCATGCTTTGACAGTGTTTTCTTTTTTAAATTTTTCAATTAGGAAAACAAGTAGAAGTAATGGACCTGACAATCTGAAGTTATGACAATTTTTATCATTTGACCTGCAAGTATGACCTTGATCTTGTGCCAACCAGAATAAATGTTTCACATAACATTTCTACTCATCAAGGAGAACAGTTGTGCCAAATTATTTTTAAATCCATGCATAAATGTAGAATGTTTTATCATTTAACCTTCTAGTGTGACCTTGACCTTGGACCTACCAGAATAAATGTTTCACATGAAAGTGCTACTCATCAAAGAGGACAATAAGTGGTTTTCAAAATAATTTGTGCCATATTATTTTGAAAATCACCCATAAATGTAGAAGTAATGGTCCGGACAAGCTCTATTTATGACCATTGTATCATTTGACCTTCAAAAAAGACCTTGACCTTAAACCTACCTGAACAAATGTTTCGAATAGCACTTCTACTCATCATCCTCTTTTAACTTACAAACCACAAAATATAACAAGTACCATATTCAATCAATTATAAGACAGTGACTTTTTTTTCCCTTTCAAAACAACCCAAATATCTAGATCCGTCTTTTAAGATGGATCTAGATTTTTGGGATTGTTTTGGAAGGGAAAACTTCTTCTGGTAGCAGAATTACACCTGTGTAAAGACTGATATAGATATCTGGTGTCATTCTAGAGAGAAGAGAAAACCTGTCTTATAGCTGAATTTTTACAATCACTTACCTCCTCCCGCATAACTTTTAGCTGCATTAGAAGTCTGCCATCAAATTCCATGAATGCAGGAATACATCTGAATGTAACATATAATATGTGACACACCAAATGTGGCTTAATGCATATGCAGACAGCAAAGGCTCAGACCACCCTGTGCATCGGCAGAGTTTGATCAGAGCCTCTGCTGTTTGCAACACCATGTATAGGCCCTGAGGAATATACAACCACAAAACAAAGGCTGTAGCTAGAGTACACAGGTTAACTCTTACCAGGGCCCACTTGTTCAAAGCATCACTAGCTTAACAAAGTCATTTATCAAGGATTCGTTACATATTCTAGTTCACATAACATCATGTGTGCTTGTATTTTCTGCAGAAAAAAATGTGAGGAGCTTTTGCACTGCATTTTTCAGTAAAAAGAAATAGTGTTTTTTGTCCAATACCTTTGAAAATGTAATATCTTGTTAACAGAGATGCAAGCTCAGAACGGGTATACTAAAGTAACTCTGGGTACCATGATTTGCTTCCATAGGCAGGGTTTGCAAGACACTGTCAGACTTGATGTGGAAATCACATGTAGTTAGATTTCCAGGTCCATCACACAGTTTTGTAGATCTGGTATGACTGTGTTTATGAAAGGAAAGTAAACTCACTCTGTCAGTTTGATGTTCCGAAGCCACTTGATCAGCTCCTCCTGACCCATATTAAGCACCGGAGAGTTTGCGTTGAAATGATGTGTCGGTGTTCCAGTTAGACTGGCGTGGGAAGACAGGGACTGTGAGTGCATTATTGTTGCCGTGGTGTCTGTCTGGTCTGAAATATATTGGATTTATTTGGTTATAAGACAGGAGTTGGAGTTTATCCTTCCAATATGTAAATCAGTCTTGTGTAATTCAGCTACAAAATGGGTTTTTCTCTTCCAAAAACAACCCTTAAGATCTAGATCCATCTTGTAAGATGGATCTACAGCTTTGGGGTTATTTTGGAAGGGACAATGCCATCTTATAGCTGAATAAATACAGTATATGAAAAGATCTAATATGAACTGTCTGCATAGAGAATAGCTCACCTAACTCTAAAACCCAAAATAGCAGATGACAAAATTTACATCTGAAAAATTTCAAAAAAGGTTTCATCTAAGCTACAGTAGAACTTCAAAGGCTCAAACAGGCTTGGGACCATGAAAATTAGTTCCAGCCAAAGATAGCTCCAGCCATCCAGGGTTAGTTTCTATATGAACAGAACTATAGGGACCCAAGAATGTGTTTAGTCAGGCCATCATGGTTCAAGCCATTAAGTTCTACTATATACTGTATGGAGAATAGCAAACACTGTGGATACAAATGAGGTGGCTCATATGAGGCAGCTTGTTATGAGCCGCCTCATCTGGGACATCTGGGACTACACTACACTGCAACGCCGTTATAACGCTGATCATTTTACCGTGGTTATCAGTATAACACGGTAAATCCTTGGCTCCCGATTTTTTTTTTTTTTAAATATGTTTTCAAAGATTTCGGAAAAATACGGTAAAAGAGTCGCGTACTGTTAGATTAACGGTCTGCTGCACATAATATACCTGTTGACCTACTAAGTGAACAGAGTTAACGGTAGGTGTCAATCATACTAATTACCGCGCTTTGATCTTTACACAATACCGGTGACCACCTATCGTGTCAATAAATGAGTGAAAGATGAGAAAGCAAACATGTTCACTAGCGCTTTGATATTGCCGCTCGCACGTGAACACAGTTCAGTGTCCCGAAATTGAGCAATTTCTGCCCTAATTTTTGGCCCTTATTAATGTATTGGATGACAAGCGATGTCATTCCTATAGAAGGTACGTATGCGATCTTCGTTCTTCTTTGCATTGCCGTTACATGTTCTATTCTTATCTTGCCATTTATTGTATGCTTGCTTTTCAGATTTGTAAATTGTGTACATTTCCTTAAGAAAAAAAAAAAAAAAAAAAAAAAAGTGCGGTGTCGGTGAATTTTTAGTGTTCCGTTGTTGCGGTGTCGGTGATTTTTTGTGTTCTAGTGTTGCTTTAGTGATTTTTTTCGTGTGTGTGTTGAATTTTCGCACGATGGCTACAGCTCAGGGTTCACGGAAAAGAAAGGCTTATTCCATCTCGGAGAAACTTCAGATTGTAGAGAGAATTCGGAAAGGAGAGACGCAAGTGAAAGTAAGTAAGGAAGTTGGTATTCCCTAGTCTACTCTGCGCGGATGGCTGAAGGACGAAGGGAAGCTGAGGGAGGCAAGCAGCGTTTTAGATGACTGTGGACAGGCAAGGAAGAGGGCCAGGACCGCTCAGGATCAGCAGCTAGAGAAAGCAGTCTTCACTTGGTTTAAACAAGCTAGATCGGAAGGCACGCCCATCTCCGGACCCGTTATTCAAGCCCAAGCGCTGAAGATGCACAAACAACTCAACAGGGATGAGGAGAATTTCAGGGCCACTACTGGATGGTTACAGCGGTTCAAGGGGCGGCATGGAATTTCACAGGTCACTATCCGCGGGGAACAACGTTCGGCAGATGATGAGGCGGCTGCATCCTACCCAGTGGAGCTGGCAGAGATAATCGCGGAAGGAGGCTACACCGGCGATCAGATCTACAACTGCGACGAGACAGGTCTCTACTACAAGATGCTTCCTGACAAGACTCTCGCTGCCAAGAGTGACGAACAGAGGACGCTCGGCTTCAAGCAGTATAAAGACAGGATCACTGTGCTCCTTTGCTGCAACAAGTCGGGCTCACACAAGTTAGCTCCCTTGGTGATAGGGAAATTCGGCAAGCCAAGATGTCTGCACCATGTCAACATGAAGACGCTACCGGCTTTGTATTCTCATTCGAAGAATGCATGGATGACCTCAGCCATTTTTGAAGACTGGTTTCATGAAGAGTTTGTTCCCAGCGTCAGAAGACACCTTAGGCTTAAGAAGCTCGAACCCAAGGCAATCCTGCTGATGGACCACTGCCCTGCACACCCTGGGATAGAGTCGCTTACATCCATTGACAGGAAGATAAAGGCTGTGTTCCTTCCAAAGAATACGACGTCCAAGTTACAGCCACTGGACCAGGGCATCATTGCTACTCTGAAAAGGAATTACAGACGTAACCTTGTTGTCAGCATGTTGGACAGCAGCGTGAGTGTTTCCGACTACCTCCGTCAGCTACACATCAAAGAGGCTATTCATCTCACCGGCGAAGCCTGGAAGGGTGTCACAGAGAAGACTATCAGAGGATGCTGGAAGAAAGGCCTTGGGGCAGCATTTGACAATGAGGACACGGATAGTGACTCATCATTTCATGGCTTTGATGCACAGGACTTGTTTGACGCCGAGCGTAGGGCAGCAGATTTCTCGGATTTCACAGACGTCGACGTACAGCAGGCCCAGCGTGTCCTAGGTACAGAAGTGGATGAGCAAGCAATGGCGGCTTGGCTGACTGTTGATGAGAATGAGCCGACGTATGAGAAGATGACAGATGAGGAGATTCTTCAGAGCGTCACGCAGAATACAGAGACTACTGCCAGTGCTGAACCAGTGGAGGATGATGATGAGATCGTGTATGAGCCACCACCATCAGCCACTGAAGCCATCAAGGGGTTGGAAGTCGCTATGAGATGGTTGGAGTCGTCTGAATGTGCCACAGCAGCAAAGGTTGCCCATCTCCGCAATCTTTTGCATGACGCTAAGTCCGACGCACGGAAAAGGTCTACTCAAAGAAAGTTGACAGATTTTTTCACCAAGATATGAAAGCTCAGCCTGTAAGTGTGTACAGCCCTGACTACGGGTAGAACTTAAAAAAAAAAAAAAAAAAAAAAACTTCTTTCTAGTGTGGTCACCCATCCAGGCACTAACCACACAAACCGTTGCTTAACTTTATAAACTTGTCAATATTCGCTACTGTTTGCGCCAATACACAACTCTGAGAATAGGTATAAAATTAATCGATAATAAGATAATGCAATAGCCGTAATCTCAGCATCATTTGGAACGCTTCACAGTTTATCGTAGTTACTAACTATGGCATCTCTGCTTCAGCGATCAGCTGGCAATTTTGTTTAATTATCAGATCCGAGTTATAACTGGGTTAGAAAATAAGACAAACTTTAGTATTACAACACATTTTATTCATTTGAATCACTCCTTTCTCTCTGCAAGCAATATACATGTATTAGAGCTTAATCTTAAAAGTTCGTTGTATTGGTGGGTGGGGGAATTCCCCACCTCGCTATAACGCGGTGATCACTTCTAACGCGGTCGGCTGTCTTGGACCCCAGCATCCGCGTTATAACGGCGTTGCAGTGTATTTGGGAATTCGAATTATTCATTTTTGTCACTTTAAGTGCTAACTCTTGCTTGGGGATTTAATAATGCAATCCACACAGCAAAGACGTAGAAACAGACACAGCTAACGATAGTTTCAGTAGTAGTAATTCAATTCTCATATCAACGTTGCCTCCGCACCTCAGCAGAACGAATCCATAGCCGCAGTAACGGGGCGCCGAGCGTCCGTCCATGATAGTTTCAGTTCAAAGACCTGTCATTTAAGAAGACTTGACCTAGCATTACAAACCCTTGTCAACATTATGTGATTCATCTGAACCAATGAAATGCCTTTTATTTATAGATAACTCGCCTGACAACATGTATTTTTAGTATAACATAACATCTTTAATGTAAAGCTTTAACATTGGTTGGAACTCAAACATCAACGATGATGCCACAAAAGCTCTTTCTGAACTTTTGAACAGGCCTGCAATTTAGCCCTAGCTCTCCAAATTTTATTTCAAAATATAATTGCAGCTATACATACCATCCCCAGGTGTATGCCCTGGTGTGACTTTTCCCCGACCCCTCAGCTCCTTCAGTAGCCCCTGAAAGGACTTATCAAAAGGATATTTGCCACTGAAATCGAAGTAAAGTTTGGCCCCGAGAACAATTCCGAGCCAGCCATCTGGTCGGTATTTCTTCTGCATCATGAGAGGAATGTAGTCTTTACGTAGTTGGAATGTATACTCAGCCTCTGTAAGATGAATGCAACAGCTTAAATCAGTATATCAGTATGCTCTATACCAAATTCAACAATCTAACAATGGCTAATTTAAATGGCAGAGCAGCTAATTGTTTAAATTCTTATTCTAACTGAAAATTACTAAGTGCTACTATGACCTTGAAAATGGGGTCAAGGTCATCAAAATCTAATCAGCTCTTATGCTTATCTCAATGATGTATCTATGTTAGTTCAGGAAAAATCCATCCCCTGGTTCAAAAGATATCCTACATATATGACTGTGACCTTGAAAAAGGCATCAAGGTCATCCAAAACTATACATGTCTTAAACCTGTCACAATGATATATCAATGCAAGTCTGATGAATACCCATTCATTGGTTCATGAAATATCTCATTTTTAGCGAAAAATTTAAGATTTTTAAGTTGGCTGCTGACCTTGATAATGGAGTCAAGGTCACCAAAACACAGTCAACTCTTGGGGTTGTCTCTAAGCTATATCTATTCAAGTTTGGCAGCAATCAAGCTACTGGCTCCAAGGATACCTCATTTCTAGTGAAAATTTCACATACTTAAGTCCTCTGTGACCTTGAAAATGAGATCAAGCTCACCAAAATCTAATCAGCTTTTAAGCTTGTCCAAATGATATATATATCCCTGCAAGTTTGGTGAAATTCCATTGATCAGTTCAAGAGATATCATGGGTACAAGAAATTGTCATGCTGATGCCAACACACAAAATATAACTGTCTAATACATCCTGTGACCTTGAAAATGGGGTCAAAGTCACCAAAACTTAATCAGCTCACTGGCTTGTCCTGATGTAACCATGCAAGTTTGGTAAAATTCCACCCATTGATTGAAGAAATATACAGGAAACAAATTGTCACACCGACCCACAGTACTGAAACCAATATGTCCACCTTCACTTTTGGTGGGGGGACATAAAAACCAGTAGCCTAATAATGAGTTGGTTGGTTGATTTGATGCTTAACGTCCACGGTAAACAACTAAGGTCATGTCGGGACGGTCAGTTAACCTAACCACACTATTCCTGGGCAGGCTTAGACCTCCTAAGCGGTTAACCAGTACTAAGTGCACATACTTTCGCCAGTAACTGACAACTGCCCTTCTTGAATCAGCGGAAGGAGAAACGAAAGTATGTGGCCAGACCGGGATTCGAACCCAGGACCTCTGACTTACGAGTCAGGTGCCCTACCGATTGCGCTACCCGGCCCGGCAATAATGAGTTGGTGAATTTGGAAACTACCCTTCTGAAATACTACCACAGAACAGAAATATATGTATATGAATAATTATGCAAGAATGATAAATTCGCATTCAAATCAATTTGTGAAAATCCAACAATATATCCCCCTTCCAAATATTTTTAATGACAAGTGGTTTTTAAATCTCTGCAACCAAATATCAGAAAAAGATACCTGTCCTGCAGTTTGGGCTTTGTTTATATTTCTCCGACATACAGACAAGAACAACCGCTGAGTTCTCCACAGCCCCAGCCATTCCTTCCAGAGTGGATCCCCCCATCTTCTCTATATCTATCCATATTGCATAGCCTTCAGCCTGTGATACAGAGAAACAGCTTGTATTAGCAAGTGAAAAGAGCCATTGCATGCAAAAAGAGTTCATATGGTAAATGGAAACACTTTCAGGGGAAGCAACGCTGGCATTTTCGATTCTGCTCCCTGTAAATGGGGGTCAACTCTTAAAGGAAAGAATTTACTCCCCCAGGAGCAATTCTCTCCTTCAAGGGTAGACTCCAGCTTGAAAGAGCTTCTTTGTCCAGGGAAGCAAGTCTCAAAAGTTGTTCCCCTATGTAAAACTGGCCGAAAACTTGGAGATGTACCCACACACCATAACTTATTTGGGAATAGCTTAGACTAAAACCAGTCTGTGAGTATGAGCCTTGATTCTGTAAGTTTTTGAGGGTTGTGTGCAAACAGCAAAGGCTTTGACCAGAATGCTCAAATGTGCATGCAGGAATGTTTCAACTTTTGACCTTCCCATATGCATTAAGCAGCCTTTTTGTATGTCACAACACAAATATGGAATGAAAATACATGTATAAAGAACAAGGTGTATAGGTCTGTTGGGTTTATCAATATATGTAAAGTACGCATACTAAAGGGACGTCCATCAAACTTTTCTCAAATAAAAATTCCTTGGAATGCATTGTCTAACCTGCATTGCATTTTCACAGTAGTTAAAAGCATCATGGGAAGAAACTATATGCAAGGTCTGAAAGAACTCTATACAAGTATCGTTCTGACATAAATTCATTCAGGAATTCATTTTCATTTTAGTAACGGTGGATGGTAGCCATCTTGGATGGTGAATTTGCATGAACTTAACAAATGTCCACGCAAGGATGGAACTGAAAATGCAGGTAACTATTTTAAGTGCCCCAATCTTTAGAATTTTCACAAAAATGGCATACAACACTGCTGAGGATCGAGGATGTAAGTCATACAATGAAAGTAAAGATTTACCCTTAATCTATCTCTGAGTGTCAGCACTGTTTCCTTGTCCGACCAGGAGTAACTGAGGAAGACATGAGTTTTTGACTTGGCTGATTTGGGTCCTGGAAAAGCAACAACCAGTTATAAGAGCATGTGACATGACAGAACAGCTAGAACAGCGTTGATCAGATGAGACTGTTACTTAGCCTGAGTGGCCATTTAACCTGTAAAGCACCAAAAATGAAAAATTGTTGAATTTGCAAACAGTGTAGATCCAGATGAGGTGGCTCATAATGAGCCACCTCATCTGGATCTACACTGTTTGCCCTATAGTCTTGAATTCTCAATATGATATAGCTTGGACAAAACATTTGTTAAAATTTCTGCAGACATAAGTTTTGTCCTCTGCTTTTTGGCGCTTTAAGGGTTAACATGTAACAATCACTGGTTAAATTCATAAAAGTGAATCTGAAACTCTAATATGGAAGTAATTGTAGTTTGAAAAAAGACCAGGGCCCGGTTGTTCAAAACTAACAGCATCATTAGTCAACAAGACTTGAATTTTCAGATGTACCAAAAGGAAAAAATATTGAAACTTACAGCTGATTTTATATGTACTAAAGGACTTAATGAATCCTTGAAAAATGCCTTTGTTAAACTTACGATGCTTTGAACAAGTGGCCCAGGAATAAAGCATCTGCAGTTGTTTTCAATGAAAAAGCATGTTAATTTTTCTTACCTGTCCTTACTTGTCCTTAACATTCAAAATAACTTTACTTTACAGTATACTCTAATGCTGCCAATTTCAGTTTAAAACTTAAAATTAAATGTCATATTGAACAGTTCTAGGCAGGGTGCAAGTCAGATGCTTACAAAGCAATGATGAAAAGAAAATTAAGCAAATCTTAAAGCCCAAAAGAATAGGTGTTTTTAGGTAGAGGATAAAAGTGAGGCTGGGTGCCCATCAGATGCTGACAAAAGTATAGGTAAAAAATTCTATAAATAAGGGTCTGCGTGGAGATGTAGAGGACATTGAGCTAAATTCTAAGAAAGAGAACAAGAAAGGTGATGACAAAGGTAGAAGTGTAAATGACACTTAAAAACATATGATTTGGCTCTAACTTAATTTTGGTCCAATATTCGGTAAAGATGAAAAGTGGGAAGAAAAATATAAAAAAAAACACCACCACCAATATTCAATGCACATAATGAGGTGGATGGGTATATCTCATGTGTTTTCAACACCTCTACAAGTGGGGACAACTTTTGTGACTTCCTGTTTGCTTCTCTGGACAATGCAGCCCTTCCAAAATGTGATCAACTCATTTTGGGGTCAACTCTTGAAGGAAAAGGTTTGCTCCCATAGGAGCAAACCCTTTCCGTCAAGAGTTGAGCCCACTGGATAAGGAGGTAAAAATACGAATGGCAGAGTTCCTCCTCCTGAATGTGAGTTCATACACCTGAAGAGTTTTATAGTAGTAGTTAAGTTCTAAGTTGGGTATCAGTCAGATGATGACAAAAGTGGAAGTGTAATGAGCAATGACCTAAGTTCAGGAAGCCAGCCAGATGATAATAAAATGCAGATATCTATAGCTATATAGTGAAATATAAACAGATCTAAACCTAACCAGCCACAGCAATACAATCAATACCAGTCCGTTTTCAGAACAATCTTTTATATGCTCCATACCAGTCTGACGGTCAGCAGGCATAGAGAGCATACAAGAATATTCTGAAAAAGGACTGGCATGGAGACTGTGTTGACTGGTGTTACTTGTATCTGTTTATATTTGAATGTATAGAGTGAAAGTGGTTAGTGCTTAGATCTACGTCTGGTGCGGGTAAAACCCTGATAAAAGAATACAATAGAAAATTCTAATGCACTTATGATTATAACGTAATAGCTGATTGGGTAACATCAAAAAATTTTGACAGTATATCCTGGGACAGACTGTCAAAAACCCAACGTCACTTCTCAGTGGCTGATGTCAGGTTTGACATTGCTGAAAGTGCTTGCTCTGGATGCAAGGTATTACATTTTATATGGTGAAAATGTGATAAAGTGCAATAGTGTGAGGATAATTAAACTTATTTAAAATTGTTATTTGGGGAGGTACTTTGTTGATTTTATGGTCGCAAATAGTTTTTCTGCTCTGCTGACACTGACATAAAACAAAATTGAGACCATAAAACTGATGACTTACCTCCCCAAATAACAATATTGAGTACAGATATTCCATAAATAAGTTATAAATTGCAGGGCTTGACAAATCAAACTCTTAGCTACTTGTCCAGTACAGACACAAAATATCCAAGAGAGGTGCTGTAGTCGAGTGGTTAGAGTGGCTCGGGTTATTGTGCAGAAAGTCACCAGAAGGTTGTGGGTTTGCGGCTCACCGTCCCCATCCAACGACTGGAAAACTCTCCGTCAATCCAGCCGTAAATGGGTACCTTTATTGAATTAGGGAAGGATAAGACAGTGAAAGGAGAGAGATGGGCTCCGCCTTTCATCAGCTGTGCCCAAGATACAGTGGGTCTCTAACCCCCACTGCCCCTAAGACTATGGGAAACCTTTACCTTTTTACCAGTACTGAGCTTGCACTACAAAATGTCGAAATTCTTGGGTTTTCCCTATACAGCTTATGCATTTTTCTGGGCAAGTACAAAAATATTTTACTCGCCCAGCAAAACATTTTACTTGTCCAGGGCAGCCGGACAATAGATTTGTCAGACCCTGTAAATTGCATGGTTGTCAGATACTGACAAAAAGAAGGTGTTTAGTTGTCTGTAAATAAAATTCTATGTTAAGTGTCAGTCAGATGCTGGGAAAAGCTTAATGTGTCAGTGGAATAGATTTCAAATAGTGAAGTGAGTGATACAGTCTTGGTTTCTAGGTTTCTACTCACTTTCTGTATCTGTAAAATATCATGAAACATTGACACTGATGGGTTTGGTAGATTAGATGAGTGGAGCAACAAGTCTGATGCACATAATATCACAATGCCTCAAAAATAAATTGTTCCTTTATTGTTGCTCTCTCCAAAACACATAAAAAGTTCAGTTTAAAATTTTCTACCTTGCTTTTTTCGCCATCTCAAAATTACTGTTAAGTGTTTAACTAAATTTTGTGACTGGAGTCAGTAAAATATCAACTGGTAGCCTCTTTCTTGTCTTGTTGTGATAGTCCACACCAACTCAATGCTTCAACTGTCTCCAGCCCACTGGATGTGATTGCAGTCAAGCACCTTAGATAATCTGAGTGAAAATTACAAGAATTATCCCAGAAGTTACAAGAGTGCCTTGAGATTTGCAATATTCCATGTTCATTTAGCTGTTATACATATGCAATCCGTACGGTGGTCGAGCAGATAATGAAGAGTGAGACACAATAATCAATGTCTTAAATTCATATTAATCAAGATAAGATGATAAACCTACAAAGTCCAAATTTATTTCAAGGCATATACTTACTGGTTTCCCTGCTGACATCATTATCTCCCCTGATTACCCACAATGCTCCTGTGGTGTTTGTCTGCAAACTTTTGTTTGTACTTTCTGTCAGCTTTTCAAGTATAGGCACTAATTCAGGAAAATCCTTGATTTTTTGTCGGACATCTTTGTCAAAGGAAAGAGTCCAGATAATTCTGGCTGCAGAGCTTTGTTCCCGTACATCATCGTGTTGTAACATTTTGAGAAACAGAGGTAGCGCTCCTTCTTCAATAATCTGAAATTAAGATAGCAGGGTCTGGTTGTTCAAATCCAACAATATCATTAATCAGATGTTACATTTTCAATGTACCACACTCAGCTGTTTTGGCTGATAAATGGTTGCTGAAAAAATGTGAGGAGCTTTCGCACTGCAAAAGTGTCTCTCACTTTTTTTTTTTCAAGAAAAATATTAGCACATTTTATTTCATGTACCAGAAGACATAACAATTCCTTGATTAGAGACTTGGCTAAGCTAACAATGCTTTGAACAGCTAGGCCCATAGCTGCAGATATGGAAAGAGTTTGGAGAAAATTCTGAGACAACAAATTAATCCTAATAAATGCCCCTGCTCCAACAAATGCCCCCTCCTTTTCCAAAAATATTTGCTTCTAGGGGTTAAGACAGCTCTTTGAAATGAGGTCCACTCCTAGAGGAGCAAATTCTTTTCAGTAAGAGTTGACCCCTTCAGAGACAGGATGCAGAAATACAGCAGAACTTCACTGGCTCGAACAGACTTAACAAAAACTATATACCCCCTTCATACTTCGTATACCGGGGGTATAACAAGACCTGTCTACATACAGGATAGCTCCCCTGACAGCACCTTGACCATAACACTAAATCTTTGACGTAAAACTTTAAAATTTTGCTTATGCCAAGGCCGCTTCCAACACCAGGTATAGTGCAACTGCTCTTCCTGCACATTAATACAGGCAAGCTAAAAAGTAATGTCTTGACATCTTGTTAACTAATGTTGTCACAGTTTTGAACAACTAGACTGTGATTATTCGTTATGCAATCTGCAGCCATATTCAGCTCTAAATAAAAGAAGTATTTCATGATAAATTGTGTAACACATGTATTTTTCTTATATTTCTTTTTTCACTATGAAAATATAAGTTGTGACCTTTCATTAGACTCCATTCCTAATCATCGCAACACCCCCCTTCCTATGGTCCCACCACCACCCCCACTGAGGCAGTTCTAAAAAAAGGTCACATAGTGACAATGGGGCGTATTTATTAGACTCGATATAAAATATCCCTAATATCACTAAAAACACCCCCTTATTTGGAGCTCTGGAACCCATAATTTTTAACTTACTTTCATTTTATTGCTGTCATTAACAGCTAACCTATTGAGACCTTCTGTTAATTCCTGAGGGGTAAAACCTTTGTATCTCCTTCTCGCAAGATTCAGAGCTTTCTCCATCCAACTCACTATACATTTTATTGTCCCTGAAATTAAGGATCCAATTTATTAATAATTTCAGAAGCTCTAACAATTCCAGCATTGTAACTTACTGAACATTTTACATTCCTAAACAAGATGAGGAAGCCATCTCTGTGAATCTATTAGTATATTACAGGGGCCGAGATAAGATAATAAAATTTGATTGTATTTCTGGGATAATTTTCTTATTTCTCCATAAAAACATACATTGTGTCCCCTCATTAAAACCATCTCCATATTAGAACAGTCTCATGGAGACAACTCTAATGAGGAGTCCCAATGTATGTTTAGAACAGTCTCAAGGACACGGTTTTAATGAGGGGTCAATATGTTTTAATGTAAAATTGACAGTAATTATCTTAAAACAGAATTCTGAAGAAGGCAGTGTCTGACCTGTCAGCATAATGTTACAGAACATAGCTAAACCTGAAAACTGGACAAAAGTTTATGCTGACACCCTGACACCAACGATGACACTGTGAAAATAATACATATGTTCACTTCTGCTAGTCACAGGCAAGACAATTATACTACAATATATATCTTATCTAAGCCTCTGATATCACTAAAATATTTCAAGCAGACATTGATGCCACAGCTAATATTCCATGATGTTGACATTGACAAGGCTGGGTCCCACTTTGCGCCATACAAACATATGTTGTGGTCTTTATCCATTATGTTGTGTAGAACCACAATGACACTGTAGCTCAACTGAAGTACCATGACATATTTTCATGGATACTGAACAATGGTTATCTTCAAATCATCATCTACATCATAATTAAGATGTCTGGGTACACTTTCAGGGGATGCAACTCTACCATTTTCTTATTGTCTCCCTTTTCAATGGAAATCAACTCTGAAAGAAAAGAATTTGCTCCTCTAAGAGCAAATTCTTTCCTTTAAGAGTAGATCCCATTTGGAAGGGCTATGTCATCCAGAGAAGCAAAACGGAAGTTATGAAGTTATCTCCCTTTGAAACAAATTGCAATGACAGTGTACCCATACACTTTAATCTAAATTTGTGAGATCCTAAGCAATCAAACAAGAGCTAACTGGTCAATTATGTTGAGTTACTCAGCAATGAAACAAAGACAGTGAAATGAGCTAACGCATCAGTTATGTTTGCCTCAGAGTCACTGACCTGCATCTGTTATCTAAGCACAGCAATGAAACAAGACAGTCACTAACCTGTATCTGTTATTAATGTCTTATTCTCCTCTTCATCCACTATATTAGCTATTGTTAAAGTGGCCAGAATCTTTAACATCTCATCTTCAGATTCTAGGAATGGCATAATTGTCTGAAAGAATAGACGATGAGGATATTTTTAACTTTTTCTTAACCCCAAATTTTCTGAGTAAACACCCTTTCACAGGGATATGGAAATTCCTAAAACAACAACAATTCTGCTTTGTTCTTTCCTGCTGCTCAGAAAGCAAAGAAGAATACCATAAAAAGTTTAAGTATTTGGACTGTTAGGTCTGAGCTAACAGTGCAGACTCAGATCACACTGCTCCTAAAGGAACAATCTGATCAGGATACAAGGGTACACTATGTGTCCTACCAGCTGCATTTTTTGACACATGCACTGTAAATTCAAATGTTCCATTTTAGGGCAATTATGGTAATTATTTTAGTGTCCTTTGTTTAGAATTTTTAAGGGAAGTTTAAGAATTCCCATAACCCTAAGAAATGGGGTTTATCCAGAAAATTTGGATAAATGCAGTGATTAATACAAGGCCATAACCTAAATTATACGGTTCACTGAACACAGAAAATTAAATCCATGTTGCATTTAGCTCAACTTTGTAGTAAACAGAGGGCATAAGAGTCTTCAAATTTACTACACTGCGGTCAATTGTTCTTTAGAAGCTATGGTATAGCAAGTTTGAAAACTCTTTCCCTTTTGGTCAGAAACTGAGCTCAAAACAACAGGTGAATCTAACTTTTCTGTGTCTAACAGACCGTAAAATATACTTCATGGCCCCATATCAATCACTGCATTCAGCTGTTCTTCCCCAGAGTTATTGTGTATAAAGTTTCAGCTATTAAGAAACTAAGCTGAAAGAAACATGTAAACCTTTTTGATCATACACAGAATTATGCACACTTGCCTGCATACCAAGTGTATCATAAAGTACGTACCCCTATGCTTAGAGAAAAGCACAAAAAAAAATGTTTGTTTATTTGCGACAACACACTTTCTCAAGCTACTAAATGCAAATCTCCTTTACTACTAATTTCAAATATATATTTTCAGCCTGAACATTTTATTTTTTTCAAAAGTTAGTAAACAGTGAAATTTATTTTTAAAATTAAATATGCTCTAATTAAATTCTAGTAAATTTCCAATTATCTTTTCACAGTTTAGTCTTTCAATTTAATTAAATATGTTGGCTTATCAAACCTCTTTCAAGACTAAGTTTTTTTCTCATTCTTCGGGCTTGAGAATAAAAATTTACATTGAAAAGAGTATGAAAATTAATTTAAATTAATAACACTATGGAAAAATATTCCTCACTAGGACTTTATATAATAAAACTTTCAGATTGTTGTTAAATTTTAGAAACAGCCCACAAACTTACTTCTGAGGTTTTGTTCTCATCAAAGAGATGTTTCATCCCCGAGTTTCTGGCAATGTTGTGTAATATACTGAGAGAGGCTTTCATCACATAGTACACATTCTACAAAATATAAAATGCATAAATTAATGTGTATGGATACACTTGCAACTTTTTCTGGCCGTACTAATGAAGGGGAACAATTTTATGACTTCCTGTCAGAAAAGGGAGGGTGGGGTGGGGATGAATGTATGACTTGTGATTTTACATCATTTTCAACATATTTCAGTTATATCAGGACGATAGGATGGTGATAATGAAAAGCTGTGTGCAATGAAACCCCGTTTACAGTTGAAAAGATTCCCGCCTCTAGCAGGGCTCAAACCTGGGACCACTGGAGGGTGGGTTAGAGTGGGGGTTTACTCTTAGAGGAAAGAATTTGCCTCCATTTTACCTCCCTTCTCAATTAGCATTAACTCTTGCAGAAAAGAATTTTTTTCCCTATGACTAAATTCTTTCCTTTCCTTGACCGCAGACTGGAAGGGCTACGTCATCAGAAGAAGCAAACGGTTGTTTCCCTTTATAAAAATGGTAGAAAAGGATAAATGTGTACCCACATACCACAAATGAGCAGTGCAGGCCCAGTAAGCAGCATCTCTGTTTAAATTTAGATGTGTATGGTAAATATGGAAATGTCATTTCATCTACACTGGAACTTGTTTTTATCTGATCTTATGTCCTGTAAGAATTCCAGATACTGAAACTGTAATCCCTGAAACTGTGGACTGAGATCAGATAGCTCATTTAGGTTCTCAGAGTCTGCCATTCAATCAATACTTTTATAAAACATTTCGTGATAGAACACTATGAAACTTAGGTCAGCCCTTAAAGCACTGGAAAAACACATCACGTTGACCATGACATAGCAAAATGCATGTTGGCAGCAACTACGTGATGTCTTTAAGCTGTTTATGTTTACTACATAAAACTATGCACTTGAAAGAAGACATGAAACTGACTGAAACAGTGGCAGTAAAAGTTGAGTAGTCTCATGGCTATTATAAGCTTCCATAAGGCTATTATTAGCTTCCAAGGTCCATTTCCGCAGAGGTAGGTCTGCCGAGACCAAAGTAGCTAGTGCACAAAGCCATGTAAAGAAGAATAAAGGTTAACTTACCTTGCTATGTATGGCATTTATATAAGGTTTATGGCCACAATTTAATGTCAGCAGTCTAACGGCGTCGTTGTCAGCAAGAGCCTGAAATACACAATAGTTACAGTTAAGATGAACGGGTACCCTTTCAGGGGCAGTAACTCTGTCATGTTCATTTTTGCTTCCTCTTCCACTGGGGCCAGCTCTTAAAGATTGTGTTTCCTAGGTGCCAGAGCAGCCTGTATTGTGTTTATATGATGATATAGAGCACTTTTTGCTAGGTAATGAGGAAGGACCCTGTTGCTGACAGTTTGATTCAGCCCATTCATTATCAAGCCTCACCATAAAAATTTGTTTACCGTGCCCCGGGGACATTGCATTTTGCGAAAGTGGAGGGAGGGAGCATTAATTAGGGCCTAAAGTGTAGTAGAACACCACTGCCAAAAAAAGACCTCTAATAAGTAATATAAAGGTGATGGGTATGCTTTCAGAGGAAGCAGCAGTATGGGTCAGCTCATAAAGGAAAGAATTTGCTCCTCTAGGAGCAAATTCTTTCCTTTATGAGTTGACCCCATTTCAAAGAGCTACCTTATCCAGAGAAGCAAACACGAATTTTCGCAAGTTAATATAAAACTATTTCCGGAAAAGTGGCAGGAGGCATATATTAGGATTAATACGGTAAGTTTGGTTAAAACTGATAATAAAAGTAACTTCTATAGTGTTCACAAGGCAAAAGGTGGACCATGGAACAATTCCAGAACAGGTACCTAAGGCCCATCTTCTTACAATACAAAAGGACTTGAAGATGGAAAAGTTCTCTACAGAAACTATTGAGAGCTCCAATATTTATTAAGCCTTAAAGCACCAACAAAGCAGACAATCAAATTTATATAAATTTTGCGAATTTTAAAAAAATGTTTTGTCCAAGCTTTATCTTTTGAGAAGTCAAAGACAGAGGGCAAACTGTAGATCCATATGAGGCAGCTCATATACTGTTTGCAAACTCAACTGTTTTCAATTTTGGCACTTTTCGTGTTAAGTTACTCCAGTGTGAACTAACCTGAGCAAGTTTATTACTGGCGTCAGTAAAGTTCCACATTGTATTGTATGTGTAGTAGGTGGGGAACCAGACATCATCATTCTTGAAAATTCCAATTCCATTTAATGTCTTTAACATCTTCATTGAAACCACTGAAATAGAACAGGATGAATTTATAAATACCGTAATGACCCTAAATATTCGGACAGACAGGTCTGCGCAAACACTGTAGACCTAGATCAAACTGCTCCTCAAGGAGCAGTTTGATCAGGGTCTACAATGTTTGCCATTCACCGAGCATCATTCGGATGCATTAACCTGTGTAAAATCCACTGTCTAAGAATTTTTAAACAATAATTGTCTGACATTTTTGGGTGTCCGAAATTTTATGGTCATTACCGTAATGTTCATTACAGTAATCTGAGAGCTGACCTCAGCAAATACCTTAGCAGGTACCTTTTTTGAAACAAATAGGAGATGCCACATGCAAAATTGGTGCTAAATGCCATATGCAACCAGCTAAGGCTCAGACCAGACAGCCTTAAAGTTTGCTGTTTGCATGCAACATGTCTGGACCATAAAGAATCAATTTTCTGGCTGTGATAAATGTCATTTTTGGCTAATTACCAAGTTAAGATGGTGATGTCTGTGATTATCTGTCTGTAAAATATTTCAAACTTGAGTTTTTTCAAAATTTAACTAAAGTGGAGAAACATGGTGAGCATGTGATGAGAGCCATCAGGCCACAGCTTCTCATCCAATCAAACTCGCAGAAAAAAATAACAGACTGCATCACAAATAGTAAAGAAATACAATACACAGTAAAAAGCTTGCATTGTGCAGAAGTCCAAAGTCATCAGCAGTGAACAACGTACTTTACACAAGTGGATTTTCCAATTTCTAGTGAAGTGTCCTTTCCTTTCCGATATTTTAATATCAGAATAGAAACTGAAACAAGAAACTTAGAATGGAAATCAAAACTACAGATATCGTTTAAAAGACTTGTTATATCGTTCAAACAACATATTTCAGACAAGATATTGAAATAAGAAAATTAGAATGGAAATCAAAACAACAAATATCTCGTTTAAACAACTTATTATATCGTTCAAACGACATATTTCAGAATAGAAATTGAAACACAAGAAAATTAGAATGGAATATCTCGTTTAAATGACTTAGTATATCGTTTAAATGACACATCTGTTGTTTAAACGATATAATAAGCCCGTGGTCAAGATACCGTAAACAAAGCTATTACAGTTGTGTCAAACTAACTTGTTATGTCTGTCAAAATCTATTACGTCAGCTTAAAGTACATCAGCCCTATTGGTAGTCCCATAATTATTATTGATCCATAAGACCCGCCTCCCTTTCACCTGATCTTCAAAGGTGTAGCGAGCGCAACTGAACTGAAATGAACTGAAATATGTGCCCCAAAATTTAACAAAATGCGACCTTTTTATTTGACATAAGATGTTAATGATATAGTCATTGGCAAGCTTAAAAAGAGAAAAAAGAAAACCAGTGTTTAACCGGCCCTTTTAAGAGCCAAAACCGGAGCTCATGGGGAAAACTCCTGACGTTTTGCAAGCAGAACTGTTGTCTTGTGCGCTGAGCGAGTCTTGAACCCACAGCAGTCACAGAGATAATGTATAAGAGCCAGCGCTCTTTCCCACCAGGTCACAGGAGCAATGAACAGAATAAATTATTTTTTATTTGTGCGATTATTTTTTAACTTTTGTGGTCCATGTAAGTGTTATATTTGTGCGTGCCGATTTTTACTTTAGCGATTTTAACAAAAACAAATGCCTTTGCAAATGTAAAACTTCGTATTATAATAATGGCGTTGTCTGGATATTGTTTTGATGCTGTCTGCTCACTGGGGCTTTTATACTTTGCTATATAGAAACTTCTGGTTTTGCTAAGAGAAGTTAAGTAACCTTTGAATATAGCATTTCATCTCAAAACCTTGTGTTCTTTTCTCAAAGTCTATGTTAGGGTCAACGCAGAAAAATAACAATATGGTGGGAGTGCATCAACAGGAGGTTATCTTTCACTAGAAAAAAAACGGGAATATTGTTTGAATTTTTGAAGAAATGGATTTTGCATTAGAGACCTGTGAACAGGTAACACTTTTATCAGCCTGCGCATCCGTTTATATTAATTGGTTCGCATGAATGTTTTACAAAACCCTGGAAAAATTTAATTCAAAGAATAAGCGGACCAATTATACATAAGGTAATTTCACGCAGTGCGGGATATTAAAGTAAATGGATACACTTTCAGGTGAAGCAACTCTGCCATCATCTCTCAAGAGGGATCAATTCATAAGGGAAAAAATGTTCCTGTTGGAACAAATTCTTTCCTTGAAGAGACCTCATTTTAAAGAGACAAGAAAACGGGAAGTCAAGAAAGTTATTTCCGTTTGCATAAAATACATGCAGGTGTACCCACACACATTACAAGTTTGTTTAATATCGTAAATGTGACCATTGTATACATACAGTATTGGGTAAAATTTTCAATCACAGAAATCATTTCTCCGATTTTGAAAGACGCGATCAGACACAGTGCTAGAAGATGCACATTAATGATTCTTTCCTTGGCTTGCTGGGAAACAACTTTGAAAAGAAAGTAAGATATTCGAACACACAGCAAAACCAGGGAAAACTATGTAATGAGCTGTTATGTTTAATAGTCCGAATACTTTGAGAATTTTTCCGCGCAGCAGAATCAGTTTCGTTTTTCATTTGGATACTGTGATTTTGCCAGGCGGAGTTCGGATTTATAAAACAAACTAATCTCACCTCTTATTTTTCCTTCACTTTGATGCATTTTTAAAGTCCGAACACTTTGACTACTTATCCGCGACGCAAAATCATATTTTCCATATTTCATGAATGAACTGATTAAGAGGATGCAGCTGTGACGTATATTTTTTAGCTGTCAAAACAACAGGTTTACAAACTTGCATAACTCAGAGAGTCGATTAAGTGGACATCAATCACCTCTGAGACTGCCCATTTGCTAATCCAGTCAGGCCACTTATTGTTGTCGCGTGCGCATTTAATGATACAATCATCATAGGTGAAACTTAACAGCTCTTACATCAGAAAGTTTATGCTTACTTGACCGCGGGCTTAGGTCGTTTTAATGAGACACTTGTTTTGTTTTGATTTCTGTTCTAATTTTCTTGTTTCATTTTCTATTCTGATAAATATCGGAAAAGGAAAGTAGATAATGTTTAAACAATGTATTTATTGTTTCAATTTCTTTTCTGTTTTTCTTGATTTAATTTCCTTTCTGGTTTTCTTGTTTTAATGTCTGTTCTATATTATATCATTTAAACGACAAAATATGTCGTTTAAACAATATAATAATTCGTTGTTTTGATTTCCGTTCTAATTTTCTTGTTTCAATTTCTATGATTATGTATTGGAAATAAATTGTCCCGTCCGGGGTTCCGTAGTGGACTGATCATAGTTTGCTTGCTCAGGAATGTCTGCTCCAAAATTAAGAATAATAATGGTAGGCCTACATGATCAAAAGAAGTAAATGGCAAGAGGGGTGTCTGTGGCAGTTGTTGTGTGTTTTCCATGAAATGAGCCGCAACACAACAAAACCAACAACTGGCATGTGCACCCAGCAAAGACTCAGATCAGCCTGGGCATCCGCCCAGTCTGATCAGAGTCTTCGCTGTCCATATGGAGGTAGCTGAGACTCAGGGACTGACAAATCCATTGCCCGGACGCCCGGGACAAGCTCCAAATTGACCCGGACAAGTACTATACAGAAAGGATTTAAAAACTTCCACCCATTAATTTTGAATATCTCAAAAATGAATGCAGCTACGCCAACCAAACTTTTACAGCATATATGTTCTATTATACCTGATTCTATCAATATACGGAATTTGAAATTGTTCAACCGAATCGGTCAGGAACAAGCACGTGCTCCTCGTGTTCTTAGTAGCGTTTACATAATGATGAACAGCTTCATGTATACAGTTTTCTGATGAAACATTTCTCTTACGATATCAAATTGAATTTTAAAAATTTGAACTTGGTCAGTGGCTTTATTTAGCCTACCGTGCCTAAATATCGCAAACAGGCGCAGAGTTTTGGGCCAGATAAATGCTGAAATTTCAAAAAGTGACGTCGCGGTACAATTTTATGCGTTAATTACGGCAAGTTACAATCTCAGACGACGTGCACTGTTTACAGGAAGCTAAAAAGACCGTAAGAAAAGCACCTAACCAAGACTGAAAACCAGAGGACATGACGTTAACTAACGTCGACGCCATCTCCGTAATAGGCTTTGCGCGACAGGATCATCCGCAGTGATACTTGCAAATCAACGTTGATGACGTCACAATATTAATACAGTAAGAAGTGGTCGAAAGAGTGTTGCATAAGATAACGCCGGCATCGCCTTATGAATTTCAGTGACGTAATGCTCTTTTACTGACGTCATTTAGGTAAATGATGCAAATAAACTGCCTAATCTTTAAAGTTGATAAGTTTCAAGCATTTTGTCGTTAAATAGTCAACACTGTCATGAGTAAACAGATCAGCAGCCAGCAATAAAAAGTGGAAGTTTTTAAATCCTTTCAGTATATTTCCAGCTCAACGCCCGGCCAGGCAAGAGAAAGAAAATCCGTAACAATTAAAATTCGGTTCAAAAAGACAGTCACGCCGATGTTTACAGCTATAATAATCATGATTTTCTCATCTTTAGTTACTGAAGATTTGTTTATTGTCACCCTGTTAATCCAGTATATAGTGTTTGCGACACCTGTCAATCATTTAGCGAATTTCAAAATTAGAAAGAAGTCTACCTATAGGCTGTTTCCTTCTTTCAGGCATGGTGATTGGAGTCAAAATACAGAGTCTAGACAGGTCAGTACCCTTTGATCAACAAAGCCATTGTAATTCAAGAAATTGGGACACCTGATCACTTACTGTCATAAACAGTGTTTTCTTTGTTTTCATTGTATTAAATGCGCCTAAATTTTAAAAGATATAAATAGAATCATAGCAAAACAGTATAGGCTCTGATCAGACTGCTCATATTCAGGAGCAGTCTGATCTGGGTCTACGCTTTTTGCTCAGACATATGTCCCAATACGCTGAACTTTTATGATAGTCTTTGATGTAAAGTGCAAGCGACCTGAGTTACATGCCTTCCCCCCCCCCCCCCCCCCCCCCTCTTTAAAAGGAAAGGCTGGCCAGTTACCCAATGTGTTTGGATCACATTCTAATAATACCTGGCAGACAGAGTAGACCTTGATCAGACTGCTCTTATGCAATTTGACCAGGATCTAGGCTAACTGCTAACATCTCTGTCTACTAATGGTCTACACTATTTGCTTAAACAAGATGTCCAAATTTTATGGAATGTGCAATATTTACAGAAGAGTAAATGTTTTTATTTTCTTTCTTTCTTTTTTTTCTTTCTTCTTTTTTTCTTTCTTTTTTTTTTACAGAAGAGTAAATGTTTTTATTTTCTCTCTTTCTTTTTTTTTTTCTTTCTTTTTTTTTTTCATTCTTTTTTTTTTTCTTTTTTTGAAAAATCTGGGCAAGCAGTTTTTTCTGCCGGGCAAGTAAATTCTTTTTTTACTTGTCCTGTGGGCAAGTGGAATTTTTTTTTTGATTTGTCAGCCCCTGGAGACCTATAGCTACCATTTAACATTTAAAAGCAACGTGAAGATTCTAATCAGACTGGGTGGATGCCCAGGCTGATCTGAGTCTTCATGTGGTGCACATGCCATTTTGCTGGTTTTCTCATGTTGCGGCTCAAATGGCAAGAGGGGTGTCTGTGTCAGTTGATGAGTGTTTTCCATGCTGTAAATTACAGAAATGAACATGACAGATTATCATTAGGCATTATTTGTATTTCTCATGAGCCAGTGATCTGTTTTATTTATCTGTCTGATTGTGTCTCACTCTGATGTATTGACTTCGATTGTGTCTCACTCTGATGTATTGACTTCTGTGTACTCATCAGAATGACAGATGAGCCAAAATTTGTTGAATAACAAAAAATCGGCAGAATGCTATGTTGCTTCTGTCTTCTGCTTCAAAAGCAATAAATCAGGAGAAGAACTAAATAAGCAACATGCTTTCGTTCTAATCCTATAAACTTATATGTTGTATTATCTATGTATGTTGTGAAAAAGTGAAATAAATATGTTTAAACCAAAAGCAATAAATCAGCCGTGACACGACAAAACCAACAAAGTGGCATGTGCACCTAGCAAAGACTATTGCTGCCCAGTCCTCCAAGCGTCTTTTTTTGTGCACTTAATGGGTAGTTTAAAGGGTCTAAGCTAGAGTCACACAGACAGGGAAGACTCTGATCAGACTGGGTGGATGCCCAAGTTGATCTGAGTCATTGCTGGGCACACAACACTTTGTTGGTTTTGCTGTGTCGCGGCTCAAATGGCAAAAACAAATGTATGCAATGGTTGATAAGACCAGTGGACCTATAATCCAGGACTGATGCATTTCTGGATGATAAATTTCACAGTAGGAGTCAAGGACATAAAGGAGCACTATATTCCAGGAGATCCACTTAAGAACAAACTTTATGCCAGTTTGACGACTGACTGTATATAGTATAGATTGAGAGAAATTGACTTAAACACTAGGGTCAATGTAATTGTGGATGGCAGGTTGGCATAAAACTTTTAAGATCAATAAAGCATGAAAATAGGTCAAAGGTAAAGCGGCATTACAAGAGGCCATTCTAAGAAGAAACTTTATGCCAGGTTTGATGACTGCAGGAATTGTTAAAGAGATACGAACTTAAGCGGTAAATGGGTACCTCTTTCAAATCAGGAAAAGATAAGTCAGGGAAAGGAGAGAAATGGGCTCCACCTTTCACATACTGTGATTAAGATACAGTGGGCCTCGGCCACTGGGCTATGGGAACCCTTTACTGAAGGTAATTATTTTAGGTGTCCCAATTTTTAGAATTTATGGTAATGGCATGGTAATGAAATGAACACAAAGTTTTACCAGCATATCCACAATCTGCCATGCAATCTCCGATTGTCTCACGAATGGCTGTGTAATCCCAGTACATATCACCGAGCATCTTCTGTACCCGCATCCCATCACCACGGTGATAATCTTCTAACTTCTCTAAGTGACCCACAATCTCCTTGACCTTGACCAGTAGGTCATCCTCCTGTTGATAAGTAAATACATGTATATCATTAGTATCACACCTTAAAGTGTAAGAATACACTTTCAGGGGAATCAAGTCTACTATTTTTAGTGGCACACTCTGATAGTAGGCCAACAATATGACAGCAACAACTATTAACAGATTTCCCATAACTCTCCGCTTAAAATTTTAACATCATTATGGTTACCTTAGAATTGACGTCTTTCTTACTTTCCACATGACAACGGCTGATCACCATGTGTCAGAACAGTATAAAAGGCATTAAATCATGTACATGTACTGTGGCAGAGCAAAAATGAGATGAAAACACTCAATTAAATGGTGATGCTTATGGAATAAGAACTGTCACCTGAGAGCATAGCTGGCCTGAACTGGTGCCTGCCCATTGCACAATGTCATGTAAAATTATAAATTTGTGACCTTGCCATAAGAATCACTGTGGGGATGTGGCTTACACTGCATAAAACCTAAGTCAAGATGGGTTTTTCCCTTCTAAAACAATCCCACAAATCTAGATCTGCCTTTTAATATAGCCACACCATTGAGTATTATAGTCAACTCTTTATCTCAAAGTCAAAGTTCAGCTCTAACTACTGATATCTCAAAGTAAATTTTCTGGTCCCAGAAAATTTACTTTGAGATACCAGAAGTTTGAAAGTTTGAGGTAATAGGAGTTTAAACGTTAAGAAAAAAGTAAATGTACCTAAACTCTATTCTTCAATATAAAAGGGTATATAGAGACATCAGTGTTTGAGATAACAAGAGACAACTGTGTTTACACCTTAAGATAACAAACCTGCAAATTCTTCAATCTTTCAAATTTGATTCCTTCCTCTCTCTGTTCCCCATTAACCTCAGATTGTACCGACTGCTGCCTAACAATGGATGAAGACTTAGATGGTGATTGGCTAATTCCTCGGATCTGATTGCCCAATGATTGGCTGCTCTCTGAGAGATGATTGGATACTGTGGAGAGAGCTCTGTGTGCTGATTGGCTAGAATCGTTTGGTTCCATTCCTGCTCCATGGGCGTCCTGAAGACTCAGAGGTCCATCTGAAATAGACAATACAGGTCTCTTATAACAATATTAGTTTCAGGGGCAGCAACTCTGCCATTTTAAATTTTACTTCACTTCTCAATAGAGGTCAACTCTTAAAGGAAAGAACTAACTCCTATAGGAGCCAATTCTATAAGCATACACCCCATCTCAAAGGAAATCAGCTCTTAATGACATGACTTCTTTGCCAGGTGGGGGTGGGGGTGTCTGGTTCCCTGCACAGTTACCAGTACAGGTAAAGGTGTGAAAATTTAGTCAATCAATCATGGACCAGAATTGACACTATGTGAGCAAGAGACAGAATGACACTGTTCTGTTCTGTTTCAATTCTTGTAACCATGCTCCCCAGGTGGCTCAGCCGAATGTATCCATGGTTGCACACACCCCGCACTGTGTGTCTGTCTATGAATGACACTGTGGAAGTTAATCTGCCTTATATAGATAGTACCATCTCTGTCTTTAAGGGAAAGAATTTGCTATCCCAGGGGCAAATTCTTTCCTTTGAATGTTGACCTCCTTTTGGAAAAGTCTTGCAGTCCAGGAAAGCAAACAGGAAGTTACCAAAGTTGTCTCCCTTTGAAAAAATGGCAGAAAAACATGGCAGTGTCTCCATACACATTCTAAGACCACATTTCAGAGGCCTTGACTCACTAATCTGTATATATAGTGGAAGCACCATGAATGCCCCTCGACAACAGCCACCACATTATAACAGTTTCCCAGTCACACAATGCTACTCTATCAGAGTTCCAGATAAGGAGTTTCAGAGATAATTTTTCTCATTTCTCAAGGAAAACATACGTTGGGATCCCTCATTAGATCCGTCTCAATAAGACGATTCTAATGAGTGGTCACAACTTATACTTTATGGAAAAATACGGAAAATTATCCCTAAATTGTCCTATTTCCCCTTCATATCTGACCTCTCCATAGAAGCCAACTATGCCTAGAACAGTTAGGTGGCTGTTGAGAGTTGAATGCAATATACTTGCAGCTCTTATTTTGCCCAAACCACCAAGAAACACATACAAAAAAACAGACAACAAAATATTGTTCAGATTTAATGAGCATGATAGCCCTTTCCCCCACACCACTTCCCAAACGTCCCATATATAAATTATGTTGTTGCTAAGTATGCTAGGTAAAACAGATACGAAAGGACTTGTTGGGTAATTGGGACGGGAGGGGGAGGTCCTTCAATATGAATATAACTTCTTTAAAAAATATCTAGAATTTGCCATTTCAACAGCTTTAAATATGCAAACAAGATATGCATGCACAATAAATGAATATGTAGTCAAGCAATTTTTATTCAAAATTTTATATACTTTCACTAGACTTTTGAGAAAGGATATTATGGCTGTGACACTTTTTTGCAGCAACTAGGGTTTGAAAAACATAATTCAGGGCTGTGTGTTCTTGCCCTCAATTTTTGCCAAATATAAAGCTGCAACCCGAACATACGCTCTTGCATTTACTGGTCTGGACAATGCTTTTTCCAGATCGAACCATCAAAATAAAAAGGAAAACATTCACTTTGAAAAAATATCCTTCTCAGTGTGTCAGTATGGGAAAGTATATTACTGTTCTCTTCTGTTTCAATTCTCCTAATGATGTTCTCAAGCCGCGCAGGGGTACGTAACCACAGTTGCACACACCTGGCGCCGAGTGGCCGTCCAACCTATCCTGTATAAAGAGTCTCTACCTATTTTATACTGTAACCACCACCTAAAATACTTATGGTATTTGTCTTAAAAATAAATCAGTTTGGCTTTATCAAGCAGTAATGCATCCAACATAATAAATTCATTATGTACAGCTTCCGCCACATTGTGTACAAATTATCCATGTCAGGGAGAGGAACTCGATAAGCAATTAGCTTCTGTTCCAATCCCTTAACTTGTACTGTTTGTATTTGTTTCTATGTTGAATGCAACAGAGAAACAATAAAATATGTTTAAACCGACGGTTCCAACTGTTTTACAGATGCAGATGGAATGACAAACAGCTTGAACCATGATCAGGCTGCTCCTTATGAGCAGTCAGATTCGGGTCTGCACTGTTTGATCATACCTATGTGTACAATACTTACAGCCTTTATGGAAATACAGAACTTTCTTCAAATGAACTGCAAACAAGTCTGCACTATAAGTAAAAGTTCCCTTCAATCAAAATTGATACATAGTTTGAGCTAAATTTCTTTCAACTACAACTTACCTTCTATGACAGTTTGAGCTACAGAATCCCAATGAGACAAGGTCAAGGACACCTGTGTTTGAGGTCGACCTCTTGACCTTCGTGACCTTGACCTCCTAGGAGGTGGTGCATCAAGTGGGAAAGTCCTCTGCCTCTGCAGAACTGGTTTAGTCTCAGAGTGCGTCAAAAGATCACAAGTGGATGCCGCAAGAGTTACCATGGTGATATCACAATGGAACTTATTGTCACCGTAACGACCAAGAGTCAACAATGTACACATTCAGAATTTTGTTCTGGTCCACAAGGATAAATGACAGTTTTATGTTCTTGTCTACTGCCTTAATACAAACAAACAGGCTATGAATAAATCGTGAAATTTAATGGCCAATGGTAAAATCCATTCTGACTGGTTTGGTCTGTTGGAAGATGGGCATATCTTTAACTCTTTAGGCCCCAGTGATGAAATTAGCAAAATTTGCAAACAGCATAGATCCTGATGAGGCGGCTCATTATGAGCCGCCTCATCTAGATCTACACTGTTTGCCCTCTAGTCTTTGAATTCTCAATAAGAAATGTCTTGGACAAGGCATTTTCTTAATTTTTGCAGACGTAAATTTTGTCGTCTGCTTTTCGAGCTTAAAGAGTTAAGTATGAATGCACAAGACAGGAATGTACATACAAGAACTTTATATGAAGAGCAAAATATGCCCGTCAGTACATACTGTCAAGCATTTGTTCTGAACTTTGGTAGGCCATCATTTCTGAAGATGTCTAGAACATATTTACTTCCATGTGCAACTGTGCCTAAAGGGGCACAACCATGGAAGACTCATATAAGCCAGCCAACCATATTAAACAAGAAAAGGATTTTTTTTCATCCTGTTTGTTTTTCAAATGTTCTAAGAGCCACGGTCTGTTGCAATTTGTCAACCTTGAATACTTGTACTTGACAGAAACAAGAGAGGTAATTCAAATACCGTAATCAACCCATTTACCGCATATGACCCTATAACCGCACACCATGGCCATTTCCAGAAAAAACTGCACAAGCGCACACTGCTTTTCCTTTTGAAACTCTCACAAAACCTAACAACTTCTCATTACTGTTTCAACAGCAAACTAAAGGCTTGAGTATCATTTTCTGTCCCATAGAAAATATAAACTCACAGTATTTCCAGTCCTACTCCATGTTTTCTCTTTCCAGTCACCCTGCTTTTTATTGTTCAGAGTGTGCGGTTATTAGATACATTTTTAACCACACCTTTTTGTTGCAATTTTGAAAAAGTTAAGCGCACGGTGGGGTAAATGGGTCGATTACGGTACCATATTTATACTATTAAATGCCCCGGGGGCTCTGCATTTTGTGAAAAAGGAAGCTTTATTTAGAGCCTTAAGTGTAGTTACTCAGTCACTGTAAAATACGCAATATAAAGGTCACGGGTATATTTTCAGGAATCACTTCTACTATTTTTGCCTCCCTTTTCAGTACGGGATAACTCCTACAGGAGCAAATTTTTTCCTTTAAGAGTAGACCCCATTTCAAATAGCCACCTTATCCAGAGAAGCAAACAAGAATTCATGCAAGTTATTATAACATTATTTTTGGAAAAAAGGCAGGAATGTTTATTAGAGCAGGGGCATTTATTAGGATTTATATGGTGGAAGGTAAAACCATCCCCTTAGAACATGTACAATTAAGTGTGTACATGAAATGTACAATGCAAAGTACACACTCAAATTTCAACATAGCACATTTAATACTGCTAATCAAATGAAGTTTACCTCAAATCAGAATTCAACCTAACATATGCTTGAAGCTTTCTAACAGGACTTACTGTATAATTTATTACATGATCTAATCCAAAACAAATCAGCATCTAAAAGCTACAAAATATATCCATAAACATGAAACAAAATCAAGAAGGAGCAATTCACTGAACAGTTTGATAAATCATTATCAACAGCATGACTATAAATTAAAAATCCATTTCATACAAATATTTATTCATCAGATGAAATTATTTCCAATTAGCCTGTGCACAAATGCCATAAAATCCCAAGTATTCCATTGTTTCAAAATGCACTTTTGACAAGGCAAATATTTAACCAACATGACAAATTAATTAAACTTATCAAGAATCTGCAAAACAACTCAGAATTTCAAAGTCCAAAACCCATCCAAGTCTGTTTAACTTAATTATTTCTGGGCCGTAAAAGTCAAGCCCATAAACTCCAAACCTATCCAACTATTTTAGTCACCAATGACACATGCGTTGGTTTTTTTCGCACACAAAAGAAAATTGAATTAGTTTCATGTTTCAGTTTGATTATTGCTGACACTGTTATAAAACACACAACACCCCGAGCCGAGGATTTGATCCGGAAACATTCTGAATAGAGCCAAAAGCAACAGCCATCTCTCAAAGGACTACTAGAAAATAAAGCCAGAATATGCAATATACATTAATACCTAAATATTCACAATACCATACCATATTACATTTAATATGAAACATTGTCCACACATCATATTACATTTACTATGAAACACTGTCCAAACTGCAAGTTTTATTTCATTAAAAGGAAAGGTAAAAGCTGTCTAAAGCCATGGGCAGTGGGGTGTTAGTAGCAAAAATAAACTATCTGACAGTAAGCTATCAGCGTCTCATGCTCTGGTAAGAAAGAGATACTATATTATATATAGTGTAGCGAGGTTGATTGTGAGTCACAGCGGTTGCCTTCAAGACAAGCCTAAAAGATTTTGTTACACAGACTTGCAAACAATATTTCTGATATATTTTTTCTTCTTTTTTTTTTGGAATAAGGCACCAACATTTAGTATGTTTTCTTGTATAACTATCAAGTGTGCTGTCCTCCATATTTTTGTTGCCATTGATGTGAAGCAGCCTGTGACCATGTGCTTCTATTAGAAGTTGTTACCATATCGTTCCTACTAAATGCTGCGGCAGGGCATTTATTAGAACTTGAGCCTTAATTAGCGTTTATTTCCATAAATAATGTTATATTGTCTGCCAAAATCACACAATTTGATGTAGTGCAGCTATTGTCTTACACGGTAAAAATCGCTTATTCACATTTATTGAAAGAATTTTAGTGGGTAATTTATTTGTTACTCTTCAAGTTCTTTATAATGCTTCAACCCCCTCACCCCCCTCCCCCATCCCCCACCCCTGCCCCACTTTGGGAGTCCCCCCCACAACCCTTTTGTAAAATGCATTGCCCAGGTGGGGGGTGGGGGATGGGTTAACAGGGATTACTATGGTTATGTAAATGCTTATTAATTTTCTTCTATTGGTTAGGCATCTAAAATCTGCAACACATTTTTTATATTTCCTTGCTACATTTACTAATTAAGATCATAAATGAGCCACGGCATGATAAAACCAACAAAATGGCATGTGTGCCCTACAAAGACTCAGATCAGCCTTATCAGAGTCTTCGCTGTCCGCATTGAGTTAGCTACCCTTTCAGTGCATAACGAAGACTCTGACCAGACTGAGTGGATGCCAAAGCTGATCTCCCTGAGTCTTTCCTGGGCATACATGACACTTTGTTGGTTTTGTAGTGTTGGGGCTCATATAATTTAACTCCAAATTTTGTATACATGTCATAATTTGTATATTCAATCTATCAGAACTCTCTTTTGGGACAAAAGTAAGGGGACCACTTATTTGATGAAATGTCCTTATGAGGGAAAATATGGTAGAGACCAGTTTTCATATACCATCATTATCTATTATATACTAGCTTAATAAAACTAATCGCATTATGGGAAATAGTAGGTATTCATGAGCAAACAGAGGCTTGTTTTCTAATTCTCTTAATCAACATAATTGAATTATCAAACTCCCATGAGAACTATACTTTCTAACAAAGTGCAAATGACCATGAATAGGTCAGCTTTTACCCATGTGGTTCCAGCAAGCTACAAAGCTTAACAACTCTTTTTGTTCTCTGAACACCAATCTGTCTAAAATATACTGTCTATAGAAAACTTCTCATATCCCAGGTACAAACAATAATCTTGCTGACCCACTGTCCCACTGACAGACAAAGCTTACTATGGTGAAAAAATATGTGCACAGTGGTTCTTCACTTCACTGGTGTAAGATTCACCTGACATAAGCTTGCAGTAAGACATGGGAAGATATTACAGGCTTACAGCCATTATAATTTTAACCTGCCCCTGCCCGCTATAGCAAAACCAAAAGTTGTCAGGAGCTTGACTCTTATAGAGATGATGGTGTTGAAAGGCTCTTGTACCTTGTACAGAGCCCCAAGTATAATGACTGCCATCCATATATGGACTAATGGAGAAATATGATCGAGTGAGTGAAGCATAAAATACAGGTCAAATCCATACATGGATGGCGATGTTAAAATGTTGTTGTACATACTTAAATGTGAGCCAAGTATCATCCATAGCTCTAAACCATATAGGGACTGAGAAATATCATAAAGTCAGTGAAGCGTTTCATAAAGTCATTAAAGCAAAAATCAAGTTTAAATCCATGCATGGATGATGGTGTTAAAATGGTCATGTCCATATGCAGGTGTGTGTTATGTATGATCGCTCTAACCCATACAGGGACTGAGCAATATCATGAAGTCAGTGAAGCAAAAACAAAGGTCAAATCCATACATGGATGGCAGTGGTAAAATGATCTTGTCCATGTGTAAGTATATGACAATTAAAATCTGAAAAAGTTCCTTCAAGAGCAGAGAATATTATACAGAAGTAGAAGTATCATGGCCCTAATCCATACAGAGACTGAGAAATATCATAAAATCAGTGAAGCATATCATAAAGTCAATGAAGTAAAAATATAGGTCAAATTCATACATGGGTGCTGCTGCTGAAATGATCTTGTCCTTATGTAAGTGTGTGCAAAGTAACCCATATAGGGACTGAGAAATATCATAAAGTCAGTGAAGCATAAAAATGAAGGTAACTGTCCCACTTGGTTCATTACACTCAGATGCTCTCGCACCCAGATGCAAGTGCTGACCAAATATCATGACTCTAATAACCCTTATAGTTACTCTGAAACTGACTTAAACACAAATGCCTAAGACACATTAACCAATATAATCTTTTCTAAGTCAGTATACCATGATAAGTATATGAAGGTCATAAATGGAACATGCATTCAGGTTATCATGTGCTGATGTAAGAGTGTACCAAGTTTAATTACTCTAGCCCTTATACAGTGTGAGAAAAAGGCTTAAAATAGGTAATGCTGCTCACATACACGGATGTGAATGTGAACTGACTACAAAGCCGGGGGTATAGCATAACCTCTCCTTTGTTTCTAAAAGGCGCCTTAATAAATGAGCATTGATAAATCCTTGGTCGGCCAAAAGATAGACAAGTCAAAGCCCAGATAGGAATTAAGCATCACAACCAGGTTGACTTCATTATATCTTGGTGAGAAAGTGTTAATATTCCAAGGACAAGAAGTTTGATATATAGGAGGTGACCATGACCTGCTGATTATGACCTTTCAACTTCATCTGAAGAAGATTACAAAGCCAAGCCAGTCAAGACTGATCTTGAGAAGCATCCACATTTCAAGTCAGTGGGAAGTTTGCAGAGGTGATAATATACCAGCAGAACTTGTTCAAGCAGGAGAGGAGACCATGTCTGATGTTTTAAGAAATACCTTTTGTTGTTGTTTCCATTCTCATGAAGATGTTCCCCAGGAGGCTCAGTGGAATCTATCGAGGCTCAGTGGAATCTATCCAAAATTGCACACTCCTGGCACCTCATTTGTCTTTAAGACACAGCCCTGGATCCAGGGGGTGGGCTTTGCAGCTTGAGCCCAGCCACCTGGGCCTGGTTAGATTAATATATATGCTATGATATCTCATTAGAATCGCCTGGGTGAGGTGATTCTAATGAGATATCAATACATATATTTCAAGGCAAAAAAAAACATTATAAGAAATTCTCATCAAACTGATCCCGATTTATGTCATATATTTTCAAGCCCCACTCCCCCTGCCCCTCCCTAAAACACACACACACATCTTGGCACCTCCCAGCCCCACCAGTTATCCCGAGCCCCACCATTATGTGGTGGTCTGGATCCGGGCCTGAGACTGGTAACAAGGTTCCAAGGACATTGCAATGTTACTTGAATAGGTAAAGGTGCGAAAATTTTGTCAACCAATCAGTACACCATAGGTAAAGGTGTGAAAATTTTGTCAACCAATCAGTACACCAGAGTTAATAGTTGTGGTGATTTTATTGGCTGACTGGAGGTGTTCACACTGTGTGATCAAGAGACATAATGACAATGTGGAAGTTGATGCCATCCCTGTTATAATCTACCAGTTATAATAATTTCATTGGCTGATTGGAGGTGTTGACACTATGTGATCAAGAGACAGAATGACACTTTGTTCAGTTCAGTTCAATTCTCTTATCGACGTTACCCAAGTGGCTCAACTGAGAATGACACTTTGGAAGTCAATCCTCTTTATATAGTCCACTCCTGCTTGTAAGACCATGTAAAATATATGGTTAACCTGACGGTTAACTTAAACTTGATCTGAGCAATCAACCCTATGCTGTAAATCTACAATACCAACTAAAGAGCAAAAGGACTGTGAAATATAACAGAAAACTTCCTACCTATCCAGGAAATATGTTTCGAATTTTTTATCTTTTCCTCTTCCATATTATTGTACTACCAATACTATATGCACTTTGTCATAACCACCAATCTTAAAGATCTGTTTCTTTCTCCTGAATAAATTTTAAACTTCTAATCCATATTTAGCTACAAGTTCATCAGCTCATTTTGAAGTTTCTAAAGCAGTTTCAGTCCCGGTATATGTTACTGCTACAATCCATGTTAATTTTCTGATTTCCAAACTTTTCAAAATCATTCCTTCACAAATTTTCCCCATGTTTCTCACCATTTATACAGAGTGAATTTTGCAAACAGTTCCCTAATGGATGGTCACATACAAGACAATACCCAAGATCTATCAAAGTCCACAAGTTCAATTTATCACAACCTGCTTGCCTTATTAGTTTTGCCATCACCGTTATTAAAGAACATAAAAAACTTTATCAAATAATAGCATATTGCTAAAAAGATAAGTTGTTCTGTCCATAATCTATCACTATGTCCAAATAGAATGCTTTGTCCCAGAGGCCTCACAAAACATTTCTGCCTCCGAAATTAATAAACAGCATGGCAATGTGAATGTTTTCTGCAGGGACCCATTAACCATCTTTTGTCAACATTAGTTAACCAACTTCTATATGTCAGTCATGTACACTGTTTGACCAATGAAAATACATGTACAAAACAGCCTCTGAATAGCACATTGTATATGCTTATACTGAGTATGTCAGAAAATGACTAACAGTGCTGATCCTGATCAAACTGCTCAGGTATTTCTATCCCAGTATTTAAAGTTTGTTCAGTAGTGTTTCTAGCTTTATAAACAAAATAATCACAAGTCACTCAGACTCAATATCTTATACATATCTGACCTATCTACTTTGGAGTAATAAATCACTACTCAAAGACAATAATCTTCTATTATTACATTAGTTACCATATTATGTATCACAGATCAATGGAGCCAGTGAGACTTGAGCATCTTTATAGAATTCAGTGCATTTATTCTTCTTCGGAAAAGTTCATACACCATCTGTTCATACATCACTTTGTTCACATGAGCAAAACTTCATGACTAGGTAACCCAGACAAATATTTAGTTGCCAGCTCATGAATTAACACTACTTTAACTAGATCATTCCCACTACTTATTAGACCAGTCCCGTAAGTTATCAGCTCATGACCATTCCTTATTTGAATAGTCCCTTAAGTGATCAGCTCGTGACCAATATTATTTGAACATTCCCACAAGTTAACAGCTCATGGCCACATACATATTAGACCATTCCTGTAAGTTATCAGCTCATGACCACAACTTATCAGACCATTCCCATAAGCTATAAGCTCATGACCACTACTTATTAGACCATTCCCATAAGCTATCAGCAGATGGCCACCCCTTATTAGACCATTCCCGTAAGCTATCAGCTCATGGCCACCACTTATTAGACCATTCCCATAAGCTAGAAGCTCATGACCACTACTTATTAGACAATTCCCATAAGCTATAAGCTCATGACCACTACTTATTAGACCATTTCCATAAGCTATCAGCTGATGGCCACCCCTTATTAGACCATTCCCATAAGCTATAAGCTCATGACCACTACTTATTAGACCATTCCCATAAGCTATAAGCTCATGACCACTACTTATTAGACCATTCCCATAAGCTATAAGCTCATGACCACTACTTATTAGACCATTCCCTCAAGTTATCAGCTCATGACCACCACTTATTAGACCATTTCCACAAGTTATCATTTCATGGCCACTACTAATCAGACCATTCCCATAAGTTACCAGCTCATGACAACTACTTGTTAGACCATTCCCTTGAGTGATCAGCTCATGGCCACTTCTTACTAGACCTTTACCGTAAGTTATCAGCTAATGACCACTGCTTATTAGACCATGCCAATAAGTTATCAGCGTATGACAACTGCTTATTCAACTATTCCCACAAGTTATCAGCCATGACCACCTTACTAGACCATTCCCATAAGTTATCAGCTCATGACCATTACTTATTAGACCATTCCCATAAGTTATCAGCTCATTATCACTACCCATACTTAATATGTAGTGGCCTTGAGCTGATAACTTGTCCAGTGGCCCTGAGTTGCTGACTTATGGCCATTGCCTACTTGTTTTTACAAGATTTTAATTTATGGATATGAACTCATTGATTACTTGTGGTCTACACAGAAATAATTACAGGTTACAATTACCTACAATCTGGAAATGCCCAACCCATTCCATAAAATTTTAACGTTTCTCATGTTTATTGCAAAATTACTGAAGTTCTTTTAATGTTTTCAATGACTATAACTTGTTGATGTGCCATAATCTCCAGCTAACAACTACTCTTCCCTACCTTTGTTTCCCTCCACAGGCATTTGTTACTCCAAAATGTCTATCCCACAAGTCCCCTGAGTAATCCGGGAAAACACATTCCCAATTTATTTGACATCCTGACAATGTTGTCTGAGATTTATCATTGCGTCTCCTAACGGTTGACACAGTGTATGGGAAAAAGTGTTTCCTAGCATACAAAAATAGGGAAGATCATGATAAATATAAACAGTCAAACAGTCTGATAATGGTCTTCCCTGTTTATAGTTTGAACATTATTTATGTCCATCTAAAATCTAAGCAAGGATCAAACACAAAAGCCCCCTATCAGAATGCCCAAACAAATCTTGATTTGTTTGGGCAATATGATAGGGCACTTTATTGTAGCCTTTTCCAGTGAATGTCAATGAGAAATAAAAAGCGGTTAAAACAGAATGGAAGAATCACCAACAGCGCTTTGACTCCCACTCAAATAATGTAGTCCAGAATTTGTTTTTCATCAACCACAGATACAACTCAATCAATACAACTGGCCTGTTTTTGGTACTACTAGATTGTTTGTACCAGTAAAAAGTATTCGCATCCATATAACTACAAGTCCCATACACCATATTTCTTCAGCTATAAGATGGGGGTTTTCCCTTTCAAAACAATCCCAAAAAATCTAGATTTGTTTTATAAGATGGATCTAGATTTTTGGAATTATTTCAAAAGGGAAAACCCCATCTCACTGCAGAATTTCATGACTGATTTAGATATTTTGGGTCATTCTAGAGATTTATAGCCAAATAACTATAGTAGTGAATGAATTCAAATAAACTTTGGGCATAAACTATCTGGACAGTATTAATCACCAGCATGATATAGCATGCAAAGTGCCCTCTGTTCTGAAGTAACTACATATTTATTCTGCTAACTAAAATGAGGTTTTCCCTATCTTGAGTAACCTAAATATCTATAAAGCTTTCCTCACTATTTCAATATGTGAAAGGAATATGAAGCAAGCTGAACTACAAGACAGAAATGTTGTTTGTCCAGTCATGCTTGTTTTTAACAATGCCACAGTCCCTGGGTACAAAACCATATCAGACACTTTACACCAGGGCTACAGAAATTTTTAAATCCGAATCGGTCCGTACGGCCGATGACGTCATACGAACATGTGTTCCACAATCCAAAATAGTCACGAAAACTATTGACTACCCTGTGTGTTCCACAATCCAAAATAATCACGAAAACTAATGACTACACTAGAGCATCGTTATAACGCGGGTGCCAGGAGCCATAAAATTGAACTGCGTTATAAGTGATATCGCGCTCTAACGATATCGGCCCTGAATCCCCCACCCAGTGCACCCACTAATGAAAAACACATATTTACATGTTTGTAGCGCTCATTCAGCCATAACCAGGTAGATAAACATATATACTGCTTGCCTGACACAAAGAAACTCTTCGCTGAGGTAGCCATTTAGTCCACATGTTCTTATTTATCGTGAAAATGCGCTAGGAGGTATATATATGTATAGCATAACTCGACAAAGTGAAAGTAGAGTGGTACAATTGGACATCCTCGCCGATATCTTCGACATACGGAATCGGCCGAAGAGTTACGACTGACATGTATATTCGAATTAATTCCCTTTTTAATTTTGTATATACTTGCAAAAAGGTACCTTCAGACGAATAAAAAAAATTACTTTTCTGCGCGAGAAAATGATGTCGGCTAAAAAAAACCTGACCAGCCTGCACATAATCAATTCAGCTTTTAATTTTCTTTTTGCTAGTCAAATTCTTTCCGTATGCTATCTTTGAAAGTAAACAGTAAGCCTTTTTCCGTGCGTCGGCATGAGTATGTGTATAATATGAGTTGGGCAAAACCTTCGCCGCTGGCCAAAACCTTCGCCGCTGGCCAGAATTGTAACAAGCGCTATAATTATCAAAGATTTCTAAAAACATATTCAGTGTTCACACCTTCGTTTGTTTATTGTTGATAACTTTTGACAACAGTGCGTGAATATTGGATAATTATGGACTTTGAATGGTATGACACATGGCTAAAATCCAGGTAATTGTGTCATTATACATCCGCAAATTGTGTTTTTTCGGACCGAAAAAAATGTGCCGTATGCCATCTGAATCGTTTTTTTTAACTCAAATTCAGTCAGAACAGACAAAAAATTGGATTTCTGTAGCCCTGCATTACACCTAAGTGTGTGCTGTGTTTTGCATGCACATGTACAGTTTTGCCGGACTGATAAGGCAGATGCAACTGCCAATGCAAACACAGGTTATAAACCAGTCCGCCAATATTTGCTTCCACCGAGACTGTCCGCTATCTCTTGCTTCCTGCTGAGACTTCTGTACATGATAAATGGCTTCCATGATCTCTTGCTTCCTGCAGGGACTACCGTCCTCAAAAAATGGCTTCCTGCCAAGACTGTCCACGTGACTCTGCTTCTTGCTAAAGGCCCAGGCAGGAGGCAGAATCACAAGGATCAGTCTCTGCAGGAAGCCATTTATCATGTACAGAAGTCTCAGCAGGAAGCAAGAGATCGCGGACAGTCTCAGCAGAAGCCAAATATGATGGACAGTCTCTGCAGGAAGCAAAAATTGGCAGACTGGTTTATACCCTGTGGCACACTGGGTGCAAATTTCCTGGTCTACTGATCAGATGTGCTGTCCATATGAGTCAAATCTGTGACATCCTGCATGAAAGATGAAAACACCCATTGCACTAGCCATGGGACAGAAACTCCTGAGCAAAGCTTTTTATAAAACAGTGGAGATCCCCGAAAATCCAGGAAAAATTTGCCCTCAGCCACTACATGTAAAAATGGTGCTATAACGCACACCGTTTTTCTTTTTTTTTTTTTTTCTTTTTTTTTTTTTGGTTATAAGACAGGAATTAACCCTTCCAATACTACCACAAATATGTAAATCAGTCTTGTGTAATTCAGCTATAAAATTGATTTTTCCCACAAAGATCGAGATCACTCTTACTGTATCTGTGCAGTCTGATCTGAGCCTTTGCTCTACACACTTACCAGGTATAAACCCTCAGGAATCTACGAGCACAAAATGAAGACTCTTGCTACAATCAATGGATTCACAGACTGGATTCTCTTCCTTGTTCACAGATACCTAAAGCCACGGTTTGCATTATCTGGCTCATATGAACTTGTCTGAATTCAAGGATGGCAAAGTTCATAACAGGAATAAACAGGCTTACAGTTAAGATAAATGAGTATATTCAGTGAGAGCACTCTTCCTTTTTCTTTCTTTCTTCTCTTTTCACTGGGGAAACTCTCAAGGGAAAAATTTGCATCTCTATGAGTTTTTGTTTGAAGGTATAGACCTGTTTTTGGAAGAACTTTGTTGTCCAAGGAAACATACAGGAAATCACGAAAGTGGTTTTCCCTTTGCAACCAGATCCATAGAGACATAGCCAACCCCCGTTCCAAACTCCTCTCACTGCCTTCTATCAATGTGCCAAGTTCTGTTCAATTCCCTTCAGTACTTCCAGAAATGTGATTTGGAGAAGACTATTAATTATTGCAAAGAAATAGGAAGTAAAATATAGGAAGTGAAATAACTCCATGATGTCTTGTGTTAAGGTTTATGGTTGTTACATGCAGCACTTCCTCTTATACTGCCCTCCATCAAAGTGTCAAGTTTTATTTGATTCCCACCTCCTTCTCAGCCCTCCAGTCCCTGCCCCATCCCCACCAACCCACCCACCTGGCCAAACTTTCAGAGACATGCTCCAGACAAGCTTACAACTGCAAGAATTAGGAAGGAAAATAACACCACAATTACTTGTGATAAGGTCATGGTTCTTGGAGTCTGCACTTCCTCTTACTGCCCTTTATCATGTATCAAGTGTCATAGTGTCATTTAATTCCCCCAATACCTTCATAGATATGCTCAGAACAAGCTCACTATATATAGGATGTAATTCTGAAATTACATGTCTTGTGATAGGGCTATGGTTCTTGTACTCTGCATTTCCTCTTACTGCCCTATCAATAAGCCAAGTGTAGTTCAATTCCCTCCAATACTATAACAGGTATGCTCCAGACAAACTTACTTTTGCAAAACATAGGAAGGGAAACAACTCCACTGTCATTTGTTACAGGGCCATGGTTCTTGTATTTTGCATATCCTGTCTTCACTGTTTTCTATCAGTGAATCAATTTTCATTTGATTCCCTCCCCCAATACTTCAAAGATACACTTCAGAGATGCTTATAATTGCAACTATTATGAAGTGGGATTATGGTTCTTTTGGAGTTATGCTCTGAACAACACTATTGCAGAATGCAAGCATGCAGTCACCAACAGATGGATGGCCAGACCGAGACAATTACTATATTTCCCTTAGTGTTTAGCAGTGGAATAAATTGGCAGAAATATAAAACTAGGTGTGCATTCATACATCGATGGTGTCCCCCAATGCAAAGAGTCACCAAGGTTTCTGAATGTTTTTGGTAAACATGGTATACAAATGAAAACACAGTGCAACAAGGGCAGAACAGTGGAAATAATTCCAGTCTATACTCCATACTTGTGTTGCTGAATAATAGATGACTTGAGATTTGTACTTATATAATTACAAGAAAAGGGGCACTAAATAAAACCTAAGCATTACTTTGATCAAGAAGAAGAAAAACAATCCTTATGCGAATTAAAACTGAATCTAGAGGAGATAAAAAGCAACAACAGTAAACCAAACATTTTTTGCCTCACCTTTTTTCTGGCTATCAGTTCTGCTAATCTTAATCTTCCTGGCTTTCCTGTTAGCTAATGCATCCTGGGAGTTATAAAGCCTGTTAGTGTAATTAGAGCCGCTAGTCATGCTGACATGTGGTTTTGTATCATTGTATTTTGTATCTTGGTCATTCCACACTGATAATCCTGTTTGGGCTGACTTAAATTTCGGTATTAAAATATGCACTTTTTCAGAATTTTCAGGCTTCTGAAGTTGTTTTCCAGTCTGATTTCTAGAGCAGACATCTGGCATCCTCATTTGGCCTTTTTCCTTTTTTTGTGATATTTTTTGTTTGTATTTTTTGTTATCATCACTTCTTGAATAACTTTCTTCAAGTACAGTAGTATATACCAGTCCAGAAGTATCAAATTTGGTTTCAGCATCAAAACTTAGTTCTCTCTCTTGGCTACTTGACAAACTTTCCCCCCTCTCAATAGGCTTCTTTCTTCTATGTTTTAATGGAGTGTAGCTATCCATCTTGTGGCCAATTTCTAAATCTTCTGTTGCTTCATTTTGATTCATACCTATACCTTGTTCTTTTTTGTGTTTTCTTTCACGTAAATTGTCTTCTTTATCACTTTCATGTCTTTCAAAGTCATGATACTCTGGTCCATATCCATATTCTTTTCCATCTGTGTCAGTTTCTTGTACCATTTTTCTTGTCAAACTGCGATCACTTTCTTTCATGCCTTCAAAATGTTCCAGGTACAAATCCTTATGCTTGCCTTTCTTGTTTTCTATATGTTCCTTGTCCCTGACCTCTGCAGAATACTCATCAACCTGGCTCCGATCACTGTTTTCTTTAACTAAATCTGACAAATGTGTTGCTGGTATAACCTCACCTGTTATAACCTGTTTACTATCAAACTCTGTATAAATCTGATTCATGTCATCTTCATCATATTCATCTAAATCACTAAGTTTTCTTTTGTGGTGTATATCCTGTACTGGTCTGTCTAAGCTAATAAACTCCTGTAATTCTGTTTTGTCCAACTCCACTTCAGAAGCATTATGAGAATTTTTGTAAACAACGTCAGGTACAGTTTCTGAGTTTTCACTTTCTATTACATGAATAAATGGTTCTGGTGTAAGATCATCATCAGTATTACCATCTTTCAGTTCTACAACAAATCCTACAATGTCTTGTATTTCATCTTCTACTATCTCTGATTTGAAAATGTTCAGCTCATGCTCCACATGATCATCAGAAGCATACTTTGTACTTGCTTCACTAACTACAACATCAGATATGTCTTCATCTTCATCAAAGTCTCCTACTGTTTTCTTGACCTTATCTTCAAATATAACAGCAGAATCATGTGTTTGCTCAGACTCTTCAGTCAACTCTTCTGTGATTTCTTGCTCAAAGTCCTTCTCTCTGCCATCATAGTTACCCTTATCATCTGCAGCTACCTCAAAAAGTTTCTCAGTATAATTTTCAGTCTCAGAATCCTGTTTCTCATCTATCTCACTATAAACCTCATCCTCAAAGGTTTCATCATCAGACTCAAAACTAGGATACTGCATGTACTTAAGAATTGGTCCAACTTCAAGCTCCAAATAATCTTCCCAAGGCTCTATCTCTATTGTAACTTCTTCAGCCATCTCTCACTGATTATCTTAAAAGTTTTATTAGTATTCTTTATAGATCCTCTAAATCGCTAGAAAAAAATTCTACTTGTCCTAACATGGAATTTTACCTCAAACATCAAAATATTCATGTCAAATCATTTATGAAAACTGCCATTAATTCTAATTGCAAACCCACACCAGAGAGCAGGCATCATAACATTTTAATCAGGCTCTAAGACCTATGTCTAGCTGTTATTAGACATGAATCACTGTAATCTTCTCAGGTAGATAAATCTGAAATCCAGCTTGTTATATCTGAAATTTGAATGTGATCCAGTGTTGGATGAAGTTAGAATCAAAAGAGTTGGACCAGCTTGGAATCAAAGCAGTCTGCAAGTCTTATGAAGCCAACATCTAATCAGGATCCTCTCAGTTTGACCAGCCAAAAGGGGCAACACAGTCTGAATGTACTCAAATCTTTAGAGTCCCAAGCACTGTTTGAGCAACATGCTATGGTCCACTTTTGCCCTTTTTGTTGCATTGCGAAAAACTCCTCACATTTTTTTCGGCAAAAAAATGGCATTTTTTTTACATATAGTATGTTTGCAATCTTAACGGCTCATTATTATAAACCACATTGTTGTTTTTGAACACCCAGGCCCTGAAGTACAATTATGTGTGATCTGATGTCTGCAGACCCTTAATCATATAAAGTGACTAAGAAACTCTTAATACATTAATTTCAGCCTAACAATTTATTCCTAACTTCAGCTTATCTATATCCCTTCTTGTCAATCAATAACATCTACAAATTCTGCCACCAAAATTGTTCCAACCACACTATCAGGAGTTAATTATAGCTAATTCATCATGTTTTCCTTGATACTGTCATACAGAATATTTGTTCCAGTGAGCTAATGGAGCACCAATAAACATCACAGGAAATGATGGTGAATTGTGGGATGTTCCAAAGGCTGACTGATGTAAATAACCTAGAAGTTATGGTAAAAGTCTTAAAGAAGTTGGTCCGAAGACATCAGTTCATATAAAAGATCCGAGTTTATCAACTGTTAAATGCCAAAAAGCAGATGACAAAATTAACTTCTGCAAAATTTCAAAAAAATATTTCTTCCAGGCTATACCAGATTGAGAAATCAAAGAATGGAGGGTTAACAATGTAGATCCAGATGAGATGGCTCATTATGTCCACCTCATATAGATCAACACTGTTTGCATATTCAACTGTTTTTATTTTTGGCATTTTTAAAAGTATAAAAATCACAACTAGATATCAACCACCTGAAGTTTCCACATTTATGCAAAAAGAAAATTAAGTTTATGCTGTGTTTATTGAAGTTAGAAAAATATCACATTTGCGCCCCATCTATGCATAAACCAGACAAATCCCTAGTGTGATTAATGGGAAAAAGCTGCCTAAGTAAATTAATTAATTTCAATATAGTTTGCACAAACTGACTGTGAAAATCAGCCTAACATTTCTCAGCAACTCTCTGAATGAGAAAGGGAAAGCTCGAAAGGCTGTCTGCACCAGCCTTGTTCAGCCAGGAATCAACATATTTGCAATTTCTATCTCAATGAATTTGAAATACACTTCGTCATACTTTTATGGTTAAGTGTATGCCAACTTCATTCAGAAATGGAACCTGCAAATCTGTTAAGGCTGGAATAGGTCAAAATAATCCAGAATTTCGTAACAGAAAGAGAAACCTTTTAGAATTTCTTATAATATTAGCAGATGCAAAACACTGAAAACATGTTTTCTTAGCGTTGTTGCAATGTCAACATTACCTAGATGCAAAGAGACTTTAATTAGGGCTGGGGGGAGTACCTGAATCCAGGTCGGGTAGATCAGTTACTCGGGTACATATTTACTACCCATTCTTCAAATGCTTATTATTCTGTAGTTTATGAGTTGTTTTTTTCAATTGGATTCCAAGCAATCAGAGCCAAGTTTTGTGTGACTGTCTTGTATAAATTGCCATCATAATTGCCAAACTGTTTTTGTATATTATAACAGAGAGATTTCTACATTTTCGTGCCCTTCATATGCATACGTAAGCAAATGACATATGCCTCACTTATTATTTGAGCTAAACGTATATCCAGTTGCAAATCTTTTGCCTTGTTGCTGTTGTTTTGTTGCTTTATGTCCACGTTAACCAGTTATGGTTATGTCGGAACAGTCAGTTAACCTAACCACACTGTGCCTTGGCAGTATTAGACCTCTAAAGTGGTTAACCAGTGCTAAGTGCACATACTTTTGCAAGTAACTGACAACTGCCCTTCTTGAATCAACAGAAGGTAACAAACAAAAATTGTGTACATGTATAGTCAAACATAGGCTGTAAGAGGAAGATATTCAAGATGACCTTAACCACCTTCCAAACAGAATTTTATCACATTGTATGTATACATAAACACTGCATCTATTAGACTCTGGGAATTCAAACAACATAATCTTGGATTGTGACCCCTTTCAGAAACAAAATAACATGAGCAAAGGTTGCTAACATACATATGTATAAAAGGAACATTTTGGATATACTGTTAGTTTATAACACCACAGAGTAATTAGAAAATGACAAGTACTTCCTATTATGGATTTCATCTATAGGCTTAATTTGTTTTATGATGGCGAAATCCCAGATGAGCTGTCAATCTTATTGGCTTTGTAGAAATGCTCTTGAACAATCAACTGATTAGGCAGAGAACCAGTGCTCCAGATAAGAGGGGGTAGTGAGGATAATTCAAAGATAATTTTTCTTATTTCTCAATGAAAACATATGTTGTGACCCCTCATTAGAACCATCTCACCAAGACGGTTCTAATGAGGGTCACAATATTATACAATTATTGACCTTTGTTGAGGTGAATATGCAGTTTTATTGACCTGCAAACATCATATTGACCGACGCCAAGCGGAGATCAATATGTTATGTTTGCAGGTCAATAAAAATGCATATTTACCGAAATAAAGGTCAACAATTGTTTTATTATATAATAATTCTTAATACAGTTTCCTTTGATATTTATGATGGTACTACATGGGATTATCTCGCGACGTTACGCCATTAACATTTACGTACATCAGATGTTACGTCACGAAAATACAATGACGTCAGCGTAAAAGTAATATTCAATGACTGGCCGGTGAATATCGCAAAATATTGACCGGCACGTGACGTCATATCAGCCAATGAAATTGTGTGTTACATCTTGGTCATATAATAAATGTTTTTATTGAGCAATATAGATAAATATCCCTAAATTATCCCTTCTACCCTTTCATTAAGAACAATACAGTACTACCAACATTATCTTTACTCAGCTTCTTATTATTGATACATCGCCATGTTTTGCCACCATTTATACAAAGGGTAACAACTTTTGTGACTTCCTGTTTGCTTACTTGGAAGACCAAACCCTTATAAAATGTGGTCCACTCTTCAAGGAAAGAAATTGCTCCTACTAGGGAAGCATATATTCATTCATCTAAGAGTTGACCCCATTTATAAGGGAGACACATTTTTTAAAATGTGTGTGGCTGTGAAATTTTACTGAAGCTTTTCAAAATTAACTATAGCCTGGAGCTCAAGCCCTAACAAGATACCTTGGCAAGGGCAGACAACTCATCAAGAGCCATGAGTTTTCATTGAAATTCAAGTCTTTTGTGTCATTAAGATTTAGGCATCTGTCCACTCTCATTTCAATATTTCAATAAATTTAGGAGCTGTGGTCAACACATTCTGATGTAGTTTTATTAAGGACAGATAACTCATAATAAGAAGATGGAGAGCTGTCTTTTTCATTCACGACATTTCATATCATTAAGATGCATGTATGTTACCTGTGACAGTTCATGAAAATATAAGGGTTATAGCACAGGCAAGAAATACAGGCAAAGGCAGATGACTCAAAAACCATCCCAAAATTGTCTGTCTCCCTAATTGATGACATTCCTCTCCTTAAAATGAGTGCCTGTATGAAGTTTCATAAAATTAGTCCAAACAAAAGTTACAACCAAGTCAAGAAATTCTGGCAAAGGCATATAACTCCTATCTTTTCCATTCATGAAATGTCGATTTAGTAAGGTGACTGCAGGTGTGAAATTTGATGAAATTATTCCAAAAGGTTATGGAGGTATAGCCCAACAAGCAATTTTGCTAAGGGCAGATAACTCAAAATAAAAGTCCAGACCAGACTTGTGATATTGTTTGTGTAAGGCAAATACATCTGGAGGTTTTATGACTTTTTACCTACATATATAACTGACTAAGGGAAGATAACTCATAATTTGGATATGCAAGAATTATCTTTTCATATGTGTCTCATCTTGAACTTCAATTAAACTAGACTCTTCATTCTTGTAAAAGATATTGTTTGTGTGAGGCAAACCCATCTTGAGGTTTAATGAGTTTCTACCTACAGACAAAACTAAGGGAAGATAAGTCATGATCCAGGTATGCAAGGATTATCTTTTCATATCTGTCTAATCTTGAACTCTAATTAAATAATTCTTTTAAGTTTCATGACTACTGTATTAATCCTATTGAATGCCCAGGGGTTTTGCAATTTACAAATGGAGAGAGTTATTCAGAGCCTAAAGTGTAGTAAATCAGTCACTAGGGATGTAACGATAGTCCATAAATGACTATTGCGATAGTATTGACATTGCAAGAAGTACCATTGCGATACTATTACTATTGCAGGTTGCTATTGCAATGCATTGCAATAACTATTGGGGACAGATTTTGTATCCAGAAACTGAGCTTTTCTGTGCTCAGAAGAAAAATGATGATTTTTTATATTTTTGAGAGAAACATATGCGCGTGAGTGCACGTTCTTGCCCCAAAATTTATGCGTGATTAGTATGATTTCCGCGTGATTCACGCACAATTCTACGTGAATGGGAACACTGCACACCTTGGCTACAAAATACAAGAAAATATTATTTTTCATTCTTTGGAATCCCTATGCATTTTTATTATTCTTTTAGCTAAAGACTTCTTTCAAGAAATAGATGCATGTCTAGAAACTATTGAAACTATTGCGATATTGGAAACACTATTGCCGATAGTATTGACATTGCAGCTTTCCCTATCGATAGTGACTATTGCCAATGTTACTATTGCGATATATCGATAGTCCGATGTATTGTTACACCCCTATCAGTCACTGCCAAAATACCTCTAATAAAGAGTACTAGAGTTGACCCCTACTGGGTAAGGAGGCAAAACATAGTAGAATTGCAATTCTTTCATAAAAAGCAATGCCCCTGGGGGATTTAATATGATTAATATGGTGTGTTTATCTAGAAACTGGAAAGAAATCTCAGAATTACCAGCAACCCTAATTCCTACTCCTCTACATATATGAAAATATGGCACAAAAAGACGTTTGAAACCTTACCTTGGTGGTTTAGCAAACTTAAGCACATCAATGGTCCAAATTTCGGATTCAAGCACATGACATCCACTGAACACAAAAATATCTATCTTTTCCTTTTGAAGTTCCAAGCACCCAAACGTTAATCAAAAAAAATTTTTATTAGATATTCATAGAGTAATATTTGTCCTCACTTTTGATTAAAATCAAAATGTTTTTCTGAAATTTGCATCACTTAATATATAAACTCATAGTGCTAGTTTCATCATGTGTGTATTCAGTTTCATAGCGCCAGTTTCATACATGCTCATTTTCACAGTGCTAGTTTCATATGTGTGTTCAGTTTTACAAATATTATTCAGCAGGAAATCATTCTCTAGACTTCCAGGTCCACCTTTATTAACCTGTAACAAGGCAACAGCAACCAGGGCACACTCAGACCAGCTTCATAGTGTACAGTTTGACCACATAATAACCGGTCCTTTTGGATTTTAACCTTTAAAGCACTAAAAAGCAGACAACAAAACTTACATCTTCAAAATTTCAAGAAAATGTTTTGTCCAAGCTTTATCATATACCGAATTCAAAGACTAGAGGGCAAACAGCAAAGATCGAGGTGAGGTGGCTCATTATGAGCCGCCTCATCAGGATCTACGCTGTTTGCAAATTCTGTTGTCTCTGGCATTAAAGTGTTAGAGCTCATTAATTCTGACTTTTCCAAGAAAACTTATCGGCAGAAAATTATCCGCAAGAACACAACAGTTCATAATGAATCACCTATATCACAAGTAATATCCAAGTATCATCTTATATGCAAATCACTCAGTGAGTTAGTTTGGGATATTTGAGAAGAGGTCCAAAAAGCTCCCATTTATTGACAGAATTTGTCCTCCAGACTTGCAGAGAACCATTCTATAAACCAGTCTGTATATCACAGTAATCTTAGATAATTTCCATGTCAATTTCAAACATCAATCATCTACCGCTGCTTGCCAAAAACAAAGTCGTAATTGAAACAAACAGCCATGCAGCAACACTGCAACAAAACTGTAGATTAGCCTTTGGCAAACAAAATACGCAAAGATGAGGCAGATCATGATAAGCTGCTTCATCTCATTGGTATTTTTGGATTTAACGGCTCTCTGAGCCAGTATTTCAGTCTATATCGAGCTGCTCCCAAAAGAAAGGGAATGAAGAGGAAAAGATAGGATAGATGAGACTAAAAGAAATCAAAACAATCCCAATCCCATACCAGCTGCAAGCACACAAGCACAACCAGCCCTGGCCCTACTATCATCCAAATTAGTAGGATGCCCCACGCCCCCCTCAAACCCAAGGCAAATGACATTAGTCAAGGTAACTGCTTTTTACGACACTGAAATCTGAAATAGGCATTGTAAGACCTGAGATATAGCTGATTTTCTTATTTGGTTTGAGTGTTTTTCTTTTGAAATGTAAGATTTTAACCATTATTAGCATGAATTTGTGTTGTCCATCTTGAGAATGGCCTCCACCGGAACTACCATTGCAATCAAAAGAGGGGTCACAAAGTATGTTTTGATGCAGAAATACTGACAAAACCTGTGATCTCTCTCCTGAGTGTTTATGCAAAGATTTTCTGTCCATATTTTTATGATAATTCATCTTGGCTTATTGATCAGCAGGCCAGCGCTTAATCTACTGAGTTACCGGGGCTCCTACCTATGGTAACTATCTAGCATACATGATGTACCAGTATATGGCTATGATCCCATCTTAACTATGCCTATAATTATCATTCGGTATCTTTTCAGGATTTCCGCAATGATTTTGGTGTCTCAGTGTAGCAATTATCAATAATCCAATAATTTGGTGTAGGAAAAAAAAACATGGAACTTGTTACTTCCTAAGCTGCAGTCAAAAAATCATTGCGACCAAATACATCAATCTATCATGGCAGCTATGGTCTTGTCACTGATAGAAATCTCAGTCAATCTCTATTAGCTGAAAACCATAATAGCTAAAGCTTTGTTCATATGAAACATCAATCAACGTAATCTACGACTAGAGCAAGTGAGCAGGCCGGAACTCACATATACAATCAACCCTCTTTACAACTGCACTCATTACAACAGTAGAATTCTTTATGACATCATTTTGATTTGCATGGAATGGCTAAATTGTTCTAAATATGCATTCTTTACAACAACAAATTCAATTTAAAGTCAAAATTTTTGGGAACAAATGCTGTCGTTGTAAAGAGGGTCCACTGTACCACCCACCAGCACCACTGCCAAATGAAACAACTGCCTAATGAAATCAGTCTTACTACATGGTATGCACCTAGAATGGATGGATGGACAAATGGACAGAAAAAGGGAAACTATATACCCCTCGACTGGGCTGGGTGCAAATGCCACCTGGTTGGTTTTGTCGTGTGTTGAGGAGCCCGGGTAGCTCAGTGGGTTCAGTGGGTTAAGGGCTAGCCTACTGATCTAGAGGACTGGATTCGAGCCCCGCTTGAGGCGAGAATCTTTCCTTTTCCTAAAAGGGGTTCCATTGCACACAGCCTTTCATAATCATCCTCACATCATCCTGATATGACTGAAATACAGTTGAAAAGGACATAAATCGCAAGTCATCCCATCCATCCATTGTCGTGTGTTATTCCATGCAAAAGGATTTCTGGACTGCCAAAAATGATTTTAATGATCCAAGAGTGCAGCAACAGAATTCTCCTTAATTTGTTTTCCAGCTAATAGGACTCCCAGAAGCTCACTGGGTTAAGTGCTGGCCTGCTAAGCTAGGGATCCAGGTTTGTTTGCTGCTGGAGGTGGAAATCTTTTATCTTTCAACCCCAAATAGGGTTCCTTTGCACACAGCCTTTTATTATTATCCATCCATCATCCTGATATGAATAAATACTGTTGAAAAGTCACCTGATAGTATATAACTGACCAATGCAGCAACAACTTAGCACATGACATAGTCCCACAAACAAAATCCCACATGCTTAATCTCCCACAATAAGTCTGTGATTCACCTTGCAGTTAATGAAGAGCCACCTCATCTGGATCTACACTGTTTTCCCTTTAGTCTTTGAATTCTACATACCGGTATGTTATAACTTGGACAAAGTTTTTTTTAACTTGCAGTCATAAAATTTGGTTTAAACATTATTTTATTCAAGATTTTTTGGAACAACATATATATATAGATACAAAAAATAGATCAGAAATAAATTTTGTGGTTTGCATTCTTAGCATTTCAAGGGTAAAATTTACTTTTTGATTTAACAGAAGTGATTCTACATAAAATATATTTTCTGTCCATAAGACCATAAACAAAGTTCAAAGCACAAATTTTACCACCAGCTGTATTTACCATATTTATTTGGTTATAAGACAGGAGTTTATCCTTCCAAAAGTGCAACAAATATGTATATCAGTCTAGGTGCTAGGGGGTGTGGCTGGTGCCACACATTTCAGTACTAGTCATGAACAGACTAAAATAAACCGAGTCTGCTATTTTCTATTCTTTGGTGTGTTCCTTGCTTCCAAAGGATCTTACTTTTCAGAACATATTCATCTTCACTGCAGCTGTTGTTTGTGCTGTGTGGCGGCTGTAAAACGTCTCCCCCTACATCATCATAGTGCAGATTATATTTTCTGGTCCTTTGGGGTCACTGAGTTCATTTGGGTAATATTGAAAATAGAGTTCCGCTTAAGCCAGTGTTTGGGGGCGTGGCTGGTGTCGCACATTTCATTACTAGTCATGAACAGACTCAATTAAACCGAGTCCGCTATTTTCTATTCTTTGGTGTGTTCCTTGCTTCCACAGGATCTTACTTTTCAGAACATACATGTGTTATGTAATTCAGCTATAAATGTTTTTTTTTTGGATCATACAAGATCTCTTAGATTGTTTTGGGAGGGAAAACCTGTCTTATAACTGAAGAAATAGATATCCTAAATATTCAGTCACTTAGGCCATTTCTGTAGTGATTTTTATCTTTATATCTTCAAATATTTTTCCGATACAGCTTTCAAGAAAAAAAATAACAGCAGTTCAAAGACAAAAACCTGAATCAATTGAAACTTCTGGACATCTAGGGTCAAGTCAGGTAAATTCGGACAGCAGGTAAATTCGGACATACCATTGCAAACAGTGAAAATCCAGATGAGATGGCTCATAATGAGCTGTCTCATCAGGATTTTCACTGCTTGCCCGGTTATTTTTGTTTTAATTCCAAACAACTGACATTTTAAGGAAACAAAATCACTGTCAGACTTTACCTGCTGCCCGAATTTAGCTGACTTGAAATCTATCATGCATACTGCTGAGAACTCATCCCAGCATCTCCTCTTCAAATTGGAAAGGACAGGACACAAAGAGACTCGGTGTCAGAGGTGCATCTTATGGTCCTATAAAAGACAAAACTCATCCCACATAGGTCTTGTGCTTCATCATACAACAGCCAGTACAAAGTATTTTTAATATGTACAAAGTTTGGTGGAGATCTATTGTAGCCATAAAATGGGCCCTACAAAAACTAGATATTGGATAAGTCTATCGTATCAAACTAGAAATGAGTGAACAGTCCACAGATGCCCTCAATGAGAGCACTCTATTTTGCTGAAATATGCACACGATCTACACGGCTAAGCCGCACATTTTACCAAATATCAAAAGAATCCCAAAGAGAAGTTGCAGTGACCCTTCCACAACATGACTATTAAAGACCAAAACAGGATTTTTTCTATAGGGTAGTCTGATATTGGTCTACACAGCTGCAGAGGCAGGGTGTCAGAATTTTATGATAGATTAGTAGGTAGAAATGATAAGGCAGCAGTTACTGCCAGGGAGAAGAATACAATATTAATCCTATTAAACACCCAGAGCCGTTGCATTTTACGAAAGGAGGGTGTTATTTAGAGACTAAAGAGTAGTAGATCAGCTACTGCCAAAATACTTGAGCTGCGACACGAGAAAACCAACATAGTGGTTGTGCGCCCAGCGCAAACTCAGATCAGCCTGGGCACCAGCCAAGTCTGATCAGAGTCTTCCCTAAGCACTTAAAAGGTAGCTAAGGGTCTAAGCTACCTTCATGCTGACAGCGAAGACTCTGATCAGACTGGGCGGATGCCCAGGCTGATCTGAGTCTGCGCTGGGCGCACAACCACATTGTTGGTTTTCTCATGTCGCGGCTCACTTGTAATAAACATTATTAAGGTGAATGGATATATTTTTAGATGAAGCAATTCCACTATTTTCCCATTTTTTGATTCCCTTTTCAAAAGGGGTCAGTTCTTCAAGGAGCAAATTCTTTCCTGGAAGAGTGAACCACATTTTGAAAAGCTGCATCTCCCAGAGAAGCTAACAAGAATTCATGTTATTCCCCTTTGTATAACTAATGTAAACATGGAGGTTAGCAAGTCAATCTATTTTTTTTTCTGGAAAAGAGGCAGGGGCATTTATTAGAGCAGGGGTGTTTAGTAGGATTAACACAGTACATTGTACTATTAGTAAGAAACTTACCCTGATAGTTAGAAATCCTAGAGACACTGGTCGCTTTAGCAATAGGTTTAAAGTCCTGGAAACTTCCCATCTTGGTGTGGGGCATTGAAAACTCATTATCTGTACTTGGCTCCCTAGAACTTCTCACATCTTTCATACTTTTAGCTTTACCAACTGTTGAAAATGCTGCTTCTGTATTGCGGGATTTCTCAAACCCCTTCTGTCTAGACCCGGAATCTGACAAGTCATCTTCTGATACCAGGGACAGAAGAGCTCCCGTTCTTCCCTTGTTCTGTTTCCTTTTCATCTGTGGTGTATAATATCTTGTATTGGGTTCCCTTTTTTTAATTTTCTCATTTTTCACAACTGAATTTTCATACTGCCCACTCTCAGTTTCATCTTCATAACTAACTTCTTTCTTGTGTAAATGTTCTCTTCGTCTAGAGTTATTCCCTCTTGTATCTCTTTCCACTAATCCTACCTTATCCTGTTCACTGGTTCTGTTATCTTGGATTTCTCTGTTATGTCCATCCCTATTATCTCTCCTAGCTTCATAATCCTTTCTGGAAGTATTATCCCCCTCAAATTTATTGTTCCTAGATCTACTTATACGTTCATCCTCATGTTCGTTATTCTTTTTATCTTGTAATTCTTTTTTATGTCCATCTCTTTTATAGTCACCTGTCTTTGTTTCATTTTCCTTCCTGGCAGAATTGTCATTTGATTTATCATTGCCAGATCTATTCCTTGGTTCATTCCTAGATCTAGACCTAGATTGGTCCTCAGTTATTCCTTTCTGGTTATGCTCACTCCTATCACCTTGATCTCTGTTGCCTCTGTTGTGAATTTTACTCTCCTGATATTCAAAGTTACTGTCCTTTTCCCACATTTCATCATTACTGTCATTTCTATCATTTATATTTGTTTCATGCACATACCTTTCTGGTTTATTCTCAACTATTTCTTGTTTCTGACCTTCATCATTTCTCTTATTTCCATGTTTATCAGCTCTGTTAACCTCATCTTTACCATGTTTACCAGCTATCCTTGGTTCACTTCTTGTTCTACCTGGCTTATCATACATTTCTGGTTCATTTCTGTGAGCAACATGTAAATGAGAATCACTCTTTTCTTTCCTTCTCCTCCTTTCATAGTCTTCTTTATCACTTCTTTCTTTCTTTCTATTCCCCTGTTCATCACTATCCACATGTACATCAGCTTCTGTGATTATGACATTGGGTTTTTCCATGTTTCTTGTAGTCTCACTTCTCCTTCTCCCTGGTGACACACCTCTATTACGCCTTGGAGATACATCTCTGCTTCTCGCTGGTGACACATCTCTACTTCTCCCTGGTGATAAATTTCTCTTCCTCCCTGGGGATGCATCTCTTTTATAGTCATTCTGATCCTCCCCATTTCTTTCCTCTGGTCTTCTTGCTCTCACTTGATTCATCTTTTTGGATTCATGCGTATCATTAACTGTCAAAGTTTCATTTAAATCCGATGTTTTCTTACTTTTTCTATCCTCATGTGAATTCATTATATCATCCTTGTCAGTCTGCCTAGCCTCATTTTTATAAGTTTCCTTCAAATTGTCATATCTAGAGATTTTTCTGTCTTTTTTCCTGTATTCCCGGGAGTCCTGGTCATGTGACACGTCAGCTGGTTCAGAACTATCACTGTCAAATGAGTCGCTCTCACTTCCATGGCAACTGCCTTTATTATGCTTTCCATTGTTTACCCGCTGTTCATTTAATTGATAGTGTGTTTTATCTGCTCTGCGAGGTTTTTGATTGCTATCAGACTCATAGTCTTCCCGGAACGCCCCCTTGAGCTCTTTGCTGTCATTTCTACGTTGCTTGATTAATCTGGTGTTTACAGAGCTGTCCCTGTACTCCCCCGCCTCACTCCCGCTGTGCTCATCAGAATCAGAGTAAGACATTTTTCTATCAGAGTCTGATATTATTTTTATGAAAAGTGATCATAATCACCATAACATCTTACCCAAAATCTGAAATTACTGTTTCTTTTGTGGTGGACAGTAAAGTATTAGGACAGACAGATCTGAGCAAACAGTGCAGACCCAGATCAGAAGCAGTCTTACTATGGTCTAGCAGTCTGATCATGTTCTACACTGCCATTCCAGATGCATCCTCTGGAAGCATTACTGCACTGTAAAACCAACTATTCCATTTTTTGGACCATTTCTGTCATTTTTAAGGTGTCCCAATTTTAAGATCTGTCATGGTAATGCATTACTATAAAAGCTGAATATTGGGATGCCTAACCCATTTACTGTAATTATCCTCGAATTTGAGAAAGCTGACTTTTTTTCTATCCCCCCATGTATCACAAGATTGCAGGTTGAAAAGGAAACAGTACAGTTCCTGATCAGTCTGATCTCGGACGACACTAGGTTCACTGAGTATACGATAGTCTCAATTGTTCCAAATATTGTGACACCAAAGGTAATGACTAAATGGAACTATGTAACTGCTGAACACAGTAATGCCTCCAAGAACTGCTGATGGAATGGCAAGCAGTGTAGTTCCTGATAACACTGTTCCTTCAGGAGCAGTCTGATATGAGTCTGCACTCTTGGCTCAGACCTATCTATCTTAATATGTAGATTTTTTACTGTAATTAAATTACCAAGTATTCAGAGTCCTCATTTACTCGTGGTAAAGACACTCTGCAGATCAACTACATGTATTTTTTTTATGTAAAACTGAACATTTTAATCCAAATCTTCAGCACAAATTTCCAGTTTTCTATTATTCTTCTGATTAAAACAACGAAAATCTACAGAACACCGACTACAGTAAAAATGTCTCATTTTCCTTCTTTTCCATTTATATGCTGTTAAAGCTACTTATAACTATGGTTGTGCAATATCTTCTAAAAAAAATTATTATGCTCATTTGTTTCTTGAATTTATTACCTGATGTTCAAAATGAAACTGTAAGTTTTCATACATAATCAAGAGACTTTGAGGAATTCAAACTCACTGCATCTAAAACTGATATTCAGTTATGGTATACAGTTTCTAAAATTCACTTGAATATTTAAGTCACTGTCTTTCCTACACTGCACATGTTTCAAATTGTAAAGTGAAGCAATTTTATGACGCTGTCCATTCTTTTCTTTTTGAAAATAGTTCGAAGATTTATTCATAACTGCGATCTACACTGTATAAATTTTATCTATGGTAAAATACTTGAAGGACAGTTCTCGACTTAGAATGTCTTCTTTTGTTCAAGATGTTTCAGTAAAACTAAAGAAGAGAATATAAGTAACACCAAGAAAGCTCTAACTGTTAGGAATTGTATGCCTCAGTAAACACTTTAAACACAGATCAGACTGGCCTGCATGGGATATGGGGTCTAAAGCATTTACTATCAACCGCAGTGCTCTAGATAAGGAGGGGTAACAGAAATAATTTAGGGATAATTTTGCATATTCTCCATAAAAACATATTTTGTGACCCATCATTAGAACCGTCTCGGCGAGACGGTTCTAATGAGGGGTCACAACATATGTTTTCGTTGAGAAATAAGAAAAATTATCTTCAAATTATCCTCATTACCCACTCTTATCTGGAGCTCTGCTGAACCAACCAATTCCTAAAACAGCTGCCAGAGCAGGTATACTCTATCAAGCTCAAAGATGAAAGAGATTAGTATGATAATGGTAAAATTATGTGTCCCAATACACAGAGATTATTACATAAGATAAGAAACCATCTACAATGGATAAATATGGTAAAAGTCTCCAAAATGAACTTCACTATTCAGTTTGAAATATCTTTATCTTTTGTCGCAATAAATACAATGAGCCAGCACACTCGCTTAAAGGGAAATAACTCATATCACAATGAATTTATTCCTCCATTGGTTCCGTCTCCATTAAATACAATAGTATCAGTGAAGCTTCTCTAAAGTGATACCAGAACAATTTCACAAAAATCCAGTTATTGGCCAAAAATAACACATAAATTCAAAACACATTCATCATCAAAAGTAGAAATATTTAATCTGCTAATTTAAATTATGTTCAGGGGAAGTTACTCTCATTCACTCTATAGTTCAACATCCTGTATATTACATCAAAGCATGACTGAGTTTTCATAGACCTAAAAGACTAAATTTTGTTCTTATTAACTAATTACAACCCTCGGGCCTTTAGAACATACGGCTTTTCGTGACATCTCGACATTCGAACGAGATAATTCTCCACTGGGATGTCAATACAGCTGCTTTTAATCTAAAAAGCATGGCTCAATTTAATTAGTGCCGAGGCATATCACCAGGCGATCAAACCATATTGATATAACTGTAACAGTTACAATGGGTTTTTTATTTTTGCAAACTGACAAAAGTCCAGCTCAGACAACAGAACTGAGAATGTGAACATTTCATTTATAAACCTCTCTCAGAAGAAGTTACTACAGACCAATTATATTCAGAACTTGCTAATTCCTCTGTTTTTAACTCTGTACTGAAGTTCTTCTCTGAAACACGTTTGCTCTCTAATAAATGAGCCGCAACACGAGAAAACCAACAAAATGGTTGTGCGCCCAGCACAGACTCAGATCAGCCTGGGAATCAGCCCAGTCTGATCAGACTCTTCGCTTAGGGCTTAAATGGTAGCTTAGGGCCTAAGCTACCTGTATGCGGCCAGAGGTGACTCTGATCAGACTGGGCGGATGCCCAGGCTGACCTGAATCAGCGGTGCACGCACAACCACTTTGTTGGTTTTCTGGCGACGCAGCTCAAATGCACGTGGTCACTTTTTTGCCAGTCACTTTTTCAGCAAAAAAGTGGCCACATTTTACCAAAAACTGACTTTAGACCACCATTATTTGGTATTTGATGCCCAAACTTCATCTCTATGACTTGTGAACTGCAACTTCCCGACCCCCGAGGTGTTTATTAGAAGGAAAATGATGAGCCGCCTCACCTTGATCTACACTATTTGCACTCTACTCTTAGAATTCTCAGAATGACATAGCTTGGACAAAACATTTTTTGACAGTTTGCAGACATAAATTTTGTTGTCCGCTTCAGTTAAAAGACAGAAGTTTTTTCCCTTCCAAACCAATCCCAATAATCTAGATCTGTTTAATAGGTCAGATCTAGATTTTTGAAATTGTTTCTGAAGGGCAAACCCATCTTACAGCAAATTTCATGACTGATTTAGATACAGTCAACTCTCGATATCTCAAAGTCTATGTTCATCAAAAACTACTGATATCTCAAAGTAAATTTTCTGGTCCCAGAAAATTTACTTTGAGGTATCATTATTTTGGGATGAAAAAAGTGTTCAACTGTCAATAAATAAGAAATGTGTCAAACCATAATCTTTGATATAAGAGGGTACTTTGAGATATAAGTGTTGGGAGATATCGAGAGCTGACTGTATCTGAGGTCATTCTAGAGAGGAGAAAATCCTGTTGTATAGCCGATAAAATGCCAACCGCAAAGGCTCGTACCAGCCTTAACACGCTTTTCTAGCATCATTTGCAGGGATGATGCTAACAAGTGTGCCCTCCTTCGGATCGGGACATTAACTGGAGGCCCCCTGTGCAGGGAGAGTCACCCCCTGTGCAGGTTAAAGATCCCTACTATAGCTACATGGCTATAATTATGTAGGTTTTCATCCTGCAACACCGGAGTGTACAAAAGTAAACCTGCTCATAATACTCTGAAAAGAGGGTGTAGCAGTATATATAGAAAGAAAAAATAATCTGCAAACTCAGACCAGAACCTAAAGTTTGCCATCAGCACTCTCCAGGAAACTATAAGCACAATACAAAGGTTCTAGCTAGACCACACAGATGAGTATTTGCATTTCACATATGAGCCACAACAAGATGAAACCAACAAAGTGGCATGTGCACCCAGCGAAGACTCAGATCAGCCTGAGCATCTGCCCAGTCTGATCAGAATCCTTGCTGTCAGCATGGCGGTAGCTTAGATCCTTATCTACCCTTTAAGCCCACAGCAAAGACTCTGGTCAGACTGAGTGGATGCTAGGCGCACATGCATGCCTCTTTTTTGGTTTTGTCATGTCGCAGCTCAAAATTTGTTAAGCGCTCTTTTTGCATGTTGTGGCTCACATTAGCTTCTCAAAAAAAAAAAAAAAAAAAAAAACAGTGATTCTATGGAATTGGATGTCTGATTGCATAATGTCAAAATTTTGTGACAGAATATCTTGTTATATACTCTCAGAAACCCAGTCATTACAAAATGTTGCTTCTGATTAGCTGACATTTGAGGCTTGCTTTGGGCACTAGATAATACACTGTGAAAGGTGAAATTTTGAAAAAGTGCATAAGAATGGGAATAACAGCATTAAAATTAGGTATCATTCAGGGAATTAAATTGTCTGATAAATTGTCCCATAATGTCTCCCTTTGGCCTAATTTCAAGAATAGGACAGCAGATCTGGACTACCATACAAGAGGGAGAAATTGGTGATAATTAGGGATAATTTTTGTTAATTCTGGATAAAAACATATGTTGTGACCCCTCATCTGAACCGTCTTGATGAGGAAAATTATCGCTCAATTATCATCAAATACCCCACTTATCTAGAGCTCTGCCCCACTTATCTAGAGCTCTGCCATACATGTATTCTGTGAGTGCCTACAATGATGTACGTGCCATGAGTTGTCTCTTACCCATTTATCTTCATTTAGAACGCTCCAGTAGGCCATTATAGTAGAATATTCCATACAATCCTGTCAGCTGCAGACTTTGCTGGTCTCTACGTCTGTAAGAAAGAGGAAACAAGAAATGTTGAATTGTTCTTGAAACATTTCTGAAATCTAGCTAAATATTTCTTCATTCTACCTGATTTTTTTCTGAATTTTAGCTGATTATTTCTTATCAGTCTTTACAGTCTTTTTATTCTAAACTCCAGCTGATTTTTTTTATCTGACCTCTAGCTGAATATATCTGCACCATGACTGAATTTTTCTGAATTCTAGCTGAATACTTCTGACTCATGACTCAATATTTATGAAAAGAAGCTGATTTTTTTTTTAATTCTAGTTGAATATTGCTGAATAAAAGCTCCAGATGTTTGAGTCATTCTAAATCATGACTGAAACTTTCAGAAATGTGAGTCTGAATCTTCCTGAATAATGGTTGGAGATGCTTGAACACTGCCTAGCAAATTCTGAAAAAAAAAAAAAAAAAAAAATCAGAAAAAGCAATTGAATGACCATCAGCCAAAATTCAGAAGCTGATTAAAACAATAATTTTTCATGAGAGTTATCCTGCTTGCAAAGTTGTGGGCATTTCTGTCTAGATATTTGAAGAACAGAAGGTTTTGATAAAATCAAGCTAAATGCACATGCTAGTCTGACAACTGTCTGCTTGTATTTTTTCCAATCAACATGCCTCACTGGCTCACCAAAATTGACTTTCCTGTCAGAAGTCAGAGATATAAATGTTGGGCCTATAATCAATAATCTGCCCTCTTACATGTAATACTACAACAATTACACTTCTGTAATTAGCCTAAACACTGGGCTGTCATAATTATCCTGAAACTAGGAAAAATTGCGCTTTTTCTCAGAGTTCCAGATAAAATGGGGTTTTGAGCACTGTAAATTTTGTTCTGGCAATGTGCCAAAATTTGCTAGAGGAATGGTAACCAACGGAGATCCTGATCAGACTGCTCTCATTCCGCTCTGTTTGCTCACACACTTCTGCTCCATGTAAAGGAACATTATGGTAGAGTATCCCACAGCTGTTTAACTCTTGAAGGGCAAAAAATAAAAATTAAAGGGCAAAAAAAAAAAAAAAAAAGACAAGATTTACATCCAAGCCATATCATACCGAGAATTCAGAGTTGATCCAGATGAGGTGGCTTACTATGAGACGTCTCATCTGGATCTAAACTGTTTGCATATTCAACTATTTTCACTCCTGACACTGCTTATGGGCCGTAATAGTCCTCAGGTTCTTTCTGTTACTTATGGATAGGGACAGACTTTGTGACCTCCAAGTTGCTTCCCTAGGCGACAAGACCAATCCAAAAGAGGTCTACTTATAATGGATACGATTTTCTCCTACAGGAGGAAAAGGGAAGAAAAACAGGCAATGGTAGAGTCACTTCCCTTGAAAATGTACAATAGGCTGAGAACTCGGTTGTTTGGCTCATCTGCACAAGTAAAAAATTTTGCCATGCAAGCACTTGCTGACAAATTTGTTGTATACAGAAGATGATGATTTGAAATCATTTTGAGGAACTATTACTTTCTGAGCAGGTGGTCAGAAATTTGATTTGTTGAGCCCTGTAATGGTACCCAGTCACTTAAAAACAAGACAACTGTTGAGATGAAACTGAGCTTTTTTTGTATTGATAACAGGGTCTAGATTACCAAAACTTACTCAACCCCTTGGAATGTCCAAATGATTTGCAAGTCTGGTTGAAATTCACCCACTGGTTCTAAAGATATTGTAGTTTTAGTGAAAATTTAACCTACTTCTTCCTTTGACATTGAAAATAAATAAAGTCAAGGTCACCAAAGCTAATCTGCCTGAAACTGACTTATGCCAATAGTATATTTAACATTCATGCAGTCTGACTGATGAACCATCTGGTTTAAGCTATAAAGGGGGACATAATCATTTGTTTAAGATAGTTTTTCTTTAAACTATCTAAATTCCACTTGCCATTACCCTAACAATAGAATGTGTGGCATCTCCTTGCAGTTTTGATGATGTCATGTTATATTATCATGATGTCCTGAGGGAATTATTATTTTGATGACCTGTAGTTATTGATGATGTCACGTTGATGTCATCAAGATATCCTAATGGAATCATTATTCTGATTTCAGTGATGTCAGTCATTCTGATGTCATATGACACTATGAACTTGTGGTGTCACAAGGCAAGGTAGACTGCAAGGTAAGCTGTACATACAATCACTAGTGTAATGATAAGTTCAAATCAAAAAGAAAAAAATCTCAAATCAATAATATAGTCTCAATTCAGTGTTAAAGTTGTCTGAGCAAACAGTAAAACCCTGATGTATTCCAGACCTACCCATAAAATTCTTAGTACATGTATTGGTCTGAGCAGTCTGATCAGGGTCTACACTGTTTGCAATTTCAGCTGCATCTTTTAGATAAATTACTGCATTTAAAAACTTAACTGTTCAATTTTTAATTACAGTATAATTTTAGGTGTCCTAATATTTAGGCTTTTGATGGTATTAAACAGTAACTGATCAAGATGTCCCAATCTTTATAGCAATATTGGTATTTGTCCAATCAATGGATTATAAAACTAAGCAGCTACCATAGAAATTCTAAAAATTGGGACACCTAAATAATTATTGTAGTACCGCAATTGAACTAAAAGTGGAACAGTTTGGATTCACAATGCAATACTGTGCCCAAAAGATGCAGATGGAATGACAGTCTAGACACTGACCAGACTGCCCTTTTATTAGCAGTCTAATCTGGTTCTGCACTGTTTATTCAGAACTATCTGTCCCAAACCTTAGAATTTCAATGGCAAACAACGAATACCCTGTTAAAACTTTCCTCTCAACAGTCTGATCACATTTAAATTTGCCATTTTCACAGAACTTAGGGCATGAATAAAGGCATTATGTTCATCAATAGATAATTTAGATGTTGAATTTCATGCTGCCAGTATCACAGTTCATCTCTTAAAATAGATCAGCTGCTGCTTTCAGCATCAAAACTGTTAACAGTCTGGTTTAATGCAAGCTACAGTGTCATAAATGGGATCAGGGAAGTCATCCAAGATTGCATTGACCTGATGTACGCCATTATTAGATTACCCACTGGGCTATAGCTGTGGTTTATTAATTAAACCGTTCACATTCTGTGACTTTGAGTTTGAACATTTTCTACATCTTTTATTCACTAACTGACATTAAGTTATACATTTATGTCTAACAACAAGAAGGCACAACAAGACGGCACCTGTGCTTGGGAGACTGAACATTGCATAAAATTTTGAACAGCAGCACATATCAATTATTTGCCAAAGGTTCCACTTACAAATTAATGACAGTGTCATTTATTTGAAAGTAGAACCATTACCTTTACCTTTGGCAAATAAAACAGCAGAGAAAAAGTTAAATTGTATGACAAAAAAAAATCCACCTCTAATTTTAGTGCAGTTTTATAGTAGCAGGTACAGCTAATTTTTTAAAGAAGAACTGTTACCATTCAGATAAACACCCAAAAGGTTGCGGTAAATATGAAGGAAAAAGAACATAAATTCTAATATTTCTGGGTACTTATATGCAAATGGGAAGCAACTCTTCCATTTTTTGTTTTGTCTCCCTGCTAAATAGAGGGCAATTTGGGAGAAATAGTCTCCCTAAGCTGGCTGACTTCTCCCTATCTTGAGCTGAGGGAGAAGTGAAAATGTATAGAACATAGAGGGAAATCCAAAATTTTGGTCAAGACTTCTCCCGAAAGTCCTGAAAATGTCGCAAAACTTCTCCCTGTCTGAAAGCTCTAGGCTGGCCCCTGTAAATAGGGCTGGTACGAGTACCTGGGTACCTGAGTTCGGGTCAGGTAGAGAAATTACCCAGGTATATATTTACTACCCGTTACCCGAAAACTTATTATGCCTATCATAGAATGTATAATTATTCGTTTTCAATAGAATTCTAAGCAGGTAGAGCAACATTTAGAATGACAGCATGTCTTGTATAAATTCAATCATATATTGCCAAACCATTTTGGTGTATTTTAACAGGGAAAATTCCACATTTTCGTATCCTTCCCATGCACACATGAGCAAACGACAGATACCTTACTTATAGTTTGATCTAAACTTACATTTTCTACTGTGAACATGTTCAAAATGCTATGGTAACAGGTACAAGGGTACCCGCGTGTAATAGGGACCAGGTACCCGGGTGCAAAATCTCTACCCGTCCCAGCCCTACTGCTAAATGGAGGTCAGTCACTCTAACATGAAAAGAATTTGCTCCTCGAGGAGCATACACTTTGTATCAGTAGACCCCATTTTGAAAGAGCTTCATCCTACAGGGCTTAAGGAAGTCACAGAAGTTGTTTCCCTTTGTAAAATTGGTGGAATAACATGCAATATACCCATACACCTTAAGTGCATGAAACCCCAAGCCTCTGGAATAATTTCGTTTTTAATAAAGCAGATACTTGTTACATTAAATTTGCAGTAAACACCAGCTTCTTCTCTAACTTTCGGGTATATTTTTAAATAGGAATGATTAAAGCCTTGCTTACGTTTAATCAATTATATTTTTGTCATTCAATTAATTGGTTTCTCCTAAAATTATGGGAAAAAACACTAATTAATTGTTGTCAAGGGTTGCTGGAATACGGATCAGTGGACGTTTTCAACTGAGTTTTGTCTCGCTGTCCGCATGGCCGCCGTGGGTTGGGTCATAAGAAACGCCGAATATACTTGGTCTGATGTCTCGTAAGATCACACAAAAGTACAAACAGTGATAGCCTTTACAGATGAGTCTTGTGGAGGCAACCCAGGCCCATGTGGTGCAGGTGCATGCGTATTTCTTCCCAGCAATGATGAAATAAAATTGAAACAGCCTGTTTCAAAATTGGCTTCTATTCTCCTTGGTGAGCTTGTTGCTATCCAAATAACCCTCAATTTCCTCATTGAGGAAAAGAAGGTACGTGACATTGGTACAGTCCTTATATTTTGTGACAGCCAGTCTGCAGTTGGAATACTACAGCTTGGTTGGGATAATAAAAGTTATAAGAAAACTGCTATGGACATTCAACAGTCTCTTAATATACTGGAAAAGGATGGTACACAGGTAAAAATCCAGTAGAGTCCTGGTCACGCAAACATAAGAGGTAATGAGATCGCAGATAGGCTTGCCAAGGAGGCTGCAAAAGAGGCAGAAGAAATGACGGGTGACATAGGGGTTGCAAGTCAGTCTGATGTCAAATCAGCAGCAAGAGAGCCAGTTAACATCAAATGGCAACGAAGGTGGGAAGTGTCAGAAAAAGGAAGGCAGCTGTTTACACACAGACCTGCTGTAAAGCTCAACAGAATTGAGTTTGACAAGCTTAAGAATCAGAGAGTTGTACTGCAGCTCCAAAGTGGGTACTGTAAATTGAAAGAATACCTAAATAAAGTTGGGATATCTGATAGCCCAACATGTGAATGTGGAGCTATAGAAGATGTGCAACATTTTCTACTTGAATGGCCAAACTATAATGTGCCAAGGGAGACATTGAGACAGTCATTGCTCCTAAGCTATGGTATTGCAGACTTTGGCACGGAAATACTTCTATCAGTAACATATGATGAAGATTTAAAAGACATACGTCCACTGAAATGGGGTCAGCTGGACATCTACATTTCCCAAACAAAGAGGTTTTAGTGCAGAATTGGGCTGTATTGAATGGAGAAAATACTTCATACTCATGTCAGTATTCTTGTTAGATTACATGTGTATCGTTGACTTTATTCTGACTGGTGGGAGGCACAAACGCATCTAACCGAGGAATGAAGCAACAATTGTAGGATGATTATTTTACAGTCAGTTAGAGATCTAACAGTTTAATGATAATAACAATACAATGACAATAATTCAATGATAAAACTGAATTTCGCATTTCATCTGGTTTTAGTGTAAGCTTTTAGCTATATCCTAAAACAAGTAAATGCCACTTGAAATATTGATTTTAAAACAGTTTATAAAATTCTATAATAGAGCTAAACCAACAGTACTTTTTGAAAGTTACATGAAGTTCAAAAGCTTGAGCTGAGAAATATAAAAGGAAAAGATTTGCACCGGAGTCATTCATCAACGATTCTAACGCACTTACGAATATAACGCGACGTCTGATTGGATAACGTCAAAAATTTGCGACAGTATAATTAAGAAATAGATCAGCTCTAGCAGTGAATTGTTGAGTAATAATTCACTGTTTGGAGGTCAGTTGTTAAGTAGATCATATCACGAGCGCGGAGCATTTGTACAACACACGCATTTGAACAGCTCGTAATATTTTGAGAATTACTGTCGCAAACCCGACGTCATCATAAAACGTCGCTTCTCATTGGCTGACGTTTGGTTTTACGCAGCTGAAAGCGCTTGCAATGGGTGCAAAGAAGTACACTTTGAAAGGTGAAAATGTGAAAAAGTGCAATAGAATGGGGATAACTGTATTGAAAATTGTCATTTGGGGAGGTAAATCGTCGGTTTTATGGTCGCAAATTCTGTTTTACGGCTCCGCTGGCGCGTCGCCGTAAAACGAAATTTCAGACCATAAAACCGACGGTTTATCTCCCCAAATGACAATTTTGAGTACAGTTATCCCCTAATTCACTGCCATTTATTCAGTCATTCATTCATTTAATGGTTTGTTTGTCCATTCGTTCATTTGTTGTATTTTCCGTTTCCCTTTTCACACGCTACATCATCTAGACTTTTATAAATTTGCGCTATGAACATGTGTGATAGAAAGGAAAAAATATATATGTTTTTAAGCATCTTAGCACGCAATTAAATCATGAAACTCAATTTCATTCAAAGAAAATGTAAGCATTACAGATTATCTGTCTAAAACATTAAAATTTTGCTGTTTTAAATTCATATTATACACAAACAATCACGCGCATCAGCTGTACATACTATAACACTGTTTAATCTTTCTGCCGACCATACTCGGGGAATCCCCCAGGTGTCTTATCAGTAAGTAAGTAAGTAAGTTAGTAAGTAAGCTTTATTTAAAGAGGGTTACTCATTTGGCTTTTGCCAATCTTCCATGAGGCCCTCTGAAAGTTCATGCATACAAAATATACAATTCAGCATCATGATGATTAATGAAATTACAATAATAGGAAAATTTCAATACAAGTACACTCACACACACACACACACACACACACACACACACACAAACACACACACACACGTACCGAGCAGGCACATAACGTCGAAATGGTATCGCACAGACGTTGATGCGACGTCATCACGTTGAATCGACGCCAGTACGACGTAACCTCGACGTCATGCGCAAGCAAAATAGAAGAAAACACTCAGATGAAATGGCGGTGGGGGTGGAAAGGGCAAACTTGATTGATATTTTAATTTTTCATCCATGTAATACATTTATTAACAAAAGAATTAATGGATACAGCATTTTTAATTTCTAATGGTATACTGTTCCAGATTACTGCTCCAGAGTATGACAGACTAAGTTTATATAAATTGTTGTTTGGCTTGGGAATAAGAAAGTTTCTATTGGACACAGACCGCAAATTGGAAGCTGTTTCATTAGCATCGCTGTTTATCATTTGAAACCTATCAATTAAGTATTTAGGGGCAATTTTTGGGCTATTTTATACATCATCTTTGCTTTTTGCAAAAATACACTTTCTTCAAATGACAACAGCTTCAGACGGTTCCGAGATTCTTCAAGATTTATATATTCATTGCCAAGGATAAGTTTACATGCTCGACGTTGCAGTTTGTTAATTTTATTTATGTTATTGTTAGATGAGTTTCCCCAAGTAATGCTGCAATAATCAAAGTGAGTTTTGATATATGCATTGTAGAATAAAAGTTTGTGTTCTAATGTTAAATAACTTTTATTTTTGAAACAAAAGCCACAAATTTGATGAAACCTTCTTTGAAACATACTACTAATGGGTATTCCAAATAAAGTTCTCATTAATGTTAACACCTAAAACTTTTTCATTGGTACTGAGCTGTATTTCCACATCATCATAGCTAAGCAATAAGCCGATGCCAGTAAGAGTTTCTCGCTTCTGTCTACTTGTCAATAGCATAGTTTGGGTTTTACCAGGATTGAGCAGCATTCCGTTTTCTTGACACCAGTTTTTTAACAAATTTAAAGCCGACTGGAGATTTTCCTGAAGAATCGATTTGTCTGTCTAAATATCAGATAAAGTGGTATCATCAGCATACAGGTCAGTTGCTGATACTACATTTTCAAGTGTTAAAGGAAGGTCATTTATAAAGAGTAGAAATAAAAGGGGGCCTAGAATAGAACCCTGGGGAACCCCATAGGATTTTTTTTTTCACTTTCAGAACGAAATCTATTAATTGAGACGGTTTGAGTGCGGGTTGATAAATAAGATTTAAACCAAGACAAAAATAGCCACAGTGACCTTGAACTTGGGCGCAGCACCGTGAAAGTCGAACGTGCTTGAGATATTGACATGCCCTACATTTGTGTGAAGTAATTTCAAAATCCATTGAGAAATGTTGGCGCTAGAGTGCTGAAAAAGTTTTTTTTTTAAAATAGCCACAGTGACCTTGACCTTAGGCGCAGCACCCTGAAAGTCGAACTTGCCTGAGATATTGCCATGCCCTACATTTGTGTGAAGTTATTTTAAAATCCATTGAGAAATGTAGGCGCTAGAGCGCTGACAAGTTTTTCTAAAAATAGCCACAGTGACCTTGACCTTGGGCGCAGCACCCTGAAAATCGAACTTGCTCGAGATATTGTCATGCCCTACATTTGTGTGAAGCAATTTTAAAATCCGATGAGAAATGTAGGCACTAGAGCGATAACAAAAGGTGAACATACGTACGTACGTACGTAGCTACGTACGTACTTACGTACGGGACAAAACCTATATCCCCTCCGTGGTGCGAGGGGATAAAAATGACAAAGCTGGACATGACCGAAGTCTGTTTAACCTAAACCGAGTCTGCTGTAATGGTTATGTTCATCTCCCAATGAGCCGTGATACGACAAAACCAACAAAGTGGCATGTGCGCCATGCAAAGACTCAGATCAGCCTGGGCATCCGCCCAGTCTGGTCAGAGTCTTTGTCGTGCGCTTATAAGGTAGCTAAGGGTCAAAGCTACCTCCTTGCTGACAGCGAAGACTCTGATCAGACAGACTGGACGGATGCCCAGGCTGATCTGAGTCTTCGCTGGGCGCACGTGCCACTTCGTCGATTTTATCGTGTCGCGGCTCATTTTTGCTTTACTTGAAGGTGCATCCATTCGCCTTAACACATACCTTGATTTTTTCTCTGATTTTTACTATGTTGGCCATGAAATTGATTGATATATTTTTCTTGATTTAAGACATTAGAATAGCGTATTAAACGAGATGACCTGATTGACCGTAATATTTCAGTTACCCGCGCCCGACACCCTTTTCTAAGGCAAATACGCCACTTTATCAAATCTAAACATACGCATTCTAAATAAAACAATTCAATGTTTCATTCCCTTTTATAGCTCTGTATCCTTATTTATTCCATGTCAAGTCGGTCATAAGAAATTACGTCCTCCCCATACGGACTTGAAATGAGCCGCGACACGAGAAAACAAACAATGTGGTTGTGCGCCCAGCGCAGACTCAGATCAGCCTGGGCATCCGCCCAGTCTGATCAGAGTCTTAGCTGTCCGCATGAAGGTAGCTTGGACCCTTAGCTACCCTTAAAGCGCTTAGCGAAGAGTCTGATCAGACTGGGCGGATGTCCAGGCTGATCTGAGTCTGCACCGTGCGCACAACCACTTTGTTGGTTTTCTCGTGTCGCGGCTCAAATATATTGTTTTGGGTAAAAGAATACAGATTGTATGTATAAACGAATATACAATTGGTATTTTTTTTAACCCAGATGACTAGGATTCAAACCCCTATAGTCCTTTCCAACGCCTTGTCTGAGCGGGAGTGTTTGTGACGCTAAACCCCGATGACGTTAACGCCATGGTTACCAACGTCAGTCAGCCATTTTGATTTCCTACTGACAGCACACGCATTTACAGCTCGTAATATTTTGAGAATTATGAAGGACTCCTTGGGAACTGACTTTCCAGAATTATTTGGCACATAGTAAGTTGCCCCTGGTATGATATCTAAAATTTTTAAGCTTCGAATATGCCAGAAGAAACGTTTGTACTGACATCAATCATAATTTGTCAATCCGTCAAAGTACCTATAGGGCAACGGCAGCCTATATTTACCCCCCGCCGCCTCCTGTCCCCCCCCCCCCCCCCCCCCCCGCCCACACACACAAGACTAGCTTCAAGCCCAAGAGCCACTCAGTTACATGTGCCTTGTATTTACCTATTTTACTGATTGAGCATTATGACATTGCACAATGTTTTCTAAATGTTTTCTAAGATCTGTAGGTGTATGTCCATCGGCATGTTTTCTCTTCTTTTTCAGGAATGCATTTTCTGCTTCTCTGGAAAACGTAGCTCATCCCAAATGGGTTTTACTCTCAAAGAAAGAATTTGCCTCGGGAAGGCAAATTCTTTCCTTAGAGAATTGACTCCGTTTGCGAAGGACAGCTAAATAAAAATGGCAAAGTTGAACATGATCGAACCAAACCGAGTCTGCTTTTATCATTTCTCTGATGTGTTCCTTGCTTCCAACAGATCTTCCTACAAAATGTGTTTGAACCGCGGCACGACACTTCAAGCAAAGTGGCATGCGCGCCCAGTGAAGACTCAGATCAGCTTGGGCATCCGCCCAGTCTCATCAGAGTCTTCGCTGTGTGCTTAAAGGGTAGCCAAGGGTCTAAGCTACCTATATGCGAACAGCGAAGACTCTGGTCAGACTAAGCGGATGCCCACGATGATCTAAGTCATCGATGGGCGCATATGTAACTTTGTTGGTTTTGTCAAGTCGCGGCTCATTTTTTCTTTATTCGAAAGTGCACCCATTCAATCTGACACATACCTCGTCGTTTTTGTTTTCTCTGATTATTAACTGCTATGTTTGAACCATCATGTTGACCATGAAACTGACATTTTTAGGACTGAAGATAATTTTTTCTTGATTTTAGGCATTAGAATAGCGGATTAAACGAAATAATCTGATTGGCCCCTAATATTCCTGTTACCCGCGCCCGACACCCGTTTTCAAAGAAAATACGGTAACTTCATTAATTCTAGATATACACATTTTAAGTAAAACCATTTCAAAGTTTCTTTCCCTTTTATAGAGCTCTCTCAGACTGTATCCGCAATTTATTCCGTTTTCGTGTCTTAATAGAAACAATCCACGCGAAGTCGGTAATAAGAAGTTACGTCCTTTCCATAAGGACTTGAACCATATTGTTTTGGGTAAAACAAAAAATACAGATTGTACATATATGAATATATAATTTGTATTTTTAAACCCAGATGAATAGGATTCAATTCCCTATGATTCCCAATATATTGTTTTGGGTAAAAGAATACAGATTGTATGTATAAACGAATATACAATTGGTATTTTTTTAACCCAGATGACTAGGATTCAAAGCCCCATGGTTCCTTCCAACGCCTTGTCTGAGCAGGAGTGTTTGTGACGCTAAACCCCGCTGACGTTAACGCCATGGTTACCAACGTCAGTCAGCCATTTTGATTTCCTACTGACAGCACACGCATTTACAGCTCGTAATATTTTGAGAATTATGAAGGACTCCGTGGGAACTGACTTTCCAGAATTATTTGGCACATAGTAAGTTGCCCCTGGTATGATATCTAAAATTTTTAAGCTTCGAATATGCCAGAAGAAACGTTTGTACTGACATCAATCATAATTTGTCAATCCGTCAAAGTACCTATAGGGCAACGGCAGCCTATATTTACCCCCCGCCGCCTCCCCCCCCCCCCCCCCCCCCGCCCACACACACAAGACTAGCTTCAAGCCCAAGAGCCACTCAGTTACATGTGCCTTGTATTTACCTATTTTACTGATTGAGCATTATGACATTGCACAATGTTTTCTAAATGTTATCTAAGATCTGTAGGTGTATGTCCATCGGCATGTTTTCTCTTCTTTTTCAGGAATGCATTTTCTGCTTCTCTGGAAAACGTAGCTCATCCCAAATGGGTTTTACTCTCAAAGAAAGAATTTGCCTCAGGAAGGCAAATTCTTTCCTTAGAGAATTGACTCCGTTTGCGAAGGACAGCTAAATAAAAATGGCAAAGTTGAACATGATCGAACTAAACCGAGTCTGCTTTTATCAGTTCTCTGATGTGTTCCTTGCTTCCAACGGATCTTCCTACAAAATTTGTTTGAGCCGCGACACAACACAACAAGCAAAGTGGCATGTGCGCCCAGCGAAGACTCAGATTAGCTTGGGCATCCGCCCAGTCTCATGAGAGTCTTTGCTGTGCGCTTAAAGGGTAGCCAAGGGTCTAAGCTAACTATATGCGGACAGCGAAGACTCTGGTCAGACTAAGCGGATGCCCACGATGATCTAAGTCTTCGATGGGCGCATATGTAACTTTGTTGGTTTTGTCAAGTCGCGGCTCATTTTTCCTTTATTCGAAAGTGCACCCATTCAATCTGACACATACCTCGTCGTTTTTGTTTTCTCTGATTATTAACTGCTATGTTTGAACCATCATGTTGACCATGAAACTGACATTATTAGGACTGAACATAATTTCTCTTGATTTTAGGCATTAGAATAGCGGATTAAACGAAATGATCTGATTGGCCCCTAATATTCCAGTTACCCGCGCCCGACACCCGTTCTCAAAGAAAATACGGTAACTTCATTAATTCTAGACATACGCATTTTAAGTAAAACCAGTTCAAAGTCTCATTCCCTTTTATAGCTCTCAGACTGTATCCGCAATTTATTCCGTTTTCGTGTCTTAATAGAAACAATCCTCCATGCCAAGTCGGTAATTAGAAGTTACGTCCTTTCCATAAGGACTTGAACCATATTGTTTTGGGTAAAACAAAAAATACAGATTGCACATATATGAATATATAATTTGTATTTTTAAACCCAGGTGAAAAGGTTTCAATTCCCTATGATTCCCAACTCATTATTTTGGGTAAAAGAATACAGATTGTATGTATAAACGAATATACAATTGGTATTTTTTAACCCAGATGACTAGGATTCAAACCCCTATGGTCCTTTCCAACGCCTTGTCTGAGCGGGAGTGTTTGTGACGCTAAACCCCGCTGACGTTAACGCCATGGTTACCAACGTCAGTCAGCCATTTTGATTTCCTACTGACAACACACGCATTTATACAGCTCGTAATATTTTGAGAATTATGAAGGACTCCGTGAAAACTGAGTTTCCAGAATTGTTTGGCACACAGTAAGTTTATCCTGCAGTATATCTTAATATTTTCTAAGCTTCGAACATGCTACAAGGAATTTTCTACCGACAACGTTCGTGTTTTTTCAAGCCGTCAGTGTATCTTGAAGACAGACAGCGGCCGATAGGTTCCCCGAAGTGTAGTTCCTAGCCCAAGGGGCATTCAGTTACATGTTATGGAAATTTTTCTATTTTACTGATTTACAATTATGGCATTAACATAATGTTTTCTAAACTTTATCTAAAATGGGTATGTTAGCGCAATGTTTTCATTTTCAGGAAGACTACTTCTGCTTCTCTGGACAAAGTGGCTCTTCTCAAATGGGCTTTACTCTCTCTTTCTCTCAATAAAAAAGGAAAGCAAATTCTTTCCTTTAAGAACAGACTCCATGGTGAAGGAAGGCAAAATAAAAATGGCAGAGCTGAACATGATCGAACTACACGTATTTTAACCAAAACCGAGTCTGCTATTATCATTTCTCTTATAAATTTCTAACTTCAAGAGAATCTTCCTTCAAAATTTATAGCTGAGCCGCGATACGACAAAACAAACAAGGTGACATGTGCGCCCAGCGAAGAGTCAGATCAGCCTGGACATCCGTCAAGTCTGATAAGAGTATTTGCTGTGCGCTTAAAGGGTAGCTAAGGGACTAAGCTACCTGCATGCCTACAGCGAAGATTCTGATCAGGCTTATTTGAGTATTCGCTAGGCACACATGCGGCTTTGTTGGTTTGTTGTGTCGGGGCTCATTTTTGCTTTACCTGAAAGTGCACCTATTCACCGTAACACATACCTTGTCTTTTTTTCTCTGGTTATTAACAAATATGTTTGAGCCACCATGTTGATTTTGAAAGTTATTTATTAGAACTGAAGATGATTTCTCTTGATATCGGCATTAGATAGCATATGAAACGAAATGACCTGATTGACCTTAACATTTCAGTTAACCGCGCCCGACACCCTTTTTAAGGAAAATATGGTATTTCATATATTCTAGAAATACGCATTTTATTTTAAAAATTTAAGGTTCAGTCCTTTTAATAGCTCGGTATCCTCAGTTTATTTCGTTTTTATGTCTCAATTGAAAGAAATCCAAGTCGATAATAAGAAGTTACGTCCTCCGCATATGGGACTTGAATCATATTTATTTGGATAAAAGAATACAGATTATATATATGTATATGCAATTTGAATTTATCTCAAGTGAACAGGATTCAAGCCCCCAAGGTCCTTCCCAACACTCTGCCTGAGCGGGAGTGTTTGTGACGTTAATACCCGATAACGTTAACGCCATGGTTACCAACGTCCGTCAGCCATTTTGATTTCCTACTGACAACACACGCATTTATACAGCTCGTAATATTTTGAGAATTATGAAGGACTCCGTGAAAACTGAGTTTCCAGAATTGTTTGGCACACAGTAAGTTGATCCTGCAGTATATCTTAATATTTTCTAAGCTTCGAACATGCTACAAGGAATTTTCTACCGACAACGTTCGTGTTTTTTCAAGCCGTCAGTGTATCTTGAAGACAGACAGCGGCCGATAGGTTCCCCGAAGTGTAGTTCCTAGCCCAAGGGGCATTCAGTTACATGTTATGGAAATTTTTCTATTTTACTGATTTACAATTATGGCATTAACATAATGTTTTCTAAACTTTATCTAAAATGGGTATGTTAGCGCAATGTTTTCATTTTCAGGAAGACTACTTCTGCTTCTCTGGACAAAGTGGCTCTTCTCAAATGGGCTTTACTCTCTCTTTCTCTCAATAAAAAAGGAAAGCAAATTCTTTCCTTTAAGAACAGACTCCATGGTGAAGGAAGGCAAAATAAAAATGGCAGAGCTGAACATGATCGAACTACACGTATTTTAACCAAAACCGAGTCTGCTATTATCATTTCTCTTATAAATTTCTAACTTCAAGAGAATCTTCCTTCAAAATTTATAGCTGAGCCGCGATACGACAAAACAAACAAGGTGACATGTGCGCCCAGCGAAGAGTCAAATCAGCCTGGACATCCGTCAAGTCTGATAAGAGTATTTGCTGTGCGCTTAAAGGGTAGCTAAGGGACTAAGCTACCTGCATGCCTACAGCGAAGATTCTGATCAGGCTTATTTGAGTCTTCGCTAGGCACACATGCGGCTTTGTTGGTTTGTTGTGTCGGGGCTCATTTTTGCTTTACCTGAAAGTGCACCTATTCACCGTAACACATACCTTGTCTTTTTTTCTCTGGTTATTAACAAATATGTTTGAGCCACCATGTTGATTTTGAAAGTTATTTATTAGAACTGAAGATGATTTCTCTTGATATCGGCATTAGATAGCATATGAAACGAAATGACCTGATTGACCTTAACATTTCAGTTAACCGCGCCCGACACCCTTTTTAAGGAAAATATGGTATTTCATATATTCTAGAAATACGCATTTTATTTTAAAAATTTAAGGTTCAGTCCTTTTAATAGCTCGGTATCCTCAGTTTATTTCGTTTTTATGTCTCAATTGAAAGAAATCCAAGTCGATAATAAGAAGTTACGTCCTCCGCATATGGGACTTGAATCATATTTATTTGGATAAAAGAATACAGATTATATATATGTATATGCAATTTGAATTCTTTATCTCAGGTGAATAGGATTCAAGCCCCCAAGGTCCTTCCCAACACTCTGCCTGAGCGGGAGTGTTTGTGACGTTAATACCCGATAACGTTAACGCCATGGTTACCAACGTCAGTCAGCCATTTTGATTTCCTACTGACAACACACGCATTTATACAGCTCGTAATATTTTGAGAATTATGAAGGACTCCGTGAAAACTGAGTTTCCAGAATTGTTTGGCACACAGTAAGTTGATCCTGCAGTATATCTTAATATTTTCTAAGCTTCGAACATGCTACAGGGAATTTTCTACCGACAACGTTCGTGTTTTTTCAAGCCGTCAGTGTATCTTGAAGACAGACAGCGGCCGATAGGTTCCCCGAAGTGTAGTTCCTAGCCCAAGGGGCATTCAGTTACATGTTATGGAAATTTTTCTATTTTACTGATTTACAATTATGGCATTAACATAATGTTTTCTAAACTTTATCTAAAATGGGTATGTTAGCGCAATGTTTTCATTTTCAGGAAGACTACTTCTGCTTCTCTGGACAAAGTGGCTCTTCTCAAATGGGCTTTACTCTCTCTTTCTCTCAATAAAAAAGGAAAGCAAATTCTTTCCTTTAAGAACAGACTCCATGGTGAAGGAAGGCAAAATAAAAATGGCAGAGCTGAACATGATCGAACTACACGTATTTTAACCAAAACCGAGTCTGCTATTATCATTTCTCTTATAAATTTCTAACTTCAAGAGAATCTTCCTTCAAAATTTATAGCTGAGCCGCGATACGACAAAACAAACAAGGTGACATGTGCGCCCAGCGAAGAGTCAAATCAGCCTGGACATCCGTCAAGTCTGATAAGAGTATTTGCTGTGCGCTTAAAGGGTAGCTAAGGGACTAAGCTACCTGCATGCCTACAGCGAAGATTCTGATCAGGCTTATTTGAGTCTTCGCTAGGCACACATGCGGCTTTGTTGGTTTGTTGTGTCGGGGCTCATTTTTGCTTTACCTGAAAGTGCACCTATTCACCGTAACACATACCTTGTCTTTTTTTCTCTGGTTATTAACAAATATGTTTGAGCCACCATGTTGATTTTGAAAGTTATTTATTAGAATTGAAGATGATTTCTCTTGATATCGGCATTAGATAGCATATGAAACGAAATGACCTGATTGACCTTAACATTTCAGTTAACCGCGCCCGACACCCTTTTTAAGGAAAATATGGTATTTCATATATTCTAGAAATACGCATTTTATTTTAAAAATTTAAGGTTCAGTCCTTTTAATAGCTCGGTATCCTCAGTTTATTTCGTTTTTATGTCTCAATTGAAAGAAATCCAAGTCGATAATAAGAAGTTACGTCCTCCGCATATGGGACTTGAATCATATTTATTTGGATAAGAGTATTTGCTGTGCGCTTAAAGGGTAGCTAAGGGACTAAGCTACCTGCATGCCTACAGCGAAGATTCTGATCAGGCTTATTTGAGTCTTCGCTAGGCACACATGCGGCTTTGTTGGTTTGTTGTGTCGGGGCTCATTTTTGCTTTACCTGAAAGTGCACCTATTCACCGTAACACATACCTTGTCTTTTTTTCTCTGGTTATTAACAAATATGTTTGAGCCACCATGTTGATTTTGAAAGTTATTTATTAGAACTGAAGATGATTTCTCTTGATATCGGCATTAGATAGCATATGAAACGAAATGACCTGATTGACCTTAACATTTCAGTTAACCGCGCCCGACACCCTTTTTAAGGAAAATATGGTATTTCATATATTCTAGAAATACGCATTTTATTTTAAAAATTTAAGGTTCAGTCCTTTTAATAGCTCGGTATCCTCAGTTTATTTCGTTTTTATGTCTCAATTGAAAGAAATCCAAGTCGATAATAAGAAGTTACGTCCTCCGCATATGGGACTTGAATCATATTTATTTGGATAAAAGAATACAGATTATATATATGTATATGCAATTTGAATTCTTTATCTCAGGTGAATAGGATTCAAGCCCCCAAGGTCCTTCCCAACACTCTGCCTGAGCGGGAGTGTTTGTGACGTTAATACCCGATAACGTTAACGCCATGGTTACCAACGTCAGTCAGCCATTTTGATTTCCTACTGACAACACACGCATTTATACAGCTCGTAATATTTTGAGAATTATGAAGGACTCCGTGAAAACTGAGTTTCCAGAATTGTTTGGCACATAGTAAGTTGCTCCTGGTATGATATCTGATCATTTGTTTAAGCGCCTTTAAAATTACTGGTTAAAAAAGGAACAATCTTATGGGAAAAAAGGCAAATGTTTATCTAAAAAGTGCTTAACTATAACTAAAACTAACAAGTGCTAAAATAAATGGCAGGATTCGAGATTCTTGTGTTTTATTGTCCGGAAGAGCTCGAGAAGGTTTACAATCGGGCTGCTCCAATTGTTTCTGAAAACCGCAATTATAGCTTAGAAAATAACTGGTATTTTGAAGAGCAAAACTGGACCTCTTTCAAACTTATACATCTTTTGAAGGGGAAGGCTGCTATACCTACAAATGCCTTTTCCCTCTAACAGGAACAGTAGAGCTTACATCATTCTAATAGCATTTCAAACACCATATGCTACTACTGACACAAGTATAGCTTCATCTCAGACACATTTAGGGACCGGAATACACTTCCTTCTTTACCCATTTCTTCTGCTGTAGCCTCTGAGGGATGTGTCTCCAACATTTCCTATGTAAGATCAAGAGATTAGATCTTCCAGTCGTCCCCTCCTCCGCCCCACCCCTACCCCTGCCTCTTCCTGGCAAATGCTTATACACTATTCAGATTCAGTTTAAGACGCAAACTCAATATTTTTCAGGCAGCATGTTTGTACACACTTGGACAAGAAGCCACAGCACAGAGGAAAAACTATTTGGGAGATCAGAATCGACATGTCAAATCGGAATCATATTGGACTTGGCGTTGAAATGTGATGGATTCCACGTCTAGGTTGAGTAGGGGTTGAACTGCAATGGACCACAAGTCTAGAAAAGGTTACGAACTGGCAGAAAAGTGGTTACGGTAAAAAACCAACGAACCAAGGAGCTGAGTAATAATTTTCAGGATGCAATTTTAATCTGCAGACAAGACAGTAGGAGGAACAAGTCAGAAATCGTTAGGATATCGTTTCAGTTCAAACCAACACCGGGATACCAGCTGAAACTTTCCTACGACTCTTCAAATGCAAGTTTCTTTCCTTGGAATCTCAGCTGGCCTTTACTTCTGGGAACAGGCTATATGAATCTAAATTATTACCTGTACAACTTTGGCTATAAGGTCAGTGATAAATGTGAGTGTGTAGCTGTAGAAACAGTAGAGCATTATATTCCAGAATATCCAATACTTGACAGAATTGGTGAAGAATTGTGAGCACTGACGTCATCTGTACTTAATATTATTATTTAATGCAAGACAGGCTAATTAATTTAAGAATACTAGATCTAGAGTGTGTATTATGTAATTTGAATATTATGTCCAAAATTCAGAAGGATACGCGAAAGTCGACAAATAGAAATATATCATAAGGTAGTTACCAGCAAATATTCTGCAAACTAAGCTTGGATAAGTAATACAGAACAAGAACCAGCTTCTCGGATATAGGAAGTGTAAGAGACCTATCTCAATACAACTGGTCGCTTCATTTACCAACAGTTCGTTATGATAATCCGACTTTGCACTTTTCCAAACTAAGAAGTTTTGAACTACATGAAAATCAAGAGATGCTAGCAACCATCTTCTGCTGATCATAGCTATCTAATTAACATTTCATTTGAATAGCTAGTAATGAGCTGACTACATGAACTTGCATTTATTTAGACCTACGTGGCCTCTAACAGAGAAACAACTGTTTAATTTTTGCCTCCCTTCTCAATAGGGTTCCACTCTTAAAGAAAAAGAAATGCTCCACAAGGAGCAATTTTTTCCTTCATTATTAGACACCCATTTGAACAGTTTTTCTCTTCCAGGGCCCATTTGTTCAAAGCATCGTTAGCCTAACGAGCTCGTTAAGAGGTCAACTCGTTAAGTGTTTTGTGACTTTATAGCCAAATACACTTATATTTTATGTTGAAAATATGTGAGAAGCTTTTGCAATGCAAAAGCTTCTCACATTTCTGCAACAAAAAATATTGGCATATTTGTGATATTAACGTTTGAAATTTTAACGTCACGTTAACTAACGACGTCGTTAGTTTTGAACAATTGGGCCCAGGAAATCAAACAGGAAGGCCTGACAGTTGATCCCCTTTGTAAAAATGGCAGAAAACCATGGAGATGACTTGGTTGTTCTCACATGGAAATGACTTTTGTCACTTTTTTCTCAAATGACTAAAGATGTAAATGAATATTTATCAATTTTAGCTGCTTTAAACTACTTGTATTCCTTTCTTTCTCCATTGCAGTCTTAGTGAGGAAGACGAGAGATTATTGGATCTTTGGGAAAGAGGTCTTGATTCTGATGACGTCTCCAGTTTGTCACAGACCAAGACACAAGGTAAATCAACTGTTTCATTAGGGCCTAGCATATTTTAATTACCTTCTCCTGCAAACATGAATGAATATTTGTATCTCATTTATAGAGAGAGAGAGAGAGAGAGAGAGAGAGAGAGAGGGAGAGAGAGACAGGGAGAGAGAGAGAGAGATTATGCTAACCAGAAACCAGCAAAACTGATTTCTCTCCAAATGCAGTCGCTTATATATGCAATTTATTTATCATGAAAAATAAGGTGTTACTCTTTCGTTCTTACTCGCTCTTCAGTATTGAGTCGTTACGTACATTCCGAGGTATTTGTAATGTGGTACATTATATGTCTGCATTTCAAAATACATGTAATTGTTTGCCGAAGGGCATTTTAAGGTTAAGTTTGACCTAGATCCGGGTCTCGATCATATGAAAGCAAATTTAAACTATAATTAATATTAACAAATTTGAACAAGAAAATCTGTCTTTACAGTTTTCAGACGATATGCTATCAGAACGAATTTGATTTTTACTTCATCGATTTGTTTCTAGTCTAATTATTTTACAGATAAATCTTTCATTAATGAACAGAAAATCGACAACAAAAAAAACGTGAAAATAAATTTTATGGCTGATAAATGCTTCCGTACGACAAGGTGCGTTCGGATTTAAATGGTGTCACTATTCACCGAAATCAGTTAGGAGCCAAAACAAAACAACAGCAACCACAAAAAAGTTCGAAGGTTGTATGCTACGAAATCACACATAGATGATACCGCAAATATTCGACTAATATTGAAAATTGTATGCTAAGCAAGCTCCACGTGGACAGTGAAGACTATAATCATACTCGATGGATGCCCAGGCTGATCTGAGTCTTGGCTGGGCGCATATGCCACTTTGTTGCTTTTGTTGTGTCGCGGCTCATTTATGGACTGATTTCAATTTTAACTTCACACAAGTATTGAGTGTAATTTTACCTAGAACAGCCTCTTGTTCTTTTAATAGACATTTCTCATATCACTTTCGTATTTAAAGAAACCCATGGCTTTGTTACTTTCGGCAATTATCGTTTTAAAGATACTTCTTGTTTTAAGCATAGCTCATACTAATATTCACTCCCTCTTATTTCTAGATAACAATGACTCTGGCTATAACTCTGACGAGTGTTCGGACAGTCTTGAAGAGCAAAATGACGACAAGTTGTCGGACTCCGACTCTGAGTCTGACAGTGACAGTGACTCGGAATCGGGTAAGTATTCGTTAAAAACTATCTACAGCGTACAGAAGGCCCGGTAGCTCAGTAGGTCACTGGTCTACTGATCTAGCGGTCCCGGTTCGAGACCCGCTGGAGGCGGATATCTTTCCAACCGTAAACGGAACTTCATTGCACACACAACCCTTCATTATCACCCTCCTATCGTCCTAAATTGACTGAAATACTGCTAAAAAGGAATGTAAAATCACAAGATCTACAGCGCAGTAAGTGCTTTCCAGTGATATGCTCAAAATGTAAACGACTGTCGGGCGCCCGATGTTCTAGTTCCAAGTTGTACACCACCTTGTATAAGTACGTAGGAGCGCTCGACAAGCGCCCACCTTCGACAGGGGAGAGTCTGGTAACTTCGGACAGGCTGGTAAATTCGGACATACAATTGCAAACAGTGAAACTCCAGATGAGACGGCTCATAATGAGCCGTCTCATCAGGATTTTCTCTGTTTGGCCAGTTAATTGTTGTTTTAGTTCCAAACAACTGACATATAAAGGAAGCAATGTCAGTGTCCGAATTTACCCGCTGTCCGAAGTTTTCCGACTCTCCCCTATGATCCTGAAGAAGGCTGACAGTTTACATCACATTGTCTAACTCCACTCTTTCTCATGATTTCGACAAAACGGAATTTCGCGGATAATCACACGTTAGCAGCCATTACGCCAGAAATACTGGAAATAATCAAGACATAACGCTAGACAAACCGGTCATAAATCAATGTCTAGCGTAATTAGCAGCCATTACGCTAGAAATACTGGAAATAAACAAGACATTACGCTAGACAAACCGGTCATAAATCAAGTTTGGTTCCAGTTTGTCTAGCGTAATGGCTTGTAACATGTTATTCTCTAGAGAGTTCCGCTTTACTGAAGAAGGCCTTTGCCGAAATATTCTAATATAGAGTGGAAGTATAATAGACTTTGCTAAAGTTCTTTCCCCATTTAGAAAACATTTAGAAATTGCATTTTACTTATCACTTTCTTAATAAACCTGAATATTCTCACTTTCTTTCAAGAGATCATTTTTTTACTTCCTGCTTGCCTCTAGGGATAAAAATTTCAGCAAATCCTGGGGGAGCAAATTTTTCCATAAAAATTTGACTCCAGCTGAAGAGGGGTGGCCGGGGGGGGGGGGGGGGGGGGGGGGGGGGGGGGGAATGGGGTGAGGGGGGGGAATGGGGTGAGAGAGGGGGCAAAAATGAAAAGGGCAGAGTTTACCTATTCACCTTTACCCGCAGGCACATAACGTCAAAATGACGTCGTACTGACGTCGATGCGACGTAATGACATCGCATCGACGTCAGTACGACGCCATTTTGACGTCATGTGCCTGCTGGGTTATACTTGTAATTGAAGACAAGTGAAGAACAAATCATAGCGACACGAGTCAACACTTTTATTTTAAACGAGGCTCCCGTTAAGGGAAGAGGGTTTTGATTATTTTCTTCTTATTTGTTTCAGATTCTGATAGCGAGTCGTCAGATTCCGATGATGAAGCACAACCATTGCCAGTGCGCAAGTGCAAGATACATCCAACCGTGAGAAAAGGCCGAATAGCTCGACCAATGAGAATACAGCTGTTGAAGCATCAGGCCCTAAACAGCGCATATCAGCAGGTTGCAGCTTTCTGTTGTGATGATTTGTGTTTCTTGTTTTGGCCCTGGATTAGACGCCGTGATATTTACAGAGATTATAGATAGACATTTGTATACTGTTTTAACTTTGATTAAGACTACTGAGGGGGGATACGGTGGCATTTAGAACTTTCTCACTTAGGCATATGATCCACATATACCAGTGATCGGCATTTAATAGCTGATTTGAAAATTCAGAGCTTCATCGTGACGAGTGACGGAGGGATTTCGTGGGTGCACTGCGTACATTCTCTATTACGTCCCCTGTTGCATTCCGCGGAAGAAGCATGAATGTCTTTGTGGTTACAGTATACAATAATGCACTGATGCTCCGATGTCTTTGAGCCACGCCACAAGCAAATACGCCTTATGCCCCTATTCCACACAGACCACGAATCCCACGAATCGATAAATATTAGAATTCGTGGCGATTGTAAATTTTCTGGTCCAATTCGTGATGCTCTACGATTCAGTTACGATACAAGTAGGATGGTGTTACGAATATTCGTGGGATTCGACTGGATTCGGCTGGACTCGCACGATTATTGTCAAGAATTCAGTACGATTTACAGGAATCTCTTTGGAAATACTGCACAAACGTTTAGAATTAGTTACGAATCAGTAAAGAATACGCCGAATGCACGTACGAATCTGGTACGAATAAAATGAATTCATGGTTATTCTTGAAAATTCGTGGGATTTTCTCCCAAGACAGGTATAAACAGGCCCCAAGCCTGTTCAGATCCTTTGCTGTACGCACATATTAAGTATGAATCATCAGAAATCTATGGCCACGAAATGAAATATCTACGCACGAGGCACATGATTTTCTCCCAAGACAGGTATAAAAAGGCCCCAAGCCTGATCAGATCCTTTGCTGTACGTACATATTAAGTATGAATCATCAGAAATCTATGGCCACGAAATGAAATATCTACGCACGAGGCACATGCTGTCATAACGACGCCGTACTAAGGTCAGTGCGACGTAGTGACATCTCATCGACGTCAGTACAACGTTATTTGCCCGCTGGGTAGATAAATGCACGCGTACAGAGTCTTCACTGTGCGCAAATGCATCAAAGGTACAAATTCACGAATCCCCGAATGAGTCGAGAACACTACGAACGCCTCAGAATGGATTTCGATTCAGTTACGATGCCTAAGAATGCATTAAGAATTTGTTACGAATTAACTACGATTTTTTCGAATCGGGAGTTCGTGGCCAAAATTTTGAACAGCTCAAAACTTTTGCCACGAATTCCCGATTGCTCAAGAATTGCAAGAACTGACTACGAATACAAACGATTCAGTTAAGAACTTCACGAAGTAATTACGATTCAGCTACGAATCCTAAAATTTATCAATTCGTGACGATTCGTGGAATTTGTGGTCTGTGTGGAATAGGGGTATTACAGGATTAGAGAAAGAGTTAACTGTTAGGCCGTTAAAATTCTAAAAAATCTGTACACCTAGATAATAACCGTCATTGTCCTAAAAGTTTAACAATTTTGGGTTTTCCATGCAGTAATACGTCTAAAAGATGCAGATGGAATGGTGTAGAGCCTGATCAGACTGCTCCTTCAGAAACGGTCTGATCTGGGTCTACATTGTTTGTCCAGACCTATCTGACCCAACATCCATTTTTTGCGGTAATAGTTTGTGTTGTCACCACATACCTTAAGGTATACCCAGCAGGCACATGACGTTGAAATGACGTCGTACTGACGTCGATGCGACGTAAAGACGTCGCATCGACGTCAGCACGACGTCATTTTGACGTCATGTGCCCACTGGGTATTTTCTTGTTTTTAAGATGTATGGATACAGCTTCAAGAATTTCGCCATATTCTTACAAAAAAAGTACAGCTTTTGTGACTTCCTCTCTGCTTACCTGGATAAAGATGCCCTCCGAAAATAGGATCTACTCTTAAAGGAAAGAATTTGCTCTTAGCTGGAGTGAATTATTTCCTTTAAGAGTTGGCCTGCTAAAATTATTATCCATTCTCCTTTACGGTTTTTCTGCACACGACTTTCTATTTTCTTTATTTTCTTAACATTTCATTTTATACATTATTCTGTGACACAAGATAAAATAGGCTGAAACAAATTAAATTTTAGTCTAAATTACGTCTCTCTCTCTCTCTCTCTTTAATAAGAAATTGCTTCATATCGGTTTGCCTCATCACCAAGTCTTTGCTAACCCTTCCATCCTTAACTTTCTCAAATTGAATTTTCAGTATTTTATTTTGGATAAGTCAGTTATCTGTTACAGGGATGTTTGACATTACTCACAGAATGAGAAGCGGTACAGCTCTAGTAAGACAACATAAAAGGGTAAAGTCGGGTAAATTCGGACAGCAGGTGAATTCGGACAGTGGCATTGTTTCCTTTATATGTTAGTTGTTTAAGAAATAGATTCGTGCTTGCAGTGATTTGTGCGACCTGTGTTAGAATTGGGATTAAAACAAAATTAACTGGGCAAACTGTGAAACTCCTGATGAGACGGCTCATGATGAGCCGTCTCATCTGGATTTTCATTGTTTGCATGGTATGTCCGAATTTACCCGCTGTCCGAACTTACCCGACTCTACCCTGGTGTTCGATACTTCTGAGTCTGCAGAGTAATTTGGCACCTAAGGTTTAAAGAATTTGAATTTGAGTTTGATGCTCGAAATCATACATAGCACGGGCGTTATTGCTGGAAATTTCAAGACACCTTTATTATGTTTTAAATCCCCTGAAGGTTAACTCTAAGGCCTTTTTGATTTCGTATGCGTATTTGTTTTATTTCATATTTGCATACATGTTAGCATTACTATGGATAACTCTCGATATCTCAAAGTCGGAGTTCAACTCAGACTACTGATTCATATCTCAAAGTAAATTTACTGGTCCCAGAAAATTATTATTACTTGAGATACCAGTAGTTTGAGATAAAATGAGCTAAAATGTATAGAAAGAAAGAAAAAAATACATGTCCAAATTATAATCTTTGATATAAGAGGATCTTTGAGATATCAGTGTTTGAGATAATAAGAGTCAACTGTATTGTCTAAATTACAAAACGTTGCAACTATGCAAGTGTGTGTTAAAATTTTCTGCAAATATGCAAGTGGGTATTAAGATTCTGTCAAAGTGACAAAATTTTAATATGCCCCGATTTATTTGAGGACAGGCAGCTACGGCATCGCAGAATCGACACAACAATAATATTTTTAAAATGGAGCATATCAGATGACTTCTGCTTGTTGTAGCCTGCGAAAGAACCTGATTAAAACTGTGAATTAAACATAATTCTTATCTCTCTACTCCATTTTGCTGACCCCTGCCCCAGCCCCTCCCCCCTCCCAGCACACATAACACACATACAAAGAAAACAAAACAGAAACATCCATAAGAGGACGCTTAGTAAAGGAAAGATTGCCGTTAGACCTTGCAATTTCCAATTAGAGAGGTCAATGTTTTCTCGTCATGAGGGAAACGTTTTTGTGACTTGCTGTTTGCTTCCCTGGACAATGATGCCCCTCTAACTTCAGGTACTCTCTAAAAATATAGAATGAAATCCTAGTGGAGCCAATTCTTTTCTGTAAGATTAACCCTCGATCGAGATGAGAGGCAAAAATGAAATTATGAGAGTGTCAATGTGGGCATGGCGGTAACTTAGAGTAATAGCTACCCTTTAATCGCACAGCAAAGACTGGGTGGCTGCTTATGGCTGATCTGCGTCTTCGCTGGGCGCTAATTCCACTTCGTTGGTTTATCGTTTTGCGGCTCATATGAGGAAAATTATGAATAATGATCAGAAAAAAGTTACCTTGCCTTGGCCAGACCAGCCGGACCGCTGACGAGTGCCTTGTATCTTCGTATTTCTAGCTGTTTTTAATTCTAAATTTAATTACAACATGAGAACAGCTTGCCAATTTTTAATGGTTTGCGCACAGGCACAGCCTGATTTGATCACACTTGTTTAAAATATATTGATCTGAAATTCGGATCAGTTTGGTTTATGCAGAAACACGGGTTAGGTTAAACTAATACTAAAATTGACAAATTATTAACTGATCATAGACTCAGACCAGTGTTTCGCAAGTGCATAAGCTGGTCTGAGTCAATGTGCATATTGATCAATCTATTTTGTGTAAACTAAAATATATATTGTAATTGTAAGTCATGCCCGAAACTGATAATAACTAATTGCATCAATTGAATATTGCACCTTTATATTTCTTACCATTTATCTTTGAATATTTCATGATGAGTTAATAACAAACTTTAACGAGACGCACTCTGGTGCGGTTCTCCTTTGAAGAGGGTTTTGAAGAAGAACAAGAACAAGATGACAATTACGATAACTGATATGAGGTAATATCGGATTTTATGATCGATAATCGAATAATGTATGCGTAATGAACATGTTACTTATACTTTTTACTATACAGACGTATTCCGATCAGCTTGAGCAAACTGTTCAGACACTGTTCGGTCTTATCAGTTTGCACATATCAGAGGCTGATAACATTGCGCAGATGCTCGGGCTTAAATTATCGCAAGTCCTCATTTTAGCAGATATACCGAAAATAGCACAAAAATTTTATCTTTAAATATTCTTTTCTAGCTCCACTTAAAGGTAGGTTCCTGTACTTTGGAATGCATCATAATTTTGATGATCTTTCATCCAAGTTGTTGGAAAGCACTTATAAAAGGGAATGAATAAGTTTCACTAAAAAGTGTAAATAACAAAAATATTAGAAAAGTTGTTTTGCAAGGGATTTCCTAACTCTGCTTCGCACGCCAGTTAGCGCTATTTTTAGTTCGCCCCAAAAATAGATAACGCAGCTGAGGTCATGCTGCATTGCATTTTGGGATAGTTTTAACCCATCCGCCATGCCAGGACCTCCAGGAGAGCTCACAACAAGGGAAAATTGACCTTTGGAGAATGGCAGCAGAAATCGCGCACTTATAGACATAATAAACATAGCTATTTTTAGAACTGGAATTCCAACGCAAGAAAATAAACCAAAAGGGAAAACGACTATTTTCTTCAACATCTGACAAGTTTCTCAGTAGCAACAATTTCAGAAAAATAAGAGAATTCAATACTGCTCAGAAAAAGACGAAATTATTTTGTGGACATAATTGTTATCGCTAGTACAGGAACCTACCTTTAAACAGTCATACATTAAAGGGACACATTTTTCATTATGAACAGAAATATTACAAATGAAGTTAAACATAAAAAGATATTTCTATAGCCTTGCAAGAAAAATGTTTCATAGCATTTTTTCCCTAGCTATTAATCCTTACACAATGTTACGAGGAAAACTTTGCCATGATTTAGTTTCTTACAGTCATCAGTTTTTCGACAAAATTGTAATATCTTAAGAGAGCAATTCAGTGTATGTCTCTCCATGTCTCCTTATTATAAATGAGCAAATCTGCCAGTTAGCTAGTCAATAAAAATACGATTCTGTGGCTTCTAAGATTCTACCCTGTGATAGACAAAACATATTTCGGTTTCTTTGATAAACACGCCCCACCACACAAACAAAATTGTTTGCGCAAACACTAGAAATTATATAATGAATAATAGATTAAATTAACATTACCATAAAATATGTAATTGTTTGTTTACATAGTTTTATTTTTTAGCTTATCAAAAGATTTTGTTTAAAGCTACAATTAGTCGACTAACCGTCTTTTCATGTTTGATTGTCACGTGTAAGAGTTTAGTGACTTTCTTCTCTAATTTCCTTTCTTGCGTTCTTCGTTCATTTGTTCTTTTTTTCGTTCTTTCTTTCATAATCAGACTAAATAAATATTGTTCCTTTCTTAACTACATGTAGATCATAAAAAGCACACATGAAAAATATAAACAAAACACAAATACTAAGAAAGGATGTGGTGTAAGCCTTTGCGCAATATAGGTGGATTTGGACTTAGACTATCTGAGACATAATTATGAGCGAGGTATTATCGAAACGCGAAATTCTGTATGTTTAAAGATTCGTGTAAGATACTTATAGTGACCTTTTTTTATTATGAAGTACATCAATGTAAACCTTATAAAAATCTCTCGATGGTGATAACTTATAAAAGTTTTATAGAAATGTCTATCATTTTCAAATTATAGGATGAACATAGCTTCTTGTGCTTTTTCGACACGATTCATATATAATTTCAAGTGAGAGATGCCTCAAACTTCAAAAACCGATTGAAGAATCAAAACATTAAGTTACACCATATTAACGGACAAAAGACTGAAGTTTATGTTCATAACTTATATAAAATTGTCGTAATATCATATATGCATTTAATTTTACATTTTACATTATATTCCAATGTAATTGCATATAGCACTCGACAGGATTTCAACAGGTAAGCTCTCGGATAAACCCGTAGATCGCTATCGGCAATTTCCGCCGTATTGAAGCATAACGTTCCCTATGTGATAGATCTGGGGGAAATAGTCTTTAAAAGTGGTGATCTTTATGTATGAAAGTGGATGAATATGTCTTGATTGTCTAGTATAAAGGACGAGGAACTCAGATGTGAGAATAGCAACAAGGTCATATGTGACCTTGTACAACATTTCCAGTTTAAATCAATGAAAATATTAAATCATACTCTCCGAAGAAAACGAAACTCACAAAAGTTGCGCTTCATAACTGAAAAGTGATTGTTTACTAAGGGTTCGGGTGTTTAGGGTACAGGAGGGTGTTCCAGTTCCCATCGAAAATACACAAACCCGGCAAGCCTGTTCAACAAATGGTTTCTGCTAAAGGCCACCCTAGAATAAATGAGAAGATTTGAGAATTTGTATATTCGCATCTTCAACCTCATGTTGCCAAGGTTCTCTTTCCACCAGAAACTCTCCTTTGTCATCCCTGTACACAAACAATCCGCATAAGGATGGCATCCAGGCCGTTAGAGACCCGCCAACTCAGATTCTGGTCAAACTGCTTAGAGAGTATTCTTTTTTTTTTCTTTTTCTTTTGTTACTTTTTGTTATATTGCACCTTTTATCATATGACATCGCATCTACGTTTGACCTGTCAGCTCACAACGTTTTGACCAGGTAAAGTACAACGCACATCCTTCTTGAAGTGACAGTCAAACCTTACTAGTAATGACCGAGTTGTTAATATGAGCTTTTCATGACTGCTTCCACACTGTGTGGTGATTCTCTGAGCATAAGATTTTTTCTATAGAAATAGCTAATAGAATTAAAGCAATAAAATGACCTTATCTTCGAACGCGGCAGAACAGACCAGACAAAGATCTATCGTAATACCACCTTGAACCTTTCTCTATCCACTCCATGTAATACTCTTACTGAGATGTTTTATTTGGAGTATCCAGCAGATTCTATCCTTCTAACGGTAGTAATTCCTGTAAGAAAATGTTAGATAATGGTCATTTAAATATCTCTTGTGGAACTTGATACTAACTGGAACGGACGAATTTCTCCAACTTTACATGAGCCAACAATCAGATATTGCAATGATGTTCTTCTCGCTACTTCAGAATACCAAAATTCAGCATTGAAACTATGCCTGTTTACGTCCACAGGTTAAAGATGCGGTGATTTGTCACACCTATCCCCACCCCCATCCCCTCCACCAAGAAAAACACACACACACACACACACAATAAAAAAAATATACAGAACAGAAAAATATGTGAAAATTGTTTGTTTTTTTTTTTCATCAAATTATGACTTATATTTCATTTTGTATTTTACACTAAATTGTGTATCTTATATAAGATAAGATACACATAAGTGTGTTTGGAAATAAAATACAAAATGGAATATAAATCATATTTTGATGGAAAAACAGTTTTCAAATATATTGTCGGGCTGTATATTGTTTTGTTGTTTTTTCGTGGTGGAGGGGTGGGGTGGGGGTAGTTGTGACAAATCACCGCATCTTTAACCTGTGTTTACGCCCTTCGGTAATTAGATGTTTCGGGTTTTCTACGAACCCGAACTGAGTTAACCCAAATCGTTTGCGCTAATTTTTACCCCGGCATTATAAACAAGCAGTTCGTCTCGTCATCAATTCGAAGACCGGGAAGTCCTTACCGGTCTTTTTATTGTATTTTAACAATATGGGGTTGATGGATTTTGATTTTCTGGACGATGTCCGGCGAATGAATAAGCGACAGGTAAAATAAATTTGTCAGACTGTGTTGGAGAGGTAACAGCCGTGCACATACCCAACACGTTATCTGAACCCATATGTTTACCATCGTGGATATTTCTCGCGATTTTACGTGTTTCTCGATAGTTTTTCAGTCATATCAGAACGATGGGAGGGTGATAATGAAAGGCTGTGCTCAGTGGAACCCTGTTTATTCAGGGAATTTAAGAGAAGGAATAACAACAGACTAATTGGACCAATAAGCACCAGTTAAGTCCTGTGGAATCTCTATGTACTCAGAGGGTACTAATCAATTTGATAGCATCATACACCATCATCATTACCGACACACCTAGACAAAACCCTTATTCTTATCGCTGTCTAAGTAATTTATCGAGTGAGGCACCTGTTAATTTTCTTAATTTTACAAATTAGAACAGTTCAGGTAAAGTGGGCATACACACAGTTAAGAGTGACGTGTTAAGGAGCATCATGGGTTTTTTCAATCATCCAAATCAGACCACAAATAGCTAACTTACAGCGTTTCAAAATATTTTGTCTCCTATAAAAAAGGAATTTAAGCAATTTCTATATTCAATTTTAAAGGCCTTCCGGCGATGTCCGGAAAATAAGGTTGTGTTCATATGAGAACAAAATATGTAAGGATAGTCACTATGTAAATGTCTTGAGTGTGCACCGATGCGAACATTGAAAAAAGATGAGTTAATGATGACCGGTCATTATCGACTAAAGTAAAATTTGAAGGTATGAAAAAAAGGAAAGGAATGAAAATTCAGGGTTTGCGCTAGGATTTTGTTTTCTTTCGCCACCATTTTCGCCAATCAGATTTTTTTTTGTGCCATTTTCTTTAACTTAGAGCCAGATTTTTGGCCATTTTTCGCCAAAAAAGAGCCAGGTGTTTGGCCATTTTTCAGAAAAAAAAAGTCTTCTGTTAAAGGTAATTTTCTGCTTCTTTCACAGATTAACCACACATGAGAGCAGGGCTCGGGAAATATTGAAAAATGAAACGGTCCAGCCGATTACGTCATCACCTAACTAATTTCCATAGGAAAAAATTGATACCTGTCACGAAAACTAATGACAATAAGCGAAGTCCTAGGAATTAACCCCGATTTCCGTACAATGGTCGTACATTGTTGTGTTTGGTGGAAGTTTTGGTTTCAAACATTTTAAGACGTTTAACTACGCATGTAAAAGCAAATACAAGACTAGAACGTGTTCGTAGGCAGAGCGGACGTGATAGAAGACATCAAACTTGATTGACAGGTGGACAGGGGAGACAACCTGATATGGCTGAGATTATAATTACAGGGACCATAAGACTCCGGAACAAGCAGTGTAGCTAGAGACTCTGTTTAGTGCCTTGCGCTTACTCATATTGCCTAAGCAGTGAATGAAGATCAAACTCCCTGACAGGGGTTTTATATTCTTGCGATCGGTACATCAAAAACATACCAGAAATTTCTGTTGGAACAAAAAATAATTTGTTGAATTACATAGTTTTTGTTTGTTTATGTCAATGATTGTCACTCAAACTGACAAGACGATCAAAGTGTATCGAAACAAACTCCTCAATGCGTAGTTAAAGTCGGCACTGTCAAATTGTATTTGCCGCAATTAAGTCCCATAATCCGAACTGATTAAAGACTGTTTGTTTGCGGTGTAAACAATTTTCTGCCATCTTTGTCACCCTTGACCTCGCATAGTTGTTCACGTGATCTAATTATGGGTAAATTTCCGTGACATCATGCGATACGATTGTTCTCTGATTGGTAGCTATCGGTCATGTGTCATGAATAATAATTAAGAAGGCGTGACCAACGTGAATAATAATTAAGAAGGCGCGACCAAAGTCGATGCATTGATCAAACGTTAGCAGCGCGTGTCCAGGTTTGACTCGATCAGCTACCGAATTTTGTAATCGATAATAGAGGTTACATTAAGATATACATTGAAGACCATTAAGCGACACGAGTCAATGAATTTTAGCCGGGGTTGAAGTTCCAATGCCAGACAAAAATTTTCGCCAGCTAGTTATCCCCAAATTAATGTTTTTTGCGCCAAATTTATTATTTCATCGCATTTTGCGACAATGGCGATCGGTAGCGCAAACCCTGAAATTCATGTCTTATGGTGGGATACACATACGCAGTAGCGGTGCGGGGCTTTAGAAGCAGCTTCTTAAACAGCATTGGGGTTAGTTTCGGGTGCGACCTTTAGTTGAAGGTAAAATTAACAAGGAAGCAAAGAAAAGGCCGTTTTTCAAACATCATCGGCATGCATTAAACCTTTGGGATTTTGGGTCATGTTCAAGTTCATAGTCATCCTATAAGGTCATAGTATCAGATTGGGCCGTGCACTGTGTGAGCAATTTATAAGGTTAGAAAACAATTTTTCAGTTGTCAGTTTAATGTCTAAGCAATGACTCATTAAAGAAATTATAAGGGTATAACAGGAATACTGCAGTTTGATAGTTTACCAGAAATTTCGTAGGCATCCGTCAATTCTTACTAAAATGCGGAACGAGGCGTAATTTTTTGCAATTTGGAAATATTTTCTTAGTGTTTGTCTTTTACTTCTCGTAATATCAACCCGTAAGACTAATTTGAAAACGTAAATATGTAAATTTCAAATTTTAACTTCATATGACACCAAAGGACCTGGTATGATAAGGCCCATATTTGGCCCCCAGAAAACTCATTTTTCAAAAGTCTTATTTCCATAAAAAAAATGTATTCATATGAAAGTTCAAACCTTGAATGTATTAGCAAACACAAAATTAACCAGTTCTTGCACAAAATATTTGTGATATTTGTACTGAACATACCCATACCCCCAGCGGATTCTGACGAAAATGACGAATTTGGTAGCCTTTGTGGCTTTCAAAATATATGAGCCCGACCTCCAGCACATTTAATATTTTGTATACAGATAAAATTTTAATATATTTACATGCCATGAAAATATTAAATGTGCTGGAAACCGGGCTCAATGTTTATTTTTAACTTTTTGTTACCAAACTGGCAGCGTTTGGAACATTTTCCCAGCGTTCTCAACATAAAAACGCCCATATCTCCGCTCATAGACAAAATAAACATATGTTGTGGGTATTCATTTTCTTAGTTAGAACACAAGGAATAATCTGGTATACATTTCATTTTGATCTGTTGGAATTTTTTGGTTAGCGTCTCTGGACTTGCAAACTTGAGTGGGTGGGGTACCTGGAGAGGCCTTGTGCAGTGTACAGGTAATTAGCAGTGCAATCTTACATATAAGCAGTTCATCAAAAGCCTGTTGTTAAGAGCTTTCAAAAGCTATTGTAAATGACTTATTTCTTGAAAGGAATATGTATTAAACTCAAATTTTCTCGCAATTTTCCTTCATTTTATTGAAACAACGTAGGCTTGTCAGAAATCATGTTATTCTGAGAATTAACAAACACGAAACATATTATTTTTGCTTGTTCCCATATGCACAAATAATAAGCAATAGAAACCATGCATTTTTAAGAGAATTTGAATGGGGGCCAAAAACGGCCCTTATCATACCAGGTCCTTTCAGAGAATAAGAAATTGACCATGCGCCCAGCGAAGACTAAGATCACCCTTTCATCAACCCAGTCAGGTCAGTCTTCGCTGTGGGCGTTATGCAGCTGAGTGCAATTTTGTTTTTCACACAAAATCGTCCGATCAGTCTCAACGGAAAGATCTCTCCAAGTTCAAAAATTTCATATTTTGAGCACAAAGGGCGTCAATCACGTCTTTGTCAATAGCAAAACCATCAATATTAACCTTGCCATCATTCATTCAGTTTTCCAGTAAATTCATGAAATAGCAATTGGGTGAGTGAGTGAACTCGGGTTTAAAGTCCCACCAACAACGAGGTCATATGGAGACGAGGCCTCGGTTTAAAGTCTCAACTGAAAGACCGGAGAAGCGGGGGATCGATCTTGCGACCCCTGGATTGGTAGTCCGGAGTGTGATCCACTACACTAAAGCCACTCCATGAAATAGCAGTTCTTTAATTTATCACACAGAAATGTTAAATGTAATTTTAAAATGGCAATAAGGATGACTTTTGGTCAGTTTTAAACTATTTTCTTTTATACTTTTCAATGAATTATAGAGATTTCTCGGTGAAATCGAGACTGATAGTCTCATTGTTTCAAACAGAAAAATCATCACTTCAGAATTCACTGTTTCAAAAATAGCAGCTTCGTTAAATAGTCTCATTTATTTGTTGATTAATTTGCTAAACCTTATCCGGCTTGAATTAGAATTACATTACTCATTTTTGCACGCCATTACGGTGTTAATGACCTCAATAAAAACGTCAATGTAACACTGTTAATGCATCAGGCCGACTAAATGTCCTGTAGGCCTTCTTTCTTAGCAAGTTTCTTGAGATCTATTTGTCAAATTGGAATTTTAATCTAATTTTCATTTGCAAACTTTGCTTACAACCAAGAAAGCAAGTTGGAAACATCAGTTTGACGCAAAACGGCTATAAAAAAGGTTGTGTCTCTGTCATGATGGCTGGTACATTTGAATTAACTGAATTGATGCATTAATTTAAAGAAACAGAAAATTTGACTATTTCAGTGTAAGATCGAGTTTAATTTCACTCATGAACATCGCCAGTGGTATTTTCACTCGTGGCTTCGCAACTCGTAAAAATACTGCTTTTGGTGTTCATTCGGTGAAATAAAAATCGATCTTACACTGAAAGAGTCAAATATCCTTTATATACATAAGTTTTTAACTGACGATCACAGTCAGTTGCACATGCTCAATTAGACGGTTTAGGTATGGCACAATTTTCACAAGTACTTACCAATTTATTGCAATTAGGTGATAAAGAGTCGGTAACGATGATGGTATGTTTGAAGTGAGGTCTGTTGTTATTCCTTGTGTCTTATACTTCCATGGTTTATTGTTGAAAAATTACCACCTCCAGAAGGAATCTATAGACCGGTGACTGTATTTACTGAAATACCGAAACGAACCTGCCATCATGGTCATATTTTGACCGAGTGCAGTATACATGTAGATAGAAAGAAAGAACTCAAAATACTGAAACGAACAATCAAATATGTAGGGACATTGCATTTCGGTAATTGCGAGGGGATTGCTTTTTTGTACAAGTATAGAAAATATAATGAAGGTCATAATACAAGTATTAGGTCAGATGCAGCATGTGTACATGCATTTGAATATTTGTTAGGAAGTGTCTCCGGGTACGGTACCGTATCCCTAGACCCTGTGTCTCCAGATACGGAACCATACCCCGAGACTCTGGGTCTCCAGGTACGGAACCATACCGTGAGGATTAGCTCCGGTACGGCAGTAAGTTTTCAATACTATGTATTAAGTCTATCTATTCTATCCCATAACCTTACTAGGTCATTGGGGCACCACAGATGACTTCAAAACAATCCCTTTCCACCTTGTCCTGTCTTCAGATGCCCTAGTTGAGCTGGCAAAATCCATTCCTGTCCACTCCTTGATATTATCTTCCCACCTCTTCTTCTGTCTACCTCTTCTTCTTTTCCTTTCACTGTGCCCTGAAGAATTGTCTTTGCTAAACCAGAAGACCTTGAGACGTGGCCAAACCACCTTAGTTTCCGTTTCTTGACCAGCGTAAGGAGTTCATCATATTCTCCAATGGCTGCTTGGATCTTCCTGCGAACCTCCTCATTGGTTATATGGTCCTTGTACGAAATTTTCAGTAACCTTCGGTAGCATCTCATCTCAAAGGCCTGCGTTCTTTTCTCTAACTCTTCTGTCAAGGTCCATGATTCACAGGCATACAGAAATATGGAAATGACAAGGGAGTGCATAAGTTTCACCTTTGATCTAAGAGATATATTGTTATCTCTCCAGATTGGTTTCAGCTTAGTAAGAGCTGAAGTGGCTTGTGCAATCCTTGAGAGAACCTCCTGTTTTCAGCCATCATCTGAGACAACTGCTCCAAGGTATTTGAAGCTGCTTACGGTACCCAGCTTCTGCCCTTTTACCTTGATCTCCCTCTGGATGCCGTCTGCGCTGTTCGTCATCAGTTTGGTCTTCTCAGCACTGATCTCCATCTTATACTTTGTGCAGCTTTGGTCGAGACTTTCAACTAGAGCTTCCAGTTCCTGCTCAGTAGTATTAAGTAGTATATAGTTAATCCAGCAATTAAATTACTCCTTGTATAAATTTCATTAAGTCGCCATCCTGCAAGGGAAAATTATAACATAAGTCAGTCATTTGCGTTTTTTTTACTGATGTACACACAGTATCAGAACTCACTGTACCAGTTCTTCCGGTTTTCATAGCCTTGAATTGAGAGTACAAACATTCGCTTATAACTCACAGTGTCGGAGCGGAAATGTACAGTGTTTGAGATTGTATCGTCTCCTGTGATTCTGTACAGTGAGAATCCGACACTTGGTGTAAAGGATGTCAATATACACGGTAAATAATGTTGGCAATTTTCTCAAGTTATGATTAAAAAGCCAGACTGTTTTGGTCCGTTTGACGCATCAGTAAATTTGGAATACCTCAAGAAGGTAAATGTCATTTATAAAGTGTTTTTAGTGTAATGCACAAGTCTCAATCATCTTTGCATGCAAAAATATGCATGATCGCATCAATGACGAAATGTGTATTTATCGCATTATCGAACGAAACACCGATTGTTTTCATAAGGACCACATTATAGAAACATATATTTGTGAAATAACATCTTCGAAGCGGATCTGCACTGGAGATAAATCCTAAAAATTCTTCATTTTACAGGACACTGCATGTATCGATTGTTGTACAGTGACTTGGTATGCTGTCGTACAGACAACTGCGATTTTCAAGAATTTTTCTGTACAGTCACTTGTATATAGTATCTGCTTCTTTTACCATGTTTACGATAAACCACAGCGCCAGCTGACCTTCAATCACATCGAAAGCAAATATTACCACGACTACAGCCATATTCGCCTCCTATCTGATGTAGACGACCCTTTGTGGCGTATGTCAGCATCTGGTCCATTCCATATGCATGCGTTTAAACCAAGTTCTTCACAAACTTTGTATCTCAGTAACCACTCAGCAAAAAAACATTCATACTTGGACCAAAGGTACCTTGGAGGGTCAGCTTTCATTTCATGACTCCTAGCCCCAGGGTCCTGGGTGTGGCTAGCTATCAAATTCTTGGACACCTTAAAAAGTGGGTTTTTTTTTTCAGCTTATCTATTTCAAACACAACTTGCGCTTAATCTTGGTCCGTCATCAGTGAACCATGTGACATTGTCTTATGGAATTATGACCTCAAGGCTGTGGTGACCTACATTTCATGGTTAAATGACTTTGCCTTATAACTTAAAGACTTTTGTATCTATGAACTTCATTTTTGTATACGAGTTGGTATGACCAGATTTTTCACCTCAAAATAAATGTAGGTCACTGTGACCTACATTTCATGGTTGAGTGATTTTGCCTTATAACTTGAAGACTAGTTCATGTATCAACTTCGAATTTTTATATACGAGTCGGTGGTAACCTGAGTAAGTATGAACAAGATTCTGTTACCAAGGATACATTATACTTATCAACGCTCAAAAGCAGGAAGTTTGATCTTACTTGAATTTGTCTGACATGTTATTTTTATCATGTTTTCCTGCACATAAAATGACCAAGAAAACTCCCCGTCACAAAGGACTTCTATGATTAAGGCGAGGATTTTCCCCATTAGACCGGCGCGACAGGTCCAAATTTTCAAAAGTATAAAGTGTGCAAATTTTTCTTAGCAGAGCTTCCACAAATATGTAAACCGTATAAAATCAGATCATTTGTGATTCAGACCCAAAGACATGGGGAGATAATCCATTCTGACCCTACCTACCCTAAATTCAAGGTTTTCGCATACCTCATCTTTTGAGCTAATAAAAGTATTGAAACCAGTCATTCATTTCATACATTTTTGTCATAAATGCATGCTAAATACACGCATATCACAATACAAAGCAATGATTTTCTTCTTGTTGCGCCTGACTGGCATTTAAACATGCAAAACCATAGTTACACTTCCGGTAAAAACGGCCAAATAGAACGCTTCACTATAATTAAGGTACAAGTACTTCCCCCCCCCCCCCCCTCCCCCCCCCGTGACCCAGCATTTCCTTCATGCAGCGGACTTATGTGATCCAAGTACGCAATATATATGAGTGGGAAGCTGGGTCACGGGGGGGGGGGGGGGAACGATACTCAGTAAGCCAAAGAAGAAGAATGGTCAACAGTAGCCTGTGATCTTCAAGGATTATATTATATACCAAGACCTTGAAATGAGGTCAAGGTCACATATATATAGTCAAAACTATCCAGTGTTGTCTGTTATGTAAGTAATGTAAGTCAAAAAGGGTGAAATGTATACAATAATTCATTATTTCAACGATCAGTTTGAGGATAATTTACAATTTATCTCAACAATGACGTCAACGTCAACGTATGTTTAACGTACTTTACATAGACACAAACAGTTGAAAATTCATTTGTCATGCAAGTTACATGTCATAGTCAAAAATGCAAAGCAGAAGTCAGTGATCCGTATAACTTTTTTATCATGGGGAAAATTCACGCCTTAACCATAGAAGTCCTTAATTCCATCTATCATCACGGTGGTACTACCAATTTCCTGTGTACGGACCTGCATTTAACAAAGTTCACTCGGATATTGCGCATGTCACTGGCGTACAAAACGTAACCTCAAAATGTAACGTTTCGACGTCTTTGAGAATCAGTTTATGGCATATCTATGACTTTAAATAAGATACACATTGAAAATTATCAAGCTTAAAATACTATTTCTGTAAAAGGAATCGCTGACATTAAGATAAATGAGCCAAGGCACAATATTCCATACAGTTTCCCCAGTGCGCACCGTTAAGACTCAGACCAGCCTTTGCGTCTGCGCAGTCTGATCAGAGTCTTCGCTCGCCACTCCCAGAGAAGGATGATCAGACTGCGCAGTCTTCGCTGAGCGCACATGTGAAAATGTAGGAAATGATGTGCCCCGACTCAGAGCCGAGACACGACATTTTCGTTTCGCTTTTGCTTAACGTCCCAGTAAACAATTTTTCAGTCAAGTCGGGACGGAGTCATCACTTCCGGGGTATCACCAGTATCTTTTGGGAGTAAATGTGCCTTGCTCAAGAACACAACACGGCGCCTCGAGTGAGGATCGAACCCCGACCTCTCGCCCCGGAGTCCGAGGCTCTACCACTTGGCCACAGCGCTCCCCAAGGCACGAAATTAATCAGTTTTTGCTGGGCGCTCATTGCAAAACTACGGATCGTGGGGCTGCCTTATGTAACCAGCGAAGACTCTGATAAGACTGCACGAATGCACATACTGATCTGAGTCTTCGCTGAGCGTACATGTGAAATTGAAGGAATTATCGTGTGTCGTGCATGTGTGTGTGTCTTCTGAGAAAGTACACTGTGATACAACGGTACTAGTATTGTAGAGCTAAAGCTATTTTGTCGATGCTTTTACTTGTAGATAGACATTTGACTTCGGCAATGTAATTGGTGTATGACTATTTTATCGACGCGCTATGTGCATATTTGTTTTTAATTTCCAAAGTACATGCAATGTTGAGCCACAATATGCTACCATACACAAAACGCTACCGATATAGCATTTTGTGTATCCCTGCCTACACAAAATGCTATCTCAAAATTTGGGAACATATTGTGAAGGTATCATATATGCCCTACACAATATGCTCCATCTAACATGAAAATGAGGGACCAAAATTTCCCCGGCGTCCATTCCGTCCAGCTTCAGATCAGAGGGTTCCGACAAATTTTACCATAATGATTGCAAAACTCATTGTTGGAAAATGAGGGGGGGGGGGGGGGTTCTGACCCCCGTCTCCCGTCCCTGTATCTGCGCATGGGTACGATAATGTCAGCTAAGACCGGGGTTGCCTTAAACATGTGTTTCTGAGTCCAAGTAATTCAGTCGGGCTTAAAAGTGATACTTTTTCCTGGTAGAGCATATTGTGTATCCTCGAACGACCAGTCAAATAACATATGTACCCTACCTACACAAAACGCTACCAGAAAGCATTTTGTGTACACTGCCTACACAATATGCTTTTTGGTAGCATTTTGTGTAGGCAGGGATACATAAAATGCTATCTCGGTAGCGTTTTGTGTATGGTAGCATATTGTGGCTCAACAATGCGTGTATGTATGCTTTACGTTCATGGCATCAAAGGCGATAAACCAGTATCTCAAACTGCTCATCAAATGCTGCCATGTAAGTCTCATGAAATCGACGACTGAGGTTCTAAAAGTGTATTCTTTCTGTTGTTGTTGTGTTGTTGTTGCTTTACATCCACGGTAAACAGCTATGGTAATGTCGGGACGGTCAGTTAACCTAACCACACTATTCCTGGGCAGGCTTAGACCTCCTAAGCGGTTAACCAGTACTAAGTGTCCATACTTTCACCAGTAACTGACAACTGTCCTTCTTGAATCAGTGGAAGGGGAAAATGACCGTAGAAAAGATTTCATGATCAATTTCCACGAAAGTATGTGGCCGGACTGGGTATCGCACCCGGTACCTCTGGCTCTTCAGTCAGACGCGCTACCGACTGCGCTACGCGGCCCGGCGTATTCTTTCTGTCCGCGACAACTGTCTTATATGAGACAAAACTGTAGTGGTCAGTAGCTGAAAGAAACAAATGTTGGCGTACCACCAGTAAACTATTCGGGTCCAAACTTGATTAAAGGATTTATATTCTGAATTCTGGAAGTAAAAAATGTCGAAGGGTCGTCGCTGTCGAAATGAAATGCATTAACTCAGCTTGATGAAATACAACTCGATCCGAGTCACTGTACAAAGATAATAGCGGGTCACTGTACAATTTCCAAACTGTCTTCTGCAAGTGACTGTACGAATATCAACCGATGAACAACTCCGCATTTCATCACTTTTATTCACCCCAAACATAAAAACCGAGGTACTACCGTTAACCTCAGATATTTTAAAGACCAATACTCATTTGCTGAAAAAATAACAGTTTATTTGTGCCTTGACATGAGAATACACGACCCTTCACATGGACGAAATCATGTGCTGTTTTGCGTGTTCAAATGATCAAGAACTTGTGTGTGCACAACTTGGGGAAAAACATAAAGCATTCATCCTCTGAAGTTCTTCGTATATTATAAGCAATCCATAGAAATCTCAATAAGCAAGATAATAATAAAATTAAAGAAACCATCGTCATGTTTACTTACTCTCTCCGTGTATCGCTTTACACCAAGTGTCGGATTCTCACTGTACAGAATCACAGGAGACGATACAATCTCAAACACTGTACATTTCCGTTCCGACACTGTGTAACTGGTAGTCGGAAATATTATGTTTTGAGATTTTATCCGGAAACTGCTGCGTCATTTATAGTTATTCAGCTTTGAAAAGGTGAAGAGGCAAGTTTAATACAATTTGCTCTTCGGTCTTTTACTTTATTGCCCTGTACGATGTCATGTATGGGTGGATAGTAATTGGTACGGTATTCAAATCGCCCTTGGCATGATTCTAAAACCATTTTGAGCATTTCTTACATGTTTTATAAAAAATATTTAAAATAAACAGAAGGCGTTATCAATCTACAGTTTGTTAGTTTTGATAATAGGATGATAGCTAGGTTTTGCACGACACAAACTCATGTTAAAGGTAGGTTCCTGGAGTTTGTTATGCAGCATAATTTTGATTATTTTTTTCTAAATTGTCTGAAAGCATTTACAACAAGGAAATTACCGGTGGGTAACAAGATTCACTGAAAACTATGAGATAAGTCATTTTGCTAGGGATTCCCTAACTCTGCTTCGCACACTAGTTAGGGCTATTTTTAGTTCAAGCCAAAAATAGATATTGCGGCTGCCGTCATGCTGCAGTGCATCTTGGGATAGTATTAACCCATTCGCCATGCTGGGACCTCTAGAAGAGCTCACGACAAGGGAAAACACTGACCTTTGAAAAATGAGATCAGAAATCACGCCCTTATAGATGTATGACAAAATTATTTTTAGAACTGGAATTCCAACACATTGTGAAAGAAAAGAAAACAAATCTGTCAAAAACGACAATATTCAACAAAATCCGATAGTTTTCCCATTAGTAACAGGCTCTGAAAAAACAAGATTATTTAATACTATGCAGAAAAAGACAAAATTATTTTTTTGAACAAAATTGGTATTGTTTGTCCAGGAACCTACCTTTAAATTAAGCTGTTTGGAATAAAATTTCTGGATGGCAATGAGTTTTTCATTGTCTACTGGCTATAAGCGAATGTTTGTACTCTCGATTCAACGCTGTGAAAACCGGAAGAGCTGGTACAGTGAGTTCGGATACTGTGGTACATGTACATAAACTGCGAAAAACACAGCCGAGATGTCTTATTTGATCGCCCGCTAATTGCTTGCCGACAATGACTTCTGAAGATTGCAAACAACTATCATCTCATTATGATTTGTAGAAACAGACAATTACATTTGTTAAAAAGTATCCATCTTTAAATAATTTAAGATAAGTAACATTGTTTTTTGGAAAAGCAACAGGGGGGAATTTATTAGAGCAGGGTCATTTACTAGGATTAATAGGGTATAAGACTTAGATTACTAAGAGTTGAACCCCATTTAAATTTAAAAGGAAAGCAAACTTGAAATTACAGAATTGCTTCCCCTTAAAGTGTAATCATTTACCTTAAATGTGTACAGTAAGGGATAGAGTGTTCAAAATTAAAAAAAAACAACATATTTTTTTTTCATTTTCAGTTGTACTACCAGGTGCTGAACTTTGTTTACCTTAAATGTGTACAGTAAGGGATAGAGTGTTCAAAATTAAAAAAAAAAAACATATTTTTTTTTTCATTTTCAGTTGTACTACCAGGTGCTGAACTTTGGTATGATTGTATCATCAGCACTGATGATATGGAAAGGCTTGATGGTGGTAACTGGTAGTGAGAGTCCAATTGTAGTCGTCCTCAGGTGTGTAAAATTGTTAAACTACTGTACATGTATTTATTTGGTTATAAGATGGGGTTGTGCCTCTGGAATGGCCCCCAAATATTTAAATCATTCTTGTGTAATTCTGCTATAATAAGATGGATTTTTTACTTCCAAAACAGTCACTAAAATTTAGATCCATCTTATAAGAATGAATCTAGGTTTTTATCGGGTTATTTTGAAAGGGAAAAACCCTGTCTTTTAGCTGAGACATATGGTAGTGTCTTGTATCTACTCCCTAGTAATAAAGAGGTAAAATGGCACATTTTAGGTCCACTTAAAAAGAAAAGAAATTTTGTTTTGCAAACCCATTTGTTTTAAAAGAAATATATAGGATAAAAAATAAGAATTTGGTATCTCTTACCAAAATTGAGAAACAATGGAGATTTTTGTAATTGCTTTTTGAAGCAAACAAACTGTACATATATTCTGTCAACTGACTCCATCACTTACTTAAGCATTCCAAACAAATTTACTTTATTCTCAGTGGAAGTATGGAACCAGCATTCTACAGAGGTGATTTGCTGTTTTTGACCAACTACCGAGAGGAACCAATCAGAGTGGGAGAAATTGTTGTGTTCAAAATAGAAGGTCGGGAAATTCCAATAGTTCACAGGGTTTTAAAAGTACATGAAAAGTAAGTAGTAGTGCAGAATTGCAGATGATTTTATATACCCCCCCCCCCCCCCCACACACACACACACACGAGGCATAGCTTGGGGCATTTAGGTATAGGTATAATGTTACATCAGTGCTCAAATTAGAAGGGGTAAAGTGATAATTTAGAGATAATTTTCCATATTTCTTCATAAAAACGTAAGTTGTGGCCCCTCATTAGAACGGTCTTAAGAAGACCTTTCTAATGAGGGGTCACAGCATACGTTTTCATTATTATTATCTCCGAATTATCCTCAAACTCCACCTTATCTGGAGCTCTGATGTTACATGGCATGCATAACAGCATAAGACTGAGATTACTTAAGGCTTTGGATGAAGGGTCTGTATCAGATTGCTGTAAAGTAACTTTTTACACTACATTGTTAGAAGTTGGTCAGCTGGTATATCCTTATGACTGCAGCAACTGCATCTAAGAAGCCTTTTTCCTAGACCTCTATGTACTGACCCATTGACTTTTGTTTTAGGGGCTGTTTTAAGGTTAAAATGGTAGATTACACTTCTTTCATTGCTTTTGTTGCTGATAGCATTCAGGTAAGACAGTTGATACCTGCTCAGATAGCATATCTTCATAGCTGAAGCAACTGCAAAGTATCCATGCAAACATGTGCCTCTGGCTCCTTGACTCATGGTCTTGTGAACTTACCCTATATCTCCAACACTGTTTGATAGTCTGATCAGGGTCTGCACTGTTAGCTCATACACTTCTGTCCTATGACAGCAGTGTATTTCTTTTTGTCATACTTTTATCTTATCTTGCAGAGAAAATGGCACAGTAAAATTCTTAACAAAAGGCGATAATAACTCGGTAGATGATAGAGGATTGTATGCACCTGGGCAGCTGTGGTTAGAAAAAAGTGAAGTTGTTGGTAGAGCAAGAGGGTAAGAGATTTTCTTTATATAATTTTGATGCTTGATGAATTTGTCTGCAAAGTCACACCAAGAAGAAAGTACACCCAGTGACCTTGAACTCTAATAATGATCAACTAGTGTTTCCCTTAGCCCCTTTTAGCATGGCGCCGCGCCATGCCCCTTTTCCCCAGCGCCATGCGTTTTGACAGCGTAAATAAACACAACTGTTGGCATTAATCCTGTTATGGTCCACTCGCTAATAAACTAACTGATCTGTGAAAATACCTGACAGATCTGCAGAATATCGGTTAAGGGAAAGATCAAAGTGAGGCTTGTTGAGTGAAAAGGAGCCAATAGACATGTTTCACAATTACACAAATCAACATGCCCATTACGTTTAGAGACTGAATTTGTTTTAATATTTTTTCTAGAAGTCTTTTTTTTTATTCCTTTGGATTCATGGACTGTATTTGGGAAACTGATTTGACCCACAGATGTGCAGGCTGATCATTGTCCTCACTTGTTGCTCACCCCGTAAGGCTTTTTCCCGATATGCGTATTATATATGGGTTACATTCGAGACGTTTGATAAATTATGGTGTAAAAATAATTACGCATATTATGCAAGTTTGATATTTCCCTTTGATACCCTTAAACAAAACTCACTTGAGTGAAGAAGATAAACAGAGCTAACTGAAACAGATATGAATAGAAATTAAAGGGAGGCAATTCTGTGCAAGATTTTTTTTTTCAACTACAGACCTAATGATAATCCTGGTCAGTAAGAATTATAAATAAATAAAGATAAATAAAGGACAATAATGATAAATACATGTAATGAAATATAAATGGTAATAATAATTAGGATATTGAAATGTTTTAGGCTTTTTATGTTTCTTGATATTTAGAAGAATAAAAAAAGAGTAGCTTGACACACACACAAAAAAAATACAGAACAGATGCAAATTTTTTTATGTATAATCATCATATGCAGGCTCTATTTGCTTAGTTATATCCAGGCTCTATTTGCTTAATTATATTTACTGCATTTCAAGATAAAGATGCTACTGCAGCTATAAATAAGAAAAGAATGATATGATTTAATGCTCTATTTGCAGTATTAATCTCTGTAAGCTAATGTCCATTAAAACGGGGGTCTTTGAATTAAAGCATATACAGTGCCCTTTTTGTGAAAATTCACGCGCTAAAGTGCCCTTTTTTGAGAAAATTTACCATGCCCTTTTTCGTTTCTGGGGAAAACACTATCAACATTGTGTTTATCTTTGTTCTTTATAACTGTTTCTTTCCAAACATGAACTCAGTTGTTGCACACAAAACGTGTAGTTAATCCATATGTGAACAGTATAGGCCGAGACCAGTCTGTGCAGTCTGATCGTAGCCTTGCTTTTGGCACACACCGTATAAGGACCCTAAGCAATTTGGAGACACAAAATGAAGGCTGTAGACTGCATGGATATCCCAAGGATTGAATTCTTTCCTTCAAGAGTTGACCCCATTCTGGAAGGGTTTCTTCATCCAGGGAAGCAAACAGAGAGCCATAAAAGTTGTTTCCCTTTGTAAAAATGGGCAAAGGTGTACCCATACTCATGAAAGAATTGAATTTCCTCTCCCTAGAGTAGACATAGTCTCACAAAGAGAAGAAAAAATCACAAAGCAGCTTCTGTTTGTTAAAAGTTGTCTCCCATGTAAGAGTGTTTGCCAAACCATGGAGGCATACCCATATTCATAAAGCTTAAATTCATAATATTATCCCTTGTAAAGCTACTGTAAAGATTTAAAGAAACAGGACACCTTAGATAATTCATTGTTCTGAAAACCATGCCTATTTAAACAGTTATAAATCTTTCCATTAAATGTAAGGTAAAATCACAGACTTACTTTGGACATTGAACGTGTGATTTTGTTTGTGCGACTATCTCACTTTCTAAGTTGTCGTTGCATTGGCCAGTTACATACTATCAGATGACTTTTGAGTAACATTGTGATCAATTACTGTAACTGAACAATTTAATGTTTTGATGCAAAAACAGAATGCAGATGGAATGACTCCTTCAGAAATCAGAATTGTTTACTGGTGATACATCTAAAGATAATCGTTTACTAGGAGCAGTCTGATCTGGGTCTGTGCTGTTTGTTTAGATTTATCTGTCCCAATATTTAAAATTTTGACAGTACTGTTGATAGAATGTTTTGTTCACATTTCAGGTTTGTGCCTTATGTTGGGATAGTTACTATTCTTATGAATGATTACCCAAAATTTAAGGTAAGATTCTTCATACTGTAATAAGTTGCAGACAGACGAGCTGCCTGATGTATATGCAAACATCAAAGGCTTAGATTAGCCTGTGCAGTCTGATCAGAGCTTTTGCCATTTGCATACACCATGTATGGAGCCTGTGGAGTGTTCAGACAGACAGACACAGACTGAAAGCTGTATATAAAACAGAATTTGTTCCTCTCAACTCACCGTAACTGCCATTAAATTCATTTTCTGACACAGTCTTTAATTTTGAATCAAAAACAGTCAGTGTTATACAATTACAGTTTAGAAAGAGTTACCTCCCCACCTCCTTTCCCTCTCTTAATTCAGCTCCTCATCAAGTATATTGTCTGTACCAGCTTCTACCAATTATTATGTGAGTAGCAATAGAAAGACAGTATGCAGGTGAAAAACTGCAAAGTGGGCGGACAATATAGTTGATGAGGAGCTCAATTAGGCAAGGGGGATGAGGTGGGGCAGTATGGATTCTCAGACTGGTTTGAGTGTTCTCTGTTTTCAGACATTTTCAGTGCTAAAACTATATTGCTTCACTTATAAAACTTATAAGTTTTCCCCATCCAAAATAATCCCAAAAATCTAGATCCATCTTATAAGATGGATCTTGATTTTTGGAATTATTTTAGAAGGGAAAAAGCCATCTCATAACTGAATTTTATAAGACTGATTTACATATTTGAGGTCATTCTAGAGACGGAATATATCTTATAGCCGAATGAATATGTTAAATCAAATTTCTGTGTTGCAAAAACAAATTCCGCAAAACCCTTTGTCACACCTGCCTTTTGCTTCCATGGCAATAGAGATCATGGTGAAAAGAAATTGTATGCAGTTTTTGATGAACTTTTGTTTGAGAGAAGTGGACTTATAAGCTAGGATTGATTCAATTCTGGACTTAAAATTTCAGAGTCAGCAGACCATGAGATAAAGGTCAAGAGCATAAAGTAGTGCACTATTACAGGAGTCCTATTTAACAACAAACATTTTGCCAGGTTTGATTATTGTAAATAGTACAGATTGAGAGAAATGGACTTAAACACTAGGGTCGAGATGATGTAGGTTGACGTAAAATCTTTTAGGGTTGGCAAAATAGGAAATTTAGGTCAAGGGTACAAATAAAGCAGCATCCTTGGAGACAATTTCTAAGATTAAACTCTCTGCCAGGTTAAATGATTGTAGGTTTTGTTGTTGCAGAGAAATAGACTTTAACTGGCTAAAACTATCCCTTACAGTGCCAAAAAAAGCAGATGGCAAAATTTACATCTGCAAAATTTAAAATGTTTTGTACAAGACTAGAGGGCAAAAATTATGGACACTTCTTGATCTATACTGATTGCAAATTGAACTATTTTAGTTTTTGGCGCTTTAAGCTTTAAGATCTTTCTTACTTGTTTATCTTTTTCAGTATGCTATATTGGCATGTCTAGGATTGTTTGTGTTGATACATCGAGAATAGCACCACCGTAGACAGCTCAACTCATCACCATAACATTAGCAACAACAGCAAGCACAGACAATATGATGGTTGGAATGGGAATTACTCATAAGACACAATAGCAAATATTTAAGAATGGCTCATTTGTAGGAACATTTTTGGTGGGGTTTGAATCCCACCAGCAATATGAAAAGTATTTATCATGAATTATGTTTCCACTGTTGTTGAAAAGACAAAAGTCAGCTCCATTGCTGAGAGTAATATTGTATTTCCATAGAAAACAGAGTAGAACTTGTTTTACTTGACTAAGTATGCAAATTTCACTTGCTATTCTTGCACTAGCTAGTGTGAAGCAAATCCTTGTATATGTAATATGAAGTGACATGTTAGTGAATAGTGTTGATGGTGCAATAGCAAGTGAATATAGCATGCAGAAGAAAAAAAAAATCTCAGGCTGGTCCCATGCCACAGTTTACAACTGTTGTAAGCCTATTTTAGTGTCTTGGTACACTTTCATGTTTTTCTGCCAATTTTTTCAAAGATAGATTACTTTTATGACTTTGATTTCGCTCCACTGACTGTCAAAACCCTTCTGAAAGGGGGTCCACAAAGGAAAGACTTCACTTTTAGAGGAGCAAATTCTCTCTTCTAAGAATTGAACCCTATTGAGAAGGGTTGCAGATATACCCAAAGGAGTTGCTTTTGCCTGAAAGTGCACCCATTCACCTTAAAAATAAGAATTGTTGATATAATTGAGCCGCGACACGAGAAACGAACAAAGTGGTTGTGCGCCCAGCAAAGACTCAGATAAGCCTGGACATTTGCCCAGTCTGATCAGCGTCTTCGCTGTCCGCATGGAGGTAGCTTAGACCCTTAGCTACCCTTTAAGCATTTAGCAAAGAGTCTGAATAGACTGGGCGGATGCGCTGAGTCTGCGCTGTGCGCACAACCACTTTGTTGGTTTTCTCGTGTCGTGGATCATATGTACACATGTCAGGTGTAGATATGTATCCAAATGAATCAAAATGTAAGTCCCTGTTGCTTGTTTATGTTTGTGCTCATCATTAGTATTAGTTAAAGATTAAAACAGCTGATCATTCCACTATTATCATATTTACTAAATCATGACGAAACATGTCAGACTAAGCACATGTTCAGTCTGGTTAGGCCAGACTGGCTCCCTTTATGAAGTGTATAAGGTTTACACAAACTGTGCCAGTCAGAAAGTGCTCCTGATAAGAAAGTGCATATGTCCAGTATGGTCCAGGCATGCATAGAGCATTATTAATGAGCCACGACATGAGAAGACCAACAAAGTGGTTGTGCACACAGTGAAGGCTCAGATCAGCCTGGGGAATGCTATATGCTTAAAGGGTAGCTAAGGCTTAAGCCAGCTCCATGCGCCCAGCGAAGACTCTGATCAGACCAGGCAGATGCTCAGGCTGATCTGACTGCGCTGGACGCACAACCACTTTGTTGGTTTTCTCATGTTGCGGCTCAGTTGTTGAATGTGAATGGCTACACTTACTCTGCCATTTCATATTTGCCTGTTTTCTCATTAGAGATCAACTTTTAAGGGAAATAATTTGCTCCCCAAGGAGGGAGTTAAATCTTTCCTTTAAGTGTAGACCCCATTTTGGAAAGGCTTTTTTCCAGCAAAGCAAACAGGAAGTCACAAAATTTGTCCCTCATTGTGAAAATGGTGGAAAAAGATGGAGATGTATCCATTCACTATATGACATGTTTTTATCTCACCTGTGTCTAAGAGAAAGCGAGAAATAGGTATTGTTTTCCACCATCCCCCAAATCTTGTAAACTTCCTTGAGTTAGCTCTGTTTTTGTGACAATATCCAAACAAGTGAGGCGCAATGTTCTGCAGAATTTTTATCTGAAGATGTTTGAAGCAGACAGGTTCGCTAACATTGACATTCTAGGTCAGCTTGTGTATCCACACAGTCTGATCAAGGTTTACACAACACGTGAATCATCTAGTCATTGATCAGGTTGCCAGGATATACAGGCTTTTCTGATGAGGTGCTTTCTCCCATTTTCCACATATTGTGCTATCTCCCATAGTAATTTATGTTGAGCATACATGTAGATAAATTGAGTACTGTAATGTGCCTAAGTTTTGGGACACCTAAAATAATTAATTTTCCATTTGGGACAAATGGAAAATTAATTGTTTTAGGTGTCCCAATACTTACACAGATTACGGGTATTTAATGCTGATTCCAAATATATTTTTTCTCATATCTCCATAAAATTTAAGGGCCAAAAAAGCAGACACCCAAATTTATGTCTGCAAAATTTCTAAAACTGTTTTGTCGGAGCTGTATTATTATTCACAATTCAAAGACTAGAGGTCAAAAAGGGTAGATCCAGATGAGCGGCCTCATCTGGATCTACAGTTGCCAAATCATCTGTTTTCATTTTTTGGCAATTTGAATGTTAAAAAGTTATTGTTTTGGCAGCCGGAATGCCACAGCATTTATGTAGAGACTCTAATACAAGTTACTATTTCATTAGAAACTTATCAAACATGTCTTTGACAAATTTCATAGATTTCATATTAAATGACTAAAAGTTAAACACAAGACCAGTTTTAGCGATTTTTAGGCACAGACATTTGTCTGAAGAAATCCATTTGATAATTACAGATGGCAATGGATGTAACGTTAATCATTACAGGCCCTAAATAATTTATATGTAGCATGTAGATCATATAAGTCCTATGTAATGACATTACATCACTGCATAACAGAGCAGTCATATGATAAATTGAGACAATAGCTGAAAATAATCAAATCCTTCCTTGCTAGAGGCCAGAGAATTGTTGTATAATCATGTTCATTGAAGGTACAGTAAAACCTGTCTTAGTGGCCACCTCTATTAAGCAAGCAACCCGTATTAAGCAAGCATGTATTCAGTTCCCCAAACAGGCAAATACATTGAAATGTACCTGTATTAAGCAAGCACCTGCCTTAAGCAAGCAGATTTTGATTATCCCTTAGGTGCTTGCTTAATACAGGTTGGACTGTAGTTTTTTGTGTAGATTTTCATGTTTATAACGCATTGAAATTGTGTATTTCCATTGTTCTGTTTCATTTATTTAGATTTATTTTGTTTCATTGACAAAGAGTTTGTTGATATTTGTGTTCAAAAGAAAACATCTATATGTATTTATTAAAACAGGAAACTTTATCATGGTGTTTCTCCATCTGAGAGCCTTAAACTCCATATGAGGCACGACACGACAAAACCAACGACACAACAAAACCAACAAAGTGGCATGTGCGGCAAGCAAAGGCTCAGGTCAGCCTGGGCATCCGCCCAGCCAGATCAGTCTTCCCTGCCCGCATGGAGGTAGTTTAGAGCCATAGCTACATTTTATGTGCAAAATGAAAACTGTGACCATATTGGGCAGCTGCCCAGGCTGATAGGAGTCTTCGCTGGGTGCATAGGAGTCTTCGCTGGGTGCATATGCCACTTTGTTGGGTTTACATCACATAGGAGTTGAGAGGTATGCTTTCAGGGGAAGCAACTCTGCCATATTCATTTTTTGCTGCCCTGCCTAATTGTGTGCAACTCCCAAAAAATTTGCTTCTACTAAGCAGGGCAGATTATTTCTTTTAAGCACCCCTGGTTGACCATGTATATACAAAAAAGAGTTGTTATGAAGTGAAAAAGAGTCATAGATACCAAATGACCTGATGACCAGGTCGTTTGGTAACTATGACTATTTTTGGTTTTGTAACAGCTCTTTTTTCGTTTCTAAACATTCTTGAAAAGACTGTTATCCAGGCATGTTTAGAGTAGACCCATATAGGAAGGGCTACATCAAAATAAATTGCTGGCAGGATTATAATCCTGTTTACGATGTTAAGCATCCCACTGCCAATGGGATTTAGACCTGGTACTGTTAGCACAGGAAACAAGCACCTAACAGACTGCACTGCATAGGCTCCAATTCAAAAATAGTATACTTAAACATTAAACAAAGATCAAATTTAACTGATTGCATTCTGGGTATTTTTTTTTGTCTGCTGAAATTGTCGTCTGCATCAAAAATCAGAATATTTTGACAATATTGGTCTAACTAACTCTTGTAGAAATGATGTCCAGGCAGCAAACAGTTTGGATCTCAGATCAGACCCCACGTTTGTGGGGCCTGATCTGGAACCATGGGGCCTGATCTGGATCCAAACTGTTTGCCCAAATACCCCTAAAGGGGTATCCCGAATGGAATGGGTTAATAATCATTTTGCCTCAGCGATATTCACTGGCACATTGTATTATCTTGTGCCAGGCATTATTTATTTTCAGTTGTACATATGTCTTTAGTGTTTCTATTGGGAACAGATATAACTACCTTAGAACCATGTATGTCAATGGCAGTACTCCAGATAAGAAGGGGTAATGGATAATTCTGAGATAATTTTCAACAGAAACATGTTGTGACCGCTCATTAGAACCGTCTCGGTGAGACGGTTATAATTAGGGGTCACAGCATACCCTTTAATCGTAGAATATGGAAAATTATTCCTGTTACCTCTTCTTATCTGGAGCTCTGAAATGTAATTATATTTGTGCTGGTGAGGTGTGTGTGTGTGTGTGTGTGTGTGTGTGTGTGTGTGTGTGTGTGTGTGTGTGTGTGTGTGTGTTAGGATGTTACTTTTATAAAGCAAACTACACGAGTTTTCCAGGGCCAGAGACAATGTGGTATGTAGATGGTACTGCTTGGATAATTTTACTTTGTTGCCTCTTGATAGAACCATCTCTTTTGAGGGGCCAGACTTAACACTTGACACTGCAATATTTGATATATGTATTTGTTTATTAGACACTGGTTTTTCCCTTCCAAAATAATCCCAAAAAAAGAGATCTGTCCAACAATATTGATCTAGATTTTTGGAATTCTATCCAATCAAATGTATATCAGTTTTACAAGACATATCTATATTTTTTTTTTTAATTGTTTTAGAAAGGCTAAAACCAATCTTATAGCAGAATTTACATGTTTGGGGTCATTCTTATAGTTGAATAAATATGTAGTGCTCTCTTTGGGAAATTGTGCCTGTCACTGATGAAAATACTACTACGGGTAGTATTAAAGCTACTACCGGTAGTATTAAAGCATACAGAGATATAAGTATATGAGTTTTGACATGGAAAGAGGGTGCTTAACATCTATGCAAATAGCAAAATCCTGCACAAGCCTGTATATCTGTGCAGTCTAATCAGAGCCATTGCAGTTCACACACACTTTGTATGGAGCCTGATAAAACTCCAGGCACAAAAATGAAGGCACAAGCTAGGCTGCGTGGATTCATGACTTGTTGAAGTATATGCTGTTGGTGTCCTCTTTTAGCATGTTTCGACTCGCACAGAATTTAATGGTCATATTCCTTATTTTTTTGGTTATAAGACAGGGCTTTCCCCAGAGCTCCAGATAAGAAGGAGTAACAGGGATAATTTAGAGATAAGTTTTTCATATGTCTCAACAGAAACATGTGACCCCTCATTAGAACTGTCTCACTGAGACGGTTCTAATGAGGGGTCACAACATATGTTTTTATGGAGAAATAAGGAAACTTATCCCTAAATTATCCCTGTTACTCCTTCTTATCTGGAGCACGATTTCCCTTTCTGCAAAAGTACCCCATATATGTAAATCAGTTATGTGTAATTTGACAAATAGGGTTTTCTCTTCCTACAAAATATCTTGATTCATCTTGGAAGATGGATCTAGATTTTTTGGATTATTTAAGATGGATTAGATTTTTGGGATTATTTACCGTATACAAGGTAATTTTCGCGGTGTTCTATTTTTCGCGGCATTTCGCGGTCACTTAGAGACCGCGAATATTAAAATTGCGAAATAATTTCCTGTTTCTTACAAAGTATCTTTGGTAGACACAGTGTTCATATATTTTGTTTCTATTTGCTTCGGTAATTTCTGGTACTTTTTACTTGAGCCAGTTCTTTCATTAACCTGCGGCCACCCCGCCACAGGTTAATGAACGAACTGGCCCAAGTGAAAAAGAAGCAGTTTTGCTTTTCGCGCATGTTGCTAACCGCGAAAATTAAAAATTGCAAAAATTAATGTTTATGTTTTTGACCCTTAACCGTGAAAATTTGAACCCGCGAAAATTACCGCATATACGGTATCTGAATACTTAAGATCATTATTTGCATTATGTTGCTTGTGGTGAAAAAAAAGACAGGTATGAAATGCGTGCCCAAAGTATGCTTGGTGATTGGATATGACTATTTTGTATCTCGGAAATATGTTGTAAAATTAGGTGGTTATTGGTTTTAAAGTATGTGTTGCAAAACTGTATGTTAGATTCCTCATACATGAAACAGAAAATAAATCAAATAAGAATCTTATTACTTTCTTTTTTCTTCCGATTCCTCACAGGACATTACCCTGTTTTTATTTTTCGCAGAATTGTGCCCCTTTGTATTTTTCTTATACTAATTTCATACTAGCTTCATGTCTGCTCTATATCTTTTAAACTGTTAGCGATTTTCTCATGAAAGTTTGTACAATTATAAAGCGCTATCAGATGATATGCAAAGAAAAAGAACTATAACCTTTCTTTCACTTTTGATGGAATTATGCCCCTTTGTCATTTTGAATTCGCTTCACGTCCCCTCCATAGTTTTAAGTGTGTAAAGCTTGCCAAATATGGAGGATTATCAGACAAAGAGCAGAGAAAAAAAGCCATAACCCTACTTTCAATTTTGATGGACTTATCTCCCTTTGTATATTTCTTACAGTGATTTCATATCTGCTTTCTAACTTACACTGTATAAGATGTTGATTTGAACTTTTTACAAATGTATAACATCATCAGCAGGAAATATTATATTGAGGTGTCCATGTCTGTCTGTCTATCCATTCCTCTGTCCTTTAACTTTGTCAGCTCCATATCTCCTAAATCCCAGGAAAGATTTTATAAACTTGGAATCAGATGTTCATAGTACATGTATTAAGATAATGTGCAGAAATTACATTTTAACAATGTCTGACAAAGGTCAAGGTCACAACATTCTGAAGGATATATTTTATATCTGTTCCATACCTTTAAAACTGTTATATTTCTTATGAAAGTTTGTAAAAGTATACAGTGCCATCAGGGGATATGCAGAGTAAAACAGAATTACCCTATATCTCTTTTTAGTGCCCCTTTGTGAATGCAAAGGAGACCTTATGCTATACCCTTGGCGTCATAGTCTGAGTATGCATAAGCGTCAGCATCCTTGTTTGGCATCTGTGATCAGGTTAACCAATGTTAACAATTGTGTTTAGCTCTCTGTTTAAGACTACAGCAGCTACAATCAGCATACTTGATACATATATACATCCATAAAACTGCAGCAGCTGCATCACACAATAGCTTGTCCTTGACCTATATATTACTGTAAACAGACTTTGGTGTTTGACACCATTTTTTACGGCAAAATATTTAGTTTTGATGATACTTTTGAGACAGAGAGTTGACACTTGGTCAAATAGCATGTCCCTATAATTGTAGCAGCTGCAAAGCATCCATGCTGACTCCTGTGCTCTTGACCTTTATTTATGGACATTTATATATTGTCCCATGATTTTGCCTTATAATTCCATCACTGTTTGGTGAATTAGCTTTATACCTGGCATAATGGATGTCTAACTTTACAAATGACCTCATAGTATTTATAGCTCACTATGACCTACATTTCATGGTTCAATGGTTTTGACATATCTTGAGCACTACTGAGCACATTTCCATCATACCTGGGATAATGGTTCAGTCCGACTCTGCAAATGACATCATACTATTGTAGGTCACTGTGACCTATATTTCATGGTTCAATGATTTTGCAATGTAACTCCAACACTGTTTACTAGATTAACATCGTACTTGGCATCATGGATTAGTCCGATACTTTGAAGGACCTGATAGTATTTGAGGCCACTCTCACATACATACCAAGGTTCAGTGACTTGAGTACAATACAGTTGAACTTCACTGGCTCAAACAGGCTTAGTACTATGAAAATTGGCTCAAGCCAAAGGTAGTTCTAACCATCCACGCCGACAAGCCATCAGAGTTCAAGCCACTGAAATTCTATTGTAGTAGGTACATGTATTCACCTGGGAAAATGGTTTAGCCTGACACTGCATTTGAAGCACTTTGTAACTGTGAGAATGAGGCACTTTTAGTTGTCATCTGACAACTCTTGTTATTTTTCTTATAGCGATTTTGTGTCTGCTCCCTATCTGTCAGACTGTTTTAGACTTTGCTTTGAAACTTTGTACAAACATAAAGGTACTATCAGACAATGTGCAGAGACTCTACTTACAATGTTGACAGAATTATGACTTTTGTATAACTTTTATTGTGAGTTCAAATCTACCTCACTACTGAAGATTTCAGTTACTGACAAAATTCTGTTTTAGACTTTGCTTTGAAACTTTTGTTTCATAATTTTTAGGGAAACAAACAGGATGTCACAAAAGTTGTTTCCCTTTTTAAAAATGGCAGAAAAAAGGTGTATCATTTCACTTAAAGGAAAACACTCCCTAAAATGCAGGTTGAACTCAAATTGAAGATTCTAATAAAACATAAAATTTGCCGAAAATTTCATGAAAATCAGACTTATCTGAAGAAAGATATGACAGTTTAAAGATATTAAAATGTTGAGCTGGGAACCAGCAAATCTGGAGTTGGTTACTTCATAAACTCAGTCAAAAATGAAAATCCTAAATAAATCAAGTTTGAAACAAACTGTAAATAAATGAAATGCATAAATCTATATTTTACTTCATAAAGAAATGATCAAAACTAAATAATACTGTAAGAGTACGAAATTTATGCTCTTAGTCTAGATTTGAATATTTATCACGTGACATGAACTTCCGAAACGGGGGCCTTGGAGGCCGCCATTTTGCATTTTTAAAATCTTCATAATTATCTTTCTTATTTTAAGTCCGATTTTCATGACATTTTCACCAAATTTAATTGCTAATCAAGACCTATAATTTGAAGTCTGTTCGTATTTAAGTGAGTGTTTTCCTTTAATATACACTGTAGATACAGTAGATTGCAGTGTAGATTCTGAATTTCCAACAGGCCATCAAATGTAACAGTTCAGTCCAGTTAAAAAGATAACAGAAATGGGTACCGGTACGTTGACTCTAAACAAGACATTAATTCATTGAATCCTTTATTATTTATTGGAGTATGAATTTGTTGGACAAAATCTTTTAACTTTCTAAAACATTTGCTGGGAGATTTCATAAATGAACACAAAACTTAATATAAGTAATACCTTTTTCAAACAAGATGGCTATGATGGCTCATAACCGCTCACCTAAGGGGCAACAACACTGGGTTTAATGGTCAGATTTTGCCCAGTATCAAACTTGACCTGAGATCTTGTTGACATACGCATACTAAAGTCAATATGGTCATCTCTATTAAGGGATCACCTGCCTTAAGCAGCCACCTTTTCTGGGTCCCCTGAACCAAAATACAGTGCAACTGAACCTGTATTAAGGGGTCACTCGTCTTAAGCAGCCACTTTTTGTCTTTCCCTTTGGTGACCCCTTAAGACAGGTTTGACTGTATGTAAGTTTGATTGTGATTGCTATAAAATGTAACCACTATGTTCACAAGGTTTAGTGGTAGCAGATGGACAGAGGATCAATGGTGACTGATCACAATAGCTCACTGTGAGCACTTTGTGCTCAGATGAGCAAATAGAAATTATGGACTGAAATGAATTCTATGAGCAGGTTGGATGCAACCAAGTAGGACATATTTGACAAGAAGGGTGATGATCAGTGCAACATTATGACAATACAGTGAAGTGATGTTTTGAGAGAAACATCAGTCAAAATTGGTGCAATAACTATTAAAGATCAAAACCATCCATGGCTGGTATTTCTTTCTTCTACATCTAATATCAGACTTGATGAACCACCCAAAATAACCTAGCAGTATCCTAGTAACAGACCTAACATTTTAATGATAAAATTATGCATATGGCGTAAGCTGAACACAAATGGAATTTCTAAGAATAAAAACCCAAGAAAAACCAGTGGCGGATCCAGAGGGGGTTTGGGGGGTTCAAACGAACCCCCTCTACAGCTTAAATTATTTCATTTTCTTTCAGCAAAAATTGGTCGAACTGCGCAAATCAAAACCCCCTCAGCTAATTTGAACCCTCCATCCAAAATTCCTGGATCCACCCCTGAAAACCTTCTGGTGTGGGATATGTTGTTAGAATAGCTTCGGCTAGCCAAATGTGATATATCCAAATGCAAATGTTTTCATGTGGAATAACAGAACTCAAGTACCTACAAAAAGAGCTCTGTCCAGAGCTCCAGATAAGAAGGGGTAACAGATAACCCATCCTGATTCAAAGATAAGTTGGTACACCATTCTATTTTCCTGCCTTTTTTTGCAAAGTCAAACAACTTCTGTGAATTCCTGTTTACTTCCCTAGACTATACAATCTTTCTAAAACGGGGTTCTACTCTTAAAGGAAAGCATTTAAATTCATTTCTTATAGATATATTACCATTGAAAAACAGTGGCAAAAATAACAACAATTCCATGTAATGCAGTCTCGCCTGTCTGGGCATAGTCACAAAGCTGCCCTGTGAAACCTTGACACAGTTTACGCCACTGACTCCTGAAAAGTAATACCTATGTGTGGCTTCTGCTAGTCACAGGCAAGACAAAAATGGCAGAGTTTCTTCATCTGAAAGTGTACCAATTCACATTATTTACACTGCCACTGACTTCCCATAGGTAAACCGTATAGAGCAACTGGCTTCATACACCGATGAAAGACAACTGATCATGTGATGTCATGAAGAGACGTCTAAGGTAAACGAAAGTCTTGATTAGTCCACGTAACGTTCGACTGATGCAATGTTATAGGGACGGCTGTTTAATGTAATCGCGGAATAAGTCTTTGACGCATATTTTGCACATTCTAGATTAAATCACCACGAAAACAGCACAGGAAGGGTCTAAATGTAAAGTGTAAATATCAGAATAAAAATTGATTTTTCAGCGTTCATCGTGTGATGAAGCCAGTGGTCTTCACGCTTCATGGAATTTTAGCTCCGACCACTGGCTTCATCACATGATGACTGCTGAAAAATCAAATTTCAATTCTTAATATGTAAACAATTTCAGAGCGCTAGTTAAGGTGGGTTTTTGCAGAAAGTTCTGAGACAATTTTTTCTATTTCTCAACAGGTATGTTGACTTCTCATTAGAACCATCTTGGCAAGACAGTTTAAATTAGGGATCATAGTCTCCTTTTACGCAGAAATATGGAAAATTATCCCTAAATTATTCCTGTAAGCCCATCTTATCTTAAGCTTTAAATGCCTCATAGGTTTCTATAATGAACTGTTCCATCCTTGAATCTGGACAAGTCCATTTGTCACATGACTCTATATGAATATTTACAATACTTGTGGGTGCTCCTGATAAGGGATAATAGGGACAATTGATGGATAACTGACCATATTTCTCAATGAAAACATATGTTGTGACTCTTATTAGAACCGTCTCACCAAGATGGTCCTGATAATGGGTCACAACATATACTAGTATTGAGAAAAAAGCAAAATTATCTCAGAATTATCCGTAAAACTCCACTTTATCTGGAGCTCTGACATATCAAACAGAATAGAACCCTTCAGAGAGCTCATATTGGCATCTTACCAGGATCTATACTGTTTTGTTCAGACAGGCTGTAAATATGGTAAGAGTAAAGACCAGGGCCCATTGTTCAAAGCATCGTTAGCCTAGCCAGCTCGTTAAGGGATCAACCCGTGAAGTGTTTTACAACTTTGTAAACAAATACATTGATTTTTTTGTTGAAAAAAATATTAGAGGCTTTAGCAGTGCAAAAGCCTCTCACATTTTTCAACAAAAAATATTGGCATATCTGAGATATTGATGCTTGAAATTTTAAGGAAATGATAACTAATGACATCGTTAGTTTTGAACAACCGACCCCATAATAACTACCAAAATTCTAAGTATTGGGACAAAAAGGTCTGAGCCAACTGTTACCCAGATCGAGCAGTCAGTCTGATCAGAGACTACACTATTTGCCATTCCATTTGCATCTTTTGGACACATTACTGCACTGTAAAACCAGGCCCTGAGGTTATAAAACTTTAGTACATTCTCAAACTCAAAATAAAGCAGACTGATTGGCTGCTTCAGAGCACATGCTAGGAAGCAGCCAATCAGTGTGCTTTATTTTGAGTTTGAGATTATACTCAACTTTTATAACCTCGGACCCAGACTGTTCCTTTTTTAGGACAATTATGGTCACTATTACAGGTGTCCCAATTTTTAGAATGTTTACAGCAATTCTGTATTTTGTCTGTTTTGTACACAGCCACAGAAACACAGCCAAACCAGTAAACCTTACAGTATTATACCATTGCAACTGAACCAGGAAAAGTAATAGCTTTGTGAGACAGGTGAGACAATAAGAGGCCCAAATGAGAACATTCGCTCCCCTGAGCTTATAATAACTAAAACAAATAGTTGAATGGAAGCCGGGAGTTACAGGGGTGACCATCAGCAGCCGACATGGTATAAATTTTGACTTTGAATTTTTTTATGGGCGGCTGCCCTGGAGCAGTTTGGTACATGCACTGATGAAATTCATAAGGCTAACAGAATCTGAGAAAAATACTGCTCTTCATAAGTTGACAAGATGTCAGCTTTTACAACAGCAGACCTCGAGGTAGAGAAAGTAAATAAAGACAACTCACTGAACAAATCAAAAACAAGAATTCTGAGAATGCTGTCTGCCTAAGAACTAAACTAGAAAATTCTGCTAAAGTATACATCATCAACAGCCAGAAAAGTAACATCTATGTCTCAATTTCTGCTAGCCACAGGACAAAATTTAAGCTACCCACATGGGCACACAATGCTTGTACAATGTCTATCAAGTGTTGTTGCAACATCATGGACAAGACTTGTGCTGAAAAACATAGGCTGTTGCCCTTGACTATGCCTACATCAGAGCTCTAGATAAGAGGGGTATTAGATGATAATTAAGGGATAATTTTCTTTATTTCTCATTGAAACCATATGTTGTGACCCCTCATCTTTGTAAACAAAGTTGAGACGGTTCAGATGAGGGGTCACAACATATGTTTTTATCCAGACTTAACAAAAATTATCCCTAATTATCACCAATTACCCCCCTCTTATCTAGGGCTCTGTACATATGTTCATATATTCTGATAGAATAGAATGCTTATTTACTGAAAACAAAATATTGGTAGATTTTATTTTGGCAACTTTCATTTTTACAGCCAATAGCACCAACATTAAATAACCAGTCGACCTAATTAGCTCACATGCCCCAATAAGCGCACATCATGGTAATTTCTGAGGCATATTACCAAAAGAGCACAATATTTTTTGCTCGTTTGTCTCTTTGTTTGCTTGAAAAACTGAATGTTTAGATTATTAAAGATGCTCAACCCTGACAAGATTATACAGCGTCTAAACGTCAAGAAGTTTGCTTGAAATGAGCTAAAAATGTTACAAAATCTTTCAGTTTTCACTTGCAATGCTTCTCTATCCCTCTATGACTATAAACAGCTTTTCTCAGGGCTCGGTTGTTCAAAGCATAATTAGCCTAACGAGCTCGTTAAGAGGTCAACTGGTTAAGTGTTTTACAACATCATTACCAAATATACTGATTTTTTTTGTTAAAAAATGTGAAAAGCTTTTGCAGTGCAAAAGCTTCTCACATTTTTTCAACAAAAAGAATGTGGCATATTTGAGATACTAACATTTGAAATTTTAACGAAACGTTAACTAACGATGTTGTTAGTTTTGAACAACTGGGCCCAGATGTTTAACCATTTATTTTGGTTTCTTTATTATATGATAATGCTTTGAAACATGAGCTTATAAGAAGGAAAGTTTACTACAAGTATTTGCCACCATTTTGATAGGTTAAGCACATAGGGTGCTAATAAGGTCGATAACTGTACTGGCAAGTATAAACTATTTACATACTATGATTTGGCCTTCATCAAACCACTTCATTATTCTGATTACCATATTTGACTATAACACGAACCCTGCCACTTCTGACCCTCCAAAATAACCCCAAATATTTAAATCAAACTCGTGTAATTCTGTCCAAGATAGGATTTTCCCTTACAAAACAATCCCAAAAATCTGATCAGATTTTTTGGGTTGTTTTGGATGGGAAAACCCCTCCCCCTAACCCCATCTTATTACCAAATAAATATGGTATCGTCTAAAACTCTCTTTATGTAGAGCTCTCGAGTTTAATTTCAGCACCCACATCAGCACAAATATAGTCACAATCAATTAAAAATTAATATCCATCACTTTGATCCCTATATGGTAACACAACCCTGATCACATGATCGGTATAAAAGATCTAAAATACTTCATGTTTAAATTGAATAAAATACAAATATTAAAAGAATGTATACATATTCAAAGAACAATCTTTAACACATATTTTGTAAGTACCTAGCTCTGAACATTGTAAGAACATATTCCTAGAACAATCTTTAACACATATGTTGTAGAGTAAGGGGACATGGCTTCACACACTTTTAGGACTTTTGCAGCACTAGCTGACAAAGCTAGTTATCTATTGCCCATTTGTTTGTATCATGGTATACCCTGGCCTTTGCATAAAATAAAACATGTCAATATTTGACTTCAGGTTGTGACGTCATATATAGCACGTGCCGTTAATTGTACTGCCGTTCAACATGATACTTTGCGTATATGAGGGCATGGCTTCGAACACCCATTCTTGCAGAAAATAGAAGTCTTTTATGCGCCATTTACTATTCTATCATAAAGTCTAGGACCAATAAATACAAAATATTTAACTAGAAATAATACCCTATCATTATTTATAGTTTGCAAGGTAGTATTATGATCTTGTTGCTCGTTCCATTTATGCAAAGTCAAAAACCAACGATTTCTGAAAATATTTTTTGATTTAAAAAAGACTGGTTCATCACTCATTGACAACATATCGTTGAAGCCATCACTCATCGAGTGCATGATCTACAGTGGCTATAAGACTTTCTGAATTGATAAATATAAATAATATCTGGACTTTTGTTTATAAAATTCGGGTCCAAAGGTCATGGTCCAGAGCAAGGAAAAACGTCTGCATCTATGAAATATGCATTTTTATAACTATTGCACGCTTTCTATACTTAATAAAGCAAAATACAATTTCATAAATCATTCAGGATCTAGATTTTGACAGAATGCTACCATTAATTTTGCCTCATTATAAAGTAATAAGTTTTGCTGACTTTGATCTGAAAATGTTAAACATTTTGGCGCCAAAATGCACGTGCTCCACTAGACGAGAAAGTGATGTCAAAATGTTTCAGTCATCATCCGTGAAACATTTGTAGAAAACAATGATGTTCTGACAAATGATGAATGACACATAGAAAGAAATCCTGAAGGTGTGCGAAGCCATGCCCTGTGCGAAGCCATGTCCCCTTACTCTAAGTACACCTGGCTCTTAAAACTGTATATATATATTCATAGAGCAAAATGTTGTAGGTACCTAGCTCTTAAAATTTTTGCACTCTCCCTGAACACATGACAATTACTGGCATTTCACAATGTTGATCAGGCCCAGAGGTTATAAAACTTGAGTACATTCTCAAACTCAAAATAAAGCACACTGATTGGCTGCCTCCGAGCATACATTCTCAAACTCAAAATAAAGCACACTGATTGGCTGCTTCCCAGCACATGCTCAGAAGCAGCCAATCAGTGCGCTTTATTTTGAGTTTGAGAGTATATTCAAGTTTTATAACCTCGGACCCAGGTCCTACTGTCTAACTAGCCTTATCAGATGCAGTGTTCACTGTTTCCTTTTTGTTTCAAAAGAAAATCAGAAGTGGACAAACTTCTATAATGACCCATAATAAGGAGCACATGTGCCGGAGCAAACAGGTTACTCCAGAAGGATCAGAATCTCTAAGCAGTCTGATCGGGGTGCACACCGATTGCTCTTTTGCTGGCAGCTTTTTAATACTTTGCCATATACCGTAATGACCCTACATATTCAGACAGAAAGGTCTGAGCAAACATTGTAGACCCAGATCTGCTCCTGAAGGAGCAGTTTGATCATAGTCTACAACGTTTGCCATTCACTAAGCATCATTCGCATGCATAAATGTGTGTAAAATGCACTTTCTCGGAATTTTTTTACAATAATTGTCTGATTTTTGGGTATCTGAAATTTTAGGGTCATTATGGTAGTTCCATAACCTTGTTTATGACAATTATGGAAAATGGATAAGGTATCGATATTCAGGGTCATAAGGGTACTAAATTTTCTAGTTTTCTTACGGTGTATGAATACATTTTCGGGGAAAGAACTCTGCCATTTTCATTTTTGCCTCCTTTTGGAATGGGGGTCAACTCTTAAAGGAAAGAATTTGCTCCCCTAATTCATTCTTTTAAGAGTGGACCCCATTTTGGAAGGGCTACATTGTCCAGGGAAGCAAACAAGATGTCAGAAAAGTTGTCTCCCTTTGTGAAAATGGCATAAATATATTGACGTGTACCCATACATCTTAACTGAGCCGAGGATTTATTTGCGTTCACACACCAGTTTCAGCAAATTCCTCCTCGCTGGAGTTATCTACAAGATTGTCCGAACTTTCATCAGTGCCCTCAGGAATCTGCCTTTCTTGATCTGATATTGATCCCTCATTGGCTACATAAATCACATGATCCCTGTTTACACCATTCTGACTTGTAGGATGCCCATTTGTATGATTCATCCATCTTTTATCAGCCATAACTTGTGTACCTTGATTTTCAATCTCACAATCTTTTTCATAAATCTCATGTTTTCTGTGGTCTACATGCTTCAATGTTTCAGCATTATCATTAGACTTAGGCCCATGAGACCCAAACGTGTCTGGTTTTTCAGTCTTTACTTGCTCCAGCTGAACAGTTTTATTGTCATTATTTATAGCACCATTATTAGACAACTGATCGGTATTAATGAACACATCATCTTCAGTAATGTCACCATCATTAACTTGAATGACAGGTATTTTGTATCTGGGTGTATCAATACCTTGTTTATTCTCTCCCATTCTCTCTGAATTTTCAGCCTCTTTGAAACCTGAACTTTGTGGATATGCATATGGTTTAATTTTACTTTTCTTTGGACTTCCCTTACTAGACTTTTTATTTTCTCTTTGTGGAGTCAAATGACCATTTCTGTCTTCATTTGTGGTCTTTAATTGACTGACCTCTTTAAAGGTCATTAGAACAGGTTCCTCAGCTTCAGGAGTATCATAAACATCTTCATATTCATGATACTTTTCATCTGGTGCTATCTGAGTAACGTCAGGATAAACATAACCTGTAAACTTCCTAGTATGACTTGCAGGAGACTTGATTTTCTCTTTCAAACCATGATTCCTACCACTGTCTAGCACTACAGGAGTTACATTATATGTTTCATTATGTACATGTTTGGTTTCACCATTTATTCTTCCAGGAATCTTTTTAGCATTTGCATACACAGGTGTCTGTCTGGAGACCTTATTGATAGGTGTATAATAGTCCTCTGGTACAATGTATTGCTTTACTTTACTTTTTCCTGGAGTAATATACACACCATCTCTGAGTTGCTCTTGATTTTCTTTGGCTTTAGAATGACCTTGAGATGAGTGGCCCTCACTCCTCACCCCTTTCACTTTAATATCTCCATGACAATTTTGAACGTCACTTAAAGTTTCTGTATAGCCATATACACTGTCCAGATTGGGCTGTCGAACATTATAATTTCTGTCCCTTTCATTTCTTAGTAACAAGCTTTTGCTTTCAATTTCAAAGGAGTATTTATCACCCTCTGAACTCTGACCCTTACTTCTCCGCACTGGCATGCTGTAAATTTCTTCTTGATTTGAAGAAGTAGATGAGGTGCCAGAATTGTCACATGACGAGACAAAGTCAACATATGATGGTGGACCCGTGTAAGGTGGGGGAATTTCTGAACTCACATAGCTTTTCATTGATTTAGAAGATATGTCTGACATTTTATTGTGAGATCTTTGTCCTTCATTAGGTTTTCCAGTTGTATTTTTAAACATATATGGATTTTGATTCAAAAGAAAATTATCTCTTATTGCTACTTCTGCGTAGTCATTTTGATGTTTCTTCTGAGCTGATGTTTGTCTTGTACTACAAGGAGGATCGGATCTTTCACTTGATACTGAGGAATTGCGGGAGTTATTTCTCCCACAGTCAACTATATGGAAAGCCGACTTTCCTCTATGTACTGGTTCTGATGGAAGATTTTGGTCCACTGATTTCTGCCTTCTAACTGGCTGTGGCTGTTCCACAGTTTTTGGCCTTCTGATTGGCTGTGGAGGTAGAGTGTTTTTGCTCTGCCTGTGTATAGGCTGAGGAGGTAGAAAGTAGTCCCGTACAGTGGCCCTGGATTTGGGTTTTGGTCCCTTAAAATTCAACATATTATCAGAATAAGTCACATAGTGCATATTGTCAAGAGAACTGCCCTTATTTCCATGTACGTAGGGATTATGTTTAGCAGTATTATTTATATTTTCATTATAACGATTGCCATACATCAAACTGTTATCATTTTCACTATCTTTGTCAACATGATTTTGAATCAGTGACTTAACCTGTGCATAAAAGTCTCTTTCTTGCTGACTTGCACTACCGTTTTGTCGTCTGTATGGTTGAGGAGTATGAGATCTTATATTCTGAGGAATTTTTGGTTGATGTGATGATGGCTGTGGGGTTATTGCTCTACGTGGGCTTGGCAAACTATTAATATCTTTCTGTGAGTTGTAAGCTTTAGTTTCTTCTAGGTATCTCATCTGAAGGTTCAAAATCAACATCAACTGTTTTGTATCAAGATTATGAAGTGTCACTGCTCGTCTTCCCTTCCGTCTGTGTGCTTTTAATTTTCCCTTCTGATTTCCCTCACTCTGACTGGTATTAAACTCCGGACTTTGTGTATCACCTTGACCACCTGATGTATCCAAGGAATCACATGACCTACTTAACCGCTTTGAAAATGTTAAACTCTTCCTACGAGGGTCTAGATCCTGAGCTGCAAATTTGGAAATCTTGTCCGGAGTTTTTGAACGTCTTCTTGGAAGGGGTGCCTGATCGGAGCTGTCGCTAACAGTTCTAGTTTTTGTCCTTGATGTGACCGGAGTTTTCATACAAGCAAGCACAGCACCAGTAGATTTTGCATTTAAAGCTGGCTGCTGAGACTGAACAGGGCCATATGTGACAGGTGATGTCACATGACTGACAGCAGTCCCTTGATTGGCTGGTGCACTATGACTGACAGCTACAGTCACCTGATCAGTGGGTGTGGTCACAACCTCAGTAGCACCCTCTGTCTCACTATCAGACTGGTTGTGTGAGGTATCAGAACTAGCACTCACTGTGTACACTTCTTCATAAACTTCATCCTGTGTAAAATAATTGGAAATATCGTGTTATTTGAGCAAATTTTACCACTCCCAGCCACTACCGTATTTACCATAAAAAATTTTAGTACATGGGTCTGAGCAAACAGTGTAGACCCAGATCAGACTGCTCCTGAAGGAGAGGTATGATCAGGGTCCATACTGTTTGCTATTCAATCTAGATCTTCAAGATGCGTTACTGCACTGAACAAGATCTGTCACCTGACAGCATAGCTTGCCTGAACTGGTGCTTGTATCTCACCGGCATTTGTCCCTATGCCCTATGGCATGCACTACATTATACTTCATGCAAGCATGTTCATGCATTGTCAACATATTTATAAACAAAACCTTTAAGATAAAATTCTATTTTAATGACCTTGACTTCAGGGTCACCCAATGGGGTGGGGGTAGTATTTTGCGAAAACTTGAGCCAGTATCTAACATCAGTTCAAGGACAAACTAAATCCATCCCAAGCACGATGGAACAGTATGCTATCAGAATACTTTAACCCCATATTTCTACATCCATGACCTTGACTTCAAGGTCATTGTGAGGGATGGAGGTAGTACTCTGTAAAACTTTGGACCAATATCTAACTACAGTGAGAATAGGAGATATACTAAATTGTAAAACTGTAAAATGAGTGTGACCTAATTTTTAATCCCTAAACCCCACCCCAGGGTCTGGCCCTGCAGTATAGTGTTATGTACTGAAAAATTATGTTATGATATAATTAAGTTCCAAATATGAAAGGTTCTTGCCAGTAGTTGCTGAGATATGAATGTTTATAAAGTGTGACTTAAGTTTTGACCCTTATGCCCCACTCCAAGGCCTCATCAAGGGGTGTAATGTTACAGTATAGAAGGATATGCTATGATATGATTATACTGCAAATATCAAAAGTTCTGGTCAGAGGTTGTTGAGATTTGAAACTTTAAACACGAGGCCCACGGGCCACAAAGCTCACCAGATCTCTAGCTCAAAATTGCTATCAAATTTGTATGGGCTCATTTGTACAGGCTAATACAAAATATACATCTACAAAGTCTCAGTCTGACAGTGAGTCTGTTGAGTTGATAACAAAATATGTAACTGTTTTCCATATTTTGATTGCAGTAAATGCCATTTTTTAAGTTTCCTCATCGTAAGTCAATGCAACTCTAATTTGCCATAGCAACCAAACGAAAGAAGCCTACGGATACTACAGATGAAATCTGGGCCTTATCGGCCCAGTGGCTTTATAGGAGATAATGTATTAAGTATTTTTTCAATTTTTTTTGCATTTTGGTTTCCATGGCAACCAATAAAAGGAGCAGTGGGCCAAAAAAACATATAGCTGAAAGAAGACTTCTCAAAGAATATTTCTATAAAAGTTTTGTCAACATATCTGCAATGGCTTGGCAGTAAATGCCATTTTTCAATTTTCCCCATTATAAGTCAATGCAACTCTAAGTTGCCAAAGCAACCAAACTAAAGAGCCGATTTTCATAAAAAACACAAACTATCAATCCCCCAGCCTAAGGATACTACAGATGAAATCTGGGCTTTATCAGCCCAGTGGCTTCAGAGGAGATAATTTTTAAGTTGTTCTTTTTCATTTTTTTGCATTTTGGTTTCCATGGCAACCAATAAAAGGAGCAGTTGGTCAAAAAACATATAGCTGATAGAAGACTTCTCGAAGAACATTTCTATATAAGTTTTGTCAACATATCTGCAATGGTTTGGCAGTAAATGCCATTTTTAAGTATTTAGTTTCCATTTTTTTGCGTTTTGGTTTCCATGGCAACCAATAAAAGGAGCAGTTGGTCAAAAAACATATAGCTGATAGAAGACTTCTCAAGGGACATTTCTATAAAAGTTTTGTCAACATATCTGCAATAGCTTGGCAGTAAATGCCATTTTTCAATTTTCCCCATTATAAGTCTATGGGAAGTCTAAGTTGCCATGGCAACCAAACTAAAAGGCAGATTTTCATAAAAAACACAAACTTTCAATCCCCCAGCCCAAGAATGCTACAGATGAAATTTGGGCCCAATCGGCCTAGTGGCTTCAGAGGAGATGTCGTTTAAAAGTGTTGACGGACAGACGACAGACGACGACGACGGACAACTGCCTATACTATAAGCTCCCCCGGAGCCTTCGGCTCTGGTGAGCTAAAAAACTTTGTCGTAAAACTTAAAGGTAGGTTCCTGGACTAGCGAGAACAATTATGTTCACAAAATAATTTCCACTTTTTCTGAGCAGTATTTAATTCTCTTATTTATCTGAATTTGTTGCTACTGGGAAAATCGTCAGATATTGAAAAAAATAGTCGTTTTCCCTTTTGGTTTATTTTCTTTCGTTGGAATTCCAGTTCTAAAAATAACAATGTTTATTATGTTTATACGTGCGCAATTTCTGATGCTAATCTCCAAAGGTCAATTTTCTCTTGCCCTGAGCTCTCCTAGAGGTCCTGCAATGGGGATGGGTTAAATCTACCCCAAAATGCAATGCAGCATGACGTCAGCTGGGTTATCTATTTTTGGCATGAACTAAAAATAGCGCTAACTGGTGTGCGAAGCAGAGACAGGAAATCCCTTGCAAAACAATTTTCTAATATTTTTTTGATGCACAATTTTTGTGAAACCTATTCATTCCCTTTTTATAAGTGCTTTCCAACAACTTGGATGAAAGACCATCAAAATTATTATGCATTCCAAAGTACAGGAACCTACCTTTAAAAGTGTGATGCCAATATCAGGGTAACAACAACAGCTCTCTGTCCAAACACACTAAAAAACAAACTGTTGCATTTTGAGGCCAGTTACAGTAATTGTTTTAGGTGTCCCAATCTTAGAATTTTTATGATACTAGAAATGATACAACACTGTCAATCATGACAGTTAGATCTAGAGTCGTTAATTAATCAATATCCTCATATGTATGAATGTGCCGCAAAGCCAAGGTGTTGCCAGTCAATCAACTTAGCCAAATGAAACACCATACAATGTACTTGTGTTTCATTAGACACATCTATTCTTGCCTGCTTCATTATGCAAAGAAAACTTTTCACTTGCTCAAAATGACTTAAACACTCACAGGGAGCATTCAAAGCAATCTGGGACAATTTCTCAAAAAAGTCTTATGAAATTCAGCTCTTAAACGTTTTTTATTCCATTCTGAAATAATCACTCAACTTAGATCCATCTGATGAGACAGATCAAGATTTTTGGGATTGATTTGGAAGCAAAAAAGCCCTGTCTTATAATTATAGCCAATGAAATCTGGTGCCTTACCTCAAAGAACCTCCTTTTGTTTGTTTCAATCCTGAGAACTAGAAGAGCAACAATGGATGCCCCCACACAGAGCAGGAACACAATAGCGTAGACTGTGATCAGGGTTAGAAGAAGCTGTGGCAGGGTGTTCTGTATCACAGAGCAGCTTGTTGTTGCCTCAAAATCATACTTGCTTTCTTCTGAAAACAGCAAAACCAGACAAGATTTAGAAACAATAGACTTGCCCAGAATCATTATCTCTGAATGAACTGAACAAAAGTTGCCACGCTGATAGAAGGCAGTGAGAGGAATTATAGAGCACAAGAACAGTTGATTCCACCCCCCTTATCCTTTCAGATATATGCTAGGAAGAAACACAACTACTTGGGATAGGTTTATTGCCCTTGTATACTGCACTTCTTCTCAAGGTCTTCTGTCAATGTGTGCAGAGTCAACAAAATCTCTTATAAAAAAGTTTGGAATTATGCTCCATAGAAAAGTGTTACAGATGGCTGGACAGATGGACAATCACATAGAGACCATCCCCATGTCCCTCTTTGCCGTCAGCATGATTATTCTGAGCGAATGTAAATGTACATCCCTTTTCATTATAGCCAATCAATACATGAGCCATAACACGACAAAACCAACAAAGTGGCATGTGTGCCCAGCAAAGACTCAGATCAGCCTGGGCATCTGCCCCATTCTTCACTGTTGGCAGTTTAGACTAACAGATGCCCAGACTGATCTGAGTCTTCACATGGTGCACATGCCACTTTGACGGTTTTGTGGTGTTGTGGCTCATTTTGTATTCTTAAACTGGATATTCCTGTGATTAAGTGTGATTTATATCAACATAAATCATATTGTTTATAAATACTGTCATATCATGTAAACTGTACCAAGCAATGTGACAAACATTTAACGTTTATATAAATATCAACTTTATTGTATATATCAGATACAGAATGATAAAAGGTTACTGATATATCACTGCCATTTATAAAGGTAATAAGTGCACTTAAAAGGGGAGTAACTCTGTCATTTCTGGTTTTGCCTTCTTTCAGGGTTCTCACTTGAATTCTCAAAACAGGAGTCACAGTGCACATTTTGAGAAAAGTAGAAGTCGCAATATGTAATTTTGTTGAAATTTCCCATTTGCAACTGTAGTTCTCCTGGAGTGGTGTATGTTAAAACATCGAATACATAGAAACTGACCCTTAATGATTCCTTTTGGAGCATGGAATTGGGACTGAATGAGTCAGAGTCCCATGTAAGTTGTTGCTATTTAAAGTTGTCATCAACACCTTCCAATTTGCTACCAACCACCACTATAATTAGTGGCTGACCCCTAATGACTCCTTTAGGGGGTGGAGTCAGGACTGACTGTGGCGAGTCAAATGTGTGCTTTGGCTGTTCTGTCAATTAATCTTAAACCAAAACAATACAATAACATAGGCTACAAAACTATGAAAATTGACAAAACTGACAAAATTATTCATTTACCTCAGAATAGTTTCAAATTTCCTACAAAGTCAATTTCTATTACGAACTCCCAAAAAAGACTCTTTTCTGACTTACAACAAGCAGCTACCGGTAGTTAAAATCACAGAACTGAATATTTGAAATCAAACAATCTGTGGTTGTATAGTGAAACATCTGGGTAGTTAGTCAATATCTTAAATAATTAATTTACAAAGGCAATCATGATTTCTGTACAATCAATATGGCCAAGCACAGATAAATGTACCGTTAAGCTGGCCTTTGAGCCCCAGATAAGATGGGGTATGGAGGATAATTCTTGAGTTAATTTTTATTTCTAAACAAAACGTATGTGGTGACCCTTCATTAGAACCATCTCAGCAAGACAATTCTAATGAGAGTCACAACATTTGCTGTTATGCAGAAATATGAAAAAAATCGTCTCTAAATTATCCCTGTTACCCCATCTTATCTGGAGCACTGGGAATCATCTATCTTAACCCATTCCTTTCGGGATACCTCTTCAGGGGTATCTGGGCAAACAGTTTGGATCCAGATCAGGCCACACAAACGTGTGGCCTGATCTGAGATCCAAACTGTTTACTGGCTAGACATCATCTCTACAAGAGTTAGTTGGACCAATGTTGTCTAAATATTCTTGATTTTTGATGCAGACGACAATTTCAGCAGACAACACAAAATACCCAGAATGCAATGGGTTAATGCTCCATGAAAGGCATATTCACTCATTAGAACTGACTCTTAAATGTTGTGGACTCTCATTAGAACAACTTCTCTTACAAAAGGTCATAGAATACCTTATTAATCCTAATAAACACCCCTGCTCTAATTAAGGCCCCCAGCCTCTTTTCCCAAAATAATGTTACATCAACTTGCATGAATTCCTATTAAAGGTAGCTCTTTGAAATGGGGTCTACTCTTAAAAGAAAGAATTTGCTCCTAGAGGAGCAAATTCTTTCCTATAAGAGTTGACCCCTACTATGAAGAAAGGCAAAATAGTAGTGTTGCTTCCTCTGAAAGTGTAGTCATCACCTTTATATTGCTTAGTAGAGGTAGTTTGGTGGTGGCTGATTTACTACACTTAAGGCTCTAAATACCCCCCTCCCCCTTTCGCAAAAGCAATGCCCCAGGGCGTTTAATAGGATTAATATGGTATGTGATGAACAAAGAAGCAGTATTTCATTACTATATTAAAACCGACCTTCATCTGGAACTGTTTACAGAATGCCATAAAATGCAAATCCTGATCCTAAACTACCATATCTATAATACTAAATAAACGAAGTAACGCATAATCTGCAAAATTGGTGGCATTTTCAAGCGTAATTTCTATACTGGTTCTTTCGCATATTGCTATCATTGATAATTTCGGTTAGCGTGTGTTTTAGTTTCACGTAGATTTAAAGAATTTGGGAATTAAATTCGTCTTTCATTTTAAATTCTCCCAAGTATTTTTCTAGAAACTTCGACTATTGGGCGAATTCTTTTTGTCAACAATGGGTGCGTTCGAGTGAAATTATCGTGTACTCGAATACACGTTTTAAATTAATCCGGTCGTTTCGGTTCTGCGTCGTTATATCGGCGCGCTGCTTAGCAAGTCCAAATTTAGCATGTTCTAATGCAAAAATCCGACCTATGAACGTACGTCATTCCCCATAAATAACGATTTTTTTTTGTATTTTTGCTCATATGTCTAAACAGATGAAGAACTAAATGGTCATAGTCCCGACAGCCCTGGCTCGAAACGACCCATTTTCTTCCAGAACGATAGTCAATACGAGTAGCCAATCAAACTCGCCCACTGAAGAATAAAGCTCAACGCACATGGTCTTTCGAAAAGTTGGACGGACATACGGCGCCAAGTGTGTGCGGCTATGGTTACGTACCGCTGAGCCACTTGGGGAACGTTGTTAGGAGAATTCAAACTGAACTTAACTTTCGAAAAGACAAAAATTAAAAATGTCTAAGGTTAACACACATGCGCCAGGTAACACGCCTGGTAAACTATCACAGGTACCTCCGCTGAGGTACCGATAAAAAGTTGTGACAGGCATCCGGAGCTGCCTGTGACGGACCAAAAACAAACAAAAAGCGGTAGATATTTGTCTTTTTTGATAAAATACATTATAACCAGGGAGTTTCTTGAAAATCAAAGAATGCTATTCGACCCTTCAGAGCTCCAGATAATTTTTACAGTGGTTTCAGTATTTACCAAATGGAATTTTAACCTTTTCAGTATCCTGATGAGTCCTTTCAGTATCGGTACCCCTGAGATCCAGTGGTTGTTCAGTATCTTTTTAACGCACAAATGGTCTCCCAAAATGTCAGTCTACTTGTTCTTGTCCAGGGTTCTTTCCTAAAATTCTGGACAACAGGAACGACCCAGGCCGAACGGGAATAAGGCCGAAACGACCCGGGGCCGAAAGGGAATTGGGCCGAAACGACCCGTTACCGACCCTGACAGTGTTCTGCTTTCCTTTTACCACGCATCAGGGGACGATCAGCTGATCTTTGCTGGCTAGAGTTCACTAGAATTAACCACTGGTTTGCCGAAGCCAAAGTTTTCCAGCTTCGCACAACCAGGTGGGGCCATTTATTGACTGTTCAGTGAAGTAACAGAGACGTTTTTTGCAACATGTTTGTTCAACGAAAATGAAAGTACCTACGCAATCGACCGGAAAGATCATGTGCAATTTAGCGATTGGCTAACGCTCGGTAAATTCCAATACTCATGCTTGTTCCTGGTCTATTAATAAAAACGACCAGTGAATCGGTGACTGTATTTACCGAAACGTACCGAAATACCGAAACGAACTGGAAATACCGAAACGAACAATTAAATATATAGGGAAAATGGCATTTCGGTAATTGATTGTTTATACAGGTACAGAATAGGTGTTAATGATTGTTTGTACAGGTATAGAAAGTGTTGAAGATGTTTTCACAAGTATAATATACAGGTTGATGTGATTAAAGGGATAGATTAAAGTGGCTCTTTGTGTTTAAAATATTACTTTAAAATAGAGATAGATTTTAGTAGATAGCGGAGAGGTAGCGGACGTCTCATGGGTCAGGTTTAGTATATGGCTTACCTCTCATGGGTGGACCGACGGACATATGGGCGGTCGGATCATAAACTTTGAGATAGATAGATAGATAGATAGATAGATAGATAGATAGATAGATAGATAGATAGATCCAGTGTGTTTAGGTAGGTATACACCACCAACAAGATTTTTTTCATAGTGTATTCAAATGAAAAGTACAGCTTCAAATCCGCAAGACTCAGAATCGGGAGCTTAACGTATCTTCGAACTGCATAGATTCAAACCAGTCTGTGAATCCGCCTATATATGGTGTGTGCGAACGGCAAAAGCTCTGGCCAGAATGCGTGGATGCGCAGACTGATCTGAGCCTTAGCTTTTCGCATATACGTTAAGCACCCCTTTGGAATAGCATTCTATTAATGCGCATAGAATCTCATATAATTTTTTAGGATCACTACTGTATATATGAAAACGCTGAAACAATCATGACGTAAGGGTTCCACTACTGTATATAAAAAGTTGAATCAATGTTGTACAAAAAAATTGGAAGAACGTTGTATCATCATCATGGCGTAAGAGTTCGCTGCTGCATAAAAAAACAACGTTTGAACAACGATGTAACAATATAATGACGTAAGGATTCATATTATAGTATGTGCGAACAACAAAAGCTTTGACCAGACTGCATGAATGCGCATTCTGGTTTGAACCTGTGCTGCTTGCATATGAGTTCAGCACCTTTTTTGCACATGGCAACTCATGTATTTTTTCTGGGGGGGGGGGGACACTATGCAAAAAGAGAGAAAAATCGTTGGAACAACGTTGTATCGTCATCATACCGTAAGGCTTCATGCTTGCTGAGTGTGAACAACAAAAGCTCTGACCAGACTGCTGGGATGCGCAGTCCAGTCTCAGTTTTTTGTTGTCCTAGGGTGCAAATATGTGGCGCGGTGTTATGTCCCTTTCAACAATATTTTAGTTATTCAATCTGGCCAACGAGAGAGTGATAATGAAAGGCTGTGTGCAATGAAGCCATGATCACTGTAATAAAGAGTTCCGGACTCGAACCCGGACTGCTAGCTTAGCAGGTCCGAGCTTAACCCACTGAGCTACTGCGGCTCCGCTGGTTTATTTGCACCCACTATGTATCGCAAGATGTAAGATTTTAAAATCAGTAGCCACAAATGCACTTTCTTTACGGATGTGCGGCGAAGGGAGAGTCGCAATATTATATATCTGACTAATGCTTTTTAGGAATATATGTCGTTAAACTAGTATGCCAAATAAATTGTTGAAGAAACTTTATCTTATTTGATAGTCCATTCTGAAGCTTATTCTCCAACTCGTGCATCATGCACAGAATAATTATCATAGTATTAATAAAAACTTTCGCTGACTTCGACTCACGCCACGAATGATTCTAGTTCCACTGACCTCCCAACAGGCACATTACGTCAAAATGACGTCGATACGACGTCATTTTGACGTCCTGTGCTTGCTTGGCTTTAATATGTTGAGTGAAACAATCGTTTGTTGTTTGAATATTATATTACATATTTCGCCAAAATTCATTTTTTTCTTTTAAAGTTTATTCTAAATTATATTTTCTTTTTAATTGTACAGATTATCATCTTAAATGTTAGTGGAATTGAAATCTTTCTAGTCTAGTCTAGTCTATCCCATAAACTTGTGGGGTCGTCGGGCCACCACAGATGACTCCACAACAATCCCTTTCCACCAACTCCTTCTAAAATCTTTATGGTTCAGAAATAGATATGAAACTGTAGCTAGGAGCAGAAAGGTCTCAAAACGATATTTCAGTTATCCAGTTGTGATATTTAACCATATTCCCGGCTTGAGATAAAACAGTTATCTCTGGTACTTAATTTTGTGATTTCATTGGCAAGGCGATTCTTTGAGATGACGTCCTGTATGTTCTATGGAGAGAAGGCTATTTGAGACATAAGTAGTGTCCCATATTCATTATGCTTAATCAGCAATATTTCCGTTAACCCTTAATCATGTTAATAGTTTTAGCTTATAACGCGTCTCTACAATCCTACATTTCCCGCAAGTTCAGCTTCCACACTGTGGAAGTAAACAAACACATTCGCCTGTAAATCTCCATTCTTGGATAATCTCTCTCTCTCTCTCACACACACACACACACACACACACACACACACACACACGCACGCACGCCATTCACAAATTTACTTTTTTATTTGGCTTTCGAATGTTATATTGAGGCCTCTGAATGGACTACTTGCATTATTGTATACTTTATGCAATGGTGAATATACAATAATGCATATATATGTATAAATGTATATATATGAGCGTTAGGAGATATTTTTTTATTGTACAGCCCCTTTAATCTCTTTAATCTTTTTAACCTGTATATTGCACTTGTGCAAACATTCTTTAACACCTATTCTATACCTGTATAAACAATCAATTACCGAAATGCCATTTCCCTATAAATTTAATTGTTCGTTTCGGTATTTCCAGTTCGTTTCGGTATTTCGGTACGTTTCGGTAAATACAGCTACCCCCAGTGAATGCTGAAAATAGACCTGTACCATGTGCTTTCTGTTTTCGGAAAAAGATTGACTGCGCATGCTCAGACAGCGCATGCGCTGAAGCAATGATTAGTAAATGCTAAAAATAGGTAACATTCTGGCTATTGAAAAACGGTATAGCGTAAATACGTAGCACATTTGAGCTGCTTTCGTAAGCTGAAAAATGACTACCGTATTCGGTACGATTGAAATTTCAAGGCACTTCGTATTTTGTCTTTTTTGGTCCGTATTTTACGCAAATACGAAGCTTATCTAGCTCTCTGCCCTTATATACATTAAGTTTTGTCACACAGTATATGCCCGGGAACTTTACATATATACAGAAGATATGACTGTTGAAGTGGCTTTAAGATCAGTCGAAAGTACTCAAAACAAGAACAAATCGGTTGTTTTAAGTCCTAAATGCACTTTTCTTGCATAAGAATCCGTTGATCTGGATACACTGACGTAAAGTAAACCTCCTTGCCCAAATATAAATGCTGATAAACTCCGAATAAGGCTGGATCGGTAAAAAAAAACTGGAGGTGCCTGTGACGAAATGGAGGTGCCTGTGATGTAAGAAAATATAGCGAAAATCTTGCAAATATTCATAGTCTTCATCTCTAGCCCACTGCCTTGAAAGAATCGTTCATTCAACGTCGAAATTTAATCTATCATAATGCGAATATCAAGCATATTTTTGTTAAAACGACAGACAATGATCATGAACTTATACAATCAGATTCTACATCCTGCTCTCAAAACCAAGATGGAAGTAAGTATACATTGACAATAGTTCATAAAAACACGCACGGTAAACCGAATAAAGAGCTCTTTCCCAGACAGGTGGAAATTCACCTACTCCAAATGAAAACAACCCTAACTTCTGTTTTACCTATTTTATATTTTAAATTACAAAACAAACCAGAAAACAAAGTAGGCAGCTGTACAGATGACCTTATTGCTAGAGGACTACAGACAAGCGGGCATAAGAACACGTAACATTGATGCTTCACAACAGAAATCCAAAATCCAAAGCAGATTATCTCAAAGAGTTATTGTCCGTTTTGTTTCCATTATCTGTTAGTCAAACATTGACGAGTTGTACGTAGCTGTTGAAAATTTACTGCCTAATTCAGTGAATAGTTATGAAATGCGCTTAAATAAGAGGCAGCGTTTTTGTGATTGGTGGTGACTGCCTGTTAGTCATTCCAAATCGTTAGAAATTGTAGAGGTCACACGCCATGTTAGCTACTCGAAACGCTTGCAAAAACAACGTTTCGGAAGATGATTTTTATGTAGTAAAAGTGCTCTTTTGTTACCAAATTTGATGCAGTGGCTATTCGGAGACTTTGAATTACACGTTATTTACAGTAAGATTCCGATCACTTCAATATACTAAAACGTGTAATATTGAGAACATGTCACCTGCCGATGATGTAATCTGTAGGCCTTATGGATCTATTTGGATTCTAGCGCCAACAATTCAAAACTAGCCAGACTGAATCACTTGCAGCACCTATCACTCCAGTTAACACATACAGCGAGCGTCATACGACACACGCCAGCGACACATATGAGGTACCAAAAGGATCAACACTATAGATACCTGTACGTGTATGCCTGTTGACGGGTATCGGCAATTTTGACAATTTGACACACCATACGTGTAGCTGGCATGACGTGTGACCTCGACAATTTCTGACAAATCGGAATGACTCACAGCCAGCACCTCCCGATCACAGTTATCACCAGTCACAAAAATGTTGTCTCTTATTTAAGCGCACATTTCATAACGATTCTAACACTGAATTAGGCAGTTAATTTTCAGCAACTATGTAAAATTCGTCAATGTTTGACTAACACAAGCGGAAACAAAATGGGCAATAACTCTTTGAGATGGTGTTTTAGAAATTTTAACATGGAGTTTCATGACATACGCATTATGATACTTAATGGGACGTTGAATGAATGATTCTTTCCAGGCAGTGGTTTAGAGAAGATGTCAATATTTCCAGCTGCAATAAATATTCAGATTTTCACTATATTTGCTTACATCACAGGCACCTCCACACCATTGCAGGCACGTCCAGCTGTTGTTTTGAAAAATCAAGCCTTATTTGTAGTCAATCGACATTTATATTTGAGCAAGGAGGTTGCCTTAACACCAGTGTGCCGAGAAAAACAGATTCGTATGCAAGATCACTGCATTTAAGACCAAAAACGGCCGAATTCTTTATGTTTTGAGTACTGTGTGCTGACATCAAAGCCACTTCAAAAGTCATATCTTTGGTTAATATGGAAAGTTCTGGGGGATATAATGTGTGACAAAACTTTATGTCTATAAGGGTCGAATAGCACTTTTTGAATTTTAGTAAACTCCCTGGTTATTTTATATTTTGTCAAAAAAGAGGAATACCTACCGTTTGTTGTCATTTATTGAACAGTCACAGGCAGCTCCAGGTGCCTGTCGCAACTTTTTATCGGTACCTCCGCCGGAGGTACCTGTGATAGTTTACCAGGCGTGAGGTAAGATAGGGCATTTTTCCAGCGAAGCAGACAAATCAATTTCAATGATTCAACGAAGCTAAATAAGCCTTTAGTATTTAGAGGGCTTGAATATTTTCCCCCAAAACGTTCCAGGACCCAATTTTTCCAGAAAAAAAAAATACCCAGGACAGGTCACATAACCAAGATGGCAAACATTTATTATGGTAAAAAATTTAAAAAATCTTCTCCCCCAGAACCACGCCGGGCCGCGTAGCGCAATCGGTAGGGCACCTGACTCATAAGTCAGAGGTCCTGGGTTCGAAACCCGGTCTGGCCACATCCTTTCGTTTCTCCTTCCGCTGATTCAAGAAGGGCAGTTGTCAGTTACTGGCGAAAGTATGTGCACTTTGTACTGGCAGTGACCTATATATTGTATTTATAGGTCACTGGTACTGGTTAACCGCTTAGGAGGTCTAAGCCTGCCCAGGAATAGTGTGGTTAGGTTAACTGACCGTCCAAACATGACCTTAGCTGTTTACCGTGGACGTTAAGCATCAAATAAACCAATTCTCCCCCAGAACCACAAATCCTATGATCTTGAAACTTAGCATGTCGCATCAAGGACTCAAAAGCTCAACAAAATTTATATAAATGATGACCCTGGGATGACCTTGATCTGTTTTACGGCAAGGTCAACTTTTGAGTCACTTAGGTTTTTCTATAGGAAAAAGTGAAAAAAGTTGATTTTTTTTTTAGAAACAATGCAGTCTGCTACCTGAAAGTTTGTAGATGCAGACAACTAATTAGGTAAATGAAGCTTTAATGAGTATTCATGGTAAAGGTCATATCTTCACCTGGGCCTAAGGCCATTTACATTGAAAAATTAAAACTCGCTTTTTTTATATAAACTTGACCATCATGAAATATTTCCGCGCTTGCACAGGCTCTTTTCTAGTTAATCCTAAAAAACACCCTTGCTCTAATAAGTGCCCCATGCGTCTTTTCCAAAAAATAATGTTATATTAACATGTATGAATGTACGAATTCCTGTTTATTATAGCTCTTCTACGAATTTTAAAAACTGTTTACACTTTCTAGTTCAGTGGTGGTAAGGTTTATTCACTGAAAAAGGGATGTCACACCTGTATGATTTAGCATACTATTCATGTGCAGTCAGTGCACTGTTCAAAATCTCTAACCTGGCTAGTTGTGCGTTAATACATGCTTAAAAGCCACCCTATGACTCCTTAAAATGAAAGGATGGAAAAGGATGGAAAAGGCCAAATTCTGAACTTCATGATTCGAATGCTAATACTCTGCTGTTTATTTGTTAACTAAAACTAGATATTTAGGGAAACTCAACCTAAAAACAGCTATTCAGAAGACCTTGAATAAATGGCATATAAGCAATACTAAAGGGCTTGAGAAACAGTTTTAAAACTGTAAGAACTTGTTGACGGGCTTTCACCATGACAATTAACTGATGCTTATTAATATATCTCTTTGCATAGACATAATTGGATTCTGATAATTTTCCCTCTTAATCTTATTCATTTTACTATTTACCATGTACATGCATATATTTGGATTTTCACTCAAAGTGATATATAAACACAGGTACGAATGTGGTCTTACAAGCAAATAAATGTTCCAAAATGATCTATAAAACTTGCACCTCACTAAATATTGGGACAGGAGTGTCTGGGTAAACACTGTAGACCAAGGCCAGACTGTTCAGGGACTGCAGTAGTATTTCCCATTCTGCCACCACCTTTGTGCCAAATTAATGACAGTCAAATCAGTGAAGGTAAAATCAACTTAATTTGAGTTTACAAGGGCAAATGCTGCAGAGATGGCTTCTGTCAATATTAAAGCTGCCATGATAAGGTATTATATCAGTAAGCAGTCAGCTGTAGCAGAATAGGTTTAAATTCTGCTAAAATGGGCAGTCAACCTTTGCGAAAAGTGGACTTGTCGGTTACGCATCAGACCTGTTCTTAAAATTTGTATAAGACCTATAGTGATATATGGCATTGCCAGATTTACTACACTTCAGGCTCTAAATAACACCCCCCTTTCGTAAAATGCACCCCCCAAGTTACCATAGTTACCAGTGAGTAGTGTCTTACCATCTTCAATATACTGTATGTCAAGGCCATCTCTGTGGTACGGTGAGAAACACTGACACAGCTCCTGAGACACGTAGAACTGGCAACGTGAGAAGCTTCTGATTGGCTGAAGAATGTGAGTTGCCGTGACAACAGCTGTTATACCTGAGAAAAGCCCTGTTACCATGGAAACAATGACAGTGGTGAACACCTGTAACACATGAAATTCTCAATTTAGCAATGTCATGGAAAAACCTGTGCAAAAGCAAAAAGTATAGACTCAAACAAGTGCAAACTGATCAGGCTCTGCACTTTTGTCGACAGTTTTATAAAGCATCTGTAATTTGCTTAATACATCAACATGTGAGCCGCGAGAAGACAAAACCAACAAAGTCATGTGTGCGCCCAACAAAGACTCAGATCAGCCTGGGCGGTGCCCAGTCTGATCAGATTCTTTGCTGTGCGCTTAAAGGATAGCTATGGATCTATGGTAGCTCCATGAGTATACATTGTAGCAAAGATTCTGATCAGCCTGGGCTGATCTGAGTCTTTGCTGGGTGCACATGCCACTATGTTGGTTTTGTCATGTCGTGGCTCATGTATATCTGTGCAGGGTGGTCAGTGTTCATAATCTGTGAATTCTAAGGAGTCTAGAGTGAAAGCTCTGATCAGTCTGTACTGACTGACTACTTTTTCATTTAGGCAAATGGGGTTCACTTCCATGTTTTTCTGCCATTTTACAAAGGGGAACTATTTTTGTGACTTCCTGAAGTCCTGTTTGTTTACCTAGATGACAAAACTGTTCAAAAGGAGAGCCTGCTCTTGAACCTGCTCCTACAAGAGAAACTTTTTTTCTTTTTTTATAAGTTGACCCCATTGAAATAAGCTGACCACATTGAAATAAGACTTTTTTTAACCCTTAAAGCACCAAAAATTAAAATTGTTGAATTGGCAAACAGTGTAGATCCAGATGAGGTGGCTCATAATGAGCCACCTCATCTGAATCTACACAGTTTGCACTCTAGTTTTTGAATTTTCAATATGATATAGCTTGGATGAAACATATTATGAAATTATCCTCATTTTCCCCTTTTATCTGGAGCTCTGTTATCAATCTGTAACACAGCTGTCTCTCATGGCCTCTTCCTAAGGTCCTTATGGCACACTAACATCTACAAAATGGAGGGGCATGGAGGGACCTCATCCCACCCCTAAGTCTGTTCAGCTTCATGAGTTAAAAATACAATATTATACAATGGAAACCGTCAAAAACTAGTTAATCTATTTTGAGCCATCTTTTACTCAAGTAACTACCAGAAAGTCAAAACTCCCTTTTCATGGGAAACTCATCCTAACTCTCTAGGGGTCTGTAGGGGCTATTGCCCCCAATAAATTTGACACTTTAATTTCTTAAATGAAACAGACTGAATGGATTGAGGATTTCTTTTCAGCTCTTTTACTATGGACTTGACAAATGTGGGTGTAAGGATTTTTCTGAGCACAAAATAAAACTTCATGGCAAATTTTTTGGAGATACCCAAATCTACTATCTTCATTACCTGATGAACCTTGAAAAGTAAAATATCAATTTTTAGATCTTTACTCTTAATGAGCAGGAATTTCAGCCCAAATATTCATGGTAAAAATGGGCCAAAAACCACAAAAATGGTGCTTAATATGACCAGCAAAGAATCAGACCAGCATGTTTGCGCAGTTGACGTTCACTCATACCATGTGAGTACCCTTTAGAAGGAATGTAAAGGGACAAAAGTAGGGCTTTAGCTATAGTCTTCAATGCTTGAAAATATGTTGAGCATATCTGAGTGTGATAGGGCTTGTATAAGATAGGGTAGAGTCGGGTAATTTCGGACATCAGGTAAATTCGGACAGTGACGTTTTTCCCTTTATATGTCAGTTGTTTGGAATTAAAACAAAAATAACTGGGCAAACAGTGAAAATCCTGATGAGACGGCTCATCATGAGCCGTCTCATCTGGATTTTTACTGTTTGCAATGGTACATTGTATGTCCGAATTTACCTGGTGTCCGAATTTACCCGACTTGACCCTACTGTAAAATTTCAAAAAATTGGGACACAAAGAATAATTACTGCATAAAGATGTAGAAAAAATGGCAAATAGTGTGAGGCCTTGATCAGACTGTTCCTATAGGAGCAGTCTGATCTGGGTCTGCACTGTTTGCTCAGACAGTAGTACTACCCACCCTTTACCTACAGGAATGTTTTAGTTTGCTTCCATACTATTATAATCTCTACAAATATCAGATTTTCTCCCACATGAAATAAACAAGAGGAAATTAAACTGATGGGAAAGGAACAAGATCACATCTGTCAAAACTTGCAAGGTGATTAATCTCTGGATCTGTGCAACCTGATCAGATTCCAGCCTGTTTTACCATGCACCCCATACAGGTGGTAACCCCAATCAGAAAATGACAGAGCTCAAGATAAAGTGGGGTTTTGAGGATAATTCTCACATTAGTTAACTTATTTCTCATAAAAAAAGAAAATGTTTTGACCCCTCATTAGAACTGTCTCAGCAAGACAGTTCTAATATGGGTAAAAAAATATTGTTTTATGCAGAAATATGGAAAAATTGTCCCTAAATGATCCCTGCTACCTCTTCTTCAATGTCTGGAGCACTGAAATAATGATTTTTTTTCCTACTTTTTTTTTTTTTTTGAAAATGCAATGCCCCATGGGCATTTAATGGGATTAATACAGTATCCTATATTCCAGCAATGTCTACATATGATTTGATCAGGGGCCAGCAATAAATTGCAGTTCTGAAAGAAATCACATCAACTGCAGCAAGACTACTTCATTTTTGTAAGCCAGGATGTATGACCATATTGGCTAAAGTGTAACAAAGGACATTCCGCGGCCCTCAGATTTGATTACCATGGCGTTGTTCACACTAAACTTCCAATGAACCAAACTTGTCAATTTCTACAATTGTTCCCTTTTTAAAAGGAGCCACAATGCACAATAAAGGTACTTATGGCATATATGTGTACAAACAGCACAGGTTCTGACAAGACTGCACATCCGTGCAGTCTGATCAGAGCCTTTGCTATTTGCACATGTTGTATATTTATATGGGCCTTAAGAAATCTACTGGCACAAATGAATTCTATAAATAGACTCATTGATTCCCATACTGGTTTGAGTCTTCACTGGGTGCAGATTCCTGAAGCAACTTTTTACATGATGTGACTCAACTGGTACTTTTTACCTCTTTATTGTTACAAGTGGGTGAGGAGAGTGGTATGATGGTGTGAGTATAATAAATATCCTAAGCTTGCCTTACACCGTATGGGGAGATGGGCTGCCTTTCTATTGCTGCCTCTGTGCCCTACTTTACCTCCCCTTAGTTCTATTCCCCCTCAAAATAGAATTGTGGTGAAAAAATCTATAAAGTACAAAGATATGCAATGATCAGGAATTAACACTATCAAATCCCACATCACAGGGTATAAACCAGTCCGCCAATTTTCGCTTCCTGCAGAGACTGTCCATCATATTTGGCTTCCGCCTAGACTGTCCGCGATATCTTGCTTCCTGCAGAGACTATTGTTCTCAAAAAATGGCTTCCTGCCAAGACTGTCCACGTGATTCTGCTTCCTGCCGAGAGCCTCAGCAGGAAGCAGAAACACACGGACAGTCTCAGCAGGAAGCCATTTATCATGTACAGAAGTCTCAGCAGGAAGCAAGAGATCATGGACAGTCTCGGCAGGAAGCGAAAATTGGCGTACTTGGTTATACCCTGTGCACATCCCACTCTCAAAACCAAAAGGAAAAGAAGCACAGACACAAAGATTGACAAAAGTTCACGAAAGGAAAGGCATGTACAGTTAAAGGAATGAGCAGCTCTTTCCCAAACATATAAATACTCACTATTACCATATCAGACATGCCCAGGTCACAGGATCACATAAAACCCCACCATATGTGGACCTTTGCTCCAGGTCAGTAATGTCACAATGCAATCTACACTACATCAGACAAATCACCGTAGAAAAGGGATTTGAGTTATGTCTTGGTGTTTTTAAGCTTTTCTTTGTATGTACTTACCATAACTTTCAGTCTCTTCCAGAAGAGAGGGACCACAAATAAACCAGCACCAATGATCTGGAAATAAAAAGAGTAGACAGTGCATCAGGTAAGAAGGAGTAACAGGGATAATTTTCCTCATTAATTTTGTCCATAAAAAACATACATTGTGACCCCTCATTAGAACTGACTCAAGATGGCTGTAATGAGGGTCACAACAAATGTTTTCATTGAGAAATAAGAACAAGAAATTTTACAGTAGGTAACAAATACCCCTGAAGGCCCCTAAAACTGATCTTGGATCTCTGATTGTGACCTTGACCTAATTTCTCTTTATTTTTCTTAAATGTGAATGGCTACACCTTCAGGTGTAGCAACTTTACCATTTTTTGCCTCCCTTCTCAATTCACCGTTCTGAAGCAATGCCAACTTTAGACAGGCAGTCATCCCTCCAATTAACTGTAAGGTAATCATGAACTTATTGTGAGACATCCAACATGTGTGATTTTATTTGTGGGACTATGTCTAATGCTAAGTTGTCATTGCATACTATCAGGTGACCTTTGAGTGACATTCTGGGTGTGGCTCAGAACTATCACCACCCTTAAACTAAATACAGTGATGATGCTACAACATTTTTCTGAACCTGTTTTGCAAGGTACCAAGTCTCGTGAAATTGTGTTCCAGTGATAAATGTGAATGCACCAGGTAGGAGGCAATCGAGAACGCTCTGAACAATCGATTTAAGCTGCTCAAAATCAGCGTTTTCTATTGCAAAACAGCATTTTCGATTGCAAATTGTCACCAATTTGCAATCGAAAAAGCTGTTTCTAACTGTTTTTGTCAGATCCGTGTTCATCGACTGCACAAGCATTTTCAATTGCCGCCTACCCGGTGTGGTGAAGTCTGATTATAAGTTGTACACCATCATTAGAAACCCCTCTGCAATGGGCTAAAATTTTATGGTGAAAGGATATACCACCAAGTTCTTCTACCATTTTTCCAAAGGGAGAAAATACTTGTGACTTTCTGTTTGCTTCTGTGGGTCATGAAACCCTTCAGAACAGAGGTCTTCTCTTAAAGAAAAGAATTTGCTCTTCTAAGAGCAAATTCTTTTCTTTAAGAGTAGAGCTTCAATGAAAAGGGATAGGGTACAAGAATGAAAATGACAGAGTTGGTTCCCCTGAAAGTCTATCTATTAATTATAATGGAGAAATAGAAAAATTTGATTTTACATTATGAACAAAACTTTTTTTTTTCCTTTTTCTAAAGATAGACTTGTCTGGCAAAATTCCAATGAAAATAATCAGGGTAACAGCATGAAAGGTAGGTGGATGTAGAAACACACAATTAAGTTGGAAACCCTGAATATATGAGTGTCAACCACATCAAGTGATCTAATCATTTGCACCTGTCTGTATCTACCTGTCTCCAAATGGTGAAATTACCTTATTATTAAATTCTACAACTAATGACAAAACTGTTAACACCAATAGGTGGTTGTTCACAACTTCATACCTACTGTGGTTAAAATTTCAATGAAACCAAAGATAACATGATCTGGCAAGTGAAAATTAATTAAGCCTTATTGTGCAAGTCATCTCCATCAATAATCTGTTAACCTGTTAAACTTAAAAGTAGGGTGAGTAAAATATGTAGAAGATTATCTTTTTTGTTTTTTCCTAGATATATAAACAAATGATCTACAAGTATACAAACCGTGGCTAGCATTTCAAGCATGTCATGTCTGATGTTGCTTTGACAATAGTAGAAGAAGTACATGTAGTTGCATGGATGCCATCAATTTTCAGAAAAATGGGTCACTTTGACCTAGTTATGTGGTAGATGACCTGCAGTCACTGAATGGTTTAGAGAAATGCACTATACCAGTAAAGTCTCAAGAGCCTGAAGCTAAAAGGACCAACCTGTAATAGCTGACATGTCCTTTTTCATGAAAGTAGGTCACTGTGACTAAGATGTAGCTTTGTAGGAAGTGACCTGAATGATTTGGTATTGATTAGAGTTTCAAAAGCCTTGGGGCTTATGAAAGCTGTGATATAGGGATGATTTCAAAAACCTAACAAGGAGTACTTTTATGGGAAAGTTGGTCACTGTGATCTAGTTTTGTGGAGTTGACCTGCAGGCATTTAGGGAGTTTCTGTGGAAGTTGAGATACAGGGCAGAGCTTGAACATTTGTAAAGTGCCCCTTTTCATGAAAGTAGGTCATTGTGACCTGTTTGTTTGGGATACTATCACCTGGAAATATTTCAAACAATTTAATTTTATAGCTCTCATAATCTCATTCATCTGATGCGCTTCCATGTTTTCGCATTTTGCCAGAACCTAAAATAACTTGTATGTAATTTGTCTTCAATATCTTTTTTAACATGTTTAATTCATTTTTTTTTTACCTCAAGAATTTCTTTGACTTTTTGTCAGTAGCTGTATTTATTCATCAAATGAGGTGTGACACACAAGACAGATGCTTACTGAATATGCAAATGGCAAAGACTCAGACCAGCCTGCACATCTGCACAGTCTGATCAGAGCCATTGCTGTCTGCATACAACATGTATATAGCTTGAGAAATCCACAAGCACAAAATGAAGTCTCTAGCTACACTGCAAGGATTCACAAACTCGTTTGAGTCTTTGATATTGGCTGATACATTAAGCAATGTTTTGCATGATGGGGCTCAAATCTTTATTGCAGATTTAACCAGTTTTGCTTCACCTACCCTCAGGTAGACAGTCGGCCACGCGCATGACACAAGTTGCTCACACGAAATAAATATCTACATTCCAGTATATTAAATTTCTCAAGTCATCTGAGACGAATATGAAATTCAGTGTAATTTTTATTGATGTTTACATTTCACTGTTGGGCTTCTGATTCTGAACGTTGTGATTACTAATGCACCAGTCATTTGCAACCACGGCCCCCCTGGGGCCGGGGAATAGCGGGGATATTGACTTTTCATCCTGCAAAGCCCTGGTATATGCCCTGCACTGTGGGGACATTTTTTATGTCAAATCCCTGGTAAATGTCTCCCCCCCCCCCAGGGGATCATATAAATACAAAAATCCATATTCTGACAATGTGTCGCTGTAAATTTCATTAAACTCACTTCAGACAGTGACCTATAAATACACGCTTTTGCAGACATACCCACATGGCCATGCGCAAAATACGAGACGTTTGTTGAAGCTTCCGTTTCACAATCGGTTCGTAAACCAGTATTTTAAAGACGTTTTCCCGACGCATCAAACAGGAATGGGATGCGTTTTAACCCTTTATCCATGCGTCAAAAACGCAAAAACGCCCTTTATCTGGGGCTCTGTCACTCCACTATTTGCTCCGCTGTTTTGGCGGGAATCAAAAGCCCGGCGTATCCACGGCACTGCCGGGACACCTCTTAGGTAAAAACACAGTACTTAAGCCCCGCTATGCCCCTGCTATCCCCGGCCCCATGGGGGCCGTGGTTGCAAATGACTGGTGCATAAAGCGACCCTGATTATTGGGACAGAGTGCTACACAAACAGTGTAGACTCAAATCAGACTGCTCCAAGGAGCAGGCCTGATCAGTGCCTGCACCGTTTGCTATAATTTGCTAGATTTTATTTCTGATTCATCTCAAAATAGCGAAATCAACTTCTTTCAAATTTTAGAAAAATGTGCATGTTTTGTAATTCAATATATGGTGTCCCAATATTCATGGCAATTAACCCTTTAAGTGCTAAAAAAGCAGACGACAAAATTTAGATCTGCAAAATTTGAGAAAAAATTTCAGCCAAGCTATATCACATAAGAATTCAAAGACTACCAGTTTGCAAATTAAAATGTTTTCATTTTTAGCGCTTTAAGAGTTAAAATATATGCATGCTGCCATCACTGTGTCAGAATACTAGTTCTGTTAAACGGGCAATCCAAGAGTCCTATTTTGTGTTTTTCAGGCCCTTCTGTCACAATAATTAGGGCTATTGCTGTATTTATTTGGTTATAAGACAAACATTTTACCTTCAATCTCAAAAATCTAAATTGGGCTAAACTGGGATCTTTATTTTTTAGATTATTCTGGAAGAGAAAATCCATGTTATACAAGACAGACTGTGGTCATTTTAATTTGATTTGAATTTGATTTACATTTGTAATTTGTCATTTTGATATGAACCCCCACCCCCAATTTATATCCAAATAAATATGGTGAGGTATCATTATTTGTCTAATTTATGCCTGCAGCAGTATGTTATTCACGGAAAGGGAAAACAGAATGCACCACATAGGCTAACTTCTTACTAAAATGAATTTACATAACAATTTCCCAGCAGATACTTTTCCTTTTAATATCCAGCACCTGTGAGTGATTTCAAGAACAGCTTTTAAGCAAGCCAGCAGTCTTACTCATGAAATCTGCAGTGGTTTAAACAAAATATTAAAAGCGTGGGAAAACACTGATTCAGTGCCACTTCTCGAATCAGGCAGCATTTTTTCTGGGAGACTAATCTGATCAAATCTATGGAAGCAAATTTATGACATAGAATCTCATGCATGACTCATCGATAGGCACAAAATATATTTTTACTAACTTATTTTGCTACATGTACCTTTTGAATATAAGCAATAGTCCATAACTCTTTTGAGGGGTGTTTTTACAACAGGTTACAGCAGTCTGATATGGGTCTGCACTCAGTTAAAGATTAACTCAAAATTCAGGACAAATAGGTTTGAACAAACAGTGTAGACCCAGATAAGATAATGATTGCTCGGCTCCTAAAGGAACAGTCTAATCAGGGCATACACTTTTTTCCTATCCATTTGCATCTTTTGGATGCATTAATGCATTGTGATACCAAAGTAACCAAACTGTACTATTTTTATGACACTAATATGGTAACTATTGTAGGTGTCCCATTTTTTTAGAAAATTTTTACAATATTTATAAACAGGCCTGCTCACAAAACTCAATTCACTTTAACAAAATTGATATTATTTGGTCTAGATAAGTATCTACTGATAATTCATTACTCAGGTGTTTCAGAATCTGAGGAGTCCTTTGAACCCTCATTTTTGTATTTTTACGGGTCCCATGCAGAAAATTAAATGTCCTGTTCTATTAATTATCTTAAATAATTTTGTCTAAAGTGTTTGAAAATAGGTATTCTGTGCTTTATTCTGTAAATAAATAAATAATATTTGATTCTTTAACCACATTCAGTAAACTGAGTAATTGCAGCCATTTCTGACACCAGAATTCATAAGCTTCTGCTTATGCTGTACCCTAAATCTGACAGTCCCAGAGGACTCTGTTTTTTTTTTCTCTGGGATCCCAGGAATGATTTTGGGAGTAAATGACGCAGAATCCTGCATCATGGAAAACCCTGCTCAGGTTCTCACACTTTTCATATTATCAGACTGGCTCCAATCATATTTTTTTTATGTAGTTGTTTTTTTTTTTTAATTTACACAGTGTCATCCTTTACCAATGGCCTAAAATTAAAGTATGTGCTGTCAGCCTTGCATAGAGTTTTGCAGTTCTTTTACTCTCTATTGAGAGAGAAAAAACATGAACATGACGGTAGCCAGTCTATGGCAACAGTGCTGACACTGATCAGACAGCTCAACAAATGAGCAGTCTGATCTAGGTCTTTACTGTTTCCTTACTATGTCTAAATATTTTAGATAATTATGGTACCGTTCATTCTCTGTGAACAAATTCTTACCATTGCTGCATTGATGTACATTGGAAACATTTCTGTATATGTTGAGGAGCTGGTGGTGGTCTGAATATTGAAGTACACACCAATAACCACTAGTCCCAGGATTATTAGTATAACACCAAGAAGAAGAAATATCCACACTCGCCCAATACAACTTGACCTTTCCATTCTTTTTCTAACTCTGGGTAACTTTCCAAGGCCATAACTCTCCTGCAAAGCTGGATATGATACCGAAGTTGAGGCCTGCATCTTTGCTCTGGACTGCCGTCATTGGTAGATTAACCAACAAAATCTATTTATACAACTGCATTCTAAAAAAAGTCTCTTTCCTGTAATGCCCATAGTAAAACTCCTCATTTGTGCATCTCTTCTGATTTATGTTGTAACTTGAAATTCTAATATATGTAAAACTATACATATTTTACATTGAAATAGCAAATGTAATTAAATAAAAATAAACTTCAAGGTTTCTGATGTATTGTAAGCAGAAACTTATAAATACCTAATCACTCACAACAATCTTTACTTAGGAAGAACTTAACATTAGGTTACATCAAATTGGCAGCTCACATGTCAATCCCACTCATATCATTAGTTATACTAGGATTAAATACACATGAAACATATACACATTAAAGAAGTTTTGAGCATGTAAAAAACTGCACTTTTTTTCATTTTATTTTCCTTCATAGTAAATTCCAGTATAAATCCATATAAAATGCTATGTGCATATACACAGAAATATATAAAGTTCATTTAAAAACTTTCATTTAACTTTGTTGTTTTATCTGGCTTTAAGATAATCAACTTTTATTATCTATTGTTATCATATTATTAATATCGTTCTCATTGTTTATTTTTTCTCTCCACAATTTTTTTTTTTTTTTGGCCAAAATCCTTTGTACACAAACTTTCGCTGATCTTTCAACTGCCTTCACAGTCACTTTAATTCTTTTGAGGCCGCGATAACAATCAAGAAACTTAAGTCGCCCAATGGAACGCGACACTTAACATTAGCATCCAGCCTTTTATCAAAAACTTGTGAACTAATGAAAAGATTTTTACAGTTCACTGGAGACTCCCTTGGTTCCCCGCACCATTCAATTATCATAAGCGTCTCGCTAACTTTGAAAAGTTTTTCAACTTTATTTGGATCCGCGCTTTGATTCTAAAATTCATCAGGATCCTTTAAGGAATATTGCTATCAAGAAGAATGTTTTGCTAATGATGGCTGTTTTGTTTATTTACCAAAATACATACAATACTGCACTAATTGACATTAATTAGCGCTAAATTCATTCTTCCAGGTGACTGACAGGCGGCTGATGATGCGGAGCATATCATTGACTGGTTCTCGATTTTTCATCGTATATGCTCATTCAATGCGGTTGATAAGAGTACAACCAGTCAAAAGAATGAGATTGGGGGGTGACTCAAGCTTTTTTGGAGTTATGTATGCTTCCACGCGCGGTAGTCGAGTGGTTAGAGTGGCTCGGCTATTGTGCAGAAAGTCACCGTAAGGTCGTTAGTTCGCGGCTCACTGTCGCCATACGATGACTGGAAAACTCTCTCTGTCAACCCAGCCGTAAATGGGTACCTTTTTCGAATCAGGGAAGGATAAGGCAGCGAAAGGAGAGGGATGGGCTCCGCCTTTCATCAGCTGTGCCCAAGATACAGTGGGTCTCTAACCCCCACTGCCCCTACGGCTATTAGGCTACGGGAAACCTTTACCTTTACCTTTTTTATGCTTCCACTTTTGGAATATTTGCGCCCACTGCAAAAATTCTACTTGTGGATTATTTTTAATTTTAGACCAAAAAGTCCAAAACTGGAATAAAAAAAATGTTCCATAAATGGAATAATATTTTCTTATCATTTCTTGCTCTTATACAAGAGAAATTATGGATTATTCCACTAGTGGAATGTCTTTTAAATCAAAATATTCCAAAACTGCAGTCTTTCTTGCTATTATACAGAAGAAATATGCAAAACATTCCACTATTGGAATATGTTAACATATGAAATATTCCAAAACTGGAGTATTTTAAACATAGATTGCTCTTATATACAAAAAAATATATGGAATATTCCACAGATGGAATATTTTATAAATATGAAATATTCCAAAACTGGAGTCTTTTTAACATTTCTTCTCTTATATAGAAGAAAGATATAGAAAAACATTCCACTATTGGAATATTTTTACTAATGAAATACATGTATTTCAAAACTGGAGTATTTTTTAACATAGATTGCTCTTATACAGGAAAATATATGGAATATTCCATTGATGGAATATCTTTTAAATATAAGATACTCCAAAACTGGATTCTTTTCAGCATTTCTAACTCAACTTCGAAAACATTCCACTGGTGGAATATATTTCGAAATTTGAGCATTTTTAACATTGATTAGTCTTTTATAGGAAACAAATATAAGGAATTTTCTATTATTGAACATTTTTTCCATTTGAAAAACAGTGTTCCAAATTTGGACTATATACAGAAGGATTTAAATATTCCATGAATGGAATATTTAAATATTCCATGAAAGGAATATATTTCTCACATTTTCCAAATATGGAATATTTCTATAAACATACAGTTTACTCCGCTAGTGGAATAGTTCCTCAGTATAAAATATATCACAAAACTGGAATATTCAGATTACAGTCTTGAACTGGAACAGTTTACCATTTATGGCTCATTCATGGTAAAAGTTGAAAAGATATTCCAAATTTGGAATATTTCTTTAATATGAAATATTCGGAAATCGGAGTGTCTGAAGAAATCCTAAACTGGAATGTTCCATAAGTGTGTCTTATGTATAAGAGCAATCAATGTTTAATATATTCCAGTTTTGAGAAGATATTCCACTAGTGGAATGTTTTGCTTGTTTCTTCTATTTGCTTATTTCCTCTATGTAAGAGCAAGAGATATTAAAAAGAATCCAGCTTTGGATTAGTTTATATTTAAAAGATATTCCATCAGTGGAATATTCCATTTTTTTTCCTTTAAAAATATTCCAGTTTTGGAATATGTCATATGTTAAATATTCCACTATGGGAACGATTTGCATATTTTTACTTTATAAGACAGAAGTACTAAAAAGACTCCAGTTTTGGAATATTTTCTATTTATAACATATTCCACTAGTGGAATTTGACAACTTTTTTCTGTATAAGAGCAATTAATGTTAAAAATAGTCCAGTTTTGGAATATTTCATACGTTAAGATATTCCACTGGTGGAATGTTTTGCATATTTCTTCTATATAAGGACAGGAAATATTAAAAATACTCAGTTTTGGAACATTTTATAATTAAAAAAAATATTCACCTAGTGGAATAATTCATAATTTCTCCTATATTTGAGCAAGAAATTATAAGAAAAATTTATTCCACATATGGAGCATTTTTTTATTCCAGTTTTGGACTATTTTGCCGCGAAGTTAAAACGATCCACAAGAGGAATTTTTGCAGTGGGCGCAAATATTCCAAAAGTGGAAGCGTACATACCTGTTTTTTGTGAGAGCCGCTGCTTTTAAACTTTTAAATCGACGAGTGTGTGTGTGTGGGGGGGGGGGGGGGGGGGGGGGGGGGGGGGGGGGCTCGGAAGAAGGGGTCGGGGGATCGGATTTTTTTGGGTGATGTACTTGAGGGGTCGGAAATAAATCAGCCTCGGAGCAGGGGGTCATATATTTTATAAGGCATATTGGAGGGGGGTGGGGGTCATGACTACGCAAGTTTGGAGAAAATCCATCTACTGGTTCTAAAAATATCCTACATATAAGAATATGTTCTTGAAAAATGGGTCAGGGTCACCAACTGCTAAACATGTCTTAAACCTGTCAAAACATTATATATACAAAATATTCATGCAAGCCTGATAAATATCCGTCAATTTGTTCAAGGTATAACTCATTTTAAGAGAAAAAAAGAAGCATTTGTAAGTTAGCTTTTGACCTTGAAAATGGGGTCAAGGTCATTAAAACACAGTAGACTCTTGAGGTTGTCCCAAAGGTATATCTATGAAAGTAAAGTGGAAATCAAGCCAAAGGCTAATGAGACATATCAATTTTAGTGAAATATAACATATCTAACTTCTCCTGTTATCTTGAAAATGAGGTCAAGGTCACCAAAATCGGATCAGCTCTTCAGCTAGTCCCAGTAATGTGTCTATGCAAGTTTGGTAAAATTCCATCTACTGGTTCAAGAGATATCATGGGTACAAGAAATTGTCATCTAAGTCCTCCAGTGACCTTTAAAATAAGGTCAAGGTCACCAAAATCTATTTAGCTCGTAAACTTGTTCCAATGATGTATCCATGAAAGTTTGGTAGAATTCCGTCTATTAGTTTAGGGGACATCGTGGGTATGAAAAATTGTCATCTATGTCCTCCAGTGACCTTAAAAATGAGGTCAAGGTCACCAAAATCTAATAGCTATTAAATGTGTCCCAATTGTGTATCCATGCAAGATTTGTGAAATTCCATCCATTAGTTTACAAGATATCATGGGTTCAAGATATTGTCATCTAAGTCCTCCAGTGAGCTTGAAAATGAGGTCAAGGTCACTAAAATGTGATCAGCTCTGAAACTTGTCCAAATGATGTATCCATGAAAGTTTGGCGAAATTCCATTCATTGGTTCAGGAGATATTGTGGGTACAAGAAATTCAGTGTCATCTTAGTCTTCCAGTGTGTGTATTTTTCAACCCAAAGAAAAATGCAGCAAAACAGCTTTGTAAGTACACTCCATTTTTATAATTATAAATAAGCATAACATTCAGAAAAATGGGCTTGCATAATGAGCATGTTTTACTTGAGTGCAACCTATTTACGCTAAACAGCCGCCGCCATGACATTGCGTCAGTCGAACGTCACGTCGACCAAACAGGACGTTCGTTTACCATTGACGTCACTTGACGACAACGTCACATGACCAACTGTCCTTCGTATGAAGCTAGTTGCTGTCAAAGGTTTACCTAAACGAAATATTACTTTATCATATACTTTCCCTAGTATTGCCCTTGATACTAGATATTGGGCCCACCCATTATAGCCCTGTCAGAAAGCGCTGTCCAGCCCTGTTGTCCAAAAGTCAGGTGTAGGGCCGAGATCACCTCACGTGCAGGGCGGGACAGAAATATCTCAGCCCTTGTATCGGCCCTCAATTTTGGCGCTAATGTCAAGTATTGCCGCTGACGTCATCAAAACAATTCAGTGAGCTAAAAGACGTCTCCCGCCATGTTTTATTGCCGCACGTCGACTGGCTGAAAGTGGACACGCAGAGGGTTCGTAGTTTGTTCTAAAACCATAAAACCATTCTCAGTGAGTTTTATTTTGTAATCTGAGCCATTTACGATTAAAATACCAAACAATTATGATGTGTTTTCTTCATTTTGTGCCCAGTTGAACTTCCAGCTGAAAGAAAAATGACGGCACAGCTCACCATCCATGATCTTCCAACTCGAACATCTTCATGTTTTTTTTTCTGCCAATAAAAAGAAAAAAAAAACAGACAAATTTTAATGGAATAAAAATATTGCAGTATTTATTACAAAAGTTCAATTTCTATAAGAAAGTATATGATATAGAGATTATTACACGGTTGTTTTGATCCCAGCCCTGATCTCAGCCCGAGTTGACGGTATCGGCCTGAGCCCGAAGGGCGAGGGCTGATACCGTCCGAGGGCTGAGATCAGGGATGGGATCAAAACAACCGTGTTATGATCTTTTTATCATATACTTTTATTTATAGAAATTGAAGTTGTGTAAGAAATAGTGCATTTTTTTGTTCCAATAAGATATGTCTGTTTTTTTCTCTTTTTATTGGATGAAATAACATGAAGATGGCCGAGTCGGAGGATCATGGATTGTGAGCGCCATTTTTCTTTCAGCTGGAAGTCAACTGAGTATAAAATCAAGAAAACACAGCAAAATTGTAAGGTATTTTAATCGTAAATTGCTCACATTACAAAATAAAACTTACCGAGAATGATTTTCTGGTGTTAAAACAGACTACACAGTCTCTACATATCCACTTTCAACCAGTCGACGTGCGAAAATAAAAAATGGCGTCAAACGTCCTCTAGCCCGCTGAATTGTTTTGATGACGTCAGCGACAATACTTTACGTTAGCGCCAAATTTGAGGGCCGATACCAGGGCTGAGATTTTTCTTTCTTGCACACCGGATAAGGATATCCGTGTGCTTCCCCTGTACCTACAAATCTTATCTCACCCATGTTATCTCACCCAGGACCGGATAAAAATCACGAGCATCCAGTGCATTGGTTGTAATGGAGGTCACGTATCTGCGTCGTCATGTGACGTTGGCGTTTTAGATGATTACGTCACGAAGACGGCCAAAATGACGTCAGTTTATGCATGCCAGACGTTGACGGAAAGAACCGAATGGCGATCGTTGAAAGCGGCCACTTCTTTTGAAATCAAATAGAAACCTCTGAGACACTAAAATTACGCATTTTAACAAATTTTAAAGATAATACAAAACGTGGTGTGCAAGAAAAAGTATCTATCATGGGTGTGAGGTGCTGATAGAAAAATCCGCCACTCGGGATCACTGTTCGGCATCACTCGGCAAGCCTCGTGATGCCGAACAGTGACCCTCGTGACGGATTTTTCTATCCACACCTCATACCCATGAAAGATACTTATAGTCCCGCCCTACACGTAAGGTGATCTCGGCCCTACACATAACTTTTGGACAACAGGGCTGGACAGCGCTTTCTGACAGGGCTATATAATGGCTGGGCCAAGTAGCTAGTGTCAAGGGCAATACTAGTAAAAGTATATGATAAAAAAAGATCATCACACGGTTGTTTTGATCCCATCCCTGATCTCAGCCCTCGGACCGTATCAGCCCTCGCCCTTCGGGCTCGGGCCGATACGGTCAACTCGGGCTGAGATCAGGGCTGGGATCAAAACAACCGTGTAATATTCTCTATGTACCGTATCTTGTAGTTCGGGCTCTTGGGACGGCAACAAACATTTCATCCCTGAAAGAATAATTTGTAACTTGAAAGGAATAAAGTCATTCAGTAAACAAATACATGTTATATAAAATTTTAAAAACTTCAATGTATAGCCATTTCTCTCAGCCGCTGGGTTTGGAACTTCCGACAGAGTGTATGGACTTCTACCAAACTTGATTATCAAAATGATACTGGTCGAGCGTTGCTGTGTCGGGATGCATGTTAACATCTTAGTCTAATATCTTGACGTAACTCCGGTTTTATTTTTTGGATTGGTCTCCGTTCCGGGTATTTCAGAAAAAGACAAAATGATTAAAACAATTTCGTCGCTCTACTTAGCATCTGACCCACCGTCCTTCTACCTTCCACCTACTTTCGCTTTGATCCACCAGACGGTTCGATATTAAATGAGCAGTCACACGACAAAACCAACAAATTGGTATGTGCGCCACGCGAAGACTCACGTCAGCCTGGGCATCCACCCATTCTGAACAGAGTCTTTGCTGTGCTAAGTGCTACAAGTAAAGTTTGAAATCACCCCTTGAATACCTTTTCCGGTATAAAAAATACTTCCGGTCTAACCGAAAGTAGAGGCATGTATCGAAAACTTGTGGAGTTATCAAAAACAGTTGCAAGGCCGTTATTTTCAAGATGCGCTGAATCTGTATTGTATTCACAACTTCAGAAATGTTCCACCAAGGGAGCTGGGGCACACAAACAATCTTTTTGGGGGAGAGTTCCCATGAAAACACGTTTTACAGCAGCAATCACTGGCTGTGTACTAATTTTCTACTATGTGGGTGGTAAACCTCGAATATCAAAGATCTTCATTGCCAATGCATACGAAGAAAAGAGAAATGAAAAATACAAGAGAAAACAGTTGACACTGGACCAGGCTATAAAAAAAAGTAGAGATCTTTGTCAAAGAATAAAGGTATGGAATTGGGTACTCCCATAATATGAGATATCGGGTATTCTGACGTCCATATTTTATGTTTTTATGCTGATATTTACATTTTTACTTTCATTGAATTTTGTATTTACCAACTTTTGTCAAACAAAATGGATGCCAGTGGAAAGCTAAAACCCCTAACAAAAGAATCCAGATCAATCTGGCAAAGTGGAGTGTTCAAATCATTGAAGTTTAATGATAATTAACTGCTTATAAATTGATCTTTATTATTCAGCTGTTATTTTCTCCAGACTTGATCAAAATTGTTTGCTCTGGTTTCAAGTAGATGGTAGATAAAACGTTCAGAAATGAAAATGTCAGATATTAAGTAAGAGAGTGGCAAGTTTTATGTTATAGAACTAGGAATTGGGTACATCTAGGGGATTGGGGCGGGTAGCCCTATTAAATAGTGCTCTTGGATTCAAACATGGTCATTGTTATTCTGATGTTTACTTTTCTATTTAAAGATTGAATTTGAATTTTGCAACATGTACACCAGACTGTAAAAAAACCCCAAAAAACAGCGAAACATGATCTTTTGTATGCAGAATAGGGCGTGGGGGTGATATCAGATTTCATTTTCTTTTGCTTTTAATTGTTTTTTTTCTTCAGTGCCAAATCGTATTGAACGTTTCAAACCATATGACACATTTTAGACTTGAAACACGTATGTACCTAACCTAAAGGTTGTGGCAGTTTCTCATCAGATTTTATTTACAATGATTTTTGCTCAATCAAGATTTTTAATTTGACTTAATGGTCAGTTCGCAGAAGTATCCGTATATATTGGAACATGCTAACCTTTTACATGATTAACTGTGAAAGTTACTGATCAGACTGAATTGGATTTTCCATCATGTAGTATGAATATCAATAAAATTAATAATAAAATATGTTTAACAAATTGTAATGACAGAAAACAGAGGAAAAAATATAGGTTTTGGTTGAGTTCATATAAAGAGTACAACTGGGCAATATTTGATATATTTTTAGGATGAGACTGGTAGTCCAGGGCTTACTGTAGCTGTCAGTGTCAATGGTGATATGGTATGGAGTGAAGGTGCAGTATTTTACTTTCTTCAAATTGGAAACATAAAGAGCAGTATGGTCAGGATCTGCTGTATTGTGTGTATTTTATGTATTGGTATAAAATTCTCAATGTTGACTTTAGCTCGAGTCATTTTAAGGTCCGCTAAGCTTTATGCTTATACACTGTAGCTTGAGTCATTTTAAGGTCTGCTAAGCTTTAGGCTAAAACACTGTAGCTTGAGTCATTTTAAGGTCTGCTAAGCTTATGCTTTAATACACTGTAGCTTGAGTTATTTTAAGGTCTGCTAAGCTTATGCTTTAATACACTGTAGCTTGAGTCATTTTAAGGTCCACTAAGCTTTATGCTTATACACTGTAGCTTGAGTCATTTTAAGGTATGGTATGGTATGGTAAGCTTATGCTGAGACACTTTACCTAAAGCAGTCTTCTTGCTAAACACAATGCAACAAAATTATACAATGCCAGAGACACAATGGGAAAGCATTTCAGTCCTAGCTATTAAGTCATTTATGTACCTATGCTATAAATCAGTGTAATGTAATTCAGCTGTGTATTTTTTTTCTCTACCAAAACGATACAAAAAATCTAGATCCATGTTGTTTGATATTTGGGATTGTTTCGAAAGAAAAAAAATGTCTCATGACTGAATATATATGGTATTACAGAACTGGCTAAAGTGTCTGAATAGAGCCCCAGATAAGGTGGAGTTTTCATGATATTGTGGAGATAATTTCAAGTATTCTAAAATTTCTTCATGAAAAAATCTGTTACATTCTAGGAAAGAAGATGGACCTTTGTCATATTCTTTATAGTATCACAACTTAACCGTTCTAGCTCCTATAAAAAGCAAACATATGATATATAATAGTTTTAAACCTTTGCTTGGTAGGTATGGGTTTTGCTGATGTAGAAAACAGACAACCTTGTCATCCAGAGACAATATTCCGCATTGCCAGCATTAGTAAATCTATCACTATGGCAACAGTTGCTAAGCTGTGGGAAAATGGTGACCTTGACCTTGATAAACCTGTACAGTTTTATGTGCCAAGCTTTCCAGAGAAAACTTTTGATGGGAAAAAGGTATAACATGAATTTAGTAACTGTTATTTATCAATATTCTACTCTGACTAAGGAAAAATTAAGAAGGCTGTCTGAAGTTCAGTCATAATTTATTCTGATGGTTGTTTATGGAGAACACCAAGATCAGTCAGAATCATTTTTAGTTGCACATAGTCTACGCACAAACAAGTAGCCGATACCAATGATTTCTCCAGAATAACAAGCAAATTCGACGAATTTATGTCCCCCGCCTTGGAAACTAGGTCTCCACTGTATATACACCTAAGTGTTTGAGCTGGAAAAGTGGCTAAGTTAAAAATGTGAAAAAAGTAATAAAAAAAATAATGTGAGGATTATATCCAAACCACATGCATATCTTCAGACCATGATCAAAACGCCTGTGAAGTTTCAAAGGAATTGGCATAAAACTGAAGGAGGAGTTGCGCACACAAGGTACCAACTATCTATTCACTTTGATAGTAAAAATGTATGAAAAATGGCTAAGTTCAATTTGCGAAAAAAGTAATAAAAAATAATTTCAGGATTATATCCAAACCACATGCATATCTTCAGACAATGATCAAAAGACCTGTGAAGTTTCAAAGGAATCGGAATTAAACTGTATGAGGAGTTGCGCACACAAGGTACCCACTGTCTAGTCACTATGATAGTAAAAACGCCTAAAAAATTACTAAGTTCAACTTGTGAAAAAAGTGACAAAAAAAAATCTCAGGATTATATCTAAACCACATGCGTATTTTCAGACCATGACCAAAACACCTGTGAAGTTTCAAAGGCATCGGCATAAAACTGTATGAGGAGTTGCGCACACAAGGTACCTACTATCTAGTCACTATGATAGTAAAAACGCCTAAAAAATTACTAGTTCAACTTGTGGGAAAAGTGACAAAAAATAATCTCAGGAATATATCCAAACCACATGCGTATCTTCAGACCATGACCAAAACACTTGTGAAGTTTCAAAGGCATCAGCATAAAACTGTTGGAGGAGTTGCGCACACAAGGTACCCACTATCTAGTCACTTTGATAGTAAAAATGCCTAAAAAATTACTAAGTTCAACTGTGGAAAAAGTGACAAAAAATAATCTCAGGATTATATCCAAACCACATGCGTATCTTCAGACCATGACAAAAACATCTGTAAAGTTTCGAAAGAATCTGCAAAAAACTGTAGGAGGAGTTGCGCACACAAGGTACCTACTACATTAGGGGGACGGAAGGACAGAAATAAGGACGGACGGACGGAAGGACGGAATGCCGAAAACTATGTCCCTCCGCTTTTCTTCGAAAAGGCGGGGGACAATAAAGCATCAGAAATAGAGGGTGAAAACTAATATTAAACATTCTCATGGCAGTTCCTTTATACATGTAACATTACTCATTATAACACAGAGTTAGATAGCATGGTCATGTCTTCCAAAATTTAGGGTTTTACAAAGGTGCACTAGGAAAATGGCTATTAACCCTTAAAGCGCCAAAAATTGAAATTGTTGAATTGGCAGACAATGTAGATCCAGATGAGGTGGCTCATAATGAATCTACACTGTTTGCCAGCTAGTGTTGGAATTCTCAATATGATATCGCTTGGACGAGACGTTTTTTTGAAGTTCTGCAGATGTAAATTTTGTCGTCTGCTTTTTGGGGTATTACGGGTTAATGGTCATTTTTCTACAGTTTCTTTGTAAAACTCCCTGATGTCTGCAGCTGCCATGTGTTGTGGATTGCATCAGTAAATGTGGCTGGTCCGTTGGGTCAAGGCCTTCCCATCACCTGTTTGCTTCAAACTTTTTGGGTTTAGTGACACTGAAGAAGTTGAATACAGGCATGCACATCTGCCATGCTAAATTTGGTAAAGGTACATACAGTCGAACCTGTTTTAAGGGGTCACTGTATTAAGGGGTCACCTGTCTTTAGCAGCCTCTTTTTGTGGGTCCCATGGGGTGACCCCTTAAGCCAGGTTTGACTATATATTTTAACATGATTCACCAAATATAATACATGTACTGTTGTTTCCTATGGACCCTATACATAGCATCATAATGAAAATGTGATGAATTTTAATATTTTAACATGTTCTTTATCCATATATGTGGCAGCAACACTCATGCATGTCAATGGAGGCCTAAGGCATGATTAAACTGACTTATAAAGCAGGCATTTTGCTTCCTGTGTAACATTGTTATTGTCTTGCAATGTGGACTTTGCCGGCACAAGTAGAGTAGCTGGAGACAGGACTATATGAGCCGCGACATGACACAACCAACATTGTGATTGTGCGCCCAGTGCAGACACAGATCAGGGCATCCTCACAGTCTGACCAGACTCTTCGGTGAGTGCTCAAAGGGTAGCTAAGGGTCTAAGCTACCTTCACACGGACAGCGAAGACTCTGATCAGACTGGGCGGATGCCCAGGCTGATCTGAGTACTCTGGGCGCACAACCACATTGTTGGTTTTCTTGTGTCACGGTTCACATATAGGTGGAAAGGTATTGTTGTAAAGCCATCTGTTGCTCCCCAATGACCTTGCAAGGTTATGGGATAGACATTAGACTAGACTTAAGATAAGGTGTGTCTTGCTTTAAAATAACCCCCAATATCTAAAGCAGTCTTGTATGATTCTATTGTTTGGTGTGATTTCCCTTCCAAAAGAAACCCAGAAATCTGGATATGTGGATCCAGACTTTTGGGCTTGTTTGGGGGGAAAACCTGTTATCAAGTAAATACAGTGATTTCAGCATGATAACTACATGTACTGTAATTGATTATAATGTCCCAATATATTGGGTCATTATACATGTATTTGTTTCACTATTATAAAATTTCAGTAACTTGTGATGTTTTTTTTTAGGTTACCATAACAACAAGGGACCTAGTCAGCCATTTGTCAGGAGTTCGTCATTATTATAAAGATTATTCAAAGTACAAGAAAATAGAGGAACCCAAAAATCAGTCAGAAGGCTCAGAACAATCTTCACAGAAGGCATTGTCTGCCTCTAACAAATCAGATGTTTCCTCTTCCAACACTAGCCAATCAGATTCTTCAAAACAGTCAAAGAAGAAGCAAAAGAAATCTAACCAATCAGAAACAAGTAATCCAGCAGAAACAGAATTGACCAGCCAATCAAAATCAAAGACCAAGAAAAGCAATCAGGAAGAGGCAGATGATGAAATGATGCTTGCTGAATATTACATCAAGAAAAAATATTCTTCTGTTTCAGAGAGCTTGGAACTTTTTAAAAATGATCCTTTAGTTTATATGCCAGGTAAGCTGTGCTTTGATTAATCGTGAAAACTATGTTTTAGGATTGTTGCTGTTCAAAATTTTTATTCCTAGGCAAATTCACTATTCTTGAGTCGTGGTCAGTCATTTGATTTGTATTTACAGTAGAACTTCAGTGGCTTGAACCCTGATGGCTCATCAACCCTGTCTGACTAGAACTCCTTCCTAGGTCCCTAGAGGTTACTTTATGTAGAAACTTACCCTGGATGGCTAGAACTACCCTTAGCTGGAACTAATTTTCTTGGTCCCAAGCCTGTTTGAGCCATTGAAGTTCTAGTGTAATTAAATTTACCATGTACAGGTGTCCCATTATCAAGTGTTTAATAATTTATTCTTAAAATCAGAGGCAAAAATATTTTTTAATTGAATGAAAACTGATAAAGAAGGTATATGTCTCATTAAAGACAGTTATGGTACTGTATAAGGAGGATTAACTTCCCCAGTGTCCTTCATATTTATAAGTACCGATGAGCCACTTGGGGAACGTTGTTATGAGAATTGTAACAGAACACTTACAGAACCAGTGTCACTCCGTCTCTTTATCACATCAGGTCAACATCTCAAGTCAGCCAATAAAATCATCATAACTGTTAATTCTGGTCCATTGATTGGTTGACTAAATTTTCACACCCTTACATGTACAGGTAACTTGCTATGTGCTGGGAACCAGACCCTCCCCCCCCACCCACCCCCACGGGCAAAGATGTCCTGTCTTTAAGGCAGTTGTCAGTGTATGAATAAACTATAGGTTATACACATATATCAGGTACCCAGTATCTGTACACAACTCATGGCTGGGCTGTTATCAGTGCAGTGAGGGTGGTTGGGGGGAGGGGGCAGCTAAATATCATTTGAGAAATATATTAACCCTTACTGGGCCAAAAAGCAGACAACAAAATTTACGTCTGCAGACTTTCAAAAAATGTTTCATCCAAGCTATATTTTATTGAGAATTCGAACACTAGAGGACAAACAGTGTAGATTCAGATGAGGTGGCTCATTATGAGCCACCCCATCAGGATCTACACTGTTTGCAAATTTAACTATTTTAATTATTGGTGCTTTAAGGGTTAATACATTTTAGATTAAATATTTATATTAGGTACCCAGTATCTGTACACAACTCATGGCTGGACTGTCATCAGTGCAGTGGTAGAAGGAGCAGCTAAGACATCATTTGAGAAGTGTATTAAGAATCTGTTTAAAGATCTTGGAATGAACAGTACTTTCCTAGAGGAAAATAAGCCACTGATTTACAACAGGGGAAGGTAAGCAATTTTTCTCACAGTACATACCATATATTTTGGTTATTATAAGACAGAGAGTTTTCCCTTCCAAAACAGTCCCAAAAATCTTTTTTTTTTTTTTTTTTTTTTTTTTTTTTAACATCTTTACATCTTTATTGTTCACATTTCTAAGCATACATATTCTAAGCATACATATTTATAATCTTGGCAAAGAACATAATTTTGAGATATGACATAGGACTCCATATGGCATGTGCAACAGATAGGACTTCAGGCAATTGGGTACACTTTCAGGGGAACAAACTCTTCCAATTTCATTTTTGCCTCCCAGCTCAATAGGGGCACGCTCCCAAAGGAAAGAATCTGCTCCCCAGGAAAGAATTTGTTTATGGGGCAAGTTTCCTTGCTCAAGGGGCAAAATCCTTCCCTTATGAGCATATCCCTTTCTAAAAAGGTTTTGTCAGCCAGGAAAGCATACAGGAAGTCACATAACTTATTCCCTTTTGTAAAAATAGCAAACGATATGGAGGTGCACCCATTTACCTTTATCAACCTGCACTTCTATGCAACTTGGTGAATCTTGCCCTCTCTACCAAAGTCCCACAGGATAGAAAAACTATCGATAGAGAAACTGAGCAGAACATGAGGCTGCTTGTCTAGTCAGTCTTCCCTCTTCACACATGCCGTAAGGCTCCCTATTTCTTAACACTCTAATAGATCAGGATTTGCCAAATCAAATGACATGATAGATGCTACGAATGTAAAACGAACTGTCTGTCACTGACAGTGTTGACATTGTTAAAAAAAAAAAAAAAAAAAATTTTGGACCTGGATACACAAGGGGGTGGGGAAGGGGGGAGGGGGGACAGGGGGAGAAATATGGCAAACTGTCTGCCCAGCCTAAAACATGTTTCAGTTGCATGTATTTACATGTATTTATTTCTTATCCTTTTTTTTTTTTTTATAGTTCCGTGTATTGTGCACAATCAACTCATTTACCATACATGACCTATAAACATACTTTTTTTTTGACTATTTCGAAAGAGCTTGGCACACAGTATGGCAAATGGGCAGATTGTGGTGGTTGGCATGGCTCCTTTTGTTTGCTTGTGATTAGATTCAGAATATATATCACTTCTCTTATGTTCATTCTTCTTTTCTTTTTTTTTTTCCTTATTTTTGTTTTCTAGCTTAATCTCTTACATTTTAGATGTATTATTTTTTTAGTAATTTACCCATTTTTATTACTGTTTAATTTTGAATATTATTTATCAAGTTCTCATATGTTCTCCATTCTTCACAAAATTTTTCAATTTCATTCTTAGAAAAGGCTATATCTCTATGTATTTTGTACATGAATAAAAGTTTTTTCTTAAATACCTCAAGCAATAAGGATTGTTTATTACACCGCGTACAGTAAATATAATATTTTGCATACAGCATTAAAAACATTAATATTCTAGACATTTTCTGTTCATTTTCAAAGCCAAATAGGAAAATTTTCTCAGATAGATGACATTGGATGTTGAATGTTTGTAACCAGGTAAGTAACTCCCTAATAAATTCTTGTGTTTTATTACATTTCCAAAGAAGATGGGAGATTGTTTCATCTTCAAACTTACAGAAGGTGCATAAGGCATCATCTTTTATTTTCATATATTTAAGAAGTTTATTTGTAACCAGAATATTATGGTTAATGTTGACCTGAAACCATTGTAGAACTGAATACTTTGTTATTATAAATGGATACGTGTATATCTTACGCCAATCAGAATCTGTGAAGTTGTATATTCTGTTCCATGTTTGTTTTGCTGTTGGAATTTCCTTGTTGTTATTAAGAATATTGTACATAACCTGTGCACCTTGCTTGCTTTGCAATAGTGAGCTAATACTACTTGGTATGAATGGGTTCTGTTCTTTATGTGTCAAACTTACTTTAGCCTTTTTTATATAGGCTTTCACTGCCTGTATTGTTCCATGGTATTTAAGATAATTAACTTGTATTCCTGTTTGCTGAATAAATTCTTCTTGAGAAAAGAAGTCTCCATTGTCTTTAACTATATCATTAATATATCTCACACCTCTTTTAAACCATTTTTCATAATATATAGTTTGTCCTGCTATCTTAATATTGTTATTATAGAATAACTGACATTTCAGCATAATATCTTCTGTTAAGGTTGTTTTTTCATTTATTTTTATCAGGGCCTCTAGCACTTCAACCCAGAATTTATTTTTCATATGCTTAGTCTGACCTTTAATATATTCCATGTTGCAGCCTGTTAGTTTACTTATATCTATATCTGCTTTTATGAAAACTTGCCATTTATTGTCTGTTAGTAAGAGCCTCCTCACCCAAGTTGTTTTTAAAGCATCAATAAATGCATTCAAATTCACCATTTTCAGCCCACCTTCGGAATACTGTTTTACAACTATTGAGTTTTTTATTTTTGTTCCACTGTGCCACAAAAAGTTATAAAGAATTCTATTTATTTGATCTATTGTTGATTGTTCTGGATTTGGTAAAGAAAGGAATAGATGATTAAATATTGGTATCATAAGCGTCTTTATTAGTGTTATCTTACCTATAGGGGTCATATTCCGTTTTTCCCACTGTTTTACCATAGTTTCTAAATTTTTAATTTTTGCTGTATAGTTTTGTTTTATCATATTGGTCAGATCTGTACTGAAATTAATGCCTAGAAGCGTAAAAGATTGTTTACCCCATGCTAGTTTCCATTTTGTTTTAATTTTCTCATATGCCACCTGCGTGTGGCCTGAGAATTTTTTACAAGAATAAAGTTTTGTTCTGTTCTGTTCTGTTCTGTTCGGAAGTAGTATCAAACTTTTTTCTGCCAATCCAAACTAACTGAGTTTTCTCAAAATTTATTTTCAGGCCTGATATTTTTGCAAAACTGTCTAATTCTTCTAATGTTTGATTTAGTGATTCATCTGAACCATCCAGAAATACTGTTGTGTCATCCGCAAACTGTGATATTTTACATTCCACATCATCTATAATAATACCTTTAATTGCTTTATTATTCCTTATTTTATTTGCCAAAAATTCTGCACAAATTATAAAGATGTATGGAGAAAGGGGATCCCCTTGACGACAACCACGACTTATTTGAAAGAAAGATGATAAATGGCCACACTGAATAACTGCTGATGTTAAACCTGTATAAAAAACCTCTATCCATCTTCTTACTGATTCTCCAAAGTTTAAGAATTTAAGCGCTTTATGGATAAAGGCCCATGACAGAGAATCAAAGGCTTTTTCAAAGTCTATCAGTAATAGTAGACCTGGTATATCGTTTTCTTCAGTATATTTTAATAGATCATATACCAGTCTGGTGTTTTCTCCAATATATCTTCCTTTTAAAAAGCCTGTTTGATCTTTCGAAATAATATTATCCAGCACTAACTTTAGTCTATTAGCTATTGTGCCTGACGCTATTTTATATACTGTATCTAAAAGAGTAAGGGGTCGCCAATTTTTTAAAAACTGTTTTGCTTTATTTTCTTTTGGAATACATGTTATAATGCCTTGACGTTGAGTTATTGACATTTCCCCTTTTAAATAGCCATAATTAATGGATCTAAGTACAAAATGCCCCAATTGTCTCCAAAATATTTTAAAAAAGTCTGCAGAATAGCCACTTAACCCTGGACTTTTATCATTTTTCATGTTAAACAATGTGTTTGATATTTCCTTAAAATTCAATAAGCCCTCTAAACTATCTGACTCAGTGTCTGTTAATTTTTTTACATCATTGTGGTCTATGTATTTCTCTATGTCTATACTTTCATCATTTTCATCAACTCTAGTATAAAGCTTTTTATAAAATACTTCTGTTTCTTTTAATATTTCTTTCTGATCTGTAATAGTTTGCCCCTCCTTCTCAATTTTGTTGATCATTTTAGATACATAATTATGTTGTTCTAATCCACAAAAATATTTAGTTGCTTTTTCTCCTTTATCTATATGTTGAGCTCTGGATCTTATGATATGTCCATTTAATTTCTCTTGTCTTATGTTACTAAGCTGTGATTTTAGATTTTCTAATAATTCAATATCTTCTTCTCCTAAATTTTGTTCCAACTTTGTTATGCTTTCTATTAAATTTTTCTCCCTGCTATTTCTATCTTTTTGTTTATAGCTTGAGTATGAAATAGATTTGCCACGTATTTCCATCAGTAAGACATCCAAAAATAATTGATCGTTTATAGTAAACTGAATTTCTTGGTGTGGAATGTTGTCTATCTCTTCCAAATTATAAATTGGGACTGCATATTGCTTTTTTGTATCAGATATCTGTTTATTAATAACTTTTAAATACTCATGATCAGTCAGTAGTGAATTATTATGTTTCCAGTATGATTTACCATGTGTAATGTCCATAATATTTAATTCTAAGGTAACTATTGAGTGGTCTGATCTATAGCCTGTTTCAATTGAAGACTTTCTAACAAATGGCATTATGTTTTCAGAGATTAAAAAATAGTCTAATCTTGCTTGTTTTAGTGGATTTTTCTTTCTCCATGTATACCTTTTAAGTGAAGGGTAGTTTTCTCTAAAAGGATCAATCATGTTTTTATTATTTATCATTTCTATGATCTTATTTCTATTTTTTGGGTTATTTACAAATTTATAGTTACAACAGTCTAAATGTGGGTCAAGTACACAATTATAATCTCCACATATTATGAAATATGAGTTATTTATCTTATCAATGTAATCTGAAATGGTCTGGAAAAAGTTTGGGCTGTCATTATTCGGACCATACAAATTTATCAGTGTAATTCTTTGGTTTAATATGGTAATATCAAGAATCAAAAAGTTTCCACTGTTATCAGTTATTTGTTCATGTATCTTAAATTCCAAATTCTTCCCAAAAAGTATTGCAACTCCTCTTGCATTGGATTTGTAATTGCTAAAAACACAATTTTTGTTCCACTGATTTCTAATTCTTTCTTCATCATTCTGCGTAAAGTGGGTATCCTGTAAACAATATATATGAAAGTTTTTATCTTTTAGATATTCAAAAATATCAATTCGTTTGTTTATACCTTGCAGGCCTTGCGTATTAAAAGATAAGATGCGTAAGTCAGTCATTTACATCTGCTGAATGAATTAATATTAATCTATACTGGGCAAAACGGCCAAGGGAATAGGGTGCATCCAGGTCCTTTTTTGTAGAGAAAAAAACTATGACAACAAACATATAACCAAGAACACGAAGAGAACATGATATCCATATGTCCCTGTCTGAATAAGTGCTTAACACCAATATCCCTATACAACTTATTATTATGTCCTAAGGCATCTACAGTACATCAAATATCAGCTACAAGACTATAACTTCATTTTCATTTGTTGTAGCATAAACAATCCCCACTAGAATGCAGAACAACAAACGAATATGTAGCACTCCGAGTATAACCCTTCATATGTAGAATGCCAGTCCTATAGTCAGATTGGCACCAAAACTGGACCTGATGTAGGCCGACATCCAAATGTACAAGATGGTATTTAAGCTGTATTTCCCTTTCCCAAAGTGCCTATAACGTCTGCCCATAAGTGCCCCTTGTTGTGAAAGCCTCTTTTTGAAGCTGCATTTTCACTGTACCAACCCCTTCTATATTGGAAATCCGTTTTGGGAACATAATGTTAACAGTGCAGATCCTGGGCAGATGCCACAGAAAGTGGCTTCTGGTCAGGGTCTACATTGTTTGCCTTCAGCATTTTCTATTCAGAACACAAAGTGAAAAACATTCCATCGAAAATCTTAGATCTAGAAATAGACTCATCCGAAAGATATAGATGGACAATTTCACCAGTCAAAAAGGGGTTAAAGGCGCCCCTCCGGTATCTTGCATTCCCTTACATATCTCAATAACGTTTCTGCATATTGACAGTTCAGACCTTGACCAGACTTGTCTCTCAAAATTGAGCAGTCTGGTCATGGTCAGTACCCTCTGCTTGTTATCCCTGGTAACCCAGATTCTAAGGGCTATTTTATAAAAGAAAAAAAAACAAACAAAAAAATCCTATCCAAGGTGTCTGAATACTTTGGGGAATTCACTATGTGTATGTACAAAACATTTACCAACATATGTACATATATACAAACACATTATTACTAGTATTACCTCTACCCACATATATACGTACCTATACAGTTCTATATATACTAATCAAACAAGCCATTTTGAAGCGGTAACAAGGTATTGACCATATCTGATTGGTCTTTGTATGTTCAATCACCCTGTCTCTACTTAGATAAAAAAAAAAAAATAAATAAATAAAAACAGCTAAAAGGACGGCTGTCCACCTCACTGAGTGTACAGCTGTCCCCAGCGTAAGCTACCACAAAAGACAATTTGTCAACAATCACTCCTAACAACTAGTGATATAGATAATTTTTTTTTTTTTTTTTTTTTTTTTTTTTTCCTTTGACATTTGCCATCTCCATCTGTCACATAAAAATAAAAAGTTTTTTTTTTTTTTTTTTTTTTTTTTTTTTCTACAATTCCATAGATGCACCACATTTTGTCAGTCACAAGATGGGTGATTCCTCCAAAAATGCAACTGACATGTTGGTAAGTCCTATGTATTCAGCTAAACCATGTTTTTCTCCCCAAAAAAAACAGTCCCAAAGATCCAGATCTTCTTACCAGACAGATCCAGGTCCCGAAGACTACCTTTAAAGGGAGAACCCCCATCCCATAACTGACAAAATATGGTAGCTTCTAACAATTCAAAACAAACCCTGATTGGCATGCTCAAGCAATCTAGTTCACATCATCAGTATCACTCCTTTTAAATTTATATATTTTTTGCTGACATAAGTACTCCAAACTGGAACATCTAAAAATGAAAATCTGTGACCTGACAAGAGATTGAACAGTTTGTTTCTCATGCAATAATATACTTGTATATAAATTTCAACTGAGATAACAAACCGCACAGACCCCGGTCAGACTGTTCCATTCAGGTTCAGTCCGATTTGAGTCTGACCTCTCTGTCCCAATATTTAGAGCTTCCAAGGCATTTCGAGTGAAACTGACAACATGGCTGTTATAACAATATTAATATACGTACCATAAAAAACTCCAAATATTGGGACATCTAAGCCTAGCTACCACAGTTGTCCCAAAGATGGAACCATTTGGTTCCATAATGCAATAATTTCCTCCTCAAAAAGGCAAATGTAGTTGATTGCAAACAGCATAGGCCTCAATCAGACTGCTCTTTTAAGAGCAGTCCGATCTAGGTCTGCACTGTTTTCCTAAAAAGCCTGTCCATCCAAATATACAGACGGTTTCTCTAACAACCTCTGATTTCTCTAACAACATCTGATTGCTGTGACACCAAATAAAAAATACTGTAATTCTCCCAAAAAATGGGACAGTGTGGTTTTTGGATGGAATAGTAGACTGTGTAGCCAATCTTTCCCTTTACTAGGAATTTCTATTATACAGTCAAGGGTCAAAAGCACCTCCACAAAAATATCCCCCCACAGACCCCAGTGCACTTGCATGCCTACAAGAAAATTATTTTTGGCAGTTATACTAGAATTACTATGGTTGAAAAGCTAAATGAACAATGCAATAAACATTGTTTACAGAACTAAATTCTGACTCCTCAGTGTGAAGAAACATCTTGTCAAACTTAGTGTAAACTTTGAAATTACCAAGTTGCCATTGACGTTAATGGTGACGTCACGAGAAATTGGCGTTAATGGTGACGTCACGAGAAATTGGACCGAAATTTCAAACGTTAAAGTTCAAGTCATGCTGTTTGCATATAGGGTAAACAACTGATATTGCATGGTATATTCTTTCAGCTTTCTACCAGTACCAAATTTTTTGCAATCTGTAAAATACAATCTCCTGCAAACACGAAAATACACCAAAGTCGATGGAGAAATTCATTCTGCGGAACTACTTCTGGTCCTTGACTGTACTCTCCATTGCAATGTTCAGTCCTCTTTAATTTTTTTTTTCCTTATAATGTTAGATATATCATAAATCTTGATCCATCTAACAAAACAGATCTAGATTTTTGGGATTGTTTTGGAAGAGTGCCTATGTAATAGCCGAATTACACACACCTGATTTACATATTTGGGGTATTTTATACAGAGAGAAAACCCCACATTACAGTCAAATAAATACAGTACTGTACTGACCCCAAATACTGACAGGGTTGTCTTAATAGTCAGTATAGACCCAGTTCAGATGGCTGCAAAGGAGCAGTCTAATCAGTGTCTGCACCATTAGACCTGTGCACAGGGCCCTTCGTAGCTTCTTACACATCGCAAAGCGAAACGTAACGTCAGAGGATTGGGACTACTGCACTGTTTGCTATTTCACCAGCAGTTTTGACACAATGTGAGATACAGTATTTTTTTCAGCTATAAAACAGGGTTTTCACCTCTCTAGAATGACCCCAAATATCTAATCTGTCTGATGAAATCATGCTATAAGATGAGGGTTTTCCCTTCTGAAACAATCTCAAACAAGAGGGCCATGATGGCCCTGGATCGCTCACCTGAGTATCCTGTGAACTTAACCTCAGAAACATCCATACGTCCAACAGACAGTTTCACAAAGATTCAATGGAAAATGAACCCTTTATTGTGTACCTTAGGTTTTTATAAGATTTAACCTAATGACCTTGTTTTTGACCCCACATGACCCAGTTTCAAACCTGGTCTAGATTTCTTGGATATAAACATTCTGCAAAAGTTCATGAATATCGGATCAAAACAGGGCCACTAGAGCGTAAACAATGCTTTTCTAAGGTTTGACCTAGTTTTTGACCCGACATGACCAAGTTGCACCCTTGGTCCAGATTTGTAGGAGAAAAACATTTTGACTAAGTCTCATGAAGATTAGAACAAAACTGTGTCCTCTAAAGCATTCACATGGTTTTTCTAAGAACTGACCTAGTGACCTAGTTTTTGACCTGACATGGCCCAGTTTCAAATCAGGTCTAGATTTCATAAAAATAAACATTCTGACAAAGTTTCATGTAGATTATATCATAACTGTGCCCTAAAGAGTGTACACAACGTTTTTCTAAGATTTGACCTAGTGACCTAGTTTTTGACCCCACATGACCCAGTATCAAAGTTGGTCTAGATTTCATTCAGATAAACTTTCTGACCATGTTTCATGATGATTGGATCGTAACTGTGCCCTCTGATTCATTCTAAGATTTATTTCTATTTTTAGCTCTGGTGGCCATTTTGTACAGCAGAGTGGAACCATTTCAGCATTTTTTGTTTAGAACCATGAGTCAAACACTTCTGTGAAATTATTTTGAAATCGAGCCATTGGCTTTAGAGGAGGTGTTGTTGAAAGGTGTTTCTATATTTAGCTCTGGTGGCCATTTTGTTCAGCAGAGCTGAACCATTTTAGCAATTTTTGTAGAGGGTCTCCTAAGGAACATTTCTGTGAAATTATTTCAAAATCTTCCTAGCAGTTTTGGAGGAGAAGTCGTTTAAAGGTTTTTCTATTTTTAGCTCTGGCGGCCATATTGTTCAGCCGAGCGGAACCGGTAGAGCAATTTTGGTAGCAGGACTCCTAGGGAACATTTCTGTGAAATTATTTCAAAATCAACCCAGCAGTTTTGGAGGCGAAGTCGTTTCAAGGTTTTTTCTATTTTTAGCTCTGGCGGCCATTTTATTCAGCGGAGCGGAACCGTTTTAGGAATTTCGGTAGAGGGTGTCTTAAGGAACATTTCTGTGAAATTATTTCAAAATCTGCCCAGCAGTTTTGGAGGCAAAGTCGTTTAAAGGTTTTTCTATTTTTAGCTCTGGTGGCCATTTTGTTCAGTGAGGTGGAACCGTTTTAGCTATTTTGGTAGAGGGTGTCCTATGAAACATTTCTGTGAAATTATTTTAAAATCTGCCTAGTAATTTTGGAGGAGAAGTTGTTTAAAGGTTTTCCTATTTTTAGCTCTGGCGGCCATATTGTTCAGCGGAGCGGAACCATTTGAGAAATTTTGGTTAAGGGCCTCCGTAGAAACATTTCTGTGAAATTATTTCAAAATCTGCCAAGCAGTTTTGAGGCGAAGTCGTTTAAAGATTTTTCTATTTTTAGCTCTGGTGGCCATTTTGTTCAGCTGAGCTGACTCATTTTAGCAATTTTGGTAGAGGGTTTCCTAAGAAACATTTCTGTGAAATTATTTCAAAATCTGCCCAGCAATTTTGGAGGAGAAGTCGTTTAAAGGTTTTTCTATTTTTAGCTCTGGCGGCCATATTGTTCAGCGGAGCGGAACCGTTTGAGCAATTTTGGTTAAGGGCCTCCTAAGGAACATTTCTGTGAAATTATTTCAAAATCCGTCAAGCACTTTTGGAGGCGAAGTCATTTAAAGGTTTTTCTATTTTTAGCTCTGGCGGCCATTTTGTTGCGCAGAGGGGAACCGTTTGAGCAATTTTGGTAAAGGGCCTCCTAAGGAACATTTCTGTGAAATTATTTCAAAATCTGCCCAGCAGTTTTGGAGGAGAAGTCGTTTAAAGGTTTTTCTATTTTTAGTTCTGGCGGCCATATTGTTCAGCGGAGTGGAACCGTTTTAACAATTTTGGTAAAGAGTCCCCCAAGGAACATTTCTGTGAAATTATTTCAAAATCCGTCCAGCAGTTTTGGAGAAGTCGTTTAAAGCAAAAGTTGACGACGGACGAACGCCGGACGACGGACAAAGACCGATCACAATAGCCTACCTTGAACACTTCGTGCTCAGGTGAGCTAAAAATCTAGATCCATCGAGATGGATCTAGATTTTTGGGGAATGTTTTGGAAGGGAAAAACCTTTGTCTTAACACTGAAGAAATACAGTTACTGTAGTAAAATGAACAGTTTAAGCTTTAAAGTGTTTGATTATTCAAAGGTTATCACAAAATACAAACTTAAGTTTTATCTTTTGTTCTTGATTGTAAAATATTGACCCATCTTTAGACAGTTCATTAATTCAGTGAACTCCCTGGACCTTGGGCTCAATGGACAGACTGGGCAGTGTCCATGGACACTCTGGACAAAGTCCAGTGAGACCAGCCAGTCTGGACAATGACCATGGATTCAGTGGACATTGTCCATGAATTCAGTGCACATTGTTCAGGTCTCAGTGCACATTTTCCATAGACTGAGTGGACAATGTCCATGGACTCAGTGGACACTGTCCATGGATTCAGTGGACATTGTCCAAGGACCCTTGTTCCAATACTCCAGCCCAACAGTGTTTATGGACAATGTCCATTGAGTCCATGGACTTTCTACAGGCAGGCAGCCGCATGGTGCAAACACAGGCTGATGGCCTGTTGGAACATCAAAGGCTCAGATCAGACTGCACATCTAATCAAAACCTTTGCTGTTCATACAAACCATATAATATTGAGCCCCGACACGAAAAACCAACAAAGAGGTTGTGCGCCAAGCGCAGACTCAGATCAGCCTGGGCATCCGCCCAGTCTGATCAGAGTCTTTGCTGGCCGCATGGAGGTAGCTCAGGCCCTTAGCTACCTTTAAGGGCTTAGCGAAGTGTCTGCTTAGACTGGGCTGATGCTCAGGCTGATCTGAGTCTGAGCTAGGCGCACAACCACTTTGTAGGTTTTCTCGTGTCGCGGCTTGTATATATCTTGAGGAATCAACAGATAAAAAACAAAGGCTGTAGCTATACTATGCAGAATTACAGTTTAAGTATTTCCTGTTCGCAAGCATATTTTGACATAACACGGCTCTGTTGTAGTCTGTAACAAGCAATGAGAAAATATGACCTTTTACATATTTGAACAGCAGAGACTCATGTTAGTCAGTGCATCTGCTCTGTCTGTCTAGTCTTTCAAACTTGATGGGTACACTTTCAATGTTTTACAATGTAGTAGTACATCCAACAGGTGCACATGGAAAAGCAAACAGTAAAGACCCTGATCATACTTCTTCTTAGCAGTCTGATCTGGGCCTGCACTGTTTGAACAGAGCTCCCCGTCCAAATATTTAGATTTCAGAGCTCTAGATAAGAGGGCTATTTGATGATAGTTGAGGGATAATTTTTTTTTATTTCTCATTGAAACCATATGTTGTGACCCCTCATCTGAACCGTCTCATCGAGACGGTTCAGATGAGGGGTCACAACATATGTTTTTATGCAGAATTAAATAAAATTATCCCTAATTGTCACTAAATACTCCCTCTTATCTACAGCTCTGGATTTTTATGGTACAACTCTCCTGGAATTCTCTTTTATTTTAGGCATTATGTGAAGAACAAGAGAGGAAGATTAGAAAATGCTCCCTATGTTGATCTTTCCTACAAATGGGCCGGTGGTGGAATGATATCTAATGTCCTTGACCTTGTCAGGTTTGGCAATATCATGTTATATAGCTACCAAATGCCAAGTGCTTGTTTCTATGCCAGTAATCAGAAACTGCCCAGTGATGGGGAAAACATCAACCAAAATAAATCCAGTCAAGGTACTGACATTTCTGTTGGCAATAAAACTAAAGATATACAAGAAAACATTAAGTCAGAAGCGAAGAATATCAAGAATAACCACAGGATAGGTGAAGAAAATGAAATGTTGATTGTAGATGATAAATCAAGAAAGAAGGATCATGTGAGAACACCATCCAAAAATAAGGAAAGTAAACAAAATGGGGATCAGAGTCAAAGCCTATTAGCAGGATATTTGAAGCCAGAAACCGTAAAAATGATATGGGAACCAGTTGGCAAGGCTAAAGAAGACTCAGACACAGAAGGATGCTATGGAATGGGCTGGCGTGTGTGTGAATCTAAGCAAGAGCATGGATTGTGTAAACAGCAGAAATTTTATGTATCACACACAGGCGGAGCCATCGGTGCCAGTAGTGTTCTGCTTATTTTACCTTCTGAAAAAGAGCTTTCTAGCAAAGGGGGATTATCCATAGAATCCTCAGAAAAATCTCCTTTGCAGAGAGTTCCACCTCAGGGTGTTGTTGTCGCTATACTAGTCAATATGATGTCTGTTGGTCTTAACAAAACTGCTTTAGAAATAGCCAAGACTTTTGAAAATACATGTTTATAAACAACTGAATGAAATACATTGAAATCTTTCGGCAAGCCAAGGGTGGAGCCCTCTGTATTGCCTCATTTGTAGGTATCTGAAAAGTTCTCACAGAAGACTTGGTGGGGACAAGTAGGTTCAGAAGGAGCATATTCATATAGTCAGAGTGAGAAATCAGAACAAAAGTTCTTCCACATTTGTAAAACAGAAAAATCCAGTTAATAGGTTAATTATTTCATATCTTTTGCTATTTGAGAATAACAATTGTGATCAATAGTTTGGAATCTGTTAGAAAATGTTATTAAAGTACCATATAAATCCTAATAAATGCCCCTGCTTTAATATACACCCCGTCTTTTCCGAAAATAACGGTATATTAACTTGCACGAAATTATTAGCTTCTCGGGATGAGCAAAGCTCTTTGAATTGTGGTGAAGACCTAAAGGAAAGAATTTGCTTCTTTCCTTTAAGAGTAGACTCACTTCTTCTCAGTAGGGGTCTACTCTTAAAGGAAAGAATTTGCTCCTATGGGAGCAAATTCTTTCCTTTAAGTCTTCACCATAATTCAAAGAGCTTTGCTCATCCCGAGAAGCTAACAATTTCGTGCAAGTTAATATACCGTTATTTTCGGAAATGACGGAGTGTTTATTAAAGCAGGGGCATTTATTAGGATTTATATGGTACTTAAATAACATTATCTAACAGATTCCAACACTTTTTATGATTATATACCTGTGTATAAAATATGAATCCAATACACCAATCTTTTCAAAGGATATAAAACGGAAACCATTTTTGTATGTACGTGATGGATGGACATTCTTACAGACGGGACTGACATACGTACGGACAGCGGTGATACTATATGGTCCCCTCCCCTGCCCCCATTAAAATTGACATTGGAATAAAAGAAATCAGATGTATTTTGTTATGGGGGCTGTCCATCTGTCTGTCCATAAACAATCTCGTTCACTCAGTAGCTCATTAACCATTTAAAATATTTAAATGAAACTTTATAGGAATGTGCATATTACTAGGACAATGTCTCATGAACAAAAACTGCAACTCTGGCTTCCTTACTTTTTGAATTATCTGCCCTTGCATTACTTTCCTGTTCACTCCATAACTCCATGACCGATTCAAATATTTTAACGAAACTTAATGGCAATGTGTATATCTCAAGTCCATGTATCAGGACCAATAATGGTAAATCTGGCTTCTTTTTGAATTATCTCCCTTGTTCATCTTTGGCGTTTTTCCAACTTCTGAACCACTTCACCTAGGAAGCTGATTGTTGGTATACTAATTGTAGTTGATATGTAAAATATTTTGGTATGGAAGAGGTAATTCTAAATTCATTAGCTACAGACTTGTTGCTCCTAGTTGATAATGAAGCTAAAATTGGCCTGTGTGATGGTCTTGTTACAAAGGAAAACAGTTTTTGTGGCTTCTTGTTTGCTCCCAGGATGAGGTAAATTTCCAGAATGGTGCATACTCTTAAAGAAAAGACTTTGCTTCTAGAGGAGAAAATTCTTTCTTCAAAGGAAGAGAGGTAAAAAATAAAAAGTTTTCCCTGACAGTCTAACCAGGAATAGGAAGTAAAATGTTCAGTTAGCAGTGTGCCAGATAAGAAGGGTAAAATGGATGATTTAGGGATAATTTTCCACATTTCTCAATAAAACATGTTGTGACCCCTCATTAGAACTATCTTGCAAAGTCAGTTCTAATGAGGGGTCACAAAACATGAGAAATAAGAACAAGAGCTCCGCTGAGTGGGGCAATATATGCCCATTGGGGCTTAAAGTTGAAAAGAAAACAAGAGCTGTCAGAACTTTGTCTGTAGCTTAAATCTTGAATAATAAGGCAGATATAAAACTACAAAACAAACGAAGCTAATATGAAATTCCTAGACAAAAACTACAAAGGGGCATAATTCCATCATAATTGAAAGTTGGGTTATGGTTCTTTTTCTGTTCATATTGTCTGATATTTGTACAACCATTCATGAAGACACAAAGCTAATATGAAATAACTATTTGCATACTTCCGTCAAAACTGAAAGTAGGGTTATGGTTCTTTTTCTCAGCACATTGTCTGATGTTGCTTCATATTTGTTTAAACTTTTATGAAGAAATACAGTTTTCAAGATATAGAGCGGACAAATAATGTTACCTTTTGAACTTTAACCTCTGTGACCTTGACCTTTGTCAAACGTAGTTGGAATATGAGTACTGCATGTTGCCTTGATTCGGTGAACATTTGACTCAAGTTTCAAAAAAATCTTTCAAAGGGTTTAGGAGATATGGAGTGGACACAAATTTAATACAAAATTAAAATACTAAAAATACAAAGGGGCGTAATTTTGTTAAAAGTGAAAGTTGGGTTATGTTTTTTTTTCTCTGCACATCATCTGATGATGCTTTATATTCATACAAACTTTCATGAAGAAATCTTAAACGGTTTTCGAGATATGGAGCAGACCCAAAGCTTAAATGAAATTACTGTACGAAAAATACAAAGGGACATAATTCCGTCAAAACTGAAAGTAGGGTTATGGGTTTTTTTTCTCTGCACATCGTCTGATGGTGCTATATATCTATACAAACTTTCATGAAGCAATCTTAAATGATTTTCGAGATATGGAGCGGACACGAAACTCATATGAAATTACTATACGAAAAATACAAGGGGACATAATTCTGTCAAAACTGAAAGTAGGGTTATGGTGTTTTTTCTCTGCACATCGTCTGTTGGTGCTATACATTTGTACAAACTTTCATGAAGAAATCTTTATGGTTTTCGAGATAGAGACAAAATGTTACCTCTTGATCTTTGACCTCTGTGACCTTGACCTTTATCGGACATTGTTGAAATATGTGTTCTGCACATAGTCTCAGTAAGATTAACATTTGACCCAAGTTTCAAAAAAATCTTTCAAGGGTTTGAGGAGATATGGAGCGGACACGAAAAGTTAACAGACGGATGGGTAAACATTTGACCCAAGTTTCTAAAAAAACTTTCAAGGGGTTGAGGAGATATGGAGCGGACACAAAAAGTTAACAGATGGACAGATGGATGGACAGGCGGAGGCCCCGACAAAATACGACCCGTCTTTGACGAGCGTATAAAAATTACAGAGTTCTAGATAAAAGGGAGTATTTGTGATAATTAGGGACAATTTTTGTTAATTCTGCTTAAAAACATATGTTCTGACCCCTCATCTGAACAGTCTTGTCAAGACCGTTTAGATGAGGGGTCACAACATACGGTTTGAATTAGAAATAAGGAAAATTATCTCTATCATAAAATACTCCCTCTTGTCTAGAGCCCTGAATTATCTCGGAATTATCATCAAAGCCTGATCCTATCTGGAGCTTTGAGTTCTGAGGTATGACAGAAGACAAGAAAAGCTATTTCTAGCAAATATTTATTCCCCATGATAAGCATTGGTTGGTAAAATATAACTACAAGCACTTTAACATAATATAAAAAACAAAATGTATGAAAATAAAGCTTTAACTAAAAGAAATATAATATGATACAGTAATCATTGTGTAACTGATCTTTCACCTTTAACAAAGGTATAAAAAACAAAGCACTTCTTTGCATTGATGAAATTGTTACGATATTTCTTCGGTTATAAGATGGGGATTTTTCCCTTCCAGAACAATCTTAAAGATCTAGATCTGTCTTGTAAGACAGATCTAGATCTTTGGGATTGTTTTGAAAGGAAAAAACAAAACATTTAACAGCTGAATTACACAAGACTGGCTTACATATCTGTGGCAATTTTGGAAGGATAAACTGAGGACAAACTCCCAGCTTATAACTGAGCAATATGGTAGGTAAACGAAGGAAACTAAATAATAAGGGAAATAGCCATGGACAGCATAATCTAGAAGTTCTAACAAGGGTCACAACATATTTTGACGCCTTTATGTTGTAATGAAATAAGTTTTAGCAGAGTAGTCCCTATAAATGACAAGATTTACCTATAAGCTATACTTTTTTACGAAACTTTCCTATTAGCTGTAATTGGGTATAATGGTCGCAAAACTGCTCGCTGCATTTCTCATCATTATTTACTTTCCTGGTAAACTATAGTGGATTTACATGAAAGAACATATTTGATGAAAATAAGAATTTCTGGAACTTTGTGTCTCGCCTGCCTGGGCACTGTCATAAAGCAGCCCTTTATCATGCATCTGCTGCAAAATTTACCTGATAACATGGGTATGATCACATAATAAGATATCATGTCACTTTAGAACTGCGCTTGCGCGAATGTTATCAGGTGATGCTTTTAGAAGCGATCTCTGAAGATGATTAGCCATATACTGACATTGGCCGTGATAACAGTATTTGATTGATTAAATGACATCACTGGCTTACGTTATAACTCAGCCGAAACGTCAGCAAGTTCTGTTAAAATAGCGTTTGATTTGGTGTACCTTAAATTTTCTAATGATGCTTGATGAATAGAACACCATGGAAGTGTCTTTAGATATCAAGTTTAACAGGCTCGACCAGAAACACATCGGACTGGCTCGGCAAGCCTCGCCATTCCTATGCTGTTCCTGGTCTCGCCTGATAAACTTGATATCAAAAGACACTAACATGGTATTCTCTATATGCTATTTACAGAGATATACCAGAAAACTTGACAATAGTTTACCCTGCAGCCACCTATGCAATAACACTTGTGTCTCATTTTCTGTCAATACAAGTGAGATAGTGAGTATGAAAATTTATTGTGACCTAGGGTATTGGATACGCTTCCAAATGTGGGGTTTTGAGGATAATTCTAAGTATTTTTTTCTTATTTCTTAAGGAAAGCATATGTTGTGACCCCTCATTAGAACCATCTCGATGAGTCGAGACGGTTCTAAAGAGGGGACCACAAGATATGCTCTTATGGAGAAAAATAGAAAAATCATCCCAAAATTATCTCTGTTACCTCTTCTTACCTGGATAGAAAAACTGAGGGAAAGAATGTGATGAACTACTATACATGACTACAGCTATGCAGCTATATAAAACAATACATAACACAACTATTACACATGAGCATATGCAGTGAGCAAAGATCATCATTCATAAATTCCAACAACATTTCTTGCACTGTGTTTTGTTTGTCTCTGACTGCCAATTTCAAATTTAAAGCTTTAAGCTTCTGAAATGGTGGCAGAAATCAGACTGAAGGCTTGAAAATCATTATTTAGTTTAAAAAATGATGTAAATACAATTTCATTACAATTAAAGACAATATGCTGACCTCTGACATATTGTTTCAGTGGGCAAGACTGGCAAACACACAGTATATTTCTATTGTAACAGCAATAATGGTTTATCTGATCAAAGCCATTGCTACTGTTACCTTTTGAAATCATAATGTAAATAACCTGTAACATTAAAGATAGGAAGGAGTAACAGGGATAATTTACAGATAATTTTCCATATTTCAGCATAAAAATGTATGTTGTGACCCCTCATTAGAACCAGCTTGGCAAGATGGTTCTAATGAGGGGTCACATCTTATGTTTTAGTTGAAGAATAAGAAAAATTATCTATGAAATATTCCCCAAAAGCTATATTATCTGGAGCTCTGTTAAGCAGTGAAAGAAAAAAAAATCATACCATGTAACATAATCAGCAATAAATGAACAAAGCCTTGTACATATATTTAGCAGTTGGTGTTTAAGAATAAATTGTTAAAATCAATTTCTGTTTTTCTGTCAAAAATACCATGACAACTGTTTCAAAATGTCAAAAATACAAAATCAGACATACAGAGCTCCAGAAAAGGTAGGTTTTGAAGATAATTCTGAGACATTCCATCTTATTTCTCAATGAAAACGTATGTTGTGACCCTCCCCAACCCCCATTTGAAATGTCTCGGCCGGACGATTTTAATGAGAGATCACCCTGTATGTTTTTCATGGGAAATATGGAAAAATATCCCTGTTACCCCTTCTTATCTGGAGCACCGAGAAATACCTTATTATCTTGCATAACACTTAAAATGTGTAAAACAGATAACAGATATTATTAGCATAAAAAGAAATTAAAGCACATTTTGTTTGAAAACAAGAAATGCATAACAGTAACATTGCACTTGTCCTTATTATGCCATAAAATAGTTTTGCAAAAACAGTCCCCACAAGCAAAACTGTTGCGACCACACTGTGAAAATGGTGGAGAATCAAGGAATTGCACCAATTCCCCTTTATATATGAAATGAGTTTGTATTAGCCAGACTGCATAATACAAGCTGGTATGGGCATGGGATGATTGCATATGCTTGCTTATCGTATTTATTTGGGGGATAAGATGGATAATTTTCCCCACCAAAATACCCCCGAAAATCAAGATCTATCTTGTAAGATGGATCTAGATTTTTGGACTGTTTTGAAGGGAAAATAATCATGATATAGCTCAATGACACAAAACTGACTTAGATAGCTAGGGTCATTCTAGAACGAGAAAACCCCCTTTGTCTTATAACTGAATAAAAACAAAATATGTCAGATTTTCTAACAATGTGACTCAAGGATAGGTCAAATTCTAAGATTAAAGTTCAAAAGATGTGGTTCTCATTAGTATGTACGCCTGCCATGTTTTTCCATCATTTGTTTCAAAGGAAGACAACTTCTGTGAGTTCCTGTTTGCTTCCCTGGACAACGAAACCTTCTATAAAGAAGCAAATTCTTCAAGAGTTGACTATAAAGGAGAAGGGTGGCAAAAATGGAAATGGCAGAGCTGCTGCCTCTGACTGTGTATCAGTGCAATTAAGGTGAATGGGTACACATTCAGGGGAAGCAACACTGCCTTTTACATTTTAGCCTATCTTCTCAATGGGGTCAACTTATGAAAATATGTGGTCAATGTTTAAAAGAAAGAATTTGCTCCTATGGGAGCAAATTCTTTCTTTCAAACATTGACCACATATTGGAAAGGCTATTTTATCCAGGAAAGCAAACAGGTAGTCACAAAAATTGTCTTCTTCGAAAAAAAAATAGCGGAAGAACATGGAGTTATATCCATATTCTTTAATGCCTGTGTCTCACCACACTGAGGCAGATAGGGACAACACAGAATCTTGTACATGGTAACTAAAACATCAACACTGAGTATCTTGACAGTTATTAGGACAAACTATAAACTATAATCTAGGACAACACGTAAGCACAACAATGATAATAATCATGATAATAAATGCTGCCATGAGATTTGTTCTATCACAGAACTGAACCCTTTCTAGCCAACTAGTTTTACTATAGTCTGCCATTGATCAAGTTCCTTTTCACCCTTATTTATCTAAAACTGATTTTTTCTTCTTTTAACTGAAACAAGTCCATTAACAATTTTTTTTTTTCTATCTATCTCTATATCATATTGAGAATTTATAGACCCGAGGGGAAACGGTGTAGTGCCATAGTAAGCCACCTTATCTGGATCTATGTTGTTTGCAAATAACTTTTCATTTCTGGTGCTTTAAACAATTATTTGAGAATGAATTTCGGCTTTGAGAAAATCACACTTATGAGAATTTCAGTGAGCATCTCACTTATAAGTCAACCAGAGGTTGGCATATGCTAATGCCCTAACAACTACCAATGATGTCAAAGCTCTGTTGCTATGGCAACTGTGGGATCTTAGTACCTTTGCAGAATATTACGTCTCAATAATGTAATTTCACCCTATGATCAACTTCTAGTTGCTATGGTAATACGGCCTCAACATCAGCCACATTTGCAAGGGCTAATTTTTCAATGACAGGCAAACTGAAATTCTTTCAACTCTCACACAAATAATTATTCTCAACTCAGTTAATTCTGAGTTTTAAGTGTTAATGATTTTAAAAATGGTACGTTTTTCTTAATTTCATTTAGTAATTTTATAGTGAGCTTGAAATTCTCACTGCTTATCAGGAAAAATGACAAACCGTGACATAAAATGATATTTCTCACAAGTACAAACAGAAATAACTTAAGACTAAGAAATATTTGAACATGTTAAACATGTAACATCAGAAATATTTGAACATGTTAAACATGTAACATCAAGGTTAATGACAAGATTAAATTATTGCACTTTTGAAGGTATGAAGATCATTGCAAGTTTCCTTCTATTCCAAACTGTAACCTATTATACCTGTTAAATAGGCTTAAAGACACAACATGGCTTACAAAAATGTTTTATATTTGAGTATGTACCCACAACTAAGTAAAAGTACAGAGCAAATATTCCTTTGAACAATTTGTCTTAACAAGAAGAATGTCATCTTGGGGCAATTCAACTGTACAGAAAAGAAAAATATGAAAAAAGATAACCAGCCCACCTACAACAAGGGCTGCGCAAGCAGCGCATAATACGCCCGTTTTAATGTCATAAAGGAGTTACAGAATGAACAAGACTGTTTACAAAAGGATAGACAGACAGACAAACAGAGGCAACCACTCTATAATAAATGAATTCAACATTATATTTAAATATTCAACATTAGTATATCAAGTCAAGGGAGATAAACTAAATATACTAGATATACCATTCTTGGTTCTATTACATGCCCTTGGCATCACTACAATATTTCAAACAGTTGAAATGTTACAGAGTAAACAGGATATTTATGCAAGGGCAGGTAATTCAGTAAGTAAGCCAGAGTTGTGGTTCTTTCTCAGGATACATTGCCTCATTATTATACACATTCCAACAAAGTTTCATTCTAATATTTCCAAAGTTTACGGAGATATGGAGTGAAAGAGAAACGCCTAAAATATACTAATCAAAGGGAGGTTACTCCAAAATTAAGAAAGGGGGAGCAACCATTCTTATATGTGACACACTGTCTTGTGATCATGCACATTGTTATAAAGTTTCATCATGATATTCCAAACGGTTACCAAGTTAAGGTATGCACAAGGTAAGGATACACAAAAATAGTCAACAAGAACTAATGAAAGGGATGTAACTCTAAAATGAAGAAAGGGAGAGCAGCCATTGTTGTACGCGACACATTGTTGGGACTTCATACACATTGCCATGAAGTTTCATTAAGTTATCCCAAACAGTTATCTAGTTATGGCGCGCACAAGACTTGCAGGGAAAAATTAATCAAAGGGGCATAACTTGGAAACTAAGGAAGGGGGGGCAACCATTTCTGTATGCGACACGTTCCCCAACCTAATACATATTCCTGCCAAATATCATGAATATATCCCAAACGGTTAATGAGTTATGGCGCGCACAAGAATGTTTACGGAAGGACGGACGGACAGCGCCATGACATAATACGTCCGTTTTTTCAAAACGGGCGTATAAAAAGAACCTTTGGTCTCATGTATCCATAAAAACAGACACACACCTTAGGGGTATGAGTACACCTCCATATTTGGGAGCCATTTTACAAAGGGAAACGACTTTTGAATTTCCTGTTTGCTTCCCTAAACAACTCTTCCAAAGCCATTGAGAAGGGAGGCAAAAATGAAAAAGAATTGCTTCCCCTGAAAGTGTAGCCATTCACCTAAATTGATGTGTGAAGAGAGTATCAAGGTGACTGAGATCCTGCATATAAACCTCTTGTCGATTTTAAATCTCTCCATTGCCCTAGGCTAAAATCTGACTTCGACTGGAATCTGCTGAGATACATAGGAATAAAACAATTATGGAATGACTATTGCTGAACAACTGTTGACGTGTTGCCAAATTAAAGCAGGAAGAAAGTATAAAACTATTTCAGTAATAATAATTAACACGTTTGTACATTAATAATGCAACTACAACATACATGTAATCCCATAATTACTCCAAATACTGGGACAGACATGCTTTCAAAACAGTGTGGACTCTAGTAAGACTTCTAAAACAACAGTCTGATCCGGATCTGCACTCTTTGCTATTTAGCTAGCAATGTTTGGACACATCACCTGATATCGTTGTTTACATTAATGAGATGTTAGATTTTCAAATTCACTGTATATAGAGACATTGCCTTTTTCTGCTGAGAAAATATAATAGCACATTAGATTTTATGAGTCCCAGAAGTCTAAACCTGACTGACAAGTTTGATAAGCTAATGACGCTTTGAACAACTGGGCCCAGAATAATTACAGTACATGTAACTTGTGGTTTAAAGGTTGTCCAATACTTAGAGTAATTAAGAATTTGGAAGGTAGTATACATGTAAAAAGCTGATACAAATATTTGCATTGAGTAAAATGGGTGACTACAGAGCACTTCTCCAAGCCAAGCTGCAGTTTCATGATGTCTATTTGATGTCTGAGTGCAGCCAAACAACAGCACAAGCAGTTAAACTTGCAGTACATTAAGAGTGATTCTTTTCAACACCACCACAATCTCTAGAGAAACATCTGTCTTCTGTTAATTTCATTATTCTGTTTTCATAGATGATGTCTTCAACAAATGATATCCTTGAAGCTTTCAAGTATGTCTGACCTTGAACTGCATCACATTTGACCTTGACCTTATGAAGCACTGTCCCAGGCATCACTGATCTTCCCAACAATCCACTGAAAAAGAGAAACTTTTTGCATTTATTTGGCTATAATACAGTGGATCCCCCTTCCAACATTACCCCAAATCTGTAAACCAGACATGTGTAGATCAGCTATATGATGTGTTTTTCTCTTCCAAAACAATCCTAAAAATCTAGATCCATCACTCAGCCAGTGGCCAGAAATGAGTTATTATGAACCATGTTTCATTCTAGCAGCAATGGTTTTGACCAATCACCACATAGTAAAATCTTAACGTCTCTAAACTACCTCACGGGTGTCTCCATATTTGTGTTAAAGTAGTTAAAGTTACTCCTTTGTTCAAGCAGTCCAGCTGATTTTTAATGGATTTTTTTTTTCTTACAAACTCTTTATAATACCAAAGTTATTGGCCTTACATACTCAAAACTCCATTTAATACTACATGGCCTCTCTGGTTTCTATTACCATTTTAGTTTGCCATTTTCATTTTTGCCATCCTTCCCTATGGCACTCAGATCTTAAAGGAAAGGATTTGCTCCCAGGCAACTCCCATTCTGGAAGGCCTATGTCCACCAGGGAAACAAAGAGAAGTCACAACAGTTGTTTCCTTTCTTAACAAGAATTTCGTAGAAGGCAGTGCCTCACCTACCTGCCCAATGTCACACAACAAAGCTATACTGCAAATCTTGATGCAAGGATTAGCCAATGCCGGAAAGCAGTTACTGCTTTCCGGCATTGGCGTAAACCTTGCCTCTGCTAGTCGCAGGCAAGACAAAAATGGCGGCAAATGTGGAGGAGTGCCCATTCATAATAAGAGGTAATCATAATCATACCTCTGCTATCTTTTTATCACTGATGTGGATTTCTTTCTTTGAGCTAGAGGAACCAAACAGGAACTTTTTCTTCTCCTTTTCTTTAAGGCTCACTTCAATTCCTTTTGGGGACAGTTTGGGTTTCTCCTTCAGTTCAGCCCAGGTGTAGGTAAACTCTACATCCCATTGGCCAAATATCTCTCCTCGACTGCTGAACAATATTCTCCTGAGAAAATGGGAATTAGAAATTTAGTAGCTGATAACAACTGCTTGTGAACTTTATTTCTCAATCAAAGTGAAAGTATCTATGTATCAAGATTTACTTTTTCCAATATGAAAACCCGAAACTATAACCTTGTGAAAAGATAAATGTATACAATATATTTCAACTCGTGCACCACCTCAATACAAACACAACGACTCTGCAGAATGCTGTGCTCACATGCCTGGGCATTGCAACAAAACAGAGCTGAACCAGAAAACTTGAAAAAAGTTTTATGCCAATGGCGAAACCGAAAAAGTAATACTGACATGTATGTCTTGCTTCTGTTAGTTGCAGACCAGACTAAAAACAATGCTGGGTATGTTCAACAGAAATAATGAGGCTTATTTTAACAATCAGTGTTGGTTTCATCAAAATAAAAAAATCCACCAAAGGTTAAACTTCAGGGCAATATCTTTGTAATAAAAGAGATAGCTTACTTAGTAGTGACTAGGAACACATTCTTATTGTCTTTAGTAACAACAACGTGGGCAACATACTCGTCTGTTGGTAAAAATTTTCCCTTCTCTGTTTCCTGCAAAACAATATTATGCATATAAAATAAAATCTTACTATGTTACTGCTTATGGCTTTAGTTTTCAAACATTCCTTAAACTGTAGATGTTCTAAAAATCTGACTATAACACTGTGACAAAAAATGCATAGGCAAAATACATGTAGTATAGATGCAGATCAGACTCCTTCAACAATAGCAGTCTGAACAGAGTCTACACCTTTGGCAATACATGTACTTTCAGCTGATTTCAATAAAATAAAAAACAATTAACAAACTAGAAACGTGTCACAGCTGGACCCCCCCCCCCCCCCCACCGAAGCCCCGCTTCCTCCAACCCCTACAAACAATGCATTAAGATGTATTTACCATGAGTATTGCACATCCCTCAGCCTCTTGAACATTGTATGGCCTCATTATCTGGTCTTTGTGGAACCTCCTTGGTGGTCTCAGTCGGTGGATCTCTGTTGTGTTCTCTGCTATCCTGTAAGTCACAATAAACAAGGTAAGTATCAACACTGTAGACTTGATGTCAAATAATCCAAAATAAGGATTTTTTTGCTTTGCCGTTCAAAGGCTGGACATCATGGACACAATCTTCTGCATCTCGAAATTGATCCTGGAATAAACCATCTGATTATGAGTTGTTATTTCATGTTTTTGGATATTCCATATATAGCAACATGTGGACCTTCTTTTCCATATTGCATAACCCTCAGCCAAATCTTCTAAGTGTCATCATCTCTCACCGAGTGAAATATAAATGAATCAAAAGTAACTTACATACTGTATATGCAGTTCTGAATAAGCTGAGGAATGCTGTTTTGTCAGTCTGTGTACAGTAACATCAGAGCTCCAAATAACAGGGGGTTTTGAGGATAATCAAAAGATAACTTTTCTTATGTCTCAACAAAAACATTAGGTTGTGACCCCTTATTAGAACCATCTCGAAGAGACGTTCTAATGAGGGGTCACAATGTAGGTTTTTATGGAAAAATTTGGATAATTATCTCTAAATTATCCGTTACCTCTTCTTATCTGGAGCACTGAGTGGCATTGTTGCAAAATACAGCTGAACTAGAAAACCCAATGGAAGTTTATACTGCCCACGCTGACACCAACATCAGAAAAGCAACACCCATGTCTCACTTCTGCTACTTGAGGGCTCAGTTCATAAACTGACATATGGAAAGTTGTTTTATCCTTATGATAGTCAAGTGGACAAGTTTTAAAGAATATTGTAGTGTTTGTTCCACACCTACCTCTTAATTCCCTCAAATGAGCTGCTAGCAAAGTCTATGACACCAGAGGTGGGCCTCGTCACCACACCAACCAGACCTTTACCAACACCTACAATCAACAGAAACAGAAAGTCTAACATTGTGCTGCAGTAAATGACATCATGATATGTTAAGACTTAAAGTCCCAAATATGAAAACAGTTGAATTTGCAAACAGTGTAGATCCAGATCTTGAGCTACACTGTTCGCCCTCCAGTCTTTGAATTCTTAATATGATATACCTTGGATGAAACTTTTGTTCAAATTTTGCAGACGTAAATTTTGTTGTCTCTTTGATTTAACTTTTTAAAGGTATCAGTATCAAAATTGCTTTTTGGATAATAGTGGTTTTGCAAAAGAATCATTACTATACTATGAATTATCATGGTCATATAACTATCATTTGCATATTTTTAAGGTGTCAGGGAACTCCATCTTTTCGGTTTTACTGCCCTTCCCAGTGGGGGTGATTAGTAAAGGAAAAGAAGAAATGTTACAGTATACTCCTTAACATTGATAAACAGACTTTGTTTTGTGAAAGTTTAGTTGCATGAATTAGTTTAAGCACACTTATGAAAGTTTTCAACTTTGTGAACATGGCAACTGACAAATATCAGGCAAAACTTAAACACTTTCTATGCCCATGTGACTATAGCCAGGGGCACTATGTTATTCCTCTGTCCAGCCATCGTTCTGTCTATTGCACTTTAAAGGGTTACTGTAATCAAATCCTCAACATTAAAATCCACTATAATTTGTTTGTGAACAAGATCATCAATGCTAGTCCTTACCTTTAAAGAATCCCTCCACACCTTCCTTCTTGGCTCCCTCTACAGGTTTACGAACAATGCCGGTGACTCCGTCAAATACTCCCTGTAATACAGGAAAGTGTTAAGTGATTCACATATATATTTTTTCTGTTATAAGATGGGCAATTTTCCCCTCCTAAACAATTCCAAAAAATCTAAATCTGTCCTATGATAAGGAACTAGCTTTTTGGGATTGCTTGGGAAAAGACCAGAGGACCATTGGTCCTGTAGCTCACCTGAGTCCATTCATCCTTAGCACTCAAGAGTAAGAAACACTGAAGTAAGTTGTACAATTCCGCCTAATTTCAACTTTGACTGAGTTGTTATGCTTGTCCTAGTAAATATCAGCAAGTTTGATGAAGTTACAATAAAAAAAAAACATATTTGTAAAACTTTTTGCCTAAATATTGCAGTAACACAGAAATAAATGCCAATTTGCACTTTTCCCAATACAAGTCTATGGAAACTTTAAAATGCCATAGTAATGAAACCATGTGGGCAACAATAATAAAAAAACAATAGTTACGTAGCGGCTCATGTCATGAACATGTATGCAAAGCATCAGCTTCATCCCCCTATATGGTTTTTGAGGAAAAGATTTTTAAATATTTTTTTCAAAAATATTTCCTTAATATTGCCATGGCAACAAATCAAATTCTGCAATTTGGACAAAATTAATAGGAATCATAGAGGACTACTCAAGCAACATTTCTGTAGATAAAAAATCCAAAAATAACTGCAGGGAGATAGCAAAAACTGCAGCTTTCCATTTTTCCCATTATATTTCAATGGAAACTATAAGTTGCCATACCAACCTAACCGCTGAAGCAATTGCCATAAAAAAACTGTAATTATATAGAAGCTTGTACAAAGATCTGTTCTGTAAAGTTTGAGCTTTATGGCCACATAGTTTCTGCAAAAATGATATTTTAATATTTTTTCTATTTTTAACCATTCGGTTGCAATGGCAATCAGCCAAATTGTGCAATTTACATCAATTTCATGTGGTTGATAGAGGACTACTCAAGGAACATTTCTGTAAAAGTTTTGTCAAAATATCTGCAGTCACATAGCAATAAATGCAAATTTTCAATTTTCCCATTATAAGTCAATGGCAACTTTATGTTGCCATAGCAACCAAATTGCCGGCGCAATTGCCAAGAAAAACAGTAGTTTGATAGACGGTAGTACCTAGATCCTTTCTGTGAAGTTTGAGCTTTATTGGTTGTATAGTTTCTGAGGAGATGATTTTTGAATATTTTTTCTATTTTTAACCATTCGGTTGCCATGGCAACCAGCCTAATTTTGCAATTTACATAAATTTCATGTGGTTGATAGAGGACTACTCAAGGAACATTTCTGTAAAAAGTTTTGTCAAAATATGTGCAGTCACATAGCAATAAATGCAAATTTTCAATTTTCCCATTATAAGTCAATGGCAACTTTAAGTTGCCATAGCAACCAAACTGCTGGAGCAATTGCCAAGAAAAACAGTAGTTTTATAGATGGTAGTACCTAGATCCTTTCTGTGAAGTTTGAGCTTTATTGGTTGTATAGTTTCTGAGGAGATGATTTTTGAATATCTTTCATATTTTTAACCATTCGGTTGCCATGGCAACCAGCCTAATTGTGCAATTTACATCAATTTCATGTGGTTGATAGAGGACTACTCAAGGAACATTTCTGTAAAAGTTTTGTCAAAATATCTGCAGTCACATAGCAATAAATGCAAATTTTCAATTTTCCCATTTTAAGTCAATGACAACTTTAAATTGCCATAGCAACCAAACTGCTGGAGCAATTGCCAAGAAAAACAGTATTTTTATAGATGGTAGTACCTAGATCCTTTCTGTGAAGTTTGAGCTTTATTGGTCGTATAGTTTCTGAGGAGATGATTTTTGAATATCTTTCCTATTTTTAACCATTCGGTTGCCATGGCAACCAGCCTAATTGTTCAATTTACATAAATTTCATGTGGTTGATAGAGGACTACTCAAGGAACATTTCTGTAAAAGTTTTGTCAAAATATCTGCAGTCACATAGCAATAAATGCAAATTTTCAATTTTCCCATTATAAGTCAATGGCAACTTTAAGTTGCCATAGCAACCAAACTGCTGGAGCAATTGCCAAGAAAAACAGTATTTTTATAGATGTTAGTACCTAGATCCTTTCTGTGAAGTTTGAGCTTTATTGGTTGTATAGTTTCTGAGGAGATGATTTTTGAATATCTTTCTTATTTTTAACCATTAGGTTGCCATGGCAACCAGCCTAATTGTTCAATTTACATAAATTTCATGTGGTTGATAGAGGACTACTCAAGGAACATTTCTGTAAAAAGTTTTGTCAAAATATGTGCAGTCACATAGCAATAAATGCAAATTTTCAATTTTCCCATTATAAGTCAATGACAACTTTAAGTTGCCATAGCAACCAAACTGCTGGAGCAATTGCCAAGAAAAACAGTATTTTTATAGACGGTAGTACCTAGATCCTTTCTGTGAAGTTTGAGCTTTATTGGTTGTATAGTTTCTGAGGAGATGATTTTTGAATATCTTTCCTATTTTTAACCATTCGGTTGCCATGGCAACCAGCCTAATTGTGCAATTTACATAAATTTCATGTGGTTGATAGAGGACTACTCAAGGAACATTTCTGTAAAAGTTTTGTCAAAATATCTGCAGTCACATAGCAATAAATGCAAATTTTCAATTTTCCCATTATAAGTCAATGGCAACTTTAAGTTGCCATAGCAACCAAACTGCTAAAGCAATTGCCAAGAAAAACAGTAGTTTAATAGATGGTAGTACCTAGATCCTTTCTGTGAAGTTTGAGCTTTATTGGTTGTATAGTTTCTGAGAAGATGATTTTTGAATATCTTTTCTATTTTTAACCTTTCGGTTGCCATGGCAACCAGCCTAATTGTGCAATTTACATAAATTTCATGTGGTTGATAGAGGACTACTCAAGAAACATTTCTGTAAAAGTTTTGTCAAAATATCTGCAGTAACATAGCAATAAATGCAAATTTTCAATTTTTCCCATTCAAGTCAATGGCAAGTTGCCATAGCAACCAAACTGCTGAAGCGATTTGGATAAAAAACAGTATTATTGGTTCCCCCTGCCTATAGATGCTGTATATGAAATTTGGTACCAATGGGCCTTGTAGTTTCAGAGGAGATGTCGTTTGAAAACATTGACAGACGGACGACGGACGGCGGATGCCTGCCTATACTATAAGCTCACCTGTGAGCCTTCGGCTCAGGTGAGCTAAAAATCCAACTTATTGCAGAATTACAAGACTGATGTAGATATTTGGGGTCACTCTAGAGTGGGGGAAATCCCAACTTGTATCGGACTTATAACAGTAGTGCCCTAGCTCTGTTTTTCAAATGGCTAAATTTTAGGCCACTTAAAGAGTGTTTTTTTCTCCCATTATTACAAAGGCAAACAACTTTTGATACTTCCTGTTTGCTTTCCAGGATTAAGGGAAAGAATTTGCTATTAGGGGAGAATTTTTTTTTCCTGTAAGAGCTGACCTCCATTGAGAAGGGTGCTTGCTGACCTGTAGTCCCAAAATTGGGTCCTCATAAAACCTTCCAACATCCTTGGAGACCATCTTGGTGAATGTGTGCACCAAGTTTGATGACTATAGGCTCAGTTAGTCACATTATGCATGTACAAGCTATGGTTGTTTTAAATTTGTTGGCTTCAAAAACAAACAGAAACTGCACCACTGTGTGCCAAATGCTTACCACATCAGATGTGACAATAATGGACTGACCGACTACAGTATACCAATATTCAAAACAGTAACTGGTTATGGTGTTTCAATATGTAACATATACACGTACCGTATTAATCCTATTAAAAGCCCGGGGACATTGCATTTTGCGAAAGTGGGTATTATTTACAGTCTAAAGTGTAGTAAATCAGCCACTGACAAAATACCTTTAATAAAAGTAATGGTATTACGGTGAATAGAAATACTTTCAGAGGAAGCAACTCTTCTATTTTGGCCTCCCCTCTCAGCAGGGGTCAACTCTTAAAGGAAAAAATTGCCCCTGTAGGAGCAAATTCTTTCCTTTAAGAGTTGACCCTATCTCAAAGAGCTATCTCATCCACAGAAACAAACAGGAGTTCATGCAAGTTAAAACATGACATTTTTCTCGGAAAAGAGTCAAGGGGGCAGTTATTAGAGCTAGGGCATTTATTAGGATTAATACAGTAAGTGTGTGTTTACCATAACTAGTCCTTTGCCTCCCCTGGCAAAGCCTTCACCAACATTAGCTGGTCGTTTGTTCAAGGCCTCCTGTCGTTTCTTCTGATACTCGTCATCTAGAGTGAGGGCTGCTATCCCCTTTCCTAGGGTACCAGTGATACGTGATACTGCTCCTGCAGCCCCACCTATGATAAACATGGAAAACAAGTAAAATAAATCTGCAATACAGTAAACCAGGGTTTCCACTCATCCTCTACTTCAATATTACCCAATTTTCCCATTTTTTCCCGATGTTTTCCATTTCCAATCACTCTTTTATTTAGTTTACTCCTTTACTTTCTCAATACTAAATTCATTTTTGGCACCGTCTGGGCCATTAAGCACAGAAAGAAAGGTTTTGGATCTGGCAAATCTCATACCAAGTTTGGACCCTCTACCTTCTGAGACCCTGCTGGGGCATAATAACTGTTTTTCAGTCCCATATCAATTATCATGGTCCGTACATAGGGGTATTTGCTTGAATTTTGTTTTTTTTGTCTTTACCACTGACTACGATTTGCCTTTTGCCTATTGTTAAGTACTATTTTAAGCGAACTTTTGCTCATCCTAATGCTGTTAACCTTGTTATTTCAGTAAGAGGGTTCTAACAAGAATTCCTTGGAATGCTAGATCACACCTGTCTTTGGATTTTGCACAGAAGAAGAAGTACAAATGCCGAAAGAAAATTCGACACTCAAGGTTGATGCTAGGGCCAGTGTGGCTGGATAAGAGATGGACTAATGGATGACAGGTGATGGACAGATGGCTTGTGGTTTTACATTCATTTCACCAGTACTTCAGTCATATCTGGATCATATCTGGGTAGGCTGTGTGCAATTGTACCCTGTTTACACTGAAAAAGATTTCCGCCTCCTGCAGGTATTGAACCCATACCACCAGCTTTGCAGACCAGCACTTAAACCCACTGTGCTACCAGGGCTCCTGATTAATGGATGACAAATACATCCCACCTTACTAAACAACAAATGTGTCAAATATACAAAATACCAACCCACAGCATGACCAAACAGACTTCTGACACCAAGTGCCAGCCCCTCCGCAAACTCTTCTGGTCCCTGAATGGCCCCTTGGTAAGGTTCATAGAATAAGTCTTCAATCCCTGTAGCCATCCCACGTAAGAGACCGAAGGGATTTCCAAGCACGTCAAGACCCAGAACCAACACATACATCTGTTTGATTGCCTGAAAAACAAGTCAATAACAGCTCTAGTTAAGGTGAAGGGGCACACTTTTCAAGGAAATAAATCTATCATTTTCTGTTTTAACTTTCCTTTTCAATGGAGGTCAACACTTAGAGGAAAGAATTTGCTCCCCTTGGAGCAAATTCTTTTTTTCTAAGTGTTGACCTCATCTTCAAAGGGCTTTGTCCAACAGGGAAATAAACAGAAAAGTCACAAAAAGTACTTCCCTTCACAAAAATGGTAGAAAAACAGGGAGGTTAACTCATAAACCTTAAGATGATACCATATTCTTTTGTCTAAGATGGTACCATATTCTTATATAACTTTACCATTTATCTATCAAACAAATGACAAAAAAAACTCAGTCAAGCCTCAATAGGTTTCGAAACTACTGGATTTTCTATGTTGAATTCCAACACAGTGAGCCTATAGAAGCAATGGAAAGTTACCATGTTTTATTCTGCAACAATTCACTGTTTTGGAGCGTGTGAGTCTAATTGCTGACATCACTACAACTACTGACGTAATTTTGTGACATTTCGAGACGTTAGACGGTGTAACGTCTCTTTTCTTTCTAAAATCGCAATAGAAATGTACATTTGTCTTAGATACAGTTAAGAATATTGGCGGAAGCATGACCGTGCTGGCAGGAAGGTTGGGAGAGTTTGAATGAAAAGAATAGTTTTTCGGCGTTTTTGAGTGTTAGAATCGAAATCGTTCAGCTCTAGCAGTGAATTGTTGAGTAATAATTCACTGTTTGTCGGTCAGTTGTAAGAAGATATATCACTCGTGCTCGTGATATAATCTACTTTACAACTGACCTCCAAACAGTGAATTACTACTCAACAATTCACTGCTAGAGCTCGCGCGAGTGATATATCTTCTTACAACTGACCTCCAAACAGTGACTTATTACTCAACAATTCACTGCTAGAGCTGATCTATGTCTTAAACAGTGTGTATTATATACAAAACCAGCTCCACAAAATCAGTCTTTCTGGTCATTCAAAAGTCAGATTCTGAATTGAAAAATTAGGCCCCAATTATTAAAGGAACTCCATTGTAAAAGTACCTTCATTATTTGTGACAAAAAAAATACTAGAAAATTGTGTCTGTAAGACACTAATGATGCCCCCGTGCAGCGCCTGTCACAGGACATGTGTACATCCCTAAAGCACCTATCAAGCACAAATGCTATTTACAAAGAATCCACTGAAAATATTTCACAAACTTTATACCCTATTGTGCAAAATGCAGCCCAAAGCCCAAAATGACTAAGTTCAAAAGACCATAATATCTTCAGAATTATTTTTTTCCTATCATAACCAACATGCACATCTTCACTGTGTCCACAACAAGTCTCCAATGTCTGAAAAACAGCTAATGAAAATTGTGGGAGGAGTTGATTACACAAAGTACTAACCCTACAATGCAAACATATGCCTAAAATGACTAAGTTCAAAAGGCTATAATTCTGTCAAAATCAATTCTAGCTCCAACAAAAACCCACATGCACATTTCCAATATGTCCATAACATGTATGCAAAGTTTGGAAAAGATTGATTGAAAACTGTGGGAGGAGTTGATTACACAAACTTCTCACCCTACAAATGTAAACATTTGCCTAAAATGACTAAGTTCAAAAGGCTGTAATTCTGTCAAAATCATTTCTAGTTCCATCAAAAACCCACATGCACATCTTCAATATGTCCACAACATGTATGCAAGGTTTGAAAAAGATCAATTGAAAACTGTGGGAGGAGTTGATTACACAAACTTGACACCCTACAATGCAAAAATTTGCCTAAAAAGACTAAGTTCAAAAGGCTGTAATTCTGTCAAAATTAATTTTAGCTCCAACAAAAACCCACATGCACATCTTCAATATGTCCACAACAAGTACGTGAAGTTTGAAAAAGATCCACCGAAAACTGTGGGAGGAGTTGATTACACAAACTCTATACCGTAAAGTGTGACAAACGGACGGACAGACAGACTGACGGACGGATGGACAGACAGGAGCAAATCTTAATGCCCCCTGACTATCGTCACGGGGGCATAATAAAAAAATCCTGCCCTTATTTAAGGTTGGAAGATACAATCCAACCTGTATTAAGCAAGCACCTACTGGATAATAAAATGCCTATCCTTGAATAAAGCTCACCGTTCTATGTCCTCTTGACACATCCTTTAGGTACATCCTGCTTTAAGGTAAAACTTTAATGCAAATAAATTTTTACAAGGATGGATGGACTTAGGTACATCCTGCTTTAAGGTAAAACTTTAATGCAAATACATTTTTACAAGGATGAATGGACTTACAAAAGGACTGATGAAATAATGGAGGGGAAGATGAAAACTACAAACCCCTGTATGATTATACTGTGATAACAATACAATACAAGAGCATGTGAGCCGAGGCTCACGTATACCCCCGGCCAGCGCCAATGCCTAATAAAAACACACTTAATACAAAACTTTAAAGCAAATGTTAAATAACAGACATATGAATGGATAATCTATTACAAATCCAGTGGAAGGCCTTTAGACAAATACACAATGGTTCCATTAAAACATGCAAATTATGTAATCTAAAGAAAATACAAATTTAACACAAAATTTCAACACAAATTTACATATAGTTCAATGTCAGTGACCTTGACCTAAAGTCAGCAGCAGCATCCAGATGATGTCAACTAGTAAATTTAAACCTATACCTAAACCTAGTCACACAGCAATCTGAGAAATCTTTGACATAAATTTTACCATTTACTCCATTGGAGATAGAGATGGAAAAAAGGAAAAAATGCAAAAGAAGGCCAAAAGAAATCTTAGCATTTTGATTTTCTTTCCTACAATAAACTTGGCCATTCTCAAGACGTTAACAAAATTTGAAGACTGTGGCTCTCTTAGGAACAGAGAATACTGACAAAAAATAAACTGGAAAGAAAGAAAAATGGACAAACAAAGGGAATGATAAGCAGGAGGCCAATACTCTATTACACCATACAACTAGTCATACCCAACATTTGCACCAAATTTAAAAATCCTAGCTGTAGTGGTTCCTGAGAAATCTTGGGACAGAAAAAGTTTAATTTCAAAGGAGAGAAAGAAGAAATGGACAAACAAAGGGAATGATAAGGAGGAGGAGGCTGCTGTTTTCTTACACAATACAACTAGTCATACTCCATGTTTGTAATAAATTTCAAAAACCAAGGTGTAGTTGTTCCTGAGAAATCTATCATAGAAATTCAATTGGAGAGGAAGAACAAATGGACAAACAAAGGGAATGATAAGCAGAAGAAAGCTAATTGTTCCTTATACGGTACATCTAGTTATACCCAACATTTGTACCAACCTTATAAATCCTAGCTGTTGTGGTTCCTGAGAAATCTGTGACAGAAATTTAATTGGGGAGACAGAAAAATGGACAAACAAAGGGAATGATAAGAGAAGGAGGCCGATACTCTCTCACACGGTACATCTAGTAATACCCAACATTTGTACAAAATTTCAAAATCCTAGCTGTTGTGGTTCCTGAGAAATCTGTGACAGAAATTTAATTGGAGAGAAAGAAAAAATGGACAAACAAAGGGAATGATAAGCAGGAGAAGGCTGATTGTCTCTTACAAACTACAACTAGTCATACCTAACATCTGTACCAAATTTCAAAATCCTAGCTATTGTGGTTCCTGAGAAATCTGTCACAGAAATTTAATTGGAGATAAAGAAACAATAGACAAACAAAGGGAATGATAAGCAGGAGAAGGTCTATTATCTCTTACACAGTACAACTAGTCATACCCAACGTTGGTACCAAATTTCAAAATCCTAGCTTTTGTGGTTCCTGAGAAATTTAATTGGAGAGAAAGAAAAAATGGACAAACAAAGGGAATGATAAGAAGGAGAAGGCTGACTGACTCTTCCACGGTACAACTAGTCATACCCAATGTTTGTACCAAACTTCAAAATCCTAGCTATTGTGGTTCCTGAGAAATCTGTGACAGAAATTTAATTGGAGAGAAAGAAAAAATGGACAAACAAAGGGAATGATAAGTGGGAGAAGGCTGATTGTTTCTTACACGGTACAACTAGTCATACCCAAAGTTTGTACCAAATTTAAAAATCCTAGCTATTGTGGTTCCTGAAAAGTCTGTGACAGAAATTTAATTGGAGAGAAAGAAAAAATGGACAAACAAAGGGAATGATAAGCAGGAGAAGGCTGATTGTCTCTTACACAGTACAACTAGTCATACCCAACGTTTGTACCAAATTTCAAAATCCTATCTATTGTGGTTCCTGAGAAATCTGTGACAGAAAAAATGTTAACATACACACACACACACAAACATATTAACGGAAAAACCAAAAACTATATACCCCCTATATACTTCGTATACCGGGGGTATAATGAGCTTTAATCATGAGCAGGTTATAAACAAATGTTTACTTTTGACCAGTTAGTTCTCATACAAACTGATGGGCAGACCCTTATGGTCTAGTCCTTGAGAGTGCTGACTCTTATCATTTGGTCTCTTACCACTGTGGGTTTGAGCCTCGCTTTGAGCAAAAGTCAGGAAGCCAAGTTCATTATGCAGAAGTTCAGAGGGTTCATCTCTGGTTTCGTCCCCCTTAGCTTAATGATAACTTATATGACTGAAATATCCTTGACAGGACTGTTAAACCAGCCATATAACAAAAAAATAAATAAATAAAAGTTACCTGTCCTGCATAATGTCTTGTCATTTCACCACTCAGCTGTTTGTTATTGTAAAATTTGTGTTCCCTCTCAAAGAAACCAAGTCTGTAATGAGACACAAATATCGTACAGTTGGTTGGTTGGTTGATTTGATGCTTAACGTCCACGGTAAACAACTAAAATCATGTCGGGACGGTCAGTTAACCTAACCACACTATTCCTGGGCAGGCTTAGACCTCCTAAGCGGTTAACCAGTACTAAGTGCACATACTTTCGCCAGTAACTGACAACTGCCCTTCTTGAATCAGCGGAAGGAGAAACGAAAGTATGTGGCCAGACCGGGATTCGAACCCAGGACCTCTGACTTACGAGTCAGGTGCCCTACCGATTGCGCTACCCGGCCCGGCACAAATATCGTACAGTCCCTTTATAATGCTATATTTGGGATCCAGAGATACTGAATAACATCATACTTCAACGGAATATAAAGTCAACTATTTTGTCATAATGTAGTAGATTTGAGAAGGAAATTTCGATATTTAAAACTTCAACAAGAATGAATGATAAATTACAGCAAGTGTATTTCCTTCATGACCTTACTATTTCCTTACTGCAACAGAACAGCAGCTACATGTATTTCATAAGCCACCCTGAATTGATGGAAATTAAGCATAATGCTATGAATTCATAATCCAGGTATCATATGGTCAAACCCAATGCAGGTTTTGATTCTTTTCAAGCTTGTGTTATTTCTTTCTTGTTAAAATGCTACATTTGGCAGAAATGACTGAAACACTGCTGAAAGGGCTGTAAAGCCCAAATTCATCCATTTCCAACCAGTGACTTACTTGAAAATGACATCTTGTATATCTGTAAGCACAACTCCTACTGACTGGAGGAAGATATTGAGCACATTGGCGTGTATCTGAGTGGGTTTACCATCTCCTCCACCCCCTTGTAGGGAGAAACTCAGGTGCACCTATTGATAGACAAGAATACTAATTAACATACCATTAAATTTCTAAATACTGGGATAGACAGGTCAGAGGAAACAATGTAGACCCAGATCAGACTGCTCCTTCAGGAGCAATCTGATCTGGGTCTACACTGATTGCAATTCCCATTGTATCATTAAGACCCATTACTGCACAAAAAACAAAAAACAAAAAAAAACTGTTCAGTTTTTAGGGAAGTAACAGTAATTATTATACGTATCAATGTTTTTAATTTTTATGGTACATGAACAAACATAATCACTTACTCAGTGAAACTAGATAAAGTGAGCAGGGGCTCACGTATACCCCGACCACTGCCACCGCCAAACAAAGTCCTAATTATTGAACCCTGACCTCACCCAGGAGCTGATCCCAATGCTTCTCAAGGCATTCAATATCGAAGGTGATGCTATTGAAAAGAATCTGACATATGGCTACAGAGATATGAGCAAAACGAAAAGTGTATAGCAAAACTATCACCTAATTTAAGCCCAAATAATTGATCCCTGGTCCTACCCGAAGGCCTGACTCCAATGCTAAGGCATGAGATATCATTAACCTGAATTGAAAAGAATCGGACATGCTGTTACACAAATATGAGGAATCAAAAAGGTTTAAGGCAAAACAATGATGTAAACTAAGTCCCAATTATTGACCCCTGGCCCCACCCAGAGGCCTGACCATGCAGCTGAGATATTTCATATCAAAGGCAATGCTGTAGAGATGTTAGGAACCAAATATGAAAAGAGTCTGATAAACAGTTACAGAGACTTGAGCAAAGCAAAGGTTTAACACAAAACTTTGAGGAAACTGAAGTCCTAATTATTGACCCCTGGCCCTACTCAGGGGCCTGACCCAAATGCTTAAGCATAACAAAGGTACTGCTACAGAGATATCGCTATCCAAATATGAAAGGAATCAGAAATATGGCAATCCAAAAGGTTTAAAACAAAACTTTGACGTAAACTAAGTCCTAATTATTGACCCCTGGTCCCACCCAGGGGCCTGACCAAGAGGTTAAGGTATTTCACATCAAAGGCAATGCTATAGAGATATCATTAACCAAATATGAAAATATTCTGACCAGCGGTTACAGAGATAAAAGGTTTAATGCAAAACTTTGACATAAAAGTTAACTAACAGACAGACGGATGGACAAACGAACGGACAAACAGACAGCGTGACAAAAACTATATACCCCCTGACATACTTTGCATGTCGGGGGTTTAACAAATATATACCTTGATAGGAGACAGATGCAGGTAGTCATAGAACTGTTTTTGCTCCACAGCTAACGACAACCCCATAGCCTTCATCAGGTCAACCTGTGTCAACTTGTAGTCTTCTTCAAAAAAGTCTTTCTGAAATATATATCAAAGGGAATCAGATTTTTATTCTGCATTTTAATGTACCTACAATTCATTTTTATCCTATCTACCTTTATTACTGAAGCCTTATACCACGTTCCCACTACAGATTTTATACCACTATAGTTAACCTGAGATAACTATCCTTGTGTTCATAATTCCTTAACAATTTCAGGTTTTTCCAAAATCAAAGGCTCCTGTAACGGAGCGTAAATGACTTCATTTATATGCTTATGTAACTTTACACAAGAGCCAACGTCTTGCTGATGTCTTATGTGTGTTGCACCATGGCAAACATTAAAATCTAAATAGCTCCAAATGAACACATTCAAAAGAAGGAATATGGGCCATACTTCAACAGAAGGAACATGGGCAATACTTTGAAGTTTCAGCTAACATCCCTTATTTGCATTTACACTTGAAAACTGAGATAATAAATTGGATTGGAAACCACCTATTAAAGCTGGTTAGGTATACCAGTTTCGATTCAGTTTAAATGTATACTTGCTAGGAAATATTTAATCCAGATTGATAAAACAGGTTTCGATTCACTTAAAATACTCGAGTGGAAAAGGGTATAAGTTGACTTGGCGTTTTACAAAACTTCTCACCAAGATAAAACAGACTTGCCTAAATGTGAAAATGTAACAGGCTAGAACCAGCCAAGATATCTCAATATTTACTGTACTTAATATATTTTAATACATTTTTCTAGAAAACTTCCCTAAAAACCCTAAAACTGGTACAAACACACCAAATGAGAATATCATGCAGTGTTACCATGTTAGACCAGATTAGGTTATTCTTCATATGTCTCATGCTTATTCCTGTACTTATCAACAGAATCAAGAACTAAGCTGACAGAGCTATAACACATAGAATGTCAAATACACGTATGTCTTCACTCTGACAAAGCTATTTTGCAGCAAATAAAATATTTAAGATTTACTTCAGTATATATTAATATGAGCTGTTCTCTGTGAAAACCGGGCTTAATGACATTACATAATAATTACGTTGCGAACGGATGAAAAACACCAAAATTAATGATTATTCGGACCTCTACTTAGTTCCATGAAAATACCTTAGGCGTTGAGATAAAACAGAAAGCCTATGAATGCAGACAAAATTCAGTCATAAATACGACATACAGGTCTACCTCATTATAACGCGATGGGTGGGGTCCATAGATCTCGACCGCGTTATAAGTGAAACGCGTTATAGCGATTAGGATTAGGGGGCTACCAACACAAGCTCGACTGACTTCGATTTTGCCCTAACGGTTGTGTGTGTTGGTGGTTTGAGTCAATGTTTGACGTAAATAATGGTTTTTGATACGTATTGTTGTATTGCTAGATAGATAAACACTTACAGCATGTATCACATTGTTCCAATCATATTATTAAACTGTCTTGTCAATAAAATATGCTAAGTAACACATGTGTTTCGTTTTTAAATTCCACAAGACGCCATCTTGGCAGATTTCCGGTGATCATGTAACTTAACATTGCGGTGTTGGGGTACAGTATCATCGGACCAAAATTATCCGTGTCTTTCACGGAGAAGGCTTTACGTTTCTTTCTTGGAGTCTCCATTATGCAGTATGGTTTCAAATTTACTGAATGAATAAATGATTTGTTCTGTTCAATTCTCGTATCGACGTTACCCAAGTGGCTCAACGGTACGTAACCATAGTTGCACACACCTGGCGCCGGGTGTCCGTCCAAGTGAATAAATGACCAAAGTCGGACAATTTTTATCTGCATCGCGCACTTAACTCAATTAGTCAATTACACATTCTTTTACCCATAAACCCTCTCGCTCACTCTGATTGGCTGATTGTTAATTTTATGCAACGACAACAACAATCGGACATCCTCGCCGATATCTCAGGATACGGAATTGGCCGAAGTGTTACGATTGCGACAACAATGGTGCCATAAACCCTCTCGCTCACTCTGATTGGCTGATTGTTAATTTTATGCAACGACAACAATGGCGGGGCTATCAAACTGCGAGTTCGGCGTGTCTGAAGTGTATTCCAGGCTTTTAAGGGATAATTATGAAAGTTTTCATTCCTTTAAGCATGCGGTCATCAGTCAATAAATAAGGTAATTATTCAGGTGTTACATATGTTTTGCTGTCATTGCAATTTACCTAATTATGTGTGAATATGCTCGGCGTACCGTCAAAACAAAACACAATAATAATGGCTTGTACACGTTGGGCGAGTAAGGGTAATTAGGGCGGAAACATACAAAGATCAAACAATTATCATGTAAGTACTTTATTCATAATTATTTTTTACAAACAACAACATAATTTCTCGTTCACCTAGCAGCTTTGAAAAAGCGATCTGAAAAAAAAAAATGAAAATATTTTTTTTTTTTTTTTTCAAAATCACTGAAAATGGTACCTTGGGAAAAATTTGGGGTCCAAGACAGGTACCGCGTTATAACGGTATACGCGTAATGTTGAGGGGAGTTATAACGAGGTAGGCCTGTATGTTGCCATGACAACGCTTATTCCGCGGTAACCCCAAAGCCTTGAAAACAAATGGTATACCAGCACAAAGACCTATCATTTGAGAAAGAATGTTAAGTCATGCAAATTGTCATGTGTGTACTATGAAATACACAATGAAAACAAGTCGCCCAAGGGCAACGATCACTCACCTGCCAGTATATGCTCAGGTCAAGTGGCCAAAATGAAAGCTTTTGGCTCAGGCAGGCTAATAAACAGGCTGCAATTCTATAGGATTGGATAGTGAGTGTGCAAACTGTTCCACCATGGCCACTTCTATAAAATCACTAAATGACCTTGACCTCTAGTATTTATAGAGGTTGAAGTTGACTGCATTTCCATATCACAGAGCTCAATCGCAACAGAAAAATGTACTTTCTCATCTTTTTTCAATTCAAAAGCCTAAGGGACCAAATTTGATCTTGCCATAAAATAGGTCAAGGTCAACCTAGGGTCATCATTTATACAAAACTTTGTAGTACTAGAGTCCAAGATGCTACATACTAAGTTTCAAAGCAATCAGCCCAGTGGTTCTTGAGAAGAAGAATTTTTAAGTTTTTTACCATATATGGGCATGGTGGTCATCTTGGTCATGTGATCTGGGTCAAATATATAAACATTTGTTTCTTTATACCGTTAAGGCTCTATATGAAATTTGGCTTCAATCAGCCCAGTGGTTTCTGAGGAGAAGTCCTTTGAAAATGTTGACAACAGATGACGACGACACAGACCTTGACCTCTAGAATTCGTAGGGGTTGACGATGACTGAATTTCCATATCACAGAGAACAATAGCAACAGAAAAATGCACTTTTTTAGCTTTTCCCATTCAAAAGCCTAAGAGACCAAATTTGAACTTGCCATAAAACAGGTCAAGGTCATGCTAAGGTCATCATTTATATAAACTTTGTAGTACTGGAGTAAAAGATCCTACATACCAAGTTTCAAGGCAATCGGGCCAGTGGTTCTGGAGAAGAAGATTTTTAAGGTTTTTACCATATATGAGCATGGCGGCCATCTTGGTCATGTGACCTAGGCCAAATGTATTAACTATCGTTCCCACATCCTGTTAAGTCTTTATATGAAATTTGGCTTCAATCGGCTCAATGGTTTCTGAGGAGAAGATGTTTGAAAATGATGACACCCAATGGCCAAATGACCTTTGATCAAGGCCACTAAATGACCTTGACCTCTCATAACCATAGGTGTGGAAATTGACTACATTTCCATATCACAGAGCACAAAAGCAACAGAAAAATGCACTTTTTCAGATTTTCCCATTCAAAAGCCTAAGGGACCAAATTTGAGCTTGCCATAAAATAGGTCAAGGTCAACCCAAGGCCATGATTTATATAAACTTTGTAGTACTAGAGTCCAAGATGCTACATACCAAGTTTCAAGGCAATCGTCGCAGTGGTTCTAAATAAGAAGATTTTTAAAGGTTTTTACCATATATGGGCATGGCGGCCATCTTGGTCATGTGACCTGGGCCAATTATATAAACTATTGTTCCCCCATCCTGTAAAGACTCTATAAGCAATTTGGCTTCAATCGGCCCAAATGGTTTCTGAGGAGAAGATGTTTGAAAATGTTGACACTCAATGGACAAATGACCTTTGGTCAAGGTCACTAAATGACCTTGACCTCTAATATCCATAGGAGTTGAAATTGACTACATTTCCATATCACAGAGCACAAAAGCAACAGAAAAATGCACTTTTTCAGATTTTCCCATTCAAAAGCCTATGGGACCAAATTTGACCTTGCCATAAAATAGGTCAAGGTCAACCCAAGGTCATGATTTATATAAACTTTGTAGTACTAGAGTCCAAGATGCTACATACCAAGGCATGCTACATACCAAGGCAATCGGCCCGGTGGTTCTGGAGAAGAAGATTTTTAAAGGTTTTTACCATATATGGGCATGGTGGCCATCTTGGTCATGTGACCTGGGCCAAATATATAAACTTTCGTTCCCCCATCCTGGTAAGGCTCCATATGAAATTTGGCCTCAATCCGCCCAGTGGTTTCTGAGAAGAAGATGTTTAAAAGTGTGGACGCTGACGACGACGGACGACAGACCAAGGCTATACTATAAGCTCACCTTGACAGGTGAGCTAATGAGATAACACACATTTTGTCCGAGTTATTTTGAGTAACAAGCACAGAAAGCGCGTTCAAACAAACGTATGGACGTTGACGTCACAACATACTTGCATGACGTTGATAATGTCATATAAAGAAACTGCACTACCCGTTTGCTTCTAAAGTCTATATCTCAGTAATAAATAGTGGTAACCGTCTCAAATTTTCAGGAAATGTTTAGAAAAAGAATACTTTTCAGTAATGCAGTTAGGTTTTTTTTTTGTTCTTATGTCATTAAGCCCGGTTTTCACAGAGACTGGCTCATATCTATATGGGAGTATTTTTTATACCAAATGGGAAGTAGTTGTTGTTTTGTTGTTTTACATCAACGGTAAACAGCTATGGTCATGTCGGTACAGTCAGTTCCCCTAATCACACTATTCCTGGACAGGCTTAGACCACTTAAGCTGTTAACCAGTACTAAGTGCACATGCTGTCACCAGTAACTGACAACTGCCCTTCTTGAATCAGCAGAAGATGAAACAAAAGTATATGGCCGGACTGGGTATCAAACCTGGACGTCCCAAATGGTAAGTAGTTATACCTCTTGTTCTCTGGAGGCTTCCTCTCCCACAGAGAATAACTCTATAATATTGTTGAGGAAACCCTGATCAACCTTCACCTGCATCTCCTGAACAAGAACCTTGAAATATCTGGAGAGAAAAAAGAACATTATCAAATTTCAATCTGTCCAATGTAATCTAAGTATAGTATATACGTATACCATAATCCTTTTCTGCCATTTTTTTAAAGGGCAACTTTGGTGACTTCTTGTTTGCTTCTCTGGAAGACAAATAAGCTCATCTAGAAGTATTCAGCTCAGGTGAGCTAAAAAACCTAGAAAATGATAATCAAATACTATCTACATTTCTTTTAGTTTCTCTGTCGCTGACAATACAGTGACATCTGTTTATTATGCCATGTCTGAGGTTCAAAGAAACCCATAGCAATTTGTATGAATAGCACTATACTAAGACTAAACTACAAAGGAATACAAAGCAAATGAGCATTAAATGCTCATTTGCCTTATATTCTTCTTTGTTGTAGTTTAGAATCTTTGTTGTAGTTTAGTTTCTTTGTTGTAGTTTAATTTCATTTGGAGTCGTGACATGATAGTGTTATATTCAAACTAGCACTGTAATAATGGTAAGCAGCATTATTCTTGATGCTGTAGTGTACTTACTTGATCTGTGAGACATTGCTGTGTTCATGTTTTCTCATCATCATACTAACTTCAGTGAAAGGCTTTGGTACTGAAATATAAGACATTGCCATAATATTCAAAACTGGGATACCTTGAATAATAACTGTAACTGGCCTTAAAATGAAGCAGTTTGGTTTACAATGCAGTAATGAATCAAGAAAGAAGCAGATGGAATGGGAAACAAGATCTACACTGTTTGCTCAAACCTATCTGTCCCAATACTTGGAATATTTACAACATATTTTTCAAGGACCAGGACTGCAGATTTAGTACACCTATTCTTATGGAAAGATGGATGAATGGATGAAAGGACACAACTTTATACCCCTCGATATACTTTGTATGCCAGGGATGTGACTATTACTGTAAATATCTTAACAACTGCAAAACTACCAGCAGAACAACAAACTGTGTAAGCCCTGATCCAGCTGCTTCTTTAGAAACAGTCTGCTCTGGGCCTGTACTGTTGGCTCCAATGTTTCAGTTCTAAGTGCCATTCAGTTAATATAAATTATCAAAACTTTTCCAACCATAAGAGTTTAAGGTGTAAGTGATCACTACCATGTTTTTTTCCCTTTTTTTTGCAAGGGGAGAAAACTTCTAGAAGAGCAAATGCTTCCCTTTAAGAGTTGACCCCTACTGAGAAGGGGTGGTGGACTAAAGTAGATGTGCTTCCTCTGAAGGTGTACCCATCATCTTTATAGTGCTTATTAGAGGTGTTTAGGCAAAGGCTGATTTTTACTAAACTTTAGGCTATAAATAATGCCCCCATTTTGCAAAATGCAATGCCCCCGGGCCGTTTAATAGGATTAATATGGTAATTATCGTCCAATAGGAGGCTACTTACCACTATCAGCAGCAACAGACTTAGGTGGAGGCATTGGAGATAATATGGTAGGAAACACAGCTCCACTCACTTGCTGGTCTAACTGTAGACGGAAAATATAGGAAAAATCATCTTCAAAATTCAAAGATTAGAGGGCAAACAATGTAAATTCTGATAAGGCAGCTCATTATGATCTATCCTGTTAGCAAAAATAGCTACCTTATTAATCCTAATAAATTCCCCTGCTCTATTAAATGCCCCCTGCCTTTTCCGAAAATAAAGTTATATTAATTTGCATGAATTCCTGTTTGCTTCTCTGGATAAGGTAGCTGTTTGAAATGGGGTCTATTCTTAAATGAAATAATTTGCAAATTCTTTCATTTAAAAAAAAGTCCCCTCCTTAAAAGGGAGGCAAAGTACACCCAATCACCTAAAAATTAAGTAAAACTAATTATTAGATGTATTTAGGCAGTGGCTGATTTACTAAAATTTTAGGCTCTAAATAACGCACCCATTTTGTAAAATTCAATGCCTCTGGGGCATTAAATAGGATTAATGCAGTATTTTCAGTTGATGCTTTAAGCGTTAGGTTTGATTGCTTCTTTGTTTCTATTTCAAAATCTATTTTATTACATAATGAAACAGGATACCTTCTTTCAGCTTCAGCTGGCTATCAGCTGAGACAAATATTTTGAAACAAATAAGACGATGTGAATGTAGAGAAATATTCTCAAACACAGTGAAACCATTCAAAACAAATCCTGTTTCTGTTTAAAAATGACTTCTGTTTCATAACAAAAGCTATGGACTACATGTATCAACTCAAGTTCACCACATATACAACTTGTTATTCTAGAAGGCTTTGAAACCAGTATTTCATATCTAAATGTTTCGTATTTTATTCTTGAACAAATAAACTTGACAAATAAACTTTTGCAAATGAGTTTACTAATTCATTATTTATTCAAATTCTGTGGTAATTCACTAACCTGAACTCTGTTGATCTTGGCATGAAGCTGTACTTGGTGAGGTGAGGTTTTATATTGTACCCAGATACCGTCCTGGAAACTGCGGCGAATCATACGCTTGTTAGGCTTTGTCATTAACATCTCATTGAAATTTACCTGAAAACATGTCAGAATAGAATCTGTGAAATAACGCTTCCAACAATCTGAATTGTAATAGGAGTAGCAACATGGAAAATAAGTATTTTTACACTAACATACAGTGCACCCGCACCCCCCTCCCCCCCTCAAAAAAAAGAGCAACAATAAAAAAACAAGAGCTGTCGCCTGACAGTATAGCTCGCCTGAATTGGTGCTTGCCCATCACATAGCTGCTATGGTGGAGTGGATTGTTACGCATAAAACTTCATGCAAGCATGTCCAAAATAAAAACACATTTATAAACAAAAGCTATCTCAGAAATAAGTCTTAAAATAAAATTAAAATAAAACTAGAAAATGTGTTTATGAAACACTATGCCCCCAACTGTATCCTTGCCTCTAAGGAAGGTTCATCCCATAATATTTAGGTCAGAAAGGGGTTTTAATCCATTCATCTACATCTCAGCCTGTAACTGTATCTTCCTATATCTTATGGTTCTTGACTGTAACGGTACCTTAAAATGCACTAAGTCGAACAAGGGGCATAACTCAGTAAAAAATTCACCAATGTATTTCAAAAGTTAATCAGGTCATCTACACCTTAGGCAATGTCTTTCTGCAAAAAACAAAATCCTAGCATCAGGGGTTCTTGAGATATTTTGTTCACAAGGTTCCATAGGTTACAATGCACTAAGACGAAAAGGGGCATAACTCGGTCAAAAATTCACCAATGTTTTTCAAAAGTTAATCAGGTCATCTACATCTTAGGAAATATCTTCCTGCATAAAAACATGATCCTAGCATCAGGGGTTCTTGAGATATTTTGTTCACAAGGTTCTATAGGCTTATAATGTACTAAGTCGAAAAAGGGGCATAACTCAGTAAAAAATTCACCAATGTTTTTCAAAAGTTAATCAGGTCATCTACACCTTAGGCAATGTCTTTCTGCAAAAAACAAAATCCTAGCATCAGGGGTTCTTGAGATATTTTGTTCACAAGGTTCCATAGGTTACAATGCACTAAGTCGAAAAGGGGCATAACTCGGTCAAAAATTCACCAATGTTTTTCAAAAGTTAATCAGGTCATCTACATCTTAGGAAATATCTTCCTGCATAAAAACATGATCCTAGCATCAGGGGTTCTTGAGATATTTTGTTCACAAGGTTCTATAGGCTTATAATGCACTAATAACTCGGTCAAAAATTCACCAATGTTTTTCAAAAGTTAATCAGGTCATCTACACCTTAAGCGGTGTTATCCTGCAAAAAATCATGATCCTAGCATCAGGGGTTCTTGAGATATTTTGTTCACAAGGTTCCATAGGCTTACAATGCACTAAGTCGAAAAAGGGGCATAACTTGGTCAAAAATTCACGAATTTTCTTCAAAAGTTAATCAGGTTATCTAGACCTTGGGCAATGTTATCCTGCAAAAAATCATGATCCTAGCATCAGTGGTACTTGAGATATTTTGTTCACAAGGTTCCATAGATTAAGTCCAAAAAGGGGAATAACTCTGGAAATACCTGACCGACGGGAAAAAGAAAAAATACGCCCAAATGGGCCTAATATCGCTCACCTGGCTTTTGTATCCGAATGATCCCCATTCTGATACAAAATTGGTCCAATTCCAGAGATTTTCTCAATTTCACAATTTGCTACTTTTAGTAACAGAGGCCAACTTGTCTGGTCTTTATATATTTACTTTTGAAACACCTCAAGGCAAGAATCATTTTGCCACAAGTTTCATCAAAATCCATTCAGGGGTTACTGAGATATTGTCAGTTTCATGTTTTGTGCTATTTTTAGTAAGGGCAGATGGTGGCCATCTTAGAATGCCAAAATGCAAAAAATTGAAAAGCTTTCATGCAAGGACCATTTTGACACAAAATTAGTCCAGTTCCATTCTAATTTTCTAATTTTCAAATTTTGCAATTTTAAGTATGAGAGGCCAACTTGACGGGTCAATATTTGTTAATTTGTGAAACACATCAAAGAAAGAATCATTTTGCCACAAATTTCGTCTCAATCGCTTCAGCGGTTAATGAGATGTTGTCATTTTCATGTTTTGTGCTATTTTTAGTAACGGCAGATGGCGGCCATCTTGGAATGCCAAAATGCAGAAAATTGAAAAAGCTTATTGAAATGATCATTCTGACAGAAAATTAGTCCAATTCCACTGAGATTTTCTTATTTTCACATTTTTCTATTTTTAGTAACAAAGGCCATTATGACTTGTCTATAATTAGATACTTTTGAAACATCTCAATGCAAAAATCATATTCAGCGGTTACTGAGATATTGTCATTTTCATGTTTTGTGCTATTTTTAGTAACGGCAGGTGGTGGCCATCTTGGAATGCCAAATTGCAATTAATCGAAATGGCTTCATGTAAGGAACATTCTGACACAAAATTGGTCCAATTCCATTCATGGGTTCTTGAGTAATTGTCATTTTATGTTTGTGGTATTTTTAGTAACGGCAGATGTCGGCCATCTTGGAAGCCAAATTGCAATTAATCGAAATGGCTTCATGCAAGGAACATTCTGACACAAAATTGGTCCAATTCCATTCAAGGGTTCTTGAGTAATTGTCATTTTTATGATTGTGCTATTTTTAGTAACGGCCCCCATGGTGGCCATCTTGGATAGTCAACTGGCACAAAATTGAAATAATTCCTTTTAAGAACCATTGCTGACCAAATCTGACCACAATCTATTGCATTTTCTTGAGATACTGACATTTGAGCAAAATCGGTCTTGTAAACGCTAAGTAGGTCACTGTGACCTAATTCCGCTATAGATTTTTTTCATTTTTACAATTTTTAATCCCAAGGTCCCATTAATGTTCCATGCAAACTTTGGGCCAAATATACCAAATGGTTCTGGAGAAGAAGTTGATTTTGTTGTTTTTGCTATTTTTAGTAATGGCTGCCATCTTGGATTCTTGACCTGACCCAATTTTACAATTTTGAAACCCTGCAGTCTGGTCATGCTCCATGTGAAATTTGAAACCCATGCGTGCAGTGGTTTTAGAGAAGAAGTTGTTTGAAGTCGTTTGAATATGTCGTTTTTTGACATTGGCATTTGAGCAAAATTACACTCGTAAACAGAAAGTAGGTCACTGTGACAAAACTCCGCTACAGATTTTTTTCATTTTTACAATTTTGAATACCAAGGTTTCATTAATGTTCCATGCCAAAATTCAGACAAATATACCCAGTGGTTCTGGAGAAGAAGTTTATTTTGTTGTTTTTGCTATTTTTAGTAATGGCGGCCATCTTGGATTTTCAACCTGACCCAATTTTACAATTCTGAGACCCTGGAGTCAGGTCATGCTCCATGTGAAATTTGAGAACCATGGGACCAGTAGTTTTACAGAAGAAGATGTTTGAATATTTGTTTTTAGGTGTTGACGGACACATTCCGTGACGACGCACGACGCACGCCGCACGCATTGGTATGACAATAGCTCACTATGGCCCTTCGGGCCAGGTGAGCTAAAAATAGGGGTCCACTTATTTTTCATGTACATGCCACATATAAAATTTCAAGATCCTAGCATAAGCCGTTCCTGAGTTTCCTAGCTGCCAAAAAGCGTTACGGACAGACGGACGGACAGACGGAGGACAGACAGACGGACGGACAGGCCCAAACCAATATGCCCCCTCAACTTCTCCGAAGTTGGGTGGTGGGGGGGGGGTAAGGGGGTGGAGGCTAAGCTGTACCATCAACCATTATCTAACATCAGTCCAAGTATTTGTATCAACTGAGTCCATCATCGCGGCACTGTGAAATTATGTCTTCATAAATATAAAACTTTAACCAAAATCGTTAAGACAAAATTCTAAGTAGATGACCTTGACTTCACGGTCATCCAGTGGGGTAAGTATAAGGTGTTTTGTAAAAACTCAAAAAAGTGTCTAACATCAGTTCAAGTATAAACTAAATCTCTGCAAAGCATTATGAATCAGTATGCAATTACAAAACTTTAATAAAGACCAAAATTTCCTAAGTCCCTGACCTTGACATCAAGGTCACTGAGCGGGGTTGGGGTAGTATTCTGTAGCTCTAACTACAGGGCAAATATAAAAAGAATTCATCACTGGGTTCAGGAGATATGTGTCTTTAAAAAACTGTAACCAAAACATCCAATCAATAAAAAGACAATTTTCTAAGTCCATGACCTTGACATCAAGGTCACTGAGGGGGGTGGGGGTAGTACCTTCGAAAACTTTAGACACATATCTAACTTCAGTGCAAGTATTAAAGGAATCCATCCATGGGTTAAGGAGATATTGGGCTTTATAAAACTTTAACCAAAACATCCAGTCAAAAAAAACTCCCAATTTTCTAAGCCCATGACCTTGACATCAAGGTCACTGAGTGGGGTGGGGGTGGTACCCTGTTAAACTTTGGACCAATATCTAACTACAGTGCAAGATATAGGTCTTTAAAAAACTTTAACCAAAACATCCAATTCGAACGCGGACGCGGAAGCCGACGCCGTGGTGACAACAATAGCTCTTCCTGAACTTTCGTTCAGGCGAGCTAAAAAAACAGCTTGAGTTTGCAAACAGCACAGATCCAAATGAGGTGGCTCACCTCATCTGGATCTACACTGTTTGCCCTGTAGCCTCTGAATTCTTATTATCTGCTAACCAAGATCATTTAACCCAGATCTGTATTTGTACAACGATTAGTCAAAACATATTTAAAGGCACATGAATTATGGAATGCAATAGCTTTTGTAAATAGAGATGAAAACTGGAAAAGCAAGCAAGGAAAATAATTCTTCAATGAGACCAGCCTACTCTACCTCACCTACACTTGTACCAAGTACCACAAAAATCTATTGCTTGTTGTATGAGTTATGGACAAGATTTTCCGTTCCAAAACAATCCCCAAAACTCTAGAATTTATCTTCGGGTTGTTTTGGAGAAAGAAAAAACCTGTCTGAATACATATATGAGCCACGACATGAGAAAACCAACAATGTGGTTGTGCGCCAAGTGCAGACTCTGATCAGCCTGAGCAACCGCCCAGTCTGATCAGACTCTTCGTTGAGCACTGAAAGTGTAGCTAAGGGTCTAAGCTACCTTCATGCGGACAGCGAAGACTGATCAGACTGGGCGGATGCCCAGGCTGATCCGAGTCTGCGCTGGGCACACAACCACATTGTTGGTTTTCTCATGTCGTGGCTCATATAAATATATAAGAACTCATATAAAGAGTCTCTGTTTATACCTCCATCTTATCTGCATGTATCTTTACTGGTGGGGTATGTCCATGTAATAACTCTGTCTGGTATTTTTGCCAGGCATTCTCCAGGGCCAGACAGCTCTTCACATTCAGGGCCTTGTACCTCTTTCGCTTCTCTTCCCAGATTATTCCAGAACTGTGAAGATTTAAGGTATATGGAAACACATCTAAGGGGAGGTAACCCTTACCAATAAGAATTTGAGCTACTACACGTCAAAACCGACCAAGTATCATGTTCGCCATGTGAAGACTCAGATCAGCCTTGGCATCCCCTAAGTCTGATCAAAGTCTTTGCTGTGCACTTAAAAGGTAGCTAAAGGTCTGTGCTTAAAGGGTAGTTAAGGGTCTAAGCAATCTCCATGCTGACAGTGAAGAATCTAATCAAACTGCGTGGATGCCCAGGATGATCTGAGTCTTCAAAGGGGGCACATGCCACTTTGTTGTGTTTTGTCATGTCATGGCTCAATTTTATCTCCTATTTCAATAATGGCTTCTCTTTAAGGAAAGAATTTGGTCCCAAGAAGAGCAAATCCTGCCACTTTGAAAAGGCTTTGTCATCCAAAAGCTAACAGTCACAAAAGTTGAGTCCCTTTGTTGAAATGGTGGACTAACAGGGAGGTGTATCCATTCACCTTAGCTATCATTCTCATACTACTGAGAACAAATTACTCCAAATTTCGAACAAGCATGATTTTACATAAACTAGCCATCTCCACAAACATCCTAGCCAAACAGTGTAGACCCTGATCAGACTGCTCCTGATCTTAGTATATGCTATTTGCTCTGGCAACAGAGGTTGTAGTTGACTATTTCTGTCAAGTTGTATTAGAAGACTTGATAACTTTTCTTTTTACTGGATCTAAAAATAATTCCATGGTATGCTGTGTAGTGTCTGTCTGTCACAAAACAGAGCTACACCAGAAAGTACACCACAGTTTAACCCTTTAAGCGCCAAAAATTAAAATAGTTGGATTTGCAAACAGTGTAGATTTGAATCTACACTGTTTGCCCTCTAGAGTTCAAAGTCTCAATATGATATCGTTTGGACGAAACATTTTTTGAAATTCTGCAGAAGTAAATTTTGTCTTCTGCTTTTTGGCGCATTAAGGGTTAAACAGCATCGCTGCAAAAGACATCAACACTGGAACAGCCATTCTTATGTCTCCCTTTCTGCTTGCTGCAGGGCTAAGGTAATAAAAAAAGATCACTGATGTTAACAATATAATGTAACAGAAGGTCAGTAATGTTAGATGTAACGTGAGTGTGAGAGAAGGTCTGCAATGTCATGTCAGTGTGACAGTAGGTCAGGAATGCACTCTCTATCAATTATGGCACGTTTTTGTCTCTTGAATTCCTAATACATTGAAAAGCGAATACTGAATGAGCAATGAAACATTTCAGTTACATGTGAACTGACATGATCTCAGTTCACTTGGGAATAACACTGATATTTTCCCCCATCTCCATGAAAGACCTGATAACAATGCAGTGTGTACCTGGTTATTCCTAGGAAAGCGACCTCTTCTTGTTTATAGTTGTTCACCAGTGACAGCCCCATACCCTGGATACTTAGATTAATCTCCTGCTCTATCCTTTCTAATTCACCAGCCTACAATATAATGGAAGTAAATTATTTAACCCTAAGGTGCCAAAAAACAGACATCAAATATGTCTGCAAAATTTGGAACAATATTTTGTCTAAACTACAGTAGAACTTCATTGGCTCAAACAGGCTTGGGACCATGAAAATTAGTTCCAGCTAAGGGTAGTTCTAGCCATCCTGGGTTAGTTTCTATATAAAGTGACGTCTAGGGACCAAGAGAAGAGTTCTAGCCAGGCAGGGTTAACGAGCAATCAGGGTTCGAGCCATTGAAGTTATACTGTATATCATATTAAGAATTCCATGACTAGTAGACAAAAAAAGCATATTCAGATGAGGCAGCTCATTATGAGCTGCCTTGTTTGGATCTACGTTGTTTAATGAGCTGCCGCATCTCGACCTATGTTGTTTGCTAATTCAGTTTTTTCATTTTGGTGCTTAAAGTATCAACATGGGTGAAACAGGGACAGACAAAAATCACAACAACCTGTACCGTATCTGCAGATGATAATTTTTGTAATTTTTTTATTCTTTTCTTTTCCCAAATACACGAAAATATTTTGCTGTCATAATTTCTGCAGATTTCAAAGACCTGGTACTACAAAAACACATGCAAATAAATAAATAAGACAAAGAATTACATGTATTAGGAATTAGAAAATGGTTACTGCAGAATTATCTTTCTTTTTTATTTTTTTCCCCTGTAAAACAAATCATATGACTGGTAATAATTTATTAAAATCTGCAGTTTTGCTGATTACTAATCACCAGTTTGTAGAGCGTCTTTGCTTAATTAAACTTGCTAATATCAAATAATATTAAGCTTTTCTTTCGACTTCATTTCAGAAAAGGGTTTTCTTTTTTTTATGTAAGTTTAACTAATTTCAAGTCAACGGTAAAATAAAATGATACCTAAACAGACAAAGTCAAAGAAACACATGGCACTCAGATGAAATGAAAAGGGTCATGAGAAAAGGAGCCTGACAGCATGTAGAAAGAAGTGCAGGCTGATCTTAGTACTTGACATCTGCACAAAGGCAAATACAACCTTTTCTAGTGTCTTAGCCCCAGAAAGAGTCTATCAAGATGAGATAGCAGCAGACCATCAACCACCAAGATAATGAAGAAATTAGAATGGTGAAAAAAATAACCTCTCCAAATCTTTTACTATTTGGATGATAATTCTAGAATAACTTCCACTATAAACTAGAAATATTTTTCATGTAAAACATGTCTCCCCACCAGCACATTTCCTTTAGTGTCATGACCTCTTGTTTCCGTGCAATATCTTCTTGTGAACTTAAAATGGCTCAAAATCACCAGAACCTAATATGCTCTTTGAGTTGACACTATAATTCATCCAAGTTTAGTGACAATACACCCAATGGCTTAAGAGATATCGCTGTTTTTTCAGTGAAAGTCCACCTAGGACCATGAATATGAGGTCAAGGTCACCACAACATTGCCAGGTTCTTTTGCTTGTGTCAATGATATAGCCACGCAAATCTGGTAAATATACACCCAATGATTCTAGAGAACCATGCCTCCAAGGGAAAATTTAACATTTTTTAAGTCCTCCTGTGACTTTGAAAACTGGGTTACGATCGACCACCAAAACCTATTTAGTTCTGCACTGTCTCCCACTGATGATCCTATGAAATGATCCTTCAGTAAGAATCGAAAATTTCATTCAGGATCTTGGGTGCAAAAAAGTTGTTTTTTAACATTCAAAGACCTCCGGTGACCTCCAAAATAGGGTTAAGGTCACACCTAATCAACTTTACACCAACTGATGGTTCTATGCAAGAATAAGAATCTAACCTTTGCTTAAAAAGATAGTGTGCTGACAAGCCATTTTTAACATTCAAAGTCTCAGAGCAACCTCTGAAATGAGTTCAAGGTACCGAAAATCTAATCAGCTTGAAACTAGTAAAAACCTAATCAAGTCTGCGCCTTCTTCCATTGATGATCCCATGCTAGTTTGTTCAGAATCCATCAATTCGTTCAGGAGACAGGGTGTGGACATTCAGGAGACAGGGTGTGGACATGCCACTTTTTTGGGCGTTTCTGTTTGAAAATTGGTCATCAGCACCTAACCAACTTTTCTTGTGGCTCTTTTTGACAATAATCTTGGCAATTTACGCTTCTTTGAGAATGAAAATATATATACTTATATCACAAAATAAGCATGAAAACCCTCTGAAGGGCTCAGAAAATAATTACTTAGGATCCTAGGAAAGCCAAAAGCAGAGAACAAAGTGGAAGTGTAGGAAAAACTTAGTGGTTTTAGTGAAAAAAAAAATTCAACTAAATTCTATAGAGTTCATTTAAGTTATGTTGTTATTTGCACACACACACAAAAAAAACAAATCCACATAGTTCTGTAAAACACATAATATTGCTTGGTGATGGCATATGAGCACATGTACAGTACCTATTTTCCAGCCCCATATAAATGTTAAGAATTTTTTTCACAGAACTTCAATCAGCTCTCTTTCGTTTAACTTATCTAGCCCTTAAAACACCCAAAAGCAGACCATATGATTTACATCAGAAAAATTTCATTTTTTTTTCACAGCTATATCATATTGAGAATTCAAAGATGAGTGGGCATACTGTGTAGATTTAGATGGGACAGCTCATTATGAGTTGCCTGATCTGGATCTACACTGTTTGCAAATTAACCCTTAAAGCGCCAAAAATTAAAATTGTTGAATTGGCAAACAGTGTAGAACCAGATGAGGTGGCTCATAATGAGCCACCTCATCTGAATCTACACTGTTTGCCCTCTAGTGTTCAAATTCTCATTATGATATCCCTTGGACGAAACATTTTTTGAAATTCTGCAGATGTAAATTTTGTCGTTTGCTTTTTGGCGCATTAAGGGTTGAACTGTTTTGATTTTTTCATTTTCAGCACTTTAAGTACATGTATTAACAATGTAGCAAGAGAAACATCTACCTTAAATGAGCACAAATACACATTTCCCAAGCCACGCCTACTTTCAATAGGTGTGCATCCTTTCATTCACTGTAAGGTAAAATCAGGGACTTCTTGTGAGACATTCAACATATGCAATTTTATATGTGGGGCTGTATCATATGCTATGTCAATTAGCAATAAAGCTCTGTATGACAACTATCAGACTATAGGGTGCAAGTAATTATAATCATTTTGTATTTTTTACGTTTGTTCAGCCTGATGGTAGCTTCAAGTGTTCAGGTTTCATTTTACACATAGATCTGCATGTCTACACTTGAGGCTTTTGTTTCTCTGAAAAATATATTTATTCCTTTTGCCACCAAAAAAAAAACAATAAAAAAGAAAAAAAGAAAAAAAAACAGTGACCCCTAAAATATTTAATGTAAAATGTGTGTAGAAGTTTGGTTTCACAATGCAGTAATGCGCCAAAAAGATGTAGCTGGAATGGCAAACAGTGAAAATCCTGATCAGACTGCTCTTTCTGGAGCAGTCTGATCTGGGTCTGCATTGTTTGCTCAGATCTATCTCCCTCAATACTTAGAATTTTTATAATAATCAACAGTAAATGAGCTGTGACACCAGAAAACCAACAAAATGGCATGTGCGCCCAGGCCAGTGAAGACTCAGATCAGCCTGGGCATCTGCCCAGTCTGGTCAGAGAGTCTTCATTGTGCACTTAAAGGGTAGCTAAGGGTCTCAGCTAGCTCAATGCAGACAGCGAAGACTCTGATCAGACATGCCATTTTGTTGGTTTTGTTGTGTCACAGCTCAAATATTTTTGTATCGACATCAGTTCTCCAAGCAATTGTTTGGACACCACAATCAGATCTAAGTGAAGATATAAAGCAATAACCTGGGATTTGTCATATAACTGAAAAGGGTCAGGATAGAAAATCAAACATGCATTAAAAGCCAGACATAACCAGTAATTTAAATTAAACAAAGCATATAAAATTGTTTAAAATATGCAAACTGCAAACAAACAAAAGCCGCATGACAAGAAAAAGCTTTTCAAGGTTATAGCTCAGACGCCTTCAACTATTACTTGATGCAGCATTTACACTATTACTGGATCCAGGAGATATCATTTTATTGACACTGTAGTACTTCATTACTTGACTAATGCCATACAATTTTCAATGAGCGGCATGCTTTGAAAGGAAGTTGCTAGTATACTCCTCTTATATTAATGCCGCTCCATTTACTTTAAATGCTTATTATGTCATTACCTGCACATTATTAAATTAACACAGCTGATCACTTATGAAATTTTACTATTCAATTTAAATGAGCACAAATACACATTTCCAAAGCCACACCTACTTTAAACAAGTGTGCACCCTTTCATTAACTGTAAGGTAAAATAAGGGACTTCTTGTGGGACATTCAATATGTGCAATTTTATATGTGGGACTATGTCACATGCTTAGTTGTCATTGCAATGGCCAGTTATACACAATAACAGTTGAGACAAACAAATCAAAACTTGATTACATTAGTTTAGTTTTACACTTAACACCACATAAGTATCAGAATAACAATGCTTTCACTGCAATCTGCAAGTCTCAACTGCTGAGGTAATCAGTCACCTTTTTTTTGTGAAAAAAACACACTAGACAATCACTAAAGGTGATGAATGCCCCCGCCATATGCCTCACTAGATGAGTAATGTGTTAAAACATATTTGTGTGAAGATACATCAAAATCTGTCAATAAATAAAGGTGCTAAAGGGATGACAAATTTTTTTCTAAAAATAGCAACTGTATCCTTTATCTTGGATCTACAACCCTGAAAGGTGAACTCGTCCAAGATATTGTTATACTTAATATTTGTGTGAAGTTATATCAAAATCAGTTAACAAATTAAGGCGCTAGAACTATGACAAAGATTTACATGTACCTATAATAGCATATGTGACCTTGACCTTGGACCTACTATCCTGAAACGTGAATTTGTCCCAGATATTGTCATGCTAAGTATTTGTGTCAAGTTTTGTCAAAATCATTCCAGACGGATGACAACGTATTTTCTAAAATAGCAAATGTGACCTTGACCTTGACCCTAAAATTCTGGATTGCGAACTTTTCCAAGATATTGTCACACTAAACATTTGGGTGAAGTTACATCAAAATTGTCAATGAATAAAGGGGCAAGAGGGATGATAAAGTTTTTCTAAAAATAGCAACTGTGACCATGACCTTGAATCTCGGAGCTGAAAGGGTAATTTATTCAAGATACTTTTATACTTAACATTTATGTGAAGTTATATCAAAATCGATCCATAAATAAAAGCGCTAGAGTGATGCCCAAGTTTTTCTAAAAAAAAAGCAACTGTGACCTTGACCTTGATCCTACCAACCTGAAACGCAAACATGTTCGAGGTATTGTCATACCCAATATAGCTGTGATGTAATACCAAATAGGTTGATAAATGAGGCCATTATAGCGATGACAAAAGGTGAGCTTGTATATGAGCCATGGAAATAAGGTCAAAATATGTATGTCATTCAAGGGGACATAATTCTGCGATAAAGACCTAACTCAAAGTTCTGTTGCCTTTATGCATATGTTCAATGCATGTCTGAACTGTGTTGCAAGTTCCAAATCCCAATACCATATACTATTGGAGGAGTTGCAGAGACAAGAACAGTACTACAAATTAAAATCTTAATGAGTTCCTTCAAGAGCAAAGAGTACATTTAGAAGACGGAACGTGGCCAGACTACGTAGTTTCGGCTAATAAAGCCTCATCAGTGACCCTAACATTATCTGGTGATGAAACCAGGGAAAAGCAGACTGAAATTTCTTAATTTTAATTGGGCGGTCGATTCAAAGACTGACTAGTATCAGAATGGGTCCAAATAATATAAAAGTGTGAAAGACAGTCAAAATATGTATGTCATTCAAGGGGATATAATTCTGCCATAATGACCGGGATCAAAGTTCTGTTTCCTTTATGCACATGTTCAATGCTTGTCTGAACTGTGTTGCTAGTTTCAACTCCCTGCATCAAATACTGTAGGACGAGTTGCGGAGACAAGAACAGTACTACAAAGATGAAATATGGTGAAAATATGCATGTTATTCAAGGGGACATAATTCTCCAATAAAGACCTAAATCAAAGTTCTGTTTCCTTTATGCACATGTTCATTGCATGTCTAACTGTGTTGCAAGTTTCAACTCCCTGCATCAAATACTGTAGGACGAGTTGCGGAGACAAGAACAGTACTACAAATGTGAAATATGGTGAAAATATGCATGCTATTCAAGGGGACATAATTCTGCAATAAAGACCTAAGCCAAAGTTCTGTTTCCTTTATGCGCATGTTCATTGCATGTCTGAACTGTGTTGCAAGTTTCAACTCCCTGCATTAAATACTGTAGGAGGAGTTGCGGAGACAAGAACAGTACTACAAAGTGTGACGGACGTACATAGGGACGAGGGCAAAACTATATGCCCCTCCCCATTTTGTGTGTGTGTGGAGGGGGGGGGGGGGGGGGGGGGGGGAAGCATAAAAAAGAAATTAAACAACAAAAAGAGCATTAACCATCTGAATTTTCTGTGACCAACTGCACACATAGACTTAGCTTAATACAGCAATGGTGTTCAAAGCCTATCTTCAAAGACAGGACTGGTGAATATTTTTAGAAAAACAGTAGTGTAAACAAGAATTCTGCAGGCCAAGCTTTAAACACATAAAACCCGAAACTGAATCTTATACAATTTGAGTTGCGATAGGACAAAACCAACAAAGTAGCAAGTGCACACATCGAAGACTCAGATCAGCCTGCGCATGATCAGAGTCTTCGTTGCACACTTATGGGTAGCTGAGGGTAGCAGTCTTCATACCGACAGTGAAGACTGATCAGACTGGGTGGATGCCTAGGCTGAGCTAGTCTTCACTGGGCGCACATATCACTTTGTTGGGTTTTGTTGTCGTGGCTCATTTATATTTATTAATTTATACTTTTTCCATTTCTTCAGTATTTAAATCACTGTGAGATCTTACCTCTTGAGCTACCGTAGCAAGGGCAAGGTCATGAGTGAACAGCAGAACACGTTGCATACCATTGAGGAAAGACACCCAGTACACCTTTGTATCACTGTCATAGAAAAACTCCCCAATTCCATCCTGCAGGGAAAAAAAAACTGATCATTGACCTAATCTGTCATTTGAGATTTGTGAATATTGTGCTTGTATGAACTGACAACCTCAGGAAGGATTGGAGCATCCTCTTTAAATATAGTTATTACTTTAATCATTATTGTTGTTGAGGGGCACAGATCTTTTTGCTGTTTGCTGTCAGTCAAGTTTTTGCTATTCCCTAACACTCAGCCTAATTCAAGTTTTTGCTGTTTGCTGCTGTCACTAAGTCTGATGCAAATTTTTGCTGCTTGCTGCCACTTAGTTGCATTTGTTATTCTTACATTAACTTGCTATTTAAGAATCTGTAGTTCTCTAACGTAACCACAATTACCTGAGAGAGATCATTTTTGACATCTTTCTTGCCACCACAGGTCCATATAAGTTCCCGTTTCTCTAGGGAGTTCTCCCAAGAATACAGCATCACAGTCTCAGGCTTCAATTCATATGTAGCAGCCACACCACTGCAATCACACCAGTAGAAATTTCATGAAGCTTTTTACTGTAAAAACTCTAAGTATTGGTACAAACAGTGCAGACCATGCAGTCTGATCAGGGTCTACACTGTTTGCCATTCCATCTGCATCTTTTGGACACATTCCTGCACTGTAAAACTAAACTACAATAACAGTAATTATTTTAAGTGTCCCAACTTTTACGATTTTTATGATATACATACAAGGGGAAATGATTTACCTTTCCGTAATTTGTACAATTTTTACAGGCTTTGAAAAACAACCTGATACCAGTGCTATGACTGTTTAGATGAGGTTGAGAGATATTTTTGTGAGTTTTACTTGATTTATCAAGTCTCACCTACAAATTTATTACCATGAACACTCTCAGACGTGGGACAAATAGGTCTGAGCAACCAAAGCAGACCAAGATCAGACTGCTCACAAAGATCAGGGTCCACACTGTTCGCTATTCATTTTGCATCTTTTAAACACACCAGTGCACAGAAAAACCAAACTGTTCAGTTTTAGGACAGTTATGGTAATTTTTTAGGTGTTCCGATTTTGAGAATTTTTACAGGAGGTCTTACAGACTACTGTCAACAGCTTGTGGACCATATGAACTCACCTTTGGTTAAATTTTATACCACATCTCTCTGTATGGTTGATAATGAGGACAGCTGCCATTCCATCTTTGTACTGGGTCAAGGTCGTTACCATAGCAGCCTCAGTCTCCTGACATTCCACACTGATACCACCATACTACAAGAAACATACAAAAATTATATTTAAGGTGAATACACTTTCAGGGGAAGCAACTCTGTCATTTTCATTTTTGCCTCCTCCTAGGTGAAATGGTTCTGAAGCTGGAAAAATGCCAAGTCAAATAAGGGAGATAATTCAGAAAGTAACCCAGAGTTACCATTCTTAGTCCTGTTACATAGCCTGGCCTTAAAATATCTGAAACAGATGAGGAGTTATGAAGTGACCAAGAAATGAATGCAAGGGCAGATAATTCTGAAAATAAGTAAGCCAGATCTGTGGTTCTTGTTCCTGAAACACTGCATGCATGATAGACCAATTCCTATATAGGTTCATGAAAATACGAGGGATGATCAAAAAGTTCCCGGAAAAGTGCTGTATGCCCTTTATTATTTTACTTTCTTCAATAAAATTTTATCCCAGACAACCTTAATGTAATTGTAATTCATATCATACAAAACAATTGACTTATGTCTCACCAGTTCATTGCACGCGCCACCAACGTAACGGCCGGTAACGTGACCCGGCCCAGCTAACGTTACGTTGCAGTTTTAGCGTTTTTAATAGCAAAATTCGAACGTTGCTTACTCATAAATTACTAATGGAAACATAAATTACTTTACATAAACTTAAAAATATATATATTATCTTGATGTTCATTACAAATTTTGTAAGTTGTTTTGATTCTTTCTACGAAATGTGATTGCTAAGTTCAACGTAACCTTTAATCAGTAAATATGTGTGGGTGGGGTAATTCAAGGGGAAATAACTTACTTTAACTTATAATACGGAAGTGTTATGATAAGGTTTCATAAACTAGAGATAATGGCAATTTGTTAAATATATGATTTATGCCTTGCAGTTGAACCATTCCAGCAATACGACAACACAACCTGAAATCGGCAGCATAATGAATTTCCAGCACATGCCCATCTCACCCAGCAGCAACGATGTATCGGCCGTCTTTGTCACAAGTAAGGTCATATTAATTTATTACTATGTACAGCATATAGAAGAGTGTGGTACATGAAGCCACTTATAAAAAGGACTTATCTTAAGACTATGGCTGAATTTTGACAAAGCTTAATGATGTGGCCTTGCTGCTGCTTGATTATTTAAGACTGTTGATAGACAGCTAATGCTGCTGCAGATATCAGATTGTGTTGTCGTATAGCTGGAATAGTTCAACTGAAAGGGTACATCACATATCTTACGAATCGCCATTATCTATGGTTCATGAAACTTGATCATAACAATTCCATTTTATAACGTAATGCAAATTATCTGCCCTTGAATTACCCCACTCCCACACATCTGATTTTTAAAGGGCAAGTTGGAATTAGACATCATTTCTTTAAAAAGATCAAAAGAACTTACAAAAATTGTTATGAACATAAATATAAGATATATATTTCTAAGTCTAGGTGAAAGAATAAACGTTACTACATACATTTTAGAGATAAACAACGTTCAAAAATTGTTATTAGAACCAATAAAAATGCAACGTAACGTTAGTTGGGCCGGGTCACGTTACCGGTCGTTACATTGGTGGCACGCGCATGAAACTACTTAAACATAAGTCAATTGTTTTGTGTGATACGAATCACAAATACATTGAAGTCGGATAGTGTGAAATTTCATTGAAGAAAGTAAAACAGTAAAGAAAATACAGAACTTTTCCGGGAACTTTTTGATCATCCCTCGTATTTCAAAGGGTTAAAGAGTTATGGAGTTAACAAGATTGTTTATGGATGAACAATGATCAGCGCCATAACATAATATGTCCATGTTCTTTTTAAACAGGTGAATAAAAATCTACATCCATCATGTTCTAGTAAGATAGATCTTAATTTTTCAGATTGTTTGGGAAGGGAAAAAGCTCTGTCTTACAATTGAGGATTTTCGGTAAAAACGAGTATCGTTTTGAACTATTTTCTTTTACAATTTTTTTCCCCTAACAAAGTATCATTGGCAATATCATCTTCTGAACTATCTTTAATCAAAATGACTCCAGAAAAAAAAAAAATAATGGTTCCCAAGATACCAGTGACTTACAGTAAACTGACAATGTTAGACCTCCCACCTGTACCTACCTCATTATCCAGTTTCATGAGTGTACTATGGTTCCTATTGAAGAAGAAATGTCCTGTAGACAACTCTGTATCCTTGATCCTAGCTTGCATCACCATATCCTTGCCTGTCTTTAGAGGCCAGTGTGGTACACACTATAATTATATGATTATATGGGAGAAAGTTAAACAAATGAATATTTACAAACAAGTGTCTTTGAATTGGGGCTGAGACGCGGAGCCCAGTCAGTAGCGCATCCGACCTAAGGGTTTTTATGTTTCATGACATAACATTCACTGATAACTTAGTTATGGCTTAGTACAGCTGAATGGATGGGCGTAAATTTTAAGGCATGGAAGGACAGATGGATGGATAGATGAACATGGACAAAACTACATCCCTTTACCTTCAGCAGCAAATCAAATCTGGACAGAAGTTTATGCTGCTGCTGTCACTACGTCAAAAGCACTACTTATATCTGCTTTTCTGCAAGTTGCAGGCGGGACAAAAGCCACTTTCACAGTTCTGTCTGACTATAAAATAAACTAGAAATTTCATTCTTCGTTTTCTTTAATGTATCTTTTTTTTTTTTCTTATAGAATCTCAATGATATTTTTTTTATAGAAATCTCAATAATTTTTTTTTTCCTACAGTTTAAGTTCGGACCTCTGCATTACTATACCTGTTTGGCAGGAACTTCAATCCAGCCACTCGTCTCTGCAACCTCCTTACACAGCATAGTATATGGTGACGGGTTGACCAACATATAGTAAGGTGTGATGGTAACTATCTTTGTAAGGCCCGAGTGAGACAGGACAATACTGACACCAACCTGCAATAAACAATATATATTGTATATGGTGAGGGTTGACTAACATATAGTATGGTGTGATAGTAACTATCTTAGTCAGGCCTGAATTAGACTGGACAATACTGACACCAACCTGCAAGATCACAATATGGTGAAGGTAGACCAAAATATAAAAAGTTGTGATCTTTTTCAGGTCCTAATGAGACAGGGAAATGTGACAGAAATTGGTTTACCCTCATAATTTTCTTTTGTGGGGAAATGCCGTCAATATAAAGAGGGTCCATTGTATTTAGGTACTTTGAGGTGGGGTGATACTAGTGATGGGCAATCGGTTTGAAATCACAATTGATCATCGGTTCATAATCGGAAGACTAAACCAACTAGCTATCGATTGTATAATCGGTTTCTCACATTTGTCTGTATCATAAAATGTGAACATAATTATGTATTCAACTAAAATGATTCTGTCAGTTGCTGTTTATGTGTAAGTAATGTTTTCTTTATGTACTTGTGTCCTTCTTGTACATTATGATTGTATTCTTTGTAATAAGAAAGCAGAAAATAAAGGAAATTTGAAGAATAATGAGACTACTTTATTGTTCAAAAATACCCGACCTGTAGACTGACTTGACTAAATTTAGACCAATGACTAGTAGTAAGGACTAAAACATGCCTGATAAACAGAAGCGACAAGAAAGAATTTCAAATACACAAACAATATCTGCACAACTATAAGTAAGCAACAGCAAAAACCAAGTCTTCAAAACTAACCCAGGATGCAGTCATTCTCTATATACAACTTATGCACAGTCAATTTAAGTTATTATTATCTATTTATTTATTTCCAATATTTAGAGACAAGGAAATCTGAGATATTTGTGAGTGGGTTGAGCAGAATTTCAGAACACTTTGGCTAATGTTTTCAAGCTTTTAAATTTTAGTTTATCTGACACTTACAGCTTTTTAAAAAGCTGCAACTTGTTACACATAAAATCTGCAATCGTTAAAATTATATCATATATTTCATTATCTTTTCCCCAAAATCCGTTTAAACATTCATACATCATCTTCATTGAATAACATGATCTCTTACAAACCGGGTTGAATAACGAGAACTACGATATATCGAATATTAGATACTACCGAATCTACGTAGTACCTTTGCTTATGTAGGATTTTCTACAAGTCCAAAAATAGCTTGTGTCATGTCCAAATTTTCTCTCTGCGGTAGACCATCTTTATTCTTGCAAAAACCTAAGTCATTCCACACTTTTATTCTCCTTTTTCTGCCGGGAAAGGGTTAGATTTTTTGCCAATTGACATCGATGGCGTCCACCATTGTTATTTTGCGAGTTGCACCTTGAATAGGTTACAACCCCGAGTCCCGGAACCGAACCGACTACAATCGATTGCCGTGTTTCTCAATCGATTATCGCAATCGGTAAGCGAAACCAACTGACTTTCGACTATAGTCGATCATCGGCCCACCACTAGGTGATACATCTCATTTCTTTGGCCATTTTTAACAAAACTTTTTTTCACTTTCTGTTTATTTCCCTGGATGACAAAACCCTTCCAAAGTGGTAGTCTGTGAAAGATTGGTCCCCTTAGAGACCAATCTTTTACCTTCTGGAGTTGACCCCACTGGCAATGGAGGCAAATATGAAACTGGCAAAGTTGCTCCCCCTGACTAAACTACCATTCCCCTTCAGCAAAGTGTCTGCTATAATTACCTCATATGTCCTGCCTTTTGTCTTACTCTGCACTGTCCCTGAGCTGCCCACTGTATCGAGGGAAAATTTATCTGACCAATCAGCATCAGCAATCTTTAGCTGGGCCTGAAAAATAATCAAAACTGGTAAGAAAATCTGATGCACTTAATTGTGATTCCAGCAACCTTGTTAATCTGCTCTATCAATAAACTTGCAGGTCTTGCTGCATTTTCAATGTTCTTCTACTTCTCAGTATAGCTACATATGATTCTAATAAAATTATACCTGTGCACTACAACATATATGACTTGCTTTTTCTTGTTTGCTTAAATTCTAACACAAACATGCGTTCAAACAGGAAATTCACAGAACAGTGTCTACGGTAACAGTAACTACATTTGTGGATTACTTCCCTTGACAGAAACAGTAAGTTCAATATACGTAAATATCATATAATCATACCGTGGTACAAACATGCAGAAAATTTTCTCACTACAGGTGGCATTATTAATTGCATAATGACAACCATACCTCGTTCTTGCCATCCACTGATGCCGACAGTCATCAAAAGACCAAAAAAATACTGTGTTTTCCTTAGGTTATCTGACTGCCAGAAACTTACAATAATACAAATCAATTCTAAATTAAGCAAGTAAGTGTGCAAACAAAGAAAATGTACATTTGTCTTTGAAATATATCCCTTCTCATGCAAATACATGTACATACGGGTAGACTCTGTTTGAAGCTACCTGTACGGCTCACCACTTTCTGATTACAAAAGATTCGTTTCAAGGTTTATAAATCTGCTATTTACATATCAATGCAATAATTTTTCTAGAGAGTTACAGCATTAATGCCCCTATTCCACACAGACCATGAATCCCACGAATCACCAAGAATTGATAAATTTTAGGATTCATAGCTGAATTGTAATCAGTTCGTTGTTCGTTACATGTAAGTTCTTAATTATATTGTATATATTCGTAGTCAGTTCTTGCAATTTTTGAGCAATTCTTGTGGAATTAGTGGCAAAAGTTTTGAGCCATTCAAAATTTTGGCCACGAACTCCCGATTCCAAAAATTCGTAGTTACATGTAATTCATAACAAATTCTTAATGCATTCTTAGGCATCGTAACTGAATCGTAATCGATTCGGAGGCATTCATAGGTGTTCTCAACTCATTTGGGGATTCGTGAATTTACGCCTTGACATATTTGTGAACAGAGAAGACTGAAACCAGCCTCTGGACGCATACATTTATCTACCCAGCGGGCAAATGACATCGTACTGACATTAATGAGACATCACTACGTCCCAATGAACTTAGTACGACGTTGTTATAACGTCATGTGCCTGGTGGGTAGAGAATTCATTTTGTGGCCATAGATTTCTTATGATTCATACTTAATATGTGCGTACAGCAAAGGCTCTGATCAGGCTTGGGGCTTTTTTATACCTATCTTGAGAGAAAATCCCACAAATTTTCAAGAATAGTCACGAATTCATTTTTATTCGTAATGGATTCCTAGGTGCATTTGGCTTATTCTTAACTGATTCATAACTAATTCTAAACGTTCGTGCAGTATTTCCCAAGAGATTCTTGTAAATCCTACTGAATTCTTGACAATATTCGTGCAATTCCAGCCGAATCCAGTCAAATCCCACGAATATTCATAACCCTTTCGTACCTGTATTGTAACTGAATTGTAGAGCATACGAATTGGACCAGAAAATTTACAATCGCCACGAATCCTAATATTTATCGATTCGTGGTAATTTTTGGGATTCATGGTCTGTGTGGAATAGGGGCATAAGAAACATGAACACATTCAATTACTGGAAAAATTAAAAAATTGGGACAATTAAAATAATTTTCATAATTGTCCTAAAAATGGAACAGTTTAATTTTTTCAATGCAGTGATGCATCCAAAAGATGCAGATGCAATGGCGAACAGTGCAGACCCTGATCAGACAGCTCCTTAAGAAGCAGGCTGATTTTGGTCTGCACTGTTTAGGAAGACCTGTCTATCAAAATACTTAGAATTTTTACAGTAGGAATACAAAGTATGCTTCCTTCCTGTGAATCTTTATGTATTACAGTATTACAGCAATACCGTAGTGATCCTAATAAATGCACCTGCTCTATTAAATGCCCTCTGCCTCTATTCTGATAATAATGTTATTTTGACTTGCATGAATTCCTGTTTGCTTCTCTGGATAAGATAGCTCTCTGAAATGGGGTCTTACTCTTAAAGGCATAAATTTGCTTCAAGAGGAGCAAATTCTTTCCTTTAGGTGTTGACCACTATTAAGAAGGGAGGCAAAATAGTAGAGGTGCCTCCTCTGAAAGCATATCCATCACATTTATACTGTTTATTAGAGGTATTGTGGCCATGGCTGATTTACTTCACTTTAGGCTCTATATAACGTCCCCCTTTTGCAAAATGCAATGCCCCCTGGGTGTTTACTAGGATTAATACTGTAGCTGGAGTTTGTGCCATGCTCTAATCATGCATATTTTAACAAGCTTATATCTTAGAGGCAACTCTGTAGATATACACAAGCATTGTGACTTATTAGTTTCTGCCTTCACATCATGAAATGTCTGGAATATCTAACGTCTTAATGATACTAATATGAAAGACAGCATCTTGCTATCATCATGCAAGCTTGACAGAAGTATGGATAAATCAACAATATCTACAAATGAAGCCGGTTACAATATCACAATATTAATTCATATGGCTCATCTGAGGAAACAATAGCAAAGCTGCTTAATATAAACAAATAAATGCATTCTGGAACTACTTCATCTCCATAGCCTATAAATCAAAGTAACTTAAATTTCTACAAGATCTACTTCAAATACTATTAAGCTAGTTTCAGCTGCCTCTACTATCAGGGTGCATGTAATTTTTTTTTAAATATTCAGAAAGATGTGTCAGACCATTTGTCCATTTACACCATAATAAGGTGATAGAGTCCTACAGCAAATAGGCTTCTACCATCTATTGGCATAATGGCCATCTTGGTCATGTGACCACAACTATTCAAATAAACTTGCATTTCCTTGAGCCATGAAGGCTTCATAAGAAGTTTTGCTTCAATAAATTCAGCAAATAAGCTTGCTTTTCTCTAAACCATGAAGGCTTCATAAGAGATTTTGCATCAATAAGTTCAGTGGGTTTGGAGGAGAAGATGACTGAAAGTGCTGATGAACGACGACAGACAACATACAACATAGCCTGCCTATCCTTTAAGCTACCCCAAGGGAGATATAGAGAGGATATTTATTTCTAGGTGAATACCAAATATATTTCACCTAATGTGATGAAAATATCTGCAATTTCACGCGTGCGAAGCACGAGTATAATTGCTGATATTTTCAACATATGAGATGAAATATGTTTGGTATTTACCAAAAAAAGTAATAAATTTCATTTTTATTTTTTAACTGTTAAGGAGAATAACAGAAAAAAGACAGCTTCAAAAATAACTTTTTTCTAGTCATTTCTCATTTATTTTGCTTGGCTCAGCGCATTTAGTGGGTATAAAATTGGGTTTAAATGCAATTAGCACCTAGAAAAAGGTTTAATGTCATTTTAATGAATGATTAGAAAGAATTTGGTGATTTAAGAAAGCCGTTTGCAGCTGTCGTCGCACTGATGTCCCATGAAACTAGCGATACTACAGCTCAAAAGGTGACGTCAAAGTGCGATGTTAGTTGCTTGATTTGACGTGCTAATGTCTCTAGCAAAATGCCAGATAAGATTATTACATTTCAGACCTTTTCGGACAGAAATTAAGCACAAAATTGTCAAAAACAACCGCTGTTTGCTACAGTGAACAAGACCTGTCAGCGGGACAGGATAGCTCGCCTGACAGCGCCTTGCCCATCACCTAAAAAACTTTAACATTTTGCTAACGCTGATGCCGATGCCACCGCCGCCGCACCGCCGCCGCACCGCCGCCGGGGGTTGTGCAATAGCTCTTCCTGTACATTTGTACAGGCGAGCTAAAAAATATAAATTGTATCAGTCACTAGTGCATAGATACGATATCACTTTTATTTGCCCTAGGTATGCATTGAATTCACTGCTAAGTATAGAATAAAAATTGTTATTGCAGACTTTCAGGCACAGCATATACCAGGACCCAACTTAATTCTGACTCTCTCTTTCAGGCACAGCATATCCTAGGCACAAATATGTTAATGCTGTCTGTTTCCCTTTCAGGCACAGCATATACCAGGTACAGATAATGCTAATTTCCTCTTTCAGGCACAGCATATACCAGGTACAGATAATGCTAATTTCCTCTTTTAGGCACAGCATATACCAGGTACAGATAATGCTAATTTCCTCTTTCAGGCACAGCATATACCAGGTACAGATAATGCTAATTTCCTCTTTCAGGCACAGCATATACCAGGTACAGATAATGCTAATTTCCTCTTTCAGGCACAGCATATACCAGGTACAGATAATGCTAATTTCCTCTTTCAGGCACAGCATATACCAGGTAAAGATAATGCTAATTTCCTCTTTCAGGCACAGCATATACCAGGTACAGATAATGCTAATTTCCTCTTTCAGGCACAGCATATACCAGGTAAAGATAATGCTAATTTCCTCTTTCAGGCACAGCATATACCAGGTAAAGATAATGCTAATTTCCTCTTTTAGGCACAGCATATACCAGGTAAAGATAATGCTAATTTCCTCTTTCAGGCACAGCATATACCAGATAAAGATAATGCTAATTTCCTCTTTCAGGCACAGCATATACCAGGTAAAGATAATGCTAATTTCCTCTTTTAGGCACAGCATATACCAGGTAAAGATAATGCTAATTTCCTCTTTTAGGCACAGCATATACCAGGTAAAGATAATGCTACTGCTGACTGTCCCTCTTTCAGGCACAACATATTTTCATGTTGCATCTTTGTCCCTTTTTCAGGCATAGCGTATACCAGATTATGTTTTACTCTCTATCCCTCTTTCTGATGTAGATATAGCAAGCCAAACAGCTCATGCTGTGTCTCTATCCCTCTTTCAGATATGCTCAATTCTGGCTAAACTCCTGTTTCAGCCATAGGCCATACAGAGTAAAAGTCTACATTCCATTTTCAGATTCATTTCACAAGTAATATAGTTGTATTGCTAGAATATGGAAAATAGCATTCTTCTGCAATGCACAAATTAATGTAATGGAATTTATTCAATGAAGGTATTTCTTACTTTATGATTCCCTTTGACTAACAACAGAACAAAACTTTACTTTGTAAAAATAACTCAAAACACTCACAGGTTGCATATGAGAAAAAGGTATGCATATCTTTAGTACAATATCAAATACAACTACATGTATATGTTTGTATAACTGAAAATTTGAAAACAAAAAGGAATTGAAATAGCTAGAAAAAATACTACTATGTCAGCATGAGAACCTCAAAATTAGATACAGAATATACTACAAAGGTAGCTTAATACAGCTTTTGTAATATGCTAGACTACAAAATAATTATGATTCTGCTACAGGAAAAGATAAAATGTCAACTTTCTGATAGACCTGTCATTGAACAGATTGCAACTCTGATGTGTAAATAAAGCCTGATCTATGTATAAAGTAAGTTACCGCCAGTGCAAAAATACACAACTGTTAGTAAGCAATGAACTAGATTTTCATTTAGGCCGCTCCATGTTTTTTCTATGTTTAGCGTCCGTGGGCGGGTAGGTTTCGAAGTCCAGATTAAAAAACAATAAACATAAACAAGCTTCTTAATTTTTGATGTTTTATGCTCTGAACGTTTACATAAGGTTGAAAACCTGTACTATTTATTCGTGTCGCGCTTTTATTTTTTCTTTCAATTTCATTGGAATTTATTCAGAACTTTTTTCCGTATTTACTCCACAATTCTTGGGGACTTTTTTTACCAGATGCCGGTCTCGGGATGTTTTGAAATTATCCGTATAACAATGCAGGTAGTACTGCGAAGTACACTTAGCTGACTTCCTGACAACACATGGCGAAGTTCTGAGAGTAAACAGGTCTGAGGTACCCTTCTTGCCTTGCAGCCCATACAGGGTGAGCCTAATATGGCTGGAATTACTTTGTGCATGTTATAATTTTTGCATTTCTAGAGACTAATTTGGCAGGAGCAAATGGCAGATGTCATTGTCACTTAGTCATGAAAGCTGCATAGCATGGTAAAATAGATGTTGCAAAAGTGCTTATAGATGGCAAATTTATAGTCAGTCCAAAATCTTTGGCTTTCCAGGTTTCTAGTGGTGATTCCTTCACTTTCCTGTTTGAAATTGTGTTTGGGAAGCCAGATAGGCATGACTGGTGCTCGTTTCAGAGCTCTAGTTTATGTAAAATTTGTTAATCCAGGGATGCCTTAAAACTGCCAGAAACTGGACAAATGCAAACAGTCTAGTCCCAGGGACGAAGATAAAAATCAACACTATATAATGTGGCAACTGTGCACGGTCTACACTGTTCCCTTAAAATACTTCAGTTTCCATAAAAATGAAATATGGTAATTTCAGCAGTGACGCATTAAATGCTCAAGGCACTCACCCAGTTTATAAAAGGAAATTTCAAAGGGTAGGCCTAGAAACGGGCTAGAGTATGAAATGAATTCTGTCTTATGATGCAAAGTCTTCCTTGGTGGACTTTCAGATGAACACACGTATGAGATACTCTGATGTTTTAAATACTAGAATTCTAGTTAGTTTATCTTTTTTTTTATTTGCTGTTCGTTGGGAACTGTTCAACTGATATTATCACTATATCAATGGATTAACTAAGTCTTTAACTGACGTTTTTTCTATGGCACTTCGATTTTTGTTGTTTTTTTTCGGATAGGTAGGTAGGTTTTGCTTACAAGGATGGACACTAAACGTAGAAAAAACTTAGTATGGCCTTATGGTGGTGTTCATGCTATTGTGAGCTCAGTTCAGGCATATTATTATGTGTTCAAGTGTTCATCAAAGCAATTAGATCTTGTTATAAGCAAACCACAGTCTGAATGTTGCAATTTAATGTCTTATCAAAGAAAAACAAAGCTAAAATCAAAGACTACATAGGGTGGTGAAACACACCAAGCTGAACTAACTGGGTGCCAGGACTGCCTGTTACATACTTTACCACTCTGTTTCCACTCTTTTACTTTCTTAGTTTTCTTGTCTTTCTTTGTGTCTTTCTCAGGATCAGTTTCCTCCTTTAAGCAGCATATGACATATATTCAGTTCAGAACTAACTAGAACAAAATGCACAGTATCAACAACTCCCCAGTCTTTGAAAAATGTAGGATTAACAACTATGTAATTATAAATCAAGCCTTACAATTCTATAATGACTACAACTCTATACCAAACATGCTGGCTCCCGTTCTTAGTGATTACCAAGGTTACACATTATGTGATTTTGATTATACCAGTAGCTGAATCCACATATCTTCTGACTCAGCTGTTTGCAAATTTAGCTGAATATATTTTACAAGTAATATGAGGACAATGAAGCACATCTAATGGGAGACTGACTATAATGAATCTGACCACACAAAAAACAAGGGCTTCGCAAGCGGCGCATAATACGCCCGTTTTAATGTCATGAAGGAGTATGGAATGAACAAGATTGTTTACAAAAGGATAGATAGGCAGACAAACGGGGGCAACCACTTTATAACTAATTATGGCAACATTATTCAAATATTTAACACATCAAATACTATGAGTATACCAAAAATCAGCTTCAAAGTTATTGTGGCTCAAAAGTTGAGTAATGCCATAGTTGAACAAGGGAGATAATTCATAAACTAAATATACTAGATTCTTGGCTCTACTACATTCCCCTGACAAAATCACATGTAGGGTTAAGGAATCACAGAGGAAACAGGAAATTTATGCAAGGGCAGATAATTCAGTAAGCCAGAGTTGTGGTTCTTGCTCGGGATACATTGCCCCATTATTATACATATTCCTACAAAGTTCCATTCTAATATTTCAAAAGGTTAAGGAGATATGGAGTGACTGAGAAATGCCTAAAATTACTTATCAAAGGGAAGTAACTCCAAAATGAAGAAAGGGGGAGCAACCATTCTTGTATGCCACGCATCATCTTGTGATCATGCACATTGCTATGAAGTTTCATCATGATATTCCATACGGTTACAAAGTTAAGGTATGCACAAGATATGTATACACAAAAATAACCATAATCAACTAATGAAAGGGATGTAACTCTAAAATGAAGAAAGGGAGAGCAGCCATTTTTGTACGCGACACATCGTTGAGACTTCATACACATTGCTATGAAGTTTCTTGAAGATATCCCAAATGGTTATCTAGTTATGGTGCGCACAAGACTGGCAGGGAAAAAATTAATCAAAGGGGCATAACTTGGAAACTAAGGAAGGGGGAGCAACCACTTCTGTACCCGACACGTTCCCCCAACCTAATACATATTCCTACCAAATATCATGAATATATCCCAAACGGTTAATGAGTTATGGAGCGCACAAGAATGTTTACGGACGGACGGACAGACGGACGGACGGACGGCGCCATGACATAATAAGTCCGTTTTTTCAAAACGGGCGTATAAAAAGCAGCCTTGTCCATTCCCACTTGGATGCAGCCACAAGTACATGCTACGGGCTTAGTATAATCTCTTAGGCATGCTAATGAGGCAACAGTTTTAAATATTAAGTCTGATCTTGCAACTGATAATATTCTTTTAAAATGAAAACAACAAATGTCTTATTATGTCTCCTGAGAGTAATACCCTTTTAAGTCACATTGGAATTTATAAAGAAATGAATACTAGCTCTGCTGGGGCTGTAGGGTTGGGCAAAGATACCATGAAACTTTCAGAATTAGGGCATCCTACTGATACTGTCTTGAGGTATGGCAAGGGCCTGCTGTATTTAAGGTAGTTGTGGAATGTGGGTCCTTTAGATTGTTTTTGTTTTATTCACAACTGTCCTATCTTTTTCAGAAATAGCTTACTAGACTGAAATACTGTTGCAAAGGGCCAAAACACCCATGTAACTGGCCTTAAGTACAAATAAACATATCAAATGGTATATCTGCACAACTGAATAATAAAAGTTAAAACCATTTTCAAGTCAGCATTAAGTGGCAAAATCACCTGTCACAGTTTTAAGTTATATCGCTTTTCAGTAATTTCAAATTCATTTCCCTTTTTTTCAACTATCAGCAATTTTGAAGCAGAATTGTGGTAAAATATTGGATCATTTCCATACTTTTAAAATAAGACCTGTAAATTCCCATAATATAATGCTAAAAAAATTGTGGATGAGAAAATTAGATTTTAAGCTATCAATACACTTCAAACCTGCTAATTTATAAAAACAGAAGTTAGCAAGTGTAAACATGTTAGGCTGGCAATAGTGGTATGTTGTGTTTATGGGTCGAATCAGTGAATAACTAGAGCAAGTGAGCAGGGACTCACATATACCACCGACCAGGGCCACCACCTAATGAAACCACTGCCTAACGAAACCAATCTAAATGAACTTAGCAGTAAATCAATTAAGTCACCTATCTAACAGTTCCATCAAAGTATATTACAAATATCAGAAAAGAAAACCAACTTAACAAAAAATTTTAGTGTAAATATATGAGCAGCGACACGAGAAAACCAACATTGTGGTTGTGCGCCCAGCGCAGACTCAGATCAGCCTGGGCATCCGCCCAGCTTGACTAGACACTTCTTTAAGTGCTCAAAGGGTAGATAAGGGTCTAAGCTACCGCTATGCGGACAGCGAAGACCCTGATCAGACTGGGCGGATGCCCAGGCTGATCTGAGTCTGCGCTGTCGTGTCGCGGCTCATAAGTCTGTGTCCATGACCTTGGTCAGAAGCAGCAACCAGATGGTGATGTCAACAAATCTGCATGAACCTAGAGGTAGACCTATAATATCCAAATGTTTCATCGAAGAATATTGGAAATGTAAGCTAAATAATATGAACTAAACACAAAACTTTAAGGCAAATATTTAAGTCTGTGACCTTGACCTTCGGTCAGCAGCAGCAGCCAGATGATATAAACTAATCTACATGAAACTTGAAGTAAACCTAGATATATATATATATATCAATAGGTTTCATCAAAGGATACTGAAACTATAAGCAAAGATTGTAAAACAACACAAAACTTAAACACCAATATACAAGTCTGGGGCCTTGACCTTTGGTAAGCAGCAGCATCCAGATGATGTCAACTACTCTGTATGAACCTAAAAGCAAACATTGTCAAATATCAAAAGGTTCCTTCAAAGGATATTGGAAACATATAAGAATATAAACTTAACAAAAAACTTTAATGCCAATGTTTAAGTCTGTGACCTTGACCTTAGGTCAGCAGCAGCAGCAGCAAGATGATGTCAACTATTCTGCATGAACCTAGAAGAATACCTAGTCACATATCAAAGGTTTCATCAAAGGATATTGGAAATATAAGCAAAGAATATAAACTTTAACGCAAATGTTAACCGATGGACAGACAATTAAAATCTTAAAGAGTTCCTTCAAGAGCAGAGAATACATTTAGAAGAAGGAACAAGGGCCAGACTACATAGTTTTGGCTAATAAATGGACAGATGGACACACAGATGGACGGACGAATGAATGGACAGAAAGACGAAAACCATATACCCCTCGACATACTTTGTATGTCAGGGTTATAACTAGCTACAGCTGAGTTCAGCTGATCTGATAAGAGTCAAACAAAAGATTGATGGTTTAGAATTTTACTGTTCCTTTCAAAAACAGGCTAACCACTTTGAGCCACCTGCCAGTGCTGATATTTTTTTCTATCTGCTGTGACTCTCATTAAGACAAGGGAAGAATTCAGAGAAGAAGATTTATTTCTTTATGTGAATCTGTGAATCTTAAGGTAACAGGGTACACTTTCTGGGGGAAGAAACTCAGCCAGTTTCATTTCTGCCCCTTTTCAACAGGGCTTAACTCTTGAATAATTTGCTCCTAGAAGAGCAAATATTTTGCTTTAAGACATGACCCCTTTTAGAAAGGCCAAGTTATCCAGGAAAGCAAACAGGAAGTCACAAAAGTTGCTCCCTTTTGTAAAAATTGCAGAATAACATAAACATGTACCATATGCCTTAAAAGAACAGTGTGGGTCATGTTAAAGATCAAAATTTTAGTTTGATAAATCTTACCGGGCAATTATCACTGATACACAGGCACATCTGAATATACATACATCACAACTAAGAACTCTACATACACAAAACTGTTTTGGTGGTTGTGGTGGCCATATTTATTCCCCACAAGAAGATATGTTGTGGATCTCATACTGATCCCATTAAAGGATTAAAATTGCACAAAATCAGTAGGATTCCAAAACTTATTCTGTCTAAACTTTGTATAAACTGGATCAAACAGAGTCAAAATCGATGACTATTGGTAATACCTTTATAATTCCAACTCAACTTTCTACTGCTGATTTCGTGTAATCTGATTGGTCGAGAGTAGGGCTGGGACGAGTACCTGGGTACCCAAGTTCGGGTCGGGTACATGAATTACCCGGGTACAATTTTACTACCCGTTACCCGAATGCTTGTTTAAATGTAATGTATTATAATATTATGTAATGTATACACCTGTACATATTCCATTTCAATTAAATTACAAGCAAACAGAGCAAAGTTTAATGTGACTGTCTTACTTAACTGCAACCACATATTGCCAAACCGTTTTTGTATTCTAATAGGGAGATTTCTACATTTCCATACCATTTGCATGCACATCAATGCAAATGACTGATACGTCACTTATTATTTTGTTCTAAATGTTTATTTTCTAGCTGTGGAAATGATCAAAATGCTTTGGTAACAGGTAACCGCGGGTAATAGGAGCTCGACTACCCGGGTACAAAATCTATACCCATCCCAGCCCTAGTCAGGAGTATACAGAAAACAGAGTTTATACTTCGTTAAATCCCCTAAACCCCAGAAACCGGGAACCACTTGGACTATTTTCTTTGCAGCAGTTTCTAAAATACTCGGTATAACTGAAAACTTGGGCAATAAAAATGACCGAATTGGAATTATAAGAAATCAATTTTATATTTGTGGATTTTATGGATGTATAAGCTCCAGCAAATCACTCATAAACTTATCATAAAGCCCTTTGGGCTTTATTTAGTATGTGAGTGATTTGCCAGCATTAACACATTGATAAAATCCACAAAGGCTTTATGTTAAGTTTAAGAATGATTTGCCGGAGCTTATACATCCATAAAATCCACAAAAATAAAATTCATTCTTCTAGTAACGCATAAGAAAAAAAAATACTGATCATATAATCATTTTTATTGGTCTTTAGTTCCATATTTCTTCTTCATATTTCTTGAAAACCTCACAATTTACTTTGTAAGAAATAATTTTGGTCTAGATCTCATTGGAAATACAGTCAATTCTCCATGCCTCGAAACTTGATATCTCAAAGTACCCTCTTATATCAAAGAGTATAGTCTGGACATAATTCCTTTTTTCATTTACATTTCAACACTTTCTAACACATCTCTAACTACTGATATCTCAAAGTAAATTTTCTGAGACCACAAAATTTACTTTCAGATGTATTTTGGGATGAACTTCGACTCTGAGATATTGAGAGATGACTGTATTCCAATAAACTCTGTCAGCTGAAAAGTATGCAAATACATATAAATACAGATTTCTAGTGGGTAGGGGTTACAAACATAAGCTAGCCTAATTGTTCACTTTGTAGTCTGTGATTTTTTTTCCATGCACAGTGAAACCTTTTTGTGTAATATTGCACACAGAAATGCAGATAAACCAAAAGCATTGGAAATTAAAACTGTTTTTCAGATACAAACAGGACTGGTGGTCCAAACCTCTCTAACACACACATAGTTGCTTTGCTTTATTTTCTTCTTTTCATTTTTACTGATTTTTTTTTACGAGATTATATATGTATATGGCCCAACAGCAGGAGAGGTAAGTATGTAGAGTAAAATTTTGATCATAACAGGAAGCTTTTATCACTTTGCTCAATTGGTCATCAAACAAAAATGAAGTTCATACGACCATGGGTACAGATGACAGCTGGACAAATGGACAGTCAGCAGAAAAACATAATATCCAGCCACTAATTTGTGGTATGATTGAATAATATAAATATCTTTCACGGGTTTGAGGTGCCAACAGAAAAATCCGTCATGGGCGTCACTGTACGGCATCATGAGGCTTGTTGAGTGTGGCCAAACAGTTATCCTTAGTGATGGATTTTTCTATCTGCACCTCACAGCCATGATAGACAACTTTTCTTGCACACCTTTTCATTAACAACTTTTCTTGCACACCTTTTCATTAAAAATGTTTAATTTCAAGGTAGTGCTTGTTAAAGTGCCTAATTAAGTGCCTAAGAGGCTATTATTACATTTTAAGAAGCCAAGACTATCAACGACTGGTTTTGGCTCTTTATGTTGTCATTTTGGCATTTGTTTTGATGTCAGCATCTGCAAAATCAAATAACTTAACGACTCAGATACTGGACTTCCATTACTATCGATGCATTCACTGTGCCTGGTTTTTATCCAGTCCTGGGTGAGATAACATGGATGAGATGAGAATTGTCGGCACAGGTGAAACTCATGGTTATCCTTATCTTTTGTGCAATAACAAATGCTCACACCCAACCATGCAAATTATCTACAGCTCACTGACTAATATTTAAGGTATATGGGTATACTGCAACTTAGTTGACCACATTGAGAAGGGAGACAAAAATGAAAATGGCAGAGTTACATTTTGATTGATTGATTTGTTGCTTTACGTCCACAGTAAACAGCAATGAAAATGTTGGGACGGCCAGTTAACCTAACCACACTGTTCCTGGACAGGCTTAGACCTCCTAAGCCGTTCACCAGTACTAAGTGCACATAATTTCACCAGTAACTGACAACTGCCCTTCTTGAATCAGCTGAAGGAGAAACGAAAGTATGTGGCCAGACTGGGTATCGAACCCAGGCCATCTGACTTATGAGTCAGGTGCCCTATCGATTGCGCTACACGGCCCACCAGCACAGTTGCTTCCCCTGAAGTATATCCATTCATCTTAATAGTTTAAAACTGGCTGTCTCACCTTCTGTTTGCCAGAATTCTTCTTGAAAGAAAACATAACAATCTCTGTCAAGTCAGCAGGATGTTCAATCACATCTGTATCTCCAGCCTAAAAGGTCAAGGTCATCAATAATTAAGAGGTGCATATAAACCTTGAAATAGAAGAAAAACTCAAAATTAACATGTGTTAACTGCCATTGTAGATCCAGGATAGCAGTAAAGAGCTTGCATCCTTTGTAAACGCCTACTTAAAGGGGAGAATTTGTTCCCCTCTTCGGAAGCAAATTCTTTTCTGAAAGAGTAACCCACTTTTGAAGGGAGGCAAATACTTCCCTCTCACTATAAACTATCATTAAATCCTCAGGAATCTTAAAAGTGAAAAGTGAAGACTGACCAGTTTGTGGTAATGCTCAGACTAATTTGAATATTCAGTTTGCTCATGGCTTATAGTCCTATACATGCTATGCCAATCCTTTTCTATTTGTAAATAATTTTGGCAGAAATAACTGATTAATGGTAACATGTTGTAGTATCAAGAAAGTAATTTTTTCTATGAATTATTCTTACTGTAAAATTCTAAGTATTTGGACAGATAGGTCTGCTTAAACAATGCAGATCCAAATCAGCCTGCTCCTAGATAAGCAGTCTGATCAAGGCATACTGTTTGCCATTCCATATACACTGTTTGCCATTCGATTAGCATTGTTTGAACACAGTACTGTATCTTAAAACCAACCTGTTCTATTTTTAGGACAATTATAGTAATTATATTAGGTGTTCCATTTTTTTTTATGCTACAAGTTAATTTATACTCTCTATACACATATATACAAGAAAATAGCTCACCTTATAGAGGAGTCTAATATCAGTTTTGTTGATCATCCAGTATGGACAATAGACAGACACATCAAGAGTTCCAATACTGTGCTTGTAGTGTAGACCAAGATCCTACAGAAACAATGTAGTATGGTTAGACAACAAAGAAAAGACTGAGCCGTGACTGAGAAAACCAGCAAAGTGGCATGTGCGCCTAGCCCAGCCATCCAGTCTGATCAGTGTCTTTGCTTAGCACTGAAGGGTAGCTAAAGGTCTAAGCTAGCTGCATGCAGACAGCAAAGGCTCTGATCAGACTTGGCAGATGCCCAGCCTGACCTGAGTCTTCACTGGGCCCACATGCCACTTTGTTGGTTTTGACATGTTGTGGCTCATTATTGTGTTTTTTTTTTTTTTTTTTTTTTTTTTTTTCGTTTTGCTGATGTTGAATTTTTCCACATTTTTATATGTTTTTGCAAAGAACTGGAGTTGTTTGATCTATTAAAGGTGTGCATCCATTGTAACTAAAATATGCACAAATGTGTTCAGTTCAGTTCAGTTCAATTCTCTTATCAACCTTACCCAAGTGGCTCAACGGTACGTAACCATAGTTGCACACACTTGGCCCCATATGTCCGTCCAATGCACAAATGTGCACGAGTGTATGCCATTTCATCTTGTACCCCTTAATACAAGGTCATCAAATACAGCATTCTGCGACAGTTCCTACACCCCACCCCTCCCCAACCTCCTCTGGTCACCCGTGCTCCATTAATTCTTAAATTCAAATCTGCATTCCCCAAATAAGGGAATGCCTAAAAATTACAATAACCCTAGTAAAACTAAAGGCCAGTCCTTACACAACAATATTCATAACAACAATACTTCTATTCTATTCTATCTCATACATTCCATGGTCATTGGGGCACCATAGATGACTTTGCACCAATACAGTCCAACCTGTATTAAGCAAGCACCTAAGGAATAATCAAAATCTGCTTGCTTAAGACAGGTGCTTGCTTAATACAGTTACATTTCAATGTATTTGCCTGTTTTGGGAACTGAATATATGCTTGCTTAATACAGGTTGCTTGCTTAATACAGGTGGCCATGAAGACAGGTTTTACTGTATCTCTCTACCTGGGCCTGTTTTCAGTTGAATATCCGTGTCCATCAATTAATATTATCTTAACCCTTTGCTGACCAGTGGACTTGTCCATCCTTATCATTTGGATGAGTCCATTTCTAGCTTTAGGGGTTGCTGGTTAATGCTTTCGTTTTTATTGTAATTTGCACTGAAACTCCTATAAGCAAACAGTCAAAACCCTGATCAGATGCTGCACAATGTTTGCATATGCCCCCTAAACGGTTTCCAGCCTAAAAAGGGTTAAGCTATACAGATTTGGATAAAAGATGGTCATGTGTAAACTTCCAGAAGTTATCATAGTAAGAAAAGGAGCATTTGACAGTCATTTTCCAACAGTTCTTTTTTATATCTTTCCCTTCTATAACAGAATTCACTTATAACCTAGTCCATTACTATGGACTCCAGACATAGGTTTATAAAGTTGCCACACTAAATGAAAAGGATAATACACAGTGCTCCAGATAAAAAGAGGCTTTGAGGATACATGTAATTCCAAGATAGTTTTCCTTACTTCTCAATATTAACATATGCTGTGACCTCTCATTAGACCCATCTCGGCAAGACAGTTCTAATGAGGGGTCACAACATATGTTTTTATGGAAAAATAAGGAAAATTATCCCTCAATTATCCCTGCTTCCCCTTCTTATCTGGGACACTGATACATCATGTAGAACATTCAGAGAAAATTTGTAACTACTAACCATAGTAACCTTGTTTCCATCTCTGACTGTTTCAAATGTCCACATAGACAACTCTGGTATATTCTTGTCCAGCAAACGTCTCCCCACCCACTCTGTACCTAGGTAACTTGGTATCTGAAAGTGAACAGCTCTAGGTGAGTGAAACAAATTTTTTTTTTTAACCCTTACAGTACCAAAATTGAAAATAGCTGAATTTGCAAACAGAGTAGATCCCGAATAGGCAGCTCATCATGAGTTGCCTCATCTGGATCTACACTGATTGCCCTCTAGTCTTTGAATTCTAAATATGATAATAGCTTGAACAATACAGCTCTGTTATTTTGCTTTTGCCAGTCACATTAGTCTGTCTACATACAGCCAGAATTCAATTTGTTAGATCGAAGGCAGCAAAATGTGATTTGGCACAATAACAGACCAAGTGCTCCCTCAGTTGAACTAGAAGAAGAAACTGTCTTTGAGAAACACTATGTCACCAACCATATGCTTGCCTTTAAAGAAGGTTCATCCCTGAATGCTTAAGTCAGTAAGAACGGGTCAACTCAACCAAATATTTAGAAAAAGAACTTCTCAACAGTTATTCAGGTCAACTACATCTTGGTCCTGTCTTTATCCTTGATAAAAAAAATTCGAAATATTCTCTCTAGTAAACTTACTGTGATTTCAATATTACTTTGCCCAACATTGGCATTATCTACTGATGTATTTTCCCCTCTCTCTAGTTTGAAGGCCGTCTCTGTCCCCTAAAACATATAAGACATTTCCTGTAACTGCAGGATAAATGTTTTCGTTTTCACTGAAAATGTGTCTTTATTATAAACTTTATTGGTTTTCTCCTTTCGCAATATAGTCAAACCTGAATATGTGGTAACCTCTATTAAGGGGTCTAAAGCAGCCACCTTTTCTGGATCCCTTGAACTAGAATAGAGGGGAAATGAAGCTGTATAAAGGGGCCACCTGTCTTAAGCAGCCATTTTTTGTCCTTCCCTTGGGTGACCCCTTAAGACAGGTTTGACTGTATATTTTATTTCCCCTTATTTCTTGGATGGAGCAACGTTGCAATAATATTTGTGGCATTATCTGAAAACCTTATGCTTTATGCCTGATGGGATCAATGAAGACACATATGCAGTGAAACAAGGGCTTCGCAAGCGGCGCATAATACGCCCGTTTTAATGTCATAAAGGAGTATGGAATGAACAAGATTGTTTACAAAAGGATGGATAGGCAGACAAACAGGGGCAACCACTATTTAACTAATGACGGCAACATTATTCAAATATTTAACACATCAAATACTATGAGTATACCAAAAATCAGCTTCAAAGTTATTGTGGCTCAAAAGTGGAGTAATGCCAAGTAATGCCATAGTTGAACAAGGGAGATAATTCATAAACTAAATATACTAGATTCTTGGCTCTACTACATTCCCCTGACAAAATCACATGTAGGGTTAAGGAATCACAGAGGAAACAGGAACTTTATGCAAGGGCAGATAATTCAGTAAGCCAGAGTTGTGGTTCTTGCTCGGGATACATTGCCCCATTATTATACATATTCCTACAAAGTTCCATTCTAATATTTCAAAAGGTTAAGGAGATATGGAGTGACTGAGAAATGCCTAAAATTACTTATCAAAGGGAAGTAACTCCAAAATGAAGAAAGGGAGAGCAACCATTCTTGTATGCCACGCATCGTCTTGTGATCATGCACATTGCTATAAAGTTTCATCATGATATTCCAAACGGTTACAAAGTTAAGGTATGCACAAGATATGTATACACAAAAATAACCATAATCAACTAATGAAAGGGATGTAACTCTAAAATGAAGAAAGGGAGAGCAGCCATTTTTGTACGCGACAAATCGTTGAGACTTCATACACATTGCTATGAAGTTTCATGAAGATATCCCAAACGGTTATCTAGTTATGGCGCGCACAAGACTGGCAGGGAAATAATTAATCAAAGGGGCATAACTTGGAAACTAAGGAAGGGGGAGCAACCACTTCTGTACGCGACACGTTCCCCCAACCTAATACATACTCCTACCAAATATCATGAATATATCCCAAACGGTTAATGAGTTATGGAGCGCACAAGAATGTTTACGGACGGACGGACGGACAGACGGACGGACGGACGGACGGACGGACAGCGCCATGACATAATACGTCCGTTTTTTCAAAACGGGCGTATAAAAATTAGAAAAGTATGGACCCAGTGTATTCTTTATCTTTTTTGCCTTTGAGAATATATGGGTATGTAAAAATTTGCGTTCTGATATTTTGCATCAGTTATTCTCAAGTATAGAGAAAGACTCCACCATATGTATCCATTCAACTTAAGGGTATTTAGTATTTAGGATAAAACAAGAACTTTACTTCCTTTTACTGGGATAAAGGGAGGTAATCCAGTATGTATAATTCTATACTTACCTCCAACATTGCCTGTATCGAGTAAATAATTCTACTCTTACCTCCAACATGACCTGTATAGGCTAAGGCAGTAAATTCTGCTCTTACCTCCAACATGACCCCACCTGAACAGGGTAAGGCATTAAGTTATTCTACTCTTACCTCCAACATGACCTGTATAGGCTAAGGCAGTAAATTCTACCCTTACCTCCAACATGACCTGTATAGGCTAAGGTAGTAAATTATACTCTTACCTCCAACATGACCTGTATAGGCTAAGGCAGTAAATTATACTCTTACCTCCAACATGACCTGTATAGGGTAAGGCAGTAAATTATACTCTTACCTCCAACATGACCTGTATAGGCTAAGGCAGTAAATTATACTCTTACCTCCAACATGACCTGTATAGGCTAAGGCAGTAAATTATACTCTTAATTCCAACATGACCTGTATAGGCTAAGGCAGTAAATTATACTCTTACCTCCAACATGACCTGTACAGGCTAAGGCAGTAAATTATACTCTTACCTCCAACATGACCTGTATAGGGTATGGCAGTACATTATACTCTTACCTCCAACATGACCTGTATAGGCTAAGGCAGTACATTCTACTCTTACCTCCAACATGACCCCACCTGAACAGGGTAAGGCATTAAGTTATTCTACTCTTACCGCCAACATGACCTGTATAGGCTAAGGCAGTAAATTCTACTCTTACCTCCAACATGACCTGTATAGGCTAATGCATTAAGTTATTCTACTCTTACCTCCAACATGACCTGTATAGGGTACGGCAGTACATTCTACTCTAACCTCCAACATGACCTGTATAGGCTAATGCATTAAGTTATTCTACTCTTACCTCCAACATGACCTGTATAGGGTAAGGCAGTAAATTGTGAAGGAAGGCTGTTGGGTGGAGGTGGAATGTTGTACTCTTGGCTGACAGATCATCCCCTGCCTCAAAGTAGACATCTTCAATGTCTGCCCCCACCTGAAAACATAAGAATTCCTGTAATGAGAGCTCCATGTAAGGATGTGTTCTGGGGATAATTCTGGGCTAATTTTTTCATAATTCTCATTTAAAATTTATTTCGGTGGCACTCATCTCAAAGGTTCTAATGAGGGGTTACAACATGTTTCTATGAATTATGAACAGGTACTATCTCCTTATTATTACTACCTTTATTCTGATCTCTAGCAATTATAAAATCTAAGCTGTTTGGATTATGTTACTGAAACTAAGCTCAAATACAAAATACAAACTGTGCCAATCTTGTTTAGTTGGGGTATAAAAAGGTACTGGGCTACTAATAATGTTAAATATTGACTATTTTGGCAATAAAGGATATTTTACTCTGCCCCATTGGACTGAGTTGCTCCCCTGAACAAGCAAAAAGAGGGCCATAATGGTCCTAAATTGACTGCCCACTAAGTCCTTATGCTAAGAATGCCCAAGAATGTTTTCCATCATTTGCTGCACCTATATAGTGCCGGCCCTGGGACAGAAATCCCTCTTACAACAGAAAGCTCTTCTTGCTGCAATCAGTTCTTGTAAATGTCATCAGAATCCATTTCAACTCTGATTTTATAAAGATTTTTATTCATGATTTTATGCACATAGAAGTATATACTCTGGGGAAGGGGCAAACAACACTCAGGGGACAAAACACTGATAATAACAGACAGCTTACCTCTACTTCAAGCATTTATCAGAAGAATCCATTTCAACTGATTTTTACCCAATTATTATTATAATTACCGGTATCATTTTTTCCCATGATTTTATGCATCTATGTTGCCACAGCACAGGCATAGATACTCACAGAAACTAAAAATTGATCTTAACTGCTATTTTGATCAATTCTATGAAGTTTCACTCTGACAGAGAGTCAAAAGAGGAAAGAAACATACTACAGACCAAACACAACTTTCTGGACATTTAAAAAAAGTTTCATGATTGAGCTAAAAGAATTTGCATGTCTCAGAAGTTAATAGATACATGTAAATACCAGGTTATTAGATATTATTGCATAAAACTTGTTATACTCACACTGAAATGAGTGGTAGGTCAATCCGCAATAGCTATCTTAACTTAATTTGCTTTTACTTCTGCTGACGTTTGGTTACTATGCCTATATGAGCACTATGGGTCTTTTCTTCTTAAAGGGTAAGTAGAGTAAGACAAACTGATGATGAGTCTCACAACTTACATTAAAATAGAATGGTGCCTGTCCATCCTTAGCCTTTGAGCTGAGTTGTTTGAGACCAAGATTTTCCCCTCCCTTCCAGCTCACTTCTTCACTCATTCCTACATACCTGATAAGGAATAACAACAATGGTAAGTCTTTAACATATCTCATATTAATCATAGATTTTCAGATACTACTATAATCAGTCTTATGGTTTTCGCCCCAGATTATTTAAGATTTTTACCATATATGTGGTGGCCATGTAGGTCATGTGACCCGGACCAGCTGAACAAACTTGCGTGCCCCAATCCCCTATAAGGAAAGTGGTTCAAATTTGTCCAGAAGTGGTTTGACAATGCTGCGGGATGATGACAGAGATGGACTACAGTTGTCGGAGCCTCCATTATGGCTCTGCTAGGAGGAGATGTTTGAAATTGTTGAAATATGAGTGACTGAGGTCAAAGAATGACTATGACCTGTGGCACTAAAAACCCTTATGTACTCATTTAATTGACTGTTTGTACCAACTTATATGCCAAAGTCTTCAAAAGTTTCCATGAAATTGTATGTTATTGCATTTTCTCATATATGCACAAGCTAACTAGAAAATGTGTTTATGAAACACTATGCCCCCAACCATATGCTTGTCTCTAGAGAAGGTTCATCCAATAATGCTTGTACCTTTGTACCATAGGCTTACAATGCACTAAGTCGAAAAAGGGGCTTAATTCAGTCAAAAATTTACAAATTGTTTTCGAAAGTTAATCAGGTCATCTACACCTTGGGCAATATCAACCTGCAAAAATCATGATCCTAGCATCAGGGGTTCTCCAGATATTTTGTTCACAAGCTTCCATAGGCAAATAATGCACTAAGTTGAAAAAGGGGCATAACTCAATCCAAAGTTTACAAATTATTTTCAGAAGTTAATCAGGTCATCTACACCACAGGCAGTATCTTCCTGCATAAAATTATGCTCCTAGCATCAGGTGTTCAAGAGATATTTTGTTCACAAGGTTCCATAGGCTTACAATGCACTAAGTCGAAAAAGGGGCATAACTCAATCAAAAGTTAATCAGGTCATCTACACCACAGGCAGTATCTTCCTGCAAAAAAAACATGCTCCTAACATCAGGGGTTCTTGAGATATTTTGTTCACAAGGTTCCATAGGCTTACAATGCACGAAGTCGAAAAAGGGGCATAACTTTGTCAAAAATTCACGAATTTGTTTCAAAAGTTAATCAGGTCATCTACACCTTGGGCATTGTCATCCTGCAAAACCTCATGATCCTAGCATCAGGGGTTCTTGAGATATTTTGTTCACAAGCTTCCATAGGCAAATAATGCACTAAGTTGAAAAAGGGGCATAACTCAATCCTAAGTTTACAAATTATTTTCAAAAGTTAATCAGGTCATCTACACCACAGGCAGTATCTTCCTGCATAAAATCATGCTCCTAGCATCAGGGGTTCTTGAGATATTTTGTTCACAAGGTTCCACAGGCTAAGTCTAAAAGGGGCATAACTCTTGAAATATGAGACCCGCGGAAAAAAGAAAAAACACATGTTCGCTTATTTTTCATACTGATCATGTATATAAAGTTTCAAGTTCCTAGCTCTTATTGTTCTTGACTATATGTAAGGGTACCTTTGTACCATAGGCCTCAATGCACTAAGTCGAAAAAGGGGAATAACTCGATCAAAAATTCACAAATTTTTTTCAAAAGTTAATCAGGTCATCTACACCACAGGCAGTATCTTCCTGCAAATAATCATGCTCCTAGCTTCAGGGGTTCTTGAGATATTTTGTTCACAAGGTTCCATAGGCTTACAATGCACGAAGTCGTAAAAGGGGCATAACTCGGTCAAAAATTCACGAATTTGTTTCAAAAGTTAATCAGGTCATCTACACCTTGGGCATTCTCATCTTGCAAAGCCTCATGATCCTAGCATCAGGGGTTCTTGAGATATTTTGTTCACAAGGTTCCACAGGCTAAGTCGAAAAAGGGGCATAACTCTGGAAATACATTGCCGGCGGAAAAATAAAACTAGAAAATGTGTTTATGAAACACTATGCCCCCAACCATATGCTTGTCTCTAGAGAAGGTTCATCCAATAATGCTTGTACCTTTGTACCATAGGCTTACAATGCACTAAGTCGAAAAAGGGGCTTAACTCAGTCAAAAATTTACAAATTGTTTTTGAAAGTTAATCAGGTCATCTACACCTTGGGCAATATCAACCTGCAAAAATCATGATCCTAGCATCAGGGGTTCTCCAGATATTTTGTTCCCAAGCTTCCATAGGCAAATAATGCACTAAGTTGAAAAAGGGGCATAACTCAATCCAAAATTTACAAATTATTTTCAAAAGTTAATCAGGTCATCTACACCACAGGCAGTATCTTCCTGCAAAAAATCATGCTCCTAGCATCAGGTGTTCTTGAGATATTTTGTTCACAAGGTTCCATAGGCTTACAATGCACTAAGTCGAAAAAGGGGAATAACTCAATCAAAATTCACGATTTTTTTTCAAAAGTTAATCAGGTCATCTACACCACAGGCAGTATCTTCCTGCAAAAAATCATGCTCCTAGCTTCAGGGGTTCTTGAGATATTTTGTTCACAAGGTTCCATAGGCTTACAATGCACTAAGTCGAAAAAGGGGCATAACTCGGTCAAAAATTCACGAATTTGTTTCAAAAGTTAATCAGGTCATCTACACCTTGGGCATTCTCATCTTGCAAAGCCTCATGATCCTAGCATCAGGGGTTCTTGAGATATTTTGTTCACAAGGTTCCACAGGCTAAGTTGAAAAAGGGGCATAACTCTGGAAATACATTGCCGGCGGAAAAATAAAAAAATACGGGTCTGCTTATTTTCCATACTGATCATGTGTATAAAGTTTCAAGTTCCTAGCTCTTATTGTTCCTGACTATATGTAAAGGTACCTTTGTACCATAGGCCTCAATGCACTAAGTCGAAAAAGGGGAATAACTCATTCAAAAATTCACGAATTTGCTTCAAAAGTTAATCAGGTCATCTACACCACAGGCAGTATCTTCCTGCAAATAATCATGCTCCTAGCTTCAGGGGTTCTTGAGATATTTTGTTCAGAAGGTTCCATATGCTTACAATGCACTAAGTCGAAAAAGGGGCATAACTCGGTCAAAAATTCACGAATTTGTTTCAAAAGTTAATCAGGTCATCTACACCTTGGGCATTCTCATCTTGCAAAGCCTCATGATCCAAGCATCAGGGGTTCTTGAGATATTTTGTTCACAAGGTTCCACAGGCTAAGTTGAAAAAGGGGCATAACTCTGGAAATACATTGCCGGCGGAAAAATAAAAAAATACGGGTCTGCTTATTTTCCATACTGATCATGTGTATAAAGTTTCAAGTTCCTAGCTCTTATTGTTCTTGACTATATGTAAGGGTACCTTTGTACCATAGGCCTCAATGCACTAAGTCGAAAAAGGGGAATAACTCGATCAAAAATTCACGAATTTTTTTCAAAAGTTAATCAGGTCATCTACACCACAGGCAGTATCTTCCTGCAAAAAATCATGCTCCTAGCTTCAGGGGTTCTTGAGATATTTTGTTCACAAGGTTCCATAGGCTTACAATGCACTAAGTCGAAAAAGGGACATAACTCGGTCAAAAATTCACGAATTTGTTTCAAAAGTTAATCAGGTCATCTACACCTTGGGCATTCTCATCTTGCAAAGCCTCATGATCCTAGCATCAGGGGTTCTTGAGATATTTTGTTCACAAGGTTCCACAGGCTAAGTCGAAAAAGGGGCATAACTCTGGAAATACATTGCCGGCGGAAAAATAAAAAAATACGGGTCTGCTTATTTTCCATACTGATCATGTGTATAAAGTTTCAAGTTCCTAGCTCTTATTGTTCTTGACTATATGTAAGGGTACCTTTGTACCATAGGCCTCAATGCACTAAGTCGAAAAAGGGGAATAACTCGATCAAAAATTCACGATTTTATTTCAAAAGTTAATTAGGTCATCTACACCACAGGCAGTATCTTCCTGCAAAAAATCATGCTCCTAGCTTCAGGGGTTCTTGAGATATTTTGTTCACAAGGTTCCATAGGCTTACAATGCACTAAGTCGAAAAAGGGGCATAACTCAGTCAAAAATTCACGAATTTGTTTCAAAAGTTAATCAGGTCATCTACACCTTGGGCATTCTCATCCTTCAAAACCTCATGATCCTAGCATCAGGGGTTCTTGAGATATTTTGTTCACAAGGTTCCGCAGGCTAAGTTGAAAAAGGGGCATAACTCTTGAAATATGTGACCCGCGGAAAAAAGAACTAGAAAATGTGTTTATGAAACACTACGCCCCCAACCTTATGCTTGCCTCTAATGGGGTTCATCCCATAATTTATAAGTCAGAAAGGTGTATTAACCGGTTCATCTACATCTTAGTCTGTAACTGTATGCCAAATTAAATTTGTAACAGAACAAAGCTTGAGCAGTTCTTTGGATGTTTTGTTCACAAGCTCGCTTATTTTTCATGTACATGCCACACATAAAATTTCAAGTCCCTATCTCTAACGGTTCTTCACCGTATGTACAGGTACTTTTATACCACAGGGTTCAATGCACTAAGTCGAAAAAGGGGCTTAACTCAGTCAAAAATTAACATATTTTTTTCAACAGTTGATCAGGTCATCTACACCTCGGACAATGTCTTCCTGCAAAAAATCATGATCCTAGCATCAGGGGCTCTCAAGATATTTTGTTAACAAGGTTCCATAGGCTTAAATGCACTAAGTTGAAAAAGGGGCATAACTCGGTAAAAAATTCACAATTTTTTTTCAAAAGTTATTCAGATCATCTACACCTTGGGCAATGTCTTCCTGCAAAATATTGTGATCCTAGCATCAGGGGTTCTTGATATATTTTGCTAACAAGGTTCCATACGCTTACAATGCACTAAGTTGAAAAAGGGGCATAACTCGGTAAAAAATTCACGATATTTTTTCAAAAGTTAATCAGTTCATCTACTTTATAGGCAATGTCTTTCTGCAAAATATCATGATCCTAGCATCAGGAGTTCTCGAGATATTTTGCTAACAAGGTTCCATTGGCTTACAATGCGCTAAGTTGAAAAAGGGGCATAACTCGGTAAAAAATAAACAATATTTTTTCAAAAGTTAATCAGTTCATCTACTTCATAGGCAATGCCTTCCTGCATAAAATCATGATCCTAGCTTCAGGGGTTCTTGAAATATTTTGCTAACAAGGTTCCATAGGCTTACAATGCACTAAGTCAAAAAGGGGCATAACTCTAGAAATACATGACCAGTGGAAGAAAGAAAAAATATGTGTCTGCTTATTTTTCATGTAGATGCCACATATAAAATTTCAAGATCCTAGCATTAGGGCTTCTTGAGTTTCCAAGCTGCTTAAAAGTGTTACGGACGGACAGACGGACGGACAGACGGACGGACGGACGGACGGACAGGCCCAAACCAATATGCCCCCTCAACTTCTCCGAAGTTGGGGGCATAAAAACACGTGTTCGCTTAGTTTTCATACTGATCATGTGTATAAAGTTTCAAGCTCCTAGCTCTTACGGTTCTTGATATGACAGACGGACAGACGGACAGACGGACAGGCCCAAACCAATATGCCCCCACAATTTCTCCGAAATTGGGGGCATAAAAATACGGGTCTGCTTATTTTCCAAACTGATCATGTGTATAAAGTTTCAAGTTCCTAGCTCTTATTGTTCTTGACTATATGTAAGGGTACTTTTGTACCATAGGCCTCAATGCACTAAGTCGAAAAAGGGGAATAACTCGATCAAAAATTCACGAGTTTTTTTCAAAAGTTAATCAGGTCATCTACACCACAGGCAGTATCTTCCTGCAAAAAATCATGCTCCTAGCTTCAGGGGTTCTTGAGATATTTTGTTCACAAGGTTCCATAGGCTTACAATGCACTAAGTCGAAAAAGGGACATAACTCGGTCAAAAATTCACGAATTTGTTTCAAAAGTTAATCAGGTCATCTACACCTTGGGCATTCTCATCCTGCAAAACCTCATGATCCTAGCATCAGGGGTTCTTGAGATATTTTGTTCACAAGCTTCCACAGGCTAAGTCGAAAAAGGGGCATAACTCTTGAAATATGTGACCCGCGGAAAAAAGAAAAAACACGTGTTCGCTTATTTTTCATACTGATCATGTGTATAAAGTTTCAAGCTCCTAGCTCTTACGGTTCTTGAGATAGAGGACAGACGGACAGACGGACAGGCCCAAACCAATATGCCCCCACAATTTCTCCAAAATTGGGGGCATAAAAAGAAATGTCGTTAGTTAACCTGACCTTATATTTTCAAACATATGTAAAAAACACTGCCATTTTTTGCTGAAAAAAAGTTACCTTTTCACAATTTTTCAGTAAAAACATTTTGGCAATTGATTTCTTAAGTACTGCAAGGCTTAACAAATCCTTGACTAACGACTTTGTTAAGCTAACAATGCTTTGAACAACTGGGCCCTGGTTGCAAACCCAAGATCATTATGGTAATATAGTAGTAATGTTCCTACCCCTCTTTTACTGGGCGGAAGAAGAATCCCCCAGTAGGAGTGTAGATGGCAGAACAAGGCATATCAATGTGTTCTTCACTGTTTAGAGTGGCTACCAAAGTGGCTCCTTTGTCGTCATCTTTGTAGAATATTTCTACTGGCACTAACAGATGGTTGTATATCTGTAAATTGTAACTAAATGTAGTTGACTCTATACTCATTATCTCAAACAATAGTATCCCAACATATCATTTTATATCAAAGAAAATATTAATTTCGACATATTTTCTATTTTTCTTTACATTTCAACACCTGTTATGCCAAACTACTAATATCTCAAAGTAAATTTTCTGCTATCAGAAAACTTACTTTGAGATATCAGTAGTTTGAGATATCAATAAAAAAAATGTAAACTTTATTTATTTTACATCCATTGCATTGAAAGCTCACGGGAACTTATTTAAATACTCTCAATGGCACGGATGTTGGCGCGTTTGTGGTCCTATACTGTTGGAGGAAACCGGAGTACCCGGAGAAAACCACCGACCTTGGATGGTCGACCACTACCCTCCCACATGACGCCGCCGGGATTCGAACCCGGGCCGCAGAGGTGGAAAGCAAGTGCTCTATCCACTACGCTATCTGGGCCCCAAAGAGATATCAAGAGTTTATTGTATATACAAGCTTTGTTCAGAATGAAGTCATCAATCTACAAGCTCCAGCTAAGGTAAGAAGATATTTGCCATTTGAGGTGAATTGGCATAATTTCAGGAGAAGTATACTGCCATTTCCAATTTTGCCGCCCTCCTCAATGTGGGTCAACTCCTAAATATACACCCTATAAGGTAAGGAGGAGGTTGTCACTTAAGGTGAATAGGCACACTTTCAGGGGGAAGCAACTATAAAATAAAATTCAACTTAGCATGAAGATTTAATGCAAATATTAATGGACAGACATGCAGACAATCTTAATCATGTTGTTATGTTGTTAGATAATGAGATGCTATGTTTTCAAATGAACTGAACGAAAAACAGCCATTTTTGAAGAGCTCCTCACATTATTTTCAGCAAAAAAAAATGTTTACTTGATTTGTTTGTATTAGAGGACTTAGTGAATCCTTCACAAATGACATTGTTAAGCTAATGATGCTGAGAATAAGTTGTTCTGAAGGCTTTGCTTTGTGCATATTTCATTCTTGTAACTACCCTTAATGACCCTAAATTTTCAGACAGACAGGTCTGAGCAAACATTATAGACCCAGATCAAACTGCTCCTTCAGGAGCAGTTTGATCTATGATTTTTTGAACAATAATTGTCCGACTTTCAGGTGTCCGAAGTTTTAGGGTCATTACTGTACACTGTCTAACCTGCACACTAGATCTAAAGGTAATTTTCTTGAAGCCAGCATGTGACTCAGTGTCACATACAACTGCCCACTGGTCATTAGGATATGTCTTATTGTTGATATGAAATAGTCTTCTCTCTGCTCGCTTGACAACCAACTCTCGTATTGCATTAAACTGGTCAATCTGAAAACAGAAAGTACGGTATGTACTCACCACCTGTATGATTCTAAAGCCCATATCTTTGTAATGAATAATGGTAATCCTTTCCAATTTTCAGGCAAATGCACAGAAAAGCTATTACTTCCCACTTATACAGTTATTTACTGTAAAACACTTAATAGCTGCTGTATCAGAATTTAGTGGTTTAATGAAAATGACGTATTGGCGCATTTTAACTTTGGCTTTATGATATACCATGGTTCCATATAGCAAAGGAAATCTGATGTAAATCTGAAACAATTTTTCTTACTTTTCTATCAAACTATGCAGGCAGTCTGATCTGGGTGATCACTGTTCCCTAAGAAACATCTGTTCAAACATACTGAGTCATTATCATAGTCTCAACAGAATTACTTTCTTTAACCCTGGTGAATGAAAGTTCCTGGTGAATGACTGTCCTTGGACGTATCACCAGTAAACAATTCTGATTCTGAACCCTTAAAGCACCTGAAATGATAATAGTTGAATTTGCAAACAGTACAGATCCAGATGAGGTGGCTCATGATGAGCTGCCTCATCTGAAGCTACACCATTTGCCCTCTATGAATTTGAATTCTATATATGATAAAGTGTGGACAAACATTTTTTGAAATTTGGCAGACATAAATTTTGATGTCTTTTTTTTTTTTTTTTTTTTTTTTCTTTTTTTGCACTTTAAGGGTTAACCTACCTGAAAGATAATTTTCTTCTCATCCCCCTCTTGAGCAGCCTTTATAACTGACACCTGTTTTGTCATTGCTGGTCCCTTTCTCTCCTGGAGGGGGAGGGTGGCCCCAGACAGCAGTCGAACTCTACCACTATCAGCATCAGACGGCATCTGGTATACAAAACAATAAGACCTCAGGATTAAAGTGGCAACATTTGTCAGTAAGAGTTCAACAGACTTTCAGCATTACACCAGCACCTGAGGTTCAGCAATTTCAGCATAATACAGGCAACATGAAATCAGCAATAAGCAGACACTTAGGGGATAACTGTACTCAAAATTGTCATTTGGGGAGGTAAATCGTCGGTTTTATGGTTGCAAATTTTGTTTTACAGCAACACGCCAGTGGGGCCATAAAACTCAATTTGTGATCATAAAACCGATGATTTACCTCCCCAAATAACAATTTTCAATACAGTCATCCCCATTCTAATTTACTTTTACATATTTTCACCTTTCAAAGTACAACTAATTTGCATCCAAGGCAAGGGTTTCAGCCACATAAAACCAAATGTCAGCCAATGAGAAGTGACGTTTCTTAATGACGTCAGGTTTGAGGCAGTACTGTTGCAACTTTTTGATGTTATCCAATCAGATGTCACATAATATTCAAAAGTGCATCAGAATGCAGCACTATACTGCAGATAAGTGTTCAGCAATAAAAAGACATTTCAGTATTATCATAATTCAGAAACACAGATAATTCAGCATGATACAGATGACATGACTTCAGCAATAACCCTGTCACAATTTCAGCAAATGTGAGCAATAAACAGACATTTCAGCATCAAACATTCACCAAAATTTCAGCTATGACCAGACATTTCAGACTTACACAATCATTAAAATTATTAGTGATAAACCTGTAATAGTTTCGGGATTATGCAGGCAACAAGAATTCTGCACTAAAGACATTTACTATACCTGAAATGCACTGTCCAGTTTCAATGTAAGATCAAGTCCTGTAGTATTGTAGATCATGTAGGGTGCCATAAGCTCACCAGCTTTCTCTGTGGGTTCCACAAGCTTGTATGCTTCACCAAAAGCCTAATAAATAAAGCATTCATAAAGAAATTATAGATAACATTATATATAGAAGTTCATTTTTTTAACCCTGTACAGAATGTTTTGATAATCAAATAATTCTACCATAAAAATAAAATGTCTATCTCCAACTTCTTTTACAGTAATAATTCTAATCAATGCTCTCAGCATCTGTCAGCATTTTTACAATATTTCATACACTAACTGATGACTTTTTGCTTTCTGTATACATATATACAGTCAAACCTTTCTTAAGGGGTCACCCAAAATGATAAAAACTGGCTGCTTAAGACAAGTGACCCCTTAATACAAGTTCATTTGCACTGTATTTTGGTTCAAGGGACCAAGAAAATGTGGCTGCATAAGCCAGGTGATTCCTTAATAAAGGTGACCACATGAGCAGGTCTGACTGTACTTGTCAAAAGCAGAACGGAAAACTATGATCAGGCTATGAAGATGCACAAACTGAACTCAATCTTCCTTAATTGCACTGTCTGTAGGGAACACAACCATACCTTGCCTAAGTTGGTCAACACTTCCAAACAAGCTTTAGTCATAGTCAGTTGTAGAGCATCTGTGGATTTAACGTTGATCGTCATTTTTGGTGGTGGTATTTTCAGTGATTCAGTATCATCATCATCAATGTCAAGGTCAATATCATCATTCTTCATCACCTGTAATGATTGATTTGGAGACATAGAGATCAAGCAACATTTTCTTTTAGACTGTCCACATTTTGATATTTAATTCCAATGTTGGAAATATTGGAAATCTTTTCAGACTGGGGACACTGCCAAGAGAGATCACTCTGACATGAGGCAGCTGTATCTTCATAGAGGGCCTCTCTTAAAGGAAAGAATTTGCTCCCACTGTGAGCAAATTCTTTCCTCTAAGAGAAGCCCCTCAATGAGAAGGAATCCGATTTAAGAGGCTCCTTACGTGAAAGTATACATACATCTCTATGAAATGGATTTAAACACCCTCTAGGGGCTTATTTTTTTTCCCCCTGTTGTGTTCACAAGATAAAGTGTAGATGATAAACAGAGGGCAATGGACAGTGACACAGTGACAGCTCACAACAGCTCACCATAAGCACTTTGAGGTCAGGTGAGCTACTAAAAACTACAGACTTGTTTTTTCAGTCCGCTGCTGCTTGTATAAAATGCTTATACATGTAGAACAATATCCAATGTGCTAATTATGGCCAATTATGGTCAATATCCTAGTTTATGTAAAATAGAACTTTCAAATATAACTTGCAAATGGCAAGATTACAGGGAAATATAAAATAGAACTGCAGTGGCAGGGGTTGAAAATTTGTTCATTTTAACTAAAGAATTAGATAATTTAGACTAGAGTTATTCACATAACTACTGATACCTCAAGTTGCAGTTCCCAGCGTCTGTATTTGCTGTTATCCATGACAGGCTCCAGTAAAGGTTCCCAGACTGACAGTGACTCATTGTAATAGGCCACCTCCAACTTCAGCCTACTCTCAACAGACAGCTGAAAAAGAAATAACCTTGAGATTCTGCATGTTGCAAGTGAGCTACTGTCTTACTACTAGTCCACCAACTAATGCAACATACTGTCTGCCAGCTGATCTAAAAAGTTAATACACAAATGAGCTGCGACATGAGAAAACCAACAAAGTGGCATGAGTGCCCCGTGAAGACTCAAATCAGCCTGGGCATCCCCCCAGTCTGATCATAGTCTTTGCAGCATGGTTAAAGGGTAGCTAAGGGCCTCAGCTAGCTCCATGCAGACAGCAAAGACTCTGATCAGACTGAGCAGATGCCAAGGCTGGTCTGAGTCTTTGCAGCGCACACATGCCACTTTGATGGTTTTCTCATGTCGTGCCTCAAATAGTCACATCATACAGTTTGCCAAAACTCTGATTTCTTTTTATTCAATTGTAACGATTGTAAAAGCTTGGACATAAAAAATGTGGTTTATCTAATCACCAGACTGAGATTTCTGAACAAATAAGAACAGATTTGTAACATGTGACTGTGTGCTTTACAGTAGGACTCTTTTTAAAGCAGTGATCTTAAGAAAATATGAAAATTCTAAATGAACTGTGCATTATTTTTGGCAAATACAGTAATGATCAATCATTCTGCTATGACTACCTTGCCACTCCAGTCCCTGACTTCCCCCTCAAATGACATCTCTGTTATAAGAAGTGGTACTGTTCTTCTGCCAACCCCACCTTCTATCTTCACTACAATAGTTGGTACACGAACTATCATCTATAAATAGAAAGTAAATAGTACTCATGAACAGATCTATGACGAATTCATATAAGTCATTTGGCTTTATTCGAATCCCATTTGTATACATGTATTGATATATAAATTACTGTGTCTATTTCTTGAATTGTTAGACATATTATGCAAATAAACAAGTTTAAACCAACAGATCTACTGCTAACGTAGAAACTTTCATGATAATTTAGGTGCAATTTTTCTAACTCCATGACAAAAGCACAAGTTGTGAGCATTAACTCATTAGAACTTCCTCACCAAGACAGTTCTAAAGATAGGCCACAACATATGCTCTGGTGTCACTCAAAGTGCATTTCTGACACCTAATTAATGTGAATGGGTACACTTTCAGGAGACGGAACTATGACAACTCACATTTTTCAGTTTTGCCTCCCTTCTCAATCAAGGTCAACTCATAAAGGAAGGACAATGCTCCTCTAGCAGCAAGTTCCTTCCTTTAAGAGTTGACACATTTTTTTGGAAGGTTTGGTTGTAAAGGGGAGCAAATAAGATGTTATGTAACACACCGTACATTCGACCTTTAACATTTTGGTAGAAACCGGTCGGGTACGGAAAATACAGATGTTTACCGAGGCACGTGCCTTTTCGCGGGTGAGTTATTTTCTTTATTTTTTCTACTTTATGCATGTATTTTGTGGCAGATAGATAGTTGTCGTTTTTGTATGTAATCATGTATATATTAGCATGCCATCGTTCTCGTTTTTATCTGCGTTACTGATGAGAAATTTCACAAGAATATGAAAAGGATGGATTTTGCCATCGAATTTTGTCTTTGTAATCTTAATTTCTCCTAGAAGTAAATAATTTATAAAAATATTTTGATGTTTTTTGGTAGCCAGATATCTAAAGCAAATATAAATTCATAAGTAAGATCACGTTGATTGATATCACTTGAGCAAAAGCGGCGTCTTTCATACCATATGGAATTTTCACGTATACGGGTCATGGCAGTCGCTTTCTACGGAAGAAAACGGACGGATGAAATACATTTCGATACGGGGTATAGCAGTCATATTGAAGTAAAACGTTTTGCAGTGTTGGCCGGAGGTGTTGCACAGTTCGCTACTATTTCTGTAGTGTACTTTTTGAATTGATAAAGCACTATTTTATGTCATAGCACATCTTCGCAAGCCAAGGATGCCTTAATAAGCCTCGTTCACACGGGCAAAATTCCTGTGACCAAGTTGGTTTGTCATAGAAATACAATACAATACAATAGAGTTTATTGGACTTAAACAGCACAGTGTTTCTCGTCCTACAATACCAACTCATAGAAAAATGTGCTCGTGTGAATGAAAAAAATATGCCAATTTAAACTTTCTTTGTTAAAGTTTCTGTGACAAAGAAACTTTGATCGTGTGAATGAGGCTTTACGTACCCTTGGCCAAAGGCATATTCGTAAATCGAATTGTCCACTGCGCCATTTCTTGGGTGCGAACAACATCCATCACAGCCAATCAAATTATCCGTAACTAAATATTTTCCGCATGATAGGCGCTTTGTCGATAGAAAATATCGTGATAGACGGACACACGGCGCCAGATGTGTGCAACTATGGCTACGTACCGTTGAGCCACTTGAGTAACGTCGATACGAGAATTGAACAGAACAGAACACTCGGCGCCAGATGTGTGCAACTATAGTTACGCACCGCTGAGCCATTTGGGGAACGTCGTTACGAGAATTGAAACAGAACAGAACAGAAAACATCGTGGATACCGTTAACAGTTACTAAACAGGACGGCTCGATAGAGCTGTTAAACCCAAAACAACCAATCAACAACCAAACAGGAGTAGACGGTCAAGATTAACCAGTTCATCAGTGTTTTTGAACGATCATGCGAAGTTGTGCAAAAACTGTGTTTTGAAACAGATCTTCTGATCTAAAACTAACACGCCGAGGGAGCAACTCGCTGCAGCCAAAGGGCGGCGCTGTGGGCAATCTTTTAGCGAATAGGTCGTCGGCAAATTGTAAGGAACAACGTGGACTTAGTACCCCTGGCTAGCAAAAATGATCATAGCAGAGTTTTACTGTATATATCAAGAGAAATTTCTTGTTGATGATGCGTTTAGGTATCGCATCACTGGTTGGTACATGTATCAGCAGTGATCATTTTATACCCCCTTCGAAAGATAGGTCGTATTATGTCGTGGCGATATCCCTCCGTCTAGTTGTAGTTCGTCCGTCCGTCACTTTAACTTTCATGTCCGCTCCACGTCTCCTTGATTATTGCTAGGATTTTTGTAAACTCAAGATTACCCTCCTGCCATGAGCTTTAGCGAGACCCAGTGTAGACCTTGCACGTGGCAGGGTATTTCATCGGCCCAGTTTGATCAGAGTGTTCGCTGTCCGCCCGGAGCTAGCCGAGACCCTAAGCTACCCTTTCAGTGCAGAGCGAAGACTCAGATCAGACTGGGAAGATGCCATGGCTGATCTGAGTCTACGCTAGAGGCACATAACACTTTGTTGGTATTCCGTCTTTAGGAGCGTTGAACTAATCCCGCAGGCACAGAACGTCGAACTGGCGTCGTATTTACTTTGATGAGACATTTTGACGTCGCATCGAAGTATCGAAGTAAATACGACGCCATTTCGACGTCATTTCGACATCCTGAGCCCGCTGGGAAGGCTTATGTATAGTCTAACAATCGCCTTTTATCTTGGATTTGAGCTGCAATGTTAACTTTCATCTGCCGTCATCTCAGTGCGCACGTACTAAATTTGTATAGTCTTATAATAACATTTGAGAGAACTCCACCTTCTAGCTTTCTGGTTAACTTTGTTTTCAAGGATGTTACGAAACGAAAAAGAGCTGAACATTACGAAACGTAAAAGTCATAGTTACCAAACGACGCGACCTTCAGTTCGTTTGGTAACTATGACTTCTTCGTTTCGTAACAGCTCTTTTTCGTATCGTAACAGCCCTTGTATATACATAGTTAACCAGGGGTGTGAAAGGTACTCGACTCGATAGGTTACCTTTCACATACTACAAGGTGGATTCGGCGATCTCTTGATCTTTCAACGGTTATTGTAAGACTTAGTGCGAGCGCACTGAGATGATGGCAGATGAAAATTTACATTGCATATTTTATTTTTGTGTCGAGACCGAATATAGGCGTTTTGTACAACAAATAAAGCTAACGCTCATAGTGCCAGGAATTTACGTCGTGCTTAGTCTTTTCTTCTATTTCCACGTGTCCAGCAGGCAGGCACATCGGCGTTTTAGGCCTGCTGGGTGATATATAACAAATTTAAAACTGACTCCTACTATGTACTAATCAACTGACTGATTTAAAGAATCATTTAAACTAATAAGTATGAGATGATTATGAATGAATGAATATTGTATTTTCCTCAAAATTACAAAAACCAACTCCTGTTAGAAAACTTACCCAGCAGGCACACAGCACCATTCACTAAAAATTAATCATCGTTGAGTCAATGTCATTCCGTCAAATCAACGTTGATTCTATGTTGATTCAACGTTGTGTGCTCAGTGCATTGGTTGGTAAATGGTTGTAAATAACCTAAACTGGCTATATGCAAAACACCGGGGACGTTCAATCTGATGAGTGGACTCTAATGCATTCTGACCACGAACTGATCGGGAATTGTTCTGTAGGTCATCCTGAAGTCTTGAATGCTGAAGACCATAATTGAGCAGGCTGGTCTGGGCTAGAGGCATACTTTTTTTCTTTTACGATAACAGTACTTCAAGTAGGAAAAATTACCTGCCAGTGCAGCTGGGCGTCCTTGGTGAAGTCTTTACAGCTCCCCGGTGTGTCAAACGAACAGTGACTTCCAGACATGAGCGGTTGTGCACCCAAAAGTGCAGTTAGGTATACATGTATAGCTTCATGTTCAGCAAGAATATATAGTATTGTTCTGACATATACGACTAAATTTAAAAACCGTGTGTGTTTGGTTACTGCAGACTGGTCTTGGCACTCTCAGCTTTTTTTCTGACTTGATGTAAACATGGACGGACGGACGGACGGATGGATAGATGGATGGATTGCAATTTTAAATCAAAAGGTTTGCTATTAAACGTAAACACTCATGTCAAGAAACGAAAACGGAGGTGGTTTGGTCGCAACTCAAGGTCCTCTGGCTTAGCAAATACAATTCTACAGGGCACAGTGAAAGGAAAAAGAAGAAGGAGATGGGAAGACAATATTAAGAAATGGACTTTGCTAGCTCAGCTAGGGCAGCTGAAGACGAGACTAGGTGGAAAGGGATTGTTGTAAAGTCATCTGTGGTGCACCAACGGCCTTGCAAGGTTATGGGATAGATTCTAGACTAGACCAGCTCATGTTCATATCAGCTTAAGCATCATCAGTATTTTAGTTATATCGGGTTGTCATATATGTGATTTCTTAACACATGAAAGGAACTCCGAGTTATGCATATCCAGATCATCATGTGGACATAATCAGATTGTTCAGGCTTTGCTCAGATCGAATGTGTATGAATCACATGATCATATCGTCCTTTTACCTTTTAGAAGACGATGCGAAGATATTAGAGGCTTGCCATTCAGTGTCAAAACCGAGCTGTTCACATGAAAAATCGGTAAAGTAGCATGTGCGTGAGTTGTTATGCATACAATGCCTAGCCTATTGGTCATCACAAATAATGAGACATTCCATCAGATTCGGCCGTTTTGTACAAGGTAACAAAACAAACGCCCGCGAAGAAGCTGGGTAAAATTCTCTGCCTGGGAGGCAAAAGGTAAACAATGTCACCAGGCTACCCTCGTATCAACATCTTTGCCTTTCCGGGGAACTACAACACTTAACACATACATAAATAAATACAGAAATAAACATGTACAAATTACTGATTAATGTTCATTTATCAGGAAAAAGGTATAACCTGCAACCAACCTTCAAGAAAGCATCTAAATTCTTGTAAATTACAGCACACGTGTAACAATTATTTATGTATGTTTTCGATGTAATACGTAGCGTGTGCCTAGTAACACAATATGTCGGTTACAAGTTAAAAAGGTGTAATAAAAAACAGCCACCACTGGTAGCTTGCCAGTATTATTATCTATACAAGGTTGTTGAGATGTCATAACGTTGCATTGACGTCGTCAGAAGGTTTTTTGAAGCTGTATGCACGCTGTGTTAAAAGAAGAAAAAATAAGATTGTTGTGCAATATTCGATCTTTTCATGCAGAACATATTATGCCGTTGTCAAGTAGCAGAAGAGAATTGCGCATGACGTAACAGCATGCACATTCTCCATTCAGAGCATAATAGTTCGGCAAGTAGAGCTTCAGGTGGATCGGTATACACTTCCAAGGGAAACACCTCTGTACTTTTCATTTGGAGTAAATCTTTTGGAAGGATTTCTTTCTCTGGGGAGCATAAAATTCTCAAAAAAATAAAACCGCTGTAAAACGGTGGGAAACGTTGATAATAAGCAGGTGAGCAGATAGGTTTAAGCTAGAGCAACAGCTCTAAGTCGTTCAAGTCGGTTACAGTCTTTAAGATTCAATCAGGCCCCATGGTTATAAAACTTTTTTTGATGCTCAACTCAGCTGAGCATGTGGATACCCAGACTGATCTGAGTCCTCGACGGACACAGATGCCCGATAAACACACAATGTTCTCAAATTGCGGAGTGATTTCAGCAGTCGCTGTGGAAGCTGGTTAGACACGGATGCGCCGGCTGATATGTCTCTGGTGGCAAAATACTTGGTAGACCAAATATCTGTTTTATTTAGATTTTGAGCCTCGTAAATTTAATGGCACTTCTGAGTTTGAAGATGTATGTGACATACAAACCAGCTTGTTCACATGCGGAATCTAAGGTAATTGGATACAGGTTTTCCGCCATTTCACAAGGGAAACAATTTTCAAGACTTCCTGTTTGATTCACTGGAGGATAAAGCCTTCCAAAATGGGATCAACTCTTTCAAAGATGGAAAGGGATATAAAAAGGAAAATGTCGGTGTTGCTTCCCCGGAAACTCCGAAAGTGTACCTATTTACCTAAAGACAGATTTTTTACAACGGTCGTTCCCGATGTGAGCCAGTATGGACATATGAAGTAATATTTTCACTTTTAAAAAGCAGTGACTAGCGTTTGGGCAAGTAATAGCGCTCCCGGATTCTTCAATCTTCCTGGGTATGACAGAAATATTGTTTGAAAGTCCCTTGAATCGGAAATCATCCATCGAATACGAAAGTGAAAGTATGATAAATTTGTCCGCTGATGTTTTTGTATTATTCCCCGTACATGCTCGAACTTACGACTGAAGGCGCATTTCAATTCCCACATGGAAACAACAAATTCATTTAAGTGCCTGAGTGAATGAAAGGATGCCTGAATAATTTACTATTACCGTACGTTATTTATAACCCTGCAGGCACATGACGTCGTAATGACGTTGGCAAGACGTCGATGCGACGTTATGATGTCACATTGACGTCAGTGCGTCATTTGGACAGTACGACGTCATTTCGACGTCATGTGCTCACTGGAACCCGATCTTATAATTAAGAATAATTAAGAAAAATGTAACACCTCGCCACGACGCCATTTTTTTCATGACCAACGAGGCAGCCGTTTTTGGTTGATAGTTTGATATGATTGTTTTTCCCTTTTCCTATAAAAGGGAGGCGCCGTAGTCGAGTGGTTAGAGTGTTTCGGGTCACCGGAAGGTCGTGATTTTGCAGCTCACCGTCGCCATCCGACGACTGGAAAACTCTCTCTGCATGTCAACCCAACAGTAAATATGGGTACCTTTTTCGAATCAGGGAAGAGTAAGGCAACGAAAGGAGAGAGATGGGCTCCGCCTTTCATCAGCTATGCCCAAGATACAGTGGGTCTCTAACCCCCGTTGCTCCAGCGGCTTTTAGGGCTATGGGAAACCTTTTACCTTTTTTTCCTGTAAAAGGTTCAGTTTCATACAAAGCTAAATCGCGCATTAGCTGTAACAAGTTTTCATAATCTAACAACAACAAAAAACTTGTTATCGAGCAACTTTTGTCAGGTTTTGAGGGCAGGATATGGGATTTGATTGTAGCCTATTAATTCCTGATCATTGCCTGTTCGTATCACAGGGACTCGGGTCATATGGTTTGTTTCTTCGATCCCAATGACAAACGATCCGTTTGTTCCTGAAGTACTTCATATACACCACCCTGTACAAGCGGATTCTTATTTTTCATTGGGCTCGAAGAAACAAAGCATATGACCAAGCCCCTGTGGTTCTCATGTTTACTTTGACACCAATTGACCCAATCGTAACACTTCGGCCAATTCCGTATCCGCAATATCGAAGATATCGGCGAGGATGTCCGATTGCAATTGCCCCTATGAAAGATCACACTCTAGGATGTCATGCATTAGCCTACTTGTGAGTGTCGAAGAGTTTGCAATTTCATAATTATATGAATTGGTTACTGAAATACATGTACAGCTCATAATACACAAAAACTTCTTTACTAGTATTACACATGGAAATCAATAAAACCTTACCATCGAAGTGACTCGAAATCGAAATGGCTGTGACCAAAACATGCAGGATGACGTCACATGGTGACGTATTTCTGCCCATTGCCTTGAATTGACAGTAGATGAGCAAAGTCATGTACCAACTCTTCTTAGAAACCTTACCCAGCAGTCACACAGCATTCACTCCACATTAAAACATCGTTGATCCAATGTCATTCCGTTGAATCAACGTTGATTCTATGTTGATTTCAACGTTGTATGCTCAGTGCTTTGGCTGGTAAATGTCCTGAACTGGGTACATGCAAAACGAAGACATTCAATCTGATGAGTGGACTCTGTGTATGAATTACATGATAGTCTTTTAACCTTTTGAAGACAGTGCGGAGATGTTTGAGGCTTGCCATTTAATTTCAAAACCGAGCACAAATACAGTGGACTCGACAGTATCGGATCAAGTTCAATAAAACTCCTGTTTTGTTGTATATGAATGCTAACATTATGTATGTTATTACACATAACAATTACAAAATAACCCTTCTATCTATCCATGGCAAAATATTTACGAAATATATTCCTTTAAGGGCAGATAACTATCCAGTCTTGCAGGAGTGTCTTACGACAGTAACGAATCAGTTGCGACAGTATCGGATCATATGATATTATTTTATAAGAGAGTTCCTCCGAGGCATTCTGCCAAACTACTTAGCTTCAATAATTTGGCTACATAAACAGTTGGACCTATTAAACTCTGAAAGGAAACTTTTACGGCCTTTCAACGATTTTTTTCACGTGTCCCGTCACCAGCAACGTTAGCTAACAGTTGAATGTGTACAAATGTACAAGCATGTCAATAATTCTTAACTCAATTATCCCCTGCGCTCCTTTAACACAGAACTAATCAAACAGTATAGACCATAATCTGACTTCGCAAAGAATACACCCTGATAAGACCGTAGCATCTGATCAGGAATTCATAAGAAATCTATGGTGATTTTCCGCCTTAGCACTGGAATATCAATGCAAACAGTATAAACACTACATGGTCATTCAACGAGTTCTGCTGCATTAATCTGAGTCTACGCAGTGTACAAATGTCCAGCTGATGAACGCAAAACATTAATGGGTCCACAAACATGCGAGCTGATGTCGAATGTTTCTTCAGAATGTTATGCGAAAGCTTAGATCTGCTACGCATAACAGTCATTATCAGACGATAGTGTGTGGGGAGTGAGATGGTGGATATTTTACAAAAAGGATATTGTATAATTTTTTATACCAATCTTTTTTTAAAGAAGACACGGCAGTCATTCAGGTAGATGATTTATGGCTTACTTTCAGCATCAGGCCTGCATTTGACATAAAGTTTTCCAGCTAATGCCTGTATTTCAGTTGAACTTATATAATGATCCGTTACTGTCGCACAATGGTGCCCAACTTTTCAAGTCTCTAGCTTCATCAAATACTGGGATGTCACGAAAATAATGACTGTCTGCAATTTGAGGGATGCCAGGACACATTACAAAGCAGAATCGGTTTCAATCGCCCAAATATAAAATTGTGAAAACAACCGAAATTTGTTTTGGGAGTAACGAGCAACAGACAAAATGCAAGCGCCGCTGAAGAGGGGTCAAGCTTTTCAACAACTCTGATTTGTTTCACTGCCGCACATTTCGACTGAATTTTTCACCCTGCACTTTGTCATTGGTTTAACTCGATGACTGTAATATAACGGTAAAAAATATTTGCTTCATTTGTGAGGAAAATGGGTGATAACATAAGGGTGATCCGATACTGTCGATGATCCGATACTGTCGAGTCCACTGTAATAGATCGGTAAAGTAGCATGCGCGTGAGTTGTAACGCATACTTGGGAGATTAGAAATGCCTAGTAAACCGGTTGATCATCATACTGGCATACTGCGTCGAAACAACGTTGTAACAATGTCGACCCAATGTTACGACGTTTCACTGACATCTATACAAGGTTGTAGCGATGTCATAACGTTGCATCGACGTCATCAAAACGTTTTTTGAGTCTTACGCTGTTTGCATACAAGTTAAAAGAAGAAAAATGAAGATTGTTGTGCGATATCCGCTCACTTCATGCAGAACATATTATGCCGTTGTCAAGTAGCAGAAAGGAACTGCGCATGAAGTAACAGCATGCACACGTTCTCCATTCAGAGCATAATATGAAAATGGGCACTGCCTTAGGGCGAGCACATCGCTTTTTATCTTTTTTTTGTAGTATTAAATTTGTATTAAAAGCTTTGCAACTCCACAGCTGCTAACTCCGTCTACAAACTGATGAGAAACTCTCAGAAAACAGATTTACCCCTAGTAATCTATCCCCTCGAAAAACGGGCTATACTTTTTCAGTTACTTCTCTACAGTGCTTTATTTCCTTTGAATTATTTCATCCAACGTTCAGCCTCCTCGCATTGAAGCGGTTAACGTTTACGCCATCTTGTTTTTCTCAAACGGAACGTTTGACGTCATTACGTAACGTAGCGACAGAACGACTGTACGCTGTAAGTTTTTCGTCGATTTCCATTCGAACCAGTCTAATTCTAACTTCCGTTTGGTGTCGTTATGAAAGAAATTTCATTGAAAGTAATGTATCTTACAGGTAAAAATATGCCTTACCAATCTTCTACAATAGAGCACCCACTCTTTCAAAGCTCCTTTGCGCCTGCAAGCGACTGCTCGCTAATAGTTCGGCAAGCGGAGCTTCAGGTGGATGGGTATACACTTCCAAGGGAAACACCACACCTCTGTCGTTTTCATCTGGAGTAAATCTTTTGCAATGGAAGCATAGAAATTCTCAATACAATCCTAACAACGACAAATGTATGGCCAATTTAGTACAAGATATAAAATTAGGAATAAAAGTGGCATAACATATGAATTTGCAATTAGAATGTTGTACTTAGTGCCGTCTGTGATAGACCCGTACCTTAAAAATGAATAAAAACGACCGTATCTTCCGTAATCGCCGTCCGTTATATTCCTTACCAAATCAAAATATACCGACTGCCATTTCCCGTATATTTAGCGTCACCTAGCAACCGAATAAAAAGATAATGGTCCTGAATTATTTCCATCTATTTACACCGTTTCAGAGAAAGGGACAAAATATGTCCTCTCGCTATGAAAATTGAAGAAACAATCCAGCCAGCTCACCAGAAACTAAGAAAATGACTTACCCGCGAAAAAGCGCGCGCTTGGATAAACATCTGTATTTTCCGTACCCGACCGCGTTCTACCAAAATGTTAAAGATCGAATGTACGGTGTGTGTAAGTCTTTGTTGAACTTGCATAAAAAATGGAGGTGTACCCATACACCTTAAAGAAGCCTTACCAAGGTGATTCTAATGAGAATAAGCAGACATGCATTGATTATGCAGAAATTGTCTAAGAACCTTGCTTATTTGGAGATTTTGTGAATACAATTGCTTTTGTCTAATAAAATTTTTTTTGTGATAAATTGAAGCCAGAGGGGTTTGAATGAGGTGAATAAATATGTTATATGAACAAAGACTGCATGGAAGACTGTATATAGCTATAATATCCGAAATAAGGGTATTCAGTCAAGTCCCTGATTACTCACTTGATCTAAATTAATCCCCTAAAAGAACGTCAGGAATAAAGTCATGAAAAATCTGAGCCATAACAACTGTTACATGTTCTCCCATTAGAAATTTACAAATACTGCCTGTTTGTAAGAATACTGAGCCATAAACTGCAGTTCTGATAGTACTACAAATAGATGAAAAGCCCGAATAGTCATGGCAAATTCTAGTGCCAACAACTTGTTTTCAAAAAATGTTTCAACCAAGCTATATCATATTGAAATTCAAAGACTAGAGGGCAAACAGTTTAGATCCAGATGAGGCAGCTCATTATGAGCCACCTCATCCAGGACTATGCTGTTTGCAAATTCAAGGATTTCCATTTTCGGTGCTTTAAGTTTTAAAAGGCTTCTATTTACTCTCAAAATTAAATGTATATTCTCTAATCTACACAATGACAATGTCAATAATTAAATACCGTATTAACCCTGATAAACGCCCTGCTCTAATAATCGCCCCTGCCTATTTTCCGAAAATAATGTTATATTAACTTGCGTGAATTTCTGTTTGCTTTCCTGGATAAGGTAGCCTTTTGAAAAGGGATCTACTCTAAATGGAAAGAATTAGCTCCTAGTAGCAAAATTTCCTTTTAAGAACTGACCCCTACTGAGAAGGGAGGAAAAATAATAGAGTTGGTTCCTCTGAAATAATGCTTATTAGAGCTATTTTGGAAGTGGTTGATTTACTACATTTTAGGTTCTGAATAATGCCCCCTTTTCACAAAATGCAGCACCTCCAGGGTGTTTAACAGGATTAATAAGGTATCTGCACAGCTCAAGACAAAGATGAGCATATGAAGATAATTCTGATGATAATTTCTGTAAATTCTCTATAAAATATATAGTTGAGAAAGGTCTTCAGGCCTCCATCAGAACTGCCTTGCTAAAAAAGTTGAGAAAGGTCTCAGGCCCTCATCAAAACTGTCTTGCTGAAACAGTTCTGATGAGGGGTCCCAAGACCTGCTAATGCAATAATAAGAAAACAATATCTCAGAATTAACACTTAATACTCTCCTTGGCTTGGCCTCTAATCTGAAGTACAATTCAATCATTCCATTACAAGAATCTGCCTAGAAGTTCTCCACAAAAACCTGTTTTTGCCATGGGCAGAATTTTTTGTCTCATCACTGAGTGCATCAGTGATGTTTCTATAAAAAAATGTCAAGACGCAAAAAACCATTGTGGGACAAAATGATAAGCAAGGGCAGGTAACTCCAAAATTAAGAGAACAGGAGTTGTCTTTCTTATTCAGGACACATTAAATATTCAAGAGGCAAAGAGCACGTAACTCATTGTTTTTCTATCTTGGAAGGTGGTAAAAAAAGGTGTCACCTGTCTAAAACCTTTGTTCACATATAGGCTAGGATTATATATTATGTATCAATCTAAAATCCTGAAGCTCTCCTTCAAACTGATACTAAAACTTTAACGGAATACCTAACTTAATCATTAATCAAATCACCTCCAGTTTCATGCAACACTCCATACCACAGGCCTTATTGTTTTGTGTTTCAGTTTAATAGTGATTTAAGTAGTCTATTTTTATAAAAAAAAAAAAAGCATCGAATCTTACTGAAATTATAACCATTGGGCAAAGCAGGCCTCTGAGCCCTGTTATAACTGACTGAGCTAATATCATTCAACATAATGTTAATATCATAGAACATAATGTAACATGCTTAAACTAACTGCAATTACTGAACAAAAAAAAAAAAAAAATAAAAGCAACAGGCTTTAATATATGAGTTCCAACAGGCAAAAAGAAAGCTTAAAACATATGCAAACAGCAAAGATTCAGACCTGTGCATCTGTGCAGTCAGTCTAATCAGAGTAAACCATGTTTGAAGCCTAAGTAATGTATTAGGGCAAAAATACTGCATGGATTCACATACTGGTTTAAGTTTTTTGCTGTTGACAGCTATGTTAAGCAACATTTTTGTGTGATGTGGCTCATATAAACAACAAGCTAAATATATCTAGGAATATTTTGGCAGCAGCATAAAACTGGCCTGTCATCATCGAGGAACTATTCATTGAAGTCATAATCACTGAGAAAGGCTGGTTTCATTTTTAATATTTTCTTCTATCTACATGGTGTATGAAATGTTTCATGTCACAATGAATCATCAGTTTGAAAATGGCCTCTCTAAAACTCCTTATGTGCCTTCACTTGTGTGCACTGACTGTTTGCAAAAGCTTCAAGTTTTCTCAAACAGGTTTAAAGCTTTAATCAGACTGCAGTTATCAACCTATTCTTTCTACCTTTCTAGGTGATTTTTGAGAGCCAAAGTCTTCCAATGCACTTACCCCAGGCTGTCGAATTCCACAGCGTTTCTGTGGTTATCATGAACTAAAGTATGAGTTTGCTCCAGAATATATGCATGAACATGTTTTCATAACAATGCATTTGGCTCTAGATTTGCTTAAGTAAATAACCATCACACATGCATCCTTGCACTGAGACATTGTTTTTGTCTTAATCAGAAATTGCTTATAATATTTTCACCCAGTTGCTAAACTAGAAACATGGTAACTATCAGGGCCCCGCCTTTATGAAACTATTGATGACATTCAAGTCGTATAAGCCCGACCAGAAATAACAATACCAGCCTTCTATTATCATGTTGTTGCTTCATATTAAATATGTTGTTTGAAATTAAGCCTCTAGCAGTGTCATTAAGATATGGGCAAAATACACAATTATGATTGATTAAAGCATGGGCAACAACTCTGTAAGGCAGGAAACTGATGTTACCATTCTTGCATTCTGCACACCTTCAGATCATCTAATGATGCTTTATATTTGTAGCAAGTTTTATAAAAATATCTTCAAAACAGCAGGCAAGATTTCCATACCTAAAATAACAAAGGGAAGGTGTAGTTATGGTTCTTTTTCTCTGCACATTGTCTGATGATGTTTATATTTGTACCAAGTTTTGTGAAAGTATCTTAAACAGTTTTAAAGTTAGAGAGCAAACACATTTTCTAGACTGTAAACTAGCAAGGGGAAAAATTCTGTAAAAATGTAGATGGAGTTACAGTTCTTATTCTCTGCACATTGTCTGATGATGCTTTATATTATGTACAAGTTTTATGAAAATATCATTGGTGGTTTTAAAGCTATGAAGCGGACCTGATTTCAATATTTAAAATTACAAAGGGGCATAATTCAGTAAAAAATGTAGACAGAGTAAGGATGCTTGTTCTCTGCTCATTCCTTGATGATGCTTTACATTTGTACCAAGTCTTGAGAAAATATCTCTAACTGATTCAGTTATGAACCGGACATGATTTCTGTACTCAAATTACAAAGGGGCATAATTCAGTAAAAATTGTAGGCAGAGTTATGGTTCTGTTTCTCTGCATATTGACTGAGGATGCTTTACATTTGTACCAAGTCTTGTGAAAACATCTCTAAAGGTTTCAGAGTTATACAGCGGACACAATGTCTGCACAGGCTTACAAGTGGCTTTTCATGAAAAAGTAGGAAAAAAGTAGGAATCATTTCAAGAAAAAAGTAGGAAAAAAGTAGGAATTTTAACATAAAAAGTAGGAATTATTTAACCAAACTTACCAATAAATCTCTTATATATTAACTCACTTTAACGCTGCTTAACAGTTTAGAAAAACTCCAGTCACAAGATATAAGGGCTGTTTAACTTCAGGAGGCTCTGAAATCTTACTGTACATGCTGCTGTCAACCTGAATTTTTTTTTATTTATTAATCAAATTGAACATTTAAACAAACCATAAAACATAGTGAAAGAACTGTTCAATGTTGCCCCAGAGAGAGAGAAAGAGAACCAGGTGGTAGGATGCTTATATGAAAATGTTGCTTTGAACAAGATACCTTACTTTGATTAACAAGCACAACTACTGCAAGATAGTAAAAGCAGTCATTTCCACCTCTACTCAGCCCCCCAAATGCTAGCATTTGTAAGTCTGAATGCCTACCAGAAGTCATTTTGGTTAAAAAAAGAATGACTAAAATGATATTATTCATGTATAAATGGGGGGGTCTGGGGGGCACAGCCCCCCAGAAGCCAAAAACAATTTAGAAAATCACATTCTGACAGTGCTCCCCAGCTCCTCAAAATTAAATGCTCGCTCCCTAGCTCCCTGAAAATAATTGCTAGTGCTCCCCCAGCTCCCTGAAATAAATGGCCATTATCCCCAGCCACCCAAAACCCCTGGGAGGGCCTCATCTTTCACATTAAGCAACATGCAAGTTCAAAATGTTCAACACATTTCCAGAAAGGCACCACTGCATAAGAGATCAACAGTAGCATATTCAAAGACTGTAAGAAACTCATCAATAGAATATGCCATCAGTCCTTATATCATGTAGCATGTTTCATTCTGCAACAGACTAAAATATTTTGAAATATACTTTTTTTATTTTCATTTTCATTCAAAAAGTAGGAATAGTAGGAATATTTTTGAAAAAAGTAGGAAAAAAGTAGGAACAGGGCAAAAAAGTAGGAAAAGTAGGAAAAAGTAGGAAAAAGTAGGACTACTTGTAAGCCTGTCTGCACTCAAAATTTCAAAGGGGCATAATTCAGTAAATAATGTATGCAGAGTTATGGTTCTTGTTCACTGCACATTGTCTGATGATGCTTTACATTTGTACCAAGTCTCGTGAAAATATCTTTAACGGTTTCAGAGTTATGGAGCGGACACGATTTCTGTACTCAAAATTTCAAAGGGGCATAATTCAGTAAAAAATGCAGGCAGAGTTATGGTTCTTGTTCTCTGCACATCGTCTGATGTTGCTTTACATTTGTACCAAGTCTCGTGAAAATATCTTTATTGGTTTCAGAGATATGGAGCGGACATGATTTCTGTACTCAAAATTTCAAAGGGGCATAATTCAGTAAATATTGTAGGCAGAGTTACGGTTCTTGTTCTCTGCACATTGTCTGATGATGCTTTACATTTGTACCAAGTCTCATGAAAATATATTTAATGGTATCAGAGTTATGGAGCTGACATGATTTCTGTACTCAAAATTTCAAAGGGGCATAACTCAGTAAAAATTGTAGGCAGAGTTATGGTTCTTGTTCTCTGCACATCGTCTGATGATGCTTTACATTTGTACTAAGTCTCGTGAAAATATCTTTAATGGTTTCAGAGTTATGGAGCGGACACGATTTCTGTACTCAAAATTTCAAAGGGGCGTAATTCAGTAAATATTGTAGGAAGAGTTATGGTTCTTGTTCTCTGCACATCGTCTGATGATGCTTTACATTTGTACCAAGTCTCGAGAAAATATCTTTAACGGTTTCAGAGTTATGGAGCGGACCCAATTTCTGTACTCAAAATTTCAAAGGGGCATACTTCAGTAAATGATGTAGGCAGAGTTATGGTTCTTGTTCTCTGCACATCGTCTGGTGATGCTTTACATTTGTATCAAGTCTCGTGAAAATATATCTCAAGGTTTTAGAGTTATTGAGCGGACGTGAAATGATGACGGACGGACAGACGGATGGACAGACAGACAGACAGACGAACGGACAAGATGATTACTATAGGGCCTCTGCAGACTTCGTCTGATGATGCTTTACATTTGTACCAAGTCTCGTGAAAATATCTTTAACGGTTTCAGAGTTATGAAGCGGACACAATTTCTGTACTCAAAATTTCAAAGGGGCGTAATTCAGTAAATATTGTAGGAAGAGTTATGGTTCTTGTCCTCTGCACATCTTCTGATGAAGCTTTACATTTGTACCAAGTCTCGTGAAAATATCTTTAACGGTTTCAGAGTTATGGAGCGGACACGATTTCTCTACTCAAAATTTCAAAGAGGCGTAATTCAGTAAATATTGTAGGAAGAAGTATGGTTCTTGTTCTCTGCACATCGTCTGATGATGCTTTACATTTGTACCAAGTCTCGTGAAAATATCTTTAACGGTTTCAGAGTTATGGAGCAGACACAATTTCTGTACTCAAAATTTCAAAGGGGCATAATTCAGTAAAAATTGTAGGCAGAGTTATGGTATTTGTTCTCTGCACATCGTCTGGTGATGCTTTACATTTGTATCAAGTCTCGTGAAAATATATCTAAAGGTTTTAGAGTTATTGAGCGGACACGAAATGATGACGGACGGACAGACGGACGGACAAGGTGATTACTATAGGGCCTCCGCAGACTTCGTCTGGCGGGGCCCTAATAATGTTTCAACACTTAACTCTTCTTCTATCACAATTTATCTAAACTGTAAAATGCACAGTCTAGTCTTGGCATCGGAAGTGCGCAATTGCATAGCTTAGTGTCTACTTTCTAATAACTGTTAGAAAAGTACTGTGCTAAGGCAGCTCACATTCTGCTTAATATCTCCAAAGAATACAAACAACTTACTCAAATATCTATTCTTGAAAATCATGTATTGGTAAAGTAGCATTTTTGCTGCTTGGAACCATTATGTCCTATTTACATAACACAGGTCATAACTGCCTCTTTACCATTTGTTGGAGAAGCACCAGCTATTTTATTCGGAACAGAAACTCTGCGATCTTCACTGATAAGACAGGTTTGGGGTGGCAATACTGTTACTAGCAATAAATGAGGATTATGAGGTCCTGTTTTACTCCTAGAAGTACATAGAAATTCACCCTTTTACGGATGCCCCAATACTTACTTACCAATGCCTTGCACCATAATTAGTAAGTATGATTATACTGGAAAAATTCTTCAGATGTAAGATTAAAGACATTCTGATATTTATATGCACAGTCATGCTTTAAACCAACAGACATAAGCTTTGTTTACAAAATAAGAGTACAGCTTCTGTTAAACAGACTTACATATACAAGGTGTAAAACATTTGTCATAAACAAAAGGGTATAAACAATTTTTTTAATTAGCCAAATGATACAGCAGATATGAAAGAGAATCAAAATGACCAGAATTCACAGACATAATAATTCCCTCTGTCACTATACTCTACCCTGAAAACAAAGCTTTGTAGTATAACAAAATGGAATTCCAGAATGGTTTTAGCTATACTTGAGAAACTCTTGCCAGAGATTTCAAATGTTAATGGTAAAAAGTCATGAAACAGGGAATAGTGTAGGGAAATAACTGTGCTGCTAAGCATAAGCTCAAGGGATGTAGTTTTGCTGCCAAAATATCATTACAATACCTCTTCTTTATTTTCCTGAAAATTCAATCAATATTACAAATTTATATAATGACCATACAAACTGGGGCTGACAGTCAGTTCCTTGCTGACAATTCATTCACTAAAAACAAATAGTTGAACAAACATAATAAATTTTCCCTCATACAAAGTTGCAAGACACTGGACTTTTATTTCTTTTCTTTTCTTTATTCGAGTAGGGTGGAGGGCAGGGCATCTTGTCCTCCAAAGCTTCCATTTACTTAATTATGCAATAAACTTGCATTCCAGTGTATTGCTTTTCCTTTTGATCATACTAACTTCAAAAATTTTAGATTAGTACTGACAAGCATAATTTAACTGATATAATGCAACCAATGCTGAATGAAGTCCAATATAAGAAAATGTATTTAAAAGCATTTACTTGAGCATAAGCCTCCACCAGGCTCTTAAATTGGCCGTCTAGTCAGTGCTATAACTGTTAATCATTCATTTTCTAAAGGGTGTACATGTTTAAAAAACATGACCAGATACAGTTACCAGTGGAGACCTTCACCATACTGAATAAAAAAAACACTAGGTCTAAAGGGCCTGACATAGGCCTATTTATTAGGAAATTACTTATCTCCCTTGAAACCTTTTTCACACAAACATGCTGGTAATGGAAGTAATTTTTTGCCAAGGGAGAAAATAATTGCAATTAATTCCTCCCTTAGCAAAACTTTTACTTCCATTTCCAGCTTGCAAATATATATAGAATATCTTCTTTCAAAATATAATTAGTTTCCTTGACTGTATTGTTCAAGGGAGATAATCAAAACATTGACTAATAATCTATGCTGGCTAAGGGGCACAAGCCAGTAATGTCTCTCATTTTACTCTATACCAAGAGCATATTACTCATTAGCTACTTGTCTATACCAATTTAGTTTATACAATAAAATTTACCTGTTCTCCTCTTATCTCAAGTGTTTCATCAACAGAGCTTCCTAGTGCCTGGGGTTCAGAAGAAACTGAAATATACAGTGTAACAAAATGACAATAACTATGGGACAAAACTGCTTGGGCATCAGCTTCAACTCCCAGTCAGACTGCTTATTAGGTTAAGCACTATTTCTGATTCTGCCAGCAGTATGTTTACATATCATCTAATAGTAAACTCAACTTTTATGACAAATGATGCTGATTCATTGGTTATGGTCCTAATATTTTGAACAATAATGTTAAATCTAGAAATGTTAGTTGGTTTCATGTGTTGTTTGTTGCTTTGTCTCTTTAGTTATGTTACAGCTAAATCTGACATTAAAAGTTGAAAATATATGTTTAATCTATAGACAGAATTACTGAGAAGCACCATGCAGAGTAAGAATCTCTACATTAAGAACTGTTAATATTTCTACCATTAAGTGGTTGTTTGCTTTGTTTCCTTTAAATATTTCGTAATACCCAATATATAGGGACTTGTGTCCATTTCACATCTCCCATATATATCATTGCAGCTTTTCATATCTTGCACATATGAAAGCTTCACTATAGACAGAAAATTTGCTCAAAACACGTTACACAAAGAAAATCTATGCTGAACTTATTCTATTAGTTCATTCATTTACAAAGGAAATATTGAAAGAAGTGAAGCAGTGCTAAAGAAACTGAGAAGACTGAAAGAAACAGCACTCAGTGAATGCAAACTGCCAGCACATTCTTATAAAAGGACAAGTTTGATAAGAAAATTTAAGACAAGAATTACCGTAATATGCCTAAATTTTAGGACACCTAGAAAATCAATTTTTCATTTGGGACAAATGGAAAATTGGTTATTTTAGGTGTCCCAATACTTATGTACATTACAGTAAACAAAAAGCTGTCATACCTGTATGCACACTGTCAAAAAAGCTTCCTAGAGGTATTATGAAGTAGATGAGAAGCAATGATCAGGGACTAACACAATCATACTGAACCTAACAACTCAAAGTTTCTGATGCCAATGATTACTATGCCTATGTTTCACTTTCTACTAACTGCTGGCAAGACAGAAACTATCAGCCTATATGAATTTATTCATTTTTTGGTCCCAAATGAACATGATACATTATTACAATGTGCACTTCCAGAGCTTTAAATAAGAGTAAGTATCATTTAAATTATAAAATTTGGAACACCTAAAATAGCGACCATGACTGTCCTGAAAATGAAAAACCTTAATGTGCCTAATGTTTGGGACACCTAAAATAATTACTTTTCCATTTGGGACAAATGGAAAATAAACTATTTTAGGTGTCCCACTACTTAAGCACATTAGGGTAGTTTGGTTTTACAATGCAGTGATGTGCCCAAAAGATGCATATGGAAAAGCAAAACAGTGTAAAACTTGAGCAGACTGGGTGTGCATTGTTTGCAAAGACCTATCTGTCCCAATACTTAGAATTTTTAAGGTATATGACAATAACTGGGGGATATTTTTTCTTATTTCTCTTTGAAATCACATGATGGCTCCTCATCCAAATTCCTTGTCAAGGTGATTCAGATGAGCACTCACAACGTATGTTTCTATGCAGATTTAACAAATGAGCCGTGACACGACAAAACCAACAATGTGGTTGTGCGCTCAGCGCAGACTCAGATCAGCTCAGTCTGATCAGAGTCCTCGCTGTCCACATGAAGGTAGCTTAGACTCTAAGCTACCCTTTAAGTGCTTAGCGAAGAGTCTGCTCAGCTACCCTTTAAGCACTTAGCGAAGAGTCTGCTCGGACTTCATGCGTACAGCGAGGACTCTGATCAGACTGGGCAGATGCCTAAGCTACCCTTTAAGTGCTTAGCGAAGAGACTGCTCACACTTGGTGGATGCCCAGGCTGACCTGAGTCTGCGCTGGGTGCACAACCACTTTGTTGGTTTTCTCCTGTGGCGGCTCAAATCATCCATAAGTATCACAAAATACTCCTTCCTACCCACAGCTCTGAATTCTTCATATATTGGACATATTACCCTACAGACAGCCTGTCTAATCAGACAGTGTCAAGTTCCTCATGATCAGGGTCTGCACTGTCTGCACTATTGGAAAGCAAAAGGACAACAGAATATTTGAAGACAGACAAGTTTGTGCAAAGTATGTGTTCACTATGAACTGGCCAAAGTATTTACATATTTAACTTATTAAAGCTAGTGGTACAACTTTGCAACTGAGGTGTACTTTATTAGTTCTACCAGTAATGTTACTGCTATTGATCAGGTTTGTGTAGTATTAGGCATGTGCTTCTCCCTTTTACCTGTGTCATGAAGCCAAAGAGATGTTGGGACATTTGCAGCAGCAATGATGACCTCATGTGGTTTCATTTACTTCATGTTACCAAGTTTATAGAAATGTCCATGGTGTGAAAGACAGAGAACGAGGGGTGATTGATAAGTACTGAGCCTCACCATGTTTTGAAAACTTTAGAGTGGATTGGAGTTATTGATTTTAAACAGCCATTCTACAGAGCAACAATTACCAAATTTCGGGAATTTATCTTAAATATCAATTGGAGGACACTTCACTTTTTACAGTTACCCCCATGAGTGCACTGTATAACTCTTTGACCGACCATAACTTTAGCAGAGATAAACATTTAGAATTATTTTTTGCAAATATTTGTCCTACAGCAATCCGGTAATTGATGATATATGCAAACATAAATTTATTCCATTTCAGAATAAAAAGCAAAACTTTAATTCCCAGGAAGTGTCTATTTTGAGAGTTGCTGCAGATAGTGCATGTCGGAATCGCATGCTCTGCATGCACAGGAGTGAATATTTTTTAACTCTTTGTGACGAAAATCATGTAAGATGTCAATGTTTATTTGTGTGTAAACATTGTTTGGTTTTGCTGACAATCTTCCTAATAAACACGAAAATAGTATATAGGTCATTAAATTTCAGGGTTGCAATATTTAAGGGTTTACGGTAAAGCCACCAGATGGCAAAATATTTTGTTTTTTTCCATCAAACCATTGGCAAATTATCATATTTGCATGTACTAAAACAAGAACCATTTAGATCTTGTAGAATGCGAAGAATGAATTTTCGAAGTAATGCAAGGCAAATAGATTTTAAATGTCATTTTAAAAATATGCCACCCCTCTTATATTTAAGGCGCTGTCAAAAAGAAAGCTTTCGCCAAATATTTTCGAAATTTCCACTGAAAGCTAGTGAATGACAACTTATTGCATTCATGTTAAGCACGCATGCGCAGATTCACTAGAAGTACCTTAGGCTCAGTACTTATCAATCACCCCTCGTATGTGAGTATGTATACACCATAAGAGCGTTCTGCATTTGGCATCCTATCTTGGGTAAAGATTAGAACATCACACAAGTTGTTTGCAGCTTAAAGCTCCATTTTATTGGAGTTAACATGCAAAAGAGTCATAAGAAGTATAGTTCAATAGTAAAGTTAGTGTGAAGTGGACTAGCAGCAATATGTGTACATGTAACACTGGCAACTAGAGTGGAAAAGTCTGCAAGTTTACAGATCTGAAAGCCAATAAAGGTTATTGATATGAACAAACATTTAATAGTGTTAAGGCAGTGTATGATGACTGAGTCCTTGGTGTCTCTAGTTCTGAGCTTAAGTTTCCACCATAATAATTATTATCTCTAATGCTGGAAGCAATGCTCACTTACAGATTTAAGTGTGCAGTTATTCTGTCAATGTTTTCAAATGTTATCATGAATAAAGGTAGATTCCCTTATAGTAAGGGGGTCAAATCACAGGACGCCTAATGCCCCTATTCCACACAGACCACGAATCCCACGAATCGCCCCAAATTGATAAATTTTAGGATTCGTAGCTGAATCGTAATTACATCGTGAAGTTCTTAACTAAATCGTATATATACGTAGTCAGTTCTTGCAATTCTTGAGCAATCGGAAATTCGTGGCAGAAGTTTTGAGCTGTACAAAATTTTGGCCACGAATTCCCTATTCCAAAAAATCGTAGTTAATTCGTAACAAATTCTTAGTGCATTCTTAGGCATCGTAACTGAATCGTAATCGATTCGAAGGCATTTTTAGGTGTTCTCAACTCATTCGGGAATTCGCGAATTTGTACCTTGACGCATTTGCACACAGTGAAGACTCCAACCAGCCTCTGGACACATGTATTTATCTACCCAGCGGGCAAATGACGTCGTACTGACGTCGATTAGACGTCACTACGTCGCAATGACCTTATAACGACGTTGATACGACGTCATGTGCCTGGTGGGTAGAGAATTCATTTTGTGGACATAGATTTCTTATGATTCATATTTAATATATGCGTACAGCAAATGCTTTGGACCTTTTCATACCAAATCCCACGAATTTTCAAGAATAGTCACGAAATCTTTTTTATTCGTACCGGAATCGTACGTGTATCGGCGTATTCTTAATTGATTCGTAACTAATTCTAAACGTTTGCGCAGTGTTTCCCAAGAGATTCTTGTAAATCGTACTGAATTCTTGACAACATTCGTGCGATTCCAGCCGAATCCAGGCAAATCCCACGAATATTCGTAACCCTGTCGTACCTGTATCGTAACTGAATCGTAGAGCATCACGATTTGGGCCAGAAAATTAACAATCGCCACGAATCCTAATATTTATCAATTCGTGGCGATTCGTGTGATTCGTGGTCTGTGTGGAATAGGGGTATAAGGAGGAAGTCCCTCAGCTATCTTTGCTACTCATCAGATTCAGTGGTTGTCTTGGTCTTCAGTTTAATCTTCTTTTAATCAACAATATGTGCCCCCTTGTCATTTGACAGAGATAGCAAGTGGTCTATCTTGTAACATTTTGGTGTCAGAAGTGGGACACACTTCAGCTTAGAGCCAATACTCTATTATAAAGTCTTGGTTCTCCCGGATGATAATGTGCTATACATGCTGTCATACTTGACTGCAGAGCTTTCAAGCCACTATTCTGACAGGAAAAGCATTTAAGTCATTTTTGCCACTTACAAGTTTCCTTTCCGAAAGATATTAATTTCTTTCCACATGTTAGTTCATTCCTAAGATTTAGTTTTCTACAAATAACAAAACACTACATCATGCCCCAGCATAATAATCCCAACTGTATGAGCTATAATCTGACCAACTGGAGGCTAGTATTGGGAATGAATAGAGTGTGGCAATCAATGAGTTGTGAGAATGATTAGTCATGGCCATGAAAACAAATTTGAACTTTTTAAAACTTTGTATGTCACTTTAGTATTCCATAACACTCTACAGCATATAACTTCCCTTGACTTTACACATATTATACAAAACTGTAGCTCACTCTTACTAAGCCTGAGAGTTGAGTACAAAGGAGGAGAAAGAGGCTTGGTTAGTTGACAGGCAGAATATAATACTAGACTGTGTTAGAATCATCTAATGCACACAAGAACCCTGTTTCTATAGCAACAAGTGTCTTACCATCCGAGTCTAACTTGTCTGAAATCATGGTGTAAAACAACAATCAAGCATGCAGCAAATACAATAAGGACATGCTTAAGGTGAATGGGTGCACTTTCCGGGGAAGTAACTCTGCCATTCTCATTTTTGCCTCTGTTCTCCATGTGGGCCTTTTCTTCTAAGGCAGCAGATTCTTGTTTTTAAGGGTAAAAAGGGAGCTCATTCTTGCTTTCAAGAGAAGACCCCAGGAAGTCATGAAAGCTGTTTTCCTTGGCAAAAATGGCAGTAAAACATGGAGGTGCACTAATACACCTTAACTGCTAAATATAAATCAGCACACATGCAATTAGCTCTAAACATGGGAGTTACTACACAAGGTAACTAATGTATATTAACTTAATGATAAACAGAATGATATTTTAAATAAATACAGGTCTACTATAATTCCATCAGAAGTAAAGCTGCAAACTCTAATGTGCAAGAAGCTTAAATATGCAGGAAACACAACTCCTAAATTTTAAGCATACAGGATTTGCATTAATATCAAGCTTTGTGAAATGAGAGCAATGCAATAGTGCTACTCATGTGAAGAGTGAAAACACAGACCAGAGCTTGTGCATTGTACAGTCTGACCAGGCTTTTCACTGTCCACTTTGCCTCTTCTGCAAGCTCCAGATAATATGTATGCATATGGGCCACTGGCCTGCAAGCTAGGATATTAGAAACAGAACCCGCCATCCCTAAATTAGCTTGCATAATTGATTCTAGATAGATCCATTAATAAGGAAAGAGTGTTTGATAAAAGAGGGCAAACCTAACGGCAGAAAGACTAAAAACAAATGAGATAGCTCATGATCAGTCATCTCATCTGGATCCGAGGTTATAAAACTTGAGTACATTCTCAAACTCAAAATAAAGCATACTGATTGGCTGCTTCCGACACATGCTCGGAAGCAGCCAATCAATGTGCTTTATTTTGAGTTTGAGATTATTCTCAAATTTTATAACCTCAAACCCTGTACTGTTTTCATTTCATCTTTAAGGTGAAATGGATCATTTCACAGGAAGCAGCTCTGCCATTTTCATTTTTGACCCTTCTCAATTGAAGTCAACTCTGAATGGAAATAATTTGCTCCTGTAGGAGCAAATTCTTTCCTTTCCTAGTTGACCCCCTTTTGGAAGGGCTTTATCCTCCACAGAGGCAAGCAGGAAGTCACAAAACTTGTTACCCTTTGAAAAAAAAAATAAAAACGGTGGGAAACGTAATACATGTAGAGGAGTAACCCATAGACCTCCACACCACTAGTGAAACAAAAGGCCTACCCCTCACAAACTCACCAGTCTTAAGGAACCAGAAATCACAATCCTTCAAATTCTTCACCTCCCAGAGGTCAGCAGGAATTTTCTCTTCTTTTTCCTCTTCTTCCTGATAAAATAAATCAGCTTTGAATTGTGAAAACCCACATTTGCCCAGTCTACTGGTTGAAATCTCCCTTCTTCCTATCAGCAGTCTACTGTCATAATTCAGCTTCAAGATAGAGATTTTCCTTCAAAAATGACCACAAATATCTAATTCAGTCTCATATTACTTCTGCTGTAAGATGTGTTTGGAGAATCCTGTCAGATTCAGTTCATGTGATGAACTATTCACTATTGCTGTCAGCTATTTAGTGATCCTACTTATATATCTTTTGGCCGGGCCGCGTAGCGCAATCAGTAGGGCACCTGACTCATAAGTCAGAGGTCCTGGGTTCGAAACCCGGTCAGGCCACATACTTTCGTTTCTCCTTCCGCTGATTCAAGAAGGGCAGTTGTCAGTTACTGGCGAAAGTATGTGCACTTAGTACTGGTTAACCGCTTAGGAGGTCTAAGCCTGCCCAGGAATAGTGTGGTTAGGTTAACTGACCATCCTGACATGACCATAGTTGTTTACCGTGGACGTTAAGCATCAAATCAATCAATCGATCAATCAATCATATATCTTTTGGCTCTAGAACTCACATGCTCATTCATAAAAAATCCTAAACTCACATATTTTTATATTTTTCACATCAAACCATTTAATGCTAGTGCCCAAACACACTTTTTGTCAAGCAACTTTTACAGGAATCTTATGAAGGTGTTTAACATTTAAACCCGAAAATGAAAATAGCTGAATTTGTAAACATTGTAGATCCAGATAAGGCAACTGATTATGAGCTACCTCATCTTTTATCCTCTTGTGTATGAATTCTCAATATGGTACTGCTTAGACAAAACATTTTTTGAACTGTTACAAACCTAAATTTTGTTGTTTGCTCTTTAGTGCTTGAATGGTTAACCCTGCATATTTGTGCTTAGGTTTAATTATATAATAGCTACAGTATGATAAGCATTTATTTTAACTTTAGCACTTACCCCTTGTTGTGACAGTCCAGCTGCTATTCCTGACATGGTTCTAATGGTTGCCGGGGAGATGTTGAGGATCAGGTCAGAGGTTTGGATGTCCATGTGGGCACCCTGACCAGTAGGGGTCTTCATGTAGAATGAAATATCACAAGGAGTCAAAATCTAAAACAGAAGTAGTTTTATTTTATGAACCATAATACTATCCCTGTATTAATAATTTTGCATATTGTTTTAATTACTCATTGTTATATGAAAATAAAGAGTACATATAACATCAAATAATAACTGCAATTTTACTTTTCCATGTTCATCTGGTGCTTCATGGACTTTCAGGTCCTCCCACTAGTATCAGCAACCCCCAGAACATCTTCATGTAGAATTTCAATTTTTAAATTAGTTATTTTTGGACAGATAGGTACATGGAAGTGACACCATCATACAAGGGAAAAAGAATTTGACCACACTGATGAAAACTTAAAACACTGTGACGGTGAAATAAGTGTATTACCGTATTCATTCTGCTATAAATCTGCTGATTCCCCATCCATAATTACCCAAATATGTAAATCAGTCTGGTGTAATTCAGCTGTAAGGTGGGGTTTTTCTCTTCCAAAACAATCCTAAAGATCTAGATTTTTGGTATAATTTTGGAAGAGAAAAATCCCACCTTAAAACTGAAGAAATATGGTAACCCCAAGGCCAAAGTACACAACTATACTTATCAATGCTTCCCCCTACCTGAGCACCTGAAGATCTATTGTCATACTGACAAGATACAATGCCAAGGCTTTTGATAGTAGCAGACATATCCATCGTCTCGGGGGTCTGCCTCATCCTGAACAGCAATTCCGTCTACAAAAGATTCCAAATGTAGATTACCAACATGTATAAGCTACATGGTAAACTTGTCTAAACTTATGTTACTAATAAAAGCATCGTAAACGACTGCGTAATACCCCACCACTGCAAACCAATACCCCTTCTTTTATCTTTCTTACATCTTTTTATCATGACGTGAAGTTCATATTACCTAGATAATGTGTTGCAAGTTTCAGGAAAATTCTGTTCATCTTTGATTTTATACAGAATTTTTTCTTAATTTTATACATGTATATAGCTCTGGGGCAGGGGCAGGTAACCTAAGTGGACTTAATACTACTTGTAACGGAAAGCTTATGTTATTTCAATCATTTCTATGAAATTTCATAAAGATATACCGAAAATCAGATTTTATATAGATTTTTTTCATGATTTCATACATGTATACAGCTAAGCTTGTGTCAGGGGCAGATAATCACTGGGGGACAAAATTTTGATCAAGACATGAAGCTTATAGAAATATGATAATTTGTTACAAGTTTCAGAAAAATCCCTTTTGACTCTAATTTTATACATTTTTTTTTCATTATTTCATGCATGTATATAGCCCCAGGGCAGGGGTAGATAACCCAGGTGGACAAAAATCTGCTTATAACAGAAAGCTTATGTTACTTCGATCATTTCTGTGAAATTTCATCAAGATATTTCAAAGTTTAAAGGAACTACAGGCCAAAAACTATTACCAATACCCCTTCTTTTATCTTTCTTACATCTTTTTATCATTGCGTGAAGTTCATATTACCTAGATAATGTGCTGCAAGTTTCAGGAAAATCCTGTTCATCTTTGATTTTATACAGAATTTTTTCTTAATTTTATACATGTATATAGCTCTGGGGCAGGGGCAGGTAACCTAAGTGGACTTAATACTACTTGTAACGGAAAGCTTATGTTATTTCAATCATTTCTATGAAATTTCATCAAGATATACCAAAAATCAGATTTTATATAGATTTTTTTCATGATTTCATACATGTATACAGCTAAGCTTGAGTCAGGGGCAGATAACCACTGGGGGACAAAATTTTGATCAAGACATGAAGCTTATATCAATATGATAATTTGTTACAAGTTTCAGAAAAATCCCTTTTGACTCTAATTTTATACATTTTTTTTTCATTATTTCATGCATGTATATAGCCCCAGGGCAGGGGTAGATAACCCAGGTGGACAAAAAAATCTGCTTATAACAGAAAGCTTATGTTACTTCGATCATTTCTGTGAAATTTCATCAAGATATTTCAAAGTTTAAAGGAACTACAGGCCAAAAACTATTTTTAAGACCATGTAAAGGGCAATAACTCCATCAGAAGAAATCGAAATTTGCCCACTAACAATCCAAACCGAGATCTTCCCAAGATCAATGCATATGCCAAGTTTGAAGAAAATCCGTTAATAAATACTCAAGTTATCGAACGGAAACGAAGTGCTCACGGACGGACGGATGGACGGACGGATGGACGGACGGACGTACGACGGACGGACGGACACACGGACAGCCAGCGGGAAAACATAATACCCCGCCACTAACGTGTGGCGGGGTATAAAAAGACATTCTTTATACTGCAAACACCCCAAATATCCAAACAGAAATGTCTAATTATTTAAGTAACAGGTAAAAAAGGATCGTTTTTTCCTTTTCATATTTGCTCATGCTTCTACAGGGAAGCATGAATAAACATGAAAAAGAAAAGTGATACTTTTTAACTGTTATCCTTCTTTAATTGTTACTTTTTATTGTAGCCCTTTAAATTTGAAAATGTTTGAAAACCATTCAGATCCAATTGAGGTCATGCTCTGCCACTGTGTTTCTGTTTTATCAAATATGACTCTTAAGAAGTTTATGACTTTCACTTTTCATGATTTTTCATCTACCGTAAGTTGCATGTACACTGTAAACATTACCACAACAAAAACATATGTACAAGTATGGGGTCTGACTTGTATTGAGGATGCTAGACCATTTCAAATATTCAGCGATAAAATTGTTTAAAAACTTACATCTAGAATGAGAGCACTGGAGCTGAAGTTAGACTGGTCCTCTATGAGAATAATTTCTGGTTTGTCAATAGTGACAAGGATTGACATCTCGCCCTCCGGTGGAGCCGGGGCAGGAGGCTCTTTAGTCTTGGCTGTTAGCAATATGCAAAGAAATTATGGTAAAGCATCATTAGTTTTTCCTATTTTCTATATATATAAATTCTTGGTTCACTGTGATGTATAAAGCCAACATCACTGGCAGGCTGATAACAAGACAGGGTTTATACTGTTTGCAATCCTCCAACAGCTCTATAGAAATTACACTGGAGGATACAACGTACAGGTCCAAATTCAATAACAAACAAGAACTTCTTTACAGAAATTTGTATGATAAAGCTTATTGAATTAATTCTATATCCCCATCCACACCCCCCCCCCACCACACACACACACCCTAATTTATGGATACCTACCAAAACTGAATAATTCCTCAGATACATTTGAACTGGAATGAGTTTTTGCACAGTTACACTTATAGTCTGTGTGGTATTTCAAGCATCAGTCAGCATTTTCTGGTGATGATATTCATGTATTATAGAACTTATTCCCATATAATAACAGGTCAGTACTGAGTTGGTGACTGTCTGATTTGTTGCCATTTGAACTCTTAATTAACGCCTACTTTTTTTACCCTTAAAAAAAATAAAACTTGCTAAGTGTAGATCCAGATGAGGTGACTCATCATGAGCCATCTCATCTGAGTCTACACTGTTTTCCTTTTATTTTTTTTGAATTCTCAATGGCTTGGATGAAACATTTCTTGAAAGTTTTGGCCCTTAAAGGGTTAAAGATCGTACTCTTATAAAATTACAAGGTAAGGTAGTATTTATTGGAAGTCCTTTGGTTACTGATTTATTCTTTATTAGATTCCTAATCAATGCCTCCTTTTTCAGATGAGCAATGCCCAACAAGCATTTAACAGGTTCAGTATGGCAGGCTGTCTGAAATTATGCCAGTGAAACATTTATGCTTACCATGAAATCCTCTTACTTATCACACTGCAGTTACATGGATGCATTTTATAACAATATGATACTGTTTCAAGCATGCTTACCTTTTATGTCTTCTTTGACTGCTACCACTGGGGGTGGGGTAACTTCTGGTGGGGGTGGGAGTCCCTTTACAAAGAAATCAGCTAGTGACATCAGAAAGTCCAGGCATACACATACATACAGGCTGCTCATGTGAACCTCAACTAAAACAAATATCATCGAACAGTAGTCAGCTGAAATACAAGGGCCTTGAAAAGACAAAACCAACAAAGTGGCATGTGCCCCCAGCAAAGACTCAGATCAGCCTGGGCATTCACCCAATCTGATCAGAGTCTTTGCTCAGCACTTGAAGGGCAGCTACAGGTTTTAGCTTCCATGCTAACAGCAAAGACTGTGATAAGACTGATCTGAGTCTTTGCTGAGCTCACATGCCACTTTGTTGGTTTTGTTGTGTTGCGACTAATTTATACTAAAACACTGCAGACCCAAAGCTACCTATTTACCTGACTATACAACATGGGTTTTCTGCTTCTAGAAAAAAAAACAACTACCTAAGTCAGACTTATGAAATTCTGCTATGATATGGGTTTTTCCCTTCTAAAACAATTCCAAAAATCCAGATCTGTCTTCTAAGACAGAACTAGATTTTTGGGGTTGTTTTGGCAGGAAGAAAACCCTGTCTTATAACCTAAGAAATATGGTAGTTAAGATCTTGCCACTGAGCCAACTGTTTGTCCCAATTCAAAAAGTCCATCAGAAGAATAAGCAGGGTTTTAAAATGTAAGGTATACAATGCACTTTGCAAGGACTTGGACCCGTCTGAGTTGATGTGTGCCTGGCAAAGACTTGGACCAGTCTGAGTTGATGTGTGCCTGAGCATTTGCTCTTTGCATGTGTGTCAAGCAACCCTTTTGCATGCCTCAACTCAGTAAATGGTTGTACAAGACAGTTTTGACGAGAAATAACCAGTGGCGGATCCAGAGGGGATTCGGGGGTTCAAACGAATCCACTTCTCAGCCCAAATTATCTTATTTTCTTGGGGAATTTCAGGAAAAATGGGTCAAACTGCATAATTCGAACCCCCTCAGCTAATATGAACCCCCTATCCAAAATTCCTGGATCCGCCCCTGAAATAACATGGTTCTAATGAGGGGTCACAAAATATGTTCCAGTGAGAAATAAGTAAAAATTGTCACAAAACGATCCTTTAAAACTCCACCTTATATGGAGCTCTGATGCACATTTTGACAAGAAATAGGAAGATGAATAATTCACATACAAAGAGACTTACTGTTCTTATCTTTATTCTCCTGTTTGAAGGACACATCTATCATATTATTCTCTCCACCTCCTGTCACAGACTTCTTACTTCTCTCCATCATTCTAAAAATTAAAATCATCCAGTCAACCCTTAAAGCGCCAAAAAGCAGCCGACAAAATTTACGTCTGCAAAAATTTCAAAATATGTTTCATCCAAGCTATATCATATTGAAAATCCAAAAACTAGAGGGCAAACAGTGAAGATCTAGATGAGGTGGCTCATTATGAGCCACCTCATCAGGATCTGCACTGTTTGCAAATTCTGTCATTTTTATCACTGGTGCTTTAAGTGTTAAGGTGTATGCTATTCTGCCACTTTTTTCAACAAAGAGAAACAACTTTTATGACTCTACAGGATGAAACCCTTCCAAACAACAGCAAACTGTTAATAGAGGAACAAATTCTTTGTAAAAGGGTCAAATTCTTTCCCTTAAGAGTTAAATTATAAAGGGGTCAAAATAGAAATTGGCAGAGTAGTTTCCCCTGAAAGAGTATTTTCATTCACCTTAATGTGATCTTGACATGTTTTGTTTGACTACAACATACAGTACAGCTTCATTATAACATTCACATAAATGTGGACAGATGGATGGACAAACAGAGAGACCAAAAGACAGAAAATCAGACTCCTATATTGCACCTTGCTAAAACAGATGCAGATCAGTCTTCACTGTGCACTTAAAGGTAGCTAAGGGTATAAGCAATCTCCATGCCTACAGCAAAGACTCTGATCAGGCTGGGCGGATCCTCAGGCTGATCCGAGTCTTTGCTGGGTGTACATGCCACTTTGTTTGCTTTCTCATGTCGGGGCTCCCATGTTGTCTGATTTTGGTTTGTGGCAGGTTCACACTGCAGCAGGCATCTCCTTCCTGATTCTCTTGACTATCTCCTTTCTCAGGCCATTGTGGCTGCCTGCCCTTGCAAGTTAGGCACTTTAACTGATGTCTATGGCTGCCATTTATTGGGGATTACATCAGTAAATGTGGCTTAGACACACTAGAATAAGGTCATTTCATTCAAGAGAGGGATGTTCATTGTCTTCCTAGACCTGCCTAACACCTTTTTGTTTGTGTCAAACTTTTGGGGTTAAGCGACACTGATGAAGCAATTGTCACACTATTTAAAATTCAGTAAAGGTACATTTATTGTGCTTAATTGTATGTGCTTATATACAGGTATTTACACTTGTTGACAATTTCCTTAGATGAACCTACACTGGGTGGACAATGTTCATACATCCATGAACAACACTCAGCCATGGTGCGTTACGCATAAGCAAAGTCACGGATAATTCAGGTAGTTGACTGCCCGACAAAAGGTTCTATATACGTCATGGCATAGTGACAGGTGAATGCCATAACCAAACATGATGGTTAATAACTATTCTTGGCCCTTTCCTTGATGTTAAGTTAGTCAAAACTTCAAGAATAAGTAACAAAACTGATGTAAAAACATAGTTTAAATATAACCAAAAGATTAATTTCATTTTTCGGAAGTTAATGGAAGTATGAATGCAATGGGTTCTGTGCAAAGTCTACGTGACTTTGCAAGTAACCCATTGCTTTCATACTTCCAAGAACATCCGAAAAAAGGCATTTATTCCTTAAATGAACATTAATACTTTCCATATACCTGATAATTCCATCTTTCTTGAGTGGTCTCAAGTCATCCATTATTGTGTCCTTGAGAATAACCTTGGTTGCAAGGTCATTGTTGGACATCATGTGACCTTCAACAGCAATCAGCTGCAGCTCAAAATTCCCAAGAGCCTTTGCACTGTCACGTTTACACAGACCTTCCGTCTACAATAAAACAATATGTAGTTTAGTTTAAATATTTCAGTTCAAGACATTTCATAAAACAAGAGTTGTCAGAAGACAACAAAGCAAGCCTTACAGGAGCTTGACTCTCACAGCGCTGTTGGTATTGAAAGGCTCTTGTCTAAATGTATGTGAGTGTCAAGTATAATGATTGCCATCCATATAGGGAATGAGAAATATGACTGGGTCAGTGAAGCATATCATATAGTCAGTGAAGCAAAAATATAGGTTGAATCGTTATTCAAATGGTCTTGTCCATATGTAGGTGTGTGCCAAGTATCATGGCCCTAACCCATACAGGAACTGAGAGATATTACAAAGTCAGTGAAGCGTATCATAAAGTCAAATGAAGCATAGTATATACTCAAATCTATATAAAGAGAATGCTGCTGAAATGATCTTGTCCATGTGTAAGTGTGTGCAAAGTATCATAACTGTAACCCATATAAGGACTGAGAAATATCATAAAGTCAATGAAGCATAAAAATGTAGGTCACTGTCCTACATGGTTGGTTACACTCATATGCCCTCACCCAGATGCAAGTACTGACCAAATATCATGACTCTAACCCTTATAACTATTTTGAAACTGACTTAAACACAAATGCTTAACATACATTAACCTAATTTTTTCAAAGTCAGCAGACCATGACCAGTTGGTCAAGGTCATACATGGTGCATATATTTAGGTGATCATGTGCTGATGTATGTGTATACAAAGTTTCATTACTCTAGCCCTTATACTTTGTGAGAAAAAGACCTAAACGCAAATGGTTAACATTGGTTAACTACTGTACATTAGCCTAAATTTTTTCGAAGTCAGTAGACCATGACCAGTAGGTAAGGGTCAAACATGGTGAATACATTCAGGTGATCATGTTCTGATGTAAGTGTGTACCAAGTTTCATCACTCTAGCCCTTATACTTTGTGAGAAAAAGACCTAAACGCAAATGGTTAACATTGGTTAAACTGCTCACAGATACGGACGCGAACGCGGACAAAGACGCGGACGCGAACATGAACGCTGACGCATACTCATAATCAGACTATGACGCCGGGGGTATAGCATAAGCTCTCCTTTGCTTCGCAAAGGCGCGCTAAAAATCACAACCGATACAGAATCTTTTCTATGTGTACACAGAAGCTCAGAAAAGGGATATTATAGTTTCTGTCCCATCTCCATAAAAGCATCTTTTGTGAAACCTAATTAGAACTGCATCATCAACTACTTGTTTAATGGCAAATAGTCCTCTGATCAGACTGCTCATTTACAGTATCTTGCTCAAACCTCTCCATCCCAACAGAGTTTGTTTTGCATTGTTGACAAAGATTCTTAGCAAAAGCTCAAGTAGTTATTGGTTTTCTAGTTGCTAACAGTGTCTACAAATCTCCAACAACACAATCAGCTTTGATGTTTATGGATAGACTGCCATGTCTTGCCACCATTTTTACAATGGGGAACAACTTTCTTGACTTCCTGTTTGCTTCCCTGGAGGTAAACACCCTTCCAAACTGGGTCTACTCTGAAAGAAAAGAATCCAGAGGAGAAAAAAGCAAAGTCTTTCCTTTAAGGGTTGACACCTATATGCAAGGGAGGCAAAAATGAAATTGGCAGAATGATTTTGCCTAAAATTTCTTGAGGATTATTTGCCTTTATGGGCACCAGTGGTTCTATTTGCAAAGAGACATAAAGTCATAAATATAGAAGACGAGCCTTCATACTCATAAAACCTACTGTAATTTTGTATAAGCTTTGAATTAATCTGAAACATATTTGTGAAATATAGTGCTGTCAAAATTTCTGTAATACAGTTAGAGAATTATTTCTAACCACTACTTACTAATTTTGTATCTCCAGAATACAAAGTAGCAGAAAGTCTATTCATTCTGAACTCAAACTTCATCTTACACCAGGGCTGGCTACCAGCTGCTGCCTGTGGGGTACTCTCTGTACTCACTGAAAACAGGGAAAACTTCTAAGAAAGAGAATTTATGGTGGATATGTATTAAATACATGGATATCTAAGCAATTTCTACAATGTATTTAGGAAAACTGATTTGTTCCTACTAAGCTCCAAAACAGAAAATAGTTGAATTTGCAAACAGCATTGATCCAGATGAGGCAGCTCATAATGAGTTTGAAAGCCCATAAGTTTCAAAGTCCATAATTTTGCTCAAAATGAGCTTTTGATCTTCAAGCACGTCTTCAATATGTCAACAGCATGTGCAAGTCTTCATTCAAAACTGTGGGAAGAGTTGATTACACAAGCTTGCTACCTAAAAGAGTGACAGTCAGATCGATGGATGGCCAGTTGTAAAAAATAATGCTCCCTGACTACTGTCACGTGGGCATAAAAATCAAGAGTTTAAAAGTATAACAGTTACCTGTCTTAGATGGAGTGATGGCTGTTTCCACTTGCTCTGTAGACTTTCCAGCCAATGGCTTGGCATCCTCCTGTGCTAGGGGTGAAGCCTGACCCTCAGATAAATTCTCATTGAGCACTTTCATTAGAGATGTAAAATCTCCCTGGCTAAGAGATACCTGTGACACATACCAATATAACGATCACTCAATTATCATGATCATGGTCAGTAAAGGCATATTCAGGGGAAACAACTCTACCATTTTCATTTTTGCCTCCCTTCTCAACCAGGGTCAACCCTTAAAGGGAAGAATTTGCTCCTGCAGGAGCAATTCTTCCTTTTAAGCGTAGACCCCTGTTAGGAAGGATTTGTCATCTAGGATAGCAACCCGGAGGTCACAAAAGTTAGCTCCCTTTGCAAAAATGGCAGCATAACATGGAGATATACTCATACACATTAAGCTGAGCAAGAATTCTGCAGAAGGCAGTGTCTTGCCTGTCTACAAATTGTCACAAAATAGAGCTAAACCAGAAAACTCTACAGAAGTTAATACTGGCAACACCAATACTGAATAAAAGAATCTCACCATTTTCATACATGTTGGTTTTGCTAGTTGCAGGCGTGGCAAAAACCTGTACCTTCTTTTTCAAAGAAAGATCTTTCAAACAATTTTTTTCCCTCCTGTTTAAATCCATCCTCATAGGCACTATTCTTAAAGAAAAAGCATTACTTCCTCTGGTAGTAAAGACAGAAATTACTATTTCCCTTAAGAGTTGAAGGAAGACAACTACCTGCAGGTCAAAGTTGTCTTCTTTGGCCATGTTGTCTGTACAATTGTAATCAAATCTCCCACTCCAAAAGTATCTCACCATTTTCATACATGTGCATAGAAATATTAAGTTTTGTTAAGACCACTACTCAACTCTGGGGTGGGGTCCATGTTTTACCTACATAACTTGTCGAGTATTTTCAAACACAGCATTCTGCAATGCTTTAAACTTTCCTGTATTAATGTTATGCTTTCACAACATAGTGATTGATGGTCAAATGATTACTTTTGGTGCAAACGGAAGATATATAAAATGATTCTGGTTTTAGAATCTTAGCACACACACCTTGTAACCTCATGGAATTCATCTAAAATGTCAGGAATGGTTGACCCCACTCTAGCTGGTCAGTCCAGCAACCATAATTTGACATAGGCTATTTTTTAAGAGTTGAAACTTACACTTATTGAAGGCATGGTACCAGTAATGTCTATATCTGGTTTATCATGGTACCAGCCAGCTGACATGTTCTGACAGAGGTCAATCTTCACTGTGACTGGTTCTAAAATCTCTACCTCAGACTTCACATACAGTTCGGTTGGTACAGTATGAGTCTTGTCAAAGATGGACCTGTAAGTAGCATAAATAAAACCTGTTTAATATCGTTTGATTCAATTTGGTTAATCATTAACAACTATTATCCTTCTAAGAATTCACCTAAATGCTATGCTGCACCTGCCTCCTCACTTGCACTTATTGTTACAGTCAAAGTAAACAAAATTAAGATATGTTATTTGCACCCCCCAATCTCATTAAAGTCATAGAAACATAGAAGATCCTCAGTAGATTTTTGTACAAGTGACTTTAATATGGAGGAATAATAAAGCAGTCTTTACAGCATTTATCTGGCTACAAAATGGTGTTTTCCTCCCCCAAAATGACCCCAAATATCTAAATCAGTCATGAAATCCTGCTTTGAAATGGAATTTTTCCCTTCTGAAATAATCCCAAAAATCTAAATTCATCTTAAAAGATGATCTAGTTTTTGGAGATCATTTTCGAAGGGAAAAACTTCTGTCTTATAACTGAAGAAATACAGTATTTGCAATCAGCAATAATAAAATCTCATACATAGGAGGTTAGCTACTGACCTTGACACTTTGAGATCACTCAAGGTCACTCCAAGTTTGTTCAGTACAGCTGGTATTCCATTGGCAGATAGTTTTCCTGCCAATTCAAACTGATTTCCCAGTTGCAAGTGACCAAAATCAACAACTAGAACATTGAAAGACTTGGAATTCTGTGGCACCATGATGTAGGGGGCATCAAGGTCAACTGACAGGGCAAAACGTGACGCTGTTTCCTGGATATTCTGCACTGCATCTTGGGTAATTTCTGCCATGGCTTCACTGGCTTCCTTCAGTTTGGCTTGAGCTGCTTGGAAATTATCAAGGAAACCCTGCAGAAAAAAGGTAGGACTTTCAACTACACTTATAACTGAAGAATAGAATTTTAATGCATGGAACTGGTAATTTAGCATATGTAATGAAGCACTCAAATTTAAAACTCATGGGATCAGCTTGACCAGTGCAAAGTAAAATTTCAATAACATTGACAATCAAACTACCAATCAAACCTTACTTATTTATAATTTCAATTTCTCATAGATTTTATATTCTTCTTGTCTTCAATTTGCATCTAAGGTATTTTCCAGGTTGTGTACAGCTGTGTTAGATGCTAGAAATTATGAAATTCTGGCCACTGGGTCAAGAAATGTATTTAAATAGTTATCATTCTAAGTGTTCTTATGAAAATGAGGTGTCCAAATTTTAACAGCTTTTACTGTACACAAAATCCATTAAAATATATAAAACTGCTTACCAGTAAATCTGTGACAAATTTATTAAGAAAGACAACTCTGATCTGCCCTAGCACAACCCCAACTTTGATATCAACCGCTGACATGTCAGAGTAGCGTTCACCCTCTGTGTTGTCATTGAAGAGAGTCAGGTCAAACTTCAACACTTCTTTAGCCTTCGTTTCCAGTATCTACAAAACCAAATAGCCTAATAATCCTTAAAGCACCAAAAAAGCAGACAACAAAATATATGTCTGCAAAATTTTGTCCAAGCTATACCATACTGGCGATTCAAAGAATAGAGGGCAAATAGTGTAGATCAAGGCTGTTCACAAATTCAACTACATGTGTTTTCATTTTTGGCATTTAAAGTGTTAAACATGACAAATTTATGAAAAATATGGTATAAGTATTGTATGTTACACAAAATATGTTGGAATGGAATTGCTTATATTTCAGAAATTTCCCTGTTCTTACAGGAATGAATTTTCAATATGATACCAAATATAGATTTCATATTAGACAGTAGCCAAACTTATTCTGCGAGAAGAGCCCAATTATTTTGAAACAGGCTTTATTCATAGAAACTTTGGTTTTTACATACATGTATTTTCCAAGGGTAAATATTTCTTCCTATACAAATTCCAATGAATAAACATTGCTACAGTATAACTAGAAAAGTAATAAAAAGAAAATCCCACAATGAATGTGCCCGACACTATCTTATTTTTCTTTTTCCTTCTTTGCCTTTACATTCTTTTCATTCCATTCACCACACTTAAGAGCACTTCAGTAGTTGCATTCAGAATAACCGTTTTCATACGGATGGCATGGGGTGGGATCATGTTAGTTTTGTCAAAGAGCACTAATACAACGCCTTGGTGAAATCAGAGTGAGTGAACTCGGGTTTAATGTCCCACCAACAACAAGGTCATATGGAGATGGGACCTTGGTTTAAAGTCTCATCCGAAAGACTGGAGAAGCAGGGGATCATTCTTGCAACCCCTGGATTGGTAGGCCCGAGTGTTATCCACTACACTACAGCCGCTCTTGGTGAAAGTAGATGTATAGAACATCTAGCAAACAGTTTATACAACAAAAGTATGTTTGGATAAAACATGGCTCTTTGAATCTAAAAAACAACAAGGGCTTCGCAAGCAGCGCATAATACGCCCATTGTAATGTCATAAAGGAATTATAGAATGAACAAGATTGTTTATGTAAGGACAGACAGACAAGTAGGGGAAACCATACTTTAATTAATGACGGCAACATTATTTAAATATTTAACACATCAAATACTATTAGTATAGCAAAAATCAGCTTCGAAGGAGAAGTCGCTCCTAGGTTGAGTAATGCCAAAGTCACACAAGACAGATAATTCATAAACTAAATTCATGTATACTAGATATACCATTATATGTTCTAATACATTCCCTTGACAATATACACATCTCCATAAAGTTGTGTTAAAATATTCTAAACGGTTAAGGAGTTACAGAGTAAACAGGAAATTTATGCATGGGCAGATAATCCAGTAAGCAAGCCAAAGTCGTGGTTCTTGCTCAGGATACATTGCCCCATTATTACACACATTCCTACAAAGTTTCATTCTAATATTTCAAAGGGTGAAGGAGATATGGAGTGAATGGAAATGCCTAAAAGTTACGAACAAAGGGAGGTTACTCCAAAATTAAGAAAGAGAGAGCAACCATTCTTATATGTGACACATTATCTTGTGATCATGCACATTGCTATAAAGTTTCATCATGATATTCCAAACAGTTCCCGGGTTAATGTATGCACAACATAAATATACACAAAAAATAGCCGAAAAAAATAATAAAAGGGATGTAACTCAGAAACAAAGAAAGGGAGAGCAACCATTGTTAAACGCAACACAACATTGGGACTACATACACATTGCTATGAAGTTTCATGAAGATATCCCAAACAGTTATCTAGGTATGGCGCACACAAGACCTGCAGGAAAAAAACAACAATCAAAGGGGCATAACTTGGAAACTAAGGAAGGGGGAGCAAACATTCTTGTATGCGATACATTCTCCCTACCTACTACATATGTCTACAAAATTTCATGAAGATATCCCAAATGGTTACTGAGTTATGGAGCACACAAGAATGTTTAAGGACGGAGGAAAGGGAGTTTACTCCAAAATTAAGAAAGGGTAAGCAACCATTCTTATATGCGACATATCATCTTGTGATCATGCACATTGCTATAAAGTTTCATCATGATACTCCAAACAGTTACCAAGTTAATGTATGCACAACATAAGTATACACAAAAATAGCCGAAAAAAAAACTAAGAAAAGGGATGTAACTCAGTAACAAGAAAGGGAGAGCAACCATTGTTGTGCGCGACACATCGTTGGGACTTAATACACATTGCTATGAAGTTTCACGAAGATATCCCAAACAGTTATCTAGTTCTGGCGCGCACAAGACCTGTAGGGTAAAAAAACAATCAAAGGGGCATAACTTTGAAACCAAGGAAGGGGGAGCAACCATTCTTGTATGCGACACGTTCCCTCTACCTAATACATATGCCTACAAAATTTCATGAAGATATCCCAAATGGTTATTGAGTTATGGCGCGCACAAGAATGTTTACGGACGGACGGACGGACGGACGGACAGCGCCACGACATAATACGTCCGTTTTTTCAAAACGGGCGTATAAAAACAGAGAATACTCCATACTAAACTAAGCACAATTTCTAACTCACCACTTACATTGTCTTGCACATTAACATACGGCGGTAATATCTTGACATAATTTTCTCAGAGACAGTGTACTCATTTATTCATGCAAACTTTTAAAATCAAAACAATTACAACAGCTTTCCTGGCTGCAGAGGATATACATGTAGCTCCATTTTCAATAGTCACAAGGATTTGTTCAGTGGTTGGTAGGTTTTACATACTATCACTGAATTCTGTGAATCATGCATTAGAATGATGCTTCATGTTGCATTCACAACTCCAGTTAATCATCTTCTACAAGTTCAAAGGAGTAATAATCATATGATTATGACAGCCCCAAATGTACTTCTGTCTGAATCATGAAAACATGCTAAAATGTTGCAAAGTTTGGAAAATTTTTTGAATTGTTCGCCTAATAGCTTGTTAAGAGATCAACTCATTAAGTTTTTTGTGACTTTATAGCCCAATACACTGACATTTTTTGTTGAAAATATCTGAGAAGCTTTTGCAGCTTCTCACATTTTTCAACAAGTAAATATTGGTGAATTTGAGATATTAACATCTGAAATTTTGACGTCTCTTAAACTAATGATGTCGTTTGTTTTGAACAATTGGGCCCGAATTTATTTCACCAATACATCTGCCTTATTAAAGGCGATAACTATATATGATAGAACTTTTTCTCGTGCAAGCAAAAAAATAAAATAAAGTGGTTGGTTAGAAGTTGTGTCTGGTATATAACTGTCTGTTAGAAGTTGTGTCTGGTATATTACTGTCAGTTAGAAGTTGTGTCTGAATCTTACTGTTGGTTGGAAGTTTTGTCTGATATATTACAATCTGTTAGAAGTTGTGTCTGGTATATAACTGTTGGTTAGAAGTTGTGTCTGGTATATTACTGCCACTAAGAAGTTGTGTCTCGTATATAACTGTCAATTAGAAGTCGTGTCTAGTATATTACTGTCGGTCAGAAGTGCCTGGTATATTACTGATTGTTAGAAGTTGTGTCTGGTATATGACTGTCACTTATAAGTTGTGTCTAGTATATTACTGTTGGTCAGAAGTGCCTAGTATATTACTGTTGGTTAGAAGTTGAGTCTGGTGTATTACTGTTGGTAAAAGGTTGTGCCTGGAATATTACTGTCAGTTAAAAGTTGAGTCTGGTATATTACTGTCAGTTAGAAGTTGAGTCTGGTATATTACTGTCAGTTACAAGTTGTGTCTGATATATTACTGTCACTTAGAAGTTGTGTCTGGTATATTACTGTCACTTATAAGTTGTGTCTGGTATATTACTGTCACTTAGAAGTTGTGTCTGGTATATTACTGTCACTTAGAAGTTGAGTCTGGTATATTACTGTCACTTATAAGTTGTGTCGGGTATATTACTGTCACTTAGAAGTTGTGTCTGGTATATTACTGTTGGTTATAAGTTGTGTCTGGTATATTACTGTCACTTAGAAGTTGAGTCTGATATATTACTGTCACTTAGAAGTTGAGTCTGATATATTACTGTCACTTAGAAGTTGAGTCTGATATATTACTGTCACTTAGAAGTTGTGTCTGGTATATTACTGTCAGTTAGAAGTTGAGTCTGGTATATTACTGTCAGTTAGAAGTTGAGTCTGATATATTACTGTCACTTAGAAGTTGTGTCTGGTATATTACTGTCACTTAGAAGTTGAGTCTGGTATATTACTGTCACTTAGAAGTTGAGTCTGGTATGTTACTGTCACTTAGAAGTTGAGTCTGGTATATTACTGTCACTTAGAAGTTGAGTCTGGTATATTACTGTCACTTAGAAGTTGTGTCTGGTATATTACTGTCACTTAGAAGTTGTGTCTGGTATATTACTGTCCTTTAGAAGTTGTGTCTGATATATTACTGTCACTTAGAAGTTGTGTCTGGTATATTACTGTCACTTAGAAGTTGAGTCTGATATATTACTGTCACTTAGAAGTTGTGTCTGGTATATTACTGTCACGGTATATTACTGTCACTTAGAAGTTGAGTCTGGTATATTACTGTCACTTAGAAGTTGTGTCTGGTATATTACTGATTGTTAGAAGTTGTGTTTGGTATATTACTGTCACTTAGAAGTTGAGTCTGGTATATTACTGTCACTTAGAAGTTGTGTCAGGTATATTAATGTCACTGAGAAGTTGAGTCTGGTATATTACTGTCAGATAGAAGTTGTGTCTGATATATTAATGTCACTTAGAAGTTGTGTATGGTACATGTATATAACTGTTGGTTACAAGTTGTGTCTGGTATATTACTGTCAGTTAGAAGTTGTGTCTGGTATATTACTGTCACTTAGAAGTTGAGTCTGGTATGTTACTGTCATTTAGAAGTTGTGTCTGGTATCTTACTGTTGGTTAGATTGATTTTATTGATTGATTTGTTGCGTTATGTCCAAGGTAAACAGCTATGGTCATGTCTGGATGGTCAGTTAACCTAACCACACTATTCCTGGGCAGGGTTAACCAGTACTAAGTGCACATACAGTCGACTCTCGGTAGTTCGAACGCCGATTTTTCAAAACTACCGGATTTTTCGAAATTGAAACACGGTCCCGATCATAAGCCCATTAATTCTATGCAAAAACACTTCTGCAAATTCGAATTTCGATTATTCGAAAAATTGGATTTTTCGAAATAAAAATTAGGTCCCGATGGAGTAAAATCACTATAATTGTCCCTCTATTATTCGAAATCAAAATTCATGCTCTAATTTGATGCCGGAAAATAACACCTATTGTCATTGATGAGATATTTACAGCCTCAGATCATCAAGTACAGGTAATTATCGCTTCACGACCGCTAATGTTTTGATTGCTAAGTCATTAATTTCTGTTGAGCAAAAGGTGTCTGTCTAATTGCATAACTGACAGGGATTATCTTGTTTGAAGTTTGTAAATTTAAAGGCTAAATACGATGGCTTTTGTAACCAGCAAAGGCACGGACTAGCATGCGCATCTGAACTTTCGTTTCTTTTGGTTTGCGCACGGATCATACGGTTTGCACACGGCACTAAACAGAGACTCTAGCTATACCTAGCAGACTGACAGGCTGGTTTGAGTATTCGTTGTTCCCAAATACATTGACTTCGAAATGACCGAGGAACCTTTTCCGTGACACGGCTCAGATGACCGGTTGAGTCGTTTTTCTGAAAACGAAAGTAGCCCAGTTCTCGGAAACATAAACGGAAAGTGAAAGTACAGTAAAGTCCGAGATAGAAACAAGTCAGCGTTAAGCGGCTAGCCTGTTAGCGTTCAGTGATGCTTTGATCTTCGCCGGCGCTGCATTGTCAAAAACAGTCAATTTGCAGAGCTGGGGAAATGTTCAGCAGATGTGCTGCTTTTGAACAATACACATGTACATGTGCCAAACACGAGGGGTGGTCTTGCGATATTAAATGATCGTGGATGTTTTGTATGTTCCCGGTATGTAATGTTAATTATTCTATGTTCTGTGTTTTCATTGATTTGTAAATCCATGAACGTTAGTAAGCATTGAGAAATAAATTACCGGGCCGTAATTACGAATTCCGGAAATGTACGGAAATGAACAGGAAAGGCCGAATTCGAAAATTCGAACTACGGATAATTCGAAAAAAATAGTGAGGTCCCTGTCAGTTCGAATTATCGAGATTCGACTGTACTTTCCCCAGTAACTGACAACTGCCCTTCTTGAATCAGCTGAAGGAGAAATGAAAGTATGTGGCCAGACCGGGTATCGAACCCAGGACCTCTGACTGATGATTCAGGTGCCCCACCAACTGCGCTACGTTGCCTGGCTAGAAGTTGTGTCTGGTATATTACTGTCACTTAGAAGTTGAGTCTGGTATGTTACTGTCCGTTAGAAGTTGTGTCTGGTATATTACTGTTGGTTAGAAGTTGTGTCTGGTATATTACTGTCACTTAGAAGTTGAGTCTGGTATGTTACTGTCCGTTAGAAGTTGTGTCTGGTATATTACTGTTGGTTAGAAGTTGTGTCTGGTATATTACTGTCCTTTAGAAGATGTGTCTGGTATATTACTGTCGGTTAGAAGTTGTGTTTGGTATATTACTGTCCTTTAGAAGTTGTGTCTGGCATATTACTGTCGGTTAGAAGTTGTGTCTGGTATATTACTGTCACTTAGAAGTTGCGTCTAGTATGTTACTGTCACTTAGAAGTTGTGTCTGGTATATTACTGTCACATCCCAACAGAAGGGCCATGGATCAGCATGCACATCCCAGATATTTTTCTTGTTAATACTACATAAATATTCCATAGCAAACCTTCTACTAATCCACATTAACACAGGGAAAATAAACCACTTGAGCATGTGAGAATTCAATGGCTCAGCAGTCAATAGTTTCTCCTTTTCTATATCCTGTCTACATGCTGCAAGCTCCCAATGCACATAGTACAGAAAAGATTTAGGATCCACTGCACATATAAAGTTGCTGTGTGTGATATCATACATGTGAGTGGAATTGCTCATTAGTTCACACTGCTTTTTCAAGAATACAATCAGTAGGGAGCCAGGAACAAACAAGATCTCAGCTGAGCAGGGCAATGTATACTGAGAGAGTTTAGAGTAGGAAAGGAAACACTGGATGAATAGAGCTTTGTCAGTAAGTGAAATCTTAAGTAAGGAGGCAAGTATGACATCACTAAATAATAGGAAGGGTCGCAATTATATCAAAACTCCATGTTGGGTTATGGTTCTTTTTCTTTACTCATCATATCATATGATGGTGTATTTGTACAAGCACAGCAAAACCTTATACAGTTTTATAGTTAGGGAGCAGAAACATGATCAACAGAAGAAATACAGAAAGGGGCATAATTCTGTCAAAAAACAGAAGTAGCTTCATGGTTCTTGTTTCTCTGCACATTGTCTGATAAAGCTTTATATTTGTACAAACTTTGATGAAACCTGAAACAGTTTTAAAGATATGGAGCAAACACAAAAAATACTTTAGAACTTTGACTATTAAGTGTGACCTTGGCCTTTGTCAGGGCTAAAATGTAAATTCTGCACAGTCCTGATAAGGTGAACATTTGACCGAAGTTTCAAAAATAATCTTTGCAGGGGATACAGAGTGGATGTGAAAACTAAATGGAAAGAAGGACAGACAAATGGACAATGCTATAGCATAAAACATTCTGTCTCATGACTGATGTATAACTAATTCTTCATCAGTGTAGTCAATATATGAAATCAAAACAATTTCAGGAAATGTTACTTGATGTTATTACGTGATATCAAAACCAACCAATGTGACTTTTAGACTGACATTTGAGCCAGGACATGACAAAACCAACGAAGTGGCATGTGTGCCTTTTGAAGACACCAATCAGCCTGGACTTCTGCCCAGTCTGATCAGAGTCTTCACTGTATGAAGGGTCTAAGCTAGCTCCATGAGAAAAGCAAATTTCTGATCAGACTGGGCAGATGCCCAGATCTGAGTCTTTGCTGGGAGCACATGCCACTTTGTTGGTTTTGTTGTGTCACAGCTCACTTAGATATGATAAACTGTTGATTTCTGTGTGTTAAACACAGTGGATACTGATATAAAGATCAACACATTTGAAACATCATCAGTAAGTGTATATGTTATTAATATTTCTTCCCACTATTTCTATACCTGTTCAACATCTTTCATTTGTAATATCTGAAGCAAAAGTCAGAGTAATTAGTAGTTATTACTTCCCTTTTCAATGACATTAACTTTCATGACTGCAATTCATATTACTGATAAGAATCTCCAGCTATAATTACTCTCCATTTACGCAATTCATTCTACATATACTGATCTTGACCCCGAGGTCCAATTTCATGTTGCTTTGAAATCTCAGTTTATCTCCAAACAAAAAACATTTTGATTCCAGGCCAAGGTCCCTGGTCTTCTGTAGTCTCTCAATTTCATCCTCATTATCTGCTTACCAATTCCCAATATGACTGAGATGGTGTTGAAAGAGCAACAATTTTTAGGACTCCCAAATTATATAGCACTCTTTCCAATTAGATATACTGTCAGACTGACCTAGAGGGCTTCACAAATACATTCACTAGAAGTCTGTGGTTAAATTATACATAAACATGATGGGCAAAAATAATATAAACAGATGAATGACTGAATGGTTTTACCTTTTTTTCAAAAGTATTTCAGTTATATTAAGATGATGGGAGGGTGATTATGAAGAGTTCTGTGTTATGAAAAGCTACTTATGTTCAGACAGAACCTTGCCTCCAGAAGGACCCAGACCAGTGACCCTGTGATTCAAACCACTAAGCCATGCACAAACAAAAAAAAACAGCCTTAAATTTGCCTCATATGCAGGGGAGCTGAATAAGTACTTACATAAGGATAGAGGGAGAGTGTGTCCGGATCTTTCACTGATATATCTTTCAACAGTGCTGATACTACAGTCTGATATTACTTACATAAGGATAGAGAAAGAGTGTGTCCGGATCTTTCACAGATATATCTTTCAACAGTGCTGATACTACAGTCTGATATTACTTACATAAGGATAGAGGGAGAGTGTGTCTGGATCTTTCACTGATATATCTTTCAACAGTGCTGATACTACAGTCTGATATTACTTACATCAGGATAGAGGGAGAGTGTATCCGGATCTTTCACTGATCTTTCACTGATATATCTTTCAACAGTGCTGATACTACAGTCTGATATTACTTACATAAGGATAGAGGGAGAGTGTGTCCGGATCTTTCACAGATATATCTTTCAACAGTGCTGATACTACAGTCTGATATTACTACATAAGGATAGAGGGAGAGTGTTTCCGGATCTTTCACAGATATATCTTTCAACAGTGCTGATACTACAGTCTGATATTACTTACATAAGGATAGAGGGAGAGTGTGTCCGGATCTTTCACAGATATATCTTTCAACAGTGCTGATACTACAGTCTGATATTACTTACATAAGGATAGAGGGAGAGTGTGTCCGGATCTTTCACAGATATATCTTTCAACAGTGCTGATACTACAGTCTGATATTACTTACATAAGGATATAGGGAGAGTGTGTCCGGATCTTTCACAGATATATCTTTCAACAGTGCTGATACTACAGTCTGATATTACTTACATAAGGATAGAGAGAGAGTGTGTCTGGATCTTTCACAGATATATCTTTCAACAGTGCTGATACTACAGTTTGATATTACTTACATAAGGATAGAGGGAGAGTGTGTCAGGATCTTTCACAGATATATCTTTCAACAGTGCTGATACTACAGTCTGATATTACTTACATAAGGATAGAGGGAGAGTGTGTCCAGATCTTTCACCGATATAGCTTTCAATAGTGCTGATACTACAGTCTGATATTACTTACATAAGGATAGAGGGAGAGTGTGTCCGGATCTTTCACAGATATATCTTTCAACAGTGCTGATACTACAGTCTGATATTACTTACATAAGGATAGAGGGAGAGTGTGTCCGGATCTTTCACTGATATATCTTTCAACAGTGCTGATACTACAGTCTGATATTACTTACATAAGGATAGAGGGAGAGTGTGTCCGGATCTTTCACTGATATATCTTTCAACAGTGCTGATACTACAGTCTGATATTACTTACATAAGGATAGAGGGAGAGTGTGTACGCATCTATCACAGATATAGAGGGAGAGTGTGTCCGGATCTTTCACTGATATATCTTTCAACAGTGCTGATACTACAGTCTGATATTACTTACATAAGGATAGAAGGAGAGTGTGTCTGGATCTTTCACAGATATATCTTTCAACAGTGCTGATACTACAGTCTGATATTACTTACATAAGGATAGAGGGAGAGTGTGTCCGGATCTTTCACTGATATATGTTTCAACAGTGCTGATACTACAGTCTGATATTACTTACATAAGGATAGAGGGAGAGTGTGTCCGGATCTTTCACAGATATATCTTTCAACAGTGCTGATACTACAGTCTGATATTACTTACATAAGGATAGAGGGAGAGTGTGTCTGGATCTTTCACTGATATATCTTTCAACAGTGCTGATACTACAGTCTGATATTACTTACATAAGGATAGAGGGAGAGTGTGTCCGGATCTTTCACTGATATATCTTTCAACAGTGCTGATACTACAGTCTGATATTACTTACATAAGGATAGAGGGAGAGTGTGTCTGGATCTTTCACTGATATATCTTTCAACAGTGCTGATACTACTGTCTTATCTTCTTGTAGAGTTACTCCTGCATCTATACCTGACAGTGGGAAAATAACATTATTGTAAAGTATCTAAAACTTGGGAGGCCTAAAATAATTACTGTAATTGTCCTAAAATGGTACAGTTTTTTGGTTTTACAATGCAGTAATGCATTCCAAAGATGTACAGTAGAACTTAGTGACTCGAACCCTGATAGCTTGTTTACCCAGCCGGGCTTGAACTCATTTTAAGGTCCCTAGATTTCAGTTTATATAGAAACTAACCCTGGATGGCTGGAACTACCTTTGGCTGGAACTTATTTCCATGGTCCCAAGCCTGTTCCAGCAACTGAAGTTCTACTGTAGATAAAATGGTAAACAGTGTAGGACCTGATGAGACTGCTCAATTATAAACGACCAATGTCTGAAAACTTTGTTGCTTATGCATTAAATAGCCATGATTTTAAGCACTTTTAAATTTTAGCAAATCTAAAGAAAACCTTATGAATCACATGTAATGCTGCAGTAACATTTTAATTTAGAAATATATTTAATGTATCATGTCAGTATCGACAATCTACTAAGTATCGACAATCAGTACCTAATGAGTCGAAACATCAACAAAACACTGAAAATTGAATTTTATTTGAATTCAATGCATCACAGCCAAATTCATTTTGGAATACCCAATTTTTGCTTTCAAGCCTTTCAACTCGCCAATCATGTGACTGGCCCTTAATGATATATGCTGGTGACTGCCAATCTAGAAGAAATGTAAAGCACTCTAACCCTTAAAGCACAAAAAAAGCAGACAACAAAATTTACATCTGCGAAAAATCCCCCAATAATCAATGTTTCGTCCATGCTATATCATACTGAGAATCCAAAGACTAAAGAGTAGATCCAGAGGTGGTGGCTCATTATGAGATGCCTCATCTGGATCTATGCTGTTTGCAAATTTAAACTATTTTCTTTTTTTGACACTTAAAGTACTTATCCACTCTTGTCCTATCTCATCATGAGTCTTTCAGATGAGCTTTTGAATAAACTGAGAGGTCCCATCTCCTTATGACCTATGTGTTTGTGGGATGTAAACCGGAGTTCATTCATTCACTCATGAACAGTCACAATCTGTTCGAGTAAGTTTACCTTTGATTTCAACATTTGTGAGGACCTTCTCCTCTGAACAGACACACACAGCAAACATATCCAAGGTTGCTTTAACTCTGATATTCACCTCTTCAGGGTCAATGTCTTTCTGTTTCTCTGAAATACACATTTTGTAATTAGGCAGTGGTACAGGCAGTGGGAAAATACATCTGTATTTCAGTCCATAGTTTCAATCTCTCAACAGGTATTTTGAGATGTTGATAGTCAAACATATACAGACATTATTTTGATGATAATTCTAGTACAACTTTTTAGTTCGCCAAAAAAAGCTTTGCTGTGACCCTCATTAGATGCAAAGGGTAATTCCTTCAATACTTCAAAACATTGTTTTATTTCTTTTGTATATCTGCTGAAAGAGCATGTAAAATCTTGTGTCTCTCCTATATTTTTTTTAGCAATAAACTCAACAAGTTGCTCAAACATATTTATTTTATTTTAATTGTATTTAATTTCCCGGTTCTTAACTCATACCCTAAAAGCCGCTAGAATGAGATTAAAACACAAGTTTACTGAAAACCCTGGCCAAGTTGTTCAAAGCATCATCAGCTTAACTCTTTGTCCCCAAGTTTATATAGAAACCACATGCCAGGGCCAAAAGCTCCTAACAATTTTTTGGCAAAAAAAAAAAATAATATTGCATTTTTTTTGTAAGTATTGTAAAACTTAATGAATCCTTGACTAATGAAATTGTTAAGCTAACCATGCTTCAAATAACTGGGCACTGGCCGAGAAAGACTGTAAAAATAAGGGTTTGATCATTTTAAGACTACAGCAAGATGAGACAACTGACCCATCCGTAGGTTGATAGACAAAAGCTTTACTTACCAATCAAAATGAACTGAATAGTAAAACATAACAGTACAGCCTTGGACAAACGTTTCCCATCCGACTTACTAGATATATCATTGGCATATTTTGATGTTGTTTGTCTACGCTGCTTTAAACTCATATACGAGCCCCAACACGACAAAACCAACAAAGTGGCATGCTCACCCAGTGAAGCCTCATATCTACCTGGGCATCCGCCCAGTCTGATCAGTCTTTGCTATGTGCTTCAAGGGTAGCTAAGGGTCTAAGCTACCTTTATGCTGACAGTGAAGACTGATCAGACTGGGAGGTTGCCCAGACTGATCCGAGTCTTTGCTGGGTGCACATGCCACTTTGTTGGTTTAGTTGTGTCGCAGCTCATATTTTATGACTATCTCTGAGATATCATTAAGTGCCCCCCTTAACTAGGGCTCTGCAAATAAAGCCCTTACTTTTCTTGGCCACCTTTGCCACCTTAGTTTTCTCTTCCTCCCCAGTCTTGGAGTCACCAGCCTTAGCCTCTGCTAACTTAATCTCTGGGGGCTGTAAAGACTGGGCAAATGCCAGCAGGTTGAGGATAGCCTCTTGGTGCAGCAGGACTTCTAGGGCAGAGAACTTTACTGAGATAGACTGTTCTGTCTTCTTGTGAACAGACACATACTCCGGACTGTCCTTGTTAGCCTGTAGAAAACATTCACAATACAAACTAAATAATAAAGGCATGTTTTCACACTAAACTAAAAACAGAATTTTACATGGAAGTTGAAGTCTACCTGAGTGCCAACTGAATTTTGTTAATATTGTGCAGTACCTGACATCACATCACAATATTTTTGTGATGTCATCACTGTGACATCTGGAGAAGTTATGCTGTCAGATGCAAATCAACAATTTTGTTTTGGTTTATAAACAGGGCTACAGAAATCCGATTTTTTGTCGGTCCGGACCGATTTTGAATTAAACTAGACAATCACTAAAGGTGATGAATGCCCCCGCCATATGCCTCACTAGAAAAGTAATGTGTTAAAACATATTTGTGTGAAGTTACATCAAAATCTGTCAATAAATAAAGGTGCTAGAGGGATGACTGAGTTTTTCTTAAAAATAGCAACTGTGACCTTGACCTTGGAACTACAACCCTGAAAGGTTTACTTGTCCAAGATATTGTCATACTTAATATATGTGTGAAGTTCTATCAAAATCAGTTAAAAAATAAAAGCGCTAGAACCATGACAAAGATTTACATTTACCTATAATAGCATCTGTGACCTTGACCTTGGACCTACAATGATGAAACGTAAATTTGTTCCAGATATTGTCAAGCTAAATATTTGTGTCAAGTTATGCCAAAATCATTCCAGAGGGATGACAGCATATTTTCTAAAATAGCAAATATGACCTTGACCTTTACCCTGAAATTCTGGATCACGAACTTGTCCAAGATATTGTCACACTAAACATTTGAGTGAAGTTACATCAAAATTGTCAATGAATAGAGGAGTAGAGGAATGATAAAGTTTTTTTCTAAAAATAGCAACTGTGACCTTGACCTTGGACCTGCGGTGCTGAAACAGTAATTTATTCAAGATATTGTTATACTTAACATTTATGTGAAGTTACATCAAAATTGATCTATAAATGAAAGCGCTGGAGCAATGCCCTAGGTTTTCTGAAAATAGCAACTGTGACCTTGACCTTCATCCTACAAACCTGAAACGCAAAGTTGTTCGAGGTTCTGTCATACCTAATAAAGCTGTGATGTAATATCAAAATCTGTTAATAAATGAGGCCGCTAGAGCGACGATAAAAGGTGAGATTGTATTTAAGCTATGGAAATATGGTCAAAATATGTATGTTATTCAAGGGGACATAATTCTGCAATAAAGACCTGACTGAAAGTTATGTTTCCTTTATGCACATGTTCAATGCATGTCTGAACTGTGTTGCAAGTTTCAAATCCCTACATCAAATACTATTGGAGGAGTTGCAGAGACAAGAACAGTACTACAAAGTGTGAAATATGGTCAAAATATGCATGTCATTCAAGGGGATGTAATTCTGCCATAATGACCTGGATCAAAGTTTTGTTTCCTTTATGCACATGCTCAATGCATGTCTGAACTGTGTTACAAGTTTCAAATCCCTACATCAAATACAATTGGAGGAGTTGCAGAGACAAGAACAGTACTACAAATGTGAAATATGGTCAAAATGTTTATGTTATTCAAGGGGACATAATTCTGCAATAAAGACCTTAATCAAAGTTCTGTTTCCTTTATGCACACTTAAGCTATGGAAATATGGTCAAAATATGTATGTTATTCAAGGGGACATAATTCTGCAATAAAGACCTGACTGAAAGTTATGTTTCCTTTATGCACATGTTCAATGCATGTCTGAACTGTGTTGCAAGTTTCAAATCCCTACATCAAATACTATTGGAGGAGTTGCAGAGACAAGAACAGTACTCCAAAGTGTGAAATATGGTCAAAATATGCATGTCATTCAAGGGGATGTAATTCTGCCATAATGACCTGGATCAAAGTTTTGTTTCCTTTATGCACATGCTCAATGCATGTCTGAACTGTGTTACAAGTTTCAAATCCCTACATCAAATACAATTGGAGGAGTTGCAGAGACAAGAACAGTACTACAAATGTGAAATATGGTCAAAATATTTATGTTATTCAAGGGGACATAATTCTGCAATAAAGACCTTAATCAAAGTTCTGTTTCCTTTATGCACATGTTCAATGCATGTCTGAACTGTGTTGCAAGTTTCAACTCCCTACATTAAATACTGAAGGAGGAGTTGCGGAGACAAGAACATACTGTAAAACACTTATATTTGGCGGCAGCAAAATTTGGCGGTTTTAATGAACAGACCTTTTGGCGGTTTCTTATTTTGGCGGATTTGGAATTTTTGAAAAAAAAAAAAAAAAGATAATAATAGTAATAACAATTAATAATAACCAATCAGTGTTTGCTGCCGTTATCGAAATTTCAAAGTGAGACCAGGTTGAACATTTACATTTATTCATTTATGCTTGTGAATGCATATTGTTATGCATTTCTTGCTATAAATGAAATGTTTACAGCCAAAATATTTTATGTGGCTTCTGATTTAATCAACTCGGCTTGGGTACTAAGTAGTGTGACATGTAGAATAAGCATTTTTACATTCCCTTTCCCTTGGCGTGTTTGTTTGAGATCTATCGTTTTATTTATACAATAAAATGTGGATTAGCTTTGATATTATGAAAGAGTGGAGGGACTGAACTTTATGTTAACTGCAGCCCTTCCTTTTATGATATAGTTTAATTTGGCGGCATTTTAATTTGGCGGTTTTCTTCTTTTCCGCCAATATCGTCAAAATATAGTGACCGCCAAATATAAGTGTTTTACAGTACTCAAATGTGAAATATGGTCATAATATGTATATTATTCAAGGGGACATTATTCTGCAACCAAGACCTTAATCAAAGTTCTGTTTCCTTTATGCACATGTTCAATGCATGTCTGAACTGTGTTGCAAGTTTCAACTCCCTATATCAAATACTGTACGAGGAGTTGCGGAGACAAGAACAGTACTCAAATGTGAAATATGGTTATAATATGTATATTATTCAAGGGGACATAATTCTGCAATAAAGATCTTAATCAAAGTTCTGTTTCCTTTATGCACATGTTCAATGCATGTCTGAACTGTGTTCCAAGTTTCAGCTCCCTGCATCGAATACTGTAGGAGGAGTTGCGGAGACAAGAACAGTACTACAAAGTGTGACGGACAGACGTATTTACGGACGTACGTACGTACGTATGCACGGACGGACAAGGGCAAAACTATATGCCCCTCCCCACTTCGTGGCGGGGGCATAAAAAATCGATTCAGTTGGCATAAGGCACATTTTTTTTGGTCCGAAAAATCACGATTTGCGATGTATGATGACATAATTACCTGGATTTTAGCCATGTGTCATATTATTAATCCAATAATCACGCACTGCTGTCAAAAGTTATCACAGATAAACAAAGTGTTGATTGTCTTGCCAAGGTGTGAACAAGGTGGACTCAATTTTAGAAACCTTCGATAATTAGCATGTGTCACAATATTGGCCAGCGGCGAAGGTTTTACACGCATACACGTGCTGATGCACGGAAAAAGGCTGTGCAACGTAAGGTTACTGACTATTGTATACTTTCATAGATAGCATAAGGAAAGTATTTGACTAGCAAAGAGAAAATTTAAACCGGACTTGATTATGTGCAGTCTGGTCAGTTTTTTTTCAGCCGACGTCATTTCTCGCGCAGAAAAATATTTTTTTTCTTCGTCCGAAGGTACCTTTTTGCAAGTATATTCATATTTCAAGGGAATTAACTCGAATACAGTAAAATACGTCAATCGTAATACTTCGGCCAATTCCGTAAATGAAGATCAGCAAGGATGTCCGAATGGTAAAGCCATGTGTACTTTCACTTTCGGTCTGACTGTCTCTGCGCTTTAAAGCGCATTTTTCACGTTAAGTAAGAACATGTGGACTAAATGGCTAATTCAGCGATGACATCTGCGTTATAACGGCGCCCCAGTGTAGTCATTAGTTTTCGTGACTTTTTTTTGGATTGTGGAATGCACAGTGTAGTCACTAGTTTTCGTGTCTATTTTGGATTCGTATGACGTCATTGGCCGTCTGGACCGATTTCGATTTCAAAATTTCTGTAGCCCTGTTTATAAATCTATCTATGATGGAGTTATTTAGGCTCTTTCTGTAATAATAAACAGGTCACATGGTTTGGGTCAAAAATCTGTTTGGCCTTTACTCCTTGTTTAAACCTGTCTTCTGATGTGTGAATAATTTATCTTCAAAAATGGACCTGAGTACATAGCATCACTATTTGGTTTGTAATATCTAATAGAGCAGCTTGTTTTTGATAATTTAAAACCCCATTGCGAACTGATGACTGTTGACAGAAATCAATGTCTAGTCCAGATACTGAACAAGACCACTCTTTTTTAAATAAGACAACAATCTCCTTTCCACTGTCTTACAATAACTTAAAATCTGTACTTGGCAAACTGGTTATGCCCTGAAATTCAATGACAACACTAATCAGTGATGCCTCCAAACTTCAGCACTCCAAAAAGTCTCATAGCACTGCATCAAAGGTCACATCTGCACTGCATCAAAGGTCACACCGCAAAAAATCTAAGTTTTGGGACAGACAGGTCAGAGCAAACAGAAGAGCCCTGGAAGCTCAGTGGGTTAAGCGCTAACCTGCTGATCTAATGGTCCCAAGTTCGATTCTTGGAGTGGGAAATCCTTTCAACAAAACAGGTTTCCACTGCACACAGCCTTTCATCATCACCTTACCATTGTCCTGATATTACTGAAATACTGTTGAAAAGGACGTAAAATCTCAATTCAGCCATTCATCCATCTGGGCAAACAGAGAAGGCCCAGATCAGACAGCTGCTTTACAGCCTCCACTGTTTGCCATTCCGTCTGTGTCTGTTGGCTGAATTATTGCACTGTAAAACCAAACTGGTTTCATTATAGGAGAGATAGATAGTGTAGTAATTCTAGGTGTCCCAATTTATTTTTTTTTATTTTTATGGTATTTAGAAAACTGCCACACTTTACTATTATGAACAAACTGTTCATAGGACATTTGCAAGTCTATTTACCTTTACATATGAGACTGTGAGAAGTTGGAAGTTTGTTTCATCTATAACTGGTGTGTTCACAAGGTTGATCAGTGGTCCAGACTCTGTCACTGTAATATAGTTTGATATACCATATGAGCCGCGACACGAGAAAACCAACAAAGCGGTTGTGCGCCCAGCGCAGACTTAGATCAGCTTGAGCATCAGCGAAGCCTGATCAGACTCTTCCCAAGTGCTTAAAGAGTAGCCAAGGGTCTAAGCTACCTCCATGTGGACAGCGATGACTCTGATCAGACTGGGCAGATGCCCAGGCTGATCTGAGTCTGCGCTTGCCGCACAACTTTTTTGTTGGTTTTCTCGTGTTGTGGCCCACATTTATTGGACTATAAAACACAGTTTTCCACTCTGTAGAATGACCCCAAATATCTAAATCAGTCTTACGAATTTCTGCTTTGAGATGGATTTTTTTCGAAGGCAAAACACCCTTATTTAATAACCGAAGAAATACGGTATATACATATAAAGTCATATGCAAGACTTGCTTTGCTTTTTATTCTAAAATTCAAAATTTTAAGTTAGCTGAATATTTGGACATAAACATTTAGGTAAACAGTGCATACCAAGATAAGACTGCTCTGCTAAGGTGTCACCTGTCCTTTACAGGCAGCTCAAGATATCTTAAGCCAGAATCATGACCATGATCCAAAGATCTCATTTTAAGTTAACAACTCAACAGACCAGCTGAAGGGCAAATTCTAATGCACTTACAAATATAACGCGGCATCTGATTGGAAAACGTCAAAAATTTGCGACAGTATATTCTGCGATAAACTGTCGGAAACCTGACGTCATTAAGAAACGTGGCTTCTCATTGGCTGAAGTATGGTTTTACGCAGCTGAAAGCGCTTGCTGTGGGTGCAAAGTAGCACACTTTTAAAGGTGAAAAGTGCATTAGAATGGGGATAACTGTATTGAAAATTGTCATTTGGGGAGGTAAATCGTCGGTTTTATGGTCGCAAATTGCGTTTTACGGCTCCACTGGCGCGTTGCTGTAAAATGAAATTTCCGACCATAAAACCGACAATTTACCTCCCCAAATGACAATTTTCAAGACAGTTATCCCCTAATTGGTTTCCAAGAATAAAAAGCAAGCAAAAATCATCCTGAAGGTAGCTTAGTTAATAAACCAGTGCCACACAAGGGATAACATACACAAGACTTAGGTAAAACAAAGGTGCAGTTAGCACACAAATGGCAGCCACACACCATCGCTTACATGAAAAATTGTACATCAATATGTTATATTTACAATTTAATTACTGTCTCCTTAGATAATGCATTTATACTTATAATGCTTTCTTTTCTTCAAAGGAAAAACAGAGTCAACAAATGTCATCAAGGCGGAGCCAGTCACTACTAGGGTAGAGTCGGGTAACTTCAGACAGGGGGGTAAATTTGACATACCATTGCAAACAGTGAAAATCCAGATGAGAGGGCTCATCATGAGCCGTCTCATCAGGATTTTCACTGTTTGGCCAGTTATTTATGTTTTAGTTCCAAACAGCTGACATATAAAGGGTCCGAATTTACCCCGACTCTCCCCTATACATGAATGTTTGCAAGTGTTTCTTAGTTTACTGATCAATGTTAGCCTGATGTTGCAAGCATTGGGTCATGACCTAACATGTTGTTGTTCTGAACCCACCAATATTGGCAGTCTTTTGTATCAAATGTTGCATCATTGTCAATATGATTTTGTTTTGATACTGCATGCAGAAAGGACCTTATATTATGGTCAGTTTACCCTAATGACCTAAAATTTCGGAAACCAGAAAGTCATACAACTATTGTTCGAAAAATCATAGAAAGTTGATTTTACACAAGTTAATGCATCGAAATGATGCTCAGTGGATGGCAAATGTTGTAGACCCTAATCAAACTGCTCCTTGAGGAGCAGTTTGACCTGGGTCTACAATGTTTGCTCAGACATGTCTGTCCGAATATTTAGGGTCATTACGGTAAAGAAGAACCTACCTGTGTAGACTGTTTTACTGAGCTGTGCAGCCACGGACTCAGGAACTGGAACCATGCAAAAATCAAACAGATAACATGCAGAAACTGCCATGCAAAGGTAAGGCATAACAAAAATCCACATAACACGTGTGTCTCGCCTGTCAGCTTATAGTCACAAACACATGTAAACCAGAAATGAAACTGCAAATGCTGTGTCTCTCCCATGAACAATATACAGTCAACTCTTGATATCTCAAACACTGATATCTCTAAGTACCCTCTTATATCAAAGAATATAGCTTGGACACATTTCCTACTTTTTATTGAGCCTGCTTGCGGTGAGCGAGATATAGTCGCCCGTTTGGTGTTGGTGCGTCCCTCCATCTGTCTGTCCGTCCGTCGCCATATCTTGAGTTTGATAGACCCTAGGACCTTGAAACTTCATCACGATATGCCCCACAAAAATGCTAATTGGCTCCCACAAAACTAGGTCACTGTGACCTACTTTCACGAAATAGTACCACATATTTAGTTTTCGCCTGCAGCCCTATATCTGCCTTTTCAAAGGCCCCAGAACATTCAAACTTCATCAGTGCACGCATCTTACCACTCCAGATCACCTCAACAAAACTAGGTTGCTGTGACCTACTTTCACGAAAAAGTACCACATATTTAGTTTTCATCTGCAGCCCCATATCTCCCTTTCCAAACATTGAAACTCCATCAGTGCACGCACCTTACCACTCCAGATCACCTCCAACAAAACTAGGTCGCTGTGACCTGCTTTCACAAAAAAAGTACCACATATTAAGTTTTCGAGGTCAGCCCCATAGCTCCCTTTTCATAGGCCCCAGAACATTGAAACTCAATCAGTGCATGCATCTTACCACTCCAGGTCACCCCCAACAAAACCAGGTCACTGTTACCTCTTTTCATGGAAAAGCACCACATATTTAGTTTTCAAGGTAAGCCCCATATCTTTCTTTTCATTGGCCCCAAAACATTTAAACTTTATCAGTGTATGCACCTTACCACTCCAGGTCACCTCCAACAAAACTAGGTCACTGTGACCTACTTTCACGAAAAAGTACCACAAGTACCACATATTTAGTTTTCGAGGTCAGCCCCATATCTTTCTTTTCATTGGCCCCAGAACATTGAAACTTCATCCTTGCCTTAAACTACAGGTATCTCAAAGTAAATTTTCTGGTACCAGAAAATTTACTTTAAGATATCAGTAGTTTGAGATTAAGCTTGACTTTGAGATAACAAGAGTTGACTGTATCATACACATAGCTAAACCAGACAACATGATAAATGTTTACACTGCCAACATCAATGACAATGCTGGAAAAGTAATACCTACCGTAATATGCTTAAGTATTGGTACATCTAAAATAATTAATTTTCCATTTGTCCCAAATGGAAAATCAATTATTTTAGGTGTCCCAAAATTTAGGCACATTACAGTATGTTTGATTTTCTGTTAGTTGCGGGTGAGACCCATCCATTTAACAACCAATGACACAATATGACATAAGGAAAATTAGATATTTACAAATAAGAAGGACAAACTGTCCCATTGCTTCCAATTAATGAAGGATTATTAAAGGATTTTTTTTTCTAGATCCAGCTTTTGTTTAGGAACAAGCTGTCATAAAGCAAGTTGTTCGAATGATTTTGCATAAATTTTCTTTTGGCATTTAAAACATTTCATGGAGCAGAAAAAAATCCAGATTTCATGCAGTGATTATCAAAGTCATTTTAACCCAAGAATTTTTCTTGCTCTCTGTGAACTGTCACAATACAGAGCTAAACAAAGAACGACAACAAAAGTGTACTCCACAATCACAGAAGCATAACCCCTGTCACGCTTCTGATCAATGAAGGGGAGACAAAAATTAAATTTCCATAGTTAACTGCAAAGATAACATGTTCACTGCCAGCTGCCAAAAAAAAAAAAAGTAATAATAATAATACCTCAGTGCCACACACCCTTGTGATAAGCCTTTCACATGAGGGTTCTTCAGGTGAAACATTCAAGTATGTCTCAAAATGTTGCTTACAACCTCAATAGTTACTGAACAATAAGCCCAGAGGATTAGCTTCCCTTATATTGTAAGGCTAGACTAACAGAAACATGGGATTGGACAAGTGGTGGAACATGGCCCGAAATTTGGACTTGAATCCCACATGTCTGCTGACTGCTAAATGAATCAAGCTGAATCCAAGAACTTTGAGGAAAATTGACACCCCAGCCTCCAATTAGAAAAGCAATACCTATGTCTCTATTTCTTATTGTCACTGACAAGACAAAAGTTTAACCAGATTATGTTAAGCATTATTGTGAAGTATCTAGTGAATTATGAAATTCATATATGATTTTTATGATGACTGCATACAACACAATAAAACCCAACACCATAGATTAGCTAGATCACAACACAATGTACCACAGACTACAGATTCACAGACAGAATTCTTCATACTGTCACCACATATAAAAGCCAAACACCTATTGATACATGCAGAAACTGAGTGAGAAGAAGAGCCTAGCATGTTTGGCCATACAACACTAACAGACAAATATAGACAATAAGTGTAATATCTATATCCTGAGGGTAATTGGGTATATTTTAAGGGGAATCAACTCTGCCATTTTCAATTTTGCCTCCCTTTTCAGTAGGGATCAACTCTAAAAGGAAAAACTTTTGCTCTTCTCAGAAGAGCAAAATTCTTTCCTTTAAGAGTAGATCCCATTTTGGAAGAGCTATGTTGTCCGGGGAAGCAAGCAGGAAGTCACACAAGTTGCTCCCCTTTGTAAAAATGGCAGAAAAACCTGGAGGTATACCCATACAGCATAAAGAAATGAAGAAGACATCATCCTTCTAATCCCGCTACCAGTGCAGCAGATGTGTACCAACCAGTCATCTAAACATGCAAACACTGCTCTATGGCAATACATGTATATTTGAGTATTGCGAACAAACTTGTCTACAGGCAAATGTATGCTCCTCAGCCATGGTTTCTTGATTATTTTTCATTATTTCTACAGGAAAACCAATCTGATTGAAATCCGATCTTAAGCAACTGATTTAATTTCTGATTTTAATCAGATTGCATGAAAACATATAAAAGTTGTCAGAAGACAACAAAGCATTCCTAATGGGAGTAATTGAACCATAAAATATAGATCACAGATAGATGGCTTCACTGTTTTGAAAAGGACCTCTTTCTCGCCTCTCCGAAAGCAGTGTTGATAACTGGATAAGATCTTTTGTGCTATATTTGACTGGACAAGATCCTTTGTGCTATATTTAAGTCATCAATTCCCAAACTTCTTTTCAAAATATTCCATTTCATTCAAAACATATTTATATTTAGAGGCTGACACTTACTGACTCTTTTAGATAGGTAAGGTTGTGATCAAGATCCTATGTAAGTCATTACTTAATGAAGTTCTCATCATTTTTTTCTTTTTACAGAGGGAAATACTTTTCAATTTTAGATTTCAACTTGTTTACAAGAAGTAAGTGTGAGCATGTTGCAGTGTTGCAGACTTTTCTTGCCAGTTTTTAAAAACCATATACGACAAGTTTGGTCACAATTTAGCTAATGAGATAACAGATATACATGATAATAACAGAAAATGCCAAATGTCCTTAAATTACAAAAGGCAATCATAACAAGAGGCCCAAATGGGCCTGATATCGCTCACCTGGCTATTGTGCAACGGAACCATTCTGATACAAAATTGGTCCAATTCCACTGAGAATTTCTCATTTTCACATTTTGCTACTTTTAGTAACAGAGGCCAACTTGCCTGGTCTTTATATATTTACTTTTGAAACATCTCAATGCAAGAATCATTTTGCCACAAATTTCATCAAAATCCATTCAGGGGTTACTGAGATATTGCCAGTTTCATGTTTTGTGCTATTTGCCAGTTTCATGTTTTGTGCTATTTTTAGTAACGGCAGATGGCCGCCATCTTGGATTGCTAAAATGCAAAAAATCGAAAAGCCTTCATGCAAGGACCATTTTGACACAAATTTGGTCCAATTCCATTGAGATTTTCTGATTTTCACATTTTTCTATTTTTAGAAAAATTGGTATGACAATAGCTCACTATGGCCCTTCGGGCCAGGTGAGCTAAAAATAACTAATAATTCCAATAATTATTTTATTTCATGATAAATACTCTACACATCGATAATCATGTTTAGAAAAAACACTTAAAGCACCAAAAACAAAAACGGTTGAATCTGCAAACAGTGAAGATCCAGATAAGGTGGCTCATAATGAGCCACCTCATCTGGATCTACACTGTTTGCCCGCTATTCTTTATTTTCTTAATTTAACTTGGGTAAAAAAAAATTAAAATTTTGGAGACATAAATTTTATTGTCTGCTTTTTTGGTGCTTTAACCCTACTGCACTCGGAACAGCGATAACTCCATAGAGTTTGGCTGTTCTGAGTGCAATAGGGTTAAGGGTTAGCTGGCAACTCTGAGAAATTGATAAAGAGGGTAAATGAAAACAAATTTATGGGATAATTCTGATGAATATAAACAAAATATGTTATATGGAGAATCAAAGAAAAGTATTCTTTAATTATCTCCAGCTACCCAATTTATCAGTTCCCCTACAGAAACTCAACACCATTAGAGCCCCACCCATCCTTCATACCACTCATCTAAAGAACGCCCATATAGATAGTTCAGTCATGCTTTAATGGAAAATTTAAGGACATTTGGCAAGATTATATCTATATAAGACTAAACAAGATCAAACCTGTTATAAAATGACCAGTATCATCTATAGTTGGGAAAAGAAAGCATGTATGATATACTTTAACAATGAATGTCACTCAAATGAATAGCAGTTGTTACATAGCAAAAAGCAACAACACTCAAACAGCAAAAATGAACACTCACACAAACATATTCATAAATAAATTGAGCCGCGACACGACAAAACCAACAAAGTGGTTGTGCGCCCAGCACAGACTCAGATCAGCCTGGGCATCCGCCCAGTCTGATCAGAGTCTTCGCTGTCTGCATGGAGGTAGCTTAGTCCCTTAAAGTGCTTAGAGAAGACTCTGCTCAGACTAGGCGGATGCCCAAGCTGATCTGAGCCTTCACTGGGCGCACAACTACATTGTTGGTTTTGACAGACCCCACATCACATCTAAAATTATTTGGTATCCTTTCTACACCACTTTCCTCATAACTGCCCTATAAAGCAGTGCCAATTTAAATACAGGGTGGAATTATTCTAGTATATGAAATACAGCTGTATCATTTTAACACTTCCACCAACTCTTAATGACTGAAATGCTGTTGAAGAGGGCTGTAAATCTTGAATCTTCCTTCATTCCAAATCAAACCAATCAAATAGCAATGGATGCTTGCATAACAGTCAGGTAAATAACATTACTGTCAATCGGCCATTCATACTGCACATTCTCACATCAGCCTTAACACATAGGCATACTGATACTTGAAGCTCCAAAAATAGAAGTAGCTGGATTTGCAACCATTGTAGATCTAGAAGAGGCAGCTCATAATGAGTCACCTCATCTGGAACTACGTTTTCCCTCTAGTCACTTCCTATGCTTATTAATGGAATATGAAACATCATCTTTTTCAACTTTGTTGATGAATGATGATTTATGAAACTAAGGCAGAAACTTTCTAGCATGTATAAAGCAAACTGTTCTTAAATAAACAGCAGAGAAACTTACTAGCATAAAAGCTCTCCTAGCTTAAAGTATTATCATATAATTATTTTTGGTTATAAGACTTTTTTCCCCCCTTCAAAACAACCCCAAAAATCTAGATCTAATTAGATTTTTTGTTATATCAAGAACCATCTTATAAGATGGATTTTTTCAAATCTAGATCCTCATAATATGATGGATCTTGATTTTGTGGGTTATTTTGAGAGGGGACACCCTGTCTTATAACCCAATAAATACAGCACCTACCTTTAAGTCTGAGGTATTGTAGATATATTCCACCTAGGTAGGCATTAGCTAACATGTCAAAACTCCTTATCTTAACCTCCGTTCCCAACTTATCCACAACAAGTTTCAACAATGGAACATCTTTTTTGTCCACCCTCTGGGCAATGTTGATGTTGATCTGATAATATATAATATAGCCTGTAAATACTTAAAGCACCAAAATGAAAATACCTGAATTTTCAATGGTGTAGATCCAGATGAGGCGAATCACAATGAATTATCCATATGATACAGCCTGGACTAAACTTTTGAAATTTTGCAGATGTAAATTTTATTGCCTGCTTTTTGGTGCTTAAAGGGTTAAATCTCCAAATAAATTATACCAACTTTTATATATACAATGTAGTTACTTTAGGGGACCTACATGTAGTGTGGTTCATACTCTAATTATTACAATAAGTCATGCAACTTCATCTAATGTCAACACAAGCATTGCCATTCAAGATCTGACTGAGGTTCCCAGTGTTATGATGATGTGATGAGCTATCCATTTTATTTACTTAAATCAGTTTGTTTATAACATACTGTATACATCCTTGGGAATATTATATAAAATTGGAGGTGTAGTTTAGAGCCTGAAGAGTAAATAATCAGCCAGATGGCAGTCTCTTATACTAATGAACATACCTCATTAATGACAAATGTGAGTTCTAGATCTGTGAGATTATCCACCTCATGGGTTTCTGTACCAACAACCGCTTTCTCCTGTTGTACCTGTTTGTAAACAACATCACAGTAAAAGGATGCTTTTTCCATGGGCAAGGAAGTCTGCCATTTTCATTGTTGCCTTCCTTCTTATTGCCATTGGTGGCAACTCTTAAAGGAAAGAATTTGCTTCTGGAGAAGCAAATTCTATCCTTTAAGAGAAGCCACATTTTGAGTAGGGCTCATCTCACAGAAAAGCCAAAACTGGAAGTCTTAAAGTTGTCTCCTTTTAAATAAATTGCAGAAAAACATGGAGCATATCCTGTCACCTTAAGATATACAGGAAATTACATATGAGCCGCGACACGATAAAACCAACAATGTGGTTGTGCACACTGCGCAGACTCAGATCAGCCTAGGCATCCGCCATGTTTGATCAGACTTTGCGTTACGTGCTCAAAGGGTAGATAAGGGTCTAAGCTACCTCCATGCGGACAGTGAAGACTCTGATCAGACTGGGCGGATGCCCAGGCTGATCTGAGTCTGCACTGGGCGCACAACCACATTGTTGGTTTCGTCGTGTTGCGGCTCATATTAAAGATGTGTATATTATATTAAAAGGTGGGGAGGACCGTAACTAATGTTGAAAGAACTTGTGGTCCGACCCAATTGCTTGACATATTAAGAAGCAATAAAATATGTTTAAACTATTAAAGATGTCAATGAAGAAGAAAGACTTCTTTTCTCTACTTTACTGCTGCCCAATACTCTGCATCAATAGAACTGTTTTGTGATCTGAGGTCATCAAGAACTTAATCTGGTGTGCATATTTCAAATTATATAATAACATTGAAATGATATATGCTAAGCCACATCTTAGTCTTATTACTTACTAAGATTCAGCTTAACTGAATGTAAACTGCACGACAAGTTATCCAGAAACAGACAGATTAAATTAAGAGTAAGGGGCTGTAAGTCTGCTAAAAAATCACTGAAGTGTAACTTCAAAATGATATGCCCTTATCTTTCTCTATACTAAGTTTCAGCTTGATTGTATGCAAACTGTGGGGAAGTTGTCAGGAAACAAATAAGTTCTAGGATAGAGGGATGCCAGCAACATAACCTTATATGTCCTGTTTTTCCAAAAGGCACATAAAAATGATCTCACAACATGATCTTACCTCTGTTCCCACAATGCTCTGTGCTTTCTGAGCCATCTGACTTTCAACCATGTCTGCCATTGGTAAGGCACTAGGAGCCTGAAAAACAAACAATAATTGTTACTTAAAGACAGGACTTCTCTGCCAGGGGTCTGGTTCCCAGCAATACCATATCTTAGCTGTACAGGTAAAGGTGTGAAAATTTATTCAACCAATCAGTGGACCAGAATAATTATTACCAGCTATAATAATTTCATTGGCTAACTACAGGTGTTGACACTATGTGATCAAGAGACAGAATGACACTATAGATGAAATTAATCCTCCTTATATAGTACCACTCCTGTCTTTGTTTTATCATAAAAATCCTAAGATTTGGGACATATATATACTGACACATAAAAGAAACGTCCGTTTTCTAAGGATCTGTATCTTTTAAACAGGTAATGTTGTAGCCATAAAAAATAAAACAAAATGTGTCCCGAGCGTCTGGCACACATAAAGTTGCAACCAATTTAATTTTTTTCCATAGCCACAAGATTTATCGAACCTAATGTCAAAACACCATTTTTCATTCTCAGCAGCATTTTATTCATCAAAACCGGAAACGTTTTGCGTAAAACAAGAATTAGAAACATCGACGAACGAAAAATCATCTTTTAAAAACAAAATCCGCTTATTAAATGAACGAGAAAGGAGCCCAAAGTCTTCGATTTATAAAATTATCTCCCTTTCAATTAAATTAATAAAGATTTTAGAACTTCCGTATCTCCATAACCGTTCATCATTTTGACACCGTTTTTGTTTCAATTGACTATACTTGTGTACAATAATGACAACATGCATCAGAAAACAAAAATTACGGCTAAAATCTGATATCCCGGTGCACTAAAAGTCGGTTTTATTACCCCACCTCTTACAGAAAAGTAATCGAGTAATTTTGTAACCAAATTTTTGCAATGCTAAATGATACTGATTTCAATGCTATTGATGACTAGAAATGAATTCTGAAGTAGTCCTATGCCATTGACTTCCAAACTGATGGAACAACAAGGTAATGTTTGCGTGTATCTACGCACAGTCATGATCGACGTTTTGTGACGTCACTTTACGTGACAGATTTAAGCCAGTGGTTGTGACAATTTAGAATGCATCCAGCACCCATAAAATCTCAGCAATGTGTCTGCTCAGTGATGCTAGGATGAGCTGTGATGGTTAAAATTGGAAGAACACACTAGATACTGATTTTGTGACTTTCGAAATTTGGGTACTGAAGCATGGGACATTGTCATTGTCGACGATGTTCATTTAACGGATTTCCGTTCAACGCACACCATTGCTGAATAATCAACATTATTGAAACAAAACAGTTGAATGAAATGTCTGTGTGCATTTGGAATTCAGGGACACAATTGTAAAGCGGACGTTTCTTGTTTGTGTCAGTATATATGAGCAAACAGTGCAGATCCAAACCAGATTCCATCTGTATCTTGTAGATGCATTACTGCACTGGAAAACAAAGTGTTAAATTTTCAGGACAGTTTCTGTAGATTTTTCAAGGTCGAAATTTTTAGAATTTCTATGGTTAAGCCAGTGGATATTGTGACATGAATGCCAATCTAAAGTGTCACCCATTCTACATGAAATTGTTCTGACACATTGGGAGGCCAAAAAATCAATTAGTTCAATTTCAGGTCAACTACAGAAACTGGTTGAAGTGATAATTACAGCAACTTACATCAGCAAAGATATCCTCTGGTTCCTCACCGCCGGTCTCTGGCAGAGGTATACTCTGTACCATAGACAATATCTCCTGTAGACGATGGTCAGAGATGTTCAGACTCACCAATGGCATTTCACCTTTAATTTTCATCCTGAAATATCAGAAAATTATGGTATTTATTCGGCTGTAAAATAGGGTTGTGTTTTGTTATTGTTTAACGTCCACGGTAAACAGCTATGGTCATGTTTTGACGGTCAGTTAACCTAACCACACTATTCCTGGGCAGGCTTAGACCTCCTAAGCAGGTTGTCCCCACTTTTCATATAAGCTGGATCTAGATTTTTGAGATTGTTTTGGAAGAAGAAATATGGGTCTTCTGTCATATGCTCTTTTATATGAGCCTCGCCATGCAAAATGATGGCTTAATGTATCTACAAGTCTTGAACCAGCCTGTGAATTTGCTAAGTTTAGTTAAGAGTCATTTTGAGCCTATAGATTTCTGTGTCTATACATGGTGGGTGAAACAACAAATATGCTGTGACACGACAAAACCAACAAAGTGGATGTGAGCCAAGAGCCAGGGCAGCTGTTAAATCTGATCAGAGTCTTTGCTTTGCGCTTAAAGGGGAGCTAAAGGTCTAAGTTAGTCCCACATGGACTGCCATTGAAGACTCTGATCAGACTGGGCGAATGCCAAGGCTCATCTGAGTCTTTGCTGGGCACAGACCCGCCTTAAGCCGTAGCAGTCTGATCTGCAATGCTGTCTGAATACTTCAGGTTAACAAAATAAAGCATCGTAGGGAGAAGCAATATGGAATGAAATTGAGGCATATGGGTGCTCCTCAATATTTTTCCACCATTTTTACAAAGGGTAACAACTTTCTTGACTTCCTGTTTGCTTCCCTGTATGACAAAACCCTTCCAAATAGGCGTCTACTCTTACAGCAAAGAATTTGCTCCTAGAGAAGCATTTTTTTTTCCTTTAAGAGTTGACCCTAATTGAAAAGGAAGGCAAAACTGCGAGTTGCTTCCCCTAAAGTGTACTCATTCTCCTTAAGATGCCATGTATCCCTACTTACTTTGCCATCCTGGGGTCATTGTCAAACATACATTTCTGTAGACAGATGTTGATAGTGATTGGACGTAGAATATGCATAGGAGAGTCACCTATAGTTCTTGCTTGTTGCCAGTCTTCACCTGGGAAATATATATAAAGCATAAGAAATTCTGAGGATAATTTCCAGATAATTCTCTCATTCTACCATTAAACTGTATCAAGTGTTTCTCAGACATAAATCTAATGAGAGGCCATAGCATATGAAGCAGATCTAATTTATAGGGGCCTATATAGAGGAAGAACCAAAAGTTATTTCATTATTTCATAACCCCATCTAGCCCGAGTAATATGAATTTTGGGTGTTATTATCAATGGAATACTATACCTTTTATTGTGTTGTGGATTACAAAAAGAATCACATGAGATCAGACTCTGATACACTGGTAAGATATAAATTCATACAAAACTAACATAAACATATATCTGCCAGTCTCTGTGAAAACCGGGCTTAATGACATAACAAAAATTAACTAAATGCATCACTGGGAAGTATTAGCGTTTCTAAACATTTCCTGAAAATTCGAGATGGTTACCATTATTCATTACTGAGATATAGACTTTAGAAGCAAACAGGTAGTGCAGTTTCTTTATATGACGTTATTAACGTCACGCAAGTATGTTTTAACGTCAACGTCATTATGTTTGTTTGAACAAGCTTTCGGTGTGTGTTACACTAAATAACTTGGACAAAAAGTGTGTTTGCTCATTTTCAATGAGTATTTCATAGCACACACATGATAATTTGCATGATTAAACCTTCTTTCTCAAATGATAGGTCTTTATGATGGTATATCATATGTTTTCAAAGCTTTGGGATTGTGGAATAAGCAATGTCATGACAACATACATGTATGTCATATTTATAACTGAATTTTGCCTAAATTCATAGGCTTTCTGTTATATCTCAATGCCTAAGGTATTTTCATGGAAGTAAAGAGAGGTCCGAAGAATCATTAAATTTGATATTTTTCGTCCATTTACAACGTAATTATTACGTGATGTCATTAAGCCCTGTTTTCACAGAGAACAGCTCATATGTATTTTTGGTAGCACAAATGTAAGAATAAAACAAAATTGTGAACATTAACAGTTTAGTGATAACCATAAAAGTTCTAAGTATTGGGACAGATGGGTTTGAGCAAACAGTGCAGACCTAGATCAGACTGTTAAGTGCCTACACTGTTTGCCATTCCATCTGCATCAGTTGGATACATGACTGCATTGTAAATCCAGGCTGTTCCATTTTTAGGACAATTACTGTAATAATTTTTGTTGTCCCGATTTTTTTAATTTTACAGTATCTCTAAGAAAGTGTTGAACATACCAACATGAGCCATCAGCAGCTGTATTCTCTCAAGTTTTACATTAAATGTATCATAGGCTTTCTTCATTACTTCTTCAAGACCGCCCAACTGTAAATAAGAAAATATACTGTAATTACTATAATATTCAGAAATGGATCAATTCTACTCAAAACCAACTTGGACAAAGAATCAACTCAGCCCTTGGTCAGCTCAGCCCAGTGTATTATTACATATATCTGTCAAGACGAATGACATGGGTTCTCAAGCATACGAAACGACCTTGATACTACAACTGATAAGTTCCTTGTTGGTGATATAACATCTCAATAAGATTAAATCATTTGTAAAGTTTCATGACTAAATTCTAAATTTGAAAACCAAACTTTGTTTTCAAAGTGTAATGGATGTGCAGCTATTAAACATGTGGTTTGATTTTAGTATTTCTTCTTGAGGTGGCAAATTTGAAATAAAGATTGATATCGATTAATATTGTCATCAATAACTTCCCTTGAAAAGAAATGCCTACAAATAATAAAACAACAAAAGCTGTTTTCCTTGTTTTGCAACAAACTGATATGATAAACACTTTTGTGAACTTTCATGATAAAATTCCACACAGTATAGAATTTATGCCCAGATGAGACAGAAACATGGATGTACAGATACCGGTAACACTTAATGCCCTTCCATCATTCAGGCGGAGGACATAGAAACAGCTGCTGATGCAGGGGCTGAGGCGAAAGTGCTTCTTATATTTCATACAATGTGAGAAAAGCAATGGGTGACTGACTGATTTGATTTGGGGCACCTACCTGACCCTCTGTTGTTTGACTCTTCTCAGAACTGACCTTAAGGTTACCAAGGTCAAGGACAAGTTTAGAAACTTCTCTGAAATAGATGAAAATATATATACATATATAGTCATCACTTAAGACTTCTGAATCATATATCTAAGGCAATAAATTATGGACCTTTTTGTCACTTGGCATCATTTGGTTTATCAACAAAATCATTTCAGTAATGTCACATGTTCAGCCCTACTTCTTTAATGTTTACACCCAAATTCACCCATCTTCTTTAATGGTTACAACCCAAATTGAGCCCTACCTCTCTAATAACTCATATAATACAACCCATATTCAGCTTTACTTATCCAATGGCTATAGCCCAAATTCAGCCTACCTATCTAAGAAGTTTAAATTTCTGTTTTATTGTGTATAAATCTTATGTTCATGTATTTGACACGTGTCAGTTGTTGAAAAAATTTGAGAAATAAAGTTAATGCTACAGTGAGTGGATACAAGGGAAACTAGAAATGTTTTTCAGAGAAAAACTGATGTCCCCCCACCAGCCCATTTCCAATCCCCCCTGGTTCTAAAGATATCCTTCATAGATGACTATGTCCTTGCAAATGAAGTCGAGGTCACCAAAATCTAATCAGCTCTGAAAGTTGACCCAATGATGTATCCATACAAGTTTGGTCAAATTCCATCCACAGGTTCAGGAGATATAGTGAGTACAAGAAATTGTCAGCTAAGTCCGCCAGTGACCTTGAAAATGAGGTCAAGTCACCAGAATTTAATCAGCTCTTAAACTTGTCCCAATGATGTATCCATGCAAGTTTTGGTGAAATTCCATCCATTGGTTCAAGAGATATAGTGGGTATAAGAAATTGTCATCTAAGCCCTCCAGTGACCTTGCAAATGAGGTCAAGGTCACCAAAATCTACTAGGCTCTTAAACCAGGCCCAATCATGTATCCATGCAAGTTTAGTGAAATTCTATCCATTGGTTCAAGAGATATCATGGGTACAAGAAACTGTCATCTAAGTCCTCAAGTGACCTTAAAAATGAGGTCAAGGTCACCAAAATCTAACCAGCGCTTAAGCTTGTTCTAATGATGTATCTAGGCAAGTTTGGTGAAATTCCATCCATTGGTTCAGGAGATATAGTGGTTACAAGAAATTGTCATCTAAGTCCTTCAGTGACCTTGAAAATGAGGTCAAGGTCACCAAAATCTTCTCAGCTTTTAAACCTGTCCCAATTATGTATCAATGCAAGTTTGGTGAAATTCCATCCATTGGTTCAGGAGATATTGTGCATACAAGAAAATGTCAGCTAAGTCCTGCAGTGACCTTGAAAATGAGGTCAAGGTCACCAAAAAATAATCAGCTCTTAAACTTGTCCCAATGATATATCCATGCAAGTTTAGTGAAATTCCACCCATTGGTTCAGGAGATATTGTGCATACCAGGAATTTTCACGCCATTTAAGTCCTCCTGTGACCTTGAAAATGAGGTCAAGGTCACCAAAATCTAATCAGCTCTTAAGCTTGTCCCAATGATATATCCATGCAAGTTTGGTGAAATTCCATCAATTGGTTTAGGAGATATTGTGCATACAAGAAATTTTCACGCCATTTAAGTTCTCCTGTGACCTTGAAAATGAGGTCAAGGTCACCAAAATCTAATCAGCTCTTAAGCTTGTCCCAATGATATATCCATGCAAGTTTGGTGAAATTCCATCAATTGGTTCAAGAGATATCGTGCATACAAGAGTGGGACGCCGACGCCGACGCCGACGCCAACGCACCGGGAACTGTACTGAAAACAATATGTCCCCCCTCACCTTTGGTGGGGGGACATAATCACTCTGTCCAAAAACATTTGTCTCCCTTATGGTGCTCCTCTATGAGGGAAGAATTTGCTCTTAGAGGGGAGGCAATTATTTTCTTTACAAGTAACTCCCTAGGAAAAAAGAGTTTCAAACAACCTACAGCCAAGCTTCTTTCTCTAGTTATCTCCATTCGAATACAGCAGCATACAACACTCCTTGAGTTGTATCCAAACACCTCTAGAATGGAAAAATTAAACTTACTTTTGTTTCTTCAGCAGTCCCCCATGAGGCACTATAACATAAGATGACTTGAGATCCACAGCTATTTCTGTATATTTCTTCTGGTCTATGGCATGTTGGAGGCCTGTCGCTGATTGCTCTTTTATCTGTTCATATTTTGACATTGCTGCCTGGGATAACCTAAAAGTATAATTTATATGCTTTAATCTTTGAAACCCAATCAAAACTTGAGTGATAATTGGTAGCCAATGCATCCAACAGTCATTACATGTATTCCTCCTGGCATTTAAAGAGCCAAAAAGGAAAACTGTAGAATTTGCAAATGAGGAATAGCAATAAGAAACAGATACTGTATATGCAGTAATTTTTGTGGGTTCAAATTTTAGCGGTTTAGGGGCAAAAACATAAACATAAATATTCGCGATTTTTAATTATCATTGTTAGCAACATGCACAAAAATCAAAATTGCTTCATATTCACTACAGCCAGTTCTTTCATTTACCTGTGGCAGGGCGGCATGTTAATGAAAGTACTGGCTCAAGTGACAAGTACCAGAATTTACCAAAGCAAACAGAAACAAAATATATAGACATTGTGCCTACTGTAAATACTTTTTAAGAAACAGGAAAATAATTAGCGATTTTAATATTCATGGTTTCAAAGTGACCGCGAAAATGTTGCATATACGGTAGTCTAAATGATAGAGGACCTGTTGACTTTGTTGGTATGTCTGAGTACTGGAAGTACTGTAGCATAACTGATTGGTGCAGCATGGAAAGGGATTTTCAGCCATGAATGTACAGTTAATACTGAAATCAGTCTGAGAATCAGCACAGATGAATCAGAGACTTCACTTTTCACATTTAAGATTTCCAAGTATTCATACACTGTATATGTTAGCAGGAAAGATTCTGATCAGACTGTATGTGCAGGCTGATCTTATTTTAGTCTTCCCTGTTCACACTTGCAATGAGTTATCTTTTCACAATGATGTCAATAAAATGATCTTACTGTTTGAGCTGTATATCCTTTGGAGGCTTGAAGAATTCTGCCATCTGGTTCACTGTAATCTGTAGACAAACAATAACTAATGTCTAATCAAGTGAAATATGCCACATAAATCTGTGAAATCTTGTTTCCTTTACATCGTACTTAACATTTAAAGCGCCAGAAATAGAAATAGAAGAATTTGCAAACAGCATTGATCCAGATGAGGCGGTTACCAATGAGCCACCACATCTAGATCTACACTGTGTGTGTCCTCTAGTCTTTGAATTCTAAATAAAATATAGCTTAAATTCAACAGTTTTTGAAATTTTACATCAATGGTAAACAGCTATGGTCATGTTGGGACAGTCAGTTCACACCTAACCACACTATTCCTAGGCAGGCTTAGACCTCCTAAGCAGTTTTACCAGAACTACATGCACAAACTTTTGCCAGTAACTGACAACTGCCCTTCTTGAATTTGTGGAAGGAGAAATGAAGGTATGTGGCCGGACCGGGTATCAAACCTGGGACCTCTGGCTTGAGTCAGATGTGCTACCGACTGCGCTATGTGGCTTGGCCTTTTACGGATGTAATTTTTTTCCTCGAATGTAATTTTTTTCCTCTGCCTTATTGGTGCTTTAAGGGTGAAAGATATGAAAGGATTTTATTTATCAATCTGCCTCTACGTAAGTCAGTGAAAAAATTTATTATTTGCAAATGAGTGCAATGGTATAACAATCAGACAATTTCTATTTCCTTTACTCAAAAATCACTATGAATGCTGCTTTATTTTGAAGTGTCACAATATCTAAATGTTTGTATTAATATTTCAATACTTACAGCATCATACACAATCTGTAGAGGTCTGGCATTGAGCCTCACTCTGGCATCACATCCCTGGTCAAGAGGATTAGTCTCAAACAAGAAATCTATCAGAGAGAGAACCTGCTGAGCTGTCTCTGTTTGTGAAGTTATCATCTGGGGAACAAAGTCTTCTTGCTGTGTACCAAGTAATGTGAACTTATCCATCTTAGCTTCCACACTGTTATAAACAATGAATAAAACTTTTTTTCAGCTAACCTTTGGTGGATGGGTAAACCTCCAGGGTTTTTACCATATTACAAAGGGAATGCTGTTTGCTTCCCTGAGAGATATAGCAGTTAGAAAGTTAGTCTTAAAGGAAAGAATCCACACCCTAGGAGCAAATTCTTTCCTTTAGTAGTGGATCCCCACTAAGAAGGAATGTAAAACTTAAAATGGCAATTGTTTCCCCGATAGTACATAGTATTACATTTACCCTAATTATGCTAAATTTTCCAAAGAGCTGACTATATGTATGATTTATAATGAAATGGCTCATGCCTTGAAACATATGCTCTACCATAAAATCCTACTGCAAACAGTGCAGATGCAGATCATACTGCTCCTAGAGAAGCAGTCCAATCAGGGCTAAACCATTTGCCATTCCATCTGCATTGTTTGGACCCATAAATGTATTGTAAAACCAAACTGTTCCATTTTTAAGGACAAATACTGTAATTTTTTTAGGCATCCCACCTTTTTAGAACTTTTACTGTAATTGTTTGGCCTGGCATGTCTGAGAAGACAGTGAAGGCCCATGTCAGATGCCTTTGGGAGCAGTCTGCTTATACAAGCAGTCTGATAAGGGTCTTCACTGATTGCCATTGTGACAACAGTTTTATACAGAATCACCTCACACAACAAAAGGATTTGATTAATTTCCAAAAGGATGTACTGATGGTTGACTTGTGGTTTTACAACCCTTTCTACAGTATTTCAATCATACTGAGATGATGAGAAGATGATAATGAAAGGCTGTGTGCACTTTCAGATTAATTGTTATAGTGTCTCGCAAAGCAGGAGATAAGAGTCTGTTGACAATTCTGTGATAATTTTCTTATTTCTCCGTAAAAACATTTGGTGTGACCTCTTATTTGAACCACCTTGGCAAGACGGTTCTAATGAGGGGTAACAACATGTTTTGATGGAAAAGTAGCAAAAATACTTTGGTAAGATTTTTTCATGTCTTTAAATTGTGACCAAAGACCCTATTTTTTATCCTTTTTTTATCTCTTTTTTTACATTTCCCATTAAATTTTCAAGTTATTCTTTCACTCTTTAGGTAATTCTATGCAAATAGATGAGGCCATTTCACTCACTTCTTTTAAAATTATTTTTAACTCATGTAAAACAAGAATTGCTATACAAGCTAAGTATTGGGACAGATAGGTCTGAGTAAACAGTGCACATCCAGATCAAAGTGGAAGTCTACACTGGTTGCCATTCCATCCACACCTCCTGACTGCATTACTGCATTGTATAACCACTGTTCCATTTTCAAGACAATCATGTAATAAATATTTCAGGTGTCCCAATTTTAGAATTGTTATGGTAAGTTACCTGACAGCACTGGCAGCTGGTCTCTGTCCTACTGAGGCAAACACATTCTTCAGCTGTAATTTTAAAATCTGAGGATCTCTGAAATAAACATTTTACATGGTGTCAGAAGACATGCAAATCAACTGGACAAAACTTCTACATCTATAGTTGACAATCTTGGGGCGTGTTGTTCAAAATCAACAACATTGTTAGTTTCATTAAAATTTCAACAATAGAATCTCAAATATGCCAATATTTTTGGTTGAAAAAATGTGAGAAGCTTTTGCAATACAAAAGCTGGTGAATTTGGTATAAAGCCGCAAAACACTTAACAAGTTAACCTCTTTACCAGCTTGTAAAGCTAACAATGCTTTGAACAACTGGGCCCTGGGCCTGGTTGCTCAAAAACTAACAACGTTGTAAGTTAACAAGATGCTATATTTTCAAACATTGTATGCAAAAACGCTGCCATTTTTTGTGGAAAAATTTGAGATGCAGTTCAAAAGCTCCTCAAACTTTTTCAGCAAAAAACATTAGTACACTTGATTTCATGTGGGCTAGAAAATGTTACAAATCCTTGGCTAACGTCTTTGTTAAGCTAATGATGCTTTGAACAACAGGACCCTGTATTACAGTATTTCTCCGAGAGACGCCACATTTGCTTCTGATGCTATCAAGCTTCCATGGCCTGGTGCCAATAAATGCAATTCTGAAGGAGCCCGAAAAAGACAAATGGAAATATACATTCTATATGGTGGAATATGGGTCAGGTTTGGTTGACTGTCAAAAGCAACAGAATTTCAGGTTATTAAACTTAGGTCTGGTCTAGTCTATCCAATAACCTTGCAAGGTTGTTGGAGCACCATCTTGTCTCCAGAATTCCTGAAAACACTCTATAAAACAATCTGGTTCGTACATGTCTAGCAAATCAACAGCTTTGAAAGATTTCATAAACATATGACATGCTTCATCGTATTGCCTGGTATGTTCTGTAACGCATGAGAAATTTCAAGGTCTACACGACATAATACTCACTTTTTCTTGTCATCTTTCAAGGTAAGAGACATGTTGTTGAGTTTAGTAACTAGTCGCACAGCCACAAACTGAAACAGTAACAACATGACAATGAACTCCACTTTACACTTACACAGAGTTAACAAAAACTTCTGTATCTGGACAGTGCTAAAACTAGTTCCAGAAACTCAAGTTTCCAACAAACTTTAGCCCATTGGCACAAACTAGTATACTGTCTAGGGCAGCAAATTCTTTCCTTTATGGGTTAATCCCCATTAAGAATGGAGGTAAAAATCAAAATGGCAGAGCTGCTCTCTCTTAAAGTCTACCTATTCACCTTCAATACTCTATATCAAATGTTAAGTATCTTATTTTCTGTTTAGTTCTTTGACTGATTAGTAAACCAGAACAAAAATTTTGCAGAATGCAGTGTGTGATTCCATCTGTGTTTTGTTACACAGTTAAACCAAAACACTCAACAAAGGTTTCATGCCACCGATGTTAAACACCTGACAAAGATTTCACACCAATAATGTCACTAATGACAAAGACTCCAGAAATGTAATACTTACCTCTTGCTTATTCTAGTAGCCAGCAAGATAAAAATTGTGCTTTTTTCCTCGCACTTATTTCATAACAGGAATGGCAGTGTCGAGCAAGCCAACTATTTTTCCTTTTGTTTTTGCAACTTCCAGTTTAACAGAAAAACCAAAAGTATGTGCTTTTAATCAAGCATGAAAAATTTCTTAGACCAATACTATACCCTATTATGTGTTTATAAGCAAGTAATACTACATGAAAGTATACCTCTTTAGGCAATGTAGGATCTGCCTCATTCTCCTGGTAACCAATAGCCTCATATAGCTTGTTCTTCTCTTCCAGGGAAAACTGCTCATAGAACTGCTCCTCTGATAAAATAAACCACAACAAACTCGTTACACAGCTTTCTGTATCATTTACTATATAAAGCTATTATTTTTGACACTGGTTATTTTTTATAACCGTATTAATCCTAATAAACACCCCTGCTCTTATAAACGCTCCCTGCTTATTTTCCGAAAATAATGTTGTATAAACTTGTATGAATTCCTGTTTGCTTATCTAAATGTGGTACCTCTCTGAAATGGGGTCTTATCTTAAAGGAAAGTATTTGCTCCTAGAGGAGGAGGGAATACTTTCCTTTAAGAGTAGTTCCCACCCCGCTAGTGAAAAGGGAGGCAAAAACAGTAAAGAGGCATACCCATTCACCTTTTGTACTTTTTATTAGAAGTATTTTGACAATGGCTGAATTACTACACCTTATGCTCTAATTAACATAACCCCTTTCGTAAAATGCAACACCCCGGGGCATTTAATAGGATTAATACGGTAATTAGATTTAAAGTAACTTGGTACACTTTCATGGAAAACAACTCTATTATTTTCATTTTTGATTTCTTTCTCAATGGGAGTCTACTCTTAAAGGAAAGAATTTGCTCCAATTGGAGTAGACCTCTTTATGGAAGGATTAGTTGTCACTGGAAGCAAAGTGGTCTAGTCTAGTCTAGCCCATAACCTTGCCCAGTTGCTGGGACACAAAAGATCGCATTGAACCGAACAGGAAATCATATATGCTGTTCCCCTTACAATTAAACAAATATTAACAGATGTTGATAACAGTTTTGCAAATGTTATTTTTCATAATTTCTTGTCAAAAGTACTTGTAGGTTTACATTTTACATATCTAAAATGCTTGTTTGTTGAATTTTTGGACATTACAGTAAATGATTATGTTGACCCAATATTAAGGTTAACTATAGAAAAGGTATGAAGGAACAGCTTTGCTCTCTTTTGATTATTTTAAAACAAAAACAGAAATAAAATAAATAGTTTTGTTATTCCAATGTCCTATTTGTTCTTTTGGTTAATGGATACTGAAACAATTTGAATTTAATGCTCTTCAATATTCAAACACATGCCAAGATATCCAAAATTTATTGGGTAGAAGTATCATTTAATACAAAACATTGATTCCTTAATTCCTCACTGAAACCCAACATAGCAGATGGCGCATATGTTCAAGTATTTGATATTTATTTTTTCTTTTAAGTAACATGAAACATTAAAATAGTCTTACGAATGGCTTTTTCATCTCCTTTCCCTTTTTCCTCTTTCTTCTTCTTCGAGCCTCCGCCTAGCCACCCACCAAACCATCCACTGTTCTTCTTCTCTTCTGCTCGCTTTGCTCCACGTTTTGCTGCCTGCCAAGTCATAACAGTAAAGTAATCAGTATATCATAATATGAGTGTAAGGGCCTGGTTGTTCAAACAATCATTAGCTTAAAGAAGTTGTTAGTCAAGAATTTGTTAAGTACACACAAAATCAAGTATATTGATATTTTTTGCTGAAAAATGTGACAAGCTCCTTACATTTTTTTGCCAAATACTGGCAGTGTTTTTGCATATATATTTGAAAATATTATGTCTCTTTATCTAACATCATTAGTAATGAGCCGCAACATGGACATCAGAGTCTTCACTGTCCCTATCTTAGACCCATAGCTACCCTTTAAGCACACAGCAAAGTTTCTGATCAGGCTGGGCAGCTGCCCAGGCTGATCTGAGTCTTAGCTGGGCACACATGCCACTTTGTTGGTTTTGTCGTGTCGCAGCTCAGATATACAATCTATGACTCCTGAGGATTCTAAAATTAAAGAATTGACTCTAATGAATTTGTACAGAGGAATAGGCCGATAACAGTGTTTACTGTTCTCAAGTAATCTAGTACTGTTTTTCCCTTATCTCCACTCTTTGATTTAATGAAAGGTCTGACATCACTAATCTGGATATACTAATATGTTGCATTAAAATGTATAAATTTTTGTGAATTTTATCCATGTGTAAACTCTGGCAAATGATTCACAAACTTCAACATAAAATTTTTTGCGAGTCATTCAGTTTGTGAGTCAATTTCTGGCTTCCGACGATGGAAGGCAAATTCTTTCCTTTAAAAGTTGACTCCCATTGAGAAGGGAAGCAAAATATGAAAATGGCAGAGTTGCTTCCTGTGAAAGTGTTTCCTGTCATGTTAAGCCATGACCATGATCAAATTAAACTGGCAGGTGCTCACTACACATGCCAAAAGACAATTTTCTCACCATATGGTTACTATATTGTCCCAAAAATAACCCCAAATATCTAAATCAGTCTTGTGTAATTCTGCCATAAGATGGAGGTTTTCTCTTCCAAAACAATCCCAAAATCTAACTCTTAATTCTAGCAATGTTTTGGAAGGGAAAATCGCAGTCTAATAACCAAATAAATACAAGATGACTTAACCTCTAGTTCTGCTTGCTGCCTCAACACTGTGATATTGAACACATCTAGGTACTTCTCACAATCCTAAAGGAAAAGAAAATATAAGTGACCATTACAAACTGGACAAAAATTTTACTTTGCTACTTTATGATTTGTCAAGATCACAGGAAGTAGTGTGGGAAAAGCTACATCTATTCCTGCACAATGACACAGAGCACGCCCAGCAATCAAACAATCAGGGTAAAGATATATCACAAATAATGTTAAGCCCTTTCTTTAATCGATTTCAGACATGTATTGGTTGATAAGAACTCAGATGAAGCAATCAGAGACTAGTGCTACTGTTAACTTATTGACACGACTGCTCATTAAATCTAACAAGAATTCCGTGGAACTCTATGTCACACCTGCCTTGAACTTCCACTGTAGTAAAGGTAAAGTTGAAAGTGTATGAGAAATAGACAAAAACACTTGGGTCAACACAATTTTGGATGTAAAATTTTACTAAGTCAGAAGAGCATGAAATATAGCTCAAGGACAGGAATAACTGCACATACCTCATGAGCATTCTTAGAAGAAACTTTTTGCCAGGTTTGATGATTGTAGGTATCATACTTTGAGATGAAAGGACTAAATCGCTAGGTTTGATATAATTTTGGATGAAGACAGCAGAGCATGAAATATAGGTCAAGGGTAAAATTAATTGCAACATCCCTGAAGAACATATTAAGAAGAAACTTAATGCCAGGTTTGATGATTGTAGTTATTATAGTTTGTGAGAAATGGACTTAAACACTAGGGTCGACGCATTGTTGGATGTAAAACTTTACAAAGTCATCAGAGCATGAAATATAAGTCAAGGGTATAAAGAGCAAAAGTTCTCCAGAACATTCTAAGAAGAAGCTTTATGCCACGCTTGATGATTGTAGGTATCATAGTTTGTGAGAGATGGTATTAAACGCTAGAGTCGACATAATTGTTGATGGACAGACATACTGACAGAGAGACGGACGAACGGAATGACTGACAGACGGACAGAAAAGCGAACTCCTATACCGCACCTTGCTAAAGCAAGTGCGACAAAAATGCTGACAAACACCTCTTTTTATACCTTTGAATCAATCCTTATGATGACAATATATTCATGAATTTTTAGAACAGCATGTACTAATATATGGTCTCTGCCTCCCTAACAAAGCTGTTTTTCGCTGAAGATTACTACTGAGCACAAGTCTTAAATTCTTAACTCAGTTTCACTCTTCTGTGATCCATACATACCAAAATGCGGGGCAGTAAACCTCCAAGGGCTGACCTCTACAGAAATGGGAGACAAAAATTCAAAGAACTGAAGTGCTTCTCCTTAGGGTACATACAGAACTAGAAAATGTGTTTATGAAACACTATGCCCCCAACCATATGCTTGCCTCTAAACAAGGTTCATCCAATAATGCTTGTTCCTTTGTACCATAGGCTTCAATGCACTACGTCGAAAAAGGGGCTTAACTGAGTAAAAAATTCACGATTTTTTTTTTTTCAAAAGTTAATCAGGTCATCTACACCTTGGGCAATATCTTCCTGCAAAAAATCATGATCCTAGCGTCAGGGGTTCTCCAGATATTTTGTTCACAAGGTTCCATAGGCTAACAATGCATTAAGTTGAAAAAGGGGCATAACTCAATCATAAATTCACAATTCTTTTTCAAAAGTTAATCAGGTCATCTACACCTTAAGCAGTAACTTCTTGCAAAAAATCATGCTCCTAGCATCAGAGGTTCTTGAGATATTTTGTTCACAAGGTTCCATAGGCTTACAGTGCACTAAGTCAAAAAGGGGCATAACTCGGTCAAAAATTCACGATTTTATTTCAAAAGTTAATCAGGTCATCTACACCTTGGGCAATGTTTTCCTGCAAAATTACATGATCCTAGCATCAGGGGTTCTTGAGATATTTTGTTCACATGGTTCCATAGGCTAACAATGCATTAAGTTGAAAAAGGGGCATAACTCAATCATAAATTCACAATTCTTTTTCAAAAGTTAATCATGTCATCTACACCTTAGGCAGTATCTTCCTGCACAAAATCATGCTCCTAGCATCAGGGGTTCTTGAGATATTTTGTTCACAAGGTTCCATAGGCTTACAATGCACTAAGTCAAAAAAGGGGCATAACTCGGTCAAAAATTCACGAATTTTTTCCAAAAGTTAATCAGGTCATCTACACCTTGGGCAATGTCTTCCTGCAAAATTACATGATCCTAGCATCAGGGGTTCTTGAGATATTTTGTTCACAAGGTTCCACAGACCAAGTTGAAAAAGGGGCATAACTCTGTAAATACATGACCGGCGGAAAAAAGAAAGGAAAAAAGAAAAAATACGGGTCTGCTTATTTTTCATGTACAAATTTCAAGATCCTAGCATAAGCGGTTCTTGAGTTTCCCACCTGCCAAAAAGTGTTACGGACGGACAGACGGACGGATGGACAGACGGACGGACGGACGGACGGACAGGCCCAAACCAATATGCCCCCTCAACTTCTCCGAAGTTGGGGGCATAATAAACAGTGTAACCAAGGTTCCCTACCTCAAGCTCCTTCTGCAGGTCTCCTGGTACTTTCTTACTTTCCAACTTCTTTATGTAGGCTTCTCTGTATTTATGCTTCATAGTACGATGTTCTTTTATATGGTTCCAAGACCACATTTTTCTCCTTCTCCTCACTGTCTCTTCCAAAATACTAGTGTATGCATAATGCCACCTATGGTGAAAAGAAATGTATATCTATCCATAATAGCTACTTTGGTTCTAGGCCAAACCCTATAGTTAAGGTCCTTAACTGCTGCCATTATCTTCTAAAAATTCTTAGATACCTTCAATTCAAAAGAAGTAGCTCTATACTTGATTCTGAGTCTCTTTGCCCTTAATGCTGAACAAGCTTCTTTACCTTCAATTCTGAATCAGTCTGTCAGCTTTAATCTAAACCAGTCTTTAACCAATCCCATTACGGTTAATTCTATAAGCCAGTTCCATTACCCTGGACTCTAAAGCCAATCCTGTTACCTTTGAATTTAAACCAACTCATTACCTTTGATTCTTTACTAATCCCACTACCTTTGATCCTAAAACAATTCCATTACTTATGACTCTTAACCCTCAGTCTCAATACTTCTGACTCAATACCTTTGATTCTCAACTAGTTTCAGTCTTCTTGGTTCAAATTCAGTCCCAGTAACTTAATACCTAAACATATTTTTTGTTTTTCGTATTTGATAAACCAGTAATTTCTTTTTCAATTCTAAACAAGTCCTTTTAGTTTGAGTCATTTTCAATCTTAAACCTATTCTTTTACCACCAGATTCTACTCCACCAGTCTCTTTACAGTGGACTCTAACCCAGTCCATTTACTTTTGTCTCTGTAACTCTGATTCTAAAATAAGTGCCGGTAACTAGGTGGGCTGAGCACTGGCCTGCTAAGCCCGGGTTGATTCCTGCTGGAAGCAGAAATCTTTGCAACCATAAATGGGACTTCCACTGCACACACCTTTACACACCTTTATCACCCGCCAGTCATACTGATGAGACTGAAATACTGAATCTCAAGTCATCCAGCCATCCATCTGGTTCTGAACCATTCCCTTTACATTCAGTGCTACAGAAGTAGCAGTCCTTTTATCTCTAATTCTAAATCAATCCATTTGCCTTTGGATCCAAATCAGCATTTTTACAATTCTAAACTTAACCTTTCAACATTTTCGTCTGTTTGACAGTATGGTAACTTCATGTTCCTTTTCAAACAGTGACAAAAATCACTTCAAATAAATGCAATTAATCAGAGATAAAACATGCAAGAAGAAGCACTTACCAAGTTTTTATATTTCCTTTAAATGGTACAGCAGGTTTGTATTTCTTGTATATACCCATCAGATAGACTCTTTCAAAACCTTCCAACATTTCTAGTACATCATTGTACTGTAAATATAACATCACATATGTGCTTATCCTAATGTTAATGGGACACCTAAAACCACTGATTTTCAATTTGTCCCAAATGGAAAATTAATGGTTTTAGGTGTCCCAATGTTTAAGCAAATTAGGGTACAGCACAAACATTATAAGACCAGGTCAGATGAAAACTCATTTTAAGGTGACTGGTTACAGCTGTTTGCATGCCTGCCAATAATTATTTTCAAGGCAGACATTAGAGTGTAATACTGGTTTTTGTGTCAGAAAGCCCCTACTCAAAAGGGGTCTGGCCAAAAAATTGCCATATGAGGAAATTCTAGCTTTCAAGAATTGAATCCTCCAGAGTGGCAAAAATGAAAATGGGTCAGAGTTGCTTCACCTGACAGCATACCTAGTCATTATAAGCCATGAACAAAATTTACACGGCCAGACCATTCTGCACATATGAACAGGTTAGCCAGGCACACACGCTAAAGATTGTCCTTGTAGATCTGAAACAGCAAACTACACATGGGCTGAAACATTGCTGAAATCTGAATGAAATCACCTTCATCATACTTATATTTCTTATCAAAGCTAATGCTACAAAAATTCCATGGAGCACAGTGTTGCCTGTATGAAGATTGTCACAAACAGAAGTAAACAAGAAAACTCAATGGAAGTTTACATTGCTGCCAATAACGCTGATGCTGATGGAAAAGTACCTTCCTGTTTTGCTTTCTGCAGTTCGCAGGGGAGACAAAAATTTGTTTTACAGTCTAACATATCTCAAGCTGTTGAGAGCCTCCAAAACTTACCTGGACTTTAGCTAGCCCCACTGAGATCTCATCAAATATGATAGTGAGGAATATCTTTGGTACTTTATACTCCTGTTCATCAGGCTTGGTGTTCAGTCTCAGGTGAGCTACTGATGATATTGGCCGAATCACTGAAACAGAGTCAACAAGTTGCACCTATCAGCAAACACATACAAGGGACAATCAAAAGGTTCCCAGAAAAGTCCTACATTCTCATTACTATTTTACTGACTTTATTCAATAAGATTTCATCTTTTGCAACTTTGATGGATTTGTGATTTATGCCTTCTAAAATTACTGAGTCAATGATTTACCATATCTCTTTGCAAATAAGATGGAGATTTTTCCCTACCAAAACAATCCAAAAAGTCTGGATCTGTCTTGTCTTCCAAAACAATCTCAAAAATCTAGATCCATCTTACAAGATGGATCTAGATTGGTAAAGATACACTTATCTTATAGCCAAATTTCCCACAACTGAGTTGCATATTCTGGGTACTTTAAGGAGAGAAAACCCTGTATTATACTCAAATCAATACGATATATCTTAACCTTTTTTATGCATACACCATTAATACAACAGCCAATTATGAATAGCATGATCTGGTCCATAATCAATTACATTCGATTAGTCAATTTCCAACAGCAAATTGTGAACATTTCTCATCCGTGAATAGTTGACAGATTAACCATTTCACGTAAAGTTAAAAATAATATAACTAATATATTTTTGTCACATCTTGAAGTTCATTACAAATTGTATGGGTTTTTTTTTGTTTACACTTTTAAGAAATTTTGCATAAATCCACCTTGCACTTTAATCAGTAAGTGTAAGGATGTGGTGTAATTTAAGACCAGGGCCCAGTTGTTTAAAACTAACGCCTTAGTTAACTAGATGTTAAATTTTCAAACGTTTTGTATGCAAAAACACTGCCATTGTTTTGTCCCTCAAAAGAGTGAGAAGTGCAAAAGCTCCTATCAGTTTTTCAGCAAAATATAATTTACTTGATTTTATGTGCACTAGGAGACTTAAAGATTTACTCCCTTTATAATAATTACAAAAATGATTTGATGAAATATTTCATGCAATACCACCGATATGGTCTAACTATACATTTGGATTAGAGTTTAGATAGTAATATTTGATAAAAGTGACTTTAAACGAAAAATAAGATAAAGTTTTATACAATCGCGGACCGCGGTTGAAATCGTATTATTGGACAAAAATAATTTATTCATAAGTCACAATCACGTGAACGAATAAGAAAAATGCCTCTACTTGGTCACATGATACACGTGGTCAAAATCGATATTCTTACAGGCCGTGAGGAAATAGGTAATTTGCATTTTAATTTGAAGATTATTTTTCATTCCACATTTATCGAATAAGCATGCATTTTTCAAAAACTTGTACGGTTAATTATGAGACTATTACATATCGTCTAACGAAATTTTGTTAAAATATCTGTTTTTGAAAACATGAAATAAACGAGGGAGACAACCTTTAATGAGATCTTGACTAAGGACTTTATCAAGCTTCTGATCCTTTCAACAACCAGGACCTGAAAATTTGCCTTACATCCTACAGGTATAGTGAAAATGTGTTTTTGTTACATATATTGATGAAGTTCCCTTTTCCTGCCATGCCCTTTATTTTGACAGGCCCTCATGAGATACTTACAGTACTGAAATCCTGCTTTCTGCCCCTCAGTAATGTCTGACTTCAGAGTTTTCTGTGGATAAAACAATGATATATATGTTAATGACAGCATGTCTAATAATAAATCAAGAGCTGCAGAGTTCCCCCCCAAAAAAGGTTTGGATCTTAAACAGCAGGTCTGGAAAATTCTGCTTGTCTGCAAATCATGACCTAAGCTTACCAGTCAGCCTGTATATTTTTCTCTGACGCTCCAATCATGCATTGACCTCTAACTATGCAATTTTTTATAATGTCCTAGACTACAACCTTTACATTCAACCACTTGCTTCAAAGCTTAAAAGTTCATGCCAAACTGACAGTAAGATAAAATTTGACTGGGCAAGTTCAATCACCTTTTCCTGCAGGTTCAGGTAAAAAGATAAAAAGATCCTGTTTTGCATTTCGAGGAAATTCTTTATAGATAAATATACATTAGGTGAGATCATACTGGAAGTATTTGAGCTCCACTCACCAAGACCTCTGCCTTGTCCATACCATCATATTGTCTAGAACTACTGTTCCAGTAGACTGCTAGAGCCTCCAGCTTCACTAGCTACAATAAACAAATATTTAATTTAATTGAATTTTATAATTTGTGATAAGCGTTTATTTACTAAATCTTTAGTTTTGGCTTAACGGAATGTCAGGTAACCACTTCATTTAAGAAATGAAATTTCATCTTTCAACCATCATCAGGTGATCCAGATGGTGGGCAGAGCTAAAATTCCATTATGTAGGAAGCATTTCATGAAGCCAGTATCAGCTAAAACCATAAAATATTTTAATGACCGTCACTAGCCTTACTAGCCTCATCATTTGATGAGCATCGATGAGTAAAATTTCATCTCTTGTATTTTTACTTTAGTTTACGAGATAAATGCTTCATATCATACCTGATAAAATACTCATGGTAAGGACAAATTATTTCAATTCCAACATTACACAAAATAAAAATGCAAGATTATTGCAACATTTTCTAAAGGACTGTTTCGAGACAACTGTCAACATAAGTAAATATATCTGTACCCAACGCCATCAAGATGCCCAATTTGCATGCCACATTAGCAACTGATTTATCACATATTTTCACACAATGACACTTCTTATACATTCAATGGGGAAACATTCATGTTATGTTAAAATATGGCAAATTGTAAAACTGCAAAAAATTGGTAGGGAAGGTACTTTTACCACATCTTATAAAACCAGACAGGCCTCTGTGGCTGCTAGGGCTAAAAATTGATGATATAGTTCTACACTGAACTCAACTTGTGTAAATTTTTCTACCTTGTATATCTGTGAGACCGCCTCTTTTATGATACATGGCTTCCAGTTCTCATCTGTAGTCTAAATAGAGAAATAGAAAACTTTCAGAGGCATGCTATCTTTCGATGAATCACAGGAATACAGTATTTTACCTAATACATGCCCCTGCTCTTATAAGCGCCCCCAGCCTATTTTTCCTAAAATAATGTTCTATTAAGTTGCATAAAATTCCCATTTTTTGCTTCACTGAAAAGGGGTCTACTCTTAAAGAAAAGAATTTGCTCCTTGAAGAGCAAATTCTTACCTTTAAGAGTTGACCCGTACTGAAAAGGTAGGCAAATATAGTAGAGATGATTCCTCAGAAAGTGTGCTTGTGACCTTTATATTGCTTATTATAGTTTTCTTGGCAGTAGTTGATTTACAACACTTTAGGCTCTACATGTACAAAATGACCTCTTTTGCAAAATGCAACATGCCAGGGCATTTAATAGGATTAATACCGTATGTCTACCATTAACATGGCTAAAATGATTTCTTCCAAATGCAACTAGAAACATGGTAACTAATAGGGCCCCGCCTTTATGAAACTGTTGACAACATTTAAGTCATATGTGCCCAACCAGAAATAACAATACAAGCTTTCTGTTATCATGTTGTTCCTTCATATTCAATATGTTGTTTGAAATTAAGCCTCTGGTAGTGTCATCAAGATATGGGCAAAATACCAAATCACAATTGATTCAAACATGGGCAACAACTCTATGAAGTACTTAAAATAACAAAGGGTTATAACTCTATTAAAAACAAGGGCTTCGCAAGCGGCGCATAATACGCCCGTTTTAATGTCATAAAGGAATTATAGAATGAACAAGATTGTTTACAAAAGGACAGACAGGCAGACAAACAGGGGAAACCACACTTTAATTAATGATGGCAACATTATTTAAATAATTAACACATCAAACAAGGGAGATAATTCATATACTAAATATACTAGATATGCCATTCTTGGTTCTAATACATTCCCTCAACAATACACACATCTCGATAAACATGTTAAAATATTCTAAACGGTTAAGGAGTTACCGAGTAAACAGGAAATTTATGCATGGGCAGATACTCCAGTAAGCAAGCCACAGTCATGGTTCTTGCTCAGGATTCACTGCCCCATTATTACACACATTCCTACAAAGTTTCATTCTAATATATCAAAGGGTTAAGGAGATATGGAGTGAATGGAAATGCCTAAAAATAATGATCAAAGGGAGTTTACTCCAAAATTAAGAAAGGGGGAGCAACCATTCTTATATGTGACACATCACCTTATGATCATGCACATTGCTATAAAGTTTCATCATGATATTCCAAACAGTTACTGAGTTAATGTATGCACAACATAAGTATATACAAAAATAGCCGAAAAGAATTGATAAAAGGGATGTAACTTAGTAACAAAGAAAGGGAGAGCAACAATTTTGTACGCGACACATCGTTGGGACTTCATACACATTTCTATGAAGTTTCATGAAGATATCCCAAACAGTTATCTAGTTATGGTGCGCACAAGACCTGCAGGGAAAAAAAAAACAATCAAAGGGGCATAACTTGGAAACTAAGGAAGGGGGGGGGGGGGGGGGGGGGGGGGGGGGGCAACCATTCTTGTATGCAATACATTCCCCCTACCTACTACATATGCCTACAAAATTTCATGAAGATATCCCAAATGGTTACTGAGTTATGGCGCACACAATAATGTTTATGGACGGAGGAAAGGGAGGTTACTCCAAAATTAAGAAAGAGGGAGCAACCATTCTTATATGCGACATATTACCTTGTGATCATGCACATTGCTATAAAGTTTCATCATGATATTCCAAACAGTTACTGAGTTAATGTATGCACAACATAAGTATACACAAAAACAGCCGAAAAGAACTAATAAAAGGGATGTAACTCAGAAACGAAGAAAGGGAGAGCAACCATTGTTGTACGCGACACATCGTTGGGACTTCATACACATTGCTATGAAGTTCCATGAAGATATCCCAAACAGTTATCTACTTCTGGCGCGCACAAGACCTGTAGGGCAAAAAAACAATCAAAGGGGCATAACTTTGAAACCAAGGAAGGGGGAGCAACCATTCTTGTACCGACATGTTCCCCCTACCTAATACATATGCCTACAAAATTTCATGAAGATATCCCAAACGGTTACTGAGTTATGGCGCGCACAAGAATGTTTACGGACGGACGGACGGACGGACAGCGCCATGACATAATACGTCCATTTTTTCAAAACGGGCGTATAATAAAGTTGAAGTTATGGTTCTTTTTCTCTACACATTGTCCGATGATGTTTATATTTGTACAAAGTTTTGTGAAAATATCTTCAACAATTTTAAAGTTAGAGGTTGAACATGTTTTCCAGACTGTCAACTAGAAAGGGGAATAATTCCGTAAAAAATGTAGATGAAGTTTCAGTTCTTATTCTCTGCTCATTGTCTGATAATGTTTATATTATGTACAAGTTCTATGAAAATATCTTTGATGCTTTAAAAGCTATACAGCGGACACGATTTCTATATTCAAAAAAATTACAAAGGGGCATAATTCAGTAACAAGTGTAGGCAGAGTTAGGATTCTTGTTGTCTGCACATCGTCTGATGACGATTTACAGTTGTACCAAGTCATGTGAAAATATCTCAAACGGTTTCAGAGTTAGAAAGCGGACACGATTTCTGCCCTCAAAATTTCATAGGGACATAATTCAGTAAAAAACATAGGCAGAGTTATGGTTCTTGTTCTCTGCATATCGTCTGATGATGCTTTACATTTATACCAAGTCTCGTGAAAATATCTTTAACGGGTCCAGAGTTATGAAGCAGACACAATTTCTGTACTAAAAATTACAAAGGGGCATAATTCAGTAAATATTGTAGACAGAGTTATGGTTCTTGTTCTCTGCACATCGTCTAGTGATGCTTTACATTTGTACGAAGTCTCATGAAAATATCTCTAACGGTTTCAGAGCTATGAAGCGGACACGATTTCTGTACTCAAAATTACAAAGGGGCATAATTCAGTAAAAAATGTAGGCAGAGTTATGGTTCTTGTTCTCTGCACATCATTACAAAGGGGCATAATTCAGTAAAAAATGTAGGCAGAGTTATGGTTCTTGTTCTCTGCACATCGTCTGATGTTGCTTTACATTTGTACTAAGTCTCGTGAAAATATCTCTAATGGTTTCAGAGTTATGAAGCGGACACGATTTCTGTACTCAGAATTACAAAGGGGCATAATTCAGTAAAAAATGTAGGCAGAGTTATGGTGCTTGTTCTCTGCACATCGTCTGATGATGCTTTACATTTGTACCAAGTCTCGTGAAAATATCTCTAACGGTTTCAGAGTTATTGAGCGGACACGAAATGATGACGGACGGACAGACGGACGGACGGACGGACAGACGGACGGACAAGGTGATTACTATAGGGCCTCCGCAGACGAAGCATAATTCAGTAAAAAATGTAGGCAGAGTTATGGTTCTTGTTCTCTGCACATCGTCTGATGTTGCTTTACATTTGTACTAAGTCTCGTGAAAATATCTCTAATGGTTTCAGAGTTATGAAGCGGACACGATTTCTGTACTCAAAATTACAAAGGGGCATAATTCAGTAAAAAATGTAGGCAGAGTTATGGTGCTTGTTCTCTGCACATCGTCTGATGATGCTTTACATTTGTACCAAGTCTCGTGAAAATATCTCTAACGGTTTCAGAGTTATTGAGCGGACACGAAATGATGACGGACGGACGGACGGACAGACGGACGGACAAGGTGATTACTATAGGGCCTCCGCAGACTTCGTCTGGCGGTGCCCTAACAATACACCTGAAGTAAATGAATTTCTACATATCTGCCATATCTAATTTTGTTCAATAAGTAAGGGACAATAGCCCTAACAATACACCTGAAGTAAATGAATTTCTACATATCCGCCATATCTAATTTTGTTCAATAAGTAAGGGACAATAGCTCTGGTGTTAACAATCTGAATAGACCCATTATCAAATATGGCTGAGATTTTATTACCATAAACGGTTTGCCCAGTGTCAAGAAAAGTCCCCCTGTTTCAGCTGAAGGGAGAAGACATGTTGCCCACTTTTAGGGCCCAAGGTGGTCCCTGTTAAAGCATGAATATTTAGTTTACATATAGTACTGCAAACCCATTTTATGCAATTCGCATACAGTAAAATTAGCTGAAAAATTCTAAGTATTGGGGAAAATAGGTCTGAACATTCCTTTATCCTTGAGTGCTGATCCAGATCTGATCAGGGCCTACACAGTTTTGCCAATACCATCTTCATCTTTTCGATGAATACACCAATGTAAAACTGCTTACTTAAGGACAATTATGGTAATTATTTTGGGTGTCCCAATTTTCAGAATTGTACTTACTCTAAAGAGAAGTTCCCCTAACGTCACACCAATAGAGAAAGGTTGTTTGGGGTTCGTGTATCTGTCTTCATACCTCACATGGATATTTCTGACCTCTATCTGAAGATTCTTAATCACTTGGGTGGCAAATTTCTCAGCAAATGAGTCTTTCTTTTTCTCCTTTGGCTTGTCTGTGGTACAGAAAAAGATACAGGTTAGCAATAATCTGAGGAACAATTAACTCATAATTTGGACTGTTTAGTTTTTTGTTTGGACAAGGCTGACATCAGAAATCTGTGCACTGGCTACCTGATGAAAATGTAAAAGCAAAACTGGGGAATGATACAGCAGGTGCAACTTAAGCCCCAGATATCAGACAGGCATTTAAACAATATATATATAGCTGGGGTGCATATCTCCTCACTGTTTAAATTGGATACTAGTGTTTGACGTTCGACTGATATACCAAATGGAAACGTCAGGTATCGAACAAAATACGGAACCTCAATCCTAGATGGCTGAAAATGCTGTTTCTTGCTTAAAACCCTTTGCTTTTATGAATACATGAAATTTCAAAATAAGAAGCATCTGCCTCTCTTTATTGCAATGGTCACTTGACTGTCTATCAGACTGGCTACATCATTCTTGCGGAAGCAGGTAACAAGACTTCAATTGAAGAGTAACTGTACTTGACTCCTGTGTTGTTGTTGTGATAAAAAAACCAACAGGTACATAAGGAATGTATAATTTGAAGACTTCAAAGTAATTTGGTGTGTACAAGCCGTATGTATTTTAATTAAAACATGCAGATCATTGTTTTCTGTACTTGCTTAAAATATCAAATATCAATCATTTTGTGTGGATACAAATATCGTACCGAGAATTTCATGATATGCCCCCCCCCCCCTCCCCCCTCAAATTTACTTTTAATGTTTTTTTTTGCAAAAGCATATGATGTGGGTCCAGTTGGAATCACCTCATGAAGGTGATTCCATGAAAACCCACAACCATCTCAGCAAGGGCAACATACCTGTCACAACCTTCGGTCAAAAGATGCATTGACCAATCAAATAAGGTAAAGGGCATCAGCTTTCCTTGCTTTTACAAAGGTGCACTAGTCTAAATTGAATTATACTTTTCTCCCTTGCAAAAATAGTCACCAAACAAAGGGGTGCATTCATACACCATACATGGATACACCTGACTAAACCCACCTTTCTCAGCCTCCAGTTTTTTCGCCTCTTCAAGGGCTTGTAGCTTCTTCTGCTTGGCTGACTGTTTCTCTTTCTCATCCTTCTCTGCATTGTACTTGATTCCTGAAACATACAAACAAGATTAAATAAACTGTGTATGCTTGGTTATGGTTATAATAACTATAGCCTCTATGTTCACAGGTGACTTGTTGATATACAAGTGTACAGCACTTCTGACTATGTAATGGGCAATAGCTCTGGTGTTAAAGTCTGATTTGGCCCATTGCATAGTCTGAATGAGATCTTCGTACGATATATAAACATACTATGCAAGTTTGGTCATGAATGCTGAAATAATGTACCGTCTATTGCGTTTACAAGATGACATACAGCATTTCTATGTATGGGGCAATAACTCTAGAAATGACGGTTCAATATAACCCATTTTTGAACTTGATTGTGATCTAGTACAATGTAAGTTTGATTGTGATTGCTCAAAAACACAGTCTCTACTGTGTTCACACTATAGTGGCAGATGGACAGACAATCAACAGTGACACATGACAACATATCACCTTCAGCCTTTGTGCTCAGGTGAGCGAAAAAAGAATTATGCAAATGATCATTGTACAGTGGGCCCTCTTTACAATGACAGCATTTGTTCCCAAACATTTTGACATTAAACTGAATTTGCTGTTGTAAAGAAAACATATTTTGAACAATAAAGCCATTCTGTGCATATCAAAATGATGTTATGAAGAATTTTTTGGTTGTAATAAATGCTGTAATAAACAGAGCTGACTGTAGCACTTTTTTATTGTAATGTTCAGCATCTGAGTGTGTAATTTACTCTTTTGAAATATTTACACCCACAATTATAGTATTGTATGACCTCAATTTTGTCAATGATAAACTAATTTCACACCCATACATCTATCAAATGTACTTAAAATATATGACAGGCGATGAGTTGTGACATGCAATAAGGGTGCTTTAACACCTAGGAGAACCAGAAATGTTCAGATTAGTCCATGTATGTGCACAGTCTGATCAGTGCCTTTGTTGTTACAACACAATACTTATGGACCCTGGAGAATCTATAGATTCAAAAGAAAGGCTCTACCTGGACTTTGAAAAGTCACAGACTGGTTTCAGTATTTGCTGTCTATAGATGCATTATGTTGTGGGCTCACATGTTGCTTTGAATTGTGAAACCTCTGTAATGTTGAATTTTGTATATCTACTGATGGAAAACCTACAGTAGTTAGCTGAATTAAGTATAGTAGGATGTTTTTTACTCCTACATAGCATACAGTACAGCCCAAAGGTTCTTTCAAGTTCCCACGCAATATAGTTGGAAAATGTCAATTCCTCGTCAATTCCGCACAAATAATTTCCATGAATTTGCAGTGATCAGCTTCAGCTTCTCAGGTTATTCATAACACCACCTCAACTTCACTGAAACTCCACTGTTGAGCAGGTAAAGACATCAAAATGATCTATATAAGGGTCAAGTCAGGTAAATTTGGACAGCAGGTTAATTCGTACAGTGAAATGCACAGTTCCGAGAATAGCCGCTAAGCTCCACCTGCTTAGTTACTATTACTACGTCTCACAAGCTTACACAAAAATGGCGGAAAAACAAATCACAAATGCAAGTGTCTGCTAAATGTTGGCGATCTATGGCGAAGAATCAGCCTCCTCATTACCTATACATGGCAGTTGGCGCATCATGCATTCCCGATGCGTTCTGTACAGGGTAAATATATTAAAAGTGGTGTTGGTTTGTTTTCTTTAAACAGGTGTACATCCCTTCATTAACATAAAGGTAAAATCACAGACTTATGTTGGTATTGACCACATACGATTTGTTTGTGAGACTATGTCACATGCTAAGTTGTGGTTGCATTGGCCAGGTATACTATATCATGTGATTTTGAGTGACACGGAACTGTGTATTGCTTCCTTTATATGTCAGTTGATTGGAATTAAAACAAAATTAACTGGGCAAACAGTGAAAATTCTGATGAGACAGCTCATTGTGAAGATGTCTCATCTGGATTTTCACTGTTTGCAATTGTATGTCCGAATTTACCCAACTTGACTCTAAGGTAGTGTTTTGCTGGTGAGTCTGTCTGTGATGACTTACCAACATTTGGAACAGCCAAAGCATACAGTCCGTCAATAGTGGCTATCACTGGCTCTGTGTACAGGTTCTTCCATGGTATCTTTAATGTTAAATTGCCTGAAAAATACAAATAGTAAACAACTACAATAAAATAGTCAAATCATGCTGACTTGCTCTTACTCTGACTTGTGGGTGAGGAACCAGCCCAATCCATGATTTTGTAACATGCTTTTATGCTCTATTCCATATCAGTAAAATTTTATACACTGCCTGACCATATTCATATACAGTAGAACTCCGTCGGCTCGAACAGGCTTGGGACCATGAAAATTAGTTCCAGCCAAGGGTAGTTCTAGCCATCCAGGGTTAGTTTCTATATAAAGTGACCTCTAGGGACCAAGAAAAGATTTCTAGCCAGGCAGGGTGAAAGAGCCATAAGGGTTCGAGCCATACTGTATTTCAGAAAAGATGCAGATATGCAGTTATGCACGTAAGACAGAGAGGTTGGTTGTAAAGGAATAAAAGAGCAGAGCAAGTGAACAGGGGTTCACCAAAACACCCCGCCAGCACCACTACCTCATAACAAACTTTACACAAAAATCAAATCAAATATAAACAAACAAATAGACAGCAGCTGAGCTGGACAATTTATAACAAATCCATGAAAGATCTACTGACGCACATCAAATGCAACAAGACTTGTAGCAGGGACAGGATAGCTTGCCTGACAGCGCCTTGCCCATCACATTTATAAATAACTTTAACGTAAAACTTTAACATTTTGCCGCAGCCGCCAACGCAGACGCCGGGGGTAGTGCAATAGCTCTTCCTGAACTTCGTTCAGGCGAGCTAAAAAGCAAAAGAATAAGCATGCATAAAATTAAGACAAAGGTAAAAACATATTGACCATTACAAAAAAAATTTGACAGAGGACAGATTTTCTAGTTAAGCTGCTGAAAACTGGTCTGTAACATCATTTGGGCACCGATTCCACATGACCCACAACCTGTGTGTTTGTGAGCAGTGAAGACTCGGATCACACTGACTTTGCAGCGTCTTGGTCTGAGCTATCTCTAGTTTTCCCTTTTGCCATACTGCTGGGCCCTGAACCCATTTGTGCTACACTACAGCAGAATGACTCTGATGTACTCAGTTCAGTACTTTTGTACTCAGTACTTTTGTACTTTAGCTGTATTTACTGTTAATATCCAGGGCCCAGTAACTGTTGTTCAAAACTAACAACATCGTTAGTTAACGTTTCGTTAAAATTTCAAACATTAATATCTCGAATATGCCAAAAGTTTTTGTTGAAAAAATGTGAGAAGCTTTTGCACTGCTTCTTACATTTTTTCAACCAAAAAAATCAGTGTATTTGGTTATGAAGTCATAAAACACTTAACGAGTTGACCTCTTAACGAGCTCGTTAGGCTAACAATGCTTTGAACAAACGGGCCCAGATTGTCTGAGCCAACAATGTATACCCAAATCAGACTGCTCATCAGTAGCAGTGATGCAGAGCAGTCTAATCTGGTCTGCACTGTTGCAAACCAGTACTACAAACATCCACTGAAAGCACAAACAGACATCCAGCTTCAAAGCTGGAAGTGTCTATCTACATCAAAAGTAGATTATGCGTCTGAATAGTTTGGCTAAAGGATCAGATAGGTTTGAGAAAACTGCACAGACCTAGTGCAGACTGCTCCTGTTTGCCATTCCAACTGCATTTCAATCTGCAGCTTTAGGACACATGTAAAACCTGTTATGTTTTTAGAAATCGTGGTACTAATTATTTTTGTGTCCTAATTTTTAGAACTTTTATGGACCTTGAAGCTTTCATTTCCCTTAAGAGACAAGTACTATAACAGCTGTGTCTATTCTTAATCAGCGAAAAACCAACACCACAGCAATCAATATAGCCTATAAACCATAAAATTGTCTCACACCTATGAATTCAGAATTGGAGTAATAATCCATCATTTAATCTGGACAAGTCCATTTGCCAGTCAGGGGATATTTCATGGGGAAATTCCATGTAAGCAGACAATTCCAAATGGAACTGAATCAGACTGCTTCTTCTGATCAAGGTCAACACTGTTTGCTCCATCATTGCTGTTCAAATGTTCAGGGTAAACTAGAGTAATTCATAATTTTCCTTCCCAATGCGAGAGCCGCGGTAGCTCAGTAGGTTAAGCGCTGCTTTGCTGACCTAGCTGTCCCAGATGGGATTACTGCTGCAGGTGGACTTAAACAGGGTTTCATAGCACACAGCCTTTCATTATCACCCTCCAATCCTCCTGATATGACTAAAAAGCTGTTGAAAAGAATGTAAAATCATTGGTAATAGTGTTTGCTTTGTCATCTTGAATTTGTCCTTACTTAGTTACATATTCACATATCTGAGCAGAGGTGCCCCACCCCATCCCCCCAAAGTGCTAATTCTACTATGTGCTAATGTGTGAAAACACTGTCAGCCAAATGGTAAACAGGACAAACCCTCATCAGCCTGCTCCAAACCAGATCCATCTGATCCAGGTCTACAGTATGGACCAATCCTATGTATCACTATGGTAAAGAGCAATTTTCAACATATTTCCTAAACTGTCAATTTATGAATAGATCTGAATTACACGTAACCTTTTTTAAAATTTTAGGATACTGTGCTTCATTAAATATTAAATGGATGAGTGAGCGCTCAAATGCATTGTGTCAATTTTTTACAAATGGGAGACACTAACTAAAGACTGTAATATTAATATTATTATTTTCATCATATTTCTACATATTAACATGCATATGGACAGACATGCATTCATTTGCATTTCCTCATAAAATCTTACTCATATATAGAGGATCTTATGTTCAGGATCATCTCATATTTATGAAATTTAAACTTGTTTCTCATATGAATGTTTTGAGTGAGATTTCTGCCTTAAGGTATTTAGATACACAATAACTCTGTATCCACTTATTAAAACACATAACAGAGTTATTGGTCATGGTGAATCAATCAACCATGGAATATATACACACTTACAATGCCTACCATAAAGATCCTAAGTTTTCGGGCAGATACATCTGTATAAACAGTGGAAACCGTGATCAGACTGTTCCTTAGGAACCAGAATGATCAAGGTCTTTACAATTTCAATTTCATCTGCGCATTTTTGAGGCATTACTCTATGGTAGACCCGGAACAACAGGAAAATAAATAACAGGGCAAGGACCGGCTGTGTTTGCAGCAGGTGCAGTACTTGGACAGTCTTTTTGGGGGATATTTTAGAACTTAAACATTGTTTTTGTAGGAAACAAAACGGTGAAATGCTTGTTTTATTGTTTTATTCTGTATCATACAATGTAAGTTTTAACAAAACAATATGCATAAGCATGCCCCATCGACTGATTATATTTTCCATGACCTTTTTCATGAAATTCAATTTTCTTGCATTTTTTAAAAGAATGTAAAAATATACTTATAATCAAGATAATTGCAATTTTTCTTACCAGTCTGTTTCAAATACCCTATATTAAAGATTATATGATTTGCAGAAATGAAAGGGCATCCTTGTGCTAGAGACATGAATTTTAATGGAAAATGTGTAAAAAAGTATGTATAAATACAAAAGTTTGTTTTTTAGAAAAACAAAACGGTGAAAAATTTTCTTTTCTTATCCAAATGTTTTATAGCCCTTTGGGTTATTCAGCTGGTACAATGAAATGAATGCCCCACCAGTATCTTTATTCACCATTCGTCTACCTTAAAGCTGATATCATTTTAGTGGAAAATAACTGAGCCGTGACACAACAAAACCAACAAAGTGGCATATGCACCCAGCACAGACTCAGATCAGCCTGGGCATCTGACCAGTCTGATCAGACTCTTTGCTAAGTGCATAAAGGGTAGCTAAGGGTCTAAGCTAGCTCCATGCCGACAGCGAAGACTCTAAGTCTTCACTGGGCACACATGCCACTTTGTTGGTTTTGTCGTGTTGCAACTGAGGGCATCCTGATGACCAAGTATAATAAATTCTTGTCAAACTATTTTTATGACATGGCATTCTATAGCCACTGAATAACAGCAACATCATCTGAACTCAAATACAATGTACAAATAATTTCAAGATAACACACAAAGTTTTCAAGTACTGGACAACCACGTAAAGTACATGTACCTGAACAGCGGAAATTCAGATCAGTCATCACGTTCCCAGCTGGCACACCACCTAGAATCAACCTTGATTCAACCTAAAATCAACCTTGATTCAAAGTCATGATGCTGAATCAAGGCTGATTCATGGCTGATTCAAGGTTGTGTGCCCAGTGGGTTCTGAGTGTTTGCTTTTGTCATGTAGACTGCTCAAGATCTACAAACTGTGAAGTGGAAAAACCTCTGGAGTACAGGCTGAGCTCTCTGTCTGTCTTCACTGTCAGTACATGGCCTAAAGACTCATTTTCTGTGTTGTGCTTCACTTGTAATTTGTACAGTGAGCACTTAATTCTTCATGTTTGATCTATCATATGAGCATGACTACTGTCATATCAAAGAATAATAGACTCCATCATGAGACTGAGTGTCAATGTAGGACCTCTCCATAATGGGCCAGAGCTTTAGTCCTTCAGCCAGTAAAACTGCATGCCACCGAGTATCTTAGCCATAGCATACAGAGGACTAAAGGGCTATACCTGGTTATCTATCCAAGGCTGTTAGGAAATGAAAAAGAGTCATATTTCCAAAACTACTTAGTCATCGTGGCTAAACAAATGTGTTTAGCCACAATGACCAGGTCATTTGGGAACTAGGACTCTTTTTCCTTTGGTAACACTCACTCAATGAGCCTTTGTATTTACATAGATAACCAGGGGTGAACAACTTCCGACACAAAAAAAGTTGTAGAAACTGTATTTATCGTAAAGTGGCAAATATGTGCAGTAATATGCGTTCAGTGATAAATTTCATTACGAGATCAAAGCCCTAGGTGTAGTGTTTCTGCAGTAAACAAACTGCCTACATCAGCATATTATAGCTCAGTCTATTATACAGGTAGTTTCGTAAAAATTGCAAGTAATGGGCAGGCCTTCCTATGCAAACAGTGCAGACCTAGATCAGACTGCTCTTAGAGCAGTCTGATCAAGGTGTGCACTGTTTGCCAATGTGCCATTATTAGAAAATAAAATTTGGTAATTATTACAGTAGCTGTTTAAGGTGACCCAATATTCAGCGAAATTTTGGTCACAAAAATTATTAAAATGGGAATGTCTAGAGGAAAATATGTGAATAACTGAACCAAGACAGGCAAAAAGGCTCCTTATCACTTATGTGAAAATGAAAAACACTCCAACCAGCCTCCATATCTACCCTGTTTTAGCAGAACCTCAGCTATTCAGAGAACTCAAAGACAAATTTACTTGTGAACAGCGAAGTTCTTACCCAGACTATCGGAATTCACAGGCTTGGCTGAGTCTTCACTGTTTGCAAACATAAAGGTATTAAAGAACCTTAGCAGTCATCGTAACTAAATTATAGATACAGAAGATAATGAAGTGATAATTTAAAATTTTCTTCAGATAAGATACTGTGTTGGGACAATTAAAAAACCACAGCAAACATTGTAGACCAAGACCAGACTACTCAGGATGCAGTCTTATCAGGGTCTACACTGTCTGCCATTCGGAGAGTAAAATCAACTTGTTAAATGAATATATATACATGTACTGCCACCTGAAATTTTTATCGCAATGAAACAACTTTTTCTGATATTTTTTCAAAGGGGGGTGACTTTTGACTTCCTGCTTGCTTTCCAACATGATGAAGCCCTTCCCTGAGGGGTCTACTCTTAAATGAAAGAATTTGCTCCAGGAAGAGCAAATTGTTTTCTTTACAAGCTGACCCACACTGAGCAGAGAGTCAAAAATGAAAATGACAGTTTTACTTCCCCTGAGAGTGTTCCCAATCACCATAAAATTTTGTGTTAATTACAGTGGCTTTTTTGTGTTGCAGACTAAATATACAGACTGATGTTTTACTTCATTCATTCATCATACACCCACACAGATGTTGCAGCAATATTATTCATAAAATATTAACACACAGCAAAATAAAAAAAATGGGCAGAAAAGTATGTGTTGACTTTCTATCAATGAACAGTAAGCATTTGAAGAGTCCATGACAATGATATAGGGGTTGTGAGAGTAATCACAGGGTATAATCGATTCTGCTAATTTTCGCTTCCTGCAGAGACTGTACATCATATTTGGCTTCCACCGAGATTGTCCGCGAACTCTTGCTTCCTGCCGAGACTTCTCGACATGATAAATGGCTTCCTGCAGAGACTGTCCATGTGATTCTGCTTCCTGCCTTGGCAGGAAGGAGAATCACGCGGACAGTCTCGGTAGGAAGCCATTTCTCGAGGACAGTAGTCTCTGCAGGAAGCAAGAGTTCGCGGACAGTCTCGGCAGAAGCCAAATATGGCGGACAGTCTCTGCAGGAAGCGAAAATTGGCGGAATCGATTATACCCTGTGGTTATGATTTCAGAGTAAACTTGATACATAAACATGCATAATGTCTGATCTTCTAATTACAATTGGGCTGCAACAATTCCTTAACTAGAGAAATGCAAATGTGGGTCTTAGGATTTTGTTGTTTTTGAGTTGTGGTTTAACGTCCCAGGAAACAATATTTCAGCCATATTGAGACGTTGCCTCCGAATTTGTATGACTTTTACCAGATCTGAGATAAATGACATTCAGGTCCTGCAACAACTACTAGCGGCACCAGGCAGCCTATCTATTTCCCAGCCACAACAACAAACGTTTTATGAAAAACTAGAAGGTTGTCCACGGACAACTGGTCGAGCCCGCTGTTTGCTATAGTGACCTATAAGTAAGTCTAGACTAAGTAACTGCTTCTCTCTCGAAAGAAGCCAAACAAGATCATGCTTAGCCAGCATATTTCTTTTTTTTTCTTTTTTTTTCAAATTTTCACAAAGGAAAATAAGTAGAAGTGATGACCAAGACAAGCTCAATTTATGACAAGTACAATATCTGACCTTCACCTTGACCTTTGACCTACCCAAACATGTATGTCACTTGACACTTCCACTCATTAAGAAGAACAATTGTGCCAAATCGTTTTGAAATCCATGAATAAATGTAGAAGTAATGGCTCGGACAAGCTGAATTTATGACCATTTTATCATTTGACCTTCAAGTGTGACCTTGACTTAGGACCTACTTGAACAAATATTCTAAATGGCACTTCTACTCATCAAGGAGAACAATTGTGCCATATTATTTTGAAATCCATTCATAAATGTAGAAGTCATGGCTCGAACAAGCTCAATTTATGGCCATTTTATCATTTGACCTTCAAGTGTGACCTTGACCTTGGACCTACCTGAACAAATGTTTCAAATGGCACTTCTACTCATCAAGGAGAACAATTGTGCCAAATTATTTTGAAATCCATCCATAAATGTAGAAGTTATGGCCCGGACAAGCTCAATTTATGGCCATTTTATCATTTGATTTTCAAGTGTGACCGTGACCTTGGACCTACCTGAACAAATGTTTCAAATGGCACTTCTACTCATCAAGGAGAACAACTGTGTCAAATCATTTTGAAATCCATCCGTAAATGTGGAAGTTATGGCCCGGACAAATCCGGACAGACGCACGCACTCACACACGGACATACACCAAACTGAAGGTGTAACAACTATGTCTTGCTCACTGCAAGAGGGCTCGACAGAAAAAAGTAGTACATGTTTATATGCCATATTCATCATCAGCCCTACTACAAACCCTGCCCATGCACGGCCCAACAACCACCAAGCAATCATACACAATACCACAGCCCTAGATCAGAGTAGTTGTCGGGTTTTGAAGGTATGTAATTCTATGATGATTTTTGTTAGGTCTCTTTGAAAAGAAAACAAATATTGTGACCCTTCATTAGTCTTGCCAAGATGATTCTAGAGTGGGGCCACAACCTATGCTTTTGTGGAGAAACAAGAAAAACTATCTGATAATTATCATTAAATATTTGAGCTGCGACAAGAGAAAACCAACAAAGTGGTTGTGCGGACAGCGCAGACTCAGATCAGCCTGGGCATCAGCCCAGTCTGATCAAAGTCTTCGCTATCCGCATGGAGGTAGCTTAGTCCTTTAGCTACCCTTTAAGCTCTTAGCGAAGAGTCTGAAATGACTGGGTGGATTCCCAGGCTGATCTGGGTTTATGCTTGGCGCACAACCACTTTGTTGGTTTTGTCGTGTCACGGCTCAAATATTTGCTTTATCTGAAACTCAGCGTACTCTGTAACTCAGACTACACTAGAATACTGAAATACCACTATACGAACCAGAAATTATTATGATTACATCGTCAGTATCTATAAATTCTGCACAAATGTAAAATCTATTCTTGACTAAAAACACTTCTGAATGCTGAACAAAGCTTCACCATACCATAATTACGGTAAATATTGGGACATGTTAAACAATTACTGCGATTGTATCTTGACAATATAGTGCCAAAAAGCAGACAACAAAGTTTATATGTGCAAAAATTTAAAAAATTGTTTCATTAAAGTTATATCATATTAAGAATTCAAACAGTGTAGATCCAGATGAGGTCCAGATGAGGTGGCTCATTATGACCGCCTCATCTGGATCTACTATGTTTGCAAATTCAATAATTTCTGTTTTTGGTGCCTTGAGAGTTAATAAAATCTTGTGCATTCTGTATCATAACCCATCAAAAGTATTTGCAAACATTGCACGTCCACATGGTTTACAAAATGCCATTTGAACAGGGTCTGACTTGCATCAATTTAAAAGCAACTGCATTAATACAAACTTCCAAAAAATTCAGTTAACATTTTCAAGTGGTCTAAAACCTGGGAAATTCATTCAACTGCAATAAAAACCAGAGGGCCAATGGCCCTATATCGCTCACCTGAGCACTGAGGTTATGTTGGAAAAACTTTAAGTTGCCACAGCAACAAAACAACATGCACAACAGAAATGCAATGCACCAATATGTAGAGGATAATATAACAAACATTTATGCTAAAAATAAGCTTTATACCCCCTTAATGGCTTCTGAGAAAAAGATCTTTGGCAAAAAATTTTTTTTTTTGAAAATTTGGCCTTTCAGTTGCAATGGCAACCAACCAAAATCAGGTATTTGGGAAAAACCATATGGCTGGAAGAGGACTACTCCAGGAACATTTCTGTAAAGTTTTTATCAAAATATCTGCAGTAACACAGAAATACATACCAAATGTCCACTTTCCCCATTATAAGTCTATGGAAACTTCAAGTTGCCATAGCAACGAATTCACACGGGCAATGATAATATAAAACATACTTTAGGTAGAGGCTAATGTTATTAACATGTATGCAAAGCATCAGCTTCATCCCCCTCATGGCTTCATTTTTCCCATTATAAGTCAATGGAAATTATAAGTTGCCATAGCAACCAAAGTTCTTATGGGATTGGAAGAAAAACTAAATTTATGTAGAGGCTAATGTGATCAACACGTTTGCACAATATCAGCTTCATCCCCCATATGGCTTCTGAGCAGAAGATTTTTTTGATTTTTTTTTCTCGAAAATTTACCCTATATTTTTTTGCCATGGCAACCAATTAAATTCAACTATTTGAAGAAAATTCATATGAATCATAGAGGACTACTCAAGAAACATTTCTGTAGAAACAAAATCTAAATAACTGCAGTGAGACAGCAAAAATTGCCAATTTCCATTTTCCCCATTATAAGTCAATGAAAACTCTTAGTTTCCATCGCAACCAAACTGCTGGAGCAATTGCCATGAAAAACAGTAATTCTATAGAGGCTAGTACTAAGGTTCTTTCTGTAATGTTTGAGCTTTATTGGCCACATAGTTTCTGTGGAGATGATTTTTTGATATTTTTTTATTTTTAACTATTCGGTTGCAATGGCAACCAGCCAAATTGCGCAATAAGCATAAATTTAACAAGGCTGGTTAAACATTATTCAGGGTACATTTCTATGAAAGTTTTGTCAAAATATCTGCAGTGGCATAGCAATAAATGCAAATTTTCCATTTTACCATTATAAGTCAATGGCAACTTTAAGTTCCCATAGCAACCAAATTGCTAGAGTAATTGCCAAGAAAAACATTATACTTTTATAGAGACTAGTACTAAGATCCTTTCTGTGAAGTTTGAGCTTTATTGGTTGTATAGTTTCTGAGGAGATGATTTTTGAATATTTTTTTCTATTTTTAACCATTCGGTTGCCATGGCAACCAGCCAAATTGTGCAATTTACATGAATTTCATGTGGTTGATAGAGAACTACTCAAGGAACATTTTTGTAAAAGTTTAATCAAAATATCTGCAGTGACATAGCAATAAATGCAAATTTTCAGTTTTTCCCATACAAGTCAATGGAAACTTTAAGTTGCCATAGCAACCAAAGTTCAAAAGCGATTTGAATAAAAAACAGTATTATTGGTTCCCCCTGCCTATAGATGCTATATATGAAATTTGGTAACAATGGGCCTTGTAGTTTCAGAGAAGATGTCGTTTGAAAATATTGACGGACGGACGACGGACGGACGGACGACGGACGGACGACGGACGACGGATGCCTGCCTATACTATAAGCTCACCTGTGAGCCTTCGGCTCAGGTGAGCTAATAAAAGCCGGTAAAAGAAGTTTATACATTATTTGCAACAACAGGTGACATGGATTATTAATTTACATTTACTGCTCCGTTATGATTAAAGAGCTGAAACATACAAAAATAGTGCTCAACGCATATGTGACCAGCAAAAGCTCAGACCACCTTGTACATCCTAACACAGTCTGATTACAGATTCAACAACATATGAGCCGCGACACGAGAAAACCAACAATGTGGTTGTGCGGCCAGTGCAGACTCAGATCAGCCTGGGCATCCGCCCAGTCTGATCAGAGTCTTTGCTGTCCGCATGGAGGTAGCTTAGACCCTTAGCTACCCTTTAAGCGCTTAGCGAAGAGTCTGATCAGACTTGGTGGATGCCCAGGCTGATCTGAGTATGTGCTGGGCGCATAGCCACATTGTTGGTTTTCTCGTGTTGTGGCTCATATATGGATGATCAGCACCCTATGGAATCTACAGACACAGACGGCACAGATTCACAGAATAGTTTGTATCTTCACTGCTGGCAAATTTATTTGCCACAGTTTGGACATCTTAAACTGTATTTCTGTACTTCACTCTTTCACCTTTACACTGTTCTCCAACTATTACAGAACATTTTATAAAAGTCAACCATGATGGACAAGCAGTGCACACCATGATCAGACTACTCCTTAGGATCAATCTGACCCGTCAGTGTGTCTATACTGTTTTGACATTTTTGTCCCAATAATTAATATGAGCCGCGACGCAAAAAAAACAACAAAGTGGTCGTGTGCCCAGTGCCGACTCAGATCAGCCCTAGCATCCGACAAGTTTGATTAGACTATTTGCTAGGCGCTTAAAGGGTAGCTAAGGGTCTAAGCTACCTCCATGCAGACAGCCAAGACTCTGATCAGACTGGGTGGATGCCCAGGCTGAACTGAGTCTGCGCTGGGCGCACAACCACTTTGTTGGTTTTGTTGTGTCTCGGCTCATATTTTTCCCAGCGGGGCTGTTCCTGTTTGACTTGATATTAATTATTCAACTCAAGTACTGATTATATAACTTAAAATTTCCTGCCTACAGTACAGACTTATAAAGATGATATTACACTGTCTACAGTATATCGACACACCATAATTTCTATGCAGAATTAGACATTTTAATCCTTATTACCGATACTGTATAAATGTTTCCATCTTCCAAAAAAAGAGATGAGACCTACTTTTGTGGAAAAAGAACTGGAGTTGTGGCGTTTACACACTGACGACAGGGCTGAGGCTTAAGGAAACTGAAAACTTTTTAATGAACGTAGGTCATAGTGACCTGGAGCTGTTGGCTACATGGGCTGTAAGAGTTTCAAAGCCTGAAGTTTATTATGGAAGCCAAGATAATTTCTCTTATTTCTCAAAGAAAAAGTGTAGTAGGAGGAGAAATATCTATAAAGAAAATTTCGTCGAGCCCCCCGACTGGGAATCGAACCCGCAACCCCAAGATTATAAAGCGAGCACATAACCACTAGGCTAAAAGGTCTGGACCAGTTGGACTGGTCAGTTATACACATATATACCTATATACGTATTTACACATCACTAATTGGCCGTACTACTACAAAAGTACATTCATTTGTGATCCCTCATCAAGACCGTTCTGAGGGGTCACAACATATGTCTTTATGGAGAAATATGGAAAATTGTCCCTAAATTATCCCTGCTACCCCTTCTTATCTGCAGCACTGTGTAATGTTAACCATTCAACTAGCAATGTTTTGACTCCTGCTCTAACTTCTCTTGGAAGGGCTACATCATGAAGGGAGACAGGAACTCACAGGACTTATTTCTCTTTGTAAATTGGCAGAAAAAAACATGGAGGTGTACCCATATATCTTAAAAGAATCACAGTATCAATACTTGTACAACTGCAGAGCTCCAGATTAGAAGGGGTAAACGGGGATAATTCAGAAATAATTTTGCTTAAATCTCAATGAACATATAGGTTGTGACCCCTCATTAGGATTGTCTCAGTAAGACGGTTCTAATGAGGAATATTAAGATTGTCTTATTGAGATGGTTCTAGTGAGGGATCACAACATAAGTTTTTATGGAGAAAATAAGGAAAATTATCCCTAAATTATACTGTCTGTCACCCCTTCTTATCTGGAGCTCAGCAATTATACATGTAGATGGAACAACAAAGGCAGCCAACAGATAAAATTCCAGTAAAAATTGTCTTACCAATATGGCCAGCTTTTATCTTCACTGGAAGGTCAAGGTCATCCTGAAATAAAGATGAAACCATAGTATTTTAGTGGAAAAGTTTTAGAACTGGTTTAGTGACGTCATTGAAATTGAGTGACGTCACAAACCTATGATCTGCTATCAAACGTCATTTTAAATTAAAATTTTAGTACAAAAAATTGAAAAAGACTGGTTTCTAATATAAGAAAGATGCTGCAAGGTGTAAGATAGAAGTTTCTTATATGAGCTGTGGGCCTATCTTGTATATGCAAAGGTGGGAGAAATATCTATGTCTCACTTCTGCTAGTTGCTGGCAACACAAAAATAATCCATAGCTGTTGTTAGCAGTCCGAGACTCTGTTTTCAGTTGTCCAACCCTTCAATATTCTCATACAATGTAGCATGAGATATCAGACATTTTAATTAATATCAGTATGTTTCATATTTATACTGTACATTAATAGGCTTTCCCCTCAAAACCAAATCTGAGGAGTCCTTTGGACCCCTGATATTTGTTTTTAGGGTCCCATTCAGAAAATCATGAGTCCTATTTCTAATTTATCTTAAAATTTTCTTTAATTTTGTCTATTGTGGCTCAATAGAAAATTTGAAAATAGGTATTCTGTGCTCTACTCTGAAAAAAATAAAATATATTTGATGTGTCTATCACATTCAGTCACTGGAACCATTTCTGACACCAGAATTTATAAACTTCTGTTAATGCTCAAGTCTAGCTCTGAGAGTCCCAGAGGACTCTCAAGATATTTTTCTGGGAGTCCCAGGACTGATTTTGGGAGAAAATGATGCAGAAAACCCTGAATCATTAATTGTTAGCTATGACATTAAAAATTTGATCAGGTTTTTCTGTTTTACGTCCACTGTCAATATGCTGAAGATTTGCTTTGCAGGCCACAAGGATGTCATTTCCAACACAATTTTCGAAAAAGCCAACAATAAAACAATGTCAAATTGTCGCTGTTTATTTTTGGTCAGCTATTCAGTGATAAGAAAGGAATTTTCCCATCAAAACTAGAGATCAACCTAAGGGGTAATTTGCCAATATAATAGCCCTGAGGGGAGACTGTAAGGGGAAAGGGGGAGGGCTAAACTTTGTCCTAGACTGGGCTCACTGGGCTCATGGAGAAGTGGGATTCTCCCTGGAAAAAAAATCTTTTTTTTTTAATCAGCTTACATTCCACAAACAAGCTGTTTTGGCCACTTTGTATAAATGCAGCTTATTTTCTTTTAATTTAATATTTCAATGTCAATAGTATTGATAATAGCTGTTTTTCTCTAAAACTGAATGAACAAGCAAATTCGATGAATTTATATCCCCCGCCGAAGTGGGCCCGATTTGTTTATCATTATGTTGTTGTTTTTAAGTTTCATATAATTTTGTTCACTGGGCTGTGTGGACTATAACTCTGGCATAAGTGAGGCATAAGCTGAAACTGTTCTTAAACACTTGCCTCAGGGTCACTGCACTATGATGATACATTTTTAGTTCAGTTTCAAGAAATTTTGTTGAGTCCAGTATCTAAGTTATGACTAATTTGTGGGCTTTAAATCAATTCAAGGGCATTAAATCATGCACTACTGATGCGATTATGATCAAACTTAATGTGCACTGCTATGTCAAGACAAAACATTAATATTTTAAGTTTCATGAAATTCCATTCATTAGTTACTTAGTTATGACTCAATTTGTCAACTTTAAATTGATTCAAGAGCAATAACTCATGCACTTCTGTGCAATTCTGATGAAACTTTATGTGCATAGCCGCCTTATGGTGATACATTTTAAGTTTAAGTTTCATGAAGTTTCGATAATTGATTACTTAGTTATAGCTCATTTTATTGATTTTAAGTCAATTCAAGGGAAATAACTCATGCACTCCTGAAGCCAGTCTGATGAAATTTGACATGCATCAGCAAGTTATAGTGATATATATTTATTTTAAGTTTCGTGGAATTCCGTCCAGTGGTTACTTAGTTATGGCTCAATTTATTGATTTTAAATCAATTCAAGGGCAATAACTCCTGCATTACTGAAGCCAGTCTGATGAAACTTGACGTGCATCAGCGGGTTATAGTAATATACAGTCGAACCTGTCTTAAGGGGTCACTGTATTAAGGGGTCACCTGTCTTTAGCAGCCACTTTTTTGGGTTCCCTTTAACCGAAATACAGTGCAAATGAACCTGTATTAAGGGGTCACCTGTCTTAAGCAGCCAATTTTTGTGGTTCCCCTGGGGTGACCCCTTAAGACAGGTTTGACTGTATATTTATTTTAAGTTTCATGAAATTAGTGGTTACTTAGGTATGGCTCCGGACGGACAGACGGACGGACGGAAGGATGGACGGACAGAGGAACATGGAGAAACCTATATCCCTCCGCCTTTGGCGGGGGATAAAAATGTTGTAATCACTCGTCACCACTTCTCCCTTCCTGGCTGTCATTTCTCCCCATTCCAACAGGAGGGAGAAGTAACTCCTCCCTAAATTATCCGATGAGTCTAGCTAGAAAGCCGCAAAGAGCGGCAAAACCATCTTAAAGATCACCCCATAGAAATTCTTTCAGAGATTTAAAACATAGTGTGCTAGAATATGACTGATTTGAGCCGCGACACGACAAAAGCAACAAAGTGGCATGTTTGCCTAGCAAAGACTCAGATTAGCCTGGGCATCCGCCCAGTCTGATCAGAGTCTTTGCTGTGTGCTTAAAGGGTAGTTCAGGGCCTAAGCTACCTCTATGCCGACAGTGAAGACCCTGAACAGACTGGGTGGATGCCCAGGCTGACCTGAGTCTTTGCTGGGCATACATGCCACTTTGTTGGTTTTGTCATGTCGTGGCTCATTTATACTTACTAAAGCACTTTCTTTCAAATCCAACTCTTTAAGAACAACATCTCCTGAAAACAAAGAAATAAAATGTAAGAAATTCTTGCATTAATAGGCTGTTTAATTTGGAGAAATTGGACCCTTCCTTAACAAGAATTCTGGGGGACACTATGTCTGGACTGCAAAAAACTTTTTCTCTGGATTGCTCATCTGCCCACACTGCTTTTCAATTTTAGTATTTAAGACTGGAGATAAACACAGAGGGCAGATGTGAAAATGACCAGGTCGAAGACAGATTGAAACATAGATCCAGGTTGGCAAATGGTGCTGTTGCAGAAACAACATCATGGTGTGAGGCTGTGTGAAATTTTATCACTAAAGCTCTTTCAGTATCTGAGAAAAGGAGCTAACACATTGAACTTGGCTATGTTTAGCAATGCATGTAAAGTAGGTCAAGGTCAACAAACTACAATGATGCTGCTGAGACAACAGCAACATGCCGTCAGAATGGCCACCAGCGCCGCCAGAAGGATAGAACCATGAGCTGCCACAGGCCTTTTTACGCATATGTCTCCTTGAGATCCTGGGATATAAAGTACTGCCCCAGTCCCACATGGTCCTGGATTTGTAACACATGAACCGTCAGTGAAACACAGAATACATTGTTCTGGGCCATCTTGGATCAGTTTAGCTATTACTTCTCGACCATTTTCTTGTTAATTGGTAGTTCTGTTCTTTGAAGAACCAAGCTGTCTCCAGTATCCAAACTTCGAGCAAAGGCGCCATCACTGTATTCCAGCTTGGGCTGAATGAACTCAAGACCAGTTCCTGTAATTCTTTTCATTTCATTGACTTGACTGATGGTCATTCCCACAGGCCACAGGGCATTGACATTACATCCATGGAACCAATACAAAAGCTTCTGAGGCTTAATATACATTACATGTACTATATAATAGAAGAAGAAGGAATTCAACACCGAGAGTGGTTGGTGAGACCTGCTGGTGTGCTTACAGGCATTTTTGTGATGCGTATTGGGCTACAGATACCACCCTTGCATGAGACGTGTAGAAAAACTTTCAATCCTCATATCGGTACAGGTTCTTTTCACTCAAAACGTGCCAGTTTTTTGTATTAAGTCTTTTTTCATGATGTTTATTTCACGTTCGTGTTGTTTTGATGAACCATCATATGACGTCATCAAATCCAACCTGTGTCAGGTCCTACATATAAAACATGTGCTTTAATACTTTTTTCTCCCTCACTTACTTAAAACATCAGACATATGATTCTACATTGTCTCCAATGTCATAAAATTGCTTGTGAAAGCCTAGTTCAAAGTCTTCAAAGCAATGATGTAAATTTATTTATTTCAAAACATTTTAACTATCACTGTATATATTTCTTGTTTCATTTTCATCTTTTTCTTGCTAGCCCTCAGTCTGGCAAAAATACCAAAAAAAAAAATACTAAAAAAAAAAGTACTTGTAAGGATATGAAGATTAAGAGTTTTTCTGAAGGACTTGCACAGTGTTAGTAAGGGTTTTCAGTTATCAGCCATAAAAAAGTATGTGAACACAAACACACGTCTCCCCACCCACATTTGGCATTGAAATCCTTCTCTTATATATAATGCACCAGTCATTTGCAACCAAGGCCCCCCTGGGACCGGGAAATAGCGAAGATATTGACTTTTCAATTTGCAAAGCCCTGGTATATGCCCTGCACTGTGGGGACACTTTTATGTCAAATCCCTGGTAAAGGTCTCTGCCCCCAGGGGATCATACAAATATAACAAGAGTTGTCAAAACAACAAAGCGTGCCTCATGGGAGCCTGATTCTCATAATCACTGAACCATAAAATGTAGGTCACAGGGATCTATAAATAGTATGAGGTCATTCACAAGAACAGACTGATCCATTATGTCAGGTATAATGTTAATCCATCAATCAGTGTTGGAAATATAAGGCAAAATCACTGGATCATCAATAAAGGTCAAGGGCACAGGAGTTGGCATGGATGCTTTGCAGCTGCTGCAATATAGGGATATGTTATTTAACCATGTATCAACTCTCTTGTCTCAAAGGTATCTTCAAAACTAAAAAATTTGCCTTAAAAACAGTGCCAAACAGCAAAGTCAGTCAACCGTTACATATAGGTCAAGACATACAATTTATAATGCAGTTGAGCAATGCAGTCATATGGATGTATATATATACCAAGTATGATGATCATAGCTGCTGTAGTTTGTAAGATAGAGACTTGAACCAGTGATTTTTTTACAAATCTCCTTCTTTGAGTCCCAGGACTCACAAGACCTAAAATCTTTGCATCCCAAGCTCAAGGGTTTGCATCTTTACTGGGATGCAAAAGCAATATTTTCTCTGCATCCCAAACTTAAAGGGCTTCAAAGGACAAGCCCTATAAGTAAAAAAATAACCAACGTCAAGCTCCTGTGGTCACAGGAATAAAATAAATCACCTGTTGTCTCATTGTCAGACAGGTATTGGATTTGGAGACATCCGTTGTCATTTCGGATTCGAAGTTTGATCGGTCGCATCATGATCTGCAACATCTGGCCTTGCGTGTTTGTCTTGCCCAAGAAGACCAAATAATGTTTGCTGCTTTGAATCAAGTTTGATCTTTTTCTTGTTTTTTGGAGGCATGATTACTTATTGACCCGGTGTATTAATAAAAGTTTGCACTTAGGTAAAAGACATCACCGTGGTCGATAATACTATGTTCCTCCGGTACTGGACAACTACTATTGATTATTGGTATTACAGGTAGACTTCGGTATTTAGCGGGAGTAGGAAAGACTATGGTACTGTTTTTTACCAGTAATATAACAATCTGCTAATGCACCGTTGCTATATATTCTTAAACGAAAGTAGCTTTGTAAACGAAGCCGAAATCGGAAGTTGGACTACCGATCGGCTATTTTTATGCGTCCCGGAACGCAGCCAAGGAAATATTTTGCGTCCTCTGGGAAAATTATGCGTCTAAGACGCAGGACGCAGGGGTAAAAAAATCACTGTTGAACATCGAGTAAAAGTTTTAAACGCAATTCTTTACATTGGTTAACCTGATCACAGACACAGACAAGGACTCTGAAGCTTACGCTAGCGCTAACGCAAACGCTTACCTGGACTCCGATGCCGGGGGTATAGCATAAGCTCTCCTTTGAATCGCAAAGGCGCTCTATAAATCCATATTCTGACAATGTGGTGCGGTAAATTTCGTCAAAAACACTCCACTATTTTCCCCGCTGTTTTTGCGGGAATCAAAAGCCTGGCATATCCATGGCACTGCAGGGAAACCTCTTAGGTAAAAACACGGTACTTAAGCCCCACTATCCTCGGCCCCATGGGGGCCATGGATGCAAATGACTGGTGCATAATAATTGGTTGTTAAGGGTCTTTTAATGTTTTGTTTTTATTGATAGAGCGCCAGTTTCCTGTGCACAGGCTCTGGATCATGGCCTGAAAATAATAGGCCCACGACTAGGGGTGACTATTGCAGGCCAAAATGACTATTGCAATACTATTACTATTGCAGAAATCCCTATTGCAATACTATTACTATTGCAGGTTACTATTGCAATGCATTGCAATAACTATTGGAGACAGCATTTTTACCCAGAAATTCTGCTTTTATGTATAAAATCTTGTTTGTTCACATGAGTTTGTGGCGAAAAAGCATTATTTAATGACTGTCATTTCACAATGTGCACAACATGACAACAAAATGTTATATTTTTCCATTCTTTGAAATCCAATACAAGCTAAAACACATCCTTTCCTATTATTCTTTTTAGTTTAAAATACTTCCTTCAAGAAGAAGATGCATGTCTAGAAACTATTGCGATATTGGAAACACTATTGCCGATAGTATTGACATTGCAGCTTTCCCTATCGATAGTGACTATTGCCAGTGTCACTATTGCGATATATCCTTGGAGGTGGTATAATCGTGGATATAAGAACCAAATCACGTGACAGTCACATGTCAAATAATTTCTTTATATTTTCTTGTGACATAATTAGACGACAACACCAGATGAATAACAAGATACAGTTTCGGTGCAAAGCAATACCGTTTCAATGTAAGAAAATTCATCCGCATGTGACTGGGTGATCTATTTATAGCAAGTGTCAATGGGTTGTAAATTCGTGGATGTGTTCCGGCGCATGATAAAAAATCGACGTACCCCCGTCAAGTCACTTGCTTATTATTTTCTGTTGCATAGATGCTTTTGGGAACTTTTTAGTCTTAAACAGATTATAGATAATCCAATCTATATGAGTTATTAATGATTAAAGGAAGATGCCCATCCATTTAAACAAGATTCAAAAGGCTCTACATTGACTTTCCTACAACTAACACATTTTAACTGTAGCGTCATAGCCCTTGAACAGAACGAGTTGAAATTCATTGTATCACTGTATGAGTATATCCGCTTGAACACAAAATTACAGTAGGCACAGACTGTTTCCTTTGGCAAAAAAACGAGCCTGGATTCAGCCCTACTCTCAAAACATAAGACTTTCTCTTTCAAGAAAAAGCAGATAAAGACCCCCGGTATAATAATCAAATAAGAAAACAATTTGGAAATAAGATTTTGAACCCAAACTAGAACCAGCTGTTCACCGGAAGGTATAAAATCAGTAATCATTCCAATGTTTTCTCAGGCTGATATCCGAGATTAAAAAATGGCCACTTTTCAGGTGTGCAAAAAAAGAAATAGCTAAAGAAGGCATAAAAGCAATTGGTCAAACTTTTTAAAAAGTTTTATTCCCTATTTAAGCTCTAGGCATTTGCTTTTGTTTTGGAATAAAACCTTTATGCATGGTTAAATGTTGGGAGAATAAACACTTTGTGAAACTTCTTTTGCGCATGAATATTATACAAATTACTAACATCCACGAATTTATAACTCCCACGATTTTACAACCTCCAACGATATCGATAGCCCGATGTACTGTTACACCCCTACCCACCACCACCCCGTTTGTTGCAATGATAACATGACTACCCCATATTTTTTTGTTGCAATGATAAACAATTTGTCGTATCCAAATCGTACTGGCGTGCAATTAAAGATAGAAAGGGCGTCAAATTATACGTGCGTCAAAACATATGACAAGCCCGGTTTAAATCGGATAGATTACCTCCCCATATTCCTATTTTCAGCTGCGATTTGTCTAAGTTCTCCACGAAGTCTCCAAGATATTTGTTGATTAGATCAACAACTAGCGATTCAAATACCATTGTGCAACAGCTTTAGCTATGCAATCACTTAGAATCCCCAATAATGTGATTATTAGCCAAGAAAGGCGAGGTCAGCAGACTCTCAGTCACTCGCCGACATTACTGTTTTCGTCAATATGTTAATGAGCGGGGTCATGACATTCTGGGCTGACTTCGACTGGAACTTAAGTAGGAACTATAGTAGCTACATGTACCACTGACATGCGCTTTGGCAATACCAGTACTACATCAATGGTAGCTAAAACAGCTAAAACAGTAGATTGTCAAGGGAACTATGTACTTCTTGTTCCAACATGGCCTTACAACCGAAGCTGTCTCTTCGGAGACAGTTGATGGGTTTAAGGCCAAAATTTAATATCCTAGGGTAGAGCAGGGGTTAGGCATGGAATGCCAGCCCCTGAGGACTTCTTGTAAATAGTTTTAATCTGCTGGTGGCTTTGTCACAGATTCATTTTTTTTTTTTTTTTGGTGACAACTTATGCGCCACACCAGAAACCTGTCATCATGGTCAAAGTTGACCGAGACGGTATAGATAGAAAGAAAGAAAACATGGCAACCGCTTCCCAAATAAACCACCAGGGCTTTGCGGAAAAGAAAGTACCTGCAATACATTTTGAAGACCCATTTTTTTGATGATCTCTTTTTAGTGACCCTGGGATACACCGTTTTAGAGTTAGGACCAGACAAGCAATGAAACAAAATAACATGACCAATTTTTAATTATTTGAACAAATGATATTATAGCAACATAATTCACACCTTATTCACATTATTCGTCACCCAAACATGATAGGAAACAGGTTTTACATCTTCAAGTAAACATTTAGTTAAAGACAGGGGTGGTACTATATAAGGAGTCCTGTCTTTAACAAGTTATATAGACTGGCTGCAGTCTGAAACATTGATTTGCCTAAATCCATATATGAGCCGCGACACGAGAAAACCCACAAAGTGGTTGTGCGGCCAGCGAAGACTCAGATCAGCCTGGGCATCCGCCCAGTCTGATCAGAGTCTTCGCTGTCCGCATGGAGGTAGCTCAGACCCTTAGCTACCCTTTAAGCGCTTAGCGGATAGTCTGGTCAGACTGGGCAGATGCCCAAGCTGATCTGAATCTGCGCTGGGCGCACAACCACATTGTTGGTTTTCTCGTGTCGCGGCTCATATATTGTTTATTCAAAGAGTATAATAAATTTCGTGTCTCTAAAATCCCACTTTTCTCATGGCTAACATTTCAGTCAGAAACATATCAGGCCAAGAGAAAAATGGGATTTACAGACATGATATTTATATAAAATAAAAAAGGCTGTGAAAAAATATTTGTATGAATTTAGACAATGTTTCAGCCTGGAGCAAGTCTACAAATTATATTACAGATATCTCTGGAGCATTCACAGACCGCTGATTTTTTTCTCATCCGTCACCTTGAATCCACCATTACCGAACTCAAGTCCAGGGTCGAGTAGAGTAGAACATAAGACGTAAGACAGAACGATTAAGGTAGGTAAATGACATCATTTTGGTACCTATCATAGTTGTTCGGCTGTTAGTTTAGTGCCTCGGGTTCCTACTATAGTTCCAGCCGAAGTAGACCTGAGGATAGTGTGGTAGTTACCTCCCCTAAACCTACGCTAATATGGCTACGCTTATAGGTGAGGCACCCAGTAAATCCGACACACAATATTTTCTGCGCGGGCTACTGCGCATTCTCAACGCGCAGATTATAAAAATCGTCTGCTAGACGCACAACACTGCAGACAAAACCGTGGTTTATCAATAAGGGGCCTTGTGAGAAAAATAGATATTCGTCTTGTTAGAACTTAGAAGAATCAGATTAGCACGGGTTACACTATGTGACCATACCCTCCATTCTTTCGTAATAATTTTGTGGTGGTTTGCACAGGTTGGGTGACTCTACAATATTATTAAACCATTGATACCATGACGTTAAGCCACTTTTTCGCGTTGCGACCCGATTAACAGGTGTTGTTTTGTAGCCAATGTCAGTTGTTAAGTTATTTATGAGGTCTAATTAATCGGTATAGTTTAAACTTTGAACTGCTATTTTATGAAGTGGAATGAAATGGACAATCTTCTCCACTTAATTCCATGGATTTGGGATGGCATTTAGTTGGTTTGCCCTCAAGGCGATAAATTCCGTTCAGTACGAGTAACACCCCAAGCTCTGGGGACATACTGTAGCCCCGGACTGTAGCCATTGGAATGTTGATTATCTCATCCATTCCATTCCATGTTTTAAACTATGCCCCGCTATCTTATGTAGCATGAATATTTTACGTTTCTATGGCAGTTAAGAAATATTAAATTCAAAACTATAATCATTAATTAATTAAAATCAAAGCTACAATACAGTTAAAAGTGCCAAAATTTTCTATCAGCTCAGTAAAATGAAACAAGATCAACCATGGATATATAAAAGAAAAGCACATTTCTCATGTTTTCAGTTCGTGTCCTAATATGATATCTCTCAGCGGTAATGCTAGTGAGTAGTGATAAAACTTGATTCTAAAAATACGGCAGTTACGCGATAGCTGGAGAAATACCATCCGCGGTGATGTTCGGTTTTCTTCGCTGGGGGTTTATAAAATGTCTGATTACTGGGTGTATGACCTCAAATCTTGTTGGTCATATATGATAAGACTAACCTGAGGATGGCTGAAATCAGTAACCCGCACCCACGGGTCGGTCTAATTACCCAACGACACCCCCAAGACACCCCACGACACCCACGGCACCAATTTATTGATAAATATATTCCATAAAAAGGTCTTAAGCATTATTTTGTATATTAGAGTTACTAAAAATAGTATATTTTTCATAGACATTCCAATTATTTCATGGGGTGGTCGCGTCGGGCGATTGTGCGGGGTAACTTTCAATGCTACTAATTTGGATAGCGAGGACATGGGCCAGCCAGCTACGCTTGCAGTAGGTGCGGGATGCGATTTGTTTATTTCTTCTCCTTCTGTCTGGGAAACGGCTCTCTGTGCAGATTGAAATACTCTCAAAGAACCGTTAAACTCAAATCCCAGTTTACAGCGTTTGTTACAAGATACACGCCTGGTAAACTATCACAGGTACCTCCGGCGGAGGTACCGATAAAAAGTTGTGACAGGCACCTGGAGCTGCCTGTGACTGTCCAAAAAAATGACAACAAACGGTAGGTATTCCTCTTTTTGGACAAAATATAAACTAATCAGGGAGTTTATTCAAAATCAAAAAGTGCTATTCGACCCTTATAGACATAAAGTTTTGTCACACATTATATCCCCCTGAACTTTCCATATTAACCAAAGATACGACTTTTGAAGTGGCTTTGATGTTAGCCCACAGTACTCAAAACATAAAGAATTCGGCCGTTTTTGGTCTTAAATGCAGTGATCTTGCATACGAATCTGTTTTTCTCGGCACACTGGTGTTAAGGTAACCTCCTTGCTCAAATATAAATCTCGATTGTCTACAAATAAGGCTTGATTTTTCAAAACAACAGCTGGAGGTGCCTGCAATGGTGTGGAGGTGCCTGTGATGTAAGCAAATATAGTGAAAATCTGAATAGTTATCGCAGCTGGAAATATTGACATCTTGTCTAAACCACTGCCTGGAAAGAATCATTCATTCAACGTCCCATTAAGCTATCATAATGCTTATATCATGAAATTCCATGATAAAATTTCTAAAACACCATCTCAAAGAGTTATTGCCCAATTTGTTTCCGCTTCTGTTAGTCAAACATTGGCGAATTTCACATAAGTGCTGAAAATCAACTGCCTAATTCAGTGTTAGAATCGTTATGAAATGTGCGCTTAAAGGCCCCATTGCTCTATCCGCATGAAAAATTTTATCACGAGGCATCGCTGCAAGCTTCTCACTGACGTTTCGTCATTGTAAATGACCGTGATTCGCTAGCTTTAAACAAACAATACATCCTTGAGTTTCGCATAAGAAGAGTTTGAAAGCTTATTTGGGTCATTTTAGTTGGCAACCAATATGACCTACTTTCGATTTCATTAAGTTAAATAAATTGGTAAAAATACAATGTACAGGTATGGAGTCCCAATCACTATCCCGCCTATGTTTATATAACGTTGCTAGACGGGAAACCAGAACAGAAATTGTATTTTGTGGAGCGATTTGTTAATTTTCAAAAACTTGTAATCTCTACTTTTTGTCAATTATATGACTCCATTTATGCACATCAACCCACATTTTATTACCAAACGTAAGGGTTGAACAGCCTCTTACAATGATTTGAGTTTATACGTTTTTATCGCCGATAGGACTATGGAGACTTTAAATAAGAGTCAACATTTTGTGACTGGTGATGACTGTGATCGGGAGGTGCTGGCTGTGAGTCATTCCAACTTGTCAGAAATTATCGAGGTCACACGTCATGCCAGCTACACGTATGATGTGTCAAATTGTCAAAATTACCGATACCCGTCAACAGGCATACACGTACATGTATCTATAGTGTTGATCCTTTTGGTACCTCATATGTGTAGCTCGCATGTGTCGTATGACGCTCGCTGTATGTGTTAACTTTGTGGTAACTGGAGTGATAGGTGCTACAAGTGATTCAGTCTGGGTAGTTTTGAATTGTTGGCGCTAGAATCCAAATACATCCGTAAGGCCTACAAATTACATCATCGACAGGTGACATGTTCTCAATATTACACCGTTTAGTAAATTGAAGTGGTTGGAATCTTACTGCATATAGCGTGTAATTCAAAGTCTCCGAATAGCCACTGCATCAAATTTGGTAACAAAACAGCACTTTTACTACATAAAAATCATCTTCTGAAACGTTGTTTTGCAAACATTTCGAGTAGCTAGCATGGCATGTGACCTCGACAATTTCTAACGATTTGGAATGACTAACAGGCAGTCATCACCATTCACAAAAACGCTGCCTCTTATTTAAGCGCATTTCATAAACGTTATAACACTGAATTAGGCAGTAAATTTTCAACGGCTACGTAAAACTCGTCAATGTTTGACTGACAGATATGGAAAGAAAATTTAGATGATCTGCTTTGGATTTTGGATTTCTGTTGCGAAGCATCTTATGTCCGCTTGTCTGTAGTCTTCAGGCAATAAGGTCACCTGTACAGCTGCCCACTTTGCTGTCTGGTTTGTTTTGTAATTTAAAATATGAAATAGGTAAAACAGAAGTTAGCGTTGTTTTCATTTGGGGTAGGTGAATTTCCACCTGTCTGGGAAAGAGCCCTTTATTCGTTTTACCATCGGGGTGGTTGGGTGGGGCGATGGTGCTGCATGTAACTTCCAGTGCCTGGGCGTCCTACTGATTTGGATGATAGTAGGACAAGGGCTTACTGTGCTTGCAGTAGGTGCGGATGGGGTTGTTTGGACATTTTTTCTCTCGTCTATCATTTCTTTTCTTTCTCCGTCTCTCTGGGAGACGGCCCGATATAGACTGAAATACTGTCTCAAAGGGCCGTTAAATCAATCAAATCGGTTTACCATGCGTGTCTTTTATGAACTATTGTCAATGTATACTTACTTCCACCTTGGTTTTGAGAGCAGGATGTAGAATCTGATTGTATAAGTTAATGATCAATGTCTGTCGTTTTAACAAAACTATGCTTGATATTCGCATTATGATAGATTATTGAGACGTTGAATGAACGATTCTCTCAAGGCAGTGGTCTAGAGGGGCCGAGTAGCGCAATCGGTAGGGCACCTGACTCGTAAGTCAGAGGTCCTGGGTTCGAATCCCGGTCTGGCCACATACTTTCGTTTCTCCTTCCGCTGATTCAAGAAGGGCAGTTGTCAGTTACTGGCGAAAGTATGTGCACTTAGTACTGGTTAACCGCTTAGGAGGTCTAAGCATGCCCAGGAATATTGTGGTTAGGTTAACTGACCGTCCCGACATGACCTTAGTTGTTTACCGTGGACGTTAAGCATCAAATCAACCAACCAACCAACCAGTGGTCTAGAGATGAAGAGTATCAATACTTGCAACCGCTATGAATCTTCAGATATTTGCTATATTTTCTTACATCACAGGCACCTCCATTCCGTCACAGGCACCTCCAGTTGTTTTTTTTACCGATCCAGCCTTATTTGGAGTTTATCGGCATTTATATTTGGGCAAGGAGGTTTACTTTACGTCAGTGTATCCAGATCAACAGATTCTTATGCAAGAAAAGTGCATTTATGACCTAAAACAACCGATTTGTTCTTGTTTTGAGTACTTTTGACTGACCTTAAAACCACTTCAAAAGTCATATCTTCTGTATATATGTAAAGTTCCCGGGGATATACGGTGTGACAAAACTTAATGTATATAAGGGTCGAATAGCATTTTTCGATTTTCAATAAACTTCCTGGTTATAATGTATTTTATCAAAAAAGACGAATACCTACCGGTTTTGTTTATTTTTGGTCCGTCACAGGTAGCTCCGGATGCCTGTCACAACATTTTATCGGTACCTCCGCGGAGGTACCTGTGATAGTTTACCAGGCGTGATGATATCATTGATTTTTAGCCATGAAAAGGGTGCTTTGTATCGACTGCCCAGGTAAGTGTAATGATTTCCACACTTGACCTCTGACCTTTCGCTCCAGTCCAACCGGAAACTCGGAACTCTGAACTCTCTATTTTTAAGATTCATAAGTTGCGAAGTTGTGTTTTGCAACAGATCTCCTGATAAGCCTAAACATAACACTTGCAAAGGGGAGCAGCCACATGACGGTGCTGTGGGAAATCCGATTCGTGAATAGGTTGTTGGCCAAGGTTATATAAGGAAAAAGGGGAACTTAGTACCCTTGGCTAGCATAGATGTGGATACCATATAAGTTCACCGATAAAATTTGTACGTGGACCACTAAACTATAGCCCCACCTATGTTTTATTGGTCTACCGCACTTAATATTTGTCAGTGAGCCACCAAATTACAATGGTGCATTGATTAATAAGTGCATCTATAAAAGTAAACATGCATCGGTAAATTTTATCAGTCAACCGATAAATTTCATCAGTCCACCAATACAATTTATCGACCAATGTATGAATTTTACATGATCCATAAGTGGAGGTGACTGAATGTATAATAAAATTTCCTTTTAAAGGGAAGGCTTGCCCAGCTAAGACAGTGAAATTTTCATGAGTTGTTATTGAAGAGTGCACTTTCTGTTGCTAACTTTTATTTAGCAAAGTATTTAATTTATTAACTTCTTGAATGGTGGCATTATCCACAGGTGTGAGGTTAAAACAAGTGTAAATTTATTTGAAAAACAAATTGAGGAAATATTTACACACACACACACACATACACACACACAAACAAAAGTTTTCCAACGTTTTTGCCGTTAGGCATGTCTCAAGGAAAATTACTATATGAACATATTTCAAGTCTTTTCTTTTACGGCTGCTTAGTCGCATTCAATTTGAATCAAATTTTAGGAAAGACTGTTTCAAACCCATGTCTATGGAATCTTGGCACATCTGAACTTGGCATCGAAAGAAGACAATAAAGTTTTATTTACTGAAGTTTATTTTTGGTTTTAGTGGCATCAGTGGCAGTGACTAAAACAAAAGTTTGATACTCTGAGAAGAAAATGCATGCTGCTACACTCAGCAAAATTTCTAATTGGTCAGTTTTCTAATATGCAGAAATATGATTTTTCAACTGTATTTTTGAATATAATTATAATCAAAATTTTGGGCTGTTATCTACCTATTAAAAGTCAATGTTGTAAACGAAACTTTATTGTAGTATCAGAGTTACGACCATTTCTATCTAAACCATAAAATGCTTTGAAAACACATACAGGCTGCATCAAACTTTCACAAAAACATGATATTTGAGAAGTAAAAAAAGTTTTCATCATAAAAACATGAGGTATGTTTTAAGGTTTTCATGCATTTTTCACCTGTATTAATGTTAATATTGAAGTTTTCAAATTACCTCCCTTTTAATGTTTGTGTAAGTCCTAATAAACGCCTGGAATTGATGTAAATCATTTTGTAAATGCATAAGCGCTTGTGCTGCTTGTAAAATACAAGAATATCTAAACATTTGTTCGTCCTAGTTGGTAGCTAGGCTAATCTAAATCTGCTTAAGGCTTAATTCTATGGCAAAAAGTGACCAATTAGAAATTTTGTGCAGTGTATTGTTTGAGACAATAACTTGCTTTACACCATTTGGGAACAACAAAGCATGGAACCCATTGCGTTCATACTTCCATGAACTTCCGACAAATGAATTTATCTTTTATATTTATGCTATGTTTTCACATCAGTTTTGTTGCTTATTCGTGAATTTCTGACTAATTTAACGCAGAGGAAAGGACGAAGAATAGTTATTAACCACCGTGTTTTATAATGACGTACAAAAGCCGCCACTAGGACATGATGTATATCAAATGTTACGTCGGCCTATCATCTATTTGAATTATCCGTGACGTCGCTTACGCATAATATCGCATGAATGAGTGTTACTCATGGATGTTTGAACATCGTCAGTTCAGTATAGGTTCATCTAAGGAAATCGTCGACGAGTGTAAATATTTCTCTGTACATTTGTATAGGTGAAGTAAAAAGGCAAAATTAGAGTGTTATAAAAGCAAGAAAAATGTCCACACAACCCCCACCCGCACCTACTGCAAGCACAGTAGGCCCTTGTCCTACTATATTCCAAATCAGTAGGACGCCCCGGTTGGTTGGATGGTGCAATGATGCTGGGTAAAACTGCCTGTGCCCCTCTATTGTCATAAAGCTGTACATGAATTCGTCCTCAATGAGATTCAAATTTTAACGATTCTGAATTGTCCCCTTTTTCTGTACCTCTAGTTCAGCTATTCATAAACATGTTGATGGCCAATAGGAAATTTATCGGATGCTAAATGTAAATATCGCTTTCTGTCATGGAAATGCCTGTTGTAATGTGTATGCGTTAATATTACGCACCTGCATTACCAGCTTTTACATATAACACGGTCAGTTGTACAAATAAGCCACACACACGGAAAGATGGGATACATTTTTTCAGTAAATGTGATGCGTGATAAGGGGAAAAATCGTCAAAAGCGCCTGCTTCTAAATCTAAACAATGAATTTTAACTTTGCTATTTTTGATGCTCTTTTAGGTTTTACAGATACACTGAACACAGATCAGCCCACTCTTGCATAAGCGCAGTCTGATCAGTCTATCCTCAGCACGAAAGACGTCTGCATCATGAAGAATATATATGCCGAAAAAGACTGATCAGACCCCAATAATGCACCGGCTCTGGACAGTGTGCCGGCTGTTCTGACTAGTCAGATTATGCGATGCCCTAAGGCCTATTTTTTCGCGACGCCGCTGCAGATTCTTGGAAAAGCTAATGCTTGTAAGCTAAGCTATATATAAACACTGTGTCTTACACAGGTTTTGGTTTATTTCTTAGACTGCAAAGCCAAATAGTTTGCATTAAATTCAGAGTTTTATATTTATGCAATCAGTTTATAAAAAGCAAAAGATATGTGGCCAAGTTTAAGGCACTTGTGAAAGAAAAACGTGCGTTTTAACGGAAATATCAAAACAAAGTACATGCACTATCAAAAATAGGTTTTACATCTGTTATTTTTAGCCGATGAGGTAAATCGGGTGTGTATAAAAATAGACAAATCTTACGAGTTCTTTGTTTGTGGTTAAAAAGAAATTTCATGTGTTTGTGGAGAATATCATGAAGAAAGGCAGTCTCAAACCGGAACGAGCTTTCCGATCTATATGGTTTGCGTCCCTAAAAAGGTTTAGAAGGAGTCGTTGCAGTACAAACTCTATTGGTATTTTCCGACTAAGCGTGACGTATTGTTTCTTCCGAAACTAACTCGGTATCACTAAACCGCATGAATACTGGCTTGCGACCGTCATGGCAAGCCAATAATATCAATAGCTCGATAAACTATATTGTAGGGCAAATAAAATTTATCGATGCACGTATATTTTTAAAGAAACTCTTGTAATTTCTTAGACTGGCTGCAGTCTTAAACATTGATTTGCCTAAATTCATATATATTGTTTTTTCAGTGACTACAATAAATTTCATGTCTCTAAGCTCCCACTTTTCTCATGGCTAATGTACATCAGGCCAAGAGAAAAATTGTATTTTATAGACATGGTATTTATATAAAATAAAGAAAGGTTTTTAAACAATATATATAATTTCAGACTGGAGCCAGTCTGGTAATTTCTTACTGTATTCTTACTGGATGTCGACACCATTTAAGCTATTTCAGTTTCTATAGGCGCTTTTGAATATCTGCCTTCTCTGGTTTGTTGGCTGGTCATGTAGCATGCGAGATTAAACTTAAAGGGATGGCTGTGCCAGTAAATGTTCAAAAGGTTCTTGAATGCGGATACGGAGGGTGCCAAAACAACAGTCTGGTACGCATTCCAAATGTCAACAACATGATTTGAAAAGCTGTTAGATCGTACGTTGAATCTTGCTCGAGACTTGTATAGCTTATAGGAATGACCTCTGCTTGCCTGATATGATCATAACTTGAAAAAAATTATGACTGTCAACTTTGGGGATAGCTGTTCAATGGGGATAGCTGAGTTGCCACCTATTTGGGAGTTAAATGGGGATAGCTGAGTTGCCACCTATTTTGGAAAGAGCTGCTGGCTCGGCTTGTCGCTTGTGGTTTGTTGTTTGTTGGGATGTCTTTGTCGGTCTTTCCCTCTGGGGATGACGTTTGGGGTCTGATTCGGTCGGTTCCTGGGTGTGGTTTCTCTTTAGATTTGTCAATACCGTGGAGAATCTTGAACACTTGTAGGACATCCACTCGTTGTCTCCTGTATTCTAAAGTTGGCAATCCTAAATTTTTCAGTCTTTCAGGGTAAGACAGATGCTTAACACACTTTACTAAACGTGTAACTCTCCTTCGGACATTTTCGACGACTGTTTTGTCTTTTTTATATAGTGGAGACCATAATAGTGTTGCATATTCTAAATTTTACCAAAGATTTGTACAGATTAAGATATATCACTTTATCTAAATATCTGAACGTTCTGAATATAATTCCTAAGTTCCGATTAGCTAAATTAACTTTCTGTGTAATATGTTATCTGAAGTTCAGCTTTCAATCTATTTTAATATCTTTTTCATGTTCAGCTATTTCACAGATGGTAGGTCCTTGACTTGATGGAACCTCATAATTTACTCTCAAATCTCGTGAGCCAACGTGTAAATGGTGACATTTGGTATTATTGTTGAACATATTCAATGTGTCAGCCAATGCTTCTGCGTTCCCTAAACTTTCCTGGAGTCTTTGTGTATAAGGGATGGAGTCTACAGCAGTGTACAACTTAAATATAAGGTCACTACTGACACCAATAACCGCAACTCTATATCACTAGGGGAGATAATCGGTAATTTTCGATTAGTTTTCGGAAACCGGGAATGCGACCATGGCAGCAGCAATTAAATATTGGTTTCGAGACACTTTCGGACAAAAGTAGTTCGTAAAATTCCAAATTACGCCACTTTAGATAATAATTCTTAATTCTTTAAAAAAAAAAAAGATGGAAAACATGTCTTATTTAGTTGTCAGTTACGGTCTCTCGTCCGACGCTTAGAACGGAGTTGTAAATCGAACATGCGACATGTTGTGCTTACTTACGTTTCGCAGGAAAAACGATTCGGCCTCTTCAATACCATCGTTACGAGAACTGACTCAGCAACAACAAAAACAAAGTGATACGTGCATGAAGCAAAAAAAAAAGTTTTCCGAAGTTGAATTGTCTGTCCTTACCAGAAAACATATTTTGATAGGCCAGTATGTGACTTAATCAGCTGATTCATGAGACATATAAACATCGATTAGGCCAATGCATAATTTTTAACATTCCAATGCCCTCGCGTACACACTTATATTACATCATTAATCAAACAATAAATCAGATAGATTGTCCCCTAAAATACGTTTTATTGCTTTCCAAACACGCGTGTTGATTGTAAACAACAATGGTCACCGATGACATGTTAGCACTCAGTGACGTGGTATTTTCGCTGATGTCATCACTATACTGAACAGCAAAATTTATGTTACATGAAAGTGGTCCAGACTATATAACACGCCTGGTTCTTTAAACATATTTATGCTACTGAATAAATGTATTTAAATTGAGCAACAACTTTGCATATTCTGGATACCATGACTGAAAAAAGTCCTGAGTCCCATGAGAAGGGACACTGCTGCGGTTCTTATGTTTGAAGGAGACTACACTCTAATATATTAATTATTTAGGATCTGATGATGACTTTTGACTTGGCGGTTTTACTTCCTTTTCAACAGTCTTTCAGTCATATCAGATATCAGACGAAGGGAGGGTGATCATGAAGGGTTTGAGCAACAAAGAACCATTTAGGTGCGGATAGTATTTTGCCATTAGTGGGTCGCGAACCCGTAACCGAATGATCTGAAGTCGGAAGTGCTAACCATTGGGTCACGCAGATGATTCGTTATTGAAAATATGGTTTCAGTATTTAATGTCATGTTACCAGACTATTCCAACCTTGAACGCTGTTGACCTTGAAAATGTCCTTGCTTTGAAAATGTGCAATATCAAAACAAGTAAAAATTACCTTTCTCGGGGAGAACCCGGTTGCCATGGATACAATACAAAGCGGTTGCAGGTGCAAAACTTGTATAAGTGAAATTGAAGATAAGTAGATGTATACACCACAGCTGTATCAGAATCAAAAATGATATACATATCTAAACATTGCAGTTCCCTTCTGAAAGCCACGGAAATAGTAAAAAATTTCAGCTTCCAAAATTTTGTTGCTATGGCAATAGTGTTTGTCTGATGATCTCCTATTTTATAAAAAAAAAAAACTGTGCAGGTTGCTGTGTACTTACTTGCAATACTTTAATAGTACACTTCTTTGGTCTGTTATAAAAGTTTGATCATTTAGTAAGCTTGCATACTCAAAAGATGCCATATTAGAGTGGATGGTGGGGTAATATCATACTGGAATTTCGAAAATTCAAGTCCTTTGTGCCTGGTTGTGTACTTAGATAGTTTATATTTTAAAAACAAAACTAATTGAATGAATTTCTAACAAATCTGAGAATTGGTATAAGTTTTTTTTCCTTCCAAAGAGCAGATATTTTAAATTTCATGATTAAGCATTGTTTGGGGGATAGGGTAATTATTGGATTATATCTCTCATACTAAACGGTAGATTGTCTTCGTATCCTGTAAAACAATACAGCTTACATAGCGATTTCTTTGTTGAAAAAAAAATCAGAAAAATCTATTGTTGGGAAGTATGTAAAATACTTGAATTATCAGTTTATGCTTGTTGAAAACTGACGTAATTTCGTGAATATTTGCAGTTTAAAAATGAGATATAGAAAATAAAACTTTAGGTTTATTCAAGACTGTGTTTTTATTCTTTTGGTTAGTCCCTGGCAGTTTCTTGCTAACATACGAAAACGTTTCGTTTACATTACCTATGAAGTTATAGTAGCTTTAGCTATGTAAATAGAGTTTGGGCGATTTGGCTAAAAATAGAGAAGATAAGTGAATTTAAAAAATGGCGTTACTCCTAAACCAGACGGTAACATGGCAATTTATTTTTTTATTTTACATGTAATATAATATAAAAGAGTTATGCAAAATATGAACAAAATCTATTGTTGGGAAAAAAATTATGGTCAGATGTCAGTGGTGACCTTAAAGAGTTTAAATTTAATCGATGCACCATTTTAATTCTTTGGTCCACCGATAAATTTTAAGTTTTGGTGGACCAGTAAAATACAGTTGGAGCTATAAATTAGCAGCTCTGTGGACCAATAAAATGTTTGACCGATAAAATTTACGGGTGCACACTAGTATATTTTTTATGTCGATAGTACTGACTCTTTTGGTAGACCCTACTAATCTCATCCAATAAAAATAACTCCTGCAGTCCCCCATAAAGAAGTGGTTTTGTTTAATTTACATGATTATTAACCAGCTTAAAATCTGACAGGTAATACATTCTTTTCTTTCCAGGTGATTTTCTATTAAATATCCGAAGCTTTTGTAAAAATACTCGTAAAAAGAGTGATGTATTACCTTCCTGAATGCGAGCTAAAGACAATTATCCACATGTATTAAATACAAATGGTTACAAATTAAAAATTAAACAAATATATAAACATTATATTTATTTTATTGTTCTCTTTCAATTGGGGCTGTTTTAAACAATGTTAAATAATTATAATCTTTATACGTTTGCTTAATTTCTAATTTTGTAAACATTTGTAAAATGCATGTGAATAATTGTCTTTAAATAGCTCGCATTCAGATAAGTATAAATGACAGAGCATTAATCCATTTAATAATCATTTATTTACTTTATAGCCACATTTGTTGTTTCCTCAACAAATAAATACTTTTGCTTGTTAAAAAAACGATAAAAAGAATTCAGAATCAGAATCAGAATTGTTTACTAGTGATACGTCCAAGGGCAATCATTCACCAGCTTGAATTAAATATATTCTTCACAGGGCCGTCGTCGGCCTTCGAAAAGTGGTACGGCCATGGAACGGCCCGAGTGCCGAAGGCACGAGTGGGGGAGAGCACGAGATGGATTATCCCCCTGTCGTAAGGGGGGTTCGGGGGACCTCCCTCGAAAAGAACGTTTGAATTCAGGACGACTCTAGAAGCGATTTTAATGCATTTTCAGACCAATTTCACTTGTGAAAATGTTTGAATTTAGGACGACTCTAGAAGCGATTTTAATGCATTTTAGACCAATTTCACTTGTGAAAATCAAATGATTTTATGAGTATTTACCTCCCTTGAGAAGAAAGTTTGAATTCAGGACTCTAGAAGCGATTTTAAAGCATTTTTAGACCATTTTGCTTGTGAAACTCAATTTATTTATGAGTATTTGCTGTATTACAAATGCTTACCCCAGCTTTTAAAGACTGCCAAAGGTGTTTCCCGAGTGCCGAAGGCACGAGTGGGGGAGAGCACGACAGGGGGCGTCCTTCTTTATATAAGGGGGGTTCGTGGGACCTCCCCCGAGAAACTTTTTGAATTTAGGACGTCTCTAGAAGCGATTTCAATGCATTTTTAGACCAAGGCAAAGAAGAATAACGGAAAAAGTGGTCCGGCCAATACCATATTCGGCCGAATGAATGAAAGTGGTACGGCCTATACCATATTCGGCGGTACGTAAATTTACCGGAACGGACCGGAACGGGCCTAATTACCGGATCGGACCGGAACGGACCCATATTATTCATATTTCCAGCCGATTTTTTAGATATTTTGTTACAATCTGCACGCGCAGATTAATTCTAGGCCCTACCTATGACTAACATATATTATCTTAACTAGCGACCCCTGATTTCATCTACCGACTTGATACATGTAGATCTACATATTCTGTGTATGAAATATTGGTCATGATGCTATGGACCAAAAATTCAGGATTTTTTGTGTTTTTCATTCTCTCTAAGGTTTGGAAGGAAGATAACCAGATTTTTGTATTAGATTATGTGATTTTAAAGATAAAACACATATGCGTAAGTTATTAAGAGGCCTCCCAATGGCGCAAAATGCTCGAGGAGTATTTTGACGAATATCTCCGATTGTTTTTGCGCTAGATGGCATACAGAATACGTATAAATATTAAATAAGTGTGTATTTAATAAATATATTATAAATATCAACTGAAGATGGAGGAAAATGGTCCGTTCCGGTGTCCGTCCGGTAATTCAGTCCGTTCCGGTCCGTTCCGGTAAATTTACGCACCCCATATTCGGCCAAAAAAATTGGTCCGACCATGGCCGGACCGGCCGGACCGCCGACGACGGCCTTGCTTCAGGATGATCGTTGCACTGTCTACAGAAATTCAGATCGCCGTCGTGCGGATAAGGATTTATATCTACACGACCGTCTTGTCGATAGCCACACCCTATGAAAAGCTGTCCTGAAATTGTCAGTTTAGGGACGAGTCATTTATTATCAGGTGGGGGGGGGTGGGGGGGGGGGCGGGTACATTTTCATATGGTTAACCAAAATTTTTCCGACCCCCCCCCCCCCTCAGTCTCACCAGAATTATTTTTCCGACCCCCCCCCCCCCCCCCCCCCCCCCCCCAGATAGGTGACAAAATTTTTTATGACCCCCCCCATCCCCAGTGCCAGCTACCCTTCACACAAATACCATATTACCTATTTTATGTCAGACTGACCTCAATCAAAACCTAGCTGTATGAAACACAAAGAACATTTCTTATTCTAACAGGTTAATTACATGTAATAATGGTCTGTTAAAACTTCGTCTGCATTTCTTGCATTTTTCTTCTGCTAATGGCCATCCGGAAATCTTTTTGTTGAATGCTTAATAATTACAACTGTAAATAAAATTAATTGGGACTCTGGGTGGTGGGGGTCAGGGGGGCTGTGCTTTTGCTGATGAAAAGGCACCTGGAGAGCTGATATCACAAAGCAGCATTAAATTTAAGTGAGCACAAAATCATCTACTTGACATGATTTTATAGACACTTTCATACTGTTCTAGCAAAACAATGAAACGTTTTTTATTTTATTTTTTGAGTCATTTCCATAAAGGCGTTAAAGTTTTAAGTTGTGAGATTGAAAGAAAAGAGTCTGAAATTTTATGAGTAATGGGGGGTCTTGGGGCGAAGCCCCCCAGAAGCTGAGACATTTTTAAAAATAAGGGCAGATGGAAGAATTCTGACCCCCCCCCCCCCCCCCCCCCAATATGCCTAATAAAATAAATCCCCCCCCCCCTGCTCCAAGGCTTTTTTATTTCCGACCCCCCCCCAGTACATCACCAAAAAAATCCGACCCCCCCCTAAATGTACCCGCCCCCCCCCCCCACCCAGCTGACAATAAATGACTCGTCCCTTATAGATAGATGCCACTTTACGCTTCTTGACGGGTTTTAGGTACACCGGTGTGGTACCATGTTTTAGCCGGTGCGGAAAGTAATAACAGTCGGGTTTCACATGACGTTGTACCAGTCAACGATCGAAAATGGACTCCGTGTTTTTGTCAGAAAGAAAACATATATCAAAATGATTTAATATATATCTGTTCCTTCGTAAACATAGGTAGGCTGTGTGAAATAAAAAAGAATATGAATGTGTATTTAAGCTGACCAATGTTAGCATATATTCAAGCGTCTGTATGTTGTGAAATCAGCACTTACAACATTCATGACATTGGCTGGTTGTTGGTTTGTCTGTTTGTGCACAGGAGTCTGAAATTTCGTCAATAAAATAAAAAAAAAGTGCAAATTCTACAGAATCGCGTTCATATTTATACATATATGTATTAATGTATTATAAAAATACAGGAATGCAATGCCTTTTTTACCCCACCCACCACGAAAACTCGTTCCCAACACGTTTTCAAGTAGTAAACAGCAAAAAGCGTTCCAATGTACGTAGCGGTTACTTGTAACAAAATGTTTTCTATCATCCGCCACCTACAATTCATCTGTATGTATTTCAAGAAAGCCACAAAAGGAGATCAAATTTGGCGACTGACAGCGAATTTATTTTTCTGAGAAACCATGTCCACTTCAGTATGACGTCACTTGTTTACATTTGACAGCGCGTGAGCGGGCGCATTTAATTGGACGAGACGCATTTAATTGGACGAGGATATCGGAACGACGGTCGTGCGGATAAGAATCATTATCATCAACACGGTCGGGCCTTATTAGCACGCCGGCGATTATATATTCCATCATAGATGCCATGGCCTTTCTTAGAAATGGTTTCATACAACACAGTTTCGGTAATTCATATGGAGTATTCAAAATAACTAAAAACTGGTCAAAACATTTTATGACCGACTTTCTGTTGTTAAAACATCTGATATCCGCAGACCTGTTTACAACTACGATTTTGGCGTATTTTCTACGTTTTTTTGCTTAAAAATACGCTCTACGTTTTAACCATCTGAAACTACGCAAGATTGCCAATCCAGTTTTTCAGTCCTTTTCCTGTGATTTGGACCATATTTGGACATTTTGGCCCTTTATTAAAGCGTCTATTCAACACAGATTACTACGGTTCAGCTGTGCATTTCAGCGTGAACAAACAATCAAATTATGTCAGGCTGCAACTGCCAGTCAACAACCATTAAGAAAAGTTAAACAATAGCAATATTAGTCATGGTCTATTGATTTTATATCTTCATAGCTAACTGTTTTTGTCAGCTACACTGTATTGTCATGTGTTTTCGCGATCAAAAGTTGATCAAACAATTAACAGATTACAGATGTAATATTTTATCCTGTGAAGATAAAATCATTTACTGACAGAGATAATTGAGGTTTGTTTAAACATTTTGCTGCTGTCTATTAGGAACAAGCCAAAAGGTCTTAATTAGTAGACAAAAGGTAGGATAGAAAAGAGTATGAACCCAGGCCCTTGCCAAAGATGCATCAGTTGCCATCCTCATCTCTTTTCCTCATTTCTGCTGTAACCATACCTATAAAGGACTGATTTACAGACTAGGTTAGAAACCACTATGTCAATTTTTTTTGGAAAAAATCAAAATAGCCCCTACTCTCCACACCCCCCCCCCTCCCACCCTCCAAAACAACACCCCACCCCCATCCAACTACCACATGCCTGGACTACACATAAGTACTGCAAAATACGCTTAGCTGCCTTCCTGACTACACATGACAAAGTCTGAGAGTAAACAGGTCTGTATCCGGATCCCAGCTGTACCTTTATGGGGCACAATCTTATTTTTGGCATGTTCCAGTTCGACATGAATAGGTTGCATCAATTATATATGTGTATGTAGAAAAGGTATTCCGTCAAGATGAGGCATCAAAAGGATGTTAAGGCCGAATGCTACAAGTCCATAAGCCGACCACAGCTCGAGTATGCTTCGACGGTATGGGACCCAGTGACAAAATTCAACATAGCCAAACATAGTCTGTATAGAGGCGTGCCGCCAGATTTTGCTTAACCGACTAACGCCGAACCTGCAGTGTCACTTCAATTTGGCCAGAACTTGGTTGGGAGGACCTTGAATCGAGGCGACACCAGAGCAAAGTCACAATGAAGTAAAGGATCGTCACTAACCTCGTTGAAATCCCTCCAGGCCAGTACCTGACAGCCACAGGAGTAGCAACTAGAGGACACTATGAACTATTCCTTCCAATATTTTGCTCCATCAACGCCTACCAGGGACCCTTCTTTCCATCAACAAGCCGTCTCTGGAATGGCCTGCCTGCCAATGTCATATCAGCACCGACTTTGGATGACTTCAAGCTCCTTGTCAGTGCAGGTATCCTAAGACCGTGATTGTGAACAATATGTTTTTATCTGGTTTTAACTGTACATAAGAACCTCCCAGCACAAATGTTTTAAGGTTGTTCACAGTGCGACTATGCCAATATTGGCCATGCACTTTATTGGTAGATGTATATGTAGATAGATTGATTTAACAGATTGACAATAGCATAGCACAGGATTGATTTAAGTAACTGAAAATGAGTCCCTAGTACAATCAATTTTTCATATTTTATAATCATTTATAAACTTAAGATGGTGAATTGGCGTGGAACATTTTAGAAATGTGTATATTCATGTTTCAAGTAGGGGCTATGTATAAAATATTTTTTGTTTAGTATAGCCCCTTAAAATCAGTAAAAAACACACCTATATCAAAAATCAATTATCAGTTGAAGTATGATCCAGTTGTTGTCAAGATTTTATACTTACCATAAAACAGGCTGTATACCCCTAGTATGGGTATAATAAAATTAAAGAAATTCTGGTCCCAGTAAATTATACTTCAGTGCTTCTGAATGTGGGTCGTCAGGGACCCAAATGCATTAGAAAAAGCATTATCTTGTTGAACTGTATGTTTGGTTCTTGATTCCCCATGTTCAAGTTACATTAAAGTGAACTATAATCTCTGTATTATCATAATTCAGAGTTAAAACCATATCAGTGAAAATGTCACCTTGTCGAAACCCAGCAAACACTGTCGCGGAATTCCGCGAATATATAGACTATAAAGTGAAACATTCATATTCTTAATAATGTTTGTATTATGTGCATATTGTAATCGCTGCAAGATTGCTCTTACAGATACTATACACACTGTTCAATACTTATTACATTATCTGTGCTAATGAAGCACACTAGCTGTTAAGTGACTTTAAGGTTTTATGACGTAACGTCATGACGTTGGCGTCAAGGTTATAATGACGTTGGATACAAAATGATGGACACTAAATTATCAAAATGTGAATAATAAGTTAAATTTAATAAGTTTTAGGAATCTTTAGGACATAAAATATATTATTTATATGTGGCTTTTGACAGTAAAGTTCTATCTATTGAAGTTTTGTTTGTGTTTGCCACATAATTGGCGCCGGAACCCGGGAATAAAGGCTACTGGACTAGGAATAGACAGAATTGGTTAATCAGAGACAAGGAAGATGTCTATATCATTCTTAAAGGGAAACAGGACCAGGTTTAGGAATCTGCTAGCTAAGGAGCTGGCAAAGGGCAGGGGTTTGTTACAGGATGTGGAACATGAGTCCAGTGTTCACATGAGGGATGTGAATAACTGCATCAAGAGACTTAATGAATTCATTACAAAGCTGGAAGAGGCAAATGAGAAGTTATCCATAGCAATTGACGGGCGGGATGGGGCAGAGGAAATTGAGGCACTCATCAGGGAAGATTGGGATTATATTTCGACAGTGATGGACTGTCGAGATGAACTTGTGGACATTCAAAATTCAGAACAGAGGTCACCAAGAGATAGTTCGTCATCAGTTACAGTTACAGAGGACAAATTTGATCAAGTAATACAGATGACTAGCCAGATGCAGCAGGTTATCCTCGGACAGCAGCAGCTACAACAACAACAACAGATAAGTATTGGACAATTAAATTCTTGTAAATCTGCTTCAGTAAGACTGCCAATATTAGAAATCCCCTCATTCAGTGGAGATAAACTAAAATGGACTGAATTCTGGGACACCTTTGAGGCCTCAGTCCATAGTAATACAAACATATCTGACATTGAAAAATTAAATTATTTATTAAGCAAATTATCTGGGGAAGCAAAGCACTCTGTGTCTGGGATCCTACTGTCAAATGAGAACTATTCAGTTGTGGTTGACTTGCTTAAGGAGAGATATGGTGACTCACAAACTGTCATTAACTCACATTATTTTGAACTAATCAACTTAAGGTCAGCCCCAAATACCCCGAGAGGACTACGCAGCCTGTACGATCAAATTGAAAACCATCTTAGGAGTCTACAGGCCCTTGAGCAGGACATCAACCAAGATGTTTTCATCTCAATGATAACATCTAAACTTCCCAAAGAGGTTTTGATACAGCTAGAAATACAGAAAGGAACCTGCACCAAATTGGACAGTTAAGGAGTTGAGAGAACTTTTCAAAAATTATGTTGCAGCCAGAGAGAGGGCTGAACAACAGTTTAACCCATCAAAACAGGAATCTACTGGTGAACCTTATAAGCCTATGGTAATGGTAAGCTCGGCGGAGGCTCTAATGGCTAGAACACAGGTAGTCAATAACAGAAAGGAGAGAACAACCCTTTCAACCAGATGTCGATTTTGTGATGGTTATCACTGGAGTGATGAATGTCCAAAATACACAACCATGGAATCGAGGAAACAGAGAATAAAGGGCTGCTGTTATATCTGTCTCAGGGATGGTCACAACGCCAGCGAGTGTCTGAAAAGAGATAGTAAATGCTACTTCTGTAAACAGATGAACCATCATCATAGGAGTCTATGTCCTCAGAAATTTGGAACCCACAGAGAGTCAGCAAAATTAGCAGATGAAATACCAATAGACGATGGAATGGTCAATACGGAAAACAGCCTTATTTCGTCAGGGGAAATGGTCTTAATGCAGACTGCAAAAGCTGACATTAAAAACACATATAATGGTTACAAACACAATGTGCGATTGCTTCTGGACTCTGGCAGTCAAAGGACTTACATTAGTGAATCCCTAGCAAAGAAGATGAACTTGAAAATGGGGACAATGGATGAAATAATGCTTGTAACCTTTGGCTCAGAAAAGCCTAAAAAGATCCTTTCGCCAACAACCAAGCTTGAAATGGTCTTGAAGGATGGTAGCATCCTACAAATAAATGCCAATGTGGTACCACAAATTGCTGGATCCATTCAAAGACGGCCAGTAAACTTAAAGTCATTCAGAAATTGGGACTATTTATGGGGCGAATTTCCACTTGCAGATGATTTACCCAAATACACAGAGTCATCTTCCGTTGAGCTGCTTATCGGGAATGACTACTACCTTGACATCATATTACCACAAAAGGTTGAGGTACAAGAAGGTTTATACATGCTTGGGTCCAAACTCGGATGGATATTAGCAGGAAGAACATCTGAAATCACCTATGACACAATAGAGGCCAGTATGCTGATAATGACATATGGGACTGAAGTTCAAAAGGAAACATCCATGTTTACAGAGGTAGACAAGTCTCTTCCTTTAAAACCAAATTTTGAAGATTTTTGGAGGCTTGAATCAATTGGAATAACAGACTCACCGGTGGAATCAGACAACACTGTGGCCTTCAACAAATTCAATGAAACGCTAAAATATGAAAATAGTCGATACACGGTAACATGGCCATGGAAGAGTGAACAACCAAACTTACCAGACAACCGAACACTGGCAGTAGGACGACTAAAATCATTGGTGAAAAGAATGAAGGACAACCCTGATTTGGTACAGAAATATGACAACATTATCCAGGATCAGCTTAGACAGGGCATCATTGAAAAGGTGAGAACTGAATCAAATGACAGGCTCAAACATTACATCCCCCATCATGCCGTGATAAATCCGACAAAGGCAACTACAAAGGTCAGGATTGTGTACGATGCCTCAGCTAAGACAAAACCAGAAAACAACAGCCTTAATGAATGTCTTCACAGGGGACCAATTTTGCTACAAAACTTAACAGGCGTATTATTTCGTTTTCGCATGAGACAGATAGCATTGGTTGCAGATATAGAAAAGGCATTTTTACAAATAGGCCTTCAAGAAGATGCGAGAGATGTAACCAGGTTCTTTTGGCTAAAAGACAAAACTAAAGTAACTGTCGATAACAATATCCAGCCTTACCGTTTCTGTAGGGTGCCATTTGGCATTATATGCAGTCCATTTCTCTTGGCTGCAACAATTGACCACCATCTACAAAATTATGAGTCTAACATAGCCCAAAATATCAGAGACAATATCTATGTTGATAACGTAATTACTGGGACACAATCTGTTAGCCATGCAAAAGAGTTTTACTCAAAATCCAAGGAAATATTTGAAAGTGCTTCAATGAATCTGCGTGACTGGATGTCAAATAGTGAGGAGGTACTGGACCAAATACCAATATATGATAGAGCAAACAGAGACCGGATGAAAATTCTGGGTCTTATTTGGACAGTCAAAGAGGACGTCTTAACATTGACTCATCAGATCAGCATAAGTTCAAATGCATCTAAACGAACAATTCTTCAACAAATTGCTTCCATCTATGACCCACTGGGCCTATACAGTCCAGTTACTCTTCGGGGAAAAGTTTTCTTACAAACCCTTTGGAATCAGAATATTTCTTGGGACGCACAATTATCTAGTGAAAACAAATCAAAATGGGACATTTTGTGTGGGGACATGAAAGAATTAGAATATTGTCATTTTCCTCGATACATTGGTCTAGAACAAGAAGGCGATGTAAGTTATCAGTTAATGGTCTTTTGCGATGCATCCAAGTATGCTTATGCAGCTACAGTATATTTGCTTCAAGAATCTACCAACAGACGTAGAATTGACCTCATTTTTTCAAAAACAAGGTTAGCTCCAAACAAGCAAATAACCATACCAAGGCTTGAACTGTTAGCAGCACTCATAGGTACAAGGTGTTTAAAATTTGTACTTAAAGAACTGAAGTTATATGTAAGTGAAAAACATGTATGGATAGACTCTCAATGTGTGCTAAACTGGCTCAATAGCAAAAAGTCATTAGGAACATTTGTTGAAAACAGAATAAGAGAAATGAAGGAGGACAGGGACATCAATTTTCACTACATTTCAACAACTGAAAATCCGGCTGATATTGCGAGTAGAGGAGCATCGGCTAGAGAGTTACAATACAACAGATTGTGGTGGCATGGGCCAGACTGGATGATGAAGACAAAGGAAACCTGGCCTGAGTGGAAATGTGAGGACAGTGAGAAACAGTCACAAGAGGTAAAGTCTCAAACTGAATCTGAATTTAGAAAAGAGAAAGTTTTGTTTGAAGCTAAACTGATGGCTGGGGAGGATCATTCTGAGAACATGTCTAATCAATTACTGAATGCTCCATTTGATTTGAATCTTCAAAAGTTCGCATCTGTGACAAAACTCTGGCGGGTTACTGCACTGGCTTTGAGATTTGTCAACAAATTGAGAAAGAAAACAAATCAGTATGGTCCTCTAAATGCCAATGAAGTTGAAATTGCTGAAATACTGTGGACAAAGTATGTTCAGCGACAACAGTACAGTGAAGTTGTCAATTCAATTAGTAAATCAAAATCTAACAACTTACAACGCCAGCTAGGAATATACATAGATTCACAGGGATTGCTAAGGTGTCGTGGCAGATTGGAAAATGCTGGACTTTGTGAAAATACAAAACACCCAATTCTCCTGCCAAAGGGTCACATATATACTGACTTGATAATTCAGAGATACCACAAAGTATCGCTACATACAGGGATTTCTCAGACTTTAAGCTCAATAAGGCATAGGTACTGGATACCTCAGGGACGATCAGCTGTCAGAAAAGTTTTGAGATCATGCACACTATGTCGACGCCATGAAAGTGGGCCGTATAAGATGCCATTGATGCCACCTTTACCAGCTGAACGTGTATCAGAATCACCACCCTTTACATATACTGGAATTGACTATTTCGGACCTCTTTTCATAAAAGGGAATAAAAACAGAGAGAAGGTATGGGTATGTCTATATACCTGTTTGGTGACTAGGGCAATTCATCTTGAAATGATGCATGACATGTCCACTCAACAATTTTTACTAGGGTTTCGACGGTTCATCGCAAGACATGGCAGCCCAAAAAAGGTCATTTCAGATAACGCGGCACAATTTAAACTGGCTTCAGACACTGTTTACAACCTGTGGGATGAAATATTGACAGAGAATGATGTTATTTCATATGCAACAAATCACAATATTCATTGGGACTTTAATGTAGAGCTGGCACCCTGGATGGGTGGGTTTTATGAAAGACTAGTAGGTTTAGTCAAGCGTTCACTTCGCAAAGCTTTAGGTAAGACATGTCTCACATCTGAACAACTTCTCACTATATTAAAGGAAGCAGAGGCTGTAATCAATTCCAGACCATTGACATATGTAGGTGATGATATAAACTCATTTGTGACATTAACACCAGCACATTTCCTATCATTAAATCCAAAGATAGGATCACCAGCATACAAAGAGGAAAACACCATTGACACTGACTATAACCCTGAAATCACATCCGCAGAAAGATTAGTAGAAATGTGGAAAAAGGGACTGAAACATATAAACAGTTTTTGGAGAATATGGAGAGAGGACTATTTATTAAGTATGAGAGAACGATCACAGAGGAACTTGAAGGGGCCAAGAATACAGTCACCATTCAGTGCTAATGTTGGTGACGTGATTTTAATCAAAGACGATCTACCAAGGGGAAGCTGGCGAATGGGACGTGTTCAGGAGCTGATAACAAGCAGAGATGGACAAATAAGATCAGCTAAGGTTTTATTGCCATCAAAAAAGATAATAGGCCGGCCTTTAAGTTTATTGTATCCGATAGAATGTCAGGAGAAAGAGACTGACACAAATTGTAATAAGAGACAACATCTGTCAAAGGAACAGAACAATGACATGGGGAACATAATGAAGCCAGATCATGAACCTTCAAGTTTAGTCAACAGACCAAAGAGACTAGCTGCTAACATAGCCAAACAAAGAATTAGTGAACAGTTAAGGGACAATTAATCATTACTGTGGCGGGAGTGTCGCGGAATTCCGCGAATATATAGACTATAAAGTGAAACATTCATATTCTTAATAATGTTTGTATTATGTGCATATTGTAATCGCTGCAAGATTGCTCTTACAGATACTATACACACTGTTCAATACTTATTACATTATCTGTGCTAATGAAGCACACTAGCTGTTAAGTGACTTTAAGGTTGCACTACAGTAAAAAAATGCTCATTATGCAAGCCCCGCCTCTTTGGGGGAGAGCTTTCAGGCGTATAATGAATATTTGCCGGCCCCTGATTGGTTTTATTATGAAAGTTGAATATTTTTCTGAATGTTATGCTTATTTATTATTATAAAAAATGGAGCTTATTTACAAAACTGTTTTGCTACATTTTTGTTGGGGTTGAAAAATACACAGGGGTGGCAGTGAAAGTTTCGAGATTTATTCACTGCGAACTACATCCTGTCAGCACTAAAAATAGAATGAGTCAAAAATATGCCGCACAACCCCCAACTTTTTTAGCTATTACTGGTAGGTACAGGTGTTGTCTATTCAATTCCATGCCTCAATTTGGAAAGTTTAGACCAGGAGAAAATTGGCAGTGCATTGACTTTGACCCATTTTGCACTGTGAGCTATGGGATTTTTTTTAGTGTAGTGCCACCTAAACCCAGAATTTGCTTGTGTATGTTTTCTTCGAGATAGCCCTGATTCCCAAAATGGAACCCCATATTCTGGTTTTGCATGTACTCACAGCAAACAAGGAAGCTTTTTGGCACAAATATACAGCTGATATGCAGAAAAAACCCAGTTTTCACTGTGGACCCATTATTGCACTGAGTGGGTGGGGTTATGAGAACATGCTTTTGCAGAAAGGTCTGTTTCTTGGCCAGATGTGACTTGAATAATGGAAAGAAGTCATAGGCTGTCATATATATGCTGTCCTTAAAGCTTATTTGAGACCAGTTGCCCATGAGGAGTGCTACTGGAGAACAGTTAGATGTCTCGCACTTATGTCGTAGCCGCCGGCTTTCATTGAAGCCGACACAATTTAGAATCGCATCTGTCAATATGGAACATATGAGGTTTGCGCTATTCATTTTGTGCTCTGGATGTTTTTCAGACCTCTTGCTACTCTTGTGCCAGGGACAGTTGGACAACCCAGGGCCTTGTAGAACTTAGTAATAGACTCACCAGGGCCAGGAAATAGCAGTATGCGAATCCCATAATTTCAGCGGTAAGTTATAGTTTTGGCCGCAGTTGCAAATAACTGCCCTGTTCGCACTCCGTTTTGCTTATTTGCGTTCTTGCGTGTTTTACTGAGCGTCGCTGGGAATCAGATGGTACGGCACACAATGCCGGAGAAGACTCTCAGCTTGAATTCAGTTGTTTTTTCATTGAGCACTGCAAAATTTTATTCATTTTAAGTTCTGTATATTCTCTCGGAAGAAAATTTATGGGCATTTTATTAGATTTGGCGGCATGAGTTTCTACTGACTGAGGATTTCATAACATTAATAAAAGAACCAGAGCTCTAAATAGATAATTAATCTGGGATTTTCATTCTTTTTCCTATGTTTCCATGACAAAAAACATACGTTGTGACTCCTCATTAGAACTGCCTTGCTGAGGATGTTCATTTGAACACGCAATGAGGAGGTTCTGTTTGAGGCCACAGTTTGCGTTTTTGCGTTGAAATGTATGTTTCGTCTCATTAGAACCTCCTCTTAGAGGCAGTTCTAATGATGTTATGGCCTGTCATTAGAGCTATCTCACTCAGACAGTTCTGATAAGGCCACGACATTATGCTTTTCCATATTGTTACCAATACATGTATAAGCACCAAAATTAGCTCTTTTGTGTGTGCAGTCTAGTCCGGTCAGGTCAAACCATACCCTTTGAAAATATTATGCACACAAGCAGAAAACATAAATCTTTTACCTGTTCCTTTCAGATTGTATGAATTTGTTTTATGCTTTAAATGCTTTTAATCTGAGTTATCTTTGCATCTGCAACTCAGAAATCAAACTGTGCATGCAGTACTATGGAAAGAGGAGTTGTCTCCCTTTGACTGTTCTGCTGGGAATACTACAAGGTTCAATTTTCAGTCTATTATTATTATTTATTATTATCATTTGTATTATTATTCTCAACAAACATAGGGAAAACAGAAGTTATTGCAAGAGCTTTTCTTTGCAAGTACAATTTTGCTTTCAGATCAGACAGGGCTCGTTGATCTCAAAAGACATGCTGGCCTGGACCCGGCTCAAGTGAAGATTGTTTGTTGTGAGTCGCATTCTATAAAGACGTCTCTTGGAAGTTTTACATTTTGGGATATGACAGCATCAGTGGTTGCTGGTGAGTAGCTTTCATCTGACTTAAAGCCTTTGTTATGTGGAATATTCCCTTTCTTGAACCTCAGTATCCCTCAGCACCAGTTTATATTCTTGTTTCTTCACCAACCCTTAATTAGACAGTTCTGTAAGGCCTCTTTTTACTAGATGTGCAGTTGGTTGGGTATAGAATAATAGAATAGAAATATAAAAGTTGTTTCTATAAGCTTGGTAGTAGTTTAAAGACAATAGACTTGTATTTGAGGAAGAACAAAAGCAGTAAAATTGTTTGTGCCCAGAAATTTCTCCGAGCAGGAAGGGGGGTGGGTTGCAAAAGTTAGTTTTTCTGCTGTGCACCTTGTGATATGCAGTCAGACTTGCAGGATACATATACTAGGAATAATAGTTTATCATATATTAGTAACTGTCTGTCAGCTAATTGCATGGCAGGAACTCTGTATACCTTCAAAGGCGAAATTTCAGAAATTTTGCATATTTTAACAGTGCCCACTTATCAATAGATATTACAGCAATGGAACTTTGCTTGAAGTATGACTGATATGCCATACTTTTCACATAAGAGATTAAAGAAACAAAACACAGATGGCTTAATTGTTCATGGGCATATTTCTTTTTGTAACAGGACAAATAGTATGAGAAAGATATTTCAAAATGTAAATGTTTTATGCTTTGGCCGCCAAGTGCTGCCATAGAGTTGATAGCAAATATTTTCTCCACAACTAGCAGAACTGTAATCACTGGCATAAATAAATGATGGCAGTGAGCCTACTTTACATTATATAACACAAGAAGGCTAAAGGCCTTAATTTGGTGGAAGGTATAGGTTGCACTACAGTAAAAAAATGCTCATTATGCAAGCCCCGCCTCTTTGGGGGAGAGCTTTCAGGCGTATAATGAATATTTGCCGGCCCCTGATTGGTTTTATTATGAAAGTTGAATATTTTTCTGAATGTTATGCTTATTTATTATTATAAAAAATGGAGCTTATTTACAAAACTGTTTTGCTACATTTTTGTTGGGGTTGAAAAATACACAGGGGTGGCAGTGAAAGTTTCGAGATTTATTCACTGCGAACTACATCCTGTCAGCACTAAAAATAGAATGAGTCAAAAATATGCCGCACAACCCCCAACTTTTTTAGCTATTACTGGTAGGTACAGGTGTTGTCTATTCAATTCCATGCCTCAATTTGGAAAGTTTAGACCAGGAGAAAATTGGCAGTGCATTGACTTTGACCCATTTTGCACTGTGAGCTATGGGATTTTTTTTAGTGTAGTGCCACCTTAAGGTTTTATGACGTAACGTCATGACGTTGGCGTCAAGGTTATAATGACGTTGGATACAAAATGATGGACACTAAATTATCAAAATGTGAATAATAAGTTAAATTTAATGAGTTTTAGGAATCTTTAGGACATAAAATATATTATTTATATGTGGCTTTTGACAGTAAAGTTCTATCTATTGAAGTTTTGTTTGTGTTTGCCACAAACACCAGAAAATTTTCAGATCAAATCATTTGAGAAGAACTAGGACATCCCGTGTTTCACAATACACTAGATACCTTGCATATAGTGATGTCCTGAAGATTTTTTTTCAGGACTATTTCTATTTGGAATAGTCTCCCCTCTTCGGCGGTTTCTGCCAAACCCGCTGAGGAGTTTAAGACCCTTGTTCAGATTATCAGTCAAGAGGCTCGTGTTTTAGCATACCATTGATCTGCTTCTTGTAAATAGTTTTAATGGCCCACCCCGAAAAGTTATCCCTTTGAGCTAAATTCTAAATTTAGCCACCCACCACACCTGAGGTCTCAGTATCGAGAGACGGATTTGGTGGGCTTCTTTTCTTTCTTTTTTCAAAACTGACCCTGTAATTACTTAACCTAGACTGACAGCATATCTTATTTGGAGCCCAGCAGAACTATTTTAGAGCCCTAGCAGTTTTAACTGACACTCACTTTTTAAGCATTGATTTTCTCACTGATTGATGTCAACGGTGGAGCTTTATTTCGATCTAACCCAATTCTGATTCTTATCAGACATGTCATGAGCTTTGCTCCCTGTTAGGCCTAAATTGAAAAATTGTTTGTTTGTCCTTTACCTACCCAGCATTTTAGTCTTGGGTAGGTAGGTAGGGAAATTATTATATTATATTTTGCTCTCTGTAGAATACGGAAAAATTATTTGTGTAAAGTATTTTATTTCAGCCCACTTGGCTTGCAGCTTATTTTGCTTGCAGTGTATTTGTTTTATATTGCTGAAAGCTTATTTTAAATCACTTTAAACCTTGCTTTGCATGTCCTTTTTTATACATAAGCTAATGGTAGTACTTTAGCACTTTCGTTGTGAGCACTGGTGTTAGCTACTAATATGAATATGCAGCATGTGTATGTCTGTAGTGTCTGACCTAACCACACCTCAGTAGAATAGATGTATGTGTACCTCTATCCTTTACCAACTGCTTCTTGTAGATGTACCCTTAGATCATAAATACTGGAACAATGCATGAGCAAATAGTCAAGATTTAGCACAGACTGCTACATGTACTAAATGTACTTTAGTATAGCAATGGCTATATTGGTGCCAATGTCAAAATATTTTGTATTATTATTGCAGCATTATGCTCTGACAGCCTGTTCTAATTTTTACCATCTGAAAGTGGTACATGTACTTCTTACTTTTGGCTTCTGAGAATGCTTTTTTGAGAGATATTTTGTTTAACTAGAGGTTGGCAGTATGTTTTAATCATACATGCATATTACACTGCACATCTGACAAAGTGTTAAATACTGTCTGACAGATAAAACACATTTTTCCTACCTTAATGAACAAAAAACATTCTCAGTGACCAATTTAAGCACAGTAGATGTTTTTATCTTGCTTGTAATTTCTGTTCTACTGTGAGAGTCCCAAGTCTCTAGAAAGTGGGAGGGGGTCAGAAATCAAGAACGTTTGATATAAAAGTTTGTGAACTCACTTTTCAGTCTATTTGGTGGAGGGTAGAGAAGAATGAATTCACAGACTTTATAATTGATTTACATCTCAAAGGACAATCGGCAACAAGAAAATTAATATAACTTTTTAAAATAACCAACAAAAAAATAAATTGATAAAACTTTGAATAGAATTTAAAATGCATCAATTGACTGACTAGATCTTAAAAAGTCCATTTAATCCCTAAGTATGCACTGGATTTTGAACACAGTATCTTTGTAAAAGAAATCACTAGCCACTACTCATGTAACAATTGAAAGCACAATTTTGAGGTTGCATTGAATGATAGAAAACATTAGCTCAGTTTAATGTAAGTGAAGGGCTTCACTTACATTAAACTAAGCTAATGTGTTCATCATTCAATGCAACCTAAAGTGGTGATTTCAATTTCAAAGCATACTGATCCTAAATGTACTGTCAGTTCTTAGCAAACAGTGCGGACCTAGATCAGACTGTTCCTAGAGAAGAAGCTGGTGTGAAAGCATGTGCATGTATATTTTATTTTTACCGTCAGAGTAAAATCAAAGAATAATAAAAGAAGCTGTCAGATCAGACTGTGCAGATAAGTCATGGTTTTTTAAGCATTTTATAATAATGATTGTTCGTAATGATCTAATTTGAAATGAAAATATATTGCAGCTTAATACATATATAGTGAATGTAATGCACCAGTCATTTATATCCACAGCCCCCCCCCCCCCCCCCCCCCCCCCCCCCCCCCCCCACCTACGGGGATAGCCGGGCTAAGGTGCCGGGAGATTACCTGGAGTTTAACATAGGGAACCTTACCCGGTGAGATTTTCTGTTGTGTAGGGTGCGGCCAAGAGCAGGGTTGTTACTATCAGCTTGTCCCCGCAGGGCAGGCTTATACCAGGGCTCTGAAAAGTAAAATGTCATTATCCCCGCCCGTCCCCGTAGGTGCGGGGGGGGGGGCGTGGATACAAATGACTGTTGCATAAAACAGCCACAAAATATGTGCTTGGCTCTGGCTAAAGTTTGTTCTGGTGTTTGGTGTGTTCCGAATACTCCACAAACCTCTACCTACCTGTGAACCTTGGTCTATTCACGTCCAAAGGTTGAGCCATTTTGATGGCTCTACTAGCTGCCATTAGAAGTGTGAGGGCATTGTTCTGTTCAGTGTTGTTATTGTTATCAACAGGAGCTTCCAGTTTGAGATCTATGGATACATACTTCAACGAAGGGTCAAAGTCTGACAGAACATGGATTTGTTCGTATGGGTCAACATGAAATTGTTCTCCATTTAAAGAGGCAGACACTGAAATTGTTGCTACTTTTTCAAAATTGTCCCAGGCATCTCTTGGTAGATCGTTTTGTCCGAGTGTGTCAGTGGCATAATCAAAAAGATCGAACCACGTGTTTGATTTCTCTATTCTCCGTATGGTGTTTTTGATCACATTTGTTCTATTTTGCCCTTCAAACTTGTTCACAGTAACGGAAAACGTCTGTTGTTGAGCGGATGAGAAATCGGCCACTTTCTCAGCAGCCATTTTTCATTTGGTGTGCTATTTTATTTTCCATCTTGTTTCTTGTCTTATCGTTTCATTTGTGGCTCGGTGTAGGAACAAACTGCTGTTGTTGTTTTTGTTGTTGATTTATTGCTTTAGGTCCACGGTATACAGCAATGGTCATGTAAGTACGGTCAGTTACCCTAACCACACTATTCCTAGGCAGGCTTAGACCTCTTAAACGGTTAACCAGTAGTAAGTGCACATACTTTCTTTTTTCGCCAGCAGCTGACAACTGCCCTTCTTGAATCAGCGGAAGGAGACGCGAAAGTATGTGGCCTGACTGAGTATCGAGCCTGAGACCTCTGGCTCTTGAGTCAGACAAATAACCAAAGGTAAAACTGCAACAAGTTATATGATGATATAAATGCATAGATAGTGAAATTAATCAATTTGTACAAAATTCATCCATTTTCATTTGTTGGCCTACAAATCGAAACATTTAACAGCTATAACCGCTTGACGTTTATTCACCTCTAAGGACTACCTGTCCAAAGACTTTAAAATGAAAATGTAGAGGAGAATATAGAGCAAATAATTAACTTATTCAAAACATTTTTCATTAATACTAGGACTTTCTAGTTGAAGACCAATAAATAATTTGAGCAATCAGTAAAGACAAGTTCAACACAACCTAGGAGAAAAGTTCATGCTTTCTTGCAGTCAGCAACAGGAATGTCAAGAATAGATCACAGAATAGATCACCCTGTCTTACATGTGTACAACGTACGAATACATATGGATTGACAGTTCTGAAGTAGACAATTCCAACGATACCGATAGTCAACAAGTGAGTTTATTGTCAGCCCCAAATAAGTTGCACCTTTTCACAATTGAAAACTTATTTCTATGGTGCTGTTTCTCAACATAAGTGGTCTGTTTGCTGTCAATATGATGATGTTAGGTTGAGTAGGCTTCCAAGCTTGCTAAGTGTCAGCTTATCTCCATCATAAACTGTGGTGCCCAGATGATTTGGATCATTCGCCTCTTATTGTCTTTTGTTTTGATTCTTCAGGGCATGGATATTTGATGCAGTCAGGTGTTGAAGTCTTGCCTTACGCCTGTTCAGTGTATAGGCACAAGACAAAGATTTAAACAAATTAAATTTAGGGCACTAACACTTGATGCACTCAGTAGTTGCAATAAAAATAATGGATCACCCTGCCGTGACCTAGGGAATGTAAAGATAAAAAGTATGCAAAGACCAGGAACTGAAACAATCAAAATCCAAATCCAGCCCTCAAACCATAGTTGGAAACAACTAAGATTACAAATAATCAAGATACAGAGAACATATGGCCAACCGAGTGACAGAAACTCTGACACCAAAAACAGGCAACAGAGAACCACAACAGAACTACCGCCTTGGATAGAAGCCAAAAACACTGGCACTTGATACAGGCAGAAGTTATGAACAAAAAGTGGAACATCTTGCCTTACACCTAAGCAATATACAGATACAAACCAAAAGTTATTTTCAAAAAGAAAAAACTCAGGGTACTGATGCATGAAAAAAAAGATTGGTTGGTTTTGGGTTTAACGGCCCTTTGAGACCGTATTTCAGTCTATATCGGGCCGTCCCCCAGAGAGAGGGAGAAAGAAAAGAGAAATGATAGAAGAGAGAAAAATTTCAAACAACCCCGCCCGCACCTACTGCAAGCACAGTAGGCCCTTACCCTACTTATACCCAAATAAGTAGGACACCCCGGCACTGGAAGTTATAACCAGCACCATCGCCCGACTACCGCCCCAGCATGAAAAATATATGTTAATACTGAAATCAGTTTGCAGAGGTGTGCGTGGGGAGAGGGGGAGGGGCAGGGGAGTATCCCCGGCTTCCAGATCTTAGCCAGATAAATTGATATTTACATTTGCAGGCAAACAGAATGGGTATTGATGTAGGACCTCATTAATAATTAACGTCACCGATAAACAAGTGCTGCAACGAAAGATCCTACCTTTACTATGAATCAGACATTCACCGAAAAACCTGACCTATCACCATACATGTATTTCAGTTTCAAAAGCTATTTTACTGGTTTCAAAATCTTTTGAAACATTGCGCCAAAAGAGGGGACATACTTACCCTAACTTTGAATAAAAAATATAGCTTGACAAATACAGTAACAGATCTAATCATTAGAATTAGTTTTCAGGCTTGATTATTTATAGCCTATTTTGACAGATTTTTCAAATTTTGGTTGATCATAAAAATGGTCGTATAAATGCCTTTGCTGCCTCTCTGATAGACACTTCTCTAAAATATTTCACCAATGCTATACCGTGTATTGTGAATTGAGATAGTCATTAAAATTAGTTAGAACACTTAAGTCGTTCTTTATTGTGTTATCACTTATTCCATAACAAGTCCATACTATTACAATTGCTATGAATCAACATATAAATTTATAATTCTCACGGTACTCGCAATTTTTAGCTCACCTGAGCACGAATGCTCAAGGTGAGGTATTGTGATCGGTCTTTGTCCGTCGTCCATCGTCCGTCGTCCGGTCGTGCGTCCGTCGTCAACTTTTGCTTTAAACGACTTCTTCTCCAAAACTGCTGGACAGATTTTGAAATAATTTCACAGAAATGTTCCTTGGGGGACTCTCTACCAAAATTGCTCAAATGGTTCCGCTCCGCTAAACAAAATGGCCGCCAGAGCTAAAAATAGAAAAACCTTTAAACGACTTCTCCTCCAAAACTGCTGGGCAGATTTTGAAATAATTTCACAGAAATGTTCCTTGGGGGACTCTCTACCAAAATTGCTCAAATGGTTCCGCTCCGCTGAATAAAATGGCCGCCAGAGCTAGAAATAGAAAAACCTCTAAACGACTTCTCCTCCAAAACTGCTTGGCAGATTTTGAAATAATTTCACAGAAATGTTCCTAAGGAGACCCTCTACCAAAATTGCTAAAAGGGTTCCGCTCCGCTAAACAAAATGGCCGCCAGAGCTAAAAATTGAAAAACCTTTAAACGACTTTGTCTCGAAAGTTGCTGGGCAGATTTTGAAATAATTTCACAGAAATGTTCCTTGGGAGACTCTCTACCAAAATTGCTCAAGCCGTTCCGCTCCACTGAACAAATGGCCGCCAGAGCTAAATATAGAAAAACCTTGAAACGACTTCTCCTCCAAAACTGCTAGGCAGATTTTGAAATAATTTCACAGATATGTTCCTTAGGAGACCCTCTACCAAAAGTGCTCAAACGGTTCCGCTCCGCTGAACAAAATGGCCGCCAGAGCTAAAAATAGAAAAACTTTTAAACAACTTCTCCTCAAAAACTTCTGGGCAGATTTTGAAATAATTTCACAGAAATGTTCCTTAGGAGACCATCTACCGAAATTGCTCAAACGGTTCCGCTCCGCTGAACAAAATGGCCACCAGAGCTTAAAATAGAAAAACTTTAAACGACTTCTCCTCCAAAACTGCTGGGAGATTTTTAAATAATTTCACAGAAATGTTCCTTAGGAGACCCTCTACCAAAATTGCTAAAACGGTTCCACTCCACTAAACAAAATGGCCGCCAGAGCTAAAAATAGAAAAATCTTTAAACGACTTCTCCTCCAAAACTGCTGGGCAGATTTTGAAATAATTTCACAGAAATGTTCCTTGGGGACTCTCTACCAAAATTGCTCAAGCCGTTCCCTTCCACTGAACAATATGGCTGCCAGAGCTAAATATAGAAAAACCTTTAAACAACTTCTCCTCCAAAACTGCTGGGCAGATTTTGAAATAATTTCACAGAAATGTTCCTAAGGAAACCTTCTACCAAAAGTGCTCAAATGGTTCCACTCCGCTGAATAATATGGCCGCCAGAGCTAAAAATAGAAAAACCTTTAAACAACTTCTCCTCCGAAACTGTTTGGTAGATTTTGAAATAATTGCACAGAAATGTTCCTTAGGAGACCCTCTACCAAAATTCCTAAAATGGTTCCACTCCACTGAACAAAATGGCCGCTGGAGCTAAAAATAGAAATAAATCTTAGAATGACTCAGAGGGCACAGTTATGATCCAATCATCATGAAACTTGGTCAGAATGTTTATCTTCATGAAATCTAGACCAACTTTGAAACTGGGTCATGTGAGGTCAAAAACTAGGTCACTTGGTCAAATCTTAGAAAAATCTTGTGCACACTCTAGAGGGCACAGTTATGATCCAATCTTCATGAAACTTTCATAGAATGTTTATCTTTATGAAATCTAGACCGAGTTTGAATCTGATTCTTGTGGGGTCAAAATCTAGGTCACTAGGTCAAATCTTAGAAAAACATTGTGTACACTCTTTAGGGCACAGTTATGATATAATCTACATGAAACTTTGTCAGAATGTTTTTTTTTATGAAATCTAGACCTGATTTGAAACTGGACCATGTCAGGTCAAAAACTAGGTCACTAGGTCAGTTCTTAGAAAAAGCATGTGAACGCTTTAGAGGATACAGTTTTGTTCTAATCTTCATGAGACTTTGTCAAAATGCTTATCTCCAACAAATCTGGACCAAGGGTGCAACTTGGTCATGTCTGGTCAAAAATTAGGTCACTAGGTCAAACCTTAGAAAAACATTGTTTACGCTCTAGAGGGCACAGTTTTGATATGATATTCATGAACTTTGTCAGAATGTTTATATCCAAGAAATCTAGACCAGTTTTGAAACTGGGTTATGTGGGGTCAAAAACAAGGTCATTATGTTAAATCTTATAAAAACCTAAGGTATACAATAATAGGTTCATTTTCCATTTAATCTTTGTGAAACTCTATTATTTATGGATGTCTCTGAGGTTAAGTTCACAGGATACTCAGGTGAGCGATCCAGGGCCATCATGGCCCTCTTGTTTTCAGTAGGCAGCGAATGCATTCAGACTTTACTTTTAAAGGTAGATTCCTGTACTTTGGAATGCATCATAATTTTGATGAACTTTCATCCAAGTTGTTGGAAAGCACTTATAAAAGGGAATTAATAAGTTTCACTAAAAAGTGTAAATCAAAAAAATATTAGAAAAGTTGTTTTGCAAGGGATTTCCTAACTCTGCTTCGCACACCAGTTAGCGCTATTTTTAGTTCGCGCCAAAAATAGATAACGCAGCTAAAGTCATGCTGCATTGCATTTTGGGATAGTTTTAACCCATCCGCCCTGCCAGGACCTCTAGAGGAGCTCACGTCAAGGGGAAATTGACCTTTGGAGAATGGCATCAGAAATCGCACACTTATAGACATAATAAACAAAGTTATTTTTAGAACTGGAATTCCAATGAAAGAAAATAAAGCAAAAGGGACAACGACTATTTTCTACAACATCTGATGAGTTTCTCAGTAGCAACTAATTCAGAAAAATAAGAGAATTCAATACTGCTCAGAAAAAGACGAAATTATTTTGTGGACATAATTGACATCGCTAGCCCAGGAACCTACCTTTAATTTGACAGGTTTTAACTTAGCTTTACCCATCATGTCTGATAAGGCGCTCTGCAGGGTGTGGCATTAAGCCCTCGATTTTATTAATTGATTTACCCCAGGTAATAAAATATTTTTATATTATATTTTTTTATTCAGCTGCTTCAACAAACATACATGAAACACAAATGACATATAATCCTATCACATTTGGCAGTATACAAGTAAGAAAGACAGAAATTCCTCTTCTGACCATGCCTCTCTGAGAGTGTAATATGATGCAACCACGATACCTTGGTGGGTAATAAAATATTAAGTATGAAGAAAAATTTAGCGTGGGCCATTTTAAAACCTTCCAACGCACCACGGCGGAGGGTGAGGGTGAAGGTTTGGACCCAGTAAAACCGGTTTAAACCCCCAGTAGTTATTACTGACCGACCCAAGGCAATACTTTCGTTGCGGTCGCATTCGGTGCTGTTTAACTTATTGTGTTTTCTCTTTAACCCTTCTGTTGGTCTAAATTATTTAGTTCAGTAAAGATAGCTGAGTTGCCACCTATTTGGGAAAGAGCTGCTGACTCGGCTTATCACTTGTAAGTTATTGTTTGTTGGAATGTCCTTGTCAATCTTTCCCTTTGATGTTGGGGATAGGGTTTGGGATCTGATTCAGTCAGTTCCTGAAGTGTATTTACTCTTTAAATTTCCCTTTGAACAACTAAAAGTAGAAAAAAGAAAACTTAGCATGACCAAATGCAGATATAGTGGCAGGGGTGGGGTGGGGGAGGTGTGTGTGTTGGGGGTGGGGTGTGTGAGAGAGAGGGGGGGGGGGGTTGAAAAGCAGGGTATTGCAATTGGCCAAATTATTTCAAATCATGCAGTTTGTCAGTTGAAACTGAGTTTACGCAGCTAAAATTGGCCCCCAAGTCGTTCACCTCTGTAAGAAATACCTGAAATTTTCACATTCTCTTCCAAAATCTGCGTACATGCCGGCATAATTTACTAAGATACATGTGCCAACAAAAAGAAAGTGATACCCATGGACACAAAATGGTAAAATCTTGTTTGTTTAATCACTGTTGATCCGAACTTGACATTGATTTAATAATAATAATAATAATAATAATTATTAACGTTGTTTCAACGATTTTGTGTCTGCTCGGTTTGTTATATTTCACTGTACCTATGCTAATGGGCATGAATAGCCCACATAAAAAACTTACAACACAAGTTCCAATATACTATGCAGAGGCAGGACAATATGACAGAGAAAATGGAAAACCGTAGACCCTACACATGACAAAATTGGAACTTTAAAGAGTGATGCCTATAACAATAACTTATTCCCGGATGTAAAAAATCTGAGAGAGAGAAAGAGAGAGAGATTATTGCTGTGTTTTTGTTATTTTTTTTTTCTTTGTTTTTTTTTTCTTGTATTTGTTTCCTTTTGTTTTGACGCATCTATGAAAAGTAAAAAGATAGACAATGATCAGAAATTAATGCAATCAAATCACACATCCCGCTCTCAAAACCAATAGGGAAAGAAGCACCCACCCACGGAAAAATCGACACTAGTTCACGAAAGACACGCACAGTATGTGTGTATTTATTGAAGAATAAAATACTGTTTTTACAAAAGACACGCACAGTAAACCGAATGAGCAGCCCTTTCCCAAACAGGTGGTCATTCAGCTACCCTAGGATTCTGCGTTTCTATGTTTTGTCGTTTTAAGTTTGTCACAGACTCCAACAAATTTCTAAAGCAAGCCTGCATATCAGCACGTTCTTGCCATAACTTTTTCTGTTTATACTACTTAACTGTGGACGAAAATAAAACCTATTCCGCTGGTCTGTGTTCTGTGTACTCAACACCCGTTCAGACCCTCTCCTGCTCTCTGTCTCTCTCTCTGTCTCGCTCTCTATCTCGCTCTCTGACACACACACACACACACACACACAACTTCACATGGCAGTGTTTTCCTGCAGAATATGAGTGCTTTCCTGCGTTTTTCGGCGTTTTCCGATGATTGGCTGCTTTCCGGTCTTGATAGTTACTGAAAACGGAACTGTTTTAAACATAAGCCTTAATGTTAAATAATTTTAATTAGGGGGGCGGAAGGGGATATGAGAGAGAAAAAGAAAGAAACTATAGGTTGAATAATACTCGCCAACTGACCTGAGATGTTGGTGTGTTGGTTTGGGCGACTAATTTATATCCGTGGAGGCTGGTTTTGGGGTGTTATGAAGGCGGTTTAGGTGGTTTGGGATGTTTTGGGGTGGTTTGGGGTGTTTCCGCGGACTGGAGTATTAATCTGTTTAGGCCTTATAACCATTTTATTTACTTATAGCTACATTTGTTATTTTCTTTAAAAACATGGATACATGTAATAAAGGGTATCATCTGTCCTATTCTGATACAAAATATCAATATAGGGCTCAAATAATGCTTTTCGCCAAATAAGCCAGATAAGAACTTCGTATTAAACCCAAATAACCATTATCTTGTGGAAAACCCTTTATTTTATAGTGTGTTCCGGTAATTACAGGTGTTTTTCGGTGTTTTTTGTGCGTTTCGGTATTTCTATGGACCGAAAAAAATGTAATATTCAGGATGATCAATGGATCGCCCATAGAATAGCAAATTGCCGTCGTGCGGACAACCGAACGACCGTCTTGCCGATAAGGATTCGAAACCGCACGACCGTCTTGCCGATAGCCACATCCAATCTTGTTGCACGCGACCGCGTGAAGTGGACATGGTTTCTCAGAAAACAGATTCGCTGTCAGTCGCCAGATTTGATCAACTTTTGTGGCTTTCTTGAAATATATACTGATGTATTGTAGGTGGCGGATGATAGAAAACATTTAGTTACAAGTAACCGCTACGTACATTGGAACGCTTTTTGCTGTTTACTACAAGAAAACGTGTTGAGAACGAATTTTTGTGGTGGGTGGGGTAAAAAGGCATTGCATTCCTGTATCTTTATTATAGTATATATATTTAACTGGGTGTGATTTTGTAGAATATGCCTTTTTTGGTATTCTATTGACAGAATTTCAAACTCCTATGGTTTGTGTTTGGTTTCGCAGAGCATAGGTGATGGTATCATACCTGTGACCCTCAGGGTGGAAAAAGAAAAACAAAAAAAGATTTTTTTTGTCATTGTACTAAAGTTTATGCAGGTTATCTTACCTTTACACCCGCATTACTTCTTATGTCTGAATCCTGCCAGAGTCGTCAACTTATGAGTCATCACATGCTAGCTTGGCACCAGTCTTCTGCCTCGAGCGCCACTCACTTGTTTCTCAGGTCCCACGGTAAACCGATCCTGATGGCTTAACGTTAATGTTTTTTACATCCCATGGCACCAAATTTTATGTATATTTGAACTAGTCACAACCCTAATGATCCAGCGTTTCTCCCCAGTTGCACCCCACGGCACCCCCATGACATCAAAATTTATGCATATTAACCACAAAAAAGCATTTTATAGGGACAGTAATGTTTGTTACACCCCATGGCACAAACTTTTATGTATACTTGCCATCAAATAAGTATTTTTAAAGGTGAAATGACCTTTCCGCGAATAGGAAATTCTAAAATAAGAAAAGGCGCTTTTTGTTTTCCAGTTAAATTAAATTGAGGTTTACTATTCTTTGTTCGTTCGTTTTGTGTGATTGCGTGTTTGCTTGTACAATGATTTACAATGATTAATGCTTGAATATATTAAGTGATAAAAAAAAGACATACTAAAACATCCGAAAAAGAACAACTATAGGACAATGGAACAAGTCATGTGGGGTGACGACATTGGGGCTTTCTTTACGATCACGTGTGGGTGCAGATGTACATGTAAATTACTTTTCTAATATCTATTTCGTTTACGTCAAATGACAAAGAGACATTATAAGGTTATCTTTCTTGGCATTTGGTTGGCCCTAAAAAGGGCCTTTTGTGATCAAACTCTTTTTAATACGGCAATTGGGTCTGTAGCTGCAGAAAATGCGTTTAATTCTGCTCTCGTACTTTCTCATGCCACTATTTCGTCGAAGTCGCTCTGAAGAGTCGAGATGTACCAGGTCTGTGTCGTAGTCGGTCGGATAGCGTACTTCGGTGAACTGGACAAAATATCGATGGTATCTTTCTCGCAGCAGGGCATTGATGGTCAGTCTATGACCAAACTGCGCGTATGCACAGTCTGAACTGAGCCTTCGCTGGTCTTAATCAGCGAAACAAGCCTTCGCTGGTCGTACATGCCGCTTTACTGTCAATCTCACGTTATAGCTCGTAAAATTACAATAGAAATACATAGATGATGGGCCACCGATAAATAAGCGGATGCCCAGGCTGATCTGAGTCTGCGCTGGGCGCACAACCACAGTGTTGGTTTTGTCGTGTCGCGGCTCAAATATGTATGTCAAGCCAAAATGTGTTTTATGACATATGCAATACCCAAACCAGCATGCACATAACGCATATGCGCACGCGGATTGAGAGCAAAGCAGAGCTTCCCGCCTGAAGAAGCATGGGTACCAGCCTGTGAGACTCGGGTCAGCAGTACTGCAGTGAAATCATCTAAATATGAAATGACGCTAATGTCCATGGGTAATCAGACCCAATAAATTTAACACTGAACGCACGCAGTATCTGAAATGTACGTGATTACTAGCTGTTCAAATACTATGCTTTATCCATTTGTAACTGAACGCTCTTTCCACTGATTCGTAAACAAATAAACTAAGCCTTTTGCCTAAAATATTTACAGTTACAAATATTGATACAAAATAAGTTCATACAATTCCTTCAGCGAGGTGTCCCAACACTGGAAGAATTCATGTCAAAACAACAATACAACAAATATGGTAGTTTATATATAAAAAGATACATTAATATTGGTGCCGTGGTGTTAAAAACCTATTATAACCAGGGCTCGAAATTTATACTCGTCCGCTCGTATTTACGAGTAGATGGTCGGTAAGGACGAGTGGAAATTGTCGCTGACTTGCCCTGCCGGACGAGTAGGTTTTTCCTCCATGAAAATTGTCTAATCATGACGTTCAGGAAAAGCACAAATCGATCAAATTACAGCAAACGAATATTGACTGTAACGCAAAAAGAATGAAATCCCATAGATTTCCGCATCGTGTTGTCTAAAAAAATGAAAACGGAAATGGCAAACTGTAAATAAACAGTGCTCCTGCGCATATGGAACATCAACCCGATCAGTGATTTTTTTACTCCTGCGTCCTGCGTCTAAGACGCATAATTTTCCCAGAGGATGCAAAATATTTCCTTGGCTGCGTTCCGGGACGCATAAAAATAGCCGATCGGTAGTCCAACTTCCGAGTTCGGCTTCGTTTACAAAGCTACTTTCGTTTTAAGAATATAGCAACGGTGCATTAGCAGATTGTTATATTACTGGTAAAAAACAGTACCATAGTCTTTCCTACTCCCGCTAAATACCGAAGTCTACCTGTAATACCAATAATCAATAGTAGTTGTCCAGTACCGGAGGAACATAGTATTATCGACCACGGTGATGTCTTTTACCTAGGTGCAAACTTTTATCAATACACCGGGTCAATAAGTAATCATGCCTCCGAAAAACAAGAAAAAGATCAAACTTGATTCAAAGCAGCAAACATTATTTGGTCTTCTTGGGCAAGACAAATACGCAAGGCCAGATGTTGCAGATCATGATGCAACCGATCAAACTTCCGAATCCGAAATGACAACGGATGTCTCCAAATCCAATACGCTGTCTGACAATGAGACAACAGGTCATTTATTTTATTCCTGTGACCACAGGAGCTTGACGTTGGTTATGTTTTACTTATAGGGCTTGTCCTTTGAAGCCCTTAAAGTTTGGGATGCAGAGAAAATATTGCTTTTGCATCCCAGTAAAGATGCAAACCCTTGAGCTTGGGATGCAAAGATTTTAGGTCTTGTGAGTCCTGGGACTCGAAGAAGGAGATTTCTAAAAAAATCACTGCCCGATGAGGATTCGCACCAACCCAGTTTCGCCTAAGTTGTTTGCCCTCTATAACTGCATGATTACAAATGCATAATCCAACTCAAATAGTTGTATAGGATATTATTTTCACGTCCTCACTTGAATAAAGCAGAAAAAATCTACTTTGGTTCAGAAATCTTTATAAACGAAACCTCTTTTGCAAAATCGCTCAGTACGATCGTGAATTGGGACGAAACCATATTACCAGTCCTATGGAAAGTACCGGAAATAACCGCGTGAAAATGACAGTGAAAGTAGAATACGTTCGAGGGAAAAATGAGTGATATCAGACAGTTTTTAAGCAGGACGAGTACATTTTTGAAAGGACGAGTAAAAATTTGAAAGCACTTGCCCTGCAGGACAAGTACGTTCAAAAAAAATTTCGAGCCCTGATTATAACCAATCTAAAATACTTTCTTCATAGTACATATACATAAACTTTCGTGCCTTGGGTGCCGTGGGGTGATTAGTAGCACCCGGTTCTCTTTACCCGGTCCAACTAAAGACAGAAAAGGATTCTCCACCGAAAAGAACTTTTGGACACCAAAAAAGACTTTATTTGTCGTTTAATGCCATATAATAAAACATATGTTTAGAACTTATAATAATAGTTTTGTAATTTGTGGTACCTTCATCCTGATATTTCACAAAAATATTACACAACCGAAAAGGACTCTACTTCTGATCAGAGAATAGATGCCATGTACCGAAAAGAACATTGCAAATGCAGAATTTTGGACAACGAAAAGGACATTTTTTCACTTAATCTACTAGAAAATTAGTTTATATTATAAATAAATATTTGACCCTATTTATTTTTCAGAACGTTTCTTATAGCATAAAACGGCATTTAAAAAGTCCTTTTTGGTGCCTGAAAGTTCTTTTTGGTCCTTTTCAGTGGCAAAAGTCCTTTTCTGTCTTTAGTAGGACGCCTCTTTACGGTGTACAGCTCCATGTTTCCCTCCCTAATGCTAGGAAGGTAAACTCTGCGGATACTGCTCCATGTTTCCCTCCCTAAGGCTAGGAAGGTAAACTCCACCATTCTCCAAACCAAACTCCATTCACTAAACTCTCAAACTCTCCCAATGCTGGAAAAGAGGAAGGACATCCATACATCCACGTCTGCTACTGCACCAGCCCTTGCTATAATTGCAGAACCTTAACTGCAGGACTGTGTTACAACAGTTTCTTCTTCTTGCTGTAATGTCCCTAGCCCCAGTTGCTGCACACATCTGTCATGGATCCCACAGCACCGTCAGCAATTTAGAAGCACCCCCCAGACACTGTTGCGGACTGTTCTTTACTATTGACTGTACCGATAACCACTGCCTTTTCTGATGTCCTCAACATCACCATTAACGCCAGAAGGAATCTGCGTTTACTCGCTAAAAATGTGACACTTTCTCAGACAGGCAACTAGCATCACCAGACCTCTTTACAACTACGATTTTCTACGCTTTTTGGCTTGAAAATACAGTGATTTTTTTCTCTATGTACATGTAAGTGGTGCCCATAAAAGGCACTAGTCCCAATTCAAAATAGTATCTTTTTTCCCAACTGCAAGTTGAAAAATTCCCAACTGCAGGAAGAATTTTTCTAGGGACCATGCAACAAGCACAAATTTACTTGCTTGCTTAGAGAACTGACAGATGAATGTAAATATTATATATTCAGTATTATGTCCCCTATCCCATCACTTAAGGCTAAATACAGGTGTTTCTCAAATTCCAAATTTTAGAATACAACCCGATTTTTCCCAGTTGTGTGGGCACCGGCACCAGTCCCAAAATAGTGAAAAAATTCACTGAAATGTGCTGGACGTTTTAACTGTCTAGGCCAAAAATAAAATATTTAATGTTTCCCCTTACGCGACCGACCGTAAAAAATCGTTGCGACCGGAAAATATTTTTTCCGATTTCAAAAAAATTTTTTTTTTTCTACCTCTGTGCCGATTACAAAAAAATCTGGGTCTTCAGAGCTCTAGATAAAGGTGTTTCTGACGAAAAATGCCAGCAGTCCCAGAATACTCCTACTAAAACAGGATTATCTATTATAAAAACGAAGGGCAGCGTCTTTTTAACTATGTTTGGAGACAAAAGAAGCAGGTCGGAATAAAAGAGACAAAAATGCGCTCAACCACCTTTGATAAGACTGGCAAAAGATCAAAGGATTTCAGTCAGCTTTTGAAGTCACAGGCTGCCGCTCAACCCACGTGCCGATAGGTGTAACCTGGAGCTGAAAATTACGGTGTCAGGCAATTCTTTGATATGGGGTGGCATGCGAAAATTGTTGAGCAACAAATTGCATTCCGGGTATTGTTATTTTCAATTTATCTTTTTCTGAAATACCCGAAGATTGATCAAAAAATAAAATCGGATTACGTCAAGTTATTAGACCAGCGAAAATCGCTTAAAATTATGCTTTAAAGGCTACATTTTTAGGGTACTTTACGACGTGTGCATATAGGGAAAACTCAGATAAGCATGTGTATTGGCTAAGTCTGATCAGAGTCATCACTGTCTGGACAAACAATTCATCTAGTATTAGGTTGAAAACTGCTTCGATTATTAAGAAGGAAGTGTCTGCTGACAACCGGTTGTCACCAGACTTTTTGGACCAAAATCGTCTGCTGACAACCGGTTGTCACCAGACTTTTTGAGCCAAAAATGTCTGCTGACAACCGGCCATATATTTTCTATTAAATGGTTTTTAATTGGGTTTCCTTTGACTGAATTTATATTAATACGTTATAAATATAACATAAACGTTCTCATTGTAAAGGCAAATTATTATTTTTACAGTCAAACCTCGATAATTCGAACTGACAGGGACCTCACTATTTTATTCGAATTATCCGTAGTTCGAATTTTCGGAGTCGGCCTTTCCCGTTCATTTCCGTACATTTTCGGAATTCGTTATTACGGTAGTTTTCAGGCAGTCCCGTATTTTTTTCTCTATGCTTACTGACGTTCATGGATTTACAAATCAGTGAAAACTAAATCAGAAGGTAGAATAATCAACATTACATACTGGAAACATCCAAAATATCCACGATCATTTAATATCGCGAGCACCCCTCATATTTGGCACATGTACATGTGTATTGTCCGAAAGCGCATTTCCCAGCTCTGCAAATCAATTGTTTATGACAATGCAGTGCCGGCAAAGATCAAAGCCAGGCTGAACGGAATCAGGCTAGCCGCTCAACTCCTCGGGCATTACTTAGTATACTTTCACTTTCCGTTTATGTTTCCGGGAACTGGGCTACTTTCGTTTTCGGAAAAAACCCGACTCAACTGGTCATCTGAGCCGTGTCACAGAAAAGGTTCCTCAGTCATTCGGAGTTAATCAGTGACCTCTATTTATATATTTGGGAACGAATACTCAAACCAGCCGCTCAGTCTGCGCAGTGTAGCATGAAACTATTAAGTGCCGTGTGCAAACCTTATGATCCGTGCGCAAACCCGTACGATCACCGACTAACGAAACCTAAGTTCGGATGCGCATGCTAGTCCGATCCTTTGCTGGTTACAAAGGCCATCACATTTGGCCTTTAAATTTACAAACTTCAAACAAGATAATCCTCGACAATTACGCAATTAGACCGACACCTTTTGCTCAACAGTAATTAATGACTTAGCCATCAAAACTTAGCGATAATTACCTGTGCAGGTGGCAGTGATGACCTGAGGCTGTAATATTTATCTCATCGATGACAAAAAGGTGTTATTTTTCGGCAGGAAATTGGAGCATGAATTTTGATTTCGAATAATAGGGGTGTATCTTTAATGGATTTTACTCCATCGGGACCTAATTTTTCTTTCGAAAAATCCGATTTTTCGAATCATCGAAATTCGAATTTGCGGAGGTGTTTTTGCAAAGAATTAATGGGCCTACGATCGGGACCGTGATTCAACTTCGAAAAATCCGGTAGTTTCGAAAAATCGGCGTTCGAACTACCGAGATTCGGCTGTACTTGCATTCTTGCACTTTTTGGCATTGTGTTACATATATGAGGACTGTTTGTATTTTGATGCATGGAAACTAATAATGTTGCCTTTAAATTTAGTCCTTATTTAATGCCTGTTGTTGTTTGTGATATATTATCTAACTAACATTGTCCCTTTGTGCCTGATTATGATACCTATATGGTCTCTCTCTTATTACAATTAAATCCTAGAATTAAAGTGTGAAAATCAAACTTTGATCTCTAACAAAGGTGTATACTGTCCTCAATCAAATGTGTTTGTTCAGCAGTTAGTCCTGAATCAGGGGTCTATGACAAAACATCGAAAGACAAAACATCGAAACGTCAGTTCATCGAAAAGACAGGATATTGAAGGACAAAACAGCGAATAAGACAAAATATCGAATGGACATTTAATCAAAAAATAACATCGAAAAAATATCGAAAAAAACATGGACAAAAAAAACAATAAATAGGCACTTCTTTCTTGCCAATTTTTTGGCATCTCTCCTTTAAGCTCCTTCTTAAACATATATGTTCACAATGGCTTCTGGATAGAACTGCATTTTATTTAATTATTTATTTTGCGGGGCTGGGGTCTTCTCCGCGCAGAATTTTCCTCCTGCACATCTCGGTGCTCCCCGGTGAACTTGCTTGAACATTCGTATATGTCTGGGTGGTGGACAACCACAACATGATACTTTAAGTGGTGTATGAAAAACCCTTTTTCTAGAATACAAAATACTCACCTTGGCCTATCCCAGTACATTTGTATATGTCTGGGTGGTGGACAAGCACAACATGACACTTTAAGTGGTGTATCAAAACCCGTTTTCTAGAATACAAAATACTCACCTTGGCCTTCCCCAGTACCAGCAAACATACCCCTGAAGCTGTATGGGGCCACAACCTTTTTTCAGTATTTGAATAAATAAGAAACAGCGGTAAACTTGCGGACTGCTACCAACATGACCACGATTAAAGGTCAGTTCGATCTTTTGTTGCACCTGAAGTGTTGTAATTTCGATATTTTGTCGTAGTGTTTATACGGTATTTTCGAGCTTTTGACGTTCGATGTTATGTCGTATTCGATATTTTGACGTTTCTTTGTTTTGCCGTATTCGATGTTGTGACTTTTCGATGAAGTGACGTTTCGATGTTTTGTCTTTCGATGAAATGTCGAGCACCCCTGAATCAGGCTTCTTAATGCATTTACCAAATTTGGTGCATCATATTTTATTCATATGATCTTTACTTATCTGTCTGAAACATTAATGGCTCTTGTCATTGAGCACAGTCAAGTTGAATATCTACACCATTAGATCCAAGACCACAGCATCCTTACCCTATAATATCAGGGTTCTAGAATTGATCAGCTGTGGTCCATGCTGGAAGAGATCGCTGCTGTATTTGATGTTCGTAAAATATTGATACATTAGAATTCAGGTTTTTTGTTTGTTTTTAGGTTACCTGAGCCATAGACTCAAGATGATCTGTTGTGATCAGTCAATGTCCAACATCCGTCTTGCCTTGTCTGTCATCAACAATTTGCTTTAAATGACAACTTCTTTGAAACCGCTAGGCCTAGCCTAGAGCTTTGATATTGAAAATCTTCTGCTTCAGAACTGCTGGGCTCAGATGCTTAATATTTGGTATGAAGTGATGTCTAGTGGACCTTTACCAAGTTTGTTCAAGTGGGGACCCAGGGTTCAAAATGGCCCTGCAGCAGGGGGTTTTGGGTTCCAAAATAAAATATACTTAAAAATATTCTTCTCCAAAACTGCTAGAATCAGATGCTTGAAATTCGGTATGTAGCATTGCCTAGTGGCCATTTCCAACTTTGTTCAAATGGTGGCCCTAGGACACAAAATGGCCCACCCCAGGGGGGTCTTGGATTTGAACCGTAGAAATATGCATGAAAATATTCAGAAATCTTCTTCAGAACCGCTGGGCTCAGATGCTTGAAATTTGGTATGTGGCACTGCCTTGTGGTCTTTTACCAAGTTTGTTCAAATGGTAGCCTCAGGGTCAAAAATGGCCCTGCCCCATTAGGTCCTAGGTTTGAACCATAGAAATACATAAGAAAATATTCAAAAATCTTTTTAGCTCACCTGAGCCATAGACTCAAGATGAGCTATTGTGATCAGTCAATGTCTGTTGTCCATCATGCCGTGTGTTGTGCCTTTTCTGTTGTAAACAATTTGCTTCAAAGGACAACTTCTAAACTGCTGGTTGGATTGTGAACAGACTTGGCAGAAATGAACCTTATATGACTGTTTGAAAGTTATTCAAATGGTTCTAGTCCATGGCATAACTAGGTCAAATGCGCTAAAATACAGTTTTCGAAAATCTTTTTGTCTAAAACCACAAGGCCTAGAGCCTGGACAAATTATGGGATTTCATTGTCTAAAATCACAAGGCCTAGAGCCTTAACAAATAATGGTCCTGGGGTCAAATGGCCTCACCCTGGGGGTCACAGTTTTACATAGGCTTTTATAGGGAAAATGCAAAAAATCTTTTTGTCTAAAACACTTGATGCAGAGCCTTGTACTTGGTTTGTAGCATCACCTAGTGGTCCTCTACCAAGCTTGTTCAAATTATGGCCCTGAAGTCAGATGGCCTGCTCTGGGGGTCACACATTATACATAGGCTTATAATGGTGTAGATACATGTATTTAACTTTGTTGGTTTCCATACATTAAAGTACAAACAGTCCACATATATATGTAGCACAATGACAAGAGTGCAACTAAAAATGGTCTTTTGCCTCAACTATGAGAAACTGTTTGTTATATTTATTACATATTTATAACATATTAATACAAATTCAGTGAAATTAGACCCTTTTTAAAACCATTTAATTAGAAAATATATGACTGGTTGTCAGCAGACGTTTTTGGTCCTAAAAGTCTGGTGACAACCGGTTGTCAGCAGACGATTTTGGTCCAAAAAGTCTGGTGACAACCGGTTGTCAGCGGACCTCGCCTATTAAGAAACGCACATGGCTGAACTCTCATTTTTCAAACGCTAATCAAAACGTCTCCAGTGAGCTGACTGATAACGATTCCAAATGTGTCCAACGGAACGCGCAGAAATTATTCGCGTTTCTACTTTATGGTAAAAGTTTACATTTATAATCCAATGATCAAAGTTGCAAATAGGAAATACCAGTCACATTGCATTTTGCGCAGGCTGATCGGGGCATATGGAATAAGGTACCTTCACCTGTCTCACGGTTCCACATGACATGTGTCCAGTTCAATGCGGCATTCTTTGATGTCTGATCAACATAACCACGTGCAGGTGGTTACCGTATTTAACAAAATAAGACCGTCTTTACACTCCATTATAGCGTATTCCTGATGAGAATGCGTAACTCGCAATGTTTGCATGTTGTTTTGATACAGATTAATCCGTTCACCCTCATAAACAATTAAATGTTCGCTCATCTAGCGGAGATAGGTCTTCATATTTGGGTTGTTCCAATATCTAAAACTGGGTAAGTGACAAAAGTTAATAGATGACGATGCAACGAGAATGCACTTCAGCGGGACGGATCGGTAGTCGCAGTAACGGGGAGCCGTTCGCCCGTCCCTATTTAATTGTAAAAACTGTGTTGTCTATTTTTATAGGACTTATTTGCAAGTACTTTTGAAAACGCTCCTTCATCTAAATTTGGGATGGAAAAACTATCAGATGAAGCGTCTCAAGTGAGGCGTCAGCAACTCCCCGTTTGAAAGGATTATCTGGAGCTCTGACTTTTCAGGGTGGGGGGGGGGGGGGGGGGTGGGGGGGGGGGGAGGGGGGATAAAACCCGGACCGACCTACCCACCATTGAGAAAAAGGGTCCGGTAAGGGGAAACAAGAATATTTCTAAGGTTGGCCCTGAAACTACTCAGTATTCCAAATCCAGTTTTATAGTCCTTTTCCTGTGATTTTGGACCGTATTTGGACGTTTTGGCTCCTAATTACAGTGTCTATTCAACACAGATTATAATTGTCAACAGTGCATTTACCGTGAACAAACAATCAAATTATTTCAAGCTGAATGTGCAATTGCCAGTCAACAATCTTCAAGAGAAGTTTTAGTCATGGTCTATTTATTGTATATCAATTCATGATATCAAAACGTTTTTGTCAGCTACACTGTATTGTCATGTGTTTTGGCGATCAAAAGTTGATCAAACAATTAACAGATTAACTGAGTTAAAAGCTGCATTATCTGTTTTATCTGGCTTATTTCTATCACTGAAAACTTTGGTCAGTTCTCTCTGAAGTGCAGGAATTCAGGCTCAGTGTCTTAGAAAGAGAGAGCATTTTCTGACTATGCTTACATGTACTTCAGAAAAAAAGACACAAAGGTCTATTTGCAATAAAATACAGCAAATTTTGAAGGGGCAAGTTGTAACCTTGAGGGGCAAGTTGAAATTGACGTCAGGCTGCCCCGTGCAAGTTGCTGTCTGGCCCTTACAATTTGTATTTCTAAAACTGCATTTGTCAGTTGTCGATGTCGAGTGTTTTGAAAATGTGCACTAGACAGGTGAAATTCTTGTTTCATTAGCATTTCACACATTTTTGTATTCTAAACAGTAGAAAACAACAAAAATAAGAGATCTGCTAAGTTTCGAGGAGATATGTTAGGGTAATGTACGTAAGTATTGGGACACCTAATATAATTAATTTTCCATTTGTCCCAAATGGAAAATTAATTTTTCTAGGTGCCCCAAAATTTAGGCACATTAAGGTAAACTGTTTTGGTTTTGTTTGTATTTTTTAAGTTTGCATATACCACCACCTTTAGGGTTAATGTTTTGATGTTTCAGAGTGCTAGAGGTATGGATTCTGTAACAGTGACTGAAGAGGCAACCACCTCATGGCAGCCCCAGGTAGAAGATGGGAAAACCGAGGTAGGTCCAGTGAGGTTTTTTTTTATGTCTACAGTACACCCTGCATCCTGGATGGATATAATTTGCTGAGAATACAACATTTTGCAAGATGTGCATCCAGGGTGCAAAGATTTGAAGCAAAAATTTGCTTGTCCATTGATATCTTAGTTGAATATGACTTTTATTATACTGAATGGATTTGACTGCACAATTGTTTTATCAGCATACCTAAAAAGGGTTGCACAAACCTGAGATCAGGATGCAAAGATTTCTGACCTTGTGGGTCCTTGGACTCATTAAAGTAAATTTGTAAAAAAATCACTAGAGGTCACAAATAGAGAATCGAAAACTCTGAACTAGGGAACATTTGATAATGACTTTCAGATAATTATACTTCTTTCTCCATTTAGAAGACTGTTTGAATGCTTAGCTTCTGATAATACGGTTCAGGGCTACAGAAATCCGATTTTTTGTCGGTCTGGACCGATTTTGAGTTCGAAAAACCGATTCATTTGGCATAAGGCACATTTTTTTCGGTCCGAAAAAACACGATTTGCGATGTATGATGACATAATTACCTGAATTTTAGCCATGTGTCATATTGTTAATCCAATAATCAAAAGTTGTCACAGATAAACAAAGTTTCGATTGTCTTGCCAAGGTGTGAACACTGACTCAATTTTAGAAATCTTTGATAATTAGCATGTGTCACAATATCGGCCAGTGGCGAAGGTTTTACACAACTCGTAATACACACATACACGTGCCGATGCACGGAAAAAGGCTGTGCAACATAAGGTTACTGACTATTGTATACTTTCAAAGATAGCATAAGGAAAGAAAAAAGAAAATTTAAACCGGACTTGATTATGTGCAGTCTGGTCAGGTTTTTTATAGCCGACATCATTTCTCTTGCAGAAATTGTTTTTTCTTCGTCCGAATGTACCTTTTTGCAAGTATATTCATATTTCAAGGGAATTAACTCGAATACAGTAAAATACGTCAATCGTAATACTTCGGCCAATTCCGTTAATGAAGAGCGGCGAGGATGTCCGATTGGTTCAGCCATGTGTACTTTCACTTTCGGTCTGACTGTCTCTGCACTTTAAAGCGCATTTTTCACTTTAAGTAAGAACATGTGGGCAAAATGGCTACTTCAGCGATGACATCCGCGTTATAACGGCGCTCCAGTGTAGTCATTAGTTTTTGTGACTTTTTTTGGATTGTGGAATACACAGTGTAGTTATTATTTTTCGTGTTTATTTTGGATTCATATGACGTCATCGGCCGTCCGGACCGATTTCGATTTCCAAATTTTTGTAGCCCTGATACGGTTCATGATTTTTCCAATTTTCATGCTTATTTCTGCAATTCAGAGGATTTTGCCCCCTTTTCAAAGTAGTGACAAGGAACACTGTCCTTACATTACCTAAGATGGTTTAGGAAATTAACACTTTAAGTACCAGAGACGAAAATAGCAGAATTTGCAAAAAGCGAAGATCCTGATGAGGCTGCTCATTATGAGCCGCCTCATCTAGATCTACACTGTTTGTCCTCTTGTCTTTGAATTCTCAATATGAAATGTCTTGGACAAGGCATTTTTTGAAATTTTGCAGACGTAAGTTTTGTTGTCTGCTTTTTGGCGTTTAAAGGGTTAATGTAGTGATATGTCTCATTGGTTTATGTATCAGGACTCCAGCAAGGAGGAGGTGTCAGAATTTCCAGCTCTGTTGCCTAGCAACCCTGAGCCAGATCCTCAACCATCTACCAGTACAGATGTGTTAGAAGCTTGTGCTGAAGCTGTGGTAGAGCAGTCAGTTGGTAAGAAAATCTCTACACACAAGGGAACATTTGAGCTGCGACACAAGAAAACCAAAGTCGTTGTGTGCACAGTTGCAGACTCAGATCAGCCTGGGCATCTGCCCAGTCTGATCAGAGTCTTCACTGTCTGCATGGAGGTAGCTTAGACCCTTAGCTACCCAATAAGAGCACTGTGAAGACCCTGATCAGACTGGGCAAATGCCCAGGCTGACCTGAGTCTGCGCTGTGCTGCCAACAACTTTATTGTTTTTCTGGTTGCAGGTCATTTGATGATAATCATTTTTGTTAAATCTGTATAAAAATGTACATTGTTAGCCCTCATCTGATCCACCTTGATAACGACTCACAACTAAATGTTTTCAAAGAGAAATAGAAATATATAACCCACAGTTATCTACAAACCCTCTTATCTAGAGCCCTGGCCCACTTTTCCTGCTGATCAGGGTCTTAAGTGTATGTCATTCTTTCAAACATTTTGACATAATAACATGGATAGGGCAAGTGGATATAGGATGCTGGGAGTTTAGCTCCTCTGGGATGTTAAATCAGTTTGATAGCAGAAGTTGTGCTTCTGCTTGTAGGTCTTTGTAACCTTTATTTTATTGTTGAGAGGTCTTTCTACAGTACACGCAACGTGAACACTTGATCTGACACGCTCTCGCGAGAAATTTTAATCTTTTCCACTAAATTTAGTGGGTTTTTTGCGTGTGAAATGCGTGGGAGATGCGAGACTGTCGCGAGATGCGTGAGTTAAACTCGAGAGAAAACAATTTCTTTTCACGCAAGACACGCAACTTTTGAGAGAAAGGATTAACTCCATGTATGCTCAGGTGAGTCATCGGCGACAAACTTAATCACGTGTAACGCGTGTTTTCGAGTGGAAAGGATTAACGATTCCTGTCAATTTCACAGATCATTATATGTTGTACAGGTAATAATGTCTCCCCCCTATAGGGTCAGGAGACATATTTTTTTCCCCGGGTGTCTGTCCGTCTGTCTGTCACAAATCGTGTCCGTTCTATAACTTGAAAACCGCTCGAGCTATATTCGCGAAACTTCATATAAATATCAATCAACATGAGACGACGTGCAGAGTGCAAGAATGGTAACTCTGGCATTTATACTTTTTGAGTTATTTTCCTTGGAACTTAGTCCATCACAAAATTGTGTTTCAATTGTGTCCGCTCTATAACTTGAAAACTGCTCAAGCTTTATTCACGAAACTTCATACAAATATCAATCAACATGAGGCGATGTGCAGAGTGCACAAATGGTAACTCTGGCATTTATACTTTTTGAGTTATTTCCCTTGGAACTTTGTCCATCACAAAATTGCGTCTCAGTCGAGTCCGTCTATAACTTTAAAACCATTCAAGCTACAGTACACCCAACGTGAAGACTTGATCTGACACGCTCTCGCGTGACACTTAAAATCGCGAGGAAGGGATTAAAATCCACGAGATTCTCTCGCAACTCTCACGCATTTCACACTAAACTTCCTCGCATGTTTGAAAATCGCCACGTTCCACGCAAGAAAATTCCTCGCATCTCGCGTGAAATTCATAGAGTGATGTATGCGAGAAACTTTCTCGCATCACGCGTGGAATTTTGTCCAGGTAGGTACAATGTACATGTACAGTAAATGCAAGTTTCTATACATATACCTTTACGATTCGCAATGCATTTTTTTCGACGCTGATAACGGTTCAATTAATACATTGTAAGCGTGCGTGAATAACCTAATTGATCGCATCCTCAACGCAAGTATTGTTTGACCGTTACGAATTAAGGATGTGTTGATAAACAATCATGATCAGCGTAATTTTGTTGCAATTACGCAGCGAGTTAATTAGAGAGGCTTATGTTTGAAAGAATATTGTTAATAGGTTCTTAGTAGCAAAATTCTAGAATGATGACACAGACAAAAATTTTCGCTCAGCCGCCACCGATAATAGCCCAATCCATGTCAAAACAGTCACAAAGATCAAAGCGTTTCGATCAGCTTTTGAACTCAAAGCTATACCGCTAGTGGCACGTGCCGAAATGTTTACTTATTAACCAATATAAACTTTCTGATGTAAGAGCTGTCAAGTTTCCATTAAAAGCGCACGCGACAACAATGACTTGATTAGCAAATGGGCTGTCTCAGAGGTGATTGACGTCCGCTTAACCACTCGCTGAAATATGCAAATTTGTAAACCTGTTGGTTTGACAGCTAAAAAAAAATACGTCACAGCTGCATCCTATTTTCAAGAAATATAGTAAATATGATTTTGCGTCGTGGATCAATAGTCAAAGTGTTTGGATTTTAAAAATGCATCAAAATGAATGAAAAATAAGAGGTGAGAAGTTTGTTTTTTATTCCGATCTCCGCGTTGCAAAATCACATTATCTATATGAAAAAAGAAACTGATTCTGCTGCGCGAAAAATTCTCAAAGTATTCGGACTAATAAACATAATATATATGTATTCATATTTAGAGGTGACTGAACGCATTCAGGGCCTTTGCCGTAATAAAATGTGAAGACGGTAGCATTTGTTGAAATACGTAAACACAGCACGTTTATAGGTCAGTCTCGTGCCTTGACATCAAAGGACGCCGCTCAGAGCACAAAATGGTGAAAGGAATCATATTCCATACGCTGATAGTAAATATGACGATCAGCCTGCGCAGTATTGTATACTATGCGACAAACTGGTATGCTTTACGCGTCATAGCGTGAGCGGTTTATGCCGTCTATTTGTTCGTTTATTTCTGGAATGGCTGAAATTGCCGATCGTAATTTTTGCCACTAAAAATTTTTTAGTCGGCGCCAAAAAAGACCAGTCGGTTGGAAACCGGAATCACAACTTTTTTAGGCCCAAAGTAAAAATATAAATGAATTACCTGTACAACATATAATGACCTGTGAAATTGATGGGAATCGTTAATCCTTTCCACTCGAAAACACGCGTCACGCGTGATTAAGTTTGACGCCGATGACTCGCCTGAGCATACATGGAGTTAATCCTTTCTCTCGAAAGTTGCGTGTCTCGCGTGAAAAGAAATTGTTTTCTCGCGAGTTTAACGTCACGCATCTCGCGAGTGTCTCGCATCTCCCACACATTTCACACGCAAAAACCCCACTAAACTTTCGTGGAAAAGATTAAAATTTCTCGCGAGAGCGTGTCAGATCAAGTCTCCACGTTGCGCGTACTGTATATTCATGAAAGTTCATACAAATATCAATCAACATCAGCCGACGTGCAGAATGCACTTTGGCATTTATACTTTTTTAGTTATTTCCCTTGGAACTTTGTCCATCACAAAATTGCGTCTCAGTCGAGTCTGTCTATAACTTTAAAACCATTCAAGCTATATTCATGAAAGTTCATACAAATATCAATCAACATCAGATGACGTGCAGAATGCAAGAACCATAATTTAAGCATTTATACTATTTGAGTTATTTCCCTTAGAACTTTGTCAGTCACAAAATCGTGTCTCAGTCGTGTCTGCTCTATAACTTGAAAACCAAAGAGATAGCACTGCTGCTTTATTACTGAACCATAACTCTTGCATTTATACTTCTTGAGTTATTTCCCTTAGACCTTTGTCAGTCACAAAATCGTGTCTCAATCGCTTTATTACTTGAAAACCAGACAAGCTATATTCATGAAACTTCATACAAATGTCAGTCAACACTAGACAACCTGCAGAGCACAGCATTTATACTATTTGAGTTATTTCCCTTGGAACTTTGTCATTCACAAAATCGTGTCTCAATCGTCTAAGCTCTATAACTTGAAAACCGTTTAAGCTATATTCATGAAACTTCATACAAATATCAGTCAACATATAAATAGACGACGTGCAGAGCACTGTGACTCTTGCATTTATATTTTTTGACAAAAACTAAATATGAATATCAGTCAACATTACATGACATGCAGAGCATAACAACTATAACTCTTGCATTTATACTTTTTACTTATTATGAATCCCTGCTTCAGGGTAGGGAAACATATTGTTTTTCCCTTGGCGTCTTAATGACTGATCCTTTTGACATCAAAAAGGGGGGAGACATCTGTTTTTTCATAGAAAAACAATTCTAGTTCATTTATATTTTTACATTAGGCCTAAAAAAAAAAGTTGTGTGATTCCGGTTTCCCGATCGACTGGTCTTTTTTGGCGCAGACTCGAACATTTTTAGTGGCAAAAATTACGATCGGCAATTTCCGCCATTCCGGAAATAACCGAAAGTGCCGAACTAATAGACAGCGGCAATTTCCGCCATTCCGGAAATAACCGAAAGTGCCGAACTAATAGACAGCGTAAACAGCTCACGCTATGATGCGTAAAGCATACCAGTTTGTCCCATTGTATTTACTGCGCAGGCTCATCCTAATATTTATCATCAGCGTATGGAATAAGATTCCTTTCACCGTTTGATGATTCAATATGACACGTGTCCAGTTTTGTGCTGTGAGCAGCGTCCTTTGATGTCATAAGGCACGAGACTGACCTATAAACATGCTGTGTTTACCGTATTTCAACAAATGCTACGGTCTTTACACTTTATTATGGCTAAGGCCCTGAATGTGTTCAGTCACCTTTGAATATAGATATTATTATCTTTATTAGTCCGAATACTTCGAGAATTTTTCCGCGCAGCAGAAATTTCGTTTTTCAAATAGATAATGTGATTTTGCCACGCGGAGTTCGGATTTGAAAAACAAACTTCTCACCTCTTATTTTTCCTTCATTTTGATGCATTTTTAAAGTCCAAACACTTTGACTATTGATCTAGACGCAAAATCATATTTTCCATATTTCATGAATGTACTATTTAAGAGGATGCAGCTGTGACGTATATTTTTTTAGCTGTCAAACCAACAGGTTTACAAATTTGCATAATTCAGAGAATCGAGTAAGTGGACAACCGTCACCTCTGAGACTGCCCATTTGCTAATCAAGTCAGGCCACTTATTGTTGTCGCGTACAATCATAGGTGAAACTTGACAGCTCTTACATCAGAAAGTTTGTGCTTACTTGATTGGTTAATAAGTAAACCTTTCGGCACGTGTCGCTAGCGGCTATATCTTTGAGTTCAAAAGCTGGTCGAAACGCTTTGATCTTTGTGACTGTTTTGAATGGATTGGGCTATTATCAGTGGCGGCTGAGCGAAATTTTTATCCCCCGACAGAAAGGTTCGGGGGATATAGCGATGAGCCTGGCTCATATATCTTGAATACCATTTAGAATATTTTCATGATACTTCACAGATATGTAGAACAGGTCATGATGATGTGTCGGGAACAAGAATGACAACTCTTGCTTTCTTACTTTTTGAGTTATTTCCCCTTAATTATTTTAGGTGTGGTTTCGTGTCCGCTCTATAACTCATATACCTTTTGAAATATTTTCATGATACTTCACAGATATGTAGAACAGGTCATGATGATATGTCGCGAACAAGAATGACAACTCTTGCTTTCTTTCTTTTTGAGTTATTTCCCCTTAATCATTTTAGGTGTGGTTTCGTGTCCGCTCTATAACTTGAATACCTTTTGAAATTTTTTCATGATACTTCACAAATATGTAGAACAGGTCATGACGATGTTTTGCAAACAAGAATGACAACTCTTGCTTTTTTACTTTTTGAGTTATTTCCCTTTGATGATTTTAGTTGTCGGCTCCATAGCTTGAATACCTTTTGAAATATTTTCATGATTCTTCACAGATATGAAGAACAGGTCATGACGATTTGTCTCATACATGAATAACAACTCCTGCATTCATACTTTGTGAGTTATTTCCCCTCTGGTATTTTGAGCTGCTGTTTGAGTCTGCTCCATATCTGTATAACCCTGGCCTGCTCCACAATTTTTATAACCTTATACCTTTTAGAGTATTAATGAACATGCTGTGATATCTTATCAGTGTTCCTAACTCTCTCTCTGACCCATCCACTCCCCTCCCCCCATCCCACCCCACCCCCCCAAAAAAAACTTTTTTTTTCTCCAGATTTGGATTCTTTGTCCAAATTCACTTACTAGAGAGCTCAAAATTAGGTTTGTAGGGCTTGTAGTTTAGAAATTATTCACACATTTTGAAATTTTAATTTATCATATGCTATATATTTGTGTATATGGCGGCTGTTTGAGATATTACTTCTTTTTAGCAGTCAAGCATACTATTTTAGTCTGAATGTTAGATAATCATGCATCTGTTAAACAGATAATGTCAATCAGAAGCATAAAAGAATGACAATATATTACTTGTATGTGTTTTGAAGTGCACCCTTTTTAGCTCACCTGAGCACGAAGTGCTCAGGGTGAGCTTTTGGGATACCATGATGTCCGTTGTCCGTCGTACGTGTGTCCGGACGTCCGTCAACTTTTGCTTGTGTACACTCTAGCGGGCACAGTTTTGATCCAATCTTTCTGAAACTTTGTCAGAATGTTTATCTTCATAAACTCTAGGCCAAGTTCAAAACTGGGTCATGTCGGGTCAAAAACTAGGTCACTAGGTCAAATCTTAGAAAACCTTGTGTACGCTCTAGAAGGCACAGTTTTCATCCAAAGTTCATGAAACTTTGTCAGAATGTTTATCTTCATAATCTCTAGGACAAGTTCGAATCTGGGTCATGTCGGGTCAAAAACTAGGTCACTAGGTCAAATCATAGAAAAACCTTGTGTACACTCTAGAGGACACAGTTTTGATCCAATCTTTCTGAAACTTTGTCAGAATGTTTATCCTCATAAACTAATGGCCAAGTTCAAAACTGGGTCTTGTCGGGTCAAAAACTAGGTCACTAGGTCAAATCATAGAAAAACCTTGTGTACGCTCTAGAAGGCACAGTTTTCATCCAAATGTCATGAACCTTTGTCAGAATGTTTATCCTAATAATATCTAGGATAAGATTGAAACTGGGTCATGTCGGGTCAAAAACTAGGTCACTAGGTCAAATCATAGAAAAACCTATTGTACGCTCTAGAAAGCACAGTTTGTATCCAAAAATCATGAATTTTTGTCAGAATTTTTATCCGCATAATATCTAGGATAAATTAGAAACTAGGTCATGTCGGGTCAAAAACTAGGTCACTAGGTCAAATCATAGAAAAACCTTGTGTATGCTCTAGAGGACACAGTTTTCATCCAATTTTTCTGAAACTTTGTCAGAATGTTTATCTTCATAAACTCTAGTCCTGGTTGGAAACTGGGTCATGTTGGGTGAAAAACTAGGCCACTAGGTCAAATCATAGAAAAACCTTGTGTATGCTTTAGAAGGCACTGTTTTCATCCTAATTTCATGAAACTTTGTCAGAATGTTCATCTTCATAACACTAGGACAAGTTTGAAACTGGGTCATGTCGGGTCAAAAACTAGGTCACTAGGTCAAATCATAGAAAAACCTTGTGTACACTCTAGAGGACACAGTTTTGATCCAATCTTTCTGAAACTTTGTCAGAATGTTTATCTCCATAAACTTTAGGCCAAGTTTGAAACTGGGTCATGTCGGGTCAAAAACTAGGTCACTAGGTCAAATCATAGAAAAACCTTGTGTACGCTTTAGAAGGCACAGTTTTCATCCAAATGTCATGAACGTTTGTCAGAATGTTTATCCTTATAATAGCTAGGATAAGATCGAAACTGGGTCATGTCGGGTCAAAAACTAGGTCACTAGGTCAAATCATAGAAAAACCTTTTGTACGCTCTAGAAGGCACAGTTTGTACCCAAAAATTATGAATTTTTATCAGAATGTTTATCCTCATAATATCTAGGATAAATTCGAAACTGGGTCATGTCGGGACAAAAACTAGGTCACTAGGTCAAATCATAGAAAAACCTTGTGTATGCTCTAGAGGACACAGTTTTGATCCAATCTTTCTGAAACTTTGTCAGAATGTTTATCACCATAAACTCTAGTCCAAGTTTGAAACTGGGTCATGTTGGGTCAAAAACTAGGCCACTAGGTCAAATCTTATAAAAACCTTGTGTACGCTCTAGAATGCACTGTTTTCATCCAAAGTTCGTAAAACTTTGTCAGAATGTTTATCCTCATAATACCTAGGACAAGTTTGAAACTGGGTCATGTCGGGTCAAAAACTAGGTCACTAGGTTAAATCATAGAAAAACCTTGTATATGCTCTAGAGGACACAGTTTTGATCCAATCTTTCTGGAACTTTGTCAGAATGTTTATCCTTATAGTATCTAGGACAAGTTCGAAACTGGGTCATGTTGGGTCAAAAACTTGGTCACTAGGTCAAATCATAGTAAAACCTTGTGTACGCTCTAGAGGACACAGTTTTGATCCAATCTTTATGAAACAGTGTCAGAATGTTTATCTCCAAAAACTCTAGGCCAAGTTCGAAACTGGGTCATGTCGAGTCAAAAACTAGGTCTCTAGGTCAAAACCTAGAAAAACCTTGTGTATGCTCTAGAAGGCACAGATTTGATCCATTCTTCATGAAACTTTGTCAGAATGCTTATCCTCATAATATGTAGGACGAGTTTGAAACTGGGTCATGTCGGGTCAAAAACTAGAGCATTAGGTCAAATCTTAGAAAAACCTTGTGTACGCTCTGGAAGACACAGTTTTGATTCAATCTTTATGAAACTTGGTCAGAATGTTTATCTTCATAAACTCTAGCGCTAGTTTGAAAGTAGGTCATGTCGGGTCAAAAACTAGGTCACTAGATCAAATCTTAGAAAAATCTTGTGTACACACTTGAAGGCATAGTTTTGATCCAATCTTCATGAAACTATGTCAAAATGTTTATTGTCCACGGTTAATGTAAGGCCCCCATGAAACTATGTCACGTCATGTCAAAAACTAGGTCACTAGGTCAAATATAAGAATGACCTTGTATACGCTTCAGAGGGCACAGTTTTGATCCAATCTCAATGAAACTTTGTCAGAATGTTTATTCTTACAATATCCAGGCCAACTTTGAAACTGGGTCATGTCGGGTCAAAAAGTAGGTCAAAAATTAGGAAAACCTTGCGTATACTCCAGAGGTCACAGTTTTGATCCAAACCTATTGAAATTTTGTCAAAATGTTTATCCTCACAATATATAGGCCAAGTTTGAAACTGGGTCATGTCAGGTCAAAAACTAGGTCAGATCTTAGAAAAACTTTGTGTATGCTCTAGACAAGGTTGGCTGGGAAATACCGGTGGCGGGAATTCCCAGTGGTAATTACCGGTAATTCCCGTCCTGGGAGATACTCCAAATTTGGCCAAAGTGGGAAATACTGGGAAATATGAGTTTTTAGAGCTGTTTTTTCCTAAAATATGCTAACATAGTTCATTGAATTTAAGTTGATGGCACATATCTGTTATCATTTAAATACACATAATGCAAATAAGGTTATAAATTCCAGGACTGGTCCATGCCAGAGGACACAGCAGATGATTCTTGGTTGTTTCAAAGGCTATAAATGTAATTTCAAAGAAAACTGCCTTTAAAATTCTTATTTATAAAAAAGAAAGACTGTAAAACCCCTTCTTTAATCACTTAACAGTGTTTCAACACTGTATTTCTAAACACAAGATCTTTTTATCATTTAGTTCTCATAAAAAGCCATATATTAAACCTGCAGTAAAACATTTTTTCCCTGGTTTATCACTTCTATTAGACCATAGCTTTCTGCACTCTAGTTTAATCTGTTCTTAAGTTTGGTCATACCAAAATATGAAAGAACCCTGTGAAAGTCCTCAAAGCTGGGCATAGATTCACAACTACTTTCCTAAAAAAGAGTGTGAACCATACTCCAGTTTTTGCATGTATCTCAGAGTTTGTCACCTGATTTATTTTAAAAACAATCATGTGTGGACATTATAGTTTAATGTTTACCTGATGAAGTACTGTAATGTCTTATTTTTTTCCCCAAAGGCCTTTCAAGAGAATATCTATCATATTAACTATGCTTCCTATTGTAAGTAATGACCAAACACCACTGAAGGTGTGAAAAATAATTGTTTTGATTCAACAGAAAGGTAACAATTACTGTATGTACTTTTAAACTAAGAATGTTATAAAAGCTTATCAATAGACAGGGACAACTGTACATGTTGACTCATCTTCAGAGAATCAGACAGCTCATATAAGAAAACAATTTGATTGCATATGCAGATTTAGACAATATTTTATCTGTATCTTTGTTTAACGATTAAATAAAGGGATGTTAAATTATGTTTTGCTTTGCATGTATAGTGGTATGGCTGTTATAAAATATAATAAAAACTTTCTAGATGGTGAGGGACCAATTTCCCAGTAATTCCCGGGAATTACCAGTATTTCCCGGGAATTACCAGTATTTCCCGCCGTCCTGGGAAATATGAGTATTTCCCGCCTTTTTGCCAACCTTGGCTCTAGAGGTCACAGTTTTGATCCTATCTTTTTGAAACTTTGTCAGAAGATTTGTTGTCATAATATTTAGGCTTAATTTGAAAGTAGATCATGTCGGGTCAAAAACTACGTCACTAGGTCAGATATAAGAACGACCTTGTGTACACTCTAGAGGGCTCAGTTTTGATACAATGTTCATGAACCTTTGTCAGAATGTTTACCTCACAATATCCAGGCCAAGTTTGAAACTGGGTCATTTCAGGTCAAAAACTAGGTCACTAGGTCAAATCTAAGAAAAACTATGTGCACACCTAAGAGGGCACAGTTTTGACCCAATCTTCCTGAAACTTTGTCAGAATGTTTATCTCCATCAAATCTAGGTCAAGTTTGAAACTGGGTCATGTCGGGTCAAAAGCTAGGACACTAGGTCAAATCTAAATTAAGTTATGCTGCAAGAATCAGAACTAACATTGCAATGATGCCAGCCACAAACTCCTTGGAATACATTTGTTTCACCACAGTGAGATAATGATGCTACCATTCTATCATCTGTGTTTGCCTAGTTCAGTCTAGTTCCAATCCATCAAGAGAACTCAACACGAACAGGTACTTTTCAGAGAAGCAACTCTGCCATTTTCAGCTCACCTGAGCCTTACAGTATTGGTGTTAGCTGCCTCTGTCATCCATCCATAAACATTTTCAAACATCTCTGAAACCACTGGGCAAACTAAACTCAAATTTCATATGGAGCTTGCACATGGTTCAAAGGATTGAATTTTCTTCAAATGATATTGGTCACATGACCAAGGTGGCCGCCATTCCCATGTATGGTAAAACTCTTTCAAATCTTCACCAGAGCCCGTGAACTGATTAATGCTCAGGTGAGCGATTCAGGGCCACCATGGCCCTCTTGTTACCAAGGCCCATGGGGATCTTCGGTCGGGGGATTTGCCATCTCCTCTGATGGCTATTTTTATACGCCCGTTTTGAAAAAACGGTCGTATTATGGCGTGGCGCTGTCCGTCCGTCCGTCCGTCCGTCTGTCCGTCCGTCCGTCCGTAAACATTCTTGTGCACGCCATAACTCAGTAACCATTTGGGATATCTTCATGAAATTTAGTAGGCATATGTATTAGGTAGGGGGAACGTGTCGCGTACAAGAATGGTTGCTCCCCCTTCCTTGGTTTCAAAGTTATGCCCCTTTGATTGTTTTTTACCCTGCAGGTCTTGTGCGCGCCAGAACTAGATAACTGTTCGGGATATCTTCATGAAACTTCATAGCAATGTGTATGAAGCCCCAACGATGTGTTGCGTACAACAATGGTTGCTCTCCCTTTCTTCGTTTCTGAGTTACATCCCTTTTCTTAGTTCTTTTCGACTATTTTTGTGTATACTTATATTGTGCATACATTAACTCGGTAACTGTTTGGAATATCATGATGAAACTTAATAGCAATGTGCATGATCACAAGATAATATGTCGCATATAAGAATGGTTGCTCCCCCTTTCTGAATTTTGGAGTAAACTCCCTTTCCTCTGTCCGTAAACATTCTTGTATGTGCCATAACTCAGCAACCATTTGGGATATCTTCATGAAATTTTGTAGGCATATGAAGTAGGTAGGGGGAATTTATCACATACAAAAATGGTTGCTCCCCCTCCCTTAGTTTCCAAGTTATGCCCCTTTGATTGTTTTTTTCCCCTGCAGGTCTTGTGCGCGCCATAACTAGATAACTGTTTGGGATATCTTCATAAAACTTCATAGCAATGTGTATGAAGTCCCAACGATGTGTCGCGTACAACAGTGGTTGCTCTCCCTTTCTTCGTTTGTGAGTTACATCCCTTTTTATTAGTTCTTTTCGACTATTATTGTGTATACTTATGTTGTGCATACATTAACTCGGTAACTGTTTGGAATATCATGATGAAACTTTATAACAATGTGCATGATCACAAGATGATGTGTCACATATAAGAATGGTTGCTCCCCCTTCCTTATTTTTGGAGTAACCTCCCTTTGATCATTATTTTTAGGAATTTCCATTCACTCCATATCTCTTTAACTCTTTGAAGTATTAGAATGAAACTTTGTAGGAATGTGTGTAATAATGGGGCAATGTATCCTGAGCAAGAACCACGACTCTGGCTTGCTTACTGGATTATCTGCCCATGCATAAATTTCCTGTTTACTCTATAACTCCTTAACCGTTTAGAATATTTTAACACAACTTTATGGAGATGTGTATATTGTGAAGGGAATGTATTAGAAACAAGAATGGTATGTGTATATTGTGAAGGGAATGTATTAGAACCAAGAATGGTATATCTAGTATATTTAGTTTATGCATTATCTCCCTTGTTTGACTTTCGCATTACTCAACTTAGGAGCCACTTCACCTTGGAAGCTGATTTTTGGTATACTAATAATATTTGATGTGTTAAATATTTAAATAATGTTGCTGTCATTAATTAAAGTGTGTTTCCCCTGTTTGTCTGCCTGTCTGTCCTTTTGTAAACAATCTTGTTCATTCCTTTATGACATTAAAACGGGCGTATTATGCGCTGCTTGCGAAGCCCTTGTTTTGTCTGTGTCATCATTCTAGAATTTGAAAGAACTCCGTTTGCTACTAACTAACCTATTAACAATATTCTTTCAAACATAAGCCTCTCTATTTAAGTCGCCGCATAATTGCGACAAAGTTACGCTGATCATGATAATTGTTTATCAACCCATCCTTAATTCGTAAATGTAAATACCGTACGGTCAAACAATACTTGCGTTGAGGATGCGATCAATTAGCTTATTCATGCACGCTTACAATGTATTAATTGAACCGTTATCAACGCCGAAAAAAAAATGCATTGCGAATCATATGCCTTGTCTGTAAAGGTACATGTACTTGTATAGAAACTTGCATTTACTGTACCTACTGGGCAAAATTCCATGCGTGATGCGAGAAAGTTTCTTGCATAAATCATTCTATGAATTTCACGCGAGATGCGAGGAATTTTCTTGCGTGGAACGTGAGGATTTTCAAACACGCGAGGAAGTTTAGTGTGAAATGCGTGAGAGTTGCGAGAGAATCTGGTGGATTTTATTTAATCCCTTCTTCGCGATTTTAAGTGTCACGCGAGAGCGTGTCAGATCAAGTCTTCACGTTGCGTGTACTGTATGTTCAGGATCTTCTGAAAAGGCACTGGGCTTTGACATCAGTGTACTTAGAATATATTTCTTGTTAATCTGCTCCTTATGAAACTTATGTATATTCATTTCTTGAGGTTCAACTCAAGCCAGATGGGACATGCCAAAGTTATATACGAAGGGGATAGAAAAATCCATCGTGAGTGTCACTGTTTGGCATCACAAGGCTTGCATAGGGAAAAAACTCACCCTATAGCAGAATTTCATAAGACTGATTTAGATAGTTTGGGTTATTCTCGAGAGGGGAGACACCATTTTGTAGCCAAATATGATACTGATTGCAGTTAGAAATTATTATGCATGTGTTTCAAGGCTCTGTAATACTATCAGGAGGTTGAAACATGTACATGTATGTTGATTGTTTAAGACATTTTTCTGAAGTCTTCAGCAAAAGGGTCATTTTGTAAAATATTAATCTTCGATCGTTTACTGCAAATTTTATAGGATTGTTTATAAATATTCTACAGCAAATGTCTATGTATGTTTTGTTTTAAATGACCACTAATGTAACCACTGGCAGCTACATGTATTTGAAGTCTGATTATCTTAGAATGTTTTTCCTCTGCTTCCCAGGTGTGCCTCATGTGAGCCCAACATTGTGGGTACCACCACCTGAAGAGGAGGATATCACCATGGAAACATCTGGTGGTCCACAGTCTATAGGTAAATATTGATGGGACTAATACTGTGATGGGATATTGATGGTACTATAGTGGGATATCAGGCCCTTGTGGGTAGAAATTGTACCACTGAAATTGTCTCACAAATATTTCTGTCATAACTTTGCTGCTTGAATTCTTTGTTAGCTCACCTGAGCCAAAGGCTCTGGGAGAGCTGATGTGATTGGCAGGCTCCATGGTTGTTGACCATCATCTGTCAGCATTTTCAAACAAATTCTCCTCTGAAGCTACTGAGCCACCTTCAGGGGTCAGGGGAAGGAGAGGTAATTCAAAATAGTCTTGGTCACATGACTAATATGGCTGCCATGCCTGTGTACGGTAAAATCCACTCCAGAACCAAAAATACTGATGGTCTTGAAACATGATATGTAGCATAGGGTACTTGAGCACTATCAAATTTGTTCAAATGATGATTCTAGGTTGACTTTGACCCTTTCTAGGACAAGGTCAGATTCACTTCCTTGTGCTTTCATATATGAGAAAATACTATATTGAAGACTATTGAAGACTTTGATATAATATATGGTAAAATGGAAATTTGTATACACAGTCATCTTTAATAGTGAGTACATGATTCATGAAGCTTTTTGAGTACCAAAGGTCAAGGTCATTCTTCGACACATTTGATGAAGCTCAATTTTGCAACAATTTTAAACATCTCCTCCTCCATTGTGCCAATTGAAACCAAATTTCATATGTAGCCTCCAGGGTTTGGGGGAATGAAAGTTTGTTCAAATTGGCCTGGTCACATGACCAACAGGGCTGCCATGCCCGTATAGTAATAAAAACCTTTAAAGATCTTCTTCTTCAGAACCTCCGGGCCGCGTAGCGCAATCGGTAGGGCACCTGACTCATAAGTCAGAGGTCCTGGGTTCGATACCCAGTCTGGCCACATACTTTCGTTTCTCCTTCCGCTGATTCAAGAAGGGCAGTTGTCAGTTACTGGCGAAAATATGTGCACTTAGTACTGGTTAACCGCTTAGGAGGTCTAAGCCTGCCCAGGAATGGTGTGGTTAGGTTAACTGACCGTCCCGACATGACCATAGCTGTTTACCCTGGACGTAAAGCAACAAATCAATCAATCAATTCTACAGAACCAATTGCCCAATGACCTTGAACTTGGTATATAGCATTGGGTGCTCAATACTTTTAACTTTGGTTGAATGATAACCCTGTGTTGCTCTTTACCTTCCTTACAGCCATGTCATTTTTTCTATGGCCCTTTATGTAAGAAAATGCTGTGACATTTGATTGCTTGGAAACTGTTGAAAACCTTGGTATAAAAGTTGGTAAATACTGTTAACTAAATGAGTACAGGAGATTTTTGAGTACCCAGGTTCAACTACAATGTTTTCTGACCTGACCAAGGTCACTCATAGTTCAAATTTCAAATATCATCAAAGCCACAGGGAAGATTGAAGTGAAATTGCACAGGTAGTGTTTTTGATAGTGGTGGGCCAATGATCGATTATAATTGAAAATCAATTGGTTTGTGCAACCAAATACGATCATCGATTTTAAAATTCTCAATCGATTATAATCTGAAATAAATATTTGCTTTGAAAAATACAAAACGAGAGATTGGAGATAACATGAATTATTTATGAGAAATACTAGCAGCCAGATTGTTTCCGAGGATATTGTTTCTGAGGATAATTGCTCACACCTCAGATTTCACAAAGCCTGTTCATTTATTTTTAGCTCACCTGAGCAAGAAGTGCTCAAGGTGAGCTATTGTGATCAAAATTTGTCCGGCGTCCATCCGGCTATCCGTCCGTCGTCAACAATTTCTTCAAACGACATCTCCTCCTAGACCAGTAGACCAATTTCAAAATAATTTCACACAAATGTTTCTCTTATAGCCCTGTACCAAAATTGCTAAAATGGTTCAGCTCCGCTGAACAAGATGGCCCCCAGAGCTAAAAATAGAAAATCCTTTAAACAACATCTCCTGTCAAGCCAGTGGATGGATTTCAAAATAATTCCACAGAAATGTTTGACTTATGGCCCTGAACCAAAATTGCTAAAATGGTTCTGCTCCACTGAACAAGATGGCTGCCAGAGCTAAAAATAGAAATAAATCTTTAAATGACATACAGGGCACAGTTTTGATCCAATCTTCATGAAACTTTGTCAGAACGATTATCTTCATGAAATCTAGGCCAAGTATGAAACTAGGTCATGTCCAGTCCAAAACTAGGTCACCAGGTCAAATCTTGATAAAACCTTGTGTACACTCTAGAGGGCACAGTTTTGATCCAATCTTCATGAAATTTTGCCAGAATGTTTGTCTTCTTTAAATCTAGGCCAGATTTGAAAAGGGGTTTTGTCGGGTAAAAAAATAGGTCACTAGGTCAAATCTTAGAAAAACCTCGTGAACGCTCTAGAGGTCACAGTTTTGGTCCAACCTTCATGAAACTTTGTCAGAATAATTATCGTAATGAAATCTAGGCCAAATATGAAACTAGGTCATGTCTGGTCAAAAACTAGGTCACCAGGTCAGATCTTAGTAAAACCTTTTGTAAACTCTAGAGGGCACAGTTTTGATCCAATGTTCATGAAACTTTGTCAGAATGTTTATCTTTATAAAATCTAGGTCAGGTTTGAAACTCTGTCTTGTTGGGTTAAAAACTAGGTTACTAGGTCAAATCTTAGAAGAACCTTGTGTACACAATAGTGGCTTTATTTTGCATTGAATCTTAATGAAACTTTTTCAGAATGTTTATCTTCATGAAATCTAGGCCAAGTTTGAAACTGAATAATGTCAGATCAAAAGTTAGGTCACTAGGTCAGATCTTAGAAAAACATTGTGTACACTCTAGAGGGCACATTTTTGGTCCAATCTTCATGAAACTCTGTCAGAATGTTTATCTTCATGAAATATTGGCCATGTTTTAAACTGGGTCATGTTGTATCAAAAACTAGGTCACTAGGTCAAGTCTTAGAAAAAAAAATTGTGTACACAATAGAGACTTTATTTTCCATTGCATCTTTGTGAAACTTTGTCACAATGTTTACCTCCATGAAAAGAAGTTTGAAACTGGAATATGTCGGGTCAGTAACAAGTTCACTAGGTCAGATCTTAGAAAAAACATTGTGTACTCTCTTGAGGGCACAGTTTTGATCCAGTTATCATTAAACTTTGTCAGAATAATTGATTGGAAAGTGCAGAATTGCTCCAATTGAATCATCATCAAATAGATGATCTCCCATGTTATTTCATCATAACTCAGGTGAGCGATTTAGGTCCATCATGGACCTCTTGTTTTTCAAACATTATTAAGTTCTTAAAATAAAGCATACAGAATGGACTGTATTTATACGGATTTTAAAATTGATAGCTAGTTGAATAGGTATTCCGCTTATAAACCGATGATCGATTGTGATTTTCAACCGATTGACCATCACTAGTATTTGAATGGTTGTGATCACATGAGTAAGATGACTGTCATGGTAAAAAATTTTAGAAACCTTCTTCAGAGCAAAATGGCATTTAAATATTGAAACTTGGTATACAGTATCTGGGACTCATATACTATCAAGTTTACTTTCTGTATAAAAATATACATCGTTATATACTGCTATCATGCCCATAATGAAAAAAAGGCCCCTTGATCTTCTATGATCCCAAAAAAGGCTGCCTGTTCACATAATCATATTAGCTGAGAAGAGATCTATTATTGTACATCAATTTAGGTGAGCAATTAGGGCCTTATGGCCCTGTTGTTTCATTTTGCAAATTTGCCCCTTAAGAAATTTAGCATGATAGTAATTTTTTATGAGCTAACCACTAATGTCTTAGAACTCCTTGCATCTATAAAATAATCAGGTTTAAACTTTTAAAATTGTCTACAGTCTCTCCCATTTTATTCACAAATAAACTGAAAAAGTTTGATTTCTTATTGCTATACTTTAGTACACAAATATATGAGATATTTATGTTTTCAGGGTACACACAGATATTGTCACCTCAGATCCTCTCACCACAGATCCTCTCACCACAGACAGATACCATATCTCCCCCACTGCCAGCAGAAACAAATAGATACTGTGAGAATGGATTGAGGACAAACATGACGGACAACTTCAGATCTTACATGGACCACCTATCCCACCTGACACCAGAAGCTGATCCCATCAGTAGTCTTGAGAGTCAGGGTCAGACTCGCTGGGGAGATAATGTGGTAGATATGTGCTCAGATGAGAGTGATGGTGAGGACTGTCCGGTGGATCATTACTCTGACAGGGACAGTACAAGCCAAGGTCAGACTGCTCACCTAAGAAGGAATCCAAATTTTCCTTACGAGTCTTTGGCTTCTCCTAGGGTGGCTTGGGGTGAGAGACCAAGAGAGGCTTGGAATGATGAGTTGCCAGAACCACAGAGCAGAATGTTTGACTCTGCAAATCCATATGCTCTTTTTAATTTACCCCACCCAGGCCTTAGGGGAAGTCTTCACCACCACAGTAGAAGACCACATGTTAAGACAGAGCCACTACACATGCACAGAGATAATAATAGTAGACAACATGTGATAAGAAGAAACTCACGTGATAACATACCCATACCAGCTTGTAGGCCCCACTTTAGTCACAGAGATAATCATGCTGGTCATGAGAAAACCAGTCCATCTCATATAGACTGTGAGGAGAACCAGTCTAGCTTAGGTCATGGAAACCATAGAACCAGACAGCCTCAGTATGGTGATGGGGAGATAAACCCTGGCTGTAGTATACCACAGTCAGATAGTTTAGGGATACTTCCTACTAATACAAGTGTGAACTCTGACAGAGATGCTTGTCATATTACTAGTGGTTTATTACTGGACAGTGCACAATCTCCAGCGGGTGGGGTGTTTCAGCCCAGGTCTGTCCTGCCCAGGTTAAGTTCTCAAGAAAGTATGGACACTACAAGTGACAGTGAAGAATGTTCTGATGTTGATGTTATGACTGTCCCACACGTACATTATGCTCATGATGAGATAGGGGAGCCATGCTCAGGTCATATTTCTAGTGATGGAAATTTGGGTAGTAGAAAAAGTAGAATTATTAGGCCAAAAGCTGTGAAACTTGAAACGGGTACATCAAGTCAAAGATTTGAGGGACTTACCTCAGAAGGTAATGTAGGTAGGTCATATTCTAATGCTAATGTTGATGGTGCTATAAATAGAAACAGTTCTAGTGCAGTGAGCCAGGAAAGTGGGTCTGTGTCTCCTAATTTAGGGATTCCTTTACCTGGACTATCTTCTAACAGCAGTGACTATCGGAGTTCTGAAGCGAGAGTTTTACATCTGGGCACACATCAACATTGTGTTGCTCAGCCACAACCCTGCCACTTAAAAATGAATTCATCAAGTAAGAAAGGTAATAAGGATAAGCATAATTCAGTTATTAAATGTAAAGCTGTTCACAGAGCCTGTCAGGGGACAGATGGAAGCATTGACCTGACAGATAATGACCTTGATCCTGCACCAACAAGTTACCATGGTGATGAGAGAAGCAGCTCACCTGTTGTCCAGGATGTTCTGTTAGCTTCAGCTGATGATGACAGTGATATTGAAGTGGTCAAAATAGAATCCAGCAGGTAAATATTTTAGATACAAGATCTTTGAAGATCACAGCAGCTTTTTATTTTTTTTTTATTTGATTGCACAGTGGATACTACAATATTTGAAAGATTGTGCATAAACTTTCATAACCTTCAATTTTTTCAGTTTCAAAATAGCATTGTAACGTTTCATTGTGCTAGGAAACTGGTTACCTAGCACAATAAAATTGCTGCAATATTGGCTGTAAGAAGAGTATAAGACTGTAAATTTGTAGTATTTGGGTCAGGGAAAAATTGCATTTTGTTTGAGAAATGCAAGGAACTTTGTTTCAGTGGCCACCCTGGAACAGATTTGGCTGATATTTTGGGGGAAGCATATGGGTAAACTCGCCATCTAAAATAGCTAAAATCATACCACTCCAATTGTGAATATTTTTGACTGGGTGGAGTAAATATTGAAAATGTAAAACTACAAGGGTAGAGTCTTTTTATCTTTTCAAACTTTTACATCTGGGGAAGACCAATAGAAATAGAAAACAGTGGGTCATATTTGATAATGACCTATATTTCATGGTCCAGTGATTTTGCCTCATATTTCCAACACTATTTCATGGATGTACGTCATACAGTTCTCTTCTCCAGTGTGGAATACGCTTAAAAGATCGAACTTGCTGAGAACAAATTCTTCACTAATGGAGTATCTGCAAGTGAGAGTTCCAGATTCAGTGATTTCCCTGGAAATGCATAGATATGCCTTAGCGTGCCGCGCTGTATATACTTAAGCAGTGTTCTCCCCAGAAATTTCAGAAGGCATGTAGCTTTTAACACAAAAATCAGATTTTGTTGATCAATTTTTAAAATCCTATATATAGCAATGTTTTGCCAAAATTAGCCTATTTACATTATAAATAATTCATTGATGATCTTCAATGCATTTAAAACAACTTTACTGGTTAAGAAATGAAAATAATAGCATTGTTACAAATTTCATTGGAAATTAAAGCATGTTGCAAAGGTAATTTGAAGAGGAAGGCATGTTGCAAGCGACATGCCTTAATGGTCTGGAGAGATCCCTTCTTAAGGACAAAAGCTCTGCTAGGATGTTCCTTGAACATCCATGCACCACTTTTGTCCTTAAGTATAGGTTTATTTCAGCATATGGTGAGAGATATTTTTATCATTCTAGGCCTGTTAGACGGCGAGCAGAACTGTCTGGTAGAGCCACGGTAGTGGTAGATCTCACAGAATCAGATTGTGACGAGCAACATATAACATCCACAGTACCAAATACTGACTCAAACACTTCTCAGAGTCCTAATATAGAAACGACACACACAGCTACTAGTTCCTCTCCGACAGAGACCCCTACTGGTAGTGATGTCACAGTGCCAGACACACTGCCAGCATGGAACCAGCCGCCAGTGTCAGACAGTTCTGTCGCACCTCCTAGCCAACATTCTCGTGGTTTTACTGTGACTGATAGTCGCAGATGTTCACAGCCTAATGAAGCCATTTCCTGCTCTAGGGTAAGTTTTTGTTGGGATCTTGGAATCAGTCAGGCCCTAGGTTATAACACTTTTTTTTTGTGCTCAACTCAGCTGAGTATGAAATTTTCTCTGCTTTTGAATATGAAAATGCCAACATTATATTTATCAGCAGAGAAAAATTCATGCTCAGCTGAACTCAGCAAGAAAACAGCTACTTATCAGTGATTTGCGCTTTATTATTGGGTAAAATTTCATGCTCAGTTTAGTCGAGCATGAAAAAAGTTTTATAACCTCGGGCCTGGTAAAGTAATTATGTGAATGGATACGCTTTAAGGAAAAGCAAGTCTGCAATTGTCATTTTTGCCTTCATTCTCATTAGGGGTCAGCTGTAGCTCCTGTAGGGGCAGTTTCTTTATATTTTTCTTAAAGGGTAGGCCTTTTCTGGAAGGAACTCATCTTCCATGGAAGCAAACAGGAAGTCACATAAGTTATGTCCCTTTGAAAAAAATAGTGGAATAGCATGACAGTGTAACTATTCACGTGAAGTATTAACGTAAATATATGCGCAGCGACATGAAAAAACCAACAAAGTGGCATGTGCGCCCAGAGCAGACTCAGATCTGCCTGGGCATCTGCCTAGTCTGATCAGAGTCTTTGCTGGGCGCTTGAAGATAGCTAAAGGTCTAAGCTACCTCCATGCCGACAGCGAGGACTCTGGTCAAATTGGGTGGATGCCCATGTTGAGCCTAATCCTTGCTGGCCACATATGCCACTTTGTTGGTTTTGTCGTGTTGCGGCTCATGTTAATTGTTGGAAATGTCAGAGGTAACAGTACAGACCTAGATCATACAGCTCATTGTTTGTCCTGTAACACTTTAAACATGAAAACTGCCATTAGTTGAAGTTTGGAACAGCTTAGATCAGGATGAGGGGGCTCACTATGTTTGCAGGGATTTGCCTACCTTTCTGAACTTTGGTTAAGGGGCTGTTGAATTTGGGAAAAACAGTGCGGGAATCATCCAACCTGTGAAAAGTTGACTAGATGATAAAAACAAGATCTCTGTTTTCAATAAAAAACATTAAAAGTAAAGCGTTAACGTGTTGAACTATGTTGAATTTACTTATATTAGAATTATGGGTGAATAATTGCTAAAGATGTGGATGTTGACATCTTTAACGCTGCTAATTTTAGTCCCATTTTCATGAAATTTTCACTCAAATGTAGAGCTAATTGTGAAACTAGAAATATATTTTTATTTTTGGAATTATAAAAAAAAATAGGGGCCGATATTCATCCCCAAATTTGGCCTAGGAAAACCCCTGGTTTGCACTGTATCTGATGTTTTCCTGATTAAAAACATGTGAATAAATGTGAGTTTCTGTTTCAGCATACTGTGGCTGATTCTCCACCATGTTCTGAGCGCCATACCGGGAGCTGCAGTAGTATGTATGGGGGAGGTCACTGCCATGTTCACAACCCTGTACCACACTCTCATGTACACACACAACACCCTCATAGTCATAGGATGAACCTAGGATCCCACAATGGACATAGTAAGTTTACTTAGGGCTTTTCCAGGGAAAATTTCATCAGGGTTCTCACTTGAATTTTAAAAATAGGAGTCTGGGACTCCTCCTTTTCCAAAAATAGGAGTCCCATCTGAAAAGTAGGAGTCCCATCCTGAAATATTGGAGTCCCATATGTTTTAACATGAAATTTAGCCTATAAATAATCTTTTTGATCTAGTTAAAATTGACTTTTGATATTGTCCCTGAGGGATACAAAAGATGAAAAGGGCCTTACAGGACTGAACGGGGAAAGGGCAATGCTTTTGTGATTGGACATCAAATGATAATGTTATAGAAATGTAAAAAGATATAACATTGACCATTATTCGGTAAATATTCCATTTTAAGTCAAAGGTATTAATTTACTTTTCCCTTCAGCAGAAGTGTAACATGTAGCTGCAGTTCAGTACTATTCAGTGATGTCTTGTTCACTGCAACATTGCTTTCAGTAATAATTACAACTTATCTCGACCATCTCACCCCTTCCTCCCCCACCCCTCCCACATCGGTGCACCTTACCCCACCCGCTGACATCAAACGCAGACATCCGTTTACATGTAGATCTATTTTGAGACACAGGCTGATTGTTTATGTCCAAATCGAGTTTGATTTACACTTGAATGAATGCATACCTGTCGTTAAATCTTTCTTTGTTTATTGAATTATATACATTAACTCCAAATATCTGCGCATATCTGTATCAATAAGAGTTCCTATACCGCGTGTTGAAATGTCTGTTTAGAACTCGCGGATTTCCCAAAGCGTTATTTATAGATCTACACTGGTACTCGTTCAGCACGTGGTGCGCGAGATATGGCGGGAAACAGACTAAAAACGGCGGGAAAAAATTTTAAAGTGCATGAACCGAAGATCTAAAAAGTCACCGGTTTCCGGAAATTGCAACAACTGGCCTTGCTAAAATATAGTATAATTACCTCTGACGGCCGCTTCTAGCAACTTGAAATTACCGATTGCATTTTCGAAGTAAAAAAAACCCTCTGATTTAATACACACGTGTAAGGCCCATCAAGCACAGCGCACGAGCGTACTACAAACAGTCGGGAAATAGAAAACGTGCCTTAGAAAAGACTCATACTTTGGCAGGCTAGTTCTGCCTGCAAATCAAAATGTTCTCGTACAAGATTCTCTTTTATGAGACGGCAGTTGCCCCACTCAGGCTCTCATCCCATTGGCGAGAGTTTTATGAGAGTTGGAAATTTAATTTGCTGACACAGGGAAATCACTGAATCTGGAATTAATGACATGCGATACTTCTAAAGATGTAAACTGACCAACCATGCGAGGCGGTAGACCTAAGACAAAGATACCGTGTTGATCAAAAGATCGCCGGTTATTAGCGACTAAGAAAGTAATACTGACACGTGCCCTGCTACGGTAGTGGGGATTAAGAAGGTGTGAAATTCCAGGTAAATAACAGGTAGCATTTATGACGATTTTATTGATTATCGGGTCATATAGATGCCTCCTCTAATAGTTCTGTCAAGGGTGTCAGCAACGTGTGTCTTCTTCACAACTTGTGAAAACTGACATTTTTGGAGATTTTAAAGGAGTACAGCCGGAAAAATACCGCGTCCACGGGAATCCTCGGTAGGCAATTATTGGCGTCCGGGTCGGAATTTTCGCGTCCAGGGACGCCGAATTCGGCGTCCCCGAGATCCCTGTTTCATCCTGGGGCAGGACCAGAAACTAAAGTTTTGGTGTAGGGGGTTAAAGAGACCAAAGTACTGATACTTCTTACAGTAAATTAAAGTTTCCTTGGTGGTTCCCCTCACATTAAGTTCAGATCCAGTCCTGGGAGGTACTTTTATCTGGAATAGCCCCTAGTTACAGGTGCTAACTTGACCACTTAACTTAAGGTGCCAAAAATGACAATACATGTAGTTGAATTTGCAGAGTAGAGTCAGACAAGACAGTAGCATGCCATGTTTAATTAACACTTGCTTGGGAAAGTCTTTTGCCCTAGTGTAAATATGTGTATTGGCTTTGACGTTGGAGGGAATAAACTATGTTCAGTGCCAGATTTTCTTTTCATGATCAACAGTTGAAATTGGGATTGAACATTAAATTTTGCGATTTTCCTCTTTTCTGCCAGTATTACCAAGTAAAATAACTGCCAAATATTACTGATTTACATTAAGTGAACAGTAAGACCTATTTTGCAGACTTCCAAGGAAATCATTGAGACTTTGAAGTGCCATATTTTTGGTAAAAGTTTTCTTTCCAAAACAATTCCAAAAATCTAGATCCGTCTTACAAGACGGATCTAGATCTTTGAGATTGTTTTAGAAGGGAAAACACCATTTACAGCAGAATTCCATTAGACTGATGTAGATATTTGGGGTTCATTCTAGAGAGAGGAAACCTGTCTTATAACGGAATAGATACAGTACATGTGTTTGTCTCCCTTTTCAGAATTCGGGGTCTTAAGTTTAATGAGATTTTGCTGATGTTGTCAGTGCTTTTGTGTTGTTCATATTAGTCTGTATACCTCTAGGTCATGGTGGTCATATATTCCAAGGTCATGGCAGTCATGGTCACGGTGGACATGCTGGGCAGAGTAACCATGGAAACCAAGGGTCACATGGCACTCATTCATCATGCCAAGGACAAGGTAAGAACAGAAAAAGTCAATTGTAAGCTTCCAATGCTCCAGATAAGAAGGGGTAACTGGGATAACTTAGAGATAATTTTCCTTATTTTCCCATAAAAACATATAACATGACCCCTCTTTAGAACCCCTTTGGTCAGACTGTTCTAATCAATCCAGGGGTGACAACATACATTTTCATGGAGAAATAAGAAAAATTATCTCTGAACACCTTGTTACCCCTTCGTATCTGGAGCTGTGACTGCTGCTTCATTGTACCACAGGTTGCTTATATAACTCATGGTTATATTATCTTAGTCAGGAAGTGTTATGTTAGTAAGGAGATAACATTTTATCCAGAAAGTTGTTGTTTTTAGCTTGCCTGTACAATCGTACAGGGAGGTATTGTCACCCTGATGTCCCCAATGGCATGGGTGTGGTGTGGGCATCACTATTAAAAGTTTTATAAACTTTCTTTTTGATGTGATGGGCAATGCACTGTCGGGTGAGCTATCCTGTCCCCAGATAGGTCTTGTTACTATGTTACAATTTACTAGAAATTAGTTTGAGGAACAAGTTTTCTTAAAATGATGACTTTGTATATTAAAAAAAAATGATTTGATGGGATCCAGATATATTTTTAGAACTATGTTGTTCTCAAATGTGACATTCAATACTTTGCATATAATAATTATTGAAATCAGATTTAGAACAAAGATATCATTATTGAAAATGTTGAGGTTGAGGAACATGGAGGATGTCTTTTTTATACCAAACATATCTATGTTGTAAAGCAACTCTTTAGCTCACCTGAGCCAGCGGCTCCGGGGGAGCTTATAGGCAGGTAAGGCTTCGGTGTCCGTCGTACGTCGTCCGTCCGTCCACAATTTCAAACAACTTCTCCTCTGAAACCGATGGGCCAATTGCAACCAAATTTCATTTGTAGCCTCCTGGGACCTTAGGAACGAAAAGTTTTTCAAACGGTCCTGGTCACATGACCAACATGGCTACCACGCCCATATATGGTAGAAAGCTTTCAAAATCTTCTTCTCGAGAACCAATAGATCGATGGCCTTGAAACTTAGTATGTAGCATCTGGTATGCGAGTATTACCAAGATTGTTCAAATTATGACCTTGAGTTGACCTTGACCTTTTTTACGGCAAGGTCAAATTTGCGTTCTGGTGCTTATATATGGGAAAATGCTAGAACATAAGATATCTTGGAATATGTTGAAGACTTTGGGCTAAAAATTGGTATCTACGTTCAGCTTAAAGAGTAAATGAAGATTTGTGAGTACAAGAGGTCAAGGTCATTCTTTGACCTTTGACCCAGAACTCTCATATTTTGACAATTTCTGACAATCTCCTCAAAAGCCACTAGGCCAATTGAAACCAAATTTCATATAGAGCCTCCAGGGACCTTAGGAACAAAAATTTATTCATACATGACCGACATGGCCGCCACGCCCATATATGGTAAAAACCTTAAAAAATCTTCTTCTCCAGAACAAATAGGTCAATGGCCTTGAAACTTAGTATGTAGCTTTAGGTGCACAAGTACTATCAAGATTGTTCAAATTATGACCTTGGGCTGACCTTGACCTTTTCTACGGCAAGGTCAAATTTGCTTCCTTGTGCTTTTATATGGCAAAATGCTAAAACATAAGATATCTTGGAAACTGTTGAAGATTTTGGGCTAAAAATTGGTATCTACAGTCATCTTAATGAGTACATGAAGCTTTATGAGTACAAGAGGTCAAGGTCAATCTTTGACCTTTGACCCAGAACTCTCATATTTTGGGTGACCTTGATCTTCATTACGGCTAGGTCAAATATGGGAAAATGCTAGAACATAAGATTTCATGGGAAGTTTTGAAGATTAAAGCCCAAAAATTGGTACCGGTATATACAGTCATCTGAAAGAGAACATGAAGATTTGTGAGTACAAGAGGTCAAGGTCATTCTTTGACCTTTGACCCAGACCTCTCATATTTTGACAATTTCAAACAATCTCCTCAAAAACCACTGGGCCAATTGTAACCAATTTCATATAAAGCCTCCAGGGGTTAAGGGAATGAAACTTTGTTCAAACGGTCCAGATCACATGACCAACATGGCCGCTATGCCCATATATGGTAAAAACTTACAAAAATCTTCTTCTTCAGAACCAATCGACCGATGGCCTTGAAACTTGGTATGTAGCATTGGGTACAGCAGTACTATCAAGATTTTTCAGAACGATGTCCTTGTGTTGACCTTGACCATTTTACGGCAAGGTCAAATATGGGAAATGCTAGAACATAAGATTTCATTGGTGGTTTTGAAGATGTAGGCCTAAAAATTGGTATATACCATCGTCTTACTGAGATCATGAAGAATTAGGAGTACAAAAGGTCAAGGTCATTCTTTGACCTTTGATCAAGATCTCTCAATTTTGACATTTTCAGACATTTCCTCAAAAGCCAAAGGGCCAATTGTAAACACATTTCATACAGAGCCTTCAGGGGTTGATTGAACAAAAATTTGTTCAAATGGTCCAGGTCACATGACTAACATGGAGGCCATACCCATTTATAGTATAAACCTTTAATATGTTTCTTCTCCAGAACCAATAGACTTACGGCCTTGAAACTTGGTAAGTAGCATAGAATATGGAGTACTACCAAGACTGTTCAAATGATGACCTTGGGTTTACCTTGACTTTTTTATGGGAAAATGCCAAGAGTTCATGGAAAGTTAAGAAGATTTTGGCCTAAAAATGGTATATATGGTTGTCTTAATGAGTACATGAAGATTTATGAGTACAAGAGGTCATGGTCATTCTTTGACTTTTGACCCAGAACTCTGTCATTTTGACAATTTCAGACGTAAGAAAAACCCATCTGCCAATTGTTCAGGTGAGCGATTCAGGGCCTCATGGCCCTCTTGTTTAGTTTCACCAAAATTCATACATTCCATATTCGATCTTTTTAGAGTTCACCTAGTTATATTGTTTTGTGTTGTTTCAGCTTCTTGCAGCCACAGTTCCCAGCCCCATCTCCAGCAGCCCCCTCCCCACCACCCACCCAGAGCTCATATTCATCACCATCACTACCATCCAGCTCCCTTCCACATTCCTCCATCCCCGTTTCCTCCCCTCCAGACCCCTCCCCTTCAGAACCCCCACCTTCAGACCCCACATCTAGTGAGACATCAACAGATAGCGCCAGCCGAGAATCAGCGTCTCTTGGAGTACGTACATCACATGATTCCTGCTCGGGCTCACCACAGACCACACCCACAGCTAGTGTCAGGAGCAAATCTAATGCAGGTAGGCTGTTGTAGGTAAAATGTAATTTTGCTTAATATCCCCAACTGAACACAGAGGAAATGGTTTTGGTGTTGTCAGTCATTGTGTCTGTCCATCTGGAACAATATCTGTGACTAATGAACAGACTTTGATGAAACCCAAATACATATAGGCATATCAGAGCTCCAGATAAGGTGTGATTTTAAAGATAATTCTGGGATAATTTTTCTTATTTCTCAGCGGAAACATATTGTGACCCCTCATTTGAAATGTCTCAGTGAGATGGTTTTAACAAGGGGTCACAAAATACATTTTTTTTAATGGAAATTTATAGAAACTTATCTCTAAATTAACCCTGTTTACCCTCCTACTCAGGAGCATTGCATATGCAGGCTGATTGGAGTCCTCTTGGTTTACACATGTCATAAGTAACATTTACAATGCATTTGCACTTCAGTTCCAGTTTGTTTGAAGGGCCTCTGTGGCCTACTGGTAAGCAGCTCTGACTCTTACTGCTGTGAGATAAGAGCCTCGGCTGGTACAGAGGTGATAAAACTACGTTCTGCTTGTGGGAGGTTAAGCAGTTTTTCCCCAGGAGTCTAGTTTTCACCCACCTTTACTTAAGAGAGCAGCTCAGTATATGTAAATATTCTTGAAAGGCTGTAAAACACATAATTTATCCAAATTTATTATATTAAATTTTGATTGGTTCTTACACAGCTATATTTTCATTTATTCTGTTATAGGTTCCTCCGCCAGCAATGATAGAACCTCAGCCCAGTATACCCCACCCACCAAGTTCTTGTGGTGTTGACTCCCCGAGGCCTGTAGGTGCGCCACAGAACCCGCAGAGGTAAATATATATGTCTTTGTAGGGCTGTAATTTCACATCCTAAAAACCTGTTATTTTACCCACACATACTTGGTTTATGGCTTGTATACTGTATTAAAGTCCACATGCCCTTGCATCTTAAATCTCAAAAGCAGTCCTTGTAAATGTATGAATTTGTAGACTTCATAGAATAAGGGTACACTGAATCATTTCACCAATTTTTATCTGACACCATATTTTGGAGATAAGATCCTTTGAAGTTCTCAGTAAAAGAAGCTTGTTAACGCAACTCTTGCTAGACCATTTGGCGAAACTTTTTGAAAGTAAGTTTGTGAAGAGGCACTGGCATCTGCACACACATTTGGGATTCTTTAGGTTTTTTAAACACCCGTATCTCTTTAACCTATAGATAAAATTTCATGGATACTTTCACTGATTTTAGATAAATTAGTACCATCCCCACCCCGAGCAGCGACATTATTGCATTATTTCAGTACACAGACCCGGCCAAAGGGCACGCCACAACATCAACATCTAATTATTTTTTTTGTTGTACATGTATAATTTCAGTACACAGACCCCGCCAGTGGGCACGCCACAGCATCAACATCTAATTATTTTTTTGTTGTATAATTTCAGTACACAGACCCCGCCAGTGGGCCCTCCACAACATCAACATCTAATTATTTTTTTTGTTGTACATGTATAATTTCAGTACACAGACCCCGCCAGTGGGCACGCCACAGCATCAACATCTAATTATTTTTTTGTTGTATAATTTCAGTACACAGACCCCGCCAGTGGGCACGCCACAACATCAACATCTAATTATTTTTTTGTTGTATAATTTCAGTACACAGACCCCTCCAGTGGGCCCTCCACAACATCAACATTTACATCATCATCTTCATCATTATCATCATGGAGCTCCCAGATTACACCCTTTTGCTGTACCAGGGATGCATTATGGGGTTCCTGTACTTGTAAGTCTCTCTTTAAAATAATAGTTTTGCTAGATGGGATTATATATCCCTCTAAAGCAGTCAGAAAATTCTAGATCCTTGGAAACATATATCTAGATTTTGGGAGTTGTTTTGGAGGGAAATATTCCCTGGTCGTATAATGTGGTATGTGGCCAAAGTCCACTAGAATCTGCAATAGACTACCAAAATGTGTTCGTTATTGGCATTGGTCCCAAGAATGCCTTTGTAGGACTTAAGAACTGCTACACCACAGGGAGGTTGGGCCGCGTAGCGCAATCGGTAGGGCACCTGACTCATAAGTCAGAGGTCCTGGGTTCAAAACCCGGTCTGGTCACATACTTTCGTTTCTCCGTCCTCTGATTCAAGAAGGGCAGTTGTCAGTTACTGGCTAAAGTATGTGCACTTAGTACTGGTTAACCACTTACGAGGTCTAAGACTTGCCCAGGAATAGTGTGGTTAGGTTAATTGACTGTCCCGACATGACCATAGCTGTTTACCGTGGACGTTAAGCATCAAATCAATCAATCAATCAATCAAAAGCAACACCACAGGGCACCCTTATCACTAAAAATACAATATGTATGCAAGTACGTTCAAAGAAGCACGCTGCATACAGTATGTGTTTCTACTGTAATATCTCTGGTAGCCAGCCTCCCTCCCCACTCAGCTATTCTCTGTTCTCTTTAGCAGTGATCAGTGTACATATACCTAAAAATTAAGAAAACTGAAACACCTAAACCAGTTCCCATTGTTGTCCTAAAAACAGGACGGCCTGGTTTTACCATGCAGAACTGGTAATGGATCCAAAACATGGAGATAGAATGGTAAATAGTGTAGACCCTGATCAGACTGCTCCTTTAGCAGTCTGATCTGAGTCTGTACTGTTTGTTCAGACCTTTCTGTTCCAATACTTAGAATTTTTGGGTAAATAATCAGTTACAGTATTTTACATCCAGTTTTTCTGCATAAGTTCTGATAGTACTGTTACATTTGATATTTCAGCATCGGTTCCCGGACATGCCAGCCCTGGAAGCATTCCCACCCATGCCTCAGATGCCGTCCTTTGGTACCAGAATGAGACTACAGCTGGGTAGAATGATGTTCAACCCTCATAGACCTCCCACATATGAGGTGAGAATAGGTTTAGAGAAGTGGATGTACTTAATGATAATTCAAGGATAAATTTTCATATTTCACAACCAAAAGCAGTAAGCATGTTAGCTGTCATTTTGGATTTTGTTCCTGTAACCTGTCAATATTTTTTTCAGGAATTACTACATCTAGAGGAGAGGCTAGGGAATGTGAACCAGGGAGCCAGCCAAGACACAATAGAACAGTATACCTTACCTCATAAATATCACAAGGTTTGTCGGTTATTTGATATGTATGGCTGTAGAGGCTCAAATAAGGTTGGTATTTGAAGATAATTGTGGCTTAATTTTCTTACTTTCCATTAAAACATAAGTTGTGACCCCTCATTAGAACTGAGGGGTCACAACACAGGTTTTCATGCAGAATTAATAAAAAATTGTCTTTGAATTGTCTTCAGATACTCACCTTATCTGGGCCTCTGTATAATGAGAAAAAAAAATTAAGGCAGTAAGAATAATTGTTGCCCACTATCATGGACCACAATCACTAGGGCTGGCTGTTTGTCAAAGTTACCATAAGTACTGGACTGTACTGAGGGGAACATCACCCTATTAACTGCCAGTGATTTTTTTTTGAAACTTCACATAGTGGTTCTGTAGTATGCCAAGTGAAAAAATGAAATAAAAATACGAGGTCAGCAAACCACTAATGCCGCATCACCTATATGCTTGTGGGAATCATGGCTATTCATTTTCCATGAAAAGAAAAAGCATGGATTCCTTCAATATAAGGGCATTAAGATTTGCTCCTGTATGTCTGCCCATCCAACCATCTGGCTATTAATCTGTTTGTCACACTTGAGGGTAAAGAGTTTGTGTAATCAGTTCCTCCCAAAGTTTTCAGGATCTTTTTCAAACTGTTTACACATGTTGCTGACATTATGAAAATATGCTTGCAAATTTCTGATGGAGCTAAAATGAACTTTGACATAATAACTGCCCTTTGACCATAGTCATTTCTTGAGAACTTTCATGCACAAGTGGATGTTGTGTTCATGTAATCAACTCCTCCCACCATTTTCAGTGGAATCTTTTTAAACTTTGTACATCTGCTCAGAATTACTGCCAATATCTTTAACATGAGAATATTTTGACATTGATGTGAATTTCAGGTGAAGCGTGTGAGTGATGATGACTCAAACCAGCTAGAGAAATGTACCATTTGTCTGAGTGAGTTTGAGGATGGAGAGGATGTAAGGTAAGTTACCAGAGCAGGCTGGTCTGTTTCTGAACAGCTATCAATCCATCGGCAGTGTACTTTAAATGTCTGCTGTGTAAAGTCCTGTCATGAGTAAACAAACATGGATTGCCAAGCACTTTCAGTTCCACTATTATTTACAGTTGTGTGCAGCTTTGAGATACCTGTTGCCTGTTGTACATACAATCATGAAACTGTTGTTTTTTTATTCAAGTCAAGAATACTTAAATGACTGGCGCAATTAATTACGTGCATTGGGAAAGCTTAATTGTGTTTGTGTCTGGTACATCTTAAAATCTCAGGGACTTAAACATCCTTATAGCTTGGATGCAAATCAGTTTTGGGTTATATGAAAAGCTGTAGTATGTCCTAGCAAATGTTTGTTGTATACATGAACCTACACAGATTTTGATTTGGGGTCGTTTAAATTTACATTCTGTATCACAAATGTGCTTCAGTGAACCTTTTTTACTTTTTTTCAGACGCTTGCCGTGTATGCATCTGTTCCATATAGTGTGTGTTGACCAGTGGCTAACAACTAATAAGAAATGTCCAATCTGCAGAGTTGATATTGAGGCAGGGTCAAAAGAACAGATCAACTCGACCTTTAATGACTGCTAACTGAAGAAAAATATGAGCAAGAAACAAAAAGAAGAGCAAAATTACACATGAAATACATTAACAAATGAGCCACGGGACAAGAAAACCAACAAAGTGGTTGTGCGCCCAGGGCAGACTCAGATCAGCTTGGGCATCTGCCCAGACTGATCTTAGTCTTTGCTGTCTGCATGGAGGTAGCTTAGACCCTTAGCTACACTTTAAGTGCTTAGCGAAGAGTCTGATTAGACTGGGCGGATGCCCAGGCTGATCTGAGTCTGTGCTGGGTGCACAACCACTTTATTGGTTTTCTTGTGTCGCAGCTCAAATAGATAGTGCAAAAGTGTGGGAACTTTAGATACTGAAGTTATTTAGTTATAAGATGGTGTTTTTACTTTCAAAACAATCCCAAAGATCTAGATTTGAGATTGTTTTGGGAGAGAAATAAAGCATTATATAGCTGAATTACAAAGACTGATTTACATTTGGGGGGCAATTGTAAGATAATTTTTCCTAGTTCTCGATGAAAACATATATTATGACCCCTCATCAGAATAACCTCTTGAGGTGGTTATAATGACAGGTCATTAAGTATGTTTTAATGCAGAATTATATCCCTAACTAATCCCTGTTATCCCTTAACTGGAGCACTGGGGTGTGGATCATATTTTTTCTTATATCTGCATGAAAACATGCATTTTGATCCCTAAGTAGAACTCCCTTAATGAGGCTTTTCGTATGAGGGATCACATTATATGTATTGGGAAGAAAACAAGAAAAAATATCATTCTAAAAAGCAAAGCTTATCAGGATCAGGACCTATAGTGATGTAGTAGTGCAGGGTTCAGAGATAATTATGAACTGCTGTATTTTCTTGGCTATAAAACAAGTTTTTCTCTCAAAGTGACCCCAAATATCTTAACAAATCTTAGGAATATCCGCTATGGATGGGTTTTTTCATTTTATAAGAGGGAGCTAGATTTTTGGGATTGTTTTGAAGAGAGAAAAGCCCATCTTATAACCGAAGAAATACGGCAGGCAAGTGAGAGATTATAACAATCCATCATGAGTGTCCATGTAGGATAGGGAAATCTCACCCGAGGGGTCGGAATTTCAACCAGGGACGAGGCTTGCCGAGTCCATGGTTGAAATTCCGACCCCGAGGGTGAGATTTACCTATCCTACATGGACTGGCTCATGATGGATTATTTTTCTCCCACTGTTAGCGGATTTTAAACCTCAAGTTGGATTAGGCTTCAGAACAGGAAAATTCTAACTTTTTAACCAATGATCTGAAGTAAATTTTGACCAGCCCAGTGTGTTTATCGGGTCCTGAAATGGGTGTAAACATAGTTTGCACCTCAAAATTAGACGGAAAAGACGATATGTGGACTATTTTATCTTCCAGAGGGCAAAAACAAAATGCAACTTAGCCTCTCACGTCACGCGCATCAAGTTAGCTAGCGACGTTTTTAGCTCGCCTGAACGAAAGTTCAGGAAGAGCTATTGTTGTCACCACGGCGTCGGCGTCCGCGTCCGCGTCCGCGTCGGCGTTCAGATTGGATGTTTTGGTTAAAGTTTTTTAAAGACCTATATCTCCTTAACCCATGGATGGATTCTTTTGATACTTGCACTGTAGTTAGATATTGGTCTAAGGTTTAACAGGGTACCACCCCCACCCCACTCCGTGACCTTGATGTCAAGGTCATGGACTTAGAAAATTTGTATTTTTTTTGGACTGGATGTTTTGGTTAAAGTTTTATAAAGCCCAATATCTCCTTAACCCATGGATGGATTCCTTTGATACTTACACTAAAGTTAGATATTGGTCTAAAGTTTTCCAAGGTACTACCCCCACCCCCCTCTGTGACCTTGATGTCAAGGTCATGGACTTAGAATATTGTCTTTTTATTGATTGGATGTTTTGGTTAAAGTTTTTTAAAGACACATATCTCCTGAACCCATAGATGAATTCTTTTTATATTTGCACTGTAGTTAGATCTACAGAGTACTCCCCCAACCCCGCTCAGTGATCTTGAGTCAAGGTCAGGGACTTAGGAAATTTTTGTCTTTTTTAAAGTTTTGTAATTGCAAACTGATTCATAATGCTTTGCAGAGATTTAGTTTATACTTGAACTGATGTCAGACTCTTTTTTGAGTTTTTACAGAACACCTTATACTTACCCCACTGGATGACCTTGAAGTCAAGGTCATCGACTTAGAATTTTGTCTTAAAGATTTTGGTTAAAGTTTTATATTTATGAAGACATAATTTCACAGTGCCACGATGATGGACTCAGTTGATACTAATACTTGGACTGATGTTAGATAATGGTTCAGGGTTTTGATACATCCTAGCCCCCCCCCCCCCCTCCACCCCACCTCCCCTCCCCCTACCTGTCAGTTTTTTTACCTCAAGCTCATGGACTTTGAAATTTCATTTCATTTTTTTTATTTTAATTTTATTTTAAGACTTACATGTATTTCTGAGATAGCTTTTGTTCATAAATGTGTTTTCATTATGGACATGCTTGCATGAAGTTTTATGCATAGCATTCCCTTTAAGAGCCCCCCCCTCCCACCCCCACCCCACCCCCTACCCGTCTGTTTTTTTACCTCCAGCTCATGGACTTTGAAATTTCATTTCTTTTTTTTTATTTTAATTTTATTTTAAGACATATTTCTGAGATAGCTTTTGTTTATAAATGTGTTTTCATTATGGACATGCTTGCATGAAGTTTTATGCATAGCAGTCCACACCACCATAGCGGCTGTGTGATGAGCAAGCACCAATTCAGGCGAGCTATGCTGTCAGGCGACAGCTCTTGTTAACCGGTTTTAATGACGTCATTAAAATTGAGTGACGTCACAAACCCATGATCCGCTATCAAACGTCATCCGACATGCTTGCGTGTCCATTTTGTTCATTTAAAATCAAAATATCAGTCAAAAAATGAAAAAGTCTGGTTGCTAATATAAGAAAGATGTTGCCAGGTATAAGATAGAAATTTCTTATATGAGCTGAAAGCCTGTCTTATATAGGCAAAGGTGGGAGAAATAGTAGGTGAGAGAGAGAGAGCAGACTGACTGGAAAGTGTTTACTTTCAGTTTCTAAAGAAGGTCAGTCTAGAAGGAAAGAATATGTTTCCTCTTTGTTTTAATCTCTTCCATAGAGAGAGCTATGCATAATTTTTAGGTGAATGGCTACTTTTTCAGGGGAAGCAGCTCTGCCTCTCCCTTCTCAGTGGGTGGGGGCATCTCTTAAAAGAAAGAATTGCTCCTCTAGAAGCAAATTTTTTTTTTTTTTTTAGAGTAGACATGTTTATGCAAGCTGAGCAAGTTCTTTCTTTAAAGAGTAGACTCTACTTTGAAAGGGCTTCTTCCTCCAGAGAAGCAGTCAGGGTGTCACAAGAGTTGTTGCCCTTTGCAAATGGCAGAAAAACCTGGAGGTGTACCAAAATATCTATGGGCCATGAGGAGTGTCGTGTGGTAGACAGTGATACAGCGAGAGTTATATTGACAAAATTTTCTTCTAAAACCTAAATGTTTTGATATTTTAAGACTTTTACATTATTCAGAGCTCCAGATAAGAGGGGATAAAAAGATCATAAAGGGATAATTTTCCATATTTCTCAATGAAAATATGTTGTGACTCCTCATAAGAACCCTTTAGCTGAGACAGTTCTAATGAGGGGCCACAACAAAGTTTTTGGTTGAGAAATGAGAAAAATAATTCTGAATTATTCTCTAAAACCCCACCTTATCTGGAGCTCTGATATTGGAGCTTGGTTGTGATTATTATTGTTGGTGTTGTCTAGCTAACAGTTTGTTGTGGTCTTGTGTGTTTACCTTATTATCATTCAGCCATCAGTCAGTCTGACATTCTGTATGTCTGTCCCTCCACAACCGTGTCAATCCTGGCCTTAAAGTCCTTTTCTCCCAAACTATGATCCCTATAATCATCAGAAAGTTTCTTCTTAAAATGGTCTCAAGGGTTGTTGCTCATATTTTCTTCCTTGACCAATATTTCATGCTCAGCTGAATTCACAAAATTTTATCTCCAAAATTACATCAACCCTAGCATTGAAAACCATTTCCCTCAAACCACTATTCTTACAACCTCAAACTTGGCTTAAGATTCTTCTAAGAATATTCTCAAGGGTTCTTGTGCACTTATTTTTACCCTTGATCTATATTTCCCACTCTGCTGACTTTGTAATATATTATATCCAAAATAACGTCAACCCTAGCATTACAGTTCATTTCTCTCAAACTATTATTAGCTCACCTGAGCCGAAGGCTCACAAGGTGAGCTTATAGTTTAGGCTTGGTCCGTCGTCCGTCCTCCGTCGTCTGTCCACACTTTTAAGTATTAATATCTGCTAAAGTAGCTGGCCAATCTTGATCAAATTTTATGTGTAGCATGGTTGGGGTGGGGGATTGATTGCATATAGTTTTGGGACAGATTAGTTTAAAACTGTGGTTACCATGGCAACAAAAAGGTCCCATAGACTTATAATGGGGAAAATGTTGTCCGGGCCCTTACTTCTTCATTTTAGATCGCAACTTCTCTTCAAACTTGCAGATATCCAGGACAGTAAAAACATCTCTGACCAGTTCGAATTTGGGTCAGGTTGGATCATTCATTTCAGAGTTACTTGCCCTTGAGCGATAAAATATTTTCCCATAGACTTACAATGGAGAAAATGTTGTCCAGGCCCTAGCTTCTTCATTTTTGGTTGCAACTTCTTGTAACTTGCAGGTATCCAGGACAGCCAAATTTTGATTAAAACTTCACACAAATGTTTAGTATGACAATATCTTGATTAAGCTCGTGTTTCAGCGTCCTAAGGTCAAAGTCAAGGGCATAGTGGCTATTTATAGAAAAACTTTGTCATGGCTCTAGCGCTTTCATTTATGGACCAATTTCGATTTAACTTCACAGAAGTGATAAGTATGGCAATATCTTGGACAAGTTTGCGTTTCAGCATTCTTGGGTCAAGGTCAAGGACACAGTGGCTATTTTTAGAAAAACTTTGTCTCGAGCCTTCATTTATGGACCGATTTTGATTTAACATCACACAAATGTTTAGTATGACAATATCTTGTACAAGTTTGCATTTCAGCATTCTAAGGTCAAGGTCACAGTTGCTGTTTTTAGCTCACCTGAGCCGAAGGCTTGGTCCGTCGTACGTCCACAGTTTTAAGCATTAATATTTGCTAAAGTAGCTTGCCAATCTTGATCAAATTTTCTATGTAGCATTGTTGGGATGGGGGTTGCTACCATGGCAACAAAAAGGTCCCATAGACTTATAATGGGGAAAATGTTGTCAGGGCCATAGCACCTTTAGTTTTGACTGCAACTTCTTCAAACTTGCAGGTATCTAGGACAGCCATAAAATATCGGACCAGTTCAAATTTGGGCTAGGTTGAATGATTCTTGTCTTTTTCATTTTCCACCCTGAGGGTCACAGGTATGATACAACCTATGTGTTCAATTTGCCTTAGAGTAACTTACCCTAGAGTACTGAGGCTGAATGGACTCAGGTGAGCTACAGGACCAATGGTCCTCTTGTTATACATACAATTGTCAAAATTAGCATAAACATTTTTCAACAAAATTGGCAGAATTTCATAAAATGTTTCACCTAAGCTATATCATACAGAGAATTCAAACACTAGAGGGCAACCAGTGTAGATCCAGATGAGGCAGGTCCTTATGAGCTGACCCATCTGGATCTACACTGTTTGCAAATTGAAATATTTTCATGTTTGGTGCTTTAAGTGTAAACAATAACCTTTCTGTTAATGTGGATCTGCACATAGCAAAGACAAGGCCAAAAGTTGCTGAATCTACATGGGACATTCAGAGGGTATTCCTTCAGAAGATATACACTTTTACATAACATCATACATGAAACTAAATACTGATGTTTCCTTTACACAATGCCTTTGATTTACCAAGGTAATTCAAATCTGTCCAGATTTATTGCATATACATATACCGTTGACATATGGTCTTTTGTATACACAGGACATACTTTGCTAGCAAAGTGAAGGCAGATTTGAAGTTTGAAATTAGGAATTATATTAAAATGTGTAGCAATTTACAACCACCTTGCAAACAGTATTGTTTAAATTTGCACCAAACATATGGGTCCCCTACCAATTCTAGGGCCATAGTTTACAGCTGGTAGAAAATATTTAATAGAAGAAATATAAATGTCAAAGATGGTCGCTGTTCTGAGAGGGTGAAGTCAACTTTCACTCCAGAAAACATTTCTGTGTATTGTAATGAGTCACAGAATATGTTTTATACAAATTTTAAGATTTTCTGTGTACTTCCTTCATTCTATCTTCTATGACTGACATGGAAATCCATCATTCATTTACCCACTTGGCTGTGTGATTTAAAACTTTTTCCGCAGTTTGTCGCTTTTCTCATTCAGTATGTGTTTTTGCTATTCCTAATGTGTAGAGTTCTGCCTTGTCTAGTCTGTGACTAGCAGAAGCCGGACACAGGTTTGACCTTTCAGATGTCATCAGCAGCGGCAGCATTAATATTGCATTGAGTCCCCTGGTCTATCTTTGTTTCTTGACATAGCACAGACAGGCGAGACACAGCATTTTGCAGAACTCTAGTTTTAAGCCTTTGCAGTTATGATAATTATGAGTTAACTGTATAACTAATAGAGAGAAGAAGTCTATACAGTTTTTATGTGTATCTTGATATTTGTCAGTGACAAAATTATACAGATGTTCTGTTTATGAGCGTGTAATGAAAAGTTTTGAGTGTCATTTTTTCAAGGGGAGACAATTTAGGATTTAGCATTTGCATCTCGATGAGAAGAACAGCAACTAAAACAGGGATCTACTATCAAGGGAAAAAATTTTCTCGTGGGAGCTGATTGTTTCCTTTAAGAGTTGACCGCAGTCCAGAAAGAGGGCTACATTCAAAATTGAAGAGTTGCTTCCCATTTGCCTGAAACAGTGAACTAAATTGAGAAAAAATTGTTTAATGAAACATCTGTTTGATATATGAGCCGCGACATGACAAAACCAACAAACTGGTTGTGCGCCCAGCGCAGACTCAGATTCGCCCAGTCTGATCAGAGTCTTTGCTGTCCACATGGAGGTAGCTTAGACACTTAGCTACCCATCAAGCTCTTAGCGAAGAGTCTGATCGAACTGGGTGGGGCCCAGGCTGATCTGAGTCTGCGCTGGGCGCACAACCACTTTGGTTTTCTTGTGTCGCTGCTCATATAGAGTTCATTACCGCATCGGAACTGCGAGGGCAAGCAAAACTGCAGTATTTATTCAGCTATACAACTTTCTGTTGTTGTCCAGAGATAATAGCTTACTATTCAACTTTTGCATTGGAAGTATTTACATATGTAGTGTCCAGAAATAGTATATTGCTTCACATCTTTGGGAGCCTATCAGTTAATTGTCTAGTTTTACAGCTTGTGCAGTCAGGAGTTTTTCAGTTTACAGATTTTTTTATGTCCAGCTTACTTTACTAATTTAGCTTACTTAACTTACTTTTAAATTACAAGTTTGGCAATTGGAAGTGTTTCATTTTTCAATGCAGTTTATTGTCCAGCGGTAGTGTGAAGAAATTTTGTTTGAAGCTTTTGCCAATGGCAGTAAGTTGGGCAGGGATTAATTTTCTCTTGTCTTATATGTTGACTTTGTAGAATTACGTACTTTCATTTCATGAAACCAGCAGCTAATAGAATATAATAGAATTTAATGTTAATTGTCCAGAGACATTAGGAAACTTATTGTTCAGAGTCAGTAACATAGTTCCTTTAAAAGGACTACGTGCATTAAGGCCTAAAAATGGCCCCCAACCAAAGTGACTCATATTAGTATGAATAATAGCTGTGTTATTCCCCTGAATGAAGCTGATAAGGAAATTTGTGACAGACATTATATATGGAGACAAAATGGGGTCAAAGGTTATGACCCTTATGCCATTCTCTGTACAAGGAAAATAACATTGTTGTGGATATGTTTGTAACATGTTATTATACTTTTCTTTTTGAATGAGACAAATTAAACATACACCATACAAACTATTTGCAGGATATATACATTTTGTCTTTTCATCCGTTTGGCCATTTGTTAGTATATTTGTTCATCCGTCTGTTTGTCAATTTTTTCCCCGCTTCTCCGGTCTTTCGGATGAGACTTTAAACCGAGGTCCCGTCTCCATATGACCTCGTTGTTGGTGGGACGTTAAACCCAAGTTCACTCACTCACTCAGTGTCAATTTTTCCTTCAAAGTTTTGTGTTAAAATTTTTTGGTTGTTCTTATCTTGTATATTGCATGTCAGCTTCTTTTCATATTTAGTTCATGATATCTCTGACGGAGTTGTTTTGACAAGGGATATAAATGCCCTGGGGTTGGGCCCCTGGGTGGGGCCAGTAATCAATAATTAGGACTTAGGCATTGGTTGTAAATTATTGCTATTAACAGTGTCAGTATACAAGAATAGAGCCTCTTGATCATGTACAGCAAAACTGAAATTGACTAGTTGAAATTATTTTTACTGCTGCTCGAAGGTCAAGGTCACAGACATCAAAACTTATATTGGATTTGTATTAAAGTTTTCTGTTAAAAAGTTTGTTTTGATTAGGCAGAGGCAGTGGCGGGGGTATATGTAATCCCCTGCTCACTTGCTCTCTGATCCACCTTCAGTCTTTTGAATGTTTACCTTGCTCTTAAAGGAACTCATTTATAATTTTTAGCTCACCTGAGCACGAAGTGCTCAGGGTGAGCTTTTAGGATACCGTGATGTCCGTCGTCCGTCGTACGTGTGGACGTCCGTCCGTCAACTTTTGCTTGTGTACACTCTAGCGGGCACAGTTTCGATCCAATCTTTATGAAACTTTGTCAGAATGTTAATCTTTATAAAATCTAGGCCAAGTTCGAAACTGGGTCATGTCGGGTCAAAAACTAGGTCACTAGGTCAAATCTTAGAAAAACCTTGTGTACGCTCTAGAGGGCACAGTTTTCATCCAAAGTTCATGAAACTTTGTCAGAATGTTATCCTCATAGTATCTAGGACAAGTTCGAAACTGGGTCACGTCGGGTCTAAAACTGGGTCACTAGGTCAAATCATAGAAAAACCTTGTGTACGCTCTAGAGGACACAGTTTTGATCCAATCTTTATGAAACTTTGTCAGAATGTTTATCTCCATAAAATCTAGGCCAAGTTCGAAACTGGGTCATGTCAGGTCAAAAACTAGGTCACTAGGTCAAATCTTAGAAAAACCTTGTGTACGCTCTAGAGGGCACAGTTTTGATCCAAAGTTCATGAAACTTTGTCAGAATGTTTATCCTCATAGTATCTAGGACAAGTTCGAAACTGGGTCACGTCGGGTCTAAAACTAGATCACTAGGTCAAATCATAGAAAAACCTTGTGTACGCTCTAGAGGACACAGTTTTGATCCAATCTTTATGAAACTTTGTCAGAATGTTTATCTCCATAAACTCTAGGCCAAGTTCGAAAGAGTACACTCTAGAAGGCACAGTTTTGATCCAAAGTTCATGAAACTTAATCAGAAAGTTTATCCTTATAATATCTAGGATAAGTTTGAAACTGGGTCACGTCGGGTCAAAAACTAGGTCACTAGGTCAAATCATAGTTTTGATCCAATCTTTATGAAACATTGTCAGAATGTTTATCTCTATAAACTCTAGGCCAACTTCGAAACTGGGTCTTGTTGGGCCAAAAACTAGGTCACTAGGTCAAATCTTAGAAAAGCCTTGTGTACGCTCTAGAAGGCACAGTTTTGATCCAAAGTTCATGAAACTTTGTCAGAATGTTTATCCTCATAATATGTAGGACAAGGTTGAAACTGGGTCATGTCGGGTCAAGAACTAGGTCACTAGGTCAAATCATAGAAAAACCTTGTGTACGCTCTAGAGGACACAGTTTTGATCTAATCTTTATGAAACTTTGTCAGAATGTTTACTTCCATAAACTCTCGGCCAAGTTTGAAAGTAGGTCATGTCGGGTCAAAAACTAGGTCACTAGGTCAAATCATAGAAAAACCTTGTGTACGCTCTAGAGGACACAGTTTTGATCCAAAGTTCATGAAACTTTGTCAGAATGTTTATCCTCATAATATGTAGGATAAGTTTGAAACTGGGTCATGTCGGGTCAAAAACTTGGTCACTAGGTCAAATCTTAGAAAAACCTTGTGTACGCTCTAGAAGGCACAGTTTTCATCCAAAGTTCATGAAACTTTGTCAGAATGTTTATCCTCACAATATCTAGAACAAGATCCAAACTGGGTCACGTCGGATCAAAAACTAGGTCACTAGGTCAAATCATAGAAAAACCTTGTGTACGCTCTAGAGGACACAGTTTTGATCCAATCTTTATGAAACATTGTCAGAATAGTTATCTCCATAAACTCTAGGCCAAGTTCGAAACTGGGTCATGTCGAATTATAAACTAGGTCACTAGGTCAAATCTTAGAAAAACCTTGTGTGCGCTCTAGAAGGCACAGTTTTGATCCAAAGTTCATGAAACTTTGTCAGAATGTTTATCCTCATAATATGTAGGACAAGTTTGATACTGGGTCATGTCGGGTCAAAAACTAGGTCACTAGGTCAAATCATAGAAAAACCTTGTGTACGCTCTAGAGGAGACAGTTTTAATCTAATCTTTATGAAACTTTGTCAGAATGTTTATCTTCATAAACTCTCGGCCAAGTTTGAAAGTAGGTCATGTAGGGTAAAATAACTAGGTCACTAGGTCAAATCTTAGAAAAAAGTTGTGTAAGCACTAGAAGGCATAGTTTTGATCCAATCTTCTTGAAACTATGTCAAAATGTTTATTGTCCGTATATCTAAGCCCCCTATGAAACTGAGTCACGTCGGCTCAAGGTCAAATCTTAGAAAAACTTTGTGTACACCCTACAGGGCACAGTTTTGATCCAATCTTCATGAAACTCTGTCAGAATGTTTATCTTAATGAAATCTAGGTAGGTTTGAAACTGGGTCGTGTCGGGTCAAAAACTTGGTCACAAGGTCAAATATAAGAACGACCTTGTATACGCTACAGAGGGCACAGTTTTGATCCAATCTCAATGAAACTGTTTCAGAATGTTCATTCTTACAATATCCAGGCCAAGTTTGAAACTGGGTCATGCCGGGTCAAAAACTAGGTCAAATGTTAGTATGGTAAAAACTCTTATAAATCTTCACCAGAGCCAGTGAACTGATTAATGCTCAGGTGAGCGATTCAGGGCCACCATGGCCCTCTTGTTATTAGATATTATTAAATATAATGTCACATGATAATAAAAATGTTTTGCTGTCCATTTCAGTCTATATCTGTGCTGAAATGTGTCACTCAGTTTTGAGAGCCTAAGTGGCAACATTTCGAACTATTTGTCGGCTGACATCAAAACCAGTCAATTGCTGCTTGACATCTGTCATTATGTACCAAAACAAATCATTTTGTTAATTTTATATGAAGAATCTTAGGTTTATTCAGGTTAATTAATAAAGTAGATAGCTTCCCATTTTATAAACATGTAGGTATTTTCAACAAAATGTTAAAATTTCGAACAACAAGCTCTGGAATAGTGGCGCCATGATCAGTAAAGTAGGTCTAACTTAAGCAAGGTACTGTGATTTTCCTTAATATTGAGATAAAAATTTCTAAGCAGTAAGTACAAACCCTGATAAGACTGCTTCATTATTATTTGGAACAGTTTGCTCAGATGCTAGACTATCTTTTTACAAAAATGCTGCTTTTGGATAACTGCTGAACTGTTAAGGGTCCAATTATATGATAATTCAATCAATACAACATTTTTAGCTCACCTGAGCCGAAGGCTCAGAGGTGAGCTTATAGGATGGGAGTCCAGCCGTCGTCCGTCCGTGCGTCCGTGCGTGCGTCAACACTTTCAAACATAAATATCTCAGAGACCAGTGGGCCGATCGCAATCAAATTTTATCTGAAGCATCATTTGGGTGGGGGAAAGGCTGCATTAGGTTTTGGTGCCTAACGGCGTCATCACGTTTTCTCAACTGTTTTTGATTAGATCCTTATCATACTTGCAGGTAATGATGACATACACAAGAGCTTGGATGAGTTCGAAATTTGGCCGGATTCGAGCACAGACTACGGAGTTAGCTGCCCTTGAGCGTTTGAAAAAAATCCCATAGGGTTATAATGGGGAAAATGGCGTCATCACGTTTACTCAACTGTTTTTGCTTAGATCCTTATCATACTTGCAGGTAATGATGACATACATAAGAGCTTGGATGAGTTCGAAATTTGGCCGGATTCGAGCACAGACTACGGAGTTAGCTGCCCTTGAGCGTTTGAAAAAAATCCCATAGTGTTGTAATGGAGAAAACAACGTCATCACATATTTTTAGAAAAACTTTGTCATCGCTTTATTGCCTACATTTCTCAACGGATTTTAAAATAACTTCACACAAATGTAGGGCGTGACAATATCTCGAGCAAGTTCGACTTTCAGGATGCTGCGCCCAAGGTCAAGGTCACTGTGGCTATTTTTAGAAAAACTTTGTCAGCGCTCTAGCACCTACATTTCTCAATGGATTTTAAAATAACTTCACACAAATGTAGGGCATGGCAATATCTCGAGCAAGTTTGACTTTCAGGGTGCTGTGCCCAAGGTCAAGGTCACTGTGGCTATTTTTAGAAAATCTTTGTCATCGCTCTAGCACCTACATTTCTCCATGGATTTTAAAATAACTTCACACAAATGTAGGGCATGACAATATCTTGAGCAAGTTTGACTTTCAGGGTGCTGCACCCAAGGTCAAGGTCACTGTGGCTATTTTAAGAAAAACTTTGTCATCACTCTAGCGCCTACATTTTTCAACCGATTTTAAATCAAATTAACACAAATGTAGGGCATGACAATATCTCCAACAAATTTGACTTTCAGGGTGCTGCGCCCATGGTCAAGGTCACTGTGGTTATTTTTAGAAAAACTTTGTCAACGCTCTAGCGCCTACATTTCTCAATAGATTTTAAAATAACTTCACACAAATGTAGGGCATGACAATATCTCGAGCAAGTTCGACTTTCAGGGTGCTGCATCCAAGGTCAAGGTCACTGTGGCTAATTTTAGAAAAACTTTGTCAGCGCTCTAGCACCTACATTTCTCCATGGATTTTGAAATAAGTTGACACAAATGTAGGGTATGACAATATCTCAAGCAAGTTCGACTTTCAGGATGCTGTGCCCAAGGTCAAGGTCACCGTGGCTATTTTTAGAAAAACTTTGTCATCGCTCTAGCACCTACATTTCTCAACGGATTTTAAAATAAATTCACACAAATGTAGGGCATGAAAATATCTCGAGCAAGTTTGACTTTCAGGGTGCTGCAATCAAGATTTTTGATTAGATCCTTATCATACTTGCAGGTAATGATGACATACATAAGAACTTGGATGAGTTTGAAATTTGGCCGGATTCGAGCACAGACTATGGAGTTAGCTGCCCTTGAGTGTTTGAAAAAAAATCCCATAGTCTTATAATGGAGAAAACAATGTCAACACATTTTCATTTTTCATTGGATCCTCTTCATACTTGCAGGTAATGAGGATATGCATAAAAGCTTGGATTAGTTAGCATTTCGGGTAGATCCCACTACTGACTATGGAGTACGTGCCATGAGCATCCAAAAAATCAATGTCGCCACTTTTTCTTGGTTTCAACTGATCCGTTCCTTTTCAAACTTGCAGGTAATGAGGAAATGCATAATATCTTAAACAAGTTCAAATTTTGGCCAAATCAGGCCAACCACTACAAAGTTAGCTGCCCTTGACAGCTCTGTCTATTGTGCTCTTGATCGGATACTTTTTAAACTTGCATATATTAAATGAGGGCATACATAATGTTTTGGATGAGTTTAATTTTCAGCCTGATTGGACCACTGACTGTGGAGTTAGCTGCCCTTGAGCATCTTAAATATCCCTATAGGTTTACAATGTCTCTCAGGTGAGCAATTGTTGCCCTTTGGGCTACTTGTTAGGATATTTACTGTAATTTTTTGAAAGGTGGTAACATTTCATGGTAATTCAGTTTGTGAAGGTTTACTTAAATCACATTTACATCTTAGTTCTTATGCCTTTGGGGTGGTCGGGTGGTGCGATGATGCTGTGTATAACTTCCAGTGCTGGGGCGTCCTACTGATTTGGAAAATTGTAGGGAAAGGGCCTACTGTGCTTGCAGTAGGTGCGGGTGGGTGTTTGGACATTTTTCTCTGGTCTCTCATTTCTCCTCTTTCTCTCTGTCTGGGAGATGGCCCGATATAGACTGAAATACTGTCTCAAAGGCCGTTAAACCCCAAACAATCAATCAATCAGTTATGCCTTTGAATGGACACTTACACCCAGGTATACATTTCACCATGTTTATTACAGGCAAACTATAGGTAAATGGCTGTCCACAGAATTCAGTTTTTTTAAGAATTAAATATGAGCACAATCATTAACCAACACAATCTTTTAATATGATGTGATTTACAGCAATATACATCATATGTGAAAAGGATGTTTTGGTTAAAGGTTGTGCTCTATTCTAATTTGTAAACTGAATGACTAAAAATTGAGCAAAAATGACAAATTCCATGGTTTTAGCTTATTTTAGCAGCCATTTTTCCATTCTTAACGCACAGCAAGATTCAAACTGAAACTGAAATGAAACACAAGAGGTATTGGTCTAATGACATCATGCAATGAAATACTTTTATCTCGACTTTCATATTTTGACCTCAGATGGGGGCCAAAAAGTGGCCTTAACGCACGTAGTCCTTTTGATGTTCTTGAAGTTTTACAGGCTTCTGTGGCTTAATAGGTAAGAATGCTGACTTTTAAACATTAGATCTGTCACCACTGTGAGTTCGAGCCTTGCTCGGGACATATGAGAGAATGTCAAGTTCTGCTTACAGAAGGTCAGTTGGGTTTCTTCTTGGTAGTTTTAATTTTTGCCCATCTCTGCTTAACAATTGGCTGGATAGAAGTGAAATATTCTTGAGAGGGCCATAAAACACAATATCAAAAAGAGAAGAAGACAAAAACAAAACTTTTATTAAATGTGTATTGTTTAGAAAATGTTTTTGTGTGTGTTTTTCAATTCAGCTTATGTATGAACAGAAGGTTATTTTACAATCTACCAGAATATAAATGATATCTTGTCATTTTTAAGTGTTTGACACATTTTAAGATATGGCTGCCCTTTGTTTACAAGGAAGACAATTTACAGAATAGGATTTGCTTCTCATGTTGCTGAATCCCTTATCCAGTGGGGGCTACTCCTTTAAGAAGGGAGCCAAATACTTCCAGACCTCAGTGACTATAAATATTCTAAAAAAAATGGGACATTTAAAATGTCATCAAGTTTAAGTTTGGTTTTATGATGCAGTAAGGGGTCCAAAAATGCAGATTGATTAGCAAACAATGTAGACCCTGATCAGACTGCTCCTTTGGGAGCAGTCTGATCTGGGTCTGCACTGCTTGGTCAGACCTATCTGTCCTGGTATTTAAAAACTATATGGTAAACTAGATTCAGATTGGAAGAAAACTGTGTGAAAACAAATGAATAAAGCACTAAATGTCATAACCTTCCCTTCCAACACTTTATGATTTGTATATCTTCTTGTAGTCAAAAGATTTCTATGTTATATTAGAGAGTTTATTGTTTGTATAATTTAATTGTATATAAGTATTTATTTCCCATTTTTAAATGGGCAAAATATATTTATTGCTTTGAGCTAGAACTGGTGTATGGTTATATCATTTACAATATTAAAGTAATCCCTTTATTCTCATGTTTTCTTTCATTGAAATCCCAGTCATGAGTTTTTTTAGATGCCTTTTAAGGTTTATGGATGCCTCCAGTTTTGAGGTGAATGGGTCAACTCCATGTTTTCTTGCCATTTTTACAAAGGGGAACAAGTTTTTAGACTCCCTGTTTGCTTCCTTGGACTAGGAAGCCAATCAAAAATGGGTTTACTGTTTAAAGTAATTACTGTACTGCTCCTCCTCCCCACCCCTATGAGAAGGGAGCCAAATATTAACAAATTAATGCACCTTCAATCAAGAGCTGTAACTGGTCCTAATTCACTCACCTGAGAACTTACTGACATAACTTATGCTTTTAGGCCATGAGCCAGATATGGTTTACCTCCCCCCCCCAGGGGGAGTTTTGTAGACCATACTTTTCTTAAAGTCCAGCATCTTAGAAGTATTTTGCAGCATGTTAGCCCTCTGGCGAGTGGGGCGTTAAGCTGTAACAGCCTGTTACATTACGTTACCCATTAAAATAATTAACATAAAATAAAAAATATAAAAAAATATAAAAAATAGAAGTCGCGTTCCTATGTTTAAAATTATAATGTAGTCTAATAGAACAATCCAACAGCTAAAAGTTATGATGTTTGAAACGTCACTTTATCTTACATGGTGTAATATACGTGACGTTTCTCTTTACTCTCCATTAAAATTGCAATTTCCATCCACAATACTTTCTTTTTGTAAGTTATTCCTTTAATATTAGACCAAATGTTTGTTACTGTGTTAAAGAAAATTAATTGATCTTTTCAGATCTGCAAAAATTATTGTCCTATCTTGTATACTATGGGAGAAATAGGATGTTGAACACGGTACCCCCTAATGAATGTTCCATATTACAATTATCACTTTCCGTATAATTCAAGTACTTGAACTACACTGTTGGAATTGAAAACAACAGTAAAAGGTAACATTGAATATGCCAGCCTATTTAAACAGCAAGGAACATTTCAAAAATATTTTGAATGCATTTTAGTTGGCCATAATGATCAATTATATACGTTAGCTAGGGCTACTCTTGATAAAATCATATAATTTGAAGATACAATCATTCTATTTTCTTTGGTAGCAGTTTCTTCATAAAAGAATCTTCTAATATAAGAGAAAAATGCATTCTGGTTTATTTTCTATGATAAGCTATTACTAGTAGTAACGTAAATAACATTAACATTTAAAATATTTTATTATAATACCTTTAATCAGGTTTTTTCCCACTCTCACATAAAAAATAACACATATAAGTCTGGGTGTTCTTATGATATATTGTGTACTTGGACCTATCAACACTTCTCTCAGTTATTACTTTTAGAGATTCATGAGGTGTGTTTTATACGTGATTAAACACAGTATACTTCAAATTGTAATGTTGAGGGCATTTACATATTCTGCATATGTAAAACTGGTTTTGCTGTTTACTTTGTTATTATATCAAAAATAAAAGTATTTCATAATGGCATTGCCCTGTTTGTTTCTTATACAAATTGTATATTTGAGTTCTAAAGACAGTAACACACCTGAAATTTTGTTGTATACAGCTGAAAAATCAAATTAAAGAAGAAAAAAAACAGAAAAAAAATACTTCAGAAAAGATAAAGCCGCAGCTATTAAAAGCCAGCATTGATTTTGCATATAGGGGTCGAATAAAATAATATGCTATGAGTTTGATACCATTTAAAGCTAAGCGGTTTGGCGTTTAACTATAAATTAATCAGTAATCACTAATGCAAAATAGAGTTCCACCTTGTATATTGACAGGATTTGTTATAGCCTTTACGTGCTTACTGAAAAACTATAAAGCAGAACAGTAAACCTGAAGTTTGACAGCTTAAGCCAAATACAGTTCTGCATCAAAGCTAATGTAGATATTTGCTGGCAGCGTATACTTACTTTTGTAAAACTATCGTATATTTTACGTTATCAGAGGAAACAACATTGCTGAGTTACAGTTAAGAAACAAACAAACATTTGAAAATAATTAATGGTAGTGTCAGTACATTGCTTTACTTAGTTCATTTATGTAACTAACAATTATGTGTCAACCAGGAGTTAGGGAGAATAGTATCAGAAATATTTAATACAGAAAAGAGACACTGGCAGTTTACTAGTATACTTTAGCAATCTATAAATGCTATGTTTATGATGATCTATATTTCTATGCTTTGTTTCTTGCTCTTTAAAGTCTAACTACATTCAACCATATCCTAAAGAATCTAACTACATTCAATCATCTCTTAAAGAATCTATTCACTAAAGAACATAAAGACACGTTTGATTGGGCAAAAATGTTTTTTTTTTCAGGGACAGTGTTCCATAGCTCTGCGCACATAATCAAATGGCAAATGAAAATGACAGAATATATTAATGTTTGTCATCGTTGTTCAGATATTTATGAGTATATCTTAGTTTTTCTTCTTCAGAATGTATTTGCCGACACTGTAGTTATATGCTTTGCAGCATAATATTGAGAAAAAAAGAAAGACCAAAAACTGAAAGACCAAACAAGTAACGTATACAACGTATTTAATGAGAGTTTATGAATTCTTCATTTCCGATATCCTTTTCTAGTAATACAGTATATCTGAAGAGCAAATAATCAAACAATAGAAATAGTGTATATCAATACATGCCAAGGAAGGGCTAACCTAAATAACTTACTGCAGTTGATCTCTGTAACCCTGTTTTACCACATTGTTTACTTTTTAGCAATAAATATGGTTGTAAACTGCTTATTAATGATATCTTACTGCTTATCAAATCATCCATGTCCAAATATGTTAAATACTGTTAGAGAATAAAGCCCCAATTTTAGTTGTTGCATTATTGAAAATTGTCTGACTGAAATTTGTATTTCGTAACACCTTTAGTCCTTGATAGTAACAAAAAGTGGGAATAAAACCATGGGGTTTGCAAAATCATCTGACCAGTTAAATATTTGTAACAACATAATGAAAAAATAGAACTCCTGAACAGGCTGAAGACAGAATGCTGTATGTGTTATAAAGTATGTCACTTTCTATAATCCTTAAATGTTCACATTGTTAACATTTTGTAATGTATTTGATGGCAGGGAGCTGCATAAACAGATCACGTAGATCACAAATTAACATATAAGTTATGATTACGGGAGCCACACATATTTGCTAACCCATGTAAAGCAGTTACTGTGCAAAGAGGCTCGTGGCTGACGATTCGACTGACAGCATAGAAAAATGATGTTAATGCATGCCGGCATAGTTGGTTCTGCTTCTGATTGCCTCGGCTGGTGGTCACAGTTGCATATTTGTATGTAGGGTAATTGAATGGCTCAGCCAACAGCACAGGTAGCGAAATTGGTTTTATCCCCATCATAACGAGAACCTAAATATTAATCAGTTGCAGCATATACCAACTTATATCTACTTCATTTAATGCATAGAATTAAAAAAAATCATTTTTATGAAGTCACTTTTAAGTGAGACTCAATTGAAGGCAAAGTCGAACTGCTTCAGCTGTAACAATCTATGTGCATCTTGCTGAGCTCTTGTGTATTTCAAAGAGCTAAATTTGCCATCTGAAATTTGCCATATGACTACCTGTGGTAAGCTTATACTACAGCAATGAATAATTCATGCCGCCAGGGAACTAAAATTTTGATAACAGATGACTCACAAATCTTATTCCTCGACATATTACAATTATGTAACGTAATGTTACTGTTAGATTGCTTTTCAAATATACACTATTAGTTTGTTTTTTTCTCTTTTTTTCATAGTTTGAGGACACATAACATTGACATTTCTTCATATTTACATATAAAACAGTATCTACTTAAGACAAATTAAAGATAACATTGAAATATAAAATGCAGCTGATGTTGGCTTTCTTAGCTTTTCTCGTCATTTTGTAGGTTAAGTTCTTCAAAAATAAAATAGTTTCTGTCCCCATTTAATGTATCCACTGCTTATTGCTGCCTAACTTATCTAAGCTGGGCATGAATCAAAGAAGATTGATTGAGCACGTATAAACTTCAGTCCACCAATTCAGCGATTTAGTCTAATTCTGTTTTTTTTTTTTTTTTTGTATTTTTGTTGTGGTTATATACGTTACATATTTATCGTGACTGCTGACGAGTTTTTTAAGACTTTAGTTGTTTCTTTTTTATACTAGACTATTGATACAGTCATATATATGACTAACTTTTCTCTACACTTAAATTCTTAAAATTTGCTCCTTATATTACATGTATTTAGACATTGAAGGGGAAAAACGTCAAATGCAATGTAAACTACGTTATATGGGTTAGTCAACTTATCCTTGACAATGTCAATTACTTTGAAACAGCGATTTATGCACTAGCAGACAAAACCCAACATTATTTAGGGCGAATACTAACATGTGTATAACAATGCGTATCTTCTATTATAACGTAAATATGTAAATTTGGGTAGTGTAATTGACGTTGACGTCATACGTTAACGCCCCAACGTACAGAGGGCTAACATGTGTCATTTTGTTTCTTATTATTGTAGTTTCAGAAAATTATAGGGTACAAAACTCCCCCTGGGGGGGGGGGGGAGGGGGGTCTATGGTCAGCTCAAGGTCTATTTTATTTTCATTTCCAATTCAGAAAAAGATGGAAATAGAAATAAAAAGCAAATGTGTAAAACAGCTTTCAAGGGGCTTTATAATTGGTATATATACACAAAGTATGTCCTATTGACATTATTCTGTGCACTGGATATCTGGTTAGACACAAAATGAGTTTCTAGATGGAGGAACTTAAAATGTCTTAGATGGAAGAGATGATTCAAGTCAGACAGACATACAGTAACTTTATTCTTTCAATTACAAATATATTGGTATACTAATAGGCAGCAAGCGTATAATATATACATATAGGCCTAGTAAGATAAATCTCTAATGGTACAAAAATGCGCTGATAGCCATAGTCAAAATGTTTAAATATATTTTATTTAGCTTTTTCAATTGACATATGTATACTGGACATCAAAAGAAACACCCACAAGTTTAAGTTCGATTTTCTTTTGTCAGCTGATTTACAGTTTTACGTCAGGTATTGTGGAAAATACTGCAGATGTCTGCCTACAATATAAATATAAGCTTCCTGCAAAATTTAACCTTGATTTAAGTGTTATTTCCATTTATCGTGAAACATTTAAAGTTATTGTAAGAGTTGTCTTTCCTTTTGCAGTATAACAGAATGTTTCCAAAACGCAGCTCTAATGTGTGGTTATGAAAAAAACAGTCGGGATTATTATCATAGTGCTGCCCTTAGAAACTTGGCAGCAGTTTGAAGTTGAACGTTTGTCAAATTATCGCAATTGCAATTAAAGAGAAAATTTGGAAGTCCAATAACATCAAACGCTCTGCATTGCTACGAAAAATGTCTCGTGATGCAGATCTTTTCATTTTACTCTTGTAAATTCATTTTCACTCTTCGTGTGAACCTTTCTTTTCTTTTCTAAAAATACTGAGTGTTAAAAGGTCTATGGGATATCCAATGGTTAGCAAGTGTTACTGTTTCCACCGTCAACCTTCACCCGGTTGTTTCTCTAAAATGCAAGGCCCGATTGCTTGATTTTTTTGCTTTTTCTCACACTTGTTGCCGTCGGAATAGCATAAACAAAGTAACTTAAAATGTCTAACTAAAAGCATATACCTATACCTACAAGTAAATTGGGTGTATACACTGTATGCGTTTCTTTTGATGCTCAGTATACATACATGAACAGGTAATATACCAGTACAAGCTTTGGGATTAGGATATCTACATACATGAACATGTATGATATCAGCTTTGGGATTAGAACGGAAGCTGTATGCTTATTTTCGCTAGGAGCGGCTGTAGTGTAGAGGATAACACTCCGCACTACCAATCCAGGGGTCGCAAGATCGATCCCCCGCTTCTCCGGTCTGTCGGGTGAGACTTAAACCCGTCTCCACATGACCTCGTTGTTGTGGGACGTTAAACCCGAGTTCACTCATTTTCGCAAGAGACAAAATTATATTTAATTAAGCTTTAGCCAAAATTCCGATTTGCATAAATTATAATTGAGGTAATTTAGTAGTTTCGTTTTTTTTTTTTTTTTCTTGTTTGACCTTTCATTACAGTACAAAGTTTTCAGGATAAAAGAAAAAAATACCTTACCGAAATCCTTTGATCCCCCACTTTCGATTTTGACTCTCTCTCTCAGAAAATTTGCAACACATTTCAGTGGTAAACTAGGTTTTCATGGCATGTTCAGTTTTAGTCATATCAAAGGTGTGCTTAATGTCTAAAAGAGGGATTCCGGGACTCAAAAGAATTCTTATAATAAAGTTGGTTCTCGTCGAGTGGGCGTAGCATACTCTGTCCTCGAGCTTTCTGAAACAAGAAGCAACTGGCGGCGCCACTGAGTAGTAGGGCGATAACAAATGCTGCAATTAGACCATAAAAACCATTCTTTTCGAGGCAGAGGTCAGTGTCTGATTCCGTCTCCTTGGGCTGGTCTCCCTGCTCACCAGTCTCGTTCGGCTCTTCTGGAAAAATACTCACAGATTAATTCATTTATGCCATGTTGACTCTTCTGTTGTTATATACTGGACTATTCCATTCATCATTTTACGGGTGTCTGCTTTATTCATAGATATATTTTTCAATTTTATAAAAAGCGCTGTGAATTGTGTGGAGTAGACCCTGATCAGACGTCACATTTTGCGGCGTCTGCACTGTTTGTCCCTTTATGGGACACTAAGCATAAATGTGTTAATATCGACCCACCCATACCGTATTGGTTGGCCTGTGCCTATTTCCTATTTATATCAGAGGCATTAATGGGTTAAATGCAAGATTTTGCTCTTAGTGGGACCAACTTCTCCTTTAGGAGTAGACCCCTTTTAAGACGAAAATAAAAATAGTCTCCCCTGAAAGTACGATTACTCCAGTATGCAACATATACTTTTCTCGTTTATATGTTTTGTAAGGTGTCGTCTGTTGTCGCCCAGCGCCAACTTTGTAACATCAACCGCCCGTAGGGTATAGTCTTTGCAATGATTACCAATCTTGGTTGGTTGGTTTGGTTTTTTTTTTTTTTTTCGTTTTTTTTTTTTGGGGGGGGGGGTGGGGGGGGGGGTGGTTAACGGCCCTTTGAGACTATTTCAGTCTATATTGGGCTGTCTCCCAGAGAGTCGGAGGAGAAAGAAAAGTGACACTGTCTGTCGGACAGACGAGAGAGAATTTTTTTCCAAAAAAACCCGCCCGCACCTACTGCAAGTACAGTAGGCCCTTGCCCTACTTTTATCCAAATAAGCACGACGCCCCGGCACTGGAAGTTATAACCAGCGCCAGCGCCCGACCATCACTCCCCTCGATTACCCAGAGTCGTTGAAAAGTCCTATTTGATACCAAAGTTGAATAAACGGACAGATATAACAATACCTGTTTCAGTTTGATATGATACCACGTTGATTGTAGAGCTAACAGTAATTTCCTCGAACAGTGTAGAATTTGAAACCTCTCGTCTTTTTCTCCCAGCACCTGGACCACCAGGACATATCTAAATACAATACAAAACTTTCAAGTAGTAACACAAAGTAGGAACACTGTCATACAGACGACGCTGCACCGACGTCAATACGACGTTGTTTCCACGCTGTCTGCCTTACTGGTTGAAACACATGTTTTTTACAAATGGAAACTACTTTTATGAAGACTTGGCTGCTTCCCTGGATGGAAAAGCCCTTCAAAATGGGTGTATCCTTAAAGGAAAGGATGCAGTTATTCCTTTTAGAGTTGAACCTCATTGAGAAAGAAGGTAAACAAGAAAATGGTTGGGTTACTTCCTCTAAAAGTGTACATATTCACCTTAAGACCAACAAGACCGCTATATACCGTAATAACATGATTGGATGGATGGATGGATGACTTGCGGTTTTACGTTCTTTTTGACAGTATTTCAGTTATATCGGGACAATGGGACGGTGATAATGAAAGGCTGTGTACAATGGAATAAGTTCTGAATAGTAAGATACGTTTACGGCGTCTGATCTGGCGTTGTACTGTTGCCTATGCCTTTTTTTATAGGACGCCAAGCATAAATTGGGTTAAGCTTCTGGCGATGTGGCTAAACATTGTTTGAGGGACTGTGGAAACTTTTATGATGAAAGTAAGATATGTTGTCCAGCAACCCCCAGAACATACCGGAACCACGTTAAGAGACTTTTCCAATTAAAAAAATGGTTCAGAGTTGTGATTTAATGGTTTCGACAAAACAAGATTTAAAAATGTATTTATCTGAACTTCTATTCTTCTTAAAAAGTATAATTGTAAGATGAAACAACGGCACAACTAAACGTACAACATTTTGGCAATCGGCGCCGACACAAACTTCCAGTGTTGCCTCGAAAGTCATTGGGTCCACTTGTAGACCAGTCTTGGTGAACATAAATGCTTGGAACGCCACCTAAAACATCATATTATGGTAATTACTTATTTTTTTTTTCAAATATTTATTTTCTCAATGACAACATTGAAAGAAACATGAAATACTTTAAAATTAAAATCTTAGTGAGTTCATTCAAGAGCAGAGCAGACATTCAAAAGAATGAACATGGGCCAGACTTCGAAGTTTCGGCTATTCAAGTGGGCACAAAATGGTGAAACAGCGCAGAATCAACGTCGATGCGACGTCATGACGTTTCTTCGACATTGATGCAACGTCATTTCGACGTTATATATGTCTGCTAGGTTGTTTTATTCCGACAGAGACATTGTATGTCAGCTGTATTGAACAACAACGAAAACCACTCCGTACATTTAGTGAAGGCAGTACTCTCTTTACCAAAATATTTTACACATCAAAAACTATAAACATACGAAGCAGCTTCCTACGTCAAGCGTCTGTTGGGGAACATCGTTATTAGAATAAGAACAACAACACTCATATGGCAAGCGGTTAACAAGTTGAAAAAAATGTCAGATTGAAATCAGGGGCATAATTTTCTTAAAAGTTAATCAGTTCTAGCACGTTTCACGACACCTGTATACCGTATCTCATCATCTTGCTCGAACAGGTCAAGTCTGATGCTCTGGAAGAGCATGACGGAAAGGTTAGCATAGGTAGCAGAAACATTACCAATCTGCGGTTTGCCGATGACATACATGTAGACGCTCTAGCTGAGGATGAGCAGAAGCTCTAGTTGAAAGTCTCGACCAAACCTGCACAAGGTATAAGATGGAGATCAGTGCTGAGAAGACCAAACTGATGACAAACAGCGCAGATGGCATCCAGAGGGAGATCAAGGTAAAAGGACAGAAGCTGGGTACCGTAACAAGCTTCAAATACCTTGGAGCAGTTGCCTCAGATGATGGCTGAAAACAAGAGGTTCTCTCAAGGATTGCACAAGCCACTTCAGCTCTTACCAAGCTGAAACCAATTTGGAGAGATAAAACATATCTCTTGGATCGAAGGTGAAACTTATGCGCTCCCTTGTCATTTCCATATTTCTGTATGCCTGTCAATCGTGGACCTTGACAGCAGAGTTTGAGAAAAGAACGCAGTCCTTTGAGATGAGATGCTACCGAAGGTTACTGAACAGTTCGTACAAGGACCATACAACCAATGAGGAGGTTCACAGGAAAATCCAAGCAGCCATTGGAGAATATGATGAACTCCTTACACTGGTCAAGAAACGGAAACTAAGGTGGTTCGGTCACGTCTCAAGGTCTTCTGGTTTAGCAAAGACAATTCTTCAGGGCACAGTGAAAGGAAAACGAGAAAGAGGTAGACAGAAGAAGAGGTGACAAGACAATATTAAGGAGTGGACAGGGATGGATTTTGCCAGCTCAACTAGGGCAGCTGAAGACAGGACAAGGTGGAAAGGGATTGTTTCGAAGTCATTGGTGGTGCCCCAACGACCTAGTAAGGTTATGGGATAGAATAGAAATAGAATAGCTTAAATAATGAGATAATTTCCGGCAGCAGATACAACTCCATAATTAATGAATCCAGAGTAAGCTCACCTTTGCCGAATATTTTACTCAGCAAGGGCTACTAATATTAAGTATTAGTAATAATACTAATGATGATAATAATAACAGCTTCCTATGTTAAAGCGGTTCAGAAGTTGGATTCAATCGAGGGGTAATAACAGTCATTTTTATGGAATTTATCCAGAAGTTAACCAGTTCTTGCACATTTTCACCATGCTGTCTTGAAAAAAGTACCTATATGCCGTGTTTTGGTCAAGAGCCAGAGTACAGACTTCAGCCAAACGCAAGAAGCTAGTCTGTGTAGGAAGCTCTGAATGCAGATAAAAAAATGAATCAAAGTGAAACCCAGTTTGTGATATTATCCCTGATCTTAAGTACAATTTCCTGCCCCTAAACGATGTCAGCGCTGAGCACTGCCCGGCTGAAAAAGCACGCTTTCTCATCGTTTCTTTGTTCAAGCATCGATTGGCACAAAGTTGACTAGCAAGAAACCCATCCCACTGGGACTAACTGCAGTGTACTAGAATTCTTGATTGGTCGGCTATTTCGCGTACATTTTTTCTACTTCTGAGTAAAACTTTCGAACCTTTAAGTACCCAGTTCCCTCGTCGGTCACTTCCGCAAAATAAGGCTTGTCATTGCATCTGAAAATAATAAAAACAATGAAAATCAGAAATTATAGGATATACAGGGAATTAATGTAGAGATAGGTAATGTGGCAGCCTTGAGTTTATCATCAGAAAATTTGGTTCCATCCAAATAAGATTTCAAATTTCTAAACAGGTAATAATCATTGGGAACCAGATCTGCGTTTCAGTATCATTCGTTGATCCGGCTTTCAGTAGCCAGATAACATGCCTTCAATGATAGTTTTTCAATGAAATGCAATTCCAGAGAGAAACACACTTACCCCTTGGTGACTCCGCCTACGAGAGTAACTGCTGGACCACCACCATTAGATACGGTTATTTTAGATGCCAGAATGTCGAAATCAGGGGGTGCTGCAAAATACATTTAACATATAACATCCCTGTATGCGTGTACCTCGATAAAGAAGGAATTTGTTATTCTTATCTATTTATTTATTTACCAGTGTATAACATTAAAAGCGTTGCAAATGTTGACCTGCCGCCAAAGGAAGAAACAGTATCATCTAGACGGTGGGTCGGACCTCGGACTTTATGAAGGTGCTAACCTAAACCTAACATAATAGTAGCACAGACGGTTGGCGCCTGATCGGTTTTATTATAGATGTTTTGCGACAAATGCTTGTGGGTTAACCTAATCAAGATTAACAGCTTTGCTTACCTCTTCGATTGCACGACAGTGGGTTAGGCCTCGGACTTAATGAAAACGCCGACCTAAACCTAACATAATAGTAACACAGACGGTTGGCGCCTGACACCTCGTCTGCTCCGGAATTTCAGTATTGCTATTTCTGTGAGTCCTCATGTTTATTTTATCTTAGTTTTAATTTTGATTTTTGTATTTCTGAGATATTACACTTATGAGCTAGGAATCTTCCACGCAAACCGAACAACTAAGTGTCCGATGAACCAAAGCAGAACCAATGGCGAGAGTTGGTCGCGTCTGCAAACCGGTTGAGCCCCCAGTAATTTCATTACTGGCCGTCCCAAGGCGGTACTTCTGTTTTGGTTCTGCTTGTTTTTTTAATGTGTTGTTTGTTGCTATTTCTGTTATTGATATATTATTTGTCATCGCAAAGTTCCAAACAAAATTCATTTCTCATATTTACGGCTGTAAAGGACGCTAACATGTTTTGGTTTTATCAGTGGGACTTAACCTACGCAGCGAAAACATAATGTTGAAACAAGGGTCTATCAACGTCGATGCCACGTCAATGTTATGACGTGACATCGACGTTGATAGACCCTTGTGAAAGGGACATTGAATCGACGTCAGTTTGAGTTGTTTAAACATTGTTACCTTATGGTTATGTACCTGAAATAAAGAGGCTGTCTAGTCTAATGTGCATGTAGAGCTGTGTGGCCACTGGCACTGTCACCACCGCAGCCGCTGTGTGGTCCCCGGAGTTTTGATTGATTCTCATTGTGGCGGTTGGTTGAATTTCTGATTGGATGGACGCTGTTGCTGGCTTCGGCCTGGCAATACATAATACAGTTAACCGTAGCTACAGTCAGAGAGTAGTTTTCTCCCCTTCTCCTCGGAAAAATGGCTATAGGAAATATATTGGATCGTTCCAACCTCATAGAGCCACCCTCCACTTCCCATATTGCCCTTTCCCCCACCGGAAAAAATGGATATTAGAGTACTTAGTTTATAGTAGGATTTCCAGTTATACAGATAGCTGATTACACGCACATATACACACGCACAGACGCATGCATATTGGCACGTACACAAAACCATGTTCAGACCCACATGACAATGGTAATTCATTTCATTTCTTTCTTGCTTGGCAATGGCTGGAGAAGAAAACAACCTAAAACACTTCTGATTATTGCCTCGCCACTATTTCTACCCAGACAGACAGACGGACAGCATATAAACAGGCACAGGAAAGGTGCATTATTCTTACTTTATACTAGAAATTGAACAATTGTATGCAAGCAGTGTAGAAGCTGATCAGACGCCGCGTTCTGCGGTGTCTTATCTGGGTCTGCACAGTTTGCAAAAGTCCCTTTTATGGGACACTAGGCATAAAAGGTTAAAAGATTTGACATAAGGTATAACTCGTTCAGAGGATTCTCAGCGTGGGTCATGTTAAGATAAGGTAATGGTTTAGTGTGAAAAATCGGGCGTTTTTTTCACAAAATTCTTTCAAAATGAAAATTTTCAAAACTAACACGACTGGTTTGTCCAACTTTTATAAACTCGAATGCAGATGTATAAATGCCCCTCTTTGATTCTTGTTATGAAACCTGTTATTACAAGTCTCTTAACGGACGGACAATAAAAGGCTTGATCTAAATCACACGGGTCCCAAAATAGTCCCGGGTATCAGGCCGATAGCGGGGACATTGAAAAGGATAAAACGATACGCTTAACTGAGCAAACTCTTTAGAATAAGATACTAACGAAACAGTGACCCCAGCTTGTACTTTGATTGTTGAATTGCCACGAACACATTCTATGTCCTTTCTAAAATCACCCGCTGCAGTCACACCCAGGCTCAACGTCACCTGTGCTTGGTATTTTGTGTCCTGAAAATAAACGTTAATAGATATCAAACACAAACACACGCACATAGACACATACACGCTCACGCGCACGCACGTTACGAGGTTTGCACCGACGTTGTACATAAAAACGATCTGCGCACGAGGTTTACATTGACCTTGTAGACGTAAAAGGGGAAATGTGCACGAGGTTTGCAAGTACAATGTAGACTTTAAAGAAGAACTGCGCACGAGGTCTGCATTGACCTCGTAGACCTAAAAGTAGAAGTGCGCACGAGGTTGTATGGATCTTGTAGTCTTATACACGTGTTTTGCACCGCCCTTACTACGCATGATGTTTGCATGGACCTAGTAGACTTAAAGGTAAAACTGCGCACGAGGTTTGCATGGACCTAGTATACCTAAAAGTAGCACTGCACACGAGGTTTGCATGGACCTAGTAGTCTAAAAAAAGCTGAGCATGAGGTTTTCATGGGTCTTTTGGACTTAAAATATTATTAACGAGGCTGGCACAGACAGCAACTGGACATTCTAGACTTGAAAGCCACTCTAACGGAACATCCAGGAAAACTCATGACAGGCCCGCCCGCAGAAGAGAGTGATCAAACTCGGCCTAAGATACTTATAGGGAATCTTCGCATGCGTTATTAGCATGAATATAATTGGTAGTCGTTAACTAACTCTGTGGAAGTTTAAAACATTTCTGAAGAAATGTTTCTTACACACACACACACACACACACACACACACACACACACACACACACACACATGAGAAAGAAACAAACAAAAATCAACAACAGACAAGAGGGCCCTGAGGCCCTGAATCGCTTACCTAAGTATGGTGACCATGTAACCCCGGTGCCGTGAGGTCGACTTCCGATTTTCAGTAGGTTCTGCTTGTCTGAATACCTACGGTCGGGTTGCAGGCCTAGGTGGCCACGTTGGTCATGTGACCTAGACCGCTTGAATAAATTTTCATTCCCTCAGCCCCTGGAGGATGTGTATGAAATTTGGTTAAAATTAGCCCAGTGGCTTTTGAGAAGATGTCTGAAATTGTCAAAATATCAGAGACATGGGTCAGAGGTCAAAGAATGACCTTGACCTCTTGCACCCACAAATCTTTCATGTACGACTGTATATACCAATTTTTAGGCCAAAATCTTTTAAAGTTGCCATGAAATCTTATGTTCTAGCATTTTCCCATACTTTACCTTGCCTTAAGAAAGGCCAAGGTCAGCCCAAGGTCATCATTTGAACAATCTTGATAGAACTCAAGTACCTGATGCTATATACCAAGTTTCAAGGCCAGCGATCATTTGGTTCTGGAGAAGAAGATTTGTAAAGGTTTTTGCCACATATAGCATGGCGGCCATGTTGGTCATGTGTTCTTGGACGGACACACGGCGCCCCTTGGGTAACGTCGATACGAGAATTGAACAGAACAGAACAGTTGGTCATGTGACCCAGACCGATTTAGAGGTTCTATATGAAATTTGATTACAATTGGCCCAGTGGCTTTTGAGGAAATGTGTGAAATTGTCAAAATATGAGAGACCAGGGTCAAAGGTCAAAGAATGACCTTGACCACTTGTACATATTAATTTTCATGTACTCATTAAGATGACTGTATATATACCAATTTTTAGGTCAAAATTTTCTACAGTTTCCAAGAAATATTATGTTCTAGCATTTTCTAGCATTTTTCCATATAAAAGCTATAGAAAGCAAATTCGACCCAAGGTCATGATTTGAACAATCCTGGTATTACTCGCGTACCCGATGCTACATACCAAGTTTCAAGACCATCGGCTTGTTGGTTCTGGAGAAGAAGATTTTTAAAAGTTTTTTACCGTATATGGGCGTGGCGGCCATATTGGTCATGTGACACAGACCATTTGAATAATATTTCGTTCCATATTGTTCCCATAAGGCCTGGATGCTATATATGAATTTTGGTTACGATTGACCCAGTGGTTTTTGAGGAAAAGTCGTTTGAAATTGTGGACGGCGGACGGCGACAACGGACGACGGAGCCTGCCTATACTATAAGCTCCCCCGTAGCCTCCGGCTCAGGTGAGCTAAAAAGACGGAATCAAATGACTTGAGCATAATTATTTGTTTGAGAAAATCTGAAGTTTCTGTTTTAAGAATTACAGTATTCAATTTCACACTGTTTGCCATGCTCCTATATCGATGGCGTCATAGATACGTTACCATAGCAACTATGGAATTACCATTTGTTGTGTTAAGTACCTTGAAAGATTGTCGTCTCGACGACGTCACTCCCACATCAATAAGAATTCTCAGCTGCTATGAAAACAGATTTATGAAGTCATTTTTCAATGACATTACAAACTGAAATTCTTTCAACAGAAACTTCAGATTTTCTTTAACAAATAATTAGTCTCATATGTTTTATAGAAAACCCTAAATTATCTGTGTACGGCCTTCTTATCTGGAGCACTGTAAATTACTTACCCAGTCTAGGTTACAATTATTGAATGTAACATCCTCATCATCGTCAGCCAGCCCACTACCGCCGTTCTCACCTTCACCTGACGTACAGCCGTCAATGTAGACAAATTTACTCTGAGCATTGACCACTTTCAGCGTTACTGACTTGTCTGCTGCACAACTAAGAACAGTCACTGTCGGCGGAAATTAGAAATGAAAAGAATTATTGTTCTCACCCTTTTAGGACACAGCTCTGAAACAACGACCTATTGCCGTCGATGCAAGATGAAACAACGTCATGTTAACGTCGAATCATTATGGCATTACGTTTTGGTATGATAAATATATTTAAATATATTTATCATATATGACGTTGCTCTTCTAAACAAGGGAAAATGACTATTTATAATTCTTTTATCGTATCCAATTTTAATTATTGTCCCATGGCTTGGCATTTTTGTAGCACTGCCAGCATGAATAAAATAGAAAAAGTTCAGAAGAGGGCATTGCGCGTCACCAATAATGATTGCACGTCATCTTTAGAGAGCTGCTGATAACAACTAACACTGGTCCCTTACATGTAAGAAGGATGAGACAGATGGCAGATTGTTAATATCTCCTTCTTACATTAAGGACCTGCTAACTATAAAAGATTCATCTTATAATTTCAGGAGTGAGAAGCAAGCCACTCTGCCACAGGTGAAGAGTACGACCGAACAGTATGAGATTGGCCGAGTCCTACCCTCAGTTCAGGAGACTGCTCCATACCTGGGATGGCCTTATTTGCAAATGTCCGACATGTTCTGTTTAAATTTTATGTTTGTTTTAATTTCAGTTTTCTTATTTATATGACCCTTAGTACTTCATTTGTGTAGCCACCCCATTTCGTTTCGTACTTAGGGTGATTTTCAGGGGCGTAACTAGGGGCAAGTTCATGATACGCACAACCATGTTTTATGCTCTACTTCTTGAAAGGAAAGCTAGTATTTCAGCCACTTTAGTAATCGGTATTGAAATCTTGTCTAATTTATAAAATTTCACTTTGCAAATATGCAGGTGCGTTTTGAAATTTTGTCAATTTTGACAAAATTTCAATACGCACTTGCGTATTTGTCGTAAACGTAGCTACGCCCTTGATTTATTTTCATCCTTTTGGTCCACTTATACCTCTTTTCGCATTTCGTCAAAAGTTGCACTTATGTGAACTGAACAATTCTTATGTGTTCTAATTTTTAGATGTTCTGTACTAGCTGTGATGTATCTTAATCTGTATTTTTTAGTTTATCTTATCCTGTTTTTCTCTTGTCTTATCTATCTAACCTTTCTATATATATATATTTGTATATTGTTTAATCTGTATTATGTTGCATGCTGTGATACTATGTGGTACATGTATATTTAAATTTGCACGACTGTTTTTATTGCATGCATTTCTATTGTATTACTTTTGTTTATCGAAGTAAAAGTTCTACTGGGCCTATGCTATCATGTTACTAATATTCAACAAAAAATAAAATTTCTATGTCTATGCCTGCGCTAAAATATGAGTCTGCCAATATTACACTTAATACATATACATACAAACATCATAACAGAGGTTCAGATAGAAATGAGTAGCCTACCTGCTGAGTATCTGAGATATTTTCTGCACCGGTCCATTGAACTATACCTTGTGGCATCCCATTAGAATCGCCTCGATGAAGCAATTTTAAGAGATGTCACAATGTATAGTTTAATAGAAAAGGACAAAAATTGTTAATAATTTACAAGAAATTTCTTTATTATCTGGAGCAATGGTATATCATGAACGCAAAAACTAATGTGCGCCAATATGTCATTTTCATTAAACCGTGAAAAGTTAATACCGCGGGTATTAAATGATTTAAGGTAGCAAAAAAAAAACCTTACCATCAATAGAAACAGAACTTGCCGCCTGAACCAGACACATCAAGACCAGTATGAAAGCCTGTGCTGTGATAATGTTGCTCATGCTGAAATATAGATAATGAGTGGGTGTTACAGCCCTGCCAGTGAGCTCACAGTGGACTCTTCTATCACATTGGACTGGTTTAAATAATCATTTTAGGGGTGTCTGCTTTAGTTATTTACCATTTTGTAGAAATTGTTTCTAATTTTATGCAGACAGTGCAGACCCTGATCAGACTCCCCGTTCCTTAGCTGCAATGATAAAGCTACAACTGATTATAGTCCAGGACTGCATTGTCGCCGCAACTTTTATGATTGTATAGTTCTGAGTAATATTATTATAGACCAGGACTGCATTGTAGCTGCAACTCTTATCATTGTATAAGTCTGAGCAATACTATTATAGTCCAGGACTGCATTGCGCCGCAAATCTCATGATTGGTTAGTTCTGAGCAATATTATCATAGTCCAGGACTGCATTGTCGCTGCAACTCTCATGATTTTATAGTTCTGAGCAATACTATTATAGTCCAGGACTGCATTGTAGCCGCATCTCTTATGATTGTATAGTTCTGAGCAATACTATTATAGACCAGAACTGAATTGTCGCTGCAACTCTCATGATTGTATAGTTCTGAGCAATATTATTACAGACCAGAACTGCATTGTCACCGCAACTCTTATCATTGTATAGTTCTGAGCAATACTATTATAGTCCAGGACTGCATTGCGCCGCAAATCTCATGACTGTAGAGTTCTGAGAGATAATATTATAGTCCAGAACTGCATTGTAGCCGCATCTCTCATGAATGTATAGTTCTGACCAATACTATTATAGTCCAGGACTGCATGGTAGCCGCATCTCTCATGAATGTATAGTTCTGAGCAATATTATTATACGAGGGTCATCCAAGAAAGAGTGGACTTTTGTGACTGTATATATTTTTCATATCGAAAATATAACCACTTCGTGGCGAATCATATAGCACATACTAGTAGTATTTCAATACTCATATCGACGTTGTCCCCGCACCTCAGCGGAACGAATCCATAGCCGCAGTAACGGGGCGCCGAGCGTCCTTCCAATATATAGCGCATACAAAAAAGTATCCAAATTTTATATCTGACCGTTGATTTCTTGTTGCCTAGCAATAACAGAAGGCAAGGGAAAAGCTCCTGGCCAGGTTTGTAAAAATGGTTGCCATGGTTACTGGAACCTTCCTATTAAGTCCAAAAATATTTAGTTTCATATCTTACTATGTTTGAATCACACTTTGTGAAAATAACTTAGTTTGGAATAACATTGTCGAAAAAGCGAGGAATATTAGTTTAAAATTTGAAAATAATTGCGAAACTTGAGCAGTGTAATTGGGGGTTTGGGTGAGAAAGGTATTATAAATCAAAAGTAAATTTACAAACTGGTAAGCTCTTAACTCTAAAATGTGAGATATACCATATTAATTAAAATGCACATATTGAAGAAACACACGGTTGATGTGCTTTATGTCGCTTAGCAACAGAAAATCATGCAAAGTACTTAAGGTCATATTTCTTGGAATAGAATGGTTGCGAGACAACCATTCTTCAATGGGCTGATGGATAGTCAAAATGCTATGAGCAAAATTCAAAAGAAATGCAACAAACTATAGAAAATGTCAAAATGTGTTCGGATACCACTATTTGGATAAATGCCAGACCTTAACACCTACCTGTGTGGTTTAATTATGATGCAAATTCCGGCCAAAGACTAATCCAGTGCCTTACATTTCGAACAATAACCGAATAAGTTGTTGGCAAAATTTGATGAAATGTATACTACGGAGAAGCTAGATATTGGTCTTCCAAAGAAACGTCAAATTCTCGAGTAACGGGGTAGTAAAATATCAAACAACTCCCACTCTTTATTGGATGACCTCTTAGACCCGGACTGCATTGTCGCCGAAACTCTCATGACTGTATAGTTCTGAGCAATACTATTATAGTCTAGGACTGCATTGTAGCCGCATCTCTTATGATTATATAGTTCTGAGCAACATTATTATAGACCAGGACTGCATTGTAGCTGCAACTCTTATGATTGTATAGTTCTGAGCAATACTGTTATAGTCCAGGACTGATTGGTAGCCGCAACTCTTATGATTGTACAGTTCTCAGCAACATTATTATAGACCAGGACTGCATTGTCGCCGCAACTCTTATGATTGTATAGTTCTGAGCAACATTATTATAGACCAGGACTGCATTGTCACCGCAACTCTTATGATTGTATAGTTCTGAGCAATATTATTACAGACCAGGACTGCATTGTAGCTGCAACTATTATGACTGTATAGATCTGAGCAATACTATTATAGATCAGGACTGCATGGTAGACGAAACTCTTATGATTGTACAGTTCTCAGCAACATTATTATAGACCAGGACTGCATGGTAGCCGCAACTCTTATGATCGTATAGTTTTGAGCAACATTATTATAGACCAGGACTGCATTGTCACCGCAACTCTTATGATTGTATAGTTCTGAGCAATATTATTACAGACCAGGGCTGCATTGTAGCTGCAACTCTTATGATTGTATAGTTCTGAGCAATACTATTATAGACCAGGACTACATGGTAGACGAAACTCTTATGCTTGTACAGTTCCCAGCAACATTATTATAGACCAGGACTGCATTGTCGCCACAACTCTTATGATTGTATAGTTCTTATCAATATTATTACAGACCAGGACTGCATAGTCGCCGCAACTATGATGATTGTATAGTTCTGAGCAATACTATTATAGACCAGGACTGCATGGTAGCCGAAACTCTTATGATTGTATAGTTCTATGCAGTAATATTATAGACCAGGACTGCATGGTAGACGAAACTCTTATGATTGTACAGTTCTCAGCAACATTATTATAGACCAGGACTGCATTGTCGCCGCAACTCTTATGATTGTATAGTTCTGAGTAATATTACTACAGACCAGGACTTCATTGTCGCCGCAACTCTTATGATTGTACAGTTCTCAGCAATATTATTACAGACCAGGACTGCATTGTCGCCGCAACTCTTATGATTGTATAGTTCTGCGCAATATTATTATAGACCAGGACTGCATTGTCACCGCAACTCTTATGATTGTATAGTTCTGAGCAATATTATTACAGACCAGGGCTGCATTGTAGCTGCAACTCTTATGATTGTATAGTTCTGAGCAATACTATTATAGACCAGGACTACATGGTAGACGAAACTCTTATGCTTGTACAGTTCCCAGCAACATTATTATAGACCAGGACTGCATTGTCGCCACAACTCTTATGATTGTATAGTTCTTATCAATATTATTACAGACCAGGACTGCATAGTCGCCGCAACTATGATGATTGTATAGTTCTGAGCAATACTATTATAGACCAGGACTGCATGGTAGCCGAAACTCTTATGATTGTATAGTTCTATGCAGTAATATTATAGACCAGGACTGCATGGTAGACGAAACTCTTATGATTGTACAGTTCTCAGCAACATTATTATAGACCAGGACTGCATTGTCGCCGCAACTCTTATGATTGTATAGTTCTGAGTAATATTACTACAGACCAGGACTTCATTGTCGCCGCAACTCTTATGATTGTACAGTTCTCAGCAATATTATTACAGACCAGGACTGCATTGTCGCCGCAACTCTTATGATTGTATAGTTCTGCGCAATATTATTACAGACCAGGACTGCATTGTCACCGCAACTCTTATGATTGTATAGTTCTGAGCAATATTATTACAGACCAGGACTGCATTGTCACCGCAACTCTTATGATTGTATAGTTCTGCGCAATATTATTACAGACCAGGACTGCATTGTAACCGCAACTCTTATGATTGTATAGTTCTGCGCAATATTATTACAGACCAGGACTGCATTGTCACCGCAACTCTTATGATTGTATAGTTCTGCGCAATATTATTACAGACCAGGACTGCATTGTCACCGCAACTCTCACGATTGTTTAGTTCTGCGCAATATTATTACAGACCAGGACTGCATTGTCACCGCAACTCTTATGATTGTATAGTTCTGCGCAATATTATTACAGACCAGGACTGCATTGTCACCGCAACTCTTATGATTGTATAGTTCTGAGCAATATTATTACAGATCAGGACTGCATTGTCGCCGCAACTCTTATCATTGTACAGTTCTCAGCAATATTAGCACAGATCAGGACTGCATTGTCGCCGCAACCTTTATGATTGTATAGTTCTGAGCAATATTATTACAGACCAGCACTACTATTATAGACCAGGACTGCATGGTAGCCGAAACTCTTATGATTGTACAGTTCTGAGCAATACTATTATAGACCAGGACTGCATGGTAGACGAAACTCTTATGATTGTACAGTTCTCAGCAACATTATTATAGGCCAGGACTGCATTGTCGCCGCAACTTTTATGATTGTATAGTTCTGAGCAATATTATTACAGACCAGGACTGCATTGTCGCCGCAACTATGATGATTGTGTAGTTCTGAGTTATATCATTACAGACCAGGACTGCCTTGTCGCCGCAACTCTTATGATTGTACAGTTCTCAGCAATATTATTACAGACCAGGACTGCATTGTCGCCGCAACTCTTATGATTGTGTAGTTCTGAGTTATATCATTACAGACCAGAACTGCATTGTCGCCGCAACTGTTATGATTGTACAGTTCTCAGCAATATTATTACAGACCAGGACTGCATTGTCGCCGCAACTCTTATGATTGTATAGTTCTGCGCAATATTATTACAGACCAGGATTGCATTGTCGCCGCAACTCTTATGATTGTATAGTTCTGAGCAATATTATTACAGACCAGGACTGCATTGTCGCCGCAACTCTTATGATTGTACAGTTCTGCGCAATATTATTACAGACCAGGACTGCATTGTCGCCGCAACTCTTATGATTGTACAGTTCTCAGCAATATTATTACAGACCAGGACTGCATTGTTGCCGCAACTCTTATGATTGTATAGTTCTGCGCAATATTATTACAGACCAGGATTGCATTGTCGCCGCAACTCTTATGATTGTATAGTTCTGAGCAATATTATTACAGACCAGGACTGCATTGTCGCCGCAACTCTTATGATTGTACAGTTCTCAGCAATATTAGCACAGATCAGGACTGCATTTTCGCCGCAACCTTTATGATTGTATAGTTCTGAGCAATATTATTACAGACCAGCACTACCATTATAGACCAGGACTGCATGGTAGCCGAAACTCTTATGATTGTACAGTTCTGAGCAATACTATTATAGACCAGGACTGCATGGTAGACGAAACTCTTATGATTGTACAGTTCTCAGCAACATTATTATAGGCCAGGACTGCATTGTCGCCGCAACTCTTATGATTGTATAGTTCTGAGCAAAACTGTTACTTGTTCGGGTTGTCCGTTCAACTGTTATGGGAGTGGTGTTTTCAGTTTTCAGTTGAGGTAGCTGAACCACCGAGCTTTTCATTCGATTTATCGTACGTGCCTTTCCTGAACTTTGTCAGTTTTAGGTGTATACTTCTTTCCCTTTAGGTTTTGAGGGCGGGATATGGGGTCTGATTGTTTTGTTGCGGCCGAGGTGTACAAACTGCACTTACTTTCACCAGTAACTGACAACTGCCCTTCTTGAATCAGCGGAAGGAGAAATGAAAGTAAGTGGCCGGACCGAACATCGAACCCAGGGCCTCTGGCTTATAAGTCAGACGCCCTACCGACTGCGCTTCGCGACCCGGCAACCAAATTAAGTGTTGTACTTAATTCGTAATATAAATATCAATCATGTTGGACCCTATTTTAGCAAAATATCTTAGCCCTATTTTCGTTTTCCACATTTGGGCTTTTAAAGTCAGAAAAAAAAACTGAGGCATTGGCCAAAAGTCCAGAATCAAAAGTAAAAATGTTCAGACATTCACTAAATGTCAAAAGCGAAAGTTATGATATTTCAGACAATTCAGAGCTCCAGATAAGGTTGTTTTTTTTTTTTGGATAATTCAAAAATATTTTTTTTTCTTATTTCTACTGCTAATTTAGCGCAATTTGATTGGTCAAGAGCGTACAGCAAACAGCGTTTATACTACATGTAGGACGGTGAAGTTGGTTTGCTTTTCGTTTATCGCTCAGTTTCGTTTTTCGCTTTTCGTTTTTCGTTTTTCACTTTTCGTTTTACGTTTTTCACTTTTCGTTTTTCGTTATTCGACATTCAAACTCTAGTTTGACCTTCGCATTAAAGTTGAATAACGAATTTTGAGATTCGAAATGCTATTTTGATATTCGCACTAAAGCCGAATCGAATGTCAAAATACCATCTTCGGCCAAAGTTCGAATGTCAAAAACAGAATTTCGAATGTCAAAATACCTCATTCGGCCTTGGTTTAAATGTCAAAATAGGATTTCGAATGTCATAATACTCTATCCAAATGTCATATTAGGATTTGGAATGTCAAAATACCATATTCGGCCTGAGTTCGAATGTAAATATAGGATTGCGAATGTCAAAATGAGATATTCGGCTTCAGTGCGAATGTTAAAAATAGGATTTCGACTGTCAAAATACGATATTCGGCCTGAATTCGAAAATCAAAATAGGATATCGATTGTCAAAATTCGCTATTCGACTTCAGTGCCAATGTCAAAATAAGATTTCTAATATAAAAACACCATATTCGGCCTGAGTTCGAATATTAAAATGGGATTGTGAATGTCATAATTTGATATTTGGCTTCAGTGCGAGTGTCAAAATAGGACTTCGAATGTCAAAATAGCATATATGACTTAACTTCGAATGTCAAAATAGCATATAAGGCCCCTATTTGAATGTCAAAATAGGATTTTGAATGTCAAAATTCGATATTTGGCTCTAGTGCGAATGTCAAAATAGGATTACGAATATCTAAATACCATATTTGGTTTCAGTTTGAAAGACAAAATATATAGGATTTCGAATGTCAAAACACCATACTCAGCCTGAGTCTGAAAGTCAAAATAGGATATGGAATGTCAAAATTCGATAATCGGCTTCAGGCGAATATCATAAAAGGATTTTGAATATCAAAATACCTTACTCGGCCTGAATTCGAATGTCAAAATAACATTACGAATATCAAAAATACCATATTTGGCTTTAGTTCGAATGTCAAAATAAGATTTGGAAAGTCAAAATACCATATTCGGCCTGAGTTCGAATGACAAAATGAGTTTCTGATGTCAAAATTCGATATTCGGCATCAGTGCGAATGTCAAAATAGGATTTCGAACGGTCAAAATTCGATATTCGGTTTCGGAAATAGGACTTCGAATGTCAAAATGCCATATATAGCTTCAGTTCGAATGTCAAAATAGGACTTGGAAAATCAAAATACCATATTCGGCCTGAGTTCGAATGTCAAAATAGGATTTCGAATTTCGAAAAGCGAAAAACGAAAAGCGAAAAACGGAAAACAAACCAACTTCATCTTTCTGTTTAAACTTCGATAAATCCCTTGAACTGGAAATCGGGAACTTGTTTGGACTTTTTTTTGCGGCAGTTTCTAAAATACTCGATATAGCTGACATTTTTTAAGAAAAAAAATGACCGAGTTGGAATTATAAGAATTAAATTTTATTGTTTTGTTGATTTTATGGATGTGTAAATGCCGGCGACTCACAAACTTAACATAAGCCCTTGTAAACGCCGGCGAATCACTCACAAACTTAACATAAAGCCACTCGGGCTTTATTCAGTTTGTGAGTGATTCGCCGGCGTTTACACATCGATAAAATCCACGAAAATAAAATTCATTTCTATAATGAAAACCTAGGTTGCTACCCTCATTAGATCGTCTCAGCGAAAATCGGAAGTCAGTAATTGCTTTTTCCATATTTTTCTCAGAAAGGCTCTTAATAATTACCTCAACATTTTTTCAGGTAAGTCCAAAAATATTTTATATGTTTGATCTGGCACAGCTGTCTATCTTTTTTCTGAATACCCGATGATCAGAAAATTTAAGTTAATGTACTTAAGTATTGGGGCATCTATAAAAAAAAAAATTCAATTTGTCCCAAATGTTAAATAATTATTTTAGGTGTCCCCAAATTTAGGCACATTACAGTAATACACAATTTATCATTTCATAATGTCAAGACTGCGCATTTGAGAATGCAAATGCAAACAGCGAAGATTTAGACCAGCCAGCACAACTGCGCAGATCGAAAGAGTGCTGTTCTAGATAATGTGGGTGATTACAGAATGTAGATGATTACAGAATGCCCTGGATGTGCGACTGTGCAGGCTGTTCTTGCAACCGCTGCTGGCAGATGCCAAATTGTGGGTTTATACTCGAACAGTATTATTTATCTATTCAATATTCTAATTAATTGTGTTAGGTAGCGGGAGTATAGTGACCGGGACGAGGTTTGATGGTGCCTCACAGTGATGCCCTCCTGACCTACTGTAGACGACAGATAGACGTTAATAGCCTCCTAATCTAGACCATCAAAGTATCTGTTTTACCCTGAGACAAGTAGAGACATCCAAAATACATTTTTCCATTATTCTATTTACGATTTTTCTCATAAAAATGATAGTGCTTTTACGTGATAATGTGCCACATACGTTGTGAGGTAGTCAAATTAATGCAACTATTGGTGCATGTTTGCCCACCATTATTACAAGGGGGAACAACTTGACCTCACTGAGAAGGGACGGACAAGAAATAAGAAAATGGAAGAACTGTTTCTCCAGAAAATGTACCAATTCCTCATAATAGTCTTTCGCATTATCTTTATTTGTTTATTCTGTTTTTGGAGTGGTGATTCACAGCTGACTGTATATCGCAAAAAAAGATAAATTAATAAATACATAAATAATTATACTGATGATAACACATTTAAAGTTGCTATTCATTGTCGACTGCAAACTTGTCATGCTGCCATTAGTGTCACACTATCGGGCCATCTTTATTGATAAGTCAAGTGATCGTATAGTTTTCTAAGTTTATTAAAGTTAACATTTCCGCAACTACTAACTACCCAGGTTCATAGTAATTCAGATTCATTGTTTCTTCTTTATTATTTCCTAGTTACACCTTAAATCCAATCAAAAGCCAAAATCCTAATCCCCCGAGCGTGATGTGCTTCTGTTTTATATAATGAAAGGTCAGGCACTTTATTATCATAAAGTTCGAAGAGCAATTTCCATGGTGATATTGCTTACGTATTTCATACTACCTCTATGCCTAACGTGTTATTACCAAATAAGTTCACGGCATATACCTGAATCGCTATTTCTTGGAAATTATACATTCGCTTGCTCAAATTACAGTCATGAATCATCGACCCATTTAGGCTACTTGAAATTACGCAGGTTTTCTGAGACATACCTAATACAAAGAGTTCTTAGTCCGAAATAAAAATTGCTGAAAATCTAATTGCAAGGGCACTCTGTGACAGACCTTCCCTTCTTAAGATTTTATGGAATTTTTTATAGCTTTTACATTTTCAGTTTGCCTTATATAGTACTTTTGAATTCATATAGAAACTTACATTTCTTACTAAACAAGAACTATTCCGAGTCTACTACAAATAATATAGCAAATAATTAAAATTCAAAAAGCATGCATTAAAATTACTCTTAATGTTTAATGCACTTTAAATGTTTTATACACTTTGAAAGTCACTGTTCTAGCAAACTGCTCACTGCTTTATTCTTATATTATTCTAAATAAGTCCATTAAATATGAATGAACATCTTCCCATGCACTAACAGAGACTGAATAAAACTAGATTTATTCTGAAAGTTTTAAGCACTGTCAAATTTTAGAACTCTTCACTGCCATCAGTCGTTGTCCTTCAGTCTACCCAAGTGTCATACGGTTGTTTAGAATATGACACACAGGCACGGTTGTCTTGAATGCCTGTTATACCTGACGTTTTGTACCGACAATCCCAAATTCTGGCAGCTATCTCAGGATTAAGAACTGTCCCAACGATAAAACATATCATCCCATGTTGTCGATGCAGTTTGCATGAAGCATATACTGCTACTTCAGCATGATACAGATATCTTAATCGGTATCTCCCACTTGAGTGATATATGTTCACATAAAAGATATAATGTGTCCAGGTAACTTTTAATTCAGGAGAAAGTCTGGCAAGTGTCCATACAGGTAAGCAGAATAATAGAGAGTTTCCCAGAATTGATTCACAGGTTATCTGAAGTCTTGATAACAATACATCTAGTCTCTGACATAAGCATAAGAAAGTTCCCACAGTTTCCTGAATAGTTTCATTGAAAAAGTTCCAGCCAATATTTCCTCGAGTTTACTAAACCACACTATATACCTATATACATGTCCTCTATATATGACACACTGATTAAATACGGTTACATAGGTCCACACTGATAAACTATATTCTAAATGTCACTCTTTATTTACAAGTCATCAACTCTGTATTCTCAAGTCCCTTCGAAATGCCAGCTCGAGGCATCTTCAAAAGTTCTTCGTGTCAACATGACATAATTACGTCCATAAACGTAATCCAACGACGGTATCATATTCCTCTCGTCGTTACTCATGTCGGGAGTGATTGAAAATTAACCATCTTTGACCAACCTAGGTCCTCTGATCTCTGTCAGCTCCCTGACCTTCAGAAAGGCTTCCTTGGATTGGCCTTCACTGGAAAAACTCAACACAACAAAACATGAGCAAAACATAGAGGCTTGGCAACATCATATGCCCACATTGCATATGTGACAAAGAAATGCAAATCCATAACAAACATTAGAAATCGAAAAATTTCAATACTGCCCAACAATGTTCCAAATGTAAGAAGTGCCAACAACCTCAAAAGTACATCACAACACAAAAGTCAACACAATTATACCCTTGGCATATAGCCAAACCATAAAGTACCATATGCATTAAATGATGCTGCGAACCAAACGCACCAGCTGCTCAAAGCTGACATCAACATAATGGTCCTTACACCGCATTACATGATGCATACTCAATGCATCATGCAACTCTTAAGTGCTAGTCCATATTGGTGCAGGAAAAAACATCCTAAAGTAAGCTTAACCTTTTACAAAAGTCAACACCAATCTAACAGGAAAGAGTTGAAGTTAATTCTTTTGAATCAAACACACCTAACAACGAAAGTTGCAGAGAACACACCTTATGTATGTATGAAGCAATGATTCAAAGCTTCACACAATCATATATCTCTACATAGCGAAATAAAGTTAGGTCACAAACACAATGTACATTCATACCGAAATACCAAGTTTGTATGAACCCAATAATGGCATATCGCCAACCTAAGTCTTAGCAAGCTGCTATGTGTCTTTGAGAGGCGCCGTAGTCGAGTGGTTAGAGTGGCTCGGCTATTGTGCAGAAAGTCACCGTAAGGTCGTGCGTTCGCGGCTCACTGTCGCCATACGATGACTGGAAAACTCTCTCTGTCAACCCAGCAGTAAATGGGTACCTTTTTCGAATTAGGGAAGGATAAGGAAGCGAAAGGAGAGGGATGGGCTCCGCCTTTCATCAGCTGTGCCCAAGATACAGTGGGTCTCTAACCCCCACTGCCCCTACGGCTATAAGGCTATGGGAAACCTTTACCTTTACCTTTACCTGTGTCTTTGGCAGAACACCAACCTAATCACAACTCTATAGAAAAATAGTTCCCAAGATTTTCTAGAAGCGCCTTGGACCATAGCCAATAGTCCATAAAATATGCCTAATAAATTAACTGATTTCAAAAGAAGACGCAAAAGCATACCAAAGGTCAAACAAAACCAAGTTATATCTTGCATAAAACTCAAATTAATTTGTCTCCCTTAACAAAAGTCTAGGTACACAAACACCTTACAAACGAGAAGCTGTAATTTAACTAATATGCAAATCAAAATAGACACCGATTTCATCCATCTGAACATGCAAGGACATTTAACACATATTGTCAACCTCCAGTTTTGACATGCATGATGTGCATAAGTAAAACCAGTAGATGGCCTTACTTTGGATTGCTTCCAGGTCTTTGCTGACATCATATGGCATTGATAGTCCTTCACTAAGGTGTGCGATAATATTCAATGTCCTCGCGACTGTCCATAGATAAGTCCAAATCATTGTTATCACTAATGTCCAAGATAAATTGTCCCAAATAAGAAGAAATCCAGATATCCTAGGTCACGGCAACCAAAAGAAAGATGGCTGTCACACTATCGGGCCATCTTTATTGATAAGTCAAGTGATCGTATAGTTTTCTACGTTTATTAAAGTTAATATTTCCGCAACTACTAACTACCCAGGTTCATAGTAATTCAGATTCATTGTTTCTTCTTTACTATTTCCTAGTTACACCTTAAATCCAATCAAAAGCCAAAATCCTAATCCCCCGAGCGTGATGTGCTTCTGTTTTATATAATGAAAGGTCAGGCACTTTATTATCATAAAGTTCGAAGAGCAATTTCCATGGTGATATTGCTTACGTATTTCATACTACCTCTATGCCTAACGTGTTATTACCAAATAAGTTCACGGCATATACCTGAATCGCTATTTCTTGGAAATTATACATGCGCTTGCTCAAATTACAGTCATGAATCATCGACCTATTTAGGCTACTTGAAATTACGCAGGTTTTCTGAGACATACCTAATACAAAGAGTTCTTAGTCCGAAATAAAAATTGCTGAAAATCTAATTGCAAGTGCACTCTGTGACATTAGGCTTTCCGTGCTTCTTACATGTATGAGAGAGTCAGCGGACAGTTCGTATGGTTTCTATATACGTACAAAGGGGGGAAGCAAGTGGTATGTGTCGGTTCATCTGGACTGTTGTTGTGTTACTACCTTTCAAAGTTCAATTTCCATTTGTGTCAGTAAAGAGAAGTCCCAGTGAGCATACAACGGAAGTAACAACATTGTATCACTGTTGTGACAACATTATGCCGTTGAATCACCGTTGTTACAATGTTCTTTCAACGTTGTATTCTGTTGGGCAGGTTCCTTACTCTTCTTCTATTGTCTTGAAGCGGTTCGGTCGACAGGTCGAAGCGGTTCTGTCGACAGGTTGAAGCGGTTCGGTCGACAGGTTGAAGCGGTTCGGTCGACAGGTTGATACATCAGGTCAAACTTAAGATGACTAGATACATATTCAGGGAAACTATAGACCACATATGTCACAGTATCCGAACGCACTGTACCATCTCTTCCGGTTTTCATAGCGTTGAATCGAGAGTACAAAAATCGCTTATAACCAGTAGCCGGAAATCATTATGTTTTGAGTTTTTATCTGGAATCTGCTGCGTCATTTATAGTTATTCAGCTTCGAAAATGTAAAGAGGTAAGTTTAATATAATTTTCTCTTCGGTCTTTTACTTTATTGCCCTGTACAATGAAAAACTCCTTGCCGTCGCAGATTTTTTTTCCGAACAGCTTAATTTAACACGAGATTGTGTCGTGCAAAACCTAGCTATCATTCTTTTATTAAAAACTAACAAACTGTTAGTTCCGTTTATTCTAAAGATTTTTTATAAAACATGTAAGAAAATGCTCAAAATGGTTTAAGAATCATGCCAAGGGCGATTTGAATACTGTACCAATTACTACCCACCCATACACGACATTGTACAGGGTAATAAAGTAAAAGACCGAAGAGCAAATTATATTAAACTTACCTCTTTACATTTTCGAAACTGAATAGCTATGAATGACGCAGCAGATTCCGGATAAAATCTCAAAACATAATGATTTCCGACTACTGGTTATAAGCGAACGTTTGTACTCTCGATTCAACGCTATGAAAACCGGAAGAGAGTGTACATGTAGTTCGGATACTGTGTATGTGGGAGGGCAAAATGGCAGATATTTTTCAGAGACACACGCCTCCACTTTTGCTAGTATGACATCATTCTGATCTTAATTTGGCTACAAAATGTCTGCGGAAAAAGTATTCACAACTAGATTCTTTCTTCATGTTTATTTCACACCAGGCAGACGGAAGATAAACGAATACAACTATTCATTACTTTAGAAATGTTCCTGATCTCGCACATACGCATAAATGCACGCTGGCGTGAACAAACTCGTGTACGCTTGCATAGACACTTTCATATGATAGATGTTCACTTCCAATTCGGAAAGACAACAACTACACACGGGCAAGCTTTTTCCCTCGTCCAGAGAAGATCAAATTGTACGAGGGTCATCCAATAAAGAGAGGGATTTTATTTATAACTTGTGACTGTATACATACATTTTTCATATCGAAAATATGACCACTACGTGGCAAATCTTATAGGGCATAAAACAAAGTATATCAAATTTTTATCTGCCTGTTGATTTCTTGTTGCCTAGCAACGACAGAAGGCAAAGGAAAAGCTTCTGGCCAGGTTTGTAAAAATGGTTGCCATGGTTGCTGGAACGCTCCTAGTAAGTCTAATAATATTTTATTTATACCTTACTATGTTTGAATCATACATTGTGAAAATAACTCATTTTGGACTAAAACTGTCGAAAGAGCTAGGATTTTTAGTATAAAAATTGGAAAAAAATGCGAAACTTGAGCATTGTAATTGGGGGTTGGGGGTGAGATGGTGTTATACAATAAAAGTACATAATGGTAAGCACTTAACTCTATTTGGTGAGGTATGCCTTATAAATTACAATACACATATTGAAGAAACTTACGGTTGGTGTGCTCTGTGTGCTTAGCAACAGAAATCGCACATAGTATTAAGATCGTATTTCCTGGAATAAACTGGTTTCTAGGCAACCATTCGTCAATGGGCTAATGTTCAGTCCGGACGGTATAAGCAAAATTCAAACGTAATGCAACCAAATATAAAAAATATCAAAATATGTTCGGGTACCACTAATTGGATAAATGCCAGACCTTTATTCCTGCCTGTGTGGTTTAATTATGAAGCAAATCCAAGCCAATGACTTATATGGCGCCTTACATTTCAAACCATAGCGGAAAAAGATGTTGGCAAAATCTAATGAAAGATATACAGTGGACTCGACAGTATCGGATCAAGTTCACTAAAAATCCTGTTTTGTTGTATGTGCATGCTAACATTATGTTTGTTATGAGACATAACAATAGCAAAATATCCCTTCTATCTATCATTGTCAAAATATTTAAGAAATTTATTAATTCAGGGGAAGATAACCTATCCAGACTTATAGGAGGGTCTCACGACAGTAACGGATCAGGTGCGACAGTATCGGATCATATGATATTATTTTATACGCGAGCTCCTCCGAAGCGTTCTGCTAAACTTCTTAGCTTCAAGAATTTGTCTTCATAAACATTTGGACCTATTAAACTCTCAGAGCAAAGTTTTACGGCCTGTCAACGATATTTTGCACGTGTTCCTTCACAAGCAACGGTCATGACTCTTAAATAACTTTGAATGTACAAGAATGTCAATAGTTCTTAACACAGTGACCCCCTGCGCCCCTATAGAACGGAACTTCTCAAACAGTGAATACCATAACCTACCTTAACAAAGTGTAGACCCTGATAATATCGTAGTGTCTGATCAGGATCAACAAATTTACTGTGATTTCCGCCTTAACATTGATATTTCCATGCCAACAGAGTATAAACATTACATGGTCATTCAACGAGTTCTGCTGCATTAATCTGGGTCTACACAGTGTACAAATGTCCATCTGATGAACGCCAGTCAATAACTGGTTCACACACATGCGAGCTTATCTCGAATGTTTCTTCAGAATGTTAACCAGAAGCTTAGTTGTGCTACTCAAAACCTTCATTATTATAGTGTGCAGGGCGTGGGATGGGGATATTTTACGAAAAGGACGTTGTGTTTGTTTTTTTATACCCATCTTCTTCGAAAGTACACCAGCTACTCAGGTAGTTGATTTATAACTTGCTTTCAGTATCAGACCATGTATCCAACATAAAGTTTTCCAGCTGATGCCTGTATTTCAGTTCAAATTATATAATGATCCGTTACTGTCGCACATCGGTGCCCCACTTTTCAAGTCTTTTGATTCATCAAATACTGGCATGTCACAAAAATAACGACTGTCTGCAATTCTAGGGATGTCAGGACACATAACAAAGCAGAATTGGTTTCAATCACCTAATGATAAAATAGTTTAAATAACCGAAAGCTATTTGGGGGTAACGAGCAACAGACAAAATGCAAGCACCGCTGAAGAGGGGCCAAGCTTTTTGACAACTCTGATTTGTTTCACAGCCCCACATTTCGATCGAATTTGTCACCCTGCACTTTCTCATTGGTCTAACTGGATGACTGTAATATAATGGTAAAAATCATTTGCTTCATTTGTGAGAATTATTGGTGGTAACTTATGAGTGATCCGATACTGTCGATGATCCGATACTGTCGAGTCCACTGTACTACTGGCAGGTTAGATATTGGTCTTGCAAATGAAGGTGAAATTCTCAAGAAACCGGGTAGGGTTCGTAAAATATCAAACACGTCCCCTTTTTATTGGATAACCCTCGCACAACGTCATTCTCCACTCTCAGAAACTACACATGCCTGCATAGGCACACATTTACTCTTGGGTAAACTTTAGAGTGTGTAAAGTAAGGTTGAAAACCAGACATCATTGTGCGAAATCAAATTCAAACACACGCATCCAATCAACAAACTGACTCTGATTAAAATACTGTAGTTCAAATGACTTTATCCTATCCCCAATGAGGAAAATGTTCATTTTCATTATTTCTAAAAAAACTCTGAAGTGACGTAAATTGGGGACAATGAAGTCACCACAATTAGATATGTTCAAAATGGAACCCAGACAGCAAACTCAATGTTTTTTATTCGTTACACGTTTATCTATTTGGCTTGAACCTGTCATGCAATGTCATTTGAATCAAAGGCCTTCTAATTAAAAATCAAGGGGAACTGATCAGGCGTTGAACACCGAGTTCTTTAAAATTATGCACTGTGAAGTATAAAATATGAATGACCAGTGATGATATACTAAGTATCAATTATGACCTGTGAAATGTGAAGTCATCAAAATGAACGACTGAAGGCGACATCACACCTCATACTTCATCCTTTACCGTTTATACTTCATACTTCACACTTCAAAGTTCTAACTTCATACTTCACTCTTCACAACCCATAACAAGTTCATGGCTGATATTTCACTGTTCATTATTTACAATTCATACTTCATAGTTCACACTTCATAGCTCATATTTTACATTTCATACACTTCACAGTACATAGTGCATTTTTCACACTTCATGCTTCACAGTTCATACTTAACACTTCACATTTTAAATTTCATAATTCATACTTTATACTTCACAAATTTCAGATTTTACACTTCGCAATTCATTCTCCACAGAGTCTTCTTCACAGTTCATATTTAACACTTCACAATAATTCATACTTCACAGTTCATGCTTAAAAGTTCATACTTCATAATTCACACCTTATATTTTACAACTCTTTCTTCAGACTTCACAATATTCATAGCCCATTATTCATGGTTATGAAGTATGAACTGTGAAGTGTGAATTATGAACTATGAAGCTAGAAGTCAACACTGGTCTTTCATACTATATCATTATTGTTGGTAAAGCTTTGAAATATACAAGTTTATGAATGTGCTAAATGTTTTACAAACAGCGGAAAACTCAGATCAAGTCGCTCCTGAGATTGAACAGGATGGTGATTGTGGTCCAGTTTAGTCCAGATCCTTAATAAAACAATCAATGTCGAAAATAAGCAGGATCTGTCAGGTTAGAAGGACGATCCTCTCACATGTAGTCCGCTGTTAAATCAGTGTTCGCATCGAAAAACATTTTCACAAGCTTTTCTAAACGCCATATCCATAAACCCATACACGACTGGATTCGCAGAATAGCTAATAATAAATGATCGTAACATAAGCTGATAGACTATTTTCTCAAGATGGTTAAGTGTGTTGAAAAAGTCAGGTATGACTGCATTCAGTATCTGTACAACACAAGTAGGAACAAAACTCAGTATAAACACTAGCGTCACAACGAACATGATACGAGTCACTTTCTTCATGCTTTGTTCGCCATTACCGTGTCTGCTTGGAATGTCCAAGTTTTGTGAAACTGTACTAATATATTTGGCATTTATGGGATCTTCTTGTATGTCAAACCGAATATGCCGCCATGTTGCTTTCCAAATGAGGCTGTAAATGACGATAAGTACCACAGAAGATAATGATGCTGTCAGCAACAAAAATACCCCGTATGTAAGCGGAAATGACGTGTGTTTAAACTCGTCTGCAGTGTGACAGTCAGCTCCCGTTATATTACTTACCCCTGTTTTAATAGTTGAAAAACCACTTAAGATGGCGGCAGGGGTCGCAAAAATAGCTGGAATTATTAGTGTCAAAACACAGATCATTTTTTTCGCTAGTGATAAAGTGATCTGCCAGTGAAATGGATGACATATCTTTCGATATCTTTCTAATGAAATTAGAAGTAATGTAAAAATTGATGAATATGGAGCAAAGTAAAGCAAATATCGAATGCCTTTGCATACTCGGTAGGCCGTAAAAGTATAAGAAAAATAGTTCTCTGCTATCAAAGCTGGTAGCAGAACTGTGCAGGAAATAACATCACATGACGCTAAGACTAGAATAAATAATCTCTTTGTTGAAGACTTCACTAGGCATTTCATGTATACAATTAAAGTTAAACCATTTCCTGTTGTACCAAGAACCATCAGAACAGAAGGGTATACAATAGCTGGTAAGAATAAGTCTACAGATTCTCTATTCTTTTCTTCCAGAATTACGTCAACATCTAAACCAACCGGCCAGAAATCGTCTGTAGAGTTGGCCATCTTTGCTTTCTTGCCGTAAGCCATTTGGTATCGTTTGGTTTAGAGACACACTGTTTGTTTCCTTACTCCAAACTGATTAGATTTCTTCTTGTCATATAGTCGACACATGGTTTCACTAGTCACACAACTTTAACACAACGGGTTTCTTGTTCTCAGTTCCTGCTCAGCAGGCACATGGTGTCGTTATGACGTCGCACTAACGTCAGTGCGACGTGATGACGTCGCATCGCCGTTGGTATGACTCCATTTCGACGTCAGTTGCCCCCTGTTTCCTTGTTTCTGATTCCGTACTACTAATTCCTAGTACCTTATAGTAATGTATGGGATCATTTCGATGAGAACTATATAGCTACTGATGAGCTGAATGAGACTCCGCCTCAACTGGTCCCAACTCCACACACTAAAGGGATCAGTTTGGATCGGCCTGTAATGTTTTGAATGAAATCGAAACTTTTAAAAGCAGTTTTAATGAATTGATGACTTAAATGGTCTGCACTGTTGCTGATATTGGTTGGTTGGTTGGTTGGTTGATTTGATGCTTAACGTCCACGGTACACAACTAAGGTCATGTCGGGACGGTGTTGCTAATATTCACGGCCGCTTATCTCCGTCAGCACAACACCGTGTTGTGTATAGGAAAATGTGCAGGAGATTTCCGGTGGTTCTGCAGGCGATTCGAAAATAAAGGTCACGAAAGGTAGGTGTCTCGGTTTAAAAGGGATATATTCTTTTCCAGCGTAAAACAAAAGAAAAGGAAAATGTCATGCAACCCTCCAATCGTTTTTCTATGAATACGAGTCTTGATTGAAGCCAGATTCTCAGTTATACAACAGATTTCCATTTTTCCCGGAGCAAGGTGGCCGTTTTGTTGACATGCAAACATTTCAAATTTGCATTCCTGAAGTCGCCGAGTATTTATGTTTTCATCTATCGCCTGTATATTAAAGGTCTCTCATATAAGTACCAGTTACGAGCCTAAACAGAATTTGCTACCTTCCTTCAGCCCAGATAATGAAAGTTGTTGTGGAATTCGTGATCCAGGAGATCGGTGGTGCTGAAGGCGATAGGTGGCGGTGCAGGAGATTGTTTTATGTTGTGCCACCAATGACCGTTTTTAACTGTTTTATAACGTAAATAATGTAATAGCATGGCATGGTACAGATTCGCACAGCTTTCAGATTCGTACACTTGGCTATACAATGCCTCTACTGCATTAAACATGCTAATTAAAATGAAAATAACGACTCCAGCAATTAGGGGATTGAATTATCAGTCAATCATTTGCACTGCAAAGCTTCTTTAGAACTAAATGGTACGAAAGTAATGCTAGTTTGTCAATTGGGTACTTACATTCGTCCCACTCTTTCTTTGTTTAATTACATTGTGCACACGGTCACCAATCCAGCTCATTCATCGTATATACCAATGGGGGCAAACCTTTCTATTCCATCTTTCTAAGACTAAAATCAGATATCGGCAATGCTATGCGATGAGAAATCCATTGGACTTTCGGATACTGGTGTTGTTTTATAAACGATGTTATACTTGGCGGTTTGAAATGTTTTGAAGTGTGGAAAATGGCACTTTCGTCAACTTCATTATTTTTAAGGTAAGTTGTAGTTCGTAATCGAGGTAATCACATCGCACTATCGGATTTCAAAAATTATTCACTAACAAGAAAATTTAAAGCTTTTATAGAATTTAAGGTCTATCTCACTCATTGTTTGCAGTATGAATGAGATGGACCTTGAATTCAATAAAATTGTTTTTTTTCTTGTTAGTAGCCACTTTTTTGAACCCGACAATGCTACGCGATAACCTTGATTTCGACCTACAACATACCTTAAAAGTAATGCTCTGGATCACAGACTGAAAGGACAATCTGCGTTGAAGTTGGAGAAAGTGCCCTTTTCTCCGCTACAAAGCATTTCAAACGATCAAGCATAAAATTCTTTATAAACCAATACCTGTGTCCAAAATTCCAATGAATGCCCCATCGCATAGCATTGCCTGTTTTATCGAATTTTGGTCTCAAAAATAAGGAAAAGAAAGTTTTGCCCCATTGGTATATGCGATTAATGAGCTGGATTGGTGGCCGTGTGCACAATGTAATTAAACAAAGAAAGAGTGGGACGAATGTAAGTACCCAATTGACAAACTAGCATTACTTTCGTACCATTTAGTTCTAACAGAAGCTTTGCAGTGCAAATGATTGACTGATAATTCAATCCCCAGATTGCTGGAGTCGTTATTTTCATTTTAATTAGCATGTTTAATGCAGCAGAGGCATTGTACGGCCAAGTGTTCGAATCTGAAAGCTGTGCGAATCTGTACCATGCCATGCTACTACATTATTTACGTTATAAAACAGTTTAAAATCGGTCATTGGTGGCACAACATAAAACAATCTCCTGCACCGCCACCTATCGCCTTCAGCACCACCGATCTCCTGGATCACGAATTCCACAATAACTTTCATTATCTGGGCTGAAGGAAGGTAGCAAACTCTGTTTAGGCTCGTAACTGGTACTTATATGAGAGACCTTTAATATACAGGTGATAGATTAAAACATAAATACTCGGCGACTTCAGGAATGAAAATTTGAAATGTTTGCCTGTCAACAAAACGGCCACCTCGCTCCGGGAAAAAATGGAAATCTGTTGTATAACTGAGAAACTGGCTTCAATCAAGACTCGTATTCATAGAAAAACGATTGAAGGGTTGCATGACATTTTTCTTTTCTTTTGTTTTACGCTGGAAAAGAATTTATCGCTTTTAAACCGAGACACCTGTCTTTCGTGACCTTTATTTCGAATCGCCTGCAGAACCACCGGAAATTTCCTGCACATTTTCCTATACACAACACGGTGTTGTGCTGACGGAGATAAGCGGCCGTGATATTACTGTTATTGAAGGAGTCAGTATGGCAGCGCTTCCAAAAATTGCCGATGAGGGTATCAGTTTTATTAAGGCATTTTTGATTATTTAAGCAACTAATTACTTAATTGGGACACCTACTCATCCTTAATATCACTCATGGAGAGGTACAGATCCGTATCGGAACTCTTGTTTTTTTACGTAACTGTCGAAAATTATTTCTGCTTGCAAGTTCCTGGCTGTTCATTCCTGGTTCCTTGTTCGTGGTATACTGTTTCTGGGGTCGTTCATTATTCGTGTTGACCTTTCAAACTGTATCACTAATAAGAGGACAGGAACGGTGATCCCAGGACTAGGAAAAAGAAACCAGAATCTACAGATCAGGAAACAAACCCACCAGTAAAAGAAATATGAACTGGGGCCCAGGAACTAGCAGTTAGAAACCAGAAATCAGAGACTAGGAAACAAGAACCGAAGATTTCAGAAATCAGGAACAAGGAACCTAATTTCAGCTAAGTAACTGTCATTTGTTTTCTCGGTGTTTTTCTGTAACTTCTGACTGCTATACTTGCCACAAGAGGTTTACCTGTAAACAAATAAAGAACACAGTGTGATTGATACTTGACAGTCTGTTCAATCGGAGGCTGCTATCTCGGTTCGTGATTGTAGCTCCTAATCGCAAGGTGGACGTGTGAAAATTTCCAGATTTGGAACTCCGCATACACATAACCGTTATATCGAGTGTGTGACCTTTGGCCACGGCTCTGGACAGCGTACATTACTATTGTCTAAGTCTTTGGAGTACTTATTTTTGCATCAACAGTACAGGTCACGCTAAAAATGCTTCACCAGACAATGTAGCTCACCTTACAACAGTTATTGCTTACATAAGAAACGCTATCAGACAGTAAAACAAACTTATTAAGACCTGTCACCAGATAAAACATTTTTTTCAAACGAGAACTTTCACTTGAAATGTAGCATTTAACAAAAGTAATTGACTGACAGTATAGCTCAACTAACAAAAGCTGTCGCTAGACAGTGTAGCTCACTTGTGATGAGCTGTCACCATACACTATATTAACGTATGACAGCTATCACTGGGCAGCAAAGCTAACTCTGAAAAAAAAAAAAAAAAACAGACATACTTGACAAAATCCGCTACCTATAGCCAGAACATGAATTGTTATGGGATAACTTTTCAAGCTTTTAAAAAGCTAAATTTGTAATAATATTACCCCAATCGGAGCACGCTCGGCCAATTCCGTGATTCAGACGGAATTGGCCGCGGCGGTGTTCCGACTGAATATTACCGCAGCTCAGGGGGACATTCCTACTAGCTTTTTCTCGTGGATGCAGCATTTAGTTATCTCGAAGCCCACAATGCCCTTCTCTAAAGATTTCAAATGTGATAAACGTTTCTCCGAAAGAATAGAATAAAGGAAAGGCAAATATGCTGATTTCTAAAGAAAACTAAAGAAAAAATAAAAGAACAAAACGTTTGGATAAGTATAAAATCTCACCCGCGGTGGAATATGACAATTAAATCCTAGTATTGTATTAGATTAATTTTCACTGTGAAACTCGTTGAAAAGATGCGTATTTTGAATCTGTTTTTGTGTTATCTGTTAGCGGATGTACCCTGCGAGTTGACTTCAAGCAACACTTACATACATTAGTAATAATTACATTTTGTTACTATAGCAACGACAGAACACTGGTGACACACATGGCACTACCGAGTTGCGTCACTTTAAAGACATTATCTTAAAATTTCAAACTGCATATACACAGAACAATATGCGTAGGTGCGCAGTATTGTTAAGACAGTGGCAGTTTGGTTTTTTAAATGGAGCACATTGTGAACATGAGTTGTGTAATGAAACATTTGTCTTCTCTGGCCCTACTTACCTCTGACTAGGTGAACAAGTCACATTTTTTCTGATCACAGAAACCTGTTAGCGAGCTTGTCCCAGTGGGGCTGCTCTGAAAATGCGTTTATATAACGTATTCCTGGAGGAATAACATGTGCTTTCTGTATCGGTAAGCTTGCATGCATATGTGATTTACTGCATTGAGTACTCACGTATAGCAAATGGAAACGTTTCAATTTCTAGACCGATGCATATTTCCATGTGTCTGTATACGTGTCTGTCTGCCATGATTTGTCTGGGAACAAAACGTACGCCCGGGTCCTTTCTTCTCCACCTATTTCAGTCAAGACAGAAACGATATGTCCTTCAATCCATACTCAGTGGGCGTGAATATGTTCCTTTGTACGTGTCAATATGTGTGCGTGCCTGTATGTGTTTATGTATGTGTCTGTGTGTGTATATTCAGCTATGATCATAACTTGTATCTTACTATATTAACGTACCCAAATTTTCTTATGGCAAATTTTCTTCTGTGTATGTGTGTGTATGTGTGGTGGGGGAGGGGGCGGGGACGGGGAGGAGGTCTATAGGGAAAGTGGCTCTATGAGGTCCGGATAATCAACTATACAGTCGTTTCATTCCTTTTGCGATTTTTTATGGGGAAAAGGGGAAGATCTACTCTCTGAAAGGCCACATTAATCTTGATTGTCCGTCTTTAGTTCTTTAAATGAAAGCTTTTACACCATTTTTTGGAACAATGTCACGCTAGACAAGTCAAGGGAAACATTGTGTAGCACTTGATATTCTGGGCTACAGTTTCCGTGTACATATATCTTATATTATAGCTTTGTTACCCCACGGCTCAGCAGGCGCTCTAAGTGTATTGACAGTACAGTTGACGCTTAAAGTACTGCTGTACTGTAAATATTGGCACACACTCAATTAACTATACTTTGAAAAGGTAAATTTTGATACCTGTCGATGATTCTATAAGAAATACAAGAAACAATGCGAACATTAGTCTGGTGCTTTAGGGTTGGCCTGACCTGTGTTTACAGTATTTGTGCAGGTTCTAGCGTCCAAATATTTAGTAATATGATAGTATATCTCAAGGGGACAGTTTCATTATCGTCAACATTAACACTGAGAAGTCGGGAAAAAACACGTTAAATGGACGACGATTTATTTATAATGACCCAACAAATACGAAGAGACAGTGTAGACCCTGAACACAGTTAATGGTTTGTGAATAGGCTGATACTGTCAGCACTGTGCATTGTATGAAAGTACCGGCTTCAGCTAAAAAACGGCAACAACAAAACAAAACGAAACAAAACAAAAACAACAACAACAACAACAACAAAAAAAAAACAAAAAAACGTCTAATAAGACGGATCTTGATTTTTGTGATTGTTTTAGGATAAAAGAAAAATTCTTATAACCGAAGAAATACGGTAAAATCAAGTTGTTCAAATTTTGAGATAATAACAGAAATTGGTTAACATTTTAGACTGGGGACATATGCAAACATAGACATAGACATAGAAACTTTACTTTTTGTCGAACATGAATAACATAACATCAGCCCAGTAGGGCTTTTCCTTCGACAAACAAAAGTAAAACAACAGAAAAACATGCAATAAAACAGTCATGCAAAATTAAAAATACATGCACATAGTCATAGTATCACAGCATGCAATATAATACATATTAAACAATATACGTATATATATATATATATATATATCTATAGGAAGGTAAGATCAGATAACACAAGAATAACAAGAAAAATCTTTAAAAAAAGATAATCGTCGCAGATTAAATGGAAGCATGTTTTGTTATATGTATCTAGTTCAAGATTTGACAATAATTTTCATGAATAAGTAAGCTATGTCGGTAGGCACCAACAACCGGGATTTTGACACTGGGTAACGACAACGATCTCAAAATTGAGCTGTCCATTTGGAATTCCAAAATGGATCGCGGTCAATCTTGAAACTGACTTGATTTCAAAATAGTTATCAAAATATTCCACTATTTGTTTGTTTGTGTGTATTAAACCGAAAGTAGAAATCGAAATAAGACTGAAAACATTCACCAGAAGCCCCTAAAAACTAGAAATGGACTCAGCCAAATGATACGGATGGACAAGTCCACTGTCAAAAAAAAGTAAGAAGCCTGTTGACTGTATCACATAAATTTTCTGCTGACAAACGACTCCACCCTCCTCTCCATCTGCGGTATTTTGTGGACATAATTTATCTACAAAAACCGTTTTTCGGCTGTATCCGTATAACCTTACTATTGACCTACATTTTAAGTATTTCATTGGCCAGTATAAATACACCCGGAATTTTGATGTAGGAAGCTTACTTTTGCTTTCTCTTTCTACAATCAGTTTCATTTTACTGTTGGTAACCGTGTCGCGATGAATCTAGATATTTCGGCCCCAATAGCTTTTTGGCAAAGAATATTTCGCCTGTTATATTTTGCTCATGTAAAATATGAAACCAATAAATTAACTTGACACAGAACTCAAAGACGAAATTAAGCAATTGTTGCTGGCTTAGTTGTTGATGTTGTAGTGGAACTGCGACACTTTTAAGGTTATATGTGGGGCGGTCAGCCAACCAGTCCTCATTATTATGTGCAGCACAGACAGACCCCAATCATAATTCAACAGCATATCCGAAATCTAAACCCCAGCACCAACACATACATGCATATCAACGTCCGCATCCGTACGATCTGATCAGCACATGTATTCGATATCGTACCTGACTCATATATATTGCAATACACACTCAGTCTATATAAGATGGTGATTTATGGTAACTGCAAAAATCTGCACAAACCCATAAAAAATAACGTATCTCCCTGAAAGTTAGCAAACTTCTTTTTTTTGTTGTTCTCTACAGTTTAGAATACAAAATGGAGGTACATGCTGCTTAAAAAGTGTTTTTATAAGGAAAGATCAAAGGGTAGTTTTCTGCACAGAAATCTAAAAAGAAAAATAAAAGCATCGCAAACGACTGCGTCATACCCCGCCACTGAAAACCTTTTATACACACCGATTTTTCCAGAATTATTTTTTTCTCAGTAAAACCCCAGGACAGGGGCAGCCTAACCCCATTGAACATGGATAAAATTCTTTGTCATGACAGGACACTTCATTACTCTGATCACTTACAATAAGCTTCCGATAAATCACTGACCACTCTAGTCAAATACAATTTCAGTGATTTTAAACATGTGGTCATGGGGCAGGAGCAGATAACCCCTAAAGGGTCAAATCACAACAAGAAGCTTTCATTGCTTCTATCATCAGATGTAAGTTTCTGAAAAAACTGTTAAACATGAATTTATATAGATATTATCATCATTTTATGCATGTATACAGCCCAGGGGCAGGAGGACATAACTCTGATGGGGTAAATTTGAGCATCATGGAGGCTTTCATCACTCCTGATCATTTGCTGTAAGTTTCAGAAAAATTGCTTCAAACTCTGATTTTATATGGAATTTTTCATGATTTTATACATGTATATAGCCCCAGGGCAGAGGCAGATAATCCCCAATGATAAAATTTCTGTGCTCATATAAAGCTTTTGTTACTTCGATCATATTTGTGAAGTTTCATCATGATACTCCAAGTAGAAAAGGAACTAGAGGCCAGAAACCATTTTTTGTGCATTGACAAGTGCCATAACTCAGAAATTATCGAAATTTGCCCATTAACAATCCCAAGCGAGACATTCTTGGTACAAATGCATATGCAAAATTTGAAGGAAATCCGTTGATAAATACTTAAGTTATCGAACGGAAACGAAGTGCGGACGGACGGACGGACAGACGGACGGACAGACAGACGGACGTACATACTACGGACGGACGGACGGACACACGGACGGCCAACGTGAAAACATAATACCCCACCCCTAACGTGTGGCGGGGTATAATAACGTGTGGCTGGGTATAATAACATCGTTAGTGCACATTTACGGACCGCTGAAGGTACGTTATAGGATTATGTAGAGCGTCCTAGTAATTGTTTGTCCCTACTTCTTCTCAGTTGGTTTAAACATATTTATTTCAAACTTTTTACAGTTCATATAATCATTGATACATTACAAATAATGGGATTGGAACGAAAGCACATGTACTTATAAAGTTCCTCTCCCTACATATTTCTAACATGTATACATCATGGCGACAGTTTGTTAAAATAGTTGAACCAAATTATCAGGTTAATATATAAATGACATCATTTTTTTCAAAAGACAGATACAATCAGTGAGAAAAAAAAATAACACAGAAAAGTTTCCGAACATAAAACAAAAAGAGAAAAAAAGAACTGGACATTGATCAGCGAAAAAAAAACAAAAAACAAAACAAAAAGAAACAACTTCAATATAAATATGCAATTTATGTAGTTGAGGATGAGAGAGAGTGCGCGATCTGCAGTGACAGTCGCATCAAACACAGCGATTTTCATTACTGACAAGAAAAGACCAACCGCATCTTATTAATACGATTATATGATCAAAAACGTTTAGAGTCCAAAATGAATTTATGCACCTTTTCGAATATTACTTTATTTGTATCTAGTGGAAAAGAATCATTGCCATATAAAAAAAGAGACAGCGAGGGAGTCTGATACTGTGACACTGAATTTAAGAGTATCGTTCGTTTGGCCTGATAGTGCCTGCAGTGAAAGAAGTAATGTTGGGCATTTTCTATTCTGCCACACTGGCATAAAGGGGAATCGGAAATGTTTTCAAGAAAAGATCTAAGTTTAGCGAGCTGCAATTGGTCCGTAATCTAGTGTGTAATACCTGAGCTTTCCTGTTGCCTACATAGAAGTGTTTTGGAGTGCGTGATCTACCTTTGTTAAGAAAACCTTTGAAGGTGCTTAAAGAGTCAGATTGTTTTGCAACATCATGTACATTATTCCAGGCTCTGACGGTTGCCGGTAAGAAAGAATTATAATATAGAGTTGTTCTTGCATCTATAGTTTGAAGATCATTAGAATTTCTGAGACTATAACGTGAAATATTACTAACCGACTGAGGTATTAAGGAAGATAGATATAAAGGAGTTAGATTATGAGTCATTTTATAAAACAAGGTAAGCTTATGATCTGTTCGTCTCTTTTCGAGCGGATCCCATCCGATTTCCTTATAAAGCATAGCAATGGAAACAAGTCTAGTGGCTCCTGGGGCGATTCGAGCCGCTTCATTTTGAATTTTATCGAGGTCTTGTTTCTTATATAATGTGCAATTGTCCCATATGACGTCTCCGTATTCAATCAGGGGTCTAATGAATGCAGTGTAAATAGTTTCAAGAGATTTTCTGTCTAACCTGAATTTTAATTTTCTCATAGTATTAATTCTAGTCCAAGCCTTATCCGTAATATATTTTATGTGTTGGTGCCACGTACAATCATTAGAAAAGTAAAGACCAAGATGTTTATGGGAATCAACTTCAGATACCTGTTGGTTTTGCATATAGATAGGTGGATGGAGAAGTCGATTTAATTTGCGTGATACAAGTAAGGTTTCGGTTTTAGAAGGATTGAAGGTAACAAGCCAAGTTGAAGCCCAAGCTGAGATTTTACCAAGATCTGCGTTAATGCAACCGGCTGCTGTAACAGGATCATCTACAATAATAAAGAGGCTAGTGTCATCTGCGAACAATCTAATATTTGATCCAATATCATTAACAATATCATTAATATACAACAGAAAAAGAAGGGGGCCTAGAATCGATCCCTGAGGAACTCCAGCACGAATGTAAGTCCAATCAGAAACAGCGCCAGGAAGGACAACTCGCTGTTTTCTGTCAAGGAGATAATCTGCAAACCAAGCATGGACGTTTCCTGAGACACCAGCTGCTTGAAGTTTAGCAAGGAGGCCAGCATGCCACACACGGTCGAAAGCTTTGCTGATGTCACAGAAAACAGCCCGTACTTCTTTGCCAGAATCGAGAGCTTGACAGAACGTGTTGTAGAGAAATGTTAACTGATTTACGGTTGAGTCACCAGGAAGAAAGCCAGATTGTAGGGAAGAAAGTAAATTGTTATCACGTAGGTGGTTAAATAAATATTTAAATACGAGTCTTTCCAGAACTTTGTCTTCCGAATTGAGTAAGGAAATGGGTCGATAATTGGAGACATCAGATAGGTCACCTTTCTTAGGAACTGGACAAACATTTGCTTCTTTGTATGGAGAAGGTCGCGTAGTGACTGGTTGAAAAGAGAACAATAGGCTAATGAAAGCTCTTTAGACAATTCGCGAAGAATACGATTACTCAGGCCATTAGGACCAGAGGCTTTGGCAGGAGGCAGAGTTTTAAGGACCGATTCAATTTCAAGTGGAGACAAAACAATGTTGTTCAGTTGTGTATTAACAATAGCTGGGGGAAGGCTTGGAATGAGAGCATTCTGTTCGTTTAAAATTGTATGGCTTTGGAAAAAAGTATTTAAAACGTTAGCTTTGTCAGTTTCTTCCGTATATATTGCACCATGAAATTCAAGAGGTGGAAAGGCTGTTTTGTTATTAGGAGCGGTGAATGTTTTTAGCGTAGCTCACCAGTCTTTTGAGGAAAGTGTCTCAGACGTAAGTTTGGCCGCAATTTTGTCGTAAAAAGATTTTTTTGAATCACGAATATTTTGAACAACTTTGTTACGTAATGTTTTAAATTTTTTCCAGTCTGATTCTAAGTTAGTTCTTTTGACTTTCCTATAGGCTCTTTTCCGTTTTCTAATGTTGCGTTTAATGGTCGAATTAATCCAAGGCGGTTCTGAAGGTTTAATGTATCGATTAGGTATGCATTCTTTAGCAATAGTAGTTACCGTGGAATTTATATTATTTGCATATGTATTAATGTCATTATCTTTAAGATAATCCCAGTCAAAAGATGTTGCCTTATTATGCAGTAACTCATAATTACCTTTATCATAATTCCAAATGTGTCGCGTAAATGAAGCAAGTTTAGGCTTAGAAAACTTAAATATACCATATATCGGACAATGATACCTTAATTCTTGACTCAGAAAGGGATCACCAACTCCACTGACTATCAAATGAGTTTTGTTAGTAACAAGAAGAATATCTATTAAAGATGATGAGTTTTCAGTAAAATGTGTTGGCTGAGTTATAGATTGGTAAAGAGAGAACTGGGAACAAATTGAATTAATTTTTTTCGCTGTTTGAGGATTAAGTAAGTTTAAATTAAAGTCACCGGTAATAATTATCTCGGAGATTCCTGGTGAGTCTACTGCCAGTGCTATAGAATCTTCAATATCAGAAAAATAGTTAGAATTAGAGTTTTTTTTTTTTTTTTTTTGGGGGGGGGGGGGGGGGGGGCGGTAAAACAATCCAAATAAAATATGTTTATGGTTATTAGTTAATTCGAGCCATATGCTCTCAATATTACGTAGCTCTAAATCTTCACGACGCTTATAATGAAGGCAGTCCTTTACATAAATCATAACACCTCCGTGGTTATCACCAACTCGGTCCTTTCTCTCAGGGGTATTATATGAATGAAACAGTAACTCGTTTGTATCAATAGAAGGACTTAGCCATGTTTCTGTGAAGGCTAAAATATCAAATTCAAAGAGTTCAGTCTGTAATACTTCTAATTTCGAAAAAATGCTTTGAACATTATAGTGCACAAAAGATAAGTTATGTGTAAGCTCTAAAGAACTAAATAAAGTGTTAGACATACTCGAGGATGAGCTGCTGGTGCTACTGGATGAAGATGTTGATAAGGGACCTGGGTTAGGGTGAACATCACCAGAACGGGATAAGAGTACGTAAAGCCATAATGCGGATACCACAAAGGAGAAACAAAGTATTAAGTTGAAAATAAAGTCGGCATTTATTTGAGATGATTTTCCTGGCATTAGTCTTTTGCGATTTCTGGGCATGCTCAATTTATATGCTAAGAACTCACTTTCATGCAGTTGTATTAAACTTTCATGCAGTTGTATTCTCAATTGGTAAGGTAGATCAGATGAAAACATAACCTTTTCTCAAATGTTCAACCATGTGCAAGTTGCTCGTACATTGAATGATTTCATTAAATATAGGGTAGGCAAGCATACCTATATTATACCTACAATATAAATAATACATTACTGATACTATGACAGGTGTGTAAATGAAATTGTTCAACCTTGTTAAAATAGTCTCACCTGTGTGTTTTGACAAAATTTGGACACAGGCTACGTCTTTTTTTTTTATCTGTCCAGCCTGATAATGTGTCAAAGAGTTGGAATAAATAATTGATGGGACGCTCTTCGTAAGGCAACAAGGAACCCTCAGCATTGAGCATATTTTCAATAACGATATTATTTTTTAGATTTCTGCGCAGAAAATTACCCTTTGATCTTTCCTTATAAAATCACTTTTTAACATCAACAAATCCTGCATTTTGGGATTCTAAATTATGAGAAGCAACATAAAGAAGGCATCTGCTAAGTTTAGGGACGATCAGTTGTATTTTCAGTGTTTTATGCAGATTTTTGTTTTTGCCTCAAATCAGTGATTGTCACCACTTTAATCTAAGCCGATTATGTTTTTTTTTTTAAGATATTTCTTGTTTATTTCTTATGTCAATGCGACTTAAGATAGTCGGCTACTGAATAGAAATATTGGCGGGGCATTCAAACCATTATACCAGCTAAACAACCCAAAGAGCTATAAAACAATTGGATAAGAAAAAAAATCGCCGTTTTGTTTTCCTATAAAACAATATTTTGTATTTCTACATACTTTTTTAGCTCACCTGAGCAGGTGAGCTATTGTGATCGATATTTGTCCGTTGTCCGTCCGTCCGTCCGTCCGTCAACAATTTCAAACGACATCTCCTCTTAGACCAGTAAGCCAATTTCAAAATAATTTCACACAAATGTATCTGTTGTAGCCCTGAACCAAAATTGCTAAAATGATTCCGCTCCGCTGAACAAAATGGCCGCCAGAGCTAAAAATAGAAAAAACCTTTAAACGACATCTCCTCTGAAGCCAATGGCTAGATTTCAAAATAATTTCACAGAAATGTTTGACTCATGGCCCTGAACCAAAATAGCCAAAACGGTTTCACTCCGCTGAACAAAATGGCCGCCAGAGCTAAAGGTAGAAATCTAAAAATAGAAAAACCTTTGAACGACATCTCCTCTGAAGCCAATGGCTTGATTTCAAAATAATTTCACAGAAGTGTTTGACTCATGGCCCTAATCCAAAATTGCTAAACCGGTTCCACTCCAATAAACAAAATGGCCACCAGAGCTAAAAATAGAAATAAATCTTACAATAACACAGAGGACACAGTTTTGATCCAATCATCATGAAACTTTGTCAAAATGTTTATCTTAATGAAATCTAACCAGATTGGAAACTGGGTTATGTGGAGTCAAAAACTGGGTCACTAGGTCAAATCTTAGAAAAACATTGTGTACACTCTAGAGGGCACAGTTATAATCCAATCTTCATGAAACTTTGTCAGAATGTTTATCACTATACAATCTAGGCCATAATTGAAACTGAGTTATGTTGGATAAAAAACTAGGTCACTAGGTCAGATCTCAGAAAACGTTGTGTATTCTCTAGAGGGCACAGATATGATCCAATCTTCATGAAACTTTGTCAGAATGTTTATATTTATAAAATTTAGTTCAAATTTGAAACTGGGCTATGTCAGGTTAAAAACTAGGTCACTAGGTCAGATCTTAGAAAAACCATGTGAACGCTCTAGAGGGCTGAGTTTTGTTCCAATCTTCATGAAACTTTGTCAAAATGTTTATCTCCAACAAATCAAGACCAAGGGTGCAACTGGGTCATGTTGGATCAAAATCTTGGTCACTAGGTCAAACCTTAGAAAAACATTGTGTATACTCTAGAGGGCACAGTTTTGATCCGATATTCATGAAACGTTGTCAGAATGTTTATACCCAAGAAATCTAGACCAGGTTTGAAACTGGGTCATGTGGGGTAAAACACTAGGTCATTAGGCTAATTTTTTTATCAACATGCCCACCACGCACATATATGGTAAAACCCTTTAAAAATCTATTCTCGAGATAGTCGACCGACAGCCATGAGTATGTAGCATTTGGTCCTCAAGTACTACCAAGACTATTCAAGTGATGATCTTGCGTTGATCTTGACCTTCTTTATGGCAAGGTCAAATTTGCTTTCTGGTGCTTTTATATGGGAACCATGGTAATTGTTGAAGATGTTTGCCTATAAATGGTTTATACAGTCATCTGAGTACGTACTGGAAGATTTGTGAGTACAAAAGAACGAGATCATTGTTCGACCTTTGACCCAGGTCTTTCATATCTCTCATATTTCGACAATTCCAAACATCTTCGGGGTCTTCGTCTTTCCAGCGGCATACCCCTGTTAGGCAAATGCAAAGGTTCGCTCCCCCTCCCCACCTCCCACGAGGGCGCAGCACGTATGTTTGCAAAAAAATGCAAACTGTTGGACTCTGCAAAAGCTATGGTCGGACAAAGAGTTATACGGTGCACTCATGGGGGTAGCTGTAAAAAGTGAAGTTTCGTCCGACTGATATTGAAGACAATTTCCAGACAAATGGCTGTTTAAAATGAATAACTCAAATCCAATGTATGTAAAGGTTTCAAAACATGGTGGTGCCGAGAACCATTTGATTACGCCTCGTGCATAAGTACTTACGATTTATAAAATCTTCGAAAGGGTATTTCTTACTGGACTCCGGGCTGCTTTCAGTTAAAACATTTACCCTTACCCTCAACAAAATACTTTTCAAAAGTACTTTGGATCCCTCATTCTGTTGTTTAATTTGCAAGAAACCATCGCTCACAATACAGAACTTACTCCTCCAACATCAAGTTCTTTATGATAAACGGATCTTACATAATTTTTTCGTTATCCCCCAAGTTATCAACCCTCGATCACTATCGAACCTCGGGCACGCGCTCGGGAAAAAAAAAACATTTTCTGTTCGCACACACAGTCTATGGTTGCCGCAGAATCTACAACCACAATTTCAAAAACGTTTGCTCCAGCTCAGTAGACAGCTTGGAATCTGCGGTATAAGTAGTTCACCTGACCCTAAAAAAGGGGCAACTCCTACTTAAGAAGCCATAAATTTCACAAACTTTAACCGATCATTCTAGATCATCTACTTTTATATTATTTGGATCCATTTGAAATTAATCAGTCTTTGAATCGACTGTCAAATTAAAATTAGAAATTACAGTATGCTTTTTTTCTGGTTTCGTCACCAGATATTGTCAGGGTCACTCACGAGGCTTTATTAGTCGAAACAACGTAGTCTGGCCCATGTTCCTACTTCTGTATGTATTCTCTGCTCTTGAAGGAACTTTTTAAGATTTTAATTTAACCGATTTTTATCAGTCACCATAATGTGTATAAACGGCCAATATTATAACTACTGTAGTTGTCCTAAAAGTAAACGGTCTGCTTTTACGATGCGGCGATGCGTCCAAAAGATGTAGACACAGGGTGGAAAATAGAGTAGACCCTGATCAGACTGTCGATATGAATCTGCACTGTTTGCGCGGACATATTTGCCCCAGTGCTTAGAATGTATGAGTAACTACGTTCACAGAAGATGTAAAGCTAAAAATTGCAAGTCTTTTGGATAAACTTATATTTGCAGTGGATCAGCCCTGTCCTAATAAGAGAAACCTTTGACTGGCTCCAGTCCATATGTTTTTTTTACTTTGACCATCAGAATAAAAAGAGCCACACTAAGACTTGTATCATCTGAATATATACATATGATCATTTAGCCTTGGACGCCAGGCCAAGGAAACCTGGATATGCTATTCTATAAGAATTCGATTATCTCTGGCGAAGGATTAAAGACCTGGGCTTGTGATCCACAAATCGTATGTTCGAGTACAGGGAAAGTCAGTCGAGCCACTGTGTTAAAATTCAAGAAGCTGAGACATAAGATCTACATTCGGGGAAGTCGACAATTCGCGATGCAAAGTCGAAATTTCGAGACACATTACAGTAATGCATATCTGTAAGTAGCCATAAAATGTTTAAATCATTAACGCTAATAATTTCAAAAAGAATAATTTCCAAAAGAATCTTCTCTCTCACTGACTGTAAAACAAAGTGAGTACCGTAATTATCCTCAAAATGGAACAGTTTAATTTCTAATGCAATATGGCGTCCAAATGATGCCTTCAAGAACAGTCTGATCTGGGGTCTGCACTGTTTGCTCAGCGCTGTCTGTCCCAGTACTTAGAATATTTACGGTAACACATATTTAGAGAAGACACCAGGTGTCCAATTATTTCTCTAATAGCCGATTTGTGGATCTCTAATTAATATGTATATGTGTTACGAAATGTCTATATATGGTGAAATTATAAAGAATAACCGAATCAATTGTACACCACAAATACGACTGATATTTTTATTATGGACCACAGTAGTAATAAATGCCTATTTAGCGGTCATTATAATCGTAACACTAGAGAGCTGTCATGCCTGACGTCTCATCAGGAGACAGGTTTCAGTCAAGTTACTGTCAGACCCACTGGCCAGGCTTCTCATTGGTTCAAATAATAATGACGTACACACTGACCACAGGCATCTACATTAGGGGCAATTTCAGTAAGAACGTAGTCTTCAAAGGGATGTGGAATCTGCCTTGATATAGGCCTTGATTGTAGAATTGACTAGTCTTTCAAAAATGACAAAAGTTGGATTAATAGCGTTATGCATGTGCATCTTTGGTAAGTATAAGGGATAAAAGTTAGAAAGTGACCGACGCTTCACCTGATACTCTAACTTAGGAAATATTGCTTTTTTTCTCCCAATTCTACTTTCAAGAAAATAAGATTTATCTGTATTACAACCGGTCATGAGACTTCGAAAAATAAACTGGTTAAAAGAAGTTAAGTCCCGCCTGATTTTTTTTTTTTTTTTTGTCTCAATGGCTTAATATAAAATCACATAAATTTGATGTACTTTAACTTTTAGATGAAGTAACATTTTCATTCGATTTTTTTTCACGCGAAAGCATAAACGTATCACCTCAAAATATGCAGTGTTTCACGCGTGTCGATTCCTATTCTGCTGAGATCAAGGGATTTCAGTAATGGCTGCGTTTAGTTCCCTATCATTACTGCAGTCAAATTCACGAAAAAGTCCTTCTGTAAAAAATTTAAATCGCCAGGTACTGGAAACAGATAGTTGAACTTTTGTAAAACTACCGTGAAGATTCTTTTGAAAAAAAAGTCGTGATTTGGATTTCAGTTTTCATATTAGATAGAAAAAATAACAACAACAGATATACGTTTACAATTTTGATATTGAGACTATGGGAGAACTGGGTATCTATAGGGCTTAACTTATTCTGACCAGTATATTTTCTGTAAACTAGGGTAATACCAATGTACTTGCTTATTTCAGCTGTTGTCGGCTGATACGGTACTGTTCAAAGTGGCTGTACAGCATACCAAAAATTCTTGGTTTATGACCGTCGATTAAGTCGATATTGCTGTCGATTGTAAATAGGTCGAATGGTAACTGATTGGCTCGGTCGACATCTGATATTTGTGAAAACGTTTGCAAAAACGGTTTCCCTTTACAGCTGTATCAGCTAGAAACGAGAGGTGCACAAAAATATTGTTTCTGTCTATTGTTATAATTTCATGTTATGAAACTTTAATAATTGAGCCGGGACACGGGAAAACCAACAAAGTGGTTGTGCGCCCAGCGCAGACTCAGATCAACCTGGGCATCCGCCCAGTTTGATCAGATTGTTCGTTTAGCGATCAAAGGGTAGCTAAGTATCTAAGCTACCTCCATGCGGACAGCGAAGACTCTGATCAGACTGGGCGGATGCCCAGGCTGATCTGAGTCTGTGCTGGGCGCGTCGCGGCTCATATATTTGTGACTCATGTCATATAAAATTGCTGCTGGCTGAGTCGGACAGTTGCTAGAAAGATTATAGTGCTGCAGATATCAAGGCTGGAAAGTCTTATTGCTGTAATGGTTCGACTGAAAGTTTAAATTATATATCTAATGAATCGCCATTAAACCTTATGATAACTCTTCCGTAACACTTCTGTCAACTCCCGACTAGAAATCTCTCGCCGCCAACCCAGCAGTAAATGGGTACTTCTTTTCGAATCAGGGAAGGATAAGGCAGCGAAAGAGTGGGAAGGGCTCTTGTCTTTAATATGCTGTGCCAAGATACAATGGGCCTCTAAACCCCCACTGCCCCTACGGCCACTAAGCTATTGGAAACCTTTACCTTTTTATAAGGTAAAATGTTACTTGCCCTTGAAGTATCCCAGTTCCTAAAAGGCCACATTAAACTTAGGCATCGTTTCGTTGAAATGATAAAATGTGAAATGAACATCAATGTAAGATAGCTAGTTTTAAGTTTATACACTGTAAAAAGTCTGTAGATTCTACGGTAGAATAAATGGCAACCAGCTGCCAGTCCGTTTTCCGTTAAAAGTGTGCAGGATTCATCAAGCATAGTAGGAGAGAATAGAACAGGTGTCGTTTTGTTCATATGGCTCTTCAACACTATAAAGGTATTTTCGAGTGCGGTCACTTAACATAACACTACCATATCGTGATTTCCAATAATGTTCTACGGGCAGACACTCGTAAACTGGCAGCCTGATGCCAGTTATTCTACCGTAAAATCTTTGTATTTTGTTTACAGTGTGTTTCTACCAATAATTCGCGACTAAGGAATGTTCACAGTTTGCTATATAAAACATAAGGTAAGTTGAGCCGAGTTACACTCGTGGTCGAAAGGACCACCAGCGTGACTTGGCCCAGTTTACCTTCTTCGTAACGACCACTAGCGTGACTCGGCTGAACTTACCACTTGCGTGACTCGGCCCAACTTACCCTCGTAACTACCACTAGCGTGACCCGGTCCAACTTACCTTTGTAACGACCACTAGCGTGACTCTGCTCAACTTACCACTAGCGTGACTCGGCCAAACTTACCATCGTAACTACCACTAGCGTGACCCGGTCCAACTTACCTTTGTAACGACCACTAGCGTGCCGGACTCGGTCCAACTGACATTCGTAACGAGCACTAGCGTGACTCGGTCCAACTGACATTCGTAACGAGCACTAGCGTGACTCGACCCAACTTTCCTTCGTAACGCCCACTAGCGTGACTTTGCCCAACTGACATTTGTAACTACCACTAGCGTGACTCGGCCCAACTTAGACTAGCGTGACTCGGCCGAAGTTATGTTGAAGGCGTGTGCATGAATCATAAGACTATAATTTTATATGACACGAATCACAAATACAGTATGTTTCAGAGGATGGAATTTTATTGAAGAAAGTAAAATGATAAAGAGAATACAGCACTTCTCTGGGATGTTTTTGATTTTCCCTTGTATATGGTATAAACACAGTGCCACTTTTATAAGCATTGAGCGTACGTGCAATTCGTATGCGTTCATAGAAATTGCAGGAGGCCATGCTATTTCAATAATTATGGATTAGTCAAGTTACAGGAAATTGTTCAAAGAATAAGATGCATGAGGTTATGTAATCAACTTATAAATCATTTGGTTACTTTGTATATAAAATTGCCTCCAAATGCTAAAACTGACGTGTAAAACGTTTCATGGGGAGCCAAGAATCTTACTTCCAAAATGGATTTGGTGAAATTTGTGAGTCATCATATTCGTTTTATCTTAGTTTTAATTTTGATTTCTAAGTTTCTGAGATATTGCACTTATGAGCTAGAAATCTTCCACGCAAACCGAACAACTAAGTGTCTGATGAACCAAAGCAGAACCAAGGGCGAGGGTTGGTTGACTGAGGCCCGTCTGATCAGCTTCTACACTGTTTGCCGTTCCATCTGCGTCTTCTAGACGAACCACAGCATCCTAAAACCAAAACGGTTCCATTTTAGGTCATTTACTGTAACTATTACAGGCAGGACGATCATATTAGGCAAACTGATATAAGCCGCGACACGAGAAAACCAACAAAGTGGGTGTGCGCCAAGCATTCGCCCAGCCTGATCAGAGGCTTCGACATCTGCATGGCGGTAGCTTAGCTACCCTTTAAGCCCTTAAGCGAAGAGTCTGATCAGACTGGGCAGAATCCCATGCTGAACTGAGTCTGTGCTGGGCGCACAACCTCTATGCTGGTTTTCTCGTGTCGCGGCTTATATAATGTAAAATCCAGTTTTGGAGTAAGTACGTTGTTGTCATGTTCGTCATACGAGCAATATTTTCCTCATAACTGTCATTTTACCAAACGTAGTAATAATAACCATCTGAAGCTGAGCTGACCGCTTCCGTGTGCGCTGCCCTCACCTCAACAAACACTACTGTCTTTCACATGTTAATGTTAATGACAGGGTCAACGTTTGGACAAAGATGAAATACTACCACAAAATTTCTAAAAATTGAGACACTTAAACGAATCGCCGTAATTGGCCTGAAAATAGAACTAGATTCTAACGTTTCCCAACCAATTTCACCACAAAGATTTTCAGTTGACGCAATTTCAATTGTTTTGGTTGAAATTCTAGTCGCTTCCTTTTGGGTATTTCAAATGACGTCTTTTTCATTCAGTCTGAAATTACAACACTCCAAAACAGGCCTCATAAAAGCAGTATATATTGTTTCTACAGATCTGTGGTCTAGCTGGATTTTAAGTTTCTTGTCCAAGCTTTTTCTTTTACGTAGTTTATGCGTTTGTGCCAATACGAGGGTCATCCAAGAAGTCTTGAAAACGCCGTCATTACTACTTTATTAATTGAGGTAGGGTAATCAAATTATACCATAAACAGCTTACGTATATAATACACATATGTGCTAAAAATCATACATATGACATTCCTTTCTTAGAAATGGGAGGGTTTTAAATACAAAGGTGAAAGGGATACCGGCGGTGAAATTGCACAAACACGACGTCTTTTACAAGAGGTGAGGGGAAGAAAATTCCTGCATAAATGTTTATAATTCTTTCAAATTTCAAGAAATCATGTCTAGAAAGTAATCGCCTTATATTTGAGAACTCAGATAAGAGACAGTTATCATTCACATTTCCAAACAAATGTGGTCGCAAGGCAACAAGAGAATATTACAGAATTTTAGCAAAATTCTAAGTTTTGACGTTTGCCTCTGGTTTCTAAAGGCTGGAAACGATATTAAACAAGGCTCGAAGCTTATATTTTTTTCAATATCTACATTTCAGCTCCTCGGGACTATTATTTGATAACAAATTAATGGCAATTTAGGACGCCCTTTATCTGCTGTGAAAGCCACTTTTTCATATCCTCCCGAAAAACATGGTGATCTTCCTTGGGACGATAAAGAATATCTTGACTGACGGCAATATCTTAACCTTGGTACCGTGTACATACTTCAGTATTATTTTCCGTATCTCATAGCAATTTTCAGATATTTACAAGCGTTCTGAACTAAGCTAAGGGGCCTTAAACAGACAACTAGAAGCCGGCGCCGCACCCATTATGGTAGTGTTATTCAATTGCCTAGCAACGCCATTTCCAAGATCATGACGATTCTGGAAATCGTTGACTGGAAAGAAGGGAAGATGCAATGTAGGAATATGAACTACTTGACTCGTTTTTGATTACCATTTGTCCGAAACTTGGCCGTTTGCAGGACTTATTGGATGACCCTCGTAGCGATCATTACTGAAAATTAATGCAAGGTGCTTCTGGAATTTAATGATTCAACATGTATAAAGGCTGGCTGTAAAAAATTTCTGGATATCAAAAGAGTTTGTGTCTACGGGGTTACCAACCAATCTTTGACTCATTAAGCATTTTTTTCACAATCAGAATTGAGAATTTCTGCGGCAGTGTCCGATTTTCAGCAGCTTTGAACAAACTTTCGTCATCTGCAAGCCCTTGCACAAAAAAGAGAGAGACGATTTGTCTCCCGTTGCAAAATAGTCAGTGCCCATTACCCTGTCATTTAAGGGCGCTAATCCAGTAACAAATATGAAATTATATGACTTGAGAATAACTATTTGTTTGAGAAAATCTGAAGTTTCTGTTGAAAGAATTTCAGTTGGTAATGTCATTAAAATATAGGCGGAGGGTGGCATTCACTGTTTCTCATGCTCCGATACGAATGACGTCATAGATTTGTTACCATAGCAACTAAGAGTTGATATGGATGTCAAAGTGCAATCGGAACACCGCTCGGCCAATTCCGTGAATCTGATTCACGGAATTGGCCGAGCGTGCTCCGATTGGTCAAAGTGATGTCACAGCTGTTGGTAGTTTAATCATATTTTATTGCCTTTGAAACAAGCAGCTGTTGGTAATTCCATAGTTGCTATGGTAACAGATTTACGATCTCATTGGTATCGGATCATGGCAAACAGTGTAAGCCATGCTCCCCTCGAATAATAAGTGAGATGCTACCTACAGTAACTGACATGCATACTAATAATTGTGGACAAATTATTTTAATAATTTTTCTGTTCTTTTCAGTCATTGCTGAGACCTGTAAGTATTGTATATCTATTCAGTTCCCCGGATAAGAAGGGGTAACAGGGATTATCTCCCATATTTCTCCACAAAAAACAAATGTTATGACCCCTCTTTGTCTAGGCGAGAAATCAGGAAAAAATCCCAAAATCATCCCTGTCACCCTTTCTCATCTTGAACAGTATCCTTTGATTGGAATTTCGGCATTTTGATAAACTTCGTAAATTTCGTCGAATTTATTGAGATACATTTTGTACTAAATAGTGTCGCATTTTTCTCTCTGAAACAAGACAATGGTGTGGGTTCTAATTACTTTTGGGCCACATTGACTCTTGCGCAGTATGCCGGATTCTCGTGTTTTCGTACACTCCCATGCATTCGTACACCCCGGTAAAACCCCGGTCTCCAAAACCACACCTTTTGATCACAATGAAAAAAAGACCTGTTTAATAAATAAAAAATACAATTAGAGATCTAGACAGTTCATGATTGATCGCAAAAAATAAATGATTTCTTTTTCGGAGTGGCTAGTGACAGACGACTGTCAGTAGCCAATATTCGAAGAATTTGCTCTGTCACTAGCCACTTTTCGTTTAATTTGCTAGTGACAGACGTCTGTTAATTAGCAAAACTCGATAAATTGCAAGTCGCAGATGCATTTTTGCTATGACTGTATTCATACTATTTCCCCATCATTTTTAGCTCACCTGAGCCAGCGGCTCCGGGGGAGCTTATAGGATGGTAAGGCTCCGTCGTCCGTCGTCCGTCCGTCCGTCCACAATTTCAAACTTCTCCTCTGAAACCACTGGGCCAATTGTAACCAAATTTCATATAAAGCCTCCAGGGGAAGGGGAAACGAAAAGTTGTTCAAACCGTCCTGGTCACATGACCAACACGGCCGCCACGCCCATATATGGTAAAAACCTAAAAAAATCTTCTTCTCCAGAACCAATAGGCCGATGGCCTTGAAACTTGGTATGTAGCATCGGGTACATGAGTACTACCAAGATTGTTCAAATTATGACCTTGGGTTGACCTTGACCTTTTTTACGGCAAGGTCAAAATTGCTTCCTTGTGCTTTTATATGGGAAAATGCTAGAACATAAGATATCTTGAAAACTGTTGAAGATTTTGGGCTAAAAATCGATATCTACAGTCATCTAAATGAGTACATGAAGATTTATGAGTACAAGAGGTCAAAGTCATTCTTTGACCTTTGACCCAGAACTCTCATATTTTGACAATTTCAAACAATCTTCTCAACAGCCACTGGGCCAATTGAAACCAAATTTCATATAAAGCCTCCAGGGGATGAGGGAATGAAAATTTGTTCAAACGGTTCAGGTCACATGACCAACATGGCCGCCAATGCCCATATATGGTAAAAACCTTGAAAAATCTTCTTCTCCAGAACCAATTGACCGATGGCCTTGAAGCTCGGTATGTAGCATTGGGTACTCGAGTACTATCAATATTGTTCAAATTATGACCTTGGGTTGACCTTGACCTTTTTACGGCAAGGTCAAATATGGGAAAATGCTAGAACTTAAGATATCAGGGAAAGTTTTGAAGATTAAGGTCTAAAAGTTGGTATATGCAGTCATCTTTAATGAGTACAATGAAGATTTATGAGTACAAGAGGTCAATGTCATTCTTTGACCTTTGACCCTGAGCTCTCATATTTTGACAATTTCAAACAATCTTCTCAAAAACCACTCAGCCTATTGTAACCAAATTTCATATAGAGCCTCCAGGGGATGAGGGAATGAAAATTTGTTCAAACGGTTCAGGTCACAAGACCAACATGGCCGCCATGCCCATATATGGTAAAAACCTAAAAAAATCTTCTTCTCCAGAACCAATTGACCGATGGCCTTGAAACTTGGTATGTAGCATTGGGTACTCCAGTACTATCAAGAGTGTTCAAAATGATGACCTTGGGTGACCTTGGCCATTTTACAGCAAGGTCAAATATGGGAAAATGCTAGAACATAAGATTTCATGGAAAGTTTTGAAAATTTAGGCCTAAAAATTGGTTAATACAGTCATCTTAATGTGTACATCAAGATTCATGACTACAAGAGGTCAAGGTCGTTCTTTGACCTTTGGCCCTGAATTCTCAGAATAGTTTGACAATTTCAAACTTCTCCTTAAAAGCCAATGCGGCAATTGTAACCAAATATTATATAGAACCTTCAGGGGTCGAGGAAATGAAAATTTCTTCAAATGGTCTGGGTTACATGACCAACATGGCCACCATGACCATATATGGTAAAAACCTTTCAAAATCTTTTTCTCCAGAACCAATTGATCAGTGGCCTTGAAACTTGGTATGTAGTATTGGGTACTCCAGTACTATCAAGATTGTTCAAATTATGACCTTGGTTGACCTTGACCTTTTTTACAGCAAGGTCAAATATGGGAAAATGCTAGAACATAAGATTTCATGGGAAGTTTTTGGCCTAAAAATTGGTATATACAGTCGTCTTAATGAGGTCATGAAGAATTATGAGTACAAGAGGTCAAGGTCATTCTTTGACCCAGATCTCTCATATTTTGACATTTCCCAACATTTTCTCAAAAGGCAAAGGGCCAATTGTAATCACATTTCATATAGAGCCTCCAGGGGTTGATTGAATGAAAATTTGTTCAAACGGTCCAGGTCACATGACCAACATGACCACCATACCCATTTATGGTATAAACCTTAAATATTTTTTCTTCTCCAGAACCAATACACCAATGGCCTTGAAACTTGGTAGTAGCATGGAGTACTAGAGTACTACCAAGACTGTTCAAATGATGACCTCGGTTTTTCCTTAACTTTTTTTTGCGGCATGGTCAAATATGGGAAAATGCTAGAACATAAGATTTCATGGAAAGTTTTGCCTAAAAAATGGTATATATGGTTGCCTTAGTGAGTACATGAAGATTTATGAGTACAATAGGTCATGGTCATTCTTTGACTTTTGACCCAAGACTCATATTTTGACATTTTCAAAACATAAGAAAAAGCCACTTTGCCAATTGTTCAGGTGAGCGATTCAGGGCCTCATGGCCCTCTTGTTTATTGTAGTTACGCATTTATCTGTATTACCCATCATGTTCCTTTTTTCGAATGTATTCTCTGCTCTTGCAGGAACTTTATTAGTCTTTAATTTTACTTCGCTGCAGCGGGAGTTGCGCCGTGTGGCGGCCGTAAAACTAATGATGTCTAATAACATATGTTGATAACATAATGGATTATTTCATCCACATAATTTTTGTTTAACAAAAGTACCTAATATTTTGGGGATATCTACGTACTTTTTTGTTTATTTTTGTAATCATGCTTTTACAAATATTTAGGAAAAATTTTATCATCATAAATGTTTAAGAAAAGAAAATTATGTCAATGAAAATGCTAAGAAAATGAGATCAGCTCTAGAAAATTGAACGAATGAGAAGTCATTTCGGTCAGCTTTGAAATACAACATTCACATCTAACACAGACTATTTCTATGGACAGATAGTAATCTGAAAAAAAATGGTAAAGACAGAAAGTTAACAAATATTTTAGCCCAAAAGGATAAAAAATGAATTTGTTCATAAACCGTCGGGCTGTCAATTACACTGACATCCGTACGAGAATGAAGCATATATTTTATTGATCTGCTGTGTTTTTACCGTCGTCGTATACGAGGGATGATAAAAAAATACGCGGACTCTTGCTGTAGAAATTTTATTTTTGATAGTTAACTCATTAACTTTGCAGTAAATTCAGATTCAAGTTTCTTTTATCCAGTGATGCATTTAATTTACCAGTCTAACTTCGGGATGTTGTCTATATGGGTCGTCATAGTAGCCTTATGACGGTTCTGCGGAGCACGGTAAAAATTTGCCTTATTATTTCGAATTGTTTGTTTTGTTTTTGGCTATGTCTAATATTTGCAGTAGAGAAAAATGCTTGACATTTGGTATGCTATTTTGTTATGGTTTCCGCTTTTTACAGTGAGGAAATTATTACCGTCAACAACTGTTATGCTTGCATAAGCAGTGTCAAATATGGTCTGTGGGTCATACAAGGGCGACAAAATGACGTCAAATATTATACCGTGTATTTAATGCAAGATCCAGGTTTTGTATATAATTGTAAGAAAAATGAGGACAGGAACAAAGAAATGTTTTGAATGATCAAATGTAATATTATTTGATCCTTGTATGTTAGTTTTGTCTGATGCTGTCACTGATTTGAGGTTGCAGATCTGCATTTAGAGATACACCGCAAAAGTCTTGTACGTAGAAACGATACTGAAAGCAAAAGTTCGGTTTTGATTTATGAACCAATTAAGATGAAAAGAGTATGCTATAAAATTCTTGAAAACAATCATATTGCGTGCAGATGTGTCTAAAATTGCTTAAAATCATTAAAAATCTGCAAAAAGGGCCTTAGTTTTTGAAAACAGAGAAACAAAAGAACGCGAGCAATGTTAAAACGGGACAAAACGTCACTGGACGTCATTAACGTGGTGCTCCGCTGTAGCTATACCTACCTAATATAAAATGGAAGAAAAATTTATTTTTCATTGAAATTTCTTCAAAACTTCACATTACGTAGCTTAAAGATCAAACTTTTCTGCGGTATGAGAAAACTTCCTATAACTGCATTAACCTTACCGCCACAGCAAAAGTCCACGTATTTTTGTATCACCCCTCGAACTAGCAGTTTGCTTTCAATTTTTACATTTTTGTTCTTTTGGCTTCTTGAATGGGGGCGATCTTAGGCGTTTATGGTGAGATAAATAAGAATAGAACTATATAGATATCTATGTTAAATCTGCATATTGTGGCCGAATGCAGAGCAACTAGCCTTATATGCTGTTTTGTCTGGCAGAGTTGTGCTTAATCAATCTGTCTTAAAGCCTACTCTTTTGAAGACCCATAAACGTGCAAATCTGATAGCGAAAGAGCGAGGAACAATCCCCGTGCATCATGCAGTCTGAGCTCTCTTTATATCGTTGCTGAGTAAGGAAACCCTTATTAGATTATGCAAAATCAGCTGGGCCTGGATTTTATTCAGTTATTGGTTTTCTGGGCCATGCCTCAGTTTGAACTAATGATTGCCCATGGGAATCCAGACACGCCACCAAAGCGTTCTTAATGTTAGTTTCTCGCAAATTCTATTTTTTAGTACTTCTTTTATAGTGATAAAAGAGAAAATGGACTCCTTCGTCAAACATTTTTTGCTGACCTCCATTTACTTTGATTCAGTATACCAGACCTTTAATTTGTTTCTCTTAAGTAGATGATAATAAGCAGGACCAAGAATGTCAGCTTTTAAAATGCATGGTATAAAACTATACTGTTTGTGCATGTGCATTATATATACTGTGTCAAAAAGTTTCAGTAAACGAAACTCCTTGTGTTGCAAAGGCAACTATGGAAGGTTTTACCAAGTTCCGAAAAGTACTCTTTTTGCCTAGTGAACAACTTATCCGTTTTGATTTCCTCAGATCATACATGCTACTCGGGTCGTTTGAATATGCATGGGGTAATTTTTCATTTTCGCGGAGTAACATCATTAAATTTGCTCAAGTTCAAAGTCATTTACAGTTTGTTTTTGAATAATGATTTCCCAGTTTCTGTTTTCATCTGGTCTACATTACAATTTGAGAAAGAGTTGGAACAAATGATTGCTATGACGCTCTTCATTATGCAATAACGTACCTTCAGTACTACTTAAATTTTCAATAACGATGTTTCTTTTTTAGGTTTCTGCGTGCAAAATTACCCTTTGATATTTTCTTATAAAAACCATTTTTCAAGCAGCATGTACCTCTATTTTGTATTCTAAACTGTAGAGAACAACAAAATAAGAAGTCTGCTAACTTTCAGAGAGATACGTTATTTATTTATGGGTTTATGCAGAATTTTGCATTTACCATAAATCACCACCACAACTCTGACATGCACTGGGCTCCTTGAAAGTATAGTCAGTAGTTGGTATCGTTACTTTTTGACCGGGTATACAATATCGCGGAGGACGTTAGACAAAACGTTTACCTCATTGTTTTCAAAGCACAAACAATTTAGAAGTGGCTATATTCTCATTTTTTCAGATGGCTATGTCCAACCAAGGCATTTTCCAGGAAAGAAGTTCCCGGTGGGACCTACCAAAAGATTTCCACCTAGGCGGTTACCGCCTCATAAATGTAAGTTATTATGAAATGTATCGTAGATATTCTTAGTATTGTAACGGCGTAACCAATTCTAATTAGCCTAAAATTTGGACTAGGTGGTCATGATTGATTTTATTTAACAGTGCTGCAGAAGGTTCTAATGAGGATTTACATATGTTTTCGCTGAGAAATAAGAAAACATCCTCACCTTATCACAGTTGCCCCTCCTTAACTGGGCACTGTTGATTATATTGTGTTCAATAAGATATCGTTAGAGACCGTAAGGAGCCTGGATGTAGGGATACAAAACTGTTTAACATTCCTCCATGTTTTATGTAGTCTAGTTTGTAAGCTTGTTGGGGCACCGCAACTCTCTCTTCACCTGGTCCAGTTCTCAGCTAGCTGCCCTTGTTGCGCTGGCAAAGCTCTTCCCTGTCACCGCTCTAATAATAGTAGTGTCTTATATCTGACTCTTATCTATCCGTTTGCTGAACCCTGTAACCTCATTGCTGCTAAGCCAGAAGACCTTGAAATGTGGCCGAATCACCTTGATTTTCGTTTCTTGGCCATGGTAAGAAATTTGTCATGTTTTCCAACGGCTGCTTGAACCTATTGCGAACATCCCCATTAGTGACATGGTCTTTGTATAAGACGTTCAGTAAATCTTGATAGCATCTCACTTTTTTCTAAGTCTGCTGTCAAGGTACATGCTTCACTGGCTTACAAAAAGATGGGTATGGCAATATCAGTTCCAGCGCTTCGAGGTATTTGAAACTACTCACTATTCTTAACTTCTGTCCTTTTCACCACCTCCCTTTGCATCTTGCTGGCTCTGACTGGCATTTTGTTACTCTATAGGTACCTTGGTCAGCTCATACATATTGCTGTAAGTAAAATTTCAGTACAATTACAGTATTTCTAAAGCTAATCTTGATATGTTGTAAGTAGAGTTTTTATCGTACTGCACGAGTTACAATATATTATCTAATGTTTTACAATATCTAGATGTCCCAATTATTGAAGAAATTAAAACTAGCACACTCGGCATACAAACCAAAATAATCTCACTCTGATATATCAGAATTACACGGGTGGCCCATCAAACGGAGTCGCTTATCTTACACGATCATCTGGTTTCACATTTTTCTCTTCTTCGAAAGTGATCGTTTTCGACATGAACCGATTTGTCAAATCTAGTACAGACAAGAAAAAAAAAAAAGAAGTGTCAGACCCTTGCTTACGTCGGGCTCACATACTCGTTCCATGTGAGTATTACAAACACTAATGGACAGACTTGGTGCCCGAAGGTGCAAGTTATAGATTCGTTCCCTTGAGCCTCCTAGGGAACATCGTTTTGAAAATTAGAACAACAGCATTCAAAGCACTGTTTGGTGAAAGAAAAAATTCAGGAATATTATCCTGTTTCTCTGTATCACATCACACTATGCTGAACTCTACATAATACAGAAGACGAATGTGGTTTGCTTATCAAATCGAATAGATTTCTGCTTATTTTCAGTTATGGGGCGACCAAAGTTTTTCAAGAAGCATCATATCAAACCAATGCCGTTTTTAGCTCACCTGAGCCATAGGCTCAGGGTGAGCTATTGTGGTCATCCAGTGTCCGTCGTCCGTCGTGCGTCGTCCGTCGTCCGTCGTGCGTCGTCAACAATTTGCTTTAAATGACATCTTCTCTGAAATCACTAGGCCTAGGGCTTTGATATTTTGTATGAAGCATTGCCTAGTGGTTCTCTACCAAGTTTGTTCAAATGGTGGCCCCAGGGTCCAAAATGGCCCTGGGGCAGGGGGTCTTGGGTTCGGAACTAAAAAATACTTAAAAATCTCCTTCTCCAGAACCGCTTGGCTCAGATGCTTCAAATTTGGTATGTAACTTTGCCTAGTGGTCCTCTACCAAGTTTGTTCAAATGGTGGCCCCAGGGTCCAAAATGGCCCTGGGGCAGGGGGTCTTGGGTTTGACACTAAAAGATACTTAAAAATCTTCTTCTCCAGAACTGCTTGGCTCAGAGGCTTGAAATTTGGTTTGAAGCATTGTCTAGTGGTCCTCTACCAAGTTTGTTCAAATGGTGGCCCCAGGGTCCAAAATGGCCCTGGGGCAGGGGGTCTTGGGTTTCGAAACTAAAAAATACTTAAAAATCTTCTTCTCCAGAACTGCTTGGCTCAGATGCTTGAAACTTGGTATGTAACATTGCCTAGTGGTCCTCTACCAAGTTTGTTCAAATGGTGGCCCCAGGGTCCAAAATGGCCCTGGGGCAGGGGTCTTGGGTTTGAACCTAAAAGATACTTAAAAATCTTCTTCCTCAGAACTGCTTGGCTCAGAGGCTTGAAATTTGGTATGAAGCATTGTCTAAAGGTCTTCTACCAAGTTTGTTCAAATGGTGGCCCCAGGGTCCAAAATGGCCCTGGGGCAGGGGGTCTTGGGTTCGAAACTTACAAATACTTAAAAATTTTCTTCTCCAGAACTGCTTGGCTCAGATTCTTGAAAACTGGTATGGAACATTGCCTAGATGTCCTCTACCAAGTTTTTTGAATGGTGGCCCAAGGGTCCAAATTGGCTCTGGGGCAGGGTGTCTTGGGTTTCAGAAATAAAAAATACTTAAAAATCATCTACTTGAGAACAGTAAGGCTCAGCTGCTTGAAATTTGGTATGGAACATTGTCTAGTGGCCCTCTACCAAGTTTGTTCAAATGGTGGCCCCAGGGTCTAAAATGGCCCCGGGGCAGGGAGTCCCAGGTTTGAACCATAGAAATACATAGAAAAATTTTAAAAAATATCTTCTTCAGAACCGCAAGGCTCAGATGCTTGAAATTTGGTATGTAGCTTTGCCTAGTAGTCTTTTACCAAGTTTGTTCAAATGATGACCCCAGGGTCTAAAATGGCCCCACCCTAGGGGGTCCTGGGTTTGAACCATAGAAAAATATTCAAAAATCTTCTTCTTCAGAACCACGTGGCTCAGATGCTTGAAATTTAGTATGCAGCATTGCCTAGTGGTCCTTTACCAAAATTATTCAAATGATGGCCACAGGGTCCAAAATGGCCCGGCCCCAGGGGGTCCAGGGTTTGAACCATAGCAATACATAGAAAAATATTCAAAAATCTTCTTCAAAACCATTTGAAGTGGTTGCTAACTATCAGGTTTGTTAAATGATGACCCTTGTTTGACCTTTAACCTTTTTGGTCAGGTTAGCGATTCAGGGCCTCTTGGCCCTCTTGTTTTAACATAAACCTCCTATCAAATGTGGTTCGAATCCCGGTCTGGCCACATACTTTCGTTTCTCCTTCCGCTGATTCAAGAAGGGCAGTTGTCAGTTACTGGCGAAAGTATGTGCACTTAGTACTGGTTAACCGCTTAGGAGGTCTAAGCCTGCCCAGGAATAGTGTGGTTAGGTTAACTGACCGTCCCGACTTGACCTTAGTTGTTTACCGTGGACGTTAAGCATCAAATCAACCAACCAACCAACCTATCAAATGTAAGATATTAGTTCCAATGAAATATAATCAGTTAGTCATAAACCGATTTATACCCATTGGACTAATCTATCCTTATCAAATGGATGAATCCATTTTTCAACTAAAGGATGTCTTGTTGAGTGAACGTGTATCATTTTTATTTCATTTCAGGGAGAAATACCCAATTGTCTTTAGCAAATAGTGTATACCCTTAACAGAGACCGCGTATTGCGGCGTCTGACCTGGGTCTGCACTGTTTGTCTCTGTCCTTTTTAGCCATTAATGGGTTAATTTTATCGGGCAGAGCAGGAATAAAACAATATTATATGCAGAATATATTTTTTGCTTAGCCTCCAAAGTTTTTGCAAGAAGCCATTTTAAACCAGTGTCATTTCTACTGTATAGACCCCTAATGAGAGACAAAACGACCTTTTCTATATTTTTTTAACCAGACACATATCTTTTTATTTTGAAATTTAGTTATCTACTTTTAGATTTAGAAGTTTTGTTGCCCTGCGATTGCCTTCAAAAAATAAAAAAACTGAACAGAAAGAACATTATTCTCTCGGAAAATACTTAGATGCTTCCTTTTAATTCTATACTGTATTTTGAGATCATGCTAAAATCAAGTGGAAATTTTACAAACAATGGGTAAATTTTAAATGAATGCCTAAGACAATTGTAAGAATGGATTAAACTAACTCTCACATCTGCAAAGTTGAGGCTGAAAATAAAACGTTTCACTTAAAAATTGATATGGGAGTTGGCCTCATGGCAGTTTATTTGTTATTACTGTGTTTGATACCAAATAAAGTGCGAGCTTAGTGGGGTTTTTTCCCTGATTTTTCTGAAACAGTTTTGAGTTACATATACATCCATCTTTCTCATAAAACACACTACTGTTACCAGAATTAGTAAATTATGAAGGTAGCGTTTCGTTTAATTGAACATGTGTTTGCTTATTTTCAGTTATGGGGCCGCCAAAGTTTTTCAAGAAACCACATTTAAAACCATTGCCGTTTCTAAAACATAGACCTCCTATGAAATGTAAGAAACAATAATTTTCATTTGACTAGATAACATTTTTTGCAACATATAAAACGCTTATCCACCACAAAATCTTGCTGCCGTTTTGCGTTTTGAGTAAACCCAGGAGTGGTGAGCGTGGTGGGAGGCAGGGGGTCCAAATGCATCGGTCTTTCTATGTTCGACCTTATGCATTTTGGTCTACTGTCGGTCGAGATTATTGTTTTCAATTTTGACCTCAACAGTAAATAGAACAGTTCCTCCGCTATGACCAGTTGATTCTGGCTGATTGCTGCCTGACACGAGGACAAGTATATCTACAAAAAAAAAAAAAAAAAAAAAATGGATAAATTTCTGTATAAAACTTTCTATTTCGAAAATACCGTACTACTTTATGCATGATTCCTACTTTCCGTCGCCCACCGCAATTACATTATAGCATACATTTATTACAATATTATAAAGGATTACGGTCGAAAAAGGAACATTAATGAATTTTTCCTTATTTTCAGTTATGGGTCCATCAAAGTTTTTGCAAGAAGCCTTTTTTAAACCAGTGACGTTTCTACTTTATAGACCACTAATGAGAGACAAAACGATGTTTTCTATAATTTTTTATGAGACACATATCTTTTAATTTTGAAGTTTACATTGTAGCTATCTACCTTTAGATTAAGAAATTTTGTTTCCTTGCAATTACCTTTGAAAAAAAAAATGAACTGAAAGAATATTATTCTGTTGGAAAATACTTAAATGATTCCTTTAAAGTTTATACAGTATTTTGAGATCATGCTCAAATGAAGGGGAAACTTACAAACAATGGGTAAATTTTTCATAAATCCCTGAGACAATCGTAAGAATTGAGTAAACCAAGTTTCGTTTTTCCTCTCAATTGCAACTTACAAATGTCTCGTTTGAAAATTAATATGGGAGTTGGTCTCATAACAGTTTATTTGTATAAAAAAACAACACTAATGTCGCACCTTTTTTGTACCTAACACTGTTAGGTACAAAAAAGGTGCGAGATTAGTGTGTTTTTTTTGTTGTTTTTTTTCATTTTTCTATTTTTTTTTTGACAATTTCGAGTTCCATATACATACACCTTTAACTGTTACTAGAATTAGTAAATTGTAAAGGTTGCATTTCGTTTGATTGAAAATGTGCTTTCTTATTTTCAGTTATGGGGCCGCCAAAGTTTTTCAAGAAACCACATTTTAAACCATTGCCGTTTTTAAAACATAGACCTCCTATGAAATGTAAGAAACGTTAATATTCATTTGACCGGGTTACATTTTTTGCAACATATAAAACACTTTTTTACGATAAAAATCTTGCTGCCGTTTGCCATGAGTAAACCCGGGAGTGGGGAGTGGGGGGGGGTGGGGTTGGGACACATATTTTAGCAGCGACACGTAAAATTGCTTGACGCATATGTGAACAGCAAAGGCTAAGACCTACCTGGGCATCCGCGCAATCTGATCAGACCCTTCCTGTTGGCACACATTGGAGACCCTTAAGTAGATAAACTGCACAGATATTCACCAATGAGGCGGCTCATTTCAGACATGATAACCAGGTTCAGGGAGTGATCAGCCAAGACTGTGCTCTAGATAAGAATGGGAAAATCGGACAGGGATAATTTTCCATATTTTTCTCTATAAAACATATTTTATTACCCCTCATTAGAACCGTCTCGCCGAGACGGTTGTAATGAGGGAGTCACAACGAATGTTTTCATTGAGAAATGAGAAATATTGTCTTAGAATTTTCCTTAAAAAGCCACTTTATCTGGAGCTCTGCAAGACCATGATAATAGTTTGTAAAAATCCATACAAACAAATTAACTATGGAAAAATGTTTACTATGAAACGCTGCATTCCCTGGATCCGCGGAGACCACAGTGACCCACTCCAGATTTGTTGCCCCCTGCAACCAGTCGGGGCCACCAGTACACTATTAGACGCAAACTCTGCATTAACAATGTAATTGCCAGTTCTTTTCCGTTTTGACTAGAACAGTATTTAGAAAAGTGACGCTCCTCCGCTTGGACCGGTCGATTCTGGCCAATTACTGCCTACACTAGAATAGCTACCAAAAAAAAAATGGCTAGTTTTCTGTATAAGACTTTCTGTTTCGAAATAACCGCACAAAAATAATTACATTTCTACCTTCCGTTCTCCCACCGCAATTACATATAGCATTAATAAGTTACAATATTATAAAGAGTTACGACCGACAAAGAAACGTTAATAAATTTTTCCTTATTTTCAGTTATGGGTCCGCCAAAGATTTTCAAGAGGAAGTTTATGAAACATAGACCACCATTCAAATGTAAGAAATACAGCTCAATCCGTTACTGTTGCGGAATAGATAAACAAAACAAGGAAACCAAATTGTCCTTCAGTTCAAAAACCGCTTAAATACAGCTAGCCCAGAGTGGGATCACGGTTCTTGCTGATCTGCCCTTTAGTGAGTCTCAATACAAAAACTAGATTGCACTGATCTACGTTGTGTTTACGACAGGAATTTTGTTTGAGCGACCTATTTTTCAAGTCACACTGAAAGAATTTTAAACAAACTGGCTACAAAGAATCCACGCATCACTCTAACCAAATCCTCTCGATATATTCCAAGGGGTAGGTCAGAATGACCAACATCATGACACGACTACACCTACTTTTAAATGATGTCTGATTGCGTATTTGCCCTCCCTTTTCTTACGTCACGACTTAATTTTACATTATATATCAGCATGGGCCATGTAAAGAAAGGACGGTGAGACCAGATGATCTTGAAAGATACATGTAAGCGTCTCGATCTTAACCGAGTATAGTCATAAGCTGCTCTCTAAAAGTTGTAGACTTACATGATCTTAACCGAGTATAGTCATTAAGCTGCTCTCTGAAAGTTGTAGACTTACATGATCTTAACCGAGTATAGTCATAAGCTGCTCTCTAAAAGTTGTAGACTTACATGATCTTAACCGAGTATAGTCATAAGCTGCTCTCTGAAAGTTGTAGACTTACATGATCTTAACCGAGTATAGTCATAAGCTGCTCTCTAAAAGTTGTAGACTTACATGATCTTAACCGAGTATAGTCATAAGCTGCTCTCTAAAAGTTGTAGACTTACATGATCTTAACCGAGTATAGTCATAAGCTGCTCTCTAAAAGTTGTAGACTTACATGATCTTAACCGAGTATAGTCATAAGCTGCTCTCAAAAAGTTGTAGACTTACATGATCTTTACCGAGTATAGTCATTAAGCTGCTCTCTGAAAGTTGTAGACTTACATGATCTTAACCGAGTATAGTCATTAAGCTGCTCTCTAAAAGTTGTAGACTTACATGATCTTAACCGAGTATAGTCATTAAGCTGCTCTCTAAAAGTTGTAGACTTACATGATCTTAACCGAGTATAGTCATTAAGCTGCTCTCTGAAAGTTGTAGAGTAAAGTCCAGGCAAAAAAAAAAAAAAAAAAAAGCTTTTTATAGAAGACCTGACGAATCGGAAGCCAAATACAAACTTGTTACAAACCTGGTTTATCAGAGAAAAACCTGGTTTTGCGATTTGACAAACCAGGTTATTCTCTGACAAACCTGTGTTTTTTGTGTGTGTTTTTTTCTTCAGATAAACCGGGGTTTCTCAACCGAGGTTTTCGAAGAAAAAATAGGTTTAACATAAGAAAAAAACAAATAAAACTTGGTTTTGCTTTTTTAAACAAGTCTTTTTTTTTGATAATCCTAGTTTTTCTCTTGACGTTCTAGGTTTCCATGCAAAACCTCTCTTATACATAGTGTATCAAAGAAAACCCTGCTTTTCCGGAAATTAACCAAGCTTTTTCTATTGATATCGTAGGTTGCAGTGTTAAATCAGGTCAGTTTTTCTCAGAACAACCAGGGTTTTCTCTATAGTTTAAAAAACAAAACAAAATACCCTAGTTTAGAAAAACTAGCTTTGGCAGAGAAAAACAAAATTTTGCGATTTGATAAACCACGTTTTTTCGTAGATAAACCAGGATTTTCTCTGATTTACTTGGGTTTTAATAATCTATTTAATATACAGGTTCACAGAGGCAACCAGTCATTGCATTTGTTGTCTTTGAAACAATTTCTCAGAATGTAAATACAGATTTGTAGCAAGAAACATCAAGAGTACAAGTTATATAATCCTTTCAAACATTTTGCATGGATTATGGCCCTTTTTAAACTTGCGGAATCATCCCATTGATATGCATCTTTATTTTTAACTTGTGTGACTTGTGTGTATGTGTGTTTCAAATACCTGTTTGACACTTAAAACTTTAGCCTGTATTGTGCAGTACTTAAAACTTTAGCCTGTAATGTGTAGCACTTAAAACTTTAGCCTGTGATTTGCAGCACTTAAAACTTTAGCCTGTAATTTGCAGCACTTAAAACTTTAGCCTGTAATGTGTAGCATTTAAAACTTTAGTCTGTGATTTGCAGCACTTAAAACTTTAGCCTGTAATGTGTAGCATTTAAAACTTTAGCCTGTGATTTGCAGCACTTAAAACTTTAGCCTGTAATTTGCAGCACTTAAAACTTTAGCCTGTAATTTGCAGCACTTAAAACTTTAGCCTGTAATTTGCAGCACTTAAATCTTAAGCCTGAGAATTTGTAGAACAACTGTTATGACTTTGTTATGCATTTGGCATGGACTTAATTAAAAATTATCGCAGATTGTTTTGAAACTAGAAACATTGGCCTGTTACCTTACAAGAGGATTCGTAGAACAAATACTTTGTTATGCATTTTGCATGCATCATGGCACTTTCAAACTGATAAAACTGTCCGATTCAGTCCCGTCGCGTTGCATTTTGGCGCGCCATTGCGTAAGCAAGGGGGCGTGGGGCGTGTGTTGGGGGGGGGGCTTATACAATACTCTCAATGTGCGTCCGCTTGCCCGTGCGCGTGTGCGTCTGCTTGTGTGCGTGTGTGTTTATTTGAGTGCGTGATCAAAAGGTTCACATTTACATGTAGCTCAGTTTCTAAGTAACCAAAAGGGAAAGACTCTTCAGACTTGCTACATGGAATCACCTGGTGAAGGCCAATCAAATGTAGTGATGCATATTGGGCCATGACCTGTATTTGAGCCGCGACACGAAAAAACCAACAATGTGGTTGTGCGCCCAGAGCAGACTCAGATCAGCCTGGGCATCCACCCAGTCTGATCAGAGTCTTCGCTGTCCGCTTGGAGGTAGCTAAGACCCTTAGCTACCATTTGAGTACTTAACGAAGAGTTTGATCAAACTGGGCAGTTGCCCAGGCTGATCTGAGTCTTCGCTGGGCGCACAACCACATTGTTGGTTTTCTCGTGTCGCGGCTCATTTCATTGACAATTGAACAAAGAAATTTATGATTCACCAGGTGCGTTTAGCTCAGTTTGAAAACAACAACAAAAACAAGAAAAAAACAAAACAACAAGGATAGTCTTCAATCTTGCTATACAAAGCATTTGGACAAGAACAATTGAATGCAGGAAATTAAATGTGGTCCATGACCTACATTTTACAATTTATTGAACATAAAAAAAAATAGGCTCACCTGTTGCTTGAGCTCAGTTTCCAGGTAACCAAATGATACAGACTTCATTCTTGATATACAGTGACATCTGGGGAAGAACATCTACATGCAGTGAACCATATCACTGCACTTGGAAAATAAGCTTCACCAACTGTGTTTAAATTAGTTTCTCAGTCTAGTAACTACAAGAGGTAAAGTTTTAATATTTGACATACCCCCCCCCCCCCCCCCCCTTTACACCTGTGAAAGATCAGGAGAAACCAGTGAACAGTATTTGGCACTGACATACAGTTCATGCTTCAGTGATTTGCATCATATTTCTAAAACTCTTTTATGGATAACCATAATACATGGAGTAATGGTACAGTCAGACACACTGATTGACTTCATGTTACACTGTGACCTGTATTTCACAGTTCATTGATATTTTCTTATCTCGACAGCAGTTTTCATGGATTTGCATAATACTTGGGAAAACTATTTATTCTGGCACTGCAGTTGACCTCATTTTATTTGGTTTATATCAAATTAACTCTTGTTAAAGTAAATCTCTGACAAGGCGCGCTCTGTTGTCCTTTGACAATTCTTGTTTAATTTGACTCATAGTACAGAGAATAAAAAGAACGGGATGTATTACCCTGTTGTGCATTTTGTGTGGAGTATGGCCCCCTTCAGGCTTTTCAAGAACATTTTTTGGTTGATACAATTTGAAGGAGTGTTTTAAAACTTGAAACGCATCTTTTCTCTCTCAGAAGTGTAGAGCAAGTAACATCATATTTCATTATCTTATGCAATTTGTGTAGATTCAGACTATTTTTAACTTAGAAAACTACTGCTTGTAATTTAAAAACAACGTGATGCGTGTGCGTGCGCGCTCGCGCGAGCGCGTATGTGTGTGTGTGTGTGTGTGTGTGTGTGTGTGTGTGTGTGTGTGTGTGTGTGTGATGACATGAGAGATCCAAGGGGCAGGTTACATTCTTTTAATGCATTTGCATGGGTTATGTACCCTTTCAAACTATTCCAATGAAATGCATATTGACTGATAACGTGTGTTGTCCTTGAGAATTGTTTCGAAACTCGAAACACATGAAGAATTCTTAGAATCTACGTATGTCATTGTCGACATTCACAATTTCCCTTCATAAATATATAAATTTTTGTTTTCGGCATTTTGCACATGTTTCATAGATGTCTTTATTATTGAAAACACTTGGGTGGAGGCATAAGTGTGCTTTGCACACAGATCTTATCTTTTTTTTTCGGTAGATTGAGAGCTGTGAGTTTGTGTGTCTTCCAGTACATAAAACATTGAATTCAATATTTTACGAAAAACATCATGTGGCACGAGTAGTCAAGCCGTACAAATTCTAAAAATGGGACACCAATGATTCTGAAATATTGAACGGTTTTCAGAGCTGTAATGATGCAGATGGAATGGCAAACAGTGTAGACCCTGATCAGACTCCCCTTCATGAGCTGTCTGATGTGGGTCTCCACTGTTTACTCAGACTTATCCGTCCCAGTGTTTACAATGTTCATGGTAGAACTGTCGTCAATATATAGCATAGCTTACCTTTGTTTCTAGTTTATAGCTTTAAAGTATCACTTTGTGACAAACGGAATAAAATTACTCGGACATTAAAATGTGTTTAATGTATATTGGATGATTCGAAGCAATACATTTTTTACTATACAATGTGCGCTGCTATCGGTACATTTACTAAACCAATTGATGACTGACAGTTGTTTATCTTAAAGATATGCTGTTTTATTTCAGTGGCTTTGTCCCCAGTCTCCAAGAAGAAGACAGTTTACAGACCAAGAGCCTATTTGAAACCTAGACCATACAAGAAACCAAAGATTGTATTTAAACCAAAGAGTTATAAGAAGAACACAGTCTGGAAGCCTAAGCCTTACTTGAAACCAAGACCGTTGCTGAAGCCAAAGTACTTGAAACCAAAACGTATTTTAAAACCAAAACCTTACTTAAAACCGAAGTACTTATTGAAACCAAAACTTAGCTTAAAGCCAAGACCTTATCGAAAGCCGAAGCCTTATTTCAAACCAAAGAAGTCTTCCTGGAAACCGAAGTTGCCATGGAAACCTAAGCCAATGAAAAAGCGTATGCCGGGATACAAACCAAGACCAGTCTTGCGAAAGAAACCAGTTTGGAAGCCAAAGATATTCAAGAAACCTTTGCTGAAACGCAAAAAAAATCTGAAACCATTTATTGGGAAGAAATTCAGCAAGAAACCAAGTAAGTTTTGGGTCATTTACTGTTTGTCTAGATACTCTGAGCTTGTATACTAAGATTTCTTAAGCTTGAAAGGGGATATACATTTTAGGTGTGTCATTCAATGGTCAAATATCTATAGGTCTAAAACACCCACTCAAAACTGAAGGAAATCGCTGTGTAATGGTGCTCCAGTGTTTGCACAAGCTGTAGTTAGTTTTATGCGCGTACATCCACACCCGCCATACGAAGTATGTCAGGGGACATGAGTTAAACGTTTTTTTTGATTTCTCATATCTCTGTAACCACATGTCAAAACATTATCATGTTTTCATACTTGAAACATGATATCACTATGGTATTACCTTTGATATGGCATATGTAAGATCAAAACCCCTTTACTAGATCAGGCCCATGAGTGGAGCCAGGGGTCAATAAGTAGAACTTAGGCATTTTCATTACGTCGAAGTTTTTATTAAACCTTATTGATTGCCCATATCTCTGTAATCACATGTCAGATATTCATATCATAAAAAGAGATATTATCAAGCAAATAGGACATTAATCTGACATGCTTGAAATTTGAAAAACAGTTGCATTAATGGTTTAATCAGGGTCGACACTGGCCGGGACTGCTCCCTTCCTCTAGTCAGGTTTATTTTTATCCCCTAAGTCTATTATAAGTCTCACTTAGCTGTCTGCTCTGAGTCTTTGTTGGCTGGTTTGGGTCAATGTTGCGTGGTCTGAGTCTATGTTCTCCTGTTTGGGTCTATGTTGTCTGGTCTGAGTCTGTGTTGTCGTGTCTGAGTCTATGTTCTTGGGTGTAAGCCTATGGTCTCTGGTTTGGGTCTATGTTGTCTTGTCTGAGCCTATATTATCTGGTTTGGGTCTATGTTGTCTAGTCTGAGTCTATGATACCTTGCCTGAGACTATTATGTCTGAATCTGTGTTGTATGGTCTGTGTCTATGATACCTTGTCTGAAACTATGTTGTCTCAATCTATGTTCTGTGTATATGTATCTGTATCTATATATCTGTGTTTTCCGGTCGTGTCTATGAAACATTGTCAGAGACTATGTTGTATGTATCTGTGTTGTCTGATCTGAGTCTATGGTACCTTGTCTGGGAATGTGTTGTCTGATCTGTGTCTATGATACCTTGCCAGAGACTATGTTGTCTGAATCTGTGTTGTCTGGTCTGTGTCTATGATACCTTGTCTGAGACTCTGTTGTATGGTCTGTGTCTATGATACCTTGTCTGAGACTGTATTGTATGTATCTGTGTGTCTGGTCTGTGTCTATGATACATTGTCTGTTGTCTGAGACTGTTCTGTGTCTATGATACCTTGTCTGTTGTCTGGTCTGTGTCTATGACACCTTGTATGAGACTGTGTTGTATGTATCTGTGTTGTCTGGTCTGAGTCTATGATACCTTGCCTGGGACTGTGTTGTATGGTATGTGTCTATGATACCTTGTCTGAAACTGTGTTGTCTGGTCTGTGTCTATGATACCTTGGCTGAGACTGTGTGTATGTATCTATGTTGTCTGGTCTGAGTCTATGATACCTTGTCTGAGACTGTGTTGTCTGGTCTGTGTCTATGATACCTTGTCTGAGACTGTGTTGTCTGGTCTGTGTCTATGATACCTTGTCTGAGACTGTGTTGTCTGGTCTGTGTCTATGATACCTATTCTGAGACTGTGTTGTCTGGTCTGTGTCTATGATACCTTGTCTGAGACTGTGTTGTATGTATCTGTGTTGTCTGTTCGTGTCTATGATACCTTGTCTGAGACTGTGTTGTCTGGTCTGTGTCTATGATACCTTGTCTGAGGCTGTGTTGTATGTATCTGTGTTGTCTGATCTGAGTCTATGAAACCTTGTCTGAGACTGTGTTGTCTGGTCTGTGTCTATGATACCTTGTCTGAGACTGTGTTGTATGTATCTGTGTTGTCTGATCTGAGTCTATGATACCTTGTCTGAGACTGTGTTGTCAGGTCTGTGTTGTCTGGTCTGTGTATATGATACCTTGTTTGAGACTGTGTTGTATGTATCTGTGTTGTCTGATCTGGGTCTATGATACCTTGTCTGAGACTGTGTTGTCTGGTCTGTGTCTATGATACCTTGTCTGGGACTGTGTTGTATGTATCTGTGTTGTCTGATCTGAGTCTATGATACCTTGTCTGAGACTGTGTTGTCTGGTCTGTGTCTATGATACCTTGTCTGAGACTATGTTGTCTGGTCTGTGTCTATGATACCTTGTCTGAGACTGTGTTGTCTGGTCTGTGTCTATGATACCTTGTCTGAGACTGTATTGTCTGGTCTGTGTCTATGATACCTTGTCTGAGACTGTGTTGTCTGGTCTGTGTCTATGATACCTTTTCTGAGACTGTGTTGTATGTATCTGTGTTGTCTGTTCGTGTCTATGATACCTTGTCTGAGACTGTGTTGTCTGGTCTGTGTCTATGATACCTTGTCTGAGGCTGTGTTGTATGTATCTGTGTTGTCTGATCTGAGTCTATGATACCTTGTCTGAGACTGTGTTGTCTGAATCTGTGTTGTCTGGTCTGAGTTTATGTTGTCTGGTTTGGACGTTATTGTTTGCCCTTAGTCTATGTTGTCAGGTCTGAGTCAATTTTGTCTGGTCCTGATCTGTGTTGTTTGGTCTGAACATAGTGTATTGTCTGCGTCTATGTTGTTGAGTCTATGTTGTCTTGTCTATGTTGTCTGGTCTGAGTCTTTGTTGTATTGTCTGAGTCAATGTTGACTTGTCTGGCTCTATGTTGTCTGGTCTGAGTCTGTGTTGTCTTACCTGAGTCTATGTTGTTTAGTCTGGGTCTGTTTTGTCTGCTCTTGGTCTATGTTTTGCTGGTCTGAGTCTATGTTTACTGCTCTGGACCTTTGTTGTCTGGTCTGGGTCTTTGTTACCTGGTCTGAGTCTATGTTGTATTGTCTGAGTCTGTGTTGTCTGCTCAGGACCTTTTTGACTGGTCTGAGTCTTTGATACCTGGTCTGAGTCTATGTGGTCTGCTCTGGACCTTTGTTGGCAAGTCTGGGTCTTTGTTACTTGGTCTGAGTCTATGTTGTATTGTCTGAGTCTGTGTTGTCTGCTCGGGACCTTTTGTCTGGTCTGAGTCTATGTAATCTTGTCTGAGTCTATATTGTCTGGTCTGAGTCTATGTTTTCTTGTCTGAGTCTATGTTGTCTAGTCTGAGTCTGTGTTGTCTGCTCATGGACTTGTTGTCTGGTCTGAGTCTTTGTTACCTGGTCTGAGTCTATGTGGTCTGTTCTGGACCTTTTTTTAATCTGGTCTGAGTCTATGTTAGCTGGTCTGGGTCTGTGTTGTATGGTCTGAGTTTATGTTTTCTGGTCTGAGTCTTTGTTACCCGCTCTGAGTCATGTTGTCTGCTCTGGACCTTTTTATCTGGTCTGAGTCTATGTTAGCTGGTCTGGATCTGTGTTGTATGGTCTGAGTCTATGTTACCTGGTCCGAGTCTATGTTGTCTGGTCTGAGTCTGTGCTGTCTGGTCTGAGTCTGTGTTGTCTGGTCTGAGTCTATGTTGTCTAGTCTGTCTATGTTACCTGGTCCGAGTCTATGTTGTCTGGTCTGAGTCTGTGTTGTCTGGTCTGAGTCTATGTTGTCTGGTCTGAGTCTGTGTTGTCTTTTCTGAGTCTTTGTTGTCTGGTCTGAATCTATGTTGTCTGGTCTAGGTCTTTTTTTTGTCTGGATCTCTGTTGTCTGGTCTGAGTCTATATTATCTGGTCTAAGTCTATGTGGTATGTTGTCTTGTCTGTGTCTGTGTTGTCTTGTCTGAGTCTATGTTATCTGGTCTGTGTGTTTGGTGTCTGGTTCGAGTCATCTGGCCTGGGGCTATGTTGTCTGGTCTGAGTCTTTATTGTTTAGTCTGAGTCTATATTGTCTTGTCTTGGTCTATGTTGTCTGGACTTGGTGTATAATATATTGACCTTTGCTTATGCTTCGCTTTGCTTTTATATAACAGCTCCTCGTCTGCTTAAGTCTTTAATACCCCCATTCCACTGGACGGCGCTTCCACTGCGCTCTAAAATTTTGGTCAAAGCGCCATGAATCGTAGCAGAAGCGCCAACAGCGCAGTAGAAGCTTCTAGGTCGTAACAAAAGCGTATCAGAAGCGGCATGATCGCCAAGTCACGGCGCTTGTTTTGACCTTGTTCAAAATAAACGTAGCGGAAGCGCCGTGGACTCAAAGCGCAACGGAAGCGTAGTAAGAACGTAGCTCGAAATTCATGAGCGCAGCAGCAGCGGGAGCAACGCAGCACCAGCGCAGCGGGATCGTGCCGAAAGCGCCGTGAGATTCGTCTGCGACCCAGCTACGCTTCTGCTACGCTCTTTGCGCTCCCGTTGCGCTCTTGCCGCTTCCGCTGCGACCCTATTATTTATGAATAGCGCGACCACGACGCTTCCGCTGCGCTCTTGGCGCTTTATCTGCGTTTCCTCTGCTCTTATGGCGATCTGGGCATGAAAACGCCGCGTTTCCACGACGTTTCATAACTCGATTCTCACGTTTCATTCAAGATGCAGGCTGCCAGGAGCAGGAGTTGGAATACCCTCTCCTGCGGTAAAGGCTGCGTGAAAATAGTCTTCTGACCAGGTCTGGGTGTGGATTTCGCCTTCTGCTTTTGACAGGGGGCAGGCTCTTGCTCTATAAACTGAGCCAGATAGGCGCCCTTTAGAACGCCGAGCAGAGGCCCCAGTTGAGCCTGAACAGCAAGAAGAACAAGACGAGTTGTTCGAAGTCACTAGTTCATGATTGCCAGCTTGGCCATAGCCACTGGAATTTTTATATTATCAATATTGTTTGAAGGCTGGTGGCTAACTTCTGCTGGACCCGATTCTCCGCCGATTTACATAGAAGCGGTTACAAAGCGCAACACAATCGCAGCATGAGCGCAGCTCCAGCACTTAGGTCGTAGCATGATCGCAGTCGCATCGGCATAAGCGTAGATTAAGCGTAGCTTGAAAACCTTTGTCGTAGTGACAGCGCAGTAGCAGCGCCCTTGGAGGCCGTTGAGCGTGACAGAAGCGCAACAATATCGCGGCAGCATCGTGATCAGCGTAGCAAGAGCGTACTGGAAGCGTACTGGAAGCGTATTGGAAGCGCACAAGTCCCAAATTCCAGCATTTGCCGGCGCTTCTACTGCGCTCTCGAGTATTTTAAAGAAGCGCCATGATTGCCAAGAGCGCAGCCAAAGCGCCGTCCAGTGGAATGGGGGTATTATAGAAAGGTCCCGGTTATATTGTCAAGAAAGGCCCCCATTTTAAGAAAGGTAAGAACATTTATATAGCTGGCTGATATCCAAGCTTAAATATCCGCGCAGTCTGACCATGGAATTGTTATTCTCTCAGCCATCTTATATTTTCACCTACTCAGTATCGACTTCCCTTTAAAAAAAACTTTTTTAGACCAACTAGCTTCAGACTCGTATACAGCTAACTGATCATGTGGCATTACGTTAAAGCGACGTACCGAGTGAATGGACAAGTTGACTGGCCGACTAACATCAGGTCATGGCGACGGCTGTATACACATTGGTTATGAACTTTTCTTCAATGAAAATACAAGAAGTAACACTTCGAGCTTAACTCAATGATAACTTAAGGTGTATGGGAGAGTCGGGTAACTTCGGACAGGCGGGTAACTTCGGACAGGCGGGTAAATTCAGACTTATCATGGCAAGTTTACAGTAAAAATCCAGATGCGACGGCTCATCATGAGCCGTCTCGTCAGGATTTTCACTGTTTGCCCAGTTAATTTTGTTTTAATCCCAAACAACTGACATATATAAAGGAAACAATGCCACTGTCCGAATTTACCCGCTGTCCGAAGTTAAACGGCTCTCCCATATGGATAACTTTGACATGGCAGTATTTGTGTTTCCTCCTAAAGGAAGTTACTCTTAAAGGTAAGAACAAAAAGAACAGTTTTTCTTGTAAACGTAGCCCCCTTTTTTAAATGGAGTCACAAACTAGAGAAGCAACTTCTGTTTTACTACTGCCCTCTAGTTTCCGAATTCTTAATATGATATCGCTTGGACGAGACATTTTTTTGAAATTCTGCAGGCGTACATTTTGTCGTCTGCTTTTGGGCGCATTAAGGGTTAATCTGTTGTGTTATTTTGGTATTTTTCAAGTATCAAGAAAGGAGGGATAATAAAGAAAGGTCGGTATAAAGCAAACTTTCACTTCTCTAACGATTCTTTAAAGGTTCTTAAATTGGAAAGAAGTTAATGCAGCAAGACCACAGTTACAAGGCCCGGCCCCGCCGAATTCTACGGTTATCACCTGTTTAATAGCGAAACAAAGTTGTCCTGCATGCAGTTGAAGTTAAATCATGTGTAAGCCTGCTCACCGATGTAGATCTGTCGGTCTCTGTAATAAACACTTCATCTTCCGCAGATCTCGAATTTCATATGTTAGGATCGATGCTTTTTCAATGCGAGTCGACTTCCCAAGATGGCTTTCTATTGCTGTCTATAGTATTTCTCAAAAGTATGAGGATTTTTTTCCCTTTTTTTTTTTTCCGAAGTGAAATATAGCGACGCATTGAACACTAAGCACAAAAACGCCTGTTATCAGCAGCTGCATCAAAGCGAATGCCGTTTCGAGCGCACCGCCTTACTTTCTTTCTGACGCGCCCATTGGCTTACAGCCTGGTTCAAGCGGACCTGCTTAATGTCTTGGCGGCTAATTTTGGCCAGCATAGTCTGCTCCATATTTTTGTTTATATATATACCTTGCATGACTTCAGTGCATGACTCTATTGCTGACATGTCACGCGCTTTCCTAGGCAACGTAGCTTATCGGTAAAAGCGGCCTAGCAACGTCTTGCGAACGCACTAAGTGTCACTCAATAAAAGCCTGAGCAACATGGATGTCGCAATATCTGCACTGGTCTTAAAAGGATGTCACCATTAGCATCAGAGTGTCGCCATTACCACGAGTGGTACAATAGAGAAGACAAAAGGTAAGCCCAGATGGTCAGGTTAACAAGACTAGGATCAAGTCAGGTAAATTCGGACAGCAGGTAAATGCGGACAGTGACATTGATTCCTTTATATGTCATTTGTTTGGAATCAAACAAAAGTAACCGGGCAAACAGTGAAAATCCTGATGAGACGGCTCATGATGAGCCGTCTCAACTGGATTTTCACTGTTTGCAATGGTATGTCTACCTGCTGTCCGAATTTACCCGACTTGACCCTTACTGACCTATTGTCTAACCTGTCCGATGGTTTACACATCCGGGTCAAGAAACCATCTGGTCTTACTTTGTCTTTCAATGTCAAAAGGAGGGGAGCAATAAGACCATTTTCAGCCCATCTTTTGTTAATGGTCTGTGCAACATGGAAAAGAAAAGACTGTATGAATGTCTTTTTCCGGTTTCGACCGGTTTAAACACACCATAGGCTCATTTCTGCCGTGATGGTATCGACAGGTGACGTGACGTCTTGTTAATCGAAGCCTTATTCCGCGATGAAGATTCATTAGTTTAAACTACATGTAAGATAGGCCGGGCACCCCCCTTAGCGTCACTCGCCGCGTCTTTGGCATTTACAGACTGACTGTCGTAATCTGAACAGGGGTTCAATAAAAACAAACATACTTTGCGGAATACTTACGCGATAAAACCTGATTAGACAAAACTTCTAACAGGCCACTTAATTGCATCCCCCTTTTCGCATAAGAAAACTTACCATTCTGTAGATATATGTTGTCATCTTTGATCACTTTCAATATGACCAATGTATTTGTGAAACAAATCAGGTAGTTTTTTTGCAAAAATCTTACTAGTATGACATAAAGTGAATTTCGCAGTAACCCGCTTTCCAAAAAAAAAAAAAAAAAAGAAATTGAATTGAAATATTTTAGCATTTTTATACCCCGCCAAACTGTAGTGGCGGGGTATTATGTTATACCTTTTGGTGTCCATCCGTCTGTCGGTCCGTCCGTCCGTGCTCACCATTTCCAATCGATAACTTGCATACATATTGTTATCGGGGATGAGTGGTGTGGGATTGTTAATAGGCAAAATCCTTCTGTTTGTAACAGAGTAACTGCCCTTTTTCGTATTGGAAAAGTGGTTTCTGGCCTGTTATTCCTTTACTGTTTATGATATCTGAATGAAACTTTACAGATATGTTTAACATCAAAGGTTACATATTGTGACTAAGGACCATCACTCTTACCTTTCCAGTTGTGAGTTATCTGTCCTTGATTGATCTGAAAAATGTCTTTTTGCCTGTAGTTCATTTACTATATGGAATATCTTAATGAAACTTCACAGAAATGTTTTACATCAAAGGTTACATAATGTGACTAAGAACTGTCACTCTGACCTTTCCAGATTGTGAGTTATTCGCCCTTGATTGATCTGTAGTTCCTTTACTATATGGAATATCTGAATGAAACTTCACAGATGTTTCACATCAAAGTTTACATATTGTGACTAGAACTGTCTATCTGACCGTTCCAGTTTGTGAGTTATCTGCCCTTGATTTGATCATAAAAATGGTTTTTTACCTGTAGTTCCATTACTGTATAGAATATCTGAATGAAACTTCACAGATGTGTTTCACATCAAAGGTTACACATCGTGACAAAGGACCGTCACTCTTACCTTTCCAGTTTATGAGTTATCTCCCTTAATAGATCTAAAAAACGTTTTTTTTAAATGTTTTTGACCTGTAGTTCCTATACTATATGGAATATCTGAATGAAATTTCACTAATATGTTTAACCCCATAGAATAAGAAACAGAGTCTCTCAGCTCAAAGAAATGCTTTACAGCCTGATCTAAATTTGCACTGGTCAGAATGCCCCACATTGTTGTATGGTTTATATTAACATCTATTTACAGTAAGGACATCATATCTCTGTCTATCCCAGTTCTGTGGCTATTTAGCTATTATGTATTTCAAAAATAAGTTACGATGGCCAGCAGTGGCGGTGTATCATGCAGTGCCTGTGGTGCTTTTATTTACGCTTCGGACAGAACTACATTTCAAAATGTCATCAGCGTATGGTAATTGTGGATGACGGGCTTTCGAATATATTTGAAACACCAATTTACTGCAAAATTCGAAGAATTGTCATGCTGTTTAAAACAAACTAACTTAAGTGAGTTTTGAAAATGGGAGTACATGTCCATTCTCTGCTATCAGGAAAGATGTAGTGATCGCATTGCTCTAAAGTCTTTTCAAAAATTTACATAAATAAATGAGTGTGCGGAATACCAGACACCATTTACTAATGCCATTGTCCAAGAAAATTTAAGTGATCGGTTAGAAGGTGTGCTCAACATATTATTTTAGAAATTTTCTAGGAACGCATATCATTAAAACATGAAAAACATGAGATGTTTTTTCGGAGACGGGTTTCCTCTGTTTTTAGTTTTTTTTTATGTAATACAAAGCAAATTTCATAGAGGAAATATCCCAGCAGGCACACAAGGTTATATTAACTTTGAATCAACCTTGATTCAACGTCGTGACTTTGAATCAAGGTTGATCCAACTTTGTGCGCCCAGTGGGATAGTAGCATAGCTGTATATCAATACCTTAATAGACGGTAGAAAAATGTTGATTTATTTGAGTGCACATATCATAAAAACGTCAAACTATCACATTTTTATGACGTCGTAGAAATAGGAAGTGTTTGTTTCGTGCTAAAAGAAGTCATTTTGTGATTCACAAAACGCTGAACATTTTGTTGATTTATTGTTTTACAAGAAAACTGTACATTTTTTATTTTGTCCTATTCCACCTTAAAAAGCATTGCCATGCTAAAAACTGAGTTGTGCACATTCATGGGATGAGGCGTTTTCAAGCATTAATCAAGCTAGAAATGGTCGAAAATTCCCAAAAAAATCAGCTGACTAGATGCATAGAAAAATACTTAAAAATATAAGAATATAACAGGGGTGAAAAACTACAATTTTGAATATATATAAATATATGAATATGGGATCGGGGTGCGGGGGAGGGGCGGATTTATCCCATATCATACCAGGCACTTTCCTGTGGAAGAAGACAGTGTATCAGATAAGCATTTTCATGAACTTTTTATGTACTTTTCTGAAAATGGAGTGTGAATATTGATGTTGTTATCATTTCTTATTAGGTGGCAGTGGTACTGGAATTGGAGGTGCTTATGGAGGCGGCAAAAGAACAGGAGGAGGAATAGTAATAGGAGGCGGTGCCGGAATAGGAGTTGGAGGCGGTGCCGGAATTGGACTCGGAGGCGGTGCCGGAATAGGGGTTGGAGGTGGTGCCGGAATAGGAGTGGGGGGCGGAGCCGGAATAGGAGTAGGAGGCGGTGGTGGAATAGGGATTGGCGGCGGAGGCGGAATAGGCGCTGGAGGTGGAATAGGGATCGGCGGCGGTGGCGGAATAGGAGCTGGAGGTGGAATAGGAGTAGGAGGCGGTGAAGGAATAGGGCTCGGTGGTGGGGGCGGAATTGGAGTTGGAGGCGGTTCTGGAGTAGGAGTTGGAGGTGGGGCAGGAATTGGTATTGGAGAGGGTATCGGACTAGGAGGTGGTGGCGGAATAGGAATTGGAGATGGTGTCGGCCTGGGAGGCGGTGGCGGACTTGGAATTGGAGGCGACATCGGGCTAGGTGGCGGTGGCTTAGAAATTGGCGGTGGTGTTGGATTCGGTGATGGTGCCGGACTAGGAATCGGAGGCGGTGCCGGTCTAGGAATTGGAAGCGGTGTCGGGATAGGAAGTGGTGCCGGTTTGGGAATTGGAAGTGGAGGTGGTGTCGGACTTGGTGGTGTAGACGCTTCTCTTGGGGCCGGGTTGGTTCTAGGTGTAGGTGGAGATGTAAGTCTCGATATGGGAGGAGATCTTGGGCTGGAAGCTGGATCTCTGGCGGACCTTGGAGTGATCACTGGTGGTGCTGCCGGGGCAGCTATTGGAGGACCAGGTAAATTATTTAAGGTTAAGGTGGTGATTTATGGTAAATGTAAAAATCTGCATAAAACCATAAAAAAGTAACGTATCTCCCTGAAAGTTAGCAGACTTCTTATTTTTGTTGTTCTTTACAGTTTAGAATACAAAAAAGACGTACATGCTGCTTAAAAAAGTGTTTTTATAAGGAAAGATCAAAGGGTAATTTTCTGCGAATAAATCTGAAAAAATTATATCGTTATTGAAAATTTACGTAGTGCTGAAGGTGCACTATTGCATAATAAAGAGCTTCCTAGCAATTATTTATTCCAAATCTTTCTCAAATTGTAATGTAGACCAGATGAAAACGGTAGCTTTTTCTCAAATGTTCAACCATGTACAAAGTAAATGTACACTGGACGCATTTATTAAATATAGGGTGGGCAAGCCTACCTATGCTAACACCTGCAATATAAATAATACATTACTGACATGATCAGTGGTGTGTAGATGAAATTGTTCAACCTTGTTATAATAGTATCACCTGTCTCACCTGTGTGTTTTGACAAAAAAAATTGGACACAGACTGCATCTTTTTTCATCTGCTCAGCCTGATAATGTGTGAAAGAGTTTGAAAAAAGAATTGCTAGGACGCTCTGCATTATGCAACAAGGTACTCTAAGCACTAAGTATATTTTTAATAATATTATTTTTTCAGATTTATTCGCAGAAAATTACCCTTTGATCTTCTCTTATAAAAACACGTTTTAACATTAACAAATGCTGCATTTTGGGATTCTAAATTATGAGAAACAACATAAAGAAGGCATCTGCTAAGTTTTGGAAAGATCAGTGTTATTTTGAGTATTTTATGCAGATTTTTGTCTTTGTCCCAAATCAGTGATTATCACCACCTTAAGAGAACACTATCAGGGGAAGCAGTTCGTAAGAATAATTTGTTTTTCATGTGGGCTTCTATTGCATCCTTAAGGAGCAGATTTTTGAAGAGTTGCCCCTTATTTTTGGAATGCAGACAGGTATTCAGAAAGAATGATTTCCTTTGTAAAAAAGACAGAAAACAAAACATGGAAGTGTATCCATGAAGTTAAATAAATCAGGATCATTTCAGGACGCACACGAGGGGTATTGCATTAGCCCGTCTTTGCTTCGCAAGGTCGCGCTAAAAATACATCTTGTAATCAATGGAATACCAGCTTTCAGCTCATACTATATATAATTTATCCATAGTTGCACACACCTCGCGCCGTGCGTCCGTCCACTTTTTAGCAAATGCTAATTGATGTATATGTATGTTATGTATGTTATTGGTCCAAAATTAAAGAGAAATTAAGTACTGGGCGCCATTTGTCACGGACTTTTAAAAAAATCTCACGCACCGGCCGAGGATCGAACCGGGGACCCTTCCATCTAAAGTCGAGCACTCTACCACGTCGCTATAAAAGCTGGCTTGTACCGCAAGGCAGTGCAAGTTTATTATATACCTAACCATTACCCTGTGACATATAGAAAGATGGGCTCAGATGGAAGATTCTTTCTATGATTTTTATACCAGATTAAGAAGCTTGAAATGCTCTTTCATCCTAAGACGTTATGATTTAATGTCGGAAAATATATTAAAAAAGAAATTTATGTACATGTACTTCCATGCACGTCCATATTAAACTGGCCCGCTCGGAGAATATATTAAAAAAGAAATTTATGTACATGTACTTCCATACATTTCCCTATTAAACTGGCCCGCTTGGAGATTATCGGAAAATCCCGTGACTATTCAGCCCTATGCTCATTTTTATTTTGGCTCCCTTCTTTTTCTATTTTCTACTTATTTAGCTCCATGGTCAGGGCTGATAATCCTGTCAAACAGAGCTCTGATCGTCATAGAAAGCTTACCTTACTGCGATCATTTCTAAGTAAACGAACGACGGGTAAAACACCACTTTGTTTAGGACGTGAAATTCCAAAAACACTCTTTGTGTATAGCATCGTTGCTGGGACAGATAGCCCCCGAGCAAAATTCTGATTGAAACAGAAAGATTACATTTGTCAAAATATTCTCAATAGTTAACTGCACGAAAAATCCACTTTTTGGACATACGTCCAATCGAAACGCCGGAAAAGTGGTACGAACGCCGGATATGCGGTATTTTCACGCCGAATTGTGGTCTTTTTGTCAGAATCGCCGCCATTAAATTTGACAGCGGTTTACAAAAGTCGGATGAATTGATAGTTAAAAACGGTAAGTGAATATAACGAATTAACCTATCTGGATCTACATAGATTTTACATACTATCGAGACTTCATTTAGTTTAGAAACTACGATTGTTTGTCGTAACATTCAAAGTGATTTTTGTTTTATATGTTCGGCCTTTCGCTTAGACCTTATTCACGTCCTCAAGTTTCGTACTTTTTTAATTTTCATTGAAAAGGGTCACAATGAGTTGGCTAAAGTAGAATTTTAAACATCCTCATGCCATTATCGGGAACCGAGTGATGCATTTTCTACCGAGGAAACCGAATTGGGGGCACAGTCACAAGAATTGAAAGTATACGCCGAATAAACTGGTATCAGTTTATTTTGAAACTGCTTATTTTTTCCATTAGAAAAATAAATGTGTATACAATCAGCACATCTTTATCGTCTGGTCACTCATCCCTGCTAGCATGAAAAATCTACGAATCCTAGTGAGAGGCGAAGATTGATCTGTGCTGATGGATGGATGAACTGATGGATGAATTATTTGGGGATTTACGGTCTTTTATCATATCGGCTCAATAGGGTTACTAAGTAAAGAAGGGGCTCAAAGGCTAGAGAAGACCAGAATTGAATCAAAGTTCGGAGGAAATTTAAATCAAAGGTGTTAACCCATTGTCCAAAACGACCTGACTCTGAAAATGCAGATGTGCATACGTTGTAAGACCTATTGTTTCGTGACAAGGCATCTAATGACAAAACGGATGCTATCCACGGCACCTCCAACTGATACTATTCGAAAATAGTCCCACTGGACAGAAACCAATCTATGTGGTGACGTTGAATCAACGTTGAATCAGTGCTGATCATGTTCAACGATGTGTTCTGCTAGGGTGAAATATATCCATTCACGAATGCATATAATATATTATATTATGTATGAAGGAAAATAAAAATTCCTTTTAAAAGGAAGGCTTGCACAGCTAAAACAGTGGAATTTTAATGAGTTGTTATTGAAGTGAACCCGATTGTTAGTGTACTTTCTGCTGCTCACTTTTATTTAGCAAAGTATTTGATATCTAACTTCTTGAATGGTGGCATTATCCACGGGTGTAAGGCACAGTAGGCCCTTGTTCTATTGTAATCCAAATAAGTAGGACGCCCCGGCACTGAAAGTTATACCCAGCATCATTGCACCAACCAACCCCTCCGTTGTCATAAAGCTGTCAATCAATCCCAAACATTTTCAAATTTTAACAATTCTGAGTTTCAAATGTTAACAATTCTGAATTGTCCCCTTTTTCTGTATCATTGTTCAGGCTATTAATGAACATGTTGCTGGCCAAAAGGAAATTTATCAGATGCTAAAACTGTGTACATAATATATCACTTTGTGCCATAGAAAGGCCTGTTGCAATGCGTAAACGTTAAGTACTCACCGACATTTCCGACTTTTACATACATAACACGGTCAGTTCTACATATGAGCAAGCCACACACATAGATAGAGGGAACAAAAAAAAATCAGTTAATGTGATAAGGGAAGAAAATCGTCAAAAGCGCTTGTTTCTGAATCTAAACAATAAATTTGAACTCTGCTCTGTCAGTTTTTACAGATACACAGATCAGTCCACTCCGACATAAGTGCAGTCTTATCAGTCTATCCTCAGCATAAAAGACGATTTCATCATGGATCATCATGAAGAATATATATGCCGAAAAAGACTGATCAGATCCCATGAATGCACCGGCGCTGGACAGGGTGTCGGCTGCTCTGACCAGTCAGATTATGCCATGCCCTAAGGCCTATTTTTCGCGAGGCCGCTGCATGATTTTTGGAAAAGCTAATGCTTTGCGCTATTGCTATATATAAACGCTGTTTCTTACACAGGTTTTGGTATATTTCTTCGGATGCAAAGCCACATACTTTGCATTAAATTCAGAGTTTCATTTTAATGCAATCAGTTTATAAAAAGCAAAAGAAATGTGGCCGAGTTCAAGGCACTTGTAAAAGAAAAACGTGCTTTTTAACGGAAATATTTAAAAAAAAGTACATGTACTATCAAAAACAGAAGAAAAGTTTCCATCGGTTATTTTTAGCAGATGAGGTAAATCGGATATGGATAAAAATAGACAAAATCGGACGAGGTCTTTGTTTGTTATGTCTGTGAAGAAAACAATGAAGAAATGCAGTCTCAAACCGGAACGAGCTTTCCAATCTCTTTGGCTTAATATTGCAGCCCTAAAAATTTTTAGAACGAATCGTTGCAGTACACACTCTCCAGGTATTTTCCGACTAAGTGTGACGTATCGTTTCTTCCGAAAATAACTCGGTATCACTAAACCACTTTAATACTGGCTTGCCGCCGAGACGGCAAGCCAAAAACTCAAGTAAACAAACTTTATTCATAACGTCTTTTATCCTCAATATTGGGATAATATCCGGGAACCAATTATTTTATTTAATCTGTATTTACCTAAATATTGGGACACCAACTGGGCACAAAACGTTAAATTAACATGGGACTGGCGTCATGACTGACCCAGCGTTGTTTTAATATTTCAGTGTTCTGTGCCTGGTGGGACACATAAATTTAGTATCCTAAAATTCGAACAAATTAGATTTTACCATCAACAAAACAGTGTAGATCCTGATCAGGCTAATGCTTTGATCTTGGTCGACACTGTTTGCTCGGGTACTTCTGTCGTCATGACGTTGAATCGATGTTGATTTAGCGTTGCTTCGCTTTTATGTGCCTAGTGGGAATACTTTGGGTCAAAAGGCAACACCAAGAAACCCCTGACACAGCAGTCTAATCGAAAATGAAACAAACACGACTTACCTGTATAACCGTTACTACACATCCGTATCCTTGCAATTTGAAAAAGGCATACAGTTAGGTTATATACATGTATATATGAATTTTGAATATATTTACAAATAACAAAATAACATGTAAATTAATGCATAAATCTATAAAAATGAGAAAGCAACTATGTGTACGTGGCTGGGTTCCAATGAAAATGAAAGTATACCAGCACATAAGCAGTGGGCTCCAGTTAGGCAGCATACTAATTCTGGGTTCAAGAAACATAGTGACACAAGGGCCAACTCGTACAATAACAGCAAAATATAGAAGCCTTATCTTATACTTACAAGGGAAATTATTCTTACATTGTATCCCATGTCACAGATGGCAACAAATTTGTACCGAGAAATTTGCATTTGCTGTCTGTTAGAAAAGAAGTCATTCTCTTACCAAGTTTAGTTTTATATACTACCGTTAAGACATTTTGCTTGCATTATTGATAAAAACATACAGAATCGAACATAGCATCAAATATAAGAATGACAACTTTTGATTTGGCGTTCATTTTTCACAATTTTATAGGCAGGTTTACAGACTTAGAACAGCAGCTACTAAAATGGCCTGAGGAACGTCAAAACTACTACATCTTACATCTGGAAATATGCTGAGTGTATACTTATTTATTTGTCTGATAGAAAAAATAAGCACTTTCCAAAGAAACTGATACCAGTTTATCCGGCGTTACTTTTGGTTTTAAAGACTGTGCTTCCAGTTCGGTTTCCTCGGTGGAAAATGCATCACTCGGTTCCCGATAATGGTATGAGGATGTTTAAAATTCTACTTTAGCCAACTTATTGTGACCCTTTTCAATGAAAATTAAAAAAGTACGAAACTCGAGGACGTGAATAAGGTCTACGCGAATGGCAGAACATATAAGACAAAAATCACTTTAAATGTTACGACAAACAAACGTAGTTTCTAAACTAAATGAAGTCTCGACTGTTAGTAAAATCTATATAGATCCAGATAGGCTAATTCGTTATACTCACTTACCGTTGTTAACTATTAATTCATCCGACTTTTGTAACCCGCTGTCAAATTCAATGGCGGCGATTCTGACAAAAAGACCACAATTCGGCGTGAAAATACCGCATATCCGGCGTTCGTGCCATTTTTCCGGCGTTTTGATTGGACGGGGTGACATATACTGAAAGGATTTAAAAACTTCCACTTTTTAATGCTGGCTGCTGATCTGTTCACTCATGACAGTGTTAAATATTTAATGAAAAAATGCTTAAAATTTATCAAATTTAAAAATAACGCAGTTTATTCTTATCATTTACGTAGATGAAGTAAAGGAGCGTTACGTCACTGAAATGCATAAGGCGATGCCGGCGTTATCTTATGCAACACTGTTTTCGACCGTTTCCTACTGTCTTAATATTGTAACGTTATCCACGTTGATTTGCAAATATCATTGCGGATGATGATGTCGCGCAAAGGCTACTACGGAGACGGCGTCGACGTTAGTTAACGTCATGACCTCTGGTTTTTAATCTCGATTAGGTGCTTTTCTGACGGTCTTTTGAGCTTCCTGTAAACAGTGCACGTCGTCTGAGATTTTGAATTGCCGTAATTAACGCATAAAATTGTTACACGACGTCACTTGTTGAAATTTAAGCATTTTTCTGGCACAAAACTCTGCGCCTGTTTGCGATATTTAGGCGCCGTAGGCTAAATAAAGCCACAAACCGAGTTCAAACTTTTAAAATTCAATTTGATATTGTAAGAGACATGTTTCTTCTGAAAATTGTATACATGAAGCTATTCATCCTTATGTAAACGGTACTAAGAACACGAGGAGCACGTGCTTTTTCCTGACCGATTCGGTTGAGCGATTTCAGATTCGGTATATTGATATAATCAGGTATAAGAGAATATATATGTTGTAAAATTTTGGTGGACGTAGCTTCATTCAATTTGAGATATGCAAAATTAATGGGTGGAAGTTTTTAAATCCTTTCAGTATATAATAATCCAGTGACAGGCAGACAAAATTAAAACGTACCTCGGTCATGTCTGTGTAGTTTTGCCAAGGTATTCAAAATATCAAAGGTGCTACAGGCCAACACAGGTTTTGGACATTGACAAGTGCCATAACTGTCAAAAATTATCGAATCTGCTCATTAGCAATCCCGAACCGAGATGATCTCGAAAACCATCCGCACACTAAAGCTGGGAACAAATCGTTAAATTTGTTGGCTATCGATCGAAAATGAAGTTCTCACAGACGGACGGATAGACAGACGGACACATGGACGACGAAGGTATAACATAGTATCCCGCCACTATCGTATGTGTGTGTGTTGGAGGTGGGGTGGGTGTGGGGGGGGGGGAATATAAAGGGCAAAAATATACAGAAGTGTACCTATTTACTTTATAGGAAATACGTCAAATAAGGGTAAGCCCAATATCACAAGGACGCAAACACACTACTAGATCAGTTTAACCTTCTTTGGTGGTGTATATTTGACTATACATTGTATATGTCTACCGTAAAAGTTAAAAAATTAAGATACCTGAAATAATTATTGTAATTGTCATAAAAATGAAGCAGTTTTGTTTTACATGCATAATGCGTCCGAAAGATGGAGGTGGAAGGGCAGTGTAGGCGCTGAACCGAGTCAGCACTGTTCACTCAGACCTATCTGTGGGGATAATTAGAATTGTTATGGCATATGTTCTTATTTCAGGCGGTGTAGCAGTGTCTCCTACAGAAACAGTAGTGTGTAAGTAGCCACTTCGTATTGGGATGTATTTTTTATCTCGCCTGCGACTGGCAAAGTTTAATTATATTTTATTGCCTTTGAAACAAGTGAATGGGGTCGGGCTACAAGTTCTCGCAACATAAGTTACAGTCTTTCCCCTGCGACAAGCAGAAGTGAGAGATCTATCTATTACTTTTTCAGTAATATTACTCTTCCAGTATCGTTGTCGTCGGCGGCCGATGCCTTCAGTAAGTCTGTAACATATAAGCGACATTATCGATGACATAATAATGTATAATACTGCAACACCTGTCTAAACCAGAGTGCATAAGAATGTGCCCCGTTGCCTCATCACGAAAGCGGCAGACGTATATGAAGGGAACTGGGCGAAAGCGTAAAGAGCTTATGCCTCCGCGACTAGCACGGTTTCCTTCCTCTGATCCATGAGAATTATCTGGTAAGATTTTTTAAAGAAACATTTGAGCATGCAGCTATCAAACAATACGCCTGCAGAACTAGAACTGCAAACATAAAAGATAAAGATGACATTGTTATTGTCAGCGGTGACAAACAAACAGCATCTAGCTTTCTGATCATTATCCTGAACTATTCACACTGACCTAGTACCGAGTACTGTCTGGTAATCACAAAAACAAATTTTAATCATTTTTACAATGATCATATTTTTGCGAACAATCTTTGCTGAAATGTTAGCACCTCTTTGATAGCTGCATGCTTAAATGTTTCTTTAAAAAATCTTACCAGATGATTCACCTTTATAGGACGAGAAACAAAACTGCACGCTAACCACCTCGTCCTATAAAGGTTACTAAATGCACTTTCAGGGAAAAACAGCTCTGTCCTTCTCATTGTTGCCTTCCTTCTCAGTAAAGGAAAGAATTTGCTACTCTTCGTTGTGCAGGCTAGCAAACAGGAGTGAAAAAGGTATTCCTTCAGTAAAATTCGCGGGGAATACTTTGTATTTGCATTATTACCATGAAACTATATTTATTATCTGTATGTGTGCTTCATTTATTTCAGCGAGCAACATCCAGATCAGTAAGTATGAATTCTGTCACCCAGCGGGCACACGGCGTCGGATAACCTCGTACTGACGTCGATGCGCCGTCATCACGTCGCATCGACGTCATTCCGACGTCATGTGCCTGCTGGGATACCAGTTAGACTAGTATTTTGATGATTATTTTAAGATACTGTCTTTTAATTCTCTGTAAAATCTATGTTTTGATTCCTATATGAAAACATTATTTTTTAGCATATTCATAATGTGTTAAACATTTTGTTCCTCAGAAAAATAGAAATGGTCAAATAGTGTCACCTACAAATTACCCTAACCATTAGGATAAGATAACAATAAAACGCTACATCGACGGCGATTCGACGTTGTTTCAACGCTCTTTGCCCACTAAACTGGGACGTTTACTTGTAGAAATAGTTAGTTTTAAAGTGTACAAACAGAATATAAAGATTTGATGAACCCACCTATAGTTTAGGAAAAAATAGAAGAATGGTACATCCTTTCATGAAATTCATGGAAGGAACACTATTCCTAATTAAATGAATGTATAAGCATATCTATATAAAAAAAAACTATCAGCTCCTGCCATGAATGATATAGCATCTTTTACGCGATTTTAAAATTGTGTTTTCTGAAACTGCATCATGATGATTGAAACTGAGGTTTCCGAAATTTACACTGATCTTCAAGTAATGTTAGCTACATTTTCATCATGTCTATTACCCTTAGGCCGGCAACCACAACGGCTCATCTTTTGTTCTTGCAGTTATCATCATCATTGTTGTTGGTGGCGTTAGCACGACATATTTTCGCTGTATTTTGGTCTCTACTTATTGTAGTGTAACTACATGTATGTTTTATTAAAACACTTTTACTCTCTTTTTGTTTTCAGACGACATTGACCATGGTAAGCTGTTATTCCATTCAAATAACTATTGTTAGCTTTTTAGAGCCCTGATAAACGAAAGTTTATCAAAACTTATTTTATGGCAGCTGCAAAGATGGACAGCAGTCCGCCCAGGTGGTTTTAGACACAGAGGTTGTTTACCTTTTTAGACTGGAATCCCGTTTGGGGCACAAATGCAAACAGTGCAAACCCAGTTCAGACGCCACAAGACGCGGTGCTGATCAGGATCTAGACTATTTGTCCTAGGATTGTCTATGCAAAATACAATAAAATGAAAACATCCATCAGAAATCCCCAAAAACTAGAGATGGACTCATCCACATGATAAGGATCGACAAGTCTACTGGTTTTAAAAGGGGCTAAATCCTTCAGGCAGGTTTGTTATAACCGAGCTTCTACCCTGGATAATGTAGTGCTCTTTCACGTGCCGAGACACCATTCTATCACCATTCTATCACGGAGAATGAGTGTAGTTAAAGTCAACACCAAGCATGTATACCAACCGGAAATAAAGTGTACAACACCGTGCGAAAGCATCAATGTCTCTGCAGTTTCGTGATCTGGCATTTCTGTACATACAATATTGTTTCAATGCTGTACTGTATGTCTACGACGTTATACCTATAAAAAGTAAGGTGTATAATAGTGGTATCTGAGGTTATACGAACCTGCGGCAAGCCCGCTCCAACTTTCGGCGATTCACAACTTGGTAACCCTGGAAGGAACTGCAAGGGTAACAATATTATTTCTCTCAGACCAAACTGTTGTCAACACTAAATGTGCACCGGACCAAATTGTGCGCATGCGCATGTCCTATTCGCTAGAAAAAGGTCACATATAATGAAAATGAACGGGCAATACAACTGTATATCTAACTGGACAACTTTTTCCTCTAGTGACTTCGTGTGAACTTTTTCGATAAAATCACATTGCTTATGTCGCAACATGTGAGGGCGTCGGGTGTTAAAAGGTTTTACTTCTGTCGACGTGGCAGTATTCTTGCATTTTCATTCTGTCTGACATAATGCTAGAATCGAAAGCATTTTCCTTACAAGAAAATTATCGCTGATTAGCACGTGTTGTTGGGCAATTGCGAATAAGGACCCGGCTTCGCCGTCCGGTGATTTAATATTTCGCAATCTAATATCCAACATCAGTAATCAGCGATAGTTCGCCGGTAAAGAAAATTGTTAACATTATTTGAGAAAACTAGTTTGAGACACCTTTACAGGGCATGTCCTTGCCGACTGGCCCTAACTCCGTTACCATAGCAACTAAGAGGTAACTCAAGCGCCGTCTCCAAAGTGATCAAAGTCATGCTTATCCTGAAACCCCGGGTTGGTATCATGATAAAGATATGAAATCACTCACATCTGCAAGGCATTGCAGACCTGGGCCCGTTTGTTCAAGTACCATTAGCTCAAATAAAATCATGTGCGCTAATATTGTTTGCAGAAAAATCAGTAGAGAACTGCAAAAGCTCCTCACATTTTTTCGACAAAAATGACATGTTTGTCGCTGATTTAAGAGGTTTGGCGGTATTTACCGATGTGCCAATATCTAAGACATTAATTTAATGATGTTATTTATTCTAGTGGTGACTGGAGTGTCGACCAATGCTGATACAAGTCTGAACGCGAGAACATCCATAAGATCTAATGTCAACATAGCCGACGCCGACTCAGGTACGTACAGCATCCGAGCAGTTCACTTGTTCAGCTGACACTCATTGCCGACTTTATACTCATCGTCGCTTGTTACCGTGCCATTACGCTGCCGTAAACCCATTTATTGTCCTACGTAGAAGGTGTGTGTGTATCTGTGTGTGTGTGTGGGGGGGGGGGGGGGTCTGTGTCGCTAAACTTCGGCAGTGGCGTGAGCCATATCAAACCAGACTACTACCCCCAAATTTCTCTAAAGGTAACTGAAATAGGTCTCAAAAACTTGTCTACTTTGCAAAAATGTCGGAAAAATACATACTCCTTTAGAGGAAAAACAGTATAGGATGCTACTGAAGACTGTAGTATTTGCATTGTAAACCAGTGGTCTGAAAACTGCACATTTTAATCTGGGCACAGTTGTTCAAAACTAACGACGTCATCAGTTCTCGAAACGTTAAAATTTCAAACGTTAATATCTCAAATATAACACTTTTTGTTGAAAACATGTGAGAAGCTTTTGCATTGCAAAAGCTTCTCACACTCAACAAAAAATATCAGTGTATTTGGTTATAAAGTTGTGAAAAACTGAACGATTTGACCTCTTAACGAGCTCATTAGGCTAACGATGCTTTGAACAACTGGGCCCTGAACTTTAAATAATGAGTAGAGTGAAGTTGTACACTTTAAAGCGAAGCTACTCTGCCAGTTTTAAATTTTGTCTGCATACTTAAAGGAAAGAATTTGCGCATATGGGAGCAGCTTGCTTCCTTTAAAAGAAGACCCTATTTTTTTGGAAGGGTTACGTCGTTCAGGGAAGTAAACAATAAGTCAGGTCAGGAAAGTTCTCCCTGTGAAGTAATGGCAGAGAAAGTACCATACAACTTAGATGACCTCAGAAGAACATTAGGGTCAAGGTGTATAGATGTGTAATTTTTATTACAGTTAGTATAGGTGGCGGTCCCGCTGTGGGAGTTCCAGAGTCTGAACTTGGTGGTATAGGAATCGATGTAGGGATGTTAGGAGGTCTCGGGGCTGCCGCAGGTAAGACAGACTAGGTATTTAATAAACATACATTTTCCCCACACTGTTGCCTATAGAATCGTCTTTATTTAGCCAGAGGACCCTAACCACTTTAGTTTCCATTTCTTTGCCATGATTAGGGGTTCATCATACTCTCCAGTGACTGCTCGCATCATACTGATTAGGTATGTGGTCTTTGTACGAGATGCTCAATAACCATCGTTAGCATCTCAGTCTGCTGTCAAGGTCCACGATTCACAGGCATACAGAAAGATGGATATGACAAGGGAGCACTTCAGGTTTACCACTCTTTAGCCTCGTTCACAGAGGTCAAGTTTGTTTGACAGGTGGATTCGGTAAGAAAGATATGCCCGCGCGAATGAAAAAGAATGCAACATTTTGTTTGCCAAATTTATATGGTAAAGCTTATTTGATAAACTTTGCCCATGTCAACATAAAGTTTGTAATATTTTATGTAACTAAGAAAGGAGCTGTATAAATGAAGACCGAAGACTTTGTTTAAAATCAAATCAGTTTGATTTTGAATAACGTATATCTTTAAAACAATAACATTGTTGGCCCTTCACCCGGATAAAGTTTATTTGTCCACTAAGCTTTGACGAGAAATGTTTTTTTTTTTCGTGTGAATACTGCAGCGAATATTTCTTTGCCAAAGTTTATTTTGACAAAAAGATACTTTGTGACTTTTTTTCTATGAAAAAAGAAGAAGAAACAAAAAAAGGCAAAAAGAATTCGTTCCGATTGAACGCAAAATATTCGGCAAACTATATTTTCTATAGGGTGGATGATCACGTGTTTTCTTGCATCATTTTGTACGCGGAAAGCCCGGGTACTCTTCATATTGTAGCTTAAATAATTTCGCTGTTTCTGTAAGCATTCACAGTTTAAAATGAAGAGCAGAGACTTTGTACTCATAAGTACTTCCAGAAGATATCCGCTATTTTACCGGGTTGCCTTCAGCATACACATATCGCCTTAGCGATGCGATCATTGAAAGGCGACTCGCTCTTTTCTACACATATTTGTAAAAAGAACCATAAAACACCCTGATGTTTGAGGACCTCTGGACCAGTCTTATCATAAAATTTTTTGCAATATTTTAACTTAAACATAAAAAAGAGCATATACAGTTTCTTTATTTGCGAGGTTTCTTCTTTTGCGAGTCCTCGTCTTTGCTTCTTCATGGTGTTGAAATTTGATTTATGTGTTTACCGTGATGATTCATTGACGAGTTAGAGGGTTATCATGCGAACCGAAAAACCAACTAAATGTTTTGTACCACTTCAGAAACTGAGGGTGAGGTTGGGCCTGTAAAATCGATTTAAGCCCCCCAGTAATTCATTACTGACCGTTCCAAGGCGGTAGTTCTGTTGTGGTTCTTTGTTGCCTGTTTTTGGTGTCAGAGTTTCTGTGATGTTTTACCTTATGTATGTTATTATTATTTTTGGTTCGGTTTGGGTTGCTGAGTGGCCACCTTTTGGGAACAAGCTGCTCACTCGGTTGGCCATATGTTCTCTGTATCTTGATTATTTGTAATCTTAGTTGTTTCCAACTATGGTTTGAGGGCTGCTTTTGGATTTTGATTGTTTCAGTTCCTGGTCTTTGCATACTTTTTACTTATATAAGAAAACATAACTTTATTTGTTGTTGAAAGCGGAAAAGATTGATTTTTTGCTGAGAAACTTGACTTGATTTCTATGTATTTCATACCAGGTTTAAGCCGGTATATTTTTTTCTATCAAGAATAATAAAAAATATGTCACATTAAAAGAAATTTAGACATTCGTGGTTTGAGGCTAGATGTCCTATTAACTACAGATATTTTCGACTCGTCACCTGGATCATTTTAAATCGTGTGCTTCGCTAGGAAAAAAGATAAGCAAAGATTAGGAACTAATACAATCAGATCCCATACCCCGTCATCAAATACTTATTTTCTTATCTGGTAGTAGTAAAAGATGAGATTTATATGCCTTGAAGTTTGCTCAATAATAATAGTAATGAGCATCAGCAATCATAAATAATTAAAAAAAGCATATCGTGATGTGATCGGAAAAAGGTTCTGTTCTTATGTAGGTGTTTTGCTTAAAGCAGGGGTGGCTTCCTGTGACAGTTAATTTGCAAGCATAATGTCGGAACCAAAATAACATCGTTTAATCAGATCAGCTTGATCTTTGTAGGTGCAGCTGGAGGTGGTGGAGTTGTTGCCCTTGACTTAGGAGGCGCTGCAGCAGGCGGAAATGGTTAGTTATAAACTTAAAGCAATTTCAGCAGATTTCTTAAAAGATTAATATTGTTTAAAAAAGTGTATGCATGTACATATATAATGTTCCAGGAGATAGGTGCGATAATGCTGTGCCCCTAAAGGCTTTGTTATGCCAGTCGAGAGCTTGTTCCTGTCCACATAGATTACTTGACGAAAACTTTGCATTTTCTTCCGGAGTAGGTGCAGGATTACTAGGCCTAGGTGGCCTTGCTGACAACGGATTATTCAAAACACCTGAGACATGTTCAACAACGTGGTTGCTGGTCGAGCGCTCGCTGTGGCTTGATGTACCGATATCAAGTTTGTTCACAGAATGCTACGTGGACATCGAGCAACAGCAGCGTTCCTCTTGTTGAACATAACCATACAGATACGGTGTAAGCAATGAAGTTTGATAAGTTCGCCAATCTAGAGGGATTTTGAATCTTGAGATTTTAACGTAAGAACTCTGTTCAGGTGGATACACCCTAACCAGAAGCAGTTTAATCAGGGTCTTCTTTGAAATTAACTGCTTTAGATTTTAGCTGGATTATTGTTGATTAATTACATCTGTTTGTTATTATCGTAGGTTTAGATGGCAGTGGACTATTACTTCCCCTCGACATAGGGGCTGGCGCCGGACACGGTAAGACTTTAATAATTTCATTATTGTTAGGCATGAACAAGGCATAGCAAGGATGATTTCCCCGCCTGGTGGTTTGACCACGTCCTGATAAGTCATTCAAGAGAGAGAGAGAGAGAGAGAGAGAGAGAGAGAGAGAGTAGATCCAGAATTGTCGCCTCGGCAAACCTAGACTTATCTGTGAAGTTTCATATAGACAATCTATTTAGGGGCTAGGACAGAAGAAAAGGACCGTCGGGTTAAGATGTTTGAACCTTTGGTAAAAGACGGTGCATTTGCGTACCTAGGATGTATACGATTGAATTGCGTACCTAGAATGTATACGATTGAATTGCGTACCTAGAATGTATACGATTGAATTGCGTACCTAGAATGTATACGATTGAATTGCGTACCTAGAATGTATACGATTGAATTGCCTGCCTCGAATGTATACGATTGCGCGACGACGATTTTGTCGATTTAGTGGTACTTCTAGCTTGCACCGCATATGAAAAATCTAGATATTTTCTTGATAAATTTTGCTTGGATTAGCAACGAACTGACAGACAAACACTGAACAAGCTATCTTGAACAAACACCTTTTGAAATGGCACATGTTGGTAACCTTGGTCTGAGCTTCAAACTCGTCAACGGTTTAATATTTTCGATCCTGGATTTTATCATTTCAGTCCTCGGTTTAAACTTTTCAAAACCAAGTTTCGAATTTTTTGTTATTACCACGGTTCAAACTTATAACATTTGGTCGCTTTTGAACTTGTCTTATATATAGAAACGTTTTATATTGTTTACGTTTAGACGCTGTATGCCCTTACCAGGGTTGGGCGTCTATAAATAATCTAAACTCTGTTCATTAATTCTGAAACTGGGTTTTTCGCTGCTCACACTTTTATAATCGAATCAATCCGGGTAAGACTGTGCATAGTGATAAAGCTCTACTTCCGCCGATTTCTCATCAAGGTCTCGTGTATCTTAGCCTGGAGTCTGATGTTGCAGTTACGTGCACGAAACAGCAAATTTCGAAAACCCGTCCGCAAACTAAGACCATTTGATGAAAATTGACAGCCTGAAGTCATACATATTCACATATATTCCACGTGGGTATCACGCTGGTCATTCGGGTAATAACTGTTGGTCCCCCAGCAAAGTCACACGCAGGATGATTCCATAATTTCAGAAAAAAAAACGTTTTGAAGTCGGGCTACATCCCCCCTCCCCCACCCCCACACACCAAACAAAAAAAATCAAGTTACTGCATGCGCTACATTTTTTTCAGTTTTGACAATGCTGGCTTTAAGGATTGAAAACCAGACCCAGGTTCATTACCATATTTCAGTCTGGGGACTTCTGGATTTCCATCACGAACATTTGTAATGACCAGCCATAACTCTTACATTTTTCAGTCCAACTCACTAGAATGGCAATTTAACTCACTTGCAGGACTCAGTATGGCCTGTCTATCTTTAGAATTGATATTTGGTCCATCCCTTAACCATTTTAGTATAAACAGTATGTAGGTTGGTCATTTCTACAGAATTATGGTCAAAATTAGGATAATATTGGTATTTGGCTTGTTTTATTTCCAAGAAAAACACCTTTTATTCTATTTTTAGCTCACCTGGCCCGAAGGGCCATAGTGAGCTATTGTCATACCAATGCGTCCGGTGTGCGTCGTGCGTCCGTGCGTCGTCCGTCAACACCTGAAAACAAATATTCAAACATCTTCTTCTGTAAAACTACTGGTTCCATGGTTCTCAAATTTCACATGGAGCATGACCTGACTCCAGGGTCTCAGAATTGTAAAATTGGGTCAGGTTGAAAATCCAAGATGGCCGCCGTTACTAAAAATAGCAAAAACAACAAAATAAACTTCTTCTCCAGAACCACTGGGTATATTTGTCTGAATTTTGGCATGGAACATCAGTGAAACCTTGGTATTCAAAATTGTAAAAATGAAAAAAATCTGTAGCGGAGTTTTGTCACAGTGACCTACTTTCTGTTTACGTGTGTAATGTTGCTCAAATGCCAATGTCAAAAAATGACCTATTTAAACAACTTCAAACAACTTCTTCTCTAAAACCACTGAACCCATGGATCTCAAATTTCACATGGAGCATGACCAGACTGCAGGGTTTCAAAATTGTAAAATTGGGTCAGGTCAAGAATCCAAGATGGCTGCTGTTACTAAAAAAAGCAAAAACAACAAAATCAACTTCTTCTCCAGAACCATTTGGTATATTTGGTTGAAAGTTTGCATGGAACATAAGTGGGACCTTGGTATTGAAAATTGTAAAAATAAAAAAAAATCTATAGCGGAATTAGGTCACAGTGACCTACTTAGCGTTTACAAGGCCGATTTTGCTCAAATGTCAATATCTAAAGAAAATGCAACCAATTCTGACCAGATTTGGTCAGAAATGGTTCTTGAATGGAATTATTTCAATTTTGTGCCAGTTGACTATCCAAGATGGCCACCATGGGAGCCGTTACTAAAAATAGCACAAACATAAAAATGACAATTACTCAAGAACCCTTGAATGGAATTGGACCAATTTTGTGTCAGAATGTTCCTTGCATGAAGCCGTTTCGATTAATTGCAATTTGGCATTCCAAGATGACCGCCATCTGGTGTTACTAAAAATAGCACAAACATAAAAATGACAATTACTCAAGAACCCTTGAATGGAATTGGACCAATTTTGTGTCAGAATGTTCCTTGCATGAAGTCGTTTCGATTAATTGCAATTTGGCATTCCAAGATGGCCGCCATCTGCCGTTACTAAAAATAGCACAAAACATGAAAATGACAATATCTCAGTAACCACTGAATGGATTTTGACGAAATTTGTGTCAAAATGATTCTTGCATTGATATGTTTCAAAAATATCTAACTGTAGACCAGTCATATTGGCCTCTGTTACTAAAAATAGAAAAATGTGAAAATTAGAAAATCTCAATGGAATTGGGTTAATTTTGTGTCAGAATGGTCCTTTCATTAAGCTTTTTCGATTTTTTGCATTTTGGCATTCCAAGATAGCTGCCATCTGCCGTTACTAAAAATAGCACAAAACATGAAATGACAATATCTCAGTAACCGCTGAATGGATTTTGACGAAATTTGTGTCAAAATGATTCTTGCATTGAGATGTTTCAAAAATATCTAACTGTAGACCAGTCATATTGGCCTCTGTTACTAAAAATAGAATAATGTGAAAATTAGAAAATCTCAATGGAATTGGACCAAATTTGTGGCAAAATGGTCCTTTCATGAAGGCTTTTCGATTTTTTACATTTTAGCAATCCAAGATGGCCGCCATCTGCCATTACTAAAAATAGTACAAAACATGAAACTGGCAATATCTCAGTAACCCCTGAATGGATTTTGATGAAATTTGTGGCAAAATGATTCTTGCATTGAGGTGTTTCAAAAGTAAATATATAAAGACCAGGCAAGTTGGCTTCTGTTACTAAAAGTAGCAAAATGTGAAAATGAGAAATTCTCAGTGGAATTGGACCAATTTTGTATCAGAATGGTCCTGTTGCACAATAGCCAGGTGAGCGATATCAGGCCCATTTGGGCCTCTTGTTTCTATTCTGTTACAGTTCAAAATTGTCTACAATGCTTGCTTTTTCGCAGCTTATGCTTATTGTATGGGTTACTCAAGGTTTTGCACCAGTTTCTCAGTTGAAAATTACTTGAGAGTTTTTGTTTTGTTATGGTCAGCCATAACACCAGAAGAAGCTGACACTATGGCTTTCCATCACGTTTCATCCTTCGGACATGTATTGACGGCTTGTGTCAGTAAGTGTAAGTAATTTTGTAATGGTAAGCCATAATCATGTCAGTTCATTTAAAGTGCATGGTTAACCATCACAAATGTGCTCGATGGGAATCCATAAGTTTGAACACCCATTCTGAGTCAGTTTTAAAACAGAGTTCCGCTAAAGCCGGTGCTATGCGTGGGCAGTGTTGCACCATAACATTAATGCGCATGAACAGGATCCAAAGGATCTTCATTCAGACCTTAGTGTATTTGTTTGTGTCAGTTTGAAAATAGGGCTCCTCTGAAATCGAGACTAGTGGAACTGGGCGTGTTTAGAGACTAGGGTGGAGGTTTGGGTGGTAGATTGAATGTGTGTGTTTGGGACGGGGGTAATGTCGAGGGGTGGGAGTTTTGGTGGTAGACTAATTGAGGGGAGGGGTTGTTGGTAATGTAGGGGATATCATATTATATTATTTTTAGAGAGGGAGGTGCGGTGAGGGGAGGAGTAGACTGATTGAAGGTAGCTGTAGTAAGTTTGAGAGGTGCACAATTTTGTCCTCCGCAATTCTAACTCAATATTGGTAATATATGTTTTGAAACTTCAGAACTTTATTGCATACATCATCACAGGGAATAATCGATTCCGCTAATTTTACACTGTACATCATATTTGGCTTCCGCCGAGAGTGTCCGCGAATTCTTGCTTCCTGTCGAGACTTCTGTACATGATAAATGGCTTCCTGCATAGACTGTCCGCGTGATTCTGCTTCCTGCCGAGGCTCTCGGCAGGAAGCAGAGTCACGCAGACAGTCTCGGCAGGAAGCCATTTCTCGACGACAGTAGTCCCTGCAGGAAGCAAGAGTTCGCGGCGGACAGTCTCGGCGGAAGCCAAATATGACAGACAGTCTCTGCAGGAAGCGAAAATTGGCGGACTGGTTTATACCCTGTGATAATCACGTCGCACGGATGCTGATCAATATGACGTCGGGTAGGCCGAGATGATGTTTGCCGGTGGCGAAGGACTATAATGAAACACTGAAAACTTTGTCCAGTGTGATTCAATGCGGTGTGATCAATTTCAAATCGTGTTAGAATTACGCGGATGATTAGCTTGTTGTCACGCTGACTGATTTTGCACGCGCAAACATGTGTTAGGCCCGATTTCACGTCGCATTTAAAACGCATATTAAGCCTTATTTGACTGTTTTCCCACAGGTAAAATACAAAATGCATTTCACGTGCGTCAACTAATTTAAAATACATACTAAACGGTGTTCCAACTTAGTACGCCGTTATCGGAGAACTAACTTTTTGTAAACACATTTCAGTCAAAATATGAAGACAATGACTATACAAAAATTATATATATATTCCAATAAAACCTATCATATCAACACCAGTCATAATACGATCCATACCAGTCCGTTTGAATGCAATCATTTGAACTGCCCATGCCAGACCGCTGATCGGACTGGCATTGCGTGTATGACGGATTGTTTTTAAAGTTAAAGGCCAGCCGTGACTATAAAAAGCAGATTAGGCTAATTTCTCTCAGTATGATTTTAGTGTCCAGAGGGTCAAGAGCTCTGCCATGCATTTTGATTGGTTACTGGCTATTGGTAAAGGTCACCTGTAAAATGATTGACAGGTCTTATCAGCTGAGTCAGTGAAGTGCATTTACAACTAAGTCTTTATGACAACAATAAAATTTAATCTGTTTATTCTGGGATAATTGCATTATAGAAACAAGCACCGACAAGTTATGTTCATCATCTTTGTTTTCATTACTTTTACTATTATTTTTATTATTATTTATTTATGCATACAGATTATTTCTATATTCATTATAAATCTTGTAATGACTTCAATAATAATGACAGATCACCTTTGATTTCAGAAGGGATGACAACAGCAATGATAATGATAATAATAATAAAAAAATATTGAAAATAATAATAATAATAAATGAAATAAAAAGATAAAAAATATTGAATACTTTTTTTTTATTTCAACTATTATTATTTTGATAACTATCACAATTTTTATCATAATTTTCATTACCTTTGCTTTAATTACAATTACTATTATCGTTATTACTTTTACATTATTATCATAAGTTTTATTTTATTATCCATAATTTTATCATTAAAATTATAATAAATATCAAATATTATACAAGTGCATATTTCTCTTTGACTGAAATAAATACAATGATCTATGAAATAATGGACAGATTTCAGTTCAGACCTGTAAATCTATATCAGACATAATTTTTATTCATATTGTTAAAATAATGCTTTTTTCTTTTCATCATGGGAACAAAATAAAAAGTAAAAGTTCAAGATTTCTGATTTTTCTATCACACCTAAAAATATAATTCATGACTGTTTATTGCAAAACTGTAAATGCATGACAAGTTGAATACCTCTTTTCAGCGGCGTGGTTTAAGCTCCGCCCACTTATACTGCCCAATTACATTACCTATACAGGTAAAATCTGCTGGCCGGGTGGACGACAATCCCGGCCTTTAACTTGCATGGATCGTATGGCAACATAATATGATCCGTACCAGACTGTTTAAGATCAATCATTTGAACGCCCAGGCCAGTCCTCTGATCGGACTGGCATTGAGCGTATAAAGAATTCCTCTAAAATATAACTGGCATGGATCGTATCGCTACTGATGAGTGGAACTGTTATTTATTTTTTTTATTTTTTTTTTTTGAAATGGGGTGCGGGGGTAGGGCCTCAATGATGCTGCAGATTTTGATTCTTTAACGAAAAGGATAACGCCCTTCACGGTCGATAGATAAACAGACACAGCTGACAGAGGTCATAAGGTCATAATGCAACCCCGCTCCAGCAACTGTTGGTACCATGAGTATTTTTCTTTGGCTATGGGGTAGTTTCCTCCTGACGGGCATTAGTGCCTTAAGAGCAAAAATTATTTGTCAAGAAAACGTGCTTATAAAACCCTTTCAAAAATCCTTTAAGCGGTTTTACAGATATTTTGTTTACAAGATTTCCCAGATCGGAAGGGGGCATAACTCAACCCAGTAAGACATAACTCAAAAAGTTATTTGGACATTTACAGTTTGAACTGCTAACGTGTACCCAAACATCCAAACCTGAGCGGTTTCTTCAAATATTTTTTTTCACAATCTTATTCCTGAAGTTGAAAGAAAGAGAATAACCCAAATAGTTAAAACACACTCAAATAAGTCAGATCATCTGTATCTTGATTTGTATTTGTATGTCAAATATATGATATACTGAGGAAATGCTTATGTCAGAATCTGAATAACAAACCCGGGGCCAAAACAATGGTCTGCTTATTCTAATTCCATTCAAAAATCAAGATCCTAGCATAAGCCGCTGTTAATTTCACAGCTGCCCACAAAACATTGTAGACGGACAGGCAGACAGATGGACAGACGGTCGGGTCCAAACCATTTTGTTTTTTCAAACTAAATCCATTTATTTTTTTTCTATTTTCTGCTAATATACGTTTTACCTATATCATTGACTAATTCAGCATGTGAAATCGGAATAAAATAGTACACGTACTAAGTTAGTATACATATTAGTTAGGCGGTGACTAGCGTTAGTCATTGACTAAATTAACTCGTTGACGTGAAATCGGGCCTTAGAATACTAACCCCACCCGTACACAAAACTATTTAGAGCGACCACTTTATACTTAAAAGGCGTTTCCAACCTGTCCGATGGACTTAGTCTCGGATTGAAAAGCTGTTATTTGCACTTTTGTGCAGGTAAGCCCAGCATCATACGAAGGGCAGAGTCAGAGGACACGTTGATGAGAATTCGGCGGAAGTCTAGTATTATCACTTCATGCACAGTCTTACCTGGACTGATTAGATAGTAAAAGTATGAGCAGCGAAAACCCCAGTTTCAGAATTAATGAACGGAGTTTAACATTCTTTCATTCATTCAAACTTATAAACTCAAGCTTGAAGAAAGTCTTACAGTGGTTTAAGACTTTGAAGCGGTGATTATTTCTATGCCCCAATGACGATAGTCGTTATGATGGGTGGAGGGCATTATGGTTTACCTTTTTGTTCGTCTTTCCGTCCGTCTGTTCGTCTTTCCGTCCGTGCATCCGTCGCACATTAGAAGCTTGTATAAGCAACTCTTCCTACAGTTCAACACTTTACACAGATGTTCAGACATACTGAAGATTTGAAAAGACAAAATATTGTTGTGGAAATTACGAATTTTCAAACATAATTTTTTGGGGGGTTATCGCAAATGCAGAATGACACAATTGTATAGTCAACTCCTTCCACAGAGTTTTAGCAACCACTTGGAAACTTTGAACAGATGTTACAGACATACTTGCGTGAGACCAGTGGCAGCAATGTTATAATCTACTTTAAAAAGATAAATCGTTAGAATAACTACAGTTAGCCCTAGTACATTTAATCAAACTGTAGACTAGCTCAATACCTTAAAAAGGTCGAAGGTAAAAAAAAGGGTTACAAAAAAATGCTGCCACTGGTCTCACGCTAGTACGTCTGTAACATATGTCAAAGTTTCCAAGTGCCTTGACAGGGAAATAGGTCACCAACAAGCAGCAAAACATGCATGCACTGTACCAGTGGCGGCCATCTTGATTGTCGTGTACTAAATGGCGCATTTTCCAGAAAAAATATTAATTAAAACTTTTAAGTAATCGTTTGCTGTTGTAAACTGCGGTCTATGTCACATTCTACAGTGTGAGCGCATTCTTTGTATTAGGGTCCCTAGGGAAAATTTTTAACGGCAAGTCTTATTCTTACACATGATTGTATAGGCGGGCTGAGCATGTTAGAAATGATAAAGCTTAATGCCCTTACATCTTTATTACGCATTCCAGTGACCCTTTAAACTACATTTAACGTATAGTTCGTTCCATCAATGCTGAACAAGTGAATAGGCTGGGCTATATGATGGTCATCCTCTGTTATCACAGTGTTCTTTACAACCCCTTCTCTGGTTCACAAGATAACGCCATGGTCTCGGACTGTGAACCCCTTCTGAACAATTCTAGAGAACTGAAGACTAGAGAACGATATATAAAAAAAGACTGCAATGTGACAATATTGAAGCTCAAACTGTGGCCTCAAATGTTACACTACACTTCCCCTATACCACAAAACGTCAGAGCTCTATCACCATGATCATGCAGAACACAGTGGAGGTTATCCTGTGAAACTGAACTTGCAATCAAACAAATTACAATGGTTCCAATATCACAGAATTTATTCGAAAGTCATCTTCCGATTATCAGGTGAAGATAAAAGATACTCATTGAAGCGATGACGTCACGGCACGTTAACGACCATCTGCCCCTGACATGATTATAGCACGTAATTTTAGCGAAATAGTCAGTACATGTAAAGTTAATCATAAAAGAAATGTTCGAATCGGTTTAGTTTTGATACCCACTATTGGGTGACTGCGCATGAGAGAGAGGAGTTTTTGTGTGTTAGTTGTGGTGGTGCTGAAACCATTGAGTCGTGATGGCCGAACTCTTCCTTTTCTACCATAAAACTTTCCGAAACGTTCGTTTGGATGCAGGTTTGGCTGCATGAGTATTAATGACGTAAACAAAATCATGTATTGTATGAGTACTGCTAGGTTTCATATGGATAACCGTATTTTATGGTACTACGTTTGGCTATTGGCAATATTAATTCGAGATTTGTATGTCGTGTCATGTTTGACGGGTACTTTATTGAACTCGATTGAACTTAACTGCACTGTAAAAAAAAATCCGTAGATTTTACGGAAGAATAACTGGCAACCAGCTGCCAGTTATTCTACCGTTATTTTTACGGGCTCCCGTAAAAATTTGCTGGCATTATCACGCAGAGTAGAATAAAATAGAATAGGTTTTTTATTGGTCATGCAACCCTTCAACACCATAAAGGTACTTTCGAGTGCGACCAGTAAGCTTTCTCCTATCAGATCGAGATTTCCAAAAATGTTCTACGGGCATACGCCAGTAAAAATAACGGGAAAAGGACTGGCAGCTGGTTGCCAGTTATTTTACCGTAAAATCAACGGAGATTTTTTACAGTGTGCAGACCTTTCAATCTGTCATACATGCCGAATCGTTTTGGTTCACTAATTTGAAAAAAAAACCGCTATAGGCCGCTTCAAAGACCGCTATAGGCCGCTTCGTGGCTCCGACAAAAGAAAGGACCTATGTGCGTTACATGCAATCTTGTTCGCATAGTGCATTATCAAAGTCAGAAAGACTTTGTCTAATTTTGATACGACGAAATAAGATCACATACTTATTAACCATTATTGCATAAAAAAAGCAGTGCCGAGAGTTATTAACAGCCGTGCATCAACCGGCGAAAAACCGTGTTTCAACAAGGGTTTTCACGCGCTGTTGATGCACGATGACAGAACTTTCATAATGCTTGTGCCGGGTCACTAAAAACGGCATGCAACTTTGTCTCTCCCGTTTCTGTCAAATTACAAAAATCGGTGGTGCGCTACCTATGTATGTGCCTATATGACGCCATCATGCCTTTGTAATCTGACGTCACCGTCGTGACTCAGGTTTAAAGCGATGTTGTTTACATGCTTACGATGCCAAATGGAGAGTATAAATAAGTGTTAGAGAAAACATGCACCTCAAGCTTTCAGCAATCAAGAACTGCAGGATGGTATATGGATCAGGCTTGTTCTGCATGGAAATTATTGCTCAAGGTATCTGCTTTTTGTTAATTAATTTGCAAATTATTTTGCATCAACTACAACGACCATCTTGGACACTTTTCCTAAATATTGAGGTTGAATAGGATGATTGCAGCCATTTTGAATAGAATGAAAGCTCTTGGGCCCGATAAATATGAATGAGGATGAATATTAGTAAAAAGATGCACCAGCGCGTTGGCTGTCAAACGGTGACAAAATATAGTGCAAGTTTTTTCTCAAATTATAACGAATAATTCGTTGAATTTATGCAATAACAGCGATCAAACATTTGTTTACAATGCATTAACATTTGCCAGGTCCCTCGGGAGATGTTGAAAACCTCGGTCTGGCAAACGTTAATGCATGAAAAACCATGTTTGATCCCTATATTGAAGCACACTACGTTGAAACAACATCATATAACGTGGTGCTGGCATTTCGACAAAGTTGTTTCTCCGACGAGGGGCTGCAGGAATGTACTTTCATCAAACTTTTGTAGGTATAGGAGGTGGAGCAGGATTCGGTGCCGGGCTAGGAGCAGGAGCGGGTGCAGGATTCGGCGCTGGAGCGGGTGCAGGATTCGGTGCAGGAGCAGGTGCAGGATTAGGTGCTGGAACGGGTGCAGGAGCGGGTGCAGGATTTGGTGCCGGAGCGGGTGCCGGATTAGGCGCAGGAGCGGGTACAGGATTAGGCGCAGGAGCGGGTGCAGGATTAGGAGCCGGAGCGGGTACAGGATTTGGTGCAGGATTAGGCGCAGGGGCGGGTGCAGGATTTGGTGCCGGAGCAGGTGCAGGATTTGGTGGAGGAGCAGGTGAAGGATTTGGTGTCGGACTTGGAGCAGGATTAGGCGCTGGAGCGGGTGCAGGATTAGGTGCAGGAGCGGGTGCAGGATTTGGCGCTGGAGCGGGTGCAGGATTAGGGGCAGGAGCCGGTGCAGGATTTGGTGCAGGAGCAGGTGAAGGATTCGGTGCCGGAGCGGGAACAGGATTTGGTGGAGGAGCAGGTGCAGGATTAGGCGCAGGAGCAGGTACAGGTTTTGGTGCAGGAGCAGGTGAAGGATTCGGTGCCGGAGTTGGTACAGGATTTGGTGCCGGAGCGGGTACAGGCCTTGGTGCAGGATTCGGTGCCGGAGCAGGTGCAGGAGCGGGTGGAGGATTGCTTGCACTTGACCTTGGCAGCGCTGGAGCCGGACATGGTGAGTTTCATTAGTAACCCGTCAGAATTGTCCGTTACCCTATCGGGTGCTTGAATTCGTGAAACTAAGGCGATTTAAAACCTGTTACATGTACCAGGTCCGAGTCACCAGTGTATCTACATAGTCTTGAGAATGGTAGATCTCACAGGCCAGCAGACACCAGGCTCACAACAGACGGTATTTCAGTGCAGTCAGGTCAGAAACTTGGCTTATTTCTGAATGTGTATAGCCTAGTTATAAGTTCATAATAATATAAAACTTTTGGAAGCAAAGAATACACCATTGTTCACGAAAATAGTAGACTGAGTTTGATTGGGTCTTGTTTATGACCGGGTATGGAATTCGCAACAATGATCAAACCTTCTTGTACCTCTGTTTTAGAAATAAATAACACTAACTGACCTCAGTGTACCTAGAGGAGGACTAGCCAATATTCGTTACAGTATCGTAACAAGGTCTTGTCATAATAAGATTTTCTGATGCATGGTCAAATTGTTTTCATTCTAAAATTATTACTACCGCCACACAGCAGTTACCATGAGTGACTAATCCCAGATAGATAAAGAAAAGCAAGAAAAGCTAGACCTTTGGAAAGCAAGAAAACCGCAAGAAAACAACAATTGCAACTACTGTCTTTGTTCATGAACAGCAAGGAAATTTGCACCACTGGTCAGTTATTTTCAGAGAGCTTGGGTCTGCAATATTCAGAGTTTTCATGTTACTTGATAAATGAAAAAGAAGGAATCAAAACAAGTAACAAAGATCTGTACCGTTCTTTGTGTAAACAAATTGTAGAGAAGTTCCCAGACAGGTATTTTAAGGCTGTCTGTAAAAAGAAGAAATTACAAGCAGAAGCCAATTATGACGTAGCACTGTAAATAAAATTGAACCAATGAGTTGTTGGAGGGAGCTGGAGACTTAAAGAGCTCCAACGGTTTGGTACAGTCCTTAAATTTTATATTTTAAGGCCGCGAAAGAGTCTAGATTTGACCAAGGTGCCAATTCAATGACTGTATGCGAGACGTAACACCAGACTTTTTATAAAAGCTAACACTTGTTATTTTTAGGTTAAGCATCTATATATTTATAAGCGTTTTCAAAAGCTGGGGAGTAGTATTCACATAATGTTATATTCCGCCATAATTGTTTTAGGAACGAACTAAGAAATAGAGGATATCCACTTTTTTTAAGGTGAAGACCAACTGTATTTCATCGAATGCGTTGAAAATATCAGCTATTTCACGAGTAACCTACGTGGCCCTAAAGTCGTCATGGTCCTAAGGTCGTCATCATTTTTAAGCTTCATTCTTTTCTATCTATATCACAGAAATGCTTAGAAGCGGGCGAAATTCACAAGATAAATATCTTAATTTTGGTATGAATTTTACATTTAAAGCTGGTTTTAAATGTTCTTCCAACTGTCGAAGAGAAAACAAGGTAACCTATTTTTACGTAAAATTCCAAGTTTTTCGACGGAGCAAGCTGGTTTTGATATCGGTCTGGAGAACCAAGATTATCACACTAGATTCAAGTTTCAGTTGTATGTTTGCATTCGCCCAAACGCGTTATATATTAAACCATCAAAATTTTCTTACCTTTGGCGGTCAGAGAGGAAATTAAACGAAAACAGGGCTTCGCAATCTGCGCATAATTTACGCCCGTTTCAATGTCCTATAGGAGTTACAGAATGAACAAGATTGTTTACAAAAGGATAGACAGGCAGACAAACAGGACCAACCACTCTATAATTAACTAGAACTGTCAGCGAATCCGACTATACCCCCGCTTAATTGCTTAAATCAAATGATGTTATTTTCGTAACAAAAAGCATAAGGAGGGAGAGAAATCATTGTTACCATGTATACCAAAAATGAATGGTTGCTGTGAAATCTGTTACAAAAAATTACATTATTCAAAGTCGGGAGAGAAAGAAAACTGGAAAAATATAGGGAAGAATCAGCAGGAGAAGACTGGTTATCAATCCCACAATACAACAAGTTATCATCAACCTGCATACAAAAATCCCTACTCTAACTTACAGATGCATAGAAATCTTTTGTGAAAAAAATGCATTATTCAAAGTAAAGAGAGAAAGAAAATTGGACAATTACAGGGAATAATAAGAGGAGAAGTCTGGTTCTCAATGCCACAATACAGGAAGTCATCATTAAGCTGCATACCAAATATGACTAATTTAGCTTGCATGGTTGTGGAAAAATCTTTGATGAAAAAGTTCATTATTCAAAGTATGGAAAGAAAGAATATTGGACAAATACAGGGAAGAATAAGCAGAAAAAGGCTGGTTCTCAATCCCACGATACAACATATCGTCATCAACCTGCATACCAAATAAGACTACTCTAGCTTGCTTGGTTGTGGGGAAATCTTTGACGAAAAATTTTATTATTCAAAGTATGGAAAGAAAGAATATTGGACAAAACAGGGAAGAATAAGCAGAAAAAGGCTGGTTCTCAATCCAAAGATACAACATATCGACATCAACCTGCATATCAAATATGACTACTCTAACATGGTTGTGGAGAAATCTTTGACGAAAAATTTCATTATTCAAAGTAGGGAAAGAAAGAAAATCAGACAAATACAGGGAAGAATAAGCAGGAGAAGGCTGGTTCTCGATCCCACGATACAACATGTCGTCATCAACCTTCATACCAAATATGACTACTCTAGCTTGCATGGTTGTGGAGAAATCTTTGACGAAAAATTTCATTATTCAAGTATGGAAAGAAAGAAAATCGGACAAATACAGGGAAGAATAAGCAGGAGTAGGCTGGTTCTCAATCCCACAATACAACATGTTGTCATCAACCTGTATGCCAAATATGACCAGTCTAGCTTGTATGGTTGTGAAGAAATCTTTGATGAAAAATTTGATCAAATGGGGACGGAAGGACAGACGGAAGGACGGACAGATGGACGGACGGACGGACGGACAGATGTAAACCAGTATACCCCCACTTTTTCAAAGTGGGAGTATAATGACTGCAACATCATCTGAATAATTAACACATGATATACTGTTAGTATTCCAAGGTAAGTTGAACAAGGGAGATAACCTAAATACACTAGATATGCCATTTTTAGTTCTAGTTTTTCCCTTGACAATATATTGTACAAGAAAACACAAAAATAGCCTTTTAGAACTAATGAAAGGGATTAACTCTAAAACGAAGAAAGGGAGAGCAGCCATTTTGTACGCGACACATTGTTAGAACTTCATTCACATTGCTATGAAGTTTTATAAAGATATCCCAAACGGTTATCTAGTTATGGCGCGTACAAGACTTACAGGGAAAAAATTAATCAAAGGGGCATAATTTCAGAAGTAAGAAAGGAGGAGCAGCCATTCTTGTACGCGACACGTTCCCCCACCCTGATACATATGCCTACCAATTTTCTTGAAGATATCCCAAATGGTTACTGAGTTATGGCGTGTACAAGAATTTTTACGGACGGACGGACAGCGCCACGACATAATACGTCCGTTTTTTTCAAAACGGGCGTATAAAAACATAAATCAGTGGACAGAACTAGGGATACTAAAAACTAAACACATTCATTACTCCGCGCGTATTTTTTTTCTCGGCACAGCCGATTTTAATTTCATTTTTGTTCCAGATTTAAAAAGATGTCATTGTTCAAACAACGCGTATGGCAAAATTTAGCCAATAATATCAAAGGTCAATGAATATTCAATCTTCGTTTTTTTCCCGTTGTGCTGCACTGCGTGAATACTAGCACTCTGTCAGATGTTAATTCAATATGCTTCTCTTGTTTGTAAATTGACAATAGAAATTTTATCGAAAACAATCGCAGATAGGACTATTTAAAAGTTTCATTTTTTCAGTGTAGATCTACTTCCGATTCATACTTTCGGTTTAATACACACAAACAAACATTGCATCATGTTGGTAACTGTTTTGCAATCATGCCAATCTCAAGATTGACCGCGGTCTATTTCGGAATACCAAATTGGACAGCTCAGTATTGAGATAGGTCAGTGTCGCTACCCAGTGTCAAAATTACGGTTGCGGGTGCCTACCGACATAGCTCATTTGAGTCATGTTCATGAAAGTTATTGTCAACTCTTCACCTAAAGACATATTACAAAACACACTTCCATTTAATCTGCGCCGATTATCTTTTTTTTAGCTCACCTGAGCCTTTAGGCTCATAGGTGAGCTTATAGTATAGCCAGGCATCCGTCGTCCGTCGTCCGTCCGTCGTCCGTCGTCAACATTTTCAAACATCTTCTCCTCTGAAACCACTGGGCCGATTGAAGCCATATTTCATATGGAGCCTACCTAGGTCGGGGGAACGAAAGTTTGTTCCGGGTATCTGGGTCACATGACCAAGATGGCCGCCATGCCCATATATGGTAAAAACCCTTCAAAAATCTTTTTTCCAGAACCAAAAGGCCTATGACCTTGAAACTTGGTATGTAGCATCGGGCACGAGGGCCCATCATAGTTTGTACAAATGATGACCTTGCAATGACCTTGACCTAATTTATTGCATGATCAACTTTGGTACGTTAGGCTTTTATATAGGAAAACGCCTAAACAGTGGATTTCACAGAAACTGTTTAAGTCTAAAGTACAACATTTGGTATATATGGTCAACTAAATGAATAATGAAGAAATTATGTCACTAAAGGTCAAGGTCATTCGGTCCGTCCATCCGTCGATAAGATTTTCAAACATCTTCTCCTCTGAAATTACTGGGCCGATTAAAGCCAAATTTTCATATGAAGTCTCAGTGGGATGGGGGAACGAAAGTTTGTACGCGGAGTCTGGGTCACTTGACCAAGATGGCCGCCATGCTCATATATGGTAAAAACCCTTCAAAAATCTTCTTCTCCAGAACCAAAAGGCCTATGACCTTGAAACTTGGTATGTAGCATCAGGCATGCGGGCCCATCATAGTTTGTACAAATGATGACCTTGCAATGACCTTGAACTAATTTATGACATGGTCAATTTCGGTACCTTAGGCTTTTATATGGGAAAACGCCTAAACAGCGGATTTCTCAGAAACTGTTTAAGTCTAAAGTACAACATTTGGTATATATGGTCAACTAAATGAAAAATGAAGAAATTATGTCACTAAAGGTCAAGGTCATTCGGTCCGTCCATCCGTCGTCAAGATTTTCAAACATCTTCTCCTCTGAAACCACTGGGCCGCTTGAAGCCAAATCTCATATGGAGTCCCAGTGGGATGGGGGGGATGAAAGTTTATATGCCGGGTCTGGGTCACATGACCAAGATGGCCGCCATGACCATATTTAATAAAAACCCTTCAAAAATCTTCATCTCCAGAACCAAAAGGCCTATGACCTTGAAACTTGGTATGTAGCATTGGGCATGTAGGCCCATCATAGTTTGTACAAATGATGACCTTGCAATGACCTTGACCTAATTTATGACACGATCAACTTCGGTACGTTAGGCTTTTATATGGGAACACGCTTAAACAGTGGATTTCTCAGAAACTATTTAAGTCTATGGAACAATACTTGGTATACATGGTCAACTAAATAAACAAATGAAGATATTATGTCACTAAAGGTCAAGGTCATTCTCTCCGTCCATCTGTTGCCAAGATTTTCAAACAGCTTCTCCTCTGAAACCACTGAGCCGATTGAAGCCAAATCTCAAATGGAGTCCCAGTGGGATGGGGGGATGAAAGTTTGTACGCGGGGTCTGGGTCACATGACCAAGATGGCCGCCATGACCATATTTGGTAAAAACCCTTCAAAAATCTTCATCTCCAGAGCCAAACGGCCTATGACCTTGAAACTTGGTATGTAGCATTGGGCATGCGAGCCCATCATAGTTTGTACAGATGATGACCTTGCAATGACCTTGACCTAATTTATTGCATAATCAACTTTGGTACGTTAGGCTTTTATATGGGAAAACGCTTAAACAGTGGATTTCTCAGAAACTATTTAGGTCTAAGGAACAATACTTGGTATACATGTCAACTAAATAAACAAATGAAGATATTATGTCACTGAAGGTCAAGGTCATTCTCTCCGTCCATCTGTTGTCAAGATTATCAGACAGCTTCTCCTCTGAAACCACTGGGCCGATTGCAGCCAAATTTCATATGGAGTCTTAGTGGGATGGGGGAACGAAAGTTTGTTCCAGGTATCTTGGTCACATAACCAAGATGGCCGCCATGTCCGTATATGGTAAAACCTGTTCTAAAATCTTTTTCTCCAGAACCAAAAGGCGTATGACCTTGAAACTTGGTATGTAGCTTTTGGAACATGGGCCCATCATAATTCATACAAATCAGGACTGTGCATTGAGAGTGGCAAAGTCAATTTTGATGCATTGAAAAATGCTTAAAGAGTGGATTTCTCAGAAACCATCAAGTCTAAGATATGATATTTGGTATTTATGGTTAACAAAGTGAGCCTATTAAGATATTATGTTGTTACAGGTCAAGGTCATTCTCTGACCTTTGTTCAAGGTCACTGTGATTCTGTTGCCTGTCAACATTTTCAAACATCTTCTCTGAAGCCACTGGGCTATTTGAAGCTATATTTCATACGGAGCTTCACTGGGTTAAAAGAACCAAAGTTTGTTGAGCTGGTCATGGTCACGTGACCAAGATGGACACCATGCCCATATATGGTAAAACTCCATCAAAAATCTTCTCCTCCAGAACCAAAGGCACAATGACCCTGTGGCATGGTATGTAGCATTGAGGACTTAGGCCCATCATAGTTTGAACAATCATGACGGTGCATTGGCCTGTATGTGCACTTTGTACTGGTTAACCGCTTAGGAGGTCTAATTAAAATCTTAAAAAGTTCCTTCAAGAGCAGAGAATACATACAGAAGTAGGAACATGGGCCAGACTACGTAGTTTCGGCTAATAAAGCCTCGTCAGTGACCCTGACAATATCTGGTGACGAAACCAGAAAAAAAGCATGCTGTAATTTCTTAATTTTAATTGGACAGTCGATTCAAAGACTGATTAGTTTCAAAAGGATCCAAATAATATAAAAGACGATGATCTAGAATAATAGTCTAAATCGATCTCAAATTTTAGATTTCTCAGAATCTATCCTCTGATCTCAAAGGATGTAAATAAAATATAATCTGCACTATGGATGATGTACGGGGAGACGTTTTACGGCCGCCACACGGCACAACACCAGCTGCAGTGAGGTAAAATTAAAATCTTAAAAAGTTCCTTCAAGAGCAGAGAATACATACAGAAGTAGGAACATGGGCCAGACTACGTAGTTTCGGCTAATAAAGCCTCGTCAGTGACCCTGACAATATCTGGTGACGAAACCAGAAAAAAAGCATGCTGTAATTTCTTAATTTTAATTGGACAGTCGATTCAAAGACTGATTAGTTTCAAAAGGATCCAAATAATATAAAAGACGATGATCTAGAATAATAGTCTAAATCGATCTCAAATTTTAGATTTCTCAGAATCTATCCTCTGATCTCAAAGGATGTAAATAAAATATAATCTACACTATAATCTGCACTAAGCCTGCCCAGAAGTAGTGTGGTTGGGTCAACTGACCGTCCCGACATGACCATATTTGTTTACCGTGGACGTTAAGCAACAAAATCAATCAATCAATCAATCAATCAATCATTGACCTAATTTTTGGCAAGGTCAACTTTGGTATGTTATGCTTTTATATGGGAAAATGCTTAACAGTTGATTTCATGGAATTTTTTAAAGCCTAGATATTATAATTGGAAAATATGATTAACTAAATGAATACATGAGGACAAGGTCATCAAAGGTCAAGGTCACTTTTGAACTTTGCTCAAGGTCACTGAGATTTTTAGATTAAAATACGCACACCTTTTAAGCTACTGGTTTCAAATTTGTAACAAATGAGCGAAATGACAAATTGTGTCTGTTGACAGAAGGTGTCATGTGAGCTACAGGACCATTGGTCCTCTGGTTTTCAAAGATTTTCCTTGTTTAAGATACAGTTGTTCTATCTAGGGCTACGGGGACTGGCCCGTTTATATTCTAGGGGCGGGGGTCTTTTTTCTCTCTTTAAACATCATGCCCTTGGGTGGCTAGAAAAAAAATATGGTCTTCAGTGGGGAAGAAAAGGACATCTGGCCCTAGATTATTTACTCGGAGGCTTCCGGATCTTAGCCGGCCAGATTTATCGCTCAGAAGCTTCTAGGGCCCTATATTCGGCCCGATTGATAACTCAGAAGCTTCTAGGGGCCTATATCCGGCCCGGTTGATAACTCAGAAGCTTCCAGGGCTCTATATCCGGCCCGGTTCCATGGCCCTATATCCGGCCCGATTGATAATTCAGGCGCTTCTAGGGCCCTACATCCGGCCCGATTGATAGCTCAGAGGCATCCAGGAGCGTAGCCAGCCTGTCAGAGACGTTTTCTTACCTAGTTAAGAGAAAGTCATAAGTTGCGGATTTACTTCACGCAGATGCTAGGACGAAACTGCAATCTGTATATGCAAAAAAAACAACACACACACACACACACACACATTACACACACACACACACACACACACACACACACACACACACACACACATACTCCCGTTGGCGTCTCAGAACTTACTGCAATGATTTCAGCAGCAGGAAAACTAACAATATGATACATGCGACAGGAAAATTTACAAGAAAACTAACAAGAAAACTAAACATGCGACAGTAGGACAGAGAGAAAATCCTTATATTTATGAGCTCAAAACTTCAAAGAAGTTCGTCTCTCAGTCTAGTGTCCGTTTCATTTTCAGCAATTGTAAGGCTCAATAATGGTTTGGCGCAGAATCTTGAAAGTTTAAATATGGAATGGGCATGAAAAGTATTCGGATGATTTTTGCTTTCCTTAAGGTTAATGGATACACTGTCAGGGGAAGCAACTCTCAGTTGTAATTTTGCCTCCCTCTTTAACTGGAGTCAACTCTTAATGGAAAGAATCTGCTCTCCTTATAGGAAATTCTTTCTTTAAGTCTTGATTGCATTTTGAAGGATTTTGTTTTGCAGGGAAGCAAACAGGACCTCACACAAGTTGTTCCCCGCTATAAAAATGCCTGAAGCAATGGAGGTATATCTATACACCATGAGGTCCATACACTATTCCAATATTAATGACCTGATTAAATTTTATCTGATTCTTTGTCCCCCGACGTAGTCGAAGGGACTATAGTAATGGGTCCGTCTGTCCGTCCGTCCGTAGACACAATCTTGTCTCCGCAACTACTCTTACAGTTTTCATTTTTCAAGGGATTTTGATGAAACTTTCCAGATATTATAACCACGACTCGAAGATGATCATATTTTACCGAAGTCATGGTTGACTGATTTTTACTAGAGTTATGACCTTTCGAAATTTTTCCAGTAGTAAATTTATTTTACTGTAAATAAGTTTATTAGACTTAATATTTTGTTAAATGTTGTGATTGTGAAGCTAAGCAGCTGAGAAAAATCTACTTTTTCGCAAACTTTCATTATGTCCCTCCCATCATCTCACTAACACAAATACTGTTGAAAGGGTTATAAAACCTCGAAACACCATCTTTTTGGAAATATGTGTTATAGCTGACATATACAAATGTCGGGGGACACTTGGCCTTTCGCCTTTTATTAATTGTTTGGTTGAGTTATATCCCTTTTCCGACTATGGTATTTTATACAGGCGGAGGAGCTGGAGGGGCAGGCCATGGTGGTTCTGCGGGGATCAGTGTAATAGGTGGATCAGGTGGTCATGGAGGGCAAGGGGCTGGTGGACATGGAGGGGGTGGAGGAGGTGGAGGAGGTGGAGGCCATGGAGGGGCAGGTAAGTGACACATAGCAATGAACCTATCAACGGTTTTCTTTTCTTTCTTTTTTTAGTGCAGATGGCCATCCTCGATTGTTCATTTTTGCATTCACCTGAAAAACACTCCATGCAAGCATCAATCTGACAAAATTTATTGAATCTATGTCTGTCTCTTCTCTCGAAGTGGATTGGATGGTTGGTTGTTTTGGGGTTGACGGCCCTTTGAGACAGTATTTCAGTCTATATCGGGCCGTCTCCCAGAGAGCGGGAGACAGAAAAGAGAAATGACAGCAAGAACAACGCACGACCGCCCCGACTGCAAGCACAATAGGCCCTTGCCCTACTGTTATCCTTGAAGTGGAAGACATATTAAAAAAACTCTTATGACAGACAGCAAATCATAGTAAAGGCCCATAGCTCTACTTAACACCATGGGTAACGTTTTTGAAAAAAAAAACTATACATAAATATATGTTTTTAATTTCTTAAAAGGGTATACCTCTTTCAAAGAAGTTAAAAATGCGCCCTTTTAAAAAATACACCGTGTTTGCAGACTTTGCTATGTATATCATAGCTTTATGTGTTTTTGAAATCAGAAGTTCTGTTTTAATGTTGGTTACCGAGAAATTACGTCATTTGCATTACTTTTCGAACGCCCCTCGTATAATACCATCACAGCATATTGGGTATGACGATACCTTGAACGAGTTTGCATTTAACGTTGGTAGGGTCAAAGTCAAGGTCAAATATAGTAGCAATTTTTTTCGGAAAAACTTTGTCACCGCTCTGGCGCGTTTCTTTATGAACCGATATACTTCACAAAAAATATTAAGTATGACAGTGTCTTGGACAACTTTGCGTTTCAGCACGCAGGTTTAAGGTCAATGTCAGTTGCTATTTTAGAGAGAAAAAAACTTTGTCACCGCTCTAGTCCCTTTATTTGTTGACATATTTCGATATAACTTCATCCAAATGTTTCAGTATCTTGGACAAGTTTGCAATCCAGCACTAAAAGGTCAAGGTTACAGTTTCTTTTTTTTTCAGCAAATGGTTTGCCATCCCTCAAGCGCCCTTTTATGGACCGGTTTTGATATAACACTACACAATTATTAAACATGGCAATATCTGAGACAAGTTCACTTTCAGCATTCTCGATTAAAGGTCAAATTTAGATTCTGGCGCCTTTATTTGTGAACTTATTTTGATATAACTTCACACATTGTGCAGTATAACAATATCTTGGACAAATTTGCGTTTCGTCGTTGTAGAAATAAGGTCAGTCACAGATTCTGCAAAACTTTTTTTTCCACTTTACTCAGATTCTTTTCAAATTTGATCCATGGATGCAGGAAAGAAATAGCTGACACATATTTTTCATCTTTTTAGGACTGAGATACGGCCCTAAGAAGTTCTCAGTTAGTCCTAGACTATATTAGGCCCCTTTGTTGTTTTCCAAACAATCATGTGTTGTAGAATGGAAAAGCGAAATATTGTAGTTTGATCAGGACACAGGTAAAATGCGGGTGGTATTTAATAGGCCATGATTACTGCCATTTCTTGTTTAAATAAAATCATTTAAATATATACACGAAAATATTGCCTCTTTACGAACCTGATTTCCCCATGCATTGCGATTAGCAAGTCTTTATAGAGTATACCTGCATTGCCTTCTGACGAAGGTCATATTTACAAGTAGGATAGAGTATCTGACGAAGGTCTCCGAGAAAGATATTGACAAGTAGAATAGAGTATCTGAGGACGCTCTCCGAGTAAGATATTGACAAGTAGGATAGAGTATCTGACGAAGGTCTCCGAGTAAGATATTGACAAGTAGGATAGAGTATCTGACGAAGGTCTCCGAGTAAGATATTGACAAGTAGGATAGAGTATCTGACGAAGGTCTCCGAGTAAGATATTGATAAGTAGGATAATTAACTACTATATCTTTATCAGGTGGGGCAGGGGCTGTTGACGTGGCAGCTATATCCGACCTTCTGGCAGGATTTGCTCCCGGGGCTGGGGGCCAGGTGGCAGCCCCGGCCTCACAAGGTCACAACAACGGCGTCTTAGAGGGCACACCAGGTAAGACCCTGACAGACACACAACGTTGAAACAACCTTGATTTACCTTCTAACGTTGAATCAACGTTAATTCAACGTTTTTCATCAGTGTGTGTCCGCCGCAGATTTCACATGTACCCCAGGCCAGGCTCGACCTTCTACTGTGGTTCAAGCCTTTTCCCCTAGCACTCCAGTTTTCGTTACCTTTGCTAAATCAGTCAAGCTAGATTTAAGGGAAATATTCTTGAAAGGACCATGAGACCCAAAGCAGATACTCTTACTATATGTATACCACAGGGTGTGTAGAAGGTCAACATTTCTGACAGTTTGTAACCAAACTTACTACTTGTCTGACTCTTCCTTGTCGTATTACCAAGAGATGGCTCCGCCTTTCATCTGCTCTGCCCAAGATACAGTGGGTCTCTACCCCCACTGCCCCACGGCTATTAGGCTATGGGAAACCTCTACCAAAACTGTTACACGACAGCGATATTTATGCCCCACAAAATGAGGTGAGGGGACATAGTTTGCGTTGCGGATTCCGTTGGTGTCACGAGACAGTTTCTTGCTTGCACGATATCTCTTTGGCTACAATTCCTTGGCTATATCATTTGGAAACTTTTTATAGTTGATTAGAATTTGGTGACCTTGACCTGACTTTCAAGGTCACTAGAGAACTTTACGTTAACCAGTGGGTATAATTCAACCTAGCTTGCATGACTGTATCACTGACAGATTTCAAATGTCGATTTTGTGCCCATGTTCAAGATCAAATGACGAATTATAATGTTATATTGTCCCTAAAATACAATCTCTCTTGAACCAGTGGGTGGTTTTTCATGAGAATTGCATGAATATATGATTAGGACAAGAGAAAGAGACAATTAGGTTTTAGCGACCTTGCCCCTATTTTCAAGGTCAAAGTCCTTGGTGAATTTTCACATAACTTGCATTATGACAAGTTGAAGAGCTGATTACATTTTGATGACCTTTATCCCATTTTCAAGATCACATGATGGCTTTGAGAGTTAAAAAAAATATCACTTCAACATATATGCAAACCAGATAGATTATACATTTAGGAGGAAATACTGATTTGGTTAGATTTTGGTGACAGTGGGCTTATTTTCTAGATCTCAACATGGCGTAGCAAGGCTTCAGGATAATGAAACAGAGTGGTTGGGGATGCGCTGCTGGCGTGACGTTTTTTCTGTTTTTCTCTGGAAACAGTTCTGATCTACAACTTTATCTGCAGTTCAGCCAGAAGGTCGGATATAGCTGCCACGTCATAATGAATGGCGAAAGTGTTCGCCTTTGGAGCTGGGTCATATGTCATCTGACAGCAAGATTTAACGAGGCTGAAAGCTCCCCAAATACTCAATCATATCTATTAAGTTGTGCTTCAGTTTATCTCGAGCACATTCTATCCGACAGTAATTCATACTCGACATCAGCTTGAAATATCAGTACGGAAGCGTATTGGTGCCTCCACTTTTTGTGTTATAATCCAACTTGTCGATTTCGGATAATGCGATGTATTGCAGTTTTCGAGCAAGTGTTGACTTGTATTTGTCGACATATCTTGTTAGATCGCCGTAAATCGACTACGATCATCGGGAATTAAAACTAATTCCGCAAAGAGGAAGTCGATATATCTAAATCAGTACAATAATCGACATAAACAGAGTCGCCTTGGAGAAAATACTCACTAATTTGACTTATGAACACTTGACAAGACTAGGAATGAAGAAAGGATCACGCTTTACAGAAGGCGATATAATTGCTTGTAGTGTGACTTGATGAGTTTACCTAGCCGAAATATTGCAGCTATGGTTTAGCTACCCTAAGCTAAAGACTTCTGCGGTCCTTATAAGATGGACAGTCTCCGTCGTCCGTCGTTGTTAGTCGTCGTCCGTAAAATCTTTGTAAAATACCTGTCGCTTCTAAGCAATCTAATCTTAATGTTATATGAAGTGGATTAACTTCATACAGCATGGGACAGACAGTGTCTGAATTGGTCAGGTCTCGAGGAAGCTGTTGAAAACAGAGGCCGAAGGCCAAGTTTTTTTTAAACTCCTCGAGAAATCTGGCAATTGTGAATGCAACGAAAATCCATGCTTGATAAATTCAACCACAACACTACAAAAATAACGAAAATGAATGGGCACTAATTTTCGGCCACATCGCCATTACTTTGCTGATTCCTACACGCACTACGCGTTTCTGTAAAACCCTCGTTTCAGTCAACGGCCAGCTATATATATAAAAAAATGTCCAACCTTAGCAGCAGTTCACAATTCTAAATCATATTCTCTTAATTTTGCCCTTCGACAGCGCCTGCTTTTTATTTTTTACAATGTTCGAATCTGTATAACTCTAAGATAAAAGTCTTTTACTGAAAACTGCAGCTGCAAGCTACCCGCTTTCTTCATTATTGACAAATTATTGTCCTGCTACTGGCATGTGAAAATTCCCAAAGGCGGTCATTATAGCATGTGATTCGCCTTGTTAATACATGGCTTTGTGTTCGTTAATCATGCCTGTTAATGGCGTGTGACACCAAAATTTTTATACAATAACTTCAGACTTAAGGCTTATACCAAGAAGGCTAGTCTTTAGCTTGTGACTACCTACTTTGAAAAGAGCTGTTAAGATTGCTATCTGCTCGTTATTGCCTACAAGTGTTGTTATTACATACCATTTGATATTGTGCGCGAACGCGGAATTGTATTGTATTGGTTCCCGGTAAATACATGAGTTTGGTCATTTCTGTGCTTTCTGCGGTTTACTGAATAGCAGCATTGAAGATGTATACAAATTTTAAGAAGTTCTGCTTGTATCGAATCTATGAGTTTTTCTTTCTTTCTTTCTTTCTTTCTTTTTGCAGTATAAACAGGAGGCAATAGTTATGAAGTAAATAGCTTAAGTTCATACTTGTAAGAGGTTTGATTTACATTCATAAAGTTAAAATAAACTTTAAGCAACACTTTGTTTCAAACTTGTTTGTGGTGTGCCCGGCCGCTTAGCGCTGTCGGTAGGGCGTCTGACTCAAGAGCCAGAGGTCCCGAGTTCGATATCTAGTTCGGCCACATACTTTCATTTCTCCTTCCCCTGTTTCAAGAAGGGCAGTTGTCAGTTACTGGCGAGTGTATGTGCACTTAGTACTGGTTATCCGCTTAGGAAGTCTAAGCCAGGAATAGTGTGGAAGTCTAAGCCAGGAATAGTTAACTGACCGTTCCGACATGACCGTAACTGATTACCGTGGACTTAAAACAGCGCGTACAACAACTTGTCTGTGGTTGGTTTCTGTACTGTGGGGCTTGGTTAATGAGGCAATAGTCCCTGAATGTGAAATCATTATGAACATAAACTCTGTGTGTGTTGTATCGCCACAGCCGACATTCAGTGACAGAGTAATAACCGACCGCCCCGATATCACGTTTTCCAGCCCCTTGCTCACTGGATGCGAATTTGCTGATTATTGGATTAAAGAAATTTATTGGACATGTGCCGCCCTGCGACGTCTTACGTGAAAGCTCGTAATCCACTATGCCCGCCGCTCCACTTTTCTAACGCCTTATGGTGTTATGAGGAGGTGGAGAAAAGAATAATGCTTCTATTTTGTATACAAGCTTTTCGCAATCAGAGCAAGGATCATAACCCTTTGATAAACATACCAATCTTATTAATTTATTTATTTATTCGATATTAATTTTTACGTCCCTTTCTAGGGAAAATTCAATTATATCGTCAAGTAGAGATGGGCGTATACCGGAGTTCCCGTGGGAAGTCCATTAGACCTTTTGCAATTAGAACATGCTCTTCTCACTTCTGCACCAAAGCAGAAACATCCGATGTTTAAGAGCCAGCTCTCTAAAAAGAGCATGGCTTAGATCATTGATACAAATATTATATTCCAAAACATATCTTCCAGCACACAAACCAGCTTTTCCCAGAGAATAAATTGTGTACTGAAATTCTAAACATGCTGAAATTTCAAATTATTAAAGCTTTTATGCATATCAAAACTGTATGTAACTTTCAAGGACTTCTTTTGCCAAAATTTATTTTTATCGCGTGGACAAACATCCGTAGCATAATGAAGGGCAATAACTCTGTACATGTAGTTAGCCGTCAGATAGAGTGGAAATTGATATTAAATTTCATCAAGATGCCTTAAAAATATGGCTCCTAGTACCTGGACGTGAATGCCGAAACTCTGTAGCAAATTTCAGACCTTGCTCAAAGTAAGAAAAGGCGAAGTCATCAATATTACTACTGTGTATAATTGCCACGGTTAATCAGAAATGTGGCTTCAATCGCGAAACTAGCCGCGTAGCGCAATCGGTAGGGCACTTGACTCGTAAGTCAGCGGTCCCGGGTTTGAAACCCTGCCGTCTGGCTACATACTTTTGTTTCTCCTTCCGCTGATTCAAGAAGGGCATTTGTCAGTTTCTGGCGAAAGTATGTGCACTTAGTACTGGTTAACCGCTTAGGAGGTCTAAGCCTGCTCAGGAATAGTGTGGTTAGGTTGACTGACTGTCCCGACATGACCATAGTTGTTTACCGTGGACGTTAAGCAACAAATCAACCAATCAATAAAAAAAACTAGCCTTATCTTTATATTTCTATGTAGCTTTTAAGTTTCAACAGAATCAAATTTCTGAAACTGTCTACCAAAACCAGTACGCAGTTATAATTTCCAACCCCAGGGATTTCGCTTTTGATATTAAGCTCAGATTGGTCAGAAGCAAATGGTATTTCACAAAGATTTTAGAGACGATGACTGACAACGACGGACGACGGAAATTGTCCATCCTACCATCGTATAAGCACCGCGAAAGTCTTTAGCTTAGGTTAGCTTAATATAGCTGCAATATTTCGACTTGACAGACTCATCAAGTTACGCTGCAAGCGATTAAATCGTCTTTTCTAAAGCGTGATCCTTTCTTCATTCCTAGTCAAGTCAAGTTTTCATAAGTCAAAATAACGATTATTATTTTCAACACGCCTCTGTTCGTGTCGACTATTGTAATAATTCGGAGATGTCAATTTCTTCTTTGCGATATTGCCTTTGGTTTGCGTTAATCTTATTTGACCTACGGCGATACAACTAAATATGTCGACAAAAAGAAGTCAAAATATTCTCCAAAACTGCACCAAATCGGTATATTTGAAGTCGACAAGTTGAAATGTAACACAATAAGTAAAGGCACCAATACGCTTCCGTAGTTTGGTAATGTCTTTTATACATCTGCAGACTTTCAACTATTTCTCATCACAGGATTCTAAGCCTTCAAACTCGACATCAACTGGAAATATATTACGTGCAGTGTGTGTGATTGGTTCAGTGCGAATTGGTAATGGCTTCTATACATCTGCAACCTTTCAACTATTTTCTTTAATTTCTTGTCGCAGGACTGTGAGGTATCTAAACTACTGAAATTTTCAGAAATGTAGACGACCTTGTTGGAGTTATAAGGAATGAAATTTGTTTGTTGTGGCTTTTACCAATGTGTTAGTGCTGGAGAATCACCAAAGCATAACATAAAATATCTAGAGACCTACAGTAAACAAGAAGAGCCTAATGGTGCTGGTACCCACCCAGCAGGCACACTATGTTGAATCCATATTGAATCAACCTTGATTCAACGTCATGACATTAAATCAATGTTGCTTCAATATTGATTGAATCCATAATGAATCAACTTTGAATCAACGTCATGACGTGGAATCAAGGTTGATTCAATATGGATTCAACTTCGTGTGCCCATAGGGCAAGTAGCTAGAGTTAAAGTGAGAGTCTGTATCTTTTTTCAGTAGCTGTTATTAGTCTGGATGCTAATACACCGTTAGATTTTGGACAACTTGGTGGTTTACCTGTTGACATCGGTGGCATCGGTGGGCATGGAGGAGGCGGGCACAGTGTAGGATCAAGCGGACATGGGATAGGGGCACATAGTAAACCGGGCGGAGGAGGTGCTCACGGCGGTACGAAATCTAGTTATAAACTTCAAAGTCTGTAAAACAATATTATTAGATAATATACATGGAACCATCGAAGTAAACTGTAAAGGAATTTTTGAATCCTTGCTGTGTCTTTTTTTCTGTCTCTCAATTTCTGCCTCATCTCAATTTCTGCCTCTTATTGAGAAAACACCTTATAAGAACTGCCATTGATTTTTAGTTGAAACTTTACCACAGTTGTACTATACTATATGCTAAGTGAAACATGAAATAAAAACTACTTTCTGAGCTAATGCAGTGCCAGCTATGTGCCTATGTGAATTGTGGCTATTTGTATTTCGAGACAATAGATGGCCGATCTTTTTGAATTAACGATTATTAGCAACTTTGATTGCACATAGAAATCGCTATCTTTGTATACTTTATCAATCGTTTTAGTTCATTTCTTAATTTCCTGCCATTTTCATTTTTGGAAAAAATAAAAATGTTTCTTACTTTGCCTTTTTATATGTATGTACATAATTGTAATACCCGTAAATTGAAGAATTTATCAAGCAAATAAAAACATATGTCACCATATAAATATTCGGGTAATCGAAGAATGAGGTGACTTCCCCATTATCTGTTTCAGTCTCTCTCTCTCTCTCTCTGTTTCAGGTCACGTATAGCTGTGAAGAAAACAACAGCCGCAGGCTTGTTTTTATCAGTATAATTTACAGTATATGTCAACGTGATTTAGATTTAGAATTCCTTAAGCAGCTGATTAACACCCATATAATACACAAGCATTCGAGCAGCGCCTTCACAAATTCTTCCAGAAGGCGAATGCAATCTATGCATGCCCTGTTCCGAGCCTTCTCTGACCAGTAAAGCCTTCTGATAATGAAGCGTCAGAGAACGCATGACGAGGCCAGCCTGTCTACACATTTGCATGCAAATTTCGCATTTAACTTAAGAATGTTTTTGTGAAGTTGCGATTCTGCTAGTGTTTGAGTTAATCAGTAGCAACTGAGGAACTCCGATGTTATTGTTTCGAGTTAACCAGCGGCAAGTGAGGACGTCTGACTCTTTCACTAAGTTAATTAGTTGCTACTGATAGTCTGTTATTGTTTCAAGTTCACTAGTAGCATCTAAGTAACTCTCCTTTTGCCACTTATTGTTTTAAGATGACTATTCGTGTTTGTGGAACTCTGTGAGTTAACCAGTTCCAACTTGGGAAATGACTACATCATTCTGTTATTGTTTCGTGCCTGCCAGCTGCGACTGAGAAACACAACTCTGTGGTTATCGTTTGAGTTTATCAGTTATCCAGTAGCTTACTCAGGACCTCTGACTGTTTTTGTTTCAAGTTAAATAGGAGTAACTGAGAAATTCGGTCCTGACAATTGTTTCGAGTCACCCAGTAATAGCTTGCTTGGAAACACTGACTCTGTATGTAAATATTCTCGAGTTTTTCAGAAGCAGTTGTTGAATTCTATTTGTTTACTTCATAACGAATGATATGTACTACGCCAATCATTACGGAATGACGTCTAAAATGTTGGCAATGACGTCAGAATTATCTTCACGCGCCACTAACAGTGATATATTGCAGAATAAATCACTGAAAGTTGAATAAATCACTGAAAGTTGCCGTTGCCTCTATACACTGGGTGGTTGCTTAGTCCCGGTAGGCGGTGATTTTTTCTGACAATTGTCAACGATTTTTTCTGACAATGGTCCCGGATTTTTTTCCAAATTGTCAATGATTTTTTTCTCCGTGACGTCATAACACAAAACTGATGCGACAAAATGGTGAATTTTGTCAATTAAACCATTAATTTACAAATCTTAAGCCTATTCCTGGTAGATCTCAGTCAGATTAGATACAATACAAGTGTTTAACGTTGTCAACAGATAAATTAAACCCGGAAATTTTCATTTAGGGTACATCTTGATGAACTGTCCGCTCTGTCTATGTCTTCGAAGTTTACTATAGGAAAAGCTATTTTTAATCACAAATCGGTGTTGGGAAACAAATTATATTACTTTTTGACACTTTACAATGATATAAATGGGTCTGTCAGCAGATTTTAATTTTTCATAAGTCCCGGATTTTTTCCTACAAGTCCCGGATTTGCTCCTACAATAGATTTTAAGCGCCTGATTTTTTCTGACAACGCAAACTACAAAATAAGTAGTCAGTATGAAACTTTATTGCGCATAGATTGAATAGCAAGATTTAAGCATGTCTCAAACTTTAATTGTGGTGCATAAATGGAAGACGAAATACTTGTTGGTCATTAAAAAACCAGCCTTTTCATTACATACAGACCATTCTATTGCTCCATATATAAAAATTTACAATGGAATATCGTGTAGTAAAGAGCTGAGATAAAAACAATAATCAGTGGCCTTCCCAATGCAGGCGAGACTGCTGTACTAAATCTACCAACTGAACGACGTGGCCATCTGGTCGTCCAATGCCAGGAAAGCTCAGTTGGCAGAGCAGTCCTAATCATTGCCTATCTTTTTACTCAGTAGTACCGAGAAGCTTGAAGACTCGAGTTCCGCCGCGGCCAGGATGTTTTTCTCGCATAGGCGGCGTAGAAGATTTATATATTTTCTTCAAATTGTGCGTGCGTGCCTCTCTCTGTATGTGTGTGTGTGTGTGTGTGCGCGTGTGTGTGCGTGTGTGCGAGCGTGCGTGCGTGTGTGCGCGCGCGCGCGTGTGTGTGTGTGATTCCAAAGCATAAATTTGTACTATCTTTGGTGTATAAAAGCTACCTGTTCCTCACTGTATAACTTAGTTAATGTGAGGCTTGATAATTCTGAAAGCAGTGCACATGTCCAGCCGGTGCTGGAGCCCCGGTAGCTCTGTAGGTTAAACGCTGGCTTGCTGATCTAGCGGTCCCGAGTTCGATCCCCGCTTGAGGCGAGAATTTTTTCAAAGGTAAACGGGGTTCCATTGCACACAGCCTTTCATTATCGTCCTCCCAACGTCCTGATATGACTGAAATACTGTTGAAAAGGACGCAAAATCGCAAGTCATCCATCCATCCAACCAGTACTTCTCTTGAGGGCCTGTACAGCTTTGTATACAGCACTGCAAAACTTTAACAGAAAAAATTCTGAAACGTCAGATCCTTTGAAAGCAAGGAAAACACCAAAGAAATGAAAATAGCATACTCGGTTTAACTGCGGCTGCCAATGACCAGTCATGAAATGTGCAACTCCGGCCATGCCCCTAGCAGCGGCTACTGTATTATAAAATGAGTCGAAATGAAGTAAGTGATTCCAAAAGACCAGAACTTATACAATCTACACTATGAATGAATACCTAGGGACGATTAAGGGCCGTCACAGGGTACCTAACACCAGTTTCAGTGAAGTTTCAATAAAATATGCAAACCCAGCCATGCCCCCAAGCAGCATCTGGGCTACTCTATTTTCAGAATGACTCGAAATGAAATCATTGATTCGAAAGGACTAGAAATTATATAATCTGCACTATGATGGAGTACGGGGAGACTTAACGGCCGCCGCACAACACCTCCAGCATCCTGTGAAGTTAAATAAGATTTGAAATGTTAGGGTTTTTGGAAGCAAGAAATGGTCAGAAAGAATGAAAAAAAGCGGACTATGCTTATTGAGTCTGCACTTGAGAAGAGGACTCAATTAAACAAAGACTTCTGGTATTAGTTATTTTACGTATTCTTTGCTTCTAAAGGGTCATATTTCCGATTTCATCACCATGATAAGGCATACATGACAGAAATGCTTTTGATGTTCATTCGGTGAAGTAAATTTAGTTCCCACCCTGAAAAAATCTATCTGCTGTTACTATGCTGCTAGTTTAAGACCCTGAAATGCAGTGTAAGTGGTAGGAAAAAATCCGGGACACTGTAGGAAAAAATCCGGAACACTAAAGCCGTTGTAGGAAAAAATCATTGACATTTGCAGTAATTTTTGCCCTTAATTTGCCGAGGCTATTTCACAAAGAAAACTATGACAAACGACAAAATACGCCTATAGAATGCTCAAGTAAACAGCCTGATTGCGAAAGATCCCAAGAAAGTATTGAAAATAAGTTCGTTTACTCACCTTATTGCTCCGTCACGCTTATGAGACATACATAGTCAGAAAAAATCGTTGACGATTGTCAGAAAAAATCGGGACTAAGCAACCACCCAGTGCTATAGGAATGCCGTATTAGAATGTCAGTTCGCTTTACTTATTTAATGACACAAATTTCTCAGACATAAATAAATGTTTGTCCTGTGACATGGTTTTCGATTTTATATTCACATGCCTTAAATGATCAAAGTTTAAAACAAGAGAACCGGTAAATGAACTTGGGTTTAACGATCCATATACGGCGAAGAGGAACTCGGTTTAAAGTCTCGTTCGAAAAATCTGTAAAGTGGGAAAAAGATGATCGTGCTGACCTGGTTACCACAGTGTTGCATGGTGGACATATTCCAATGACCCTGTCATATTTGATATGTCCTAATAAATTTTCTTTGAATTCTCAATATGATATAGCTTGGATGAATTATTTTTGAAATTTCGCCGACCGACCGCAACTATTCATTGAAGGGGACTTAACTCAATTCTCGGATAGAAAAAATAAACAGTATTAACATCCCTGGTATACTAAAATGTTTCGACAAAGACCAGCTTCCATATATTCTAAATCAATAGACATCACCTACCGAGACCCGATACAAGGAATTCGGAGGTTTGAGAAACTCGAAGGTAAATAAATGAAGATACACAGTATTATACTGTACTTCAATTGCTTGATGACCATTGGTCACCAAACTATAAAAAAAGTTTATGCAAATTATTTTTATCAAAGTATCCCAAACTAAGTATATTTGCGTCAGTGCAGTTAGTTACACAACTTGACAAACAGTCTGGAACTACCGCTAATACCGATAACATAACTCTAGCTAAGTGGGAGTATTTAGTGATAGGCATCAGCATAAAATGCATAGTATGTCCCTAATCTGAAGCGCCTCGACGAGATATTTCAAATGAGGAATCGCAATATAAGTTTATAGAAGAAATACAAGAATATCATGCAATATTCAACAAAATTAGTATTCCGTCACATCAAGGACCATGGTGCCAGGCCAGAAGAAACTGACTTGAACAAAACTGACTTCATTGTATCTAGAGTCCGAATCACAGACACATCAACCACTTCTAGTAGAAATTGTACGAAATATTGAAATAGCTAAACCCATTGATGACAAATGGGATTCTACTTGGCTCTTTGAGCGAGTCCAGCTCTAGTGTAAGGGGTGTCACGTTTAATTTATTTATACTCATTTATCTTTTAAAATCCAATACTAAAGGCAAACAACGCAGACCCTGGTCAGATGCAATTGTGGCATCTGAACTTGGGCTTCACTGTTATATTTTTGCAATGTCAATGCCAGCCTTTCTGCTTTGAATCGTTGACTTTGAAGTGCCATATTAGCGTTGGTTAAATAGCGCTGTATTTAATAGAATAGACGCCAAGCTGATTACAGGGACTAATAACAAGATACTTTCTGAATTCAGCAGATTGTCACTCGGAGTTCCTCATATTATAAATATGAATATACTCCGAGCTAACAATATCATACATCCGAGATTTTTTACCCTAAAAATTCGATACATCAAACTTCCGTCTCCGTAAAAAGACAAGCTTCCTATCAGATTGAAAGCTGATAAGGTGTTTGTCACTCACAAAAAAGCCATATTTTTCGACAGCAGTATAATTTTTGGCAGAAAATATCGCTTTATTCAGAATGAAACGGTTTCAGTTCTATTCAACCTTAAAAATTATGAAATTTCTAGTTGGTACTAAATTTGAGATATTATAAAAACATGTCAGTAAAATTACTATCGCCCATGCTTTCTTTGTCATTATATTTAACATTTGCCTACGTACAAAAGCTCGTGTCTCAAGGAAATACAACGAAACGAATACTTACCCTAATCCAACCGCCTCCGTTTCTTTACCTCCGAATTTCTCGAGCATCCGATTCCTTGTATCGGGTTTCTCTGGGTGGACATGCACACAACTAGCTTATGCATCATTGATTTTCAGACAAGTTTTCACGCCGGCAAGTCGGTTTTGATTCCCGTGTGTGGCGAACATTTATTATTTTATATTTTCTCATGTATTGGAAAAATAAGGGTCAATACACCCACCCCTACACTGCACCATTTTTTGGCACCAAACTGACTATAAGCTTACAATATCTGCATGGTCAAAGATTTTATTTCGAAAATTGCAAATACAAGACGCATTGTTGCAGTTCACGTTGAATACTTTTCTACTCAACAAGCCCTTTCAACTGTCGCTTCCTGTGGCACACTTTCACGACATACGTTAGTGGCTAATTCGGTCAAGGGGTGGAAGAACAGTTGGGGAGAGGGAGAGCAGAATATCCCAGGCCCATAAAGTCTAAATTTTTGTCGTGTCGCTGCTCAATTATGACCTCTTTGTATTACGGGTCTCAATGGTCTAATGCATACTTACACATTAGGTCTTTCACAACTGTGGGTTCAAGACTGGCTCGTCGCGAAAGTGAGAATCCACCTTCTGCTTGCGGAAGGCTAGGTTGTTTTTCCCTGGAAGCTCCAGTTTTCACCCACCTCTGCTTAACTTAACACCTCTGCTTGACATGTCAAACACATGTATAAACTAGAAAAGGTGTCTGTAAAACACTATGCCCCCAACCACATGACCCTAAAAGGGAATGATCTACACTAAAATTTATAAATGGAAATCCTTCAGAGGTTTAAAGGTAGGTTCCTGTGGTCGAGATACAAATTCTGTAACAAATATTTTTTGTCGATTTTTGATTATTATTTCAATGCTTCTATAATTCTGAATCGGTTGCTGCCAAGAAAATCGCCAAGTTTTATCGAAAAGCTTCGTTTTGCTCTTGTTTATCCTCTTTGCGTCAACAACCCCTTGACTATAAATAATTCTGTCACATGGCCGTAAGTGCGCGACCTCTGACATCATTATCCACAGGAATTCATATACACAAAAATGGCTGCCTTCACATCCTTCGCAGTAAGTGTTTTATTTAGGCCGAGATCTGTCCGATCTGATATACATCGTTCTTGACGGAATAGAAATATGACAATATTTATGTATTAATGCTAAACAAGCATCGTTTTAGGTCCAGAAAAGTCTTATTTGGCACTTCAAAGATTTCAATCGACGAAGACCTGCTAGGGGTCGTTTCAAAACTTTCAGTGATAGTGCTTATCTACCGTAAAAGCATAAATATTTGGACCCAGAAATAGAGTCAGATCAGACTGCTTCTGAAACAAGGTGCACATTGTTGCTAGAAGGAGCAGTTTGATAAGGGTCTTGCCAGAAGGAGCAGTCTGATCAGGGTCTACCTTATTTTTAAATTCTATCTCTATCTGAAGGATGAATGCTGCAGTTGATTTAAACATATAAAACAGAATTATTAGAATATTTATACAATATCAACTTGTGATTTCACATCCTTTTGAACAGTATTTCAGTCATATCATACAGCATTCCCACATATCCCATGCAGAGGGTTTTTATCTCCAATTTTGCCATTTTCTGATGAGCTTTCAGAGTTTTGCTTTATTTTTGCCAAAAATATCACCCAAAATCTGTTCAGTGGAAGAAAAAAAAAACATGCAAAAATGGACAGTACAAAAACTGTCACTGAGTTTGGAGAATTAATTTTGGCAAAATTTGGCTATAAATGAGATATTTTACATTGTACCCCCAAAAATGGTGTTGCTTGTATGATGTGTACATTTGAGGTACAAAAACAAATTGCAATGAACCCCTAGTTTCAATCACAGGTAGCTGAAGCCTTCTTTTGATTGAAAACATTAGAATTTGTGAATATATTCCAAATATGAGATAAAAATAAAAATTTAAAAAAATAAAAACTGGTAAAGGATATAATAATATATCCTTTATCATTTTTTAAAATTTTCTATTTATTTATCCTTTGTGTGGTGTGTGTGTGTATGTGTGTGTGTGTGTGTGGGGGGGGGGCTGTTTTGTGTTTTTTTTTTTTTTTTTTTTTTTTTGGGGGGGGGGGGTGGGGGGGGGGACCCTGTATCAAGTTGATAGGAGGCTGATATTGAATGGTTGTTATTGAAAGGTTATGGGGGAGGTCTGGTGGTGCACGTAACTTCCAGTGCCAGGGCATCCGACTGATTTGGATAATAGTAGGGCAAGGACCTACTGTGCTTGGCTTGTAGTAGGTACGGGTGGGGGTGTTTTAACTTTTTTTTCTCTTGTCTGTTTGTTCTTAAATTCTTTCTCCCTCTATCTGGGAGACCGCCCGATATAGACTGAAATACTGTCTCAAAAGGCTGTTAATTTACAACTAACAACTAACTATTAAAAGGTTGTAGGCAAGGGAACCCTGATTCTAAATGAAAATATTTTTGTCTCCAGCAAGGATCAAATCCAGAACCACTAGATCAACAGACAGGGGCATAGCCAAAAGAGCTAGCAGATCTCCTACAGAAGTCTGAAATTCTGTTAATTTTTTTTCATACTATGGATCTTGCAGGAGTTGCATTTAAACTGTAGTCCATCAGAAAAGTTTAACCAAGAGCATATTGTAGGGGTTAATGGGTACACATGGGAATCACCTCTGCCAGTCTCATTTTGCATCCCTTCTCAGTTGTGGGTGGGGGTGGGGGTAAAATCACTAAAATTTTAGTGGAATTCCAGAGACCAATTAAGACTAGCTCACTGAAATTCCAGTGACAAAGATGGTTAGAAATGAATGCATGCACTGCATGCATTACCCAGTGTTTTTTTTCTCTATATAAGTGGTGCCCATAAAAGGCACCAGTCCCAATTCAAAGTAGTATTTTTTTTTCCCAACTGCAAGTTGAAAAATTCCCAATTGCAGGAACATAAATTTACTTGCTTGCTTGGATATATAGCTATAATTGAATTTAAACATTATATATTCAGTTTCATGTCCCCTATATCACCACTTGAGCCAATAAAGGTGTTTCTGAAATTCCAAATTTAAAGAAAATACGACGCGATTTTTCCCAATTCTGTGGGCACTGGCACCATTCCCAAAATAGTGAAAAAATCACTGTTACCTGACATGCATATTTTCATACACATGCAGAGTCCCAAACATGTATGCACAAATGTATTGTCCCTGAAAATAGTATCAAAATTTCAGTGAAATTCTCTTAAATTACACTGAAATTCCAGTGATGAAATGGGGAGCAAATTCTTGGGTGGGGAGCAAATTCTATTATTAACTGATGGAGTGGGCAGTAGGAGGTAATGGATTATGGGTGATCTAGTATGTGATTGTTCCATTTTTTTGTGGTCCTCATGTGTAATTGAGGTTGCCTGGATTATATAGAATTACGCCATGTGGTCTCCGAGACGATGGTAGCTAAATTCTGTTGGGAGGGAGATAGTTGGGGTAGAAAATTCTTTTATCGCCTAGAACTGTAGTCTTTGTTCTAAACATTATCTTGGTTTGTTGGTTCCCAGATATATTACATAATTTAAGTTTTTAAGGGGTCTGTATGTTCATGGGAATTTGTTAGTGTTCCAATATTTTAGGAAATTGGGATATGACCATAGCTAAATTCTGTTGGAGGGGAGGTAGGTGGGGTAGGAAATTCTTTTGGAGCCTAGAACTGTAGCAATTGTTCTACACCTTATCTTGGTTTAGTTGGTTTCAAAATATATTACATGATTTAAGTTTTAAGGGTCTGTATGTTCATGGGTTAGTGTTCCAATATTTTGGAGTATGGAGATTATTATCAATGGACAAAGAGGCCTGTAGCTGATTTCTTATTGTGAATTGTTGGGAGAGGAGGGCAGTTTCTATTTGGTGTTTCTAGGGAGGAAATGTGTTGAACTTTATAATGGTTCAGTTGGTTTCCATGGAAGTAAGTCTGGGTGTCAGATTAAAGTGGTTGGATACACATTATACATTTTAACCCTTATTGTCAATAGACAAAAATTATTTATACGTCCCTACAGGAAGTCCAATTGTGGTCATATAGATGGGATTTGGAGCATTTACTAGGTTGGGCGTTTTGTCACAAGCATTGTACTTGATAGGGGTTTGGTTTGGGTCCAGGGGTTTTGGGAAATGGGGTGGGTAGATGATTAGCAACAAGGCTCGAATTAGGGAAAATTTTGGGGATTTTTTCCTTTATGGTATTGGAATCTATATCCTGGCAATCGATATTGGTTTTGTCCAGGTATTTGAAGACTGCCTTCTGTATTGTATTTGCATGTTTCTTTGGGGGAGACAGAAGCAATCTCAGGTCTATTGTGTGATAGCCTAACTTGAATATGGTGGATTCATACCTGTCAACTCTCCCCCATAAATAAGGAGTCTCCCTATTTTTGAAGGTACTCCCACTCTCCCTCCCTCCATTGCCAAAAATGGCAAAATCTCACTATCTTAAGGCCATCTCCCTATTTTTTGTTTGAATTTCAAGATTTTTTCTTTTAAATAGTATAAAATTTCCAAATATCTCCCCCATGAAAATTGTAATGACTTTTTGAGGGAGTGCAGTTTTGCTGAAAAAGTCTGCTGAAATGGTCATTTTCATGCTTTCTCCCCCATGAGATTTTCCAAAAGTTGACAGGTATGTGGATTCTAGGACTCGCCTAGGTCTGGGCCTCACAGTCAGAGAAGATATGGTCAAGATCTTCTGCGTCATTGCAGTGGGGGCATAGGCCGGACTGGTTGCCGTAGTGATGGCAGCCTAGCCCGCAGTGTCCTTATCTTAGTCGGGAATAGACTACGTTGAAACATCTATTGGGACTATATACGCCACATTGAGTTTTACCTTTGGTTGGACAAAATGGAAGGTGCGACCCTTGGTCAATTGGGATTGCCATTCTTTGGTTACTGCTTCCATTTTTGAGGGTCTAGTATGGTCGTAAGTGCCAGTGGTCATAGTTTCCCTTGCCGCCACATTGGCCATTTCATTGCTGTCAATTCCTACATGGGCAGGGGTCCATTCCATGGAAATGTTAAAATTTATGATGGCAGCTAGATTGAGTAGAGATGAGATTTTGTTTATTTTATCGGGTCTCGTTTTTGATTTACCCGATTGCAGTGCCTGTACAGAGCTAAGGGAGTCAGTGAGGATAACTGAGTTTGGGATCCTACTTTCAAGGATCCAAAATATGGAATGTTCAATGGCTATCAGTTCAGTGGGGAAGACCGATAGGACTGGAACCACTGAGCCAATTGTAACCAAATTTCATATATGGCCTCCAGGGCTTGGGGAACAAAATGTTGTTTAGATAATTGGGTCACATGACCAACATGGCAGCTATGCCCATATATGGTAAAACCCTTAAAAAAATCTTGTTCTCCAGAACCAATAGGCCAATGGCCTTGGAACTTGGTATGTAGCATTGGGTATGTGTGTAACTTACAGGATTTTTTAAATTATGACCTTTGGTTGACCTTCACCTTTTTTACGGCAAGGTCAAATTTGCTTTCTGGTGCTTTAATATGGGAAATGCTAGAACATAATATATCTTGGACTGTTGAAGATTTTGGGCTAAACTCGGTGTATATATAGTCATCTAAATGAGTACATGAAGATTTGTGAGTACAAGAGGTCAAGGTCATTCTTTGACCAGGACTCTCATATTTTGACAATTTCTATCAGCTCCACAAAAGCCATTGTGCAAATTGTAACCAAATTTCATAATAGAGCCTCCAGGAGCTGAAATTTTTTGTTCAAACGGTCCATGTCACATGACCAGCATGGCCTCTATGCCCATACATGTATATGGTGAAAACGTTGAAAAATCGTCTCCAGACCAGATGGTCTTGAAACTTGGTATGTCACAGTGAGTACTTGAGTAATACCAAGACTGTTCAAATGGCCTCTGGGTGACCTTGACCATTTTTACTGCATGGTCTAAGACAAGAAATCTAGAAGACAAGTTTTCATAGAAAGTTTTGAACAATTTGGCCCAAGATTGTTCAAAGGTTGATCTTTGGTTGACTCTGACATTTTTTATTGCAAGGTGAAATTGCGCTTTCTGGTACTTTTATATGGAAAACATGCTTAAAATAAGAGTTCATGGAAATTTTAGAAAAGTTTATTGCAGAAGTTAATAGATATAGTCAAATAAATAAGTACATGAACATTGTTTAGCAATAGAGGCCAGGGTCATTCTTTGACATAAGATGAATGTCTCTCATATTTTGACAGTTTCAAACTATCGATTTTGTTCAACTGATAATCCTAGTTTGTCATTCGACTTATTTACTCAGGTGAGCGATTCAGGGCATCATGGTCCTCTTGTTTAAAATTTGTAAATTTGTTTCTGTAAATGCTTTGAAGGCAAGTTTGAAAGAATATAACTACTCTGAAAATGTTGGAGTAACTGAGAGTTCCCCAGAAGCTGAGACATTTTTTGAAATGAAGACTGTTGGTAAAATTTTGACCCCCTTCCCCCACCCCCCAGCATACATATGCCTAAAAATATATGCCCCCCCACTCCATAGCTTAATGGTTTCCGCCCGGACCGCCCAATAAATAACCTTAAAAGTGTCGCAGTTCCAACACATCAATAACTAAGCCAGCAACAATTACTTCAATTCGTCTTTGATTTCTGTGTCAAGTTATCTTAGTGGTTTTATATTTACATGAGCGACATAACAGGCGAAATGTGTTCTTTAGCAAAGAGTGATTTCGACCGAAATATCTAGATTCATCACCACACGGTTTATTAGGGACCGATTCTGGGATGGGGGGGGGGGGGTGGGGGGGGGGGCGGGGGGGGATGCTGGTATTCTTGATGGAGACAGAACATTTTATTTTACTGGCCTCTAGAAACAATTTCTTTTTTTCACATTGAGGGACCTTATTTCTTTTTTTTACAAACTTACTCAAACAGGTTATTCTTTTTTTTAATTTTATAGGCTGAACTATCAGCTAGATCCTTGTTTACTTGACCTTAACATCCTTTTATTTTACTCACATAAGTATTTTTTACACCTTTTTTTCTCACAAAAAGAACATGGTGCTGTCTTTAACCAGGCTTAAATAGCATGGCTTAGCTTGCTTTTGCAAACCAGTGCCTGGAGCATGTTACTCTCTTCATCTAAGGTACAGTACAAACATCCCTGTATGAGTTTGGCAAAAAATTAGGCCTGAAATTAGGGATATTTTGGCCAAAAATTAGGGCTATTTTGGCAAAGTTTCAGGGCTAACATTAGGATTTAAGGGTTTTTTTCTGGCCCAATCATATGCCCACACATGCTTTATTCGCATTTTAGAAAGTTTGATAAATACTTACTGATAGAGTCACAGGATGTTTTTGTAAATGTATGCACATTCTGGCCCGCGTGTGTAAAACAATTGTAGATAATATTAATATATTACTATAAATATGGGGGGTCCGGGGGGTACAGCCCCCAAGAAGCCAGAGACATTATAAAAACTCAATTCAAATGGAATTATCTGCAGACAATATTTTTTTTTTTGAAATTTTGGGTGGAGCCAGGTTATTTTTTTTCACTTACTTTTGAGGCCAGATTATTTTTTTAAACCCCTTTATGAGCCAGTGAGCCAGGTTATTTTTTTCTTGCATATCCAAAACCAGGGGTTTTTTTTATAAATATACCAGCGCCCCCCCCCCCCCCCCCCCCCCCCCCCCCCCCCCTCCCCCCATATCAAATGGTCGGTCCCTTAGGCCAACAGTCAAATGAAACTGAAAGTAGAAAGAGAAAGCAAAAGTAAGCTACTTTCATCAAAATCCCGGGGTATTTATATTGGCCAATGTATTACTGAAAATGTAGGTCAATACTAAGGTTATACAGCTAAAGCCGAAAAATCCGTAGTTGAATCAAACACGGACACCACCATTCTTCCGTACAGTGACCTATAAATACAAGTCACTGTTCCGTAGGGGCGGTGATTTCAAATTCGTTTTTACAAAGTGTAGTCAGATTATTTCATAAGATCGTTAATGTCATTTGTTATGTATATAGAATACATACAGGCAAATTAATATAATTCAACATCCTTTTGATAGTTTGCATATTGAAATGAAATCAGACTTACTCAAAATTACTTTCGATGTATACCGTAAATGGAATGCGCCATTACAACGCTGTGTTGAGATCACCCCCAAACGCCATTGGAGCTGCCTAGCTACTCCGACGAGCCTTTTATAGAATTAAATCCACTTTTAACATTTTCCATTTATCAATAACGACGCCAGTATTGACTGCCTTTATCCACCGTTGCTTGTGATAGGCGATTCGACGGCGCTATTTTCTGTACTCGTACGGTGTCGTAAGTCTCTGCATGGCGGATGGGTAAACACTATCCCATAATGCAATGCAAAATGACGTCAGCCACGCAGTTGGTTAGTGGCGCGAAATCAAAAATAGTGCTAACTGGTGTGCGAAGCACAGTTAGAAAATCCCTCTTAAAACGACTTATCAAATATTCTTCACTTGATACTTTGAAGTGAAACTTAACAATTTCCTTGAAACAAATGCTTATGGACCATTTAGAAAAAAAATCGGCAAAACTGTGATGTATATGACACAACAGGAACCTACCTTTAACCACTTAGTCTACTTATCTCCAATCAGCTGACCAAGTTCCAAGTCTCATGCTCAAACACTTTTCGAGATATCTTGTTGACAAGTTTATAATGCTGAAATTTCAAATGAACATATAAAAAATACGATGCAACTCGTCCAAAAGTTAAGCACTTAATCTACTCATCAAATCAACTGATTTAGTTTCAAGTCTCTAGCTAAAATACTTTTCAAGCTATCTTACGGACAAGTTTAAAATGAGGAAAATTTCAAAGGGCCTAACTCAGAAAAAATGAAGGAATTCGTTTTAAAGTTAATCAGTTAATTCATCTCCAACCAGCTGACTATGCGGCTGTCACACAGCGACGTATAGGATCAGCGCATGCCGACGTATGAGAAATTTAGCAAACACGCTGGTGTAATACTAATAAGTAATGTGACTGTTACACAGTGACGTATAGCATCAGCGTATGCCGACGTATAAGAGATTTAGCAAACACACTGATGTACGATGAATAAGTTAGGGGTAAGTTATGAACAAGTTACGAGCACGCTAAAATACGTTGGTATAAGTTCTTGTACGACGAATGCGATACGAAATTTTTCATGCATAAATTTTCAGCTGCTGGTTGCCGACGTATATCAACGTATGATTAACTTACACGTTACGTGCATGAACTAACACATAACGTACCTGTCGCGTACATCAAACTAAGCAATACGTCGGCATACGCTGAAAATTTTATGCATGCACAAAAGTTTGGGCCGCATTCGTACAACAACTTATACCAACGTATTTTAGCGTGCTCGTAACTCGTAACTTACCCTTTACTTATTCAACATACACCAGCGTCTTTGCTAAATTTCTCAAACGTCGGCATACGCTGATGCTATAGGTCACTGTGTGACAGCCACATAAGTTAGACACAAGTTTGATGTACGCAGGTAAGATATGAGTATGTTCATGCACGTAACGTGTAAGTTACTCATACGTAGACATACGGCGGCAGCCAGCTGGTCCGACGTTTCCAGAACGTATTCAACGTTTGCCCGACGACCTTAGAACTTATCCAACGTGTCACGAATGCACTGAGCGTATTTAGGTAGCGTATCCGTCCTCGTCCTGGGATTCAGCTATATATATTGGATACAGATGAGCAATTCATCAATTTTGAGTACGGAGTCTTCTTTGCCCGCTTCTGCTTGTCGTTTTGGGGTTTGAGAGGAGGTTGACACGTCAGATGCCTCCACAGCTGCTGCAGATAACGCCACGGATACCTCTAAGGAGGCATTGGAGTCTGCACGAGAGCGATGTGGGCTACCATCGTCGGCATGGTAGTAAGGTGATTGGGACAAGGGTGGGTATGCAGGTGGTAAAGATGAAGTTTTCCTAGGTCGGCTACTCCCTGCAACGTTCTTTAATTTTCGTTTTTGAGTCATGTCCATCGATCCACGTCTTCTTCAATGAATACATGTAGTGTTGAAGAGAGCCATCGCTTTACAACTGATCGTCAAAGTACGCTCAAACACGCTATAGTGGAGTTGCTTATGTAACCCCGTGTCCATTTTTTGTTAATCAGGAATGTTATATACCAAAATGTTTGTTTTGACAAGTAGTTTTCAAAAATGGTTCCTGCGAATTTTTTCTATCACTTTTCAAGGTCAAGGGCAAAGGTCAAAGGTCAACGCTTCAAAAAAGAAAGGAAAACTTTAAAAGTCGTGATTTATGGTGGGCACAGTGTACGATATGGGACTAAATTTTGGTATTATCGAAAGAAAATAAATGTTTGTAATTAAAAATTCATTTTACAATTGACTTTGACGGCTAGCGTGGCAAGGTCAAGGTTATTTCATTAAAGGTCGAAAGAAAATATATAGATATAAACACTATGATTATTGTTTCGTTAAACGCGCATTGAATATGGCATTTCTCAGAACATTCTTACGGTTAGAATAGTTTAGCAGGCCATTGTATTCAAGATTATATCATAATTATCAAATCCGTTGCCATGGCATCAGATTTATGCAAGCATATTTCTAAAAACTGGGCATTTTAAAGATAAGAATTGGAGTTTGTTGTGCAAACTGATGGGTTTTGAGGCAGTAAATCTTGATTGTTATATGCGAAACGGTTTGTTTTGAGCATAGATGTTGGACTCCTGTATTTTGTTTAAGAAGGAAATGTGTATATCTTTATTCTTAGCAACCAGTTTTAGCCCTTAGCAACCAACCTTTAACAAATTTGAAACATTTTACTTCATTCCACGAAGAATAGCTATTATGTGTAATAAATCATGATAAAAACTGTTGTAAATATTCAAAGGACAGCTGATAGATTTTCAATTGGTTGAAAAGATGCATTTGTATTTGTCTTAGCAACCAGTTTTAGCCCATAGCAACCATCTTTTGTAACAAATTTGGAACTTTTGATTAAATTCCAAATGAGATATCTTCTACTTATAATGTGTTATGCAGATAATTGTAAGTAATATTCAACAAACAAGTTACGAAAATTAACAATGTGTTGAAAAACCTGCGTATACGTTTGGCCTTAGCAACCAGTTTCAGTCCTTAGCAACTTTCAATCAACAGATTCTAGACTTTAGATTGACTTTCATTCTGGATATCTGTTATGAGCAACACACTATAAAGACAATTGAAAGTAATATTTGAAGCACAGCTGTCTGACTTTGAAAATCTGTTGAAACATATAGGTATCTGTGTGTCCTTAGCAACCAGTTTCAGTCCTTAGCAACTTTCAATCAACAGATTCTAGACTTTAGATTGACTTTCAATCTGGATATCTGTTATGAGCAATAAACTATAAAGACAATTGAAAGTAATATTTAAAGCACAGCTGTCTGACTTTGAAAATCTGTGGAAACATATAGGTATCTTTGTGTCCTTAGCAACCAGTTTGAGCCCATAGCAACCACCGTTTATTAATTTTGGATTATTTTTACTTATTTCCAAATGAGATATCTTCTATGATCAATGTATTATGCAGACAATTATTAGTTATATTTAACAAACAAGTAATGGATTTTATCAAACTGTTGACAAACCAGTCTATACATTTGTCCTTAGGAACCAATTTTAGTCCTTAGCAACTTCCTATCAACAGTTTATAGACTTTTGATTTACTTTATTCTGGATATCTGTTATGAGCAACAAACTACGGAGACAACTGGGAGTAATATTTCAAGCACAGCTGTCTGACTTTGAAAACCTGTTGAAACATATGGGTATCTTTATGTCCTTAGCAACCAGTTTGAGCCCATAGCAACCACCTTGTAACAAATTTGGATATTTTTTAGCTCATTCCAAATGAAATATCTTCTATAATCAATGTTTATATAGATAACTGTAAGTTATGTTTATCAAACCAGTTACAGACTATAGCAAAATGTTGAAAAAGAGGCGTATATTTTGTCCATAGCAACGACCCTTAGCACTTAGCAACTTTCTCTTAGCAAATTTTAGACATTGTACTGAACTTCATAAGGGATATCTTTTATATGCAACAAACTTTGAAGACAATTTGAAGCATTGTCGGCTGACATTGAAAAATCATTGAAACAATATGGGTATATATTTGTCCTTAGCAACCGATTCAGCACTTGACAACCACCTTCAAACAGATTTAGAGCTATTGAAAGAATTCCAAACAAATCATCTTCTATTTACAATGTATTATATTAGCTGTTGTATATACTTTTGAAGCGTAAGTATTGGACTTAAACAATTTGTTGATAAAAAAAAAACTATTTGATATACACTTGTTCTAGAACAATTATTTATACATTTATCCTTAGCATCCTTTGCAACCAGTCTTAGCAACCAACTCTTAGCGAATTCGAGACTGTTTACTGAAATCCACCCGGAATATATTCTACCTGAAACAAAATATGAAGACAGTGTTGTAAGAAACTGTCGGACTTCTACAATCTGTTGATAAACGTGTCCTTAGCAACCGGTTGGAGCCCCTAGCAACGAACTCTTATGAGATTTAGAATTTTTGACCATATTACACTAAGATAATCTTTTATGCCCTACAAATTATGTAGACATAATAAACTCGATAGAGTTAAAAAAAATACCTTGAAAACCTATCTTTATCTGCCCACAGCTTCCAATATGTGCCTTAAGCGACTAAATTTAAACAGCGCTCAAACCTTAACTGAATTTCAAACAGAACATTCTATATATGCAATAAACTAGATTGCAATGTTTGAAGTACAGCTGTGTGACTTTTAATTCTCTTGAAGAAAAAAAAGTGTTTTGTATTAGACTTGAGCAACCAGTTTGAATCCTCAGCAACCAACTCTTAGCTGACTTGAAGCTTATGAATGAATACTAAACAATAGATCTTTATGCTCAACAAACTAGTAACACAACTGTATCGCAAGTAATGATTTCACTTTTAGCATATGTGAGCCGCGACACGACAAAACCAAAAAAGTGGCATGTGCACCCAGTAAAGACTCAGATCAACTTGGGCATCCGCCCAGTCTGACCAGAGCCTTTGCTGTATGCTTGGAAGGTAGTTCAGGGTCTAGGCTAGCTCCATGCCGACAGCGAAGTCTCTAATCAGACTGAGCGGATTCCCAGGAGGATCAGAGTCGAGCTGGGCGCAAATGTCACTTTGTTGGTTTTGTCGTGTCGCGAAAAATATTATCGCTATAACATACGTTCATTTCTTAAGAAAAAAATTAATCAATCACGAACATGATATGAACCAGATCACATGTGGTGGTCTATCCACTTCCTTACCTCCTCCCACCCCATTCCAATTCTGCCGGGGTGATATATTACCCCGTCTGTAAAAGGAAATGTATCTTTCTATTGTACCGTGAAAAAATTACATGATTTTCACAGCTTTTTATCAACGATCTGGCGGAAGAATATATTTTTCTGGGACAGCTGGTGGGGGTTCGACACATTTATCTCGATAAAGAATGTTATCCTGAACTGCATAGAGCGTAATGCATGTTTAACTCTTTTGTCAACATGCGCATTCCAGATCAGATTTTTTCCCTCTTTTTGTTCGCTTCTTGAGTCTTTCTTATATTGAGATAAACAGCCTACATCATAGCTTCCATATGGATTTATCGTGTGATCTGGCACAAGTTTTCGAGGCTTTTCTAAACGTTGCAACATATCACATTACACCATACCGATGTCTGATATCAAGGCAGGTAATTATGTAGGAGCAGTACGCATAATTCTAAAATCCTCCATGTCATCATACTCCCTATTTTTAATTTCGCGACTTCGATGCTTGTAAGTTGACGACTCATTATGTATTAAGCGTAGACATTTGTATATATTCAAAACGTTCTCTTTTAGAAATTTAAATTGCAGAAATATAGATATAATATTTCCGCAGAGAAATGAAAAAATTGCACCTTGCTAATAATTTGGAAACAATTACTGGCAGGATAATAGGTATTTATCTGTTATTTTTTTTATACCAACATGTCGGGGATCTGAACATTGACAATACAGCTATTACAGATTGAAGAAATAAACCCTAAAACTGAAACAGTCTGCTGGTAGAATAGAGGATTAGGTATATAATGTATAAATTATTCTATTCAGTCAGAAAAATGTTCGCGTTCGTTTGTTAGAACACAGAATCCTTTGGTTAGGTACGGAAATATTCGGCAATGCCGCACAGGTCCTCTAGAACACTGGTATAGTAATGATAGGTTTTACAAGCAAAACAAAATTTTCATGTAAAATTATGTCTCTTTAATTTGTTTCTTTACTCATATTTATAATGAATACAAACCAGCATTCCCTGCAGTAGTGCGCATGGCACGATACAGAGACCCGATCCTTTTTGTACTTTAGATATTATTTCCTTTAACATTTTAGGCTACTTAATATAATAGCATGACGAGATAGTGTTGTGCACATTCATTTGTTTATAACCCCCGTTATAAGTTATCTGCATACTCAGTGTGATTTTACATGTATCACGCTATACATCTCACCTTTGGGCCACGGGAGACACGGCTGATAAACACATGTACAGGTACTGGCTTTATGCACGAGCGACCATCAATGAGTGAAGTCACACCACTGCTCTTGACTTACCACCCAGCCTTCAAGCAGTACACAGCGAACTGAGCTCGTCTCTCGCCACGTGTGCCAGAGGGCGACATAGGTAAGTCAACATGTAATTTGTGTATATTTCTATCATACCCGCTCCCTTTCTTCTGTCCCCTTTCTCCTCAACTCTTCTACAACAATATCTTAGTCATATTTGATTACTTGGTATATTCGCCATGAGCTATAAAAGCTGTTTCCTAGTTGGCAAGATGATTTCTGTGCAAGCTCAAACCTCGTTTCTTATACATGCCTGTAAATCTCTTACACTACAAAACAGAAAACAGAATTGTACAGCAAGCTTTTATGTACCCTAGACTTTCTCCGAAATCTCACACCTACGATATCAGTTTATACGGTGTTTAGTGTGACCATTCGACTTACGGTATTTCCACTTACCTACAAAAATAAGGTGTTTAGTGTTACCAGTCTATGGGCCTTCTGCATATTATTTCTCCATCTCGAACGGTTGACCATAAAATGAATCAGCTAGCGCATTGCGGATATAAAAATCCGATTCGACATAAGGTTTGCTGGCCGAAAATACTGGTTGCCATGGCAACAACTGTGTTCGTTAGGGCCCAACCCTATTTTTCATAATTTAAGGGATTGCTATATAATACCATACGAAGTCTGTAACTGAATATTATGTCAACCCAGTCTATATAAAACTCTATTTTCATTGTATTTATGTGGAAAAAGTACGGCAAATACCCGTAAAATGCTCGCTAAAGCTCTCCAAAATCAATTTTTTTATCGTTTTCCTGATTTCGTCCATCAAATTACAACTTAAACTTGATTTATTTACGCCTTTTAAACACGACATTAATGTCTTAAAATGGAGAGAAATGAAATAAAGGTGAAAAATTATAGTGCCGTGCATTTGACCTTGACCTTGACCTTATAAAGGTCATGAAAAAATTCGCAGGAACCATTTTCTGACTCTACTTAGATTGACAAACATTTTGATGTATATAAACCCTGATTAACAAAAAGCGGACACGGGAGCATATTTTTGTGACATAAGCAACTCCACTATATCCATAAGGTCGGCGTAAGTTAGACTAACGTCGTGCATGCGTTCTGCATAAGACAAAATCGCGACAGATACGCTGGGAACACGCTGTTATATGCTTGTAGAATTTATATTTATGCTAGGGGTAAGTTTATACGTTTGATATAGGTTATACGAGGGGCATTTGAGAAATAATGTAAATGGTCTCAGGCTAGTCTATTGGCTGGTATTTAGCAGTGGTTTTATATATCAAAAGAAAGGTAAATTCAAGTGCTTTAGAATGGTATGCGTTAAAAGAATTTCCATGTCACTCATGCATGACAGCACATGCTTATACGTCATAAGGGTGTGGATACTGGAAACTGTACATTTGCACTGAATGTCTTTTGTATTCTTTTGCTGTTTTCTCAATGAAAAAATGATATATTTTAATAAAAAAAAACTATGTACAACTGTCCTTTAATTGTAAAATAAGAAAGTTGTACAGAAATCGTTTCCAGATTCTACACCAGTAACATAATAAACGAGATTTTTTCTCTGCTATGTGTTTATAAATGTAAAGTTATATAGATGCATTATACCAATGAATTGTGATTTCTGACTTATTCACATCCAATTTCAACAAATGATAGACATTTTATTACTGAAATGATAAGGTCATTATATTTTGTTACGACTGGCATCAAGTCACTGATGAAACTGGATGACACGTGTGCAAACTCCACGCCGGAAGTTGCAAAGTAGCAGCAATTCATGTAAAATTCATAAACAATAAAATGAAATGATCTTCTAATAAAAAGACACAAGCTACATATATTTAATTTTGTTTAATGCCAAAAATTAGAAGGACATATTGAAACTCAAACTCATACATAAAGACTTGAAAAACTTGATATTTTATATGGCATACTGACATTGAAATATGAGGGTGGGTAGGGAAACTTATCGTAAAAAATCAGGTAGGTCTCTGACAAAAGAGCATAACGTGCCGTAAAAGATTATGTATGACAGAAAACAAGCATGACGAATTAAATTCTATTTATTTTCTGTTTCATATCTGTCATCAAACTTTCACTTTAAATTGACCTTAAAACCGAAAATTAAACAGCTTACTATATTACATGTAATTCAATTAAAGGTAGGTTCCTGTACTTTGGAATGCATCATATATTTTGATGAATTTTTATCTAAGTTGTGGGAAAGCACTTATATAAAGGGAATGAATAAGTTTCGCTAAAAAGTGAAAGTAAAAAAATATTAGAAAAGTTGTTTTGCAAGGGATTTCCTGACTCTGCTTCGCACACCAGTTAGCGGTATTTTTAGTTCGCGCCAAAAATAGATAACACAGCTGATGTCATGCTGCATTCCATTTTGGGATAGTTTTAACCCGAACGCCATGCCAGGACCATCTAGAAGAGCTCACGGCTAGAAAAAATTGACATTTGGAGAATGACAGCGGAAATCGCGCACTTATAAATATATAACATAATTACTTTTAGAACTGGAATTCCAACGAAAGAATATAAACCAACGGGAAAACGACTATTTTTCTACAACATCTGACGATTTTCTCAGTAGCAACAGAATCAGAGAAATAAAAGAATGCAATACTACCCAGAAAAAGACGAAATTATTTTCTGAACATAATTGTTATTGCTAGTCCAGGAACCTACCTTTAAGCACAGGACGTGACGTCATCAGAAATGCGCATTGTTCCACGATTAGCCTACTTTGCAATGCAAATCTTATGTTTTAGCAAGGCTGATACAATGCTTTTCATATTGGAATATTTTCAGTATAACAGATTATATAGATATCAATCTAAAGCTGCTTGTATCCAGAGTTAAGAAAATATGAATTTGTCTTCACATTAATATTCCGCACGTTTCTACTCAGTGTCCTTACCCTTACAACAATTATCAAGGCATATTTTGAAGACAATACCAGAAACTCAATTTTTTAGTAAAGGCCATTGGGTGATATGTTCACCTAAAAGTGAAGACAAACATTGAAAAAATCGGTCAGCATTCCAAGGAATGGCAGACTCATTTACACTATTTCTGAAATGCCCCTCGTATAGTCGTTTAGTATGCTATGTATGCGCTTCAAACCGGGCTGCCTCTTGATTTTTTAACCCATCTTCAGCGAATGCCAGCGAATTAGATATATTTTTCATACGCCGGTATAAGTTGTCTAATGCGGCTGTCACACATTGACTTACGTATAGCATATGTTGACGTGTGAGAAATTTAGCAAACACGCTGGTATGCGTTGAATACGAAGGGCATTTCAGAAAAAAGTGTAAATGAGTCTGCCATTCCTAGGAATAATGACCGATTTTAAAAATTTATGTCTTAACTTTTAGGTACATATATCCTCAAAAGGCCTTCGCGCAAAAAAAATTGAGACACTGACATTTTCTTCAAAATGTACCTTGATAATTGTTGTTCGGGTAGAGACACTTGCTAGAAACGGACGAAATATTTATGTGAACTCTGGATAGAAATAGGTCTGGCTTGATACCTATACTATCTGTGTAACTGAAAATATTTCAGTCTAATAGTCATTGTATCAGCTTTGCTAAAACATAAAACTGACCTTTATCACATTTCGACTATCACATTTGTATGGAATTTGTATTCATTGCAATCATGGGATACAGATTCAAATAAGTCAATTGACTTTCTTCTGAATCCCTTTTGTATATTCATTGTATTTGTAGTATTTGTATAATTTGTGCTATGTACATGTATAAAGTATACGAATTGAATACTGTTTAAACAAAACTGACCTTTCAAGAAAGACTAATCATGAAACAATGTGCATTTCTTATGACGTCACTTCCTGTGCTAAATTGAAACGTATAGTAAGCTGTTTGAGCTTCGGTTTTGAGGCCTTTTTATGTGAAACTGAATGTTTGATGACAGATATGAAACAAAAGATGAATAAAATTTAATTCGTCATGCTTGTTTACTTCAATAGATAATCTTTTACGGCATCGAATGCTCTTTTGTCAGTGGCCTATCTGAATTTTTATGATAATTTTCCCCACCCCACACATATTTCAATGCCAATATGTCATATAAAATGACAAGACTTTCAAGTCTTTATGTAACGTCGAATTGAGAATTGAAATATGATGATGAAGTCTTTATGTATGAATTTCACTTTTAATATGTCCCTCTAACTTATAACAGCAAAACAAAGTTAGATATATGCAGTATGGACCTTTTTATAAGAAGATAATATCGTTTTATCATTTTGTATTTTGCATCAATAGCTGCTACTTTGCAACTTCCGGCGTGGAGTTTGCACATGTCTCATACAGTTTCATCAGTCATGTGATTCAAATTGTAACAAAACATAGTGAGCTAATCATTTCACTTATAAAATGACCGTTATTTATTGAAAATAAATGTGTTTAAGTCAATAATCACAATTTATTGATATAATACATTCATTATGAATTTCCATTTATAACCGCATAGCAGAGGAGTAAGCTTGTTAATTATGTTACATGTGTAGAATCTGGAAACTATGGTGGCTGGCTTGTGCCATTTCATCTTTTCGTCTTTTTGTTGCGAAAAGACGCCACGCGAAAAGACGAAAAGACGTCATACAAAAAGACGAAAAAATGTCATACGAATAACGCCATGCGAAAAGACGAAAAGACGAAACCCGCCACGCGAAAAGACGAAATTTCAGTGCGAAAAGACGAAAAAACGCCAGGCGAAAAGACGCCATTTGAAATTCTTATTTTTTTCGTCTTTTCGCGTGGCGTCTTTTCGTCTTTTCGCCTGGCGTCTATTCGTCTTTTCGCATGGCGTTATTTCGTCTTTTCGCCGCGAAAAGACGCCACGCGAAAAGACGAAAGACGCCACGCAAAAAGACGAAAAGACAAAATAACGACAATGCATTTTTGCCTTTCTTCTCTGTGAGGGACAACACCTGGAGGAGAATCTTTGCTCCTGTATGAGCAAATTCTTTCGTTTTAGAGCAAACCCCTTTAAGAAACGAATTCTTACTAGGGAAAACTTGAAGAGGAAGTCACAGAAGTTGTTCCACTGTGTAAAGATGGTGCAAGGGGCATTAGCCAAAAGAGCAGTCTGATCAGACTCTGCTCTGTCTGCGATCGGCATGTTTTTAGATAACTATAAACTTGTTCAAATTTTGGGGTTATTCATAACATTTTACAGTGTTTGTATAAACACCTTCAGCTGTTGACTTGTAACTTTTCCTCCTAATTTGCGGAAGATTAGGTTGTCAACAAGGTACTTAATCTTTTTGGTAGATAAAGATCAAAACGAAGATATAATTATGATGAAATTGCTTGAGTATTTTCTCCAAAACATAAGCACGACTCATTTTCTTGTCTCTCCGTTCAGCAGAAATATCATAATGACCATCCTCATATTTTTGGTAATGTTTCAAAAAAAAAAACCCAAAACATTTCAGTGGTAAAACCCGCAATCCGTGATAAGACCGCTTCTCTACATTCTGATCAGTGTCTGCACAGTTTAATCAAAAACACTTGTCTAAGTATGAGTGTCTTAACTGTAATAAGAATAGGATATTTATACACCTGAATGCAAAACGGTACCATACTGACCGAAAATATTGCCGACTCCATATTATTTTTACAGTCTATCCTTATAATTCTTAGCCGTCGAAAACGAGAATCGAATAACATTTCAGTGCGAACATGATCAGACTGCATCAGGATCTGTGTTTGCAGTAGTCTGATATGAGTCTTCACAGTTTACTCAAACAAACTGTCTCAGTATATGGTATCTATACAATTATCAATAACAGGGTATTTATGTGCCGTTATTTCGTCTTTTCGCACGCCGTCTTTTCGTCTTTTCGCCGCGAAAGGACGAAAAGACGAAACCAGAGGGCCAATGGCCCTATATCGCTCACCTGAGCACTGAGGCATTGAGGTTACAGCAACAAAACACCATGCACAACAGCAATAAAAAACACCATTTATGTAGAGGATAATATCACAAACATTTATGAAAAAAAAAGCTTTATCCCCCATTAATGGCTTCTCAGAAGATCTTTGGCAAAAAAAAAAGTGAAAATTTGGCCTTTCAGCTGCAATGGCAACCAATCAAAATCGGGTAATTGGGAAAAATTCATATGGCTGGTAGAGGACTACTCCAGGAACATTTCTGTGAAGTTTTGTCCAATTATCTGCAGTTACACAGAAATAAATAGCAAATGTCCACTTTCCTCATTATAAGTCTATGGAAACTTTAAGTTGCCATAGCAACAAATTCACATGGGCAATGATAATATAAAACATACTTTAGGTAGAGGTTAAAATTATTAATATGTATGCTAAGTATCAGCTTCATCCCCCTCATGGCTTCACTTTTCCCATTATGAGTCAGTGGAAACTATAAGTCGCCATAGCAACCAAAGTTCTTATGGGATTGGAAGGAAAAGAATAAAATTTATGTAGAAACTACTGCCATCAACATGTTTGCACAATATCAGCTTCATCCCCTATATGGCTTCTGAGCAGAAGATTTTTTTTCGAAATTTACACTATATTTTGCCATGGCAACCAATCGAATTCAGCGATTTGGAGAAAATTCATATGAATCGTAGAGGACTACTCAAGAAACAATTTTAAATAACTGCAGTTAGTTAGACAGCAAAAATTGCAAATTTCCATTTTCCTCATTATAAGTCAATGGAAACTCTTAGTTGCCATAGCAACCAAACTGCTGGAGCACAATAATTCTATAGAGGCTAGTACTAAGGTTCTTTCTGTAAAGTTTGAGCTATATTGGGCCACACAGTTTCTGCGAAGATGATTTTTTTAATATTTTTCTATTTTTAACCATTCGGTTGCAATAGCAACCAGCCAAATTGCGCAATTTGCATAAATTTAACATGGCTGGTTAAAGACTACTCAAGGTACATTTCTATGAAAGTTTTGTCAAAATATCCGCAGTGGCACAGCAATAAATGCAAATTTTGCATTTTGCCATTAGAAGTCAATGGCAACTTTCAGTTCCCATAGCAACCAAACTGCTAGAGCAATTGCCAAGAAAAACAGTACTTTTATAGAAGCTAGTACTAAGATCCTTTCTGTGAAGTTTGAGCTTTATTGGTTGCATAGTTTCTGAGGAGATGATTTTTGAATATTTTTTTCTATTTTTTAACCATTCGGTTGCCATGGCAACCAGCCAAATTGTGCAATTTACATAAAGTTCATGTGGTTGATAGAGGACTACTCAAGGAACAATTCTGTAAAAAGTTTTGTCAAAATATCTGCAGTGACATAGCAATAAATGCAAATTTTCCATTTTGCCATTATAAGTCAATGGCAACTTTCAGTTCCCATAGCAACCAAACTGCTAGAGCAATTGCCAAGAAAAACAGTCCTTTTATAGAAGCTAGTACTAAGATCCTTTCTGTGAAGTTTGAGCTTTATTGGTTGCATAGTTTCTGAGGAGATGATTTTTGAATATTTTTTCTATTTTTTAACCATTCGGTTGCAATGGCAACCAGCCAAATTGTGCAATTTACATAAAGTTCATGTGGTTGATAGAGGACTACTCAAGGAACATTTCTGTAAAAGTTTTGTCAAAATATCTGCAGTGACATAGCAATAAATGCAAATTTTCAATTTTTCCCATACAAGTCAATGGAAACTTTAAGTTGCCATAGCAACCAAAGTTCTGAAGCGATTTGGATAAAAAACAGTATTATTGGTTCCCCCTGCCTATAGATGCTATATATGAAATTTGGTAACAATGGGCCTTGTAGTTTCAGAGGAGATGTCGTTTGAAAATATTGACGGACAACGGACGGACGACGGACGACGGACGGACGACGGATGCCTGCCTATACTATAAGCTCACCTGTGAGCCTTCGGCTCAGGTGAGCTAATAACGCCACGCGAAAGGACGAAAAGACGAAATAACGCCATGCGAAAAGACGAAATAACGCAATGAGAAAAGACGAAAAGACACCAGGCGAAAAGACGAAAAGACGCCACGCGAAAGACGACAAATTAACAGTTTCAAATGGCGTCTTTTCGTATGGCGTTTTTTTCTCCGTCTTTTCGCGCTGAAATGTCGTCTTTTCGCGTGGTGGGTTTTGTGTTTTCGTCTTTTCGCATGGCGTCTTTCGTCTTTTCGTCTTTTCGCATGGCATCTTTTCGTCTTTTCGCGTGGCGTCTTTTCGCGGCGAAAAGACGAAATGGCACAAACCAGCTTTATAGGAAACGATTCCTGTATTATTTTCTTCTTTTACATTTAAAAGACAGTTTTACGTGTTTCTTCACTAAATATATCATTGCTACATTGAGTAAACAGCAACAGAACATAAGAGACTTTCATAGAAAATCTACAGTTTCCAGTATCCAGACCCTTATGACACAAAAGCATGTGCTGTCACGCATGGTTGACTTAGAAATCCTTTTTGCGCATACCATTCTTAAGCATTTGAGTTGACCTTTCCAATGATATAGGAGTTTTTTCGTTACGCACTTCCTGTTCTATAAATAGACTCGAGATAGCCCTGGGCGTCAACCTGGCCGAGAGTTACTATTGAAAACCAATGTTTCTATGCCAATTTAATGTGGTGAAGTGATTTTTTATAATAAATGATAAAAATAAATAGTTTATATTAAAACTATGCATGATAAACTACTTTATTATGATTTTGATATATATTAGCATCTTTAAAATGTATTTATTTCATCTTTTTCGATAAAGGTATTCGTTAACTATTAGAGAGCGTTTCTCTTCTTCTTTTAAATGTTATAGATAAATGTTGATGACGATTGTTAAGTTAGTTCCTTTTTCCTTATTCCTTTTTCCTTTTTCCTTATTCCTTTTTCCTTTTTTCCTTTTTCCTTATTCGATTTTCAGGCTCATAGAACTTTGCGAAACTGTGCCAAAATAGATTCGCATATAGCACATTCATGATCATTTTTACTTCTAAGAATAATTGTATAGACTTCCAAAGCTAAACGGTACAAACTGCGAATAAGGAAAAAGGAAATGAACGAACAATTCCTTTTTCCTTATTCGATTTTCAGGCTCATAGAACTTTGCGCATCTGTGCAATAGAAGCTTCGCATATAGCACATTCATGATCATTTTTACTTCTTAGAATAATGGTATAGATTTCCAAAGCTCAACGCTACAAACTGCGAATAAGGAAAAAGGAAATGAACGAACAATTCCTTTTTCCTTATTCGATTTTCAGTCTCATAGAACTTTGCGGATCTGTGCAATAGAAGATTCGCATATAGCACAGTCATGATCATTTTTACTTCTAAGAATAATGGTATAGATTTCCAAAGCGTTGAGCTTTGGAAATCTATACAAATCTATCCAAAGCGTTGAGCTTTGGAAGTCTATACCATTATTCTTGGAAGTAAAAATGATCATGAATGTGCTATATGCGAATCTTCTATTGCACAGGTCCGCAAAGTTCTATGCGTCTGAAAATCGAATAAGGAAAAAGGAATTTTTCGTTCATTTCCTTTTTCCTTGTTCGCAGTTTGAACCGTTGAGCTTTGGAAATCTATACCATTATTCTTAGAAGTAAAAAATGACCATGAATGTGCTATATGCAAATCTTCTATTGCACAGATCCGCGAAGGTCTATGAATGTCTAAATCGAATAAGGAAAAAGGAATTGTTCGTTCATTTCCTTTTTCTTTATTCGCAGTTTGTACCGTTGAGCTTTGGAAGTCTATACAATTATTCTTAGAAGTAAAAATGATCATGAATGTGCTATATGCGAATCTTCTATTGCACAGATCCGCAAAGTTCTATGAGACTGAAAATCGAATAAGGAAAAAGGAATTGTTCGTTCATTTCCTTTTTCCTTATTCGCAGTTTGTAGCGTTGAACTTTGGAAATCTATACTATTATTCTTAGAAGTAAAAATGATCATGAATGTGCTATATGCGAATCTATTTTGGCACAGTTTCGCAAAGTTCTATGAGCCTGAAAATCGAATAAGGAAAAAGGAAAAAGGAATAAGGAAAAAGGAAAAAGGAAAAAGGAATAAGGAAAAAGGAACTAACTTAACAATCGTATAATGATGATGATAATAATAATAATAATGATGAGATTAATAATGATAATCCAGTGGCCAACGAGAAATATCGTCATTGTCAGTCTTTAAACAATGAAGGCGACGAGCTGCCCGGAAATTTCTAGGGCGTGCGCAGGAAAATTCCTTCCAAAAAATATTTTTTACCCAGCTCGTAATTATACATTTTTTTAAAATAATTTATTGTCATTTGTACTTTTTTACATGTCTATTTGTAAAAGCTGATCGCCGGGAAAAGTTATGTGAAAAGGTGGGTATCATCTGATTTGGCCGCTCGGTGCTGATTTCCGCCACAATCCCGAAAAAAACGTGATCACGTTTATGAAATAGAAGTTTTTTACTGGATTTAAATTATGTCAATTAAAATGTAACAAATGTCTTTTAAACATTCAGTTGTGACTGACTGAATAGGCGGTTTCAAAGTGCCTAATTAGAAAATCTTTAATTGCTAACTTAACTGACATAATCATATAGGCTTTTAATAAACGAGTATACCTTGATCCAAAAGAAATGTCAGGGCGGTGACAAATATGCGCTGCCAATATCTGTCAAATTCGATCAGTCCACCAGAAGATTCGGTGGAATAAGTTTTGCACGCTGGTTCAAGTTCACTAAGCATAACGCCTTGGTATTGTATCTCATGTCATCACATTTACTGTCCTATATGAGAGACTGTCTATGTTAATACAAGCAATATAAGAAAGAAAGTGCATGTCTTCAAATGATAATGAAATTTTGCGTGCTGTGGAGTAGCGTCTGTGGTGTAAAGAATACCGCCGCCGGCGGGATTTGAACTCGAAGAGCCAGGTTGTAGCGGCCTACTCTGCCAAGGCACATTACGTACATGTGTACATTTATACTGTTAGAACGTCATGTATGCAAAACCTTAGGATAAGAGTCAGCATAGTGGAAAAGTCGGGCACACGCTACAAGTAAATACCCACGACGATTTATTTTCGCTTATATTCGCGAATCTCTGTTGGCTCCCAAAATGAAGCATTTGGAACTTAGCTTAAATCTTAAAAGGTGTAAACTGCCAAGAGCAAGGTCGGAAAACTTCGGATCAACGTCTAGGCATAAATCTGAAAACAATGTGTTAACGTTAACATGGCATTGTTTCAGCTCGTCGGATGTTCTGCTGCGAAATTCTTGAGTACACTGTAATAATTGAGACAGGCCAAAATAATGCCATTTATACAATATGCAGATTATCGATCGGTATATTAGCCCAGGTTCAGATCAGCCTGCGCATCCGCTCAGTTTAATCATCAGCTTCTTTTTCTGTTATGTATGAGGTGGATTCAGACATATCACATTCTATCAGCTTTGTCACTTGAAAAGGTGTATGTAATGCAAAGACAAACAAAAGACTGCTCTTACTGTATACGTTCAAATAGAAACTCAATGGATCAACAAGAATTTGGGTGATGAGGAATAGTGAATTTGGTCACACGGGCCGTATGATCATGATCAGGAGTTGGCTCGTAAAGCATGTGCGAATGGCAAAGACTAAGATCAGCCTGTACATTTGAATCATCCATATTGGGTTTTGCAATCTATAGCAACGTTTTGCAGCTTTCTTCAAATTACATTCAAACCGGCCTGAAGGAGTCATCTGAGGGAGCTAAAAAATGGTTGTTTCCTGTGACCTCTTAACATATGTTCGTTTTCACTGTAGACTCCAAAAAGTGGCTTTCAAAGGCAGATGACCATTAATAGAGGTGACCACATAAGCAGGTTTGACTGTGTTTCGTCACCGAAAAGGGTAACATATGAAAAGTGTGAACAAACAAGACTCAGGCTCACAGCTGATCTGGTGGCCTGTAAAAGTACATGATTGGTGTTGCGTGAAAAGACGCTTTATTCCATGTGCGAAAAGGAAATACTCAGATCAGCATGCGCATGCGATCAGTCTTTCCTTTGTGATCGACGTTGTACTTGTACAGGTAATATGGCTAGCCATGTGCGTCTATTGTTGGATACACCACATGTCCAGGTGTTGCATAACGTTACATTGGAATAGTACGTTTTGTTTCAGCTGAGTAATTTTTGTTACCGGTGAGTGAGCAGCGTGTATATCCCATGCTCCTTTTTGTACAATGGAAACGTCTAGGGGAAGGTATAAAGATAGCCCCGCCCTGACATTTCTTTTGAAACAAGGTATAAGTAAAATTCTAAGTGAAATCTCGTATACCTTGTTTCAAAAGAGTAGGCCGCTACAACCTGGCTCTTCGAGTTCAAATCCCGCCGGCGGCGGTATTCTTTACACCACAGACGCTACTCCACAGCACGCAAAATTTCATTATCATTTGAAGACATGCACTTTCTTTCTTATATTGCTTGTATTAACATAGACAGTCTCTCATATAGGACAGTAAATGTGGTGACATGAGATACAATACCAAGGCGTTATGCTTAGTGAACTTGAACCAGCGTGCAAAACTTATTCCACCGAATCTTCTGGTGGACTGATCGAATTTGACAGATATTGGCAGCGCATATTTGTCACCGCCCTGACATTTCTTTTGGATCAAGGTATAGATGTATGTGTCCTGTCAGAACAGAACAGAACAGAACATACCTTTATTAAATCTCAGGTCATATATACATGACATATAAGTAAATACAACAAAAAAATATTAAAGAAGCATGAACGACGTTTTGTAAACGGAACACGGTGGTTGCAATAACCATATATCACCTCGGGGTAATTATAAGGGGGCCTGATGCTGGCAAGCGTTGGATATTTTTAGCATTACTTCCTCCGGCTGCCAGTCCCAGGTCCCTATAATATGGTTATCATGTACTGCAGGTAAACAGGTAAGTTTGGAAATTTCTTGGTGGGGGTTAAAACTAGCTAACAAATAGAGAAGAAAAATATAGGTATAAACTTCAAAGCGAGATAACAAAACATTGATATAATTATTTACTTTGAGTGGGTTACGTCCCATAAGCTAATTCATAACTGCTGCGGTCATGTGCATTGAACCGTACTGGAGGTAACCTTGCACGGGGTTTCCTTCGGTACGACACAATGCACAAATAGAATGAATGAATAGAAGAATTTTAACTACCTGTCGGTGCTTTCATGCACATGTATGTCATGGGCAAATCCGTCTCAGAATGTGGCCTTACGGAACATAGATTGGAACAGATTAACTCGGCAATGAATTGCCGATGCGACTAAGGATGTGCTCTACTGCTTACAAAGTATTTATTATTCTTCTAATTTTAACACAGTATGTTCTTAGTGAATTACATTTAATGCATGTTAATTTAGTTCTGTTCTCGCGCTTTCATTTTCTCAACTTATACGGCGACAGATCCTGTGAATTTAGCAAGTGAAGTATTTCCTATCGGCAGTGCTGTGCCCATTTTACATTCCTCTCTGAATGTGATTGAATTCTTTTTATAATGTTTCGTATTTATTTTTCACTTTGTTTCAAACTTATGAATAAATTTGTTATGACAAGAAATAAATAAGCAATATAAAACAGCATGTTTAACTCTCTAATTTAGAACGTCCGCAACTTTCTACGCCACCTGGTGTGAATTCTGTTTGATGTTGCGGCCAGCATAGAAAATAAGGGTGCTGATCGAAAATGTAAATATGACCGCACTGTTTTACTTCCTATTTCAATAAAAATTATATCAGTGAAATGCTGAATAATTGTAGTTTTCGGAATGAACACGGAAAATTTTCATTTTATGAATAAAAGAGACATATGCGGGTAAAAACTTTGATCAACGCAGTAAAAAAGTCATGATTTACTATATATTCTTTACATTTTGAGGGTAGTCAACTTAAACTAAAAAAATGACCGCGGTATTTCTTACGCAATCTTTTCAAAAATTATATCAGGCTTTTCGCAAATTAATGCGGTTTTCGAAATGAACACGGAAAAATGGATTTGAATATAAGGAAAAATAAATATAAGAAGGAAAAGATGACTTGCCCATATCTCGTAGTATATTTCATTACCAGCTCGATTCGCGAATATCAATTATCGATTTTTAAACAGTGGCGTGGAAAGTTATCCATGAAATTCCGGCGTTTACCGAAAGAATTTCTACCTTGGATTATCATGCGCCGTGATAGAATCCCGTATTAAATTAGATCAAATTCTGTGAAAAAATTTGAAAATGGGCGAAAACATATTCTAAAAGATAAGAGTCTCAATGTTCTTATAAAAAATACGGTTTACTACCACAGAAAACCCTTTTTTGCATGAGGAAATCTGCATTTTACACTGTGAAACATAGTGCTGGCCGATGAATTGACGGCCAGCTCTGTGCGAATGCGCCAGATTTACGTCATAATGGGAATTCCTAAAACCTCCTATACAGAACTTCTATAAAATATCAACCAATAGGATAGCCTGAGGCCATTCACATTATTTCTGAAATGCTCCTCGTAAGTTAGGGGTAAGTTATGAATAAGTCACGAGCACGCTAAAATACGTTGGTATATGTTGTTGTGCGTCAATTGCGGCCCAAAATTTTGTGTATGCATAAAATTTCCAGCGTGCGCCGACGTATTGATTATAAGTTGGATATACGTTTGATGTACGCGACAGGTACGTTATGCGTTAGTTCATGCACGTAACGTGTAAGTTAATAATACGTTGATATACGTCGGCAACGAGCAGATCCATTATATAGAGTACGCGAAACTTATTTCTAACCTATAGGTAACTTATCTGTAACTTGCATTGAAAGTTTCAAGAACGTATTTAACCTTTGCCTAAAGATCTTAGAACTTATTAGTTAGACATAAATTTGATAAACGCAAGTAAGTTATGCGTACGTTCATGCACGTAACGTGTAAGTTACTCATACGTAGACATACGTCGGCAGTCAGCAGGTCCATTGTGTAGCGTACGCGTAACTTATTTCTAACCTAGAGGTAACTTACCTGTAACTTATATCGGACGTTTCTAGAATGTGTTCAACGTTTGCCCGGCGACCTTAAAACCTATTCAATGTGTCACGAACGCACTGAGCATATTTCTGCTTGTCATTTATGGGCTTGAGAGGAGGTTGACACCCAAGATGACACCACAGCTGCTGCAAATGCCGCCACTGGAGTCTGCACGAGAGCGAGGTAGGTTACCACCGTCTAAATGCTAGACAGGTGATGATTGTGACGAGGGTGAGCACGCAGGTGGTATAAATGGAGTTTTCTTTAGTCGGCTAAAACCTGCAGCGTTCTTTAATTTTTGTTTTTGATGCATGTCTGTCGATCCACGTCCACTTCAATAAATAGTGTTGTAGAGAGCCGATGCTTAACATCTGATCGTCGAATTACGCTCCAACACGTTACACATAAGGTCGGCGTAAGTTAGACTAATGTTGGGCCTGCGTTCGGCATAAGACAAGAACGTTACAGATACGCTGGGCACACGCTGTCATAGGCTTGAACGTTTCGTTCAGTATGCTATGTTTGCGGTCCAAAACAAGCTGCCTCTTGAATTTTTAATTCATCTTCAGCGTATGCAAGCGTATTGGATAAATTTTTCATACGTCGGAATATATGTATCTTTCATTGGTATGAGGTGTGGATAGAAAAATCCGTCACGAGGGTCACTGGTTGGCATCGCACGGCTTGCCGAGTGATGCCGAATAGTGATCCCGGCATTACGGATACTTTTTCTTGTGCACGAAGTTTTGTTTTAACTTTAGAACTTGTTAAAATGCGTTATTTTAGTGGTTGAGAAGTTTCTATTTGATTTTGAAAGAAGGCGCTGCTTTCAACGACCGGCATTCGGTTCTTAACGTCAACGTCTGGCGTGCATAAACTGCCGTCATTTTGCCTTCTTCATGACGTCATCATTTTAAAATCCAACGTCACATGACGACGCAGGTACGTGACCTCCAATACAACCAATGCATTGAAATCGCGTGTTTTTTTATCCGGTCCTGGGTGAGATAACATGGGTAAGATTATAAGTATCTTTCATGGGTGTGTGGTGCGGATAGAAAAATCCGTCACGAGGGTCACTGTTCGGCATCACGAGGCTTGCCGAGTGATGCCGAACAGTGATCCCGAGTGACGGATATTTCTTTCCGCACCTCACACCCATGATACTTTTTATTGCACACTACGTTTTGTTTTAACTTAAGAACTTTTTGAAATGCGTAATTTTAGCGCTTGAGAGGTTTCTATTTGATTTTGAAAGAAGGCGCCGCTTTCAACGACCGTCATTCGGTTCTTTCCGTCAACGTCTGGCATGCATAAACTGACGTTATTTTTTCCGTCTTCGTGACGTAATCATCTAAAAAAGCCAACGTCACTTGACGACGCAGATTCGTGACCTCCAATACAACCAATGCATTGAATGCACGCGATTTTTATCCGGTCCTGGGTGAGATACCATGGGTGAGATAAGATTTGTAGATAGAGGGGAAACACACGGATACCCTTAGCTGGTGTGCAAGAAAAGCTTTTCTGTCCGAGGTGAATTGAATGGCATTTTATATCCGGTGTGCAAGAATAAGTTGTCTAAAACGTTGTAGTGTGACAGGGCCTTAAAACGTTTTAGTGTGACAGAGCCTTTAGAGGTAAGTTATTAACAAGTTGCGAGCACGCTAAAACACATTGGTATAAGTTGTTGTACGTCGAACGTGGACCAAAATTTTGTGCATGCATAAAAGTACGCCACGCCGACGTATTGCTTATAAGTAAGACATAAGTTTTATGTACGCGACAGGTAAGTTATGTGCAAGTTCCCGAACGTGACGTGTAAGGTACTCATACGTTGACATACGTCGGCAACCAGCAGGTCCACTGTGAAGCGTACGCGTAACTTATTTCTAACCTATAGGTAACTTATCTGTAACTAATATCGGACGTTTCCAGAATACAACGTGTCACGAACGCACTAAGCGTATTTCGATAGTGTTTCCGCCAGCGTCCTGGGGTTCAGATTTTGGGTATCGGACGTTTCCAGAACGTATTCAACGTTTTCCCGACGACCTTAAAACTTATTCAACGTGTCACGAACGCACTGAGCGTATTTAGGTAGCGTATCCGCCAGCGCCCTGGAATTCAGCTATATAGATGAGCAATTTATCACTCCTGAATATGAAGACTTCTTGGACCGCTATTGCTTGTCGCTTTGGGGCTTGAGAGGAGGTTGACACCTTAGATACAACCACAGCTGCTGCAGATGTCGCTACGGATACCTCTAAAGAGGCATTGGAGTCTGCTCAAGAGCGGGGTTGGCTACCATCGTCTGTGCATGGTAGCAAGGTGAAGATGGGGACGAGGTGGGCATGCAGGAGGTAAAACTGGAGTTTTCTTGGGTCGACCACTTCCTGCAAAGTTCTTCAATTTTCATTTTTGAGGCTTTTCCATCGTTCCACGTCCACTTCAATAAGTATGTGATCGTCGAAGTACGCTCGAACTCGCTATGCATAAGGTCAGCGTAACTTAGACTAACGTTGTACATGCGTTCGGCATAAGACAAGAGCGCTACATATACGCTTGGCACGCGCTGTCATAGGCTTGTAGAAGTTATGTTTACGCTAGGGATAAGTTATGGATACGTAACTCTGTTCCGTTCTGTTTCAGTTCTCCTGCCGACGTTCCCCAAGTGGTTCTACAGTACGTAACCATACCTGGCGCAGAGTGTCCGTCCAAATAAAGTACTGATTGGTCAAATATAGGTTATACAGTCGTTCAGTACGCTATGTACAAAACGTTGTAGTGTGACATGGCCTTAGGAACCATCTTAGACGGTAATAAGAGAAAGCAACCTTATGTGGCTGTCACACAGTGACGTACAACAACAGCGTATGCCGACGTATGAGAAAATTAGCAAACACGCTGGTGTACGTTGAATAAGTGTAAAACAAGTTACGAGCACGCTAAAATACGTTGGTATAAGCTGTTGTACGTCGAATCCGGCCCAAAATTGTGTACATGCATAAAATTTTCGTACACTGTAAAAATCGCGCTTAGCGTGGTTACATGTTTAGGTGTAAACATGTTTAGGAATATGTCATATAGCTAAACATGTACGCCTTTTCCATTATATTCTCTCTTTTCCCCGTTGAAGAACGAAAAAAAGAGACGAAAATGTTGACAGAGGAAATTTTCAAAATAAAAGGTAAATAAAGCCAGTTTTGTACATGTTTAATTTCTAAACATAAACTAAACATGTTGCAAATTGTACATGTTACGATTTAAACACATAAAAAATCGGACAGCTTTTTATTCATTGATTTTAAACTCATTTTTAACAGTGTACGCGTAACTCATTGCCAAGCTATAGGTAACTTATCTGTAACTTATATCGGACTTTTCAACCTTTGTCTGACGACCTTAGAACTTATCCAACGTGTCACGAACGCACTGAGCGTATTTAGGTAGCGTACCCGCCAACGTCCTGGAGTTCAGCTATGTATTACAGATGAGCAATTCATTACTCTTGAATATGGAGTCTTCCTCGATCGTTTTTTGTTTCTCATTTTGATGCTTGAGAGGAGGTTGACTCCTCAGAGGAGGCTGACACCTCAGATGCCACCACAGCTGCCACTAAGGAGGCATTGAAATCTGCATGAAAGCGAGGTTGGCTTCTATCACCTGCATGGTCGTCAGGTGAAGATGGGGACGAGGATGGGCATGCAGGTGGTAAAGTTGGAATTCCTTAGGTCGGCCACTTCCTGCAACGTTTTTAAATTTTCGTTTTAGAGGCAAGTCCATCGATCCACGTCCACTTCAATAAGTCGGGTTGTAGAGAGACGTCGCTTTATTTTGGATCGTCGAAGTATGCTCCAACACGCTTTGCGTAAGGTCGGCGTAAGTTAGACTTGTTGTGCATGCGTTCGGCATTAGACCAGAACGCAACAGATACGCTGGGAAAACGCTGTTATATGCTTGTAGGAGTGATGTTTACGCTAGGGATACGCTAGGAATAAGCTATTCATACGTTAAATATAGGTTATATAGTCGTTCAGTACGCTATTTTAGCGTTCCAAAACAGACTCTTGATTTTTTATTCAACTTCAGCGTATGCCAGTGTGCTTGACATTTTTTCATATATTGGAATAAGTTATCTAAAACGTTGTAGTGTGACAGGGCCTTTACGAGCCGCAACGCTCACTTTAAAATCCGCTGATTGTCATCACTTCCCTTGCATGGAAGCATGCTCATGAAACCCCTAAACAGAGAACTTTTCCAAAACGCCAATAAAACCAAGTATATTTGGATAGTCATTAGGTAACCAAATATTTAGTTTTATTCTGAGCCAGCTCATACTAGATAAGGGAGAATTTTGCTATAAAGGGATTCCAGGAGCATATCAACCGGTTTGAAATCATTCATTTATCAAGTCGACAGGGAGTACACTGTTTCTCAACAGCAGCTTGGTACACAGCCTCCGCAGGTCCAAGTAATAGTGGATGCTTGCTATACTTGATTAGTATCTTAGCGGGGCATGCGGCGGCACCGCCAAAACCACAACGTGAAACTCTGAGTGTCTTTGCAATCTCCTCTATTTATTGCTAATTTGCTGGCCCGCATTAGGAGACCGCAATTAGCAACAAGATGCAAAACTGCCAGTCCATTCACAGGACAGCTAAATGATTCCAGCATCTTTTCCCATCGTTTCTACGTTCTCCTGATGTAGGGCTGTATATAAATCTTGGCAATGGATACTCAGTATAATCCACAAGCAGATCAAACTGAAGATCCACTAGCCAAGATGACTAACCACTGCAGTTGCAGTTATCCGGGCCAACATGCTGGTGACCTTTTGGGCACGGCCGAACTAAAGAAGAGCCAAGACTAGGATCTGACTTGAAATTGCCCGGTGATTTTCCGCCGGATGAGAATGTTTCATATGCATATAAAACATTATATTTATAAGCATAATCAAAACAAAGATTATATTTAGTTTAAACAATATTTTATTCGCATATACATACAAACAGCAATTGTACTATTACAAACAACAAGTAATATATGCAAATGGGATTCAGAAAAAAGTCAACAGATTTATCTAAATCTGTATCCCAAGATGCCAACATAATATAACTAGAATTGTTTTTCTACGAAAAAACAGAATGTCTCCCCCCTTTTTGATGTCAAAAGGATCAGTCATTACGACGCCAAGGGAAAAACAATATGTTTCCCTACCCTGAAGCAGGGATTCATAATAAGTAAAAAGTATAAATGCAAGAGTTATAGTTGTTATGCTCCGCATGTCATGTAATGTTGACTGATATTCATATTTAGTTTTTGTCAAAAAATATAAATGCAAGAGTTACAGTGCTCTGCACGTGGTCTATTTATATGTTGACTGATATTTGTATGAAGTTTCATGAATATAGCTTAAATGGTTTTCAAGTTATAGAGCTTAGACGATTGAGACACGATTTTGTGAATGACAAAGTTCCAAGGGAAATAACTCAAATAGTATAAATGCTGTGCTCTGCAGGTTGTCTAGTGTTGACTGACATTTGTATGAAGTTTCGTGAATATAGCTTGTCCGGTTTTCAAGTAATAAAGCGATTGAGACACGATTTTGTGACTGACAAAGGTCCAAGGGAAATAACTCAAGAAGTATAAATGCAAGAGTTATGGTTCTTGCACTATGCAATTCTTCTAATGTTGATTGATATTTGTATGAAGTTTCGTGAATATAGCTTGAATGGTTTTCAAGTTATAGACGGACTCGACTGAGACGCAATTTTGTGAAGGACAAAGTTCCAAGGGAAATAACTCAAAAAGTATAAACGCCAGAGTGCATTCTGCACGTCGTCTGATGTTGATTGATATTTGTATGAACTTTCATGAATATAGCTTGAATGGTTTTAAAGTTATAGACAGACTCGACTGAGACGCAATTTTGTGATGGACAAAGTTCCAAGGGAAATAACTCAAAAAGTATAAAAGCCAGAGTTACCATTTGTGCACTCTGCACATCGCCTCATGTTGATTGATATTTGTATGAAGTTTCGTGAACATAGCTTGAGCAGTTTTCAAGTTATAGAGCGGACATAATTGAAACACAATTTTGTGATGGACTTAGTTCCAAGGGAAATAACTCAAAAAGTATAAATGCCAGAGTTACCATTCTTGCACTCTGCACGTCGTCTCATGTTGATTGATATTTATATGAAGTTTCGCGAATATAGCTTGAGCGGTTTTCAAGTTATAGAACGGACACAATTGAAACACCATTTTGTGATGGACTAAGTTCCAAGGGAAATAACTCAAAAAGTATAAATGCCAGAGTTACCATTCTTGCACTCTGCACGTCGTCTCATGTTGATTGATATTTATATGAAGTTTCGCTAATATAGCTTGAGCGGTTTTCAAGTTATAGAACGGACACGATTGAAACACAATTTTGTGATGGACTAAGTTCCAAGGGAAATAACTCAAAAAGTATAAATGCCAGAGTTACCATTCTTGCACTCTGCACGTCGTCTCATGTTGATTGATATTTATATGAAGTTTCGCGAATATAGCTTGAGCGGTTTTCAAGTTATAGAACGGACACGATTTGTGACAGACAGACGGACGGACGGACGGACGGACAGACGGACAGACGGACAGACGCCCGGGGAAAAACAATATGTCTCCCGACCCTGAAGGGGGGAGACATAATTACTGTATAAGTGATTTGAATGGAATGAAGCACTGTTAATAATCGTATAAGGAAAGACATTTGGACATTGCAGACTTTCTTAATAGAAAATTCTCCACGGGGAGTGGACGGTGGTAAGTGCATAAACTATTACAATAATGTAAGACATGGATTGCTACTGGAATTGCAAATTGTTGAACTTTATATTTATCGCCAAAGTTCCTAATAGTGTTACTGCGTTACTTAACTTAAAAGTTGATGGTTGAAGATGTAAGTAAGATTCTTAGATAAGCAGAAGATAAACAGGAAAAACTAGACCGCTTCTAGAAGACAATGAAGGTTTGCGTTGTTTCGTCAATTCGTTGAATATGATTTATCTACTTACTGAATCTGAAATCGCTTAGATTTTACAATATAATTTTGAACATTTAAAAATATTTGCTTATATTGATTATATTTGAAATTGTCCGGTCATTTTCCACTGGAAGAGAATGTTTGATATACAAGTAAAACATGATATTTATGTGAAAATAATGCTGAAAAAAAATTGAAAGCAAATATAGGCCCTAGCCCCAAGGTTGGGCCCCAAAACCCCAAATTGCTTTAGTCCCTGAACTCTGAGGAGGGAGGTGGGGAGGACAGGGTCAAAAATTTCAGACTAACCTGATTAAGCTTCACAAAACAAAGGCGCAGGAACACGTCTGAGGCTAGCCGCGCGCTCTGGAAATTATCAGAACCAACAAATTATAAGTGAAATCTTGTGAAGGACCCAGATAATGGGCAAGATTACAACAGATGGAATCTTGGAGGGCTTGTTTGCGATATATACAAAATTACAGATAATCCATTACTACTACAATGCAAGGCGAGGTTGTAGCTATTATCTCTCTCGGCATAAATGGCTAAACTTGACTGTTTACCCAACAATTGATATTTATTTAATATGTAACACATATTAACCAGATTCTCTACAGTAAACACAAAATAGTTTCCACCCTGTAAGTAAGATAATTCCTTGAAATTACCCCATGCCCATTTTTTTTTCATCTAAACATCTAATGAAGGACACTAATGGGTGTCAGTAAAAATGCCTAAATACCAGTATGTAGAAATCTGTCATAGAATGAAATATTTATATAATATACAAAAATGCTATCATATGACTTTTATCGAAACTGGTATCAGAAGTAAAAGTTATTACAGATAAATTCCGATTTAATCTATTTTTCCACATAAATTGCGCATTTCAGTGGTGATAACGTACATTCAGGCAATCTTAGTCTGTATTCTATTGTAATTACAAAAAAAAAAAAAAAAAAAACACTTTCATCCCAATCGGATATACATTTTTTCAGTTATTATACAATTATTACTAATTTCGGCACTTTTTGCCCTATATAAAACAATAGTAAAATTTTAATCAGGGGTGGTAACTCAATCCTAAAACTATACGTCTTTCATAATTGTATCCGTGCCTACTGAGGCCTGGTACACTTACTTATTTATTCGGCTATAAGACGGTTATTCAACCTTCCGATATCACCGCAAATATGTAAATCAGTCTTCAGATATAGAATGGTTTTTTTCTTCATAAGCAATCACAAAAAGATGGCCACGAGGCCCTGCATGCTCACATGAGTAGAAAGGTAAAATGTCAAACTAGGGTCATCATTTGCTCAAACCTGATACTTTGCAAATGTCAAAATATGTAAGACACTAATCAATGAATGACCTTGACCTCTACTGCTAAAAAATGTTCATGTACTCATTTATTTGACTGCATTTACTAAAGTTGCACCAAAATGTTTTACAAGTTCTAAGAACGCTTATATTTAAGCATGTCCTATATAAAAGCAGCAGAAGGAAAAATTTGACCATGTCATGAAAAATGCCAAGGTCAACCTCAGGTCGTCATTTGAACAGTCTTGGTCCAAAATCTTCAAAACTTTCCATGATATCCTATGTTCTAGCATTTTCCCATGTTTGACCTTGCCGTGAAAAAGGTTAAAGTCAACCAAAGGATATCATTTGAACAATCTTGGTAGTTCTCGTATACCCAATGCTACACCAAGTTTCAGGGCAATCGGTCAATTGGTTCTGGAGAAGAAAATTTTAAAGGTTTTTGCCATATATGGGCATGGCGGCCATGTAGTTCATGTGACCGGACCGTTTGAACAAGTTTTCGTTTCGTTCCCTTTGCTGTATATGAAAGAGGCTGTATATGAAAATTGGTTACAAATGGCTCAGTGGCTTTTGAGGTGGTGTTTGAAATTGTCAAAAAGTGAGAGTCCTGGGTCAAAGGTCAAAGAATGACATCGGCCTCTTTTACTCACAGATCTTCGTGTACTCATTTAGATGACTATATATACCATTTTCAGGCCAAAACTTCCAAACTGATCATTTAACCTTACGTTCTATATCCAAAATGTATATCCGATTGGGATGAAAGTTAGGCACAAGTGAAAATAGTATATTCTGGCTAAGTTAAGAGACAACATTACAACTTCAGCTGTGACTACTCGTACGTTTCTGAACCTGCGCATGCGGCAAAAACGAGATGTAGCAACAGTGGGTAAAGTAAAGCTGTAGCGAAATAGGATAGTGAGCAAACCAAATTAAAAACTCTTTACTCCAAGGTAAACAATACAATGCACTTTGAAACTACCCCGGCAAAAAAAAAATAAAATAAAATAATAATAAGATCGACGGTTAACGAAAGCGTGGATTAATTTTTACCTAGATATTCATATATCTTAGCGCATTTGGTAAAACTATTCTAGTAAGTAGACACACGTATATGTAGTTCAAACACTCATTTTCTACATTTGCATGTCCATTTTCGCAACAATTCGATACCCCAAAAGAAAGTGTGTTGATCTCCCAGGACGTGTATTTCTGTATTCTGGCGATTGCAAATTTTGTTCTTGTCCGCCAGCAACTAGTTGTTCGGTCTGTACTTCTCAATTTCAAGTAAGTCGTTGTCTGCATTTTTGAAGAACATCCACGAACACCAAGATTGTGGGGTGTGTTGAATAAAACTGCGCATTGAAATGGGCATGGAAATTTTAAAACCCATTGTTAAAAATGGTCAGAAATTTTAAAATCCATGGTTAAAAGTTGCTATAAAAATACTTCAAAAAACGTCTGAAACATCTAAAACCCTGGATAGTTTGAAAACCATAACGGCATAATTGACTTGCTTCCCCTACTTTACACTTCCCTAGTTTTGGGGGACTACACCAACCCTACTGCTGGTCCTTAAACGTGGGAAATATGGTAGTTTGTGTGTTTATATTAATTTGATAAAGTTCTTCATTGAATTCAAATGTCTCAAAAAGGTATTTTGATGTTTAATAGCTTTCTTACCTAATACTTTATTACTCAGAAATCCATTTTTATAGAATATGTGCGTACTTGTGTGCGATCTTGAGCCTTATGTGGCTGTCACACAGTGACGTATAGCATCAGCGTATGCCGACGTATGAGAAATTTAGTAAACACGCTGGTGTACGTTAAATAAAGGCCCTGTCACACTACAACGTTTCAGACAACGTATGCCAACGTACGAAAAATTTATCCAATACGTTGGCATACGCTGGAGATAAATTAAAACATCAAACAGCTGCCGGTTTTGGAACGCACACATAGCATACTGAAACGTATAACTTATTCACAACTTATCCCTTGCGTAAACATAACTTATACAAGCGTATAACAGCGTGTTCCCAGCGTATCTGTAGCGTTCTTGTCTTATGCCGAACGCATGCACAACGTTAGTCTAACTTACGCCGACCTTATGTATAGCGTGTTGGGTACAGTCCACTAAATATTCATGAGGACTTGCCCCGCCTATTTCGGGGAGAGCATTAGGTTTACATTGTACGAGAGATGACGTCATCTGTCAATCATGCATGTTAGATTTCTTGCAGTATAAAAAAAGACCAACAAACGATAGTTACAAAAATGCATATTTAATTGAGAAATATTTTACCAGAAGGAGATGGGGTTGATTTTGGTAACTGATCCCCTAGGAAAAAAGTATGCTCTTTTTTTTGGTACGAATCGGTGGTTGCCATACTCAGCCTAGCTTAGCGGCTCACTGAGTTGGGAAGGCAGTGGATGTTTTCATCTCAAATTGATAGGCTAGGAGAACACTTTAAAGCAAGACAGGTTTGGAGAACTTTGTATGTACAGTTTTGTAATAAAATGACCAGATGTTAACATTGTCGTCTATGGAAAATTAATGGTGGAATGCAACCTGTTGGAGCGTGCTTCGACGATCAGATGTAAAGCGACGGCTCTCTACAACACTTTTTATTGTAGTGGACGTTGATCGATGGACATGCCTAAAGAACGAAAATTAGAGAACTTTGCAGGTAGTAGCTGACCACCTGCATGCCTACCGTCGTCCCAATCATCACCCGACTGCCGGGCCTACGATGGTAGCCAACCTCCCTCTCGCGCAGACTCCAATGCCTCTTTAGTGGTATCCGTGGCGGCATCTGCTGCAGCTGTGGTGGCATCTGAAGTATTAACCCCCTCTCAAGCCCCAAAACGACAAGCAGAAGCGGTCCAAGAAGTAGTAGTAGTTTTGTTGCTTTACGTCCACAGTAAACGGTTATGGTCATGTCGGAACGGTCAGTTAACCTAAAACACTATTCCTAGGCAGGCTTAGTGTATACAATCTACGGTCACTTCATCTGTAAATGGTAGGAAAGGACGGGTTACACTTTGGTCGATTTTTTGCCCACGACCGATCTTGATAAAATTTACATATTTATAAGCTTGGCATTTGGCAGTTTATATAAGCACATATTTAAACTTAAAGGGTAACTACACTTCAGGAACTGACTGAATCAGATCCCAAACCCTATCCCCACCATCAAAGGGAAAGATTGACAGAGACATCTGAACAAACAATAAATTACAAGTGATAAGCCGAGTCAGCAGCTCTTTCCCAAATAGGTGGCAACTCAGCTATCTTTATTGAACTAAATAATTTAGACCAACAGAAGGGTTACAACAGACTAAGCAAATTATACGAAAAACATATAACAACTATTTTTACCTATTTTCTATTTTTATTATAGAAGGGTTAAAATGAGAACACAATAAATTAAACAGCACCGAACATAAAACAAATGCAACCGCAACGAAAGTACCGCCTTGGGACGGTCAGTAATAACTACTGGTGTGTGTGTGTGTGTGGGGGGGGGGGGGGGGGGTTAACCGATTTTACTGGGCCCAAATCTTCACCCCCACCCTCCGCCGCGGTGCATACAATTAGTTGGTAGTTCGGTTCGTATGGAGGTCCCCTAACTCGTCAGAGAGTCATCACGGTCAACAATTAAAATCAAGAAAAGACCGTGATGAAGCAAGGATGAGGACTCGACAGCCAAAACGTGTTGAGACATCTGGAGATCCCTAGGGCGTCAGCAACACCACTGGAACACTGGAGCAAAAGAAGACCACCAATTGAACCCCGGTGGGCCAAGAAACAGACAAACACCCGGCCCCAACCAACTTATATATAGCTTTTTGTAGGGGCTATCATAGAGTCTGAACCCCGACCCACCGGCCTGCAATTAAAGAGGACAGCAAAGTTGTCAACCGTGATTGGGTTAACCACTAAGCATGCAGACTGTCGCATTACATCTGTGTTATAGCAAATTCGTTTAAATCGCATGAAAATTTTCTTAAATTGATCAGGTTGCGGTTTCATGAATAATCATGTGACTTCCGGTCTATTGGATACTAATTATCTGCGTTTTTTCGATATTATAGGCAATTCCGCTGACATATCAGCCCTGCAAACTGACAGATATAATAATTTTGGTTCTTATCCACAGTCTAAATGAGATATTTTCGCTCAAACCATCTAGTAAGGAGACATTTTATTTGAATTTTTACGAAACCTCAGAACAGTAGATTTTACAAGTGTTTATTAACACAATAATAAGCATTAAAGCGTTTGCTTTTGTGAAAAAAAAATGAAATAACTGAACAGAAAGTCGATTATAACCGACCGATATTGTTAAGCAAATGTATACTTGGCGAAACGATTTTGCACTCTTGTGTTCTGGCGAGTGCGTGAAAAGGTCATCAACCTTCTTCTTTTCTTAAGCATTATTCACTATTTATATATATAGTGAAAGCTTCACCATATCAAATATTAAACACGCATGAACTATTACGTATTTGTGGATGCTACACAGGTATAGATGTTTATAAAAATTCCTTTTAAAAGGAAGGCTTGTCCAGCTAAGACGGTGAATTTTTCATGAGTTGTTATTGAAGTGAACCCGATTGTTAGTGCACTTTCTGTTGCTAACTTTTATTTAGCAAAGTATTTAATTTCTAACTTCTTGACTGGTGGCATTATCCACGGGTGTAAGGTAAAAACAAGTGTAGAATTTATTTGAAAAACAAATTGAGGAAATATTTAAACACACACATAAACACACACACACACACACACACACACAACAACAACAACAACAAAAAAAAGTTTTCCAACGTTCTGGCCGGCCGTTAGGCATAACTATATGGACCTATTTCAAGTCTTTTCTTTACGGCTGTTGAGTCACATTTAGTCTGAAACAAAATTTTAGGAAAGACGGTTTCAAACCCAAGTGTCTATGGAATCTTGGCACATCTGAACTTGGCATCAAAAGAAGACAAGAAATTTGTATTTGATGAAGTTTACTTTTGGTTTAAGTGGCATCAGTGGCAGTGACTGGAACAAAATTTTGACACTCTGAGAATAAAATGCATGCTGCAATTGTTTAGGCCAATAACTTGCTTTAAACCATTTGTGAACAACAAAGCACGGAACCCATTGCGTTCGTATTTCCATGAACTCCCGACAAACGAAATTTATCTTTTATATTAATGCTATGTTTCTACATCAATTTTATTACTCATTCGTGAAGTTCTGACTAATTTAACGCCAAGCAAAGGACCAAGGTGTTTTGGTAATGAAGTACAGCAGCCGTCACTATGACATGACGTATATTAAATGTTGCGTCGGTCAATTATCTATTTGAATTATCCGTGACGTTGCTTAAGCGTAAGATTGCATTACTGTGTGTTGTTCGCGGATGTATGAACATCGTCAGCCCAGTATAGGTTCATCTAAGGAAATCGTCGACGAGTGTAAATATTTCTCTGTACATTTGTATAGCTGAAGTAAGAGGGCAACAGTAGAGAGTGTTATAAAAGCAATAAAATGTCCACACAATCCCCACCCGCATCTACTACAAGCACAGTAGGCCCTTGTCCTACTATAATCCAAATCAGTAGGACGCCTCGGCACTGGAAGTTATACCCAGCATCATCGCACCATCCAACCAACCCTTCCATTGTCATAAAGCTGTCAGTGAATCCCTAACAGTTTTAAATTTTAACAAATCTGAATTGTCCCCTTTTTCTGTACCTGTATCATTCATTGTAAGAGATTTCCAGTTCAGGCTATTCAGTATGGACATGTTGATGGCCAATATGAAATTGATCAGATGCTAAAAATGTGTACATAATATATCGCCTTGTGCCATGGAAATGCCTGTTGCAATGCGTATGCGTTAATTACTCACCGATATTATCGACTTTTACATACATAACACGGTCAGTTGTATATATAAACCACACACACAGATAGATGGGATACATTTTTATGCCCCCAACTTTGAAGAAGTTGAGGGGGCATATTGCTTCTGGTTTGTCCATCCGTCCGTCCGTGCGTCCGTACGTTAGTCACGCATACCATAACTTAGGAACCGTGCATGCTAGAGTTCAGAAATTTCACATATGGATTCTTCATGAAGAATAAGCGAATACGTATTTTTTTTTCTTGTCCGAGTTGTCTCCCTTTCTCGAGTTATGCCTCTTGGCAAAAATTCATAATAAAATCTTGTCAGCAAGATATCTCTAAAAGCATTTGAGCTAGGGGCTTGAGACTTTGCCAACTAGGAGCAGATGAGAACGAATCGTTGCAGTACACACTCTCCTGGTATTTTCCGACTAAGCGTGACGTATCGTTTCTTCCGAAAATAACTCGGTATAACTAAACCACTTGAATACTGTAAATTATATTAGACAAAATCAGTGAACCAAGAAATATAGGTCACAGGGACCTACATGAAGTACAGAATGAGACGCAGCGCTTTAGTGACTTACTGTTTCAAGTCCGATGAAGATTCAATTAAAATTAGTTCGAAATAAAACATTAATTCAATGGATCATGAAATACAAGTCAGAATGACCTACAAATAGTATGACGTTATTTGCAATGTCTGACCGAACCACTGTCTTTAGTATGATGCATATATTATGTTAAATATATAAGGAAATATATATGTCACAGTAAACTACAAATAGTATGAGGATTTGACTAATTGTTATTATGTTGCGAATCCAAAAACCGTGTTGAGATATAAGTGAAAATCCTGGTCCATGCATAAAGTTCAAGGACTCAGTGTGTATGGATGCTTTGCAGTTCCTAAATTTTAAGGATATGATCTGATCAAATATCAGCACTCCTACCCCAAAGATATCAAAAGAGGTAAGGAAAAAGTTCATCCAAGTAACTTTTCATACAAAGTTAGTGGACCAAAGTTCGAGGTCACAGAATTTTACAATGCATTAGCTTCAGGCAGAGGTATCCATCATCTGACCACGTCGCAACATTATAACATCAAAGGTTATATCACAGCATGATGATAGAGGACATTCAGTCTAACGCATTTCATACGCACATAACCCATACATATACGCATACACAGCTCTGCGCCCCCTCCCCTACCCCTCTAACCCCCCCTCCCCCCCCCCCCCCCCCCCACACACACGGAATCCTTGGTGGGGGGCATTAGGAACACATACTACATAGATGAACACTCTGAAAAATATGTGTTGTGTCGAATAATGCCCATATTTTCTATCAATTACGAAATATATTGATGCGATTTTGATATAAATCCTTTAGTCCTAGTATGAAATTTTATCAAAAAAGTCTATTTTCGTTTACTCCTTTCCTCGTAACCATTGTAATGTAACCCGTTTATGATGAATATGTATGTAGTGAATAATTATGTATAAAACTTGTAGTGGTTACGAGGGTTGGATGAAGTGAAATTTGGACGCATAGTGGACGTTAGTAGTTCAAATTCCCATAGGTTCAATGATAAATGTTGCAGACAGTACAACCGCAGAAACCTTAAAGGCATTAAAACACGGGAAAATGAAATCGTACAGAATAAACTAGAAACATATTACTGACATTTCTGCATGTTTTTGTGGTTATCTGCCCACCTTCGAAAATCGGCCTTTTCAGTGGGCACATTGTAATGCAATGTCAGTAAAGTGTAACTCGTCCTTTTCAGTCGTAAATAATTCGGTGGACCTGATATATGTTTTGACCAGAAAAACAACCGATTGGGAAAACTGGTACTCTTAAAAAACGTTTTGGCGAGCACTATCGTAGAATGAAAAAAAAAACTAAAAACATTGATACTTTTCTTAATCAACATTTTAAACGTACTGGTCATTCTCCGAATGATATTTCAGTACAACCAGAGGAGAATTTAATCTATCACGAAAATTCTTCTCCGAGATTTAAAATAATAAAAAGACATGAAACTGAATTAAAATGAGTTAAATTCTTGCAAACTCCTTATCCACTGGGATTTAATGATAATATCTATCATGAGAGTAATATTTCAAAATTGCCCGATTTTGTTGTATTTTCCCTTTTGGAATTTCGGAAACGTAAATCTAGGTCTCATGGTTTGAGAAAAAACGGAAATAATGTACGAAAAAAGCGTTCTGTAAAAAGAACAACTATTTCATTTAAGCATTTGTCGAAAAATTTAAAGGAAAATGGTAGACACTTTATGCTGTCATTTTTAAGTTCTCTACCTATTTCTGCATTACATGTTCTAGATGCTGAGGCAAATCAATTCTACACTAGAAATCATCCATTTTATGATGCTGCGCTCTTGACTCGATGTTACACTTAATATGCTCTTCGTCCATAAATCGATTCTGAAACAAATCACAAAAGGTATTTCATTAAATGTCCTTTTATAAATGAAGGAATTGAATTTGTTAACATACATTGTATCTTTAAGGATAGATCCGTCACTTTATGCCGGGCCGCATAGCGCAGTCGGTAGGGCGCCTGACTTGTAAACCAGTTGTCCTGGGTTCGATACCCGGTCCAGCCACTCACTTTCATTTTCCCTTCCGCTGATTCAAGAAGGGCAGTTGTCAGCTACTGATGAAGGTAAGTGCACTTAGTACTGGTTAACCGCTTAGGAGGTCTAAGCCTGCCCAGGAATAGTGTGGTTAGGTTTAACTGACCGTCCCAACATGACCATAGCTGTTAACCGTGCGTTAAACAATAACACAAACACAGATCCGTCACTTCATTCATACCTACATATTTTCAAAATTCTGAAAAACCAATAATTTGTTATAAATATAATAAGCCCATTAGAATCACTATATTTATTTTCAATCAACTTGTTTCAGATCTTGACATTCATTCTAACAACCCTGAGTCACGAGACTGTAAAGATTCTAAATTTATTTATCCGGCAGCTGGTCATGTTATAACTGGAAATTTGAAAATCATTTCAGATTCAAGAATTCGTTACATAGTTTCTAAGGGTCCAAAATACAGATTTCCTTCCCGCATCGATTTCAAAAAAGAAATGTAGGGAAGAAATAGCCTCCGCATTAAATGAGCTCGGTGATCGATAGTGTGAGTATGATGGGCCTCACGCCTTAAAGGCATGGAAAGTAAGCGACTTCAAAATAGTAGGTAAATGTTTTAAATTTTATTCGCAAAACATTCACCTTTTACCCCCTAAACCTAAATCTACTTTTCGACATCTACAACGAGGTATCCAAGACTTTCGTAGAAAGTATGTTTTGGTTCCAGCAGACAATGCCGCAAACAACGTTGTTTGACGACTATATTACACTAACACTTTAAACCAGGAGCTTGGCGGTACAAGGGCCTACAAAGAGACACCTATAGAAGATAGTTCTGTAGTTAAGCAACCATGCAGCCATTTACCCCTTAAAATTTCTGTTAATGTTAAGGAACGCCAAGACAAACTTCCTACGTTTGATTTGGTTACCTAAGATTCATAAATAAACGTATAAAGCACGATTTATTGCCAATTCTAGTTCATGTACTACTACTGAACCTTCTAATTTATTAACTTCTTGCCTCACTACTGTCAAAAATCATGTCATAAGGTACTGTGAAAAAGTTTATGAAATGTCTGTTAAAAATTTCTTTTGGTCTATTAAAAATTCTGGCGAGTTAATTAATGAATTGAAGATGAGAGGTTTCCATGCGACCAGTTTGTCACCTTACTATTTCTCTACACTCTATACTACTTTGCCACATAATTTATCAAGGAAAAACTTATAGATTCAATTGAGTGGACGTTCCAAAGGGAAGGTTTGCCTTCCCTTGCCTGTAACGAAAGAAACGCTTTCTTTACTTCTGAACACCAAAACCGACATAAACTTTGGTCATGTCAAAATATGTTTGAAGCCTTAACATATAGATAATATTTACATTAGATTTGGCACTTAGTTATACAGACAAATTGTTGGAATTCCGATGGGTACTAATTGTGCTCCTCTTGTAGCGGATTTGTTTTTATTTTGCTATGAAAGGGATTTCATGGCTTCTCTTTCTTATGATAAACAATCTGAAATTATTGAGACTTTTAATTCCACATATCTAGATGATCTTTCAAATATTGACAATCCTGACTTTGAAGGCTTGGTGAATAGAATTTATCCACCTGAGCTGCAGTTAAACAAAACTAATGCAGCCGATACTGAAGCCCCATTCATGGAATTTACAAAAAATTTATTTCAACCAAGATTTATGATAAACGCGATGACTTTGATTTTGACATAGTGAATTTTCCATTTTTGGATGGTGATGTTCCCCGTCTTACCTCTTATGGGGTTTACATTTCTCAAACTATTCGGTTTGCTAGAGTGTCTGGTCATGTGACTGACTCCAATGCCCGTAATAAAATTTTAACTGCTAAGCTTCTCCAACAGGGCTATCGGTGTCATAGACTTCAAAAAACATTTTTTTAAATTCTCTCGCCGACACTATTAATTCATTTTAGAAATCAAGGTCGGATTAAATAGTCTTTTGCAACAGGGCCTATCGGAATTAGAATTTTATGGTAACTTAGTTTATAAATTCACAAAAATTGTAGGTAGCTCTGATTTTTCTGATCGAGTCAAAAAGAATTGTCGTTCGTTACAATCGTACTGGATATAACATAAATGTAATGCTACAGTCTGCATGTTTAGTAGTTAACCCAATCATGGTTAATAAGTTTGCTTCCCTCTTTAATTGCACGCCGGTTGGTCAGGTATCAGACTCAATGATGGGCCCTACATAAAGCTACTTAGTTTAGTTAGCCGGAGTTTGCATTGTCTGTTGCTTGGTTATTCGGGGTCTATCTGATGGTTTTCTTTTGATCCGGTATTTCAGTGGTGTTGTTTGACTTCCCGGGAATCAACCTGGTGTCGCAATACGTTATTTCCGTCGAGTCCTTATATCTGATTCATCATAGTCTTATACGTTATTTGTTTGTTTCCGATGATGATTCATTGATAGGTTAGGAATCCTTCATGCGGACCAAACAGCTCACTAAATGTTTCGAACCATTGCAGAAGCAGAAGACGAGAGTTGGATCCAGTAAAACTTGTTTAAGCCCCTCAATAATCTATCTATCTGAATCAGCGGAAGGAGAAACGAAAGCATGTGGCCGGATCGGGTATCGAATCCGGGACCTTTGGCTCTTGAGTCAGATGCGCTACCGACTGCGGCCCGGCTAGAGAATTTCAGAAGTGGAGACGCTCGGCTATGGTGCAGAAAGTCGCCGGAAGGTCGCGCCCAGGTTTTGTCATCCGACTACTGGAAAACTGTATCAACCCAGCAGTAAATGGGTACCTGCTTCGAAGGAGAGGAATTGGCTCCGCCTTTTATATGTTGTGCCAAAGACACAGTGGGAAACTAACCTCCGATCCCCCATACGGCTACTAGGCTATGGGAAACCTTAAAACCTTTACCATTTTAAAGCACATAAATTGGCAATGAATGCTAAATGTCTCATTTGATGTCTAAACAAAGTCCCTAAGACTTTTTATATCTTAAATAAATGAATCACATGCTCTACATATACTCGTCAAGTTTTTTTAATTCGACATAATGGCGACTCAAAAAATTATCGAACATTAAATATCTCTATATTTCTAATGCAACGTTGGATCATTGGTAATTTCGAAAAATCAGGCTTATATTTTCTAGTTACAATTATGAGTATTTCTTGTTGTTGTTTTTCTCTCACGCTGGCTGCAACGCTTTAGGTATGCAAAGAAATATCTATCTGCGCATGCGCTTATATAGTGTATGACAGAACATGCTAAAATCGAATTAGATAGGGTATTGATAACTTCGTTACGAAGCCGTGTTAGATTCGTTATCTTAAAGACATTCTCTTTGCTGAATGTCTTGCACGACTTAAATACAGGCATTAAAAGTATCATTGTGTTCGTTTCAAACTGTCATCTAATGTAGCGTTTTCACTTTTGCCAGGGCTATGTACACAAGCGAAGAAACATGCATAATAACATGTCAATAAATATAGGAAATATGAGGGCTTGACAGAAAACATTGGTTAAGGAAAGCCGTATCAGTTGTCTATAGTTCATACATGTATCTTATATACACTGTAACAATCAGTTCACAACATCTATTGTATTTATGTACACGTAACTTTTTAATGTTACTGGAGCCATCCAACCTTTTTGTACTTGTTTATGTACATGTACATAAGTAATTCTAATATACTGTAAACTCTAACGTGTAAAAAAATATTCAATAACTTTTGGTCAGTGAGTGAAATGAACAAAATTGGTTTCCTAATTACAAAACTGCTGACCTGTTGTTTTCTGTCCCCCGCCTTTTCGAAGAAAAGTGAGGGGACATAGTTTTCGGCTTTCTGTACTTCCGTTCTTCCGTAGTTTCGTACTTCGGTCTTTTCGGGGTTCCACCGGGTGAGCGCAAGTCCTCAAACAGTTTTTCGCGAATCATTCTGAAACTTTGCGGGCTTCTTGATCATGATCTATATATGTGCTATGAATCATGGGTTATGGTCGGATAACTTTTTATTATTTTCTTTGCTTCGCGAACTGAGTCATTTTTCAACATCAGAAGACCCATTATGTAGGTACCTTGTGTGCGCAACTACTCCTATAGTTCTGAAACTTTGCAGGCTTCATTTTGATGTTCTGTAGACGTGCATCTAGTCAGATCATTTTTACTACCTTTTTGCTTTGCGAACTTAGTCATTGTCTGCATAAGAAGACTATTTAGTAGGTACCTTGTGTGCGCAACTCCTCCTACAGTTCACCATCACAGGTAGGTGGATTTTGATTGAAAAATTGGATCTTTGGGCACTTGTGGTTGTTTTTATTCATGTATTTTAACTCTGGAATGACAAATATAGTGTTACGGTAGATGGTGCAACATGGTATAGATCTTGGAGAGGGGTGGAGGGGGACTAGCTCGCGCCATTTATTACAGCCCCCATCCATCCTCAGCCACGTTGATTCATCTGCTTCCGTACATATTTATCCAGTTTACAGCAATACTGATACTGTTTTTTCTTTTTATTTCTTCACATTTTTGCACAAACATTATGTATACAAAATTCACTCTCATGTCCTTATTAAATTTAGTATATATTATATGCTAACTTTAAACAGTAAACAATTCCGTTAACTACACAGGCTGATGACGACAGTTTGAGTAAATTGGCTATGATGACTCATTGAGGAGAAATTAATGTACAGGTTTACATGCGTTGACCAAAATAATCCTTCGAAAGTCTAGAGGAAATATAAAGTTAGAGAACAGCAGACTCAGTTTGGTTCGACGTTTTCATGAAAAATTCTAAAAGAAATAAAAAGTGAAAAGAAAAATAACCTTCATGCAACCTGGAACACCGTGAGGGTTATACTACCAATAGTTCGGATGAAATCTATAAGCTCATTGGCCATTTGATGAAAAACCAGCTAAAACAGTAATATATCGAAGTTACGGAAACCATGTTATCGGCCTCAAAAAAAAATCTGCCAAAGGAAGGAGTTTTTTCATATGAAAATTATGTGGTGTTGACTGCCATTTGAAATCTTTTTCAGAGGCAATTCAAACGAGGAACAACATCATTCGAATGAGCAAAGCAGCATTTGATTCGAACTATTACATGTGCTTCCCATAAAATAGTATGTCTTAAAGTTAATTACAGGGATTGCTTTGCTCGACGAAAAGCCTTTCACAGTATGTATTTCCGCGTGCTTAAGAGAAAGTCATGAGAAGTCGTTGCCATGACAACGATATTCCTAAACAGTACATTGGAACTTGAATCTATGTCATATGCTTGCTTCTTAGGAATTATATAGCTTAGTTGTTTTTCTACCTCAAACTTAATGAGATATATGCGTGTTGCCGTTATTTAATGATCACCCCTCGAACATATACATATATCTAAGAGTAGTTGAATAAGCTTGTATGACAGAAACTTCTTGAAGAATAAATTCAAACGTCGAACAGTTTCAAAATGTCTCTCTGACAATTTTCAGTTCTCTGGATTTCATGTATAAAAGCTATTCCTCTATACCAGATAACTGATGCGCGACATGCTGATGATTATTTAGTCTAAAAGCAGTTCAAAAATCGAATATTGTTTACCTTTTATAACAGAAAAAAATGCTGTACTAACATTAAAGTCGTTGGCTAAAACATGATACTGTTTTAATTACATCGAATCTCTTACAAGTAATTTACTTACAACTAATACAACAGATCTTTCCAAAACTCAGCAGATGCCTTCTGTATGTTGTTTCTCACAATTCAGAATTCCAAAATGCAGAACTTGTTCAGGTTGAAAAGGGTCTATATAAGAAAAGACCAAAGAGTAATTTTGTGCGCAAACATCTAAAAAATAACCATTGTTTTTAAAAATGTAGGTAGGTTTGAACGAAAGGAAAAAGAAGAAGAGGTAGACAGAAGAAGAGGTGGGAAGACAATATCAAGGAGTCTACAGGAATGGATTTTGCCAGCTCAACTAGGGCAGCTGAAGACAGGACAAGGTGGAAAGGGATTGTTTTGAAGTCATCTGGGGTGCCCCAACGACCTAGTAAGGTTATGGGATAGAAAAGAATAGAATAGAATAGGTAGGTTTGAAGTTTCTTCAGTGCATTAATAAGAGCGTCCTAGCAATTATTTTTATCAGTTCTTTGACACATTATCGGGCTTCGCAGGTAAAAAAGATGTGGCCTGTGTCAAAATATTTGTCAAAGAGACACAATAGAGTCTATTTTCAAGGTTGAACAATTTCATTCGAACACCATTATAGTCACAATTATTTATTATTTATACTGTGAGTATGGTATAGGTATAACTGCCATACCTGTACTATACGAATGCGTCCAGTATAGATGCACTATACACATGGTCAGATATTTGAGAAAAGGCTACTTTTTCAACTGGTCTGCATTACAATTTGAGAAAGAGTTGTAACAAATAATTGGTAGGACGCTCTTTTTAATGCATTAAAGTACCTTCAGAGCTATAGACTTTTTCAATAACAAAGTTTTTTTTATTTCTGCGCACAGAGTTACCCTTTGATCTTTCCGTATAAAAACACTTTTTAAAAAGCCTGTCTATTTTGTATTTTAAACTGTAGAGAACAACAAAAATTAGAACGTCTGCTAACTTTCAGGGAGATGCGTTAATTTTTAGCTCACCTGAGCCTTTAGGCTCATAGATGAGCTTATAGTATAGCCAGGCATCCGTCGTCCGTCCGTCGTCCGTCCGTCCGTCAACATTTTCAAACATTTTCTCCTCTGAAACCACTGGGCCGATTGAAGCAATTTTTTCATATGAAGCCTACTTAGGTCGGGGGAACGAAAGTTTGTTCCGGGTATCTGGGTCACACGACCAATGTGGCCGCCACGCCCATATATGGTAAAAACCCTCAAAATTTTCTTCTCCAGAACCGAAAGGCCTCCTATGACCTTGAAACCTGGTATGAAGCATTGGGCATTCGGGCCCATCATAGTTTATACAAATAATGACCGTAGGTTGACCTTGACCTAATTTACGACATGGTCAACTTTGGTTCGTTATGCTTTTGTATGGGAAAATGCTTAAACACTGGATTTCTCAGAAACTATTTAAGTCTTAAGTATAATATTTGGTACATATGATTAAATAAATGAGCAGATGAAGATATTATGTTGCCTAAAGGTCAAGGTCATTCTTTGAACTTTGTTCAAGGTAACTGAGATTCTGTCACCCATCAACATTTCCATCCATCTTCTCCTCTAAAACCACTGGGCGGATTTAAGTCATATTTCATAAGGAGCTTCAGTGGGCCAAAGAAATCAAACTTTGTTCAGATAGTCTTGGTCACATGACCAAGATGGCCGCCATGCCCACATATGGTAAAAAACCATTCAAAATCTTCTCCAGTACCAAAAGACCCATGACCTTGAAACCTGTTATGTAGCATCGGGCATTCGGGCCCATCATTGTTTGTACAAATGATGACTGTAGGTTGACCTTGACCTAATTTACGACACGGTCAACTTTAGTTCATTGTGCTTTTATATGGGAAAATGCTTATACAGTGGATTTCTCAGAAACTATTTAGGTTTAAGGTATAATATTTGGTATTAATGGTTAAATAAATGAACAGATGAAGAAATTATGTCGCTTAAGGTCAAGGTCATTTTGACCTTTGGTCAAAGACACTGAGATTCTGTCTCCTTTTGACATTTTCAGTCATCTCATCCTCTGAAGCCGCAGGGCGGATTGAAGCAATATATCATATGGAACGTTAGCTGGCCAAAGAAATTAAATTTTGTACAGATGGTCTCGATCACATGACCAAGATGGCCGCCACACCATATATGGTAAAAACCCTTAAAATCTTCTACTCCAGAATCAAAAGGCCTATGACCTTGAAACCAAGTATATAGCATTGGGCATTTTAGCTCATTATAGTTTATATAATTGATGACCATAGGTTGACCTTGACCTAATTTACGACATGCTCAACTTTGGTACATTATGCTTTTGTGTGGGAAAGTGCTTAAACAGTGGATTTCTCAGAAACTATTAATTTTAAGTTTAAGGTATAATATTTGGTTTATATGATTACCCAAATGGCCAGATGAAGAAATTATGTTGCTAAAGGTCAAGGTCATTCTTTGACCTTTGTTCAAGGCCACTGATATTCTGCCTCTTGTCAGCATTTTCAATCTTCTTCTCCTCTGAAGCCACTCGGCCGATTGAAGCCGTATATCAAATGGAGCTTCAGTGGGCCTAAGGAATAAAGTTTGTTCAGATGGTCCTAGTCACATGACCAAGATGGCTGCCACACCCATATATGGTATAAACCCTTCAAAAATCTTCTTCTCCAGAACCAAAGGCCAAAGGGCCTAATGGCTTGGTACAAGGCATTGAGGGCTCAGGTTCGTCATAATTTTTACAAACCATGACCGTGTATTGATCTTGACCTAATTTTACCTTTGTTCAAGGTCTCATTGAGATTCTGTCACCCGTCAACATTTTCAAACATATTCTCTGAAGCCACTGGGCTGTTTGAAGCCATATTTCATATGGAGCTTCACTGGATCAAAGGAATCAAACTTTGTTCAGATGGTCATGGTCACATGACCAAGATGGCCGACATGCCCATATATGGTAAAAACCCTTCAAAAATCTTCTTTTCCAGAACCAAAGGCCTAATAACCTTGTGGCATGGTATGTAGCGTTTGGGACTTGGGCCATCGTAATGTGTACAAATCATGACTGTGCATTGACCTTGACCTAGTTTGTGGCAAGGTTAACTTTGGCATGTTGTGCTTTTATATGGGAAAATGCTTAAACTGTTGATTTCATGAAAACTTTTTAAGCCTAGAAAATAATTGGAAAATATGGTTAACTAAATGAATACACGAAGACATAAGACCATCAAAGGTCAACGTCATTTTTTTCTAACTTTGCTCAATGTCACTGAGATATTAAAATTAAAATATGCACTCCTTATAAGCCACTGGTTTAAAATTTGTAACAAATGAGCGAAATGACAAATTGTGTCTGTTGACAGAGGGTGTCCGGTGAGCTAAAGGACCATTGGTCGTCGGGTTTACGGTTTTATTCATATTTTTGTATTTACCACAAATCACCATCTTAGTACCCCGTTCTCTTTGTTAAAAAAGTACATGTGATGTACGATTTGTTTGTTTGTATAACAAACATTAGAATAGCGTCTGTCTCTCGAGGTGGTTACTGCAAATACTCTAAGGGCCCAGTCTCACTGTCACGTTTTGGGGTTAGGTTTTACTAGGTTTCCCGCCCTACGTTTGGCAAACAGACGTACCCCGTTTTGTAAGTATTTAGGTGTTGCTACGTTTCTAGAACGTTTCAAATACGTTTAACTACGATTTACTTCGTATTACGGCTAATGCACCAGTCACACACACATATACGGATTCTACGGATGCGACGGATGGCCCGTCGTTATCTATTCGTATCTATTCATTTAATCCGTAATGGATCCGTAGGGCATCCGCAGATTCCGTAACTGTCCGTATCATATCCGCAGAGTCCGCAGGATCCGCGTTTAAATTTTGAAAAGGTTCAAAATTCGGGCGCGGATGAGTAAACCGTACTGTAATGGTTCGTAAATGAACGCTTTTATCCACATCTATCCGTATCTCATCCATGTCTCATCCGTATCTATTCCGTATTTTATCCGTAGCTGAACCTACCATTCCGCAGTCCCAAGTTGAAAACTGATATGATTTCATGCGGATCTTTACCTTTAGTTACGGAAGGTATGGGTCATGTCAGGGTCATTGATGAGGCTCTAGTAATCGGAACCTCGAAGTATGGCCCATGCTCCTTCTCTCAAACCTGCTTAGTGTTCTGTGTTCATGAAGGGTTAGATTTTTCTTAAAATGTGTATACCTGGTTCCATCGTATAAATTGGGTAAACAAAGGTAAAGGTTTCCTATAGCCTAGTGGCCGTAGGGGCGGTGGCCTGGGGGACGAGCGGGGTGGGAGTAGGTGGTTAGGGTCAATGTATCTTGGGCATAGCATATGAAAGGCGAAGCCCATCTCTCTCCTTTCGCTGCCTTGTCCTTCCCTGATTTGAAAAAAGGTATCCATTTACTGCTTGGTTGACATTGATATTCAGTCGGCAGTTAATAAAGTAGATACTATTCTAATCCCTCAAGAACACTGCACACATTTGAGGAAGGAACATGGACCATACTTCGAGAATTCGGATACTCAAACCGCATCAGTGAGCCTGATGTGATTTGGTTACGAAAACCAGAGAAAACATTGTGTATTTTCTTAATTTTGATAAGGCAGTAAATTCAAAGACTGGTTAGTACCATAAAAGGTCGAAAAGAATGAAAAAGCAATAATCTAGACTATAAATCTAAACCAATCAAAAATTTCTGATTTCTCAGAATATTTTCTAGACCTCAAAGGAAAAAATATATGTAATCTGCACTGTAGATGACGTTCGGTGAGACGTTTTACGGTCGCCGCACGGCACGACACCAGTTGTACTGATGTAAAATAGAAGTCTAAAAGAGTTCATTCAAGAGCACAGAACACATTCGAAAGAAGGAACATGAGCCATCTTCTTCGCAGTTTCGGCTACTCAAGCCTTATCAGTAGATATTTATTTCTTCATTTCACTATTAAACTTTGTCCTATATTGGACAACTAATTGGAATTAACAAAAGAATTACCTTGTCCTATATTGGACAACTAATTGGCATTATTAAAAGTCAGATAAGTTTATAACATGATGTCCCTACTTTTGCAATTGGCAAGTTCATGAAAAGATGACCCCAACTGTTACAAATAAAAACATAGCATTGCACCATAATTGCACCATACGTCATTGCCATGGCACCGACCCGGCCTCTCTGTTGTAGTAGTGCTTAAGATACAGTCTCTGTCTATTCGCCGCCCTGCTGGTGTTGTTACCGTATAGCCGCCTCTCCAAACCATCCTTTAGGTATCTGTCAGTATTGGAACGCAAGCATTTTGTATTGAAACGTTTCTGTAGGAAACAGTACGTTACAGTACGCCGAACGAGACCCGTAACTTCCGTTTCCGTAACTAAAGGTAACGATCCGCATGAAACCGTATCAGTCCTCAACTTGGAGTGGGACTGCGGAATGATGGGTTCATTTACGGTTAAGATACGGACTAGATATGTATGCGACACGGATTAGATACAGATAGATGCGGATAAAAGCGTTCATTTACGGACCATTACGGTTTACTCGTCCGCGCCCGAATTTTGAAACTTTTCAAAATTTGGACGCGGACCCTGCGGATATGATACAGACAGCTACGGACTCTGCGAACCCGATACGGATCCATTACGGATAAAACGGATAGATACGGACGGGCCATCCGTAATATCCACAGATTCCGTATGTGTGTGTGTGTGACTGGAGAATACAAGGAGTAGACACAGATTGGACGTCGCAGTGAATCTTTTCTATCCTGCTATCCGCTAGGCATGCGCAACAGTCCGTATCTGAAGGTATTTATCCACATCTAAAGGTTACAGAAGGTAACGAAAGGTTAGTAGTTCGTATCTATCCGTATCCATCCGCATCTATTGGTAACTATATTCGTAAATTCATTAAATTAAAATAGGCTACGCCCACAAATTCTGCGGATAAACTGAGGATTTTATCCGCAACTATCTGCCCTATCCGCAATGTGTGTGTGTGACTGGGGCATCAGTGTCACTACTTACCTACAACGATTCCGTACATTTTACTAAAGACTATTAGGTAGTGCCCGGTATTAGGTAGTGTCCGGTATAACTATCTAGCCAAAGTGACGTTTAAGTAGGTCTCGGAAAGAATACCAGATCGTAATAAAACGCAGAATAAAACATCACAAAACGAACTAAGACGTGGACAAGCGTATATAATGCGTAGAAGTACGTAGAGGACGTTGAATTTTCAATAGTGGATTTCCGCAAATCTGCATTGCTTAACATTACCTGTAGAGTGTAAGCAGAAGTAGCTGGTTGGTACAAACACTGAAGTGAAAGATAAGAATTTCTATAGAAGTGAATGGTGTTGTTTGTTATGTCTACTTTGTTTTAATCAAAATTAAGTTATAAGGCTTCCAAATTTTAATTCACCTCCGTTAAATGATAACAGAACTGTATGAAGGACATGGGAATTGGTCTATATTATGAACATATGATAGTAAAACAAAAATACCTAACAACAATACTAGGGGATGAAACATGTATCAAATTAAAGTGACTAAGTCTGCAATTATGACCATTTTCCAAAAATTTTTACTTTCCTTTTAAATCATTTGTAAAGTAGTATTAAGTTATGCTTCCACTATAAATCTGTTCACTACAGCAGAAAACTGCACGGAAAAGTGAATAATCTTAATAAAAACAGGTGCTTTTCTCTTGTTGGTAATTATTTACATCCCTCCAGAAATTCTGGACAGTTGATTTTTAACATATATGCTGTTGTTTTGATGGTGATAATTTGTTAAGGTTTACAAATCTGGTGAAATGTATACCCGAATTTTAGCTATTTTACTTTGTTCTTGAAAATTAGAAACACTAATTCTAAAAATAAAAGATCAAAAGTTACAGACTTTGCAGCTTTCAACCAGGCCAAATGAGCTAGTATGCTCCTGTTAAATGCAAATGTCTGCACTGACCAGCATGTTCAAGTTTACATACTCATCCACAGTCAAATAAGTATTTATATATTTTATTATGATAATTAGTGATCAATTATTAGCCTTTCAGAGGTGGAGTAATATCATTTCTGCGCATAAAATTGTTTTAATGATAAGATTTGAAGAAAAAATGTGCCTGATATCAATGAAAGTGGATTTGCACAAGTTTTTATTTCACTCAGTTTAAATCTGAAGGTTTTTTTTTTTTTTTTTGGAAAGAATGGACTTAAATAAATATGCACATATAAAAGACTTAACTTCACAAATTAGACTGCTAAAATACATTTTCCCCAAAGTTAAGAATTGTAACAAAGTGAAATTCTAGGAGACAAAATAGGTAGACTTAATAGCTTGCAAATGTTAACATAGATTTGTTTACATGATATTACTGAAGTTATCAGAGAGAAAGTAGCATAATTTTTTTCTTTGAGAAGAAGGAATGATCATACCTGGGCACTGGCATAAAGTCAAAAGTTCAAATTAATGTGTAATAGCTTTTAAATTGCCTCACTTATTGATGTGGGGTAATGAATCTCCATAGAGTCTAATGTTAAAATTATCAGCTACTGTACCAACCGCAAGCCGGGAACCAATAATGAGAGCCAGCTGGAGATTTACGGAATAGCTATACCACAAATGCACAGTGTCCGAACTACATGTACAATCTCTTCCGGTTTTCATAGCGTTGAATCGAGAGTACAAACATTCGCTTATAACCAGTAGTCGGAAATCATTATGTTTTGAGATTTTATCCGGAATCTGCTGCGTCATTTATAGCTATTCAGCTTCGAAAATGTATAGAGGTAAGTTTAATATAATTTGCTCTTCGGTCTTTTACTTTATTACCCTGTACAATGTCGTGTATGGGTGGGTAGTAATTGGTACAGTATTCAAATCGCCCTTGGCATGATTCTTAAACCATTTTGAGCATTTTCTTACATGTTTTATAAAAAATCTTTAGAATAAACGGAAGGCGTTATCAATCTACAGTTTGTTACTTTTGACAAAAGAATGATAGCTAAGTTTTGCACGACACAATCTCGTGTTAAATTCAGCTGTTCGGACAAAAAAAATCTGCGACGGCAAGGAGTTTTTCATTGTACAGGGCAATAAAGTAAAAGACCGAAGAGAAAATTATATTAAACTTACCTCTTTACATTTTCGAAGCTGAATAACTATAAATGACGTAGTAGATTCCGGATAAAAACTCAAAACATAATGATTTCCGGCTACTGGTTATAAGCGAATTTTGTACTCTCGATTCAACGCTATGAAAACCGGAGGAGAGGGTACAGTGCGTTCGGATACTGTGAAATGTAGATGTGTATTTCAGTATATAATACGTATTTGCTACGTTTTAATAAGCATATTCCCGTTTTGGTACGTTTTAAAAGCGCAGAAAACCTAGGCATCAATACGTGACATTGAGACTGAAGCTGAGAGGACCATCAGGTAATTCTTGTTACGTTTTATACGTATTTTTTAAATACGTTTCAATTCCGTTTTACTACGTGTTGCTACATTTTACTAGGGATACGCTACGTATATCAAAATACCATGTTTAAGTTAAACATTCTAAATCAAACGTAACTAGACCACGTATTTAGCTATTACTATATACGTTTTCACTACGTTTAACAACATTTACTGCCGTTTTGCTACGTTGTAAAACGTTTTAAAACCTAGCCCGCAATACGTGACAGTGAGACTGTGGCTGAACCAATCTGTGCAGCCCAGCAGACTGTTCGAAGTGTCTGTCAGGTGCCAAATATATTTCCCAGGGTCCGTAGCTTGTTTTGCGAACAAGGTACTCTGATCAGACTAGCATTATGCGCAGGCTGATCTGAGTTACGTGTTTGCAACAATCAAAAGGTATATTTTCACACGACACTAATCATTTGAAATCGGCTAAAACATGTAATGTGCAATTGAATTTTGCACGGACCCAGGTGTGTCTTTGAGGACTACTTGGGCACGAGCATTTTTTGTGTGGGAGTCTATGGAGATAACATCTCACGGTTACGCAATTTTCGGGTGTTCAAGATGTAACCAGGTGGAAACAAAGGAAGCGAAGTGGAAATATTCATGCATCTCACGATGATAATAGGAGTTTCAGACACAGTCAATGTGCTAGGCCTAAAATATACGCATCCACACCTGCCAAATTCACTGCTGATGCTTTCCATAATACCCCTATTCCACACAGACCACGAATCCCACGAATCGTCACGAATTGATTAATTTTAAGATTCGTAGCTGAATCGTAATTACTTCGTGAAGTTCTTAACTGAATCGTATATATTCGTAGTCAGTTCTTGCAATTCTCGAGCAATCGGGAATTCGTGGCAAAAGTTTTGAGCTGTTCAAAATTTTGGCCACGAACTCCCGATTAAAAAAATTCGTAGTTAATTCGTAACAGATTCTTAATGCATTCTTAGGCATCGTAACTGAATCGAAATCGATTCTGAGGCGTTCGTAGTGTTCTCAACTCATTCGGGGATTCGTGAATCTGTACCTTTGATGCATTTGCGCACAGTGAAGACTCTGGACGCATGCATTTATCTACCCAGCGGGCAAATGACGTTGTACTGACGTCGATGAGATATCACCACGTCGCACTGACCTTAGTACGACGCCGTTACGACATCATGTGCCTCGTTCGTAGATATTTCATTTCGTGGCCATCGATTTCTGATGATTCATTCTTAATATGTGCGTACAGCAAAGGATCTGATCAGGCTTGGGGCCTTTTTATACCTATCTTGGGAGAAAATCCCACGAAGTTTCAAGAATAGTCACGAATTTTATTTTATTCGTACCGGATTCTTACGTGCATTCGGCGTATTCTTAACTGATTCGTAACTAATTCTAAACGTTCGTGCAGTATTTCCAAAGAGATTCCTGTAAATCGTACTGAATTCTTGACAATATTCGTGCGAGTCCAGCCGAATCCAGTCGAATCCCACGAATATTCGTAACCCCATCGTACTTGTTTCGTAACTGAATCGTAGAGCAACACAAATTGGACCAGAAAATTTACAATCGCCACGAATTCTAATATTTATCAGTTCGTGGCGATTCGTGGGATTCGTGGTCTGTGTGAAATAGGGGCATAACAGAGACAGAACAGAAAAGCAAGTCGTTTTATCAAAAACAATTGCAAAGAATCAAAATTTTTTATACCAAGTATGGCGAACTCGCCAGTTCAAAACTTCAGCAGGTAAGAGATAAAAACGTGTCAGATTTATGTGGCAATGAAAACGCAAGTGCTTACGCAAGATACTCTCTTGTTGTTACTAAATCAGTCCAAAGCAGTGGTGTCATGTCCAGTGCTGGTTCCACACCAGCAATTAAGCCCAACATTAACCCTGCCTTTAATGATAAGCACACTTTAAGAGATTATACTATAAAGTCACCTTTTCCCTGCCAAATATAAGTGATACATATCAAGCTTGTCCTCAAGTATAAATTGGTTTTAAAAAGGATACTTTCACAGGAACGCAGTATTGCATTTTGATGTGAATTTCGTGCAAGCTAACTTTGTCCTGCATGGTTGGATTTCAATATTATTTGGCATACATAACTATCATGACAGGACAATAAGTTGCGTGCGATAACCATGTGGCCAGCTCGAAGGTCATCTTTGTGAATAGGCGGCAGAGGAAACATATTCGTGTCCGCCCATAACTTTGTCCTCCATGGTGAAATTTCAAAAGTATTGATCCTACTTATTTGCTTCAAGGACTGGTAGATATAGCAATCTTGATCACAAGACGGTGTGTCACGTGCAAAGCCCAGTCGCTAGCTTGAATGTCAAGGTCACACTGCGCACGTAAACTTTGTATCATAAACTTCGGAAAGCTTTTTCTAAATTTTATCGTAGATACTTTGAATTGGTTTCTAAATATAATACAGGGTTAGGATCGCTTTTGCAACAAGGCCTATCGGAACCTGAATTTTATGGTGACTTAGAATATAAATTACGCAAAAACGTGGGGAAAATAGAATTTCCTGATCAATTTAAGAAAATTATCATGCGATTTAAACGCATTGGCTTATAACATAGATGTAATGCGACAGTCTGCATGCTTAGTGGTCAACCCAATCACGGTTGACAACTTTGCTGTCCTCTTTAACTGCACGCCGGTGGGTCGGGGTTCAGACTCTTTGATATCCCTACATAAAGCTATATATTAGTTTTTTGGGGCCGGATGATTGTCTGTTTCTTGGCCCACCGGGGTTCAACTGGTGGTCGTCTTTTGCTCCAGTGTTCCAGTGGTGTTGCTAACGCCCCAGGGATCTCCAGGTGTCTCAACACATTTTGGCTGTCGATTCCTCATCCTTGCTTCATCAAGGTCTTTTCTAGATTTTAATTGTTGACCGTGATGACTTTCTGATGAGCTACAGGACCTCCATACGAACCGAACTACAAACTAATTGTGTGCACCGCGGCGGAGGGTGAGGGTGAAGGTTAGGGCCATGTAAAACCGGTTTAAACCCCTCAGTAGTTATTACTGACCGTCCCAAGGCGGTACTTTCGTTGCTGTTGCATTTGTTTTATGTTCAGTGCTGTTTAATTTATTGTGTTCTCATTTTAACCCTTCTATAGCAAAAATAGAAAATAGGTAAAAATATTTGTTAAATGTTTTTCGTATAATTTGCTAAGTCTGTTGTAACCCTTCTGTTGGTCTAAATTATTTAATTTAATAAAGACAGCTGAGGTGCCACCTATTTGGGAAAGAGCTGCTGACTCGGCTTATCACTTTCTAATTTATTGTTTGTCGGGATGTCTTTGTCAATGTTAGTCTGGCCCATGTTCCTATTTCTGTATGTATTCTCTGCTTTTGAAGGAACTTTTTTAAGATTTTGATTTTCCCTTTGATGTTGGGGATAGGGTTTGGGAGTTAAGTCAGTTCCTGAAGTGTAACTACTCTTTAAATTTGTGCATGGGCTATAGTGAATATATGTGCGTGTCCAGTCCTACGTCCTGCATGGTGAAATTTCAAACCAATTTGACAAACTATTTGTTGCTCACAAGGGCCCTTTAAGGTCAAGGTCACAGTGCGCACTTAAACTATGTGACAAGGCTACTATGAAAACTTGTTCTTGGCATATTCGTGTCCGATGTTTGACTGCAAAAACATTTTCAGTCATATTGACTTATCTTTCATGGTCACAAGTCTGCCTCTTGAACCTAGTTATCCTATAAGTGCCAGTACCTTAATGAAGGCACCATCTTACGCAAAGCATAAGGTACATGTTTGCTTAGGGGATCGGCAGATAAATGTAACACGTATTATATATTCAGTATCATGCCCCCATCCGCCGAAAAACGAGATGAAATAAAGATGTTTCTGAAATTCCCAATTTTAGGAGACTTTGACGCGATTTTCCCAATTCCGTGGGCATTCTCACCATTTCCAAAATTGAGAAGGGAGGCCATGATGAAATTGGCAAAGTTGCTTCCCATTAACCTTTATGTCTGTTGGAATGATATTTCGTGCATATCAAACCCCCTGCTTGCTTGTCTATTTATAACGGCACTATAACGTAACCCATATCTGCATACTGTAATGGTAAGCGAAATCCAAAATTATTTTTTTCTGTACCAAAATGTCATTCTGAGCTTATAATGATGTCATGCTATCATGCATAATATATGACTGCTGCATATATAAATATGTTTGTTTTCTCAGCGGACGACACACTTGTTGAACGCCTAGACAGACAGGACTAGAATTGGGACACGTTTGAAATTGTAAAATGTCTTGTCAAGGCAATAATGTTTATAACGTTTGAATGTATTAACTGATAACATCTGTTGACAAGTACAACCAGCAGGAAGGTGACCTAGTAAGAGATCAAGATTGCAAATGTAAAACCACGAAAAAGAGTCGTACTAACATAATTAAACTATTGCTAACATAAAATAATATTTCAATATTTTACATTGCTATCCTACAAGTATTTGGGTAGCAAATATAACATGATACTGGGATTAAACCTAATACGTTTAGAATGGCAAAAGATTAAGGAAAACGTATTCGTTAGTCGCTTGCTATTTTACGCCGTACGTACAATTTTTAAGTCATTAAGTTCCAAATTAGGCGTACTTCCGGGTGAGAACCCAAAGTTTACGTAAATAAATCTAGGACTGAGTTACCTGTCAGGTAAAACTTATATTTAGCATATTATCTGAGAAAAACATTATATGACCCTGTGTGCAGTTTGAAGGGATATGACTTGTTAATGGAGTCGATGTGAGAGTCCGATTTATTGCATTAGCTGACGCAAAATTCGAGTCGAAGCCGTTGTTGTTTCATGTAATGTCAAGCAAGGTCAAGATATAACAAATTCCGAAACTTTGTATTTACTCTAGGAGCCAAAATCGCCTATCTTGCCAAAATAAGGGTCGGAGGTGGCACCCTCTACTATACTTGGTTTGAATGTATTTTTGAATAGTCTGAACCTTCAGAAACTAGGTTTGATTGTTCTGCTCGCCTAATTTTATTGTCAAAATAGTCAAAATGACTACCTATAATGTAGCAAATATGATTCCATTAGTGGCATAGAAAAGAGAGATAGTGGTCCACGTGGTGTAACATTTGTTTTTATATATCAAAATGATCGTTTTGATCTGTAGTGATCAGATTCAGCGTTTGCTACCTTGGCAGACCTTGCATAACTCTGTAATGGGCAGTAATATACGTTACCTTATTAGATTTTAAGTATATAAAATAAGAATCGATGAAAATATGCCGTAACGATTCAACTGTGTCAAATGTCAATATTTTCTGTAAGAATAGTTAATGAGCCATAAATTAAGCTACACAGAAAACAACTAAGAACCTCGGGTCTGTTATTTTCGTTATAACAATTCATGTACCCCATGAAAATTAAAAAAATGATTTAAGTGTTGTTGTTTTTTTATTTATATATTTACAAAGACTATGATAAAACGACCCCAATATTGAATTTTAAAATTGTCTAAATAGCCCTTTCAATAGCTTTCTAACAAATAAATTTGAGATCCGCAGTTTTTTATACTTGGTCAACCCCGTGCTGTTGAACAAGGCATAACTATTCATTGTTAGTGGCTTCAAAGTCATTTTTCACGCAATTGCTTGACAAAACATAGCTAATAAGCTATTAAAAACTGAAAATATCTGTTTCATTAAGATCATACTAAACATGAACAGCACAACAATTTAAATCAGTTTTGACAATACAAAGTAACGTAATTATCAGATTAACATGTTTGCGTAAATAGACTATCATTCACCCAGGAATACACTCTTTTGAAACGTTGCCTGATAAACAACACAGTTGTGCTAAATGTATTCATTATTTATCAAAATATTTAATTTTTGCATTGTTTAGTCGCCTACTCAGACAGCAAACAGTGTTGTTTACATGACAAGAAAAACAGAAAATAGAAATTGTTCCCCCCGCCCCCCCCCCCCCCCCCCCCCCCCCCAAAAAAAAAGCGCTCGTGAATTAATCTGTACATGGAAAAGTACTAAATCTATGTGTATTCATTAAATCTTAATGATTTTTTTAAGAATCGCACAATACAAACTAAGTTTTAATAAATTACTTTTTGAACTCAGAAAGGTAATATTTGTAACTTTTATTTGAAAATAGTTCTTGAGATTAAATGTTGCAAATGCCAAATACGCCAAGCCCTTATTTGTTTGAGTTATTTTTACCTGCATGTAAAATCCGTTTAAACCTACCGTATGTAATTTACCATTGATATTTCCAAGGCGGTCCATTCATTGTGATGTATAGATGTTACAGTTTGTGCTGTCTACTTTTCTATTGTATTCAAAACACTGGTTTATTTTGTCTGTTAATACGCCATTATCCTGTTGAAAGTAGACGTTTTGTGTGCCTGGTTATGTTGGTGTAAGGCTAGCTTGGAGGTTATCTGCATGGAATGGGCTGCATGTTTATTTTGCTACTTCTAGTATTATTTGAGTACTTGTCTTTTTACTTTATATTACTATTTCTAGTTTGGTGTCATGGGAGGGTTGTGACACCGATTAAACCCATTTCTGATCGCTGCCCGTTTACACTAATTTATCTGTTTTGACCTTTTCGTTTAAAAGCGATATTAAAACCATGGTTAATTTTTTTTGGCTGTTTGGCATATATTTAAACCAAAGTAACGTATGTAACAGGTTAAAAAGTAAGTATTATTTTTACCCCACTGCAGCTAGTGTCTACGGCAAAATGCTTCCCTGTACTTCATTTAACTGAAAAAATATGTTTTTGGTCGTAAGGGAGCATTTGGGCTCATTCAGAGTCAGTTTAAAAGAAAAAAAAAACGAATTCAGCCGCAGCTGGTGCTAGGGGCATTGGCAGACTATTAACATTTTATTCACAGACACCGAGGTTGATGTCTTTGTTTCCTGTGATGCATTCCTTGCTCCCAGAGAATCCTCATTCAGAATTTAGTTGAGCTCCTATCGTTTCAAGAATTTTAGGTGAATGGATACAATTTTACGCTGAAATAACTGTTAACTGTCACGTTTACCTTACCTTCCCTTCTTAATGGGAGTAAACTGTTGAAAGGAAGAATTTGCTTCTTTAGGAGAAAAAAGTTTCTGTTAAAAGTAAACCTCATTTAAGAAGGTTAAATAAGCCACAGAAGCAAATAGGAGGTCGAAAATATTGTTTCCGTTCTAACAAACTGCAGTAAAACATTGAGGTGTGTCCATTAACAGTAATACAGTATCATTTCCATGACATGTTTGGAGATCATTTAGAAATAAGGAACACACGTGAGAAAGAACATGGCAGATTCCTGGCAAGTGCACAAGATCTTGTCTGGGCACGGATGATATGATTATGATATTATCAAAATGATCTTATATTAATCGATTCAATGATAATTCACTTACTTTTTCATTTGTATGATAATAAAAAGGTAACGAATACAACATTTAAATGCAAACGAGTTGTCAGATTACGTATTATGGTGTTTAATGATACCGGTATATTCTGTTTGCAAATTCACTAAGATGAAGCATTGAAGGTCCCTCAGTTCTCGGAACGAACCTTTTTAATGTTAAGAAGTTGGCTTGTTTACCATCATCTAGCAATATGGTCACCTGAATAGCTGCCTAGTTTGCTTTCTGTTTTGTTTTGTAATATAAAATATGTAACAGGTAAAAATATATGTTCTGGCTGATTTCAGTTGGGGTTGCTGAATGACCACTTGTTTGAGAATTGAGAACGAGCTGTTCATTCAGTTTATCGTGCATGTCTTGCGTGAACTTTTTGTCAATTTTTGTGTGTGCTTCTTTCCCTTTGGTTTAACGGCGGGATGTGGGATCTGATTGTATCAATTCCTGATCATTGCCTATCATTTACTTCTCATATTAATGCTTGGGTTACATGTACCAGGTGCAGAAAATAACCGGTTTTAAGCAAAACCGGCATAATACCAATGCAAATTAAGCACTGTATAGAACTTTTACGTGTACTTATGCTACTGTTTCACGTTTTGTTTGTAACAATTGCATTTTGAAGCAATGAAATGGGTATATCAAATATTCAAATCTCTTCAGAAAGTTATAGTTATACTTCTGTAATGTTAACATTCAGATGCCTTATGTTTTGCTTTCAACATAGGAGGATTACTTCAGGACGTGTTACTTTCTGCTACAGGTTACTCAAGCATAAATATAAAAACTTCTTAACAGTAAAAGGGTAATCTGATAACTCTTTTATTGTTGAATGTTGTATACGTTACCATTTTTGACTACCAAACCAGGAGTTTAAATAAGTGGTTTTTCATTGAATTGATTCAAAAGTCATTTTCATAATGAACTGAAAGTAATGACAATATGCCATAACCATATCACCCATGGCTGGACAATATCATCTGCACTTTCAAGAACAGAATCAATGAAACCAAATCGGTTTGTTCTTTATCGCAGGTGGTCTTTGCTTTCAGATTATCTTCAAGCATGTCCTGAAAGTCTGGTGGAATGATAAAGCTTAACTTAATTCCAAAAAGGAAGGGTCTCTGGAAGCAAGTTATGCATTAGAGAAAACACTATAATCTCGGTTTAGCTGAGTGTGTGTTCGGTATTGTAATGTTGCTACACTGCCAATGTCCCCTAGCAACAGCTCGAGCTAAGTTCCTTTTTTCAAACTTATTCAGAATGAGCCCAAATGATCCTAAACATGATTTTCTTCATGATGAAATAAGAGAGAGAGAGAGATCTTTACGTTCTAGCCCCACGTCACTTTACACTTGTGACAGTGGAGTAGAATAACTCATAGTTTTTAACCTGTTATATACGTTACTTTGGTGTAAATAAATGCGATATATTAATCTTTGATTTTATATAAAGTTTTATAGGAAACGGTCAGAACAGATAAAACAGTGTAAAAAGCAACGTTTAGAAATTAATTCTATCCGAGCAACAACCAACCCACGATACCAAACTGGAAATAGCACCGTAAAGGTAAAGTTATAAGACAAGTAGTAAGACGTTACTATGGGGTACTAGTAAAATAAACTTGCTGTTCAAAATCTGAATTGATTTATTATAACTGAATACCTGCAGACCACAATTACATGTTAGTATTATTAGGACAAAAAGTAGGCGTTTGACCTAAAATGTTGTTTGTTTACATGTTTCATTTAGATATTATATTTCGTTGGACCTTTTTTTCTGCATAGGGTAGCATGAATCGTTGTGTATATATACACAATACCATGCCAATCACTTTTGAGTGCGGAACATATTTTGTAAGTTTCTTGGACATTTAGAAAAATACTTAAAAAAATAAAGCGGAAAGTCGTTTTAATGCATTATAGCTCTATTTAGTAACACCTGTATTGAAACGATATCTCTTGAGCAGGAAATGAATGGCATTGCAGCAAAACATGACTTCCGCTGAAGTGCAACAATATAACAATACATCCCTTAATGGTGTTGATTTCAGCCGTAGGGTACCTAGGAACACATGTGAATTAAAGCATCATGACAATAAAATTTTGAGAGCAGAACAATCAAACCTTCTTTCAGAAGGTTATGGCTAATAGAAAACGTAGTCAAACCAAGGATAGCAGAGGGTGCCACCTCTTTCAATTTTTAGCTGACTTGGCTCCTAGAGTAATTCTTTGTATCCTAGAAGATGTTGATTTACTCCATTATCATTTTTGTGCAGTAAACAGTTATATGAACAGACCATTTTCACATTGTTTCTGCGCATGCGCGTACCGCTCAGGTAACACGTTATGTCCCGATAATCGGCAAGACTTTACACAGATGGGGCAACAGATTTTACGCCTATGAGACTTTATATGTAATGAATGATAATTAAATTGTTTTAATTGTTTGTATTCTCATTAACTATTGATTAAATTCATATCCTTATTTTCTGCAGTCTAATACATCAAAGATTATGAAGACTTGTCTTTATTTTACAAATATCACTAGAGCTGGTGATCCGTCTAAAATACGCATTCTGCAATTACAAAGCCACATGCTTTATGCTATTTTGTTTTGAACTTTAATCAATAGGATGAATTGTTTGATATATAGCAACACAAAACTTGGAAACAGGTATAAATCCTGATTGAAATGTCAGAAAAACTGACTCAACTGTTTTTAATTTGAAACTGAGAAATTAAAATATACAATAACAGAACTAAAACCATTCATCACAACGAAAGTTGTTTATGACTTTATGACAGTAATAGGGTTAGGGTTAATCAAATATGAAATTCAGTGTAATTTTGACTGATATTGTGTCAAAAAGGGGTGGGGAGGTGGGGGGGGGGGGGAGAGGGGGAGAAAAGAAGCAATTATAACTGATTTTTTCTCTTTTTTTTCAAAATATTTTCTTGTATTAAAACTTATTCTATTTTTTACTTTTTTTCCGGTAATTTTTAAGTTTTAGTACGTGAATTTCTTCGTATTTCAATAAACTTAGAACTATAGAAAAATCTAAACGAAGTAAAAAAAAGTCATTAAATAAAAAATAGCAAGTGAAAAGATAAAATCTCGTTTCACGGCTCCCTGCATAGACTCTAAAGCTTTTAATTAGATTGAGAAACAATGTTTTGGAAAACATTTCTATGCAGTGTGACGAATAAATCATGTTTTTCACTCCTTCTGAAAAAAAGTGAATTAATAATGGTTGACATGTTTTCACAAGAGCTGACAACTCCTTTAGTTTTATGGGGTTAAGACGCAATTTGTGAATTTATCAAACTAGATATCATTATTTGTTTCTAAGTTATGATACATTTAAATATTGAAATAAAATGAAATAAATGAAATAGAAAATATGTGAAAAGATATGTGTTCTGAAAAGGATAAAATTGCGATTACTCTTAAAATAAAGGTATACCGTTTTATAGAATAATTAAAAAATGCGAAAAACTCATTAAACAGCATCTTTTTACCAGAAATTGGACGTACATTGGCATTTATCGGTATTACTAAAAGCAAAATTAACCGTAAAACCAGATTGTTTTCTTTCCCAAAATACTGAAATCATGAAAAAATACTGTTGAACATTCCTTTGATAAGTTTACTGACGGAACTGTTGATCATTGATCAATGACAAGTTGAATTAGAAATCAACTATGCTGCTTTATGGAAAATGCAAGAACTTCCCTATACGTACACTATTTATCAATTCATTGTGTCGAAATAAAGATGTTTTCAACAGCAGAAAGTATACACATTATTACAATGAATAATAATGAGCAGTAAACGATTTGAACTACAATAATCTTAAATCACTATATAATTATTAATATTAAATTAGTTTATTATCAAAAAGAATACAGAATTTGAACATCTTGCTACAGAACCACAACGTAGACTAAGTTATGTTTATAATTGAATTATTTGTTCGCCATGTATGTCACAATTTTTGTAATGTTGTATGTAACCTATATGCTCATGGGCCTGAAGGCCTTATGCTAATCTATCTATCTATCTATCTATCTATCTATCTATCTATCTGTCTGTCTCCAAACGTTGCCCCATGCGTGCGAAGTAACGCGAAATCTCGTCAGGTAACAGGCCACGAGACTAGGGGAGATAACAATGTGAAGAAGGTCCATTGACGTGATTGTCTACAACCTTCTAGTTATTGCTTTTGACACGGAAGTAAAGCCTTAGTTAACCATGATGTAGCTTGACCGTTATGTAACTGTTCGCAAAGATGGCGAGAGCGCTATTCGCATAGATGTCATGGGCGGTCATAAGCTATTCCCATATATGTCGTAAGCGCTATTCGTGTAGATGTCATGAGCGGTCATAAGCTATTCGCATATATGTTGTGACCGCTATTCGCATAGATGTTATTAGAGGTCATATGAAATTCTGCAGAACCGCATATGGTATAACAATGTAGCAGAATGTATCGCATGATACAGATGAATGACTGGTCTCTGATTTTATGGCCTTTTCGACTGTATTTCAACCATGGAATAGTACGAAATCCACCACTCGCAACCGTGCTTTAAATCCACCAACTGAGATTTAAGTATGGCTTTAGAGATGTGCAATGGTTTATTTGATAAGCATCATCTATAAATGGTTATAAAGCGAAGACTAAGCTTTTTGTGAAAGCTATACTTGTAAAGTACAGTACCGTCATTGTTTTTATTTGTATAAGCAATTCTATGCTCGGTTAGGAATGATGTACGACATGTTTTAAACGGAGGTTGATTAGCATGCCCAAGATATCAGCAGACATTCTGAGGTGGTGCCGTGACTGTATGATCAAATGCAGTGCCTTTTAATATTTGGCGGCTTTACAGTCTTATCATACCAGGACGATGCATTGGTGATGGTGAAGACTCTACACAGTAAAGCACCGGTAAGTTTTGAACAGAGCATTGCCTCCATCTAGACTCGAACCCGCGACCACACGATCCAAAGTTGAGAGTTCCTACCACTTGGCTACGCGGACGCTTCATCATCAATTGTTCCAAACTGAATCTCTGTCTCAGATGGGGTAAGCATAAATTTGCCATTTTGAGCTGCGGGTGTCGGTTTTGGTGGGGCGACGGTGCTGGGTAACTTTCAGTGCCGGGGCGTCCTATTAATTTCGATAATAGTAGGTTAACGGCCTACTGAGCTTGCAGTAGGTTCGGGTAGGGGTTGTTTTGGAATTTCTTCTCTCGCCTATCGTATCTCTTTTCTTTTGCCCTGTCTCTGGCACACGGCTCAATATCGACAGAAAAAAAACTGTCTCTTAGAGCCGTTACACCCCAACCAACATTTTCAGCCGAGTCTAATCAGCTAGCTACAAGCTGCGCTTAGGCTGTTTTTGCTCTTTCTCTGTTGCAAGTTTATAAGTCTTCCAAAATCATACCACCATGCTATATCGGAAAAAAGTAACCTCCGTGCCCCTAAAACAACAAAAAAAAAAAAAAAAAAAAAAAAACTGACCCAACGGTATGGCAATGCAAAATATATGTTATGCGTATAGTGGTTATCGCTTTACCACTTCGCCACGGCGGACACTATATAGCCGCTAAGCCCCGCCTACTTAGTTACTGTTACTACGTCTCACAAGCTTTACACAAAGATGGCGGAAAAACAAATGACAAATGCAAGTGTCTGCTAAATGTTGGCGATCCATAGCGAAGAATCAGCCTCCTCATTACCTACACATGGAAGTTGGCGCATCATACATTTCCGATGCGTTCTGTTCTTGCAAAGCAAGGTAAGTTTATTAAAAGTGGTGTTAGTTTGTCTTCTTTAAACAGGTATACATCCCTCCATTAACGGTACGGTAAAATCACGGACTGATGTACAATATTGACCACGTGCGATTTGCATGTGAGACTATGTCACGTGCTAAGTTGTCGTTGCATTGGCCAGGTATACGCTATCACGTGATTTTGAGCGACATTCTGGGTGTGGCTCGGATCTGTGTATTACTCAATAGTTATACCATGCAGTATGCGGACGGATAATGACGAATGCATTCGGGTGTATCACGGAGAAGGGCAGACGGTTGTTTTGCTACAGGTATAGTCACGGTTACCCAATTACGAGGTTGGAATGGAATCGGCGACCTTTTAGTTTAAACATATTTATTGTATGCCCGGTGGGCATGCTGTCTGCCCGGTGGGCATGCTGTCTGCGGGCGCACAGCGTTGGAGTATTGTTGAGGCGACGATCATTCAGTGTCAATACGCTGAATTATCGTTGATTCGATGTTGTCCGACATTTTATTCCCGCTGAGTTTGTACTTGTTCAAACTTCTGTGGTTTAAACGGCTGAGCCACTCGAATATCTTGGAAAAGTACGGTACAAGACATATAGCACTTACATGTTAGAGGTCACCATGACTATTCCAATAGTACACAATCCAAATAAATATGTTCATAAATATTTTAAGGTTTCACTGCTACTAGATTTCATTCATAGTCATTAGTCAGTTCGCACGGACTTTTGGTAGGCTGTTGTAAAATTACCCAATCGTAATAACTGGATAGTAAATGAGATCTCGTGCAGGTGAAGCCATGTGTGTAAAAGTATTGACAGCCGTCACTGCTTTATGAGACTATGAATACTCTTTTTTTTCTTTTTCTTTTGTGCATTTGTAGTAGCATTTTATTGCTAATATTATTACCCAATTCATATATAGTCGAAGCATAATGGGATCATATGTTATAATGTTGTATAATATCATATGTCACTCCTTGTTTGTATTATAATTGATATGTAATTTGGGCCGGAGGCCTTTATTTACGAAATAAAATATTTCTATTTGTATTTGTATTGTATTTTGTATCATAAACTGTACATGGTCATAATATAAACATGATACAAACAATTGGATCAGAACGAAAGCATAAATGCTTATTTAGTTCTTCTCCTGTGCAAATAAAGTTGTAATTTCACAATGGCATATATATACATTTCATGACAATAGGTTTATAATCAAACTATTTCTAATTAATTGTGGTAAATTATGAATAGATATACACATGTTAGTCATTTCACATTTAGAAATATACAAAAACATTGGTGTTAAATACTGATGGAAAATCATGTCTAGATAGAAAGAAAACAAGAGAAATGAAGACATAAAAAAGAGATGAAAATGAATCTAAATACTGATGAGAGAGAGAGAAAAGAGAATACGTATAGTGAGCAGAATGGTGGAGCTGGGGAGGGGAATGGGGAGCAACAAATTGGAAATGCTGTCTCTATTAAACAAACAGTACCGTACGTAGCGTGGTACATAGGGAACTACTAAAACTGTACTTCTGTTATTTTCTATGACGTTTGTATGTAGCAAGTACTGACAGTTATAGAAAACTCAGGATAGCTATACAGCAACAGAATGTCGTATCGGGATGAAGTAGAAATATTAAAACCTCTTGGTTGAAGCTATATAACTTTGCACTGCTAAAAATATGTCTTGATTTGACTCTATTGACAAAGAAGCATTCCCTTTTAAGAGAGAATCTAGTGTAACAATGCAATATTCTGACACCTTACGTAAGAGCTCGACTCTATGCGCACTATATAATGTACAACGAAGAAAATAGTGATCGACGTTTTCAACGTCACCACATCTGCATAATGGTGATTCTACTATGTTTTTCAGAAAAAGGTCATAGTTAAGAGAACTGCATCCCAATCGAAGTCTGGTATGCAGAATTTGTAATTTTCTGTTCCCAATGTAAAAATACTTCGGTACAGTTTCTCTGTGCTGATTTAAATGCCTTTTAAATGAATCAATTGTCTCTACATTTCTATCAGCGCAGGGTAAGCTGTTCCAATCTCGGATAACAGATGGCAAAAAAGAATTAAAATACTGAGTAGTACGTGAATAAACACTTTGAAGATCATTTGCATTCCTCAAATTGTAATGTGAGACACTCTGTACAAGTGGCGAAACCAGAGACGATAGATATAGTGGAGCAATATTGTTGAACATTTTATAAAAGAGCACAAGTTTATGTTTTTTCCTTCTGGAATCTAACTCCTCCCAACCAGTTTCGTCAGTAAGTTTTTAAATAGACACAAGTTTTGTAGCCCCAGTGGCTATCCGAGCAGCTTCCAATTGTATTTTTTCAAGGTCTTGTTTTTCAGTTTGAGTGCAGTTGTCCCAAAGGACGTCTGCATATTCAAGAATAGGCCGAATAAATACTACATAAATTGTTTCAAGCGATTTTCTATCGAGATCGTATTTTAATTTTCGCATTATGTTAATTCTTGTCCATGCTTTCTCCTTAATATAATCCATATGTTTATGCCAAGAACAATGCGATGAAAAAAATACACCTAAATGTTTATGATATTCTACTTCACTTACTTGTTGATTTAGCATGAAAAGAGGAGGATGTACTGGTTTATCAATTTTACGTGATATTAGAAGTGCTTCAGTTTTAGTGGGATTGAATGTTACCAACCAAGTTTGGGCCCAACGGCATATTTTGTCGAGATCAAAGTTTAAGATTTCTGCGGCGGTATCAGGATGTTCAACTACAATAAACAAGCTTGTATCATCGGCAAATAATCTAATATTGGACCCTATTTCCGAGACAATGTCATTAATGCAGAGTAGAAATAACAGAGGACCTAGTATCGAGCCTTGGGGTACACCTGCATGAATAAAGTTCCAGTTAGACTGTGCCCCTGGTAAAACTACGCGTTGTTTTCTGTTTTCAAGAAAACTTACGAACCACTTAAGAAGGTTACCAGATATTCCTGCTGCTTTTAGCTTGTGAATAAGACCTGCATGCCATACCCGGTCGAACGCCTTACTAATGTCGCAAAAGACAACCCTTACTTCCTTTCCAGAGTCCAGGGCTTGGCAGAAGGTGTTATAAAGATATGTAAGTTGGTTAACGGTAGAGTCTCCGGGTGTAAAGCCCGACTGAAACGAGGAAAGAATATTGTTATCGAGAAAATGATTATATAGGTACTTGAACACTAGTCTTTCTAAAGATTTGTCCAAATTGCTTAGTAAGGAAATTGGACGATGGTTAGATACAACTGTTGGATCACCACCTTTGAATACCGGGGAAACATTAGCTTCTTTGAAACAGTCTGGAACTTCGCCATTATGCAGAGACTGATTAAAGAGAGAACAGATAAGCAGAGATATTTGGTTAGCTAACTCACGGATAATCCGATTACTGATGCCATCAGGGCCAGAAGCTTTACCAACAGGAAGTGATTTCAGAATGAGTTCAACTTCATTGGGTGTTAGTGAAATGGAACTTAAGGTTTCTTCAACAGGATAAGGTACAATCTGAGGTAATACTGCATTTTGGTCGTCTAGTGAAGTTTGATCTCTAAAACAGTCATTCAGAACGTTGGCTTTCTCAGTGTCATCGGCGTAGACAACACCATCTTTCTCAAGAGGAGGAACTGATGGCTTTGTATTCGGTGAAATAAATGATTTCAGAATCGTCCACCATTGCTTTGAGGATAAGTTGTCAGATTTCAATTTTTCTGCAAGAGTAACATTAAGGGCTTTTTTAGATTCTCGGATTAGGGATACGACTTTGTTTCGAAGTTGTTTAAATTTGATCCAGTGGCACGAAAGTTTCGTGCGTTTAGCTTTACGGTAAGCTCGTTTGCGTTTTCTAATGTATCTTTTAATCGTGGATGTTATCCAGGGCGGTTCAGACGGGCGAATAGTTACTGTTTTGTTTGGTATACAGTTTTCAGCGATACTTAACAATTCATTTATAATATTTTAGCATAAACATTTATATCAGGGTTTTGTAACGCAGTCCAATTCGTAGATGAAACTCTTAGTCTCAGGAGGTTATAATCGCCCTGGTCATATCTCCATATTCGACGTATGAAGGATTTGCGTTTCGGCTTAGCAAAATTGAAGACACCAAATATAGGACAGTGGTATCGCAATTCTTGTTGAAGAAAAGGATCCCCAACACCGCAGTAGATCATATGATTCTTATTGCTCACAAGTAGTAAATCAATCAGAGAATACGAGTTTTCGGTAAAGTGACTAGGGTCGTTGATCATCTGATGTAAAGAAAACTGATCACAGAAACAAGAGATTTTTCTAGCTGTCTGAGGATTAAGCATATTAAGATCAAAGTCCCCCGTTATAATTATGTCACTTATACCTGTATCAACAGCAAGATGAATTGAATCTTCAATTGTTGAATAGTAGACTGAATCTGAATTTGGAGGTCTATAAAATAAACCAAATACAATGCGTTTATGCTTAAGCACAAGCTCTATCCATATACACTCGATTCCCCGCGGCTCAAGGTCGACCCTACGCTTGTGATAGAGAGATTCTTTAACATATATAAGAAACCCGCCATGACTATCACCGGCTCGATCTTTACGTTCAGGAATACTGAAAGTCCGCATGAAAAGATCAAATGATATAGCTGGATTAAGCCAAGTTTCTGTAAACGCTAAGATGTCAAACTCAAAGAGTTCTGATGCTAGGAGATCTAATTTTGAAACAATACTTTGAACATTATAATGGATAAATGACAAATGATTCGATACGTTTAAAAAATTAAAAGCGGCGGATGAAGCTGACGATAAATCAGTGACACTGTTTATTGATGAGACTTTGGATGGATGTCTTCTGCGACCTTTTGACGTGACAGGCTAGAAATTTTACCTATACCGACTAGATTCTTATTTTCGAAACATAATCTTTGGACTATCGCGAATATATAATTATAGTGTGTCGGGCGTATATTAATAACAAATATTGAGTCTAATAATAATAGGAAGAATCTCACATTTTTGCCGTATGAGACCCCCCGGCGATTATTTTAAACATTGTTAAGCACCTGAATACTGTACAAATTATAATAATGTTTGAAATTTTAATAATAATCTCCGGGGGTCCCATACGGCAAAATGTGAGATTCTTCTTAAAACTCAATTATTATTATTATTATTATTATCATTATTATTATTATTATTATTATTATTATTATACACCCACCACTCTATATAGTTATTTTTACTATGGGCTAAAGATTATCCTCCGAAAATAAAAATCTTATTATTTTGCCGCAGATTATTTTTTTCAATAATAATCTATAGCATTCGGGCATTTCAAATATAATAATGTTCTGTTTCTAAAAATAATAATCCTTAACATCCGAGTACCCCGAAAATAATAATAATGTGCTGTTTTCTAAAATTAGAAACAGCAGATAATTATTTTCGCAGTGCCCGGATGCTATTCATTATTATTTTTTTCCGCAGTCCGAGTTGTCGCCCTTGTAATTTGATACGTGTATGTAGAAACTGCTGTTGACATTCTGTCCGTTATTAAAACTGTGTTTATATATAAATGTATCAGTTCATCTGAATCGCATGGCCAACCATCACAATTGTGCGTGATGAAAATCCATATTTCCCCCTACTGATGACTGAACTCGGGTTGAAACGTCCCAGCAATAAGTAGGTCATACGTAGACGGGACTCATTTAGAGGACCGGAGAAGCCGGGGAACGAACCTGCGACCCCTAGATTGGTTGGCCAGCGTGTTATCCACTATACTACTGCCGCTCCTAAATTTCCATGAGTGATAGGATACTAAAAGTAAAGAACGCAAGCCTTTGAATTGGACAGTGGGAGAATAAGTGAAAGATTTTAAGATGAAATACTTCCACCCTATGATCTATCCATCCATCCATCCATCCATCGGTGAATAAGTGAGCTCGGGTTTGACATTCCACCAGCATATAGGTCATATGGAGATGGGACTTCGGTTTAAGGTATCTTTCGGAAAGTCGGAGAAGCCGGCCATATGGGGATCGAACCTGCATCATGGATTGGAAATCCAGCGCGTATCCACTCTACTACCGCCGCTCCTGTTCCTGAATGAACGCCTGGCTCGCGCAGAGAACACTTTCCAGTCCCACTGATAATGTATTTGAGAGGTCATTTGTAGGAATATAGTATTTCCTTCTTTAGGGGCGGGGTTTGTGTTGGTATCCTTCATTTGGGGAATCTCCTTCTGAGAGAGGGAGTTTGCTCTAGCGAGTGCATTTTTTTTCTTCTTACGAAGGGAAGCAACACTTCAGTGGAACCTTTGGCAGTATGACCATTTCGAAAACTTCGGTGGATCTGCTCCAGGGCATTTTTTTCATGTCGGAAGTTTGCCCAGATTAAATTTTTCATTTGAAAACTTAGCCATGGTTTTCGGGGGCTTAGAGATTGGAGTGGCTGAGATTTTTCCCCTGGGATGTAGAGCCCCGGTTGCTCAGTAGGCTGAGCGCTTGGTTTGAGACCCCCTGGAGACGAAAATCTTTCCAACCGTAAACAGGATACCATTGCCTTTCATTCTCAACCTCCCGTCCCCCCCCCCCTGCCCCTTCCCCCGAAAAAAAAAAGAAATACGGCTAAAAGGACGTTCAGTCGCAAGGCATCTATCCCTGCAGGTATATCCATTTATGTATGTTTAAGATGCAGCTAAAGCGGGGTATGTAGTCTGTATGTTAAAAATTATTAGGGAGGGAAATCGAACTACTCTACAATAATATTGCCAATACAGGCTCTAAAATTAAAAATAATAATAATCAGCGAAAAAAATAATAATCGATAATATCCGGACTATGGAAAGCCAGAGGGGACCCTAGATTATTATTATTATTTTGCGTATGTACGCTACACAAATTATAATAATGCTTAGAATTTTAATAATAATCGACAGGGGTCCCGTACGGCTAAATGTCAGCATATTATTATTATTATTATTATTATTTTACGCCCGCCATATTATTATTATATTGTTCCAAAGATAATAATGTTTCAGTGAAAAAATAATCTCCGGCAAAATAATAATGTTGAACCACGTGCTCGCGAATGATTATTATTATTAAGAAATTATAAATAATCATTCTCGAGCACGTGGTTCTACATTATTATTTTACCGCAGATTATTTTTTCACTGAAACATCATTATCTTTGGAACAATATAATAATAATATGGCGGGCGTAAAATTATGGAAAGCCAGAGGGGACCCTAGATTATTATTATTATTTTGCGTATGTACGCTGCACAAATTATAATAATGTTAAGAATTCTAATAATAATCGACAGGGGTCCCGTACGGCTAAATGTCAGCATATTATTATTATTATTATTATTATTATTATTTCACGCCCGCCATATTATTATTATATTGTTCCAAAGATAATAATGTTTCAGTGAAAAAATAATCTGCGGTAAAATAATAATGTAGAACCACGTGCTCGAGAATGATTATAATTTCTTAGTAATAATCATCATTCGCGAGCACGTGGTTCAACATTATTATTTTGCCGGAGATTACATTATTATTGTAGAAGTGTCCGGATATTATCGATTATTATTTTTGTTGCTGATTATTATTATTATTAATTTTAGAGCGTGTATTGGCAATATCATTGTAGAGTAGTTCGATTTCCCTCCCTTATAATTTTTAACATACAGACTACAGACCCCGCTTTAGCTGCATCTTAAACATACATAAATGGATACACCTGCAGGGATAGATTCCTTGCGACTGAACGCCCTTTTAGCCGTATTTCTTTTTTTTTTCGGGAGGGAGGGGTGGGGGGGGGGGGGGGGAGGGGCGATGACGGGAGGTTGATAATGAAAGGCAATGGAACCCTGTTTACGGTTGGAAAGATTTCTGTCTCCGGGGGGGGTCTCAAACCCAGCGCTCAACCTACTGAGCGACCGGGGCTCTACATCCCAGGAGAAGAATCTCAGCCACTCCAATCTCTAAGCCCCCGAAATCCATGGCTAACTTTTCAAATGAAAAATTGAATCTGGGCAAACTTCCGACATGAAAAAAATGTCCTGGAGCAGATTCACCGAAGTTTTCGAAATGGTCATACTGCCCAAGGTTCCAAGAGTTGCTTCCCTTCGTAAGAAGGAAAAAATGCACTCGCTAGAGCAAACTCCCTCTCTCAGAAGGAGATTCTCCATATGAAGGATAACAACACAAACCCCGCCCCTAAAGAAGCAGATACTATATTCCAGCAAATGACCTCTCAAATACATTATCAGTGGGACTGGAAAGTGTTCTCTGCGCGCCTGGCGTTCATTCAGGAACAGGAGCGGCGGTACTAGAGTGGATTACGCGCTGGATTTCAAATCCATGATGCAGGTTCGATCCCCATATGGCCGGCTTCTCCGACTTTCCGGAAGATGCTTTAAACCGAAGTTCCATCTCCATATGACCTATATGCTGGTGGATTGTTTAACTCTAGCTCACTTATTCACCGATGGATGGATGGATGGATCATAGGGTGAAAATATCTTCACTTAATTTCCCCACAGTCCAATTTATACTTCTCAAATCAAAGGCCTGCGTTCTGTACTCTAACCCTTCTGTCAAGACCCCCGATTTTTTAGTATCCTATCACTCATGGAAATTTAGGAGCGGCAGTAGTATAGTGGATAACACGCTGGCCAACCAATCTAGGGGTCGCAGGATCGTTCCCCGGCTTCTCCGGTCCTCTAAATGAGTCCCGTCTACGTATGACCTAGTTGTTGCTGGGACGTTTCAACCCGAGTTCAGCCATCAGTCGGGGGACTTATGGATTATCGTCACGCACATTTGTGATGGTTGGCCATGCGATGCAAATGAATTGACAGGATGTCTTACCATAAGGTACTTACTTAGATTCTTAACACAAGATGTCACCACACGTCCGAAGGACGAAGCGAGATGGAAAGCCATAACATTAGTTTCTTTTGGTGTTATGGCTGACCATGACAAACGCAAAAACCCAAATACTTTGGTTCAAAACCTTGAGTAACTCGTATAGCTAGCATCCGTTTATAAAATTGATGATGGATGGATGACTTGCGACTTTACGTCCGTTTCAACAGTGTTTCAGTCATATCAGGACGATAGGAGGATGATAATCAAAGGCTGTATGCAATGGAACACCATTTACGATTGAAAAGACTCCCGCCTCCAGCTGGGCTCGAATCTGGGACCGCCATATCAGAAGGTCAGCGCTTAAATAGTCTTGTTTAACTGAGAAGAGCTACGGACTTAACAAATATCAATATTAAACGTATATAGTGGACGGTCTCGCTGAGCATGGCTAGCGGGTTACATTGACGTTTATTATCGGGTAGCTGAATGGAAAAATGTTCGGGTTATGGCAGTCCATCACAAATGTGCGTGATGGAAGACTGGTAAGACCTCAGATTGCTCGTGTTAAGCACATAACAAAATAAGAAAAAGTTCTGATCAAAATACAAAATACAAGCTCTTTATTTCGAATTTTCGGGCCTCATAGGTGCACACATAGTGATACAGAATGAGCAACCAAACAAATCTCAAGGAAAGAATTCCAAATGACAGCAAAATCAGATCTGTTCTGTTCAGTTCAGTTCAATTCTCCTACCTGAACTGAACTGAACAGAACAGATCTGATTTTGTTCTTGCCGTTCCTCAAGTAAATAAATCTGTAAGTTTTCATGAGCGAATGGCAGTAGTAAAGCAGTATTACCTTCAGTAAAAAATCAGATCTGTTCTGTTTAGTTCAGTTCAATTCATCTACCTGAACTGAACTGAACAGAACAGATCTGATTTTGTTCTTGCCGTTCCTCAAGTAAATAAATCTGTAAGTTTTCATGAGCGAATGGCAGTAGTAAAGAAGTTTTACCTTCAGTAAAACATATTCTGATGCATATTACTTAGATATCCAGAAAGATGGTAAGAATTGATTGAAATAGTCTACATGTCATACAAAAACTAATTTTACGATGTACACCTGCTCATAATCCTCGAGACAGTATACATAGAACGAGAACTTCTAGACATGGTATGTGGGTGCACCTCCATAAATTTTCTTCCCCGGTCGAAAGGACCCTTCCTGCGGTCGGTCATTCTGGGTTGGATTGTGAACGCCAGTTTCTTATGAAAGAGACTTTTCCTTTCTTTTAGCCCCGATTTGAACCGAGAGCGCACTGACGTTGTGTGACCTGTTAGTAGTAGTATTTCAATTCTCATATCGACGTTGCCCCCGCACCTCAGCGGAACGAATCCATAGCCGCAGTAACGGGGCGCCGAGCGTGCTGTTCTGTTCTGTTCAATTCTCGTATCGACGTTACCCAAGTGGCTCAACGGTACGTAACCATAGTTGCACACACCTGGCGCCGGGTGTCCGTCCAAGAGCGTGCTGTTTTTTAGATACTTTATATTTAAAAAATGATTTGATTAAATATTTTTAGGTAGACTATTTTCAATAGAAAGTCATAAAGTTTTATTACTAAATAAATGTACCAAACTAAACATTAAGACTTCTGGATCCAGAAAAAATCTGTATATGAAATTTCAACTTAGCTTGATACATTTATATAAACACAGTCTTAATAACGGACAGACGGACAGAATGTCAACAGCAGTTTCTACATACATGTATCAAATTACAAGGGAGACAACTCGGACTACTCCGAAAAGAATAATGTTCTGATTCTGAAAAATAATAATCTATATAGCATCCGGGCACTCCAAAAATAATAATCTGCTGTTTCTAATTTTAGAAACACCACATTATTATTATATTTGGGATGCCCGGATGTTAACGATTATTATTTTTGGAAACAGAACATTATTATATTTGGAGTGCCCGGATGTTATAGATTATTATCTGCGGCAAAAAAATAATCAGCAACCACGTGTTTGTGAATGATCATGATATTGACAATATAATGATAATTATTTCTACCGACGATTTTTATTTTCGGAGGATAATCTTTAGCCCGTAGTAAACCTAACTATATAGAGTGGTGAGTGTATAATAATAATAATAATAATAATAATAATAATAATAATAATTGAGTCTAAAGAAGAATCTCACATTTTGCCGTATGTATATGGAAAGCCAGAGGGGACCCTAGATTATTATTATTATTTTGCGTGTGTACGCTGCACAAATTATAATAATGTTAAGAACTCTAATAATAATCGACAGGGGTCCAGTACGGCTAAATGTCAGCATATTATTATTATTATTATTATTTTACGCCCGCCATATTATTATTTTATTGTTCCAAAGATAATAATGTTTCAGTGAAAAAATAATCTGCGGTAAAATAATAATGTAGAACCACGTGCTCGAGAATGATTATTTATAATTTCTTAATAATAATAATCATTCGCGAGCACGTGGTTCAGCATTATTATTTTGCCGGAGATTACATTATTATTGTAGCAGTGCCCGGATATTATCGATTATTATTTTTGTTGCTGATTATTATTATTTTTAATTTTAGAGCGTGTATTGGCAATATTATTGTAGAGTAGTTCGATTTCCCTCCCTTATAATTTTTAACATACAGACTACAGACCCCGCTTTAGCTGCATCTTAAACATACATAAATGGATACACCTGCAGGGATAGACTCCTTGCGACTGAACGCCCTTTTAGCCGTATTTCTTTTTTTTTCGGGAGGGAGGGGCGGGGGCGATGACGGGAGGTTGATAATGAAAGGCAATGGAACCCTGTTTACGGTTGGAAAGATTTCTGTCTCCGGGGGGTCTCAAACCCAGCGCTCAACCTACTGAGCAACCGGGGCTCTACATCCCAGGGGAAGAATCTCAGCCACTCCAATCTCTAAGCCCCCGAAAACCATGGCTAACTTTTCAAATGAAAAATTGAATCTGGGCAAACTTCCGACATGATAAAAATGTCCTGGAGCAGATCCACCGAAGTTTTCGAAATGGTCATACTGCCCAAGGTTCCAAGAGTTGCTTCCCTTCGTAAGAAGGAAAAAATGCACTCGCTAGAGCAAACTCCCTCTCTCAGAAGGAGATTCTCCATGTGAAGGATAACAACACAAACCCCGCCCCTAAAGAAGGAAATACTATATTCCTGCAAATGACCTCTCAAATACATTATAAGTGGGATTGGAAAGTGTTCTCTGCGCGCCAGGCGTTCATTCAGGAACCGGAGCGGCGGTAGTAGAGTGGATTACGCGCTGGATAGCCAATCCATGATGCAGGTTCGATCCCCATATTGCCGGCTTCTCCGACATTCCGAAAGATGCTTTAAACCGAAGTACCATCTCCATATGACCTATATGCTGGTGGATTGTTGGCTTGCCCGCTTCGGCGGGCGAGCCTATGTATTCAGACCGAATATGACTTCCTGTCATGCGCACTCAAGCGGAAGACGCTGGTTTGTTCCCAGCTTCAAGAATGGTCCATAATTGCAAGGGGAGAACCAATATATGGAGAGCGTCTACGGGACGCAACTTCGTTTGACTTTTCGGTGGTACTAGTGTACCTAAGCACCGTAAAATAACGACACGCCACAATCTGGCACACCAAAATAATCAAACATGTCTAGCTTTCTTTGCCATGCTAAAAACTCAAGGTTTTTTATTATCATTATTTATCGGGTGTATTTGAATGTATGTTAATTGTCTACTGTCAAACTGTCAAATAACGACATGCGCAATTCGCGGGCATTATGTAAAACGTGGACTGGACTTGGACTCTGGACTATGGACCGTGTATAATCTGGACTCTGGATTTTGGACTATGTCAGACCTGGACTTTGAACTCTGGTCTTTGTAAAACCTGGACTTAAATATTTCAACAATAGTTGCTATGCCTGCACAAACAGTTGTTGTTGTGTTACTGTTTAATGTCCACGGTAAACAGCTATGGTCATGTCGGGACGGTCAGTTAACCTAACCACGCTATTTCTGTGCAGGCTTAGACCTCCTATGCGGTTAACTAGTACTAAGTGCACTTACTTTTACCAGCAACTGACAACTGTCCTTCTTGAATCAGCGGAAGGGGAAATGAAAGTAAGTGGCCAGACCGGGTATAGAACCCAGAACCTCTGGCTTACAAGTCAGATGCCCTACCGACTGCACTAGGCGGTCCGGCTGAACAATCAGTGTAGAGTGTAGATCCAAATTAGACTGCTGGTTGGAACAGTCTGATCATGGTCGGCGCCAACAGTTTTATTTAAAAGCATTTACTTGTTTTAAAGACAAGGTGTTTGATGGTATTTACCAGATACTATTTCTTTCTTTTTTTCATAAACGTGCATTGAAATTCAGTTTCATGAATGTGTCTTCTTGAAAAAATTCAATTCAGGAAAACACAAAATGTGTTATATGGAAAAATATCAGTATCTTACAATTGCCATCAAAACATCATTTTCTAGGCCTGTGCAATGTCTACAGTTACCTTCCTTTTTGAATAAGACTTACTAAATCATACAAGACTTCTTTTTTCTTTTGCATTAAATTTCTATATATAATGACCAAATATATGATGACCAAGGGCAATACAAAAGTGATTCTGAAAACAAAATCCTTTGGGAGCAACGAAAATACATTAATTCCTTCATTGACTTGGAATCATTACCAATTACCAGTTATACTCTATACCACAGTCTTGTCGGGCCTGGCCGCATAGTGCAGTCGGTGGCGCGTCTGACTTAAAAACCAGAGGTCCCGGGTTCGAAACATGGTCCAGCCCCTTGCTTACGTTTTTCCCTTCCGCTGATTCAAGAAAGGAAATTGTCAGTTACTGGCGAAAGTAAATGCACGTAGTACTGGGTAACCGCTAAGGATGGCTAAGCCTGTCTAGGAATAGTGTGGTTAGGTGAACTGACTGTCCTGACATTACCATACACACATCATCTTACATGTAAGGAACTTGTAAAAGTTCACAAAAGTTTTTCCCCTTGTAATAATAGCCATTGTTGCGAACAGTAAGATATTTTTCCATACCAATCTGTCACACATGAGGCTAGTAAGACGAACTACTTCCACTGTTTCCTTCAGGAGTCCAGATTCAGATATCATTTTACATGTAAGGAACTTGTAAAAGTACTGTTCCAATGTAAAGATGTATTTTTTCAACATCAAGACATGACGATCTGATAATCAACATAACTTTGTCCCTGACCGAATGGTTCGGGGAATATAGCAATCATATTTCCGTCCACCTGTCTCAGTCCGTATGTTAGTACGTCCATTTACATTTTTGTCCACTGTGTAACTTGAACACCCTTTGAACCATTTACATTACACTTCACCAGTTATGTGTAGTCCATTTGCTTCAAAGTGCAAACACAATTCTTCTTAGTTTCACAGCCCCCCCCCCCCCCCCCCTAAAAATAAATAAAAAAAAATAAAAAAGAAATGCCAAGTAAATCTTCTGATGTCTGGTCTCTTATAACAATACATGACAGAATACGAAAAACCCTCATTTTTAAATGCTTTTATGAAATTTTTTCCATTAGCAGTAATGCTAAAATTGACCTTTTCACTGAAGGTTATCATATGATTGTCAGAACAGGCAGAATGTAGCGTAACCTCATTGTTTATTACAGTTGTGGACGTTTTAGAAATGAAGAAAGTGTCTCCAAGTAAGATACCATCTCCCAAGACCACAAACTATAAACCACAAAAGACCATAAACATTATACTACATGTATTTCGGAAACAAAGTGCTAACTTGGCAAGCCCTTTCCTTTTAAAAGGAAACTTTAACTCTTTAGCTCACTTATTCACCGATGGATGGATGAATCATAGGGTGAAAATATCTTTCACTTAATTTCCCCACAGTCCAATTTATACTTCTCAAATCAAAGGCCTGCGTTCTTTACTCTAACCCTACTGTCAAGGCCCCCGATTTTTTAGTATCCTATAACTCATGGAAATTTAGGAGCGGCAGTAGTATAGTGGATAACACGCTGGCCAACCAATCTAGGGGTCGCATGATCGTTCCCCGGCTTCTCCGGTCCTCTAAATGAGTCCCGTCTACGTATGACCTAGTTGTTGCTGGGACGTTTCAACCCCAGTTCAGCCATCAGTCGGGGGACTTATGGATTTTCGTCACGCACATTTGTGATGGTTGGCCATGCGATTCAAATGAACTGACAGGATGTCTTACCAAAAGGTACTTACTTAAATTCTTAACACAAGATGTCACCACACGTCCGAAGGACGAAGCGAGATGGAAAGCCATAACATTAGTTTCTTTTTGACAAAGGCAAAAACCCAAATACTTTGGTTCAAAACCTTGAGTAACTCGTATAGCTAGCATCCGTTTATAAAATTGATGATGGATGGATGACTTGCGACTTTACGTCCGTTTCAACAGTGTTTCAGTCATATCAGGACGATGGGAGGATGATAATCAAGGGCTGTGTGCAATGGAACACCAATTACGGTTGAAAAGATTCCCGCCTCCAGCGGGGCTCGAATCTGGGACCGCCATATCAGTAGGTCAGCGCTTAAATAGTCTTGTTTAACTGAGAAGAGCTACGGACTTAACAAATATCAATATTAAACGTATATAGCGGACGGTCTCGCTGAGCATTGCTAGCGGGTTACATTGACGTTTATTATCGGGTAGCTGAATGGAAAAATGTTCGGGTTATGGCAGTCCATCACGAATGTGCGTGATGGAAGACTGGTAAGACCTCAGATTGCTCGTGTTAAGCACATAATAAGAAAAAGTTCTGATCAAAATACAAGCTCTTTATTACGAATTTTCGGGCCTAATAGGTGCACACATAGTGATAGAGAATGAGCAACCAAACAAATCTCAAGGAAAGAATTCCAAATGACAGAATGTCAGCAAAATCAGATCTGTTCTGTTCAGTTCAGTTCAATTCTCCTAACTGAACTGAACTGAACAGAACAGATCTGATTTTGTTCTTGCCGTTCCTCAAGTAAATAAATCTGTAAGTTTTCATGAGCGAATGGCAGTAGTAAAGAAGTATATCACACCTTCAGTAAAACATATTCTGATGCATATTACTTAGATATCCAAAAAGATAGTAAGTATTGATTGAAATAGTCTACGTGTCATACAAAAACTACTTTTACGATGTCGGTCAAACAAAATAAATGATAAAACCGATTACAAACTATAAAAAAAGTTCATTATCTCCCTTGCATTTGCAAGAGCTCCATTTAGTCCTTGTCTGCTCACCTGATGGTTTACTGTACAATGAGTTTGCTCACCTGGGAATTTAATGTAAAACTAAGATTAAGGTGTGAATTTTCCCTATAATCAAAAAGTTATACGGATCACTGATTTTTGCTTTGCATTTATGTCTTTGACGTGTAACTTGCATCTTGCATGACAAATAAATTATCAAGTGTTTCTGTTTACGTTAGTACGTTAAACATACGTTGACGTCATTGTTGAGATTAATTGTAAATTATCCTCAAACGGATAGTTAAAATAATGATTAATTGTATACATTTCACACCTTTTAGGCTTACATAACAGACAACACTGAATAGTTTTGACTTTATGTATGTGACCTTGAGCGCATTTCAAGGTTATTGTACACTATCTAATCCTTTAAGATCACAGTGCTGCTTTTGACAATCTTCTTTTTTGGCTTACTGAGTATCGCCCCCCTCCCCCCTTGGCCCAGCTTCCCACTCATATATATTGCGAACCTGCCATGCATAAGTCTGCTGCATAAAGGAAATGCTGGGTCTCGAGGGGAAAGTACTTGTATCTTAATTATAGTGAAGCGTTCCCTTTTGGCTGTTTTGACCGGAAGTGTAACTATGGCTTTGCAAGTTTAGGCGTAACAAGAAGAAAATCATTGCTTTGTATTTGTGATATGCATGTATTTAGCATGCATTTTTGACAAAAACTTATGGAATGAATGACCGATTTCAATATTTTTATTACCTCAAAAAATGAGGTAATTAGGGTAAGAAAGGTCGGCTTGGATTATCTCCCCATGTCTTTGGGTCTGAATCACAAATGATCTGATTTCACACAGTTTACATATTTGTGGAAGCATTGCCGCTAAGAAAAAATATGCACACTTTATACCTTTGAAAATTCGAATCTGTCGTGCCGGTCAAATGGGGAAAATCCTCGACTTAAGCATAGAAGTCCTTTACTCTCCTGTCCTTTAATCGATTTGAGGCATAACTAACGAACCAATAAATGGAATTTCATTGAACTTCGGTAACAATATGTACCATCATAACATGGTGACGCGTGTCAAGTTTTGTCAGAATTGCATCATTAATGCAAGAGTTATTGCCCTTGTATTGATTTAAAACCTATAAATTGTCCATAACTGAGGTACCCGAGAATGAAAGGACGGGTTACACTTTGGCCGTTTTTGTGCCCACGACCGATCTTGATAATATTTATGCAAATAAAAGCTTGGCATTTGGCAGTTTATATGAGCAGACTTTTAAGTTTGCGGTTTCATAATTAATCACGTGACTTCCGGTTTATTGCATATGGGGTGCTGAACGGGGTACACTAACTACCTGCGGTTTTTCGATATAATCAGCGATTCTGCTGGCATATCAACCCTCCGAACTGACAGATATAATACTTTTGGCTCTTATCCACAGTCTAAAAGAGATATATTTGTTCAAAACATCTAGTAAGGAGAAGTCTTATTTGAATTTTTACGAAACCTCAGAACAGTAGATTTTACAAGTGTTTATTAACACGATAATAAGCATGTAAAGCGGTTGTTTTGTGAAAATAATGAAACAAATGAACAGGAAAGCGATTATAACAGACCGATAAGGTTAAACAAATGTATTCTTGGCAAAACGATTTGCACGCTTGTGCTCTGGCAAGTGCATGAAAAGGTCATCAACCTTCTTCTTTTCTTAAGCATTATTCACTACTTATACATAAAATGAAAGCTTCGTCATATCAAATATAAATAAACACGTATAAAATATTACGTATTTATGGATGCTACGCAGGTACAGATGTTTAAAATATTAGACAAAATCAGTGAACCAAGAAATTCAGGTCACAGGGACCTACATTTAGTACCAAATGAGACGCAGCGCTGAAGTGACTTACTATTCCTAGTCCGAGGAAGATTCAATTAAATGTTAGTTTGAAATAAAACATTTATTCAATGGATCCTGAAATACAAGTCACAATGACCTACAAATAGTATGACATCATTTGCAATGTCTGACTGAACCATTGTCTTTAGTATGATGCATATATAATGTTGAATACATCAGAAAAGAACAGTGAACTTTTAAATATATGTCACAGTAACCTACAAATAGTATGAGGATATTTTTTTGCATCGTTTGACTGACCAACTATTTGTAATTATGTTGCAAATCCAAAAAACGTGTTGAGAAATAAGTGAAAATCCTGGTCCATGCATAAAGTTTAAAGACTCAGTGTGCATGGATGCTTTGCAGTTCCTACATTTAATGGATATGATCTGATCAAATACATGCACTCTTACCCCAATGCAAAGATATCAAAAGAGGTAAGGAAAAAGCTCATCCAAGTAACTTTTCATACAAAGTTAGTGGACCAAAGTTCAAGGTCACTGAATGTTACTATGCATCAGCTTCAGGCAGAGAAATACATCACCTGACCACGTCTCAGCATTACACCATCAGTGGTTATATCACAGCATGATGATGAAGGACATTCAGTCTAACGCCTTACATACGCATATTACGCCATACCGATACGTATGCCCAGCGCTGCGCCCCCCCCCCCCCCTCACAATCCCCCCCCCCACACACACACACACACACACACCACCACCACACACATACACGGAATCCTTGGTGGGGGGCGTTGGGAACACATACTACATAAATGAACACTTTGAGAAAGATGTGTTGTGTCGAATAATGCCACTATTTTCTGTCAGTTACAAAATATACTGCTCCGATTTTGATATAAATCCTTTAGTCCTAGTGTTGGATACATGAAAATTTACCCGAAAAGTTTATTTTTCGTTTACTCCTACCCTCGTAACCACTCTGATATAACCCGATTATGATGAATATGTATATGAGAAATAATTATATATAAAAATTGTAGTGGTTACGAGGGTAGGATGAAGTGAAATTTGGATGCATAGTGGACGTTGGTAGTTCAAATTCCCATAGGCTCAATGTTAACTGCTGCAGACAGTACATGTATTTAACCGCAAAATTAACTTAAAAGGCACTAAAATAGGGGAAAATGAAATCGTACAGAATAAACTAGAAACATATAGCTAACATTTCTGCATGTTCTTGTGGTTATCTGCCTACCTTCGAAAATCGGCCTTTTCAGTGGGCACATTGCAATAGTAAAGTGTAACTCGTCCTTTAATGAAACTGAAGAAAATAATGTATTGCAATATTAGGTTGATACACTCACAGATTTGCCAGAATAGCGTAACTAATGCATGAGTAATTGCCCATGTATTATATTAAAATCCACAAGTTTAGTCGTCACTAAATTGACAATCACTAAGGTTAAGGAAATCTAAACCTTAAACAAATCAGAGCCACTTCGTTTTGTGGGAGTGGGGTGGGGTGGGGGGGGGGGGTGGGGGGGGAAGGGAGGGATAAAAATTTACCGAGTTCTCTTATTCCAGTTTAGGGCACACAGGGTGCGGATTTCATGGCCTATTGGATTGAAGAAAGTGGTCGGCCATGAGTCGCCGGTGGGAGTCTAACCCATGACTCCCTACTAGAAAGGTGAACGCATGGCGCTCCGCTTTACAAATAACACCTTCCATTCCCCTAAAGAGAACACTCAGGACACTGTAAAGAGAAGTGTTTGTATGTGGTAATTGCTTCTCTGTTCTGAACCTGAGATGAGTTTGCTCCAGTGGGAGCAGATTCTTTCCTACTCACAAAAGGAGGCAACTCTTGTGACTTCCTGTTTGGTTCCCTGGGCTGTAACGCTTTCGCAGGGGGTCTGCTCTCGAGCAAATTCTTTCATTAAGGAGTTGGCTCCGGTTTAGGTGCCCAGAAATTGGGGCGGCTGAGTCACTTCCCAGTCACCTTATCATTTATATACTTTAACATGTATGCTTGGTAAGCGAGCAGAAGTCAGGATCCGGAAATTGTATGTACCTAACATTTCGTTGGTGACAGTTGGCGTGTTTAAGTGGTAGTTCAGTAGTCAGCGCGAACCCGGGTAGTGGCGTTAAAAATTCGGCATCTGAACACACTTCATTAACTTGCAGAGATGACATTAGAAAAAAGTGTGCCGTCTTTTGGATCGAGACATTAAACCGGACCCTCTGCAGGGTGAGGCATCCCCTGTGCAGTTGAAAGATACCTTTCGTATACACATTGCTACGAGGAGGTTCATTCTGCAAAACTGGAGTGTACATCGTACACCTGCTCATAATCCTCGAGACAGTATACATAGAACGAGAACTTCTAGACATGGTATGTGGGTGCACCTCCATACTTTTGTGCCTTCCATTCCTATTTTCTTCCCCGGTCGACAGGACCCTTCCTGCGGTCGGTCATTCTAAGAAACGCCAGTTTCTTAGGAAAGAGACTTTTCCTTTCATTTAGCCCCGATTTGGGACGAGAGCGCACTGATGTTGAGTGACCTGTTCTTTTGATACTTTATATTTAAAAAATGATTTGATTAAATATTTTTAGGTAGACTACATGTATTTTCAATAGAAAGTCATAAAGTTTTATTACTAAATAAATGTACCAAACTAAACATTAAGACTTCTGGATCCAGAAAAATTCTGTAGATGAAATTTATACTTAGCTTGATACATTTATATAAACACAGTCTTAATAACGGACAGACGGACAGAATGTCAACAGCAGTTTCTACATACATGTATCAAATTACAAGGGAGACAACTCGGACTACTCCAAAAATAATAATGTTCTGGTTCTGAAAAATAATAATCTATATAGCATCCGGGCACTCCAAAAATAATAATCTGCTGTTTCTAATTTTAGAAACACCACATTATTATTATATTTGGGGTGCCCGGATGTTAACGATTATTATTTTGGAAACAGAACATTATTATATTTGGAGTGCCCGGATGTTATAGATTATTATTGTAAAATATAATCTGCGGCAAAATAATAATCAGCAACCACGTGTTTGTGAATGATCATGATATTGACAATATGATGATAATTATTCCTACCGACGATTTTTATTTTCGGAGGATAAAATTTAGCCCGTAGTAAACCTAACTATATAGAGTGGTGGGTGTATAATAATAATAATAATAATAATAATAATAATAATTGAGTCTAAAGAAGAATCTCACATTATGCCGTATGGGACCCCCGGAGATTATTATTAAAATTCTAAACATTATTATAATTTGTGTAGCGTACATATGGAAAATAATAATAATAATCTGGGGTCCCCTCTAGATTTCCATACGTATGGGACCCCCGGAGATTATTATTAAAAGTCTAAACATTATTATAATTTGTGTAGCGTACATATGCAAAATAATAATAATAATCGAGGGTCCCCTCTGGCTTTCCATATAAAATAATAATAATAATAATATGCTGACATTTAGCCGTACGGGACCCCTGTCGATTATTATTAAAATTCTAAACATTATTATAATTTGTGTAGCGTACAAATGCAAAATAATAATAATAATCTGGGGTCCACCCTGGCTTTCCATAGAATAGACAGGGGTCCAACGAAGCTAAATGTCAGCCTGTTATGAGTATTATTATTATACGCCCGCCATACTATAACATTGTTCCAAAGATTAAGCTTTGAAAAAATTCTTTGCAAACTTTGCAAACCCTTTTATAGAACATATTGTAAATGGAAAGCCAGGGTGGACCCGCGATTATTATTATTACTTTACGTATGTACGCTGCACAAATTATAATAATGCTTAGAATTTTAATAATAATCGACAGGGGTCCAGTGCGGCTAAATGTCAGCCTGATATTATTATTATTATTATTATACGCCCGTCAAACTATTATTGTTAAAAAGATTAAGTTACTAAAAAAATCTTCACAAACTTCTTGCGATATTTAGTGGGTATTTAAACAATTTCGGTAAATTCTTAAATGTGGTATTTCAGAGTGGCAACGCCTAAATTCACTTTTCTAGATATTAGGGAGGTTAAGATTTTTAACTTGTACGTGTACGTGTACGTCTAGCGATGATTTGTGTGCATACGTCATCAAAAATTGCATACTCACTACCAGTTAGAAGTAAATTCTAGACGTTGACTACTTCTAGAAGGCCTTTTACACGTAGCTTTATAAACGTGTTCTTTGAATTCATTTTTCGGATTGAATTCGTAAATGTCCATTTTATTTTATGGCATCAAAGAAAATAGCATATATCTGGAAAATGATTTAAAGCGTTCACTTGAAAATCAGTGATGCGTAAATAAAATACACCACCAATGTTTACAGTGAGGGTGGTACATGCAAGGCATAGACCGTATTTGTTGTCGATATCTCCGCAGTTGTAAAGATGCATTGATGAATGATTTCGGGTTAAACGACCCTTTCAACAGTATTTTAGTCATTTGGGGCTTATTAGGAAATATATGAGATATGGACGACGCTGAAATAAACAAGATGCAAAAAAGAACGTGATTTTTATTGGAATCGAACCCGCGACCTCGTGATCATGAGTCTAGAACATCAACCCCTCAGCCAGCAGTTGAAACAAGAATTCCGCGAAATGCTATGTCGCACCTGCATTGCACTTCCACAGTAGCAGGGGCCATGGCCAATTGATGTCCCATGCAATATTTCAACCAAATATACCAAGTGGTTCTGGAACAGAAGCTGATTTTGTTGTTTTTGCCACTTTTAGTAATTAATGGCAACCATCTTGGATTCTCGACCTGGCTGAATTTACCATTCTGAAGTGTTGCAGTCTGAACATAATCCATGTGAAATCTAAGAACCATGGGTGCAGTGGTTTGAAATAAATTAATTGAATAGGCTTTAATGCCAGGGTTAACGTAAATGTGAACGTTTTTTATTGCAATGGCAGCCATCTTGGAAGCTCGACCTGGCAGAATTTCACCATTCTGAAGTGTTGCAGTCTGGTCATGCTAAATATGAAATTTGAGAACCATGGGTGCAGTGGTTTACGAGAAATGAATCGAATAGACTTTTTAACGCCAGGGTTAACGTAAATGTGAACGCGTTTTGTTGCGATTGCGGCCATCTTGGATTCTCCACCTGGCTGACTTTTATCATTGTGAAGTGTTGCAGTCTGGTCATGCTCCATATGAAATTTGAGAACCATGGGTGGAGGGGTTTTGGAGAAATAAATCGAACAGACTTTCCAACGCCAGCGTAAACGTAAATGTGAACGCGTTTTGTTGCAATGGCGGCCATCCTGGATTTTCGCCCTGGCTGACTTTTATCATTCTGAAGTGCTGCAGTATGGTCATGCTCCATATGAAATTTGAGAACCATGGGTGCAGTGGTTTTAGAGAAATTAGACTTTAACGCCAGGGTTAACGTAAATGCGAACGGACTGACGGACAGACGGACGGACTGATGGACGGAAAACCGGACCCTATATCGCACCTTGCTAAAGCAGAAGCGACAAAAATCATGTGGTCACATGTCAGCATCATAAATGGGGCTGAGTTGGGAAGTGTGTGTATTTCAATTCTCGTAACGACGCCCCCTCGCCCCACCCCCGCCACGCACCTCAGCGATACGAAACCATGGCCGCAGTAACGGGGCGCCGTGCGTCCGTCAATTTGAGTTGGAGAGCTGGTCGGGATCATTTATGTCCCGATTAAAATGGGGAAATCAGACTGTTAGATGTATGTGTATGGGCTACATTACCTATTCTATTCTATCCCATAACCTTACTAGGTCGTTGGGGCACCACAGATGACTTTGAAACAATCCCTTTCCACCTTGTCCTGTTTTCAGCTGCCCTAGTTGAGCTGGTAAAATCCATCCCTGTCCACTCTTTAATATTATCTTCCCACCTCTTCTTCTGTCTACTTCTGCTTTTTTTCTTTTCACTGTGCCCTGTAGAATCGTCTTTGCTAAACCAGAAGACCTTGAGATGTGGCCAAACCACCTTTGTTTCCGTTTCTTGACCAGCGTCAGGAGTTCATCATATTCTCCAATGGCTGCTTGGATCTTTCTGCGAACCTCCTCATTGGTTATATGGTCCTTGTACGTAATGTTCTGTAACCTTCGGTAGCATCTCATCTCAAAGACCTGCGTTCTTTTCTCTAATTCTGCTGTCAATGCCCACGATTCACAGGCATATAGAAATATGGAAATGACAAGGGAGCGCATAAATTTCGCTTTTGACCAAAGAGAAATGCTGCTATATCTCCAGATTGGTTTCAGCTTGATAAGAGCTGAAGTGGCTTGTGCAATCCTTGAGAGAACCTCCTGTTTTGAGCCATCATCTGCGACAACTGCTCCAAGGTAGTTGAAGCTTGTTACGGTACCCAGCTTCTGCCCTTTTACCTTGATCTCCCTCTGGATGCCATCTGCGATGATTGTCATCAGTTTGGTCTTCTCATATGTACCTTGTGCAAGTTTTGTCGAGATTTTCAACTAGGGCTTCTAATTCTTGCTCTTCCTCAGCTACATTACCAATAAACGATGAAAAGCATAAAACACAGGGGATTCTGTTGCTCGTTTTAATTAATGAAAACTTTCGAACAAAAATCGGGGACGGTGTAGAAGTGAGAATACGCAGGTAGTGAACTGGCAATATTAAAGGCTTTCCTTTACTGTAAAAAGTGCAGGATAGTACCATAACTTTTTAAGATGGAAACTGACTGCACTGTGTAAAAAAGCTGTTTTCCGCGTTTGGTCGTATATTGATTATAAAGAAATTAAATGTGGATCAAGAGCAAGGTTTTTACATAATGCAGTCGCGTTCCATATAAAAAACTTAAAGTAATATCATGTACTTTTTATGGTGAAAGGCCTGGCAGCCAGATGCCAGGTTTTTCCCGTAAAACCTATGGGACTTTGTATCAGTGATATTAGTAGTGCAATTGTTAGAAAAAATGTGGTGCTTATAAGATGGTCGCCGGGTGTGATATTGGTCGGCGGGCCTGTATGCTTTCTTTCTGACACCAAGATAATTAGAACGTTAAGTTACGATGAACCGACCAAAACAATTGGTACAGAGGAGATAGTTAACCCACAAACGTACACACTGACGAAATGCCATGCAGATAGGTTTTTCTATAATTACTTCGACCAGTGACGTTTTTATAGGTCACTGCTTCGACCATCTAAAATATTTCGCCGCATTTATTTTGGTTACACGTACACGTACAATTTACATTTATCTTAACCTTTAATAACTATAATTAGAACTTGTACGTGTACGTGTAGCTACCAGTAGCCGTACGCGTACAAGTTCTAAATCTTAACCTCCCTATTAGTAGTTTTGATACAAAATAACGAATTGCTTGTACCCAACATGTTTAGCGTACCCATTTTAAAACCCATGTTTTCTAATCTGTCCCCAGACTATCTACGAAAATACTTTTACTATTATATTATCATTCGCGAGCACGTGTTTCTACATTATTATTTTGCCGAAAATTATTTTGTCACGGAAACTTTTATTGTAGCAGTGGCAGGATATTATGGATTATTATTTTGCCTCTAAATATTATTTTGCCCGAATAATAAATAAGATTTGATTTTAGAACGTAATATGGCAATATTATACAGTCATGATAGTAGTTCGATTTCCCTCGCTTATAATTTTTAACTTTAAAGGTAGGTTCCTGTACTAGTGATAACAATTATGTCCACAAAATAATTTCGTCTTTTTCTGAGCAGTATTGAATTCTCTTATTTTTCTGAATTTGTTGCCACTGAGGTGTTGAAGAAAATAGTCGTTTTCCCTTTTGGTTTATTTTCTTTCGTTGGAATTCCAGTTCTAAAAATAACTATGTTTATTATGTCTATAAGTGCGCGATTTCTGATGCCATTCTCCAAAGGTCAATTTTCCCTTGTCGTGAGCTCTGCTAGAGGTCCTGGCATGGTGGATGGGTTAAAATTATCCCAAAATGCAATGCAACATGACCTCAGCTGCGTTATCTATTTTTGGCGCGAACTAAAAATAGCGCTAACTGGTGTGCGAAGCAGAGTTAGGAAATCCCTTGCAAAACAACTTTTCTAACATTTTTTTTATTTATACTTTTTAGTGAAACTTATTCGTTCCCTTTTATAAGTGCTTTCCAACAACTTGGATGAAAGATCATCAAAATTATGATGCATTCCAAAGTACAGGAACCTACCTTTAAGATTACATCTTAATCATACATAAATGATAAGGCGAATGGGTTCACCTGCAGGGACAGAGACCTTGTGATTGAACGTCCTTTTAACCGTATTTCAGTTTTTTCGGGGTAATGGGAGGGTGATAATGAAAGGCAAGAGAACCCTGTTTACGGTTGGTAAGATTTCCATCTCCAGCGGGTCTCAAAACCGGGGCCGCTAGATCAGCGGGCCAACGCTTAACCTACTGAGCTACTGGGATTTTACACCCCAGGGGAAGAATCTCAGCCGTTCCAATCTCTAAGCCCCCGAAAACCGTGGCTAACTTTCAAATGAAAAAAATTAACCTGGGCTAACTTCCGAAATGAAAAATGCCCCAGAGCAGATCCACCGAAGTTTTCAAAATTGTCATACTGCCCAGGGTTCCAAGTGTTTCCTCCCTTTGTAAGAAAGGAAATAATTGCACTCGCTGGAGCAAACTCCCTCTCTCATTATTGATTAAAGATCACTTTGATACACCCACCTTCGTATTTTAATCGTTTAATGATGATTATTGTCGTTAAATCAGGTGTTACATGTAGTTGAGGAGCCCCATAGCTCAGTAGGTTAAGCGCTGGCCTGCTGCTCTAGCGGTCCCGGGTTGGCCCGCTATAGGTTAAGCGCTGGCCTGCTGCTCTAGCGGTCCTGGGTTGGCCCGCTATAGGTTAAGCGCTGGCCTGCTTTTCTAGCGGTCACGGGTTCGCCCGTTATAGGCGGGAATATTTTCAATCATAAACGAGGTTTCATTGCACACAGCCTTTCATTATCACCCTCCCATCGCCCTGATATGACTGAACTATTGTTAAAAAGGACGTAAATTCGCAAGTCATCAATCCATCCACCAGGTGTTAGTTTCATAATCATGTTTTCATAATGAGCGTGACTGAAGTTTTTACACCCCGCGGCAGACGAACTACTGACGCTTTAATCTACTTTTGATCACCGCATTAAAGGGATAACGGAAAAAGTGGAACGGCCAATATCATATTCGGCCGCATGGAAAAAAAGTGACACGGCCAATACCATATTCGGCCGAAAAAGTGGTCCGGCCATGGCCGGACCGGCCGGACCGCCGACGACGGCCTTATACAGATCTTTCTCTCTTTTCTTCTGTTTTTCTTTGTCTTCTTATTTTTGGCTTGCCGTCTCGGCGGCAAGCCAGTATTCATGTGGTTTAGTGATACCGAGTTATTTTCGGAAGAAACGATACGTCACACTTAGTCGGAAAATACCTGGAGAGTGTGTACTGCAGTGTTTATATATAGCAATAGCGCAAAGCATTAGCTTTTCCAAAAAATCATGCAGCGGCGTCGCGAAAAATAGGCCTTAGGGCATCGCATAATCTGACTGATCAGAGCAGCCGGCACACTGTCCAGCGCCGGTGCCTTCATGGGATCTGATCAGTCTTTTCGGCATAAATATTCTTCATGATGATCCATGATGCAGACATCTTTCATGCTGAGGATAGACTGATAAGACTGCGCTTATGCCGGAGTGGGCTGATATGTGTATCTGTAAAAACTGAAAGAGCAGAATTCAAATTTATTTTTCAGATTTAGAAAAAAATACAGCGAACATTGAATATTTTTTTCCACTTACGTGGCACTGCATCCATTGTGTCAGAGTACAGTCACTTCCTAAAATCAATGGTTTCCCCCTTCTCAGCCACACGGCGTATGAATTTACCAAAAGCGGCACAGTCAGGTACAGAGAAACTTGTGGCGGAAACCAATGTCCAAACAGCATGCCCCCCCCCCCCCCCCCCCTGCACCGACCTGCACCGATTTTGTGCACCGTAATACATGCTCCGTGAGGATGAAAAGGGGAAACACTTTAGAAAAAAAAGTCTACTATGTGGGAAAAAAATCTGACAGTTAAACGAATACACATGCTGGAAGTAAACAGAATTTCCGCCGTGTGCATCGAAGATACGCATTTCAATAAATGTGTGGCTTAATTGCTTGTATGTAGAACTGACCGTGTTATGTATGCAAAAGTCGGTAGTGTCGGTGAGTACTTAACGCTTACGCATTGCAACAGGCCTTTCCATGGCGCAAAGCGATATATTATGTCCACATTTTTAGCATCTGATAAATTTCCTTTTGGCGATCAACATGTTCATGAATAGCCTGGACAATGATACAGAAAAAGGGGACAATTCAGAGTTTTTAACATTTGAAACTCAGAATTGTTAAAATTTGAAACTGTTAGGGATTCATTGACAGCTTTATGACAAGGGAGGGGTTGGTTGGTTGGTGCGATGATGCTGGGTATAACTTCCAGTTCCGGGGCGTCCTACTTATTTGGATTATAGTAGGACAAGGGCCTACTGTGCTTGTGGTAGGTGCGGGTTGGGGTGTGTGGACATTTTTCTTACTTTTATAACACTCTCTAATGTTGCCTTCTTAGTTCAGCTATACAAATGTACAGAGAAATATTTACACTCAACGACGATTTCCTTAGATGAACCTATACTTGGCTGACGATGTTCATTTATCCACGAACAACACACATTCAAGCAATCTTACGCGTAAGCAACGTAACGGATAGTTCAAATAGATGATTGGCCGACGTAACGATTGATATAATTCATGTCATAGTGACGGCTACTGTACTTCATTACCAAACACGTAACTATTATTCGTCCTTTGCTTGGCGTTTAATTAGTCAGAACTTCACGAATGAGTAAACAAAACTGATGTAAAAACATAGTATACATATAAAAGATAAATTCATTTGTCGGGAGTTCATGGAAATACGAACGCAATAGGTTCCGTGCTTTGTTGTTCCCAAATGGTGTAACGCAAGTTATTGTCAAAACAATAACAGCATGCATTTTCTTCTCAGAGTGTCAAAGTTTTGTTCCAGTCACTGCCACTTAAACCAAAAATAAACTTCAGTAAATATTAATTTATTTCTTCTTTTGATGCCAAGTTCAGATGTGCCAAGATTCCATAGACATGGGTTTGAAACAGTCTTTCCTAAAATTTTGATTCAGACTAAATGTGACTCAACAGCCGAAAAGAAAAGACTTGAAATAGGTCCATATAGTTATTTATCTTGAGGCATGCCTATTACGACCGGCCAAAACGTTGGAAAACTGTTGTTGTTTTTTTTGTTGTTGTTGTTATTGTGTGTGTGTGTGTGTGTGTGTGTGTGTGTGTGTGTGTGTGTGTGTGTGTGTGTGTGTTTCCTCAATTTGTTTTTCAAATAAATTCTACACTTGTTTTTACCTTACACCCGTGGACAATGCCACCATTCAAGAAGTTAGAAATTAAATACTTTGCTAAATAAAAGTAAGCTACAGAAAGTGCACTAACAATCGGGTTCACTTCAATAACAAATCATGAAAATTTCACTGTTTTAGCTGTGCAAGCCTTCCTTTTAAAGGGAAATTTTATCCTTTCTATTGCGCGTTTATCCCATATATTTCTTTTGGCTCTGCTTGTTTGGTAAGATTACCAGGGCGGGTACAAAAAGGCAAGGTAAAAGCCGAATTTCAGAAGTGAACTTTTCAAGTTTTTTTTCGGCATTTGAAAGCGTCTGGTGTCTTACCAGTATACATTTTAGAACTGATACTAAGAGCGTTTAAGACCATGATTCTGGCATATACACAGAAATCAAAACTAATAAGATGCCTGCATATAGAATGTGCATATATGAGGTTGTGAGGGTAATTCAAAAAGTCATTGTCAGCAATTACGCATGAATACACTACGGCCGTCGAAAGGATATGTAAACGCTCTAAAAATGGTATAAATGGGAGCTTAAACGCCATAAATTACCGTTTCTTGTCAATTTAAGTTGAAGTATGAGCAAATCCAGGCTAAAAAGCAACTTTTCACTTTCATACCATATAACAAAAATCACTACGATAAATAGATTTTTCTAACCTATCATTTACATTACTTATATATTGCAAAAAGCCAAGAGTTCATATTTCTGTAGACATATTTAGATATCGCAGCTTCTCCGAGACTTTGTAAATGGTATTCCGCGTCGTTGCGTGTTCACTGGGTGGTTGCTTAGTCCCGGTAGGCGGTGATTTTTTCTGACAATTGTCAACGATTTTTTCTGACAATGGTCCCGGATTTTTTTCCAAATTGTCAATGATTTTTTTCTCCGTGACGTCATAACACAAAACTGATGCGACAAAATGGTGAATTTTGTCAATTAAACCATTAATTTACAAATCTTAAGCCTATTCCTGGTAGATCTCAGTCAGATTAGATACAATACAAGTGTTTAACGTTGTCAACAGATAAATTAAACCCGGAAATTTTCATTTAGGGTACATCTTGATGAACTGTCCGCTCTGTCTATGTCTTCGAAGTTTACTATAGGAAAAGCTATTTTTAAGCACAAATCGGTGTTGGGAAACAAATTATATTACTTTTTGACACTTTACAATGATATAAATGGGTCTGTCAGCAGATTTTAATTTTTCATAAGTCCCGGATTTTTTCCTACAAGTCCCGGATTTGCTCCTACAATAGATTTTAAGCGCCTGATTTTTTCTGACAACGCAAACTACAAAATAAGTAGTCAGTATGAAACTTTATTGCGCATAGATTGAATAGCAAGATTTAAGCATGTCTCAAACTTTAATTGTGGTGCATAAATGGAAGACGAAATACTTGTTGGTCATTAAAAGACCAGCCTTTTCATTACATACAGACCATTCTATTGCTCCATATATAAAAATTTACAATGGAATATCGTGTAGTAAAGAGCTGAGATAAAAACAATATTCAGTGACCTTCCCAATGCAGGCGAGACTGCTGTTCTAAATCTACCAACTGAACGACGTGGCCATCTGGTCGTCCAATGCCAGGAAAGCTCAGTTGGCAGAGCAGTCCTAATCATTGCCTATCTTTTTACTCAGTAGTACCGAGAAGCTTGAAGACTCGAGTTCCGCCGCGGCCAGGATGTTTTTCTCGCATAGGCGGCGTAGAAGATTTATATATTTTCTTCAAAGTGTGCGTGCGTGCCTCTCTCTGTATGCCATACAGAACTTAATGCTTCAATATGGCGGAAACTACCGATAGCGAGTTACGGGTTTATCCGAGAGCTTACCTGTTCAAATAATGTCGAGTGTTATATGCAATTACATAGAAATATAATATAAAATGTGAAATTAAATACATATATGATACTACGACAATTTTTTATAAGTTATGATCATAAACTTCAGTCTTTGTCCGTTAATATGGTATAAAAATATACAAATTAACTTCATGTTTTGATACTTCCATCGGCTTTTGAAGTTTGAAGCTTCAGTCACATGAAATTATATAAGAATAATGTCGAAAATGCCTAAGAAGCTATGTTCAGCCTAAAATTTGAAAATCATCGGATTTTCTATAAAACTTTTATAAGTTATCACCACTGAGAGATTTTTATAAGGTTTACATTGATGTAATTTATTATAAAATAAGTATACTATAAGTTTCTTCCATCGATCTCTAAACATACAGAAAATTGCGTTTCGAAACAACCTCGCTCATAATAGTTTCAAATAGTTTAAGTCCAAATCCGCCTATATTGCTCAAAGGCTTAACACTTCATTTCTTGGTATTCGTGTTTTGTTTATGTATTTATATATGTGCTTTTATGATCTAACTAAGAAAGGAAGAATATTCATATTGTCTTATTAAGAAAGAAAGAAGGAAAGAAAGAATAAACGAATGGACACAAGAAAGGACAAAAGAGAAAGAAGCCACGTAACTTCTACACGTGACCATCAAAAATGAACAGACAGTTAATCGACTACTTGTAGTTTTAAAGATCCATTTATAAGCTAAAAAAACTTTGCAAACCAATTACATATTTTTGGTAATGCTCGATCAGTCTATTAATTATTATCATAATTGCTAATGTTTGTTCTAACATTTTTGATTGAAATGTATTTGAGTGTGGTGGGGCGTTTTTATCAAAGAAACCGAAATATGTTTTGTGTATCCCAGGGAAGAATCTTAGAATCCATAGAATTATATTTTTGACTGGCAGATTAGCTCATTCATAATCAGGAGACACGAAGATATATACACTGTATTGCTCTCTTAAGATATTACTGTCGAAAAAAAAATAATGTAAGAAACTAAATCATGGTGAAGATTTTCGCGTAACCGTGGTAGTGTAAGGATTAATCGCTATGGGAAAAAATTGCTATGAAACACTTTTCTTGCAAGGCTATAAATTTACTTTATTAGTAATATTTCTGTTCATAATGCAAGTTTGTCACTTTAATTTTATGACTGTTTTAGTGAGGCTAGCAAGGAGTATTGAAAGACATTTTTGTGATTTTTTTTTGTATTTTTGCTATAATATGAGTACTTACGATAATAAACCTGTGCACCTGCGGACACTTATCAGCCTCTGATATATGCAAACTGATAAGACTGAACAATGTCAGTTTGCGCAAGCTGATCGGAATTTGTTGACAATATACAGTACAATTAACATACTTATAATTACACGAGGATTAATCGATTATCGATCATTAAATCCGATATTACCTCTAAACTGTTTTCGTAATTGTCAAACCGTTAAAGTTTGTTAAAGTCATCATGACTTGAACAAAAATAAATGCAAAAAATATAAAGCTGCAATAGTCAATTTATGGAATTAATTATGTATGCAAACTGACTCAGACCAACTTATGCACTTGCAAAACACTGGTCTGAGTTTATGATCAGTTAATAATTTGTCAATATTAGTTGAATATGAGTTTGTACATAACCTTACCCGTGTTTCTGCACAAACCAAACTGATCCGAATTTCTGTTCAAAATATTTTAAACATTTGTTATCAAATCAGGCTGTGACTGTGCGAAAACCATTTAAAATTATCATGTGGAAATTAAATTGAGATAGAATTAAATGCAGTAAGAAATACGGAAAGAACAGTTGAAAGCTGCAAGGCACTGGTCAGCGTTCCGCCCATGGACAGGTCACTTTCTTTTCTGCTCAATGTTCAAAAGTTTCCTCATATGAGCCGCAATACGATAAGACGAACAAATTGGAATGTGCGCCCAGCGAAGACTCGGATCAGCCTGGACAGCCACCCGGTCTGAGCAGAGTCTGAACTTGCGTTCAAAGGGTAGCTAAGACTCTAAGCTACCTCCATGCCGATAGCGAAGCCTGTGATCGGTTCAGGCGGATGCCCAGGCTGATCTAAGACTTCGCTGGGCGTACGTTCACCTTTGTCGCGGCTCATTTAATTGTTTGCTCAAGACGTCAACTGAGTAGTCGCTGTCGATCGGAAGGTGTGAAAATACAGCTGGTCACACGTTTTGTCAAAACAATGCAATTTCAAAATTAACACCTGCTAACGGCAATGAAGGTCAGAAATGGATACTTAATCCGAACGTCATTCTTGTTATTATTTTTGTATGAAACAGTAATTTCAGTCGCGTCGCAACAAAATCAACGCAATGCCATAGCGCCCTGCCAAGACTCAGATCAGCCTTGGCAGCCGCCCAGACTAATCAGAATCTTCGCTGTGCGCTTACAGGACAGGCAATGGTCTAAGCTACCTCTATGCGGACAGCGAAGGCCCAGATCAGATGGGCGAGCGCACACGCTATTCTGAGTGTTCGCAGGGCGCACATGCCAATTTGTTTTTGTCGTGGTATTGCTCATTAGTTTATTTACTTTTGTTCGCAGAAAAACAGAGAAAGTCAGACTAATCTTAAATTTCTATCTTATTGTTTTAAATAGCGCAGCTTAGTTACATGCCGAAAGACACAGTCTACATAAATCTTTTAAACAGTTTCGTCAAAACAGAAAATCAAGAGAAAACGTTATCGTTCCTGTTGAGTAGTGTTTTAACGTCCCAGTAAAAAAATTTAGTCGTCGAGATGTTGCCTCTGAATTAGTATTGCTCGGCCTGCGATAAATGACACCCAGGACTAGCAGCTCTGTCGCAGAAGCACCAGGCAGCCAGTCTATTTCGCGAGCCCCGATGGGCCGGGTAAAAGGAAAAAAAAATAGAAATGAGAAAACCTATGTGGGTGGATGGGTATCTGTATCAGGCTTAATCTTTCCATAAAGATAAGACCGTAAAAGGGATAGAAATATCATAATTTCATTATTATAAGTAATTTCATGTTTTTGTTGTCAGAAACTAAATCAAACCGCTGTCAAAACCTGACCAATAATCAGATTTATTTTCTCGCCAATTCTTACGAAATTTGACCTAAATATCAGAGAGAGAGGGGAAAAACGAGACTTATTAAAACGAGAAGGAGCAACTGAAAAAGTAAATTGATTTGATCTGAGAAAAAAAAATGAAAATCCACATTGTTAAAAATTAAAAATGTTTCCATCCAGCGCATTCGTATTGTTAACACAGTGATGACAAAACCGGCTTCAGAGAAGTTCAACACCTGTCCTGGGATATGGACATCGATATGACATTCCAAATATCGATTAATGCCTATCGCTCCCCGGGTCTAAGGGAAATAACTGCATTCACATTAATACTCTCTCCAGGTAACAGGTAACCGATTACACTACTCAGCCCGAATTGAAGACATAAGCTCCAGTTGTGTGTGTGTGCGCGCGTGTGTGTGTGCGAGCGTGCGTGCGTGTGTGCGCGCGCGCGCGTGTGTGTGTGTGATTCCAAAGCATAAATTTGTACTATCTTTGGTGTATAAAAGCTACCTGTTCCTCACTGTATAACTTAGTTAATGTGAGGCTTGATAATTCTGAAAGCAGTGCACATGTCCAGCCGGTGCTGGAGCCCCGGTAGCTCTGTAGGTTAAACGCTGGCTTGCTGATCTAGCGGTCCCGAGTTCGATCCCCGCTTGAGGCAAGAATTTTTTCAAAGGTAAACGTGGTTCCATTGCACACAGCCTTTCATTATCGTCCTCCCAACGTCCTGATATGACTGAAATACTGTTGAAAAGGACGCAAAATCGCGTCATCCATCCATCCAACCAGTACTTCTCTTGAGGGCCTGTACAGTTTTGTATACAGCACTGCAAAACTTTAACAGAAAAAATTCTGAAAATTCAGAAAGGAAAAGGAAAACACCAAAGAAATGAAAATAGCATACTCGGTTTAACTGCGGCTGCCAATGACCAGTCATGAAATGTGCAACTCCGGCCATGCCCCTAGCAGCGGCTACTGTATTATAAAATGAGTCGAAATGAAGTAAGTGATTCCAAAAGACCAGAACTTATACAATCTACACTATGAATGAATACCTAGGGACGATTAAGGGCCGTCACAGGGTACCTAACACCAGTTTCAGTGAAGTTTCAATAAAATATGCAAACCCAGCCATGCCCCCAAGCAGCATCTGGGCTACTCTATTTTCAGAATGACTCGAAATGAAATCAGTGATTCGAAAGGACTAGAAATTATATAATCTGCACTATGATGGAGTACGGGGAGACTTAACGGCCGCCGCACAACACCTCCAGCATCCTGTGAAGTTAAATAAGATTTGAAATGTTAGGGTTTTTGGAAGCAAGAAATGGTCAGAAAGAATGAAAAAAAGCGGACTATGCTTATTGAGTCTGCACTTGAGAAGAGGACTCAATTAAACAAAGACTTCTGGTATAAGTTCTTTTACGTATTCTTTGCTTCTAAAGGGTCATATTTCCGATTTCATCACCATGATAAGGCATACATGACAGAAATGCTTTTGATGTTCATTCGGTGAAGTAAATTTAGTTCCCACCCTGAAAAAATCTATCTGCTGTTACTATGCTGCTAGTTTAAGACCCTGAAATGCAGTGTAAGTGGTAGGAAAAAATCCGGGACACTGTAGGAAAAAATCCGGAACACTAAAGCCGTTGTAGGAAAAAATCATTGACATTTGCAGTAATTTTTGCCCTTAATTTGCCGAGGCTATTTCACAAAGAAAACTATGACAAACGACAAAATACGCCTATAGAATGCTCAAGTAAACAGCCTGATTGCGAAAGATCCCAAGAAAGTATTGAAAATAAGTTCGTTTACTCACCTTATTGCTCCGTCACGCTTATGAGACATACATTGTCAGAAAAAATCGTTGACGATTGTCAGAAAAAATCGCCGCCTACCGGGACTAAGCAACCACCCAGTGGTGTTGTACCTAAACGAAAACTCTTCAGAGCCACCTCCTATTTATCTGGCTACTGATGGCAACAGTTGATGTTTTCAATTTATCGCATTTTCTCAGAAACTTCTCTAAACCATGCACATGCATTCTTCTGATGATTGCATCAAATTAGAAACGTTAAGGTGAATTAAAAGAAAAAAAAAAACTCGCCCACATTTTCCGTTCAGAGTCCTGGTTTCTCTATAGGAACTGGTTTTCGGTCACTGTCCAATATGGCGAAGGTGACCGTATTGAAAACTCAGCATTGCAATACTGTTATTGTAGCTTTGCTGAAACTAAGATTGAGATTTGGCTGATACCATCCATGTACATATATTCTTGGGGTAGAGGAGAGAGGGGAGGAGAAAATATTAAGATGCATTATTAAACATCTCCCTCCCCCTCCCCCCAACCCCCCCCCCCCACACACACACATTTCCTGAATAAATATACGTATATCCGTATTTATAGGCGTTTCCATACATTCAAATGGGGTAGCATACAGTAATGTTGGCTGGGCATTGTGTAGACATTGACGAAGCTGAGATGATCCAGTTATCGTGCCCATGTCCCTAGCATGCAAACAGTGAGGACAATGAAACCTGTCTCGGCTTCAGAATCGACGAAGTTAACAGGTAGGTAGGCAGGATTGTTTAGCCAGGCGCACAGGCAGACAGGCAGATACACGGTAGGAAAACAAAGCCCGTGGTAGCCATCAAACTTCCCAAAATTTGATTACGTCATCAAGCTCGTGCAAGTTTTCGAACGAGCCATTTCACCGGCAAACAGGTAAGTTGTTTTCGTTCTTAAGGTGGTGATAATCACTGATTTGGGGCAAAGACAAAAATCTGCATAAAACACTCAAAATACCACTGATCTTTCCAAAACTTAGCATATGCCTTCTCTATGTTGTTTCTCACAATTCAGTCTCCCAAAATGCAGCATTTGTTAATGTTAAAAAGTGTTTTTATAAGGAAAGATCAAAGGGTAATTTTGTGCGCAATAATCTGAAAAAAATAATATTGTTATTGAAAATATACTTAGTGCTGAAAGTTCCTTGTTGCATAATTGAGAGCGAGCTAGCAATTATTTTTTCAAACTCTTTCACACATTATCAGGCGGAGCAGATGAAAAAAGATGCGGTCTGTGTCCAAATTTTTTGTCAAAACACACAGGTGAGACAGGTGAGACTATTTTAACAAGGTTGAACAATTTCATCTACACACCAGTGATCATGTAAGTAATGTATTATTTATACTGTAGGTGTTACATAGGTATGCTTGCGTACCCTATATTTAATAAATGCGTCCAGTGTACATTACCTTGTACATGGTTGAACATTTGAGAAAAAGCTACCGTTTTCATCTGGTCTATATTACAATTTGAGAAAGAGTTGGAATAAATAATTGCTAGGTTGCTCTTCATTATGCAATAACGCACCTTCAGTACTCTTTAAATTTTCAATAATGATGTTGATTTTTTTGATTATTGCGCAGAAAACTACCCTTTGATCTTTCCTTATAAAAACACTTTTTAAGCAGCATATACGTCTATTTTGTATTCTAAACTGTAAAGAACAACAAAATAAAGAAGTATGCTAACTTTCAGGGAGATACCTTACTTTTTTATGGTTTTATGCAGATTTTTACATTTACCATAAATCACCACCTTAAGCCTTACCCAACGGGCAACTTTAGCATGCATACAATCATATGCGGTCTTCATACTAGGATTCGTCACTACCTAATTTTTGTCATAAGTTGCTGTATTTTTACGAGGATTCATGAATTTTTACCGATAAATCAGAAGGTCCCTACCACGGACCGGCAAAGGTCTTGAGCGTAAAACTCTTTTCATGCTTGTAACAACATACTTCGGAATCAGGTATTATCATGGACTAATCTTACTAATACTTTTCCGCTTTTACTTGATTAATAATCTTTTCTTCGCGAGAAAAGTGATTTTTTTTTTGCCGCGTGGTTGCTACCATGGATACAAGTTCGATACGCAAATGATAGTAGGTTCCACGGACAATGTGTTTCAAAATGGGAGACGCATATTTTAGTGTGGTAGTAACCTTCCCTAAGCTTACGCTATAGTTACACCTATAGATGAGGCACCCAGCAATTTCCAGCATAATACTCTTGTTTGATCCCTATAGTGAAAAGTTTCCATGGACTTGTGTCTAGTGTCAACAACATTTGGTTTATACTTAATGACATAATAATAGTTTTCATTATCATAATGTTCATAAAAGCCATTGTCAGTTACATTTGTTTCATTTTTATGCCCCCAACTTCGAAAAAGTTGAGGGGGCATATTGGTTTGGGCCTGACTGTCCGTCCGCCCGTCCGTCCGTCCTTCTCTCCTTTCGTACGTACGTAACGCCTCATTTTCTCAAGAACCGTAACTGCTAGGGCCTTGATATTTCATAGTGGGTAGACTATCAAAAACTAGAGGACACGTATTTTTTTTTCTTGTCCATCAGCCTTGTACTTGCAGAGTTATGCCCCTTTTCTTAAAAATTAAATGAAAGTTTGTTCCCCAAATACCGTTTGAGCTAGGATGCTCATATTTAGCATGTTGCTAGGGCCTAAGGTGTAGATCACCTGATTAACTTTCGGGCAAATTCCGTGAAAAAATGACTGAATTATTACCCTTTATTGAATTTGGCATTTTTCCAACTTTTGAACCATTTGACCTAGAACCCTAATTTTTGATTTAGTATTAGTATTTGAGGTGCTGATCATTCTGATGCTGGTAGCATTTTGATGCATTCATTATGAACAGAGTTATTCCCCTTTTGTCATCTGTATTAAACATAATTATGGGTGGTCTATTTCTCAAGAACAATAACTGCTGAGGCCTTGATATTTATAAAATGAATAGACCATGAAAAAATGAGCAGACCCGTATTTTTCTTCTTTTCCGTCTGCCATGTATTTACAGAATTATGCCCCTTTATCAAAAAATACACGAAAGTTGGTCCCCGCCCCCCCCCCCAAAAAAAAAATGGGAATACCGTTTGAGTTAGGATGCTCATATTTGGCACAACACTCCCATGGATAGACCATAAAAAATGAGCATACCCGTATTTTTTTCTTTTCCGTCTGCCATGTACTTAAGCCCCTGTCACACTGTCACGATATCTCTGGCGACAAGCGGCGATTTACGGCGAGATTGAACTCGCAGTAAATCGGCTTGGATGACCACGAGTTACAAAATTATTTTCTGTCAAACCATTTGTACGAGTAGAGCACGAGATCTCTTCGATATTTCTGACCAAAATGTACGAAACTAGTACGAGTTTGTCCCGAGTATGTTCGACATTCCTACGATACTGTTTCGATACTTGTTCGATATCATTACGAGTTTGTACGAGTTAATACGAGTTTTGTACGACAAGGTACGAGTTCGTACGATATGGTAGGATTTATTGCGATCTTTGTTCGACGTAGTACTACATCATCCGAACCTTGTTCGACTTTGTGCGACATAATGCGATTTCTGTACGAGTTCTCCAGCATTTTTGGGTGTATAAATTGGTGAATACCGCAGATCAATGATCATAGTCTCATTGGTTACCGAATGAAAAACACGACTCTTCAACTTCCACAAAGGCTTCTTAGACTTCGTTAACTGTTGGAACTGAAGGAAGATCATGCCGAAATTGATCTTGGCCTCGCCCAGCTGCTCCGGCAGAGAAGGAAGAGGGGGGCTCCTAGAAGATTTTGGATCAGACCATGATTCATGAGGCGAAAAGACTTTGGACACTATGATCGTCTGATTCATCAACTGCGGACTGAAGACCATGAAGCTTTCACCAAAGTGTAAAAAAATTCCGTACATTTTACGGTAGAATACCTGGCAACCAGCTGCCAATCCATTTCCCGTTATTTTTACAGGCGCCCGTAAACGTTGGCGGAATCATCGCGCAGAGCGCTTATTGTTTTAGTCATATAGCCCTTCAACACTATAAAGATATTTGCGAGTACGGTCAGGTAACATAATTCTACCATATCGAGATTTCAAAATATGTTCTAAAGGCAGACGCCATAAAAATAAGGGAAACTGGACTGGCAGCTGATTGCCAGTTGTTCTACGTAAAATCTACGGATTTTTTTTTACATTGCAACTTCCTGAGATTACCACCTGAAATGTTCTGAGAGCTTGAGCAGAGACTTACTCCTTGGCTGCTGAAACAGGACACGTGGTACCGAGAGTCCCTGAAAACGGGATTGAAGCTTGTTAACACCCTGAGGTACTTGGCCACAGGAGAAAGCTGCAAGAGCCTCATGTATGGGTTACGAGTGCCACACAATACCGTCCTCACGGGGATGCTTGTCTTGGGGCTGCTCCCTATCCCCTGGAGATACCTCATCCACATTAGACACATCTTCCCTAAGAAGTGGCGTTGGGTATCTCTGGGAGGTGTACCAGCTCCTTTTTTTTCGTTGCAACTTTTCCCTGTTTCTTGGAAGCCATTATCATGCACTGATAAACGTAAAATGAACGTATGCTGAATACTGCAATGAGATGTTAACTCAGCGACGGTAACATTGACACTGCTGGACAATGACATAGCTAATATTTATTATAGGAATGAATTTTATTTTGTGGATTTTATCGATGTGTAAACGCCGGCGAATCACTCACAAACTTAACATAAAGCCCCGAATCACTCACTTTCGGGCTTTATGTTAAGTTTGTGAGTGATTCGCCGGCGTTTACACATCCATTAAATGCACAAAAATAAAATTTACTTCTTATAATTCCAACTCGGTTATTTTTACCTTAAAATGTCAGTTATACCGAGTATTTTAGAAACTGCCACAAAGAAAATAGTCCAAGTTAAGTAGTTCCCGATTTCTGGTTCAGGGGATTTATCGAAGTATAAACGCCGTTTAGGGCGCGTTTACACGACCAAAGTTTCTATGACAAAGTAGGTTTGTCACAGAAAAAATTGCTCGTGTAAATGCCAAAATATGACAATGTTTCTTTGACAAATATATATGGTAAAGTTACTTCGATAAATTAAATTTGTTCGTGTAAACGGAGAACTTTGCTAAAGATTATGTAATAAAGAACATTGCTACAAGCGTGGAAAATGTGACAAAGATTTTGTTTCATCGCTGCAGGTAACTTTGACGAATAATATTTGGTCGTGTGAACACTGCAGCAAATATTTCATTGCCAAAGTTTATGTGACAAAGATTCTATGGCACATTTTCTTTAACAAATAATTTGCTCCGTGTAAACGCAACATGTTTGTCATACTTTCTTTGTTAAAGTTTCTGTGACATAGAAACTTTGCTCGTGTAAACGCGCCCTTACTGTACGCTCTTAGCCAATCAAATTGCGCTGAATAAGCAGTAGAAAATTGAGTTGGAATTAGGGCGCGTTTACACGAGCAAAGTTTCTATGTCACAGAAACTTGAACAAAGAAAGTATGACAAACATTTTTCGTTTACACGGAGCAAATTATTTGTTAAAGAAAATGTGCCATAGACTCTTTGTAACATAAACTTTGGCAATGGAATATTTGCTGCAGTGTTCACACGACCAAATATTACTCGTCAAAGTTACCTGCAGCGATGAAACAAAATCTTTGTCACATTTTCCACGCTTGTAGCAATCTTCTTTGTTACATAATCTTTAGCAAAGTTCTCCGTTTACACGGACAAATTTAATTTATCGAAGTAACTTTACCATATATATTTGTCAAAGAAACATTGTCATATTTTGGCATTTACACGAGCAAATTTTTCTGTGACAAACCTACTTTGTCATAGAAACTTTGGTCGTGTAAACGCGCCCTTATAGAAGATTATCATGACTCGAACGGAACTCGTAAAGCACTCGCCAATTGTCGTATAGTTGTCGACAATCCTGGAAGGGATCTCGTGGAGAATTCCCCATATTCGGCACAGTATCGTACTCTATGTCGCAGCTACTCGTACCCAACTCGTCGTATATCGTACTATACTATATCGCCAGAACTCGCTTGTTGCTTTGGAACGTGCGACAATAGGCGACAATGTGTACGATAGTTGTACGACAATACACGAGTGAGTTGCGAGTTCGCTACGAGAATTCTTTGGACGGCGAGAATTTTAAACAGTTTAAAACCTCCCGACAATATGCGAGTTAAGACGATGCTGGTTCGACTTTAGACGAGATATGGCGACATCTCCTCCACTTTCCCTCGACATGTGGCGAGTTATAAACTCGCCGGTTATCGTAGCCAAACTCGTGACAGTGTGACAGGGCCTTACAGAACTATGCCCCTTTTCCAAAACATTACATGAAAGTTTGTTCCCAAATTCCTTGAAATACCGTTTGAGCTAGGATGCTCATATTTGGCATACTGCTAGTGCCCAAGGTGTAAATTACCTGATTAACTTTTGGGCAAATTCTGTGAAAAAATGACTGAATTATTACCCTTTATTGAATTTGGCATTTTTCCAACTTTTGAACCGTTTGACCTAGAACCCTAATTTTTGTTATACTATTAGTATTTGTGGTGCTGATCATTCTGATGCTGATTGCGTTATGACGCATTCATTATGAACAGAGTTATTTCCCTTTTCTCATCTGTATAAAACATAATTATGGGTGGTCTATTTCTCAAGAACAATAACTGCTGAGGCCTTGATATTTATAAAATGCAAAGACCATAAAAAATGAGCAGACCCTTTTTTTTTTCTTTTCCGTCTGCCATGTACTAATAAAATTATGCCCCTTTTTCAAAATGTTACATGAAAGTTTGTTCTCAAAATCCTGAAAATACCGTTTAAGCTAGGATGCTCATATTTGGCGTACTGCTAGGGGCTAAGGTGTAGATCACCTGATTAACTTTTGGGCAAATTCCGTGAAAAAATGATGATGAATTATGCCCCTTTATTGAGTTTGGCATTTTTCCAACTTTTGAACCGTTTGACCTAGAACCCTAATTTTTGTTATACTATTAGTATTGAGGTGCTGATCATTCTGATGATGATTGCGTTATGATGCATTCATTACGGACAGAGTTATTCTCCTTTTCTCATCTGTATAAAACATAATTATGGGTGTTCCATTTCTCAAGAACAATAACTGTTGGGGCTTTGATATTTATAAAATGGGTAGACCATGAAAAAATGAGCAGACCCGTATTTTTCTTCTTTTCCGTATTTACAAAATTATGCCCCTTTATCAAAAAAATACACGAAAGTTTGTTCCCCCCAAAAAAATGGGAATACCGTTTGAGCTAGGATGCTCATATTTGGCACACTCCCAGGGGCTAAGGCGTAGCTCATCTGATTAACTTTTGGGCAAATTCCGTGACAAAATCAGCAAGTTACGCTAGACATCCAAAGTTTGACACCTTTAGTAACAAGCATATGGTTGAGGCATAGTGTTTCACAAACACACTTTCTAGTCGATTTCGGTTCCATTTGCAATTTTTCAAGGTTTTCAGCATCGATATTTTGCTCATCCCAGTTGATGTTTACCCACTCCTTGTCTTCATTTTCTTGAATTGGTGGAAAAGCAAACAACACTCTTGTTGACTTCATGCGTCTGTGCATGGGCGACATCCAATACTTACTGGGGATTTTCTAAAAAAAAAGAACTAGGCAGTGGTGATTAAATGGTGATCTTTCTTTTCCCGTCCTTTTTGGGAGATGGTGAGAACTGCAATTACCGAAAAATGCATTGTATTTTAAAGCGAACAGCTTTAGGCTGTCTGTTTCGGGGATTTTTTCGTCTTTGTGGAGTTAAAGACGACTTTTTCTTCATGTTTCTGAAATGAAACACGTTGTTTCAAATTATATTCTAAAATCTTTATTTGAAACCACGCTATTCGAATATCTTAAAATGAGCCCCGCAATCGGGGCAATATACGCATGCTTTAGTCCTTCGGATAGATCTGTAGCTCGTTCAATTAGCCACACACAGGTACCAATGTGCTCATAAGAATCGTCTGTAAGACATGCCCGATGGATGTAGCTCCAAAACTGAATAAGAGGCACACATAAAATAGTCTGAAATATTGTCATACGGACGTAACTATAACAGTAAGGGGAATGGCCGTATTTATATGACACATACCATGTTCACCTCATCTACCTTGCTATAAATTTTATCAAGCTATTCCAGTTGGTAGCCACATTTAAGTATTTTGTACATCTGTGGCAATTACATGCCCGCTTACACGCCAATGACATGTTTAAATCAAACCAAGATAGCGGGCAAATAGGATCATCTCACTTATAACAATGTGTCCGTGGAAGCTATCATTATTTACTTGCCGATTTTTCGTCCGTGGCAGCTACCAGCCTGCAAACATGGCTTGTCATCACAAAACTAGCCAGGCAGATTCAATGAAATTGGAATGAAAGTGAGTGGATTTGAATACACACTTCAACCACAGCTAACTCTGGTACTAAAATATCTCTTCTTGAAAATAAAGCCGACTTTCTGTGCAAAATCGTCGTCGTCCGTGGAAGGGACCATACCGCTTTTCGAGACATTTTCACAAATGATCTCAGAAACGACAAGCACACACTATAAAGAGACAATAGCGACGTCAATCGGACATAAAGCCGCAAATGATGACATACTGCTATAACTGTTAGTTCAGCTACGTCAATAAAAAGAATTTACCTCTCTGCCGGAAAATTGTTCCTCCGAAATGGAGCACAAGCTAATGACGCAGTACACAAATGGTAGGTACCACGGATCTTGTTTCCCTACCGTGAGATGGGAGGACAAAATGACTAATTCACGAAATCCAGTGGTTCTATAGGTAAATGGGTCGTACGCAGAGGCTTATAACTACTCGTACGGCATGAGAAAAAAAATCAAACGTAGGTCTGATAATCGACAAACACATGTACAGCCTAGTTAAACGACAGTTTTTTGTGTGTGTTTTTTATCTGTAAACAATCATCCTCCCCGGCACCCCGCCTCTCCCCCGCCCGCTCCGTCCACCCAATCCCATACTCTAGGGTCACGGCCAAGGTACTCTCGTACATCAAACTTGATTTATTTTACACACCAAAACATAAAAAATGCAATCAAAACTTAAGATGCTGTCGAGGATATTGGCTGCTGTTTTTCTAGAAGTTTTTGCGAACGCTTATTTTCGCGCTTAAGCTGCCTAAAATATTTCCGATGGGTTAAACTCGCGCTCCAGACTGGTTGGACAATCATTTAGTGCGTAAAATTGATATTTCGTGCAAGTGCAGAGGTCTGTGCATAAATAATACATTTACATCACTTTGAAGCCTCCGAAGTGTCCGTTTAGGTAGTATTGGTTTTCGTCAATACGGTAGATAACGTTATACGTTAAGCTTATGCGGAACATCTCTGGTAGGACTGAAATACTTTTTAAAAGGACAGTAATACTGATATGCCTAATCTGCGACCTTAACTTCACACATGTATAGTTCTTTCAGGATTAGTTTCTGGCTGGAGCTGAAACAGACCACTAGCAGCCACCGTCGCAACCACTATGTAAGTTTTCTAACATTGCATTACAACATAAGATTGCAAGGTTATATAGCTAATATTACATTGACTAATTTGCTGACACATTTGTTATGTGTACTTTTGTGAAGAGTTGAACGCGACAATACTGTTGACTGAATCCTTTATATTTGTTCTAAGGAGCGGCGGTAGGGTACTGGATAACACTCTGGACTTCCAGTCCAGGGGTTTCAAGATCGATACCCCGCTTCTCCGGTCTTTTGGATGAGACTCTAAACCGAGGTCCCGTCTCCGTATGACGTAGTTGTTGGTGGGCCGTTAAACTCGAATTCACTCACTTACTCACTATTTGTTCTGATTGCATTTACGTTATTGAATTCACTTTACAATATGTGCTTCAATTCCAAATAAAATACATGTATTATTTAAACCAATACTGTTGGTCTCATTCCTTACTTTGCCATCACATACATGTATATATTTTCGAGTCCTTATAGGCTTTAATTTCATTATATCTAATACTGCTCTGAAAATAAAATCAGAAGAAAAAAACAACAAAAAACATTTGATTAGCCCCGGTATCAATACCTGATATTTTCAAGCTGGTGTCCAGCTGACAGTTAGGCTAGGGGACATCATTTTTCATTTCTTACAGTTTCACCTATAACATCAGACACAGGATCGCTTGTCATCGTTTGACAGGTTAGATGAAGCGTAAGGTTTACCGTTAGGTCTACTAGCCAATCAGCGCAGGTGCACTGGGAGCCAAAATGACGTCGACAGATGGCGGTATAAAACAAATTAAGATCTCATACTCATTCAGGCGTTTCTCGACAAGGTAACCGGAGCTTAAATTAGCAGTCGTTACCTTCGTAGGACAGGATGAGGTTTCTACTGCTTTTCGTGTTTCTAGGTAAATATAATATTTTATAGCATATATTTCTGTGCGGCGGGATTATATTCCTATCTTTCATTTTATTGTATTGTTAGAGCTATCTCATCTTTAAGACTAAAACCGTAACTAGGACCGGAAGCGTTAAACGTAAACGTATATAAAGCTTAAAAAGTAAACGTTAAATACGTGCAAGAGAAATCATGATGCAATACGCCTTTTTTCTTTGGCTTGGTTTCGAACACACGCACTGTGCTCAGCTAAAATGACATATATATATATTAATGAATGCGAGTACAGTATATTTAAATGTACCAAGGTGGTGTCTGAAATCATTTTTCTTGCACACATTCGTGCAGAAAGATCCTGTCGAAAAATAAAACGAGAGTGCGACCTTATCCTTCACACACATATGTAAAATGTGCTATGTGAAAAATAAGACCAAACAATTCTATCTAGACATCGTCTGGCACCCTGAAACTTACTGCTTGTAGGATCCTTACATTCTTTAAGGATCCTATGACAGTTGCACTGTAAATTTGCCGTTTAAACTGGTCAAAATAAATTTTCGTCACACCAAGCAATTTCCATAGGAACTTTTTGCCCTCGAGCTCTCGTTAACGACAATTAATAAATTTTCTGATTTTTAGCACACAGACTGGTGGACAAATTCATGTTTTATAATGAAATGAATCGAAAATAGGATTTTGTTTAAAGATACGTTACCTTGAATGCCTCCACTTTGCAGCTATTTGTATATTATCATTAAACACATTATATATGGGTAGCGAAATGAGTCAGGGGCGAGAGCGGGGTTGGATGAGAGGAGGAGGGGTGGGATGAATACTCTGAAAATTCGGTGGGGTAATATAACCCAAATACGACAAAAATAGGCTAAAGACAATAGTACTGGGAAACTATTGCATATTTTCAGCAAATGTTGTATACTCTAGCATCTGAACATAACAATCAATGTCAAAAAGAAAACCTAAAAGTGGGCATATTTTTGATAACCAAAAATGTTCAAACGAGTCATACTAGATAATAGTTATCCTAGAGACAAGATAATTTTCAAAAACAGGCTTTAAAATATAGTCTTAGTCATAAATGTATTTAAAACTGCACTAAAATTGGCTTCTATAGAAACCTGCTATAAACTGTAAAGAAAATTTGGAACTATCCGAGGTCCCTTTATTGGTCATTTGTAGTAATGTAAACTAAGTAAAATTTTCAGAAGTTTTATATATAGAGGATCTTACATGAGTGCTCATATATTATTGAATTTATTAAACGAGTTGGGGAAAAAGCTAAGATGCGAGGCTTTGCCGATCATCTTATCGTTTTCCCCCAACGAGTTCAATAAATTCAATAATACATGAGCACGAATGCAAGATTCTATTTATCATATGACGCTAAAATCATATTTTATGAGCAGATTTTGCACTAAAACGTCACGACTTCACCATTAGAAAACGCAACGTTTTTATGGACGTAACGCATAACGTTGCGACGTAATTTGCATATTTAATCCACTAGTGGATTATCGTTTTTAATGCATGGCTTTATTACACTCTCAGAAGCGACGTCATATGATAAAAAAATTTAAGTATATTACCGTTTCGATTTACGCCTTCCAGCATCGAAATGTAACAATGAAACCCAATAGTAGACTCAAACGATGCGCCAGCCAAGTTTTAGGGCCTTTGCTATATAAAAAGCTCAATATCGCCTCGTCCTATCTTCAGCAACTGCTCATTATTACTTCAGCGTCCTATCTTCAGCGACTTCAGTCGCACTGTTCAGACGCGGTGTGGTATTATGCACAAGTTACATAATTCAAATTTTGTTAATCTATCAACAAAGATGTGGCTTGAGTTTCAGGAAAAACAGCATTACTGGGCACAAAACGCCGTTTACACACAAGTGTGACGAATGCTTCGGCATTATCAACAGCTGCGACTGGATTTTTAACACTTACAAAAATGCGTTTTAAGAAAAATAAGGTATTCCTAGGTTGATATATGACTTAATCAGATAATTTTCTGGTATAACCCAAATATCCTTCCCTTGTAAATTAGTATGGGTTAAAATATATTCAACTTTTCATCCGTTGTCATAGTAGAAATTGGTTTTTATCAAGAAGTCAGAGCAGTATGCATCAAACATTTGCATAATATTTCTTCTAAACGTGTCTATCTCCATAAGTTAAGTAAGGGATTTTCTTTGATCCTTTTGACAGCATTTCAGTCATTTCGGGCTTATTCTAGACTCATACTCTAGACGATCACTTTTTATTCATTTGGACCTTTTTGCTGCTATTCAGTCTTTAAATCGACAGCATTATCAAAATTAAGAAATTACAGTATGTTTTTCTCTGGCTTTCGTCACCAGATCATGTCAGGGTCACTGTTGAGGCTTGAATAGCCGAAACTTCGAAGTATGGCCCATCTTCCTTGTTTTTAATGTGTTCTCTGCTCTTGAAGGAACTCTTATAGATTTTAACTATTGTACAGCTACAGAAATCTCTTGTGTGCTGAACTTTGTTACTTAGATGTTGTTGTGCTCAAAGAGGGGTTGTAGTTCTGAAATGGTTATGAAAAGGACGTAGTTTCGACTCTATCTTCGATTATTCTCTTGGCTGGATTATCTCATCCCAACTATTCTCCAACCTATTTCCTCTGTATTTGACATTGCGCGTGATGGAAATACTGTGGAACTGCTCAACCTGATGACCAGTCTTCAAAGTGGACAAACAGAGTGTGAGACGTAATCCGGAGCAGTATTGTAATAACTGTCAAGTGGGTAATAAACTAGTTTAATGACACGTTGACTCAGCCGAATTTTGCTGCAAATTAAAACTATCCTAAAGTTTAAGCACCAGGAAATATTGTTTATTTGATGTCCGTTAATATAGGAAGTTAAAATATTAAATGTCATCCGTTAGTCCTATATCGTGTAACTAGCTGGGCGATTTATGATAAACCAGTCATGAACAGCGTCCCATAAAATGCACATTTTCAGTGTAGGCCCAGATCAAACGCTGCAGAACACTGTATGTTTGCGTTAGGTACAGGAGTTTTTGTATGAAGAAAAAAAAGTAAAAAACTAAAGTGAATAATAAGGAGACACCTCTTCTATTGGAAGTAGATCTATTCGAGCTGTGTTGAAGAAGAGTCCCATTGGGAATAATGGGGTTTATTTAATAATGAGCAAAACTTAGGTGAATTTGAAGTAACTGTGTTCTCTTTTGTTGCTATAGCAGCCAGAATTTCTTGCTGACAAAAAATACAGATGTTCATTATCTTAGCCACATGCAGAGATTTACAAGTTAATCTTAGATACCTTTCGAGATGGCAGGATCTAGTGTTTCCGGAAGGCCGGAGGCTAGCCTATCAAAACCCTCCATACAAAAACCCTCATGACATAATAAATTTTATGCAGCAGTAGCCGTATCCGTAGCGAAACACATGTTTGTCTACGAATGCAGCTACTCCAACACAGTAGCTATATTCGTATCGAGGGAAGGCTTATACGGTACAACAGACCCCTATGTTTTGTCATGAAGAAAACGCGCCAGGCTTTAGATTAATTTCTATCTAAACCTTTGTTTGTACATATACCAATATTAATTATTGTCAAAGAAAGTAATACGACTCTCAATTTTTGGCTGATAAAATATTGTGACAAACGAATATTCGACAGTGCTGATTTCCCATTCGTTTTCGTAGCCCCGCCAGAATGATGGCGAAATGGCGTTAAATGTCACCCATGTGCATCCGTGCGTCCATGCATCAGTTGTCCGCCCATTCATCGGTCGTGTCCAGGCCAATTCCTAAACTGCATATGTCATTTATTCATAAAATTTCACGTATATGTTGATCATATCGAGACGACGTGTCGTAAATAAGGAAGATAACTTTCGCTGTTTTGGTTTTTGAGTTATCAGCCTTGCCAAATATCGTGTCCAAAAATCCATGTTCAGGCTTTAACTCCAATCAGCCACGACGCTTCAAATAATGTGTTATCTTATCTAGAACCACATATATGTACTATGTGGCATACCATAATGTATTTTGACACGTGCAAATTCGGATAAATTCATCTGTGCATTATCGGTATTTTGGTCGGACATGATCGTATGGTAATAATTTGTTGTATGAAATTGACGGGATAGCGCCGCTTTTCAGGCAGTGACAGTTCGTGTGATTTACCAGATCTGTTAATATATATCATGTGTTTTTTGGTTAGTGACACCCAGAATGACAGGTTGATCAACATGATTGATAATATAATAGTAGTATAATACAGCCGACAGATATAGTACACGACGAGACATTAAATACTTGACGGCTAACAGCTTTGATGGCCTTGTCAAGTAGATGCCTATCAATCATCATGATAGAAACAGGAAAAAAAACTATCCACGAAGTGTGGGTCAGTAAATACGAGCAGATCGGTTATGCCTGCTAAACACATATAGCCAGCTTCGATTAAGACCAGTCCGATGATTTGTTGTTGTTGTTGTTGTTTCAGGTCTCGTAACGATTCCGGTGATTTGACGAACTTTGATTCACCTCTATTTGCCGTTCTCAGCATCATGTTCGCAATGAGCTCTCGCCTGTAGGGGCGGTCTGATCCGCTCTACACTGTTAACACTTATAAGATTTGCTGTTGCCGGATGGACAACTTATGAGCAAGTAATTCTTATTGCAAATATATAGTTAAAAAATCCCGATGCACAAGTAATCTCGTTCCTAACAAGACCCACTGACAAGACCTACTTTAGTTTTGTAAAATACACGCAGGCGGCAGTAATAACAAACGTTATCCTTGCTTGAAAGAAAAGCTTTGAGAAAGTGCGCTGTTTCAGAATGTTCTGATGACTGACTGAATTCCATAAACAAGAAAAAAATAAATAAAAAAAAAGATAATCGGCACAGTTTAAATGGAAGTGTGTTTTGTAATGTGTCTCTAGGTGAAGAGTTGACAATAACTTTCATGAATATGACTCAAGTGAGCTATGTCGGTAGGCACCCGCAACCGTAATTTTGACACTGGGTAGCGTCAGTGACCTAGCTCCAATTTGGAATTCCAAAATGGACCGCGGTCAATCCTGAGATTGACCTGATTCCAAAACAGTTACCAACATGATGCAATGTTTATTTGTGTATATTTAACCGAAAGTAGAAATCGAAAGAGAGGCGCGGTAGCCGAGTGGTTAGAGTGGCTCGGTTATTGTGCAGAAAGTCGCCGGAAGGTCGTGAGTTCGTGGCTCACTGTCGCCATCCGACGACCGGAAAACTCTCTCTGTCAACCCAGCAGTAAATGGGTACCTTTTTCGAATTAGGGCAGCGAAAGGAGAGAGATGGGCTCCGCCTTTCATCAGCTGTGCCCAAGATACAGTGGGTCTCTAACCCCCACTGCCCCAACGGCTATTAGGCTATTGGAAACCTTTACCTAGAAATCGAAAGTAGATCTACACTGAAAAAAAGAAAAGTTTGACTATCTGCGTCTGATTTCGATAAAATTTTCATTGTGAATTTACAAACAAGAGAAACATTTCGAATTACAATCTGTCAGAGTGCAAGTATTCACGCAGTGCAGTACAACGGGAAAAAGAAGATAAAACATTCATTGACCTTTGATATTATTGGCTAAATTTTGACATAACGCGTTATTTGACCAATGAAATCTTGTGAAATGTGCAACAAACGTGAAATTATACTCGGCTGCGCCGAGAAAAAATACGACGGGTAGATACGCATTACAAAATAAGGAATAACTTTCTGAGGTCTGTCTCAAGTCCTTTCCTCACCGACGTTATTGTGACGTCGGTCTGTTGTCGGTGAAATTGTTAACCTGGCGAGTTTATCAGAATCCTGTGTGCCGGTCCGGTCAAAGGCATTTGTTAATGTGGTTTCAATACAAACTTAATCTTGGACTTTGTATGACAGTTGACTGACTGACATGTCTTTGAAGTGGCGACATCAAAACTTGGCTAAAATATGTTTTCAGAAGGGGTTGATGCAAGGTGTCATAAAAGTCTAGCCGCAATACATCAATGTTTTTCTTGTCTCGCCCACATCTGTTAAATGGACACAACATTTGTTATGAATTAGGTAATTGTCAAACTGTCCAAGGCTACGCTAATGAGTGACGTCCGAACTTGGAGGGGAAATTAGAAGACACTGAAATGTGTTTTTCGAAATGACGTTAAAAAGCGGGACAGCAATCACTGGATGAACAATGAAAATCTATATCAGACTGAACTGTTTGCAATCCCGCTGTGACGATTGTAAATAAGGTTATATAGTATAGAAGGTTCGTGTTTCTGCAAAGCCTCTTGATGTAGGTACTTATTGCTTTATCACTACGGTATCTGAGAAGCTTGCCTTATTGAATTGAAGTTCAGAAGGGTACATTTGATTGGCCATGCTATCAAAGAAGTTATTGTCAATATTCAACAGGTCATCTAGATACCGAGAAGTAGAATTGAGAGCTTAAAAATGTCAGTTTGGGTATCCTCTGAAAGATATATGAATTGGTTTAGAGCAAAGAAATGCATTAGAATATACTTAAAACAAAAAACAAATAAATAAATAAATAAATGTAATAAATCTGGAAGAACCTTGGACCGCGACCGAAATCGTCCAAATAAAATCCGATAGAACTAAGAATCACGTGAATGAGAAAATATTTTGGTATCATAGCTTATGATATTCTTTCTGGCTTACGATTTTACTGATTTGCATATATGAACTCTACTTTTTAATTGATGATTATCTTATTATTTAAAACTTTTTTTGTAAACTTTTACCCAGGCTTCAGATATGATAGTATAATATCTCACCATATTTAGTATAAAATTGTCTTTGGAAGTGATAAAATGGCGATGGACTATATCTTTACATAATTATAGCAGCACTACTTGCTATTTCAAAAATAAAAGACTTACAGTAGCTGTATTAAGGACCTCCGATAGGTGTAATGTTAATATAGCTATTAAATTGACAAAAAAACTTTTATCAAATGCAAGAATTCCCCTTGCCATTTCTTGCACTTTATCCCTCGTACTTGGCACTTTTTCATATTTTTTTTACACACAGACGTTACAGTTGGTAGGAAATGTCCGTTTTATAGCTCAATAGGGTGGGTGGGTGGATGGATGGATGGATGGATGGATGGATTGCGATTTTACGTCCATTTCAACAGTATTTCAGTCATATCAGGACGATAGCAGGATTATAATGAAAGGCTGTGTGCAACGTTTGAAAAGATTCTCGTCTCAAGCTGGAATCGAACCCGGAGCTGCTAGATCAGGGGCCTGTTTCACAAAAATTTTTACCGTACGATGAATCGTGCGATAATCGTACGTTTGGTCGTACGAGAATCGCACGATTCTCGCACGATCGTTTCATAAAAACATCGTACGACAGATAGTACGATTCTCGTAGGATTTTAGTTATACGATGGATCGCAGACGTGATGTGTATTAGCTTTGACAGATGTGTATTGGGTTTTATAAACACAAAAAGTAGCGATTTGTAATACAACGCAATCATGTCAAAGAAAAAGGTCAACAGGACCTCCAATGAGGTTAAAGCCCTTCTCACTGAAGTAAGGAAGATAGATGGATGGATGCCTTGCGATTTTACGTCCGTTTCAACAGCATTTCAGTCGTATCAGGACGGTGGAAGGGTGATAATGAAAGGTTATGTGCAATGGAACCCTGTTAACGATTGAAACGATTTCCGCCTCCGGTACGACCTCAGGACCGCTTGATCAGCAGGCCAGCGCTTAAACCACTGAGCTACCGGTGGCTTCTAAGTAAACATGGACGACTCCTAACCAAAGACACGAAGGATCGCACCTGGGAAGTTTTCAGTCCAAGGTTTAAAGTTTTTTATCCTTCGTTGCAGATCTTCAAAACCAAGATAAGTAGTAAAGGGTGTCCCTGCATAGTGACACCCTTTACTTCTAAGATATGAAAACAAAATTCCTATATAAATTCATTTTACAAAAGTGGGGATTGGAGATCCAAAACCTAGGACTGAACCTCTAAAAACAAGGCTGAAACTCAGGGTTTTGAAATTCATTGTGCATTGGCTTGCCATGCCCTTCCTCGATTTTCGAAATACAGTTTTGAGAAAGAAGTTCCGAGGAATTAAACTCGGGTCTTTTTATTTTGCCAAATGCTGTCTGTGATTGTATCAGCTCTTTCAGACTTTCACTGCAGAACCTTGTGGTCAGCGCATTAATTGGCTTGTATAGTATAGCAAGCCAACTTTCGCATTCTCAATTTTAGGTGTTAAGTTTTCAATCCTTTGTTTTAACTTCAAAACTAATTTTTGAAAATTCAAATTTTCTATAATCGTTTTTACAAATCCGGGTATTGAAATCAGATTTGAAACCTATGACTGAACTGAAACCAAGGTTTGAAGCTTAACTTAGGGTAAAATTTCTTAAACCTAGTTTAAAGATTTATTGTGCATTTGGCGTGCCATACCGTTGAACACAAACATGCAGTCTCCTCAGATCAGAGATCACCTAATTAGGGGTTCAAACAGTCCTAAAACCTCCCATTTTCTCGTAAGATAATTTCTCTCTATAAGAACAAATGCTGCCGTAATGATTTTGAGAATAGTCTCTGATACATTGCAGGTAAATTATCCCGCAAGAATCGCACGACAATCGTACGATAATCGTACAGGAAAAACTTCACTCAAAATCACCCTTAGGTGATTTATCATAAATTTGGAATTTTGTTAATTGGCTGATTTGCTCAAAACTTGGTATATGCTTTTCAGAAAGACAGTAGATAAATGTAATCTATTCAAAAGTTGAGTATGAGTATGTTGTGCGATGAAAGAGGAGAAAAAGTGAAATTTACGACTGCCCTTTAGGTATCGTAGATTTGATCGTAAATTGAGTTCTACGAGGACAATAGTGAAACCGAGATTTTTTTCATGAAAGCGATTTTTGGTCGTAAGATTCTCGTACGATCATCTTACGACGAATTTCAATCGTACGATTCGTTGTGAACCAGGCCCCAGCAGGCAAGCGCTTAACCTACTGAGCTACCGGTGCTCCTATTTTTAGGCGGGCTGTAAGCCCGTCTGTGGCAACGGTTCACGAACAAGTGGCCAGGATGTGGGGATCGCTTTAGATAGATCGGTTATAGTAATCTTACGCTAAATAACAAAAGAAAATAGTTTTTGTACAGTTTCCAAAATCCAGCTCATTGATTTCATAATAATCAATGAATTGTGATTTATTCAAAGTGAAAAGGGCTTCAGTTTGCGGCTGACATCAATATTTATCCCCGCGATCAACGTGTAAATAGATACGAGGGGCGTTCGAAAAGTAATGCAAATGGCCTCATAACTTTGTTAAGGGGAATACTGGGTACAAATGCTATGCATATGCTGAAAACACTACATTTTGTCTTTACAATGATACCAAACGCTGTACAAAGACACCTTTCCATACTGACTTACAACGCATTTTATAAGGCCCCGGTCATACCACTGGGCTAATTTCATGTGTAAAATCTTTTCAGTGTTGGGCATTCAAGTCAAATATCGTTGCAAATACAAAATTAATCTTTATCAGTCGCCTGTCCACTGTTGCCTACAATATTAATACAAAAGTTAGAAGGGTAGCAACTGTTGTCGATTTATTCCTTGCAAAGCAATGCGCAATTCTTATGACGTTATTGAAATATACGTTAACGTCATTTTTGACAGCTTGTAGATGCTTCGTTTTTGGCATTAATTTGAATTTATTGACAGGTTTTCGTTGACCCATGTAAATGCTCTTGCTGACAAGATTTTGAATGCTAATACACTTGTTTTCATTACAAAATCATTTAATTTTAGTAGAAATGGACAATTTTCTACAACAAAAAGTACGGATAATCCATATTCCCAGCCCAGTACGGAACCCAGATTAAAAGTAATTTCCGCGATATTTACAGGACAACATTGCCCGAGCATTGTCTTTAAGTAGCAAAAATAAAAACAAATCAAAGACTGCTGATATATAAATTACGGCCTACTAAACTAAAATTCTGCAGTGTCTTTAGGGTATACCTCGTTCAAAGAAGCTAAAAATGCGCCCTTTTTAAAAAATACACTGTGTTTGCAGACTTTCCTACGCATATCATAGCTTCATGTGGTTTTGCAATCAGAATTTCTGTTTTTATGTTGGTTTCCGAGAAATTACGTCATTTGCATTACTTTTCGAACACCCCTCGTATATTACGAAATAGTAGTATGCATCTACTTGGACGGACACACGGCGCCTAGTGCGTGCAACTATGGTTACGTACCGCTGAGCCACTTGTGAAACGTCATTAGGAGAATTGAACTGAACTGAACTGAGATAGTGTGCATCTACTCCTTGAATGTACTTTTATTATCATCATCATATTTCAATTCTCATATCGACGTTACCCCCGCACCTCAGCGGAACGAATCCATAGCCGCAGTAACGGGACGCCGAGCGTCCGTCCATACTTTTATTATTCAAGGGAAGCAACTATTTGAACTAACAACAAATTACATACGATTCAGGTTCAATCTGATGAATAACGAAATAAAACTTTACCTCAGAGATATTAGGATAATTTACCTGCAACTTAGGATCCTTACGGTAAACATTGTTACGGATACAAACAATAACTCCTTTTTTATTCCCCGCCACACGCTAGTGGCGGGGTATTATGTTTTCTCGCTGGCTGTCCGCGTGTCCGTCCGTCGTACGTACGTCCGTCCGTCCGTGAGCACTTCGTTTCCGTTCGATAACTTGAGTATTTATTAACAAATTTTCTTCAAGCTTGGCATGTGCATTGGTCTTGGGAGATCTCGGTTGGGATTGTTAATGGGCAAATTTTGATGTCTTCTGATGGAGTTATTGCCCTTGGCATGGTCTTAAAAACAGTTCTTGATCTGTAGTTCCTTTACACTTTGAAATATCTTGATGAAATTTTACAGAAATGATCGAAAGTAACGTAAGCTTTCTGTTACAAGCAGAATTGTGTCCGTCTGGGTTATCTGCCCCTGTCCTGGGGCTATATACATATATGAAATAAATAGAAAAAATGATAAAATAAGAGTTGAAAGGGATTTTTCTGAAACTTGTAACAGATTATCATATTAATATAAGCTTTATGTCTTGATCAAAATTTTGTCCTCAAGTGGTTATCTGCCCCTGACACAAGCTGTATACATATATGAAATAATGAAAAAAATCATATAAAATCAGATATTCTATATATCTTGATGAAATTTCATAGGAATGTTTGAAATAGTATAAGCTTTCTGTTACAAGTAGTATTAAGTCCATATAGGTTATCTGCCCCTGCCCAAGAGCTATGTACATGTATAAAATTATGAAAAAAATCTGTATAAAATCAAAAATGGACAGGGTTTTTCTGAAACTTGCAACACATTTTCTAGATAATATGAGCTTCATGTCATGTTAAAAAAATGTATAAAGGATAAAAGAAGGGGTATTGGTTTGCAGTGGCGGGGTATTACGCAGTCGTTTACGATTCTTTTATTTATAACTAAAATTATACAGAGTATTGATAATTTTACCACATGGGGTCCAGATGTGTTGTCGGTTAGATTTAGAAGTCAGAGATGAGATGATCTCAGAGCGTCTCCTTTAAGAAACATGTTTACGCCCATGGCCGTAGACAATTTCATGAATAGTTTTTGCTCCTTAGCATTTAAAAAGGTCATGACTGGTTAAATGTTATTTTCTTTTGACTGGTTATCTTTGTTGTTTTGCGCAGGTTTGATCAGGTCCATAAGTACAGGAAAAAAGATCGGCTTGGATACGGTCTAGTAGTATCACTAAGTGCCGAACATTTTTGAAAAAACAAGTCACTTCTATTGGGTGATCAAACTTGCTAGCTGATTGGCTTAAGATAATTGCAAGTTAACATGATTTGAGAAAGCCAACCCGAAATCTACTAGATTAAAACTGAGAATGTGCAGTGAGACAGAGGCAAAGAGTTACTTGGGTTTGGTAGAGGCGCGATAGGGTCAATGTGCCAATCTAATGACTACAAAAATGAATGTGTGCGTAAAGTAGACCCAAGTTTTTTGTTTAAGTATCACTAGAGTTGAACATTTATTGGGATTTCATGATATAGAGGAAAACTAGTCTTCAGTGAATTCAGTTGATATGTGTCTTTCATTACCTGAACTTGGCTGTCTCTGATCCATAATAGTTGTTGCTGTTCTATTTTTCATATAATCTGAGGTGAAGGTACCCAGAGGCTCCCGGGGAGCTTACAAGATGTTATGCCTCTGTCATCATCTGTCATCTGTCTGTGTGTCAATAGTTTTAAGCCGGACCGCGTAGCGCAGTCGATAGCGCGTCTGACTCAAGAGCAAGAGGTCCCGGGTTCGATACCCGGTCTGGCCACATACTTTCGTTTCTCCTTAAGTTTTTTCACGACGGGCAGTTGTCAGTTACTGGCGAAAGTATGTGCACTTAGTACTGGTTAACCGCTTAGGTGGTCTAAGCCTGCCCAGAAATAGTGTGGTTAGGGTAACTGACCGTCCCGACATGACCATAGCTGTTTACCGTGGACGCAAAACAAAAACAACAACAAAAGTAATAGAAATAGAATAGAAAATATAAAAAAAATGTATATATATAAGGTATGTCCAGCCTCCTTGCCATGGTCCTGTCTAAAATGATGTAAAATACCGGTTCCCAGTTACTTGTTTTATCATGGGACTGGGAGCCAGTCTTTAAATTCAGTCACAACATTGACTCAGCATTGATTATGTGTTGTTTCAACATTATGTATTTGTGTCGCAATGTTGAATAAATGTTGTTTCATTTTAGTTTTATTTAAGGAATGAATTTCATTTTTCTGAGGTTTATCGAAGTGTAAACTACATTGGGTCACGTGCAAAGTGAATGAACCCCGGGTTCATGTAAACTTTGCTAGTGACCCAATGTAGTTTACACTTCGATAAACATCAGAAAAATTAAGTTCATTGCTTATATTTACATCCGTTTCAATCAAATATTTCATGAAAAATCTTATATAAGCGCTAAAATTGAAGCAGTAAAACATGTACACGCAGTTTTTTCTGCTAACAGCAGAACGGTATGCATGACGTCATGACGTTGCTGACGTCCAATCAGGTTGTAGAGAGCCATTGGTTTTTTACGTCACTGACGTCGCGTGTCTCAATGTAATTATTGGAATGTAAACTACATTACGTTCCAATGGTTTACTATAGGGCTTTTCAGTAAATACACCAATAATGTAAATATTTAGTTTTATTTCTCAAAGTTTTTTCAGCCATTTCTCAGTCTCAATTTTTATGGTTAAATCGTCTCAATACATGTATGTGGTTCTATTATCTTACAAACGTAACCTTGAGAACAGTAAGCAATCCATTAACATTCCAGTTTAAGTGTAACTTTAATTGTTTATCAACTGTAATTTTGTCAATAATACCGACTAAACATGCTTCCTCAGGCTAAGCGAGATGTACACTCAAAAGAAGTAAAAACGCTACACTTCTTCAATGGCAAATACATGGGATACTGTGTGAAGTATTAGATAGAGACATTGTGTCTTCTAATTTACAGGAAGTGTTTACTAATCCAGTGGGCAATGGTTTGGAATGATAACCAGTAAAAAAGAAGTACTTGCCTGTACTGATAACGTCAGTAGCATCTTACGTTAACGCCAGTTACTTTTTACGTTTCTGGCGTTTCTAAACGTATTAATTTATTCTAGGTTTCGTTGGTGGACAAAACGAATATCTTCGGATTGACTGATTCCATAGACTTATGATGGGGAAAATTGAAAAATGTCATTTACTGCCAAGCCATTGCAGATATTTTGACAAAACCTTTCTAGCAATGTTCCTTGAAAAGTCTCCTATCAGCAATATGATTTTATCCCGACTGCTCTTTTTATTGGTTGCTGTCAGAGAGTGGATTTTTCCCCTTCCCTACTCCCCCGCCCCCCACCCCTGAAAAGTGGTTATAGGACGGACGACTATAAAGTGGATTGTCCGGACCCCATAGAGCCGCCTTTCCCCCACAGTCCTTTTCCCCAACCAGAAAATGAGCTATCAGAGAATTTGGTACGGCTAATGGTGTTTTGCGGAACGGAACGAAACGGAACCGCATGGAACAGGGACATTTTACGGAATCAATCGCATAAGAAAGGTATCAGTTCTTCAGGGGAGGTAATAAATCGATTTATTCTGAAAAAAAATAATATGCAAATTTACCGATCGTATCTTTTATAATAATAATTACTAATATAAGAAACGAGGTGGGTGTGATTTCTGAATTGAACTGAACTGAACTGATTTCTTCCCGTCGCGAATATCCATACACATACATAGATATGTAAGCATACAGGAAGATGAACGGGTTCAGTCTTGTTTGATTCGTTTTAGACTGAAAATGATAATCAGACTTGTGTCCCGATGGGATTTGAGCCGAAGACTCTTGCATGGAAGACGAAGACTAGTCCAGGAACTCCGCTGCGCGAACGCACAGATGAACGCTTGTACAAACACAAAATTATACAAATTTATTCACACACCCACGTACACAAAGCCCTCTTTGGCTCGCATGGAAAAGCTAAATGCCCACCTGTTCTCCCCAAAACAAAACTAAGACAGACTGATGGACTTATGCATGCGGTTCTAGCATGTTATCCGGCGGAATTTTTCGGACAGATACTCGCATTTCTATTTTATTTATGAAACTCACTATTATGATTGGAAAGGGAGCAAATTCTACCATGTAGCGTGTTTTCCTGCAATCCTATTACTGGGGGAAAATCCACTACAGAGGGGAGAAACGGCTATGCAAAAACACGTATTGTAGATTTTCCCCCGTGAAAATTGGCTAAATAGTCATATTTCCGGGGGGAAATTCTGCTATATTGCCATTTTTCCGGAGGGAAATTCTACTATGGATAAATCATAGTTATTTTTATGGGGGGAGAGGGGGGGAGAACTAGTAGGGGGGAACCTACGCTCTGACAGTTGCCATGAAACCCAAAATGCAAAAAAATGGAGAAAAATAATTACTAAAAAATTACCTCCTCCGAAGCCACTGAGCCGATTGGGTCCAGATTTCATCTGTAGCATCCTTGGGCTGAGAGACTGAAAGTTGGCGTTTTTTTATGAAAATGGGCTAATTAGTTTGGTTGATATAGCAACTTAGAGCTTCCATTGACTTATTATGGGGAAAACTAAAAATGGCATTTACTGCTAAGACATCACAGATATTTTGATAAAAACTTTTGTAGAAAATTTCCTTGAGTAGTCTTCTATTAGCCATATGTTTTTGGCCCAGTGCCCCTTTTAATTGGATGCCATGGAAACCAAACTGCAAAACATGTGGAAAACATATACTTAAAAAGTATTCTCTCAGAAACCATCAGCTCTATGACACTGAGACTGTTTAGAAATATTCATCATATAAGACTTTATAGATTTTGTTCTTGTTGTTTTTTTCTTAACGAAAATCAGCTCTTTAGTTTGGTTAGAATTAAAATGGGGAAAATTGAAAAATGGCATCTACTGCAGATAATTTTACAAAGCTTTTATAGAAATGTTTCTTGAGCAATCCTCTATTGGCCATATGATTTTATGCCAACTGCTCATTTTTATTTGTTGCCATGGAAACCGAAATGCAAAAAATAGAAAAAAAAATATTTTAAATTACCTCCTCAGAAACTATATGCTCTATGAGGCAGAAACTATATGCTCTATGAGGCAGAAACTATATGTTCTATAAGGCAGAAACTATATGCTCTATGAGGCAGAAACTTCATAACATACTTTTAACCATTAGAGGTATTATGTTTTTCAATTGTCATTGTTCAAAGTAAAAAATAAAAAACACAACATAAAATGGGAGTCATTGCTAAGCCATTGAAGATACTCTGACATAACTTTTTTAGAATTATTCCTTGAGTAGTTTTCTATCAGCCCTATGTTGTTTTTTCTTCACATTGCTCATTTTGATCATTGCCATGGCTGAACTCAGCGATTGCTAATAGTATTGAGGGAAAATGAAAAAAAAAAATAAGTGGCCGGGTAGAACTTTTGGATAGTATATTTGATGTGTCGATCAGTCTGATTGACAGAGCTATGCTCCTTTTGTTAGAAATAAAGCTTTCTTTTAAGATAGACGGATAACTAATGAACTATTGATCTTTGATGCTGAGACAGAATTTATTTTAAAAAAATGAAGCTGCCTGTTTCTTTTTTTTTCTTTTTTTTTTTCGTCGACCTTTTCGAAAAAATAAAGGAAATTTGTTCCCAAGTTAATAGCGCTAGGATGCTCATAATTTTTGGACTAATTTTGTAAAAATTTGACTGAATCGTATGTCTCGTTGTTGTGTTTTGCTGATATTAAGGTAATGTTGCATTCATTGTTGACAAACTTTAATGCCTCTCTGTGATTTTTGTATTTAAATGTCTATCGTTGGCTCATTCTGACACATTATCCCAAGCTATTATGTCAATGCACCAAATAAGCAAAATCTCTGCGCCATGAAATATAGGCCACTGCGACCTACTTTTATTTTTAGGTCAAATATTTGGTTATACTGACTCATTATCCGCGGGCGAAATGGACATACCTTTTCGTTGGCTTTCAGGTCTTCTTCTGAAGTTTCTTAGCTTTTTTATTTAGAAAAATGTGTTATTAATAAATGGTGACATAAAGATAGAAAGAATGACGATTTATTTTCCTCAAACGATTTATCAGTAGTTATTTTTGCTATTTATTTATCTATTTATTTTTTCTGGGTGGGGGGGGGGAGTGAGGCGGGGCGGGGACAAGGGGATATTATACCGGTAGTAACTAAAAGTTTAATAGTTTGGGTCAGCCTCCAGCTATCACTACACACACACACACACACACACACATACACACAAGAGTCTTCCACAGTCTGTCCTGACCTCGTCCCGTAAATAGTCATGAGAAGTCAGCCTCCAGCTATCTCTACTCGGATACACATGAGACTCTTCCACAGTCTGTCCTGACCTCGTCCCGTAAATAGTCATGAGAAGTCAGCCTCCAGCTATCTCTACTCGGATACACATGAGACTCTTCCACAGTCTGTCCTGACCTCGTCCCGTAAATAGTCATGAGAAGTCAGCCTCCAGCTATCTGTACTCGGATACACATGAGACTCTTCCACAGTCTGTCCTGACCTCGTCCCGTAAATAGTCATGAGAAGTCAGCCTCCAGCTATCTGTACTCGGATACACATGAGACTCTTCCACAGTCTGTCCTGACCTCGTCCCGTAAATAGTGATGAGAAGTCAGCCTCCAGCTATCTCTACTCGGATACACATGAGACTCTTCCACAGTCTGTCCTGACCTCGTCCCGTAAATAGTCATGAGAAGTCAGCCTCCAGCTATCTCTACTCGGATACACATGAGACTCTTCCACAGTCTGTCCTGACCTCGTCCCGTAAATAGTCATGAGAAGTCAGCCTCCAGCTATCTGTACTCGGATACACATGAGACTCTTCCACAGTCTGTCCTGACCTCGTCCCGTAAATAGTCATGAGAAGTCAGCCTCCAGCTATCTGTACTCGGATACACATGAGATTCTTCCACAGTCTGTCCCGGTCACAAGCCCTAAACAGTCATTAAGGGTCAGCCTCCAGCTGTCGCCAAACACACACACACACACACACGCACACACACACACACACACACACACACACTTTTGAGTTTCATTTGAAGCTCTGCTGTTTGACGGCAAAAGCATATTATTATCATTTTTTCCTCTTTTTCAGGACTGGCATCCGGAACAGCTTATGGTATGTAAACACTTATCATTATGGTTTTCAGTAAGAATTTATTTAGCTCATCTGTGCCAAAGGGTCCATTGGTGCTTATAGGGTGGGCAGGCACCGTTGACGTCATGGCCGTCGTTACGTCGTCATCCGTCGTCCGTTCACAATTTCTCCTCCTAAACCACTGGACCGATTATAACCAAATTTCATACAGAGCCTCCAGGGCCTGTGGGAACACAATATTGTTCAAATGACCTGGTCATATGACAAACATGGCTGTCATGTCCAAATATGGTAAATCCCTTTTAAAATCTTCTCCAGAACCAACTGACCCATAGCTTTGACACTTGATATGTAGCATCGGGTACACCCGTTCTACCAAGCTTGTTCAAATGATGATCTTGGGTTGACCTTGGCCATTGTTACGGCAAGGTCAAATTAGCTTTATGGTGCGTTGATATGGGTTATGCTAGAACATAACATTTCTTGGAAACCATTAAAGATTTGGCCTAAAAATTGCTTTATACAGTTGTCTTAATAAGAACATGAAGATTATATTGTGATTTTATATATATGGTGCTTTTTACATAATTGTAATATGCTTTATAATTATTTTTTTATATAATTGTAATATGCTTTATAATTATAATTTGCTTAATGGTGCGTTGATATGGGTTATGCTAGAACATATCATTTCTTTACTTAATTTGGTGCGACAGATGCGCATTTCTATGTTGACTTTCCTCTTTGTCGGTAAACGTACGGAATAGTAATGGACAGGTCTATATTGACCTTCCCCTTTGTCGGTAAACCTACGGAATAGTAATGCACATTTCAATATTGACCGTCCTGTGTGTCGGTAAACCTAAGGAAAGGTAATGGACAGGTATGTCTCGAAACGCAACGGATATCTTCTCTCAGAGCATAATCCACGAGACACAGGAGCCGCAGAGAAAATGCTGTTACATAAAGTTTCTTTAAAATTGTTTAAGACTATGGTGAAAATCTTGGTTTCTACAGTCAACTAAATGAGAACTGTTTAGTACCAGAGGTCACGATCATTCGTTTCTAATTGACCAAGGTCGCTCTTTTTTGCAACTTCAGACATCTCCCCCAACGCTGAGCCGACTGAAACAAAATTTCATGACGTGTCTTAATGGGTGGGGGAAATAAAAGCTGTATATAATAATGGTCATTGACCTAGCTACCCATCATCGGATACATGGTAAAAGAACTTTAAGGATCTGTCCCAGCACCAGATGTCCCATGAACTGAAACTACTATCAGGTTTGTTTTGTATGACGACCCTAGGTTGACTTTTGACCTTTTCACTGAGGTGAGTGATTCAGAGCCTAATGGCCCTTTTTCTGACTTATAGACCAGCCTAGTGTTGACTATAAAAAGGGCTAAGGTGGCGCTTGGTGACATATAGCGGTTCCAATGTCCGCGGAATTAACATGCTGTACAGCATATAACATGCGCTTACACTGATACCTACCCCGCTGGATAAACAACGAAGAGTATACGAAGAACTTTCGACAAATGACTTTAGTTTCCTCGAGAAGACACTATTTCAGTGTTTCACCTGATTAGGTAGATGTAGATATATGCATTATAAAGAGGTTTTAATAGTGATTTTGGAGTAAATGAGTTTCGGTCATCCCAAATAAGGATGCATGAGTGAATACAGCCGAAGTTTTAATGTAAGATATTGAGCATATATATATATAGTTACATGTATCATCATTATCACCATCATCCTGGGTTTTATCCACCATCTTGGACAGGTATATACGGTAGTGTCCATATACATGCTAGTCTGTCATTTTATTTCAGGCTTTGGAGGGAAATATCGGCCTCAAAAATATCAGCCTCCGAAAAAACAGCGGCCTATAGTAATAACGAAAACAAAACCAGTATATATTGAAAGAAAAAAGCCGGTTTATATCCAAAGATATAAAGATAGGCCATGTAAGAGTGTTTGTTTACCTGTTGCTATGGCACTAATATATCTGGCTTCATACACGCTCTCACAGGCAGCGGCTTACTGGCCATGTAAGAGGAGGGTTTTTGTTTACCTGTTGCTATGGAACTTATATATCTGGCTTCATACACGCTCTCACAGGCAGCGGCTTACTGGCCATGTAAGAGGAGGGTTTGTTTACCTGTTGCTATGGCACTTATATATCTGGCTTCATACACGCTCTCACAGGCAGTGGCTTACTGGCCATGTAAGAGGGTTTGTTTACCTGTTGCTATGGCACTTATATATCTGGCTTCATGCACGCTCTCACAGACAGTGGCTTACTGGCCATGTAAGAGGGTTTGTTTATCTGTTGCTACGACACTTATATATCTGGCTTTATACACGCTCTCACAGGCCGGGTACCACTTAAAAATTACAAGCGCTCTTAATCTGTGTTTTGTAGGAGTAGAGTGATTGCTTTCCTCGATCCTTAACAAAAGTGCTATACATTTATCAATCAAATTTACATGAATATGATCTTATTTCCGGATGAGTTTTGAGGTTCCTTCAAAATTTGTTTTAAACTTCCACTTAAGTTTTCCTCCGCAGAAGACATTTAAAAGTCTTCACTTTGACGTATTTCCGACTGTACAAATTCAGTAACCAAGGATACTGGTAAAATCTATTCTCAGATTAGAAAGAAGAGAGCTTCTAGCAACAGGGCGAATAATGCTCCTAACTGGCAGGCTGAGAAGGATAGAATTTCAAAGTTAATATTTCACTTTATTTTGAAAGTTCTGGATGAATATATATATTGATTTAGAGTATGGTTATTTTGCGACAAAAAAAACGCAGGGGGGGAGGGGGGCATTTATTAAAGCTGAGGCGCTTAATCGGATTAATACGGTAATTTTTAAGATATTTTAGCACCGAACGCTCTAACAAGGTACGTCTTTAACCTTAAATTCATATTAATACATACGTAACAATACCGAATGTCGTCTGTCGTCCGTCGTCCGTCGTCCGTCGTCGTCGTCCGTCGTCGTCCACACTCTTTAAACATGTTCTTCTCAGAAACCACTGGGCCAATTGAAGCCAAATTTCATATGGAGTCTTAATAGGATGGGGAAACGAAAGTTTATATATTTGGTCCAGGTCACATGACCGAGATGGCCGCCATGCCCATATATGGTAAAAACCTTAAAAAATCTTGTCTCCAAAACCACTAAGTCGATTACCTTGAAACTTGGTGTGTAGCATTTTGGACTCTTGTCCTAAAAAGTTAATATAAATGATGACCTTGGGTTAATCTTGACCTATTTTATGGCAAGGTGAAATTTGGTCCCTTAGGCTTTTGAATGGGAAAAGCTGCAAAAGTGCAGCTTTCTGTTGCTATTGTGTTTTTGTGGTATGGAAATGCAGTCAGCTTCAACCCCTAAGAATACAAGAGGTCAAGATCATTTAGTGACCTTGGCCAAAGGTCATTTGTCTGTTGTGTGTCAACATTTTTAAAAGACTTCTTCTCTGAAACTACTAGGCCAATTGAAGCCAAATTTCATATGCAGCCTTCAGGCAAAGTGGGAAAGCAAGGTTATATATTTGGTCTGGGTCACATGACCAAACTGACCGTCATGTCCATATATGGCAAAAACCTTTAAAAATCTTCTTGTCTAAAACCACTAAGCCGAATGCCTTGAAACTTGGTATGTATTATTTTGGACTCTAGTCCTACAAAGTTTATATAAATGATGACCTTGGGTTAACATCGACCTATTTTATGGCAAGGTCAAATTTGGTCCTTTATGCTTTTGCATGGGAAAACCTGAAAAAGTGCATTTTTCTGTTGCTGTTGTGCTCTGTGATATGGAAATGCAGTCAGCTTCAACCCCTAAGAATACAAGAGGTCAAGGTCATTTAGTGACCTTGGCCAAAGGTCATTGTCTGTTGTTTGTCAACATTTTCGAACATTTTCTCTGATGAAAGTACAGGGCTAATTGAAGCCAAATTTCATTTGCAGCCTTCAGGCAAAGCGGGAAAAAAAGTATACATAGTTGGTTTAGGCCACATGACCAAGATGGCCGCCATGCCCATATTTGGCAAAAATCATAAAAAAAAGTCTTCTTCTCCGGAACTACTTATCCGATTGCTTTGAGACTTGGTCTGTAGCTTTTGAGATTCTAGTACTACAAATTTTTTATAAATGATGACCTTGGGTTGACCTTGACCTATTTTATGGCTGGGTCAAATTTGGTCCCTTGTGCTTTTGACTGAAAAAAAAATGAAAAAGTGCATTTTTTCTGTCACTGTTGTGCTTTGTGGTATGGAAATGCAGTCAACTTTAACCCTTCAGAATTCTAGAGGTCAAGGTTATTTAGTGACCATAGCCAATGGTCAGTTGTCCGTCGTGTTTCAACATTTTCAAAGGGCTTCTTCTTTGAAACTACTGGGCCAATTTCAATTAATTTTCGTAAATATGCAGCCTTCAGGCAAAAGGGGAAATAAAGTTTATATATTGGGTCCAGGTCACATGACCAAGATGGCCGCCATGCCCATATATGATAAAACTAAAAAAAAATCTTCTTCCCCAGATCCACTGGCCTGATTGCTTTGAGACTCAGTATGTAGCATCTGGGACTCTAGTACTACAAAACGTATATAAATGATGACCATCGATTGAGTTTGATCTATTTTACGGCAAGGTCAAATTTTGTCTGTAAGGCTTTTTCTGTTGCTGTGAGCCTTTATGATATGGAAATGCCCCTGACAAGCATAAAATCTCAGATGCATTTAACATTAGACCATATTGTACAATTTGCCTTAGAGTTACTTACCCTAGGGTGCTGAGGATGAATGGACTCAGGCGAGCTACAGGACCATTGGTTCTCTGGGTTTTTTTTTAAAGAAAGAACTGAAGGAAAATGGATTTTGAAAGAAAATAGAACAAAAAAAAACAACAACAGTAAACACCAAGATGTCGGCAAATATATAACTGTAAGATTCAAATAAAAATCTATTGGAGCTAATTATTGTTGACAACACAAGTCAAGAAAGTGCGACTGTAATTGGTCACTGTAATAATGCACAATCAGTTTTTTCCACGGAGCTGCTTAATGACATGGGGCCATTTTTCGCCCGTCCACTACCTGGATAAGCAAGTGAATCCGCCAAGCACGTCGTGAAAAGCCGAAAACACCCGGAGATAACTTTACCTGTATTTATATAGGATTGTCACTAATCCTGATAAAGGGACCGATGAGATTTTCTCCATATGAACCCAGTTTCAGAAATAATGAACGGAGTTTAAATGTTAAAAATGGCTTACTTGCACCCTGTCTTCTGAACATAATGTTGGGTTTCTATATAAACTGCCGTGGACGCATCAGTAAGGGAAGGTACGGAATCGATAAGGATTTGGTGACCTAATTTTAAGGTCACATGAGGTAATAGAGTATTAAAAACTGCGTATTCGCACCATGTCTCCTTAACCATAATTATGTTAGATTAATACCAGTCTAGCCGAGAATCATTAGTTTGAGGGGACGCAGAAGTGATTAGGTTTTGGTAACCTTCCTTGTTCTAATTCTGAAGGTCACAAGACGACCGAGGGTGCCCCCTATATCATGACTGTTATGCTAGATTCAAACCATACAAGTAAGGACTCATCAGTATGATGAAAAAATAAACGCAGAACTATCCAAGCTCTGCTGAAATTTACTCCATTTTCAAGGTCACAGAATCCCTTAGAAAGTTAAAATATCCTTTGTCCTGACAGTATTTTGAACCAGAGGTGGATTTTCACAGAGCTTGCATAAATATAGGTTATTGTGACTTCGACCGCTATTTCAAGGTCACAGGAAGAAATTTCTTGAAGAAATAGATTATACCTTTTTGCAAAGGTATTCAGACGCAGATAGAATTTGGTGATGTTGGTCCCATATTGAAGGTTACAGAAAAAATTGGCTGACCTTGATCCAATTTTGTCACAGGCCTTAGAAACATTTAGGGCAAACCTAAGAAACATTAAGGGCGAACCTTAGAAAGATTTAGGGCGAACCTTAGAAACATTTAGGGCAAACCTTAGAAACATTAAGGGCAAACGAACCGGCTGAGAAAGTAGAGGTAGGTCTTTGTCGGAAAACATGTCTAGTTCTATTAGTTTCTGCCAGAATGGCATCTCGCCATATCTGTTTCTGAAAATTACTTCACAGTGACATCAAGAGCTGCTTTAACTTTTTATGCCAGCTGTTCTCTGTGGAAGAATTGATACTATATGTAGTAAGATCGATTGATGTTTTGTTGTTGACAGATCTATTCAATATCCATCTTCATTATTAACCTCTTATTTTTATGTAAATGTCTTTGTGACTGTGATGTATAGTGCTAAAATATGTTCTATTTTGGGGTTTATATCAGTTCAAGAACAAGTGTCCTATCAGATTGAGGAGAACAAAATATATTAGGTGATACAGCACATTAGAAATGACTTATAAAGTGTCTTATGTAAATTCCCCCACTATATTTTGTGGTGTTTTCTTTGATCCGGTGTTTGTAATGCGTTCCTTTGTTTACAGATAGTAAAAGTATCAATCAAGAACTTTCTCTCCACATAGTATCACTATAGTAGTCTATAAAAAAAATAAGAGTTCAGGATGCGTAGCCTTACTAGAGTACTAAATTGATTTTGAATTCAGCGAAGTCGTTAAGGTTTTAAGGATTGCCAAGCTTACTTTGCCTCGTTGAACTCGCTAACCCTGTTTGGCTATTTAATAGCCGTAGTTCAGTAATTAAAGCCGCCATTACATCGTTCGACTAGATCTTCAATTAATTTGACATGAGTAGTTTCATTCGCACGAATTTCATTTCCTATAGTTAACATGTCGTTAAAGTTAAAGTGTCAACCTTGGTTTTTTTCAGCCAATACAAACACGGTGATATTAACTAACGTGTCTGTGGGAAAATTTGGCAAGCATTAATAAAAACATTGGCATTGAGATGTAATAGTTTAAACACACCAACAGAATGTTAAGAGGCCCATTAATGTCCAGATTTATGCCCTGTAGGTATTTATGGCGGTGTACGACCGGCGGAAGCCTTTGAACCACGTGATAAATATTATTTCATTTAAGATATGTTGACAACTGTTCATGGCCACGTCGTCATCCTTACCTAGTGCACTATGTTGTCTGCGTTGATAAACGGGAGAACTATATTAAACCAACGTTGTTTCATTGTACAACGTTATGCCGTGGAATCAGCATTTATTTTCCTGCCTGCCAGTGGGTTATATCTTATAGGTAGTCAGAAAATGGATGGAAAAATAATCATTTAATTTCAATACTCCTGAATAAATTTCCAAGAAACTTTGCATACCTTAATCCCATACGAACTCATGCAAAGAAATTTTTAAAATGATTTTTTAAGATCAACTACATGTTGTAAAAAAGACTTTTGTCTTTGAAACCGAACGTTTGATGATTCGTATGATTGTATATGCATTTTGTGGAACAGCGAGTGTTGTGTATAAACCTCATAGGACATTTACTTCCTATCTAGGAAAAACATTTAAGAAATCCCTTTATGGTCCTGTGTATGATTAATTAATTGACTGATTGATTGATTGATTGATTGATTGATTTGTTGCTTGACGTCCACGGTAAACAGCTATGGTCATGTCGGGACGGTCAGTTAACCTAACCACACTGTTCCTGGGCAGGGTTAGACCTCCTAAGCGGTTAACCAGTACTAAGTGCACATACTTTCGCCAGTAACTAAGTGTCCGCCTTGAATCAGGGGAAGGAGAAACGAAAGTATGTGGCCAGACCGGGTATCGAACCTAGGACCTCTGACTTATAAGTCAGGTGCTCTACCGACTGGCTACGTGGCTCGGCATCCTGTGTATGAACTGCAGACAATAGAGAAGGAAGATGATGATTATCAATAAAGTAACGTTTTATTTAAAAGTAAAAAAAAATCTGTTTGAATTTCCTTGAATGTGTATGGCTAACACATTAAGGTATGCAAAGTTTTATGGAAGTTATTCTGTAGTATTGAACTGAAATCAATATTTGCCACTTTTTGACAAACTGAAACCTTTAAAAATCTACCAGTTTAAAACAATTATTAGTTTTTCCTAACACGTTTTCTGCACTGTGAAAAGTATGCTGTAAGATCTGGTACCCTGTACAGTAAATTTACAAACTTTGCCGTAACGTACAAGGGCCGGTACTCAGCTGGCAGGTTTTTTACATAAGATATACCGGGACTTTTTTGCAGCGTGGTTTTCCTACCGCGAAGTGATTGTTGAAGATTTTAAATAATCAAGTCATTTTTATTGGACTATGTAAAACTACATGACCCGTACACCACGGGAAAGAAAATACGTTCTGTAATCGCTGGTATCCCAAACCTCTGAATGGGCAGAAATATTCATAAACTGTTGTTCCGTGCCTGAGGATGCAACACGTTGAAAAACGGCTCATTAAGTAAGACCTGTTATGAACTATTCACGCTTTACATGCACTTTCACGAGTTCAGAAAGCTTTTGCTGTACTCTGGCTTTGCACTGGTGTAATTTTGCTTGCAGGACCACAAAAGGTGCTTCATTCTACCAAGGTGATCGAGAAGAAAGGTAAGTAACTCCTCCTTGCATGCACGCTTTTTACACTTGGTATCAAGCATGTTGTTATAAACATATCAAGTCATTCTATATGAAAGGTTATCGTGTAATCTTCATATGCTTGAGGTTTGTACAGACAGGTCAGTAGAACTTCAAAAAAAGTCTCAATTTATACGAGATAAAAATGTTCGATGAGCGAAATTTTGTGTGACCATAATAAACACAAACATTCTTGTATTGGTGTCGATGCATTCGTATATTTTCAATCATATACATGAGCGGGTCCACTGTTTACAATTTTATTGAAATTAAATCACCACCAGTGAAAAAGCTTTTTTCGTGTCATCACATAAATGGCTTCCGGCTTCATTCTGTATTCATGGAGACCGCCTAACCATTAAGAACCATAACAGGGATTCAAGTCAGTTCTAAAATTAGAATTACTCGTCTTTGAACGCTGAACAAGAATTCTATATCTGGGTCAGGCAAACATTTTGGATTACTTTTGTCTTTTCCATTACACCACTCATGGCAATTGCGACATCCTTGAGAGACCCGTACGGCTTATGCGGCATCCATGCTACTCGTGCCTGAATTTGATAGACTGGTGACGATAAGACGATTTTTGCTGCGTGTGAACCCCGTTTTCACCGTAAAAAGATATGGCGTGTCGGCGATGGAGTCATGCACGGGAGCCACGCATAGAAGAAAAAAAATGGAGGGGGTTCCTGGCTTACACGTGCTGCTCAATGCACCGTTGATGCCAGGCTGGTACCAGGTTAATCTTTACACATCTACCTGGATACCTACTCTACAAATTTACAAGCTGGGAGCCATTTAAGAAATGAATTTCATTTTCCTGAGGTTTATCGAAGTTTAAACTATAACCCGAAGGGGTTCATGTAAACTTTGCTAGCGACCCAATGTAGTATATACCTCGATGAATGTAGTTTACACCTCGATGAGCAGACGAATTAAGTTCATTGCTTATATTTACATTCGTTTCAATCAAAACCTTGATAAAAAATCTTATATAAGCGCTAAATTGAAATAGGAAAATATTTTCACGCAGTTTTTGCAAAAACTGTCAACCCTGGACAAGCTCATGCAATGAAACGCATGTGCTTGTGCAAGAACTTTTAGGAGAGTTCCGGAATTTTGCATTCCGATCAAACAAGGAAATGTTTGCTCGCGATCATTAGCTTGTATAAAATGAGACTTCATTGAGTTTTCTTCCAAACCCCAAGTGTCTGTGGTGTAATCTAGTTTAAACAATGTTTTATTCAAATAAGTCAATAAAACTATAATAACACAAAAATATGCAACGGGATTAGATAAGCAGCTTTACAAGTTGTGAGGATCGTCTCCCAAGTATATTTTGTCTGTTACATGGTGAAACTCCGTCATTGTAACCTGTTGCCATGGGTCGCAACGTCTGTTTCATGCTATACATGAATTGATATATTGTGGGCTTTCAGACATTAACATAAGCCCTGTTACACCAATGTGCTGCTTCCAACACACTGTATACGGTTGATATGAAAAGTTTTCACTCCCGGTCATCTAACCTAGCTTGATTCACACAAGCAAAGTTTGCATGCATCGACGATAGCAACGTGATTTATCAGAAATTTCCACACGACATCGCCTCCTGTACAACACGGAATTAAATGACTTAAGAATAATCATTGTTTGAGAAAATCTGAAGTTTCTGTTGAAAGAATTTCAGTTTGTAATGTCATTGAAAAACTGGTGGAGCATACATTGTATGTCATGCTCCGATACAAATAAATTTATATATTTGTTACCATAATAACTTGTCACCTTAATTCCGTAATGTCGTAACTTCAAATTTTCCGTTTTCAGAGTCATGATCTACATTGTCACGTGGTTCAAATACATCGTAAAACGCACATGAATAGTGTTATTTTGAGTTTCACAATTTTGTATAGTGCTGAAATAGTTATAAGTATTACACTTTAGGTGCTAACTCTTTAATCTCATTTATTCTCAAAATGCAAGTTACGACATTATGGAATTAAGGTGACGAACTGCGAGTGTATGCCATGCTCCTCTCGAATTATAAGCGAGATGCCTCTTGAAATTCATACACTGGAAAAGTGTGATTTTCTAAAACCTATAACTCATTCTCAAATAATTATCTGTTATATGTCCAGTGGGGGGAAACGTGAATGTTATGTAAAAATGTGCTTTATCACATGGACTTAGTTACCGTCAGGCACCAAAACACATTAGTCTATCAAGTACGGTTTGACAGAGTTCTTGATATTTAGTGATATTGCATGATAGTAACTATGGCCATGCTAATTTTCTGTATGGAACACTCAACTTAAAGCTGCAAATAAAAATAAGAAACCTTTAGGCCATGATGTTAAAGTTGGTTATAAATTAAAGTTATAATAAAATGATAGTAAAAAAAAAGAATCAATATTCGCTGTGATTTAATTGTAGTTATGTTTGTTGTTCATTGCCATTGAAGCTTGATTTTAAAAGATGAGTATATAATTTCACAGCCTTTTAACAAAAACAGTAAATCGTGTACACTGTGTTTATAATACGATATTTTATTTGTAAATCAAGCTCAACTTACTTATACATTATACAATGTCATGTAACACATCATCAAAGTTCGCTTGGTTGAAGTTTCTTGTCATAACAGCTTAGTTATTGAAACATAAGTTATAGCAGTGTTCACTTTACTAGCACTTCCTTATTTTACACTATACTGAATGTTCTACATATTTGTTTTTGCAGTTCCCGTCCCTGTTCGTGTTCGTAAGTATATTTTTGTCTCCCTGAATGAAGGCTGTTACCAGTTTAATACATTAATGTTTGGGACTCCAAGAGAGAGAGAGAGAGACTACAGCCATCGTTCTGTGAATATTCAGTTAATAATTTTATAACCATTGCACGTGGTTTTATTGTTTTATTTTGCCGTTGTATCTATGCTTTATTATCATTCTGCGGTATCTTGTTGGAAACTGACCGACTTCATTGCGAAACGTTGTTTCTAATTCGCAGACATCTGACCTTATATTGCTGAAACCGCTTGCTTTGAGTACAAAGCAGTATACTTCGAAAGGTGAAAATCTGACAAAAAGCAATGAACTTGTGAGAACTGTAATGAAATGGCTGTCGATACTCATATCGAAATTGGCATTTTATCCGATGCAACAATACCTAATCTGATAGCCAGCATATCTAGAAACATGGTCAAACACACATGGTTTGTCAAGCAGTCTGTACTATTCGTGCACTTCATACTCGTATTTCACAAAATCATTAATCGCAACAAATAGGATTATGTGCTGTACATGTTTGTTTTCTTTAATCATTTCCATATTTATAATTTGTTTTCAGCTGTGCACATCCCTAAACCATGTAAGTTGTATACTTTGTACTTTTTTTATACGTGAATTGTAGCTTTCATTGTAAATTGTATCTCACACAGGGATTTTAGGATTCATATGAACTGAGCTGAATAAATATCATAAATGCGAAGTTTTAATGAAACCGCTGAGAAAAAGTCAGGCAAAGGGGGTATTTAGAAATGCCAACAAAGCATAAAATGTTTGCTGTATAGCGTTATCGTTCTTTTCGATTGAAATGTTCATGAGAGTTAGAGAAAAGTCATTCACTTCTACGGTTAGCTCAGCTGAGCCGAAGGTCTATCGCTGTCCGGCGTCCGATTTGTCTGAAGCTGCTGGGCAGATTGAAATTTAGCCTCTTGAGGATGGTGAATTAAAGTTGGTTAGAATGGTTCTGCACTGATGAACATCTTCTCCAGAACTGATAAAGCGGCTGTACAGATATATTGTAGGAAGCATAAGGGACACCGCCCGACCCAAGTTTGTCCAAAGCATAACTGTAATATCGCATATGCCTCCTAACGGTCACAGCGAACTTTGCAGAACGTTTTAAAACTGGATTCAATAGGAAAATCGTGTTCATGTGCTATAAGTTTCATTTTCAATGCTTCTTCTGGAGTCTTAAAAACATTGTTGATGGCCATAATGACCTCCGATAAAGCGGCTGTACAGATATATTGTAGGAAGCATAATGACTTTGCAGCAATCACTGACAGTGTGTAAACCACTTCACAAAAAGCGATAATTGCGTAGTTTGAAATCATGTGTTCAAATCATGTAATCGCAGGATCTGAGCTTAGTAGACTGACACTCTTGTTTTTCAGATCCCGTGATTCACCGAGTGGCAGTTCCGGTGAAAGTTCCAGTCCAAGTGATTAAACATGTTCCAGTAGATAGACCTTGTACGTATATACATAATACAAATTCAAAATCAAACTCAAAGTTGACGACAGAAAAGAGAAGAATTATGAACAAGTCATATCAGTTCTAAAGGAGACCACCTAAGCACAAACCACATTCTTTTAACTATTCTAGTTATTGCTCATAAAGCCAGACAATGTAAAGCGCATTCACCTCATCACTCGGACAAACCTGACAAAGGCCTATAGACCTTGGGCCACCCGTAGATATGTATATATACATAATCTCGAGTAGCTCAAGGAGCACCCAAGCCACCTTGCCGAAAGTGCCCAAAGTCAATTCATATGAGTGTTTATAAAAAAAACTATATTACATAAGACCATCTTAACCATCTACCGTATTGATCCAAAAAACGCCCCTCCTCTCTTTTTCTGATAAATTATGTTACATTAACTTATATACCTTCCTGTTTACTTTCCTGGATGAGGTAGCTCTTTGAACTTGGGTCTACTCTTAAAGGAAAGAATTTGCTCCTAGAGAAGCAAACTCTGGAAAGAATTTGGTCATAGGGGAGAAAACTCTTTTCCTTAAATTCCCGAGGGAGCTAATTCTTTCCCTTAAAGAACTGAACCAAGGAAGGAGGAAAAAAGGGCACTTAGTACGATCAACACAGTACTTCCTATAAACTAATTCCTAAATAGATCAACACAGTACTTCCTATAAACTAATTCCTAAATAGAAAGAAGTATTTGCGGACAATTATCCAAAAAAAATCCATCTCCACCTCCCCAAAACAAACAAATGTTGCAACCCCTCACCATCTCAGAGAGACTGTTCAAATGAGGGGTCTCAACATATGTTGTTAGTGGGGAGGGGGCGGGAACCAAATTGTCCCTGTTACTTCCTCCCATCTAGAGCACTGCAACCTGTATGAATACTTGCCAAATAGTACAATAATGCCATACAATATGGATAGACAATAAATAAACAATGCCCGAAGATTTGTAAACAAATGGCAACTTCGTATTTGTCAAATGAAACAGTCACAAAATATTAAATAGCTGAATGCGCACAAGTGACCATAATTCAGCCTGGGGAAGAGCAGCATGTTCCGGTAGATAGTCCTTCTACGTTAATACATTAATACATTAAACATGTTCTGGTAGACAGGCCTGAAACGTAATTATATTTATACATATTCCAGTAGATAGACCTGATACGTATATACATTAAACATGTTCCAGTAGACAGGCCTGGTACGTAAATACATTTAACATGTTCCAGTAAATAGACCTTACATGTAAATACATTAAACATGTTCCAGTGGATAGCTATGGTATGTATTTACAGTTACTTTTTAGTACAAAAACAGGTACGTAAATGCATTCATTGTGTTCCAGTAATTAGACCTGGTATGTTTAAAATGTTCCAATGGACAGAACTTGTACCTAAGTACATTAAACTTGTTCAGTAGATAGGCCTTGTATGTAAGTATATTTGACATATTCCAGACCTGGTTTGTAAATATATTAAACATGTTCCAGTAGATAGACCTAATGTACCTAAGTACATTAAATATTTTCCAGTAGACAGACCTTGTATGTAAATTCATAAAACAGTTTCCAGTAGATAGATCTGACCCCGAGTTTAAAAACTTTTTTCCATGTTCTGCTGAAATTGTGCTCAAAATTTTTATTTTGAAAAATATTCAAAATACTAAACCAAACTTGTTTAATGCATATCAAAAAGAGAAGGTATGTGAAAAACAAGCACTGGAAACAGAAAACACCTCTGCAAACTACAGAGGGTGCTCAATTGAGTAGAGCATGGAAAAGCTTTATAAATTTGTCGCCCGATATGGTTAAACATTAGCACAATGTCCCGCGTAGTTTAATCAATGAAATAACCAATGTTGACCAATATTCACAAGTGTAACATTTAAACAGCTCAACTATATAAAAAGTGTAAGAGGATACCCAACTGCTCTTTAATGGATATCTTATGTTAATTCTTCACGTAAAAATATGCTGTAACCTTCATTAGAGCCCCCTTCTTTTATGGATTACTAAAAATTATACGATGAGTATCGTTAGATAAGACTGCACGTGTAATCATGTCTTGAATTTTCTGCTTACAGATCCTGTTATCCAGAAGGTTCCTGTTGTCAGACACGGTAAGTTGTGAATACCAATGTTTAGCAAAGTTTAAGGAGTGATGTAACATCATTGTTATGCTATTGTTATGCTCCAACTTCGAATAAAATGAGGGGGCCGGAAGCTAAGAGAGTTGAGCACTGGCCTGCTAAGCTAGCGGTCCGGGTTCGACTGCAGCTAGGGGTGGAAATTGTTTCAAGGTTCTATGTACACAACCTTTCATTATCATGCTTTCATTGACTCGATATGACTGTAATATTGTTGAAAGGGCCGTAAAATTGCAAGTCATCCATCCATCCGTCGAAGGAACTGGAGGGGCATGTTGCTTCAGGGTCGTCCGTTCATCTGTTTCTCCGTTCGTCCATTCGTCACGCTTTCTGATGCATGCAAGGGTTTTGAAATTTCATGAGTTCCGTATAGAAAATTAAGTCGTCTGCATTTTGTCTTTCCTGGCGGACTTGTAATTGTGGAGTTATGCCCCTTTTTATACCCCCCACCAGGTATTGCGTTATGTCGGTAGGTGTGTAACGGCATTAGTAAGACTCCATTTAAGATCAAGAATCTCTATCAGCTTGCTGTGATAACTTTGATGTTATAGTGTTGGTAGTTGGTCACATAGTGTACCCTTTTGACTGCAGCACCTACATTACAGAATCTCAAGTTACGCTAACTTTACATATTGTGTTTCAAATCACAGTTCTTCATTTGTTTCTTTGGATGATAACTTTAAGAGCACGGCTACTTGGTCAGATAGCATAACTCTATAAGTGCAGCTTAGCTACAGCATAGTAGACGATTGTGCCCTTCACCTTTTTTATGGTTCACTGATTTTGCCTTATATCTCCAACATTGTTAAATAGTATTTCATCATATTGGGGATAGTAGGTCAGTCTGACAAAATGAATTCCAAATATATAGCTTACAAATGTCTTTTATTTATTATTATTAAAAATATAGAAAACAAGAAAAGTGCAGTGTTATTTAAGACAGGAGAGTGTACGCTTGAAAATTGGCCCAGGTAATATACATTGCTACACAAGCAATTTTCGGCCAAGAAATGCTTAGCGTGTAAGAAGAACTACTGCATTTACAAATTTCTTTCTCGTATCTAGTTAAAGTTCCGGTTCCTGTTGAGAAGATTAAGCATGTTCCAGTGCATGTGCCAAAGCCCTACCCAGTCCATGTCCCAGTGAAAGGTAGGTACTATAGTGCTCAGTCGGTTTTCTTACTTTTCAGCACAAAACTGTATTGAGGTACTGATCTAGCGGACCGGGTTCGAATCCCGCTTGAGGCGAGAATCTTTCCTACCATAAACGGGTTTCCATTGCACACAGCCTTTCATAATCATCGTCCCATCGTCCTGATATAACTTAAATACTGTTGAAAAGGACGTAAAATCGCAAGTCATCCATCCATCTATACTAAGGTACGCCAGTGCTAGTTCCAATGCCGGACTTCTTAACTTAGGTACACTCAAATACCGGACTTGTTTACACAGAACATTTCCTTAGGTACACCAGCAATAATTCCGATACCGGAATTCTTTACTTAGGTACACCAGTACTAATTCCAATACCGTACTTCTTTACACAGAACTTAATACGTTCACCAGTACTCTAGTGGAGCAAACTTGGCGGGCTATCTTTCAAGGGGGTGGTCTACGGAGTGTAACATTTGTTTTTATATATCAAAATGATTGTCTGGGTCTCTAGTTATCAAATTCAGCATTTGCCACTTTGGCAAACCTTGCATAACTCTGTAGTGGCCAGTTATTTACGTTACCCCTTTAAATTTTGAATATCAAAAATATTTATTGAAGTCAATAAGAAATGTGTTTAAACTATATAAATGTATCAGATCTAAATATTTTCAGTAAGAACAGTTAATATGCTATAAATTAGGGCGCTCAGATAACAATTCAGAACTTTGGTGTTGTTACTATCGTTACAATATATCATGTGCCCCTTGAAAATTTAAAATTGGAACTTAAGTTGTTGCATTTTACAAAGACTCTATTACAGAAAGGCCCAAAATGATCAATTTTACTTACTATTCGATTGGCCTCTTTCAGGGAGTTTCTAGCAAAACAAATGTGAGACCTCTAGCTTTTATACTTTGTCAACCACGTCCTGTTGAAGAGTTACACCTATTCCCTGTTTTTGGCTGAAAAGTCATTTTTTGTATAACTGTTCGTACAAAAATGGCTAATTACCAATTTAAACTTGACAATTAAGGCCTTATGCTAAAAGATCATGTTAACCATAGTATAACACAATAGCTTAAAAATTATTTTTGGGCTTACAACACATTTTAGCCAGAGTAACGTACTTAACAGATTAAAATATTTGCGTAAAGCGTCTATCATTCCCGCCAGAAATAAAAAAACTCTTCGAATTCTGACTTTTAAACAACGCAGTTGTGATATATATGTATATTATCTATTGTAAAATGAAATTTTTGCATTGTTTAATAAACTAATCGGGCAGCAAACAGTGTTTTTTACATGACATGCAAAGATGAGATTGTCCTAAAACTAGAAAAGAAAACCTTCATGAATTAATCTATACATAGAACACTTTTATTTTGTTTTACATTAATATCCAAATGACATTAAAAATATCACACCATAAGAAATTTATTAATTAGAACTTACTGTTTTGTACTCAGAAAGGTAACGTTTGTAACCATTATTTGAAAACAATCACTGAGATTATGTGTTGTTACTGAAAAATATGCCTAAAACTCATTAGTTTTGTTAAAACTATTCTTTAAAACGGCAGTTGAGACTGGTTTAAATCCACCCTATGTAATTTATCAGTGAAATTTCCACGGCTATGCATCCGTTGTTGCGTAACGATGTTATAGTTTGTGTTGGCCACTTATCTGTAGTGCTCGAAAAATTGATTTGTTTTGTCTGTTTATTCGCCATCATTCTGATGTATATAAAAACAGAAAGAAGGTGGAAATATGCATTTTGTGTGCCTGGGTATGCTTGATGAAAGCTAACTTGTGGACATCTGCATGGAATGGGCGCACGTATATTTTGCTACCCACTAGTATCGTTTGAGTACTTGTTGTATGCTTTATGTTACTATTTTTAGTTTGGTGTTGTGGGAGGGTTGTGGCACTAGTTGAATCAGTTTCTGATCGTTGCCCTTGTACACTTTTTTTACCTGTAATGACCTTTTTCTATACATGTATAAGCAATATATGAAACCATAGTTTAATTACTTTTGGTCGTATAGAATATATTTAAAACGAAGTAACGAATATAACAGTTTAAAAAGAAAAAGTTATTTTACCCTACTGCTGCTAGTGTAAAGTGGCATGTGGCTAAGGTGAAATGCTTCCTTGTATTTCATGTTCTGGTCATTTGGAATCATCTGGGCTCTTTCTGAGTCAGTTTGAAAAAGGAAATAGCGGGTGCTAGGTGAAATTGGCAGTGTCGCAACATTACATTCCTTAGATAAACCGAGGTTGCTCTTATTTTTTGTGATTCCAGAGACTCATCCTTCAGAATTTAATTAAGTTTTTATCAGTCTTAGAATTTAAGGTGAAGGGATACAATTTCACGTAAGTTATACTGCCAATTTTATTTTGGCCTCTTTTCTTAATGGGGAAAACTTTTAAAAAGAATTTGCTGCTGTAAACAAATGTTTCCTTTAAGGGCAGACCATTTTTGGAAAGGTTATAGCTTTCTTAGAAGCAAATAGGAAATATCTACGGAAATAAATATTGTTTCTTTCTAACAAATTGCAGTAAAATACTGTGGTGTGTCCTTTCACATTAATACAGTATTATTGCAACGACTTGCCAGAAAATCATGTTGAAGCGAGGAACACACACCACGAGAAAGAACATAGCAGACTCAGTTTAATTTATTCCTTTCAAATCAGATGATATTGCCTAGAGGCACGGATAAGATGATTATGATATATTGTTATTACTTTAAAATCATTATCAAAATGCCTTTTTAATTGAGTCAATGATAAATCACTTACTTTGACTTCTTGGTTTGGTATTTACAAAGGTAACGTATACAACATTCAAATGTAAACGATTTGTTAGATTAGATTTATGATTTTTAATGATATTTTCTGTTTGATATAATGCAATAAGGTGTCCCTAGCACCAGCTTCAGCTAAACTGACTCAAATTGAGCCCAGATGATTCCAAACATAATTTTCAATATGATGAAGTACGAGGAAGCTCTCCACAGTAGCCCAACGGTACTTTACTGTAGCTGCCGTATGAAAAAATTACGCATACTTATTAACCTGTTATGTACGTTACTTTGGTAAAAATATATGCTACAAGGATCTTTTGGGTTTATACATTGTTTTTATAGAAAAGGTAAATTAGAGTAAAAGGGCAATGAGCAGGAATTAATGTTGTCTGCGCATCAACCCTACCACGATACCAACTTGGAAATAGCTGCATAAAGATATAAGACAAGTAGTAAGACGATACTAGCAGCTAGCTAGATAAACATGCAGCCCCTTATAAGTTCATGGGTACAAAGCTAGCCTTAAACAAACAGAATTAGGCAAACAAAATTTTCATCTATTTTCTTGCTTTTTCCATATATGCCAGTTATACACCAGAATGATGGCAAATATACATATGAAACAAATCGAGTTTTCGATGACGACAGATAAGTGGACAAAACAAACTATGACATAGATACACCAGAACTGATGCTCCACCTTGGGGCTGTTAATAATGAGTTACATGAGTGGATTTAAACCGGTCGTTCTAAAAATGTTTTTACTCAAAATAATAAAGCTTGCGCATATTTGGCAGTAGCAATATTTAATCTCGGGGAGTTTTTTTCAAATGTTACAATCGTTACCTCTCTGAATACAAAACTGTAAGTTATTATAAGTTATTTGATATTTTGTGGTTTGTTTAAACTTTTGAAGTTATTTGGATATTAATGAAAAAAAAGAAGATTTTTTTTTCATGTACAGATTAACTCATGAAGGCTTCATTTGAACATCGAGGCAACCTGAGCATTGCATGTCATGTAAATAACACTGTTTTCCGTCTATGAAGACTACTATGCAAAAATTTCATTTTACGATAAACAATAAACACATTTATCACTACTGCGTTGTTTCAAAGTCAGAACTTGAAAAGAGTATTTCCCTTATGTGAATGACAGACGCAATACGCAAACATTTTAATCTGTTAAGTACGTTACTCTGGCTAAAATGTGTTGTAAGGTAAAAATAATTTGTAAGCTATGGTGTTATATCATGGTTAACATGATCTTTTTGCAAAAGGCCCCAATTTGTCAAGTTTAAATGGTAATTAGCCACTTTTTGTACGAACAATTATACGAAAAATGACTGTTCAGCCAAAAACAGGGAATAGGTGTAACTGTTCAACGGGACGTGGTTGACAAAGTATAAGAGTTAGAGGTCTCATATTTGTTTTGCTAGAAGCGCACTGAAACGGGTCAACTAAATATGAAGTAAAACTGATCATTGTGGGCCTTTTTGTAAAAGAGTCTTTGTAAAATGCAACAATTTAAGTTCCAATTTTAAATTTTCAAGGGGTACATGATATATTGTAACGAAAGTAACAATACCAAAGCTCTGAACTGTTTTCTGAGCAGCCTAATTTATAGCATATTAACTGTTCTTACAGAAAATATTCAGATTTGATACATTTATATAGTTTAAACACATTTCTTATTGACTTCAATAAATATTTTTGATATTCAAAATTTAAAGGGGTAACGTAAATAACTGGCCACTACAGAGTTATGCAAGGTTTGCCAAGGTGGCAAACGCTGAATTTGATAACTAGAGACCCAGACGATCATTTTGATATATAAAAACAAATGTTACACTCCGTAGACCACTATCTTCCTTTTCTAGGCCACTTATGTAATCAAATTTGCTCCACTACTCCCGCCAAAACCTTTTACACAGGTACTAACTCCAATACCGTGCTTCTTTACACAGAAATTTATAATTAGGTAACCATTTCTGACTCAAATGCAAGACTGACTTGTTGACACAGAACTCGCGTACCATTCTGGCTAAGTATCCGGCAGGTGGTGACATATCAAGGTTCTCAGATTTCGAACAAAACTTGTGTATACACACCGTGAAAAATTTCCGTAGATTTTACGGTATAATAACTGGCATCCAACTTCCAGTCTATTTCCCGTTATTTTTTACGGGCGTCTGCCTGTAGAACATTTTTTTAAAATCACGATATGGTAGAGTTATGTTAATTGACCGCACTCGAAAATACCTGTATAGTGTTTACCCTACTCTGCGTGACGGTTCCTGCCAATGTTTACGGAAAATGGATTGGTGGCTGGTTGCAAGGTATTCTACCTAAAAAAATCTACGGGTTTGTTTTACAGTGAAGTCATTCATTTTGGCGACCAAACCCGTATGAGCAAAACAAGTTCAATATCATTTCTCATTCATACAATGTCTCTTTCATTCAGGATTATATTCCTCGTTCAGGCCAATAAGAATTCTAGGAGTGGAAAATCCTTACACAAAGACTATGATTAAAGTTGTTTTTAATCCACTTTCTTGTGACATAAGCTGTAAACAAGAAGTTTTTTCTCGAAAACACCAAGTGAAATAACAGGCAGCCTGTGTATGACAATACTCTGGCACTGTAGAAGTGTTCAATAATGAAGTAGAGTATTTCCTCAGCTGATATATTGAGCCTACTCTGACATGTAAGCCTGTTTTTTTGTTTCTCTTGACAGTGCCAGTACACGTACCGAAGCCTTATGCTGTCCCAGTGCCCAAACCAGTTCCTGTTCAGGTTAAAGTTCCAGGTAAAGCAGCTTAGTTACAAGGGAGAATACTGTGTTAGGGAAATATTTTCCTTCTTTAAGTTCTCACGTAATATGCATTTCGATCCCATGAACTATTCATTCGTGCCTACGATATATCCTTTCGTCCCCAAAAATAATAGTAAGTTCCCACTTTTGACGATTTCGCTCCCTCAAAATAATATTTCCCTCCCTAGAAATAGGAGAAGGAAACAGTATTGCGTGAAAACGAAAAACTATTGCGCAGGAACAAAGAATGAAATATTATTGTGAGGGAACGAAATATTAATTTTGCGAGGAAAAACATAGTACTGTGTGGGAACGAAACATAATTTTGAGGGAATGAAAACTATTTTACAAGAGCAAACGTGGGAATGAAATATTTGAGGGAATGAAACAGAAATGCGTGGGAACTAAAAATTATTTTGTTTTGGAACGAAATATAATTTTGAGAGAAAGAAATGCCATTTTGAGGGAACGAAAAATTATTTTGAAGGCACAAATTAGTAATGCATGTGAACGAAATAGTTTTTTGAAGGAATGTGATGGCAATGCATGGGAACAAATTATTATTTTGAGGAAAATGAAAAGTAATTTGAAGGAACCAATTTTTTAGCTCACCTGAGCCAGCGGCTCCGGGGGAGCTTATAGGATGGTAAGGCTCCGTCGTCCGTCGTCGTCCGTCGTCCGTCCGTCCACAATTTCAAACGACTTCTTCTCTGAAACCGCTGGGCCAATTATAACCAAATTTCATATGCAGCCTCTAGGGAACTTAGGAACGAAAAGTTGTTCAAACGGTCCTGGTCACATGACCAACATGGCCGCCACGCCCATATATGGTAAAAACCTAGAAAAATCTTCTTCTCCAGAACCGATAGGCCGATGGGCTTGAAACTTGGTATGTAGCATTGGGCACGCGAGTATTACCAAGATTGTTCAAATTATGACCTTGAGTTGACCTTGACCTTTTTTACGGTAAGGTCAAATTTGCTTCCTTATGCTTTACTATGGCAAGATGCTACAACATAAGATATCTTGGAAACTGTTGAAGATTTTGGGACAAAAATTGGTATCTACAGTCATCTTAATGACTTCATGAAGATTTACGAGTATAAGAGGTCAAGGTCATTCTTTGACCTTTGACCCTGAACTCTTATATTTTGACAAGTTCTAACAATCTATTCAAAAGCCACTTAGCCAATTGAAACCAAATTTCATATAGAGCCTGCAGGGGTTGAGGGAAGAAAAGTCCAGGTCACATGACCAACATGGCCACCGCGCCCGTATATGGTAAAAACCTTTAAAAATCTTCTTCTCCAGAACCAGTTGACCTATGGCCTTGAGTTTTGATATGTAGCATTGGGTACTTGAGTACTATCAAGATTGTTCAAATTATGACCTTGTGTTGACCTTGACCTTTTTATACGGCAAGGTCAAATTTAAGAAAATGCTAGAACATGAGATTTCATGATAAGTTTTGAAGATTTTGGCCTAAAAAATGGTATATACAGTCATCTTAATGAGTACATGAAGATTTGTGAGTACAAGAGGTCAAGGTCATTCTTTGACCTTTGACCGAGAACTCTCATATTTTGACAATTTCAAACAATCTCCTCAAAAACCATGCGGCCAATTGTGACCAAATTTAATATAGAGCCTCCTGGGGTTGAGGGAATGAAAAAATTTTCTAACGGTAATGGTCACATGACCAACATGGCCACTATGCCCATATATGGTAAAAACCTTTAAAAACCTTCTTCTCCAGAACCAATTAACCGATGGCCTTGAGACTTGGTATGTAGCATTGGGTACTTGAGTACTATCAAGTTTGTTCAAATTATGACCTTGTGTTGACCTTGACCTTTTTTACGGCAAGGTCAAATATGGGAAAATCCTAGAACATGAGATTTCATGGAAAGTTTTGAGGATTTTGGTCTAAAAATTGGTATATACAGTTGTCTTAATGAGGTCATGAAGAATTGTGAGTACAAGAGGCCAAGGTCATTTCTTGACCTTTGATCCAGATTGCTCATATTTTGACATTCGTAACCATTTCCTCAAAAGTCAAAGGGCCAATTGTAAACACATTTCATATACAGCCTCCAGGGGTTGATTGAATAAAAATTTGTTCAAACGGTCGAGGTCACATGACCAACATGGCCGCCATTACCACTTATGGTATAAATCTTTAATATGTTTCTTCTCCAGAACCAATACACCTATGGCCTTGAAACTTGGTAAGTAGCATGGAGTACTAGAGTACCACCAAGAGTGTTCAAATGGTGACCTTGGGTTTACCCTGACCTTTTTGGCGGCATGGTCAAATATGGGAAAATGCTAGAACATAAGATTTCATGGAAAGTTTTGAAGATTTTGGCCTAAAAATGATATATATGGTTGTCTTGATGAGTACATGAAGATTTATGAGTACAAGCGGTCATGGTCATTCTTTGACTTTTGACCCAAGACTCATATTTTGACAATTTCAGACATGATAAGAAAAAGCCACCTTGCCAATTGCCCAGGTGAGCGATTCAGGGCCTCATGGCCCTCTTGTTTTTTGAAGGCACGAACTGATAATTCTTAAAACGAAATGCATATGAGGTGTGATTATATGTTACAGTTGCTGTACCTAAGCTGATCCCCGTGCTGAGATAGTTCGACTGTAGTTAACTGTGGTTATATGTCATGGTTACTGTACCAAAACCGATCCTAGTACTGGGATATTTTGACTGTTGTTAACTGTCGTTATATTACAATTGCTGTACCTAATCGGATCCCATTGCTGCGATATTTTGACTGTTGTAGACTAAGATTATATGTTACAGTTGCAGTACCTAAGACGATCCCAGTACTGGCATATTTTAATTATTGTTGACTGTGATTAAATGTTACAATTGCTGTACCTAAGTCGATTCCATTACTGGAATTTGACTATTGTTGACTGAGTAAATATGTCATAGGTAACTTAACCGAACCTAGTACTTAGATATTTTGACTGTTGTTGACTGTGATTATATATTACAGTTGCTGTACAAAAGACGATCCCAGTACTGGGATATTTTGACTGTTGTTTACTGTGGTAAAATGTTACAGTTGATTTACCTAAGTCGAACCCAGTACTTAGATATTTTGACTGTTGTTGACTGTGATTATATATTACAGTTGCTGTACAAAAGACGATCCCAGTACTGGGATATTTTGACTGTTGTTTACTGTGGTAAATAGTTACATGTTGATAAACCAAAGTCGAACCCAGTACTTAGATATTTTGACTGTTGTTGACTGTGATTATATATTACAGTTGCTGTACAAAAGACGATCCCAGTACTGGGATATTTTGACTGTTGTTTACTGTGGTAAAATGTTACAGTTGATTTACCTAAGTCGAACCCAGTACTTAGATATTTTGACTGTTGTTGACTGTGATTATATATTACAGTTGCTGTACAAAAGACGATCCCAGTACTGGGATATTTTGACTGTTGTTTACTGTGGTAAACTGTTACAGTTGATTTACCTGAGTCGAACCCAGTACTTAGATATTTTGACTGTTGTTGACTGTGATTATATGTAACAGTTGCTGTACCTAAGTCAATCCCAGTACTCGCATATTTTTGCTGTTGTTGACTTTGATAATATGGTACAGTTGCCGTACCTTAGTCGATCCTAGTACTGGGACATTTAGACTGTTGGTGCCTGTGATAATATGTTACAATTGCTGTACCTAAGGCGACCCCAGTGCTCGGAAATTTGACTGTTGTTGACAGTGATGATATGTAACAATTGCTGTACCTAAGGCGACCCCAGAGTTCGGAAATTTGACTGTTGTTGACAGTTGTTTCTGACTGTTTTTCACTATGACTAAACGTTACTCTTGCTGTACATTAGTCGATCCCAGTTCTGGAATATTTTGACTGTTATTGACTGTGATTTTACGTTACAGTTGCTGTTCCTGAGTCACGATCCCAGTACTGGGATATTTTGAATGATTTTGTATATATTTTTTGTTACAGTTGCCGTACCTAAGCCGTATCCAGTAGTGCAGACTAAAAAGGTGCCAGTGCCTGTACATATACCAGTTCCTAAACCTTACATTGTTGAGAAAAAAGGTAAGAATCGCTTGAGGGGCATACTTTATACACACACATAGCGAACTTCCTCACTATTATTTGTAGAATATTGCTGATAGGAAGCTGAAACATTATGCGTACGCCCGTGGGTGTAAGCAATTGTTATGTTTGTTATCACTAACCCATTGGTGATTCATCATGGAAGCCATTCTTTTTAGCACGCCTTGTGAGCGAAGAAGTGCTTCTTCAATACCGTTTGTGTATGTCCGTGTGCGCATGCGCGTGTGCATGTGTGTACGCTTTTATGCGCCTTAGCAAAATATTCACATGTTGCATTTCAGCTCAGTTTCTAAGTTTAAAACTTAATCCATAGTAACCTCTGATGTAGATCTACAGAATACAGTGATGTATATCGCGCAATGACCTATATTTCATGAAATGTTGAACATAGAATAAAAGTTCAGTTTCTAAGTAACCAAAGGAGAAACAGTCTTCAAAGATACTACATAGGAACATTTGGGAAGATCTACGGAACGCAGTGATGAATGTCAGGTCTTGCCATATATATACATGTATCATGGATCATTGAACATTGAAAAATATTCACCGGTTGCGTTTGGCTGTCTTTAAGTAATCAAAAGGGAAAGTCTTCAAACTTGTTACACAGGAACACCTGGAAAAGATCTGCTGAAGGCAGTGATGCAAATAGGGCCATGACCTCTATTTCATCGATCATTGAACATAAAAAAATATTCACCTGTTGCGTTAAGTCCAGATTTTGTAAGTAACCAAAAGGGATACAGTATTCAAACTTGCTACATACGAACACATAAGGAAGATCTATTGAAGGCAGTGATGCGTATTTGGCCATGACCTCTATTTCATGGATCATTGAACATAGAATAAAGTATTCACCTGTTGCGTTAAGTCCAGATTTTAAAGGAACCAAAAGGGATACGGCATTCAAACTCGCTACATACGAACGTCTAAAGAAGATCTTTTGAAGGCAGTGATGCATATTGGGCCATGACCTCTATTTCATGGATCATTGAACATAGAATAAAGTATTCACCTGTTGCGTTAAGTCCAGATTTTAAAGGAACCAAAAGGGATACGGCATTCAAACTCGCTACATACGAACGTCTAAAGAAGATCTTTTGAAGGCAGTGATGCATATTGGGCCATGACCTCTATTTCATGGATCATTGAACATAGAAAATTTTGATTCACCTGTTGCGTTTAGCTCATTTTCTAACTAACCAAAGTGGATAGGGTTTTCAAACATGGTAAATAGCAACATCTGGGGAAAGACCTACTGAATGCAGTGATGCAAATCAGGTCATGACCCTTTTTTCATTTGACATAAAATATAGAAAATTTTGGTAGTGGAGCTGGAATTCAAAACTTAGGACACTGTTAAAATGTTTTTGTTCTTCTTAGGACACAGTTAAAATGTTTTTGTTCTTCTCTTTTTTTTCTGAAATATGTTTTGGAAACAGTTCATGAAGATAGTTTGTCAGGCATGGCTCAACCTTGTGACATTGACTTAAAGGTCATGAAGTGAAGGTCAGCTTGACCAATTTTTCATGGTTCAATGATTTTACATTCTTGATATATGAACATGCATGCTGTGGGTGTTCATTATCTTTGTTAGGACAAGCGGAATATACATGAGAGTAAATTTTATCTGGAGCAAAAGGGGGGGGGGGTCTTACAGGACAAGCTGGCTCAGTTGTCCGTCGTTCTTTCCTCGTCCGTCAACATTTCTAACCGACTTATCCTCTGTCTAACTGCTGAACTGATGGAATTTAAATTCCATGTGCAGCCTCAAGAAACGGGGGGAATGAAAGTTTATTTAATGGTATGGTCCGCTAACCAAGATGGCCGCCGTGTAAGATAACTCTGAGAAAGCCAAAATATCTTCTCCAGAATCAATAAGAAATTAAGCTGATATTTTGCAGGAAATATAAGGGATACCTGTGCACTAACATTGTGTTCAAATCACAACCATTGGATCATTTATGTCTCCGAGTGAGGGTCGCGAACTTTGTAAAATTTGTAAACCGATCATGTGATGGGAAATTTATGAAACTCGCCTTCCTAAATTTCATATGATTTGACCACTATTGTAAGATTCTGATTATCATAATGACTATTTGAGATGTAATTTCACCATCTCTTAGTAAAGATGAAGTATTTCAACAGACGTTGTCTCAGACGACATCATGAAGTTAAGCGCCAGTAACGAAGCGACATTAAACGTGTGGCCATAATATAAAATAGTGATTTTTGTCCCACAACGATAATGTGTTATTGACAAACATTGACGTAAACATAGCACGCACCACTGAAAGGGGAAACAGGTATTTACCTGTTATAGGCTATTGCTATCTATAAAACAGGTCATTTTGCAGATTTTCAAGCTATTATTGGTGATAAAACTGATTTTTTTCTCCACTGGTATTGTCAAACTAATACATAACTGGAAAATGACTTTCAGAATTTTATCTTACAAAATTTTCAGCTGAAGTAAGGGGAAGTTCACTAATTTAATGTAATAGCTACAAGCAATGCCCATATTGCATCACAAACAAGAAATGTTTCTAAAGATAAATTAATCCTATTTATCACCAGTCAATTCTCTTCGCAACCAATCATTTTTACTCAGATGAAAAGATTAACAGGTATACAGGTGCCACTGAGTAACTCTGCACTATTAACTAACAACTGACATTGGTACATATTGACCATTCTAAGGCTGTTACATAAATAAACTTACTCCCTTGTAAAATACAGTTAAAATATCGTCTAAAAATGGGCAGTTTTCAAAAGAAATTGAGTTTCAAAATATACTTTTGAGGATAAATATAGATTAGTTATGTATAAGATAGACATTAAAGGTGCGCTTTACGTCACAGTGATAGCTGTGGTAGTTTTAGAGACATTTAGCAAAATGTCCTGTTTTATAGACAGCAAATGGCCTATACTAAGTGGACGTATGCCCATGTGATAATTATTACAATGCTGTTTGACATACCATGAGTCAAATTGCGCCGCGGTTGGAACTATCAGCTTTTAAGTTGGTTTGTTTGTGGTCATAGGTTCGAATCACATATGCATGATTTTTTTTTTGCTTGTTTTTTTTTTTTCCTTCCTTTTCTTAATAAACCGGTATGCAGGCTTTTCATGTAGCTCGAATTTCTCGGGACCCATAGATGAGTAACATAGTCTGACAAAATCGTTTTCAATTTCATCGTCATAATGGCAGCATTATAGGGTTCTTCAGATAATGACATAAAAATTATCTTCATTATTCGAACAATTAAAGAAAATTATTCAAAAAATGTTTTTGAGGTTGTCATTTATTCCTAGATGCTAAATATCTACCCATTGGGCGCACAACGTTGATGCAACATCAAGTCAACGTTGATTCAAAGTCATGACGTTGAATCAACGTTGATTCAATGTTAATTCTACGTGGAGTGCCTGGTGGGTATGCTATTTTTGCGATTAATGTTGAGATGTCTAACCGGCGCTCTTGAAATTCAGGTTCCGAAATTCCGCTGTCTAGCTGGAAAAAAGACTCAATGTCTCGTACAATTAAAAGTATATGAAAGATGAACAAGATGAAACAATAAAAGCGAAACAAAATTTAAAAACGAAGGAAGCAAGAACTGTTGAGAAAAAAAATCGTTGAAAAAAAAGATTGTGAACGGGATTCGATCTTGCATTATACTGCCTTAGGGTGCATTGCACTTATTACTGCCCTTCTAACCCACTAGACCATGTACACACTGTTGCCATCGACGGTAATATTAAGAATATACGCACAAAAATGATTTCGAAACCAACGGATAATTGCCTGAGGGTCGTTTCACCTATTATCCTTAAATTGTCATGCTTAGCTATTTGCGCGGGAAACGAATTATTTTTGGGTCACAGTAAGCCTAAAACAATTGTGTCAATGTTTATAATGTCGAATAGTAGCGTTTCCAGCAGTTTTGGTTCATGTGTACAAGCACTTGTTTGTCTCTTTCAGTGAAGGTACCTTATGCTGTCCACGTGCCAGTAGCGGTGCCGAAACCAGGTACGTCTTGAACATAAGTCATAACTGCTTAGCTAAAAATCATTACTTGTACTTGATCTAAAACGACAATGTAAGTTTCCTGTGGGTATGCAATTTTACCGAGGCTATGCAAGTTGTCAGAGGCTATGCAAGTTGTCAGAGGCTATGCAAGTTGTCAGAGGTTATTCAAGTTGTCTGAGGCTAAGCAAGTTGTCTGAGGCTATGCAAATTGTCTTAGGCTTTGCAAGTTGTCTGATGCTATGCAAGTTGTCTGCGGCTATGCAAGTTTTCCGAGGCTCTGCAAGTTGTCTGAGGCTATGCAAGTTTACCGAGGTTAGGCAAGTTGTCTGAGGCTATGCAAGTTTCCCGAGACTTGGCAAGTTGTCTGAGGCTATGCAAGTTGTCTGAGGCTCTGCAAGTTGTCTGAGGCTATGCAAGTTTCCCGAGGCCCGTCAATTTGTCTGAGGCTATGCAAGTTTATCGAGGCTTGGCAAGTTGTCTGAGGCTATGCAAGTTGTCTGAGGCTATGCAAGTTTCCCGAGGCTTGGCAAGTTGTCTGAGGCTAAGCAAGTTGTCTGAGGCTATGCAAGTTGTCTGAGGCTATGCAAGTTTACCGAGGCTTGGCAAGTTGTCTGAGGCTAAGCAAGTTGTCTGAGGCTATGCAAGTTGTCTGAGGCTATGCAAGTTTCCCGAGGCTTGGCAAGTTGTCTGAGGCTATGCGAATTGTCTGAGGCTGTTCAAGTTGTCTGAGGCTACGCAAGTTTACCGAGGCTACGCAAGTTGTCTGAGGCTATGCAAGTTGTCTGAGGCTATGCATGTTTCCCGATCTTAAACGAGTTTCCTGTGGCTATGTTAGTGTCTATAGCATTGCAGTGTGTTAAAAGAAAGTCGTTTTTCCACTTAAATTAGATGCAAAATATTTCCTTAAGAATGCCATATTGCTGTGTATATACAAAATGGTTAACCCTGAATCGTGGACCAGTCTTTAGGTCTCCGAGATGTTTCTAGCTATTTTGCGAATTGAATTTCTTTACATTTCCATCATACAAGCAGCAACACGCAAAAATATTAGTTATGACAAAGGCTCAGACCAGTGCAGTCTGACCAGCGTCTCGCCTGTTCGAACACACCATGTAGGTACCCTGAGTAATCTATATTAGTTGAGCTCCATATTCTCGCGGCAAACTAAAATCTAAGAGACAACATTATTCTTATTTTCATAGTGGCTTACAGGCATCAGGCAAAACGTTTTCAGTTCTTCCTGGTTTTGAAGATGCTGTCACTTTCCACATACCGTGAATACTAAATAGGGTAGAACTATATGCAGATTAGAATAAGACACTCACCAGAATATAGGAAAAACATACGGTATGTTTGGAGGTTTAGGTGAAATGCTATAGAGCTTAACTACGTGTAGTGTGTTGGATTGTTAATATTCTGTTTCTGGTCAGACCTGCTTGTACCTTATATTCCGTGAGAATAGGGAGTCTCAGTCTTTATAATCTACAAGACGAACACTCTAGCTAGATTGCACGGATTCGCATTTCAGATACAGCGGGCCTCTATCCCCCACTGCCCCTACGGCCACTAGACTACATAAAAACTCTATCTGTACCTGGTTTATTTGGAATAAATTGATGACGTTTAATATTTTTATTTTATTCTTTCTATTATTTTGGTAGTGAAAGTGGCAGTACATGTACCTGTGAAAGTTCCAGTTCCGAAGCCGTATGCTGTACCTGTGAAACAACCATACCCAGGTAAGGCCTCTAACAAACGATAAGGTAAACTCGTACACCCATGATGACACATATAGGTTAATTCCATTATCGCCGGATATCGACAAATGGTGAATTCTTGCGTTGCCAAATTAGATTAATACTGGCGAGTTAGCAAGGGTGGGTGAGTGAGAGCACTGTGAGACCGTAATATTCACAGAACGCATTTTTCACATGTGTGAAAAATGCGTTCGCATTTTTCACACATGTGACAAATCCGGTCGCATTTTTCACAAAATTCGAACGCAATTTTCACATATCTGTGAAATTTGAGTTTGATATGTACCATGGAAACGTAATTTTCCAATCGCGTGCAACTCCCCTAAAAAGTGACAAAATATCACGAAAACGCATTTTTCACTTCTTGACATTTTTAAAACTCTGAAATTATGAAAGTTATTGTGGACGGAAGAATGGTACAGTAAACAAAAACAAAAAGAAGAATAGAAATCTGTTCTGCTCTTCCGCGTAGGTCGCACGTTCGAGTCGCCAGCCGTGTCAACGACTGAAAAACTGGCACTGTCATCCCAGCAGTAAATGGGTACTTGTTTCGAATCAGGGAAGGTTAAAGGCTACGGAAGGAGAGGGATAGGCTCCCTCTTTCATAACCTGTGCCTAAGACCCTGTAGGCTCCAACAAACACAGTCCCGACGGCCACAAGACTATTGGAAACCTTTACCTTGTTTGTTTTAATTCACACGAATGCTGCTGACGTAGGCTGTAATGCACAGGTTCGGGCGGTGCTAAAATCCAGCGGGAGAAGACCTTGCGGTATTCCTGTGCACTATTAGGCATTTCTAATACAAAATTTTGGAAGGTAAAAGGTAAAAAAGGTAAAGGTTTCCCATAGCCTAATAGCCGTAGGGGCAGTGGGGGTTAGAGACCCACTGTATCTTGGGCACAGCTGATGAAAGGCGGAGCCGATCTCTCTCATTTCGCTGCCTTATCCTTCCCTGATTCGAAAAAGATACCCATTTACTGCTGGGTTGACAAAGAGTTTTCCAGGCGTCGGACGGCGACGGTAAGCCGCGAACTCACGACCTTCCAGTGACTTTCTGCACAATAACCGAGCCACTCTAACCACTCGACTACGGCGCCTCTCTGAGAGGTAGCTTCTTTGGGAGGTAGCTTCTTTTTAACAGTCCCTTGTGCTGCACCAAGGTTAAAAGTGAAGTCGTTGCCACGCCTTACGGTCATATGACGATACCTAGGTATTTTTCTGATCCGTGCCCGCGCTAGTGACGTCAGAGCAAATAAATTCTATCCAATAAGGCGATTTCAGCCGCGGACCGCGTTTTTTTTAAACTTTATTTAATTTCTTGGTTCAAAATTCCTTTTCACAAAAAATGCTCATAAGATCTATTGTCAAATGTTTAAATGGGCCATTTTGAAGTTACTGAGAAAATATTTCATGGAATCATTTTTGTTATCATAAACAAAGGCGTAAACCTTTAAAGGTATTGGTATATTCAGTCGCGTGTTGGTATATGGGGGAAATCTATATCTGGGTAAAAATGAGAGGGGAGACATATCATTTTCCCATAACTACCTGCCTGTCTGTTCGTCGCAAATCGTTTCCGCTTCATAACTTATAAAGGCACTTTTAGAAAACTTGGTACAACTATAAAGCATCATCAGACAACATGCAGAAAAGGTTGGAAAATGTCAAAGTCGACAATAAGGCATAGTTCAGTCATTAATTTACAATAAAGGTCCTAAATTTAATCAGCTGATCTTCAACCCAGCTTAAAGTAATACCCCAAATCGCAATTATGTATAAGTCTACGGGATATTTCATTTGCAATAGCAACCAAAATCTCAAGCAACTGTCTTAAAGTACCATCGTTCCCCAGCCTTGTGAATGCTATATATGAAATTTGGTTGAGATTGACCCAGACGATTAAGAGAAATAGTAGCTCGAAGGTGTTGACAGACGACATCAGGCGACGGACAGCGGAGAGCGGAGACTGCCTTTCCTATAAACTCCCCGAGCCGAAGGCACAGCGCAGTTGCTGCTCAAACTCATAATTATAGTTGGAAAGGGATAACAAATCATTCATTCTAAAGCTTCCCTTGCCGTATGTGTGAAAAATGCGTTTCTATTAAAAATCGGCACAAAACCCGAAACGTATTTGTCTCACTGGCAAAATGTGAAAAATACGACCATATTCATCACACACGTGTGAAAAATGCGTTCTGTGAATATTGCGGTCTCTCAGAGCACTCAAATTTAACGTCCCACTAACAACTAAGTCGCACGGAGACGAGACCTCGGTTTATAGTCTCATCCGAAAGACAGGAGAAGCGGGGAAATGGGTCTTTCGCCGAGTTGGCAAAGGCAAAATAATGATCCGTGTTGGTGTCTCACCGGTCCGTGTATCACTGGTCGGCGTCTCATCGGTCTGTGTCTGACCGGTCAGCAGAATGCGATGTGTGTCAAATTTGGCATGTGTGTCCATGTTTGGTTTAAACATATGAATTATTTCTCATATATATACAGTAGAACATACAAGGCTCGACATGCTGGCCACGACCATCTAGTCATGTACATTACATCCTAGGCCTTACAAAAAATATATATATAGATACACGCATAGAAAATACATATGGCCAAGAAATAGAAATACGTGATAAAAGTAGTGCGTTATTTTTGAGGTTGAATATTGAATATAGTTTCACACCGATGTTAAGTACAGTATGACAGTATCTTGGAAAGTTTAGATTCAGGGCGCCATGTGCTGTTTCTACAATTACTTTGTCATTGCTCGTAGCGCCCTCATTATGGATTAATTTTAATTCACACAAAATCTTATGAGAGAAGTTTGCATTTCGGTGAGTTAGGGTAAAAGCAGCTGTAATTCTTTGTCATCCCTCGAGCACCCTTATTCATAGATTAGTTTCATATCTACAGGACTTTTTATAACTACAACCAAACTATTGTTGATTGATAGCTAAATTTCATTAATTCATGAAATAAACACACCGTCAAACTCACTTAGTAAATCTCTTACTACCTTGTCGCGGATCCGCCGGAAAGCAGTAGGATAAGCTGCTACTGCTGTAAAGTAACACTGCTCGTATAAATGGAGCAAGATCTTATATTGCCCAAGATCTTATATTGCCCAGGCTCAATCGTACGTTAATTTTAGATAAACCTTGTGTTTTCAGTGGCAGTGCCTGTAGAAAAGAAAGTACCAGTTAAAGTTGCCGTACCGGTAAAGGTACCAGTTGATCGACCTTACCCAGTTGTCGTAAAGAAACCAGGTAAAATATACTGTGTCAGAATAGTGCCCATACAGGAAATTCCTTTTGTTTGCCATGGTAACTGTGGAAGCTGTGAACATTTGTTTTTTACCATTTACCTACGAGTTTTTATTTGCCTAATGCATAGACTTATATATTAAAAATGGCCGTGAAGAAACTTTGCCAAGATGGGCATGTAGAGTAATTATGGTGCCTTGAAAATCGATTTATCTTAAATTCAAAGGATGATGATTTGAAAAATTTTGAAAATCAAAACCTCCATCATCGGCATGAAAAGTCTGAGTACAAGATATAAGCATTCTAACTGTTTTTCGAGATTCCTGCATTATGGACTTTTCTGCGCAATACACAAATTATTCCTGCGCATGCGGAGCAATGTGATGCATTCCAGTTAACTCCTGTCGAATATTGCCAGATAACTCTTATGAGAACAGATAAGCGATGGTCTAAGTATTTTTTTCCTTGGCGTCTCCTCAAACATACTTGAACCTATGTACTGGGTTCCTTTGATATCTAGCCAAAAGTTGGTATCTTTACTTATCTGACCGTGTCGTCCGTTTTCGCAATGTTTGGGAATCTAAATTAGTACAGGTGAAATCTCCGATCAGTCTGCACAGATGTAGAGGTTATTTGAGCATTTGCCGTAGCACATGCCACTATACATGGCACCATAGGTAACAGTTCGCATGTTCATTGTAGAGTAGCATAAAATACTGACAAATTTTAAGAAATTTTCAACTTTTTATTCTACCCCGCCACGCGTTAGTGGCGGAGTACTATGTTTTCTCCCGCTGGCTGTCGGCGTGTCTGTCCGTTGTACGTCCATCCGTTCGTCTGTCTGTCTGTAAGCACTTGTTTTCTGTTTAATAATTTGAGTATTTGTTGCCAAATTTTCTTGAGCTTGGCCTGTGAAGTGGTCTTGGGGATATCCTTAGAGATAATGCCCTTGTCAATGTGTTGTCTAGTTTTTTACTCTTAAAAATGTCTTGATGAAATTTCATAGAAATAATTAAAGTAGCATTCTGTTTCAAGCAGAATTTTCTCCTTCAGGGTTATCTACCCCTGAGTTTTCAGAAATTTGCAACTTATTAGAAAAGTAATATAAGTGGACTATCATTAACAAAATTTTGTCCTCATGGATTATCTGCCCTTAATACACGTATAAAATCATGCAAAATCTTTGTAAAATCAGATTTTTGGTACATCTTGATGATATTTCACAGAGATCATTGAAATAAGCCTTTTTGTAAGAATCAACCGATAGTATTTGCCCCTGTCCCGGGGCAATATACATGCAAAAAAATCATGAAAAAATCTACATTGAAGCAGAGTTGAAAGGGATTTTCCTGAAACATGCGACTATTTATTGAGGTAATTTAAGCTTCCTGTCATGATAAAACATTTTTCCCAGGGGTTATCTGTCTCTGACACATGGCTTTATACATGCATATGATAAAATCGTAAATATCTATAACAAAATAAAGCTCCCTGTGATGGTCAAATTGTTTCCCAAGAGGTTATCTGCCTCTGCGCCGGAGCTAGAATTTAAAATCATGATAAAAATCTTTAAAAGGTTAAAGAACGGCAATTTGTTATTAGTGGCGATCTGTTACGCAGTGCGATGTTTGCAATGCATATATATTTTTGAATATTCAAGATACAACTGCTTTATCAAATATCTTTCTCGGGCAAGAAAATACAGAATTAAATCAGCTATTACAAGAGAAAAGTGAAATATTCAAAAGTATTTGCATTTTTAATTTGCACAAAATGTGGTATAGATATAAATCTTACTGAAAAATTCAGGACTATTTTACTTTAATCCCATTATTAACACAAGCGTGCGTCGTTTTGTCTAGTTGGACCGTTGCCAGGGATGATGACGAGGACCTACATGCCCCGCCGCGTTTCCCTGCGTCGCCATCGTCGGTAGCATTTGACGGTCTCATTTGAGACGAGGGCGGCGCACGCTTGTGTTCGTAATGCATGTAATTGAAATTATATACTGGTCTTTAAACATTATTTGCTGAACATATTCTGACTATTCTGACATTTATTGTCATTTTATTATATGTAAATAAGATAATGTGATCATGTATCCTATGGGTTAATAGGTGTGTTTTGATAAGCCATCTAACCTTCTATATTTAATGTAGATGGATAGTTTGGTTTTTCTATGACAGATGTATTATGAGGCTGTTGTTTGGCGGTCTCTTTCCGTCTTGATTGCTTTCTTTCATTTCGTTTCGGTAAGAAAAGAGAGGATGAGAGAGCTTGAAACAATTTTTTTCTTGTCTTGTTGCTTTTCTTTTTCTTCTCATGCACTTGCCCAACGGGCACATGACGGTGTGTTGACGTCAATACGACGTCATTTCGGCGATTGTGTACAGATGACGTCGTGCTGACGTCGATCGACTCATCACGTCGCATCGGCGTCAAAACGACGTCATTTCGGTGTTCTGTGCCCCCTGGGTTAATGTAAATGCTCATATATTTACCAAACTGCTATATATGTTATGTATCACTGTGTTTATATGTTATATGTATGTTGCTTACTATGCTACTCTCCATTCTGGAGGAAATAAAGAATATCTATCTATCTTCATTTTCAGTGCACATTCCTGTGAAAGTTCCAGTCCATGGTGAGTAATTACTCTGTATTACCAACAGTTTACACGTACTGGCTGAAGCGACCATTGGTGATATTTTCGTTATGCAACCTCAGTTACGCACTTGTATTTGTTCCATCATAGATTTCCTAGCTACTTTCATACCAACTTTCATTTTTTTTTTTTTGGGGGGGGGGGGGAGGGGTGCGGGGGCAATGATCTTTGACAAACATCATATAAGGGTCATTCGGGTATGTATTCCGCATGCGCCCCACACTGTCAAAATGAGACAAAATCAACGCAGCAAAGATGTACTTAGAATTAAAATTAACCGGGGTTAGAGGAACTCAAAATGTTATAACATTCTGCGTCGAATCTTAAAACTCATAAAAACGCAAACATTAAAAAAAAATCATCTAGCAAAATGTTAAAACAACGCAAAATGTTATAACAATTAGACCCGGGCAATTAGATGAACGCAAAATGTTATATAGAGTTTATTAATCCTCCCCTTTAAGGTATGGGATTTATAAATCGAGGTTTATAAATCCCATATCTTAAATGGGAAGATTAAATAAACTGTATATTATATTCGTTTGCCCTACATTTAAGGAATATTTCCATCTGTATTTATGTTTTCAAGTGTCCTTGCGAGATTTTGTACACAATAACGCGAAAGGATACATGAATACTGAATTGCTTTGACCACCATTTTGTTTTCTGAACGGGCAAATGTTTGTTATGATAAGAATTATTTACTGACCAATGGAACCTGCATCATGCCTTTACAATCATCGTCTTTACGGCTACTGGTCCCGACGATCCAAAGCTCGCTCGATGAAGTCTGTTATGAGCTGGATGATACGTTTCCTATTGCAGATTGCGGAGCATGCATCGTGAAAAGCAATGCATTTCCACATAAAATGGCATTTTCCTAAAAGCATTCATGTCCACACGCCATAAATACACATCAAAGTTTGTTATAGGTTTGTTTAGCGTCTGATGTTTTTCTCAAGATCATAAAAGACAACTCCAGCGGTGTTTAATAGCTACAACTGCAGTGGAAAGAAAGAACTTAGGAAAGTAGTTCTAGAAACCGGTACCCGATCGTACATTTTAACTTATCTCCGAATTTTTATCGGGAAGGTAATCAATCTACTGGGATTTATTTCGCTAGAGGAAATAAATCCTCGTAGAGAACTGGGAAATAGCATATTTATATTGACAAGAAATCATTGTATTTCTTCGTTAAGAATGTGATATAACTTTATAACATTTTTCGTCGAATCTCAAAACTAATAAAATGCAAAATAATATAATCTTATAAATTTGCAAAATTTTATAATGTTAAATCATTTATGCAATCTTATAATGGTATAACATTTTGCTTTGTTATAATCTTATAATATTTTGCGCTGATACCACATTTGTATAAGAATTGCCATTCAACGCTAACTGTCAAAACATTTTGGTTGTTATAGTTATTATAACATTTTGCGTTGTTATAAAATTTTGCGGAATGATAATATTTATAACTTTTTGTGTGATTTTAGAGATGTCATTCGACGCAAAATGTTAAAATGTTGTAACGTTTTTCGGATAAACGAAATTTATAACATTTTGCGTTGAATCCACATTTGTTTAAGATTTGACATTTGACGCAAAATGTTATAATATTTAAACAGTTTGTGTTGTACAAACAGCTATAACATTTTGTATTATTATAACAATTTGCAGGAGGACGAAACTTGTATCATTTTGCGTCGATAAAAGATATGAAATTCAAGGTAGAATGTTATAACATTTTGCGTGTTATAATTGTTATAACATTTTACGTTGTAATAATATTTTGAGGGATGAAAGTAATTTATAACATTTTGCGTTTTAATGAACTTTGAGATTCGACGCAAAAGAAATAGCATTTTGCGTTCCCATAATCTTATTACATTTACCGTTGATACTACATTCGTATGAAATTAGAAAACGCAAAATGTTATGAAGTTATAGCATTTTGCGTTCCTATAATTCTTATAGCATTTTGCGCTGTTATAACATTTTGGGAGGTGAATAAATTTATAACATTTTGCGTTTTTTATTAGTACTGAGATTCGACGCAAAATGTTATAAAGTTATAACATTTTGCGTTGCTATTAATTTTATAACATTTTGCGTTTTTATAACATTTTGCGGGGTGACAACGCTTGATTATGGTGCGGGAAGCCGCCGGAAGGTCATGAGATCGAGCGCGGGCATCGCCATCCGACAATTGGAAAACTGTCTCTGTCAGCCCAGCAGTATCTGCTGGGTACCTGTTTCGAATCAGGGAAGGACAAGGAAGCGAAAAGAGAGGGATGGGCTCCGTATTTTATATACTTTGCCTAAGACACAGTGTGCCTCTACTAACCTACACTGCCCCTATGGCTATCAGGCTATGGGAAACTGTTACCTGTTTTAGTTAATCAAAATGTAGAATAACTATATACCTTAAATAAGTAACAGGGCAAAAAGTATTGCAAGAAATGGCCGCCACTAGTCGCACGCTAGTGTAACGTTACAGTGTCTCCAGAAGTCCGTTTTTGCCAGATTTCTAGTTTTTCATTTTTTTTTTTTTTTTTTTTTTTTTACGTTTGCATGGTTAACGCGAGAAGAAACTCTAGATTCTGAGGTGCGATTTCAACACACTAATTTGCTTTTTATTAACTTTTGAGGGGCAATTTACTCCCATCAAATTATTCTTTTGTTCAGTTCCTCTTTCCTGCAGTCTGATTTTTGTTATACACACAAGCTTTTGATTAAATTTGCGATGTATGACAATGTATTAACTAATTTCACATATTTTATTTACACCAAGATGACTGTTACGCATGTCTTTTTTTTAGAACACAGTGATTTCTACATACTTTAATAATACTACTATTTATTTTAATTTTGCTTGCACTCTTATTCTTACACTTGTTAAAGTAAAGCCCTTCAGGGCATATTTTGTAAAGATTCTTATATTCGGCAATAGATATCTGTTCTATTCTGTTCTGTTGTATAATTGAAAGAATGTGCATAAGATGACATATTACGTGCAATTTGTGGATTTACCTTGTTTAATCAATTAGCTTACAGTGTAAGCTCTTATCGTCATCAAACAAAAAATGTCCACCTATTCATGGTATCACAGTTCAGCACTGCATTTCACGGGACCTTTCTAAATGCTTTCAGTACCAATTGCTGTACCTAAGCCAATGACATCTAAATCTTTCTAAATGTTTTCAGTACCAATTGCTGTACCTAAGCCAATGACATCTAAATCTTCCTAAATGTTTTCAGTACCAATTGCTGTACCTAAGCCAGTGAGAGTGGTGGAGAAAGTAGCTGTACCCAAACCTTATCCTGTCGAGAGAATCGTTCCAGTACAAGTAGAAAAGAAAGGTGATCTAATTTATTCACAATAGTAACATATTGAATAAAGAACTTCTTTTGCGTGTATGAAAAGATTTTGATGTATCATGTCAAAAATACTAGTTGAACGATATGAGATTAATCTTTAATTCTTGTTATAGTTTAAACAATATTTTATTTGTATAAACAATCATAATTTACAAACATATCAATACATAATTACACATTTATATTCTGTTATACAAATGGGATTCAGAAGGAAGTCATAAGAGTTTTGTGAATCTGTATCCCATACTTCAAAAACTAATTTACAATAATCTAAATGTGATTTGAACCAAGAGTAACATAAGTAAACATTTAAATGTGGCATTTGCTCGTATTTATATCTTAAGGTGCATATAGAAGGTACAGTAGAAGAAAATAACAAAAGAAAGCGAGAAGGAAAGGAAAGGAAAGGAAAGGAAAGGAAAGGAAAAAAAAAGAGACTCCACGAGGAATGATTAGCTATTTATACTTAAAGTCCCAGCGGGCACACGACGTCCAAATAATTCTTGTTATGTATACTGGTTCTAAAATATCAACTTTTTCTTCGAAATTTGATTGAGATGAAAATAAATATTTCATAAATGATTAATAGAATTAAACTTGAGGACAGTTTCGGTGTTTTATACTAGGTTTGGACAGAGGACTGTGTAATTTTAGGATTGGTGTTGTTGCAATTACAGCTTACTAACAATACTAGTACCGTTTTACAAGCATTAATTGCAAAACAGAAAGTTATGCTTCATCTGTCTCCTAGCTGTATGATGTAAACTATATATAAATAAAGTTTTCTAGGGGAGACAAACAACCAAGACACGTACTGAAGTAGCGGTATGAAACACGGATGAAATTCAGCGCATTTGCGATAATAGACACTGTATGTTTAGGATTTTGGAAGCGCTTTGGAATGGTCAGCTGGAAAGACTAGTGACAACTTGAAAGTGTATATAAACTATGTCTCGTCTATTTCAGTGCCTTTCCCCGTACATATTCCTGTAGTCAAACATGTGCCTGTTGAACGGAAGGTAAAGGTAGCTGTACCGGTACCGCACAAGGTTAAAGTCCCTGTCCCAATGTTGGTTCCAGTCCCTATGAAAGGTGAGTTTTTACAAGTTTTCTTATGATCAGCATGTATAAACAATGCCCATTTGTGTCTGCCCATAGGCACACGATGTGGAAACGTCGTATCCACGTCGATCCATTCGACTATTGTGGTCGTTTAGAAAGGTCTATGAAGCATATTATATTTCGCAGCGATTCTTTAAGTTATTACCGTACGATAACCGTGTATTGTTGGTCTTATGATGAATGTTCAAAGCTGTTGAGGTGTCTGTTAATCTTTGTACTTAACGGTTTTCTCTAGAAGATGATAATCACTAATTTGTGGGCAATGCTGCAATCTGCATGAAATGATGAAAATACAAGAGATCATCCCAAAATTTAGTAGCTGCCTTCTTTTTGATGTTTTTCAAAAATGTAGAAATCCAGTCATCGCACCTGTAAATGTTAAAAGAGTTTATATTAGAAAAGATCAAAGAATAATTTGCAGCACAAAAATAGAACTGAAAATAACCATCATTATTGAAAATGCATTCAGGTCTGAACGTAGTAAAGTCTATCAGTCATATTTTCCAACTCATTCAGAAGTTGAACTGATGAAAAAGTACAAATGTTCAACCATGTATAATGGCAGTGTATATAGATATGGTTGATAAAAGGGTGCATTCATTAAATATAGGGTACACATGACGAACAAAAAACTATATTATTCTGGCCCTACAAGTAAATAAATGAAATAATTCAACCGTGAAAAAGTTGACTTCCCTGTGTTTGCTCCATACTTTTGCCAAAAAAATATACACAGGCTTTTTTCTATCTGTTCAACCTGATTAGTTGTGAAAGAGTTGGAAATAAATTTTCACTCAGTGCACTGAAGTACGTTTGGACTTAATGACATGCTATTTGTTAGATTGTTTTGCCACAAATTACCCTTTTATCTTCTCTTATATAGATTCTTTCTAACATCGACAAGTCCCATATGTTGGAACGCCAAAGTATGAGAAACAACAAAAGAAGACATCTGCTAAGTTTTGGGAAGATCTGTTGTAATTTCAGCATTTTACGCAGAGTTTTGTATTAACCCCAAATCAGTGATTATCACCACGTTAACTGATGTTTTATTTTGCATTCCTAACTGGAATGTCCTTCAATAAAAGTCCCAATTGTTTCAGTACCTATTCGACCGCCGAGTAAGAAGTCTAAATACCGTAAGTAACTCGCACCAACTAGTCTTCGTAGCTTCTGCTTTGCACTGTTGTGTAAACATGTTACAGTGTATTTTAACTTCCACTTCTTGTTCAGCAAACGCTTGCACTGTATTTGATAATGATTCCTGTGGTTAAAGTGTAGATATCTCCTAAACTGTCAACGATGGGAAGGGTGGCTTTTTTATGCCCCTAAGGAACTTCGGGTGGCATATTAAAATCGCACTGTCCGTCTGTCCGTCCGTCCGTTACAAATTCTGTGTCCGCTATAACTAAAAACCGCTGATGGGAATTCAATCAAACTTTACCGAAAGGTAGACCAAAATAAGAAGGTGTGTCGTGCACAAAATTTAAGCTCCCATGACCAATGTCAAGGTCACAAAGGTCATGGGTTTGACCCTTAGAGATCGTGTGCCGCCATAACTAAAAAAAGCCTTGAAGTGAATTGAATCGAATTTCACAGAAAGGTAGACCATAATAAGAAAGTGTGTCGCACACCAAATTTAGGTTCCCACAACCAAGGTCAAGGTCACAATCAAAGGTCGTAGGTTTGACCCTAACAAATCGTGTGTCCGCAATAACTCAAAAACCCTTGAAGGTAGACCAAAATAAGAAGGTGTGTCGTGCACAAAATTTAAGCTCCCATGACCAATGTCAAGGTCACAAAGGTCATGGGTTTGACCCTTAGAGATCGTGTGCCGCCATAACTAAAAAAAGCCTTGAAGTAAATTGAATCAAAATTCACAGAAAGGTAGACCAAAATAAGAGGGTGTGTCGTGCACAAAATTAAGGCTCCCATGACCAAGGTCAAGGTCACAGTCAACGGTCATAAGTTTGTCTCCTACACATCTTGTATCCAAGATATCTCAAAAACTGCTGAAACGAATCTAATCAAATGTTACAGAAAGGTAAATCAAAATCAGACGTTGTGTCATCATGCACAAAATTTAGGTTCCCAAAACCAAGGTCAAGTTCACAGTTAAAGGTCATAGGTTAAAGGTTCCTTACAAATCACGTGTCTGCTTTAACTCGAAAATGGCTGAAGCAAATATAAATAGTTTTCACAGAGAGGTAAACCAAAATGAGAAGGTATGTCACGCACAAAATTTTATTCCCATGACCAAGGTAAATGTCGCAATAAAGTGTTATAGGTCAAATCTTGTTTTGTCAATTACTTAAAGGCTACCGAAGCAAATGTTATTAAACTTTGTTTAAAAAATACTGTATAATAAGAAAATGTGTCCTGCACAAGATATAGGATTTCGTGCTGAAGATCAAGATCACATTTCAAGCATCAGATGCCTAATAAAGTCTGTGATTACTCAAAATTTAAGGAAGCGAATTTAATCAAACATCTTCAGAAGGTAAACTATAATCAAGAGGTTTGTTATGCACAAGATTTGATCTGTGAAAAAAGTCAAGGTCACAGTCAGGGTTCAAAGGGCAAATTTTGTGTCTGCAATTAATCAAAAACTCCAAAAGCTAACTGGATCAAACTTCACAGAAAGGTAAAGCGTGATGTGAAGATATAAAATAAGCAAGATTTATGTTCCCATATTCAAGTACAAGGACACAGTCAATGACCCAAGGTCCAATTGTGACTCCGCAATTACTCAAAAATTACTAAAGTGGAATCTGGTGAAATTCAATAGAAAGTTACAGATTTTAATTACTATGTCCGAGGTCAAGGTCATTAGCAGCGCCAAAAGTCGCACCATGCCAGCAGTAATTGAAATACTACAGTGATACACATGTATTTGATTAAATTTGTCGGGTCAGGGTCTTTATCAGGGGTCAAATACCAGGTGTTAGGGGCCTTCGGGGACGTTTGTTACACACTGTACAAGTGCTTATTTTGAAGTTGATACTGTAAATTTTTCTTTTAACAGTTCTACATAAAGCATTTTCCAGAACTCAAACTATTCGAACTTTGCAGCATTGTATGTGGAAAAATGAGGGCTAAACCCCCTTATTTCTCTTTATTCACACCCTACTAGTATTCAGTTTTACAGGAATAAACGCAGAAAGCCCCAAATATCTTTCTCCAACTTTAATCCTAGTGAAAGTGTATAAAATTTTGACCGCTACCTGCCTGCCCCCACCAACTCCCCCCTCCTCTCACCCCCCCCCCCCCCACACACACACAACCACACACAAATGGTTTTCCAGTGCACCTTAACCTTCGGTCCTGGCTGACCATTCCTTTATTATAGTCCCACTTTGAAAAAGTGGGGCTATTCTGGATTTGGTCTGTCTGTCGTTCTGTAATTCCGTTCGATTTTTTGTGAAAATTTGTGTCACTGTTTTCTCAAGAAATTTCCAGCCTTGGTATACTTATGGACAATGAGTTGTTGTACGTGGGGTTTAGAAACAGGCTCATAGATCTTCTTCTTCCCTTTATTCGCTATTTTTTCTGTCTTTCCAAGGTATTTAGGCCACAGTTTTCTCAAGAACTTTGCAAGCTAGAATCTTCAAACTCGGTGTATGGAAAATAAGTGTTTGTATTGTGGGATTGAGACTCGGTCTCACTGCTTTTTTTATTAGCTCACCTGAGCCTTTAGGCTCAGAGGTGAGCTTATAGTATAGTCCGTCCGTCCGTCCGTCGTCAACATTTTCAAACATTTTCTCCTCTTAAACCACTGGGCCGATTGAAGCCATATTTCATATGGAGCCTACCTAGGTTGGGGGAACGAAAGTTTGTTCAGGGTATCTGGGTCACATCTGGCCCATATATGGTAAAACCCTTTCAAAAATCTTCTACTCCAGAACCGAAAGGCCTAAAACCTTGAATCCTATGTAGCATCGGTCATTCAAGCCCATCATAGTTTGTACAAATGATGACTGTAGGTGGGTACTTGACCTAATTAACGACATGGTCAACTTTGGTACTTTATGCTTTCGTATGGGAAAATGCATAAACAGTGGATTTCTCAGAAACTATTTAAGTTTAAGGTATAATATTTGGTATACATGGTTAACTAAATAACCAGACGAAGAAATTATGTCACATAAGGTCAAGGTCATTCTTTGACCTTTGTTCAAGGACACTGAGATTCTGTCTCCTGTCAACATTTCCAGTCATCTTCTCCTCTGAAGCCACTGGGCTGACTGAAGCCATATTTCATACGAAGCTTCAGAAGGCCAAAGGAATTAAAGCTTGTTCAGATGGTCTTGGTCACATGACCAAGATGGCCACCACGCCCGAAAGGCCTATAACCTTGAAACCTGGTATGTAGCATCGGGCATTCTAGCCCATCATAGTTTGTACAAATGAGGACCGTAGGTTGACTTTGACCTAATTAACGACACGGTCAAATTTGGTACGTTGTGCTTTTGTATGGGAAAATGCTGAAACAGCGGATTTCTCTGAAACTATTCAAGTTAAAGGTATAATATTTGGTATATATGGACCAGATGAAGAAATTATGTCGCTTAAGGTCAAGGTCATTCTTTGACGTTTGTTCCAGGGCGCTGTAATTTTGTCTTTGTCAACATTTTTAATCATCTTTTCCTCTGAAGCAACTGGGCCGATTGAAGCCATATTTCATATGAAGCTTTAGTGGGCCAAAGAAAATTAAAGTATGTTCAGATGGTCTTGGTCACATGACCAACATGGCCACGGCGCCCACATATGGTAAAAACCCTTCAAAAATCTTCTTCTGAAGAACCAAAGGCCTAATGGTCTACATGAAGACATAAGGCCAATAGGTCATCAAAGGTAACAAAAGAGCGAAATGACAACTTTTGTCTGTTGACAGAAGTTGTCAGGTGAGCTACAGGACCATTGGTCCTCAGGTTTTCTTTGTTCTCCGTTTTTCTTTCATTTCCTATTTTGTACATCGAAATTTCGTTTCCTAGTTTGCTAAGAAACTTTTTAACCAAATATGTGTAGGCCCAAGCCATCGGATAATATCGGGAAAACATACAGTTTCGGTCGGGCGTACGTGTAAACGTAAATTATGATGGTTGCAGCAGTTTTCGGGGTATTTCCGTTTATTTGCAATATAAAAACTGTGTGACAAACAAAGATCACAAACTGATAGTCTGCGTACATATAAAAATTTGTGTTGTGTAATATGTAACTTACATTTCATGCCCGCATGTCTCCATGTTTACACAGTTGATCAAATCGAGATTGAATCTGCTCAACTGAATCTGTTCTCAGAAACTGCCACAGTTACCTTCAAAATACATAACCTGCAGATGCTCCAGATAGAAACTGCCTTCGGGAGACCTGCAGTTCTTTAGCATGTAGAAACGGTCGTTGAATTACCAGAAAAAAAGTTCATAATTGAATTTATCTCCGTGTCATGTTCGTCGGTACTTTCCATAAACTTTGCAGTGTTTCCAATATGGCCGCTTCCTCGGTCACCAACGAAGACGTCATGGATGACGTCAAAACCAACCTGCTCTCGCACGTCAATTAGTGTATGATAAAACATGCTGATTCAACTTTCTATTTGTAAAAGTAATCGTCCGTAGACGTCCTCGGCAAAAGGAGGCAAAAATCTATTGGAAAACCCCGAATTCTGGAGCACCCCGAAAACAGGTACATCGACCATACATACGAACGTACGTCTGCAAGTACGTATGTACATACGTCTGTAAGGTCCTCAAGTGTCCGACAGCCCTATGTAAAATGATTACCGGTGCATGACACGCTGATTGGAAGATTAAAATATTTTAATGCTTTTTATATGTATTCAGTGTATATGTGTATATTATATGTATGTAACGAACTTGATATATTTTCCAGCATTTTGTATTTATTATTATCATTATTACTGTTATTATTTTATATAAAAGTATCTAGTTCACTTTTTTACGATCATATTTATTGCTTTTACTCTAATAACGAACACTTATATTGATTTTCAACTTGTCGGACATTTAGGGTTGTCGGACATTTAGAGACCTTTGGGTCGTCTCTAAATGTCCGACAAATTTTGTCTAAGTTAGATTTTGAGTATTTTTCACTGATTATTTTTAGAATTATTTACTAATCATGCTTTTAATAATGGATTCTTTCTCTATTCTGACATTTTTAGAAAAAAAAATAAAAAGAATTTGTCGGACACTTAAGGCTGTCGGACACTTAGGGACCTTACATACGTCTGTACCTACGCGTCTGTATGTACGTGCTCCTGTTAGACTCAGGTTAAAAATTTTGTAACAGGTAGATTTCAGTGTTCCTATGTTTATAGCAACTTGAAATTATGTATAGGGCATCAAATCTGTAAGTGTTACAAGAATATGCAAGAATCAGGGTATTCTGATCTATGATGTCACGGACCACCAACTTCGAACTTACGCCAGGTTTGCAAAGTCAAGTTTTATGTAAGAGGTAGATTTCAAGGTTTCCTATTATTGTAGCAACTTGAAATTTTGTATAGGGATTTATCTGTATAAATAGTGACATTTCTTTTACAATGTGATTGAAGTTAACTAACAACATCTTTAGCTTTGAATAGCCGGATCTGACAGCAAGATGACCCTAGGCGGATTAATACAGTTGTATATCTGTGGAAAGTCCCCCTAAAATGCATTTTTTGTCAGTATTCGAAGTCGCTGTCGGTATCGGATTAAATTGGAAATGTCCAATGAAAGGAACGTTTGCTGACAAGAAACTTGTGTTGCGTAAATATATGTATGCTGAATTGCTTATATTGCTTTCGTATATTTTAGAGAAGAAATACGACCATGGCTATAACAACGGATATGGAAGTAAGATTAGTTGGATGTAGTTTGCATGTTTCTCAAGATACGGAATATACACTAATCTATGGTATTTGAAGGGATGGTTCTTACTTTTATAATAGAGTAAACTAGAATATGAAATGGAATAAGTACTAGCATGTTTTATGTAGCCAAACAATCCGCTTTCTTGGTCACAGACACACCACATTGTAGTTTGGGGTAAAGACTAGAGAGCGTTTAGTCACTAACCGCATCGATCTGAAGTCGCTTTGTGTTTAAGGAGTTATAGCTGTACTACTCGCTTCCACTTCCGCTCACTCCCCTGCATAAGGAATTCAAGAAATAACCTTCAAAATTCAACGTGTTTACTAGTCTTGTAAATAATATGTTTTTGACATAGTTCAATTAGAAACTGTAGCTTATTGTCTTTTAGTCCCGACCCGGTATCACCACATCTTGCGATAAGAAAACTAAGTCTTTCGACTGTCAATCCATCCATCCATCCGTCTGTCAGTATGACCGAGTCAGCAAATTGGACTAAATTTGAAGCAAACAGTATAGAATATCTCCTGAAAGAAAAACACAACGCGAATTTAGGCCCGACTGGGTTAGTAAAATGGACACTCCCTAATCCCTACCCCAGTCATGTCTGTTACAATAATGTGTATTGTTTTATTTTCGAAATTCTTTTATACTCCTATCTGGACTGTTTCCTGTGTGATTTACATTTACAAGAACATCTGATTCTTGAAGCAATAATCCTTTGAAGACGAATGCCAGTAAATTTCCCACTGCTTTACACTTTACGTATAGATATTATGTACTCAGGTCCTTCCAAGGTGTATTATGACAGTTTTCAGTAGATTGTTTTCGAACTTTATACACCTTGTGGACATAGTGCAGCTATGCCTGAGGTTTTGGATAGGAATAAAAAGAATTGATATTCATATGCCTTTTTTAACAGTAGTTAATAGTAGTTTGGGAGCAAACGGGCTTTACTTCATGTGGATATAAACCTCATCATAGCATGTGTGTGGAGGAAACGCGGTTATTTATTATTATTATTATATATTATAGTTTGTAACATCTGCAGACTAGTCTTTAGCATGTCATGGGACGGGGTTTATTATGTCCCTATACAAACTAGCTGCATATTTTGTTGGGGTGGGGGGGGGGGGGGGTAGTATCCTCTGTTTGTTGGTTTTAAGTTCTGTAAAGAGTTAATGCGGCTGAAAAAGTTTGCACCATATTTGAAGCCAGAGAGAACTCCTAACCAGACGGTGATTTCACCGCTCAGAACATGTGATTGTGGAGTTTATCCCCTGAATCATTTACGCATTCGTAACACTTGAATAGGCGAACCAGATTTCAATAATTTTGCAGTTAAGTTTACGCAATACATTATCCATTCCACATTATGTCAGTCCTAACCAGCATATTTCACATTTGACAAAATTACCAAGGAGAATACGCGTTATTTTTTCGTATATATATATATATATATATATATTTCCGGACAAAAGAGGTGAGTGCTATATACCATATCTATCATATTCTAGACTGATTATTTCATCAAAGAATGACATGGTGTAAAGTAATGTAACGAAAAAATAACGCGTATTCTTGAGGTCTCAAACTCTTTGAACAGTATTTCTGTCATTTCGGACGTACGGGACGGGGGGAGGGGGGATAGTGGATGTCAGGATCAGCTGGTGATGAAGATGAAATTATTTTTTAAGTCTCACGAACTTGGTCGGATATAGTGACATAGCTCTAATTGTCCCCCGACGTAGTCGAAGTGACTATAGTAATGGGTTCGTCCGTCAGTCCGTCCGTCAGTCCAGAGTACTGCCCGTAGACACAATCTTGTCTCCGCAACTCCTCTTACCGTTTCCATGGGATTTTGATATAACTTTCAAGTTATTGTTCCAATGATCTGAAGTTGATTATATTTTACCGATGTCATGCTCCCCTGATTTTTATACCAGAGCCCTTTGTCATTTATTCAACAGTACGTCTTGTCTCTTCAACTCCTCTGTCAGTTTTCATTGGATTTTGATGAATCCTTGCAGTTATTGTTCCCGTGACCTGAAGAGGATCATATTATACCGAGTTCAGGCTCGACTGATTTTACTAGAGTTATGGCCCTTTGTCATTTTTTGCGATTTTGACGTAAAGAACACGTGATCATCCTCCGTGTAGATGTAGATGACCCGCAACTCCTTTTTCAGTTTTAAACTGATTTTCATCAAACTTTCAGGATATTGTTGTTACTACATGACTTGGATAATATTTCATTGGGGTTCTGATTGGACCCTTTCTGCTAGAGTTATGACCCTTTGTAAGTCCGGTCAAATCTTATGGCCGCAACTCCTCTTTCAATTTTCAACCGATTTTCATCAGACCCTGTTTCAGGATATTGTTGTCACCACATTATGTAAGTCAGATTTTGTTGGGGTCATGAGTGGACCCTTTCTGCTAGACGAATGGTCCTTTGATAGTCATGTAAAATCTTTGGCCGCAGATTGTTCAGTTTTCAACCGATTTTCATCAAACTTTCTGGATATTGTTATCACTATATGACATGGAATGTATTTTATTCGGGTCATGATTGGACCCCTTCTGCCAGAGTTATGGCCCTTTGTAAGTCAGGTCAAATATCGTGGCAACAACTCCTCTTTCAGTTGTCAACTGATTTTCATCAAATTTCAGGATATAGTTGCCATTACATGAAATGGTTTATATTTTATTGGGATCATGATTTGACCCTTTCTGCCAGAGTTACACCCTTTGTAAGTCCGGTCAAATATTGTAGCCGCAGCTGCTGTTATAGTAAATTTCCAAGACTTTGGCAACCCTGCACCAGATGTATGTATTCGATAGCATCGCCTTAATTGGCTTCTTAGCCACTTACGGAAATACTGGTTTGGTGGTAGTCGTTCTAGTGCCCTGATTGCTTAGGGAACTTGAGTTAGCCATTGACTTTAAACAGATTTTTATGGCTACAGCGGTGCAAATATTTTGCCATCTGCTGATCTACAAAGCTGAACTCAGTCCTAACCAAATATCTTTAATATCTACTGTTAAGCTATGTTTTGTTTGGAGCATTACAGAATTTCATGGTCCTCTTTTGTTTACACTATTTGCTGTATTTATGTTTTCTATATTTTATTGTATGATGTTCTTTAAAGTTTATTGTATGTGAATCGCGATAAAATACTATATCTTGTTCTCTACATTTTATTGTTCTTTATATTTTCAGAGTTCTCATAGACGGTACGACCTTGTTATCACAGCGGTGTCACGGCTGCATGCATTTTACTGCATTACTGTTGAATAGCGCTTAACCTGGGATTTGTTTTGGAGAAAATCGGCTTCACTTCCAACTTGTTTTACTGTTTATAGATTGTTACTATAATGTAATTACTCAATTGTTTATTGCTGTGTGGATGTGGTGCAGTTATTTTTTTTCTCGAGTGAACCTGGAATAAGTCACTTTTTATATATTGAATAAAACCACTATATAGATAAGCCACTAAGCCTTTCACTTGTGATTCACAAGGGCTACTCCCCAGTATACAACACGTCGTATGAAAGTCGAGTGGACAATGACACCTTATTGTATCAGCGCTCTGTGTCAACTGTATTGCTGGGTGTCATTTTCATAATGGCAAGTTTTTCTTAGCATTCCACTGACAAGACCAGGAAGAAATTTCCATACGAGTAAATTTGAACGACATAGTTTGAAAGTATCTTCTTTTTTTTCAAATCTAAAACTGTTTCCTATTTTCATATTTTGTAATAAAAGGTTTAGCCATGTTATTAGTTGCGTGAACCTTATTTGCATTGCTACCCTTCACTCTACTAAACAGAGGAACAGCTTAGAAACGCTGGACCAACGTCATAGTGTAATATGTATGTTCATGAAATTCAATTGTTAATTCTATACCATGAAAATGGTCCATAATTGGCTAATAAATATCTTATCTTATCAGCGTCTTTGCCACGTTGAGAGCGTTGATAGGATATTGCTCACGGCTTTGAATCAGTTGGGTTGAAAACTCCTTTTGTGGCCCCAGTGGAATCAGAACAAATATACTGAACCAAAATAAAAATGAAGGTTTTGGGTGGAAACCCCCAAAAATAGTCGACACAGTGTGTCTGTACATTGAAACTGAATGATGCCAATTTGGCATTCTTAGGGAAATTAAGCATTTTATATGGCTTCCAAGATGGCTGCCGAGGGATGAAATCATCATTTTTTTCTTAAAATCTTGAAGAGTGCTTTGGAGAGCAGACAACACATTCAAAAGAAGGAACATGGGCCATACTTCGAAGTGTCGGCTACCCACGCCTCATCCGACTGACAATATCTGGCGACGAAAGCCAGAGAAAAATATTAATTTCAATTAGGCAGTCGCTTAAAAGACTGCTTAGTATTGAGAAAGGATCAAAATGATTTAATAGCTATGATCTAAGTAAGAGTCTGGTTTCTGATTTCTCAGAATATGTCCTCTGATCTGAAAAGAAAACAATCTTAATCACTATGGACAATGTACAGGGAGACGCTTTACGGTCGCCACACGGCACTATCTCAGGTGAAATAGTTTATTTTCTCCATTGTTCACCATCATCTACATGGTACCTTTAATAATTTAATAATTTGCATGATTTAATTTTACTGATTCCAGTTTCTGAGTCAGGGACTGACTGTTATAGGAAGAATATTGAAGGCATCAGAAACAGCAAAAAGTCTGATCTGTTAGTGATCTGAATGGAATATTTTGGGAAGGTATAGATAATCATGTCAAAACTCATATCTTTAAAAACACGTTTACTAAGCCTTACAAAAAATACAGTTTTGTGCAGTTTCCGTCGAGATGTATTGAATAAGAATGAATCAGAGCTACATACCCTCTGTCAAAATTGCATTTTCCCCCAATTTCAGGCACTTTTTCGAACTGAAGGCGCATGTTTGAAAGCCAGGAGCATCTACAGCTTCTCAGCTCACATAAAATTCTGTTTTCAGTTCGCCAACACCTTATCACTAGATGAGAAAACCATTAAAAATCAACTGATTTGTCATTATCTTTTCCATAAATATCGATTTAATTTGGTAAGGGTACATATTTTTCAAGTTCGGACAAAAAATCTCTGAACGGCATAATTCAAAAGGAGATAATATTTGTGACTCAAACATATGAGTAATGCTGGTATGCTAAAAGGTTCACAGAGGGATGCTGTTAACTAAATAAACAAAGATATTAAGTATGAACACGATCTGTCAACTACCAGTGCTTAATTTTCACTTGCAAAAAATTCTCAATAATTTTGAGGAATACGGCACAACAGCAGCTTCAGTCAAGTGTATTGGCTAGAAATATACACGAGAGAGAAATAGAAACATACACGAGAGAGAAATAGTCAAGTATATTGGCTAGAAATATACACGAGAGAGAAATAGAAACGCTACACGTTTTTCAATGGAAAAGACATGGGATTTGAAGTATTAGAGAAAATGGTTCTCCAGTTTGCACGAAGTGCTTTCGAATCCAACAAACCATTGCTTAGATTGATAACCAAATCAAAGGAAGCACGTGCTTATAATGTCAGTATCATCTTACGTTGACGTCAGTTACTTTTGACGTTTTTGGCGTTTTTACACGTAATAATTCTAGCTTTCGTTTTCTGACAAAATGAATGTCTGCGGTATATCTGATTTAATCCCGTTTTCCAGAAATATTTTTGGCAAAATATTATTTTTGTGTTTTCATCATTATCGGCAAACCAAAAAACACAAAGCCACTCTAATGCCCCATTCACATAAGTAAGTATTTTTTTATTTTTTTTTTTTTGCATATATGCAAATTTTACTGAAGTAAGTAAATTCGTCATGTAAACGCAAAGTCTTACGTAAGCAAATTTGCTTATATGTAAAATTTGCTCCAGGTCTTACTAGGTGCAAAAGTATATGTGCATATATGCAAATTTACTCCTGGGGTATTTCTCGTCATGTAAAGGTAAAGTTAATATATACTGAAAGGATTTAAAAACTTCCACTTTTTATTGCTGCCTGCTGATCTGTTCACTCCTGACAGTGTTAAATATTTAACGACAAAATGCTTGAAACTTATCAAATTTAAAGATTACGCAATCTATTCGTATCATTTACTTAAATGACGTCAGTAAAAGAGCGTTACGTCACTGAAATGCATAAGGCGATGCCGGCGTTATCTTATGCAACACTCTTTTCGACCATTTCGTACTGCCTTAATACTGTGACGTCATCCACGCTGATTTTGCAGTATCATTGCGGATGATGCTGTCGCACAAAGCCTATTACGGAGACGGCGTCGACGTTAGTTAACGCCATGACCTCTAGTTTTCAATCTCGGTTAGGTGCTTTTTTGGCGGTATTTTGAGCGTCCTGTAAACCGTGCACGTCGTCTGAGATTTTAAATTGCCGTAATCAACCCATAAAATTGTCACGCGACGTCCCTTTTTGAAATTGCAGTATTTATCTGGTCCTAAACTCTGCGCCCGTTTGCGATATATAGGCGCGGTAGGCTAAATAAAGCCACAGACCGAGTTCAAACTTTTAAAATTCAATTTGATATTGTAAGAGAAATGTTTCATCAGAAAACTGTATACATGAAGCTATCCATCCTTATGTAAACAGTACTAAGAACACGAGGAACACATGCTTTTTCCTGACCGATTTCAGATTCGGTATATTGATATAATCAGGTATAAGAGAATATATATGTTGTAAAGCTTTGGTGGACGTAGCTGCATTCATTTTTGAGATATTCAAAATAAATGGGCGGAAGTTTTTAAATCCTTTCAGTATACTTATGGGTATCTTATTGCCCCACCATAGCATGTGCGTAGAGGAATTCAGCATCCTATGACTCAGGGTAATCTCCCCAACTCCCACCCCCTGAGCCCCAAACAAAAGCAGGTTATTGTGACCTATTTCTGCGGTTTACTTCTGTTTCGCCTACTCCCATTTCGCCTATGATTTGTCCCATTTCGCCTGTTTCTATTTCGTCTTCTCCCATTTCCCTACTCTAAAATATATCACTATTCCGATCTCGCCTACAATTTTCTGAGAACAGATAATGATATTTTTATTTTTAACTTTAAACAGTTATATCACTGGATCAAGCAAAGATCTAATTTTTTGTTACATGTAACTTTAACCACTTTTTCAGGGTCACAGGAGGACACATAATGGACACTTTTCTGTATCATGTACAGTCAAACCTGCTTATGTGGTCACCTCTATTAAGGGGTCACCTGCCTTAAGCAGCCAACTTTTCTGGGTCCCTAGAACCAAAATACAGTGCAAATGAACCTGTATTAAGGGGTCACCTGTCTTAAGCAGCCAATTTTTGGGCTTCCCTTGGGTGACCCCTTAAGACAGGTTTGACTGTATACTCAGTATCTTTTAAACCAGTGAGTGGAGGTTCATCAGATTTGGATAAATATCCCACTGAGACTAGCCAAAATGCTGCTTAGAATTTGGTGACCTTGACCCCATCTTCAAGCCCACGGGATGACTTACACTGTTCAATTTTCCATACAAATAACTTGTCTGTGCCATGTTTGTTTTTTGACCTATCAACAGATGTTGAAATGAAGGCAGTGACTTGGTTAGATTTTTGTGACCTTTACCTCATGTTCAAAGTTGACAAGCCAACGTGGCAAAATGACATTGTGTGTGTATGTGTCTGTGTGTCTCTGTGTGTGTGTGAGGGGAGGAGGGATGTGGGATATGTGTTGTTTTCCCTTAAAACTGTTATAATTATGAAGCTTCTGTATATAGTATGTCTTGGACAACTGGATGGCTTTCATTTTTTTCTAGCCTTTGAGGAATATATTATTACAATACTGATTTCCGAATAATACTGAGTTCTGATGCCCTGATCCGAGAAATGTACGAGGAGCGATCGAAAAGTTCTGAGCCTAAGATACTTCTAGTAAATCTGCACATGCTTAACACGAATGTAATTTACTAGCTTTAGATGGAAGTTTCAAAAATATTTAGTGAGATTTCCTTTTTTACAGCACCTTAAAAACACAAGAGGGGTGGCATATTTTTAAAATAACATTTAAAATCTATTTGACTTGCAATTCTGAAATTCAGAGACCCATATCCTACTTTCGTGTTTGTTAGGAACATGGTGAGCAAAATCAAACAATGTCTACAAACATATAAACATTGACATCTTGCATGATTTTTGTCAAAAAGAGTTAAAAGATATCCGCTTCCATGCACGTAGAGCATGTGCCTCCGATTGTGCACTGTCTGCAGAAAATCTCAAAATAGGCACTATCTGAAAATTAAAATTTTGCTTTTTATTCTGAAATGGAATAAATTTATGTTTTGCATATATCATCAAATACCAGGACGCTGTACGACATATATTTGCAAAAAAACAATTACAAATGTTCGACTCTGCTAAAGTTATGGTCGGTCAAAGAGTTATACAGCGGGTAACTGTAAAAATTGAAGTGTTATCCAATTGTTATTTACGATAAATTCCCGAAATTTGGTGATTGCTGCTCTGTAGAATGGCAGTTAACATGGTATGGCTTAGAACTTTTCGATCGCTCCTCGTACTGTGAAATTTTGTGAACTGGAAAATGTGTTTGCAAAACACTATGTCCCCAATCATATGCCCGACCCTTAACGGGACAGATCACCGAAGGAAAAGGTCTGTATTAAATATCTGTGTTTGAAAAAAAACTTTAACACAAAGGGGGGGGGGGGGGTATTAATAAGGTGGGTTTTCTGCATCCTACCAAAGTTTTCTTTTTTTAACTGATGGTATACTCCAATGTGTCTAGTTTATTGAACCATGTGTGACTTTGGTCGGAAAGCCCTACTTACTGAGCTATGGGTCCACAGAAGTGGGTGGGGTAGGGTAATCCAACATGATTTTAGCCTGTCTTGTAAAAACATTCTTATTTGGTAAAGAGTACAACAGACAGACAGGATTTGATAAAATGATTAAGAGAACATCTAAAATATATTTCCATATCATTTTATTTGGTTTAATTTGAACATATGGCGTCAAAAGAGACTTCCTTTGACATTCGGCATTTTTTGATATTTTAGTCCTCACTTTTCAATATTTCTTGGCATAATTGTTAAATAAACAGACCAGTTATCATCAAACTCATGTCAAGGAAGCATCCTGACCAGGACATTTGGATGATGTGACCAGAATTTCACAATGGCCTAGTTTTCATGGTTGACTGAAAACATAAACTTGCTTGGGAGATGGTTATCATTCAATTTTGACCTAGAATTACGAAACTTTTGTCAAATTACTATTTTAGCTGCTAAATTATGACCTACACCCCACCACTAAATGTGAGGGAATACATATTGGGTTCAGTGCGGATCTCATTGGCATCTGCATATGTGTCTGTGTCACATATTAAGTCCATCTGTGACATTGGAAACAAGGTCAAGGTCATCAAAATCTGACATTGACCTTGTTTCCAAGGTCACAGAAGGACTTAATATGTGACACAGACACATATGCAGATGCCAACGAGATCGGCACTGAAGCCAATATGTATTCCCTGACCTTTGGGGCGGGGGTGTAGGTCATAATATAGCAGTTAAAATAGTAATTTGACAAAAGTTTCCTAATTCTAGGTCAAAACTGAATAAAACCCCTCTTCCAAGCATGTTTATGTGTTCTGTCAACCATTAAAACTAGGCCATTGTGAAATTCTGGTCACATCATCCAAATGTCCTGGTCAAGGTGCTTCCATGACATGAGTTTGATGATAACTGGTCTGTTTATTCAACAATAATGCCAAGAAATATTGAAAATTGAGGACAAAAATATCAAAAAACGCTGAATGTCAAAGGAAGTCTTTTATGACAACATATGTTCAAATTAAACCAAATAAAATGATACGGAAATATATTTTAGATATTCTGTTAATCATTTTATCAAATCCTGTCTGTCTGTTGTACTCTTCTACCCAGTGAGAATGTTTTTACAAGACAGGCTAAAACCATGTTGGATTACCCCACCCACTTCTGTTGACCCGTAGCTCAGTAAATTTCCGACCAAAGTCACATATGGTTCAATAAACTAGACACATTGGAGTATACCATCAGTTAAAAAAAGAAAGCTTTGGTAGCAAGAGATAGCTTAACATTTTATACACCTGATCAGTATCAAAAATAGGCGAACTCGTGTGTATGTCTGTGTGTGTTTCAACTTATTTATCATCATTGTCACCTCTACACCTCATGCTAAAGCAATACTGTATGCAGTTTATGATTTTCAGTTATGTATTTTATGCCAACCTTCCCCCAAACTTAAAAGAACTTGGGGGGGGGGGGGGGGGCTTATTGCTTTGGGTCTATCCGTCAGTCAGTATGTCAGTATGTCCGTCTGTCCATCTGGGAAACTCAAAAATGCTTATGCTAGGATCTTGTAATTTTATATGTGGCATATACATGAAAAAAGCGGACCCATACTTTTAACCATTCCGCTGATCTAGTCGTTCAGGAGTTATGCCCCTTTTGACTTTGTAGTTTTGTATAGGGACATTCTTGTGTACAAAATATCTGAAGAACCCCTCAAGATAGAAACCTGATATTTAGCAAACAGTTATAGACTTAGATGTAGATGGCCTGATCTGATTAATTTTTTAGGCTATTTGGTAAATTTTCAGTTGAGTTAATCCCCATTTTTGGAAATAGGCATTCTGTATAGTAACAACCTTTTGAACAAACTATCTAAAAAACGCATAACCTAGGATGCTTAAAAAACACTTATTCGCCTACTTTTCACTGATCATGTGTATAAAATTTCATGTTCCTATCTCTTACGGTTCTTCACTTATAGAAAGGTAGCGGACAGAGGACGGATAGACGGACAGACCCAAACCAATATGCCAACTAAATTCTCCAAAGTTGGGGGCATAAAAGTTTCCTTTTGCCTTGCCAGAACGTGAAATTTTAGCGCATCGTCCCTGAAATTTTAATAAATGATTGGTAAAAAAATCAAAATTGAAATAAAGTAAATTCACTCCAGGTAACTTTTACTCACGTACTTATATACAAATATACTTACGTAAGTAAATCTGCGCATGTGAATGGGGCATGAGATAATTGCCTTTGGTTACTACATGATCAAGACTGGATGCAAAATCTGTAGTTATCTGAATTGTTAATCATCCGGCACATTTAACTTAATAAAAATCTTTTCTACAAAAACTTGTTTGATAACTTCATTATAAAAATGACGCAATATGTGACGTCGTATATCAGACATAGAAGAATGTGAGAAAAGAAAGGTCAGACGGAAGTCATATAATATGTGTAGCATCATATATAAAATCTGTGTCCTGATTTTGTTATGCCCCCAACTTCAAAGAAGTTGAGGGGGCAAATTGTTTCGGGCTTGACTGTCCGTCCGTACGTACGTACGTTACACCTCATTTCCTCAAGAACCGTTTTAGGTTTTGTTAAAGTATTCTGATAGCATACTGGTGCATAGTGCTTGGGTTAGATTTGTCTGTGTGTCTGTGTGTGTGGGGGGGGGGGAGGGATGTGGGATATGTGTTGTTTTCCCTTAAAACTGTTATAGTTATAAAGCTTCTGTATATAGTATGTCTTGGACAACTGGATGGCTTTCATTATTTTCTAGCCTTTGATGAATATATTATTATTACAATACTGATTTCCGAATATATTATTATAATACTGAGTTCTGATGCCCTGATCCGAGAAATGTACGAGGAGCGATCGAAAAGTTCTGAGCCTAAGATACTTCTAGTAAATCTGCACATGCTTAACACGAATGTAATTTACTAGCTTTAGATGGAAGTTTCAAAAATATTTAGTGAGATTTCCTTTTTTACAGCACCTTAAAAACACAAGAGGGGTGGCATATTTTTAAAATAACATTTAAAATCTATTTGACTTGCAATTCTGAAATTCAGAGACCCATATCCTACTTTCGTGTTTGTTAGGTGAGCAAAATCAAACAATGTCTACATACATATAAACATTGACATCTTGCATGATTTTTGTCAAAATGGGTTAAAAGGTATCCGCTGCATGCGCCTCCGATTGTGCACTGTCTGCAGAAAATCTCAAAATAGGCACTATCTGAAAATTAAAATTGTGCTTTTTATTCTGAAATGGAATAAATTTATGTTTTGCATATATCATCAAATACCAGGACGCTGTACGACATATATTTGTAAAAAACAATTGCAAATGTTTGACTCTGCTAAAGTTATGGTCGGTCAAAGAGTTATACAGTGGGTAACTGTAAAAGTTGAAGTGTTATCCAATTGTTATTTACGATAAATTCCCGAAATTTGGTGATTGCTGCTCTGTAGAATGGCTGTTTAAAATTAATAATTCAAATTCGCTCTAAAGGTTTCAAAAACATGGTGGGGGCTTAGAACTTTTCGATCGCTCATCGTACTTTGAAATTTTTGTGAACTGGAAAATGTGTTTGTAAAACACTATGTCCCTTATTATATGCCCGACTCTTAACGGGACAGATCACTGAAGGTAAAGGTCTGTATTAAATATCTGTGTTTAAAAAAAAAACAACTTTACTACAAATTTAAGCAACAGGCTGAAAAGGCGAAACGCTGAAAAGTTTATCAGGCAATCTTCACCTTGATTCAAAGTTTTATGCCAAATATTAAGATCATAGCTTAAGAGGTTCCTATACAACATGCTTTTGTCCAAAGAAGGGGGAATAACTAAATTGAAAATTTACAAAATATGCTTAGGAGATAATCACAAAATATGCTTAGGAGATAAGCGGTTCATCTACACATTGGCCTGTGAGTGTATGCTAAATTTAAACCTACTAGCTTATGCGGTTCTTCAGATTTTTTGTTCATTATAGGTAATTCATGTATAAAACGCCTATGTCTGAAAAAGGGGAATAACTCAGCCAAAATTTACGATATATGCTCAAAAGTTAATCAATTCATCCTCACCTTAGCTCAAGCCTGCATGCCAAATATAAGGATCCTAGGTTATGCTTTTTTTTAGATAGTTTGTTCAAAAGGTTGTTACTATACAAAATGCCTATCTCCAAAAATGGGGATTAACTCAAATGAAAATTTACCAAATAGCCTAAAAATTAATCAGATCAGGCCAGCTACATCTTAGTCTATAACTGTTTGCTAAATATCAGGTTTCTATCTTGAGGGGTTCTTCAGATATTTTGTTCACAAGAATGTCCCTATATAAAATTACAAAGTCAAAAAGGGGCATAACTCCTGAACGACTAGGTCAGAAGAGGGGTAAAAAGTATGGGTCCGCTTTTTTCATGTATATGCCACATATAAAATTACAAGATCCTAGCATAAGCATTTTTGAGTTTCCCAGATGGACAGACGGACATACTGACTGACGGATAGACCCAAAGCAATACGCACCCCCCCCCCCCCACCAAGTTCTTTTAAGTTTGGGGGGAGGTTGACATAAAATACATATGTCATGCATATGTCATAAAAAGGGGTCCCGTTAACATGAATGTTAATTTTATGCCCTTATCATAGTCACTGTGAGTGTATGCCAAATATAAACCTACTAGCTTATGCGGTTCTTCAGATTTTTTGTTCATTATAGGTTATTCATGTATTAAACGCCTATGTCTGAAAAAGGGGAATAACTCAGCCAAAATTTACGATATATGCTCAAAAGTTAATCAATTCATCCTCACCTTAGCTCAAGCCTGCATGCCAAATATAAGGATCCTAGGTTATGCGGGTTTTTTTTAGATAGTTTGTTCAAAAGGTTGTTACTATACAAAATGCCTACTTCCAAAAATGGGGATTAACTAAAAAAAATTTACCAAATAGCCTAAAAAATTAATCAGATCAGGCAAGCTACATCTTAGTCTATAACTGTTTGCTAAATATCAGGTTTCTATCTTGAGGGGTTCTTCAGATATTTTGTTCACAAGAATGTCCCTATACAAAACTACAAAGTCAAAAAGGGGCATAACTCCTGAACGACTAGGTCAGAAAAGGGGTAAAAAGTATGGGTCCGCTTTTTTCATGTATATGCCACATATAAAATTACAAGATCCTAGCATAAGCATTTTTGAGTTTCCCAGATGGACAGACGGACATACTGACTGACGGATAGACCCAAAGCAATACGCACCCCCCCCCCCCCCACCAAGTTCTTTTAAGTTTGGGGGGAGGTTGACATAAAATACATATGTCATGCATATGTCATAAAAAGGGGTCCCGTTAACATGAATGTTAATTTTATGCCCTTATCATAGTCACTTAGGACAGTCTTTTAGAAGTTGAAAAATGGTTGTTGCCATTTTTTCTTTCATCATTTTACCTATAAAATGGCCAAAGTAGTGGGTGGGGTAACATTGGCCCAATACAACACCCAGTTGTAAACATGAGTTGTAGAAAGTGTTTTATGTCATAAATATGTCTTTTTGAATATTCTACGACAGAAAAAAAAACAAAAAATAATCTTTAAATATTGGTCAACTGTCATGATATATTTGTAACGTAAATAACTGTGACCAAAATTCGAATGGACTATGAGAATTATACCAAATCGGTGGAATGAAGTTAATACATGTGGTCCTTAATGAACATATGATATCACTTGTTTTTGAATCGTGCTCCTCTTATCTTTGAAATAATTTTTTATATACTTGAACCAGTTAGGTTGCAGTTAGCAGTGGCAATATCTGTTGAAGACAGAGTGTAACATATTTCATAAGAATTCCCAAAATACTAATAAGAAGAGCTAATGGCTGTTGAAGTTTGTATTATATGTCTTAAAGGTAGGTTCCTATACCTTGGAATGCATCATAATTTTGATCATCTTTCATCCAAGTTGTTGGAAAGCACTTATAAAAAGGGAATAAATAAGCTTCACTTAAAAGAGTAAATCAAAATATTATTAGAAAACTTGTTTTGCAAGGGATTTCCTAACCCTGCTTCGCACACCAGTTAGTGCTATTTTTAGTTCGCGCCCAAAATAGATAACGTTAGCTGACGTCATGCCGCATTGCATTTTGGGATAGTTTTAACCCATCTGCCATGCTAGGACCTCTAGGAGAGCTCATGGCAAGAGAACATTTACCTTAGGAGAATGGCATCAGAAATCGCGCACTTATAGACATATAACACATCTATTTTTAGAACTGGAATTCCAACGAAGGAAAATAAACCAAAAGGGAAAACGACTATTTTCTTCAACATCTGACGATTTTCTCAGTAGCAACAGATTCAGAAAAATGAGAGAATTCAATACTACCCAGAAAAAGGCCAAATTATTTTGTGAACATAATTGTTATCCCTAGTCCAGGAACCTACCTTTAAATGCACTATGTCGAATAAGGAGCATTATTCGGTCAAAATTCACGATATTTTGAAAAATAAGTCAGGTCATCTGCACTTTGGTTTATGTCTTCCTGCAAAAAAATCGTGATCCTTGCATCAGGGGTTCTCGAGATATTTTGTTCAAAAGGTTCCATAGGCTTAAACTGCACTAAGCTCAAGAAAGGGCATAACTCTGGAAATATGTGACTTGCGGAAAAAAAAAACGAAAAAAAAAAAAAAAAAAAAAACAGTTATTCGCCTACTTTTCATACTGATCATGTGTATAAAATTTCATGTTGCTATCTCTTACGGTTCTTCACTTATAGAAAGGTAGCGGACAGAGGACGGATGGACGGACAGACCCAAACCAATATGCCAACTAAATTCTCCAAAGTGGGGGGCATAAAAGTTTCCTTTTGCCTTGCCAGTACATGAAATTTTAGCGCATCATCTCTGAAATTTTAATAAATGATTGGTAAAAAAATTAAAATTAAAATTAAGTAAATTCGCTCCAGGTAACTTTTACTCACGTGAGCAAATTTACTTATATGCAAATATACTTACGTAAGTAAATCTGTGCATGTGAATGGGGCATAAAATAATTGCCTTTGGTTACTACATGATCAAGGCTGGATGCAAAATCTGTAGTTATCTGAATTGTTAATCATCCGGCACATTTAACTTAAAGATTTACACCCACAATATATCTATTGAATTTCAAATTTCTCACAAAACATTATATTCTGGGCATGATAATGATTACTATTAAAAGTACATTTATCTGCCAAATTTATGATTTGTGATAGTCACTGAAAAAAGAAGAATTTAAGGAAATACACAAAAAGAGCGGTAATAGCGGGTCACCATTCCCGCCAAAACTGAAGACTTGATACGCCCAGCAATCATAGTTAATCAGGTTAAAGTTATATCATGAATAATTTTAAGCCCTTTCTTTACTCAACTGTAGACAGTTATTGGCTGAAAACAACTCACGTGCACAGATTAGAGGTTAATGCTATTGTTAAGTTATTTACTCCACCAATCATAAAATTCCAAACATGCTTGCAGAAACGCCTGTGGGAGTCAATCAATTTATGACGACAAAATATTCGTGAATATTCAAGAACGGTACGCATTGATATATCGTCTCTGCCTCCGTAACAAAGATGTTTTAGCTGAAGATTTTTTTTTAACACATCTTAATTATGTTGCATACAACTAACCAGCTTCATAATTTTGTGATTATTTCGTAATGAAATACGAGGGAGTATACCTTTAATAAAAATCTTTTCTACAAAAACTTGTTTGATAACTTCATTATAAAAATGACGCAATATGTGACGTCACATATCAGACATAGAAGATGGTGAGAAAAGAAAGGTCAGACGGAAGTCATATAAGATGTGTAGCATCATATATAAAATCTGTGTCCTGTTTTTGTTATGCCCCCAACTTCAAAGAAGTTGAGGGGGCAAATTGGTTCGGGCTTGACTGTCCGTCCGTACGTACGTAACACTTCATTTCCTGAAGAACCGTTAGGTTTTGTTAAAGTATTCTGATAGCATACTGGTGCATAGTGCTTGTGTTGGATTTGTCTGTGTGTCTGTGTGTGTGTGTCTGTGTGTGTGTGGGGGGGGAGGAGGGATGTGGGATATGTGTTGTTTTCCCTTAAAACTGTTATAGTTATGAAGCTTCTGTTTATAGTATGTCTTGGACAACTGGATGGCTTTCATTTTTTTCTAGCCTTTGAGGAATATATTATTATTACAATACTGATTTCCGAATATATTATTATAATACTGAGTTCTGATGCCCTGATCCGAGAAATGTACGAGGAGCGATCGAAAAGTTCCGAGCCTAAGACGAATGTAATTTACTAGCTTTAGATGGAAGTTTCAAAAATATTCAGTGAGATTTCCTTTTCTAAGCACCTTAAACCATAGGAGCCCGGCGCGTTTTTGGTTGATTTGTGACACATATTGAGCGAAAAAAAGTATATATGGTTAAAATATAGACAAGGGGTTGAACTCTCAAAAAGGACCCCCCCCCCCCATTTTCCACTTCAAATGGCAATTCTAAAGCACAAAGTATCATTCTGTTTAAACACTCTGGTCAGAAATGTCTGCAAACATCAACCTCAAATACTGAACAAAACTGCAAGTTCCAAGGGTATAAAACGATAATCCAGCATCGCAGCTGCGACCAATAATGTACCTCTTAATACACAACTAACCACCGGTATGACTTACAGTATCTAAAAATAAAGGTGCTTTCAACAATTTTTATCACTATCGATCACAGCTATCCACCTCGGCATCCATACTTGTTTAGGCGTTATCACGTGACGGAAATGTTTCAGATGATTTCATTGGTCAACATTACAGCTGGCAGATTGCCGATTTCGGTGTGTAGTAGCCCCTTGTCACCTGTAAACAAACAAACACGTGGGGAAAAATTAATTGATTATTTTTGCGTCTTTAAATCCGAAATAATGAATAGAACGACAGATATTTAAGTATTTTATAAGTACAGAATCGTGCATCTTCACTTGCAGCCACTGTCAGCTCGACCAGTTCGCAAATACGTTTGTTTGAAAAGGTATCATGAAGACGTTTCGTACCCGAGAATAGGACAATTCGTCCAATAGAAATATGGACAGGAAAAATGAAGGGGGTTAAAATCTCTTACATTGTACATATGTACAGTTTGATAAGTCCTTATTTTAACGTTGTAAGTTTATCAATATACCATTATTTCATTTTTGATAAACTCGCATTAGCCCTCATGTGCTATGTTTGTCTTCTTGATTTTTAATACTGTTACTTTAACCGGGGGGGGGGGGGGCTGTGCTATGTTTGTCTTCTTGATTTTTATTAATGTTACTTTAACCAGGGGGGGGGGTCTGAATACTGAGGCCCCAGTTTCTGCTCGGGGGGGGGGGGGAGGGGGTCTGAATATTTAGGCCCCAGTTTATACCCCCAGATACCCCCAAATATCGGGTATTTCGACCATATCCCCCAAAATACTTGAAATTTTAGTATTCCTATTGTCATTTTGGCGTTTCACCCTCGAGGTACCAAAATACCAAAAATAACCATATCCGCATCCAACTGCTGGTTCCCAGTGTAAAGATTATCAATATTGGAAAAGCAGGTAACCAGTACCCCCCCCCCCCCCCCCCACACACACACCCAATAAATTTGCTGCTTACCTGCTTTTCCAATATTGATTATTTGTTTATTTGTTTACTGGAAACCAGCAATTAAAATGCAGATATGTAAACGGGAAATTTATGACAAAATTTACAAAGGCAATGAGAAATTACGGTAAACTAAATGAGCAGCTCTTCCCCACAGGCGGTCACTCAGTTACCCTAACTGAACACAAAATTATTCACACACACACACACACACACACACACACACACACACACACACACACACACACACACACACACACACACACACACCATTCAAAGATTGGTCTTTAAACACACACTTAAAATATGCATTAAACAGAGGTTGGTTAGGTTATATAGGTATATGGTCAACTCGTACTTTCGTCACTTCGCCCAAAGTCAACTCATTCTTTTTATTGGTCTTGGTTTACCTTGGTCAACTCGCAGCTAGAGAATCCAAGTCAACTCATACTTCGGTATTTTTCGCGCATTTTCTTGTAAAAACGAAATAAGTCGGACTATAATTGGGCATCCAGCCATTCTTCAGGGTCTTCGCTGTACACTTATTTATCAGCAAATGACCGTAGCTTTCTTCATGCGGAACGTGAAGACTCTGGTCAGACTGGGCGGATGCCCAGGTTGATATGAGTCTTCGCTGGATGCAAAGCCGAAGTTGTTGCTTTGTTGCGCAGAGGCTCATATAGCTTCTGACAATAAACAGTCAAAATTTCCGAATGACTTTCATATGAAACACGCATATAATACACAGACTCAGGTGCAAGAAAGGCCTCTCTGTCCCCTTACAATGCAATGGATGAACCATCAAAATTAAAGTTAAACTTTCATAATGGGAAACATTTATCTATGCCAGTTATGCCTTTGTTAAGTAGAGGTATGACTTGGTTAAGCTGCGAGTTGACATAGGTATAAAGTACTATTTCCGCCCAGTCTGATCAGAGTCTTCGCTGTCCGCATGGAGCTAGCTTAGACCCTTAGCTACCTTTTAAGCGCTTAGCGAAGGATCTGATCAAACTGTGCGGATGAACAGGCTGATCTGAGTTTGCGATGGGCGCACAACCACATTGTTGGTTTTCTCGTGTCGTGGCTCATTTAATCTTGCATGTTTCAGGGCGAGGTTGGGCCCGTAAAACTTTATAATGCCACAGTAGTTTAATACTGACCGTTCCAATGCGGTTTTTAAGGGCGCGTTTACATGAGCAAAGTTTCTATGTCACAGAAACTTTAACAAAGAAAGTATGACAAACATTTTGCGTTTACACGGAGCAAATTATTTGTTAAAGAAAATGTGCCATAGAATCTTTGTCACATAAACTTTGGCAATGAAATATTTGCTGCAGTGTTCACACGACCAAATATTATTCGTCAAAGTTACCTGCAGCGATAAAACAAAATCTTTGTCACATTTTCCACGCTTGTAGCAGTGTTCTTTGTTATATAATCTTTAGCAAAGTTCTCCGTTTACACGGACAAATTTAATTTATCGAAGTAACTGTACCAAATATATTTGTCAAAGAAACATTGTCATATTTTGGCATTTACAAGAGCAAATTTTTCTGTGACAAACCTACTTTGTCATAGAAACTTTGGTAGTGTAAACACACCCTAAGTCTATAAATTTACCACTTATGTAATCTGTCTATTTAGTATCATTTCATTTTGATGGCAGGATTTGGGCCCTGGTTGTACTTACCTTTTACGATTCAGTCTACCGCCAAAACATGGTCATTGAATATTAAGCTAGGTCTTTCTGGAGTAAGTATTTCGCGTAATAAGCAGGTTGTGAAATATGAGCGTGAATTCACAGCGTGTTGATACGGGAAAAACCGCCTTCTAAAAGACTGTAGCAGAAAATGGATTTATATTTTTGTACAGACCTCAAAACAGCTAAGCTATCGGGATACAGATTTCAAGGTTGCAAACTGTGCACATCAATTGCACTTAAAGGTAGGTTCCTGGACTAGCGATAACAATTATGTCCACAAAATAATTTCGTCTTTTTCTGAGCAGTATTGAATTCTCTTCTTTTTCTGAATTTGTTGCTACTGAGAAACACGTCAGATGTTGAAGAAAATAGTCGTTTTCCCTTTTGGTTTATTTTCTTGCGTTGGAATTCCAGTTCTAAAAATAGCTATGTTTATTATGTCTTTAAGTGGGCGATTTCTGATGCCATTCTCCAAAGGTCAATTTTCCCATGCCGTGAGCTCTCCTAGAGGTCCTGGCATGGCGGATGGGTTAAAACTATCCCAAAATGCAATGCAGCATGACGTCAGCCACGTTATCTATTTTTGACGCGAACTAAAAATAGCGCTAACTGGTGTGCGAAGCAGAGTTAGGAAATCCCTTGCAAAACAACTTTTCTAATATTTTTTTGATTTACACTTTTTAGTGAAACTTATTCATTCCCTTTTATAAGTGCTTTCCAACTACTTGGATGAAAGATCATCAAAATTATGATGCATTCCAAAGTACAGGAACCTACCTTTAAATTAATATGCACATGGAGTGCACACTATTGGTAAAGGATTAAGATTTTAAATAGTGCACTCTTCTGCCGCCATGCGATAAAGGTTGTTACCTTGAATTCTGTATCCACTCTGTTGTAAAGTAAATTTAAAGACAATGGTACCCATTTCCTAGAATGATGGTCATACCTTTACAGTCTGATGACTTTCACATCCTTGACAGAAGAATCTGAGCTTTGAACGTTTTGTTTCTTTCTCAAGGGCTGTTTCATGGCAAAACTATACGGTAAAGTACCAGCAGTAGATTTCCCAGCATTTGACTTTTTAGAAACCACGTTTTGTCCCACTACCACACTGTTGATAGCACGCAGATACTGTAATCATGGTAATGCAGTAGGATTGGAATTAGCACCATGATAGGTTGATCTCTGTTGGTTGAAAATGTTCTCAATTACGTCAGACTTTGCCGGGCCGGGTAGCGCAATCGGTAGGGCACCTGACTTGTAAGTCAGAGGTCCTGGGTTCGAATCCCGGTCTGGCCACATACTTTCGTTTCTCCTTCCGCTGATTCAAGAAGGGCAGTTGTCAGTTACTGGCGAAAGTATGTGCACTTGGTACTGGTTAACCGCTTAGGAGGTCTAAGCCTGCCCAGGAATAGTGTGGTTAGGTTAACTGACCGTCCCGACATGACCTTAGTTGTTTACCGTGGACATTAAGCATCAAATCAACCAACCAACCAACGTCAGACTTTACTAATCCAGGGGTGATGTACATCGAAGATGCCTTTCTTAAAAGGATGGAGCATAGCGCAATAAAACCTTGAAGGCAAGACTGTATGTCTTAACTGCACTGCGCTAACAGCAGTTTCTTTCCTTTATCCTTTTGCGTAATATCACTGTTTTCCATGACGAAGCATTGCCATTGTTGGAACCACGAACTAACAGACAGTAAATTGTTGAGCCTTGAATCGTCTAGAGATCTGACTGGCCTCATGTTTCTAAAGATATCTTCTAGCTTTGAAGTCTGTTCCAAAAGTTCAATTGCCCCGTTCAAAATTTGACACCAAGACTATTTTGGTAAACTTTCATAGCATGGAGCATGACTGAATTTAATACTTCTTCTGCAAGATGATTTCTCATTTTCAGTTGAGAGTCCAGATGGAAATGTTCGTAAGTTAGCTTCCTGTGTAACTTAAGGGCATTCTGTTGGTCCCATTCAAAGAAGTCGACGAACATTTTCCATTGGATAGTGTAAGACGAAGGAAGTGTTAAAAATCTAGTAGACTTAGGATAAATACCACTCTTTCATATGTTATTTCTCAACTTTTTCATTACATGCGAGAAGTCCATTAAAAATATTACATTAGTTGAGGTACGAGGGCTTCTGGCTATGAAGCTAGTAGGTTTATCTCCAAAGCAGATTTGCATAAACGAACGATTTGACTGCGCTTCGTCCATGCACGTGTACAAAACTGTAAATCCGTACGTGTACAACAAGTATACTGCTTTCCAAAAGAAAGACCATAAAGTTCAGAGGCCTGTATACTGTTAGTTACAAAATGCTCGAAAGGAAAACGAAATCCACTTGTACCGAGAAATGATAGCTGAAGTACACATTTACCAAGACATTTTTCCTGTGTACCAGCTCTTAAAGCATGACACAAGTTACCCTCCTTCCCGTAATCGGTAAACCCTGTCAGTTCTACAATGTCACCTTTTTTTTTATCAATCTCTATATCAGTCTGAATGGACATTTCATCAAAAATTATGCCACCGTTTCTTTCACCTGGGGGCAGATTTTGTCTGTTGGCTTCAATGTGCATCCAGTAAAATACATCCTCATCAAACCCTGGCTTTTGTTTTATTGAATTTTTGTATAAAACAAGAAGAGACTTTGATGGAAGAACCAGAATTTTACTTTCACAGAGTATTTCGTAACATTGAGGACTACGGTTATATAACTGTAAGCAAACTCCTATAAATTGCCGAGACCACCTACGACCTTTTGCATGTCTTCCAACGTTCTTAACCTGGTCCACTAGAAGAGCAAGCATATTGTCATTTGCTTGTGGAAAAAGTCTAATAATTTGATTTATAGTTGGATCAGAATTATTTTCCTGGATAGGTTTTAGAACACTTTTCTCTTTAGTTTCAGTGTTAGAAAACGTCATTTTCTAGCATGTGCGGCAACAGTACACTTTGGAATTTAATGGCACGACTCTCATACACATTACAGACCTCAGTGATCGTATGGGGCTATTGCTTTCTGTTTGCCACGAGTCTAAAGTATGATACCTGCTCATTATCATGTTTTTGGAAACTTTAACACCACCGCATAGCTGAATTTTATCAACACATTTAGAGATCAAATTGATTCCTTCTGGGTGCCATTCAAAGGTTTCATCTATGTATAAGTTTGTTAGATCAATACTTATTCCCCCAACGGTAAGATTCCACGTACCATTACTGGGAAATACAAGTACTTTATTTACCATGTGACCATTTGAGAAGCATCCACTTTGGGTCTCACATATGATTTCAGATGAGGTTAACTTTTTCATAAGACAATTTGCCGGAAGAATGTCAACTATATTTTGAAAGTCAATGGCATTGACTGTGCACGTGTTTAAGGGTTTCAAAGATATAAACCGTTTTGAAGGAAGTACCTATTTTCCTTCTAACACGTTCAGCTTGGGGAAATAAAACTTTAAGATGTTCAACAAACACCATCATTCCGGGAACAGATTTGAATTTTCCAGATTCAATTTATTCCATTTTAAAACTTTCGTACAAGAAATTTATCTCAGTTTCACCACCATCCTCAGGTGTGAGCCTTGACAACATCCTGAAAATGATATACATTGAAGATTACAAATAACAAAAGGCAATGGTTTCCATGAACAGGGTGGACAATCACCTGACTTTTTATCGATTATTTTGTACTAGTATTCGGACAGAACCAGAAAGTAAATTGATAATAATTTCCCTAAATTTAGAAGAACATTGGTGTGGTAAAGTTCAGACACCAACCTTGGCCTGTGAGTGTATGCCAAATATAAACCTGCTAGCTTATGCGGTTCTTCAGCTATTTTGTTCATTATTCCTGTATAAAACGCCTATGTCTGAAAAAGGGGAATAACTCAACCAAACTTTACGATATATGCTCAAAAGTTAATCAGTTCATCCTCACCTTAGCTCAAACCTGCTTGCCAAATATAAGGATCCTAGGTTATGCATTTTTTTAGATAGTGTTCAAAAGGTTGTTACTATACAAAATGCCTATTTCCAAAAATGGGGATTAACTCCACTGAAAATTTACCAAATAGCCTAAAAAATTAATCAGATCAGGCCATCTACATCTTAGTCTATAACTATTTGCTAAATATCAGGTTTCTATCTTGAGGGGTTCTTCAGATATTTTGTTCACAAGAATGTCCCTATATAAAATTACAAAGCCAAAAAGGGGCATAACTCCTGAACGACTAGATCAGCGGAGGGGTTAAAAGTATGGGTCCGGTTTTTTTTTTCATGTATATGCCACATATAAAATTCCAAGATCCTGGCATTGCATTTTTGAGTTTCCCAGATGGACAGACGGACATACTGACTGACGGATATGCCCAAAGCAATACGCCCCCCCCCCCAAGTTCTTTTAAGTTTGGGGGAAGGTTGGCATAAAATACATAACTGAAAATCACAATCATAGTGCTCTAGCATGAGGTGTAGAGATGACAATAATGATAAATAAGTTGAAACACACACAGACATACACACGAGTTCGCCTATTTTTGATACTGATCAGGTGTACAAAATGTTAAGCTATCTCTTGCAGTTCTTGACCATATGTAAGGGTTACTTTGTACCAAAGGCTTCAATGAATCAAGTCGAAAAAAGGGTTAACTCGGTAAAAAAAATTCATGAATATTTTTCAAAAGTTAATCAGATCATCTACACCTTGGGCAAGGTCTTCCTGCAAAAAATCATAATCCTGGCATCAGGAGTTAGATATTTCGTTCACAAGGTTCCATAGGCTTTAAATGCACTATGTCGAATAAGGAGCATTATTCGGTCAAAAATCACGATTTTTTTTAATAAGTCAGGTCATCTGCACTTTGGTTTATGTCTTCCTGCAAAAAAATCGTGATCCTTGCATCAGGGGTTCTCGAGATATTTTGTTCAAAAGGTTCCATAGGCTTAAACTGCACTAAGTTCAAGAAAGGGCATAACTCTGGAAATATGTGACTTGCGAAATAAAAAAAAAAAAAACAATAAAAAAAAAAAAACACTTATTCGCCTACTTTTCATACTGATCATGTGTATAAAATTTCAGTTTTTCTACCGAATTATGATATTTGTCTCATCAATGGAGGCGACACTTGTCTTTTCAACCACAATGGAGACATAATTCATTATAAATATTTTATATCAGGAGATGACTTACATATAAGCGTTACTCTTACTGTCAGATCCTGTATTGCGTCATTGTATTATTCATATGTATGTATAAAATCTATGAATAAAATATTGTTTAAACAAAACCAAATATTTTATATGTCGCTGGCCGGGTTTGAACCCTCACGGATGCGGCGACAGCGCCTAGCACTGCAATGTTGCAGTGCTAGGCGCTGCCGCCGCATCCGTGAGGGTTTAAACCCGGCCAGCGACATATAAAATTTCATGTTCCTATCTCTTACGTTTCTCAACATATAGAAAGCTAGCGGACAGAGGGCATAAAAGTTTCCTTTTGCCTTGCCAGTACATGAAATTTTAGCGCATCTTCTCTGAAATTTTTATAAATGATTGGTAAAAAAATTAAAATTAAAATTAAGTAAATTCGCTCTAGGTTACTTTTACTCATGTGAGCAAATTTACTTATATGCAAATATACTTACGTAAGTAAATCTGCGCATGTGAATGGGGCATAAGATAATTGCCTTTGGTTACTACATGATCAAGACTGGATGCAAAATCTGTAGTTATCTGAATTGTTAATCATCCGGCACATTTAACTTAATAAAAATCTTTTCTACAAAAACTTGTTTGATAACTTCATTATAAAAATGACGCAATATGTGACGTCATATATCAGACATAGAAAATGGTGAGAAAAGAAAGGTCAGACGGAAGTCATATAATATGTGCAGCATCATATATAAAATCTATGTCCTGATTTTGTTATGCCCCCAACTTCAAAGATGTTGAGGGGGCAAATTGTTTCGGGCTTGACTGTCCGTCCGTACGTACGTTACACTTCGTTTCCTCAAGAACCGTTATAGGTTTTGTTAAAGTATTCTGATAGCATACTGGTGCATAGTGCTTGGGTTTAGATTCGTCTGTGTGTCTGTGTGTGTGTGCTTGGGGGGGGGGGGGGGGGGCGGGGGAGGAGGGATGTGGGATATGTGTTGTTTTCCCTTAAAACTGTTATAATTATGAAGCTTCTGTATATACACTGAACGAAACTTATAACCGTCCACCCAACATTTTGGCAATTGGCTGGTTCTGCAAATAAAAGTTGGTGGTCAAAAGTTGTAAATTGCATATATAAGTAAGCCCCTTGCCAAAACTCTTCAAGTTATTTTATTTCAATAGGATGCCTACTTCCTGCATAGGCGCAGTCCGAACAGAGGTACCCTCGTTTCAACAATTCACAAATGTTGCTACAGAATAAATGCTTTCAATGTCGTAGTTTTTAGAATACATCTTATCCGAAAGAGGTAACCAAATACCTGTATTACCGATTCAAGCGTAATGGAAGTTTTGATACGATCGGACTTGCCGTAAGGTCTACGCAATAACGCGAAGAAATGCACTACCGCTAGATAAATTCCAGATGTTCACTTTAAGCACATAACCCAGATACAAAGTTTGCGCTGCTCTGTAGACGTAATTATCGGCCACACGGTATTGAAATGTTTGCAAATATAGCAGCGTTTCTGGACGTTTTCGGTACCAATTCGAAGAATGAAATTCATCCAAGATATACCGATAAATTGAAATTTTAAATTTTATCCAGAGACCTGAAGTGTGCAAAATGGGTGCCAATTTCCGGTTGCAATATGGACTCACCAGGCTGTATATGGTATGGTCTTGTAGGCTAAGATCTAAAAAAGTACATACATTGATTTCAAGTTGAAAGTTTAGACGATTTCCGAAATTTGTTTTCATTTCTCGGAAAATGCATTTTTAAAAAAATTCGCGTAAAAACTACGTCTCTTAAGAAATCTCGACTTTTTAGTGTTTATTGTTTTGGTAGACCACACTGTTCACATTCGCACTGAGACCTGTATGAATATTGCGTTTAAGCAACGTTTTCTCTCAAAAATGTATTTTTTTTATATTTCTTCCCCAACCTGTGCAAAAAGCACCACAGATATTTCAAAATATCGCTAAATTGAAGTCCATAACCATTCACATGATTTCTGATATTAAGCATTTTGATACTGTCGCGTTTAGACAGAAAAATTGCAATATAAAAAGTGGACGGTTATAACATTCGTTCAGTGTAGTATGTCTTGGACAACTGGATGGCTTTCAATTTTTTCTAGCCTTTGATGAATATATTATTATTACAATACTCATTTCCGAATATATTATTATAATACTGAGTTCTGATGCCCTGATCCGAGAAATGTACGAGGAGCGATCGAAAAGTTCTGAGCCTACGATACTTCTTTTACGATTCTCAACTTATAGAAAGCTAGCGGACAGAGGACGGATGGACGGACAGACCCAAACCAATATGCAAACTAAATTCTCCAAAGTTGGGGGCATAAAAGTTTCCTTTTGCCTTGCCAGTACATGAAATTTTAGCGCATCATCTCTGAAATTTTAATAAATGATTGGTTAAAAAAATTAAAATTAAGTAAATTCGCCTTACAGAGGAACAATAGATTCTCAGCAGATGGACAGAATATTGCTCAGAACTATACAACCATGAGACTTACGGTGACAATGCGGTTCTGGACTGCAAGCAGCCCCCAAAAGAAGATCAACAACCGATCCTTCCTGAGGAAGTTGAGACTGCAGAAGCAGCACTAAAGAAGGGGAAATCTGCCGGAGCTGATAATATACCAGCAGAACTTGTTCAAGCTGGCGGGGAGACCATGATTGATGTTTTAACAAATATTTGTAACAGGATCTGGAGAACAGGAGAATGGCCTTCCCCATGGACTCAGTCGCTGGTAATTACGCTCCCTAAAAAGGCAACCTACAGCTCTGCCAGAACTGCAGAACCATCAGCCTCATCAGTCTTTCATGATGAAAGTCATCTTGAACAGGTTTAAACCACAAGCCGAGGAGATAATGGCTGAGGAACAGGCTGTGTTCCGAGCAGGAAGGAGCACCACAGAACAAATCTTCAACCATAGAATCCTGTGTGAAAAGTATCTCCAACATCAGCAGAATCTGAACCATGTCTTCATTGATTTCAAAAAAAGCCTTTGACAGGTGGCATGCAGCCTTATGGGCCATCATGCGGAAGTACAATATCAGTGCAAATCTAGTTCGCACCATTGAGCAGCTATACGACAAGGCTACAAGTGAAGTCCTGGTAAGTTGGATTAAGACGAGTGTGTCTTCTGTCACCCACCCTCTATAACATTTTTCTCGAACGGATCATGTCTGATGCTCTGGAAGAACATGAAGGAAAGGTTAACATAGGCGGCAGATACATTACCAGTCTGCGGTTTACCGATGACATAGACGCTCTAGCTGAGGAAGAGCAGGAACTGGAAGCTCTAGTTTAGAAGTCTCGACCAAACCTGCACAAGGTATAAGATGGAGATCAGTGCTGAGAAGACCAAACTGATGACGAACAGCGCAGACAGCATCCAGAGGAAGATCAAGGTAAAAGGGCAGAAGCTGGGTACCGTAAGCAGCTTCAAATACCTTGCAGCAGTTGTCTCAGATGATGGCTCAAAACAGGAGGTTCTCTCAAGGATTGCACAAGCCACTTCAGCTCTTACTAAGCTGAAACCGATTTGGAGAGATAACTATATATCTCTTGGATCAAAGGTGAAACTTATGCGCTCCCTTGTCATTTCCATATTTCTGTATGCCTGTGAATCATGGACCTTGACAGCAGCGTTAGAGAAAAGAACGCAGGCCTTTGAGATGAGATGCTACCGAAGGTTACTGAACATTTCGTACAAGGACCATATAACCAATGAGGAGGTTCGCAGGAAGATCCAAGCAGCAATTGGAGAATATGATGAGCTCCTTACGCTGGTCAAGAAACGGAAACTAAGGTGGTTTGGCCACGTCTCAAGGTCTTCTGGTTTGGCAATGACAAGTCTTCAGGGCACAGTGAAAGGAAAAAGAAGAATAGGTAGACAGAAGAAGAGGTGGAAAGACAATATCAAGGAGTGGATAGGAATGGATTTTGCCAGCTCAACTAGGGCAGCTGAAGGCAGGACCAGGTGGAAAGGAATTGTTTTGAAGTCATCTGTGGTGCCCCAACGACCTAGTAAGGTTATGGGATAGAATAGAATAGAAATAGAAATTCGCTCTAGGTAACTTTAACTCACGTGAGCAAATTTACTAATATGCAAATATACCTACGTAAGTAAATCTGCGCATGTGAATGGGGCATAAGATAATTGCCTTTGGTTACTACATGATCAAGACTGGATGCAAAATCTGTAGTTATCTGAATTGTTAATCATCCGGCGCATTTAACTTAATAAAAATCTTTTCTACAAAAGCGTGCTTGATAACTTCGTTATAAAAATGACGCAATATGTGACGTCATATATCAGATATAGAAGATGGTGAGAAAAGAAAGGTCAGACGGAAGTCATATAATATGTGTAGCATCATATATAAAATCTGTGTCCTGATTTTGTTATGCCCCCAACTTCAAAGAAGTTTGAACTAGGATGCTCATATTTTGCTCACTCAGGTGTAAATCACCTGATTAACTTTTGGGCAAATTCCGTGAAAAAATGACTGAATTATGCCCCTTTGTTGAATTTGGCATTTTCCAACTTTCAAACCGTTTGACCTAGAACCCAAGTTTTTGGTATACTATTAGTATTTGATGTGCTGATCATTCTGATGTTAGGTGAGTTATGAAGCATTCATTATTGATAGAGTTATTTCCCTTTTCTCATCTGTATATAATAATTATGGGTGGTCTATTTCTCAAGAACGATAATTTCTAAGGCCTTGATATTTATAAAATGGATAGACCAGTGGCTAACATGTAGATCACCTGATTCACTTTTGGGCAAATTCCGTGAAAAAAATGAAATGTTGAATTTGGCATTTTTTAACTTTTGAACCGTTTGACCTAGAACCCTAATTTTTGGTAAACTATTAGTATTTGATGTGCTGATCATTTTGCGATATGGTGCATTTATTACTGACAGAGTTATTCTCCCCATTTCTCATCTGTATAAAACATTTTTACGGGTGTCTATTGCTCAAGAACGATAACTGCTGGGACCTTGAAATTTATTAAATGGATAGACCATAAAAAGTGAGCAGACCAGTTTTTTTTTCTCCGTCTGCTATGTACTTACAGAATTATGCCCCTTCTTAAAAAAACGAAAGATCGTCCCAAAAATCCTGAGAATACTGATTGAGCTAGGAATGCTCATATTTTGCATACTGCCAGGGACTAAGGTGTAAATCTCCTGATTAACTTTTGGGCAAATTCCGTGAAATAAATGACTGAATTAAGCCCCTTTGTTGTGTTTGGCATTTTTCTAACTTTCAAAACGTTTGACATGATTTTTAATATACAATTAGCATTTGATGTGATGATCATTCTGATGTTAGTTGCGTTATGATGCATTCATTATTGACAGAGTTATTCTCCTTTTCTCAAATGTATAAAACATAATTATGGTTGATCTATTTCTCAAGAACAATAACTGCTGGGGCCTTGATATTTATAAAATGGATAGACCATACAAAATAAGCAGACCTGAATTTTTTCCTTTTCCGTCTTCCAAGTACTTGCAGAATTATGCCCCTTTCCAAAAAATTAGAAGAAAGATTTTTCCCAAAATATTGGGAATACAGTTTAATCTAGGATGCTCATATTTGCCATACTGCTAGGGCTAAGTGTCAATCACATGATTAACTTTTGAGCAAATTCCGTGAAAAAATGACCGAATTATGCCCCTTTGTTGAATTTAACATTTTTCCAACTTCTGAACCGTTTGACCAAGAACCCTGATTTTTGGTAAACTATTCGTATTTGATGCGCTGATCATTCTTGTGTAAGGTGCGTTACGATGCATTCATAATCGACATAGTTATTCCCCTTTTCTCATCTGTATAAAACATAATTACGGTTGGTCTATTTCTCAAGAACAATAACTGCTGGGGCCTCGATATTTATAAAGTGGAGGGCAACGGCCGTGAAAAAATGACCGAATTATGTCCCTTTGTTGAATTTAACATTTTTCTAACTTTCAAAACGTTTAACCTAGAACCTTGATTTTTAACATACTATTAGTTCTGATGTGGTGATTAATCTGATGTTGGTTGCGTTATATTGCATTCATTATTGACAGAGTTATTCCCCTTTTCTAATATGTATAAAACATGATTATGGGTAGTCTATTTCTGCTAGGGGCTAAAGTGAAGATCACCTTTTGGGCAACTTTTGGGCAAATTCTGTCACAAAATTAGCAAGTCATGCTAGACATCTAAAGACACCTTAAGCTGCAAACTTTTAATATTCGTTGTTGCGTTTTTAAATCTCTTGATTGTATTTTTAATGGCTACATATGGCACGGTGTGCTACGGGCCACCGGTTGCTGTAGGTCTGTATTTCGTCAGATGGTCGGACAGTCGGCTGAGATATAGGCCCAAAACTAAAAGGCAATTATCCTAAGACTTAGTACATAATTGGGAAGCATATATACTTCCTCAGGAATGATCGCTCTGACTTTGCGCATAAAACTAGTAATATTTCAAATGCCTTTGGGGACACAGTAATAAATGTTCTGTACATCAGATCGAGTAGCCCCGAAGGAAACAAATCAGTGATTGTGCAGTAAGTGCTATCATTTTTCTTAGAATTCGTTAATTCAAACACAGAACAGGTATAAAATATTGATTATACATAGCTTTTTATTCTTCCAATTACCCGAAGCTTCACTCTAGATAAAAAGTTTAGTATCCAGCGGTTCGTAAACAGTTTTTAGCTCACCTGGCCCGAAGGGCCATAGTGCGCTATTGTCATACCAATGCGTCCGGCGTGCGTCGTGCGTCGTCACGAAATTTGTCCGTCAACACCCAAAAACAAATATTCAAACATCAGCTTCTGTAAAACTACTGGTCCCACGGTTCTCAAATTTCACATGGAGCATGACCTGACTCCAGGGTCTCAGAATTGTAAAATTGGGTCAAGTTGAAAATCCAAGATGGCCGCCGTTACTAAAAATAGCCAAAAAAAAAACAAAACCAACTTCTTCTCCAAAACCACTGGGTATATTTATCTGAATTTTGGCATGGAACATCAGTGAAACCTTGGTATTCAAAATTGTAAAAATGAAAAAAATCTGTAGCGTAGTTTTGTCACAGTGACCTACTTTCTGTTTACGTGTGTAATTTTGCACAAATGCCAATGTCAAAAACTGACCTATTTAAACAACTTCAAATAACTTCTTCTCTAAAACCACTGAACCCATGGACCTCAAATTTCACATGGAGCATGACCATACTGCAGGGTTTCAAAATTGAAAAAATTGGGTCAGGTCAAGAATCCAAGATGGCTGCCGTTACTAAAAATAGCAAAAACAACAAAATCAACTTCTTCTCCAGAACCAATTGGTATATTTGGTTAAAAGTTTGCATGGAACATTAGTGGGACCTTGGTATTAAAAATTGTAAAAATGAAAAAATCTATAGCGGAATTAGGTCACAGTGACCTACTTAGCGTTTACAAGACCGATTTTGCTCAAATGTAAATATCTAAAGAAAATGCAACCAAATCTGACCAAATTTGGTCAGGAATGGTTCTTCAATGGAATAATTTCAATTTTGTGCCAGTTGACTATCCAAGATGGCCACCATGGGGGCCGTTACTAAAAATAGCACAAAGATAAAAATGACAATTACTCAAGAACCCTTGAATGGAATTGGACCAATTTTGTGTCAGAATGTTCCTGGCATGAAGCCGTTTCGATTAATTGCAATTTGGCATTCCAAGATGGCCGCCATCTGGTGTTACTAAAATAGCACAAACATAAAAATGACAATTACTCAAGAACCCTTGAATGGAATTGGACCAATTATGTGTCAGAATGTTCCTTGCATGGAGTCATTTCGATTAATTGCAATTTGGCATTCCAAGATGGCCGCCATCTGCCGTTACTAAAATAGCACAAAACATGAAAATGACAATATCTCAGTAACCGCTGAATGGATTTTGATGAAATTTGTGTCAAAATGATTCTTGCATTGAGATGTATCAAAAATATCTAACTGTAGACCAGTCATATTGGCCTCTGTTACTAAAAATAGAAAAATGTGAAAATTAGAAAATCTCAATGGAATTGGGCTAATTTTGTGTCAGAATGGTCCTTTCATTAAGCTTTATCGATTTTTTTGCAATTTGGCATTCCAAGATGGCCGCCATCTGCCGTTACTAAAAATAGCACAAAACATGAAAATGACAATATTTCAGTAACCACTGAATGGATTTTGACAAAATTTGTGTCAAAATGATTTTTGCATTTAGATGTTTCAAAAATAACTAACTATAGACCAGTCATATTGGCCTCTGTTACTGAAAATAGAAAAATGTGAAAATTAGAAAATCTCAATGGAATTGGACCAAATTTGTGTCAAATTGGTCGATGCATGAAGGCTTTTCGATTTTTTGCATTTTAGCAATCCAAGATGGCCGTCATCTGCCGTTACTAAAAATAGCACAAAACATGAAACTTGCAATATCTCAGTAACCCCTGAATGGATTTTGATGAAATTTGTGGAAAAATGATTCTTGCATTGAGGTGTTTCAAAAGTAAATATATAAAGAACAGGCAAGTTGGCCTCTGTTACTAAAAGTAGCAAAATGTGAAAATGAGAAAATCTCAGTGGAATTGGACCAATTTTGTATCAGAATGGTCCCGTTGCACAATAGCCAGGTGAGCGATATCAGGCCCATTTGGGCCTCTTGTGTTATTCAGCTAACCGATTATCGATGTACAGTAACAGCAGCTGCCGAATGGAAAATCGATTAAGTATGTAAAATTATATTTCAGAAATATGAGTTACACAAAATGGCGGACAAGATGGCGGACAAAACATTAACGTCCACATCTTCTTCTTAAGGTGGATGTATAGGGAACGACTCTGTTCTTACTTGTTTAAAAAACAAAACAGAGTTATTGTTCATCATCAAATCGATCAACTGTGGAGTATATACAGTAACAATGTCTTCCGTAAAGATCCTAAGTTTTCGGACACAACCAGTGGAAACCGAGATCAGACTAGGCGATCGGCACATAGGGGTAAAAATATGACTTAATTCCACATTTATACATACAGGTACAACATGCCTTAAAGGGAAGCCTGGTATGTCTTCTTTATGATGAGGTATCATACCTTTTGGCTTCAAAAGTGGTGCAGATGATTGAAAAAAGGTGCCTTATGCACCTCACCCTAATTTTACTTAATACACTTTTTTGTAGCTGTACCACTGATATACCTGTTGAAAACAGTTGTTAAAAATGAAACACAGAGTAAACCAAAAAGTTAAACAACACAAGAAAGATCATTTAAATTAATTTCCTACTGAAACAACGGCAAAATATTATTTCGTGTTGTACAGAAAAAGGTACCTTTCTCAATGAAGTTGTGCATAGGACAATATCGGCCAAGATATAGTACATGTACTCCAACTTACATCAATTTTTACTGATAAAACTGCCTTAATACTCATTTAAGAATGTGGACACCATTTATATGAAACTATGTATCATCTTGTTGCTTCCAACCATGGCCAACTGGAGATGGAATATTTGGAACAGCAAGATGAGCATTTGTCCACATTTTGGCCTGCCACGATGCTCTGCAAAGGTGTTGTTTAAAGCTAGCTTCACAAGGGGGCAGTTTTGCTGGTGATGTCTCCTTTGTAGTGTCTAATCGAAAGCGAAGATCATTTAAGCTCCCATGGTACTTTCCAGTTCTCTGCCTTGGATCATAAAATACTGAAATGAACTTACCTCCAGCTGTAAGTGCTTTTGGGGCATCATTGTCATATGGTTCAGTGAGATCTAAAAACGCATCAGTCCCTGTGTCTTGAACAGTTTTGAAAACAGATTTCTTCCCTATTCCCTATAAAACTGAGGTAGAATCGCAAACAGTTAGAGCATGCACGGCTAGAAGGAATGTGCAGAATGACGGCCCTGAAGCTTTGCAGATTTCATGGACCGGAATAAAACGCCTCTGATCAGCTGTTCTTGTTACTCTTCCCGTCTCAATCCTAAACTTAGACACATTTTTCATGTTAGGGAAGTAATACACAGCCAGCACTACCACATCTGTATCTGGTGTTTTGATAATGATTCTACCATAAGCATCTTGGAGTTTCAAATCTGCATCCATTGCATTGCAAGAGCATTCTTGTATCTGCCTCTTCGTGTGTGCATGCCAAATATTCTGTTTCTTCTGACCCTTGTGCAGACAAGCACTTGGTAGTTTTGCCTTCTTGAAAGCCACTTGCCATGTGAAGTTTTCGCTGAGGTTGTGATTGAAGCGTTTGTGTTTTACATGCTTTTTCGGTGACATACTGGCAGAGAAACTGATTCAGGGGCTCTTGGTTTTCTGACAAAGACATAAATCTTTTCCATGGTGGGATAGATCTTCCTGAAATAACTTGATATTGCTTTCCTGTAGGCCCTGCATTCTGTCGCCTTTCCCTTTCTGCAGACTTCACTGAGTCTTTATTATCGTATCTGTCAAACACATCGACACAACATCAGCTTCTCTGAAGCATTTAAGAAGGGTTTCCATGTAAACACTTGCAAGCTGTTGAAATGAAGTATACTTGTCTCCTGGCATCATTTGTAAAACTGCCATTGCATCATGTATATATAGAAAGTAGATGTCACGTCATGCTTTGGAAGATTTCTAACACCAGCTTAAGAACTTCTAACTTGTTAAGCAATTCAGCCCATTGAGCCATCTTCATGAAAGAGGGATGTAGGAACTGATGTGACTGTCTGGTTCAGGACACTCTTCATTGATACTTCCCATACGGAAAAAAGGGGCATAATATACTACAACGCTATATTAATTCTATATGTATATAATTAGTACATAATTAGTATAGAAAATCACATGCAAATGAGACAATTCTATACTCATGAATAAATGATATACTAAATTCTATACTTCCTTTTATGGTGCCATGGACATAGAATCCTATACCAATTCTATACTCAATGTTAAATGCTAGACTTATTCTATACAAAAGATTCTATACTTATTCTATACTCCTGAACCAATGTTATATCAATTCTATACTTCAATAATGGACTAATTCTATACTATTTATGCCAATTACAGTCGAACCTGTCTTACCGGTTCACTGTATTAAGGGATAACCTGTCTTTAGCAGCCACTTTTGGGGGTCCCTTAGACCAAAATACAGTGCAAATGAACCTGTATTAAGGGGTCACCTGTCTGAAGCAGCCAATTTTTGTGGGTCCCCATGGGGTGACCCCTTAAGACAGGTTTGACTGTATATACTGCAGTAAAATACTATATTTAGGCTTGTGAATAAACACTATACTAACGATATCCAAGGAATGGCCAGTATGTCTGCCCAGCTGGGCATGGTTACACTAACTCAGTGGATGTGTGTGCTCACCTGTTGTGTGAACCGTATCGCGTTCAATTCTTACATTCAGCATCATTGTTTTATAGACACTGGTTATAATTTGTAAAGTCATTCTCTCTGTTCTGCTGACTAAAAATGGACAAAACCACTGCCTGCCTGCATATGTGTAATGATGACACAGGAGGTATGATATGCCATTGAAAAACATGTATGTGGGGTGTTGAGTAGAAGTTTTAATTATGTTACAAACAATTTTTCTTGCTTTTGGTTGGTTGATTTGATGCTTAACGTCCACGGTAAACAACTAAGGTCTTGTCGGGACGGTCAGTTAACCTAACCACACTATTCCTGGGCAGGCTTAGATCTCCTAAGCGGTTAACCAGTACTAAGTGCACATACTTTCGCCAGTTACTGACAACTACCCTTCTTGAATCAGCGGAAGGAGAAACGAAAGTATGTGGCTAGACCGGGATTCGAACCCAGTACCTCTGACTTACGAGTCAGGTGCCCTACCGATTGCGCTACCCGGCCCGGCTAGGTAGTAGTTCTGATACAGTCGTTTGACCGATTTTGACGCACTTTTGAATCGATCGTGTGATACGCTTTCAATTTCCAATTATTCTTTGATTTCTCTATACCATAAAATGTCCCAAAGCCTCTTCTCCAAGTCATGTTTTTTGTGTACAAAAATTATTCAGGAGTCCTAGAGAAATATTACGATAAAGATATGTGGTCTTTTAGCCTATTCCGGCGGACTTTTTCAGTTTCGGCGCACCAGCATATTATTTGCCCTGAAACTGTAAACTATACTATGCACAATAAATATAGCATTTTTTTTTGTATGTGTCAGATTCACCATATTAGGCTTTTATTGTCACTTTACTGCATAAAGATATAAAGGCCGATCATTCGAGATTAAAAAAATCAAGATTGCTCAATAGTAGCGTTTGAACTATCGTCACGATAGTTTGAACTATCGTCAGATTTTATGACCAGTGTATCTGAACGACATTTATGATCATGTACAAAAACTACAACCATAATGAGGCGGCTGGTTTGCTGTTAAAATAAAGGAAAACGCTCTAAAACATTTGAATATGCTACGAGTATGAGGTTTACAAAGTTCGAAAATTTGACGTTTTCCCTTGTTTTTACGTTATCGTCTTAAAAACTTGTTTTCAATCGGTATTTCTTGAATCCCTTTTGAGTGTATAATTGTTTGGTAGCTACCAATATGATAATGTAAACAATTCAGAAAGAAAATTCTTCCGGTTACTGAACATAAGTCAAAAGTCTCAGACTAACGTCATCATTTTCTCACAGTTACGTTATACTTCAATGAAGAAACTTCACAGTTAAATTAATCATGGTGTGACCTTTGATTTTAGCCTATTGTTTTTTTCTCGGGTTTTGATTCTGCATTGAACTGAAGCACCCGTGAATCGTTGCACATTGGACCGAATTAACACGTTTTAACGTCAATGGCGCATGCTAAGATTCGTCAGTTGTTAAGCTTAACCATATCTTTTACACAATCAATAGCTTTGACAAGAAAACTGAGCATGAAAATGTTGAGAAATACCGTACAAAAAATCATATGCTGACCATTTTTATGTTGCTTTTCAATGGGTTCGAATTTCGGCTAATGACCCCTTCCGCGCTTATCTCTTTTCTCCAATATCGTTTTTAAAGATAGCTTCTGTAATTCCATGGTATCTTAAGCCCCAAGTACGGTCTCTTTCAATTCAATTTAATTTCGCTCAATGTTGCACTTCAGTAATGAGAAAAATTGCAAAATATAAAAATTTGCTAAATATATTTTGCATAGTATATTTGCCTATTACTAGCCTAGTGAAAGATAATTTTATGCAAAAAGCGGCTGTTTGATATCACGATTATTCGAAACAAAACATTAAAGTTGGCCCTACTCCGAAAAATTAATTCAGCCATTCTGTGGTCCGAAAAGGTAATGCTTAACGTTGTAGCAATGAATTTAGTGACCAAAGGATGCCATCGTTTCCAAATATTGCTATTAAAGGATCTTTTAGTTTGAATTCATCTCAAATAGACTAATTGACATAGCGAGAATGCCACTGGGTACCTTGGAAATAAGATTCCGCGAAAGCGATATATTTATCCGCCGGAATAGGCTAAATAGGGTAAAGAATCAAAAATTAAAATAAACAAAGCAAACAATTTTATTTGACTTTAGCATTTATCAGCAGAGATTACTTAAAGAATGAGGATTCGATATATTTATATTTCTACCACATATCTGTTTATACAGATATTGTCCTTACCGTTTTCACAATTGGTCTGAAAAAACGTTCAAACTTTCTTGTTAAAAATGCATTGTTTGCCAGTTTCAAACCCAGTTTACCGTACCTTTAATATAGAAACGAACCCTTTACTATATATGACTTTGACCAAGTAAGTGTTGACAAGTGTCCGCCCGAAACTTTGTTTAACACAACTTGAAAATTTTTGAAACAGACGCGTCGGAATAGCTAAACAAGTGTACCTGCTCTATACTAAGACATATCTTTTAAACACGTGCATGTGTATAATAATCATAATTAACTAAATTCCTATTTTTATGTGCTTGAGAAACATATTATAAGGCCATCTAAATATTTTAAGCATTAACATGTAATTTTTTCAACTCACATTGATATTATGGTATACAATGTTTTGTCCAGAGAGTTCCAAATCATTTTATTTCCATTCCTACACATAACAAAGACTTCAGAATTTGAAATACAAGATGGCAACTGCATAGGTCCTTCCAAATTAAGCTGGTTTCCACACATAAAGTCTGTTCTTCATGAAACTACCTTTGTGATTGTAACCAGGTGATTTCAAAATCTATACTGATGCTTTACTTCTATGCATAAATTTACTGCAAAAATTTCCCACACACAGCATTTCTTTGTTTAAAATGGCATACTAATTCTATATTTCCTGTATCCAGGCAATTTTTTTCTTGTATTCAAGTCTACATGTATACTAATTTTTTACTTTCATTGTAATACAAATTTCAATGCTATACTAATTCTGTATATTTGTTCTAAACAAAATCAAATCTATATTAAATATATACTTCCGTTGTAAAACAATGGCAATTCTATATTATTTCTATACAAGCCCAAAAGTATACCTTTAGTATAGCATTAAATGAGATATCAATTATATACTTCAATTCTATACTAAACAGTATAGAATTAGTCCTTAATTAGTATCTAGATAGTATAGAACTAAAAACTTTTTTCGTTTGGGTTCTTCTCTGGTTTTCGAAAGTGTAAGGGCTCTTCGAAAAACAACTTCTGAGCTTATTGTCATATCACTGGCCTTTCCCTGTGTAGTGATTGATGATTTCTTCCTGGCATCTGAAAAGGTCTTTAGACCAGATCTTGCTATGGGAGTATAGAAACTGGTTTCCCTTCTGATGATAGTGATTCTTTCAGAAAATTCTCGACTTTTTGGTTCCCACTTCTACTGCTGATAGTAGAGACTTGTGTACCTCTTCAGGGGCATGAAGCCCTGAAAAAATATTCAACAAGATTCCTTCTAGATGTGAATCTACCTCAAAAGGATTTGTCATGTTGTTGTTTAGTTGGTTAATGATATCCACTGCATGTTTCTCGTTTCGTTGCATGGCTGTTGGTTGTGCTTGCTCATGTACCTGAGATTGCTTTACTGTTTGCCCATTTCTAATCCTCATCTGAGATGCATAGTTACCAAGGACGTGGCGTGTGAGAGACCATCGTATTAGTGCAGACTGCTTTCGTGTGAGTCCTATGATACCATTGTCACCTTGGCATCCCTGATTACAGTTGTCTCTGTCCCCATTGTCAACTCCATATGCCATTGAATTTTCCAAACAGAGAAATTGCCACTCTTAAATGCATCTTCAACAAAGTCTGGAATTGGCAGCATATCCAGAAGATACAAAGGTGTCCATCTGGAATAACTGTTCCTGTTAGACGCGAAAAAGTATGGTATCACCTTGGCAGTGGTAGAAAGATGAAGATCCCATAAACCATCTCTTTCAGCACGGATGTTCAGCAGTAAGAGCAGCTTCCAAGAACATGATCCAGTATTTAAAAGTTGATGAAGCATTGCATCTCCACTCATTAAACTTCTTAAAGAATGACACAAAATATTGGTTAATTGATATGCCTAGGTCATCTTCAGCTGTCCTTCCAGCCAGAGCATCATTTAACTGCAGAGTATCATGTGTGGTCTAGAGCTGTTCCCATGCAGTTTCAGGTATGCCAATCTCAGTCTACCTTCCTGATAATACTGTATGATACCAGTCAATAAATGCTGTTAACCAAAGTTGAGTAAGACACTCATATGCAACAGTGATGCCCTGACGGCTCTGTGACCGTGAAACTGCTTTCCAGCCAACATTAAATTTACCGTGCTTTCAGCATAGGCATTTGAGTCAACTGAGAGATCTTTGAGCACCCCCCCCCGTACCCCCATAATTTACCAGTGCATGCAGTGAATGTACAAACAGTATGAAAACCTCCGAGCCGTAAGATATTTTCATTCATGTGATAGTAAATAAACAAAGTACAATATGTATCTCTAGATCTATTATATTATTACAAAGTTTTACTGCCAAAATTCATACCAAAATCATACCAACAGTACAAATTTTCAACGATATAATGGTATCAAAACTACATGCAGTACTTTATAGGCATTTTTTTTAATTATAAAAGTAAAAAATGATAATTTTGACTTCAGTCTTCTTTGATTAACTACATAATAATATAAAATATACTATTTTGGACATAACAATCCAATTATACTGTGTATTCAAAATATAACTTGAATTTAGGAAAAATACCAAATTTGGAATTTTGTCATATAGTGACCTAGTTTTTTTGTTTCTATGGTAACTGCACCATCACAGGGTACTCATTTTACTCTAGGGACCTAAAGCTTTAAAATGATTTATATAATAATGTTTTATGTGTGGTCATGGATTAAACTCAAATATTTGATGGCTTTTGGCTGATCCGCCGATCGCCTAAGACTGTTCCTTAGGAACCAGAATGATCAAGATCTTCACAGTTTCCATTCCATCTGCGCAATTTTGTCGACATTACTCTATGGAAGAACCGAATAACAGGAAAATAAATAGTAGGACAAGGACCGGCTGTGCTTGCAGCAGGTGCAGAATTTGGGCAGTCTGTTTTGGGGATATTTTGAACATAAACATTGTTTTTCTAGGAAACCAAACGGTGAAATGTTTTTTTTTTTTTGTTTGTTTTATTCTTTAACATACAATGTCATTTTTACTAAAATAATATGCATAAAAAATATATTTTTCATGACGTTTTTCATGAAATTCAATTTTCTTGCATTTTTTAAAGAATGTAAAAATATACTTATGAAGAAGAAAACTGCAATTTTTTGTTATCAGTTTGTTTCAAATATCCTATATTACAGATTATATAATTTGCTGAAATGAAAGTGCGTTCATGTGCTAGAGATATGAATTTTAATGGAAAATGTATAAAAAAAAAAGTATGTAGAAATACAAAATATTTTTTTTAGGAAAATAAAACGGTGAAAATTGTTTTCTCCCATTCAAATGTTTTATAGCTCTTTGAGTTATTTAGATGGTATAATGGTTTGAATGCCCCGCCATTATTTCTATCCAGTATTCGTCTACCTTAAGTATATAGGCTCGTAGGTGTCTGTTTATGGTGTCAATTAATTAATTTATCATTTAGAAAATGATTTTAAAACCGTTACACAAAGGGCGGACAGATGGTGGACGAAGCAACGGTTACGGCATTGAATGTCAGAGAAATACACTTTTTGACAGCAGAATTCAGGATTGATTACTAGAAAACCGGACTTTCAATTTTTTCAGATCTATGAATATATATAAAGACTGAAGTTATAACGACAGCAGTTTGCAACTGGTAGTCATTACTAAAAATGGCATTTCATTATGATATGCATAGCAAGATTCTAGCTGAAACTGAAAATAAAATACTAGAAGAATTGGTTTAGTTAAAACATGCAAAGAAATATTTTCCCGCGAAGGGTGAAGGTGGGGGCAGTGTTGGGGTGATGGTGGGGAGAAAGAGACAAAACAGACCTTTTTTATAAAATAACAAATTACGTTTTGATGAACATGTACTCATGTACTATAGCGCTTTAAAATGCTAGTTAGGCGAGTTTCATTAGGATAAGATTTTAAAATCACAATAGACTCGTGTTGTATGGTCACATTAGAATTGCTTCGTTGAGGATATTTCATTTGGGTCATGTGTCTTGGTCAATGGGTTTCTTGTGTGTTCTGAAATAATACGCTAGTCTATTGCTCTGATAACAGACTTTTTAAGCTTTTTCTCTCATACATCCGTTAGAAACTTTTAGAGAAAGTGCTGTATTCTCTTTTATTCAAATATATATTTTATTCCATTAATATATACTCAAAAAAATATTAGATGGTCAAACTTTTACCCTGCGAATTCTGGAACATTCCAAACATTTGGTAAAATTGCAAGTTTTATACACATGAAATTTGAACCCATAGCCTTTGTCCTGACCAAAACCAGGCTTCAAGTCAAACTACCCCTAAAATGAAAGTGATTTTAATTCCCAAAGAGATAGTGTGTCAGTTTGGCCGGGCATAACTTTTAAAATTGCTATGAGTGTTAAAATTATTACAGCTACCTGACCTTAAAAATGATTTAATTTGATGATTATCGAGCAATTTTGCAAAAAAAATCATGAACGAAATAGGCGAAATCGAACATTTTGGTGAATTTGTTCCTTATGGACTTCTTTGAGGGTAGTGTGAATTGAAGTCTGGACTTGCTCAAGATAAAGGCTATAGTTTCAAACTTCATGTGTACAAAATTTGCGAAATGAATGAAATGGCAGGCGGAAATGATTTATTTTTTCCAAATCTTTGAAATCTTCCAGAAATCGCAGGGTAAAACTTTGACCCCTTTAATATCTTTTCGAGTATACTTGACAACATACATATTATCTTTTTTTCTTTCTTCAATATATAACATGCTATGAAATGTCCGATATGTTGGTCGTTCATGCCATTTATATGTTTGTAACGACCAGTAACGTGACCCGGACTATCTTGCATTACGTTTGTTTCTTTTTTTCATCATGAATGTTCCTAACAACATATTATTTATAAAAACCTTAATTGTATATAGGACTATAAAAATATAGGTCACTGCGATATACTGTTAGTTTGAGGTCAAACATCTTATACAGAGTCATTTTCGCAAGCAAATCTTCCTATACTGAATCATTATCGCAAGCAATCATGTTCGAACTCATCAAGCAATAAGTCAAACTCAAGTAATAAGACCAAACTAAGAGTAGGTCACATTGTCCTATTTTTCATGAAGAAATAAGTCAAACTACATGAAAAATAGGACAATGTGACCTACTCTTAGTTTAAGGTTAACTTTGGGTCATACTGAGGAATTATCCCAAGCACTCATGTTCATACATTAAATAGTCTTTGAGATAATCACTGGATCATGGAAAATAGGTCTCTGTGACCTATTGTTAGTTCGAGGTCAAACATATTGTCAGACTGAGTCATTATCAGAAGCAATCATGTTTTTGCATCAAACAGTCTTCAAGTAGTAAGGCCAACTCACTGGACCATGAAATATAGATCAATGTGACCTAATGTTAGTTTGAAGACAAACTTTGGGTCATAGTCAGTCATTATCCCAAACAATCATGTTTCTGTATCAAAAAGTCTTTAAAAAAAAACAAATGCCTGAACCATGAAATATTAGTCAATGTGTCCTGCTGTAAATTTAACGTCAAACCCTTAAGTCATACTGAGTCCCAAGCTATCATGTACGACCAACAAACAGACATCAAGATATAAGGTAAAAATCACTGAACCATGAAATATAGGTCACTGTGACCTACTGTTAGTTTGAGGTCAAATATCTGGTCATACTGAGTCATTATCAGAAGCAATCATGTTTCTGCATAAAATAGTCTTCAAGGAGTATGCCAAATCACTGGACCATGAAATATAGGTCAGTGTGACCTTATGTTAGATTTAGGTCAAACTTTGGGTCATTCTGAGATATTATCCTAAGCAATCATGATCGTAGATCAAATAGTCTTCACGATATAAAGCAAAATCACTGGACCATGAAATATAGGTCACCGCAACCTTCTGTTAGTTTGAGGTCAAGCATCGGGTCATAATGAGTCATTATTCCAAGCAGTGATGTTCGTATATCAAATAGTCTCCAAATCATTGGACCATGAAATTTAGGTCACTGTGACCTATTGTAAGTTTAAGGTTAAACTTTAGGTCATCTCATGAATCATGCTGATACATCGAATACTCTTTAAGATTTGAATTGGAGATATAAGGCAATATAAGGATATAAGGGTCACTGATGACGAAACTTCGAAGTATTGCCCATTTTCCTTCTTTCGAATGTGTTCTCTGCTCTTGAAGGAACTCTTTTAGATTTTTATTTTCTTGCCCCTGTAGTTACTTAGAAACTGAGCTAAACAGATGAATATTTTAATTTATTCAATCAACCATGAAATAAGGGTCATGCATCGCTGAATTCAGTACACCTTCCCCATATGTATCTATGGAATAAGCTTGAAGCCCCTTGCTTTATTAAGAAAACAGGCGAATATTTTTTTCTCAGATCAGTCAGGGCATCCACCCAGTCCAAGCAGATACTGAGCTAAGCGCTTAAAAGGTAGCTAAGAGTCTAGGCTACCTCCATGCGGACAGTGGAGACTCTGATCAGACTGGGCAAATGCCCAGGATGATCTGAGTCTGCGCTGGGCGCACAACCACATTGTTGGTTTTGTCGTGTCGCGGCTCATATTTAATCAACAATCAACATTGCTGCTTTTAGTAGATTTTCCCCAGATGTATATTTATGGAGCGAGTTTCAAGACTCTATCCCTTGTGGTTACTTGGAAACTGAGCGAAACGCTATAGCTGAGTATTCTTAGGTCATGGGCGTCGCTGCTTTCAGTAGATCTTCCCAAGACATATGTTGTGCTCTTATCCCGGAAAACGTCTTAACCCAGAAATTTAGGCACTATTCCAGAAACAAAAATCAACACTATGCCGGAAAAGTAAACATTTGCGAAACGCGATATTTACGAAAACCCGAATATTGTGATATTATTTGTACAACAGAGTATCTGTACTACCTGTTTTGATACGGTGCCTACAATAGTATAATCAAAGTTTGAGCGGTTGAACTGAGTCTGCAGCAAACTTCAGGTATATTTGTGCCTCATAGGGTTAAAAAAACAGATATCTAAGGAAATATTCCGTTACTATAATTGGGGCTTTCGGAGTAGGTCCTCATTTAAAAAACGGGAAATTCAGACACACAATAACCAAGATACACTGAATCTGAGTTTACATAAAGGGGTATTTTGGAGCACCTCGAGCTGAAAAGAGAGGCGCCGTGGTCAGTTGTGGTCCTGGATTCGAATCCGGGTTTGGTCAACCGGCGACCGGAAAACTCTCTTTGTTGACCCGGCAGTACATGTGTACCTTTTTCGAAACAGGGAAGGATAAGGCAGCGAAAGGACTGGGATGAACTCCGCCTTTCATAAGCTGTGCCCAAGATTCAGTGAGCCTGGAATACTCACTACCCCAACGGTCACTAGCCTTTGAGAAACCTTTACCCTTTTTTTACCTTACCAATTATATTCTAAAAGAGTTCCTTCAAGAGCAGAGAATACATTCAGAAAAAGGAACATGGGCCATACTTCGAAGTTTCGGCTATTCAAACCCCATCAGTGACCCTGACAAGATATATTGGCAAAAGCCAGTAAAAAGCATACTGTAATTTCTTAATTTTTGAAGGCAGTCGATTCCATGACTGACAAGTACCAAAAACGAGTCCAAACGATTAATAAGCCATGATCTAGAATAAAAGTCTAAAACTATCAAATATTTCTGATTTCATGGAATCTAATCTCAATGGACAAAAATTATATATTATCTGCCCTATGAATGACGTACGGGGAGACGTTTTACGGCTGCCACACGGCACAACACCAGCTGCAGTGATTCAAATTATAATCTAAAAGAGTTCCTTCAAGAGCAGAGAATACATTCAAAAGAGGGAACATGGGCCATACTTCGAATATTCGGCCATTCAAGCTCCATCAGTGACTCTAACTTGATCTGGTGACAAAAGCCAGAGAAAAGCATACTGATTTTTTTTTAATTTCGAAGGCAGTCGATTCAATGACTGAATGATTGAATTCAAAAAGAGTCCGCTGCCACACGGCACAACACCAGCAGCAGTGATTCAAATTAAAATCTAAAAGAGTTCCTTCAAGAGCAGAGAATACATTCAAAAGAGGGAATATGGGCCATACTTCGAAGTTTCGGCCATTCAAGCTCCATCAGTGACTCTAACTTGATCTGGTGACAAAAGCCAGAGAAAAGCATACTGATTTTTTTTTAATTTCGAAGTCAGTCGATTCAATGACTGAATGATTGAATTCAAAAAGAGTCCAAAGTGATGATCTAGAACAAAAGACATTTCTGATTTCTCGGAATACATCCTCTGATCTCCAAAGACAAAAATAAGATATAATCTGCACTATGGATAATGTACGGGGAGACGGGGACATGGAAACAAAACAGGAGCCCTGGTAGCTCAATAGGTTAAGCGCTGGCCTGCTGATCTAGAGTTTCTGAGACCTGCTGGAGGCGAGAAGCTTTTCAATCGTGAACGGGGTTTCATTGCACACAGCTTTTCATTATCACCCACTCATCGTCAATACTGTTGACAAGAACGTACAATCGCAAGACATCCATCCATCCATATATTTTTGGAACAAAAACTAATTAAGAACATGTACAAAAAGGAGGTGAAGCACCTCAGCCGAAAGAAGGATTCTTTTTGGAGCTCTGCATGCCGAAATACGTCGGGTAATTTTATCGGGGCACATATCATAACTGACATAATGTTGAATATCCTGACCCCAGGATCTGCTCATACCGTTCTTGATCATCTTAGATGTATGAAAAGTTAACAAGTGCGAAGTGCTCATACTATCGTCAGTATCTGCCATGTTTGAGCCAGCGGACCGTACAAATAGTTCCAGCATTTTGGACTGCCAGATGAGTTGAATGATTGAATGAGCGAAGTGCTCATACTATCGTCAGTATCTGCCATGTTTGAGCCAGCGGACCGTACAAATAGTTCCAGCATTTTGGACTGCCAGATGAGTTGAATGATTGAATGAGTGAACGAGTTAGCAAACCGGTGATCATGTAAAAATAAATAGTGCTAATGAACGAGAGCTCAGCAAGTTTTGGAGGCAGTTTTCGGCATTTTCTGACGGGCCATTATGGATTAAAGCTTATAAAGATAAAAAGGATTTCTGAGTAGAGCTTTTATTGTGCCAAACAAGGTTTCCAGTAACAAATTATAACTACCTGATGACTTAACTTTATCTTCCTAGGACTACTCTTTATAGGTGAGCGTCAGCCAAGGGAGATCCCAGCACGATTTGGTATGGCGCGGCCGGGATTCGAACCCACCACCTCTCATTCCTGTAAAGCCGAATTTCTATCACTTGAGCTATCCGCGGTTGAGCTTTGACCATTGTCCTATGAAAAATTTATTCTATGATCCCCGTTCACGACTTATGTCTGTAGTTTTATATTTGAAGAACATCGTTCTGCTTCTACAGAAACGGTTAGTCTTGTATAACGGGGCTTCAAGAAAATATAGGACGAGAGGTCCCGGAATGTTCGCCGCATACGTTTTGAAGTCCAAAGATTCCTCTGTCATTCGGCCAGAAAGTTATGTAGAACTTACCCTACCATCTGACTGGGTGCACTTTAGTTGTTGAGTCTAGAATTGATAATGTTAAGTGTCCCAAAAAGTGGCCTCTGTCTGGTATCATCGAAACAGGCAGTCGCAAAATACGTCTTTACACAAGAACGAACGTTTCTGCCTCGTTCCACTCAACACTGAAATCCCTACCGCACATATTGACATTGACATACCATTACCCAAACTATATACTTCCATAACAGAATTTCATTCTGACACAGTCACTGTTGACCCAGACAATATACTTCCTAACCAAATTCCGTACACTTGTCCTAGACTATGACGATGTATTTAATTCCAAAATACAATGCTACAACGGTTCGATTGGTCCCTTTGAGGCGACGATCAATATGGGCCCTGACCAAATTTCTCAGCGTAAGGGCCGCGTCCCTCAATATGCTCGCGAAAAACTTTTATAACTACAACTGAAGTTTGACGCTTTGGAGAACCAACGAGTCTTTGCTCGATCGGAATCATTTCTTGAAATGTTAAACGGGCAAACGCCCGTGAAAATAACGGGAAATGGAATGGCGGCTGGTTTCCAGGTATTCTACCGTAAAATCTACGTATTTTTTACAGTGTGGCAACCAGCTGCCAGTCCATTTATCGTTATCTTTACGGGTGTCTGCCTGTAAAACGTTTTATTAGAAATCTTGATTTGGTAGAGTTATGCTAACTGACCGCGCTCGAAAATACTTTTATAGTGTTAAAGGGCTATATGTCTAAAAATACCTGCCTTATTCTACCCCACTTTGCGTGATGATTTCGCCAGTGTTTACGGGCGCCCGTAAAAATAACGGGAAATGGACTGGCAGCTGGTTGCAATGTATTCTGTCGTAAAATCTACGGAATTTTTTTACAGCGCAACCCTTCGGTTAGACAATCTAGTCTTTGTCCGTCTGTTGGTTGGTTGGTTGATTTGATGCTTAACGTCCACGGTAAACAACTAAGGTCATGTCGGGACGGTCAGTTAACCTAACCACACTACTCCTGGGCAGGCTTAGACCTCCTAAGCGGTTAACCAGTACTAAGTGCACATACTTTCGCCAGAAACTGACAACTGCCCTTCTTGAATCAGCGGAAGGAGAAACGAAAGTATGTGTTGTCTGTCTGTACTCTACAAAACGGTGATAACTTTCCCATCTCATCTGTTACAGGATCTTTACCGAAAATATAAATATCTAGGGCGACCACATCTCTAAAAATGAGTATGTTTCCTGGTCTAATTATTGCCGTTTACAAATGAACCGCCGCACCTCATCTCTCACAACCACACACACCATCTGAAAATGTCAAATGTTAGAGTAAGATTTACTAAAAAATAAATAATAAAAAAAATAAAAAGGACGTATAGATCTATGATCAATAAATCTGGAATTCCGGATCGAACTCTTTTTTTTTTCTGAATAGCAAGAGTAACCCTGTACATCAGCCGAATGAAGGTTCGATAATCTATGAAGATTATTTTGTTTGAAAAGAGAGGACCTCTCTGTCCAAAAAGTGGCCAAAAGGAGCCATGATTTAGGAAAGTAAAGGTAAAAGGTTTCCCGTAGTCTTGTGGCCGTTGGGGAAGTAGGCTGCTTAGAGTCCCACTGTATTTTGGGCATTTAAAGGATTATATATTTTCACAGTTTATTCCTCACAAGCCTCTCAACGTTTCGGCTAATGAAAGCCTTTATCAAGAAGTTTTTTTCTTTCAATGCTACATTGCATTTTTGTTGCTGCAGCCCACCATTTTGAATTGTTTTGTTATGGGCAACATTGTCACGACGTCATGACTTGTAATAGACCTTCATAATCATCATTATTGATAGCAGAACCAATAGTAGTAGTAGAAGCACTACAACCACCAATACCACTACTAATAATGTGATAAGTGAATACAGTAATGATTGTGATAATAAAGATAATAATAATTATGAAAATTTCTCTTCTACTACCTCAAATACCACTCTTATATTAATTAATACCACTACCGCCACTTTAATGATAGTTACAATAATTATTATTATTGTAGTAGTAGTAGTAGTAGTAGTAGTAGTAGTAGCAATAATGTAATAATGGTGATATTAATCATAAGAACAGTGATACCGCTACTACCTCTACCACAAACAATAATAATAATAATAATTAAGTAATACCACTACACCTGCTACTACCACCAGTTTTAATAATAATAATGACAGTAATAATAATAATGTAATAATTGAAAACAGTAATGATTATGATAATTACAATACTGCTACTACCACTACCAACAATGATAATAATGATTAATACTACACCAACTAATACCACTAGTAATAATAATATTGAAAATAATAATAGTGATGTAGTAGTAATAAAAAAGATAATAATAATAATGTAATGATAGTGATAATAATCATAAGAACAATGATACCGCTGCTACCACTACCACTAGCAAGCATAATTATAGTAAGTAATACTACTACACCTACTCCTACCACCAGTTATAATAATATTAATAATAATAGTAATATTGATAATGTAATAATTGTTAACATTAATGATTATGATACCACTACCAATAATAATAATAATAATAATAATATTAATAATAATAATAATAATTATAATGATAACAATTAATACTACACCTACTACTACCACTAGCAATAATAAACAACAATGATAATGATCATTACAATAATAATTATAATAATTGTAGTAATAATAATAATAATGTAGAAACAGTGATAATGATAATCAAACCTATGAAACCTCTACTACACCTTCCACTACCAACAATGATGATAATAATTAAGTAATATCACCACACCTACTACTACCACCAGTTATAATAATAATAATAATAATAATAATAATAATAATAATAATAATAATGATAATAAGGGGAATTATAATAATAATAATGTAATAATTGTAAACAGCAGTGATAATGATGATGATGATAGTAATGATAATTGTAAACAGCGGTGATAATGATGATGATGTTAATAATGATAATAACAATGATAATAATACCTCTACTACTACAAAAAATATTAATTGTAATCAAGTGATACAACTACCACTCCTGTCACCACCACTAATAATAATAATAGTAATAATGCTGGTGATAAGTATGGTGATAGTAGAGTTGGTTAGGGTGAATTCATAATACCTCCTTAGAAATATATTAAAACAGGTACTATATTAATAAAATGAAAAAGTGATAAAAATTAAAATTATAGGATTAAGTCACATCTACTGAGAATATAATTGCCATGACAATGGATGCGAATTTCTCGGTCCCTATCATTGAATGAGTTGGGCCATGGTCCCTCCCACCAAAACGGACTTGTTGCTGTGAAGACCCCTATCAGCCTGCAAATGTATGCAGGCTGATCAGAGTCTACACCAGCCACCTTAATGACTTAGATCCTTTACAGGTTAAATAGCACCCATAAACAACAAGGTTGGACTGCGTAGTTGCGCAGGTCAATCCAAATTATTGCTTAGTGTACAGGTTGTTTGGTGGGAAACACCATATCCCGTCTCATTTATCTTAACTACTTAGATTTCTCATTTAGGCCAAACGGGGTTCAGCTTATTCATCCAAAACTCCTCCGTGATCTTTCTATAATACAGACTTTTACATTTTCTATAATACAGTCTTTTACATTTTCTATTACTTGTACTTGTAGGTCGTCTGCTTTGCGTCCATTTTGGTTAAAATGTATAGCAACAGACCATGGATGTCCCATAAATGTTCTTTCACCCGTTGCTTCATCGCTGTTTCAGTTTCACCAACGTATACAGAGTTCTCACACACCCTGCATGACAATAAGTAGACCACATTTCTTGTATTGCAGTTACCGCCCATTCGTATCTCATACTCATCTCCGTTTGTAGAAGAGAATTCACGTGCGGACAAACTTTACATCGCTCTTCTGCACACGGTAAAGTCTTGCCTCTATCTTCCCTGCTGAACACCTTGTTTAATTTGCCATGTATTAGTACATCCGCAAGATTAGCTCCCAAACGGTATGCAACTAGTGATGGTTTCTTGAAAACCTTCTTCATCCTGTCTGTCTTGTGGAGTATATGTATACTGAACATCAAAAGAAACACATACAATGTTTACGCCTAATTTATTTGAAGGTATAGGTATATGCTTGTATTTAGACATTTTTAGTAACTTTGTTTATGATATTCCGATAAAATGAGCATCTTAACGCATCGATAGTCCATAAATTTTAGAGACCAGAACGATGGCTTTTGTGATGGGGTTAACTTAACTTAAAGTCACCATACTTTTTAATTCCATTAAATTCTCAGCCAATTATTTTCTCCAGGCATAGTGTCCACAGCAAGGATAAGACACAGTGAAAAAATCAAAGCAATCGAACCTTGCGTTTTAGAGAAACAATCAGGTGAAAGTTGGCAGTAGAAACGGTAACACTGGTTTACCATTGGATTTCCATAGACTTTTTCACACTCTGCATTTAAAAAAACAAAAAACAAAACAAAACAGAAACCATTCATGTGAAGATGTTAAATGAGTAAAATAAAAAGAAATAAAAAGAAATTTTTCGTAGCACTGCAGAACTTTTGATATTGGACGTCCCAATTTGCTATTTGTTTAATTGGAAGGGAGATAATTTGACAAGTGTTCAACTCCTGTCATGTTCCTAAGAAGAATACCATGGTAATAAAACCGACGTGTTTTTCATAACCACACATTAGAGTCGCGTTTTGGAAGCAATTTGTTATACTGCCAAAGAAAAGACAACTCTTACAACATTTCTGAATGTTTCACGATAAATTGAGATTACTCTTTAATCAAGGTTTAATTTTGCAAGAAGCTAAGTTTATATTGTTGGCAGACGTCAGTTGTTTTGCTGCTATATGTGATTTAAAACCATGAACCAGCTGACAGAAGAAACCTGAACATAAACTGGTAGGCGTTTCTTTTGATGTTCAGTATATATTTGACTTCACGATATTGTGAATATCTGGTAAATGGCTTGAGTAGGTGAGAACCAATGGGACTCTATCATTTTGATAGTTTAATGTGCATAAGTCTTAATACTTCTGTTGCTCCAGTGTTTGGCGCTAAATGGTGTCATGACGTTTTGATGTCGGGAATCCGACGTCATGACGTCGTGACAACGTTGCCCATAACAAAACAATTCAAAATGGTGGGCTGCAGCAACAATAAAGCAATGTAGCATTGAAAGAACAAACTTCTTGATAAATGATGTAATAAAGATTGTGCCGACCCGTTCCTTTTGCTGCCTCAAGGTTAGTGCATATAGAAAGTAGGGCAAGGGCCTACTGTGCTTGCAGTAAGTGCGGGCGGGGGTTGTTTGGCAATTTTTTCTCACGACTAACATTTCTCTTTTCTCTCTCCCTCTCTCTCGGAGATGGCCCAATATAGACTGTAATACTGTCTCAAAGGCCCTTCAACCCCATAACAGAAATAATCATTTGTGCAAACATATCAGTTTCCACATCTCTCTTAAAAGATTCAGACTGCAGACGAAAAACAGTGAGTAAAGTAAGACTCAACAAATTTGCAGGCAGCTAGCTGATCTAAGTTGTCAGTTTCCTTTGAATCCATTTAATACAATGTCATTAAAAGTATACCTACAGCAGATATTTGAAACGTAGATATTCCTCGGGCACATTTAAAGTTCCTCAGCTCCCACAAACATGTGCGCTGCCTACGTCTATGACTTTTGGATTTATTTCTTTCGTTCTCAAAAGTACATTCTGTCCATCATCAGATTAACCTTTCACTAGCATAATCAACTACATTTTTTTCATATGTTCCTGTCACTGAAAATAGAGGAAAAGATTTTCTGAATGTTCATATACATGTGTTGTGCAAAGTATGCATAATCATAACAATTATGATACTTCTTATTTTTGAATATTTACATTCTTGGTGTATTTACTGAAAAGCCCTATAGTAAACCATGTAGTTTACATTCCAATAATTACATTGAGACACGCGACGTCAATGACGTCAAAATAAACAACCTGATTGGACGGCAGCAACGTCATTACGTCATGCCTGCCGTTCTGCTGTTAGCAGAAGAAACTGCGTGTAAAATGTTATACTTCTTCAATTTTTGCGCTTATATAAGATTTTTCATGAAAGATTTGATTGAAACGAATGTAAATATAAGCAATGAACTTAATTTTTCTGATGTTTATCGATGTGTAAACTACATTGGGTCACTAGCAAAGTTTACATGAACCTCTTCGGGGTTCATTCACTTTGCACGTGACCCAATGTAGTTTACACTTCAATAAACCTCAGAAAAATGAAATTCATTTCTTAAATAAACAGTGTATTGTTGCAAAAAGGGGACTGCAATATTAATGTTTTTCTAATATAAGAGTGCCCATTTTGCATCTAAAATTGTGTTTTAGAAATAAACACAATCCATCTAGGACAATGGAACTGTTTCTGGTGTATGAGAACTTCTGTTTTTTTTTGTTTTGTTTTTTCAACTTTTTTGATTTTTGAATAAACAGTGTATTGTTGCAAAGTGGGCACTGCAATATTAATGTTTCCCTAATATAAGAGTGCCCATTTTGCATCTAAAATTGTGTTTTAGAAGTTTTAGACATGTTTGTGGGAGCTGAGTTTTAGAAGGTTTAAACACAGTCCATCTAGGACAATGGAACTGTTTATGGTGTATGGGTACACGAAGATGTCTTCTGTTGTTGTTGTTTTTTTTTCAACCTTTTTGATGCCCTGTTTGCTTTCCTGAATGAAGACGCCCTTCCAAAATGGGGTCTACTCATAAACGAAAGAATCTGGTCGGGGGAGGGGTGGATTGTACAATTTTTTTCTTTTAAGTTATGCCAACTCTGATTGAGAACAAAAAAGAAAGTAACTTCATATGAAAGTGTATTTATACACCCTAATGGACGAGTTACAGTTTACTATTGCAATGTGCCCACTAAAAAGGCCGATTTTCGAAGGTAAACAGATAACCACAAAAACTTGCAGAAATGTTAGCTATATGTTTCTAGCTTATTATGTGCGATTTCATTTCCTCATATTTTAATGCGCTTTATAGAAATTATTCGATTGAATAAATGTATTGTCTGCAACATTCAACAGTGAGCCTGTGGGAATTTGACTTACCAATGTCCAAGTTTATGTCCAACATTCACTTTATCCTACCCTCGTAACCACAACGATTTTTTACATAAATATTCCTCATATATTTATTCATCATAAACTAGTAACATTAGAGTGGTTACGAAGGTAGGAGTTAACGAAAATAAACTTTTTGGGTATTTTTTCCAACACCAGGACTGAAGGATTTATATCTAAGACGAATCAGTATGATTTGAAATTGATAGAAACTTGAGGCATTATTCGACACAACGCATCTTTTTTAAAATGTCCATCTATGAACCAGTGTGATCCTTATACTAACTGTTCCTTATGACCCGGCAAAAGATTTAGTGTGTGTGTGTTGGGGTGGGGTTAGGGAGCCGTTATGTGGGTTAGGTATGGCGTTATGTGCGTTTGTGTGTAACGGCGTTAGACTTGAATGTTCTGCATCATTATAATGTGACCTATGTAGCGTCGTGGTTCGATGATGTATCCTTCTGCCTGAATCTGCTGCATTGTAGAATCGTGTCCGTGAACTTCCAGTCCATTGACTTTATTTGAAAACTAACTGTTCTGAATGAGCTTTTTTCTTTTGCTTCTTATCTGATATCGTAGGCATGGGAGTGCTGATATTTGATCAGATCGAACTAGTATCCTTAAAATGTAGGAGCAGCAAAACAACCATGCACACTATGAACCAGGATTTTCACTTATATCTCCAACACTGTTCTTGGGTTTGCATATACTTAGAAATAGTTGGTCAGTATATAAGGATGCAAAAAACCTCATACTATTTGAAGGTAACTTTAAAGGGTCTGAGGTTTTTCCTTATAATATATTTTATATGCACTATACTTGAGACAATGCTTCATACCCTATCAGCAGGCACACGACGTTGAAATGACGTCGCACTGACGTCGATGCGACGTAATGACGTCACATCGGCGTTAGTACGACGTCATTTTGACGTCGTGTGCCTGCTGGGTATTGACAATTTAATCTATAGAATTTGATAATGGTAATGGAAGAGTTCTTGAACATTACATTCCCCAACTAGTAGCCCAGCACTGGGCTGGAAAATACTTAGCAACACGTTTCAGTTTTCATTTTTTTTTAAGTAGAAACTTATTTCTGAAATAATTTAGGTCTAGAGCCAAACTGCAGCTGCTCAAAGCTACTGAGCCTCGTTTACTTACATATGCCAACTGGAAGAACAACACCAGTAACATCATTGATGTTTTGTGCATAGTCTCTTCTGAGTTTCTTCTGTCTCCTTGAGGCACTTACCTTCCTTGTGTATGACCTGACAATGTCGAGAGACACCACTTATTCTTTGTTACATTGTTGGCCTTAATGTTTTGATCAAGGCGGTTCAGATGTGTTTTACATAAAACAAAATTCCTGGTCACAGCTAAGAAACACAATTCAATTTCAGAGAGAAAGTGATTAGAGTTTTAAATGTGTTTTACTGTATTTTTCTTACACGTGAGAATTACCGTTTTACATGTCAGAGTCAACCTAATACACATTTCTTGTTTGTTTTGAAAAGCTGGAATTAGATCCTACTCTAGAGCTATCAGAAGTCCCCATCCGGAAAAGAAGCAATATTTCTTGACATCGTTTGTGGATTTGTACACCACTTTCTTGCATAACAAACAAAGCCAGATAAAGCAACATTATTTTGAACAAAACCAATCTATTTTATACATCAAGTCCGTCTATCGTTAACAAAGTGAGATTTAAAGCACTTCAAAACATCTACTATTAGAAATTACCGACAACGTCTGTAAGCTAAATGGAACTGAACAGACTGAGTCAGCGAGCTTGACTCAGTTCAGAGAATAGAAATTATAAAATAATCTTGACATTTTGCACTAACATTTTGACACATTGTATTAACGTGCAGCTTAAGATATACTCGAAAAAAATTTAAGGGGTCAAACTTTTACCCTGCGATTTCTGGAATATTTCAAAAATATGGTATGATGACTGCACCAGTTTTCGGGGTATTAATAATTTCTAGCCACACAAAAACCGTATAATACATAAATGTAAAATCTGATTGTCTGTGTGTGCATAAAAATAAACGTTAAGTAACCTGTAACTCAAATTTCATTTCTCCATATTTATAGACTTGATCCGATCCAAATACATGCTGGAATGAACATGCTCTCAGAAACTGCTCCTGTTTTCGGGGTACGTTAAAGAAATAGCCTACACATTGTACCAGCTGCAGATTCTAGTAATAAAAAACGGCGTCAGTGAGACCGGCATTTCCTCAGGATTTGAACAGTCATAACACACGGGTTATCCCAAGACAACGGACGCGGCAGAAGACAACCAACGCAGTTCAATTTGGTGACGTCAGGGGACTACCTAAGGTAAGAAAACAGCGATTTTTAACCTTGGACATAAATACTTTTAAAAGTTATTTGGCAGGGTGAAAGCAGACTAATGCTGGTACCAACCGATGAAGTTTCACTGAGATTTGTTCATTCAACTGAGAGATAAACCTCATAACTTTTCATTTCGTTCAATTTCACCTACCCCTTTCTATTTCGGTTGTGGTTTTTGGCTATGTAAGGCATCTTATTTCTTATTTTTTATTTCTTTTGTAGATATAGTATATTGTCTATGGTTCTAATTCATTGCAAGCATTCGTCTGAAAAATTATTGCCGATTGTTCAAATCCATGGAACAGTGAACATTTGAGTTTGTTCCTGGACACAACTTACCACGGGTCATGATACAACTGAACGCGATTCGTCAGCATACTTCGGGAACAACGAACACAGTTTGTAAAATATTAAGTCCTCGGAAAATACCGATGTTACCACTCACGATTTTCTTAAAACTGCATTATTTGCGATGCAGATATTCGTGATGGCAAGCATGCACCAAACAGACACCCTTTAAATGGTATAAACATGGTGCGAGTTCAGCAGTGTGAGTGGTTGTTGGTGGTCAGAGTTATTCAGCTGAGCGCCCGATAGCGCTGGGGCTGCTGAACTCTCCTCTGTCGGGTATAAACTACTGAGTGACATTTGGCATAAGCAATATGGCTTAGTTACACTTAAGAAATCTGAGTAGATGGATTGGTTGGAGTAAATTGGAGAACCATTATATTTATTTATTTTTTTTTTTTTTTTTATTTTTATTTTATTTTGAAAACCTCTGTTAACAAGGTATAATTCGAAACGACAGAAACAGGAAGAATTATATAAAAAAAAAATAACTATTCTAAGGGAGACAACCTAAGCAAAGCCATTTTCCATTTACTGTTCCAGTTAATGCCCATAAAGCCAGACAATAAGAAGCGCATTCGCCTTTTCCACTCGTATAAGCATGAGCAATACCTACACTGCTCTAGATAAGGAGGAGTAACAGGGACAACTCTGTGACAAACCTCAATACCGTGGAACCTAAACACATAGATTGCGACCCCTCACCAGACCCACCTTGTGAAGAGGGTTCAAACGAGGGACCACAACAAGTTTCCACACACATATCGTGACCCCTCATCGGAACCGTCTTGTTGAGACGGTTCCAATGAGGGACCACAACATATGTTTATGAAAAAAAAAAAAAAAACGCAATCATCCCTGTCACTCCTCCCACCTGGACACAACAACCTGTCACTCCTCGATTATATTATTACCGTATTTTCAAGTGATAGAATCGAAAACGTTCAGCTTTCACAACAAGTTGTCGAGTTATACATTTTATCCGCTCTTCGTCTATCAGTTGCAGGACGGCCTAGACATATTTCCCGTGCTCCGTTCTTAAGATGCTGTTTACTAAACAACTGACTCCTTTATTCTATTTTATCCCTTAACCTTACTGGGTCGTTGGGGCACCACAGATGACTTCGAAACAATCCCTTTCCACATTGTCCTGTTTTCAGCTGCACTAGTTGAGCTGGCAAAATCCATCCCTGTCCACTCTTTAATATTGCCTTCCCACCTCTTCTTCTTTTTCCTTTCACTGTGCCCTGTAGAATCATCTTTGCTAAACCAGAAGACCTTGAGACATGGCCAAACCACCATAGTTTCCGTTTCTTGACCCGCGCCAGGAGTTCATCATATTCTCCAATGGCTGCTTGGCTCTTTCTTCGAACCTCCTTATTGATTATATGGTCCTTCTACGTAATGTTCTGTAACCTTCGGTAGCATCTCATCTCAAAGGCCTGCGTTCCTTTCTCTAACTCTGCTGTCAAGGTCCAGCTTCTGTCCTTTTACCGTGATCTCCCTTTGGATGCCATCTGCGCTATTTGTCACCTGTTTGGTCTTCTAATACAGATCTTCAACTTATACCTTGTGCAGGTTTTGTCGAGACTTTCAACTAGGGCTTCTAGTTCCTGCTCATCCTCAGCTAGAGCGTCTATGTCATCGGCAAACCGCAGATTGGTAATGTTTCTGCCGCCTATGCTGACCTTTCCGTCATGTTCTTCCAGAGCATAAGACATGATCCGTTCGAGAAAAATGTTGAAGAGGGCGGGTGAAAGAAGACATCCTTGCCTTACTCCAACTGTTGTTCTGAACTATTCTCCTGTGCTGCCATTCATCAGGACTGCTCTTGTCGTATAGCTGCTCAATGGTGCGAACTAGATTTGCACTGATATTGTACTTCCGCATGGTGGGCCACAAGGCTGCATGCCCTAGTCTACCAAAAGCTTTTTTGAAATCAATGAAGACCTGGTATGGATTCTGCTGCCGTTGGAGATAATTTTCACACAGGATTCTAAGGTTGGAAATCTGCTCTGTGGTGCTCCTTCCGGCTCTGAACCCTTGTTTCTCACCTCGGTAATATTACTCATCTCATCTTGGTAATATTAATTGACAAGATCGTGCTAAGGTTGACACTTAAAGCCGCGTTCAGATGGACAAAATACACCCGGGTGTAAATTTGCACCTCGGGTACAAATTTGCATCCAGGGTATAATTTGTCCATGTAAACGGTGTCAGTCGTCTTGAGGGTGTACTTTGTCTTTCTAAAAAAGGTTTTAAGAAAAATCGGGGGTGCCAATTTGCACCAGGGTGCAAATGCACACCCGGGTGTATTCTGTCCGTCTAACGACTGGTTGTAACATATTTGTTTTTTTTTTGTTCACACAGATGCACATATGCTGAAACTGTGTGAGCGCTGGCTCTATACTAAGTGTAGGCTTGTTTGACCTGTGTGCGAACGATGACGGTCATTCTTGACTGCTTCCTGCCGTTAACACGATTCTATTGCAGTTGCACACAGCCTTTCATTATCACCCTTTCATCGTCCTGATATGACTGAAATACACCATTTCTCACGAACCGGCTCATTTGTGTTCACTATGAGCCGTTGGTTTGTGTGACTGTTTGGATAAGATGGGTTGGTTTTGTTGGTTCAATAAAGTTTCTCAGAAATTCAAGTGATCTCTCTTGGAAAAAGGCTTACGTGCAATTTTCATCAAATAAGAACCTTTTGAAGTTTATGCATAGACACTTATGCACAGAAAAGCGTTTACAAGTGTCACCCCGGTTAACTATGTATATATAAAAGCTGTTACGAACTAAAAAGAGCTGTTACGAAACAAAAAAAGTTGGAGTTACCAAACGACTTGATGACCAGGTCGTGTGATAACTATAGCTCTTTTTCGTTTCGTAACAGCTCCTTTTCGTTTCGTAACATCCATGAAAACATAGTTAACCAGGTGTTAGTGTATGTAAGTTTGGGGTTCACACCCACTTATACATTGTAATCATGCTTTTGAGATGGGACGTCGCTCCCAAAATAGCACAGAAGAAATGGATCGAACATGGGACCCTTATATTGCTATAATGCTAGGTGATTGCATGGTGAATGAGCTCACGGCTTCTTTAGCTTGGAGAGCGCTGGCGAGTGTAACGTTTTAATGCCTTTCAACAATTTTTATGATGTATCATAACGCCTTTCATCTGTGTGTGGCTGAGAACTTAATGCTTTTTCTTAGGCTGATGTAAGTACTGCATTGATTTCCCATTTGTATAAAAAAAAGCAAGTGCAAGAATAGTAGACAAGCGGTTTCGGTGAGATATTTCAATCACTTAAAAGATACGCACGTATGTAGAGACCAGTTCAGATACAGCAAGATGTATGCATCAAATGAGACAATACGTAATGCAGCACGGATCGAGTAACGCCCATCTGCAAGCATGAGGCAAAATATGTTACTAACAACAATAAAAAAATAGGAATTGAATTAGGGGACAGAATGGTATAGATTTTCTTTGGTTTAAAACTGCGTTGGTTGTTTCTGCCGAACCGTGTTTATTATACCTGGCCTAAAATGTAAACCGTGGTAAGTTGTTGCCAGAAGAATAGACAGTACCTAACTTCAAATGCTTATAATTTCATGCTACAAAGTAATTTATGATTTATTACAACTGGCATGTTTTCTGTAATCCCTGGTAGCATTGAAACTGTCGGAATCACGGCCCTCTGAAAAAAAAAATATTTTTTATTGCTTCGTCATTTCAAAGTGTCTTGTCGCTTTGTTGATTGTGCTAGAACCCTGGATTTCTCCATGACATGTAGAAAACTACCCCCTTTCTTAATATGGAAACCAGACATTTCGATTCAGTCTAATTAAGGAGAAAATAAGGAAAAACGGCTACTCGCACCTGTTTTCCGCCTTACCTGTTGAACTGCGTTAGTTGTCTTCTGTCGCGGTCGTTGGCTTGGGATAACCCGTGTGCATACGAAAAGTTCATAATTTAATAAATCGCCGCATCGTTCCCATCGGCACCTTACATAAGTTTTGAGGTGTTTCCAATATGGTCGCTTCCCCGGTCACCAAAAACAACGTCATGGGTCAATACTTACGTGCTTTCGCGCGTCAATTAGTGAATACTGAAAAAGGTTGATTTAGCTATCTGTTTGCAAAAAGCAATCATTTTATAACATCCTGATCAGGAGAGCCGTATAATTTATTAGAATACCCCGAATTCTGGAGCAACCCGAAAACAGGTACATGGACCATAAAATAAATCATTTCTACTTCTATTTATTCATTTTGCCCATGAAGTTTGAACCGATAGCTTTTGTCTTGACCAAGTCCAGGCTATAAGAAAAATGAAAGCTACCCCTAAAATGAAAGTGGTTTTAATTCCCATAGAGAATTGATAGTGTGTCATTTTGGTCGGCATAACTTCTAAAAGTGCTACGAGTTTTAAATTTAATACAGCTTGCTGAACTTAAAAATGATTAAATTTGATGACTGTCGAACAATTTTACAAAAAAAATCATGAATTGGCGAACTCTTATTTTTTTGTGAATTTACTCCTTTTTGACTTCTGACCACTTTGATTTTTAGGGTAGGTGAATTGAAGTCTGGACTTGGTCAAGAGAAAGGCTATAGGTTCAAACTTCATGTGTACAAAAGTTGCAAAATGAATGAAACGGAAAAGTAAAAATGATTGTGGGTTGTACCGGCATTACCGACTTCAGTGAACAGACACTTGTACAGCATAACCATGAAAGTTTTCTAAACAAAGACAATAATCTTTTTTAGGCTGTCAACGTTCGACATTTTGTCCAAACACCCGATCAAGACGATTTTGAGGGTAGGTGAATTGAAGTCTGGACTTGGTCAAGATAAAGGCTATAGGTTCAAACTTCATGTGTACAAAACTTGCAAAATGAATGAAACGGATGGTAGAAATGATTGATTTTACCAAATGTTTTAAAAGTTCCAGAAATCGCGGGGTAAAAATTTGACCCCTTAAAAAGATTTTCGAGTATATTTTAAGCTGCATGTTAGTACAAAAATCTTCTGCAATGACTGCTTTGACAAACCTTGTGGGTTGTACCGACATAACCGACTTCATTGAACAGACACTTGTACAGCATATCCATGAAAGATTTCTAAACAAAGACAATAATCTTTTTTTAGGCTGTCAAAGTTCGATATTTTGTCCAAACACCCGATTAAGACGACCCTGTGTATCTGAACATGGTATCACCTTTAAAAAAATAGTTATTCTCTTCAACGCCCGGCCCCCACCCCACCCCAACCATTCACACATACAGACACACCACAATAGGACCCGTTTACACTGGTTGGGAGCGTACAGTACATGTGACCAGATTGTCGGATTTGTATAATCTTTGTCCGTTTTGTGACCTTCAGGACGTGTCTGCGTGAACTTTGCTTTCGTTTATTGATTTTTTACTATTTGGATTTAAACAACTTGGTAAGCGTGTTTTATTTATTGATATTATCCATTATGGGCGTCTTTGGAGCCGGTAAGATTTGGCTGTTTTTGCTCTAAATCTATTTTTTTCATCTGCAAATCACTGGTGTATGTAATAAGATTAGTCCACCTGTAACCAGAAAATCGACCGATTTAGCGTTTAAATTCGAAAAAACTTGTCAGTAAATCCCTTTTTAAGAGAGATTAATATTCTATAAAGAGATATACTCATGATAAATATCCTTAAAGTAAGGGACGAAACCACACGACAAGCAAGACCGAGCGTCCCCATTTTTTTCTGACTGTATGGGATGTCTCATATTTGCTGTATGGTTTGCCACATGATACGCTGTTTTGACTGTATGGGATGTTCTATTTAGGTGTGATACTTATTCAAAGATTTATTGCATTTAAATATAAATGTTTAAACGTCTTGCGAATCTTTGTTACAATAGTAATTTCTTATTAATTCACAAAATCTTGGAGAAAAAGGCTGAAGTACAAGTCTATTGAAATGATCAGAAGCAGGAAGTATGACCTATTCTACACAATATCTTGGGTCAAAAGGTGCCAGAAATGGCATTTTTCACAGTCTGTCACTCAAAACGGGGTATGATTTTCACCCCACCTTGGCCTTTATGCTCATTTGTGAACTTATAGTATAGCCATGCTAATGGAAGATTTACTATTATCAGGTTGGGGTGGGGGTGGTGGGGAGGGGTGACGGGTGCATGCAGGTGTGTGTGTGTGCGTGTGTGTGGGGGTGTTGGTGAAGGGGGAGTAGGGGAGAGGGATCGGAATATTTTTGGTGATCTACAATAAGCAAAGGAAGTGCCGTGACCTGGTGATGATGGCCTTACGAGCTCGTCTGGAGAAGGCTTGAAAGCCATCCCAGCCAAGACTGAAGTTAAGGGCCCCAGATGTGGCATGCACTTTTCACGCAACAATAGGTGGGAAATTGGCACCACTCATAGATACCATGATTACCGCCTACAATGCAGTAGTGACTGATGCAGCAAGTGAGATACTTTTGAAGGAACGTCGTCAGGCTGAGCAAAGGCTGGGTTCCGAGCAGGAAGGAGCACCAATCCTCTATAACATTTTTCTCGAACGGATAATGTCTGATGCTCTGGAAGAACATGACGGAAAGGTTAGCATAGGCGGCAGTAACATTACCAATCTGCTGTTTGCCGATGGCATAGACGCTCTAGCTGAGGAAGAGCAGGAACTAAAATCTCTAGTTGAAAGTCTCGACCAAACCTGCACAAGGTATTGATGGAGATCAGTTGTGAGAAGACCAAACTGATGACAAACAGCGCAGATGGCATCTATAGGGAGAGCAAGGTAAAAGGGCAGAAACTGGGTAGAGTAACAAGCTTCAAATACCTTGGAGCAATTGTCCCCAGATGATGGCTCAAAACAGGAGTCTCTCTCAAGGATTGCACAAGCCATTTCAGCTCTTACCAAGCTGAAATCAATTTGGAGAGATAACAACGTATCTCTTTGGATCAAAGGTGAAATTTATGCGCTCCCTTGTCATTTCCATATTTCTGTATGCCTATGAATCGTGGACCTTGACAGCAGAGTTAGAGAAAAGAACGCAGGCCTTTGAGATGAGATGCTACCGAATGTTACTGTGCATTTCGTACAAGGACCATATTACCAATGAGGAGGTTCGCAGAAAGATCCAAGCAGCAATTGGAGAGTATGATGAACTCCTGACGCTGGTCAAGAAACGGAAACTGAGGTGGTTTTGGCCACGTCTCAAGGTCTTCTGGTTTAGCAAAGACGATTCTACAGGGCACAGTGAAAGGTAAACAGCTGTCAGGACTGTCAGTTAACCTAACCGCACTATTCCTGGGCAGGCTTACACCTCCCAAATGGTTAACCAGTACTAATTGCACATACTTCCGCCAGTAATTGAGAACTGCCCTTCTGGAATCAACGGGAGGAGAAACGAAAGTATGTGGCCAGACCGGGGATCGAATCCAGGACCTCTGACTTATTAGTCAGGTCCCCCATGACTGCGCTACGCGGCCCGGCCAGCTTTATGGGGCATTCAGCGTCAGATTTCTGTTAACTTATTTTCTCCTGCATCTTTTTGCTGCTTATGCTCATCCAAAAATCAAATTAACCTGTATATTTAAGAAATTGTCCTTTGTGTTTCACACAGGTTTGATTAAGGCCAGTCTGACATAAAATAGGTAATATGCTGTTTGTGTGAAGGGTCGCTGTGGGGCGTATGGGTGGTGGTGTGGGGGAGGGGGAGGAGGTTCGTACAGTTTTTCTCACCTATCGAGGGGGAGAAAGGGTGGGGGATTCTGGTGAGACTGAGGACTGAGAGGGTCGTAAATAAATAATTAAGTGAATCATATGAAAATGTGCTCCTGCCCCACCCACCCCACCCCAACCTGATAATAAATGAGTCGTCCCTTAGCCAATCATCAGGTGGACAAGCGAGAAAAATAATGGCTGTGTCACAGTACTGAGTCTATGTTTAAAAAGTGTGTAACCATATCCAAATTGTTTTTTGTAAGCAGCGAAATTGACAGTTTATATTTCTTCTTCGGTTTATAAGCTGTTCTACATGCCCAGAACATTAGTTGTAATATATTTGTAGCCTATCCTACGAAAATTTTGAAAAGTCTTCTGTGCTATGTTATCACACACTATACAGCATATCTGAGACACAGCATACAGTACTGAAAATCGGTTTAGCGACACAGAAAATCAAGGTAGCATGTCGAAAAGATCTGCAGTTAGGCTTGTCGAACTATCGGTATTAAGTTGAAACTCCCTTACCTTATACTTTTATAACACAAAAATAAACAGATCTGAAACTTACCCGCCATATTTGAACAAAGATGCATCCACTATACACATCGGTACAACGGGTCACACGCACTGTACGCTCCCAACAAGTGCGTTTAGGAACCTGTTTGTCTAAATATCGCATTATCCTCCTCAATCCCTACCACTCTACATATACAAACACTCAAACACACGCATGCACACTAAACTAAAACGTAGGCGTAGGAAGGGGCCAGGGGCAGCGTCCCAATAATTTTGAAATGCTTGGTGCCCCACTCCTAACCCCTCGTGCTCCCCCCTGCCCCAAAGAAAAAAAAAAAAGGAAAAAAAGGTTGTCTTAGATGGTTTGGCCCTTAATACTGAGCACCTTCCCACGCCACTGTAAAGTTAGCGTTGGCGTAAATATTCTTACTAGGGAAAACCGATGAGTCCTATATAATTAGTCTCTGCTGTGCAGTAAATACATTTATGTAAAAAATGCAGTGTTTACCTCGGAAAATCCCACTTGGTTTATTGTCAAAAATGACCGTTCAATTAAAAAAGTTTAAGATTTCAAGGGTCCGTTCATCCCAATGCAAAGTGTCCGTTCAAAGGACACTCGGAATTATATGTCGTCATAATATATTATATTTTTGTGAAAGTTAGATGAACAGAAGGTAAAGATGTTGTAAATAATCCAAAAATTTCCACTTACAGATTTCTTCCTCAATTTATTTAGATTTTTATCAACATGATCATAAAATGCCATAGTCCGACCAACTGATCATCATCACTGCTTTACACAATACGGCCAAGTATAAATATTTTGCATAAATGTAACTTAAACTAAACCCATCATTTGTCCACGATCAATCACAGTACTTGTTTGGGTGTGGTCGCAGCTAGTCCTCAAAGGGTTGCAGTGTCGTCCAAATGCCCCCTCTCCCTCCAGAGACTGTCCGTGGGTTACACTCCTTCATTGGAGCTTATAAGGTCCTTAGCAGAATACTACCAAAATGTTCTGGACCCGGTTGTATCAAACTTTAATGACAAATTAAACCGTCATTAAACCGCCATTAATTAACGCGTTATTAAATTCGGTTGTATGAAACTTTTAATGACGCGACTTCGTCATTATCTCTTCATTAACTTAATGATGGTCTGGGGGTATCTTTAAACCGTCATTAAGCAATTCAAGATGGCCGCCATCGTCCGATTCGACCTCGATATTTCGGAAAAGCGACCATTTTAAAGACAACATGGTCGATGTAGAATGCGAAGGAGATGGAAATTCGTGAAAAGAAACCAAACACCTCGATCTGTAATCATTTCCATGTAGAGCAATAACCTAAAGCCATTCAAATGTCGTACAACAGTTGTTAGTTATCCAAAGCTTGTACCAAGCTTGTTTTTCCTTTAAAAACTTGCTTCTTTCCCGTTGGCATCGTAAAATTATGTAAACATCATTGAGATCCTATTTGTTTTGAAATGTATCGACCAGCTGCTCACGACATGATGACGTCATAAGACAACAGGCAGCGCGCAATCAATATCTAAGGACTTTTGATAGAGTTTATGACCCGATTTGACTTGATGACCAATTAACTCTATTAAACTAAACTTTCTAAGGTTGTTGGATTTCCGGGAGCCTACACACGTTGAACAAACGTTGATTAAATACTGATACAACGTTGTGTGACTGCAGGGTAGGCATAACGTCCATATTCCACACTCAAGGCGCCTATACATCGCACCTACAGCATTGAATCCACGTTGTGTGCCTGCTACATAGCCATGTGTATGCATCACATCCTGTTTCGGATGCCTACACGTCGATGATACAACGTTGAATCAACGTTGTGTGCCTTCAGGAAATGTTCCTTTGTAAGTTATCCGCACTCTTGGGGTCTACACAACTGCGTACATTGAATCAACGATATGTGCCTGCAGGGTATGCACCCCTTCATATGCATGGCACCCCCATTCTAGGAGCCCACACATCGGGCACACAACGTTAAATACGATGTGTGCCTACAGCGTATGTACCCCTTTGTATGCCAACAGCCCATATGGGAGCCTACACATCGAGCCTAAAACGTTAAGCCTGAGTTGTGTGCCTGCAGGGTAAGCACCTCTTTGTATGCTTGACATTCCCATACCTGGATTTAACACATATAGGGCACACAACGATGAATCAACGTTGTGTGTCTGCAGGGTATGCATCTCTTTGTATGCATGTCACTTTCAGTCTTGGAGCCTACACATCGGACACACAACATTGTTCATCGTAGGCCTAATTAATGTACCTGCAGAACGTGTCTCTTTTGTAAGATCATGAAGATGATATTCCAATTCTAGAAGCCCGAACATGGGACACACAATGTTGAATCAATTTAGTGTGCCTACAGTGTACGGACCCCTGTATGCATGCAATACCAATTTTTGGGTGCCTTCATATCGGGCACCCAAACTTCAATCAACGTCGTGTGCCTGCAGAATATGTACCCTTTGTCTTTGACCCTACACATCATACACACAACGTTGATTCAACGCTCTGTGCATGCAGGGTATGTGCCCCTGACATCCCCAATCTGGGATCTTCCACATCAGACACTCAACGATCACTCAACATTGCGTGCCTACAGTGTATCTCTTTGTATGCATGGCATACCCGTTTTGGGAGCTTACCCATCGGGCAGACAACGTTGAACAAGTGTCGTGTGCCTGCATGATATTCCCATTTGGGAGCCTACACATCCGTCTTACAACGTTGAATCAACGGTGCGAGCCAGCAATGTATGTACCCCTTTCCATGCATGACATTCCCATTCTTGGAGCCTACATATTGGGCACACAACGTCCGATCAATACTGAATCAACGTTGATTAAGCGTCATGACGCTGAACCGACGTTGACTGATTGATCGATTTGTTGCTTAACGTCCACGGTAAACAACTATGGTCATGTCGGAACGGTCAGTTAACCTAACCACACTATTCCTGGGCAGGCTCATGGAATATTTTACTGTAGTTATCTCTGAAAGATTTTCACAAGAGATTCATCCTTTTAAACAGCCGTATTTGGCCAGTTTTAAACAAATAAAATAAGACTCGGCTTCTGACAAAAAGTGCTGCAAAGTTTCTTGGTTGGCAATCAAAATAGCTTAAATATATCATAAACTTTATTAGGCCGCCGTGACGATAGTCAGGGGGTATTATGTTTTGCCCCTGTCAGTTCGGTCCGTCCGACTGTCTTGCCTTCATGCATGAAATGATTGTATAATCGACTCCTCCCAGAGTTTTCAAGCAATCCATTTGGAGCTTTGCAGAGATGTTACAAGCATATTGCAGATGCACATGTGACGTTATTGGGATTAAAAAAATAAGGTTTACAAACTTACGGCGTTTTCGACTTAGACAATGTTGAGGTTAGGCCTAAATATCGGATAGCAACTTTGTGTAATCCCCCCCCCCCCCCCCCCCCCCCCCAATTTTTAGGCAATGAACTTGAAACGATGCACTGATCTTACAAGAAAATTGCGATGAAGATGTGACTTTTTGCAGACGAAAAGATCATTCCTGACAAATAACGGCCAGGATTTCGACTTGGACATTTTTGGATTAGTATTTAATATAGGATAGCACGTTTATGGATTCAGCTACAGTTTTCAAGATATCAATTTGAAACCATGCAAAGATGTCACAAGCATATTGAAGATGTACATGTGAGGTTTTCCTGATTCAAAAAAAAAAAAAAAAAAAAAAAGAAGAAGAAAAAAGAAAGAAAATAGCCTACTGCCTTTTCGGCTGACATTTCAGACATCAGTCTGGCATGGGAGGTTGTTTTTTTTTCTTCTGTAAAACGTATGTTGTGCCCTCTTGAGAATCATCTGGCGATGGTGAAGCGACTCACCAGTCGGTTCTGATAGGTATTGAAAGAACTTATGGGCTAAGAAAAAAACAAAAACATCATGCTTTATCCAATGACTCGCGGCGCGAAACTACAATTTTACCGACCATTTCATGAAGAGACAAGGAGAATAATACATTTGAATACTTCTGATTACAAGAACATATGAGCCGCGACACGAAAAAAATACAAGAAACAATAAAGTGGTTGTGCGCCCAGCGCAGACTCAGATCAGCCTGGGCATCAGAGTATTCGCTGTCCGTATGGAGGTAGTTTAGACCCTTAGCTACCCTTTAAGCGCTTATCAAACACTCTGATCAGTCTTGGTGGATGCCCAGGCAGATCTGAGTGTCTGCTGGGCGCACAACCACTTTGTTGGTTTTCTCGTGTCGCGTTTCATATTATTTTTATAAAAAATAACGATAGTAAATAAATCATAGTGCACACTAAAGTGTTTGCTATAGCATCGTCTCATTCCCTAGATATTCGTTCTTTCTTCCGAAACAAGTTTCCACACCAGGGATCGGGCCTACCAAAGAAGAAGACAATGGATTTGTGTACTGGTCCTGAGATAACAAAGTTTGGTAAATTTATTCTGTTGTCGATAAAGTATAGCATGCAGGCCAAGTCCTAGCCTCCAATTTCATAGTCCGCATCCGATGATAGAAAAAACATGAAAAATTAACCCAAGCCAAGTTTGACGATGAAAAGCATTAAAACGAATTTTGCTGATGCATCATTATCATTTACAGTGTGTATTTCTGGTATATTTGCCCTCTCCATGAAAAGAAAAAAAGAGATAAAAGAAAAACAAGACCTCTCCGTGGTACAGGATAGCTCGCCTGACAGCGCCTTGCCCATCACATAAAAAGCTTTAACGTAAAACTTAAACATTTTGCTAACGCCGACGCCGTCGCCGCCGGGGGTAGTGCAATAGCTCTTCCTGTACATTCGTACAGGCGAGCTTAATAAAGATCTAGATCTGCTTAAAACCCTAAATAAATTACTGGTATGCTGTCGTTTCTAGATCACCTAATTCATATGACGTAAATCTGTTACGTCATAAATAGAACCGAGTGATCACTAGCAGGGGAGGCAACTTTTATTACCTCCTTTTTTCCCTCGGCTGGCATGGCCCTTTTGGAGGGGCCTTTAGAGTAATGCAGTTTTTGTTTTTCGCTCTTTCCTTTGGGAGTTGGTCCCGGTTTGGAGTGGCGACAGGCTGATTGGGGATGTTTATGTTGCTTCCCCTGAAGGTGTACCCATTCACCTTAATATAATATACTTGAAAGTTATTTATTTATTTAGTTATTTTAGGGTCAGGCGATGGTGCTGGGTAACTTTCAGTGCCGGGGCGCCCTACACATTTGGATAAGCGTAGGGCAAGGGCCAACTGTGCTTGCCCGATATAGACTGAAATACGGTCTCAAAGAGTCGTTAAATCCCAAACAACCCACCAACAAGCTTATTTAATCCTGCAACTGTTTCTGATTTGATTTGATCGTTTCGAGGAAGGGAGAACGTTGCGATGAAATCGGGAGATAGTTTTTATTTATTTTATTTTCTATTTATTTATTATTATTCTTTTCTATTTGTTAAACATTTTAACCAAAATATTAAATGTTGTTAAATTTTCGGTTCGAAAAATGCAGAAAAAGATCAAGCACTCAAGAATAACTAGGTAAAACTGGTAGGAAAAGATTTTAATTGCTTAACCAGTGCGCGAAAATCCAATTAAATAGCACGCAGTCTTAATAACGTCACGTTACGATGTTCCGATGACGTCAGATTTAATGACAAACTCGTCATTAGCGCATCATTAACTTATGACGGTTTAAGTCCGGTTGTATCAAACGTTCATTACGTTTGATACAACCGGACTTAATGCCGCCATTAACTAATTTGTCATTAGGACTTTAATGATAGATTAGCGGTTAATTTGTCATTAGTTTAATGGCGGTTTGATACAACCGGGTCCTGTTCATATCTCTCCATTAGAAAATGCAACTGCTGGCTGCCAAGTCTTAAGATAAAGTCATCAGGACAGACGCATTGTACCAGCATTTCTTTAATGCACAGAAAGTTCTATACAACTGACTCGACGGAATGCTTTGGCTTGTCTTGCTACCGAATTACACCCTTGGACGGGTCCACCTGCAGTTATAAGAGTTGATCCTGCGCCCGGTTTTATCGCCTTAAGAAATGAAGAGACCTTGAAATCTCTTCGTCTGTCTCTTGAAATAGGTGGTGTGAAGAATAATAACAAGAATCCCGTAGCCGAGAGAGCTATTCTTGAGCTTGAAAATGAGCTTTTAAAACAAGAGCCAAGTGGCGGTCCAGTTTCTCAATTAAATCTTGCTGTACCTATTCGGTAGGGAATTGTGGACGCAAAGAAGCCAATTCACTCATGACCCTATTTCAGATAGAGACAATCTCCCCCAACAACATATGAGCCCGTCCAGATAGAAATCGACCTTTTGACACGCGACGTGAAACTGACGTCAATGACGTCAAAATGACGTCAAAGTTTGACGTTAGATCAGACGATTTTTGCCGCTGTTTCAAACGGCAACTGCTATAATATGAAATAGGTGCTACCTAAGATGCAACCAACCAATATTACCACTGCAACACTGAACTGTAAGGTTTTCAAACTAGAGCAAGTGAGCACGGTCTCACGTATAACCCTGATCATTTTCACCGCCTAATGAAGCAGATTTTTAACACAAAATTTTAATGCAAATTTTATATACATGTACAAAATTATTCTGTGTCTGTGAACTTGACCTTAGATCAGCAGCATCCATATGGTGTAAACAAGTATGAAATAAACCTAGTCATGCATGATTATGTTTCATTCAAGTACATGTATATTAGAACTATAAGCAAATAAAAAAAATACAACAAACACCAATTGTCCTGGTACCTGACCCCTGGCCCCACCAATCAGCCTGACCTAGGGGCTTAGGCAGTCCATATCAAAAGGTATGCTACAGAGAAACCAAATGCAGAAGAAATATCTGCAATATAATTACTGAGATATGAGTAATCAAAAAGGTTTAATGCAATACTTTGAAAAATGAAAATGCTTAAGTCATATTTATTTACCTCTGACCCCACCATGAGGCTCTGACCTATGGTCATACAGTATTCACATCTAATGTATTACATATATATGCTACAGAGATAGTCATCTTGCCACAAGAAAGACTTTTTTATGCTGGACAAATATCATATACATGTATTGATATATTTATGGACTTCAAACTTTGAAGAAAAAAAAAATTCTCCGACGGCAAGAGAAAGTAGTGCTATACATTCAAACCTATCTTAAGCAAGCAGCCAAGGGAGGTGCTAAAAAAAGTGCTTGCTTGAGACAGGTGCCTGGTTAATACAGGTCAATTTGTAAAGAAAATGGTACTTTTGGAAATGACATTTTTGCCTTTATTATTTGGTCAGTTATTTGCTTCACAGAGCTGACCTTTAAGACATGTTTGACTGTAATGACACAGACCTGAAAATTGCTAGACAGCCGCTTATAACTATAAGGTTTCATGTGCATGTAACATTTGAATGTCTTTAATTGTCGCCGCGCTACAAAATTTAAGACCGATGTAAATGCATATACTAATTTCATTGTTCAAGAGCATTTAATCTCAGATTAGCAGATAATACAAACAGACAATGTACATTTTGGAAATTTGCTTTTTGCACAGATTGCTGTAAGTATTTTGTCAAAATCAGCTGAATAACATAGATAGGTGAAAGAGTTTGGTGTCAAATTTGAAATTTGTTACAAAAATTAAGACCGCGGATTTTTAATTTCTTTCCGTATCCGTAGAGAAAAAGTAAATATTCTTATATAGCTCATAAATGATGCATAAGTACTTTTGAATTAAATACAAATATTTTCAAATTTGTTTATTCCGATACAATAAATACTCTCCGAAGACACCAGCCCTGCAATTTGACGTTAATTTGAGCGTGAGTTACACTATTTTACTTTTAACAATAAATTCTTAAGATGGCTATTGTTGAAGAATTTAACAATGAAATGAAGATGGAGTTAATCTAGAATATTTCTTCTTTTTCGTAAGCAAATTTCCACAAAAATTCACATCGACATTTCTGTGCAGCATTCCTTCGAGAACGCCCACCATGCCGACTTTTTTATAGAGTTACACGCATTTTAGCGCAAAAACCAACTGTTTTGCGCCCGCATTAGGATTTACATCATCTCAAAACCAAATATTTACATCATCTCAAAACCAAATATTATTGACATGAAAATAAATTATTTACCAATTCACTATTTTAAAACAGCATAAAACCCGAAAAAGCATTGCTTCCGTGGGGTCCATTTCATATCTGTCCGTGAAAGTACACCAATACTGTGCGCGACGTCAATGCATATTTTTTAACACATCTCACCATTTTCATTAGGACTCGAATTGATTGTAAATATTCCTGAATAGATTATTTTGTGAAGTCATTTTACTTGTTCTGATTGCACTGTGTTCATTCGTGTACGCCTGTAAATGTGAGTTGGAGCGGTGTACGCCGAGTTAGAACACCTTCAGAGAATGCTCGCGGACGAGAGGTAAGTGTTTGTCAGGTGTTTTGACAGCTAATTAAGGTTTTTGTCCTTCTCTTCTTTACAGTTTCGTCTTAGACGACTTCATCTACAGCCGCAGGTACAGTTTCAAAGCACCATCTCTTGTAATAACACAAGAAACGTCGCAAATCCTTGAAGAACATGTCAAAATATTTACTACTGGTCTTATAGTTTACTTAATATACGCAAACACTGTCTTCATTTACCAGAATTATAAAATGTAACAAGAAATGATCCAGTTGTGACCATCAGAGCGAAGTCACAAAATGCAGATAGTAAAACTTAGAGAGCTGTTTGTATTTGTTTGCACCAGGGGTGTAGCCAAAGTGCACGCCGAGTTGCAGCACGCCGAGTTTAATCATTATTGACATAAGAGTGTACCGCGAGTTGACGTACTTAAAAGTCAAGCTCAAAGACTAGTGGCCAAACATGTACCATGCTCTGTATTTATGGGCATTATTTGATACAGATCTGGCATAAATAACAAATTTTGTATAAGGAAATCGTCTATCTGAACGCTCTTCCACTAATAGTCAGAGGGTCAGAGACGAAGCTACATTTTACGTTTAAGTACGGTGATAATACGAAATAAAAATTAAACTGTACTGTACCTGACGAAAATTTTGAAGCATCTTAGCTAAAACGAGCAAGCATCAACCATTAACGCTGACTGAGCTGCGAGTAAAAAGGTTGCGTATAACATAGGGCAAAAGCAGTCTGCCCATGGTTACAAGCTTTATACCCTTAACCACACTCACAGGCTGATAAGTATGTTATAAGCTGCAGTCCCTTTTGACACAACTCATTTGGTATCTAACACCTAAGCACCCACACCCGCCGCCCAACCATGTGGGTGGCCTTGTCTAGTGGATAATATTCGCCTTTCACGCAAAGTGTCGCCGGTTCGACTCCCACGGACCATTGTCCGATCCATTTTTACAATAGACCAGAAAATACACAACCAGAGCCAGTGTGTTCTGAACTGAAATAAGTGGCATTTGAGTCGCAGCTGGTGCTTACAGCGTCAATGAACGTCGGGGTGCGTCCGCCTCATAAAACCGACAAAACTGTAAATGTGCACGCAAAACAGCAACACACACCGAGTGGCTTCATGAATTGTCATCTTTATCGTGCTCAAAGAAACGAACTTTTTGCTGTAGTTTCTCAATATAGTTCGGTCAGTATAGACACTATTTTGTATGGGAATAGTTCGCGCTCAAAAGAGATAAACTCTGTTCTGTTTGCCGCCATACATAAGTACATACATGATTCAAGAAGATTCTAACATTAAAGAAATCTAAGATAACCGTTCCAAACATTTATTTGCTAATTGACTGTGTACAGGTTGGCAGAAGATAGATTTAGATAAGTATGATTCATTGTACTTTGAGGATTGTCACTAGCTCATTGACCAATTTCAAACTTGCTCTCTCTCTCTCTCTCTCTCTCTCTCTCTCTCTCTCTCTCTCTCTCTCTCTCTCTCTCTCTCTCTCTCACGTTACTTGACGATTCTTATTTTGTTCTTTGATTCTTTAACAAAACATACATTTTCAATTTTGGTCTGTGCCACTGTGTCATGTTAATGCCTTTTTGGAAATTCTGTTTCTCAAATTAATTATGTGAGTTGGCATGTATACGCACCTACTGATAATGTCTCTGATATGATATATTCATAGCCACTGCTCTTCCATCATATATGCAAATGTTTACTTGTTCTAGGAGAAGAACCAAAGAAGCAAGTTGCTTTCATTCCAGTCCTTATACAGTTTGTATGTCGTAATACATATATGTTATGAAAAAGAGAAATAAATATGTTTAAACTAATGTGGCTGATATGGTTTTGTTACCAGGCACTGTGGTCCCCTTAATACAAGAAAGAATGGGCAAACAACAAACCGGTGATCACTCCTTCAATCCCAGTAAGAAGCACAAAATTTAAGCGAATGTAATCGCTTCTTTAAGGGCCATGCCTTTCTGCGCATGTATATTCGGACACAATGTTTAACACCCCTCCACATTCCTGCAACATAATTCGTTGTGCGAGACCGTCTCCCAGTTAACATATTTATCTCCTGTGCAGACGTACGGACAATTAAATTCTATGAAAATATGCGGAGAGACGAAAATTGGGACGGACACGAAAATAACAGAAAAAGAGCTGCTTTTGAAGAATTGAGGGATCAGAGAGGCCCGACCTGGAGTAAAGCAAAGTAAATGTGGAACTATCTGCGTATCTACCCATCTGATGTAGAGAAGCGTCTGCCAATGAAGAGGAATGAGAGAGATTTCAAAGCTATTTCATTCAGAAAAGAGTCTTGCAAAAGAGTCAATAAATCATTACCCTTTTCCATGGCAGAACAATAACTTTCGTTTTCTTTAGAAAATGATACTTTGCTTAGGTGAATGAATACACTTTCAGGGGAAGCAACTATGTCATTTTCATTCTTTCCGTCCTACTAAATTCTTGAAGATGTGTCCTTTTGTACAATGATAAAAACAATCGCCTTAAGGTACCCTTTCAGGGGAAGCAACTCTGCCCCCCCCCCCCTTTTCAACATGGGTCAACTTTTTAAAGAAAAAAATATGCTCCGCTCGAAGCACTGTTTTTCCTTTAAGAGTAGAAATACTTTTAGACATACTTCCTCATCTGAGAAAACAAACAGAAAGTCGCGAAAGTAACTTCCCTTTATGAAAGTGACGGAAAAATAGTGTAACCAGACTCCTTAATGTCCAGTTACATTAAGCTATTGACACACGCGCAGCAGCAAGATAATCAGAATCATTACTTTACTATTCGAATGGTAAGAGCAACAGTGATCTAATAGCTCTTAGAAAACATTTGTTCTGAATGAACAGTAATATACACCTCGCCAAAAGTTTAGCATATTTATTTGTGAAATTAGCAGCAGAAATAACTCATAAAGGGGACTTCTTATAAGTAAAAAATGTATGGTTATGGATCCTATCTAAAGCAGTATTGTACAATGAAAACACCTACACACTGGATTTTTGAAATCCTGCAGCTGTTTGGATACACAACGACAAAAGTTAAGACCACCGTAATTAAAGTAGAATTTATGACACTTTTTAAAAGTTTGTCCAAAACATCAGTTTTATTTTTTCACACACCAAATTACCATAGTCTGTAGACGACACGTTAAATCGTATCTTGGTACATTGATTGTGTCTCAGTCATTTCTAAATCAGGCATAAAAGAAACTTTTGTCAATACTTGTGTTCTTAATCATTAGCAATGCATTTTTCCTATGAATTCTTATCATTTCTGTCTTACTGAAAACTGGCGGTCTTTGATACTGGCACTTTGAATTTTATGTGTAACTTACTTGTTCCGTGGTCTCCTGTCCGACGTCCGACATTTTTACCTGGCGCGACATTTTATACGCAGAAAATAAAAGATAAAAAACTATTATTTTGCACAAAAATGTCAACCCACCAAAATTCTTTTTCTTGATTATTTTGGACAAAAGTGTCATGAGGCTTAAGGCTTATGCTTAAGTATTCTATCTTTCCAAATCCATAAATTATATCGTTGTTTTATGGTTTGCTAATTTTCTGCAGAATTTGAAACAAATGTACCATAGAGCTGAAATATGCTAAACTGTTGGCGAGGAGTATACATGTAACATTGGCAGGCAAACTTATCATATCTGGAAGACAAACAGAATGTGGATCCTTCATTATTTATAATATTCTCAATCATTCTGTTAAATTTACTAATAGAATGATTTTACATACACGCAATCGGACGGCTGACAACAACTGACTAACTTTGGTATTTTAGACACTATCTGTACTAAGCAATGTCAATGCTCAGCTAGACATTTGCAGCTAAATTTACCGTCATTTTTATTTTAAAATCACACAGAGCAGCACTTTACTCCATTTAGGCGTACACCATTTTTGACAAAACAGCTTAAACTCGGCGTACATGGGGTTCTTCAACTCGCCGTATTTTCGTTAATTATGTATTTGCAACTAGGCGTGCACTTCAAACCATTACAGCCTGCCTACAAATGGTTTCTATATTCAAAGCAGACAGGTTTTGGCCGATTCATCTAATACAATAGCTTTGATATATATCTGCCTAACTAATAAGGGACCTATCAACCAAAAGATACATGTATTTGTAAGAAATACTGAATTCTTTTACAGTAAAGGCACTTTCACTTGAAAGGATCTACTGATTTAGCTAAATATTCTTTAAAACGAACATTGCATTCACGTGAAACTATATCAATCTGAAAGCTTATTCAGATACAGATACACTCATACTAGTTTATAACATTTAGATGATGAAAAGCCCTGATAAATTAACTTACTTAATTAATTAATTAAGCCATGATGACATTTCCGTGACTTATTTTCTTTTAACTCGGAGTGCACTGCTCCAACTCGCATTTATAGGCGTACACGAATGGACACACTAGATTCGTATGACAAGCATTCTGTGATCGAACCTTACCCAAGAATACGACCCACGGAATATCTGTTGGTTAATATCAGCCTTCAGGTTCTCAGACGTGAGCTGTAATTTATACACGAGGGATGTGTGTTCTTGACAGAGAGCGCAGCGAGAAAATCCACGTTTGCTACAGAGGAAATAGTTCTACAGTACAGCGGAGGAAGGCAAAGGCCATTTTCCCGCATATAAATTCTGCTTTCCCGGCCTATCAACATCTTTGGGCATTGTCTGCAAATGACTGGTCCATAACAGCGAATTATAAGTAGCGTATTCGGAAGGAATTTGCCGAGGAAATTCCGACTGGTTTTATCAGGAAAATTGTATCGAGGCATGCCCAAAATTCATCGAGTTAGTTTTCTTGTCCCAGTTGTATTTGAAACAAACGATAGTTAAAAAATGCCTGATTTATCGTACTACAACAACAAGAAAAAAGTTGCACAAAAAGTGATAAATCAAAGGATAATCGAAAATTAAAATACTACTCTGGCTGCAACGCTTTTGACCAACAAAGAAATGTGCATCTGCGCATGTGCATAGTTGATGTATGACAAACTAGGCTAAAATCACTGTTACGATGGGTATCAGATTCATTATTTTAAAGTCATTCTTTTGCTGAATATCTTGCACGACTAGAAATATATACCTAGGCATTAAAACCATTGGCATTGTATTAGTTTGTAACTGTCATCTTAAATGTAGTGTTTTCACTTTTGCTCAGTATATAATGACAAGGAAAGGAAAACAACAAGGAGAATTAACAGGTATTCTTTAAGGTTGGTTCCTGGAGTTAGGAATGCATCATAATTTTGTTTATTTTTATTCTAAATTGTCAGAAAGCACTTATTGCAAGGAAATTGACAAGGTTCACTAAAAATGTATAAATCGTTTTGCGAGGGATTCCCTAACTCTGCTTCGCACACCAGTTACGGTTATTTTTAGTTCGCGCCAAAAGTAGATAAGGCGACTGACGTCATGCTGCATGGCATTATGGGATAGTATTTACCCATCCCCCGTGCCAGGACCTCTAGGAGAGCTCACAACAAGAGAAAAATTGACCTGTGGAGAATGGCGTCGCACATTTATGGATATAAGAGAAATAAGAGTTTTAGTAACGGAATTCCAACACATTGTTTAAACAAAGAAACTTAACCAGAGAAAAAAGACAATTTCTAACCAAATCTGTCGGTTTTCTCAGTAGCAACAGATTCAAAGAAATAAGAGTATTTAATACTAGGCAGAAAAAGACAAAAATATTTTGTGAACAGTATCATTAAGTCCAGGAACCTACCTTTAAGATACCAGTGTTAGAATATAATAATGGCGCAGATAGGCCAAGACTTTGGGTATGGGGAAGAGAACCCTTCAGTCTTGCCCACCCGGAGGATAACGCGACAGAGTTTTTCAGATTCAAGAAAATATATTCCGTATGAATGGAGATAATATACTGAACGCCAAAAGAAACGCATACAAGTTTAGGTTCAGTTTTCTTCTGTCAACTGATTTATGGTTTTAAATCATATATAGCAGAAAACACTACAGACGTCTGCCAACACTATAAACTTTTCTTCTTGCAAAATTAAACTTGGATTAAAGAGTTATCTCAATTTATCGTGAAACATTCAAAGTTGTTGTAAGAGTTGTCTTTCCTTTGGCGGTATAACAAATTGGTTCCAAAACACGACTCTTATGTGTGGTTATGAATAAAACGTCGTTTTTATTACCATGGTATTCTTCTTAGGAACATGACAGCACTTTGAAGTTTGAACACTTGTCAAATTATCTCCCTTGCAATTAAACAAATAGCAAAATGGGAAGTCCAATAACATCAAAAGTTCTGCAGTGCTACGAAAAATTTCTTTGCAAACCTTTTTATTTCACTCTTGTTAATTCATTTAACCTCTTCGTATGAATGGTTTCTGTTCTTTTCAAGAAATACAGGGTGTTAAAAGGTCTATGGAAATCCAATGGTAAGCCAGTGTTACTGTTTCTACTGCCAACTTTCACCTGATTGTTTCTCTAAAACGCAAGGCTCGACTGCTTTGATTTTTTCGCTGTTTCTTACCCTTGCCGCGGACATTATGTCTGGAGAAAATAATCAGCTGAGCATTATATGGAATTTAAAATTCAGCTTCTGAAAGTATGGTGACTTTAAGTTTAACCCCATTCGAAAAGCAAGCGTTCTGGTCTCTAAAGTTTATGGAATATCGATGCGTTAAGGTGCTCATTCTGTCGGAATATCATAAACAAAGTAACTCGAAATGTCTAAATAAGAGTATATACCTATACCTTCAAATAAATTGGGCATGTACATTGTATGCGTTTCTTTTGACGTTCAGTATAGATACATAAATGAGTGAATAAATAAAAAGATCAACTAACAAGACACCGCAGAAACCAAAATCATGTTTGTAGCCCCTAAAGAAGATATGAAGATTTTTATGCTTTTGCGGCCATCTTGTCCGCCATTTTGTAATGATTTGTCTGAAATGACATGCTTAATCGATTCCTCGACCTCGAAAACCTGTACGTAGCATCCAAAAGGATAGTTCTAACCCACATACTTTAGAAGATATTGAGGATTTTATCCCTTGGCGGCCATCTTGGACGCCGTCTTGAATATTGTTACTTTCCCAATGACGCTATCATTCTGTTTCAATGTACGGACATGTTGGTAATCACATTTGTGCAAAAACAGTTTGTGCGGACCATTTTTTAGGTTGCACCCAAAATATTCCTTTGGCAACCAGACTATAATTTGATCTCATGATTTGTTTAATGAGATGCATTTTATTACAGAGGTACATATAAGAGGAGTATTTTGTGATAATTTTGGAATATCTTTATTTCTCCATAAAAAATGTGTTGTGGATATTTATTAGAACTGCCTTGTCGAGGCAATTCTAACAAATATCAACAACATGCTTTAAATCAATGCTGTGGGTACCCACAGAACTGCCTCGTCGAGGCGATTCTAATAAGTATCAATATGTTTTTACAATATTTTGTAGTATATTTTAAAAGTAATGCTATGGATCGAGGTGGTTCTAATGAGTAACCATAAAATACTTTTTATGGACTGCCAAATACTCCTTTCATCTGGTCCACTGGCAATCTATATTGACTTCTAAATCAGTTTGACCTGTCATGTTGAAGTTGTTTTAAACGTGACAAGCCACAGAAGACTGTACATTTCTGATCTCCGTGGATTTAATGGTTAAATGATGAGTCTTCACCAATAAGTCTATTGAAAATTTGAAAATTCAGATCACTGTCTGATTAGTTTGTTATCAGGGGCAACCACTATATGAAGAAAGATTGAACAAGAAAAACTATAACATGAAATGTCATGTTATATTGGGCGTTTGATTTTACTTCTCAGTTTATGCAGGTTTATAGAAGTAAATGTCGCAATGATTGTTGAAATGAAACTTGAATCACATTGCAGACTGATGAGGCTTCTTCCGTGTTGTTTTCGACCCCAACAAATTATCTTACTTCGATATAGCCACGCAAAAAAATTTAGTTTTTGGATGTATTAATTTTGTTAAAAATGACCACAGTAACGTATCTTTGATCAGAAGATTTGTAAGCTAGTGCAGAATACTAGGCTAACACAATTTTTGACTTAAGACTTGCATTTTAAGAAAAATAAATAAATGAATAAAACTGAGTAACCTTTTGTTCATTTTCTCTATTTTCTCTATATACTAATATTAAAGAATGATGCATGGTCATGTAAATCAGAACAATATTGACCGCGTTTAATGTAGACAAAAAGATATGCAAAAAGACCTTAGTGCAGCTAAATTGAACTATATGGACCTAACACCTTTAATTCAAAATAAAAATGCAAGGAAGGCAATAAAAATCGAAAAGTATCGATGTCCTACGATAGCCCAATTACCTCTCTTATTTCACAATTCTGAATTTCGAATTCTGAATTCCAAAATTCTTAATACAAACTGAGTGATAAATTAAGATGAATGAGATTTATGTTAGTTGAAAGGTTTTAGGCCCGATTTCACGTCACAGTTATAACTCGTATTAACCAGTCCGTGGTCTATTTTACCGTAAGGCGCAATGTAAAATTTTGGTGTTCCGAATGCTAATCCATGTACTAAGTTTAACATGAAATCAGGCCTTAGTATATAAAAATCTGAATTAAATAATTTCACTAGAAAAAACAATGAACTACGTGAATATGCTGATCATTGTCGCGTGCAAAGGGACCTTCTATCTCTAGTATAGGTATATAAGATATCATATAAGAATCTTATATACTATATAAGATATCTAGTATAGGTATATAAGATGTCTTATTTGACTTTTCCATAAGACGCAACACAATATATGTTATCTGATATAGCATTTAAGATGTCTTGTATCACATATAAGATATCCTGTTTTGTAAATCAGATATCGATATCAGATATGCTATCTTATATAGGATGTGAGATATCTTATTTAAATATATAACATATCTGATATATCATATATCTGATTTATTGTATAAGATATCTTACATGCTATATAAGATATCTAATATATAAGATATCTGATATATTATATAAGATATCTTATATGATAAAAATTAAATAAGATGATAACTCATATCCTATATAAGATATCTTATTTTCTATATAAGATATATCCTGTATCAGATATCTTATAGAGGATATAAGATTTCTTATATGTTATATATCTTATATGTTATATTAGATATCTTAACTGGAATATTAGATATCTAATATACTATATAAGATATCTACTATGCATTATGATTAGTAAAATGGCTTTCCTTAGATATCACTGTACAGATTTGGATATATATCAAAAAGTAAAGTGGATATGATTTTTTGATATCACAAATTCGATTTTTGTTTGATATCACTTATTTAATTTGGCGATATCAGTAATCTGAGTTTGTGATATCACTAATTCGTACAAAATCAAATTGTGATACCACTATTTCAAGTATATCATATCACATGTGGTATCACATTATTTTCTGATTTCACTAACTATTATGTGCTATCACTGACTCACCTGAGTGTCATAAACCATGTGTTATATTATGTTTACTAAATCGATTTAGTGAAATCACAAAATCGTTTTTGTAATATCGATTTCTTGATATCAGTAGTTAGGAACGAATTACTGACCACAAACTCGATAGATATAGTGATACCATAAAATCGATTAAGTGATATCACAAAGTCGAATGTGATATCACTAAATAGATGTTGTGATATACAAAATCGAATTAGTGATATCACAAAGTAGCTGTGATCTCGTGTCATCACAAAATCAATTTTGTGATATCACTTTTTCTATTTTGTGTTATCACTAATTGGATTTTGTGATATCACTCAATCGTTCATATTTTGTGATATCACTTTTTCGATTTTATGGTATCTAGAAACATGTCAATGAACATCAGTCTGATTTTTACCGGCTTAAATACATTCACTGCACTACCTAGAACCATTTGGTTGAACAGTTGTCTAATACCTACCCACTCAGACACATTCATCTCACCACCTGGAAACACATCGATGAAAACCAGTCAAATAACTATACCGCATTCCCTCTAAACATGTCAATTAATAATTAATATATGTCTGATACGTACTTGCTCAGATACACTAATTGCACTGCTAGCCACAATGCCTACAAACATTTCGAAGAACACTTGTCTGATAGCAGCCTGCTCAAACACAATCACCCCACTACCTAGAAACATATTGATGAACACCGGTCTGATTCCTACTTGGTTAGACATGATCACTTCAGTGCCAAGAAAAATTTTGATGTACACCGGTCTGAATTTTACCTCTTTAGACAATTCACTGCACTACTTTAAAACATGTCAATGACTGGTGTTCATCAACATGTTTCTAGGTAGTACACTGAGTTTGTCAAAGCAGGTAGGAATCAGTCAATTAATATATGTCTGATACGTACTTGCTCAGATACACCCACCGCACTTCCTTGAAACATTTTGAAGAACACTTGTCCGATACCGACCTGCTCCAACACAACACTCCGCTATCTTAAAACATGTCGAAGAAGAATGGTTTGATTCCTACTTGCTTAAACATGATCACTTCACTACCAAGAAACATGTCGAACACCAGTTTTATTTTACCTCTTTAGAAAATTCACTGCACTACTTAGAAACATGTCGATGACTGGTGTTCATCAACATGTTACTAGGTAGTGCGCTGAGTTTGTCAAAGCAGGTAGGAATCTGTCAGTTAATATATGTCTGATATGTATTTGCTCAGATACACTCACCGCACTACCTAGAAACATTCTGAAGAACACTTATCTGATCCTGACATGCTCGGACACAATCAGCCCACTACCTAGAAACATGTCAATGAACACCGGTCTGATTCCTACCTGCTTATACATAATCACCGCATTACCTAGAAACATGTCAATGAACACCAGTCTGATTTTACCCTCTTTAGACAATTCACTGCACTACCTAAAAACATGTCGATGACTGGTGTTCATCGACATGTTTCTAGGTAATGCAGTGAATTTGTCTAAGCAGGTAGGAAACAGACCGATGTTCATCAACATGTTTTAAGGTAGGATGGTGAAGTTATTAGACCGGTGTTCATCAGATTGTTTCTAAGTAGTGGGGTCAATGTGTCTGAGAAGATAGGTTTCAGACAAGTGTTCATCCAAATAGTTCTAGTTAATGCAGTGAGTGTGTCAAAGCAGTTAAGATAAGGAATCAGACCGGTGTTCATTGACATGTTTCTAGGTAGTGCGGTTAGTGTGTCTGAGCAGACCAGTATTCATCGATAAGTTTCTGGGTAATACAGGATGCATCTCTAAGCAGGTAGGAATCAGACCGGTGTTCATAGATGTTATGCCGGTGTTAAATGAGTCTGTCTCTGAACTCACCAATATACCCCAAAACAACTCTTTCACATCAGGATGAGTCAAAAGTGTAGCTAGTTTGGCCAGATGAGACCTTTATATAATATTTACCTTGTACCCCATCCTGTTAATAATGAAGTTTTGAACCAAGTATGGATGGATTGCAACTTGATTGTTTCATACTGAAAGAGCTTTTACTCTTGTTTCAAACGGTACAATATAGTTACTATGCCTGTAAATATGAATACAATATTAGGTATACTTTTCTAATAATATATTAAACAAAATAAAAACTAATGTAACTGTCTGGATTATCCTCCTAGGACTTAGCCTAAACCGCAGTATTGGTGACACTTACTTCCGCTTACACTGACAAATCCTTGCGTTTCGTTTTTTTAGGCTGAGAAATCTGTTTGAATTTCAATAAATTCACGAACTAAACATTAAAGTTAAAGCCAGTGAGAATCACGAGTGTACAGTCTTATGTATCGGATTTTGTATTCAGATTCGTTCTTTCGTTTTGATACGGTGATCTCTCGATGAAATCTAAATGAATATGGGTCGAAACGTCCTGAGACGAATCGTCCCGGGTTTTTTGCCTGTTTGGGACGAAACGTCCTGGGACGAAACGTCTCGAATATCTAGCTCACGGCTTAAATTTTGTTATGCGAGCTCAAATTCAACAATTAAATTCATCTTTCATGGACTGAATTATTATTTTTGATCATTAATAATTTAGCGGTATCAAGATCGATTGAATATTGAGATAACATTGTTCAAATCTCGTAACGATGTTCACTAGGAAAATACGGAGATATTTCATCAGCTAGGTGGTCGACCGAAGTACTCTTCCAATCGGAATACACATACGTTCAAATAATCATCGTTTACTTTCCTTCCACTGTGCATATTAGTCTAGAAATATCTGTTATCGTCTTTTATATAAATTTATGTATTACATGGAGATACTCAGGTCTTAAACTTCTTATATACGTTGACAAAATACCTAACTACTTTGTACATAATCATTCCGCGATGTAAACCGGCCAGAAGAAATATTGGTTCCAAGTCTAGTTACATTTAAATGAAGAGGGGAACCTAACATTAACTGGGTCAATATTGACGTAACAACTCGTAACGTCGATTTCTGAATTCAATGGGACTCATTAACTACTAGTTAGACTAACTCTATAATAGAGCTTCTAGGCTACATGACTTCTGTTTTTCTTAACTTCTACGCCCAGAAAAGTTGGGTTTATCTACGTTGGCTCCCGAAGATGTCGAAATGATATGTTTTATGTATTCAAAATAGTTATACAGATTGATAACATAACAGTAAATCAGCTGTTTATATTATCTGAGGAATCTAAAACACACGGCCATAGGACTTTTCATAGAGCTAAACTCCGTTCATAAATTCTGAAACTGGGGTTTTCGCTGCTCATACTTTTATAATCTAATCAATCCAGGTAAGGCTGAGCATACTGATAATGCTAGACTTCCGCCGATTTCTCATCAATGTGTCCAGTGACTCTGTCCTTCGTAGGATGCTGGGCTAACCTGCACAAAACTGCAAATTACAGATTTTCAACCCGAGACTTAGTCCATCAGACATGTTGGAAACGCCTTTTAATACCATATAAAGAGGTCGCTATAAATAATTTTGTATACGGGTGGGGTTAGTATTCTAGCACATGCTCTGCGTGTGCGAAATTAGTCAGCGTGACAACAAGCTTGTCTGATTTTCAATGCTAAAATCCAGAGTTGTCAAAACTGAAAAAATGTAGCTAATGTAGCAACTTGGTATTTTTCTTCTGTATCTAAAAAAAAGTAGCCAAACATCAAAACCCCTTTTTTTATTCCAGTGACTTTGTTGGATGGACAACGGTAATTACCCAAAAGATCAGCCCACGTTTTACATCCACGTGGAATGTATCTGAATATGTATGACTTTAGGCTGTCAATTTTCATCAAATGGTCTTCGTTTGCGGACAGTTGCGGACAGGTTTTTGAAATTTGCTGTTCCGTGCATGTAACTGCAGCATTAGACGCCAGGCTGAGAGTCATGAAACCTTTATGAGAAATCGGCGGAAGCCGTGCTTTATCACTATGCACAGTCTTGCATGGATTGATTAGATTATAAAAGTATGAGCAGCGAAAAACCCAGTTTCAGAATGAATGAACGGAGTTTAGTATGTTTTCTCGGCGTATTGTGAATCCATGGAGCAGTCTCCCGTCTTCTTGTGTAGAAAGTGACTCTATCAACAGTTTTAAAGTCTGCATTGAATGCTGCCTAAAAGGATCATGAATTAAGGATTGAAATTTGATTTTTCAGCGTTCATCGTGTGATGAAGCCAGTGGGCGGAGCTAAAATTCCATGAAGCGCGGAGCGCTTCTTGTAGAATTTTAGCGACGACCACATATTTACACTTCATTTTAGACCCTTCCTGTGCTGTTTTCGTGGTAATTTAATGTAGAATATACATCGAATATGCGTTGAAGAAAAGACAAAACGATGTTTTCGGCCATTATGTTACATAGCCGTCGACATAACGTGGCGTCAATCGAACGTTACGTGGACCAATTAAGACCTTTTACCATAGATGTTGCTTGATGACAACGTCACATGATCAGCTGTCCTTCATCAGTGTATGAAGCAAGTTGCTCTATGCGGTTTACTTATGGGAAGTCAGTGGCAGTGTAAATATTTAAAAATTGAAATTTGATTTTTCAGCTTCGCGCTTCATGGAATTTTAGCTCCGCCCACTGGCTTCATCACACGATGAACGCTGAAAAGTCAAATTTTTATTCTTATATTTACACTTAATTTTTAGACCCTTTCTGTGCTGTTTTCGTAGTTACTTAATGTAGAATATGCAAAATATGCGTCGAAGAGAATACAGAAACGACGTATTCGGCCATTACGTTAAACAGCCTTAACATGGCGTCAATCGAACGTTACGTGGACCATTCAAGACGTTTTTTAACCGTAGATGTCGCTTGACGACAACGTCACACGATCAACTATCGTTCATAGGTGAATGCTTTGCTTTATTCGGTTTACCTATGGGAAGTCAGTGGCAAGTGTAAATATAAAAAAAATGACGCGTAAATAGTTTTAAACGTTTTAAGCGCACTCTAAAATTTTAAGTTTTTTTCTCTAAGAATATTTGATAGGATGTTGTGATCGACCTACATAGAAAATGGCCTGGTACCATCAAGCTTCCCGTAAGTTTATAAAGCTGAGGTCATACAAGTACACTGGCATAGTGCTAAAAAATCCAACGCTGGTTTTCCATAGCCTAGGTACATACAGACGTGGACGTGAGTTCAGGGACCATGATGAAAGGTAAAGGGTCGAGTATAAAAACCACAAACCGTACCTCCGTACTCCGTACCTAAATCAGTACCAGAAAATTTTCGGTCCTGTGAGTAGGAATCAAAGTTAGAATTATTGGTGGCATATTAAAACATGTATAATAAACTTCTGTTATAAAAATAAAATTTCATAATGACTTATTCTTGAAGAAATTGACGTTTTAAACTTTTTAGGGGTATGAAAACCCCAACCGTACCTGAGATTGATGTTTTTCTAACATTTTTTTATAATGACATCAGTTTAATTGAAACATACAGCTCATGCATGAAGAATAAGTATTTTCTTTTCGTTTTTACGTTATCAATACTCATTTCTAAATTTCATTGGTCATTTCGTAACTGTTATATACTGAAACTATATTTGTTACTATATTGTTTGTCTTGTACTCAGTATGTGTATCAGGACATACATTTACTTACTATTTTTATACTTATCTACGTCAACTTTATATAGTACGTAGATTCGCTGCAGATAGTATTTCAGTATGTTCTGATATTATTATTCTTTTTTTTCATATGACGTCGCATCTGAGAGTGTAATAAAGCCATGCATTAAAAACGATAATCCACTAGTGGATTAAATATGCAAATTACGTCGTAACGTTATACCTTAACGTCCATAAAACGTCGCGCTTTCTAATGGCGAAATCGTGACGTTTTAGCTAATAAATTTGCCAATAAAATGCGATTTCAGTGTCATATGATAAACAGAATCTTGCATGCGCACTCCTGTGTTATTGAATTTATTAAACTCGTTGGTGAAAACGATAAGATGCTCGGCAAAGCCTCGCATCTTATCATTTCCCCAACTCGTTTGATAAATTCAATAATACATGAGCACTCATGTAAGATCCTCTATGTAATATATGTGAGCCTGTTTCAGCAATAGTAGCATACAGTTTGATCGCCATTATTTGTAAAATTGTATCATTTGAAGGAGAAGAACTAAATAAGCGTAAGCTTTCGTTCTAATCCTAGTTAGCATGTATATATACTATGCACAATAAATATAGCAAATTTTTTGTATGTGTCAGATCCAACATATTAGGATTTTATTGTCACTTTACTGCATAAAGATACAAAGGCCGATCATTCGAGATAGACTAGCAGGTAAAAGATTCATGATTGCTCAGTTGTAGCGTTTGGACTACCGTGACGTCAGTTTTTGAGACCTTTGCATCTGAAGGACATTTTTGATCATGTACAAATTTAAAAACCATAATGAGGCGGCTGGTTTGCTGTTAAAATAAAGGAAAACGCTCTAAAACATTTGAATATGCTACGTGTATGAGGTTTACAGAGTTCCAAAATTTGACGTTTTCCCTTGTTTTTACGTTATCGTCTTAAAAACTTGTTTCTAATCGGTATTTCTTGAATCCCTTTCGACTGAATGATTGTTTGGTATCTACCAATATGATAACGTAAACCATTCAGAAAGAAAATTCTTCCCGGTTACTGAGCATAAGTGAAAAGGCTCAGACTAACGTCATCATTTTCTCACAGTTACGCTACACTTCAACGAAGAAACTTCACAGTTAAATTAATCATGGTGTGACCTTTAATTTTAGCCTATTTGTTTTTCTCGGGTTTTGATTCTGCATTGAACTGAGGCACCCGTACACCCGTGCACATAAGATCGAATTATAACGTTTTAACGTCAATTGCGCAGGCTAAGATTCGTCAGTTGTTAAGTTTAACCCTATCTTTTACACTTTCAATAGCGCTGACAAAAAACTGGGCCTAAAAATGATGAGAAAGACCGTACAAAAAAAACACACATGCTTGCCATTTTTATGTTGCTTTTCAATGGATGCGAATTTCGGGTAATGACCCCTTACGCGCTTATCGCTTTTCCCCAATATCGTTTTTAAAGATGGCCTCTGTAATCCCATTGTATCTTAAACACCAAATACGGTTCCTTTCAATGCAATTTAATTTCGCTCAAAGTTTCACTTTAGTAATGAGAAAAATTGCAAAGTATAAAAATTTGCTAAATATATTTTGCATAGTATATGCATATTAGCTTTGTGTACACATGAGATTTGTTAAAATAAAAACTGTTTAAACTAAGAAAAAACAATATCTGATTTGATAAATAGCAAAAATTATAAAAGATAAAAGCATTTAAGATGTTTGTTTTTTCTACAATATCGCGATTTCATCCGAAAATATTCTAAAAATTGAACCAAAACAAATTATTTTCCGATGCTGTTTCCACTATCGTATGTCTTGAGTGAGTGAGTGAACTCGGGTTAACGTCTCACCAACAACGAGGTCATATGGAGATGGGACCTCGGTTTAAAGTCTCATCTGAAAGACCGGGGTAGCGGCAGATCACTCTTGCAACCTCTGGATTGGTAGTCTGGAGTGTTGTCCACTACCTTACAGCCGCTCGCTCGAGCCGCATGTCATCTAATTGGTTGAAACAGCGAGGGATCGATAGAAATCTTATATGTATTTTCGTATTATTATTATTTTCATTATTATTTTCGTATTATTATATTTTCATTTAAATATAATTACAACCGATTCTACGATGGCCCAATTGGCTCACTTTTCATTTCCAAAGTATTTCATTATTCCGAATTCTGAATTCCGATTACTGAATTCCGAAATTCGTAGTATAGTGAAATGATTAATGTTTATGTTTATTAAAATAGAAATAGAGAAAAGATTAGATAATATAAAAAGAAACAACCTGAACCAACTAATTTTACAAGGAAGGCAATGTCTGATAAATGTGGCGTGTCAAGGGGCTTTAGCGCCATTTGAATACAATTAATACTCAAATCAGCCTGCACATGTGTTCTAACCGATCTGCGAAAAGAGAAGACACGGACCACTTGCAGAGACAAACGATTGGATGTTTTTTTCTTTAGTTTTGAATTTTAAGATTATCGTAAAATATTGGATCGTAAAGCATATGCATGACAATATTGTAAGCGCAACGGTCGCGGGATTGTGCGTTCGAGTGTCAATGGAGGCGTGATCCTTCAAAGCCTCAACGGTACTTGGGGCCCTTCATAAATTCCCTCCAATCTCCTGATGTCATATTTGAAGTACTGTTGAAAAGGACTATAAACCACAGATTCTTCCAACTATTCATCAATCTTAGATCCTGTATGCGAAAAGGGAAGACTCTTATTAGATTGTGAAGATGCGCAGGCTCATCTGAGTAATCCCTGTACCTAAAGCAAGGTCACTTATACTGATAGGACCGCTTCCATAACTGTGATATGACTCCCCCCTCTCTCTCTCTCTCTCAAGTACATAACCTTTTATCTGATATATTTTCTACATTATATACTCAACAGCAAAAGAAACGCATATTTTTCACTGTTTCGTTTTTGATTCATTAAAAGTGTGATATTCTAATTTCAACTTAGTAATGGGATTCGCCTATACGTTGCCATAAGTTTTGCAGCATTTTCTTGTCACCGTGCAATTGTCCGGAAAAATGTGAAGGTCTTTGTCTAAAGGGCAAAGATAAAAAAAAATCTCTGGCTCACAGTGGGAAAAAAATAGATTACCAATTCGATTTCGTGGTGAATATGTGTAGAGCTCCATTACAAGTAGAATTATTATTCTATAATTCTATCGAGTGGTGATATGTAACAACTATGTAATAACCGTAATAATTTATGTAATAAATATTCAAAATACCGCCTTTATGAAGGATGTGTATATAATATCAAATATAAATATCAATCTACAAGCAAAATCTAATGAAACACTAAGTCTAGCAAATAAAAAATGTCTGAAATAGTGTCAATATAACAAACTACAACAATGGATTGACCAAGATGCCAAGTTTCACAAATAAAATGCATGAACAAATGTTAAACATAATAGAAACATTGTTAGCACGAATAAAGTATAGGAATGAATTTAAATACTGCAGAAACCCAATGATTGTACTTATCATTGCAATTTCCCGCCCCACTCTGCCTGGTAAACGATAGGCCTATAATAAAACGTGAACAAATTAATACACAACACAAATATTGAAAGCATAAATAAACTTAAGAACATTTGCTATCAATTACTTCCCACACTCGAACCTGTCTAAGACTTTGCGTATGTCCTTTTTCATATATAGGCTCAGCAATGATGAAAAAAAATATACATCATCGTGCAAAATCTTAAGAAATCTGAACTTGAAAGATACATCCTTAGACTGATCTTCCGACAATATCCCTGAACATCCTAAGAGGCAAATATCAGTTCCAAAATAACTTTCATTTTACTTTAAATAACTCAGTCATGTCAGTATGATATAGGAAAAGATACTCCCGTCCATCAAAGGCTTGATTATCAAACTGGTACAAGATGCTTTACAATTAATTTTAATTACGATCCGAAAAATCCTCAAAAATAATTGCCATTCTGCAATATTTTGGACCATACAGAAAAATGCTACACTGCAATTTTAATTAAACAAGTTTATTTTGAAAGCAGAACTAATCAGCAAACAGAAAATTAAAAGAAAACCAAAGGTCATCGAGCTTATTTCTTTTGTACTTAACAAACTCTACCTCTACCCCGACATAAATCACACGGAAAAATTTACATAAAACTACGTAAAAAATAATGTAACGTATTCAGATAAATTTTATTTTGCTTGCGCACCATAAGCTGCCATGATATGAATAAAATAAGCCATTTTAGAAAGTTATAATCAACCAAGTTTAATCACAACTTGAATAAATGTAAAAAATTAAATATTGCCTAAAATCCGAATTTTGCTTTTTTTCCCCTTAAGTTTAGGGTTAAAATTCAACACAAACAATGGTAAAATGACCCCAAAATATAAGTTAGACATCAATATTTAGCCATTTTCTTATCCATTTATAGTAAAATATTGGCCCTAGCATAACTTTCATTTTTGACGATACTATAAAATGGAGACTTCCTAGCAAATGATTTTTAAGCACAGCAATATCAAATAATAACTACTGTGGAAACCCACTGATTGTACAAGTTACCATTGCAACAGTCATATATATGACAATAACTTTTCTCTTCACTTCAGTTCTTACAATTTGCTCCTTATATTACATGTATTTAGACACTGAAGGGGAAAAAATGTAAAATACAATGTAAACTACGTTATACTGGTTAGTCAACTTATCCTTGACAATGTCAATTACCTTGAAACAGCAATTTATGTACTAGCAAACAAAACCCAACATTATTTAGGGCGAATACTAACATGTGCAAAAAACTGTGTATTTTCTATTATAACGTGAATATGTAAATTTGGGTAGTGTAAATAACGTTGACGTTACACGTTAACGCCCCAACGGCTAACATGTGTCATTTTGTTTCGTATATAATGTAGTTTCAGAAAATCATAGTGTTCAAAATTCCCCCTTGGGGGGAGGTGGGGAGGGGGGTCTATGGTGGTAAGCTCAAGGTCTATTTAGATCCATTTTCACAAGATGTCAATCGATTTCGCGCAGTTGTTTTCAGCTTTAAAGATTCGCGTTGTGCTTAGACTTTTAAAAAGGTGAACGATCAAACCTTGAGAGCTGATGTCCATGGATTAATTGATTGTTTGGGGTTTAACGGCCCTTTCAGACCGTATTTCAGTCTATATCGGACCGTCTCTCAGAGAGAGGGAGAAAGAAGAGAAATGATGGACGAGAGAAAAAATGTGTAATTAACCTCCACCCGCACCTAGGCCCTTGCCCCACAATGTTCCAAATCAGTAGGTCGCCACGGCACTGGCAGTTATACACAGCACACTTGCACCACCCGACCACCCCGTTGTCCATGGAATTTGACAGATGAATACACTCAATCCTTCTCTCAGTGGTTCCTCTCTTTCTCTCACTCCGGCTAATCCTCTCAAAACACACTCACTTAAACTATAACCGCCGTATTCATTATATATACACTCAGTATAAACATTTCTTGGAGGCAAAGAAATATGGATGTAAAACAATGCATGATGGACTGACTAGGCACGACATGTACTTGTTAACGAGACCTGGCTCTTTGCACATTTCTGTTGTTTGATGGTTCTTGTGTTTTCAAATAAATTCTTCTGACATTATGATACTCAAACAACAAAATTGAAGTTGAATATATACGCCTTCATAGTTTTGTTGGTATTATTTGAACCAAAACGGCAGAAAGATGTTAACCTTGAATTTTACAGCAGATACACACAGAAAAACGTAAAATTAAACAATGATGGCAAGCGTGTACCAAGTAATCCTTTTGTCAGTATGTCGGTTTCTCTGCTGTAAGGATCTGTACAAAAAATTGAGTTGGTATAGCCATGCCATCATATTTTTATTATGTAAAACGTACTTGAATTGAGTCATTTTCAAGAAAAACCCGCAAAACTGGCATCTTTGACGTTGTAAAATGACGTCACGTAACGTCATTACGTCATTTTTGTGTTCGCACGCGATGGTCCTTTTATTGTTACGTTCAGGAACGGTGATGGTAATTTGCTGTGTCGAGTTTCATTTTTCCCGAAATTTTAGGCCGCCAGCAATACACTAGCGCACCTTGTCCTTTTACGACGAAAGATAATTTGATATCTGGTTCTGTTGTTAACAATCAGCAACAGCCAGTACTGAATCCAGATAATTATACAACACTGTTCAGGCCGCGGGAAATATTATCTTTATACATGCTCACCCGTGCAAGCATAGTCCAATCAAAATATGTAAGTGAGTTGTTTACTAAACAAAAAGCAAGTAAATATTTTCGCCAAAGAACTATTACTGCCAAACCTTCTTACAAGTAAGACATTAAAGTAGTAGTAACCTATAAGGAAGTTGAAATAAATCAGATGTAAATTCATACTCATAATTAATCATTTTAGTCTAGTTTATTAAAATTAGTAGCTAAAAATTAAATACTTAGCAACAGAAAGTGCACTTACAATCGGGTTCACTTTAATAACTAATCAACTAATGTACTGTATTAACTATGGATTGTGTGACTTTTTGTGTTTTGTATATATTTGCTCTCTCTTTCTCATTCTCTCTCTCTCTCTCTCTCTCCGAACTGAATGCTTTGAACGCATGAAAGGGCTTTCCCACTGGACACGCGACGTCGATTCGATATAGAGGCGATGCTTATTCAACGTGGGACGTTGAATCAACGTTGATTTGGGTCAGCGTTCCGTGCCTGCTGGGCTGCTTCTATTAAAAAATCTTCAGATCTGGACTCGGTGTAGTCTTTAGATTGCGTTCAATACATTATTCTATAATGCAGCATTTTTAGAATGCATTTGTTACACTTATTCCACAGCGTTTTCATTTTGTTACAGTCATAACACACAGTCATAACACACTGAGCACACAACGTTGAGTGGGCAGTGACTCAGCGTTGAATCGACGTCTTGACGTCGAGTCAACGTTGAGTCATCGATTTGTTAACGTTTTGTGCTTGCTGGAAACCGTCTTAATGTGTAGTATTATTGCTCCCAATGTTATTTCATGTATATGTAAGTTGGGTGTAATAAAGATTGTATTGTATTGTATGATGAATAGACGGTTTCACTTTTTCTCCATTTTTGGTCATGTATATATGTTATGTATGTACATATGTTATGTATGTTTTATGAGGGCCTCAGGGAAGATTGGCCTTGCCAACTGAGCCACCCTCACTAAATAAAGTCTACTTACTTTTGGTCGGTACCTGAAAAGACAAAAAAAAAGGAAACTGATATATACCTCATTTTTTTGTACGACAAACGGGAGTCTACATGTTACAAGCTATCCAGTACAACGGAAAGCAATAGCAATAAACACAAGCAACACACAGCAGACCTACAAACCAACATTGAAAAATATACAAACCGCGATTAAGCAGAATAATAGTATGTGGAGCTTCGTAATGACAGAAATACTAGTACCCTGAATAAAATATCTAGGAATTTCTGGTATGCCAAATAAATCTTCTTTTAATCTAGATTTAAAGATTTCAACAGTGTTAACCGATCTAATAAGACGGAGACAAACTGTTCCAAATTTCAGTACCAAAAGGTATGAAAGATCTCGAGAAAACCTCAGTTCTCTGACTTAAAACACATATTTCACTCCCTTCCATTAACAAGTAACAAAGATACTCTGGTGCTAGGCCATTATAGATTTTAAAGATTGTTACCAATTTTTGAATTTTACGACGTTCTGACAATGGAAGCCATCTAATTTCTTTCATGAGATTTTCAATTGATACTGATCGTGTTAAGCCCGTCACATTACGGGCCGCTTCATACTGAAAACGTTCCAACTGCTGTTTTTCACCTGCCGTGCAGCCATCCCAATCAAATGATGCATATTCGACCAAAGGTCACTGATTTTTCGTTTTGCATTTCAGCTTTAATTTTTAGCTGCTAACATTTTTTGAACATAGATCTAATATGTTCTCGATATGTGAGTGCAATTTACCATTGTAGCTGAGAGTTAAACCTAAATGTTTATGACTTTCAACAAATGCTACAGGAATATTATAAAATAACAAATTAGGTTTATCAATGTCTGTACAAGTAAAAATATTGCTTCTGTTTTATAAGGATATCTACCAGCCATCGATTAGCCCAATTGGTATAAATCTTAAATTATGATTTAATATGTCTTCAATATCTTGAACATTGCGTGATGTAAAAGACAAGGAAGTATCATCCGCAAAAAGACGTGCTATACAAATGGTCAACGTTATCATTTACATAAATCAAAAACAACATAGGCCCAAGGACAAATTCTTGTGGGACGCCTTGCTTGGAGTGTTTCCGACCCAGACAAGGATGAACCAATAACTACTTTCTCTCAGATAAATAGTTGGAGAACCATTTTAATAAGATACCGTTTAAGTTTGAATATCAACCCTTTATGCCAGACTCGCTTGAACGCTTTAGAAATATCACAAAATACCATGCATGTGTATTGTTTGGCATATTTGATTGTAAATATCTATAAGCTGAAATACCGGAGGATGCTGTGGCAAAACCCCAGATTGCAAATTGTAAATTAGGTTATTGCTCTGAAAGAAATTAAACAAATGTTTGAAAACAACTCTTTCCAGTACCTTTCCATCTAAAGAAATAGGTCGGAAAATAGATGGCTGTTTTGAAAAGCGGCAAAACAACAGCCTTTTTCCATAACGAGGGAAAGAGATCTATTACATAATATCTGTAAAGGTTTTACCATTGTATCACAAGTCATTTTTTTTATTTCTATGACTTATCAAATCTGGAACAGATGCTTTGTTTACCTTAAGAACATTCATTACATCACATATTTCAGATTCCTCAATATTTATATCATTAAGGACATCCAAGATTTTGGCATCAAAAACTTACCAAAGTAACTGGTAGGTATGTGCTGCAGTGGGCTTTAAAAAGGAAATTTCGGCTTAAAAACTTGGTCACTATAAAAGTAAGAAAAAAACATGTAGTCAATAATTGAAGGAAATAACAAGAAGAAGCAGACAGAAGAAATATAAAAAGTGGACCCCGTCAGTACATCTATGTACTGACAATCATGAATAAGGTGACTAATGGCAACAAGTTGGACGTGGCATATTTCGCTGCTGTGTTTTTTGCTAGTTTTCTTGTTTTCTTTTTCGCACTGAAATGGCTTATGTTAGCGCAAGAGGGAGAGGTGTTAGGACCAGGGGCGGACGCGGTGGTATGTTTCAAGGGTCGGCAAGGTATAAAAGCTCAGACAATAACTTTTTTGCTGTGTTAAGTGACCCGGTTGTGGGTCAAAATGCGACGACCACGAGGCATTTACTGCAGACCCGGACGACGACTTTATTGTTGTTCGTGGCAAGCGTCAGAGAATAAGTACAGGCAGAAAAAATAATGAACTGAATGTGCCATTTGATGAGCCGCCTAATTATGATACTTTATCAAGCGAGGACAAGAGTTCATTTATATTGTCGAAGGTGTCATTAAATGGTGGCAGGGCTGTAGAAATTCAAAACAAACTTGAGGCAATCATTGACCTCAAAAGTAGAGTAAATTCGGTGGAGCGTGTATTACGATCAAATACGGACAGAATAAAATTACTAGAATTTTGACTTTGACATTGACATTGAGGCGCGTAGCAGGAGGCGAAATATCCTTTTCAAAGGAATAGCTGAAAACCGACGAGAGAATTGTTTTGAAGTGGTGAGGGATTTTATACACGGTCGGTTTAATATAGATATGTACTTAGAGCGCGCTCACCGACTGGGGCGTTATGACAGCTCGAAAATACGGCCTATCATCGTGGCGTTTAGAGACTACTGTGACGTTGATGAAATTATGGAAAATGCATCAAATTTGAAAGGTTCAAACTATGGCGTCAGTCGGGATTACCCGAAAGAGATTTCTCAAGCCAAACAATCACTATGGTGGAAATTTAAAGAACTCAGGGAAAAACAACCTAAACAAAAAAGTCACTCTCGAGTATCCTGCAAGAGTAACAGTTGATAATTTGGTGTTAGCTGACATGTTCCTTGACTGGTTTCCTGTATTGCAAGGGAGTAGGGTCGATATACAACGTTTTTTAAGCAAACAAACCCAGCAGTAAACTCTGATACTTTTGACCGTACACGTAGGAGTGAACTGAATGATGACGATCGGATTCCGCGTAGTTTTGATACAATTAGGAATGGGTCATGTTCAAATGAAAATGAAAATCGCTCGCCTGTAAATCGTCAATCCCCTAACACAATGGACTATGAGGAACATTCTCTTCCGCATTCTCCTCCAATCTCTCCTTCAGTCCTAGCGGAACCAATGCCCCATCCACGATCCTTGGCATGGGAAGCATGGGAGGCAGTTCTGTCAAATCCACCTATTAGAAAACCAACGGGAAACGATGGTGGCATAAATCGTAGTCGCAGCATTACACGTAAAAACAATGTGAACCAACGATCGCGTTCTAAAAATATACACGTACGTTCCTATTCTCAAGGGCCTATTGCCAGTACTACTTGCTAAGGGCCAGTGCCAACAGGAGCACACGTTTCAAAGTTGGCTGGTCAAAAATCGTCGGTCCCTTCAAACATAACAAATAAAACAGGACCCGATGTTCGTGGTGCTTCTCAGAAGAGAAGTGCATCTCGCCAAAGGAAACAATCTACGTCTAGGAGAGAACAGGACTCGAACAGTCTCAATTCAAGCCAGACTGATACAACCCCAAATGAAACAAATTCAAACGATAAAAATGGTGGACGTTAGGATGGAGGGGAGGACCATAAAAGACCAGTTGAACATACGAATGAAAATAATTTGTCTTTTGGTGCGAACCCTAAACAAACTTTAAATCTTGCCACGCTGAATGTTTGTGGTCTAAAGTCTAGATCAAATTACCCAGATTTTGTTTCGTTTTTTAATGCGTACGATTTTCTGTGTTTTGCCGAATGAAACAAAACTAGATGACACTGATGTTGATTCTCTCCCAGGTTTTATATGCATATCACAGCAACGTAAACAAACCTATCTAAGGACGTCTGGTGGCATGGCTTTTTGTGCCAAAGAAAATCTGGCTTAATATGTTAAGCATATAGATAGCCACTCAGACTATGTAATGTGGGTACAACTAGATAAAGCCCTAATAAATGGTGACGAAAACTTGATGTTGGGTATCAGTTATGTACCGCCTACGCAATCTAAATATTATAATGCTGAAGAAATCCTAAATTTAGAGAGAGAAATAGCATCAGTCTGCAGTAATAACAAATATGTGTTTATAACTGAGGATATTAATGCTAGGACGACTAGACTGAGGGACTACATACGTGCCGATGATTTTCTATCTGATATTTTTGACTTCGATAATGAAACTCGTTTTTTTTGATAAAGTAAATATTCTTGAACAATATAATGTACCGACTGAGAGAGCAACCAGTGATAGTAAAACTAACAATACAGGTAATTAGCTTATTGAAACTTGCAAAAATAATAATTTGTTAATAGTAAACGGCAGAGTAGGAAAGGACAAATTCTTAGGGGTACCAACATTTCCGGATAAGTCACTCATTGACTATACAATCTGTACGGGCCGAATGTTTTGCATGGTTGTCGGATTTTGAAATTATTGAAATGGATGCCATCCTTACTTATCATCTTTCTAACTCAAATAATGACAAAACGAATATTCGGCCAAAGTTCAGATGGTCTGAAAACACTAAAGAGAATTTTATTGCACAAATTGATTAAGCTGAAGGGCTGTTCCACTTACATATCCGTTTATATGAGTAATTTATAAATTTATCTGCAAATTAATTTACTGCTAAAGACGCACGATACTGAAGCTTACGAATGATCCATGCCACACGTTTCTGTTTTTAAAACCAACTTGGCAAACATCTAACCTAAGTATTCGCACGATGCTGAGCGACGTTGTATCGCGGTCGTTGCGATATCATCGACGTTGATACGACGTTGCTGCAGCAAATTGTGCTTGCTTAGAGGTTGGAACTGATTTTGCCGGATCGGTAGCAAACAATACGTTAATTAACAAGTACCTTAATATTAGAATAGCGATACTATATAGTTAAAATTATTAGTGTACTTACTTTTAAACGTCTCAACTTGCTTTTGTAATTGTCATAGACATTGTTGCTTTTGAATATTGAATAGTGAGTTTGCTCTTATTTGCCAGATCCGATGGGCTGTGCACAAGGCTACACGAACACCTGGAGCATTTGCAGTATCCCTGATGGGGGCAGTCGCTTTTGCTATTCCCCTTGGGTGTTTTGGATATTTACGTTCTCAAATGCCAGGACTGGAACTTTTTTTTTTAATCTTTATTTCTAGTCATCTGATTTATTTACTTATTTATATACTTATTATCTCCTTTCTTCTGAAATATATTTCCTCGAATCTGAAAAACTTAGTCGCGTTATCCTCCGGGTGTGGAGACAGAAGGGTCCTGTTCTTCGTACCAAGAGTCCTATCTTGTCTGCGGCATTGCTATATCTTGAAATACTAGTATCCTAAGAATACCTGTTCATTTTCCTGATTGTTTTCCTTTCTTGGAGCTTAGTGTGTTTTGTGTTATCCGTTTCAGAAGTATGAATGAAGCAGATTATAAACTGCACGATTTCTTAATGCATCGGCTTGGACGGACCCATTGGACGCCGTTACCTTCCATTCACTATAACTGCAATCTGGTTTACCTATTTTCAATGGAGACGTCTAATCCGCTCGCAGCTGATATTGCTCTACAGTAAACTCCCAAACATTCATACAGGATGAATCATTTAACGCGTTTATATACTAATTTATCTATTATTATTATTATTATTATTATTATTTCTACATATATACAAATGTTAAATGTAGGAGTGTACATGACACATTAGAGCAGTTTATCTTATTTTTTCTACCGTCCTGCTCTGCCACGTTTGCCTGTCTCCCCGGCAAAGTTGGCAAAACAGCCATTCCTAATCTCTGCTTGTCGCCCTTGCATTTCGTTTCGGTAAGGATGGCAGGCAGGGACAGGTACCAGTAAAAGTGAATTTGTTAAGTCACATTTGCTGTTAACCCATCTGATTGTCTAAGCACCAATCGAATATTTACATTGCTGTTATTCATAAAAATAATGTTTTAAAAAGACTACACTGTTTCTTTTTCTCACTCATTCTCTATCTCCCTCTTTTCACCATGCGGCATCCGGACGGCGTCACGCGTAAGTCGAGGCGATGTTATGATGACATGATGTCGAATCGACGTCGGTACGATGTCGTCCCGCGGTCACTGTACCTGCTGGCTTTCTTTCTCTCTCTCTTTCTCTCTCTCTCTCTCTCTCTCACGAAATTCCATGCAAGATGTCTTGGTTTTGAGCAGCTCTGTACTTTATAGCTGGCTGTAACGGCTAGCCATATGCGTTCTGTTGTCCTGTATTGTACTGTAAATACAAATTTTATGGTTACTTTTATCATAATTTTGGAGATTTAATTTTTCTGAAAATTCACTTATTTAGGATGCCTTGCCCTTTATTTTTGGCAGCAGGAAGTATGCGGCGAGCCGTTTAGTGAAATATAGTGTAATATTTTGTTTTCTTCCTTTCTTTCAGTTTCTCGCTTTATGCTCTGTGTTTTCCTCCCCTTGCATTTAAATTTTCAAATCATTTACTGTTACCATGGCTAGTATTAGGCATTTCCGACATAAGCTACGGTACCATAACGAACGAACGTTAGCGACGATAGCATACGTTAGAAGGCTAATTTTAGGGAGCAATCATTATTTATTTAGCCCATCTGAAGAAGTGTTATATCTGCTTTTTATATTGTCTCGCCGTGGGACGAAAACTATCTTCAGCTGCGGACGACCATATCAGCCTGCACACATGCGCAGGTTAGTCAGGACATATGCAATATCTGATAACTGCAAGATTTCATCAATATTTAGGCGAACTGCGCTCGCTGTAGTGAGATGTACCCATGCGCAGGTTAGTCTTAGTATCAGCAGATCGTATCCAGAAATTCGCGCGGCGCATCCCATACATTTTATAAATGTATCATTATCAAGCGTAACCAACATAAAGTATAACAATATATACATGTATTCTCATTGTTTACCTATTCTCATTGTGTATATGAACGCTTGTTTTGTGTTAAAATGTCCTTTTTATCAAGCGCTTTCACATACTTGCAAAGAGAGGGAGGAAAAGAAAAAGACGAAGGAAAAATAAAATTTATAAAAAAAATGAGTCCCGATGCCGCACATACTGCAGTCCAATACAAGCAGTAGCTTTTACAAAAAACAAGCAGTATTTGGAAGCTTTTATCAAAAGGCCGTGTCCGATGTGACACTTAAATTCCACAATGACCGAGTTTTCATGGTTGACTGTACACATAAACTTGCTTGGGAGATGATTTTCCTTCAATTTATGGCCTAGAATTACGAAACTTTGGTAAAATCTATACTATGCTCCACAACCCCGCCATTAATGCTGAGGGAATATATGTCTGCGTCTGTGTCTGCGTCACATATTAAGTCCTTCTGTGGCCTTGAAAATAAGGTCAAGGTCACCAAAATTTGATCACTTCTTGTCCTAATGTTATATCCATGCAAGTATCGTGGAATCGCGCTTATTGTTTCAAAAGACATCGTAGGTACAGGAAATTGTCACGCCTACGCAGACGCAGAAAATTAACACTTTAAGAACTCCTGCGACCTTAAAAATGGGTCACATTTAACAAAACCGAATCAGCTGTTGGGCTTGTCCCTATTGTGTTTCCAAGCAAGTTTGGTCAAATTGCACAGATTCAAGTTTGGCAAAATTCCACCCATCGATTCAAGGAATGGGTACTAACCTAACTGTCCCGCTGACGACGACAGAGACGCCGACGGGATCCGCAATGAAACCAATACGTCTCCTTTCATCATAATTATGTGGTGGTGGTGGGGGGGGGGGGGGGGGGGGGGTAGCAAAATCTAGCAGATAAGATATTACTTTGGCCACAGTTTTATATTACTAGGTTATAAAGTTGAATGGAAACCATCTTCCAAAAAAGTATATGTGTTCAGTCAACTGTGAAAACTAGGTCATGGTGATATTCTGGTCACATCATCCGATTGTCCTTGTCAAGGTGCTGCCTGGACATGAGTTGGATGATTACTGGTCAGTTTATTTAGCAATGACGCCAAGAAATATTAAAGAAAAGAGATCTAAAATATAAAAAAATGCTGGATGTAAAAGGAAGTCTTCTTTGTCATCTGTTAAAAATTAAACCAAGTAAAATGATATGGAAACACATTTTAGATGTCCTGTTAATCATTGTATTACATGCTGTCTGTCTGTTGTACTTTCCTACCAAATGAGAAAATATTACAAGAATTCCGCGGAATGCTATGTCGCACCTGCCTTATCCTTTCTCAGTAGTAGATACCATGGTTAGAGGAAAGTGTACACTAGGTTTGATACAGTTATGTAGAAATTTGAGCAAAGTGGACTTACAAACTAGAAAAGATGTAGTTCTATACATAAAGCTCTACATGCAGTCAACAGAGTTAAAAATATAGGTTTAGGGTATAAAGTAGTCAAACAATCGAGGACACCAGCTTAAGAAAACATTTTATGCCATGTCTGATGATTGTAGGTGGTATAGTGGGAAATGGACGAGGCGGTACTTTTGTTGCGGTTGCATTTGTTTTATGTTCGGTGCTGTTTAATTTATTGTGTTCTCAGTTTAATCCTTCTATCATAAAAATAGAAAATAGGTTAAAATAATTGTTAAATGTTTTTCATATAATTTGCTTAGTCCGTTGTAACCCGTCTGTTGGTCTAAATTATTTAGTTCAATAAAGATAGCTGAGTTGCCATCTATTTGGGAAAGAGCTGCTGACTCGGCTTATCACTTGTAATTTATTGTTTGTTGGGATATCTTTGTCAATCTTTCCCTTTGATGTTGGGGATAGGGTCTGGGATCTGATTCAGTCAGTTCCTGAAGTGTAGTTACTCTTTAAATTTGAATGCTCTTGTCCATATAATCATGGATGCCAGGTTGACATAAAATTTCCACGGTCAATACAGGTTGCTATAAAGGTCAAGGGTACAAATAATAACAGCATCCCAAGAGAATCTTCAAGCCAGGTTTGATGATTACGCCCACTGTATTTAAAGAGAGATGGACTCAAACCCTAAGGTCGACACAATTTTGGATGTGAAATTTTACAAAATCAGTAGCACGTGAAGTATATGTCAAGGGCTGAAACAAGTTCATTAATCCTCGAGTCCATTCTAAGATGAAAATTTATACCAGGTTTGATGATTCTAGATCTCATAGATTGTCAGAGAGAAATGGATTAAATGAAAGAGGCGATTTAATTTTGTAAGTAAAGATTTATGAAGTCAGCAGAGCATGAAATATGGGTCAAAATAAGCACAACAATCATCTAGATCAACCTAAGAAGAAACTTTATATCAGGGTTGATGACTGTAGGTATCATAGATTGAGAGAAATGGACCAGTATGCTAGGGTTGAATTAATTTTTGACGTAAAATTTTGCTAAGTCACCAGAGCATAAAATGTAGGTCAAAGGTCAAAATAAAGGCAACACTCCTCTAGACCATCCTAAGATAAAACTTTATACCAGGTTTGAAAATTGCAGTTATCATAGATGGAGAGAAATGGACTTAAACACTAGGGTTAACGTAATTTTTGGCACAGAATTTTACGAAGTCATTAGAGCATAAAAAGTAAGTCAAAGGTCAAAATAAGTGCAAGGTTCCTCGAGACCATTCTAAGAAGAAACTTTATACCAGTTTTGATGACTGTAAGTATCATAGATTGAGAAAAATGGACACGAACGCTAGGGTCGACGTAATTGGGGACGGACGGACAGCATAGAATTCTACTGTCATTAGAGCATGAAAAATACGTCAAAGATCAAAATAAGTGCAAGGTTCCTCGAGACCATTCTAAGAAGAAACTTTATACCAGGTTTGATGACTGTAAGTATCATAGATTGAGAATAATGGACACGAACGCTAGGGTCAACGTAATTGTAGACGGACGGACGGACGGATGGACGGACTGAAAGTGAACTCCTATATCGCACCTTGCTAAAGCAGGTGCGACAACAAGGCAGACTAAAACCATGTAGAATTAACCCACCCACTTCTGTCGACCCATAGCTCAGTAATTAGGGTTTTCTGTCCAAAGTTACATATGGTTCCAAAAACTAGACACACTTGAGTATACCATCAGTCAAAAAAGAAAATTTTGGTAGGATGCAGTAAAACCCACGTTATTGATACCCCTCCTTTTCGTTCAACTATATTAGTTTTGTAAGGATAAAATTATCACAATTCTATTCTGTTTCAGTTCTCGTAACGACCAACCCGAAGTGGCTTATTAAAATATCACAAATATTGCCCTTGTTTACTGAAAATTTTGCATTTTTGGACTAACCGAGGGTGAATTTGTTTATTTTCAATAATCGCATAGAATCTTGGTTATGCTCATCTTTGCTAGCCATGGATACTAAGTCCACTTTGTCCCTTACTTACCTGTAGCCGAAGGCCCATTCGTAAGTCTTATTTTCCGCAGCGCAGCAGTGACTTGTTCCTGTTGGCGCGTTATTTTTAGGCCTACTGCAAAACAGTCCCACAACTTCGCATAATTGTTCAAAAACACTGATTGACCGTATCTATTGTTGTTTTGTTGCTTTACGTCTACGTGACACAGCTATGGTCATGTCGGGGCGGTCATATAAACCTAACCACACTATTCGTGGGCAGCTTAGAACTTCTAATCGGTTAATTGCACTTACTTTCGCCAGTAACTGACTACTGCCGTTCTTGAAACAGCGGAAGGAGAAAAGAAAGTATGCGGCCGGACGGGGTATCGAACCCGGGACCTCTGTGTCTGTCTCTAATTGTTTACGGTAAACACGATATTTTTCTGTAGACAAGGGCGCCTGTTATGCGGAAAATGTTGCTATGGATAATTTGATTGGATGCGATGGGAGTTGCTTCCATCCAATGAAATGGCACATTGGGAAATTCGAATTACGATTTTTTTCTGGGGAACATCGTTATGACAATCGAAACAACATCGACAGTTAGAAAGATTACCAATCCATATTCAACTTCACTTTTTATATTCCGCTTCTCATACATGTAACGGTTAAAAAGATTTATATCTCCATGAAGTCCGATTGACTCACAGTGCCCCGGTACTGCGGCCTTGGCTCGCTGAGGTGTGAAACATCGTAATACAAGAATATATATACACAATTCTACATCCAGTGGATCTCGGACACGGTAACAGCCGAAGGCGGAATATCTCAAACAGTAAACGAGATCCCATTGCACACAGCCTTTCATTATCACTCGCCCATCGACTTGATTTGACTGAAATACTGTTATAAAGGAACTAGCCTGGCTCCAGTCGAATCTGTATGTTGTTACCCTGGTAGTCAAGAACTGCGACTGCTTGGGGATAGTATATACCCTAATGAATATCCGCTGATAACATCCTACAGGGAAGTTGCTACATGAATTAGAAATGTTGCCAGATTTGAGCAGAGGTGACAGCGGTTGTTTAACACGAAACTGCGCTCCAGATGGGTGTATGTGGAGCATATTGTAAATGACATTAAAACATTTCGGTGGCTAGCAAGCATTTATAGACACTGTCGGCATTTACTGTCATCTGTAGTTGAGTTGCGTGCGTGATTAGCATTGCGGAAAACTGATTTTCTTAATACTTTGTAATGTTAGACGTCAATAGACAAATGGATGACTTGCCATTTACGCCCCTTTTAACAGTAAAGCTGGGACCGCTAAATCACCAGCAGCAGGTAGGTGTTTAACCTACTCAAGCTACTGTGACTACATGAGATATAAAACATATATATTACATGTATGTCAGTAGCCTATTATATGAGCCGCGACACGACAAAACCAACAATGTAGTTGTGTGCCCAGCGAAGACTCAGGTAAGCCCAGGGAGCCGCTCAGTTTGATCAGAATCTTTGATAAGTGCACAAAGGGTAGCTAAGAGTCTAAGCTACCAGCATGCGAACAGCGAAGACTCTGATCAGACTGGGCGGATGCCCAGGTTGATCTGAGTCTGCGCTGGGCGCACAACCACATTGTTTGTTTTGTCGTGTCGCGGCTCATATGGTGTTGTACAGAATACATTCATATAGTATACATTTCCATGCTTTATATGTATATTCCTTTGCCTATTTCTATACAAATGTTATTCATCTACGAATGCTCTTGTTGGATTCGGCGAATGTGTAAAAAATTAAATAAAAGTGAAAATTTGGTAGACAAATAATGAATCCCCAATAAACAGCTTCTAACGTCTGCTACCGTTTGCCTTTCGTCGCTAGCGTTCGTTGGTTATTGTACCGTAGCTTATATCGGAAATTCCTATTAGTACATGATCCACCGTCCGTTTGCCATGTTGATTAGTATTATAGAATTCCTCATTATGTCATGTTTACATGTAGTTTGAGTGAATAAAGTTACTGTCTGTCTGTCTAGTGCAGCTGAAAACAGGACAAGGTGCAAAGAGATAGTTGCAAAGTCATCTGCCGTGTGTCCCAACGACTAACAAGGTTATGGAATAGACAGGACTCTAGAAAACAATGGTATTTCATCAGTGGTGTTAGATCTTACTTCATTCAATATGGTAAAAATGGAAGTCAGCTCTGCTGAAAAAACATGACTAAGAATAAGAAATAAAACCAAAAGGCCATAAGAATAAGAAATAAAAAGCTTATTTATATAAGATTGAACCTGTGCACTGGAACAAAAGCTTCAAAAGTGGCTATTAAATGAATGGATACCAGTAGATAATGTATTGTAAAATAATTTCCGTATCACCGTAGTTTGCTTATTAGTCCCATCCGCTAAAGAGCTTTTTTTAACACTATAGCTGAATGGCAATATGATGTGGATTCTAATTCAAGAAATAATACAATGACATACTTAAAAATTGAAATTTGATTTTTCAGCGTTCTTTCTGTGGGCGGAGCTAAAACTCCTTGGAGCGCGAAGCGCTTCTTGTAGAATTTTAGCGATGACCACTGTCTTCTTCACACGATGAACGCTGAAAAATCAAATTTTTATTCTTTTATTTACACTTTATTTTTAGACCTTTCCTGTGCAGTTTTCGTGGTAATTCAATGTCGAATATGCAGCATATACGTCGAAGAAAAGACAGAAACGACATATTCGGCCATTACGTTAAACAGCCGTCGCCATAACGTGGCGTCAATCGCACTTTACATGGACAAATCAAGACGTTTGTTTACTTTGGATGTTGCTTGACGACAACGTCACATGATCAACTGTCTTTCATCGGGTTTTGAAGCCAGTTTCTCTATAGGTATACCTATGGGAAGTCAGTGGCAAGTGTAAATATTACACGTTGAATTGAACAGAATTTATAAGGCTCAAACATACTTGCGAATTTCTCTGCGTCATTATACGCTGGATCCTAGGGCAGTTATGAAGGTCAAGGTGTCGTTAATACTATGCTATTGCAGTTTGTTTTGTTGTGTGTCCACATTTGCGTTTCTCAAATTTCTGTTCCTTGTGGTGCTGGAATTTAGTTTTGATCTTTGACTGTCGCATTTCTTCATATATTTTCATCAGCTTGTATTCTTTTATTCTAATACCGAATATTACTGAGGTGTTCATGGCAGGTCTCAAGTTTTAACAAAATATCACTTCGATGAAAAGAAAAGAAAAAAAAAACATATGTAAAGAGACTGCATTCTTGAACGGTAGGTGTATTCTGGTTATATTGACGCTCAAAGCTAGTTTTATACACCTATCACTCCCGTTATCACTGGTAGAGTGGGGCTGGGATGATTTAGAACCGGGGATACGACTCCTGCCTAGAATAACACCATAAAGGCGGACACACAGAGAAAATTTAGAAGGTCAGAGGTCCATGCCGGTGATTTTTAAATTCGTGCACGAATTTTCATTTTGAAATATGCCCGATACCCGTTCCCCGTCTGCAAAGTGGCGCGGGTGGAGGTTCGGGGTGATGTTGGGGGATCAAGAGGGGGGGGGATGGGAGCGGGGTGCATGGCATCGTTGATGGCTGCGTTGACGAACCTGATGTTGCTCACTCTTAGAAGACATGAACATACTTCCCACACCACGACTGGACACTGGCAGGTTCTCAGGTTCTTTTGCGGTTATCAGTGCGTGCTCGCCATGCAACCCTTAGTCTGCGTACGTCTTTCCATGCCATTGTCCTCCATCCCCGACATAGTTTGAGGGGACTATAGCAATGGGTTCCGTCGGAAGATAATTAAAGTCCTCATCTCCTCCTTCAGTTTTCATCCGCTTTTCATGAAACTTTCAGGAGCTTATTCACACTATGCATACCAAAATCGATTTTTTTGAAGTACGGCGGAGGACCCGATACATGCCGAGGGTACGGACTTCGCTGGTGATACCTCGTGGCGACAGGATCAAAACTCTTTTATTTTACATTAGAATACTGCGTTGTTTCTGTCGATTTTGCAAGTATTTGTATACCCTGATCCAAAAGAATTGTCAGGGCGGAGTTATCTTTGTACCTTCCCCTAGACTTTTCTATTGTACAAAAAGGGGCACAGGACATACACGCTGCTCACTCACCGGTAACAAAAATTATTAGCTGTAACGATACTTGCAAATACAATGTAATGTTATGCAACAACTGGATATGCGGTACGCACGTGGCTAGCCATATTTACTGTCCTTGTACGATCAAAAAGGGATGGACTGATGACTTGCGATTTTTCGTCCTTTTCAGCAGTATTTCAGTCATATCAGAACGATGGGAAATAAAGAATTTGCCATATACCTAGATACGGATGAACTGAATGCACAGACTTACCTGAGTCTTCGCTATAAGCACATGCTACCTTATTACATGTACAGCCCAATTCCTGAGCTTCATGTATGATCATACGGCTTACCATCTTCGCAAGCCAAGCGTAATGAGTCCACTTTGTTCCTTACGTAATAAACAAAATAAGAAGCAAAGTGGCCTAAGCAGCCTTTGCTTGCGAAGTTTACAGCCTTTATGACCAAATTCACTTTGTATATGTATATTCTTTTAATACGATCCAAATATCGTCTTTGTGAACGGAGACGACAGCATGTCCTCATGATCCGAACATTTTCTTTTCGAACGTACAGAATGTACAGGCTTGTGCTTTTCTTCCCATTTCAAGTGATAACAAAATGCCCAACAATGTGTTATGTCTGAATCCACCACGTACGACATAGGAAAGAAGCTGATTATTATACAGGTGGGATGCGCAGGCTGATCTGATGCTTCGCTTGTACACCGATTATCTGCACATTGTATACAAGCATTATTTTGACACGATGTCGCTTTTAGATTTAGAGTGCATCGCCGTTGATAAGAAGTTTTTCTACATTGAACTTGGCAGTTTACAACCTGTACTTTAAGCGTTCCAATATTCGTGCAATGTTTCATTTTGCGAGCCAAGAGAGATTCGCGAAAATTGTCGCGAGTATTTATATGTAGGGTGTGCCCGACTTAGGCACTATGCTGACTCTTTATTTTAAGGTTTTGCATACAGGAATGGTGTTATAGGAAGCTAAACGTCAGAAGCGCAGTCTGCTAAGACCTGGCTTACATGTACCTAGTTCGAATCCCGCGGCGGCGGAATTCGTCACACCGTAAACGGCGCTTCCTTGCGCGCAGAATATCATAATCATCTTAATAAAACGCACCTTCCTTCTTACTTATTTGTATCAACACAGATACGTCTTTCATACACGATAGTATATGTGGTGACAAGAGGTACAATAACAATGCGTTATGCTTAGTGAACTTGAACAAGCGTGCAAAATTTATTCTACCGAATCTTCTAGTGGACTGATCGAATTTGACAGTGATTGCCAGTGCATATTTGTTACCGCCCTGACATTTCTTTTGGATCAAGGTATATTGATGCTTAAATTTATATCGTAAAGTATTTGTGAATTTATCTGTTCTAGTGTAGAGTCACAAGGAATCGCCAGGGAGCCTTTTACAACAGGTTTTTGCTGATAAAAAGTATTTAATTATTGTGGAATTATATGTTAATTATATCATTTGGCAAGTATTTTGTATCTTTTATGTTCAAATTACAATCAGTTTTATGTCAGGTAAACGATAGATACCGACAATAAATTTGAGTTTAAATCAGTTGGTCAAACAAAGCATGATAACTTTACGCCGGAGAAATTTCCTGTGAAGGTTTGGCGAACGCCTGAGGAGGATAAAGTTTGCACAAAGTTCCTCATCACGATTTCGTATAAAACATTTACTTTGCACAGTTTATATGTTTATTTCTTTCCATCAGCAGATCCTACACGTCAGAGCAACTAATAATGCTTTCAAATGACGGCATAAAGCCGCGTGCTTGAAGCCTTGAACTTGATTTTCTGTGTTTGAAAACAGAACCATAGGTCTGAGGCTTACACAAGCGTTTGACCAATTCCCCACATCGCTTTACAATTAAGGTTGGATGCACGTTAAGCTATACCAATGACACAACATCACTGTAATTCATTCAAAGTGGCATCGCTTGTAATATGGTGCAGTGTAAAAAAATGATTTTACGGTAGAATACCTGGCAACCAGCTGCCAGTCCGTTTCCCCTTATTTTTACCGGCACCCGTAAGCATTGGCGGAATCGTGATGCTGAGTAGGGTAGAATAAGACAGGTAGAATAAGACAGGTATTGTTTTGGTCCTATTGCCCTTTTACGCTATAAAGGTATTTTGGCAGACAGACGGCCGTAAAAATAACGGGACATGATCTGGCAGCTGGTTTCCAGGTATTCTACCGTAAAATCTACGGAAATTTTTAACAGTGTGGCCAACTCCTACGTCCAGCGTATTGCAGTTACGCATGGCAATAACAGTCGATATGCTGACCTGCGCGATCAGTGATTGAGCCGCGTCACGAGACAATATGCAAACAACGAACTACGCAGTCTGGACAGATTTTCCGATGTTAGCTGTCTTAATTACTACCAGTGGCGCTGAGCGGCATCTATTTCCGAGTTTTATGTCCCCCCACCATGGGGAAGGGGGGTGGGGAAGGAGTGACATATTGTTGAAAGTAAGCCACACAAAAGATATAGGCTTACACACCCAAGTTCAAGGTCACAGTCTAAGGTCAAAGGTCAATTTGTTTCTCCCCAATTACTAAAAGGACTTCTTAAGAAACTAATTTAAACTTCCTGAAATGGTAAAACAAAAAGAGATAGTATGTCACAAACAAAATTTAGGTTCCCAATCCGAGGATCAGGGTCATAATCGGGGCTTGTAAGTCAGATTATATACTGTAACATTTCTTGTTTGATAATTTATTTTTCATGATTTAAGCTTCAGTCAAATGTTTGCAGTATAATTTCGCCAGAGGACCCCACTCTTCATTATTATCAGCCAGCATGGATATTTCTATCCAGTCTAGCAATGCAATGTCGGAGCGAAACAAATACAAAAAATCGTTTTGAATCTCAACCGCCGTATGCTAAACACAAATGCAACATATACACGCTGCTATGCGGAACCTACACAAACCAAACAAAATGAGGGACGCTTTTTGCGTGGATATGCTGACAACAGCTGAAGAAAAAAACTTCAAATGCTAAAAGTTTCAGTTGTCACATATTCGAAGGAGTTCATGCTACAGATATATGATATGATGGAGAATGATATTGATAAAAAGAGAAGAAAACAACAATAACAACAAACAGAGAAAAATAAGAAAAATGGACTCTTTAAGTAAAGCGGTTGTTGGAATCTCTTGGCTTCTGCTACGCGAGCTCAGCTCAAGGGGTGGGTAATGTATCAACAAGGGCAATATCTTAACTATTAACTGTGTCTCAATATCAACATTATTTAATTTCGTAAAGGTAAAGAAATACTGATTTGCATTGGGAAGATTACGGTGCTCTTCTCGTAGACTGGAGATAGAAACAGAACAGAAAAATAGAAAATGTAAAATTGTAATATTGTTGAAAACAAATTTCATTTATTGTTTGAATGTCCCATATACAATGATTTCAGTCTTACTCAGTAAGACGCTGGGTTCTGATGGTTCTGATGGTAATTCAAATATCGCAAGGAAAAAATGATAAGGGTAGAAATATTTATCTAAAAAAGTAGCACTACAGAGACCAGTCGCAAGATCTTCATTTTATACTCAGAAATCTGAAAGCATTTTGAGATCAGTATGTCGTATAAAGGGGACAGTGGGGAAAGATTCGGTTTATCGGGTACGAACTTCAGGAGTTAGTAAGTCGTCAACAAAACGAGTTTTACGAATGCGAGGAACGAGCTCTTCGACGGTCTCAAGAAAGGAAAGATAAATTAAGGATACAAGACGTCGCACATCAGAAGGCCATGTCCTAATTAAAAGAGAAAGAATAAATGTTTCAGAAGCAAACTGAGGAAAGGGAGATTGAAAATTTTAAAAATGCATTTAAAGAGATGGCACCTGATGCGCCAGCCATCACTGCCGATTTTGAACTATCGTACCAAGCTTCCAAAATTTGACGAAAGTAAGGATGATATGGACGCATGCTGAATATCAATAATTAATTAGGCAAAGAACCCAAGTATAACTCACTTTTGACTAACAGACTAAAAAGGGAGGCGAAGGCTCTAGTGAAAGAATTTCAACATATATTCAAAGAAAATCCTGTATCTGCGCATATGGCGGAACATCGCATAAAGACTAGAACTGTCGGAACTGGCTCGCACCAAGAGAGCCAGTTCGAGTAAAACAGTACCCAATTCCATACGCCGAAATAGCATCGACGAGGAGTTAAGTAAAATGCTGAAGGCGTACATGATTCAGCCGCCAACCTGGCCTTACAGTAAAATGCACCTGTTCTTTTGATACGCAAGAGATAAGCCCTCTGAGGTAAACATTTGATCCAAATGTTTACCTCAGAGGGCTTATCTCCATCAACTGACTGCCTAATTAAAATTTAGAAATTACAGTATGCTGTTCTCTGGCTTTCATCGCCAGATATTGTCAGGGTCACTGATGAGGCTTGAATAGCCGAAACTTCGAAGTATGGCCCAAGTTCCCTCTTTCGAAAGTGCTTTCTGCTCTCGAAGGAACTCTGTCAAAGTGATTTTGGCAGATTTCTGTCGCGAAGGACTGTGAAGGCACATGACACTTACTCTACAGGTGCCTATCAATTCAAATTAATACCTTTTTGCTTAACTACTCTGTTTACTTTAATAAGATGATGAGAAAACTGTTGTCTGATGCAAAAGACATCGAAAATTATGTTGATGCCATAATGGCTCATGCTTTGACTTGTGAAGGTCACATGACTGCTTTAAGACAACTGTTATTTGGGTAAACTTGGTTAAACCGTCTAAATGCTTGACAGGGTTTGGAGAAATTGAATAGTTGGGCATACAGTAGGCAATTGGTAAACTTGAAATGGAGGGAGAAAATATTACCAAAATTAAGGATCCACCTCAGCGAAAAACGAGAAAAACAAGTGAGACCATTCATTGGTCTCACAGGATTCTATCGTAAATTTATTCCTGCACAGATTGCTTTAACTTGAACAGACTGGACAAAATGGGACAATCAAACAATGTTCACTGGTCAATTAATGGAAGAAATGTTAACTCAATTTCCGATTCTCAGACGCCCTGATTTTACGCGCGAATATTTGTAGTCCAGACCGATACTTCAGAATCCTGGGTATTAACCAAGCTTACCCTAAAACGGTTTAACCAAGCTTACCCTAAAAACAGGATTGTTATTGTTCAGGGGTGTGTGCATTCATGTGGGTCAGAGTTGTAGATAAAAAGTGAACTTTTCTTTGACAAAAGGGTGAGCAAAGATTGCCTAGGAGGAGTGATCCATGTGTCTCTTGCCAGAATTTCCGATCGCATACGCAATTAAAAAGTTATTAGCGCGGGAGAGGAATTACTCTACTACCGAGAGAGAATGGTAAGCGGTGATTTTCTCGATGATGAAATTTGAAATGTTCCTGTTCGGTGAGGTCAGAAGAAACAAGCCGAACCATTTTTAAATTCTAAGTTTCTCAGTATTTATGTGCAGATTATATTTTATTTACATCCTTTGAGATCAGAGGATAGATTCTTAGAAATCTAAAATTTGAGATCGATTTAGACTATTATTCTAGATCATCGTCTTTTATATTATTTGGATCCTTTTGAAACTAATCAGTCTTTGAATCGACTGTCCAATTAAAATTAAGAAATTACAGTATGCTTTTTTCTGGTTTCGTCACCAGATATTGTCAGGGTCACTGACGAGGCTTTATTAGCCGAAACTACTTAGTCTGGCCCATGTTCCTACTTCTGTATGTATTCTCTGCTCTTGAAGGAACTTTTTAAGATTTTAATTTTACCTCACTGCAGCTGGTGTTGTGCCGTGTGGCGGCCGTAAAACGTCTCCCCGTACATCATCCATAGTGCAGATTATATTTTATTTACATCCTTTGAGATCAGAGGATAGATTCTTAGAAATCTAAAATTTGAGATCGATTTAGACTATTATTCTAGATCATCGTCTTTTATATTATTTGGATCCTTTTGAAACTAATCAGTCTTTGAATCGACTGTCCAATTAAAATTAAGAAATTACAGTATGCTTTTTTCTGGTTTCGTCACCAGATATTGTCAGGGTCACTGACGAGGCTTTATTAGCCGAAACTACTTAGTCTGGCCCATGTTCCTACTTCTGTATGTATTCTCTGCTCTTGAAGGAACTTTTTAAGATTTTAATTTTATATTAGGACTTGGAAGTTATTAGTTCTGGCCAGAGGGGGAATAGAGAAGGTTTGGTTTATTCATTGTAAAGTGGGTGTGCTAAGAGTTAGTTCTGGAGACTGCAGTCTTATTGGGATTTGTGTGTGGGTGAGAGTTGTAGATAAATAGTGAACTTTCCTTTGAAAAAAAGGGTGAGTTAAGATTGTCTAGGAGATCTATGTGTTATGGACATTCAAAATAAAAGTGAAATTAGGGGGAAAAGGGTTTTGGAAAGTGACAAATTTCTCCACACACCCCCTTTTGCTTGTTCCTCTTTGAGGAATAAACAACAGAGAGACAACAGATGGGATCTCACTTGTACATTGCAGTTTTACCATATATATAAATTGGTGATATCGGAAGTAGTTCATATTTCTAACCAACTAAATTGGCCGAAAAACTTTTTCAACTCGTTTTATGAGAAGCTCAATAATATTTCAGTTGGTTTAAGGCAGTGGACGTCAGTATTCTTCCGGTCCATCCGAGTTCCTACAGCATCTCTTCTATATGCAGATAACTCGATCTGCGAAAACCAATCTTTATTCAATCAATATGCAACTTCTGTGCAGACGTACGGACAAACTATAAAGTTTGCGGATAGATGGCCAGGCAACCATATGAATGAATACCAAGGCGTAGGCAGTGTGCATTTCCCAAAATTTGCATTTGAGCTTGTTCAAAATTTGATATTATATCAAAGATTTTTCAAATTAAAATAACTGTACACTGAGTACAAGAAACGATTATTACTGTCAATCTTCATGTAATACAACTCCAAATGTAATAAACTCAGTTTATTACATTAGGCGTTGTTCCATTTGGCGTTGCACTCAACGCCTAATGTAATAACGTCTAATGAAATAAACTTTCTTTCTTCTATGAAAGGATGGAATCTCATCTAAAAACTTTAACTTACATAATATCGCCATATCTTGGGGTCGGGGTAGATGGGTGTGGTCGAGGGCGAGGTTGCGATTCGATAACTAATACCATAGCAACTCGAATCTAATACATGACGTTGTTAAAGATTCTTCTTTTAAAACATCTGAGTTAAATACATTAGGTGTTGTTAATTTGGCGTTGCACTCAACGCCTAATGTAATAATGCCTAATGTAATAAACTTTTTTTCTTGTAGGACAGGATGGATTCTCAACTGAAAAACGTAAACTCATATAATATCGCCAGATCTTGGTGTCGGGGTAGGTGGGTGTGGTCGGGGGCAAGGCTGCGTTTCGAAGAGGATACTACAGCAACTTGAATCTAATACATGCCGTTGTTTAAGATTCTTCTTTTAAACAAAATCTGAGTTTATTACATCAGGCGTTGTTACATTTGGCGTTGCACTCAAACCCTTATGTAATAACGTCTATTGTAATAAACTTTCTTTCTTGTATGACAGGATAGAATCTCAACTGAAGAACTTTAACTCATATAATATCGCCATATTTTGGGGTCGGGCTAGGTGGCTATGGTCGGGGCATTTGTTGAGTTTCGAAAAAGATGCCTTAGCAACTCGAATCTAATGCATGACGTTGCTAAAGATTCTTCTTTTATCAAATCTGAGTTTATTACATTGGGCGTTATTACATTTGACGTTGTACTCAACGCCTAATGCAATAACGCCTAATGAAATAAACTTTATTTCTTCGATGGCAGGATGGAATCTCAACTGAAGAACTTAAACTCATATCGCCATATCTTGGGGTCGAGGTAGGTAGGTGTTTTCGGGGGCGAAGTTGAGGTTCGTGAAAGATACCATAGCAACTCATATCTAATGCATGACGTTGTTAAAGATTCTTCATTTAAAAAATCTGAGTGCATTACATTAGGCGTTGTTACATACTCAAGCTCGTGTCATTGAATCATTCAGATCTCTCATGGAGGTGCATGCATTCAGATAGAAGTTGAAAATGCTTGCTTCAGCAAAGTAAGAGATATTTGTCCGTTGTGTTCTTCAGAACCATGTCAAAGCTCAACCTAAACAGTGGGGGACGGGCTTACAAATGCTTAGAATGTAACCATGTAGGAGAGCGCCGCCGGTTCATATCCCACTTCTACAAAGACCATGTGCGCCTGGATGAATCCCCTTTCTACTGTTCGCTTCGTCTGTTCCGTACCACTGAGGAAGAAGCTCTACGGAAGCATGTACGGGAGGATGTCTATCCACTCCATAACCAGAGGCTGAACAGCTTGAAGCAGAAAGGAGTTTCCATTGATGAAACCAGGATCCTTATGAAGAGTATGAATCCCAGATATCTTGTTGAGGGCCAAGATTATCAGAGACTGTCACAAGAAGCATCTGATGGTGAATGGCAGCGCAGGAGGAAGCCTGTTGCCACGCTTACGAGACCGTCTGAGACAGAAAACATTCTGGACACCCTCCTGGGTTATAATCAAGATGAGAGATTCACCCCTTTGCCAGCAGTCCTGCCACCACTTGCACTGCCTCCAGCACCTACCAGGATGTTTACAGGTCCAAAGGCTACTTCGTTGTTTTCTCCATACCAGCCAGCTGAAGTACGGCAGAATCAACAACAAGCTCTGTACATTCCTACACCTGTCTCGTCTCTAGCGTCAGTCCTGACCACTGCTTCATCTCTTCATGGAATTCAAGTCTATCAAGCTTCATCTCAAATGCCGCTCTTTTCTTCTGCACCAGTTACCTTGACAGCATCTACACATCAAGCAACTCCTCCATATCAAGTTTCAAGGCCATATGTGCCACACTCATCCAGTTCTTCTGTTCTTCTTGCCAACGTTAATGCACCAATGATTGTTCCCTCTGAGATGCCTGCTCAGAGTACAATAACCACAGTGTCTGATGTACTTAGGACTCCAACGACGTTGCCCAGCGAAGTGGCCTCTCCTCTCTTCTCTTCTGCTGTGCCAGTGGATTTTACTACTCTGTTTACTGCGCCCACTATTATGCCTTCTTCGTCTGCTCTGGTTGAAACAAAGTCAATTGTGTTATGACTGATGAGATGTCTCAGTGTAATGATGTTAGACGATCTGCTGATAGCTCAACTCTTAGAACATCTACCCACGAGCATGACCGGGACTCTGGAGTAGCCAAGGCTATCCTGGAAATGTCCAGGAACCTTGTGAGTGCGTTGGAGAAGGCATCATTCCAGATCGAGATGACGAGGAACACTCGTCTTCCTGCGTCGCTTAGATGATAGAGATCGGGATAATCATTCTGCAGACTATCAGTCCAGACAACGTTTCAAGAGACGAAGTTCTTCTCCTCCTTCAACTTCTGAACCTGAAACAAGAAGAAGAAATCTGTGTCGAGCTCCATTGTAGTTCCTCCTAAGAGACATTCAAACTGTCTCCTACAAACTGAATAAGAGACTATTGTTAAAGAATTGTATCTAAAATTGGATTTCTACACTTCTACTATAATGCTTTTCTTGCTTACTTATCTTCTCTTTTTGCACTCTGTCTGCACTCGGGGGATGCTGTTGTTATGGTTCATGAGATTATGCTCTTCCACTCTTTAGTAACTAATATATTTTGGACAAGAATCTTTCTCTCTCTCTCAGATCTATCTCACTCAAACTTCATCTCTGTCTCTCTACCTCTCTCTACCTCTCTCTCTCTCTCTCTCTCTCTCTCCCTCTCTCTCACACACACACACATACACATGCACACACACACACACGTGTGTTACAATTCTTGCCTCATCTATATTGTCAATATGTCATTTTATCTTGTTTATTGTTTGTAAAGAACCAACGGGTGGGGACTGAAGTACTTACATGTTGTTAATTCCAGAATTGAAACTGTTGTTAAGCCTTGTTGTTGCCGTATATGTCATTATTCATAAATTCTATGATCATTATATCCATTTAGAGTCATCCTGTCTTGTAATAACGGATTTTAATTGTTTATTTAATACATAATTGAAGACCACGTGTCGACTTTTGAGGTCATCATTCTGTTGATGTTGCGTCAATTACCAGTTGTTGTGACGTCATAACAAGCTTTAGCTTTCTGTAGCAAGTCAAGACATTCCACTACAAAGTATTTCTGTGATAGTTTTGGTTAGCAGAAGAAATATTGGTTAATGTTAAATAATTCCAAATTTTACTTATAATTACCCCACCCGTTGACGTTACACTGTCCAGCGAGATGTTTGCTGGGTTCAGCGACCAGCCGACCGGCGACATTGGAGATCCAGCCGAACTCAGTCGCGCGCTGAATTCCAACGTCTTGCTGGTGTGCTGGGCCGCTGGAAACGTCATCTTTCATTCAGGCCTTCAGTTCAGTATTTGCGTAGAGGATACGCTGCCTTTCGGTAGCTGTGTATACAGGGGTTGCCTGTAGGTTTCTGTTTGAGTCACGCGCCATTGGGGTTTGTTGTTGTTACTATTTATAGTGCAGTCACTGTGATTGCACTGGGGCGCGTTAAGGGAAATTGTTCTTATGAATTGTTAGATTTTACAAGGACTGAGGGCCAGTTTCGTTGGAAAATGCAACAAATACATTTTTTATATATATTTTGTCTTGATGTGAAGCATAAGAGAATTTATTAAATCTTATGTAATCATATTTTGGGTCTTTATGTGTTTATTTCCGTTGGTTTTTCCTGAGAGATAGTCTACGGTGTCATCCTGACTTAATATATAGAAAACAGCACCCATACCGCTCGGTTGTTACAATACATTCATATTTGGAACCGTAAAAATATACTGATTTTTTCTTATGTTTCATTGTTAGATTTAGCCTTTTTCTATCGTCATATTAAAACCTCATATTCGTTAATTACTAACTAGGGCTTTCATCAATGTTAACTGTTTTATAACATGCCATATAGGCTATATTTAGCAAAAAAATAAAAAAATAAAAAAAGAAACCTGACGGTTTTAAATATTATTTTAAATATTGCTGTTGAAAATGTGCATCATATGCACCACTTATTTTCCACGCAACTGAACTTGTAAAATCCTTCATTTGCTACATTTAAACGTTTTCGCATGTTTTGCACGTGCGCAATTGTGCAGTAGTAACTTTGCCAGCTAATCGCTATGTAGACAGTCTATGCTAATAGCGAAAGTAAATTCTTGCATAAATCTTTCATTTTGAAATTACTGTCCTACTGTTATACTTCTATGAAGGAGGAATACTGAAATAGCGATTCTGTGCACTGATGTTAATGACTCCAAGGACGTTCAGTTGTAGTGGCTAAGTAACCTTTAGTCTCAGAAACCTTTTTTCTTACATCCAGAGACATTGACTCGTTGCTAAAAAAACACGGAATGTAGCCACATAGCCTGCGGTCCGCTTATTTAGAATCAGACATCAACTTCAAAGTTGAAATAAAATTATGTTAACACTGTCACTGCTTTTAAGCCCAAATTGGTACATGTTCTTCGAAAACAAAAATTGTTTACGGTTACAATACTTTGCATTTTTCTTAAAATTGACCTCGTTTCAAATGGTCTGATGCTTTACCAGATTTGAGAGAAAAGTATATTTGTTCGGTTTCAAAGCACAAAATACCCCCGCACCCACCTACCTTATAAATAGGTGTGTTTCAGTAACTATTGCTATGAAAGTTTCGGAATCATTATCTGACAAGAAAATCTGTCAAAAATCTTGAATATTTGTTGTTATTGTTTCTATTCTCATAGCGATATTTTCCAGGTGGCTGAGCGGAACATGTTTTGTGACCCTGAAATGATCTGGTGACAAAAGCCAGGGAAAACGTACTGAAATTTCTTAAATTTGATAAGGCAGTCGATTAAGAATTAAAATCTTAAAAAGTTGCTCCAAGAGCAGAGAAAACATACAGAAGTAGGAACATGGGCCAGACTACGTAGTTTCGGTTATTAAAGCCTCGTCAGTGACCCTGACAATATCTGGTGACGACACCAGGAAAAAAGCATACTGTCATTTCTTAATTTTAATTGGGCAGTCGATTCAAAGACTGATTAATTTCAAAAGGATCCAAATAATATAAAAGACGATGATCTAGAATGATAGTCTAAATCGGTCTCAAATTTTAGATTTCTCAGAACAACACCAGCTGCAAAATTGTATGCCTGTCACAATTTTGCAATACACTGATGCATTCTTAATCAAGAGTGTTGAAACGAAAGTTAGTTACATGTCCAGAAAAGCAGAGCTAATATTTATGACAAATAAGTCCATACATGTAATCTGATAAGCGAATTTTCTATTGTTTTGATTCGAAGGAAGGAAATTTACAATCTTACGCATTTTACGATGCAATCGTCGCCATTTTTTTCCGGTTTGATTTAGATGTTTCTGGATTGTAGGGTTTCTTGTGATTTAGCAACACAAACATAACGGTACTGCGCTTGCACAGTAAACGCCTAGTCTCAGTTTCTATTGTCTACTAGGTATGCGAGGTAACTCTGTATATACAAGCAAGTAACTGAAACGTTCAAAACTTTTTCCGTGGAAAAATGTTTGGGCAACTAGAAGAAATAAAGTACCTTGAAAATATTATATTTGGAATCGTCAATATCAAGGTTGAAATTGCGGCGGAACTTATTTTGGAGAGTATATGCATGAAGATTCCTGTATGGCCATATATTGGATGAGCGAACGACAAAAGCTCAAACTAATTTTATTTTAGTCGAAGTATCACACGCATACATGCGTGCATATGCGTGTTCACAAGTACGATTACAAATGCATAGTAGTCAAAAGGTACATATATTATGTACGAACAGGTAAATTTCGCATCGCGCAGTTTTATCAGAGTCTGCTCTTTACTGAATACTCAAAACAGTGAAAAGGGAAGACTGATCGGCCTATATAGATGCGCAGGCTATGCCGATAGACTATGAGTATCAACAATTAATGTGATGCGAATCAAGTAGGGTAAAAGGGCCTGTAATCGCAAACAATCGCAGTGCCTTGAGATTGACGCTCGGTGATTTAAAACCATGGCTGGGTGGCAAGCTTCTAACGCCTCCCCAGCCCACAGCAAAAAAATTCTCGTTAATCAATCTACCTCGCGAGCCCCTACCCTCGTCACGAACACAGAGACATGAGGAAGACCAAAATGTAAATCGCATTGCGTATCTATTATTTCGTCGCACCTTACTACATGTGCGAACAGGGTGCAGTCTGATCAAATAGAAGGAATTTTAATGATGAACTATGGTTGTTTTAAAGAATGGGGCTCGATGTGGTACACTGATTGAGGTGATGTTTTTTCCGGGTGTGTGGATGGTGGTGGTGGTGGTGGTGGTGTGTGTGTGTGTGGGGGGGGGGGTCGTATCGTTGTTTGCGTTTTGATTGAGGCGCTGGACTCGTTGACAGGGAGGGGTGTTAGTTAAAGGTGTCTGTGATATAAATTGGAAATAAGCTTCAAAATGACCTAGATTGTGCCAAAATACGGAGTGAACAAAATAAAATGAAAATTAATTATAATTAAGCAACATGTATGACAGTGGGAACTAGAAGACGACTAAAAGATCCGCATTTGTTAAATCTGAAGGTAGATGATATGTGCATCGAAAACGTTTCAAAACAAAAGCTTCAGGTGTATGCATCGATGAAAACCTTTCTTGGTAATCTCTGTTCAGTTATTTCTTCAAAAATCTCTCTGTGAAACAGTTAGGTCCTTACGTTCCCTCTGAAGTACAATCTTTTTTACCAAGGATTTACTACCCTTATTTGGCCCCAAAACGTGGGGAACATCTTCTAATGCTAATATCGAAAGATTGACAAAACAGTCCGAATAGATTATACTACATCGTCTGTCTTTATGTTTCAAGAGCTTGGGTGGCTTCCAGTATCAAACAGAATCAAAATAACTCACTAAAAAAAGTTCCGATACATGATATATTGTTTGTTTCCATGTTTACTACAGATGTAAAGCTCTCAGCATTTTATTTCAGAAATAAAGAGTTTTCATTCGTCTGTGCTACAGGCTAAGTTAAGTTGATTTTCTTAAACTCAAAATGGTACAAACATGTCTTAAACATCCCAGGGGTCATTTATCGTTTTTGCAGAATAAAACCTTTAAAATTGCTAAATGCGTTAAAATGCGTTAAAAGTTCTCTGCAACTAATAATTTTCACACATTGCCCAATGCTACATTGAATTAGACACTCTGGATGTCGGACCACAAAACAACTAGGAAAATTCGGCCGCTGTATGTACAAGAATTTCACAGAAATTGTCTTTTTTGTTACTTTCAATAATAACTCCATAGGAAATAGAAATAATGAAAAAGTTTAAGGTGCGAGCCTTTTCTTCCATATTTACCATGATTCCAAAACGGAGATAATGATTATAAAGCCATTTTGATTGAATCACACTAAATACTTGACAGGCATAGTCTAAAATAGCAGTTCGAAAATCTCTATATTTTTCATTCAAAGGGAGACACTCTCTATATTTTTCATTCAAAGGGAGACAATCTGATAATGGGCCAGATGACATGACACTGTAGATTTGAAGATCATTTCGAGGTCCAGGCATAATAAAAAATGATCTTTGATTTTGAGGGTCAGTTAAACCGTTAGGCTGCGTTTACACGAGCAAAGTTTCTATGACAAAGTAGGTTTGCCACAGAAAAATTTGCTCATGTAAATGCCAAAATACGACATCTATTTGACCTCATTTGTAAAATGTTTCGAAAATTTGGAATTCTAGTGCATACCACGTTCATCGAGAAGTAAGGGCGACGGAAGCTGCGAGTTCGTTCATATACAGCGTCCAACCGAACGACACCATATCAATATCATTTCGTCGCACAGACGCTGATATGACGTCTTGTAGATGTTTGCGATGCGGGTAGATGTGAAGCATTATAGCCAAAAGTTTAGCATACCAAGACCATTAGAAATCATAATACTTTTGTTCCACTTTTCAGTATTAAGATAAATGCATTCTTCCTTCAACAGCAATGCTTAAACACTGCAAAAGCACCAAATTCAAATTGATTTGATCAAGCACCGCATAAAGAGAGCACATAAATGAATGTCCCCGAAATTCACGTTTTCGAGAGAAAATGATGCTTTGTTTTGATGTTGCAAAAGCAGCAATTTTGTATTCGCCAAAAACATATAGCATTACACGGCGTGTTACAAGAATATTTTCCCAAAAAAGTGTTTTTAGAGACAGGTACGTCCGCGCTCGCCATGTGCAGTTGTTTCTCAAATTCAAATCAGACTTGCTAATTCCACGAAGAGGAATAATTGGTGTTGATGATAGAATACATTCACTTCCACAGAAAGTCTGAATAAAACTGTTATTATCTTTGATATGCTAAACTTTTGGTGAGGAATATACACTGCTCAAAATATTTGAAGGAATGCAAAATATTTTTCCATCGCATCCCCACTTTGAGGACTCGACAAAGACACGGAATTTCCAATTTTCGCCATTTTTTAAAGAGGTTCGAGTTTACTGACAGCACAGGTTTTGATCCAATAACTGCCCTGCCCTTGTCCATGGACTGTTTTTTGTACAAATGAAATTGTGGTAAAAAAATTGCATTTTTTCAGAACAGGGGAACAGAATGAAAATTACAACCAAACTCAACACAATCATTTTGCCTATGAAGCTGAATGCCTTACAAGGTGACCCGTTGGACAAGATCACCTTGAACTTAAGTATATGAGATTTTATAGACTTCCAGAAAAATGCAAAATTTGTTCCATGGAAATGATCTGGGTATCAGTTGTATTGAAATTCTTGTTGTCTTACACTTCAATCGTTCCTACAACCGCTGCAAAGGAATGGGCTATTCTTGGCCTTTAGCGATCGAATTTATGGGCCATGGAACTGGGTATATGTTGTAGTAATGTCTATGGAAAATATCAGCTGCTCCTTTAAATATTTTGAGCAGTGTAGTTAAATCCTTGTAGAGCCGATGTGATTATTTTCAAATCATGCACCGGCGTCATGACCAGCTTGTTGTCACACTGATTGATTTTAGTAATGCAGAGCATTTACAAAAAATATAACTCCTCCAAAACACAAAACTATTTAAAGCAATCGCTTTATAAGAAATGGAAAGGCGTTACCAGCCTGTTTGTTTGTTTGTTTTTTCTTCGTGCAGGTAAGCAAAGCATTAAACGAAGAGCAGAGACATATGGCACACTAGTGGAATCTGTGGAAGCACAAAACTATCGCTATGCACAGTGTCTTCCCTTGATTATAGTAAGATTATGAAAATATGATCTGCGAAAAACATCGGCTCAAAATTTACGAAACAGCCATGGTGACAAATGTATGCACAGCTTTGCTGTCTTTTTGTTCGCTTGTTTAATTTTGGTTGACGGTAAACAACGAATAATAGCGAGCGCTACCAAACTTCATAATTTGAACTGAACTTGCAAACTGTATTATCAGATGTTCAAACTAAGCAGAATAAGAATGCGTTGATGCATGTCAGCATATCCAGACTGTTCGAATTAAAATATTTTAATAATACATTAAAACCGCAAATGGAATGTACAAGTCAGAGATTTGAATTAAAATGTTGTATATAATAAAATGCAAAATGAAATGTTAAGTCCGATACTGCAGAGCTGATTTTTTACCTAAATACTCTTCCGCAAATTTTCTCAAAGTTGAATATTTATGGTATTAACTGATAAAAGAAGGAATTACAACAGGTTAGAATTGTTTTAAGCCACTGTGCTTCTACGGTGAGAATGTTAGTTAAAGTAACACACTAACCTAGAAATACCTGCAGTTTATAAAGGATCAAAATATGAGATGTATTCATAAGATCCGTCTGTAAAATGTAGCTCTTTTTAATGACTGATTCTATCAGTCATTCAAAGCTGTCACAGGCGTATTTTGGAAAGTGGCTTTCACAGCTGTATTCTTCCGCTCAGAAATGAAGTGATCGTAAGTTTATTTCGCTAAAAAACGTCTGGAGTTGAAAATAATTTTTGTACAAAGTTAAATGAGAACTTATGTAGCGTATTCTTGTGCAGGTATAGTTATTTATGTAGTTCTGTAACATAAAAAGTACAAAAGTAATGACATCAGCGGTCAATAAATATAACGAATACAAACTGAATATTAAAAATCAATCCGCCAATTACCGTATTCGCCCCCTCTTCAAGCGCCCCTCATACTTAATCAAGTAAAATAAATTAGCTGCCGCTGAAAAAAAATGTTTTAAAGTTGTGGCCTTGCCTAAAACAGTATTCCGAGCACGTCATTCATTGCAGAGAATGTAACGTAAAAAAAATTCTGTAGATTTATCCACATATCACGCAAGTGTTATACTGGGCATCATACGGTAATTGTGTGTTTATCGGTGGATATTTATAGAACGGCCATATTGTAAGCATTGGAGTGGGCATCCTCGTGATCCTCGTGGTCCATAGGTAATGCGAAATACCGCGAACACTGAGCGCTTAAAAGTCAGTAAAAAGCGGTAACCGTTGACAGAATCCAAATATTACTTGGGTACAAGAAACAGAATTTTGGTAAATGCATGAAGTGATTTGCGGTAAATGGCTTATTGACATTATTAGAGCTGACCATTAACAAGCAAGGGACTGAAGTTTGAAATATTTTGAGCCGACGTAGCTTGACTTTATTCTGATAGAATCTGTCATTTCAGGGCTATTGGCCCTTTGATATATTAGGGTGTGCATTGCATTGGGTGGAAATTAATCTCAACAGCACTGCACTTAGAAAATATTCATCTTTGAATTATGGCATCAGCGGCCATTAACGGAGATAAAAACAATCGGGTATAGATGGGAGAAATGTATGTATACATTGTAATTGGATCTCGAAGGGGCGTGGGGGGCGGATAAAACATAGAGTAAAGCTGAAGACAAAGTGGATTAAAAATCGGGTGTGGATGTGTAAAACTGTGAAAATATGGGAGAAAGGAATAGGGTATAGATTTGTGGATTCCAGACCGGGCACATTTGAGAGGAATATAGATCGGGAATCGAGTATACGAGTACACAGGGACCAGCTATCTTGTTAATAAATCATCCTTGTAGGCTCTGTATACCCAAATAGTACTTTGACAGCAATCAGAACACAAAATAGCCATAATAGTATTTGAGTCAACATAGAAGCTTCGCAGCGCACAGATACACGAAGTTATTTCTCTAATAACTAACTGATTGTTACAAGCCGTTTCTTAGCTTTGAGTGTATCCAGGCCTGCATATAATGATCTAATATTTGCACAGATACCTGTTCATACTGTTCATACTTGGCAACAATGCGCAATATGATCTGATATTTACTGTTTAAACCTGGCAACAATACGCATTATAACCATAACATACCTATTCATATTAGGCAAGAAAACACAACAAACCAACTTGGCAACTTTTGTATTATCATTTACTAGCCAAACAACAACACAGTTTAAAATACAACATATTTACAGATATTTTATATATGCATGAAAGATAATTTAGTAGGCATAACACATTTACTCAACGAAAATCTGTTAAATATATACCCAAAAATATATATACACCGTAAACATTTCTTTTTCTTCTGAACGAATATTTACAGGTAAGAATATCAATATTTGACAAACAAACTCTCCAGATTTTCACTACATTTTCTTACATCACAGACACCTCCATGCCATCACAGACACTTCCATGCTACCACAGGCACCTCCATGCCATCACAGGCACCTCGGGTTATTTATCACAGAATCCAGCCGTATTTGGAAATTTTAAACTTTTACATTAAAAAGGTCTCTGTGTTAAAAAAAATTATTCCAATGAGTTTATCTGGAATTCACGAAAAAAGTGAATTGAATGCTTGCTGCGGCGGGGTATTGCGTTGTCGTTGCAACATTCTTATCTTCAATGCGTTCTGTGCCTCCACCGGCTTTGCCGTTAATAACAGATTAAAATACAACACATTTACCAAATCCTGTGGTATACAAAGAAAGGTCAGAGGGGGAAAACTGACAGCCGCTGTAAAGCCACACAGGCCAGTCCGAGTTTTTCTGCCCATAGGGTTAGGATGAGAGTTCACCAAAGGCTTGAGAAAATGTTTTAAATAAAGAACAAACAACACCACAAAACAATGCCCATCTTGCTCTCTATTAAGTTGACTTGTGATTACGGCCCTTTCAAAGGTGGGTGAGTCGTATCGAGTTCACGGAAAGGTGATAATGAGAATATTACCGTTAAAGGCTATTATCTCAAGGGGGCTCGAGGGAGATACTCAACCATCACTCAATTTTCCAGGTACACTCAAGACTGAGTGAGATTTAAGAATACGAAACGTCAAAAATTTGCGTTAACTCCGGGATTAAATCATTAGTGTGAGTGTGAGTGACGTTCTTGAATACAGGCGTAAAACACAAATAATGAAAGCAACGGTTAGACAGGCGATGGTGAGCTTTACCATGGCATATTTTTCAGTTAAACATTTGATACACTTAAACAGTTACGGGTATATTCAAGAACAAAACTCACACTCATCTTCGACTCAAACTCCAGTAAGTATCCCTCAAGTGTGGTTGGAGTGGGATTAACAAGAGTGCAAGTATTCATGGAACACTCTCAACCTCACCTTTCTCTAGTGTCACTCGAGCTTCACTCAAGTTTCAAGTAAGGAATACTAAATGTCGCAAAACACTTGTTTTGGTCTCTATGGCTCTTTGACAAGTCAGCCAGTAGTTTTACACCTGCATGGCACAGACTTTACAGATATAATGAAGATATACATCTCACTGTGTATTTCTCTCCAAAGAGGGGTCGGAGGGATCTCTCTCTCTCTCTTCTCTCTCTTCTCTCCCTCTCTCTCTCTCTTTCTCTCTCTCTCTCTCTCTCTCTCTCTCTCTCTCTCTCTCTCTCTCTCTCTCTCTCTCCCCGACGGCTCGATATAGACTGAAGTGCTTTCTCGAAGAATCGTGAAACTCAAAAACAACCAAATTAGTTCATTTATTTGTTTGAAATCCAGGAAAAAAAGAATGATACTGTTGCACTATCAATGTCGATCGGAAAGTACAGACAAGTACTCCCTTGGAAATAAGGGTGATAGATGTACCTTTTTCATTTTCATTTATTTATTTATTTATTGTTGACATAGGCTCGCCTGATTCACAAGGTTGTCACATAGTGATGTAACTACAAACTCACCCATATCTATATGCAGCACGTCATGGCGGTGAATCAACATTGAAACAACATTTTGTGCCTGCTGGGCTTTCTCTCTACATAATCTTACATTGTATTGTGATGGAGCAGACTCAAAATATTCATATTTTGATGTTAAATGCTGTGTTTGGCCTTCAATTCGACCGGACATCACTAAAATGTAAGTTTTGGACAGTGTTTTGATAATGCGATATATCTTAAACCAAAGTTTAAAATTATGGTTAAGTAGATATGGAGCAAGCACGTAGACACAGAATGGGTAAAAGGTGTGCAGGTTTACGTCATTTTTCAACAGTATCTTAGTAATATCAGGACGATGGGAAGGTGCCAAAGAAACCCCGCTCATTATTATGACTCGTCTAAATGACTCAACACAAAAAGCAAAAGCAAATTCTCGGTCTAGCCTGCGCATCAATGCCAGCTAAGCTCTATTTCCTATCCATAAACAGCACTTGAGTGTTGTTCAAGGGAGGTGCGGGACTCACTCGACACTCACTCACTTTATGGAGACAACTCAGAGCTCCCTTACCTTTGTGAATACCAACGAACCCTAGGTTGAGTCTACCTGTAACCGTTATGCAATTATCTCAATGAGTGTGAGTGACGTTCTTGAATATAGCCGTTAGGCATCTACATTTTGTTTTTTTGTAAACGCGAAGACAGTAACTTGCTGTGCAGTCCATAAATTAAAATTGTTTGAACATCAAATGTATTGCTTTTCATTCATCCGGAATTTTATTTTTTGTATTCATAATGTAACATTACAGAAATGGCGTATGAAATGAAATTGAGGGGATTTATATAAAATAGTCTTTAAAATTTAACTGTTCCGGTAACGTCATTTGAATTTTAAGTTGATTTACATGCATATCAAAACCCAAATTAAATAATTTCTTTGAATATCCGGTTTATACAAATGTCTCAAAGATAAAAAAAAAAAAGTATCATTAGAAAAATAACATTTTTTTTTTAATTTTTTAAGCCACTTAAACGCTTATTTTTTTGCATCATTTTTGCCCACCCCCACCCCCGAGAACCATATATGCCCCCACCCCGAGAACCATATATGCCCCCACCCCCACCCCACCCCCGAGAACCATATATGCCCCTCCCCCCCCCCCAAAAAAAAAAAAACAAAAAAAAACTCAGTTTTCAAAAGTCCCATTTGGATAATGAAATCGCCAGTTCTTACATAAATATTTGTTTTTTTTCCCCCTAGCGGATTCTGACGAAAATGGCGAATTTTGGTAGCCTTTGTGGCTTTTGAAAATATATGAGCCCAGCCTCCAGCATATTCTATATACATGTATATGTTGTGGGTATTTATTTTCTTAGTTACAACACAGGGGATAATTTGGTACATATTTCATTTTGATCTGTTGGAATCTGGTAGTTAGCGTCTCTGGACTTGCAAACTTGAATGGGTGGGGGTACCTGGACAGGGTCTTGTGCAGTGCAAAGCTGTGCTATCTAACGAATAGGTGTTTCATCAAACGCCTAGCTTTCAAAGCTATAGTAAATGACTTATTTCTTTAAAGGAAAATGTATTTAACTCAAATTTTCTTACAATTTTCCTTCATTTTACTGAAACAGCATGGGCATGTCAAAAATTGTTATTCTGAGAATTAATAAAGATGAAACATATTAATTCTGCTTGTTCTCATATGCACAAATATACAATTTTAAGAGAATTTGAATGGGGGCCCAAAACAGCCCTTATCATACCAGGTCCTTTATCTTTTATTTATCAAGAGGAGCCCCGGTAGCTCAGTAGGTTAAGCGTTAGCTTGCTGATCCTAGCTTGAGTTCGAGCCTCGCACGAGGCGGTAATCTTTTCAGTCACAAACGGGTTTGATCAGAGGATAGATTCTGAGAAATCTAAAATTTGAGATAGATTTAGACTTTTATTCTAGATCATTGTCTTTTATATTATTTGGATCCTTTTGAGACTAATCAGTCTTTGAATCGACTGTCCAATTAAAATGAAGAAAATACAGTATGTTTTTTTTTGGTTTCGTCACCAGATATTGTCAGGGTCACTGACGAGGCTTTATTAGCCGAAACTACGTAGTCTGGCCCATGTTCCTACTTCTGTTTGTATTCTCTGTTCTTGAAGGAACTTTTAAAGATTTTAATTCCATTTCACACAACCTTTCATTATCACACATCCATCGTCCTGATGACTGAAATACCGTTTAAAAGGGCGTAAATTATCCCATTATTCATCAAATTTGCCGGTCAAACTTCGGGAAGTACTCTATATGGGTGGTCCTTGTAACCTTATGAGGTAACCTTATGCATTACTTTTACGATGCATGATTAAATTCATGTCTGCAACCCTCATCAGTAAACTAACATTCAAGGACCATATAACATAAAATTTGATCATTTAAAACATTTCTTTGATTTTGCCCTCATTTTTAAACATTTTTAATAATAGTTATTTAATAAAACAGGAACTTGCTTAAAATGGTAAAATTTTGACGTCATTTTTTGCACCCATGCTGCACCCATCACCGTAAAAATTTTCCTCATTTCGATTTCTTTTTTATCAAGAGCTATATCTAATATTTGCAGTAAAGAAAACTGCTTGACATTTGCTGTGCTAATTCGCTATTACGGTTTCCAAGAAATTACTGCCTTCAATAATTGTTATGCTTGCACAAGCAGCATGGGTGCAAAAACTGACGTCAAAATTTTACCATTTTATGCATGTTATCATAATGAAAAAAAAAGTTTGAACTGATAAACAATTCTTCAAAACAATCAATATTGCATGCAGATATGTCTGAAATTGGTCAAATCATGTAAAACCTGCAAAGGCGGTGTTAGTTTGTGAAAACGGAGAAACAAAAGAATTAATGAAATGTTAAAATGTCATTCCCTGTGGAGCTTTGAGAGAGACTAGTAAAAACCTAGTAAGAAAACCTATCAATCTTGTTGAGTATATTCTTGAATTCTTAACTTTACTAGTATGAATAGTTTTCTTATATTTGTGCAATTCCCTGGAGATTCTCCGATTTTCATACTAATTTTTGTTAAACCAGTTCCAAATTAAATAGTGGAAATAATGTTCTTCAAATCACTTATTATACAGAACTTTATTTACAGTAGATTATACAAGTCCCAAGACTTTCTTCTGAATACCTTTTAAGCTACTGTAAAATAGGTTTTTCTTATTGTGAACTCGTATGTACAGAAATTTGAATAAAATATTGTTTACACTAAAACGGGACAATACGTCAATCGTCATTAATGTGATGCTCCGCTGTAGCTGTACCTACCTTATCTAAAATGAAAAAAAAAAATACTTAATTTCACATAACGTGGTTTAAAGGTTGAACTCATCTGTTGTACGAGAAAAAATTCTGTCACCATATCACAGTCCACGTATATTCTTATCACTTCTATTTTTGTACAAAATGATGATATATCTTTCGAAAATGTAGGCGGCTTGGGGCTATTAAACTACGGTGGAAACATAATGTATATATTGTTATTGTCGCTGGTCACGGATGCAGGCGACGGCGCCTAGCACTCACTGCAACGTGCTTCAGTCCTAATCGTTATGCCATAGAGACGTCCCCCAAAATGGCTGCTAAAAAACGAAATAAAGCTAACTACGTTGCAGTATATTCCGTATGCAGGGGTTTCTGTTTATGTTTTACTTCTCTTTGCTGTGTTACTCCATTGCTGAAAGAAATATCATAACTCCGTAGATAAACAGGAGCGGCTGTAGCGTAGTGGATAACACTCCAGACTACCAATCCAGGGGTCGCAGGTTCGATCCCCGCTTCTCCGGTCTTTCGGATGAGACTTTAAACCGAGGTCCCGTCTCCATATGACCTCGTTGTTGGTGGGACGTTAAACCCGAGTTCACTCACTCACTCACCGTAGATAAACAATATGCAGAAATCCTTACATACGGAGTGTGCTGCGACATGTTAGCCTTATATACGTTTTTGAACGTCCTTTTCTGGGGGACCCCTCGGTAACTGATAAATGTGGCGTCGCCGCAGTCGCGATGGTTCAAATCCGGTCAGCGATAGTATAAGTATAAATCCTTAGAGATCTAGGGCTAAGGCTAAGTTCGAGACTCTGTCTTGTTTGGGTTACGATTTATTTAGTTTCGGGGCGTGTGTGTAGTAAAAAGGTTTCCCATAGCCTAATAGCCGTAGGGGCAGTGGGGGTTAGAGACCCACTGTCTCTTGGGCACAGCTCATGAAAGGCGGAGCCCATCTCTCCCCTTTTGCTGCCTTATCCTTCCCTGATTCGAAAAAGGTACCCATTGACAGAGTTTTCCAGTCGTCGGATGGCGACGGTGAGCCGCTAACTCATGACCTTCCGGCGACTTTCTGCACCATAACCGAGTCACTCTAACCACTCGACTACGACGCCTCTCTAACTTTTGTATGTGTAACCTCCACGTGTGTGTAGTGCTTCCTGCGAAACGTCAGTTTATGTGTCTCATATATGTACAACCTTTATAACTGTATAGTAATTAAATGAAAGGGACTATAAAGTGATCTCTATGTACTGTGAACCATAATAAACTTGCTATCATGGCAGAGCCCGTCGCTTGTTTCCTCTGTGGAGTACAAAAAAAAAAAGAAACGTTCTATAGTTTTATTCATGAATTCATTGAATTGTAAGCTAAAGAACGATAATTCTTAATATCGTTACGTTATTCCCTCAAAAGCCTGATGAAGCAATCAGTTTTCAATTTGCATCTATTGTTACAGAATTATTCCACTTTGACTACAAACACCACATTTCTACTCTTTTGGATTTGCCTGGTCATCAAGAAACCCTATGAATCCTCAAAAAAAAAATGTTGAAGATTTGAGTCTTTGAAATTGTCTCCCTTGCAATTAAAAGTATAGCAAATCAGTTACTTCGAATAAACCAGTACGTTTCAATAAAAGTTTCAAGTTTGATTCATGGATGTTATCCAGCTTCTCCAGTCAGTGGTTCATGATGAAAACGTTTGATCAAACTGGCTAATTGTCCGTGTTATATCACCTTACCTGGCATTGTCTATAGGATTTTCAGTGTACAGCATGAAAGTCAGAGTCAAGTGTCCTGTAAAGCATATTCCAAGTCTCATCCCCTGGGAAGCGGGGATTAGAACGTTTTTCGTAACAACTGGATTAACGTCTCAGAAGTGACTTGCCCACAATGACTGACAACTGAATGAAATACGGGTCTTCAAAAAGAACCTGAAGAAGCACTTCCAAATTTTGACCCCTCATTGAATCAAACTGATCTGGAGACATTAATCTCGCATTTTTTGTTGTGATTTGTGAACATCGAATACCTTTTGTCAGATAGACATAAAATGAAATTAGCAGAATTTTAGCTCAGTTCAAAGTAAACGTGTATTGAAAGTAAATGTAAGGTTTCTTTTTGTTTTACAGTGTATCACCGGCAATAAGGACCGGCATCTCATTGTATTGCATTCAATTTTGTGTCTCAATGGCAAATAAAAAACAAATTATGTTGACAAATGAAACAGGTGAGTAATATCTAGAGAATTGACTGTACGAGTAATTGATATAACCTTCGAGGAGGCCGGCCTCCGAGAAGGTTATATCAATTACAAGTACAGTCAATTTTCTTAATGTTTTGTATCATGGTCCAATCAGAAACCAGAGTTTGGCCTGACGAATTTCAGTGCCCGTCAGTCTTAAGCATTTTATCACTTCACCTGATATTGTTTAAATTAGTTCCCAAGATCAAGAATGACATATTTATGTTTTTCTGCAGTTCGCTTCTTATCAGAGCCTGTAAAATAATTGCATTGCCAGAAATACAGGAAAAAAAATAATTTCAAATGTGACATTAATATTGGTCTACTCTGTTTCAAATCTGTTTGAAATGATGAATTCTAAGCAAATAGAAATTAAATCTATACCTCAACACTTTACATAATTTAAGATCACATATTTTATTGTATTTCATGATTTTATAATGCATTATGTGCATTGTAGAAGTACCGACTAAAACTGTTTGTCCAACTAAGATAGCAAGGCTATAACAGGTATCTGCACTCTACGAACTGTGCGGTGTATATATACATAATATATACACTGCACGGCACAGTTAGAGCACGGCTGTATGTTCAGGCTTTGGAATAATCTCAGTGTAATTGAATGGGATCTAAGCTCCGCCGTCTTGATGCTGTTGTTTAAAGTTAATTCAGATATTTCACACCAAAGATCAAAGGAAAAACTTAGGCCATGATACAAGTTATATTGTTGTGTGTCAAATGAAAAGCACAGTACAGGGATACTTTGCCTATGGTAAACTGATTATTCTGAGTAGTGTGTATAGGCCTTTTGCAGAAAAGGGGAGGGCAGTCTTTTGAATTGATTAAATTGCAACTCAACGGATTTTCTTGAAACTTTGCTTATCTTATTCTGTTGTATAGACTATTTATATACATCTATGTATTGTATAAGTACTCCCTTTTAAAAAGAATAATTTAAGAAAGACCATTTCAGTGACTGGGCCATTATTGCTTAAGCTTTTTCTTTACCTGATAGTGAGTGAATATATTTTAGTTTAAACATATTTTATTTCAACAATATCATACATATACACAGAAATGATATGCATGATCAGTGGGATAAGGATACATTTTAGACATTTTCGTGAATGAATTATAATACATGTATTAATATATAGTAATTGTAGTATTGTATTTCATCAGGTAGCTAATAAACAGGGGCTAGCCAGTTGCAGTTTGGCCTATAGGGACATGCTTCTACTAGTAGAGGCTATTTTCTGCTATATCATAGGCTATTAGTATCTGTGAAATTCCAATGCTGAAACTATTATTTATGTCAGAAATGCTAACCTGGCACCTTAATGGGTTTATACTGCCCCTAAACTAAACAAGACACTGTCCCGAGAAAAAGGCAATCTCACTGTATATCTAACCTTGGGTGATAGATGCATTAAGGTTACACGATTTGGCTCTAGAAACTGTGGAATAAGATCAGCAAACTTCAAATGTCATTCACACAATTTTGCATGTATTCTATCTTTCCCCTTTGTTTGCATCCAAATTCTTTATCGGAATGCAAATTTTCTGCAAGAGGCAATTTGACCTTAGGTTCCTTCCCAGGTCTGTTTATCTTATTACAGAGGTATCAGTTATCTTAAAAGAAAATCTTAACCAATCAGAACCTTTGCTCTGGTAGAAAGTATCTCTCAATTTGCAAGCCCCAGTTCATTAGCTACCCGAGTTCATGGCTGTTGTACCTTTATGGTTATCTGCTATGTAAGAATGACATTAAAACAGAGATAGAAAATGATACTGATTTATAAAGTGACTTTTTCTTTAAAAGCCAAACCCTTGCATGAGTTCGTAAGCGAAATTTCAAGAAACATCATTGAATGGTAATGAAATTAAACCATTTGTTTTTGCCCTCCACCATATGTGGAGTCTCTGAATGGACGACGCTCTTGTCTCTTGAAATTCCCGGAAACAATGACCACAGTTGCAGCATATACACAAGACAGACGGACGAAAATGAGATAAACATGATGCTTCAATATTTTCGAACTGTCCACTTTTTCTGATAGCGCACTTTCATACGGTTATGTGACATTAACATTCGAACAACACAAATGATGCATCGCTCAACACAACACTAACTAAATATCCAAGATCAAGTATTGCCAAATAACGAGAAATATCCAAAAGTGGTAACTTTGAACTTTTCTCGGGGGCTTACATCACAAAACTGGCTAGTTTCTGTGTCTGCGACAATGAGGGTTTATTGTTCTGAGTTATTGTCACTGTTACTCTGTCTTAAGGTAAACATGTTGTAACGTTGAAGAAAACCACATCTCTTTATCTTCCAATGCTACTGCCTTCCAATGGTCCAGCTGCGACTGCAACAAAGATAAACATGCATAGTAACTGTAACTTGAAGTAAGAAAAACATGCATAGTAACTGTAAAATGTGTTTGTAAGACACTATGCCCCAGCTTTATGCCTGACCATGAAAGGGTCAGGTCAATGAAGGGTCAGGTCAATGAAGGGTCAGGTCAATGAAGGGTCAGGTCTGTATAAACAAGAAATCCGGGGAAAGCGGCGTCGCACCTGCGGGGATTAAGTAACACGAGTTCCAATCAATATTGAAAACTATATTGTGTAAAAAAAATGACAAAGCTAAACAAGTGAAAAAAGTAGCAAAAATTAATCTGGGAATTATGTGCAAACAATATGCACATCTACAGACCATGATCAAAACATCTATGAGGTTTCAAAAAGATTGCCAATTGGCTAAAAAAGGATAGGAAGAGTTGCGCTCACAAGACACCCACTATGGACTGTATATTGTGCATAAAATTGACAAAGTTAAACAAGTGAAAAAAGTGGCAAAAATTAACCAGGGAATTATGTGCAAACAATATGCACATCTACATCTGTGAAGTTTCAAAATGTTTTGTCAAAATGTGTAGGAGGAGTTGCGCTCTCAGGACACCCGCTGTGCATTGTTGAAAAACGGACGAACGGACAAACGGACGGAAACTAGCACGCCTATATCATCCCCGCTAACGCAGGTGCGACAAATACAATTATCTGGGAACACACTTCCATTAATTTTTTTTCAGAAAAGGGGGCTTACCTCTGTCAAGAGATCGATAAATGGAATATTAACACCAAAAAAAACAAAAAAAAAAAAAAAAAACCAACATTCTCTGTAACGGTTAAGAAGCTGAAAAAAATGCTGTATTATATCAAATTTGCCCAAAAGACAAACGGGTTATCTGCACCCTAGCAGTATGTCAACCCTAAGCATCTACCTGCAATGGTCTTCCCAGGATTTTGGGTACAACATTCATATAAATTATCGAAACTCTGTAAAACTCAGAAAATTAAAAAAGAACATAAAAAGACAGTTTCGCATATTTTTTATGGTTTATCCAGATATGAATCATAAAGGCCTCAGCCGTGACGGTGTTTGAGAAATAGACTACCCCTAAAATGTTAATTACAGATGAGAAACTGGACATTGCTCGGTCAATAATGATTTCAGCATAACGTAACTAGATGTATTATAAATTCAAATTCAAATTTAACGGCCATTGCAGCTAAATGTCAAGCAACGCCAAGATAAACTTCCTATGAAAAATTTGGTTGCTTAAGCTTAAAGAAACGTATGTTAATACACAAGCTGTTAGAGCGATTTAGATATTAAACTTGTATTGCTACGTGTACGTCTAGCGATAATTTGTAAGTATACGTAAATATATTTTATGCTAAATAAAATAATTTATGGAAAACCATTTACCGTACGGTGCCTCGCTCCCTGTTGGAAGCCTCTATTATTTGTTTATTATCGATCATTTCAGCAAATGAAACGGCAGGTCGAAGTGACGTAGCGTTTAGCTTGAGTTGATCGCCAGCTGTTGTCGATGCCGCATCACGTGCAAATGATTAATTTTATGACTTTGTAGAACGTTTATTGTTTGAATTCTGTAGACGTTCGTCCACTCCATCGTGGACTTAATACGAGAGTAGGTGAGAAGAAGATTTTGAAGGTTCTTTAGCTATAAAGCTCTGTATAAACAAATGACCCCTTGGGGTGTGGCAAATTTTGACCCCCAGGGGTATGATTGGCAAGTTTTATGTAGAGGACCACTTAATATTGCTACATACTAAATTTATAATCGCTGGGGCTCATGGTTTCAGAGAAAGAAGACTTCTGAAGGTCCTTTAGCTATATAGTTCTATGTCAGCAAATGACCCCCTGGTTTGTGAGCCATTTCGGGATTAACAAATGATCCCCTGGGGTGTGGCCAGTTTGGATCAAAGCGGCATGATCGGTAGGATTTTATGTAGAGGACCACTTAACATTGTTACATACCTAATATACAAAATCCGCACCCCCCATGGTTTCAGAAAAGAAGATTTTTTAAGATTTTCCCATAATAAACCCATGGGAACTATATTTTGCCATTGCAACCAGCGTTCCAATCCAATGTGCCCTAAAACGATATGCAGTAAATCCGAAAATATAACACATAAAATTTGATCAAGAATGGCCAACTAATGTTGGAGATATTGTGTTTAAAAGTGTGGAGGCCGACGACGCAGACGACGACGACGGACCAAGGCTATACTATAAGCTCAGCTAAAAACTCGGACCCCTGACATACTTTGGCGGGGGTATAATTGGCTTGCATTTCTATAGCTTAAATTTTTCAACCAAAGTCAATTTTAATTTCAATTTCTGGACCAACTGACATAGGAAAGTCTTTTGGTAGACGCTAGACGCTCATCAGAGAAAACATTTCTGCAAACTATACTCCTCGCCAAAAGTTTAGCATATTTCAGCTCTATGGTAACTTTGTTACAAATTCTGCAGAAAATTAACAAACTATAAAACAACGATATACTTTATGGATTCGGAAAGAAAGATTACTTAAGCATATGCCTCATGACATTTTTTCCCAAAATTTTCAGGTAAAAAAATTTTGGCGGGCTGACATTTTTGTGTAAAATAATAGTTTTTTATTTTCTGCATATAAGATGTCGTGCCAGGAAAAAAATGTCGCACGTCAGACAGGAGAACACGGAACAAATACGTTACACATAAAATTTGAAGTGCCAGTATCAAAGACCGACAGTTTTCAGTAAGACAAAAATGATAAGATTCATAGGAAAAATGCATTGTTAATGATTAAGACTACAAGTATTGACAAGAGTTTCTTTTATGTCTGATTTAGAAATGGCTGAGACACAATCTATGTAGCAAGTTACGATTAAACATGTCGTTTACAGACTATGGTAATTTGGTGTGTGAAAACATAAAACTGATGATGTTTTGGACACAATTTTAAAAAGTGTCAAAAATTGTACTTTAATTACAGTGGTCTTAACTTTTATCGTTGTGTATCCAAACAGCTGCAGGGTTTCAAAAATCCAGTGTGTAGGTGTTTTCATTGTATATTACTGCTTTAGATAGGATCCACAACCACACATTTTTATACTTATAAGAAGTCCCCTTTATCAGTTATTTCTGCTGCTAACTTCACAAATAATTATGCTAAACTTTTGGCGAGGAGTATATTAGTGTTTTCCAGCCTTAAGGCTACTAATGAGTTGATTGTTTAAATAATTGCTTTTTTAAGCATTTCGATTATCTTTACAACCAATCCGATCGGCACTGGCAACGACCATATGTCTGATAGAGAACTACTTCAGAAATATTTCTCTGTGATATATGTGATATACCTTCACTGCTAAACAATAACAGCAAATATTTTTCATTCACTTACATGTAGCAACCAAATACAGTATTTATATCAAGGAGCCTAAAATGTCAGTTGTTGTTTCAAAATGTTTAGGGACGATAGACGGACGAATGGAGAGACGAACAGCGGACCATTACCTGTCTAAAGCAATAGTGTAATAATAGAGGATATTGGTGCAGCGCTGAATATATATGTCGTCTACAGATAATTGGTTCCCTATATCACCATTACTTACCTTGAGCTCTACCTTTCCTTGGCTCAGTATATCAGTTAGAGAAGGAATGGAGCTGCGCCTGAGACAGAGAATAATACACTCTTGTTACCTACAGTGGCTCACTCAGAGAACTAGAGCTCCCATACGGAACTGTAGCTCTCCTGAGACAGAGAATAATACACTCTTGTTACCTACAGCGGCTCACACAGAGAACTAGAGATCCCATATGGAACTGTAGCTCTCCTGAGACAAAGAATAATACACTCTTGTTACCTACAGTGGCTCACTCAGAAAACTAGAGCTCCAATACGGAACTGTAGCTCTCCTGAGACAGAGAATAATACACTCTTGTTACCTACAGTGGCTCACTCAGAGAACTAGAGCTCCCATACGGAACTGTAGCTCTCCTGAGACAGAGAATAATACACTCTTGTTACCTACAGTGGCTCACTCAGAGAACTTGAGCTCCCATACCGAACTGTAGCTCTCCTGAGACAGAGAATATTACACTTGTTACCTACAGTGGCTCACTCAGAAAACTAGAGCTCCCGTCCGGAACTGTAGCTCTCCTGAGACAGAGAATAATACACTCTTGTTACATACAGTGGCTCACTCAGAGAACTAGAGCTCCCATACGGAACTGTAGCTCTCCTGAGACAGAGAATATTACACTCGTGTTACCTACAGCGGCTCACACAGAGAACTAGAGATCCCATACGGAACTGTAGCTCTCCTGAGACAGAGAATAATACACTCTTGTTACCTACAGTGGCTCACTCAGAGAACTAGAGCTCCCATACGGAACTGTAGCTCTCCTGAGACAGAGAATAATACACTCTTGTTACATACAGTGGCTCACTCAGAGAAGTGAGCTCCAATACAGAACTGTAGCTCTCCTGCAAGAGTTCATATATGGCCATGGCTGCCATGGCTGATAATGTGGGCTGGACCAAATATGAACTTTCATTCAGCTTAAACAAGTTTTTTTTGGCTGTGACTGTGTACAGAGTATCTTGCATGGGCAAAAGTTTTCTGTATTAATTGGGAAGATTATTCTCCCTACATAAGCTAAAGAAAAAAAAATGAAATTTTGAGTATTGGAAATCAGATTTTCAGTATTTGAGTTGTTGGTACTCTCTCCCATGAGTCTTTTGGATACTTAATAACATTCACTGTTTCTGATGAAATGTGTATCTAAAAAGACTAAAAGTTTTGGCGAAAAAAAGGCAGAAACAGTCTTTAGTCCATAGTGCAGATTATATTTTACTTTCGTCATTTGAGATCAGAGGATATATTCTGAGAAATCTAAAATTTTGGATTGGTTTATACTCATATTCTAAACCATTGTTTTATATATTATTTGGACACTTTTTGATACTAATCAGTCTTTGAATCGACTGTCCAATTAAGATTAAAAAATCACAGCTTTTCTCTGTTTTCGTCTCCAGATATTGTCAGGGTCACTGAAGAGGCTTTATTGGCCAATACGTAGTCTGGCCCATGTTCCTTCTTCTGAACATATTCTCTGCTCTTGAAGGAACTCTTTAAGATTTTTAATTACAATATAAAAGTGCCTAAAATGCTGTTAAGCGAGTTCTGAAAATCAAAACTTTTCTTGTGGAGGCCCCATCCACAATCAGAGGGGGCACCCCCTTTCATTCTCCCCCTCTTCGCGCTGTCAGTGCTCGATCGGTTCATGTCTGCATGCAAAAATCAGGGGCAGGGGTGGGGGGGGGGTGTGGCTGGATCAAGCCATGGAATACAAACAGGAAAATTTGTTACACATTCACTAACAAGGTACATCGAATTTGTATTATGTGCGATCTGTCAAACTTGCTACAAAACAAAACGATGGGGTTCCAAAAATGTTGCGTTTTTCATGTCGGTTGAGTAAATGTTGATTAGACACCAGAGTTCATTCGTTTGGCCCTTAAATAGATTTTCGTTGAGATCGGGTCTACGGAGTCTCTCGAACAACACCAATCTTCAAAGCCTTTGGAGTTGTGCGCCTGTTGTTAATTAATATACAAAATAAATTCAGCCTGGTTAGCGAGGATATCAATGGAAATCACAGCAGTTTTTGGCGCTTTGTCTGCCGCACCGGACAGTTTATTGATCAAGGCAACTCTCTGGCACTTTGTCTGCCGCACCGGACAGTTTATTGATCCAGGCAACTCTCTGGCACTTTGTCTGCCGCACCGGACAGTTTATTGGTCAAGGCAACTCTCTGGCACTTTGTCTGCCGCACCGGACAGCTTATTAGTTAATGCAACTCTCTAAAGACACCCGCTCGTGAATCCTTTGGAGGTATTTTTTGCTTTAGTTTATAAAAGAAATGTCTCTGCCTCTTATGAACCTACTATAACAATTGTTTATAATGTTGTAAACGGTATGGTCAACTTATTATTTGTAAGAACTTACTCTCTGAATTGACTAATTCTCTAAGAGCATCTTGGTCCACTACACTTTGTAATACTGAACTTCCGCCATACAAGTTGCTACGATATCGTCTTCGCTCCCACGCATCTCGTCGCAGATCAATCTCCCTGGAATACACAAGAGTGCAGTTAAAGCAGACAGAAACAATTCTTCTTCATTGGGACAAAAGTCTTAAGGTGTAACCCCGTCCCCCTTGAATAATACTAAATACCGCTTTATTTTGAGCTTGACTATTGAATAAAACTTTAAAGACGAGCTTGAAATACAGAAGCCCATTCACGCCTGGTAAAATATCACAGGTACCTCCGTGGAGGTACCGCTAAAAAGTTGTGACAGGTGACGGTCCAAAAATAGACAAAAAAGGTATTCGTCTTTTTTTAATAAAATACATAATAACCAGGGAGTTTATTTAAAATCAAAGAGTGCTATTCGACCCTTATATACATCAAGTTTTGTCACAAGTCATATCCCCTTTAAGTTTACATATATACGGAAGATATGACTTTTGAAGTGGCTTTAAGATCAGTCGAAAGTACTCAAAACAAGAAAAAACGGTTGTTTTAGGTCCTAAATGCACTTTTCTTGCATAAGAATCTATTCATCTGGACACACTGACGTAAAGTAAACCTCCTTGTCCAAATATAAATGCCGATTAACTCCAAATAAAGCTGGATTCTGTAAAAAAAAAAACTGGAGGTGCCTGTGATGGCATGTAGTTGCCTGTGACATCCTAGGTTTTGACCTCCCTAAGCCAAAGGTTCTAGGGGAGCTTATAGGATGGGCCAATTAAAATAAAAAAATTCATTTGCAGCTGCTATGCTAATATATGCTAATAAAAACTTTAAAAGAATTCCTCTTTTTCAGAACCACTGGGCTGATTGCCTTGAAACTTGGTATGTAGCATCTGGGACTCTAGTACTAAAGTTATAGAAATGATGACCCTGGGATGACCTTGACCTATTTATAAGGCAAGGTCAATGTTTGTTCTGAGGCAGATGAATGGTTAAAAGCTGAAAAAGTATTTTTTTCTGTTGCTATTTTACTCTGTGTATATCGCAATAAGCTTCATTCGTAATTTCAATTCGGCTTAAGGTGGTGATTTATGGAAAATGTAAAAATCTGCATAAAACCATAAAAAAGTAATGTATCTCACTGAAAGTTAGCAGACTTCTTATTTTTTTGTTGTTCTTTACAGTTAAGAATACAAAATAGACGTGCTTTGCTGCTTAAAAAGTGTTTTTATAAGGAAAGATCAAAGGGTGATTTTCTGCGAATAAATCTGAAAAAATAATATCGTTATTGAAAATTTATGTAGTGCTGAAGGTGCATTATTGCATAATGAAGAGCGTCCTAGCAATTAATTATTCCAACTCTTTCTCAAATTGTAATGTAGACCAGATGAAAATGGTAGCTTTTTCTCAAATGTTCAACCATATACAAAGTAAATGTACACTGGACGCATTTATTAAATATAGGGTAGGCAAGCATACCTATGTTAACACCTACAGTATAAATAATACATAACTGACATGATCAGTGGTGTGTAGATGAAATTGTTCAACCTTGTTAAAATAGTCTCACCTGTGTGTTTTGACAAAACATTTTGGACACAGACTGCATCTTTTTTTCATTAGGTCAGCCTGATAATGTGTGAAAGAGTTTGAAAAAATAATTGCTTGGACGCTCTCCATTATGCAACAGGGTACTCTAAGCACTAAGTATATTTTCAATAACGATATTATTTTTTCAGATTTATTCGCAGAAAATTACTCTTTGATCTTTCCTTATAAAAACACTTTAATGCTGCATTTTGGGATTCTAAACTTTGAGAAACAACATAAAGAAGGCATCTGCTAAGTTTTGGAAAGATCAGTGTCATTTTGAGTATTTCATGCAGATTTTTGTCTTTGTCCCAAATCAGTGATTATCACCACCTTAATTCGGCTTTCAATCCTTTGAATTTGCTAGCATTTTTTGGGTTTGTAGAAATCAGACATATTATATATGTCAGTATATTGCTGTTTAATATGTGCATTGATTTTTCACTCGACTGAACTTGTAAAATCCAATGTATGTTACATTTGCAAGTTTTTGCATGTTTTGCACGTGCGCAGTTGTGCATACGTAGCTTTGCTAGCAGATAGACAGTCTACACTGATGGCAAAAGTAAATTCCCGCATACACTTTTACTTCTGTATTACTATCATAATTTTATACTTCTCTTAAAATTAGAAGAATACTGAAACTGGAATTCTGTAAACTGACGTTAACTTTGCTAAATACGTAGAACGCGCAATTGTAGTCGCTAGATAACCTCAGAAACTGTTTTCTGACAGCCATAGACATTGAATCGTTGGATGAAAATATACAAACACAGACCCTTGACTTGCAGTATGTCTATTAAACGCTATGTCAGAATCAGACGTCAGCGTCACAGACGAAAGAAATATTGTATTAACACTTTTATTTGTTGTAATGCTTTTAAGATAAAATTTGTACATTTCCTGTCAAGTCAAAATTTGTCTACGTTTTCAATTTTGCTTTTTATCTGAAAATTGACCGTTGTCCTTTTTAAAACAAATTTTAGCGTTTCCAATCATTCAAGTTCCCTTATTCTTTACCAGAACTGAAAGGAAAGAATTTTTGGTCGGTTTCAAATCACACAATATTGGCGCAAGTCTGAGATTTCCAAAAATGCTGGTGTTTGAAAAATAATGACAAGCTTTAAATCGTCAAGTTTCTACTTTTGCTGAGTATATTTTTATCGTATTCTGCAACGACAGCTTCTTTAGCTGTGACAAATGACTTCCATTTCCGCCGGTAACAGTCGTGCCGAAGCTCCTGTCTCTGAGCTCTATCTCAGGTCCGGGAAGTGGGGTAGGAAAGATAGGGTGCGAGGCAATGAGTGGCTAGAAAATAATGCCCGAATCTCCTCAGATTTCTATGATATCCCATAATCAATATAATTGATATGCCCCTGTTCTCCAAGCACCTAGCGCCGGGCCGGGTAGCGCAATCGGTAGGGTACCTGACTCGTAAGTCAGAGGTCCTGGGTTCGAATCCCGGTCTGGCCACATACTATCGTTTCTCCTTCCGCTGATTCAAGAAGGGCAGTTGTCAGTTACTGGCGAAAGTATGTGCACTTAGTACTGGTTAACCGCTTAGGAGGTCTAAGCCTGCCCAGGAATAGTGTGGTTAGGTTAACTGACCGTCCCGACATGACCTTAGTTGTTTACCGTGGACGTTAAGCATCAAATCAACCAACCAAAAAAATCCAAGCACCTAACATTAGTAGCTGCTCCCTAGCTCCCCAAAAATATTCAGGCATGTCAAGTTTTTTTTCTACAATGTTTTAACCGGAGTTGCATACCTTTAAAATTTCAATTATACGTGAAGCAAGTTGATTAAAAGATTTTTTTAAAAGAAATGGTATTTAGAAGGCATCTCTGCATAGCGCGGTCCCTACTTATTATCGGCCCTAGAGAGCCATGGGCCACAGCAACTAATTCGTGTTCAAGTTAAATGATGCCCGCTAAAAATGACTGCATATAGTCTCAGCTATTTTTTTCACTAAGCTTTTATTGACAGAGACCTAAGTATATAATTTGTTAAATGTTTTGCTATTATATATTATGTGATCTCGGCCCTCACATTTTTTATGTCCCCACCTTCGAAGAAGTTGAGGGGGCATATTACTTCTGGGTTGTGCGTCCGTGCGTGTGTCCGTCCGTGCCTCTGTTCGTCACGCATACCATATCTTAGGAACCGTGCCTGCTAGAGTTTTGCAATTTCATACATTTTGTAATTTCATCATAAAAAAGCTGACCCGTATTCTTTTCTTGTCCGAGTTGTCTCCCTATGTGGAGCTATGTCCCTTTCAAAAATCACAATAAAATATTGTCAGCAAGAAATATTGAAAAGAATGTAATCTAGGGGCTCAAAACTTTGCCAGCTTATTGGAGATGATGAGTAGATGAACTGATTAACTTTTGAACGAATTCCGTCAATTGTATCTGGAGTTTATTGCCCTTTGAAAAATTAATCATTTTACTTACACTTATCAGCAAGAAATCTCAAAAAGTATTTCAGCTAGGGACTTGAAACTAAGTCAGCTGATTGGAGATGATGAGTAGATACACTGATTAACTTTTAAACAAAACTCCGTCCTTTTTTGGAGTTATTGCCCTTTGAAAATTTCGGCATTTTAAACTTGTTAGCAAGATACCTTGAAAAGTATTTGAGCTAGGAACTTGAAACTAAGTCAACTGATTGGAGATGATGAGTAAATGGGCTGATTAACTTTTGCACAAATTACGTCATTTTCTTTGAGTTATTGCCCTTTGAAATTTCGTCATTTGAAGCTTGTCAGTAAGATATCTCGAAAAGAATTTGAGCTAGGGACTTGAAACTTTGTCAGCTGATTGGAGATGATAAGTAGATTAACTGATTAACTTTTAAATGAATTCCGCATATTTGTTTTAGTTATGGCCCTTTGAAAATTTCAGCAGTCTAAACTTGTCAGCGAGATTTCTCACAAAAATGTCTGAGCTTAGTGACTTGAAAATTGGTCTGCTGATTTGGAGATGATAAGTAAATTGACTAATTGACTTTAGGACAATGGCTGTCAAAGATTTTTAGTACAGACCATTTTCTTATAGGGTCAGGAATATGGTTAGGGGTATAGTGTTTTACAAACACCTTTTTCAGCTCATCATGACTTCTTTCCCTACACTGAAAGCCGGGAAATTATATTCGCAATTTTCCAAGAAAGTTAGTCCGTGTGGCTGTCATCCAGTCAGTCAGTCCATCCATTTGTCACAAATGCCACAGCTAACAGATGGGAAGATTAAACCTTAAAATGGTTGGTATAGTTGGGTATCACATCTACATGCGCTTACACAGTTCGGACTTAAGTTCCAAGTCTCTAGGTCCAAGTGGTGGAGCGAGTCTAAAACCAAAAAAAAAAAAAAAATAAAAATAAATAAATAAATGAAATATAAGATAACTAGAAAGTGTGTTTGTGAAACAATATACCCCAAACCACTAATGGTGGTTTAGATGTCTAAGCCTGGAAAGGGGCACATTTCTGTCACTGTTTATGTTAATTCCTCCTAAGCTAGATTATCTACATACTGACTCACAGCTGCATGCTAAATATCCTAGCTCAAACATTCTCTACATAATAATTATATAGTTAGAATTCTTGTTTTATCACGTCTAATTCAAATGGATGAGAATAAGCTAACCTTTGTATTTGGAGGACAAAAGGCAGCTAAGACTTGACAGCTGCAGTTTTTAAATCACCTGAAAATGTTGAGAAACTGTACCTCCATGATGAATGCTTTAAGGTGTTCAAAGACCTTAGAGGTTCCCCATCCTATAGGGAACAAGCTAAAAAGACTAGAAATGTTTTTCAGAGAAAACCTGATGTCCCGCCACCAGTCCAGTTCCCATCACCTCTAATGAATAAAAAGCCTGAAGAAATAAAATATCTTTGCAAGTTTGTTGAAATTCCATCCACTGGTTCAGGAGATATTTTTGGTACAATAAAGTGTCATCTAAGTCCTCCAGTGACCTTGAAAGTGAGGTCAAGGTCATCAAAATCTAATCAGCTCTTAAACTTATCCCAATAATGTATCCATGCAAGTTTGGTGAAATTCCATCCATTGGTTCAGGAAAAATAATCTCTTTAAAAAACTTTGACGTAAAAGTGGACGCTCTTGCTCAAATACTTTTTTTAGATATACTGATAACAAGATTTTTTACACAAGGAAGGTAACTCTAAAAGTACACATTTGACGGAGCTAAAAGACATATGGGTCTGCTTATTTTTTATGATCTGTTCATATACATGTACTTAATTTAAAAACCCTACACCCATTGGATTTTGAGTCAAGTAGCTGCATAAGTACTGACTATCAGAGAGAATAACTCCGTAATCACTTAATAAAAAGTTACCTTAACTTTATCACAATATTTCATACATTAAGAAATACTAATGCAACAAAAATCAAGTTCCCATGTCAAGCGGTTCAGATGTTGGAAAAACGCAAACTACAGGCCAAAAACACTTGTAAGACACTGACAATGGCAATTACTCTGTTATAAATATCGAAAGGACTTCTTCGATTAAGGCGAGGATTTTCCCCATTAGACCGGCGCGACAGGTCCGAATTTTCAAAAGTATAAAGTGTGCAATTTTTTCTTAGCGGAGCTTCCACAAATATGTAAGCCGTATGAAATCAGATCATTTGTGATTCAGACCCAAAGACATGGGGAGATAATCCAGTCTGACCCTACCTACCCTTAATTCAAGGTTTTCGCATACCTCAATTTTGGAGGTAATACAAATATTGAAATCAGTCATTCATTTCATACATTTTTGTCATAAATGCATGCTAAATACATGCATATCACAATACAAAGCAATGATTTTCTTCTTGTTACGCCTGACTGGCATTTAAACATGCAAAACCACAGTTATACTTCCGGTCAAAGCGGCCAAAAGAGAACGCTTCACTATAATTAAGATACAAGTACTTCCCCCCCCCCCCCCCCCCCCCCCCGTGACCCAGCATTTCCTTCAGGCAGCAGACTTATGCGATGCAAATACGCAATATATATGAGTGGGAAGCTGGGTCACGGGGGGGGACGATACTCAATAAACCAAAGAAGAAGAATGGTCAACAGTAGCACTGTGATCTTCAAGGATTTTATTGTGTACAATGACCTTGAAATGAGGTCAAGGTCACATACATATAGTCAAAACTATCCAGTGTTGTCTGTTATGTAAGTAATGTAAGTCAAAAAAGGGTGAAATGTACACAATAAATCATTATTTTAACGATCAGTTTGAGGATAATTTACAATTTATCTCAACAATGACGTCAACGTCAACGTATGTTTAACGTACTTTACATAGACACAAGCAGTTGAAAATTCATTTTCCATGCAAGTTACAAGTCATAGTCATAAATGCAAAGCAAAAGGCAGTGATCCGTATAACTTTTAAATCATGGGGAAAATCCACGCCTTAAGCATAGAAGTCCTTTGCCTATAACAAACCAAACCAAGATATTCCCAAGACAAATGCACACATTAAGTTTCAAGAAAATCCGTCAATAAAACTCAAGTTATCAAAAGGAAACGAAGTGCTCATGGACGGATGGACGGACAGACAAACGGTAGTACGCATGACGGACGGACGGACAGACACACGGCCAGCGGGAAAACATAATACCCGAATACCCGTCACTAACGATGTTCGTGAAGTTGGCTGCCAGTTGCCAGTTGCCATTTGCCTATTCAATCGGCAATTGGCAAATGGCAGCAAACTTCACATTCTAGATGCCAATTCTCGCGAATTGGCAACAGGTAACTGGCAACTAGATGCCAATTCGATTTGAGATGTTTTTACAGCTGAATAGGTAACTGGCAAACGGCATCCACATGCCAATTCGCAAATTCAAGTGAATTGGCAACTGACAACAGGCAGCCAGATGCCAATTCGAATCGATAGCGTTTTAGAGCATATCAGATGAAAAGGCAACTGGCAAACTGCATCAAGATGCCAATTCGCAGAATCTAGTCAATTGGCAACTGGCAGCCAGATGCCAATTCGCAAATTCTTGTGAATTGGCAACTGACAACTGGCAGATACGTGCCAATTCGATTTGAGAGGGTTTAAGACGATTAAAGCAACATAGGAAACCGGCAAACGGCAGCCAGATGACAATTCGCTAATTCTGAACTGGCAACTGGCAGACAGATGCCAATTCGATTCGAAAGGGGTTAAGACGATTAAAGCTAACTAGGAAACCGGCAAACGACATCCAGATGACAATTCGAAAATTCTTGCGGTATGGCAACTGGCAACTGGCAGCCAGATGCCAATTCGATTTCCGAGGGTTTAAGACGATTAAAGGTACAAAGGAAACCGGCAAACGGCAGCCGGATGCCAAATCGCAAATTCTTATGTATTTGCAACTGGCAACTGGCAGCCAGGTGACAATTCGATTTGAGAGGGTTTAAAATGATTTAAACTGAATAGGAAACCGACAAACGACATCCAGATGCCAATTCGCTAATTCATGTGAACTGACAACTGGCAGCGAGACGGTTTCAGACGATTAAAGATACATATGGAACCGGTAAACGGCAGCCAGATGCCAATTCAAATTTTTACATGAATTGTCAACTGGCAACTGGCAGCCAGATGCCCATTCGATTTGAGAGTGTCTAAGACGATAAAATGTAAATAGGAAACCTGCAAACGACATCCAGATGCCAGTTAGCAAATTCTTGAGAACTGGCAATTGGCAGCTGGCAGTCAGATGCCAATTCGACTTGAGAGTGTGTAAGACGATTTAAACTGAACAGGAAACCGACAAACGACATCCAGATGCCAATTCTTGTGAACTGGCAACTGGCAAATGGCAGTTAGATGCCAATTCGATTTTGAGACGCTTTCAGACGATTAAAGCTACATAGGAAACCGGCAAACGGCATCCTGAAGCCAATTCACCAATTCAACTGAACTGCCAACTGGCAGCCAAATGCCAATTCGATTTGAGAGTGTTTCAGATAATTAAAACCATGTCGGAAATCGGTAACGGCAGCCAGATGCCAATTCGCTATTTCTTGTGAACTGGCAACTGGCAGTCAGATGCCAAATCGATTTGAGAGGGTTTAAGACGATTAAAGCTAAATAGGTATCCGGCAAAATGCATCGGGATGCCAGTTCGCTAATTCTCGTGAAATTGGCAACTGGCAACTGGCAGCCAGATGCCAATTCAATTAGAGAGGTTTTAAGACGATTACAGCTTCATAGGAAACCGGTAAACGGCAGCCAGATGCCAATTCGAACATTTTTATGAATTGTAAACCGGCAACTGGCAGACAGATGCCTATTCGATTTGAGAGTGTTTTAGACGATACAAACTAAATAGGAAATCATCAAACGACATCCCGATGCCTATTCGAAAATTCTTGTGAACTGGCAACTGGCAGTCAGATCCCAATTCGACTTGAGACAGTTTCAGGCTATTAAAGCTACATTCGAAACCGGCAAACGGCAGCCAGATGCCAATTTGTTAATTCTAATTCTACTGAACTGGCAAATGGCAACTGGCAGCTAGATGCCAATTCTATTTGAGTGTGTTTAAATCGATTAAAAGGTACATACGAAACCGGCAGCCAGATGCCAATTCGAAAATATTTATGAATTTTTATGAATTGTCAACTGGCAACTGGCAGCTAGATGCCAATTCGAGCTGAGACGGTTTCACACGATTAAAGCTACATAGGAAACCGGTAAACGGCAGCCAGTTGACAATTCGCTAATTCTACTCAACTGGCAACTGGCAATTGCCAGCGAGATGCCAATTCGATTTGAGAGTGTTTAAGACGATTAAAGCTACGTAGGAAACCGGTAAACGGCAGCCAGATGCCAATTTGAAAAAAATATGAATTGTCAACTGGCAACTGGCAGCCAGGTGACAATTCGATTTGAGAGGGTAAATGCTGATTAAACTTTATGGGAAACCGGAAAACGACATCCAGATGCCAATTTGCGAACTCTTGTGAACTGGCAACTGGCAGTCAGATGCCAATTCGATTTGAGACGGCATCAGATGATTAAAGCTACACAGGAAACCGGAAAACGGCAGCCAGATGCCAATTCGCTAATTCTCCTGAACTGGCAACTAGCAGTCAGATGTCAATTCGATTCATGAGGTTTTAAGACAATTTAAGCCATGTAGGAAACCGGCAAACGGAAGTTAGATGCCAATTCGCTTATGCCTGCGAATTCGCTAATGCTTGCGAATTGCCAACTGGCCACTTGCAGCCAGATGCCAATTCGATTTGAGAGGGTTTATAAATATTAAAGCAACATAGGAAACCGACTAATGGCAGTCAGATGCCAATTCCAATTTTTTATGAATTGGCAACTGGCAACTGGCAGCCAGAAGCCAATTCGATTTGAAATGTTTAAATCGATTAAAGATACAAAGGAAACCGGTCAATGACAGCCAGATGCCAATTCGAAATTTTTTTTATGAACTGGCAACTGGCAGTCAGATGCCATTTCGATTTAAGACGGTTTCAGACGATTAAAGCTACATAGGAAACCGGCAAACGGTAGCCAGATGCCTATTCCCTAATTCCACTGAACTGGCCACTGTCAACTGGCAGCGAGATGCCAATTCGATTTGAGAGTTTTTAAGTCGATTAAAGCTACAGAAGAAACCGGTAAACCGCAGCCAGATGCCAATTCGAAAATTTTTATGAATTGTCAACTGGCAACTGGCAGCCAGATGCCCGTTCGATTTAAGAGGGTTTATGCCGATAAAGCTATATAGGAAACCGGCTAACGACATCGAGATGTCAATTTGCAAATCCTTGTGAACTGGCAACTGGCAGTCAGATGCCAATTCGATTTGAGACGGTTTCAGATGATTAAAGCTACATAGGAAACCGGAAAACGGCACCCAGATTCCAATTTGCTAATTCGCCTGAACTGGCAACTGGCAGTCAGATGCCAATTTGATTCATAAGTGTTTAAGACAATTTAAGCCATTTATGAAACCGGCAAACGGTAGTCAGATGCCAATTCGCTCATGTTTGTGAATTCGATAATGCTTGCGAATAAGCAACTGGCAACTTGCAGCCAGACGCCAATTCGATTTCAGAAGGTTTAAGACGATTAAAGCAATATAGGAAACCGGCAAATGGCAGCCAGATGCCAATTTCAAAATTTTTATGGATTGGCAACTGGCAACTGGGAGTCAGATGCCAATTCGAATTGAGACGGTTTCTGGCAATTAAGGCTACATAGAAAACCGGCAAACGACAGCCAGATGCCAATTCGCTATTTCTTCTAAACTGGCAACGGTTAACTGGAAGCGAGATGCCAATACGATTCAGAGGGTTTCAGATGATTAAAACTACAAAGGAAACCGGCAACGGTAGCCAGATGCCAGTTCGCTTATTCTCTTTAACTGGCAACTGGCAACTGGCAGTCAGAAGTCAGTTTGATTTGAGAGGGTTTCAGATGATTAAAGCAATGTAGGAAACTGACAAACGGCAGCCAGATGCCAATTCGCTAATTCTCCTGAACTCGCAACTAGCAACTGGCAGCCAGATGCCAATTCGATTCATGTGTGTTAAAGACAGTTAAAGCCATGTAGGAAACTGGCAAACGGAAGCCAGATGCCAATTCGAATATTTTTGCGAATTGCCAACTGGCAGCCAGATGCCAATTCGATTTGAGAGCGTTTAAGATGATTAAACAACACAGGAATTCGGGATACGGCAGCCAGATGCCAATTCGATTTTTTAAAAAATGAATTGGCTACTGGCAATTGGCAGCCAGATGCCAATTTGATTTTAGACTGTTATAGACGATTAAAGCTACATAGGAAACGGGTAAACGGCAGCCAGATGCCAATTCGAAATTTTTTATGAATTGTCACTGGCAACTGGCAGCCAGATGCAAATTCGATTTTAGAGGGTTAATGCCGGTTAAAGCTAAAAGGGATACCGTCAACGACATCCAGATGCCAATTCGTTAATTCGAGTGAACTGGTAACTGATAGTCAGATGCCAATTCGATTTGAGACGGTTTCAGACGATTAAAGCTACTTCGGAAAAAGGCAAACGGCAGTCAGATGCAAATTAGCTTACTCTCCTGTACTGGCAACTGGAAGTCAGACGCCAATTCGATTTAAGAGGGTTTAAGACAATTAAAGCCCTGTAAGAAATCGGCAAACGGCAGTCAGATTCCAATTCGCTATTTTTTGCGAATTGGTTACTGGCAAATGGCAGCCAGATGCCATTTCGATTTGAGAAGGTTTATGCCGATTAGAGCTAAATAGGAAACCGGTAAACGACATCCAGATGCGAATTCGCAAATTCTTGTGAACTGGGAACTGGCAACTGGCAGTCAGATGCCACTTCGATTTGAGAGGGTTTAAGACGATTAAAGCTAAATAGGTATCCCACAAAAGGCCGCCAGATGCCAGTTCGCTAATTCTTGTGAATTGGCAACTGGCAACTTGCAGCCAGATGCAAGTTCCATTAGAGAGGTTTTAAGACGATTTCAGCTTCATAGCAAACCGGTGAACGGCAGCTAGATACCAATTGTTTAAGACGTTTTAAACTAAATAGGAAATCAACAAACGACATCCAGATGCCAATTCGCAAATTCGTGTGAAATGGCAACTAGCAGTCAGATGTCAATTCGATTGGAGACGGTTTCAGTCGATTAAAGCTACACAGGAAACCGATAAATGGCAGCCAGATGCCAATTCGCTAATTCTCCTGAACTGGCAACTGACAGACAGATGCCTATTCGATTCATGAGTGTTTAAGAAAATAAAGGCCATGTAGTAAACCGGCAAACGGCAGTCCGATGCCAATTCGCAAAAATTAGCGAATTGGCAAATGGCATCTGGCTGCCGTTTACCGGTTCCATATGAAGCATTATTCGACTGAAACCGTATCAAATCGAATTGGCATCTGACCGCCAGTTGTCAGTTGCCAGTTCACAAGAGTTTGCGAATTCGCATCTGGGTGTCGTATGCCGGTTTCCCATTTAGCTTTAATCGGTATATACCCTCTCAAATCGAATTGGCATCTGGCTGTCAGTTTTGCAAAAAAAAATCGAATCGGCATCTGGCTGCAGTTTGCCGATTTCTTACATGGATTTAATTATCTTTAACAATCACAAACCGAATTGGCATCTGACTGCCAGTTGCCAGTTGCCGGTTTAGGAGAATATACGAATTTCCGTCTGACTGCCGTTTGTCGGTTTCCTATCTAGCTTTAATTGGCATAGACCCTCTCAAATCGAATTGGCATCTGGCTGCCAGTTGCCAGTCGCCAATTCGCAAAAATTTTGGAATTGGCATCTGGCTGCCGTTTGCCGATTTCCTACCTGGCTTTAATTGTCTTTAACACTCTCAAATCGAATTGGCATCTGACTGCCAGTTGCCAGTTCAGTTCGTCTGATTCCCTATCAAATCGAATTGGCATCTGGATGTCGTTTGCCGGTATTTAGCTTTAACCGGCATTTACCTCTTAAATCAAATCGGCATCTGGCTGCCAGTTGTGAGTTGACAATAATAAAAAATCTTGAAATGGTATCTGGCTGCCGTTTACCGATTTCCTATGCAGCTTTAATCGTCTTTAACACTCTCAAATCGAATTGGCATCTGGCTGCCAGTTGCCAGTTGCCTGTTTATAAAAATTTTCACTTTGGCAAGCATAAGCGAATTCGCAAGCATTAGCGAATTGGCATCTGGTTCCGTTTGCCGGTTTCCTACATGGCTTAAATTGTCTTAAACACTCATGAATCGAATTGGCATCTGACTGTCAGTTGCCAGTTCAGTAGAATTAACGAATTGGCATCTGGCTGCCGTTTTCCGGTCTCCTATGTAGCTTTAATCATCTGAAACTGTCTCAAATCGAATATGCATCTGACTGCCAGTTGCCAGTTCAGAAGAATTTCCGAATTGGCACCTGGATGACGTTTGCCGGTTTCCTATATTTCTTTAATCGTCTTAAATCTTCTCAAATCGAATTGGCATCTGGCTGCAAGTTGCCATTTGCCAATTCGCAAGCATTAGCGAATTCGCAAGCATTAGCGAATTGGCATCTTGCTTCCGTTTGCGTGTTTCCTACATTGCTTCAATTGTCTTGAACACTCATGAATCGAATTTGCATCTACTGCCAGTTGGCAGTTGCCAGTTCAGTAGAATTAGCGAATTGGCATCTGGGTGCCGTTTTCCGGTTTCCGATGTAGCCTTTATCATCTGAAACCGTCTCAAATCGAATTGGCATCTGACTGCCAGTTGCCAGTTCACAGGAATTTGCTAATTGGCATCTGGATGTCGTTTGCCTATTTCCTATATAGCTTTAATCGGCATAAGCCCAAGATCAAATCGGAATCTGGCTGCCAGTTGCCAGTTGACAATTCATAAAAATTTCGAATTGGCATCTGACTGCCAGTTGCCAGTTCACAGGAATTTGCTAATTGGCATCTGGATGTCGTTTGCCGATTTCCTTTATAGCTTTAATCGGCATAAACCCAAGATCAAAGCGGAATCTGGCTGCCAGTTGCCAGTTGACAATTCATAAAATTTCGAATTGACATCAGGCTGCCGTTTACCGTTTTCTTTTGTAGCTTTAATCGTCTTAAACACTCTCAAATCGAATTGGCATCTCGCTTGCAGTTGCCAGTTAGCAGTTCATTAGAGTAAGAAAATTGGCATCTGGCTGCCGTTTGCCGGTTTCCTGTGTAGCTTTAATCGTCTGAAACCCTCTCAAATCGAATTGGCATCTGACTGCCAGTTGCCAGTTCACAAGACCTTTCGAATAGGCATCTGGATATCATTTGCCGGTTACCTATTTAGCTTTACTTGTCTAAAACACTCACAGCTCGAACTGGCATCTAGCTGCCAGTTGCCAGTGGACAATTCATAAAAAATTTCGAATTGGCATCTGGCTGCCCTTTACTAGGTTTCGTATGTACCTTTAATCGATTTTAACACTCTCAAATCGAATTGGCATCCGGCTGCCAGTTGCCAGTTCAGTAGATTTTGGGGAAATTGGCATCTGGCTGCCGTTTGCCAGTTTACGATGTAGCTTTGATCGTCTGAAACCGTCTCAGATCGAATTGGCATCTGACTGCCAGTTGCCTGTTTCCAGTTCACATGAATTTGCAAATAGGCATCTGGGTGTCGTTTTATGATTTGCTGTTTAGTTTAAATCGTCTAAACTCTCAAATCCCATAGGCATCTGTCTGCCAATGCCAGTTTACAATTCATATTTTTTTTTTCGAATTGGCATCTGGCTGCGTTAACCGGTTTCCTATGTAGCTGTAATCGTCTTAAAACCTCTCAAATCGAATTGGCATCTGGCTGCCAGTTGCCAATTCTAAAGAATTAGCGAATTGGCATCTGGCTGCCGTTTGCCGATTTCCGACATGGTTTTTTAAAATTGTCTTAAAGCATCTCAAATCGAATGGGTATCAGCCTGCCAGCTGGCAGTTCCGTAGAATTGGTGAACTGGCATCTGGCTGCCATTTGCCGTTCCTATGTAGCTTTAATCGTCTGAAAGCGTCTCAAATCGAATTGGCAACTGACTGCCATATGCCAGTTGCCAGTTCACAAGAATTTGCGAATTGCTATCCTGATGTCGTTTGTCGCTCTCCTATTCAGTTTAAGTCGAAACACTCTCAAGTCGAATTGGCATCTGGCGTCGAATTTGTGAATTGGCATCTGGATGTCGATTGCAAGTTTCCAATTCAGTGTTTACCGTCGTAGACACTCTCAATTCGAATTGGCATCTTGCTGCCAGTTGCCAGTTGGCAATTCATAAAACATTTCGAACTGGCATCGGGCTGCCGTTTTCATGTTTCCTATGTAACTTTAATCATCTTAAACCCTCTCAAATCGAATTGGCATCTGACTGCCAGTTTCCAGTTGCCAGTTCAGGAGAATTAGCGAACTGGTACCTGGCTGCCATTTGCCGGTTTCCTATGTAGCTTTAATCATCTGAAACCCTCTGAAATCGGATTGGCATCTGATTGCCAGTTGCCAGTTCACAAGAATTCGCGAATTCGCATTTGCATGTCGTTTGCCGGTTTCCTATTTAGCATTAATATGCATAAGCCCTCTCAAATAGAATTGGCATCAGGCTGCCAGTTGCCAGTTGACAGTTCACTAGAATTTGCGAATTGGCATCTGGCTGCCAGTTGCCAATTGACTGGGCATCTTGATGCCGTTTGCCAGTTGCCTATTCACCTGGTATGCTCTAAAACCCTATCGAGGCGAATTGGCATTTGGCTGCCTGTTGCCAGTTGCCAATTCCCTTTATTGCGAATTGGCATGTGGCTGCCGTTTGCCAGTTACCTATTCAGTTGTAAAAGCATCTCAAATCGAATTGGCATCTAGCTGCCATTTGCCTGTTGCCAATTCGCTAGAATTGGCGAATTGGCATGTAGAATGTGAAGTTAGCTGCCGTTTGCCAATTGCCGATTGAATAGGCAAATGGCAACTGGCAACTGGCAGCCAACTTCACGAACATTCACTAACGATGGCTTTTATATAAGCATATTGCTTACTGTCAGATCCTGTACCATTATTTACTTTTGTATTATATATATGTAATTTCTATAAATAAAATATTGTTTAAAACATAAAAATCAGGTTCCTTGGTCAAGCCAGTCAGAAGTTGGAAAATGCCAAAGTCACCAAAGGAGCATAACTTGCTTATTTTTAGGACGGAATTTGCCCAAAAGTAAACCAGATAATCTACATCTTAGCTCCCAGCAGTATGCAAAATATGAGCATCCTAATTTAAACGGTATTACCAGGATTTTGGGACCAATCATTCATGTATTTTTTTCGAAAATGGAGCATAATTCTGTAAGTACAGCCGGCAGACCAGGTATGTTTTTTTACCACATTTGTCTGCTCCGAGCATGCGTTAACATTCCAGTTTTGGTCACCAAGAGCATGCTCCAGGGTGCTCCGAGCGTATTTTTCTAAATCAAGCTGGGGAACCACATAAAGATAAAGTTCGCGCGTGCTCACACACAAAAAAAACGGCGCGTGGAGCAACCACTGCTCAAAATATATAGAACTAGGAGTGTGCATATACAATCCAATTGGTACACTTCAACTGTCTGGCTTCCCCAAATACAATATAAGTATACTCAAAGTTAGTGTCACAGATTATATACTGCTAGACTATACAGGTGTTGACTATATACAGGAATTCTTGCTCTAAAATGCAGTTTTCGTCAATAGCGAGCATGCTCGGAGTGACCATATTTGGGCAGTTAACGCATGCTCGGAGCAGCCATATTTGGTATAAAAACATAGCTCGGCAGACGGGAAAAGATGGTCTACCTACCTCTGAATTATCAAGGCCCCAGCAGTTATTGTTCTTGAGAAAAAAACAACCTATGATTATGTTGCCATTGTCAGGTCAGGCAAAACCTGCTACTGGTACCATGTAAACCAGTACTACCTGTTGCATGTGGGCAGATGGGGCTCATCAACCTGGGAAGGTGTCCTGTCCAAGAGTTACTAGCCTCTAATTAAAACTAGAAGGGGTAGGTGGAGCCCTTAGCCTTGGCAGGCAGTCCACATAGGAGTTCATTGCTAGGTCTCTAAACAAAACCTATTAACAAACCTTTGAACACAGCACCATTGGGCGGAAGTCTTCCTAGAAGAAGTCAACGGCCAGAGTGGAACTCAAAACTAAATCAAGTGTTAGCAGCTAGACCCGAGCGAGCCCTGCTCAGCTTGGTGAAACAGCTAGATTAAGGGGGTCATTGATAGGTAGGGACAGGCCCCGATTAATCAAGTCAGGCAATAACTTGATGGGAGGAAATATGACTCTCCCACCTCCATGAGTCTCCCAACCGTATGTGTCAACAAGGGGTGGTGTTAACACAACATCACTGGGCGGAAGTCTTCCAAGAAGAAGTCAACGGCCAGGGCGGAAGAACTCTGAGTCAACGGCCATGTGTTCGTGACCAAGGCGAGCCATACACTAACCGTGGATTTCGGCTGTGGTCAACATATATAGCCTGGAGAGGGATGGGCTCCGTCAGGCTGAACTCTGCCCTAGAAACATCATGGTTGACAACTTAAACAACACCATAATACCGGATCGGTCGCAGCCCGGGTTAACAATGACCGCGCCTACTGTTAGACACCGGGACGTAGGTGACAAGTATGCAGCTGGTGTATAGTCTGTTTGCTCCCAAATGCAAACGGCATCCCCAATAGTTTCTCAAAATTGGTTAGAGGCAGAAGATGTTTGACTTGCTCATTCTTAATTTTCATCCTATACATAACAAAATCATAATTTTGCAAAAATGTGAGGCTTTGCATAAAAAGTTTCTAGACAAAAATGGATCTATAATATGTCATTTTCACCTCTTTATTACAAGGGAGTAAAAGTTGGCTGTTGGAATTCCCGTTTAGTCTTACGTATCAGAGCATGCGATCAATGTATGATATCCCTAGAACAAAATTTGCAAAATTAACTGAAATTTTATTCTGAATCAATTTTTTCTACATTTTGTTTCACCCATTTATCATCAAATTTTGAAACATAAACCTTTTACTCGCAAAAACTATATAATTTACAACATAGTATCACCTGACCAGTGACACCATGCGTTACGCGTGCGGACAACTAATCTATAATTTTCCTCAAAATTATATTTTGAAACTAAAAAGTTTCTTTTGAAAACTACCCATTTTTAGAAGATATTTTAACTGAATTTTACAAGGGAGTAAGTTTATTTATGAAACAGCCTTAGAATGGTCAATATTTACCTATGTCAGTTGTTAGTTAATTGTTCAGAGTTACTCAATGGCACCTGTGTACCTGTTAATCTTTTCATCTGAGTAAAAATGAAGGTCACTTATTTATTGGTTGTGAAGAGAATTGATTGGTGGTGAATAGAATTATTTTATCTTTCTTGTTTGTGATGCATATATGGGCATTGCTTATAGCTATTACATTAAAGGACCTCTGACAGTATCAATGCATATTTGCCTATTTTTCGACAAATTATTGCACCTTCCTCAGGCAGCAAAAGTAGAATCATTTCGCATTAACATGTAGACTTATGTACTATAAAGATGTTTTAACAGTGATTTTGAAATATTATCATGTCTCTAGACTAACTTAAACCGATTTTATCAAGAGGGGTACATGAAATTTTCGGTCTCTGAAAATATGTCCATTTTTTGTTTTTTCTAATTTATAAAAACTTTAATTGATAACTATGTGAAAATTGACATTGACACTACTGTTGCTGATATTATGCAATATTTTTTCAATAATAAGGCCTTCAGCCTATTTTTAGATATAAAGGGTGTAAGTACCCCACCCACTTTTTCAGTTTTTCAGCTGTAGAGTATCTTTTCCTCCCGTGCCTCAGCAAGCCACTCACATATAATGTGTGTTATGATAGTACACACATACATGCAAAGTGGTTAGCTGAGGCATGGGGGGAAAAGTATCTTTAAAAAACTTTTCCTGTTTCCATTATGTTCAATTGTAAAATTTGGCTTTATTCACCATAAAATGAGGTCTGTGTGCTAAAAAATCAGAAATTAAATTCATAGCCAGTTAGGGGAAATTGAGAGCTACAAGTTTCAAGAGAAATTCTTGGGTGTATCAAAAATTCAATTTTGACTAATTTTATAGGCAAATTAACATTACAACTATCAGAGGTCCTTATTGTACTCCCCATACTTCAGCTGAAAATTTTGTAAATTTTTGTAAAGGATTTAATAGACAAAAGCAAAAAATCGACAAGATAAAATTCTGAAAGTCAGTTTCCAGTTATGTATTAGTTTGTCAATACTAGTGGAGAAAAAAATCAATTTTATAACCAGTAATAAAAAAGAAAATCTGCAAAATGACCCGTTTTATAGACAGCAAATGGCCTATAATGGATTTGTTTTTACAAAAGCATCCAAAAATTTGTATTTTTCGTATTCTATTATGTATAGTTATGGGAATCATTAGGACAGAACATTTGATGGAACTTTCACCGTTTTCAAGAAAATAAGCAAAACCCCGTTTGCACTTGGCAGCAAACGTGGACTATACCACAGATTAGTAAGTTCAGAGGTAGGGAGGACATCTCAGTTGGAACCTGGAATGTGAGGACTCTGAGGCCAGCTGGGAAGCTTGAGGAGCTGACACATGCAATGGACAGGTATCACTGGAACATACAGGGACTCTGTGAGATGCGCTGGAAAAACTTTGGTGAGGTGTCAACAGACGACAGACACATGGTTTATTTCAGTGGAGAAGAGGACAAACATAAGTATGGGGTTGGATTTCTTGTGCATAAGGACATGGTGAGTACTGTCCTGGGATGCCGACCAGCCTCCAGCAGACTGATTTCTATTCGCCTGAGAGCAGCTCCTTTCAACATCACCATCATACAGGTTTATGCACCAACATCTGGGCATGACGACAATGAGGTAGAACACTACCAGCAACTCCAGGAAATCATAGACCAAACACCCAAGAAGGACATTCTGGTTGTACAAGGGGATTGAAATGCTAAAGTTGGAAAGGATGCACAGGCAGACTGGGAAAACGTTTGCGGACCCTACTGCAATGTCGAGACAAATGAGAGAGGTCTCAGACTTCTAGAGTTTGCAGCCTAGTATTGACAAACACCCTTGGCCCTCACAAACCATCAAGAAGATGGACGTGGCACAGTCCAGATGAGAAACACCACAATCAGATTGATTACATCCTGGTGAGGAAGCGATTCCGATCAGGAGTCAACATCCATAGGACAAGGAGTTTTCCTGGAGCAGACATAGGAAATGACCATGACTTGGTGATGATGACCTTCCGAGTTCGTCTGAAAAAGGCTAGAAAGCCAACCCAGCCAAGACTTAAGTTTGATCTTGAGAAGCTAAGGGACCCAGATGTGGCAGGCACTTTTCAAGCAACAATAGGTGGGAAATTTGCACCACTCATTGGTCTGAGGGATGATGACATGGACATAGATACCATGATTACCACCTACAATACAGTAGTGACTGAGGCAGCCAGTGAGATACTTGGGAAGGAACGTCGCAGGAAAAAGCCCTGGGTCACCAAAGATGTTCTCGACCTCTGTGATTAGAGGAGAAATTTAAGAAGCAGGAGGAGCTGAAGAATAAGCAAACAAGAGGATTCAAGAGGCGGTGAAGAAAGCGAAGGAGGACTGGATAGCTAGTCAGTGCGAGGAGATTGAAACTTGCCTGAACAAAAACAACGGCAGGAAAGCATACCCACGCAGTACAATCTTTAAGCCCAATATTTACGGGCGTTGAAAGAATTAGGCGAACTTCCGGGTAAGTGAGGCTACAAAATTGATGTAAACAAATCGAGGATTGATTTAGCTGCAAGGTAAAACTTATATTTTACACACTTCCAAGGAGAAACATTGCATGTCCGTGTGTGCAGTCTAAAGTTAATTGATGTGACTTGTCAATGAAGTCGATGAGAGAGTATAAGATCCCACAGTTTTATTGTGTAAACTGTCGAAAAATTTGAGTCGAAGCCGTGGTTGTCGCCTGTCCTGTCAAGTGACGTCAAGATATGACGAATTCCAATTTTCTGTATTCTCTGTGCTCTACATTCTTAATCCATCATCAGTTTTGTGCAATACACAGTAAACGAACACGAAGTGACGTTATAAAATACAGTGCCGTCAATTTGTTTTTGGTATAAGCGATTTTATGGGCGGTGATGAATGGTGTACGGCATGGTTAACGCGGAGGTTGCTTAGAATGTCTCAGATGTCAGCAGACATTCTAGGCCTAGTTGTTCAAAACATCGTTAGCTAGGGATGCCATTAGTGGTCGATGCTTTGGCAATTATTCCAGTACCTTCCACCGTAAGTACTACTCACTGTTCTACTGGTGATAAATAAAACTCCGATCTGGCCATGATTTGAGTACCTATGATCGTTGGTTTTCCACAGTGACCTTTTGACAATGTTGAATACTAACTTTGATATAAAAAAAACATCGGACTGATCAAAACTGAAGTACCTATCGCCGTCAGTAGTCCACACTGTCAGTAGGACAGTGTGGAATAATGACGATGATAAATAAACCTATTTGGCCCAATTTGGTAATCCCATTATTGTTAATATTTCACACTGTCCTACCAGTTATGTGGAATACTAACAACGATAGCTACTTCAATTTGGTGCACACTGGAGTATCTATCAGTCTTAGTATTTCACACTGCAAGTTTGGTAGTTTAGAATATAAACGATGATTGATACATAGACAGCGGACCGGGTTAGAATCCCGCTTTAGGCGAGAGTCTTTCCTACCGTAAACGGGGTTCCACACAGCCTTTCATTATCAGTCTCATCGTCCTGATATGACTGAAATATTGTTGAAAAGGGCGTAAAAATCGCAAGCCATCTATCTATCCATCCTCATGGTATTGATATTTCCACAGTTTTGGAAAAGAATCACAGAAATAAACAGATGTGGAATGCCCCTTTGTAGAAAAGTTTTTACATTTTGCCACTAATTGACCAAATACATCAATGTAGAAACGTCCCTATAGATAGACACTTCCACATTTGCTAAAAATTGACCAAAATCGCCTAATGTCGAAACGCCCCTTTAAGAGATTATTCCATATTATCCCCCTCCCCTCCCCCCAGCCCCAAAAATAAATAAATAAATAAAATGAAATAAAATATTGGGCCTAAAATCAACAAATGTGGAAACTTTAAATACAGACTACTGACAATGTGGAAAACTTAAGTTGAATTATCATTCGATCTGTCCGAAATTGGAGTGCTTATCATCGTTAGTATTTCACACTGTACTTTTGAAAGATACATCGGTTTGATCCACAATGGGTTCGCTAACGATAATTTCCACCCTGTCAGAAGGACTGAGTGGAATACTAACAATGATAAATACACCAATTTTGCCCAAATTGGAGTACCTAGTAGGACAGTGTGGAATACTTACAATGATAAATATACCAATGTTGCAAAAATTGGAGTACCTATCATCGTAAGTATTCCACACTGTGGTTAAAAACGATGATAAATACACTCATCTAGGCATAATTAGAGTACCTACCATTGTTAGGGACGAGTCATTTATTACCAGGTGGGGGGCCGGGTACATTTAGGGGGGGGGGTCGGAATTTTTTTTTGGTGATGTGCAGGGGGGGGGGGGGGTCGGAAATAAAAAAGCCATGGAGTAGGGGGGGTCATATATTTTATTAGGCATATTGGGGGGGGGGGGGTCAGAATTCTTTCATCGGTCTACATTTTTAAAAAATGTCTCAGCTACTGGGAGGGCTTTGCCCCCCAGACCCCCCCCCATTACTCTTAACATTTCAGACATAAGAGCATTTACGGGAATGACAAACAAAAACTTATTAGCTTGCTAGTAGAACAGTGTACAGACGATTTTATTCTCAATTACATTTAATGCCTGTGTTTGTAATACCAGCTTGTCATCAGCAAAGCTACTGTGGCTTCAGGGGCCTGCGCCTCCACACCCTGCCTCCCCGTTATTATTATTAACAGTTTATTGAGCATTCGACAATAGTTTTCAAGATGCCTTTATATGACATTGAGATCGGCTTCATAAGATCTGAGATATATATTTATTCTGATTCCAGATGATTTGGGTCAAAAATAATTTTCTTTTGAAACACATGACATTTTCCGTTATAAGCACGTGATGATGACATACGTTGTCCATCCTGTATGTCTAAAAACCCAAAATCCATATGTTAATAATGCATGGCTTCGGGTATTTGCTTATACAAGCATCAAGACCATTAACCACCCTTAAATAAATATAAAAATAAATTCGAAAATGAGCTGATTCTAAATAAAACATCATTTCGGATCAATTATGTGTTGAAGTTTAGAATCCAGTGATAATTGTAAGAGAATGTGACAGGCAACACGAGAAAGCCAAAAAAGTGGTTGTGCACATAGTGCAGACTCAGATCAGCCTGGGCATCAGCCAGTCTGATGAGAGTCTTGGCAGTGCGCTTTAAGGGCAGTTAAGGGTCTGAGCTACCTCCATGCGGACAGCGAAGACTGATCAGACTGAGTGAATGCCCATGTTGATCTGAGTCTGCGCTGGGCGCATACTTTGTTGGTTTTCTCGTGTCGCCGGTCATGTTGTTTTACACGTGTGAACATTACTTAAATTTTGTTACACATTTTAAGAAGAGTAACATGAAGCTTTCTGTGGTCAGTTTGCCACTAGGTAAAGCTTAAACAGACATGGTCTTATATAAAACTTTTCTGTATTCTTTGAACCGTGGCAGTATATCTGGTCATGACGTGAACATGTGTTTTCACTTTATTATTTGACCATGGCATATCTTAATTTTCATATAAAAATGCTATTATCTCTAGTCACAACACTTTAACCGGTGACACGAATTTCAACGCCGTAAATGTTGGCCTAGCTATAGCCTCACTGTCCAAGATATGCCCTAGCAATGTTTGCCTTTTATTCTTTCTGAGGCATTTTACTGTTTTGGGGGAATTTCCACTATACATATCTAGAAAATATCCAAACTAAGCAAAACTTACCTTGCTGTTAGACAACGTCCAGCTTTTCAAACTTTTTAATCGAAAATAAAGGCACTGGTGTCAGTCGTTCACACGAGACTTGTGACATTAACTAACTTGTAACAGACTCACCGTTTGCACGAGACAAGAGATTACCATAATGATTAATAAATTCTTGTCTATTCTATATGTAGTAAAGACTGCACTTAGTTTAATCTAAAACAATAAATGCGAACGTATATTTTTGTGTGATTTTCTGATGCCATTTGGGAATCTCCGGCGAAAAAACGGCCATACTTCTACCTCACCTTTACGCTTTGGGCTTAAAGATTGTACTGCGTGATACCAGCTGGTGAAGGATCTAACTTCAGAGAAACAGGGTAGATCCACAACTATCCAGGACAAGTCTGGGAAATGCCTTACAGAGGAACCAGAGATTCTCAGCAGATGGACAGAATATTGCTTAGAACTATACAACCATGAGACTTACGGTGACAATGCGGTTCTGGACTGCAATCAGCCCCCAGAAGAAGATCAACAACCGATCCTTCGTGAGGAAGTTGAGATTGCAGTAGCAGCACTAAAGAAGGGAAAATCTGCTGTTGATAATATACCAGTAGAACTTGTTCAAGCTGGCGGGGAGACCATGATTGATGTTTTAACAGATATCTGTAACAAGATCTGGAGAACGGGAGAATGGCCTACCCCATGGACTCAGTCGCTGATCATTACGCTCCCTAAAAAAGGCAACCTACAGCTCTGCCAGAACTACAGAACCATCAGCCTCATCAGTCATTCAAGCAAAGTCATGCTGAAAGTCATCTTGAATAGGCTTTAAACCACAAGCCGAAGAGATAATCGCCGAAGAACAGGCTGGGTTCCGAGCAGCAAGGAGCACCACAGAACAGATCTTCAACCTTAGAATCCTGTGTGAAAAGTATCTCCAACATCAGCAGAATCTGTACCATGTCTTCATTGATTTAAAAAAAAAGCCTTTGACAGGGTATGGCATGCAGCCTGTGGGCCACCATGCGGAAGCACAATATCAGTGCAAATCTAGTTCGCACCATTAGCTATACGACAAGGCTACAAGTACAGTCCTGATAAATGGTAGCACAGGAGAATGGTTCAGAACAACAGTTGGAGTAAGACAAGGATGTCTTCTGTCACCCACCCTCTTCAACATTTTTCTCGAACGGATCATGTCTGATGCTCTGGAAGAACATGATGGAAAGGTTAGCATAGGCGGCAGAAACATTACCAATCTGCGGTTTGCCGATGACATAGACGCTCTAGCTGAGGAAGAGCAGGAACTAGAATCTCTAGTTGAAAGTCTCGACCAAACCTGCACAAGACATAAGATGGAGATTAGTGCTGAGAAGACCAAACTGATGACGAACAGCGCAGATGGCATCCAGAGGGAGATCAAGGTAAAGGGGCAGAAGCTGGGTACTGTGAGCAGCTTCAAATACCTTGGAGCAGTTGTCTCAGATGAGGGCTCAAAACAGGAGGTTCTCTCAAGGATTACACAAGCCACTTCAGCTCTTACCAAGCTGAAACCAATTTGGAGAGATAACAACATATCTCTTGGATCAAAGGTGAAACTTATGCGCTCTCTTGTCATTTCCATATTTCTGTATGCCTGTGAATCGTGGACCTTGACAGCAGAGTTAGAGAAAAGAACGCAGGCCTTTGAGATGAGATGCTACCGAAGGTTACTGAACATTTCGTACAAGGACCATATAACCAATGAGGAGGTTCGCAGGAAGATCCAAGCAGCCATTGGAGAATATGATGAACTCCTGACGCTGGTCAAGAAACGGAAACTAAGGTGGTTTGGCCATGTCTCAAGGTCTTCTGGTTTAGCAAAGACAATTCTCCAGGGCACAGTGAAAGGAAAAAGAAGAAGAGGTAGACAGAAAAAGAGGTGGGAAGACAATATCAAGGAGTGGACAGGAATGGATTTTGCCAGCTCAACTAGGGCAGCTGAAGACAGGACAATGTGGAAAGGGATTGTTTGAAAGTCATCTGTGGTGCCCCAACGACCTAGTAAGGTTATGGGATAGAATAGAATAGATAATTATGTTTTATCCAGATGAGAAAAGGCAAATAAATCTGCCAATAACGCAATCAACATCGGAATAATCAGCACATGAAATACTAACAGTATACCAAAAATTAGGCTCTAGGTCAAGCGATTCAGAAGTTGGAAAAATGCCAAATTCAACGAAGTGGCATAATTCAGTCATTTTTGACGAAATTTGCAAATGTTAATCAGGCGATCTACACCTTTAGACCCTAGCAGTACGCCAAATATGAGCATCCTATCTCAGCGGTATTTCCAGGAATTTTGGAACAAACTGTCACTCTCTCTTTTTTATGAAAAAAAAAAAACACACAACAAAACAACATAAGTCTGCAAGTACAAGGCTGATGGACAAGAAAAAATAGGTATCCTCTAGGTTTTATAGTCTACCCAGCTATGAAATATCAAGACCCCAGCGGTTACCGTTCTTAAGTAAATGAAGTTTTACGTATGGACGGACGGATAGACGGAAGAACGGTCAAAAGGATTGACGGTCAGGCCCAAACCAATAAGCACCCCGTCAACTTCTTCGAAGTTGGGGGCATAGAAATCGATTCCCTTCTTACTAGTGAAACGATTCACATAAAACATTCTGTGGGCATTTAAGGTATTCACAGAATGTTTTATGTGAATAGTTTCACTAGATCATGTTAAAACAAAACAGAGTTATTGTTCGTAATGAAATCGGTCAACTGCGCAGGTAAACCATACACTAACAATGTCTACCATAACAAGAGGGCCAAGAGGCTGAATCGCTCACCTGAGCAAAAAGGTCAAAGGTCAAACTAGGGTCATAATTTGAACAAACCTGATAGTTTGCAACCATTTCCAAATGGTTCTGAAGAAGAAGATTTTTTAATATTTTTCTATGTATTGCTATGGTTCCTACACTGAAACCCTTGGAGCTAGGCCATTTTGGACCCTGGGGCCATCATTTGAATAATCTTGGTAAAGGACCACTAGGCAATGATAAAAGCTAAATTTCAGGCCTCTGAGCCAAGTGGTTCTGAAGAAGATTTCTGAATATTTTTCTATGTATTTGTATGGTTCAAACCCAGGATCCCCTGGGGCGGGGCCATTTTTGACCCTGGCGCCATCATTTGAACAAACTTGGTAAGGGACCACTAGGCAATGCATCGTTCCAAATTTCAAGCATCTAAGCCTTATGGTTCTGAAGTAGAAGATTTTTTAATATTTTTATTTGCATTTCTAAGGTTCAAACCTTGGACTCCATGCCAAGGGGCCATTTAGGACCCTGGGCCACCATTTGAACAAACTTGGTAAAAGACTATTAGGCACTGCTACATACCAAATTTCAAGCATCTGAGCCTTGCGGTTCTGTAGAAGAAGTGTTTTGAATGCTTTTCTATGTATTTCTATAGTTCAAACCTGGGACTCCCTGCCGCGGGGCCATTTTGGACCCTGAGGCCACCATTTGAACAAACTTGGTAGAGGACCACTAGGCAATGTTACATACCAAAATTTAAGCATCTGAGACAAGCAGTTCTGGAGGAGAAGATTTTTAAGTATTGTTTTAGTTTCGAACCCAAGACCCCCTGCCCCAGGGCCATTTTGGACCCTGGGGCCACCATTTGAACAAACTTGGTAGAGGACCATAAGACAATGATACATACCAAATTTCAAGCATCTGAGCCAAGCAGTTCTGGAGAAGAAGATTTTTAAGCAATTTATAGTTTCGAACCCAAGACCCCCTGCCCCAGGGCCATTTAGGATCCTGGGGCCACCATTTTAACAAACTTGGTAGAAGATTATTAGACAATGGTGCATACCAAATTTCAAGCATCTGAGCCAAGCAGTTCTGGAGAAGAAGATTTTTAAGTATTTTTAGTTTCAAACCCAAGACCCCCTGCCCCAGGGCCATTTTGGACCCTGGGGCCACCATTTGAACAAACTTGGTAGAGGTCCACTAGACAATTCTTCATACCAAATATCAAAGCCCTAGGCCTAGCGGTTTCAGAGAAGAGTCATTTATAGCAAATTGTTGACGACGGACGACGCACGACGGACGACGCACGATGGACGACGAACACTTGGTGATCACAATAGCCCACCCTGAGCCTAAAGGCTCAGGTGAGCTAAAAATCCTTATTTTTTTAGATATCCTATATTATAGATTATATGATTTGCAGACATTAAAGTGCATTCATATGCTAGAGATATAAATCTAGATAGAAACTGTGTGAAAAGTATGTAAATATACATTGAAAAAGAAAAAAAAAAAAAAACGATGAAAATTGCTTTTTTTTTTCTTATAGAAACATTTTATAGCCTTTTAGGTTATTTAGCTGGTATTATGGTTTGAATGCCGCGCCAATATTTCTGTTCATGATGATCTTTATTGTTCTCCATGCCTATAGATGCAATATATGAAATAAAGTAACAGTTGTCCTTGTAGGGTCAGAGAAAATGTCATTTGAAAATGTTGACAGACAGACGGATGGACAGACGACGGAGACATGGCAATACTATATGATCATCTATGAGCCTTCAACTCAGGTGAGCTAAAAAGGCGATAATGTGAGTTTATGTCATGGTCAATAGCTTATGATTTCTCACTCTAATATTTTAGCCTTGCTGCGCTATACGCCTCTTTCAGGTCCACATCTTTCCGGTTCTACCAACAGTTTTCAACAGGCGTCCGTCTCACTCTAATATTTTAGCCTTGTTGCGCTATACGCCTCTTTCAGGTGCACATCTTTCCGGTTCTACCAACAGTTTTCAACAGGCGTCCGTCTCACTCTAATAGTTTAGCCTTGTTGCGCTATACGCCTCTTTCAGGTGCACATCTTTCCGGTTCTACCAACAGTTTTCAACAGGCGTCCGTGCAGAATATCCATTTTGCTCCGGACACTTCCGGACTGAAATTTTGTGGTTGAGTTTGTGTGAAATGGAAAGTGACGCTCTAAGTGCATGAAACATGGAAAGAGAAAGAAGTACACTGACTACAACAAAGATTCACTCCCGTTTTTCCACGTGATCTCGCCACCCCCACCCCATCATCCCCCACCCACCCAAACCCTCTAGATATTCCAAAAAGCCTAACGTAAACCCTATTTACCGTATACGCCTTTTACACAAACGAATCCTACGAAGGCTCATTGAACTCAAGGGTAATAACTATGCAAAAAAGGGTCCTACCCGGACCCGGCAATAATGTTTTCTACTTCAAATGGCATTAACAATATTTTGAAAGTGTTATGAAAACAGTTGCAAACGAAAGGAGGAATTACGGCCACAAAATCTGTCTAAGGAACGAAATTTATTTCGTAGACACATACAAATGGGGTTATAAGGCTGGAAAATGGGACTAAACTTGCAAAGACAAGAAGTATAGATCTGTAGTACGTGACTGCCGGTCTGACGGCCGGAACCATTCCTATAGTCCCCTTCGACTATTTCGGGGGAAAATCAGTCGACACTAACCAGCGGGACAAACAGTCCACACTTATAAACCTACCGATTTTTCAGTAGTCTGTGTAATTCCCTATGCATTGGATCAGACAATGGTCCGGCCATGGCGTGTGCCCGTCTGTGGGTATCCTGTATAGTTGATTGTATGTGGGCCTCTGGTCCGTATCCAAATCCATAATCGAGGGAAGAATGTCCATGGCCAAAACCGTGGTCGTGACTATGACTATGACTGTGCGAATGGCCTGAAAATAAAGACAAAGTCTGTTTTAAAGTACCATCTGAGATGCTTATTTCGAAATGCCGATGGGAAAGAGAAACATTTTTTTACAGGATAAACTATGCAGATGATAAGGTATGGATGATGCTCAGTGTTGCTGGAATCAAATATGGTCTATCATGAAGTTCATTCTGCGCAGGATTCGACCACTCACAGCGAACTGTCCCAGTGTTGTTTGAATCAAATATGGTCTATCATGAAGTTCATTCTGCGCAGGATTTGACCACTCACAGCGAACTGTCCCAGTAACTAGCTTTTAAGTGATTTCCTATTCTAAAACAAAGACTCCTAACTAAACAGTGAAGCCTTTTATCTCCTGTCTTTCCGCTGTTTGTTTAGGCACATTTTAGATGGCATCGGCTAAAATCCATGATACTAGAACCTATAAAATTCAATTTTTAAATGTTCAGAGAAGACTTTGCTGTTGTTGTTTCAGTTCTCGTAATGATGGTCTACAGAAGACTCACCGGAACAAATTCATGTCTTTGCCCAAAAACTATATATTATCATATGACGTCGCATCTGAGAGTGTAATAAAGCCATGCATTAAAAACAATAATCCACTAGTGGATTAAATATGCAAATTACGCCGTAACGTTATGCGTTGACGGCCATAAAACGTCACGTTTTCTAATGGCGAAATCGTGACGTTTTAGTGCAAAATTTGCTAATAAAATGCGACTTTAGTGTCATATGATAAATAGAATCTTGCATTCGTGCTCCTGTATTATTGAATTTATTAAACTCGTTGGTGAAAACGATAAGATGCTCGGCACAGCTTCGCATCTTATCTTTTTCCCCAACTCGTTTAATAAATTCAATAATGCATGAGCACTCATGTAAGATCCTCTATTTACCATGGCCATGATGTCATTAGTGTTGTCATTCCTTATGGTATCAAGCTTTCTTTACCAGATCTTGTCTGAGTCAGTTTTGTATGAATTCATTACTGTTGAGATCATTACGAATTCATTACTGTTGTGATCATTACGAATTCATTACTGTTGTGATTATTACGAATTCATTACTGTTGTGATCATTACGAATTCATTACTGTTGTGATCATTACGAATTCATTACTGTTGTGATCATTACGAATTCATTACTGTTGTGATTATTACGAAATACCTTGCTGCATAATGAAAATATACAAGATTTATTTTTACGTACAATATTAGAAAGAAAATTACTTCTGAAATTAAATGTGTAAGCAGATGATTATATGAAAATACAACTATGAATATATTTCAAACCATGTAAGAATCTTTGAAGAAAAGAAAGAAAGAAAGCTAGAAATAATAGATCATAAATGTGTATCTAAAATGATTACCGATGAATGACACGCCCATTCGAACATTTATTTTAGTGCATTTCAAATATTTTCTATGTTATTGTTCCTGTTATTTTTTTTCAGGTTTGGTTTTTAATAAATCTCTTCTTTCGAATAATTTGATTTATATATTATTCGATTATTATCAAAACGCCTATTAATATGTGTTGCTGTATCGAAGGTGTGCCCCATGAGAGTGAAGTACCTCGCCAAATCACGGGCTGCGAGACTAGGAGAGATAACAATGAGAAAAGGGTCTATTTTATGGAATTCTCCAAAAAGTTAACCAGGTAATCTACCACTCATACTCAAATAGTGGACCAAATATCAAGGGCAAAGCTCAAGTACTTTAAAAAATATCTTGCTAATAAAATATTCATCTCATTTTTCGAGGGTCATAACTTCAAAAAGGGACATAACTAGGAATAGAAAAAATGTGTCAGTTATTTTTCCACAACGAACCCATGAAAGAAATTTCGAAACCCTATGCCCATTGGCTCTTGAAGCAAGTAGCTACATAGCTATTGAACATCAGGGGAAGTAACTCCATAATTAAGCTCTGCAGATTTACCTTACTTGTGCTAAAATATTAACTCATCAAGGACTACTACTGTACCAAAAATCAGCCTCCTAGGTCAAGCGGTTCAAAAGTTGGAAAAAGGCCAAATTCAAACAAGGGCCATAACTCCATCAAAATTTTATGGAATTCTCCCAAAAGTATCAGAGAACCTACTGCTCATACCCAATCAGTATACCAAATATCAAGGCCATGGCTCAAAGTCTTTTTGAGATATCCTGCTAACAAAATATTCATCTTATTTTTTTTTAAAAGGGCATAACTACAAAAAAGAGGCATAACTGGGAAAAGGAAAAAATATGTGTCTGCTATTTTTCCATGAGGAATCCATATAAAAAGCTTCAAGATCCTAGCTGGCAGGGTTCAAAGTTACAGCAAGCATGAAAGAGTGTGACGCACGCACGGACACGCACGCACGGACAAGACAAAAGCAATAGGCCCCACCAACTTCTCCAAAGTTGGGGCCATAAATATTAGAGACCTTTGTCAAAGGTCAACTAATGACTTGACCTCTTGTACTCAGAAATCGTCCTGTAATCATTAAGATGTTATTCTAATTACAATGTCTGAAACACTTTTTGAAATATGTTGCTAACAAGATATTCATCTCATTTTTTAAAAGGGGAATAACACCAAAAAGGGACATAACTGGGAAAAGGAGAATATGTATCAGCTATTTTTCCAAGAGGAATATTTATATGTCATTTCAGAACCCTATGCCCAGTGGTTCTTGAACCCAGTAGCTGCATAAGTATTAAACATCAGGGGAAATAACTCCATAATTAATGAATGCAGAGTTACCTTACCTGTAGTAAAGTATTTAACTTATCAAGAACTACTACTATACTAAACAAGAGGTCCATGATGGACCTAAATCGCTCACCTGAGTTATGATGAAATAACATGGAAGATCATCTATTTGATGATGGTTCAATTGGATCAGTTTTGCACTTTCTAATCTATATTCTGACAAAGTTTCATTTAGATTGGATCGAAACTGTGCCCTCTAGAGTGTACACAATGTTTTTCTAAGATCTGACATGGCAATCTAGTTTTTGATCAGAAATTATTCAGTTTCAAACTTGGCCTACATTTCATGAAGATACACATTCTGACGAAGTTTCATTAAAGTTCAATGCAAAAATAAAGCCACAATTGTGTACACAAGGTTTTTCTATGATCTGACCTAGTGACCTACCGGTAGTTTTTGACCCGACAATACCCAGTTCCAATCTTGGCCTAGATTTCATTAAGATAATCATTCTGACAAACTTTCATGAATATTGAACCAAAACTGTGCCCTTTAGAGTAAACACAATGTTTTTCTAAGGTTTGACCTAGTGACCTTGTTTTTGACCCAACATGACCAAGTTGCACCCTTGGTCTAGATTTGTAGAAGATAAACATTTTCAAAAACTTTCATGAAGATTGGAACATAACTGTGCACCCCTAGAGCATTCAAATGTTTTTTTCTAAGAGCTAACCTAGTGACCTAGTTTTTGTCCTGACATGGTCCAGTTTCAAATTTGGTCTAGATTTCATTAAGAAAAGCATTCTGACAAAGTTTCATGAAGATTGAATCATAACTGTGCCCCCCAGAACGTACACATGGTTTTTCTAAGATTTGACCTTGTGACCTAGTTTTTAACCCTACTTGACTCAGTTTCAATCTCGGCCTAGATTGTATACGGATAAACATTCTGACAAAGTTTCATGAAGATTGAATCATAACTGTGCCCTCTAGAGTGTACACAAGGTTTTTCTAAGATTTGACCTAGTGACCTAGTTTTTGACCCCACATGACTCAGTTTCAATCCTGGCCTAGATTGTATAAGGATAAATATTTAGACAAAGTTTCATGAAGATTGGATGATAACTGTGCCCTCTAGAGTGTACACAAGGTTTTCTAAGATTTGGCCTTGTGACCTAGTTTTTGACCCGACATGACCCAGTTTCAAACGTGGCCTGGATATTTATAGGAGAAAGATTCTGACAAAGTTTCATGGAGATAGGATCAAAACTGTGCCCTCTAGAGCGTACACAAAGTCGTTCTTATATTTGACCTACTTTTTGATCAGACATGACTTACTTTCAAAACTTGGCCTAGATATTGTGACAATAAATATTCTGACAAAGTTTCAAAAAGATTGGATCAAAACTGTGCCCTCTAGAGCGTACACAAGAGCTCTAGAGCGTAAGAATTATTTCTATTTTTAGCTTTGGCGGCCATTTTGTTCAACGGAGTGGAACCGTTATAGCAATTTTGGTTCAGGGCCATGAGTCAAACATTTCTGTAAAATAATTTTGAAATCGACCCATTTTTAGATTTCTGTTTTTAGCTCTGGTGGCCATTTTGTTCAGTGGAGTGGAACCATTTAAGCAATTTTGGTTCAGGGTCATGAGTCAAACATTTCTGTGTATTTTTTTTGAAATCGAGCCATTGGCTTCAGAGGAGATGTCCTTTAAAGGTTTTTCTATTTTTAGCTCTGGCGGCCATTTTGTTCAGCGGAGCAGAACCATTTTAGCAATTTTGGTTCAGGGCTATGGCAGAAACATTTGTGTGGAATTATTTTGAAATTGGCTTACTGGTCTTGGAGGGGATGTCGTTTAAAGAAATTGTTGACGACGGACGGGCAGACGGATGGACAGACGGACGACAGACGACAGACAAATATCGATCACAATAGCTCACCATGAGCACTTCGTGCTCAGGTGAGCTTAAAATCAGCTTCCTACGTCAAGCGGTTCAAAAGTTGGAAAAATGCCAAAATCAAACAAGGGCCATTACTCCATCAAAATTTTACGGAATTTTTCCAAAAGCTAATCAGGGAATCTACTCCTCTTACCCAATCAGCATACTAAATATCAAGACCATAGCTCAAAGTCTTTTTGAGTTAGCCTGCTAACAAGATATTCATCTTTTTTTTTTTTAAAGGGCATAACTAAAAAAAGAGTCACAACTGGGAAAAGGAAACAAGAGGGCCATGATGGCCCTGGATCGCTCACCTGAGTATCCTGTGAACTTTACCTCAGAGACATCCATATGACCGACAGACAGAGTTTCACAAAGATTAAATGGAAAATGAACCCTTTATTGTGTACCTAAGGTTTTTATAAGATTTAACCTAATGACCTAGATTTTGACCCCACATGACCCAGTTTCAAACCTGGTCTAGATTTTTTGGATATGAACATTCTGACAAAGTTATCAAAACTGTGCCCTCTAGAGTGTACACAATGTTTTTCTAAGGTTTAACCTAGTGACCTACTTTTTGACCCAACATGACCAAGTTGCACCCTTGGTCCAGATTTGTTGGAAACAAACATTCTGACAAAGTCTCATGAAGATTAGAAAAAAAACTGTGTCTGCTAAAGCTTTCACCCTGTTTTTCTAAGAACTGACCTAGTGACCTAGTTTTTGACATGACATGGCCCAGTTTCAAATCTGGTATAGATTTCATGAAAATAAACATTCTGACAATGTTTCATGTAGATTGGATCATAACTGTGCCCTCTAGAGTGAACACAAGGCTTTTCTAAGATTTGACCTAGTGACCTAGTTTTTGACCCCACAAGACTCAGTTTCAATTTTGGCCTAGATTTTATATAAATAAACATTCTGACAAAGTTTCATGAAGATTGGATCATAACTGTGCCCTCTAGAGTGTGCACAAGGTTTTTCTAAGATTTGACCCAGTGACCTAGTTTTTGACCCCACATGACCCAGTTTCACAGATGGTCTAGATTTCATTTAGATAAACATTCTGACAAAGTTTCATGATGATCGGATTATAACTGTGCCCTCTGTGTCGTTCTAAGATTTATTTCTATTTTTAGCTCTGACGGCAATTTTGTTCAGCGGAGTGGAACCGTTTTAGCAATTTTTGTTCAGAGTCATGAGTAAAACATTTCTGTGGATTTTTTTTGAAATCGAGCCATTGGGTTCAGAGACGATTATGTTTAAAGCTTTTTTCTATTTTTAGCTCTGGTGGCCATATTGTTCAGCGGAGCAGAACCGTTTGGGCAATTTTGGTAGAGGGTCTCCTAAGGAACATTTCTGTGAAATTATTTGAAAATCGGCCTAGCAGTTTTGGAGGAGAAGTCGTTTAAAGGTTTTTCTATTTTTAGCTCTGGCGGCCATATTGTTCAGCGGAGCAGAACCGTTTGAGCAATTTTGATAGAGAGTCTCCTAAGGAACATTTCTGTGAAATTATTTCAAAATCGACCAAGCAGATTTGGAGGAGAAGTCGTTTAAAGGTTTTTCTAGTTTTAGCTATGGCGGCCATATTGTTCAGCGGAGCGGAACCGTTTGAGCAAATTTGGTAGAGGGTCTCCTAAGGAACATTTCTGTGAAATTATTTCAAAATCGGCCCAGCAGTTTTGGAGGCGAAGTCGTTTAAAGGTTTTTCTATTTTTAGCTATGGCGGCCATATTGTTCTGCGGAGCGGAACTGTTTGAGCAATTTTGGTAGAGGGTCTCCTAAGGAACATTTCTGTGAAATTATTTCAAAATCGGCCCAGCAGTTTTGGAGTAGAAGTCGTTTAAAGGTTTTTCTATTTTTAGCTCTGGCGGCCATATTGTTCAGCGGAGCGGAACCATTTGAGCAATTTTGGTAGAGAGTCCCCCAAGGAAGATTTTTGTGAAATTATTTCAAAATCCGTCCAACTGTTTTTGAGAAGAAGTCGTTTAAAGCAAAAGTTGACGCCGGACGACGGACGACGGACGCCGGACGACGGACAAAGACCGATCACAATACCTCACCTTGAGCACTTCGTGCTCAGGTGAGCTAAAAATATGTGTCTGCTATTTTTCCATGAGGAATACATATACTGTTCACAAAAAGTAGGGGATATTAAGTTATTAAAAATCGTATGAATTAGAAAAAATACCAAATCCATCTGAAACGGCAAATTTCAATCAGACAAATATTCGATAAGACATTTTGCATTATAATTTGGATGGTATATCCTGTCACGTGACCTGTGTGTCATTCGTTTAAGACAGGGGGTCGACACCCAAATTTCACACGAATCTGGTGTGGAAACAGATGGTTTTCAGATTACAAAATTTACACAGAAACACTCGTCATGCTTCATTTAACAAACTGAAAATTGGGTTTACACACTCTGTCGACATAATAATGAGTGCAAGCCATAAACGTCTAAATTTTTCGGTAACTCGATGCACCTGTACGAATTTTGTTTTCTGGTTTTCTTCCCAACATAACAGTTTTGAAGAAGAAAAAAAATCTTTTAGCATATAAAACTTAAAAGTGCATAAAATGGTTAGTTTAGTTGAAGAATTTGAATAACTTTTTGTTCGAATTTACCACATTTTAGTCCTGACCCCCTGTATGAAACAAATTGTATGCAGATCACGTGTCAGGATATATCGTCTAAACTTTCATGAAAAGTGTCTTAACAGATATTTATCTTATCAATATTTAGCGTTTCATATGGATATCACATTTGTTGTAGATGCTACAATTTGTCATACCTGAATATCCCCTACTTTTTGTGAACCGTATATATAAAATTTCAAGGCCTTAGCTGGCAGGGTTTCAAAGTTTCAGCAAGCACGAAAAAGTGTGACGCACGCAAGGACACACGCACGCACGGACAAGCCAAAAGCAATCTGCCCCACCAACGTCTCCAAAGTTGGGGGCATAAGTATCAGAGACCTTTGTCAAAGGTCAACGAATGACTTGACCTCTTATACTCAGAAATCGTCTTGTAATCATAAAGATGTGACAATGTCTTGTACTTCACTCTGTAGTGGCAGTATATGCAGTTGTGGTATTACGGTTGTGTACTTCACTCTGGTGGTTACAGCATTGTCAGTTGCGGTTCTACTTACAATATCGTGTACTTCACTTTAGTGGCAGTATAGTCAGTTGTGGTACGACTTACCATGGTCATGTGAACTTGAATCTGGTGGTGGTGACGGTGCAGGTTCGGGTAAAATGTTTCCATAAACATCTACTTGGTCAGCTGTTAATTCTGGTAAGCCTTGTAACACTGAAACAGATTCAAACATGTTTTCTTCCCATTTAGCTTTTTTTGGACGCTGGCGCCATCATTTGAACAAACTCCGTAAAGGACTTCTAGGCCATGCTACATACCAAATTTCAAGCATCTGAGCCAAGTGGTTCTAACGAAAAAGATTTTCGAATAATTTTCTATGTATTTCTATGGTTCAAACCTAGGACTCCCTGCTATGGTGCCATTTTGGACCCTGGGGCCACAATTTGAATTAACTCAATAAAGGACTTCTAGGTCATGCTATAAACCAAATTTTCAGCATCTGAGCCATTGCGGTTTTGAAGAAGATTTAATATTTTTCTATGTGTTTATGGTTCAGACCTAGGACTCTCTGCTATGGAGCCACTTTTGACCCTGGACCCACCATTTGAACAAACGTGGTAAAAGATTTCTAGGCAATGCTTCATACCGAATTTCCAGATCTGAGCCCTGTGGTTCTGAGGATGATTTTTGATTATTTTTCTATGTATTTATATGGTTCAAACCGACGGGACTCTCTGCCGCGGGGCCATTTCGAACCCTAGGGCCACCATTTGAATAAACTTGGTAAAAGACTACAAAACAATGCTACATATCAAATTTCAAGCATCTGAGCCTTGCAGTTCTGTAAAAGAAGATTTTGAATAGTTTCTCTATGTATTTCTATGGTTCAAACCTAAGACTCCCAGTCGCGGGACCATTTTGAAACCTGGGACCACCATTTGAACAAACTCGGTAAAGGACTAGTAGGCAATGCTTCATACCAAATTTCAAGCATCTGAGCCTTGCGGTTCTGAAGAAGAAGATTTTTGAATGTTTTTCTATATATTTCTATGGTTCAAACCTAAGACTCCCTGTCGCGGGACCATTTTGGAACCTGGGGCCACCATTTGAACAAACTCGGTAAAGGACTACTAGGCAATGCTTTATACCAAATTTCAAGCATCTGAGCTTTGCGGTTCTGAAGAAGAAGATTTTTGAATGTTTTTCTATGTATTTCTATGGTTCAAACCTGGAACTCCTTGCTGTGGGACCTTTTTGGACCCTGGCGCCATCATTTGAACAAGCTCCGTTAAGGACTTCTAGGCCATGCTACATACCAAATTTCAAGCATTTGCACCAAGTGTTTCTAACGAAGAAGATTTTCGAATAAATTTCTATGTATTTCTATGATTCAAACCTGGGACTCTCTGCTGTGGGACCTTTTTGGACCCTGGCGCCATCATTTGAACAAGCTCCGTTAAGGACTTCTTGCCCATGCTACATACCAAATTTCAAGCATCTGAGCCAAGTGGTTCTAATGAAGATGATTTTCAAATAAATTTCCATGTATTTATATGGTTCAAACCTAGGACTCCCAGCTATGGGGCCATTTTGGACCCTGGGGCCACCATTTGGAAAAAAAAACTTGGTAAAGGACCACTAGGCAATTCTACATACAAAATATGATGCATCTGAGCCAAGCAGTTCTGGAGAAGATGATTTTTAAGTATAGTTTATTTTCGAACTCAAGATCCCCCGCCGCAGGGCCATTTTGGACCCAGGGCCACTATTTCAACAATCTTGGTAGAGGTCTACTAGACAATGCTTCATACCAAATATCAAAGCCATAGACGTAGCTGTTTCAGAGAAGATGCCATTTAATGCAAATTGTTGACGACGGACGAAGCACGACCACAACAGCTCACCCTGAGCCTATGGTTCAGGTGAGCTAAGTAAGAATAATAAAAACATAAATTCTAATTTGCACTTCATGAAGAAATGTTTTAAGCCAAATAAGTCAGTAAAAGTAAGCAATTTTCGCACTTATTTAAGACAAAGAGAATTATCACGTGGCAGCAATTTCCGACGGCCTCCATAATGGCCATTTTGATTTTTTGTACCTTTATATCTTTCTTACTTTAAGTCCGATTTTCATGAAATTTTCACCAAATTTAATTACTCACACAGTCAACTCAACTCAATTTATATTTTAGTGAGTTTTTTCCTTTAAAGGACAAACTTAGTGGCAAAATTTCAGGTGTACCTCGAACTTCGTTAATGTCCGACAAGAACTCGGGATCAATCCTCGGTCCCTTATTTCTGGGCCTCTTTTTCTTTGGAGCTTTAGATTTTTTCTTCTTGCTACTCTTTTTACCTACTAAGGATGCAGAACCTTTCTTTTTTTGTTTGCTGGCTGTGCCTTCTCCGCCGCCGCCTCCACCTCCACTTTTCCGAGTGGCCGCTCTGTGGGACAAGAATTAGAAATTATTGTATGTATGTCGATACAGTTTTGCTGTGGAATTATTCACCACCACCATCAACATTTACCCTACAAAAAGGTAGCTCCGGAAAGCATAGCTCGCCTGTTCTGTCGTTTGCCATGATTTCAATGAATTTTGTTCAAATTTCCCACATTTTGGTCCTGATCCCATGTCTGAAACAAATTGTATGCAGATCACGTGACGGGATATATCGTCCAAACTTTCGTGAATAGTGTCTAAACGGATATTTATCTAATCGACACTTACCGTTTCATATGGATATCACATGTATTGTAAGATGCTGTGACTCTTCATAGCTCCTGCTTTTTCTGAACATTATATCAACTAAATGCATACATCAGTAGAGGAGTTATAAGACCTCAAGAAAAAAATAATTAAGAAAATCCCGAAACCTAACATAAAATTCTTTATCTCAAGGTAGTGATGGGGCCGAAGGCGGAACTATCAGTCTCAGTTATAACTCACTCCACCCATAACTTAAAGAATCTTGATTCTTTAAAAACTTTAACCGAGACCATTCCAAAGTCTAACATATTTTTTAAAGTTCTTGACCTTGACCTCGAGGTCACTTAGGTAGATAAGGGCGGTACGATGTAAAACTTTGGACCATTGTCCATCCATGGGTTTAGGGGATAAAAGTCAGGATAAAATGGAAATAAAAACATCAACTTATCCGGACCGAAAATTTCTAGGTCCCCGACCTTGGCCTCAATATCGCCGAGGAAGGGGTGGGGGTGGAGGTGGGGGACGGGGCCAGAGTTGTACTGTGTAAAGCTTAAGACCATTATCTAACATCAGTCGAAGTGTCAGCGTCATCCATCCCCATCCATAGGTTAAGGAACTTAAGGATAGTTTGTAAAAAGTGGAGGTTTAGGATGGATTTAATTTCATCTTGCTTAAGATATTACATATACAAGATCAAGCAAATACCAATTAAATGAAAACCCAAAAACTACCAGATCAAACACAAGATACCCTGTAACGAGAAAGGTCTGCACATGGTATCATGTTATATGTGTGATAGAGCATCGTTTGTCCGCCTGTCCGGTCGACAATCCACTCACTACAGCTCGTGGATTATCACTCTGTACAAGCGGACGACCCATGCTCTATCATTTATATCATAACATTTTCCCTTATAAAACACCAGGAAGTCAAAGTGACCTTGCCGTCCAGGAGTTCAAAGTCAATACAGGGTCATCATTCTCGCTAACTTGGAAGCACCGTTCCAGTGCGCGATACTGTGTGTGCAAACTTGATAGCACCACTTGAGTACGCGATGCTGTGTGCAAACTTGATAGCACCACTCGAGTACGCGATGCTGTGTGTGCAAACTTGATAGCACCACTCGAGTACGCGATGCTGTGTGCAAACTTGATAGCACCACTCGAGTACGCGATGCTGTGTGTGCAAACTTGATAGCACCACTCGAGTACGCGATGCTGTGTGCAAACTTGATAGCACCACTCGAGTACGCGATGCTGTGTGCAAACTTGATAGCACCACTCGAGTACGCGATGCTGTGTGTGCAAACTTGATAGCACCACTCGAGTATGCGATGCTGTGTGCAAACTTATTAGCACCACTCGAGTGCGCGATGCTGTGTATCAAGTTTTAGTTATCGATCCTTTGGTAGTAAAGAAGATGTTTAAACGTTTAATTATATATGACCATGTAGTGACTAGGACCGTTTGTTCAAACTTCAGTTACCCCGACTCCTGGAGGCCTCAAATGAAATTTTGAAATTTAGATACAACTTGTCCTGTGGCTTCGCAAAAGTTGTTTGAAACTGATGAAGGACGATGCCACACGAAAGGAGCTTGTCCTATAAGCTTCCACGGAGCCTTGGCGCAGGTGAGCTAAACAAATACTTAAAACATGGTAAATTTGGACTAATATGTAGGGAACAACACAGTTCTCACAAGAATTTCTGACAGTTTTCAGTAGGATAAAGATGATAACACTTCATAGGAAAAATGTATTAGTAATGATTAAAAAGAGGTTTTGACATGAGTTTGCTTTATATCTGATATAGTAATGACTGGGCCACAAACGATGTAGCAAATTTCGATTAAGGATATCGTCTATGGAATATGGTAATTTTGTAAAAATAAATAGCTAGCAGAACTGGTATATCGGAGGGCAGCGTACAAACAATTCTAAAACAGCGTTTACATACGAGAAAGATTTGTGTCAGCGCTTGCTCTCTGATGAGCAAAAGAAGCAACACCTAAAATGTTCTCGAGAACTTCTGAAAACATTAAGAAATTGTAACAGCCGGGTCATTTCCAATTTGCTAACTCTGAAAACATTAAGAAATTGTAACATCTGGGTCATTTCCAATTTGCTAAGATGTGATAAAACCTGGGTACACATGTTTGAGAAACAGAGAGGACTGGAAAGGAAAAGATACATGTTTGAGCAACAGAGAAGGAATGGAAAGCTGGAAAGGAAAAGATACCTGTTTTAGTCACAGTGAAGGACTGGAAAGAAAAAAAGGTACATGTTTGAGCTACAGAGACGGACTGGAAAGTATAATATATATGTTTGAGCTACAGAGAAGGACTGGAAAGTAAAAGATACATGTTTGAGCTACAGAGACGGACTGGAAAGTAAAAGATGCATGTTTGAGCTACAGAGAAGGACTGGAAAGTTAAAGATACATGTTTGAGCTACAGAGACGTACTGGAAAGGAAAAGATACATGTTTGAGCTACAGAGACGGACTGGAAAGGAAAATATACATGTTTGAGCTACAGAGAAGGACCGGAAAGTAAAAGATACATGTTTGAGCAACATAAAGGTCTTGAAAGGAAAAGATACATGTTTAAAGCACAGAGAAGGGCCGGAAAGTAAAAGATACATGTTTGAGCTACAGAGACGTACTGGAAAGGAAAAGATACATGTTTGAGCTACAGAGACGGACTGGAAAGTAAAAGATACATGTTTGCGTTACAGAGAAGGACTGGAAAGAAAAATATACATGTTTGAGCAACAGAAAGGTCTTGAAAGGAAAAGATACATGTTTGAGCTACTGAGACGGACTGGAAAGTAAAATATACATGTTTGAGCAACAGAAAGGTCTTGAAAGGAAAAGATACATGTTTAAAGCACAGAGAAGGACTGAAAAGGAAACGATACATGTTTGAGCTACTGAGACGGACTGGAAAGTAAAATATACATGTTTGAGCTAAAGAGACGGACTGGAATGTAAAATATATATGTTTGATGCACAGAGACGGACTGGAAAGTAAAATATACATGTTTGAGCAACAGAAAGGTCTTGAAAGGAAAAGATACATGTTTAAAGCACAGAGAAGGACTGGAGAGGAAAGATACATGTTTGAGTCAAAAAGGAGGACTGGAAAGGGAAAGATAAATTTTTAAGCTCTAGAGAAGGACTTGAAAAGACTAGAGAAGATACATGTTAGACCCCTAGGGATGGGCTGGAAGGAAATGATACATGTCTGAGCCACATAGAAGGACTCGAAAGGAAAAGTTACATATTTGAGACACGGAGAAGGACTGGAAAGGTAATGATACATGTTTGAGTCACGGAAAAGGACTGAAAAGAAAAGAAATATGTTTGAGTCACAGAGAAGGACTGGAAAGGAAGCGACACATGTTTGAGCCACAGAGAAATAAACATGTTTGAGCAACAGAGAAGGACTGGAAAGGAAATATACATGTTTGAGCCACAGAGAAGGACTGCAAAGGAAATATACATGCTTGAGCCACAGAGAAGGACTGGAAAGGAAATATACATGTTTGAATCACTGGAAAGAAAATATATACACATGTTTGAGCCACAGAGAAGGCCTGGAAAGGAAAACATACATGTTTGATCCACAGAGAAGGACTGGAAAGGAAATATACATGTTTGAGCCACAGAGAAGGACTGGAAAGAAAATATACATGTTTGAGCCACAGAGAAGGACTGTAAAGGAATTATACATGTTTGAGCCGCAGAGAAGGACTGGCAAAAAAATATACATGTTTGAGCCACAACGAAGGACTGGAAAGGATATATACATGTTTGAGCCACAGAGAAGGACTGAAAAGAAAATATACATGTTTGAGCCACGGAGAAGGACTGGAAAGGAAATATATATGTTTGAGCCACAGAGAAAGACTGGAAAGGAAAAGAGTCACAGAGAAGGACTGGATAAGAAATATGCATGTTTGAGTCACAGAGAAGGACTGGAAAGAAAAAGATACATGTTTAAAGCACAGAGAAGGACCGGAAAGGAAACGATACATGTTTGAGCTACTGAGACGGACTGGTATGTAAAATATACATGTTTGAGCTAAAGAAACGGACTGGAAAGTAAAATATACATGTTTGAGCCACAGAGACGGACTGGAAAGTAAAATATACATGTTTGAGCAACAGAAAGGTCTTGAAAGGAAAATATACATGTTTAAAGCACAGAGAAGGACTGGAGAGGAAAGATACATGTTTGAGTCAACAAGGAGGACTGGAAAGGGACAGATAAATTTTTAAGCTCTAGAGAAGGACTTGAAAGGAAAAGATACATGTTAGACCCCTAGGGATGGGCTGGAAAAGAAAAGATACATGTCTAACCCACAGAAAAGGACTGGAAAGGAAAAGTTACATGTTTGAGTCACGGAGAAGAACTGGAAAGGTAATGATACATGTTTGAGTCACGGAGAAGGACTGAAAAAGAAAAGAAATATGTTTGAGGCACAGAGAAGGACTGGAAAGGAAGCGACACATGTTTGAGCCACAGAGAAGGACCGGGAACAAAATAAACATGTTTGAGCCACAGAGAAAGACTAGAAAGGAAATATACATGTATGAGCCACAGAGAAGGACTGGAAAGGAAATATACATGTTTGAGTCACTGGAAAGAAAATATATACACATGTTTGAGCCACGGAGAAGGACTGGAAAGGAAAAAATACATGTTTGAGCCACAGAGAAGGACTGGAAAGGAAATATATATGTTTGAGCCACAGAGAAGGACTGGAGAATAAATATACATGTTTGAGCCACAGTGAAGGACTGGAAAGGAAATATACATAATTGAGCCACAGAGAAGGACTGGCAAAAATATACATGTTTGAGCCACAACGAAGGACTGGAAAGGATATATACATGTTTGAGCCACAGAGAAGGACTGGAAAGAAAATATACATGTTTGTGCCACAGAGAAGGACTGGAAAGGAAATATATATGTTTGAGCCACAGAGAAGGACTGGGAAGGAAAAGATACATGTTTGAGTCAAAGAGAAAGACTGGATAGGAAATATGCATGTTTGAGTCACAGAGAACGACTGGAAAGGAAATATACATATTTGAGCCACAGAGGAGGACTGGGAAGGAAAAGATACATGTTTGAATCACAACGGAGGACTGGGAAGGAAAAGATAAATGTTTGAGCCACAGAGAAGGACTGGAAAGGAAAGATATATGTTTGAGCCACAGAGAAGGACTGGAAAGGACAGATACATGTTGGAGGCACAGAGAAGGACTGGAAAGGAAAGATACATGTTTGAGCCACAGAGAAGGACTTGGGAGGAAAAGATACATGTTTGAGTCACCAACGAGGACTGGGAAGGAAATATATATGTTTGAGCCACAGAGAAAGACTGGAAAGGAAATATACATGTTTGAGCCACAGAGAAGGACTGGAAAGGAAAGATACATGCTTAAGCAACAGAGAAGGACTGAGCAGGAAAAGATACATGTTTGAGCCACAGAGAAGGACTGGAAAGGAAAGATACATGCTTAAGCAACAGAGAAGGACTGAGCAGGAAAAGATACATGTTTGAGTCACAGAGAAGGACTGTGAAGGAAAAGATACATGTTTGAGGCACAGAGAAGGAGTGGAAAGGAAATAATCATGTTTTAGCCACAGAGAAGGACTGGGGAGGAAAATATTCATGTTTGAGCCACAGAGTAGGGTTGGAAGGGAAAAGATACATACATAGTAGGGCTGGAAAGGTAAAGATATACGTTTGAGTCACAGAGAAGGTCTTGACATGAAAAGTTACATATTTGAGTCACAGCGAAGGACTTGACATGAAAAGATTGAGTCACAGAGAAGGACTGGAAATGGAAATGTACATGTTTGAGCCAAAAAAAGAACGGAAATGGAAAGATACATTTCTAAACCAAAGAGAAGGTCTTGAAAGAAAATGATTCATGTTTGAGCTACAGGGCAGGACTGGAAAGGAAAAGATACATGTTTGAGCCACAGAGAAGGACTGGAAAGGAGAAGATAAATGTTTGAGCTACAGAGAAGGACAGAGAGGAAAATATACATGTTTGAGAAACAGAAAAGGTCTTGACAGAAAAAGATACATGTTTGAGTCATTGAGAAGGGCTGGAAAGGAAAAAATACAATTTAAACCAAAAAGATGGAGTAAAAAGGAAAAGATACATGTTTGAGGCACAGATAAGGACTGGAAAGAAAAAGATAATTGTTTGAGCCACAGAGAAGGACTGGGAAGTTAAAGATACATGTTTGAGTCACAGAATAGGGCCGGAAAGGAAAAGATACCTGTTTGAGCCACAGAGAAGGACTGGGAAGGAAAAAGATACATGTTTGAGTCACAGAGAAGGACTTGAAAGGAAAATATACATGTTTGAGCCACAGAGAAGGACCAGAAAGGAAAAGATACATGCTTGAGGTATAGAGAAGGATTAGGAAGGAAAAGATACATGTTTGAGCCACAGAAAAGGTCTTGACAGGAGAGGATACATGTTTGAGTCATAGAAAAGGGCTGCAAAGGAAAAAAAAGACATTTTAAACCAAAAAGAAGGAGTTGAAAGGAAAAGATACATGTTTGAGCCACAGAGAAGGACTGGGAAGGAAAAAGATACATGTTTGAGTCACAGAGAAGGACTTGAAAGGAAAATATACATGTTTGAGCCACAGAGAAGGACCAGAAAGGAAAAGATACATGCTTGAGGTATAGAGAAGGATTAGGAAGGAAAAGATACATGTTTGAGCCACAGAAAAGGTCTTGACAGGAAAAGATACATGTTTGAATCATAGAAAAGGGCTGCAAAGGAAAAAAAAAAACATTTTAAACCAAAAAGAAGGAGTTGAAAGGAAAATATACATGTTTGAGCCACAGAGAAGGACTGGAAAGAAAAAGAATACTGTTTGAGCCACAGAGAAGGGCTGGGGAGGAAAAGGTACATGTTTGAAAAACAGAGAAGGACCGGAAAGGAAAAGATACGTGTTTGAGCTACAGAGAAGGACCGGAAAGGAAAAGATACATGTTTGAGCCACAGAGAAGGACTGGGAAGGAAAAAGATACATGTTTGAGTCACAGAGAAGGACTTGAAAGGAAAATATACATGTTTGAGCCACAGAGAAGGACCGGAAAGGAAAAGATACATGCTTGAGGTATAGAGAAGGATTAGGAAGGAAAAGATACATGTTTGAGCCACAGAAAAGGTCTTGACAGGAAAAGATACATGGTTGAGTCATAGAAATGGGCTGCAAAGGAAAAAAAAGACATTTTAAACCAAAAAGAAGGAGTTGAAAGGAAAAGATACATGTTTGAGCCACAGAGAAGGACTGGGAAGGAAAAAGATACATGTTTGAGTCACAGAGAAGGACCGGAAAAGAAAAGATACATGTTTGAGCTACAGAGAAGGACCGGAAAGGAAAAGATACATGTTTGAGCCACAGAGAAGGACCGGAAAGGACAAGATACATGTTTGAGCTACAGAGAAGGACTGGAAAGGAAAAGATACATGTTTGAGCCACAGAGAAGGACTGGGAAGGAAAAAGATACATGTTTGAGTCACAGAGAAGGACTTGAAAGGAAAATATACATGTTTGAGCCACAGAGAAGGACCGGAAAGGAAAAGATACATACATGCTTGAGGTATAGAGAAGGATTAGGAAGGAAAAGATACATGTTTGAGCCACAGAAAAGGTCTTGACAGGAAAGATACATGTTTGAGTCATAGAAAAGGGCTGCAAAGGAAAAAAAAACATTTTAAACCAAAAAAAAGGAGTTGAAAGGAAAAGATACATGTTTGAGCCACAGAGAAGGACTGGAAAGAAAAAGAATACTGTTTGAGCCACAGAGAAGGGCTGGGGAGGAAAAGGTACATGTTTGAAAAACAGAGAAGGACCGCAAAGGAAAAGATACATGTTTGAGCCACAGAGAAGGACCGGAAAGGAAAAGATACATGTTTGAGCTACAGAGAAGAACCGGAAAGGAAAAGATACATGTTTGAGCCACAGAGAGGGACCGGAAAGGAAAAGATACATGTCTGAGCTACAGAGAAGGACCGGAAAGTAAAAGATATATGTTTGAGCCACAGAGATGGATCGGAAAGGAAAAGATACATGTTTGAGCTACTGAGAAGGACCGGAAAGGAAAAGATACATGCTTGAGCCACAGAGAAGGACCGGAAAGGAAAAGATACATGTTTGAGCTACTGAAAAGGACCGGAAAGGAAAAGATACATGTTTGAGCCACAGAGAAGGACCGGAGAGGACAAGATACATTTTTGAGCTACAGAGAAGGACCGGAAAGGAAAAGATACATGTTTTAGCCACAGAGAAGAATCGGAAAGGAAAATATACATGTTTGAGCTACTGAGAAGGACCGGAAAGGAAAAGATACATGTTTGAGCCACAAAGAAGGACCGGAAAGGAGAGGATACATGTTTGAGCTACAGACGAGGACCGGAAAGTAGAAAATACATGTTTGAGCCACAGAGACGGACTGGAAAGTGAAAGATACATGTTTGAGCTACAGTGAAGGACCGGAAAGGAGAAGATACATGTTTGAGCTACAGACGAGGACCGGAAAGTAGAAAATACATGTTTGAGCCACAGAGACGGACTGGAAAGTGAAAGATACATGTTTGAGCTACAGTGAAGGACCGGAAAGAAAAAGATACATGTTGTAGCCACAGAGAAGAATCGGAAAGGAAAATATACATGTTTGAGCTACTGAGAAGGACCGGAAAGGAAAAGATACATGTTTGAGCCACAAAGAAGGACCGGAAAGGAGAGGATACATGTTTGAGCTACAGACGAGGACCGGAAAGTAGAAAATACATGTTTGAGCCACAGAGACGGACTGGAAAGTGAAAGATACATGTTTGAGCTACAGTGAAGGACCGGAAAGGAGAAGATACATGTTTGAGCTACAGACGAGGACCGGAAAGTAGAAAATACATGTTTGAGCCACAGAGACGGACTGGAAAGTGAAAGATACATGTTTGAGCTACAGTGAAGGACCGGAAAGAAAAAGATACATGTTTGAGCTACAGAGAAGGACCGGAAAGGAAAAGATACATGTTTGAGCCACAGAGAAGGACCGGAAAGGAGAAGATACATGTTTGAGCTACAGACGAGGACCGGAAAGTAGAAAATACATGTTTGAGCCATAGAGACGGACTGGAAAGTGAAAGATACATGTTTGAGCTACAGTGAAGGCCGGAAAGAAAAAGATACATGTTTGAGCTACAGAGAAGGACCGGAAATGAAAAGATACATGTTTGAGCCACAGAGAAGGACCGGAAAGGAAAAGATACATGTTTGAGCTACAGAGAAGAACCGGAAAGGAAAAGATACATGTTTGGGCTACAGAGAAGGACCGGAAAGGAAAAGATACATGTTTGAGCCACAGAGAAGGACCGGAAAGGAAAAGATACATGTCTGAGCTACAGAGAAGGACCGGAAAGTAAAAGATATATGTTTGAGCCACAGAGATGGATCGGAAAGGAAAAGATACATGTTTGAGCTACTTAGAAGGACCGAAAAGGAAAAGATACATGTTTGAGTCACAGAGAAGGACCGGAAAGGAAAAGATACATGTTTGAGCTACAGAGAAGGACCGGAAAGTAGAAAATACATGTTTGAGCCACAGAGACAGATTGGAAAGTGAAAGATACATGTTTGAGCTACAGAGAAGGACCGGAAAAGAAAAGATACATGTTTGAGCTACAGAGAAGGACCGGAAAGGAAAAGATACATGTTTGAGCCACAGAGAAGGACCGGAAAGGACAAGATACATGTTTGAGCTACAGAGAAGGACCGGAAAGTAAAAAATACATGTTTGAGCCACAGAGACAGATTGGAAAGTGAAAGATACATGTTTGAGCTACAGAGAAGGACCGGAAAAGAAAAGATACATGTTTGAGCTACAGAGAAGGACCGGAAAGGAAAAGATACATGTTTGAGCCACAGAGAAGGACCGGAAAGGACAAGATACATGTTTGAGCTACAGAGAAGGACCGGAAAGGAAAAGATACATGTTTGAGCTACAGAGAAGGACCGGAAAGTAAAAGATATATGTTTGAGCCACAGAGAAGGACCGGAAAGGAAAAGATACATGTCTGAGCTACAGAGAAGGACCGGAAAGGAAAAGATACATGTTTGAGCCACAGAGAAGGACCGGAAAGGAAATGATACATGTTTGAGCTACAGAGAAGGACCGGAAAGGAAAAGATACATGTTTGAGCCACAGAGAAGGACCGGAGAGGAAAAGATACATGTTTGAGCCACAGAGAAGGACCGGAGAGGAAAAGATACATGTTTGAGCCACAGAGAATGACCGGGAAGGAAAAAATACAATTTTGAGTCACAGAAAAGGACCGGAAAGGAAAAAATACATGTTTGAGTCACAGAGAAGGACTGGATAGGAAATATACATGTCTGAGCCACAGAGAAGGACCGGAAGGGAAAATTACAAGTTTGAGCTACAGAGAAGGACCGGGAAGGAAAAGATACATGTCTGAGCCACAGAGAAGGACCGGGAAGGAAAAGATATATGTTTGAGCCACAGAGAAGGACTGGATAGGAAATATACATGTTTGAGCCACAGAGAAGGACTGGATAGGAAATATACATGTCTGAGCCACAGAGAAGGACCGGAAAGGAAAATTTCAAGTTTGAGCTACAGAGAAGGACCGGGAAGGAAAAAATACATGTTTGAGCCACAGAGAAGGACCGGGAAGGAAAAGATACATGTTTGAGCTACAGAGAAGGACCGGGTAGGAAAAGATACATGTTTGAGCCACAGAGAAGGACCGGGAAGGAAAAGATACATGTTTTAAGCCACAGAGATGGACTGGGAAGGAAAAGATGGAGCGCTGCCACATGAAGATTCAGTAGAAAGCTGTTCGCTATTTTCTTCAATTTCAGATCGCCAGTCGTTCAGGTACCATGTTTATCTGCTCACTCAGTTACTGGACGCTTCCGTACGATCTCTGTGTTCGAAAATATGGAAAGGTTTTATCGCAGAAGTGTCAGAGGTCCATCTGGTCCATGACAATGCCTCCTTCCACAAGTGTGAGAAAAAAAGCTCTTTTGGCGTCTGAAAAAATTCATGTGCTAAACCATCCACCAGATCTGAGTCCAAGTGACTTCTTTTTTATTTCCAAGGCTTAGAAAATGCTTTCTTGAAAGAAATACAATTCCAGAGGTTCTCTGGGCAGCACTATATTCCAGTGTCTCCAACAGATACCAAAATAAATACTATTTAAAAGCATTCCATGACTTGGAAAAACGGTTACTACAAAAAAAAATGTGTTTCAGTAAAAGAGGAATACTTTAAAAGCTTGAAATAGACATATTTTGATTAAACGCTTCAATTAAGTAATCTACCCTTGATGACAGAACTTTTGCAGGATCCTCGCATGAAAATTTCTGTTTAGACTTAGCCTCTGTGCGAGGTCGCTAAGCATTTTTAATCAGATCGTTATGCGCTGATTTGATGTAAATGGCTTACCTTTCAAAGGAAGGAACTCTGCAATTTTCAATTTAACCTAAAGTAAATAGATTTGCCTCCAAGAAGTAAAATCTTTCCTTAACAGTATAACTCAGTTTGAAATGGCCTTTTCATCCAGGGAAACCAAACTGAAGTCACAAAACCTGGCATTTTTTAAGAAAATGGTGGAACAAATATGGACGTGTAACCAGACATCTCAAGCTTCAGACTTACTGGCAGCCTCTCTTTATTTGACCTTCGTAACAACTCACTTCACATTAGTTTAGAGATAAACATTAGTTTTGGCTGGTTTGTGATGTGCAAGGTAGGACTGATCGTTTTTGGTGGTTTGTGAGTGCCTACCCTGCTAGGTATAATCTTGTCGGTAGTTTGTGGGTGCTATCCCGAGGTGTATATGGTTTGTGAGTGTCGCCCCGAGACGTATGTTATCAACAAGGTATAATCGTTTGTGGGTCTTTGAGAGTGCCTTCCCAAAAGTATGTGATCTGCAAGGAATGATTGTTTTTGGTGGTTTGTGATCTGTGTTCGTGTTTGCCTTCCCAGATGTATGTTATCTGCAAGGTATGATCTTGTCGGTAGTTTGTGGGTGCTATCCCGAGATGATTTGTGAGTGCCGTTCCGAAATGCATGTGAACTACAAGGCATGATCGATCGTAGGTTTTTGTGAGTGCCTTCCCAGTTGTATATGATCTGCAATAAATGATTGTTTTTGGTGGTTTGTGAATGACTTACCCAGATGTCTGTGATCTGCTAGGTATGATCGCTGTTAGTAGTTGTGAGTGCTGCTCTAAGATGTATGCGATCCTAAGGTCTACAAGTTATCATCATTTTCAACGGTGCTGGCCTGAAATGTGCGTGATCTACAAGGTATGATGGTTTGTGGGTGTTTGTAATTGCAGCCCTAGATATATGTAAATGCTAAGGTATTATCGTTTTCGATTTGTAAGCGCTGACCCGCGAGTTATGTGATCTGCTTGGTAAGATCGTTTTCGGCGGTTTGTGAATGCTCTCCCTAGATGTATGTGACTTGCAATGCATCTTCGATTTGGTGGTCAGTGAGTGCTGCCCGAGATGCGAGATGTATGGATCTACAATACAAACTATGATCAGTTTCAGTGGAGTGTGAGTGCTCCCGCCCCCCCCCCCCTCGCCACTCTCCCCTCGATGTATGTGCTCTATAAGGTATAAATGTTATTGGTTGTTTGTGAGTGCCTTCCAAATTGTATGTGATCTGTAATGTATAATCGTTTTCGATGGTTCGTGAGTGCGGTTTGTAAGTGCTAACCTGAGATGTAAATGATCTTCCCGGCATGCTGCCAAGAGATGTATGTGTTATTCAAGGTGTGATTGTTTTCGTTGGTTTTTGAGTGCTGACCCAAAGATGGTGTTGCTTTGTTGTTTTATTGTTTTACGACCACGTTAAACAGCTATGGTCATGGCAGGACGGTCAGATACCATAACTAATCCTGGGCAAGTTTAGACCTCCTAAGCGGTTAACCAGTACTAAGTGCACATACTTTCGCCAGTAACTGACAACTGCCCTTCTTGAATCAGCAGAAGGAGAAACGTTGTATCTGATCTGCAAGATTTAATCGTTTTCGATGGTTTATGAGTGCTGACCCTAGATGTACGTGATATTCACGGTATGACCATTTTCGGTATTTTGAGAGTGCTGCCAAGCAACGTTTTTGATCTTCAAGGTATGATCAGTTTTGGTGTGAGTGCTGCCCCGAGATGTATGTGATCAACAAAGTTTAATCGTTTTCAGTGGTTTGTGAGTGCAGCCCCGAGATGTATGTGATCAGCAAAGTTTAATCGTTTTCAGTGGTTTGTGAGTGCTGCCCCGAGATGTATGTAATCGACAAAGTTTAATCGTTTTCAGTGGTTTGTGAGTGCTGTCCCGAGATGTATGTAATCGGCAAAGTTTATTCGTTTTCAGTGGTTTGTGAGTGCTGCCCCGAGATGTATGTAATCGACAAAGTTTAATCGTTTTCAGTGGTTTGTGAGTGCTGCCCCGAGATGTATGTAATCGACAAGTTTAATCGTTTTCAGTGGTTTGTGAGTGCTGCCCCGAGATGTATGTAATCGACAAAGTTTAATCGTTTTCAGTGGTTTGTGAGTGCTGCCCCCCCCCCCCCCCCCCACCCCCCCGATGTATGTGATCAGCAAAGTTTAATCATTTTCAGCGGTTTGTGAGTGCTGCCCCGAGAGGAATGTAATCGGCAAAGTTTAATCGCTTTCAGTGGTTTGTGAGTGCTGCCCCGAGATGTATGTAATCGACAAAGTTTAATCGTTTTCAGTGGTTTGTGAGTGCTGTCCCGAGATGTATGTAATCGGCAAAGTTTATTCGTTTTCAGTGGTTTGTGAGTGCTGCCCCGAGATGTATGTAATCAGCAAAGTTTAATCGTTTTCAGGGGTTTGCGAGTGCTGCCCAAGATGTATGTAATCGGCAAAGTTTAATCGTTTTCAGTGGTTTGTGAGTGCTGCCCCGAGATGTATGTAATCGGCAAAGTTTAATCGTTTTCAGTGGTTTGTGAGTGCTGCCCCGAGATCTATGTGATCAGCAAAGTTTAATCATTTTCAGTGGTTTGTGAGTGCTTCCCCGAAATTTATGTAATCGGCAAAGTTTAATCGTTTTCAGGGGTTTGTGAGTGCTGCCCCGAGATGTATGTGATCAGCAAAGTTTATCGTTTTCAGGGGTTTGTGAGTGCTGCCCCGAGATGTATGTAATCGACAAAGTTTAATTGTTTTCAGGGGTTTGTGAGTGCTGCCCCGAGATGTATGTAATCGACAAAATTTAATCATTTTCAGTGGATTGTGAGTGCTGCCCCGAGATGTATGTGATCAGCAAAGTTTAATCGTTTTCAGTGGTTTGTGAGTGCTGCCCCGAGATTTATGTAATCGGCAAAGTTTAATCGTTTTCAGGGGTTTGTGAGTGCTGCCCCGAGATGTATGTGATCAGCAAAGTTTATCGTTTTCAGGGGTTTGTGAGTGCTGCCCCGAGATGTATGTAATCGACAAAGTTTAATCGTTTTCAGGGGTTTGTGAGTGCTGCCCCGAGATGTGTGTAATCGACAAAGTTTAATCGTTTTCAGGGGTTTGTGAGTGCTGCCCCGAGATGTATGTAATCGGCAAAGTTTAATTGTTTTCAGTGGTTTGTGAGTGCTGCCCCGAGATGTATGTAATCGGCAAAATTTAATCGTTTTCAGTGGTTTGTGAGTGCTGCCCCGAGATGTATGTAATCGGCAAAATTTAATCGTTTTCAGTTGTTTGTCCAGGACGCGTTTGTGCTCACTGCTCAGTATTTTGTTATTGCTGCCCCACGTTGTGTATGCTCTACAAGTTTGTCTACGATAATGTGTCCTCTCTGCTGAGGATTTCGTAGGGTTGTGAGTGATGACCCGCGTGGTTTGATCATCGAAATCCAAGACCCGCCGAAGCATTCAGAATCGTCATTTTTTTCCAGTTTTTTTCCAGAAAACATCAAAGTCTATGTGAAGAAAACATCAAATTCGATGCTAGCAGGTCTCAGTCCACACTGACCGAACACATCGATCAGTAAATGATTTGTGAAATTACCTTGTTTCAGATGCGTCTGTCCGTTCAGCAGGTGGCGAAGCAGCGTCAGACTGGCGAGTCAACACAGGAGGATGGTTCGTTATTCTCGGGGGGCCTGTAACCTTTCTTCTCGTTGCCGTTTCTAAAACAATAGAACAAAAGCTGTCAACAGACAGGATAGCTGATATGAACCGATGCTTGCTGGTGCTTAGTCTGTGGTTAGTGTACTGGCGTTGGTGTTGTTATTGAGCGGAAACCAAAAAAAATGCAATTTTTCACATCTATGGGGGCCATAACGTTTTGTTTAAATTGAGGCACAACCTGCCTTTTCAAACTCAACTTGTATTTAGTTGATGGTCACGTACCACATAAATATTTTTAAATGAATTCCATTCATTTAACCTGAAACCAAGAGCAAGTCTTTTTTGACAACATATGTTCAAATTAAACCCAATAAAATGATATGGAAATATAGTTAAGATGTTCTGTTAATCATTTTATTAAATCCTGTCTGTCTGCTGTACTCTTCTACCAAATGAGAATGTTTTTACAAGACAGGCTAAAACCATGTTGGATTACCCCACCCACTTCTGTGGACCCATAGCTCAGTAAGTAGGGCTTTCCGACCAAAGTCACATATGGTCCAATAAACTAGACACATTGGAGTATACCATCAGTTAAAAAAAGAAAACATTGGTAGGATGCAGAAAACCCACCTTATTGATACCCCCCTTTCAAGAAAATCGGATCATTTCAAGTTACTGCGCGGAAATCATTTTTTTCCATTTTTCGTCTATCAGGGGCCAAAACTCCTGCCAAAATTAGTGCATAACGTCCCTTTTTCGAAATCAACCTGTTTTTTACTTATGGTCATGTACCATATAAATTTCAAAGGAATCCATTTATTTAAATTGAAGTTATTGAGCGATAATCAAAAAATTGCAGATTTTCACTTCGATGAGGGGCCTTTACGTTTGTATAAATTGAGGCACAACCTCCTTTTTCGAACTCAACATGTAGTTTGTCGATGGTCAAGTACCATATAAATTTCAACAAAATAGGATCAAGACTCGAGTAATTGAGCGGAAATATTTTTTTTTTTTCGTTTTTTGTCTATCTGGGGCCATAACTCTTGCCAAAATTGATGCATAACCTCCCTTTTCTAACTCAACCTGTTTTTTTACCTATGATCATGTACCATATAAATTTCAAAGTAATCCGTAATTTAAACTTAAGTTATTGAGCGCAAACCAAATATACTATGCAAAATATATTTAGTTTTTTTTTATATCATGCAATTTTTCTCATTACTGAAGTGCAACATCGGGCGAAATTAAATTTCATCGAAGGGAACCGTATCTGAGGCTTGGGATACCATGGGATTACAGGAGCCATTCTTAAAATCGATTTTGGGAAAAAAGCGATAAGCGCGGAAGGGGTCATTAGCCGAAATTCGCACCCTTGAAAAGCAACATTAAAATGGTCCGCATGTGATTTTTTGTACGGTCTTTCTCATCATTTTTATTGTCAATTTTCTTGTCAAAGCTATTGATTCTGTATAAGATATGATTAAACTTAACAACTGGCGACGTTTAGCATGCGTCATTGACGTTAAAACGTCAGAATTCGGTCCTCTGTGCAATGATTCACGGGTGCTTCAGTTCAATAGAGAATCAAAACCCGAGAATAGACAATAGGCTAAAATTAAAGGTCACATCATGATTAATTTAACTGTGAAGTTTTTTCATTGACGTGTAACGTAACTTGGAGAAAATGATGACGTTAATCTAAGATTTTTGACTTATGCTCAGTAATCGCGAAGAATTTTCTTTCTGATTTGTTTACGTTATCATATTGCTCGATACCAAACAATCATAAACTCGAAAGAAATTCAAGAAATACCGACTAGAAACAACGTTTAAAGACGATAACGTAAAAACAATGGAAAACGTCAAAATTTCAAACTTTGTAAACCTCATACTCGTAGCATCTTCAAATGTTTTAGAACGTTTTCCTTTATTTTTACAGCCAACCAGCTGCCTCAGTATGATTTTGGGGTTTCTATACATGACCAAAAATGTCCTTCACGTACACTGGTAGTTCAAACGCTGCAATTGAGCATTCTTGAATTTTTTACCTGGCAGGCCATCTCGAACGATTGACCTTTGTATCTGTATGTATAAGTGACAATAAAAGCCTTATATGGTGGATCTGGCACATACAAAAACATTGCTATATTTATTTTGCATAGTATATTTTTCTATTTTTCAGACCTATCAAGAGGCCATAACTCCTGCCAAATTTGGTGCATTACTTCCCTTTTCGAACTCAACCTTTACAGGATGTCTCAAACAAATGTGGACCTTTTTTGAATTGCCGTATCTGAAGGAAACTTTTCAAAATTTTGTATGGTTCTAGCAAAGTGATAATAGTAGAGATTATTTACAAAATAGTTCCTGAACTAGAGCAAGTGAGCAGGGGCTCACGTATACCCCCGACCAGCGCCATCCCCTAATGAAACCACCGCCTTAAGAAACCACCGCCTAATGAAACCAATCTTATACAGGGTCTTAGTCACCTATAAAATAGTTCCATCAAAATAAAGAATATAAACTCAACCCAAAACGCAAATATACAAGTATGTGACCTTGACCGTTGGTAAGCAGCTATGAACCTAAAAGTAAACCTAGTAAAATATCAAAAGGTTCCATCAAAGGATATTGGAAGTATAATTGAAGAATATAAACTTAACACAAAACTTTAAAGCAAATGTTTAAGTCTTTGACCTTGACCTTAGATCAGCTGCAGCATCCAGATGATGTCAACTATTCTGCAGGAACAAAGAAGTAAACCTAGTCATGTATCAAAAGGTTTCATCAAAGGATGTTGGGAATATAAGCAAGGTTTATAAGCTTAACACAAAACTTAAACGCAAATATACAAGTCTGTGACCTTGACCTTTGGTAAGCAGCAGCATCCAGATGATGTCAACTACTCTGTGTGAACCTATAAGTAAACCTAGTCAAATAATAAAAGGATCCATCAAAGGATATTGGAAAATATAAAAGAAGAATATATACTTAACGCAAAACTTTAACGCAAATGTTTAAGTCTGTGACCTTGACCTTGGGTCAGCAGCAGCATCCTGATGATGTCAGCTATTCTACATGAGCCCAGAAGTATACCTAGTCACATACCAAAAGGTTCCATCAAAGGATATTGGTAATATAAGCAAAGAAAAATACTTAACGCAAAACTTTAACGCAAGTGTAAACGGACGGACGGACGGACGGACGGACGGACGGACGGACGGACGGACGGACAGACAGACGGACGAACGAACGGACGGACAGACGGACGAACAGACGAACGGACGGAAAGACGAAAACTATATACCCCTCGACATACTTCGTATGTCGGGGGTATAACTAAAAGTGGCATCATGATGACGTCATGATGTATAAATGAAAGCATTTTTCGTCATCTGCACTGTTGGAAACATAAAATGGCATCAAGTGAAAAAAGAAATAGGTTCAGAGCATTCTGAGGTCTGGATTCTAATGCAACAAGGATATACAAAATCTCAACTAATGGAAAACAGTCTGAGAAAAAAAAACTTCAGGTGAAGTTGGCTGTAATGTTATGCAGAACCAGATGGTGAAATAGGCTGTTCATAGTTAAGCCGGAGAGCTTAGCAAGTGTCCTACTAATTTTTTGTATAGCTGCACGATTTTTAAAGATGTACAGTTCGTCTTTTCATTTTTTTTATACCTGTGATAAGATAATGTAAATCCTTCTTTCAACAGAATGAAAGCTTTGGAACACTCTAAATCTTAGGTAATTTTGCTGGAGGCCAGTATGTATTTTCAATAGTACAAAAAAAATGGAAAATTTGAAAAGTTTCCTTGATAAATAAAGGAGTTACAGCAATTTCAAAAAAGGTCCACGTTTTTTAGACATCCTGTAGTTGACGTCATGTACCATAAAATTTTAAAGAAATCCTTTGATCAAAACCGAAGTTATTGAGCGGAAACCAAAAAATTGCAAATTTTAACGTCTATGAGGGGTCATAACTTTTGAACAAGTTGAGGCACAAGCTCTTTATTTCAAACTCGAACTATATTTGATGGTCAGGTAAAATTGGATCATTAAAACTTAAGTTATTGAGCGGAAACCAAATATTTTCCATTTTTTCAGACCTATCAGGGGCCATAACTCCTGTCAGAATCGATGTTCAATCTCCTTTTTTAACCTGCATTTAGTTGATGGTCATATACCACATAAATTTCAAAGAAATCTATTCATTTAAACTGAAGTAATTGAGCGGAAACCAAACATTTGCAAATTTTTACGTCTATGAGGGGCAATAACTTTTATACAAATTGAGGCACAGCCTTTTTTGAATCCAACCTGTATTTTGTTGAAGGCCATGTACCATATAAATTTCAATTAAATCGGATCATTAAAACTTAAGTTATTGAGCGGAAACCATGAGCATTTCGGACAGACGGAAGAACGGACAGACCAACGGAAGGACAACGTGAAAACAGTATACACCCGACAAACACAGTTTTCGGGGAGGGGAGGGGGGGGGGGGGTACAATTCTCCTGTAATTAAAACTCGATAAGTTTAATTCAATATAGTACTGAACATTATAGAATAAATGTCAAAACCCCAAAGTTATCCCTACTGTCTTTGCTTTAATTTACTCTAGGAGCCAAGTCAGCTAAAATTTGAAAGCGTTGGCACGCTGTGCTATATATTTTGAGTCTGACTACATTTTCTGTTAGCCATTACATTCTGAAAGAAGGTTTGATTGTTCTGCTCTTGAAATTTTATTGTCATGATGCTTTAATTTATATGTGTTCCTTTGTACCCTATGGCTGAAAACAACACCATTAAGGCATGTCACTAAGCATTGGTACGCTTCAGTGGAAGTCATGTTTTAGAGCAATGACTTTTTTCCACTCTAGTGATTTGTTTCAATACAGGCGTTACTCATTATAGCCAGCATACATTAAAAAGCTTTTCTGCTTAATTGGTTTATCATTTTCCTACATGAATTTACCCCTACCACTCCAGAAACTGGTAGGCTTTATTGATCACTGGGAGAATCCTCAATAATTGTGTTTATTAAATGGCATAGTGGTAGAGTTAAATGTCCAAGAATCTAAGAAAATATGTTCCGCATTCAAAACCATGGTATTGCGTATTCATGCTACACTTTGCAGAAAACAAATGTCCAAAGAAATATATCATATTTAAATGAAACATGTAAACACACTCCATTTTAAGTCAAAGGCCTGATCTTTGCCTGGATTTTACTTTACTTTGGTGACGTGGTCTGCAGGTATTCATTAATTAGCAATTAAAACAGACTCTGGGCTGCAAGTTATTTACTACCCCATAGTATCGTCTTACTACTAGTCTTATTACCCCATAGTATCGTCTTACTACTAGTCTTATTACCCCATAGTATCGTCTTACTACTAGTCTTACTACCCCATAGTATCGTCTTACTACTAGTCTTTATGCTGTTGTTTCCACTTTGGTATCATGGATGGCTTGTTGCACAGATAGAATCCATTCCTTAATGTTGCCTTTAAACTACACAATCTCTTTTGACTTTTTCCTATTAAATGCTGTATTTAAACTCAAAGATTATTTTTTGTCTAATGGCTTGTATTTTCAACAAAGCAACGTATAATAACAGGTAAAAAATCAGAGTTATTTTACTCTACTCTAGCAAGTGTAAAGTGATGTGTGGCTAGAGTGAAAATCTTTCTCTTACCTCATCATTATGAAAATCATGTTTGTGATCATTTGGTCTCATTCCGAGTCAGTTTGAAAAAAAAGAAGTTAGCTGTTGCTAGGGGGCATTGGTAGTGTAGCAACATAACATTACTGAAACACACACTCAGTTAAACCGAGATTAGCGTAGTATTTTCTCTGGTGCATAACTTGCTTCCAGAGAACCCTCCTTTGGAATTTAGTTAAGCTTTTATCATTCCATCAGACTTAAAAGTGAACGGATATCTGTGACATGATATAACTCTGCAAAGGATGGGGAGGGCGGAGAGAGAGAGAGAGAGAGAGAGAGAGAGAGATAGAAGGAGATAGAGAGGGGCGGCGGAGGGGAGTTATACCCTTAAAAAATAAGAACATGCTTCTGTTGGAGAAAAGAGTTTCCTTTAAGAGTTGACCAATTTTGAAAGGGTTTCATATTCTAGGGAAGCAAACAAGAAGTCACCAACGTTGTCTCCTGTCAAACAAATGGCAATAAAAGATAGAGGTGTGCAAATTTACCCATTCACATTTACACAGTATTATTTGCATAACATGCTGAAAGATCATCTAAAAGCAAAAACCACTTGCGAGAAAGAACATAGCAGATTCGGTATAACTGATTCTGTTTAAGTGAAGATGATATTATCTAACCATGGGTAATATGGTTATGGCATATTGTTATTACTTTTAGTTTATTATCAAAATGAATTTTAAATCCAGTCAATGAAAAATCAGTTATTTAAACTCCTTGGTTTGGTAGTCAGAAAAGGTAACTTATACAACATTCAAAAATAAACAAGTTATCAGATTACCTTTTTACTGTTAAGTGGTTTTTATATTTATTCTTGAGTAACCTGTAGCAGAAAGTAGCCGTCCTAAAATAAAATTGAATGTTGTAAGCAAAACAGTAGGCTTCCGAAGGTTATCAGAACAGCAGTTTAACCATCAATCTCTAAAGAGCTTTAAATATTTGAAAAACAATCATGTGCCTATTTCATTGCTTTAAATTGACATAGTTACAAACAAATGTGAAGGCAATAGCATAAATACACATAACATTTTTATATAGTGCCTAATTTGTATTGGTACTATGTCTGTTTAAGAAGTTGGTAACCAGAGCATTAATATGGACAGTAAAAGAAAGGCAATGGCCAGTAGGTCATACAATCAGATCCCACATCCCGCTCTTTAACCAAAAGGAAAAAGAAGCACACAACCACAAATTGAAAAAAGTTCACGGAAGACGCACAGTTAACGGAATGAGCAACTCTTTCCCAAACAGGTGGTCATTCAGCAACCCTAACTGAAAAGATCTATTTTTACCTATTTTGTATTTTATATTACAAAACAAAACAGAAAGCAAAATGTATCCAATCAGTGCCACAACCCTCCCACGACAGCAAATTAGAAATAGTAACAGAAAGTAAACTAGAATTGTTTTCCTACGAAAAAAACAGATGTCTCCCCACTTTTTGATGTCAAAAGGATCAGTCATTAAGACGCCAAGGGAAAAACAATATGTTTCCCTACCCTGAAGCAAGGATTCATAATAAGTAAAAAGTATAAATGCAAGAGTTATAGTTGTTATGCTCTGCATGTCATGTAATGTTGACTGATATTCATATTTAGTTTTTGTCAAAAAATATAAATGCAAGAGTTACAGTGCTCTGCACGTCGTCTATTTATATGTTGACTGATATTTGTATGAAGTTTCATGAATATAGCTTAAACGGTTTTCAAGTTATAGAGCTTAGACGATTGAGACACGATTTTGTGAATGACAAAGTTCCAAGGGAAATAACTCAAATAGTATAAATGCTGTGCTCTGCAGGTTGTCTAGTGTTGACTGACATTTGTATGAAGTTTCGTGAATATAGCTTGTCCGGTTTTCAAGTAATAAAGCGATTGAGACACGATTTTGTGACTGACAAAGGTCCAAGGGAAATAACTCAAGAAGTATAAATGCAAGAGTTATGGTTATTGCACTATGCAATTTTTCTAATGTTGATTGATATTTGTATGAAGTTTCGTGAATATAGCTTGAATGGTTTTCAAGTTATAGAGCAGACACAACTGAGACACGACTTTGTGACTGACAAAGTTCTAAGGGAAAAAACTCAAATAGTATAAATGCTAAAGTTATGGTTCTTGCATTCTGCACGTCGTCTGATGTTGATTGATATTTGTATGAACTTTCATGAATATAGCTCGAATGGTTTTAAAGTTATAGACGGACTCGACTGAGACGCAATTTTGTGATGGACAAAGTTCCAAGGGAAATAACTCAAAAAGTATAAACGCCAGAGTGCATTCTGCACGTCGTCTGATGTTGACTGATATTTGTATGAACTTTCATGAATATAGCTTGAATGGTTTTTAAGTTATAGACGGACTCGACTGAGACGCAATTTTGTGATGGACAAAGTTCCACGGGAAATAACTCAAAAAGTATAAATGCCAGAGTTACCATTTGTGCACTCTGCACATCGCCTCATGTTGATTGATATTTGTATGAAGTTTCGTGAATAAAGCTTGAGCAGTTTTCAAGTTACAGAGCGGACACAATTGAAACACAATTTTGTGATGGACTAAGTTCCAAGGGAAATAACTCAAAAAGTACAAATGCCAGAGTTACCATTCTTGCACTCTGCACGTCGTCTCATGTTGATTGATATTTATATGAAGTTTCGCGAATATAGCTTGAGCGGTTTTCAAGTTATAGAACGGACACGATTTGTGACAGACAGACAGACAGACGGACAGACGGACAGACGCCCAGGGAAAAACAATATGTCTCCCGACCCTGAAGGGGGGAGACATAATAAGAGGGCCATGAGGCACTGAATCGCTCACCTGAGCAATTGGCAAAGTGGCCTTTTTCTTATGTTTGAAACTGTCAAAATTTGAGTCTTTGGTCAAAAGTCAAAGAATGACCATGACCTGTTTTACTCATAAATCTTTCGTGAAGTTGTGTCAACTGTTCCGTGTGTGTGTGCTTCTTTCCCTATTGGTTTTGAGAGCGGGATGTGGGATGTGATTGTATTAATTTCTGATCATTGCCTATCTTTTTACTTTCTATGAAATTTGATTACAATTAGCTTAGTGGCTTTTGAGGAAATGTTGGAAAATGTCAAAATATGAGAAACCTGGGTCAAAGGTCAGAGAATGACCTTGAAATTTTGTACTCATAGCTCTTCATGACCTCATTAAAACGGCTGTATATACCAATTTTTAGGCCAAAATCTTAAGAACTTCCATGAAAGCTTATGTTCTAGCATTTTCCCATATCTGACTTTGCCCTTAAAAAAGTCAAGGTCAACCCAAGGTCATCATTTGTACAACCTTGGTTGTACTCGGATACCTTATGCTACATACCAAGGGTTCTGGAGAAGAAGATTTTGAAGCTTTTTACCATATATGGGCATGGCGGCCATGTTGGTAATGTGATACGGATCGTTTGAACAAATTTTTGTTCCCTGCAGATCTATATGAAAATTGGTTACAACTGGCCCAGTGGCTTTTGAGACGTTAGAAATTGTCGAAATATGAGACCTGGGTCAAAGCCCAAAGGTCAAAGAATTACCTTGACCTCTCATATTCATAAATCTTCGTGTACTCATTAAGATGACAGTATATACAATTTTTTAGCCCAATATCTTAAACACTTTCCAAGATTACTTATGTTCTAGCATTTTGCCATACAAAACTTTTGGCCTTACCGTAAAAAAGGTCAAAGTCTACTCACGTACCCGATGCTACATCCAAAGTTTCAAGGTCATCGGCCTATTGGTTCTGGACAAGATTTTTTTTTAGTTTTTTTTTACCACATATGGGTATGGCGGCCATGATGGTCATGTGACCAGGACCGTTTGAACAATTTTTGTTTCCTCTTTCACTGGAGGCTACATATGAAATTTGGTTACATTTGGCCCAGTGGTTTCAGAGGATGAGTCGTTTGAAAGTGTTGACGGACGACAGACGGACGACGGACGACAACGGACGACGGAACCTGTCTATTCTATAAGCTCCCCGGAGCCTCTGGCTCAGGTGAGCCCATGCAGCCCATTCCATGCAGATGACCAGAAAGATAGCCTTAGGCAAATGTAACCAGGCACACACAACGTCTATTTTTAACAGGATAATGGCGAATTAATAGACATAATAAACCAATGTTTCGACGACAACAGATAAGTGGACAACACAAACTTTATAATCGATACACCACATCACTGATAAATCATAAAGGATGGGCTTAAACGGCTCTAATATGCCGGTAAAAAAATAACTCAACTAATGAGGCTTTTACATATTTTACATTTTCAAAATTTAATCTCAAGTTGTTTTTTTTTCAAATAAAAGTTGCAAACGTTACCTTTCCGAGTACAAAACCGTTTATTATGATAACTTAGCTTGTATTGTGTGATTCTTTAAAAATATTATGATATAATGAATACAAATACATGCAGTACTTTTCCATGTTAATTCACGAAGGCTTCTATTTTTTTAACTTTTGGGACAACCTCAGCTTTGCTTGTCACGTAAACAACACTGTTTGATGTCTGAGTAGGCGACTAAACTATGCAAAAATTAAACTTTACGACAAATAATTAAAATATTCAGCACAACTGCGTTACTTTAAAGGTAAAATTTCACAAGTGTTTTCCTAGGAGGGGGGTGGGGGGTGATAGACGTTTTACGGAAACATTTTAATCTGTTGAGAACGTTACTTTGCTTAAGATATGTGTTGTAAGGAAATAAATGTTTTTTGAACTGTTGATTTATATGAAACAGGTCTAATTTTTCAGTTTTAGGTAGCTTATTAGCTGTGCTTTGTACAAACAATTGCGTGAAAAATGACTCTGAAGCCAATAATAGTGAAAAGGTGTACCTTTGTTCAACAGTACATAGTGGACCAAGTATAAAAACTACGTCTCAGATTTGTTTTGTTGGAAAGGCATTGAAAAGGGCCAGTTTAGACAGTAAGAAGATTGAATATTGAGACATTTTGTCAAAGAGTCTTTGTAAAAAAGAAACAATTTAAGTTCTATTTAAAATTTTCAAAAGGTACATGAAATGTTGTAGCAAAAATAACAGCATCGACGTTCTAAACTGTTTTCCGTGTAGCTTAATTTGTAGCATATTAACCATTCCTACAGAAAATATTAATATTTGATACATTTAAATCCTTAAGGCATATTTCTTATGGACTTCAATAAATAGTTTTGATATTCAAAATTAACAGGGTAACGTAAATAACTGGCAACTACAACGGTATTCAAGGTTTGCCAAGGTGACAGACGCTGAATTTGATAACTACAAATCAAGACGATCATTTTGATAACGAATGTTACACACCACAGACCACTATCATCCTTTTCAAGGCCACTTATGGAATCATGTTTGTTCCGCTATAGGTTGTCATTTCATCGCATAATTTGACGTTTATGACAATAAAATTTGCCGATCAGAACAATCAAACCTTATTTCTGACGGTCTAGACTATTCAAAAATACATTCAAACTAAGAGTAGCAGAGGGTGCCACCTCCGATCCATATTTTGGCCAAATAGGCGATTTTGGCTCCCAGAGTAAATTCATACCAAACTTCATAAAATTATCTTAAACAATCGTTATGCTTGTGTCAACCTAATTTATACAGAAGCTGTGCCTAAAGACTCGATTCCCCTTTACATACCCTACATAATAAACATTATACATGTATTAACACCTCCAAAGCCATGTTAGAAATCACAGGTTTTACCCAGCATATACATGACGCCAACTATTGCTATGGTAATACATTAAAAATCAAATTCCAATTATGACTTTGGAAGTCCATAAAAACTCTTTTGTGTAATTTAAACGATATTATCTCATGCATATTATTTACAGACAAAGGTGTTTTCATTATTTGATGATTCCCCCTCGTTTCTACAACCTTGATGAGGAAAATTAAGACAGAAATAATGGACTTTTCTTCCTTATTCCGCATTACATTTTATTCTATAAGCACTGGAGAAGCACTTCAGCGGGGGAATAGTCAGATACATTTCCAATTAGTCAAGCAGTTTACATTTGAAAGAAGCATTTTACCGAATCAGAAAGCGATTGTTTCATAAACTGCTACAACTAATATTCCCATTAACATTCTTAGTAATACTCGTTTGGAAACAATATAAACTGGTCTATATAATTCATTGGAGAGGCGCCGTAGTCGAGTGGTTAGAGTGGCTTGGCTATTGTGCAGAAAGTCACCGTAAGGTCGTGAGTTCGCGGCTCACTGTCGCCATACGATGACTGGAAAACTCTCTCTGTCAACCCAGCAGTAAATGGGTACCTTTTTCGAATCAGGGAAGGATAAGGCAGCGAAAGGAGAGGGATGGGCTCCGCCTTTCATCAGCTGTGCCCAAGATACAGTGTGTCTCTAACCCCCACTGCCCCTACGGCTATTAGGCTATGGGAAACCTTTACCTTTTTATATAATTCATGGTATGGTTAATACCTACCTGTTACTTGTTTGGCCTTTACTTCGTTTTTTATATTCATCCTCTTCAGCTTAGCTTTCTTCTTTGTAACCTTTTTTACACTGACATTCGGCTTCACTACTTTAGTCGCTTTCTTATCTTTGGGTTTAAAGTAATCCATTGCTAAGGCCAAAAATTCTGTAATGAAAGTTAACACATAGTGGTAAGCCAATTTATGTACAGTGGCGTGTCAATAAGAAACCAGGCCCCTAGGTTATAAAACTTTTTAATGCTCAACTGAGACTGCGCTCAAATTATGATACTGAAAAGAATGTGAAATAGCAAAATTCCATGCAAAATGTGTAGGATTTATTTAATATAAGTTTGAAATTTGCTGGAGGACCAAACGCTTCCCGTTTGAATTACAGCGCAGTGTATTAATCCCTGTGTGATAGTGGACTAGTACAACTAATGCTGCTATCGGCTATTAACTAAAGACTAAACTCACTGTTTAGAATAGTGAACGGCTATATATATATATCCATTGAAGCGTCCAATGTGACTGTAGATTTCGACGTTGCCAAACCTGATAAAAATTTACATCCTTTGCGTCACATCAAATATAAATCATATTGAATCGGGAAAACTGATTTGTATACTACAATGTAAACTTTAAATGATGGGATATTCGCCCCGAGGTTCTTGAGCCGGATAACATTAAATTTTGACCCCGTGAAAACATGACCCCACGCGTCAATTCTCAATGTTGAAACTTGACCCAGGTCAATTTTCAACACTGAAAAATGCTCTATGGGTCGATATTCAACATTGAAAAGTGGCCAGTTGGGTCATTTTTTCAACAGGTTCAAATTTTAATATTACACCAGCAGCACACCGGGTAGGAGGCAATCGAAAACGCTCATGCAGTCGACAAACGCGGGTCAAAAACCATTAGAAACAGCTGTTTCTAACGGTTTTTGACCCTCGTTAATCGATTGTTAAGAGCGTTTTCGATTGCCGCCTACCCGGTGTGAGCAGTGGCTCAAGATTTAGGTATATGGCTAAATTAAAACGAGGCCTACAGAGACGAGTGGAAGCCTGGACTTTTTGTAACAATACGAGACGCGTGGAAAGTTTGAACCTCAGTGTGAATTAGGTTTAGAACTTGTACTCAACATTTCCCCAATCCTCAACAATAAGTAAGAAAGGCTAAAGGTCACCTGAAAAAAATATGTAGGTAAAAGAGTACACGTTGATGTTTTCCCGCCATTTTTGGAAAGGGGAACAACAACAATATTAGTGACTTCCTATTTGCTTTCCTGGAAGATAAATTCCATTAAAATGGCGTCTGCGCTTAAAGGAAAGAACTTTTCTACACGTGGAGGGGGGGGGGAGGGGGGGGGGGGGCAAGTTATTCTGTTTAACACTTGACTCTCGTTGAAAAGGGAGGCAAAAAATGAAAATGGCAGAGTTGTTTCCTTTGAAAGTATACCCATTCACCTTAGGGTAAAACATTGACTCTTATTTGTTAAACGTAACTTCTATCACTCCAACTTCAAAACGTTCAAGTGTAACGTCACGACATGGCCGAGCCCAAAGCGATAACTGCTCTCTCTTTTGCTAGAGCTGTTGCTTGGATGACTTCAAAATGTGATAGATAGATTATGCTATGTACGAGTGCTTTCGTTAAGCCGACGTCAACATTAACTTTGCACTGAACGGCGGTCCGGAACGTTGAGTGACAGTAAATAATGAAAACCTAAAATATAACTGGCTTGATGCCAATACTTGAATCGGCATTTGGTTTGATGGTTTGTTGTTTGTTTTACTGAGTAATAATATTTGAGTTACGTCGAGCCGTCTCACAACGCGATAGTAGAAAGGAAAGATAGGGTTGAGACAAAGACGAGGCAGAGAAAATTATAATCCCACAGGACACCCAACCCCTCCGGCCTCCCCAACTCTCCGCGCCGATCTGTTGCAAGCATTTTAGTCTTGAAGATGTAGTTTGTCCCTATTCGAAAGTCCATCACACCAAACAGTGGCAGTCTGATGAAAGTCATTACTTAGCCAGTTAGGAACCATTTTAAAATGAAAAACTTGCTACCCCTGGACAATTTTAAAAGGCAAATGGTCCCTTCATTTAAAAGTTGTCTTCTGCATTACTTAGACAAGACACGTGAATTTTATTTTATTTATCTAGGGTTGGTCTAGAGTCGCAACTCGCTTTGTTTCCTTGAAACCTGTCAATACAGTCCAAACATATTTGTGATAGAATCTTGTATAGCATTTTTTCCTTGGGAGGGGGATTCATCTAGCGTCAGTCTAGAGTCGCAACTCGCTATGTTTCCTTGAAACTTGTCAATACAGTCCAAACATATTTGTGATAGAAACTTGTATAATATTCACGTATTGCGCATCTGAGCCTAAATGTTACATCGGAATGAGGTCCTGTTCATACATTCACGTTTCGTTTACACATGGACAGTCCCATTAACACGTAGAGGATCCGTTGAAAAATGCAAGCCCCGTTCCTATATGGACATCCCGTTCGCATATGTAGTTCCCTTTCGCAGGTACAGCCTTGCAGATGTCGTTCACTTGTGCAGGCCCCGTTCACATGTAGCGGTCCAATACACATGTGGAGGTCCGTCCACTTGTGGAAGATCCATTTACAGGTGGCGGTCCTGTTCGCAAATGCAGTTCCTGCTCACATATGGACGACCCGTTCACAAATGAAGGTTCCTTTCTCACATGCGGATCCCGTTAACACGTGGAGGTCCCGTTTACACTTCACAGGCGCAGAGCCCGTTCAACCATGGATTGTCCGTTCGCCTGTGGCGATCCCTTGCATACTTGGATAATCAGACTGCATGTCCCGTTTTACGTGCTGGATCTTTGAAAAATACAGGACCCGCGAAGGTCCCATCTAGCGTGCAGCACCTTTTCACAGGTGGGTGTCCCGTTCATACGTACATATGTACCTATCTCGTTCACACGTCCCGTCCCGTTTATATGTGGGTATCTCGTCCACACCTGGAGAAGCCATTCTAACAAGCAGAAATGTTCATACATGGAGGCCCTGTCAGACGTAGAATACATATTCACACGTGCAGATCAAGTTTACATCTTCTTGTTTGGTTCACCTATAACGGTTTCGTTCAGTCGTGGTGAATCCATGGAGGACCAGTTCAGGCACGAAAGGCGTTACATGTGGAGATTCTAGAAATCACCTTTACCCTATGCAGAGAGTTTGGTACCCTCAGAATTTGATATGTGTCCTACCGAGCCGTCTAGCGCAGTCGGCAGCACGTCGGTCTGCAGATCAAGCGGTCACGAGTTCGATTCCAAAGCCCGGCCCCTGAACAGTCGTGAAGATTGGTCATGAAATATTTTCTACGCTCATTCTCTCCCTTCCGCTGACTTAAGGGCAGTTGTAAGTTTGTTTGTTTTGTTGAGCATTTACGGCCAAGTAAACAGCTAAGGTCATGTCTAGGCGGTCATTTAACCTACTCAAACTATTCCATGACACTGTTCCATGGTATGGCCCATGTTCCTTCTTTCGAATGTGTTCTCTGCTCTCGAAGAAGCTTTAATTAGATCTCCTAAACGTTTAACCAGTACTTTCGCCAGTAAATGACAACTGCCCTTCTTGAATCAGCAGAAGGGAATGAATGACCGTAGAAAATATTTCATGATCAGTCTCCACGAGCGTTATGTGGCCTGTCTGGGAATCGATCTCAGGACCCCTTGACCTGCAGTCTGACGCGCTGCCGACTGCGCTAGCGGGCTGCCGGCAAGGGTAGTTGTCTGTTACTGGCGGAAGTATGTGCACTCAGTATTGGTAACCAGGTTAACCGCTTAGTATGTCTAAGCCTGCCCAGACACAGTGTGACGGCAGATGAACTGACAGGCTTGTGGTCCCTCATCCCAGCCTCGTTGAGGCGGTTCGGATGAGGGGTTTATTAGCAGATCTGACAAAAATTGTCACCCATTGCCCACTCGCATCTAGAACTCTGCAACTTATTCTCCTAATGTCGTCATTCTATTCTATTCTGGAGCTTTCTTCGAAGTGTTTTACATGCAATTATGTTGCATTTGGACCTATACCTCGGATAGTGGTGCTGGTCTTGTAAGTCTATTGAGCGCTTTACACAAAGCATTGCTTAGCCGTTCGTATGAGCGTTCTTGTTATAAATTTCGACGTTTTGCTCTTCTTCTATTCCAGATAATAATTTAAACCGAGGCCCCAATCAATCGATCGTACTCAGGCACGTTTTGGGGCGGCTAGGTAGGATACCGATCCCAGGAACAACGTGCACACTATCTTTGAATTTGACACACATGACAGACGGACTCGGGCACCCAGACGGTTCTATTATGGATTCGTTCCGCGGAGCCGCTGGGAAGGACCCGTTGTGGGAGGCATTGGGGAAAAATGTGTATGCTAGGTCACTATCGCAGTATATTTATATAGGCTCTACACTGTTAGGAGCTAACTAGAATTGGCAAAATATCCGATTTGCCCCGCATGCTACGAAATTTTGCAAAACAATGAGAAAAATTGAAGGCTCTGGAGGTGATGAAAACTAATGAAACCATTCCATTGATAATTTCGTTTTCCTTTTTTGTGGAAGGGGGGGGGGGGGGGGGGGAAGGAGGGAGGAGGAGAGAGAAGGAAAATAAAGAGCTGTAACGCGTTAAGAGTTTTAAAAATATTTGCTTTCAGCCGGAGCCCATATACAGGTCCGACTCTCATACCATTGCACCAGGGTACTATATGTAGTTGTAGGATTTTTAAAAAAAAATATTTCTTTGTTTACGACAATGACAGCGGGAGGTAATTAGTTGTTTGGTCGTTTAGGTTTTCACGGCCCTTTGAGATAGTATTTCAGTCTATATCGAGCCGTCTCCCAGAGAGTAGACGAGAAAGGAGAAAGGACAGATGAGAAAAAAACGTCCAAACAACCCTTCCTGTATCTACTGCAAGATAGCAAGCACTGCCGGTCCTTGCCCCAAAATAATCCAAATAAGTAGGACGCACCAGTACTGAAAGCTACCCAACACCATCGCCCGACCCGACTGCCCAGTCAACCCACTAGAGGTAGAAAACACTCCAAGGCTTTCTCGCCCTCGGAGGACTTTTCCACTCGAATTTTCATCCTACTCATGCTTGTTCCACTGGCTTGTTCAGCCATTTTCAACCCAAATGTCAATCACACAAATGAATAACAACAACTCGTTTTAGTATTGCCCTGGTGAAGTGACCTGGCAGGGCGGAGCTAGCGTTATAGATCAGTGCATTGTGAAACAGGTAATTCCTATTTTCGGCAACAATCGGAAAAACATCCGTACGACTTCGTTAATCCTCGCTTTTCTTGTTATAAGTAATAACAGTATTTTCACCAAATCGTGTACAGAGCGTCGTGGTGTAGTGTATCTGTAGTCGCATTACAAAGGCACTTGGTGCGACGATCTAGGGTTAAAATCTAGGATGAGAATAAACTTTTTTCTCTCATTTTTTTCTATTTCTAAACTTTATTTTCTTTACATATTTATTTGTTTTAATCATTTTATTTTAGGAGAAAAGACATTTCCAGTAATTCCTTTCGCTCGAGATAATTTAAAGGATTAGAGTTCGACATGTATGCTTTGGTAGACACCCTGAAACTGAAAAGTGAATACCAAATCAGAAATTATTTTTTTCACTCATTGTTTGCTCGTGCATGCATACCACTTTTCTCGAGCATAAAATACCATAATCTACTAAATGTCCTCGTGCATATTTTTGGGCATAATCAGACAAACAAAACCTCTGATGATTTTCTTTTTTTATTATAAGCACAAAGTATATGGAGTAATAAAAAAAACGGAAATTTGTGTCATGCAAAATAATCATTTGTTACCTAAAAACTTAAAAAGAAAGAACAAAAAAACTTTTTTAATTTTAGGTACATTCGAACCTTGGACCCTTATAAGATACAAAAAAGGTTAGTACGTCTAGGGGAGGTCCACTACACCAACGAGTCCCTACACATTTGTGAGATATAGTTAACAGTTATAATTCATGCATGATACACGATGATTAACGAATACTTACGAATATCTTTCCGATTGGTTACGAAAATGCTGCTTTACCTATTTCATAATGCATTGAACCAAATCGATAGCCCCGCCCTGCCAGGTCACTTCACGTGGGCAATAAAGATGTACAACTATGCGCAACGGTGAAATACACGTGACTGGACACGGTTAAATAAATAACAAAGCGTGGCGGATCTAGCTCGTTTTCCTTTTTTGCTTTATTTGAAAAGAAGGGATTATGATTTATTATTTGATTACTATTCAAGAAAGAAACTGGAAAACTTCGTTCACGAACTTAGAGACCTTATATATGCCACCAAAGGTTTTTGAAGTCGGGAATTTCGTTTTCGCAAACTTGTCAGACAATCCGCCATCGTTAGTTTTTGGCATAGCGTTTAGTCTTTAGTCTTAGTCGCCTTAGTTGTACTAGTCCAGAACTATACCTTTACTGGAGGACCAAACGTTTCCCTATGAATTACAGCAGTGTATTAATCACTGTGTGACACTACTATACCTTTAATGGAGGACCAAACGTTTCCCTTTGAATTATAGCGCAGTGTATTAATCCCTGTGTGATAGTACTATACCTTTACTGGAGGACCAAACGTTTCCCATTCAATTACAGTAGTGTATTAATCCCTGTGTGATAGTATAATACCTTTACTGGAGGACTTAACGTTTCACTTTGAATTACAGCAGTGTATTAATCACTGTGTGACAGTACTATACCTTTACTGGAGGACAAAACGTTTCCCTTTGAATTACAGCAGTGTATTAATCACTGTGTGATAGCATTATACCTTTACTGGAGGACCAAACGTTTTACCTTTGAATTATAGCAGTGTATTAATCCATGTGTGACAGTACTATACCTTTACTGGCGGACCAAAAGTTTCCCTTTGAATTACAGTAGTGTATTAATCACTGTGTGACAGTACTATACCTTTACTGGAGGCAAATGTTTCCCTTTCAATAACGGCAGTGTATAAATCACTGTGTGACAGTACTATACCTTTACTGGAGGACAAATGTTTCCCTTTGAATTACAGTAGTGTATTAATCACTGTGCGACAGTACTATACCTTTACTGGAGGAAACTGTTTCCCGTTTGAATTACAGCAGTGTATAAATCACTTTGTGACAGTACTATACCTTTACTGGAGGACCAAATGTTTTCGTTTGAATTACAGCAGTATATTAATTACTGTGTGACAGTACTATACCTTTACTGGAGGACCAAATGTTTCCCTTTGAATTACAGCAGTGTATAAATCAATGTGTGACAGTACTATATATTTACTGGAGGACCAAATGTTTCCCTTTGAATTGCAGCAGTGTATAAATCCCTGAGTGACAGTACTATACCTTTACTGGAGGACCAACCGTTTCCCTTTGAATTACAGCAGTGTATAAATCACTGTGTGACAGTAGTATACCTTTACTGGAGGACCAAATGTTTCCCTTTGAATCACAGCTGTGTTTTAATCACTCTGTGACAGTACTATACCTTTACTGGAGGACCAAACGTTTCCCTTTGAATTACAGCAGTGTATTAATCACTGTGTGACAGTACTATACCTTTACTGGAGGACCAAATGTTTCCCTTTGAATTACAGCAGTGTATAAATCAATGTGTGACAGTACTATACCTTTACTGGAGGACCAAATGTTTCCCTTTGAATTGCAGCAGTGTATAAATCCCTGAGTGACAGTACTGTACCTTTACTGGAGGACCAACCGTTTCCCTTTGAATTACAGCAGTGTATTAATCACTGTGTGACAGTAGTATACCTTTACTAGAGGACCAAATGTTTCCCTTTGAATCACAGCTGTGTTTTAATCACTCTGTGACAGTACTATACCTTATCTGGAAGACCAAATGTTTCCCTTTCAATTACAGCAGTGTATTAATCCCTGTGTGACAGTACTATACCTTTACTGGAGGACCAAATGTTTCCCCTTAAATTACAGTAGTGTATAAATCACTGTGTGACAGTACTATACCTTTACTGGAGAACCAAATGTTTCCCTTTGAATTACAGTAGTGAATAGATCACTGTGACAGTACTATACCTTTATTGGAGGACCAAACGTTTCCCTTTGAATTACAGCAGTGTATCAATCACTGTGTGACAGTACTGTACCTTTACAGGAGGACCAAACGTTTCCCTTTGAATTACAGCATTGTGTTTATCCCTGTGTGACAGTACTTCACCTTTACTGGAGGACCAAATGTTTCCATTTGAATTACAGCAGTGTATAAATCACCGTGTGACAGTACTATACCTTTACTTGAGGACCAAATGTTTCCCTTTGAATTACAGTAGTGTATAAATCACTGGGTGACAGTACTAATCCTTTACTGGAAGACCAAACGTTTCCCTTCGAATTACAGCCGTGTATTAATCACTGTGTGACAGTACTATGCCTATACTGGAGGACAAAACGTTTCCCCTTTGAATTACAGAAGTGTATAAATCACTGTGATACAGTTCTATACCTTTACAGGAGGACCAAACGTTTCCCTTTGAATTACAGCAGTGTATAAATCACTATGTGACAGTACTATACCTTTACTGGAGGACCAAACGTTTCCCTTTGAATTATAGCACAGTGTGTTAATCCCTGTGTGATAGTACTGTACCTTTACCGGAGGACCAAACGTTTCCCTTTGAATTACAGTAGTGTATTAATCACTATGTGACACTACTATACCTTTAATTGAGGACCCAACGATTCCCTTTGAATTATAGCGCAGTGTATTAATCCCTTGGTGATAGTACTATACCTTTACTGGAGGACAAACGATTCCCATTGAATTACCGTAGTGTATTAATCCCTGTGTGATAGTACTATACCTTTACTGGAGGACCAAACGTTTCCTTTTGAATTACAGCAGTGTATTAATCACTGTGTGACAGTACTATACCTTTACTGGAGGACTAAACGTTTCCCTTTGAATTATAGCAGTGTATTAATCCCTGTGTGATAGTACTATACCTTTACTGGAGGACCAAACGTTTCCCTTTGAATTACAGCAGTGTATTAATCACTGTGTGGTAGTATTATACCTTTACTGGAGGACCAAACGTTTCCCTTTGAATTATAGCAGTGTATTAATCCCTGTGTGGTAGTACTAAAAGTAAAAAGTATGCAAAGACCAGGAACTGAAACAATCAAAATCCAAATCCAGCCCTCAAACCATAGTTGGAAACAACTAAGATTACAAATAATCAAGATACAGAGAACATATGGCCAACCAAGTGAGCAGCTTGTTCCCAAAAGGTGGCCACTCAGCAACCCAAACCGAACCAAAAATAATAAGAACATACATAAGGTAAAACATCACAGAAACTCTGACACCAAAAACAGGCAACAGAGAACCACAACAGAACTACCGCCTTGGAACGGTCAGTAATGAATTACTGGGGGGCTTAAATCGATTTTACAGGCCCAACCTCACCCTCAGTTTCTGAAGTGGTACAAAACATTTAGTTGGTTGTTCGGTTCGCATGATAACCCTCTAACTCGTCAATGAATCATCACGGTAAACACATAAATCAAATTTCAACACCATGAAGAAGCAAAGACGAGGACTCAACAGATACAACGGGCCGTCTGACAGGTGGAGATCCCTGTCCTGCCAAACGACCCCACTGGAAATCTGAAGCAAAAGAAGGTCACCAGTTGAGCCCCGGTGGACCAAGCAACAGACAAAAAGGCTCCGGTCCCAACCAACTAAAATATATAGCTTTAGGTCGGGGCCATCATAGAGTCTGACGACCGATCCCCCGGTGTGCAATTAAAGAGTGCAGCAAAGTTATCAACCGTGATTGGGTTAATCACTAAGCATGCAGACTGTCGCATAACATTTAAATTATAGCCAATACGTTTGTGACGTATTTTTATTTTTCGGAATTGATCAGAAAAATCAGTCCTACCCTTAATCTTTTTGAATTTGTATACTAAGTCACCATAAAATTCTGGTTCCGATAGGCCTTGGTGTAAAAGAAATTTTAATCCGACATCAAATTTTGAAACCAATTCATGGTGTCTGCGATAGAATTTAGAAAAAGCCTTTCTAAGCTTATGATACCGATAGCCCTGTTGAAGAAGTTTAGCAGTTAAACATTTATTACGAGCTTTAAAGTCACCTACATGACTACACACTCTAGCAAATCTTATAAGTTGAGAAATATACACTCCATAAGAGGGACGACGTGGAACGTCACCATCCAAAAATGGAAAATTAACTATATCAAAGTCAAAGTCATCACGTTTATCATAAATTTTAGAAGATACAAAACCGTTAGAAATAGATAGATGTAAATCCAAAAAGGGGGCCTCGGTATCTGAAGTATTAGCTTTATTCAATTTAAGTTCAGGTGGGTAAATTTGGTTAACCATGCTTTCAAAATAAGGATTATCAATATTCAGAAGATCGTCTAAATATCTAGAGGTTGAGTTAAATGCCTCAATGATATCAGCTTGATTATCAACCGAAAGAGAAGTCATGAAATCTCTTTCATAACAAAATAAAAACAAGTCGGCCACAAGAGGAGCACAATTTGTACCCATCGGAATACCAACAATTTGTCTGTATAACTTATTACCAAATCTGATGTAAATATTATCTAAGAGATATGATAAGGCGTCACATACATTCTGACATGACCAAAGACTATATCCTCTATATATTTTACGGTCAGTAGAAGTGAAAAACGCTTTCTTATCGTTACAGGCAATATAAAGGGTATCTTCATTTTTGGAGAACTTTTTGAAGGCCCTCTCAATCAAATCAACAAGTTTTTCCTTTATTAAATTATGGGGTAATGTGGTATAAAGAGTAGAAAAATCATAAGTGGACAAACTAGTCGCACGGAACCCTCTTGACTTCAGTTTACTAAGTACCTCACCAGAATTTTTTATAGACCAAAACATATTTTTCCCTGACCTCTCATACACTGTCTCATAGTACCAAATGACACGAGATTTCACAGCAGTGAGGCAAGAAGTTAATAATTTAGATAATTCTGTAGTAGTACAAGAGCTAGAGTTGGCAATGAATCTAGCTTTATACGGTTTTTTGTGAAACCTTTACTGGATGACCAAAAGTTTCCCTTTGAATTACAGTAGTGTATTAATCACTGTGTAACAGTACTATACCTTTAATGGAGGCAAATGTTTCCCTTTCAATTACAGCAGTGTATAAATCACTGTGTAACAGTACTATACCTTTACTGGAGGACCAAATGTTTCCCTTTGAATTACAGCAGTGTATTAATTACTGTGTGACAGTACTATACCTTTACTGGAGGACCAAACGTTTCCCTTTGAATTACAGCAGTGTATTAATCACTGTGAGACAGTACTATACCTTTACTGGAGGACCAAACGTTTCCCTTTGAATTACAGCAGTGTATTAATCACTGTGTGACAGTTCTATACCTTTATTGGAGGACCAAATGTTTCCCTTTGAATTACACCAGTGTATTAATCACTGTGTGACAGTACTATACCTTTACTGAAGGACCAAATGTTTCTCTTTGAATTACAGCAGTGTATAAATCACTGTGTGACAGTACTATACCTTTACTGGAGGACAAAGTGTTTTCCTTTGAATTACAGCAGTGTATTAATCCCTGAGTGACACTACTACACCTTTATTGGAGGACCAATCGTTTCCCGTTGAATTACAGCAGTGTATTAATCACTGTGTGACAGTACTATACCTTTACTGGAGGACCAAATGTTTCCCTTTGAATCACAGCTGTGTATTTATCACTCTGTGACATTACTATACCTTTACTGGAGGAAACTGCTTCCCTTTGAATTACAGCAGTGTATCAATCCCTGTGTGACAGTACTATACCTTTACTGGAGGACCAAACGTTTCCCTTTGAATTACAGCAGTGTATTAATCACTGCGAGACAGTACTATACCTTTACTGGAGGACCAAACGTTTCCCTTTGAATTACAGCAGTGTATTAATCACTGTGTGACAGTTCTATACCTTTATTGGAGGACCAAATGTTTCCCTTTGAATTACACCAGTGTATTAATCACTGTGTGACAGTACTATAACTTTACTGGAGGACAAAATGTTTCCCTTTGAATTACAGCAGTGTATTAATCCCTGAGTGACACTACTACACCTTTATTGGAGGACCAATCGTTTCCCGTTGAATTACAGCAGTGTATTAATCCCTGTGTGACAGTACTATACCTTTACTGCAGGACCAAGTGTTTCCCTTAAAATTACAGTCATGTATAAATCACTGTGTGACAGTACTATACCTTTACTGGAGGACCAAATATTTCCCTTTAAATTACAGTAATGTATAAATCACTGTGTGACAGTACTATACCTTTACTGGAGGACCAAACGTTTCCCGTTTGAATTACAGCAGTGTATAAATCACTGTGTGACAGTACTATACCTTTACTGGAGGATCAAATGTTTCCCTTTGAATTACAGCAGTGTGTTTATCACTGTGTGACAGTACTTCACCTTTACTGGAGGACCAAACGTTTCCCTTTGAATTACAGCAGTGTATAAATCACTGTGTGACAGTACTATACCTTTACTTGAGGACCAAATGTTTTCCTTTGAATTACAGTTGTGTATAAATCACTGTTATCAGTACTATACCTTTACTGGAGGACAAAACGTTTCCCTTTGAATTACAGCAGTGTATAAATCACTGTGAGACAGTACTATACCTTTAGTGGAGGACTAAACGTTTCCCTTTGATTTAAAGCAGTGTAAAAATCACTGTGTGACAGTACTATACCTTTACTGGAGGACCAAACGTTTCCTTTTAAATTACAGCAGTGTATTAATCACTGTGTGACAGTACTTACCTTTACTGGAGGACCAAAGGTTTCGCTTTGAATTACAGCAGTGTATTAATCCCTGTGTGACAGTACTATACGTTTACTGGAGTACCAAACGTTTCCCTTTGAATAACAGCAGTGTAAAAATCACTGTGTGACAGTACTATATCTTTACTGGAGGACCAAACGTTTCCCTTTGAATTACAGCAGTATATTAATCCCTGTGTGACAGTACTATACCTTTACTGGAGTACCAAACGTTTCCCTTTGAATTACAGCAGTGGATTAATCACTGTGACAGTACTATACCTTTACTGTAGGACCAAACGTTTCTCTTTGAAATACAGAAGTATATAAATCACTATGTGGCAGTACTATACCTTTACTGGACGACCAAACGTTTTCCTTTTGAATTACAGCAGTGTATTAATCACTGTGTGACAGTAGTATACCTTTACTGGAGGACCAAATGTTTCCCTTTGAATTACAGCAGTGTGTTTATCACTGTGTGATAGTACTTCACCTTTACTGGAGGACGAAACGTTTCCCTTTGAATTACAGCAGTGTATAAATCACTGTGTGACAGTACTATACTTTTACTGGAGGACCAAACGTTTCTCTTTGAATTACATCAGCGTATTAATCCCTGTGTGACAGTACTATACCTTCACTGGAAGAGCAAACGTTTCCCTTTGAATTCAACTAGTGTATTACTCCCTGTGTGACAGTACTATATCTTTACTGGAGGACAAAACGTTTCCCTTTGAATTACAGAAGTGATTAAATCACCGTGTGACAGTACTATACCTTTTCTGGAGGACTTAACGTTTCCCTTTGAATTACAGCAGTGTATAAATCACTGTGTGACAGTACTATACCTTTACTGGAGGACCAAACGTTTCCCTTTGATTTAAAGCAGTGTAAAAATCACTGTGTGACAGTACTATACCTTTACTGGAGGACCAAACGTTTCCCTTTGAATTACAGCAGTGTATTAATCACTGTGTGACAGTACTTACCTACTGGAGGACCAAACGTTTCCCTTTGAATTACAGCAGTGTATTAATCCCTGTGTGACAGTACTATACGTTTACTGGAGTACCAAATGTTTCCCTTTGAATTATAGCAGTGTAAACAGCACTGTGTGACAGTACTATATCTTTACTGGAGGACCACAAGTTTCCCTTTGAATTACAGCAGTGTATTAATCCCTGTGTGACAGTACTATACCTTTACTGGAGTACCAAACGTTTCCCTTTGATTTACAGCAGTGTATTAATCACTGTGACAGTACTATACCTTTACTGGAGGACCAAACGTTTCCCGTTTGAATTACAGCAGTGTATTAATCACTGTGTGACAGTACTATACCTTTACTGGAGGACCAAACGTTTCCCTTTGAATTACAGCAGTGTGTTTATCACAGTGTGACAGTACTATACCTTTACTGGAGGACCAAACGTTTCTCTTTGAATTACAGCAGTGTATTAATCCCTGTGTGACAGTACTATACCTTCACTGGAAGAGCAAACGTTTCCCTTTGAATTAAACCAGTGTATTACTCCCTGTGTGACAGTACTATACCTTTACTGGAGGATACTGTTTCCCGTTTGAATTACAGCGCAGTGTATTAGTCACTGTGACAGTTCAATACCTTTACTGGAAAAAAATGTTTCCCGTTTGAATTACAGCGCAGTGTAGTAATCACTTTGACAGTACTATACCTGTACTGGAGGAAACTGTTTCCCGTTTGAATTACAGCGCAGTGTATTAATCACTGTGACAGTACTATATTTTTACTGGAGGAAAATGTTTCCCGTTTGAATTAAAGTGCAGTCTATTAATCCCTGTGTGACAATTCTATACCTTAACTGGAGGAAACTGCTTCCCGTTTGAATTACAGTGCAGCGTATTAATCACTATGTGACAGTACTATACCTTTACTGGAGGAAAGCGTTTCCCCTTTTGAATTACAGCACAGTGTATAAATCACTGTGTCAGTACTACACCTTTCTTTGAGGAAATGCTTCCCGATTAGATTACTGCGCAGTGTATTAATCACTGTGGCATTACTATGCCTTTCCTGGAGGAAACTGCTTCCCGTTTCAATTACAGCGCAGTGTATTAATCACTGTGACAGTACAACACCTTTACTGGAGGAAATTGCTTCCCGTTTGAATTACAGCGCAGTGTATTAATCACTGCGACAGTACCGTACCTTTATTGGAGGAAACTGTTTCCCGTTTGAATTACAGCGCAGTGTATTAATCACTGTGACAGTACCATACCTTTATTGGAGGAAATTGCTTCCCGTTTGAATTACAGCGCAGTGTATTAATCACTGCGACAGTACCATACCTTTATAGGAGGAAACTGTTTCCCGTTTGAATTACAGCGCAGTGTATTAATCACTGTGACAATACCATACCTTTATTGGAGGAAACTGTTTCCCGTTTGAATTACAGCGCAGTGTATTAATCACTGTGACAGTACTTTACCTTTACTGGAGGAAACTGTTTCCCGTTTGAATTACAGCGCAGTGTATTAATCACTGTGACAGTACTATACCTTTACTGGAGGAAATTGCTTCCCGTTTGAATTACAGCGCGGTGTATTAATCACTGCGACAGTACCATACCTTTATTGGAGGAAACTGTTTCCTGTTTGAATTACAGAGCAGTGTATTAATCACTGTGACAGTACCATACCTTTATTGGAGGAAATTGCTTCCCGTTTGAATTACAGCGCAGTGTATTAATCACTGTGACAGTACTTTACCTTTACTGGAGGAAACTGTTTCCCGTTTGAATTACAGCGCAGTGTATTAATCACTGTGACAGTACCATACCTTTATTGGAGGAAACTGTTTCCCGTTTGAATTACAGCGCAGTGTATTAATCACTGTGACAGTACTATACCTTTACTGGAGGAAACTGCTTCTCGTTTGAATTATTACAGCGCAGTGTATTAATCACTGTGACAGTACCATACCTTTATTGGAGGAAACTGTTTCCCGTTTGAATTACAGCGCAGTGTATTAATCACTGTGACAGTACCATACCTTTATTGGAGGAAACTGTTTCCCGTTTGAATTACAGCGCAGTGTATTAATCACTGTGACAATACCATACCTTTATAGGAGGAAACTGTTTCCCGTTTGAATTACAGCGCAGTGTATTAATCACTGTGACAGTACTATACCTTTACTGGAGGAAACTGCTTCTCGTTTGAATTATTACAGCGCAGTGTATTAATCACTGTGACAGTACAATACCTTTGCTGGAGGAAACTGCTTCTCGTTTGAATTACAGCTCAGTAGCTGAGTAGCTCGGTAGCTCAGTAGGTAAAGCGATAGTCTGCTTTGAGACCCGCTGAAGGCGGAGTTCCACTGCATACAACTTTTTATTATTACCCCCCCATCGTCCTGATATGACTGAAATACTGTAAATCGCAGCCACGAACTTTTAAACAGTGAAGGATAAAGGAAGACAACAAGTAGTACAGAAAGTTTTTTGCCTTTTAAGCTAGTGACTTGATGGAGGATTTAGACTATATAGCTGCATTATATCTAAGACAGACGATACGAAAGCTTCTGCCTTACCTTTAAATAAGGCTTTCTTATCTAGTCCATCCTTTTTCTTCTGAACAACATGAGCGGTTGTTGGTTTCGGAGTTGTCTGTCTTGTTGTTGCTGCAACAATAACACTGTGTTAGTAAGCACAGCTTACCCCGCAAATATTAAACAGTCAACCAGTCATCAGTTCTCCCTAGTAATTTCATCCAAAAACGGACAAAAAAAAAAAAAACAACAAAATATCCATGAAGGCCCTAAATAGCTCACCTGAGCCTTGGGTCACATTTTCTTAAATCGTCAAATCAAAATCAGCTCAAATGGTTCCTGATTTGGATCGTAGCAATTTTCCTCCAAAATACAAAGAGTATTTGTAGTCCAAACAGAACCATTTTAGCTACAGCATGATAATGTGATACACAATATGTTTTCTACAAATTGTCAGTTAAACGATTCATTCGCTCCTGAGAAAAAGTCGTTTGAATGATTTTTACCATATTCCGGCATTGCAGCCATCTTGAATTCCAGACAACAACCGTTTAAAGCAATTGTTTTGAGGCCGTTTTCTAGTCACTGATAATAAGATACCGCTCATTAGCACTCTTTTCTCATGTGAGCTGAAAAAATAACACAGGTAAGTCTACTGATATGGCAGTCTCTGACATTTTTTCTCTCGTACCATTAAACATGGGGCTGTAACTCTAGTGGCTTTAAAACAGTCCTATTGACCTATTGAGCTTATTTTATGCAAAAATACAAAACTTTGCAGAAAACTTGTTCCCATAAACATACTGTGCACGTTTGTGATTGCTCCTAAAATGTTGCCTCTATTGTTTTCACAAGATAATATACAGCTTTTTTCAAAAATAAGGGTCTATGACTTTGGCGCTGATGGATAATTTGGCCCATTATCAGATTTGATCAGGCCTTTAAGGCCATAAACATACTGTGTACGTCTAATCGTGACTGCTAAATATGGAGCCTCTACTGTCTTCACTAGATGATATATAACATTCTTCACTAATTATACAAGGGGCAATAACTAACATGTTAATCGATCGACTGACCCACTACCTACCCTGACGAGATCTTGTGATCATAAACATAATGTGCAAGTTTGGTTATGATTGCCAGAAATGTAGCCTCTGTCGTGTTCACACGGTCAGTGACAGAAGACATACGCGGCTGATAGCCGGACGGACGGTGACTGATAACAATATCTCATTATGAGCACTTAGTGCTTAGTTCAGCTAATACTGGACAGGAACAAAATAAGTGCCAAATCTCACAACACAACAATATACCTTCTACCTGTAAACCAAACACTTCAATTCATTACTGACTAGCTGCTCAGAAAACTGTGACAAAAAATGTACAACATAAAGGGATAAAGAATACTGGATAAATATAGGAATGGATATGAGTCAGAAAGCCGATTCTCAATCTCAATCTGAGACATTTGTCTTCCGATGTAGCTCATATAGTTACTCAGCAAAGTGCGACATTAAGTTTTATGTTCAGTATATTTAAGAAAAAGAGTTAAAATGGTAGAAGCCTTCCTCTGAATGCACAAAAATAGTTATTTTTTCTCTAAGGTATCTGTATACTAGCACAAACAATTCGTCATGATAATTTATCATGGTATCTGTATACTAGCACAAAAAATCAATCATGATAATTTATCTTGGTATCTGTATACTCGCACAAACAATCTATCATGATAATTTATTATCGTATCTGAAAGCAAGCACAAACAATCTATCATGATCATCTATCATGGTATCTGTATACTAGCACAAACAATCTATCATAATAATTTATCATGGAATCTGGTATCTGTATCTAGCACCAAAAAATCTTTCATGATAATCTATCATGGTATCTATAAACTAACACCAACAATCTAGCATGGTAATCTATCATGGTATTTGTATTTTAGCACAATCAGTCTATCATGGTAGTCTGTATAATGGTATGCGTATACTAGCACAAACAATCTATCATGATAATTTATCATGGAATCTGTATAGTAGCAAAAACAATCTATCATGATAATTTATCCTGGTATCTGTATACTAGCACAAACAATCAATCTTGATAATTTAACATCCTTTTCAGGAAACGGAACAGACCACCAAAGATAGCGGACCGGTATACACGCTAGGTAGGTGCTTCGTTTTATCGAATTTTCTGCCTATATATCGTATGCATCATTCAAACGAGCTATATCAGCAAACGGGGAATACACGTAGCTATGTCTTGAAATTATACACATTCGCTTATATCGGCATGTTTTTAAGTCTGTTATAAGCGAATGTGTATAATTTTCAAGACATAGCTACGTGTATTCAACGTGTATTCGGCATGTTTTCAAGTCTGTTATTGTGCAGTTTTAATTTTTAGTGGTGACCCAAATATTTTCCTGATTTTCCAATGAAACGCCGTTTATATTTTCTTACTTATTTATATAAAATACGATGCCATATCCAGTTCAGTCCAAAACCCCTAAAACCATGTATAAATCACTAGGCTGGTTTTTGAAAATATTCATTTTTATTAGCCGTGTTCACTCGCGCGATGTTCCGTTGATATTTTGTGTTACACTAGCGAGTATGTTCCCGTGACAAATGCACATTACACGGCTAATGAAAATTAATATTTGAGCCGCGACACGAGAAAACCAACAATGTGGTTGTGCGCCTAGCACTGACTCATAGCAGCCTGACCATCTACCCAGTCTGATCAGACCCTTCGCTAAGCGCTTAAAGGGTAGCTGAAGGTCTAAGCTACCTCCATGCGAACAGCGAAGACTCTGATCAGACTGGGCGGATGCCCAGGCCGATCTGAGTCTGCGCTGTTCGCACAACCACATTGTTGGTTTTGTCGCGTCGCAGCTCATTTCTCAAAAACAAGCCAAGAGATTTAAACATGGTTTTCGGGCCGAGGGCGGACTTGAATTGGGCATCGTATTTCATAAAAGTGGTATGAAAATATAAATAACATTTCGCAGGAAAAAATATTTCAAAAATAAACTGCACAATAACAGAGTTGAAAATATGCTGATACATGCGAATGTGTTTATTTTTCGCCACATCACTGCCTTTTTTAAATGGACACATGTATTCTACGTTCGGCGATTTGGTCTGTTTAACCGATGCGTACGATATAAAGTGAGAAAATTCAAGTTGATAAAAAGAAGCACCTACCTAGCGTGTGTAAACTGATCCGCCATCTTTGGTGGTCTGTTCCGTTTCCTAAAAAGGATGTTCCGGATCTCGATCCAGACAGTGCCATTGCTTGCCCTGGTGCACTATATACATATTTTACCTGTTATAACCTTGATATTTGTCTTCTCTTTTAGTCCGAATCTTTGTTTATACCACGTGTCAAACACTCCCATTAACATTGCTGTAAAATATAAACTATCAGACAGTTATTCCAATGAGAAAAAGACTGGAGTAAAATCGCATGAAAAGGGACCGTTAGACATGCCAACAGGCAAGGCTGATAACCTGTGTGGAGTTTTTTCTTCTTCGCACAAACAGCAAATAATACGAAAGAGAGATTCAGAAAAGTTAATAATGAGAGGTAGGGTCATCTTTACCAATCTTATCTCTTCATTAAGAGACTGAAGGAAAAAAGAAGAATGCTGTTAGGTGGGCATGCCGTTTTAGTAACTGTCTTGAGAAAATGTCATTTAACTGCCGCAAACTTTGTCCAGAGGTGAGTCGTATTACGTAGCGGGCCGGACTGCAAAAAGTCATTACAGTTTTGTTCAAACAGACAGACTCTGAAGACTTTTGCAGGCATGTTAACGTGTCTGACCGATAAACCCATATGTAATAAGTCTTAAAGGCACATATGTAGTTAACATCCGTATACAGACTTACAAACAGTATATTAGAAGATTATATCCGATTTTGCCTACAATATTGTTACTAATGGATATATCGAAATAAGAAGAATCGACACTGGGACTTGGCAGACTTTATTTTACAGCAAAATACGGTAATTTAAAACGAAATTCTCGTATCAATAGACAGAATCTTCATCGACTTCTTTGACTTCTGAGTTTTTTGACATAGGATTAAACGTGATTAATATTAAGGCGATGAGAGCTCAGTTAAAATAGTTATATACAGGGGTCATAAACTGTTATGTACATTTGCAGCCTGCAATTATTGAATAAAAGGAGACAGTCTGAACGGAATGTTTTGCTGGCTTCAACAATCTACAAACCCTTGGGGAATCATTAAAGTGAAAACTGACACATTTGGTGTACGCATAATTCTTACGCGCGACGCCGGTGATTCATGTTTTGAATTCTCTCTCTCTCTCTCTCTCTCTCTCTCTCTCTCTCTCTCTCTCTCTAACGTATACAGAAATATGAAATCGTAATGCAATCCAACATAATCGTAATACTTCATAAGAATAGGAATTTCATATACACGTGTAAAAGTTTCACAGGCCAAACATTCGTGTTTTTATCTCTGTGTTAGATATTAAAATTACAGCTACCCTGACTACCCATATTGGTGAATAAACACTGAAACTTTATAAGTTCAAAAGCCCGGAACTTGCTGAAAATGAATTTTTGATTTTCAAAAAATCTTTATTTCTCGAAGCTTAGTGACCGTTGGGGCAGTGAGGTTAGAGGCCCATTGTATCTTCGGCACAGCATATGAAAGGCGGAGCTCAGAAGCTATATCAACACCTTTGATATGTCTGTAACATGTATGAATATTTTGAAACCAATCCTTCAAAATCTGTGAGAGGAGTTGCTTCAACAAAACTACGATCCTTTACCATGGTGACAAATCACTGAAAAACTTTAAGTTCAAATACCTGTTATTAAGTCAAAAATCAATTCTTGGTCTTCAGGAATCTTCATGCCGATCTTCAACATGTCCATAACATGTAAGCTAAATTTCAAACTGATCGTCAAAAGTGTGAAAAAGTTAATTACACAAATTTGCAACCATGTATTGGTAACAAAATCTAAAACTTTCGAAGTTCGAAAGCTGGTCACTTTGTCAGAAATAAGTTTTGATCTTCATTACTCTTCCTGTACATCTTCAATATGTGTGCAACATGTGTTTAAGTTTCAAAGAGAATAATTGAAAACTGTACAAGTAGATGATAATACAAACTTGCTAACAAACAATGAGAATTATACTAACTATGACAAAACTTTTAATTTTTGAATTTTATAAGACTTCTTCACGCACATCTTCGATATGTCTGCAAAGTTTCAAACTGATCCATCAAGAGATGTAAGAGAAGTTGATTACACAAACTTGCTAAGCTATTTCGGTAACAACCACTGAAGTTCGAAAGCCCTTAATTTTATCAAAAATTAATTTTTGACTTTCAAAATCATCTATGCACATCATCAGTATATCTGGAACATGTGTGCAAAGTTTCAAATTGATCCACACAAATTTTCGACTCTTGAGGAAATGAACTGTAAACAACATGCTTCCGTTCGGATCCTCAATGAATATTACATGTTTATATCTTGTCAGTGAATCTTGTTTAAACCACATTTTCTACTGATGTGTGACGGACTGACAGACGGGTGGACAGGGGTTAAACAATCATGGTCCCTGGTTATCGTCATGGGAGGGGGCATAAAAACCACGTATCATCACGGTGCGGCAGTTGTGCAAATTACCTCATATTATAATTTATGCAGCAGTTGATATATCATAGGTAGTGACGCATACAGATTCAAACAGTTATTAAACCGAGAGGCTGTATCCGAAGGCAGCCGTATACGGGACCCATATAAGGCATTTTGCCAAAGTTCAAACATCCAGACGACAGTTCTTTTTCCTCGTAGTACCTTAATTTTGGGAGCGGTTCAGCTTATTCTTCGATTGACTAACTGTTCCGCTGTGTTAACCTCGGTATGCCTATTATCTAAGATGTACTGTTTTGTATTGTTGTTTCTATTTCTCCCATCTTCTTCTTTTCCGTGAGCTTTGTGATTGCGGGGTTTCCTGGGTATCTTCTTTATATTTCAACACTTAAAACAATTACAGGCATTGGTCGCAGATCCAGCATATCCAAACATAAGTGTAATTATGTTTAATTTCATACTAATTCAATAACTGAATGCCTGCTCTGATTGGCAAGTGTTATAGCAGGTATCCCAATGCGTGAGCTGACTGGCAAGTGGTATAGCAGGTACTCCCCATTATATCAGCTGAATGCGTGAGCTGACTGGCAAGTGGTATAGCAGGTATCCCCATTATATCAGTTGAATGCGTGAGCTGACTGGCAAGTGGTATAGCAGGTATCCCCATTATATCAGCTGAATGCGTGAGCTGACTGGCAAGTGGTATAGCAGGTACTCCCCATTATATCAGCTGAATGCGTGAGCTGACTGGCAAGTGGTATAGCAGGTATCCCCATTATATCAGCTGAATGCATGATCTGACTGGCAAGTGGTATAGCAGGTACTCCCCATTATATCAGCTGAATGCATGATCTGACTGGCAAGTGATAAAGCAGGTACTCCCCATTATATCAGCTGAATGTGGGATCTGACTGGCAAGTGGTATAGCAGGTACTCCCCATTATATCAGCTGAATGCGTGAGCTGACTGGCAAGTGGTATAGCAGGTACTCCCCATTATATCAGCTGAATGCGTGAGCTGACTGGCAAGTGGTATAGCAGGTACTCCCCATTATATCAGCTGAATGCATGATCTGACTGGCAAGTGGTATAGCAGGTACTCCCCATTATATCAGCTGAATGCGTGAGCTGACTGGCAAGTGGTATAGCAGGTACTCCCCATTATATCAGCTGAATGCATGATCTGACTGGCAAGTGGTATAGCATGTACTCCCCATTATATCAGCTGAATGTGGGATCTGACTGGCAAGTGGTATAGCAGGTACTCCCCATTATATCAGCTGAATGCGTGAGCTGACTGGCAAGTGGTATAGCAGGTACTCCCCATTATATCAGCTGAATGCATGATCTGACTGGCAAGTGGTATAGCAGGTACTCCCCATTATATCAGCTGAATGTGGGATCTGACTGGCAAGTGGTATAGCAGGTATCAGCATTATATCAGCTGAATGCGTGAACTGACTGGCAAGTGGTATAGCAGGTATCCCCATTATATCAGCTGAATGCATGATCTGACTGGCAAGTGGTATAGCAGGTATCCCCATTATATGCGCTGAATGCGTGAGCTGACTGGCAAGTGATATAGCAGGTATCCCCATTATATCAGCCCAACGCGAATGCTTATATCCGCTATAACTACACCTTACAAATTACGTAAATTCATCAATTTGCTTTTATTTTCCAAAATTAAAGAATGTAATTCAACTCTAATGATATCAAATTTATTTCCGGTGAAGTTTATGATAACGAGCCTTAGATAATTTTCGAGAAATGATTTTGTTCGTAAGTTGATCTTCTAAATCACAACAATAATTACGAAGAATTTACAAGACAAAACAGCCATGAGTCAAAGTTTCCACTTAGGTATCGAAAATAGTGTAATATGATGCTCCTGCGCTGTACTGAGCGTATGTGTAGAGCTTTCGTCGCATTTTCCCCAACACTTATCCGGTGTTGCGAAATGCCTTCCAATAGCATCACTTAGGTTATGGTAATATCCTAAGTGAAGTTAGCAGAAGTATGTTGCTTTAACCTCACGTTCGATTCGGTAACTGACAAAGAGAGATGAGATTGTATAAAGCAATTAAAAGGTTACGTCTTATGGTGGGTGTATCTTAAGAACTGACAAGAGCTTTCCCTCCCACCCACCCTAGTGCGCTGTTGGAGGTAATCGTTATATAACAGCACGCACATATAATGCTATGCATGTGTTCGGACTTGAACCGCAGCTTCATAAACGGACTGATGGGAGACTTACAAGAGAATGCTGCAGGATCGACAGATATCATCTGTTTGGGATTCTCATGAACTGTATCCATAGGAACATTCTTCTTTGTGATTCTTTTACGCTTTGGCTTGGTCACCTTTGCGGGACCATGCGCTGCCTGTCGCTTGATCCGATCATGACGAGTTGGTAACACGTGGTATTGGACTAAATCACCCAAGCTCCACAACTCAGCTGTTGAAACAGAAAAGAACAATATTAGCTGTTTCGTTTGTCTGTGAGATAATTCAGACAGTAGATATAGTCTAATAAGTCATCAGGCTAGCACGACAAAAATAACACTCACATATAGATGGACGGTAGATGCGTCATCGGTCTAGCACAACACATATAGGTGGGCTTTATTCGTGTTTCATTTTTCTAGCAAGACACAGACAACACTCACCTATAGATGGACAGTAGAGCGCCGTGGTCGAGTGCTTAGAGACACTCGGTTATGGTGCCAATGGTCGTGAGCTCGAATCCCGGCTTGGGTCAACTCTCGACTGGAAAAATCCCTCTGTCGTGTCTGTCAACCCAGCAGTAAATGGGTACCTTAGGCAGCGAAAGGAGAGGGATAGGCTCTGATACAGTCGGCCTCTAAACCCCCAACCTCTCACCCCTAGCCCCACCCCCACCTCGCTCCCCTGCCTCTACTACGGCCACGAGGCACGAGGCTATGGGAAACCTTTACCTTTTTTATTAGATGGGCAGTAGATGAGTAATCAGTCTAGCACAACAGAAAAAAACACTCACCTATAAATGAGTGAACATTCTAGAATGAAACAAATAACACCCATCTACAGCTGGAAAGTAGATGAATCATCATTCTAGCACGACAAAATAACAATCACCAATAGATGGATAGGAGTTGAGTGACACAGATAACCCTCATTTATACATGAGTTATCATTCTAGCATGAAACAAATAAAACCCACCTACAGATTATCAGCACATGGGTCAGCATTCTGGCATGAAACAGACAACCCTTTATTATACCTGAGTTATCTTTCTAGCATGAAACATATAAAACCCACCTATAGATTATCAGCACATGGGTCAGCATTCTGGCATGACACAGACAACCCTCTATTATACCTGAGTTATCTTTCTAGCATGAAACAAATAAAACCCACCTACAGATTATCAGCACATGGGTCAGCTTTCTGGCATGACACAGACAACCCTCTATTATACCTGAGTTATCTTTCTAGCATGAAACAAATAAAACCCATCTACATATTATCAGCACATAGGTCAGCATTCTGGCATGACACAGACAACCCACTATTATACCTGAGTTATCTTTCTAGCATGAAACAAATAAAACCCACCTACAAATTATCAGCACATAGGTCAGCATTCTGGCATGACATAGACAACCCTCTATTATACCTGAGTTATCTTTCTAGCATGAAACAAATAAAACCCACCTACAGATTATCAGTACATGAGTCAGCATTTTAGCATGACACAGACAACCCTCTATTATACCTGAGTTATCATTCTAGCATGAAACAAATAAAACCCACCTACAGATTATCAGCACATGGGTCAGCATTCTGGCATGAAACAGACAACCCTTTATTATACCTGAGTTATCTTTCTAGCATGAAACAAATAAAACCCACCTACAGATTATCAGCACATGGGTCAGCTTTCTGGCATGACACAGACAACCCTCTATTATACCTGAGTTATCTTTCTAGCATGAAACAAATAAAACCCATCTACATATTATCAGCACATAGGTCAGCATTGTGGCATGACACAGACAACCCTCTATTATACCTGAGTTATCTTTCTAGCATGAAACAAATAAAACCCACCTACAGATTATCAGTACATGGGTCAGCATTCTAGCATGACACAGATAACCCTCACCTGTATCTGAGTTATCATTCTAGCATGAAACAAACAAAATCCACCTATAGAAAGGTAAAACCCACCTATATAACAGTACATAAATCATCATTCCGGCACGACACAGATATAAGACTCAACTATAGGTAAGTCATCATTTTGGCACGACACAAATAACACTCACCTATAGATGAACATACATGAGTCATCATTCTAGCACGACACAGATAACACTCACTTTAAAATGGACAGTATCCGTGCTGGACACTGATAACACTCACTTTAAAATGGACAGTATCCAGCACGACACTGATAACACTCACTTAATAATGGACAGTATCCAGCACGACACAGATAACACTCACTTTAAAATGGACAGTGTCCAGCACGACACAGATAACACTCACTTTAAAATGGACAGTATCCAGCACGACACAGATAACACTCACTTTAAAATGGACAGTATCCAGCACGACACAGATAAGACTCACTTTAAAATGGACAGTATCCACCACGACACAGATAACACTCACTTTAAAATGGACAGTATCCAGCACGACACAGATAACACTCACTTTAAAATGACAGTATCCAGCACGACACAGATAACACTCACTTTAAAATGGGACAGTATCCAGCACGACACAGATAACACTCACTTTAAAATGACAGTATCCAGCACGACACAGATAACACTCACTTTAAAATGGACAGTATCCAGCACGACACAGATAACAATCACTTTAAAATGGACAGTATCCAGCACGACACTGATAACACTCACTTTAAAATGGACAGTATCCAGCACGACACAGATAACACTCACTTTAAAATGGACAGTATCCAGCACGACACAGATAACACTCACTTTAAAATGGACAGTATCCAGCACGACACTGATAACACTCACTTTAAAATGGACAGTATCCAGCACGACACAGATAACACTCACTTTAAAATGACAGTATCCAGCACGACACAGATAACACTCACTTTAAAATGGACAGTATCCAGCACGACACAGATAACACTCACTTTAAAATGGACAGTATCCAGCACGACACTGATAACACTCACTTTAAAATGGATAGTATCCAGCACGACACAGATAACACTCACTTTAAAATGGACAGTATCCAGCACGACACAGATAACACTCACTTTAAAATGGACAGTATCCAGCACGACACAGATAACACTCACCTAAAGATGAGACCCTCAGTCGGACTTAAGGGACCTAGGGAGAAAAGCCAATTATTTTCAAGGAGCTTGGGGGGGGGGGATTAGAGCTTAGGGAGTTGGGAAGCAAGCTCTTAATTTCTGAAAGCTGAGAACACTGACAAAAACAATATATTCTTAAATGTTTTGGCTTCTAGCGGGTGAGTTTTTTTAAGGGAAAGGGATGGGGTAGGAGCGAAGGGGGTGTATAGACTTCTCTTTCCGAATTATCTAAGGAAATAGCTGGAAGAAGGCATAAACGGTTGTATGACATGATCTGACATGAAGTATACTGAAACTAGAAAACTGTGTCTATGAGACACGAATGATTCCCCCGTGTAGCGCCTGTCAATCGGCAGTGTACATCTATTGACCATCTTTTTTAATCAGTAATGTCTATTTGAAGCATCTCTCTGTGAGGGCTTCATAAGAATCAAGTGGAAGCTGAAATGTTGCATTTTGAACATAATTACTTTAACCTAAACTCTATACCCTAAAAATAAAATAGTGGACCAAAATGACTAAGTTCAAAAGGGTCGCAAGTCCATCAAAAATATGAGCCCGTCCAGATAGAAATCGACCTTATGACATAAAAATTCGACTTTTAGGTTTTCTGTTATCTGAATGCGAATGCCATTATAGAACAAAAAGGTAAAAACCGTATGAAGTTATCTAGATTATTAACGATGTTATGGCAGTTTTAAACATACTGGTATCTAATGAAATTTGCCAGAATTAATAACGTTTCGTGACGTCACGTTACACTGTTATGGATAACGCCATTATCAATGTTTTCACTTGAAATGCTTATCATTATTATTAGCGTTAACACAGCAAACGCATGTAATCAGTATGAGTACATTTTCCAGTAACAAAGCTCTAGACATCGCTCCCACCCTGGGACATGCCTCTTGGGAAAGGTAGAAAAGATGAAAAGGCTTTGATCAAGGTAAATGTCATACCAAGTATGATCCCTTTACCTCGAACGGTTTTCAAAAAATATATTTTCTGAAGCAGCTATAACAAGAAATAAACTTAATATTCGGACAGACCGACATGCTTAAGTACTGCCGTTCGCACGTCCTGACGATCCGGACACTTGGTACCTCCGGTGCTCCTTTGGCTTCGAGTGCATAAAGCAAAATATAAACAAAACATAGGCCTACCTTTAGATATTTTGAAATACTTTAACTGTTTCTAAAGATGAGTAAGCAATTAAGTTTAAGTTTGTCATTTCTTTTTAATAAAGCAAAGCATTTGTTTCTGTGCAAGAGTCCTTCAGCAGCATTTTACCTTTAAGAGTAGATCGCATTTTTGAATAGCTAGTCCGAGGAAGCATAAAAGAAAGTCACAAAAGTTGTTTCCCTTTGTAAAAATGGTGGGAAAACATACACATGTAGCATATGCCACGTCACAAGAAATGTACTTCTGCTTTGGAGCATCTGTTCACCATAAATTTACCAGGCTCAAAGGCCTAGTGGACTCAAAATCATTGATGCAAAGGCTGGCGCCTAGTGCAGACTCAGATCAGCCTGAGCATCCACCATGTCTGATCAGACCCTTCGCTAAGCGAAGACTCTGATCAGACTGGGCGGATGTCCAGGCTGATCTGAGTCTCCGCTGGGCGCAAAACCACTTTGTTGGTTTTGTCACGTCGCGGCTCATTTGCATACAAATAATTGCATGCATGCTCTATTAAAGTCTCCATATTACTATCAGTTGTAAAATTGCCTAAACAAAAATCGTTTTGAAAAGCAGCTCAACCTTTACGACTCGTGAAAAAATGTGGGTTGATAAACATATACTGTGCCAGATAACTGGCAAAAAGTAGAGAGAACATAATGTTGAAAACTGTCTTACTGCTCAGCAAAACACGATTTCTTGTTCTAGTTTCCCGCCCAGCAATGCAATATAAACAAAGGTAAGACAATAAATGGGGTTCCAGACTTGTACGTTGTATTTTTACCATTTTGTTCAAGCTAACAAAAAAAAAAACTCACCCTAAAGGTGGTAATTTTAGTTGCCAACTTAAAAGACACTTTTTTATGTGAAACTTAGTTACGTTTTATTACGAGTTCCTCCCCTCCCGCTTTTCCACATCCACACCTATGCCAGCTTTTGTTTAAAATGGATTTCTTGATCATATTGGCGTCTCTTTAGAAAGGGGATGTCCATATTATATTATCTGTGTCCGTAACAAAAATAAAATCGTCACTATGGTACCAGGTACGGACTTTGAGTTATCAAACCGCGGAAAAGCAAACAAACCACAATTAAACGAAAGTAAAACATCGTGTTTTTTTGTGTGTTTTTTTAATTTGTTAATTTATTTTACAAATATAATCCACCAACCACCAGCAATATAAAACGGGAAAAAAGAAATAAAAAAAAAAATAACACTATACAAGCTTAAGGAAAAAAACACACAAAAGAACCAGACGGACTTTTGACTTAAACTCGCAATTTTCATCTCATTGGACAGGGAATTGTAAGTAGATTAAAATGGTTTAGAATCTCCGAAAACTGTGTTAAAATTGGAAAGCGTTTTGTCTTCCACCATTTAGAGACATTAAGCTTTATGCCGCCCTTTGCCGTTTGTCACCCGGCATTCGTCAGCGCTGACAGGCAGGAGAGGATTGACTGATTGATTGCTTTGGGTTTAACGGCCCTTTGAGGCAGTATTTCAGACTATATCGGGCAGTTTCCCAGAGAGAGGGAGAGAGAAGAGAAACGACAGACCATAGAAAAATGTCCAAGGTCACCCGCACCTACTGCAGGCACAGTAGGCCCTTGCCCTGCAATGTTCCACCAGGCACTGGAGGAGAGGAAAAAGTCGTATTGCAAATTTATCTTCGATCTGGCAGTCTGTGATATAGAAAACAAGCAATGCATGAAAACTTGAAATTGCTTTTACACAAGATTTTATCTACATTTTGTTTGCTGTCTTACAGTTTAAACTGAAAAATTGTAAACAATGTCAGTGAATGCATGAAAATGCTGACGCTGTTTGTATACATGTACCTACACAAAGCTATAGGCTTGGGCTTTTTTTCGGTACGGGAGTTTACTTTTGATACTAGTAATATAGTTGTTATTATTATTGTTGTTGTTGTTGTTGTCCGAGATTGAAAATTATTTTCGCTAGATCAAAGCTGAAAATTTATGAACATGAACTAAAACGGGACCAGAACTGCCGCCAGTATCAAGCTTTTTTACGCATCTGCGAATAAGATATTTTTTCAATTCATTAAATTCTGTAATAAACGCAAACTACAATTTTGGTGATGCATAAGGCTCCAAAGAATCAAATTCCTGGATCCCTGGCAACAAATATGCGGCTACGGTTGTTTCCCACACTATTAACATTCATATTAAAGTTCAATCATATGCCGTGTAAAACAGCGGGAAAATCGTCAGACGTAACGTCAAACTTTGACGTCACTTATCTCAGTTTCACGTCGCATGTCATAAGGTCGATTTCTATCTGGACGGGCTCATATGTTTTTCCTCATTAAAAAGTCGGATGCACATCAGCAATTATATTTAACTCTTCTCATGCTACGAAAGTAGCTCATCTGACCCTAAAAGGGGGTAATTTAAAGTTACCATACTTTCAGAAGCTGAGTTTCAGTTTCATAAAGTGTTCAGCCAATAATTGTCTCCAGACAGAATATCCGCAGGAAGAGTAAAACAAAGCGAAAGTTTCAAAGCAATCGAACCTTGTATTTCAGAGAAACGACCGGGTGAAAGCTGATAGTGGAAACAGTAACACTTGCTTACCATTAGATTTCCTATACACCCTTTAACACCTTGTATTTATTGAAAAGAAAAGAAACGGTTCATTCGAAGTGTGAAAATAAATTAACACGAGTAAAATAAAATGAAAAGATCTGCAAATAATTTTTCGTAGCAATGCGGTATTTTTTTTTATGTTACTTAACTTTGTTTAATTGCAAAGAAGATGATTTGAGATGATTTGACAAATGTTCAACTTCAAGCTGTTGTTATGTTCCTTAGAACAACACTGTGGTAATAATCCCGAAGGGTTTTTCCTAACCACACATTAGAACCGCGTTTGGGAAACAATGAGTTAATCTGTGAAAGGAAAGACAACTCATACAACAGCGTTGAATAAGTCACGATAAATGGAGATAACTGTTTAGGGAAGGTTTAATTTTGTAAGAAGCTCAGTTTATATTGTTGGCAGAGGTCTGTTTTATGTGATTTAAACTGTCAATAAGATTTCAGAACAAAATCGAACTTAACTTGTAGGCGTTTCTTTTGATATTCAGTAAATTAATTAAAATGGACAAAGTCAATAGAGCAAGAAATACAGATCAATCACGTAAAATATCACAGTGATTAAAGTCATTTTGTACGGGGACTTCCAGAACCAAGCTATAAATAAACCTGGACACAAAATAATAACAATATACCAAACCATTCGTTATGGTCGGTAGTTTCTGGAGAAGCCTCAGTAGTCCAGTGGGTTAAGTGGGTTAAGCACTGGTCTGCGAATCTAATTCAGTAAATAGTGAAGGCAGAGTTATGGTTCTTGTTCTCTGCATATCATCTGATGATGCTTTACATTTGTACCAAGTCTCGTGAAAATATCTTTGAAGGTTTCAGAGTTATAGAGCGGACACGATTTCTGCACTCAAAATTTCAAAGGGGCATAAATCAGTAAATAATGTAGGCAGAGGTATGGTTCTTGTTCTCTGCACATCGTCTGATAATGCTTTACATTTGTATCACGTCTCGAGAAAATATCTTTAATGATTTCAGAGTTATGGAGCGGACGCTCTTTCTGTACTCAAAATTTCAAAGGGGTGTAATTCAGTAAAAATTGTAGGCAGAGTTATGGTTCTTGTTCTCTGCACATCGTTTGATGATGCTTTACATTTGTACCAAGTCTCGTGAAAATATCTTTAATGGTTTCAGAGTTATGGAGCGGACACGATTTCTGTACTAAAAATTTCAAAGGGGCATAATTCAGTAAAAATTGTAGGCAGAGTTATGGTTTTGTTCTCTGCACATCATCTGATGATGCTTTATATTTGTACCAAGTCTTGTAAAAATATCTTAAACGATTTCAGAGTTATGGAGCGGACACGATTTCTGTACTCAAAATTTCAAAGGGGCACAATTCAGTAAAAATTGTAGGCAGAGTTATTGATCTTGTTCTCTGCACATCGTCTGATGATGCTTTGCATTTGTATCAAGTCTCGTGAAAATATCTCTAACGGTTTTAGAGTTATTGAGTGGACACGAAATGATGACAGACGGACAGACGGATGGACAGACAGACAGACGGACGGACAAGGTGATTACTATAGGGCCTCCGCAGACTTCGTCTGGCGGGGCCCTAATAAAATGACCATACCAAACAAAACAAGAGGGCCAAGAGGCCCTGAATTGCTCACCTGAACAAATATGTTAAATGGCAAACTAGGGTCAAAATTTGAACAAACCTGATAATTTGCAACTATTTCCAAATGGTTCTGAATAAGGAATTTTTTAATGTTTTTCTATGTATTGTTATGGTTCATACCCTGGACCCCCTGTGGCCAGGTCATTTTCAACCCTGGGGCCATCATTTGAATAATCTTGGCAAAGGACCACTAGGCAATGATAAAAGCTAACTTTCAAGCCTCTGAGCCAAGTGGTTCTGAAGAAGAAGATTGTTGAATATTTTTCTATGTATTTCTATGGTTCAAACCCAGGTCCCCTGGGGCGGGGATATTTTTGACCCTGTCACCATCATTTGAACAAACTTGGTAAAGGACCACTAGGCAATGCATCATACATTTTGGATCCCAGTGCCACCATTTACACAAACTTTGTAGGAGTCCACCAAGCAATGCATCATACCAAATTTCAAGCATCTAAGCCAAGTGGTTCTGTAGAAGAAGATTTTTAATAGTTTCCTATGTATTACTATGGCTCAAACTCAGGTCTCCCTGCCGCAGGGCCATTTTGACCCTGGGGCCATCATTTGAACAAACTTGATAAAGGACAACAAGGCAATGCATCATACCAATTTTCAAGCATCTGAGCCAAGTGGTTTTGAAGAAAATTTTTGAATGTTTTTCTATGTAGTTCTATGGTTTTAACCAGGACCCCCTGTCGCGGGGCCATTTTGGACCCTGGGGCCAACATTTGAACAAACTTGGTAAAGGACTACTAGACAATGCTACATACCAAATTTCAAGCATCTGAGCCTTGCGGCTCTGAAGTAGAAGATTTTTTTAGCTCACCCGAGCCAGAGGCTCCGGGAGAGCTTATAGGATGGGAAGGCTCCGTCGTCCGTCGTCGTCCGTCCGTCGTCTGTCCGTCGTCCGTCCACAATTTCAAACGACTTCTCCTCTGAAACCGCTGGGCAAATTGTAACCAAATTTCATATGTGGCCTCCAGAGGAAGGGGGAACGAAAAATTGTTCAAACGGTCCTGGTCACAGGACCAACATGGCTGCCATGCCCATATATGATAAAAAACTAAAAAAATCTTCTTCTCCAGAACCAGTAGGCCGATGGCCTTGAAACTTGGTATGTGTAATTGGGTACGCGAGTACTACCAAGATTGTTCAAATTATGACCTTGGGTTGACCTTGACCTTTTTTACGGCAAGGTCAAATTTGCTTCCTTATGCTTTTATATGGCAAAATGCTAGAACATAAGATATCTTGGAATCTGTTGAAGATTTTGGGCTAAAAATTGGTATCTACAGTCATCTTAATGAGTACATAAAGATTTATCAGTACAAGAGGTCAAGGTCATTCTTTGACCTTTGACCCAGAACTCTCATATTTTGACATTTTCAAACAATCTCCTCAAAATCCACTGGGCCAATTAAAATCAAATATCATATGTGGCCTCCAGGGGTTGAGGGAAGGAAAATTTATTCATACGGTCCAGGTCACATGACCAACATGGCCGGCACACCCATATATGGTAAAAACCTTTAAAAATCTTCTTCTCCAGAACCAGTTGACCGATGGCCTTGAAACTTGGTACGTAGCATTAGGTACTCAAGTACTATCAAGATTGTTCAAATGATGACCTTGGGTTGACCTTGACCTTTTTACGGCAAGGTCAAATATGGGAAAATGCTAAAACATACAATTTCATGGAAAGTTTTGAACATTAAGGCTTTAAAATTGGTAAATACAGTCATCTTAATGAAAACATGAAGAGGTGTGAGTTCAAGTGGTCAAGGTCATTCTTTGACCTTTGACCCGCAACTCATATTTTGACAATTTCAAACAATCTCCTCAAATACCACGATCTTTGAAAACTTTCTTCCCCAGAACCAAATGACCGATGGCCTTGAAACTTGGTCATTAGCATGGAGTACCAGAGTACTACCAACATTGTTCAAATGGTGACCTTGGGTTTACCTTGACCTTTTTTACGGCAAGGTCAAATATGCGAAAATGCTGGAACATAAGATTTCATGGGAAGTTTTGAAGATTTTGGCCTAAAAATAGGTATATATAGTCGTCTTAATGAGGTCATGAAGAATTATGAGTACACGAGGTCAAGGTCATTCTTTGACCCAGCTCTCTGATATGTTGACATTTTCAAACATTTACTCAAAAGCCAAAGGGCCAATTGTAAAAACATTTCATATGGAGCCTCCAGGGGTTGATTGAACAAAAATTTGTTCAAACGGTCCAGGTCACATAACCAACATGGCTGCCATACCCATTTATGGTATAAACCTTTCATAATTTTTACTCCAGAACTTGAAACTTTGTGATTAGCATGGAGTACCAGAGTACTACCAAGACTGTTCAAATGATGACCTTGGGTTTACTTTGACCTTTTTTGCAGCGTGTTCAAATATGGGAAAATGCTAGATAAGATTTCATGAAAAGTTTTGAAGATTGTTGCCTAAATAATGGTATATATGGTTGTCTTAATGATTACATGAAGATTTATGAGTACAAGAAGTCATGATCATTCTTTGACTTTTGACCCAAGATTCATATTTTAACAATTTCAGACATAAGAAAAGGCCACTTTGCCAATTGCTCAGGTGAGCGGTTCAGGGCCTCACGCCCTCTTGTTTATATTTTTCTATGTATTTCTATGGTTCAAACCTGGGACTCCCTGCCCTGGGGCCATTTTGGACCCTGGGGCCACCATTTGAACAAACTTGGTAGAGGGCCACTAGGCAATGTTACAAATCATATTTCAAACATCTGAGACAAGCAGTTCTGGTGAAGAAGATTTTTAAGTATATTTTAGTTTCGAACCCAAAACCTCTGCCCCAAGACCATTTTTGGACACTGGGGCCACCATTTGAACAAACTTGGTAGAGGACCACTAGGCAATGCTACAAACCAAATTTCAAGCATCTGAGCCAAACAGTTCTGGAGAAGAAAGTTTTTAAGTATTTTTAGTTCGAACCCACGACCCCCTGCCCCAGGGCTATTTTGGACCCTGGGGACACCATATGTACAAAATTAGTAGAGGACCATTCGGAAATGCTACATACCAAATTTCAAGCCTCAGAGCCAAGCAGTTCTGGAGAAGAAGATTTTTAAGTGTTTTTTAGTTTCGAACCTAAGACCCCCTGCCCCAGGGCCATTTTGGACCCTGGGGCCACCATTTGGACAAACTTGTTAGAGGATCACAAGGCAATGCTACATACCAAATTTCAAGCATCTGAGCAAATCAGTTTTGGAGTAGAAGATTTTTAAGTATTTTTCATTTTCGAACCCAAGACCCCCTGTCCCAGGGCCATTGGGACCCTGGGGCAACCATTTGAACAAACTTGGTAGAGAACCACTAGGCAATGTTACATACCAAATTTCAAGCATCTGAGCCAAGTAGTTCTGGTGAAGAAGATTTTTAGGTATTTTACATATTAGGTTTTTACATATTCTCACTTTGTCTCGATTATCACTTTGCGCAGAGACAATTCCGAAACTGTTCTGCGCAAGAGACAATTCCGGAATTGTTCTGCGCAAGGTAAGAATTCCCACTTTGCGCAACAAAGTGAGAATTCCTACTTTGCAAAGGACAATTTTGGAATTGTACCGATTCCTACTTTGTGCAGAACATATACCTGATTTTTATTTAATTATTTATTTATTTTGCACAAGTTTGTCTGCACGTACGATGTGTGCGGTTTCTGCAAGATTGCATGAATGTGTGTTCTCTGCATTTGCAGGGAATCAATATTTATGTGGAGAAATCTCACCTAAAACTTCGTTGTCTACTGGAAACTAAGATTAATGCATAGTTGCGAGCGTATGTGTGTATGCTTGTCCGTCTGTCTCTGTGTGCAGAGATCATTAAACAAATATGTCAGATTCTTGATTTCTTTAGCTATTGGCAAGTAAGATAAAACTGTAGACTGTGATGCCATACTGGAAGTTTTTTTTTTATATGATTTGATCTTAAATTACACAAAAAATGCTTTGAAAGAGAAAGTGAAACTTATCTTCGAGTTGATAACGTAGTTTAAATTTTCTTTATCTAACGGTAAAACACTAGACCATCTGATACTAGCCTATGAGAAAGCCATGGACGCCATATCATGGAATATTATAGTAATAGAACAAGTATGCAAAAACTGGCTAAAATGTTTTAAACAAATAATAACGACACTGAAGATAGTTTAAACATGATGTCATAAAAATGCTGGAATTTCTTATCGACAATATTTACGTGGAGTTTAGCGGACAGATTTTGCAACAGACAGTTGGCAGTCCAATGGCCACTACCTGCGCCTCTTACTTGCCGACTTGTTTCTTTACGGGTATGGGGCAGAGTTTATACAGGGGCTCTTAAAAGCGGGTAATAAACACCTTGCACAGAAATTCAACTTCACCAACAGGTACCAAGATGATGTTCTATCTCTCAATAATTCAAAGATTTCGGAGTTTATTGACCTCATCTATCCGGCATGTGAACTTAAAATACCACAGAGTCCAGTTCATCTGCCTCATACTTAAATTGTTATCCCTATATTGACAATGGAAAACATATCAATAGGCTTCATGACAAGAGGGACGACTTCAATTCCCCCCCCCCCCCCCCCCCCGTTAACTTTCCATTTTTTGAGTAGTAATATCCCTTCGGCATCTGCATACGGAGTTTATGTTTCTCAACTAGTCCGCTATGCTAGAGCCTGTTTCAAATATCAAGACTTTGTTGAAAGAGGCAATCTACTCACCCGTAAACTGATAGTACTGGAGTAACCAATGCTACATACCAAGTTTCAAGGACATCGGTCTATCGGTTCTGGAGGAGAAGATTTTTAAAAGTTTTCACCAAATATGGGCGTGGCGGCTATGTTGGTCATGTGGCCTAGACCGTTTGAACAAATTTACATTGCCTGAACCCCTGGCTCTATATGAAATTTGGTTACAATTGGCACAGTGGCTTTTGGGGAGATTGTTTGAAATTGTCAAAATATAGGAGTTCTGGGTCAACGGACAAAGAATGGCCTTGACCTCTTGTATTCATAAATCTTCAAGTACTCATTAAGATGACTGTATAGATACCAATTTTTAGCCCAAAATCTTCAACAGTTTCCAAGATATCTTTGCCATATAAACGCACAGGGAAGCAAATTTGACCTTCCCGTAAAAAGGTCAAGGTCAACCGAAGGTCATCATTTGTATAATCTTGGTAGTACTTGCGTACCCGATGTTACATACCAAGTTGCAAGGCCATCGGCCCATTGGTTCTGGACAAGAAGATTTTTTTAGGTTTTTACCATATATAGGCAAGGCGGCCATGTTGGTCATGTGACCAAGACCTTTTGAACAATTTTTCGTTTCTAAGATCCCAGGAGGCTAAATATGAAATTTGGTTACAATCGGCCCAGCGGTTTCAGAGGAGAAGGCATTTCAAGTTGTGGACGGACAGACGGACGACGACGACTACGGACAACGGAGCCTGCCTCTGGCTCTGGTGAGCTAAAAATCATGGTGAAGCTATTCTCGTGACGTTGTGTAAGGGTTAATTGCTATAAGAAAAAATGTTATGAAACATTTTTTCTTGCAAGCCTATAAAGATATTTTCATCTATAATGAAACTTTGATGGTTACTTACCATAATAAGCCTGTGCATCTGCGCAAACTTATCAGTCTCTAATATGTGTAGGCTGATCTGAATACGTTGATAATACGCTATAGTCATAGTTGTCCAACTCTGTTACAACGTAAAAGGAAATTCAACGACTTTTGTTACAGGCATTGTCAGACAAGTACTTTAGCAGACGCTTCCACTCTTACTTGTTTTATGGGTATGTATTTTGATTAGGCTTTTTATATACTTTCTGTACACCTATGATTTCCAAGACAGGAAAAATAGGTAGTGGAATATTTTCATTCACTTTTCACCCCTTTGACTTGCTATTTGAAAATTATCTACCATGTTACAGAAATTAACCGACTCCATGTTCTATGTTACAGAAATTATCTGCTATGTTGCAGCTATTCAACAAGACAGAATGTATTGTTTCAGACTGTTTACAGTGTATTTGCAAGGGTAATTTTTTCTTCCCTTCGACTACAAATGGATGGACATTCAACATTGACTGATTCAAGGTCAGGAGACAGACTTTCTGTTCATTGTTGTCCCAGTAATATTCTGTTGCTTTTATATGAATCAAATAAATTTTGAATCAAATAAATTTTGCATGGAACAAGGACTCAGACCAAAACTACTGAATTTCACGAGGAAACTGCATCGCATGGACATTTCCTTCTTGACTGAAACGAACAGAATTGCAGCCATATGGTCAATATTGAACTTTCCGTTTGCAATTATATGCAAAAAAAAAAATGTCAGCCATTTGTGGAAGGAGTATTTTGTTCCTTTCAACGGTAACAGGAGTTCTCTGTATGAATTCATTCATATCTACACTGGTGTCCAGTTCAGTGACTTCCTATCTAATATGGTATTACAGCGCTTATAATCCTTTTGTCCAGCTTTAGCTTTCATTAGTTTTTTTTTTCAATTTGTGCATAGGACTTTCACTGAATATATTTGTCACAGGAATTGAAGTTTTTCAGATATGATATCAGGGGAAACGGCTCATGCATCAAATTGTATTTCTCTCTTCCACGAATGTTGAGGCTGTAGCTTTATATTTATTGTTGTCAGGATTTTATCCAGGTCTCTCATTTATATACCTTTTTTTAATGAATATTGGAGTTTGGGTCTCCTGAAATAAATCGACAAAAGTGGCATCTCGTTGTGACAAAATCAGATTTTTTTCATTATTCCATTTTGAAAATACATTCATCTTTATAAGCAAGAAACCCATGCATGGCAAAATAGTCCTTAAGTGAGCTTAAATATTTTCACCTTTTCTTTTTTATAAAAGAACAAGTCTTCAGTATTTAGATAAACATTCTAAAATAAACCAATAGGCGAAAGAAATGCGGCACTTGCATCAGTTTATATAATTCCCTCATTCAAACTGATAACAAGAGCTAAAATCTGATTGAGGTCATTTTTTCTGTTATTAGACCATAATAATACATTGTAAAAGTCGGTCAATAAATGTAACCTACTCTTGAAAGTCTGTTAATAACTACAACAAGGTCTGCTAATTTCTGTAACACATAATTTAAATAACTCATGTTTGACTGAAATCTGATTATACCTATGGGTGTTTTTTTAATAATATACTGATGTCACATTCATAGACTAGCATGCAATATATAATTGTAAAACAAAAATTATGTTTATTATCCATTTACTGTAAAACTAACACTATCAGGAGTTTATTACATTTTTCAAAACTATCTCTTAATTTATTTTATTTAAATCTTAAACATACTGTGTTGTGTTCTCTGTCATATTTTATCAAAAGTAAGTAATATATTTGCCATTACTTGAGATTTTTCTGGGCGTAGAAGTTAAGAAAAACAGAAGCCATGTATAGTTTCTAAGCCTAGAAGTTCTATTATAGAGTTAGTCTAACTAGTAGTTAATGAGTCCCATTGAATTCAGAAATCGACGTTACGAGTTGTTACGTCAATATTGACCCAGTTAATGTTAGGTTCCCCTCTTCATTTAAATGTAAGTAGACTTGGAACCAATATTTCTTCTGGCCTGTTTACATCGCGGAATGATTATGTACAAAGTAGTTAGGTATTTTGTCAACGTATACAAGAAGTTTAAGACCTGAGTATCTCCATGTAATACATAAATTTATATAAAAGACGATAACAGATATTTCTAGACTAATATGCACATTGGAAGGAAAGTAAACGATGATTATTTGAGCGTATGTGTATTCCGATTGTAAGAGTACTTCGGTCGACCACCTAGCTGATGAAATATCTCCGTATTTTCCTAGTGAACATCGTTACGAGATTTGAACAACGTTATCTCAATATTCAATCGACCTTGATGCCGCTAAATTATTAATGATCAAAAATGATAATTCAGTCCATGAAAGATGAATTCAATTGTTGAATTTGAGCTCGCATAACAAAATTTAAGCCATGACCTAGATATTCGAGATCGTATCGGGACGTTTCGCGCCAGGGACGTTTCGTCCCAGGACGTTTCGTCCCAAACAGGCCAAAAACCCGGGACGATTCGTCTCAGGACGTTTCGACCCATATTCATTTAGATTTCATCGAGAGATCAGGGTGTCAAAACAAAAGAACGAATCTGAATACAAAATCCGATACATAAGACTGTATACTCGTGATTCTCACTGGCTTTAACTTTAATGTTTAGTTCGTGATTTTATTGAAATTCAAACAGTTTTCTCAGCCTAAAAAAACGAAACGCAAGGATTTGTCAGTGTAAGCGGAAGTAAATGTCACCAATACTGCGGTTTGAGCTGCAGGCCCGGATTCAGACCACCACATACTGGTGGGGCTGGAGGTGTCGATATGTATTTGGGAAGGGAGGAGTGGAGGGGGGGGGGTGAAAATGACATAATAAAGGATAAAATTTATGAGATTTTTTGATAAAGTCTTTCTTTGCCTTGAAATATATGTTGTGATATCGCATAAGAGTCGCCTCGCCGAGGCGATTCTAATGAGATGTCACAACATGAATTTTAATCTAACCAGACCCAAGTGGCGGGGCTGAAGCCCCAAAGCCCACCCCCTGGATCCGGGGCTGAGCTAAGTCCTTCGAGGATAATCCAGACAGTTACATTAGTTTTTCTTTTGTTTAATATATTATTAGAAAAGTACGAGGGTCATTTCAGAAATAGTGTAAATGAGTCGGCCATTCCTAGGAATGATGGCCGATTTTTGAAATTTATGTCTTAACTTTCAGGTTTACATATCACCCAATGGCTTTCACTCAAAATACTTGAGGCTCTGGTATTTTCTTCAAAATAGGCCTTGAGAATTGTTGTTAGGGTAAGGACACTGAGTAGAAACAGACGGAATATTTATGTAAAGATAAATTCATATTTTCTTAACTCTGGATACAAGCAGCTCTGGATTGAAACCTATAATACCTGTTATACTGAAATTATTTCAGTATGAAAAACATTGTATTAGCCTTGCTAACACACAAGATTTATCTTGCAAGACAGGCTAATCAGGAAACAATGCGCATTTCTGATGACGTCACTTCCTCTGCTAAATTGAAATGTATTGTAAGTTGTTTAAACTTCGATTTTGAGGTCAAATCAAGTGAAAAGGAATGTTTGGTGACAGATACGAAACAAAAAATAAATAAGATTTAAGTAATTTGTCATGCTTGTTTTCTGTTATAACTAACTTTTATGGCACCTTATGCTCTTTTGTCAGTGGCCTACCTGATTTTTTACAATAAGTTTCCCCACCCACGCACATATTTCAACGTCAGTTTGTCATATTAAATAACAAGTCTTTCAAGTCTTTATATATCATTTTTTCTGTCAATATGTCCCTCTAAATTTTGACATCAAACAAAGTTTAATACATTGAGCCTGTGTCTTTTTATTAGAAGATAATTTCATTTTATTGTTTTGTATTTTACATGAATTGCTGCTGCTTTGCAACTTCCGGTGTGGGGTTTGCACACGTATCATCCAGTTTCATCACTGATTTGATGTCAGTCGTAACAAAATATAGGGTCCTAATCATTTCAGTAAGAAAATGCTGTCATTTGTTGAAATTGGATGCGATTTGAGTCAAACATCACAATTTTATTGATATAATGCATTTATAATAACTTTGCTTTTATAACCACATAACAGCCCAAACAATCTCGTTTATTATGTTACTTGTGTAGAATCTGGAAACGATTTCTGTATAACTTTCATATTTTACATTGAAAGTGCAGTACTACGTGTCTCTTCATTAAGATATATCATTTTCTCATTGAGCAAACAGCAATAGAACACGAGAGACTTTCAGTGAAAATGTATAGTTTCCAGTATCCACACCCTTATGACGTATAAGCACGTGCTGTCATGCATGCGTGACCTAGAAATTCTTTTAATGCATACCATTCTAAAGCACTTGAATTTAGCTCTCCAGTGATATATATGACGTCCAATGACGTCACGGTAAACAATGATGGCGGAAGTTTCAAAATCAGCTGGAAAAATAATTGAATAAATATGTTTATCAGTTGTTGCGAGGACAATTAAAGTAGCCGCTTCAAGGTACAAGTGCGGATATTTATTCTCATTGAAAATCCAAGGTAATTTCTGGAGAAATAGCTGTGTTTTTTTTGTGCGATGCTCGTTACTAAGGACGCCTGTGACAGATCTACAAGTCTCAAACAAGAAAATTCTACAAGACAGTGAGTTTTTTTTTAATAATAACATATTTAATCTATAAATAATGGATAAAGTAGACATCTATGTCGACGGAGCATGCCGAAACAATGGGCATAATAACCCACAAGGCGGGTGCGGAGTTTACTGGGGCCCATACCATCCGATGAACTGGGCGGAAAAATTGCAAGGCGAAAAACAAACTAACAATCGTGCCGAACTGTCAGCAGCGATAATTGGTATTTCCCAAGCAGTTAGGCTGGAACTGAGATCGGTGCAGATAATCACCGACAGCAGATATGTGAAAGATGGAATCATCAAATGGATTAACGAGTGGAAAATGAATGAATGGAAGACAGCGGGGAAGGCAGCGAAGAAAAAAGATGTGCTAAATAAAGATTTATGGGTGTTGCTAGACCATATCAGGACGAAGTTAGATGTTGAATGGAAATGGGTGGAAGGCCATAGCACAGAGGACGGAAATTTACGCGCAGACGATCTAGCTAAGAGTGACATTCTATGCGAAAGAGGGGAATGGCAAGATTATAGTAGATTTATATTCTCAATTGATTCAAGTGCTTGTATTGCAGAACAACAAACAGATATGCCTACATCTTCAGATTATGTTTGCAAGAAATGTCTCGTTAAATGTACAGACACAGACCAGGTCATTCAGTGTCAGGATTGTAGAGGGTGGATACATTATGAGTGCACTCAGTTGCCGACCTATCAGCTATATCTGTATGAAAATACTCAACGGAGGTTTACATGCGAGATTTGCACAGAGATAGAAGACGACTTTCAAGTAAAACAAGATTATTTACAGGATTATGATGTAGATATTTCAACTAATAACCTGGGTTTCAATATGCACCACAGCAGCGAGGGTACATCGAACAAAGAAACACAGACAGAAATAATCAGGACCATGGAAACTGCTACAGATAACCCAAATTTCACATTTACAGAGGAGCTTGAGGTGTTTAAAAAATCTACAGTCGACTTTCTTCAAGAGTCCTTCGTTTCCTCTTTTGACAAGATTAACAGCTCAATCAGGGAGATTAACTCTACACAACCCGAGGTAGACACCTTAAAACAACAAATCCGGAAGTTATCTGAAGAAAATGAAAGACTAAAGTTAGAGAGAAACAACTATACAAACATCCCATCACACGAAGAAAAATCTTGTAAAGAATGTGATAAACTCTCAAGAAAGATATCATCTCTACAGAAAGAACATGAGATGGAAAAAGAGAAGGGTCAGCACAACTTACACAACCTCAGATTAGAAAAAGAAGTAAAAGAGTCAAGACTCAATGCGGAAATAAATTTACTGCGTCAAAAGGGAGAGTCCTTAACCAAAATGCTTTCTATTCAAGAAGCTGACAATCTGACCATGGAGAAGAGATTAGATGTGAAAAATCAGCTTATTTTAAACCTTGAAGAAAACATCAGTAAACTGACCTTAAAGATATCGGAACTCCAGGACACCATTATTGAAACTAAATGTCAAGGTTATAGCAGCTGTGAGCCATTTCAAGAGGTCTCCAAGAAGCGGAAAAATGATTCAAATATTACAGATAAATTGAACACTTCAGATACTCACAATGATGGAGAGGTTATCAATCTCGATAATAGCTTGTCGTTTGCTGATGATGTTAGTCAGCCGCATAATAAACATACATTAGAGTCCAAGAAATCAACAGACGTTAGGGCAGGTAAAAGGCAGTTAAGTCAGCTGAATGAGAACAGAAACAACCAGGGCCCGGAATCAGCGGAAATAACTTATAAAAAGAACGTTCAAATAGTTGGAACTTCAAACACAAAATATCTAAGCTCTGCATATCTAGGGGAGAATGAGCTCCAGGTGTCAAAGATTTTAAAATATACAATAGACGAAACCAGGGATTATATAGATTCAATGACAGATGCCGATTCGCCAGACGTTTTAGTTCTCCACTCACTCTGTAACGAGATACAGGATAAAAGCCCGGAAACATGTACGCAGGATATTTCTGAACTGTTGACCATATTGCTCAGAAGTTCAAGGACATAAAGATATTGGTGTCCTTGGGGCTTCCCAGGTCTGATATAGCCCTAAACAGAAAAATAGAGAAAACAAATGTGCTGATAAAAGAGTCGCTTAGCAACAAAAGTAACATCTATCTCTGCGACAACGCTAACCTGTTTTATAGAGGTGAGGCTCAACACGGCATTCTAAGCCGAGACGGACTTCATTTGTCAAATAATGGCACCAAGAAACTCGGGAAAAATCTGAAAAACGCTCTTTGGGACCTCCTTGATTTACCTCAGGTCCTATCGATCAGTCGGAACAATAGGAGTACAAAAAATCGCTTTCACAACGAAAGAGGAACATTTAATAATTACTCGGATGCTCAGCGTGTGAGATACGAACATCGTCAACAAAATGGGAGAAGCAACGATTATTCCTGGCGCCGGGCCGACAGATTTAGCCAAAGGCGGGACTATGGTCAAAGATGGCGCTAATTTTATATACTGTCGAGTTTTAACGCTATATTCGTATACTCACGGGAACCTAGGATTCAATGAGGGTGATATCTGGAAATTTGACGAGATATGTGACGAAGTAATGGATATACACTTATCTTTCATTTCGTTATATATACATGTTTTATTCCCCCCCTTTTTTTTTCTCTCTCTCTCATTGAATTTTGGTCACCTGTGGTATATTGAAACTTTAAAAATATAAATGAAAGAAACTACCAATGCAGATGGGCGGCTCTATACAACTAGTTGATCACAAGTGGAACGTGTATAGTTAAACTAGATACTTTTAAAAGGTGAAAATGTTATTTAACACAACATGTGCATACAATTGCTGTTTGCATTATTTAATTAATTCTGTCATGATTATAATTATTAGTGGCCGCTTACTTTATTGCCGTATCTTTTTTCACCATATAGCGGCACTAATGTCAAACTAGTACAGGTCTATAAGTTTTATACATGTATGTTGTACCGAAAATAGTTATTTTGTTGTCTCATCGCAATAGCTGCTAACCATACTTCATAATACTGTAATAATGACAGTTGGTAAGAGATCATCATTTATTTCAATATGTTCTTGGAATGTCGGAGGTCTCGTATCGAAAACTTACAATAAGCTCAAAGATGAAAATTTCATTCAGGAAATCAAGCCGTATGATCTTGTGTTTCTGAGTGAAACGCATATAGGTTACAATAGTACTGTCTATATAGAAGGATTCCAATATATTCCAGTTTGTAGATCCATATCGAAAAACGGTCGCTATTACGGCGGTTTAGCCATTTTAATACGCAACACGATTAGAAAGGGTATCAAGATTCTTCCAAATAGAAGTTCGGAATTTCAATGGTTGTCTCTTTCAAAAGAGTTTTTCCATCTTGATAGTGATATATTTATTTGCTTTTCATACATGACTCCTTGTACATTTTTACAACAGTCAAACGAGGACACCCTTGATGCTATTATAAGGGACATTAATACATATAAGAATATAGGTAGAATATTACTATGTGGTGATTTGAACGCAAGGACCGGACGTGAATTAGATTATATCCAGAAAGACGATGATAGACATCTGCCATTAGACACGTCGTATATAATTGATACAAATATAAATCAGAGAAAGAGTGAGGATACTAAAGTTGATGAAAGGGGGAAACAACTACTTGACCTATGTTTATCGGGAAGCTTAAGAATATTAAATGGTAGGAGTACGGGCGATACTTATGGAAAATTCACTTGTCAAAAACCCACTGGGGCAAGCGTAGTAGATTACGTAATTTTATCAGAAGAGTTGATTAAAGAAATTATGTATTTCCATGTTCACCCGTTTAAGCCTATGTATTCTGATTGTCATAGCAAAATATCATTTAATTTGAAGGCCAGTTACATAAACAGAACATCTACAAATTTGACAGAAGATATGCCACTTACATTCCAATGGAAAAAATGCTCACTAGAAATGTACAAAAAAGCCCTAGTATGTCCGTCGATCACACGTAAAATAGAATCATTTCTCAATATAAACTTTAATTCAAATGTGGAGCAAGTAGTAAACGAAGCAGCCAATTTATTTGAGGAAATACTTGTATGTACAGCACAATTATGCTTACGTAGGAATAGAACAAGTAAATTCAAAAAGAATAAAAGTAAAAAGTGGTTTGATGAAGACCTATATGTCAAACGTAGAAACCTTACCGCTATAGCACGGAAAATGTTCAGCCAACCATTCAACCAACTTATAAGAAATACGTACTTTAAACATTATCGTGAATACCGCAAACTAGTAAAATTCAAAAAGAAAAATTTCAAAAATAAAATTGTCCAACAACTTGATGCTTTAGAAAATAAGGATCCCAAGCAATACTGGAACCTTGTCAACTCACTAAAGGGAGATCGCGACCAAAACAATGGCCCTGAACTTTCTATTGACTCTGATTCTTGGTCAGGTTATTTTCAAAACTTAAATGCAGTTCCAGATAAATTCAAAGCTAGGATAAACGATCTCGAAAAAATACTGAAAGAAGATGGAAGCTCAACTTTTAACCTTCTTGATGCTATAATAAAGCATTCAGAGATTTCAGATTCGATTTCTAAACTAAAGAATTGTAAGTCGTCAGGTCTTGATAACATAAAAAATGAAATGTTAAAAAGTGGACAATTTACTCTTCTCCCATGTCTTTATAAGTTATTTAATTTAGTATTTTCATCCGGTATATATCCTTCATCTTGGGCAACAGGATTCATCACGCCCATCTTCAAAACAGGTGATATTACCCAACCGGAAAACTATCGTGGTATAACGATAAACTCAAATGTAGGTAAATTATTTAACATGATACTAAATGTTAGATTGGATAATTATTTAGAGGAAAATAATATTATAGATGACAGCCAAATAGGTTTTAAGAAACATGCTCGTACTTCGGATCATATGTTCGTTCTTAAAAGTCTGATAGATAAATATATCAATAAAAAAGGTGGTCGTCTCTATACATGCTTTGTTGACTTTGGGAAAGCGTTCGATACTGTTATTCATCCGGGAATAAAATTTAAATTAAAACAGTATCAAATTGGGGGCAAATTTTATGACATCATTACTAATATGTATTCAAAAAACAAATTATGTGTGAAATTAGGTGATAAGCATACCGAGTTTTTCCATTCAGACATCGGAGTGCGACAGGGTGATGTGCTTAGTCCTGCTTTATTTAAACTGTACATAAATGATTTGCCTAAATATTTACAAGGCACGCCTGACGAAGTTCTTCTAAATGATTTTCCTGTGCAATGTTTGATGTATGCGGATGATATCGTTCTTTTATCTACTTCTCGTGTAGGGCTACAAAACAGATAAGATACTCTACATAAATTTTGTGAAGATTGGTGTCTTGATGTAAATATTAATAAAACAAAAATATTAGTTTTTAATAAGTCAGGCAGACTGCTAAAAGACAGCTTTTGCTTCAATCAGCAACCTTTGGAAAGCGTTCAGCACTATCGCTATCTTGGTGTTTTCTTTTCGGCAAGTGGATCATTTAAATATGGTCAAGAAGATTTTTTTAAAAGGTCATTAAAAGCCTCATTTAAATTAACTAACTTAATCTCATCGTCAGAACCTAGCGTTAAAACAAATCTGCATCTATTTGATCACCTCATTAAACCAATTGTTTTATATGGGTCAGAAATATGGGGGGTCTTCAAGACAGATAGTGTAGCTTGCAATCGTAATAATGATTCAATTTTTCAGAACATTTATAAAAATAATATTGCTGATAAGTCGCAAATAAAATATCTGAAATTTATTTTAGGAGTCAATAAATACTCATCAAATATTGCTGTTATGTCTGAAACAGGTCGGTTTCCTATGTATTTTTCTATTATTATATCGATGATTAAATACCTATACAGACTACAAAATTGTGATGACGGATTATTACGGGAAGCGTTCAAACTCACTAAAACTCTACATAATTGTAATGTACAGACATGGTACAGTTCTGTCGTATTTGTATTTAAAACTTTGGGTATCGATATAGATCGATGTGGTTATTATACAGAAAACCAGCTAGTACGTATGGTAAGTACAAGACTAGTCAAACAGTTTAAACTATATTGGAATAACGAAAGGAATAAATCAATCACCTCTGGTAAACTAGAAACTTACTTCAGCATTAAACAAAATTTTACAATGGAAAAGTACTTATCGCTAGAAAGTTTTAATTTGCGAAAATCTATGTGTCGATTAAGAATAAGCGCACATGATTTACGAATAGAATCTGGACGTTATGTCAAGCATAAATTGATGAGATCCGATAGAATATGTACAAAATGTTATTTAAATGAAATCGAGGATGAATTCCATTTTATATTGAAATGTAAATTATTTGAAAAAGAAAGAGAAAATTTGTTCAAGAATGTAATTTTAAACAATGAAGGTTTTCGTAATTTAAGCCTAAATGATAAAGCGATATGGTTATTAATACAGGAAGATAATAATATTTTAAGTGTTTTTGCACAGTATGTAGATACCTGTTTTTCTAAAAGAAGAAATTTCTTATAATACCCAGACTTATGAGATTGTGTAAAATCATAGTAAGATACGTAAGGTTCACAATGCTGGGAATCCGGTCTTCCGACATTCTGATACATATAACCTGACATCGTATATTGTCTTTGTATGTATGCATTTAGTTCATATGCCCGTTTGCCCGCTTATATGGACGTGTGGTATACATAGCTGTGTATGTATTTGTGTATGCATATATATGTATATAGATACATATAATGAATTCATATGTATGTATATATATTTATATGTGTAAAGTTGTTGAAACATTATTATTATTATTAATCTTTTTCTAATCACCAAATCATCTTCTAAATGTTTTTTATGTGATTGCTTGTTTACCCGAAAGGGTCCTTAATTGGAGAAATAAACATTGTATTGTATTGTATTGTATAACACCACTGCTAAATATCAGCCAATAGGCTACCCTAAGATCATTTACATTATTTCTGAAATGCCCCTCGTATACCTAATATTGTATTCATATTTACAGGCATAGTTACTATATTGTACCGTTTGAAACAAGAGTAAAAGCTCTTTCAGTATGAAACTATTAAGTTGCAATCCATCCACACTTGGTTCAAAACTTTATTATTAACAGGATGGGGTACAAGGTAAATATTATATAAAGGTCTCATCTGGCCAAACTAGCTACACTTTTGACTCATCCTGATGTTGAAAGAGTTGTTTTGGGGTATACTGGTGAGTTCAGAGACAGACTCACTTAACACCGGCATAACACCTATGAACACCGGTCTGATTCCTACCTGCTTAGAGATGCATCCTGTATTACCCAGAAACTTATCGATGAATACCGGTCTGCTCAGACACACTCACCGCACTACCTAGAAACATGTCAATGAACACCGGTCTGATTCCTTATCTTAACTGCTTTGACACACTCACTGCATTAACTAGAACTATTTGGATGAACACTTGTCTGAAACCTATCTTTTCAGACACACTGACCCCACTACTTAGAAACAATCTGATGAACACCGGTCTAATAACTTCACCATCCTACCTTAAAACATGTTGATGAACATCGGTCTGTTTCCTACCTGCTTAGACAAATTCACCGCATTACCTAGAAACAGTTCGATGAACACCAGTCATCGACATGTTTTTAGGTAGTGCAGTGAATTGTCTAAAGAGGGTAAAACCAGACTGGTGTTCATTGACATGTTTCTAGGTAATGCGGTGATTATGTATAAGCAGGTAGGGTAGAAATCAGACCAGTGTTCATTGACATGTTTCTAGGTAGTGGACTGATTGTGTCCGAGCATGTCAGGATCAGATAAGTGTTCTTCAGAATGTTTCTAGGTAGTGCGGTGAGTGTATCTGAGCAAGTACATATCAGACATATATTAACTGACAGATTCCTACCTGCTTTGACAAACTCAGCGCACTACCTAGTAACATGTTGATGAACACCAGTCATCGACATGTTTCTAAGTAGTGCAGTGAATTGTCTAAAGAGGTAAAATAAAACTGGTGTTCGACATGTTTCTTGGTAGTGAAGTGATCATGTCTAAGCAAGTAGGAATCAAACCATTCTTCTTTGACATGTTTTAAGATAGCGGAGTGATTGTGTTGGAGCAGGTCGGTATCGGACAAGTGTTCTTCAAAATGTTTCAAGGAAGTGCGGTGGGTCTATCTGAGCAAGTACGTATCAGACATATATTAATTGACTGATTCCTACCTGCTTTGACAAACTCAGTGTACTACCTAGAAACATGTTGATGAACACCAGTCATTGACATGTTTTAAGTAGTGCAGAGAATTGTCTAAAGAGGTAAAATTCAGACCGGTGTACATCAAAATTTTTCTTGGTAGTGAAGTGATCATGTCTAAACAAGTAGGAATCAGACCGGTGTTCATCAATATGTTTCTAGGTAGTGGGGTGATTGTGTTTGAGCAGGCTGCTATCAGACAAGTGTTCTTCGAAATGTTTGTAGGCATTGCGGCTAGCAGTGCGGTTAGTGTATCTGAGCAAGTACGTATCAGACATATATTAATTATTAATTGACATGTTTAGAGGGAGTGCGGTATAGTTATTTGACTGGTTTTCATCGATGTGTTTCCAGGTGGTGAGATGAATGTGTCTGAGTGGGTAGATATTAGACAAATGTTCAACCAAATGGTTCTAGGTAGTGCAGTGAATGTATTTAAGCTGGTAAAAATCAGACTGATGTTCATTGACATGTTTCTAGATACCATAAAATCGAAAAAGTGATATCACAAAATATGTACGATTGAGTGATATCACAAAATCCAATTAGTGATACCACAAAATAGAATAAGTGATATCACAAAATTGATTTTGTGATGACACGAGATCACAGCTACTTTGTGATATCACTAATTCGATTTTGTATATCACAACATCTATTTAGTGATGTCACATTCGATTTTGTGATATCACTTAATCGATTTTATGATATCACTATATCTATCGAGTTTGTGATCAGTAATTTGTTCCTAACTAGTGATATCAAGAAATCGATATTACAAAAACGATTTTGTGATTTCACTAAATCGATTTAGTAAACATAATATAACACATGGTTTATGACTGTCAGGTGAGTCAGTGATAACACATAATAGTGAAATCAGAAAATAATGTGATACCACATGTGATATCACATACTTGAAATAGTTGTATCACAAAATCGACATTGTGATATCACAAATTCGATTTTGTACGAATTAGTGATATCACAAACTCAGATTACTGATATCGCCAAATCAAATAAGTGATATCAAACAAAAATCGAATTTGTGATATCGAAAAATCATATCCACTTTACTTTTTGATATATATCCAAATCTGTATAGTGATATCTATGGCAAGCCATTTTACTAATCATAATGCATAGTATATATCTTATATAGTATATTAGATATCTAATATGCCAGTTAAGATATCTAATATAAGATATACAACATATAAGAAATCTTATATCCTCTATAAGATATCTGATACAGGATATATCTTATATAGAAAATAAGATATCTTATATAGGATATGAGTCATCATCTTATTTAATTTTTCATATAAGATATATCTTATATAATATATCAGATATCTTATATATTAGATATCTTATATAGCATGTAAGATATCTTATATAATAAATCAGATATCTGATATATCAGATATGTTATATATTTAAATAAGATATCTCACATCCTATATAAGATAGCATATCTGATATCGATATCTGATTTACAAAACAGGATATCTTATATGTGATACAAGACATCTTAAATGCTATATCAGATAACATATATTGTGTTGCGTCTGGTGGAAAAGTCAAATAAGATATCTTATATACCTATACTAGATATCTTATATAGTATATAAGATTCTTATATGATATCTTATATACCTATACTAGGTATAGAAGGTCCCTTTGCACGCGACAATGATCAGCATATTCACGTAGTTCATTGTTTTTTCTAGTGAAATTATTTAATTCAGATTTTTATATACTAAGGCCCGATTTCACGTTAAACTTAGTACATGGATTAGCATTCGGAACACCAAAATTTTACGTTGCGCCTTACGGTAAAATAGACCACGGACTGGTTAATACGAGTTATAACTGTGACGTGAAATCGGGCCTAAAACCAATTGTTATTTGCGTTTCAACTAACATAAATCTCATTCATCTTAATTTATCACTCAGTTTGTACTACGAATTTTGGAATTCGGAATTCGAAATTCAGAATTGTGAAATAAGAGAGGTAATTGGGCTATCGTAGGACATCGATACTTTTCGATTTTTATTGCCTTCCTTGCATTTTTATTTTGAATTAAAGGTGTTAGGTCCATATAGTTCAATTTAGCTGCACTAAGGTCTTTTTGCATTTCTTTTAGTCTACATTAAACGCGGTCAATATTGTTCTGATTTACATGACCATGCATCATTCTTTAATATTAGTATATAGAGAAAATAGAGAAAATGAACAAAAGGTTACTCAGTTTTATTTATTTATTTATTTTTCTTAAAATGCAAGTCTTAAGTCAAAAATTGTGTTAGCCTAGTATTCTGCACTAGCTTACAAATCTTCTGATCAAAGATATGTTATTGTGGTCATTTTTAACAAAATTAATACATCCAAAAACTAAAAATTTTTGCGTGGCTATATCGAAGTAAGATAATTTGTTGGGGTCGAAAACAACACGGAAGAAGCCTCATCAGTCTGCAATGAGATTCAAGTTTCATTTCAACAATCATTGCGACATTTACTTCTATAAACCTGCATAAACTGAGAAGTAAAATCAAACGCCCAATATAACATGACATTTCATGTTATAGTTTTTCTTGTTACATTTCATATCTTTTCTTAATGTTTTTAGTCGTTGAATTTCCGTAACAGTCGTTGAATAGCTGTATCACTGACAGCTTAATCAGTAAATTCCTGTAACAAAAGTCGTTGAATTTCCTTTTACTTAGTAACAGAGCTGGGCAACTGTGATAGTATACTGTATAAGTAACATGTTTATTACACGTGTATTAGTCGATTATCGATCTTAAAACCCGATATTACCTCATAATAGTTATCGTAGTTGTCACCTGAGAGTAAAAATGTGTATGTTCGTTCGTTCGTTTGTCAAACCGTTAAAATCTGTTGTAAACTCATCATGAAATGAACAAAGATAAATGCAAAGAAAAATAAAGCTGCAATATTCAGTTTATGGAATTAGTTACTATGAGTTTCCGGCATGACTTACTATATATATTTTGTTTTACACAAAATAAATTGATCAATATGCAAACTGACTCAGACCAGCTTATGCAATAGTGAAACACAGGTCTGAATTTATGATTAGTTAATAGTTTGTAAATTCTAGTGTGAGTTTGTACATAATCTAACCCGAGTTTCTGCACAAACCAAACTTATCCGAATTTTAGATCAAATTATTTTATTCATGTAGGATCAAATCAGGCTGTGCCTGTGCGCAAACCATCTAAAATTTATAAAACTGTTCTCGTGTTGTAAATTCATAAAGCTGCTCTCATGTTGTATTTAAATTTATTTAGAATTAAAAACAGTTGCGCCCTGCGAAGTCTGAGTTCAGCCTGGGCAATCGCCCCGACTGATGAGAGTCTTCGTTGTGTGCTAATATGATAGCCTAAGGTCTAAGCTAGCTCTATGCGGACAGCAAAGACCCTGATCAGACTGGGCGGATGCCCTGATCAGACTGGGCGGATGCCCACGCTGATCTGAGAGCTCGCAGGGCGCAAATTCCATTTCGTTTGTTTTGTCGTGTCGCGGCTCATTTATTTATTTTTTCATTCGCAGGAGAAACGTATAAATTATCGGCAGCTTTTTCATACTAATCGTAAATGTTTAATCTTAAATGTTCAAAAAACACAGCTAAGCAACACGCCGAAAGAGAGCATTTGCATAAAACTTTTGAACACAATTTCGTCAAAACAGAAAATCAAAAGAAAAAGGTTGTCGTTGCTGCTGAGTTGTGGTTTAACGTCCCAGTAAACTATTTCAGTGATGTCGAGATGTTGCCGCTAGATTTGTAGGACTACTATTATTACTTGGCCTGCGATAAATGACACTCAGGACTAGCAGCTCTGCATCAGAAGCACCAGGCAGCCAATTTGGGCGGGATAAAAGAAAAAGAAACGAGAACAACTAGGTGGGTGGATGGGTATCTGTATCAAGCTTAATTTTCCATTAAAATGAGACCGTCAGAGGGACCGAAATATGATAATTTCATTATTATAAGTATTATTAATTTTTGATTTTGTTGTCAGAAACTAAAACAATCCGCCGAAACTGACCAATAATCAGATCTATTTTCTCGTCAATCCTTACGAAATTAACCTAAATATCAGGAAAAACAACTTATTACAACGAAAATAAGCAACTGAGAAAAGTAAATTGCTTCGATCTGAGAAAAAGAAAACGAAAGCCCATGTTGTTTAAAAAAAATCCATCCAGCTATTAAGCAAATAATTTATCAAACACAGTGATGACAAAACCGGCTTAAGAGAAGTTCAACACCTGTATAGATCCTTGGATATGGACAACGATATGACATTCCTAATATCGATTAATGCCTAATTTGCCTATCGCTCTGCGGGTCTAAGGGAAATAACTGCATTCCCATTAAAAACTCGCTCCAGGTAACAGGTAACCGATTACACTACTTAGCGAGCATTGAAGGCTTAAATTCCAGCTGAAAATTGCCATTACGAGTCGACTGACAATAGCGAATTCAACGTAAAATGGCTATTGCCAGTCAACTGTCAAAGTAAAATCGCTATTGACAGTCGACTGCATTTAAATTTTGATGACATATGGTTTATCTCGAAAAAAACACACTATCGTTATTTAAGATTTCGTGCATTTTAAACTAAATGTGCATTCTCCAATATGTTCCTATCGTAAGCTGACAATTTTGAGTCCGAAATGATTGGGCAAATCTTGACATTGTCCCAAACCAAAATTTACCAAGTAGGTTTAATGTTCCCCTCGTTAAGCTGTGATAGCTATGACCGACGCTTGGACTGATTGACTTACTGCCTTAATAAATAAATGGCGGATACTCGGACTGACAGACTTGCGGGGCCGAATTTATAACTGCATTTTCTGCCGCGCGGGTATAAAAACGTACTTTTTTGCCCTGCACAGGAGAATAGTAAGACCTGTAGTTAATACTTAAAAAGACTAGCCAGGTAAACAGTTAGATAAACAGTAACACTTTATTGAATTTGCTATAAGAATTACACAAAACATGAAAATGTGACAACTGTGACTGTATGAAAATAAAACTAGCAGCCAGAAAGATAAAAAGAGACACAGTTTCAGGAGATTTCATGGCTGCTGTTTGGATGTTTTTAAGCAGTTTACATGATGAAATAATGGATATAATTTTAATAATTTTACGACATTTTTAACATGTTTACTATGTAGCTTGTAGTGCATCGCCGAGGCGAGTATAGCTGATAATTCAAGATTGTATTTGTATCCTCTCCGTCCGTATCTCAATTTGTATCAGAAAAGTGCGTCATTAGTACTGCGGGTTTGTCCCAAGAATAGTCCGCGGTGATGCGATGACTGCATTTAACCGCCTGAAAATGACGCTTAAACGTCACAGCAAGCTCGAAAGCGGATATCTTGTTGATCTTTCAACACAAACTTATGTTATCCCAGTAATGACATCCCACTCCCCATGCCACCACCTCCACCAAGTCCTAATAGTCCAGCTGCTGGTGAAAATCCTCCCCTCATTCCAAGGCCCATTCCGCCGCCTCCCATTAGAATTCGCTGCAGTGGGCTCATTGCTTGTAAGTTGTCCATCCGATCTGCCATTAAGTCAGCCTGGTCGGCTCTTCTGTCTGCTAGATTTACGCCTGATGACGCCGGCATTGGTCTGGATTCCCCAACGCGCATGCGCCGTTCAATCATGCTATTTGACATTGACTGCTGCATATTTCTTGGACCAGAACTGGAACCCCTTCTTCCAAACCGCCTTCCAAACGGAGGACTGCCAGGTTGATTTAAATCATTCATAGCTGGCTGATCAAGAGACGGAGCTGGCTGGCCGACAGACTGTGCTAACATGCGCATCAACGAATCTCTCAAACCTCTATCTGCTGCAGAAATTCCGCCCTGTCCTGGTGGCGAAAAACGGTCCTGCCCTGGTGGCGAACCTTGCATACTTCTTTCTTCTCCCGACGGTGGCATAGGTCTTCTTAGATTACTCGGTGGTGCTGGGCCAGTAGGTCTTATTCCTCTTCTTCCGCGACCAGGACCTGGGCCAGGGTTTGGTCGTCGATTTCTGTTAGGTCGATTACCCTGGCGAGGCCGTCCCTGGAATTCAAATCTGGATCCTTGATTTTGTGGGGCATTTCTATTTCTCATCGCTCTATCCATCTGTTGGCTTCTAAGCATTCGAATTCTTTCCATTCTCATAAGTTCCTCTAGGGGAGATCTCTGTCTCGGGGCTCCTGGTCTGCCGGGGGTTCTCGCTGGCGGATCAGGGGCATCACCACCTCCCAGTATCTGCATCATAAGATATGTCCTCATTAGATCAAACCCGCCTCCACCTCCTCCGCCTCCCCTTGGTCCCGAGCCACCAAACCCGCCACGTCCACCTGAACCCCCAAATAATCCTCCTCCTCCCATTCCAAGACCGCCCATCATCGCCCCAAGACCACCGCCTCCAAGCATACCCCCCATCATGCCTCCTAGACCTCCAAGCCCCTCTCCCATTCCGCCTCCTGACATCGTTAATGCTGCTAATGGTAGCCCCCCTCCCATCATTTGTGGTCCAGGTCCTGGACTAGGACCACCGCCACTTCCAGAACCTCTAGCGCCACCTCCCAACGGACCCATACTGCTACCCATGTCTGTAATATAAAATATAACAGCATAATATAGTCCATAACGTAGTCCTCAGCGTTTACTAGTGCGAAACTTATTTCGGCGTTACAAATAACTTTAGTGACTTTAAATTTTCTTTACTAGTTTCGTGATATCAATTTTACCATATGCCTAGTTGTGCTATAAAACTATATAGAATTTACCAGCTGACTGTACTGAGTCTGCTCACACTACTACCATTTGAATAAAACAAAACATTATTGTAACTTTTAACCTCATCAGTACGCCTGCCACTGACTACCACACTTGTTAATTAATAATAAAAATAATAATAGAATACCAGTAAACATGCATACTAAATATCCCATGCATTTGGTTGTTAGTCAGTTACTGTAGTCACAAATAGACCACATTTTTTTTACAATATTTGCTTATCCAATGAAGCGAATGATGATAGTGAAAAATACACAGGAGTTCAACTCAACCGTAAACCCCTACTTGGATTTTTCTTCAAAATATCCTTATGCGAAAGAGATCGGAATTTGAAGCGCTAACCCTAAAAACATACGTTCATACCAAATATGTTACATGTCTGAATTAAATAAAATCCATTAAATGGGCTAGAAAGAGAAGCGATAACAAAATTTACTTCTGAAATCATACCGAACAAGAAAGATATGGCGGAAACTGTCATATCGGTAAACTTTTTTGGTATTCTACGTGGCTAAACTGAGCACAAAGTGCTCTTTGGAGGGATATTATCATAAACCAGGCTGAACTGGGCACAAAGTGTTCTTGGGAGGGATATTATTATAAGCCACTTGAGTAGATGGATACCAACACATGTAATAATTGTCATCCTACTTTCCAAGATGGCCGCCATGACCAAATGTGGTAAAGGCCTTATGAAAAATCTGGTTAAGTTTTCAAGAGTTGACATATTTACAGAAAGCATACGAGGCATCTGCTCGTGCAAACTACTCAATTATTAAATATTTGAAGACAATTTTAAACTTCAGGTCAGGTGAGCGAGTCATTGAGGATCATGGTCGCCCTCTTGTCTTTTTGTGCATCTATGGTACATTTTAAAAGAAATCTTAGCAAAGATTTTAGATGGACGGAAGAAAGGAAAGCGTCAAAGCATAATCCTTCCTCCCACCACCAACCCATTATTAGAGGCATCAGTATCATTATTATATGAATGGAACATTTTATATCTGAGATCAGACGGATTTTTGAACGCGAGTAGTAAACAGCCTTATACAATTATTGACATACTGACAAAGGGAATTTGTTATGTCTGTATACTTTTTGTCAGATTTGTTTACTGCCTGCGCACATAAAGCATTATACAAAAAGAAGAAGAACTGAGAAAAAGAAAGCCCGAAAATGTTCCTAAATACATAAATTTACCCCCCCCCCCAAAAAAAAAAAAAAAAAAAAAAAAAAAAAAACAACAAAAAAACAAAAACAACAACAACAAACAAACGAAAAACAGAAACATATATTCCGTGACTTAGCATGCGCACAAAAACCTGTTAGAAAGTACGATGATTATGCCCATAAGCAGATTAAGGCTATGAACAATATCTTATTAAACTCATCTGATTCATAAAAGTCAAGCCTAAAATAAACAATGCCTGACTAGACATATATACAAACTACAAATAAAAAATATTGAACTCTTTGCTTATTCTTAAGTTATAGCACAAACTACAAATCAAACTACATTGAACTCTCTGCTTACTGTTACATACGTCGTCCGACTCAAAGAACAGCACAAACTACACATATAAAAAAGAGCTCGTTCTTATTGTTGAGTCCGATGGCTCAAAGAACAGCACAAATTGTAACAAACTCTCTAACCAAGTTTCTAAGGCAGATTTTTGGGTGGGATCTGGGATTGAATTGTGTCAGTTCCAGGGAAGTTTCCTTCTTACTTTTGCCCCAAAATCGAATAACCAAGACAAATAATTGGCTAAGCTGAGACTTAGTCAATTTATGAATGACCAAGACTAATATGTCACTAATGCCCCATTCACATGCGCAGATTTGCTCACGTAAGTATTTTTTGCGTATATGCAAATTTTACTCATGTAAGTAAATTCGTCATGTGAAAGCAAATACATACGTAAGCAAATTTGCTTACATGAGTAGGTTATTCAAACCCAGAGCATTATCCAGGTAACTTTTACTCACGTGAGCAAATTTACTTATATGCAAATATACTTACGTGAGCAAATCTGCGCATGTGAATGGGGTATTAGATATACTTGGTCCGATTAGAAATGGTGAAAACAAGAACAGACACTGTCCGAATATATGAAGTCATACAGAGTGTCCATTTAAGAATGACTAAGGGCAGCAAGTTTTGTTCATTCTAAGATTTACTAAGTCCAATAATGCCTTTTAATTACCAAGACACTAGGACACAATTTGCCCAATTAAGAATGGCGAAGACTATGAGTCACTAAGACAAACTTTGCTCATTTAAGAGTACCAAATCTCTAGAAATTCTTAAGTGAGACTACTAAATGACGCACACGGACTTTGTCCATATATGCGTAAATGAGAAAGAGTACCAATGACTGAGAAATCCAACTTATTAAGCGAGAGAGAAAGACCACGAATACCGCTCCGCTGTGGTGAGCGCTCAGCTGTGGTGCAGCGGATCGCGGGTTCGAATCCCCAACGGGCGCTCCAGCGACTGAAAAAACGTTAAAACTGCGAAAGGAGACGATGGGCTTCGTCTTTCATACGCTGTGTTCAAGATACGGATTGCATCCATCCAGATCCCCTACGACCACAAGGCTTTGGAAAACATTTAACTTTTACCCTTTTGCAGAATATCAAATCTCTACAATTAACACATTAATGCCTAGCGTCCCATAAATAGGGCACAGGCAAACAGTGTCGTCCCAGATAAGACGTCGCCAATGCAGCGTCTGATCAGGGTCAACACTATTTGCATAAGACAATTAGGTTTAAGACAATTAGGTTTTCTCCTTTTAATAAAATAAAATTGATACAAAATAATTAAACCAGACATCCCTAAATTGACAAATGGGTTACCTATTTGATACAGATAAAATAATCTACTAGGCATAAATGGGTTAAGAGTGACTCAGATCAAGTCACTTCACGAGACTTTACCAATTAATACTGTCTCAGTCTACCTAGTCACTACGAAGACAACTCAGTTACAAATAACTAAGGCTAACAAATTACTTTGGTTTTTGTTCAGTTAATAATGTCTCAGTCTACCTAGTCACTAAGAAGACAACTCAGTTACAAATAACTAAGGCTAACAAATTAATAATGTCTCAGTCTACCTAGTCACTAAGAAGACAACTCAGTTACAAATAACTAAGGCTAACAAATTAATACTGCCTCAGTCTACCTTGTCACTAAGAAGACAACTCAGTTACAAATAACTAAGGCTAACAAATCACTTTGGTTTTTGTTCAGTTAATACTGTCTCAGTCTACCTAGTCACTAAGAAGACAACTCAGTTACAAATAACTACGGCTAACAAATCACTTTGGTTTTTGTTCAGTTAATAATGTCTCAGTCTACCTAGTCACTAAGAAGACAACTCAGTTACAAATAACTAAGGCTAACAAATTACTTTGGTTTTTGTTCAGTTAATACTGTCTCAGTCTACCTAGTCACTAAGAAGACAACTCAGTTACAAATAACTAAGGCTAACAAATCACTTTGGTTTTTGTTCAGTTAATACTGTCTCAGTCTACCTAGTCACTAAGAAGACAACTCAGTTACAAATAACTACGGCTAACAAATTACTTTGGTTTTTGTTCAGTTAAGAATGGTGAAGACGCCAATGTCGCTGAGAAGGATTTTGTCCAATAAAGAATGGATAAAGACCATTAAGTCAGAAAGGCATAAATCAGTAAGTTGGCTGTCCTGATAAGAATGACCAAGATTAGCAAGTCATTTAACCAAAGATGAGGGATGATCAAAAAGTTCCCGAAAAAGTTCTGTATCAGTTTTCTTTCTTCAATAATATTTCAGCCTGTAAAACTTTACTGTATTTGTGAGTCATGTCATATAAAATTATTGACTTTTATTATGTAATCGTTTTCATTGGTCGTGATTAGCACCTCTTGATATATTTGATGTCTACTGGCTTGGGGGTTTCCCATGCGACATTACTTTCAAAAATTAGATTTCCTCAAATTTTTGCAGACCTATGTCCGCAATATTTGGCGCTGTCATTTAATCGTTATATGGATCCGAGAACCAATGACGTTTTAAAAACATCAAACTTTCATGACGTCAAACTCTCTGAAAACGTTACTGACGTAAACTTAATTAGCAGAGAGGAGGCAGCGTCCACGTGCAATCTGATGTATGGCGAAGTGATATTGCCCAGATAGGCAATACGAAACTTTGCAGGATTATATACTAAAATAATTGTTGACTAATGAGTCATTAGACATGATGTGCTGTCAACCAGAGAATAGCAATATTTGAACTCCGCTATCGCGTGGGTCAATATTGATATCTCTGGTTGACGCCACATCATGTCCAATGCCTCAATAGTCAATAATTGTATAATATCGTACCGGAATTATGCACGACCACCGATGTAACTGTCAGTAGGGTGACCCAGCCCAACTTTTATTTTTTATGATTACAAATAGCACATTGTGAACGTTCCTTAGCCACAAATTAATTATAGAAACATCAATTGCTTCATATAATCTGAACAAGAATTGTCAGAAGACAGTGGAGAGCGCCTTATAGAAGCTTGACTTTAACAAGCGCACATTTGATATGAACTATACTCAACAGCAAAAGAAACGCATATTTTTAGTGTCTTGTTTTGCCTCATTAAACGTAATGATTTTTTACTTTTAACTTAGTTCTGGGATTTGCCTATACGTGGCCATAAGTTCTGCAGCATTTTCTTGTCACTTTGCAATTCTTCGAAAAAGATATGAAGATTTTTGTCAAAAAGGAAAAAATCACAAAATTCTGGCTCACAATGGCAAAAAATAAATTATCAATACGATTTTGCTGCATGTGAGTTAAGCATGATGTAACCAACCGGAAAACGCTATAAAACTTATGAAAAATGGTTCTTATACAGTTAAATCGCACATGCAAAAATCTGCATTTTTCGAAGTTTTGGAAATTCGTCTGAATCATCAAATTATTAGAAAAATTTGGTAATTTGTGATTCAAAATGAGTAAGGCTTTGGGTAAAGGACCCGTTTAAAACAAATTTTGGTTTGGAATGAGCACGTACTTTGCTCACTTCCGGTTTGAGTCACGAAATTTGAAAGCCGATAAAAATGTTTCCTTAGAAAAATTTTGTCTTCCGATTCGCGTACCGTAGACTGCCCTTTATGATAAAGATGCTGTATGATTTTCATTTAATTTTGCCCAGTGATTTCAAGGATCTAGCGCCCAAAAGTTCAATCTGTGGTTGCATAATTGGAAGGACGTACAGAGTTACTTCCCTTTGTTACATACTCCAATTGATTGTGACCACTTACCCTTTTATTTAACCTGAATTGGAATCCATTTCCAATTCGGTTTGCAGAAAAATCCACAAACTTTTCTATATCGCAAAACTTGCCTACTTTACGGGATTTGCATAAAGGGGCATAGCTTTGTTTGTAACGAGTAACCAGTGCTGAAAATTCTTAATGATATTTCCGAGACATTGTAGCGTCCTAGATAAAGAAGGCATCAGTTTTGGAGACAGGCACTACTCAGTTCAAGACACTGAGTTAACTGATCAGTATTTGTGAATTTTGATATTGACCCCTTAATTGTTTACGCTTTCGTCACGCATGAATAAACAAATAACATTTCAACAAATTTGCGACGAAGTGTACTCAGTGCATTGATAATATCTTCCCTGTTTTGCCAATTTCAGAAGATTTATATTATGACTTAAAAACACCAAAAAGAAAAATATGCGTTTTTTTGCTTTTGAGTATATATAGGCAAAATACAAGGAGGTCAACTGCAGTATCAGAATGAACACATTTCCCAAGAATTATTCAAACTCACCAGCACTTTTGCTGAAGGTATAAGACAATATCACTGAACTGCGAAATATATAGTAATAAGTAATCTGAAGTCAATCACCGTGTCTGAATGAACCATTATGCCAATTACAAGGCTAAATCACTAAAGCAGCACGGTTACATCAGCACCAGATATGGTCACTGCCTTCCCAAGACGTAAGGGTATGCCAAATATTGAATCTCTTTTAGTAGGTAAGAAAATAACTTAAGCACAGTTGGTTAAGCATATTTCCCAAGTGCAGTGAACCTTGAAATATAGGTAAACATCAGATAGTGTTGCTGAATTTATCTACCCTTCCTCAAAGGTCACTTAATCGAGGAGGATGAAGTCTGTATCCAATTTGATTGCTCAGAAACTGAGGCTAATGCAAAAGGGAAAACAAAATTTTCTTTGATCTATGAAAAATAGGTCATTGCCCAATATGCATCAGTCCATTCAGTTGATCTTCCCCAGATGTTCCTTTGTAGCAAGTTTGGAGACTCTCTCCCTGTTGATTACTTAGAAACTGAGCTAAACGCAACTGGTAAACCAACACTGGCTGTTTTCAATCATTCATGAAAATAGGTCTGGGCCCGAAATGCATTATGCATTCAGTTTTGATGTTGGATCTTCCCCAGATGGTTCTGTGTAACAAGTTTGAAGACTATGCCTTTTGGTAACTTAAAAACTGAGTTAAACGAAACAGGTGAATCTATTGCTGAAGCGCATAAATTTACATGGGCACGCGCACGCAGACGCAGACGCACAAGCCACCCCCTCCATGAACCTCAACCGCCTTTATTTCGTAAAAGCGCGCTAAAAACATACATCTTTATGTTCTTTACAAATTTTGTACGCTCCTTAGTCCTTTCTACGAAATAATGCCTTAGTCTAACGTGCCCTTTGATCAGTAAATGTAAGGGGGTAGGGAAACTTACTTTACATTATAAAACTGAAGAAGTATCGTAAGGATTCATTTTTAGAGATAATTGCAAATCGTTAGATATTTGACTTAGGTTTTCGTTGAAACATTCCAACAACACGACATAACAACTTTGAAAGTTGCCTAGCAAATGTGCGATCATTCAGCATGAAGGATGCATTGGCAAGCTTTATCATGCATTTGTATAAGAACAGCATGCAGAAGAGTATGTACATGAAACTATAAAACACACAAGAATTTTTCCATAAAACTACGGCCTGAATTTTCTCAGAACTTGCCAATGTAGCCTTGTTGCTAGTTGAATCTGACTTTGGTAGACAGCTCATAATGTTGCAGATATGAGGTTTGGATGCTGTAGTGCTGAAATGGTTATAAAAATATAAACTACATATCAGTAATATGTTATTATCTATTGTTTTTGAGACATTATGGTGGCACTTCCGCTTTATAACGTGAACCATCTGTCTTTTTATACACTATCCACTGACTTTTACAGATTACTGTGCATTTTGGAGTTACGCATCGTTTCTTAGAAAGGGCTAATAGAGCAGACAAAATTTACAATAAACTGTATGAATCATAGATATATCAACGTTTCATGGCATGAAATTTTATTGAAGAAAGTAATACAGAAGTTTCCGAGAACTTTTTGATCATCCCTCGTAAGTACGGTTAAGAAAATCAAGTTGCTTTGACAGAGTCTGTCCCCTAAATTAAGAATAAACAAGTCAGCTAAGACAGACCGTGTCCAAGAATAACGTTAAGAATAAACAAGTCAGCTAAGACAGACCGTATCCAAGAATAACTAAGATCAGCAAATTATTAAGACTAATTAAGAAGAACTGTGACTACCAAGTCACTAAAACTTCATTGTCCAATTAAGAATCAAGTCACTAAGACATAGTGTGTCCGACAGAATACAAAGTCAATCGGACAGATTGTGTCCAATAAAATTGATTGATCTATCCAGTCACAAAGCAAACCAATAATGATGATAATAATAAGAAGAAGAATGATCAGAGCCAGACCTGCTGAAAGTTCAGCTGATACACAGCCCATTGTATATGTGATCATTTTGCATAAACAAATTATGAATATTGCTCAAGCGGCAAACGCACGACACCATTCCCACTAGGTAACACTTGTACATCCATACAAGAAAAATGCATCAATCTCGCAAATGGCCAACTAAACCTGCAAAACGGCCCCTCTACTCACCAAATGGCAAAACAAATCAGTAGAACTACTATTGGAACTTAACAATAGGCAAAAATACATTTCGGCTTGGTAGTACTCAGGAAACCTACGACTCCACTTATACACAAGCTTCAACCCAAACTGTTCATAAATAAGTGTCGCTTACATATGGGCCGGAAATTATTGCCATCATATGGAACGCGGCGAGCAAACGCGTAACTCCATCCCCACGCAGATGTATAAACAAACTTTTCCTTCGCAATTTGACAACCACACTACTACAATACCGCTATTTCATCCACATGCAAGCGACCCATATTTCATTACTGACCGTTCCAAGGCGGTAGTTCTGTTGTGGTTCTCTGTTGCCTGTTTTTGGTGTCAGAGTTTCTGTGATGTTTTACCTTATGTATGTTCTTATTATTTTTGGTTCGGTTTGGGTTGCTGAGTGGCCACCTTTCGGGAACAAGCTGCTCACTCGGTTGGCCATATGTTCTCTGTATCTTAATTATTTGTAATCTTAGTTGTTTCCAACTATGGTTTGAGGGCTGGATTTGGATTTTGATTGTTTCAGTTCCTGGTCTTTGCATACTTTTTACTTTTATAGAAACAACAACGTTGGGTTGGCAGCCAGATGGAGGCAAAGAAACTTCTAAAAGTAGCAAAATCAATACTGCTCTCAGGAGTTCCACGACCACTTCCAAAGTCCCTTTGCTCCAGAGCAAAATTTTCCACTAGTATGTATAGAATTCGTACTAGACCACTAATTCTATCACAAAATGAATGCGGAGATGACCGCGCACACAAAGCAAACACATTATAGTTTGTATGTCCCGTGATTTCATGTTTGAATACTGAGACGAATGTGAACACTCAAATATGTAGTGTCGTACAAATTTCATAACTTTGATAAAGGCATTATGCCGAAAAATCATAAATAAAGAATGAATGCTCAGAGCATTTAAAAATTATTCGACTACCAAGTCACAAAGACAACATTTATCCGTTTAAGACAAAATAAGTCTCTTTCTCTTCATACCTCAGGTAGGCTAAGTTACCTGATGGTAACACTTCCTGATTAGAATGACTAAGACTACCAAGTGCCTAAGAGAGATTTTGTTCTTTGAAGCCTTCTAAGTTTAAAAGACAGAGACTTAAAGACTTCCAAATCACCGGTAGGAACTGGATCTAGATAAGGCAACGAGATTTGATCCCAGTAATGTGGACTAAGGCTTTCATTTTAAAGTCAGCGGAGACGCTTAATCAAACCAAGGCAGTAAGGATAAAGTTATGCATGCTTTCAAGGCAACCTATGGCATGGCAATACAGTGTTAAGACTAATGCGTAAGAAAATCATGCTGCAATACTCACCCAAATACCGTTAAAGACCATTTCTGTCGCTTTGAGGTTTTCTTCAAAACATGCTTTTGATACAACCATACTGTTAGTAGAAGGCTGCCTGTAGCACCAAGTATTACTTTTTGTCGCCTCATCTGGTTAGACTTTTGCTTAGCGCACAGACGTATGCGGATATGAATAAATACATGCAGCCAAACGCGCGCGCAATCCGGTCGGCTTATAGCCGCCTGCCGTAGCCGCCAGCCGACCGGTTTTGCTTCCCGCTAAATGGTAAAGTTTTAGTCATGCAAATACATGCATTTGTTATAATTTATATTTTCACCAATCAAATGCATTAGTTATGATTTAAATTCTCACCAAACAGATTATTTGATGGCGGTCCAAAAAGACTAAATGGATCAGGTTGAGCTGAAAAAGAACATACAAACATTCTTGAAAGCTCCCAGCTACTGTTCTTTGTTTTTTAGTTTTGTGTTAGAGAGCTATGTAAAAAAAAAACTCCCGCGCAAACTGTCACAAATAGGCATCGGCGCTTAGTGTTTGATCTTCACAGCAAAACTTTATTGCTGTTGACTGAGTAATGATGTAGTGTTAGTAAGCTCGAGTTGTTACCAGTTTTATGAGTTGACTGCAAACAAAAGGTCCAGATGGACCTGAATCGCTCTCCGAGCAAAAAAATGGCATTTTTAGGTTGGAAAATAAAGTAGATTATTATCCCAATTATCTAAGCTGATTTTGGTTCAGGAAATAGGAATGCTGTGCTGAAACACGACTCCAAGTCTGCAGGAAAAGCAATAATATACCTGCTAGAAAGCGGCCATTATGACATTCTTATATAAGAGACAATGATACAAAGATATTTCAAACCAAATTAGGTCAAAATCTTACAAGCCGTTCAAAAAAGAAGTTGGTTAAAAAGTTTTACGTTGCCTACTATTATCATTTTATGCAGCAGAACAGAAATACTTGACCTATTAACTTTTTGGGGGCAAATTTGAGGGGTATTGATGCTAGGATGCTTCAAACCAAGTTTGTTCCAAATCCACTGACCGGAAGTCATTTAAAGGTTTTTACGCAGTAGGCCATCACGACTTTCTTATGCATCGCAGCGAACTATTTTGCAAAACTGAGAGGAACTCAGAAAAGTATGCTTCATACCAAGTTTGGTTAGAATCCATCCAGCCGTTTATGAGAGGAAGTCGCTAAATAATTTTCAAGATGACGGCCATTATCATCACCTTGTTTATCGGAGCGGAATTTTCTTCCTAATTTTGAGAGACATTGATGCAAAGATGTTTCTTACCACCAGGCCAAAATCCAAAACACCATTCATGAGAAGATTTCATTTAAACAAAAAATATATAGTTTATGGACGGACGGACGACGGACAAAAATGATCACAATAGCTCCACCGAGACTTTGCCTCGGTGAGCTAAAAAGGTATACTCTGTTCAGCCAGACGATATGACATGTATACACCAGGCAACTATTTGTAACATGAAATGCAAGGTATTCAAGATATTTCGACCGACGCATGACACACGAGGTGTTTTCCCCTATACATCTTCTCTCTACATATGGTTTCGATCTATGTATGACATGTGTTAGAGAGTTCGTCCGCCTGTACGGAGAGATACACCACGAGTTTTTCCACACCATCGTCTCAGTATGACTGAAATACTTATAAAAGGAAGGCAAAACTCATTAATAGTACGAAACCCAATGTAGACCCTGCACGTTACGGGGCATCCCGTGCTTGATATTTGGGTACCCGGGGATTGTGCTATATTTTATTTTCCGCAAAAGTTTACTCAATATTTCATAAACAAGAGAATCGGTGGCACCGATGGATGCTCCCCGAAGGTGTGCAATAGTGAAATAAACTGCCCTATATTTGCAAGTGAAATTTCATTTAGTACCTTTTATACTTTCAAAGATACGCCCCGGCCAAGCAAATCAAATGAGAAATAAAAAAAGGGAATAAGTCCAAAACTACTTGCAATAAGTTTATGTATGTTGTGCTCTGCACTTCCTCTCATTGTCCTCTATTATTGTGTGAAATTTCATTCAATCCTTTTCAATACTTTTAGAGATATGCTCCGGACAAGCATCAAAAGATAAAATAAGAAGGGAAGTAATCAAGTGGGAAAATAGGAAGGGGAGTAACTCCAAAATAATTTAAAATAGAGTTATTGTTCTTGTGATCTATACGCCCTCGCATTGTCCTCTATCAATATTTTAACTTTCATTACATTTCCTTCAACACTTTTAGAGACACATTCCAGACAAGCAAAATACTGGAAAACTAAGAAGGGAACTAGCTCTGTAATTACTTGTGACAGGGTTATGGTTCTTCAACTCTGCACTTCCTTTTAGTGCCCTCTATCAATGTGTGAAGTTTCATTGAGTTCACTTCAATACTTCCGAAGATATATTCCGGACAAGCAAATACTGGAAAAACTAAGAAGGGAGCTAATCCCGTACATGGTTATTGTTCTTGTCGTCTGCACTTTCTTTAATTGCCATCTATCAATGCATGAAGTTTCATTGTGTTCCTTTTCATACTTTCATAGATATGATCCGGACAAGCAAAATATAGAAAAATCGAAGAAGGGATATAACTTTGTAATTACTTGTGATACGGTTTTGGTTCTTTAATTCTGCACTTTCCCTTATTGGCCTCTGTCAATGTTTGAAGTTTTATTTAGTTCCCTTTAATACTTTCAGACATATGCTCCGGACAAGCAAAATACTGTAAAAAAACTAAGAAGGGAGATAACTTTGTATTTACTTGTGGTAAATTTATGGTTCTTGCGCTCTGCACTTTCCCCCATTACCCTCTTTCAGTGTGTGAAGTTTCATTGAGTTCCCTCCAATACTTTCAGAGATATGCTCCGGACAAAGTGTGAATGAAGGACGGGACGGACGGGCAAAGTGGCGACTATATGCTCATCCTTTGGGAAGCATTATAAAAGCTTGTGCCTTTCCATAAACCAAACAGCACGAAGGAAACAAGCAAAGCACGCACAGAGACATGGAAACAAACTTGAACTCTGTAAACGACTAGTAGTTTTGCTGCCACGTGTTATAGTCAATGATGTTAAATATTTCAACTGACTTACCGACAGGAGCTGGCTCAGGTTTGGCTTTCTGTACTAGCGTGTTCCAGGCACCTGGAGATGAGAAAGAAATTCGAATTCAACATAATAATATTACTGTTCGAGAATTTGCATCATGGGTCACAAATACCTTTGAAACAAGAGGGCCATGAAGCCCTGACTCGCTCTCCTTCTTCTGAGTGAAAAAAGAAAGGTCAAATTAGGATCATCATTTGAACAAACCTGATAATTTAAACTGACAAAATCTGACAGACATTGGTTAAAGCTAAAATAAATGACCTTGACCTCTATTGTTAAAAAAAATCAGGTACTCATTTACTAGACTGTATTTCTTAACTTCTGTACCAAAATTTTCTACAAGTTCCTTGAACTCTTACATTTACCATTTTCCCATAGAAAAGCACCAGAAAGCAAATTTGACTTTGCCAAAAAATTGAATTGTAAATTGTCAAAGTCAACCCAAGGTAATCATTTGAACTATCGTGGGCCAAAATCTTCAAAACTTTCCATGAAATCCTGTGTTCTAGCATTTTATCATATTTGACCATGCCGTAAAAAGGTCAAGGTAAACCCAAGGCAATACATTTGAATTATCTTGGTATTACTGGAGTACCCAATGTGACACACCAAGTTTCAAGGCCACCGGCCAGTTGGGTCTGGAGAAGATTTTTTAAAGGTTTTTACCATAAATGGGCACAGCGGCCATGTTGGTCATGTGACGTGGACCAGTTGAAAAAAAATCGTTCCCTCAGCCCCTGGAGGCTCTATATGAAATTTGGTTACAACTGGCCCTCTGGCTTTTGAAAAGAAGTTTGAAATTGTCAAAATATGAGAGTTCAGGGTCAAAGGTCTAAGAATGACCTTGACCTCTAGTACTCATAAATCTTCAAGTACTAATTAAGATGAATGTGTATACCAATTTTTAGGCCTAAATCTTCAAAACGTTCCATGGACCTTTATGTTCTAGCATTTTCCCATATTTGTCTTTGCCGTAAAATGGTCAAGGTAAACCCAATGTCATCATTTGAACAACCCTGATAGTACTAGAGTACCCAATGTTACATACCAAGCTTCAAGGCCATCAGTCAATTGGTTGTGGAGAAGAAAATTTTAAAGGTTTTTACGATATATGGGCATGGCGGCCATGTTGGTCATGTAACCTGGACCGTTTGAGCAAATTTTCGTTCCCTCAGCCCCTTGAGGCTCTATGGCTCTATATGAAATTTGGTTTCATCTGGCCCAGTGGCTTTTAAGGAGATTGTTTGATATTGTCAAAATATGACAGTTATGGGCCAAAGGTCAAGTATGACCTTGACCTCTTGTACTCATAAATCTTCATGTACTCATTAAGATGAATGTAAATACCATTTTTAGGCCTAAATCTTCAAAGCTTTCCATGAAATCGTATGTTCTAGCATTTTCCCATATTTGACCTAGCCGTAAAATGGTCAAGGTCAACCAAAGGTTATTATTTGAACAATCTTGATACCACTCAAGTACCCAATGCTACATACCAAGTTTTAAGTATTTAAAGTATTTAACTCATTAACAAAGTTTCAATGTCATTAGCTTTTATAATTCTGGAGACGAAGGTTTGTAAATATGTGTCCATGTATGGGCTTGGCATCCATCTTGGTAGTATGATCTCAAGTGTTCGAATAAACAGGCTTTTCCCTTGACCAAAGGACACTTTATACAGAAATTTTGTTTCAAATGGTCCCGTAGCTTTGCAAATTATGTCCTCCCCCACCACACGCACACACCAAAGGTTGATATTGATTTCAGTGCAGTGTCGGCGACCATGTCGGAGTTCCAGTGCTTGTACCCACGATATCTCTTGAACCAATTGGTGGAATTTCATCAAACTTGCATGGATATGTCAGAGGGAGAGCTTAAGAGCTGACTAGATTTTGGGTACCATACCCTCATTTTCAAGGTCACAGAAAAACTTAAATATGTGAAATTTTCACTGTACCTCACGACATCTCTTTAACCAATTGGTTGAATTTTACCAAATTGCAAGGATATGGATACCTTGACCTTAATTTCAAGGTTAAACGAGGACTTAAATACCTGACATTTTCACGAAAAATGTTATATCTCGTGAGCGGTTGTTCCAAATGTTAGGGTTCTCACAAGAAAAAGCCATAAAAAGTAAATAAAAGGGTGTGACTTCAAAAATAAGGAAGGAGAGGCAATTATTCTTTTATCAGACATACTGTTCCAACCTAATACACATGGCGATTAAGTTTCGTCAAGATATGTCATACGGTTACCTAGTAATGACTTGCACAAGAATAGCCAAAGAAATTAATCAAAGGGACATAACACTGCAAAAAAGCAGGGGGAAGGGACATAACTGCAAAAATAAGGCAGGGGGGGGGGGATTATTCTTATAAAAGATACACTGCCTCAACCTAATAATCATTGCTAAAATTTTCATCAAGATACTCCATAAGGTGCCTACTTATGGCTTGCACAAGAACAGCCTTAGAAATTATTCAAAGGGAGGTTACTCCAAAAATATGTAAGGGGAGGCAATCATTCTTATATGTGACATATGGTGTCAATCTTACATACATTACTATATAGTTTAATCACAAAAGTTGAAAGGGTTACCTAGTCATGAGGTGTACAAATACACTCTAACAAAATAATCAAAGGGACGTAAAGGGGAGAAACCATTCTTGTATGAGATACCCTGTCTTTTTTTAATATACATTGCTATAAAGTTTCATTATGATATTCCAAAGAGTAACCTAGTTATGGGAAGCACGAGAATTGCTACTCAAACTGCAATAGTCGAGTTTATTCAAAGGGCCGTAACACTGCTAAAATCATCGGAGCATAACCTCCAAACAATATGCGCTACTCCACATCGTAGGTATATTAGGGCGCGTTTACACGAGCAAAGTTTCTATGTCACAGAAACTTTAACAAAGAAAGTATGACAAACATTTTGCGTTTACACGGAGCAAATTATTTGTTAAAGAAAATGTGCCATAGAATCTTTGTCACATAAACTTTGGCAATGAAATATTTGCTGCAGTGTTCACACGACCAAATATTATTCGTCAAAGTTACCTGCAGCGATGAAACAAAATCTTTGTCACATTTTCCACGGTTGTAGCAATGTTCTTTGTTACATAATCTTTAGCAAAGTTCTCCGTTTACACGGACAAATTTAATTTATCAAAGTAACTTTAACATATTTATTTGTCAAAGAAACATTGTCATATTTTGGCATTTACACGAGCAAAGTTTTCTGTGACAAACCTACTACTCGTGTAAACGCGCCCTAATATTACACAGTTTCGGCCTAACTGGATGAAAACTGTAGGAGGAGTTATCCGGAAACGAACACCCCAAATAATCTAAGTAAAGGGCTGTAACCCCGCTAAAAAGCCTTGGAGCGTCACCTCGAAATAGTATGCGCTGGCCCACCTCATAGTATTACTACATGTATATGTTAAGTTTCAGCTCGATCGGAAACTGTAGGAGGAGTTATCCGGACAACGGACGGACGGACGGGCGGGCGGACGGACGGACGCCAGCACCATAACCATAACACCATTTCAAACGGGCGCATTAAAATCCGTTTTATTATGATTTTCTATACATTTTCGTAATTTTATATGCATTTATATAGCCCTGTTTCAGGAGCAGGTGTGCCCAGAGAACAAAATTCAGAATGGGCGTTAAATCATTTGCTCTTGTAGCATAAGCGATTCTACTACATGTACTCGGACTATTTAAAAAACTTTCTTCAGCAGAAAATAGCAAGTTTGCATGGCAGGGTGCTGTAAAAGTTTTACACAGACTTAGAAAGATGACTAACAGAACACAATTAAACTAGAACTGTCGGAGAATCCGACTATAACTCCGCTTAGCTGCTAAAGTAAAATGGTGTTATTTTCATTACATGGAGGATAGAGAGAAGGAAGTCAGGGTCAATATGTATACCCAATATAAAATATTCTACTTAAATTTCTCTGAAATACAGATTAAAACAATCACATGGACAGAAAAAACAAACCATTGTCACTTCTTTTACCAAATATGAAGATTCTACTTTGAGCAGTTGCTGATTTTTTTTTAATGTATAATGTATAACTTAATAAGCAAATCGGCATGCAAATATATTGCCTTTCGCTATTTACCTGATACAACATGACTAACACATCTTGTAGTGCAAATACAAATGCAGTAGTACCTCATATTACATACCCTGCAGTCAGCTGACGCTGTAAGAACGCCGTTTCAGCGTTGCTGGCGTTAATGAACAATTACAGTACTGAATGCATGGACAGAATACATAGAGAGACAGAAAAGTGAATAAATACAAGGAAGAACAAATTGGAGAAAGCTCTTTCTCTATTCCACGACACAACTTGTCCTTGTCAATCTGTATACAAAATATGAACTTTCTATCAAACATGGTTTTGGAAATATCTTTGACCAAAAACTTGGAGAGAAAGAAAAATAAACAAATACAGGTAAAAACAATCAGGTGAAGGCTGGTTCTCGATCCAACAATACAACAAATCATTCTCAACTCATACACCAAATATAAACCATCTACCATCAACAGCTGCTGGGAAATGCTTTCATAAAATTACAGTGCTGAATGCTAATAGAAAGAAAAATGAACAAATACAGGGAAGAACATATCGGAGAAAGCCGGTTTGCTATCCCACAATACAACTTGTCCTTATTACTCTGTATACCAAATATGAACTTCCTATCATACATGGTTGTGGAGATATCTTTGACAAAAAAATTAGAGAAAAATAAAAAGGAATACAGGGAAAAACAAGCAGAAAGCTGCTTCTCAATCCCACGATACAACAAGTCATTGTCAACCAGTATACCAAATTTGAACTTTCTACCTTCAACAGTTGCTGAGAAATCTTTTACGATAAAATACAGTACTGAATGCATGGAGAGAAAGAAAAATGAACAAATACAGAGAAGAACAAATGTTTGCTATCCCACAATACAACTTGTCCTTGTTAATCTGTATACCAAATATGAGCTTCCTACCAAACATGGTTGTGGAGGTATCTTGACAAAAAATGGAAAGAAAGAAAAAAACAAATATTGGGAAAAACAAGCAGAATGTCGCAGGGTGTAGGTAATTGAGTATATCATACAGTTGTACTGCCTTGCGGTACAAGCTGGCTTTTATAGCGACGTGGTAGAGTGCTCGCCTTTAGATCGAAGGGTCCCGGGTTCGATCCTCGGTCAAGGCATTGAGATTTTTTTAGAGTCCATAAAAATGGCGCCCGACGTAAAATCCAGACTGACCCCTGTGCAGCAATTCCTCGAGCCTATTTCTTTATGCAGCTCTATAGCCCGGAACTTCGGGGACGAAGTTTATTTTGGTGGGGGAGAATGTCACAGGGTGTAGGTAATTAAGTATATCATACACTTGTACTGCCTTGCGGTACAAGCCGGCTTTTATAGCGACGTGGTAGAGTGCTCGCCTTTAGATCGAAGGATCCCGGATTCGCTACTCGGTCGGGGCATTGAGACTTTCTAAGAGTCCGTAACTGGTTCTCAATCCCACGATACAACTTGTCGTTGTTAACCAGAAAAAAACAAGCAGGAGAAGACTGGTTCTCCATCCCACGATACAACTTGTCGTTGTTAACCAGGAAAAAACAAGCAGGAGAAGACTGGTTCTCAATCCCAAGATACAACTTGTCGTTGTTCACCGGGTAAAACAAGCAGGAGAAGACTGTTTCTCAATCCTACGATACAAATTGTCGCTGTAAACGTGTATACCAAATATGAACTTTCTATCTTAAACGGTTGTGGAGATATCTTTGACCAAAAAGTGTTACGGAAGGACAGAAGGATGGACGTACGGACTGAAGGACGGACAGATGTAAACTAGTATGACCCCACTTTTTCAAGCGGGGGTATGATTAGAAATATCAAGTTAATACTTTTCTTGTAATAAGATGCCGTTTTTCTTTAACTGACCTTCCAAGGTGACACCAGCACCTGTTTGACCAAGAGGAGTGTAGTCTGAGGCGGCTGTCGTTACATCTGGGCTACTTTCTGTCGGCTTCACCTGCACACAATCACAACAATACAAATGAAAATACATGTAGTTTCAGAGTATAACACACACACATACACACACACACACACACACACACACACGGAGCAAAACTTTTAACCAACCAATTACTTTGTCCTTAATATGGCATTAGAAGGTAGGATCGAGACGAAACTTTTTTTCTTATAATTAGTTCACTCATGTATTCATGTAAAGATTTTAAAAGATTTTAGATCAAAACGATTATTACATTTTTCCTGCCAGCAGAGGTTGCACATGTACGCCGATTTTCAAAAATCGGAAGGATAAGGACTTTGGTGGGGAAGTCTGAAATTGCTTTATTTTGCATTCACGGGCCCTGTTAATTATCTTCGCATCATCGATAATCATATTGTAATACGATTGCGAAATTGAGTTCTGCCTGGTGAAAATTTGAGAGTTTTGGAAACGTAGGTACCCGTATATTCTAGTTACTCAATGCTGTACTCAATACCGATACGATTTTTATTAAAATTTCACAATTTCATTGAAGATGGAGACATATGTTCGAAATGACTTATTCTTTTGCGGAAGAAAAGAATGTAATCAAGTAGTCGGTAAGAAGTTGTTTCTAGTATATATGCACATGTGATGGATGAAACCCAGAAACCGTTATTCCCCGCCCCGTCTCAGTTTCCGCAAACACTGAATCAAATAGTTGGAGAAATAGTATTTTTATCGGAAAAGTTCAGATTATGTGGTACCATTTCACTAGCGAATCTGGCCTGCATGGACATGTTACCAGTTCGAAATTGACAGTGACACGGACATAGGCTTCGTTACCATAGCAACTGGAGGGGTCAGGCCAAAAATTAAATAAATTAGAAAGTGTGTTTGTGAAACACTATGCCCCCAACTATATGCTTGCCACTAAAGGTGTCTAAGCATGAACAGGGGCACATTTCTGTCACTTTTTATGGTAATTCCTCCTAAGTTAATCAGATTATCTACATATTGACTCCCAGCTGCATTCTAAGAATCCTATCTCAAACATATAGTTAAAATTCTTGTGTTAGCTAAAATCCTAAGTCTGAGTCTAAAAACTGAAGGGGCGGTCGGGTTGGGCAGTGGTGCATAGTAGCTGCAAAGTACTGACTATCATGGGAATAACGCCGTAATTACTGACTGCAGAGTTATCTAGCCTTTTCAAAAATATTTTATATATCGAGAACCATTAATAAACCCAAAATAAGCTTCCTATGTCAAGCGATTCAGAAGTTGGAAAAATGCCAAATTCAAACAAGGGGCATTACTGTCAGATCCTGTATTGCTTCATTCTATTATTCATATGTATGTATAAAATCTTTGAATAAAATATTGTTTAAACCAAACAAGGGGCATCACTTGATCATTTTTGATAGAATATCTCACCATCAACCTGTATATGAAATATCACCATCCTAGCTCAAATGCTTTTTGAGGTATCGTGGTTAGAAGACTTCCTTTTATTTTCAACACGGGGGAGGTAACTGTAATTGTACAAGCTTGATGGAGCTAAAAATAATGCTAATTTTTCATGATCTGTTTATGTATGACATTTCAAAACCATATGCCCAGTGGCTCTTGAGCCCAGTAGCTGCATACAAACAGACTGTTAGGGGGAACAACTCCATAATTACTGAATGAAGATATTTAACTTTTATCAAAATAATTTACATATCCAGAACAACAAGTATACCAAAAAGTCAAAAACCAACTCCCTATGTCAAGCCGTAAGAAAAATGCCAAATCCAAAGAAGGGGCGTAACTCAGCCAATTTTTGACCAAACTTGCCCAAAAATTTATCAGTTCTAGCAGATCTCACCATCAACATGTATATAAAATGGTTCCATCGTTGCTCAAATACTTTTTGGGATATCCTGGTAACAAGATTTTTGACACAGGGGAGGTAACTCCGAAAGTACAAGTTTGATGGAACTTAAAACATATGGGACTGCTTATTTTTCATGATCTATTCATATACTAAATTTCAGAACCCTAAATACAGTGGTTCTTGAGCTTAGTATCTGCATAAGTATTGACTTTCAGGGGTAATAACTCCGTACTCACTTAATGCAGATTTACCTTACCATTATCAAATAATTTCATACATCAAGAAACACTGATTTACCAAAAAAATAAGGTTCCTAGGTCAAGCGGTTCAGAAGTTGGAAAATCGCCAAGGTCAACAAAGGGACATAACTTGTTCATTTTAAGGAATTTGCCCAAAAGCAAATCAGGTGCTCTACATATTAACCCCTAGCAGTATGCCAAATATGAGCATCCTAGTTCAAACGGTAGTGAGAGAATTTTGGGAAGAAACTTTCAAGTATTTGTGTAAAGGGGGCATAATTCTGTAAGTACAGGGCAGACGGAAAAGAAAAAAATACGGGTCTGCTTATTTTTTATGATCTACCCACCTATAGAATATCAAGCCCTAGCAATTATTGTTCTTGAGAAACAGACCACCCATAATAATGTTTTTCCAACAGATGAGAAAAGGGAAATAACTCTGTAAAAAGTGAATGCATTCATAGTGCAGTTAACGTCAGAATAAATTAGGGTTCTAAGTCAAATGGTTCAAAAGTTGGAAAACGTCAAATTCAACAAAGATGAATAATTCAGTCATTTTTGATGGAATTGGCCCAAATTTTATCAGGTGATCTACACTATGACCCCTAGCGGTATGCCAAATATGAGCATCCTGGCTCAAACGGTATTACCAGAATTTTGGGAACAAACTCATGTATCTTTTTAAAAAGGGACATAATTCTATAAGTACAGGGCAGACGAAAAAAATACGTGTCTACTTATTTTTTATGACCAACCTACCTATGAAATATCAAGGCCCCAGCAGTTTTTGCTATTGAGAAACAGACCACCCATAATTATATTTTTATATAGATGAGAAAAAGGAATTAACTCTGTCAAAAATGAATGTATCATAACGCATTTTACACCAGAAAGATGAATACATCAAAAGATAACAGTATACCAAAAATTAGGGTTCTAGGTCAAATGGTTCAAAAGTTGGAAGAATTCCAAATTAAACAAAGGGGCATTATTCAGTCATTCTTCGACAGAATTTACCCAAAAGTTAATCAGGTAATCCACATCTTGGCCCCTAGCAGTACGTCAAATATGAGTATCCTAGCTCAAACGGTATTTCCAGGATTTTGGGAACAAACTTTCATTTAATTTTTTGAAAAAAGGAGAATAACTCTGCAAAGTACAAGGCTGATGGACAAGAAAATATAAGTTTCCTCTGGTTTAAATAGTCTTCTCATCTTTGAAATTTCAAGACCTCAGCAGTTACGGTTGTTGAATAAATGAAGTGTTACGTACGGACGGAATGACGGACGGACGGACGGTCAGGCCCAAACCAATATGCTTGCTCAGCTTCAACGAAGTTGGGGGCATAACAAACAAGTCAAGTCATAGTTGTAGAACAACGCAATCTCAAGAAATCTATATGTTACTAAGTGAGGCCCGCTTAGGTCATCTTCGAGGTCTTGGACTGGTTACCAAAGAAGCATAAAAAGCCGGTGTTAACTCTTTTTTCTCCCGCTTCTATCAATCAATCAATCAATCAATCAATGCACCAAAAGCAGATTAAAATCGAAGCAAAAATGGTAAAAAGTGTCTTAATAAACAGGGCAAAAAATAAATAAAAAACACGGACATAACTCATTCAAAACCATAATGTTAATGCATTTCATATCATCATGTGTTCAAGTAATTCCGAAACACGGTCTTGGAATAGAAGCGATGAAAAACAATTCTGTTTTTATTTTTTGGCCAAAAAAACGGAAGAAAATAAAAATCCAAAACTCCGTAACGATGTTTTATGAAAAAAACTCAGCACTAAAAGCCTCCTGGGGAAAACTGAATCATACGTATGCTGCATCCATAGAATTAGAGCAAATTAAATGCGTTGCGGACGGACGAACGGAAAGATGGACTGAAGATAGGACACCGTCTAAGCAGTATATACCGCGCATAGTTTGCGGGGGTGTAGCTAGCCCCATTTCCATGCGGTCATATTTTGGACAAAATCACTTGGATTCAACAATCAAAAGATTACCCAAGGAAAATTTCTGTCAAATAAATTTAAAATGAGGTAAACTGTTTCTAAAAAGATTTTTTTAAAGATTTTACCGTCTTCCTGAAACCCTTTATTCTTTTAACCTTTTGGTGGAGGACCTCATAGTGATCAGGACTGATCAGGACTGATTTTCATGAAACAGTTACTGTGATTTTTAATGTCCGTGGGTTTGGAGGAAGTGTGGTCGAGAGACGGACGTATAGGGATTACAATAGCTACCTTGAAATTAGAGCATGCTGCGCTATTGCCAATCGTGGCGTATGTAGCTCGCCATTACACGAGGGACTATATTCGGCTAGAACTTACACGATGTTTATCTGCCTACATCTCCATGCCATCGAAAGTTCGAGGTTAAGCTGTTACTTACATTGTCCGCCGCTGGGGGTCCCGCCACAGTAGCTACAGGAACACCGGGATTTTTAACGGTTATTTCTTCTGTAGCTGTGCTCTTTACGGCAGTTGGATTTCTTTGTCCTATCACTGAAAAAAATAACGTAAACTTATTGAAAACAGTTTAACACAGAACCAGTTTAGAGAAGAAATGCATTTAGATGCATGTCGATGCATGTTTATTCTGCATAGTGATAATGGAAAGAAATAAGTAAGGTATTAAAACATTATACACAAGAAGCCAGTATATCACAGTAAAACATTTCCGTGGATTTTTAGGTAGAATACCTGGTAATTAGCTGCCAGTCCATGTCTCGTTATTTTACGAGCGCCCGTAAAATTGGCGGAATCATCACGCTGAGAAGGGTAGAATAAGACAGGTGTTGCTTTGGTCATACAGCCCTTCAACACTCTTAAGGTATTTTCGGGAGAAAGGTCAGTTAACATTACTCTATCATATCGGGATTTCAAAAAACTGTTCTACAGCCAAACGCCCGTAAAAATAACGGGAATTGGACTGGCAGCTGGTTGCCAGGTATTATACCGTAAAATCTACGGAAATTGTTTACTGTGTATATACTACTCAACATTGAAAGGGGTCACTTTTACATGTAGAATATTGCACTGAACAACTTCCTGCACGCCATATTTTGCAAAATGTCTCTACCTGGCGACTGCGTGCATCGAGGTGTTCAGTAAGACTAGTAGGTCTACTGACTATTCGCTCACTTCATTGTGGATTTTCAAATTCTTGCGTGACAGTACATGCAAATGTGATTATCAGAAGGAAATTTTTCTGTAATTAAGAGTTAAAATTTGATTTTTCAGCGTTCATCGTGTGATGAAGCCAGTGGGCGTAGCTAAAATTCCATTCTTATAGACTTTTAGCGATGACCACTGGCTTCTTCACACGATGGACGCTAAAAATCTTTTCATTGTTATATTTACACTTTATTCGTAGACCCTGCGTCAATCGAACGTTACCAGGACTAATCAAGACTTTCGTTTACATTAGACATCGCTTGACGACAACGTCACATGATCAGTTGTCCTTCATCGGTGTATGAAGCTAGTTGCTCTAAATTGTTTACCTATGGGAAGTCAGTGGCAAGTGTAAATATTTGCTATTGAGTCTGTTCGGTTTCCGTCACGTAAAAGTGTTAAAGTGACCCAAAGACAGTTGAAAATCGTTTCAGTGCAGACAAAATGAATCGTGGCGTCGAGTTCTGACTGTCTCATAAAGCGTTGTTATACAAAATGTGGAATCATTATCTAATAGATGGAGATGCTTTATACAGACATGGCGGAAGACGAGCTAGGCCGGGATACACCAACACGTCTGGACCTTTCTCTGGTGCCAGATTTAGTCATGACGTCAACGTATCCAAACTTGTAATATGTTTTATAGAATTTTTTTTTGTTCTGTTGACACCACGCCATTTGCAAGGAAGGTTAATTTTTGCAAGAAAATCACCACAGGTGGCAAAAAGAATTTGGCGTTTCAGAATCAGCTCTATCACGCAAGACTTGAGGGTAGTCCTGCAGTTGCTCTCGTGACGCACAAATGAAAATATATTCCAGATGTTTGTCCATGAAATATACTTCTCTACCTGATTACTCAAATTTGGATCATTTTGCACGTTTTGTTACAAATAGGTTTTGCATGAAGAAAGTGATCCCTATCAAACTATGAGTAGAATATTTGAGGTGCGAAAAATATTAGCTGCGAAAGAAACAGGCTTTGAGATAAACATTCTTAAAATCAAAATAAGTCCCGCTGCAACATTTTTTGAGATAAAAGAAAAAGAAAATAATGAGGTAAGTGAAAGAGTCTTTGTAGCACTGACATGCCATTTTCATATTGCTAGTCAGACAGTTAGGAGCATACCCGGGGCCTGATAGGCTTCATTTGCATTGAGATGACGTCTAGATGGCATTTTTATATCCGATTGCAATGGCAGAATAAAACTTTCAAAATTCAATTCAAACTGACCAAAAGTGATCTAAATTCAACCAAAAGGTCTTCACATCACATGCTCAAATACGCATTAAATTATGGGTAAGTCAGTTCACTCACCAATTTACAACTTCTGTGTGCCCCCAGGTGTAATTGGACATAGCCTGCTTAAACAAACATTAGACTACAAACCTACAAAAAGTAAATCTCTTTAAACTAGAAAATGTGTTTGTAAAACACTATGCCCCCAACTATATGCCTGACCCTAACAAGGTAAGTTAAAAATAAATAGGTCTGCTAATTTTTTATAGTCTATTCATCTATGACTTATCAAGCCTCCAGCAGCTATGGTTCTTCAGTAAAAGATCACCCCTACAATGTTTTGAACAAACAAGAAAAGGGGACAAAACTCTGTCAATAATAAAACGCAACATAACCATACCCTCATCAGACTGATCAACACATCAAATACTTTCAATACACCACAGATGAGGTCTCCATGTCAAACGATTCAGAAATTGGAAAAAATGTCGAAGTTAACATAGAGGCATAATTCAGTCAAATATTTATGAAATCAGCCCAAAAGTTAATCAGGTGATCTACACCTTAGCCGCTAGCTGTATGCCAAATATTAACATCCTAGCTACAATGGTTGTCCCAGGATTTTGGGAACAAACTTTCATTAAATTTTTCGAAAAAGGGGCACATAACTCTGTAAATACAAGGCTGACAGAAACAAAAAAGGGGTCTGATATTTTGATATTTTTTATGGTCTATTCATCTTATGAATTATCAAGGCTCCAGCAGCTATGGTTCTTGAGAAATAGACCATCCCTACATTGTTTTATACAAATAAGTAATGGGGCATAACTCTGTCAATAATGAATATAACATAAAGTAATTGTCATCAAAATAATTGACACATCAAATGCTATATGTATACTAAAAATCAAGTCTCTAGGTAAAACGATTCAAAAGTTGAAAAAATGCCAAAGTTAACAAATGGGCATAATTCAGTCAAATATTTACAAAATCAGCCCAAAAGTTAAGCAGGTGATCTTCACCATAGCTCCTAGCTGTATGCCAAATATGAGCATCCTAGCTCCAATGGTTCTCCAAGGATTTTAGGAACAAACTTTCATTTAATTATTCCAAAAAGGGGCATAACTCTGTGAGTACAAGGCCGACTGACAAGAAAAAAATACGGGTCTGCTTATTTTTCATGCTCTATCCATCTTTTAAATATCAAGGCCCCAGCAATACTGTTCTTATGAAACAGACCACCCATTATTTTGCTTTATACAGATGAGAAAAGAGGAATAACTCTGTTAATATTGGATGCATCAAAATGCAATTAACATCAGAATAATCAGCACACCAAATACAGTAGTATACCAAAAAATTAGGGTTCTAGGTCAAACGGTTCGAAAGTTGGAAAAATGCCAAATTCAACAAAGGGGCATAATTCAGTCATTTTTTGACGGAATTCATTCAAAATTTAATCAAGTGATCTACACCTTAGCCCTTAGCAATATACCAAATATGAGCATCCTACTTCAAACTGTATTTCCAGAATTTTGGGAAAAATCTTTCATGTATTTTTTTAAAAAAGGGGGCATACTTCTGTAAGTACATGGCAGACGGAAAAAAACCCGGGTCTGCTTATTTTCCATGGTCTATCCACCTTTTAAATATCAAGGGCCCAGCAAATACTGTTCTTGAGACACAGACCACCCATCATTATGCTTTATACAGATGAGATAAGGGAAATAACTCTCTTAATAATGGATGCATCATAACGCAACCAACATCAGAATGATCAGCACATCAAATACTAGTAGTATACAAAAAATTAGGGTTCTAGGTCAAACGGTTCGAAAGTTGGAAAAATGCCAAATTCAACAAAGGGGCATAATTCAGTCATTTTTTGACGGAATTCGTTCAAAAGTTAATCAGGTGATCTACACCTTAGCCCTTAGCAATATACCAAATATGAGCACCCTACTTCAAACTGTATTTCTAGAATTCTGGGAAAAAGCAATATACCATTTATGAGCATCCTACTTCAAACTGTATTTCCAGAATTTTGGACAAAAACTTTCATGTATTTTTTTTAAAAAAAGGGGCATACTTCTGTAAGTACATGGCAGACGGAAAACAAAAATAATAAAAAAAAAAACGGGTCTGCTTATTTTCCATGCTCTATCCACCTTTTATATATGAAGGGCCCAGCAAATACTGTTTTTGAGACACAGACCACCCATTATTATGCTTTATACAGATGAGATAAGGGAAATAACTCTGTTAATAGTAGATGCATCATAACGCAACCAACATCAGAATGATCAGCACATCAAATACCAGTAGTATACAAAAAATTAGGGTTCTAGGTCAAACGGTTCGAAAGTTGGAAAAATGCAAAATTCAACAAAGGGGCATAATTCAGTCATTTTTTGACGGAATTCGCCCAAAAGTTAATCAAGTAATCTGCACCTAAGCCCCTAGCGGTATGCCAATTATGAGCATCCTAGCTGGAACGGTTTTCCCAGTATTTTGGGAACAAACTTTTGTTTATTTTTTTTTTGAAAACGGGGCATAACTCTGCAAGTACAAGGCTGATTGACAAAAAAAAATACGTGTCCTCTATAGTTTTTGATAGTCTACCCACCTATGAAATATCAAGGCCCCAGCAGTTACGGTTCTTGAGAAAATGAAGCGTTACATACGGACGGACAGACGGAAAGGCGGACGGACGGTCAGGCTCAAACCAATATGCCCCCTCAACTTCTTCGAAGTTGGGGGCATAAAAAAATATCCCAAAAGTTACAAATTTGAAAATATGGCCCTTAACTTTTTTTTGATGAGTATATTTCATAACTGAAACAAAGTGAAATTCAAAAGGGATTTCTTCTTTAAATAAGAGAAGTCAGGGATATACTCGGTGTCAGGGGGTGCGAGTTATGGATTAGTTCCCTTCAGCCTCCTTGGTGAGCCTCCTAGCTAACATCGTTAGGAGAAATGGACGAACAAATTACGACTAGAAAATGTGTTTGTGAAACACTATGCCCCAACCATATGCTTGTCACTCAAGGTGTCAAACTTAAGATGTCTAGCATAATTTGTTCATTTTGTGGCAGAATTTTTGAAAAAGGGACATAATTCTTTAGGTGCATGGCAGACGGAAAAGAAAAAAAAAATACTGGTCTGCTCATTTTTATTGTCAATCTATTTTATAAATATCAAGGCCCCAGCAGTTATTGTTCTTGAGAAATAGACCATCCATAATTATGTTCTATACAGATAAAAAGGGGAATAACTCTGTCAATAATGAATGCATTATAACGCAACCAACATCAGAATAATCAGCACATCAAATACTAATAGTATACCAAAAATTAGGGTTCACGGTCAAAAGGTTCAAAAGTTGGAAAAATGCCACATTCACAATAGGGGCATTATTCAGTCATTTTTTCACGGAATTTAAAAATATCAAGGCCCCAGCAGTTATTGTTTTTGAGGAATAGACCACTCATAATTATATTTTATACAGTTGAGAAAAGGGAAATAACTCTGTCAATAATGAATGCATTATATTGCAACCAACATCAGAATAATCAGCACATCAAATACTAATATTATACCAAACATTAGGGTTCTAGGTCAAACGGTTCGAAAGTTGAAAAATGCCAAATTCAACGAAGGAGCATAATTCGGTAATTTTTTCACGGACTTTGCCCAAAAGTTAATCATGTGATCTACGACTTAGCCCCTACCAGTATGCCAACTATGAGCATCCTCGCTCAAACGATATTCCCAGGATTTTGGGAACAAACTTTCATTTAATTTTTTGAAAGAGGGTCATAACTCTGCAAGTTTGAGTCTAATGGACAAGAAAAAAAACACGTTTCCTCTGGTTTTTGCAGTCTAACCTACCTATGAAATATCAAGACCCCAGCAGTTACGGTTCTTGAGTAAATGAAATGTTACGTATGGATTGGCGAACGGAATGACGGACGGACGGTCAGGCCCAAACCAATATGCACCCCCTCAACTTTTTCGAAATTTGGGGCACACTAACCTAGCACTTCTAAGTTCTAACGTTTAGTTTTAGAAAGGCAGACGGTAGTAACATTTCAAAACTCTAGTAATGCTCACCATTTGGATGATTTTGCTTTTTTCTTGGATATGGAAAGGCGCCTGTGTAGTCGAGTGGTTAGAGCGACTTGGCTATGGTGCAGAAAGTCGTCGGAAGGTGATGAGATCGAACCCGGGCTTCGCCATCCGACGACTTGAACACTCTCTCTGTCAACCCAGCAGAGATAAACAGATGGACAGATAGATAGATAGATAGATAGATAGATAGATAGATAGATAGATAGATTACCTGAAGGTGGTGGTGCCTGTGCAACCGCTATTGCTGAAAAAGAAGAAGAAAATAATTTTATGTGAATGTCAGAGGTTTTGGTGAATGTATGGAATTGTGACCTCACCCATTAGGTATTATATCTCCTTTCCCCCTCCATCTCTTGTGGAGACACATTGTTTTCCTTAAGTTGTCTGTCTGTTTTTCCGTCTATTTGTCCGTCCGTGCGCATCAATCAATAAGAGCTGTCAGAAGACAACAGAGCGCGCCTTACTCTTGACTCTCACAGCGATGGTGGTATTGAAAGGCTCTTGTCCAAATGTATGTGAGTGTCAAGCATAATGATTGCAATATTGGGCCTGAGAAAATATGATTGAGTCAGTGAAGCATAAAATACAAGTCAAATCCACACATGGATAGCGATGTTAAAATTTTCTTGTCCATTTATGAGTGTACCAAGTATAATGGCTCGAACCAAAATAGGGACTGAGAAATATCACAAAATCAGTGAAGCATATCATAAAGTCAGTGAAGCAAAAACATAGGTCGCACCCATACAATGATGATGGTGTTAAAATGGTCTTGTCCATACGTAGGTGTGTGCCAAGTACGAGTATCCTGTCCCTAACCCATACAGGAAATGAGAAATATCACAAAGTCAGTAAAGCGTATCATTAAGTCCATGAGGTATAAAATATACCTAAAATCCATACGAAGAGGATGCTGCTGAAATGATCTTGTCCGTGTGTAAGAATGTGCAAAGTTTCATAACTGTAACCCATATAGCGACTGAGAAATATCATAAAGTCAGTGAAGCGTAAAATTGGAGGTCACTGTCCTACATGGTTGGTTACTCTCACACGCCCTTGTCCAGATGCAAGTAAAGACCAAATATCATGACTCTAACACTTATAACTACTTTAGAAACTGCCTTTAACATAGATTAACCTATATTTTTCAAGTCAGTAGACCATGACAAGTATGTCAAGGTCATACATGGTGCACCTATTCAGGTGATCATGTGCTGATGTAAGAGTGTACCAAGTTTGATTACTCTTGCCTTTCTACTTTGTGAGAAAAATACCTAAATGCAAATGGTTAACATAGGTTAAACTGCTCACAGACGCGAACGTGAACGCGAACGCGAACGCTGATGCCTACTCGGACTACGACGCCGGGGGTATAGCATACGTATTTCCATGAAACGGCTACTATACAGTATAATGTTTTATCAGACAATGTTAAGAGAACAATAACCAAAAACTGTATTTTCAAAATACATAACTCCACATCACAGTCTAAGTTTCAACCTAATTGAATGTAAAAATTCCATGCTTGGCAAACTAGACAGGATCTACTTTTGTTATTCCCCACAGAATGTTCGTTTTCGTACGCGCACGTATACTGGACAAGGCCACCGTCGGATCCCTATTTACACAGAAAGATCCTAAAGGTTGGTCCAGGGTGCATAGTTTCAATTTATAACAGAGAAGAAGAAGAAGAATTTATTAAGCTTAAGCATATACAGCTCATCACTATACATTTACAAATACAATACATATAAGCACAATAGTTTCATTAATACAATAATATACAATAGAAATCCGAAAGTGAGCATTTAGGGTTATATTTTCAACTATAAAGTCTATGCATTCTATTCTTAAGTACCTTATACAGAAGTCTAATCAAGAGTTCTTAAATTATACAAAGAAGTACGAATTTCAAATGCTTGGATGATATATCTAGCTAAGTTCTTTAACACGTTAGCATTATCTGTTTGAAGCAACTGAACAAATTTAAACATACTTGGCCGTTTAACATAATATTGTTTAATGTACTTCTTACGAATTTCATTGTAGACCGGACAGATGATTAAAAAGTGATATTCGTCCTCTATATCATGTTTATCACAAAAAAATACAATATCTTTCCTTTCTAACGATGTTTTTTTTCGACCCTCTTCTATATTTAAATTGTGTGATGACAATCTTAATTTGGACAGTGCTTTTCTAAACTTTGGGTTAACCATTTTTTTCTTAATATGTTGCAAGTCCAAAGTCCTGTTTAAATTCCCTATATAAAGACAATGATGAATATAAAATTACTCCCTCCCGCCATTCATTAATATATATATCTCTTAGTCTTTGCCTTAATACTGGTACAAAGATATTAAAATCTACAGAACTTCTATACAACCATATTTCTAAGAAACCGGATCTTTCTAATAAGGATTTAACTTGTGCAACCCAATTTTTGCAGTTGGCGTTGCTTTCCAAATCGTTAACTAGCTTATCATATATAGCTTTCGTAATACAATTATTATTATTTTCACTTGAAATTTTAGACCAATATTTAATAATTTTTATGTACCTTTCAATATACAAGGGAAATCTTTCTGTTTCTCCATACAAGGCATAATTGTTTGTCTGTGTATCCGCTCACAATTTTCAGCTCTAGCAAATCCCCATGTTTCACATGCATAACTAAGAATAGGAGTAACTAGCGTATCAAAAAGATTGAACATTACTTTTACTGGTACGTCAATATGATTAACAGTAACAAAAAGTGCATTCATAGCTTTAACCGCTTTGCTAGAAAGTGTAGTTGTTGCTTCCATAAAAGATCCACCGCTGCTAAGCACCATTCCAAGATAGTTAAACTGGTTTACAATTTCAACTTCTGATCCCTCAAAATAAAATTTTATCTCCCTATTTCGAAAACCTCTTTTTGTAAACGCTACGACTTTCGTCTTATCAACATTGACTGTCAAATTCCATCTGCTACAATATGTTTCTAATTGATTTAATGCTACCTGTAAGCCCTCAGCTGTTTCCGACATTATGACTGCGTCGTCTGCAAATAATAATAAATAAATAGATAACTGATCTACTGTGATGCCACCGTAAATATTTTCTTGAAAACTTAACTCTATGTCATTGAGAAAAAATGAGAACAAAATGGGCGACATGATTTCACCTTGCAATAGCCCAATATCACATTCAAAGAAGTCGGATAACATATTTAAATGTTTGACACAACATGTAATGGACTCATACATAGCTCGAATCAACTTCAATAATTTTCCATCGACTCCATTTTTGATAAGCTTGTACCAAACTCCATTACGATATACCGAGTCAAACGCCTTTTTAAAATCTATAAATGCGCAGAAAAGAGTTTTTCTACGCGCTATGTAATCTTCAATTAAGTTTTGTAATATAAATATTGCGTCTATAGTGCTATGGTTTTGCTTAAAGCCAAATTGTGCATCTGTACTTATATCATACTCCGTGGACCAAATTTTCAATCTTTCATTTAAGACAATAGTAAAAAGTTTGCCAAAGCAGCTGACGAGCGTAATACCACGGTAATTATTGACTTCATTGTAGGCACCTTTCTTGTGGATCGGAACTATGACACCTTTGGTCCATTGAGAAGGATACAAGCCCTTGTCTAACAAAATATTAAATACTAGCTCTAACGGTTCTATCAGTATATCATGGCATTCAATAAAATACTCATTTAAAACAGTGTCAATACCAGCAGATTTATTCCTTTTAAGTTTCGATATCGCATTTTTTATTTTTTGCTGCGTGATTGCTCTATCTAATTCAGGGAAAGAACTCTGTTCTTGATTATTAGTGTCACTATCATGTTGGCCATCAAACTGTTCAAAAAACTTTCAACATCTTCTGCTTCACGCAGACTTGTTTCTGATGCTAAATTTTGAAAATGATTATAGAATTCATTTAGAGAAATATCGTCACTCACTGACTTTTTCTTGTTTTTAAAAAAATTCCAAAACTGTTTAGGATTGGTCTTACGCATATCATTTAGCATGCTGCACCTCTCACGGTTAAATTTGTTTTTCGTCTTTCGGCAAAGATATTTATAGTTTTTTTTACGTTTATAAAGTTCTTGTCTAAGTTCTGCTGTTTTATTGGCATTATACTGTTTTAAAATATTATTTAATATAGCCCTTTTATCTCTACATTCCTGATTATACCATTTCGCCCTGTCATGACGCATTCTATGAGACCCTATAAATGAATAATTTTTAGGGGTATTTGTATGCTTTTTAAAGTATTTGCTTCCCTTTGATGTCATGAAATGACCCAGCTCGTTCACCATATTGTCAACAGACGCTTGCGAGATCGGCTGGCATGCTATATCCGCCAGTTTTTGTTTCAAACAGTCAATATCAAATAGCAAGTCATTCCTATAATCGCCCCTAAAAGTATCATTCCATTTATAGTATGTCCCATTAGCAGTTGCTTCCCTTGAATTATGCAATTCTGTTTTAATTGAAAAAGTTATGTGTGCATGATTTGAAAATTCGGAAAACTCATGAACACAGAAGCTATTTATGTTGTTAAAATAATCATGACTAGTCAATAGTAGATCTACGGTACTTTCACCATTAGCCGTCATACACGTATATGCCCCCTTTTCAGCATCGTCATATAAACGACCATTTACTATGCGCATCTGCACGGCTTTGCACAGGTCTAGTAATAGGTATCCAAAACGATTAGTAGTTTTGTCCATTGATACACGTTGTAACGGAATGTCCAGTTCGTCAGCACTGTCATTAGCAAGTAAAGTATGGTCATTTTCAATAAAGTCCGGGAATAATTGTGTCGTTTCATGAGCAAACACAGAAGGTTCTTTTAAGTTTTTTCATGGACACGCAGGCTGAGGAGTATTGCCATTTTCATGCGGCGCCTTTATCAGTTATTTTTATGGTAGTAGAAGTTTGCCGCAACGGTAAACATTCACCACAGGCTTGGTTTAAGAATAATACGCATTCGTACAAAGAACAATAAAGAAGTCATATAAATGTGTCTCGGACGTCTTGTTGCATCAGTTATCACACTCTAGATGTTTGAGCCCCGTTTGTTTACCACTGTCTTCTTTATTTTTCATCTTATGTGGAAGAGACTTTTTTTTATCTCTCTGTTCTCTAGCAAGCTCAAGGGAACGAGTCAATACCATGGACCTTCTGGCACTGAGTCTGGCTGTGTCGTCTCCAGTTCGAAGAGGAGACCAGAAATACTGCCATTTCCTAATGATAAACCAGTATGAGATGCGTAGCTAAAAGGATGTACGGGCTTCAACAGGTTTCTTTCCATGTACAACGTGCATGCTTGTATTGCCATGCTATGCGACACATTCGTTCAAGGGAGGCAATAATCTTGCATCTCTAGTACTCAACTCAACTAGTACTTTACTACACCAAGATCACAAATAGTGATATCCCTTGTTCAAGGCGGCGGTTCTTAAACGAAAGAATTCTCTACAGAGTGAGCAAACTCTTCCTTAAGAATAGCCCCTTAGGTAAAAGATATTAGAGCGATCTCCCATGCGAGTTTAACCAGCTACATCCTAAATGTCTTACCAGTGGTCAGTAAATAAAAAAGTTGACACCAAACAGCCATCACATAGGCTGAGTTTGTTTCTCAACAAATGTTAGCCTTGTTTCCCAGGATTCTATATCCAATATCTTAGAATAAGACACAAGGTTTATACACACTGGCTACTTGTAATTTCTCAAAGAGTCTTGATAATACGACATAAATCTTGCTGATTTTCTCATAATCTTGTGTATCCAATTTAGAGAAGGAATTCCTGAGTTCCACAGGGATTGCCACGATGTCAAAAGACAAAATTAAACTGATAGGCTCTATATGTGGTAATTATCACAATCGTAAAATTTTTATGTGCCTATCTTGTAATTAGTAAATCATTTAAATGAACTAAAGTAGATGACGAATCACTTGAGTGACATGTCTTTCAACATGCCATAATTCAGCTAAATATTGGGTCAGCTAAACTAATTATTGCAATTTTACAATTTAAACGAATGTATGTAATCATCCGGCTATGGTAAAGATCAGAGCATGTACTGTTGCACAAACACCTCTATCAGCCATGAGAAATTATCAGAATAAAAAACTGTATCATGGCTTATCAAGTTGACTCATCTTTCTTATATTTCATCATTATAAAATGTGGATTTAATATGCAGAATATTTCAAATGGACCCAATTTTAAAGTGGGATGACAGACATTCGTTTATTATTTAATTGATGTTTTTGTACTTCCTCTGACGCACTGATGTTTGAAACCAGTCATATAGAAAAAATAAAATAAAAAACCCAAGATGAGTATAATGATAAGCTGGCAAAGATACTCATGGTACTATAAGAATGCCTGATCCGATGGCTCGGTATAATACAGTTACTTCTCAATCCGCTTACACAGGTACAACGAGGTCCACGCCCTCAACTAGCACCTCAAGGAAATCATACACCAAACACCTTAGCAGGGCATTCTGGTCGTAGAAGGGTATTACAATACTGGAGTTGAAGGAAGCACAGGCAGACTGGTGTTTGGGCCCTAATGCGATACACAGATAGCCGCTAAGTTCCGCCTACTTAGTCTCACAAGCTTTATACAAAGATGGCGTAAGAAACAAATGACAAATGCAAGTGCCTGCTAAATCTTGGCGTTCTATGACAAAGAATCAGCCTCCTCATGACCTACACATGGAAGCTAGCGCATCATGCATTTCCGATGCGTTCTGTTCTTGCAAAGCAGGGTAAGTTTATTTAAAGTGGTGTTAGTTTGTTTTATTTAAACAGGTATACATCCCTCCATTAACTGTAAGGTAAAATCACGGACTAATGTTGGATATTGACCACGTGCGATTTGTTTGTGAGACTAAGTCACGTGCTAAGTTGTCGTTGCATTGCTCAGGTATACGCTATCAGGTGATTTGAGTGACATTCTGGGTGTGTTTCGGAACTGTGTATTTTGAGACTAATGAGAAACATACACTTTGCAACCTTCAACAACCGACAAACACGATTACCCTCGGAAACGGTCACACTGTAGAGGTCAACAAGGTCATGGTGTCTCCAAAAACAATATTTAAGACCAACAATTTACTGGTGAGCAGCTTTCCTCTGATGTTGAAACAGACTCTAGCATAGCGGATTAGCTAAGAGACATAAACTCCGTATGCAGGTGCCGAACGAGTATTGATGCTCTAAAACGTAAGTTTTACTTAGGGAAAATTGAAGTCGCCCCACTTGTCATAAAGCCTAGTTACAACACTGTCAGTTATATACAAATAACAATCAAGGTATGAGACCGATGAACTGGACACTGTAGTTTCTTTAATTTCAAGTTCATATACTCAGAAGAGGTCAATAAAATCCGAAATCTTTGTGCAAGGTACATATGTATTTTACTTGCGTTCAAAAGCCCCTATATGAAATTCGCCTCATACCTGTTTAGAAATAAGTCGGCAAGTAAGGGGTCGCATTTATTGCCCATTGGAATGCCAATTGTCCGTTGAAAAACTTGTCCGCTGAATTCAACGAAAATAGTGTCGTGTAGAAATACCAGGATTTTAATGACAACAACGTCAGAATATTTTGTATGAACATTAGAGTGGTCTTTAACAAAGTAGATGCCCAAAACCCAATGTACTGATACAGACTAATTTCGGTTTTGGAAAGAAATGATTTTGTATTATCATTTTATTTTTTTAAAGAAGCTCATACTATTACAATACATGTACTTTATTTTAAATTGATATAACGTTGACTTTGAGTCTCAGTTCATTTGCATCTGTAAATTGTTTAAATGCTCTACATGACAAAGTCCTACAGCCTTCTTCATCAACAAATCCCAGGAAAAAACTGGCGGCTTTCCGTGAAAATAGTCTATATAAACTTCCAATCAACTTAGGAGGAAAAAAAGATGCAGCATTCTAGTTAAACAAAGAATTTTTGTTGGCACTGAAGCTTGGCTTAGTAAAGAATGTTCGACAGTGAGTTCTTCCCACGAGGGCTTGGCTTCACGTTTTATCGGAGAGTCGACATTGGTTAGTGAGGCGGTGGGGTAATTATCCTGGTAGGATCTGATCTCTCAGAAGAAAAGTCTGAATTCAACACTGACTGTGAAAACCTCTTGGTTCAGCTGAATTTTGTTGGATCTAAGTCACTTTTGATAGGTACTTATAAGCAGCCCCATGAATTTGACCAACCTTGCCTGGATAAACTGAGGCCCACTTCGACTCGAACTGTAGTAGCTACTATATTAACTAAAGTTCCAATCAAAGTGCGATGGTAGCTACTACGAGGTCTGTCCAAAAAGTTCGTGGAGTGGTCAATTATTTCCGCCTAAAGTTACCATTTATTTTGACTTCAGATCTGATTGCAACTTTATTTCATCAATCATTTTGATAAATTTTGTTCATTTTTATCTTCACGAATGACATATATGTGTTGTCATAGTGACCCACCATAGCGACCACGGAGCACTTTGGACAAGCATGAAGAAAATTAATTTTGTGTGAAGTTTGTTGCTTCAATACTTTGACAAAAACGCGCGAAACATCACATAAGTTTTTCAGATGTCACTTCACGCATAAAGCGAGCGTCAATAGAATTTGTGACGTAATCTATTGAATTTTGAATATTAAGCGCATCAAAGAAGATTAAAGGGGTTATTTCTGAAGGATCAAAAACCATGGACGTTACGTCACGCATGGAGCTGCGCAGAGTGATAAAATTTTGTTCTGGAGCTGGCATGACACCAATTGATACGTTCAAGTTCCTTTCAAAGGGCTCTTCTATTGTAAAATGTTCAAGGAGTTTGGTGTTCAAGTGGCATCAGCGGTTTTCGACGGGTGTTTGGTGTTCAAGTGGCATCAGCGGTTTTCGACGGGTGTGTCACCCGTCGAAAACCGCTGATGCCACTTGAACACCAAACTCCTTGAACATTTTACGGTAGAAGAGCCCTTTGAAGATAGAAGCAGGTCGGGACGGCGGAAAATTACGGACGCTGATGAAATTTTGAAGGTCGAAAATATGCTTGATGAGGATCGCAGAAAGATCGTTCGGGATTTAGCTGACAAATTGGATTTAAAGAGGTCCACTGTGCATAATGTGTTTAAGAAAGACCTAAAACTGAAAAAAAGTGAGTGCCAGATGGGTTCCGCGGATCCTCAAGGATGAAGAAAAGCAGCAGCGTGTTCTGTTTCCACAGAGTTCTTGAGCCGGTATGAGCGTGAAGGGGATAGATTCTTGCGGCGTATCATCACTACTGACGAGACGTGGATCCATTTATATGAGCCGGAGAGTAAGCGAGAATCTATGATGTGGAAAAGAAGCCAATCACCGCCTCCAATGAAAGCCATGAGAACGAAATCCGCTCATAAACTTCATGGACATGGACGGGATGTTACTACAGCATGGCACTACAGTAAACGCAGAGTATTATCAAAAGGTATTTTGCTTTCTAATTTGTTTTAAAAAAGTACAGGGTAGTCATAAACTGTTCAAGAATCACCATGTTGTACATGTATACCGAAAATTAATATACGCATGTTAGAAATTGTTTCACTTTTTCAGGTTATTCGACGACACCTACTGCATGCAATCCGAAAGAAGAGACCAGGGGCAGAAGCGGAAAATTTCTTATTCCATCAGGACAATGCTCCGGCTCATAGTGCGACGGACACGCTCTTAACAATCGATTTTTTGGGATTTGAAAGGATAAATCATGCTCCCTACAGCCTAGATTGTGCTCCGATGGATTTTGCCGTGTTTCCCAAATTAACATCGGACTTACGTGGCAGACACTTTACAGATCTTCAGGAAATACGCATGGCGGTCAGAAAGGCTGTTTCTGGGTACGATAAGGAGTGGTACAATGACATATATTACAAATGGGTGGATCGGCACAGGAAATGTATAGCTCATAATGGCGAATACTTCGAGAAATTGCATGACGCTAACTGATAACGTTGTCATAACGTCACAATAAATTCTCCAAAGTGCTCCGTGGTGCCGTGGGTGGATGCGGATGTGGTTCGACAAGTTGACTAATCGTTGACGGATTTCTATGAAATTGTAAAGATGTGTTCTTAAAAGGTCAATAAAGTCGAGTACAAAGTTTCAGTTTTTAGAAATACCGTCTTCCTACATTGGCGAACCAGTGCACGAGTATTTTTGACAGACCTCGTAAAATGACGCCATGAACTTACTAAAGATTAGCCGAGGTCTGGACCGCCGTTACTCTAGTTGCAAGATGGCGGCCACTGAAGACTCGCGTTTTGTTGGTGTACAACAAGTATTTGTTTTACTGAGTTGTTTCTTTTCCATTATTTTAGGGCACATTTTATCATTTAATGTATAAAATTATCGTTTTTAAAGACGACATGCACGGAAAAGGCAATGAAATGCACAGTATTTATTTCCGTTTCCATGACAATCTACTATTGTAGCAACTTTGGCATTCGCATGGTAATGCGAGTGCGCATGCCCAAAATACTACTATGGTAGGAACTTAGTTCGAGTCGGCCTGAGTAAACCATTGGATATGGTGAAACAAACGTCATCAACTATTTGGCTAATGGGTGATTTTACCCTGCCAAGAGTTTATCACCTAATCCCTGGCTGCAGTTCCCCACATTTTACAAAGAGTGTCTGGAAATCCCGTTCAACGACTGGCTCCTCGAGCAGACGGTAACTTCGCGCACACCGAGGTAAACATGTTTTAGACCTCTTTTTCACCTCCAGCGCTATGCTTATTGATAAGCACGTACCAATCCTGCCTGGTCTCAGTGAGCATGACATAGTCAAGGAACTTATATACGATTGAGCCAGACTACCAATCCTGCCAGGTCTCTTAGAGCATGACATGGTCAAGGAACTTATATCCTGCCAGGTCTCAGTGAGCATGACTTAGTCAAGGAACTTATATAAGACTAAGCCAGACTACCAATTCTGCAAGGTCTCGGTGACCATGACATAGTCAACGAACTTATATCCTGCCAGGTCTCAGTCAGCATGACATAGTCAAGGAACTTATATGAGACCGAGCCAGGCTACCAATCCTGCCATGTCTCGGTGAGCATGACTTAGTCAAGGAACTTATATGAGACTAAGCCAGACTACCAATTCTGCAAGGTCTCAGTGACCATGACATAGTCAACGAACTTATATCCTGCCAGGTCTCAGTCAGCATGACATAGTCAAGGAACTTATATGAGACCGAGCCAGGCTACCAATCCTGCCATGTCTCGGTGACCATCACATAGTTAACGAACTTATATTCTGCCAGGTCTCATCGAGCATGACATACTCAAGATACTTATATGAGACTGAGCCACACTACCAATCCTGCCAGGTCTCATAGAGCATGACATGGTCAAGGAACTTATATCCTGCCAGGTCTCAGTAAGCATGAAATAGTCAAGGAACTTATATGAGACTGAGCCAGATTAGTAATTCTGCCAGGTCTCGGTGACCATGGCATAGTCATCGAACGTATCTCCTGCCAGGTCTCAGTGAGCATGAAATAGTCAAGGAACTTATATGAGACAGAGCCAGACTACTAATTCTGCCAGGTCTCGGTGACCATGACATAGTCATCGAACGTATCTCCTGCCAGGTCTCAGTGAGCATGAAATAGTCAAGGAACTTATATGAGACTGAGCCAGACTACCAATCCTTCCAGGTCTCGGTGACCATGACATAGTCATCAAACGTATATCCTGCCAGGTCTCAGTGAGCATGACATAGTCAAGGAACTTATATGAGACTGAGCCAGACTTCCAATCCTTCCAGGTCTCAGTGAGCATGACATAGTCAAGGAACTTATTTGAGACTGAACCAGACTACCAATCCTGCCAGGTCTCAGTGAGCTTGACATAGTCAAAGAACTTATATTAGACTTAGCCAGACTACTAATCCTGCCAGGTCTTAGTGAGCATGAGATAGTCAACGAACTAATATCTTGCCAGGTCTCAGTGAGCGTGACATAGTCAAGGAACTTATATGAGACTGAGCAAGACTACCAATTCTGCCAGGTCTCAGTGACCATGACATAGTCAACGAACTTATATCTTGCCAGGTCTCAGTGAGCATGACATAGTCAAGGAACTTATATGAGACTATGCCAGCCAGACCTTCAATCCTGCCAGGTCTCAGTGACTATGACATAGTCAACGAACTTATATCTTGCCAGGGCTCAGTGAGCATGACATAGTCAAGGAACTTATATGAGACTGAGCAAGACTACCAATTCTGCCAGGTCTCATAGAGCATGACATGGTCAAGGAACTTATATGAGACTGAGCAAGACTACCAATTCTGCCAGGTCTCAGTGACCATGACATAGTCAACGAACTTATATCCTGCCAGGTCTCAGTGACTATGACATAGTCAAGGAACTTATATGAGACTGAGCCAGACTACCAATCCTGCCAGGTCTCAGTGACCATGACATAGTCAACGAACTTATATCTTGCCAGGTCTCCGTGAGCAAGACATAGTCAAGGAACTCATATGAGACAATGCAAGCCAGACCTTCAGTCCTGCCAGGTCTCAGTGACCATCACATGGTCAACGAACTTAAATCTTGCCAGGGCTCAGTGAGCATGACATAGTCAAGGAACTTATATGAGACTGAGCAAGACTACCAATTCTGCCAGCTCTCAGAGAGAGTCAAGGAACTTATATGAGACTGAGCAAAACTACCCATTCTGCCAGGTCTCAGTGAGCATGACATAGTCAAAGAACTTATATCCTGCCAGGTCTCAGTCAGCATGACATAGTCAAGGAACTTATATGAGACCGAGCAAGGCTACCAATCCTGCCAGGTCTCAGAGAGCATGACATAGTCAAGGAACTTATATGAGACTGAGCTAGACTACCAATTCTGCCAGGTCTCAGTGAACATGACATAGTCAAGGAACTTATATCCTGCTAGGTCTCAGTGAGCATGACATAGTCAAGGATCGTATATGAGACTGAGCCAGACTACCAATCCTGCCAGGTCTTAGTGAGCATGACATAGTCCAGGAACTTATATCCTGCCAGGTCTCAGTGCCCATGACATAGTCAACGAACTTATATGAGACTATGCCAGCCAGACCTTCAATCCTGCCAGGTCTCAGTGACCATGACATAGTCAACGAACTTCTATCTTGCCAGGGCTCAGTGGGCATGACACAGTCAAGGAACTTTTATGAGACTAAGCCAGCCAGACATTCAGTCCTGCCAGGTCTCAGTGACCATGACATAGTCAACAAACTTATACCCTGCCAAGTCTCAGTGAGCATGACAGAGTCAAGGAAGTTATGTGAGATTAAGCCAGACTATCAATCCTGCCAGGTCTCTGTGAGCATGACATGGTCAAGGAACATATATCCTGCCAGGTCTCAGTGACCATGACATGGTCAACGGCATTATTCCCTGCAAGGTCTCAGGTCTCAGGAAGCATGACACAGTAAAAAAAAATGAGACTGCGCTAGACTACCAACCCTGCCAGTTCTCAGTGAGCATGACATGGTCAAGGAACTTATATCCTGCCATGTCTCAGTGATCATGACATAGTCAACGGACTTATATCCTGCCAGGACTCAGTGAGCATGACATAGTCAAGGAAATTATATGAGAGTGCGCCAGACTATCAATCCTGCCAGGTCCCAGGGAGCATGACATAGTCAAGGACGTTATATGAGACTACCAATCCTGCCAGGTATCATAGAGCATGACATGGTCAAGGAACTTATATCCTGCCAGGACTCTGTGAGGATGACATAGTCAAGGAACTTATATGAGACTGAGCCAGACTACCAATCCTGCTAGGTCTCAGTGACCATGACATAGACATCGAACGTATATCCTGCGAAGTCTCAGTGAGCATGACATAGTCAAGGAAATTATATGAGACTGCGCCAGACTACCAATCCTGCCAGGTATCATAGAGCAGACATGGTCAAGGAACTTATATCCTGCCAGGACTCAGTGAGCATGACATAGTCAAGGAATTTATATGAGTCTGAGCCAGACTACCAATCCTTCCCGGTCTCGGTGACCATGACATAGTCAACGAACTTATATCTTGCCAGGTCTCAGTGAGCCAGCCAGGCCTTCAATCCTGCCAGGTCTCAGTGAGCATGACATAGTCAAGGAACTTATATGAGACTAAGCCAGCCAGACCTTCAATCCTGCCAGGTCTCAGTGACCATGACATAGTCAACGAACTTATATCTTGGCAGGTCTCAGTGAGCATGACATAGTCAAGGAACTTATACGAGACTAAGCTAGCCCGACCTTCAATCCTACCAGGTCTCAGTGAGCATGACATAGTCAACGAACTTATATCCTGTCAGGTCTCAGTGAACATGACATAGTCAAGGAACTTATCTGAGACTGATTCAGACTACCAATCCTTCCAGGTCGTAGTGAGCATGACATTGTCAAGGAACTAATATCATGCAAGGTCTCAGTGACCATGACATAGTCAACAAACTTATACCCTGCCAGGTCTCAGTGAGCATGACATAGTCAACGAACTTATATCCTGTCAGGTCTCAGTGAACATGACATAGTCAAGGAACTTATCTGAGACTGAGTCAGACTACCAATCCTTCCAGGTCTTAGTGAGCATGATATTGTCAAGGAACTAATATCATGCCAGGTCTCAGTGACCATGACATAGTCAACAAACTTATACCCTGCCAAGTCTCAGTGAGCATGACAGAGTCAAGGAAGTTATGTGAGATTGAGCCAGACTATCAATCCTGCCAGGTCTCTGTGAGCATGACATGGTCAAGGAACTTATATCCTGCCAGGTCTAAGTGACCATGACATGGTCAACGGACTTATACCCTGCTAGGCCTCATGTCTCAGAAAGCATGACACAGTCAAGAAAATTATATGAGACTGCGCCAGACTACCAATCCTGCCAGGTTTCAGTCAGCATAACATGGTCAAGGATATTATATTCTGCCATGTCTGAGTGACCATGACATAGTCAACGGACTTATATCCTGCCAGGTCTCAGTGAGCATGACATAGTCAAGGAAATTATATGAGAGTGCGCCGGACTATCAATCCTGCCAGGTTTCAGTGAGCATGACATAGTCAAGGAACTTATATGAGACTGAGCCAGACTACCAATTCTGCCAGGTCTGAGTGACCATGACATAGTCAACGGACTTTTATCCTGCGAAGTCTCAGTGAGCATGACATAGTCAAGGAAATTATATGAGACTGCGCCAGACTACCACTCCTGCCAGGTATCATAGAGCATAACATGGTCAAGGAACTTATATTCTGCCATGTCTCAGTGACCATGACATAGTCAACGGACTTATATCCTGCCAGGTCTCAGTGAGCATGACATAGTCAAGGAAATTATATGAGAGTGCGCTGGACTATCAATCCTGCCAGGTTTCAGTGAGCATGACATAGTCACGGAACTTATATGAGACTGAGCCAGACTACCAATCCTGCCAGATATCATAGAGCATGACATGGTCAATGAACTTATATCCTGACAGGTTCAAAGAGCATGGCATAGTCAACGAACTTATATCCTGCCAGGTCTCAGTGAGCATGATATAGTCAAGTAACCTTTATGAGACTGAGCCAGACCTTCAATCCTGCCAGGTCTCAGTGAGCATGACATAGTCAAGGAACTTATATCCTGCCAGGTCTCAGTGAGCATGACATAGTCAACGGACTTATATGAGACTGAGCCAGACTACCAATCCTGCTAGGTCTCGGTGACCATGACATAGTCATCGAACGTATATCCTGCCAGGTCTCATTGAGCATGAAATAGTCAAGGAACTTAAATGAGACTGAGCCAGGCTACCAATCCAGCCAGGTCTCGGTGACCATGGCATAGTCAAGGATTTTATACGAGACTGAGCCAGGCTACCAATCCTGCCAGGTCTCAGTGACCATGGCATAGTCAAGGAACTGATAAATATGAGATCGAGCCAGACTTAGCAGACCCCGTGCCTCATTGCCTTTTACAAAAAACAAAGGCAGATTGGGACTAGCTTAAATTAAAACTATGAGGAAATGATAGTCTGAGTCCCTCACTGACCTTGCTACTGCATGTATTCAAGTACTGCTAGCATGCTTGAGCAAGGCACCTAGAAGGAAATTCATGCACGCGGGATGGCTTCCCATAGATAAATAGGAAATTCGTCTGCTAATGAGAAAAAGGGATACATTTTACAAGTGGAAGAAACGGGCAGACTAATGGAACACATGTAAGTAAGAAAATTTTCTGGAAATGACACAGATCAATCCCAGAACCAACCAAAGACACCATATGGGAAAAAGACAACATAAAATTGTCACCACCAAAGATATGACCAGCGGCAGCGGGCTGGATATTCCACACCTTGTACGCATGGTTAGAGACAGGGAATATGAGGCTGCCTAGGCGATCTTCTAGGAATAAACACCACTAGGAATAAACACCACCGCTGATCACGAGGAAAATGGCCCTCAATGGTGAATACTATGAGTTGTGAATCATGACTAGGTTATGGCCTTAACTCCTGCCACATGTTTCAACTGACTTGTAACTATACACAACGTTTTACCATAATTTGATTATGATTCTCTGATTTTGGATTATTAATTTTTATATTTTGTCAAAGTTCTGGCCCATTGTAAATTTCATTGGCATTTTTTGAATTTGTAGTCGTTTGACTTATAGAGCTGTATTATATGCTATTAGTAATTGATATGTTGATTATTCTGATTATGGTTACATGCTTTATGTCCCATTCTAAACTTATGTTGACTTCATACGTGGCCAATTTTTTGTACATGTATTTGGTTATGCTCTTTCAAGTTATTTTCTGGCCTGGTTCTACTTTTTCTTATTTTTTTTTTTTTTTTCATTTTTAATTCAAACGCGAGCTCGAAGAAACTGAGCAGAGAACAACTGAAACATGACCTTAACTTCTACGTGACATGGTTTGACAGTACTTAAGATTTATTGGAATTTACGCATACATTATGATGGAAATAGAAATAAATTATAATTAATCATGTATAGTTAATAATTCGTTTATTAGCAGGTAATTCATCACACCATTAGGTTATTGTTACGAATGATAAAACTGACATGTGACAAATGTAAAATCAATGAAATTTCGCTGACGTTTTTTATACCATTACGCTCACCTGGGACAAAGAATTTTGGAGAGCTACTAGGGTCTTCCCTTTGCTGCTTGTTATAATAATAGCACGACCTCTGTCTGGTAAGCATGCATATCGACTCTGTTTTCCCAAGACTGTTGAACATACACGAAACTGGCGTCACATGTGGCCTAACTTGTATAAATTATGAGGGAAATAAATACTTCAATCATTACGAGAAGACATTGATGTGCCGCAAAACTCAGTCATATTTCCCTCACCTGAAATTTCGGGCATAAGAAAAGTTAGGTCTAGCTATGACATTTACCGTAATCATTGAACTGTTCATTTACACCAACAGTGAATCGTATGCAAATATTCGATGTGCGAAACCCATCAGAGGCTGAAATGTTTACATTTTTGAGCCCACAAGAACAAAGTGTTCCCTGTTCCTCACCGTGCCAGCTACAGTTACATACAAATATGAAAAGTTAACCCCACTGGTAACCCCAAAAAGTTGAAACGAGAAAAATCTTTAAAGAAAGATAATCGGCGCAGATTAAATGGAAGTGTGTTTTATTAATGCCTCTAGTTGAAGATTTGAAATAACTCTCATGAATAAGTAAGCTATGTCGGTAGGCACCCACAACCGTAATTTTGACACTGGGTAGCGACAACGACCTATCTCAAAATTGAGCTGTCCAATTTGGAATTCCAAAGTGGACCACGGTCAGTATTGAAATTGACCTGATTTTAAAATAGTTATCAACATGTAGCACTGTTTGTTTGTTTCTGTGTATTGAACCGAAAGTAGAAATCGAAAGTAGATCTACGACGAAAAAAAAAGTTTTGAATATCTGCGTCTGTTTTCGATAACATTTCTATTCTAACATATAAGACAGAGTGCTAGTATTCACAGTGCAGTACGACGAGAAAAAACGAAGATTAAATATTCATTGACCTTTGATTTTGACATACGCGTTAGTCGACCAATGGAATCTTGTGAAATGTGGAACAATATCGAAATTATACGAGGTTGCGCCTCGAAAAAAAAAAAACAGTCTTCCAAATACATCTTGGCTTCACTGTCAAACAGTATTTGCCGTGCTTCAATAAATGTATCAGTTTACTTACCCTGAAAGGATGGCAGGATTTTGCGTTGATGCTGAAAAACACTTTGTGAACGATCATCACTCATTCATAATATTCAAGCATTCCATCACGGCTGACTTTATTGAGTAGGTCATTGCCATGGGCATGCATTATATATTAATATCTGTCCATAAGACCATATTGAATTAAACTAGAAGCTGTCAAAATACAAAAAACAAAAAAAAAAAAAAAAAAAAACAACCTCATTGGCACATCTTCATATCATAAGAACACAATCTATAAAATTTCAAATCAATATGAAGAAAGAGGGAACAGAAGTTGTGGGGAGAATATTTTGAACGGAAGAACAGACGGACGGAAAGACGAGCGGAAGCACACACAGACATTCGGGGATCATTTCTATAGCCTTTCTTTGCCTATTTCCAAGAAACAAGAGGGTCATGAGGCCCTGAATCGCTCACCTGAGTATGGTGGCCATTTAGGTCATGTGACCTGGGCCGTTTGAATAAATTTCGTTTCCTCAGCCCCTGGAGGCTCTACATGAAATTTGCTTACAATTGGCCCAGTAGCTTTTGAGAAGGTGTTTGAAATCGTCAAAATATTAGAGACCTCAGTCAAAGGTCAAAGAATGACCTTGACCTTTTGTACTCACAAATCGTCATATACTCATTAAGATGATTGTATATACCAAATTTTAGGCCAAGTCCTCAAAACTTTTCGTGAAATCTTATTTTCTATATTTTCCCATATTTGACCTTGCAGTAAAGAAGGTCAAGGTCAACCCAAGGTCATCATTTGAACAACCTGGGTAGTACTCGAGTACTGAATGCTACGTACCAAGTTTTAAGGCCATTGATCAAATGGATCTCGAGATGATTTTTGAAGATTTTTACCATATATGGGCGTGGCGATCATGTTGGTCACATGGCTGACCGTTTGAACAAATATTTGTTCCCTCAGCCCCTGAAGACTGTGTATGAAATTTGGTTACAATTGGCCCAGTGGCTTTTGAAGAGACGTTGACAGTGTCAAGATATGAGAGACATGCGTCAAATGTCAGAAGGTCATAATTTGATAAATCCTGATATTATTCGTGTACCCGATGCTACAAACCAAGTTTCAAGGCCATCGGCCTGTTGGTTTTGGAGAAGATTTTTTAAAGGTTTTTACCATATAAGGGCATGGCGGCCATGTTGGTCATGTTACCAGGACCATTTGAACAACTTTTCGTTCCCCCGCCTCCTAGAGGCTCTATATGAAATTTGGTTACTATTGGCCGAGAAGTTTCAGAGGAGAAGTCGTTTGAAAATGTTGACGGACGGACGACGGAGCCTGCCTATCCTATAAGCTCCCCCGGAGCCGCTGGCTCAGGTGAGCTAAAAAGCATTCACATATTCAGATCATGACAAACGTCCTGCATAGTTTCAAGTCAATTCATGTCATGATTTGCGGGGACAACGTCTAAGGCCGTAACTGAAAAGGTAGCTAAATCAAAACCCCAAACCCATAAAAAATCAAACCCCATGGTACATCTTTATATCATAAAACACAATCTAAACTTTGATGATGAAATACGGAGGAGTTGCAGGGACAATATTTTGAACGGAAGGACAGACGGACAGTGGAAAGACGGACGAAAGAACAGATGAAAGCACATACGGACAGAGTGGATAATGGGTAATTTCTATGCCCCTCCGCCTGTTTGCGGGCGATTACAAGAACCTGTCAACGTCTTCCACTAACAAAAGCAAGGACAGGCTATTCAAGTACTTATGAAGGTAATTCCAATATTTATGGATAGCTGCCTCAGTATTATAATATACACAGGGGCGCCGGTAGTCTAATGCTATCAATCCAGGGGTCGCAGATTCCGCTCTCCGCTCCTCCGGTCTTTCACACGAGACTTTAAACCGATGTCCCTGTCTCCGTATGGCCTATGTGTTGGTGGGGTGCTAAACCCACTCATTACCAATATACAGGTCTTTTTACCATGACAGTGCGCAGACATCAAAGCCTTCGGGTTGAAATAAAATGATCTAATACATGATTCATTGTGTTTCGCTATTGATTAATTTGGACTTGCCTGGTGAGAGGGCCGTGAACAAAGAGCATAAACTCGTGGACGTTTCTTTTGGCGTTCAGTTGATATCGTCTTCTCCTTTTACTGCTCAAATAAGGGAATTAGTCTCTGTCATAGATGTTTTAACAATAAAAAGTGATTTAAGTTGACGTGTTTGAAAGAAGAAACATGGGATTTTGCACAACCTGTATAATGTTTCCTGTATGGTGTTCAGAGAAGGAAATGAATTGCCACTGCAGAAGGTATGCAAAAACTATTTTAGGAGACTACATGTGTGATTTACTGTGATCGTATAATGACATAATTAATGTGATCATCAAATTAACTCAACAAGGAAACATTTAGTTTTATCTTGAACATTATCTGATAAACATTAAGAGTTTCATGAAATCGGCTGAGAGCTAGAACTGGAGCTCAGCTTCATCGAAATCGTTTTTAAGATCGTGTGTGAGTGGGGACGACTCCTCCCAGCAGCACTTTTCACATTATACCTGACATGGCTATATTAGGTGAAGGACCCAGACTGGCACCATAGTAAGGGTGTAAGGAAATGGGCGAGGAGCACCAGAGTGAAATATTGCCAGGGAAGGGACATGGATACGAAACATGAATAAAATCTTCCACGACTGCAAGAAGATTACACCTACGAGCCCATACTGAATTCCAAAATTAGACCAAAAAGCTACAATTACTCACTTAGATCATTAGTATTAAATTGAAATATTCGATTCGACCAAACCACGGCTATAAATGAAGGATGACCCCTAATGACCCCTTTAGAGGTGAGATCAGGACTGACAGGCTCCAACTGATAATGCTCACAACAAGACATTCGATATGATTCATTTGATACGACACATTGACTATTGTTGAAGGCTGACTCTAAATGGCCCTTCAAAGGATGGGATTAAGACAGAGTAGATAAAACAAGGGAGACTTTGGGACCCTATCTCTAACATTATCTTCGTATAGAAAAGACTAAGGCCACAAATAGGCCACCGGTGTCACAGGGGAGGCCAGGGCCGCTCCGTGAGACACCTGAGCTGTTAAGACCAACGGCCGACTATTGATACCAGCAATAGTTTTAACATCATGCCTTACGCGGCAATACTTGCTGGATGACACCTACTGACCCCATGATGTAAAGATTTGCGTTCTCAAGAAGAAGAAAGGGTTTCAACACTGAGTGGTAAGCTTAAACCCTCCAAAAGCAGGAAAATGAAGCAGTACTGATCACGAAAAAAAAAACCCAGAGGACCAATGGTCCTGTCACTTATCTGAGACCTTACTAACAGACGCAATTTGTCATTTCCCTCATTTGTAACAAATTTTAAACCGTTACAAAGTCCTAAGAATGACTGTAACCTCCCTGGCCCTTCATGTTCTCATTTGGTTAACCATAATTTACAATGTCATATCTGGGCTAAAAAAGTTTCCATTACATCCACTGTTTAAGCATTTTCCCGTATAAAAGCATAAGGAACCAAAGTTGACCTCACAATGAATTAAATCAAGGTCAATGTAGGGTCATCGTCTGAACAATCTTGGTAGTACTCTAGTACCCAATGCTACATACCAAGTTTCAAGGTCTTTGGTCAACTGTTTCTGGAGAAGAAGATTATTTGAAAGTTTTTACCATAAATGGGCGTGGCGGCCATGTTGGTCATGTGACCTGGACCGTTTGAACAACTTTTCATTCCCTCAGACCCTGGAGGCTCTATATGAAATTTGGTTACAATTGGCCCAGTAGCTTTTGAGAAGATGTTTGAAATTGTCAAAATACGATGTTCTGGGTCATAGGTCAAAAAATGACTTTGACCTCTTGTACTCATAAAACATCATGTACTCATTATAATGACTATATAAACAAATTTTTAGGCTAAAACCTTCAAAACTTTCCATGAAATCCCAAGTTCTAGCATTTTCTCATATTTGACCTTGCCGTAAAAAAGGGTCAAGGTCGACCAAAGGTCATCATTTGAACAATCTTGGTAGTACTCCAGTACCAAATGCTACATACCCAGTTTCAAAGCCTTTGGTCAATCGGTTGTGGACAAGAAAATTTTTGAAGGTTTATACCATATATGGGCCTGGCGGCCATGTTGGTCATGTAACCTGGACCGTTTGAACAAATGTTCGTTCCCTCAGACCCTGGCGGTTCTAAATGAAAACTAGTTACAATTGGCCCAGTAGCTTTTGAGGAGATGTTTTGAAATTGTGAAACTATGAGAGTCTTGGGTCAAAGGTTAAAGAATGGCATTGACCTCTTGTATTCATACATCTTCATGTACTCATTATAATGACTATATAAACCAATTTTAAGGCTAAAACCTTCACAAGTTTCTATAAAATCTTAAGTTTTAGCATTTTCTCATATTTGACCTTGCCGTCAAAAGGGTCAAGGTCAACCAAAGATTTAAATAATCTTGGTAGTACTCCAGTACCAAATGCTACATACCCAGTTTCAAAGCCTTTGGTCGATTGGTTGTGGAGAAGAAGATTTTTTTGAAAGTTTTAACCATATATGGGCATGGCGACCATGTCGGTCATGTGACCTGGACCGTTTGAACAAATGTTCGTTCCCTCAGCCCCTGGAGGTTTTAAATGAAATCTGGTTACCATTGGCCCAGTGGCTTTTGTGGGGGTGTTTGGAAATTGTCAAAATATGAGAGCTATTGGGGATAGGTCAAAGAATGACATTGACCTCTTGTACTCACGAATCTTTATGTACTCATAAAAATTACTATATATACCAAGTTTTAGGCTACAATCATCAAAACTTTCCATGAAATCTTACGTTCTAGCATTTACTCATATTTGACTTTGCCGTAAAAGGAGCCAAGGTCAACCAAAGGTCATCATTTGAACAATCTTAGCCCAGTGGCTTTTGAGAAGATGTTTTCAAATTGTCAAAATATGAGAGACCTGGGTCAAAGGTCAAAGAATAACCCTGACCTCTTGTACTCATAATTTTCATGAACTTATGAAGATTACTATTTATACCAATTTTTAGGCCAAAAGCTTCAACAGTTTCCAAGAAATCTTATGTTCTAGCATTTTCCCACATAAAAGAACCAGAAAGCAAATTTGACCTTATCGTAAAAAGGTCAAGGTCAACCCAAGGTCATAATTTGACAATCTTGGTAATACTCGTGTACTCAATGCTACATACCAAGTTTCAAGGCCATCGGCTGATTGATTCTGGAGAAGATTTTTAAAGGGTTTTGACCATTTATGGGCATGGCCGCCATTTTGGTCATGTGACCAAGACCATTTAAACAAACTTTCGTTCCCCCAACCCAGGGAGACTCCATATTAAATATTTCAATCGGCTCAGCGATTTCAGAGGAGAAGATGTTTTAAGAGTGTGGACGACGTACGACGGACGACGGATGCCGGAGGTCGCCTATACTATAAGCTTACCTTTGAGCCTTCGACGAGTTGACGTGATGCATCTTTCAGGTGATGTTCTATACAACTAAATGCAAACGTACAGACCCTTATCGAGTTGCTTTTGGGAGCAGTCTAATGAGGATATACACTGTTTGCTACGACAATAGGATCCTAACATTTATGGTATATTGTTGTTTATTAAGGCAGCATGTACAAAAAGTTTTGCCTCACTAAATAATGTTGGCGTTATAACGTCTCGTCGCAAAACCACCACCACCACCACCAACAACAACAACATAACAACAACAACTACAACAAAAAAAACAACAAAAAAACAATCACTAAAGGTGGTGAATGCCCCCGCCATATGCCTCACTATATGTGTAATGTGTTTAGACATATTTGTGTGCGAAGTTATATCAAAATTGATCCGTAAATAAAGGTGCCAGAGGGGTGATAGAGCTTTTCCTAAATATAGCAAATGTGACCTTGACCTTGTCTCTTAAATGCTGCATTGCATTTTTGTCCAAGAAGTTATCACACTAATCATTTGTGTGAAGCCATAGCAAAATCTGTCGATAAAAACAGGTGCTAAAGGAATGACAAAGTTATTTTATTTTAAAGAAATAGCAACTGTGATCTTGACGCTAAAATTCTGGATCGCCAATTCGTCCAAGATACATGTATTGTCACACTTCTAAAGCAGCAATTGGGTGAAGTTATAGTAAAATCTTTCAATTAATAATGTGGCTAGAGCAATGATAATTTAAAAAAATAGCAACTCTGACCTTGAACTTAAACCTAAAGGGCTGAAATGTGATATTGTCATACTTAACATTAGTCTGAAGTTATATTAAAATCAGTCTGTAAATAAAAGCGCTAGAGCCATGACAAAGTTTTTTTTTCTACAAATGGCAACTCTGACCTTGACCCTGACTTTACCAACCTGAAACTCAATTGTCATGCCACCTGTCAGAGAGTAGATTTCCCCCCCTAGTAGCCCCCCCCCCCCGGAAAAATGACTATGATTTTTCCATAGTAGAATTTCCCACCGGAAAAATGGCTATATAGTAGAATTTCCCCCCGGAAATATTACTATATAGCCAATTTTCCTCGGGGAAAATCTACTATAGGTGTTTTTGCATAGCCGTTTTCCCCTCTATAGTGGATTTCCCCCTGGTAAAATGATTGCAGGAAAACCCGTTACATAGTGGAATTTGCTCCTTCTCCAATCATAATAGTGAGGTTCATAACTGAAACAGAAATACGAGTATCTGTCCGTAAAATATCGATGGATAACAGATGCTAGAACCGCATGCATGTGTCCATCATTCTGTCTTATTTTTATTTTGGGGAAAACATGCAGGCAATTTTGCTTTTCCGTGTAAGCCAAAAAAGGCTGTGGGTGTACGTGGTTGTGTGCATAAATTTGTATAATTTTGTGTTTGTACAAACGTTCATCTGTGCGTGCGCGCAGCGGAGTGTCTGGATTAGTGTTCGCCTTTCATGCAGGAGACGTGGGCTCGACTCCCATCGTGACACATGTCCGATTATTATTTTCAATGTAATAAACTGCCTGCTAAATCAAACATGACTGGGTAAAACACCCGTTCGTACATCTTCCTGTAAGCTTGCGTGCGTATGTGTACGTATATAAATATCTGCGATGGGAAGAAATCGCATCTTCAGTTCAGTTCAGTTCAATTGTCTTATCGACGTTACCCAAGCGGCTCAACGGTACGTAACAATAGTTGCACACACTTGGCGCCGTGTGTCCGTCCAAGAAATCGCATCCCCTTCGTTTCTTGAATTAGTAGCTATTGATTAGTTTAAACAATATTTAATTCAATGAATAACTACAAATGTAATAACATAATAAACATACAGCGGGATTAGATAACAAGCTTTGCAACTTATGGACATCTTCTCCCGTTAGTTATTGATTATTATAGAAATATGGTTGCTAAATTTGCATATTGTTTTTTTTAATTAATCACGTTTATTACCTCCCTTGAAGTACTCATACATTTCTAATGCGATTAATTCCGTGAAATGTCTCTGTTACATTCCGTTCCGTTCCGCAAAATGCCAATATCCATGCAAAATTCACTAATAACCAATTTCCCGTTGGGGGAAAAAGGACTTTGGGGAAAAAGTGGCTCTATGAGGTCCGGACAATTCACTATATAGTCGTCCTTCTTATAGCCATTTTTCCGGGGGGGGGGGGGGGGGAAGGGGGAAAAACCACTCTCTGACAATGCCCAAGATATGTGATGTCATATCAAAATCAGTTAATAAATGAGGTCGCTAGAGCGATGACATAAGATGAGCTTGTACATAATCTATGTCATTTATAAGGGGATATAATTCTGCAATAATGACATGACTCAAAGTTCTGTTTCCTTTATGCACATGTTCAATGCATGTCTGAACTGTGTTGCATGTTTCAAATCCCTGCTTCAAATACTGAAGGAGGAGTTGCGGAGATACAAACTTCTGCAAAGTAAGAAATATGGTCAAAACATGTATGTCATTTAAGAGGACATAATTCTGCAATAATAATCTGGACCAAAGTTCCGTTTCATTTATGTACATATGAAATGCCTGTCTGAACTGTGTTACAAATTTCAAATCCCTGCATCAAATACTGAAGGGGGAGTTGCGGAGACACGAACTACTATGAGTGAAATATGGTCAAAACATGTATGTCATTTAAGGGGACATCCATCATTCTGCAAGAATGACCTGTGTTGCAAGTTTTAAATCTCTGCATCAAATACTGTAGGAGGAGTTGCGGAGACACGAATACTACAGCCAAGTGTGACATACGAACGTACGGACAAGGGCAAAACTATACCCCCCCCCCCCCCCCACTTCGTGGCGGGGGCATAAAAACCTCGAACTTATAGCAATGTTTTCCGTAATAATGACGTTTAATAATCTATACTTTTTTTAGACCAAAATAAAATAAGCGAATTTTCCGCGTTCCAGCTATGAAGGTTATGAGGTGTAGTACAAGAGTTTTCAGTGTAGTCGAATCTATCAAGTGTTTTCCTCTGATTTATTGCCTTTCAAGCTAGGAATAATAACTGACTCATGTCTTTACACATATGCGTGTCATTTGACATTATTAAAAAAGTCGTTGCAAAACAATCTGTACCGTAAACGGAACCAAATAAACAGAAGCCTGTTCCGTTTGACTATAATAGCAGAACCGGTTTTCCTGATATACTGGAGGGTGACACATAGCTTAATTCCAGGCTGAAACGTGAATCAATTATTCTCACCAACAGGGCTGTAACGTAGCAGCCCCCTACTGTAATTCTATACAAAATTTTTTCCTTATCGGTGAATTAATACCCGACATTTTTTCGATAGCTGGTATGGCAAAAATATTTCGTTTCTAACATTTTACAAAATGAAAATCCAAGATCATTACGATGTTTACGGCAGGACTTTTTGAGGCTGATGTCATCATATTTAAATGTAACATCCGACGCCATTAAGGCGCAAAATCTGCACGTCGAGACGCTTATAACGTGATTTATCACAAAATTTCGACATCACAAGATATATCCATTTAAAAGGGGAAAAACGTTATTCAAATAAAGTGTGTATGAGCTCTACAGTTCCAACGTGGCCGGAAATAAATGCACTACGGGCGACATAAATAATCTAAATATTGGAATGTGCAAACAGTGCAGACCCAGATCAGGCTGCTCCTTCTGATCAGAATCTATACTCTTTACCGTTGCATTTGTCTCTTTTGGACACATTGACTCTTTTGGCTGCATTACTGCATTGTAAAACGGAAGTGTTCCATTTTGAAGACAATTGCGGCAATAATTTTACGTGTCCCAATTTCTATAAGTTTACGGTATTACAGAGTCAAATAGATCTAATTTGTCTAATCAACAGTTTTTTTCATTAATGACGTGAATGCTAGTAGAGCAGATAGAGCTGCATTTATCGCCTCTACACTGCATGTACACTTTATTGCCCAGTGGCAGGTCTAGTTCATTAAGACATGTACATTCGGACAAATGAGAAATTACGTCTTGGTAAATAGTGGTTTGTTCCAAACTCAAGTTTTCCTGTGATTTATTGCTTTTTCATGATGTTGACAAATATAAGTGTTGAAAGAGTGGATGCATAGAGCATGAATATGTCATCACTGTCATAACTGTTCACATCAACAAGATGAACCTGTCTCAGCCGCTTCCCACATATCTCTTCCCTTCAACTTTCTGCGCTGTCAACACCAAGTCTTGCCTCTACTTTTTACATATTTACAACTGTGCAAACTTTAAATTATCTATCAGCTGTGGAGATTTAATTATGTTGCATTAACTACCTTTCTTCACTGAAAGCTTGTCAAATTAAGACCGATAGAATAAGTTGGTTGGTTGATTTATTGCTTAACGTCCACGGTAAACATCTATGGTCATGTCGGGGCGGTCAGTTAACCTAACCACACTATCCCTGGGCAGGCTTAGACCTCCTAAGCGGTTAACCAGTACTAAGTGCACATACTTTCGCCAATAACTGACAACTGCCCTTCTTATAAATCAGCGGAAGGAGAAACGAAAGTATGTGGCCAGACCGGGTTTCGAACCCAGGACCTCTGACTTATGAGTCAGGTGCCCTACCGATTCGATAGAATAAGACAAAGGGACGAAGATAATAACTCATTCTTCCCTCCGTCCACCCAATCTTTCCGCCCACCCACTCTCTTCCCCATGTAAACTGCCATCTGCTTTACAGACAAAACATAAACTGCCGGAGATATCTTAATATGGGTACATTCTGTGTTCCGGACAGTGCTTCAAGCCTCTTTTAGCTGACTGACCCCGTTTCCCCACCCCTTCTGTAGTATAATAAATATACATGGAATACATGAAGACGTAAGTTATTTCAGGAAACTAGTAATAAATACATGTATATTTTATCCAAAAAAGTGGGGAGGAATTCCTGCAAAACTGGCATTCAATGATATCTTTAGCTCGTATTATTGATATATCATTCTTATTTTCATTCGTATGTCCTTTTTTTTAAAAAAACAAGATGCTAAATATTATAATTCGGCACGTACGAAAATACGGTAATCACAGACCGAGTATGTCGTCTACACTCACTAGTCAATACGTACAGTTTCCATTGTCATTCCAGTCAAAATATAACAGCATATGATTATTGAAGATCTCTGCTGTACGAGAGTACATTCCCTCTTATGGGACACGGGTCCCTCGACAAGTATACACATTTATATAAATTTAGTTGAAGCCCCTCTGAAAATCTCGCAATGCGTCAACTAGCCATCAAAAACAGATTTCTGTTTCAACTGCGTCATGTAGTAGATTTTATCATATATAAATATACTACGTACATTATTTCAGGAAAACAGAAAAAAATATTTATATTTGATCAGAAAGTAGAATTAATTCCTGCAAAACTGGCATGAAATGATATCGTTCACTCGTATTATTGACATTATCATTCTTATCGTACGAAAATACCGTCATCACACTAAATATTGGGTCCAAAATGCTAAAGCAACTGATATACCGTATAAACTCCAAGTATTGTGACAAGAAGGTCTTAGCTAACAGGGTGCACATTGTTGATGTGTCAAGCAGTGTCTTTTTGAGGCATTACTGCACAGTATAACCCAACATATTAATATTTAGGAAATTTACAGAAATTATTTTTTTGGTGCCCCAATTTTTAGAATTTTACGGAAGGTGTATAAGACCAGCAGTCCCGGTAGCTAAGTGAATGGTAATATCTTCAACCGTATACTGAGTTGCACACAGCCTTTCATTATCATCCCCTCGTCGTCCTGATATGACTGAAATACTGTTGAAAAGGACGTTAAATCGCAAGTCATCCATCCATCAATTTTGAACATATCGCCGTACAGTATAATCTACTGGGTCCAGATAAAGGAGAAACACATCGATAGTTACGCTGTCCAAATACTTAAGGGTATTAATAAATTTTATAGAAATGCAATAAATTAGAGCAAAGATAGATTTTGAAGAATAAAACTAAATAAAACTTACAAGACAAATATCCAAATAAGAAGATATAGTGTAAGGCAGCCATGACAAAGAAGAAATCCGTGTCCCGGAGTATGTTCTCCACGCCTTGACAAGCGAGAGATTCTACTACAGTTAATATGCAAAACACTGACATTTATTTTCTCAATTTTGACATGTAACTTAATCATATTCCTCGTTCTCTCTTCAAAGATGGATGTTCAAAGAGTTGACAGCCTTAAATCACCAAGAAGGTAATACCAGTTTCGCTACATATGTTGCCGATCGATACGGTACTATACAAAGCGGCTGTCGACCAAGAATTAAGGCTTTGACCGAGCAGTACGGCTGTCGACCAAGAATTACGGCTGCTGACCAAGTGTTGACCGAGCAGTACGGCTGCCGACCAAGAATTACGGCCGTTGACCGTGCAGTATGGCTTTCGACCAAACTACTATATCAGGGATATTCCTGGGATGGGCCCAATCTGTACTGTCAGAAAACTGTTAATGATAGACTAAATCTGACTTTATTTTTTGCTTGGCCCATACATATGGTTTCAAATCAGATGTTATTTTTGCCCTATCATGGATATTAAAAATTCTTGGGCCCATCAAATTTTGCAGAGGGCTCATCAAAATTTCATAAGACCCATCAAAATCTTGAATTTTGTATGCAAATGAATAGGACATGGACGTTTTCATCTTCTATGCGACTTAATTGCAGATCATGTGAAAACATCTAGACGACAGGCAAGTATCAATGAGTCATTTCTTAAACCCCTACCTTTTTTACCTTTAACTTTTACTACAAGACACTCAAAATGGGATATGCCGCTTTAGCATAGCGATCAGCAAGAAAAACTGTCGGTTTTCTTGAAAAAAAAAAAAAAAAAAAAAAAAGACAGTCGATGAGAAAAAAACTTGATACAGATGTCCATAAACAGGGATACGACTGTCGCTACAATTGTTTATCACATTGACAGCAGTACCATACAAGACGTGGAACCGAAGGTGTGCAATAGTGGAATGGGTATCCAGGTGTAGGAGTGGTTCTGTGTAAACTTTATGCAAGAAAAAGTGAAGAAAAAAGCGATAGAAGCAAAGAATTGTACTCATTAACACTGCTTTCTCATCTTTTGCAAGTTATGGTAAATCATAACTGAGCAGAAAATGTTTAGTCATCACAGTGTTTGTGTAATGGTAAGTCTTACAAACTAAGTAATGGTCGATCAATATATGTTTTAGGGTAATGAACCTTTACGCTCTGCATTTTCTATCATTGCCAGCTATCAATAGATCAAATTTTATTTCATTCCCTTGAATAGTTTTAGAAATATACTCCAAAAAAGCAAAGCAAAAAATGGATTCCCTTTTACGATTGAAAACGGGGCCTGAACCTGGGCTAAGCGCATAACTTACTGAGCTATCGCGGGTCCCAGACATGCAGAAAAATGAGAAATTGAGAAATGGGAAGATAAATAAGTCCAATAACAACTTGTGACAGATAATCATTCTTGTGCTTTGTGCTCTGCACTTTCTCTAATTGCCCTCTATAAATGTGTGAAATTTTATTTGATTCTCTTTATTATTCCTGGAGATATGTTTCAGAAAAACATACAACTGAGAAAAATAAAATTTTCTTTTAAAAGGAAGGCTTGCCCAGCTAAGACAGTAAAATTTTGAAGTGAACCCGATTGTTAGAGCACTTTCTGTTGCTAACTTTTATAATTTCTAACTTATTGAATGGTGGCATTATCCACGGGTGTAAGGTAAAAACAAGTGTAGAACTTATTTGAAAAACAAATAGAAAAAAAAAATATTTAAACACACACACACACACACACACACACACACACACACACACACACACACACAACAACAACAACAACAAAAAAGTTTCCAACGTTTTGGGTGGCTGTTTTAGGCATGTCTCAAGGAAAATAACTATATGGACCTATTTCAAGTCTTCTTTTATACTGATACACAGATCAGCCCACTCCGGCATAAGCGCAGTCTGATCAGTCTAGCCTTAGCATGAAAGATGAAGAATATATATATGCCGAAAAAGACTGATCGGATCCAACGAATGCATCGGCGCTGGACAGTGTGCCGGCTGCTCTGACTAATTAGATTATGCGATGCCCTAAGGCCTAGTTTTCGCGACGCGGCTGCATGATTTTTTTGGAAAAGCTAATGCTTTGCACTAAGCTATATGGTATATTTCTTTGGATGCAAAGCCAAATACTTTGCATTGCATTCAGAGTTTCATTTTTTATGCCATCAGTTTATAAAAAGCAAACGAAATGTGGCCAAGTTCAAGGCACTTGTAAAAGAAAAACGTGCTTTTTAACGGAAATATTTAAAAAAAAAAAAAAAATACATGAACTATCAAAAATAGAGTAAAGTTTCAATCGTTATTTTTAGCAGATGAGGCAGTGACCTATATATAGAGAGTATTTATAGGTCACTGGATGAGGCAAATCGGATATGGATAAAAATAGACAAAATCGAACGAGGTATTTGTTTGTTATGTCTGTGAAGAAAATAATGAAGAAATGCTGTCTCAAACCGGAACGAATTTTCCGATCTCTTTGGCTTAATTGCTGCCCCAAAAAAGTTTAGAACGAATCGTTGCAGTACACACTCGCTGTGTACACACTCTCCTGGTATTTTCCGACTAAGCGTGACGTATCGTTTCTTCTGAAAATAACTCGGTATCACTAAACCACTTGAATACGAAATATTGCTACCACAATATCTCAAGAAGTATTTGACCTAGCATGATGAAATTTTGTACACAGCTTTGGGGTGGGATATACAAGGTCTGATTAACTTTTAAAGGCAAGTAAGTCTAAAATAAACTGGGATATAGTTATGATTTTTGCATTCTGCACTCCCTCTCTCTGCCCACTACCAATATTTAATTTTTTAACCATTCCCTATAATATTTTTAGAGATATGCTCCGGACAAGCAAAATACAAAAAAAAAAAAAAAAAACTAGCAAGGGAAATAACTCCACAATTACTCGTAAAATTGTTATGGTACCTGTGCATCATTAACCTCTATCAATGTGTGAAGTTTCATTTAGTTCCCTTTCATACTTTCAGAGATATGCTCCGGATAAAAGTGAACTGAGAAAAAATAAGAAGAAAAGTAGCTCATGTAATTAGATTATGGTTCTTACAATCTGCACTGCCTCTCATTGCCCTCTATCAATGTGTAAAGATTCCGTCAAAAATGATTGAGTTATGGCCCTTGTCGGAAACTGGCATTTTTCCAACTTCTATACCCTTAACATAGGAAGCTGATTTTTGGTATATAGGAAGTTCTTGATATATTTAATGTTTTTATAAAGGTCAGGTAACTCTATGTTTATTAGTTACCGAGCTATTCCCTCTGTTAGATATTACTTATGCTACTGGGAGCAAGAATCACTGGCCCCTAGGGTTTTGAAATTTTAAATACGGATAGGTCATGAAAAAGGAGCAGACCTTTTAGTGGCAAGCATATGGTTGGGGGCATAGTGTTTCACAAACACAATTTCTAGTTTTTTCCTTTCACTGTGCCCTGTAGAATTGTATTTGCTAAACCAGAAGACCTTGAGACGTGGCCAAACCACCTTAGTTTCCGTTTCTTGACCAGCGTCAGGAGTTCATCATATTCTCCAATGGCTGCTTGGATCTTCCTGCGAACCTCCTCATTGGTTATACGTTCCTTGTACGAAATGTTCAGTAACCTTCGGTAGCATCTCATCTCAAAGGCCTGTGTTCTTTTCTCTAACTCTGCTGTCAAGGTCCACAATTCACAGGCATACAGAAATATGGAAATGACAAGGAAGCGCATAAGTTTCCCCTTGATCCAAGAGACATGTTGTTGTCTCTCCAAAGTGGTTTCAGCTTGGTAAGAGCTGAAGTGGCTTGTGGAATCCTTGAGAGAACCTCTTGTTTTGAGCCATCATCTGAGACGACTGCTCTAAGGTACTTGAAGCTTGTTACAGTACCTTGCTTCTGCCCTTTACCTTGATCTCCCTCTGGATGCCATTTGCGCAGTTTGTCATCAGTTTGGTCTTCTCAGCGCCGATTTCCATCTTATACCTTGTGCAGGTTTGATCGAGACTTTCAACTAGAGATTCTAGTTCCTGCTCTTCCTCAGCTGAAAAGTCATCTTGATCTTGAACAGGCTTAAACCACCAGCAGAAGAGATAATCGCTGAGGAACAGGCTGGGTTCCGAGCAGGAAGGAGCACCACCGAACAGATCTTCAATCTTAGAATCCTGTGTGAAAAGTATCTTCAGGTTTGAACCCTGTTTTGTTTGGAAGAAACAAACATATCGTCTTTAAATGAATGAAGTGAATGAAGCGTAAAATGTTTGTCATTCAGTGGGCCATAATTCTGCAGTAATGACCCGCATCAAACTTTCGTTTCCTTAATTATTAATGCGCATGTCCATTGCAAGTCTGAACTGTGTTGCAAGTTTCAAATCCCTGCTACTGAAGGAGCACGAACAGTACCACAAAGTGTGAAATATGGTCAGAACATGTATGTCATTTTAAGGCGATATAACTTTAAAATCATGACCTGCATCGAAATTCCGTCTCCTTTATGCGCATGTTCAATGCATGTCTGAACTGTGTTGCAAGTTTCAACTCCATACATCAAATACTGAAGGAGGAGTTGTGGAGAAATCAACAGTACTACAAAGTGTGACGGACGTACAGACGTACGCAAATACGAGCGTGCGGACAAGAGAAAAACCATATGCCCCCCTGCCCACTTCGTTGCGGGGGGCATAAAAACAAATTTACACAACCTATTCAGTCTCATTTGGAGACAGGTTTGAACCCTGTTTTGTTTGGAAGAAACAAACATATCGTCTTTAAATGTTAAACTGGATGAAGTGAATGAAGGGTAAAATGATAAGGTTTTGACCTGCTTGGTTGCACGAAGTACTGTAGTAGACCACAACATAATGTATATGTCTTCCCCCGTCATTAGAACCATTTTAGCAAGGCGATTCTACTGACAGATATATAAATATATATATTTTATGGCTAAATAAACAAGTCATCAAACATTACACTTTTAATCTAGAGCTTCAACGGACTCCTAGTTAGAGCTCTACTTTATTCTTGCAAATGTTAGCAAAGAGTTCCAGCTTAGTCTTTGCTAACATTTGCAAAGTCCTCAAAATATCATCAGCAGTAGGGCGCGGTAAAGTTAGCAGAATAGCAGAATAGCAGAATGAAATGGTAAAGTTAGCAGAATGGCAGAATAGCAGAACGAAATGGTAAAGTTAGCAGAATAGCAGAATGAAATGGTAAAGTTAGCAGAATAGCAGAATAGCAGAACGAAATGGTAAAGTTAGCAAAATAGCAGAATAGCAGAACGAAATTTTTTGTTCTGCCCATTCTGCTCATTCTGCTAGCAGAATAGCAGAACGAAATGTTAAAGTTAGCAAAATAGCAGAATAGCAGAACGAAATTTTTCGTTCTGCCCATTCTGCTCATTCTGCTAGCAGAATAGCAGAACGAAATGGTAAAGTTAGCAGAATAGCAGAACGAAATTTTTTATTCTGCCCATTCTGCTCATTCTGCTAGCAGAACAGCAGAATGAAAAAGGTTGTCAGAATTATGTTCTAAGGCAACCAGCAGAAGGGCACACTCAAGCCATGCATGGAAAACATTTCCCTCCTGGCCAGGCTTCAGCTAGCAAGGAAAAAAAAACACAAATTCGCTGGAGAAAAAAAATATTTATCATCAAATCCTGGTGTGACCAGCAGGTGGGCAGACTCATGGCATGCATGGAAATCATGTTTATCGCTGCCCGAGTTTATCTAGTAAAAAATAAACTTGGAATTTTTCGTTCTGCCCATTCTGCTCATTCTGCTAGCAGAATAGCAGAATGAAAAACTTTCTCGAAATTTTGTTCTAAGGCAACCAGCAGTAGGGCACTCTCAAGCCATGCATGGAAAACATTTCCCTCCTGGTAAGGCTTCAATAGCAAGGAAAAAATCCACAAATTCGCTGGAGAAAAAAAATATTTATCATCAAACCCTGGTTTGACCAGCAGGTGGGCAGACTCATGTCATGCATGGAAATCATGTTTATCGCCGCCCGAGTTTATCTAGTAAAAATAAACTTGGAATTTTTCGTTCTGCCCATTCTGCTCATTCTGCTAGCAGAATAGCAGAATGAAAAACTTTGTCGAAAGATTCATCTAAGGCAACCAGCAGAAGGGCACACTCAAGCCATGCATGGAAAACAATACCCTCCTGGTCAGGCTTCAGCTAGCAAGGAAAAAAACCACAAATTCGATGGAGAAAAAAATATTTATCATCAAATCCTGGTGTGACCAGCAGGTGAGCAGACTCATGGCATGCATGGAAATCATGTTTATCGCCGCCCGAGTTTATCTAGAAAAAATAAACTTCGAATTTTTCGTTCTGCCCATTCTGCTCATTCTGCTAGCAGAATAGCAGAATGAAAAACTTTCTCGTAATTTTGTTCTAAGGCAACCAGCAGAAGGGCACACTCAAGCCATGCATGGAAAACATTTCCCTCCTGGTCAGGCTTCATCTAAACCTGGTTTGACCAGCAGGTGGGCTAAAATTTCATCTAAAATTTGAGATCGATTTAGACTATTATTCTAGATCATCGTCTTTTATATTATTTGGATCCTTTTGAAACAAATCAGTCTTTGAATCGACTGTCCAATTAAAATTAAGAAATTACAGTATGCTTTTTTCTGGTTTCGTCACCAGATATTGTCAGGGTCACTGACGAGGCTTTATTAGCCGAAACTACGTAGTCTGGCCCATGTTCCTACTTCTGTATATATTCTCTGCTCTTGAAGGAACTTTTTAAGATTTTAATTTTACCTCACTGCAGCTGGTGTTGTGCCGTGTGGCGGCCGTAAAACGTCTCCCCGTACATCATCCATAGTGCAGATTATATTTTATTTACATCCTTTGAGATCAGAGGATAGATTCTTAGAAATCTAAAATTTGAGATCGATTTAGACTATTATTCTAGATCATCGTCTTTTATATTATTTGGATCCTTTTGAAACAAATCAGTCTTTGAATCGACTGTCCAATTAAAATTAAGAAATTACAGTATGCTTTTTTCTGGTTTCGTTACCAGATATTGTCAGGGTCACTGACGAGGCTTTATTAGCCGAAACTACGTAGTCTGGCCCATGTTCCTACTTCTGTATATATTCTCTGCTCTTGAAGGAACTTTTTAAGATTTTAATTCAACTTGCAAGGAAAAATCCACAAATTCGCTGGAGAAAAAAAAAAAATTATCATCAAATCCTGGTGTGACCAGCAGGTGGGCAGACTCATGGCATGCATGGAAATCATGTTTATCATTGGAGTGAGAGATGGAAAAGGAGAAAAATGGGAAAAAAGCCAAAATAAATCTCATCATCTCGTTTCTCTTTCCCACAATATACATGTCTATTTTCAAGAGGTATACACACTTTCTGACAGAAGCCAAGAAATCTGTGACAAAAAAGTTAATTGGAGAGAAAGAAATACTGGACAAACAAAGGGAAAGATAAGCAGGAGGCGGTTGATTCTCTCTTACACAATACAACTAGACATGCCCAATGTTTATACTTAATTTCAAAATCCTAGCTGTAATGGTTCTCATGAGAATGGTTGACAGCAATTTAATTGGAGAGAAAGGAAAACGGTCAAAAAAGGTAAAGATAAGCAGAAGGAGGCTGATGCTCTTTTACATGGTACAACTAGTCATACCCAATGTTTGTACCAAATTTCAAAATCCTAGCTCTAGTGGTTGCTGAGAAATCTTTGACAGAAATAATTTGAAGAATATTGGAGAGAAAAAAAAACTGGACAAACAAAGGGAATTATAACCTGGAGCAAGTTCATTCTCTCTTACACTGTACAACTAGTCATACCTAACGTCCTACCAAATTTCAAAACCCTACCTGTAGTGGTTGCTGAGAAATCTTCGACAGAAATTTAATTGTAGAGCTATCGGAGAGAAAGAAAAACTGGACAATTAAAGGGAATGCTAAGCTGGAGTAGGCTGATTCTCTCTTACACGGTATAATTAGTCATGGCCAACATTTGAAACAAATTTCAAAATCCTACCTATAGTGGTTTCCTAGAAATCTGTGACAGAAATTGAATTAGAGAGAAAGAAAAAATGGACAAAGTGAGTGATAATCAGGACTTGGTTGATACTGTCTTACACGGTACAACTAGTCATACCCAACGTTTGTACCAAAATTCGTTATCCTAGCTATAGTGGTTCCTGAGAAATCTTTTACAGAAAAAAGTACACACACACTCACACACACACGCACAGAGAAAGCAAAAACTAGTTACTACGTGTTATTTATAAAAAGATCTCCACCACTGATGCCTGTAGTAAATAGGAGACCCGGTAGCTCAGTAGGTTAAACGATGGCCTGCTGATCAAGCGGTCCCGAGTTCGAGCCTCGCGGAACCTTTCCGATAATAAACGGGATTCCATTGCACACAGCCTTTCATTATCACCCATCCATCGTACTGATATGTCTTAAATACTGTTAAAAAGGACGTAAAATCACAATTCATCCAACAATCCTTTGGTATATGTAAGCTATGTTATCTCCGTCTGTTCAGTTGATAATAAGGAGTTCCGGTAGCTCAGTCGTTTAAGCGATGGCCTGCTGATCTAGCGGTGCTTGGTTCGAGACCCGTTGGAGGTGGGAATCTTCTCAATCGTAAACGGGGTTCCACTGCACAAAGCCTTTCATTCCCACCCTCCCGTCGTCCTGATATGACTGAAATACTGTTAAAAAGATGTAAAATCGCAAGTCATCCATCCATCAGTTGATAATCCTCTAGATAAATCATCTTTCCGAACAAGCTGATAAACCTTGCTCTATCTTCCAGGAGAACTGCCTTAAATATTAAACAAGAAAAGATATGACAAATGGTGTAACATCAATAGACTCGTCGAGTCTATTGATATTACACCATGTGTCATATCTTTTCTATAAAAAACGTTTATTTTTTGTCATTTTAAGTCATGTGGGTTTAAAATACACTATAAAGTAAATCAACTATTACCACTTGCCCCTTTACCATATCCTTCACCATTCCAAATTCAAAATTCCAAATTCCGAATTCTGAATTCCGAAAGTCCGAAATTCGTAGAACATACTGAACTCTTGATTATAACAAAACAATTTTCCACGAAAATTAAATTTATATTCTTGAAAAGCTAATTGTGAATAGTTGAGTTTTGATTAAATGATTGAAGCCCCTGGATCAGATGTAAATATACTACATCATTGATAGACTGTTTAGTTGACCAATGAAAAAGCAGTATCGGCGGAGGGTCCTACTAAAGACAGAAAAGGACTTTTGCCACCGAAAAGGACCGAAAAGAACTTTCGGGCACCGAAAAGGACTTTTTAAATGCCATTTTATGCTATAAATATGTTTGAAAAATATATTGGATAAAATATCTTATTTCCAAACATAATTTTTCTAGTACATCAAGGGAAAAATGCCCTTTTCGGTGCCCGATATTCGGCATTTGAAATGTCCTTTTCGGTACATGGCATCTCTTCACTGACCAGAAGTGGAATCCTTTTCGGTGCTGTAATTTTAGGATAAAAGATACTAAAAATTCGTAAAAGGACCATTCAAGCGCTGATTAATGTCATAATGATATTAAAATTTCTAAAACATATGTTTTATATGGCATTTAATGGCATATAAAAGTCCTTTTCGGTGCCCGAAAGTTCTTTTCGGTCCTTTTCGGTGGCAAAAGTCCTTTTCTGTCTTTAGTAGGACCGATCGGCGGAGATGGTTAACGCCTTGAATTGCATGAAAGGTGTACAGGTCGGTCAATTAAATTTTCATATTTAGGCTGTTTAATTAATCAGATATTTGTATAGCTTACATCGAGAGGACTCCTTATTGTACAAGGCAAACTGTATTGCAACAGTGCAATGTTAGAATTGAATTATTGCAAGTTAAATTCGACTGCATCGATGTGTGTGTAATTCGTTTGTGACTTTACACATTCGTGTGTCGAGGTAGGGTACTGACACACACACGCTAACAGGAATGGCTTCAGAGTCATCTACAGCACACCAGAGAGTTTTGCTTTTAGGCGATTCCTTTCTCAAGCGCTTGCATACTTGGACAATTATGAATAATAAGGTTAATTTAAATCTGGATCCATCTCGAATCGCTGTAAGCTGGCAAGGTATTGGAGGTGCTTCAATATGATAATAAGCAGGCAGTTAAGTCTCTGTGGCATCATGTTAATTTAGTCAGAGATTTACAGGCTGACATTATGATCATTTCGGTTGGCAGCAATGATCTGTGTCGTCCAGCAGTGACTGCTGACAATGCCTGCCAAGCAATATTTGAGTTTATTGACCGCTGTTTCTTTTATCATGCCAAATTTGTTGTAATATTGGAACTGTTTCAGAGGAATAGGCAGCAGCTTTATGTTAACCCCAAAATCATACAAGCAAATTCACTTTTAAAACTCAGATCTGAAGAGAGATATAAGGTTCATTTTTGGCAGCATTCTCGAAACAATTTCAGTGCACGTTTCCTGCAGGATTATGTCTCGGAGGATGGAGTACATATTAACAATAGGGTCATGCCGAGATTTTACATGTCGGTTCGGGGTGCTGTCATTTTGGCTGAAAATGCTGTAAAAAATATGGTCGACAGTTAAACATTTATATTTGTAATACTTAATTCTTTTGTTATCATGTAGATGATGTCCGGTTGAATATTAATTGGTGCATACAATTATTAATTGGTGCATACAGTAAGAATCGTGTGTGTGTTTTTTCCACACCGATTTCTGTTTTTGTGGAGATTTTTCTTCACAAGTAATGTGGGCGGTTGTACCACTTGTATTTGTGTTGTGGGCGGTTGTACCACACTTTTTTGTACCATATGAGATTTTTTATGTGTTGTGGGCGGTTGTACCACACTTTTTTATTCCATACAAGATTTTTCTTTACAAGTAATGTTGTGGGCGGTTGTACCACTTGAACACTCATGGGCGGTTATCCCATTTGTACACATGTTGTGGGCAATTGTACATACACATGTGCACACTTTTTTATTTCATACAAGATTTTTCTTTACAAGTAATGTTGTGGGCGGTTGTACCACTTGAACACTCATGGGCGGTTATCCCATTTGTACACATGTTGTCGGCAATTGTACATACACATGTGGTGAGCAGTTGTACCACACTTTTTTGTACCATATGAATTTTTTGCGCCTGGGCGGGTGTCATGATATTTGTGTACTTTTTAAATAATACTTTGAGCAGCCTGATGCTTGTTTGAGTGATGTCTTATTATTTTTGACAATGATCAAGAGGTCTCAGAAATGCTAAGGTCATTGATTACTGGGGGATGTATTCTGCGGATCATTTACTGCCCTGCTTGGTTTAACTCAGGGCATGTATTATATATTTGAATCAATTCGGTAAGGATTTATAAATGCATTCTGAAATAGAAGTAGCTACTGGGGATGCATTCAGGGACGATCATTCGGCAGAAAGGTGTTTTTAATACACTTCCCACTCTGTTAAATGCCCCTTCTGTCATAATGAATCAAAATATGCCCTTTATTTCAAAAGAATTTGTGGAATTTTCTGGTTAGTACTATTGGTGTTATAAAAAGCAGGTGCACAGCATGCAAATCTTGCAGCTTCAAACAGATATAGGAAGTGTCACAAAGTTTGAGTAAATGGCCTCTTACTTTTAAAATACAACATCTACATTGTAATAACATGGGTGATATTAAAAAGGCTTTGTGAGTGTTTGAGGGTTTACTATATTATATCAAGTACAGAACAGAAATGTCAGAGTAATCCAAGAACAGTTAATCAGATTCCTTAGTTGGTTCATTGGGCAGCTGATGGGGGCAATGGGGAAAGTGTTAAATTACTGGGGGGAGAGGTTTCCAAGATACTGTTTTTCATGTTGCATTGTTTCAGGATGCCTCCAAAAAGAGGTTCCACAGGGAAGAAAAAGGGCACCATGTCTTTGGGGCTGCCATCAACATCAGTTGAAGGTCTTCAGCGTGATCGAAGTATTATTTCAGGGTCTGGACTTGCTAGCCAGATTTCGGTGGTTAGGGAGTTTAGGGCAAAGCAGAGAGCCAGGCTCTTAAAATTCCAGAGATTAAAAGCTGCAAAAATTAAAAAACTCAGAAATAGAGGATATCAAGTAGTTCAGTCAAAGACTGGAAGCAGTGCCATCAGTCACAAACGTAAGAAATCATCAAAGCAGTCGCTCAAATCAGCTAAAAAATCAGCTAAAAGAAGGAAGAGGCATAACAGGAGGGTTAAATCCTATGCATCAGAATCTGGGGATTCTTCTTCTGACAGTGACAGTGAGGCCAGGAAACCTCACTCATCTTGTAAGTCACACATTCATCACAAGGATATTTTGGACATTTTAAGCAGTGATTCGTCAGATACATCTTCTAGCAGTGACTCAGATGACACATTGGGGATTTTTAATGATTCTTTGTCTTCTTCGGTTCCGAAACATATGAAGAAAAAGTTTTGGAATAGAGATTATATTAATCTTGCAAACTTTATTATGGGAAAGATGATTCAAATGTTAGCATCAGCTAATAGCATGTATGTAAAAAAATCAAAAGTAAACACTGTCACCTCCTTGAAGAGGGCCCCACAGCAACAGATTTCAAATATTCTTAGTTGGTATAGAGCCTTTCAGTTGTATGCGAGCATTTACTCAAAGAAGTACCCCAACGAGGGGTCTGCAATGTTTCAGTACATGACAATAGTTTAAACTCTGGCGCATAAAGGGCAAAATTGGCTATTGTATGATGAAAAATTCCGCAAGTTGCGATCAAAAAGAAAATTTCATGGTCGAGATTGCATGTGCAGACTCATTTATTTCAGTCTTTGAGTAAAGTCCAGTTTAGCCGGCCGCAGGCTCAAAGCCGGCAGGGAGCCAAAGCATCAATTTCTCTCCTTCCCAAAATGCAACGGTGCAAAGACATATTTTTCGAAGAGGCTTCTGTTGGGATTATCAGCGCCACGGAAGATGCTTGCGGTCTGGTTGTGCAAGATGGCACAGGTGCTCTCAGTGTAACGGGCAGCATGCAGGTTCCGTGTGTCGTAGATCATCCCAACAAGGCAGTTCGGGTCCACACTCAATCACTGTACAGTCCGGTAACCAGCAAATACAGGCAACCCCAATCACCCATTAATCCATCCAACTCCAGTAAAAGTTAGTTCTAGAGGCTTATTTGAATGGATATGAAGCACATAACCGAAAGTATAGCATTGACGGATTCTCACAAGGGTTCCCATTGGGAACAGTTGGCAAGATACCACCATCTTTCTCTACTAATCATTCTTCCGCTCTGTCACATCCTCATTTTGAGGAGGAAAAACTAAGGAAAGAATTAAGGCTAAATAGAATCAAGGGTCCTTTTAAATTACCTCCCTTTTCCGATTTTAAAGTAAGTCCTTTAGGAGTTGTGCCTAAAAAGGACCCCAACTCCTTTAGATTAAATCAAGACCTTTCATTTGGTTTACATGGTATGGCGGTAAATCATTTTATACCCGTGGAAAACTCAACAGTGACGCTTGAAACATTTGACGACGTGGCCAGGTTGGTTTTGTCTTGCGGGGCAAATGCGTTAATCGCTAAGGCTGATATTGAAGAAGCTTACCGTATTATCCATATGAGTCCACTTGATTACCCAAAATTGGGTTTTGCTTGGAAAGGTCAATACTATTTTGAGCGTGTTTTAGTCATGGGTGCATCATCTTCAGTAAGAATTTTTTAATCTTTTTCTAAATCTATCCAGTGGATTTTACAGACAAAATTGGGTGTTAAACATGTTTCGCATATCATAGACGATTTTATTTTCGTCGGCAAGGGCAATTTATCTGAGTGTTTAGAGTCTTTGAAAATTTTTTCAAAATTATGTAATGATATCGGTATACCAATTAAAGAGAAAAAGACAATATTCCCTACAACTTGTGCTCCAATTCATGGCATTGATCTTGATACAGCAGCAATGGAAGCCCGACTTCCTAAAGATAAACTGGCAGAACTTGATGCTTTGCTTCAGAAGTATATGTGCAGAAAGAAAGTAAAGTTAAGACATTTGCAATCCTTATTGGGACACCTAAATTTTGCATGTAAAGTGATAAAGCCAGGGCGCTGTTTTCTTCGTCGGTTATATGATCTCACTTGTGGCAAAATAAATCTAGATCATTACATTAAGCTTAACGTGGCAGCGCGGGCGGATCTTGAAGTATGGGCTACTTTTATACATCAATATAATGGTTGCACTATTGTCACAGATGATCATTTTATATCTTCTAATTCATTGCAGCTTTATACTGATGCTGCTAGATCGAAAGGTTTTGCATGCATGTATAATGAGTATTGGGCATGGGGTGCATTTTCAGATGCAGTTAAACAATTTCATATCAATATTCTGGAACTCTACCCTATTACTCTTGCGGTGTACCTTTTTGGTTGTGATTGGCAAAATAAGAATATTTTGTTCATTTGTGATAATCTGAGCATCGTTCATTGCTTAAACAAACAGACGTCTAAAGATAAATTGATAATGCGAATGTTACGGATAATCGTTTTACAGAGTTTACGCTTTAATTTCTGTTTTGCTTCCAATATATACCTTCAAAATCCAATAGTATCCCGATTTCAGATTATGGAAGCCAAGGCACTCGCAAAACATCTCAAAGACAGTCCAGAGGAGGTCCCGAAAGAGCTTACTCCGGACAGTATTCTTCTGTGAGTTTTGGGGTTATTGAGAGCTTCCCTAGCAGAAAGCACTCGAAAGGCATATATAAGATATTGGGACAGATTTGCTGAATTTTGTTCTCACAATTTCAGATCTAGTTATTTTCCAGCCAGTCCATTGATGATTACAGAGTTTATAGCATATTTATATACACAGAGATATTCCCCGTCTAGCATTTCTAGCCACTTATCTGCAGTTGCATTTTTCCATAAGCTTTCGGGCTATACAGATCCTTGCCAAAATTTTGTTACACAAAGAATATTGCTCGGCTGCAAGAAGTCTTCTCACACAAGTGATATTCGCAGACCCATTCTTTTAACTGATTTGCATAGAATGGTGACAGCATGTTCGTTATTATTTTCAGTATATGAGTGTCTTCTTTACTCAGCTATATTTCTATTAGCATTTCATGGATTCTTTAGGATGGGTGAATTAATAGGTTCTAGTAGAAAGCGTATACATAAAATGTTCAGTTGAAAGATGTTCAGCTGAGGAAGCATTTTTTACAGATTAAACTGCGGCATTACAAGACTAGGCGTTCACAGAGGGCTTTGTGTGTCACAATCGCGGATAAGAAATATAAATTTTGTCCCTTAAAGATTTTGAAACAGTATCTGAAACTCAGGGGCTCCTACTCGGGCCCTTTGTTTTGTTTGAGTGATGGAAGACCAGTCACATCGTCCATATTTAGCAGAAATTTAAGGGAAGTATTTGAATGGATCGGTTTATCCAATAAATTTTATAAAGCTCACAGCTTTCGTATAGGTGCTTGTACACAAGCAATAATGAGGGGTGTTCCTGAGGAAACTGTTATGACTTTGGGATGCTGGTGATCAAGGGCAGCTTTTATATCCGTATCAATCCATATGTTTAGGCACTCTGAGTAGCATCATCTTAAGGTTTTTGTCGCTGTGCGGTTATTTTCTTCTGAGTGACGGATTATTTTAAACACGGTCTAGGGGAGGGACATTGGGGTGTGTCTCTCTCTTGGACTTGAACGGCCTAGACTAGGTCCGATTTTCAATTGGAAAATGTGCGTTGTAGGCTATATATTTGTTTATGTTGCTACATAGAATAAAGTTTATTCAGTCAGTTAGGAGTGAGCGTATCATTGGGGTGTGATATTCTCTCTCCTCTGATCAGAGTGTAACAGAATTAGGACAGCATTTTTACCATACACGTGTTATTGCAGTCTCACTCATTATAAGGTAGGTTTTGTTAAATGTGATACAGAATTTGGATAGTGGACTCATTAGGACTTGTTTTGGGACGGGCATTGGGGTGTGTCTGTCTCTTGGTTAAAGTGTTCATAATGGATTATTCTGAACGCAGACCGACCAGTATAGTTCAGTTAATAATTAATTCCATGAAGATATGATTAAGTATTGCTGATATATCTTATGTTGTACATTTTCATTGTGTGGTCAACTGCGTTGGTATACTTGTTTGGATGCATTCGTATGGCACTGGAAAACGTTATTACTTATTAGGGGTGGTTCTCTGACGAGTTCTAGTTGCTTCCCGACAAGTATTTCCAGCAAATTGTATGGACTTGTGTCTATAAAGTATATATTGCATATGTTGAATCATTAACATATGTATTTCTTCAATGTGTTACCAAAAAAAAAAAAAAAAAAAAAAAAAATAATAATAATAATAATAGGAGTAATAAAACATACTCAGGTATGCAGCTAATAGATATGAGTAGGAATATGGGTTATGTTGAAGCTTTGGGCCTGGACAGTTAAGAGTGTTGTTTGCTTGGCCAGAAGAGTATGCCATAAAGAATGGCATTACTTGCCATCTTTTCTATTAGATAAGTGTAATACAAGCAGATTGGACTTTGATATGCCTGGCTCCGAGGTTTTACTCGTCCGGTACAGCCAGATAATGAATACTTTGGGTTTTTCCTAGGGTTTTCCTATTTCATGCAGTTATATTGCTGTTTATTATGATATTCTTGTCATCAAGTAAATATTTTTGTGTGAGATCTGAGTTACTTTCACAACTGATAACATGGCTGTTTGTTGATGGTCATTGTGTAAGGTTAACAGCAGATGGTATCAATTGTTTATGTTACCAGGCAAATGGATTAAATTTGGTCTCATGGGCAGTTTCCTCTCCCAGCTAGCCTGGTTCCCCTGTGGTTGGCTTGTTTGGTGGTGTGTAGTGGCCAACTTTGTGGCTAGGGACTATTTAATTAACAGTTGTGGTAATGACTGAGTTAAACATCTGAATATGTTGTTTTAAATGTGATTATGGGTTATCAGTTAATAAGATTAGTCAGGAAAAAAAGTCCTTGACATTTTCAAACATATTCATTCTTGTGTCATCATTTGTCCCTAGCCATCAAATGAAACACAGGGTCTCCTGTCTTGCTGTGAGGGAATTGTTGGGCTTGTCCGTTTTAGCCGGTTTAGCTGTTGTGGTATTAGTTTGACAATTAGGTTTAAAGAATATAAAACAAAACAATTTTCCACGAAAATTAAATTTATATTCTTGAAAAGCTAATTGTGAATAGTTGAGTTTTGATTAAATGATTGAAGCCCCTGGATCAGATGTAAATATACTACGTCATTGATAGACTGTTTAGTTGACCAATGAAAAAGCAGTATCGGCGGAGATGGTTAACGCCTTGAATTGCATGAAAGGTGTACAGGTCGGTCAATTAAATTTTCCCGAGCCACCCCGCCACCCACCGTGGTGTGTAGTGGCCAACTTTGTGGCTAGGGACTATTTAATTAACAGTTGTGGTAATGACTGAGTTAAACATCTGAATATGTTGTTTTAAATGTGATTATGGGTTATCAGTTAATAAGATTAGTCAGGAAAAAAAGTCCCTGACATTTTCAAACATATTCATTCTTGTGTCATCATTTGTCCCTAGCCATCAAATGAAACACAGGGTCTCCTGTCTTGCTGTGAGGGAATTGTTGGGCTTGTCCGTTTTAGCCGGTTTAGCTGTTGTGGTATTAGTTTGACAATTAGGTTTAAAGAATATAAAAATACTGTTGACATTTTGTCAAACCTTTGAATGATATTGATGATTGCTTATATATCATGTTAATCCTTAAATGCCTGGCTTGAGTGTGCCCTCCTGCTGGTTGCGTTAGAACATAATTTCGACAAACTTATTCATTCTGCTGTTGTGCTAGCAGAATGAGCAGAATGGGCAAAACGAAAAATCCAAGTCTGTCCACCTGCTGGTCACATCAGGATTTGATGATAAATGATTATTTTCTTCAACAAATTTGTCGATTTTTTCCTTGCTTGTTGAAGCCTGACCAGGAGGGAAATGTTTTCCATGCATGGCTTGAGTGTGCCCATCTGCTGGTTGCCTAAGAACATAATTCCGACAAACTTTTCCATTCTGCTATTCTGCTAGCAGAATGAGCAGAATGGGCAGAACGAAAAATTCCAAGTTTATTTTGTCCTAGATAAACACGGACGGCGATAAACATAATTTCCATGCATGACATGAGTCTGCCCACCTGCTGGTAACACCAGAATATGATGATAAATGTTAATCTTCTTAAAAAAATGTGAGGATTTTTTCCTTGCTAGTTGAAGCCTGACCTAGAGGGAAATGTTTTCCATGCATGGCTTGAGTGTGCCCTTCTGCTGGTTGCCTTAGATGAAACTTTCGACAAACTTTTTCATTCTGCTATTCTGCTAGCAGAATGAGCAGAATGGGCAGAACGAAAAATTCCAAGTTTATTTTTTACTAGATAAACTCGGGCGGCGATAAACATGATTTCCATGCATTCCATGAGTCTGCCGACCTGCTGGTCACACCAGGATTTGATGATAAATATTTTTTTCTCCAGCAAATTTGTGGTTTTTTCCTTGCTAGCTGAAGCCTGACCAGGAGGGAAATGTTTTCTATGCATGGCTTGAGTGTACCCTTCTGCTGGTTGCCTTAGATGAAACTTTCGACAAACTTTTTCATTCTGCTATTCTGCTAGCAGAATGAGCAGAATGGGCAGAACGAAAAATTCCAAGTTTATTTTTTACTAGATAAACTCGGGCGGCGATAAACATGATTTCCATGCATGACATGAGTCTGCCCACCTGCTGGTCACACCAGGATTTGATGATAAATATTTTTTTCTCCAGCGAATTTGTGGATTTTTTCCTTGCTAGTTGAAGCCCGACCAGGAGGGAAATGCTTTCCATGCATGGCTAGAGTGTGCCCTTCTGCTGGTTGCCTTAGATGAAACTTTCGACAAACTTTTTCATTCTGCTGTTCTGCTAGCAGAATTAGCAGAATGGACAGAACGAAAAATTCCAGTTTTATTTTTTACAAGATAAACTCGGGCGGCGATAAACATGATTTCCATGCATCCCATGAGTCTGCCCACCTGCTGGTCACACCAGGATTTGACGATAAATACTTTTTTCTCAAGCGAATTTGTGGAATTTTTCCTTGCTAGCTGAAGCCTGACCAGGAGGATATGTTTTCTATGCATGGCATGAGTGTGCCCTTCTGCTGGTTGCATTAGAACTAAATTTCGAGAAAGTTTTTCATTCTGCTATTCTGCTAGCAGAATGAGCAGAATGGGCAGAACGAAAAATTCCAAGTTTATTTTTAACTAGATATACTCCGGCGGCGATAAACATGATTTCCATGCATGCCATGAGTCTGCCCACCTGCTGGTCACACCAGGATTTGATTATTAATATTTTTTTTTCTCCAGCGAATTTGTGGATTTTTCCTTGCTAGTTGAAGCCTGACCAGGAGAGAAATGTTTTCATGCATGGCTTGAGTGTGCCCTTCTGCTGGTTGCCTTAGATGAAACTTTCGACAAACTTTTCCATTCTGCTGTTCTGCTAGCAGAATAAGCAGAATGGGCAGAATGAAAAATTCGAAGTTTATTTTTTAAACGATAAACTCGGGCGGTGATAAACATTATTTCCATGCATGACATGAGTCTGCCCACCTGCTGGTCACACCAGGATTTGATGATATTTTTTTTTCTCCAGCGAATTTGTGGTTTTTTTCCTTGCTAGTTGAAGCCTGACCAGGAGGGAAATGTTTTCCATGCATGGCTTGAGTGTGCCCTTCTGCTGGTTGCCTTAGATGAATCTTTCGACAAACTTTTTCATTCTGCTGTTCTGCCAGCAGAATGAGCAGAATGGGCAGAACGAAAAATTCCAAGTTTATTTTTACTAGATAAACTCGGGCGGCGATAAACATGATTTCCATGCATAACATGAATCTGCCCACCTGCTGGTCACACCAGGATTTGATGATAAATATTTTTTTCTCCCGCGAATTTGTGGTTTTTTTCCTTGCTATTGAAGCCTGACCAAAAGGGAAATGTTTTCCATGCATGGCTTTAGTGTGCGCATCTGCTGGTTGTCTTAGATGAAACTTTCGACAAACTTTTTCATTCTGCTGTTCTGCTAGCAGAATGAGCAGAATGGGCAGAACGAAAAATTCCAAGTTTACTTTTTAAAAGATTAACTCGGGCGGCGATAAACATGATTTCCATGCATGCCATGAGTCTGCCCACCTGCTGGTCACACCAGGATTTGATGATATTTTTTTTTTCTCCAGCGAATTTGTGGATATCTTCCTTGCTAGTTGAAGCCTGACCTAGAGGGAAATGTTTTCCATGCATGGCTTGAGTGTGCCCTTCGGCTGGTTGCCTTAGAACATAATTCTGACAACCTTTTTCATTCTGCTGTTCTGCTAGCAGAATGAACAGAATGGGAAGAACAAAAAAATTCGTTCTGCTATTCTGCTAACTTTACCATTTCGTTCTGCTATTCTGCTAGCAGAATGAGCAGAATGGGCAGAACGAAAAATTTCGTTCTGCTATTCTGCAATTTTGCTAACTTTACCATTTCGTTCTGCTATTCTGCTAGCAGAATGGGCAGAACGAAAAATTTCGTTCTGCTATTCTGCTATTTTGCTAACTTTACCATTTCGTTCTGCTATTCTGCTAGCAGAATGAGCAGAATTGGCAGAAAAAAAATTTCCTTCTGCTATTCTGCTATTTTGCTAACTTTACCATTTCGTTCTGCTATTCTGCCATTCTGCTAACTTTACCATTTCATTCTGCTATTCTGCTATTCTGCTAACTTTACCGAGTTCAGAAGTAGTTTTCATTTCCGGACGATAGTATTCTTGATTTCAATGAACGTTATATGAAAAACTTTTTGTAATAGGCGAAAGGGAAACAGCCCTGACGAAATGGCAAGGGAGTTTTCACTGTGTATTTGATGAAAAGCATGTCTTTAATGAAATGTCAAAGAAAAGCTTTCAATGAAAACATGTATAATGCCAACGCCAAGTCTTCGGGCTTCCCGGACATTAAACTAAACTGAACTATTTTTATTAAAAAGTGATTACAATACTTAAATAAATACATTGAATGAGTAAGGTATCTTAGTATTATCACGGTACCTCAATTTTTTTCTTTATGATATGAGACGCGACACAACAAAACCAACAAAGTGGTTGTGCGCCCAGTGCAGATTCAGTTCAGCATGGGCATCTGCCCAGTCTATTCAGCGTCTTCGCTAAGCGCTTACAGTAAGTAAGAAAGTTTATTGTAATAAAGGCCACCGGCCCAAAATACATATATAATCATATGTTACATATACATATGAATCAGGACTTGGACGGACACACGGCGCCAGGTGTGTGCAACTATGGTTACGTACCGTTGAGCCACTTGGGTAACGTCGATACGAGAATTGAACAGAACAGAACAAAATATGAATCAGGTAATTAACTACAATACTAAAACTAACATACTCTATCACGTTTGCATTTCCTGTCAAATAATAATAGACGGTTAAACGTTGTACATACACATTTGAAGACTATTATAAGCATATATCTTCAGCGTTTAACAAACTGCTAGGAGTTCAAATAATTACAGAGACAAACTTTGTATATTCAATAATAGTTCTGCCCTTAACTTCTGTGCCTCAATCAAATACTTGCAAATATTCTTAAGCAGTGCAATATTATTTAAATTCATCAAATACCGAAACTTTACATCTGACGGATAGTTATAAAAGTAAGCTGGGATGAATTGTTGTCTTAAGGTATCATATGACGGACATACTAAAAGAAAATGATACTCGTTTTCAATGTCGTATCTACACAGACTACAGATTCTTTCTTCAAGCGGAATATTTTCAATCCTACCCGTGTTTACTTTCAAATCCAAAAACCCACCCCTAAATTTTACAAGCACTTCAACATGGCTCGAAATTGTAATTTCATTCATTAAACGTTCACAACCAAAATCAGTTTTAAAAAGTTTATATGTACGCAGTCTATCCATATCACTAATGTCCCCATACCAATTACTGATATCAATATCTCTATTTCGTTCTTTAAAGATTCTTAAAAACAGAAATTCTTTTCCAACATCTTGATTATACCAAGCATGCCCAAATCCATATCTTAACAAAACATCTCTTAAATCTCTAACCCAGCAATTTGTTCGAGGAGTCACAGTTAGCCATTTCATTGTAGATTGTAACATATCCTAGGAATTCGTTCATCTGACATACGTAGTAAGGGATGAGTCATTTATAATCAGGTGGGGGGGCCGGGTACATTTTCATATGATTCACCAAAATTTTTCCGACCCCCCCAGTCTCACCAGAATTTTTTTGCCGACCCCCCCAAACTGGTGACAAAAAAGTTTATGACCCCCCCTACCCCACCCCACATCCCAGCTACCCTTCACACACACACCATATTACCTATTTTATGTCAGACTGATCTCAATTAAAACCTGTATGAAACATAAAGAACATTTACTTATTCTGACGTTAATTAATCATGCAGATTAATGGTTTCTTTAAATTTTGTCTGCAATTCTTTCCACTCCTTATGCTTATTGGCATCTTGAAAAGTGTTGTCGAATGCTCAATAAACTGTTAATAATAATAACGGGGAGGCAGGGTGTGGGGGTGCAGCCCCCTGAAGCCACAGTAGCTTTGCTGATGACAAGCTGGTATTACAAACACAGGCATTAAATTAAATTGAGAATAAAATCATCATCTCGACATGATTTTATAGACAATTGTACACGTTCTACTGGCCAGCTAATAAAAATATCTGTTTTTTTTTTTTGACAGAGGATGTCCAAGTTTTGAATCATTCCCATAAATGGCCATAGTTTTTAAATTTGAAAGAATAGAGTCTGAAATATTAAGAGTAATGGGGGGTCTGGGGGGCGAAGAAGCTGAAACATTTTTTAAAAATGGAGAGCAATGGAAGAATTCTGACCCCCCCAATATGCTTAATAAAATATATGACCCCCCTACTCCATGGCTTTTTTATTTCCGACCCCCCCCCCAGCACATCACAAAAAAAAATCCGACCCCCCCTAAATGTACCCGGCCCCCCACCTGGTAATAAATGACTCGTCCCTAACCTTAGCCAATACTTTATAAGCTTTCCTGTTCTTATTGTTGTTAATGTATGACACCCTAGTTCGCCTCTAACAAAAACATTCGGTGCTAATTTGGGTACTTTTAGAACATACTTGCAGAAATCATGGTGTACCTTTTCTATATCCAGACTTACATGATTATACCATATTTCGGCCCCATATGTCAGTATAGGCAAGACCTTCGTATCAAATATTTTAAAGAGTAAATTCGCTGACAACGTTCCAAGCTGTGTAAGTTTTGACCTGATGGCAAACAGTGCCTTAGATCCCTGTTCAGCAAGGCATACCAAGAAAGCCTAGAAGACAAAACTAGTCCCAAATATTTGTAGTATGTAACCACTTTGACGGGGATGTCACCGAAAAACCACTTTTCATACCGTCTTAAATAACCACCATTTCTAAATACAATTATGTTGATCCCGGTCTGGCCACATACTTTCGTTTCTCCTTCCGCTGATTCAAGAAGGGCAGTTGTCAGTTACTGGCGAAAGTATGTGCGCTTAGTACTGGTTAACCGCTTAGGAGGTCTAAGCCTGCCCAGGAATAGTGTGGTTAGGTTAACTGACCGTCCCGACATGACCTTAGTTGTTTACCGTGGACGTTAAGCATCAAATCAACCAACCAACCAACAATTATGTTGGTTTTATCCATATTGACTTTAAGTTTGAATTCATTACAATAGTTTTCAAGTTTATTAATCATTCGTTGTAGTTCTATTTTCGTATCAGCAAACATGACTAAATCATCTGCAAATAACAACAAAAAGATTTTACAAAAGTCTTAATCAATACCATGACTATCTGTAGAAACGTAGTCTTTCAAGTCATTTAAGAAATAACAAAACAATAAAGGGGAGATAACACAACCTTGTCTCACGCCATTCATACAGTTAAAATAATTTGTGAGTTCGGAGTCACATTTAACACAGTATTTAACCACAGAGTAAATTGATTTTAACATTTTTAGCATTTTCGTACTAACCCTAGAGGAACTTAATTTGTACCAAAGAATATCTCGATCTATTCTATCGAAGGCCTTTTCGAAGTCTACAACCTTTGTGTCGTAAATACTTTGTTACAATAGTTTGTAAACAAAATAAGTTGTCAATTGTAGAATATGTACGACGAAAGCCTGCTTGTTCTTCCCCTAATGCACCCTTTTGTATACTCCACTGTCTAAGTTAAATAGAATAAAATGGATGTAAATATTTTACTTAACACAGGCTGCAGACAAATACCTCTAAAATTATTGGGGACGGTACTATCACCCTTCTTGTGTATTGGACTTATAATGGATTTTGCCCAGTTCTCTGGGAAAACTGATAGATCATACATTTTGTTAAATAAAAGCACTAAATATGGTATGAATTTATCAGATACTACTTTAAACAATTCAGCAGGAATGCCGTCGATTCCTGGGGATTTTTCATTTTTCAGGTCTTTTATGGACAAATATATTTCTGAACTTGTTATCGGAGAGTCGAGGAGATCATCAACGATTTCCTCTATCGGCTCATCAAAATTGCGTTCTCCAGGAGCATTATCAATATTGTAAAGATTAGAAAAATATTCAAACCATTCTTGTGCAGAAATAGAACAATGCGAAATTTTCGAACCATCTTTTAATGCATTCCAAAAGGTTCTGGGGTCTCTGTCATCGCATGCTCGTTTGAGGGTTAGCGTTCTTTGTTTAATATATTCATTCTTTTTTACACTTGTTAAATTACGATAAGCTTTTCTCGATATCTGATAAGACTGAAGCTCTTCGAGTGTACGATTGCGCCTAAATAACCTCAGTGCTCGCAATGTTTTCTTTCGTAAAGTTTTGCAGCTATTATCAAACCATGGCTGCTTTCGTTTGGGCACAAAAAATCTTTTTGCTGGTAACTGTCTCATACAGTCAGCTGCCAGATAAATACACTCCATCAATTTATCTAATCCGTCTTGAATTTGGTCATTATTTATGAAGTTAAATAGAGCTGAAGATGCTTCTTCCAAATTCTTTGCAATTTCTAATATATATTCTGACCGATATTCTTCATTATATTTATATTTTACATATGAGTGTGTATTACAAGAATTTACTTGATCTACACTTGTATTATTATCATTTCTAGATGCAAGGTGCAAAGTTAATTGTAAAGGCATATGAATCGACTCCAACCTATCACGTACCTCAAAGTCTAATATACTGTTGATCAGTGTACTCTCAACCAAAAAGTAATCTATAACACTTGCAGAGTTGTCTGTTATACACGCAAAATTTCCTGCCTGGGTATCTTTCCCAAACCGCCCATTTACTATCCTTAGACCCGTGGATTTACACAGATCAAGGAGAGACTTTGCCATAAGAATTTAAATCCCTATGATCAAGATTATTTCTGCTCGGTGGAGCCATATCCTCTATGTAATCGTTATTTTCAATCACATATGAAACAGAGTCAGATTGTACATAGTCCGGGTAAGTATCCGTATAGGCATTAAAATCCCCTCCGACAATAAATTTGTGGTGAAAGTATGAGTCTTTAAAAACTGCAATCTCATTTTCAATTATTTGGAAAAGATTTTCTTCCGAATGTACAGAAGATCGTTCTGGTGACATATAAACGAACCCTATAACGAAATTACATGCGGACTGTGAAGACTCTGATTAGACTGGGCGGATGCCCAGGCTGATCTGAGTATTCGCTGGGTGCACATGGCTATTTGTTGGTTTTGTCGTGTCGCGGCTCTTATAAACTGTTATCTCCTCAGCTAAAACGAATTTTGCCAACATGAAATATTAGTATATTATTAACTTGACCTTTTCACCCCGACTAGCGTACGTAAAACATAATTGCTATAAATTCGAGAATTAATAGTTTTCAGTCAAGAACGTCAGTTTAGAGGACAAGTCAATTAGTGTAAACTCGTCAGGGTGTACATGTATCACCCAGGCTGTCAGTTTCTTACCCTGTAGTTACTGTCAGGTAGCCCTCGAAGAAAACCTAGAAACCTTCATTCGTCCCATTTTAGAGTATGCCGATCTAGTTTGGAAAACTGTACTCAGTATAAAGTAAACGGAGTTTCAAAAAATCAAAAGGAAGCAGCTTGTATTTTATCGTACTAAAATCATTTCAATAATTTCTCTGACTGGTAGGGAAACAGACTGAGAAAGCATACACTTATCTCGTTTTTCAAAAAGCAAAATTACTTGTCTTCTTTAGTACCGTCAAGTATTTAATTGGAAATACCACTAATTGTCATTTCTGGATTTTTACAAACTTACTTACAGTTCATACAAATTCAGCTTGCTTTAATTCTTTGTGACTTTCTGCAATATTAAAGATATGGGACTTGAATGAACTTCCAGAACAAACATGAAATTTATAATGCTTAGCTGCTCTTAAGCGCGAGTTCGAATTCAGATATACTGGACAAAAAAAGTTAAGGATCAAACATTTGACTGAAGCTTAAATCATGAAAAATAAATTATTCAAAAATAATTTTCTTTCATTCAATACATCTGTTGAAGCGGCACAGGACTGCATGAAAAATATTGGAATCGGATCACGTGACACGCCAGTAGAAACGAATGAACAGATATACCCCTAAAATTGAAGTGAAAATTGGCACCACCACAAAATTGAATGTCCACGATTCTTGGCTTTGTCCATGCAAAATCATTCCCAGTGCTCATTGATACCTCTGGGAGTCTGAATAACTGCTAGGCAGCTACTCGGTATGCTTTTAGTAAAGCGCTTGAGGCTCCTTTGGGGACTCGTTTGCCATTTTTCATGACGGGTCTGAATTAGCTCTCCAGGAGGTTTCTGAAGCCTTTGATGAATAGAATTGGGGTGTTGCAACATCTGTAAAGCATGTTCAATCTGATTTAAAACTTGTGATCGACTTGACCTGTCCATTCTGACGATTTTCTCTGTCTAAAGCTACTGGTTTATCACAATAACACTGTTAGTATGCGCTTTTTTGTGCGTTAAATGTTTTAATCGGCCGGTGTAAGCAAAAACGGTTACAAACAGACTTTACACAGCTAAATTGTGCATTGCATGCTGGTAATGAGGCCAGGTATGACGCGATTCCATAGAAAAACGAGGAAACAGTTGGCAACAGGTGACGCCAATTCGCAACCTGTTAATTGGACCCATGTTCTTTTCACAGATGAGTCCAGATTGTGTGTAGATATCCACGATAATATGAGAAGGGCATGATGTCTGCCAGGCTCACGTTGTGTGGACTATAAATCAAATCGTCATGTGGAATATGACATGTCTTGAGGAGGGTGGATGATGGCATGGGCCAGCATCTGGGTTGGCAGCTGCGTAGACTTGCGCATGCCAGACAGAGGCGCCCCAATAGGTGTTCGAGCTAAGACTGACATGTTTTGTTCAATTACGAGACCGTTTGCTGAAGTTTATGGCAATGGTACCATCGAATCACGGGGCAAATGTGGTGGACAAGAACCTTCCAACAGAAACAATCGTCCGCAGTGACATGTCAATTCCATAACAAGTTTTAAATTCGATCGAACATGCTTTTAGACATGTTACAGCGCCAATTCTAATCACCAGAGGCTTACTGAAACTCATGGAGAGCGCATCCAGTCCTTTCATGAAAAATGGCAAACGAGTCCCTAAATGGGTCTTTGGGGATTTAGCACAAGCATACCGAGTGGCTATCAAGCAGTTACTCAGGCACTCAGAGGTCACACTGAGAAGTAAAACTCATTTTGCATGGATAAAACCCAAAATAATGGACATTAAGTTTTGTGGCAATGCTATTTTCACTTTGATTTTAGGGGTATGCCTGTTTATTCATTTCTGCTGGTGTGTCACGTGATCAGATTCCAATATGTGTCATGCAGTTTTGTGCAGCCTTGACAGTTGTATTCAACAGAAGAAAATGATTTTTGGAAAATTATTATTTTCGATATAATAATTTCACACAAATGTTTGATCCCTAACTTTTTTGGTCCAGTATATAATAAGAATACCCTCATTCTATTTTGACGGGAAGAGGATTGGGCAGCTTTATCACCTTCGTTTTAAAAACGAACTACACAGTTCCCGTTACAAACTTTTTCCCCAAAATAAAGTAGACAGTCTATTGCGTGTTTGACGAGAAGATGAGGACACAAAACATTTTCAGCGACTTTAAAAATTAAGACAAGAAATCTGTAAAAAAAAAACCCTCACTCAAATGTGCCCCTGGGGTCTAAATTGGCCACGCCCCAGGCGTCATTAGCTCCCATGGACGTTAGAATGGGAAAAATCTTTAAAAAAATCTTCTTCTCTGAAACCATGGTGCCCAGAGTTATATATTTAGTATGTAACAATGTTAAGTGGTCCCCTACATAAATCCTACCAACCAAGCCCCTTGGTTCCAAATAGGACACGCCCACGGGATCATTAGCCCCAACAGACTTCTATTGGGAACAGCTTCAAAGATCTTCTTCTCTGAAACCGTAGAGTCCAGAGCTTATATATTAAGTATGAAGCAATGTCTTGTGGTCTCCTACATAAATCTTCCTAACCATGCACTTTGGGTCCAAACTGGCCATGCACCGGGAGTCATTAGCTCCCATAGACTAATAACGGTAAATGTAAAAAAGATAATCTTCTCTGAAATCATGAGGCCCGGAGCTAATATATGTAGTATGTAGCAATGTCTAGTGGTACCTTACTTAAATTCTGCCGACCATGCCGCTGGGGGCCAAATTGGCCATGCCCCGGGGTCATTAGCTCCCATAGACTTACAATGTGAAAATCTTTAAAAATTTTCTTCTCTGAAACCATGAGGCTCAGGGCTTACATATTTAATATGTAGCAATGTCTAGTAGTCTCCTACATTAATCCTGCCAACAATGTTTTTGGGGTCCAAACTGGCCACGCCCCGGGTGTCATTAGATCCCTTAGACCTATAATGGGAAAAATCTTAAAAAAAAAGAACCTCTGCTCTGAAACCATGAGGCCCAAGCTAATGTAGGTAGTATGTAGCAATGTCTAAAGGTACCCAACTTAAATCCTGCCAACCATTCCTATGGGGTCTAATTTGGCTATGTCCCGGGGGTTATTAGCTTCCATAGACTTACAAAAAGACTTTTTCTAAAAAATCTTCCTCTCTGAAATCCTGAGGCCCAGAGCCTTTATATTTGGAAAGTAGCAATGTTTAGTGGTCTGCAACATAAATCCTGCCAACCATGCCCCTTGGGTCTAAATTGGCCACGCCCCAAGGGTCATAAACTCCCATAGACTTTAGAATGGGAAAATCTTAAAAATCTTCTTCTCTGAAACCATGAGGCTCGTAGCTTATATATTTAGTATGAAGCAATGTTTAGTGGTCTCATGAATAAATCCTGCCAACCAAGCCCCTTGGATCCAAGTTGGCCACGCCCCGTGGCTCATAGGCTCCCATAGACTTATAATGGGAAAAGCTTCGAAAGTCTTCTTCACTGAAACAATGTGTTCCATAGCTTATAAATCCTGCCAACCATGCCCTTCGGGTCCAAATTGGTCTCGCACCGGGGTCATTAGCTCCCTTAGACTTATAATGGGAAAATCTTAAAAAATCTCCTTCTCTGAAACCATGAGGCCCAGGGCTTATATAATTAGTATGTAGCAATGTTTAGTAGTCTGCTTCATAAATCCTGCCAGCCTGCTTTGGGGATCATGCCCCGGGGGTCTTTTGCTCTCATAGACTTATAATGGGAAAAACTTAAAAAATCTCCTTCCCTGAAACCATGGGGCCTGGAGCTTATATATGTAGTATGTAGCAATGTTTAGAAGTCCCCTGTATAAATCCTGACAGTCAAGCCCCTTGAGTCCAAACTGGCCTCACCCAGGGGAGTCATTTGTTTATATAGAGCTATATAGCTAAAGAACCTTCAAAAATCTTCTCTAAAACCATGAAACCCACAGCTTATATATTTAGTATGTTGCAACGTTTGATAATCCCCTGCATAAATTCTGCCAATCAAGCCCCTGGGGTAAAAACTGGCCTCTTCCAGGGGAGTCATTTGTTTATATAGGGTATAACTAAAAAAACTTAAAAAAAATTCTTCACTGAAACTAGGACTACCAAGATATTTATTATGTGGCAATGTTTAGTGGTATACAAAAATCCTGCCAATCATGCCCCTGGGGTCCAAACTGTCCATGCCCCGGGGCTCATTTATTACATGTAATATTGCATTTAAGAGCTAAAATGACAAACGACTTCGTCTCTGGAATCACTGCCAACCATGCAGTCAAAACATTCTGGGGGTAGGGTGTAGGGCGGGGGTTGGGTGTTTGGCTCACATTGATACTCAGGTGAGCGATCGTTGCCCTCTTGGGTTACTTGTTTTTTTTTCTTACTCTGTAACATATAATGTTAGTTTTATTGAAATATATGCATAAGCATACCCCATCGATTACCGGTACATATATTTTTCATGTTTTTTTTTTTTTTCAAGAAATTCAATTTTCCTGATTTTTTTTTTAGAAATGTAAAAAAAAATACTTCCGACAAACAGCCACCGCCAGCATCTTCAAAAGAAAGAAAATCAAAATGCTGTGTGTGTCGCACCGGGAGAGGGGGTGGGGCGGAAGGCTTTATTTCATTGAACGACTGTTGAGTGATGTATAGATATGTTAGTCTGTACAAGAGTTGAACATATGTCTTTGCGACAAACGCCGCACAACATTAAACTTGATCGCATTTGGATATCTGGCATACTTCTAGTGAAACAAGAATTGTCAGAAGACAATAAAGCGCGACTTTGCGGGAGTTTGACTATAACAAGCGCAAGTACCGGCCAAGTGAAATGAGATTAGCTGCAGTGTCAAAATAAACAGTTCTCCTAAGAGTAATTCAAACCTCTCAAATATTGCAAAAGATATGACAATATCAATGAACAGTAAAATATAGGTCACAGTCACCTAGAAGTAACATGAAGTCAGTCACTGTATCTGAATGTGCCATTATACCAAGTATAATAAAAGTCAATGAAATTTTTCCAGACATATTGGCTTAAATCACTGGACCGTGAAATGCAGGTCACACTGACCTACAATTAGTATGAGTCACCAACAGTGTCAGCTCATACCCACAACCCAAGTATAATGCAAATCCATGTTTAAGTGTTAGAAATATGATGCAAAATCACTGGACCATGAAATATAGGTCACACCGACCTACAATTAGTATAAGGTCACTCACAGTGAGAGCCCAAACCATTAACCCAAGTATAATGCAAATCCATATAATGCAAATTGTTAGAAATATGAGGTATTATCAATGGACCATGATATATATAGGTCATGATGACCTTCAACTAAGATGATACCATTCATAGTGTCAGCCCACACCATGAAACGCAGTATAATGCATATCCATAAGCTGGTGATAAAACATGTGGCAAAATCACTGGACCATGAAATAGGGATCACACTGACCTACAGTCAGTATGAGGCCATTTACAATGTTAGCCCAAACCATTAACCGAAATATAAGTTCAATACATAAAATATTGTCATAAAATATGAGCAAAATCATTGGAAGATGTAATATAGGTCACTGTGGCCTACTGTTAGTTTGAGATCAAAGATGTAATATAGGTTACTGTGACCTGCTGTTAGTTTGAGGTCAAACATCCGGTCATTGGCAGTCATTATCGCAAACAATCATGTTCGTACATCAAGACCATGATATATAGGTCAATGTGACTTACTGATTGTTTGAGGTCAAAACTTGGGTCATACTTAGTCATTATCCCAAGCAATTATATTTTTACATCAAGGTATAAGGAAAATTTACTGCACCATGTGTCCTGCTGTTAGTTTGAGGTCGAACTTTGGGTCATACTTAGACATTTTTTCAAGCTATCATATAAAACCATCAAACAGTTTTCAAGATATTAGGTAAAATCACTGGACCATGAAATATAGGTCATTGTGACCTACTGTTAGTGTGAGTTCAAACATCTGGTCATACTGAGTCATTATCAGAAGCAATCATGCTTGTGCATCAAATAGTCTTCAAGTTAAAAGGCAAAGTCACTGGACCATGAAATATAGAACAATGTGACCTACTGTTAGTTCGAGGTCAAACAGCCGGTCATACTGAGTCATTATCCCAAGCAATCATGTTCTTACACCAAACATTCTTCAAGATATAAGGCAAAATCACTAGACCATGAAATATAGGTCAGTGTGACCTACTGATTACTTGAGGTCAAACTTTGGCCCATACTGAGTCATTATCCTAAGCAATCATGTTCGTATATCAGATAGTCTCCAGAATATAAAGCAAAATCACTTGACCATGAAACATAGGTCACTGTGAACAACTGTCAGTTTGAAATTAAACTTTGAGTCTGACTGAGACCTTATCCCAAGCAATCATGTTCATACATCAAATAGTCTTGAGGATATAAGGCAATATCACTGAAAGATAAATACAACTGCTCGCCATGCATCGCTGCTTTCAGTAGATCTTCCCTAGACGTATCTATGGAGCAGTTTGAAGACTCTAGGCCTTGTGATTACTTAGAAACTGGGCTAAACGCAACAGATGAATATTTTTCTATGTTCAGTCAACCGTGAAATAAAGGTAATGGCCCGATATGCATCGCCGATGTCAGTAGATCTTCTTGTATGTATTGAGCAAGTTCGAAGACTCTAGCCCTTTCGGTTACTAAGAAACGGAGCTTAACAGGTGACTTTTTTAAGTTCAACTAACCTTGAAATATAGGTTATGGCACGATATGCATGGCTGCTGTTAGTATATCTCCTCGAGATGTACATGTATCTATGGAACAAGTTTGAAGACTCTAGTCCCTGTGGTTACTTGGAAACTGAGCTAAACCCAACAGGTGAGTATTTTTATATATGTTCAATCAACTGTGCAATATAGGTCATGGCTTAACCCAACAGGTATTTTCAGCTCACCTGAGCCGAAGGCTCAAAGGTGAGCTTTTAGTATGGCAATGCTCCGTAGTCCGTCCGTCGTCCGTCCACCATTTTTTCAAAGGTCTTCTTCTCCAAAACCGCTGGGCCGATCAAAGTCAAATTTTATATGGAGCCTCCATGGGCTGGGGGAACGAAAGTTTGTTCGGGGTATCTGGGTCACATGACCAAGATGGCCGCCACGCCCATATATGGAAAAAACCCTTCAAAAATCTTCTTCTCCAGAACCAAAAGGCCTATGACCTTGAAACTTTGTATGTAGCATTGGGCATGCGGCCCCATCATAGATCATATGGAGTCTCAGTGGGATGGGGGAACGAAAGTTTGTACACGGTCACATGACCAAGATGGCCGCCATGCCCATATATGGTAAAAACCCTTCAAAAATCTTCTTCTCCAGAACCAAAAGGCCTATGACCTTGAAACTTGGTATGTAGCATTTGGCATGCAAGCCCATCATAGTTTATACAAATCATGACCTTGCGTTGACCTTGACCTAATTTAGGGCATGATCAACTTTGGTACGTTAGGCTTTTACATGGGAAAATGCTTAAACAGTGGATTTCTCAGAAACTATTTAAATCTAAGGTACAATACTTGGTATACATGGTCAACTTAATGACCAGATGAAGATATTATGTCACTAAAGGTCAAGGTCATTCCGTCGGACTATCCGTCGTCAAGATTTTCATACAGCATCTCTGAAACCACTGGTTTGATTGAAGCCAAATTTTATATTGAGTTACAGTGGGATGGGTTAACGAAAGTTTAGACCCGGGGTCGGGGTCTCATGACCAAGATGGCCGCCATGCCCATATATGGTAAAAACCCTTAAAAATCTTATTCTCCAGAACCAAAAGGCCTATGACCTTGAAACTTGGTATTTAGCTTTGGGCATGTGGGCCCATCATTGTTTATACAAATGATGACCTTGCGTTGACCTTGACCTAATTTACGACATGGTCAACTTTACTATGTTAGGCTTTTATATGAGAAAACGCTTATACAGTGGATTTCTCAGGAACTATTTAAGTCTAAGGTACAATTTGTGGTATACATGGTCAACTAAATGACCAGATGAAGATATTATGTCACTAAAGGTCAAGGTCATTCCGTCGGACCATCCGTCGTCAAGCTTTTCAAACATCTTCTCCTCTGAAACCACTAGGCCGATTAAAGCCAAATTTCATATGGAGTCTCAGTGAGATGGGGGAACGAAAGTTTGTGGCCGCCATGTATGCCCATATATGGTAAAAACCCTTCAAAAATCTTCTTCTCCAGAACCAAAAGGCCTATGACCTTGAAACTTGGTATGTAGCATTGGGCATGCAAGCCCATCATAGTTTATACAAATCATGACATTGCGTTGACCTTGACCTAATTTAGGGCATGATCAACTTTGGTACGTTAGGCTTTTACATGGGAAAATGCTTAAACAGTGGATTTCTCAGAAACTATTTAAATATAAGGTACAATACTTGGTATACATGGTCAACTTAATGACCAGATGAAGATATTATGTCACTAAAGGTCAAGGTCATTCCGTCGGACTATCCGTCGTCAAGATTTTCATACAGCATCTCCTCTGAAACCACTGGTTTGATTGAAGCCAAATTTTATATAGAGTTACAGTGGGATGGGTTAACGAAAGTTTAGACCCGGGGTCGGGGTCTCATGACCAAGATGGCCGCCATGCCCATATATGGTAAAAACCCTTAAAAATCTTCTTCTCCAGAACCAAAAGGCCTATGACCTTGAAACTTGGTATTTAGCTTTGGGCATGTGGGCCCATCATTGTTTATACAAATGATGACCTTGCGTTGACCTTGACCTAATTTACGACATGGTCAACTTTACTATGTTAGGCTTTTATATGAGAAAACGCTTATACAGTAGATTTCTCAGGAACTATTTAAGTCTAAGGTACAATTTGTGGTATACATGGTCAACTAAATGACCAGATGAAGATATTATGTCACTAAAGGTCAAGGTCATTCCGTCGGACCATCCGTCGTCAAGCTTTTCAAACATCTTCTCCTCTGAAACCACTAGGCCGATTAAAGCCAAATTTCATATGGAGTCTCAGTGAGATGGGGGAACGAAAGTTTGTGGCCGCCATGTATGCCCATATATGGTAAAAACCCTTCAAAAATCTTCTTCTCCAGAACCAAAAGGCCTATGACCTTGAAACTTGGTATGGAGCATCGGGCATGCGGGCCCATCATAGTTTATACAAATCATGACCTTGTGTAGACCTTGATCTAATTTACGACATGGTCAACTTTGGTACGTTAGGCTTTTATATGGGAAAACGCTTATACAGTGGATTTCTCAGAAACTATTTAAGTCTAAGGTACAATACGTGGTATATATGGTCAACTAAATGACCAGATTGAAGATATTATGTCACTGAAGGTCAAGGTCATTTTGTCGGTCTGTCCGTCATCAAGATTTTCAAAACATCTTCTCCTCTGAAACCACTGGTTTGATTGAAGCAAAATTTCATATGGAGTCTAAGTGTGATCGGGGAATAAAAGTTTGTTCTCGGGGTCTTGACCAAGCTGGCCCCCATGCCCGTGGATGGTAAAAACCCTTCAAAATCTTCTTCTCCAGAACCAAAAGGCGTATGACCTAGGAACTTGGTATGTAGCTTTGGGCACTCAAGCCCATCATAGTTTATACAAATGATCGTGCGTTGACCTAATTTATAACACTGTCAACTTTGGTACATTATGTAGGCTTTTATATGGGAAACAGTTGATTTTTCAGAAACTATTTAAGTCTAAGGTGCAATATTTGGTATATATGGTTGACTAAATGGCCAGATGAAAATATTTTGTCGTTAAAGGTCAAGGTCATTCTTTGACTTTTGTACACAGTCATTGGGATTCTGTCACCCGTCAACATTTTCAAACATCTTCTCAGAGGCCACTAGGGTCAATTGAAGCCATATTTCATATGGAGCTTCACCGGCTTAAAGGAACCATAGTTTGTTCAGATGGTCTTGGTCACTTGACCAAGATGGCCACCATGCCCATATATGGTAAAAACTCTTCAAACGTCTTTTTCTCAAGAACCGAAAGGCCTATAACCTTGAAAGTTGGTACCAGTATGTAGCATTGGGCACTCAGGCCCATCATAGTTTATACAAATGATTACTGTATTTCATATGGAGCTTTAATACTGGGTCAGAGGAATTAAAGTTTGTTCAGATGGTCATGGTCACATGAATATGGTGGCCACCACACCCATATATGATAAAAACCCTTCGGAAATCTTTGTCCAGAAACAAAGGCCCAGTGACCTTGTGGCTTGGTATATAGAATTGGGACTCAACATTAATCCCCAAGGGAGCCTGGTTATCTGCCCCTGCCCTGGTGCTATATACATGTATAAAAGCATTAAAATATATATCAGGACCAAGTGTGAGGTGAGCTACAGGACCATTGGTCCTCTGGTTTTAAGTTCAACCAACCTTGAAATAAAGGTTATGGCACGATATGCGTCGCTGCTGTTGGTTCAATAGATCTTCCTCAGATGTATCTTTGGAGCAAATTTTAAGACCCTAGCCCTTGCGGTTACTTAGAAACTGAGCTAAATGCAGTAAGTGATTTTTTTTCTATTTTCAGTCCACCGTGAAATATAGGTAATCGCCCAATATGTATCACTGCTTTCAGTATATCTTTCCCAGACGTATCCAAGGAGCAAGTTTCAAGACTCTAGTCCTTGCAGTTACTTAGAAACTGAGCAAAACGCAACAGGTGAATATTTTCTTATTCAATCAACCGTGAAATTTAGCCCAGAGCCCGATATGCATCGCTGCTTTCAGTAGATCTTCCCCAGACGTATCTAGTGAGCAAGTTTGAGGACTTTAGCCTTTACCCAGAAACTTACTTAGTTACTTAGAAACTGAGCTTAACGCAACAGGTGAATTATTGTTCTATGTTTAATAATCAACCGTGCAATATAGGTCATGGCCCGATATGCATCGCTGCTTTCAGTAGATCTTCCCCAGACGTATCTAGTGAGCAAGTTTGAAGACTTTAGCCCTTACTCAGAAACTTACTTAATTACTTAGAAACTGAACTAAACGCAACAGGTAAATTATTTTTTCTATGTTTAATAATCAACCGTGCAATATAGATCATGGCCCGATATGCATCGCTTTTTTCAGTAGATCTTCCCCAGACGTATCTATGGAACAAGTCTGAAGACACTAGCTCTTGCGGTTACTTAGAAACTGAGCTAAACGCAACAGGTGAGTTATTTTTCTATGTTCAGTCATCCGCGAAATATAGGTCATGGTCCGATATGCATCATTGCTTTTAGTAGAGCTTCCCCTGACGAATCTATGGAGCAAGTTTGAAGACACTAGCCCTTGCTTACTTAGAAACTGGGCTAAACGCACCAGATTAATATTTTACATATGTCACGGACTCTTAAAAAATCTCACGCCCGGGCCGAGGATCGAACCCGGGACCTTTCGATCTAAAGTCTCGCACTCTACCACGTCGCTATAAAAGCCGGCTTGTACCGCAAGGCAGTACAAGTGTATTTTATACCTAACCTTTACCCTATGACATTCTCCCCCTCCATATTGAATTCGTCCTCGAATTCTCAAGAGTACAAGAATCACTTGAAATGAGACTTAAGGAGTTCTAATGCACATGTGGGTCATTTACGTTGGGCGCCATTTGTCACGGACTCTTAAAAAATCTCACGCCCGGGCCGAGGATCGAACCCGGGACCTTTCGATCTAAAGTCTCGCACTCTACCACGTCGCTATAAAAGCCGGCTTGTACCGCAAGGCAGTACAAGTGTATTTTATACCTAACCTTTACCCTATGACACATAGGCGCACGCGCACTAGAACGCGTACGCGCACCGGACGCACACGAAGGGTATTGCATGTCCGTCTTTGCTTTCCAGAAAAGTGTGCATGCAGGTATATTCGTGTTGCTGGTTGCAGCGTTTTAGGCCTTTCTTTTAACACAGTATTCGAAACCGTGCTCTCCGAGCGGATTATGTTTAATATGAGAACACGTACAGTGTAAGCCATCTAAACCAGGACCCGGTTGTATCAAACTTTAATGACAAATTAAACCGTCATTAAACCGCCATTAATTAACGCGTTATTATATTCGGTTGTATGAAACTTTTAATGACGCGACTTCGTCATTATCTCTTCATTAACTTAATGATGGTCTGGGGGTATCTTTAAACCGTCATTAAGCAATTCAAGATGGCCGCCATCGTCCGATTCGACCTCGATATTTCGGAAAAGCGACCATTTTAAAGACAACACGGTCGATGTAGAATGCGAAGGAGATGGAAATTCGTGAAAAGAAACCAGATACCTCGATCTGCAATTGTTTCCATGCAGAGCAAGAACCTAAAGCCATTCAAATGTCATACAGTAGTTGTTAGTTATCCAAACTGAAAGCTTGGTACATTTTCCTTTAAAAAATTGCTTCTTTCCCGTTGGCATCGTAAAAACTTGTATGTAAACATTATTGAAGTCCAATTTGTTTTGAAAAGTATCGACCAGCTGCTCACGACAAGATGACGTCATAAGACAACAGGCAGCGCACAATCAATATCTAAGGACTTTTGATAGAACTTATGACCCGATTCGACTTGATGCCCAATAAACTCTATTGAACTAAACTTTCTAACTTCTAAGGTTGTTGGATTTCCGGGAGCCTACACACCGGGCTATCGACGTTGAATAAACGTTGATTAAATACTGATTCAACGTTGTGTGCCTGCAGCGTAGGCTATGATTTGATGCTGAACGTCCACGGTAAACAGCTATGGTCATGTCGAGACGGTCAGTTAACCTAACCCACAGGCTTTTGACGCTCAGTCAATACAAAATCATCCAAAGCCAAATGGTGAACTGTTATTAAGCTTCAGAGGCTGTGGTATTGGTTCCATTGATGCTACGTCAATGTCAAGTGTGCCTAACCACACTATTCCTTGGCAGGCTTAGACCTCCTTTAGAAGCGGTTAATCTGTACTAAGTGCACATACTTTCGCAAGTAACTGACAACTGTCCTTCTTGAATCAGCGGAAGGAGAAACGAAAGTTTGTGGCCAGACCGGGTTTCGAACCCAGGACCTCTGACTTATGAGTCAGGTGCCCTACCGATTGCTCTACGCGGCCAGGCGGGTAGGCTGTGAACCCCTTTGTATGCATGACGTGCATATTCCATATTCTAGGCGCCTATTCATCGGACCTACAGCATTAAAATCACGTTGTGTGCCTGCTACGTAGCCATGTGTATGCATGACATCCTATTTCGGATGCCTGCACGTCGATGATACAACGTTGAATGAACGTTGTGTGTCTGCAGGTAATGCATCATTTGTAAGTTTTCCGCATTCTTGGAGTCTACACAACTGAGTACATTGAATCAACGTTATGTGCCTGCAAGGTATGCACCCCTTCATATGCATGGCACCCTCATTCTAAGAGCCTACACGTCGGGCACACAACGTTGAATCAACGTTGTGTACCTGCAGGAAATGTAGGGAGACCGAGGATAGTTGATGCACTTTTTAGACTTTTTGATATATCTCGTGACCGGACTGGCCAATTTTGACCATCTCTGTGTATACTAAAAGCTCTGTCTTTTCTGCATTTAAAATAAAATAGTAATCCTTGAATTTTGGTATATTTCCCCACCGTTTAAGTAGATTTCTTTGGCAAGTTGAATGCATCAACTTGCCCCAGTAGTGGGGCATGTTGATGCAACGCTTGGGGCAAGTTGATACAGATTTTTTTCTTGCCCTTAGAAGTCTATGCAACAACTACTACAGTAAGTTGAGCGTTTCTATGGACAGATTGGGGTTTCCTTGCTTCTTAGATGCATTTAACAAAACTATTTTAGCCATTGCAGTTATCTCCAGCAAAAGATCTCTAGAAGGGATGTTTGTGAATGAATAGTTTTACGATAAAATGATCAAAACATTCTGTACTTTTAGAACATTTTACGGGGTAATATCTTTTCACTGTCATAGATGCTGTATTGAATGAGCCGGGGCCCAGCAATTCGTACAATTTATATATGCATCCAGCAAAGACAGACCAGCCTGTGCATCAGCACAGTCGGTCAGTCTTCACTGGCCACACGAAAAGGTATGGGTCATTAGCTATCCACAGAGCGCACAGCAGAGACTCTGATCAGATGCGCAGTTTGTATTGAATTTTCGCTGGGCGCACATGTAAATTGTGGGAATTGCTGTGATATGGCTGGAAATGCCATTGAATATTTGTTTGAATATAATAAAATAAATCGCAGTCTAAGAATTCCGAAATGCATAAACTATTGTACATTGTCCTACATTAGTTAAAGATCAAGCCCATCCAAATATTGTGAACAGCTCATGCAGTCTAATGGAATTCTACGGTGCATCAACATGCCCCATGCTCATTGCATCAACTTCAATATGTCAATAGCATGTCTGCGAGGTTTGAAAAAGATCCATTGAAAACTGTGGGAAGAGTTGATTACATAAACTCCATACCGTACAATGCCAAAATTTGCATAAAATTACTAAGTACTAAGTTAAAAAGGCGGTAATTCTGTTAAAATTAATTCTAGCTCCATCAAAAACCCACATGCACATCAACAATACGTCCACAGCATGTATTGAAGCTTTGGAAAAGATCCATAGAAAACTGTGAGAGGAGTTGATTACACAAACCGCATACCCTACAATGCAACAATTTGCCTAAAATGACTAAGTTCAAAAGGCCATAATTTTGTCAAAATTAATTCTAGCCCCATCAAAAACCCACATGCATATCTTCAATATGTCCACAACATGTATGCAAAGTTTGAAAAAGATCCATTGAAAACTATGGGAGAGGTTGATTACACAAACTCTATACCCTAACTTGAGTGTGACGAACGGACGGACGGACGGACAGACAGGAGCAAATCTTAATTCCCCCTGACTATCGTCACGGGGGCAAAAAAAAAAAAAGAAGAAAGAAAATAGCCTTCTGCATTTTCGGCTGACATTTTAGATATCAGTCTGGTATGGGATGTTTTTTTGTTTTTTGTTTTCTTCTGTAAAACGTATGTTGTGCCCTATTGAAAATCATCTGGCGATGTTGAAGCGACTCACCAGTCGGTTCTGATTGGATTGAAATATCTTATGGGCTAAAACAAAAAACACCACGCTCTATCCAATGACTCGCGGCGAGAAACTACTATTTGTACCGACCATTTCATGAAGAGACAAGGGGAATAATACATTTGAATACTTCTGAGTACAAGAACATATGAGCCGCGACACGGAAAAAAAACACAAAAAAAAACAATAAAGTGGCTGTGCGCCCAGCGCAGACTCAGATCAGCCTGGGTATCCGCCAAGTCTGATCACAGTCTTCGCTGTCCGTGGTTGTGCGTCCAGCACAGACTCGGATCAGCCTAGGCATCAGAGTATTCGCTGTCCGTATGGAGGTAGCTTAGACCCTTTAAGTGCTTAGCAAAGACTCTGATCAGTCTTGGTGGATGCCCAGGCTGAACTGAGTCTCCGCAGGGCGCACAACCACTTTGTTGGTTTTCTAATGTCGCGGCTCATATTATAAAATTTATAAAAAAATAACAATAGTAAAGATTTAACACCAAAGTGTTTGCTATAGCATCGTCTCATTCCCTAGATATTCGTTTTTCTTCCGAAACAAGTTTCCAAACCAGGGGTCGGGCCTACTCTTGAAGAAGACAATGGATTTGTGTACTGATCCCGAAATGAAATATTTTGGTAAATTTATTCTGTTGTCGATAAGTTGCTTTTATTGAAGTATAGCATGCAGGCCAAGCCCTAGCCTCCAATTTCAGAGTCCGCATCCGATGACAGAAAAAGAACATGAAAAATTAATCCAAGCCTGGTTTGACTGTGAAAAGAATGAAAACGAGTTTTGCTGATGAATCATGTACCATTTACAGTGTGTATATCTGGTATATTTTGCCCTCCCCATGAATAGAAAAAAAAAAAGAAAAAAAAAAGAAAAACAAGACCTGTCCGCAGTACAGGATAGCTCACCTGACAGCGCCTTGCCCATCATATAAAAAATTTTAACGTAAAACTTAAACATTTTGCAAACGCCGACGCCGTCGCCGCCGCCGCCGGGGGTAGTGCAATAGCTCTTCCTGTACATTCGTACAGGCGAGCTAAAAAAAGATCTAGATCTTCTGCTTAAAACCGTAAATAAATTACTGGTATGCTGTCGTTTAGATCACCTATTTCATATGACGTAAATCTGTTACGTCATAAATAGAACCGCGTGATCACTAGCAGGGGAGACAACTTTTATGACTTCCTTTTTTTTCCTCGGCTGGCATGGCCCATTTGGAGGGGGCCTTAAGAGTAAAGCAGTTTTTGTTTTTCGCTCTTTCCTTTGGGAGTTGGTCCCGGTTTGGAGTGGCGACTGGCTGATTGGGGATGTTTATGTTGCTTCCCCTGAAGGTGTACCCATTCACCTTAATGTAATATACTTGAAATTTACTTATTAGGAGTGGTCGGGTCAGGCGATGGTGCTGGGTAATTTTCAGTGCCGGGGCGTCCTACACATTTGGATAAGAGTAGGACAAGGGCCAACTGTGCTTGCTCGATATAGACTGAAATACGGTCTCAAACAGCCGTTAAACCCAAAACAACCCACCGACAAACTTATTTAATCCTGCAATTGTTTCTGATTTCATTTGATCGTTTCAAGGAAGGGACAACTTTGCGATGAAATTGAGAGATAGTCTTTATTTATCTTATTTTCTACTTATTTATCATTGTTCTTTTCTATTTGTTAAACATTTTAATGAATATTAAATGTTGTTAAATCTGCGGTGCGAACAGATGCAGAAAAAGATCAAGCACTCAGGAATAACTAGATAATACTGGTGGGAAAAGATTTTAATTGCTTAACCAGTGCGCGAAAATCCAATTAAATAGCACGCAGTCTTAATAACGTCACGTTATGATGTTCCAATGACGTCAGATTTAATGACAAACTCGTCATTAGCGCTTCATTAACTAATGATGGTTTAATAAACGTTTGATACAACCGGACTTAATGCCGTCATTAACTAATTTGTCATTAGGACTTTAATGATAGATTAGCGGTTAATTTGTCATTAGTTTAATGATGGTTTGATACAACCGGGTCCTGTTGCTGAATCAAGATGACAAACAGCACAGTGAAGTGTTACAAGTTTAGCTTTTGAAAAAGCTTGAGAGGTTATCCCCTAGCAAATGAATCTATAGGATGCAAGTAGTAAAGCAGAAAATTTGCAGCAATACAAGTTAACTTTGTTGTATGCTTGGATTTGTTGAAGCTGTAGGTAAGTGGCGAGTTTGACAGCTTTTTCTTTTTGTCTAGTGATTGCTTGTGACAGGTATTAACTTTTGTTAGATGACCTGTACTGTTTAGTAATGGCTCTTCGTAAGTGGACTGGTAAGTGCTTGTATTAGGTGAGATTCTTGTATTAGGCGAGATGAAGTGTTCAGGATAAGTTTTACAGCTCATGTCTTAGCAATGCTGGAAGGGACCCTGCAGCTGGGGCCGCCAAACTATGGGAGCAAATACCGGTAAATAGTGGAACCTGCATTTAGCGTTAATCAAGTAGAACTTGTTATTGATCTGTACTGTTAAGTGATACATTGTAACTGAACTTTCAGGTAACTGTTTGTGTAGGGTGAGATAAAGTGTTTTAAGATATAAGCTATAAAGCTATATACATTAGCGATGCTGGCGAGAACCCTGTAGCAGGGAGTGCCAAATGTAGAAGTACCGGGAAATAGTGGGACCTGTTTTAAGCAAAAGGAAACGGCGTAGCGTACAATCGAGTACGAATTCCTATCTTAATATGGTTATCCCCGAGAGGATAGCCAATAACATTTTACTTAAGAAGATTATTGATTATTCAGGTATGCCTATAAAGGCAGCATTTTGAGTATAAAGGCAGAATACTACGGGGGTAATATCAGTTTGGCTTCCTGTGCTTTCAACCGAGTCAGTCACTTACCATACATGCAAAAGTGGCTATCGACCGAGACAATCGACAGCAATATCAGCTCAGTTGACAGCCATTAACAATAGTACCATTTACCGTTATTGGTACTCGAAAGCCACTTTGTATAGTACAGACTCGGTCGAAAGCGCAGGTAGCCAAATTGGTATTACCCCCGTGATAGTCTACAGATACCATTTGTGTGTTTGATCCCAGAATTTGAACTATGCCTTCGACTAAACCAATTCATCAATTTATGCGTACACCAAATCACCAAATTTTTGGCACACAAGGACTTCTATGATTAAGGCGAGGAATCTCCCCATTAGACCGGCGCGACAGGTCGAAATTTTCAGAAGTATAAAGTGTGCAAATTTTTACTTAGCAGCGCTTCCACAAATATGTAAACCGTGTGAAATCAGATCATTTGTGATTCAGACCCAAAGACATGCGGAGATAATCCAGTCTGACCCTACCTACCCTAAATTCAAGGTTTTCGCATACCTCATTTTTGAGGTAATAAAAATATTGAAATCCGTCAGTCATTCCATACATTTTTGTCATACATGCATGCTAAATACACGCATATCACAATACAAAGCAATTATTTTCTTCTTGTTACGCTTGATTGGCATTTAAACCTGCAAAACCATGTTTATACTTCCGGTCAATGCGGTCAAAAGAGAACGCTTCACTATAACTAAAATACAAGTACTTCCCCCCCTCCCCCCCCCCCCCCCCCCCGTGACCCAGCTTTTCCTTCAGGCAGCAGACTTATACGATGCAATTACGCAATATATATGAGTGGGAAGCTGGGTCACGGGGGGGGGGGGGGGGGGAACGATACTCAGTAAGCTAATGAAGAAGAATGGTCAACAGTAGCACTGTGATCTTCAAGGATTAAATTGTGTACTATGACCTTGAAATGAGTTCAAGGTCACATACACATAGTCAAAACTATCCAGTGGTGTCTGTTATGTAAGTAATGTAAATCAAAAAAAAGGTGAAATGCATACAATAAATCATTATTTCAACGATTATTTTGAAGATAATTTACAATTTATCTCAACAATGACGTCAACGTCAACGTCTGTTTAACGTACTTTACATTGACAGAAACACTTGAAAATTCATTTGTCATGCAAGTTACATGTCATAGTCATAAATGCAAAGCATAAGAGAGTGATCCGTATAACTTTTTCATCATGGGGAAAGTTCACGCCTTAAGCATAGAAGTCCTTTGAATACTAAGAAAACGCTGACAATGGATGTTGGCTTGTTGTTATATTTTTTTATCCCCTCCTCCCGCCCCCCCCCCCAAAATAGCAAATTGAGTTCGAGAGGGGGGGGGGGGGTATACTGTTTTCACATTGTCATTCCGTCCGTCTGTCCGTCCGAAATGCTCATGGTTTCCGCTCAGTAACTTGAGTTTTCAATATCCGATTTGAAATTTATATTGTTCTTGACCATCAACAAAATACAGGTTGATTTCGAAAAAAGAGATTATTCTTCAATTTGGACAGGAGTTATAGCCCCTGATACACCTGAAAATTTGCATTTTTTTAGCTCAATAACTTTACTTTAAATGAATGGATTTATTTGGAATTTATATTGTACAAATTGCCTTTTGAAAGGAAAGTCTCTCCACCGCTGAGTTTATCACCCTTGATTTTTTACGGTCAAAGGGAAAGAACTATGCCGAGGCAAGATGAAATTCACTTTCTTTGGATAAAAAAACCTTCTGAAAATGGTCGATCATGATCTGGTGAAAACAGATAGGCTAGCGAGCGACTGCGGATTTTAGGCAGTGTAAATTTTACAGACTGTCCATATATTTTATGGATATTTTAGACCTGTTAGAATACGCAAAGGTTTACGGGATTTTGCAAGTGGGATTTTGTTATCGTTCGCTGTAACTTAGGATTCTTTACAGCGTTAATCAAAATGCATATTCACTGTGAGCACCAGTTTCGAATAAGGGAAGGATAAGGCAGCGAAAAGAGAGGAACGGGCTCCGTCTTTCATATGCTGTGCCCAAGATTCAGTGGGCCTCTATAATCCCCACTACCGTTATGGCCACTAGGGTGTGGGAATCATTTGCCTTTTTATTTTTTCACTGTTATCGCGAAATCATAAAATGAATCTTAAACTCCAATTTCTATCCAAATAATGTATTCTCAGAGATATACCAGGCTCTGCTTGCTTCAGCGACCATTTGATATGCGTAACTCCTGAAGCAAATATGTTTAACAGCAAATTTGGTTAATTCCCTTTAGCCGTATTCTGAAAGTTGGGCCGGACAGATTCGAGCATACAGTGCAGACACAGATTAGACTGCTCTTGAAGAAGCAGCCGTATCAGGGTATACACTGTTCCCCATTCCATCTGCATCGTTTAGACGAATGCACTGAACTACTAAAATGTTCAATTTATAGGACAGTTATGAGAATTATTCAATGTCTCCTAATTTCTAACTTCCCCATGTATCTTCGTTCAACGCCGGAAAATATTATTATAAGCTCAGATCTTCGGGCAATCTTAAGGTGAATGGGTACACTTTCTTGGGGGAAGAAGCTTTTGTCTTTCTTCTCATAGGGGCTATGTTCTTTAGGGACACAAACAGAAAGTCACAATAGTTGTTTCCCTTTGTATAAAATGGCGGGAAAACACGCAGGTGTGAGCACTCCCAGAATATGAAAATACCTTTATTATCTCGTAATTCAGCATGGTCAGGAGCGTGCAAGAAACTACTCGGCCATTTGGGTAGTTTGACTGATGAAACACAATGCATCCGGGTCCTACATCTACCAAAAGGCATGATGGGAGTCCGGTTGAATCAGTCTTGTTTTAGTCGCTTCATACATCACATGGAAGACGCATAAAGAGCCGTGCACCTATTTTCATGTAGGTAATTCTCGAATGCAAGCGGATGCTGAACGTACCAATCTTGATACGGTTTATGCTGTCCGTTTAAGAGCTGACTGGCCATGAGCCTAAACAGGATTGCTCTTAGAACGGAAAGGTATGGATCGCACCACAACAGGTATTGTTCATATATGTTTGGATCAAAGATTTGGGTATCCACTACTTATTACACACTGGATAATTATCCAGTGCTGTGAAGCTTTCAGACTCTCATTAGGCAGAGCTAACCTGACTCTTGGTTGTCTATAGAGGCCGTAAGCCTTAGGTACCGCTGTAGTGACTCTCAGTCGGAGCTTTACGCCGAGCAGCAATCACGCGAGGAAGTACCTTTCAAAATGCGCTTACAGCGAGACCTCGGAATAGTCATTAGCCTGGCTCCAGTCGAATCTGTTTTTTACTCTGGTGGTCAGATTCCTTTGCACGGGATATATTGAACACAGGGTCTGGGGCCAGACTAAATAGTCATATGCACATGCGCTTGGTCTGATCAGACTCTCCATGAACCTTCCATGTTCGCACTTACAAAATCTATTTGGTGGAGACTTCGATCTGCGGCGCGGACTCGTCTTCCTTAGTCGCACCTCTTGTACAGTGCTTTTGGACTCATTTGATGAATTGGAAAGAAAAGATACTGGCAGCTGCATGGTCAATCAAGAAAATATATTGGCATTAGCATGGAAAGCAGGTCAAACTAAAACAAAAATCAATGTTGCCAGTATTTATAAATTCTGTATAACCTTTCATTTTCGCATCGACAAAATTTCATGATTTTAGACGTTCAAACCGCATGCACAGACCGCTTTAGGTTGCACTCCACAGTTTTTTTTCGATAGCTCGGTGACTCCACAGGGGTCAGCCAAACAAAGTGACATTCCAGCCTGATTGAATGCATAAATCATTCTTTCGTCTCTTTGAATGAGCTGTACATATGCCTAAATACACTTTATAGCCATTTATAACCCCTATAAGGTCCTTATATGAATATTGTTGCAGAGAAAATGACACCCCACCCATTTTTGGGGGCCAGAAAATGTCTTCAAAAATGGCATTATTACCCATGCTCTACTCAAGAACAGGACAATTGTTGACACCTAAAAAGCTTACAGAATTACCAAGAAGGCTTACAGATGATCACAGTCAACTGCAACTGAATACCTGCCAGCCGTTTAGATTTTCTGCTATTCTTCATTGAAAATGAGCACTATCAATTTCACAATTGTATTTCGTGCTTTATCAGTGCAGCCAAAGTTTCGCATCCATGCCGCACAGCGATTGGATGGTTTTCAAGGTTGGAAATAAATTCAGTTTTTACTTTCCTGACACATGCTCACTCAAAGGGAGGAAAACTTTCCTGCGTATAAGGAGCCAAGAAAGATTTATTGCCCAAGGTACAAGCCTACCCCCAAATATTAGCATTTTGTCCCCGGCCAAAAGTGCGAAAATGTGAATGGCAACCTTAAAGCATAGATTTTCTATTCAATCCAGCCAGAATTTGGTTTAGATTAATTATTTTGCATGTTTCTGATCTAAGAGAATGAAAGAAAGTGTGCTGAGATGCAATTTGGCATATGATTGCTGATTTAAAACTGTACCCTTTTTCGAAGTCTGAAAAAGCGTCGCTTTCAAGAAATGGACCCTAGCTGTAGCGCGTTCACAACTGTGCGACACTGAAACGCGCAATGCTCTGAACCATTCTATTTCTTTAGTCGGTCAATGTTGAGGATTCCAAAACATGTTTTCTAACTGCCTCAAAAGAAAACTGAAAATCCATGATGGCCCTTTATGGTTGCACTCCACAGTTTTTCGACAGCTCGGTGACTCCACAGGGGGTCAGCAAACAAAGTGACATTCCAGCCTGATTGAATGCATAAATCATTCTTTCGTCTCTTTGGATGAGCTGTACATATGCCTAAATACACTTTATAGCCATTTATAACCCCTATAAGGTCCTTATATGAATATTGTTGCAGAGAAAATGACACCCCACCCACTTATTGGGGCCAGAAAATTTCTTCAAAAATGGCATTATTCTATTTTATTCTATCCCATAACCTTACTAGGTCGTTGGGGCACCACAGATGTCTTCCAAACAATCCCTTTCCACCTTGTTCTGTCTTCAGCTGCGCTAGTTGAGATGGCAAAATCCATTCCTGTCCACTCCTTGATATTGTCTTCCCACCTCTTTTTCTGTCTACCTCTTCTTCTTTTTCCTTTCACTGTGCCCTGAAGAATTGTCTTTGCTAGGTACCATTTATCAGGACTGCACTTATAGCCTTGTCGTATAGCTGCTCAATGGTGCGAACTAGTTTTGCACTGATATTGTACTTCCGCATGGTGGCCCATAAGGCTGCATGCCATACCCTGTCAAAGGCTTTTTTGAAATCAATGAAGACATGGTACAGATTCTGCTGATGTTGGAGATACTTTTCACACAGGATTCTAAGGTTGAAGATCTGTTCTGTGGTGCTCCTTCCTGCTCGAAACCCAGCCTGTTCTTCGGCGATTCTCTCTTCGGCTTGTGGTTTAAGCCTATTCAAGATGACTTTCAGCATGACTTTGCTTGAATGACTGATGAGGCTGATGGTTCTGTAGTTCTGGCAGAGCTGTAGGTTGCCTTTTTTAGGGAGCGTAATGATCAGCGACTGAGTCCATGGGGTAGGCCGTTCTCCCGTTCTCCAGATCCTGTTACAGATATCGGTTCAAGTAAAATATAGGGGACACACAGTAATTTCACGGATCGTTACGACTGATGGGCGGGGCCACAAGAGGAAGGGGCGGGGCCAACAGTCACAGAACGACCGACTATAAGCCATGCTTCCTCGCCAGCGCGAGGGTTTTAAAGGTGACACATTATGATTTACGGTTACGTCAAGAATGAAGGGTGGGGCCACATGAGGGATGGGCGGAGCCAACAATTACAGAACGGTCGACAAAACGCCATGTCTCCTCCCTAGAGGGACAGTGTTTAAGGTCACACATTATCATTTGCGGTGACGTCAAGACTGAAGGGCGGGACCAAAAGACGGAGGGGCGGGGCCAACAATCACAGAACGGACGACAATGACCATTGGTTGCTCGCCAGAGGGAGGGTTCTTAAGGTGAGACATTATGATTGAAGGTTGGGTAGCAAAAGGAAGGAGGCGGGTCAAAGGATCACCGCAAACTCAACAAACCCAAATAAAATATAGTCTTGGCAACTCGGTTGCCCACAACTCTATTTCATACAGTATGTCCTGCTCTAATGCCTTATGGGTCTGTACTTACAGGCCATTGTCACGCCCATCTTACAGCCCTCACTCTTCATAGGCAGCCTGTCACCCGTTCGATCTCTGTGGCAACCTGCCCACCTACGTGCCTAACCCAGGTCGTGGAACATGAATCTTGAAAACAGAGGTGGACAGGTTGACGGTAGCTAGAGCGTTGCAATGGGTTGTGGGTGGTAGCGTAGAATCTACAAAACGGAGGTGGACAGGTTGACGGAAGTTACAGCGTTGCAATGCATATTGGGTGTTTACATTCTTTGCTACCACCAACATTTCCTTGACAGTCCCTTTATCGCCCACAGAGAATCGCAACGATTCACCTTCCGTCAACCTGTCAATGTGTTCACCTCTGTCTTCGAGATTCCTGTTACACGTTCCAGAGAATATAGGGCTTGTGGGTGGTAGCAAAAAATGTAAACATCCAAAATGCATTGCAACGCTGTCACTTCCGCCAACCTGTCAACCTCTCCACCTCCGTTTTCTAGATTCTTGTAAATCGTTGCAATGCATTTTCGGTGTAAGCAAAGATTGTTAGCACCCACAACACATTGCAACTCTTCAACTTCCGTCAACCTGTCAACCTGGCCACCTCTGTTCTCTGGATTATTGGTCCACGCCCGAGAGTAAGTCGTTGAATTGCATATAGAGCCCACACCGTGCTATGGAGCTTTACCCCAGAAGACATAGGTCAACAGGTTGACAGGTCGACGGAAGTTCAAGCGTAGCAATGCATTGTGGGTGTTAACAATCTTTGCTACCCCCCACAATCCAATGCCTCTCTTGAACTATCGTTGCACTGTACATCAGTCCACCTCTGTTTTCTGGTTTATTGGTTCCAGTCCTGGAGTACATTGTTGAACTACATATGTAGTCCACTCCGTGATTAGGAGCTTAACTCACGACGACATATGTCCACAATTTGTCAGGTCGACGGCAGTTGAAGAGCTGCAATGTGTTGTGGGTGTTAACATTAACATGGACTGCCGTCGCCCTGTCGACCTGTCCACCTCTGTTTTCCGGTTTATTGGCCCAACTCCTTGAGTAGTTTGCTGACCTGCGTATGGAGCCCACTCCAGGACGTGGAACGAAAATCTAGTACGCGTATCTGGTAGTGTTTGTCCGTTATACCCCATTCCTCAGCTGCAGAACGCGAGCTGCATATCGGAATGTTTTTTCGTATACTGAACGTCACTTGCATTGTGTTATTCAGACGATTTCTTCGCCTTTGGTGGTCATTAATACAGACGTTGTAGTCGAGTGGTAAGAGTGGCTCGGCTATTGAGCAGAAAGTCACCGCAAGGCCGTGGATTCGCAGCTCACTGTCGCCATCCGACGATAGAGCGAACACTTCGACAGGTCGACGGAGGTTAAATCGTTGCGATTCTTTGTGGGTGATAAAGAGACTCTGAAGGGATTGTGGGTAGTAGCAAAGGATGTAAACACCCAAAATGCCTTGCAACGCTGTAACTTCCGTCAACCTATCCATCTCTGTTTTCCGGTTTAATGGACCAACTCCTTGAGTAGTTTGTTGACCTGCGTATGGAGCCCACTCCAGGACGTGGAACGAAAATCTAGAAAACGGAGGTGGACAGGTTGACAGGTTGACGGAAGTTATAGCGTTGCAATGCATTTTGGGTGATAACATTCTTTGCTACCACTAAACAATCCATTGCCTCTCTTGACAGATCTGTTCAAATCGTCTGTTTGTGCTATCTGTCATTACTACCTACCAAAATACATTGCGCCTATTCAACTTCCGTCGACCTGTCGACCTGTCTACCAATCTCCAGCAATATGGCCTTTCTTTCATACACTGCACGTCTGCTTGCATCATAAGCTGCTGAGACTCTGTGTTGATACAATGCGGTTTATCAACCTCCGTCGACCTGTCGACCTACCCTCAGAGATGTGGTATGTGCATCATATCCTGCTTATCTGTTCATATCGCCTGTTGGTGCGGTCAGTCATTACTACCAACCATGGTACATTGCGCCTATTCAACTTCCGTCGACCTGTCGACCTGTCTACCAATCTTCAGGAGTATGGTCTGTCTTTCACAGACTCAAGATCTGTTCTGGTCGTCTGTTGGTGCGACATTTCAACACTACCTGCCATCACTTCACTTCCTGTTATTAGGTACCATAATTCATTGCGTCTTGGCAACTTCCGTCGACCTGTCGACCTGTCTCCCTGTCTTCATAGGAATGACCTGCCTTTACAAGGGTTGCCGCGTGGACATTAATATCGCCAGCTGTCGATACCGTCTGTTGCACCACACCGTCATACCTTGCGGTTTACAACTTCCGTCGCCCTGCTTTCCCGTCAACCTACCTACAGAAGAATGGTGTGTCCTCCATATCCTGCAGATCTGGTCAACTCGCCTGTTGGAGCGATCTGTCATTACTACCTACCATAATACATTACGCCTATTCAAATTCCGTCGACCTGTCGACCTGTCTACCAATCTCCAGCAATATGGCCTTTCTTTCATACACTGCACGTCTGCTTGCATCATAAGCTGTTGCGACTCTGTGTTGCTCCACACCATGATACCTTGCGGTTTACAACTTCCGTCGCCCTGCCGTCCCGTCAACCTACCTTCAGAAGAATGGTGTGTCCTCCATATCGTGCAGATCTGTTCAACTCGCCCGTTGGAGCGATCTGCCATTACTGCCTACCATAATACATTGCGCCTATTCAACTTCCGTCGACCTGTCGACCTGTCAACCTACTTTTCTCACATAAGCTCCCAGTCCTCTCTACCTTGTTCACGTGTCCTCATGTCGTCCATTCGTTGATTCTTTGTCTCGTCCCTCCCTCTTGTGGCTCCTCCCTTCATTCTTGACGTCACCGTAAATCATAATGTGTGCACTTAAACACCCCTCATCTGGCGTGGAGTCATGTCTTACTGTCGTCCGTTCTGTCATTATTGACCCCGCCCCCTCCCTCTTGTGGCCCCGCCCCTCACTCTTGACGTCTCAGTTCGTAGCGTAAATTTGCCAAGGGTCCCCTATATCTAACTTGAGCCCAGATATCTGTTAAAGCATCAATCATGGTCTCCCCGCCAGCTTGAACAAGTTCTGCTGGTATATTATCGACTCCAACAGATTTCCCCTTCTTTAGTGCTGCTACTGCAATCTCAACTTCCTCCCGAAGCATCGGTTGTTGATCTTCTTCTGGGGGCTGATTGCAGTCCAGAACCGCATTGTCACCGTAAGTCTCATGGTTGTATAGTTCTGAGCAATATTCTGTCCATCTGCTGAGAATCTCTTGTTCCTCTGTAAGGCATTTCCCAGACTTGTCCTGGATAGTTGTGGATCTACCCTGTTTCTCTGAAGTTAGATCCTTCACCAGCTGGTATGCTTTCCTGCTGTTGATTTTGTTCAGGCAAGTTTCAATCTCCCCGCACGGACTAGCTATCCAGTCCTCCTTCGCTTTCTTCACTGCCTTTTGAATCCTCTTGTTTGCTCCCCTGTATTCTTCTGCTCCTCCTGTTTCATACCTCTTCTTCTTCAAATTTCTCCTCTCATCACAGAGGTCGAGAACATCTTTGGTGACCCAGGGCTTTCTCCTGCGAGGTTCCTTCCCAAGTATCTCACTGGCTGCCTCAGTCACTACTGTATTGTAGGTGGTAATCATGGTATCTATGTCCATGTCATCATCCCTCAGACCAATGAGTGGTGCAAATTTCCCACCTATTGTTGCTTGAAAAGTGCCTGCCACATCTAGGTCCCTTAGCTTCTCAAGATCAAACTTTAGTCTTGGCTGGGTTGGCTTTCTAGCCTTTTTCAGATGAACTCGGAAGGTCATCATCACCAAGTCATGGTCACTTCCTATGTCTGCTCCAGGAAAACTCCTTGTCCTATGGATGTTGACTCCTGATCGGAAGCGCTTCCTCAATCAATCTGATTGTGGTGTTTCCCATCAGGACTGTGCCATGTCCATCTCCTTGATGGTTTGTGAGGGCCAAGGGTGTTTGTCAATACTAGGCTGTTACAGGCTGCAAACTCTAGAAGTCTGAGACCTCTCTCATTTGTCTCGACATTGCAGTAGGGTCCGCAAACGTTTTCCCAGTCTGCCTGTTCATCCTTTCCAACTTTAGCATTCCAATCCCCTTGTACAACCAGAATGTCCTTCTTGGATGTTTGGTCTATGATTTCCTGGAGTTGCTGGTAGAAGTGTTCTACCTCATTGTCGTCATGCCCAGATGTTGGTGCATAAACCTGTATGATTGTGATGTTGAAAGGTGCTGCTCTCAGGCGAATTGAAATCAGTCTGCTGGAGACTGGTCGGCACCCCAAGACAGTACTCACCATGTCCTTATGCACAAGAAACCCAACCCCATACTCATGTTTGTCCTCTTCTCCACTGAAATAAACCTTGTGTCTGGCGTCTGTTGACATCTCACCAAAGTTTTTCCAGCGCATCTCACAGAACCCTAGTATGTTCCAGTGATACCTGTCCATTGCATGTGTCAGCTCCTCAAGCTTCCCAGCTGGCCTCAGAGTCCTAACATTCCAGGTTCCAATTGAGATGTTCTCCCTACCTCTGAACTTACTAATCTGTGTAACACAAGTTGCATACTTGTCACCTACGTCCGGGTGTCTAACAGTAGGCGCGGTCATTGTTAACCCGGGCTGCGACGGATCCGGTATTATGGTATTGTTTATGTTGTCAACCATGATGTTTCTAGGGCAGAGTTCAGCCTGACGGAGCCCATCCCTCTCCAGGCTATATATGTTGACCACAGCCGAAATCCACGGTTATTGTATGGCTCGCCTTGGCCACGAACACATGGCCGTTGACTCAAAGAGTTCTTCCGCCCTGGCCGTTGACTTCTTCTTTGAAGACTTCCGCCCAGTGATGTTGTGTTAACACCACCCCTTGTTGACCCATAGGGTTGGGAGACTCATGGAGTTGGGAGCGTCTTATTTCCTCCCATCAAGTAATTGACTTGTCCACTGCCTATAATATAAACAACCAGATTCAAAGAGTCAAAGTGATCGGGGCCTGTCCCTACCTATCAACGACCCCCTTAATCTAGCTGTTTCACCAAGATGAGCAGGGCTCGCTCGGGTCTTGCTGCTAACACTTGATTTTGAGCAATGGTGCTGTGTTCACAGGTTTGTTAATAGGTTTTGTTTAGAGACCTAGCAATGAACTCCTAGGTGGACTGCCTGCCATGGCTAAGAGCTCCACCTACCCTTCAAGTTTTAATTAGAGACTAGTAACTCTTGGACAGGACACCTTCCCAGATTGATGAGCCACATCTGCCCACATGCAACAGGTAGTACTGGTTTACATGGTACCAGTAGCAGGTTTTACCTGACCTGACTTATTACCCGTGCTCTACTCAAGAACAGGACAATTGTTGACACCTAAAGCTTACAGATTTACCAAGAAGGCTTACAAATGATCACTGTCAACTGCAACTGAATACCTGCCAGCCGTTTAGATTTTCTGCTATTCTTCATTGAAAATGAGCACTATCAATTTCACAATTGTATTTCGTGCTTTATCAGTGCAGCCAAAGTTTCGCATCCATGCCGCACAGCGATTGGATGGTTTTTAAGGTTGGAAATAAATTCAGTTTTTACTTTCCTGACACATGCTCACTCAAAGGGAGGAAAAATTTCCTGCATATAAGGAGCCAAAAAGAATTTATTGCCCACGATACAAGCCTACCCCCAAATATTAGCATTTTGTCCCCGGCCAAAAGTGCGAAACTGTGAATGGCAACCTTAAAGCATAGATTTTCTATTCAATCCAGCCAGAATTTGGTTTAGATTAATGATTTTGCATGTTTCTGATCTAAGAGAATGAAAGAAAGTGTGCTGAGATGCAATTTGGCAAATGATTGCTGATTTAAAACTGTACCCTTTTTCGAAGTCTGAAATAGCGTCGCTTTCAAGAAATGGACCCTAGCTGTAGCGCGTTCACAACTGTGCGACACTGAAACGCGCAATGCTCTGAACCATTCTATTTCTTTAGTCGGTCAATGTTGAGAAATCCAAAACATGTTTTCTAACTGCCTCAAAAGAAAACTGAAAATCCATGATGGCCCTTTATGGTTGCACTCCACAGTTTTTATCGATAGCTCGGTGACTCCACAGGGGGTCAGCAAACAAAGTGACATTCCAGCCTGATTGAATGCATAAATCATTCTTTCGTCTCTTTGAATGAGCTGTACATATGCCTTGCCTAAATACACTTTATAGCCATTTATAACCCCTATAAGGTCCTTATATGAATATTGTTGCAGAGAAAATGACACCCCACCCTCTTATTGGGGCCAGAAAATTTCTTCAAAAATGGCATTATTCTATTTTATTCTATCCCATAACCTTACTAGGTCGTTGGGGCACCAAAGATGACTTCCAAACAATCCCTTTCCACCTTGTCCTGTCTTCAGCTGCCCTAGTTGAGCTGGCAAAATCCATTCCTGTCCACTCCTTCATATTGTCTTCCCACCTCTTTTTCTGTCTACCTCTTCTTCTTTTTCCTTTCACTGTGCCCTGAAGAATTGTCTTTGCTAAACCAGAAGACCTTGAGACATGGCCAAACCACCTTAGTTTCCGTTTCTTGATCAGCGTCAGGAGTTCATCATATTCTCCAATGGCTGCTTGGATCTTCCTGCGAACCTCCTCATTGGTTATATGGTCCTTGTACGAAATGTTCAGTAACATTCGGTAGCATCTCATCTCAAAGGCCTGCGTTCTTTTCTCTAACTCTGCTGTCAAGGTCCACGATTCACAGGCATACAGTAATATGGAAATGACAAGGGAGTGCATAAGTTTCACCTTTGATCCAAGAGATATGTTGTTATCTCTCCAAATTGGTTTTAGCTTGGTAAGAGCTGAAGTGGCTTGTGCAATCCTTGAGAGAACCTCCTGTTTTGTGCCCTCATCTGAGACAACTGTTCCAAGGTATTTGAAGCTGCTTACAGTACCCAGCTTCTTCCCTTTTACCTTGATCTCCCTCTGGATGCCATCTGCGCTGTTCGTCATCAGTTTGGTGTTCTCAGCACTGATCTCCATCTTATATCTTGTGCAGGTTTGGTCGAAACTTTCAACTAGAGATTCTAGTTCCTGCTCTTCCTCAGCTAGAGCGTCTATGTCATCGGCAAACCGCAGATTGGTAATGTTTCTGTCGCCTATGCCAACCTTTCCGTCATGTTCTTCCAGAGCATCAGACATGATCCGTTCGAGAAAAATGTTGAAAGGGTGGGTGACAAAAGACATCCTTGTCTTACTCCAACTGTTGTTCTGAACCATTCTCCTTTGCTACCATTTATCAGGACTGCTCTTATAGCCTTGTCTTTGCTTGAATGACTGATGAGGCTGATGGTTCTGTAGTTCTGACAGAGCTGTAGGTTGCCTTTTTAGGGAGCGTAATGATCAGCGACTGAGTCCATGGGGTAGGCCATTCTCCAGTTCTCCAGATCCTGTTACAGATATCTGTTAAAACATCAATCATGGTCTCCCCGCCAGCTTGAACAAGTTCTACTGGTATATTATCGACTCCAGCAGATTTCCCCTTCTTTAGTGCTGCTACTGCAATCTCAACTTCCTCACGAAGGATCGGTTGTTGATCTTTTTCTGGGGGCTGATTGCAGTCCAGAACCGCATTGTCACCGTAAGTCTCATGGTTGTGTAGTTCTGAGCAATATTCTGTCCATCTGCTGAGAATCTCTTGTTCCTCTGTAAGGCATTTCCCAGACTTGTCCTGGATAGTTGTGGATCTACCCTGTTTCTCTGAAGTTAGATCCTTCTCCAGGTGGTATGTTTCCTGCTGTTGATTTTGTTCATGCAAGTTTCAATCTCCCCGCACTGACTAGCTATCCAGTCCTCCTTCGCGTTCTTCACTGCCTTTTGAATCCTCTTGTTTGCTTCCCTGTATTCCTCTGCTCCTCCTGTTTCATACCTCTTTTTCTTCAAATTTCTCCTCTCATCACAGAGGTCGAGAACATCTTTGGTGACCCAGGGCTTTCTCCTGTGATGTTCTTTCCCAAGTATCTCACTGGCTGCGTCAGTCACTACTGTATTGTAGGGGGTAATCATGGTATCTATGTCCATGTCATCATCCCTCAGACCAATGAGTGGTGCAAATTTCCCACCTATTGTTGCTTGAAAAGTGCCTGCCACATCTAGGTCCCTTAGCTTCTCAAGATCAAACTTTAGTCTTGGCTGGGTTGGCTTTCTAGCCTTTTTCAGACGAACTCGGAAGGTCGTCATCACCAAGTCATGGTCACTTCCTATGTCTGCTCCAGGAAAACTCCTTGTCCTATGGATGTTGACTCCTGATCGGAAGCGCTTCCTCACCAAGATGTAATCAATCTGATTGTGGTGTTTTCCCATCAGGACTGTGCCATGTCCATCTCCTTGATGGTTTGTGAGGGCCAAGGATGTTTGTCAATACTAGGCTGTTACAGGCAGCAAACTCTAGAAGTCTGAGACCTCTCTCATTTGTCTCGACATTGCAGTAGGGTCCGCAAACGTTTTCCCAGTCTGCCTGTGCATCCTTTCCAACATTAGCATTCCAATCCCCTTGTACAACCAGAATGTCCTTCTTGGGTGTTTGGTCTATGATTTCCTGGAGTTGCTGGTAGAATGTGTTCTACCTCATTGTCGTCATGCCCTGATGTTGGTGCATAAACCTGTATGATTGTGATGTTGAAAGGTGCTGCTCTCAGGCGAATTGAAATCAGTCTGCTGGAGACTGGTCGGCACCCCAAGACAGTACTCACCATGTCCTTATGCACAAGAAATCCAACCCCATACTCATGTTTGTCCTCTTCTCCACTGAAATAAACCTTGTCTGTCGGCTGTTGACATCTCACCAAAGTTTTTCCAGCGCATCTCACAGAGCCCCAGTATGTTCCAGTGATACCTGTTCATTGCATGTGTCAGCTCCTCAAGCTTCCCAGCTGGCCTCAGAGTCCTCACATTCCAGGTTCCAATTGAGATGTTCTCCTTACCTCTGAACTTACTAATCTGTGCTACACCAGTTACATTCTTGTCACCTACGTCCCGGTGTCTAACAGTAGGCGCGGTCATTGTTAACCCGGGCTGCGACCGATCCGGTATTATGGTATTGTTTATGTTGTCAACCATGATGTTTCTAGGGCAGAGTTCAGCCTGACGGAGCCCATCCCTCTCCAGGCTATATATGTTGACCACAGCCGAAGTCCACGGTTATTGTATGGCTCGCCTTGGCCACGAACACATGGCCGTTGACTCAAAGAGTTCTTCCGCCCTGGCCGTTGACTTCTTCTTGGAAGACTTCCGCCCAGTGATGTTGTGTTAACACCACCCCTTGTTGACCCATAGGGTTGGGAGACTCATGGAGTTGGGAGCGTCTTATTTCCTCCCATCAAGTTATTGACTTGTCCACTGCCTATAATATAAACAACCAGATTCAAAGAGTCAAAGTAATCGGGGCCTGTCCCTACCTATCAACGACCCCCTTAATCTAGCTGTTTCACCAAGATGAGCAGGGCTCGCTCGGGTCTAGCTGCTAACACTTGATTTTGAGCAATGGTGCTGTGTTCACAGGTTTGTTAATAGGTTTTGTTTAGAGACCTAGCAATGAACTCCTAGGTGGACTGCCTGCCAAGGCTAAGAGCTCCACCTACCCTTTCAAGTTTTAATTAGAGACTAGTAACTCTTGGACAGGACACCTTCCCAGATTGATGAGCCCCATCTGCCCACATGCAACAGGTAGTACTGGTTTACATGGTACCAGTAGCAGGTTTTACCTGACCTGACTTATTACCCGTGCTCTACTCAAGAACAGGACAATTGTAGACATCTAAAGCTTACAGATGTACCAAGAAGGCTTACAAATGATCACTGTCAACTGCAACTGAATACCTGCCAGCCGTTTAGATTTTCTGCTATTCTTCATTGAAAATGAGCACTATCAATTTCACAATTGTATTTCGTGCTTTATCAGTGCAGCCAAAGTTTCGCATCCATGCCGCACAGCGATTGGATGGTTTTCAAGGTTGGAAATAAATTCAGTTTTTACTTTCCTGACACATGCTCACTCAAAGGGAGGAAAAGTTTCCTGCATATAAGGAGCCAAAAAGAATTGATTGCCCAAGATACAAGCCTACCCCCAAAATTAGCATTTTTGTCCCCGGCTAAAAGTGCGAAACTGTGAATGGCAACCTTAGCGTAAACGGATACCTTCCATATTGTTCCGCCATTTTTACGAGGGAGAAGAAGCTTGTGACTGCTTTGTTGTCGACGAGACCCTTCCAGAATGGAGTCGCATACAGAAATGAATTTTCAAGTGGGGCAAATTATTAAACATCTGACTGCTGAAGGGTTTACAAACAATTCAGCAATAAAGAAAAAAAATGAGATGAAATGCTGTGCACGAGTCTAGCCCAGTGGAGTGTTTTATGCAGGTTTTAACCAGTACTAGGTAGCAAAAATGCCAACTCTATTTAATTCAGATTTTTATGGCATATTTGGATCAACTCACAGCATGTAACGTCTCAGAACCAGTTTACTAATGCCGAGCGAATTTTACATTGGTTGCCTTACTGCATATAGGCATTTTGAAATAGTCAAACTGACAAGTTTTCAACCCGCACTTGCGTATTTGCAAATCGAAGTTTGTTATTTGATGATTAGACAGGAACTTACATAAGGCATAGTGAGGAGGGGAGAGGAGGGAGGGGGGGGGGGCGGGGGCGGGGGCGGACAAGACTCTTCTATGATGCCTGAATGTGCGGTTTTACGTCCTTTCCGACAAGATTTCAGTCATATCAGGAGGATGTGAGGTTGATTACGATGACCTCTGTGCACTGAAGAGCGTTTAGGTTCGGACTGAATCTCGTGCCTAGCAGGACTCGAACTCGAGACCCGTGGTTCGAATTCTGCTCTAACCACTCGGCCACGCGGACACTGTCGTCTTACTTAAACTAAGTCTATAATGCGTTCAGACTATTTTCCTCAAAAACACCCGACCTCTCTTTAATGTGTTTAGCCGAAATACCAATGAGGCATGCGGGTGATCATGGTTTCGGCATAATCAAACGTATAACACCTGCAGTCATAGACCTGGTCAGCGCAGGCTGGTTCGTGTGTAGACACATGAGATAAGACATCTTTTTATTACGACTCTTCCTTCTTCGAAGTTTCCGCATCCCAAAACCTACGTTTCTTACATACAATGCACATTATCACTTGACGTGGTTCTTCCTCCTGGAGATCCCTCCGACAGCCTCTTTCCCAGTTCTTTGAGGTCAGATTCTACTTTTCTTCGCTGCATCGCCGGAATCGATAAACGCATTGAGGGCGGCGCACCATCAACCAAAGAATCTAATGTTGCGGGTGCTTTAGCAGCATTTCGATCCGGAGCAACAACTTTGCTCTCCTACTGAAAAAAAATATTTATGGTTTTAGTTTAAATCTTTCCCGCCATGATTTGCTTAATCCTTGATCAAGGCTGTGTGATTTGTTTGTTGATTTCCAAGGTACACAACTAGTATTACTTTCTCCGCAACAGATTCAATTGCTTGCCTCTACTCGTAAAGACAGCCAGTGCTAACATTAATAACACTGAAAAGTATCAAAACACTTCAATGCATTGCTGCATTAGGAGCAGTCTGATCTAGGTCAACACTTTTCTCAGACATCCTGTTTTGTTATTTTTTATTTTTTATTTATTTATTTTCTTTCGTAAATGCCTTCAACGCTACTAATAAAGGCATCAAGTCACTTACGCTTACTAGCCAGCCCGTACATTTTCCAGTTACTCGCTGACCCCAAACTAAGCTATTCTTGATATTGCCCTAGATTGTAACCTTTTCATCCAGCCAATCGCCGAAGTATAAAGGCTCAAAACCCATGAAAACCGAACTGGCTATAAGATAAAATTTGATTGGTGGTATTCAAATTAGGGGTCTCTGCTACATGCAGAAAGAGTACTTAACATACATATATTGATTCTATCTGCAATCCATTTGGTTTCCAACTGGATTGTTTACACATTAAGCATAGACTTAAGCGTGTCTGTAACAGTCAGTTTGATTGGTTATTTCAATGATTACCGACGCATATAAAGGACTTTTGCCAGCTATTAATAGAAATCTCCTCACTGCCAAAGAAAATTAACAGAACTTCGTACTACGAAAGAATGAAGTTGTCAGACCTCTGTACAGCAGAATACAGATAAGCTGCGACACGAGCAAACCAAAAAAGTGGTTGTGCGCCCAGCGAACACTAAAATCAGCCTGGGCATCCGCCCAGTCTGATCAGAGTCTCCACTGTCCGCATGGAGGTAGCTTAGGCCCTTAGCTACCCAATAAGCGCACTGCGAAGACCCTGACCAGACTGGGCGGATGCCCAGGCTGATCTGAGTCTGAGCTGTGCGCAATACCACTTTGTTGTTTTTTTGGTGTCGCGGCTCAAATCACTTTCATGCAATATTGCATTCATATCAGTCTGATCTGGGTATCCACTATGTTTTCAGACATCCTGTCTCATTATTTTTTTTTTTTCTGTAAATACTTTTAAGGCCATTGTTTTTTTTTTGTTGAAATTTCACACAGTGGTACTTTGTTAAATTCGTAGGAAATTCGTAAATGGCCGATTTGTTTTCGAAATAAAGATTAAATTTGTCATCTTATTAGCCTCTTGGGTGGCACAGTAAAATTGTCATCATCCTATGCCTTATTCTTATATTTTCTTCCCATTCTCTTTACTTTGGAGCAACCACGGGAGCTTGACGTTCTAATTTAGAAACATTTCTAAACCTTGTTGTCCAAAGGGTACAATACTGTACAATATTTTCTTGAAATGATTTGATTTTTGACATTTTGAAGTATTTCACGGTCTAAACTTAAAAGTTAGGAGAGACCGTACGATATTTTTTCTACAAATTATAGGGAGTCAAGTGCATATTAACTTAAAGAGTATAAACGTTTAAGCAGTCTGCTGATTGACACGAGAAACACATCTCTTATCCACTAACTTGACACTAAGTTTCATTATCAGCAATTAATTTGCATCTGGGGAGTCATGTGAGATTAATTAACAGCTCTGTCCAATAGCAGCTAGGTACTGACTTCATTAGACATGCCGAAATACTTGAGAACTTACACTGTAAAATATTTCCGTAGATTTTACGGTAGAATACCTGGCAACCAGCTGCCAGTCCATTTCCCGTTATTTTTACGGGCGTTTGCCTGTAGAACTTTGTTGGAAATTACGATATGGTAGTGTTATGTTTACTGGCCGCACTCGAAAATACCTTTATAGTGTTGAAGAGCAACAGGAACAAAACAACACCTGTTCTGTTCTGTCTTACTCTGCTTGACAATCCTTGCAAATTTTACGGGCGCCCGTACAAATAGCGAGGAATGTACTGGCAGCTGGTTGTTAGTTATTCTACCGTAAAATCTACGGAAATATTTTACAGTGTATACTTGCTATTCAAATTACTAAAAATCGTGATTCTCAACGCAGAGAAGTGATTCAAAACTAAATCCTATTATTGTTTTCTGCTCAATAATATTATCAAAAGTATATAATATCGGCTAAAAATGTTATTGACATATTGTTGTTTTCGGACAGCATTTCTGAATGATATTTTTAAGGTGGATTACTGGTGCGCAGCCTTCCAAAAATATACCACGAAATTCGATATGTTCGCCGTATCACTGGGAGTTGGTTCATCACAAAGGAAGATATCTCACGCAGTATCACCGGGCCAGTGTATCGAACAGTTTTTCTTTAGTTATTTGTGTTTTGTGTGATTTTTTCTGATGTGACGTTAACTTAGCAACAAAGGTAAGATAATAATGATTGTTTCAGCCTAACTTGCGTTTTTCTTCGTTTCAATCGATGTTCAAGATAACGAAAAACGAACAAAAATATTTTCATGTAAACTTTGTGTTTGCACGACTGTTTTCAGAAGAAAAGACAAGGAAAAGAAGGTATAGGCTACTGTTAAGCACACAGCTGCCAGCCATTTACAATAGTATTATGCTCTCGGCCGAAATCTCTGTCGACAGCACTTTGCATTGTACACCGGATTGTTGGGGTGTAAATTTTGAGACAAGTTCAAGTAAAGAAATACTGATCGGGAATCAGAGATATGCCATATTTTGGTTTATACTTACAAATACCCCATTAAAGTAATAAAACATAAACTTGAAGATACTGCAGGCAACAGACATCCATTCGATTCGTGACAATCGCAGATACATGTATTAGCAAACATGATGGTGAAAACATTTGAGCCGCGACACGACAAAACCAACAAAGTGGCATGCGCGCCCAGCAAAGAATCCGATCAGTCTGGGCATCCGCCCAGTCTTCGCTGTCTGCACCAAGGTATCTTGGACCCTTAGCTACCCTTCAAGCGCACAGCTCTGATCAGACTGGACAGACCCTTTAATAGCTACCCGCAAGCGCACAGTGAAGACTCTGATCATACTGGGAGGATGCCCAGGCTTCGCTGGGCGCATGTGCCACATGTCGGTTTCGTTGTGTCGCGGCTCATGTTGACGGTGTTCTTCAGCTCATAATTCTCGCCTGATGAAAGAAATATAAGCTCCTGAGGTAATATGAACTCTGTCTAAATTTCACTGGATAAAAGGGTGTGCGTCAATATACAGTACAAATCCTAATTAGAAACTGCATTCTTATCTGTGAATGGATCGCATGTGTATGTCCCAATATTTAGTTTCGTTTGGTTATTTAGCTGTCCGAATCCTCAATATAAAAACAAGAATTTGGTACCCTAATAATCCTGCATATTCTAGTTATTAATCACAAATTGTAAATCTTGGTGTAAACTTGTACCATATTATAAATTTCTCTATACTTCACATATTAAAACAGATTATTATTTTGTTATTTTATCTCTGCTTTTATCAGCCCCGGGGATAAGGATTTGAAAGTAGATTTGTTCGGCTAATCAAATTGTTGGCACACCTTAACCAAACGTAACTTTGAACATGTAGATCATACTGTGTATGGTTTTGTATCCGAAAGTCTGGCCGTCGGACAAACAGTGCCGACAATAACCAGAGCAGTGCAGTCTGACTTAAGGCTACACTGTTTTGAACAAGTCAGTTAATTTCATGTCCCAAGATTGAGGGGCGATATGGTAGCCAGTCTGCGCGATGATATAAAAAGCTAACGGTTCCGATTTTTTATGTCATGCAATAGCCCCCGAAAAGACTTTTGATTATTTCTTCATCTTTATTTCTTCCCAGAGACACAGACGGACAAGCATACAAACGAAAAGTAAGCATTGGCCTTCCTTTACAGAGGAAAATTAAGCTTCTCTTTTTTCCGTAAACAAAAAAGGAGACTTATAGACTGATACATGCATGATTTTCGATTCTATTTCTCTTATCCAATGGTAGTTTTGGACAAAACACTTTTTTCGTTCAGTTTTGAGAGAAGGGAGCAATTTCAAGCATAATAGCGTATGAGCCATTTTTAGAAGCTACTCGTTTTTGTTTATTTTTCTTTAAGAATTTCATTTGAAATTTGATTAAAAATTTAATTAGGGATGCTATTTTACCACACATCCGCTGACTGGAGAATAATGATTGATGTAATCAATAGTGGACCAAAAGATAACCAAACTTTTTTACCCCCAAAAAATATATCACAGATAGTGCATTGTAGCCATGCTTTGTGTTTAAAATGTATTCGAAAGTATTCAAAAATGAAAGTGCTTCAAAACTTTTAAAATGGATACAAACTTTTATGGGATTTTCAGCAATATAATTCACTTTGAGGACAGATATATGATCACTGCAGCGAAAAACAATTTCTTTTTTTTTCTTATGTTTTTTTTTAATTTAGATAAGTCTACATTTTCTTATTAGGGAATATCAATAAGCGTGTTACAAGTAAGCAGATAATGCGGACCCAGATCAGACTGCTCTTTATTAGCAGTCCGGCAGAGCTCCACCGATAAAATTTTGAGACAGAGAGTTTCAAAGAACCTCATTTCAAATTTGATATATATGTATACTTTTTCTTGCATCTATGTTTGACAAATATCAGATTGGGCACAACCCCTTCTACACTATCAGAGCTCCAGATAAGACGGGGTAATAAGGATAATTCGAAAATAATTTTTCATAATTCTCAACGAAAACATATGTTGTGAATCCGCATTAGAACATGAGGGATCACAAACTACGTTTTTATGGAGAAATATGCAAAATTATCCCTAAATTATCCCTGTTACACCTTCATATCTGGAGCACTGCATTATATTCTAATACTTGTACCTCTATTAAGACATACTTTAAAAATAACTTGGAAGATCCACCAGTTTTGTTGCTTACCTAATGTTAAGCGAATTAGACGTCTTATACATTTGATATAACAACCTGTTATCATCTTCTACAAGGCCAAGAAACAATGGTATGTGACCCAAAATGTTTACTTGGCGATTTAAACATGTTAAAACATTCTTTAACTGTCGCTTTTGTAAAACCCTGACTCTGAATAACTAAGTTCATATTAAAGAACAGCCAGGTAAAAAGTATTTTGTCAGACGTACGACCAGTGATTGCCTGAAAATCTGACCAGGCTGACATCATGCGCTTTCAAACAGGCTGGTCAGTGTCCTCACTGTTCATTATTGTTCTGGCAATAATGTCGAACATATTCCCTGTTACTACTAACGTGAATCATCTGAGGAATGGTCTAGCGGTTGAGTAAGGGATGTAGCCGCTCAAAAGTATTGGTGGGAAATTATAAGGCACAGATAAAAAAGAAGAAATAGATCAGCTCTAGCGGTGAATTGTTGAGTAATAATTTGTCAGAAATGACTTGTATTAACTAGTCCAGTTTTGCTGAAATGGCAATATCTCAAGAAACTCTAAATAAATGTTGGTCAAATTTAATCAGAATGCTTTACTCAGAAAGGAGTCCTTTCAAAATCCAAAATGCCCCACGGCAAAAGATAGCAATAATATGAAGATGACAGTATCCCAAGAACCGCTGTATGAATTTTCATGAAGCTGTTTCATGTTTTTGCAAATTGATCATCCTAGATGGCCGCCATTCACCGTTACGAAAAATAGCGAAAACTATAGAACAGACCGTGAATATCCCATTAACTACCAAATGGATTTTGATTAAATATGTGTTAAAATGGTGCTTTCAATGAGTTCTTACTGTGAAGGTGAAGAGCAGGTGCGACATAGCTTTCTGCGGAATTCTTGTTTATTTGTAGCCCCTTTCGTTCTCGTTTATATCTTCTTCACTCTAGAAAGGGTTGTATAGGCATATAATGCATTAAGAATGATGCTGTATTTAAACCATCATGAACCCTAATACTTCGCTCTCTACAACGACGGAGGGACAGGGGTGTATCAGCAAATAGTACAAACACAGATCCGATTTTTTCCTCACGAGTAGTCTGATCTAGGTCTACGCTGTTTGTCATTCCACCAGCGGTGTTCACATTGTGCCGGAGAGTAGAATCAACTTGTTTTTTTTCTCATTCTTTTCTATGCCCCCGTGACGATAGTCAGGGGGCTTTAAGATTTGCTCCGGTCTGTCCGTCCGTCTGCCTGTCCGTCCGTCCGTCTGTTCGTCACGCTTTACATTATAGAGTTTGTGTAATCAACTCCTCCCACAGTTTTCAAAGGATTTTTTTCAAACTTCGCATACGTGTTGTGGACAACGTGCATGTGGATTTTGATGGAGTTAGAGTTAATTTGTTAATTTTCTCAGAATTATGGCCTTTTGAACTTGGTCATTTTATGCAATTTTTTTGCATTGTAGGGTATGGAGTTTGTGTAATCAACTCCTCCAACAGTTTTCAATAGATCTTTTTCAAACTTTGCATGAATGTTGTGGACATATTGAAGATGTGCATGTGGATTTTCTGTTGGTGCTAGAATTAATTTTGACAGAACTACGGCCTTTTGAACTTAATCATTTTAGGCAACTTCTCGCATTGTAGCATATGGAGGTTGTGTAATTCTCCCTCCCACAGTTTTCAACGGATCGTTTTCAAACCTTGCCAATTCAATGCTGTGGACCTATTGAAGATGTGCATGTGGGTTTTTGTTGGAGCTAGAATTAATTTTGACAGAATTATGGCCTTTTGAACTTAGTCATTTTAGGTATATGTTTGCATTGTAGCATAAGTACTTTGTGTAATAATCAACTCCTCCCACAATTTTCAGTGGCTGTTTTTCCGACATTGTTGACTTCTTGTGGACATAATAAAGATGTATATGTTGGTTTTTTATGAAAAAGAAATTGAATGAATTATGGTCTTTTAAACTTAGTCATTTTGGGCTTCATTTTTGCACTAAAGGGTATGTAGATTGTGTATTGTTTTCAGTCGAATCTTTGTAACTAGTATTTGTGTTTAAAGGTGCTTTAATGGTGTACACATGTCCTGTGACAAGCGCTGCACGGGGGCATCATTAGTGTGCGCTGCACGGGGGCATCATTAGTGTTTTACAGACACAATTTTCTAGTTTTTTTTTTAATAATTTGTTGAGATATCTCAGTGTCTATAAGTGTCTCAATACGTACGGTTAAGGCGGTAACCCCATCATGACTGTAAAATGGATTTCGATGGTGTAAGATAAAAATCCATTAGCGCAAATATACCTTTTGAAATTGGAGTACATTTTAAAATTGCCTCTATTTCTATGATCTGGTCTATTATTTAGTTCTTTCTTCTCTCAAGATGCGAAAATGATAAAATTTAGAATGCGTGAAATTATTTTGCGCATTGAAGCATACTGACACTTATTGCCCTCGGCTTGCCGGTAAAAAGACAAACTTAGCAACGGCTGGTAAAAATATCGTACGGGACAGTCGAGTAAATACCGGCTATAAGTATGGGATGGAACAGTGTAAACAAAGATATGTGTGCTGGCACTTGATGTCGGACAATGTGGTTCTCAACAATATTGATTTCCAGACAACAGAAAAAATAGCCATCAGAGGAGATGGCAAATCCCCCGACCGCAGACCCCCTGCACCTTGGTAAACAGGTGCACTTCAAAACGCATATAAATAGTATACTGTCATTCTTTTATGCTCCTTATTTACATTATCTGCTTAACAGATGCATGATTATCTAACACTCAGACCAAAACAGTATGCCAGATTGCTAAAAAGAGGTAAAATCTCAAATAGCAACCATGTAGACAATGTATTGCATACGATACATTCAACATTTCAAAATGTGTGAATAACTTCTAAAGTACAAGCCCTACAAATCTAATTTGGAGCTCTCTAGTAAGTGAATTTGGACAAAGAATCCATCAAGGGGAAATAACTCAAAAAGTTAGATAGCAAGAGTTGCCATTCTTGTTCGCGACACAGCAGCATGACCTGTTCTTCATAACTATGAAGTATCATGAAAATATTCCAAAGGGTATTCAAAGTATGGCGCGGACACTAAATCGCACCTAAAACCATCAAGGGGAAATAACTCAAAAATTAAGAAAGCAAGAGTTGTCATTCTTGTTCCCGACACATCGTCATGACCTGTTCTACATATCTGTGAAGTATCATGAAAATATTTCAAAAGGTATTCAAGTTATGGAGCGGACACGAAATCACACCTTAAACCATCAAGGGGAAGTAACTCAAAAAGTAAGAAAGCAAGAGTTGTCATTCTTGTCCGCGACTCATCGTCATGACCTGCTCTACATATCTGTGAAGTATCATGAAAATATTCCAAAGGGTATTTAAGTTACAGAGCGGACACGAATCTGCCAAAAATTCACCAAAGGGGAGATAACTCAAAAATTACGAAAGCAAGAGTTACCATTCTTGCTCGCGACACATCGCCATGACCTGTTCTACATAACTATGAAGTATCATGAAAATATTCCAAACAGTATTTAAGATATGGAGCGGGCAAGAAAATGTTTACGGACGGACAGACGGACGGACGCCAGGCTCATCGCTATATCCCCCGAACCTTTCGCTCGGGGGATAAAAAAGTAACGAACAACCGCCCCGAAAGCTTTTAATATTGTCTACGCCCACAATCTCAGGAATAGCTTTTGCTCCGGAAGCATTTTAGGTCTATTGAATGGTAGTCATTGTTATTTTGCGAAGCTTTGATCCACAAGTACCAGAAAAGGATCGACACTAAAGCTGCGTTTACACGGGCAAAGTTTTTGTGACAAAGGCGGTTTGCCACAGAAAATGTGCTCGTGTAAATGCCAAAATATGACAATGTTTCTTTGACAAATATATATGGTAAAGTTACTTCGATAAATTAAATTTGTCCGTGTAAAAGGAGAACTTTGCTAAAGATTATGTAACAAAGAGCTTTGCTAAGCATGGAAAATGTGACAAAGATTTTGTTTCATTGCTGCAGGTAATTTTGACGAATAATATATGGTCGTGTGAACACTGCAGCAAGTATTTCATTGGCAACGTTTATTTGACAAAGATTCTATGTCACATTTTCTTTAACAAATAATTTGCTCCTTGTAAACGCAAAATGTTTGGCATACTTTCTGTGACATAGAAACTTTGCTCGTGTGAACGCGGCCTAAGTGACGAACATTTTAGCTCACTTGAGCACTTCTAAAAATAGAAATCTAAAAATAGAAAAACCTTTAAAAGACATCTCCGCTCGATTTCAAAATTATTTCACAGAAATTTTTGACTCATGGCCTTGAACCAAAATTGCTAAAATGGTATTGTGAATGATATTTGTCCGTCGTCCGTCCGTCCGTCCGTCCGTCAACAATTTCTTTAAACGACATCTCCTCCTAGACCAATTTCAAAGTAATTGCACACAAATGTTAGTGTTATAGCCCTAAACCAAAATTGCTAAAATGGTTCCGCTCCGCTAAACAAAATGGCCACCAGAGCTAAAAATAGAAAAAAAAAACTTTAAACAACATCTCCTCTGAAGCCAATGGCTCGATTTAAAAAAAAAATCACAGAAATGTTTGACTCATTGCCCTTAACCAAAATTGCTAAAACGGTTCCACTCCGCTGAACAAAGTGGCCGCAACAGCTAAAAATAGAAATCTAAAAATAGAAAAACCTTTAAAAGACATCTCCTCTGAAGCCAATGGCTCGATTTCAAAATTATTTCACAGAAATTTTTGACTCATGGCCTTGAACCAAAATTGCTAAAATGGTTCCACTCCGCTGAAAAAAATGGCCGCCAGAGCTAAAAATAGAAATAAATCTTAGAATGACATAGAGGGGACAAATTTGATCCAGTTGTCATGAAACTTTGTCAGAATGTTTATCTTAATGAAATTTAGACCAAGTTTGAAACTGCGTCATGTGGGGTCAAAAACTAGGTCACTAGGTCAAATCTTAGAAAAACCTTGTGTACACTCTAGAGAGCACAGTTATGATCCAATCTTCATGACACTTTGTCAGAATGTTTATCCTTATACAATCTAGGCCAAGATTGAAACTGAGTCATGTGGAGTCAAAAACTAGGTCACTAGGTCAAATCTTAGAAAAATCTTGTGTACACTCTAGAGGGCTTAGTTATGATCCAATCTTCATGAAACTTTGTCGGAATGCTTATCTTTATGAAATATAGACCAAATTTGAAACAGGGCCATGTCAGGTCAAAAACAAGGTCATTAGGTCAGATCTTAGAAACCCGTGTGATTGCTCTAGAGGGCACAGTTTTGTTCCAATCTTCATGAAACTTTGTCAAAATGTTTATCTCCAACAATTCTAGACCGAGGGTGCAACTGGGTCATGTCGGGTCAAAAACTAGGTTACTAGGTCAAACCTTAGAAAAACATTGTGGATACTCTCGAGGGCACAGTTTTGGTTCAATCTTCATGAAACATTGTCAGAATGATTATCTTAATGAAATCTAAGCCAAGTTTGAAACTGGGTCTTGTCAGGTCAAAAACTAGGTCATTAGGTCAAATCATAACTCAGGTGAGCGATTTAGGTCCATCATGGACCTCTTGTTGTAAAAGCTAATACTTGTTGGCCTAGAGAACACATAAGAATTTGCTACGTTTTACTGTAATAGAGTAGTACTGTAATAGCTCTGTTTTTGGAAGAATTGCATCATAAAAGTGGGCGGAGTAAGTCAGCATCAATAGGGGACTCAAGATGGGCCTAATTCCTTAGAAAAAGAATGTTTCATTAACATTCTTAAGCTTTCTCAGTTTCTAGTCTTTACACCCTTAAAATTGGCAAAATATTCGGCATGTAGGAAGGGAGGGGTTTGGGATTTCTTCTCCCCCCTAATCAACTTAATGCAATAAAAATTTCATCTACACACTTGGTTCGAGCTGCAAGAATAGTCAGAAATCTCTGGATGATACCGAAAAGGGCTTAAAGTCTGTTTGGATGTTGCAGTTTTTAGCTCACCTGACCCGAAGGCTCACAAGGTGAGCTTATTGTATATATATAGGCTTGGTCCGTCGTCCGTCGTCTGTTGTCCGTCGTCCGTTGTCCGTCGTCTGTCCACAATTTTAAGCATTAATATCTGCTAAAGTAGCTGGCCAATCTTGATCAAATTTTATGTGTAGCATGGTTGAGGTGGGGGATTGATTGCATATAGTTTTGGGACAGATTGGTTTAAAACTGTGGTTACCATGGCAACAAAAAGGTCCCATAGACTTACAATGAGGAAAATGTTGTCCGGGCCCTAGCTTCTTCATTTTTGATCGCAACTTCTTTAAACTTGCAGATATCCAGGACAGTCAAACAATCTCGAACCAGTTCGAGTTTGGGCCAGGTTGGATCATTTTTTTAGAGTTACTTGCCCTTGACCGATAAAATATTTTCCCATAGACTTATAAAAGGGAAAATGTTGTCCGGGCCCTAGCTTCTTCATTTTTGATCGCAACCTCTTCAAACTTGCAGATATCCAGGACAGTCAAAACATCTCGGACCTGTTCGTATTTGAGCCCTTGAGCGATAAAATATTTTCCCATAGATTTATAATGGGCAAAATGTTGTCCGGGTCCTAGCTTCTTCATTTTTGATCGCAACTTCTTCAAACTTGTAGATATCCAGGGAAGTCAAAACATCTCGAACCAGTTCGAATTTGGGCCAGGTTGGATCATTTTTAGAGTGACTTGCCCTTGAGCGATAAAATATTTTCCCATAGACTTATAATGGGCAAAATGTTGTCCGGGCCCTAGCTTCTTCATTTTTGATTGCAACGTCTTTAAACTTGCAGGTATCGAGGACAGTCAAAACATCTCGGACCAGTTCAAATTTGGGTCAGGTTGGGTCATTCTTTTAAGAGCTACTTGCCCTTGAGCGATAAAATATTTTCCCGTAGACATAATAATACTAGGGAAAATGTTGTCCGGGCCTAGCTTCTTCATTTTTGATCGCAACTTCTTCAAACTTGTAGATATCCAGGACAGTCAAAACATCTTGGACCAGTTCGAATTTGGGCCAGGTTGGATCATTCTTTTAAGAGTAACTTGCATTTGAGCGATAAAATATTTTCCCTTAGACTTATAATGGGGAATATGTTGTCCGGGCCCTAGCTTCTTCATTTTTGATCGCAACTTCTTCAAACTTGCAGGTAACCAGGGCAGTCAAAACATCTTGGACCAATTCAAATTTGGGCCAGGTTGGATCATTCTTTTTAGAGTAACTTGCCCTTGAGCGATAAAATATTTTCCCATAGACTTATAATGGGGAAAATGTTGTCCGGTCATCATTGTAGTGCCTTCATTTATGGAATACTTTCGATTGTACTTCACACAAATGATACGTATGACAATATCTTGGACAAGAATGTGTTTCAGCATTCTTGGGTCAAGGTGAAGGACACAGTGGCTTTTTTAGCTCACCTGTCAAGGTGAGCTTATAGTATAGCCATGGTCCGTAGTCCGTCGTCCGTCGTCGTCGTCGTCCACACTTTTAAACACCAATATCTCCTAAACCAGCAGACCAATCTTGTTCAAATTTTATGTGTAGCATTGTTGGGGTGGGGGATTGACTGCATTGTGTTTAAGGGCAGATTGGATTGGAACTCTGGTTGCCATGGCAACGTATAGCTCCCATAGACTTATAATGGGAAAAACTTCAAAAATCTTCTTCTCTGAAACCATGAGGCCCAGAGCTTACATATTTAGTATGTACCAATGTCTAGTGGTCCCCTACATAAATCCTGCCAACCATGCCCCTGGGGCCCAAATTGGCCACGCCCCGGGGGTCATTAGCTCCCATAGACTTACAATGGGAAAATCTTCAAAAATCTTCTTCTCTGAAACCATGAGGCCCAGAGCTTACATATTTAGTATGTACCATGTCTAGTGGTCCCCTACATAAATCCTGCCAACCATGCCCCTGGGGTCCAAATTGGCCACGCCATTGGGGTCATTAGCTCCCATAGACTTACAATGGGAAAATCTTCAAAAATCTTCTTCTCTGAAACCATGAGGCCCAGAGCTTACATATTTAGTGTGTACCAATGTCTAGTGGTCCCTTACATAAATCCTGCCAACCATGCCCCTGGGGCCCAAATTGGCCACGCCCCGGGGGTCATTAGCTTCCATAGACTTACAATGGGAAAATCTTAAAAAATCTTCTTCTCTGAAACCATGAGGCCCATAGCTTATATATATAGCATGAATCAATGTCTAGTGATCCCCTACTAAAATCCTGCCACCCATGCCCCTGGGGCTCAAATTGGCCACGCCCCAGGGGGTCATTTGTTTATATATAGCTATAGCTTAAGAACCTTCAAAAATCTTCTTCTTTGGAACCATGAGGCCCATAGCTTATACATATAGTATGAAGCAATGTTTAGTGGTCCCCTACATAAATCCTGCCAACTAAGCGTCGGGGGTCCAAACTGGCCAATCCCCAGGGGTCATAAACTCCCATAGACTTATAATGGGAAAAACTTAAAAAATCTTCTTCTCTGAAACCATGAGGCCAAGAGCTTACATATGTAGTATGTACCAATGTCTAGTGGTCCCCTACGTTAATCCTGCCAACCATGCCCCTGGGGCCCAAATTGGCCACGCCCTGGGGGTCATTAGCTCCCATAGACTTACAATGGGAAAAATCTTAAAAAATCTTCTTCTCTGAAACCATGAGGCCCAGAGCTTACGTATTTAGTATTTACCAATGTCTAGTGGTCCCCTACATAAATCCTGCCAACCATGCCCCTGGGGTCCATACTGGCCACACCCCGGGGGTCATTAGTTCCCATAGACTAACAATGGGAAAATCTTAAAAATTCTTCTTCTCTTAAACCATGTGGCCCAGAGCTAACTTCTTTAGTACATATGTAGCAACGTTTCCCGGTCTCCAACTTAAATCCTGCCAACCATGCCCCCTGGGGTCCAAATTGGCCATGCTGCTCCCATAGACTTATAATGGGAAAGACTTCAAAAATCTTTTTCTCTGAAACCATGAGGCCCAGAGCTTACATATTTAGTATGCAGCAATGTCTAGTGATCCCCTGCATAAATTCTGCCAATCAAGCACCTGAGGTCCAAACTGGCCACACCCTAAGGGCTTGTTTGTTTATATAGAGCTATATAGCTAAAGAACCTTCAAAAAACTTCTTCTATGAAACCATAAGGCCAAGTGAGTGAGTGAGTGAACTCGGGTTTAACGTCCCACCAACAACGAGGTCATATGGAGACGGGACCTCGGTTTAAAGTCTCATCCGAAAGACCGGAGAAGCGGGGGATCGATTTTGCGACCCCTGGATTGGTAGTCTGGAGTGTTATCCACTACGCTACAGCCGCTCCTCATAAGGCCAAGAGCTTATGTATTTAGTATGTTGCAGTGTATAGTGGTCCTCTACATAAATCCTGCCAATCAAAACCCTGGGGTCCAAACTTGCCACACCCCATGAGGTCATCGAATCCTATAGAATTGCAGCCTGTTTATTAGCTTACCTGAGCTGGAAGCTTACATTGTATAACTCAGGTGAGCGGTCGTTGCCCTTGGGCTACTTGTTTTAGAAAAACTTTGTCATCGCTGTAGCGCCTTCAATTTGTGGACTGAATCAATTGGATATCACACAAGTGATTAGTGTGACAATATCTTGGACAAGTTCGCGTTTCAGCATTCTTGGGTCAAGGTCAGAGTGGCTATTTTTAGAAAAACTTTGTCATCGCCTTCATTTATGGGCAGATTTTGATTCAAACTTCACACAAATGTTTAGCTCATGTTTCAGCGTCCTAAGGTCAAAGTCGAGGTCACAGTGGCTATTTATAGAAAAAAACTTTCTCATCGGTCTTGCGCTTTCATTTACTGACCAATTTCGATTTAACTTCACACAAGTGTATGGCAATATCTTAGACAAGTTCGAGTTTTAGCGTTCTGGGATGAAAGTCAAGGTCACAGTGGATATTTTTAGAAAAACTGTGTCTAGAGCCTTCATTTATGGACAGATTTTGATTTAACTTCACACAAATGTTTAGTATGACAATATCTTGAACAAGTTTGCATTTCAGCATTCTAAGGTCAAGGTCACAGTTGCTATTTTAGCTCACCTGACGAGGCTCACAAGGTGAGCTTATAGTATAGACTTGGTCCGTCGTCTGTCTTCCACACTTTTGCTAAAGTAGCTGGCCAATCTTGATCAAATTTTCTATGAAGCATTGTTGGGGTGGGGGATTGATTTCATATAGTTTTGGGACAGATTTGTTTAAAACTGTGGTTACCATGACAACAAAAAGATAGACTTATAATGGGGAAGATGTTGTCCGGGCCATGGACTTTTAGTTTTGACCGTAACTTCTTCAAACTTTCAGGTATCTAGGCAGCCATAAAATATCGGACCAGTTCGAATTTGGGCCAGGTTGGATGATTCTTGTCTTTTTCATTTTCCACCCTTAGGGTCACAGGTATGATACCAACTATGTGTTCAATTTGCCTTGGAGTAACTTACCCTAGAGTACTGAGGCTGTGTGGACTCAGGTGAGCTACAGGACCATTGTTTTTTAAATTCACGGAAATTTCTAATCTTAGCCATATTACGTGGCAACGCAAACTACTGAGCTGGTGCATATAACCCTGTGTCATCCGACACTCAGCTGCATACCCTGAGATTTGATAGATTTCTACTGATTGGCAGATTATTCACAGGTACAGAAAATCTGCTAGTAAAGACTGTGTTGTCTAATGTGATGGTGAACAAGGTTGATATAAAGCGTGAAGTCAAAGAGCGCAACACTACTGATGGGTGGCCAGTGGCAGCCATTTTTGTAACTTAATTTTTGTACACTGTAGCCTTCTTGAGTTTGCCTATATTTTGATTTAGCATACTAGGGGTAACTGTCGTTATTGTACCGATTTATTTTTTGACATAGACTGTAACACGTGCCTTTGACAGGTCTTCGTAATAGGTCACCAACAGGCAGCAACACAAACACCTACTGTACCAGTGGCGGCCATCACGGTGGCATTCGCTAAATGATGTTTTATTTCAAAAACTTTCTGTGACATTATGCTTTAATTAATCATTTGCTGTTGTAAGACTGCGGCCTTTGTCACATATATACAGGGTGAGTGCATTCGGTATACACATCTAAGTAACTCTTCTATCGGGCTAAGGGTCAACAGTCAGGAAAGCGAGAAGAAGGCTCTTGCTGATTTGTCCTTTCATCTCGATTATGAGTCACTTACGGTCTCTATGTATTTCAAAAATTTATACTGGTATTATCATAATTCCGTAGAGGCAGTAAGAGGACTGTTTAGCTGGATGAAACGATGATGGAGTTAAGCATTAGATGATTTGTTGACCTTAATTGTCTTGTACATAAGAAAGTATTTTGGGAGTAGTCGTTTGAGCAATTATAGCCAATCCTTTGATCTGTGCTCGGCCGCTTTTCAGTTTTGTTTTTCCTTTCTGTATTTTGCTCCATCTCATGTACTCCTTTTCAGTGACTTTCTTCTTGTTCTTTGTGTGTGTGTGTGTGTGAGTGTGTGTGTGTGTGTGTGTGTGTGTGTGTGTGTATTAGGACTTATTTCCTAAATTATATGAGATTGTATGTATTCTGTTGTACTACGATTTGTAAGTTGGATGACAATGTTTATACTACCTTAGAATTTTACCGTTGCACATAATAACTTACAAAACATTTGGCCTGTCTATGTTTTTTAGCTCACCTGTCAAGGTGAGCTTATAGTATAGACTTGGTCCGTCGTCCGTCGTCGTCGTCGGCGTCGGCGTCGGCGTCGTCCACAATTTTAAACATCTTCTTCTCAGAAACCACTGGGTGGATTGAAGCCAAATTTCATATGAAGCCTTAACAGGATGGGGGAACGAAAGTTTATATATTTGGTCCAGGTCACATGACCAAGATGGCCGCCACGCCCATATATGGTAAAAACCCTTCAAAAATCTTCTCCAGAACCAAAAGGCCTATAACCTTGAAACTTGGTATGTAGCATCGGGCATGCGGGCCCATCATAATTTATATAAATCATGACCTTGTGATGACCTTGACCTAATTTATGACATGGTCAACTTTGGTACATTAGGCTTTTATATGGGAAAACGCTTAAACGGTGGATTTCTCTGAAACTATTTAAGTCTAAGGTACAATACTTGGTATATATGGTCGACTAAATGACCAGATGAAGATATTATGTCACTAAAGGTCAAGGTCATTCCGTCGGACCATCCGTCGTCAAGATTTTCAAACATCTTCTCCTCTGAAACCACTGGGCCGATTGAAGCCAAATTTCATATGGAGTCTCAGTGGGATGGGAGAACGAAAGTTTATACCCGGGGTCTGGGTCACATGACCAAGATGGCCGCCATGCCCATATATGGTAAAAACCCTTCAAAAATCTTCTTCTCCAGAACCAAAAGGCCTATGACCTTGAAACTTGGTGTGTAGCATCGGGCATGCAGGCTTATCAAAGTTTATACAAATCATGACCTTGCGTTGACCTTGACCTACTTTACGTCATGGTCAACTTTGGTACGTTAGGCTTTTATATTGGAAAACGCTTAAACAGTGGATTTCTCAGAAACTATTTAAGTCTAAGGTACAATACTTGGTATACATGGTCGACTAAATGACCAGATGAAGATATTATGTCACTGAAAGGTCAAGGTCATTCGGTCGGACCATCCGTCGTCAAGATTTTCAAACATCTTCTCCTCTGAAACCACTAGGCCGATTGAAGTCAAATTTCATATGGAGTCTCAGTGGGATGGGGGAACGAAACTTTATACCCGGGGTCTGGGTCACATGACCAAGATGGCCGCCATGCCCATATATGGTAAAAACCCTTCAAAAATCTTCTTCTCCAGAAGCAAAAGGCCTATGACCTTGAAACTCGGTATGTAGCATCGGGCATGCGGGCTTATCTTAGTTTATACAAATCATGACCTTGCGTTGACCTTGACCTAATTTACTGCATGGTCAACTTTGGTATGTTAGGCTTTTATATGGGAAAACGCTTAAACAGTGGATTTCTCAGAAACTATTTAAGTCTAAGGTACAATACTTGGTATACATGGTTGACTAAATGACCAGATGAAGATATTATGTCACTAAAGGTCAAGGTCATTCCGTCAGACCATCCGTCGTCAAGATTTTCAAACATCTTCTCCTCTGAAACCACTGGGCCGATTGAAGCCAAATTTCATATGGAGTCTCAGTGGGATAGGGGAACGAAACTTTATACCCGGGGTCTGGGTCACATGACCAAGATGGCCGCCATGCCCATATATGGTAAAAACCTTTAAAAATCTTCTTCTCCAGTACCACTGGCCCGATTGCCTTGAAACTTGGTATGTAGCATCTTGGACTCCAGTACTACAAAGTTTATTTAAATCATGACCTTGGGTTGACCTTGACCTATTTTATGGCAAGGTCAAATTTGGTCCCTTAGGCTTTTGAATGGGAAAATCTGAAAAAGTGCATTTTTCTGTTGCTTTTGTGCTCTGTGGTATGGAAATGTAGTCAATATCCACACCTATGGATATGAGAGGTCAAGGTCATTTGGCTATTGGGTGTCATCATTTTCAAACATCTTCTCCTCAGAAACCATTGAGCCGATTGAAGCCAAATTTCATATAAAGACTTAACAAGATGTGGGAACGATAGTTTATACATTTGGCCTAGGTCACATGACCAAGATGGCTGCCATGCTCATATATGGTAAAAACCTTAAAAAATCTTCTTCTCCAGAACCACTGGCCCGATTGCCTTGAAACTTGGTATGTAGCATCTTTGACTCCAGTACTACAAAGTTTATATAAATGATGACCTTAGCTTGACCTTGACCTGTTTTATGGCAAGTTCAAATTTGGTCCCTTAGGCTTTTGAATGGGAAAAGCTGAAAAAGTGCATTTTTCTGTTGCTATTGTTCTCTGTGATATGGAAATTCAGTCATCGTCAACCCTTACGAATTCTAGAGGTCAAGGTCTGTGTCGTCGTCATCCGTTGTCAACATTTTCAAAGGACTTCTCCTCAGAAATTACTGGGCTGATTGAAGCCAAATTTCATATAGAGCTTAACAGTATAAAGAAACAAATGTTTATATATTTGACCCAGATCCCATGACCAAGATGGCCACCGTGCCCATATATGGTATAAAACTTAAAAATTCTTCTTCTCAAGAACCACTGGGCCGATTGCTTTGAAACTTGGTATGTAGCATCAAGGACTCTAGTACTACAAAGTTTATATAAATGATGACCTTAGGTTGACCTTGACCTATTTTATGGCAAGATCAAATTTGGTCCCTTAGGCTTTTGAATGGGAAAAGATGAGAAAGTGCATTTTTCTGTTGCGATTGAGCTCTGTGATATGGAAATGCAGTCAACTTCAACCTCTATAAATACTAGAGGTCAAGGTCATTTAGTGATTTTATAGAAGTGGCCATGGTGGAACAGTTTGCACACTCACTATCCAATCCTATAGAATTGCAGCCTGTTTATTAGCCTGCCTGAGCCGAAAGCTTTCATTTTGGCCACTTGACTTGGCATATACTGGCAGGTGAGCGATCGTTGCCCTTGGGCGACTTGTTTAAAGTGTAGCTTCCTATAGGGATAGGAACTCCATACGCATTTTGCTTGCACTCCTGTCCCACTAACTTTGTTTTGCGTACATTGTGTTGCATGTCAGTAAATGTATATATAAACTATGTTTAAACTAACAGTCATGCCCACCCACTCCCAAGAAAATGAATGGATGTCAGTACGAGGGTGCCTAGACGATGTTGCTTATCTATTGCATCCTAGGGAGCGATATGTGGCGGTCTTTTGCCTATCTTTTGATGTGTCCCCAGCCAGTAAAATGGAAAACACTCGCTGAAATGTAAATTCAGTTGAATTTGTATGACACGATGAAAATCTATGAATATCGGACTTTAACTTAGAAAGATATAAAGGTTTGGCAGTCATTTTTGAAAGTTCCTGTCACGTGATAAATATTTTAGTCTTGATAAAGTGCATACAATGCCTTTCCCCCCCTGACTTATTGCCTAATCATTCAACAAATTTGTTTCAAACTGGATTCACTTTGAATTTCCATTTCTTTACTGTGAGTTTATGATGTCATTTATTCACGGCTTTGTTGGTTCACCGCTCATTGCTTTGATATTAGTTTTCAAATTTCATGTCTTTTTTCTTAATTCAAATTCGATTTTCATGAATTTCTTGGCAAACTTCGTCTTTTATAAACTTTGTCAACCTCATCCAAATTTGTATTTTGTGAGTGTTTCCCCTATACAGAACTGTAATCTGAAGGAGCAAGTCTGAACAGGTCTGCTGCAATTTTGACAGCACGAGAAGAGTTTCTGCACTAAGCGTCGGCGATGGCATTTGTGTGGGCCTCCATAGATATCATTTTATAATACTATTTGGAAGCGCGTTTTCATGCCAGCGAGAAGCTGGGATGGTGTCCAGCCAAATTGTCAGAGATCTTAATAAAAAGGACACATACATTGCTTTTTGTGTGTGTCTTATTAAAGGCCTGGCAGCCAGTTGTGGCTCAGTTGTATGCTTCTATACACTGAGAGCTGCTCCTCATGAGCAATTTCTCCATTTCTGTTTCCCTGGAATCTTGAAAGCTGGCTAAGACTATACACTGTAAAGCTGATGTGTACACCTCCGTATCTACACCTCCGCATCTTTCGGCCATTCTTTAACTCTTTAAGCACCGAAAAAGAAGACGACAAAAGTTACGTCTGCAAAATTAAAACAAATGCCTTACCCAAGACATTACATGTTGAGATTTCATACACTAGTGGGCAAACAGTTAAGATCCACATGAGGCGGCTCATTATGAGCCGCCTCATCAGGATCTACGCCGTTTGCAAATTATGCTATTTTCGTCACTGGTGCTTTAAGTATTGAAGCGAAATTACGTTTGTGACATCTGTTTGCTTCCCTGCCAAACTGGGATCTATCTACCCTTAAGGTTGAAAAACGCCCCCTTACGATATCCGTTGGCATAAATATAAAAGCTCCCTAACTATATCCTTTTGTATCATTCAGTTTGACCGAAGTCTAATTCAAGCGATACACTGTGAACAGCGGACCTCATTTTATATAAGCATTTTGCTTACTGTCAGATGCTGTACCATTATTTACTTTTGTATTATACATATGGAATTTCTTTGAATAAGATATTGTTTAAACCAACTATATCCTTTTGGCATAATTGTGCCATACATGCTTATCGAACTTTGAATGCAGGGTTCTTGATCTTACAAGCATTTTTGTCGCACCTGCTTTAGCAAGGTGCGATATAGGCGTCCGGTTTTCCGTCCGTCATTCCGTCCGTCAGTCCGTTCACATTTACGTCAACCCTGTCGTTAAAGATCTTTACAGTTAATTTCTCCAAAACCACTGCAGCCATGGTTCTCAAATAAATTCCATCTGGAGCAAGATCAGACTACTGGGCTTCAGATTACAGAAATACAGCCTGGTCGAGAATTCAAGATGGCTGCCTGTTACTAAAAAAAGCAAAACAACATAACATTTTTTTCTGGAACCACTAGGTGTAATTTGCTGACTCTTTGCATGGAACATCAATAGGACCTTCTTTTTGAAAATTATGAAAATGAAAAAACCTTTAGCGGAATTAGGCCACAGTGACCTATTTTTGGTTTACGAGTCCCAATTTCGCTTGAGTGCCGATAAATCTGAAAACACTGAGTGGATTTTGCTTAGATTTAATCAGAATGATTCTTGAAAGGAGTTTTTCTCTTTTTTCACATTTATGGGAATGCATCATCCAAGATGGCCGCCACTGTCGTTACTAAAAATAGCAAAAACATGAAAATGATTATATTTCAGGAACCTTTGAATGGATTTGGACCGATTTTGTGTCAGAATGATCCTTGCATAGAGCTATTTTGGTTTTTGGCAAATTGGCCATCCAAGATGGCTGCCATCCACCGTTACTAAAAATAGCACAAACATGAAAATGGCAGTTCCTTAAGAACCATTGGCGGATTTTGACAAAATTTGTGTCAGAATAATGCCAGAAACTATTTTGTTTTCTTTTTATTCTCGATTCTTCTCAACATGATCTCTGCTACTGTGGAAATGCAATGCAGGCGCGACATAGCATTCCGCGGAATTCTTGTTCTCCTAGGTGGCTCTAAAAGGGAAAAACTGCTCTTAGGGGAGGTAATTTCTTCTTTTAAGAATTGATCTCCATTGGGAAGTATGGCAGAAATAGAATGGTAGAGTGAGTTATCCCTGAATGTGTATCAATAGACCTTTAATAAATTGTCTGACAGCTCTAGTTTCAGACATTTATCAGGAAAATAACTATTAGATGAGCTAAATGTCGTTTAAATGCAAATTTTGCTAAATTGAATTCTTTTTTCTCATCATTTATTAAATTTCAAAAATCTATTAAGAAATGCAAATTTAGTGTCAACTCGTAAAGGAATGTGATAATATAGTGTTTTGCGGCTATGTGTTAATAAATGGATAGATATGTAAAAACGACGACCGGTATATACTTAAGATATTTTTCGAAAATTTGAAGAGAGGGAGATGGGCAGGGGTTAGAGATAAGATGCCGGGGGTGGGAGGCGGGTAAGGGGTGGCGGACAGGTACAGCACGGGGCCATCTTCTGTGTCTTACAGGCAGTTTTTCCGAAGTGTTGTTTTTTCTTATCAAGAACAATTGCCCCTGTAAACTACAGGAAATTGAAACGGATTAAGGTTACCTGACTCAACCTATTTTTCCTTGTAAAACGTGGTGGTTGTTTTCATGTGTGTTTTTTTTTCCACAAGAAAAGGACTGTTTAAAGGGATTGTTAATTCTGGAGTAGTTTTGAAAGAGATGCTACTCATTAAGAAAGAATATGCTGCCCATGGAGCAAACTCTTTCCTTTAAGAAAGAGGGTCGTTCGTTAAAAAATAACAGCCAAATCATGTACATTCGGAGGCCTTGGTTGATGGGTAAAGGCAGAGGTTTCCCTTAGCCTACTAGCCGTATGGGCAGTGGGGGCTAGAGGCCATTGTATCTTGGGCACAGCAGATGAAAGGCGGAGCCCATCCCTCTCCTTTCGCTGACTTATCCTTCCCTGATTTGAAGCAGGTACCCTGAGAGAGAGAGAGAGAGAGAGAGAGAATTTTCCAGTCATCGGGTGATAAAACACAGGCGCGATCTCACGACCTTTCGGCGACTTTCTGCACTAAAACCGAGCGTCTGTAACCACTCAACCACTGCGCCTCTCTTTTTTGACAAGGGAAACTAAAGATATCGAGACCCCAGCTACTCTATGTATTCTTCATTTTAATTTTTATTTGGCCTAACGTATATTTTTAGGACGTATCAAACATAATTTACTTGTCTCCATCTAAGATAAACATACAAATGCAGCAAGGTGACAAAATGAACAATTGCAGCAAGGTGACAAAATGATTGTCGATGACAAGTGAGCTATGATATCGTGTTATCGTGAGACCATGTTTGTAGCGATATCGGTAAGTTTGTAACAGTTTGTAATAATTGATAAAATATCTTGCCTTATATAGTCTAGACGATAATGGGATTTATTTTCATTGATTGTTTTTCAGAGGAAATTTCCTAATTTGAGAAGATTTTAGAAGGACTTTCGAACAGTGCAGTGTGCTGGAGGAGAGGATAACTTACTATCTAAACTTTGGTAAGATTTATTAATATCAGTTTAAATTGGCGGACAAGGTGCGACAAAAAATGACAACATGTTTTGAGTCTATGTGGTAAAAAAAAACAGTTTACTGCGAATAATAAGGGGTCCTAGAAGTAAATTTCTTTAACACAAAAGTGATTAACGTATAAACGAGCCGCCACTGTGTACAATAAATTTATTCACGTATTCACTTTCACTCTCGGGCCGCGTAGCGCAGTCGGTAGGACGCCTGACTTGTAAGCCAGAGGTCCTCGGTTCGATACCCGGTCTGGCCACTTACTTTCATTTCCCCTTCCGCTGATTCAAGAAGGACAGTTGTCAGTAACTGGTGAAAGTAATTGCACTGGTTAAACTAAGGAGGTCTAAGCCTGCCCAGGAATAGTGTGGTTAGGTTTAACTGACCGTCCCGACATGACCGTGGACGTTAAACAGTTACACACAACACACACTTTCACTCTTCAATTCATCCAACGAGATAAAAGCCTTCAGCCGACAAACAAATGACACCGCGATAAAAAATAGATCCAGTCCGTGGGATAAGTAGGTTAATGAATAACTCTTTAGTATTGGAACACAAGCTCTTGGGGAAAAGATTTAGACCAATATAAGATTACTCAAAATGTGCGTTTTACAGTCTAATCTTGGGCTGCATTCATTATTGGCTATTTTGCCAGAACGTTTTGGCTGATGTTTTGGCTGGCGTGTGGAGATGGTGGTGGTGATGTGTTTGTATGTGTAGGGGTGGGTAAGGGGGGATGCGTAGAGATAGGCGAGTGGGAAATTGGAACGGAAAGAGCATTTCAATGTAACCACTTAACCTATATTTAAACATACGGAAAGCTTTCTTCGTAGGAAAGTAATGAGACTCCTTAAACAACTGTCTATTATTTAATTTGTCATTGTCAATTTAAAGTCTTGTTATAATTCATCACTTTGACCGACCTGAATCAAAACTGTTTTTAGCTCACCTGGCCCGAAGGGCCATAGTGAGCTATTGTCATACCAATGCGTCCGGCGTGCGTCTTGCGTCGTCACACAATGTGTCCGTCAACACCTAAAAACAAATATTCAAACATCTTCTTCTGTAAAACTACTGGTCCCATGGTTCTCAAATTTCACATGAAGCATGACCTGACTCCAGGGTCTCAGAATTGTAAAATTGGGTCAGGTTGAAAATCCAAGATGGCTGCCGTTACTAAAAATAGCAAAAACAACAAAATAAACTTCTTCTCCAGAACCACTGGGTATATTTGTCTGAATTTTGGCATGGAACATTAGTAAAACCTTGGTATTCAAAATTGTAAAAATGAAAAAAATCTGTAGCGGAGTTTTGTCACAGTGACCTACTTTCTGTTTATGAGTGTAATTTTGCTCAAATGCCAATGTCAAAAAAGGACCTATTTAAACAACTTCAAACAACTTCTTCTCTAAAACCACTGAAACCATGGATCTCAAATTTCACATGGACCATGACCAGACTTCAGGGTTTCAAAATTGTAAAATTGGGTCAGGTCAAGAATCCAAGATGGCTGCCGTTACTAAAAATAGCAAAAACAACAAAATCAACTTCTTCTCCAGAACCGTTTGGTATATTTGGTTGAAAGTTTGCGTGGAACATAAATGGGGCGTTGGTATTAAAAATTGTAAAAATAGAAAAAATCTATAGCGGAATTAGGTCACAGTGACCTACTTAGCGTTTACAAGACCGATTTTGCTCAAATGTCAATATCTCAAGAAAATGCAACCAATTCTGACCAGATTTGGTCAAAAATGGTTCTTGAATGGAATTATTTCAATTTTGTGCCAGTTGATTATCCAAGATGGCCACCATGGGGGCTGTTACTAAAAATAGCACAAAGATAAAAATGACAATTACTCAAGAACCCTTGAATGGAATTGGACCAATTTTGTGTCAGAATGTTCCTTGCATGAAGCCGTTTCGATTAATTGCAATTCGGCATTCCAAGATGGCCACCATCTGGTGTTACTAAAAATAGCACAAACATAAAAATGACAATTACTCAAGAACCCTTGAATGGAATTGCACCAATTTTGTGTCAGAATCTTCCTTGCATTAAGCCATTTCGAGTAATTGTAATTTGGCATTCCAAGATGGCTGCCATCTGGTGTTACTAAAAATAGCACAAACATAAAAATGACAGTTTCTCAAGAACCCTTGAATGGAATTGGACCAATTATGTGTCAGAATGTTCCTTGCATGAAGTCGTTTCGATTAATTGCAATTTGGCATTCCAAGATGGCCACCATCTGCTGTAACTAAAAATAGCACAAAACATGAAAATGACAATATCTCAGTAACCGCTGAATGGATTTTGATGAAATTTGTGTCAAAATGATTCTTGCATTGAGATGTTTCAAAAATATCTAACTGTAGACCAGTCATATTGGCCTCTGTTACTAAAAATAGAAAAATGTGAAAATTGGAAAATTACTATGGAATTGGGCTAATTTTGTGTCAGAATGTTCCTTTCATTAAGCTTTTTCGATTTTTTCCATTTTGGCATTCCAAGATGGCCGCCATCTGCCGTTACTAAAAATAGCACAAAACATGAAAATGAATATATCTCAGTAACCGCTGAATGGATTTAGATGAAGTTTGTGGCAAAATGATTCTTGCTTTGAGGTGTTTCAAAAATTAACAAATATAGATACGTCAAGTTGGCCTGTGTTACTTAAAATAGCAAAATGTGAAAATTGGAAAATTACTATGGAAATGGACCAAATTTGTGTCAAAATGGTCCTTGCATGAAGGCTTTTCGATTTTTTGCATTTTGGCAATCCAAGATGGCCGCCATCTGCCGTTACTAAAAATAGCACAAAACATGAAACTGGCAATATCTCAGTAGCCCCTGGATGGATTTTGATGAAATTTGTGGCAAAATGATTCTTGCATTGAGGTGTTTCAAAAAGTAAATAAATAAAGACCAGGCAAGCTGGCCTCTGTTACTAAAAGTAGCAAAATGTGAAAATAAGAAAATCTCAGTGGAATTGGACCAATTTTGTATCAGAATGGTCCCATTGCATAATAGCCAGGTGAGCGATATCAGGCCCATTTGGGCCTCTTGTATTATGTATACTTCATTAGGTCTGCCTTGCCCCTATACTGTAAATAGAAAAAGTCTGTTGTACTATTACTGAGAGGATAAATTGTGTAAAGGCTGAGCTGAACCGGACTCGAAACCATGGTTCCAGAGCGTTAACTCTTTAGGTCAACCCAGTTTGAAACCCTTTTGCTGTTTGTTTTTATTGTTATTCATATTTTTTTGTTCCGTATGTGTGCTTTATTTTGCTATCAGTGTCAGTCTTCTGAGTTTCTTGTAGCCATAAATAGCGTCCAATTTTACATCTATTAAGCATTGGCAGTCGAGCGTCAGGAAAACTACCGACCTGCTGGTCTTCTTACTTGAAAAAAAGTCATTTAGAAAAAAATAAAAAAATATATATATAAAAAATAAAAAAAATATGGGTTCTAATATCCACAGTAACAGCATAATTTTTCTTACAAGACAATTGCTATATCACTGATCCGACTTTAAGGGCGCGTTTACACGAGCAAAGTTTCTATGTCACAGAAACTTTAACAAAGAAAGTATGACAAACATTTTGCGTTTACACGGAGCAAATTATTTGTTAAAGAAAATGTGCCATAGAATCTTTGTCACATAAACTTTGGAAATTAGATATTTGCTGCAGACTGTTCACACGACCAAATATTATTCGTCAAAGTTACCTGCAGCAATGAAACAAAACCTTTGTCACATTTTCCACGCTTATAGCAAAGTTCATTGTTACATAATCTTTAACAAAGTTCTCCGTTTACACGGACAAATTTAATTTATCGAAGTAAAGTGTACTATATATATTTGTCAAAGAAACATTGTCATATTTTGGCGTTTACACGAGCAAATTTTTCTGTGACAAACCTACTTTGTCATAGAAACTTTGCTCGTGTAAACGCGCCCTAAGGTGGAATAGGACAAAATGTTTTTCATTTTCTGGTCTTATAATAAATAGTCGCAATGTTAATACTGTCTACTGTTCTACATGGTCTACACGAAATTTCGTCTGATCCGACTTATCCATGAAACCTAGGTAAAAGTCGCGCAAAAGGAAGAGACTTGTTTATAGAGAAAAGTCGCGCAAACGTTCGACAATTTCAAACGTGCTGCTATCAGAGAAGCAAATGTGGAATTAGCAGAGTTGCTTTCCGTGGAAGTGCAATGAATGACCTTAAGTTAGATATAGCTGGCTTACACATGCAGTTTCTCATCGTTTTTGACGTTCAAAGAAAATATACAACTGATGTTAATGCTGTTTTGTTGCTTTACGTCCACAGTAAACAGCTATGGTCATGTCGGGACAGTCAGTTACCCTAACCACACTATTCCTGGGCAGGCTTAGACCTCCAAAGCGGTTAACCACGCGGCCTGGAAAATATGCAAGTGACTCTGGTGACAATATTAGTGACGCAGCAGATATATCAGATTATAGCCCATTTATCCAGCACTCAACATTTGTAGCGCTGTGTTTTCATTTCATACGGTTAATTACATTTGCACCTTCTCTTTTGTATAGATATGTCTCAATTTTCATCGTCATTTAGAAAATATTTTTACACCTTTAGTCAGCCGGTGATAAGTACACTAAGCGTATTTATTCAAATCCCATTTTTAAAGAATTTTAAATATAAAACCTTATAATAGGCTTATTTTTGTTTGAATTTTGCACGTTTGGAAATATAACATTTAATATAAACATAGGTGTATTTGTTCTTCGGATTATGCTATTGTATAGGTGGGGAATTAAGGCGCACTTAGGCTAAACCCTATAGACTTGATAGAAAATATCAACTAAGAAAAAAACTAATAAGTACTCGCTCAGCCAAGGAACTAGTTGACTTTATGGTTCTGTAATATGCCAGAAGCATCCTTCTGAATAATCTTTCCGAAAGTTTCAATCTTATTTGGTTTTCCGCAGTAGGCACGAAATACCGTATTATTTCGACGATAAACCCGTGTGGCTCCATCAGAATGACTCCATATATTTAAATCAATCTCTTTGTGAAATTCTGCTTAAAGATGGATTTTCCTTCTAAAACAGTTTCAAAAATCTAGATCCGTCTTAAAAGAGAATCTAGATTTTGGGGTTGTTCCTCTTATAAGACTAGATCTTTGGGATTGTTTAAAGGAAAATTAAAAAAAGGCCGCCGTCTTATGTGCGAAGGAATATGGCAGTTAGTTTTTAAGGCCCAGTTCACATTCTTCCCTTAGCCTAGTCAGTCTCCTTTATCCCGATAGTCGAGGGCGGGGTGGTGTCGATGAGAAGCATACACTGTAAAAAAAAATCCGTAGATTTTACGGTAGAATACCTGGCAACCAGCTATCCATTTCCCGTTAATTTTACGGGCGCCCTTAAACATTGGCATAATAATCATGCAGAGCAGGATAGAATAAGACAGGTATTGTTTTGGTCATATAGCCCCCCAACACTATAAAGGTATTTTCGAGTGCGGTCAGCTAACGTAACTCTACCATATCGAGATTTCAAAAAAATGTTCTACAGGCAGACGCCCGTGAAAATAACGGGAAGTTGACTGGCAGCTGTTGCCAGGTATTCTACCGTAAAATCTACGGATTTTTTTTTTACAGTGTAAACACTATTTTGTTACAGTACATTTCCTTAAAAGACGGACTGTATTTTTTTTCTTTTATTAAATGACGACATTTGTTTCAATAATATAATAAAAATTTGCCACCGACTTTTTATACCCCGCCACACGTTAGTGTCGGGGTATTATGTTTTCACGTTGGCCGTCCGTGTGTCCGTCCGTCCGTCCGTCCGTAGTATGTACGTCCGTCCGTCCGTCCGTCCGCACTTCGTTTCCGTTCAATAACTTAAGTATTTATCAACGGATTTCCTTCAAATTTTACATATGCATTTGTATCAAGAATATCTCGCTTGGGATTGTTAATGGGCAGATTTCGATAATTTCTGAAAGAGTTATGGCACTTGTCAATGTTCAAAAAATGGTTTCTGGCCTCTAGTTCCTTTACTACTTGGAGTATCATGATGAAACTTCACGAACATGATCCACGTTGGCCGTCCGTGTGTCCGTCCGTCCGTCCGTCCGTCCGTAGTATGTACGTCCGTCCGTCCGTCCGTCCGCACTTCGTTTCCGTTCAATAACTTAAGTATTTATCAACGGATTTCCTTCAAATTTTACATATGCATTTGTATCAAGAATATCTCGCTTGGGATTGTTAATGGGCAGATTTCGATAATTTCTGAAAGAGTTATGGCACTTGTCAATGTTCAAAAAATGGTTTCTGGCCTCTAGTTCCTTTACTACTTGGAGTATCATGATGAAACTTCACGAACATGATCGAAGTAACAAAAGCTTTATATGAGCACAGAAATTTTATCATCCGGGATTATCTGCCCCTGCCCTGAGGCTATATACATGTATAAAATCATGAAAAATTTCATATAAAATCAGAATTTGAAGCAATTTTTCTGAAACTTACAGCAAATGATCAGAGTGATGAAAGCCTCCAGTGATGCTCAAATTTACCCCATGTGAGTTATCTCTCCCCACCCCACCCCACCCCCCACCCCACCCCTATCTATATAAATTCATGTGAAACAAATTTTCAGAAATATACATCAGACGAAAGAAGCAATAAAAGCTTCTTGTGGTGATTTGACCCTTTAGGGGTTATCTGCCCCTACCCTGTGGCCACAATCTTAAAAAATCACTAAAATTGTATTTGACTAGAGTGGTCAGTGATTTATCTGAAGCTTATTGTAAGTGATCAGAGTAATGAAGTGTCCTGTCATGACTTAGATTTTTATCCTTGTTCAGTGGGGTTAGGTTGCCCCTGCCCTGGGGTTTTACAGAGAAAAAAAAAATTCTGGAAAAATGGGTGTGTAAAAAAAGGTTTGCAGTGGCGGGGTATCACGCAGTCGTTTGCGATGCTTTTATTATAAAATATGAGGTGTCGTATTTCAATACCTAGTGCTTTAAGTCCATAACCGATGCCGTAAATTGTGTCACAAAACTTTACGACATCCACTTCAGATACCGTAAAATCACTCCGCCAATACAGTCATTTTTATTTACCACAGATGGATGAAATCACCATTGTTGTGCGACTGTTTTATTGACATCAAGTGTCTAGTTAACCATACTTAATGCCCAGCTTAACGAGTGCAAATGGACAATTGATAGGACAACAGTTCTCGTCCATTAGTCAGACGGTTTTAAACACTTTCTCTAAATATGCACGTCAAATAAGTTAAAATGCTGCATTCAAGAAATACTTATAAACGGAATGGAAATGGATACATGTTATACTCAGTGAGTAAAATTTTTAAAACTTGGGTATGCGGTGGGTAAAGTTTTAAATTAACAAATACTGTAATTACTCAAAACAAATGAATAACAGAGAACACACATACTGATGAATATTTAAATATTTCATTGTGTGACATATTTTCTTTCTGGTGTTTCTGGTATTTTCATGCAAAAGTACAGCCAAATATACCAAATGGTACTAGAGAAAAAATTGATTTTATTCATTCTACTGTTTTTAGTAAGGGTGGCCATCTTGGATTCTCGAGGAAGCTGAATTTTATCATTCTAAAGCCCTGCAGTCTGATCAAGCAGCATGTGAAATTTGAGAAGCATTGGTGCAGTGGTTTCAGAGAATAAGTTATTTGAATGGACTTAAATGCTAGGGTTGATGTAAATTATGCTAGGAGCTGCGTAAGGTCGTTGTGACCTAATTCGGCTACAGATTTTTTTTCATTTTGATAATCCCGAAAATCAAGGTCCCATCAATGCTACATGCGATATTAAAAAAAAAAAAAAAAAAAAAAAAAAAAGCAAAAAGCAAACAACACCTTTGTACTGTTCCGTTCTGCAAGTCCGTCAGTAACCGTGTCCGCAGAATAAATGTAAACTGGTTCAAGGTATTTTCACAAAACTTGGTACATCAGACGATGAAAAGAAAGGTTACTCTGCTTGTACGTTTGATGGAATTGTATTCTTCTGTATAAATATGGAAGTCGTGTCCTTAGACTTGTTCTAGATATTTTCACGAAATGAACAATAATAAAACACCATCAAACGAGAGTGTAGAGGACAAGAACCGTAATTCTTCGGAATTATGTCTGTTTTAAGTTTTAGTATGGAACTTGAAATCATGTCCGCTCAATTCAATCGTACCATTTGAGATATTTTTACCAGACAATAGGATATAAAGTATTATCAGACAATGTGCAGAGAACAAGTCCAACCCAACTTCCATATTAATACGCCCGTCGTGAGACAGGGCGTATATCGTGGCCTTGTCCGTCCGTCAGTCCAACCGTCTGTCTGTCCGCTAAATTTCTCCATGTCCCCTGGAAGGATTTTCTTGAAACTTTGGTCAAAATGTTAACTTTATCAATTCGATGTTCTGAACTGATAATCTAACAATTTCCGACTAAGGTAAAGGCTATACTTGTACGCCAGAGTTCTTGAGGTTTTAGTTTGTGGTCTTGTGTTCGCTCCATACCTCTAAAACCGTTGAAGATTTCTGCATGAAAGCACCATCAGACAAGAGAACTATTAACCTCCAGAAGCCTTTAGAGTTGACCTCAATTGAGGAGTTAGGCAAAACTGAACATGACGGCGCTGCTTCCCTAGACAGTGTATCCGTTCACCTTAAGAGAGTGTAAATAGACAAGAAGTCTTAACTTCTCTAGACAGTGTACCCGTTCACCTTAAGAGAGTGTAAATAGACAAGAAGTCTCAACTTCTCCCAAGACAGTGTACCCTTTCACCTTAAGAGAGTGTAAATAGACAAGAAATCTCAACTTCTCCCTAGACAGTGTACCCTTTCACTTAAGAAAGTGTAAATAGACAAGAAGTCTCAATTTCTCCAAAGACAGTGTACCCGTTCACCTTAAGAGAGTGTAAAGAGACAAGAAATCTCAACTTCTCCCTAGACAGTGTACCCTTTCACCTTAAGAGAGTACAAATAGACAAGAAGTCTCAACTCCTCACAACCTTCCTAGACAGTGTACCCGTTCACCTTAAGAGAGTGTAAATAGACAAGAAGTCTCAACTTCTCCCTAGACAGTGTACCCGTTCATCTTAAGAGAGTGTAAATAGACAAGAAGTTTTAACTTCTCTAGACAGTGTACCCGTTCACCTTAAGACAGTGTAAATAGACAAGAAGTCTCAACTTCTCCCTAGACAGTGTACCCGTTCACCTTAAGAGAGTGTAAATAGACAAGAAGTCTTAACTTCTCTAGACAGTGTACCCGTTCACCTTAAGAGAGTGTAAATAGAGAAGACGTCTCAACTTCTCCCAAGACAGTGTACCCTTTCACCTTAAGAGAGTGTAAATAGACAAGAAATCTTAACTCCTCACAACCTTCCTAGACAGTGTACCCGTTCACCTTAAGAGAGTGTAAAATAGACAAGAAGTCTCAACTTCTCCCAAGACAGTGTACCCGTTCACCTTAAGAGAGTGTAAATAGACAAGAAATCTCAACTTCTCCCTAGACAGTGTACCCTTTCACCTTAAGAGAGTACAAATAGACAAGAAGTCTCAACTTCTCCCAAGACAGTGTACCCTTTCACCTTAAGAGAGTACAAATAGACAAGAAGTCTTAACTCCTCACAACCTTCGTAGACAGTGTACCCGTTCACCTTAAGAGAGTGTAAATAGACAAGAAGTCTCAACTTCTCCCTAGACAGTGTACCCGTTCACCTTAAGAGAGTGTAAATAGACAAGAAGTCTTAACTTCTCCCAAGACAGTGTACCCTTTCACCTTAAGAGAGTGTAAACAGACAAGAAGTCTCAACTTCTCCCTAGACAGTGTACCCGTTCACCTTAAGAGAGTGTAAATAGACAAGAAATCTTAACTTCTCTAGGCAGTGTACCCTTTCACCTTAAGAGAGTGTAAATAGACAAGAAGTCTCAACTTCTCCCAAGACAGTGTACCCTTTCACCTTAAGAGAGTACAAATAGACAAGAAGTCTCAACTTCTCCCTAGACAGTGTACCCTTTCACCTTAAGAGAGTGTAAATAGACAAGAAGTCTCAAGTTCTCACTACTCTTACTGGTACCGGATTTATCTATAAATTTATGACATGACATCGGATTTCTACACAAATAAGATTTTAAAATTTTTCAATTGTCAAGCTACAAATAAACGGCAAGTAGTCGACAAACAAACACAAGTGGTCAACAAATAACAGCAGACCCGAAATCACTCGAATACAATTACAACGTTGGTGCGAAACGTTGAAACAATCACCTACATCGTCGTAATTCTATGTCGGAAAAATATTAAAAGATAAAAAAAAAGTAATTCTGAAAGATATGCCGTAAAATTACGTATCATTGGATTGTTGGGACAGACTCGTCTGAGCAAACAGAACGGACCCAGATCAGCTGCTCTTAATGATCAGTCTGATCAGGGTCTATACTATTTGGCATGCCATCTGCCGCAATCCAGCAATACTGCGTTGAAAAAGTAACGGTAATGAGCCGCGACACGAGAAAACCAACAAAGTGGTTGTGCGCCCATCGCTGACTCAACCACTTCGTTGGTTTTCTCGTGTCGTAGCTCAATTATTTACGGGACTTACATAATACTTACTTCAAACAGCAGGGGATGTACAAGAATTTATATGAATAATGATGTCACGCACAGAGGATTTTAATTTATTAACTATCTCGATGTAGATTAATGTTCAGATCGAACGAAAGTTATTATGTGTTTTTCAAGGTCATTTCTTTGTAGCAAAGCAATTAAAATCACGAAAATAATATGCGGTGCATAATATTTTGGCTGTTTCCGTTTAAACGTACCATATGAAAGTAAAGAAATAGGGATAAAACTTAATAATTGTATAGTCTCTTCACAATTAGAGGCACTAAGGCATCACGTCGTTTTTCTATTATAAGTTATCATGAACTGATGATGTAACCTAAACTATTCTCATATGAACAAAATGTCAGAACAGGCAAGAAAACTGAAAACCCTATCCTGATGCATGTTGCAGTGAGCATGCGCATGTTTTAGAGGTAAATGGATACACTTCAAGGGGAAACAACTCGTCAGTTACCGTTTTGTGTCCCCAACTCCCGATTTAAAATGGTTTCGACGTCCAGAAGTAACAAAAGTTCCTCTACTTTATCAAACGGCGCAGTGATGCAGAGCCGTATGGGGTGCCGTTTTACTATGAAAAGCCTGTTTTGTAATATCACTAATTAAAACAAGAGCTGTCGCCTGACAGCATAGCTCGCCTGAATTGGTGCTTGCCCATCACATAGCCGAATGGTGGTGTGGACTGCTATACATAAAACTTCATGCAAGCATGTTCATAATGAAAGCACATTTATAAACAAAAGCTATCTCAGAAATAAGTCTTAAAATAAAATCAAAATAAAAAAAATGAAATGAAATTTCAAAGTCCATGAGCTTGAGGTAAAAAAAACTGACGGGTAGGGGGGAGGGGGGGGGGAGGGGGGGGGGGGCTATGTGGACTGCTATGCATAAAACTTCATGCAAGCATGTCCATAATAATGAAAACACATTTATAAACAAAAGCTATCTCAGAAATAAGTCATAAAATAAAATTAAAATAAAAAAAATGAAATGAAATTTCAAAGTCCATGAGCTTGAGGTAAAAAACTGACAGGTGGGGGGGGGGGGGGGGCTAGGATGTATCAAAACCCTGAACCATTATCTAACATCAGTCCAAGTATTAGTATCAACTGAGTCCATCATCATGGCACTGTGAAATTATGTCTTCATAAATATAAAACTTTAACCAAAATCTTTAAGATAAAATTCTAAGTGGATGACCTTGACTTCCAGGTCATCCAGTGGGGTAAGTATAAGGTGTTTTGTAAAAACTCAAAAAAGAGTCTAACATCAGTTCAAGTATAAACTAAATCTCTGCAAAGCATTATGAATCAGTTTGCAATTACAAAACTTTAAAAACGCCAAAAATTTCCTAAGTCCCTGACCTTGACATCAAGATCACTGAGCGGGGTTGGGGTAGTACTCTGTAGATCTAAGTACAGTGCAAATATAAAAAGAATTCATCTATGGGTTCAGGAGATATGTGTCTTTAAAAAACTTTAACCAAAACATCCAATCAATAAAAAGACAATATTCTAAGTCCATGACCTTGACATCATGGTCACAGAGGGGGGTGGGGGTAGTACCTTCGAAAACTTTAGACCAATATCTAACTTTAGTGCAAGTATCAAAGGAATCCATCCATGGGTTAAGGAGATATTGGGCTTTATAAAACTTTAACCAAAACATCCAGTCCAAAAAAAAATCCAATTTTCTAAGTCCATGACCTTGACATCAAGGTCACGGAGTGGGGTGGGGGTGGTACCATGTTAAACCTTAGACCAATATCTAACTACAGTGCAAGTATCAAAAGAATCCATCCATGGGTTAAGGAGATATAGGTCTTTAAAAAACTTTAACCAAAACATCCAATCCGGACGCCGACGCGGACGCGGACGCTGACGCGGACGCGGACGCGGACGCGGACGCCGACGCCGTGGTGACAACAATAGCTCTTCCTGAACTTTCGTTCAGGCGAGCTAATTAGTGATATCACAAAACCGAATTAGTAATATAACAAAATATGTGCCATATATTGATATCATAAAATCGAATAAGTGATATCACAAAGTCGAATAAGTGGTATCACGAAATCGATTTAGTGATATCCCTAAATCACATGCATTTATCACAAAATCTGTTTAATGATATCACTATTTCAATTTTGTGATATCACCAATTCGATTTTGTGATATCACTATATCTTGTCAATTTTGTGATATCACATATTCGAAATAGCTATACCACAAAATCGAATTAGTGATATCGCAAAATAAACGTGAATTAGTGATATCACAAAATCGATTTTGTGATATCACAAAAAGAGGATTTATAGTAAAACGGCACCTTCTAGAGATGTACCCATGCAGACAGTTTGGCATACGACTGACACCGAAGGGGTTGAGGAAATGTCAAGCAACACATTTATAAATATGTAATTGATTAGACAGTTCAGTATAGCCTTTACGCTCAGCAGGTACGGTTTCCACAGCTGTTCCAATTATAAAATAATGACATCACATTGTTGTAGAGGTCTGCCTGTCCTTGAATTTTAATTTGTTTAAAATCCATGTACACACTTTCTTATCTACAAGCATGTTTTGCACTTGATTTACGTTTTTGATATCTTTGTTCACTTGGCAATCGAGTTTTAATTGCTGCACTCAAGTCAATATCTGTTACTAGTAAACTTTTCCAACCTTGTATATCAACTGCGAAACAAAAGTTGGTTATAATATCGTATACTGGTCATTCGCCCATGACAGTTTCTTATATGGGTGAGTCTCGTCTCACGTAATTTTTTTTTCATGATGCCATGATTTTTGTGGGGTATTCTTCCATATATGTTTTTGAAACAGTGTTTATTCTCCCATTCCATCAATACATGAATGTTTTTATACCATGCCGCTTTGTCTCCGATGTAGCAAAATATATATAGAATCTATTGTTTATCCGTGTCCCAACCCCAAACTGGCTCCTTGATTTTGCTCAGAATTTATTTTTATCATTTTCTTTACTTAAATTATACAATTCGCTTTCTGTCGTTATAGTAACTTTATGCAATTCAAATCTTTATTTTGTTGTCTTTGGTACTCATTTATAAGAATTATTTGTGTCGTTTTGTATACTCGTCTTCTTCTTCCTGGACTTTGATTTTTGTCAGCTGATATATACCTTAGTACGTACTAATTTTCTAGATCAGCAATTTGAAAATAACACAACATTTTCAAGGCAATGGCAGCATTTCTAAAAACGTATTGTTCTATTTTAACGCGTGCATAGTAGAATTCATCTGCCACCTCAATCTACACTGTTTGTCCTCTAGTTTTGAAACATATTTTGAAATTTTTGCAGACGGAAATTTGGTGTCTTAAAGGGTCAAACGGAGTGAGAGCATCACTTACTTTCTCGTCGCTTATGTAAACTGTTATTAAGAGAAAAATTGAACTTTTTGTTTTATAATTAATGGTTGTTTTCGACACCCCAAGGGGCGGCTGTAGTGTAGTGGATAACACTCCAGACTACCAATCCAGGGGTCGCAAGATCGATCCCCTGCTTCTCCGGTCTTTCGGATGAGACTTTAAACCGAGGTCCCGTCTCCATATGACCTCGTTGTTGGTGGGACGTTAAAACCGAGTTCACTCACTCACTCGACACCCCAAGGGGCTCTCACTTTGGACTAGTTTTAAGGCTTTATTTGAAAAATCCGTGTACAAACCTGTATTATTCTGCAGTGTCCACCTCCGATTGAACTTAAATTAATTTGCTGTTTCTCCTTCGACAATAATAGGTTTCCGAGTAATAAAAGCAAATAAATTGATTTCTGCGGACGTTAATTTGTCCTTTATGTAAGCGGCCATATTATCATCCCTATGCGACACTTCCGGTCTGTATCTTTCAAACGTTTGACCGGAAAATTAATTTGTTCTTACGCTCCGTAATTGATAATGTCGCCTGATTAAACCAAACTCATTCGCTTTGTCTGAATCAATAGATGGACAGATTACAATGAATATGGAAAACCGAATAGAGCTCTTTGCGGATACGGATGCATTTAAACCAGCTCTTCTCTGTCATTATTTTGTGGTTTTCAGTGTAAGTGCAATATTAATATCGTAGACATTTGCATGGTTTCAAAACCCGACTTGACTTGCAAAAAAATATGCCGTGCGTTGCATGTTACTCCGCTATTTGCAGTTTGCTTGAGTATGCAATAATGTCTTGTGGAAATGCCGTTACGGAAAAATCCGGCTGAGTACGTTACGGGCTTGCCACATTACTGACGATCTAAATGTAATTAAACTGTAAAACCGTCAATTTACATCTTATGTTGTCAAAATGACAAGGCTTGATGAGCAGATAATAGACACAATCTTTGTTAGCTGGTTGATGTATGACTTGTAGGTGACAGGGCTTTTAACTTTTGTTGTACATTTTAACATATATGCTTGGTGACTGTGTTATACACGAACATGGAGTTGTATATTGTGATTGTAAGTTATTCGCGTATGGAGAAATGGACATGCATTTAGGAGATTTATTTTTGTGTAAGCCTAAGAAATAAGGAAAGACTACTCCAAGATTACCCTGTGATATACTCGGATTTTAAAGAGCACGCAGTCGCAGTTTGTTAGTGGGCCCGGTCCGTATAATTGGGCAGGGGGCATTGCAAACTATGCTTGTAGGGACCGCAGCCTTGTAGACCCTTTGGTGCTCATACGAAAGCCTATATGAGGTGTACATGACGCACAGTTCGCCTGTTATATGAATTTTCAGTGGTCGGTTTACGAAATTTATTGTACTAAATTTTTATTTGGATATATAGTGGGTGGGGTACAGTTTTATATTCTAGCACTGTAGCACCGAGTTGTCTGAACAAAGGGTAATAATAACTGTATGTGCTTAAGTTTCGTAAGAGAAGTTGAAATCTTGACCGGTCAGCGACTGTGGGCTTTACAAGGAGTTAAGGATCAGCCAGGCGTTTTGGAGTAGATGTTTTATTTTTGTGTTTCTTATAACAAAGAATCTGTCTTTTTTCGTTGACAACAGCATTTCCAAACAGCCGTTTAGATATTAAAGTCTGTAAGCTGTGTTTCTATGAAGTTAAGATACCACATAATGTATAACCTAGGTAACCATTTTGTGACATTATTATGATTGATTGACCAAAGTAAGCTCACCTGGTCCTAAGGACCTTATCGAGCTATAACCATCATATTTATGGGCGTCCGGCGTGTTGTCCAATTAAACGATTTCTTCTCCGGAACCACTGCACGCATGGTTCTCAAATTTAAGATGCAGCAGGGGTGTCATTTTAATTGAAAACAAAATCAGCCATTTCAAGAATCCAGATGATTAACAGAAACGGTACCACTTTGCTGAAAGTATGTATCATATGCAACTGGGTTTTCATAATAATAATAATAATAATAATAATAATAATAAAATTAATAATAATTAATATTATTATAATAAACACTCAGTAGGGGAATTAGATCACGGTGATCAACTTTGTGTTTACGGTTCCGATTTTGCCCAAATGCCAACATGTCAAGATCACCTCTACCCTCTTCAAATTAGAGAGGAGGCTCGGACAGACTCGATGCCGGAAGATGCCAGAAGATGCGAGTTGTGGAATCGTTCAACTGCGCCTTCTTGGGAAATTCGTTTTGAGGACTGGACGAAAAAATGCCGGTCGAATTTTGATCAAATTTGGTTAAAATGATCCTTGCAGGGAGTTCTTTCAAATTAATGCAAACAGACCATCCAAATGGCGGTCAGCAACGGTTACTAAAAAAGCAAAAACGTTCTTTATATTAAGGATTGCCTGATGGATTGGACCAGCTTTGTGTTTGAATGACACTCGCATGAAAATGACAATCACTCAAGAACCGCTGAACAAATTTTGACGAAACTTGTTGCTGAAAGATCCCTGCGAGAAGTTCTTGCAGACTAATGCAAAAATGGACTTTCCAAGATGGCCACCGTTTCTAAATAATAATGAAATTTTAAACTGACGAGATCTTAATGACACGTATATGGATTTGAACTGATGTGGCCTAGTTTTGGCAAACTGTCCATTCAAGATGGCCGCCGTCACCTTTACTGAAAATAGCGAGAAACATGAAAATGACAGTATCTCTTAATTCGGATAACGAATTTGAATGAAAATTTCAGAATGACCCTTTTAGACTTACGCAAAAATGTACCATCCAAGCCAGTAATTACTGACTAATTAAACTGGATCATCCATGATGGCCACTTTTCGTGTTTTTTTTTTGGAGTTGTAAATGTCTTCTCATTCGTCTGGAAATATGTGTATATGAGTAGTATGTCTTCTCATTCGTCTGGAAATACATGTATGTGTATATGAGTAGTTTCTTTTTCTTTTGATTCGGGTTTACAGTCCTTTCAAATATATTCCGCGCTCATATCGAGTTGGTCTAGAGGTCTGCGCGGGGGTTGGGGAATGGGGCTCGGGAGGGGGGGGGGGATGCAAATCCTGACCTTCCGTAAGCAGTCAGAGGCCGAACTCACACATATGACTATAATTAATATTAAAGGCAGTTTTTGCCGTATCCCTGTCTTGTCAACATGGCCGCTTTTCTCTCCCATCAAGGTTCAGTTCGTACAATATTGATATTTAACAGAGATATTATTACTGAAACATGTCTCTTTAGGATTGAACTGGACCGTAAAGGTGGATAAAAACATCGACTTTCATTTTATGTCGCTTGTCGCTTAAATCAATCAAATGTTCGATCAGTTTAACTGGTACCCAGCTTTAACACAATACATTGTCTTCGGTGGCGGCGTCATATAATACCGGAAACCATGTAATTAAAGTCGTTCTGATGCCGCCAAGTGTCACAGTCATGATTTTATTGGTTGATTTACATAACGGATATTAGACACAAGTGAAATATTGAAAGAATGTCCGTAATAAACAGATTTTATGATAATTGAAAAATAAAATACCAATAGTCTGCACTGAATTTATTAAAGCCCATTTACCTATAATTTGAATTTTAAAGCTTTAGTATACCATGATCTTCATTCGGTTTGACTGTAAAATAATAACAAATGTGTTACTTGCATAAATAATAAGGTTTGAGATGCTATTTGTGACGGCCTCCATCAGGCTGTGCATCCACAAAGTTCGGTGGATAAGCTCTCAAACCAGACTGCCGGTATGTATGCAATTAAATAACAGGGAAAAACAAGCCTATTGCAGCGGAAAATATATAAAATTACTCGGGTACATGGGGTTAATGCCAATTTGCTTGTGTTGTCGACCGATCCGGTACTATACAAAGTAGCTGTCGATCGAGAATTACCAATAACGGTAGATGATACTATTGTTAATGGTTGTCGACCGAGCTGATACTGCTGTCGATCGTCTCGTCGATGGTAATTAACTCGCTCGGTCGACAGCTCAGAATGGGGAATATTGTATTACCCCCGTGGTATTGTTACTGTGAACAGAGAAGTGCGGATACCGTTATGTTCCTTATTTTGTGTCCCCGTTCATGATAATGGAGCACTACAAGTATTCGCTTTTACAAAAAACAGTTGGGTCTTCGCTTAGCACACATTGATTTGTGTAGTCATTGGATTGGCACATTGGTCAAATCGCACTTCTACCAAACCATACGCCTAGTAGCCTATAGTCAATCTTCATCTCGGTTTTATCTCAAATTCTCGGTTTTAATTTAATAGATTTCTGGTTGGCTTCCTAAACTCACGTTTTCATGTAATTAACCTAAGCCAATCAGCTAGCAGATTTGGTCAGCGAATAGAAGTAACCTGTGTTTAGAAATGTTCGGCACTTAGTGATACTTCTAGTCGGTGTCCATGTCGACCCTTTTCTGGTGCTTGTGGACCTGATCATCAGACCTGTGCATAAAAACAATAGAAAGTAACATTCAACCAGTCATGACCTTTTTGAAAATGCTTCCGGAGCAAAAGCTATTCCTAAGATTGTCTACCCCCATAGACGTAGACAGTAAATATTAAATTTTCTCCTTCAGAGAAGTCCCATGCACATGGGAAGCGCGGAGCGGGGAAAACACTGTCACATAAGAGTGATATCCCTTTTTAATAGTTTGATGCATTTGGTTGGAACTGTAATTTCTAATTTCCATAGAAATTCTAAAAAATTGGACACGTAAAATAATACCAGAAATTGCCCTAAAACGGCAAATTATTTTGTTGTTTTGGGATAACAAGCAGTGATGCGTCCATTGTGGACCCAGCAGTCCTATCTAGGCCTGCACTGTTCGCTCCGACCTCCCTGCCCCAATATTTTCTAATTTTACAGTATATCATTAAGAAAGGATGAAAAAAAAACCTCGGAACGAAAAATGGATTTTGAAAGGAAGCCATAAATTATCTCCGAAGAATTGTGAGGATTAAGTAGCAATTTTCTCAGAATTTCCACCAATTCCTCTCATTTCTTGGAATGCACTTTGACGTATTATTACTGTCTACGGATAAAAAGCAAAATCGTTTTATTTTTGAGCTTCTAATCTTATAATTGAGACAGATATTCAACAAAGTGCAGACCAAGATCAGAAAGATCAGTCTGATCAGGACTTACACTGTTTAACATCAGTCCATCTGCATCTATTAGATAGAGCCTCTACTTCACTGTTAAACCAGACTGTTCCATTAATCATTTTAGGTGTACCAAATTTAGATGTTTTACAGTACCGTATTCTTCGCTTATCAGACGGAGGTTTGTTTCCTTTCCCAAAACAATCCTAACGATTTAGCCTTCCATAAGAGTCCCAAAGACCTACAGCCGCCATGTAAGACAGATCTAGATCTTTGGGATTGTTTTGGAAGAGAAAATCCCATTTTATAATTGAGACAAACAAAACACTGAAGGGCAGTTGTCAGTTACTGGCGAACTGGTTAACCGCTTAGGAGGTCTACGCCTGCCCAGGAATAGCGTGGTTAGGTTAACTGACCGTTCCGACATGACCATAGCTGTTTACCGTGGACGTAAAGCATCAATCAATCAATCAAAACTGATTTACGTATTTTGTGTAATTTTTAGGAGTAATCTCCCGTCTTATAACCGAATAAATAAAGTGCTGTATAAAGTTTCGATCTTAGAATTATATCATGAGACATGGGAACAGCTCTGTATAGAATTACATCATGAGACATGGGAATAGCTCTGTATAGAATTATGTCCCCCCACCAAAGGTGAGGGGGGACATATTGTTTTCAGTACGGATCCCGGTGCGTCGGCGTCGGCGTGACAGATTCTTGTATGCGCGATATCTCTTGAACCAATTGATGGAATTTCATAAAACTTGCATGGATACATCAATGGGACAAACTTTAGAGCTGATTAGATTTTGGTGACCTTGACCTCATTTTCAAGGTCACAGGAGGACTTAGATGACAATTTCTTGTACCCATGATATCTCTTGAACCAATGGATGGAATTTCACCAAACTTGCTTGGATACATCATTGGGACAAGTTTAAGAGCTGGTTAGATTTTGGTGACCTTGACCTTATTTTCAAGGTCACTGGAGGACTGAGATGACAATTTTTTGTACCCACTATATCTCCTGAACCAATGGATGGAATTTCGCCAAACTTGCATGGATACATCATTTGGACAATTTCAAGAGCTGATTAGATTTTGGTGACCTTGACCTCATTTTCAAGGTCACAGGAGGACTTAGATGACAATTTCTTGTACCCACTATAGCTCTTGAACCAATCCAATGGATGGAATTTCACTAAACTTGGATGGATACATCATTGGGACAAGTTTAAAAGCTGAATAGATTTTGATGACCTTGACCTTATTTTCAAGGTCACTAGAGGACTGAGATGACAATTTCCTGTTACCACAATATATCATGAACCAATGGATGGAATTTCAACAAACTTGCTTAGATGCATCACTGGGACTAGTTTAAGAGCTGATTAAATTTTGGTGACCTTAACCTCATTTTCAAGGTCACTGGAGGACTTAGATGGCAATTTCTTGTACCCATAATAACTCATGATCCAATAGATGGAATTTCAACAAACTTCCATCATGGATACATCATTGGGACAAGTTTAAGAGCTGATTAGATTTTGGTGACCTTGACCTCATTTTCAAGGTCACAGGAGGACTTTGATGACAATTTCTTGTACCCACTATATCTCTTGAACCGATGGATGGAATTTCACCAAACTTGCATGGATACATTATTGGGACAAGTTTAATAGCTGAAATATATTTTGATGACCTTGACCTCATTTTCAAGGTCACTGGAGGACTGAGATGACAAATTCCTATTACCACAATATCTCCTGAACCAATCAATGGAATTTCAACAAACTTGCTTAGATGCATCATTGGGACTAGCTTAAGAGCTGATTAAATTTTGGTGACCGTAACATCATTTTCAAGGTCACTGGAGGATTAAGATGGCAATTTCTTGTACCCATAATAACTCATGAACCAATAGATGGAATTTCACCAAACTTGCATGGATACATCACTAGGACTAGATTTAGAGCTAATCAGATTTTGGTGATCTTGACCTCATTTTCAAGGTCACAGGAGGACTTAGCTATGTGAAAATTTCATTGAAGTTGATATATCTCATTAGCCTTTGGCTTGATTTCCACTTTACTTTCATAGATATACCTTTGGTACAATCTCAAGATTTTACTGTGTTTTGATTACCTTGACCCCAATTTCAAGATCAAAAGCTAACTTAAAAATGCTTTTTTTGTCAAAAAAATCAGTTATATCTTGGTCCAATTGACAGATATTCATCAGACTTGCATGAATATATCGTTGTGACACGTTTAAGACATGTTTAGTATTTTGTGACCTTGACCCATTTTTAAAGGACATAATCATCTATGTAGGATATCTTTAGAACCAGTGGATGGATTTTTTCCAAACTTTCCTAGATATTTTACTTTGACAGGCTTTTTATTCATTAGAGGGGATGGTAAATTGGCTGGTGGGGGGACATCAGTTTTTCTCTGAAAAACATTTCTAGTTACATCATGAGATTGTTTACAAATATGTCCCTTGAGAAAGGTTGTAATAACCGAAACTAGTCGGGAATAAAATAAACAGAACTACTTGGAGTTTGATCTCTTTTACAAAACTATCATGAGACATGGGAATAGCTCTGTATAGAATTACATCATGAGACATGGGAATAGCTCTGTATAGAATTACATCATCAGACATGGGAATAGCTCTGTTTAGAATTATATCATGAGACACGGGAACAGCTCTGTATAGAATTACATCATGAGACATGGGAACAGCTCTGTATAGAATTACATCATGAGACATTGGAACAGCTCTGTATAGAATTACATCATGAGACATGGGAACAGCTCTTTATAGAATTACATCATGAGACATGGGAATAGCTGTGTATAGAATTACATCATGAGACATGGGAACAGCTCTGTATAGAATTACATCATGAGACATTGGAACGGCTCTGTATAGAATTACATCATGAGACATGGGAACAGCTCTTTATAGAATTACATCATGAGACATGGGAATAGCTGTGTATAGAATTACATCATGAGACATGGGAACAGCTCTGTATAGAATTACATCATGAGACATTGGAACGGCTCTGTATAGAATTACATCATGAGACATGGGAATAGCTGTGTATAGAATTACATCATGAGACATGGGAACAGCTCTGTGCTTTAAAAAGAGAAACAACTTTTGTGACTTCCTGTTTGCATTCCTGATGGCTGAGTCTACGTTTAAAGGACAGAAAAGACTTGACCCCTGTTGAGAAGGGCAGAAAACTGAAAACGCCAGAGTTGCGTCCACTTGAAGTTGAAAGTACCCATTCACAATAAATTATAATCAGTATAGACCCTGATCAGACTGTTGCTATTGGGGGAGCATCTGTCTAACCACGGTCTGCATGGGCTGAGCTGACAGTCTAACCACGGTATGCATGGGCTGAGCTGACAGTCTAACCACGGTATGCATGGGCTGAGCTGACAGTCTAACCACGGTATGCATGGGCTGAGCTGACAGTCTAACCACGGTATGCATGGACTGTATGCACAGGCATGTTTAGGATTTAGTAAATAGTTGCAATTTCAGTAGAATACAACATGGGTCGTATTAAGGGTTCAAGAATTTAGAAGTATTAGAAATTACTTCCGTTCTTTTATTCTATGTACATGGACAGGCAAACTAAAGAAGTCCGCTTCATATAATACCGAGCATTAATATTCATGAGTTGAACAAGAAAGCAGCTTCATTTGATACACAATATGAATATATTCATGAGGGAAAACGCGTTAAGTCGGCAATAAGGATCCTAATTCAGACATGTCAAAAAGTTTGGATTACAATGAGCTGTAACCATCCGCCGTCAACATACAGCTCCTATGGGCGCCCTGGTACTCAGTGGGTGAATTGGAGCCCCAGGAGCTCAGTGGTTAAGTGCTGACCTACTGATCTAGCGGACAGGGTTCGAGCCCCGCTTGAGGCGAGAATCTTTCCGACCGTAAACGAGGTTCAATTGCACACAGCCTGTTATTATCACCGTCCCATCGTCCTGATATAACTAAAATCCTGTTGAAAAAGACGTAAAATCGCAAGTCATCCAGCCATCCATCCAGTGGGTGAAGCGCTGACCTGCTGAACTAGTGGTCTGGGTTCGAATCCGCTGGAGGCGGAAGTCTAATCAGCAGTTAAACCATGTTGTCCGAGCATCATCACAATGGAGGCGTTTTTTTCATTTTTGGTTTCAAATAGAGAACAATAAGCAGAAATCTCTGAGAGCTTGTGGTAGTAACTTGTTTGAGCCGAAGCCGTGGAAACTCTGACAGTCCTGTGCTTCCTCACAGGCTGTTCACAGTCTATGCATTTCGAATACATTGTGTGTCCCAAGGTAATCTGTATAGTCCGACTGCAAGGATGCTCTGGCTGAGTTTCGAACGTTCGCCTTTTGCACATCCGCTATTGACCTTTTCGCATATCACTCCGTATCTAAGTTGTCAGTATTATTAGTCTGCCTCATGACACAAGGCAGATTATCAGTAAGTCTGTCTTATTGCTTTAATTTCTTTCCCCAGAAGGAATTATTGATTTTGAGAGCTCTTTAGCTGGGAAAAATATGACAGTAAATCATACATGGTAGATCATAGCCCAGCCACCAGGCAAACAAAAAATAAAAGGGCTGGCCACCAAGCTGAAATACGATATCGTTTCTAAAACATACAGCTAATCTCCAAGAAAGGTTTCGAACTGTTAAAGGGTCCGTCTTCTGTTTTAAAGGCTGACCGCGGATACCAAAACACTCTACGTGTATCTTTTCGACGTGGCTGGAACTGTTTGGTATCCGCGGTGACCATGAAAAAATAGATAAATAAACAAAGAACCCGTGGACTACTATATCTCACCTGTCAGCGCATTGACACAAAATAGAGCTAAACCAGAAAACTGGACACAAAGTTTGCGCCGGAAAATTGATACTTATGTCTCGCTTCTGTCCGTCACAGACCGGCAAGACAAAACTGAAATCTTCCGTCTACACATTCAGTCTCGTTCATTTATTTTACTAAGGGTTACGGCAAACGGGGCAAATGCTCATCAGACCCTGTGCCGTCTGCACCCGCCGCCTACTTTTAACTTTTTCACAAATACATGATTTGATATAACGTTTTGATGATACCATAAACAGTAAGCTGATTTCAAGTTGCATAATGTAGATCATATAGCCATAAAAAATGACCTCATAAAGGTTCATATTCAAATAATTTGCATTTTGTCACCTAGCAACGTACATGAAATAAAAAGGGGGTTTTACGCGCCGCGTCTGTATCTCAATTTGCATAAAATTACAGTAATTTTTCGATGGGTAATTACATGGGCGTACGTCAGAATTTGAAACTTTAACTACCAAGATTTTTTCTTCAAAACAAGTCATTCTATCGTAATAGCCCTAACTGTTGAAACACTGTAAATAAATACGGTAATTGTTCTTGTTTTGAAACAATCGAATTTGCTGTTCGTTGGTGTGGCGGGTGTAAAACATTGCTGCCCCCTATTTTAGCTGCTCCTGAGTAACAGTCTGATCTGAGACTATATTAGTTGTGAAAGCTCATCTGTCCCAGTTTTCTGTGTCATATGGTATAACATATTGATATACCTGCTTGGTCGTTGTCTTGTCACCAGCCGTTTCTGTGCCTGTTGCTAAGTGCTCATGTAAATGGTCTTAGTTTAAACGTCGCATGGAATGGAGTGGATTAGAATGGACTCCTTCGCGTATTTCCATTTTTTCGCTCATTCTGAGGGAACAGATTCTTTCCTGTAAGAGTGCCAGCAGAGACTGTGGGTGCAAATCATTGACAATTCTCTTCCATTCCATTCAGTTCTACTCCATTCCATTGTATGTTTTTAATTATATCGTGTAGTGAACGTACAGAAGTGCTAGTCCTGATACATATAATTTACAGGTGCATTTCTAATAAAATGCAGGTTCACATTTGAAATCTACAGGTTCTCATATAGTACTCGTGCACCTGTATGTTTACACGTGCAGTCGGGGAGGTGGACACGTCTTGTATGACTACGCCATTACTAAAACAACGGAATGGTATAACTCCTAAAGAATTCAACAGCAGACTGTCTCTTGCATAAAGTAGGTTACAGTGTCGCCAAAAGCCCAAGCGAGCTGATTGTTTCAGACAAAGTGATTTCTTCTTTTAAATTATTCATATATGTAATATGTGAAATAGCAAAGTTGTAAACAGATTTCCTTGGAAAGCCATGAGAATTCTGATATTCTATGAGCCGGCGTGAGAGTTTTGTCCTGAGACATGCCATAAATGGGACAGATATATTTTTGAAGCATACACTATTTGCCTTTCTTTCTGTGTTATTATTAATGATTTGAAACCCCAAACTATTTTAGGACCATTTCGGTAAGCAGTTTCGGAGTCTTAGTTTCTAGAACTTTAATGGTATATTAAGTGTATATACTCAGACTAACCTTTGTACACCGTCAATGTAAAGACCACACGCTATCAAGAGAAGTCCGTCTCCAATATTTCTCTGGAACTTTTCCCTTTTTTCTTTAAAATAAAATTAAAAAAAAATGCTTGCATGAGGGACAGAAAAAATGCGTGCACAAGGGACAAACATAACGGCTTGCTTTATCGTCTGTGAACAGTCAGACAGTCACGGTTGTAAAATGTTGGAGAAGATGGTCACATGTGTACCCATTGTCAGAACGTCGCTTGTCATTTGACATACCGCGTTCATCAGCAAACGGTGTACCAACAGCGATTCAACATCGGCGCATGGACAATATGCAACATGAAGTCGCAGGGACTTTAATACGATGTTGTCTCGCCATTTTTTTTTTGCAACCTGGGTGTTTTGTTTTCTGGTCTGTGTGCGAGTATAAACTGAAATAATTTCCATCCATTTATTTCAACAAGATCCCATGCCTATATTTAAAATATCTTGTTTCATCTAATTTCAGACGCTTGATGACAGCTTTCACGGTGCTTGATTCGTGACATGTAACCCCGCTTCTTCAAGTTGCACAGACGCTTATTAACGAACATTGTTTGGAGCCAGCATCTCTAATTTCGAGCGCTGCAGCAGCATATTCCTTCAAGGGAGCCCACCGAGCCTTTGTGATGCATCTCTTGGCCTTTCAATTTCGGTGTAATATTTTAGTATATTAAAATAATACAGAATTTCGACAGCGCTGGGAATATTCTCCATAAATTGTGATTCCGTTGGATAACTGAACAGAGGAATCTGTCACAAATGCGGAAAAGTACTTCATATCAGACACGAACTGGGGAAATAGTTTTAGAGAACTAGAAACTAATTACAATTTACTGCTTTTATATCGATCGTAATAAAGCTGGAATTAAAAAAGTTTTATGCGTGTTTAAGAACTGCAGAAAATCCTTATTGTGTGTTTGAAGACGAAAATCCTCCTCTAAGCTGATTTAGTCCTTTTGAAATTGGAAAAGGGCTAACAATGGAGGGCCACCATTAAGCCTTAAACTGACATCAGGTGATTGAAATCTCATTTAGTTAAGGGCTACCTAATATTTGCAATGTGCGCTAAATTGCAATGCTCGGAGGGACAAAGCTTTTGAAAAATTGTAACTTTAAAATAACAAAGTCACTATTTATTGCTGTGTATCAAAAGGGGAGATTCGTCTTAAAGATAAAGTCACGCCTTTTGCGACGACCCCGTATCTAATTTACTTTACCTTTTGTGTTCATCGGAGTCAGTTAGGTGCTCATGAGAAAAAGAATATTGCCAAGTTAGTTGGATACGAATCTGCTGCATGGCTATGCATAGAAATATAAAACTGTGACAAAGCTGTCTTGTAAAATTCTGATTTTTGTGAAATTTTTTCTGTAGTTGTGAAATATTGATGAAAGAGATTAAACAAACAGGGGTCAGTGGTTTATAAAGATACATTTTTGTGTAGGACTTTTAACACGAATTCATTGTTTAAGCTGGAAACAAAAATTTTCACATCTTTTGTCTAAATTTCTTTGTTTGTTTCGAACTGACTTTAGATTGAAAAGATACAGTGCGAAGTCGATGAATAAAAGCCATTAATGCGTGAACAGGTTATTTAACTAGCAAATCGAAAGACATTTTATCACTTTGAGAGACATAAGTGTGACATTAGTTTACCTGGATTTACATACGGCACTTACATATCATCGAAAAAGATAGACATCCCAATTATAAAATCAATTTAAAATTCTCCCTGATAAGGTTTAGACGAGAATATTGATGTGTACATTCTATTCAGCTACACATTTAAGCGAAATATTTGAAGTTATAAACTTCACCATATATCAGGATATATTACGTGACAGGTAAAATCTTTTAAATACGGCGGACTACTTTTTATCGCGCAGTGCTTTCATCTCAGCGGAGACCTTGTAAAAGTGAAGTTACATGAAGCTTTGTCACCGCAGGATCACAGCGGATTTGTTTATACATTCAAGACAGATCCTTTCGTTGTCTAGTTATTTAGATATCACGAAATCACAATTTCACAACGTTAAAACAAGGATTCATATCATCGCAATGTGTTAAAGGCTTTTAAAGAGACAATGTGTTTGGAATAAAAGCATCGTCTGCATCGGTAGAGTTTCAGATAGTACTTGGAATATAAACGGAGTATTGATCCAGAATAATAATAGTGCTGTTCTTGTGTGCTGTGTTTCTTGAATTTTACAGCAATTAGAAAAATGGAGTTCTTGACAAGACGTGACACACAGATAGTGACTTTCGTGTTTTATATGTTTCTGATTTGTTTTCCTGTTCGATCAGCGGAGAATGTGTGCGTAGTTAAAGGGAGACTATACACTCACTTGGACTGGTACGGATACCTACTGCAGAAAACATTTCAACAAAATATTTCTAAGATTCAGTATCAAATATCTTATCCGGTCAGTGAATGCTGTGCTAATTTGTTAATATACTATGACGATCAGATGAGATACCTGTCTCAGGATATGACTTGTAAACAAAGGGAGGAAATCCTTCCTTGGAAAAACAACCAAATCATCCCCCTTACAAATCAGAACGGAACAGTGGGTTGTAAAATTTGGAATGAAAGTGGTAGTGAACCTATGTACGTTTGTGTAGGTGAAAGAACTTTTCGATCGAGCGCGCCTCGAACGTGGTACGTTGCTATAAGCCGATGTGGCTCAAACGTCCCCTTGACAATGAATTATTACTTCAATATAAGCGGCTTCTATGGACATTGCGAGGAAGATCCTTTGGCTAAAACATATCTTCCTCCACGACCTGAGGTGAAAGACGATTCTAACCTCTATTTAGCAATAGGAATGGGAGTTGTTGCTGGCTTAGCAACACTTGCTGCGGTAGTTTTGGCAACATTATTGATATGGACAAAAAGGAAAGAAAAACAGAAGCCTAAAACAAGTGGCTCAGTGACATCAAGTCAAGCGACAATGACACAAGATATATTTTATGTGAATCCATCATTGTCAGACAGAGAGCAGTCTGATTCTCAGTACAGTAGATCTAGTTCGGAGAATTATTATGAAGTTATACCTGATAGAAGAAGTTACGAAAGTATTAATACACAATTAGCATTATCAGGACACAGTGGAAGGGCTATAAATCTTGCGACTATACCTCGTGAACACAGGGCAAGGATTCCGTCATATATATTTGAGGATATTCCGCCGCCGCCCTACCAGCCGCCTCAGCTCCTTGCACAAGGTCAAGGACACCATAATCAGCCAGGACATCAGGGTCAAGGTCATCATCCGCAAGGATCAGGTGGATCCCACCTGTCACAGGGATCAGGGTCCGGCCATCCTTTACTGCCACCTAGCGGATCAGGCCCAAACACCAGCGCACAGCACATCCCAATGAGCTCTCGCCTTTTAACTACCAGCTCGCCCTCAAGTCTAGTGAACGGAACCATCGGACAAATAATTACTACAAGAGCACCTTTGCAAAGTAGTTCTTACCAGTCGACATCGGCCGGAAATACTCTTCAGACACAAAATCCCTCCGCAAGCGGAAGTGGAAGTCACACAAATGCAGGAACAGACCCGATTCCAAATGGTGGAATAACTACCTCTGCTGGAGGTCTTAACTCTCACAACACCGCTACTTCTCCCAAGACATTAAGCAATGGGAACGCGATTCAGCTTCAAAATGGCGGGCCAGTGCAAAACGGGACCATTGGACGATACCCAATGCACAATACCAATCATGCCAAACTTTTACATCATGCTTACCGAATCCAACAGTTTGAAACAACCGCATAAAACGATATAAAGTATAATAATTGAAACAGAAGACTAAAGTGAGAGTGCTTGCTTCCGTTTTAAGGTGCAGAGCCACGGTTTTCTGCCTTTTTTCAAAGGTCGAAAGTGTATCCAGTCACCTTACAGGGAAGATAAAGGGAAGCTACTCTTAAAAATCGCTTCCAACAGTATAAGAAGGGAGACAACCACGCTCAGTTTGGAGTGATCTGCCCATGGACATGAGTCAGTTCACATTAATAGTGTGTTGGAATACATAAATGTGCTTTTAAGTGGGATATTCTCCGGTAATGAGATTTGGTCTTGCCATAATATAGTTCCATAACTTTTGATATGAACTAGTTGGCAACCTAAATTGGGTATGTAAACATTCTAAAATTGAGGCAGATAGGTCTGAGCAAACAGTGCTGACCCAGATCAGACTGCTCCTTAGGAACAGTCTAATCGGGATACTGACATTCCATCTGCATCGTATGGACGCACACAGAGCCTCGGTAGTTCAGTGGGTTAAGCGCTGGCCTGCTGATCCAGCTCCTTCCAACCCATCCCACCATTTTTCTTGGGCTCTGCTCACATTATCCAGTTTATTTTGTTCAAAGTACTTATTATTTCGTCTAAAGTGTTGTAATATTACGGGTTCAAATAGAGTATGAATATCATCTTATGGAGAATTGACATAATTAATTCTTCTTGTTACTGATGACACAAAGTCTGTCGGGCGGCTCGAACGTCTGTCCTGTTATTCTTGTTTGTAAATGGGCCATATTGACTGAGCACGTGTAAACGTATGAACAGCAAAGATTTGTAACCTGCTATTCGCTGTAGGACTTCTCAGGATCCGTAGATGCGGACAGAGAAACTGATCAGATTGCACGCTGAACAAGGTTTCTTGGCTCAATTGCTGTTACACCACGGTTTATCTGCCTGTGCGACTCTGTATGCGGAGAAACCATGGCAGAACTATTTTATACCAACCTCACCAGTCTAGATCTTGCACATTACCAAAGTTTGTGCTTTCTGCCATAGGCGGTGGTGTTATAAAATATTACCAAATGTAGAATACTAGAGCATCTTTAATACTGTTAATTGTTCATAAAACTAGTCCAAAGTGCATGCAATATTAGATCTGTTTGAAGGGAAGGGTATTAGATGATTAGTTTCCTATCCTTCCCATTTGTATATATATAAATTTAGAGTTTTTCAAGCTATCATTAAGAGTAATGGGTACACTTTCAGGGACTCTGTCGTTTTCTTAAATTTAATAATACCTGCCCTCTAAATGAGGGTAAACCCAAAGCTAGTATTTTAGGAGCAAGTGCGTTAAGAGTATACCCCTTTTTGGAAGTGGTTTGTTTTACATGGATGGAAGCAAAGAGGAAAGCAGTTTGACATCCTGTGGGAAGGGCATGGCGGTGTAGTCATGCACCTTAAATAAACAGATCTCCAGTTAGAATATATTATTCTGAGATATTTTCTTATTTCTTAACCAAAACATATTTGGGCCGCGACACGAGAAAACAAAGCGTCATGTGCGCCCAGCGAAGACTCGGATCAGCCTGGGCAGCCGCCCAGTCTGGTCAGAGTCTTGGTTGTTCGCATGAGACTTGCCAAGACTCTTAGCTACGCTGTAAGTGCAAAGCGAAGAGTCTGATCAGACTGGGCGGATGCTCAGGCTGATATGAGTCTGCGCTGGGCGCACTTGCCACTTTTTTGGTTTTCTCGTATCGTGGCTCAAATTATTATTATATTGTGACCCCTCATTAGAACTGTCTCACTGAGACGGTTCAAATGAGGGGACTCGAATTATGTCATATGGAAAAGAGAAGGAAAAATTATCCCTAAATTATACCTGATACCCCTTTCTCTGTGTAACACAGATATAATACTAATCCTAAACAATGGGGCACCAGGTAGACTCCTGTCAGAATGCACCTTATGTTACTCTCCGAGATGCTGCTCATATGAAGCAGTCTCACCAGGATTTTTACAGTAATATTTTGGTACACCTCTAGTTTTGTTTGCCATGTTTACAAAGGTGTACAACTTTTGTGTCTTCCTGTTGCTTCCCTGAATGACGTACCCTTCCAAAATGGTGTTTGCCCTCAGTGGGGGTGAATTCTTTCCTTTAAGAGTTAACCCCATTCGGAAGGGTGACAAAGGGAAAATGGCAGAGTTGCTGTCCCTGTGTGTGTATCCATTCTTTGTTCACCATTTAGGTTAATTGGTCAGGTCTCTGTTAATATATTACTGGGGCTTGATTTGCATATGTAGGAATAGTAAAAAAAGGTTAAAGGTTTCGTGTGTCCGAATATTTTAATTGCCAGTTTAGCATTTATAATTGTGCATTGAGGAATTAATTGGAGTGCATTTGCATTATCAGTGAATTAATGTTTATATATCTAATGTATCTTTAGTAGACATTATGAGAAGAAATGAGAAGAAAGGTTGTTGGATTGTAGTTCTTATCAATACACAGGCACGAACACATTAAACATACAAACATTCATTTTGTGTCAAACATGATTGATTCGAGCTACAGTTGAATGGCTGGTCTGGCTGTATGCTTCTGGGATAATTCCTGTATTGTTTCATATAAGCATGGGCACACTACCATGCTTTCTTACCTTCTATACCAAGGGGAAAAACTTATGTGACTTCCTGTTTGCTTCCCTGAGCATCGAAACCGTTCCAGTGGGATGGACTTTTTAAGAAATTTTTCCCAGAGGATCAGTTTCTTTCCATTAAGAGTTGACCCATTGAGAAGGGAGGCAACAGAGAAAATGGCATAGTTGCTTCCTCAGAGTGTGTTTCCATTTACCTTAAACAGCCTACGTTATGCAGTTCTGATGAGAGGCCACAAGATATGTTTTATGAATAATGTATTGGAAACCAGACTTATCATACCCGTCAGTGCTCCAGATAAGGGGTAATTACGGCATAACTTTCCATATTTCTGCATTGAAACATATGTTGTGACCCCTTATTAGAACCGTCTCACCGAGACAGTTGTAAGAAAGGGTCACAACATATGTTTCGTCATAAAATATCTTTGAAAATAATCTCAATGCCCCCTCTTGTCTGGAGCTCTACTGTCGAGTCTCTACACACAATGGTAAGCAAGGACATAGACATTCCTGGGTATCGGTACAGCCTTGTCAGAGCATATCTTGCATGTCTACATCTTAATTGTTAAGGCTACTAAGACTGTGCAACGAATATTGTAGGTCTTGGTCAGACTTCCTTGATGTACAGGCTTAGGTCTTCCCTGTGCGGACATTGTTTTCAATATTCAGAGGCATTTTTCATGTGTTCTGCATTTGCATTTATTTTTTGTTTGGGTCTGTGGTAAGGCACCAAATGTGCTTTGTGCTTGGGAGCACGAGATGTGCGTTTTAAGATTACTAGATAAGTGGGGACTTTATTGATAATTTAGGGACGTTTTATTTCCGAGCGAAACATATGATGTGGTATCTCCTTAGAACAGCTTCGGCGAGGAGGTTCTCATGAGGAGCCACAGCATGTTATCTTCGACAGAGAACAAAGATAGAGTCAAATTCCTCATGAAATCTCTCCTTATCTAGCTGTGTGTATGTCTGATTTTTTTAGAAAATTGTTTCGTACTGTTGTAACTGTATCAAACATTAACATATTTTGTTAAACTAACTTTATTGTCAAAAGAAAAAAAATGTTAACTTTATGGAGAAATAAGGGGTCGAATGCATTTTAGCACACGTTTATTTCTGTTTAATTTAATTATTTTTTTATACAGTGAGAACTGAAATTATTTCTCCGGAACGAATATCAATAAAATTAACCCAACGTGGACAAATGTACTTATTGCCATGTCTTCGACAATATCATTCGCTGTTGGTCGACTTCCAAATGCCAGGGAATGTGTTAGTAATTTAAGGCATTTCCTGTTATATGAAAGTAGGGAGCAGTTCATATAGTCGCGAATTTACAGACTGATTAGGGTGTATGGGTACACTTCCATGTTTTTTGCCATGTTTACAAAGGGGGAACAACTTTTGTGATTTCTTTGTTTGCTTTCCTGGCGAAAGAGGGGTTTAGTCTTAACCGTAAAGATTTGCTCCCAGAGGAGCAAATTAGTTTTATTTAATTATAGACCCCATTGCTAAGAGATTCAGAAAAGAAACGGTAGAATTGCTTCTCCTGAATGTGTACCCATTCACCATTAGGTGATTTTCCCGAGGTCAGCCTGTATCTTTTCCATTATGGGCTCATTTTATGGGTGATATCAAGCGTAAATTATGATATAATTTATTGAAATTTCAAATTCTGTTGATCATGAAACCATATAGTTATGGGGTAAAACGAAATTCTATTTCCACAACACTTCATATGAAAATTTATCGTTCGGTTTGCGGCAGAACAACTGGGGAACATCGTTAGAATTAGAACATCATCATGTTACAGAAAATCATCATCGAGAAGACGTTTTAACCCTTATACAGCCCCAACAAGCACAAGACAAAATTTACGTCTGCAAAATTTCAAAAATATTTTGTTCAACCTATATTATATGGGAATTAAAAGACCAGCAAGCAAAACAGGCCCCGAGGTTGTAAAACTTTTTTCGTGCTCAACTCAGCTGAGCATGAAAATTTCTCTGCTGATAAATATGAAATTCATAAGCAGACAATATTTCATACTCCGCTCAACTGAGCAAGAAAACAGCTGTATATATCAGTAATTTGCTATTTATTAGCATGTAAATTTTCGTGCTCAGCTGAGTTGAGCTTGAAAAAAGTTTATAACTTGGGGCCAGGGTAGATCCGGATGAGGCGGCTTATACTGGGCCGGCTTATACTGAGCCGCCTCATCTGGATCTGCGATGTTTGCCATTGAAGCTGTTTTTGTTTGGGCCTGTAAGAAATACTCAACATTTTTTGCTGTGGTAAATACAAACAATGTTGAAATGCTCTTTTGGAGCAAAATTTGATCATGAAATTTCATTATCATTCTCATTACATGTATTTGAGAGCGGCAAAAACTGCCGATGTAGTTAAGTTAGACACTTTATTTTGTACGTCCTAATTCATCAACTTCATCAGAACGTACAAGAATTGGATTTTGGAAAAAAATGACATGAGCCGCGACACGACAAAACCAACAAAGTGGCATTAGCTCCCTGCGAAGACTCAGATCAACCTGGACATCTACCCAGTCTGATCAGATTTTTCGCTCTGCGCTTAAAGGTAGCTAAGAGTCTAAGCTCACTTCATGCGGACAACGAAGACTCTGATCAGACTGGGTGGATGCCCAGGCTGATCTGAGTCTTAGCTGGTCGCACATGTCACTTTGTTGGTTTTGTCGTGTTGCGGCTCAATATTATATATTCTTCGGGTATTTGTCAATATTTGTTAGAGAATTTTAACTAAACATGTTGTTGTAGAAAGTTAAAGTATACATGTATATGTTGTGCTATTTCAAATGTTTATTACAGAGGAAGATCTGAAATTGCTGACACAAAGTTGAATAAATTTATTACAAATTCAGCGCATTTTGCATTTTTGATTCAAATCTTGCATCATAGTAGAGGTCTCGGTATACGACAGCCAAGTTTGGATACTGCGGTTTTGACATTTCCCCAATCGCTGTACGAAAATCTGAGTTCCTGTTCGCATATGGTAGTTTGTTATGATAATTTAGAAATACTTGTGAATTATTATTCCTCCTTCAGCAGAACCAACTCACTCATTTTTATTGTCTCCTATATCAGTTGGGGTCAAATGAAAGGTAAGACGTTGTTCCTCGAGAAGCAGATTCTTTCCTCTAAGAGCACTGATTTCCATTTTCGAACGGCTTCATCGTCTAGGCAAGCAACAGGAAATTATAAAACAAAAGTTGTCTCCCTTTGTGAAAGAAAACTTGGGAGGTATACATATACAACTCAACAAAGAAAGAATAAAGTATGCTTTGATGCATGAGGCGGTTCTAGTGACAGGTCGCTTCAAACTGTTTTCAAGTTGAATAAAGACCATTATTCTCCGTCGTCTCCGGGACCACTCAGATAGGCCCGCGTAAGAGATACTGAAAATTAGTACTCTTGTAGATATTCATTTATTGCTCCATTTCGAGTTGCTGAATGACAAAAGAACCATAGGCTATAGCACGTGAAAATAGTCAAGACTCAAAACAGCCTGTACATACATGTACGCGCAGTCTGATCAGACGGACAATCCGTTGATCCTAAGGAATGTGTTAGGTTAAAAGTAAAGACGCTCGGCGGTTTGGTAGGCTTATCTGAGACGACACTGTTTACACACGCTATTGAATTAAGTTGCATTTTTACATGATAGTGCTGATTTGAAAATTCCAATGGTAGCGAAATTGTCATTTCAGTCCAGATATAAATGTCCGAAAGGAATACCGCATGGGATAAATAATTCCATTGAATGAGTTCAGGGGCAATTTCATCGCATTACAAATGCCTTTTCCTGAGTGATTAGAAATTTTAGGAGAAAATTAGTAGAATGCGATTTAAAATGCCAAAGAAGGCCAATGATGGAATTCCTTGACAGATGGCAAGCTGGAGTATTTTTGTTACGTGTCAAGAGAAAAGGATAGCGAGGCTGTTAGCAGTCAGCAACATTTCTGTGTAAATTGTATACACGATATATTTCTTTCGCCATTTTTGTTGAAAGGGAAACAATTTTTGTGACTTCCTGTTTATTTCCCTGGACCACGTAACTTTCCTTTCAGAGTAAACTACATTATAGAAGAGTACGTCACGTACTCTTCTATAATGTGGTTTACTCTGAAAGAAAAGAACTTGCCCCCTAGAGGACCGACTTATTTCCTTAATAAGAGTTGACGCCTATTGAGAAGGGAGGCAAAAATTAAGATGAGGCTTGTTTTCCCTGAAACTGTACCGATTTATATTAATCTTGGAAAAGGTCAAGATCTAACGAATGACAGAACTTTACAAGAGTTCGTGCAGTCAGTTGGCATGCACGAAACTCACTTACAAAATCGGTCGCTCCGCAATATGGAATCGAACCACAGACCTCCAGCTGGGTGACAAAAACAACTTTTATTTGGAATTTAAGGTATTTAGATACACAATAACTCTGTATTGACTTGTTAAAACACATAACAGAGTTATTGTTCATGGTGAAATCAATCAACAATGGAATATATACACACTTACAATGTCTACCATAAAGATCATAAGTTTTTGGGCAGATACGTCTGTACAAACAATGGAAACCATGATCAGACTGTTCCTTCGGAACCAGAATGATCAAGGTCTTTACAATTTCAATTCCATCTGCGCATTTTTGATGCATTACTCTATGGTAGACCCGGAACAACAGGAAAATAAATAACAGGGCAAGGACCGGCTGTGCTTGCAGCAGGTGCAGTATTTTGGCAGTCTTTTTTGGGGATATTTTTGAACTTAAACATTGTTTTTCTAGGAAACAAAACGGTAAAATGTTTTTTTTTGTTTTATTCTGTATCATAGAATATAAGTTTTACTGAAACAATATGCATAAGCATGCCCCATCGATTGAATATATTTTTCATGACGTCTTTCATGAAATTCAATTTTCTTGCATTTTTTAAAAAAATATGCTTATTATCAAGATAATTGCAATTTTTCTTACCAGTTTGTTTCAAATACCCTATATTAAAGATTATATGATTTGCAGAAACGAAAGTGCATCCATGCGCTAGAGACATGAATTTTAATGGCAAATGTGTAAAACGTATGTATAAATGCAAAAGTTTGTTTTTTAGGAAAACAAAACGGTGAAAAATTTTCTTTTCTTATCCAAATGTTTTATAGCCCTTTGGGTTATTCAGCTGGTATAGTGAAATGAATGCCCCACCAATATTTATTCACTATTCGTCAACCTTAAACACAAAAGTAGACTAATGTACCAGTTTAAGTTGTACGAAGGTTACTGAGAAGTTGCATAAAGAATACGTAAAGTAAACCCTTCTGTAACGTTTCCATAACCTTACAGCGTTGAGCAACTTTTGTTAGTTGGGTTATCACTTGAAATAAAATCACTCCCTTAGTCTCCATACCATGGGCATAGTAGTGACTGGAAAAGATCTTCGCAATGTAGCAGCGAATACGTAATTCACGTATCTCTACCTTTTGAGATGGTCGCTGGTATTTTCCTACGGAAACACTGTCATAGAAAATTAAAGTGATATGTTTTCTTCTCTAATTCAGAATTTTTCGTTAAGCGTCTAAAATCCACTCTTAAATGTCATGTGGCATTCCAAGTTACCAAGTAAACTGAAAATCCAATATCGTTATCTAAAGGTCAATTTATGATTTTAAAAAACAGAAACCGGTGAAGATTTGTGGTTTCTTCGGACAGTTTGTCAAAATGATCATCAGCGAATAGCAGAACCCAGTTACATTGCAAAAAACATCAGAAAAATTTTGCTACACTGCCGTATAATGAATCCCTTCGTTACATTTTACTTAACGACATCGTTTCTAGGTTATCACAAGCAGCTGGTAGCAAGCGTATTTGACTAGTAATAGTGTTTTTGGAATGAGAAACAGGCTGTCATATTAATCACAACCTTCAAGGCAATTTGTCAACATGAAATTCTGTGACACTTTCTTTTGAAAGTCTAATACGGTGAAAATTTCTGTCTAGGCCCTGTAGGTCGTCTAACAATGCTAATTTGCTTCTGCCAAATGCAACAAATTACTAATTAACATGTCCCTGGTGTGGTCTTTCTCGAGATATCACAAATTAATGCACACATGCACTGAATACTAATTGCCCCACAAATTGCAAGGCAGCTGAGAAGGTCCCAGATGGGAAGAAGCCATACAAACTGGAGGAAATGATTTTCCGAAATATGAAAGTATGGCACCCCGGAAGAGACATGAATTTTATAATTATCTTGAAGGAACTAAATGCTCCAAGATATTATCTTGTATAATAAAAGAGTTCTAGGTATATCAAGGGCGTAGCTGCAAATACGCAGATGCGTGATGAAACTTTGTCAAATTGACAAAATTTCAATACGAACCTGCATTTTGGCGTACATGCAACTTTCAAGATATTATCCTGTGTAACAAATCGTTTTATTCCCTAAAGATAACGTCCTGAGGCCGCGGTCAAGATATTTTTGCAACTCGTTGGTGCTCGGCCGTTCGGCGAGCGGCTACATTGTTGACCTTAGCCATTTAGGCAAACTGATCTCAAAGAGATACAGCAGATTTTGACAGACTTGTATGCGATATGAGTCATTAGTGACATATACACTAATTAGATTATCTGCATATATATCTATACTAGACCCAGAGCCTTCTTTGTTTGATGTTGGTTTGTGTGTATACATGAACATTGCGTGCAAGTATAAAATAATTTGTTCTGCTGGGTCGATAGATTAGGAGATATCTCTGGATAATCTAGCAGATGGTTTTGTAAATCACTCGATATCATGTCAATTATCTAACAGCTTGTTTTGTTTATCTTACACGTAAATTGATTCTTACTTCTAGATTTCTGATCAGAGCGATTGACAAAATACCTACTAATCCAAGGGCACATTAAGGGGTTCCAAGGTATGTAATTAAGCGCCAAGTCACATCTGCCTCGCGATCTCCGCGCAGGTCAGTATTAATAGTCTAGCGTGTGAGTAAGCGAAGAAGCGGTTCATAAGTTTTGGCGAGAAAATATACCAGGCTCCGAATGGTAAATCTTCAGATTTCTGTGCGTATTAACAAGCAAACTCACTTCTACGTACACAAATTTCCCTACCATATTTACAGAGAAAAGTCAAACGCATTTCCGAAATCGAAACCCTACACCAAGAACAAATATGAAAATCAACATGCTAGTCAGCACATTCGATATTTTACATTACATAGGATTAAGGCATGAATGGGTTAATACTTGGGTACATTTTTGTTTCTTTTTTTTTCTATTGCTAATTACAGTCGAATGTAATTAACGACAATATTCTTGACGCTCATTCTCTCGAAATTCCTCTGCTGCATGCATTTAGTAAAGTCACATCAAAGAAGCTGCATCATGATGAAAGATAAATACTTGCATTTTTGTGTGAGATAAAATACCAAAGACGCGTCATGTTTATGGCATAAGTGAGTAGGGAAGATTCATGACAAGCTGGGCATCCACGCCATCTGATCCGAGTCTCCTCTATAATACCCGGGGAATCCATCAATTCAAAAATGATATGCATATATATGAGCCGCGACACGACAAAACCAACAATGTTGTTGTGCACCCACCGCAGACTGAGATCAGCCTGGGCATCCGCCCAGTCTGATCAGAGTCTTCGCTGTTCGCATGACGGTAACTTAGACCCTTAGTTACCTTTTGGTTTAAACAATATTTTATTTCATAGCATTTGCAAGAAATATACCGGAACTCAGTGGCGCAAAGGTCAGCCAACTGGTGGACAGATGATTGTCTTAGTTCTAACCTGTAAGGCTGTAAATGGTATGGCAGCTCTATAGGGACTTCCTACATTCGGCTTAGTCAGAAGTAGGAAGTAAGAAAGTCCCTACTTGTACAATGACATTATCTTACCCGCCGCACCGCCCTTTCTCTCCCCCCCCCCCCCCCCCCCCACTTTTCGGGGGATTTAGCGTCCGTCCGTAAATATTTTCATGCCCGCTGTGTATCTTGAACAGTTGAATACCCTTTGGAACATTTTCATTATGTAGAACAGCGAGGCCATGACGATGTGTCGCGTACAAGAATGTTAACTCCTGCTATTGTACTTTTTTTTAGTTATCTCCCCTTTGGTGATTTTTGGCAGATTCGTGTCCGCTCTGTAACTGGAATACCCTTTGATATGTTTTCATGGCACTTTACAGATATGTAGAACAGGTCATGACGATGTGTTGCGAACAAGAACGACAACTGTTGCTTTCTTACTTTTTGAGTTATTTCCCCATGATGGTTTCAGGTGTGATTTCGTGTCCGCTCTATAACGCTATAACTTGAATACCTTTTGAAATATAATTTTTATCCCCCCGACCGAAAGGTTCGGGGGATATAGCGATAAGCCTGGCGTCCGTCCGTCCGTCCGTAAACATTTTCTTGTCCGCTCTGTAACTTAAGCACCCTTTGGACTATCCCCCCCCCTCCCCCCCCCCCCCCCAAAAAAAAAATATCCTGACTTGGATTCTTTGTCCAAATTCACTCTCTGAAGAGCTCAAAAAAAGATTTGTAGGGCTTGTACTTTAGAAGTTATTTACATATTTTAAAATGTTGAGTGTATCATATGCTATACATTGTGTACATGGTGGCTGTTTGAGATTTTACCTCTTTTTTTTAGCAGTCCGGCATACTATTTTGGTCTGAGTGTTAGATAATCATGCATCTGTTATAGAAACAGATAATGTGACTTATATATGTTTTGAAGTGCACCCTGTTTACCAAGCTGCAAGGGGCCTTTGGTCTAGGGAATACAGTTAATACTGAGATCAGCCTGCGCAGCTGTGGTGCAAACTGACAAGAATCTTCATTTTTGTCTCGCCTGCGAAGCAGAGGCGAGACTTATGTATTGCTTTTCCGGTGTCGTCGTCGGCGGCGTAAACTTTGTCGATTTTTCGCGTTGAGGTCATAAGCGCTGATCGGCGAGACACCGCATTCGGCGGAATTATTGTTCACCCTTTGGACTCACTACGATTAAAAGATTGTATATGCGAAAAACTAAAGACTCTGATCAGAGACACTGGTTCATACCCTTTCGACGACCAGAGGTTTCAAGAAAATCGCTGGAAAAGGGGGGTGGGGTAGAATATTTGACCCTAAATTTTGACTTGCCTACTTGATGAGTAAAATCGAAAGTACAATCGATAGGAGACATATTACATATTATCAAGCTTCACAATATTCTCATGACGTCAGAGGTCACGGCGCAGGGGTCACCCTACCAAGAAAGTTGCGCACGGACTTGTTTTTTTTTTGTTTTTTTTCGATTTTGCTACAGATCTTTCCCTCTTTTTCTCTCTCTTCTTATTTTCTTATTTATTGTGCGTTTATCTCATATTTTACTTTTGGCCCTGCTTGTTTGGTAAGATAAGTAGGGCGGTTACAAAAAGTCAAGGTAAAAGCCGAATTTCAGAGGTGAATTTTCGGCATTTGAAAGCGTCTAGTGTCCTCACAGTAGCATTTCAGAATTGACACTAAGAGCATGCAAGGCAATGTGTCTCGCATATACAGAGAAATCAAAATTAAAAAGATGTCCGAATAAATGAGCTTGTGAGGGTCGTTCAAAAAGTCATTGTCAGCAATTACGCAATTATACGCTACGGCCGTCGAAAGGATAGGAGACTTATTTATTCGCACATGTTCACGCGACCTATGTCAGTCATTTTTTTTTATTATATATAAACCATTTAGTTTTCCAATAGACAAAACTAACCCTGAGGTAGCACTAAATTCTCTTCATCTTTGCATAACATGAAAACTGCAGAAAAGCTGCGCTGACAATCCCCTTGCACTGGACAATAATCATACGAATTTCATCGCTGGATGGATACTCATTTGCTTATGTAAATGTCCAAGGTATTGTCCAATTTAACATTAAAAAAATAGCAACTGTTACAATGACCTTCACCGCAGACCACTGAAATGCAAACTTGTCCAAGACATTTCCATACTTTATATGTTTGTGAAGTTCTATTAACATTTGTCTGCAGATGAGGGGGGTACAGCGACGACAAAGTTTCTCCAAAAATAGCAACTGCGACCTTGACCATGGCCCTAGAACGCTGAAACGCAAACTTATCCAAGACATTGTCAAACTAAACATTTGTATGAAGTTAAATAAAAAATTGGTCAATAAATAAGGGCGCTGAAGCGATGACATTTTTTTTTTCTAAAAGTGGCAACGGTGACCTTGATCTTGGCTCTATAATGCTGAAATGTAAATTTGTCCAAGATATTGTCATACTAAAATTTTTGCGAAGTTAAATCAAAAATGGTCTATTAATGAAGGTACTAGAGTGATGACAAAGTTTTTTTCCTTCTAAAACAGCCAATGTGACCTTGACCTTGGCAATAGAGCACTGAAACACAAATTTGTCCGAGATATATGAATGAAGGCACTAGAGCGATGAAAAAGTTTTTTCTAAGAATAGCAACTGTGACCTTGACCTCAGAATGCTGAAACGAGAACTTGTCCAAAATATTGTCATACTTAACATTTGTGTGAAGATAAATCAGAATCGTTCCATAAATGAAGGCGCTAGAGCGATGACAAAGTTTTTCCAAAACAGCCACTGTGACCTTGACCTTGGCCCTAAAACACTTTTACGCAAACTTGTCCAAGATACTGTCATACGAAACTTTTATGTGAAGTTGCCTTAAAATCCTTTTATAAATGAGGGCGCCAGAGCGATGACAAAGTTTTTCTTAAAATAACCACTGTGACCTTGACCTTGGCCCTAGAACGCTGAAGTGCAAACTCAAACAAGGTATTGGCATATTAAACATTTGTGTGAAGTTAAATCAAAATCGGTTCATAAATGAAGGCGCCAGAGCGATGACATTTTTTTCTTCTTCTAAAATAGCCACTGTAAGTTTGACCTTAGCGCTAGAACGCTGAAATGCAAAACTCAACCGAGGTATTGTCATACTAAACATTTGTATGTAGTTTAAATCGGTCCATAAATGAAGGCACTAGAGCGATGACAAAGTTTTTTTAAAATACGGCCACTGTGACCTTGACCTTAGAACGCTGGAACGAGAACTTATCCATGATAACTTATCCATGATATTGTCATACTAAACATTTGTGTGAAGATAAATCAGAATCGGTCCATTAATGAAGGCGCTAGAGCGACGACAAAGTTTTTCTTAAAATATCCACTGTGACTTTGGCCTTGACCTTAGAACGCTGAAGCGCGAACTTGAAGATATTGTCATACTTAATATTTGTGCGAAGTTAAATCAAAATCAGTCCATAAATGAAGGTGCTAGTGCGATAACAAAGGTATCTCAAAATTGCCACTGTGGCAATGACCTTGGCCGTAGAACGCTGAAACGCAATTGTTTAAGATATTGCCATACTAAACATTTGTGTGAAGTTTAACTGAAATCGGTCCATAAATGAAGGCGCTAAAGCGATGACAAGGTTTTTTCTAAAAATAGCCGCTCTGACCTTGACCTCATTATGATGTCATACCCAATACGTGTGTGAAGTTATATTAAAATCGGTCAATAAACGAGGTCACTAGAGCGATGACAAAAGGTGAACATACGTACGTACGTACGGGACATATACTTAATCCCCTCCACAATTTTGTTGTGCGAGGGAATACACAAGCAAAAATATAGGTTAACTCCAAGCACGGATGATAATGTTAACATATGCTTATCCATATGAGCATGTGTGCAAGGTTTCATGGCCCTCTGCATAAAAGGAAATATCTTAAAAGTCAGTGAAGAATGTCATAAAGTCAACGAAGCAAAACATATAGGTCAAATGAATACTTGGAAGATGACGCTGAAATGATATTATCCGTATGTAAATGTTTGCCATGAATCATGGCCCTAACTCTTATTGGGACTGAAAAACATTATTAAGTCTGTGATGCTTATCATGAAAGTAAATGAAGCAAAAGAAATGTAGGTCAGAACCATACACGGATGAGGGGGGGGGGGGGGGTCATGACTGTAATATGAGATAACATTCTGTATCTTATCTCAGAAATGGATGCCAAGTAACTTTCCAAAAGAAAAAGCCCGAAACCAAGGAACTTTTCAAAAACTAACAAACGAAAACCATTTTTGTTAGACATGAAGCTGAAAAAGAGCCATAATTCCAAAAGCAATTGGTGGATTTTACCCTAAATTGAACCTGACCTGCATTTTATAATTATATATCTGTGTACGAAATATGAATCCAGTACATTAATCTTTTCAAAAGAAAATGAACGGAAACCATTTTTTTACAAAATAAAGTCCAAAAAGGGCCATGATTATGGACGGAATTTACCCTAAATCGAACTTGACTAGTATTTTATTGTTATAAACATGTGTATAAAATAGGAATCCAATACACTAATCTTTTCAAAAGATAATGAACGGAGATCATTTTTTTCATACAAAATGAAGTCAAAAAAGGGCCATAACTCCCACAATAATAGACGGATTTTACCCAACATCGAACTTGACCTGTATTTTATGATTTTATATACCAGCGTATAAAATATGAATTCAATACACCAATGTTTTCAAAAGATAATGAACGGAAACCATTTTTTCATACAAAATGAAGCCGAAAAGGGCAATAACTCCCACAATAATAGACAGATTTTACCCAATATCGAACTTGACTAGTATTTTATGATTATATACTTGTGTGTAAACTATGAATCAATACATCAATGTTTTCAAAAGATATCGAACGGGATCATTTTCGTACGTACAGCGGTGATACTATATCCCCCCCCCCCCATTTTTAAATGGCGGGGGCATAATGAAAGGAAAGACTTTGCTCCTCTAGGAGCAGATTGTTTCCTTTAAGAGTACATGTACATGTATTTCCATTTTGGAACGACTTTGTCGTCCAGGCAGGGAAACATGTAGTTTTAAAACAAAAGTTGTCCCTTTTTGCAAGAAATGTGGTTAACATAAATAAAAGTTGTCACAGACGCGAACGCTGATGAAAACTGTCAGGCATTCTAGAAAACTCAATTCACATGTAGAGGTCGGTGTTCTGGTATGGCTGACAAATAGTTGTACTGAGACCTGAAGGGTTCCTGTTTTTGATCATTTTTATGCCTGGTGGGTTTCTATCCAAAACCTGTAAACCGCTACTCCGCTTACTAAACCACATAACGACTGCATGGACGATTCGCGTGCACCTGCGTCACGCAGAAACGGAGTCAATGGTGTCTTACACCAAGGAAGAGAAATCTATATGAAACTAGAGCAAGTGAGCCATCCCGCCTTCCCGTCACCTCCCCCTTCCCCCAACACAAAATATTTAAATTCTGTTTACTTGCTATCTGACGTCTTTTTCAACTTTATTTTAGTCATATAAGGCTGATGGGAGGGTGAGAATGAGAGTATGAAGGGTTCTGTGCAATGAAGCACCGTTCAGGTGCGAACAGAATCTAGCCTTCAGCAGGAGTCTAACCCGCGACCCCGTGATCCGAAGTCGAGAGCGCTAACCACTCAGCCACTCAGACGCTTCCTTTTTATACAGAGCTGAGCTGGAAAGTCGGCTAAAATTACCATAGCTATAAATTCAGCTGGGCTCTCAAGGAAAAATCAAAACCTTGACACCCGTTCACTGTTGTCTGCACTTTCACTGCACGTTATCGTATGTACATGTATAGAATATATACGAGAGCCGTTTGGCCTCGGACAGGTTTAGTCTGTGTCAATAAGCAGCGAACACTAATGATCCTGTTCGGCTGCATGTTCGTTAATGGCAACACTTCCATTTTCCACAGTTGGCCTTCTTTGGCTTTGTAGACATATCTCGTGTATAACCTAATTATGCAGCGATGCAGAAGGCAAATCTCTTTAACATCCCTCTTCTTTTGATGAATCAGAGAAAAATGATCTTTGATTGAATAGAGTAAATCCTAAGAGAGCCAAATGTCGGGTTTCTCTGTCAGCTTTGAGTGGCAGCTCGTTAATCATGGCCGCAGATGCTAGAAAAAATGGTGGTCTGTCATTTGGATAGCTCCTTGACAAACAATAGAAATACCAATAGATTCAGACAAAATGGCGGACCGACATTTCGATTGCGACTTGACATACGTACAATAAGCTCGAGAAAATGACGAATTATCATTTGGATTGTTTCTGGACATATTACAGAACCATGTAGATGTTCAAACAAATTCAATCATGTTTAAATGTTTCTAGATAGCGTCAGTTTTACTCTCTCTGTTCTGCGATAGGTTGTGTCCTTATTCTCTCTGAATGTATGCCGGGAGCGCGTGCCGTCTCTTTGGAAGTTTGTTCTTCGCGGTTCGCACGTTATACACATATAAGACACCTTGCCTCCTGCCTAAAACCATTTGTCATATCAATACACTGCCAGTCTTTCTTCGCTTTTTTGAATACAACTCAATTTGGTGTCAGGCGGTATCTCTTATACAATCTTGTGCAATTAATCTTCGGCTCGGCAAAGATGACTGGCAGTAATTGTTCATAAGCTCCGAAAGGCCTTTTCCAATGAGTGACAGCTATTGTTAGTAAGCTCCAAAGAAGCGACATAATTTAATAAAGGCAATGTATGTTTCATAAACCGGAGAATCCTCATACAGGGAAAATTAATGCTTTATGGTGTAGCGGTTCCACGTTTGTCTGGGACAATTTTTAATCTCCAAGTTTGACTAAATCAAACAACCTTACTAATTTTTGATCCCTATATAGCTCCTGGTTCCTGATTCACGTACCAAGAACCCGGGCAGGAACCAGGCACTAAGAAAACGCTATAGGAAAAGTAACCCATTTAGCCTGGACAACACTATAAGAAAAGTAATCAATTTAGTCCGGAAAACCTTATAGGAAAAAGTGACCAATTCAGTCTGGTTCAATATATTCTCTGCAAAGGAACATATAGCCTACCGATTCGGCTACAGTCAGGCTACAAGAAAACTATGAAACAGTAACACGGGTAAGAAAGCAGGAACTACGAAATCAGAAACCAGGACTTAGAAAACAAAGGAACTAAAAATAGAAACATGAAGGAAGGTTATATACCGACACCAGGTCGGCAACCTCAGTGTTTTGAAGGAATTTCAGATGACTAGCCCGGTACAGAATTAGGGAAGCAATTCCTTCATTTTCATTTTGCACCCCTTTTCCAACAGGGGTAAATACTTTTTAAGACAGAAGATTTTTCTTTAAGTGCTTTGTCCTCTAGCGAAGTCAAAAACAAATCATGGTAGTCGTTCCCGTAGTAAAAATGGCACAAAAACCTAGAGGTGTAGCTTTACAGAATCTCCAATCTCAGATTGTTCTTCTGCATCCTAAAATCAGCCGCGACACAACAAAAACCAACAAAGTGGCATGTGCGCACAGCGGACACTTAGATAAGCCTGGACAGCCGCCAAGTCAGATTAGCATTATCTTGTCTTCGGATTTTATGGCAACTAGCACCTGCACCCATCATATTCACGAGGTTTTAGAAGGTGATACACCATAAACCTAAAACACCATATTTAACTTATGTTGATTTTAACAAAGATATATGACGCTATGTTCGGCGCACAGCATGCCGGGTATTTAATTTTCAACAAAAGCTTGTAAATGAACAAAACTTTATTCAGGTGGTTTAAATAGAAAATACTATTAATGGCCCTTTGTAAAGCGTTCAATTTCAATATTTATTCATGAAGTATTGTGGTACAATAAAACAGATCGTGAACATCAAGGCATGGGGTTGCCGTAAACATTCTAAGTATTAAAACAAATAGGGCTTCGAACAAGATCAGACTGCTCCTATAATCAGGGTCGACACTATTTGCCTTCCATAGTAAACCCCAACATTTAAGGATAATTTGATAGTAACTGTTTCCGGCGTCCAATTTTTTTTTATATCGGACGGCAGCTGCAATTCAGTATCCTTACGGTATGCGTGGTACCAACGAAAACTATGACAAGGATTCGCAAATACGCAGACTGATCTTCACTGGTCGCATACATTTTATATCATTATATCGTAGTAATGACATATATAATGTAAAAGTATATAAGAGCATCTACGGTAACTAGAGGCGGCCTGGTGTATTCGCTGTCGCTAAATTTGGCAGTTCCGCTCGGTCAACAGGATGCGTCTGTCCCAGCAGAAGCGGCTGATGCGCGGGCGTGACTGACATGACCGCGAAAGCGACTCCGCGCGGGCGTGACTGACATGACCGCGAAAGCAACTCCGCCACGCTGTTTTTATTATTATTATTATTATTTATTTATTTATTTTTATTTTGTGCGTGTGGTTATATATTTTTGGGTTATAAAACTTATTGTTCAACAGTTGTCTCAGATCTGTGGATACCATATGGAGAAAATCCCATTGGCTTGATATAGTTGGTCAGACTCCATAGATCATGATCGGACTGCTCCTGTTGAGCAGTCTGACCAGGGCCTATTGTGACCCTCCTTGGCTTAGCTGTCATAGTCAAGGCTCAATGTTGGTGTTCGGTCTAATATTTTGGATTCCATACTGTTGAACTTTGAAAAAAATGCCGAAAATGTGAACTTTTACTTACCGTATGTACCCAAGAAATACAGACTTAATATGAATCTTTGAAATTTTATATATGTATAAAATATGTTAATCATAAATGTTTACATGAGACAAACGTTGCAGATCATGATCCGGCTGCTCCTGTCGAGCAACCTGTTCAGGGTTTGCAAATCGTTTGTACTGATGTTCCTACTAAGCAGTCGTGTTTTTGTACATTTACATAAATGGTTAAAACATAAAAATGAAAAATATCATTGTGCCGTACCTGCCTACGCAAAGCCTGCTTATCTGGAAACTTACGGTACAATGATATTTTGTCTTTTTCAATAAGAACTTACCCTCGAGTTGCAGTAATAATCCAGTTGTGTGTTCCACACCGAAATATGCTGGTCTTTCTTTCACACATGTCTACGCGAGGCTTCATTCATATCCTCTTCTGAATGAAAGTTCACAATGTGACATGCCAGCGCATGACTTGCACGGACTACAAGTGAGCTTGGATGAATGAAGCCTCGCGCAGACGTGGCCTTGTGAAGAGGTATAGGCAGCCATCCCCGTTATAAGTAGATTATTGAAACAAAACGTGTTATAAGTTATATCTGTGTTTACAAAAAGCTCTAATATATAGTTCAATTTTTCTATGTTTCCCCTTCCACCATGTTACCAGTTTAAACAGCTACCATGTTATTCTTAGTATGTTTTTATTAGCTCATACGTAACTTGTGTTATCTGAGCCTTAGAAATAAAAGTATTTGTATTGTATTTAAGATTAAAGGGTAGTTTTTACCACCCCTTCAACACTTAAGATTCGATGTGAGGTTTTAGTTATGCATAGGAGAGAAAAGTTTTGAACTCGTCATTTCTACTGTTTCTAAATAAGATTCTGTTACTTTACTTGTATATGAGCCACGACATGAGAAAACCAACAATGTGGTTGTGCGCCCAGCGCAGACTCAGATCAGCATGGGCATCCGCCCAGTCTGATCAGCGTCTTCGCTCAGTGTCTGCATGAAGGTAGCCATAGCTACCCTTTAAGCGCTTAGGAAAGACTCTGCTCAGATTAGGCGGCAGTCCAGGCTGATCTGAGTCTGCGCTGGGCGCACAACCACATTGTTGGTTTTGTCGTGTCGCGGCTCATTATTATGTAGATTTTGTCATTCCTTCTATTTTTATAGAAAACCCTGCATGCAATTAGTTCTATCATTGCTATAATTCTACTCATTCCGTCCGTTTTTTTGTTGTTGTTGTTGTTTGTTATTTTCTATTGATTCTGCTAGTCTATTTTTACACAAATGTACTAGCGTGGACCAGCGGCGGCCATACTTCAAGGGTGACAACCTACGTCATAGCGCTGACGTCATAATCGTTTTATCAGCGGCCTTAATACGGTAAATGTTTTGCATAATTGAAGGCTTGGCAAACACTGAAACAACCAAGTTCTAGTCGATTCGGTACTTATAAATGTTTTGGACACAATATTAACAGAATTCACCATAAAATACTTGCTTAACCCGAAAACACTTCACTACAGCGATCTGTATATCGACTCTGCCTTAATGCATTTTTATCTCAGCTGTCCACATCAAAAATTGTAGTGAGGTATAGTATTATTTCTCACCCTTTGAAGCATCATGCCCTATATATCTGGACTATATGTACATGTAGGCACGGCCTCACCGTTTTATCTTGTGTTAAAATCCTGTCTCTTGTATGTTACAAACGGAAAATCTGTCAGAATTTCTTCAAAATGGCCGTCGAATGATTAATTCTGTCACTCTCGCTATGACGCAGGTTGTTACTGTCAGAGAGTAGCTTTTCCCCCCTAGTAGTTTTTCCCCCCGGAAAAATGACTATGATTTTTCTATAGTAGAATTTCCCACCGGAAAAATGGCTATATAGCAGAATTTCCCCCCGGAAATATGGCTATATAGCCAATTTTCCCCGGGGAAAATCTACTATACGTGTTTTTGCATAGCCGTTTTTCCCCTCCATAGTGGATTTTCCCCCTGGTAATATGATTGCAGGAGAACAGCTCCATAGTGGAATTTGCTCCTTCTCCAATTATAATAGTGAGATTCATAACTGAAACACAAATATGAGTATCTGTCCATAAAATATCGATGGATAATAGATGCTAGAACCGCATGCATGTGTCCATCAGTCTTATTTTGGTTTTGGGGAAAAAAGGTAGGATTTTGCTTTTCCATGTTAGCCAAAAACGGATATGAGTGTACTTGGTTGTGTGGATAAAGTTGTATAATTTTGTGTTTGTACAAACGTTCATCTGTGCGCGCAGCGGAATGCCTGGACTAGTGTTCGCCCTTTTATGCAGGAGTCGTGGGCTCGACTCCCATCGGTACACACGTCCGATTATGATTTTCAATGTAATAAACTCCCTACTAAATCAAACATGACTAGAAAAGCACCCATTCGTAATATTCCTGTAGCTTGCATGCGTATGTGAACGTATATAAATATCTGCGATGACAAGAAATCACATCCGGCTCGTTCCTTAAATTAGTAATTACTGATTATTACAAAAATATGGTTGCTAAATTTGCATATCGATTTTTTGGAATTAATCACGTTTATTACCTCCCTTGAAGTGCCTATACATTTCTTATGCGATTCATTCCGTAAAATGTCTCTGTTCCATTCCGTTCCGTTTCGTTCCGTTCTGCAAAATACCAATAGTCATACCAAATTCACTAATAGTCAATTTCCCGGTGGGGGAAAAAGGACTATGGGGGAAAAGTGGCTCTATGAGGTCCGGACAATTCACTATATAGCGGTCCTTCCTATAGCCATTTTTCCGGGGGGAAAGGGGGAAAAGCCACTCTCTGACAGTTACCACTGTATTTAGTTACTCTTTTACTAGGAGTAACTGTTGATTTTTGAAATAAACTATCATAATAATCAGAAAATCTAAGGTTTTTGCTGTTTCTTCTTGTATTCAGAAAACATTATACCAGCCAGTCCGTTTTTTGGCATGTCTTTCCGCATCAATGTATACCCGCAAAGAAGTTAGAAAGCAAACATTTTCTCCATATCGATTAAACTTAAACATAATGCATTTACGCAATATTTTGTACCGTCTTTTCGTCCAGTTAGACCTCTACCTCTACATGTGATTAGACCCAATATCATAATATAATGATCTAGGAATTCTGACGGTTTGCGTGCGCCTATAACAGTTTTTCGAACTAGGTCACCAGCAAACAGTAAAACATGCACACACTGCACCATCGATGGGCATTGTCAGAGAGCAGTTTCTCCCTCTTTCCCCCAGAAGGGATGGCTATACAGTCGATTGTCCGGACCTCAAAGGGACACTTTACCTCCACAGTCCTCCCCCCCCGCCCCACCCCCACCGGAAAATGGACTATTATAGAATTTGGTATGGCTATTGGTATTTTGCGGAATGGAACGAAACGGAACACAATGGAACAGAGACATTTTACGGAATAAATCGTCCTTAGCTGCGATTTTCGCAATGTCCGAAATGTCCGAAACCTATGCCGTACCAAGCCAGTTTAGAGACAAGAGACCCCCTTTGGCTCAAGTGGCTAAGCACTAGCCTGCTAAGCTAGGTTTCCGGGTTCGAATCTCGTTGGAGGCGGAAATATTCTACCGTAAACGGGGATCCATTGCTCACAGCATTTTATTGTAACCCTCCCACACGGGTGGTAATCAGTGGAACTAGCTCCAAAATGAGTCAATGGAATTTCGTTCCCTCGTCACATCCGGGAACCCGCGAGCTAGTGCTGTCGACAGAAAATCAGTAAACAAAGGTAGGTCTCGAAGAATTTTATCAATTTTTATTTCTTTATTAGCGATCCCAGGAAACAACTGCCGATGCTATTGTGTGTAGATATGATTCAACTTTATTCCCCGTCGGAGTTCGCCGCAGAAATGTGCAGGGCTTGAACTAACTTGTGGCAAATGTTTGAAACACCGAACTAAAATCCACCAATTTCTGTCAGTATGGAGATTTGGGTACACGATTTTTTCATTTTCCGTCCAAACTATAGCGTTCAGACCCTCTAAAGCACCATCCCTGGTAAATTCAAGCATGAAAAGTCACAAATAAGCAAAAACGTGCGGGTGGAGATTACGTACCTGGACAATATTGACAAAATTTCTGCCAGAGCTAGAGCGCTCGACATGGAGCTAGTGCGTTCAACAAGGAGCTAGTGCGCTCATCCACACCTAAGATAAGGCAGAATTGTTGATTTATTGTTGATAGATGATTTTAACCTTTTTTAGGTTTTGCTCTGTACCCCTTTGAAACCACTAAGAGATGACTTAATGTACATAGATAATTCCATCGTCATTCATCGGATGAGTGTAGTATTCATGACTGATTATGGCGATTTTGGTAATACTCTTCTGTAACATGGATATTGTCCTGTTATTTCATGCCTGTTTGGTAAATAGTCAAAATTATGCCTCGAGGTACCGTGAACAGCTCCATTCACTGTCGCCCGAAGCCACAAGGCCTCAGGTAGTAGTGCATTGACCTGTCCATGGTAATGAGTAACATAGTATTGACTATTCTGCCAAACAGCAATGAAATAGCTTTCGTATTACTCAACCGAACCTGTAACCAACCATATTCTACTAGCAATCAACTGCATGACAGGTGCTCGAATTCGGCAAGCTCGTGATTTTCCAAGTCATTCTCGTGACGCTTGACGACACGGCATATAGACAAAACCATACCAGGCTGTTTTCTCATTACATTTACATGAGTGGCATCATAAGCATGGCATAGTCTAAGCTTTTGGTTGGTTAATAATTCAGTGAAATGCGTTGTGGAGGCCAAACAGTGACATGGCAAAGCATATACCATTATCTTTATATAGTGGGTTGGATAATAAAAGGTATAAAAGTAGGTTGGGTAATATTAAAAGTTATTGCCCCTCGGCACCTTGGGTGGCCTGATACACCATTATCCTTGGCCTCAGGCAATAGTGCATCAAGCCGTCCTCGCATACATCCTCGGGTACCCGGGGCAATAGTTTTTATTATCATTCACCAAACAGCCATTAATAAAGAGTTACGAAGATCGGATATATTTTCAGTAATACGAAAGCTATTTCATTGCTGTTTGGCAGAATAGTCAATACTATGTTACTCATTACCATGGACAGGTCAATGCACTACTACCCGAGGCCTTGTGGCTTCGGGCAACAGTGAATGGAGCTGTTCACGGTACCTCGAGGCATAATTTTGACTATTTACCAAACAGGCATGAAATAACAGGACAATATCCATGTTACAGAAGAGTATTACCAAAATCGCCATAATCAGTCATGAATACTACACTCATCCGATCAAAAATGACGATGGAATTATCTATGTACATTAAGTCATCTCTTAGTGGTTTCAAAGGGGTACAGAGCAAAACCTAAAAAATGGTTAAAATCATCTATCAACAATAAATCAACAATTCTGCCTTATCTTAGGTGTGGATGAGCGCACTAGCTCCTTGTTGAATGCACTAGCTCCATGTCGAGCGCTCTAGCTCAGGCAGAAATTTTGTCAATTGTCCAGGTACGTAATCTCCACCCGCACTTTTTTGCTTATTTGTGACTTTTCATGCTTGAATTTACCAGGGATGGTGCTTTAGAGGTCTGAACGCTATAGTTTGGACAGAAAATGAAAAAATCGTGTACCCACATCTCCATATTGACAGAAATTGGTGGATTTTTAGTTCGGTGTTTCAAACATTTGCCACAAGTTAGTTCAAGCCCTGCACATTTCTGCGGCGAACTCCGATGGGGAATAAAGTTGAATCCTATCTACACACAATAGCATCGGCAGTTGTTTCCTGGGATCGCTAATAAAGAAATAAAAATTGATAAAATTCTTCGAGACCTACCTTTGTTTACTGATTTTCTGTCGACAACACTAGCTCGCGGGTTCCCGGATGTGACGAGGGAACGAAATTCCATTGACTCATTAGCTCACCTGGCCCGAAGGGCCATAGTGAGCTATTGTCATACCAATGCGTCCGGCGTGCGTCGTGCGTCGTGCGTCGTCACACATTGTGTCCGTCAACACCTAAAAACAAATATTCAAACATCTTCTTCTGTAAAACTACTGGTCCCATGGTTCTCAAATTTCACATGGAGCATGACCTGACTCCAGGGTCTCAGAATTGTAAAATTGGGTCAGGTTGAAAATCCAAGATGGCCGCCATTACTAAAAATAGCAAAAACATTAAAATAAACTTATTCTCCAGAACCAATAGGTATATTTGTCTGAATTTTGGCATGGAACATCAGTGAAACCTTGTTATTCAAAATTGTAAAAATGAAAAAAATCTATAGCGTAGTTTTGTCACAGTGACCTACTTTCTGTTTACGTGTGTAATTTTGCTCAAATGCCAATGTCAAAAAATGACCTATTTAAACAACTTCAAACAACTTCTTCTCTAAAACCACTGAGCCCATGGATCTCAAATTTCACATGGAGCATGACCAGACTACAGGGTTTCAAAATTGTAAAATTGGGTCAGGTCAAGAATCCAAGATGGCTGCTGTTACTAAAAATAGCAAAAACAACAAAATCAACTTCTTCTCCAGAACCAGTTGGTATATTTGGTTGAAAGTTTGCATGGAACATGAATGGGACCTTGAAATTAAAAATTGTAAAAATGAAAAAAATCTATAGTGGAATTAGGTCACAGTGACCTACTTTGCGCTTACAAGACCGATTTTGCTCAAATGTCATTATCTCAAGAAAACGCAATCGATTCTGGTCAGATTTGATCAGAAATGGTCCTTGAATGGAATTATTTCCATTTTGTGCCAGTTGACTATCCAAGATGGCCACCACGGGGGCCGTTACTAAAAATAGCACAAACATAAAAATGACAATTACTCAAGAACCCTTGAATGGAATTGGACCAATTTTGTGTCAGAATGTTCCTTACATGAAGCCGTTTCGATTAATTGCAATTTGGCATTCCAAGATGGCCGCCATCTGCCGTTACTAAAAATAGCACAAACATAAAATGACAATTACTCAGTAACCCTTGAATGGAATTGGACCAATTTTGTGTCGGAATGTTGCTTGCATGAAGCCATTTCTCTTAATTGCAATTTGGCATTCCAAGATGGCCGCCATCTGCCGTTACTAAAAATAGCACAAAACATGAAAATGACAATATCTCAGTAACCGCTGAATGGATTTCGACGAAATTTGTGTCAAAATGATTCTTGCATTGAGATGTTTTAAGAGTAACAAACTATAGATCAGTCATGGTGGCCACTGTTACTAAAAATAGAAAAAAGGGGAAAATTAGAAAATCCCAATTGAATTGGACTAATTTTCTATCAGAATGGTCCTTTCATCAAGCTTTTTCGATTTTTTGCATTTTGGCATTCCAAGATGGCCGCTATCTGCTGTTACTAAAAATAGCACAAAACATGAAAATGACAATATCTCAGAAACAGCTGAATGGATTTTGATGAAATTGTGTGTCAAAATGCTTCTTACATTGAGATGTTTCAGAAATAACTAATTGTAGACCAGTCATATTTGCCACTGTTACTAAAAATAGAAAAATGTGAAAATTAGAAAATCTCAATGGAATTGGACTAATTTTCTATCAGAATGGTCCTTTCATTAAGCTTTTTCGATTTTTTGCATTTTGGCATTCCAAGATGGCCACGATCTGCCGTTACTAAAAATAGCACAAAACATGAAAATGACAATATTTTATTAACCGCTGAATCGATTTAGACGAAATTTGTGAAAAACTGATTCTTGCTTTGAGTCCTTTAAAAAATTAACAAATATAGACCCGTCAAGTTGGCCTCTGTTACTTAAAATAGCAAAATATAAAAATTAGAAAATTACAATGGAGCTGGACCAATTGTGTGTCAAAATGGTCCTTGCATGAAAGCTTTTCCATTTTTTCGCATTTTTGCATTCCAAGATGGCCGCCATCTGCCATTACTAAAAATAGCACAAAACATGAAACTGACAACATCTCAGTAACCCCTGAATGGATTTTGATGAAATTTGTGGCAAAATGATTCTTGTATTGAGATGTTTCAAAAGTAAATATATAAAGACCAGACAAGTTGGCGTCTGTTACTAAAAGTAGCAAAATGTGAAAATGAGAAAATCTCATTTGAATTGGACCAATTTTGTATCAGAATGGTCTCGTTGCACAAAAGCCAGGTGAGCGATATCAGGCCCATTTGGGCCTCTTGTTTTGGAGCTAGTTCCACTGATTACCACCCGTGTCCCAGCGTCCTGATATGACTGGAATACTCTTGAAAATGGCGTAAAGTCGCAAATCATCCATCCATACTGGCATCGAGAACTTATTTCCAAACCCCTTTATTATGTTCTTTAGAATATGACGATTCTGCTATTCCGTTACCTCCTTTACAAGTTGAGTCTCCTTGCTATCATCGCAAGCCAAGGTTACTAAGTCCACTGCGTTGTTTGCGAAGATGTCTTCCTTTATTATATGTTATAACCGTAGAAATTCTGAATATTAGGACACATAGATTGGAGCATACCGTGCAGACCCATATCAGACTGCTGATTAGACTCTACACTGTCAGCAATTCCATCTGCAATCCTGCATTACTGCACTAAAAAACTAACCAGTTCAATTTAAGGACTGTTACGGTAATTATTTTATTTTTCCCATTTTAAGAATTGGGGCACCCGCCCATTTCGATCAAGGTCTTCGCTGTCCGCATGGAGCTAGCATAGGCCCTTGCCGTCCCTTTAAGCGCACGGTGAAGACTCTGATCAGACTGGGTCGCTGCTCAGGCTGATCTGAGTCTTCATTGGGCGACCATGCCACTTTGTTTTCTCGAGCCAGTTCTCAAATGTTCTTAAATTTGACTCAGTTGTTTTAATTATTATTCGGCGGTGTGTCAAGGAGTCGTTATATCAGGATCTATACGACTGCGCAGGCATTTCTGACCCAATATTTAGAACAATGGTGGTATTTTTGTTGACTTTGATGTAAAAATGTGATTGAATATCGATTGGGGTATGGAGTGTTACATTAAACACGTTATGGAAATACATGTAATTCACAATTTAGCTAGTGACAGTGTCTCTGTATCTCTACGACGAAAAATAAAGACTCTTGTTTAGTTGCTCCTGTCAGAGAGTAGCTTTTCCCCCCTAGTAGTTTTTCCCCCCCGGAAAAATGACTATGATTTTTCCATAGTAGAATTTCCCACCGGAAAAATGGCTATATAGTAGAATTTCCCCCCGGAAATATGACTATATAGCCAATTTTCCCCGAGGAAAATCTACTATACGTGTTTTTGCATAGCCGTTTTTCCCCTCTATAGTGGATTTTCCCCCTGGTAATATGATTGCAGGAAAACACGCTACATTGTGGAATTTGCTCCTTCTCCAATTATAATCGTGAGGTTCATAACTGAAAAAGAAATATGAGTATACATGTATTTCTGTTAAAAAACGATGGATAACAGAAACTGATGCTAAAACCGCATGCATGTGTCCATCAGTCTGTCTTATTTTTGTTTTGGAGAAAACAGGTAGGCATTTTGCTTTTTCTTGTTAGCCAAAAACGGATATGAGTGTACGTGGTTGTGTGCATAAATTTGTATAATTTTTTGTATGTTCAAGCGTTCATCTGTGCGTGCGCGCAGCGGAGTGCCTGGATTAGTGTCCGCCTTTCATGCACGAGTCGTGGGCTCGACTCCCATTGGGACACACGTCCGATTATGATTTTCAATGTAATGAACTCCCTACTAAATCAAGCATGACTAGACAAAGCACCCGTTCGTACATGTTCCTGTAGCTTGCATGCATATGTATACGAATATAAGTATCTGCGATGAAAATCACACCCCTGTCATTCCTTAAATTAGTAATTATTGATTATTATAAAAATATGTTTGCTAAATTTGCATATTGATTTTTTTGGAATTAATCACGTTTATTACCTCCCTTGAATTACCTATACATTTCATTTGCGATTAATTCCGTAAAATGTATCAGTTTCATTCCGTTCCGTTTCGTTCCGTTCCGCAAAGTACCAATAGCCATACGTAATTCATTAATAGCTAATTTCCGGGTGGGGGAAAAAGGACTATGGGGGGAAAGTGGCTCTATGAGGTCCGGACAATCCATATATAGCCGTCCTTCCTATAGCCATTTTTCCGGGGGGAAAGGGGGAAAAACCACTCTCTGACAGCTCCCTTTCACACTGCCACGACATTTTTGGCGACTTACAGCGGTAAACGGCGCGCAATAAAACTGGCCATTAAACGCCGCGGATAGCACACGAGTGAATGTTTGAATCAGCTGGCGAAAAGATACAAGATTGTTACGATTTTGTACGAGTCCTATAGACATTTGCACCTAAGTCCCTCAACAGTTCGGACTGGTTTAAGTGTTTTTTTTCACTAACACAAATGTGTCTGTGTCTATTATGTGAAACGCAGTACGATACATTGCGATTTTCGTTCGCCTTGGTACGTTATATAGTGCTATTTCTGTATGAGTAAGCATCATTTTGAGGAGCCCCGGTTGCTCAGTAGGTTAAGCGCTATGCGAGACCGCAATATTCACAGAACGCATTTTTCACGTGTGAAAAATGCGACCGGATTTTTCACACGTATGACAAATCCGGTCGCATTTTTCACAGAAATCGAACGCATTTTTCACATATCTGTGAAATTTGCGTTCGATATGTACCATGAAAACGTAATTTTCAAAACGCATGCAACACCCCTAAAATATGACAAAATATCACAAAAACGCATTTTTCACTTCTTGACATTTTTATAACCCTGAAATTATGAAAGTTAGTGGACGAAAAAAACGGTACAGTTTCACAAAGCAGTATATTGTATGACTTATCTTCCCTTTTGGAAAGGAATTTACCAGTAAATGATAATATTTACACTTGCCACTGACTCCCCATAGGTAAGCCGTATAGAGCAATTGGCTTCATACACCGATGAAGGACAGAAGATCATGTGACGTTGTCGTCAAGCGACGTCTAGGGTAAAGAAACGTCTTGATTGGTCCACGTAACGTTCGATTGACGCCACCTTATGGCGACGGCTGTTTAACCCGATGGCCGAATACGTCGTTTCTGTCTTTTCTTTGACGCATATTTTGCATATTCTACATTAAATTACCACGAAAACAGCACAGAAAGGGTTTAAAAATAAAGTGTAAAAATATAAGAATAAAAATTTGATTTTTCAGCGTTCATCGTGTGATGAAGCCAGTGATCGACGCTAAAATTCTACAAGAAGCGCTTCGCGTTTCATGGAATTTTAGCTCCGCCCACTGGCTTTATCACACGACGAACGCTGAAAAATCAAATTTCAATTCTTAAATAAAGTAAAAAAAGGTAGGTGTTAGGCTTGTCAAGAGAACAATTATAGACTTCGTCGGCAATCGTGGAGACACATAATTTCGTCATTGTCGGTTGGATCTGAAGTCTGAGATTTAATGCCTGACTTAGTTATCTGTAAGTTTCGAGAAGCTAGGCTGGTCAAAAGCATCTCTCAGTTACAAGTCTACGGAATATTTCACTTGCCATAACAACCAAAATCTCAAGCAACTTAATTAAAGGACATATCATCGTTCCCCAGCCTTGTGAATGCTATATATGAAATTTGGTCGTGACTGACCCAGACGCCTAAAGATATATAGTAGCTCGAAGGTGTTGACAGACGACGTAAGACGACGAACGACGGACAGCGGAGACCACCTTTCCTATAAACTCCCCAAGAGCCGAAGGCTCGGCGCAGCTGGGGCTCAAGCTCATAGTTGGAAAGTGGTAACAAATAATTCATTCTCAAGCTTCCCTTCCCGCATTTGTGTAAAGTGCGTTTCTATTAAAAATCGCTACAAAATCCGAACGCATTTGTCACAATGGCAAAATGTGACGAATACGACCGTATTCATCACACACGTGTGAAAAATGCGTTCTGTGAATATTGCGGTCTCTCAGCGCTAGCCAGCTGATGTAGCAGTCCCGGATTCGAGCCCCGCTGTAGGCGGGAATCTTTCCAATCGTAAACGGGGTTCCACTGCACTTCATTATCGTCCACCAATTGTCCTGATATGATTGAAATACTGTTAAAAAGGTCGTAAAATCGCAAGTATCCATACTATCATTTTCGGTGTATAAGAGTGTGTACCATAGACCAAAGTTCTAAGTTCACATTTGAAGAGAGGAGCGGCGGTAGAGGGAGGCGTACGCGCTAGAGAGGAGCGGCGGTAGAGGAGACGTACGCGCTAGAGAGGAGCGGCGGTAGAAGAGACGTACGCGCTAGAGAGGAGCGACGGTAGAGGAGGCGTACGCGCTAGAGAGGAGCGGCGGTAGAGGAGACGTACGCGCTAGAGAGGACCGGCGGTAGAGGAGGCGTACGCGCTAGAGAGGACCGGCGGTAGAGGAGGCGTACGCGTACGCGCTAGAGAGGACCGGCGGTAGAGGAGGCGTACGCGTACGCGTTAGAGAGGAGCAGCGGTAGAGGAGACGTACGCGCTAGAGAGGAGCGGCGGTAGAGGAGGCGTACGCGCTAGAGAGGAACGGCGGTAGAGGAGGCGTACGCGCTAGAGAGGAACGGCGGTAGAGGATGCGTACGCGCTAGAGAGGAGCGGCGGTAGAGGAGGCGTACGCGCTAGAGAGGAGCGGCGGTAGAGGAGGCGTACGCGTACGCGCTAGAGAGGAGCGGCGGTAGAGGAGGCGTACGCGTACGCGCTAGAGAGGAGCGGCGGTAGAGGAGGCGTACGCATACGCACTTGAGAGGAGCGGTGGTAGAGGAGGCGAACGCGTACGCGCTAGAGAGGAGCGGCGGTAGAGGAGGCGTACGCGTACGCGCTATAGAGGAGCTACGGTAGTGAAGTGGACAACACGCTGGACCACCGATCACAAGATCGATTCCCCGCTTCTCTGGCTTTCTGATGAGATTTTAAAACCGAGGTACCGCCAACCGAGGTTGGTGGGACGTTAAACCCGAATTCACTCATCCACTCACTTCGCGCTAGTAACTACCAATACAGCAGTGGCAAGTTCATAATCCCGCCCATCCGGTCTTTCGATTGAGACTTCAAATCCGAGGTATAGACTCCGTATGCCCTATGTGTTGGTGGGACGTTAAGCCAGAGTTTCACTCACTCACTCACGTCTTCATGATATTAGGAGACGGTGCAATACAATGCAAGGGGTATAACTGCATTTTACTTTTGTTTTATTGACTCGAGGGTTGTTTACTCGCTTTTCACAGTTTTGGCATTCTAACTTAACAATCGTTTCACGGAATGCTGATACGAAATTTTTATTGTTTTAATATAAGCTCGTACGATTAAAGAATTTTCAATATCTAACTAGACAAGTAGCTAGATCAGCTGACTAAGTAAGTAGAAGAAATACTACATGTATAATATTTATTTTCAGGTTTTGATACCATGGAATCTAAGGCCAAGTTGTTTTATGTCCAGGCACATGGATAAAATGTCACACTGATCCCCCATGAAATGCCCACGAACATATCCTTGTATCTGCGCAAATGCCCATTTACTAACTCCTAGTCTGAAGATACCGTGTGGACAGAAGGGTCTGGCAGCTCTACCATTCTAACTACCATAATTATACTGGTCGAGTGTTGCTGAATTGTAAAATCAGGATGCACGTTAAGGAAGGTTCCTACTGCCGGTCAGATCAACTCGATTGACCCGACAGCCCAAATTACCCAAGTCGGCTTGATTGGCCGTGTACACGGCTTTTCCTCAATCGCTACTTGGCCATACACGACACCCGTGCACACGGCCACTCACGACTCCTCCACTACCACTCCTGATCTCTAATCGATGAACACGACCCCTACACGATCATGGCTTCTCTCCCTTCCCTTCTCAGCCTTCTAAGGACTGGGTGGATACGATGGAGTTTGGCTTCATCTTCGAAAATGCAGGGCGGGCTCTTTTTGTCTCTTGGCGACATTCTAGTACATGTAGATGTGATCTCTACGTGTTCGTAACAGCTTAGAGTAGATTGCCAAAACTTCACGCCGCTTTTGAAGGATGCTTGGGGATCGAGTTGATCTGCTCGGAAGAAACCAGACTCCGAAGTTATAAAATTTGTTTCATGCTAAGCTCAGCTGAGCATGAAATTTCAAACTAAAGATCAACTTGATCAAGCGATCGGGGACTGGTCGAATTCGCTCGGATGGAATGGTCGGAGTGATCGGATGGAATGGTCGGGGTGATCTACCTCCACATAAGTTTCCTGTGCACATATGCAAACTATTCCGTCTAAATTGAGCTATGCGCTGCTTATTCTTCCCATATGTGGAAAGGACAATGAATAGAACATGTTCTATCCTTATGCTTTTTTCCTTATGCTTTTTCACCAATCATAATAAAGTTTACAGAGGTTAATTGCTTTTCCAACCTCAGCTGGTACCTTAGAATTACCAAAATACTGATATTGGTGCTCATAGTGAGTGTATATTTCTTGAATACATGTATTACATGTATTTTACAAACGGGAACAACTTTTATGGTGCCCTGTCAGCTTCCGGGAACGCTGGAGTCCTTTCATTTTAGGGTCTTTACTCTTATATGCTGCAATTGATCAAAAGCATGCACCGTTGAATGAATAATGCACAAACTGGAATCATCAACATGTCCTTATGCCCCATGTTTGTAACATAAAAGATGACAAAATTATGCAGACAACTCCAGGTAAACGATGGCAAAGCCTGAGAACATATGTGGTATCTGTATATCGTATAAACACAAAACAATATGTGTTATTTTCCATATATTCTTTTTGCCACAAATGTCAAAAAATATCGTTTAAACCAGGTTTAAGAAGGTAAATAGTTGGAGCCTGGAGTGACAGTCATGATCCTGTCTCTCTGGAGCTCCTACCACCTGATCCACAACTGCAACTGATCTACATCCATGATATAATTATAGCTGATACCTATCCTCAAAACTTTCTGAGATGAACTGAATGCTTACCTAAAAATAAGGTGTTTTTTTTATACTAAAATTTTCCTTGCACGAGTTATTCACGACGACCAACATGACCCTGTACGACCAGGTCGACCTGGTCGGATCGAGATCGAATTGGTCGAGTAGAAATCGTTCAGAGTTCGTGTAGGCGTCAGGATAATAGAGTAGAGATCGGGGTGGTTGTCGAGTTGAAGTCGCGAGTGGTCGTGTGGGGGTCGTGTACGGTCGAGTAGCGGTCGGGGAAAGTATCGTGTACAGGCCCTATTAAGCTGTTGGTTGAGTCTGGTCGGTGAATTTCGATGATCGGGACGATCGAGTTGATCTAATAGGCAGTTGGAACCTACCTTAAAGGACAACTGCGGAAGTTATTTTGAGCGTCTTGATTTTTAGAATTTTACGGTAATACATTGCTTCAACACTCTATAGCCTTATAGGTTTGGTCAAGGTATAAATGTTTGCATTTTTTACATATTACCACGTTAATCCGTGTTGAGCGGATTATTTGGGAAATCACGACAATCCTTATTGTTAGCAATTATTATGTTCTACATTTGTTCAACAGTTAGGGCGCGTTTACACGAGCAAAGTTTCTATGTCACAGAAACTTTAACAAAGAAAGTATGACAAACATTTTGCGTTTACATGGAGCAAATTATTTGTTAAAGAAAATGTGCCATAGAATCTTTGTCACATAAACTTTGGCAATGAAATATTTGCTGCAGTGTTCACACGACCAAACATTAATCGTCAAAGTTACCTGCAGCGATGAAACAAAATCTTCGTCACATTTTCCACGCTTGTAGCAATGTTCTTTGTTACATTATCTTTAGCAAAGTTCTCCGTTTACACGGACAAATTTAATTTATCGACGTAACTTTAACATATATATTTGTCAAAGAAACATTGTCATATTTTGGCATTTACACGAGCAAATTTTTCTGTGACAAACCTACTTTGTCATAGAAACTTTGGTCGTGTAAACGCGCCCTTAAGTTCCGAAGTTCCACTTCAGAGAGAGAGAGAGAGAGAGAGAGAGAGAGAGAGAGAGAGAGAGATGCCGAAAATGCAGACATCGTCGCTCTAGATATGGACTAACACCAGAGTCACTAGCAAACTCGCTAAAGCTCGCCTTTATGACTTTACAGTGAGCTAACTACCTTCTGAACAGTCTCATCGGTATTTCGATGTAATGGTATGTTGACACGATTTAGCGAGCGTTTTTGCTATTTCTTATAAGACACGACAAACCCAACAAAGTGGCATGTCCGCCCAGCGGAGACTCAGATCAGCCTGGGCATCCTCCCAGTCTGATCAGAGTCTTCGCTGTCTGCATGGAGGTAGCTTAGACCCTTAGCTTCCCTTTAAGTGCTTAGCGCAGAGTCTGATCAGACTGGGTGGATGCCCAGGCTGATCTGAGTCTGCGCTGGGCGCACAACCACTTTGTTGGTTTTGTCGTGTCGCGGCTCAATTATGTCAATTATTCTCATACTTCTTTGCATATTATCCTGTCAAGGCTGTTGTAGTACCCTAGCAGGTAAACAGGGTTGAAACAACAATGAATCAACATTGGTTCAAAATCATGATGTTGAATCAACGTTGATTTAATGTTGTTTCTAAATCCAATTAGTGGAGTGGTGTTATATATAAGAACTCGTAGTATACGTTTTCCTGCCCCTTTAATTCTTGTTTCGTTATTGTCATCGATATAATAATAATAATTATAATAATAATAATAATGATAATAATAAATATCATTACTACTACGATTCAATGATGATATTGTTTAAGGTAGATTGCTCATTTGAAACCATCAAATTAGCACGTTAACAATATAGTTTAACCTAGCCTTCCCCCTGTTCATGCTGTTTAGTTGGCCAAAGATCAGTCCGATTATGTGAAGTATGATCTATAATCGCTGATAAATCTGTTAGTACCCTCATTATAGAACTCGAGAATAGTAGAATAATACAAATATTTCTTAAGCTTATAATAACATAAAGTGACTGTCTTAAATCGTTGTCCCATGTTAACATGAATCTTTACTTTTACCTGCCCGTTTAATCTCTCATTCCTACATGTGTAGTGTTTGTTTATATCTCGGACAGACCTTACACTATATTTGAACAAAAAAAAAATGGTAACGTAAATTCGGGTAAAGTCGTCAGGCTCATTAAGGCGTCACTTTCCTTTCTCACAATGTTCTCTTTGGTTTAAACAATATTTTATTCAATTATCTACATACATGTATGGTACATTCAAATTACAATTTTCATGAAAAGGATTTGGTCGAAAGCTCATAGCTTGTATAGACCATTTCCATTGTTCTCTTTGCCTACGTCATCACAGAAGTGAAGGAGCGGCAAATATTCAGCTTCTATATTCTTTTGCCATAGATATTATTGTTTTTAATATTTGCATGATGTACATGTAAGCTAATATTCAGGGGCACTACTTTTCGATCCTGATCAAAAGTCTGCGACAGAAAAGTCCAGATTTAATGGCTTACGGCGAATGAGTTTTAAAACTTTCCGGTGCGGCCATGTGCCATAGTAAAGTGCTCTGTGAGACCGCAATATTCACAGAACGCATTTTTCACATGTGTGACAAATCCGGTCGCATTTTTCACACGTGTGACAAATTCGGCCGCATTTTTCACAGAATTCGAACGCATTTTTCACTTATCTGTGAAATTTGCGTTCGATATGTACCACGAAAACGTAATTTTCCAAACGCATGCAATACCCCTAAAATATGACAAAATACCACCACAAAACCGCATTTTTCACTTCTTGACATTTTTATAACCCTGAAATTATGAAAGTTTTAGTGGACGGAAAAGCGATACAGTAAGCAAAAAGAAGACTAGAAATCTGCTCTGCTCTTCCGCGCATAAGGACGCAGGATCGAGTCGCCCGCCGCCGATCAACGACAGAAAAACTGACTCTGTCTTCCTGGCAGTAAATGGGTACCTGTTTCGAATCAGGGAAGGTTAAAGGCTCTGATAGGAGAGGGATAGGCTCCCTCTTTCATAACCTGTGCCTCAGACACTGTAGGCTCAAACAACTACTGTCCCTACAGCCACAAGATTATGGAAAACCTTTACATTTTTAATTCACATGTATGCTGAAGATGTATGCTATAGTGCACAGTTTCTAGTACTGTTGAGGGGTGCCATAATCCAGTGGGAGGAGACCTTGCGGTATTCCTGTGCAATATTAGGCATTTCCAATACAAAAGTTTGGGAGGTAGCTTCTTATGCTACATTAAGGTTAAAGAGTTGCGTGTTGGTATATGGTTCCATGGGGGAAATCTATATCTGGGTAGAATTAGGAGGGAAGACATCGTTTTCTCATAGTTTTCTATCTGTCAGTCCGTCACAAATCGTTTCCACTTCATAACTTTATTAAGGTAGTTTGATGAAACTTGGTACAAATATAAAGCATCACGAACGGACTGACAAACGGACGAGCCAAAATCAACATGTTCCCACAAATTATTTCGAAACTGGGGGCACAGTTCTGTTTTCACCAGTGAGGAACCAGGTAATAAAATATGTAACGTAATTAAGAATAAACTTCAGATGCTATTTATTCCCGGGATTCTTGAATTCACTCCAGATCACATCTAGACTCAAAGTCAATGATTTGTCTTCCCTTTTGGCAAGGAATTTACCAGTAAAAAGTAATAAAGTCAAAAAAAAAGGAAGGCGCGACTTGTCATAAGGTCAATTATACTAGTAGACTTTATCGGCAATAGTTCGACATTATCGGTCGGATCATATCAGTTGTTAGTTTGTCTAAGATTTTATGCCTGTCTTAATTATCTGCACGATTCAAGAAGCTAGGCTGGTCAGAACATCTCTTAATCATATAACTACGAAATATTTCAGTTGCCATAGCAACCCAAATCTCAAGCAACTGTCTTAAACTATAAACTCCCCAACAGCCGAAGGCAAAGTGCAGTTGGGGTTCAAACTCATGATTGTAGTTGGAAAAGAATAACAAATCATTCATTTTCAAGTTTCCCTTGTCGTATCTGTGAAAAATGCGTTTCTATTAAAAATCGCAATAAAATCCGAACGCATTTGTCACACTGGCAAATTGTGAAGAATACGACCGTCATACACGTGTGAAAAATGCGTTCGGTGAATATTGCGGTCTCTCAGTGCTCTATACTTTAATGGTAAACCCTATTTAGAACAGATCGAGCTTATGGCAAAGCAAAAAGGAAGTCATATATGATGTTTCCACTCGAGTGATGGCGAAAATGCTTGCCAGGTGTGTCCATTCACTTTAATATTACCTTGAGAAAGAATACAGAAACAGAACAGTGTGCATCACGTCAATAAGCGAATGACACTTTCAGAATGGTATAAACCCAGGAAAGCTATGACACAGCATTGCTTGTGCGCTTAGAGAAGAGACTCAGATCTGCCCAGCCTAAATGGAATCTTCGCCGGGTTCAAAAGGGACCCGAAGTTTATGTAGGCAGTCAATGATGTCCCGGACTTTGCGGATGCGCAGGCTCATCCGAGTTTTCGCTGAGCACACAAGCAATCTTATAGGAAATGCTGGGCTCATTTGTGTTTGTTTCTATGTTGGTCTAAAGAGGAGTGTTATTCTATAATCAGATGATGGTTGCTGCTCTGATACATACTTTGAAGAAACTGCCCAGAGTCGCTTCCCTTGGTACTTCAATGTTCTGATTGAATTATTTTCGCCATGATAAAGATCTATTCTTTGTATAACGTATTACTATTAACAAAAAATGTGAATTAACGATGGTGATAACTTTTAAGAGCCTAAGATGACGACTTAATGTTTAATGTTACATAAGGTCGTCAGATCTACCCATCTGTCATTCAGTAATTTATCACGAAACAAGTTCGTATACGAGGAATAGTTTTTGAAATAAATGATCGTTTAGATTTATTATTCTGGTACCCGTTGCAAAAAAACAAAACAAAAAAAAAACATTAACAACAACAAAAAGTGTTCTAAGATATTATTGTCTGTTTGTGTATAGTAATTTATATGCCGCAGCCTAACGACTTAATGTGCATTGACGTTAGTTAATTGGAATTATGTTGGAATTTATAAGTGTGTTTGCTTGAGTCAAGAAAACATCTTCTCTTTTCAAGTAGTTTTTTCACTGGAAAACACCACCTCAGAGTCCGCGACAGAATATATTATGGAAATCAGCAAGTTTGGGGTTAAACACTGCTAATTGGAGTTTCAGACCTAGTTTTATTTCCCCGATATTTGTGCTGAACTTACTATAGTGAAATAGACAAGTTTCACCGAAAAGTATAAAGTAAAAACTAACGATGCGGCTGACGTCTTGTTGCATTGCATTCTAGGTAACCACCATGCCGGGACCTTAAGACGGATCTAGATTTTTAGGATTGTTTTGGAAGAGAAAACCCCATCTAACAGCCGAATTACTCACACCTGCTCTACATATTCGGGGTACTGTTGGAGAAAGTCCCGTCTTATAGCCGAATAAGAAGGTTATTTATGCGGTAGGTACAGGAGTTGAATCTACGTAGTATTGACGTCCATGTGACGTCGATATGTTCATTCAGGACAGGCAAGGATGTTTTTAGTACGCACTTAAGAGTAGAAACTGTATTAATAAACATGTATGTTTATGTACATTTTACACCTTATTTATGACACACCTATCACAGAAAAACCTATGTGTCACGATAGATTTCTATGTTACAGCCAAACTGACCGATCATAAAATGGTGGACTTGTGACTTGCATTTACGAGGCTTTTATCATATTGTTATTGTTTGCGACAAGATGTTAGATAAAAATAATGTTATAACGGTAAAATTATAAATTTTAAAGAACGGACTGCAAGAAATAAAAAAGAAGTATATCAAATTATAACTTGGCAGGAGTTTTACCGATTCTGATTTCCAATAGTTGAGTTGAAGGAATATATTTGCGAAGAATAAAGTAATAACGTGATTATAAAAGTTGTTCTTTGCATTGGAAAATGCGATAATGTGGGTGAAAGCCTTTCTCAAGTCGATAGGGATCGAAAGTTTGGTACTCTAGGAAGACATTCGTGCATGAGACGACTCTTTAAGGAAGGTTTCATTAACAGGAACTCACACAAAGACGTTTCCCTCTGTAAGAATGTTACCCATTCACCTTGAAACGTTACTTTTTACAAAAAACAAACTTGAGCGAATATTGTTGGATGTTTAGTCACAAAACAAAGTTTTCGACTTTACTTTTAGGATGGAGTTGTTGAAAGGAGAATTTCTACTCTTGAAAACGAAATTAAACGCTTTAATGCAAACTGGAAATGAGTGCAAAAATTTCATAAATTTTTCGGAAGGTTTCGCGAGAAGAGATTTGTCCCTGGTGCGGTTGAATTTCGAGATAAAACTGAGGAAATTAGAGGAAAAACATGTGACTACATTAAAATCTGTTGCCAAGGAAGAGAAGGAAGCTATCGATTGGGAACTTAAATGTATTCAGGATGAGACACAACGGTAATCACTCTCTGTCTGTCTGTTCTCTGTCTGTTCCAGTGATACAAATGTGTTTGATGATTTCATGATTTCTCTCAAACCCTCTTTCTGCAACTGGTATCCCAAAACTCTCTCTCAAATTCTCTCTTAAACCCTCTCTCTGAAACCTCTATCACACCTTCTGTCTCAAAACCTCTCTCTCAAACCTCCTTTCTCAACCCCTCTTTCTCAAACCCCGTAACTCTCTCTCCCACAAACACTCTCAGAAGTCTCTCTTAAACCCTCTCTCTTAAACTTCTATCAAACCTTCTGTCTCAAAACCTCTCTCTCAAACCTCCTTTCTCAACCCCTCTCTCTCAAACCCCATAACACTCTCTCCCAAACACTCTCAGAAACGCTTATTCAAATCTCAACCCCTCCCTCTCAACCCCTATCTCTCAAACCATGTCTCTTAAACCAAACACTCTCTCAAACTCTCACTGTCAAACCCTCTTTCTTAAACACCCCTCACTCACACTCTCAGTCTTAAATCCTTTCACTCACACCCTCTCTCAAAACTCTCTCTTAACCTCTCTCAGACCCTGAATCTTAAACCTTCTCTGCGAAACCCTGTCTGTCCAACCCTCTCTCTCAAACCTTTTCTTAAACCGTCTTTCTCTAGCCTTTTGTCTAAATTACTCTCTTAGACTCTTCTTCTCAATCCTCTCTCTTAAAACCTCTTTAAATCGCCTCTCTTTCTTTCTCTCTCTCTCTCTTTCTCTCTCTCTCTCTCTCTTTCTCTCTCTCTCTCTCTCTCTCTCTCTCTCTCTTAAACCTTCTGTCTCAACCCTTTCTCTCAAACTGATATCATGACTTCCCTCAAACCCTTTCTTTCAAACTCTCTCAAACTGATTCAAACCGTCTCTCTCATACCCTCACTTTCAAACTCTATCTTTCAAACTGATTTCATGATTTCTCTCAAACCCTTTCTCTCATACTCTTTCAAACTGCTTTCATGATGAAGGTATTTGAAGCACTATTCAAGTAATGGCGCGCGTGAAAATAGTTTCAAAATATCAAAGGGACATAGCTCTGATAGTAATGAGGATTAACCATATTCTTATGCGACACATCATTTCAACCTCATCTACGTTTCTATAAAGTTTCATCAAGTGATCCATACTGTAACGTAGTTATGGTTCTCACAAACAAGAGGGCTATGAGGCCCTGAATCGCTCACCTGAGTACGGTGGCCATGTAGGTCATGTGAACTAGACCGCTTGAATAAATTTTCGTTCCCTTGAGGCTGTGTATGAAATTTGGTTACAATTAGCACAGTGGCTTTTGAGGAGATGTCTTAAATTGTCAAAATATGAGAGACATGGGGCAGATGTCAAAGAATGACCTTGACCTCTTGTACCCGCAAATCAAACATGTACTGAATAAGACGACTGTATATACCAATTTTTAGGCCAAAATATTCTAAACTTGCAATGATATCTTATCTATTAGCATTTTTTTCATACTTGGCCTTGCCTTAAGAACGGTCAAGGTCAGCCCAAGGTCATTATTAGAACAATCTTGATAGTACTCAAGTACCTTATGCTATATACTAAGTTTCAAGGCCATCGATCATTTGGTTCTTGAAAAGATTTGTAAAGGTTTTTTGCCATATATGGGTATGGCGGCCATGTTGGTCATGTGATCCAGACTGTTTGAACAAATTCTAATTCCCTCAGCCCCTAGAGGCTCTATATGAAATTTGGTTACAAGAGGCCCAGTGGCTTTTGAGGAAATGTGTGAAATTGTCACAATATGAGAGACCAGGATCAAAGAATGACCTTGAACTCTTGTCCATATTACTTTTCATGTACTCATGAAGATGACTGTATATACCAGTTTTCAGGTCAAAATCTTCAACAGTTTCCAAGTAATCATATGTTCTAGCATTTTCCCATATAAAAGCACCTGAACGCAAATTAACCTTGCCGTAAAATAGGTCAAAATCAACTCAAGGTCATAATTTGAATAATCTTGGTAGCACTCGCGTACCCGATGCTACATACCAAGTTTCAAGGCCATCAGCCTATTGGTTCTAGAGGTGAAGATTTTTAAAGGTTTTTTACCATATATGGCCGTGGCGGCCATGTTGGTCATGTGACCAGGACCTTTGAACAATTTTTCGTTTCCCCGCTCCACTTTAGTCATGATTTCATATGAGTTCAGGAGCTAAAGTGTAGACAATGGTCAAAACTTGACTTAAAATTGACATTTTAAGTCTTACTATGACCTTGAAACAAAGGTCAAGTTCACCAAAATCTTATCAACAGTTTGTACTCTCACAGCAGTGAATCCATGTTAGTTTGGTAAGAAGTCATCCATTGGTTCTTGAGATAAGGTAGAATGTACCAAAATTAATGAAAATTGACAGTGTCTCTAAAAGAAATTCTGCAGACGTAAGATTTTATTTTAAAGATAGAATTTGAGAAAAGATGTCACAAAAGACATTACTTCAACTTATAAAGGAAGGTATTTATGAATGCCATTAAATTTGAAGGAGAAATATAGCTTATAAGATGACTCCCCTGGTTCATGCTGATTTACCCCACCCACTTTAATAACCCCATTATTCCAAAAGTAGCGCTTATGGAGCTTAACCACTATTGACTCAGTATAGCGGACACTATAGGCTAATCATCAGCTAAAAATAAAACATTTTGCTCTTGGGCAGAAAAAGGGCCCTATAGGCATGGATACGTTTATATTCCAAATGCTAGTTATGGCCGGACCAAGAAAAGCATTAAAAGTTTATCAAAAGGATGCAACTCCGGAAATAAGGAAGGGGAAGCAAGTATGCTTATTTGTGACACATTGTCAACCTAATATACATCGCTATAAAGTTTCATAAAGATATATCGTACAGTCACCTAGTTATGGCACACAAAGCCTTTAAAGTAATCAACCCGTAACTCCAAAAGTAAGTCAGTGGGGTGGGGGTGTTTATTCTATTATGTATCATACATGTACCGTCTCAACCTAATACACACGATATTCCAAACGGTTGCCTTGTTATGGGGCGTACAAAAATAGTAATATATATATATATATATATATAATAATAAAAGGGCCGTTAATTCAAAACTAAGTAAGGGGGTCAACCTTCATGTATGAGTAAGCCGTCTCAACCTCATATACATTGCTATCAAGTTTCATTATGATATTCCAAAGAATAACCTAGTTGGTGCACACAAGAATTGCCAAACAAAATGGCATTTCGATTTCATCAGTGGGCTGGTACTCTGTAAAAAATCATTGGAGCGTAACCCTCCAAAATATGCGCTAATCCAAATCCCAATCTTACTATTTGGAAAGTTTCAGCTTATTTGGATAAAAAAATGCAGGAAGAAACAAACACGTTAAAAAATTATGTAAAGGGCTGAAACTCTGCTAAAAATATTGGAGCCTTAATTTAAAATAATATGCGCTGGTCTACCTAAACGTCTTACTATATACACCAAGTTTCAGCCCGATCGGATGCATACTGTAGGAGGAGTAATCGGGACACGAAAAAATTAACACCGGACGGACGGACAGACGGACGTCAGCGCCATGACATTATACGTCCCGTTTTCAAACGGGCGTATAAAAAGTAAGCTAGGCAAAGAGAGATATGGTTCTTGTACTCTTGTACGCTGAATTTCTCTTTGATGTCCTCTTTCATAATATGAAGCGTCAAGACAATCCCTACAATCATTTTGAAGTTATGCTCCAGGCAACAATGTTATGGACGGACGGAGACCATTTCTAAAACCCCCCCCCCCCCCCCCCCCCCAGATATACAGACGACAGAGTTGGAATTATAAGGAATGAAACATATTTTGGTGGGTTGGTGGGTTTTATCCGTGTGTAAACGCTGTTGAAGGAATCTCTCTCACTAATCTAAAATCCGAACTTGATTTCAGTTTATGAGTTATTTGCACATTGAAGATATCAACAAACAATAGAAATCATTTCTATAATAATTCTTTTTTGTACATTTCTATACTGATTCTTATTTGTGCAGTTAATAAATGTTCAATCTGTATTTTAGGTTAGAAAATTTAGTGGTAAATTTACAAACAGCAGCTGAGAAACAAAAGACAAGGGTGTTCCATGAAGAAGTCCGATTCCTTCAAAAGATTATCGAAAAGACTGCAAAGACGTTCAAAAGAAAGAAACTGAAATTTCAAGTCAACAAAGAAGTAAGAGAATTTTTTGATAACCTTGAGACAATTGGGGCTGTCGATACTGAAATAATAGAATCAAGTGGTTTACAGAAACATTTACAGTCTCCGACTGGTGTGCATGATGTACATGCAAACGACACGCAGCTGAATGATAAAGAATCACATTTTGACATGAAGCACAAAGACCTGCGTATGGGCGGCGAGGAATTACATCCTGACGTAAAGAATAAAGAGACGTCTTTGAACAGTAAAGAATCACATTCTGGCATGAAACATATAGACAAACAGTCGAATGGTAAAGAATCAGATTTTGTCGTAGAAAATAAATGCACCTATTTGAACAGTAATGAGTCCATTTCAGACATAAAGAAAAAAGACACGCAATTTAACGGTAACGGTGACGTCACAAATAAGCGACACCTATCTTTCAAATCAACAGAAAACCATGATCCTCGTAGTGATTCTTCATCAATATGTAGTAGAAAGGAAGCAACAAGAAACAAGGAAACAAAGTTAACAGACACGAGAATCATTGGAAGAGACGGTAATAAGGAAAATACTGCCACAAACAAAACCCTTAGATCTTCCATTACAGACCCAGAAAAACATGTTTCACATCCTCGTACAACTAATACAACAGAAACGAGAACTGATATTGTTTTAACAGAAGAAGACTGGATTAGATATAGGGAAACAGAACTGAACCATGCCAGTATCAAACCTCAAAGTGAGAAGTGTTCTAAAACAGTTGCTGTAAGGACAGAAAGCGAAAATGCCGTTCATAAACTAGACCGTAGGTCTGTGTTACAAGACCTTTGCAAAAAACTTGAAACACGTACTCAAGGATCATCTGATAAAACAGTATTAGGCCACAGAGTAGAAGACGGTGAAGATAAGGCAGTAAACACCGAAGATCAAACTACTTTTCATAGTGCTCCAAGTTCTTGTAAATCAAATTGGGATGTAAAGACCCTAGATGAAAATCAAGATTTCAGCTCTAACGTGAATAATTTTAAGACATCAAATAAACCAAGGGGTATAATTAAAAACTGGCCTAACAGTAAATCTAGTCTAAGACGGTCTAAATCAGATTCCAGTAAATATTCAAATCTTAAGTCTGGCTTGAGTTTTAAAGAAAAGGATATGAGAGAGAAGAAAACACATCATTATCATGTTACGTTTGCAGACGCTTCTGTTCAAAACAGTGATGAGAGTGAAGAACAGTGTAAGCCAACTGTTGTTAGTAGCGAACAGAAACACCTTAAAACTGAATTTACCAATTTAAAGAGTCCAGTTATTGCAAATTGTGAGCAGAAACCCCATAAGAATGAAGTTACCGATGTGAATAGGTCAGTGGTGGTCAGTAGTGAGCAGAAATCACTTCAAACTGAATTCAAGGACTTAGAAAGACCAGTTGTTGTTAACAGTGAGCGGACGCCCCATAAAACTGAACTCCCCGATTCTAATAGATCAGTTGTTGTCAGTGGTGAGCAGAGACCCCTTAAAACGGAATTCTCCAGGTCAGTTGTCGTTAGTGGTGGGCTAAAATCCCTTAACACTGAACTCACCTTAAATAAGCGTAATGTAGAAAACAATGCAAAACCAGATGCTACAAAAAACTTGGCCAACAGTAGATATAATCTTAGACGGACAAACTCTGATTCAAGTAAATATTTAAGCCTTAAGATTGATTTCTGTTCAAAGGAAAATGCTATTTCGAAAGAAAAGCTAGTTGAAACATTTGAAGCCACTTGTATTCAGAATCGTACAAAGAATGAGGATGACGGACGATATAAGTCAGCTGAAGTGAGTGGCGATGAGAAACCACTGTCTATTCCAATCAACAAATTTAGGAAAAACGCTGAAGATAGTAGTGAAAAACTAGGTACTATAAAAAACTGGCCAAGCAGCAAATGTGATCTTAGACGGACTAAATCGGATGCAATGAAACATTCAAATCTCATGTCTGGTTTGGGTTTTCATGATTTAGAGAAAAAAATCCTTAACAATGAAACATTTGATGCCAGTTCTGATAGGAACCGTGAAAAGATTATGAACGACGATCAGTGTAATTCTAACTCTGAAAGTGTGGAAGAGAAACCCCTTACACATGATTTCACTGACTCAAACAAAAACTGCATAGGAGATGGTGTAAAACTGGTTCCTAACAGAGACAAAAAGCTCGATGTAACCAAGCAACCAGAAGTGGGGTCGTATAATACATTTCCTAGTAAAGCGATGTCCTGTGCAAGTTATGAGTTTTTCAACGAGTCTCCGGGCCCAGCGGCCGGTAATATCGCAGTAAATATACCAAATACGGCTCAAACTGAACTAACAACAACATCTGGTATTGGTTCCGATAAATCCTTGGAGTTAGAAAGTTTGGATTCTGATTTAACTGCATCTGCCATTGTCAGAAATACTGCTGGAGAATTAAATGCAGACATCTCTGAAAAAGTTCCGAGGAATAATATTCAAGAAAGTGAGTCAGATGTTACAGACGACTCGATACCCGAATCTTCAGATTTACTTAAATCATATCCATATCTAACAAACGGTTTTAAAGTGTCAAATAAAAGACTAGCGGCATACGTACGACGCAGACTGCATGTAAAAGCCGGGGACTATCCGGACACTATCCAATCGGTCCTACTGAAACCCAATCACAGACAATATCTGCCTATGGACACTACCAATGTTTCGCAAACTTTTGGGAGCATAACTAAGCGCAACAAACATAGACAGCAGAGTGAGATTGGTTCAGTGGAAAGAGCAGATTCTGCTGGAAAACCAAGCTCCAATATGCAAGATATTCAAGATATTCCCAGGCAAGCAAAGTCAAATAGACAACGCCTACCAAGTAGTGAAGAGATGTTATTTGATTCTTGATCTTACGAAAGGTGCATGGATGTACACTCAGGGAGGCCAACTTTGCCTTGTTTATGTTTGCCGCCCTTACGAAGCTCTCCAGTGGGATCAACTCTAAAAGGAAGGAATCTGTTCTTAGGGGCTAATTCTTTCCTTGTAGAGCAGATCCCATTTTGGAAAAGCTACGCTGTGCAGGGTAGCATACAGCAAGTCAAAATGTTAAGTTTTCCTTTTTAAAACCGACGGAAAACATGGAAGATATCCATAATCTTAGTCCATCGCAGTTACCGTAATACTGCGATTGAAGTACCAGAGCTTACAAAGCAGACTGTTCCTAAATGATCAGCCTGATCAGTTAGACAGAAACTTGTGACGTTTGTTGACGCCAGCCGTTGCATCCGGAGATTAGGTTCTTCATTTTTCATTCTATAATTTCTCACACAACAAATGACAATCTATGTGCGAATGTATGGCTGTTATCACGCTGCAGAGATGCGCAGCCTGGCCCCGAGGTTATGAAACTTGAGTACATTCTCAAACTCAAAATAAAGCACACTAATTGGCTGCTTCCGAGCACGTGCTTGGAAGCAGCCAATCAGTGTGCTTTATTTTGAGTTTGAGATTATTCTCAAGTTTTATAACCTCGAACCCTGGCCTGAGACTATGTTTGTAGTGTTATCTAAAGTATTTAATGTTGGTAAAAGACCAACAAGAAACATGTAAACAAGCCATTGAAGTTGCGGGGAAAAAATTATTCCTGACAGATCTTGTCAAAGCACCTGTATTTTTATATCAAACCTAAGAGTACTGATACGCCCATATTTGTTCACGCCGCCACTTTTGTTCATTCATGAACCTAGCCCCTTGTTTGTTAATTTGGAAAATAGAAAGTGGGGATGAGGCGAACAAATACATAACAGAATATAATGAATACCATGGTAATACAATGGCGTGAAACAGCTTTGAAACTTCAGATAATAAGCCTACTTCCACTGGTTGACTTTAGGAAAAAAACACATGCATATTTTATCAAAAGGAGGATATTTGACTTTTTCAGTGTAAGATCGATTTTTATTTCATCGAATGAACACCAAAAGCGGTATTTTCACGAGTGGCGAAGCCACGAGTGAAAATACCACTTTAGGTGTTCATGAGTGAAATAAAAATTCATCTTACACTGAAAAAGTCAAATTTTCTATTTCTTTTATGCTTGAAAATTGCAATAATTCTGTTTATTCGAGGACGTCAGCCATCACGACAGAAACACAACTTTTTTTCTAGCCGTTTTGCGTCAAATTTGATGCTTCCAGCGTGTTTATTAGGTATGATATTGGTTGCAAACTAAGTTTGCAACTGAAAAATAGCTTCGAATATCATTTTGATAAACAGATCTCAAAAAGTTTGCCAAGAAAGAATGCCTACTGGAGACTTAGGCGGCCTGACGTCGCGTGCAGTAACAATGTTACGTTGGCGCTTCAAATGACGTCATTAAATTCGTTATGACGTGCAAACATGCGTGACGTAATTTTTGTAAAGCCAGATAAGTTTTAGCCAATTAATCAACAAAAAACTTGAGGCTTTTGCACAAAAACTCTATTTCTGAAACAGTGAAATCGAAAGTGATAATTTCACTGTTTGAAACAGTGAGATTATCACTTTCGATTTCACCGAGAAATCTCTACAATTCATTGAAAAGTATAAAAGAAAGCATATTCTCTATGCAAAAAGACGCGCAAATTAAAGCAATTTATTCCAAACTAATGCAAAAAATAAAGGCAAATCAAAGCATTTAAGCCAAACTATTAGTTTGGCTTAAAATGCTTTAATTTGCAAGTCTTTGCATAGAGTGAACTAGTGATGGAAGGTTTTAAGTCTATGTAGACGTTCGTGCGCCTTTCACCTTTTCCGCATATGGCTACTGGGGAAGCAATCTTTCAAGCAACTAAGACTCTGCTCAGAAGGTTAGGATGCTCAGTATAAGCTTAGTCACTGGTGTTCGTTCATGCTTAGTGCATCTAATTTCGTGGGGGCCGATTTGTCTAACTGATAGAAGGGAAAGTAGTACAACGAATATTAAGACCTGCAAACATCAGAGGATTATATCAGTCTGTCAGCCCGAGCAGAGCATTTGCTGATCACAGAGTGTGTACCTATCACACACACGGTTAACTATGTTTTCAAGGATGTTACGAAACGAAAAAACTGTTACGAAACGAAAAGGAGTCATAGTTACCAAACGACCTGGTCATCAGATCGCTTGGTAACTATGACTCTTATTCTTTCGTAACAGCCTTTGTATCTTAACCACGACCAATGAAATAATCATGGAAGTCTTCTGAGAATGTGCGACTTGATAGGCTAAGTTAATTGTTCACTGTTCACATTCATATGTTCCCTTTCGCTGGTCGACAGGCCAAATAGGTCAGCAGCTCTACAGATTAAGGGTAAGTTGAGTAGGGTAATTGGCATTGATAATGCTTCTTATGTTTACTTTGCATATCGCATGTTGTAGTCCTCAGCCGAAGCAATTCTAAAGTCTTAGGAAGAAATCAATACTAACTTATAATTGTCAGCAAATACTTCCCTATTTTGAGATTTTTTTAAAAATACTTTTCTGAAGCCAAGCATACATGTACTTTGTTTGAGGCACCTCATTAAAACCGTCTAACCAAGACAATTCTCATGAGAGGCCACAAAATGTGTTTGAAAGGGGGCAAAAAGAAAACAGAAAAAATGACCCCTTGAAGTAACGTCAGCCTGATCCCCTATACACTCGTGCTCAGTACTCGAGGTCAGTTCAACATTTCGTTCATGATTTCCTCCATGATAGCCAGTTCCTCTCCTGTTGGTTCATATGTATCAAATGTCCCATCGTCGTTGATAACCATTCCAGGCATATATCTGTTCATAGACTCCCTGATAATCTTTTTCACATTCAAATATTTGTCAGTAAATTTTCTGATACAGGGACAACATATAATACAACATGGGCAGCCACTGCCGAATGCAAACACACAAGCCACAGGGTCCCGGATGAAGCAATAGCCAATAAAAACGAAGCACGTGACTGAGAGTAAGGTTATGCCGAGGTATTTTGCCGTTGTGATAAATTCGCCATATTTCGCTCTTTGCAAGTCCTTGTCTGTGACTTCCTGTAAAAGAGACAGCTGTTAGTTAGGAACACACATGTATGGGGTTCCATTTTATTATCTAATGCTTTTTCTTTATACCGAAATCAATTTTTATATCAAATATTGTTTTCTGATATCAAAAATAAATTAAGAGAATAAAAATAAATAAAATAAAGATATGAAATAAAACATAGAGTGGAGTCGGGTAATATCGGACAGCGGGTAAATTCGGATATACTATTGCGAACAGTGAAAATCCAGATGAGACGGCTCATAATGAGCCGTCTCATCAGGATTTTCACTGTTTGCCAAGTTAATTTTGTTTATATTCAAAACAACTGACATATTAAAGGAAACAATGTCACTGTCCGAATTTACCCGACTTTCCTATACTGATAGTTTGATAAAAAAAAGATCTTTACAAGGAGCCTCCGCTGAAGGCGATTTTTTTTCAATCGTAAACAGGGTTCCACTGCGCACAGCCTTTCAATACCAATACCCATCGTCCTGATATGACTTAAATACTGTTAAAAAGGACGTAAAATCGCAGGCCATCCAGCTAGCCATTGATGAACCAAAATACCAATACAAGTTTAGGGACGAGCCATTTATTATCAGGGGGGGGGGGGGGGGAGGTTGGCCGAGTACATTTAGGCGGGGTCGGATTTTTTTTGGTGATGTACTGGGGGTCGGAAATCAAAAAGCCTTGGAGCAGGGGGTGGGGTGTGTCATATATTTTATTTGGCATATTGGGGGGGGGGGGGGGGGGGGGTCAGAATTCTTCCATCAATCTTCATTTTTAAAATGTCTCAGCTTCTGGGGTGCGAAGCCCCCAGACCCCCCCCCCCATTCTTGCAAACTCAAATTCAAACTTAAAAGGCATTTATGGAAATTTCACATAAAAATTGGGCCACATCATATCAAAAAAGATTTGCTAGTAGGACAGTATAATACAATTGTCTATAAAATTATGTCGAGCAGATGATTTTGTTCTCGATTAATTTTAATGCCTGCCTTAGTGATATCAGCTCTGCAGTAGCCTTGTCATCAGCAAACCTATTGTGGCTTCAGGGGGCCATGCCGCCATACACCCCCTCTCCATTACCATTATTAACAGTTTTATTGAAGATTCCACAACGGATTTCTAGATAGCCATAAGCAAAAGAAAGTGCAAAAATATGCTGACAAAATTTAAAGACCGTTAATCTGCAAGATTTATAACCTGTCAGAGTAAGAAAATGTTCTTTGTGTTTCATATAGGTTTTGACTGAGGTCAGTCTGAAATTAAAAGGTTATACGATGTGTGTGTGTGTGAAGGGTAGCTGGGGATCTGGGATGGTGGTGGTGGTGGTGGTGGGGGTGATACACTCTTTTGTCGCCTATCTGGGAGGGGTCGGAAAAAATCCGGTAAGACTGTGGGGGGGGGGGGGGGGGTCGGAAAAATTTTGGTGACTCATATGAAAATGTACCCGGCCCCCCACCTGATAATAAATGACTCATCCTTTAAAAAGGTTACACCATTACACCATAATCACAGGAAATGTGCTACAACTAGTTAGAGCATGTCGTACGCTATCATTTATGAATATTTCGATAGAAAATTACATTTTAGCAGCCAACCGGTCACATTCGCATTTTCGAGGGCTGGTCGGTGTATTTGCCTATTAAAGTGCAAGGGAGGTAATTTGCGCAACTATTTTGCATGTATTAGTTTGTGCGGTTGTCTTCCTTGGCTCTCTTGGCGGCGAGGGCGGTAATTTTACGTTTTTTTTTCAAGTAAAATGGCTGGTACAATGAAATTCTCACTCGATCTTTCATTTTACTGACAACGGCTTAAAGCCGAAATACTTATAAAGAGGGGAAAGCGACATTGCTTTAGTTCCATAGTCAGCCTGTGCCAACAGTTATCCACCTATAGGGTCACAGTGACAATATCGCTGTAATGCGTCTAAAGGCAAACAGTGATCAAACTGCTCCTTTATAGGACCGGGAGCAGTGTGATCTGAGTCTGCAATGTTCGCTCAGTTTTACCTGTCCAAATATTTAATAATTTTATGGCATCACTACTCAACCTCCTTCAACCTTAAGTAAAGATAGAAGGTAAAGGTATAGCCGTAGGGGCAGTGGGGGTTAGAGACCCACTGTATCTTCGGCACAGCAGATGAAAGGCAGAGCCCATCCATCTCTTTCCGCTACCTTATCCTTTTCTGATTCGAAAAGATACCCATTTACTGCTGGGTTGACAGAGAGAGTTTTCTAATCGTCGGATGGGGAAACCCGGGCGCAATCTCATGACCTTCCGGCGACTTTCTGCACCATAACCAAGTCACTCTAACCACTCGATCACGGTGCCTGTACGTACCGATCATTGAATTTTAGACCATGGTGGAGACATTGTTTTACCTCATATCGAGACGATGGTAGGACGATAATACACGTTAAATGCTGTGTGCAATGGAGCGACATTTAAGTGTGGAAACTTCCGCCATTGACGGGATTCGAATCCGTTACCGGTAGCATAGCAAGCTATCTCTTTACCGGACGGCTTCTTAAAGGTTCTATACTGTTCTATTGTAACTCGGGCCATGTAATGTCAGGTCTTGCTGGCGAAGGATTAAACGTTCTGTACTCAAGATATGAGTCGTGATTCTTCTTGATCTTATCATTACCGTCATATCGGCCATTCAACCATAGGCTCGAAATGACTGAAATACTGTTGAATAGGCCGCAAAATCCCCAATCATGCATCAGTCGGACCATACATTACCTCCCAAACAATGTTATCTTCCTGCTGCTGTTGTGAGTTCTTGTGACCTGGCAGTGAATGTCGCCATTGCTCGTTCACGTTTGCTGCACGTTTTACTCGGTGGTGGCGCTGTCTATCAGCCTCGTTCCGGCGCTGTTTACTAGCCTCCTTATCAATGATGGCGTCATCACTTTCGACATCTTTGTAGTTTCTGTCTTCTGTTTCATTTTCAGGTTCAAAATGAGAATCGCCAGCGTCATCATCATCACCATTTAAATAATCATTTTCTTCATCATCAGGCTGATTATAATCCTCGTCATCTGAGTGTCCGAGAAAATCGACATGTGGCGTCAACTTAATTTCGGGGACTTTGGCTTTAATGAGGTCTGTTTTCTTCTGTTTGTGTGTAGGCTGAACTTCGTTTGTTCGCTGAAACATATAAAGACCTTGGTAAAGCAGAGATACTAAATATCTTTTTATACATACATGTGGCGTTAGGAACACTGACAGGATGCCATGGCATGATTATCAATATTCTTAAATTATAAGGGTATTAAAATTGTGGCGCAGGCCAGGGTTATACAGACATGGAGCAGAGACACCGAACTGCAGATCAAACTTCCAAAGTGAAATAACTCAGAAAGTATGAATGCGAGAGTTGTCATTCATATCAAGGGGAAATAACTCAAAAAGTAAGAAAGCAACAGTTGTCATTCTTGTTCGCGACACATTGTCTTGGCCTGTTCTACATATCTGTGAAGTATCATAAAAACGTTTCAAAGGGTATTCAAAGCCATAGAGCGAACACAAAATCACACCTAAACCATCAAGGGGAAATAACTCAAAAAGAAAGCAAGCAAGAGTTGTCATTCTTGTTCGCGACACATTGTCATGACCTGTTCTACATATCTGTGAAATATGAAAATATTTCAAAGGGTATTCAAGTTATAGACATCAAGGGAAAATAAGTAAAAAAGTAAGAAAGCAAGAGTTGTCATTCTTATTCGCGACACATTGTCATGCCCTGTTCTACATATCTGTAAAGTATCATGAAAATATTTCAAAGGATATTTCAGTGATAGAGCCGACACGAATCTGCGAAAAAATCACCAGAGGGGAGATAACTCAGAAAGTACAATAGCAAGAGTTACCATTCTTGTATGCGACACATCGTCATGACCCGTTCTACATAACTGTGAAGTATCATGAAAATATTCCAAAGGGTATTCAAAATATAAAGCGGACAAGAAAATGTTTACGGACGGACAGATGGACGCTAGGCCTATCGCTATATGCCCGAACTTTTCGGTCGGGGGATAAAAATGTCCTAGAAGTAAAACAGAATTATCTACCTATAAAATAATTTCTGCAGGAAGGTACTCTTGAAGCAAGGAACACATCAACGAATCGAAAATAGCAGACTCGATTTAATTGAGTCTTTTCATGTGCAGTAATGTAATGTTGCAACACTGCGCACGCTTCCTATAAGCCTGCCCTGTCGTAAGCTTACTGGAACAGGCGCCCATGTCGATAGAAAAATATCGTGTTTACCGTGAACAATTACAGAAAGAAAAAGTTAGCAGACGGTTAATATTGAACAATTCAGTGTTTTTGAACAAATATGCGGAGTTGTGGGACAACTGTCTTCTCACTTTGATCAAAATTTAACACGCGCCAAGGGAAACAACCTGCTGCAGGCAAAAGACGGCGCTGCGGGAAATCCGATATGCGAATTGGCCGTCAGCCAAGGTGGCTTTAGTACCCTAGGCTTGCAACACACACGTGCTGTTTTTGTTATTCTTGCAAATGGCGTAAAGCTCAATAGCAAAACAAAACCTGGCTCGCTAGCGTGTTTAACAAATGTACGTTAAGAGCCAGACACTCGGACGGACAGACGAACCTACCTGTTCGAGCTGTGATTCCAGCAGGTCTTCCCCAGCTGACGATTTGTCCAGATCTAAAAGTTTAACAACTTCATCTGGCAGCTCAATAAACTGTCGTTCTTGCTCATCTAAATAAATATAAATATGTGTGTCAGCACCCTGGACATTCAAATATAAGCAGATCTGATGATTGCCAGTCATGATACGAGTCATGCTAGTCTATTTCGGAACAATCTTTACACTCTCTTTTCTAGACAGAGTATAAAACTGGCATGGGAAATATAAAATATTGCTCTGTAACTGACGGACTAGCAGTGAGAGTATCATAAATGTTCAAAATGTTTTTGTTTTTTTCTGAAAAGGGGCATAACTCTACGGAATATCTACGAAATTCAGTCGGGTTTATTACATATTAGCTCCTATTTGAATAGAAAATGTGTTTGCAAAACACTCTGTTCCCAACAACTTGCTTTCCCCTCAAGAAGGCCCATCCCTTCATTCTTTAGTCAGAAAAGGGGACTAGCTCAACTAAAATTTAAGCTAAAAAATTTATCATTAATATTTGCTATTGTCACCAAACATTTCAACAGGGGCCCCGTGAAATAGAAGCCGGGGCTGCCTGGTACCTTTGTGGCACTACTACTAGTAGCTGTCGCTGGACCTGATTGTCATTTATCGCAGGGTCCAGGTTCACAATCATTCCTGAAACTTAAGGACGACCTTAAAGTTAAGGTCTAAAATTTCAAGTGTAAATAAAAGGTTACGAAAGCTAAAGGATTTTTCTTTCGGACTATATTTCTACGACAATTGTCATTAGGTAAGTACATGCAAAGAAAAAAAAAAAAATGCGATTTTCAGTATGATTTAAAATATGACTTTCTAAGGGCGAAAATTTTCACCTTAACTTTAGGAATGATTGTGAACCTGGGACCAGGTTTGGTAAGTCCAACAAAGTCGGAGGCAGCGTCTCGACATGACTGAAATGTTGTTTACTGGGAGATTAATTAAACCACAACTCACCAATAACAACAACATTTTGACACTATAAAAACATAAAGCCAATTAGACTTAGTGATATCACACAATCGAATTATTGGTGTCGCTATTTAAATGTTTTTTTTTCTAAATTTAAAAATAAGTGTCATTAGTGAATTAGTGATATGCAAAAGTGTCACTCAAAGTCTAAGAACGTCTTAACATTAAACTTACCCTTTACTTGGTATTTCTCTCGATGACTGAAGAATATGGACACACTTTTACTCTCAAAACCTGTCAAATATTCAATTTTCTCATTAACCACTGAGTACATAATATAATCACGCTGGTCTGGCATTCAACACAGGCAACGAAGGCAATATTTCTTACATTAATTTCAAACTATCATTCTTACGGACCCGGCAGTTTGTTAGACCTCTCAGTCAGACCAGATTTTCGAAGAAATTCCGTCTGGTATAAATGCAGTGCTCGAATAAGGTTTTTCACCAATTCGTTGTCTGGTCGTTGTAGCCCAAAAATTGTTTTCATGCATTTCTTGAATATGCATATCAATCCAGTAAAACTTTTGATTCCTATTTCAAGAGTCGGGGGTCGGATGGTCCTTGAGACTATACTTCTGAAACAAACTTATCCTGATGAGCAGAACAAGCAGGTTCCTTGTACGTTGTCTTTGTTGCCTGTGTTGAATCCAGACCAGTGTGATAATAGAGTCATTCGTGTGCCATCTTATCCCACACGTCTAGCCATGGATAAGCTACACGTGAATTCGTTCGAATGAATTTGCTCAGTGGCTTCCCAGACAGGATTTAGAAACATTCAGTTTTCATGATAAGTGTCATCAAATGATCTTATTCTAATAGTCACTCATTAAATGGCGTAAGAACAGCTCGTTTTAAGGCAGAAGCAAACAGTCAGCCAAATATTTTTTTAACATTGGCAGGTGAGAAAGATAATCAATCATAGCTGTCCAGTGGGGCTGGGGATCCCAACCCCCGGAACTACCATTCAAGTGGAAAACTCGGCAGAGCTTGGTTTCCCACTTGAATGGTAGACCCTCGGGTTAGGATCTCCTTTAATATCTCCATTGGGCACCAATGATAGATTCTATTGTCCCAAATATACTCGAAAAAATTAAGGGACCAAACTTTTATCCTGCGATTTCTGGAACATTTCACACATCTGATAAAATAAATCATTTCTACTTTCCGGTTTTTATTCATTTTGCAAGTTTTGTTCACCTATAGCCTTTGTCTTGACAAAGTCCATGCTTCAAATCACACTACCCTCAGAATCAAAGTGGTCCGAAGTCCACGTTAGGAGCAAATTCACCAAAATTTTCGATTTCGTCAGTTCATGTATTTTTTGCAACATCAGATTTAATCATTTTTAAGGTCAGCAAACTGTAAAAAGTTAAAAACTCTTAGCAATTTTTAAAGTTATGCCCAAACAAACTGACACACTATCCATTCTCTATGGGAATTCATACCACTTATATTTTAGGGGTAGTTTGACTTGAAGCCTGGATTTGGCAGGGGTTTTATTAACCATAAGTCCTGGACCAGTGATTTTTGGGCATGACCGGTTGATGTCTTCGGTAGCTGGTCCTGCAGATCGACCAGCTGTTTTTGAAATTAAATGAAAACACATGATAACAAAGAATAGCCGAAACATCGGCAGGACCACTTAAATTGGCGATACTTTAAATTTAAATTGGTCCTGTGGACCACCAGTCATTCACAGTCCTTAGCAAAATCCCTGCTTGGTCAAGACAAAGGTTCCAACTTCATGTGTATAAAACTTGCATAGTGAATAAACTGGAAGGTAGAAATAATTTTACTAAATGTTGAAAAAAAATTGAAATAAATTTGTTTAAACCAAATGTTCCAGAAATCGCAGGGTAAAGGTTTGACCCCTTAATTTGTTTTCGAGTATATTTGGAAATTTGATCAGTAACAGTACTCAAACTATCGCGCGACGTGATCAAAAGTTCTTCTTCAGGAGCACTCTAGATAGTTCATGGATTTACAGTGCCTAACGTACATGGCCCTTAGATCGTCACCTCAGCGCACCATTCATATAGATGTTCTGCAACAGGAGCAACAAGACCCTTGAAGAGGGCCATTAAAGGAATTGGTTGTTTAATTTCAGGAAAAAAATGGAATAACAGGCAATTTATAGATGAACGGTCGGTTTGACAACCTTAGGAATGTGAAAATACATACTATATAAGAATTTGTTGCGCGACAGTGACTGTGTGACAATAAGAAGTCGAATGCATTTCAAAATTGGGTGAGAGTTACACAGATGCATAGCCAGAAAGGTTTCAATACTTAGGGAGAACGGGCACACTGTCAAGGAAGCAACACTGCATACTTCTGAGCCCCCTTCTCTTTATAGTTGACCCCTTTAAAAACGAAGGGACAGGGAGGTGTGTCTGTGTGTTGGGTGGGTGGGGGGGGGGGGGGGGGGGTGTTCAACTCTTATAGGAAAGAAGTTGCTCCTCCCTTTTTTCAGGGTAGACATCATTTTTGTCGAGCCCGCTTGCGGAGAGCGAGACATAGTTGTTACAATGTCAGTTCGGTGTATGTCCGTGCGTGCGTGCGTGCTTCCGTCCGGATTTGTCCGGGCCATAACTACTACATTTACGGATGGATTTCAAAATAATTTGGCACAATTGATCTCCTTGATGAGTAGAAGTGCCATTTGAAACATTTGTTCAGGTAGGTCCAAGGTCAAGGACACACTTGAAGGTCAAATGATAAAATGGCCATAAATTGAGCTTGTCCGAGCCATAACATCTACATTTATGGATGGATTTCAAAATGATTTGGCACAATTGTTCTCCTTGATAAGTAGAAGTGCTATTTGAAACATTTGGTCAGGTAGGTCCAAGGTCAAGGTCACACTTGAAGGTCAAATGATGAGCTTGTCTGAGCCATAACTTCTACATTTACGGATGGATTTCAAAATAATTTGGCACAATTGTTCTCCTTGATGAATAGAAGTGCCATTTGAAACATTTGTTCAGGTAGGTCCAAGGTCAAGGTCACACTTGAAGGTCAAATGATAAAATGGCCATAAATTGAGCTTTTCCGAGCCATTAATTCTACATTTACGGATGGATTTCAAAATAATTTGGCACTATTGTTCTCCTTGATGTTTAAAAGTGCCATTTGGAAAATTTATTCAGGTAGGTCCAAGGTCAAGGTCACACTTGAAGGTCAAATGATTAAATGGCCATAATTTGAGCTTGTCTGAGCCATAACTTCTACATTTACGGATGGATTTCAAAATAATTTGGCACAATTGTTCTCCTTGATGAGAAGAAGTGCCATCTGGATCATTTGTTCTAGTAGGTCCAAAGTCAAGGTCACACTTGAAGGTCGAATGATAAAATGGTCATAAATTGAGCTTGTCCGACCCATTACTTCTATATTTACGGATGGATTTCAAAATAATTTGGCACAATTGTTCTTCTCGATGAGTGGAAGTGTCAAGTGGCATATGTGTTTGGGTAGGTCCAAGGTCAAGGTCACACTTGAAGGTCAGATATTGTAACTGTCATAAATTGAGCTTGTCTGGGTCATCATTTCTACTTAGTTTCCTTTGTGAAAATTTGAAAAAAAAGAAGAAGAAAATGCTGGCTAAGCATGTTTTTTTTGGGCTTCTTTCTAGAGTGAAGCAGTTACTTAGTCTTGACATACTTATTTTTTTCTTTTTTTTTTCTTCCATTTACGCCTTAACCCCTGAAGGGGACACGTACAGACGGTGTACTTTTGTACCTACTACTTATAGGTCACTAAAGCAAATAGCAGGCTCGACCAGATGTCCCTGGACAACCTTCTAGTTTAGAAGTGTTTCTTTATCTACGAGTATGGAAGCAAAATAGAAGTCACAAAGCTTTTGTAAAAACGGCGGAAGAACATTGGACTGTGCTTATACACCTTTACATACATGTATGGCTATACCACTATGGCTACTCTCTTGTTGACACACTCCAGCTTTTTAGTGGAACTTTTTTCTTTAAAGATGCTTAAATATAAAAATTTTAGGTTTTACATACCCAAAACCATTTCTCGTATCTAAAAACTGACTTGCAACATTTTGCATGACCTCTCTTGTCTATTTTTTATCATTTACTGTTTGGAGGTGGGTTTTCCAATAGTGAAAATAATCCCTTCTGGTCTCCAGCCTTTGATGAGGTTCATTTTATTTTTTATTAAGCTGGGAGCCACTTATTATGACATCACAACAGAAATGATGTCATCACTAATCACCTGATCTTTTTGGAGTATGATCACTTCAGCAAAGTGTCAGCTACACTTATGCGTCTTTTTGTTTTCCCAATAGATATAGAGTAAGGGGGCATGGCTTCGCACAGGGCATGGCTTCGCACACCTCCGATATTTCTTAGTATGTGTCTGTCATCAGTTGTCTGAACATCATTTTGTTTTGCAAATATTTCTAGGTTGAGGAGTGAAGCTTTTTGACATCACTTTCGCGTGCAGTGCATCACGTGCATTTTGGCGCCAAAATGTTTAAAACATTCAGATCAAAGTCGGCAAAGTTTAGCATTTCTTATAACAGGCAATATTATAAATACTACACTGTCAAAATTTGCTCCTGAAGTGTTCATGAAATTGACATTTGTTATCTTAAGAATACAAAGTGCACAATCATCATAAACTTTGCCGGTTATATGAACACAAACGATTTTCCATGCTAATGGTGTGAATTTTGTCCCCCCACTTTTATGAGAAAAGTCCGCATATTATTTTTATTATTATTTCCTATCTAGTCGTAAGTCCACTGTATGATTACACAGTCCAGATGTGATGGATTCAACAACAAATGTCAGCCACTTAGTATAGGTTAGAGGCTATGAAGAGAAATCTTCGCAATTAAGAACCTGAAGCTCGCTACGCTCGCTTCAGGTTCTTAATTGCGAAGATTTCTCTTCATAGCCTCTAACCGGCTTAGTGTTTGCCCCAGATAATAAACTGATCCTGATCTGCCCTGTTTTCCAACATCTTTCAGATGATCTTTTTTGAGAGATATTTTGTGTTAAAAAAATAAAAATAGAGAAAAAAACAAGAGGTCCATGATGGACCTAAATCGCTCACCTGAGTTATGATGAATTAACATGGAAGATCATCTATTTGATGACGGTTAAACTGGAGCAGTTTTGCACTTTCCAATATATTATTCTGACAAAGTTTCATGAAGATTGGATCAAAACTGTGCCCTCTAGAGTGTACACAATGTTTTTCTAAGATCTGACCTGGCTATCTAGTTTTCGATCAGACAGTATTCAGTTTCAAACTTGGCCTAAATTTCATGAAGATAAACATTCTGACAATGTTTCATGAAGATTCAATGCAAAATAAAACGACAATTGTGTACACAAGGTTTTTCTAAGATTTGACCTAGTGACCTAGTTTTTGACCCGACAAGACCCAGTTTCAAACTTGGTCTAGATTTCATAAAGATAAACATTCTGACAAAGTTTCATGAAGATTGAAGAAAAATTGTGCCCTCTAGAGTGTTCACAAGGTTTTCCTAAGATTTGACCTAGTGACCTAGTTTTTGACACAGCATAACCCTTTTTCGTAATTTGCCTAGATTTTATGAAGATAAACATTCTGACAAAGTTTCAAGAAGATTAGATCAAAACTGTGCCCTCTTGAGTGTTAACAAGGTATTTCTAAGATCAGACCTAGTGACCTAGTTTTTGACCTTATGTAACCCAGTTTTAAAATTCATCTAGACTTTATGAAGATTAATATTCTGACAAAGTTTCATGAAAATTGGATCAAAACTGTGCCCTCTAGCGTGTACACAAGGTTTTACTAAGATTTGACCAAGTGACCTAGTTTTTAATCCGACATGACCTCGTGTTAAATTTGGCCTGCATTTCATTTAGATAATCATTCTGACAAAGTTTCATGAAGGTTGGATCAAAACTGTGCCCTCTAGAGTATACACAAGGTTTTACTAAGATTTGACCTCGTGACCTACTTTTTGACCCGACATGACCTAGTTTCAAATCTGGTCTAAAGTTTATCAAGGTAATCATTCTGACAAAGGTTCATGAGGGTTGGATCAAAACTGTGCCATCTATGTCATTTAAAGATTTATTTCTATTTTTAGCTCTGGTGGCCATCTTGTTCAGTGGAGTGGAACCGTTTTAGCAATTTTGGTTCAGGGCCATGAGTCGAACATTTCTGTGAAATTATTTTGAAATCGGTCCACTGGCTTGGGAGGAGATGTCGTTTAAAGGTTTTTCTATTTTTAGCCCTGGCGGCCATTTTGTTCAGCGGAGCGGAACCGTTTTAGCAATTTTGGTTCAGGGCCATGAGTCGAACAATTCTGTGAAATTATTTTGAAATCGGTCCACTGGCTTGGGAGGAGATGTTGTTTAAAGGTCTTTCTATTTTTAGCTCTGGCAGCCATTTTGTTGAGTGGAGCGGAACCGTTTTAGCAATTTTGGTTCAGGGCCATGAGTCAAACATTTCTGTGAAATTATTTTGGAATCGGTCAACTGGCTTGGGAGGAGATGTCGTTTAAAGGTTTTTCTATTTTTAGCTCTGGCGGCCATTTTGTTCAGCGGAGCGGAACCGTTTTGGCAATTTTGGTTCAGGGCCATGATTCGAACATTTCTGTGAAATTATTTTGAAATCGGTCCACTGGCTTGGGAGGAGATGTCGTTTAAAGGTTTTTCTATTTTTAGCTCTGGCGGCCATTTTGTTCAGCGGAGCGGAACCATTTTAGCAATTTTGGTACAAGGCTATAAGAGGAACATTTCTGTGAAATTATTTTGGAATTGGCCTACTGGTCTAGGAGGAGATGTCGTTTAAAGAAATTGTTGACGACGGACGGACGGACGGACGGACGACGGACGACGGACAAATTTCGATCACAATAGCTCACCTTGAGCACTTCGTGCTCAGGTGAGCTAAAAATAATGATAAAAAATCCCAAAATGACCACTCTCCAATGTACTTTAATTATAGTAATGATGCAACATCAAAACATGATGCAATATCATGACAGTCCCAAAATAGCTTGGAGAGGAGGGGCTTAATTAGAATACTGCTTTTAAAGTTTTTTCCATGCTGTCATTTAGCTCGGAGAGGAGGAGCATAATTAGAATACTGCTTCTAGAGTGAGTGTCATGGTGTCATTTATGATTTGTTTTCAGATGACTTTGCACATTCCCATTCATTAAGTTTTTGGAGCTCAAACATGGCTGGTCACTTTGATTTTACTTTGTTGAATGAGGATTATTTTCTTCTCTTTACACAAATCATAGTTATTTGATTTGTGTTACGAGATGCATCTTATTACAGAGGAACATATAAGAGGAGTATTTTGTGATTTTATTTCTCCATGAAAAACGTATGTTGTGGATATTCATTAGAACTGCCTTTTCGAGGCATTTCTAACAAATATCTACATGCTTTAAAACAATGATGTGGGTACCTATAGAACTGCCTCGTCGAGGCGATTCTAATAAGTATCCACATGTTTTTACAATATATCGTGTTTGGGTTTTAAAAATAATGTTATGGATTGCCATAGAACCGCCTCGTCGAGGTGGTTCTAAGGAGTAACCATAAAATACATTTTTAATGAGAATACTGCCAAATACTCACTTCATCTGTCCCTCTGTAATGAGAAAAAACCCTCATTAAATCTACATTGACTTCTAAATCAATTTGACCTGTCATGTTGAAGCTATTTTTAGACGTGACAAGCCACAGAAGACTGTACATTTCTGATCACTCGAATTTTCAAGTCTTCAGTAGATTTCTTGGTGAAGACTCTCTTCATGGATAAGTGATGAGTCTACACCAATAAATCTATTGAAAATTTGAAAATTCGGGTGATCTGATTGGTTTATTATCTGGGGCAAACACTAATTATTATTAACCGGTGTTTTAAAATCATATAAAATTCTGAAAATTGCTGATTTTCGTCTTTCCGTTAATGGAAGAGGCATTGACATTATGAGATTACCTTGCAAACTCTTAATCAGTGTTAGAAATAAGCAATTGCTCACTTGCCCGACACGGGTTGAATTTGCTGGGGGCAAGCTGATAGTCCTAGAAGGTTGCCCCCCCTGGACAACCTGAAATTCTGGGAGATAAAATTCTGGAAAAAAAGTTTGTTCCATGTCTTTTTTAGCTCACCTGTCAAGGTGAGCTTATAGTATAGACTTGTTCCGTCGTCCGTCGTCGTCGGCGTCAGCGTTCACACTTTTAAACATCTTCTTCTCAGAAACCACTGGGTGGATTGAAGCCAAATTTCATATGGAGCCTTAACAGGATGGGGGAACGAAAGTTTATATATTTCGTCCAGGTCACATGACCAAGATGGCCGCCACGCCCATATATGGTAAAAACCCTTCAAAAATCTTCTTCTCCAGAACCAAAAGGCCTATAACCTTGAAACTTGGTATGTAGCATCAGACATGCAGGCCCATCATATTTTATATAAATCATGACCTTGTGATGACCTTGACCTAATTTATGACATGGTCAACTTTGGTACGTTAGGCTTTTATATTGGAAAACGCTTAAACGGTGGATTTCTCAGAAACTATTTAAGTCTAAGGTACAATTCCTGGTATACATGGTCGACTAAAAGACCAGATGAAGATATTATGTCACTTAAGGTCAAGGTCATTCCGTCGGACCATCCGTCGTCAAGATTTTCAAACATCTACTCCTCTGAAACAACTGGGCCGATTGAAGGCAAATTTCATATGGAGTCTCAGTGGGATAGGAGAACGAAAGTTTATACCCGGGGTCTGAATCACATGACCAAGATGGCCGCCATGCCCATATATAATAAAAACCCTTAAAAAATCTTCTTCTCCAGAACCAAAAGGCCTATGACCTTGAAACTTGGTGTGTAGCATCGGGCATGCGGGCCCATCAAAATTTATACAAATCATGACCTTGCGTTGGCCTTGACCTAATTTACGGCATGGTCAACTTTGGTACGTTAGGCTTTTATATTGGAAAATGCTTAAACAGTGGATTTCTCAGAAACTATTTAAGTCTAAGGTACAATACTTGGTATACATGGTCGACTAAATGACCAGATGAAGATATTATGTCACTAAAGGTCAAGGTCATTCCGTCGGACCATCCGTCGTCAAGATTTTCAAACATCTTCTCCTCTGAAACCACTAGGCCGATTGAAGCCAAATTTCATATGGAGTCTCAGTGGGATGGGAGAACGAAAGTTTATACCCGGGGTCTGGGTCACATGACCAAGATGGCCGCCATGCCCATATATGAAAAAAACCCTTCAAAAATCTTCTTCTCCAGAACCAAAAGGCCTATGACCTTGAAACTTGGTATGCAGCATTGGGCATGCGGGGCCCATCTTAATTTATACAAATCATGAACTTGCATTGACCTTGACCTAATTTACGACATGGTCAACTTTGGTACGTTAGGCTTTTATATGGGAAAACGCTTAAACAGTGGATTTCTCAGAAACTATTTAAGTCTAAGGTACAATACTTGGTACACATGGTCGACTTAATGACCAGATGAAGATATTATGTCATTAAAGGTCAAGGTCATTCCGTCAGACCATCCGTCGTCAAGATTTTAAAACATCTTCTCCTCTGAAACCACTGGGCCGATTTAAGCCAAATTTCATATGGAGTCTCAGTGGGATAGGGGAACGAAATTTAATACCCGGGGTCTGGGTCACATGACCAAGATGGCCGCCATGCCCATATATGGTAAAAACCCTTCAAAAAACTTCTTCTCCAGAACCAAAAGGCCTATGACCTTGAAACTTGGTATGTAGCATCGGGCATGCGGTGATCATATTTTATACAAATCATGACCTTGCATTGACCTTGACCTAATTTACGACATGGTCAACTTTGGTACGTTAGGCTTTTATATGGGAAAATGCTTAAACAGTGGATTTCTCAGAAACTATTTAAGTATTAGGTACAATACTTGGTATACATGGTCGACTAAATGACCAGATGAAGATATTATGTCACTAAAGGTCAAGGTCATTCCGTGGGACCATCCGTCGTCAAGATTTTCAAACATCTTCTCCTCTGAAACCACTGGGCTGATTGAAGCCAAATTTCATATTGAGTCTCAGTGGGATGGGGGAACGAAAGTTTATACCCGGGGTCTGGGTCACATGACCAAGATGGCCACCATGCCCATATATGGATCTAGTTATCTTGGCTAAAGGTCGTTTGTCTGTAATGTGTCAACATTTTTAAAGGACTTCTCCTCTGAAACTACTGGGCAGATTTCAATTTAATTTCAAATGCAGCCTTCAGGCAAAGCGGAAAAACAAAGTTTATATATTGGGTCCACTCACATGACCAAGATGGCCACCATGCCCATATAATGGCAAAAACCTTGAAAAATCTTCTTCTCCAGAACCACCGGGCCAATTGCCTTGAAACTTGGTATCTAGCAACTGGGACTGTAGTACTACCAATTTTATATAAATTGAGCATATACTGACAGGTGAGTGATCGTTGCCCTTGGGCGACTTGTTAAAGTTTTGCTTGAGAAATTTGAAACTCACCAATATTGAGTTTTGAAGGAGAAAAATATAAAGAATCTCAGTCAAAGTAGTGCTGTGAAAATTATTAGGCAGCTGTGATCAAAACTGATGGTCAGTTATCTCTGAAGTTCATGAATCCATGCTTAGTGTCTTAGAAAGGGAGAGCATTTTTGGACTATGTTTACTTATACATGTGACTTTGGAAGAAAATGATATGTAAACAGATTAATTGCAATGAAATACTGGGGACAAGTTGAAATCTTGGGGGCAAGTTGAAATTCATTTCAGGTTGCCCCCCGGGCAAGTTGCTGTCTGGACCTTATTTCTAACACTGTTAATAATAATAGCATATTAGCTGTTCTGTTATGGTTTTCATTTACTGGTCCTAAGGTGTATGACAGAATATCCAAAGACATCTAGAATACTTCTGTTTCCGGCTAGAGGGGGTGTGCGAAGCCATGTCCTCATTTACACAAAATGTCATGTAAAACAGCAGTACATATTCAGTGCTGGAAACTCGCAAGTATAATGTGGTGGCCCAAAAGCTTAGCAGGCCTAACTTTCAGGGGCCCAAAGTATCCACTAGATAAAGTTTCCATTCATTTAGTATTGCCAGAAAGATACATTTGGGCCACTAAAGGTAATATTTTAGAGATTTCTGGTGGCCCGAAACAAAAATTAGGAGCATTTGGCCACCGTGCCACTGGCCGTTTCCAGCACTGCATATTACGGCACGTGCTACATATGACGTCAGAGTCTGAGACCAAATATATTCATACTTAATTTCCAGAAAGGGTCAAGGTATTATTATGATATAAACAAACAGGCGTTATGTTGTAAGATTTGTCAGCTAATACTGCAAAAGTCATAAAAGTGTGCGAAGCCATGTCCCCTTACTCTACTACTATAAAATATAAGAACAGATTTTTATGAACTGATTGCATGTTAATTTTATATGAAATGTTAAATTTCTAGAATATGCTTGAAACATGCCACCCCTACACAATACTGGTCATTCCGAGGCGGCCATTTTGAAAATGAAAAAAAATACATTGCAAGAAATTACTTTCCAAGCTTGAGAGCATGCCAGTGAATTTTTAAAACTCTACTGCACAAATCTGACCACGAGAAATGGTAGGGAATTGAACTAGATAAGTGGAATTTGCTGATTTCTTATCCTTTAAGTATCGTCGAGTATTCCAAATTCGTGAATATTCTAATTTCGTGACGTAATTATTCCCGCGCTTTTCTAATGTGATTTTGCCGCCACAGATAAAAATAGGTTGCCAAACGCCTCTCAACTGTCAACAGAAATGAATCTAAACTATCATCATCAAACTGTGTTTCAAGCAGGTCAGACATATACAGTCATCAAGAAAAGTTGATAAAAATCCATGTTTCTACTATTCTCAGTCTGGAGAATAACTTAAGAAGTGTAAAACTCTAAAAATCTAATCGGACATCTACCGCGAATTCAGCGTCTGTTTGTTTACAACATGGCGGCCCAAGACACCTGATTTTTTATCCATAATCTAGGATAAGACAAAATAATTTTGTGATTTGGGTCAATGGGGGCCCTTATTTACAATTAATGACATCTTTTATTTTCGCAAACAAGAACTTGGGATTTTCCCAGCAGTTAGGAACGGAAATATCTAATAAATCTAATGAATATCTGCCCTAAATATAAACTGTGAATCAAATTTGCGTATATCTTTCTTCTCTGGCATTTTAGTAAAATACATTTTGCTTTTTACAGTGTTGTTTGAAAATTTGTATTCAACTTTATTTTTTTTTTCTATAATCTAGATCTATCATTATTGCATATTTTTCATAGTTTAAAACAGTCAAACTAAGTTTTTATAAGTTTTCACTAATGTAAATAATTGCAAATCACAGAAAATGAAAAAAATAAACAGATGTGGCCTTATTATCAACCGGGAAACAGCGGTCTAGATGGCGTCACGAATTTACAATACTGATAATGGCGGCATTCATCGCAACTATGCATGTGAATTCCAAGTTGTTTGCAACTCAAAAAATTGTTTATACAGTTTCTGAATTCTAGAAAGGCCGACAAAAGAATAAGTCTTTGGGGTAAATGATATATTATCTTGCTTTTTATTGAATTCGTTTCGTGAATGCTGTATCGGAGCTTAGCGTCACGAATTTAGAATACTCTAGGATACAAACTTTGAAAAACCACTTGCTGGAGTGTGTCAACAAGAGAGTAGTCTGATATTGTACAAATGAGACATAATATGTGCGTCCTCCCCCCCCCCCCCCCCCCCCACCTCCAGCTTCTAATCAGAAAAGCCTTCTGGCGCACATAAAAAGTGAACGGACAGGTTCTGATCATTAGGCTAAAATATGTTTATGTTTACCCATTAAGGAAGCAGATAACAGAAGCAGCACCAAAACTTCGCACATCACATTTTCGTCATGAATTTCGTCTTCATATACACTCTGAATAAGATGTGTCGATGTTTAATAAGTTAGACTCGTTTGAATGCTTCTTCGAAACTCAGGCAGCACGTAAATAATCGTTCGTTTTACATATTTTCAGCACTGTTCCAAAAACGTAAACAAACAGGCAGCAAGAAACAGTATGACGCCATCTTGAATTCTGAACACGTCACTACAGATATGACGTCACATCTCGCGATACTATTTTGTTCGCAGAGATACAGTTCGTACCTACACGTTAATGGAATCGACTTAAGAATTGGAGGGGGTGAGGACCTCGGGTCCAGGGCGTAGTTCAGTCCAGTACTAGCTAGGATGGCTAGGATTATAAGATTGATTACATGTACTTTCTTTTCTATGTAAACCGAACTAGCCACGTCACTTTAATGCTGCAAGAACTTGTTTAGGAGAACTTTCAATTCAGGCGAGACCAAAACAAAGTCAAAATGATGTAGGCCTACAGGATCGTCAATAACACCATTGAAACCCATACAGGTCAGTACCTGACAGCCACAGGTGTAGCAACTAGAGTACAATATCAACGATTCCTGCCAATTTTTTTTCCATAAAAGCATGTAAGGAATCCCTCTTATCATCATAGGTCCGTCTCTGGAATGGTCTACGTGCCAATGTCATATCAGCACCAACTTTGGATGACTTCAAGCTCTTTGTCGGCGCAGGTATCATTAGAAAATGACTGTGAACAACAATCAAACAGATTTAACTGCTTTTAACTGTACATAAGAACCTCCTAGGTTTTAAAATTGTCCACGCACTGTGCTAATATTGGCCATGCACTTAACTAGTAGATGTAGATGTAAATTGATAGAATTCTTTGAAGCGACTTTTTAAATATGTAAGTACATATGAAAACATAAACAACAGTATCATGAATATTTACTGTCACTTCATAACACGTTTTGTATTTTTCATCCCCAAAAATGACTGATATCTCTGCCTAATGGAAGCTTCAGATTAAGAAAATGTTGGACTTCATCGCATTTGATATATTAATATTACCTTGCCGAGGCGACTTTCATGAGATCCCACCAGAGAGAGAGAGAGAGAGAGAGAGAGAGAGAGAGAGAGAGAGAGAGAGAGAGAGACGTATACCACATTTCGTGAAAAAGAAGAAGAAGAAAAAAGCAGAAGAGTTACAGTAAATATTTTTTTAAGTAGGCCGAATGAGATATTCTAATCCGTTAAGTATATGTGTTTCTTTTTATACCCCGCCACACGTTAGTGGCGGGGTATATGTTTTCACGTTGGCCGTCCGTGTGTCTGTCGTCGTATCTCCGTCCGTCTGTCCGCACTTCGTTTCCGTTCGACAACTTAAGTATTTTTGAATGGATTTCTTTCAGATTTTGCATATGCATTTGTAGTAAGAATATATCTCACTTGGGATTGTTAATGGGCAATTTTCGATAATTTCTGACAGAGTTATGGCACTTGTCAGTCTATAGAAAATGGCTTTTGATCACACGGTCCTTTACTATTAGGAATATCGTGGTCAAACTTCACAAAAAATGATCAAAGCAACAACAGCTTTTGTGTTACAACAAAAAAAATCTCGGATTATCTGCCTCTGCCCTTGGGCTAAATAAATAAAATGAATAAAATCATGAAAAAATCTATATAGAATCAGAGGTCAAGGCTTATTTTCTGAAATTTACAGAAAGTGGTCAGAGTAATAAAAGCCGCCTGTGATGCTCAAAATCTACCCCATGTGGATTATCTACCCCTGCCTGCCGGCCATATAGATACATAAAATGATGAAAACATCTATATAAAAGTATTTTTCTGAAACTTGCAACTTATGATAGAAGTAATGAAAGCCTTTTGAGATGATCAAACTTTGGCTCCAAGGGGATAATCTACCTCTGCCCTTTGCTCACTTACGTGTATAAAATAAATAATAAGCAAAACTGATGAATGACATTGGTTTGCAGTGGCGGGATATTACGCGGTCGTTCGCGATGCTTTTATTTTAATTTATGAAAGCATTGACTTTATTATAATTATGGGCAGCGATATAATTTTAAAGAAAGTGCGGGCGGAATGGCAGCTGCAAACCTCGTTCAGACAGTAACGAATCAGACTGGTCTGGTGTGTAATTATGTATTCAGGTATTTGGGGTCATTACAGCAATACATACATGTAGTTTATCATTAATCATGATACATGAGCCTCGACACGACAAAAGCAACAAAATAGCATGTGCGCCCAGCAAAGACTCATCCGCCCAGTCTGATCAGAGTCTTCGCTGTTCGCATGGAGCTAGCTTAGACCCTTAGCTACCCTTTGAGTGCACAGCGAAAGCTCTGATCAGACTGGGCGGATGCCCAGGCTGTTCTGAGTCTTTGCTGGGCGCACATGCTACTTTGTTGGTTTGTCGTGTCGCGGCTCACATAGTTACATGTCTAGGTAAATTTATGACCATTTCTGGTATCTTCGTCTTCTATTTTTTTGTGTGTGTGAATTATATGTCATTTCATACTAATGGTATCATTCAAAACACAGTGAGCACCAGCTCCGTGTTATACCGTAGCGTCGCTAAATATTGCTGCAGAATTGTCTTGAAAACAACGTAGACGCTGACTAGACTCAAGAAACAGTGTGATCATGATCTACGGGTCTACAATATTCCGCCAACAATTTTTGTAACACTTGTTATTCCAATGTTCGGTTAATTACAGCAATTCGTTCAAGTGTCCTAGCACTGGAAGGACGAACTTGTCAACAGCTGCATTCTTAAGACATTGAGACCTGGCCGAGGAAAGGGGCCCTCTGAACCTAGTTATAGTTAAGGCAGCCATCACACACTGTTAAAAGCATGTACTAGAGCTCTAGGACAGATAAGATTATCTGTCAAGGACAGATAATTCGATAATATTTGTAATTTTTTCATAGGACATAATATGAGCCTCGACACGACAAAACCAACAAAATGGCATGTACATCATTCGCGCGAAGACTCAATCAGCCTGGGCATCCACCCAGGCTGATCAGAATTTTCGCGTTGTGCTTAAAAGGTAGCTAAGGGTCAAAGCTAGCTCCATGCGGACAGCGAGGACAGCAAAGACTCCGATCAGACTGGGCGAATGCCCAGGCTGAGGTTCTTCGCTGGGCGCACATGCCACTGTTTTGGTTTTGTCGTTTCGTGGCTCATATGTCGTATCTCTCATTTGAACCTTGTGATTACGAGGGCCTCAACATGTGTCTCTTTGAACGTATGAATCAGCAGACACATGACGTCGTAATATTATATTGACGTCGGTGCAATTTCTTGACGTTGCAAGTAGTAAAGGGCGGCACTATGGCCTCATCCGTCCGGAGACTAAGTCCACAGCCTGGGGGAGTCTCCGGCCGGGATGAGGCCATAGATGACACCGCTTTAGTAAGCTTGAAAAGGCTAGTTTGAAATAACTTAGTCTTTTTTCAGGGTAAAAGTCTATGTTAAATGGCATAGTAGATGTCTTAAGAGGCTTTACAGTAATATGCGTCTGCTATCAGTCTCTTGACCCTGTATCTCAGGGGCTCACTATACCAGAGGCATAACTCTATAGCGTCAGTACTTGTTCTTGGGGATTATAAAATCTTGTATCTCAAGATTTTAATGTTCTGGACTGAAATTATTTCTTACTAGCTTTCTAAAGCCTGACTACTACATTTGATGACGAGAAGATCTCTGCTGCCAGTGTGCGTGAACTTGTGGGTATCTAGTGGAAGGTCCACATATCCACATTGAAATTGTGGAGCTGATGTGGATGTCAAGTGGAAGGTCCACATATCCACATTGAAATTGTGGAGCTGATGTGGATGTCAAGTGGAAGGTCCACATATCCACATTGAAATTGTGGAGCTGATGTGGATGTCAAGTGGAAGGTCCACATATCCACATTGAAATTGTGGAGCTGATGTGGATGTCAAGTGGAAGGTCCACATATCCACATTGAAATTGTGGAGCTGATGTGGATGTCAAGTGGAAGGTCCACATATCCACATTGAAATTGTGGAGCTGATGTGGATGTTGTGGACTTGATGTGTATGCAATGTGGAGGTTATGTGGATGATGTGGATCCACAATGTGGAGTTTCCACATGTCCACATCTACACATTAGACAAATCGGCTTACCCTGTCCCATTTCTGACAGACTGACACAATGCATCTCAAAACCTCACTGTTACAATGCCAACTGCCCAGGGGTTCACTTGTTCCTCATACATCCTAATTCTGAGTTATATCTGATTCCTACCTTCTATTCTGTACATGCATATTGTGGTTTATTATTTTGAAACAAAATTTGGTAGGTGTTGACTTGGTCTTTCCAATAAAAGAAAAATTTTGAAAATCCATCAAAGCAATATGGAGTTATTACAGTTTTCATACCCTCCTTATTCCGCGCATGCGCAGTGTGACAATTTATTTTAAGAGTATTTGGTAGGTGTTGACTTGCTCTTTCTAATAAAAAAAGAATTATGAAAATCCATTGAGGCAATCTGGAGTTATTACAGTTTTCTTACCCTCTATATTCCGCGCATGCGCAGTTTGACAATTTATTTTAATTTCATTTGGTAGGTGGTGACTTGTTCTTTCCAATAAAAAAAGAATTATGAAAATCCGTCAAGGCAATCTGGAGTTATTACAGTTTTCTTACCCTCCAAATTCCGCGCATGCGCAGTGCACATGCCTGGCAAAACATGCTTCTTTTATTTTAGAGCTAGTAGTTAACACAAAATATACTCATGACTGAAGTGATACATACATACAGGTATTCACTTTTCATTTGTATCATTTTTCTGAAAGCTACTACTTGTTTTGTCTATTTATAGAATGAACAAAGTCAATACAGATTTACCTCCCTTGTAATCACACCATAATATGAAAAAATTGAATAACTTCGTTATTTTTTGGCCGATTTTGATAAAATAAACACCAAAATGTAGATTTTATTATTCTCTACTTATTTTTTATATTTTAAAATGTGTTACTATAAATAGTAACATGACCTAATTCAAATAACATATACATGATATGCAAATGTCCAATCTTGTCTCAAGTAAACTGGTTTATGTTTAGGTATATATATTGGGAACTCGCATATTAATATTGCTGGTTTGCCGGTCACCACTGGGCTGGAACTGGTGTGCACAACGGTTATACCGCCTGGGCCCGCAGATGCGAAGTCTATCGATTACATGTGAAACAGTAGAAGCCTTATGGCTTAAGGGGTCGGAACATCCATGGTTCCGTAAAAGGTACCTCCGCTGGCAAGTCTCTGGTCCATAGCGACATTCAGGACTTGTGATCATGTAGATATGGCCTATGCCTGGGAAGCCCTGGCGATTTGAAGCCATATCTACATGATCACAAGTCCTGAATGTCGCTATGGACCAGAGACTTGCCAGCGGAGGTACCTTTTACGGAACCATGGATGTTCCGACCCCTTAAGCCATAAGGCTTCTACTGTTTCACATGTAATCGATAGACTTCGCATCTGCGGGCCCAGGCGGTATAACCGTTGTGCACACCAGTTCCAGTCCAGTGGTGACCGGCAAACCAGCAATATTAATATGCGAGTTCCCAATATATATACCTAAACATAAACCAGTTTACTTGAGACAAGATTGGACATTTGCATATCATGTATATGTTATTTGAATTAGGTCATGTTACTATTTATAGTAACACATTTTAAAATATAAAAAATAAGTAGAGAATAATAAAATCTACATTTTGGTGTTTATTTTATCAAAATCGGCCAAAAAATAACGAAGTTATTCAATTTTTTCATATTATGGTGTGATTACAAGGGAGGTAAATCTGTATTGACTTTGTTCATTCTATAAATAGACAAAACAAGTAGTAGCTTTCAGAAAAATGATACAAATGAAAAGTGAATACCTGTATGTATGTATCACTTCAGTCATGAGTATATTTTGTGTTAACTACTAGCTCTAAAATAAAAGAAGCATGTTTTGCCAGGCATGTGCACTGCGCATGCGCGGAATTTGGAGGGTAAGAAAACTGTAATAACTCCAGATTGCCTTGACGGATTTTCATAATTCTTTTTTTATTGGAAAGAACAAGTCACCACCTACCAAATGAAATTAAAATAAATTGTCAAACTGCGCATGCGCGGAATATAGAGGGTAAGAAAACTGTAATAACTCCAGATTGCCTCAATGGATTTTCATAATTCTTTTTTTATTAGAAAGAGCAAGTCAACACCTACCAAATACTCTTAAAATAAATTGTCACACTGCGCATGCGCGGAATAAGGAGGGTATGAAAACTGTAATAACTCCATATTGCTTTGATGGATTTTCAAAATTTTTCTTTTATTGGAAAGACCAAGTCAACATCTACCAAATTTTGTTTCAAAATAATAAACCACAATATGCATGTACAGAATAGAAGGTAGGAATCAGATATAACTCAGAATTAGGATGTATGAGGAACAAGTGAACCCCTGGGCAGTTGGCATTGTAACAGTGAGGTTTTGAGATGCATTGTGTCAGTCTGTCAGAAATGGGACAGGGTAAGCCGATTTGTCTAATGTGTAGATGTGGACATGTGGAAACTCCACATTGTGGATCCACATCATCCACATAACCTCCACATTGCATACACATCAAGTCCACAACATCCACATCAGCTCCACAATTTCAATGTGGATATGTGGACCTTCCACTTGACATCCACATCAGCTCCACAATTTCAATGTGGATATGTGGACCTTCCACTTGACATCCACATCAGCTCCACAATTTCAATGTGGATATGTGGACCTTCCACTTGACATCCACATCAGCTCCACAATTTCAATGTGGATATGTGGACCTTCCACTTGACATCCACATCAGCTCCACAATTTCAATGTGGATATGTGGACCTTCCACTTGACATCCACATCAGCTCCACAATTTCAATGTGGATATGTGGACCTTCCACTAGATACCCACAAGTTCAAGCACACTGGCAGCAGAGATCTTCTCGTCATCAAATGTAGTAGTCAGGCTTTAGAAGGCTAGTAAGAAATAATTTCAGTCCAGAACATTAAAATCTTGAGATACAAGATTTTATAATCCCCAAGAACAAGTACTGACGCTATAGAGTTATGCCTCTGGTATAGTGAGCCCCTGAGATACAGGGTCAAGAGACTGATAGCAGACGCATATTACTGTAAAGCCTCTTAAGACATCTACTATGCCATTTAACATAGACTTTTACCCTGAAAAAAGACTAAGTTATTTCAAACTAGCCTTTTCAAGCTTACTAAAGCGGTGTCATCTATGGCCTCATCCCGGCCGGAGACTCCCCCAGGCTGTGGACTTAGTCTCCGGACGGATGAGGCCATAGTGCCGCCCTTTACTACTGTTGCATCGACGTTAGTACGACATCATTTCGGCGACTAGTGCCCGCCGGAATGATGATGACATCATTAGCCACCTCCCAAAACTGCGAGGAATTCCAGCCTCCTCTTCTTCGTGGTTGCATTGGGAGAAATCGAGCGGTATTGAACCTAGTTTGCGGGTGTCAACGGCGTTAAACACGGACGGCGTATTTCCAGCAGGCACACAATAAATTAACCTGGGTTCCAGTCTGATCATTTTTTTTGTATTTTATTGTATTTACAAAAGCTTAATAATTATAATTTTATTTATTCTTTATTAGAATAGGATTAAAAATAATATTGACGACTGGACCCAGGCTAACTGCCACTCACTGACTTCCCATAGGTAAACCGTATAATTATAGAGCAACTGGCTTCATACACCGATTGACGACAGTTAACCATGTGACGTTGTTGTCAGTGAAGTGTAAGGTAAACAAACGTCTTGATTGGTCCACGTAATGTTCGACTGACGCCACGTTATGGCGATGGCTGTTTAACATAATGGCCGAATACGTCGTTTCTGTCTTTTCTTCGAAGCATATTTTGCATATTCTCCATTTATTTGCCATGAAAACAGCACAGGAAATGTCTAAAAATAAAGTGTAGAATTGATTTTTCAGCGTTCATCGTGTGAAAAAGCTAGTGGTCGTCGCTGAAATTCTACAAGAAGCGCTTCGCGCTTAATGGAATTTTAGTTCCTGACTGGGTTAATCACACGTTGAACGCTGAAAAATCAAATTTCAATTCTTAGTTGAGACCATACCGCCAAACACCGACAAAAATGGTTAACCCAAACACCGACAAAATTGTAACCAAGCACCCAAGCATGCACAAAATTGAACCAACATTGACGTTTTTCATTTTTGTCGGTGTTTGGCGGTATGGTCTAAAACGTAATGGTCCATTTGTGAAAATACCTTTGTCACTTGAACATTTACCATGAGCCGCGACACAACAAAACCAACAAAGTGGTTATGTGCGTAGCGCACACTCATATCAGCCTTGGCATCTGCCCAGTCCGACCAGACTCTTCTCTAAGCATTTAAAGTGTAGAACTCTAAGGGTCTAAGCTACCTCCATGCGGCCAGCGAAGACTCTGATCAGATTGGGTGGATGCCCAGGCTGATCTGAGTCTGCGCAAGGCGCACAACCACTTTGTTGGTTTTCTCGTGTCGCGGCTCATCTACCCTATTTCTTCGGTTATAAATGAGGATTTTTCCTTCCAAAATAATACCAAAAAACTAGATCCGTCCTATACTATGAATCTTGATTTTGGGATTTTTTAGAAGGAAACCTCCATCTCATAGCTGAATTTCATAATACCAAATTAAATATTTGGGAAAAACACCTTTATATATATCCCAATGAATGCAGTTTAATACGTTGAGATCAAGCGTGCCAACAGGCTCGCAGTCCGGCCAGGGTCTTGGTTACCTTAGAGAGATTGCCAGGCTGCAGTTATACTTTGACTGTGAACTGCAGCTGTCTATGGGTATATTCACGAGGGGTGATCGTTCTAGTTAATATGCGCATGCTTATATGAATGTAATTAGTTCTGTTCTCAATTTCTAGCTTTCAGTGAAAGATTCAAAATATTTTGGCGAAAGTTTTCTTTCATACTGCTCCATAAACACAAGAGGGTGGCATTTTTAAAATAAGATTTAAAATCTATTTTATTTTTGCATCACTTTGAAAAATCATTCTTCATATTCTACAAGATTTAAATGATTCTTGTACATGCAAATATGATGATTTGTCAACGGTTGGATAGAAATGAAAAATATTTTGACAACTGGCGGCTCTATCGTAAACCGTCATTTTTTTCAACCCTGAAATTTAGAGACCCATATCTTACTTCCGTTTGTCTTAGGAACATTGTGAGCAAAACCAAAACAATGTTTGCACAAAAAAAAACATTTACATCTTACATAATTTTTGCCAAAAAGAGTTAAAAGATATCCGCTTCTGTGCATGCAGAGCATGTGACACCGATTGTTCAGTGTCTGCAGAAACTCTCTAAATAGACATTTTCTGAAAATTAAAATTTTGCACTTTTATTCTGAAATGGAATAAATTTACGTTTGCATATATCATCATTACAGGGGTGCTGTAGGACATTTATTTGCAAAACACAATTGAAAAACGTGTGACTCTACTAACGTTATGGTCGGTCAAAGAGTTATAGAGTGCATTCATGGGGGTAACTGTAAAAAGTGAAGTGTCATCCGATTACATGTAATACAGAAGATAAATTCCCTAAATTTGGTGATGTTGCTGTGTAGAATGGCCACTTAAAGTCAATGACTCAAATCCTCTCTAAATGTTTCAGAACTTAGAACTTTTCAATCACTCCTCGTAATGTCTTATCATGACATGTTTTGACGCAGAAACTTTTTGAGTTTATATCATCTTGAAATATGTGTTCGTGCTGTTATATACGTAAGTAATCATATACTAATACTCCACTGTAATAGTCATTTGTTTCACATAAGTATATCCTTAGTAAATATTTTCACCTTCTTAAAATATAATTAATATGAAGCTTCACATAACCTAAAAATATCGCACGTTTTTTAGGTTTAATGATAATGTTTACTTCGTCGAGGTCTCATGCGAGAGATGGCATTTAAAATCGACGCCTGTGAGTCCGATATCATGGAACTCTTCGTATCTTGAACGCATGCGAATTTCGAACGGCCACGCTTTTGAGAAACCGGTCCTTGCTCAGCAAATCTTCATGCAGCCAAGCAACCAATACCTATGGCGACAGGGTTGTTGCTAAAGCCCGCAGCATTTAATGCTTGAACGAACAAAACATTCCTATTTGATACTGACATACTTGAGACACGACAGATTTCGTATGCAAAACTATAAAAGAAAATTTTCTTCTTCTAATACTGATACAAGTACTTGCAATGTCAATGATTTTAAATCTCGGAAGTTGTCTCCTTAGGAAGCGATAATGAACAAGAGATGAAAAGCTTTATAGTGGCATCAGAGTTCCACCCATACGCCCGAATGCCAAACATCCTGAGTGGCTTTGCGTGAAAAGGTATCTTGTGGCATGTAAGAACTGCGTAGACTTAGATCAGCCTGAGCAAACGCACGAACTATATATGAATTCTGAGGAATCTGTAAAGTCAAAGCCGAAGACTCTGATCAGTTTGCGCAAATGTTGATCTGAACATGTTCTGTTCACACATGACTTAATGTCACTTTTCACGTGACCCCAATTTGGAATATGAGCACCGCACGAAATAGAATTGGTTTGCTCAACCAAACCAAATCCCAAACAGACATACTAAACAGCTGAAGATCCGGATGCCATTGTTCATTGTGAGCATCAGAACTGTTCGAAAAGTGTTCTGATTTGAAATGTCCGGTTTAAATGGTGAAATTCATAATTTCTCACGCCACCTGCAGTGCCTAAATTATGACCCATCATTTATTACTAATTGGTCATTTGTTCCACTTTTTTTAGACGGCTATAAAGAATTATATTAAATGTGGACCAGTAATACAAAAAATGGGTTCAGGTACTGGTCATGTCAGTATAAATGAAAAAATGCGCGACGTTCCTTGGTCTCCTTATTTTTGAATCATTAAATGCTACCTCTTCCGTAAGGAGGGCTCGATTCAGCGTCGAAGAGAAAAGATATTATTTAGCCTGGAACTTTTCTAATATTGGTGCTTGTGCTTTTAACCCTCAAAGCACCAACAAAAAAACTAATTGAATTTGCAAACAGCGTAGATCCAGATAAGGCGTTTCATCATGAGCCGCCTCATCTAGATCTACACTGTTTGCCCTATAGTCTTTGAATTCTAAATAGGATATAGTTTGGACGAAACATGTTGTTTTTTAGTTTTGCAGACGTGAATTTTTTCGTCTGCTGTTTTTTGTGGCGCTTTAAGGGTTAAACAATAGTTCTGAAGTGCAGAAACTGAAGAAAAATTAAAACACTGAATAAACATTAAATTAATAATTATCTGAGTTACAAATTTGAAATCGGACAAATATGACTTCGTGGTGCTGGTTACCATCGCTCCTAGTCCTTCTCTTATTCTATATGCAAGAGGCGACGGGAACCGGACGGATGTTGATTCCACCACAGAGATCTAGTCTATGGCGGGATCCCGTACACAAAAGGAACCCGCTAGTTGTGAAAAACCATCAGGACCATACACTGAATTGTGGTGGACTATGGGTAAGCTGAATTATCAAAGAGTTTGTCTTTCTTTTCTGCATGCAGAATACACAAGCTTAACCGTCTTGGTTTCCAGGGCAGAATTCCTTTTTTTGCTTTCTTTCGAACCCCATTAACTGCACATGGTATGTTATTCATGTTGCATGTCAATCAATAGCCACGATAGAGACGGGTTAAATTTTATTACAGATCCGCAGGTTTGCAAGTGTTCCACAAACTAAATATCACAGTATTAAGTTTTGTCCAAAGTGTCTTCAATAAAGCATTAGCATCTGCTAAGATTTTGATGAAATTGAGTGGGTCTTGAACCTGTTGTCGTAAACACTCAAAAATTGTATTTTAGCGTGGCTTTGTCTGATTTTATACTTCTATATGTTACTAGCTTTGATAAAAAAAATTAAGAAAAGAAAAGGAAGACGCTAATGACAAAAGTTTGTTGCTAGCCAGGGTCCGAGGTTATAAAACTTGAGTATAATCTCAAACTCAAAATAAAGCACACTGCTGATAGGCTGCTTCCGAGCATGTTCTGTTGTATTTGCTTCTACCAGTGGGCTGTCACTAGACAATGTGCGTCAAATTGTAACTAGCCAATATTCGTTGAAAAATCTGTAAAAAATAGTAAATAGTTGTATTTTAATATATCAGACCAGTTATGATTATTCTCAAGAGACAGCCAAGTTTATAAGTTGACCGAAGAGGTAAAGTCAATTCTGAAGACAGATCCTCTGGAAGCACGGAACACATCAATAAAAAAGACAATAGCAGACTCAGTTTAATAACGTTTGTTCGTGTACAATAATGTAACACAGTCAACTATCGATAACTCGAACACTGATATCTCAAAGTTACATGTAATATCAAAGAATATATTTTGATAAAATCCCCTATTCTTATTTACATTTAAACTCCTGGTATCTCAAACTACTGCTATCTCAAAGTAAATTTTCTGGTCCAAGAAAATTTACTTTGAGATATCAGTAGTTTTGGATGAACTTTGGCTTTGAGGTATCGGGAGTTGACTTTATTGCAACACTGTCTACGCTCCCTAGCACCGGCTTCAGCGGAACTCTATTTTCAAACTTACTCAGAATGAGCCAAAGGAACAAGAAAACAAGAGGGCCATGAGGCCCTGAATCGCTCAATTGAGTAAAAAGGTCAAGTGTCAAACTAAGGTCATTATTTGAACAAACTTGATAGTTTGAAAATATCAAAATATGAGAGACATTGGTTAAAGGACAGAATGACCTTGTACTTTATTGCTAAAATTTTAATGTTCTCATTTATTTGACTGTTTTTATTAACATGTGCACCAAATTCTTCTACAGGGTCCATGAACTCGTATATCTAAGCATTTTTCCATATAAAAGTGAAAAGATAGGCAATGAAAAGGAATTAATACAATCAAATCCCACATTCCGCTCTCAAAGCCAAAAGGAAAGCACACACACAAAAAGTGTTTGGCCCCCAGAAAACTCATTTTTCAGAAGTCCTATTTCGATAATAAAAATGTATTCATAGGAAAGTTCAAACCTTGAATGTTGCAGCAACCACAAATTTTACCAATTCTTGCATAAACTAGTAAAACGTTTTTTTTTTTTTTTTTTTTTTTTTCTTTTTATCTCAAACATACCCATACCCCTTTCCGGATTCTGACGAAAATGACGAATTTGGTAGCCTTTGCGGTTTTCAAAATATATGAGCCCAGCCTCCAGCACATTTTATATTTCATTTACAGACAAAACTTTTATACTGAACATCAAAAGAAACGCATACAATGTATACGCCAAATTTATTTGAAGGTATAGGCATATGCTCTTATTTAGACATTTTAAGTTACTTTATTTTTGATATACCGACAGAATGAGCACCTTAACGCATCGATATTATATAAACTATAGAGACCAGAACGCTTGCTTTTGTGAAGGGGTTAAACTTAAAGTCACCATACTTTCAGAAGCTGAATTTTTAATTCCATAAAATGCTCAGCCAATTATTTTCTCCAGACATAATGTCCGCAGCAAGGGTAAGAAACAGCGAAAAGGTCAAAGCAATCGAGTGTTGCGTTTTAGAGAAACAATCAGGTGAAAATTGGCAGTAGAAACATTAACACTGGCTTACCATTGGATTTCCATAGACCTTTTAACATCCTGTATTTCCTGTATTGAAAAGAACAGAAACCATTCGTACGAAGAGGTTAAATGAATTAACAAGAGTAAAATAAAATAAAAAAAAAAATGCGAAGACATTTTTCGTAGCACTGCAGAAGTTTTGATGTTATTGGACTTCCCACTTTGCTATTTGTTTAATTGCAAGGGAGATAATTTGACAAGTGTTCAACTTCAAACTCCCGTCATGTTCCATAGAAAAATACCATGGTAATAAAACCAACGTTTTTTTTTTCATAACCACACATTAGAGTGGCGTTTTGGAAACGATTTGTTATACTGCCAAAGGAAAGACAACTCTTACAACAAATTTGAATGTTTCACGATAAGTTGAGATAACTCTTGAATCAAGGTTTAATTTTGCAAGAAGCTTAGTTTATATTGTTGGCAGACGTCAGTAGTGTTTTCTGCATGCCATTTAAATATCAAATATGCTAGAGACCGAGCTCTATGTTTATATCTAACTTTTTGTTACCAAACTGGCAGTGACTGGAACATTTTACCTGTTTTATCAACATATAAACGTCTATTTCTCCACCCATAGCCAAAATAAACATATGTTGTGGGTATTCATTTACTCAGTTAGACCACACGGGGTAATTTGTACACATTTCATTTTGAACTGTTGGAATTATTTGGTTAGCGTCTCTGGACTTGCAAACGAGTGGGTGGGGTACCTGAAGAGGCCTTGTGCAGTGCACAGGTAATTAGCAGTGCTCACTAACATATAAGCATTTCATAAAAAGCCTTTTATCAAGAGCTTTCAAATTAAAATCTTGAAGAGTTTTTCCAGAGCAGGGAACACATTCAGAAGAAGGAACATGGGCCAGACTACGTAGTTTCGGCTAATGAAGCCTCTTCAGATATCTGGTGACGAAACCAGAGAAACGCATACTGTAATTTCTAAATTTTAATTCGGCAGTTGAGTCAGCGACTGATGAGTATAAAAAAAGAGTCCAAATAATATAAAAGACGATGATCTAAAATAAGATCCTGAACCAATCTAAAAATTCAGATTCCTCAGAACATATCCTCTCTAAAAATTCAGATTCCTCAGAACATATCCTCTAATCTCAAAGGACAAAATAAAATATAATCTTTAGTATGGATGATGTACGGGGAGACGTTTTGCGGCCACCACAAGGCACAATACCAGCTGCAGTAAAGTAAAATTAAAATCTTAAAGGGTTCCTAAAGCTATTGTAAATGACATTTCTTTAAAGGAAAATGTATAAACTCAAATTTTCTTGCATTTTTCCTTTGCATTATTGAAACAACATAGGCATGTCAGAAATTATGTTATTCTGAGAATAAACAAAATTGAAACATATCATTTCTGTTGAAAATTGAAACATATTCCCATACGCACAAATGAAAAGCAATAGAATCCACGCAATTTTAAGAGAATCTGAATGGGGGGCCAAAAACGGCCCTTATTATACCAGGTCCAAATTTATGCAAACTGATAACCCAAAACAGACGCAACCCGCTGTTAATGTATCAAATGAATTAATTAGTGGAGCTTCAGATGAGGTTGGGTATTGAAGATAATTTTGAGATATGTTTTCTTATTTCTCATAAAAATATGTTGTGATCCCTCATTAAAACCGTCTCGGCGACCTAATAGGGGGTCACAACATATATTTTGATGAATAAATACGAAAAACTATCTGTAAGTTATCCCTGTTACCACTTCTAATCTGGAGAACTTTATTAGTTCATATGTCAACGTTTACTTCAGTTTTCACAACGTCTATGATTATTCATATCCTATTATGGTTTTGAAAAGTAGACGCACAGACAGTGATACCGATTTCCACATCCTACACCCATTGGAGAGTATGACGAACTCCTGACCATGGTAGGGAAACGGAAACTAAGGTGGCCTGGACACACCTCAAGTTCTTCTAGCTTAGCAAAGTCGATTCTACAAGGCACTATTGAAGCAGGAACACAAGAACAGTCAGACAGAAGAGGATGTGGGAAGACAATTTTAAAGCGTGGACAGGCATAGTCTTTGCCAGCATAACTAGGGCAGTTGAGCAGTTGAAAAGAGGACTATGTGGAAAGGGATTATTGTAAAGTCATCTGTGGTGCTCTAACGGCCTTTAAGGGTTATGGGATAAAATAGAATAGAATAGAAACCCGTTCAATTTTACATTTTACAAACTAAAATTGAAGTTTTAAACATGTTTTATCACGTTAAAACTCAGTTTTAGTCAATTTCGATCAGCTACTTTGCACTTTTTTTTACAGTTCTCACAGTGCGTGTGTATATGTTTATTATTTTCAACATTATTTTCTCTGCAAATTATTTAATGAAAACGAAAAGCGAAAAGTTCTGCCGCACAACCATACATAAACAACTTTTGGGTAGAAATATTAGTATTGTAGTTTTCAAAGTTCCACATAAAGTTAGCTTCCGTAGCCGATAATTATAATTGCTATTCTAGTTGAATAATGAATCTATTTTCTCATTACAGAAGCAAAAACAGAATGATGGTCGATGTGGAGTATGTGGTGATCCTTGGAATTTGCCTCGGCCACGTCCGAACGAAGCGGGAGGTACCTACGGACGTGGCATAATTGGTAGAACATTCTACCCTACCGACCGTTTCATTCCAGTCAAGATACAAGTACTAGCTTCCATAGAGGGTTATTTTGAATTCAAACTGTGCCCAAATAACAACGTGAAGAAGATAGTGACTCAACAATGTCTGGACAAGAACCCTCTAAAGATCTACAGTAATGACAGATGGACAGCCTATGGTACCAGATATTACCCAACCTTGGCACCCAACAAGCCGGGAAACATCAGCCTCGCTCTGGAAATACCGCCAGGGATTACTTGTACTCAGTGTGTTCTTCAGTGGAAATGGCACGGAGGTAACTAGCTGTAATAATGAAGTGCTCAGATAGGTCATACGTTGGAGCGGTATTTTTAACCCTTTTCTGACCAGTGGACCTGTCCATTCTTATTATTTGAATGAATCCATTTCCAGTTTTAGGGGTTTCTGGTGGATATTTTCATCTTCATTGTATTTTGCATTGAAATTCTAATAAGCAAACAGTGTAGACCCTGTTCAGAGGCCGCGTTCCGCGGCGTCTGAACTGGGTCTGCAGTTTGCATACTGTCCCTAAAAGTTTGTAATACCATGTATCATGTATGGCGTTGTTTACGTAATTAGTATTCATGTCACCGTTAACATTTTTTTTTCATATTCATCTACTTTATACCCAATAGACAAAACGTACGCTACTTGGGAAACTCTGATCCTGAAAAACGAAGAAACTGACCATTTTATAATTACGCAGGCTAATCCAACGTGCTATAAGGTTTTTGACATTTACCCTTGCCTAATTAGATTCGCCCTCGAATCTGCCAGGCAACGCGGCGAAACTGATGGCAAATAACATTTTTATGCCCACGGCTCCACTGAGCTGTGGACCCACAATGGCCACCAAATGGCATAGGGGAGGTAACAATCATAGGTCGAACCCATGGCCTCTCGCTTACCATGTGACAGCTGAGTTACGATGTCACTTCGTCTGCCATTGATACTCTTGCCCTACCCTGCTTAATTTGATTTTATTTATTTCTGAAATAGCTCTTACTGATATATGTTATTTTCTTTGAGAGCTTTCATTTCATCTCGCGACAAGGATTGCTTCTGCTGTTTGTTTCTGTTACCATTATTTACTTGCTTACAGCCAGATTCACGTTTTTATTGTTGTTCTTTGCAATTGATATTTCATTATTTGCAGGAAATAACTGGGGCAGATGTAAGAATGGAACATCAGCAACTGGATGTGGTCCGCAGGTGGAATTTTACAACTGTGCCGACATTTCGATCCTAAGCAACAGTGTTCCAGTGACAGGACGCAGGCAGCTGGGTCGCCCAAGTCTCTCTAATGCCATAAGGAATAATATGTTGGTATCAAATGCTGTTGTCTCTTTAGCTAGACAAAACAACCCTACTCCAACCAAACTGTTCACCCCTAATGAGATTGTAATGTCTAATGCACTAAGAAAGGAACTTCAGTCTTTGAGTCTACCTAACACCAAATCCTCAGCTATCTTGAACGGTGTTTTATCTCGACCATCAACCTCAACTAGAGCAGCGATGCCAACAGGTGTCTCGGGAGGCACCCAGGCACCTTCGAACTTGATTAAAGCTCCTAGCAATCCCATGCCAAATAATCCAATTTCACCCTTATTGGCGTCAGTATTAGGCCGTGGAAATGGGCGTGGATTCGGTTCACCAATGATCGGTTTACCGAATATGTTAAAAAACAATCTGATGGCCTCGCAATCATCTGGCATGACCACGGCAGAGTATTTAGCAGCCAGAGCCCTTGCGACAACTCTTCTTGGACAAAACTCTGTCAACCAAAATATTCCGACAACTCCCACGTCCGGAACAAGCAATACATTGGAGAATTTGTTGCTGGCTATGGCACTTAATCCTAACAGAAATGCAGCAGATTATTCCAAATTAGCCATGCTAGCTCCTCTTTTACGAAGACAGATGTCACCGGACAAAGTTCAAACATCTCGCATAAACGACACAACCATGACAAGGCCAGTGCAGAATGGAAGCGTTGCCACCAACGTCATCACGACTACACAGACACAGCCAGCAGTAGTTCCAACAGAAACTTCAAACTATCTGCAACAATTCTTGATAAGTCAGTTGTTTCCATCTCTTGGGCGAGCCGGTCTTGCTGGCGAGTTTGGGCTCAACTTACCTGGAATTATGATCAGCAGGAGTCGATCTGGCGGTGAAGAGGGATCACAAGCGGGGCGTACCACGTCCGGAAGAGGCGGAGAGGAGGCTTCTGAGGGAGGTTCAAGGTCAGGTTCATCCATGTTGGGTGGAAATTTCGGGATGAGTCAGCAACTTCAACTTCTAGCTTCATTGCTGGGTGGAAACAGACATGGAATAGCTGAAAGACAATTCCCAAGCTCACCCTTCGCTGCCAGTGTCCCAGGCATATTTGGGTCCCTGGGTTTAGGTGCTTTGCTTAGTGGAACTTCCGGGAGACCTCAGCAGATGTCACTGACTCCGGAATTAATCCTGCTGTCATCAATGATTGGTAGAAATAGGCGGGGAGGCGGTGAAGGATCAGAAGGTGGTGGGGAGTCGAGACTGTTCGGTTCGTTGTTTGGAAGAGGCGGAGGAGGTGGGGAACGATCGGAAGGGAGATCTGCAGGAGGGAACATGGCGGGAATGTCACCTATGCTTGCTTTAATGCTACAGCAGAATCTGGGAATGGGGCTCGGAGGCAAAATGCAAAGACCTGCGCAGTCACCCCTGTCTCCAGGGATGGGCTTGGCGCCAATGGTTTTCGGCGGGAAAAGCCGTCCACTCCTGAGTACAGCGCTCGGCGGACAAAAGCCAGTGGGTCTCAATACGCCGTTTAGCATGCCGCTCTTTGGTGTAAACAAAGCATTCTCTCAGATTGGCGGACAGAACAGAGACCCACTTATGTCATTAATGAGACCCCGTATTTCCGACTCAAGTTTGATGTCGCCTGGTGTTTCTATGCTAGACCTCTACCGCCTTTTTGGCTTCGGTGGCCGTCGGGGTACCAGAAGAATTGATTAGAACCAGTGTAAAGAAAAAGCTGTCATCAGGCGTATGCAAATTGTATAAGCGTACACCGGTGCTGCGCTCATGGCATGCGTAGGTGAAATTCTCTTTTAGGTGTATGGGCATACCTTAATTTTTTTTGCCATGTTTAGTAAGTGGAAAAAACTTCTATGACTTCTTTTTTGCTTTCCTGGACAAGTCAGACAATCATAATGGAGATCTACTCTTAAAGGTAAGAATTCGCTCCCCATGGAGCAAATTCTTTCCTGTAAGTGTTGACCCCATTTAGAAGGAAGGAACAATGAGCATGACGGAGTTGCTTTCCCGGAAAGTATGTCCATTTACCTTAAACTACAAGATTTAATGACAATATCGGTCATACTAGCTTATTGTTATGGGCATGCTGTTAAGCCGCTGTTGTAACATTACATGTATTTGGTCCTCGGTTACACTTCGGCTCAGGTTTGACAGTTTCACTTTTTAATAGTTTAGTACGCACTGTCATGGTGCATTAAATATTATATAGTATAAACAAGTCTTTTTTTCTTTTCATTCATGCTCTCTAGTTGTTTACATGCTTTTTTTATGTTTGCTGTTGTTTATATGTTTCAAAGCATTACGTGTCTAGAAATGTAAAATTTTATTCATGAAAGGATAAGCTTTGAAAAATAATTCATTTATAAAACGATCAGTTCGGTATATGTACATACGTCAGTTGCTTGAAAGCATCTCTGGCCATTGTTAAAAGTTTGTGAATTGAATGATCTTGTCAGAGTTGAGAGAATACTTCCTGCAGACTGCCATTTTGACAGTGATAGGTGTTGGCATTTTCGCCACGCGCGATCACTGTGAAAAAAAGGTATATCATGAAAAAATTCCAAGGCTATAAGAGGTATGGCCTGTGATTCACAAACTGATAACTGATGGACGGTGGGGCTTGGTGATAAAAAAGCACATATCGACAACGACCGTGCACCACTTTTTGGTGTCGACCGACGTCGACGAATCATACGATTTTTTATTTATTTACAGCTCCAGACGGCTTTCACAATAAAATTGTTTACAACATATGCAGAGCCCTTAGCAGATTAGTCTCCAGCTAATAACTATATAAATGTCATGAAAGTGCAAGCGTCCAGCTGTCTGGTAGCATAAACAGAGTTGTCCAAATTCAGAGATTGGTGCATGGTGTATATGCCATATACGGCAATATGATATATATTCAACACTGCACAGAGTATAGGTTAAAAACCGAATAGTGTCTACCAAAGCTGGACAATTTGAAGGCTTCTTTCAAGAGGATCAAGTTAGTCGTGAGCAGTCACTGTAGATAATGAGCAGTGAGAAACTCAGAGCAGAAAAAGCTAGTTGTGTATAACCACCCCTGGTTAACTATGTACATATAAGGGCTGTTACGAAACAAAAAAGAGCTGTTACGAAACGAAAAAAGACTCATAGTTACCAAACGACCGATTATGACTCTTTTTCGTTTCTTAACAGCTCACATCCTTGAATTCATAGTTAACCAGGTGTGGTTTTATAGTCATTATCAGCAGCAACTGCCAGTCACTGACAGTCAGAGGCTGCTGAAGGCTATTATTCACAACTTGCTGTGGCTGGTAACAATGGGGTGTAGATCACTGCACTGACTGTCGGCAATTTGAAATGATTCTGTCTGGATCTGCTCACTGCTATCTTCCAAGAGCAATAATATCAGGCCAAGTAGGTCTACTTGCCATGGTCGCCATCTTCTTATGTTATTAAAGTTTTCTAAAACATTATCACCGAAATTAATTATTATTCGAAAAACTTCTGCAATTATACAAAATATACTGTCCACAAAAAGTAGGGTATATTAAGATATTAAAAATAGCATAAATAAAAAAACTTATCAAATCCATTTTTTCGATAATACATTTTGCATTACAATTTGGATGGTGTATCCTGTCACGTGATGTGTATGCAATTCGTTTTAGACAAAGCATTATTTTCACACGAATCTGGTATCTGGAATCTGGTACAGATCCTTTTCAGATTATAAATTTACACAGAAACCCTCGCAATGATTCATTTAACAAGTGGAAATTTGGTTTTACACTCTGTTTCGTCAAAATAAAAAGTGCATGACATACATGTAACCGTCTAAATTTTTCGGTGACTCGATGCACCTGTACGGCTTTTGTTTTTGGTTTTCTTCTCAAAATGACAGTTTTGAAGACAGAAAAAAAATCATTTAGCATACTCAACTTAAAAGTGCATGTAAAGATAAGCTTATTTGAAGAATTTGAGATAATTTTTGTTCGAATTTGCCTCATTTTAGTCCTGACTCCCTGACTGAAACACATGTGATAGAATATATCGGCCAAACTTTCATGAAAAGTATCTTAATGGATATTTATCTTATCGATGCTGGATATCACATTTGTTGTAGATGCTACAATTTTTCATAGCTTAATATCCCTACTTTTTGTGAACAGTATATATCTTAATAAATGCTAATAGCGACAGCAAAGATCAGCTCCACATAGACTGTAAAAGTCAAATCATGTACATCTCGCAAAAGACACAAACAAATCCGTATAATCTAGGCAGAGCCTTTATTGGTTCCCGTAGATTTTTCAGGAGCCTTACTTGGTATCTGAAAAAACAGCATAGGCCCGGCTGATCCACACAGTTTTGTTTGCATACATATTAACCCTTAAAGCGCTAAAACCGAAAATGGCTAAAATTGCAAACAGCGTAGATCCAGATGAGGCGGCTCATGATGAGCCGCATCATCTAAGTCTACACTGTTTGCCCTTAAGTCTTTGACTTGTTAATATCATCAGGTTGGACGATTCCATTTATTCTTTTTAATTTGCAGATGTTAAGTTTGTCGTCTGCTTTTTAGCGCTGTAAGGGTTATGCACCCCTGCTGCGTGTCGCGGCTCAAGTAATCTGTTGAGCATGGAAACCCTTCAGAGTGAAAAGTTAACACAACATTAGCGTAGTCTAATCTGAGACTTCGCTGGTCTTATATGCTGTGTTTGTAAGATACCCTCTCAGGATACGATTGGCGGCACATGGTGCGCAGAGGGTGTGGTCAGTAGGAAGGTGAAGTTGGTTTGTTTTTCGTTTTTCGCTTTTCGTTTTTCGCTTTTCGTTTTTCGTTTTTCGCTTTTCGCTTTTCGTTTTTCGACATTCAACTCCTATTTTATCATTCGCACTGAAGCCGAATATCGAATTTTTACATTCGAAATCCTATTTTGACTTTCGAACTTAGGCCGAATGTGGTATTTTGACATTCGCACTGAAGCTGAATATCGAATTTCGAAATCCTATTTTGACATTCGCACTGAAGCCGAATATCGAATTTTGACTTTCGAAATGGTATTTTGACATACGAATTCAGGCCGAATATGACATTTTGACATTCGAAATCCTATTTTGACATTCGAATTCAGACCGAATATGATATTTTGACTTTTGAAATCCTATTTAGCATTCGCACTGAAGCCGAATATCGAATTTTGACTTTCGAAATCCTATTTTGACATTCGAACTTAGGCCGAATATGGTATTTTGATATTCGAAATGCTATTTTGACATTCGCACTGAAGCCGAATATCAAATTTTGACATTCGAAATCCTATTTTGACATTCGATCTTTCGCCGAATATGGTATTTTGGCATTCGAAATCCTATTTTGACATTCGCACTGAAGCCGAATATCGAATTTTTACATTCAAAATCATATTTTGACATTCGAACTCAGACCGAATACATTATTTTGACATTCGAAATCGTATTTTGACATTCGCACTGAAGCCGAATATCAAATTTTTACATTCGAAATCATATTTTGACATTTCAACTCAGGCCGAATATATTACTTTGACATTCGCACTGAAGCCGAATATCGAATTTTGACATTCGAAATCCTATTTTCACATTCGATCTTTCGCCGAATATGGTATTTTGACATTCGAAATCCTATTTTGACATTCGCACTGAAGCCGAAAATGGAATTTTAACATTTGAAATCATCATATTCGGCCTGAATTCGAATGTCAAAATAGGATTTCGAAAGTCAAAATTCGATATTCGGCTTCAGTGCGAATGTTCAAATAGGATTTCGAATGTCAAAATAATATATTCGGCCAGAGTTCGAATGTCAAAATATGATTTCGAATGTCAAAATACCATATTCGGCCTGAATTCGAATGTCAAAAAAGGATTTCGAATGGCAAAATATCATATTCGGCCTGAATTCGAATGTCAAAATAGGATTTCGAATGTCAAAATATCATATTCGGCCTGATTCTAATGTCAAAATACCATTTCGAAAGTCAAAATTCGATATTCGCCTTCAGTGCGAATGTCAAAATAGGATTTCGAAATTCAAAATTCGATATTCAGCTTCAGTGCGAATGTCAAAATAGGATTTCGAATGTCCAAATACCACATTCGGCCTAAGTTCGAAAGTCAAAATAGGATTTCGAATGTCAAAATTCGATATTCGGCTTCAGTGCGATTGATAAAATAGGAGTTGAATGTCGAAAAACGAAAAACGAAAAACGAAAAGCAAAAAACGAAAAGCGAAAAACGAAAAACGAAAAGCGAAAAACGAAAAACAAACCAACTTCACCTTCCTGTGGTCAGGGGCGTGGGTACATGTATTGACTAGTTTGTCCCGCCCTTAACCATCCAGACGTAGACTGTTACATAGTTAAAGCAAAAACTAAAGATCTTATCCTGTTGATTAACATTTTACCTTGTTTACCATCATCACCACGATAAGTATATGCTGGGGCACCCTGGGGATTCTGCTAAATCGCTGTAGTAAACTCTATGCGTTTGTTTCCGTTTGCCATATGAAAGGGTCTTTAGAGGTTTTATAATGTCTCCTTAGTTTTAACTTTGTTCAGGCTGATTCTAAAGGAGCAGTCTCGCCTGGGTCCTCGATGATTTAATATTCTTGCATATTGATCCAAGATTGTAACAATTATTTTACGGTATATTAAAACAAATATGTGGGCGATGCATTCAGTCATGTCAAAACACTACCGCACCATAGCGTCAACTTTAAATCGCCAGAAAAGAGACGACAAAATTTACGTCTGTTAAGTTTCATAAACTATTTTGTCCATTGAGAATTCAAAGACTAGAAGGCAGAGAGTAGATCCAAAATGAGGTGGCTCATGATGAGTCACCTCGCCTGGATTTAGGTCGTTTACGAATTCAACTATTTTCGTCTGTGGCGCTCTTCAAAGGATCGTTAGCGAAAACGAAGACGTTAGTCAAAGTTAGAACGCAGAAAATCAAGTGGGCTTTATTACCATTTTAGCACTATTATAATCATAATAAATTTATTTTATATTATTTATTTTTTATTTTGGCTGAAAAAGAATCTACAGACTTTTTTCAGCTAGAAATGACAGTGATTTTGCGTAAAATGATTTGAAAATATTGGCTGACGCCATCGTAGGTTTTGAACAACCTCACTTTTTTTTCCACTCCAGGGGCGTAGCTATGGGCAAGTCTAGGGATGCTTCGTATTGTCATGTCTATTCTTGTGTCCAACTTACAAAACGTCAGCATGCAAATGCGCAGGTGCTTGTCGGAACTTTATCAGTTTCAATACACATCTGCATATTTGCGTATAGGCAGCTACGTCCTTGCACTATTTTAAAATAGTTTCAATTGGAAGCTCTTTGTAAGAGGTGAAAGCAATCTTTGGATGGCTGTTGTACGGAGATGACTTACCCTTAAAGACCCAAAAACAAAGAAAAATAATGAAAAAAAAAACCAACAACAACAACAAAAAAAAAACAACAACATTGTTTGCTTTCTAGTCTTTGAATCTCCATTCTAATAAAGCTTGGACAATTTTTTTTATCTATTTTATTAATTTATTTTTATTGAAAATTTTCAGATGTATATGTTCTGCGCAAAGTAAGAACCGGTACAATTCCGGAATTGTCCTGCGCAAAGTTGGAATTCTCACTTTGCGTCGCAATTCCGGTACAATTCTAGAATTGCGCAAAGGATTCGGTTGGTTTATTGAACAGGTTCAGTGGGAATTTTCGGGACAAGTGAGAGTCGTGTGTTTTATTGAAAGAGAAATACACAATGTATGGAGATGATAACAAAGTCATGAGATGACGATTTTTCTTTATCTTTTTTTTTTTCTTTTTTAATATTTGCATAAGTGTAGCGTTAAGAAATCAACTTAAAAATCTGTATTAGCTTCTTTACATGAACCTACTTCTTCTTTTCAGTTTTTTTTTTCTTTCCTTCATAGTCGTTGTTATTGTTGTAATTCTGAAATCAACTTACTCAAGAGGCTCAAGGGAACGGATCCCTAGTAATCTCAAACTAAGCATTATTCTCACTTTGTCCCGATTCCCACTTTGTAAAGAGACAATTCCGGAATTGTCTTGCCCAAGGTAGGAATTCCAACTTTCCGCAACAATGTGAGAATTCCAACTTTGCGCATGCAGTACAATTCCGGAATTGTACTGATTCCTACTTTGCGCAGAACATATACATGTTGTCGTTTGCTGTTTTGGCACTTTAGGGTTAAGGTACGTGTTTCATGTGATCTGGCACATCTATCATGGATTGAACAAGGATTTATCTTCTTTTTTTTAATCCACAAAATGATAACTAATAATTTCACTTACAACAAGGATGAGCAAACAAATGACTTGTCATATGGGCACGTCCTTGTAATGGTTATTAAAAACAAGAAACAAATCTTGGATGGGCACTACCTTTCATTGAACTTGTCTTAAGACATATGCGATCTGCGCATGCTTATACCAGCCAATGCTAGTGAGCAGTCCGGTCAGAACATGCACATGCACTTCGCCCATGCAAAATCTGGATCTTCAGTTAAATTTTAAAACGAAAAATGCCCGCCGTCCTGGCCTTACCGCTGCCCTGAGCACAGACATTAAGACCAGTTTCTCGGGACACTACTAGCATTGGGCAACACATGAACATTCACAAAATGACAATAGACAAAAACCAGAAGAAGGACCAGACTAGATTTCTGCAGGTCTGATCAGTGTCTATGATTCTACCGACATATTAACTTGAATGTAAAAACCATATAAAGCGAATACATGCATAGAGCGGTCTTAACCAACCAGCACATGTAAACCGAGCACTCATAATCTCATATCCCAACATGTCCATTTTCCTCGGCACAGCCTCTTACATATTTTGCGTAACATGCTCGAGTGCGTAAGTCGCATCACGCTTTTAAACAAACCACACGTTAGCTACGACATATCATTTGACGTAACACTAAATACAAGCGCGTTAAAACTATAAATAAGCGTCAGTGTAGTAACATTGCAGTGAGTTGGAAATGTTATTCTGTCTGAAACCACAAAATAGTGGAACATCATTGTTTTAGGTTGAAATTAAACGTACAGTTTGGATAAAGTTAAATACTACAAGACATAAGGAACATTACATTACTCTGTTGATTTAGGGCAATTTTATTTATTTGTTAAAAAAAAATAAAGTAAATATAAAATAAAGAAGCATATATCAATTTGATACTGATTTCAACACAGAAATATTGTTACTCGAAGAAAACAACAGCATTTCGTAACGTGCATAGAGTCCAATCGCAGTGAGAAGATGCGGAACGTCGCCCTAAGTATCACAGTGTTGCTGGTTCTTATTGAGTACGCCACGGGTAATGGACGAATGCTTGTTCCACCCCAACGCTCCAGTCTCTGGAGAGATTCACTGACCTACTATAAACCTTTGGTTGCCATTAACTACCAGGATCATACACTGAACTGTGGTGGATTATGGGTAAGCTATTACATTTGCTTTATATTTACTTTTTCATATAAATACACATTATGAGAAGACACAGTCAGATCCCCTTCCCCCACAACCCACTTGCAGCACTCATTCCCCTAGGAAAAACGGACATGTTTTTTCATTGCAAAATTGTCCCTAGGATTTGTCTATGTATAGCCAATTTTTCAGGGGGAAAATCATCTAAACGTGTCACAGCATAACCGCTCCCTCCTCCTCCTCCCCCCCCCCCCCCCCACCCCCACCAGCCACCACACGCACACTCCTAATAGTAGAATTTCCTCTGGTGATAGCAAGTTTCTATATAGTGTAAAGAGGAATTTGCTTCCCGCCCGCTAAAAAAAGTGTAGTCCATCAATAAAAGGAAATGTGAATTATATCGCCTGATAAGAATAGTGAGCACGAGTGCCTATCTTATCTGTATTTCGACACAGCTACATGTAAGAACAAAATATCAGCTATTGGTATTTTGCAGAGCGAAACGGAACAGAGAAATTCTACGGAATAAATCGCATTGTTAATGTATTAGATAGAGAAAGGTAAGCTTATAATCAAAGAGTTTTATTCCGTAAAATAATAGGCAAATAAAGCAACTAAATTCTGTTCTGTTCCGTAAAATACCGATGCAAACTTTTCGTCTGTGCGTACATGTACAATGTGTGCGCCTTCTGCAAGCTTCCTTGGGTATGTAATTACATGTATGTGCTTATCTGCATATGCCTGTGGGTTTGGTAAGAATATAAATAGCTATGGAGAGAGGGAGAAATCATTTTCTATTTTAAAGAAACGCAAATTTATATTTGCATGCATTTGTCTGTATGCTTGTCCGTCTGCTGATTGAAAAAAGTAGTTATAATCAGATGACTTATAAAATGATGCCATATTCTTTGTAGCTATTGGCACGCAAGACAAACTGTAGACTGTGATGCCATCCTTTTTTGTGTGTTTTTGTGTGTGTCTGCATGTTCATGCGGGAGTGAATGGTTTTTTGTGTGTATATACGCGCCAACAAACGTGTATATGTGTATAAGAGGAAAGGAATTCAGCGCTGATATATCGAATACTCCTATACACAGTATCCGAACGCACTGTACCCTCTCTTCCGGTTTTCATAGCGTTGAATTGAGAGTACAAAATTCGCTTATAACCAGTAGCCGGAAATCATTATGTTTTGAGTTTTTATCCGGAATCTACTGCGTCATTTATAGTTATTCAGCTTCGAAAATGTAAAGAGGTAAGTTTAATATAATTTTCTCTTCGGTCTTTTACTTTATTGCCCTGTACAATGAAAAACTCCTTGCCGTCGCAGATTTTTTTTTCCGAACAGCTTAATTTAACACGAGATTGTGTCGTGCAAAACTTAGCTATCATTCTTTTATAAAAACAAAAAAATGTAGATTGATAACGCCTTCCGTTCATTCTAAAGATTTTTTTTATAAAACATGTAAGAAAATGCGCAAAATGGTTTAAGAATCATGCCAAGGGCGATTTGAATACTGTACCAATTACTACCCACCCTTACACGACATTGTTCAGGGTAATAAAGTAAAAGACCGAAGAGCAAATTATATTAAACTTACCTCTTTACATTTTCGAAGCTGAATAGCTATTAATGACGCAGCAGATTCCGGATAAAATCTCAAAACATAATGATTTCCGACTACTGGTTATAAGCGAATGTCTGTACTCTCGATTCAACGCTATGAAAACCGGAAGAGATTGTACATGTAGTTCGGATACTGTGCTATAGGAAGGCAAAAAGTGGCTACGGCTGAGGAATGTCTTATAGCCATTTTTCGGAGGGGAAGGGGGAAACTACTCTCTTACAGTCACTGTGTACCGGGACAGTGTTTTTGATGATTCAAAAGTTCTAAGAGAATGGTTTGTCCGCCAGCATAGGAGATAGTCCACGAGCATTAACGAGTAGATTATCTATTAGACAGGCAGGCAAATTATATCCTACTAACTCCCGTTACTAGTGTAGACTTTTTTCATACTAAAGTTCATTTTTCGTATGATTAGAGTGCTCTCCTTTGAAAAATTCGCTTGAAAAATGGCTTGACTAAATGGTCTAGTTATGATTTTTCAAACAAGCCAACAAAGGAAAATATTACTAAGCATTCGTTGGTGACAAATAAAAAAAGTGGCAAATAATCCACGTATATTTTGTGACATGACAGCCCTTTATTAACGTGCATGTACATGTAGTTCAGTAAAAAGAGGAACCGAATTCATATCTACACGGAGGTAATACCAATCTCCTTATCTGTGCGGTCGATCGATCCGGTACTATATAACACGCCTACTAATCGCTCTCATGTGAAACCACGGTTCAGAACGTCAATCCATGAGAGGAGTTTCCAGTTTTGAGAACCAGGCTGTCGGTGCCAAGTTTTTGCGTATATTTTCTATATGCTAAACTGTCCATCATGGAAAGTTTACTTCCAACGTTTGGATTCACGCATACAGTAGTTCTGTTCACTTCTTTGCGACTGACAAGGCCAAAGACTCAAAATCAAGCAAGAGAATGAGACTTTTCCCATCATGTTTATATCGCCGAGATTGACCTTGAACACATGCTCCGCCGTACTGAATGCATATCTGGAAAAATGCCAAGACAATGTGCCTAATCCTTTCACGTGCCGAAGAAATAATCTATATGTGACAAAATAGCAATCTTATATTTTGCATAAATAGTTTTCATAGAAAATAAATACCTCAAACCTTGTGCCAATGTCAAATTTGTTTACGATTTTGGCTCCCCTTTTGCAAAACCGGAAACTCCTTTCATGGACTGACGTTCTGAACCATGGTTTCGCATGAGTGCGATTGGTAGGCGTGATATAAAGTGGCTCGGCTTTTAACTATGTACCATTCTCAGTTCCTGACTTTCATAATCCGACTCTGTGTTGACATTCATAATCCGACTCCCGGATATTCACAACTTGATTCCCGGAATACCCGCGCCAACCCTGTGATATCGATAAATCGAACCATAATAACCAAAAATTTAATCATGGATATCCACAAATCGAATACCGGATATTGGACATCTATAAATCGAACCATAGACACCAAAATCCATACCACGGACACCCACAAATCCAACCATCGAACCATGGACACTCAAAGAATCAAACCATGGACATCCATAAATCGAATCATGGACATCAAAAAATCAGGTGAATATTGGGCATCCAAAACTTGTATCATCACAGTGTATAAGCGGACAGTCACCAAATCGGAAGCGACAATTGACTGTACACCCGAAAATCATTAGTGACACATAAACAACTTGTGAGGTGAAACGGTCAAAAGCAGGTAAGTCCTTATCGAATTTGTTCTTTTAGATGCGGTTTTCGACATCGGGGAGAGAATTGGATGTACTTCACCTGTAGCATTGTCAGTTTGACATATCACCACCCGATCTCTGTGTAAAAATCAAGTTTTCCTGCTTAATCACCAGTTTTGCTTTATTTTCTGTCGATCGACACGGACAATCGGGATTAAAAAGACTAGAATTATGGCATCATTTCTGTTAAAACCAAAATAAAATCATCGCTACACCTTTATCCTGTGATATCCAATAGCTGAACCCATCGAAACATTACTTAAAACAAATATATTGCCTCCTGAATCGCACACGTTCGTTTCATTCGACTGTCCGACTAGTGACAACTGTACCTAATCATTAGCGCCATACCAAGAAACAAAAACTGTCCGACTAGTAGTGATTGTATTTTCACATTCATGACGATCATTTTCAACAAATGCTTGAAAAAGGTAATAAAAATATCGTTTTGGATGCTTCCACTGGGATCATCATTTGGGGAGAAGGCTATCAAGCATTTCTTGATAAAGAAATGATCATATGGCTAAATTTTTCTCTGTCAACATTTCAATCAAAATTGTGACCTAGCCGCTTACCGTTTTTGTGGTGCGTTACTGGTTTTCAGAAATTTGCATTTTCCGTCTTCCGGTACCGTTTAAGCAACCATCAATGCAATAAAAAGTAAAGAAAGCTACATGTAAACCCCAACCACCCCTTACCTGTAAAAATACATTTTGACCTTAATTATTATTAATCGATCAATTTTCTAAGCAAATTCTGTGTCTGTGAAGACAAACTCAGTGAGCTATGTCTCAGAAAATCGATGGTCATTGGTCAAATACCACAATTAATACATTAATAAGCGAGCTTGGAGTTTCGAGTTTCCGGTTGGACTGGAGGAGAAAGGTCAAAGGTCACGATAGGAAAAATCCGATAGGTTATCTTTACGGTTACCTGTTCAGTCGATATAAAACACTTTCATGATTAAAAATCATTGATATGATTGAAAATTGTTTTCAACTCAGAGAAAATGGATATCCACAAGAGTAGCATAGGGTATCAATGTAGATCTAGGGGACAATATTGTGCCGTTTGTAAAATATGTTTTCATAACTTTTAAGCTGCTAGTCTGACCATTGAGATTAGTTTCAACCGTTGAAAAACACATTCAAAGTACATTTTCTTTATACAGAAAAATTCAGAAACACTCTCAGTATTTTCAAGTTATTTCAAATCTTACGAATAAATCATTGAGCCTGTCATGCTAATCTGTGCAAATTTATGGTAGATATAAACAGCATACTGGACTTCTGAAACAAACTCAATCCAGTAGAAGTTCTTACCCTCCGTTGTCGTTATATTTCGATAAAGAATACATAAGTAAAAATATTTACTAACACATTTTCTGCTCAATAAGACTTACAAGAAAATCGTCGCTAGTCGTTCAACACCATTTTTTGTTTTTGTCACTAGTCGGACAGTCAAATGAGACGAACGTGTGCGATTTAGGAGGCAATATATTTGCTTTAAGTAATGTTTCGATGGATTCAGCTATTGGATATCACAGGATAAAGTTGTAGCGATGATTTTATTTTGGTTTTAACAGAAATGATGCCATAATTCTAGTCTTTTTAACCCCGATTGTCCGTATCGATCGACAGAAATTAAAGCAAAACTGGTGATTAAGCAGGAAAACTTGATTTTTACACAGAGATCGGGTGGTGATATGTCAAACTGACAATGCTACAGGTGAAGTACATCCAATTCTCTCCCCGATGTCGAAAACCGCATCTAAAAGAACAAATTCGATAAGGACTTACCTGCTTTTGACCGTTTCACCTCACAAGTCGTTTATGTGTCACTAATGATTTTCGGGTGTACAGTCAATTGTCGCTTCCGATTTGGTGACTGTCCGCTTATACACTGTGATCATGGAACCTTAGACATACAAAAGTGAGGTTGTCGCCGTTTTACTATTTATTCCCTATTAATGGACATTCATTGTTTGACCCTTAACATCCAAAATCCGGACTACAGATATCCAATATCTATTGCGATTCCTGGATAAGCCAAATCCACAATAAGTCTACAAACATACGTTCTAACCTGTGTTTGAAAATCACTATCATAGGTTTATTGGTTTCTAACATGGAATTAGAAAGATCTCAAAATTTTAACGATTCATGGACATCCAAAAGTCGGGAATAAAACATGAATAATATTAGTTTGGTCTTCAGTTTTAGCAATTCAAATTCGTACCAATTTTGTTCGCGTGGTCAAAGAAAAACAGAACTAACACGATGTCGTCTGATAAAACAGACTGAATGAAATTGTTTTTGGACGATATTTTATGTATGCAGATATAAAACCTATGCTTTAAATTAGGTTAATTTATTTAAAAAAAAAGGATAAAAAATAGATATAAGGAAAAAAACACTGGCAAGAAGTCAGTGACACTGTAACCGAGCCGTACGAAGCGGACATGTGTTTTATCATCTATATTGCGAACCTGTCGTGATCCTTAAAGCGCCAAAAGCAGACCACAAAATTAACTTATGTAAATTTCAAAAGAAAAATATTATTTCGTCTTGAGAATTCAAGGACTAGAGGCCAACAGTGTTGCTCCAGATAAGGCAGTACATCATGAGCTACACTTGTAAATTCAACTATTGTCGTTTCTGGCTCTTGTTAGTCGCTAACGCGCAGGCTAAAGACCCTCATGCGCACATGCACGACAGTTTATGGCATGACATTAACTGAGCTAGTATAATTCAGAAAGAAAACGAATTGCGCATGCCCTGTGGGACTAGACTGTGCATGCGCTCAAGCTGATCTCTACATGCGCAGTTGTATTTGGCCCAAAAGGTGCGACTCAGCTGCTAGACCACTAAACGCCCTGTAAAAAAGTAACGGTTCACAGAGGTCATTGTGGTTATTTTGACTTTATTAATATGATTTCCATTTTAAATTAAATTACTCAAATACTTTGAAACAATAACTGCATTAGCTTATACAGTATATCATGGACTTATTTGCCCTATGCGGACATGTGTTAACATACGCTGTCTAAAATTGTGTCATTTGGCAGATTTATTAAAATTTCCATGGGGATGTGAAACACGAAAAAGAATCCAAACAAATATGCAATTGTAATTGAGATACAACAGAATAAGGGTGGGTACTGAGACAATCTAGTTCTATCCCTTATGATTTTTCAATTTCGGGCGGTTGAAATGTTATATGAGCAGCTGTAGTCAAAATATTTCCAAACTTGTATATTGTGGCGGTATATCTCAGGGCAGAACGTAAGCCCAGCTTGCTCAGTCTCAGAGACTGTTATTCTAATTGTATTCTGCTTGCTGCGATTAAAATAGGTAATATATCCTATGGAAATGTTTTCATATACAAACTTATATAAATGAAGTACACAACAGTCTGTATATTTGAAATGTATGTACAGTGGCTTTCAACAGACATTTTACTTGTGGTACACGCCGAACAAGAAAGAAAGAAAAAAAAAACAATAATACTTCAAACATTATTAAAAAAAAAAAAAAACACCGGATAAATATATTTTGGCCCGTTCTTTTGAGGTTAGGTAAATGTAGATAGTAGTGATATCCGCGACTTACAAACGTTGTGCAAAAAAAAAACACGGATTTAAGGGCTTGTATTCTACACTGTATACAGTACAATTTGCCGGTTTGAATCATGCAGGCTTGATTGGATCATGTATATATATATGTTTCTTTATAATTACAATTTATTTCAGAAACTCAGCGAGAACGAAGGAAAATGTGGAGTGTGTGGAGATGCTTGGGACACCCCAGAGCCACGCCCAAACGAAGCTGGGGGTACCTATGGACGGGGCGTAATCGGGCGGACATACTCCCTCGACAAGGGGTTTATTGATGTAGATATAGAAGTTATGTCCTCAGTTCAAGGTTACTTCGAGTTCAACATTTGTCCGAACAATGACATAACTCAAAGAGTCTCCAGGGAGTGCCTAGAAGAGTATCCATTGAGAATTATGAGTAAGGATACACAGTTATCGTACGGCAGACGATATTATCCAGAAATACTTCCAGGGAAGCCGGGACATGTTAGCCTCGCTTTGGAAATACCAGAAGGCATGACGTGTACACAATGTGTTTTGCAGTGGCGATGGCATGGAGGTATGATTCGTTTCTTCTATTTATACAGCCAATATACAGACATACGTGATTTACGTCTTACATAAGTTTACACAACGAGCTTAGAACAAACTGCAACTATTATCAAATATAGACTTAAGAATGAGCTTAAGCAGTTTTTTTCGCACAGGAAATACTGGAAACCCCATCAAAACGGTCTGCTTCGTGGTCAACTTTTTTATTCAGTCTGAATGAAGTCTTGTAGAATCCAGAACAGAGCGTTTACAAGTTTCAATGTTAAACCCTCCCCATTTTTCGTTTAAACTTTATTGTATTTGTATAAACATAAATACATCTAAACACATTTCTAAATACAATATTTCCCATTTTTGAAGCGACAGCAACAATCATGTATATCTAGAACACCAATTCCTACTTTCAGTTTCGGAAATCGAGGGCAAAAGCAAGAGCTATGAATCCCACGATAAAGCCACGAATATCGTTTGAAAGTACTCATAAACACACTCCTTGCACTTCATTTCGACAGAAAGCATAAAGAAACGAAATAATTTAGTAAAACTTGAATTTTCGTCGTTTCTTCATTCAAAATGGTGTAAGAAAATGACGCAAGGAAATATGTGATTGTCTTCCCTGTTAAGGCGTACTGTAAATGCACAAGAATTGCCATACAAACTGCCACATCGAGTTTTTTCAAAGGGCTGTAACTCTGCTAAAAATCATCGGAGGGTAACCTCCAAATAATATGCGCCATTCCACATTGTAGTCTTACTATTAACAAAGTTTCAGCTTCACTGGATGAAAACTGTAGGAGGAGTTATCCGGAAACGAATATGTATGCTAAAAACTTAGTAAGGGCTGTAACTCCGCTATAAATCATTGGAGCATAACTTCGGAATGATATGCGCTGGTCCACCTCAGAAGTCTTGCTATATACCTTGTTTCAGCTCGATCGGATGTAAACTGTAGGAAGAGTTATCCGGACACGAAAAGTTAACGGACGGACGGGTTCCAGCGCCATAACACAATACATTTTCAAAAGGGCGTTTAATGAACCAACAACAGACTGACCGCCAGGGAATCCATTATACTCTTCAAGTTATAGAATAAACAAATACAAAATAATAAATAAATAAACAAATGAATAAATTGATTATTAATTCACCTGCAAATTCTTGTTTCAGTATCCTTCAGCTTAAGAGATATAAAATGTTTCGGTTATTTATTTCCAGCTAATAACTGGGGAAAGTGCGATAACGGGCGATGGGCGAAAGGTTGTGGACTCCAAATCGAGTACTATAACTGTGCTGATATTGCCATAACAGAAAACGGTGCACCAGATAATCAGAAAGAAGAGGTGGGACCAAAGCCAATAGTTGTTGTTAAGCCAAAAAGTGAAAACATTACATCAACAACTATAGGTACAACAAGCGCTGCTCCAGTAACTACCAGTGCTGTTCCGATAACTTCAACGATTTCAAAATCCCAGACAGAAAGCACAAGCAGTTCACAAACCTCTGCTAGTATTTCAACTCAGGCTCAAGAACAGCCGACCGAGACAAAACAAACTGGGGAAACAACAACAGTTAAGCAGGCTGTCGACTCCACGACACAGCCTCTAGTAGAAACACAAACAGAAAAGATAGAAAAAGAAACAACAATAGCAAATAAGACGGAAGGCAGCGAAGTTAAAAAAAGCACAACAGAGAAAGAAGCAAATGTGGAAAACAAAACTGAGATAAGTGAACCGTCTGCAATAAAAAAAACTGAGACTGGTGAACAGGCTGTAACAAATAAGACTGCAACAGTTGAAATATCTGCAACAAGTAAAACTGAAACTGGTGAAACATCTGCTGCAAAAAAGACTGAAACCGGTGAAACATCTGCAGTAAATAAAACTGAGACTAGGGAAACATTTGAAACAAATAAGACTGAGGCTGGTGAACAACAGTCTGCAGCAAATAAGACTGAGACTGGTGAAACATCTGCAGTAAATAAAACTGAGGTTGGGGAACAGTCTATAGAAAATAAAACTGAGTCGGGAGAACAGTCTGCAGCAAGTAAAACCGAAGTCGGTGAAGCTACAAAAGCCACAGTAGAGAAAGAAGCAACTGCTGAAAATAAGACTGAGACAGGTGTAGCAGGCACAGCAAATAAAACTGCGGCTGGTGAAACATCTGCTGCAAATAAGAAAGAGGCTGGCGAAATACCTGCAGTAAATAAGACAGAGGCTGGTGAAATACCTGCAGTAAATAAGACAGAGGCTGGTGAAACACCTGCAGTAAATAAGACAGAGGCTGGTGAAACACCTGCAGCAAATAAAACTGAGGCTGGTGATACACCTGTAGCAATTAAGACAGAGGCTGGCGAAACACCTGCAGTAAATAAGACAGAGGCTGGTGAAACACCTGCAACAAATAAGACAGAGGCTGGCGAAACACCTGCAGTAAATAAAAAAGAGGCTGGTGAAACACCTGCAGTAAATAAGACAGAGGCTGGCGAAACACATTCAGCAAATAAGACAGAGGCTGGCGAAGCACCTGCAGTAAATAAGACAGAGGCTGGCGAAACACCTGCAGTAAATAAGACAGAGGCTGGTGAAACACCTTCAGCAAATAAGACAGAGGCTGGCGAAACACCTTCAGCAAATAAGACAGAGGCTGGCGAAACACCTGCAGTAAATAAGACACTTGCAGCAATTAAGACCGAAGGCGGTGAAGCTGCGCAAGGTACAGTAGAAAAGGAATCAACTGTTGCTAACGAGACAGAGGTCGGCAAGGCTACACAAGGTGCAGTGGAGAAAGAATTAGCCACAGCTAGTAAGATCGAGGGCGGTGAGGCTACAACAGGCACAGCAGATAAGGAACCAGCTGTGAATGCTACAGAGGCCGGTGAGGCTGGAAAAGGAACAGTACAGAAAGAACAAAGTGGAGCAAATGCAACAGAAGCTTTGAAGGGTAAATCAGAGAAAGAACCAGAAGCAGCAAACGTAACAGAGGCCGGTGAGGTTATAAAAGGCGCAGCAGAGAAAGAACCAACTTCAGCAAATGCAACAGAGGCCGTTGAGGTTACAAAAGGAACAGCAGAAACAGAACAACCGTCTGCAGCACAAAATGAAACGACAGAACAAAATAATACTGAAGGTGTCGATAAGTCAGAAAATGCGAACCTCGAACAACCACAAAGCATAGTTAATGGTGCTTCAAACGTCGTTGAAAAACCATCAAAACCTGATGTGTCTCCAATAGTAAGTGGTAATGTTGTGCCAGAAGGTTCTAATACTGGTCCAGCCAAACAAGATCCTTCAAAATCACAAACTGTAGACATTGACTTTAACATTCCTGAAGGACTTGCTCACAAAGAGAAATTATTACGGAACGAACCATAAGGTTAATACAGCCAACTCTCGATATCTCATAATCGAAGTCCATCTGGAGCTGCTGATAGACATCAGTAGCTCCAGATGAACTTCGATTTTCTAGATGAACTTCAAAGTAAATTTTCTGGTCCCAGAAAATTTTCTTTGAGATACCAGTAGTTTGAAATAACAGGAGTCGAAAAGTAAATAAAAACAGGGAATGTGTCCAAACTATATTCTTTGATATAAGAGGGTATTTTGAGATATCAGTGTTTGAGTCAACTGTGTATTTCACTGACAGAAATGGGCAATACAAGGCCCACAACGTAAGCTTGATGGCAAATAGCAGAGATTTTTTGGAGCTGTTTGAATATGGGGAACGTCCAAGGCGTAAGCAGTATTTTGCACTTCGTTGCTATTTTTTTCTCTCTCTTCATTTATTTTATTTTTTTCATTTTCATCTTATTGTTGTTGAGATTATAAGTGATAAGTACGTCAGATCACTGGTGGCATTTTAAAGTGAAAAGAAAACATTTTTCCCCAAAAGACACAAAATGTTCATACTTGACCTACTATGATCAAAATGCGTGCTTGCGTGTGTGCTTCTGTATGGATGTTCGAAGAGACAAGCATTAATTTTAAGAAAACAGATATGCTTGAAAGCCCATGAAAGAAATATATATTAAGGTGATTGGGTACACTTTCAGGGCAAGCAACCCTGTCATGCTCATTTTTGCCGTCTGTCTCAAATGGGACCAGCACTTTAAGAAAAAAATTCGCTCCTTTAGGAGTAGACTCTCTTTTCGGAAGGGCTTAGTCCTCTCGGGAAGCAAAAGTCTCCCTTTTGAAAATGGCGTTTAAAACATGGCGGTGTATCCATACACCTTAACTTGATTTCGTAAGATATATTAAGAATATTTAATACACTTTCGGGGTGGGGTAGGGTGGGGGGGGGGGTGGCGGGGGGAATGTAACTCTGCCATTTTCACATTTGACCGCCTTTTCAATCGAGATCGAGTCTTAAAATGAAGAATCCGCTTCGGACACACTAGGAGCAAAGTCTTTACTTTAAATGTAGGCCCTTTTCTGGAACGGTTCAAATAGGAACCACAAAATTGTTTCGTGTCAGATAATATGGCGGAAAATCATGGACGTGTACCCCCACCACCATACGCAGTGGATGCCCAGGCTGACCCGAGTCTTCGCTGGGCGCACATGCCACTTTGTTGGTTTTGTTGTGTCGCGGCTCAAATATGTTGGGTGATTGGCAATCCTAGGCACTGGTACTGAATCCGCAGGCTGTTTCTGCAGTCTGATCTAGGGGTTTTCTGTTCGCATAAGGTACGAGAATGATACTTAGGAGAAGAACGAAATATTCTACAAACGACCTTGTATGATTTGGGCCATATTTCGCCCCCATATGTATGAATTTACAGAATTGTATATTTTTTTACCTCTTTTCATGTCATATTTGTTAAAACCTTTAACCATCAATTGAGGTTCAAATATTCTACATTTTTTTCTGTTTTTTTTTTTCTGCACCTCCATTTGTACCCAAATTAGCTGATTCTAGGCATTTTGTACCATTTTTCGTTTGCTTTTAGGCTTGAAAATACGTCAGCGCATAAATGTATACAGCTGATTTTAGCAAAATAATACGCTGACACTTACTTTTATACTTATTGTTTACAAAATCCTTGCATTTTCCAGTTACATGTATCTCAAAAGAAAAATGCCCATAGCCCCGCCCCTAGACAAAGCAACCATATGTTGTGGGTATTCATTTTCTTAATTAAAACTATTTGGTATAATTTAATTTGATAAGTTGAAATATTTTGTTAAAGCATTTCTAGACCAGTAAAATCGAGTGGGTGGGGTGTCTGGACAGGTCTTGAACAGTACACAACGTATTAGCAGTTCTGTACCATTTATTACCGAGTCACCAAAACGCTGTTATCAGTTATTCTTTGTTATTAAAGGAAACTTTTTTTTTCCCTTTGAGTTTTCTTTAAAATTATTGAACAAAACAGGCATGTCTGAAGTCATGTTACTCTAAGGATTCACTAGGAAGAAACATATTATGAACCTGTGTATACTCAGATGATAAGCAACAGAAACCATGTAATTTAAGGTAAATTTGAACAGAGGGCAAAAACGATCCAGATCATACCAAGTCCTTTATATGTTGTACTCAATATATGTTGTGAAAAAGTGATATGCTTAATTAAATCAAGAATAAAAAGGTTACAAAACAAGAAGAAAAGCACATGCTAAAATGCATGCGTCTGTGAACAATCATGTTTGACAGCTCTTTGAAGTGTGTGTGTGTGTGTGTGTGTGTGTGTGTGTTTTCCATGTACATTTATTTATTTGTATATGTTATTTGTATATCTTTATTTTCATTTTCGGAGTTGCTATTTACTGTTAACTGTAAATAGCCAATAAACGTTAAAATGGCTATTTGCAGTTGACTGTTAATTGCCAAAAAACGTTAATATGGCTATTTACAGTTAGCCTCTGCCTTTCATTTTATCATATCTTATTTATCAAGTAGAAACTAAGTATACGGTAGCGCAGTATTGTTAGTGTTTTTACAGCTTGAATTTTCGAATCCTGGGTCTGCACTGTTTGCTTATGTTCCCAAAACGGTTTTCCAGTCTAAAAGGGTTAGATTTTTTGTGCATCTGACGTGACGTAACGTAACTCTGCAAAACCAGTTCTGTTTATGCTCGGCTTAGTCTGTGCGTGTGCAAAGAATGATGGGCATAAATGGATTATTGGATATGCGTACTGCACTTGCTCACGCAAGTGCAGTATGCATATCCCATAATCCATTTATGCCCATCATTTGAGGGATGCCTGGTTTATTAATTATTGTCATTTTCATAGACTGTTCAAATTTTTATACAAACAGTGAAAACCCTGATCAGACGCAAGAGTCTGTGCCGTCTTATGTGGGTCTTGACTCTTTGCCTTTCTTCTGTTTATGGGATGCTAGACATTAATGGGTTGGCAGGTTTTCTTATTTCGCAGAGTTGGTTCTTTTCGTTTGGTCGTTTTTTTTTTATTTATATTTACTTTTTTATAATCTGCATGGCCTAATTTAATTGTAACATTTTTTAAAACAGTAATATTTGTCTTCTGTGTCTTGTTTTATTTCCATTTTCTGTCGTAATATATGTCACATTATATGTAAATATAATAATATGATTGACGTCATGACGTTCTGAGAAAGCAGTCTTCGGGGACATACAAAACGAGCATGCCCAAATGTGCAGACTGGTAAGAACAAATACTTTTTTTAAAGGCAAGCTTTGAACATTCTAGATTTCTAAAAGCAAAATAAGTATGTCTTGACCAGACTGTGCATGTGCTATATGACTTAAGCATGAGCATAATTGCACGTGGCCGAAAACTGGTTTTGTCACGGCATTCCACTTCATATGTAAATATTCTATTAGGTATGTCTCCTTTTTTGTTAAAATTAAGATTTATGACCTTAATTGTGATGCACAGTACAAAAAAGGACACAAGACGCCATGTAGTATTCAAGAAATGAAATCCTTTCTTATGCTTGAATCATAAAATGCGATAATAAAATATGTATTTCTCTTTTTATCTCATGTGTTGTCATTAAATGCATTTTTCATGTTATTTTATTTTACTGCATTTTATAAACAGGAAACATTAATCAATCCACAGAGAAAATTCTGCTCTTTAGAATAATCAGTCACCGCAAGGCTTTTCGCGTTAATTTGGCGGAATGCATTTCTTTTCCTTAATTATTTAAGTTGCCAAAACATCTATATTTAGGGGTTGATGCTGCCAAAAAATGAGGAAAAAAATGAAAATTTGCTCCTATCGCCTCATAAGTCCAGATGTGACGACAGATTGTTTTGTACACAAACGCGTGTTTGCCAATAGACAAGTTGTTTGTGCTAACTGCTTAATTGGCTTGGTTTCTATAGCAAGAGAAAAGCTGAAAATGGTCGCGACGCAAGAAAACCAACAAAGTGTTTGTGCGCCCAGCACAGACTTAGAATAGCCTGGGGATTCGCCCAGTCTGATCACTCTTCCTTAAACGTTTGAAGGGTAGCTAAGAGTCTAAGCTGCCTTCATGCGGACAGAGGAGACTCTGATTAGACTGGGCGGATGCCCAGGCTGATCTGAGTCTGAGCTGGGCGCACAACCACTTTGTTGGTTTTCTCGCGTCGCGGCTCATTTAAAGGATCAACTCCTCCAAAGCTACTGGAGAAGTGGAATCTTCGCGGCAGTAAGCTTCTTGGCAAAAGCCGCCATAAAAATGCTTTCGGTGACAATCGGTCTTTGGTTCAAAAATCAACTTTTGAGAAGCCATAAGCTGAAACTTTGCTAAATGTTCCCATCACAATACAATCTGAACAGCAAAACCCTCTGATAAGAAGGAATACACCAACGAAACGAAAATGGCAGACTCGGTTTAACTGAGTCTCTTTATGACCAGTATTGAATTATGCGACACCGGCTTAAATGACTTAAATTAGATAAATAATCCCAAAAGGGACCAAAAAATATAATCTGCACAATGATGATTTACGGGGAGACATACAGCCGCCACACGGCTAAACACCAGCTGCAGTACAGAGTAAGGTCTGAACAGTAAGATTCTTGGAAAGCAAGGGATACAACAAAGAAACGAAAGAAGCAGGCTCGGTTTACTGAATAGTAAGATCCTCTGGAGCAAGGACTACGCAATCGATCACACCATGCCATTATATGTTGTAACTGTCGTGAGAGGACTTTTCACGCCTACCAATCGCTCTCATGCGAAACCACGGTTCAGAACGCCGATCCATGAGAGGAGTTTCCGGTTTTGCAGGAGGGGAGCCGAAATCGTAAACAATAAGGTTTGAGGTATGTATTTTTTCTGAAAACTATTTATGCAAAATATAAGATTGCTATTTTGTCACATAAAGATTGTTTCTTCGGCACATGAAAGGATTAGGCCCATGGCCTTGCATTTTTCCAGATATACATTTAGTACGGCGGAGCATGTGTTCAAGGTCAATCTCGGCGAAATATACATGTAGGGTAAAGTCGCATTCTCTTGCTTGATTTTGAGTCTCTGACCCTGTCAGTCGCAAAGAAGTGAACAGAACTACTGTACGCGTGAATCCAAACGTTGGAAGTAAGCTTTCCATGATGGACAGTTTAGAATTTAGAAAATATATGAAAAAACTTGGCAGCGTCAGCCCGGTTCCGCATGAGATGATAGAAAATATAAGGAATTTTTATCAAACACCAAAACAGCTTCTGAACAATATTATTGGATCAAAACTGACATGAACACTTTGATAAATCATTATCTTATAAGTTGCAGATGACTTTCTGGCTGTTTTAATCCCCGATTGTCTGTTTTTTTGAGGCATGCAAGAGGGTTTGAAAGAGGGGTTTCAAAAGGCTTAAAAAGACAAACGAGGAATAACAACTGCTTGAAAGTCATCTGCAATGTATAAAATAATAATTTATCACAGAGTTTATGTTAGCTTTGATCCAATTATTGTTCAGAAGCTGTTTTTGTGTTTGATAAAAAAATCCTTATATTTCTATTATCTCATGCGGAACCGGGCTGACGATGCCATGTTTTTGCGTATATTTTCTACATTCTAAGCTGTCTATCACGGAAAGCTTACTTCCAACGTTTGGATTCACGCGTACAGTAGTTCTGTTCACTTCTTTGCAACTGCCAAGGTCAGAGACTCAAAAGAGAATGCGACTTTTCCCTACATGTATATATCGCCGAGATTGACCTTGAACACATGCTCCGCCGTACTAAATGCATATCTGGAAAAATGCAAGGCCATGTGCCTTATCCTTTCATGTGCCGAAGAAACAATCTATATGTGACAAAATAGCATTCCTATATTTTGCATAAATAGTTTTCAAAGAAAATAAACACCTCAAACCTTGTGTCGATGTCAACTTTATTTACGATTTCGGCTCCCCTCCTGCAAAACCGGAAACTCCTCTCACGGAATGGCGTTCTGAACCGCGGTTTCGCGTGAGAGCGATTGGTAGGCGTGACTATTTGGTGTTGGGATAATTCGTGTCCAATCCAGTTGTGTTTATACGATAAAATATGTTGGATATATATTTAAGGATTAAATTTCATTTTTCTGAGGTTTATCGAGGTGTAAACTACATTGGGTCACGTGCAAAGTGGATGAACCACAAATGGTTTTCTATAGGGCTTTTCAGTAAATACAAGAAGAATTTAAATAGTCTTTAGTGAGTTATTTATCTACTACTTTGGTTGCTACATTCTACAAAACTACAGTGTTTGGTTGTAATCTATCTACTACTTTGGTTGCTACATTCTACAGTTGTTAGTTGATATTTATCTACTATTTTGGTTGCTATGTAGCAACCAAAGTCGTAGATAGAGTATAATCATAAACTGTAGTTTTGACATACAGTTGCTATTTCAACTATTACAGCGTTTTAGCTCACCTGAGCCAAAGGATAGACAGGCTCCGTCGTCCGTCGTCAATCCGTCCACACTTTCAAACGACTTCTCCTCTGAATCTACCGGGCCAAATGTAAACAAATTTCATATGTAGCCTCCAGGGAGAGGGGGAACAAAAAGTTTTTCAAACAGTCCTGGTCACATGACCAACATGGCCGCCATGCACATATATGGTAAAAACCTAAGAAAATATCTTCTTCTCCAGAACCAATAAGCCGATGGCCTTGAAACTATGTATGTAGCATTTGGTATGCAAGTACTACCAAGATTGGATAAATTATGACCTTTGGTTGACCTTGACTTTTTATACGGTTAGGTCAAATTTGCTTCCTTGTGCTTTTATATGGCAAAATGCTAGAACATAAGATATCTTGGAAACTGCCGAAGATGTTGGGCTAAAAATTGGTATATACAATTATCTGGATGAGCACATGAAGATTAATGAGTATGAGAGGCCAAGGTCATTCTTTGACCTTTGACCCAGGTCTCTCATATTTCGACAATTTCAACATCTCCTCAACAGCCACTGGACCAATTGTAACCAAATTTCAAAAAGAGTCTCCTGGGGTTGATGGCACAAAATTTTGTTCAAACAGTCCAGTTCACATGCCCAACATGGCCGTGGCACCCATATATGGTAAAAAGCTTCAAAAATCTTCTTCTCCAGAACCAATAACCAATGGCTTTGAAATTTGGTATGTAGTTTAAGGTACTCGAGTACTACCAAAGTTGTTCAAATGATGACCTTGGTTTGACCTTGACTTTTTTACGGCAAGGTCAGATATGGCAAAATGCTAGAACAGAAGGTTTCAATAAAGTGTTGAAGATTTTGGCCTAAAACTCTATATATATAGTCGTCTTAATGAGGTCATGAAGAACTTTGAGTTCAAAAGGTCAAGGTCATTCTTCGACCTTTGACCCAGGTCTCTCATATTTTGACATTTCCAAACATCTCCTCAAAAGCCACTAAGCTAACTGTAACCAAATTTCATATAAAATCTCCAGGGGTTGATGGAACAAATGATATGTTCAAAAGGTCCAGGTCACATGACCAACATGGCCGGCATGTCCATATATAGTCAAAAGCTTCAAAAATCTTCTTCTCCATAACCAACAGACCAATGACTTTGAAACTTGGTGTGTAGCAGAAGGTACTCTGGTACTACAAAGGTTGTTCAAATGATGACCTTGTGTTGACACTGACCTTTTTGCGGCAAGGTCAGGTATGGGAAAATGCTAGAACATAAGATTTCAATAAAAGTGTTTAGATTTTGGCCTAAATTGGTATGTACAGTCATTTTATTGAGTACATGAAGTTTTATGAGTACAAAAGGTCAATGTCATTCTTTGACCTTTGACCCAGGTCTCTCATATTTTGACATTTTCAAACATCATCTCAAAAGCCATTGGGCCAATTGTAACCAAATTTCATATTGAGCTTTCAGGGGTTGAGGGAACAAAAATTTGTTCAGACAATCCAGGTCACATGACAAACATGGCCCATCATGCCCATATATGGTAAAACCCTTTAAAACTCTTCTTCTTAAGAACCTATTGACCAATGGCCTTGAGACTTGGTAAGTAGCATCAGATACTCAAGTTCTTCCAAAATTGGTCAAATGATGACCTTGGATTGACCTGGACCGTTTTTACGGCAAAGTCAAATATGGGAAATGCTAGACATAAAATTTCATGGGAAGTTTTGAAGATTTTGGCCTAAAAGTTGGTATATATAGTCGTCTTAATGAGGTCATGAAGAACTATGAGTACAAGATGTCAAGATCATTCTTTGCCCTTTGACCTAGGTCTCTCATATTTTTGACATTTTCAAGCATTTGCTCAAAAGCCAAAGGGCCAATTGTAAACAAATTTCAAATACAGCCTCCTGGGGTTGATGGAACAAAAATTTGTTCAAACGACCCAGGTCACATGACAAACATCGCCGCCATACCCATTTATGGTATAAACCTTTAATAATTTTCTCCTCCAGAACCAATAGACCTATGGCCTTGAAACTTTGTAAGTAGCATGGAGTACTAGAGTACTACCAAGACTGTTTAAATGATGATCTTGGGTTTACCTTGACCTTTTTGCGGCATGGTCAAATATGGGAAAATGCTAGAACATAAGATTTTATGGAAAGTTTTGAAGATGTTGGAATAAAAAATGGTTTATACAGTTGTCTTAATGAGTAAATGAAGATATATGAGAACAAGAGGTCATGGCCATTCTTTGACTTTTGACCCAACACTCAAATTTTGACAATTTCAAACATAAGAAAAAGCCACTTTGCTAATTGCTATGGTGAGCGATTCAGGGCTTCATGGCTCTTATCGCACAGATTTTTCCACAGGTCTGAAATAACTGAAATACTGTTGAAAGGTCCGTGACTCCGCAAATCATCCCTCTAATACCTCCTAAATGGTGTCTTACAGCGGTGGTTCTAGTATTGGGATTAACGTCGTAAAATTAAAAAAAATTGGCACACCTAAAGAAATTACCGTAATTGTCCTAAAATAAGTTTGGTTTTAAGATGCTATGCGCCCAAAAGGTGACAAACACTGCAGACCATGATCACACTGCTCATTAAATGACAAACAAAGCAGACCCTGATCAGACTGCTCATTAGGGAGCCGTCTGATCAGGGTCTGGACAGTTTGCTAAGATCTATCTCGCCAATACTAAGAATGCTTACGGTATGCATAAGAGAACAGTGTAGACATAGAGTGTTTCCGTTAATAATGACTGTCGCGAGGTTATGTGCTAAAAGTACATGTATCAGCCTGAGAATCTGACAAGTCCTAATCTTTCACTGTTTAGATTCCCAGGATAGGAGTTACAGATTCCATTTGGAAGACAATGGCCAGACTGCACGGACCTGCGGACTTATCTGAATCTTCTCTGTTCGCAACATTATGGTACTTTTTTTCGACGAAAATCAAGATCTTTGTGCCATTCCACCAGCTTTTTCCAAGCGGGTGCATGACGTCGAAATGACGTCGTACTGATATCAATACGACGTCATGTTACTCCTAGGTTTAATTCATTTCTGCAAATCAAATTGCTTCCCAGCGGGCATATGACGTCCAAATGACGTCGTACTCACGTCAATGCGACGTTATCATGTCCCATCGACGTCATTACGACGCCATATGCCTGCTGGGTCATATTTAAGAATAATAACGGTAATTGCTGTCCCAGTATTTAGAGTAGAACGGTAAAAAGAATGTCATTTACATATAATGTACACATAATCCATATTCCAATGCTCCCAAGACCACTTGTTTCAGAAGCAATTAGTTCACTTGTTATTAGCCGAGACAAGCCATGAAATATAGTCCCTGATGCCTCGGGTGTAATGCAAAGACACAACACAGGCTACACAATATCCTCAAGAGTTTTGTATGAAGCTGTACAATCCATGCAAAATCCAAACGGCTAGCAGGAATAAATAAATCCAAACAGCACAGGCCTGTCAAAGTAAATGTTTCCAGGGAACAACAGAAAATACATGCATTTTCCTGGCAACGCCATATTGACGAACTGTCCTGTCATTACATATGAAAGTTAGAAATAAGCATAATGTCTTGGCGTGCTCAAAGGATAAAACTGCTGTGGAATAGCAAAGACTCAGATCAGCCTGCGTGGGTCCGTCAAGTCTGACCGTAGTTTGCTGTTCGCTCAAACAGGCAATCGAAGTATATGTCCAGACTGGCGAGTTAGATGCTGATTTGAGTCTTCACTCTTCGAAGTTGTTTGTTACAGTCTAACGATATGAACAGATGGATACCAGAAAATGACTGTCATGGTGAGTATATGTAACTCTTTTAGAAATCTTGTCGAATGTTAACTTTTAACTGAATAATACAATTAAAACCATGATTTTATCTCCAAACAACTTAAATGGTTAAACTTCATATGGTATTTCTAATTGCTCATTTTCTTCTTCGCAGAAATACGATTTCCAACAATATGTTTGGACATAATTATAATCATCATCATCATCATATTTCAATTCTCATATCGACGTTACCCCCGCACCTCAGCGGAACGAATCCATAGCCGCAGTAACGGGGCGCCGAGCGTCCGTCCATATTATAATTAAGGGGTTTAGGTTTTTATACACTTACATGTATCAAAATTTAATTTTGTAATCATGACTTTACTGTAATATTAGAGTTATGACCCCTTGTTTGTGAACTATAAAACAATTTAAAACGCATAAAACCTGCATGAAAATGCCACAAAATCATAACATTTCAGAAGTAAATTAAGTTTCTCTATAAAAACATGAAATTTATACTCAGTCCTCATCAAATTCTTGTTTACGTTAATTTTAATATTGATGTTTTGAAATTATCTCCCTTGGAATGTTTGTGTAACTCTTAATACAGGCTTTTAAATTGTAGCAATTCATATTGAAATGCATGACCGATTGTGCTGCTTATAAAATAAAAAACATATACATCCATTTTTTCTTCCTAATTTATAGCCAGACATGTGATTTTGAATTCGCATAACATGAGGTTTAATTCTATAGATAAAAGTGACCAATTAGAAATTTTGTTCAGTGTATTGTCATCATTTACCAGCCTCATGCATATAACACCCAGCCCCGGATCCAGGGGGTGGGCTCTGGGGCTTGAGCTACGCCGCCTGGGCCTGGTCAGATCAAAATATATGTTGTGACATCTTATTAGAATCGCCTCGCTGAGGCGATTCTAATGAGATATCACAACATATATTTCAAGGCAAAAATTCTTATCAAATTAATCCCTAATTATGTCATATTTTAAGCCCAGCCCCTCACCCCAGCCCCACCAGTACGTGGTGGTCTTGATCCGGGACTGTACCACCTGTATATTTACATTGGACCTTGAGTTTAAATTATTAGAAATATTTCCCAAGAGAGTTGGAAGTCGGATGAACCAATGAGTGCGATAGCACGAGCATTTTTAACATTTGCAAGTCTCGAAGGAAATATTTCCTGTATTTTAAACTCAAGGTGCATTAACTTTGTATCATATGGTACATTTTTATTTTTTTTATTTTAATTACGTTATTTTCGATCATTACCAACAATCATCGGGTGCGTTTGTACACAAAATCGAATTGTTTCGTGCTGGTCTTCTAACGGCTCCATGTTTAAAGATCAATTATTCAGTGCAATACACGAGAGCCAGAATTGCCTTTCATATTTCAAGTGTCCGCAAGTGTCTTGGTGTTTATAAGAATGCAAGCAAAGATTATAACAAAACGAGTCGGTTTGAAAGTCAGGCAAGGTTGAAAGTACATGTAGGTTCACGGTTGCCCAAATAATAACAATAATAATAATAAAAAAATAAGGCTGGAAAGCATTTTCTAACGTTCCATAACGTTTGGAAAAAATTGAGCAGAGACAAAAGGCACCAGAAAGTTAAACAATATATTTACAGCTATACTTTCTTTCTGCCGTAATTCTGGTGATCAAAGTAGGTTCGGGTACAGTGAATAAGTTTCCCCTGGAATATATAACCTCCCAGGAAATATCAGTTTTATTAAGCTAGAAATGCCAGCAATTTTAATTAGGAATATAATATTTTAAATTATTTATCTGACTAATCCTACCTGTTTTTCTCTTAGAATCACAGAATGATCAAGAATTGTACTGAACCAATTTCATTTGAGAGATTGACTTCTGCTATCCACTTCTGCTGTTAAACTAACTTAGAAAAGACAGTAAATAAAAGAGTGATTTTATTTTGACACTTCGAATCTGAGACGTGGTACAGAAATGTTTGCTGTTAAACTAGGACGATCTACTGAAACAACTGAAAGATTGAGCTCTGGGAACGCTAATAAAGAAAGGCAACTTGAAGTGCACAATGTCTATTTTACTGACTTCACGGAACCTGATACTGTTGACAAGAGTCTTCAGGACGCAGAGACTGCTATTCGAATAGACGGTACTACACCTGAGATATCCGAGAAAAAACCTAATTTGAATAGTGAATTATTTTGTGAAATTTCAAAACATGAAGCTGTTGAAATTGAAGGACTTGAAGAAAAGGCTGTCAGGCCTGAAGCTACAAAGCCCGTGGTTCCAGAGTCCCATTACCAGGTATTAGAAAGTGAACTAACAACTGAAGCCACAAAACCTGTAACTGTCGAAATGGAATATCACAGAAAAGAGACCGAACTATTAATGGAAGCTACGAAACCTGTAATTGTTGATACCGAATATCAAAAACAGGAAGCTGACCTGTCAACTGAAGCTACGAAACCTGAAATTCTCGAAACCGAGTTTTACGAAGCAGAAACTGAATTATTAATGGAAACTACGAAACCTGAAATTTTTGAAACTGATCAGCGAATATCACGTAGAAGACACTGACACATCAGCTGGAGCTACGAAACCTGAAATAATTGCTACCGAATTCCATGAAGCAGAAACTGAACTTTTAACGGAAGCTTCGAAGCCTGTTATTGTCGAAACCGATTTTCCTAGAGGAAAACCGGAATTATCAGCTGAAGCTAAAAATTCTGAAATTTTCAAGACCAATTCCCTTAGAAGAGAAACAGAACTGGTAACCGAAGCTACGAAACCTATAACTGGGGAAAACGAATATCATGGACCAGAGACTGAAATATTACTTAAATCTAAAACCCCTGAAATTATCGAAAAACAATTCCATGGAGTAGATACAGAACTATTACCGGAAGCTACAAACCCTGAAATTGTCGAAATCGAATTCCACGGAGTAGATACAGAACTATTCCTGGAGGCTACAAAACATGAAATTTTCGACATAGAATTCCACATAATAGATTCAGACCCATCAACGGAAACTACAAAACCTGAAATTGTCGAACCCGATTCCCACGAAGAAGAAATTGAACTATTGACTAAAGCTGCAAAACCTGAAATTGTCGAAACCGAATCCCACGTAGAAGAAATCGGACCACAAACTGACGGTATGAAACCTTTAACTGTTGAAACAGAACATCATGGAGAGGAAACTGAACCATTAGCTGAAGCTACAGAATTTGAAATTGTCGAAACTGAATTTTGCGGAATAAATATCAAATATTAACTAAGTCAACGGAACATGAAATTGTCGAAACCAAATATAACGGAGTAGACATCAGACCTCTAATCAAAGCTACAAAGCCTGAAGTTGGTGAAAACGAATATTATGGAGCAGACAGTCCACCAGTCACAAAAGGTACAGACCCTTTTATTGCCGAACATAAACCACTTAAAGATGAAATCGTCCCTTTGGCAGTAGCTTTGTTACCAGTGATTGCTTGCAATAAACAATTTGAAGCAAAAAAGATCATCTGGCTAAAGTTTCATCATCTAAGACTGTTGAAACTGTAAAGATTGAAGCGGCAAATGATATACTGACTGAAACTACCAAACCAGAAGGTACTGACACTGTACAAGTTGAACGTTACTCATCATGTGAAGTAACTAAACCTGAAGAACTTCTTGAAACAGATGTTTGTCTACTGACTGCAGCTATGAAACATGTAATTACTGATGCTGAAAACCTTCCAGCAGAACGAAGCATATTTTCTGAATCACAGGAACATTTAGACGAGGAAACTGAAAAAGACCGCAAGGCGGACAAAATCGGGTAAACTGACAAATCTCCAGTGGAGAATGACTTTTTCATTGTAGTAGTAGTATTTCAATTCTCATATCGACGTTGCCTGCACCTCAGCGGAATGAATCCATAGCCGCAGTAACGGGGCGCTGATCGTCCGTCCAAGATTGTCAATCGTTAGTCGGATTCGTCCGTCAGTTCTTTTATGAGTGACATACACAAAACTGTGACGAACTGTGAAAAAATAACTGAAACTAAGAAACTTGAAATTGATGGAAGTTAAGCATTTTGTTTTGACAGCGATATGTGTTGAATAAAAAAAACTGTTACTTCCGGAATGAGTTTTGTGCTAAAGGAGCACAATTGGTAAAATCTTTGGCTTAGTATTGACCAAGGTTGTAATGCCTCCGATCATTAATATTGACCGAGTCGAAACAAATAATGATTATCTTACTAAATCTACGATCTCTGTTATTGGTGGTATAGAAAAACAACAAGAAGAAAATCGGTGGAACCGATGGCTGCTCTCCGAAGGCGTGGAATATAAGAATGGGCATCCTGGTGAAGGAGTGAATTTCTGTGGAAATTAAATGCAATTTAAACTGGAAATATAGAGGTATAAGAATGAGAAGCTGCAAATTATGGTAACCCATCAATGAGCATGATAATGACTAGCCATATGTATCATGGTGTTTGTGTACTGGCAATCTGTGCGTAAGGGCTGAACACTATGAACACCAAAACTGCTTGTGTTGGGTAATATTTCTTGCCCTCTTTTAGAGCTATGCTCTGGACATGCATACAACTGAGAATGAATAAGAATGGAAGTAACTCCAAAATAACTTGGGATACAATTGTGGTTCTTCTGCTCTGCCTTCCTGTCATTTCCCTCTATCAATATTTGAAGTTCCATTCAGTTTCCCTTAAATATGTACAGAGATGAGCTTCGGACAAGCTAAACACTGAAAAAATAGGAAGTGTCAAACTCCTTTATTACTTAGGGTAGAGGTAAGGTTTTTGTGCTCTGCACTTCCTTCCACTGCCCTCGATCAACAATAAGAACAGGGTCGGCGCAATAAGTATGCCTTCTGGGAATCAAACGGTGAACTGCGCTAGCTCTGACAGACTACACAGTTGCATACACTTATCTTGGTACCCACTGTTTGCGTATAGCGTCAAACATATTTTGCCCGGACAAGGTTCATAACGTTCAACACTAGAGATGAGCATAAAATGCACGTGCAAATATGACCGTCCCTTGATTATCAATTATTAACCCAAGAGCTGCAAGATTAACAAAAAATTACGGCAGTGATCCTAAATTTTGGGATAGATGTATCTGAGAAATCACTTAAGAATCAGATCAAGATGTGCAATGCGTCATATCCTAACAGTATTTTGAAACTCTGTCGGTAAGGACCTGTTACTCTAGGAGCCAAAGTCGCCTATCTTGCCAAAATAAGGGTCGGAGGTGGCACCCTCTGCTATACTTAGTTTGAATGTATTTTTGAATAGTCTGGCCCTTCAGAAACTAGGTTTGATTGTTCTGCTCGTCAAATTTTATTGTCAAAATAGTCAAATTAAGCGATGGATGTGACTTCCTATAGTGGAGCAAATATGATTCCATAAGTGGCCTAGAAAAGACAGATAGTAGTCTATCAGGTGTAATATTTGTTTTTATATATTAAAATGATTGTTTTGATCTGTAGTGATCAGATTCAGCGTTTGTCACCTTTACAAAACTTGCATAACTCTGTAATGGGCAGTTATTTACGTTACCCTATTAAATTTTAATTATATAAAATAAGAATCGATGAGAAATATGCTGTAATGATTTAACTGTATCAAATCTCAATATTTTCTTTAAGAATAGTTAATATGCTATAAATTAAGCTGCACAGAAAACAGTTAAGAACATCGGGGCTGTTATTTTTATTATTACAATTCATGTACCCCTTTAAAACTTAAAACGGAATTGTTTGATAAAACATAGCTAATAAGCTATTTTAAACAGAAAAATTGACCTATTTCCTTCAGGTCATACTAAACATGATACAACACAATAGTTTAAATAAGTTGTAAACATACAATACATTTCTTAAGCATAGTAACGTACTTAACAGATTAAAATGTTTGCATAAAAAGACTGTCATTCCTCCAGGAATACACTCATTTGGAACTTTGCCTGTTAAACAAATTAACAAAGTTAAGCTAATTATATTCATTATTTATAAAAAAAAATAACTTTCTGCATAGACTAGTCGCCTACGCAGACAGTAAACAATGTTGTTTACATGACAAGAAAAACTGACATTGTCCCAAAAATTAAAGAAAGCGCTCGTGAATTAATCTGCACATGGAAAAGTACTAAATTTATTTATATTCATTAATATCTTAATGATTTATAAGAATCACACAATACAAACTATGTTTTGATAAATTACAGTTTTGTAATCAGAAAGGTAACGTTTGTAACTTTTATTTAAAAATATTCCTTGAGTTTAGATGTTGCAAATGCAAAATACGCCAAGGCCATACTAGGTTGAGTTATTATTTACATGAATGTGAAGTCGTTTAAACCTATCGTATGTAATTTATCAGCGATATTTCCAAGACGGTTTATCCATGTGGTGTATTGATGTTAAAGTTTGTGCTGTCCACTGTTCTGTTGTCTTCAAGACATTGGTTATTTTGTCTGTAATTTGCCATTATCTTGTAGAAAATAGACGTTGTGTGTGCCTTGTTATGTTGGTAAAATGCTAACTTTGAGGTCATCTGCATGGAATGGACTGCATGTTTATTTTGCTACTTGCTAGAATTATTTGAGTACATGTCTTTTTACTTTATGTTATTACTTCTAGTTTGGTATCATGGGAGGGTTGTGGCACCGATCGAATACATTCCTGATCGCTGCCTGTTTACACTACTTTATCTGTTTTGAGCTTTTCTTTTAAAAGCAATATTAAAACCATGGTTAAAAATATTTTTGGCATTTAGCATAAATTTAAACCAAAGTAACGTATACAACACTTTAAAAAGTGTTATTTTTACTCCACTCTAGTGTAAAGTGCCATATGGCTACGGCAAAATGCTTCCCTGTACTTCATTTAATTGAAAAATATGCCTTTCTTTGTCGTTAGGTATCATTCTGGCTCATTCGGAGTCAATTTGAGAAAAAAAAAGAAATCAGCCAAAGCTGGTGCTAGGGGGATTGGCAGTGTTATAATATTTTATTCCCAGACACCGAGGTTGATGTCTTTGTTTTCTGTGATGCATTTTTTACTCCCAGAGAATCTTCAATCACAATTTAGTTAAGCTCCTATCATTTCAAGAATTTTATGTACTAAATGGATACAATCTGTCGTGAAATAACTGCCAAGTTTACCTTTCCTTCCCTCCTTAATGGGAGTAAACTCTTAAAAGAAAGAATTTGCCTTTGTAGGAGAAAAGTGTTTCAGTTAAAAGTAAATCTTTAAAGGTTAAACCAGCCACAGACGAAAATAGGAGGTCGAAAATCTTGTTTCCGTTCTAACAAATTGCAGTAAAACATTGAGGTGTGTCCATTAACATTAACACAGTATTATTTCCATGACATGTTTGAAGATAATCTGGAAGTAAGGACATAGCAGATTACTGGAGATAGCACCATATGGTAAAGTACTAAGACAAGTAGTAAGACGATACTATGGGGTAGTAAAATAGACTTGCAGCCCGAAGTCTGTTTTGATTTATTATAACTGAATACCTGCAGACCACAGTTAAGTATTATTAGGGCAAAGAGTAGGCGTTGGACATAAAATGGTGTTTGTTTACATGTTTCATTATTTCTTTGGACATTGTTTTTGCTTGGGTAGCATGAATCACTGTATATATACACAATACCATGCCAATCAGATTTGAGTGCGGAACATATTTTGTTTGTGTTTTTGGACATTTAAATCTACCTAACCACTATGCTATTTAATGGACACGATTATTGAGGGTTATCTCATTGAACAATTTAGCCTACCTGTTTCTCAAGTGGGTGGGGTAAATTCATATAGAAAAATGCTCAAAAAAGAAAGCAGAAAATCGCTTTGACGCATTATGGCTCTAATAAGTAACACCTGTATTGAAACGATACCCCTAGAGTGGAAAAAGAATGACATTGCTTCAAAACATGACTTCCACTTAAGTGTAACAATGCAACAATACATGCCTTAATGGTGTTGTTTTCTGCCGTAGGGTACCAAGGAACACATGTGGAAAAAAAGCATCATGACAATAAAATTTTGAGAGCAGAACATTCAAACCTCCTTTCTGAATGTTATAGCTAGAAGAAAACGTAGTCAAACCAAGGATAGCAGAGGGTGCCACCTCTTTCAATTTTTAGCTGACTTGGCTCCTAGAGTATGTTCAAATTTTAGAATAATTAAAGTAGTTTTAAGGTGTCCCAATACAGAGGGTAAATTAAAACAATGCAAATTGTTTGAACAGCATTACAATACACCCAGCAGACACATGACGTCGTAGTGACGTCATTTGTGGTCGATGCGACGCCACCAGGCCGATCAACTTCAATACGACGTCATTTCGACGCCATGTGCCTCTGGGCGGTAAAAAGTATTTTCCAGCGGGCACATGACGTCAGAATAACGTCGATGCGATTTCATCTGGTAGCGTCGACGTCAGTGCGATATCATTATAACGTTGTGTGCCTGCTGGGTAGTATGTATCAGTGTGACGATCTGATTCGTTTCTTTGGGCTTTCCATTCGGTATCGGAAAAAATAATGATATTGGAAGTATGTCCACAGTCACACTTAAGTATTCTAGGTCCACATTTCATTAACATCGATCTTCAAACGAAGGAAGCAGTTTGATAGGGAAAACAAATAATGCCAAAATTTGGATTTTCAGTGCATATTGCCAAAATTGATAAATTCTGCATTTCGATCATACAAAACTAAAACTGACAAGAAAAAATGTCATAACTGCCTTTTAATTTATTTATTATTTTTTATTTGTTTTAACTATTGCAGAACTTAAAGATATACGCCCTGATATATTTCTATTAAATTTCAAATTTCTCACGAAAAATCGTATCAAAGACATAAAAATGATTTATAGTAAAAGTACTTTTATCTACCAAATTTATAATTTGTGCCGGTCACTGGAAGTAGGAGAATTTAAGAAAATATATAAAAACGCGGGAATAGCGGGTCGTCATTCCCGCCAAAAACGAATACTGGATACGCCCAGTAATCATGGTTAATCAGGGAAAAGTTATATCATGAATAATTTTAAGCCCTTTCTTTAATCAACATCGGACAGTTATTGGCTGAAAAGATCTCGCGTGCACGGATTAGAGATTAATGCTATTGTAAGGCCCACTACTCCACTATTCATAAAATGCAAAGCGTGCTTGCAGAAACGCCTTTTTATTCACATGTGGGAGTCAATCAATTTATGACGAAAAAATGTTCATGAATATTCAAGAAGGGTTCGCAATGATATATCGTCTCTGCCTCCGTACCAAAGACTTTTTGGATGAAGATTTTTTGCACAATTCTTAATTGCGTTGCATACAACTAATCTGTTTAATTCTTTTGTGGTTATTTCATAATGAAATACGAGGGAGTATACCTTTAAATGTACAGAAATTAAATGTGTCTGCGTGTGTTTTACTGCCCAAATATAAGTATGTGCTACATAGAAATTTTGGCATGCATTTATTATTCTTACGGGCCATCAGGGTTCAGCTCTCATAAAGTGCAGGTTACTATATGGTACTATAAATGTGGGTTTCATCTGTTTGTGTGACTCCACTTTGGTTGAAAGTAAACCACTGTAGAGTCCGGATGCGCTTAAACAGGTGCACTTGCTGCGACCTTGTACCCATGCCCCTGTGCTTGCACCACGCCTATGTTGTAGCAGACAGGCCGCATTTAACAGTCACTAGGACGTAGTAGACAGACAAAACCGCGAACAGCATGCACTACTTTTCTGCACGCTCCAAAACAACGAAGAACGAGTAGACAGTGCACAGTAAACGGTAGAATATATCAAAAGGTCTTTAACGTTGAGAGAAACGTATTTTCCTTCGCACAGCTTAAAAATATATGTATATTCATAGTGAAATTGGGGGGAAAACTAGAAAATAAATAAAGAAAAGCAGACAAAAGTCTACAGTACCCGGTATTCCCAGGCGGCCACCCATCCAAGTACTAACCGGGCTCGACGTTGCTTAAATTCGGTGATCGGACGAGAACGGGTGTTTTCAACGTGATATGGCCGTAGACAACCAAGTACCGATTTTTAACACTTATAGTCTACTTTTGATAGTTTGAGATCAGTAATAGTTATAATATCCTGCAGTTCTTACTACTGGGGCACACACTGCAGGCCTAGTAGAGCAGTCATATCAGGATCAAGCCAGCGGACACAAAATGTTGAATCATCATTGAATCGACGTTGATTCAATGTGATTCAATGTTTTGTGATCAGTGGGTAAACTATAGCAAAACATTTTCAATAGGCCTCTTTATTACTGAGTACAAATTTGCGCCTCATATAATCAGCTATGTCTAAAGTAACATGTTACCGTCAATATCAACGTTTCTGTTATACTTTTCAATGAATTATAGAGATTTCTCGATGAAATCGAAACTGATAATCTCACTGTTTCAAACAGTGAAATTATCACTTTCGATTTCAAGTTGTTTTCAAAATTAGGATATTTGAGAAATAGTCTCCTTTACAGTTGTTGATTTATTGACCAAAACCTTTTCCGACCTGACATAGATTACGTCACGGATGTTTGCACGTCATTACGCCGCTAATGACGTCACTAAACGCGTCAACGTAACATTGTTAGCGCACGCGACGCCAGGCCGCCTAAGTCTCCTGTAGGCATTCTTACTTAGCAAATTTCTTGAGATCCGTTTATCAAAAAGAAATGATAAGCTATTTTTCAGTTGCAAACGTGTTTATACAACCAATGTCATACCCAGTAAACATGCTGGAAGCATCAAATATGGTGAAAAACGGCTAGAAAAAAGGTTGTGTCTTTGTCGTGATGGCTAACGCATTGGAATAACCTAAATTATTGCATTCTGAAAGCATAAAAGAAACAGAAAATTTGACTATTTCAGTGTAAGATCGATTTTTATTTCACTCATGACCACCAAAAGTGGTATTTTCACTCCTGGCTTCGCCAATCATGAAAATACTGCTTTTGGTATTCATTCGATGAAATAAAAATCGATCTTACACTGAAAAAGTCAAATATCCTCTATTAATTCAACGTCATAGTAACGTTTAACCAACATTAATGACACGCCGTTGTTTCAGTGGCAATTTCGTGGCATTTCTGTGGCACTGCTTACACGTCAGTGGCATATTGACATATAAAACCAAGACAGGTGGCTAGTATGATAGTCTAAATCAGTTATAGCGTTGTGTCCATGGAAGCTACCTTGATTTACTCGTCGATATTTCGTCCGTGGTAGCTACCAGCCTGAACACATGGCTTATCATCGCAAAATTAGCCAAACAGATTCAATGAAATTGGCACGAGGGTGGGTGTATTTCAACACTAGTTTTAAGCACAGCATAGTCTGGTACTAAAATATCTCTTCTTGAAAATAAAACCGACTTTTTGCGCGAGGTCGTTGTCGTCTGTGGAAGGGACCATACCATTTTTTCAGTGCAGTTCACGAGTGATCTCAAAAACGACAGCAACACACAGCGACAGAAAATAGGACTTAAAGCCGCATAAGATGGTATATCTGCCGCAACTGTCCGTTCGGCAAAACACGCTAATGCAAAAAGAATTTACGTGTCTGCCGCAGATATGTTCTCTCTGAAGCGGAATACAAGCTGATGTCGTAGTACACAAATGGTAGGTACCACGAACTTTGTTTTCCTTCTCATAACAAATAATATCTGAGCCGCGACACGAAAAAACAACAAAGTGGTTGTGCAACCAGCGTAGACTCAGATCAGCCTGGGCATCCGCCCAGCCTCTGACCAGACTGTTGGCTAAGCACTTTAAGTGTAGCTAAGGGTCTAAACTACCTCAGTGCGGACAGCGAAGACTCTCATCAGACTGTGCGGATGTCAAGGCTGATCTGAGTCTGCGCTGGGCGCACAACCACTTGTTGGTTTCAACCACTTGTTGGTTTTCTCGTGTCGCGGCTCAATTATTGAATATTGTTTCGAGATTTGACGGTTACGCAGGTCGATTCACTGTAAGAGGTACCATTTACCAGGCTCATGAATATGCACTATAATGTGTGAGAAATTTAGTTAATAATATTTCATCCTAGTTTGAAACCGCGATTGCCGACGCGTCAAATCGGATCTTACTGCATCTGCGAACAGTGAAGACACGGATCAGGATCATCGGATCAGGATCAGGATCATCTATTTTTGCATACCGTATCTAAAGGTATAAAGCGAATACTAATCAGCTGATTGATTTTAGTATTTTACAACACACACATGCCGTAGAGTCCTTTTTCATGCATGCAGGGGCCCCCGGTAGTTCAGTAGGTTAAGCGCTGGCCTGCTGAAATAGCGGTCCCGGGATCGATTCCCGCTTGAGGCGGCAATCTTTTCAACTGCAACGGGGTTCTTTTGCACACCGCCTTTCATTCTCAACCTGACGTCATCCTAATATGATTGAAACACTGTTGAAATAGGCATAAAATCGCATGTCATCCATCCATCCAGCCATCCTTTTTTATGCAACGTCAGTCTTCGAGTGTGCGACTATTGAGTATCAGTCGCATAAGTCAACCCCTTTTACAACGGCACTCATTACAACAGCAGAATTCTTTATAACGTCATTTCCATATGCATGGAATGGCTTTATTGTCCAGAAAGTGTATTCTTCAGTTTAACGTCAAAATGACGTTGTTGTAAAGAGGGCCCACTGTACTTGTTTCAGTTTACCTCATCAATCTTGGGTTCCTCGTGGATCCTATGAATGCTGAATACTCCTGCACGTGCAAGCTGGTCTGATCCTTTGTTGCACGGCTCCCGTTCTCGTGACACGACTGTTGTGATAACAGGAAATCCTTTTCCGTTGAGGATTCAGGGTACTTATTATATCACCACAATGGTTGGTTGGTTGGTTGATTTGATGCTTAACGTCCACGGTAAACAACTAAGGTCATGTCGGGACGGTCAGTTAACCTAACCACACTATTCCTGGGCAGGCTTAGACCTCCTAAGCGGTTAACCAGTACTAAGTGCACATACTTTCGCCAGTAACTGACAACTGCCCTTCTTGAATCAGCGGAAGGAGAAACGAAAGTATGTGGCCAGACCGGGATTCGAACCCAGGACCTCTGACTTACGAGTCAGGTGCCCTACCGATTGCGCTACCCGGCCCGGCTCACCACAATGGACATCATAAAAACTTGCACCTAATGTCCGCAGAGCGATGCAGTTCGAAGCCATGCAAACAGAAAACATGCTTTACGCCACGAACGATTTTAAAGGCTAGAGGAGACTGGCGCCTGGGTTGAATTCGAACCCATGAGGAGTCCAGGATTCAAGGTTATAAAACTTGAGAATAATCTCAAACTCAAAATAAAGCACACTGATTGGCTATTTCCGAGCGTGTGCTCGGAAGCAGCCAATCATTGTGTTTTGTTTTGAGTTTGAGAATGTACTAAAGTTTTATAACCTCTGGGCCAGATTGTGAATCTCACGCTCAGTTCTGTAATCGGAAACACCTGAACCAGCCTAGTTTTAATCAATGTATACACGAATGGATACAGGGATAGGGCCCAGACAAGTAGTACATCACATATTATATCATTCGTTTGAGATGAAAATGGTAAAAATGATCCCCGGGGTAACGAGGCTTGTCCGAGTTCTTAACGAAAAGCTGTCTTCACGGTTGCCATAACTTCATATTTCAATAATTCCAATGGCTCACGCGATATGACGTAACGTCAAAACAGATGTTTGGATTTCGGCAGTTTATCATGAAAAACGGTTGCCATAACTTCATATTTCAATAATTCCAATGGCTCACGCGATATGACGTAACGTCAAAACAGATGTTTGGATTTCGGCAGTTTATCATGAAAAAGGGGCTGTCGCGTTTTGTGGCGAGAACGATGTGTTCCATGTTTTATGTTTTTCAAATTCAGTCTTTCGTAAAAAATTTTTCGCCAGTTTCTGTGTATAACTAATGAACTAATTAGTTACACTGACGTTCACGAAAGTGTGAAAGACAGTAAATGAACTCCTTCATTTTTCTGACGCCCATTCACTTTGCATGCGACCCTTTGTCATTCATATACCTACACTGATGTCAGAAAAACGAAAATTATTATCATACAGAGGGTCTTTTTCATCCAAACAAAATGTTTATTTAACCTATTTTTGCCTGAGGCATTGGCAAACAGTGTAGACCCTGATCAGGCGCCACAAAATACAGCATCTGATCAGGGCCTACAGTACTTGCATAAGGCAAATGGGTATTTCTGCTTGAAATGAAATAAAAATGAACCAGACACCCCTAAATTGACAAATGGACTCATCCATTTGATAAAACCGGAATAGTCTACTGGGCATAAAAGGTTAAAAGTTTGTTCCCGGAGTTTGGTCAGCATCCTAATTTTACTAAATCATCGGAAAGCTTTTATAATAGGGAAATTAATAAGTTTCACTAACAAGAGGGCCATGAGGCCCTGAACCGCTCACCTGAGCAATTGGCAAAGTGGCTTTTTCTTATGTCTGAAATTGTCAAAATATGAGTCTACAAGAATGACCATGACCTCTTGTACTCTTCATGTACTCATTAAGACAATTATATATACCATTTTTAGGCCAAAATCTTCAAAACTTTCCATGAAATCTTATGTTCTAGCATTTTCATATATCTGACCATGCCACGAAAAAGGTCCTGGTAAACCCAAGGTCATCGTTTGAACAGTACTCTAGTACTCCATGTTATTCACCAAGTTTCAAGGCCATAGGTGTATGTATTGTTTCTGGAGAAGAAAAATATTAAAGGTTTATACCATAAATGGGTATGGCGGCCATGTTGGTCATGTGACCTGGACGGTAGGAACACATTTTAGTTCAATCAACCCCTGAAGGATCTATATGAAATGTATTTACAATTGGCCCTTTGTCTTTTGAGGAAATGTTTGAAAATGTCAAAATATGAGAAATCTGGGTCAAAGATCAAAGAATGACCTTGACCTCTTGTACTCATAATTGTTCATGACCTCATTAAGGCGACTGAATATACCAATTTTTAGGCCAAAATCTTCAAAACTTCCCATGAAATCTTACGTTCTAGCATTTTCCCATATTTGACCTTGCCGTAAAAAAGGTCAAGGTAAACCCAAAGCCATAATCAGAACAATCTTGATAGTACTTGAGTACCCAATGCTACATACCAAGTTTCAAGACCACTGGTCAGTTGGTTCTGGAGAAGAAGATTTTTAAAGTTTTTTACCATATATGGACATGGCAGCCATGTTGGTCATGTGACCTGGACTGTTTGAACAAATTTTCGTTCCAAAGACCCCTGGACGTTCTATATGAAATTTGGTTTCAATTGGCCCTGTCGCTTTTAAGGACATTGTTTGAAATTGTCAAAATATGAGAGTTCAGAGTCAAAGGTCAAAGAATGACCTTGATCTCCTGTACTCATAAATCTTCAGGTACTCATTAAGATGACTGTAGATACCAATTTTTAGCCCAAAATCTTCAACAGTTTCCAAGTTATCTTATGGTTCTAGCGTTTTCCCATATTTGACCTTGATGTAAAAAAGGTCAAGGTCAACCAAAGGTCATAATTAGAACAATATTGATAGCACTTGAGTACCCAACGCTACATACTAAGTTTCAAAGCCATCGGTCAATTGGTTCTGGAGAAGAAGATTTTTAAAGCTTTTTACCATATATGGGAATGGCAGCCATCTTGGTCATGTGACTAAGACCGTTTGAACAAATTTTTGTTCCCTCAATCCCTAGAGGCTCTATATGAAATCTGGCTACAACTGGCCCAGTGGCTTTTGAGGAAATGTTTAAAATTGTCAAAACATGAGAGACCAGGGTCAAAGGTCAAAAATTGACATTGACCTCTTGTACACATAAATTTTCATGTACTCATTAAGATCACTGTATATACCAATTTTCAGGTCAAAATCTACAGCAGTTTCCAAGAAATCTTATGTTCTAGCATTTTCCCATATAAAAGCTACAGAAAGTAAATTTGACCTTACCATAAAAAGGTCAAGGTCAACCCAAGGTCAGAATTTGAACAATCTTGGTAGTACTTGCGTACCCGATGCTACATACCAAGTTTCAAGGCCATCGGCCTATTGGTTCTGGAGAAGAAGATTTTTCTAGCTTTTTACCATATATGGGCGTAGCGGCCATGTTGGTCATGTGACCAGGGCCGTTTGAACAACTTTTCGTTTCTAAGTCCCCGAGAGGCTGCATATGAAATTTGATTACAATTGGCCCAGCGGTTTCAGAGGAGAAGTTTTTTGAAATTGTGGACGGACGACGGACGGACGGACGACGGACAGACGCCGGACGCCGGAGCCTTACCATCCTATAAGCTCCCCCGGGGCCGCTGGCTCAGGTGAGCTAAAAATGTACAGCGGAAAATATAGGATATGTCGTGTTGCGAGGGATCCTTAATTCTGCTTCGCACACCGGTTAGCCGCTTTTAGTTCGCGCCAAAAAGCGATTACGCGGCTGAAATCCATGCTGCATTGTATTTTGGGAAAGTCATAATCCACCCGCCATGCCGGGACCTCCAAGAGAGCTCACGACATAAGAAAAGACCTTTCGAGAATGGAGTCAGGAATCGCACATATGACAAAATTAGTTTTAGAACAGGAATTCCAACATATTGTTCAAGCACAGAATATAAACAAGTGAGAAAAACGACAAATTTCAACAAAACCGACGGAAACATCTTGAAATGACGACAACAGCAGCTAGTGCAAATCCGTAATACAGGTCAGAAAAAATAAGGGTATTTAATACCACGCAGAAAAAGACATTATTTTGTGACCAGAATTCACAGTATCCGAACGCACTGTACCATCTCTTCCGGTTTTCATAGCGTTGAATCGAGAGTAGAAAATTCGCTTATAACCAGTAGTCGGAAATCATTATGTTTTGAGATTTTATCCGGAATCTGCTGCGTCATTTATAGTTATTCAGCTTCGAAAATGTAAGGAGGTAAGTTTAATATAATTTGCTCTAGGGTCGTTTACTATATTGCCCTGTACAATGAAAACCTCATGGCCGTCACAGAAATTTTATTCCGAACAGCTAAGTCAACACGAGTTTGTGTCGTGCAAAACCTAACTATCAGCCTGCTATCAAAACAAACCAACTGTAGATTGATAACGCATTCCGTTTATTTTAAAGATTTTTTATAAAACATGTAAGAAAAGGCTCAGAATGGTTTTAGAATCGTGCCTAGGGCGATTTGAATACTGTACCATTTACTATCCACCCATACACGACATTGTACAGGGCAATAAAGTAAAAGATCGAAGAGCAAAATATATTAAACTTACCTCTTCACATTTTCAAAGCTGAATAGCTATAAATGAAGTAGCAGATTCCGGACAAAAATCCCAAAACATAATGATTTCCGACTACTGGTTATAAGCGAATTTTGTACTCTCGATTCAACGCTATGGAAACCAGAAGAGATGGTACAGTGAGTTCGGATACTGTGGAATTGGTATCGGTAGTCAAGGAACCTATCTTTGATTAAAGCTACAAACCTCAGTTGTTGTGCAAAAGTAGCGCACAACAAAATAATAAAATATTTCCTTCACATGCTTGCCTTTCATGACGGGGGAAAAACTGAAAGAAACTGCGGTCAGCCGGGATGGGTTTGTATCAAGGGTTCTGAGCTGACAAACAACGGAAGGAAAATACGGTAAACAAGGATGGGTTACGGGAAGAGTTGTATCGTTGCCTATCAAGAGACCAGGAATGATTTGAAGGGGAAAACTAAGACTTGATAAAACAAAGCTGTCGTCTCAAGTACGGAAGACAGTCCTCTAAAGTATAATCGTCTCCATCTTGAAATGACGACAACAGCAGCTAGTGCAAATCCGTAAAACAGGATCTTCACCTTTCATTTAGTGTTCTGAGGAGGACACAGTGGTATAGTATCGGAATGGTCTTTGAGGTAGGCATTGCTAATATATTTCATCCTCTCTCTTATAACTAATATAGGGATCATACATGTAGTTTTTATGTGTAAGCATTCGCCGGGTCACGAGGAATTAGCTTGAACATATGGCTGAAATTTCTTCAGAGAGACCTGGCAATCATTAATGCAATGACACAAACACGTATGATCTCTGTTCTTGCATTTTCTAGTATAATGCCATGGAAAACTCACCGAAAAATGCCCGTGAAATCACAAAAAACACTATTGCCCATATATAGTCCACTGTGTATCGTAACGGCCCTCGCCGAAAACAGCTGAAAACAAAATATTGCAGGGCAACAACGTAATGTCAGCCAACCTGGGATCTAAATAAGCAAACCTATGCTGAAACAGCCCGAGAACACCATGATTTAAACATGACTTTTGTTTCATTCGACAATGGCACCAAATAATGCGCATAAAAAGCAAGGGGACACGATGATATAAACATGGCTTTTGCTTCATTCCACCATGGCATAGATATTTATGCAAAAACATCTGATAGTATCGGCTAATAAAAACGCAAGCGATTTATAGGAGACTAAGACAGTTTAAATGTACAAAATCAGGAAGTTTCTTAACTTTCAATTCTTCGATCATATATATTAAGCGTACGGTTTGCGTGGTTTTGCGTTTTCATAAAAGTACAGAAATGCACCAGCAAAGACATGACGTCGAAATGACATCGTACTGACGTCGTTTCGACGTTATGTGCATGCTGCGCAGTTATATAACATTGGGAGTTTTTCGGAATGTAAATACCAAATTAAGTTCACTTGTAGTCTGAGTATGTACAGAAGAACTTCATTGGCTCGAACAGGCTTGGGACGATGAAAATTAGTTTCAGCCAAGGGTAGCTCTAGCCATCCAGGATTAAATTCTATATAAAGTGACCTCTAGGGACCAAGGAAAGAGTTCCAACCAGGCAGGGTTAACGATCCATCAGGGTTCGAGCCATTGAAGTTCTACTCTATATACTTTTGCAACAAAAATCTAAAAGTAGCATTAGTACATGTACCAGCCATGCGTCCTCTCTGGTAATTGTATTGCTTTTTTCAGAAACTATTGGTTCTGTTTATTTTGGTTGTCGTCAGCCATCTTGGAAGTGCAGGTCACCTACACTTAAGATGGCGACTATTCAAGAGCATATTTAACAAGACATATACTTTAGAAGAAGACAATTTAAGGTATGTAACAAGGAGCTAATCTATGAGGAACGAAGCAAAAAATATCAGTAACATGTTTTCTAAGCACCATAATCTCTTTATTTGGGACGCCTTATGGTCACTATGGTCACCTGTATAGCTGCCGAATTGGCCTTCTGTTCTTGTTTTGTAATGTAAAATAGAAAACAAGTAAACCTAGATGTAACTGATGTTTTCAGTTGGGAAAGCTGAATGACCAACTGTCTGGCAAATAGCTGTTCATTCGGTTTACAGTGCATGTCTTTTGTAAACTGTTGTCAAATTATGTTTACCGGTGTTCTTCTTTCCCTTTCGGTTTGGAGGGGGTGGGGGAGTATGGAAGGGGGATATGGGATCTGATTGTATTAGTTCCTTACCATTGCCTTTTTACATTACTTAACCATTATAACTTGATCTAGACATGTTATTTACAGTGAATGGATATATTTTCAGGGGAAGCAACTCCGTCATTTTCTTTTTGCCACCTTAACAAATGGGGGTCAAAATTTCTAGAAAAGGATAATGAGCAAATTCTTTCCTCTAACACATTTTGGAAAGACTACCTGTACTCGTCCTTGGAAACAAACAAGAGGTCACGAAAGTCGCTTCCTGTTGTAAAAATGGCGGTATCCATGGAGGCGTACACATACACCTTAAAAATTGTTCACTGAATTACAAACAGTGCAGAGTCTGATAAGATTACTCCTCTGTATTTACAGGCGACAGATATGGGAAGACAATTTGTTGACCATAGAAACACACAACAAAATGGCCGACGAAGGAAAATATTCTTTTTGGCTGAAGATAAATGATTTTGCTGATTTGGTGAGTATAATACAAATCAAAAATACTGGGTCAGGTACGTATGAGCAAACAGTGCAGACACAGATCAGACTGCTCCCAAAGGAGAAGTCTGATCAGGGCTTACACAGTTTGCCACTCCATCTGCCTGTTTTACTGCATTGATAAACCAGACCTTTCAATTTTAGGACAGTTATGGTAACAATTTTAGGTCTACCAATCTTTAGAATGGTCATGGTATATATTGAGCAATAAGGCAAAGAATCTTGAACAAAGTGAGCAATTAAATTACAAGAACTGTCGGCGGACAACATTGCTTACCAGAATCTGTGAATACAAACTGATTCTAAATACCTGTGACCTTCATCGGAAAGTCACTGTGGTGGTGGGGATGAGGGTAGCGGTACACGAAACCTATGACAAGCCAAGCTTATAACGTCAGCTTGTCTAGAAGCATTCGGTAGGCTTCAAACCTCAATTTACAGTAAAAATCCTAAAAAATTGGGACACCTTAAATGGAACAGTTTGGTTTTACAATGCAGTCCAAAAGATGTTTATGCAATTGCAAGCAGTGTAGGGCCTTATCAGAATGCTCCTTTAGGAGCAGACAGATCTGGGTCTGCACTGTTTGACCTATCAGACCCAATACTTAGAATTTTACGGTAAACTTAAAACATGTAACATACACGTGTCAATGATCAACTACACGTACATCCGTCCATGCGTCCGTGGCCATGATCTTTGGATCAGTCTCTAATGTAACTACAATGTACATGAATCAGTTATAAGAAATAATATGTACGAATTTCAAATAAAATTATAAAATCGACATGCTCACCAAGAATAGTAAAGTTGTATAAGTACACTTTCAGGGGACACAACTCTACCGTTTTTCTTTTGACTTTACATCGTTTTTTTTTTTCGCATAGATATGTACTAGTTTTGATTTTAGCCATTTATTTAAAAATAAATGTATTAATGCCTAGCGTCCCATTACAAAGAACATACGCGTACAGTGCAGACCCAGATCAGGACACAGAACGCGGCGTCTCCTCAGGGTTTTCAGTTTTCATAAAATTTACAGCAATTTCTATGAAAATAAAAAAATGAATAAACCATGCAGACAAAAATGACGAATGAACTAATCAAATTTAGAAGGAAAGAAAAGTTCAAGGGGCAGAATGGGTTAGAACATGATATGATTTTCATTTTAGACCACAGAGGAAGTTAATGAGAGGATGTACGGTATGGACATATCGGTGAATGTATCCCACAGGCTAACCTATCAAAGTTTGGGAAATGATTTACCCAAACATGTTGACTGGCGGGTGAAAGGTTACGTTACTCCGGTCAAGTATCAGGTAAAACACGCACGTTTGCACGCACATACACATGCACATTTACCTAAGTAAATTCTGGTGTCAAGAATCTTTTTTTTTTTCTTTCTTGCAGCAAATAATCGTTTTTTTTTTTTTTTTTCTTCTTTTTTTTTTTTTTTTTTTTTTTGTTTGGCGAATATAAGAGAACTATAGTAGTTTTGAATTCAGAAATAAGCATAGACACATTTCGCTGTTTGGTCCAAAGACTTCCTTGCATAAATAAGTGCCAGAAAAAAATGTTATATAGGCTTGGCCCCAAAGTTATAAAACATTTTCAGTGCTCAACATATGTTGAGCATGAAATTTTACCTGCTAATAAACAGCAAATTATTGATAAGCACAGTTGTTTATTGCTCAGTTTAGCTGAGAAGGAAGATGAGTTCCGGCAGAATTTATTTCCTTTCTTCAGGGACATTGTGGAGCATGTTACGCGTTCTCGACAACCGGTGCATTAGAAGGACAGCACGCCCGCAAATATGGAAAGCTTGTATCACTGTCCGAACAAAATATTGTTGACTGTACCCGGAGTTATGGTAAGACAATTTGGCCCTCCCGAGTAAATTCTTAGACCCATAATTGCATACTAAAGCAAATCAGTACACTTATATACCACCATCCACAAACTTAACCGGTTAATTCACAGTCAATTACCATAATACAGCCTCGTAAACTCTGCAGCCAGGGAGTGGTTTTCCCCCTTTCTCCCCGGAAAAATCGCTGTAGGAAAGACGACCATATAGTGAATTGTCCGGACTTCATAGAGCCACATTTCCCTCATAGTCTTGCCCCTGCCCCCCCCCCTCCCAAAAAATGCGATTTATTCCGTAAAATCATGTGTGAATTTAGCTCACACAGTTATTATAATAATCAATAATTACTACTTTAAAGATTTACTCCCTTTATAAAAATAACAAATATGATTTGATGAAATATTTCATGCAATACCTCCGACATGGTCTAACTATCAATTTGAATTAGAGTTTGGATAATAATATTTGATAAAAGTGAATTTAAACAAAAAATAAGATATAGAGGATCTTACATGAGTGCTCATGTATTATTGAAATTATTAAACTTGTTGGGGAAAAAGATAAGATGCGAGGCTTTGCCGAGCATCTTATCTTTTTCCCCAACGAGTTTAATAAATTCAATAATACAGGAGCTCGAATGCAAGATTCTATTTATCATATGACACTAAAATCGCATTTTATAAAATTTGCACTAAAACGTCACCATTTTGCCATTAGAAAACGCGACTTTTTAATGGACGTCAACGTATAACGTTACGGTGTAATTTGCATATTAAATCCACTAGTGGATTATAGTTTTTAATGCATGGCTTTATTACACTCTCAGATGCGACGTCATATGATAAATTTTTTATACAATCGCGGACCGCGGCTGAAATCGCATTATTGGACAAAAATTATTTATTTATATGTCACAATCTCGTGCACGAATAAGAAAAATACCTCTACATGATCACATGACACACGTGGTCAAAATCGATATTCTTACAGGCCATGAGGAAATAGGTAATTTGCATTTTAATTTGATGATTATTTTTCATTCCACATTTATCGAATAAGCATGCATTTTCTTAAAACTTGTACGGTTAATTATGAGACTATAACATATTGTCTAACGAAATTTTGTTAAAATATTTGCTTCTGAAAATATGAAATAAAGGAGGGAGACAATCTTTAAGAAACGGGTAGGGTGCGTTTTCTTCCCATCGTAGATATTCATACACGTACATGTGCATGCAAACGTGCCATGAACGGGGTGTTTATCCAGATGTGTTTGATTGTGGGTGGGGCGGGGGTTGGGCGAGGGGAGGAGTATTAGGTTGAAAATAATAATCGAACTTATGTCCCGATATGATTCGAGACTGTGATTCTTGCATGAAAGGTGAACACTAGTCCAGGCATTCCGCTGCACGCATGCACGCACAGATGAACGCCTTTACAAACACAAAAAAAATTATATGAGCCGCGACACGAGAAAACCAACAATGTGGTTGTGCGCCCAGCGCAGACTAAGATCAGCCTGGGCATCCGCCCAGTCTGATCAGAGTCTTCGCTGTCCGCAGGGAGGTAGCTTAGACCTTTAGCTACCATTTGAGCACTTAACAAAGAGTCTGGGCGAACTGGGTGGATGCCCAGGCTTATCTGAGTCTGCGCTGGGCGCACAACCACATTGTTGGTTTTCTCATGTCGCGGCTCATATAAATTTAGCACGTACACGCATAGCCTTTTTTGGCTGGCACGAACTTCAAAGCTGCCTGTTTTAACCATCCAAAAATAAGATAAAATGATAGACACATGAATGCGGTTCTAGCTTCTGCTATCTGGCGGTATTTTGTTGGACTGTTACTCGCATTTCTGTTTCAATTCTGAACCTCACTATTATGATTGGGAAGGGAGCTAATTCCACCATGTAGCGTGTTTTCCTGCAACCGTATTACCAGGGAAAAATCCACTATGAAAAAGACTATGAAAAAACACGTACAGCAGTTTTTCCCTGCGGAAAATTGGCTATATGGCCATATTTCCGCAGTGAAATTCTACTGTATAGCCATTTTTCCGATGGGAAATTCTACCATGGAAAAATCATAGTCATTTTTAATATACATTGGAACATGCACATGTTCTGTGTAACCGGCAGCCCAGTTTGAGCACTAACTGAACCGTTTTCAATATGTCAAAGTGTTCATGTTTTCAAAAATTGTATACAAATGCATAATGTTAGTATATTGCAGTTTTATGCAGAAATCGGCAAAAATGAATGTGAGCAAAACTATCGCTTTTAAAAATTTTCCACGGGCCCCATGTTTATCATTGTATTATTTTTGTTTCATCTTGTTTCCTAGGTAACAAGGGTTGTCACGGGGGCAACATGGACAAATCTTTCCAGTATGTTATAGACAATGGTGGAATAGACACTGAGTCTTCATATCCATATGTAGGACAGGTGAGTTAATATCAGAAAGTATTTTATGGTGACAGGTCGGTTAATCATGATCAGGAAATAGTTTATGGTATTGCTAGGACGTTTTCCGGATCCGTAACAAACACAGAATTAAATGACTTGAGAATAATTATTTGTTTGATAACATCTGGCGTGTTCTGCTGAAAGAATTCCAGTTTGTAATTGAGGGTCAATGAAAAATCGGCTAAGCATGGCATACCCCCTATGCCCTTGAGGACACGAATGCCGTTCAGTCTCTTTTCGCTCAGCAACAAGGAGTTCATACTGATGTCACAATGATGTCATGGAGACGTCATTCTGCAAAAGAACTATGCACAACAGTTAGTAATCCCACAGTTGCTATGGTAACGGACCTTTTACGACAGTAGTATTACAGAGGTATCAGCATAGGGCATACAGCGTATGCGATCCTCCGGTCGAATAATAAGTGACTTCACAGTATCCGAACGCACTGTACCATCTCTTCCGGTTTTCATACCGTTGAATCGAGAGTATAATTCGCTTAAAACCAGAAGTCGGAAATCATTATTTGAAATTTGAAGATATATGTGAGTTCTACACTGTTCTAGACAGCTAAAAATGACAAGACGTACATGTAGACCATGTACCATGAAAGCATTTTTAAAATTCATGCAAATACTTTTTCTTACAGATCTCTTACCGGCATTCTCAAACGGGTAACCATATGAGGTACTTCTAAATTTCAGTACGACTTTGTGGCTAAAATACTCGTTTTTTATTTAACAACACACACCGACAGATGCACATGTTTATACCTATATTATATTTGGTAGATTACATGTACACTTGAGTGTCATGTACTGTGTATTGTATAAACAAGTTGGATGGGGTTCTTTAACCCAAGAAAATTATTTTTAATGACTCTCTCTTAAAATGAATACATTACGGCTGCATCAATTCATGGATTATGCCTCATACTTATGCAAAACAAAATATTTCTTACGAAAGACGATGGAGTTCTACGTTTCCAAAATCTGGCCAAGTTCAAGGTAGTGTTTGACTAATTTATTAAATGTTTATTTTTCATTTAACGACAAAAATATAATCTATGAAATCTGTTAGACACCACATGGGACCAACCGTAACGCCGGAAAAGCGGTCGAAACGCAGGATTTGCGGTGTTTTCACGCCGGATTGCGGTATTTTTCGTAGGATTCGCCGCCATTTTTGTTGACAGTTTCCGAGGTGGGTTGAAAAACTTTTTATTCATAACGTAAGGAGATTTTGTGTGAGCATTAGAACTAGCCTATCCGGATCTACATAGATGCCTTTAATCGCCAGATCTTCTGTTGATACATAGATGTTGTTGAAATATGCAATCAGTCAAGGAGAAAATTGTTTTGCATGTTCGGCCAAACGCTCAGACAGCATTTGAAGCAAGAGGGTTCGTACTTTCTTCAGTTTCCTTAAATTCTTGACCAACTGGTGGATGAATTTGCATTTTTAAATAAAACTACATCTTAAACAGCCGATTGCATAGGATCTTTTGCCTGAGGAGGCATAGACTGAGACACAATATGCGAAATTCAAAGTAACGCCGTATAATGTGGTAACTTCGGGTTTCTCATTTGGCCAGTATTTTCACAGACAAACATATCTGAAAGGGTAAAACACAGGTAAATTACTTATGTTAATGCAGTTTAGGCGTAAGACTGCTCCCTTCAGCATTCCACGAGAGACACCATGAATTTTTCAATATTTTCTTTGTGGAAATTTCCAGGAGTATTTTTGTTTTCGCCAGTTTTTATTTTAAGACATGTCTTCTTCTGACATGTTTCATATTCCTTTTAGGTTGAAAGGCCAGGTGACGGAAATATATTCATCAAGCTGTGAATAGCTACAAATATCTGGTTCTATTTTATTCTATCCCTTTACCTTACAAGGTCGTTTGGGCACCACAGATGACTTCAAAACTATCCCTTTCCACCTTGTCCTGTTTTCAGCTGCCCAAGCTGAGCTGGCTAAATCCATTCTTGTCCACTCTTTAATATCATTGTCATCACCTCTTCTTCTGTCTACCTCTTCTTCTTTCATTGCGCCCTGTAGAAACGTCTTTGCCAAACCAGAAGACCTTGAGACGTGTACAAACCACCTTGGTTTCCGTTTCTTGACCATGGCCAGAAGTTCATTATATTCTTCAATGGCCGCTTTGATCTTTCTGCGAATCTCTTCATGGGTTATATGGGCCTTGTACGAAATGTTTAGTAATCTTCGGTAGCAATTCATTTCAAAGGCCTGCGTTTCTCTGACTCTGCTGTCAAGATCCACTATTCACAGGCATACAGAAATATGGAAATTACAAGGGAGCGCATAAGTTTTACCTTTGATCTAAGAGATAGGCCGTTATTTCTCCTAATTGGCTTCAGCTTTATAAAAGCTGAAGTGGCCTGTTCAATCCTTGAGAAAACCTCCTGTTTAGACCCATCATCTGAGACAACTGCTCTAAGGTATATGAAGCGTGTTACAGTACCCAGCTTCTGTTCTTTTATCTTGATCTTCCTCTGGATGTCATTGGCGCTGTTTGTCATCAGTTTAGTCTTCTTAGCACTGATCTCTATCTTAAACCTTTTGCACGGTTGGCGAGACTTTCAACTAGGGCTTCTAGTTCCTGCTCTTCCACAGCTAGAGCGTCTTTGTCATCTGCAAACTAGAGATACGTAATATTTCTGCCGCCTTTGCTAACATTTCGTCATGTTCTTCCAGAGCATCAGACACGATGAGTTCGAGAAAAAATGTTGAACAGGGTGGGTGACAAAGGACATCCTTGCCTTACTCTAACTGTTGTTCTGAATCATTCTTTCACGCTGCTATTCATCAGGAATGCACTTGTAGCCTTTACGCAGAGCTGCTCAACGGTGCAAACTAGATTTGCACTGATATTGTACTTCCGCATTGTGGCCCATGAGGCTGCATGCCATACTCTTCCAGAGGCTTTTTTGAAATTAATGAAGACATGGTACAGATTTTATTGATTTTTAAGATACTTTTCACACAAGATTCTAAGGTTGAAGAGCTGTTCTGTGGTACTCCTTTCTGCTCTGAACCCGGTTCACCCCAGGTTAAATCCCCTGGCATTTCTTACTTCCATTTTTTATGCCCAGAACTTCAAAGAAGTTGAAAGGGCAAGTTGCTGTCGCCTTATCTGTTCGTCAGTTCTTCCTCTCGTCCTTAACGCCTGATGCAGCTACTGGGCTGGAGAACCATTGCGCCTAGGAAATTGAAAGGTATTTCCCTGACAATCATTACTGATGTAGCTACTAGGCTTAAGAACCATTGTGCCTAGGGTTTCGCAATCCCATATACCAATATATCATGAAAACTGAGGGGACCCATGTTGTTTTCCTCTGTCAGATTTGTACTTTTATTATAGTTACCTCCCCTTTCTTAAAATTAAGATAAAGTCGCGTTACCATAATATCTAAAGAAGTATTAAAGCTAGGATAATGCTGTTTGGTATACAGTTTTGGGGTGAGATGTACAAGATCTGATTAATCTTTGGGCAAATTTGGTTGAAAATGACTGAGTTAGGCCTTTCAGTATTCAAATTTGCAATTTTTCCGACTTCTGAACCAGTTTGCCCAGTTTTTGGAAACAAGTAGTCCTTGATGTACAAAAAGTTTTGGCAAAGATAAATAAATGTGTTAATTAATTACGGAGTATTTATCCTGATGGTCGCCTATGCAGATATGGGCTCAAGAACCACTGGCTGTAGAAGTTGAAATTTACAATGTATATATGTTTAGGTCATGAAAAAAGTGAAAGCCCATTTTTTCAGCCGTCGAACTTGTACTTTTAGAGTTACCTCCCTTTATCAAAATAAAAATCGAAATCTTATTAGCACAATATCTGAATAATCCTTTGCGAAAGGATGTAACATTTAGCTTTGATATCAGATGTAGAAGAATTTATTATTAACATTTGGGCAAATTTCGTTTGAAAATGATGGAGAGATGCCCCTTGCTTGAATTTGATAATTTCCCAACTTCTAGGAAGCTGTTTTTTTTTTTTTTTTTTTGGTATATTATTAGTCCGAAATGTGTCATATATTTTGGTAAAGGTGAGGAAAATATTCTTGTGTTTTTTTACTTTTGGACTAACATATTTAGATTAAACAAAATTTCAACAAAACATCTAGAGAACCATTTGAGATGGGATTGTGCCATGTGGCATACAACTTGGAATCAGTATGTAGATAATCTGATTAATTTCTGAGAAATTTTCATAAAATTAATAGCACTGTGTCCCTTTTCAGATTAAGACATTGTAAAGCTTTGCTCCTTTAGTTCATGCTTAAGGTTGAAGGCATAGTCTTCACAAACACAGTCTCTAGTTAAAGGAGACATGCCAGAGATTATACATTGCTGCATAAGACTACCGTATAATGGAAAAGTTACGCGTCGCCTAATTTTTGCGGAATTTCGGGGTCGGACTCCGCAAAATATTTCCATGTTTCTACAAAATAGTAATAAGAAATTTGAATCGTCCAAACATCTGGTTTGCCGTATTCAAAGCGCCTCACAAAACCTTAAAAGTAGGTAGATACAGAGCTATTATTTTCGGCGCAATTACGTTAGCTGGTAATCAGCAGGTAATTATAATTTGAACATGCTGTCACTTTTTTCACTTGATTAACGGTCACTTGTCCCTGATTGTGCAAGTACAATTGAATTACTTTTAACCGACTGTGAGTTCCGTTTACTTTTATCCTGAACAATAGCCATTTTATCAATTGCTCGAATATTTCAGTTGACTGTTCCTGTGAACTAAACATTGATTTGTACAAATGTTTATCTTACGTTTTTTGTGTGAAATAAGGATTGGTATCCACCCAAAAGGAGCCGATTCTATCTAAACAAATATGTTCAGTGTAAAGTGATTACAGTTTACAGTTTCTTTACGTTTCTCTCTCCTTTTACGTCTTGACTTTTCAGTCAAGCCAATATTTTACAGGACAAAAACAATTTTTATTTTCGTGGATATTCACATCCGCGAAAAATAAAAACTGCGAAAATTAATCCTTATGTTTTTGGGGCAAATCCGCGAAAATTTGGCGACGCGAAATTTTTCCATTATACGGTATATGCTAATGTTGTGAAACCTTTATTTGCAGAGTTAGCTTCAGCAGTGTCTTTTGGCTGGCAAGTATTAATCCATCAATCAGTCAGTCAATCAGTAAATCAATCCAAATTGCACCGACAGGAAACATAACATTTAAAATGAAGTACGAGTCACTAAACATAATATAAGCCTTGAATGCAAGGCAGTCAGCTCTTTCTTCGCCATATTAGGTCATTACAATGTTTAAACATTGATTCAGCACAGATACCATGAAGATAGTCATAAAATATAGCTACAGAGCCTTCTTTTCTGCTGGGCCGGGTAGCGCAATCGGTAGGGCACCTGACTCGTAAGTCAGAAGTCCTGGGTTCGAATCCCGGTCTGGCCACATACTTTCGTTTCTCCTTCCGCTGATTCAAGAAGGGCAGTTGTCAGTTACTGGCGAAAGTATGTGCACTTAGTACTGGTTAACCGCTTAGGTCTAAGCCTGCCCAGGAATAGTGTGGTTAGGTTAACTGACCGTCCCGACATGACCTTAGTTGTTTACCGTGGACGTTAAGCATCAAATCAACCAACCAACCAACCTTCTTTTCTTTTCATCTTGGTGCCTTGTTCGGCTCCTGTTCTGCTACTAACTATCTGCGACCCAAAACTTTTGTTTGTACGGTTTGTCAGGTGTTACTACTCAGTCGACAGCTTAGGTCATGTTGAGCCAGTAGGTCATTCGTTAACACCGTTCCTGGGCAGGCTTAAACCTTTTAAGCGGTTAACCAGTACCAAAAAAGCTCGCGCTAGTAGTATCTGACAACTACCGTTGGGTGATAACGACGGAAACCACAATATTTCAGTCAAGAACAGTCGGTCTCCCAAGAGATTACGCATTAGAAAATGAAAGATAGGATTGACGTAAAGAAAAAGACGCACACATTAAAAACCTGGCCCACCCTTCCCACATCTGCTGCAAGCACAACAACCCCTTGTCCTTCTATATTCCAGTTCAGTAGCACGCCCTTGCACTAGAAGCTACCTAGCACCATCGCGACATACAGCCACCAACGACCCAAAATATAACTTCAGAGAACATGTTGACAGAAATGCTATTATGAAGACACGATTTTAATAGAGCTGCAAAAGGAACATTGGCTTTTGAGGTTATAATATATAACACATTTCTGTGTAAAAGCTCAAAAGTGATACAGAAATACGGTTGCACATGAAGGACATAGTTTCAATCAAAATGTTCACAAGTGTGCAACTCGATTGTCAAATCAGATATATCGGTCACCTGAAGTATCCAGACGCACAATGCTACCGCGATCGTGAGAACCATCAGCTAAGAGTGAGGTCTCCAAATAATTTTGGAAGGAGTCTTGGAACAAGGATATTTTAGAGAGTACAACTTGGTACATGTATATGAGACATGGTCATTTTTGGACCACAACGGACATCAGAAATAAAGATATTTATTTTGGTGCAAACTTAGATAATATTGTAGTCTTAGTCTGTCAGGAAACTAGGGAAATAGGTACCCTCTGCGAATCCCACAACAGTATACCAAAGCTTATGCTAGCCCATTTTTCCAGTTGATAACTACACTGTAACCAGAGGGCCAATGGCCCTATATCGCTCACCTGAGCACTGAGGTTATGTTGGAAAAACAGCAACAAAACCACATGCCCAACAGCAATAAAAAAAATGAAAATCTTGCCTTTCGGTTGCCATAACAACCAATCAAAATCAGGAATTTAGGCAAAATTCATATGGCTGGTAGAAGACTATACTCCAGAAACATTTCTGTAAAGCTTTATCAAAATATCTGCAGTAACACAGAAACAAATGCAATATTTCCAATTTCCCCATTGTAAGTCTGTGGAAACTCTAAGTTGCCATAGCAACAAATTCAAATCAGCAACGGTAAAATAAAACATAATTTAGAGAGAGGCTAATGTAATTGACATGTATGCAAAGTATCACCTTCATCCCTTTTATGGCTTCTGAGGAAAAGATTTTGTAATATTTTCAAAAATTTACCCTTTATTTTGCCATGGCGACCAATCAAATTCAGCAAAATTCATATGAATCATAGAAGACTACCCAAGGAACATTTTTATTGAAAAAAATTCTAAATAACTGGTGTGAGACAGCAAAAATTGCCAATTTTCACTTTCCCCATTATAAGTCAATGGAAACTATAAGTTGCCATAGCAACCAGAGTTCTTATGGGATTGAAAGAAAAAAACATAATTTATGTAGAGGCTAATGTCACTTACATGTATGCAAAGTATCAGCTTCATTCCTCCTATGCCTTCTGAGGAGAAGATTTTTGAATATTTTTGTCTAAAATTTACCCTATATTTTGCCATTGCAACCAATCAAATTCAGCGATTTGGTCAAAATTCAAATGAATCGTAGAAGACTACTCAAGAAACATTTCTGTGGAAAAAAAATCCAAATAACTGCAGTGAGATAGCAAAAATTGTCAATTTCCATTTTCCCCATTATAAGTCAATGGAAATTATAAGTTGCGATAGCAACCAAACTGCTGGAGCAATTGCCATGAAAAACAGTAATTCTATAGAGGTTAGTACTAAGATCATTTCTGTAAAGTTTGAACTTTATTGGCCACAGAGTTTCTGCGGAGATGATTTTTTAATATTTTTCTATTTTTAACTATTCGGTTGCTATGGCAACCAGTCAAATTGAACATTTTGCCGTAATTTAATATGGCTGGTTCGGGACTACTCATGGGACATTTCAATAAAAGTTCTGTCAAAATATCTGCAGTGACATAGCAATAAATGCAAATTTTCCATTTTGCCATTGTAAGTCAATGGCAACTTTAAGTTCCCATAGCAACCAAACTGCTAAAGCAATTGCCAAGAAAAACAGTACTTTTATAGAGGCTAGTACCAAGATCCTTTCTGTGAAGTTTGAGCTTTATTGCTTGCATAGTTTCTGAGGAGATATTTTTTTAATATTTTTTCTATTTTTAACCATTCGGTTGCCATGGCAACCAGCCAAATTGTGCAATTTACATAAATTTCATGTGGTTGATAGAGGACTACTAAAGGAACATTTCTATAAAAGTTTTGTCAAAATATCTGCAGTGACATAGCAATAAATGCAAATTTTCATTTTTTCCCATACAAGTCAATGGCAACTTTAAGTTGCCATAGCAACCAAAGTTCCAAAGCAATTTGGATAAAAAACAGTATTATTGGTTCCCCCTGCCTATAGATGCTACACATGAAATTTGGTAACAATGGGCCTTGTAGTTTCAGAGGAGATGTCGTTTGAAAATGTTGACGGACGGACGGACGACGGACGACGTACGACGGACGACGGATGCCTGCCTATACTATAAGCTCACCTGTGAGCCTTCGGCTCAGGTGAGCTAAAAATCGCGCTTAGCTATACAACACAAGTGGTTACATGTTTAGGTGTAAACATGTTTAGGAATATGTCATATAGCTAAACATGTATGCCTTTTCTATTATTTTTCCGGACAAATTCTGCTAACTACGTTTTATTCTGTTACGCATTTTTGATGAATCCATTCTCTCTTTTCCCCATTGAAGAACGAAAATAAGAGACGAAAATGTTGACAGAGGAAATTTTCAAAACAAAAAGGTAGATATAACCAGTTTTGTACATGTTTAATTTCTAAACCTAAACCTTAACATGTTGCAAATTGAACATGTTACGATTTAAACACATAAAACATCGGACTGCATTTTTTGCATTGGATCTAAACACATTTTTTACAGTGTAAGTAAAGTGAAATGACTTTTATTTGTCACCGACATAATTACCTTTCAAACTTATATTGTAGCATTCAGTAAAGGAATAATAACACAAAAATGACACCAAACGCCTCATTGCAAATGTGGCAAGTAAGTGAACAGCTTTTTATTAAACAGATAACCACTAAGCTGACCTCACTGGAGCTTACTATATATGGCGGCCTCATTGGCCGAGTGATAAAATGGTAATCTTACTGCCAGCTCGGGTCACATGTGGGACTAGTCAAGTTCTACTTGTGGGTGGTCAGGAGCGGCCTTTCTTAAGGCTTAATTGTATTAACATAAGAATTTTACCTGCATTTTACTCTTTTAAATGTGTTTATCTGTGAAAATACTGGCCAAATGAGAAACCAGAAGTTGCCACTTTATCCGGCGTTACTTTGAATTTCGCATATTGTGTTTCGATCTGTGCTTCCTCGGACAAAAAAATCATTAGCAATCGGCTGTTTACTATGTAGTTATATTAAAAATGCAAGTTCATCCACCAGTTGGCCAAAAATTAAGGAAACTGAGAAAAAAGTACGAACCCTCTTGCTTCAAATGCTGTCTAAGCGTTTGGCCGAACATGCAAAACAATTTTCTCCTTGACTGATTGCATATTTCAACAATATCTATGTACCAACAGAAGATCTGATGATTAAAGGCATCTTTGTAGGTCCGGATAGCCTAGTTCTAATGCTCACACAAAATCTCCTTACGTTATAAATAGATTTTTTTCAACCCACCTCGGAAAACTGTCAACAAAAATGGCGGCGAATCCTACGATAAATACCGCAATCCGGCGTGAAAACACCGCAAATCCTGCGTTTCGACCGCTTTTCCGGCGTTACGGTTGGTCCCTGTGGACACGGCATCTTCGTGTTAGAGACACGCACTCGATCATGTGACGTGGCAGTTTACCAAAATACAATATTAAATTTCAGTAATTGTATACGAGAAATACCTTTTGCAGACACGCTGCAGGAGGTCTACAGCTACAGTACAATTAGCAGTCGAAATCCACGAAAAAACTGCCGCAGGCTACCTGTGGCTACCCGAAGTGTGCCAAAGGCTATCAATGCCACCACTAGTGGTCCAAGGCTGAATTCTGAAGGCACCCAATATTTTTACTTCAATAAACGTCTTGCTTTGGTCTGCTTTAGAATGTGGGATACTGCAAGCTAAATTACGATTGCTTGTCAAGCCAGCCCCGGATCCAGTGGGTGGGCTTTGGGGCTTGAGCCCCGCCTCCTTGGCCAGGTTAGATTAAAATACATGTTGTGACATCTCATTAGAATCGCCTCGGTGAGGCGATTCTAATGAGATATCACACGTATATTTCACGGCAAAAAGACATTAGCAAAATTCTCATTAAATTGGTCCCTAATTATGTCATATCAAGCCCCACTCCCATCGTCCCCTCCCCCACCCCCACCCCACACATACATTTCGGCAAATTCCAGCCCCACCAGTTATCCGGAGTCCTACCAGAACGTGGTGGTCTGGATCCGGACCTGCAAGCTATAACTCTTTTCATATATCACCAGGTTCAGAGTTGTCGCTTTAAGAAGAGACTTGTAGGGTCCGGCTGCAGCTCATATGAGGATATTCCAAAAGGGGATGAACTGGGGCTGCAAGACGCCGTGGCAAAACAGGGACCGGTGTCTGTGGGCGTCGACGCTAAAAACATCTACTTCCGGTTTTACTCACACGGTGTGTTCGATTATAACGGATGTAGTTCAAAGACATTAAATCACGGCATGTTGGTGGTTGGATATGGTACAAGAGGTGATCAAGATTACTGGCTGGTGAAAAACAGGTACGCTGTTACTCTCTTTGCATTTGGTGGTAATTATGGATGACTTCTGTTAACCCTTAAGGCGCGAAAAACAAAACAAAAATAAAACAGGCTGCATAACTTTCGTCTGCAAAATAAAAAAAAAAAAAAAAAAAAAGAATTTTATCCAAGCTCCATCTTATTGAGCATTCAAAATTCAAAGCAAAGATGTGAGGGCAAACAGTGTAGATTCAGATGAGGCACCCATCATAAGCCACCCTTTTTTTGGTCTGCATTGTTTACAGATTCAACTATTTTCATTTCTGGTGCTGTAAGAGTTAAATCGTCATAACAACATAAGTTGTGAGACGGTTCTAATGAGGAGCAACAAAATATGTTTGAGACGAGGAAAAAGAAATGAAAAATTCAGACTAGTAGTCATCAAATTTCCGTCTTTATGATCAAAAATTAGTTTCATGTGGAAGTTGCACGTTTCTTGTGGAAGGTGAAGGTTGAAAATAGGTCCATACATGTCATACATGACTCTCTGGCTGGTAATGTAAATATAAATTCTGTCTTGATAAAGTTCTTTGATAATTGTCTATACTTCTAGCTGCTAAAGGTATAGTGCTTTTATAATAGTCAATTCTTCTAGCTGTTAAACGGTATAGTGCTTATATTATGGTCAATTCTTCTAGCTGCTATACGGTAAAGTTTTTTTGTAATAGTCAATACTTTTAGCTTCTAAACTGTAAAGTTCTTTTTCAGTGGTCATTTTTTCTGACTGCTGAACAGTGTGTATATTTCAATTGGCCTGTTCTGCCTGATATTGCTATTAGAACTGTCTCGGAGACATTCTGCTCAAAAGTTGATGTATACCCTTACCGTAAACTATTTTCTTTCTCGTTTTCAGCTGGGGTCGCCGATGGGGCAAAGATGGATACATAGAAATGTCAAGAAACAAGAACAATCAGTGTGGGATAGCTTCCATGGCTAGTTATCCTGTCTTATAGCCTGAAACTTCTCACATAAATTTGGCCTTGTTGTGTGTAATCCAAATTAATCAGCACTGCTGAAGAATATTTACTACTGTTTTGGCAAACACGCTGGAACGAAACGTGTGCCATGAATACAAGCGATCAGTTTTTGAATGGTTGGTACAAGTAGTGAGTGCAGTGTCTTTTACAACTACTGCTACTGTGCAAAAGCAGTAGCCATTGCTGAAGTGAATGATCCGACCTGGCCCAAATTGGAACTCATCCGAGATTTTATGCCCGCCTTGTTTTGGCATATATTTTCTTTTTGCTTATCTATATTTTGTAAGGCCTAGGTACGATATGTAAAATATACTGAACATCAAAAACACCTACAATGTATACGCCCGATTTGAAGGTATAGGTATATATTTTTATTTAGACATTTTAAACTACATGTACTTTGTTTATGCTATTCCGACAATATGAGCATTTTAGCGCATCGATATTGCATAATCTATAGACGGCAGAGCGCTTGCTTTTGTGATGGGGTTAAACTTCAAGTTGCCGTACTTCAGAAGCTGAAAAGTCAGTTCCAAAAAATATTCGGCCAATAATTTTCTCCAGTCAAAATGTCCGCAGCAAAGGTGAGAGAAAGCTAAAATATCAAAGCAATCAGGCCTTGCGTTTTAAAGAAACAACCGGGTGAAGGTGACAGTAGAAAGAGTACCAGTTGCTTACCATTATATTTCCCATAGACAACCCTGTCTTTCTTGAAAAGAAAAGCAGTTCAGACGAAGAGTGAAAATGAATCAGCAAGAGTAAAATGAAAAGATCTGCAAAGAAATTTATCGTAGCAATGCAGAATGTTTGATGTTATTGTACTTCCTAGTTTGCTCTTTGTTTAAATGCAAGGGAGATAATTTGACGAGTGTTCAACTTCAAACTGCTGTCAAGTTCGTAAGAAGAACACATTGGTAATTATCTCGACGGATTTTTCATATTGACACAATGTAGCCACATTTCGGAAAGAATTTGGTATAGTGCTAAGGGAAGACAACTCTTACAACGACCATGAATGCTTCACGATAAATTTAGATAACTCTTAAATCAAGGTAAGATTTTGCAAGAACATTAGTTTATATTGCTCGCAGACGTCAGTAGAATTTTCTGCTACAAGCGATTTTAAACTGTAAGTCAGCTGACATAAGAAAATCGAATTTAAACTTGTAGGTGTTTCTTTGGGCATTCAGTATATATGAGAAATGATCCAAATTCATGAGAGCGGCTGTAGTGTAGTGGATAACACTTCAGACTACCAATCCAGGGGTCGCAATATCGATCCCCCGCTTCTCAGGTCTTTCGGATGAGACTTTAAACCGAGGTCCCGTCTCCATATGACCTCGTTGTTAGTGGGACGTTAAACCCGAGTTCACTCACTCACTCACTCTAAATTCATGCATGCTGGAACTGGTAAAACTTGTAAAGAGTAACTACTAAACATGCTTTTGCCAGAGCTGCATTAATGTCAAGCGGTGTAAAGTAATTTACCCTGCATATGAAGACAGGTATCAAGACGTCTAAACTATTTTACTCGATCAAATGCGTTACTCTCTTCAAGCTTAACTTATTTATTCAATTCAGTGACATTAAATGCTATTGAAGGAATCGATTAATATGCCCTGAAACAGTATATTTGTTTTTGATTTAAAGACCAGGTTTCAGAGTCTGAAGTTTAAACAATAAGTGGTGCATTATTTCTGGGGTTCAGTATTTAAGCTCAACTTGTGAGCCTTCCACTCAGGTGAGTTAATAATTATCTTACCAAGACATTATTATTGATTTTTGTTCTTGATTCTTTGTCAAAATATCCTCTACTTTTTGTGAGCAGTAAACAATGTTTCAGATCCATTCCTCATAAACCTAAGAGGAGTTGCTTTAAAAAATTATGCCCAGATATAATAATGAAATGAAAATTGTAAGAATAAGAAGAACTATTAAACATATCTATTATTTATTGATCTATCACAATTTTATTGCACAATAATCATACCAAACATTTGCATGTTAGAATCAACCAAACAATAAGTACATGATTACATTGATGGATGAATGAATGAAAGGAGGACTTGCTATTTTTAGTTAAATTTTGCAAACAGCACAGATCCAGATAAGGTTGCTCATGCTAATGCTGAACCCAATGAGCTACCGCGGCTCTCTTACATGTTATAAAGTTCTACAAATATCAAAGCAGTGTCATAAGGTCATTACACCAAACCATGTACTAATAATCATATTATATAATTACATTGGACCCTCTTTACGGTGTCGTTTGTTCCTAAACATGACTTTTGCTATTAAAGAATAAACTGTAAAATACATAATATCTGCTGTATTCGAATTTTGCTGCTTAATGGAAATGACTAATTGACTCATTTTAACTTTGAATTTATGATATACCATGGCTCCAGATAGTAAAGAAAATTTGATTTAAATATGTAACAATTTTTATTAATTTTCTGTTAAACTATACATTGTGGCATCTATTAGAATCCCGACTCTACTGATATGTCACAATGTATGTATGTATAATGTACTCATTAGGATCATCTTTATATCTGAGCCTTGGTTAAGCTCTGCATATGTAACTGCATTGATAATCAAATACTGACAAACTTGTATTTTAGCCCTCTTTGCCTTAACTGCCAATATCGACAATATTCAGAAACCACCAAATATCCTGAACAATAAAGTCATTCAAGAATATCAAAATGACATTATAAAAAAATGTTACAATATGCTGTCCATGACAAAGCTATGTTTACTATAGAAATACTATCAGTTTCTGCTGAACAAAAAAAGCAACAATGTTGGCAAGGTCCTCTATACATAGAACTTTTCAGGATCTACAGGTATACCATGGTACACACTATTTCCCCTGTCTGTACATTGTTGTAGTAAGGAATACAAAGTAGAAAACTTCACCAAGTTTAAAAAGGAAAAATGCCTCCCTAAACAATACGGAATCAACAGATTTGGCCCAGTGTGTTTACAAAGACTTTAAGAGAAGCAAAAACATGCTGATTTTCTTATACATGGCATAACTCATAGAAAACAGAGCCTGAAGAAGATAGTACAATACTGTATAATAATTTCAAAGCTTCATGCAGTAAAAAATGTAGAGGTGTATGTTGATATTTGTATCTTGATAAAATTTCAGTAGGCACTTGGATCTCTGTGTATTTATGCCTGTGACATAGGCTACCACCATAGGTGTAATACTTTTTTTTTGTCATGGACTGACAATTTCTTTTTTCAATTATTGCACTTTGTCCAACCTCTTGAATGCTAAATGACAATTGTGACCTTATTTCAATGAGGGAGAACAACATATGTTTTAATGTAGAAATAAGAAAACAATATCACCTCTCTTTCTAGAGGTCTGATCATTATAACAATTTCAACATACACCTCTGTATTTTTATATGAAGCTTTGTAAATTAAACAAGATTGCGATACCAAATGCATAAAGGCTATGAACAGTTGGAGGACTTGTGATTTTACATCCTTTTCAACAGTATTTCAGTCATATCAGGATGCTGGGATGATGATAATGAAATGCTGTATGAGATTACGTATATACATCAAACAACATCAATCTGGAATAGACTTCAAATCCAACTCTATTATGGAAGATTACTGTCTGGAATAATGAACACAAATGAGTGCCCTAAGTTAGTTATGTAATGACTCTAAATATTCGGACAGACAGCTCTGAGCAAACATTGTAGACCCAGATCAAACTGCTCCTTGAGGAGCAGTTTGATCTGGGTCTACAACGTTTGCCATTCTCTAAGCATCATTTGGATGCATTAATGTGTATAAAATCCACTGTCTAAGAATTTTTGAACAATAATTGTCCAACTTTCAGGTGTCCGAAATTTAGGGTCATTACGGTAATCTAAATGTATGAGTCCACAGCTCCAGATAAGAGGGGGTATTGAGGATAATTCATAGATAATTTTTCTTATTTCTCAACCAAAACATATGTCAGTGAGACGGTTCTAATAATGGGCCACAACGTATGTTTTTATAGAAAAATATGGAAAATTATCCCGGTTACCCCTTCTTATCTGGAGCATTGGTTGACTCCTTACTACTGACAAGTATGCTTAAAGTATGAGGGTGGCTGTCTACTAAGCTCAAGATAACACAACTCTAGATAGGAGTAATTCCTGACAATTCTTCTTCTTTCAATAATGTGCAAGCTCCTTTCGAAACATTTTCACATATGCAAATTAGTAAGAGATAAGTTCTGGTAAATCAGCATAAAACATGTTGTCACCCCTCATCTGGTCCAGATGAAGGCTCACAACATACCACTCTGATCTGAAGCTCTGCCTTGGAAGATAATGCTGAGGTAATTATGTATGTTGCGATCCCACATAAGAGGCACAATGTATTGATATATCAGAGCACTAGATAAGAGGGGTATTTGACGATAATTGAGGGATAATTTTCTTTATTTCTCATTGAAACCATATGTTTTGACCCCTCATCTGAACCGTCTCGATGAGACGGTTCAGATGAGGCGTCACAATATATGTTTTTATCCTCAGTTAACAAAAATTATCCCTAATTATCACCAAATACCCCCTCTTATCTAGGGCTCTGGATATATAGACAATTATCATCCAAGGCCATCCTCAGGAACTCTGACTCTTTTTTTATAGCAGCTCTCCAATTAGTCCTGTATGGACAGGTAGCCAGGCCACCCCTCTCACATAGTGTCCTATTTTTCCTACCCTGTGCCCTATTCTGCTCTGAGTTATAATGTGAAAGCAGAATATTTTGGTTTAAAATGTCTTGAAAATCTGACAAGAAATAAGAAAGTTACAGATGTGTACATGTTCAAGCCTGGAGCAATTTTAACATGTTTCAGCAATTTCACAAAATACTTTTGATGCACTAAATCTGCCCTCATCTTGCCCAACCACACATAACACCCCTCTGCCCCAAATTCCTAGCCGCAGCACAGTATAACAGTAATGTGAAATACATGTTTGTATTTTTCGACTAAAAATCGCATAAAATTTCATTGAATATTTTTAAATGCCTCCAAAATTCTGAATATATTTGCAGATGATGTTGTATGCAATGCATACAATTGTTATATGTAGTGTTAATTAACAGGATGGTTTCAATATAAATTCTTGAATAAATATGGTAATTCAGCACTGTATCAATAACACCTTTACACTTCATACATGAACAGTCTGGAAATATTCACACATGGTTATCTTGCACAAAACAACAGGGAAGAGATTTTCTCCACGAATTCTATTACAAACAAATTTTGTTCTCAAAAGATGAATTATACTGTAAACAAAGTTACTTTTGTGGCCATCCAGTCATGTTGACCATACTCATCAGTCCATATACACTATCGTCATGCTTCCAGATACTTTTGGATATCCATAATTCAGTTTTGGATCATTTCCAGAAATCTAATGATGGATTTTTCAACAAGAGGTTTGGAATATCCATTCCAATTATTGATATCCATAGTTTGATTTATGGATATTCATAATTTGATTTTTGGCTATCCATAATCTGATTTACAGATATCCATAATATCCAGAAATCAAATTTTGATTATCCATCAACCGAGATGAATATTGGATATTCATACATCCAATTGTAAATATCCATATATCAAATTATTATTTATCCAAAAATCAAATTGAGGATATCCAAAAATGGCAGCCTGTTTGATGAAGGGCCTGATTTTTGGATATTCATAATTTGATTAATGGATAATTTGAATTATGGATGTAAATCAAAAGTAGTAAAACAGCACCATATCCACACTTAGTACCTTATACCTACACTTGATATTAATCAGAAACATTTAACTATCACATAGCTCTAAACATTTGGAAGAATTGCCTGAGCAACAGTGCAGACACAGACCACACTGCTACAGAAAGATGCTGTTTCCCCTCTATAGGATTTTGATAATGTGTGGGACAATTTTCAGTAATTTTTGCATATATTACCAAACATATGTTATGGCCCTGGCCCCTCATCAGAACCATCCAAATGAGGCTGTTCCAATATAGGGCTTTACACTGGAGTGGCAGCACAGTGCAGATTCCGATAAGAGTCACAAGACTTCTCTTTAAGTTCTGGGTCTACACTGTGCACTCAGGCATGTATTAATATTTATGGTTCCATAACAATTCGGCTTTTTCCATCTAAAATGACCCCTAATATCTAAATATGTCTCGTGAAATTCTAATATTAGGTTTAGTTTGCCCCACCAAAATGACCCTAAACATCTAGATTGGTCTTACAAGACAGATCTAGACATTTGGGGTTGTTTTGAAGGAAACTTTTGTGTTATTACCAAATGAGCTGTGGCACGAGAAAACCAACGAAGTGCTTGTGCCCCCACCACAGACTCAAATCAGCCTGGGCATCTGCCCAGTCTGATCAGAGTCTTCGCTAAGCACTTAAAGGGAAGCTAAGAGCCTAAGCTTGCTCAATGTGGACAGGGAATACTCTGATCAGACTGGGCGGATGCCCTGGCTGATCAGAGTATTCGCTAAGAGCTTAAAGGGTAGCTAAGAGCCTTACCTAGCTCCATGTGGACAGCGAAGACTCTGATCAGACTGGGCGGATGGCCAGGCTGATTGGAGTCTTCGCTGGGCAAACAACCACTTTGTTGGTTTTCTGGTATTGGGGCTCATATAAACACAGTAAGTACAGTAAGAAAGTACAGTAAGTACAGTAAGAAATAAGTAAGTAAATAAGAACAGTAAGAAAGTTAAACATTGTTAGATGAGCCACACCACCACAAAACCATCAAAGCGGCATGTGCCCCCATCCAAGATTCATTTCAGCCTGGCATCTGGCCGGTCTGGGGGGTAGATAAGGGTCTAAGGTACCTCCATGCTGACAGTGAAGACTTTGATCAGACTGGGATGACACCCAGACTGATCTGAGTCTTTACTGGGGCACAACTGCCAATGTTGGTTTTGTTGTGTCACGGCTAAAATGCTGATAGACAAATAATATAAAACCAAACCACTATATCACATCAGTTTACTTAAGCAGGAATGACGAAAAAATCCCTAATCACCTTGTCTAAAGCTTTCATCACATTAATTATTGTAGATCTCACATATTTTAATATTTATACATCTGTACCAATAAAGAACACTGAGACATCATTCTGTCAGAACACTGAGACATCATTCTGTCATAACTCGTAGAGACGATCATGCAATTGTTCTGTCCGCTGTAACGTTGACGCCACAGATTTTGACCGCGTATTAGACCGTATCACCAGGACAGGGCTCTCGGGATTTTCTATTGTCCTAGCCCTCGGGCTGGTATGAGATGTGCCAGAATACATGGACCTGGCTGTGTCGGAATGGCGGCGTGGAAGAATAGTCAGTGGATCATCATTGTTATGCAGAAGCCTGGAAGAAACAAGAAATGAAAAATTCATAAAATGTACTGTTCTTAACCCATTCCATTCGGAATACCCCTATAGGGGTATCTGGGCAAACAGTTTTGATCCACATCAGGCCCCACAAATGTGGGGCCTGATCTAAGATCCAAACTGTTTGCTGCCTAGACATCATTTCTACAAGAGTTAGTTAGACCAATATTTTTAAAATATTCTTGATTTTTGATGTAGACGACAATTTCAGCAGACAACAAAAAATACCCAGAATGCAATGGGTTAAGGTGTATGGATAAACCTTTGTATTTTCTGCCTATTTGCAAAGGGAAACATTTTTTTTGACTTCCTATTAGCTTCCTATTGGATATAGAGGTTCTTCCGAAGCTTGTCAACACTTAAAGGAAAGAGTTTGGTCATAACCTTTGTTCTATCCATCTATAACATTTCAGGACCTCAGCACTTGTGGTTCTTGAGTAACAGAACTCACAAAAATTTTACATAATTACAGGTGGACAGACAAGCCCAAACCATTAGGCCCCTCAACCCTAACCAGACTCCACATTAGAGGCAGTCTGATTAAGGTCTACTAAGTGCTTGTTCTGGTGCTTGTTCTGGTATTTCTGTCTTAAAAATGTCTATGGATACAAGTAAAAATGCCATACCTTCTTAAAATCTGAAAATAAGCAAAATGACAATGAGCTAATCCACCACATAAAACCATAGTTGATGCCTTAACACGTAACTGATCATATGCTATAAATAATAACTAATTTTCACAGTTTCTTATTATTTTATTTTATTTTATGTTTTCCAATTTTCTATATTTTTAGGGTTGTACCAATATACTATACAGTGTCTTACAAAAGAATTAGATAAGGTTTTTTGGTTCTGTTTTTCTGCAAAATTTAATCCACTTTATTTTCTGCGAAAACTCAAACTGATTGGCTGTTGATAAATTTACAGCCAATTAACTTTTAAGTGGTATATACTGTATGTTATTGTTCTTTTGGTTTTTTTTACCTCATTTTCTAGCAAAGTTCAAATATCATTACCACATTAAGAGTGTGTATTATGACACACCAGCCAATTTAGTATTACACGGGAACACTTTCAGGGGAAGTAACTATGCCATTCTTATTTTTGCCCCCATTTTCCTTGGGATCAACTCTTAAATGAAAGAATTTGCTCCTATTGAGCAAATTCTTTCATTTAAGAGTAGACCCCATTATGGAACGGCTAAGCCTTGATCCTGAGAAACAAACAAGAAGTCATGAAAATGATCTCTCCTTACAAACATAATGGTGAAAAAGCATGCCAGAATACACAAACATGTTAATTTGGACTGAGTGTTTTCTACAAAGCTGGTCGGAGCTGTCTGCCTGCAAAGAGAACAGACCCTGATCAGACTCTCCTTAGGAACAGTCTGCTTTCAGGTCTACACTGTTTGCACTGAGTGTCCAAAAACTCAGGATAAGAACAGGAGTATATGATTATCAGTAGCATAATGTCAGTGTCCATAAGGTCAATATGTTTATTAAGTTACTCTGATACAACTTGAGATCTCAAAATTCAGTTTAATGTCCTATCACCATGATAAAGTCATACAGCGAGTGAGTGAACTCAGGTTTAAAGTCACACATAGATCAAACAGAGATAGGGACCTCAATTTAAGGTCTCATCCAAAAGACAGGAGGAGTGGGCGATTGAATGTGTATTCTAATGCATTTGCAAATATAACGCGACGTCTGATTGGATAAAGTCAAAAATTTGCAACAGTATATTCTGCGATATACTGTCGCAAACCCGACGTCATTAAGTAACGTTGCTTCTAATTGGCTGATGTCTGGTTTTACGTTGCTGAAAGCACTTGCGATGGGTGCAAAGTAGTACACTTTGAAAGGTGAAAATGTGTAAAAATTGCATTAGAATGGGGATAACTGTATTGAAAATTGTCATTTGGGGAGGTAAATCATCGGTTTTATGGTCGCAAATTGTGTTTTACGACTCTGCTGGCGCGTCGCCGTAAAACAAAATTTCCAACCATAAAACTGACGATTTACCTCCCAAAATGACATTTTTGAATACAGTTATCCCCTAATTTTACCCCTCGACTGATTAAGTTGATCTAACATGAAAACAACTTGACCATCACCTCTCCTGGAAAGGAAATTTAAAACAAACTTGAAAATCTACTTGTAGTTAGTCTGCAAACAACTAAATGGGAAATCTGTAAATTTCACTTGCTAAATTTTCCTGATGCACAGGACGTGATAATAATGATATTAACTATTGACAAACAGTTCCTATTTCAGTAACTTTAAGTTGTATGTCTACAAATATTTTTCTGTAATCTTCCTGTCCTAGTAGATCTATCATGCAATACCAATATGACCCTAAAATTTCGGACACACAAGAGTCAGACAATTATTGTTAGAAAATTCTTTGAAAGTGGAGTTTACCCACGTTAATGCATCCAAATGATGCTCAGAAAATGGCAAACATTGTAGACCCTGATCAAACTGCTCCCTGAGGAGCAGTTTTATCTGGGTCTACAATGTTTGCTCAGGCCTGTCTGTCCAAATATTTAGAGTCATTACGGTACTCAAAACTTGTATACCATAAAATGCTAAGTACATGTATTGTGAGAGATAATAAACGAGCAAACAGATAAGACTGCTCCAAAAGATGCCTTACCAGGGTCTAAACTGCTTTTCATTTACCAAACAGGACCATAGCATCGTTAGCTTAACAAAGTTGTTAGCATTGATTCTTAGTCTTCTAGTACACATAAAATAAAGTGCTAATGTTTTTGTTGTTTTTTTTTTTGCAGTGCAAAAGCTCCTCACACTTATTCTTACAAAATGGCAGTGTTTTTACATACATTACTTATAAAAATGCCTCGTCTCATTAACTTATCCCATTTTGAACCAGAGGCCCATTGGTCCTGTAGCTCACCTGAGTCCATTCATCCTCAGCACTCAAACCCAAAACAATGCACCAACCAATTCCCAACCTCCATAAAATTCAGCCAGAATCGTTTGTTACCTTGCCATAGGCTTCTAAGGGACTTTATCTCCAAAGCTTTCAACATTATGAAAATGAGTTTCCAGACGAATTATTCTCAATCAGGGCGGAAATTTCTCTTGCGGAACTTTGTTTTTCATAAAGGAAACAAATTGCCTTTCTATATCTGGTACTCATCCCAATTTTGTCCAATACTGGAAACCAACAAATTTGCCAAGGGAAGCAGTACAGTTATCTCTGTGCAATAAAATCATTTTGGATCATTTGCCTTGTTTTTACAACAACTTTAAAATTTCCCATTGTAAGTCAATGGCAACTAGCAACTAAACTGCTCAAGCAATTGCCATGAAAAACAGTATTTTTATAGAGGCTAGTACTAAGATCTTTTCTGTAAAGTTTCAGCTCAAGCAGCTGCACAGTTTTTTGAGGAGATGATTTTTGAATAATCTTTTCCTAGTTTTAACCATTTGGTTGCCATGGCAACCAGCCAAATTACGCAACTTGCATAAATTTCATCTGGTTGGTAGAGGACTATTCTAGGAACATTTCTGTAAAAGTTTTGTCAAAATATCTGCGATGACATAACAATAAATCCAAATTTTCAATTTTCCCCATACAAACCAATGGAAACTTTAAGCTGCCATAGCAACCAAAGTTCTGAGGCGATCTATATAAAAAAATCAGTAATATTGGTTCCCCCTGCCTATAGATGCTATATGTGAAATTCAGTAACAATTCCCCTTGTTGTTTCTTAGGAGATGTCGTTTGAAAATGTTCATGGACAACGGACGGACGACGGATGCCTGCCTATACTTTAAGCTCACCTGTGAGCTTTCGGCTCAGGTGAGCTAACAACCGGGCTCAGTTATTTAACATCTCTGATTTTTTCCAAATTCAAATGAGTTCTGCAGAACACACCCGTCACCGTCGCACCCTTCTTTTGCTTCCACAAAACAGAGATCATGGGGAACAAGAGCTGTCACCTGGCAGCATAGCTCGCCTGAATTGGTGCTTTCCCATCACACAGCCGCTATGGTGGTGTGGACTGCTATGCATAAAACTTCATGCAAGCATGTCCATAATGAAACACATTTATAAACAAAACCTATCTCAGAAAAAAGTCTTAAAATAAAATTAAAATAAAATTAAAAAAAAAAAAAAAAAAAAAAATGAAATGAAATTTCAAAGTCCATGAGCTTCAGGTAAAAAAACCAGAGGACCAATGGTCCTGTAGCTCACCTGACACCTTCTGTTAACAGACACAATTTGTCATTTCGCTCATCTGTTACAAATTTGAAACCAGTAGCTTAAAAGGTGTGCTTATTTTAATCTAAAAATCTCAGTGACCTTGAGCAAAGTTAAAAAAATGACCTTGACCTTTGATGACCTTGTCTTCATGTATTCATTTAGTTAATCATATTTTCCAATTATTATATCTAGGCTTAAAAAAAATTCAATGAAATCAAGTGTTTAAGCATTTTCCCATATAAAATCATAACATACCGAAGTTGACCTTGCCAAAAATTAGGTCAATGATTGATTGATTGATTTTGTTGCTTAACGTCCACGGTAAACAAATATGGTCATGTCGGGACGGTCAGTTGACCTAACCACACTACTTCTGGGCAGGCTTAGACCTCCTAAGCGGTTAACCAGTACAAAGTGCATATACAGGCCAATGCACCGTCATGATTGTACAAACTATGATGGGCCTAAGTCCTCAATGCTACATACCATGCCACAGGGTCATTGTGCCTTTGGTTCTGGAGAAGAAGATTTTAGAAGGCGTTTTACCATATATGGGCATGGTGTCCATCTGGGTCACGTGACCATGACCAGCTCAACAAACTTTGGTTCTTTTAACCCAGTGAAGCTCCATATGAAATATAGCTTCAAATAGCCCAGTGGCTTCAGAGAAGATGTTTGAAAATGTTGACAGGCAACAGAATCACAGTGACCTTGAACAAGGTCAAAGAATGACCTTGACCTATAACAACATAATATCTTAATAGGCTCACTTAGTTAACCATAAATACCAAATATCATATCTAAGACTTGAATGGTTTCTGAGAAATCCACTGTTTAAGCATTTTCCAACGCATCAAAATTGACCTTGCCACTCTCAATGCACAGTCCTGATTTGTATGAATTATGATGGGCCCATGTTCCAAATGCTACATACCAAGTTTCAAGGTCATAGGCCTTTTGGTTCTGGAGAAAAAGATTTTAGAACAGGTTTTACCATATATGGACATGGCGGCCATCTTGGTTATGTGACCCAGATCCCCTGGAACAAACTTTCTTTCCCCTATCCCACTAAGACTCCATATGAAATTTGGCTTCAATGGGCCCAGTGGTTTCAGAGGAGAAGATGTTTGAAAATCTTGACAACAGATAGACGGAGAGAATGACCTTGACCTTTAGTGACATAATATCTTCATTTGTTCATTTAGTTGACCATGTATACCAAGTATTGTTCCATAGACTCAAATAGTTTCTGAGAAATCCACTGTTTAAGCGTGTTCCCATATAAAAGCCTAAGGTACCGAAGTTGATCGTGTCATAAATTAGGTCAAGGTCATCGCAAGGTCATCATTTGTACAAACTATGATGGGCCCGCATGCCCAATGCTACATACCAAGTTTCAAGGTCATAGGCCTTTTGGTTCTGGAGATGAAGATTTTTGAAGGGTTTTTACCATATATGGTCATGGCAGCCATTTTGGTCATTTGACCCAGACCCGACGTATAAACTTTCATCCCCCCATCCCACTGGGACTCCATATGAGATTTGGCTTCAAGCGGCCCAGTGGTTTCAGAGGAGAAGCTGTTTGAAAATCTTGACAACAGATGGACGGAGAGAATGACCTTGACCTTTAGTGACATAATATCTTCATTTGTTCATTTAGTTGACCATGCATACCAAGTATTGTTCCATAGACTTAAATAGTTTCTGAGTAATCCACTGTTTAAGCGTGTTCCCATATAAAAGCCTAAGGTACCGAAGTTGATCGTGTCATAAATTAGGTCAAGGTCATCATTTGTATAAACTATGATGGGCCCACATGCCCGATGCTACATACCAAGTTTCAAGGTCATAGGCCTTTTGGTTCTGGAGATGAAGATTTTTGAAGGGTTTTTACCATATATGGTCATGGCAGCCATCTTGGTCATGTGACCCAGACCCGGCGTATAAACTTTCATCCCCCATCCCACTGGGACTCCATATGAGATTTGGCTTCAAGCGGCCCAGTGGTTTCAGAGGAGAAGCTGTTTGAAAATCTTGACAACAGATGGACGGAGAGAATGACCTTGACCTTTAGTGACATAATATCTTCGTTTGTTCATTTAGTTGACCATGTATACCAAGTATTGTTCCATAGACTTAAATAGTTTCTGAGTAATCCACTGTTTAAGCGTTTTCCCTTATAAAAGCCTAAGGTACCGAAATTGACTGTGTCATAAATTAGGTCAAGGTCATCGCAAGATCATCATTTGTACAAACTATGATGGGCCCGCATGCCTGATGCTACATACCAAGTTTCAAGGTCATAGGCCTTTTGGTTCTGGAGATGAAGATTTTTGAAGGGTTTTTACCATATATGGGCATGGCGGCCACCTTGGTCATGTGACCCAGACCCCGCGTACAAACTTTCGTTCCATCATCCCACTGATACTTCATATGAAATTTGGCTTTAATCGGCCCAGTAGTTTCAGAGGAGAAGATGTTTGAAAATCTTATCAACGGATGGACGGACCGAATGACCTTGACCTTTAGCGACATAATATATTCATTTATCATTTAGTTGACCAGGTATACCAAGTATTGTACCTTAGACCTAAATAGTTTCTGAGAAATCCACTGTTTAAGCATTTTCCCATATAAAAGCCTAACGTACCAAAGTTGATCATGCAATAAATTAGGTCAAGGTCATCGCAAGATCATCATTTGTACAAACTATGATGGGCCCGCATGCCCGATGCTACATACCAAGTTTCAAGGTCATAGGCCTTTTGATTCTGGAGTAGAAGATTTTTGAAGGGTTTTTACCATATATGGGCGTGGCGGCCATCTTGGTCATGTGACCCAGATACCCGGAACAAACTTTCGTTCCCTCGACCTAGGTAGGCTCCATATGAAATGTGGCTTCAATCGGCCCAGTGGTTTCAGAGGAGAAGATGTTTGAAAATGTTGACGACGGACGGACGACGGACGGACTACGGATGCCTGGCTATACTATATTAAGCTCACCTATGAGCCTAAAGGCTCAGGTGAGCTAAAAACTGATGGGTAGGGGGGTGGGGGGCTATGTGGACTGCTATGCATAAAACTTCATGCAAGCATGTCCATAATGAAAACACATTTATTAACAAAAGCTATCTCAAGAAATAAGTCTTAAAATAAAATTAAAATAAAAAAATGAAATGAAATTTCAAAGTCCATGAGCTTGAGGTAAAAAAACTGACGGGTAGGGGGGGAGGGGGGGGGGGGGGGGGGGCTAGGATGTATCAAAACCCTGAACCATTATCTATCTAACATCAGTGCAAGTATTAGTATCAACTGAGTCCATCATCGTGGCACTGTGAAATTATGTCTTCATAAATATAAAACTTTAACCAAAATCTTTAAGACAAAATTCTAAGTCGATGACCTTGACTTCAAGGTCATCAGATGGGGTAAGTATAAGGTGTTTTGTAAAAACTCAAAAAAGAGTCTAACATCAGTTCAAGTATAAACTAAATCTCTGCAAAGCATTATGAATCAGTATGCAATTACAAAACTTTAAAAAAGACAAAAACTTCCTAAGTCCCTGACCTTGACATCAACATCACTGAGGGGGGTTGGGGTAGTACTCTGTAGATCTAACTACAGTGCAAATATAAAAAGAATTCATCTATGGGTTCAGGAGATATGTGTCTTTAAAAAACTTTAACCAAAACATCCAATCAATAAAAAGACAATATTCTAAGTCCATGACCTTGACATCAAGGTCACAGAGTGGGGTGGGGGTAGTACCTTCGAAAACTTTAGACCAATATCTAACTTTAGTGCAAGTATCAAAGAGTCCATCCATGGGTTAAGGAGATATTGGGCTTTATAAAACTTTAACCAAAACATCCAGTCCAAAAAAACTACCAATTTTCTAAGTCCATGACCTTGACATCAAGGTCACGGAGTGGGTGGGGGTGGTACCCTGTTAAACCTTAGACCAATATCTAACTACAGTGCAAGTATCAAAAGAATCCATCCATGGGTTAAGGAGATATAGGTCTTTAAAAAACTTTAACCAAAACATCCAATCCGAACGCCAACGCTGACGCTGACGCCGTGGTGACAACAATAGCTCTTCCTGAACTTTCGTTCAGGCGAGCTAAAAACTGTACACCTTGTTTGAAAGACTGTATAAATGTTGACAGTAATTATACTTAAAAGCTTGGATTGATGTAACTCTGGATGAGCATGAAATATAGATGAAGGGCATTACCCTTAGCAAAATGAAATGGATTTTTTACATTGATTTGCTATTAGTTCACCATGGTTTCACCATTTTCCATTGTTACACTCTTTAATAACAAGTTAAATTTCATACCTGTTCCTTAAAACCATTGCAAATAGGCTATTATATTTCCATTTTCGCAGAAAATAGTATAAAAATGGGGATTTTATACAGCTATGCCATTTTTTTATCCATTGGTTTTCTATTTTCTAGCTCTAAACAGAAATGTCTACCATGGCAAAATGATATTATTTGAACCATTTATTTTCTATTGAATTTGATTGACAGGGAAATGGGCCTTTAATGGTAATTATCAAGGTTTGGGGCTAGAGAAAGAATGTGGTTTCTATAGCAATAACTATATATCAGTAATTTCCTGTCAGCCTCTCAGTACACCAGAGTTAGTTTTAAATTCTGGCGCAATTATTTAGCTAAGTTTTAAAACAGTTGTATGTTTTTAACCAAACTTTCTTGCATAAAGTTTTATTACTATTTTGAGGTTTTGGAATATATTCTGGATCTTGCACAGTATGTGAATTAATACAAAAAATTACAGCAAAGTAAGTTTCTATAGTTAAAATTTGCATGTTTTACTTTTTGGCTAATGTCAGATTCACTGTAACATATTTCTGATGTGTAATTATTCACCCAGGTTGCCATGTCTAATGATGTATCTTTTATTCATTCATTGAACCAATGACTTAAAACAGTAATGACATTGGAAAACTTATGAGTGCCAGAGTTTTAGATTTTAATTTTTAAAAAAACATAATGAAAAAAGTCTGAAAATTCAGACACCTAGAATAATTACCAAAATTGTCCTAAAATTCGGACATTTTGGGCTTACAAAGCAGTGATATGTGTTCAGAAGATGCAAATGGAATGGAAAGCAGTATAATTCCTGGTGAGACTGATCAGGGCCTGCACCTTCTGCTCAGCTCTTTCTGTCCCAATAGTTAGTATTCTTACCATAGGGTTCTTCCAATAAAATATAATAGCCTAAAATCCCAGTGAAAATGGACCAGTCACTATAAAATCTGTTCTGTTGTTTTTTTAGTCTTGTATGCATAGTTATCATCTGAAAAATACTATGCTGGAAGAATACATATAGCAAAGGGCAGTAGCTCTGATCAGTCTGCACATCTGCATTTAAGTGCAGGATGGTCTTATATGTAGTATCTGTTGTTTGCATGTGACATCAGGCTTCTTTTCTTGTGCTGTGACTAAATTAATTAGAGCTTATCATTATTAAGGTAGATATGCCATAGCAACCAGACAGCAAAGAGCAATGTGTGCAGACCCTGACCAGACTGCCAGAACAAATAGTGTAGCATTGTCCCAGCAAACAGTATAAACTCTGATCTGACTGCTGGGCAACAGAAACTGTGTAGAGCCAGATCTGACTGTCAGTATAGACCCTGATCAGACTGTCACTAGCAAACATTGTAAACCATGCTCAGGCTGTACCCTAGCAAACAGTGTACACCACTGCAGACCTGGATCAGACTGCCCAAGCAAAACTTTGACATGCTGGTTAGACTACTGATCTGGGCCTTCTCACTGTTCAAATGGAAAGCAACAGATATAATTTTGGTCTGCTAGTGCTAACATAAATCAAGCTTGTTATCTATTACTAGTAACCCTACAAATTGCATCTGACATTCGTAATGCATTATTTTTATTTGTTTGTACTAGAAAGAAATAAGATATTAAGGCTGCCATGAGCAAACATTATAGACTCTGACCAGACTGCTTCCCAAACAAATAGTGTAGAATCTGATCAGACAGCCAGTGCAGTGCAAAACCAGATCAGACTGCCCCAGCAAACATGATACATTTGTACAAATACTTTGTAAAGATCAGAAAATGTAAGGGCACCTTGTTTTAATAATGCTTGGTCCACTAATTAAAAGAAGTGTAACCATAAATGATTATTACTCTGTAAAAATGATAAAAATCAGACACTTGAAATAATTACCATAGCTGTCTTAAATATGAAACAGTTTGGATTTGAAGGTGAAGATGGAATGGTAGACATTGTAAACCCTGATCAGATTGTTCATTTACGAGCAACCTGATCTGGGTCTGCACTATTTCCTGATCTATCTGGTCCAGATAGTTGAAATCTTTATGGTATTTTTTTTTTCAGAAATGGTGCTTGAAGCAACAGAATTCTTCTGGTGCATATTTACCAAATTTTAAGGTTTTTGTCAGTGCTTCTGGAAAATATACTTTATGCTGCATATAGCAAGGGTTCAGGGTCTTTGTTAGTACCTTCATGAAGGACTTTTGGAGTCTAATTTTCACACAGAAAGCACAACAAGGACACTTTACAGATTGTGCGAATTTGCAGGCGTGTCTGAGTTACTTACCTAAGATATATTTTATTAGAATATAGCACATGATCATGCCACGAGAAAAGTATTATTTCATCACTATAACTGCATCATTTAAATGGTAGAAAACCATTTCAACTAATGTTCCAGCCATTTCTATGATGTCATTTCAATGTTTCCATGCAAAATGGAAATTATTGTTTCACCATTTCCATGATGTCATTTCAATAGCAGCCTAATTTGCATATTTCGTCCATTTTCAATGGTGGTCCAATGCTGCAATAAGGGTGATCCAATGGAAGTTCAATGATTAAGACTAATTGCCTTCTACAGAGACTTTCCATTGCTAAGCCTTGCAATGAAATGATGAATGAATGAAAAATTAATGGTTAGAAAGAAATGGAAAGTGAATAGATATTAAATGCATTTCTTTTTGCTAAGGGTAGGTAGTGCACAATTCCAGGAGACAAACTTAAGAGCAAGCTTTATGCTGATTAAGTTTAATGGCTGTAGATACAATGTAGTATAGTTTCAGAGACAGACTTAATGTGGACATCGGGTCAACATAAAAATTATTAGAGCCCACCGAGTGTGAAATGTATGTGAAATCTAAAACTAACAAGTTACAACAGCATCCCAGAAGGGAATTGTAAGACTTTATGCAACATTTGATGACCATCCATATTGTTGTTGAGGAGAAATGGACTTAAACGCAATATGGCAGGCACAATTTTAGACATACTTATTTACATAACATGTAGGTCAAGGGTCCAAAATTCAATATGCCTGGAGACCATCCTAAAAAGATACTTAATGCCAGGTTTGATTACTGTAGGTATAACAGTTTGTAAAAAAATGAGCTTAAAAACTAATTAGGGTCAACATAATTGTAGACAAACAGATCAATGGAATGAATGAATGACAAGATGGACAAAAAATTGGAGGCCTATTATGCACCTTGCTAAAACAGGTGTGGCCAAAATGGCAATGTCCATTACAGATCTCAGTATGACAATGGCCAGGATGCCCCAACACAATAAGTTCTTATAGCAATTATACCATTAACAACAAATAAACAAACAAAACTGAGGAATCTATACAGTAAAATATGTTATAGTTTGATTGAACAGACAGAGAATAGGCTGTATCTTTACTACAGTCACCCTCTTTACAACAGCACTCTTTACAACAGAAAAAATCTTTATAGTGTCATTTTGATTTGCACGGAATGGCTTAAATAGTTTCTTAATATGCATTCTTTACAACAGCAAATTCAGTTTAACGTCAAAATTTTGGGAACAAACGCCGTCTTGTAAAGAGGGTCCACTGTATTTGCATATTTTAGAAGATCCCTTTTTTGGCATGTACAATTGTATCAGATACTGAAACACAATAATATTACAAACAAAACTATGATAAATGCCCATATAATGCACCAGTCATTTGCAACCACAGCCTGGGGCCGGGGAATAGCAGGGATATTGACTTTTCACTCTGCAAAGCCCTGGTATATGCCCTGCACAGCGGGGACGTTTTTTATGTCAAATCCCTGGTAAAGGTCTCCGATATAAAAATCCATATTCTGACAATGTGTTGCTGTAAATTTCGTTAAAAACACTCCACTATTTTCCCCACTGTTTTGGCGGGAATCAAAAGCCCAGCGTATCCACAGCAATGCCAGGACACCTCTTCGGTAAAAACATGGTACTTAAGCACCGCAATGCCCCGCTATCGCCGGCCCCATGTAGGCCGTGGTTGCAAATGACTGGTGCATAAATGCAACCCACCACCAATTAAAGTTTCTGTTTACTATAAATCAGTATCTACAGGCATGCACCACCAAAAAAATTGGCAAGGTTCACAAGGCATGCACCACCAGTCAAATTGGCCATGTTCACATAGGCATGTACCATCAGTCAAACTGGCCATGTCCACATAGGCATGCACCACCAATCAAATTGGCCATGTCCACATATGCATGCACCACCAATCAAACTGGCAATGCTCAGAAAAAGGTACAGAAAATGGTGGGTTATGGCCATCTCTACTCTGGACAGACCCAATATATTTAAATCAGTCTTATGAAATTCTGCTACAAAATGGGATTTTCCCTTCCAACACTATCCCCAAAATCTAGATCCATCTGATATGTTTTTGTTATTTTCTTCAGTGTCAACAAATGGCAAAACAGTATCAAGATCTCTTCAGATTTCATTGCAAACTGTAATTTCTGGCTCTGGAAGTTACAAAATGTATGTATTATACAGTACTTTTTCCAAGACAACCTAGCAACAAAGTATACCTTAACCATCCTAGAATTTCGGACACATGAAAGTCGGACAATTATTGTTCAAAAATTTTTAGATAGTGGATTTTAAACATGTTACTGCATCCAAGTGATGCTTAGTGAATGGCAAACGTTGTAGACCCTGATCAAACTGCTCCTTCCGGAGCAGATTGATCTGGCTCTACAGTGTTTGCTCAGACCTGTCTGTCCAAATAATTAGGATCATTACATTTAGGATCATTACTGTATATCCAAAACTTTTATACCATAACTATTGACATAGGCCTACTAACTGATTGTTGGTATAATACTTGCCTGTTTATTCAAATGCATTAATCCACTCTTAGATGATGTAAATATGTATTTTTTTCTGACAAATGCACATTAAATATCATCCTATTTCAATTTGTTGGAAAAACACCTATCTTCTTATTTGGAGCAGAGAACTCAATTCCTTTCAAGTTTTATGTAGCATAGCAGTATGATAGCACCAAGATAATATTATTAAATTAGAACAATGCAATACACCTTTGAAATGTTTTAAAGTAAATATAATCAAATTAAACCTTCAACCTGAAACTGTAGAGAACTTCTACCATTAACAGGTGAAATGCTTCACATGTATATCCCAAAGATATAGTGCATGTACTACATGTGCATGTATTAACAGAGAAACTGGCTTCAATATTATGTAGTATAAGTATTTCACAACAGATCTGCTATTCAAGATAAATAAGAAGCATGTCCTTACTATTAAGTACTAGCTTTAGCTAGGGGCAGGAGGGTTAAATGTGCTTTATGACCTTGGCATTTCACTTGTCATTGCCATTTTTGTTAAAAACTTAACACTACCCAAGATAATGAGCCTGATGGAAAAGTCTATTTCTGATAATTTTGTGCACAGGAGAACCTGTACTGAACTATCATCTTGAAGTACCATATTTATTTGGTTATAAGACGGAAATTTATCCTTCCAAAATTACTGTAAATTTGTCAAATGTTTTTTTCTCTTCCAAAACAAACCCAAAGAGCTAGATTCATCTAACAAGACGTTGTAAAACCCTTATTATAAACGAAGAAATACAGTAACTCTATAGAGCTCAAGATAAGCAAATATTTCAGGTCAACCATCAGCTCATTTCTTCATTTAGAAGTGCATGATCAATGTGATTCTAATTTGATACCAACAATATTTAAGGTGAATGGGTACACTTTCAGGGGAAGTAACTGTGCCACTTTCATTTTTGCCTCCCTTCTCAATGGGAGTCAACTCTTAAAGGGGAGACATTGCTCCCCTAGCAACTATCTCTCCTTTAATAGCAGACTAATGAATTTGAAAGGGCTTTGTCTTTCCAAGAAGCACACAGGAAGTCACAAAGTTGTCTTCATTTGAAACAAGACCTGTCCGCCTACAGGACAGCTCACCTGATAGTGCCTTGCCTATCACATAATTTTTTTTAACCAGAACATCCGGTCAGACACTGATGTGGACATGGATGCCAATGCCTAGGTGACAACAAAAAGTTTTTCCTAACTTTCTTTTGTACAGGCAAACTATTAGTATAAAATCATGGAGATGTACCCAAAAACCTTAAAACTTTTTGATGGAAAAATGAGGAAAAAATGACTCAATATTATGCTTGAAACTTTGGCCTATCTATAACTTCTGATCTAGTCTGTATGCTGAATATATGATCACCATAACCAAATTCACACACCCATTTATACATGTACCTTACTAGAAGACAGAAAATAGGTCAATAGAGGTTAAGGTCAACATTCAGTCTCCTCCATTACAATATTATAGGGTGATTCAAGGGACTGCACAGGAGTGGTGGGAAATGGTGGGCTGAAAATGTTAATTCATTATGATATTTACTTTGGATATAACATGATATACAATGTTACTATATTTACAATTACAGAAATATAAAGCAGAATATTGGGAGCCATAACAGGGGTCAGCCTAGAGCTTTCAGACAGGGAGAAGGTTTGCAATGTTTTCAAGCCTTCAGGGAGAAGTTTTGGTCAAAATTCTGGAATTCTCTATACTTTCCATACAATTTCACTTCTCCCTCAGCTCAAAATAGGGATAAGTCAGCCAGCTTAGGGAGACTATTTCTCCCAAATCGCCCTCTAGGCTGAGCCCTGCCATAATTCATGGCTCCCACCTGCCCTGCTTGCTATATAACCACCTTGCTGAGAAAAAAAATATTCATTGTGTTATCCCTCACACAGTCTTTCTGCTTGTGTTTTTACTTCAACGTTACTATTTCCTGTTAGGTGTCATGGGTGGGATATGGAATTCGATTTCCTTTTATAAAGTCAATGCATTTTTAGGTACAGAGGTAGATCTAGTGGTGGCAACAACATCTGAGCCACGACACGACAAAACCAATAATGTGGTTGTGTGCCCAGCGCAGACTCAGATCAGCCTGGGCATCCGCCCAGTCTGATCAGAGCCTTCGCTGTCCGCATGGAGGTAGCTTAGACTCTTAGCTACCCATTGAGCACTCAAGGAAGAGTCTGATCAAATTATGAGCATGTAACAGTTTCATAACAGATCACTTGTCCCATGCAAGAGCATGAAAATATTTCAATCAGCCCTGTACATCCTGACTTTGGTAATAGAACTTACCCTACTATTATCTTTATTACATTTAAGGACAGCATTTGATCATACCTGAAAATCACTCATTGCCCACAACCCAGCCTCCAGGTCCTCATTTCAGTGAAATTTTTTCCGCTCCTTTCAACTGAGGAAAAATCATTTGTGTAAGCTATCAGGACGTTAGCTAGCCAACAGTGCAGACCCTGAGCAGTCTGATCTAGGTCTACACTGTTTGCTAATATTTTTCTGTGCAAATCTTTCGGGTAAACATGATATACCCCATTATCTTAGTTCAGTCAGGGTCAAATTTGTTTATATAAATGTACTGATAATACCTAGCAGTTGCTGTCAATATTTGGACTAAGCCAAGGCCAAGCTCTCACTGTATGTGTCAATAAGCAAAATATGTGAACAGTCATCCCGCACATCTGTTGTGTGACCAGCCACTTTGTTGTTTGGGGTACAGATTATACCACTGCACTATAGTTCCTGTTGGGAAGATGTAGGCTCCTTGTACTTGAGGAAGAACCAATTTCACCAAAGTGATATCTTTATAAAATGTACAATATATAGAGGATCTTACATGAGTGCTCATGTATTATTGAATTTATTAAACGAGTTGGGGAAAAGGATAAGATGCGAGGCTCTGCCGAGCATCTTATTGTTATCACCAACGAGTTTAATAAATTCAATAATACAGGAGCACGAATGCAAGATTCTATTTATCATATGACACTAAAATCGCATTTTATTAGCCAATTTTGCACTAAAACATCACGATTTCGCCATTAGAAAATGCGACGTTTTATGGACGTCAACGCATAACGTTACAGCGTAATTTGCATATTTAATCCACTAGTGGATTATTGTTTTTAATGCATGGCTTTATTACACTCTCAGATGCGACGTCATATGATAAACATATTTATCATATGACGTCACTGTTATTCAGTGTATGACGTTGTGTCATAAAAATCGTATGACCACACGAGTAATAACACTTTGGTGCGAACTTGTAACGTCATGGACAACCTCCATGTCAACAATGTGTTTTCTTGTTGAAATACTGCTCAGTTTAACGGCGTCAAAATTCCATTTCAAAGGGTCATATGATAAACAGAATCTTACACGAGTGGTCATTTCATATGAAATTTATGAAACTCGCCAAAGGCTCGTTTCATAAATTTCATAAGAAATGACCACTCATGTAAGATCTTCTATATTATGTACATCGTCACAGTCATGAGATTCATGGTGGGGGATCACTTTTTTTCTTACGTCCTATTCATCATGTGTCATTTCCCCATTTTGGAATGATGTGAAAAGAATGTGGGCTCCAACCCTGCACAAGTGTTTGTGAGGTTTTGGGGGTACTACCTGGATCTACCGACATTACAGTGATGAAAAAAAAACATATATGAAGGAATGGTTAAATGATGAAACAAGTCGTGGAATGCTATGTATTACCTGTCTGTGCGTTGTCACAAAATAGAGCTAAACCAGAAAAATAGATGCTAAGTTCACGCTGCCAATGCCACCAATGGCAGAAAATTAATACCTATGTCTTGCTTCTCCTAGTCACTATGGAGACAAAAAGGAAGAGAACAGTTAGAGCTCTAGATAAGACAGGGTATTTGATGATAATTGCTGGATAATTTTTTCTTTTTTCTCCTCAAAAACTTACAATGTTGTGACGTCTTATTTGAGTTCATGTGGTCCAGTTGTAGGGTAACAGGTTTTTATGCAGCTTCAAGAGAAACTATTCTATATAAATATTTGTATCACCAATGCTCCTACTTACCTACAGCTCTACATTATGTTGATGAAAGAAATGGAAGAATGACTAAAATGATTCAGAAATGAAGAGAAGTGGATGAATGATGTCAGGGCTCCAGATAAGGGCAATCAATTGATAATTTTGAGATAATTTTCTATTCACTTTCTATGAAAGCTTTTGCTACTGCTCCTCCACAGATCCCTCTTGCTGGAGTGCCATGAAGAGCCACAATTTGACCAAAATATGAGCTGCGACAAAAGAAAACCAACAAAGTGGTTGTGCGCCCAGGGCAGACTCAGATCAGCCAGGACATACGCCCAGTCTGATCAGAGTCTTCGCTTTGTGCTTAAAAGGTAGCTAAGGGTCAAAGCTACCTCCATGCAGACAGCGAAGACTCTGATCAGACTGGGCAGTTGCCCAGGCTGATCTGAGTCTGCCCTGGGCGCACGTATTGGTTTTCTTGTGTCGCGGTGCCTATGCTTTCAGACAGTTCTTCAACATAGAAGGCACTGTTCGCCCTTCAATAGAACTTCTAAAGAATGGCCAAAACTTCTGATTTTTCACAAAGGGCGTTTACTTTTTTGAGCAGCCCTGACTGAAAAGGGAGACTTTTGCAGTGGCACAGGCCTACAAGTGGGTGACCTTTTGGCAGCACATCCCCATACTGACCTATTATGTGAGGAAGCAACCCCACTCCTACGCCCAGGTCACAAAATGTTTTTTTGTTTTTAAGTATGAATAAAAATTATCATAATTATCTTCAGAAACCACCCTTAAGTGAAACTCATTGTTTGTAGAGTAGAATATTCTGAAAGCCAAGTTTCTGAAAGCCAAGTTTCTGAAAGCTGTATCAAGGCAGCTCTCGGTTAAGTACCGTAAGCTATAGGCACAGTGAACAGTCTCATCAGTGTGATCTTACCCTCAGTATAATAAGTGAAATCCCACAATGCATTGTAATTTCATCTCACCTTGATGACTTTTCCAGCTTGGCAAGGTTGGTTTTTAACTGTGCTATATTGTCATCATATTTATTGAAAAAATCCATTCCATTAGCTAACCTGTCAGTATTCTGAGAACTACTGTCAGAAGTTTTATTTTCAGAATTCACTGAAGCACCATGTCCATTTTCACTACCCTGATTGGCTGACCTAGTGTCACCTGACAAATTCAGTGAATTTGAACTGTCGGAGAGATCACTGCCTGCACGAGAACGCACATCATCACCTTTTACAATGTCCCAATCATCTTTGATCAAATGGCTATTCTCTGGGGTAATTGGCACAAATAGATGTTCACGCAAAAATAAACTGTCATTTGTCCATAACTTGTTTTCTCTTTTAATTACTTCAACCTGAAAAAAAAACAAAAACATATATCAATAAGAACTATTGGAAAACAATGGAGACTTCTTATAGGAGCTTGACTTCAACAAGGACAAGTTTAACATAGGCCTAGGTCACACATGATTCACTGCAATATAGGAAACAAATTTATGAAATACTATTGGCGGTACAGAGCAAATATTACTGGACTATGAAATTATTGTTCCCAACAGCTGGCACTTTCCCTTGGTACCAATCTGTCGCCTACCTGACTGATGGGAGGAACTACTTTCAATGTTGTGAAGGAAAAATAATTCAATGGAAATCAAATATTTTCTTCTTCATAATTTATCATCTGAAAATGTAGAAATGTAGAGGGTACCAGCAAAGAGGATTTTTGTTTTTATAAAACAAAAATTTTGACTGAAAATTCATAAAACCAACATGTGGTGATCTAAAAATAAAATTCAGTCCTTTTTTTCTGATGTCAAGGACATTTGCAAGTAAACTGGAGTTTGAGCAGTTAAAATCCTCTGAAAAAGGATAACAATTTATTGATACTCTTCACCTACTCCAGGTCCTGTGGATATAGAAAAATCTCTTACTTGTACAGGATCAAGTAAAATGTCAAACTCCACTTATCTGACAACAAATTACTTGTCCAGAACAGCAAATATGATGTTTGCATTATTTTAACTATTATTCATTCATAAACATATATCTCATTATTATTTTGACAAATCTCATCTCTCATTTTAAATAGTCTTAAAGCCTTAAATTTGAACAAAGGCATCTTTTCTATGTAAAATGCCTGAAAAAAAAATATCAAACATCTTATTCATTACTCTACATAAAACTGTTTCCAGGTAACTGTGCAATTTGGAACATGGCAGACAGAGTGGACCCTGATCAGACTGCTCCTGGAGCACATACAGTTAAGTTACAGTCTAGCAATCCAATTTTTCTCTGATTGAGAAATAATGGATAAGACTGACACTTTTCATCCAATATGTTGTTGCCAATTCTGGGCAGAGCAAATCCTCAGCCATTGGGGAACAAAACTGCTTTTTTCTCTCTCTATGGTACGCTTAAAGTGTTTTTTCTGGAGTCTTTTCACTCCATTTATCCACTATATCAATTCTTGACGGAACACCTATCTAAATTATTGATAAGGTATGATATGCTGATTTACAAGTTTTGTGATGAGAGTATGATTCTGCTTGACTGTATAGAAATAGTATTCAATGTATATTCAGCTTAGATATATGAATATTTTCGATTATGTTGTATGTAGTGAATGTGTCAGTATTATGAATAAATTATAAAAAAAAAAAAAAAAAACCTCAGCCATGGTGACTGGATGATTAACACTGCCATAAGAGGTTGAATATTCAGTGAGTGTCATTTTGATAAAGATTATTGACAGGTAGGGGGTCTCATGGGTTTTATCTGATTCAGAGCTCAATACAGACAATCTATATTGGCCTGTGCTTGTAGGGGGTCTTTTCACAGGCCTCATACTGACAAAGCTTTTCCAAGCCTGAAATGCCTGCTTTCGCAGCCTAAAATAGCCCTTTTTAAGCAGAAAAATTCATCTGGCTTACACCTGCATAAATCCAATTAAAATTTTATGTACAGTCATGTGATGATGTTTTACAAGCTATGACAACATCAAACGGCCATATGTAACAATATCTGGATGAATGCCAGACACCAAAGGTCAATTTTCCGGACATATGAGAGCTAATCCCGGCATAATATATGGCCATATGTACGCTAACAGAAGCCCTAATACTTTTTTTTCTTTCTGAATATATTCTGAGAAGTCAGAAATGATCATACGTTTAGATTCATTTTCTAAACAAATTTGAAATATTTTGGTATTTTTCGACTTATATCAGTCTTTGAGACGACTGCCATGTTAAACCTGCAAATTTACTGTTTTTTTTCCTCTGGCTCCTTGTGCCAGATTTAAAGGGTCACTGATGAGGCTTGAATAGCCGAAACCGCGGTATGGCCCAACTTCTTACTTATGAATGTTTTCTTTGCTCTTAAAGGATCTAAACTTTTATCATTATTTCTTTGTATACTACTTTCCAAGAGCTGTTTAATGCTAAATCCTAGACCTGCTGATCTCCTATAACAGACAGTTTAGAAAGGGATTTTTTTATTTCAGCTAATGTGTTCTGTATGACAGCAGCTATTTCTGGCCAAAACTGCTGTTTCTAGTTTTAGTTGTGGTCGCTTTCTTGAGTTTGACAGCAGCTGTCAAAGCGAAACTTACTGTTCCACCATATTTTAAAGCGAGGCCCATTAATGTGTCGCTTTTAGTAACTGTATGTTTAACATAGCTTTTATATTTCGGCATGGGCTTAGTTGTAGATCCATATTTTGTTTTAGTTTTCACGAAATTCCCAAGAAACTGTCTTTCCCCTCCGCCTCCGTCGGCCATTTTGGACAAGTGATGTCACGTGATATCAATCAACTAGCTGTATGAATACCGTGCTCATAGCGGTACTCGGACAAAACGGACCATGGACAAAACGGACCAGACAAAACGGACCACGGTTAGGACAAAACGGACCACGCTTCAGGACAAAACGGACCACGTTTCAGGACCAGACGGACCACGCTAGAAGACAAGCCAGACCATTAATTGGTGCCAATTAAAAGATTAAGGAGTATATAATTACCAAAGACAATGTTAAATGGTCACAATTATTTGACTACTGTTCATGATCTCAACTATTTTTGGTTGTCGCAACTATCTAATTAATTTGATGGTAAGATTTTTTATCTTTTAAGCATGTAAATTTCTTTATTAGTGTTGCAACTAAAATAAAACATGCTTTCTCAAGGTTAACGGAAGATCTGAACGTGGTCCGCTTTGGCCTTAAACGTGGTCCGTTTTGTCCTGAACGTGGTCCGTTCCGTCCTGAACGTGGTCCGTTTTGTCCCAAGCGTGGTCCGTTATGTCCGTGGTCCGTTTTGTCCGTGGTCCGTTATGTCCCTAATTCCTCATAGCGAGGAACTACCCTACCTCGTTTCCAGGCGACTAAACAGACGCCCAGTGCATAACCTTAACCAGGCGCCCCTTAACTGAAAAATGGGCACATCCATCTGATATGGATAGTACAGTTCACTAGGCATAAATGAGCTAGTTCATTATAAATGGACTGTGATCTGATCTGAATATGTAAGTTTGTTCTGCAAGCAAGATGTTTGTAGTATTCATGGTCTGCTGAGATTGTAATTGTATCGAACAATATCAGTCTATTTACATTTTGGACGACAGCTATTATCTATAATGCGATTCTCAGATAATTTGCTTTAAGACAAAGAACCTGCTGTAGCCTTACCTGCTGGTATTAAAAGATAGGCAGTTTCACTAACATGATTCCCGTCGCGGTTTAAAAGTTGGGTAGTGTATTGAGAACGAGATCTTTCAGTCACATTTCTGCCTCCTAGTCCATTGGTCCACGCTTGTCGTACGAGTGAGTCATACTAGGCGGGAGTTGCGCAAGAAACTGGTCTAGGAACTACCGGATCCGTTCAAACACCATAACCCCCCACCCACCAACACACACACACACACACACACACACACACACACACACACACACACACACACACACACACACGTGATAAAATACTTGAAACCACCAAGTTATATATGTCGGAAATTCTCGAAGATATAATGAATGCAAATGAATGCAAGCAGAAACTACAGAAATCAGAGCGACAGTCCTACTGAATACATGAATTACATCATTTAGGTTGGTGACCAAGACAGTGATCGCCCATCGAAATAAAAGAGGTGTTGGAGTTTCCGGTCCGGTTACCCAACAGAGTAGTTTGGATTACCTCCCCTCACACACCAGCGAGGTTATGCAATGCACAACTACTCAACAGAGACATAATTACTCGTAATTATGCACGATCTTCTACAGGAAAATGATGCTAGAGTACAAGTCGACATCTCCATACTTGATTTCTCTAAGGCATTTAACACGGTGCCTCATGACAAGCTCCTGCACAAGTTGGATGCATACAGAAGCAAAGGAAGCTTACACAGATGGCTTAGTTCTTTTCTCCAAGACAGACAGATGAATGTTGTAGTGGAAGGGGACGTTTAGTCACGATTTGAACTGATTTACTGTACTGGATTTCATGCATGTTCTGAGAGATTGTTAGAATGGTCTATGATTCTTTGTGAAAATGTGTATTTTCTGATATCAAGTCGAAAACGTTATTTATACAATTGGAAGGATGTCTTCTTGTTCTTCTACTAACATGTTGTTCAAATATCTGGGATTTGTCACATTGATCAATTCCATTCAATATTTTGAATACCTCTGTCATGTCTGCCCTTAGCCTTCTGTACTGCATTGATGGAAGTCCTTATTTCTGAAGCCTTTCTGGGTAAGATTTTTTTTTGCTAGTCGACCTTACTAACTTGGTTGCTCTTCTTCGTAAATTTTCTATTGCAATGCAGTTTTTTTTTTTATCTTACAGACCAAACGCAAGTACCATATTCTAAGTGTGGTCTTACCAAAATTGAGAAAATTAGTCTTGTCCAAATATGAGAATGTCCTTTTAATCAGCTCCATAGTTCTATTAGCCTTCTTGACACTACTTTGTATATGCGACACGAATTTCATTTTATTGTCTAAACTTACTCCCAAGTCTTTTTCCTTCTGAACTGTTTCTACATCTACATCTACCAATAAAGTGATAGTCGCACTGTGAACAATTTATTGGAATTTCCTTTCTATTTAGGTAATATATGGAGGAATCATTGTCAAGACCCATATGCATATGCTTACATTTTTTCTCATTGAATTTTAATTGCCACGTTGATGACCAGTTCACAAGTTAAGTAGATATTGCTGAAGAGTCTGCACTTCCTGAATGTTGTTCACAGTGAATTAAAGTTTTGTGTCGTCTGCAAAAAGTTTCACTACTGAATACACAACGTCCGGGAGATCATTTATACATATATATTATAAATAATGTTGGTCCCAGAACCGCTCCTTGTGGTATTCCACTGGTTACATCTGCCCATGCAGAAGCTGCCTGGTTAGTTCAATAAAGATAGCTGAGTTGCCATCTATTTGGGAAAGAGCTGCTGACTCGGCTTATCACTTGTAATTTATTGTTTGTTGGGATGTCTTTGTCAATCTTTCCCTTTGATGTTGGGGATAGGGTTTGGGATCTGATTCAGTCAGTTCCTGAAGTGTAGTTACTCTTTAAATTTCCATTGGCAACAACACTCTGTTTTCTATTCCTTAAAAATCGTTGATCCACCTTGATTCCTGTAGTTTCGTTAACAACCGCTGGTGTGGCAGTGTCGAACGCTTTCTGGAAGTATAAATAAATGACATCAAGAGAATTACGGTTGCCGAGTTCTTCTGTCCATTTTTCACATATGTCTATAAGGAACCGACCACCGACCATTTTATATTCCTGGGGGTGAGGGTGGGGTGGGGGGGGGGGGGGGGGGGGGGGGGGGCTGGTATTCTTGATGGAGACAGGACATATTATTTCACTGACCTCTGGAAACATTTTCTTTCGCCTTGAGGGAGCTTATTTCTTCTTTTTACAAACTAACTCAAACAGGCTATTTTTTTTTAAATTTTATAGGCTGGTCTATCAGATCCTTGTTTACTTGACCTTAACATCCTTTTATTTTACCTGCATCAGTAATTTTTACACCTTTTTTCTCACAAAAAGAACATGGTGCTGTCTTTAACCAGGCTAAGGGCATGGCTTAGCTTGCTTTTGCAAACCAGTGCCTGGAGCATGTTACTCTCTTCATCTTAGGTACAGATACAAACACCCGGCATGAGTTTGGCAAAATAATAGGCCTTTCAATTAGGGATATTTTGGCCAAAAATAAGGGCTATTTTGGCAAAGTTTTAGGGCTAACATTAGGAATTGAAGGGTTTTTCTAGCCCAATCATATGCCCAAACATGCTTTATTCGCACTTTAGAAAGTTTGATAAATACTTACTGATAGAGTCACATTATACATGAATGCCAGTTAATAAAATGGCTGAAAGTTCTGTTCTAAGAGGTTAACATAGGGGGGGATGTGGGGGGCAACGCCCCCAGAAGCCAAAGCAATTTCCCAATTTTAATGGCAATTTTAAGACTGGAAACAATAGAAAAAAACTAGGGATGATGATAAAAATAAGGTTTCTTTATTTTATGACTTTTGCCTTTTAGAGTGTTTATTTTGCCATAATGGCTTTGTCTCCCATAAGCTATTGACTCTTTTGCAATTCAGTTTTAGTTGAAACATTTACTTAGTAATGTGGCAGATCAATGATATAATTATGTGAATGTTGTGTTGGATGTTTTTGTAAATGTATGCACATGCGGGCCCGCTGGTGTAAAACAACTGTAGATAATATTAAAATATTACTATAAATATGGGGATCTAGGGGGCTGCGCCCCCAAAAGCCAGAGACATTATAAAAACTCAATTCAAATGGAATTATCTGCAGACTATATATATATATTTTGTTGTTGAAATTTTGGGTGGAGCAAGGTTTTTTTTTTTTCACTTACTTGTGAGGCCAGATTATTTTTAAACCCCCTTATGAGCCAGGTTATTTTTTTCTTGCATATCCAAAGACAGGCAATATTTTTGATAAATATACCAGCCCCCACCCCTCCCCACAGAATATCAAATGGTCGGTCCCTAAGCTGAGTTACACATTATCGTCCTTTTCTAAACCCATGTTGGTGTTCTGTTTCCATGTAGGTCATTATTTTGTCCCAAATGATTTTTTCTAACAGCTTACAACATACAGCTGTCAAACTTATAGGTGGATAGTTCTCTGCTATTGCATTTGCCTCTCTCCTTGCGTCTGGGATTTGGGATTTTTCCCTCTTCTTATCACTTTCTGAACAGTATTGACAGTGTTTTTTTTTATCTCATGAATGGTTTCCTTTAAAAAATGGTGACACCATCAGGTCCTTGAGATTTGGATTCTTTCTAATTGTTGACAGCTTTTTCTACTTCTATATTTGAAATTTCAATGGTGTTCAACTGATATTGTGTACGATCAGCGAAATCTGGAATATTTTGAAGATTCTCTTTGGTAAATACACCAGTGGAAAAGTCATTTAGTATCTCTGCTTTCTCTATACTTTCGGTTTTAATATCTCCAGTACTATCTTCAAGATTACCAACAGTTTCCTTTGTTTTGAACTTCGATCTAACGTAGTTAAAAAAATGTTGTTTTCTTTGATATTCTCTGCCAAGTTTCTTTCGTATTCTATTTTTGCCTGTGTCACTTCTATATTACAAGATGTTTTTGCTTTTTCATATCTGGTTTTGGTAACATTATTTTTTGTAATAACAAAATTTGTTCCAAGCTTTCCTCTTCTGTTTTACAGCTGTTAATTCAGCTGTAGTCATTCATGGAGTGTTATAATTTCTGGTGTTATTGGAGGCTTTACACACCGGTATGTTTGCTTAGAATATATATCTCGTGTCATACTGCAGTATAGATGCCTACACGTTAGCTTTCTTCCCATCAGGGATAAGGTTGTGGAATAGCCTGCTTACTGAAACAGTCAGTGCACAGTCCCAAGAATCTTTCAAGAATTTGAACCTGGGTGGGCACCCGTAAACACAGATATTTTTAACCAGTCTTAGGTGTACAGGACTTCACACCCCTTGTCATGTGCCTGTAAATAGTAACTGTGCGAAGATGCTCCAGAGGAGCCCAGGACATAATTGATAGACCTAGAACGAGAATTGTTTGATTAGGTATGTCGGTAAAGACCTCCCAAGACTCATTCATGGACGACTCCTGCTTTAGTGTTGTTTCCCATTTGATTCTGTTTAAATTTTCATTTATGCAGGCATTGTCGCCTTAAAAAATTCTCTTAAGTGACCTTGGTCAAAGACAAAAGAATAACCCTGATCTTTGGTACTCAAAGACTTTCATGTAGGGAGCATGAGAAAATAGCTGTAGGGACCTGAGGGGAGATTTCGGCATTATTTTCAGAAAAAAAGAGAGCATACATGTATTCACCCTGTTCCGGCCGGACACGGGTGTCAAACGGGTCCGTGGAAACACCCCAAACCACCCCAAACCTCTACCAAACCACCCCAAAACAGCCTCCACAGATTCACAGCACCCCTTGTCCCCTCCACACAGAAACCAACACCGCTCTCATCCATCCCAAACAGTATCTAGGCCTATATAGATTCAAAATAAAAAGAACATTTCACTAAGTGCACGTTTGCCCATGGTATGTATGTATAATGTATGTACCTTTTTTAATAACTTCGGGTTTAAATATTAACGAAAAATTAATAATCTCAGTATAATAAAGTAAATTATTTTGTACGTTTATGTATGTCAAGCAGGGTGGGGGCGACCATTTATACCACCCCAAACCAGCCACCCTATATACATACTAGAACCCCACCCTTCGCGCAGTGCCACGTTAATTTAAAGAATGAAGGGGGGGAGGGAAGGAAAGAATTTATACTCGCCAATTGATCTGAAATGTTTGTGTCTTGGTGGGGGGGGGGGGGGGGGGAATTGGGGTTGTAGTTTGTATCCAGGGAGGCTGGTTTGGGGTGGTATGTAAGTGGTTTGGGATGTTTTGGGGTGTTTCCACGGACCGGTGTCAAACGGCTAGTATGCTATAAAATTACCCACGGATGTCGAACAGCTAGTTAGACTTTGAGAAAGAAGTACGGAAGGAAAATTGTGAAAACCTGTTTAAGATTTCAGTATTAGACAATGAGTACCTATCAGTTGTATAGAAATACAACTTTAGGTCACACTCTCCAAGAAAGTTTAGATGAACTGATCCAGGTAATCGTATTAAATCAAGGAAAATTTTCGTGGCCAGTTTCCGGTACGACGACTTACCAAAATAACCGAAATACCGAAATAACTACCGAAATACCGGAATAACCGACGATTTACCGAAATAACCTTAGAAATACCAAAATAACCATAATTATCATAAAATTTACTAAGAATATACTAATTCAATGATTATTACCCTAAATTTATTCACTGCGTTAGACTTGTACTATATTAGAACTTTTTTGGGGGGATTGAGCTGGTATAATGTTTCCTTTTTTCAAGTCCCCGGGTTTCCTTAAACTTGAATTCCGTATCATTTAAATACATAATATTTTATTTATTTACCTATCCCACATGTACATAATCTATACATTTTTGGTTGTTTAATATGAAATATATATTTTTGGTTCAAAAAGATGATGGGCATGAGGGGATATAAAAAAACGTTAAATGTATACAATTTGAAAACCCGTACAAGCTATTCGATGTCCAACTATAGACGAGTTGTATTAATTAGAGTATATGTTTTAATTCCATTCCATTTTCACTTTTATTTAAATTTATTTGTTATATATATTTTTGACATTATAATTTCTAACAAAAATATATATATATCACCGCTGTCATAATGTGGAAAACAGTTGATATATAATGACTATGAACATGAGCAACTTTTTTCCTCAGCCCCGTATAATCTACCTGTAAACGACGATATCGCGTGAGCTTGAAATAGCATTAAATTAGATAGGACATTGACAGTTTTTCTCTTTTTTTGTCTTCCCTGAATAAAAAATGAAAAATGTTGTGTTAGGTCAATATAGTGCACTTTTTTAGCTGCACATAGATACTTTTTTCAAACTTTTAAGTTTACATTTAATGCGGTCATTTTTGCTCTGATTGATATGGCCATCATTTCCTAATAGTATATAGGGAAAATAGAGAAAATGAGCAAAAAGTTACTCAGTTTTCTACGTTTTTCTTAAAGCACGGATCTTAAGTCAAAAAGGTTGTGTAATCCTAGTATTCTACACTATCTTACAAATCTTTTGATATATTTTGTAGGAAAATCAAAGAAATATTAGTGCGGTCATTTTTTACAAACTTAATACTACCCTACATCCAAAAACTGAATTTTCAGTACCGCGCGTGACTATATCGAGGTGAGGAGAATTGTTGGGGACGAATACGGTGATTCACCGAAATAGCCAAGAAAATACCAAAATAATCAATACTTTTTTTGAAAATACCAAAATAGCCAATATATCTTTTTGACATATGAGCTTGGGATAGGCAAAGGAGAATAAAATAGCATGGGAAATTATGCTAAGATCACACATATCAACGCCGCCATACTTTAACACAAAAAATGCATCCAAATCAGGCCCGTTGCCGTGTAGGAAAAACTGGTCCGGCGGAGAGCACGAGAGGGGGAGGGGGGTTCGAGGGACCTTCCCCCGAGAAAATTTTTGATTTATGGGAGTCTCTATGTGCGTTTAAAATGCATTTTTTGGATGCGTTTGGGGCCAAATTTCAGTCCTTTTGGTCACGAAATTTTGCTAGTTAAATACGAAAAAGAACAAACGTAAGACTCAAGAAGATCTTTAACAACTATTTCGACCCCTCTGGGAGTCTTATCAGGCACTGGCATCAATTTCTGCGTTCAAGCAAAATTAAGCCTGATACAGATTTAATCCCCACTATTGTTTGTTTTATTTGTTATTGGCTTCTATTTCGACCCCTCTGCGAGTCTCATCAGGCGGTGGCATCAAAACTTCTCTGCTCCGGCTTTTTTTTTACACCAAATGTACGTTGTGGAAACCGAAAAGTCTTGGGCTGATTTGGAACAGGCGGCACTTGTATATCCATAATGGATCCAACATTGCCATGGAACTTTCGGTACAGTCTCAGGACTTAGAATGCTCGTACAGTTCAGTTCAGAATGCTCATACATGTAAATTCAAAATGTTTTATACATACTTTACCGCCCGACATGTTCTTTGATTTAGAATAATTAGGAAAACACACTGAGGGGATTAAAACTTTCTTCTGTTGCGCCGAGAAAAACATGCCGCTGTATTTTGTTTTCATACCATTGCTGGCATACAAAAACCAAAACCAAGAAGTTGTTCAAAGGCCCCATTGCTCTATCAGCGTGAAAAAATTATGAGGTATCGCTGCAAGCTTCTCAGTACAGTTTCGTCAGTGTAAATGACCGTGATTAGCCAGCTTTTAACAAATAAAACATTCTTGAGTTTCACATAAAAAGGGTTTGAAAACTTATTCGGTCATTTTAGTTGGCAACTTAAATGATTCCGGGACATCTCGGCCCATAACAAACTCGGCCCATAACACTCTCGGCCCATTACAAACTCGGCCCATAGCAAACTCGGCCCATGGTTATAGAACGGTATCGTTTCGCAGCTTTCACAAAGGACTTTTTAATTTGAAAAGGCATGTCAAACAATAACTAGATACAAATGACATGTATAATAATTATGAGGTATAGGAAAACAGTGTTTAACAAGATACTAGTACAGCCATCCAAATGGACTTGGCACATAAGAAAGTCGGTACTCGGCCCATATGTATCATGTATAAATTAGCACGCAGGGGTTGGGTTGGGGTATATTCAATATACTTGCTATTAGTTGCTAACCAATAACTAAAATATCTATATAGAAGATAAAATTAAAACTAGATTCATGTTTTCATTTATTTAATGCCGACTGTATATAGATTTCCTTTTATCAATTCTCCAAGGTCTAATACCAGAGAGAGTAGTTAAAATTCTATGGGAACAAATAAGTGTTCTCTAAATTCAGGCCAAAAATTTTGTTTCTGAGACGATTACCAAAGTTTGCTCTCTTACAACTGAAATTAGGCATATGTCAATGCTTTGCCCATAGGGGTGGCGGATTTAGAAATTTGACTTGACTCCCTACCTCACCCCCCACCCCCTGTGCACCCACCCACCCACAGACCCTACTACCACTCATTCTAACAACTTTGGACTTTGTTCTCTACTAAAAGTATCAGCCTTCAGGAGTCCCCGTGAATATTTATGCTTACATTTTCTATGGCATTTTTATCAATGATATGTAACTCCAAGACCAAGTTTGCTATAGGACGAGTTTGTATACACGAGCCGACTTTATTACACCATATAGTTTTGGATAACCTCAGGGACTCAGAGAATGCAGATTCGAGTCTGTATGAACATCAAATTTCAGAATTAAATTGATGAAATAAATTGGCGAGAAACACCACCATGTAGCAAGCGCAATACTGTGGGCCGAGTTTGTTATGGGCCGAGTTTGTGTAGGCCGACTTTGATATGTGCCGAGTTTGCAATGGGCCGAGTTTGCTATGGGCCGAGATGTCCAGTTACCACTTAAATAACATATTTTCGATTACATTAAGTTGAATAAAATGGTAAAAAATACAAGTTACAAGCGTGGAGTCCCAATCACTATTCCGCCTATATTTATATCGCATTGCTAGACGGAAAACCAGAACAGGGAATTTTAATTTGTAGCGCGATTTGTTATTTTCTAAAACTTGTTTTCTCTACTTTTTGTCAGGTATATGACTCAATATATGCACACCAACCCACATTTTATCACCAAACGTGAAGGTTGAACCGCATTTTACAATGATTTGAGTTGCGACGTTTTTTTCCTCTGATAGGACTATGGAGACTTTAATACATTCTGGATCAAAGAGTTTATCATGTCTTTGATAAATCGTCCACTGAAAATAATCCTTTAACGATTATGAAATTAATCAAGCAGGTGTCATTATGATAACTGCATTGTTTTGCACGGTGTATGACTGCTTGTTTTCACACCTTGGCCAGGTTTATTGACGACACGAGCAACGAGCGTCATTGATAATTTCATCGATAAATTGCGGCACTTTTGATGATGCGATTCAATAAAATCACGGGTAAGCACGAAAGATAAATCGGCTGAAAAGAAAAAAAAGTGGTACGGCAGATAGCATACTCGACCAAAAAAGTGGTCCGGCGTTCGCCGGACCTGCCGGACCGGCGACGACGGCCCTGCAAATATTAGTTATTTATTTGTGTTTATATAACATAACATTACAGGTTTTAATATTTGTTTTTTTTTTCTCAAACCGAAAATGTCAAAAAGATATCGGTAGGGTATATCAATCAAATGGTAAATTTTAGTAGATGGATTACGTGTGACAATGTCATTAAAGGCAATCAATAATCGTATAAACCAATCAGTCTAATCCTTTATTCACATTAGCACGTCTTTAATTGTCGGCCAAATTGACAACTGAGAACTTACGGAACGGTGGTTAGGTATTGCATCAGTTGTTCTTCTTTTCAGTTTTAATGAATGGAACAATGAGTCGCCTGCCTCTCCCTCCCCCCCCCCACCCCCCCTCGCTCTCTCTCTCTCTCTCACTCTCCCAAACACACAAACACGCTTACAAAATTTCTTAGTAAATTTCTCATTCATATTAAAACTTAAAGCGTTCACTATGTGCCATTGCCGATTATATATAAAAAACCGGAGACACGTGTTTATTTAGAGACTTTGTTCAGTTGTAACATATTTATTCTCAAAATAAATATGGTTAAACTAAACAAAGTGCCTAAATAAAAAGACTTTGATTGTGTATGTATACCTTCATTGTGCGCACTTCTCAGAAACAACGTCGTATCGACGTTATGGTGTTCACTATGTGCCATTGCCGAATATATCGAAAAGAGAGACACGTGTTTATTTGGAGTCTTTGTTAAGTTCAAACATATTTATTCTCAAAATGAATATGGTTAAACTAAACAAAGTCCCTAAATAAAAAGACTTTGATTGCGTATTTATCCCTTAATTGTGCGCACTTCTCAGAACCAACGTCGTATCGACGTCAGGGTGTTAATGTAAATTTGTGAGAACACCTCGATGTTTCCGCCATTTCTACAAATAGGGTATAGTCTTAGAGGAAAGAATTAGAGGGGAGGCAATCAAAGCGACAGAGATTATTAACGTGAAAGTATACCCCATTTCAGGGTTGATTCAACTTTGTTTCATTGTTTTGTGCGTTAACAGTTGTTTCCTGAAAATGAAGTCTGCTTGTAAAAGTTTTTCATCGATTGTGTACACGAAAGCGAAAACGAATGAATCTGATCAGACTGCGCAAATGAGCCGGCTGATATGAGCCGTTCCTGTCCGCACTTGCACACTCAATTATGAACAGAATAAGAGAAATAGAGGAGCACGTACAGCTTTCTTTGTTCCTTTTTGTGATATGACACTTTTCCGTATTAGCTATGTAAATACTCTTCGTTTTGAACAAAACTTTGATCATGTTTTAAGGTGAATGGGTATTTTTTCATGGGAAGCAACTTTTTTCATTTTATTACCTCCCTTTTCAATAGCGGTAGACTGTGAAGGTAAGAATTTGCTTCCATATTAGTAAATTCTTTTCTTCACGAGCAGCGCCCCTCTTGAAATGGATGGAAAATGGTTGAAGCACATGGCGATGTACTCATTCACAATAATTAAAAAAGCAGCGACATATCAACGGTACGTGAACCCTCTCCAACATTCGTCAATTTTTAAAGTAAAGAATTTGCTCCCCACTAGCAAATTCTTTCCTTTATGAGTAGACCCCTCGGGAAAGGTAGCGTTGTCCAGGAAGCAAACAGACTGCCGCTAGAGTTGTTACCATGTAGAAGCATTGGCGGATACCCATGTATAATATTTTTAAGAAAGTAGCGACGTGCCGACGGTACATGATCACATGGTTGATATGACGTTGGCGAGCTGTTCCATTTGTCGAACTCAATTATTTCCATACGTGAATATTGTTTTAATTTAAGTTTTGACCATGGGTTTACCAATATTTGCTTAACTAAGAAATCGGTGTTGTATAAAATCACAGAGACAGCCGAACGCCGTGTTTAGTCGGAAATGAACTTGCAAATACAAAGACACTGGTAGAAAAAAAGTGTTTAAATAATGACTTTGCTGTGTAGTTTTAAGATGCTGAAGTTTTTCGATTCATATGTGAATATTGTTTTAACTTTAGTTTTGACTATTTTTTCATCAATATTTGCTTAACTACGAAATCGATGTTGTATAAAATCACAGAGACAGCCGAACGCCGTGTTTACGCGGTGTTGAACTTGTAATTACAAAGACACTGGTTGAAAAACGTGTTTAAATAATGACTTTGCTGTGTTGTTTTAAGATGCTGAAATTTTTCATTTGGCACAAATCATTAAAATTACGTCATATCAAGTTTCAACGCTGATTGAGTCACAGCACTGATTTGATAAGCGTTGATACGTAGTTGTTTAAGTTTTTTGTGCCCATTGGTTGTTTCTTTATTGAAAGTTTGTTTCTTTTTTTGAAAAAAAAAGTGAAATAAATACAAAAAAAATGCGTGAATGCATGTGTGCGTATGTGCCATAGCCACGAAAATTCATTCGAGTTTTGGCAAGAAGCGGGCCTCGTAAAACTATTTGCACATTGAATATATTACCTGTGGGTCTAATCAGCGAAGAGAGAAGAACGTGATCAACTTGTATTCGTATTTTGGCTGATGAGTCTTCATTAGCGCTGGTCATGTGGAAAGTTTTCTCGAGACGCGGTTCATGTTTAAAAAATATATATAATTATTAGCTGTTTTATTAACACTGTTCTTCCTATTTTCAACTAGTGCTGTTGTTCATGATTTAAGTGAATAAGTTAACTACAGTCTTCGAGTGGGGCGGCGTCCACGTCGCAAGAGCTGGACAATAATGAAAATTCCAACTCATATTTCTGAAATTCATACGATGTTACATTTAGAAGCGGAAAAAACTTGAAAAACAAACCTGTATTGTATTGACAATATGGTTTTAGCCGAATGGAGTTTTCATTATTGACTAACGGCCCCACAAAATCTTACCACCATTTTACACAGTTAAACTTAACTAAGCCTATTTATTATAATATTTTTGAAATAAAAATGATCAACAATAGTCATGAATACAAAGTAATATTATAAATATCCCATAAAAATGACAACTTTATACATGAATATTGGTTATTTTGGTATTTTCTAAGGTTATTTCGGTAAATCGTCGGTTATTCCGGTATTTCGGTAGTTATTTCGGTATTTCGGTTATTCCGGTTATTTCGGTAAGTCGTCGAACCCGCCAGTTTCGTATTTTCGTACACCTCCGTGGATTCGTAACCACCCTATAGAGATAAAGCTTCAAGCAGTGTTGTCAAGAAATTTCAGAACTGGATACATTGTCCCAGTGCTCTTGAAAAGTGGGAACATTTCAGAAAAAAGCGGGGACATTGTGGAAAAAAAAGGAGAGTGTTTAAGAGGCCAAACATCAGTTTTCCCTCATTGGGTCCATCAAATTACCCCAAAACCAGCCCAAACCGCCTGAAAACCACTCCTGCAAAATACTGAATTTGGTTTGGAGTGATTTGATTTTGGTGGTTAGGGGTGGGTGGGGGGTGCAGTTTGGGATGGGTACGTGTACTCACCGGATCGGACCGGATCGGACATAATCACCGGATCGGACCCGAATTTTACCGTTTATAGCTTTTTAGCTCACCTGAGCACGAAGTGCTCAAGGTGAGCTATTGTGATCGAAATTTGTCCGTCTGTCCGTCCGTCCGTCCGTCGTCAACAATTTCTTTAAACGACATCTCCTCCTAGACCAGTAGGCCAATTCCAAAATAATTTCACACAAATGTTCCTCTTATAGCCTTGTACCAAAATTGTTAAAATGGTTCCGCTCCGCTGAACAAAATGGCCGCCATAGCTAAAAATAGAAAAACATTTAAACGACATCTCCTCCCAAGCCAGTGGACTGATTTCAAAATAATTTCACAGAAATGTTTGAACAATGGCCCTGAACCAAAATTGCTAAAACGGTTCCGCTCCGCTGAACAAAATGGCCACCAGAGCTAAAAATAGAAAAACCTTTAAACGACATCTCCTCCCAAGCCAGTGGACCGATTTCAAAATAATTTCACAGAAATGTTTGAACAATGGCCCTGAACCAAAATTGCTAAAACGGTTCCGCTCCGCTGAACAAAATGGCTGCCAGAGCTAAAAATAGAAAAACCTTTAAACGACATCTCCTCCCAAGCCAGTGGACCGATTTCAAAATAATTTCACAGAAATGTTTGAACAATAGCCCTGAACCAAAATTGCTAAAACGGTTCCGCTCCACTGAACAAAATGGCCGCCAGAGCTAAAAATAGAAAAACCTTTAAACGACATCTCCTCCCAAGCCAGTGGACCGATTTCAAAATAATTTCACAGAACTGTTCGACTCATGGCCCTGAACCAAAATTGCTTAAACGGTTTCGCTCCGCAGAACAAAATGGTTGCCAGAGCTTAAAATAGAAAAACCTTTAAACGACATCTCCTCCCAAGCCAGTGGACCGATTTCAAAATAATTTCACAGAAATGTTTGACTCATGGCCCTGAACCAAAATTGCTAAAACGGTTCCACTCCACTGAACAAGATGGCCACCAGAGCTAAAAATAGAAATAAATCTTTAAATGACATAGAGGGCACAGTTTTGATCCAACCCTCATGAACCTTTGTCAGAATGATTATCTTGATAAAGTTTAGGCCAAATTTGAAACTAGGTCATGTCGGGTCAAAAAGTAGGTCACTAGGTCAAATCTTAGTAAAACCTTGTGTACACTCTAGAGGGCACAGTTTTGATCCAACCTTCATGAAACTTTGTCAGAATGATTATCTAAATAAAATGCAGGCCAAATTTGAAACGAGGTCATGTTGGATTAAAAACTAGGTCAGTAGGTCATATCTTAGTAAAACCTTGTGTACACTCTAGAGGGCACAGTTTTGATCCAATTTTCATGAAACTTTGTCAGAATATTAATCTTCATAAAGTCTAGATGAATTTTAAAACTGGGTTACATAAGGTCAAAAACTAGGTCACTAGGTCAGATCTTAGAAATACCTTGTTAACACTCAAGAGGGCACAGTTTTGATCTAATCTTCTTGAAACTTTGTCAGAATGTTTATCTTCATAAAATCTAGGCAAATTACGAAAAAGGGTTATGTTGTGTCAAAAACTAGGTCACTAGGTCAAATCTTAGGAAAACCTTGTGAACACTCTAGAGGGCACAATTTTTCTTCAGTCTTCATGAAACTTTGTCAGAATGTTTATCTTTATGAAATCTAGACCAAGTTTGAAACTGGGTCTTGTTGGGTCAAAAACTAGGTCAGTAGGTCAAATCTTAGAAAAACCTTGTGTACACAATTGTCGTTTTATTTTGCATTGAATCTTCATGAAACATTGTCAGAATGTTTATCTTCATGAAATTTAGGCCAAGTTTGAAACTGAATACTGTCTGATCGAACACTAGATAGCCAGGTCAGATCTTAGAAAAACATTGTGTACACTCTAGAGGGCACAGTTTTGATCCAATCTTCATGAAACTTTGTCAGAATAATATATTGGAAAGTGCAAAACTGCTCCAGTTTAACCGTCATCAAATAGATGATCTTCCATGTTAATTCATCATAACTCAGGTGAGCGATTTAGGTCCATCATGGACCTCTTGTTTATCATACTTTCTTTGACTATAAATGTTTATATTTTGCATAATATAGTGTATCCAACAGATACATTACTTTAAGATGTGGGTATGAAGGAGTCCTCGTCACATCTATGACTTGCTGACGTGATGTATCCAACAGGTTTTATTTCTGCTCTAACTGCCTCAATAACCTGTATCCACAATCTTTTTTGAACAAAAAATTAGAAAAAAAAACATCATTGTTTCATCTGATCTCACAATTTTCATTTCCATAGCCATCAAAATCACGTTGTATTGCATAATATGTATGCAAATTTAAGTACCAGCCTCTGTGAAATGTCAAACATGCTGACCCAGTAACAAGAGTACGTTCATTAAGTCCAAATTTATATGTCGGATACACTATCTTATGCAAAATATAATCATTAACAACCTAAGAAAGTATGATAAACAGCTACAAATGGTAAAATTCGGGTCCGATCCGGTGATTATGCCCGATCCGGTGAATTTACGTACCGGTTTGGGATGTTTTGGAGTAGTTTGGGGTAATTTGATGGCCCGTACATCACTTAACGTCACTAAGTTCTAACTATCAACCAACAGTAGTAAACAAGCTTTTACCTTGTAAACTTGCTGGCTGATATCCTTCGTGCCTTATTGTCACAATAACAGGGATTGACGAGACTAACAGGGCCCTAAACTTTAGGCGGAGCCCCTAAATTGATTTTATGAGAAAAGCCCATATAGCTAAGGTGAAATATTCGGTTTCAGTAGTCTTCTATATCAGCGTGGCTGGTGGTGAGGTATTTGAACTAGTTCACAGACAAGAACAGCTGACAAGAACTGACAGCTCAGACCACAGTGATGTCATTACATTTTGTCTGAATCATATTTCAACCATTGAAAATCATTCAATCACTGTTTTCTGAAGTGTCTCTAGACTTTTGGGTGTAGCACTTTCTGCTGTTCAGGTTGACATTTGGACTGGGGTTCTGTGGGTGAATCGTTTGATGCCATAGCATTTTCAGTTTCATTTGGGTGGGATGGATTAGATTTTGGGACCTGTTTGCCTTTGAATTTCTTTTCGGCTGGCATAGCAGTGAAAAAACTGAAGGTAGTTTTGTTACATTTCACTTTCCGACATATTGAAAGTGTTGTTATTGAAGTGCATGCCAAAAAGATTTTCATTTGTCCATCTGAATCACGTGAATTGACTGGTACCCATTTCATACTGAAAATCAATCCACATTTTGAATGTATCAAAATACTCTTATGTTTATATTGAATTAACAGAAATTTGATTTCAATTTATAGCCTTGGCAAAAAGCAATACCAGGGAAATCTATAAAACGTGAATTTATGTCTTAATAGAGACGTATCCACAATTTAACAATTTCCCCTTGGCGAACCTCTCAGCAAAGCTTGTGTAATCTATAGTGCTCTCTGATTGGTCTACACATTATTCTATGTCAGCCTGTCATGAACTGACTGGCTGCTTAGAAGAAGTTGAAAGAGCGAAATGGTACTCATGTTTGAGGCGTTACTATGCAGTAAATAAATGGATTTCAGGAACATTTTATATCACAAAGTGATTTTTTTCACTATTTCGGGAATGATTACGGTGCCCACAGAATTGGGAAAAATCGCATCATATTCTCCTTAAATTTGGAATTTCAGAAACACCTTCATTTGCTCAAGTGGTGGGATAGGGGACATGAAACTGAATATATAATATTTAAATTCAATTATAGCTATATATCTGCCAGTTCTCTAAGCAAGCAAGTACATTAATGCTTGTAGAATGGTCCCTAGAAAAATTCTTCCCGCAATAGGGAATTTTTCAACTTGCAGTTGGGAAAAAAAGATACATGTATTGTATTTTGAATTGGGACTTGTGCCTTTTATAGGCACCACTTATATAGAGAAAAAAATCATCACTGTCACAAAGGGTGGATGAAAGATGAAATTTGCTGTCTAGTGTCTATGTACATTTACAGACATCTAGCCATTATTAGCTCGCCTTTAAGAACGTACAGGAAGAGGTATTGCACTACCCCTGCTGGCCGGGTCGGCGTTAGCAAAAACGTTTAAGTTTTACGTTAAAGTTTCTTATTTTATGGGCAAGGCGCTGTCAGGTGAACTATCCTGTCCCGCTGACAGGTCTTGTAAAGGTACAAATCCACATGTGTTCCCTATATTGTGATATCCAAAATATGAGCTGTGACACGTCAAAACCAACAAAAAGCATGTGCTTTTTGTAAAAGGTATCTAAGGGTCTAAGCTAGCTCCATGTGGACAGCAAAGACTGATCAGACTGGGTGGCTGCCCAGGCTGGTCAAAGTCCCTGGGCACCCATGCTACTTGGTTGGTGTTTTCGTGTTGTGGCTCAGTTATGTCTTGCATTGCCCAAATTTTGTTTTCAAAATGCCACTTTTTTGTCACCAGACGTAGGCAGAGGGGGACTATAGAAATGACCCTTGTCCTTCCATGTGTCAGTCCTTCCGTCAGTCCATCCTTCCCTCCGTCCGTCCAAATCTTGTGCCCGCAACTCCTCCTACCCGACGTAGGCGGAGGGGACTATAGAAATGACCCTCGGCCGTGTGTCAGTCTGTCCGTCCTTCCGTCAGTCCATCCGTACGTCCAATCGTCCTTCCGTCAGTCGATCATTCCGTCCGTCCAAATCTTGTCCCAACAACTCCCCCTACGTCTTTCATTGGATTGATTTGAAATTTTACAGATTATATTCTTAAAGGATATGAAGATGTGATTGTGGTTTTCGATTTTTGTTTTGGCCATTTTTATCCCCCGACCGAAAGGTTCGGGGGATATAGCGATGAGCCTGGCGTCCATCCGTCCGTCTGTCCGTCCGTCCGTAAACACTTTCTTGTCCGCTCTATATCTTGAATACCCTTTGGAATATTTTCATGATACTTCACAGTTATGTAGAACAGGTCATGACGATGTGTCGCGTACAAGAATGGTAACTCTTGCTATTGTACTTTTTGAATTATCTCCCCTTTGGTGATTTTTTGGCAGATTCGTGTCCGCTCTGTAACTTGACTACCCTTTGGATTATTTTCATTTTACTTCACAGAAATGTAGAACAGGTCATGACAATGTGTCGGGAACAAGAATGACAACTCTTGCTTTCTTACTGCTTTCTTACTTTTTGAGTTATTTCCCCTTGATCATTTTAGGTGTGATTTTTTGGCAGATTCGTGTCCGCTCTATAACTAGAATACCCTTTGGAATATTCTCATGATACATCACGGATATGTAGAACAGGTCATGATGGTGTGTCGCGAAAAAGAATGACAACTCTTGCTTTCTTACTTTTTGAGTTATTTCCCCTTGATCATTTTAGGTATGATTTCGTGTCCGCTCTATAACTTGAATACCTTTTGGAACATTTTCATGATACTTCAAAGATATGTAGAACAGGTCATGACGATGTGTCGCGAACAAGAATGACAACTCCTGCTTTCTTACTTTTTGAGTTATTTCCCCTTGATGGTTTTAGGTCTGATTTCCTGTCCGCTCAATAACTTGAATACCTTTTGGAATATTTTCATGATACTTCACAGATATGTAGAACAGGTCATGATGATGTGTCGCGAATAAGAATGACAACTCTTGCTTTCTTACTTTTGGAGTTATTTTCCTTTGATGATTTTAGGTGTCCGCTCCATAGCTTGAATGCCTTTTGAAATATTTTCATGATACTTCACAGATATGCAGAACAGGTCATGACAATTTGTCTCATACATGAATGATAACTCTTGCTTTTAGATTCAGTGAATTATTTCCCTTTGGTAGTTTGAGCTGCTGTTTGAGTCTCTGCTCCATAACTGTATAACCCTGGCCAGCTCCAGAATTTGAATAACCGTGTACCTTTTAGAATATTGATGATCATGCTGTGATATCTTATCAGTGTTCCTAACTCTCTCTTACCCCTCCACATTCCTGTGACCTCTCCCGCACCCCCCCCCCCCCCCCCCCCCCCAAAAAAAAAAAAATTTTTTTTTCCAGATTTGGATTCTTTGTCCAAATTCACTTACTAGAGAGCTCAAAATTAGATTTGTAGGGCTTGTACTTTAGAAGTTATTCACACATTTTGAAAGTTGAATGTATCGTATGCTATACATTTGTGTATATGGTGGCTGTTTGAGATATTACCTCTTTTTAGCAGTCAAGCATACTGTTTTAGTCTGAGTGTTAGATAATCATGCATCTGTTAACAGTTAATGTCAATCAGAAGCATAAAATAACGACAATATATTACTAATATGTGTTTTGAAGTGCACCCTTTTTACCAAGGCCCATGGGGGTCTTCGGTCGGGGGATTTGCCATCTCCTCTGATGGCTATTTTTGATGGAGTTAGGGCCCTTACTGACTCAGACATTGTCCCCGCTACTCCTGCCACATCTTATATCAGATTGACCTGAAATTTTGCAGAATGTTTCGTCATGATCTGAAGATGTGCATGTGATTTTGAAATTTCTATTGCCCTATTTTTTACAAAGTTATGGCCCTTTGTTATTTTTGACATTTTTCCAACTTTTGGAACCGTTTGACAGAGAGAACTGAAATATGGTATGTTATCAGTATTTGGTAAATTGATTATACTGATTATTGTTAGGATGTGCTAAATTGATTAGTGACAGAGTTATTCCCCTTCCATAGATAATAGACATTCACTTAAAGGAAAACTCCGGAACTATTCATATTAATGGGCTGAATTTTCATAAAATTTAATGCATTGTTCATTTTTCATCTGATTCATATTAGCAAGATTACAGCCATTGTTTTTTTGTTATTGAGTATGCAGTCTTGATGTTTTGGGCATTCTGTAGGGGCCTAAAGTTTCAGTACCGGTAACCTGATTTTACACATATATGCCTCTTTCTAAACATAAGTATTTTATAACTATATAGAAGCCTAGTTATTGGGTATATGTCTTTGCTTATGCTTCAGTTAATATTTGCTTACCAGGTTCCTTAATACACATATTTTCTGTTTTTGGCCATACAGTTACTCTGAAACTGAATAAAGGGCTGCAGTTTGTGTCATATTTCAAACGTCGAGTGACACTTGGCCAACAGCCTTTTATTTAGGACTGTAAATTTCAATGCCCCAGGGCATTTCTAAGAAGAATGGCTATACTCTCTCATATCAAGAACATTGTCTTGAGACTCTGTCTATCTCTTTTCAGCTAGGACAGATCACTCCCCAGCTAGCGTTGAAAGTTTTACTACAGTTTGACAAAGCCATTAACAATGCCTTGGCTAACAGAGTGAAAAACAGAGTCACTTTTAAGGTATGTAAGGTAATTGAACAGCAGTGCTTCTGTGTTTATACCATCAAACAGTAATGGTATCTGTCTGTATGTTAAATGTTTACAAAATTTTCATATCATTTAGTGAACATGTGGTTGACTCAGACTCTATACATGTTGAAATATCTCACATAAATATGCATGTCAGACAACATTGTTTATTGTCAAATTCAATGTCTGACAGCATCGGCCAGTGCTCCAGATAAGGTGGAGCACAGGTGTTTCGAGTTTAGACTGTGAAACACTTCGAAATGTCAAAAATTGGAAAGTCCATATGTCTTTTAAAATTATTGTACTGTGTTGTATTGGACAATGTGGATGACAAGGTTTAGAAATGTTTCTAAGCTAGGACTTCAAGCTCCTGTGGATGCAGTAACAAGGATAATTTGGAAATAATTTTCCTTGTTAATCAGTAAAAACATACCTTGTGACCCTTATTTCATTAGAACGGTCTCAGAAACATAGATCTGCATTTCAAAATTCTGTATTACCAGCTACATATGATCAAAATCAGTACATGTAGTTAATTTAAGGTGGGATAAAACAAAATCAAAATTTTCAGTTTTTGTGTAAAAAGAACATCTATCAAGAAGTTCAGCATTTTGTCAATTACGAACTGATTTTCCTTTACGTGTGAAACAAATACTTCGTTTTCTATGACGTCATGAAAATGTGGGGGATAGACGTCTTTTTATGTGAAATAAATAGCGCTTGATTATATATAATTTTCGCATTTATTTTGCTCTCCGTAAGGTTATTGTTATAAATTTCATACCAAAGTGTGAGCCATCAAGAGGCCTTTAAAAGTGTATAATTGCTTTCTCCAAATATTTCCCCGTTTTGTTTATTAATACCGAATATTACTTAATTTCCCATAAAAGCTTAGACAGAGAAAAAATGTCTCCGAAAAAATATATCTGATATTTGATATATTGATACCGTAATGAACCTAAGTTTTTGGACTATCAGGTATGAGTAAACATTGTGGATCCGAATCAGACTGCTCAAGATCCAAAATGTTCCGTGTTGACTGCATCTTATGGCTCAATTGTTCTGCTGTAAAATGACACTGTTCAACCTCAAAGGAAGATTTTAACATTTTTTCAGGTGTCTGATTTTTTAGGAAAATTACAGTACTATGAAATTCCCATCAATGACAGCTGTTAGGGGAATATTTTTGTGGGAATTGCAGGCAGTGCAGACCCTTGGATTAAACTATGCTCAGGCAATCCAGTTTGTTTATATATACTGTGATAAATATATACTCTAGTTGACTCTAGGTCTCTCAGGCACTGATATCTCAAAGTATCCTCCTAATTGGTATGTCAGAAGGTTGGTTATATTTCCTATATGCATCTTTCTACTTTACATTTCAGCTCTTGTTATCTCAAACTGCTGATATCTGAAAGTCAGAATTATCATTCAGTGATCTCCCCAGACCATTAAGGCATGTCGCTTGCAACATGCTTTCCTCTTTAAATTACCTTTTCAGCATGCCTTAATTTCCAATGAAAATTTATAAAAATGCTATTATTTTCATTTCCTACCCAGTAAAGTTGTTTTAAATGCATTAAGGGTCATCAATAACTTATTTATAATGTTAATTTAGACTGATTTTAATGTTAATTTAGGCTGATTTTGACAAAGCATTACTATATTAAGGATTTGAAAAAATGATCGACAAGTCAAAATCTGATTTTTGTGTTAAAAGTGACATGCCTTCTAAAATTTCTTGGGAGAACACTGTCATTGTGTGGACTTTGAAATAATGAGAGTCCACTGTATTTTACAGGGCAAGCTTAACACATATCGTTTCTGTGACAACGTATGGACTTTTGTGCTAAACAACGTTGAATTTCGTGATGTACAAGAAATAGCAAAAGTTGAGAAAGTAAAAATTGTTGCCTGTGATGGAAAAGGTAATGAAACTTAGAGTATATGGCTACACCTCCATATTTTTGCCATTTTTACAAAGGGGAACAACTTTTGTGACTTCTAAATCGCTTTCCTGGAGGACAAAGCCATCAAACGGGAGTCTGCTCTAAAGGGAAGAATTTACTCCTAAAGCCATTCCATGGAATGGATTATTGGACATTTTTAATCCCTGAGCACCTAATTTAAGCAGCTTGTGCTTTTAAAGTTCTGTAAAAATTCTATACATTGGGACAGTTAGGTCTGAGCAAATAGGTCTGAGCAGTCTGATCAGGGTTTACACTTTTACACTATTTGCCATCCCATTTGCATTTTTGGGGCACATTACTGCACTGTAAAACCAAACTGTTCCAATTTTAGGACAATTATGGTAATTATTTTTAGTGTCCCAATATTTAGAATTTTTACGGTACACAAGATGTTAAGATTTTTGGTGCTAGAAACACTCTAATGATCTGCTTCTTGGAAAGCTGGCTTAAAGACAGGACTTCTCTGCCGCGGGGGGGCGGGGGGGGGTCTGGTTCCCAGCACAGAGCAATGTTACCTGTATAGGTAAAGATCTGAAAGTTTAGTCAGCTAATCAGTAGAGTGACAGGTTGCAGATTCGTACAGGTTGCAGATTCGTACACTTGGAGTTTTAGGTCCTCTACTGAATGCATGATGTCAATTAAAAAGAAATTAATTATACGACTGTTTACACAATCTATCGTGTCAATTATTTTCAGTGAACGCTTGCGCGTGCCTTGTAGATTACACTCATTGCAGACGATTTTATTCCGACCGTCTCCACTGCTGCCTCTCTGTCACAGTGGTTTGATTTCATGATTGAGGAGCAGAATGGCCAAGTCCACAGCTTATTTTGATATCAGATGTTGAGAAAATCATTCTACTTTAAGGTACACACATTTAATCCAGTGCAAAATGTCATGAATATTTTAAAATTTTCATTTTCTGAGCTGAGTTCCGCTCGCTGACTCATTCGATTCAGTTCTGTTATGCTTACAGACGTTGTCGGTAATGCGAAATACCAGCTGTTTTGAAATGCTTTAAATCTTAATTTCTTACTGATAGACGGATTTGATGTTTTGCACATCTTTATAAAATAGATTGTTTTTGTTCAAAATAATACTTTTACATCTCGCTTTTGTTTTGTTATGCAAATATAGTGGTGTACGAATCTGCAAACTGTGTCATGACAAAATCACCTCTTTTCCGGCAGGGGACATTATCATAGTTCCCGAGCCGGGTACCAAAGCAGGATCTAATTTTAGCTTTTCAAAACAAACATGAAATGTGTATTAGATTGACACTGACATAGAAAACGGTACTTCCCACGTGTAAGAATACTACAGTAAAAATACATGTAAAACTGTACGAATCTGCAACCACTCACTCTAGACCAGAATTTACAGTTATGATGATTTTATTGGCTGATTGGAGGTGTTGATTGAGACTATGAGACCAAGAGACAGAATGACACTGGTGGAAGTTAATCCTCCTTATATAGTCCCATCCCTGTCTTTAATGCTGAAGTTTGGCAAGAATTTCATATGTAAAATGCAAAATTTAGAGTGATCACTGATGGACTACTCTAAGGTCTGGGAAATATAAGGTGTGTTTTGCTATATCCATATGTTCATTAGTATTTTTCAAAATATTGAAAGGCTGTTTACAGAATTTCAAGAAGCTTAAAATAGAGATACATTTCGAAGAAAAAACAGTTTCAAAAGGGTTTATACAGTACATTAACAATGCCAAAAGTTAGTTAACTTTTTCTGAAAACCCATAGACTTACATGAAAAAAAAATCAGTTGCAAAGCCCATAGTTTTGTCAAAATATTTTTTTCTTTTCTTTTCAAAAAGGCACATGTACATCTTCAGTATGTTTATAAAAATATTTGCAAAATATCAGATTGATACATATGTAGCTTAAAGGCTGTGAGAAGAGTTGGTTATACAAACTTGCCATCCTATATTAGCCAGAATCTGTCAAATTTCAAAGTTAAAACATCCATAATTTTGTCATAAATAAGTTTCTCTTCCAAATGGCATAGGCATATCTTCAGTATGCCAGCACCGTCTGTTTTGAATTGATTGCTGAATATAAACTGTGGAGGGAGTTGATTATACAACTTGTCATCCTGTATCAGCTATAACCCATAAAAGTTGAAGCTTCGAAAGGGCATGTGCACATCTTCAATATTTTAGCAACATCTGTTCTGAGTTCCAAATTTATTGCTAAAAAACTTGGAGGAGTTGATTATACAAACAATAGGGATGGAGGGATGAACAGACAGATAGGAGGACAGACAAGTGTAAAACGTAATGACCCTTGACTATCGTCATGGGGGCATAAAATGTATTTGTATGTAATTTTTTACTGACACATATTTGACAACCATTTTAGATGTGGTTGGCCCTGATTTTGTCAGATTTTTCGGCATTTTGATCATTTAGGTCATTGGAAATTTATGTTTCTAGATTTGAAGCATTGTATAAACTGTTCTCATTCACAAAATGAAGACTCTAGATGCTTTAATGTAAATTTTGTATTGCCACAAAAATGCCATAATTCACCTACCTTTCTAACAGTATATGTTTTATTAATTGTGATCTGCTGAGAAGAAGCAATGCAAACAATTTTCTTGCACACTGACAAATACATCTCAGTCAGTGGGATTTTAGAAAAGCTGGCTCTCATTTGGCATTGCACTGTATAGATGGAATTTTATTATTGTGAAGCTTTGTTATCCCCTGCCGAAGGCGGAGGGATATAGTTTTCTCCATGTCCGTCCGTCCATCTGTCCGTCCGTCCATCTGTCCGTCCGTCCTTCTGTCCGTCCGTCCGTCATTCCGTCAGTCCGTCCGGAGCCATAACTAAGTAACCACTTGACAGAATTTCATGAAACTTAAAATAAATATATATCACTATAACGCACTGAGGCACGTGAAGTTTCATCAGACTGGCTTCAGTAGTGCATTAGTTATTGCCCTTTAATGGACTTAAAATTAATAAAATGAGTCAAAACTAAGTAACCAAATATCAAAACTGCATGAAACTTATTCTGAATATGTATCACCATAATATGGCTATGCACATAAAATTTCCTCAGAAGGGCATCAGTAGTGCATGAGTTATTGCCCTTGAATCAATTTATGGTTGACAAATTTAGCCGTCACTAAGTAATCAATGAATAGAATTCTATGAAACTTATACTAAATATGCATCACCATATCACATTAGTGCATCTTATGTTTTGTCGGAATTGCTTGAGTAAGCAATGAGTTGTTGCCCTTGAATTGGTTAAAAATAAACAAATTGAGTCATAACTAAGCAACCATTAAATGGAATTTCATGAAACTTAAAGTAATTATGTATTGGTATGACACAGCAGTGCACATTAAGTTTTCTCATAATAGCTCCAGTAGTGCATGATTAAATGCCTTTGAATGGATTTAAAATCCACAAATTAGCCATAACTTAGGTATCGGTGAACAAAATTTCTTGAAACTGAATTAAAAATGTATCATCATGGTGCAGTGATGCTGAGACAAGTGTTTGAGAACAGCTTCAGCTTATGCCTCACTTATCCAGGGTTATTGCCCTTGATTTTTATTTACAATCCATAAGTTCACCTGTAACTAAGTAACCAGTTAATGAAATTTTATGTAACTTAAAATAAACCATAAACAAATCAGGGCCATTTCGGCGGGGGATATAAATTCACCGAATTTGCTTGTGTAATTTATTTTCTTTTCTCTGTGCAGGTGCTGAGAAGTGAGATTTTCCTGCCATGCATTGGGATTCATCATGGTGTATATGGACACAGTATCATTCCTACTACAGATAACAATGCCATAAAAGCAATATAACAATGCCATAAAAGCTACCATGTTTACAGAAAATATTGAGACACATCAAGCAGTTTTTCTGCAAAAATGATCAGTAGTGAAACAGATAGGCCTGGTCAGGTCTAGACTGTTTGCCATTCCATCTGCAACTGTTGGATGCAATACTGAATTATGAAAACAAACTTTTCCAACTTTAGAACAATTATAATATCCCAATGTTTAGAATTTTCACAATAACAACAGAGAATTAGATTATTTGAGATTGAATTGTAGGTTTTAGAAAATCACTTTTCTATTGTTTGAATTTCAGTATCCATCTCTCTTAAAATTCTAGAGGAGCATGGCATACATTGTAAGAGATGATGTCATAGATCTGTTACCATAGCAACTATGGAATTACCAACTGTTATGCATAGTACCTTGGCAGAATGACGTCTCGACGTCACTTAGACATCAATAAGGAATCTTAGATGCTATGGTCACACATATATGACATTATTGGTTCCAGAGCATGGCAAACAATGTATGCCATGCTCTGCCAGTTTTTCAGTGACATTACAAACTGAAATTCTTTCAACAGAAACTTTAGATTTTCTCAAACAAATAGTTCTTCTCAAGTCATTCAATTTTATGATTAATATGGAGTTGCATTAACAGCTTTAGATTTGAGCTTGTTCATTATGCCCCCGCCATTTAAAATGGGGGGGGCATATAGTATCACCCCTGTCCGTACGTACGTCCGTACGTACATACGTAGTACGTAGCGTACGAAATGGTTTCCGTTCAATATCTTTTGAAAGCATTGGTGTATTGAATTCATATTTCTTACACAGCTATATAATCATAAAATACAGGTCAAGTTCGATGTTGGGTAAAATCCGTCGATCTATTTGGGAGTTATGGCCCTTTTTCGACTTCTGTTTCTATGAAAAAATGGTTTCTGTTCAATATCTTTTGAAAGCATTGGTGTATTGAATTCATATTTCATACACAGGTATATAATCATAAAATACAGGTCAAGTTCGATGTTGGGTAAAATCCGTCTATTATTGTGGGAGTTATGGCCCTTTTTCGACTTCTGTTTGTATGAAAAAATGGTTTCCGTTCAATATCTTTTGAAAGCATTGGTGTATTGAATTCATATTTCATACACAGGTATATAATCATAAAATACAGGTCAAGTTCGATGTTAGGCAAAATCCGTCGATTATTGTGGGAGTTATGGCCCTTTTTTGACTTCTGTTTCTATGACAAAATGGTTTCCGTTCGATATCTTTTGAAAGCATTGGTGTAGTGAATTCATATTTTATACACAGGTATATAATCATAAAATACAGGAGAAATTTGATGTTGGGTAAAATCTGTCGGTTATTGTGGGAGTTATGGCCCTTTTTCGACTTTATTTTGTATGAAAGAATTGTTTCCGTTCATTATCTTTTGAAAGCATTGGTGTATTGAATTCATAATGTATACACAGGTATATAATCATAAAATACAGGTCAAGTTCGATAATGGGTAAAATCTGTCGATTATTGTAGGAGTTATGGCCCTTTTCCAACTTCATTTTGTATGAAAAGCTGGTTTCAGCTCATTATCTTTTGAAAGCATTGGTATATTGAATTCATATTTTATACACAGGTATATAATAATAAAATACAGGTCAAGTTCGATGTTGGGCACAATCCGTCGATTATTGTGGGAGTTATGGCCCTTTTTCGACTTTATTTTGTATGAAGAAATGGTTTCCGTTCGATTCCGTTTGAAAGCATTGGTGTATTGAATTCATATTTTATACACAAGTATATAATCATAAAATACAGGTCAAGTTCGATGTTGGGCAAAATCCATTGATTATTGTGGGAGTTAAGGCCCTTTTTCGACTTCATTTCATACAATAATGGTTTCCGTTTGTTAGGTTTTGAAAAGTTTCTTGTTTCTGGGCTATTTCTTTTGGAAAGTTGCATGGCATCCATTTCTGCGATAAGATACAGAATGTCATCACATATCAGTCAGGACAACCCCCCTGCAAGCCCCCCGCCCCCCTCCCCCTTCCCCCACTACACACACACTTCTCTTGATCCAAGAAGCACAATACATCTGCCCAAGGAAAACAATAAAACATGTACCACAGAAGTTCGCCTTTGTGAACCTAGTTATGCTACAAGTGCCAGTACCTTAAACAAGGCGCCATCTTACCTAGGGCACTGGGCAGGGGCATCCGTGTCGTATGGACACATTTCTAGTTTCTTGTGCTTAGCATATCTGCAAACACTCAAACCAGTCTGAAAATCCTTGCTGGTCTGAGTTTTTATGGTCGCATATACAGAAATTAAGATGGGGCTTGTTCCATCTAAAATGGCTCATAATATCTAAATCTGTCTTATGTAATTCTGCTATATGATGGGGTTTCCTTCATCCAAAACAGCCCAAAAAAATCAAGATCCATTATGGTGGATCTAGATTTTCTTTGTGTGGAGGGGGGTGGGGGGGTTAGATGTTGGAGGAAGGAAACCATTAGCTTATAACCCAAAACCATTGTTGTGTGTCTTGGTTTGTACGAGAGAATGTTTTTAAAACTGTTGGCAGACAGTACAGATCCTGATCAGGCTGGTCTTTGAGAGCAGTCTGATCTGGATCTGCACTGTTTTGCTGAGACATTATGTCCAAATATTTAGTGTATATCTGGTACATGTAATGTGATGTTGATGATAGTCAGAAAACATTATTGTGTATATGAGAAGTGAAAGCTGCATGTACAATGCTGTGCATATATATCATAAAAAAGGTGTGAAAAAACCCAGAAGGCACCAAAAATGAAAATAATTGAATATGCAAACAGCGAGATCCAGATGAGATGGCTCATAATGAGACGCCTCATCTAGGTCTTACTCTGCCCTCTAGTCTTTGAATTCTCAATATGATATAGCTTTGACAAAACTTTTCTTGATTTTTTGCAGACATCGATTTTGTCTGGGTTTTTTTTTTAGGGCTTTAAGGGTTAAATATTATACAAGGGCAAGCATATTCCAGTGTTTTTTTTTTTGTGTTAACCTTTGTACTTCAGTGCCTGTATAAACATATACTGACACAATAAAGAAACGTCCGTTTTATCAGGTGTATCTTTTGAACCAGTAACGTTGTAGCCAAACAAAATAAAACAAATTGTGTCCTGATCCTCTGGCACACATAAAGTTGTATCCGTTTTAATTTTTCTCCGTAGCCACAAGATTTATCAAACTTTATGTCAAAACACCATTTTTATGCCCCCGCCATTTAAAATGGGGGGCATATAGTATCACCCTTGTCCGTACGTACGAAATGGTTTCCGTTCAATATCTTTTGAAAGCATTGGTGTATTGAATTCATATTTCATACACAGCTATATAATCATAAAATACAGGTCAAGTTTGATGTTGGGTAAAATCCGGCTATTATTGTGGGAGTTATGGCCCTTTTTCGACTTCTGTTTCTATGAAAAAATGGTTTCCGTTCAATATCTTTTGAAAGCATTGGTGTATTGAATTCATATTTTATACACAGCTATATAATCATAAAATACAGGTCAAGTTCGATGTTGGGTAAAATCCTTCAATTATTGTTGGAGTTATGGCCCTTTTTCGACTTCTGTTTCTATGAAGAAATGGTTTCCGTTCGATATCTTTTGAAAGCATTGGTGTATTGAATTCATATTTTATACACAGGTATATAATCATAAAATACAGGTCAAGTTCGATGTCGGGCAAAATTCGTCGATTATTGTAGGAGTTATGGCCTTTTTCGACTTTATTTTGTATGAAAAAATGGTTTCCGTTCAATATCTTTTGAAAGCATTGGTGTATTGAATTCATATTTTATACACAGGTATATAATCATAAAATACAGGTCAAGTTTGATGTTGGGCAAAATCCGTTGATTATTGTGGGAGTTATGGCCCTTTTTCGACTTCATTTTGTATGAAAAGCTGGTTTCCGTTCGATATCTTTTGAAAGCATTGGTGTATTGAATTCATATTTTATACACAGGTATATAATCATAAAATACAGGTCAAGTTCAATGTTTGGTAAAATCTGTCAATTATTGTGGGAGTTATGGCCCTTTTTCGACTTCATTTCATACAATAATGGTGTCCATTTGTTAGTTTTTGAAAAGTTACTTGTTTCCGGGCTATTTCTTTTGGAAAGTTGCATGGCATCCATTTCTGCGATAAGAATCAGAATATCATCACATATCAGTCATGACACCCCCACATCCAAGCCCGCCCCCCCCCCCCCCCCCATGTACTTCTCAAGAAGCACAATACATCTGCCCAAGGAAAACAATAAAACATGTACCACAGAAGTGTGCCTTTGTGAACCTAGTTATGCTACAAGTGCCTTTACCTTAAACAAGGCGCCATCTTACTTAGGGCACTAGGCGGGGGCATCCATGTCGTATGGACACATTTCTAGTTATTCCTCAGCAGCAGTTTATTCACCAAAGCCTGAAATGTTTTGTGTTAAACGAGGGTCAGAAACGTCGAAAAACGAAAAATCGCTTTTTAAAAGCAATACCGTTTATTATCTGAACGAGAAAGCAGCCCAAAGTCTTCGATTTATGAAATTATCTCCCTTTTAATTAAAGGTAGGTTCCTGGACTAGCAATAACAATTATGTCCACAAAATAATTTCGTCTTTTTCTGAGCAGTATTGAATTCTCTTCTTTTTCTGAATTTTTTGCTTTCCCTTTTGGTCCATTTTTATACGCCCGTTTTGAAAAAACGGACGTATTATGTCATGGCGCTGTCCGTCTGTCCGTCCGTCCGTCCGTCCGTCCGTAAACATTCTTGTGCGCTCCATAACTCATTAACCGTTTGGGATATATTCATGATATTTGGTAGGAATATGTATTAGGTTGGGGGAACGTGTCGCGTACAGAAGTGGTTGCTCCCCCTTCCTTAGTTTCCAAGTTATGCCCCTTTGATTAATTTTTTCCCTGCCAGTCTTGTGCGTGCCATAACTAGATAACCGTTTGGGATATCTTCATGAAACTTCATAGCAATGTGTATGAAGTATCAACGATGTGTCGCATACAAAAATGGCTGCTCTCCCTTTCTTCATTTTAGAGTTACATCCCTTTCATTAGTTGATTATGGTTATTTTTGTGTATACATATCTTGTGCATACCTTAACTTTGTAACCGTTTGGAATATCATGATGAAACTTTATAGCAATGTGCATGATCACAAGACGATGCGTGGCATACAAGAATGGTTGCTCCCCCTTTCTTCATTTTGGAGTTACTTCCCTTTGATAAGTAATTTTAGGCATTTCTCAGTCACTCCATAACTCCTTAACCTTTTGAAATATTAGAATGGAACTTTGTAGGAATATGTATAATAATGGGGCAATGTATCCCGAGCAAGAACCACAACTCTGGCTTACTGAATTATCTGCCCTTGCATAAATTTCCTGTTTCCTCTGTGATTCCTTAACCCTACATGTGATTTTGTCAGGGGAATGTAGTAGAGCCAAGAATCTAGTATATTTAGTTTATGAATTATCTCCCTTGTTCAACTATGGCATTACTCAACTTTTGAGCCACAATAACTTTGAAGCTGATTTTTGGTATACTCATAGTATTTGATGTGTTAAATATTTGAATAATGTTGCCGTCATTAGTTATAAAGTGGTTGCCCCTGTTTGTCTGCCTATCCATCCTTTTGTAAACAATCTTGTTCATTCCATACTCCTTTATGACATTAAAACGGGCGTATTATGCGCCGCTTGCGAAGCCCTTGTTTTCGTTGGAATTCCAGTTCTAAAAATAACTGTGTTTATTATGTCTATAAGTGCGCGATTTCTGATGCCATTCTCCAAAGGTCAATTTTCCCTTGTCGTGAGCTCTCCTAGAGGTCCTGGCATGGCGGATGGGTTAAAACTATCCCAAAATGCAATGCAGCATGACGTCAGCTGCGTTTTCTATTTTTGGCGCGAACTAAAAATAGCGCTAACTGGTGTGCGAAGCAGAGTCAGGAAATCCCTTGCAAAACAACTTTTTTAATATTTTTTTGATTTATACTTTTTAGTGAAACTTATTCATTCCCTTTTATAGGTGTTTTCCAACAACTTGGATGAAAGATCATCAAAATTATGATGCCTTCCAAGTACAGGAACCTACCTTTAAATGAATAACAATTTTAGAACTTCCATATCTCCATAACCGTTCATTATTTTGACACCGTTTTTGTTTTATTTGACTATACTTGTGTACGATAAAGACAACATGCATCAGAAAATAAAAATTCAACCTGAAATCGTAAATACCGGGTTCACTAAAGTCCGGGTTTATTACCCCACCCCTTATTGAAAAATAATCAGGTAACTTTGTGACCAACTTTTTGCGATGCTGAATGATGCTGATTTCAATGCTATTGATGGCTAGAAATGAATTTTGAAGTAGTCCCATGCCACTGACTTCCAAACTGATGGCCCAACAAGGTAATGTCTGCGTGTATCTACGCACTGTTGTGATCGACGTTTTGTGACATCACTTTAAGTGACTAATTTATGCCAGTGGTTGTGACAATTAGGAATGCATCTAGCACTCATAAAATCTCAGCAGCGTGTCTGCTCAGTGATGTTTGGATGTGCTGCGATGGTTAAAACACGAGATACTGATTTTGTGACTTTCGAAATTTGGGTACTGGTGCTTGCGGCATTGTCATTGGCGTCGATGTTCCTTGAATTGATTTCCGTTCAGCGCACACGACTGCTGAATAATTGACGTTATTGAAACAATATATTTAAATGAAATGTATGCGTTGATTTGAATTTCTCAGACAAAATTTTAAAGCGGACGTTTTTTGTTTGTGTCAGTATACATAAAAACAAAAATACCTAGTTGTCAAACAATACATAAAATGATCAGTGACATGTGAAAAGTTACGTGAAATTAATGGGTATATGAAAAGGAACTAAAATCATTGTGTTCCCTGTTTGACATTACTCTTATGTGCTTAAAAATTGGGACACCTAAAACAACAATTTTCCAATTGGAACAAATGGAAAATTAATTGTTTTAGGTGTCACAATACTTAAGTGCATTAGGGTATGAATGTGGAACAATGTAATTTCTAACACTATTTGATCAGACATGTCATTAACCTTTTCATTCTTTTCATTTTCTAGTCTGTACTTTATATGAAGCATAAATGAAATAATAAAACTTGAAAGTGGCTTATTGTTGTTTTCATTAAGTATACCCTCTTTGTCTCCCAATGGTCGAAGTGGGGCTCAGAAATGGGTTCTGTCCATCAGTCTGTGATCCATCTGTACACAGATTTTCATGAAACAAATTCAAATTCAAATTCAAATTTATTTTATTTTGAAAACCTCTGTTAACAAGGTATAATTCGAAACGACAGAAACAGGAAGAATTATAAAACAGGAAGAATTATAAAAAAAATGATGACCGTGTGTTGACCTTGACCTAATTCATGACACTGTCAACTTTGGTACTTTAGGGTTTTATATGGGAAAATGCTTAAACAGTGGATTTTTCATAAAGTATTCAAGTCTAACGTACAATATTTGGAATATACGGTTTACTAAATGACCAGATGAAGATACCATGTCACTAAAGGTCGAGGTCATTATATCCGTCCATCAGTTGTCAAGAATTTCAAACATCTTCTCCTCTGAAAGCAAAAAAATGATGACCGTGTGTTGACCTTGACCTAATTCATGACACTGTCAACTTTGGTACTTTAGGGTTTTATATGGGAAAATGCTTAAACAGTGGATTTTTCATAAAGTATTCAAGTCTAACGTACAATATTTGGAATATACGGTTTACTAAATGACCAGATGAAGATACCATGTCACTAAAGGTCGAGGTCATTATATCCGTCCATCAGTTGTCAAGAATTTCAAACATCTTCTCCTCTGAAAGCAATCATTTGGACTTCTTTTGACACCTGTCTTTTCACCGACTGCCTTATTAAGAAATATCAGTATGCTTTTCTCTGGCTTTCATCGCCAGATATTGTCAGGGTCACTGATGAGGCTTGAAACTTCGAAGAATGGCTCTGCTCTTGAAGAAACTCTAAGATTTTAATTTTACATTTACCCTGTACACAGAATGATGAGCTCTAACTGGCCAGCTAGGATCTAAGGGCTGTAACTCTCACTGAAAGACTTTGACCAGAACCCATATAAAATGCAATCAACGTCAACTGGTGGTATCAATATCCTGAATGTTTCTTTTTGAAAAAAAAGTTTCAAGCCTCATCAGTGACCCTGACAATATCTGGCGATGAAAGCCAGAGAAAAGCATACTGATATTTCTTAATAAGGCAGTCGGTGAAAAGACAGGTGTCAAAAGAAGTCCAAATGATTAAAAAGTGATGATCTAGGAAAAGTGTCTAAATCAATTAAAAATGTCTGATTGCTCAGAATATATCCTCTGATCTCAAAGGACAATAATAAAATATAATCTGCACTATGGATGATGAACAGGGAGACGTTTTACGGCCGCCACACGGCACAACACCAGCTGCAGTAAAGTCAAATAAAAATCTTAAAGAGTTCTTTCAAGAGCAGAGAAGATATTTGAAAGAAGGAACATGTACCATACTTCGAAGTTTGCCTTTGGCTGTTTTTTAAAACCCAGAGGACCAATGGTCCTGTAGCTATCCTGACACCTGTCAACAGACACAATTTGTCATTTCGCTCATTTGTTACAAATTTGAAACCAGTAGCTTAAAAGGTGTGCATATTCTAATTTTGAAATCTCAGTGACCTTGAGCAAAGTTAAAAAAATATGACCTTGACCTCTGATGACCTTATGCCTTCGTGTTTTCATTTAGTTAACCATATTTTCCAATTACATGTATTATATCTAGGCTTAAAAAGTTTCCATGAAATCAACTGTTCAAGTATTTTCCATATAAAATCATAACATACAAAAGTTGACCTTGCCATAAATTAGGTCAAGGTCAATGCACGGTCATGATTTGTACAAACTATGATGGGCCCAAGTCCTCAATGCTATATACCATGCCATGAGGACATTGGGCCTTTGGTTCTGGAGGAGAAGATTTTTGAAGGGGTTTTACCATATATGGGCATGGTGGCTATCTTTGTCATGTGACCATGACCAGCTCAACAAACTTTGGTTCTTTTGACCCAGTGAAGCTCTGTATGAAATATGGCTTCAAACAGCCCGTCGGCTTCAGAGAAGATGTTTGAAAATGTTGACAGGCGACAGAATCACAGTGACCTTGAACAAAGGCCAAAGAATGACCTTGACCTTTAACAACATAATATCTTCATAGGCTCATTTAGTTAACCATGAATACCAAATATCATATCTTAGCCTTGAATGGTATCTGAGAAATCCACTGTTTAAGCATTTTCCCAAGCATTTAAGTTGACTTTGCCATAAATTAGGTTACAGTCAATGCACAGTCCTGATATGTATGAATTATAATGGGCCCGAGTTCCAAATGCTACATACCAAGTTTCAAAGTCATAGGCCTTTTGGTTCTGGAAAAGAAGATTTCTGAAGGGGTTTCACCATATATGGACATGGCGGCCATCTTGGTCATGTGACCCAGATCCCGGGAACCAGCTTTCGTTCCCCCATCCCACTAAAACTCCATATGAAATTTGGCTTCAATCAGCAAAGTGCTTTCAGAGGAGAAGATGTTTGAAATTCTTGACAACTGATGGACGGATATAATGACCTCGACCTTTAGTGACATGGTATCTTCATCTGGTCATTTAGTAAACCGTATATTCCAAATATTGTACGTTAGACTTGAATACTTTATGAAAAATCCACTGTTTAAGCATTTTCCCATATAAAACCCTAAAGTACCAAAGTTGACAGTGTCATGAATTAGGTCAAGGTCAACACACGGTCATCATTTATATAAACTATGACGGGCCCTAGTGCCCAATGCTACATACCAAGTTTCAAGGTCATAGGCCTTTTGGTACTGAAGAAGAAGATTTTGAAGGATTTTTACCATATATGCGCTTGGCGGCCATCCAGGTCATGTGACCCAGACTCCGGTTATAAACTTTCGTTCCCCCATCCCACTGAGACTCCATACTAAATTTGGCTTCAATCGGCCCAGTGGTTTCTGAGGAGAAGATGTTTGAAAATCTTGATGACGGACGGACGGATAAACCTTGACCTTTAGTGACATAATATCTTCAGCTGTTCATTTAGTTGACCATATATACCAAATATTGTATCTTAGACTTAAATAGTTTCTGAGAAATCCACTGTTTAAGCGTTTTCTCATATGAAAGCCTAACATACCAAAGTTGACAGTGTCATAAGTAAGGTCAAGGTCAACACATGGTCATCATTTGTACAAACTATGATGGGCCCGAGTCCCCAATGCTACATACAAAGTTTCAAGGTCATAGGCCTTTTGGTTCTGAAGAAGAAGATTTTTTTGAAGGGTTTTAAATTTGCTTTATTGTAACCCTTCTGTTGGTCTAAATTATTTAGTTCAGTAAAGATAGCTGAGTTGCCACCTATTTTGGAAAGAGCTGCAGACTCGGCACATCACTTGTAATTTATTGTTTATTGAGATGTCTTTGTCAATCTTTCCCTTTGGTGTTAGGCATAGGGTTTGGGATCTGATTCAGTCAGTTCCTGAAGTGTGGTTACTCTTTAAATTTTTACCATATATGTGCTTTGAGGCCATTTTGGTCAAATGACCCAAACCCCGGTAACAAACTTTTGTTCTCCCATCCCACTGAGACTCCATATGAAACTTGGCTTCAATCGGCCCAGCAGTTGTTTGAAAATCTTGATGACGGACGGACGGATGGACAGAATGACCTTGACCTTTAGTGACATAATATCTTCAGCTGTTCATTTAGTTGACCATATATACCAAATATTAAACCTTAGACTTAAATAGTTTCTGAGAAATCCACTGTTTAAGCGTTTTCCACTATGAAAGCCCAAGGTACCACAGTTGACAGTGTCATAAATTAGGTCAAGGTCAACGCACATTTGTATAAGCTATGATGGGCCGGAATGCCCGATGCTACATACCAAGTTTCAAGGTCATGTGCCTTTTGGTTCTGAAGAAGATTTTTGAAGGGTTTTTACCATATATGGGCGTGGCGGCCATCTTGGTCATGTGACCTGGATACCCGGAACAAACTTTCGTTTCCCCAGCTTAGGTATAGGCTCCATATGAAATGTGGCTTCAATCGGCCCAGTGGTTTTAGAGAAGATGTTTGAAAATGTTGACGAAGGACGGACGACGGATGCCTGGCTATACTATAAGCTCACCTAAGAGCCTAAGGCTCAGGTGAGACATTTTTTTTCAAAAGGAACCGTAAGGCCAGCTGTGCCAATCCTGTGACAGCTCATTTTATGTTCTACTAGGAAAGAGGACTTTACAATGTAGAAAAGTGCAGACTAGACCAATACAGGAGTGCATTTTTGCTGGTGCTCGACGTTCTGGTACCAAGCTCACAGTATCCGAACTACATGTACAATCTCTTCCGGTTTTCATAGCGTTGAATCGAGAGTACAAACATTCGCTTATAACCAGTAGTCGGAAATCATTATGTTTTGAGATTTTATCCGGAATCTGCTGCGTCATTTATAGCTATTCAGCTTCGAAAATGTAAAGAGGTAAGTTTAATATAATTTGCTCTTCGGTCTTTTACTTTATTACCCTGTACAATGTCGTGTATGGGCGGGTAGTAATTGGTACAGTATTCAAATCGCCCTTGGCATGATTCTTAAACCATTTGGAGCATTTTCTTACATGTTTTATAAAAAATCTTTAGAATAAACGGAAGGCGTTATCAATCTACAGTTTGTTAGTTTTGATAAAATAATGATAGCTAAGTTTTGCACGACTCAATCTCGTGTTAAATTAAGCTGTTCGGAAAAAAATCTGCGACGGCAAGGAGTTTTTCGATTGTACAGGGCAATAAAGTAAAAGACCGAATAGAAAATTATATTAAACTTACCTCTTTACATTTTCGAAGCTGAATAACTATAAATGACGCAGTAGATTCCGGATAAAAACTCAAAACATAATGATTTCCGGCTACTGGTTATAAGCGAATTTTGTACTCTCGATTCAACGCTATGAAAACCGGAAGAGAGGATACAGTGCGTTCGGATACTGTGAAACTGTACATAATTTTGGTGCCAGTACATCAAATCCCAGCGAGTGTTAACGATATTGAACACATTTTGTGAAGCCTGCTTGCTGTGAGACATACAGTAAATTCCTCAAAACTATTGAGAACTGACCTGTTGCAACCAGTGAGTAAAAATATGCATTGAGGAAACAAAAACCTCGACAAAGAATGCATGTGTGTTTTCATGACAAAAGCTTCCTTCGTAAAATAAAGTTTTAAGAGGTGGAGCGATAAGTGCATTGGCATAAGGTCAGTGATCAAGATTGAGTTTTTGCCTCTCCGTTGCTATCAGTGAGACACAAGAACCTCAGTGTGAAGTCTGATATGCAATTAAGACGATATGATACATTTTTTTTTTGCATCTGTTTGAGGTAAATAGGCAAGGGTACACCTTACTTGATTTTGACTTACAACCTTTGCTGGAATTAGATTATCTCTTTGGAAATACAAGGTAGGGGGTGGGGTCTAAAGGAAAAGTGGGCTAGGTGCATTGAGGTAAATGGGGACCACAGGTATATTGAAAAATTATAGTTCTATGCACAATTTGCTGCAACCACATACATGTATATCTCGTTCTACCATTTTCTGGACCTCCCCTCATGGGTTTATTTACTCCTTTGTTCATCATCAGCTACATTACCGGTATTAATGGTGTCACATATGTTCTACACGGTTTAGAGTTGCTTACTCGAAATGGCAAATGTGACAAAGAAAAGTGAAGGGTCTGATCTGCCATTAAATATTTCTGTCAAGGCAATCATGTCGAAACTTGTGTCCTTTGTAAACTCTGTTACTAAGCCTTACAAAACTACGGGTTGTTTACAGTTTCTATAGAGATGCATCACGTCTTATGCATGAGCAACATATCTTCAGTTAAAATTGCAATTTCCCCCTATTTTATTCACTTTTTGGAAATGAAGTAAATGAAAGCCAGCAGCATAGATCTACAGCTGACAAGGTCATATATTCTCTCACAATCGCCAGCACTTTACCAGATTAGACGTTCAGAAAACCCTCGGCTTGTCATTATCTTTTCCACAGATAAAGATTTAGGGCACAACTACATAAGTAGGGTACAACTGTGCAAGGTTATGGGATAGGCTAGACAGAAGTTCAAGTTGGACAAAAATTCTCTGGGCGGTACAATTCAAGAGGAGAAAAATTTTGTGAATCGAAATGATCCTTGTTTGCTTGAAATTTCACAGCAGGGTGTTACTAGTGAAACAATGCTATAGTCTGTCAACTCCCAATTGCTTAATTTTTACTTTGGAAAAAATCTCAGTAATTTAGAGGAATACTGTATTTGTCGTGGAGTTGGAGCATACATCTATTCATTTCTGTGTCCATATTTACGTGGATTATGAATACGTGTGGTCACATAGATACGGAACACCATGGAACTGTAGCTAAACTGTTCTACAGGTTCAGATTTTAGGGGATGTGCTTGTATTTCAATATCCCCATGCCTTAGGCCCTACAAACTTTTATTGCTTGCATCTCATTACTCCAGGTCATCTGCCATGAAACTAGGTCACCACAGCCAACTACTGCAGAAACATAATAATGGTAGTTTTAGGGGGTGATGGTTTCACAGACACTATTTGCAGATTGCTTCACATATGGGCCTGAGAATTCACTGTTTGCAGATGGCTTCACATATGGGCCTGAGAATTCAATGTTTGCAGATGGCTTCACATATGGGCCTGAGAATTCAAAGTTTGCAGATGGCTTCACAGGCCAGTCTGAGAATTCACTGTTAGACGATGGCTTCACAGACCAGTCTGAGAATTCAGTTTGCAGATGGCTTCACAGGCCAGTCTGAGAATTCACTGTTAGACAATGGCTTCACATATGGGCCTGAGAATTCAGTTTGCAGATAACTTCACATATCACATATGGGCCTTAGAATTCACTTTGCAGATGGCTTCACATATGGACCCGAGTTTTCAATGTTTGCAAATGGCTTCACAGACCAGTCTGTATGTTCAGTTTGCAGATGGCTTCACAGGCCAGTCTGAGAATTCACTGTTAGCCGATGACTACACAGACCAGACTGGAATTCAGTTTGCAGATGGCTTCACATATAAGCCTGAGAATTCAATGTTTGCAGATGGTTTCACATATGGGCCTGAGAATTCAGTATGCAGATCGCTTCATATATGGGCCTGAGAATTCATTGTTGGCAGATGGCTTCATAGACCAGTCTGAGAATTCACTGTTTGCAGATTGCTTCATAGACCAGTCTGAGAATTCACTGTTTGCAGATGGCTTCATAGACCAGTCTGAGAATTCACTGTTTGCAGATGGCTTCATAGACCAGTCTGAGAATTCACTGTTTGCAGATAGCTTCACAGACCAGTCTGCAAATTCACTGTTTGAAGATAGCTTAAGCACTAACATGGTATGAAAGAAACAAAACATCAAATTTATATTCATATTGTTATTTCCAATATATGATGACAAAAGATCAAATAAATATTGAAACAAAATAGTTTATTTTCCAGTGCAAGATTGCCTGAAGTTATAAAAACATGAAATTACATAAATATTAAAAAAATTGGGACACCTTAGTTACCATCACTGTCCTAAAAATGGAACAGTCTGGTTTTACAGTGCAGTTATGCATCCCAAAAATGCAGATGGAATGACAAACAGCATAGATCCAGATCAGACTGCAAGGAGCAGTCTGATCCGGATCTGCATAGTTTGCTCAAACCTATTTGTCCCAATTTTTAGAATTTTTATGTTAAGACTGATAAAACTGTGCCATTATTCTATCACAGCACTATAGGGTAGATACCAGCTTGCTGAAACTTTACTAACGCACTACAAGCTATTTTCTGGTTATAATGTGTAGAACACACCAAAATAAGGTAACTTACAAGTTACCTTATTTTGGTGGGTTCTACACATTATTTCGAATTTCTCATCTAGAACTAATTAGCCAGTACCCAAAGAATACACATATCAACATGCAAATTGATCTTGATATGTTTTTGGGTTGTTTTTCGTCTTTTTGTTACAATGTTGTTTTATGCCTGCACGTGAATCATGTGATACTCTTTTCCAAACAGTTTCCGTCTTTTTATTTTCTTTGTTTTTATCATACATTTATTTATTATTATTTTTTTTTTTAAGAATTTTGATTTTTCTTTTAAACATTACAGGCATGTATTGGCCTGTAATGTCGACATGATTATTTTTAATATTTAATAGGAACACTGATTACTAACACTGAAAAAAATTGTCACTGGGTGCCAGTATGTTTAGGCAAAATTAGCATAGGTCTTCTCTCACCACTTTAATTTCTAACATAAGGCCAAAAGGCACATTTTTATCAGTGAAACAAAATGTTTAAAACAAAAGATTAACTCAATGATAAAACAGTAAATTGAGGCAAATGAGCTATGACACCCACAAAGGGTCCTTCACATCTGAGCAAAAGCCCAGTTTAGTCAGGGTTCGAGGTTATAAAACTTGAGAACAATCTCAAACTCAAAATAAACTGCTTTATTTTGAGTTGGAGAATTTGCTCAAGTTTTATAACCTCCAGGCCAGGTTATTTACTTTATAAGAAACCTTCAGAACCTATTCAGAGCTGTACTCAACTTAAAATTTTAAATATTGGGACTCTCATAGGTCTGAAGTGTAGACAGTGCTCAAGTGACAGAGGAGACAGTGCTAAAGTGTCAGTGCTAAGGAGGTCTGATCTTGGTCTGCACTGTCATCTTTTGAATGCAATACCTATTTGTTCCAACAGTTAAAATTTTACGGTATGATGTACCTGGTCCTCCTGCCTTACAAAAGAAAATGATGACTGCTACGTTACCCAAAGTGTATGATGGCTGTTAGATTTCAAGCATGTTAGGAAGGAAATCTTGTGGGGGTTACAATATTACTCCTAATAAACACCCCTGTTCTAATAAATGCCCCCTGCCTCTTTTTCGGAAATAATGTTGCATTAACTTGCATAAATTTCTGTTTGCTTCAATGGATGAGGTAGCTCTTTGACATGGGGTCTATTCATAAATGAAAGGCTCCTAGAGGAGTTGATTTTTTCCTTTAAGAGTTGACCCATACTGAGAAGGGAGCCAAGACTAGTAAGAGTTGCTTCCTCTGAAAGTATACCTATTCACCTTAATACTTTTTGTTGGAGGTATTTTGGCAATGTCTGATTTATCTGATTTTTTTGCTCTAAGTTAAGCCCCCTTTCGTAAACAGCCAATCTCCAAGGACGTTTACTAGGATTAATACAGTATTTGGTATAACATCTAAACATCCATCTTCCAGTACACTCACTAAGTTGAAACAATCTTAGTTCAATGTCCATGCAATATCATTTTTAAAAACCTAAATTTCTGGGCCCAGTAGTTCAAACCAAAGTTAGCTTAAGATAATACTCAAGAATTGTTAACTCTTCTAGGCCACAGCCTACATCTCTCAAACAACCAGAGGTTAAGCAATATTAGGGAGATTTTGGTCCAAATTCTGGATTTCACTACCTTATGTGAATTGGAACTTCTCCCTCAGTGGATCATTTTAAGAGTATAACTTATTTTCCAATGCCCCCCTCTACACTGAGCCCTTTTTATTCTAGTTGAGTATATAAAATCTGGTGAGCTAACACTTTATATTGCTGAATATGCTCCTGTTCTAAAGCTCATCATATTTTTTTTCAGTAAAGAATGGCAGAGTGTTGGTGCACAATGCATTTGCAAAAGTAAGGGCCCATTAACTACATTGTTAGTTTTGAACAACTGGCCTAGATTTCCATGTTATGCAAAGTTTTGCATAGACATTGATGAACCTTGTTTCAAATTTTTGAGCCCCTGCAAAATCAAAATGTTTTGCTAGCAATTCTTCTACAGCAAAAGATTGGAATTTATTTACATGGTATTTTAAGTAGTTTAAGTACACATGTATAACCTAAGCATGCATTAAAGAAACTCCGTATAATAGGAAAGTGATAAGAATCCATGAGCAAACATACATTTGAAATTAGGCAAAAGTTACAGCTGCTATAACACTCAAATAGTAATTGATGGTAACTACAACAAAATATGTTCCACTCAAAAAGGTATTCCAGGGTTGCCCTCCAGTTCAAAATTCCATGACTTCCCCCGATTTTTTTTCACCCCAGATGATTTCTGATTCTCCATTTTAAAAATCCCAAGGCTGATACTATTTATAATCTTTAACAGAGCTAAGAGTATCACTTGAAAATTAGGGGGAGGAGGGCATGCCCTGAATGGGAATAATCTGCTACCTAGATTAAAACTGTAATAATCCTATTAAATGCCCCTGTTCTAATACACGCCTCCTGTTTTTTTCCGAAAATAATGTTATATATGAACTTGAACAAATTCATGTTTACTTCTCTGGGTGAGGTAGCTCCTTTAAATGGGGTCTACGCTTAACGGAAATAATTTGCTCCTTGAGCAAATTCTTTCCCTGTAAGAGTTGACCCTGCCACTACTGAGGAAGAAGGCCAAAAAAATAGTTGAGTTACTTCTTCTGAAAGTATCCCCATTCATACTAATACTGTTTTTAGAGGTATAATTCTGGCAGTGGGTGATTTGCTACAATTAAGGCTCTAAGTAACGCCTCCTTTTTGTAAAATGCAATGCCCCAGGGCAGTTAATAGGAATAATACAGTATTTCTGTGAATTACATGGACTATTTTTCTTCGGGCTTTAGCAGAATATTTTATGAAGACAGCCAACTGCCAGAGCTATTTTCCAATTCCCAGACTTTTCCAAGTCCTAGCCAAGGGTCTCTTAACTCTCTGACCTGGAAAAAAGTTATTTCTAAATTTTTCCCCCAACTATGGCAACCCTGTGTGGTATTTTTCAGTTATAAGACAGAGTTTTCCCCTCCAAAACAATCTCCAAGATCTACATCAGTCTTGTTTCTGTGCAGAAAGATGGAAAATCATCTCCGTCAAATGAATTCTTTCAAACCTGATGGAGTCTAAAATTCAAACTGCTACATTTTTGTCATTACACCTTGAATCTGCTACAACAAACTCATTTGATAATTTTCTCAACTTTTTAAATATGTATGACGTCGCTATCTTAAGCTCTGAATGTAGACAAGACCTTGTGTTTGTCTTGCTTCTGCTGGATGCAGGTTGTACAAAAATATACTAAGAGTCCCTTGTTTGAACTCACTGACCAAGCTGTCCCAACAGGGGTTAGAAGGTGCTAAAACATGTTAAATGAAGAATGAACAAATTGTTTTGGGTTTAACAACCTCTTGAGAACATTTTACATAGAATGTTGTGTGGCATTCCCACAGACAGCCACTACACTAAACCTGTTTAGAGCTAAGCTAACCACAGTAAGATTAAGGGGTACATGTCCAGGAAGAAAATTCTTTCCTGTATGAGCAGACTCCATTCTGGTAGGACTTCTTTGTCCAAACTTTGGACAATGAAGTCCTACCAGAATGGGGTCTACTTTGGGCCCAAATAAGCTAAAAAGAAGTCACAGAAGTTGTTTCCCTTTGTTAACCCTATTGCACTCAGAACAGCCAAAACTCCATAGAGTTTTGGCTGTTCTGTGTGCAATAGGGTTAAAGTTGTGGAAAATCATGAGGCAGTACCCATTTACCTTGATAAGCAACCGGTTACTCAGGAAGACGAAGATGACATACCATATGAGCCATGTCATGTGACTTCCAACAATGTGGCAATTTTGTCATGTGATATTAAGATCTCAATATGATATCGCTTGGACGAAATGTTTTTTGAAATTCTGCAGACGTAAATTTAATGATCTGTGTGAACGCACATGCTGGTCTAGCTGTAAAATGTCATTGCTTAATGCTTAATTTCATGCAAGGACTCATATATAAAGCCAGATATACACAGCTGGTAAAACAAACCTACACAAATCTATATCCACACTTGAATAAAAGGTTGAAAACAAGAAAATTAAGTAAACTTCTCATTAAAATAACAATATTCAATATATATAGATATACCATCAAAATCATTTTCTTATTATCATGTTATGCAAACCCACATATTAAATCGCTGTAATGTATAACCTTTTATACACCAATTCACTTCCTTACACAATTACGCAATAAAATCTCGTATTTCATGTATGATACAGGTGCACACCATTTATGAACTATCCTGTGTACAGAAATTGAACTCTGTTAAAACCCAGCTATAATAACATGCAGATACACGTGTATATTGGGCAGCTCCGACTCCAGCTAAGTTGAATATTTGATAACAACTGTGCGATAGGTTTTTATTTCTCCATAAAAAAATATAACTTGTCACTCCTCATCAGAACAGCCTCAGCAAGGCCATTTTAATGAGGGGTCACCAGAGCTCCAGGTAAGAGGGGTTATTGAGGATAATTCAAAGATAATTTTTCTTATTTCTCAACGAAAACGGATGTTGTGACCCCTCATTAGAACTGTCTCGATGAGCTGGTTCTAATGATGGGTCACAAAATATGTTTTTGTTGAGAAATACGGATAAATATCCAATTAATTATCTCTTTTACCCTTTCTTATCTGGAGCACTGGGGTCACAACTTTTATTATATATGAATGTTCCATTTGTATGGGTCACACAAGACTTAGAAAAACAGAAGTACCAGAGTCAGTTTTTGGAAAAATGAATCTAAGAGTCCCAGAATGTAAATTTCTCAGAAAAACAGGAGTCACAGGCAAAAGAGTTGGGGACTCCAAGTATGAAGTCTCTGATATTCCATAATTTTAACAAGAATCCCACAGAATGCTGCATCTCGCCTGTCCATGCTTTGTCACAGAAACAGCCAGACAAAAAAAAATTCACTTCATTTTCAACAGCATACAGGAAAGCTCGCCCATCACATAAAAAACATTAACGAAAACATCCAAAATGGATGCCATCGCCAGGGTGGTCACATTAGCTTTTCCTGTATTTTTGTATAGGCAAGCTAACCCTTAAAGGGCCAAAAATTAAAATTGTTGAATTGGAAAACATGGTAGATCCAGGTGAGGTAGCCACCTCATCTGAATCTACACTGTTTGCCCTCTAGTATTCGGACTGTCAATATGATATCCTTTGGACGAAACATTTTGTCGTCTGCTTTTTGGCGCATTAAGGGCTAAAAAGCAATACCTGTGTTTCTCTTTCTGCAAATGGCAGGCCAGACAAAACAACATAAGTTTTAATGTAAAAGATGACCATTTCTGAATCTATCAAATACCCATCATAGCTGAAGCTCAGCATTCCATAAGTTCAAAAGGAAAATAGGAAGAAAATTGGAAAGGAAGAAGAATTTATTTCAAAAGAGAAAATTTGCAGGAAAGGAAACAATGGTTGATAAAATTCAGACTGCACAAAGACTATCTCATATCACTACAACTGCAGACAGTGCGCATTTACTCCACTCAACCTTAAAGCGCCAAAAAAGCAGAATTTACATCTCAAAAAATGTTTCCTACAAGTCATATGCTATTGAGAATTCTAAGACTAGAGGGCAAACAGTGTAGGTCTAGATGAGGCGGCTCATATGAGCTGCCTCATCTGGATCTACAGGGTTTGCATACTTAACTATTTTCATTTTTGGCGCCTAAAGTGTTAAAGAGTTAGGAAAAGAAAGTCAGTTGTTATCATTTTCTCACACTATGAAACATTAAAATACTGAATAGGAGGGGAAAGAAAAACAATGGATCTTTTGCACAGACCTACTTGTTTCAATTCTCAAAGCACGCTTCTTTCAAACACAATCTAACACATATAAAATTTTCACATCAATTATACAAATGAAAAAAATAACATTTATACTCTAGAATTTAAATTTTCTGTATTTTTTCACCAACTATAACGGGATTATTTTTGCGAATCTGCTCTTGTGCATGCTCCTTGTAATCAAAAGTGCACTGGTGCTTATCGGAATAACGATGTAAACTGCAGTAAAGTCCGCCACAACGGCATAAAAATCCTGGAATAAAGATGGAAAATGTTGTAAACATAATCAGAGGTGAAGAAAGTAATGGTTGGGATGACAAATTTATGTGTTTAATTTTATGTGAAACTTAACCTTTATCCAGAGCTCTATATAAGAATGGGTTCTGAGGATAGTTTTGAGATAATTTTTTTCCAATTTCTCAACAAAAATGTATGTTGTGACCCCTCATTAGAACCGCCTTGATGAGAAATATGGAGAATTATCCCATAATTATCCACGTTACCCGTGCTTATCTGGGGCTCTGCTTATAAACAGGTCAGTTTAAAGCCTGTTTAAGATGACTTTCAGCATGTCTGTGCTCAAATCACTGATTCAATTTTGAAAACCAAAACTCCACCATTGCTGAGATTAATCACTATGCTCCACAGTTTCCTCCCCAGAAATTTCAAAAGGCATATCGCTTTTAACACAAAAATCAGAATTTGACTTGTTGATCAATTTTTAAAATCCTTAATTATTTAAATATAGCAATGCTTTGTCAAAATTTGCCTGAATTTACATTCTAAATAAGTTATTCATGATCCTCAATGCATTTAAAACAACTTAACTGGCTAAGAAATGAAAATAATAGCTTTCAAATAAACTCTCATTGGAATTAAGGCATGTTGCAAAGGCAATTTGAAGAGGAAAGCATGTTGCAAGTGACATGCCTTAATGGTCTCCATAAATCTTTCGCCAAATATACTCAGTGGTACCAGATGATTTTATTGTTTTTGCTATTTTTGGCACTGGCAGTCTTATATTCTCAACCTGGCATAATTTAACAATTCTGAAACCCTTAGTCTGATCAGGCTTCATGACTGTGAAATTTGAGATCCATGGGTGCACACCATGGGTGCAGTGGATCTGGAGTAAAGTTGTTTGAATATCTAATTTATCCCTTATAATACTACCCTCATATTCCCTCTCATCTAAGTACTGCACAGTGCACAGTAGAATGTTTACCTGTAAGTCCAACCTTCTTCTTGCAAGTATGACATCTGTTTTTCTTTTTCTTGTCCGAACTTGTGTCAGGAGATGCAGACTCGGCAGCATCAGCCCCACCTTGTAAGAAATACAAGTAGGTATGTCATACAGTCATAGATAATACAATGATTAAGGTAATGTACATAAATCAAACTTATAATTCTTCCCCTCTACTACAATAGTTCTGCTCTGATAATTGACAAATAACTGTAAATTTAGATATAAAAGGCTTTAATTTTCACAATTTGCTGATGTAGCCCAATTTTGTGAGAAATATTTTGATACTTTAAACCCAGGTCCCATCTGCGTATGACGTAGTTGTTGGTGGGACATTAAATGCATGTACACTCACTTCCATTTTTTCCCCTCTTCTCATATATTAACATTGCCAAATTAAACTTTCACAGTAAAAGTCACCTATCATTGTACAACTGGCCATTGCAACGACAACTTACATGTAGCATTTGACTTAATCCCACAAACAAAATCGCATGTGTTCCATGTCAAACAATGAGTCTGTGATTTTATCTACAATGAATGGAGGGATGTTACTTGTTTAAATGAGGCATGGTTTCGGAAAGCTGTATTGCAATAACCTCACTTAGTACACATTTTGAGCAATCTAGAGCCTGATGATTAGCGTAAAGGTTCTAAGTACTGGGAAAGATAAGATAGGTCTGAGCAAATATTGCATAACCAGATCAGACTGCTCCATTAAAGGAGTACCCCCATTATTCCCTTCCCTGATACCTGTGGCTCCTTCCTCTTCCTTCTCTTCTTTCGTCGGTGTGACCTGAATTGTTGTTGTTGCTGTTTCCACACTTGGAGTGGTGCTTGCTGATGTAATGGAAATTGAAGAACTACCGGAAGATGAACTTCCGTCACCTATAGAAAATAAGAAAGTGCAGTATTATCCGAACTTACATGTATCTCTTGATTTATACAGGTGTTGGTCAGCACCTTCGATCATATGTGTTGTTGTCATGAAATGCCTGCTGCCAGTGCTCCAGATAAGAAGGGGTAACAGGGATAATTTTCCTTTTTTTCCATAAAAACACACAACGTGACCCCTCATTAGAACCATCTCACAGAGACGGTTCTAATGAGGGGTCACAATGTATGTTTTCATTTGAGAAATAAGAAAAATTATCTTTGAATTATCCCTGTTACCCCTTCTTATCAAATATCTGGAGCTCTGTGCTGCAAAGATCCATAAAAGACTTCATCTCTCAGGCTTGTTTCAATGACAAAATACAATTTACGCTACGCAAGCAAGTTTCGTAAAAATTAAAGGTCTGTCCAACAGACATTAACAGTCAATTCTAATGATCTTGAAAATGAGTTTTAAGTCACCACAGACTAATCATCTCTTAGGCTTGCCTCAATGACATTCTGAATCATTCTCATAGTTGCAGCATGAAAGCTAGTGAGTAGTGAAGGGACCACATGCATATTTCATACAGAATTTCATGACACAAGCCAGTAACTACTTTGCTCATTGCCGGACTAGGCTAGTCGATATCTCTAACAAGCCTTAGTGATCTTTTTGACAATCTTTGCTGCTGCCAAAGACCAAAGTTGTTACTTCTGAACAGCACTCATAAATCATAGACCCTGGACACAGACCTTGTCTTCTGCATTATTGCTGTCAAAGGGAGACACGCCCACTGAAGTTGCCACAGTCAAGTATATGCGCTTAAAATAACAAGAGGCCCAAATGGGCCTGATATCGCTCACCTGGCTATTATGCAACGGGACCATTCTGATACAAAATTGGTCCAATTCCACTGAGATTTTCTTATTTTCACATTTTGCTACTTTTAGTAACAGAGGCCAGCTTGCCTGGTCTTTATTTATTTACTTTTGAAACACCTCAATGCAAGAATCATTTTGCCACAAATTTCATCAAAATACATCCAGGGGCTACTAAATATTGCCAGTTTCATGTTTTGTGCTATTTTTAGTAATGGCAGATGGCAGCCATCTTGGATTGCCAAATTGCAAAAAATCGAAAAGCCTTCATGCAAGGACCATTTTGACACAAATTTGGTCCATTTCCATAGTAATTTTCCAATTTTCACATTTTGCTATTTTAAGTAACACAGGCCAACTTGACGAATCTATATTTGTTAATTTTTGAAACACCTCAAAGCAAGAATCATTTTGCCACAAATTTCATCTAAATCCATTTAGCGGTTACTGAGATATATTCATTTTCATGTTTTGTGCTATTTTTAGTAACGGCAGATGGCGGCCATCTTGGAATGCCAAAATGGAAAAAATCGAAAAAGCTTAATGAAAGGAACATTCTGACACAAAATTAGCCCAATTCCATTGACATTTTCTAATTTTCACATTTTTCTATTTTTAGTTACAGAGGCCAATATGACTGGTCTACAGTTAGATATTTTTGAAACATCTCAATGCAAGAATCATTTTGACACAAATTTCATCAAAATCTATTCAGCGGTTACTGAGATATTGTCATTTTCATGTTTTGTGCTATTTTCAGTAACAGCAGATGGTGGCCATCTTGGAATGCCAAATTGCAATTAATCGAAACAACTTCATGCAAGGAACATTCTGACACATAATTGGTCCAATTCCATTCAAGGGTTCTTGAGTAACTGTCATTTTTATGTTTGTGCTATTTTTAGTAACACCAGATGGCAGCCATCTTGGAATGCCAAATTGCAATTACTCGAAATGGCTTAATGCAAGGAACATTCTGACACAAAATTGGTCCAATTCCATTCAAGGGTTCTTGAGTAAGTGTCATTTTTTTGTTTGTGCTATTTTTAGTAACACCAGATGGCAGCCATCTTGGAATGCCGAATTGCAATTAATCGAAACGGCTTCATGCAAGGGACATTCTGACACAAAATTGGTCCAATTCCATTCAAGGGTTCTTGAGTAATTGTAATTTTTATCTTTGTGCTATTTTTAGTAACGGCCCCCATGGTGGCCATCTTGGATAGTCAACTGACACAAAATTGAAATAATTCCATTAAAGAACCATTTTTGACCAAATCTGGTCAGAATTGGTTGCATTTTCTTGAGATATTGACATTTGAGCAAAATCGGTCTTGTAAACGCTAAGTAGGTCACTGTGACCTAATTCCGCTATAGATTTTTTTATTTTTACAATTTTTAATACCAAGGCCCCATTTATGTTCCATGCAAACTTTCAACCAAATATACCAAACGGTTCTGGAGAAGAAGTTGATTTTGTTGTTTTTGCTATTTTTAGTAACGGCGGCCATCTTCGATTCTTGACCTGACCCAATTTTACAATTTTGAAACCCTGCAGTCTGGTCATGCTCCATGTGAAATTTGAGATCCATGGGTTCAGTGGTTTTAGAGAAGAAGTTGTTTGAAGTTGTTTAAATAGGTCCTTTTTTGACATTGGCATTTGAGCAAAATTACACTCATAAATAGAAAGAAGGTCACTGTGACAAAACTCCGCTACAGATTTTTTTCATTTTTAAAATTTTGAATACCAAGGTTTTACTGATGTTCCATGCCAAAATTCAGACAAATAAACCCAGTGGTTCTGGAGAAGAAGTTTATATTGTTGTTTTTGCTATTTTTAGTAACGGCGGCCATCTTGGATTTTCAACCTGAACCAATTTTACAATTCTGAGACCCTGGAGTCAAAGTCATGCTCCATGTGAATTTGAGAACCATGGGACCAGTAGTTTTACAGAAGAAGATGTTTGAATATTTGTTTTTAGGTGTTGACGGACACATTGTGTGACGACGCACGACGCACGCATTGGTATGACAATAGCTCACTATGGCCCTTCGGGCCAGGTGAGCTAATGAGTCTTGGGTCAAAAGTTTAAGAATGACCATGACCTCTTGTACTCATAAATCTTCATTGTACTCATTAAGACAACCGTATAAACCATTTTTTAGGCCAAAACCTTCATAACTTTCCATAAAATCTTATGTTCTGGCATTTTCCCTTAAAAAGGTCAAGGTAAACCCAAGGTCATCATTTGAACAGTCTTGGTAGTACTCTAGTACTCCATGCTACTTACCAAGTTTCAAGGCCATAGGTGTATTGGTTCTGGAGAAGAAAAATATTAAAAGGTTTATAGCATAAATGGGTATGGCGGCCATGTTGGTCATGTGACCTGGACCGTTTGAACAAATTTTTGTTCAATCAACCCCTCAAGCTCTATATGAAATGTGTTTACAATTGGCCTTTTGGCTTTTAAGGAAATGTCTGAAAATGTCAAAATATGAGAGATCTGGATCAAAGGTCAAAGAATGACCGACCTCTTGTACTCATAATTCTTTATGACCTCATTAAAACGATGGTACAGTTCAACCTGTATTAAGCAAGCACCTAAGGGATTATCAAGATTATTAAGACAGGTGCTTGCTTAATACAGGTACATTTCAATGTATTTGCATGTTTCGGGAACTGACTACATGCTTGCTTAAATACAGGTTGCTTGCTTAATAGAGGTAGCAACTACGACAGGTTTTACTGTATATACCATTTTTTAGGCCAACATCTTCAAAACTTCCCATGAAATCTTATGTTCTAGCATTTTCCCATATTTGACCTTGCTGTAAAAAAGTCGACCCAAGGACATCATTCTGTAAAATCTTGATAATACTGGAGTACCCAATGCTACATACCAAGTTTCAAGGCCATCGGTCAATTAGTTCTGGAGAAGAAGATTTTTATAGGTTTTTACCATATATGGGCATAGTGGCCATGCTGGTCATGTGACCTGGACCGTTTGAACAAATTTTCATTCCCTCAACCCCTGCAGACTCTATATCAAAGTTCAAAGAATTGACCTTGACCTCTTGTACTCACAAATCTTCATGTACTCTTTAAGATGACTGTATATACCAATTTTTAGGCCTTAATCTTCAAAACTTTCCATGAAATCTTATGTTCGAGCATTTTCCAATATTTGACCTTGCCGTAAAAAAGGTCAAGGTCAACCCAAGGTCATAATTTGAACAATCTGGATAGTACTTAAGTACCCAATGCTTCATACCAAGTTTCAATGCCATCGGTCTAACGGTTCTGGCGCAGAAGATTTTTGAAGGTTTTTATCATATATGGGTGTGGCGGCCATGTTGGTCATGTGACCTAGACCGTATGAATAAATTTTCGTTCCCTCAACCCCTGGAGGCTCTATATGAAATTTGGTTCCAATTGGCCCAGTGGTTATTGAGGAGATTGTTTGAAATTGTCAAAATATGAGAGTTCTGGGTCAAAGGTCAAAGAATGACCTTGACCTTTTGTACTCATAAATCTTCATGCACTCATTAAGATGGATGTAGATACCAATTTTTAGCCCAAAATCTTCAACAGTTTCCAAGATATCTTATGTTCTTGCGTTTTGCCATATAAAAGCACAAGGAAGCAACTTTGACCTTGCCGTAAAAAAGGTCAAGGTCAACCCAAGGTCATAATTTGAACAATCTAGGTAGTACTCGCACACCCAATGCTACATACCAAGTTTCAAGGCCATCGGCCTATTGGTTCTGGAGAAGAAGATTTTTTTAGGTTTTTACCATATATGGGCATGGCGGCCATGTTGGTCATGTGACAAGGACCGTTCGAACAACTTTTCGTTCCTAAGTCCTCAGAAGGCTACATATGAAATTTGGTTACAATTGGCCCAGCGGTTTCAGAGGAGAAGTCGTTTGAAATTGTGGACGGACGACGGACGCCGACGCCGGAGCCTGCCTATCCTATAAGCTCCCCCGGAGCCTTCGGCTCAGGTGAGCTAAAAAATTTGAATAGGTGGGCATGTTTTCACCCGAGCATGGTATTTCAGGTTTTTGCAAGATGACTTTGATCCCAACTGTTACAGTCTTCAAAGGATTTCTACATGTAGTATGTCATATGCTCGACATGCAAATGCCACTGCAAATGTTGGAAAAAGCCAGTAGCCTGGTGGCCATATGGGCCTAATTTTTACTAGCTTCAGAAGTTCAGAACATATTTTTTCAAGATTAAATTAATTTTGTGTAGCTTCGGAAAAATCTATGTATCTCTGGAGCTCTGATACCAGAGCTTCACAGAAGGGGTAGCAGGGATAATTTTCCGTATATTTTTTGTCGCCCATTGTCGGTGAACCGGTTGTAATGAGGGATCAAAACTAAGTTTCAAACAAAAAATATGAAAATTAAATATTCCTAAATTATCCCTGTTACCATTCTAATATCCGGAGCATTGAAAACACATTAGAAGTGCAGTAGCAAAATTTAAAGAAGGCCTACATACATGCACTTTATTGAATTCCCCCTGTACATTCTAATGTAAACTAATCTATTTTTTAGACCAGTGTTTTATTTGTATGCATTCCTTGCCAGTCCATTAATAAGACTACATTGAGCATATAAAAGACTGTGTTCCTCAAATGGACTGGCATGAACATTAACAAAACTGGTGAGAACTGATATATGGACATCACAATATGAGCCGCCACACGACATACTAACGAAGTGGCATGTGGGCCCAGCAAAGACTGCGATCAGCCCCAGGGATTCTCCTACGCCCAATTAGGGGCCGAATATCGGCCCCTATTTTTCCCTATTTAGAGATTAAATTTCCCAAAATAATGAAAAACTTCTCCCGATTTCTCATTTAGTTTTGTATTTTGGTGAAAATTTCATGAAAATCATATCCAAAATAGCAAAGTTACAGATGTTTGCATTCGCATTTGTAGCAATTACGCCTGAATAATTCTAGTAAAGGCAAATTCAAAACAGGTTAACAGTGCTGGAAACTCGCAAATTCATGTGGTGGTCCAAAAACTTGACAGGCCAAACTTTCAGTGGTCCAAATTTTTCACCAGCTAAAGATCCCATTCATTTACTAATTAGGGCCACTAAAGTTCATATTCTGGAGATTTCTGGTGGCCCCCGACAAAAATTAGGCACATCTGGCCACTGGCTGTTTCAAGAACTAGTTTAACATGTTAAAGCTATACTTTGTTATGATTTAACTGAATTTAAAACAGAGATCTTGTTTTTATCATCTGGTCAAATTTTCCCAAATTCAAGGCCCCCCCCCCCCCTGCTTACTGTTTTCCCAAATTCAAGGCCCCCCCCCCCCCTGAGTTCAGAAAGGTAGGAAAATCCCTGAGCCTGGACATACGCGCCGCCTAACTGGAGTCTCTGATGTGTGTTAAGGGTCTAAGCTAGCTCCATGTGGACAGCGAAGACTCTGATCAGACTGAGCAATGCCCCGGCTGAGCAGTCTGTGCTGGGTGCACATGCCACTTTGTTGGTTTTGTCGTGTTGCAGCGCATATGTAGTATTAAGAAGCTGCAACTAAACTAAATTACTACACAACAAAAAGCAGTCACAATCCATTTATGTTTACCTATATTAGTTTTGGCTAGCGTTGAACTAACGCTGTTCACCACTTCCGTCTCACCTGCCACAGAATTCCCGATGACAGGACTCGAGCACCCAGAAGATCCAACCGGTGATGAACTTTGTTTACGTTTTATCTGATCCTTGTAGCACTTAGAGCAAAGTCCCTCAAATGCATCATTTCCATAAAATCCACATCCAGATCGACAAAAGGTAACTGGTGGTAGATTCTGGTTATTTTGTTCCATAATAATGTAATTACTGTTTGTCTTTGCCTCCAAAAGGCACTCTGTCTTTTATTTTTCACCTGAAACTTAAAGGAACTTTGAATAAATATAAATATCACTATACTGAACTACTACTCTGAATCTTTTGTAAGAGATTAGAAACAAACCAAAATTTTAAAATCAAAGAGGACTCATGCCTTAGCATGTTGAAATTAACAGACTATCAGAGCTCTAGATAGTAAAGTAGTTTCACTGTCTTTCAAGTAGGTCATTGCAATCAACTTCATTTTCCACGTTTCCAACAGCTAAATCGTGTTTGTTTGTTGATGCTGAGGACGCTGAGTCGCAGTTGCAGCGCCGTCAAAGTTCACCTGAATAATTTTCGTATGAACCAATGAAAAGCGACAACACTAGCTCCGCCCACTCTTCGAGCCAAAAACTTCCGGAGCGAAGAATCTCGAAACACTTTGTTGTTTACAGCTGATTTTTGTAATTTTAGTTAAAACTTACGGTTTAAAACCTTAGTATTAACCATAAAAATGCATGATCTACACGATTCTGAGGTTTATTTTTGCGAAATTTTGCTTATTTTTCGAATTTAAGTCGCGCTCACACACTCCCAGTATATAGACCTTAGCAACCTTGAACACGTGTATTTTCCTTCGGAAAAACAGTGACCGGTAAAGTGCAGTTGTCCCAGGTGGGAATCTAGTTTGTATCCAGGGAGGCTGGTTTGGGGTTTATGAAAGTGGTTTGGGGTGTTTCCACGGACCGCTGTTCATGGAAACAATTTTTTCTACCTGTTACGCTGAAAATGTTTCGTAACAGATTCTTTAATTGGATACAATTAATGGAAGTCTCTTGCATCCAATCAAATGGCACAGTGGAAAATTCTACATACGAAAAGGTCGTTGGCCCAAGTGGACTTTAACGACAGGGGTTTAAGTTCAACCACAAGGCCAATCCAATGCTGTAACAGTGTTATTTTTGTGTTTGGTGTATTTCGGAACTTTCTGGCAATTTGATCTATTCCTGTTTTCCTAGTACAAGCTGAACAGACCACATGACCCTCATTTTTCTGCACATCACTCTGAAAAACCACTAAACAGCTGATGACTCCTTTTTCCTTTTTTTTATCAGGAAACAAAAGGCTCCTCCCTTCACTCGCTTTTAGAGACGACAGCTACTTACCTTTGGATTTTCTCTGGTCTAAGGGCCTACAACTGTCTTCTAAAATTTAGAATAAAAACTTCTTTTATCAATCAATTTACAAGGATTACTATGAAAAGGCTTTTTCGTCTTCAAGCATTGTCCAAAATGAAGCAAAGATGGCGACGAGCAAATTTTGTTTATCATCATCGACATAAAGACTACTTCTATCCTTTTTATACCATATTCTCACCTTAAATGAATAAACTTACGCCTAGATATACAAAAGAAGTAGACCGTTACCTGATATTATGACGGCAAAGGGGAAAGAAAGTTTCTTTTAGACGATTTTCTTATTATCAAACGCAAATACGTGTAACCTCTAATTGCTATTTGGCTGTGTGTCTACTATTATTTAGATCACATGGTATAAATTGAAGACCCTCATTGGTTGGTAAGGAGTGAAGATGAGGCTGTACTGTGTCGTCACATGAGGTGACTCCCAAATTCGTCATTGCCTTTTGTGGAATCTATAAATAGTATCGGAAACCTAAGTCACGCATCCAGAGTGCGTGAACCTTCGGCGATGTCCAGGACCAGGGGTTGGAGAGATTAGAATTGAAACATTTGAATATTTTATTTGATACTTGTGATGCATTCAGCAGATTTTAATTCACCAATACAGAAACATTTGCTTGATCATTGATGTTATGTGCACGTGAAGTTATGTGATCCGTTACTTTTGATGATCCGATACTGTCGAGTCAACCCGAAATATAGGTGTACGGGGGCGAGGGGGGGGGGGGGGGGGGGGGGGAGAGGGCGGGTTGGTGCTTGGTACCGATGCATGACAATGTTTGCGAATATCAAACTGATACCATTTAGTTTAAAGACATTGTAGAATTGATAGGGGGTCGGGGGGGGGGGGGGGGGGGGGGGGGGCTGAGACGTTTTTAAAAATGAAAGACTGATGGAAGAATTCTGACCCCCCTATATGCCAAATAATATATGACCCCCCTGCTCCGAGGCTCATTTATTTCCGACCTCCCCCCCCCCCCCCCCCCAGTTCATCACAAAAACTAAATTCCGACCCCCCTCCCATCCCCCCCACCCCCCTAAATGTACACGGCCTCCCACCTGATAATAAATGACTTGTCCCTAATAAGTCTTATTCTTTTATGGTTATTTCACAATGAAACTGAGAATATGTTTAAATATATTTAAATTATTTTGTGGACATAATTGACATCGCTAGCCCAGGAACCTACCTTTCAAGTTAATTGCTTATAGAAATCCTTTCCCGATAGCAAGTACACACCGTACTACCTGTTGAAGTGATGCCAGATGTCTACAGAGATAGCAGATCACCAAAAGTGAAACTAGGTTTTTTAGCAGGTACACTTTGACTTTCTCAACAGATGCACTTTTAGGTGGATAGCTGGGATGGCAGATCGGTTTTTTGTCGTAGACATATCAGAGCATGCTTGACCTGCATCCGGGTTTTTATTGTATGGGGGATAATAAACACAATCTACAATTTGTGAAAAGAAACGGTTTTAAAATGACGTTTTATGAATATAAACTTTATTTTGGCTTCGTTTCCTTTTTAATTTAATCGCCGTTATTTGTGGATAGGCGTGTTTTATTCAATAATAACGAATGACGAAAAGTGTATTTGCAAATTTCATGACCCGTTTGAGCAGCCGTAGATCAGGCGCATTCGAGTTTTCCAATCGTGTAATTGAAAGGTTTAGTATGAAAGCCATAACCGCACCGCGCTACCGATCTGCCGCGCCAGAAATCAGTCTTCTTTAACAACTGATGTATTTCTAACTAAAACTACAAAGAAACAAACAGTGCTGCCACTAGTGGAAGTCTGGGGGTCTGTGACTTCTAAAACTGAATGCCAGGAAGTCAGTGACTTCCAATTTTTATCATAACCTACCATTTATAAAGTGAATATTGACTGAAATAATGAGTTAAATTTGTTGTAATAATGCTATTTCACCCATTAATGAAGGAGAAAGCAATATAAATATGGACATTCTGGAAGAAACCAAGTCTATCCTTCAGCATGACTTCCAAATGACAAACCTTGGAAGTCATATCACTTCCTGATTTTGATGGTTAGTGCTAGCACTGAACAAAATACAATGGGAACAAAAAACTACTTTTTCGAAGCTGAACAAAAATCAGACATACCCCTTATCTTTTTGAATTTGTATACTAAGTCATCATAAAATTCTGGTTCCGATAGGCCTTCGTGTAAAAGTGATTTTAACCTGACATTGAGTTTTGAAACCAAACCATTGCATCGGCGATAAATTTTTCTAGATAAGGAATTATTTCGATGCAGGCTTATCTTGATACTCATTCGCTCAATTGCACACACGCTCACTCACTCACAAACTCACGAATTCACTCCCTTAGCAATTGGGCCAAAACGAAGTCAGGGAAAAGCATGAAAATATGAAGCAGAAAAAGCTAAAAAATAGACTTTTAATAAATGTTCCCCCGGTTGGTTTAAACATATTTTATTCAAATTTTTCAATACATATATACATTGCAACAATATAAATAATAGGATTGGAACGAAAGCACAAGTACTTATAAAGTTCCTCTCCTTAACTATATCTAACATGCAAATATCATGGCGATAGCTTGACAAAATAATTTCAACAAAATTTACATTTAAATATATATGTAATATCGTTTACAAAAACCAGTGATTAATATTGAAACCTAATGATATGGAAAAGTGTCCGGACAAGAAGGAAAAAAAGAAGACAGTGTAGAAAAGGAGCATAAAAAAGAAAAGAAAAGATACAATTTTACAATCTTTGCAACCAAGGATGAGAGAGGGGGCGCAGAATCGCAGCGACAGTCGCATCAAGCACTCTGACTACCATTACTTACATAAGTACCAGCCGCTTGCCATAAGCTAAGAAAATATGATATCAGAAGCGTCTTGAATCCAAAATAAATTTATGGACCTTTTCAAATATAACTGTATTTGTTTCAAAAGAAAAAGAATCGTTTCCATATAAGAGAAGGGACAGCGAGGGAACCTGATACTGAGACACTGTATTTATCAGATGTGTATTGATTATACTACAATCTATACATCGAATTATACTACAGTTTATACATCAAATTATACTACAATCTATACATCGAGTTTTTCACAAACTGGAACCGGCGACATTGAGAAAAACCGCTTGGAGGGGAACAACAAGCCATAAGGGCTTAATAAGTTTCCCAGCAGACAAAAGGTAGACAAAAGGTAGGTATGAGTTCGGTTCGTTGGACTTGGTAGTTTCTACAGTGAAAAAAGTAATGTTGGGCATTTTCCAGACTACCACACTGACATAAAGGGGAATCGGAAATGTTCCTTATGAAAAGATCTAAGTTTAGCGAACTGCAATTGGTTCTTAACCTAGTGTGTAATATTTGGGCTTTCCTATTACCTATGTAGAAATGTTTCGGAATATGCGATTTGTCTTTGTTGAGAAAGCATTTAAAAGTATTTACTGAATCAGATTGCTGCGCCTCTTCATGTACGTTGTTCCAGGCTCTGACAGTTGACGGTAGGAAAGAGTTATAGTAAAGAGTTGTCCTTGCATCTATCGTTTGAAGATCATTAGAATTTCTAAGATTATAGCGTGAAATATTACTGACAGACTGAGGTACCAAGGAAGATAGATATAAAGGAGCTAGATTATGTGTCATTTTGTAAAACAAGGTAAGTTTATGATTTAATCGTCCTTTTTTAACAGTAAAAAGGTAAAGGTAAAGGTTTCCTATAGCCTAATAGCCGTAGGGGCAGTGGGGGTTAGAGACCCACTGTATCTTGGACACAGCTGATAAAAGGCGGAGCCCATCTCTCTCCTTTCGCTGCCTTATCCTTCCCTAATTCGAAAAAGGTACCAATTTACTGCTGGGTTGAGTTTTCCAGTCGTCGGATGGCGACGGTGAGCCGCGAACTCACGACCTTCCGGCGACTTTCTGCACAATTACCGAGCCACTTTAACCACTCGGTTACTGCGCCTCTCTTTTTAACAGTGTTTAAGACATATCAGGACGATGGATTGGTGATAATGAAAGGCTGTGTGCAATGGCATCCCGTTCATGGTTGAAAAGATTCCAGCGGGGCTTGAACCAGGGACCGCTTGATCAGCAGGCCATCGTTTAACCTACTGAGCTATTGGGTCTCCTATACTACAGGCATCAGTGGAGGTCGTGTTTTTAAGTAAGTATTCTTGCTAAAAATCGTGTGTGTGTGTGTGTGTGGGGGGGGGGGGGTATCTAGATCTAGGGTCTGTGATGTAAAATTCTTTATATTAAGAATAATAGTTTTCTATTGAACTATCCCCCGCTTTATTTTGGGGGTATCTAGCGTTTCTTGACCTTTTAATTGAATTAAAGTTCCAAAGAGTCATTTCGTATTTTGAATCTTATTTGTTAAATGCTGTATACATCAATCATTTCATTTGAAGGTTTGGCGATATGAAATGAGTAAGAATAAGCAAGCATCCAGTTTGTTCTACGAATTTCGGAATTCAGAATTCGGAATTCGGCATTGTGAAATAGTATGGAAATGAAAAGTGAGCCAATTGGGCCATCGTAAGTCGACAAGCATGCCCCATTCTTCATGATTTCACGCCGAAGTCACAGTCATAATCAGTTTAAAGACACATGCTAATATATTGATACCTGTCATCAATGTCAGCCTATTCCATACAAACCGATCTGCCATCCCAACTATCCACCTAAAAGTGCATCTGTTGAGAAAGTCAACCATCTTGTCGCTACCCACCCTCTTTGAAAGCGTGTATTTTCATCATAAAACCAAACTGTGCATCAAAAATTGGCAGAAATATTGCCAACTAACTGAAGTTTTATTGCACGAAAGCAAACTGATTGGGCACTATCTCAAATTCGTTTTAATGGGACCCGAAATGCAGATTTTGTGTTGTTTTCTGATAATGTTGCCCATTCAAGACCTGCCATATATAAGTATACAAAACAAAAAATAGAAACGCACTCAATAAGATTTTCCCGTTTAATTGACCTTTTATAGCATGATTAGAAAATGCCTATAAATCCGTATTTTAAATTAAATCTTGCTAAAACTTCATTATGGCGTACAGGAGTATCCGCACTTTCCATATGCGTGAAAAACAAGCATTAATGAAATCGTTGACAATAAATCCATGACGTTTATTCAAGCTTACTGTCTACATGGACTGTAGAGTATACATGTGTATCTGGATATTGTTAGTGAGTTTTATTTGCGTTGTAAATATCAGAACATGTCAGCAGATGGTCGCTGCCTTACGTCAAGAATGGAATGCGATTCCTCGGAATTCGATTCGGACTATCATCAGTTCGATACGCGGAAGATGTACGGCGTGCATACGAGGCAACGGAGGTCACTCCTCTTATTGAAAACTGTGACATTGAAAACTGACCCCTGCCTTGTTCAGAGACGTGTCACAAAGTATTGAATTGACACAATTAAACGAAATTTTCCGATTGAACTGTCCGATTGTCTTCCTCTAACAGTGACGGATCCAGAGGGGGTTCGGGGGGTTCAAACGAACCCCCTTCTCAGCCCAAATTATTTTATTTTCATGTGGAATTTCAGGAAAAATAGGTCAAACTGCATAAATCGAACCCCCCTTTCAGCTAGTTTGAACCCCCTATCCAAAATTCCTGGATCCGCCCCTGTCTAACAGTGTATAAATTATCTTTTGAAATTATTTGTAATTTCCAAGCTAATACAAAAATATTACTGTGTGCGTTTCTTTTTTTGTTTGGTATATATAGGCAAGTTGTTATATGTAATCTTAAGTACAAGCATCATGTTGTCCTACAAAAACAGATAAAACAGACAACTATGTACACAGACAAGTGTAATAGGTAGCTTTCCAGCAGGCAAATGACGTCAAATGACGCATACTGACGTCGACGTCACATCGACGTCAGTACGACGTCATTTCAACATCATGTACCTGCTGGGTTTTCTTACGATATAATCATGTTATTTATCATGTTTTTCTCTGCATACTTATTTTTTCTTTATTAATCCTCTCTCTTATCTATGATATACTTTGCATTATTTTATCATCAAGATCATGCCGGGCCGGGTAGCGCAATCGGTAGGGCACCTGACTCGTAAGTCAGACGTCCTGGGTTCGAATCCCGGTCTGGCCACATACTTTCGTTTCTCCTTCCGCTGATTCAAGAAGGGCAGTTGTCAGTTACTGGCGAAAGTATGTACACTTAGTACTGGTTAACCGCTTAGGAGGTCTAAGCCTGCCCAGGAATAGTGTGGTTAGGTTAACTGACCGTCCCGACATGACCTTAGTTGTTTACCGTGGACGTTAATCATCAAATCAACCAACAACCAAATCATCAAGATCTCACACACAATTTCATTGGCTGTTTCGACGTCACGTGCCGGTCAGTATTTTGCGATATTCACTGGTCAGTCAGTGAATATTTTATGCCGACATGATTTGTATTTTCGTGACGTAACGTCTGATATACGTTAGTGATAATGGCGTTACGTCGCGAGATAATATCATGTCCCAGCAGGCACACGATGTGGTACTGACGTCGATGCGACGTAATGGCGCATGAGCTGACTAATCTCCAGAAGGGTTTGAAGATGTTCAATGCTTTTCCCAACACATGCGAGACTGCTTTGCAAGCTCTACCAACTGAACTACGTGGACACATGGTCGTCCCAAGCCAGGGTCGTTCAGCTGATAGAACAGCATCTCTAGTACCGAGAGGATTGGAGATTCGAGTACCGCCACGATCAGGTATTTTTCTCACTTTTGAATTGTTCTTCAAAATTATGTGTGTGCGTGCGCGCGCGCGTGTGTGTGTGTGTGTGATTCCACTCCTCAGTTTAGCGTTTTCATTGAGGCTTGATAATTCTGAAAATAGTGCACAGATCCAGCCGGTGCTTCGCTTCAGGGCCTGAACAGTTTTGCTACTGAATAGAAAAATCTTTGAAAGTCAGATCTTATGAAAGCAAGCAATGTAGACCAAAGAAACGAAACTAGCAGACTAGGCTGTTCGTGACCAGTAATGAAATCTGCGACTCCGGCCATGCCCCCTAGCAGTGGCGACTCTATTTTTAAAATGAGTCAGTGAAATAAAATCAAAGATTCCAAAGTAGCCTGCACTATGTTGTAGTTCTGTGAGACGTTTAACGGCCGTCATACGGCTTCTAACACCAGCTTCAGTGAGACTTCAGTGAAATGAGCGGCAACACGAGAAAACCAACAAAGTGGTTGTGCGCCCAACGCAGACTCCGATCAGCCTGGGCATCCGCCTAGTCTGATCAGACTCTTCGCTAAGTGCTTAAACGGTACTTAAGGTCTAAGCTACCTCCATGCAGACAGCGGACAATCTGATCAGACTGGGCTGATGCCCAGGCTGATCTGAGTCGGCGCTGGGCGCACAACCACTTTGTTGGTTTTCTCGTGTCACGGCTCAAATGCTCAATACCGGCCATGCCCCTAGCAGCGGCTACTCTCTTTTCAAAATGACTCGAATCTAAAGGACAGGAAAGTATATGATCTGCACTTTAATAGATTACGGCGAGACGTTTAACGGCCGCCAGACATTTTATTTTGTGAAAATTTTATTGAAATAATCTTCCGCACCCTCCTCTAGGTGCAAACAGTGTTTACACCCAGTTTCATACAACTAAACATGCTGAGCAACATCATACTGAAGCAAAATGGTAATTAGGGGAAAATGTTAATTTTCTGACGCCAGTTAATGTCGACTTGGAAAAATCTTAATCACTGTAATTCTAAAGCATAAAAGATAAAGAAACTCTTCTCTTTTTTTCGTACAAGGGCTTTTATTTCACTCATGAAGTAATACTTTCGATGTTCATTCGGTAAATAAAATTAGATCCCATACGAAAAACTTCCAATCACGATCCGAGTTTTGAACCCTGAAATGCAGTATAAGTGTAGGAGAAAATCCAGATCACTGTAGGAAAAATCATTGACCCAAAATTCGTTGTAGGAAAAAATCCTTGACATTTGCAGCAATTCTTTCCTCGGTTTGAGGTATCTTTCACACACACACACAAAAAAAAGATGTGGCAAAAGTTTAAATGCGCCCAGGAATGCTTTAGGAAACCGCCTGACTGAGAATTAACTCGAGAAAATATTGAAAAAAGTTTGTGTACTTACCTTTTTGCTTCGTCGCGCTAATGAGACATAAATTGTTAGAAAAAAAATGTTGGCGATTGTCAGAAAAAAAAATTCACTGCCTACCGGGAAATGCACCCATAAAATGCTTAAAAACAATCTCGAGAAATCTTTTTGCTTGGTCATTCTTACGAGACATAAATTGTCAGAAAAAAAGAAATAAAAAAAAAAACGTTGACATTTGTCAGAAAAAAATCACGACCTACCGGGACTAGGCAACCATCCAGTGCCATGGAACAAAAAGTAATGATTTAATTATCGTCAAAATCAAGAGTTATGCATAACGTTCCCTCGTTCAAATCGATAAACTAAGGAAATGGATACAAAATCAGTCGAAAAAGCATATAATAAACGGATCATTACATATCTTGAGTACATCCTGTTTATCCCATCTCGAAGATGTACCCAGATCTCTGGAAGCCTCGTGTTCTATCTGAGCACATTCACTCGACATGATGCCGAGGGTCAAATCAAGTTACTGGAGTATTAATAATTATGTGCGCTCTACTGGAGTATCTAATGTATGTGCGCATGATGATTCGACTTGATGTTTCGTGCTACACAATTCTTAGCGTGAAGCACTTCTAGAGAAAAAGTGCTTCATGCTCAGAATCGTGAAGCACGACACGCTCAGTCGAATACGCCCTATTATTGTTCTGTTCTGTTTCAGTTGTCGTAACGACGTTCCCCAAATGGCTCACCGGTACGTAACCATTGATCTTATATTAAATAGTTGTGTGCTAACAGCGTAGCTAACTTTACGCAAATACGTGTATTGGTAAAACTGACAAAATTTCAACACGCAGCTGCGTACAAATGTACTTTATGCTCAAATGTTGTAAAATGGACTTCGGGAGGAGCAGCTGCCAACAGATATGATAATATGTAATATTTTAGCGGCTAAACACCTAGATTTTCTTTCAAATATCTTGAATCATGAGCGTGCGTATTATGTAATTCCTTGTGATTGTTGGCACTTGGCAGTAGCCCGCTCATATACTTCATGTCACATGCGAGCCGGCATGCGATCAACGACAAACATACCACATGTGAGCCGCGACGCGAGAAAACCAACAAAGTGGCTGTGCGCCCAGCGCAGACTCAGATCAGCCTGGTCAGCCTCTCAGTTTAATCAGACTCTCCGCTAGGCGCTTAAAGGGTAGCTAAGGGTCTAAGCTACTTCCATGCGGACAGTGAAGACTCTGATCAGACTGGGCGGATGCCCAGGCTGATCTGAGTCTGCACTGGGCGCACAACCACATTGTTGGTTTTGTCGTGTCGTGGCTCATGTAGTTAGTGTCATAGAACCAGTCTCTTAGGCTAAACAATATTCACTGGTCAGTAATGATATCGAACCATGGTATAGCGAATGCTCAAATCAAAATAAAATTGGTGCTCAGGCCTATCTGGCTCTTCACCCTATTCTATCAATAGATCAGATTCTACCAATAAGTGTAAGTGTGGTCGCGATCATGCGGAAATGAAAATTCTAACACAGTCCTCCTGAACATGCCTTTCGGCAAATTTTCATTTGGTCAAAATTTTGGTGAACTTTCAGCGTTTCCGCCTGCCACTGGGTTTAAATATAGGGAGATATACTCGGATATACACCAGGTATTTATGTATTTATTAGAAATAGGGACATGCATTCGAATGTAAACCGATCTGGTCAAAACCAGTCTTAATAGATCTGCAACAGTCCATTTAAAAGGCATCCCATATACGATCGATGCCAGTCCTATAATCGGAGTGGCATTAATATTGCTATTAGAATGTAACATTATTGACTGGTGAGGAAAGTGTCTGTTTGCATTAGAATGAAGCTCGGACAAAGCATCTCTCAGGTTAACAACTGTAATATAAATTTGCCTGTTAAAGTAATTTTTGTTTCTTTCATTTTTTTTATTTTTTTTTGTTTATTATTTTTACACAAAAACTTAATATGCTGGTGGGATGGCCGTTTTTTTTTTTATCTTATTTTATTTATTTGTTTATTGTTATTATCATTATTATTATTATTTTGCAATTTGATATAAAGAAACAGGGGGAAAATATATATACGTTCACACCTCCATCTCCATCCCACCCCCACCTCCAACCCACGCCAAGCATCAACACGTCATTTTGCAAGTATGGTATTATCCTCATACTGTTCATACGTGCTGTAGTGGCACGCTAAGGCGAGCGTGGGGAGGGGGGGGGGGGGAGGAGGGGGGAGGAGGGGGGAACGACAGTCTTCGGCTGAAAATTTTTCAAGTGAGTGGGTTATTAGATCATTTAATGTAACACCTAAAAGGCTGTTCTATTTTGGAAATATGGCACACTACCAGCCAATGAAATATTTGCTTCAATTTGCTTTGCCCAGTCCTACGCCGCACAACCCACCCTTTTGAACCCTGTCTAAATTGTAGGTGATACATTGTTGGAGCAATCCTGGTAGACCAGTAGGTTAAGCGCTAGCCTGTTGATCTAGCGATCTCGGATTGGACTCTTCAAACAAAAGTCACCCTCCCATCGTCCTGATATGACTGAAATACTGTTATAAAGGATGTAAGATTACAAGTCATCCATCATCAACTTAATGTTGATCTCGATGTTTCTGCAGGAAAGTGTAGTGAATAAGGTGCACTACCAATCCTCGGATGGGGTAGAGGCAGGGGGGGGGGGTCGGGTATCTCTTATAGTAAGAACAGTACAGACCTGCCGCTGGAACAGCCCCCAATTTTCAGGCTGGCTACACATCAATAGGGCATCAAATCCCACACTTTCATACATTTTAAGTGCTAAGAAATCCACACAGTATACAAAATTAGCCCCCCCCCCCTCCTCTAAAAATCTTTATCACTAGTCAAATAAATAACAATTGTCCATTAACCCATAACACAACAGCGCTTATCATATGACATCCATTTATAGGTAGTAAAATATAAGAATATAGCCATGAATAGGTATACTTTACTTATGTACCGATTGAAAAGTCAAGTGACTTCCACCCTCAACCCGCCCCCCCCCCCCCCCCCCCTTCCCCCTCCCACACCCCCCACCCCCGGTACCAATCTAGGGATCGCAGGTTGGAGGTTCAATCCCACGCTTCTCAGGTCTTTCGGATGAGATTTTCACCAGGGATCCCGTCTCCATATGATTTATGTGTTGGGCGGATGTCAAACCCGAGTTCACTTACTGCCCTATTTCATAGACACGGCTTCCGGAACAATAGACATTCCAAAACCTGTGCAAAACGTCATCAGTTAAAGTGGTTCTCGTTCTTCACATTGGCCACGACTGTATACACTAGCAAAACAAGTTTTGACTAAAAGACATCGGTCAATAGCACACACAACAAATTGACAGGAGCTAAAATCAGTTGCTTTTGGTAGCTTTGATTGTTTACTTTACGTTAATTTGATGCAAATGTTAGAGAAATAAAGAACTTTCCAAGTACGGCTGTACTTTGCCTTTTATGCACCAGTCTTTATCAGGTTGGGGACAAGCTTGAATTGATCTACAGTAGATCAATTGGTCCACTTTAGACCAATTGATCTACCAAAATGCACTGAAATATGTGCTTTAAGCTCTTTGCATGCCCATCACTGAAAATTGCAAAAAAATTTGATGGCTAAGTTTTTACTTTAGTTCATAGGATTTTATTTTGTAATCAGATAAAAATTTTGTCGTGGAATTTTTAGCAAAAAAGCATTTTTCGAATAATTGACCTGCTTATTTTAGAAATTTATTGATTTTTTCTGAATTTTTTTTGTTATGCTAGGGTTCTTCAATTGATTTGTTGAAACCAACAAGCAAGCTGTCATTTTGGTACTAAAAAGCAATAATTGAAATGGGTTAAAAATGGCATTTCTTATTCTATCAATGAATAGTGAATTTGTATCACCATGTTCTATTATTGCATTTTATCATGATAAATCCAAAGAAATTTGGAAAAATTGGTATTATGCATTGATCAGCAATATGTATAGAGAACAAGAGGCAAAAATTTAACCTACTTCTGACAAAAATAAATCCAAATTGTGCATGTTCCTGTCCATACTTTTTAAGACTCAAACTTAGATAGTTTGGCCCAAACCTGGGTAGATAATGTATGAACCCACAATTTTATAACTGAGAAATCATTTTGTAATAAAACAGGCTAGATTTTAAAACTTTCTTTAAATGCAGTGTCAAGTCAGAATGTACACTATATTTTCAGATGCTAAATGCTAAAAACTGAGTTTTTAGGAAAATAAATGGCTAAAATCATTCCTTTTTGGTACCAGTATGACAGCTTTAATGTTCAATTCAATAAATCTATTAAAAAAATTTAACATATCAAACAATTTAGCAGAAAAACAAGTAATTTCTAAAATTAGCAGGTAAATTAATCGAAAAATGCTTTTTTGCTAAAAATTCCACGACAAAATTTTTATCTGATTACAATTATAAAATCCTATGAACTAAAGTAAAAACTCAGCCATCAAATAATTTTGCAATTTTCAGTGATGAGCATGCAAAGAGCTTAAAGCACATATTTCAGTGCATTTTGGTAGATCAATTGGTCTAAAGTGGACCAATTGATCTACTGTAGATCAATTCAAGCTTGTTCCCGACCTGTTAGCTACCTTTCCTTCTTTCTTTCTTTCTTCCATTTACGCCTTAACCCCCGGAGGGACACAGACGGTGTACTTTTGTACACTCCGGTGTTGCAGGATGAAAGCCTATGTATACTAGCCATGTAGCTATAGTAGGGATCTTTAACCTGCACAGGGGATGACTCTCCCTTTGGCCTCCAGTTTACTTCCCGATCCGAAGGACAGCACACTTGTTAGTATCATCCCTGCAAATGATGCTAGAAAAATGCCTTCCGACATAGGAAGATTTCGCCTCAGGTGAGGATCGAACCCACAACCTCTGGCTTCAGAGTCAAATGCACTAACCACTGAGCCACCACACTTTTCCTTGAGTTCATGCGCAGATGAAACTTGAAACTACTGAAGACAATACCTTTGTGCTAACACGGCCTATCGATGGCTAAGAAACGAGACAAATCTAGGGCCTATACTTTGAATGCCATAGCTATAACCGAGCTACTGATGTTCGATTGGGACTATAGCCACGTCCAGCCAACCTATGGCCAAAAAATACTTCAATGAGAAATTTTGACCAATGGGCGAATATGGCAGCTGGGGATAATTTTCAAAAAATGGAGACATTCTCTGCATCGGGGGACATTGCCAAATACTGTAATGTATTTTGGCCATTTTTTGCATGATGTGTTAAAATTCTGTCTCCCAAATCGGGAGACTGGAAATGGCCTCAATATTTAGGCCTAAATTAAAAAAATGTTTGTTTGCCGTTTCCTACCTACCCAGCAATGTACCCCCTTCCCAAAAATTTTTTATGGCCTTAGAATTAGGATTTTTTTTTTTTTTTTGCCTTTCATTTCTGCCTACTGAGCAAAGTGCCTAATATTTCATATTTCATCACTAACTCTTGTATAAATGATGAGTTCTGCATCTTTTTCTGACACTATTTGGCTAAAAACTATTAGAAAAAGCTTGTATACTGGGTATCCAATAGACAACTTGTTCATTAGCATTATGCATGTGCAAAAAAAAAAAAGAAAAGCTACCTACCTACCCAACTCTAAAACTTCCCAGTAGGAAGTGGCAAACCAAATATTTTTTAAGCATGGCCTTAGCATTTCCGATTCAAGTTTGTATCATTTTTGTACAACAAACAAACTCACCAAGAAACTAAACAATTCTTACAAGTTTGAAATCTAGAAACTAGACCAGGGTATGTCATGCATTTCTGCAGTAATTGCAACAGTGCACTTTTTAGAAGCGACGGATAGAAAATAGATTTTGTCGGACTGGTGTCTCCCAATCTGGTTGTAATATGCGCTTTTTGAAAGTAAACTGCTCAGAGCAGTCTATAAAAATCGTTTTATCACATTGTCTCCCGATGAGGAGACTGTCCTCCAAATCAGAGGACAGGATTTATGTTTTGAATAAATATTTTTTTACGTTTGTTTCAACAAAAGACCAAACTAAATGCTGTCTATAGAAACACCCAAAACCACCCCAAATCACTTTCATATGGTAGAGGCCGATAGGAGTTGGTAGGATAGTCCGAGAGGTTTTGTGAGGGTTAGGGATTGGAGTTTGGCCACAGCCTCGGATGTATCATTAATTACTATCACAACACCTTTTACTTTAAAGAAAAAACCCCACTCCAATTCACCCTCATGGGGTAGGACCGACTAGATACAAGAAAGTAGGTAAAGAAGCGGCAGGGTACTTAGCGTAGCATGGGTGAAGTATGAAGATTGAAGAGGGTAAGTGAAGGTATATTTGTCACTGACAGACACAATGTCTTACCCCATGAGGTTGGTTTAGGTTTTTTTTTCAGCAGTTGGGGGTAACATGATACTATTAAGTGACATGGACTGTCATACCCTGCCCTCCCCAACCCTCACAAACCCTCCCTTTATGGTACCATACTCTACCCTACCCTTCCCCACTCTACTGTATGAAGGTGGTTTGGTGTGTTTCTGTCAACCCAAATAAATGCATGCACCACATAGAGTGCATCACAGCAGATGTATATTTATTGAAACATTCTCAGTGGAGAAGAGGATTGATGGTAATTTGGTATTTTATTTTAGCTATAAACTAGAGGTAAAAGGTTAAAAAAATGAGGTAAGATGTATTCATTCATTTTGGATGCATTGAGCTACATTTTTCAGAATGGTTTAAATGCTTTAAGAAAAAGAATTACGTCTAGCAATAAGAATAAGAATTCTTTAAAGTTCAACACTCTGGTCAGATCAAATCAGACCAAGTGGCCCTTGATCTGTTGTCTGATATTATATGGCATCCTGCTCTAGATTAGATATATTCAGAATAAAAATAGATATATGAGCCGCAACACGAGAAAACCAACAAAGTGGTTGTGCCCCCAGGGCAGACTCGGATCAGCCTGGGCATCTGCCCAGTCTGATCAGAGTCTTCGCTGTCCGCATGGAGGTAGCTGAGGCCCTTAGCTACCCTATAAGCATTTAGCTAAGAGTCTGATCAGACTTGGTGGATGCCCAGGCTGATCTGAGTCTTCACTGGGCGCACAACCACATTGTTGGTTTTCTCGTGTCGTGGCTCATATTCTTCCTTTGATAATGCCTGGTGCTAGGCTTGGGGCCTCGGGCCTCGGTACCACTTAATAACTCTTGGCACCCATGACATCCCATGGGAATCACAGGCAACAAAATATATGTGCATACTACTCAGAAGGTGGAGCTATAACGTCTCTGTTGTTGATTGTGTTTGTTCTCTCATCGAAAGTTGGTGGATTTCCACCAGCCTTGCATTCATATATCATTTGAACAATGTGAAGAGGTGATTAAGAGGTTTGTGACCTTGTCTCCATTTTGAAGGTCAGAGGAGGACTTAAATGTAACTGTTATATATCACACCTTGCACAAACACTAACAGGTACATAGGATACACTGATCATATTTTCAGCTAATGCATTTACAGAGATTAGGTTGACAACTTTCATCCTATATAAATTGTGATCAAAAGTCAGTCATGGTACTTGGATGGCATTATCAATTTTGCCATTACTGCTGATTAATTGTATGTGGATGGCTTGTTAACTGACATTCAGATTAAATTATATACAAGACTTATTTTTGAAGATTTCCCTCCCAGAAAAAAACAGTGACATTGTGATCAGGCAGAAGGCGAAAATATGGCCCGACTTCTTCCTCCAGGTTTTCCCAGATGAACTCAGGCAAAATATTTAAGTCCTGATTTCTCCTGAAATTTGCTTGCATTTTCCAATTAGCTTGTCAAACTCCTTAAAATGTGTTGAATTGCCCTGCACCTCAAGACTGAAACAAAATTGGACACTCTGCATAGTCAGGATATCCTCATACAGCTTTCTCTTATAAGATCAATTTCACTTTTTGCAAAGTCTAGTGGAATTAATATAACTAATTTACATACATGTATTTATGGTCAGTTTAGCGGGGAAAATGCTCCTGTTTTATATGGTAGTCGATTAAGTATGGTCCCGTCTTTATCTTGTCATAATTCTACTGTATTTATTTGGATATGACAAGTATGGTCCCGTCTTTATCTTGTCATAATTCTACAGTATTTATTTAGATAAGACAGGAGTTTATCCTTCCAAAATTACTGCAAATTATGTAAATCAGTCTTGTGTAATTTCAGCCATGAAATGGGGTTTTCTCTTCCAAAACAGTCCCAAAGATCTAGATCCATCCTACAAAACCAATTAAGATCTTTGAGATTGTTGAAGAAGGGAAAAACTTTGTATTATAATTCAATACATGAGCAGCGACACGAGAAAACCAACAAAGTGGTTGTGCACCTAGCGCAGACTCAGATCAGCCTTGGCAACAGCCCAGTCTGATCATAGCCTTTGTTGTCCGCATGAATGTAGCTTAGATCCTTAGCTACCCTTTAAGCGATTAGCAAAGAGTCTGATCGGACTGGGTGGATGCCCAGGCTGATCTGAGTCTGCGTTGGGCACTCTACCACTTTGATGGTTTTCTTTTGTCACGGCTCATTTGTAACGTTTTCTTTAACAGGCAAGATACATCAGCCCTGGCAATGAAGAAATACCTAGCCGTGTGGGGTGCTTTGTTTTTCTTTGTGATATGTATATCCTTGTACCTCATGATGGAAACAGTAAACACGTCCTCAGGAAGATTTCCAGATATTGACCGGGTAAGTCCAGATATTGACCAGGAAAGAACAGATCTGCTGAAGCTGTGAATGAACATACTGTATAAATTGTTAATATTGGGTCAGATAAGTTCTGAACACAGTTCAGACCCAGATAAGAGCATTCCTTTCCGGCGCAATATGCACTGATAAACCAAACTGTTCAGTTTTTAGGACAGTTATGGTAATTTTTTAGCTGTCCCAATTTTAGAATTTTTAGGGCAGTTTATGATAATTTTAAGATCCTTTTTTAAAACTTCTACGTAAATGTAGGTTGTGGCCCCTCATCACTGAGGCAGTTTTAATGAGGGACCTTAGCCTATAAGCAGGGCTATGGAAATACTATGCCTGACTTGTCCCGTCTGAATCTGGACATGTGAGAAATTTCAGTATATTTGCACTGGAACAAGTATTCAAAATGTCATCAGTGGAAGTATTGGAGGCAAATTCTGAGAAATTTTTCATTTTTTCCCATGAAAACATATGTTGTGGGTTCCTGTTAGAATTGCCTCATCGAGGCAATTCTAACAGGTGCCCAGAACATACGATTTAATTTGAAACTCTGTGACAGCCAAAAACTATCAGCAACCCACCTTATTTTATTCTTTTCTTATTTCATGTAAATGTATGCATTTTTTTTCTGGGCAAGTAAATATTTGTTCGGACAAGTTAATTTTGTTTATTTACTTGTCCATTGACAAGTAGAAAATTTTGGTATGTCCACAGCCCTGCCTATAAGTACAATTGTTACCTCAAACACTAATGTCTCAGTTTACTTGCTTATGTTTAAAGTTTAACTAACTTGAGATACCTTTAATTGAATTGCTTTGAATTGCCTTAAAAGTGAATTTGAAGAAATAAAATACATTTTCTGCAGTTGTATAAAATTAGATCAGCGATGTTAGTGATTTGTGGAGTTATAAATCACTGTGGTTTGATGAGTAATAAATGCTGCATGCTCATGATATGATCTGCTTTACAGCTGACCTCCAAACAGGGATATATAAGCCGTTACACGACAAAACCAACAAAGTGGCATATGCGCCCAGCAAAGACTCAGATCAGCCTGGGCATGCACCTAGTCTGAGCAGAGTCTTTGCTGTGCACTTAAACTATACCTAAGAGTCTAAGCTACCTTCATGTAGACAGCGAAGACTCTGATCAGACTGGGCAGATAGCCAGGCTGATCTGAGTCTTTGCTTGGTGCATATTAGAGCTGCAATGATGTGCCAGAAGCGTATTGCAATATATTGCAATATAGGGTAAGTGTGTTGCAATAATATCACAATATATTGCTTCGGAAGTAAACATGTAATTACGAATCTGAGATAACTCTTCTGTTATTTTTCAACTGAAAATAGAAAACAAAGAACAACTAGATTGAAAGCAGTTTTCTACTGAAAACTGTAAAGAAAGTACATGTACTATTGAAATCAGTTTTCTACAGCCAAAAGTGGTCCCAGATGCTACTCTTCACCTTTTTATTTGGCACATTCATACGCACCTGATTACAGATTATTAGCTCACCTGGCCCGAAGGGCCATAGTGAGCTATTGTCATACCAAAGGGTGCGTCGTGCATCCGTGTGTCGTCCGTCAACACTTGAAAACAAATATTCAAACATCTTCTTCTGTAAAACTACTGTACCCATGGTTCTCAAATTTCACATGGAGCATGACCTGACTCCAGGGTCTCAGAATTGTAAAATTGGGTCAGGTTGAATATCCAAGATGGCCGCCGTTACTAAAAATAGCAAAAATAACAAAATCATCTTCTCCAGAACCACTGGGTATATTTGTCTGAATTTTTGCATGAAACATCAGTGGAACATTGGTATTCAGAATTGTAAAAATCAAAAAAATCTGTAGCATAGTTTTGTCGCAGTGACCTACTTTCTGTTTACGAGGGTAATTTCGTTCAAATGCCAATGTCATAAAACAACTTATTTAAACAACTTCAAACAACTTCTTCTCTAAAACCACTGAACCCATGGGTCTCAAATTTCACATGGAGCATGACCAGACTGCAGGGTTTCAAATTTGTAAAAGTGGGTCAGGTTGAGAATCCAAGATGGCCGCCATTTCTAAAAATAGCAAAAACAACAAAATCAACATCTCCACTAGAACCATTGGGTATATTTGGTTGAAAGTTTGCATGGAACATAAGTGGGACCTTGCAATTAAATTTTATAAAAATCAAAAAAATCTGTAGCAGAATTAGGTCACAGTGACCTACTTAGCGTTTACAAGACCGAATTTGCTCAAATGTCAATATCTCAAGAAAACACAAATGGATTCTGATAAGGTGTGGTCAGAAATGGTCCTTGAATGAAATTATTTCAAATTTGTGCCAACTGACTATCCAAGATGGCCACCAGGGGGGCCGTTACTAAAAATAGCACAAACATAAAAAATGACAATTTCTCAAGAACCCTTGAATGGAATTTGACTTATTTTGTTTCAGAATGTTCCTTGCATGAAGACGTTTTGATTAATTGCGATTTGGCAATCCAAGATGGCCGCCATCTGCCATTACTAAAAATAGCACAAAACATGAAATGACAATATCTCAGTAACCACTGAATGGATTTTGAAATTTGTGGCAAAATGATTCTTGCATTGAGGTGTTTCAAACGTAACTAAATATAGACCAGTCATGTTGGCCTATGTTTCTAAAAATAGCAAAATGTGAAAATTCGAAAATGTCAATAGAATTGGACTAATTTTGTGTCAGAATGGTCCTTTCATGAAGCCGTTGCGATTTCTTGCATTTTGGCATTCCAAGATGGCTGCCATCTGCCGTTACTAGAAATAGCACAAAACATGAAATTGACAATATCTCCGTAACCCCTGAATGGATTTTGACGAAATTTGTGGCAAAATGATTCTTGCATTGAGATGTTTCAAGCATAACTTAATATAGACCAGTCATGTTGGCCTCTGTTACTAAGAATAGCAAAATGAAATGTGTGCATGTAGGGGAGGGGGAAATTATACTACAAGTGTTGGCAGCATTGAAGGGGATAGGCAGACAGAGTGCTAAAAAGGTTGATTATGGTATTATGAATGTAATATAAATATTGACATAGACCAGTAGATGTATTTAGACAGGTATACTTTACAATTTAAAGTCCCAAAGATGAAACAAGAAGGTTATGACTAAGGACTTTTTTGGAATGATACTTACGGTAACAGTACAAAAATTATTCTAAGAATAACTGAGTTAAAGCGCACAACCTCAGATATCGAAATCAATATAAGTCTAAATACATCTAAAGGTAATAAGAAAGTTTTGCCTTATATGTAGTAAGTAGAAAGAATTATATAGGACAATAGCAAAGAGCATGCTCATTGGAATATGTTAAAATATATATAGCATGCATAAGATTGTGAGGTATACGGTGGGATGGTCCCCGACCTACAATATACCAATTCACGGGGAAAACAAAATTTAATACCGAAAAAAAAAAAAAAAAAAAAAAGAATAGCAAAATGTGAAAATCAGAAAATCTCAATGGAATTGGACTAATTTTGTGTCAGAATGGTCCGTTCATGAAGCCTTTGCGATTTCTTGCATTTTGGCAATCTTAGATGGCTGCCATATGCTGTTACTAAAAATAGCACAAAACATGAAAATGACAATATTTCAGTAACCCCTGAATGGGTTTTGACAAAATTTGTGGCAAAATGATTCTGGCATTGAGATGTTTCAAAAATTAATAAATATAGACCCGCCAAATTGGTCTCTTTTACTTAAAATAGAAAAATGTGAAAATTGAAAAATTACAATGGAACTGGACCAGTTTATGTCAGAATGGTCCTTGCATGAAGGCTTTTGATTTTTTACATTTTGGCATTCCAAGATGGCCTCCATCTGCCATTTCTAAAAATAGCGCAAAACATGAAATGGCAATATCTCAGTGACCACTGAATAGATTTTGATGAAATTTATGGCAAAATGATTCTTGCAAATCTCAAAGTAATTGGACCAATTTTGTGTCAGAATGGTCCGTGGCAAAATAGCCAGGTGAGCGATATCAGGCCCATTTGGGCCTCTCGTTAAGTATAACTAAAGGTTTCCCACTTGCTAGTTTTGAGTCAATGGAAGTATGTATGGTTCCCGGTTCCTTAAGCGACTATTAGACTGATTGTCATTTTATGCCATTAACATGTTCAGATAGTTTTCAAGGTTTTACCAAAGTTGCTTATTTCTTTTAGTTTCCTTTCTGTCGAATGGTTTATCTTCAATGCAGTATTTTAATAAGATTTTAGTGTTGATTTTTTTGTTTACAACCACTTGTTATGACAACAGCAGGTCTTTACCTAAACGTCTGCACATGCCAATAGCAAAAAACAATAGTCAGTCTAATAGTCTCTTGAGGAACCAGGAACCAGACATACTTACGTTGACACAAAACTAGTGGGTGAGAAGCCTTTAGTTATACTTACTATTTACAACGTTGGAATCTGTAATCAGGTACCTATGGGCACATTATCGAACTCTTCGCCTTTATCGGCCATGCTTGGGGGTGTTTGTTTGTTGTTTATGCTTTATTGAAGCATCCCGAATCTGAGCGGACTGCGCGACTAAATACAGGTATTACCGCCATTTGCATTTCATATCGCCGCACGATATCGGCTGTGGTCTGTACTGCAATATAGGGGTATATGGGTTAATTGTTACAGCTCTAGTGCATAAGCCACTTTGTTGGTTTTGTTGTGTTGCGGCTCAATTATACTACTCAACAGGCTGCTGTGAGACCTGACCTATTTCTTACCAAAAGATATTCCATTGTAAGATGGGAGATTATTCTTCCAAACTTATCCCAAGTATGCAAATCAGTATTGTCTTATTCAGCTATAAAATGGGGTTTTCTCTTCTAAAATAATCCCAAAGATCTAGATCCATTTTGTAAGAGCTTTCCAAAACAATCCCAAAGATCTAGATCCATCTTACAAGATGGATCTGGATCAGATCTTTGGGATTGTTTGGGAAGATCTGTCTTGTAAGATGGACCTAGATCTTTGGAATTGTTTCGGAAGGGGAAACTCTGTCTTATAACCAAAGAAAATATGGTATATATGCAAACTTTGCCTTGGTTCTTTCAGGACTCTTTGAATAATTTTGAACAGAAAATCAGTGAAATTCAAGGTGATATTGAGAAAAACCATAAAACTATAGAAGAAATAAAAGATGCTGTGAGAAAACTGTCAAATGGAGATAAAAAGAGTGTGGACAGATTAAAGGTAAATTTTTGTTTCATGTTATTGCTTTTCCATTAGTGTTGTCAGTGGCAGGGTAAACTATTGTCAGCTTTTGACTTGTCTGAATCTAGCAGAAGCCAGACATAGGTATAATTACTTTCCTGGTTTTGGCAATGGCAGTGGTGTAAGTTTTACCTCATATTTATTGGTTTAGCCCTGTTTTGTGATAATGTGCTGACAACCAACTCATTCCATTCTGCCAGGTTCTTGTCATAGTTGAGTCATGTATAGACAGACAGAACAAACAGTTCTGCAGAATTCTTGTGTTTGAAAGTTCCTTTCTTCTATTGTATTAGTGCACACAATCAAGGTAGGCAAAAGTTGGGAAATACTCATATTTAAAGATGGTGGGAATACAGGTTATTCTTGGGAGATTCTGGTAATTCTTGGAAAATACTGTTAGTCCTAACTGGTAAATGGGTTCCTCATCAACTAAAAAATAATTTCAGTATATGAGCCGCGACATGACCAAACCTACAAAGTGGTATGTGCGCCCAGCGAAGACTGATCAGCCTGGGCATCCGCCCAGCCTGATCAGAGTCTTTGCTGTCGGCATGGAGCTAGCATAGACCCTTAGCTACCCTTTCAGCGCAAGGCAAAGACTCTGTTCACACTGGATGCCTGCCCAGGCTTATCTGAGTCTTTGCTGGGCGCACTTCCACTTTGTTGGTTTTTTCATGTCGCGGCTCATATATTTTGCCCAGCCATATAGCTGCAAGCAGAGTGTTAAATCTTGAAATATTATATTCATCAAGCATTGCTTATTTCACCAAAATCACTTTTGCAGTAGAAGCAAGTGGCAGTTGTGACAGTCTAGGGAATTTGTTCTTGAAAATTAGCTCAGTATGTGTGAAATATACTTGAAAGGATTGTAAAACTGAGCCAAAAGAAAATATTTTTATTTTCAGGAAATTTTGGAAAGTAAAACAGTAGAATTAGAAAAACAAAAAGAAAAATTACTACACTTTGGAGATAAAAGCAAAAGTGACAGCAATAAAAAGGACATAAAAGACCCGGGTGGGTTGGTGGTTGACATGGAGAAACCTGTGCATGATGATAAGCGTGTAAAGCCGTTGGAGAGCGGTGGTGATGTGAAGTACAATATGCAGGTGTGGAGCGGCAGCTACGTAGGACTTAAGAAAGAGGTGTCAGTGTCACATGACATGTGCTCCTGGGGGGACGCTCCTAAAGCTCAGTCTGATGTTCAGGTAAGTTGGGGTGCTAGGTAACCAAAGATTTTGGTGGTCAAGATGTGTAGGTACCCGTCTATTGTTTTCTTTCTGCCATTTTCACAAAGGGGAACAACTTTTGTGACTGCCTGTTTTCCACTGAGGGCATCAAAGCCATTTAAATTAGGGTCAACTCTTAAAGAAAAGAACTTGCTCCTAGAGGAGCAAATTCTTTCCTTTAAAAGTTGAACCCCATTGAGAAGGGAGGTAAACATGAAAATGGCAGATTTGCTTCCCCTGAAAGTGTTCCAATTTACCTAAAAATTTAGTAGTTAGCTTCAGTATACAAAAATACAGGGTGAGTTGTTGCACGTCTCTGCAACAATGGTTTTCAAGCGCTTTTCTAATTACCTTTTTGAGCCTAACCTTTTGGTCAGAAAAGACTGAACCAACAGGGTAGATCTGGATCAGACTGTTCCTTACGAGCAGTCAGATCAAGGTCAGCACTATTTGCAGGCCTTTTTATAGAGCATCAGTTGATATAGGAAAAATTGACTTTAATATCCAAATTCACTATCTAAGTATTCATAGCTTACTGTAAACCTTCTTGTTGGAATGAAAGAAAAAGTTTGTCATAATTTATGTTGGAGAAAAAATCTAAAAAGCATTTGCCACAAACCAGTAAAAACTTTTTGGAGTTCCATTAAAGACATGCCCAAATTTGCTAAATTGTTAGCCATGAAAGCAAATGAAAATGTTTAGCTACAAGGCAGGATTTGCCGCCCATCTAGAATAAGCCCAAGTATCTAAAGCAGGCCCTGAGGTTATAAAACTTTTTTCATGCTCAGTACTGAGCTGAGCATTTTTCATGCTCAACTGAGCTGAGCATGAAATTTTCTCTGCTAATGAATATGAAAATGCCAACTAATATTGGCATTTTCATATTTATCAGCAGAGAAAATTTCATACTCAGCCAAACTGAGCAAGATAACAACTGTATTTATCAGTAATTTGCTATTTATTAGCAAGTAAAATTTCATGCTCAGCTTAGTCGAACACAAAAAAGGTTTTACATTGTATAACCTCGGGGCCAGTTTTGTTAAATTCTGCTCTAAGATGGGATTTTCCAAAACAATAATACAGATCTAGATTTTTGGAGTTGTTTTGGAGAGAGAGAACTCCATTTTAAAAGCAAAGACTTAGGTAAATATCAAATATAGATACTTGTGGATGTGCTTCAGATTTTCAGAGTGGATTTTAATTACAGTCCACTCTCGATATCTCAAAGTGGAACTTCATCTCAAACTATTGATATCTCAAAGTAAATTTTCTGGTCCCAGAAAATTTACTTTGAGATTTCAGTAATCTGAGTTAACGGTAGTTGAAACGTAAGTTTGGAAAGGTGGCTAAAATATATTCTTTGATATAAGAGGGTACTTTTAGATACAAGTGTTGAGATAACAAGTCAACTGTACACGTTTATAATTCCAACACAATTTTCTACTGCTAATTTAGCGCAGTTTGATTGGTCAAGAGCGTACAGTAAACGGCGTTTATACTTTGATAAATCTCCTGAACCACAAGTCGGGAACTACTTGGACTATTTTTTTGCGGCAGTTTCTAAAATAATCGTTATACCTGACATTTTTAAGGTAAAATTAACCTAGTTGGACTAATAAGAAACAAATTTTATTTTTGTGGATTTTATGGATGTGTAAACTCTGGCAAATCACTCACAAACTTAACTTAGAGCCCTACGTGCTTTATTCAGTTTGTGAGTGATTCACCTGAGTTTACACATACTAAACTCTGCAAAAATAAAATTGATTCCTATATTGAAAAGATGATTGGAAGTGCTGGAGAAAAAGCTTTTCCTGTGAATCTCCTAGGCAATACATTTAGCTGTAAATGCAAATGTTTCTTGTCACATAGAAAACTTGGGGTCCATGCAAATTGTGATAATTGGGACATCTAAAATAATTACTGTACTTGTCTTAACAAGGGAACAGTTTAACAATGCAGTAATCAGCCAAAAGATGCAGATGGTTGCTCCTTTAGGAACAGTCTGATCATGATCTACACTGTTTACTGAGTCCTATTTGTCCCAATAACTAGAATTTTTATGGTATTTCTGTATTGACTTCTGCTTAAAATTTCCATATTACAGATGTTGCAGCTGTTTGATAAGTTGCCTTTTGACAACCCTGATGGTGGGGCGTGGAAGCAGGGCTGGGACGTGACATATCCTGCGGGGAAGTACGGTGCTCATAACAAACTGAATGTATTTGTGGTACCACATTCTCATAATGATCCTGGTAAGTGTACACAGTACTGTAATCTGGAAATATTTGTGAAAGATTTATTTTTGAGATACTTTCATAATGTAAAATTTCACGAAAAATACAACAAAATACTAGGGTGTAGCTACCTATATGCAGATAAGCAGGAGTGTATTGAAATTTTATCAAACTGGCAAAATTTCAAAATGCACCTGCATATATGCCTGCTGAAATTTTGTAAGTTATACAAGATTTCAATATTTACTGCCGAAGTGGCTGAAATACTACCTTTCCCTTCAAGGAGTAGAGTATAAAGCATGATAATGTATATCATTTAATTACCCCTAGTTACACCCCTGAAATGCCTTTGGTATTATCAGTTCTTAGAGCTGTTGTGAGAATCATGATGTCACATATTCATATTAACATTTGGGTCTTGATTTGTGAAAAGGGTGCTTAAGCCTTAGCACATATTGGAACAGTAAAGGCTTAGACCAGCTTGTGTATATGTGCAGTTTGATGAGCCCGTATGCTGTTACCGCACATCAGGTATTGCCTTTGAGAAATCTGCAAGAAAAGAATGAAAACTTCAAGGATTCACAGACTGGTTTGTGTCTTTCCTGTCCACAGACATGGTAAAACTAATCCCAGAGTTATAATCACAGAGGAGGAAAAGAATTGGGGCCAGATCATGACTTGACCCCAGGGCCTCTCACATATCATTCAAACATTTTGTTGATTGACCTCATAAGCATCATAGTTAACCATTAACATTTTCCTTTGCTTAATTAGATTTGTCTCTGAATCTGCTCAGAACCACGGAGAGACAAGTGAGAATTTTCCTTGTAAACTAGGGCCATGGGCATTCTAAAGTGAGAATTTCTGTTCAGAATGCCTATGGCCCTAGTTTACCCTTCCCACCAGATGTCACTGGGGAGGATAAAATCATAGTCCAACAGGGACTTGAACCCAGGGCCTCTCACACACTGTGTGAGCACACTGCCAGCTGAACTAACCAGTCACGTGGTCAACGTTTGACATTGTCATAAAAAACAAACTTTATCTTGACTTTTGAACATTGATACCTCTACACATTAACAAAAAAGTTGGAAGTGGTGCTCCAAACATTTGATGCCTTTTTTCTTCTTTGAAATGTAGATGAATCAGATGTCAAAATCTTACTCTCTTTTTTTTCAGGCTGGGTTAAAACATTTGACGAGTATTATAAACAGCAGACCAAAAATATATTTGAGCTGATGTTAACCAAACTGGAGCAGTATCCCAAAGGAAAATTTATGTACGCTGAGATGTCATTTTTCTCCAGATGGTGGAATGAGATTGATGCTGCTAAGAGGGACCGGGTGAAAAGGTAATTCTGCTTATTGTAAAAATTCTAAAAATTGGACACCTAAAATGAGCCGTGACATGAGAAAACCAATAAAGTGGTATGTGGGCCCAGTGAAGACTCAGATCAGCCTGGGCATTTGCCCAGTCTGATCAGAGTCTTCACTATGCGCTTAAAAGGTAGCTAAGGGTCTAAGCTAGCTCCATGCGGACAGCGAAGACTCTGATCAGACTGTGTGTAAGTATTTGTCTTTCCATCTGTTCGCTCATTCTTCCGCTCATTTGTCCATCTGTTAGACAGGGGAGACAATGGCTTCTGTGGTGTTCTTGTCTCAGTTTATGAAGCCTAATGACTGCAGATCTGCTCGTAAAAATGAATCTAGCTGCAAGGTAAAAGTCTAAACTGACCTGTTTTCTATTATCAAAGGAGACTGAGCTGAGGTAATTGGTGCAAAGTAGTGCAACTGCTCTTTAAATAGCACCATGGATGGTCAATGACCAAGTAGTTCTCGGAGTTACATAAAAACTCTAAAAATTGGGACACCTTAGATCATTACAGTAATTGACCTAAAAATAAAATAGTTTGTTGTTTAATGCAGTAATGCATCCAAAAATGCAAAATGAATGACAAACAATGTAGACCCTGCCTCATAAGGAGCAGTCTGATCAGGGTCTGATATTGGTCTACACTGTTTGCTATGACCTATCTGTCCAAATACTTAGACTCTGAAAATGCTATGTTTACAAAAATCGCGGATACAGTGACAGGGTATACTTATAATTATTTCTCACTGTATATAGGTTGTTAGCCAATGGTCAATTAGAAATGGTGACAGGAGGCTGGGTGATGACTGATGAAGCCAACGCTCACTACTATGCCATGTTAGACCAGTTGATTGAGGGACATCAGTGGCTGAATGGAACACTAGGTTTGTAGAAATCTTCTTTGGTTTACACAATATTTATTCAATGTAAATTACATAATTACTTTTATGAAGAAATGTTGAAAATTATCCCCAAATTATATGTATTTCTGTTATCCTTTCTTATCTAGAGCACTGTAATCATCATAACTCTTGGTATCAGTGCCAGACATAGATATGATATATACCAAATTTTTGTATTTTAGGTGTAAAGCCAAAATCAGGCTGGGCCATTGATCCATTCGGCCACACCCCTACAATGGCGTACTTGCTACAGCGGTCAGGATTTACCAGTATGCTCATACAGCGTGTACACTACTCTATAAAGAAATACCTGGCAAAAAATAAACAACTAGAGTTTATGTGGAGACAACAATGGGGTAATTATACATGTAAAGTAATTTATGGTAATATGGCTTTATATGTCTGCCAGAAAGAACTAGTATCTCCAGAATGATGCAGAAAGGATTTTGACCAAAAATTTGATCAGAGCAATCCTTGCATCAGGTTCTATCAGAACTCTGCAAATGGACTGTTAAAGATGGTCTCCACTGCTGGAAATAGTGTAACAAATCAAATCAAATCAAATCATGAAAATGAGTTTCCTCAGAACTGAAACATGAAAATGAGTTTCTTCAGAACTGCCTCATGAATTTGACAATTGGAAAGAAGGATCCTAGCATGAAGTACTTTCAAAAGTATGTTATACCATATTATTCCGATTAAATGTCCAAGGGTGTTGTAATTTACAAAAAGGGGTGTCATATAGAGCACAAATGAAGCTCTAGATAGACTGCAAGGATTCACAGATTGGTCTCTCTTGTTCCCAAATACAGTATTCACATTTTTGCATGGCTTGACTCAAATATGACTATGTTTTTTTTTTTTTTTTTTCAGACAAAGCTGGAACATCAGACCTGTTCTGTCACATGATGCCATTCTACTCTTATGATATACCTCATACCTGTGGACCTGATCCTAAGATCTGCTGTCAGTTTGATTTCCGTCGACTGCCCGGGAGCTCGTATAACTGTCCATGGCATGTGCCTCCTGTTGCAATATCAGAGGCTAATGTTAAACAAAGGTAATATCAGAGCGCCTGATAAGGATGGTTATTGAGGATAATTCTGAGATGATTTTTCTTATTTTCCATCTAAAAACATACGTTGTGACCTACCATTAGAACCGTCTAGGTGAGACGGTTCTAATGAGGGGTCACAACTTACGTTGCAATGGAGAAATACGGGGAAAAATCCCTTAATTATCCCTGTTTAATACCCCTTCTTATCCGGAGCACTGGACTTATATTTGGGGGGTAGTTAATAGTAGAGATACATTTACATGTTTTTCTGCCATTTTCTTAAAGGGAAATAATTTTATGATTTTTAAAATTGGACCTTTTCTTAATTTAACTTCTGAACTATGTAGAGCACAGTATCTATCTGTTGACAGCTATTTTATGTCCCTATAATGGCATGACCTGTGTGAGATGGAGAGTTGTGTCTCTTCACCAAAGGTGAGGAGAGTTGTGGGGGAGGAGGGAGGGGGTGGGGCGAAGGACATACTGTTCTCATTGGTTTCCATTGGCTTGACAGTTTCTTGTATGCACAACATCACTTGAACCAATGGATGGATATGTATTGTATCAAACTTGCATGGATATATCACTGGGACAATCCAAAGAGTTGACGAAGTTTTGATGACCTGGACCCAATATCCAAGGTCAAAGAATGACTTCTGATTTCAGTGTTTTCCTAAAAATATGATATTTCATGAACCAGTAGGTGGATTTCCATCAGACTCACACGGCTATATAATTGGAACAAGCCTAAGAGATTATTATATTAAGTAATCTTGACCTCATTTTCAAGGCCATGGACATGTATGCATAATATCTTTCAAATCAGTTGGTGTATTTTGCTGATTTTGCATAGATATATCATTGAGACAAGCTTTTGAGCTGTCAGATTAGCTTTTGGTGACCTAGACCTTATTTTCAAGGTCACAGAGGACTTATATGTTAAATGTTTAAAATGATGCTGTGGGGAATGCCCTGGTGGGTTTGTCTAAAAAACACTTCTTTTATTTTCTGCTAAAACTGCATATGTTTTCATTAAAAAAAAGAAGAAAAACTCTTAGAATTATTCCCAAAGACTCATCTGGAGCACTGTTTCCCCTTAAAATATGGCACTTATCTGAGATAGCTGGTGTCACAGAAAATGCTTTTATGTATTTGTATATATTTAGTATCCTATATTTATTTGGCTATTAAACGGGATTTTCCCCTCTCTAGAGTGACCCCAAATATGTAAATAAGTCTTATGAACTTCGGCTACAAAAGACATATCTAGATTATTAGGATAGCTTTGGAAGAGAAAAAAATCATTTGTAGCTGAATTACCCAAGACTGTTTTTACATAGTTACGGTAATTTTGGAAGGTTAAAGTCCTGTCTTGTAATCAGATAAATACGGTATATATTTATCGGTAAACTAAGCAAACAAATTGTTTTATATATAGATCTGAGCTGCTGTTAGACCAGTGGAGGAAGAAAGCACAACTCTACAAGAGCAACGTCTTGTTTATTCCTCTCGGGGATGATTTCCGTTACGACAAAGCTGACGAATGGGATCTACAGTTTACCAACTATTTTAAGATGTTTGAATATATGAACTCTCATTCAGAACTGGGGGTGGAGGTAAATACTATTTAAGTTATAAAAATTGGGATACCTAAGAAAATAGAATGGCAAACAGTGTAGACTTATCAGGAGCAGTCCGAGCTTGGTTGGCACTGTTTGCTCTGACATATCTGTCCCGATTCTTAGAATATTTATGGCATGTTGTATAAAGCAATATTTTAATCATAGGGAACTGAGCATATGTCACACCTGGTAAAAAGTCTGTTCATTATACCACTTTTCTAAATAAAATACTATAAAGTCATGTTTTTATAATCCGAGTGTAATGTACAGCAGTTACATTAAACAGAGCATTTGTCAGCCTGGTAAATGTGTAAATCTGTTCCCAATTGGAAATTAAAAATTCAATCTTCTGCAAATGGTCAGCCAAAATATATCTACTGTATCTGTTTGGTTACATAACAGGCTTTTCCCTGTCCAAAACAATCCCATAAGTCTAGACGGATCTAGATATTTAGGACTGCTTTAGAAGTGAAAAACCTGTTTAATAACTAAATTACAAAAGACTGAGGTAATTTTGGGAGAAGTATTATCCGTCTGATTACTGAATAAAAACCGGTATGCTATTTGACTAATATCTATGAAAAACATACAAAAATAAGATTTCATATAAAATCAAAATTCAGATTTTTAAAGGAGCGGCTGTAGTGTAGTGGATAACACTCCAGACCACCAATCCAGGGGTTGCAAGATCCATCCCCCGCTTCTCCGGTCTTGAGGATGAGACTTTAAACCAAGGTCCGGTCTCCATATGACCTCATTGTTGGTGGGACGTTGAACCCGAGTTCACTCACTCAGATTTGTAAAGGATAAACTGAGCCGCGACATGACAAAACCAAACAAGCGGCATGTGCGCCCAGCAAAGCATGGGGCTTACCTGTTTGCTTTAATGGTAGCTTAGGGTCTAAGCTAACTCCATGCAGATAGGGAAGACTCTGATCAGACTGGGGGTTTTGGTGCACATGCTATTTAGTTGATTTTATGGTGTTGCGGCTCATTTTATTTACTTAAAGGTAAAGCATATGTTGTGCACAGATATGCAAATTATGAAAATGAAGAACACTCAAGAACTTGTGAATGGATTTTTACCAAATTTGGTTTGAGCCATCTATGCATGGACATTTTACAAATTTCAGCAGATTGAGATGTCTGCCTGTGCCATCCACTGTTACTGTAAATAGGGAAAAGTATGAAAATGACAATGTCTTGTGAATTTATGACAGAATTTATGTGAAATGATCCTTATCTGCACCAAAAATTGACCATTCAAGATAGCCACCAAATTTTGTGAATATAGCAAACAGACACACGAAAATGAGAAAATTTCAAGAACTCATTGTGGATCAGAACCATGCTTGCATGAACATTTTGCAGATTTATGCAAGTGACCATCAGTTGAAAGATTTTGATACATGGTGGCAAAATTGCTAGGTGAACAGTATCATCCTGTTGGCCATTTGTCCATCTGTCTGCCTGTCCATTCACATTTATGTCACTTAGCATTTTAGTCCATTTCTCTCTAACTGTAATGCCTACAATCATCTGACTTTGCATAAAGTGTCAACTTTAATGACGCACTTATTTACACCCATACATCAGATATCTTCTGCCAGGGATTAAAGTCTTATTTAATCATCAATGGGGTTGATGTATTTACATGTATTGCAGCTTTTAGGAGCTGGAACTTACGTGCACTGAAGTTCTACAGTTATAAGATGGGGCTTTTCTCTTCCAAAACTGTTCCAAATATCTAGACCCTTCTAATAAGATGGATCTTGATTTTTGGGATTGCTTTGGAAGAGAAAAACCCATTTTATAGCTGAATTACACAAGACTGATTTACATATTTATGGTAATTTTGAAAGGTAAACTTCCATCTTCTAAACAAGTAAATAGGTAAGCAAGAGACTATCTTCCTTTTTACTTTCATTTTTTTTATTTAGGCAAAGTTTGGTACCCTGTCTGATTACTTTACTACCTTGTATGAGGAATATAAGACAAAGCCAGGAGCCAAGCCGGGGGATTTCCCAGTGTTGAGTGGTGACTTTTACACCTACTCTGACAGGGATGATCACTACTGGAGTGGGTATTATACCTCAAGACCTTTCTACAAAAATCTTGATCGGTTGATGGAATATCATTTAAGGTAAGTTTTGTTGAGATTAGAGGATAACGGGAATATGTTATGATTTGTTGATGATTAGGTTTCTTGATTTTCCATGAAACATGCTGTGAACATGCTGTGAAGCTGGGTCACCTAAAATAATTTCCATAACTGTCCTAAGGATTGAATAGTTTGTTTCTTCAGGGCAGTAATGCATCCAAATCATGCAATAGGAATGGTAAACAGTGTAGTTACTGTTCAGGAGCAGTCTGATCCGGGCCTGCACTAATCACTCAGACCTGTGTTCTTGTTGCTCTCATATAGTACCTATCCATGTGAGGATAGATACTTCATGGGTATAAGATCTCAGAGCTAGTACTTCCAGAATTTCTATATATTTGCCATTCTCATTTTCAGAGCAGCGGAAATTATCTTCTCACTAGCGTCAACAAGTGCCAGAAGGGATGGCAGTCAAAACTTTCCTGCCTCAAAATTCATGGGCATGTTGGTGCAGGCACGCCGTGACTTGGGGCTGTTCCAGCATCATGATGGTATCACAGGAACGGCGAAAGATTTTGTGGTTGTTGACTATGGAAACAAGTAAGTACAGTAACACAATGTTTGGAGCACTTAGAAAGGCAAAGTATTATATGCTGACACATAAAAAAAACATCTGTTTTTTGATGCTCTGTATCTATTGAATCAGTTAAGTTATCTGCCAACATAATTAACAAAATGTTTCCCAAACGTATGCCACAAATAAACTTGCAATCCTCTTAAATTTTCTCCATAAGGTTTATCGAAGCTAATGTGAAAACAGCTTTTTTCATCCTCAGCAGCATTTTATTCATTAAAACATGACAGGTGTTGTGTTAAACGAGGGTCAGAAACATCAGAATACAAAAAAACAACTATTAAAAACAATCAAAGGCCCGGAGGGCCTCACTGTTGGTGAATTCTACAAACATATTGATTGATTGATTGATTGATTGATTGATTGATTGTGTCTGATCTGGATTTCAGATGAGAAAATTTATTAGATATGATGATATGATTGTACCCATGAATGCTCAAAAAAACCTGTTTTGTGTACAATCAGTAAAAATTAAGATCAACCTGAGTGTCCACGCAGTTTGATCAGAGTCTAATCGGTTCACATTAGCCACCTATGTGGCCTAGGCTGTACATGTGATACATAGCAAGACTCTTATTAGACTCACAGATGCGCAAGCTTATCTGAGTCTGCCATAGTTGTAGTATTTCTTGTGATGTGGGTCAGCAATCTCATAATTACCAAAAAAAGGAGTAAAATGTAATTTACCAATGCTTACAAAATCAGTGTTAGCTGAACTATGTATGCATAGGCAGGGCTTTATACAGGTAGGCTACCTTTTCTGAACAGCAAAGATTCTGACCAGATTCTATAAATGTGCAGGCTGATCTTATTTTTTGCTGGTAGCTCATGCCCCAAGGTTTTCCTAAATATATCCTTACAAACTCTACAAGAAAACCTGTTTGGCTGAATCAGATTTAAAGGGGACCTATATAGGAGTAAAGAGACTGTTTCTTGCAATTTGGCTTGAACCGACGATTTACCTCCCAAAATAGTAATATTCAATAAAGTTATCCCCATTCTAATACACTTTTCACATTTACACCTTTCCAAGTGTGTGTTACATAATGACGTTGGATTTCCGACTGTATCGCAGGATATACTATTGCAAATTTTTGACGTTATCCAATCAGATGTTGTGTTACATAATTTATGTAAGTGCTTTAGAATGGTTTTCTCTTCCAAAACAAGCCCTCTGACTAGATGGATCTAGATCTTTGCAATTGTTTTGGAAGGGAAAAACCAATCGAATAACTGAAGAAATAGAGTAAGTGTAATAAGTTGTCTAAGGGCACTTCAATCAAAATGTGAATTCAGAGAAAACTGTTTTTAACCATCAGGTTGTTATCTGCCCTGAGGGACATGAAGAAGTTGATTAAGGAAGCAGCAACATATCTTACTCTCGATTCAAAGACGGGGTACCAGTTTTCAGAAGATTCTCCTATGTTTGATGTGGTATGTTTAATCTTTCATTGGGACTTTTACAGACATTATTACTCTAGCTAAAAATGTTAAAAATTGGGGCACCTAAAAACAAACAAACTGTGATTGTCCTAAAAATGGAACAGTTTTGTTTTACAATACAGGAATTGCATCAAAATATGCTGATGAAATGGCAAACAGTTTAGACCCTGATCAGACTTCTCCTTTATAACACTTTTGTCTGGAGTATAATTCCAAAAGTATTCAAGGAATTGTGATAGAAACTTCACACAGCAACAGAAGACATTGAAAGGAAGTGCATTGTACAAGAACCATAACTCTGCATTTCAATTCTTTAGCAAGACAGAAGTGTGCCAGACAGACAGACAGAAGATCAGTTGAACAAAGTAGCAACTCTGTGGAAGGCAGCAAATTAAATGTCCACCTTTTACCAGAAAAGTTGGAATTGGCTGGGGGATTGGTCATATTCATATGGCTCCTGTTCTATCTGGCTATGTATTGGAAAGTCGCTAGCTGAGTGGCATTGGTGCAGACCTTGATCCCAAGGCTCTGAAGCAGTCTGATTTTTGTTGCACCTGCTTTAGCAAGGTGCGATATAGGCGTCCGGTTTTCCGTCCGTCATTCCGTCCGTCCGTCCGTCCGTCAGTCCGTTCACATTTACGTCAACCCTGGCGTTAAAAATTTGTACAGTTAATTTCTCCAAAACTACTGCAGCCTTGGTTCTCAAATTTCATATGGAGCATGATTAGACTACAGAGCTTCAGATTACACAAATTCAGCCTGGTCGAGAATTCAAGATGGCCGTCTGTTACTAAAAATAGCAAAACAACATAATTAACATTTTCTCTAGAACCACTAGGTATATTTGGCTGAAACTTTGCATGGAACATCAATAGGACCTTCTTTATCAAACTTACAAAAACGAAAAAAATCTGTAGTGGAATTAGGTCACAGTGACCTACATTTAGTATACGAGTCTCAAATTTGCTTGAGTGCCGATAAATCGTTAAACACTGAGTGGATTTTGCTCAGATTTAATCAGAATGATTCTTGAAAGGAGTTTTCTCTTTTTTTTTCACATTAATGGGAATGTATCATCCAAGATGGCCGCCACTGTCGTTACTAAAAATAGCAAAAACATGAAAATGACTATATTATAGGAGCCCGTGAATGGATTTGGGCGAATTTTGTGTCAGAATGATCCTTGCATATAGCTATTTCGGTTTTTGGCAAATTGGCCATCCAAGATGGCTTCCATCCACTGTTACTAATAATAGCACAAACATGAAAATGGCAGTACCTTAAGAACCATTGGGTGGATTTTGACAAAATTTGTGTCAGAATAATTCCAGAAACTATTTTGTTTTCTTTTTATTCTCAATTTTTCTCAACATCATCTCTGCTGCTGTGGAAATGCAATGCAGGTGCGACATAGCATTCCGCGGAATTCTTGTGCTAAGGGAGCAGTATGATCAAGGTCTACACTCTAGAGTCTTAATTCAGTCCCTCACATTTATTGTCAGTACATGTATTATATTTTATATGTTGTAGGATGAGACGAGAGCTGCCCATGATAGTTTACCGGAGAAGACTCTTGTTAAACTGGGAGATGTTAATGATACTCCGAGGTACGATCTCTTCACTTGTCATTGTATTTCCCTTTCAATAGTATTTCAGTCATACAGAGCCATGGAAGGGTGGATGATATTGTAAGGCTATGTGCAATAGAACTCTGTTTATGCTAGGAAGGAATTTGTCCTGCAGCGGGGTTCAAACATGCACCACTAGCATAGTAGGCCAGGGCTTAACCCAGTGAGCAACCGGTGCTCCATACTCTGAGGTAGGAATGGATACAAATGAATGTTTAACTCAACTGTACAGAAGCATTGGAGGAGATATTGCAGTGGCCGTGGTTGTGGCAAGTGAGATGGTGGCATATTGGAAATTTCATGTTAACCTTAAAGTGCCAAGCAAGCAGACAACAAATTTGGGTCTGCAAAAGTAAAAGAATGCTTTGTTCGAGCTTTTTCAGACTGAGAATTCAATGACTAGAGTGCAAACACTGTATATCCAGATGAGGTGGCTCATTATGAGCCACCTCATCTGAATCTACACTGTTTGCAAATTCAGCTGTTTTTGTTTTTGGCATTTCAAGGGTTAAAATTTTTGTTTCACCTGAACTAGCAGATTGGGAGATGTAGGTATTGCTTTACTGCCAGTGGGGGTAGCGTAAACTGTCAAGTTTTCTGGTTCAGCTCTACTGGCAATATTGAGACCTCATAGTGGCAGGGCACAGACAGGCGAGACACAAAGTTCCATAGAATTGTTATTGTTAATGGTTTCTTACAGCTTAAAGTTTCACAAGGAATGAACAAGTTTGCTTAATATTTGGACTGAAAGACATTGATCTAGAGCTTAACGCCCCTTTGGTGCAGTGACCTTTAAGTCAAGGTCATGGACTTAAGAATTTTATGTTGAACATTTTGATTTAATCAAGTTAGATTTTAAGCTTTAAGATTCACAATTTTGAATGTTTAATACACAAAGTTCTTTGTATAGATTGTAATTTGTTTTCAAAAGTTGTTTGTATAGCTCAAAGATGAATGGGTACACTCAACTGCCATTTTCTTTTCCCTCATCAGAATGTGTCAACTTTAGAGCCAGAAGGAAAGTCTTTCGTGTAAGTGTTTACCCCTGTTTGGAAGGATTTCATTCCAGGGAAGCAAACAGGAAGTCATGAATATTGGTTCCCTTTTAAAAAATGGCAGAAAAACATGTACCTGTGCACCTAAAGATAACAGTTGTGTGTTTAGTCGGTGAGGTGTGTTAACCCTTAATGGGCCTAAAAGCAGACGACAAAATTTACGTCTGCAGAATTTCGAAAATTGATATGGTATTGAGAATTCAAACACTAGAGGGCAAACAGTGTAGATTCAGATGAGGTGGCTCATTATGAGCCACTTCATCAGGATCTACACTGTTTGCCAATTCAACAATTTTAATTTTGGTGCTGTAAGGGTTAAGGTATATAGAAAATTGTATGTTTATAGAAAGTTATATGTATGGGGTCTTGCTGCAATGTTCTCTTTTACAGGCCAGTAATGTTCTACAACTCACTGGGTCAGGCTAGGGAGGAGATTGTCTCCCTTTATGTTGACTCTCCTTCAGTGGAGGTAAAAGATTCCAGTGATGTCATTGTGATGTCACAGGTTGATCCAGTGTGGACTGGGAACACAGAATTATCCTCAACCAAATTTAAGGTTGGTGAACCTATACTGCATAACAATCCATCATGAGTGTCCATGTAGGATAGGGAAAACTTACCAGAGGGGTCAGAATTTCAACCAGGGACAAGGCCTGCCGAGTCACTGGTTGAAATTCCGACCCCGAGGGTGAGATTTACCTATCCTACATGTACTGGCTAATGATGGATTATTTTTCTCCCACTCTTTGCGGATTTTAAACCTCGAGTCGGATTAGGCTTCAGAACAGGAAAATTTGAACTTTTTAACCAGTGATCTGAAGTAAATTTTGAGCAGCCCAGTGTGTTTATCGGGTCCTAAAATGGGTGCACCTATATAGATGGAAAACACGATATGTTGACTGTTTTATCTTCCAGAGGGCGAAAACAAAATGCAACTTAGCCTGTCACGTCAGGCGCGTCAAGTTTGCTAGCGACGTTTCATAACCAGTTTTAGTGACATCATTAAAATTGAGTGACATCACAAACCTATGATCTGCTACCAAACGTCATCCGATAAGCTTGCGTGTCCGTTTTGTTCATTTAAAATAAAGATATTAGTCAAAAAATGAAGAGTCTGGTTGCTGATATAAGAAAGATGTTGCCAGGTGTAAGATAGAACTTTTTCTATATGAGCTGAGGGCCTATCTTATATACGCAAAGGTGGGAGAATAAGATATTTGGGGTCATTCTAGAGAGGGAAGAATTGTTTTATTTTGTGTTTAGCTCACCCTGAGCACGAAGTGCTCAGGGTGAGCTTTTGGGATACCCTGATGTCTGTCCTACGTGTGTCCAGACTTCCGTCAACTTTTGCTTGTTTTTAAACAGAATAAATTTGTTACCGTAAATGGTTCCGTGAATGTTCATTTTTGTGACATAGTTTTAAGATAAATATATCTCGGCATCTATAGCTTCATCCAAATTAGGCAATTATCTGCGTTAGAACACTACTAAGATGGTTATAATTTCTTTTGCAACGTTTTCTTGGAAAGCCCTGACAAAAGCCATGTTTATTTCAGGTTTCATTCAGAGTTAATGTTCCTGGTTTAGGTATAGTAAGATACACAGTTCGCCGAGTTCTGCCGGAAACAGCCCATCAAAACATTCCATCATTGATAGAGTTTCTCAACACACAGTCTTCCATCAGCTTGTAAGTACTTGTTATACTGTAAATTGTTTTAATTTATCTGCCTTTTGTTTTGCTATTTATATGGTTTTGGAATAATTGGTCAGTTCTTGAATTTCTGATCAAATTTTGTCAACAGGCAGTTAGTGTTTTTAAACACACATGAATATTAGGCAATTTACAGAACCCATGGCATGCAAAGTATGATGGGATATATATAGTTTTAGCCTTATTACAGGAATATCAACTTAGAATGAAGAAGTTTTCCTGGTTTAAGGGAGAAGTTTCTGCACGTCTTTCATCCTTGCTTCTATGTTCTATATATTTAAACTTTTTCTTGAGCTCCTAACAGGGATATGTTTGATCCTGGAAAAGAGAGAATATTATCTCATAGTCTCCCTCTAGCTTGATTCCTGTAGTTTGCTACAAATTTGTGTTCATGAAAATTCACAATTGTGAAGTTTAAAAAAATGAAACTTTGACAAAACGCACATGACCTCCAAAGAATCTCTGAGAGTAGCAAATTAAAAATTTCCCAAGTAGTTCCGTTAATGCCATTTGCAAAAGGTAAGCACTCAAGAAAATTTACAATTTTCAATATTATGTCTATTACAGTCCACCATTCTCTATCAAGTCGGTACAGAGTAAAGATGTGGAGTTGGAGAATCCTTACCTTAAAGCAACATTTTCTGGAGCTAATGGTCATCTCAGTGTAAGTCTGTATAATAAGTTCTACACAGCTGCCAGTTAGAAATAAATTGTGTTGCAAAAGTTTTCTTTACATACCCTGACACACTTTAGTTGTAAGGTGTTATGTTCTTCTGCTCTGGCCAGCCATGTGTCTGTCCTTTTTGTCGCACCTGCTTTAGCAAGGTGCGATATAGGAGTTCACTTTTCTGTCCGTCCGTCAGTCATTCCGTCCGTCCGTCCGTCCGTCCACAATTACCTCGACCCTAGTGGTTAAGTCCATTTCTCTCAAACTATGATACCTACAATCAGCAAACCTGGTATAAAGTTTCTTCGTAGCATGTTCTCGAGATATGTTGCACTTTTTTCTACCCTTGACCTATATTTCACGCTCTGCTGACTTCGTAAAATTTGATGTCCAAAATTACCTCGACCCTAGTGGTTAAGTCCATTTCTCTCAAACTAGGACACCTACAATCATCAAACCTGGTATAAAGTTTCTTCTCAGAATGTTCTCAAGGCATGTTGCACATTTTTCTATCCTTGACCTATATTTCATGCTCTGCTGACTTAGTAAAATTTAATGTCCAAAATTACCTTGACCCTAGTGGTGAAGTCCATTTTTCTCAAACACTGATACCTACAATCATCAAACCTGGTACTAAGTTTCTTCTTAGACTGTTCCTGAGGCATGTTGCACTTTTTCTATCCTTGACCTATATTTCATGCTCTGCTGACTTAGTAAAATTTAATGTCCAAAATTACCTCGACCCTAGTGGTTAAGTCCATTTTTCTCAAACACTGATACCTACAATCATCAAACCTGGTACTAAGTTTCTTCTTAGACTGTTCCTGAGGCATGTTGCACTTTTTCTATCCTTGACCTACATTTCATGCTCTGCTGACTTCGTAAAATTTAATGAACAAAATTACCTCGACCCTAGTGGTTAAGTCCATTTTTCTCAAACTATGATACCTACATTCATCAAACCTGGTACTTAGTTTCTTCTTAGACTGTTCCTGAGGCATGTTGCACTTTTTTCTACCCTTGATCTATATGTAACCCTCTGCTGACATCGTAAAATTTCTCGTCTAAAATTACATCGACCCTAGCCTGTCAGTCCATTTCTCTTAAAGTATGATACCTAGAATCATCAAACTTGGCAAAAAGTTTCATCATTAAAAGATCTCAAGGGATGTTGCACTTCCTTCTGCCATTGACTTTTATTTCAAGGGCTGCTGACTTTGTACAAAGCTGGAACATTGCATTGACCCTAGCATTTAAGTCCATTTCTCTTTAAACACAATGGTATAAGCATCAAACCTTATGCTTGATGTATATTTCATGCTTTGTTGGCTTTGAAAATTTGTAGGTCAACCTGGCAGCCACATTTGTATGTACTCTAGCATTAAAGTACATTTCTCACAAACTAACCCACTTACCATCATCAGGCATGATGGCATAAAATGTTTTCTTAAGCTGGTCTGTTGGGTTGTTTAACTACTTTATATTTTAAATGATTATTTCATACTCTTTTGACTGTTGAATTTTATGTCCAGACCTGCATTCTTCTTAGCTTGCAAGTCCAGTTCGCTCAAATTTTTATACATGAATTCATCAAATCTAATCAAACCATGATCTCTGCTACTGTTGAAGAGCAAGGCAGGTGCGACATAGCATTCTGCGGAATTCTTGTTTGCTAAAGGTACTTAGTTCAAATCCTGCTTGAATTATGAAAGATATAGTGATTTGGTATTATATACTGGAGTTTTTCAACAAGGAGGAAAGGAGGAATAAGCTGCCATTGGATGGGGTGGGGGGGGGGGGGTCTGTTTTTGTACTGACCCACTGCTTACCACGTGATAAATATTAAATCTAGAATAAGAGCATAAATTGTTTACTTTTACTGTATTATTTAGTTTTAATTGTTTCTTTATGAAGTAAAATATAGATTTATGCATTTCATTTATCTACAGTTTGTTTCAAACTAAAGCTATTCAGGATTTTCATTTTTGACTGTGAGTTTATGATGTCATTAACTCGCAGATTTGCTGGTTCCTAGCTCAACATTTTAATATCTTTAAACTGTCATATCTTTCTTATTTCAAGTTCGATTTTCATGAAATTTTCGGCAAATTTCATGTTTTATTAGAATCTTTAATTTGAGTCCAGCATGCAATTTAGTGAGTGTTTTCCTTTAATAATTTTTGTTGGCGGTGCAATTAATGTTTATATGGGGATATGGGGAGATAAGAAAACAGCTTTCTGAGTTATCATAAAAGCTCCTGCCTATCTAGAGAATTGTTGTGTTGGCCTATAAATGAGTGATCCTTTGTATTTTCAGTCTGTAAAGACGAAAGAAGATGGTGTCACACATCAGACAAAATTGGAGTTTGTTAAGTATGGCACAGTGAATAAGAAAGAAAAGAGTGGAGCCTACTTGTTTCTTCCAGATGGACCAGCAAAGGTTTGTTCTTTTTTTTCTGCGACATTTTAACACTGTTTTGACCAGTGGACTTGTCCATCCTTATCATTCGGATGAGTCCATTTCTAGTTTTAGGGGTTTCTGGTAAATGTTTTCATTTTTAATGCATTTTCATAGAAATTTCTGTAAGCAAACAGTGCTGACCCTGATCAGACGCGGCACAGCGTGGCGTCTGAACTGGGTCTGCACTATTTGCATATGTCTCCAAAACAGGTTTCCAGTCTAAAAAGGGTTAACTTACTATATGACCATGATTTAGCACACAATTTCACTGGCTTATTGGATGTGACATGAAGGTCAATATCCTGACTTTATTAGTATTTTCTTGAGGTTATGTTGCATGAATGTAGATGTTAAAGACATTAGGTCATGGGGGTCAACTTTTAAAGGAAAGAATCTGCCCTTATGAGAAAATGCTTTCTGAAGAATAGATCTGAATAAACAATATTTTTGTCTCGCCTGCGAAGCAGAAGCAAGACATATGTATTGCTTTTCCAGTGTCGTCTGCGGCGTAAACTTTCATCGGGTTTTTGCATTTAGGTCAGTTTCACAAAGCGCTGACACGTGAGACACCGCATTCCACGGAATTCTTGTTATTATAAGTTGCCTCCCTTCACAGAAAAAAACATGAAAATGTAAATGCATCCATTTACCTTGACATTTTAATTTCCCTACCATAAAAAGTTCTAAAAATTGGGACATCTCTTATAATTGCTGAAACTGGCCTTAAAATTGAACTGTTTGCCTTTTCAATGCAAAAATATATCTAAAAGATACAGATGTGTCTAAAAGATGTATATGGAATGGCAAGAGCAGTCTGACTTCGGTCTGCACTGTCTGCTCAGACTTGTCTGTCCCTGTACATAGAATTTTTTTTTTCGGTAATTTCTTAAGTTGCTCACTTCCAAACAAAGACATGGTGTGGGTGGGGGTGGGGGGGGATTAATGGGGAGAAGGGGAGAAACCATGGATATGTACCCATTTACCCTGACATTTAAATTTTCTTGTCTTCAGCCAATCACAACTGGTGCCCCAGTGATTCGTGTAACAAGAGGGCCAATCATACAAGAGATAACAGTATGTATGGATTTGGTGCAACACACTGTGAGACTGTACAACTCATCAGGTTAGTTCAATTATGCAAAGGATAAAAAGGATGTTGTGCAACACACTGTGAGACTGTACAACTCATCAGGTTAGTTCAATAATGCAAAGGATAAAAAAGGATGTTGTGCAACACACTGTGAGACAGTACAACTCATCAGGTTAGTTCAATAATGCAAAGGATAAAAAGGATGTTGTGCAACACACTGTGGGACTGTACAACTCATCAGGTTAGTTCAATAATGCAAAGGATAAAAAGGATGTTGTGCAACACACTGTGAGACTGTACAACTCATCAGGTTAGTTCAATAATGCAAAGGATGAAAAGGACGTTGTGCAACACACTGTGAGACTGTACAACTCATCAGGTTAGTTCAATTATGCAAAGGATGAAAAGGATGTTGTGCAACACACTGTGAGACTGTACAACTCATCAGGTTAGTTCAGTTATGCAAAGGATGAAAAGGATGTTGTGCAACACACTGTGGGACTGTACAACTCATCAGGTTAGTTCAATAATGCAAAGGATAAAAAGGATGTTGTGCAACACACTGTGAGACTGTACAACTCATCAGGTTAGTTCAATAATGCAAAGGATAAAAAGGATGTTGTGCAACACACTGTGGGACTGTACAACTCATCAGGTTAGTTCAATAATGCAAAGGATAAAAAGGATGTTGTGCAACACACTGTGAGACTGTACAACTCATCAGGTTAGTTCAATTATGCAAAGGATAAAAAGGATGTTGTGCAACACACTGTGGGACTGTACAACTCATCAGGTTAGTTCAATAATGCAAAGGATAAAAAGGATGTTGTGCAACACACTGTGAGACTGTACAACTCATCAGGTTAGTTCAATAATGCAAAGGATAAAAAGGATGTTGTGCAACACACTGTGGGACTGTACAACTCATCAGGTTAGTTCAATAATGCAAAGGATAAAAAGGATGTTGTGCAACACACTGTGAGACTGTACAACTCATCAGGTTAGTTCAATTATGAAGGATAAAAAGGATGTTGTGCAACACACTGTGGGACTGTACAACTCATCAGGTTAGTTCAATTATGCAAAGGATAAAAAGGATGTTGTGCAACACACTGTGAGACTGTACAACTCATCAGGTTAGTTCAATTATGCAAAGGATAAAAAGGATGTTGTGCAACACACTGTGAGACTGTACAACTCATCAGGTTAGTTCAATAATGCAAAGGATAAAAAGGATGTTGTGCAACACACTGTGGGACTGTACAACTCATCAGGTTAGTTCAATAATGCAAAGGATAAAAAGGATGTTGTGCAACACACTGTGGGACTGTACAACTCATCAGGTAGATTGAATTAGGAAAATGAAAAAAAAAAAAATATATACATGTATATATAATGCAACACCATCTGACTGTACAACTTATCAGGTTAGCTGAATTATGAAAAAGGTAAAAAGGATATGGTGAAAGACACTGTGAGGCATTACAACTCATCAAGGTGATTTATGAAAAGGGTCAAAAGGATAAGGTGAACACAATATCTGACTGTACACATTATCAGGTTAGTTGAAGTATGAAAAGTTTAAAAAGGATATGGTGCAACACACAATCTGACTGTACAACTCCTCGGGGTATTTGAATTATGAAATGGATAAAAAAAATATGGTGTCACACACCATCTGGCTATACAGCTTTTCTGGTTAGTTGACATATGAAAAGAGTAAAAGGTTTAGTGTGCTGCAAATTTTTCAAATTATTTTTAGCTCACCTGAGCCATAGGCTCAGGGTGAGCTATTGTGATCACCCAGTGTCCGTCGTCAGTCGTCCGTCGTGCGTCGTGCGTCGTCAACAATTTGCTTTAAATGACATCTTCTCTGAAACCGCTAAGCCTAGGGCTTTGATATTTGGTATGAAGCATTGCCTAGTGGTCCTCTACCAAGTTTGTTCAAATGGTGGCCCCAGGGTCCAAAATGGCCCCAGGGCAGGGGGTCTTGGGTTCAAAACTAAAAAATACTTAAAAATCTTCTTCTCCAGAACTACTTGGCTCAGATGCTTGAAATTTGATATGTAGCATTGCCTAGTGGTCGTCTACCAAGTTTGTTAAAATGGTGGCCCCAGAGTCCAAAATGGCCCGAGGGCAGGGGTCTTCGGTTCGAGACTAAAAAATACTTAAAAATCTTCTTCAGCAGAACCTCAAGGCTCAGATGCTTGAAATTTGGTATGTAACATTGCCTAGTGGTCCTCTACCAAGTTTGTTCAAATGTTGGCCCCAGGGTCCAAAATGGCCCCAGGGCAGGGGGTCAGGGGTTCGAAACTAAAAATACTTAAAAATCTTCTTCTCTAGACCTGCATGGCTCAGATGCTTGAAATTTGGTATGTAGCATTGCCTAGTGGTTCTCTATCAAGTTTGTTCAAATGGTGGCCCCAGGGTCTAGAATGGCCCTTGTGCAGGGGGTCTTGAGTTCGAAACTAAAAAATACTTAAAAATCTTCTTCTCTAGAACTGCTTGCCTCATATGCTTGAAATTTGGTATGTAACATTGCCTAGTGGTTCTCTGCCAAGTTTGTTCAAATGGTGGCCCCAGGGTCTAAAATGGCCCCAGGGCAGGGAGTCCTAGGTTTGAACCATAGAAATACATAGAAAAATATTTAAAAATCTTCTCCTTCAAAACCCCAAGGCTCAGATGCTTGAAATTTGGTATGTAGCATTGCCTAGTAGTCCTTTACCAAGTTTGTTCAAATGGTGGCCTCAGGGTTCAAAATGGCCCTGCAACAGGGAGTCCTAGGTTTGGACCATAGAAATATATATAGAAAAATATTCAAAAATCTTCTTCTTCAGAACCACTTGGCTCAGATGCTTGAACTTTGGTATGTAGCTTTACCTAGTAGTCTTTTACCAAGTTTGTTCAAATGATGACCCAGGGTCTAAAATGGCCCCGCCCCAGGGGGTCCTAGGTTTGAACCATAGAACTACATAGAAAAATATTCAAAAGTCTTCCCATCAGAACCACTTGGCTCAGATGCTTGAAAATTGGTATGATGCATTACCTTGTTGTCCTTTATCAAGTTTGTTCAAATGATGGCCCCAGGGTCCAAAATGGCCCTGCGGCAGGCAGTCCTGAGTTTGAGCCATAGAAATACATAGGAAACTATTAAAAAATCTTCTTCTTCAGAACCACTTGGCTCAGATGCTTGAAATTTGGTATGATGCATTGCCTGGTGAACTCACACAAAGTTTGTGAAAATGGTTGCCCTTGGAAATTTAAAATTGCCCTGGGTTTGGGAGTCTTGGGTTCAAAATCAAAATGTACTTATAAACCTTCTTCTCCAGAACCCCTCAGTGCAGATGCTTGAAATTTTGTGTGATGCATTGCCTAATGGTCCCTTACCAAGTTTGTTCAAATGATGGTGCCAGGGTAAAAAATGGCCCCGCCCCAGGGGGTCGTGGGTTTGAACCATAGAAATACATAGATAAATATTCAAACATCTTCTTCTTCAGAACCACTTGGCTCAGAGGCTTGAATTTTAGCTTTTAGCATTGCCTAGTGGTCCTTTATCAAGATTATTCAAATGATGGCCCCAGGGTCCAAAATGGCCAGGCCCAAGGGGGTCCAGGGTTTGAACCATAGCAATACATAGAAAAACATTCAAAAATCTTCTTCTTTAGAACCATTTGGAAATGGTTGCAAACTATCAGGTTTGTTCAAATTATGACCCTAGTTTGACCTATAACCTTTTTGCTCAGGTGAGCGATTCAGGGCCTCTTGGCCCTCTTGTTTTAATAAGTTATTATCTGTCGCTTTCCTCTTCAAATTATGAGCCCCCCGCTGTTCCGGTCTTTTGGATGAGACTTTAAAGTGAGGTCCTGTCTCTGTATAACTTACATGCTGGTGGAATTTTAAACCCAAGTTCAATCACTCACTCACTCAAATTATTGACTGTGAAAATCTTGACAATTCTGATCATGGATAGCAGCTCAGTATACCTTAACTTTTGTTCTAGGTGTTGATGGTATCTCCTTGGATATGTCTAACATAGTAGATATCAGGAAACAGAGTAACTACGAGATAGCTGTTAGGATATCTACTGATGTGGATAATGGGGGAAGAGAATTTTACACAGACTTAAATGGATTCCAGGTTTGTAACAGTTTACATGTGCATTCACATTCTATAAAAATTCTAATTATTGGGACAGATGTGTGAGAGCAAACAGTGTAGATCCAGATCAGACTGCTCCTGAAGGAGCAGTCTGACTAGGGTCTACACTGTTTGCCATTCTATCGACATCTTTTGGACACATTACTGGGTTGGAGAATCAAACTGTTCCAGTCTTAAGACAATTACAGTATTTTCAGGGGTCCCAATTTTCAGAATATTTACAGTATCACTAGCTAACACTTTTGTCACACCTACAACAAGGTACAATATAGATGTCCAGTGTTTAGCTCACCTGAACCAGAGTCTCCAGGGGAGCTTATAGGATGGTAAGGGTCTGTCGTCCTTCGTCCTTCATCATCCGTCCACAACACTTCTCTTCTGAAACCACTGGGCCGATTGGAACCAAATTTTGTATATAGCCTTGAGGGATTGGGATAACCAAATATTTTTCAAATGATGTGGGCCACATGACCAACATATCCGCCACGCCCATATATAGTAAAAACCTTTAAAAATCTTCTTCTCCAGAACCTATAAGCTGATAGCCTTGAAATTTGATATGCAGCATAGGACTTGAGTACAAACAAGATTGTTCAAATGATGATCTTGGGTTGACCTTTTTTATGGCAAGGTCAAATGTGGAAAAATGCTAGAACAAAATTTTTCATGGAAAGGTTTAAAGATTTTTGCCCAAGATTATTCAAATGATGGCCTTTATAAATTGGTTGACCATGACATTTTTTACGGCAAGGTCAATTTAACCCATGTCTCTCCTTTTTACTCAGGTGAGTGATTCAGAGCCTCATGGCTCTCTTGTTTGTCTGGCCATCTGTTCTTCTCAAAATATATGGATCCTAGCACTAAAGTCTGTTTCTTTTACACCTATATAAGTAAAACATGGCATGTAAATTTCTTTTCATGATGGTCTTCGTAGCTGTTGCACTTATTTGTACCTTTTGACTCCTTAAATGTTTATGCTCAAAATGGCCTTTATGCTAGTATATATGCTCTGGGAACATATATTTTTGCGCAAGCACTTTTTTTTTCAAACAATATCTTAGTGTGAAAGAATTATATTATAACACTTACAGCACCTTAAAACAAAAATTGAATTTGCAAACAGCATAGATTTAAATGAGGCCACTCATAGCTACATTCACACTGTTGGCCCACTAGCCTTTGATTTCTCAATTTAATATATTTGGACAAAACATTTTATGAAACTATGCAGATGTTTACTTTGTTGTCTGCCTGTTTGGCACTTTAAAGGATATACCATTTTATTTATGATGAAGTTTATGAAATTGTTGTTTTTCTTTCTCTATGTAGATGCAGAAACATCGAACTTATGACAAACTACCTCTGCAAGCCAATGTCTACCCCATGCCAACACAGGCTTTCATTGAAGATGCTAAAAATAGATTCAGCATTCTCAGTGCTCAGTCTTTGGGGTTTTCAAATTTGAAACCAGGGGTAATGGAAGTGATGTTGGATAGACGGTTAAACCAAGATGACAGTCGAGGACTGAATCAGGGAGTGCTAGATAATAAATTAACACCGAGTAGATTTAAATTGTTACTGGAGAAAAGACAAAAAGGAAATTTAGTAAGTACATGAATTATGCAATAAACAAAGCTACAGATAATGCGAGATTTTGATGAGCATTCCCAGAGCTTCAAATAAGGGTGGTGGTGGGAGTGGAGGTGGGGGGGGGGGGGGGGTATTCAGGATAATTTAGAGATAATTTTTCTCATTTCTCAACAAGCATACCTTTTGACCCTTCATTAGAACCGTCTTTGCTGAGATGGTCCTAATGAGGGGTCGCAAAGTATTTGTTTTGGAAAAATTAGGAAAATTATCCCAAAAATATTTGTTAGCCCTTCTTATCTTGTGTACTGTATTCCAGGTTTAATTTTCATACATCTCTTTAGAAATGTATGTTGGGGCTTTTCATGGAACAATTTCTGTCTCAGTGAGATTGTTCTCCTGTGCAACTACAACATGTATTAAGGTTTATGGGCACACTTTCATTGGAAACAACTCTGCCATTTTCATTTTTGCCTCCCTTCTCAATAGGGGTCAACTCTTAAAGGCAAGAATTTGCCTTTAAGAGTTGACCCCATTTTGGAATAGCTTTGTGGTCCCAAGTAGCAAAGAAGAACTCACAAAAGTTGTTCCTCTTTATGAAGCTGGTGGCAAAACCTGGAGAACTATGATCTTATCTGTGGCTTTGTAATAGTTTCTTTATTCATATTTCAGGCTGAGCTGAAGGGAAAAACTTTTTGAGATGATTGCTGGATCATTCTGGATTTTATGTACCTTCCAACAGTATTTTATTTAAATGACTTCAGAATGGAAAACTTTATGATGATGAAGACCTAAAAAATACTGAAAAATATAAGGAAGAATAACATCTAGACTTGGACTTGAACCCATAGCCTGTTGATTTTGAATTGAGAGTATTTTCTATATATTGGGACAGATAGGGCTGAGCAAACAGTGCATACCCAGATCAAACTGCTCCTGAAGGAGCAGTCTGATCAGGGTCTTCACAGTTTGCCAGTTTGTCTGCATTTTTAGAAGCATTTCTGCATGGAAAAAAAAAATGTTCAATTTTTAGGACAGTTGCTGTATTTATTCTGGGTGTCCCAATTTTTAGAACTGTTACTGTAATTATCTGTATGTTTTCTGGCTTATTAAAGTACCATAAAAAGTCTCAAACCCGGGACACCTAGATTATTAACCATAATTGCCCTAAAAATAGAACAGTTTGTTTTTACAATGCAGTAATGCATCCAAAAGATACAGGAGCAGTATGATCTGAGTCTGCACTCTTTGCTTAGACACATCCGTCTCAATACTTAGAATTTCACAATACCTGTATATATGTATATCTTCTGTATTATTTGTTTTCTTTTCTCTCTTTCAGGATATCAATAAAAGTATGGCATTTCCGTCGCTGTTGGCTCACCATACATCCCTTCAGCTGATAAATCCACTTTTTACCATTCCAAAACATGCTAATTCAAAAACTATTCCAAAACAGACATCATTTACTTCACTACATTCCGAGCTGTCATGTGATATTCATTTTCTCAATCTTAGAACTATGCAAAATAAGGATGATAGTGTAGACAGATTGGTTCCCCGGAGTTCTGCGGGACTATATTTTCATAGACTTGGAATAGACTGTGGTTTTCCTAACAGAGGACTAAGTTGTAATTTAGCAAACGGAGAGGTATGTTATCTTTCTAATTCTTAGAGGGAAATGCGTGGTTGAAATTAGTCTAAAGCTTTGTAAAAATGGTAAAGGTTTCCCATAGCTTAGTAGCTGTAGCTATTCAAGCTTGAAATTCCACATAGAGGGAAGTACAAAGAAGAGTATACAGCACACGTGACCGTAGCCAGCAGAATAATGGCATTATATTGATGAAGAAAAAGAAGAAAAAAAATTTAAAAGAAAAAGGTAAACATGGAAGTTGACATCTTGAAAAATGCATTGTGGTTATGAACAGAGCTCTAGATAAGAAGGAGTATTTGATGATAATTATGGATAATTTTTCTTATTTCTCATTGAAACCATATGTTGTGACCTCTCATCTGAATCGTCTCGTTGAGACGGTTCAGATGAGGGGTCACACCATATGTTTTTATACAGAACTAGCAAAAATTATCCCTAATTATCATCAAATACTCCCTCTTATCTAGAGCTCTGATGAAAACTTAACCATTTCAAGACTAGAAACCTATTGTAGGGATGGATGTATTCAAACAGTGCAGACCATGATCAGGGTATACACTTTCTGCTTACAAAGAATTTCTATGCAAAATACAGTGAAGATGAAAACATTTACCAGAACCCCTAAAACTAGAAATGGACTCATCCAAATGATAAGAATGGACAAGTCTATTGGTCAATAAAGGGCTAAGAAAAGGCATAATATGATATTAAGGAGATTATTTTCACATTTTTATTTAGTTAGAAATCATATTGCAAAAAGGAGCCCAGTAGCTCAGTGGATTAAGCACAGGCCTGCTGATCTAGTGGTCCCAGGGTTGATCCTCACTCATGACGGAAATTATTTCAACCGTAAATGGGGTTTCATTGTACAGACTTTCATTATCACCCTCCCAGCATCCTGATATCACTGAAATACAGTTGAAAAGGACGTAAAATCACAAGTCATCCATCCATCCATCTTATTGTAAACATCACCCTGTCTTTTGTAAGGCTTAGTGGACTAGTCCTTAGACATTACATTGTTATTATCTCAAGTAGGTATGAAGACTTTGTACATATAATATGCCAATACCAAAGACACATGCTAAGGCATTCATTCAGAGTAATGCTGGATTTTACATCCACAGCAGTCTTAAATAAAGAAGCCCCAGGTGTAGTTTCCTGAATCCTTTCTCTTTGAGTTGAAGATTACCGAGAAGTGACCATGCTTATTTGTCTGTCTCATACAGGCATATTGAATTAATAAGGTCGTTATGTACTCTTGAGATATAGAAATCCCTTGAAAATGTGCACTTTCCAAAGACAAGACTTATGAGCATATCATATTTATTTGGCTATAAAACAGGGTTTTCCCCTCTCTAAAGTTACTCCAAATATCTAAATCAGTCTATGAAATTCTGCTTCAGAATGAGGTTTTCCCTTCCAAACCAATTCCAAAAATCTAGATCCATCTTGCAAAACAAGCCCAAAAATCTAGATCCATCTTATAAGATGGATCTAGATTTTTGGAATTGGTTTTGAAGAGAAGAACCTATCTTAAGCTGAATAACACACAACTTACTGATTTACACATTTAGGGTACTTGATGGAGAGAGAAAAACATGTCATATAGCTGTGTAAATATGATATAAACTGTGTGAAAGATTGGTTATTCTGACCTTGAATTGATATTGACCTACAATTTGACAATGAATTTATCTTTTTGTGCTTTCAACTTACATGTTTATCTTTTCTAGGTGATGCTTTCTAGTCTGTTTAAAGAAATTGAGATTTCGAGGGCCAAGTCTGTGACCTTGACCTTAATGCATGAGGAGGAAGAAATTGACACTGCTGCGACCTTGAACTTTAGCCCTATGGAAATAAATGCATATCAAGTTACTTTAAAATGAGAAGAAATCTATTGTGAGTGTCAGGTTGTTTATGAAGAGATAATATATAAAAATATTTATATGCAGGTATGCAGGGCATTGTTGCATAATAATTCACTGTTTCTATAGCAGTTGTTAAAGTATTATGTCAAAAGCACTTTAGCAGGAGAAATTGGTATCTTTGAAATCCTTGAAAATATCAATTTCTCCTTCTGAAATGCTCAAGATTTAAGATATGAATTTCTAGTGCTCAAAGTTTATTTCATCTGCTGAAATATTCAAGTAGGGCAGAGCCGGGCCATGTAGCGCAATCGGTAGGGCACCTGACTCATAAGTCAAGAGGTCCTGGGTTCGATACCTGGTCTGGCCACATACTTTTGTTTCTCCTTCCGCTGATTCAAGAAGCGCAGTTGTCAGTTACTGGCAAAATTAGTACTGGTTAACTGCTTAGGTCTAAGCCTGCCCAGGAATAGTGTGGCTAGGTTAACTGACCATCCCGACATGACCATAGCCGTTTACTGTGGACGTTGAGCAACAAAATAAATCAAATAAAAAAATCAAGTAGGGCAGTTGTCAGTTACTGGCAAAAGTATATGCACTTAATAGTGATTAACCGCTTAGGAGGTGAGCCTGTCCAGGAAGAATGTGGTTAGGTTGACTGACAGTCCCAACATGACCATAGCTGTTTACCATGGACGTAAAGCAAAAAAAACCAAAAAAAAAACAAAACAACAAACGACAACAACTGCTGAAACAGACGAATGAAAATCATGGATTTCTACACATTAGTGTTTCAATTTTGACACTTTAAATATACAGAAACATATTTTTTTCATTGCATTAATATGAGTGAGGTTTTTATCATGATTATGTGTTAATTTTATCTTATTTCATCATCATATATTTGCTACAGTGAAAGGGCGTGTGTGGGGGGAGGTGGGGGGGGGGGGGGGGGGGGGGGGGGAGGGGGAGACTGAGAGACTGTATCAAATATCTGTATGAAAATTGAACAGAAATCACTGTATATATTCAGTTATAAGACTTTTTCTCCCTTCCAAAACAATTTCTAAGGTGTAGCTCTGATGGAACTAGATCTTAAAGATTGTCTTTGGAAGACAGAAAACCAAAGATTGTTTTTGGAAGACAGAAAACCATTTCATTGCTGACTTACACAAGATCAAAGACAGCTAAAACATTCTATAGCTGAATAACACAAGACTGATGTACGGAAGGGTAAACTCCCGTCTTATAACCAAATAAATTTGGTATCTAAGATTTATCATTAATGATTTCATTATAACAGTGCTGGAAAAAAGGGAGATTATTAGTTAATAAAAAGAGGTATTTTTTGTAAAATCTGCCTAGAATAATGTTATTACCATATTCATTTTCTTATAAGATGGAATTAAAATCTTAAAGAGTTCCTTCAAGAGCAAAGAATACGTTCAAAAGAAAGGAACATGGGCCAGACTACGTAGTTTCGGCTAATAAAGCCTCTTCAGTGACCCTGATAATATCTGGTGACGAAACCAGAGAAAAGCATACTGTAATTTCTTAATCACAAGTGGACAGTCGATTATAAGATGGAAGTTTATCCTTCCAAAGTTATCGCAAATATGTAAATCAGTCTTGTGTAATTCAGTTATAAAATGATTTTTTCTGTCCCAAAATAGTCCCAAAAATATAGATCTGTCGTATAAGATGGAGCTAGATCTTTGGGATTGTTTTGGAAGAGAAATCTGCCGTCTTACAGCTGAATGAAGACAGTATCACTTGATGAGGCATTTCAGATCAGGGGTCACAACATGTTTTCGGGGAATTATTATCAAAATGGCCCTTTCCCTTAGCTTTGATTTCACTATATCAGAGCTCTAGGTAAGAGGGAGTATTTGGTGATAATTAGGGATTATTTTTGGTAATTCTGCTTTAAAACGTATGTTGTGATCCCTCATCTGAACCGTCCCGTCAGGACGGTTCAGATGAGGGATCACAACATATGGTTTGGATGAGTAATAAGAAAAATTATCCTTAATTATTAATTACTCCCTCTTTTCTAGAGTTCTGGTTATATTCACTACACATCATGCAATATGTTTAAGGTAAATGGTACACTTTCAGGGGAAGCAACTCTGCCATTTTCATTTTTGCCTGCTTTTCCAAGGGGGGGGGGGGGTCTTCTGTTAAGGGAAAGAATTTGCTTCACTAGGAACAGGTTCTTTCTTTTCAGAAATCCCATTTTGAGAAAGGGCTATGTCATCAAGGGAAGCAAACAGAATGTCACAAAAGTTGTTCCCCTTTGTAAAAATTATGACAAAATATGGACCTGTACCCATTCATCTAAAAAGATGTTATATGTCCAAGAAAAGTTTATATATGATATCATTTTCTTAGAGGACATGTTTCCTGTAGAGAAATAATGTTTATGTCCCCTAAAAATTACTTAATCAGAGACAGTAATGTTTATTTCTTCTAGAAATCACTAAAACATTAAATGTTATTTTTCTCATTGAATTTACTTAATTTTCCTCTCGAAATTTCATAAACGGGGAAAGTAATGTTGGGCCAACTTTTGTGACTTTCTGATTTCTTTCGTGGACAACATGGCGCTTCCAAAATGGGGTTTTCTCTAAAAGGAATGAATTTAATCATAGGGGAGCAAATTCTTTCCTTTAAGAGTTGACCCCAGTTGAAAAGGGATACAAAAATGTAAATTGCAAAGTTGTTGCCCCTGAAGGTGTTCCCATTCACCTTAAATGTGTAGATACCTTTAATTTTGTTTCAGGCAAGGATCACAGCATGTTTGAATTCATTGTCACTTAAAGTATTTATTTAGCTATAAAACAATGTTTTGATCCGAAATAACTAAATAAGTCTTATGAAATTCAGCTGTGAGATGGGTTTTCCCCTTCCAAAACAATCCAAAAACTCTAGAGCTATCTTATAAGATGAATTTTCTGGGATTGTTTTGGAAGGGAAAAGCCCGGTCTTCTAACCAAAGGGTACTGAAAAAGTTTTAATGGGAATTCATTATTAATGTCAGGCCTTTTAAACAGTTAGAGCCTATCATTTGGGACGGATGTTTTTTTATCAGCAGCAAAAACCCTGATCTGACTGCTCCTAAGGAGCAGTCTGATCAGGGTCTTTGCTGTTAGTGACAAAGGTACAAACCATTATCCTGTTAGGAGGAAATGGAAGTCTAAATTCAGGGACAGAAGTCAGTATGGAGGGGATGCAGTTTGTGGGAATTCAGATGAATTGGTCAAGAACTTCAGTGCTTCAAACAGAAATGAAACAGTGATGATAACAAAGCACCTGTAAAGTTCCCACATAGTACAGTACACACTCTGATGATAATCCTTGTAAGGAGCAGTCTGATCTGGGTGTGCAGTGTTTTCTTCAGGCAGTTCTGTCTGATCACTTGGTACTGTTAGTTTGCAAGTTCTTTATTTCATGAAAATCTTATCTTGGAATTTGTTAATATGTTTGGGAATTTTTGACAGTGCATAGAAATTTATTATTTTGCCAGCAGTTGACTGCCAAATTTAGGTGACATAAAACCCCTGCAAAAATTAAGTTGACTACAATATTTAAAGTAAATACTATAACTCATTCAAGCAGAAATATCTGTAATTAAAAGCTTCTCTAATTCATGCATGAATTTGAGTTGTGACATGCAAAAAATGCTGCTTAACACATAATCCAACTGGCAAGGTTTTTGACTAGCCTGCACATTCTTACAGTCTTTCATGCACACCCCAGTATCCCCACACATACCCCACCCTCCTGTTTGATGAGGATGCTTAATGATACAGCTGTCAATTACAATTCATTCTTTGGTCCGATGATGCCATATTATGTTTACTGATAAGTAAACATGTTCTGGGTTACCATACCTTCACTTCATTTGTAGTGAATGGTTAGCCACTATAAAGGAGTGTGATGGATAACTAAGTCTCCAGACCGTGAGCTAGACTGTGCAAGTCCATGAACTGGTTTAAAACGTTGCTGGTCGAATATGCTTTAAGCACCATTTTTGCATGGCGTAGCTAAAGTATTGCATCTTAATTACATATGGCTGCTTTCTGTACATTCATGCCTGAGTAAAAAAGTTTTAATTACATGTTTTCTGCTTCAATAACTTTTCATACCACATTAACCATATTTAATGCCTGGGGGATGTTGCATTTTGTAAAAGGGGGGGGCGTTTTTTTAGAGCCTAGAGTGTAGAAATCTAGCTGTGATAAGCAATATAAAGGTCAGAGGAAGCAAGTCTACTATTTTTAACTCCCTTCTCAGTAGGGGGTCAACTCTTAGAGGAAAGAATTTTCAAAGAATTTGCTCCTCTTAGATCAAATTCTTTCCTTTAAGAGTAGACCCTATTTCAAAGAGCTACCTTATCAAAAAAGGCAAACAGGAATTCATGCCAGTCAATAGAACATTATTTTCGGAAAAGAGGCAGGAGGCGTTTATTAGAGCAGGGGTGTTTATTAGGATTAATATGGTATGCAAAGACTTAAACTAGTCTGCAAGCTACAGTCTTCATTTTGTGAGTATGGACTCCTTAGGACCTATATATGGGTACATATGGTTTTGGGTGTGGATTCCTTCAGCAGTAGGTCATTGTCTGCACAGTATCTCCTGAAGGGACCAAACTCACAATGGTACATCATTAGGAGAGGCGAAAGAGCTTTAGGTTTTGGTGACCTTGACTCCATTTTCAAGGTAACACGACAATAAAAATAAAAAAAATTGTCTCAAAGGTAGGTTCCTGTACTTTGGAATGCATCATAATTTTGATGATCTTTCATCCAAGTTGTTGGAAAGCACTTATAAAAGGGAGTGAATAAGTTTAACTAAAGAGTTTAAATCAAAAAAATATTAGAAAAGTTGTTTTTTGCAAGGGATTTCCTAACTCTACTTCGCACACCAGTTAGCGCTATATTTAGTTCACGCCAAAAATAGATAACGCAGCTGAGGTCATGCTGCATTGCATTTTGGGATAGTTTTAACCCATCCACCATGCCAGGACCTCTAGGAGAGCTCAGGACAAGGGAAAATTGACCTTTGGAGAATGGCATTAGAAATCGCGCACTTATAGACATAATAAACATAGTTATTTTTAGAACTGGAATTCCAACGAAAGAAAATAAACCAAAAGGGAAAACGACTATTTTCTTCAACATCTGACGAGTTTCTCAGTAGCAACAAATTCAGAAAAATAAGAGAATTCAATACTGCTCAGAAAAAGACGAAATTATTTTGTGGACATAATTGTTATCTCTAGTACAGGAACCTACCTTTAAAGAACTTTTGTGACTATTAGAAGGGATTGCTGGATTTTAACCAAACTTTCACAAAAACATGTATTTTGAGAATGTGCAGAGCTGATTAGGCTTTTTTTTTTTTTACATTGACCCTATTTTCTATTGTTTCTTAGTATATGTAAAATGTTTTTTCTGCACCCTGTCCTGAACCAAATTGTTCTTACCAAACTAGCACTGAATCATGTTTTAAAGGTCACAGGTGGTCTTAGTATGTTTACAAATGGCTTGTCTGCTTCATATGTCGTGAACAAGATATCAGATTCTTACCAAACTAGCATTGAGTTATCCATTGGAGAGGACTCAGAGTTTATAAGGTTTTTGTGTCCTTGATCCCATTTTCAAGATCACAGCAGGTCTTAGTATATTTAATGGTGGCTTTTCTGCACCCTATCTTCTGTATCAAATGTTGGATTCTTACCAAACTAGCATGGAATCATCAGGAGATGCTGCAGAACTGAATAAATAGTCAGAGCTCTGAATAGCTGTTTAATGTATGTTGATGCATATGGGTGCATTTGCAGATTTTCCAGCATTTTTACAGAGGGCAAGAGAATTGGGTCCACTCTGAAAGGAAAGAATTTGCTCAAGTAAAAGCCGTGTGAAAATGAAAAAGGCAGAATTTCTCCCCCGAATGTGTATGTCTAAACACCTTAATAAATGTAGATAAGCCGTGACATGATAAAACCAACAAAATGGCATGAGCCCAATGCAAAGACTCAGATCAGCCTTGGCATCTGCCCAGTCTGATCAGAGTTTTTCACTGTCGGCATGGAGGTAGCTTAGAGATTTCATTACCATTTAAACTCACAGTGAAGACTCCGATCAGACTGGGCAGATGTCCAGGCTGATCTGAGTCTTCACTGGGCACACATGCCACTTTGTTGGTTTTGTCGTGTCGCATATTATGTGAGTTTTATTTTTAAATATTTTATGTGTTCCATTTTCTGTGATATTATAAGTATTCAAGATGTTGTACCATATTTAATCTGATTTTCCAACAGATGCATGAGCAATCATTGTAGACTCAGGGCAGACTGCTCCAGTAAAGGATCTGCAGTCTGCACACTAATTACATGGTTTTAGTAGAATTTAAAGAGTAAATACTCTTCAGGAACTGACTGAATCAGATCCCAAACCCTATCCCCAACATCAAAGGGAAAGATTGACAAAGACATTCCAACAAACAATAAATTACAAGTGATAAGCTGAGTCAGCAGCTCTTTCCCAAATAGGTGGCAACTCAGCTATCTTTACTGAACTAAACAATTTAGACCAACAGAAGGGTTAAAATGAAAACACAATAAGTTAAACAGCACCGAACATAAAACAAATGCAACCGCAATGAAAGTACCGCCTTCGAACGGTCAGTAATACATGTAACTACTGGGGGGTTTAAACCGGTTTTACTGGGCCCAAACCTTCACCCTCACCCTCCACCGTGGTGCACACATGTACCACACAACAGGCTAAACAAATTATATGTAAAACATTGAACAACTATATTTACCTATTTTCTATTTTTATTATAGAAGGGTTAAAATGAAAACACAATAAGTTAAACTGCACCGAACATAAAGCAAATGCAACCACAATGAGAGTACCGCCTTGGGACGGTCAGTAATAATTATTGGGGGGTTTAAACCGGTTTCACTAGGCCCAAACCTTCACCCTCACCCTCCGCCGCGGTGCACACAATTTGTTGGTAGTTCGGTTCGGTCCCCTAACTCATCAGAGAGTCATCACGGGCAACAATTAAAATCAAGAATAGACTGTGATGACGCAAGGATGAGGACTCGACAGCAAAAACATGTTGAGACACCCGGAGATCCCTGGGGCGTCAGCAACACCACTAGAACACTGGAGCAAAAGAAGACCCCCAGTTGAACCCCGGTGGGCCAAGAAACAGACAAACATCCGGCCCCAACCAACTAATATATAGCTTTATGTAGGGGCTATCATAGAGTCTGAACCCAGACCCACCGGCGTGCAATTAAAGAGGACAGCAAAGTTGTTAACCTTGATTGGGTTAACCACTAAGCATGCCGACTGTCGCATTACATCTATGTTATAGCCAATGCGTTTAAATCGCATAGTAATTTTCTCAAAGAAGCCTGGTTAGAATGTGTGCTGTGTACAGTTTCACTGCCCCTGAAATTGTTGAGTTTATATTTTTTTTGTACCTATACGTAAAAATTCTAAATGTTAGGACAGATAGGTATGAGCTGTTGTTGTTCTAATTCCCATAACAATGTTCCCCAAGAGGCTGAAGGAATAAAATCCATAACTTGCACCTAGTCTGTACATTAAGCCGTAGCAAACACTGCAAACCCAGATCAGACTGCTCCTTTAGAGCAGTCTGATCAGGGTCTACACTGTTTGCCATTCCATCTGCAACTTTTGGGCACAAAACTGCATTGAAAAACCTATCCGTTCAACTTGAAGGAGGGATAGATGACTTGTGATTTTATGTCATTTTGAACAGTATTTCAGTCATGTCAGGACAATGGGAGGATGATAATGAAAGGGTGTGTGTAATGGAACTCCTTTAATGGTTGAGAAGATTTGCGCCTTCAGCAGGAATCAAAGCAGGACCTCTAGACAAGTAGGTCAGCATTTAACCCATTGAGCTACTGGGGTTCCATGTTTTTGGAAAATTACAGTCTCTGTAATCAGTTTAAGTGTCCCAATTTTTATAAAATTTTATGATACACAATGTTTATTGCGTGACAAGTTTAGTATGGGAACACCCAGGTGCAAATAATGGGTGTTCAGACCACCTCACAAATCAGGAGCTTTTCTGTTGACTTTATCAAATGGAACAATCCAAAAACGTGATAAAATATTGGTTTTGCCTCCCCAAATTTCATAATGTTGCCACATCATGTGATTTCCAACAATGGGGCATGGGTGACAAGCAAAGGCTCTGTTCAGACTGCACTTAAGTCCAGTTAAGTGCAGTCTGATCACAGCCTTTGCTTTTCACATCAGCCATCTATTGCAGTTATCAGAGCCATAGAGCCAACTGTGAGATCTCTGATCATCCTATATACCGTATACGCGGTAATTTTCGCGGTCTTCCAATTTATTCTGGTATTTCATGGTCACTATGAAACTACGAAAATTAAAAAAACACCAAATATTTTCCTTTTTCTGATAAACTGTCTTCAGTAAACCCAATGTCCGTTTGCCTTGGTAATTTCGACACATTTCATTAACAGGTGTAACCATCGACTCCTTGACAATGCTGATTATAATTAAGACATACATGCAATTAAAATCTGAGGAGGGGTTCATGCAAAACTATGACACGCTAACTGATTACACGACAATATTACATGGTTATTGATTCTGCCAATCAACTCTATAATTGCTGATGACACCTCTAGCTGTTTTATTCACAGCCAATATACAATTATTGTCTTCTGGGTTATGTACAGAATTATCAGAGTAATAAATGGTCGAACTAAATTACTTCTTTGTTACTTTCCTGTGAATACTTTGACATTTTTATACATGCACTTTTAATTTTTGCGCACAAGTCAGACCGCGAAAATTAAAAATCGCGAAAATTAGTGCTCATATTTTGGACCCAAAACCGCAAAAATTTGAACCGCGAAAATTACCGCATATACGGTAAATGAGACAGATGATCTGAATATCATATGACGAAATTGCCACATTGTTGGAAGTCACATGCCGTGGCTCATTCAGTTTGATTTCTGTCTGCAATGACATACATTGTATGTTTTGGAATGTAGAAATAATTATCTGAATCATCATCAAAGACCTCCTTTGTTTGGTAAACACACGTCCATTTTCACATGGAAATGGAGAAAAAAATTGAAGGTCTGCAAATGAATTCCAAAATATAACAACACTGGTTGACTCGTAACGTAGTCAGCTATAAAGCAATGTTTTTCCATCTCTAAAATGACCCCACATATAAAAAAATCTGTCGTACAAAATTTTGCTGTGAGATGGGGTTTTCCCGTCCAAAAATATTCCAAAAATCTTGATCCATCTTTTTAGATGGATCAAGATATTTGGGATTCGTTAGGAAAGGGAAAAGCCCTGTCTAATAACCAAAGATATATGAGCCACAGCACGACAAAACCAACAAAGTGGTTGTGCGCCCAGCGCAGACTCAGATCAGTCTGGTCATTCGCCCAGTCTGATCAGACTCTTCTCTAAGCGCTTAAAGAATAGCTAAGCTAAGAGTCTAAGCTATCTCCATGGGGACAGCAAAGACTCTGAACCGACTGGGCGGTTTTCTCGTGTTGCGGTTCAGCTCAAAATAGGGAGAAGTCAGCCAGTTAAGGGGACTATTTCTCCCAAATCGCTCTCTAGGCTGAGCCCTGCTGGGTGGCTGCCCAGGCTGATCTGAGTCTTTGGTAGGTGCACATACCACTTTGTTGGTTTTATTGCATCACACTCATTTAATTGTTTTGATTGTCATGCACCTGATGTTACTTCTGATAGGGCACTTAATGCATTGCTCACTGATGTGAAGTATTAAAATGGTAATGGATGGATGATCTGTTTTATGACATAATTTTTATATTCATGAACAAATTGTCACTGCATGAGCAGATCATATTATTACTCAGCACTTATGTTTATTTCAGAAAAGTACAGTTTTTATGTGCAAGAAATGCAAAAGAAAGAAGAAGAAAAATGAAAGACACATCGAAATCTGTTGGTGCAAAAGCTTTTGCACAAATAGGTTTGAATTCACTATGGTGCTTTGTTTGCATTTGGAGTGACATGAAATAAAGATTATCAAATATATACAAATACATGTATTCTATATCAGGCCCATATGCAGACTTTTGAAAATGGGGGTGTGAATGTCAGGTGATTCTCAAAGGGGCGTATGAAAGTTAAAAAAACACACTTAGACTTTGAAGCTAACTTTAGGTGTGGGAACTCAGTTTTTGGCAGAAAACTGCATGAATTTGAAATAATTTGCCAATTATTAAGGGAATGTGTTCACACCTCTTTGCATGGGCCTGTATATGAATATGCAAAATATAAGGACACATTAACCAACAACTGTTATCCTAAATTCATGAACACTTTAGGGGCCCAAAATGAAAAAAGTTGAATGCCCTTGATTAGGCTGCTCCTGAAAGGTATAATCAGAATTGGGTCTACACTGTTTGCTTGGGTATGTATTTCCAGATATTTAGATGTTTTTATGGGTTTTGGTTTATCTGAGTTGTTCATGTGCCATTTTACGAGTTACTCCTTTTGACGCTGTACAGCTCACATGTGATTTTGTTTGTCATAGATCATTGTTTCATCCTTTATGCAAAACTTGAACACCCGATTTGAATTAGTGGATAACTGTATTCAAAATTGTCACATAGGAAGGTAAATCGTCAGTTTTATGGTTGCAAATTCTGTTTTACGGCTCCGCGCAGAGGTAAAATGTCGGTTTTATGGTCGCAAATTCCATTTTACGGCTCTGCACCAGCGCCTGCACTACCAAAATGGAATTTGCACCCATAAAACCGACGATTTGCAGAGCTGTAAAACGGAATTTGCAACCATAAAATCGACAATTTACCTCCCCAAATGACAATTTTCAATATAGTTATCCCCATTCTAATGCACTTTTCCACATTTTCATCTTTCAAAGTGTACTTCTTTGCACCCATTGCAAGCACTTTCAGCAATGTAAAACCAAACGTCAGCCAATGAGAAGCGACGTTTTATAATGATGTCGGGTTTGCGACAGTATATCGCAGAATGTACTGTTGCAAATTTTTGACTTTATCCAATCAGACATATCCCGGTCTGGCCACATACTTTCTTTTCTCCTTCCGCTGATTCAAGAAGGGCAGTTGTCAGTTACTGGCGAAAGTATGTGCACTTAGTACTGGTTAACCGCTTAGGAGGTCTAAGCCTGCCCAGGAATAGTGTGGTTAGGTTAACTGACCGTCCCGACATGACCATAGTTGTTTACCGTGGACGTTAAGCATCAAATCAACCAACCAACCAATCAGACATCGCGTTAAATTTGTATGTGCATTAGAATACTCTATCTGTTCAGCTATCAAACGGGTTTCTCCTCTCTAGAGTGACCCCAAATATCTAAATCAGTTTTATGAAATTCTGCTACAAAATGGTTATTCTCTTCCACACAGTGCCAAAAATAAAGATCCATCTTATAAGATGGATCTAGATTTTTGGGATTGTTTTGGAGAGTTAAGATGGATCTTTATTTTCAGGATTGTTTTGGCAGGGAAACACCTCGGATCCATCAAAACCAAAGACATACAGTATTTGTGGAACATCAGGATTGGACATCACATTATTCACATAGTCTAACCTGGTCTTCCATATACATTGAGGTTAATGGCATTTTTAGCTCACCTGAGCCAGCGGCTCCGGGGGAGCTTATAGGATGGTAAGGCTCCGTCGTCCGTCGTCCGTCCGTCGTCCGTCCACAATTTCAAACGACTTCTCCTCTGAAACCGCTGGGCCAATTATAACCAAATTTCATATGCAGCCTCTAGGGAACTTAGGAACGAAAAGTTGTTCAAACGGTCCTGGTCACATGACCAACATGGCTGCCACGCCCATATATGGTAAAAACCTAGAAAAATCTTCTTCTCCAGAACCGATAGGCCGATGGCCTTGAAACTTGGTATGTAGCATCGGGCATGCGAGTTTTACCAAGATTGTTCAAATTATGACCTTGGGTTGACCTTGACCTTTTTTATGGTAAGGTCAAATTTGCTTTCTGTAGCTTTTATATGGGAAAATGCTAGAACATAAGATTTCTTGGAAACGGTTAAAGATTTTGACCTGAAAATTGGTATTTACAGTCATCTTAATGAGTACATGAAAATTTGTGCATACAAGAGGTCAAGGTCATTTTTTGACCTTTGACCCTGGTCTCTCATATTTTAACAATTTCACACATCTCCTCAAAAGTCACTGGGCTATTTGTAACCAAATTTCATATAGAGCCTCTAGGGGCTGAGGGAATGAAAATTTGTTCAAACGGTCTTCGTCACATGACCAAAATGGCCGCCACGCCCATATATGGTAAAAACCTGTAAAAATCTTCTTCTCCAGAACCAATAGGCCGTTGGCCTTGAAACATAGTATGTAGCATCAGGTATGCAAGCACTTCCAAGATTATTCAAATTATGACCTTGGGTTGACCTTGACCTTTTTTACGGTAAGGTCAAATTTGCTTTCTATAGCTTTTATATGGGAAAATGCTAGAACATAAGATTTCTTAGAAACTGTAGAAGATTTTGACCTGAAAATTGGTATGTTCAGTCATCTCAATGAGTTCATGAAAATTTATGAGTACAATAGGTCAAGGTCGTTCATTGACCTTTGACCCTGGGCTCTCATATTTTGACAATTTCACACATCTTCTCATCAGCCACTGGGCCAATTGTAACCAAATTTGATATAGAGCCTCTAGGGGCTGAGGGAATGATTTTTTTAGCTCACCTGAGCCAGCGGCTCCGGGGGAGCTTATAGGATGGTAAGGCTCCGTCGTCGTCCGTCGTCCGTCCGTCCACAATTTCAAACGACTTCTCCTCTGAAACCGCTGGGCCAATTATAACCAAATTTCATATGCAGCCTCTAGGGAACTTAGGAATGAAAAGTTGTTCAAACGGTCCTGGTCACATGACCAACATGGCCGCCACGCCCATATATGGTAAACACCTAGAAAAATCTTCTTCTCCAGAACCGATAGGCCGATGGCCTTGAAACTTGGTATGTAGCATCGGGTACGGGAGTACTACCAAGATTGTTCAAATTATGACCTTGGGTTGACCTTGACCTTTTTTACGGTAAGGTCAAATTTGCTTCCTTGTGCTTTTATAAGGCAAAATGCTAGAACATAAGATATCTTGGAAACTGTTGAAGATTTTGGGATAAAAATTGGTATCTACAGTCATCTTAATGATTACATGAAGATTTATGAGTGCAAGAGGTCAAGGTCATTCTTTGACCTTTGACCCAGAACTCTGATATTTTGACAATTCCAAACAATCTCCTCAAAAGCCCCTGGGCCAATTGAAACCAAATTTCATATAAAGCCTCCAGGAGTTGAGGGAACAAAAACTTATTCATACGGTCCAGGTCACATGACCAACATGGCCGCCACGCCCATATATGGTAAAAACCTTTAAAAAACTTCTTCTCAAGAACCAATTGACCGAGGGCCTTGAAACTTGGTATGTAGCTTTGGGTACTTGAGTACTGTCAAGATTGTTCAAATTATGACCATGGGTTGACCTTGACCTTTTTTACGGCAAGGTCAAATATGGGAAAATACTAGAACATAAGATTTCATGGAAAGTTTTGAAGAGATATGCCTAAGAATTGGTATATACAGTTATCTTAATGAGTACATGAAGATTTGTGAGTACAAGAGGTCAAGGTCATTCTTAGACCTTTGACCCAGAACTCTCATATTTTGACAATATCAAACAATCCCCTAAAAAAAAAACTGGGCCAGTTGTAATGAAATTTCATATAAAGCCTCCAGGGATCGAGGGAATGAAAATTTGTTCGAACAGTCCAGGTCACATGACCAACATGGCCGCCAGGACCATATAAGGTAAAAACCTTTAAAAATCTTCTTCTCCAGAACCAAATGACCGATGGCCTTGAAGCTTGTTATGTAGCTTTGGGAATTCCAGTACTATCAAGATTGTTCAAAATAATGACCTTGGGTTAACCTTGACTATTTTACTGCAAGGTCAAATGTGGGAAAATGCTAGAACATAAGATTTCATGGAAAGTTTTGAAGATTTATGCCTAAAAATTGGTATATACAGTCATCTTAATGAGTACATGAAGATTCATGAGTACAAGAGGTCAAGGTCATTCTTTGACTTTAGACCCAGAACTCTGTCATTTTGACAATATCAAACCATCTCCTCAAGAGCCCCTGGGCCAATTTTGAAACCAAATTTCATATAGAGCCTCCAGGGGGTTAAGGGAATGAAAATTTTTTCAAACGTCCAGGTCACATGACCAACATGTCCTCCATGCCCATATATGGTTAAAACCTTTAAAAATCTTTTTCACCAAAACCAATCGACTGATTGCCTTAGAGTAACTTACCCTAGAGTACTGAGGCTGAATGGACCCAGGTGAGCTACAGGACCAATGGTCCTCTTGTTCTTTTATATTGTTCAATTTTTATGCTGCTGTTATGTTACATATGAGCCGAAATCAACAAAATGGCATGTGTGCAGAACAAAGACTCAGATCAGCCTGGGAATCTGCCCAGTCTGATCAGAGTCTTTGCTTTGCACTTAGTCTCAGCTACCTCCATGGAGGCAGCGAAGACTCTAATCAGACTGGGCTAATGCCCAGGCTGATATGAGTTTTCGCTGGGCACACATGCCACTTTGTTGGTTTTGTCGTGTTGCAGCTCATATAATGAGCCACTTATTGTAAGGTGGGTTTACTCGGTGACATGTTGCATGACATGCATCATGCAACCTTTTTTGCTAGACAATAAGACCTGTTACATGCAACAAATGTGTCATGCAACATATGTTGTTGGGGTGTTTACACAGTGACACATGTTCCATGTTTAAGGTTTATGTTGCTGGTCACTAGCTCCTGTATAAGTTAATAGAATAAAGTATATTTATTTGATAAGCGTAGATTATTATAGATGTAAATATTAAATGCAGATGTTATGCAGATTGATTAGATATAATTATTGTATGCAGATGTTATGCAGATTGATTAAGTTACCTGTTACAGAGAGGTGGAGGTTATTGTTCATGTTTGTGCCACTGTAAATTTAGTCTACTTACGTACACTGTACTGGCAATTTGTGTAAGTCGAATGGGTCCACTTTCATGGGAGACAACTTGTTCATTTTTGTCTCCCTTCTCAGTGGGGCTCAATTCTTAAATGAAAGAATTTGCTCCTTTAGGAGCAAATTCTTTCCTGTAAGAGTAGACTCCCATTTCAGAAAGGCTTCATACTCGAGCAAAGCAAACAGGAATTCACAAAATTTGTTTCCCTTTGTTGAAATGGTGGAAAATCCATACAAGGTAACACCCCCTGGAGAATGACAAACAATGCAGGCCCTGATCAGACCATCTCTTAGAAGCATTCTGATATGGGTTTTCAATGTATACCTTATTTATTTGGTTATAAGAGTTTCAAATTACTGCAAATGTGTGAATCAGTCCTGTGTAATTCAGCTATAAAGTGGGGTTTTCTCTTCCAAAAAATCCCAAAGATCTAGATCCATCTTATAAGATAGATCTAGATCTTTGGGACTGTTTTGGAAGGGGAAAAACCCATTTTATAACCGAAGAAATATGGTATAACCTTCTGTCTCGTCAGTATTTGAATTGGAACAGTAGTCTTTACTTTAATTTGCAGATTTACTGTTGTGAGAATGTACATCATGAGAGTAATTTTTACTAGAAAATGAATTTGTTTTCTTTAAATATCCCTTTTTAAGTTTGCACATGCAAAAGTACAGGAATACTGATTGGCCACATGTTGCTTTGCAATGCATTTGTCCAGGTTAAAAAAAAAGGCCCATAATTTTCAGTGATGGATTTTTAGTCACAGGACATATGCAGAGAGGAATTATAGAAATAATCCTTATATGTCCATGTGTGCATTTATCTGGCCCTCAAATTGTCCTTCCATCTGTCCAAAATCTTTTCCCCAGGTCTTCTCTTACATTTATCATCAATTGATTTGAAAGTTTTATGTTGTATAATAATGATAATTGAGCCGCGGCAGTCAACAAAACCAACAAGGTGGCATGTGAGCTCAAGGAAGGCTCAGATCAGCCTGGGCATCTGCCCAGACTGGTCAGAGTCTTTGCTGTTCCCATGAATCTAGCTTAGACCTGTAGTTACCTTTAAACCCATAGTGCCCAGCAAAGACTCAGATCAGCCTGGGCATCTGCCCAGTCTGATCAGAGTCATTGCTGGGCACTCATGCCACTTTGTTGGTTTTGTTGTGTAGTGGCTCATATTATGAAGATGTGCATGGTCTAATTTTAACAGAGTTATGGCTGTTGCTGAGTCAGACCTTTCATAGTCAGGATTCAGATCTGTCGAATTCATGATGGGCAAAGAATAATCTCCACAATGATTGGATTGACTTCAAATTATGCAGAATGTTTTTGCCATGATCTGAAGATATGCATGTGATTTTGTCATATTTTTAGCTCACCTGAGCCAGCGGCTCCGGGGGAGCTTATAGGATGGTAAGGCTCCGTCGTCCGTTGTACGTCGTCCGTCGTCCGTCCGTCGTCCGTCCACACTTTCAAACAACTTCTTCTCTGAAACCACAGGGCCGATTGTAACCAAATTTCATATAGAGCCTCCTGGGACCTTAGGAACAAAAAGTTGTTCAAACGGTCCTGGTCACATGACCAACATGGCCGCCATGCCCATATATGGTAAAAACCTGAAAAAATCTTCTTCTCCAGAACCAATAGGTCGATGGCCTTGAAACTTGGTATTTAGCATCGGGTACACGAGTACTACCCAGATTGTTCAAATTATGACCTTGGGTTGACCTTGACCTTTTTTACGGTAAGATCAAATTTGCTTCCTTATGCTTTTATATGGCAAAATGCTGCAACATAAGATATCTTGGAAACTGTAGAAGATTTTGGCCTAAAAATTGGTACATACAGTCATCTTAATGACTACATGAAGATTTATGAGTACAAGAGGTCAAGGTCATTCTTTGACCTTTGACCCAGAACTCTCATATTTTGACAATTTCAAACAATCTCCTCAAAAACAACTAGGCCAATTGTAACCAAATTTCATATAGATCCTCCAGGGGTTGAGGGAATGAAAATTTGTTCATACGGTCCAGGTCACGTGACCAACATGGCCACCACGCCCATATATGGTAAAAACCTTTAAAAATTTTCTTCTCCAGAACCAGTAGACTGATGGCCTTGAAACTCGGTATGTAGCATTGGGTACTCAAGTACTATCAAGATTGTTCAAATTATGACCCTGGGTTGACCTTGACCTTTTGTACGGCAAGGGCAAATATCGAAAAATGCTGGAACATGAGATTTCATGGTAAGTTTTGAAGATTTTGGCCTAAAAATTGGTGTATACAATCATCATAATGAGTACATGAAGATTTGTGAGTACAAGAGGTCAAGGTCATTCTTTGACCTTTGACCCAGAAATCTCAGATTTTGACAATTTCAAACTATCTGCTCTAAAACCACTGGGCCAATTGAAACCAAATTTCATATAGAGCCTCAAGGGGTTGAGGGAATGAAAAATTTTCTAACGGTCCTGGACACATGACCAACATGCCGCCACGCCCATATATGGTAAATACCTTTAAAAATCTTCTTCTCCAGAACCAATTGACCGATGGCCTTGAGACTTTGTATGTAGCATTGGGTACTTGAGTACTATCAAGATTGTTCAAATTATGACCTTGTGTTGACCTTGACCTTTTTACAGCAAGGTCAAATATGGGAAAATGGTAGAACATAAGATTTCATGGAAAGTTTTGAAGATTTTGGCCTAAAAAATTGGTATATACAGTTGTCTAAATGATTTCATGAAGAATTATGAGTACAAGAGGTCAAGGTCATTTTTTTACCTTTGATCCAAATCGCTCATATTTTGACATTTTCAACCATTTCCTCAAAAGCCAAAGGGCCTATTGTGAACACATTTCATATAGAGCCTCCAGGGGTTGATTGAATGAAAATTTGTTCAAACGGTCCAGGTCACATGACCAACTTGGCCGCCATTACCACTTATGGTATAAATCTTTAATATGTTTCTTCTCCAGAACCAATACACCTATGGCCTTGAAACTTGGTAAATAGCATGGAGTACTAGAGTACCACCAAGACTGTTCAAATGGTGACCTTGGGTTTACCTTGACCTTTTTTGCGGCATGGTCAAATATGGGAAAATGCTAGAACATAAGATTTCATGGAAAGTTTGAAGATTTTAGCCTAAAAATGGTATATATGGTTGTCTTAATAAGTACATGAAGATTTATGAGTACAAGTGGTCATGGTCATTCTTTGACTTTTGACCCAAAACTCATATTTTGACAATTTCAGACATGATAAGTAAAAGCCACCTTGCCAATTGTTCAGGTGAGCGATTCAGGGCCTCATGGCCCTCTTGTTGAAGTTATGACCCTTTTATCAATTACTTTTGAACGGTTTGACTGAGAGAGCGGATTTTTGGTATGATATGAGTACTTGATATGTTGATAATTGTGATCATGGATCAGATCTGCTTTGATGATTATTTACAGTTATTCCCTCCTTTTGTTGTGACTGATTTAGCAAGAATGGGCGACATAGGGGTCCCTTTCAGGGGTCAGTGTTGTCATTGTTGTTGTCAGCAATGTTTATCCATTGCATTTAGCTCCATTTCTCAGAGACTAAGAGACCTGTTGTGATGAAACTTCACACAGGCTTACATCATGACATTGTCTTTGCAACATGTGTCATTTCCAGTTGAAGGTCTGACATTGATCTACTTACCATGCTCTGTTGAACATAGCCAAATTTATGTCTACCCACTGTGTTTAGCTCAGTTTCTCATATACTAAGAAATCTTTTGTACAAAAACTTCATCTACGTTTACATCATGACATCATCTATGGCACACTAGTGTTGTTTGCTGACCTTAACCTACTTTCTACGCTCTGTGGAACATAGCCAAATTTATGTTTACCCACTGCATTTAGCTCCATCTCTCATAGACTAAAAGATCTTTTGTGATGAAATTTCACATAAGCATGTAATCATGACATTTTCTCTGCAATGCTTCATCGACCTTGACCTACTTTTTCTTCTGTTGAACATGGCCAGTAGAGAAGTTGAGAGAAAAAATATTTTGCAGTCCCAACATAGCCTTCAGCGGATTTCTTGTTAGGTAATAGATATTCCCTTAAAGTTAAAAAGATAACTCCAAAATTATCCATGTTAGGAGTTTGAATTAATTGCATTGTTCATGAAAAAATAAGCAGACAATTCATTTTCCTTATATTCATCAGACTCATTAGAGTTATGGTCCTTGTTATTTTGTCATTGTGTTACACCATCTTGATATTTTTGGCATTCTATAATGGTCTGAAGCGTTTATCTCCTGTTATACCTTGGGACAAATTTTGTAAATATATGTCAGACAGAATTATGCCCCGCTATAAACCAAAGTATTTTACAACTTCCAAGGGAGCCGGTTTTGTCTTGTCTGTGACTAGCAGAAGGGAGACATGCTATGACAGCATAAACTTTGTGTCGAGTTTCCTGGTTCAGCTCTTTTGTTACAATGCGGAGACAGGTGAGACATAGCATTCTGCAAAATTCTTGCTGACTGCCGGTATATATATATTTGGTTATGTTTCATCTATAGCTACCTAATCATATCCACTGAAACTGAATGAAAGGCCATTTCAAAGGTGTAGTATTGAACATGGAGTGGGGTCATGGAGTGGGGTCTTGGAGCTCAGCTTTAAAATGATCCTAAATACTTGGGCAGACATTCCTAAGCAAACAGTGTAGGCAGACCCCTGTCAGGAGCAGTCTATCCGGGGTCAACACTGCCTTTCTGCCACAACATTTTAGGCTCATACTAAATAGTATAATCAAATGGTCAGGGTTTAAAATGAATTACGGCAATTGCTCATGGTGTCCCGACTTTAAGGAGATCTATGGTATGCAACTTTTAAATTCGGATATATTAATATGCAGGCCTTCTGCAGCTTGTCTGAGTCTTTTTCCCAGAGAGCAAGTAAATGCTGTTAGCAGACAGGTTATGTAACATTCATGTGTCAAAACTAAAACCAGAAATCACTGATGGATGTTTTTATTTAATTGATTTAAAGATCAGAATGCAGATATTAACCAGTTGAAGAGTTTCATATGGTCTGATGCCTTTATTAAAACTAGACAGTTTGTGGCACTCCTTATAATTGAACAATTGATGCATGCATGTTCTAAAACTACTGTAAAATTTACAAAGATTGTAATGTAAACCTCTAAGCAGACAGTGCAGACCCTGATCAGGCTGAATGAGCAGTCTGGTCTGTGTCTACCCTGTTTACCATTCCATCTGTATCTCTTAGATGCTTTTCTGCAGTCAAGAACAAACGTCCTGTTCAATTTGAGAACTGTTTGGTACAAATTTTTTGGTGTCCCAATTTCTAGAATTATACAGTAGACTCCATAACTCCACTGCATGCTCCACCCCAACACTCCACTCTATGTTCCACTCTATGCCCATTACAAAGGTTGGATGATGCATGACCTATGGCCTTTTATTTGATACCAAGGAGATGGAGAAACCGAGGTATATAATGGGAATCATCTTCTAGAAGAGCTAAATATGTGAGATTTGAAAAAAATATGGGAATCAAGAAGAGCAAAATTGAGAGTTTGCCTCACTTAGTGAAACTTGGCATATATGGAAACAAGATAGTAAGGTGGAGCTAAAATGCCATGCAAGTATGATTAAACTTGGCATTTGGTATCCTACCGATATTGGCTGAAGGTATGACAATTCCATATTGCATTTGCTGCACACATGCTGTTTTTTTTTTTCATTTTTTTTTCACTCTAAGACTATTTATCTTAGCTTTCCGTTGAACTCTCTTTCTCTCACTGGAAGTTCACTTGCAAAAATCTAAAATGTCTCAAGGGGCTTTTGAAACCCCAAACAATCCATAAGCCCTCCCTCACCTGCATTGCTGACTGTGAGGCCTAGGTCATGCATTTATTGTAATAATTCTAAATATTGAGACATATAAGTATTTGCCATTCCATCTGCATTTTTAGGACACTTTACTGTATTAAAAACAATTAATAGGCCAGTTCCAGGTGTCCCAATTTCTAGAATATTTATGGTATAATGTGTTTGAGATTCAGGTCTATGCCAAATTCATATTGGGCAATCATAAGTACAGATAAGCTATGCTGCCTGACCACAGCCGTTGTTGAGTTTATGATTCTGTGTTCAGATCCCTGTGCACATCTCAAACAAAAATCAATTTAAAACAATAATACCATATGCAATTATGAGAGGGGAGGTTACCCTTCCAGAATTAATGCAGATAATGTAAATCAGTCTTGTGTAATTAAGATATAAAATGCTTTTTCACTTCCAAAACAATCTCAAAAAATTTAGATCCATCTTAGAAGATGGATCTAGATTTTCATGATTGTTTTGGAAGAGAAAGAACGCTTTCTTATAACCGAAGAAATACAGTCAGCTGATACACACAGTAGTGTTTCTGAGTTATATAGTCATATTTTTTTTTCTTTTTAATTGTCAAATTGAATATGTACAGTATTCCTCAAAATTATTGAGAATTGCATTTTGGCTTTCAGCTGTTAGCAATGGGTGTTCAACAATAAAGAAAACAAAAGAATCTCATTGTTAAGTTTGATATACAAATATGACAATTTCATGTATTTTCTTTGCATCTGTGTTTGGTAAATATGAGCCCTATAAAATTATGTCCCTTGATTTTGACTATGTTTAGCTATACTATCTTTGCTGGAGATAGACTGTCACATTGGAAATACTTTATTTTCTTCATTCACATTGACATACTTTATTTTCTCCATTGCTGACCATCAGCAACATTATTAACCCATTGCATTCTGGGTATTTATTGTCGTCTGCTGAAATTGTCGTCTGCATCAAAAATCAAGAATATTTTGACAATATTGGTGTAACTAACTCTTGTAGAAATGATGTCTAGGCAGCAAACGGTTTGGACCTCAGATCAGGCCCCACGTTTGTGGGGCCTGATCTGGATCCAAACTGTTTGCCCAGATACCCCTAAAGGGGTATCCCGAATGGAATGGGTTAAGGGTGTCTTTAATATTTTTCATGGTTCAATGTTACTAATTTCAGTTTCTGAGACAGGGACTGGCAATTATTTAAAAGCACATGAAAAATATTGAACGCATTAGAAATGGCAAAATTCTTGATATGTTAATGATATGAACAATATATTTCTGTCAAGGTATGGATAATCATGTCAATGACCTCCCTAAACCACGTTTATTAAGCCTCTCAAAAACTGCGGGTTGTTTTCAGTTTCCGTCGAGATGTGTAAAATAATAAATCACAGCAACATACCCTTAGCCGAAATTGCAGTTTTTTTTTTCTCTTAGGCTATACTGGGCACTTTTCCGAAATGTTTATATGCCAGCAGCATCTATAGCTGACGAGATCACAAAAATGCCATTTTCAAAGCGACCACTATTTATCTTTGGGTTAGTAAAGTATTCAGAATTGCTTGCTTCGTCATTTACATTTCTACAATGCTTGGTTTTATTTGGTAGGGGTACATAATTTTCCGGTCGGCCAAAAAGTCTCTGGGTGGCACAATTCAAGGGCAGATAACATTTGAGACTGAAACTTATGAGTAATACTGGTATGCTAAACCTTCCACAGAGAGACGTTGTTAACTAAATAACAAAACTGTAAAGTCTGTACATGGTCTGTTAACTACTATTGCTAAAGTTTCACTTTGCAAAAAAATTCTCAATAATTTTGAGAAATACTACGTGTATTTATTTTGATGGTTCAAAGGATTTCAAATTAATTGGTTCAGTTGTTGATACCCTGCAGCACGGCTCATCAAACCAGAACTAATGAAATGTTTACATTTTGTTAAAAGTCATTGCTTGGGAATATAATTAATCATTAGGTGTAATGCTTGTTTTTTGATCAGTATAAACTGGAAACTTTGAATATCATGGTCATTATTACTACAGTTGAGGCAACTGCATTATCTTATCTCAAACACTTATATCTCAAAGTATCTATCCTCTTATATCAAAGAATATAAATGTAGTTAGGACATATATCCTATCTTTACTAAAGTAGATACATTTCAATTAAAATCTTAAAGAGTTCCTTCAAGAGCAGGGAACACATTCAGAAGAAGGAACATGTGCCAGACTATGTAGTTTCGGGTAATAAAGCCTCATCAGTGACCCTGACAATCTCTGATGATGAAACCAGAGAAAAGCATACTGTAATTTCTTAATCTCAACTCCGAATATCTGAAACTACTGGTATCTCAAAGTAAATTTTCTGGGACCAGAAAATTTACTTTGAGATTATAAGTATCTTTCATGGGTGTGAGGTGTGGATAAAAAAATCTGTCACGAGGGTCACTGTTCGGCTTCACGAGGCTTGCCGAGTGATGCCGAACAGTGATCCCGAGTGACGGATTTTTCCATGAGAATGGACGGTGTAACGTCGTTTTCTCGCATCAAAATATTTCGAAATACATGTAAACGCCTCTGATACAGTCAAAGTTGTTGGCGGGATTTCTCCATGTAATCATGGCGGAAAACAGAAAAATCCGAAGGAAACACTTGCGTTTTCGTCGTTTCTTGCGCGTTAGAATCGAAATAGATTCTTGCTTACAGTGATTTGTTGCCCAATATATCACTGGTTGGAGGTCAGTCGTAAAGTGGATATTTCATGAGCGCGAAGCGCGAGTGATATATTCACTGACGACTGACCGACCAATCAGCCAATCAGTGTGCTTTATTTTGAGTTTGAGATTATTCTCAAGTTTTATAACCCCGAACCCTGTTTGCGACTGTTTCTTGTCTCTTTGGATGATTTTTAAACTTGCGTGAATATTTAGCATTGACACAAGTGGACCAAGTTTTGATGTTTATGTTTCGAGGATAGTCCCTTTGGACAAACAACGTTGAAGCCACACTGAATCAACGTTGATTCAACATCATCTTGAACATGCTCAAACCCCAAAGCTGAAGAGATTATCGTTGAAGAACCGGCTTGGTTCAGAGCCGGAAGAAGCACCACATAATAGATTTTTAGCCTCAGAATCCCATGAAAAGTACTTTCAGCATAACAGCATCTGTTCCAGGTCTTCACAGGTTTCCCAAAAACAAAACAATACAAAAACAACAACAACATTTGACAGGGTAAGTATGCAACCTTATGTGGCACCATGCGGAGGTACAATATCAATGCAAATCTAGGTCGCGCCACTGAGCACCTCTAAGACAAAGCTATAACTCAGTTCAGATGAACGGCAGCACAGGAGAATGATTCAAAACAACAGTTGGAGTTAGGCAAGGGTGCCGTCTGTCTTTCACATTGAAGCTCTTGCTGAGGAAGAGCAGGAACTAGAAGCCCTAGTTGAAAGTCTGGACAAAGCTGCAGAGGTAAGGGCTGAGAAGACCAAACTAATGACAAACAGCGCCAGTTGCATCCAGAGGGAGATCAAGGTTTAAGGACAGAAGCTCGGAACGGTAACAAGCATCGAGAGATAACAACGTATCTCTTGGATCAATGATGAGCTCTCCTAATATGACAAACTCCTGGCCTTGGTCAAGAAATGGAAACTCAAGCGGTTTGGCCACGCCTCAAGCCCTTATGACTTCGGAAAGAGAATTCCACAGGGCACCGTGAAAGAAAAAAGAAGAAGAGATAGGCAGAAGAAGAGGTGGGAAGGCAATATTAAGGAGTGGACAGGAATCATCAGTGGACTTTGCTAGCTCAACACGGACAGCTGAAGACAGGAGCAGTTTTGAAGGGATTGTTGTAAAGTCATTTGTGGTGCCCCATTGACCTTGCAAGGTAATGAAACAGACAAGGGGGGGGGGGGGGGGGGGGGGCGCCTATATTTATCAAAAGAATTCCCTGTCTTTGATATGCAAGAAAAAAAATAACGTGGCTCATAAGGGGGTTTAAAAAAATAATCTGGCCTCAAAAGTAAGTGAAAAAAATAACCTGGCTCCACCCAAATTTCAAAAAAAAAAAAAAGTCTGCTGATAATTCCATTTGAATTGAGTTTTTATACTGTCTCTGTCTTCTGGGGAGAGGGAGGTGGGGGTGCGCCCCCCAGACCCCCCATATTTATAGTAATATTTTAATATTATCTACAAATCTACAATTGTTTTACACCAGCGGGTCAGCATTTGCATACATTAGCAAAAACATCCTATACAACATTCACATACATGTACTATTGATCTGCCACATTACTAAGTAAATGTTTCTACTTACTAAAACTGAATTGCAAAAGAGTCACTAGCTTATGGGAGACAAAGCCATTATGGCAAAATAAACACTTTAAAAGACAAAAGTCCTTAAAAAAACTTATTTTTATCATCATCTCAAGTTTTTCTCTATTGTTTCCAGTCTTAAAATTGCCATTAAAATTGGGAAATTGCTTTGGCTTTGGCCCCAGACCCCACTTTGTTAACTTCTTAGCACAAAACTTTCAGTCATTTTATTAACTGCCATTCATGTATAATGTGACTCTATCAGTAAAGGCCCTGTCACACTACAACGTTTCAGACAACGTATGCTGACGTATGAAAAATTATCTAATACGCTGGCATACGCTGGAGATAAATTAAAACATCAAACAGCAACCGGTTTTGGAACGTACACATAGCGTACTGAAACGTATAAACTTATCCCTACCGTATACATAACTTATACAAGCGTATAACAGCGTGTTCCCAGCGTTTCTGTAGCGTTCTTGTCTTATGCCGAACGCATGCACAACGTTAGTTTAACTTACGCCGAACTTATGTATAGCGTGTTGGAGCGTGCTTCGACGATCAGATGTAAAGCGACGGATCTCTACAACACTCTTTATTGTAGTGGACGTGGATCGGTGTACATGCCTAAAAATCGAAAATTAGAGAACTTTGCAGGTAGTAGCTGACCCCAGTAAACTCCATCTTTACCACCTGCATGCCTACCGTCGTCCCAATCATCACCCGACTGTCGTGCCTACGATGGTAGCCAACCTCCCTCTCGCGCAGACTCCAATGCCTCTTTAGTGGTATCTGTGGTGGCTTCTGCAGCAGCTGTGGTGGCATCTGAAGTATTAACCCCCTCTCAAGCCCCAAAACAACAAGCAGAAGCGGTCCAAGAAGATTCCTTATTTAAAAGTGATGAATTGCTCATCTGTATCCAATATATATAGCTGAAGCCTAGGCCGCTGGCAGATATGTTACCAAAATACGCTCAGTGCGTTCGTGACACGTTGAATAAGTTCAAAGGTCGTCAGGCATAGGTTGAATACGTTCTGGATACGTTCGGTATAAGTTACAGGTAAGTTACCTATAAGTTAGAAATAAGTTACGCGTACGCTACACAATGGACCTGCTTTCTGCCGACGTATGTCAACGTATGATTAACTTACAAGTTACGTGCATGAACGTACGCATAACTTACCTGTCGCGTACACCAAACTTATGACTAACTTATAAACAATACGTCGGCGTACGCTGAAAATTTTATGCATGCACAAAATTTTGGGCCGCATTCGACGTACAACAACTTATACCAACGTATTTGAGCGTGCTCGTAACTTGTTCATAAAGTATCCCGAACTTATTCAACGTACACCAGCGTGTTTGCTAAATTTCTCATACGTCGGCATACGCTGATGCTATACGTCACTGTGTATTTATCAAACTTTCTAAAGTGCGAGTAAAGTATGTTTGGGCATATGATTGGGCTAGAAAAAAAACTTAAATTCCTAATGTTAGCCCTAAAACTTTACCAAAATAGCCCTAATTTAAGGCCTAATTTTTTGCCAAACTCATACAGGGATGTTTGTAACTTTACCTTAAGTAGATGAAGAGAGTAACATGCTCCAGGCACTGACTTGCAAAAGCAAGCTAAGCCATGCCCTTAGCCTGGTTAAAGACAGCACCGTGTTCTTTTTGTGAGAAAAAAAGGTGTAAAAATTACTGATGTGGGTAAAATAAAAGAATGTTAAGGTCAAGTAAACAAGGATCTGATAGTTCAGCCTATAAAATTAAAAAAAAAACTAACCTGTTTGAGTTAGTTTGTAAAAAAAAAAGAAATTAGCTCCCTCAAGGCGAAAAAAGAAAGAAAAGAAATTGTTTCCAGAGGCCAGTGAAATAAAATGTCCTGTCTCCATGAAGAATACCAGCCCCCCCCCCCCCCCCCCACAATCAAATGCCCCCCCCCCCCCCCCCCCCCAATCAAATGGTCGGTCCCTAATTACATTCCCTTTGATTTTCCTTAGATGTACATATGTCGGAGAAACAGTGTTCATACCTTCATGAACAACAGTCGGTCACGCGATGTCGTTGGCACGCAACGTCATATGTAAACGAAAGACGCCATTGGCCGTTGTAACGAGTATAAACACAAAGGGTCCAGTGCAAAGTTAACGTGAACGCTCTTCGGGCGTCACTTACTTTGCACGTGTCCCATTATGTTCGGGCGTTCACGTTAACTTTGCATGGGACCCTATGTGTTCATACTTCCATGAACTTTGGAAAAAATGAAATTTATTTCTCAGATATCTGGAGCATGGTTTAATAGATCAACATCATACTTGGGAGACGGCATCCGCCCTCCCTACCCAAATCATCCCGGCGCCATTAAAAATCCATACCTTTCAAGGACTGGTTTTAGTTATTTCGGGTGGAGCTTGAATCGACATCATGATTAACCGGCCATAAAAATTTAAAATGCAAACTATGTGCGCTTCATCAAACAGCCATCATTTCCACACTTGACTTGTTTCAGGTAATTGGAAAAAGTTACACCCTTGTTTAAAAGTAAAAAAATATGTGCACTCGAACGTATATTAAAAGATTTAGAGAATAGAAGTGAGAATATTACTTATTTCATGGCTCGCTGATTTCTCCAAAATAATCTAATCGCGGGAAAATAGCACCTTTGCTCTACGGTATGTGCAATAGTTACAGCCTTTCCCTACTCTCATAACAACAACTACTGTAACTGATCTTGTAGCAGTTGTAATGAATGTAGGGGAAGGGCTGTAATTAATAATGTCCGACCCTATCACTACTATTTAAGCAGTGAAAAATGTTGGACTTTAACTTTTAGTTCTAAACCCTCCCCAGGGTCCATATGTGGAAAAACTCTAATCTGATCAGACTGCGTACTGATATATGCAGGCTGATGTAATACTTGGCCGTTTTAATGTACTGACAAGGGCGAAGCTACCTATACGCAAATACGCAGGTGCGTATTGAAATTTTGTCAAATTGACAAAATTTCATTACACACCTGCGTAATTTCATGCTGAAATGTAACAAACACTGCCCTTGATATCTCAGGCAATGTTGATGGGCCTTAAAACTCAATGGATCCATCAGCATTTACTGACTTATGTCATGCTGAACAAATATAATATTTTAGTTCCCTATATCTGGCGATCTGGATGAATGATGAAAACTAAGATTGGATTCGCGCTAGTGAGCAATACAACACTATAGACAGGTAAGAAACTGCATCCAAACAGTTTAAACACAAAAGACAGGGTAGTGCAAATGCCCAGATCAGCCTGCAGATACGTGCCTTCAGTTTTCGTCTACATAATATTTGATCTTTTAAGAGATAAAAGTGAACAAAAAATGCTCCCGGATGCGCAGACTGGTTTGAATTTTCGTTGTTTGAATATGGCTGCCGTCTGGTAAGTTTTCCCTGCATAGGGTGTAGCTGTCTCGCTTCACAGACCGGGTAACTGGATGGATGGTTGGGCAGGAGACTGGTTCATTATTGGCTCAGTCCTGGGAGCTTCATACTTCATATGGATTAAGCTTTCGGGTAAATCTCTCTCATTCTTTCTCTCTCTCTCTCGCTCTCTCTCTCTCTCTCTCTCTCTCTCTCTCTCTCTCTCTCTCTCCAGTTTTTCGTTCAAACGCAAACAACAGACTTTAAGATATACATTCACATTAACTTATGCAAGTTGTTTTTCTCTTCTTCGTTTGCTAACAGGCATTTTGTCGCAAACGCCTATATGGAATGATAGATACATCGTGTTTGAATTGTGTAGACCTAACCAGACTGTTTCAAAACTACTCCTTTGGAGCAGTCTGAACAGTCTGTGTTTTCAAGTATTCAGGGCTCTTACAGTGAGCGAATCCTGAACTGCTGTCTAGTCCCCACCCCACCCTCACCCGATAAATGGCTACATGAAAAATGAAAATAAAGTGGAATAGCCCAACATCATAGAGCCCATTTTCACCCCTGGTAATTTTTGCCCACCAGAAAAACGGGTCCAGGAGTTCTTGGTATATTATATACTGAGACATAGTGAGACTTCCAGTCCACATCGCTCCTACGCGCCCTTTTGATCTTGAAATTTCTGTCTTGGTAATGATCAAGATGCTCCAGGGTTTGTCTTTCTATTATGGATGCTTGGAGGTTCAGGTAGGATTTTCAGACCTGGGGCCGTATTCATAAAGGCACTTAAGTCGTTGCTATGCGGTTGCTAAGGCTAAATATCTATAAAGGAGATTCCCTACGAATATGAAATTTGGTCTGGAGGAACAGTCTTTGTAAGACTGTTCCTCCAGAGCAAATCTCATAGTTGTAGGGAATCTCCTTCAAAGAAATTTAGCCTTAGCAACAGCATAGCAACCACTTAAGTCGTTTTATGAATACGGCCCCTGGTGTTTTGTTCTGGATTCAGATTTGGTTTTTCGATCGTGAAGGTTTAGGCTTGTTGTTTTGATAATGAATCTTCATGTTTGAATCAAGAAGCTTCGAGCTTGGTGTTTTGAGTAGGAGATACAGACTTGGTGATTTGATCTAAGATGTTCAAGCTTACTTTCATCTAGGAGGTCCATGCTTAGTGTTTTGATTTAGGAGGTCCATGCTTGGTGTTTTGATCTAGGAGTCTAGGCTTGGTGTTTGATCCAGGAGTTTTATTGAGATACCAGGATGTTGATTAAACAAGTTTTGTGTTTTGATCTTAGAAACTAGGATTAAGCGGTTCAATCCAAGAATTTTAGGCTTGGGATTTAAATCCAGGAGTTTTGGGCCAAGAGTTTAGATTTAGGACGTTCAGGTTTATTGTTCACTCAAGAAGGTATGGGCTTGTGGTTTTGAGCTAGGAGGTTCAGGTCCAGTGCTTTAGGTTCGGGCTTGGGACTTCAGGAGGTTCAGGCTTGGGGGTTTTAATATAGGATGTTCAGGCTTGTGGTTTGGATCTAGGAGGTTCAAGATTGGGGTTTTACTATAAGAGGTTCAGGCTTGGTGTTTTATTAGGAGGTCCAGGTTTAAGGTTTTAGTGATATACTCTAGGATTTTCAGGCCTGGAGCTTCGGTCTAGGAAGTCCAGGTTAAGTGTTTTACTCTAGGATGTTCAGGCATAGGGTTTTGATCCAGGAAGTCCAGGTGTAGTGTTAAATTTGAGGAACTTCAGGGTTTGTGTTTGATCTAAGAGGCCCAGGTTTAGTGTTCAACTATAGAATGTTCGGGTTTTGGATTGTGGTCCAGGGCGTTCAGGCTTTTGGTTTTTATACAGGAGTTCAAGTTTAATGTTTTACTACAGGGCAATCAGGCTTGGAGTTTTGATCCAGGAGGCTCCCACTGGGTATACAATGTCGAATCAATCTTGAATCAACCTTGATTCAACGTCACGACGTTGATTCAAGGTTGATTCAACCATGTGTGCCGCTGGGTTCATGGTTTAGTGCTAGAATGATAGGTGGATGCGCAAAATGCCAAATGCTCTGAGCTTTGTATTTGACTGAAAATGATAATAATGATAATGATGACAGTAATGATAATGATAATACCAATTTTACAACATCTTATGATCATATTGATATCAAACACATCATAAAACACCAATAGTAGTAATAGTAATATTCATGACCATTCCTACAGGCAATCAACGTTGTATCAACATTGAATCAATGTCATGACGTTGAATCACTGTTGATTCAATGTTGATTGAACATTGTGTGCCAGATGGGAATCACACTACTAGTGCTACTATTGCTTCAAATTCTCTAATGATAACTACTACTGACGGCGGCGTCGGCGTTAGCAAAATGTTAAGGGAGTGGGCTTTGGTGCTTCTGTGATATGTATAATACGTAGGCCCCAGATGATAAGGAGTATCTGTTGACAGTTTGACATAATTTATCCATGTGATTAGGTTACAATATATGTTGTTACATCTCATTAGAATCGTCTCGCCAAAATATATTTTACGGCAAAAAGACATTATCAAAAGTTCTCATCAAATTGATCCCTAATTATTTCATATTTTCAAGCCCCACCTCCCCCCACCTCACAAACATAAATCTCGGTACTTCCCTATCCAGATCCCCACCAGTATGTGGTGGTCTGGATCCCGGTTTTTGATGGACAAAGCGCTGCCTGACGAGCTAATCTGTACGCGGACAAGTCTTGTTAGGATAGCTACTGTTATTCTTAGGTGTCCCAATTTTTAGAATTTTTACGGCACTTTTATCTTTAATTGCAGGAAGCAAACGATGGCTGATCTTCTAGCGATTGTTATAGTCTTGATGGCGTTTTCATCCGACATCGAAGGAACCACAGTCAATAACCGACCCATTGTTTTGTTGTTTGATAATTTTGGAGACGTTCTTAACGTCCCACCGGATATAATCGGTATGGCGTATTTACTTGGAATGAATGTTATTTTTTTGAACGTTTACTGAAGTATAGCCTACATCGGGTCATGAGCAAAGTAAGTGAACCCCGAAGGGGTTTACGTAAACTTTGCTCGTGACCCGATGTAGTTTATACTTCAGTAAACGTTTAAAAAATAACGTTTATTCCTTATAGTTATATTATCAAACGATGGCTTTTCATCAATAAAAAGATAAAACAAAAAATAAGAGATTCACATATAAGTATCGTTTTAGAAACATTACCGGCCGGATTTTACAGTCGTTTGGAACAGCTTCATTGTCACTGCCTACCGGCAAAATCAACCTTCTGCTGTAGATTTCCCGTGCAAGTAGGCGTAGCGAGCTGTCACTGAAGCCGTATTCGACTGGTAAGGTTCGTAAAATTGCCGTGAAATATTGCGTGGGAGTATGATAGGTCCTTGAAAAAGCCGGTCACATGGTCCAATCAGATTCAAGAATTTCTTCAGGCTCATAAGCGACCGTGCAGCACGAACGGTACTACTTTTTTGTCAAATGTCTTTCGTGAAGCACGATCGCTTAAGTGCTTGAAAAAATCCTCGAATTCGATTGGACCATGTGACCGGCTGTTACGAGAAGCTATCACACTCCCACGCAAAATTTCACGGAAATTTTATATACCTCACCAGTCGAATACGATATTATTTAGCAATTCAAGTACATTGTATGTTGCAGATTCCACGTGCTAGTTAGTGAGGTGAGCTGTCACTCAAAACCACGTGGCACAATGTATTTATTGACTTGTAAACAACATTGGCTCTCGCATCACTTTTATGGTTTACAGAAAGCTTTGCACTGAAAATGTAAATTAGCCGTTCTCTGTGAAAGCCGGGCTTAATGACAGTGCGACTATGCCAATATTGGTCATGCACTTAATTGGTAGATGTAGATGTAACAATTACATTGTGAGCGGATGAAACCCAGCAAAATTAATGATTTTTCGGACCTGTATTTATTTCCATTACAATACCATAAGCGTTCAGATATAGCAGAAAGCCTATGGATTCAGTCAAAATCCAGTCATAAATATTACATATATTGCCATGACAACGCCTATTCCATGCTAACCCCAAAGCCTTGAAAACAGATGGTGTACCATCTCAAAAACCTATCATTTGAGAAAGAATGTTAAATCATGCAAATTGTCATGTGTGTGCTATGAAAAAAACATTGAAAATGAGCAAACACACTTTTTGTCCGAGTAATTTTGTGTACCAAGCACAGAAAGCGCGTTCAAACAAACGTAATGACGTTGACCAGTGGGAACGCAGACTCATCACATTTGAGTAATTCATTTTCTGAGCAGTCGTCTACGCACAAAGAAATAATCCCCAACAAAATGGCGGCGAAAATTCAGTAAAAACTGCACCTAATTATGCCACTTGTTATTGTCACTACGATGACTGACACTACTAGGAACACGAATCAGGGAAATCTTTTGGCTATTATTGTGAGCTTGAACTCATTGCACGACTCCAGTAAACTTCCAAAAATAGAAATTAATGGTCACAATCTGATGCACCCAGTTCGTATAAACCGAAACCCCCAAAACCCTGCGATCAATTATTTTGCAAAGAAAATTGTCCCAAAAACCGATTTCGGGGACATTGTGAAAATTTCATAGTTGAGATACTCGTCGTCATTCATGCTAGTTAATACGGCAGGAGAAGATCTGTTTACGCAGAAATCGATCAATATCTTGGGTGTTGGAAATTCCGTAAGTTAAACGTCACGCGTAGCACGCGTGCTCTCTTGGATGTTTTACGTGATAACCTTTGGCGGAACAACAATATTTTTTGCTTTCTTGAGCTCTTAAAGATTAAAAGAAGGAAGGAAAGAATAAATTATACTGTAAATTGTAAGTGTCTATTTGTTTATAAGAGCTGACAACCTCGCCTTTAGCTCCCCCCCTTACCCCCACCCAACGCCACAAAAACACTCCTACTCAGGCTCCTGTGCATCTCCACCCCTACCCCACAGGCACACACATACAACCACATGGTGAGAAAGTCAAATCTCGTGCAACCAGCTCAGTTACAACTGCATAGGGCCCTACGTACGAGTCACAATGGCTCAAGTGCTCCAGGCTTCGCCTATTTGTGAGATGCCAAAAAAAAAAAAAAAAAAAAAAAAAAAAACAGAAAGAGCCCGGGCCCACGTGCATAAAAAATGATAGTCGCCTCTTCAGTCTCATGTGAACTGGTTTTAAACCGTTTTACAAGAAACAAACTAAAACAGTCCTCTTTAAATGTCAAACAAGATGAAATATGGGCCGACCCCTTTACGGGAGGATGGGGTTGGTGGTTGGGGTGTGTGTATGGTGGTGGTGGTGGTGGGGGGAGGGGGGGGTTAACATGAAAAATATATTCAGTAAAATTAAATGCCAAAAATTATACTTTAGCATGAATCCCATTACAAATTAAAATGCTTAAAAATATACCAATAGAAATACCACAAACTGAGAAAAAAACATTTTTTTATTCCATTTAACCCAGCTAAAAGAAACTTTTACAAATTTGCATTATATATCTAGATCTATGTAAATTGAAAATCCTCCTATCAAGAGAGTAAGAGTAAACTATCAGTTAATAGACAGAAAACCTTGATGACAGACATTGGCTGATAGCCATGAATGTAAAGGAGTGCAGTTGAGTGAGGGAAAGCCCACTCCTGTCTACACCCCCTCCCCCCAAACCCAAGGTCACACCCCTAAAGAAGCCATTTCATTGATCACAGAGGATTATGTCAGAAAGATCTTTATAATATAGACCATAGTGTCCATACACAGAAAAAATGAATACCCTGCTGACTGCTAGATCCAGCACTTTATCATGTGTTTGTCCTAAGTATGCAGATATGTTAGGATGAAAAATTAAAAACACAGTCCCATTATAAATGTTGCACCAGCATTAATGGGCTTCATGAACACCTGTTGTGCTCCCTCATTTGAACCACTTCAGCAAGATGGGTCTTATAATAGATCACAACATATGTATTTATGGCTGAATAAGACAGAATTTCCAGAATTGCTTTCAAATACAGAAAAACATGCCCCAGCTGAGTCTTTGTGAAATCTTGTAAAATCATTTCATAAAACCATCACTTGTGGAAATGTCCCCAGAAACATTTTTTTCTTATACTGCCCATCACTTTAATTATTTCTTATTTATAAATATATCTTTTTACATTTTTATGGAAAACACTGAAAGGCAAGGCCAGACTGCATGTGAATATATTTAGAGCCTTATTCATGTACAATACCTATATAGTAGCAGGGTTTTCCCGGACTCAAGATTGAGAGTCTCAGACCCCCAAAATGGTGTTTGGGACTCCCAGAAAAAAATCTATGCATCCCCTGGGACTCTCAAAACAAATTCCGAGTCCCAATTCAAAGTGATGAAATCTTATGAAAATTATCTTATTCTTGGCACAAAATAAGGTAATAATTTTCAAAAAATTCTGATACTTGATTTGGACATTTTATAGCATTTTTCAGAGTACGGGACCCTTTACTTTTGGCATTGGACTCTTACAGAATTGGTATGTGGGTCCCAAAAACTCCTTAAATACAAGGCCGAGGGAAAACCTTGAGTAGATAATTGTTCAGTTGAAATTTGTGGAATCTTTAATTTTACTAAAAGTTGTTCCTTTTGACCCAAAGCACCAGTGAGACACCACAATATACAATGCACATATTACTTAAAGAGAAATGATAAAAAATAATTCCATTTTGGTTCACCAAATATTGGCCTCTTATTTATTTACTTTTTTTTCATGTATAATATTTTGTTTAATCATGATCATATCCTATTATTATATCTTAGAAAAAAACAAATGGATTACGGTTGTGAGTCCATAGATTTTGCTACATATTAAATCAAGTTTGCTGGACAGCTGTTTTTTTTTTTTTTTTTTTTTTTTTGTTACTCTTACTCAGAATCATATTAGAGAAATATGTCTCATTTAACCAAAATTTGGGAAAAACATCTCCATTCTCAGAGTTACCATTCATTCTTAAATTATACAATTTTTGCATAAGATTTACCCCTACCTTACAGATTTCTATGTTTCCATGAGAATTTTGGCAACAGTTAGAGTAAATCTCTAAAAAAAAGATCACTGAGAACTATATAAACACACTGGCGTCTAAATCTATGAACCAAGGGTATTCCAGAGCTGACAACCACTCCCCCCCCCCCCCCACCCCATATGCTTGTATTTGACAAACATGGCATTTCATTATAAATGTTTATGTTGTGACACCTCATTCATTAGAACTCCTCATTAAGCAGGTTCAAAACATATGTCATAAAAGATGCAAACTGCAGTTTTAATGCCTAAAGGCTCATCTTACAGTAGATATGCTGCGTTTCAGTTTAGTCTGAACTCATAAGGAGTTTAAAGTAGTGAGTAGTGTGTGTGTGTGTGTGTGGCTTTGTCATTTCCAAGCTTAAAGTTGAAACCAAATCTCCATTTAATACTGCAATTGTCCTAAAATAATGCCACTTTTACCATCTGAGTGTGTCAAAACTTCTTGGAAAATAAAATAGTGCATACCCTGATTAGACTGCTGTTTTGGGAGTAGTCTGACCCAGGTCTACACTCCACTTTTTATCCAAGGATTTACAGTCATTGCAGCTCTGCAAGTATTTGAGGTTGGTTAAACATCATTTATATTTTTCTTTTCTTAAAAAAAAAAGATTTGTGTGTGTGTGGCCGGGGGGGGGGGGGCTGCAGGGGGTGGAGGGGGGAGGTCGGGGGTGTTAGTTGGATAGTTGGACAGGGTGGTTGTGTAGGTTGTGGGAGTGGCTTTGACATATTGGCGCGTGCAGGATTAATTGGATGGCAAAATTACTTTTTCTAGCAACCCCAATGATTTGACCACAACTTACCGGTGTTATAACTTTTAAGCTAGTAAATGCGAAAGCCGAACTGGTTGACGCTAGTTTAGTTGTTGCGTCACACATCAACTGTCAAAAATCAATTTGTTTACATTCTTTATGGTGTAGGCTACAGATCAGTTTTATTTGTCCAAACTTTCTGAATAATGAAGAGAAAAAAATAAGTTGTGTATCGATGTGAAAGTTGCGTTCCTCGTCGTGTGTCGAATATCAGGATTCAAGAAAATCTCCGTGGGAGTCGAATTTATTACAGACTGTTTTGTTGACAAAACTGTCTAACTTCAATCGCTACCGATCAGGTAAATTATCCGCCATTTTGTTGAGAAAATGCATAGGGCCTTAACATTATTTTGCAAAGGAAATTGTCCCAAACACCGAATTACTTGAATTTTTACATGGAGAAAGGGCAGACACCATGGTTTTTCATGTCATATGTCCGCCGACGGGAGAAAGTCGATTTACTTTTAAAATTGCTACTGAAGTTGACGGAAAAGAGACGCCTCTACGTGATCGCGTAAAACGTTCGATTGCCGAATATCGCGGGTGTTTAGTTCTGCCTTCAAAGGCATAAAGAATTACATAAAGGTGTAAGGAATAAAACCATATATTATTTTCGGCTGCGTGTAATTTGATTCGCCGACAAAGCAGCACTGAAATGGCGACACGTTCGTCGATTGAATCTGACTTCCAGAAATTTAGAATGTTTTTCGGTTGCTATCTGTATAAAAATATCACTCCGCCATGGATACGCGTTCCCACTGGACGTCAGAACATACTTGCATGACATTAATAACGTCACATAAAGAAACTGCACTATATCTGTGTGCTTCTAAAGTCCATATCTCAGTAATAAATAATGTAACCGTCTCAGATTTTCAGGAAATATTTAGAAAAGCTAATACTTTTCAGTGATAGAGTTAGTTATTTTTTTTTACTTTTATGTCATTAAGCCCGGTTTACACAGAGATTGGCCCATTGATATATGTGACATATTGAGAATATGACAAAAGTAAAAAGTATGCAAAGACCAGGAACTGAAACAATCAAAATCCAAATCCAGCCCTCAAACCATAGTTGGAAACAACTAAGATTACAAATAATCAAGATACAGAGAACATATGGCCAACCGAGTGAGCAGCTTGTTCCCAAAAGGTGGCCACTCAGCAACCCAAACCGAACCAAAAATAATAAGAACATACATAAGGTAAAACATCACAGAAACTCTGACACCAAAAACAGGCAACAGAGAACCACAACAGAACTACCGCCTTGGAACGGTCAGTAATGAATTACTGGGGGGCTTAAATCGATTTTACAGGCCCAACCTCACCCTCAGTTTCTGAAGTGGTACAAAACATTTAGTTGGTAGTTCGGTTCGCATGATAACCCTCTAACTCGTCAATGAATCATCACGGTAAACACATAAATCAAATTTCAACACCATGAAGAAGCAAAGACGAGGACTCAACAGATACAACGGGCCGTCTGACAGGTGGAGATCCCTGTCCTGCGAAACGACCCCACTGGAAATCTGAAGCAAAAGAAGGTCACCAGTTGAGCCCCGGTGGACCAAGCAACAGACAAAAAGGCTCCGGTCCCAACCAACTAAAATATATAGCTTTAGGTCGGGGCCATCATAGAGTCTGACGACCGATCCCCCGGTGTGCAATTAAAGAGTGCAGCAAAGTTATCAACCGTGATTGGGTTAATCACTAAGCATGCAGACTGTCGCATAACATTTAAATTATAGCCAATACGTTTGTGACGTATTATTATTTTTCGGAATTGATCAGAAAAATCAGTCCTACCCTTAATCTTTTTGAATTTGTATACTAAGTCACCATAAAATTCTGGTTCCGATAGGCCTTGGTGTAAAAGAAATTTTAATCCGACATCAAATTTTGAAACCAATTCATGGTGTCTGCGATAGAATTTAGAAAAAGCCTTTCTAAGCTTATGATACCGATAGCCCTGTTGAAGAAGTTTAGCAGTTAAACATTTATTACGAGCATTAAAGTCATCTACATGACTACACACTCTAGCAAATCTTATAAGTTGAGAAATATACACTCCATAAGAGGGACGACGTGGAACGTCACCAACCAAAAATGGAAAATTAACTATATCAAAGTCAAAGTCATCACGTTTATCATAAATTTTAGAAGATACAAAACCGTTAGAAATAGATAGATGTAAATCCAAAAAGGGGGCCTCGGTATCTGAAGTGTTAGCTTTCTTCAATTTAAGCTGCAAAGACAAAGCTGCAAATATGTTTAATTTTTCCCTTTTTTCTGCCCGATAGTTTTTCAGCTTTGAAGTTCCAATGAAGTTCAGAAATCCAACTGAATTCAGTTTGTAACCTGCTATACATGTAGGCCGTTTATTCCAAAATGCAAACGGGCTGTGTCGGGCTTCCCTATGTTTTCTCGAAATTGGTGACAGAAACTAGATTTTCTAATTGCTCATTCTTTAATTTTTTATCCTATATACATAGCCAAATCATGTTTTCCCTAAATAAATAGCGGGCTTTGCGTAAAAAATAACATAAAAAAGTTGTTTTCACCTCTTGGTTGTAAAACCTGGCTATCGGAATTCTAATTTATTTTTATGCATTTTAGCATGTGACCAATAGGCCTATATGTTTATGAACAAAATCTGCATAATTAATTGGATTTTTATTCCAACCCTTTTTTTTCTTCGTAATTATTTTGCATCCATATGCTGTTTGTATAAAGGCAAGGAAATATGTTTCAATTGTTATCAAGTGTTGCTTAATACAAGTCTTTTACTCGGAAAACCTTACAAATTGTTTAATGTTCATGTACAAAATAATAATGATAAATAATATCTATAATTGAAATGATAATAAATGAAAATTAGACAAAATAAATTAAAACAGCTCCTAAAAAGTTCCAACAAAGGAGAAGATTTTGAATAATTATTTTGGGCTTGGCTTGCAAACATTGGTGTAGTCATGGTGACCATGGCCTGAAACGAGGATTTTTATAGCCATGCGCAGTGCGTGTAGGAATCATCAAGGTAATGGCGATGTGCCGAAAAATAGTGCGCCAACATTTTCGTTATTTTTGTAGCATTGTAGTTGAATTTATGCAATAATAGCGATCAAACATTTTTTCTAATGCATTAACGATTGCAAGGTCCTGAGGGAGATGTTGAAAACCTCGGCCTGCGGCATTAACGATAGCAAGGTCCTGAGGGAGATGTTGAAAACCTCGGCCTGCGGCATTAACGATAGCAAGGTCCTGAGGAAGATGTTGAAAACCTCGGCCTGCGGCATTAACGATGGCAAGGTCCTGAGGGAGATGTTGAAAACCTCGGCCTGCTGCGGCCGAGGTTTTCAACATCTCCCTCGGGAACTTGCAAACGTTTATGCATGAGAAACCACGTTTGATCCTATATAGTGGTACGTGTTAAGGAAATGTCAGTTTGATGAGGCGGCTTTCTGTATCAGATTGCCAGGAAACAGGCAGTTCAAAAGGTGCATCACTGATAGGTATATAATGTGTTTTACAGATACCACAGCCGCACATGATCCCGACGGCGTTCTTCTTGATATCTCAGGACATGGTGTCAGCATATTTGGTCTAGATGTTAATTACATTAAAGTAAGTAAGTTCAGGAATATGAGTAAAGTTTCAGGGGTAGGAATTCTGCTTTTTAATATCTGTCACCCTTCCAAGTGGGGCCGAATTATACCAGAAATAATTTGCATTTCCAGTTAATCACCTCGGAGCAAATTCTTTCCTTTAAAGGCAGATCAATTTTGGCAATGCTACGACATCCTTTGATCCTATGAAGCAAACAGAAAGTCACGGCTTGAGGATTTCCATTGTAAACAAAGTGGGAAAAATGAAAGTTACTGTTATTGTATAGTGCGGCCTACCCTGACTAATGTATAGAGCTGTACTTTTGAACAACACAGGCGACCTTTGTTGAGTAACTGCATTATTGTATGTTGCGGCCTACCATGGGTGATGTATACAGCTGTATGCCTACCATGGGTGATGTATACAGCTGTACAGTGCGGTCTACCGTGGTTGTTGTATGGAGCTGCACTGATAGAGTGCGGCCTACATTGATTTTAATTGAGAAGTTGCACTGTTGTAAAGGTACGGCCTACATTTGTTTTTATACCCACCGCACACTGTGTTTGTGGGGGTATACTGTTTTGACGCTGTCCTTCCATCCGTCCGTCCACAACACATTTAATTTGCTCCGATTTGTTTCAATTTTTGTCCATGAATGCAGCATAAGAAAATAGTTGACACGTATTTTTTTGAGTTTTTCCTGGAAGGTTTTTAGCGTGGAGTTATGCACCTTTGTATTTTTCGTAAAAAAAGTTTGTGATCGCAACTCCTCTTAGGCGGTTTGACGAATTTTCTTGAAATTTAAGTATGTGAACACATATTGGTATGAAGATGTGCATTAGGGTTTCGATTTTAAATTCTGCCCCTTTTTGCCTGAGTTATGCCCCTTTTTGATGTTTTTTGCCCTATTTTATAGGGTTTTTGCCAGTTTTGATTTGATTTTATTAAGATTTAGTTAATAGATGCAGCATATGAAAAGAGTTCATACGTGTTGTTCAGTTTTTCCAGAAACGTTTTCCTGCTGAGTTATGCCCCTTTGTAGTTTTCATATAAAAAGTTTGTTATCCCTACTCCTCAAAGACCAGTTGACGGATTTTCTTGAAATTAATTATCTGAACACAGATTGGTATGAAGCTGTGCATTAAGGTTTTGATGTAAAAACCTGACCCTTTTTACTTGAATTATGCCCCTTTTTTATATATGTTTTACCCTATCTTGAAGGATTTTTGGCCATTTTTGCTTTTATTTTATTCAGATTTGGCGCATAGATACAAGAGAAGGAAAGAGTTGACACATATTGTTCAGTATTTCTCCAAAGGGTTTTCCAACTTTGTTATGCCCCTTTGTAATTTTCGAAAACAGAGTGTGTTGTCACTACTTCTTCTAAACCTTTTTGACCGATATTAAGATTGGTATATAGATGTGCACGGAGTTTAAGTTTTGAACTCCAGTAATTTTTTCTGAATAATGTCCCATTTCGATAGTTTTGCTCTATTTTGGTAAGTGTTTTTGATAATTTTTACTACATTTTTTTTTCAGATTGGCTCTCTGGAGCCATCATTGGATTAAAAAGACATGTTTAGCTACCTTGGTAGGATTATAGGGATGAGCTATATTTGTTTGTAGTTTTCATAACATGTATGCCTTGTATATGTAAAACTTAGACGACAAAGCTCCAATGCGGATGGTATTTAGTGAGCCATGCTTACTGCCAGCTTTAGTTGTTGAGAAGCTGCACTGTTGTACAGTACTGCCGGTCTTGTTGTTTTTGTTGAGAAGCTGCACTGTTGTACAGTACTGCCGGTCTTGTTGTTTTTGTTGAGAAGCTGCACTGTTGTACAGTACTGCCGCTCTTGTTGTTTTTGTTGAGAAGCTGCACTGTTGTACAGTACTGCCGGTCTTGTTGTTTTTGTTGAGAAGCTGCACTGTTGTACAGTACTGCCTGTCTTGTTGTTTTTGTTGAGAAGCTGCACTGTTGTACAGTACTGCCGGTCTTGTTGTTTTTGTTGAGAAGCTGCACTGTTGTACAGTACTGCCGGTCTTGTTGTTTTTGTTGAGAAGCTGCACTGTTGTACAGTACTGCCGGTCTTGTTGTTTTTGTTGAGAAGCTGCACTGTTGTACAGTACTGCCGGTCTTGTTGTTTTTGTTGAGAAGCTGCACTGTTGTACAGTACTGCCGGTCTTGTTGTTTTTGTTGAGAAGCTGCACTGTTGTACAGTACTGCCGGTCTTGTTGTTTTTGTTGAGAAGCTGCACTGTTGTATGGTACGGCTTACCTTTTTTTGTTGAGAAGCTGCACTGTTGTATGGTACGGCCTACCTTTTTTGTTGAGAAGCTGCACTGTTGTCCAGCACGGCCTACCTTTGTTTTTGTTGAGAAGCTGCACTATTGTACAGTGCGGCCTACCTTTGTTGTTTTTGTTGAGAAGCTGCACTTTTGTACAGTGCGACCTACCTTTGTTGTACAGTGCGGCCTCCATGGCTGTTGTGTGAAGTTGCACTTTTTTCCAGTGCGGCCTGCCTTTGCTGTTCTTGAGATGCTTCATTATTGAACGGAACGACCTACAATGGATGTTGTAAAGCTCTGCACTGTTGTACGGTGCGGCCTACCTTCACTTGATTGCTATATATATATAGTGAATGCGTCCTATCTTGGCTGTTATAAAGAAGCTGTACTACTGTGCAGCGTGGCTTATCTTGGCTGTTGTAGTGAGCTGCATTGTTGTTGTACGATGCGGTCTACCTTCGTTTGCAGAGAAGCTGCATTGTTATATAGTGCGTCCTGTCTTGGCAGTTCTAAAGAAGCTGTAGTACTGTGAAGTGTGGCCTATCATGGCTCTTGGTTTGAGCTGCACTGTGACATATTGTGGCATGTTTTGGATGTTGTAGAAAGGTATCACTGTTGTACAATGCGGCCTAACTTGGTTGTTGTAGAGAGGTTGCACTACTATACAATTTGGTCTTTCTGGGCTGTTGTAGAGAATGTGTAGTAATGCACAGTGCAGCTTGCTTTGGCTAACCTGTTGTACATTGCGGCTTTTTAACTGTAGATAGGCTTCATTGTTGTAAAGTGTGGCCTGTTTCAGCTGTTTTCGGGAGGAAGCACTGTGGCACAGCCTGTTGTAGAGAGATTGCGCTGTTTTGTAGTGCGGCGTATCTTTGCTCTTAAAGAAAAACTGCACTTTCTTGGCTGTTGTAAAAAGGCTTCACTGTGGAACAACTAGGCCTTTAATAGCTGTTGTAGTTGGTTTCCAGTAAAATCGTAAAACCTTTTTTTGTTGTTGTTGATCCGTGACCGCAATCAATACTTGAATGACTCTAAAACAAGTAAATTTCGGCTCAAGCCAGCTTTTTACCGGTTAAATATGCTTTCACTGTAAACTAAAAGCTAAAAAAGCATAAAACATGAGTATCGTCATGCTCAGATTTTAGCTCCCCGGAGAGCTTACAGGATAGGCAGCCTCCGTTGTCTTGGCGACCGTCGTCCGTCCGTCCACACTTACTAACGACTTCTTCTCCAAAACTGCACCAAATTTTATAGGGAAGATTGTGGGGCAGAGGAACGAAAAGTAGCTAAAATGGTCATGATTCGAAATTCAAGATGGCCGTCATGCTCATATATGATAAAAACGTTCAAACGACTTCTTCTCCAGAACCACTGTACCGATTTGGCTGATATTTTGCAGGAAGCATATGGGACTCCCCTCAATACAAATGAGCTAACATCATTCCGGTCGGATCGTAAATAGACCTTAAGTGGATGGGGTAAATTTGGAAAAATGACGTAAAATTTCAAATACATGGACCCCCTGAGCTGGGAAGCTAATTTTTCACAGGATTATTGAAAAGAATGTACTGATAACATATATGAAGTTTTTATGAAAATTACATGGCAACTTTGGTCGTCATTGCAACCGTTCAACCGTCTTATACGTGAATAAACACGCTACCTATATTTTCAGATGTATGACACGGGATTTATCGACTGTGATTCTACTGATACAGCACTGACAAGAACGGTTACGGCGGATGGTGATCTGCCGACAGCAACATCGAACCAAGTGGCCATTGTTGCCGACAAATGTATGATTGCAGCGTTTGTTGCCCCTGACTTATCACGTACGTCTTTAATAAATTTGGTTATTTTCTGCTTCGTGATTCCTGAGCCCAGGACTACAATCATTCCTTAAGGTAGTTGGATATTGAATAACTCTGCTTTTAATTTGTTAAAACAAAACAGAGTTATTGTTCATGATGAAATCGGTCAACTATGGAGTATATACAATTATAACATACACTAACAATGTCTACCGTAAAGAGCCTAAGTTTTCGGACAGATAGGTATGTACAAACAAAGGAAACTGAGTTCAGACTGCTCCTCAGGACCAGACTGATTAAGGTCTATACAGTAGCCATTCGACCTGCGCATTTTGTAGGCATTACTTTATGGTAGAACCATAATAAAACAAAAAGTTGGGACTTACTGTAGGAAAATCTACGCCGCTCTTACCATAAAGACACATAATTACAAGCTTAAATGGTCAGTATAGAGGAAGCAGTCAAAATATGAGGCAGATGAGCTCACAGGGTTTAATCGATTCCGCTAATTTTCGCTTCCTGCAGAGACTGTACATCATATTTGGCTTCCGCCGAGACTGTCCGCGAACTCTTGCTTCCTGCCGAGACTTCTGTACATGATAAATGGCTTCCTGCCGAAACTGTCCGCGTGATTCTGCTTCCTTCCGAGGCTCTCGGCAGGAAGCAGAATCACGCGGACAGTCTCTGCAGGAAGCCATTTTACGAGGACAGTAATCTCTGCAAGATATCGATTCAGCTAATTTTCGCTTCCTGCAGAGACTGTACATCATATTTGGCTTCCGCCGAGACTGTCCGCGAACTCTTGCTTCCTGCAGAGACTACTGTCCTCGTAAAATGGCTTCCTGCAGAGACTGTCCGCGTGATTCTGCTTCCTGCCGAGAGCCTCGGCAGGAAGCAGAATCACGCGGACAGTCTCGGCAGGAAGCCATTTATCATGTACAGAAGTCTCGGCAGGAAGCAAGAGTTCGCGGACAGTCTCGGCGGAAGCCAAATATGATGTACAGTCTCTGCAGGAAGCGAAAATTAGCGGAATCGATTATACCCTGTGTCTATACTTATATCATTTGAAATAATCTCAGAAACAAGTTACGAAATGGCGTATGGTATCGTTGATGCGACAAAAGAGGAGACATTATACAAAATTCAAGGTATCACTCGCGAAGTCAACAGAGCGAAGGACCAGTACAGGGACACATGGGTAGCGGACTTCGGAGTTATCGTTACCTGGAAAATAACTGGAGCGGCCGGGGTAAGTACAAAGCATTGTGAAGGTGTAAGTTTCAGACATTTGTAAGCTTCACATCGTCGTGATGGCTACGGACAGCCATCCATAAGCTTCACATATGTGTGAAGGTTAGGACAGCTATCCATCGGCTTCACATGTGACATCGTTAATTAACGTGAAATTTGCGTATCATATGTAAGAACCTTCCGTAAATATCAAACCTACGTTGTGACGGTTACGGATAGCTGTCCGTGATATTCATACGTGTGAATATTCCTGTCAAAACTCCTTATTCTTCACAAATAAAAGCAGATGATTTCCATTTTTAAAATTTTACCAGTCAACTCGAATTGATGGCGGCCCACACTCATGTTTTACGAAATGCTAATTTACTGATTACTTAATGATTTCTAAAATCGACGATTCTAAATCCGTTAAGCGCTGCATTACTGAAGCAATTCCGACAAAACTTGTCTACACCACCGCATTATTCTTCAGTTTAATGCGATTTCATACATCAGTTACTTATACTTAGTTATGGCTCCGGACAGACAGACAGACAGACAGACAGACAGATTCAAATCTATTTAAATTCCATTCGTCAATTACTTAGATATATTACTCATCTGGCAGAAAACTCGTTACGGTGTCAAATCGATAACTCTATACTACCTGTAGATTTTAGCCCTTGGCCACAAATGAGATTGCTTCCCTTTCCAGTGTCTTAATGGTCAACAGAGAGCACTTAGAACATTTTCGACCGAGCTTCGAATAAATAGTTAGCAAAACTAGGCGTTCAGGGAAGAAATTTCCCATTTAGCTATGTATGTAAAAGCTACATCATTGTAATCAATGGAATTAGAGCTTTCAGCTCATACGTTATAATAGATTCGCAAATGTTAATTTATATTATGTTATTTAGGTCCAAAAACGAAGATTCGCGTAATTTGAATACATTGTGTTAAGAAACTTATGGTTTATAGAAAGAAAACTATGGGCTCTGATGGAAGAAACTTCTCATTGACGCATTTCTATAATTTTTATACCAGATTAAAGAGCTTGAAATGCTCTTTCGTGCTAGACGTTATAATTAATGTCGGAAAATATATTAAATAAGAAAATGTAGTTTATTTATCAGCTTCTATACATTTCCCTATTAAACTGAGAACCGTATACAGGTAACCGCTTATCTCCGGCCCTCTTGGAGATTATCGGAAAATCCCGCAACTATAACGAGAATTCTTCCCTAAGACGGAAAGATGGAAGGACGCGCAGATGGACAAGATTTTAACTATACAGTATATATTCCCTCAGTCTTTGGCATGGGAATATTACTACACACTTTGCGCATACATCACTGCATTATGTTGCTACCTATTTAATTTTATTTTCATGAAATTCCTGTCATCGGTTATTACTTACGGCAAATTTAAGGATTTTAAAGCAGTTTAAGTTTAACAATTTTGGCATGACTTGAGGAGATCCCTACAATACGATGGCCCAATTGCTCACTTTTCATTTCCATACTACTTCACAACTCCGAATTCCGAATTCTGAATTCTGAATCCCGAAATTCGTAGAACATACTTAACGCTTCATTATAATGACTCGGAATTCAGAATTCGGAATTCAGAATTCGGAATTCGGAATTGTGAAGTAGTATGGCCAATTGGGCCATCGTAGATCAGAATGGGCGCATGCCCAGGCTGATCTGAGTCTGCGCTGGGCGCACAACCACTATGGAGGTTTTCTTGTGTCGCGTCTCATATTTAAGCAATCATCCATATCATGCAGAGGTTTGACAAAGTGTAAAGAGTCATTATAATCAAGCGTTAAGTATGTTCTACGAATTTCGGAATTCAGAATTCGGAATTCGGAATTGTGAAGTAGCATGGAAACGAAAAGTGAGCCAATTGGGCCATCGTACTACAAACATCACACATGCCAGTTAATTGTCCCGAAATCATATCTACTGATTACTTTGTGATAGGCTCCGACATAGATCTTAACTCACCCCCAAAAAATCAATAGCTCATGCGTTACGGAAGCTATTCTGAAAAAGCTGTACTTGCACCATTATAATATGGTGATACCTTTACATAATCTTTTTACAATTTTCATGAAACTCTATCCATTTGCTACTTCTGACATGGATTTATATTCGAAGGGCAATACCGCATGTACGAGTTACTGGGGTCGTTCTGGCAAACACGCAGGCATATTTTAAGTTTAATGGGTTGTCAGCTATGGACAATTTGTGGACTTTAATTACTCTGTCGTTACTAAGGCAGTCCCAACAAAACTCATTCGTGACAGTCTCTTTGTAGTGGTCCAGGTTCTGTTCAGGTCCATCGGGTATTTAGTTTTTTAGTTTCTGATATACGGATTTTGATTCAGTTGAAGGGTAATAATTCCTGATTTAGTTAGGCCATAAAATTGCATTCATCAGTACAGAATGAAAGTGGTCAAAGTACCCCAATCATAAGTCCGAACTCGTAAGTCCTTTAAACATTGACAATTTCGGAATATTTAGGATACACAGATATGGACCCCGAAATTGAGGTGTGATCAGGTGCTCGCGAGTAGTAAGCATCGCCTGCCTATTATAATACACCCGCCATATCTATGTATCAGTAGGAAAAGTCAGTGAAAAAGAAAGTCCGGTATTTGAAAGCTTAACTAAGCTTCGGCTGAGGCCATCAAATCGGAAATTAGTTTAGAAACGGCCACATTGTAGGGATCAACGAAGTCATGGTGTCTCCCATAAAACTTGAAGAAAAAGAAGAAAGGACGAAAAATAGACGGACAAAACACAAAACAAAAAAAAAAAAAAAAAAAAAAAAAAAAACGCTCAAACTATAACCCTCCATGCGAGGCGGGGGATGATAAGCCAACTCGAGATGTGAACTTTTGGAACGTTTATATGCAAAATCAATATGTGACACCAATCTATAAATGTCGCGTGTGAAGCTGTTACGGGCAGCTATCTGCAGGTTGACATTTGATTTTTCAGCGTTCATCATGTGATGAAGCCAGTGGGCGGAGCTAAAATCCCGTGAAGTGCAAAGCGCTTCCTGTAGAATTTTAGCGACGACCACTGGCTTCTCCACACGATTAACGCTGAAAATCAAATTTTTATTTTTATATTTACTTCCTGTGCTGTTTTCTTGGTAATTTAATGTAGAATGTGCAAAATATGCATCGAAGAAAAGACAAAAACGACGTATTCGGCCTTTACGTTAAACAGCCGTCGCCATAACATGGCGTCATTCGAACATTACGTGGACCAATCAAGACGTTTATTTACCTTAGACGTCGCTTGACGACAACGTCACATGCCCAACTGTCGTTCATTGTTGTTGGAAGCCAGTTGCTCTATACGGTATACCTATGGGAAGTCAGTGGCAAGTGTAAATATAACGTTGTGAAGCTTACGAAGGTATGAAGCGTACACCTACACAAAGCATTGCTGATACCATACACATTCTTAAAATTAAAACACCTAAAATTATAAGGGGAAAGTCGAGTAACTTCGGACAGCGGGTAAATTCGGACAGTGACATTGTTTCCTTTATATGTCAGTTGTTTGGAACTAAAACAACACAGTAACTGGCCAAACAGTGAAAATCCTGATGAGACGGCTCATTATGAGCCGTCTCATCTGGATTTTCACTGTTTGCAATAGTATGTCCGAATTTACCGGCCTGTCCGAAGTTACCCCACTCTCCGTTAGTTTTACGTGTAGGTAAGCTGAAAGAATTCACCCAATAGGAACGTGTGTGACTACCTGTTCGCGTCTCTAAACAGCTGATACCGTCCAAATAGGGGGGCTAACTCTTAGAAAAAATATTTGCTTCTCGAGGAAGCCAATTCTTTTTAAGGAAAGAGTTTGCGACCTTGAGAGGCAATGCTTTTCTTTTAAGTAAAAATATTTTTAAATGTAAAAAAAAAAACATTCTCTTAAAGTAAAACAATTGCTTCCTGAGGGAGCAAATTCTTTCTTGGAGAATTTTTTTTCTGAGTCGTCCTAATCGCCGTAATGAAACTAGAGACACCCATGGAAAAATCCCCCACCCCCTCCTCCAACCCCCGCCTTACCTTTTTGCATGATGTACTAATCTCTTTAGGCTTTGGGTGACAGTAATACAACTGTGTTCTCATTTCATTGTAGACCGACAAATTCCAAGTGGTTCTCGCTGTTGGTGATAACAAGGATGGATCTAGAGAAACATACGTGTTGTTCTTGTATGAGGACTTGCCTTTGGCGGGGACTGGTCTGCGGGTAAGTTTCCTGGTTCCTGTTTCATAAGCTTATGGCCGGGAATCTAGTTTACAGGAGCCTATTTCCTAGTTTCTAATTTCTAGTTCCTAGGTCTTTATTACCACTGTGTTATGCCCCCGTGACGATAGTCAGGGGGCATTGAGATTTGCTCCTGTCTGTCTGTCTGTCTGTCCGTCTGTCCATCCGTTCGTCACGCTGTACGGTATAGAGTTTGCATAATCAACTCCTCCCACAGTTTTTAATGGATCTTTTTTAAACTTTGCATACTTATTGTGGACATATTGAAAATGGACAAGTGTGTTTTGGATGGAGCTAGAATTAATTTTGACAGAATTACGGCCTTTTGAAATAAGTCATTTAAGGCAAAGTTTCGCATTGTAGGGTATGGAGCTTGTGTATCAACTCCTCCTACAGTTTTCAATGGATCTTTTTGAAACCGTGCATACATGTTGTTGATATATTGAATATGTGGTTGTGGGCATTTGATGGGGCTAGAATTAATTTTACAGAATTACAGATTTTCAAACTTAGTCATTTTGTGCAAATGTTTGCATTGAAGGGTATGGAGAATGTGTAACCATAGTTTTCAATGGATCTCTTTCAAACGTTGCGTACATGCTGTGGACATATTGAAAATGTGCTTGTGCCTTTTACTTGGCGCTAGAATTGATTATGACAGAATTGTGGCATTGTAAACTTAGTCATTTTGGGCAGCAGTTTTGCACTGAAGGGTATGGAGTTTGGGGCCGGAGTTTGCCTTGTCTATTGCTTGGTTATTCGGGGTTCAACTGATAGTTTTTTTTTGCTCCGGTATTTCAGTGCTGTTGTCTGACTTCCCAGGGGTCTTCTGGTGTCGCAATATGTTCTTTCCGTTGAGTCTTCATCTCTGATTCATCATAGGCCTTATCTGTGATTTGTTTGTTCCGGTGATGATTCATTGATATGTTGGAAAACCTTCTTGCAGACCACACAGCTGACTTGATGTTTCAAACCACAGCAAAAACAGAGGGCGAGGTTTGGGCCCAGTAAAACATGTTTAAGCCCCCCCCCCCTCAGTAATCTTTTACTGACCGTTCCAAGGCGGTACTTCTGTTGCGGTTCCTTGATGTTATATTGTGCTGTGTCCGCTTGTCTATGGTCTCTGGTGGTTTGGTCACCCGTATCGCTGCCCAGTCTGCCTTCTGTTTTGTTTTGTTTTGTAACTAAAATAAAAAAAAATAAGTAAAAATAGATGTTGATGCTGTTATTGGGGTAGCTGAATGACCATCTATTTGGGAAAGCGCTGCTCATTCGGTTTATTGTGCGTGTCTTTCGTAAACTTGTGTCACTTTCTGTGTGTATGTGCTTCTTTCCCTATTGGTTTTGAGAGCGGAATGTGGGATTTGATTGTATTAATTCCTGCTCATTGCCCAATTTTTTACTTTGCGTAACGTTTGCAGTGGATTCTTTGTAGATAGTGTTTGTGCTTTAGAAGGTGCGTAAGGGATGTACACATATTTTGTGACAGGCCCTGCACGGGGGCACCATAAATGTCTTACAGACACAATTTTCTGGTTCGTGTCTGTTTCTAGTTACTGTTTCCTAGTTACTGTTTCCCAAGTTCCTGGCTCCTTTGTTGTGTAACACTTTCCTTGATTCTAATTTCTAGTTTCTAAGTTTTTTATCATCCCCTCGCACAACGAAGTGTCGATGGATATAGGGTCTGTCCCGTACGTAGGTACGAATGTACGTATGTTCACATTTTGTCATCACTCTAGCAACCTCATTTATTAACCGATTTTACTATACCTTCACACAAGTACTGGATATGACCTTACCTCGAGGAATTTGCGTTTCAGCATGATGGGGTCAAGGTCAAGGTTACAGTGGCTATATTTTTTTTTAGAAAACTTTTTTCATCGCTCTATCACCTTCATTTATGGACCGATTTTAATTTAACTTTGCACAAATGCTTAAGTATGACAATATAGACAAGTTTGCGTTTCAGCGTTCTAGGACCAAGATCAAGGTCACAGTGGCTATTTTTAGAAACACTTTGTCATCGCTCTAGCACTTTCATTTATGCGCCGATTTTTATTTAAATTTATACAAAAGTTTAGTATGACAATATCTTGGACAAGTTTGCATTTCAGCATTCTAAGGTCATGGTCAAGATCACAGTGGCTATTTTAAAAAAGAGACAAACTTTTTCATCGCTCTAGCACCTTCATTTATGGACCGAATTCGATTTAACTTAGTAATATTTAGTATGACAATATCCTAGACAAGTTTGCATTTCAGCGTTTTAGGGCCAAGGTCAATGTCACATTGGCTATTTTTTGGAAAAACTTTGTCAACACTCCAGCGCCTTCATTTATCGACCGAAACTCAAAGTTTCTAATTCCTAGTCCTAAAGAAGCGGGTGGGGGTTGTTTGGACTTTTTTTTCTTTCGCCTGATGTATCTCTCTTCTTTCTCCCTCTTGGGAGACGACTAGAGATATAGACTGAAATCTTGGCTCAAAGTCTAGAGCCGCTATACCCAAAACAACCAGCCAATCAACCAAATCATTCCTTTGTTATGTTACTTTTTCCCTAGTTTCTAATTTCTAGTCCTGCTTCATTATCACCACTGTGTTCACCTTTCTGTTTCTAGTAACTAGTTCTTAGTTACTGTTGTCTTGTTCCTGATTTTTAATGTGTTACTTTTTCATATTTTTAATCGTAGTTCTTGGTGATTTTAATACAACTGTCTCTGGTGGGATGCTCATATTTCCATACTGCTAGAGGCTAAGGTGTAGATCATCTGGGCCCAGTTGTTCAAAGCCAGATATTTTTTGTTGAAAACATGTGAGAAGCTTTTAATATTTTTTCAACAACAAATATTGCATATTTGAGATATTAGTCTTTGAAATTTTAACGTCGTTAGTTTTGAATTACTGGGCCCTGATTAACTTTTCGGCAAATTCCGTGAAAAAAATGATTGAATTATGCCCCTTTGTTGAATTTGGCATTTTTCTAACTTTCGAACCGTTTGACCTAGAACCCTAAATTTTGGTATACTATTAGTATTTGATGTGCTGATCATTCTAATGTTAGTTGCATTATGATGCATTTATTATTGACAGAGTTATTCCCCTTTTCTCATCTGTATAAATATCATTATGGGTGGTCTATTTCTCAAGACCAATAACTGCTGGGGCCTTAATAAGACCATAAAAAACAAGCAGACCTGTATTTTTTTCTTTTCCGTCTGCCATGTACTTACAGAATTATGCCCTTTTTTTAAAAAAAATACATAAAAGTTTGTTCCCAAAATCCCTGCGTTGAACAGACCAGAATTAAACATTAATTACGAATACACCTCATTGGTCGCTGCGGGATAACACTGGTGTGCCTCCTCCGGGTCAAACCGTAATCGTCACATAAAGGTAACCGTTATTACACCGTGACTTTGAAAATGAGTGGTGTCTTGCAATAATCGTTTTCACGGTGGTATCATAAAATTTTTGATGGATATTTTAGTGACAAATGCCTAAAACATATCTATATCAAAGTATGTGTTAATGTCAAGATTTTATTGACCTGAAGTTAGAATTGACATCGTATATATTTAAGAAATGAATATCATTTTTCTGATGTTTATCGAAGTACATTGGGTCGCGTGCAAAGTAAGTGAACCCCGAAGGGATTGATGTAGACTTTGCTAGCGACCAGAAAAATTAAGTTCATTGCTAATATTTACATTCTTTTCTATCTATCATTCTGATCACAAATTCAGAAAAAAACGTTTGCACACAGTTTTTCTACTAACAGTGGAACAGCGTCAACGACGTCATAACTTCGCCTAAGTCAAGTCAGTTGGAGAGAATCATGGTTTATTTTGACGTGACTAAACGTCATGTGACTTCGCGTGAGCCGATGTTGTTATTGAAGTATAAACTACATTGCATTCTAATGGTTTACTAGAGCTTTTTAATAAATGCACTGAGAATGTAAATATTACATAGTAAATTTCAAACGTATTTATGACTTCAACAGCTTCAGAATGGGAATGAAAATAAATTCGGGCTTTAAAGTTTGGTATATTATACTCTCCACGGATTACCAAGCTAAGTTAAGTAAAACAGCATGTCAACCTACCTCTTTCCTTCTTGTCCTTTGAATTTGAAGTGGCCTGCTCAGTGTAATTAAACACCGTGTTGTGCTCCGCCTTGTTGCTCTGTGCTGAACGATTTACGGGTACACCGAGCCGTGCTGAACGATTTACGGGTACACCGAGCCGTGCTGAACGATTTACGGGTACACTGAGCCGTGCTGAACAATTTACGGGTACCCTGAGCCGTGCTGAACGATTTACGAGTACACTGAGCCGTGCTGAACGCGTTTCCACGTAGCCAGTCTATACGGGTTGGTATAGATTGAAGTTCATTTTCACTTAATGGAGCTAAACTAATTTCAGGGTCAGATCAATGGCAAGTACGCAGCAGCGTCACCGAAATTCGCTAGGATCTGTGCAGATGATACCAACCCAGCAACTGTCGTAACTCCAGCATTACTGAAAGCCAATTCTAACTACAAGTGTGGGAGACCGGGAATGTACGTCTTTGGCACCTATGTTGCTGCTCCCCGTAAGTTCCTTTATACTTCAGTAATGTGTTGGAATTTCGCTAAGCATTGCATTTCACAAGCTTTTCATATGATCATGTTGTATAAATGAGCCGGTAAGCACTTGCAGTGCATAAGCAGTATCTGTCTGTTAGACTGACTGCACACATCACGTTTACACAGAACTTAACCGCTAACTGGCATGGCGTTAAACTAATTCACAAAGGAAGCTAATTTTTCGAAAATAATGTAAAAAAATTCTGGAGAATATAAAAACTGAAAATATGAGAGACCTTGTTCAAAGGTCAAAAAATGACCTTGACCTCTTGTACCCACAAGCATTCATGTACTCATTTGGTTTAAACAGTATTTTATTCAGACAAGCTGTACTCATAAGATGTACTCATTTAGATAACTGGATATACCATTTTCTTTTTGCCAAAGTCTTCCATGGTTTCCTTAAACGCTTATGTTTTAGCATTTCCATATAAAAGCGTAAAAAAGCAGAGTTGACCTTACCGTTAAAATAGTCAAGGTCAACCCAAGGTCATCATTTGGACGAATTTAGTAGTAATTAATTACCTAATGCTGTATACTAAGTTTCAAGGCCATCGGCTTATTGGTTTAGAGAAGAAGATTTTTAAAGTTTTTGACTATATATGGGCATGGCGGCCATGTTGGTAATGTGACCTGGGCCGTTTGAATAGATTTTCTTTCCCTAAACCCCATAAGGCTCTGTATAAAATTTGGTAACAATTGGCCAAATAAATTTCGAGGAAATGTTTGAAATTGTCGAAGTTTAAGAGACCTGGGTCAAAGGTCAAAGAATGACCTCGACCTCTTGTACTCGAAAATCTTCATGAACTCGTTAAGATGACTATAAATACCAATTATGAGGCAAAATCTGCAACAATTTCCATGGAATCTTTTATTCAGGCATTTTCCAATTTAAAAGCACCAGGAAGTAAAAAAGTCAAAAGCAACCAAAGGTCATCTTTTGAACAGTCTTGGTAGTACATGTGTACTCAATGCTATATACCAAGATTTAAAGCCATCGGTTAATTGGTTGTGGAGAAGAAGATGTTTTAGGTTTTTACCATATATGGGCGGGGCTGTCATATTTTTACTTGTGATTTATTTATTTATTTCTGACCAGGACACAAGAATACAATGCATTACATACTTACACAGATATATCAAAGACACAATGTGTTATAAAACACAAAACAAGCTACCCTGGCTATAACTTCAATTGTAGTAGGCAACTACTTATGCTAAACATATGCACACTCACAGTAGGAATAAACCTATGGAAATTACCTATACAAGTGTAAAGACATGGCGCTTGACTGAACCTCGGTAACATGTTTATAACGTGGCAAATATAGACATTTATACATATAGCTATGGACTAGAAAGAAAAGATCATTATATGGCATGTCAAACGTTGCATTATTCGATATTTTTATATTTGTATTTGATTTTCTTTCATTTGTATTCAATCCCTGTTCATTTCTATTGTATATTTTTTGTTTCAATTCTATAATCGATCATTTGTATTCAATATCTGTTCATTTTTATTGTATAAGTTTTGTTTATATTCTATATTCTATTATTTCTAGTTAATAATGCATGGTTTGTATGCTAGATTTTTTTTATTACTATTCATTGACTTTCGTTTATATTCTACATTTTTTCATTTTTATTCTAAATTACTATATTTGTATTGTATAATTGTGATTTGCATTTAATATTTTCATATTTATATTTAACTTTTGTTCATTTCTATCCAATATGATTTCATTTCTATTGTATATTCCGTCATTTGTATCCTATATTTCGATATTTACATTCTATACTTAGTGATTTATATTTGATGTGTTCGTATTTGCTTTCAATCTTATTGATTTTTATTCTAAATTTGTTTTATTTCTATTACATATTTTTAATTTCTATTCTATATTTCTAGATTTGTATTTGATAACAATTGTTTCTATTTGATGTTTTCCGTTTATAATTGTAAATTGCTTTATTTATATTCTTAACTCGTTGATTTCTATTGTATATTGTCGCATTTACATTCATTGAGACGCCTATTTATATTCGATAAAATCTTGCATTTGTATTGTATAATTTGTTTATTTACTTTGTTACGTGGCATTTCATTGGCTAAGAAAAATTGGGATTTCATTGCCTGAGAAAACCTCAAATAGAAGCAATAGTTATTAAATACAAATCTAGAAATATAGAATAGAAATTAAAAATATGTAATAGAAATGAAACAATTCAGAATAGAAATCAAATAAGATTGAAAGCAAATGCGAGCACATCAAATATTAATCACTAAGTACAGAATGTAAATTTCGAAATATAGGATACAAATGACGGAATATACAATAGAAATGAAGTAATATAGGATAGAAATGAGCAGAAGTTTAGGACAAATATGAAAATATTAAATGCAAATCACAATTATACAATACAAATACAGTGATTTAGAATATTAATGAAAAAATATAGAATATAAATGAAAGTCAATGAATAGTAATGGAGCAATCTAGCATACAAACCATTAATTATTAAATAGAAATAATAGAATATAGAATATAAACAAAACTTATACAACAGAAATGATTTGAAACTTCTGTTGTGTTTTACACCAACGACGGAATATAAAATTGAATTAATTGGTAAGTTGAACAATGCTGAAGTACTGAAGTACCGTGTTAATCCCTTTAAACGCGCCAAGGGCGCTACACTCCACAATGCCAAGATTGGTGAGGCTGGGGCATCACCCAGAGCTCTAATAAAAGTAAACCACAAATCAACACACAAATTCTTCTAACAAGCAATGATTAGATGAGTAGTTACACTTACAGAAGAAGTGATTCTACTATAATCATTGTCTGCCTCCTTCTCAACAAGAGTCGGCTCGTAAAGGAAAGAGTTTGCTCTTCAATGAGCAAACTGTTTCCCTGAAAAGCGGACCCCATCTAAAATAGCTGCGTCTCTCGGAGGAGCAAACAGAAATTCCACTTGTGAAACTGATGGAAAGACATTGTAACATTATTCTTAGAAAGGGGACATGGGGACGGCTTTTATTATATTAGAGCAGGTGCGTTTATTAGGATCAACACGGTAAATTATAATGTAACCGAGATACATGAACCATAATGAACGGGCACAAAAGATCAGCCAAATATAGCTTAATTTAATTTAAACAATATTTTATTCAATGCATAACTACAAATGTAATAACATAATAAACATACAGCGGGATTAGATAACAAGCTTTGCAACTTATGGACATCTTCTCCCGAGTACAAAACATTGAGTGTACATAGGACAACATTTAGAAAATACTGTTCAAGGTACAAACAGATGTAGAACTAAGTGTATAAAGTACCGTTTACATGACATCTGTTTGAAAGAAAAATCTAGCAATTAGTTGAAAATAATTCTAAAACAGAAAATCTATCAAAATAAAGATAAATAGATTATATAGATATACATAAAAATCCTCTGTCCCGAACTGCCCCCCCCACCATGCCCCCCGCTCTCAAAATTTACAGGTATATGCACACAGCGGACAATGACAGCTCGGGTTTAACATCCCATCAACACAGGCTGCATTGAGACGCGACCTCGGTAAGTCACTTCCGAAAAATTGGAGAAGCGGGGAGCCAGACATGTGATTCCTGGATTGATACACTACACAACCGCCACTCCTACCAAACGCTGGAAGAGGGACGATATGCTGAAAAAATATACAGCTGAAGTTATGGTAATACGTGAAGTGAGGTTGGAGCAGCAAATCGATTGGAAAGAATTATAAAATCTTGAACCGATCTAAAAATACTTTCATTCTGGTCAAAAGAAAAACTTGCATCTCCACAGAGTAAAGTTTTAACAGGAAAGTGCAAAACCTCAGCCATTGTTTGGTTACGTATTTGATGATAGTTAGGACAATCAGTTAAGTAATGCTTAGTAGTCTCAACTTCACCACAAGAACATGATGGACTATCAACCAAATTCTTGTGATAAAGGTGAGATCCTAAAGAGCTGCACTCTAGTCTTAATCTGGTATGATATATTTGAGCACGTCTATCGCCAAAGTAATAATATTCAGGTGGTTTTATGCGTCGCCCCGAAATGTTTTTCTTAAAATCATTCAGTGATGTACTATTCCGTATTAATAAAGGGAGATTATTCCATAATCTTATCGTGGAGGGAAGAAATGAATTATAATATAAGTTAGAGTTAGAATGGATAGTGTTAAGGTTGTTTGAGTTACAAAGCGAGTATCGTGAAATATCTTGGACCAGTGGTGGTGCAAGACGATTAAGGTATTCAGGGGCTAGACCGTTCATCATTTTGTAAAATATGGTTAGTTTTTGAAGCTCACGGCGCTTAGCTAATGTAATGAAACCAGTTTCTTCATAAAGTTTAGAGATGCTGCATAATTTTGTAGCGCCAGTTATAATTCTCATAGCCTCAATTTGTACAGCTTCAAGTAATTTTTGGTCTTCATAACTGCAATTGTCCCAAACTGCCCCACTATACTCCAAAATTGGTCTAATAAATGAAATAAACATTCGTTCCAAAGACCTCCGATCAATTTTGAATTTAAAAGCCCTTATTATATATTGATACGTTGCCAAGCTACAGTTGTAATTTTAACAATATGAGCATTCCAACTACAATCATTAGAAAAAGTTATTCCTAAGTGGCGGTGATTAGTTACATCAGTTATGGGAATATAATTCATTGCCAGTTGAGAATGAATTGGTTTATTACGTTTTCTTGAGAATATCATAGACTCGGTTTTAGATGGGTTAAAGTTCACTAACCGTTGCTCAGACCATGCATGCATACTATTAAGATTAGAAGTGAGAATATTGGCAGCTGTAATTGGGTTCTCAACAATAATATATAAACTGGTATCATCTGCAAATAGTCTTACATTGCAGTTTAGAGATTCAACAATGTCAACAAATTTAGCTTAAACCACATTTAAAACTTATGTCTAAGGATATTCATTTGAACTGATATTCTGAATGCTTACAAGGTGATGAAATGTATTGGCTTCATATTACGGTTGGATCTTATATCACGTACTTCACTATTAGATAAACTGAGACCAGGTAAATGTTTCCCATCTCCTCCACAAACCGTAAACTTTAACCGTCAGAGATACTTTAGTAAATGTCCATTCAATGAATGTAACAAGTAAACTTTTGATTGATTTCGTATTTGATTAGATAATAAAGGTAAATAGGATATGTAACCTACAGAAGTCTTAAACATTAAAGGAATCAAACCATTTTGTGTGTTTCCCAATATGTTTTTATCTTATCATACTTATTGGTTTTAAGAGCTATTAATTTTTCCAACTCAATGAACTTCTTCACATAATTTTCCATACATACATAGACTTTTATTAGAAGCTCAGATAACATAATACAGTTACATATGAGCAAATGTTTGGGTAATAATTAACAGAGTATCATGGCGGCTATACATGAATATGTGTCAGATAAGAAGAGATATTTATAAACTAAAGAAGATCAGGAACCAGACTAACACACCAACATATACACATGCACGCATGCCCTTTCTCACTCATAACCGTATGACCGTAAGTTCAGATTAGAAGAGCTGACTGTACAATTATATATGTAATGACGAGTCACTATTAAAATATAGTTTACTGGCTGCATTGCTAATGTATTATTTGGTATTCCAAATATAGCCCTGTATTTATCAATATTAACCATATAATTATTTTTTGGCATAAATCCACTGTTCTATTGTTTCCCAAAATTGATTAACAATATTACAGTGCCAAAATAAGTGTTCATTTTTTTTCTGTTTCTAAGTTACAAAATGAGCACAAATTTGTTTGTCTAATATTCATTTTCATCAGTAAGTCATCCGTAGCTATTATTCTATGCATTATCCTATATTGAAACCAATGTATTTTAGTATCACCACAACATTTAACGGGTATTGAATTAACATTTTCAAATATACGATTCCACTTAACCTGGCTATTTGGAATGACATTCTTATGAGTAAGTAGTTTATAAATGTTTTTGCATCCTTTTGCTGTTTTCATTATAATATTCACAGAAGAAGATGTTTTAGGTTTTTACCATATATGGGCGTGGCTGCCATGTTGGTCATCTGACTTAGACCGTTTGAACATTCCCCCCCCCCCCCCCCCCCCCCCCCCCCCCCCCCCCCCCCTTCTCAACCCTTGGAGGCTCTAGATGAAATTTGGTCGCAACTGGCCAAGTGGCTTTTGAGAAGATGTTTGAAATTGTCAAAATTTCAGGGACCTAAGTCAAGGTCAGAAGATGGCCTTGACTTTTTATACTTACAAATCTTTATGTACTCATTAAGACGACTGTATATACCAATTACAAGGCCAAAATCTTCAACAGTTTCCATGAAATCTTATATTCTAACATTTCCCCATATGAAAGCACCAGAAAACAAATTTAACCTTGCCGTAAAAAAAGATCAAGGTCAACCCAAAGTCATCACTTGAACAATCTTAGTAGTGCTCCTATAAGTACTATGCTACATACCAATGGTCAAGGTCATCGATCTATTGGTTCTGTCAAAAAAAAACACAAAAAAAAAAAACAACATTTTTGAGGCTTTTACCATATATGAGCCGCGACGCAACAAAACCAACAATGTGGTTGTGCGCCCAGTACAGACTCAGATCAGCCTGGATATCCGCCGTGTTTGACTACTCTATTCGTTAAGTGCTCAAAGGATAGCTAAGGGTCTAAGCTTCCGCCATGCGGACAGCGAAGATTCTGATCAGACTGGGCGGATGCCCAGGCTGATCTGGGTCTGCGCTGGTCGCACAACCACTTTGTTGGTTTTGTCGTGTCGCGGCTCATATGAGCATGGCGGCCAGGTAGGACATGTGACCAGAACCGTTCCCCTAACCCCTGGAAGGTATATATACGGTTATCGGCCCAGTGGTTTCAGGGCAGAAGTCGTTGAAAATGTTGACGTCTGACGACCGATGACGACGGAGCCTGCTTATCTTATAAGCCACACGGAGCCTCCGGCTCAGCTGAGCTAAAAAGTGTCGCATTTTTTATTTTCGAGGTCAGCCCCATATCTCGCTTTTCATAAACCCCAGACCTTTGAAACTCCATCAGTGCATGCACCTTACAACTACAGGTCACCCCCACAAAACTACGTTACTCTGGCCTTCTTTCACAAAAAGGACATGTCTCGCTTTTCGTAGACCCAGGACGTGATATGCATCTTACCACGTCTGACCCCCCCCCCCCCACAAAGCACAACCTGACCTACTTTCGCGAAACAGTAGCACAGATTTAGTTTCGAGGTCAGCCCTTACCTAGCTTTTCATAAACCCCAGACTATGAAACTCCATTAGTGCATGCAAGTACAATTCAAGGTCACCAATCACAAAGCTAGGTCACTGTGACCTACTTTTATGAAAAAGTACCACATACTTGTATTTAGTTTTCGAGATCAGTCCTATATCTCGCTTTTTATAAGCCCAAGACTTTGAAACTCCATAAGTACATGCACCTTACTAGTCTAGGCCACCCCCGCCGCCGAAAAAATAGGTCACTTTGACATACTTAAAAGAAAAAGTACCACTTATTTAGTTTTGGAAGTCGGCCCAATATCTTGCTTTTCATAAGCCAAATACCTTTAAAATTCCATCAGTGCATGCACCTTAGCACTCCAGGTCATCCCCCAAAATCACTAGGTCACTGTGACCTACTTTCACAAAATGTACGTCTCGCTTTTTATAGACCCCAGACCTTTGAAACTGCATCAGTGCATGCCCCTTAACCTTACCTCAAAGCCAAAAAGTAGGTCACTGTGACCTACATTCTTAAAAAAAATACATGTCTCGCTTTTATAGCCCCCCTCCCCCCTCCCCCCTCCCCCCAACACACACACAGACACACACCCGATTTTTGAAAATCCATTAGTTCACGCACCTTTACATTCCAGCTCATCACACAAAACTAGGTCACTGTAATCTATTTAAACGAAAAACAGTACATGTCTAGCTTTTCATAGACACCAGAGCTTTGAACTCCATCAATGCACGCACGTTACCATTCCATGTAATCCCCGAGAAACTAGGCCACCGTGACCTACTTTGGTAAAGAAATACAGCATACCGGTATTTAGTTTCCGGTATTTATTAGTTTTTAGAGGTCAGCCCTTTAACTCGCTTTTCATTAGCCCCTGACCTTTTAAGCTACACAAATGCGACCTACCACCCTAGGTAGCCCCGCCATAAAACTAGGTCACTGTTTAAACATTTTGAGTGCTTATATCTCTGAAAACACATAAGAGATTCGTATCTTGAATGTGTCAAAAGTTAATATGAAGACAGGTTGTTACCATATCATACATACATCAGAATGACTGATAACAAGTTTCAATAGCTAAAGCTGTTCCCATCTTATGCCTAGCATTTTCACTACTGTCAAATCACCAACGGGCTCGACATGCTTGCCGCGGCCATCGAATTATATACTACAGTAATGACTCGAACCCTGATGGCTCGTTTACCCTGCCTAACTGGAACTCGTTCTTGGGTCCCCAGAGGTCAATTTATATAGAAACTAGCCCTGTCAATAACTGTACAGGTAAACCATACAAAACAAAAAATCAAAAACAGACATACAATGGCCAAAACAATGTTGGAGAACAAAACTAAATATGATGTTATTACACATTTATAATTGAGACGCGACACGGCAAAATCAACATAGTGGTTGTGCGCCCAGCGCAGACTCAGATCAGCCTGGGCATCCGCCCAGTCTGATCAGAGTCTTCGCTGTCCGCATGGAGGTAGCTTAGTCCCTTAGCTACCCTTTAAGCGCTTACCGAAGTATCTGATCAGACTAGGCAAATGCCCTGGCTGATCTGAGTCTGCGGTGGGCGCACAACCACTTCGTTGGTTTTCTCGTGTCGCGGCTCATATTGAAAGTGTATGCGATGCCCTTATGCTGCGCATGGACCCAAAAGAACTTCTATACGCATATAAATGAATAAATATAAAAAATAATTGAGAGTCGCATATTTTCTTTTAATGCTAGTCCAGGAAAAGGTCTGACATAAAAATCATTTTAATTTCGAAAAAAGTACATAATCTTTTTTCAAAATCCCACCACCTTTCCCTATTCAATCCCACTCCTGTTTCATGCTGGGGCCTATTCAAAATTTGGTATTTAATAATTATTAGTACCAAAATATATGGTGAATATAGAAAATTCCATTTCGAATCTGATTTTATAAAGATTTATCTGAATTTATAAAAAAAATATCTGATTATATAAAATTTTATCTGATTTTTTAAAGATTTATTTGATTTTATAAAGATTTATCATGAGGCAGAGGCAAATAGCCCCAGGACAAATATTCAAAAGCCTCTGTCAATCTAATCATTGTTTGTTTACAGAATCCATGGACAATAATGAATAAATTAAACTAAATAAAATATATTCATTTCTTTTGCAGTCCTTGAATGTAATGATCCGGCAACGGCTTGTAGTAAGTACATAGAAACCTCCCACTTCCCACACGGTGTTGAATCAATATCGAATCAATAGGGATTCAACGTATTAACGTTGAATCAACGTTAATTTAATTTTTCTTCAACGTGTGCCTGCCGTAAATTTCTCACTCTTGGGACAGACAGTGTGAACACAGGTCTATGGGATGCCAATTTACTGTTTATTCCCTATTTATAGATATCCATATTTATTCATGGATATCCTTAATTCGAAATAGCGATATCCATTATTCAAATAAGAGATAACCATGATTCGAATAAGTGATATCAAAATTTGAATTAGTGATATCAATAAATAGATATCCATTATTTGAATTTATGCGATAACACCTTCATAATTCGAATTATGGATATCCTTTATTCGAATCAGTGATATTAGTAATAAATGGGCTGAATTATAGATACAACTAATTCGAATTATGGATACATCCCTAAATCTAATCAGGGATATCTATAAATAGGTAATAAATAGTAAGACGGCAGTCCATGCAGATCAGACATCGAAATTTGTCATTACCATTTCGTTTAACTCTGCACCGGCTAAGCTGGTGTTAAACAAAGTAGGCAACGGCCAGTACGATGTTTGTCGATGACTTACGAGTTTTGACGATTTTTACCGATTTGACCTTATTTGTCACTATGGAGCTTCAGTTGAGGCTTTGTCACGTGCAGCCAGCGGAACCTGAGACTAGTCTGCGTTTCTGCAGACCAAGCTTTAATTAGACTTTGCACAACGTACTTGCGATAACAGTGTCTTTTTTCCCTTTCGAAACAACCCCAAAAACCTAGATCCGTTTTAAATATCGCTCCAGATTTTTTTGATTGTTTTGGAAGTGAAAATTATATTATAACAGAATTGCATGACTGATTTTGATGTTAGGGCTGTTTAGAGATAGAAAAACACCGAATAAATACGGCATTAAAAACTTACATGAAAAAATCTCTACTAGTGTGCAAGTTCGATCATCAACCGCGGTTTAACTGTGGTTTAGCTAAACCTGATCGAACTTACTCTGATTTTGTTTCACTACTTCATAACCGGAATCCATCGAAATGACTAGACAAACCACCAATTCATTTTGGATGAACCGAGGTTGTGACTGTTTCCCACGGCTGGAAAACTCTTAATACATCAAAGAACCAGTATTTTTTACGACTATTTGATTTACCATGAGGGTAACAAGCGATAAAAGGAACAGCGACTAAACCAGATTAGTTGATGATCGAACTCGCACTCGAGTCTGTAAGGTGAAGTGGTGGTATATCTTTAACAAGAACAATTATTCTTTGTGCAGTGTACATAGATATGTTTGTAGTAAATATCATAATATTTCTAAAAACGATTTATGGTTGCCTTGCGTTTTACAGCCCTCGCAGTAGTATTTTAGTCATATCGAAACGATGAAAGGATGATGATGAAAGGTTGTCTATAATGAAACCCCAAGAACGGTTGAAACAAATTCTGCTTCAGCAGGATCTGATTCTAAACAGCTAGCTTAGCAAGCCAGTGACCCACTAAGCTACAGGGGATTCTTTTATGATATGAAGGTGAATGGTGAACATGGCTATGTTTTTCTCCAATTTATCTCAGAGATATAAGCCGCGACACGACAAAACCAACAATGTGGCTGTGCGCCCAGCGCAGACTCAGATCAGCCTAGGCATCCGCCCAGTTTGACCATGACCGGGGTAGCTAAGGGTGTAAGCTGCCTCCATGCGGACAGCGAAGACTCTGATCAGACTGGGCGGATGCCCAGGCTGATCTGAGTCTGTGCTGGGCGCACAACCACATTGTTGGTTTTGTCATGTCGCGGCTCAATAATTTTACAGCCTTCCATTTTCCCTCCCTTATGACCAAACACTTTAGAAAGGGGCCACTTCTTATAGAAAGCGGAATTGACTCGTAGGGAAGCAAATTCTTTCATATAAGAGTTGGTCCGAATTAAGAAGGGCCATGACACAAAATTGATTAAATTGCTCCCTCTGAATAACATCTAATCCCAGCGGGCACATGGCGTTGAAATGACGTCGTACAGACGTCGATGTGACGCAATGACGTCGCATCGACGTCAGTACGTCGTCGTGCCCACTGGGATTATCCTTTTGTACCCTCTCTATGTGTATCAATTTGAAATTAACTGTGAAATTAACTGTGATGCTATTAAGATTTTTTCGAGTGTAAATAAGATACGTCTGGTTAAAACTTATTATGTGTATCCCAGTCGGCACTGCACGGAATTGCAATGCATCGATGATGATTCAACGTCATAACATTGAATAAGCGTCGATTCAGTGTTAGTTTTTGGCAATGTGTGCCCGCTGGTTTGACTTAATAAGTTAGTTATGCGTGAATTTCAGTCACCCCTTTGTGGCAGTATTTCAACTGATTATTGTTTATCAGTCCCCTTTCACATATTTGCTTAATGTTTGTTGTGTTGTAACAGATGGGCCAGTTGGCCTGGTGTAGAATAATAAATTCTTAATTTCTGATAAAGTAACATAATGCACATTTCATGCCTAAATAAACTTTATTTACACATAATGATGTTTATTAGGACCCAGCCAATGAAATACAATGATGCTTGAAATAAAGGTACCGGGTAACTTGGCATCAGTGCAGGGGCCGTTTTCATGAAACCACTTTAGTCGTTGCTATGCGGTTGCTAAGGCTGAATATCTATTAAGGAGATTCCCTACAACTATGAAATTTGGTCTGGAGGAACAGTCTTTGTAAGACTGTTCCTCCAGACCAAATTTCATAGTTGTAGGGACAAAGACTGTTCCTCCAGACCAAATTTCATAGTTGTAGGGAATCTCCAACATAGAAATTTACCCTTAGCAACAGCATAGCAACGACTTAAGTTGCTTTATGAATACGGCCCCAGGTTCTCATTTATTTTCTTTTTCATTTTTAGCTGGGCAACTTCCAGGCTGTAATCAGACAAGTATTCCAAAAGATACGTGCACAGGTAGGAATATCAGAATCAGTCATGAGTTTCCATGTAAGATAGGAAATGTCACTCGAGATGTTGAAATTGCAAATAGCCCAGCAGGCACATGACGTCAAAACGACATCATTTCAACGTCATGTGCCCGCTGGGTGGGAAGAGGCTTTCCCGGTCCCTGATTGAAATTCCGACCCCGAACGTGATATTTACCTATTCTACATGAATGTTTCATATAAAATCATTTGGTTGAAACTGTATTTATTTCGTATAATTTACATGCAGGACAATTACATTCCAGCGGGAACACAATTTCGAAATGTCGTATTGACGTTGATGCAACGCGATGACGTTGTATCGACGTCAGTACGACGTCATTTTGTCTTGCTAAGATAGTACAAAATGAAAAATAGGGATTGATAACAAGCATGAAGCACTTTTACAGTTATACAATCATTTCCTTAAAAAACAAACAAACATGAAACGTTAGCGAATGGCAACTCAAGAAATAACCTAGTGGCGCATATGACGTCGATTTGACGTCACTTTGACGTCGATGAGATGTCATACTGAGGCCAATACAACGTCATTACGACGTCATGTGCTTGCAGGGAAGCATGCTTACATGCATGTAAAATGTGATAATTAAGTGTGGATCTAGTTGACTGATAGAGAGAGCGAGAGAGAGAGAGAGAGAGAGGGCTGCATAAAGCCAGTATCTCCGCATAGCCATTGTCCGGATGTTATTACCTAAAATCAAAGTAGTTTTACCATGAATATTTTCTTCCATTTTTACAAACTTATAATCTCATAATAATAATTATCGGATTAAGCTTCATGGCAGATTAACTCTGTTTTTGTTTTACAATAGTTTGCATTTCGGTATGTTCTATATAAACGGAGTGAACAAAGTTTGTTCAATAAAAAAACATCAAATTACGATCTTTTGGCTATGTTTTCATACTGAAAACTTAAACACAATGCATTGCTAACGACGTCTTTTAGAAGCTTACTTAAAATTACGTGGTTTCTGTTGCTCATCATCTGAGTAAACAGGCTCATACAGAAAATAATACGTTTCTTCTTCACGAATCCTAAGAATAACATGATTTCAGACATGCCTGTTTTGTTTCAGTAATTTTAAATAAAGTGGCAAATAAACTGCATGTAGAAGGATTTCCTTTAATGAAATCAGACAGTTAAAACAGCTGTTAAGAGAGCACTTGATAATAAGTTTTTTGGGGTACACTAATAAGTGGTACAACACTCTAAACAGATGTGTACTGTTCAAGGCCTGTCCAGGTACCCCGCCCACTCAACTTAGCAAGTAGAGAGGCGCTAACGAAAAAAAATCATCGGATCAAAATAAAATGTGTACCAAATAATTCACTGTGTCCTAACTAAGAAAATGAATACCCACAACATATGTTTATTTTGTCTACGTGCGGAGAGATGGGCATTTTTATATTGAGGTCACTGGTAAAATGTCAAAGAAACTGCAAGGTTTTCTGAAGAAAAAAAACACCAACAACAACAAAAAACTAAAAAACAAAAACAAAAACAAAAAACACAAAAAAGTATAAAATTAAGTGTCAGCACAGTCAAGTGCACAGCTACTTTTTCACATATTGTTGATATTATTAAAATGCATCATTGTGCAAAAAATAGCTGTGCATTTGACTGTGCTGGCATATTTCATAGCCTACTGATGCAGACAGAAAATGGTCGAAAAGGCAAAAAAAAAAAAAAAAAAAAAAAAAAAAAAATTGGCTGACATCGCAAGAATGAAGAATGTAGGAAATTTGAATAATAGTAGATACGTGGGGTGATCATTAAGTAATGGAAACACCTTTGTAGATTACTTGATTTTATACAGAAATAAGTATCCATCATGTATCACCAAAGAGTGTCTTTTGAGCTTTTGAATCCATGTTTGTGATAGAAATTTTAACGTGTTACCATAGCAACATATGATGTCAGGTTCATGCAAGGTACCTTGTGTGAAATTTTTCTACCTCATTTTGGCAAGGAGGTGTTTCTATTATGCTCATTATGTACGATATTTAAAGAGATATTCAAAATTTAGGAACACCTGCCGTTATAGTTACGAATTAAGGTTAAAGCAAGCGTTGAAATAATTGATTTTAAGGGACCTTGACATTTTATTCCGTAATTTCCAGTGTTATGCTAAAGTTAATTGAACGGTTATCAAGTAAATGATAATTTTGGTTCTTTCTGCTATACAGTTCCCCCAAGAAACTGCTTGTTAAAGAACAATGACGTCACAATTCTGGTCCCTATGGCTTAATATTGGCGAAAAACGTCAAATTTTGCTCAATCAAGTCTTTCATGGTCTGTATTTCTGCCAGGTTTGAGTGCAAGGCATGAATAACTATAAATACTGAGTCAAAAAAGTTCCTTTACATGAAACTCCTTGTGTTGCCATAGCAACTGCGGAAGTTATGAACATTCCGTTTTTACTGACTTCAAAAGAGTATACATTTTTCTATGATTCGATTTCCTTGATATGATCTATATTTTCTATTTCATGAGACTACACATGCTACAGTGGTCTTTTGAATATGAAAGGGGTAAATTTTCATTTTCACAGAGTAACATCAAAAGATTGCTCGTTTAAACTCATTTGAAACCGGGTTGTGAATAATGCTTTCCAAGATTCTGTGCTCCTTACACTAGAACAGGACTTATGCAAGGCTGCATGCCAAAAAAAAAATGACCCCTTCTGGTTAGAGAATTTGATCCTCAACTCGGGGTACTGTGCTTTCTTCAATTACTGTCTTAATGTCACTTTTAATGGGATTTCCATACAAATCTGTAATCGTAACCGCTAGCGGGCGCGTAACGATTCATCCAGTTTTGTCAGTATGCAAATGAAAACAATGATATAAAAAAGTGATTATGAAGAAAATTTGAAAAAAAGAAAAAAAGACGGACAGGTACAGTAGTAATGATACCTTGAAATTTGCTATATTTTTAATTCAAAGGGAGATAATCAGAGAATTCGAAGAATTTAAACCTCGCATGTAAAGCCAGAGTACAAGATATTGGACATTTTAATTGTTTTTCGAGATTCATGCATTAAAGACTTTTCTACGCAATACAAAATTTATACCTGCATATGCACAATAATGAGATGCATTCAAAGTAACTCTTATCGAATATTGCCAGATAACTCTTATGAGGAAAAGTATGAATTGACAATATTCTGAGCACTTTGTTCATAGGCATCTCCCCAAACATGTATGAGCTTCAGTTAACACCAATAAGCACTGGGTTCCTTGAAAATATAGCCAATAGTTGATATAATTACTTTTTTTGACTAAGTATATTTTTTCTTTTAGCATCTGAGACTTGCATCAAGCCATCACACCGACACAAACCTTTATCCATTCTTTGTTACTTATCCGCAGCAAATATACATGAACGTATGCAAAAATTTAGAGACTCAACTTTTAGAAGTTTAAGGCATCATTGCCATGGCAACGATATTCCCCAAAACTACTTTTGAACTTAATTATATGTCATATGCTTGCTTTTTAGGTTTAGTATATCTGGAGTTCTGTTTTTATACATAGCCAATGAAATAAATGCTAGTTTCCATTATTTAATGATCACCCCTCGTAGTTAAAGATTTCACCACTCATACATCATTCTAATGCACTAACAAATATAACGCGACGGCTGATTGGATAACGTCAAAAATTTGCGACAGTATATTTAAGGAACGAATTTCATTTTTCTGAGGTTTATCGAAGTGTAAACTACATTGGGTCACGTGCAAAGTGAATGAACCCCGAAGGGGTTCATGTAAACTTTGCTAGTGACCCAATGTAGTTTACACTTCAATAAACATCAGAAAAATTAAGTTCATTGTTTATATTTACATTCGTTTCAATCAAATCTTTCATGAAAAATCTTATATAAGCGCTAGAATTGAAGCAGTAAAACATGTACACGCCGTTTTATCTGCAAACAGCAGAACAGCATGCATGACGTCATGACGTTGCTGACGCCCAATCAGGTTGTTGAGAGCCATTGTTTATTTTGACGTCATTGACGTCGCGTGTCTCAATGTAATTATTGGAATGTAAACTACATTACGTTCCAATGGTTTGCTATTGGGCTTTCCAGTAAATACTCCAAGAACGTAAATATTCTGCGATATACTGTCGCAAACCCGACGTCATTAAGTAACGTCGCTTCTCATTGCTGCTGTTTGGTCTGACAGCGCTTGAACTGGGTGCAAACTAATACATTATGAAAAGTGAAAATGTGGAAAAGTGCATTAGAATGGGGATAACTGTATTGCAAATTGTCGCAAATTTCGTTTACGGGTCCGCTGGCGCGTCGCCGTAAAACGAAATTTCCGGCCATAAAACCGATGATTTACCTCCCCAAATGACAATTTTGAATACATTTATCCCCTAATTAACAGAGGTTAAAAGACACAGTTTTAAAAATTCATAAATATGGTGGCCAAGTATGGTCCAAATCATACTAGTCCCTTTAGTGGCGTTAAAATCTATGATGTGATGTCAGACATCATTTGAATTTTCTTTCAAGTCCATTTTCTTTTTTTTTTTCAAAATGGAAATATTCATGTTCGGCCGGTGTGGCACAAACTGGTGTTATTTCGCCGTTTGAACGACATCGTCTGAAACTCAGCGTCACTTGACCACGCAGGAATGTGGTCTCCTATATGACCAATACATTGACTAGGGCTGGATAGGGGTGCAAGACTTGAAGTATCCGCCATGGGTTTGAGGTGCGGATAGGAAAATCTGTCCCGAGGGACACTATTTGGCATCACGAGGCGTGCCTCCTATGTTTCTTCAAGGCGGTCAAAACATATAAGGTGTCACAACCTCTGTTTCGAAGTCTCGTCATAGGGTCACAACCTCTGTTTTGTGTGTCGTCGAGACAGTCCTATATGCAATTAGAGTTCACAACCTCTGTTTTTATGTCTCCTCGAGAGGTCCTACTTGCAATAAGGTATCACAACCTCTGTTTTTATCTATTGTTGAGTCGGTCCTACATGTAGTTAGGTGTCACAACCTCTGTTTCTATGTCTCACCGAAACGGTCCTACAAGTAATTAGGTGTTATAGCCTTCGTTTCTATGTCTTATTGAGACGGTCCTACATGCAATCAGGTGTCACAACGTCTGCTTCTATGTCTTATTGAGACGGTCCAACATGTGATTAGGTGTTACAGCCTTCGTTTCTATGTCTTATTGAGACGGTCCTACATGTAATTAGGTGTTATAGCCTTCGTTTCTATGTCTTATTGAGACGGTCCTACATGTAATTAGGTGTTATAGCCTTCGTTTCTATGTCTTATTGACCCGGTCCAGCATGTAATTAGGTGTTATAGCTTTCGTTTCTATGTCTTATTGAGACGGTCCTACATGCAACCAGGTGTCACAACCTCTGCTTCTATGTCTCGCCGAGACGATCCTACATGTAATTAGGTGTTACAGCCTTCGTTTCTTTGTCTTATTGAGACGGTCCTACATGCAATCAGGTGTCACAACCTCTGCTTCTATGTCTCGTCGAGACGGTCCAACATGTAATTAGGTGTTACAAACTTCGTTTCTTTGTCTTATTGAGACGGTCCTACATGTAATCAGGTGTCAATACTTCTGCTTCTATGTCTCGCCGAGACAGTCCAACATGTAATTAGGTGTTACAGCCTTCGTTTCTATGTCTTATTGATACGGTCCAGCATGTAATTAGGTGTTACAGCCTTCGTTTCTATGTCTTATTGAGACGGTCCAACATGTAATTAGGTGTTACAGCCTTCGTTTCTATGTCTGATTGAGACGGTCCTACATGTAATTAGGTGTTACAGCCTTCGTTTCTTTGTCTTATTGAGACGGCCCTACATGTAATTAGGTGTTACAGCCTTCGTTTCTTTGTCTTATTGAGACGGTCCAATATGTAATTAGGTGTTACAGCCTTCGTTTCTTTGTCTTATTGAGACGGTCCAACATGTAATTAGGTGTTACAACCTTCGTTTCTATGTCTTATTGAGACGGTCCTACATGTAATTAGGTGTTACAACCTTCGTTTCTATGTCTTATTGAGACGGTCCAACATGTAATTAGGTGTTACAGCCTTCGTTTCTTTGTCTTATTGAGACGGTCCAACATGTAATTAGGTGTTACAGCCTTCGTTTCTATGTCTTATTGAGACGGCCCTACATGTAATTAGGTGTTACAACCTTCGTTTCTTTGTCTTATTGAGACAGTCCTACATGTAATTAGGTGTTACAACCTTCGTTTCTTTGTCTTATTGACACGGTCCTACATGTAATTAGGTGTTACAGCCTTCGTTTCTATGTCTTATTGAGACGGTCCTACATGTAATTAGGTGTTACAACCTTCGTTTCTATGTCTTATTGAGACGGTCCTACATGTAATTAGGTGTTACAACCTTCGTTTCTTTGTCTTATTGAGACGGTCGTACATGTAATTAGGTGTTACAACCTTCGTTTCTATGTCTTATTGAGACGGTCCAACATGTAAGTAGGTGTTACAGCCTTCGTTTCTTTGTCTTTTTGAGACGGTCCTACATGTAATCAGGTGTCACAACCTCTGCTTCTATGTGCCTTAGAAACGGCCCTACATGAAATAAGATATCACTACCTCTGTTACTACGAGCCGTCGGGACAGTTCTAAACCTAGGTGATAAAATTTCTGTTTCTATGTCTCGATAAGACGATCCTACATGTAATTAGGTGTCACAACCTCCGTTTAAATCTATCGTCGAGAGGGTAAATAGGTGTCTTAACCACTGTTTCCATGACTCGTCGAGGCGGTCCTACATGTAATATGTGTCACAACCTCTGTTTTTATGTCTCGTCAAAACGGGCGTACATGCATTTAGGTGTCACAACCTCTGTTTGTTTTTCTCATCGTGACGGCCCTTCATGTAATTTGGTGTTACAACCGCTGTTTCTTTTTCTTGTCGAGATGGTCCTTCATATAAAACGATGTCAAAACTTCTGTCTTTTTATGTATCGTCTAGAAAGTTCTACATATAATTAGGTGTCGGAGCCTCTGTTTCTATGTCTCGTTTTGATGATCCTACATGCATTTTAGTGTCACAACCTCTTTGTCTATGTATAATCGAGACGTCCTACATGTAATTATGTGTCACAGCTTCTGTTTTTAAGTCTCGTCGAAACGGTCCTACATGCAATTAGGTGTCACAACCCACGATTTTATGTCTCATCGAAACGGTCTTTCATATAATTTGGCGTCACAACCTCTGTTTCTGTGTTTCGTCGAAATGGTCCTACATGTGACAAGAGAACGAAGCGGTTCTGAAGAAGATTTTTAAATATAGTTAATTTTTGAACCCAAAACCACCCGCCGCAGGGCCGTTTTGGACACTCAGGCAACTATTTGAAGACACTTAGTAGTCTGTTCCATTCCGTTTCGTTTCGTTCCGTCCCGCAAATTACCGACAGCCATACAAAATTCACTGATAGCCAATTTCCGGGTGGGGGAAAAAGGACTATGGGAGAAAAGTGGATCTATGAGGTCCGGACAATCCACTATATATTCGTTCTTCCTATAGCAACTTTTCCGTGGGGAAAGGGGGAAAAACCACTCTCTGACAGTCACAATCTCTTTTTTCTGTGTGTCATCGATACGGCCCTACGTGTAATGAGTTGTAACAACTTCTGTTTCTATATTTCGTCGAAACGGTCCTTCATCTGATAAGGCGTCACAACCTCTGCCTTATGTGTCGCCAAGACGGTCTTACATGTCCTTATATCTGTGTTTCATCGAGACAGTCCTACATGTAATTAGGTGTTACAACCTCGTTTTTTTGTTTCCTCGAGGCAGGCCTATATAAAAATTATGTGGTACATAGAGAATACCATGTTAGTGTCTTCTGATATCAAAAGTTTATCAGGCGAGACCAGAAACAGCGTAGGAATGGCGAGGCTTGCCGAGCCAGTCTGACGTGTTTCTGGTCGAGCCTGATAAACTTGATATCAAAAGACACTTACATGGTTTTCTATTTATCATGCACCATTAGAAGGTTTTAAGGTTTAAAGAGACTCAAACAAATGAAAAGCAAACGCAAGTTTGTTCGAACTTGCTGACGTTGCGAATGCATTATGACGTGAGTCGGTGACGTCATTTAAACAATCGAACGTTGTTATCAAGACCAACGTCAGTATGTAGCCAATGGTCTTCTGAGATCGCTTCTGAAGGCATCGCCTGATAACATTCGCGCAAGCGCAATTCTAAAGTGAAATGATATCACATCATGTTATCGTACCCCTGTTATCAGGTGAATATTGCAGCAGAAGCATGATAAAATCTGTTATAATGTCTCGTCAAGCCGGTCCTACATGTTATAAGCCGTCATAATTTCTGTTCCTGTGTCTCGTCGAACCGGTCCTACATGTTATAAGTCGTCATTATTTCTGTTCCTGTGTCTCGTCGAACCGGTCCTACATGTTATAAGCCGTCATTATTTCTGTTCTTGTGTCTCGTCGAACCGGTCCTACATATTATAAGCCATCATTATTTCTGTTCCTGTGTCTCGTCGAACCGGTCATGCATGTTATAAGCCGTCATTTTTTCTGTTCTTGTGTCTTGTCGAACCGGTCCTACATGTTATAAGCCGTCATTATTTCTGTTCCCGTGAGACGTCTCGTCGAACCGGTCCTACATGTTATAAGCCGTCATTATTTCTGCTCCTGTGTCTCGTCGAGCCGGTCCTTCATGTGATAAGCCGTCACAATCTCTGTTCCTTTGTCTTGTCGAGATTGTCCTACATGGAATTAGGTTAGGTGCCTCAACCACTGTTTCTATGTGTCGGCGAGACGGTCTTAAAAGTCGTTGGGTGTCACAACCTCTGTTTCTACAGTGATAAGATGAAAGTTTTTTCTGAGAATTTTTACGTAATTCTGCACCAAACCAATGTGAATTAATTAGAAATTCGACTACATGATGTTGAATCAACGTTTATTCAGTGTTGAGTTAACGTTGTGTGCCCAGTGGGAGAATTGTATTTACATGTCCCGCCTGAAAATTAACTTGTCGTAGGCATGGTGCTATCCTGCTGATTCTATCGAGAGGCGCCATGGTCTGTTGGGTAGAGCGCAAGGCGACGGAGCAGAAGGTCGCAAGTTCGAATTCCCAAAGTCCCACGTTTGAAAATCTCCAGGTCGACCCAGCAGTAAACAGGTACCCGATTCAGATCAAGGTAGGTTAAAAATCAGCCTGAAGAGAGAACTGGGTCACGCCTTTCAGATATGTATCCAAGATCCAGTGGACCTTTAACAACTTACTTGCCTTATAGCCGCACGTAACCATGTACATTTGAATTTTAAGGTTTATGGGTACACCCCCGTCTTTTTCCGCCAGCTCCTCAAAAGGGGACACTTTTTGTGACCCCTCTTTGCTCTCCTGGAAGATGAAACCCTTCCGGAAAGGGGTCAACTCTTAAAGAAAATAATTTCTATCATACTTACAATGAATTATAGGGATTTCTTGGTGAAATCAAAACTGATAATCTCACTGTTTCAAACAGTGAAATAATCACTTTAGATTTCACTTTTTTCAAAAATAGGATTTTTCATGAAATAGTCTCATTTATTTGTTGATTAATTGGCTAAACGTTATCTGGCTTGATATAAATTACGTCAGGCCTGTTTGCACGTCATAACGACGTTAATTGCATCGCTAAAGGCACCAACGTAGCATCGTTTATGCACACGACGTCAGGCCTCCTAAGTCTTCTGTAGGCATGTCTGTATACACCCGGGAACAAGTAGGTGACCCCCCATCGAAAGGACCAACCCCCTACCCAGATATTGAAGACTTATACATTGACCCTAATGGGGTCAAAAAACTATTAGACCGTCTTAACCCCCATAAATCTTCAGGTCCAGATGACCTAAGTGCACGTGTGTTAAAAGAATGCAGTGCTGAAATTGCCCCGGTCCTTGCCTGCATTTTCAACCAGTCCTTGGCTCAGTCTAGAGTACCAGATGACTGGCTGCGAGCTAATGTGGCTCCCATTTACAAAAAGGGAGAAAAATATGACCCTGCCAATTACAGGCCGGTCTCCTTGACTTGTATTTGTTGTAAGTCTCTTGAGCACATTCTCGTGAGCAAAATCATGCGACATCTATCGGACCATAAGATTTTAGTTGAGTCTCAGCATGGCTTCAGAAGTGGTAGGTCCTGCGAGACTCAACTGGTCCAGTTCATTCATGATTTGCAGGCAAACCTAGACAGAGCCAATAATAAAGGTCACAAACAAACAGACCTCATTATTATGGACTTTGCCAAGGCTTTTGATAAGGTCCCCCATAGATGATTGATTTATAAACTGAAGTATTATGGTATCCGAAATGATATCCTCCGGTGGATCTCAGCCTGGCTATCTGGAAGGACACAAAAAGTTGTTCTGGATGGTGTCTGTTCAGACCCTTTCCCCGTGTTGTCTGGTGTCCCCCAGGGTTCTGTTTTAGGGCCCATCCTGTTCTTAATCTTTATTAATGACCTGCCAGACAACATAAGCTCCACAGTCCGCCTTTTTGCTGATGACTGTGTACTCTATAGAAATATTAGACGGTCCGAAGACCAACAGATACTCCAAGATGATTTAGATAAATTGGCACTTTGGGAAGAGGCATGGCTCATGAAATTTAATGTTGCCAAATGTCACTCTATGAGGGTGACTAGGCACCCCCCTCCAAAGCAAATAATCCATGGTTATACATTGCATAACCAAGTCCTAGAGAATGTATCGTCAGCCAAATATTTAGGAGTTGAAATTACGGATGACCTCGAGTGGGGTCAGCACATCAATGAAATTACCAGTAAGGCTACTAAGACTTTGGGTTTCCTTCGTAGAAACTTGACTTTTGCATCGAAGGAAATCAAGGCTGCTGCATATAAAACTCTGGTCCGGCCCAAATTAGAATATGCAGCGCCAGTTTGGATGCCCCATCACCAAGTTGATATTAACAGAATAGAAAAAGTACAGAGGACTGCTGCCCGTTGGACCTGTAGGCGCTGGCGCAATCAAAGCCATGTGGGAGAAATGTTAGAAGAACTCCAATGGCCAGACCTGCAGGAAAGACGACAGCAGGCTTCTCTGTCTCTATTCTACAAAATCCATAATAATCTTGCCATTGTAGATAAGAATAAGTACCTATCTGAGGTCGGAGAAGGGAGCAGGAGAACTGGGTCCCACCCATTCCAGTACCACCGTCCAAACGCTTACACGGACGGTTTTAAGAATTCCTTTTTCCCCAGGACAATTGCAACTTGGAATGGCCTTACAACCGAAGCTGTCTCTTCGGAGACAGTTGATGGGTTTAAGGCCAAAATTTAATATCCTAGGGTAGGGCAGGGGTTAGGCATGGAATGCCTGCCCCTGAGGACTTCTTGTAAATAGTTTTAACCTGCTGGTGGCTTTGTCACAAATTCATTTTTTTTTTTTTTTTTTTTTTTGTGACAACTTATGCGCCACACCAGAAACCTGTCATCATGGTCATGATTGACCGAGACAGTAACGATAGAAAGAAAGAAAGAAAGGCATTCTTTCTTAGGAAATTTCTTGAAATCTGTTTATCAAAATGAAATTTCAAGCAATTTTTCAGTTGCAAACTATGTTTACAACTAAAACACGTTGGAAGCATCAAAACTGACCCAAAACGGCTAGAAAAAAGCTGTGTCTCTGTCCTGATGGCTAACGCATTGGAATAAACTGAATTATTGCAATTTGAAAGCATAAAAGAAACAGAAAATTTGACCATTTCAGTGTAAGATCGATTTTTATTTCATCGAATGGTATTTTCACTCGGGCTTCACAACCTTTTGGTGTTCATTCGGTGAAAATAAAAATCGATCTTACACCGAAACAGTTAAATATCCTATATTGCTCGTATGAGAGTAAACTATCTCCTTTAAGAGTAAACCCCAGTTTGGAAGGGGGACAAATCTGAAAACGAGTTGTTTCCTATGAAAATGTACCCATTTACCTTAAACATATGAACCGCGACACGAGAAAACCAACAAAGTGGTTGTGCGCCCAGCGCAGACTCAGATCAGCCTGGGCATCCGCCCAGTCTGATCAGAGTCTTCGCTGTCCGCATGAAGGTAGCTTAGACCCTTAGCTACCCTTTAAGCGCTTAGTGAAAAATCAGACCAGACTGGGCGGATGAAGGTAGCTTAGTTACCCTATAAGCGCTTAGTGAAAAATCTGATCAGACTGGGTGGATGCCCAGGCTGATCTGAGTCTGCGCTGGTCTAAACTACCTTCATGCGGACAGCGAAGACTCTGATCAGACTGGGCGGATGCCCAGACTGATCTGAGTCTGTGCTGGGCGCATAACCACTTTGTTGGTTTTCTATTGTCGCGGCTCTTTTATGACTTTTTATCATTTTATCTGTAGAATCGTTCTTCTGTATGGAAGACTCTGCTGGTTCAGATAGTGCTGACCTGACGTTTGAACTTAAATGGTACCAATGGAAAAGACTGCAGGCCATTGACTATGAAAAGTATGACGCCAATGAAGAGCAGGAGTTTGTGCATCGGGTTGTTGCCGGTGGTACTACCGAAGACGCTTGTGGAATGGACCTGCCGGATCCGGGCACTGAAGCGAGCTCTGCTACTTTCACTGTGAATATTCCTAAAACTGTCGACGCTGGTATATGTGGCACATCTGTTGTAAGTATAAGATCCTATACTACCCATGTAATTCTCACCTGAAGCCTCAGTAGCGCAGTCGGTTAGGAGGAAGCTACTCTACGTTATCATGCACCTGCTACAAAATTCCACTGATAACAGGGGTACGATAACACAATGTGATATCATGTCACTGTAGAACTGAGCTTGCGCGAATGTTATCAGGTCATGTCTTTAGAAGCGATCTCTGAAGACGATTGGCTGTATACTGACGCTTGCCATGATATCAACGTTCGAATGTGTAACTGACGTCACCGACTTACGTCATAACGCATTCGCGACGTCAGCAAGTTAGAACAAAACTGCGTTTGCTTACGATTTGTTTGCCGCTCTTCACGCCGTAAAATCTTCTAATGATGCATGATAAATAGAAAACCATGTAAGTGTCTTTTGATATCAAGTTTATTAGGCTCGACCAGAAACACGTCGGACTGGCTCGGCAAGCCTCGCCATTCCTACGCTGTTTCTGGTCTCACCTGATAAACTTGATATCAAAAGACACTAACATGGTATTCTCTATATTGGTAATGGATCTGAATGCTGCCGGTGGCAGAATTCTTTTTCCTCGTAAACGGGCTCCATTGCACAAAGTCGTTCATTCGTTAAAGGCAGGAGTGGACTATAAAAGGCAAAATTAGCTACCTATTCTCAGTTATGGACGGACGCTCGGCGCCCCGTTACTGCGGCTATGGATTCGTTCCGCTGAGGTGCGGGGGCAACGTCGATATGAGAATTGAAATACTACTACTACTATTCTCAGTTTTCCAATAGCCACCAAAGGGTAAACATCTACAGTACCTCCTGTAGATTTATCTCTAATTTGATTGGCTGTTGATTTGCTGGGGTATTTACCTGTGAAAGTATTGGCAGCTCTTATTGGCTAAAACAGGACAGTGGTCTAATTTGCACAGTAGCTAAGCCACGCCCTCTATCCTTCATACAGGTAGCTAATCCTCTACCGGGGGTTCAGAAATCCTGCCTTTAAGGCGAATGGATTCATACTCATGCATTTTTAAATCATCTTTTCAAAGGGACAGAACTTTTGGTGTTCGTTGTCAGCTTCCCTGTAAGAAAAGCGAGCACAAATGAAGTCTACACCAAGAGGAAAGACTTCGCTATATGGGAGCAAAGACTGGGAACCCGTTTCGGGGGCATATGCAAACATTGCAGACCCAGTTCAGTCGCAGCATAGAGGAATTTCTATGCAAAGTACAATAAAAGTAAAAACATTTACAAGAACTCGCCTAAAGCTAGAAATGGACTGATCCAAATGCTAAGGAGGGACAAGCCCAGTTTACACCGTACATTCGATCGTTAACATTTTGGGGAAAAGCAGACGGGTATGTAAAAACAGGTGTTTGCAAAGGCACGTGCCTATTCGCGGGTTGGTTATTTTCTTTATTTTTTCAGCTTTATGCATGTATTTTCTGGCAAAAAAGTAGTTGTCGTTTTTATGTGTAATCATGTATATATTGACATGCCATCGTTTTGTTTTTTTTCTTCGTGACTGAGGAGAAATTTCACATGAATACGAAAAAATGCATTTTATCTTCGAATTTTGCCTTTGTAACGTTATTTTTCCTATTATTAAATATTTCATCAAATTATCTTTCATGGTTTCTGGTAGCCAGATATTGACAGCAAATATAAATCCATAAGTTAGATCATGTTGATTGTTCTGTTTCTTAAGTCTTGGTAACTGGTACGTAGTTTCTGTTTCCTAGTTCACGTTTACTGGATCATACTTTCTGGCAGCAGGTTCCTTTTATTTCTCTCAGCTCGTGGCCTGTTTTTTTTAATTTCTAGTTAATTTTCATATTTCCTGGTAACTGGTACCTAGTTTCTGTTTCTGAGTTCCTGGTAACTGATTCCAAGTTTGTTTATTAGAGTCTGATAACCAGTTCCTGCTTTATATTTTTGTAATTCCAGGTTATTGGTTCCTTGGTTATTTTTCTATACTCCAGGTAACTGGTTCTTGTTTCTATTTCTAAGTTCCTGGTTACTAGTTCTTAGTTTCTGTTCCCTTGTCCCTGGTAACTTGTTATTAGTTTCTGTTTCTTTATCCCTGGTAACTGGTTCTTAGTTTCGTTTTCCTTATCCCTGGTAACTAGTTCTTAGTTTCTGTTTCCTTGTCCCTGGTAACTAGTTCTGAGTTTCTGTTTCCTAGTTCCTGGTATTTGGTTCTTAGTATCTGTTCCCTTGTCCCTTGTAACTGGTTCTTAGTTTCTGTTTCCTTGTCCCTGATAACTAGTTCTTAGTTTCTGTTTCCTTTTCCCGGGCAACTAGTTCTTAGTTTCTGTTTCCTTGTCCCTGGTAACTAGTTCTGAGTTTCTGTTTCCTTGTCCCTGGTAACTAGTTCTGAGTTTCTGTTTCCTAGTTCCTGGTATTTGGTTCTTAGTATCTGTTCCCTTGTCCCTTGTTACTGGTTCTTAGTTTCTGTTTCCTTGTCCCTGATAACTAGTTCTTAGTTTCTGTTTCCTTTTCCCGGGCAACTAGTTCTTAGTTTCTGTTTCCTTGTCCCTGGTAACTAGTTCTGAGTTTCTGTTTCCTTGTACTAGTAACTGGTTTTTAGCGGGCCTTTGCGAAGCAAAGGAGAGCTTATGCTATACCCTCGGCGTCGTAGTCCGAGTTTGCGTTAGCGTCAGCGTTAGTGTCAGCGTTAGCGTCAGCGTTAGCGTACCTTTCAGCGTCCTCGTCGGCGTCCGTGATCAGGTTAACCAATGTTAACAATTGCGTTTTACTCGATGTTCAAGTCTGTATCTTACAAACTATAGCAGCTACAATCATCATACTTGGTACATATATATATCCATATGACTGCAGCAGCTGCATGACACAATTGTATGTCCTTGACCTATATGTTACGGTTGACTAACTTTGCTATTTGGCACTGTTTTTAAGGCAAAATTTTTAGTTTTGATGATACCTTTGACAGAAGAGAATTGATACTTGGTCAAATAGCATATCCCTATAATTGCAGCATCTGCAAAGCTACCATGCTGACTACTGTGCCCTTGACCTTTGTTCATAGTCCAGTGATTTTGTCTTATATTTCAAGCACTGTTTAATGGATTAAAATCATATCTGGCATAGTAGATCAGTCTGACATCGCGAATCACCTCATGTTATTTAAAGATCACTGTGACCTATATTTCATGGTTCATTGATTTTGCCTTTTGTGTCCAAAACTGTTCATAGATTAACATCATGTTTGGGAATTTGAGGTCACTCTGACATAAATTTTATCATTCAGTGATTTTGCTTCATATTTTGAGTTGTATTTTACATGTAGTATGTATTCATCATATACCTAGGATAATGGCTCAGTCTGACACTGCAGATGACCTGATATATTTGTATGTCTTTGTGACTGTGAGAATCAGGCACCCATAAGGCGCGCTTTGTTGTCTTCTGACAACTCTTGTTAGTTTCTGCGTCCATGTCCCAGACAAATAGTTCTGAGTTTCTGTTTCCTTGTCCCTGCTAAATTGTTTTTAGTTTCTGTTTCCTTGTCCCTGGCAACTGGTTCTTAGTTTCTGTTTCATTGTCCCTAATAACTAGTTCTTAGTTTCTGTTTCCTTGTCCCTGGTAACTAGTTCTTAGTTTCTGTTTCCTTGTCCCTAATAACTGGTTCTTAGTTTCAGTTTCATTGTCCCTGGTAACTAGTTCTTAGTTTCTGTTTCCTTGTCCCTAATAACTGGTTCTTAGTTTCTGTTTCATTGTCCCTAATAACTAGTTCTTAGTTTCTGTTTCCTTGTCCCTGGTAACTAGTTCTTAGTTTCTGTTTCCTTGTCCCTGGTAACTAGTTCTCAGATTCTGTTTCCTAGATCCTCGTAACTAATTCTTAGTTTCTGTTTTCTTGACCCTGGTAAATGGTTCTTAGATTCTGTTTACTCATCTCTGGACTCTAGTTTTTAGTTTCTGGTTCCTTGTCCCTGGAAACTAGTTCTACGTTTCTGTTTCCTTGTTCCTACTAAATTGATCTTGTTTCTGTTACCTTGTCCCTGGTAACTAGTTCTTAGTTTCTGTTTCCTTGTCTCTGGTAACTAGTTCAGAGTTTCTGTTTCCTTGTCCCTTTTAAATTGTTCTTAGTTTCTGCTTCCTTGTCCCTGGTAACTAGTTCTTAGTTTCCGTTTCCTTGTACCTTGTAACTAGTTCTTAGTTTCTGTTTCCTGGTCTCTGGAAACCTGTTATTAGTTTCTGTTTCTTTGTCCCTGGTAACTGGTCCTTAGTTTCGTTTTTTCTTATCGCTGGAAACTAGTTCTTAGTTTCTGTTTCCAGGTCCCTGGTAACTAGTTCTGAGTTTCTGTTTCCTTGGTCCTGGTAACTGGCTCTTAGTTTCTGTTCCCTTGGTCCTGGTAACTGGCTCTTAGTTTCTGTTCCCTTGGTCCTGGTATCTGGTTCTTAGTTTCTGTTCCTTGTCCCTGGTAACTAGTTCTTAGTTTCTGTTTCCTTGTCCCTGGTTACTAGAATTTAGCTTCTGTTTCCTTTTAGCGGGCACCTAGTTCTTAGTTTCTGTTTCCTTGTCACTAGTAACTAGTTCTGAGTTGCTGTTTCCTTGTACCGGTAACTGGTTATTAGTTTCTGCTTACAGGTCCCTGGTTACTAGTTCTTAGTTAATATTTCCTTATTCATCATAACTTGTTCTTAGTTTCTGTTTCCTTGTCCATGGTACCTGGTTCTTAGTTTCTGTTTCCTTGTCACTGGTTACTAGTTCTGATTTTCTGTTGTTTCCTTGTTCCTAGTAACTTGTTCTTAGTTTCTCTTTCCTTGTCCCTGGTTACTACATCTGAGTTTCTGTTTCCTTGTTTCTTGTAACTGGTTCTTAGTTGCTGTGTCCTTGTGCCTGGTAACTGGTTCTTTGTTCCGTTTCTTATCCCTGGTAACTTGTTCTTAGTTCCTGTATGCTTGTCCCTGGTAACTTGTTTTTAGTTTCTGTTTCCTTTTCCCTGGTAACTAGTACTTAAATTCTGCTTCCTTGTCCCTGGTAACTGGTTCTTAGTTTCTGTTTCTTTGTCCCCGGAAACTGGTTCTTACTTTCTGTTTCCTTGTTCCTGTTAACATGTTCTTAGTTTCTATTTCCTTGCCTCTGGTAACTGGTTCTTAGTTGGGTTTTCCTTGTCCCTGGTAACTGGTTTTTAGTTTCTGTTTCCTTGTCCCTGGTAACTAGTTCTTAGTTTCTGTTTCCTTGTTCCTGGTAACTGGTTTTAAGATTCTGTTTCCTCATCCCTTGATACTAGTTATAAGTTCTCGTCCCTTTTTCCTCGTAACTTATTCTTAGTTTTTGTTTCCTTTATCCTGCTAAATTGTTCTTGTTTCTGTTTCCTTGTCCCTGGTAACTAGTTCTTAGATTCTGTTGCTTTGTCCCTGGTAACTAGTTCTTAGTTTTAGTTTCCTTGTCCCTGGTAACTAGTTCAGAGTTTCTGTTTCTTGTCCCTTTACAATTGTTCTTTGTTTCTGTTTCCTTGTCCCTGGTAACTAGTTCTTAGTTTCTGTTTCCTTATTCCTGGTTGCTAGTTGTTAGTTTCTGTTTCTTTGTCCCTTGTAACAAGTTCTTAGTTTCTATTTACTTGTACCTTGTAAGAAGTTCTTTGGTTTTTTTTTTCCTTATCCCTGGTAACTTTTTATTAGTTTATGAATCGTTGTCCCTGGTAACTGGCTTTTAGTTCCTTTTCCTTAACCCTGGTCACTAGTTCTTATTTTCTTTTTCCTTGTCCCTGATAACTAGTTCTGAGTTTCTGTTTGCTTGTTCCTGGTAACTGGTTCATAGTTTCTCCTTCTTTGTCCCTGGTAAATGGTTCTAAGTTTCTGTGACTTTTCCCAGGAAACTTGTTTTTGGTTTCTGTTTGTTGTTCCTGGTTATTTGTTCTAAGTTTCTGTTTGCTTTCCCCTGCCAACTTGTTCATAGTTTCTGTTTCCTTTTCCCGGGCAACTAGTTCTTAGTTTCTTTTTCCTTGTCCCTGGTAACTTGTTCTGAGTTTCTGTTTCCTTCTTCTGAAAACTGGTTATTAGTTTCTGCTTCCTCGTCCCTGATACTACTTAGTTTTTGTTTCCTTATCCCTGGTAACTGGTTCAAGGTTTCTGTTTCTTTGTTCCTTGTAACTGGTTCTTAGTTTCTGTTTCCTTGTCCCTGGCAACTGGTTTTTAGTTTCTTATTCCTTGTCCCTGGGAAACTAGTTCTAAGTTCTAACTAGTCCTTAAATTCTGCTTCCTTGTCCCTGGTAACTGGTTCTTAGTTTCTGTTTCTTTCTCCCTGGTAAATGGTTCTAAATTTTTGTTTCCTTGTTCCTGGAAACATGTTCTTAGATTCTGTTTCCTTGTCCCTAGTAACTGGTTCTTAGTTTGTTTTTTTCCTTGTTCCTGGTAACCGGTTCTATGTTACTGTTTCCTTGTTCCTGGTAACTTATTCTTAGTTTCTGTTTCCTTGGGCCTGGTAATTGGTTTTTAGCTTCTTTTTCCTTGTCCTTGGTAACTTGTTCTTAGTTTCTGTTTATTTGTCCCTGGTTCTTAGTTTCTGTCCCTAGTAACTAGTTCTTAATTTCTGTTTTCTTGTCCCTGGTAACTGGTTCTTAGTTTCTTTTTCCTTGTCCCTGGTAACTAGTTCTTAGTTTCTGTTTCCTTGTCCCTGGTAACCAGTTCTGAGTTTTTGTTTCCTTGTCCCTGCTAATATGTTCTTAGTTTCTGTTTAGTTGACACTGGTTATTAGTTCTTAGTTTGTATTTCCTTGTCCCTGGAAACTAGTTCTAAGTTTCTGTTTCCTTGTCCCTGATAATTGGTTCTTACTTTCTGTTTCCTTGTCCCTGGTAACTAGTTCTTAGTTTCTTTTTCCTTGTTCCTCGTAACTAATTAGTATTTCCTGTTTTCTTGTCCCTGGTAACTGGTTCTTAGTTTGTGTTTCCTAATCCCTGGATACTGGTTCTTAGAGTCTGTCTCCTTGTCCCTGGTAACTAGTTCTTAGTTTCTGTTTGCCTGTTCCTGGTAACTTGTTCCTAGTTTCTCTTTCCTTGTCCCTGGTAACTAGTTTTTATTTTCTGTTTCCTTGTCCCGGGCACATAGTTTTTAGTTTCTGTTTTATTGTCCCTGGTACCTGTTCTTAGTTTCTGTTTCCTTGTCTCTTGTTACTGGTCTAGTTTCTGTTTCTTTGTTCCTGGTAACTAGTTTTTTTCTGTTTCCCTGGTTACTGGTTCTTAGGTTCTTTTTCTTTGTCCCTGGTAACTAGTTCTTAGTTTATGCTACCTTTTCCCTGGTAACTAGTTCTTAGTTTCTGTTTCCTTGTTCATGGTAACTGGTTCTTAGTTTCTGTATCCTTGTCCTTTGTAACTAGTTCTCTTTCCTTATCCCTGGTAACTGGTTCTCAGTTTCTGTTTCCTTGTCCCTGGAAACTATTTGTAATTTTCTTTCTACTTGTCCCTGGTAACTAGTTCATAGTTTCTGTTTCCTTGTCCCTGGTAACTGGTTCTTTGTTTCTGTTTCCTTGTCCCTGGTAACTTGTTCCTAATTGTTGTTTCCTTGTCCCTGGTAATTAGTTTTTAGTTTCTGTTTCCTTGTCCCTGTTGACAGGTTCTTAGTTTCTTTTTCCTTGCCCCTGGTAAATAGTTCTTAATTTCTGTTTCCTTATCCCTGGTAACCAGTTCTTAGTTTCTGTTTCCTTTTTCCCTGATAACTAGTTCTTAGTTTCTGTTGCCTTTTTCCTGGTAACTAGTTCTTAGTTTGTGCTTCCTAGTTTCTGGCTATTGGTCCCTAGGTTCTGTTTCTATGTTTCTGGAAACTGGTTCCCAGATTATGCTTCTTAGTTCCTGGGGGCTGGTTTTTAGTTTCTGTTTCTTAGTTCCTGGTAATATGTTCCTAGACTTTGCTTCTCAGTTTCTGGCTACTGGTTTTCAGTTTTGTTTCATGGTTCCTGGTAACTGGTTCCCAGTTTATGTGCCTTAGTTCCAGACCACTTGTTTATAGTTTCTGTTTCCTAGTTCCTGGCAACTGGTTCCTAGTTTATGTTTCGTATTTCCAGACCACTTGTTTTTAGTTTATGTTTCCTAGTTTCTGGTTACTGGTTCTTAGTTTCTGTTCTAAGTTCCTTGTTTCTTATATGCATTATGTTTGCAAGGCACCAAAATCGGAACTACTTGGCCAATTCCATGAATCAGATTTCGGATGTATGTAAGGCGTAAACGTTTTGTGCAAAATGTAATATTTTGTTCGCCGGAGCAAGGTAGCTCTCTGCACGCGCGTCTACGAACGATAATTAATTCCCGGCCTGCGACCTTTTCAGCTAATGCAAAGACATTCATATTTTGCTTTACTATTGGCAACACAAAATGCACAATTATTGATGCCGACACAGAAAATACGTTTGTTTCTTTTTTGATTATTATTTACTCGGAGTGACAGTCGCAGTGCCCTCAGAATATGAGCCGCGACACGACAAGACTAACAATGTTGAAGTGCGCCCAGCGCAGACTCAGATCAGCCTGGGCATCCGCGCAGTTTGTCCAGACTCTTCGTTAAGTGCTCAAAGAGTAGCTAACGGTCTAACCTACCTTCATGCGTACAGCGACGACTCTGATCAGACTAGGCGGATGCCTAGGCTGATCTGAGTCTGCGCTGGGCGAACAACCACATTGTTGGTTTTGTCGTGTCGCGGCTCAACAATCGAGGTTGATTCACGGAATTGGCCGAACAGTGCTCCAAATGAGGCACCAGGAGACAGTTTTTCATTCCTGATTCCTTAAAAGGGCTGCTGTTTCATAGATCAGGTAATATGAAACAGGAACTACATAAAACCAATTGTTAAAACTGTAAAATGAAACAAAAGGTAAGGTAAATGGGTACACTGTAATGGGTAGCAACTCTGGTGTTTATGTTTTAGAGTCCCTCCTGAGTGTGGTCAGTTCTTAAAGGAGAGAATTAGCTCACTGTAAGAGTTTAGCTCATTTGGGAGTGGCTTTGTCATTCAGGAAGCAAAGAGGATGCCACAAAAATTGTTCACCTTTGTAAAATTGGCGGAAATACATGGAGGTATGCCTGTACATCTTAATAAGCAGAAAATCAGAAACAGGAACAAAAACTAGAAACGGGAACCAGGGAATAGAAATGAGATAAAAGGAACTTGGAAACAGGAACTGCATTAAAATCCTGGGGCCGTATCTATAACACGACTTAACATCAATTCTCTGTAAGCACCAGAATTTTTGAATGGGGGCGTTCCACGCACCGTCTCAGAATTGGCTGAAATTTTCACACAATGGTCCTTACCACTCAGGTATAAGAAAATAACCTTTCAAACTTTGACATCTACTTCCGTTGCCATGGTAACCGTCAGTGTCGATTTCAGCGAAATTTGGACTTAAATTCTCGTGATTTATATTAAAAATGGCATATTTTCACCCTTAAAAATCATAATAGTCAACAGGTGGACAGGAAAAACAATTAAACCTGTAAAATATTTGAGTTTTATTTAGCATGTTTCACAACAGACTTTAAGAATAAATTAATGTCACTAATAGTACCTTCATTGTCGACAATACATACTCTGGCGAATTTCATTAAAAGTGAAAAATGCAAAAAATGACAATATTTCAAGAGGAATAAAAAAAAATGCAGGCCTCTATGAATAATTTACATAGCTACTCTTGAATTAACTAAGTATCATGATTGTAACTATGAAAAAAACTGAGTGGGGTAAGAGCATCTTCGTGGAAAAATAAGCATACTAAATTTGCACCGTTACAGAAATTTAAAAAAATGGTTTTGAGCAGGTAAGCAAACATTTTGGCTCTATGTTAGCATTGTAGTAAGTTATGCATATATTGTTGCTGATAATTTATGACTACAGGTCAGTTTTTATTGAATTTGTATCAAACATTTCCTTGTCTCCAAAGAAAATGCATATTTTACGCCTTCTAAGTGGAAAATATGTCGAAAACAGGGGGTAGGGGAAATAAACAAAAGCAAAATATCAACCGTAAAAGGAAACTCTTTAATAAATGACTTAAACTGTGTAAATATCCATTCAGCATTATGTTAAACTGAACTTAATTAAAAATTTATCAATGTGTGTGATGCCAAAGGGCAATAACTCTGCATTTTTGACGAAAAAGCAAAAATTATTAGAAAACGCATGAAAATGAACTCAACCATAGCTGTTTACTGTGGGCATTAAACAATAACACAACAACACTTTTTAAGGTAAATACAAAATATATTTCATGGAATATGTTGAAAATATAAAAAATTTCACGAGTGCGTAGCATGAGTGAAATTCTAATATTTTCAACACATGAAATATTTTTGGTATTTATCGAAAATAGAATTTTCTTTTCATTTTTTCTGTTTCGTAAATAAAAACAACTTTTTTTCATAGTCATTTCTTGTTAATTTTGCTTGTCTTAGCATATTTAGTGGGTATAATATATGGTGAAACTATAGTTTGCACCTAGAAAATGGCTAATAAGGCCATCCGAAAGAACGAATGAAAAGAAATTGGCACTTTAAGAAAGCTGTTTGCAGCTGCCGTCAGACTGATGTCGCATGCAAATTTGTTATACTCTGGCTCAAAACCTAAAATCAAATGTGACGTCATTACTTGATTTCGCATGCTAACATCTGTAGCATAATGTCAGAATGCTACATTTCAGACTTTTTCGAGAAGAAATTAAGTCCAAAATTGTCAAAAGCGGCTGCAGTTTACTGCCGTGAAAAATTACTAGAGCAAGTGAGCAGAGGCTCAGGTATACCTATGACCAGTGCCACCGCCTAATGAAAGTATACCTTAACACACAACTTCAATGCAAATGTCATACATGTACAAAAGTCTGTGGCCTTGACCCTAGGACAGCTGCAGCATCCACATGATGTAAACAAGTATGATGTAAACCAGTATGAAATAAACCTTTCATGTATCATTAGGTGCCACTGAAGTATATTGGATATAACTATTTGCCAATACAGCATATGGCTAAGTCCTAGTTACTGACCCCTGGCCCCATTAATGAGCCTGACCCTGCAGCTTAGGTAGTCCATAAAGAAAGCAATGATGCAGGGATATTATGAACCAAATATGGAAGAAATCTTCAATGCAGTTACATAGATATAAGCAATCAGATAGGTTTAAGGCAAAACTTTGACATAATGAAAATGCCTAAGTCCTAATTATTGACCCCTGGTCCCACCCTGGGACCTGACCCAGGGATTTAGCTAATTCACATCAAAAGTAATGCTATAGAGATATGAATCAAATATGAAAAGAATCTGATGTGTGGTTGGAGATATGAGCAACCCATAAAGGTTAAACGCAAAACTTTGATGTAAAGTTGACGAAAGGACAGACGAACGAACAAACGGACAAACGGATGGAATGACAAAAACTATATACCCCCTGACATACTTTTTATGTAGGGGGAATAATGAATCATATCAGTCACTAGTGAAATAATACAATATATTTTACTGCAGACAATATCACCTTTATTTTTTCTAGATATGCATTGAATTCACTGCTAAGCATAAAATAACTAGAAAATGGTGTCTGTAAGACACTAATGAAGCTTCAAAGCAGACTAGGTAAGACTGACTGACGACACTCAGAGAGTGGTAAACCAGATCTCCAGATAATGTAAATCCCATTAGTCCCAACAAACACCCCATCACTTATTCAAACTTCCGTGTTTCCAACAATTTTACAAAGGATAATGACTTCCTGTATGCCTCTCTGGAAAACGTAGCCTTTTAATTGAGGTCTACACCCAAAGGAAAGAATTAGCTCCCAAGGGAGTAAACCTCCCAGCAAGTGCTGACCCCATAAAGAAGGGAGACAACTAACGTGTCAACATCTGGGGTTTCCACCATCCCTATAAATGTGAATATCATAAACTCCTGTTTGCCTCTCTGGAGGACACAGCTCTGTAAATGAAGTCGTCTCTTTGGCAAATTCAGAAATGCCATAAGCTAGAGTTATTCTAATGATTAAGCTATACTGACCAGTCAACCTATGTATTTTCTGTCCGATTTACAAAGGGAAGCAACTGTCAACTTTACAAAGAGGAGCAACAAGAACTCCTGTTTTCTGGTTTGCTTTCCTGAAGGACGCATCTCTTCATGAAGTTCTGTATGCCTCTCTGGACCTCATTTTCAAATAAGGGAAAGAATTTGCTCCCAGAAGAGCAAACTACCCACAAGGGCCGACCCCCTCAGGAGGGGGAGGCAAATGATGGGTCAACATCTGGTTTTTCCACCAGCCCTACAACAATGAACATCACAAGATCCTGTTTGCCTCCCTGGAGGACAGAGCTCTTCCAATAAAGTCTACTCTTCTGGACGTTCAGAAAAAAAAGAATGGGTACACTCTCAGGAGCAGCAACTCTATCATTTTTATTTTTGCCTTCTTCCTAAATTTACAGGTGCCAACTCTTAAATGTAAGAATTTGCCTCCCCAGCAGCATATTCTTTCCTTTACAAGCAGGCTCCATTTTTGAAAGCTTCTTCATTTCAGGGAGCAACCAGGAAGTCACAAAGGTTGTTCCCCTTCGTAAAAATGGATGAGAAACATGAGGGAAGTAAACAGGAAGTCAATGATATTGTTTCTCTTTGTAAAAATGGTGGAAAAACATGACGGAAGGAAAGAGAAAGTCACTTAATTTGTAAAAAGAAAAGGTAAAGGTAAAGGTTTCCCATAGCCTAATAGCTGTAGGGCAGTGGTGGTTAGAGACCCACTGTATCTTGGGCACAGCTGATGGAAGGCCGAGCCCATCTCTCTCCTTTCGCTGCTTTATCCTTCCCTAATTCGAAAAAGGTACCCATTTACTGCTGGGTTGACAGAGAGAGTTTTCCAGTTGTCGGATGGCGACAGTGAGCTGCGAACTCACGACCTTCCGGTGACTTTCTGCACAATAACCGAGCCACTCTAACCACTCGGCTACCGCGCCTCTCTGTAAAAAGAAGGGAACACATAAAGATGTACCCATACACCCTAACTGCATATTTGAAAAAAATCAACATGGGATATACAGGTATACTTTAAAACTGTGCAGTAAACCCCATATCACTCACCTACTTAAATCATCAAATGTGAATGGGTTCACTCTCAGGAACAACAACTTTCCCATTTTCATTTTTGCCTCCCATCTAAATTGATTCTGTAGGAGCAAATTCTTTCCTTAACAAGTAGATTCCATTTTGTAAGAGCTTTATCATCCCAGGAAGCAAACAAAAGTCATTCAAGTTGTTCCTTGTGTAAAAATGGTGGGTGGAAAACATGAGGGAAGCAAACAGAAAGTCACTAAAGTTGTTCCCCTTTGTAAAAATGGTGAAAAAAAAACTTGAGGGAAGCAAACAGGAAGTCACTTAAGTTGTTCCTAGAGATGTAAACATTCAAATACCCATACATCATAATTTCATACTTGGAAAAAAATGAAAATGGAACATACAATACTTGTACTTTCGGTAATCAAAAGCCAGATTTTCTCAAAGAGTAATATGTACTCATGTAATCTGTTCTCAATCTACTTAAAGTCCATAGATCCACTTTTCGGGGGAGGGGAAGTTACTCTGCCATTTTGTTTTTATCTCCTTTCTAAATGGGGATCAACTCTTGAAGGAAAGAATCTGCTTCCCAAGAGCAAATTCTTTCCTTAACAAGTAGACTCCATTTTGAAAAGTCCTCCTTATCCTAAGAAGCAAACTGCAGGAAGTCACTTCAGTTTTCCTTTGTAAAAATGTTGGAAGAACATGAGGAAGCAAACATGAATTCACTTACTTGTTCCCTTTTGTCAAAATGAAAAAAAAAATAAAAAAAACATGGACGTGTACACATATACTTAGAGCCCTAGATAAGAGGGAGTATTTGATGATAATTAGGGATAATTTTTGTAAATTCTGGATAAAAACATATGTTGTGACCCCTCTTCTGAACCACCTTGATGAGATGGCTCAGATGAGGGGTCATAACATATGGTTTCAATGAGAAATGAAGAAAATTATCCCTCAATTATCATCAAATACCCCTCTTATCTAGAGCTCTGAATTACTGTAATAAGTGTAATTTCATATTTGATCAAAATCAACATGGAACATACTGGAGTACTTAATAAAATACACCACATGAAATAAGTAAAGTGCATTGTAGCAAGGGATTCTGAAGTTCAAACTCACTACATGTTGCTGCAGTTTTTTTTTTTTTTTTTGCATCTTTCGTAGAAACTCGTACATTTCTTAGTGTGTTTCACCAAGTCCTTTTCTGGTTAGTACTTTTGAGATTTAGTAGAATTGTTTATTTTCTCACTCAATACAAGTTTATTTTTCCTCTATTTATTTAGTTGGCCTTTGAGAAGTTAATGCTTTAATCAGTCTACCAGAAAGTGTCAAGGACTTCTCAAAATACAGTGAATGAAAATTGGAGTTTGAAACGAGGTCCCATCTCCATATGACCTATTATTGGTGGGACATTATACCCGAGTTCTCTCACTCGCTCGACTAAAAGTTGACATTTAACACTAAGACTTTCTCTGGATGAGACCTTTCATCTGCTTCTGTGTGAGTTCAGCAGGCTTCCATTCTGCAAAAGAATTTAAAGGAGCTTTAAATCACTTTTAAATTCAAACTGCTTATACAGAAGTTATGAAATGATAAAGTTTATTCAAATTTTATAAGAAGCTGCATTAAAACATTGAGAGCACTATCCGTTATATTTGGGAATTGCACCATTTGCATTCTTATGCAGGCTGGATTTTACAGTAATTCTGCTGCATTCACAGAATGTCAACAGATGCTGTATACATTTAGCATCTATGGACAGGCTTGTTTCCATTGTGATTCAATGGAAGTTTTATGGGGCAATAACTATATTGTGAGTTGTCCAGTTTTGCTTAAATTCAAACTTGTCTGAAACGTTATAGCCATCAAATATGCTTAGCGGTTCAAGATGTTCTACTGAGAAATGTAGTGAGCAGAGATCATTTTCCAATTAAAGAACACAAAAGTCTCATGATATGGCAGTTTTCACAAAGCAAGGAATAATAAGCAAATTCGACGAATTTATGTCCCCCGCCTTGGAAACTTGGTCTCCACTGCATATACACTTAGTGTTTGAGCTGGAAAAGCGGCTAAGCAAAAAATGTGAAAAAAGTAATAAAAAAAAATATGTGAGGATTATATTCAAACCACATGCATATCTTCAGACCATGATCAAAAACCTGTGAAGTTTCAAAGGAATGGGCATAAAACTGTAGGAGGAGTTGCACACACAAGGTACCCACTATCTATTCACTTTGATAGTAAAAATGTATGAAAAATGGCTAAGTTCAATTTGCAAAAAAAGTAATGAAAAAAATATGTAAGGATTATATCCAAACCACATGCATATTTTCAGACCATGACCAAAATACCTGTGAAGTTTCAAAGGAATCGGCATAAAACTGTAGGAGGAGTTGCGCACACAAGGTACCCACTATCTAGTCACTATGATAGTAAAAATGCCTATAAAATGACTAAGTTCAACTTGTAGAAAAAGTAACAAAAAATAATGTGAGGATAATATCCAAACCATATGCATATCTTCAGACCATGACCAAAACACCTGTGAAGTTTCAAAGGCATCGGCATAAAACTGTTGGAGGAGTTGGGCACACAAGGTACCCACTATCTAGTCACTTTGATAGTAAAAAGGCCTAAAAAATGACTAAGTTCAACTTGTAGAAAAAGTGACAAAAAATAATCTCAGGATTATATCCAAACCACATGCATATTTTCAGACCATGACAAATACATCTGTAAAGTTTAGAAAGAATCAGCATAAAACTGTAGGAGGAGTTGCACACACAAGGTACCTACTACTTTAGGGGGACGGAAAGACGGAATGCCAAAAACTAGGTCCCTCCGCTTTTCTTCGAAAAGGCGGGGGACAATAACTGGTGTTAATGGTCCAATATGATCCATTATTAACCTTGGCTGAGATCCTGTTCAATAAATGCAGCCCTCAATGCCCTTAGTGAATAACTACCTGCAGAACTTGCTTAGAAGTTATTTGCATAGATCAAAGGTCTGGGTTCTTTCTATCATACTTTCTGGTAGGTCAACTAACAGACATCATGATCACCATACTGGCTGTCTCTAGTTTGGTAACACAGTAACAGGGAGCCATCTCTGGTACAGTCTGTGTATAATCATTAAGTAGCCACCATCTCTGGTACAGTCTGTGTATAATTATTAAGTAACCACCATCTCTGGTACAGTCTGTGTATAAGTAACCAATCACAGAGTCTCCTTCCTGCTTATTAGACAAAAAAAAAATCTTCAAAATCATTTGCAAATCAGCACAGTCAAAACCAGATGTTCAAGCTGGCTTTTGCTGACCAATACCTACACAGTGTTTAAATCAGTTTCACGTAAACCCCATACAAATCCATGATCTTCTGTTTATAGCAGCTGCACAAATTACATATTTAAACACTTCCCTTGGAATAGAAGAAATCAGTACAAATGCTTGATTTATTTTTAGAGCACCTGGTCTCACTGACTGAGTAGCAGTGCACAGAATGTCAATATTTTTCTATTCTACCACCTTTGTCAGACTAGTCCAGACTAGCAATACAATTGTCCAATGTAAATTTTAACAAGACCTGTCACAGGGACAGGATAGCTCGCCTGACAGTGCCTTGCCCATCACCTAAAAAACTTTAATGTAAAACTTTAATATTTTGCTGCCGCTAACGCCAATGCCGGAGCTATTATTTGGAGCTATGCATTCAATGTGTCCCAAAAAATACGTAAATAATTATGAAGATTGTATGAAAGGAACCATTATTTATGAAAGTAAAGGTAAAAGGTTTTCTAGAGTCTTGTGGTCGTAGGGGAAGAAGGCTGTTAGAGCCCTACTGTATCTTGGGCACAGAATATAATATGAAATAGAAATAACCCAACACTTTCCTTTTGCTGCCCACAAGGTAAGTGAATACAGTAAGTAAGACAATGGCCTACTGTGCTTGCAGTAGGTGCAGGCGGGCATTGTTTTAAATTCTTTCAATCATTTCTCTCTTCTTTCTCCCGCTCTCTGGGAGATCGTATGATACAGACTAAAATACTGGCTCAAAGGGCCATTAAACCCATAGCAACCAACCAACCAATGCATACAGAAATAATCACATCGTGCTGCACATTTGTGCAAACATATCAGTTTCCACATTTCACTTTAAAGATTCAGACTGCAAATGGAAAACAGTGAATTTAGAAATCTGGAAAGACTCAACAAATGTGCAGGCAGCTGGCTGATATAAGTCATCAGGTTCCTTTATATATGTTTATCATATGACATCACTGTTATTCAGTGGATAACCTCCTGTCATAAAAATCGTATGGCCAAACGTGTAATAACACTTTGGCACATACATGTAACGTCATTGACAACGTAGGCGTCAACAATGCGTTTACTTATTGAATTAATGTTCAATTTGAAGACATTAAAATCTCATTTTCAAGGGCAATATGATAAACAGAATCTTACACTCGTGGTCATTTCATATGAAATTTATGAAACTCGCCAAAGGCTTGTTTCATAAATTTCATATAAAATGATCACTCCTACAAGATCCTCTATTTAATGCAATGCCATTAAAAGTATACCTACAGCAGACATTTGAACAGTATTCTTCAGGCATATTTCAAGTTTCTCTGCTCCCACAAGCATGTTGCTGAAGTGGCACACATGGCATATTTTGGATTCATTTCTTTCATTCTCAAAAGTACATTGTTATTGGTATTTCTGTCCACCATCAGATTAACCTTTCACTGACATAATCAACTAAATTTTCTTCATATGTTTCAGTCCCTAAAAATAGATAAAAAGATTTTCCGAATGTTCATATACATGTATAATGTAAAGTATGCATAATCATAACACAGAGCTCTTGATACAATGTAAGAGCGAGTATTTGGTGATAGTTAAGGATAACTTTTGTTATTTCTGCATAAAAACATATGTTGTGACCCCTCATCTGGACTGTCTTGACAAGACAGTTCAGATGAGGGATCACAACATATGGTTTCGAAGAAAAATAAGAAAAAATTATTCCTCAATTATCATCAAATACCCCTCTTATCTAGAGCTCTGTTAACAGGAGATAAGAGGTGAAACGATTCACTGAAATTGTATCATATCAATAATCACTACCCTCTCATGATTCATTGGAAACTGTATCTGGTGTTATCCATATTTTGTCGGGACAATATGATATGCTATGTCAAGTTTCTTTCAACTTCTTTGAAAAGTTTTGTAAAATCTATAACTTGGCAAATTTAAGGTGTACAGATACACTTTCATATGAAGCAATCTAAACCATTTTCTTTCTTTTTTTCCTTTTTTTTCTCAACTGTGCCAACTCATAAAGGAAAGAATTTGCACCCCACCCCTCCCCGGACCAGATTTTTTCCTTTATGAATATACCCCATTATGGAAGGGCGTCTTCATTCAGGAAAGAAAAGAGGACATCACAGAAGTCGTTTCCCTTTGTAAAAATGGCAGAATACATCGTTGTGTACCCATACACTATAAACAGTTCCATTGTCCTAGATGGACTGTCATACATGTGATGAACTCCCGATGACCATGTGGGAGATTTGGATTTCATTTCAGGGAGATTGAGTTCTCCATCAGGGAGACTTTTTCACGGCAACTTTGATGCGTCATTTCACGTACTTTACTGTATTTTTTTCTTATTTTAAAACAGAACATGAACTATAGCATAGTTTGTTTAGTCTACTTTTGAGTTACTCCCCCCAGCCCCTCCCCAACCCCCCCCCCCCCCCCCCCAAAAAAAAAAAAAAACAACAACAAAAAAACAAAAAACAAACTCCTTTCTTTAATTATTATAATTATTCATTTATTATTATATTACTGTTATTTGTATCATTATTTTGGTATCTGTCTGGCACAGAATTTAGCTTTTGCAAAAGAGTATACTTGAGATTTCATACAGATTTGCCTCCCTTGAAATTTCTATTTTCAGTTTATCTACTTATCTTCTTTCATAAACAAATAAGTTTTGTTTAAAGGTATTCAGAGCTGTAAAAACTGATAAAAATGTATATAACAATGTTCAAATTCTGTTTTTGACACAAACTATACCCATGCACAAGACAGAAATATCAAAACTTTCATGCGTCACTTTTACACCATTAATGATCAAAGTTATCCCCCATATATAATAATCAAGATATAATGTGCACTCTGGGGAAAAAATACCTTACGGAGTATGCGACAAGTTTAAACACCGATCAGCCTGCACCTCTGTGCAGTCTAAACAGAGTTTTACATCTATTGTCTATGCGTCTAAGGGAATCTAAACAGTGAAAACAAGTCTCCGACTGTAACTGCCCCTTGTTGATAAAACCCTCCATTGGCAATTACCTCCACAGAATTTGATAAGGTTGGTTGTTAATGGAAAAATTCTTGACAATTACATTCCCCAGCTACTAGTAGCCCAGCACTGGGCTGGAAAATACCTAGAAACTGTTTTCATTTTTTTAAAACTAGAAACTTGTTTCTGATATAATTTAGGGCTAGAGCTGGAGCGGCACTGCAGCCGCTAGCAGCTACTGAGCCTCCTTTACTTACATATGGCAACTGGAAGAACAACACCAGCAACATTAATGATGTTGTACATTGTCTCTTCTGTGATTCCCCTGTCTCCACGAGGCACTTGCTGTATATGAGAGGCTGTAGCGGAGTCGAAAATAACAATCTCTACAATGACTGAATCTACAAGGCACACACAAGCATGCACTGGAACTGACTGGCATGATTGTTTGTTTAATAGTCAAGTAATTAATTTGTCTTAAATTGATATGATGCATGCAGTAGAAACCCTTAAACTCCCAGTGTACGAATCTGCAAGCTGTACGAATCTGCAACATATCACTCTACAGCACTTCACTTTCTCCAACAATCAAGAGATAAATCTGATAAACACACGTAACAAATACATGTCGTGACCTCAGAATTGTGTAACATTATCTGTAGACGGTGCTACAATGAATAACTGAATAAAAACTCAGCATACAAATTCACAAAGTTCTGTCAAACTTGTGGAATACCCGCCTTCAATTATAGTGTAATTGTTTACAAGTTTCTTTGTTTTACTGTGAAGAGCTAACAAGGGAAGTAACTGCGTAGCAACCAAAGTAGAATAGAATTGAAGAAAATTTGGCTTTTGGGGTCCAACCACCTCCAGAATTAATGCAGAAAACTACTTTACCCCACTCAGATTTTTTATGAAATTTGTATTATAGGCTTTTCTTTATATACTAGAATATGGCACACTGTCTGTACCAGACTGCGTTTTGCACATTGCCCTCTTAAATAGGAGACCATGGTACACCAAGAAAACCTAAAATTTCACATTTAAGTGATAACTGGAGCAAACAGCAGTTTCAGAATATACACTTCCCACTTTGAATTATTTATTTGTTGTCTACTTTATACAAAAACTGCAAAATTAATCAGTTTCAGACAAAGTATGAATGTTTAAAATCTTCAGATATCCACCTACTGTAATTTCCCACCAGTTTCAACATTTTCTATTTTCATCTGCCGTTTCCATGACAACGGAAAGAAGAATCGCAAAACTAAGTATAACTTTTTCGTTTTTTGATACACCCTTTCATTTGAAATAAGTGTCATCAAAATCCCTTTCGGTGCGTGGACAAAATAGTTTGGTGCTTACAGAGAATTGATGTTAAGTCGTTGCTTCGCTGTTGCCAAGGATAATTTTCTATGAAGGAGATTCCCTACAACTATGAAATTTGCTCTGTAGGAACAGTCTTTATCAGATTCAAATTTAGCAAATTTCATAGTTGTAGGGAATCTCTTTCTAAGAAATTCATCCTTAGCAACACCATAGCAACCACTTATGTCGTTTTATAAATACGGCCCCAGGAATCAGGAGGCGATAACAGCAGTAGTAGGGACAACCATAAAAAATGAGCCGTGACACGAGAAAATCAACAAAGTGATTGAGCGCCCCGCGAAGACTCAGATCAGCCTGAGTATTCGTTCTGTCTGATCAGACTCTTTGCTTAACGCTTAAGGGGTAGCTACATGTAAGGGTCTAAGTTACCACCGTGCGAAGATTCAGCAAAGATTCTGATCAGACTGGGCGGATGCCCAGGTTGATCTGAGTCTGCGCTGGGCGCACAATCACTTTGTAGTGTCGCGGCTCATTTGTAATTATGTTGTGACCACTCATTAGAAACCGTCGCGCTGAGACGGTTCTAATGAGTGGTCACAGCAAATGTAAATTATATATGAGTTATTCCCCCAAACCCAAAATTATGAGCATCTCTGAGCCGAGTATTGTAATTTTGCCTCGAATGTTAATACATGTTTTTTCTATTATTATTATACCCCCGGTATACGAAGTATATAGGGGGTATATAGTTTTTGGTTTTTCCGTTTATATGTTTGTGTGTGTGTTTACATTTTTTTCTGTCACAGATTTCTCAGGAACCACTACAGCTAGGATTTTGAAACTTGGTACAAACGTTGGGTATGACTAGTTGTACTGTGTAAGAGAGAATCAGCCTCCTGCTGCTTATCATTTCCTTTATTTGTCCATTTTTCTTTCTCTCCAATTAATTTTCTGTCAAAGATATCTCAAAAACTTCTACAGTAACGGTATTTGATATTTGGTAGAAACGTTTGGTATGACTAGTTTTACCGTGTAAGAGAGAATCGGCCTGATCCTGCTTATCATTCCCTTGGTTTGTCCAGTTTTTCTTTCTCTCCAATTTCTCTCCCAATTAAATTTTTGTCAAAGATTTCTCAGGAACCACTACAGCTAGAATTTTCAAATTTGGTACAAACATTGAGCATGACTCGTTGTACGGTGTAAGAGAGAATCAGCCTTCTGCTGCATATCATTCCCTTTATTTGTCCATTTTTTCTTTCTCTCCAATTAATTTTCTGTCAAAGATATCTAAAAAATTTCTACAGGAAGGGTATCTGAAATTTGGTAGAAACGTTGGGTATGACTAGTTGTACTGTGTAAGAGAGTATCAGCCTGCTCCAGCTTGTCATTCCCTTTGTTTGTCCAGTTTTTCTTTCTCTCCAATTTCTCTCCAATTAAATTTTTGTCAAAGATTTCTCAGGAACCACTACAGCTAGAATTTTCAAATTTGGTACAAACGTTAAGTACGACTAGTTGCACAGTGTAAGAGAGAATCGGCCTTCTGCTGCTTATCATTCCCTTCATTTGTTCATTTTTCTTTCTCTCCAATTAAATTTCTGTCAGAGATTTCTCAGGAATTACTACTGTAAGGGTATTTGAAATTCAGTACAAACCTTGGTAATGACTAGTTGTGATGTGTATGAAAACATCAGCCTGCTCCTGCTTATTATTCCCTTTGTTTGTCCATTTTTTCTTTCTATCCAATTAAATTAACCTTTTTTTCTGTCACTGATTTCTCAGGAACCACTACAGCTAGGATTTTGAAATTTTGTACAAATGTTTGGTAGAACTAGTTGTATATTGTAAGAGAACTTCAGCCTCCTTCTCTCATTGTTCCTTTTGTTTGTCTATTTTTTCTTCCTCTCCAATTATTTTTTTTGTCAAAGACTTCTCAGGAACCACTTTACCTAGGTTTTTGAAATGTGTTACAAAGTTGGGTATGACTAGTTGTATCATATAAGAGGCCATCAGCCTCTATCTGCTTATCATTCCCTCTTTTTTTCTTTCTCTCCCATTTAATTTCTGTCGAAAATTTCTCAGGAACCATTAGAGCTAGGATTTTGAAATTTGGAACAAATATTGGGTGTGACTAGTTGTATTGTGTAATAGAGTATCAGCCTCCATATATGTATCATTCCCTCTTTTGTTCATTTTTTTCTTTCTTTCCAATTTAATTTTTGTCACAGATGTCTCGGGAATCACTATTGCTAGTATTTTGATATTCAGGCCAAACATTGGGTATGACTAGTTGTATCAAGTAAGAGAGTATCTGAGCCTCCTTCTGCTTATCATTCATTATCATTTATTTTAAAGTTTTGTATTAAGTGTGGCAGTGTTTCTTTTAGGCGGTGGTGCTGGCCGGGGGTATACGTGAGCCCCTGCTCACATGCTCTAGTTTTTAATATTTTTATTAATATTTTTAAGGACACTACAGAGAAATACATTGCTTTTTGCTTCAAGAACTATGATAACGATGCTGCCAATAGTAAACCAACCAATCGAGATATAGACCAGTTTGGCGACACCGTTTATTGTGGCAAATGCTATTTTGAAGACCTCCCAAGAGTGCTCGAGAAAACTGTGGTGTTCAAGTAAGAAAACAACAGAGGTCTCCCTCAATATAACCCATGATTGAGTTGAGACCGAGACAAGGAAATTTCAGGCCAGTTTTCAGATTATTTATTCTTAACCCTTAAAGCGCCAAAAACTAAAATAGTTAAATGCAAACAGTGTAGACAGACCCGACCAGTACCCGGACCCGACCAGTACGCGGACACTGTTGTGTTTGGCGTCAAATAAACGCTAAGATACTTTCCAAATTCTACTGACTTTGTAACATTTTTTCAATGCGCAATTTCTTTAACTTTTTGTCATTCCCTCTAACACTTACACAGCACAGTTACGAATTTGCAGGGCTGATGCAGACCGGTATCACGATCGATGCTTCATTTTGGCTACGGCAAACACGCAAACGGGCATAGCAAACAGCCATGTGTCAAAATGAAATAAGAACAGCCCTTTACGATGTTTATACATTTTTGTTAACAACATGTATCAATAATTTAATTAGTATTACAGCGAATAAATGTCATCTTAGTTTACTCAGATTCTAGGGTGTCCGTGTAATGGTATGATAAATCTGTTTGATTCAGCAAATAGCATGGCCTTAACAGCGTTATGCTGCGCATGCGCAGATGATTTTTTTTCACCTGTACCTTTTTTCTATAGGAGATAACGGGAATCCCCGGAGTGACGTCATCGGATGATCACGTGGGTAAATTGGTTGGCAAAAAGATAGCGACAGACAGTGGTCTTCTATGGAATTTTGCTGAAAATTAACCGCTGAAAAACGTAAAATATAGTTTGGAAAGCTGCGAATAAATAGAACTCGATAAAACCAGTGCAAATATTGTTTTAATCGCTTGTCGCGCGAAAAAAGTGAGTTATTTAATATTATTTAAAGTTATTTATTTACTCGACAAACATTGACTCGCTTCGGAACGGGACTTTTTCTCTTAATATCTTTGGCTTAAAAAGAAAAATAAATAAATGAAATAAAAATACAATATCGGAGGTACTAAAGATCAGTATTTTAACCTTTAAAACTTTTCGACAATCAAGGTGATTATTAAATAGAACACGAGTAATAGAAAATTAAAGACAATAAAATATGGAAACTTGTATCCAACGAGAAGTAATGCAAAATAAATAAAACATATTGATCTGATTTAGGGGTAAGAAAATGTAAAAAATAAATAAGCAAACGAATTTATATTCATGACTGCGATTCAAAGAGAATGTTATAAAACGGTAAAGGATAATATACACGTATAAGCAAAGAACCTTCTGTTTTGAAATTACTATCAGTAATTAGCACATTATTTAGTGCGAGCTCATGACATCTGAACAACACATTCTCTCTCTCTCTCTCTCTCTCTCTCTCTCTCTCTCTCTCTCTAATTGTTTGCTCTTTATATTTTATTAGCGGACAAGCATATGAATATAAAAATAGCATAGATTATAATAATCGAGTTTTTATTTGATCAGTGACCTATAAACTATATATAGGTCACTGATTTGATATTTAAATTAGCCACACCGCCAAAAACAGTTGGTTATACTATATAAGTTAATATGACATTGTCACTGTAGGAAACCCGCGGCGTTCTTTGAAATATGATAATTAAAGACATTCCTTATCAAAAGACCCGCTGAATACCGGATACATTCATTATAAACAATAAACAACCGGTTTAATTTCAAAATGTACACCAGATACATACACATTATTTTAGAGTATCCATGCTAAAACGTACATATAAAAGCACTTCATGTGGAACCAATTTAAATGAATTAGGAGAGAGAATAGAACAATATTTCACACTAAAATACCTACATTTCTCAGCGTTATCATTTATACAAAAATATGCATCACAATGCGCAAAATACATGGCATAATTAATTACATAGTTTAATATCACCCAATAAACGTTCAATATAGCGTGATTGATTATCGACTTTTTGCCAACCAATGTGGGGAATACCTTGGAAATCCTTATCGATGACGTCACTGCGTTTTCTCCTATATTTAGCTTAAGGATTTTCCTAAAATTGCATGCCCATCTAGTAGTCTGGAACACGTTTGAGTCTTAAATATTAGGTAAAACACCATTAAAAGTGCCCGCGTACTGGTCAGGCCTATCTAGGTCCAGATGAGGTGGCTCATAATGAGCCACCTCATCAGATTCTACACTGTTTGCCCTCTAGTGTTCGAATTTTCAAATATGATATCGTTTGAACAAAACATTTTTTGAAAGTCTGCAGACGTAAATTTTGTCGTCTGCTTTTTGGCGCATTCAGCGTTAATTGTGCCTCGCATAAGAGTTATACTGAAAATAAGCACTTGTTTCCTTATCCAGGGGCCGTATTCATAAAACGACTTAAGTAGTTGCTATGCTGTTGCTAAGGCAACATTTCTTTGAAGGAGATTCCCTACAACTATGAAATTGCTCTGGAGGAACAGTCTTTCAAAGACTGTTCCTCCAGACCAAATTTCATAGTTGTAGGGAATCTCCTTTATAGATATCCAGCCTTAGCAACAGCATAGCAACGACTTAAGTGGCTTTATGAATACGGCCCCAGGCCTCAACCCCATCGTTGATTATTTTTTCTCACCCATTATATTTTATATCACAGAATATTTATTGTAGTCTTGGCTTCTTGTTGAGGCCGTTCCTATGAACGTCAAGCTAATTTTCTATTAATAGTCCTCTAATTTCACCTTTTGTACGCATTTTAATGCTCCCGAAGGAACTTCGGGTGGCACATTAAAATCGCACCGCCCGCCCGTCCGTAACAACTTTTTAAGGGAGTTACAGTCCTTTACTTAGCATTTTTGGAGTGTTCGTTTCCGGATAACTCCTCCTACAGTTTTCATCCAATTAAACTGAAACTTTGTAAATAGTAAAACTACGATGTGGAGTAGCGCATATTATAGGGGAATTTTGCTCCGATGGTTTTTTTACAGCCCTTTGAAAAAAACTTGTCTATGGCAGTTTGTGTGGCAATTCTTTAGCATTCCATAACTTAGTTACTTTTTGAAATATCATGATGAAACTTTATAACAATGTATATGAGGTTAAGACAACATGTCTCATACAAGAATGGTTCTTCCCCTTTACTTAGTTTTTGAGGTACCTCCCTTTGATTATTTTGTCAGACTATATTGGTACACCTCATATCTAACTAACCCTTTGGACTATTGTGATGAAACTTAATAGTAATGTATATTAGGTTGACACGATATGCCCCATATAAGAACGATTGCCTCCCCTTACTCAATCGTACAGAATATCTTAATTAAAATTTATAGCAATGCGTATTAGGTTGAGGCTGTGTGTCTTATATTATTGCTCCCCCTTCCTTATTTATTGAGTTACATCCCTTTGATTAATTTCTATGACCATTCTTGGGCAAGTCATTACTAGGTAACGGTATCGAATATCTTGACGAAACTTTATAGCAATGTGTATTAGGTTGAGACAGTATGTCTAATTAAGAATAATTGCTTCTCCTTGCTTATTTTCTCTTTTGAGTTACATCCCTTTGATTACTCTTTCAGGCTTTTCTTTTGAGAACCCTAATGTTTAGAATATCTTGATAAACTTAATAGCAATGTAGACAAGGATGAAATAGTGCAAACAGTAAGAAACGGGCGTATATTGCCTCGCTTGCGGAGCTCATGTTACGTCATGGGACAATTACTGAGAAATTGAAACTGGCATCTTGAAGTCTTTATTTCACGAGCAGTCTTAATTAAATATATTTCATCAAAAAGAGTAACCATTGTGCATTTAAGATATATTTTAATCCTACCCATTCTCCTTTCCCTTCCGTGTTTATATGTGTTTGTTCATAACAACGGTGACATTTTCTCTTTACAATTATACTTCATATTTTCTCACCTCAAAAGACGCCTGTATGGAAAAAATAATGGAAATTGTGTTAGACGTACATTATGGTAAACGTCTGTTAAAAAATTGATATATTCTCTTGCGTTTTTTGTGGTTTATTTATCATTTTACATGTATGATTGGATGTGGCCGAAAAATTGGATCGAAAATCGTCATGATAACTTTGCCGTCCCTCTTTAAAACGGTATATTTGAAATAATTAAAATATGCACAATCATATTCTGCAGAGCTTTAGCTTCCATTTGATGTATATCATGAATAGGTTCTACTGAAAATAAAAGGTTATTTTGCAAATGACCCTCTGGAAGTGTCTACTGTTCGAACATCGTGCGCAACGTCGATCAGATTAGGCAGATGCCTAGGCTGATCTGAGTCTTTGCTGGTCGCACAACCACTTTGTTGGTTTTCTCGTGTTGCGGCTCTTATTGCTGAATGAATACGGTATTTGGAGACTTGACGAAACATTATAGCCATTACCTTATTGATTCAAATGTAAAAATATTAAAATATAAAAAAATTATCAAAAGTATTAATACTGACTAATTATTATGCATGCAGTTTCTTAAAATTCAGTTCTTCCTCAATGTTTTACATATTTTTCGAGGAATAGGGTCAGGTCAGGTAACTTCGGACACTAGGTAAATTCGGACAGTGACATTGTTTCCATTATATGTCAGTTGTTTTGAATTAAAAAAAAACAAACAAAAATGGGCGAACAGTGAAAATCCTGATGAGACGGCTCATTATGAGCCGTGTCATCTGGATTTTCACTGTTTGCAATGGTATGTCCGAATTTACCCGGTGTCCGAAGTTACCCGACTCGACCCCTATTAAGAAGCAATAATTTGAGTCAACATGAAAATTCTGAGGGCGCTGTGCGCTACAAACGACGAATAGGGTTTACCGTTGTATCCTAATTCATTTTATCTTCTTCAGTGACTTTTCCCCGCCAACGTTCATGCCACCCCGGGACCGACGGCTTATCCTTGAGACTATCGACCGTGGTGATGCCGACGGATATTATCCATTGACTGCAGCGCGTATCGGTCGACTCTTTTGGTTACTGCTCACCTATGATCCCGGAACGCCGTTTCACGGTGAGTTAGGGGAGAGTCAGGTAACTTCGGACAGGCGGGTAAATTCGGACATAAAATTGCAAACAGTGAAATTCCAGATGAGACGGCTCAAAATGAGCCGTCGCATCAGGATTTTCTCTGTTTGGACAGTTAATTTTTGTTTTAGTTCCAAACAACTGACATATAAATGAAACAATGTCAGTGTCAAAATTTACACGCTGTCCGAAGGTACCCGACTCACCCCTATCAACATATCAAACAGAAAATTAAATTATTTGAGAATGAATAATAGGATATTGATAGTCTTGTTTTACCTTTTACCTTTATACAGCAGTGTAAGTCTATTCTCTTTCCTCCTTTTCTTGAGGGATTCCCAGTTTGACTTTCAAAAAATGTTAGTAATAATCCCAATTTCAAAATACTCCGCATTTAGTACTTATACCCTATTTAGACTAGAGTTTTGATCCGAATCGAATCCGAATTCGCTTCGAATTACATGTAACTGTTTACACTAGCAATTCTAATTCGAATTAAAAACTAATTCGGAGTAAACTAATCCTACAGTGCACCTTGGATCGAATCCGAATTAACTTTTGCTTCGGATTAAAAGTCGTGTCTAAACAGCAAACCAAAGCGAATCCGCATTAAAATTTATTTTTGAACTGACCTCGGGCATGTTTAGGCCATGTTTACATTTGAGCATGCTGCATTTACCTTACTGCGAAGTAACTTGCACCGAATTTAAATCGGTATAGTCTAAACAGACAAGTGGGTTCGCTCCGGATTACCTTACTGCGGAGCAAACTGTTCCGAATCGAAACAGGTATCATCAAAACAGAGTATAAGTGGCATCACTGCAAATGTCACTAAGGAAAACATGTTCACATACGAAAATTTATTCTCGCCTTTCGCGGGAATCAAACACGTGGCCTCTAGCATTCAAGGCCAGTGCGCTAAACCACAAGGCTACAACGTTTCCTAGGATATGGAGTGAAACGACTAGGCTCTAGGGGTGAAACGACCATGACTGAAACTGTTGGTTGGAAATGGATTGGAGGTTATGGCTATTCTGGTTCCTGGTTTCCTTAACAAAGACGACAGCCTTAAGGGCATGGTACCAGATCATGTCCCTATCTAGACGTGTCAGTATACAGACATATGAGCGCGTCGTTCAATTGATTCTCCCCTCCCCCTCCCCACCCCATCACTCTCCGCACGCACCTCTCCAGCCCCAACTCGTTTAACAAATTTAGTAAACAGGGCAACTTAAGATCGTTTATTTCTTTTTTACAGCGTGGACGGAACCTTTCGCAGCGACAGTTAAAGACTGCTGGGCCTCTAATAATGCAGATTTTACTGACAGCGGAAATCTAAAAGCCCAAAAATTCATCGAAGATGGGTTAGTATATCCCGATTTCCCACGCTTGAAATGCACACTTCACACTCGAACAATGATACCAGTCATGATACTATCTATGCCAGTCCATTAAAGTCGAGTCGGGCAACTTCGGACAGCGGGTAAATTCGGACATACAATTGTAAACAGTGAAAATCCAGATGAGCCGTCTCATCAGGATTTTCACTGTTTGCCCAGTTATTTTTGTTTTAATTCCAAACAACTAACATATAAAGGAAACAATGCCACTGTCCGAATTTACATGCTGTCCGAATTTACCAGACTTGACCCTAATGTCAATACGATGCTCGCAGTGGAGCCCCTAAATCACAACTCACAAGCATAGTTCGTATCATTACTGGTAAGGAGCGGATGTGTTATCGTATTTACGTATAGGATGGTATAGGGCGATTTCCTATGCTTGAAAGCTCTTTAGACAGATCATAGAAATACTAGGTCTGAAGACACCATATATACCTAGCCAGTCCGTTATAATAGCAGTCCTTTATGTGACCAGTGCCAGTCGCATTAGCATACTGGCATATCGCGTGTAAATCACAGCAGTTAAGATGTAATGTAAATCCTCATATTTTCCCCATGTTTTGAGAGGTAACCGTGGAAGTAACAAACTTTTGTGACTCCTTGTTTCCCTCCCTGTGAACCGAAACTATTTCAAAAAGGGGCCTACTTTTAAAAGAAAGAATTTGCTCCTCAAAGAGCATAATCTTTCAATTAAACTTTGTCCCCTTTTGAAAAGGGAATGCAAAAAAAGTAATAAATAATAATTGAGTCGCGACACGAGTAAACCAACAAAGTGGTAATGCGCCAGCGCAGACTCAGATCAGCCTGGGCATCCGCCCAGTCTGATCAGACTCTTCGCAAGGTGCATAAAGGGTAGCTAAGGACTTAAGCTATCTCCATGCGGAGAGTGAAGACTCTGATTAAGCTGGGCGGATGCACAGGCTGATCTGAGTCTGCTCTGGGCGCACAACCACTTTGTTCGTTTCTCGTGGAACTGATATTGTTCATATCATGATTGAAGAGGAGGGGCTGTGTCTATGGCCCACTTCGAATCGAACTAAAGTACCTACCATAGTAGTATTTTTGGGCATGCGCACTCGCATTACCAACCGAACGCCAAAAGTTGCTATAATAGTAGATTGTCATGGAAACGAAAATAAATACTGTGCACCCTTTGCCTTTTCCGTGTTTATAGTTTTTAAAAACGATACTTTATTGACTAAATGATAATATATGACCTAAAATAATTGTATGAACAAGTACACCCACAAATCGCGAGAGTCTTCAACGGCCGCCATCTTGCTACTAGAGTGACGGCGGTCCAGACCTCGGTTGATCTTTGGTAAGTTCATAACGTCATTTTAGTAGCTACCATCGCCTTTTGATTGGAAATTTCGTAACTATAGTAGATACTATGGTTCGATTCGTAGTGGGCCTTTATCGTAGGGCGATGTACAACTTAACTTGAAGGGCCACCTATACATTCAGGTCAATAGCACTTATGGTGGATGGATGACTTGAGATTATACATCCTTTTTAACAGTATTTCAGCTATATCAGTACGATTAGAGGGTGATAATGAGAGGTTGTGTGCAATGGACATCCTTTTGCGGTTGAACAGATTATCCCCTCCAGCGTTAATCGAATCCGGGGCCGCAATGAAAGCAAACGGTCGCTTTACCCACATAGGTACCGAAACTCCTGTCTGTCATAATAATTGAACCGTGACACGAGAAAACCAACAAAGTGATTGTGCGCCCAGCGCAGGCTCATATCAGCCTGGGCATCTGTTCAGTCTGATCTGACTCTTCGCTAAGCGCTTAAAGGGTAGCTTAGGGTCTAAGCCACCTCCATGCGGACAGCGACGACTCTGATCAGTCTGGACGGATGCCCAGGCTGATCTGAGTCTGCGCTTAGCGCACAGCCACTTTGTTGGTTTTGTCGTGTCGTGGCTAAATATAATATAACAGTACATTATACAGGCAATCTGTTTATGCTCAGTGGCCTTCTGATGACTGGGCTGGCACAGAGCGTATAAATAATTTTTAAAGATGAATTGTCGTGGAGGAGCTGATCAATTGTAATCCCAGTGTGAGAGGTGAAACGGCGAACTCTTCAAGTTATAACCCCGGTATGATAGGTGAAACGGCGAGCTCTTCCAGTTATCATCCGAGTATGATAGGTTAAACGGCGAGCTCTTCCAATTAACATCCAGTGTATTAGAGGTGAAACGGCGAGATCTTCCAGTTATCATCCCAGTGTGAGAGGTGAAACGGCGAGCTCTTCCAGTTATCATCCCAGTATGAAAGGTTAAATGGCGAGCTCTTCCAGTTATCATCCCGGTGTGAGAGGTGAAACGGCGAGGTCTTCCATTTATCATCCCAGTGTGAGAGGTGAAACGGCGAGCTCTTCCAGTTATCATCCCAGTATGATAGGTGAAACGGCGAGCTCTTCCAGTTATCATCCCAGTGTGAGATGTGAAACGGCGAGCTCTTCCAGTTATCATCCAGTATGAGAGTTTTTCCAGTTATCGTGCAAGTATGATAGGTGAAACGGCGAGCTCTTCCAGTTATCATAACAGTGTGAGAGATGAAACGGCGAGCTCTTCAAGTTATCATCCCTGTGTGAGACGTTAACGGCGAGCTCTTCCAATTATCATCCCAGTTTGATAGGTGAAACGGCGAGCACTTCCAGTTATCATCCCAGTGTGAGACGTTAAACGGCGAGCTCTTCCAGTTAGCATCCCAGTGTGAGAGGTGAAATGGCGAGCTCTTCCAGTTATCATCCCGGTATGATAGGTGAAACGGCGAGCTCTTCCAGTTTTCATCCCAGTGTGAGATGTGAAACGGCGAGCTCTTCCAGTTATCATCCAGTATGAGAGTTGAAACGACGAGCTCTTCCAGTTATCATCCCAGTGTGAATGGTGAAACGTCGAGCTCTTCTTGTAACCATCCCATTGTGAGAGGTGAAACGGCGAGCTCTTCTAGTTATCATCCCAATATGATAGGTGAAACGGCAAGCTCTTCCAGTTATCATCCCAGTGTGAGAGGTGAAACGGCGAGCTCTTCCAGTTATTACCACAGTGTGAAAAGTGAAACGGCGAGCTCTTCGAGTTATCATCCTGGTGTGAAAGGTGAAACGGCGAGCTCTTCCAGTTATCATCCCAGTGTGAGAGGTGAAACGGCGAGCTCTTACAGTTATCATCCCAGTATATTAGGTGAAACGCCTAGCTCTACCATTTATTATCCCAGTGTAGGAGGTAAAACGGCGACCTCTTCCAGTTATCATCTCCGTTTGAGAGGTGAAAAGGTGAGCTCTTCCAGTTATCATCCCAGTATGATATGTGAAACGGCGACTTCTTCCAGTTTTCATCTCAGTGTGAAAGGTCGGACTGCGAGCTCTTCCAGTTATCATCCGAGTGTGATAGGTGAAACGGCGAGCTCTTCCAGTTATCAACCCAGTGTGAAAGGTGAAACGGCGCGATCTTTCAGTTATCACCACAGTGTGAAAGGTGAAACGGCGAGCTCTTCCAGTTATAATCCGAGTGTGATAGGTGAAACGGCGAGCTCTTCGAGTTATCATTCCAGTGTGAGAGGTGAAACGGCGAGCTCTTCAACTGATCATCCAAGTATGACAGGTGAAACGACGAGCTTATCCAGTTATCATCCCAGTGTGAGATGTGAAACGGCGAGCTCATCCAGTCATCATCGCATTGTGAGTGGTGAAAGGGCGAGCTCTTCCAGATATTATCCCAGTACGATAGGTGAAACGGCGAGCTGTTCCAGTTATCATCCCTGTTTGAGCCGTAAATGGCGAGCTCTTCCAGTTATCATTACAGTATGATAGGTGAAACGGCGAGCACTTCCAGTTATCATCCAAGTGTGAGAGGTGTGACGGCGAGCTCTTCTAGTTATCATCCCATTGTGAGAGGTGAAACGGCGAGCTCTTCTAGTTATCATCCAAATATGAAAGGTGAAACGGCGAGCTCTTCCAGTTATCATCTCCGTTTGAGAGGTGAAACGCTGAGCTCTTCCAGTTATCATCCCAGTATGATAGGTGAAACGGCGACTTCTTCCTATTTTCATCCAAGTGTTAGAGATGAAACGGCGAGCTCTTTCAGTTATCATCCCAGTGTGAGAGGTTAAACGGCGAGCTTTTTCAGTTATCACCACAGTGTGAAAGGTGAATCGGCGAGCTCTCCAAGTTATCATCCGAATGTGATAGGTGAAACGGCGAGCTCTTCCAGTTATTATCCAAGTGTGAGAGGTGAAACGGCGAGCTCTTCCAGTGATCATCCCAGTATGAGAGGTGAAACGGCTAGCTCATCCAGTTATAATCCCAGTGTGAGTGGTGAAAGGGCGAGCTCTTCCAGTTATTATCCCAGTTCACAAGGTGAAACGGCGAGCTCTTCCAGTCATCATCCCTGTGTGAGACGTAAACGGCGAGCTCTTCCAGTTATCATCCCAGTATGGAAGGTGAAACGGTGAGCTCTTACAGTTATCATCCTAGTATAATAGGTGAAACGCCTAGCTCTTACATTTATTATTCCAGTGTGAGAGGTGAAATGGCGATCTCTTCTAGTTATCCCCACAGTGTGAAAGGTAAAACTGCGAGATCTTCCAGTTATCATCCTAGTAAGATAGGTGAAACGGCGAGCCCTTCCAATTATTATCCATTTGTGAGAGGTGAAACGGCGAGCTCTTCCAGTGATCATCCCAGTATGAGAGGTGAAACGGCGAGCTCATCCAGTTATATCATCCCAGTATGACTGGTGAAACGGCGAGCTCTTCCAGTTATTATCCCGGTACGATAGGTGAAACGGCAATCTCTTCCAATTATCATCCCTGTGTGAGACGTATACGGCGAGCTCTTCCAGTTATCGTTCCAGTATGATAGGTGAAACGGCGAACTCTTCCAGTTATCATCCCAGTGTGAGACTTTAAACGGCGAGCTCTTCCAGTTATCATCCCAGTATAATAGGTGAAACGGCGAGCTCTTCCAGTTATCATCCCAGTGTGATAGGTGAAACGGCGAGCTCTTCCAGTTGTCATCCCATTGTGAGAGGTGAAACGGCGAGCTCTTCCAGTTATCATCCCAGTGTGAGATGTGTAACGGCGAGCTCTTCCAATTATCATCCCAGTATGAGAGGTGAAACGGCGATTGATTGATTGGATGTGGTGCTTAACGTCCACGGTAAACAACTATGGTCATGTCGGGACGGTAAGTTAACCTAGCCACACTATTCCAGTGCAGGCTTAGACCTCCTAAGTGGTTAATTAAGTGCACATACTTTCGCCAGTACCTGACGGTGAGGTGAAACAGCGAGGTGAGTCGATATCATCCCAATTGGAGAGGCAAAACAGCGAGCCATTCCGTTATTATCCCAGTGTGAGAGGTGAAACAGCGAGGTGAGCCGATATCATCCCAGTGTGAGAGGTGAAACAGCGACGTGAGCCATTACCATCCTATTGTGACATGTGAAACAACGAGGTGAGCCGAAATCATCCCAGTGTGACAGGTTAAACAGCGAGGTGAGTCGATATCATCCCAGTTTGAGAGGTTAAACAGCGAGGTGAGTCGAAATTATCCCAATGTGAGAGGCGAAACAGCGAGGTGAGTCGATATCATCCAAGTGTGAGAGGTGAATCAGCGAGCAATTCAGATATCGTCCCAGTTTGAAAGGTGAAACAGCGAGCCATTCCGTAATCATCCCAGTGTGCGAGGTGAAACAGCGAGATGAGCCGATATCATCCCAGTGTGAGAGGTGAAACGGCGATGCATTCCATTATCATCCCAGTGTGTGAGGTGAAACAGCGAGTTGAGCCGATATCATTCCAGTTGGAGAGGCAAAACAGCGAGCCATTCCGTAATCATCCCAGTGTGAGAGGTGAAACAGCGAGGTGAGCCGATATCCTCCCAGTGTTAGAGATGAAACAGCGACGTGAGCCGTTACCATCCCATTGTGAAGGGTGAAACAACGAGGTGAGCCGATATCATCCCAGTGTGAGGGTTAAACAGCGAGGTGAGCCGATATAACCCCAGTGTGAGAGGTGAATCAGTGAACAATTCCGATATCGTCCCAGTTTGAGAGGTGAAACAGCGAGCCATTCCGTCATCATCCCAGTGTGCGAGGTGAAACGGCAAGATGAGCCGATATCATCCTAGTGTGAGAGGTGAAACAGCGAGGTGAGCCGATATCATCCCAGTGGGAGAGGCGAAACAGCGAGCCATTCCGTTATCATCCAGTGTGAGAGGTGCAACAGCGAGGTGAGCGAGATCATCTAAGTGTGAGAGGTGAAACAGCGAGGTGAGCCGATATCATCCAAGTTTGAGAAGCAAACGGCGAGCCATTCCGTTATCATCCCAATGTGAGAGTTGAAAAAGCGACATGAGACGATATCATCCGAGTGTGAGAGGTGAAACAGCGAGGTGAAACGATATCATTCAGTGTTAGAGGTGAAACAACGAGGTGAGCCAATATCATCCCAGTGTGAGAGGTGAAACAGCGAGGTGAGCCAATATTATCCCAGTGTGAGAGTGAAACAGTGAGGTGAGCCGATATCATCCCAGTATGAGAGGCGAAACAGCGAGGGGAGCCGATATCTTTCCAGTGTGAGACGTGAAATAGCGAGGTGAGCCAATATCATTCCAGTGTGAGAGGAGAAACAGCGAGGTGACCCGTTATCACCCCAGTGTGAGAGGTGAAACAGCAAGCTGACCGTTATCATCCCAATGTTGAAGGTGAAACGGCGAGCTCTTTCAGTTATCATCCCAGTGTGAGAAATGAAACGGCGAGGCGATCGTGTGAGAGGTGAAACAGCAGGCTGATCTGGTATAATCCCATTGTGAGAGCTGAAACGGCAAGTCAATATCGTATCATCCCAGTGTGAGAGGAGAACTAGCGAGCTGACACGTTATCATCCCAGTGTGAGAGGTAAAACGGCGAGCTGACCTGTTATTCCTGTGTAAGATATGAAACAGCAAGGTGACCTGTTTACATTGCAGACTGAGAGAGGTGTAACGGCGAGCTGACACGTTATCATTCCAGTGTAAGAGATGAAATAGCGTCCTGACTCGTTATCATCTTCCAGTGTGAGAGGTATCGTGAACGGCGAGCTGTTCCGTTATCATCCCAGTGAGAGGCGAAATGGTGAGCTGATCCGTTATCATCCCAGTGTAAGAGGTGGACGGCGAGTTTACCGTTATCATAACAGTGTGAGAGGCGAATGGCGAGCTTTTCCGTTATCATCCCAGTGTGAGAGATAAAACGGCGAGCTGTTGTGGTATCATCCCAGTGTGAGAGGTGAACGGCGAGCTGTCCCTTTATCATCCCAGTGTGAGCGGCGAATGGCGAGCTGTCCCTTTATCATTCCAGTGTGAGAGGTGAACGGCGAGCTGTCCCTTTATTATCCCAGTGTGAGAGGCGAACGGCGAGCTGTCCCTTTATCATCCCAGTGTGAGAGGCGAACGGCGAGCTGTCCCTTTGTTATTTTATGTGAGAGGCGAACGGCGAGCTGTCCCTTTATCATCCCAGTGTGAGAGGCGAACGGCGAGCTGTCCCTTTATTATCCAAGTGTGAGAGGTGAAATGGCGAGCTGATCCTTTATCATCCCAGTGTGAGGCGAACGGCGAGCTGTCCCTTTATCATCCCAGTGTGAGAAGCGAACGGCGAGCTGTCCCTTTATTATTCCAGTGTGAGAGGTTAACCGCGAGCTGTCCCTTTATCATCCCAGTGTGAGCGGCGAACGGCGAGCTGTCCCTTTATTATCCCAGTGTGAGAGGTGAACGGCGAGCTGTCCCTTTATCATCCCAGTGTGAGCGGCGAACGGCGAGCTGTCCCTTTATTATCCCAGTTTGAGAGGTGAAATGGCGAGCTGAACCGTTATCATCCCAATTAGAGAGGTTAAATGGCAAGCTGTTCCGTTATTTTATGTGAGAGGTGAAACAGCGCAGAGCCTTTAGGTATGCTCGTCATGTTTTTACCACTGCCCTTTCTGATACCTAGGAGCCTAGGTAGCTCGGCGTGAAGCGCTGGCCTTCTGAGTTAGCAGTCCCGGGCTCGATTCCCGCTGAATCGAAAGTCTTTTCATTCGATAGAGCATTTCATTACCACCCTCCCATCGTACTGAAATGACTGTAATACTTTTAAAAAAAGGGGTAAGGTCGCAAGTCGTTCATCCTTCTATTTCTCACAAAACGCTAAAGGTTTCCCATACCCGTAGTGGCAGTAGGGGTTAGAGACCCACTGTATCTTGGGCACTGCAGATGACAGGCGGAGCCCAACCCTGTCCTTTCGCACTGCAGATGAAAGGCGGAGCCCAACCCTCTCGTTTCGCTGCCTTATCCTTTCCTGATTCAAAAAAGGTACCCATTTACTGCCGGGTTGACAGAGTTTTCCAGTCGTTGGATGGCGAAACCTGGGCGCGATCTTACGACCTTTCGGCGACTTTCTGCACCATAACCAAGTCACTCTAACCTCTCGGCAACGGCGCCTCTACGGCTACGACGCCATTTCTAACAAAAAAGTTATCCCCTAGACCCATTTGTTCAGAGCATCGTCAGCTTAACGAAGTCGTCAGTCAGGGATTCATTAAGTCTTCCAGTACATATAAAATCATGTGTGCTCATATTTTTGCTGACGAAATGAGAGGAGCTTTTGCACTGCGAAAGCTCCTCACATTTTTTTCGGCAAAAATGCCAGTGTTTTTGCCTACACGTATAATATCTTTGAAATTTTAACGTCTCGTTAACTAACGACGCCGATAGTTTTGAACAACCGGGACCCGATGCTTTTAACGGATACTTTAGCCACTTTTAGTTTAAACATATTTTATTTCATGAACATGACAATATACAACATTTCATAATTACAAGTTTAAGGATCAGAACGAAAGCAATAATACTTATTTAGTTCTTTTCCCTAACAAATATGGTCTGTTGATTCTTAGGCGAAAGACATTGTTCGAATTTGTAAAGATTTTGCTCACAAAAATGTCCAAAGAAGTAAGTGCTTAAGTCATAAACGAGAGAGAGAGAGAGAGAGAGAGAGAGAGAGAGAGAGAGAGAGAGAGAGAGAGAGAGAGTACATGTAAAGGTGAAGGAGTTGGAGAAGCCCTGTTAAGATTAATTATGTTGAGTACATTCTGAATTAAGCTGTGTTTTGATAAGATCTTCATTAAAATCGAAGAACGAAGAAAGAAGCAAAACAGACAAGTCTGAAAACAGAAATACATTTATACAAAATTACATCAGCACAGAGGAGAATGCAACAGCGGACTGGCCAGTTAAATCCAAAATCTGTCTTGATGACCTATAGCGACCAGTCGCATGGCAGACTACATTTGGTTGCAATCGTATCAAAATCGTTTAGTGTCTCTGATATATTTCTGTACTCTTTCAAATATCATAACATTACTATTAAAAGATAGGGAAGCATTACCATAAAGTAATAGATTAAGAGATAGTGTCCCAAATTGAGATAACGAGTCCAGAAGTTCGGCTCTTTGTTCAAAATAGAGAGGACATTGCAACAGGAAATGTTGGGTATTTTCAATGCTTCCACAACTACAGAGAGGTGAGTCGGTGATGTTTTTCAAATATAAGTCATTATTTAGAGAGCTACAGTTTGTTCGAAGACGAGTATGCAAGATTTGGGATTGTCTAGAACCAACGAAATAATGTTTTGGGACAGCTGCTCTGTTTCTATTAAGATGATTTTTAAAAGTTATTAGAGAATCAGATTGAGCAACCTCTATTGGTAGGCTATTCCAGTTTCTGACAGTTGATGGAAGGAATGAATTGGCATATTGAGATGTTCTTGCATGTATAGTCTGGAGATTTTCGGAGTTTCTGAGGTTATAATGAGAAATGTTGCTAATGGTTTGAGGAATCAGGTTGGATAGATAAGTAGGTGTCATATTAGTTTGCATTTTGTAGAACAGTGTGAGCTTGTGGTCTGTCCGTCTTTTCTCCAAAGAATCCCAGCCGATTTCCTTGTAAAGATTATTCAAAGATACAAGTTTAGTGGTTCCTGTTGCTATTCTCGCAGCTTCATTTTGGATTTTTTCTAATTCTTGTTTTTCATATTGAGTGCAGTTGTCCCAGGTTACGTCAGCATATTCCAAAATTGGTCTTATAAAAGTTGTATATATGATTTCTAAAGATTTCCTGTCGATTTTAAATTTTAATTTTCTCATAATATGTATCCTGTTCCAAGCTTTATTTTTAATGTAGTCAATATGGGTATGCCAAGTGCAGTCATTTGAAAAAAATATTCCTAAGTGTTTGTGAGTCTCTACTTCAGAAATTTGCTGATTTTGCATATAGATTGGAGGATGGACGGGGTTATTTTGGTTACGGGAGAGGAGAAGAGATTCAGTTTTAGACGGATTGAAGGACACTAGCCAGGTATCAGCCCAGTTTGAAATTCTACTAAGATCTGCATTTAGACATTCTGCTGCTGTTACTGGATCCTCTACAATAATAAACAGACTGGTATCGTCAGCAAAGAGACGTATGTTTGCTCCAATATCATTGACAATGTCGTTGATATAAAGCAGAAATAGTAAAGGCCCAAGTACGGACCCCTGTGGGACTCCGGCTCGAATATAGGTCCAGTCAGAAGAAGCACCTGGAAGAACAACCCTTTGTTGTCTGTCGGTGAGATAACTCTTAAACCAGTCAAGAATTTTACCAGTGACACCAGCTGATCTGAGTTTGTGAATTAGACCGGCATGCCAAACGCGATCGAAGGCTTTAGAAATGTCACAAAACACAACACGAACCTCTTTTCCAGAATCGAGTGCATGACAGAAGGTGTTGTACAGGTAGGTTAATTGGTTCACTGTTGAGTCACCTGGTATAAAGCCTGACTGAAGCGGAGTAAGAATATTATTTTCATGCAGGTGGTAATACAAGTATTTAAAAACAAGTCTCTCAAAAACCTTATCTTCAGAGTTCAGCAAAGTTATTGGGCGGTAATTGCTTGGAAGAGACGGATCTTCTTTTTTAAAAACTGAACAGACATTTCCCTTTTTGTACGAAGAAGGAACTATTCCAGTTCTCAGAGATAGGTTGTAGAAAGAACACAGTGGTTCAGAAAGCTCTGTTGCCAGTTCTTTAAGTATGCGATTACTCAGGCCATTTGGTCCTGTTGCCTTACCAATTGGTAATTGGTTTAAAATAGAGTGGACGTCAATAGGGATGAGGTTGATAGAGTCAAGAATGGAATTCGTTTCATAAGGGATTAGGTCCGGAAGAGTAGCATTTTGTTCATTTAGGAAAGTCTGACTTTGAAAGAACTGATTGAGAATGTTGGCTTTATCTATTTCATCAGTATAGATATTTCCGTTACTTTCAAGAGGAGGAATAATGGAGTTGGAGGTCGGTGAAATAATTTTCTTAAGTATCGACCACCAATCTCTGGATGAAAGTTTAGTGGATTTTAGTTTGTTTGAAATACCGTCGTAAAAGGAATTTTTGGAATCACGAATTAGTGCAACAACTTTATTCCGTAGTTTCCGAAACTTTGCCCACTTGATAGGAGAGTTAGTGTGTTTAGCTTTTCTATACGCTCGTTTGCGTTTCCTTATGTGGCGTTTGATATATGAAGTTATCCATGGCGGATCGGATGGCCTTACTCTGATAGTTTTATTTGGTATACACTCTTCAGCAATTGAGATAATATGAGAAGTTATGTTTTCTGCATGTGTGCTTATGTCGTCGTCGTATAAAGATGTCCAGTCTGTGGAGGCTGCTTTAGTTCTTAATAAGTCATAATCACCCTGATCGTATTTCCAGATATGTCTTGTAAATGATTTTTGTTTGGGTTTGAAGAATTTGAAAATTCCATAGATTGGGCAGTGGTACCGTACTTCTTGGTTCAAAAAGGGGTCAGCAACTCCACTTAGCAAAAGATGGTCTTTATTACTAACAAAAATGAGGTCAAGTAGTGAAGAAGAAGTTTCTGTGAAGTGTGTAGCTTCATCTATATACTGATATAATGCAAATTGATTACAGAGTGATTCTATCTTTCTTGAAGTTTGTTGATTAAATAAGTTAAAGTTAAAATCACCTGTAATAATAATGTCTTGTATACCCGTGTCAACTGCAAGGTTAAAAGAGTCTTCTATAGATGAATAATAAACAGAGTCGGAACTTGGCGGTCTATAAAAAAGTCCAAACAATATATGTTTCTGACTGTTTGCAAGTTCGATCCATATACATTCAGTATGTACTGGCTCTAGATCCTTCCTTCGTCTGTAATGTAGTCCGTCTTTAATATATATGATCATGCCTCCATATCTGTCACCAATCCTGTCCCTACGTTCAGTATTATAGGATGGAAGAATTAGATCATCACCAGGTGTTGTAGAACTGAGCCAGGTTTCAGAAAAGGTTAAGATGTCAAATTCAAACAGTTCAGCGTGTAAGATGTCCAGTTTAGTAAGAATACTTTGTACATTGTAATGAACAAAGGATAAATGGTGGTTGGTGTTAAGAGAGTTTAGAATTGAGGTCGACAAATTTATCGATGAGTCTGAGCTACAGCTGCTTGTTATTTCTGACAAGGGTCCTGGGTTCGGATGTACATCACCAGATATAATCAACAGGAGAATAGACAGCCATGCTAGGAATAGAGAAATTGTGAAGTAGAAAGAAAGATTTAGCGAAAAGGTAATATTCCTACGTAGTTTTAAAGAATTACATAATGTTTCACATATATTTCTGGGAGTTGTCTTCTGTGCTAATACAGCAGTATCTTTAGCTGACGTCAGGATCGAGAAACTAGAAAAGAGCTGGGCATGTATGATATGAAAGATCAAAAGATGCATAAGTAGCGAAAACCTGCACACACGACGGTACATTGGCATGACAGTGACTTGACACATGTTTCTGGTGCCGTATTTTATCATGTAATCCCTGTCATTAACAACAGAAACATGTCAGTCACTAGCATACCAATCCCATTCCAAGTACCATTTTGTGCAAAACATTTGGCCAGCCGCTGCGCATATACCCTCTCTATAGAAAACAGAACAAAGAAACAATAGAGAACAAAAAACAGATTGGAATACATAAAACAATATAAATATGGAGGAAAACATATGCAAATTGAGATCGAAATCATGCAGTAACATCAATGTGATGGAAGTCAACCATCGACCGATCGGTCTCCGCATGCGATCTGTCCCCCAGCCTATCACACCACCCGACCAGGGAGAGGCCTCTCTAAACGTTCAAGATGAGAATGTATGTATTTGTTTTCACTTCAATAGTGTAGAGAACCCTCTGCCTGCCGAATAATCGACAAGAAGGAGGCAAGAGTCACGCGCATCCTCCGAGTCCATCCGAGTTCACTCTCCCCATCCCCACCCCCGGCACACTACGTCGAATCAACATTGAGTCAACGTTGATTCAACGTCGTGACGTTGTATCAACGCTGAAGCAATGACGACCTAACGCTGTGTGCCTGCAGAACTTCCATCACATTACAGAATACAATATCATGACAACATGTGACATTTGACCAGTTATATATGACATAGAACAGACTTGCAGGAGTCGGCTCGTCAGGCCCGTATCAACTGTTTGCTCAGATCGAAATAACAATAATCGGATGGGCCTGTAGCGTTTGGTAAACGTCAACACAAGGCTGAAAGAACGTCCATGACGTTTGAACAACGTTGGGTAGGCGTCTTACCAGCGGCATACTCATTTGGAATATTTTTGAAAAAAACAATCATCTTATCGAATCTCTTGAAGTAGCAGAATATAGGATAGTAAGACGTACATCAATCGGCGAAGACACAGAGAGCAGTATTTAACAACATCATTTCTAGGTACCACAATCACTCAGTCTTAGCGAGTTCAAGCTTTTGCCAGCATTCTTTTATATTGACTCACAATCAACTAAAAGATAGTATACCTTGGACCTTTAAAAAACCTCGAAAACTGCAAAATAAAGAACTCGCCAAACCAAAGTGATCCGCAGTATCGAGTAACGTTTCAAACACAATAGCAAATAAATATTTGTGCATGTATGTATGTATGTATGTATGTATGTATGTATGTATGTGATACTAATATAATGTATGATGACTGGTGAGTCAAGGAGATAATTCTCAGATAGCTAACAACTAGGATACCTTAGGCATAGAAAACATAGCCACTTTTAAAATAGACTGTGTGATGCACAATTATACCAAGAAATAATTCTTCCTGGTATTATAAGTCTGTTTTTGGTAAGAGTATTGGACTGTGGTGAGGTTATTTACGGGTAAATCCATAATTAACACCGGTTGATCCATAGATTTACGGGTCAGTCCGTATTTTAATTCACGGTAGGGTCCTTAAAGAAAAGGGACAAGCTTTAATAAATTGGTAGACCCGTATTTTACGGGCGGGCTCAGTTGTTATTAACGTTAGGACCCGTAATATTTACTAGTCTACTCCCAGCTACGGATCGACCGTTAAATTACGGATTGACCCGAAAAAGTACGGGTTGAACCATAATTCAAATACAGGCATTAAATACTGATCTTACGGATGGGCCAGTAATTTTATCGGATCTACTTGTCTGCACGGGTCTGTCCATGAATAACAGGTCAACCCGTAAGAAAACGTGTCGACTCGTATTTAAGTTGTAAGGGCGTACATATATCTGTTTTTAGCTCGCCTGAAGGAAAGTTCAGGAAGAGCTATTGTTGTCACCACGGCGTCAGCGTCCGCGTCCGCATCCGCGTCCGCGTTCGAATTGGATGTTTTGGTTAAAGTTTTTTAAAGACCTATATCTCCTTAATTCATGGATGGATTCTTTTGATACTTGCACTGTAGTTAGATATTGGTCCAAAGTTTAACAGGGTACCACCCCCACTCCACTCAGTGACCTAGATGTCAAGGTCATGGACTTAGAAAATTGGGAATTTTTTTGGACCGGATGTTTTGGTTAAAGTTTATAAAGCCCAATATCTCCTTAACCCATGGATGGATTCCTTTGATACTTGCACTGAAGTTAGATATTGGTCTAAAGTTTTCGAAGGTACTACCCCCACCCCCCTCAGTGACCTTGATGTCAAGGTCATGGACTTAAAAATTGTCTTTTTATTGGATGTTTTGGTTAAAGTTTTTAAAGACACATATCTCCTGAATTCTTTTTATATTTGCACTGTAGTTAGAGCTACAGAATACTACCCCAACCCCGCTCAGTGACCTTGATGTCAAGGTCAGGGACTTAGGAAATTTTGGTCTTTAATAAAGTTTTGTAATTGCATACTGATTCATAATGCTTTGCAGAGATTTAGTTTATACTTGAACTGATGTTAGACACTTTTTTGAGTTTTTACAAAACACCTTGCGCCTTATCGACTTAGAATTTTGTAATAAAGATTTTGGTTAAAGTTTTATATTTATAAAGACATAATTTCACAGTGCCACGATGAAAGACTCAGTTGATACTAATACTTGGACTGATGTTAGATAATGGTTGATGGAACAGCTTAGCCTTCCCCCCCCCCCCCCCCCCCCCCCCCCCCCCCCTCATTTTTTTTTACCTCAAGCTCATGGACTCTGAAATTTTATTTCATTTTTGTATTTTAATTTTATTTTAAGACTTATTTCTGAGATAGCTTTTGTTTATAAATGTGTTTTTGTTCTGGACATGCTTGCCTGAAGTTTTATGGATAGCAGTCCACACCACCATAGCGGCTATGTGATGGGCAAGCACCAATTCAGGCGAGCTATGCTGTCAGGCGACAGCTCTTGTTCTTTTATCTTTTGGGATTGATTATTTCTTTTTTATATGTTTCAGTTGTCCCGTTGATAAAGTAGCCGGCAACCTAGAAGCTGTATATCTAACAAAATCGTTCGAGGCCGACACTGACCATTTACCTTACCCACCTGATGGATCCATTTACTACCAATTCGCAGGTCCTATCATAGCGGCAAAGTGGAGGAACGTGGTTAAAATCTGGTTTAAATGCACGACCGAATTATGTACTGATGAAGATGAAATAGACGAATGCGATGATGTGAGTCTGTTGTCATTGCTACCACTGTACCATAGTAACTGTAGCTCCAAACAAACAAATATGAGCAGCGACACGTGAAAACCATTAAAGTGGTTGTGCGCCCAGCGCAGACTCAGATCAGCCTGGGCATCCGCCCAGTCTGATCAGAGTCGTCACTAAGCGCTTAAAGGGTAGCTAGGAATCTAAGCTACCTTCATGCGGACAGCAAAGACTTTGATCAGACTGGGCGGATGCCCAGGCTGATCTACGTCTGCGCTGGGCGCACAGCCACATTGTTGATTTTTGCCGTGTCGGAGCTCATGCTGTTGTCACCGTCACTGATTTACCATATAGTAACTGTTGTTCGAAACATATAAAAATCTTGATGTTAAAAAAAACAGACTTAAAGGGCATTAACCCTCAACAACAGTGCTAACTCAATTTTTTAGTAATTAGAGACTGTTTAGCCTTGCATGTTTTGGAAAAAAAACGGGCGTATTATGGCATGGCGTTGTCCGTCCGTCTGTCCGTTAAAACTCTTGTGCACACCATAACTCAGTAACCATTTGGGATATCTTCATGAAATTTTGTAGAAATATATTTTAGGTTGGGGCAAAGTGTGGCATACAATAATGGTTGCTCCCCCTTTCTTAGTTTTATAATAATTTTTCCCAACTAGTCTTGTGCGCGCCATAACTAGACAACCGTTTGGGATATCTAGATGAAACTTCATAATAATGTGTATGAAGGTCCGACGGTGTGGTGCGTGTAACAACAATTGCTCTCACTTCCTTCATTTTGGAGTTGCATCCCTTTGCTTAGAGTTCTAGGTTCTTTTTGTGTTTACTAATCTTGTGCATACCACAACCGAATGAACACCAAAAGCAGTATGTTCACGAGTGTTTATGAGGGAAATAAAAATCGATCTTACACTGATCTAGACAAATTTTCTGTTTCTTTTATGATTTAATATTGCAATAAGTCAGTTTATTCTAATACGTCAATACGTCAGCAATAATTTAGTTTATTCCAATACGACAGACACAACCTTTTTTCCTAGCCGTTTTGCGTCAAATTTGATGCTTACAGCGTGTTTACTGGGTATGATAATGTTTATAAACAAAGTTTGCAACTAAAAAATAGCTTGACATTTCACTTTGATAAAACATATCTCAAGAAATTTGCAAAGGAAGATTCTGACTTAAAGTTAACGTTTTTCCCGTTGAACGCATAGGAGGCGGTGTCGCGTGAAAATGTGTGATAATTCACGTTGCTAACGTTGAAGCGTGCCAATTTCGCGCCTTCCTGACGTCGGATGTAAACATGTGCGCTTCTTTCGACGCTCGCCTCAAAATAGTCCTTTGGAAAACTTCGCATTATCCTTGCATTTTCATTCTGTATAATGTTAGAATCGAAATAAGTTTTCCTTACCTGTAAATTATCACTGATTAACACATGTGTTGTCGGGCAGATACGAATATTAATTCACTTCGGCATTCAGCCGTTGTGAAGTATTCTAACACAGTGCGCCTATAGAAGCAATGGAAAGTTGCCGTGTTTTATTCTGCAACAATTCACTGTTTAGGAGCGCGTGAGTCTAATTGCTGACGTCACTGGCAATGCTGACGTAATTTTGTGACGTTTTGAGACGATAGACGGTGTAATGTCGCTTTTTCTTTCTAAAAGCACCATAAAAATGTACATTTATATTAGATACAGTTTAGAAAATTAGCGGGAACATGAACGCGCTGGCAAGATGGTTGGGAGAATTTGAATGGAAATAATAAATTGTCAGCGTTTTTGAGTGTTAGAATCGAAATAGTTCAGCTCTAGCATTGAATTGTTGAGTAATAATTCACTGTTTGTCGGTCAGTTGTAAGTAGATATGATCTACTTTACAACTGACCTCCAAACAGTGAATTATTTCTCAACAATTTACTGCTAGAGCTGGTCTATTTCTTAAATATTTCGTGATCTGCCCTCCAACAACATGCGTTAATCAGTGATAATTCTCGGTTAACATGGTTTAGGAAAAATTATTTCTTAACTCTAACATGTCGTTAACGTTGTCCCCATTGAGCGTATGGGAAGAGGCGTCGTGTGAAATTTGTGTTACTAGCGTAGCAGTGTGCAACCTTGGTGCATGACAACAACTTTAGTGCCTTGGTGACGTCGGATCATGTACTTCTGTCGACGTCTACCTCAAAATAGTTCTTAGGAAAACGTTTTCAATCGTTGAATCGAAATATTTTTCCTTACCGGTAAATTATCGCTAATTAACAAATGTCTTCTCGGGCAGATACGACTATTACTCCACTCCGGCTGCGCCGTCGTGAATTAATATTTCGTGATCTGCCCTCCAACAACATGCATTATCAGCGAGGATTCACGGATAAGGTAAAGATATTTCTTAAATGCTTACAGGAGACTTAAACTGCCTGGCGTCGCGTGCATTAACAATGTTACGTTGGCGCTTTTAGTGACGTCATTAAGGTCGTAATGACTGCAAACTTGCGTGACATAATAATTGTAATTTACGTCAAGGTGGATAAGGATTAGCCAATTAATCGACAATTAAATGAGACTAATTTACGAAAATCCTTTTTTTTTTGAAAAAGAGAAATCTAAAAGGATAATTTCACTGTTTGAAACAGTGAGATTATCAGTTTCGATTTCACCGAGAAATCTCTAGTATAAAAGAAATACATGTATACCATTTCACGTATTTTTTTTCAGCCATGTACCTCTGACAAAAGGAAACGTCGAAGTATTGAAGATGAGGAAAATCTAGAAGTTGTTTATACGCAAATTGACATACTCCCCGAAGGTACAGTAAGATTAACCCATAAATGCTTATTGGACATGTCCATCCTTATTAATTTGACGAGTCCATTTCCATATTTAGGGATGTACTTTTTGCTTTTTTTATTTTATTTGGTAGAGAAATTCCTTTATTATATACCTATCAATGATACGCCCTGTGAACTGCCTGTTTTCTGGCCATCTGATACAGAACGCCGTATCAAACTGACGTTTTCTGAATCCGTATCACTATTCTTTAAAACGAGGCTATGTCTGAGTTCCAGCTTCGGGCGCGCTATTGTTTAACGTGCATCGTAGAAACGAGAACCAGAGATACCGGACTAGTGACGTAACGTCAACAAACATGTCAAAATGGCGCGCTTCGATTGCTCAGTCGGCAGCGTTTGTCTCACGACTAACTACATACCTCTGCCACGCAGGTTTGCATCTGGGTCGATGTATTAGCTCTGGCAAGTATGAATGGTTGGCTGTTCCCTCAGGTATATAATAAACAAATTATTTTAATAGTAACTTGATCTGGCAGACTGCATCACGTCTCGTAGATGAGCTCATACCATCGGATCACCCTCGACGCAAGCGTCTTGGGTGATCCGATGGTATGAGCTCATCAACTCGACGTGATACAGTACGCCAGATCAAGTTACTATTATAATAATGTGTATGTATGCAAACACTGTAATCCCTGTTCAGACACCGCGTTCTGTGACGTCTGATCTGGGACATACACATGATTATAACAGTAACTTGATCTGACGTACTGTATCAGGTCGAGTGGATGAGCTCATGCCATCGGGTCACCCGAGACGCCTGCGTCGAGGGTGATCCGATGGTATGAACTCATCCAGGCGACATGATACAGTACGTCAGATCAAGTTACTACAATAACAATTTGTTAATCATATACTTAGGGAACAGCCAACCATTCATACTTACCAGCGATAATGCATCGACCCAGATTTGAACCTGCGCGGCTAGTCGTGAGTCGTGAGACTAACGCTACCGCCTGAGCTATCGAGGATCTCCTTTTGACGTGTTTGTTGACGTTACGTCACAAGTCCCGTTTCTCTGGTTCTCGTGCACGTTAAAAAATGACGCGCTTAAAGCCGGAACTCAGACATAAGGGATAGTGATATGGATTCAGAAAACGTCAGTTTGATACGGCAATCTGTATTAGATGGCCAGAAAACAGGCAGTTCAAATGGTGTATCATCGATAGGTATAATATAATAAAACAGTTTGCGATTATGTTCCTTAAATGTGACGCCAGAAAAAAGAATTGCATTTTAGAACGATTGTTAAGTTAGTTCCTTTTTCCTTATTCCTTTTTCCTTATTCCTTTTTCCCTTTTCCTTTTTTCTTATTCGATTTTCAAACTCATAGAACTTTGCGAAACTGTGCAAATGAAGATTCGCATTTAGCACATTCATGATAATTTTTACTTCTTAGAGTAATGGTGTAGATTCCCAAAACTCAACGGTACAAATTGCGAATAAGGAAAAAGGAAATGAACGAAAAAATCCTTTTTCCTAATTCAATTTTCAGGCTCAAAGAAGTTTGCGGATCTGTGCAATAGAAGACAGCCATATAAAACATTCACTATCATTATTATTTCTAAGAATAATGGTATAGATTTCCAAAACTCAAAGGTACAAACTGTGAATAAGGAAAAAGGAAATTCACGAAAAATATCTTTTTCCTTATTCGATTTTCAGACTCATAGAACTTTGCGGATCTGTGCAATAGAAGATTTGCATATAGCACATTCATGATCATTTTTACCTCTAAGAATAATGGTATAGATTTCGAAAGCTCACGGTACAAACTGCGAATAAGGAAAAAGGAATCAAACGAACAGTTCCCTTTTCCTTATTCGATTTTCAGGCTCATAGAACTTTGCAGATCTGTGCAATAGAAGATTTGCATATAGCACATTCATGATCATTTTTACTTCTAAGAATAATGGTATAGATTTTCAAAAAATCAAAGGTACAAACTGCGAATAAGGAAAAAGGAAATGAACGAACAATTTCTTTTTCCTTATTTGATTTTCAGTCTCATCGAACTTTGCAGATCTGTGCAATAGAAGATTTTCATATTGCATTTTCACGATCGTTTTTACTTCTAAGAAGAATGGTATAGATTTTCAAAGCTCAACGGCACACACTGCGAATAAGGAAAAAGGAAATGAACGAAAAATTCCGTTTTCCTTATTCGATTTTCAGGCTCATAGAAGAATGCAGTTCTATGCAATAGAAGATTCGCATATAGCACATTCATGATCATTTTTACTTCTAAGAATAATGGCAGAGATTTCCAAAGCTCAACGGTACAAACTGCGAATAAGGAAAAAGGAAATGCACGAAAAATATCTTTTTCCTTATTCGATTTTCAGACTCATAGAATCTGTGCAATAGAAGATCTTTCAAAAATAATAGTATAGATTTTCAAAGCTCAATGGTACAAACAGCGAATAAGGAAAAAGGAAATGAACAAAAAAAATCCTTTTTCCTTATTCGATTTTCAGGTTCATAGAACTTAGCAGATCTGCGCAATAGAAGATTCACATATAGCACATTCATGATCATTTTTACTTCTAAGAAGAATGGTATAGATTTCGAAAGCTCAACGGTACAAACTGAGAATAAGGAAAAAGGAAACGAATCAAAAATTCCTTTTTCCTTATTCGATTTTCAGGCGCATAGAACTTTGCAGATTTGTGCAATAGAAGATTTGCCGGCATATAGCACATTTATGATCATTTTTACTTCTAAGAACAATGGCATAGATTTCCAAAGCTCAACGGTACAAACTGCGAATAAGGAAAAAAAATGAACGAAAAATCTTCTATTGCACAGATCCGCAAAGTCCTATTAGTCTGAAAATCGAATAAGGTAAAAGGAATTTTTCGTTCATTTCCTTTTTCCATATTCGCAGTTTGTACCGTTGAGTTTTGGAAATCTATACCATTACTCTTAGAAGTAAAAAAATGATCATGATTGTGTTATATGCTAATATTCTACTGCACAAATCCGCAAAGTTGTATGAGTTTGAAAATCGAATAAGGAAAAAGGAATTTTTAGTTCATTTCCTTGTTCCTTATTCGCAGTTTGTACCTTTGAGCTTTGGAAATCTATACCATTACTCTAAGAAGGAAAAATGATCAGGAATGTACTATATGCTAATCTTCTATTGCACAGATCTGCAAAGTTCTATGAGCCTGAAAATATAATAAGGAAACAAGAATTTTTAGTTAATTTCCTTTTTCCTTATTCGCAGTTTGTATCGTTGAGCTTAGAAAATCTATATCATTATTCTTAGAAGTAAAAATGATCATGAATGTGCTATATGCAAATCTTCTATTGCACAGATCCGCAAAGTTCTATGAGCCTGAAAATCGAATAAGGAAAAAGGAAATTTTCGTTAATTTCCTTTTTCCTTATTCGCAGTTTGTACCGTTCAGCTTTGGAAATCTATACCATTACTCTTACAAGTAAAAATGATCATGAATGTGCTATATGCGAATCTTCTTTTGCACAGATCCGCAAAGTTCTATTAGTTTGAAAATCGAAAAAGGAAAAAAAAATTGTTCGTTCATTTCCTTTTTCCTTATTCGCAGCTTGTACCGTTGAGCTTTGGAAATCTATATCATTATTCTTAGAAGTAAAAATGATCATGAATGTGCTATATGCAAATCTTCTATTGCATAGATCCTTAAAGTTCTATGAGTTTGAAAATCGAATAAGGAAAAAGGAATTTTTCGTTCATTTCCTTTTTCCTTATTCGCAGTTTGTACCGTTCAGCTTTGGAAATCTATACCATTATTCTTAGAAATAAAAATGGTCGTGAATTAGCTATATGCTTATCTTCTTTTGCACAGATCCGCAAAGTTCTATGAGCCTGAAAATTGAATAAGGAAAAAGAAATTTGTCATTCATTTCCCTTTTCCTTATTCGCAGTTTGTACCGCTGAGCTTTGGAAATCTATACCATTATTCTTAGAAGTAAAAATGATCATGAATATGCTATATGCTTATCTTCTTTTGCACAGTTCGCAAAGTTCTATAAACCTGAAAATCGAATAAGGATAAAGGAATAAGGAAAAAGGAAAAGGGAATAAGGAAAAAAATAAGGAAAAAGGAATAATGAAAAAGGAATAAGGAAAAAAGAACTAACTTAACAGACGTCATTTTAGACAGGAGAGCAGTTTTAGAACTCAAGCTGTTTCTTTTTTAAAATTTAGTTATAGCCATTGTATGTTTCATTTTTCAGAGCCGGAATCTGAGAAACAGACTTGTAGAACGACCCTCACCACTACCATAGTGACGGAGACCGTACTGCTCGCGCTCCTGCTAGTGATGGTAGTACTGTGTGTCTTCCTTGCGTTGAAACTGGGCCCACTGCGGAAAGAGGCGAAAAAGAGGGCGTCTCTGAAGAAGATTCCGTCTTACTGAACAGGAAGAAGATAAAGAAAAAGAAGAGTGGAGAACAAGTGAAAAAAGACAATTTGCTTCTAAAAGTAGTGTGTATGTACACCTGATCGAATCGCTCATTTTATGGGTGAATACTGATTAACGGATGAAAGCCAAATATGGACCTAACAAATGCGAAAAAAGTTGTTAACGTATTGAACAAACCTCTATTCTAGACACACAAAAATAGAGTATGTTTTTACATATTTACATATTTATTTTTATTATGTTTATCTCCCTGCAATAGATATTAACACAGAAAACTGTAACAAAAATGTTTCCATAGGCAAATTTTTTCTTCTGTGTCGTCCTTTATATAAATTACCGTACAAATTCGAAAAAAAAATGGGAGCGTCTAAAAATGCATATGGACTGGCAAACAGTGAAGACCCTAATCAGACTGCTCCTTTATGAGCAGTCTGATTAGGGTTTCCACTGTTTGTTCAGACCTATCTGTTCCAATTTATATAACTATTACGGTATACCGTGGCCCAATAAATGCCTGAGCTCTTAACGTTTCAGCGAACAATGCAGAATCAAACCAGAACTCATGTAGTTCATATCCTTTCGACGACCAGAGGTTTCAAGTAATCGTTGTAAAAGGGGGTAGGGTAGAATATTTGTCCCTAAATTTTGACTTGCTTACTTGATGAGTGAAATCGAAAGTACAATCGATAGGCGACATATTTAGCTTCACAATAAATGACACTTGTTTTTCTCATGACGTCAGAAAATGGCATGTGCGCCCAGCGAAGATTCAGATCAGCCTGGGTAGCCGCCCTGTCTGATCAGAGTCTTGGCTGTGCGCTTAAATGGTAGCGAAGGGTCTTAGCTAACTGCATCCGGACAGGGAAGATTCTGATCAGACTGGGCGGATGCCCAGGCTGATCTGAGTCTTCGCTGGGCGCCGTGCCACTTTGTTGGTTTTGTCGTGTAACAGTCCTATGCGTTAGCAGGAGGGTCTCGGACTATCTGAAAACTTCAAAGCGATTTAGCCTCGATCAAACTTCGCCCTGAATGCCTTTCAGTAAATGAGGTCAGGAAACTATCTTTCATATTTTTTAGCCCATGCATGCCTGCATTATTGGCACTTGAGATACTACGTCCCTTTAAACATGTAATTTTTAAGTTGTAGCACAATCTCAGTTGAACATGAAAAAAAAAGTTTTATAACCTTGGGGCTCGGGTCGAGTTCATCTGTCAGTCAGGAAAAGATATGATCAACATGGATAAGTATGGTCACTCAAGGATAACGCCATTGTAATAAGTGGCGCAATGGAAAAGACAAAGCAAGCCGAATGTTGCAATCCAGCGTGCACATGATGTCAAAATAACGTCATTTGGATTACGTCGCATCGACGTCAGTACAACGTTATTTCGATGTCAAGTACGAGGGTTGATCCAGAAGTAATGTCACTGCAGCTATAAAATCATGTAGAATTAAGGGAGACCAATGAAATTTCGTATCCACATACATTAACCTATTTGCATTATGGGCTGAAAATTTCATAGAAATACAGTACACAGTAACTGAGATATCGAGATAGACAGAAGGCATGGTAACGAAACGCGCCGCACGTCAATGACGTTGTTGACGCACCAGGCGAAATTTCGATATTGTGTCATGTCCAAAGTAGCATATTCGCTGTTCCAGCATAGCACTAAAGTCTCTTCACCCATGTTTATCTCATCTTTAATATTACTTGAAGGGCCCCGCAACTCAATTTTAAGAATTTTACACAATATTCGATATTCAAAACATTGATATTCATATATGGGGTCCAAACAAGTGACGCTTTTGTCTGACATTGCACATAAAGGTCTTCCGGTTTTCAGACTATCCCTTAGCGCCTCATCTGCACGCTTATCGCGCTGATTGCAGCTTTAAACAAGTCTCATAATAACTGTTATTTCACCACATTCTAACTAAACAGCTCTAGCGTCTCTAATGGTGATATTCCAAATTCGGGGCAAAACCGCTCAGATCAGCTGACGCGTTTTTTTCAGAAATCAACATTTTTACTCTCGGCAGTAACAAGCATTAGCGCTAGCTAGCAAACTTCAAACTACAGTGACGATATTAAAATTTCAACAGTAGGCGACAGAAATATATTTCGTCATCGTCTCAAATTTTCATCTGATTTGGCAGGTTAGTTTGATTTTGATTTGTGATTGCCTTTGAAAATTATGTTCATGTAATTAACGTTATTCTGACGTGCGGCGCGATGGCGTCGGTGGCATACTTTGAACGTCTATATGATTGGAAAGAAAAAAGATTCCAACTTTATATCTCTTCTCTAAATCAGAACTGAATTACAGTGCAGTTTGATATGATTTTTATAATAATGCTACGATAAATAAGCGCGCAGTGGACACAGTGACATTACTTCTGGATCAACCCTTGTACATGTACTAGCTGGGAAGTTGCCTGATCCTGATGTCGTGTGCAGCACCGGTCAGGTTTGTCCAGACTACGCTTGATATGGCCATAATATTTTAAGCTATTTTCATGACGTCAAGACATGTTTCGATCTTTGTTCTTTTGCTATTAGATTATATAGCTATTGTTTTGTTCTTGTTTATAATCCTCCAAAGTACAAGATCATAATTATGATAATTGAAAAGAGTTCCCTTTATATTAAAAAATACTCTGTATAAACCAAATACTGTAACTTGTACACACAATAACTTGTCTCCTGCGTCCAGTATTATGACACCAAGATCAATTGCCGTATGCAACTGATTGAATAATATGCTATGCCGACCAAATATTATATTCATTATACAGAGTGGTATGGCAAATGAATCAAATACTGTATAACCCAAATACTATAACTTGTACACACTTGTATCGTGCGTCAAGTATAATGGCACAAACACCAATTGCTGTATGCAACTCATTTAATATGCCCTGCCGACCATATATACTGGACAAAAAAAGTTAGGGATCAAACATTAGACTGAAATTTTTATATTGAAAAAAGTAATTTTCAAAAAATCATTTTCTTCCGTTGAATACATCTTACAATGCTGCACAAGATTGCATGACACATATTGGAATCTGATCACGTGACACATTAGCAGAAATGAATAAACAGGCATACCCCTAAAATCAAAGTGAAAACTGGCATTAACGCAAGACTGAATGTCCATTATTTTTGGCTTTATCCATGCAAAATCATTTTCAGTTTTCAGTGTGACCTCCAAGGGCCTGAATAACTGTATGACAGCCATTCGGTATGCTTCTGGTAAATTACGAGAGGCCCATTTAGGGACTCGTTTGCCATTTTTCACGAAAGGCCTGCATGAGCTCTCCTTGAGTTTCAGGAAGCCTCTCGTGATCAGGATTGGAGGTGTAACATGTCCAAAGAATGCTCAATCGGATTTGAAACTTGTGATCAGATTGACATGTCAGTGCGGGCGATTGTTACTGTCGCTAGGTACTGGTCCACCACATTTGCCCTGTGATTCGATGAGGTCATCGCCAAAAACTTCAGCAAACGGTCTCGTAATTGGATAAAGCTTGTCATTCCTAGCTCGAACACCAATCAGAGCGCCTCTGTCTGGCATGCGCAAGTCCACACAGCTGCCAATCCAGATGCCTTACCATACCATCACCCACCCTCCTCGATACATGTCATATTCCGCAATAGGATTTAATTCATAGGCTACACGACGTGTACCTGGCAGGCGTCACACCCTTCTCCCATCATCGTGGATATCTACATACGAATCTTGACTCATCTGTGAAAAGAACATGGGTCCAGTGACCCTGCTGCCAATTTGTGTCACTTTTTGACGACTGTAGCCTCGCATTTGTTTGGAATAGCATCAATCCAGGCCTCATTACCAGCATTCAAGTCCGGAAATTAGCTGTATCAAGTCTGTTTCTAATCGTTTTCGCTGAAATTGGCCTATTAAAGAATTTAATGGATAAACAATGCGCGTCCTCACAGTGTTATTGTGATGAACCATTAGCTACGGACAGAGACCATCGTCCGTATGGACAAGTGTAGGTAATCGCAAGTTTTAAATCTGATTGAAAATGCTTGACAGATGTTACAAAGCACCAATCCTAATCACCAGAGACTTAAAGAAACTCCTGGAGGGCTAATTCGGGCCTTTCATGAAAAATGGCAAAAACGTCCCCAAATATGCCTCTAGCAGTTTACCAAAAGAACACCGAGTAGCTGTCATGCAGTTATTCCGACCTCCAGAGATATCGACGAGCACAGGCAATGGTTTTGCATGAATAAAGCCAAGAATCACGGACATTCAATTTTGTGGGGATGCCAATTTTCACTTCAGTTTTAGGGGTATATCTGCTTATTTGTTTCTACTGGTGTGTCACGTGATCCGATTCCAATATTTTTCATGCAGTTCTGCGCCGCTTTGATAGCTGTATTGAACAGAAGAAAAAAAATTTTTGATAATTTATTTTTCATCATTTAAGCTTCAGTCAAATATTTGATCCCTAACTTTTTTTGTCCAGTATATGATATTCATTGGACAGAGTGGTATGGCGAATGAACCAAATACTTTGCAATAATTTTAACTAGGCTTTGTGGATGACGCAGACAAGATAAGGTAGTCGTCATACACTTTTCTTGTCTAAGCCATCTACAGTGGGTACATGATAAATTAAACAAGAAATATCTTTAAAAAAGATAAACGTTGCCAGAGAAATATTAAGTGATAAGGTACCTCGGTCGGGAGTGTGTCCACTGCGAATGCTAGCGACACCGAGTTTGATCTTCGCATCCGGTACGTTCTTTCGTGGAGACAGTCCCTCTCTTCCGTTGATTTTAGAACAGCAGTCAGTTCAGAGCGAAGGAATGTGCACTCAGTACTGGTAGACTGCCTCTGTGAGGCTTGCACAGAAACAGTGTGGTTAGGTTACTTACGTGTCCGACATTTCCCCGTTATCAACCGGGCCGTAATCCCTCCCCCCCCCCCCACCCCCAACCCCCCCCCCCCCCCCCCCCCCCCAAAAAAAAAAAAAAAAGCAAAAAAAATAAGTTATGTTTTGATAACTTGAATACCCACAAATGAGCGATATCCGAATTGGCACTTTTCTTAAGCACTGGCACTTGAGTTTCAACGTGTATATACTCAAAAATGTCCGAGAAATCCATTTAAACGTACACTACACAAATGTGTCTTCACAGTCAATGTACATATATGGACACGACTGTGATGACACATTCGTGTATTCGCTAAAGTTTTAAAGGAATAAGTCGGACAATTTACAATCTCTTTGGAACTCAAGGGCCAGTGTTCTTAAAGACCAACTAGTCAGTCTTCCGTCTTTTGTTTTCCGTCAACCTTCGGAAAAAGCTGTGTGTCAAGTCCAATACGATTGGCGACAGGCCGATCTGATTATTATAGCGGCCAATGAAATGGCGTAAAATGTGGGTCAATAGTAAGGTTAGACGTTGCCTGATTGCAACGAAAAAAAAAGCAACGTTTTCCTGGACAATGTAAGAATGCGCAGGCTGGTTTAGTTCATCGTATATCGTGTTGGGTTTCCTTGATGACCCTCACAGGACACGACCTTTAGCGATAGGCGAGATAATGTCTGGATGTCAAACAGGGTCAAACCATCAAATAAATAGAGAAGAGAACAGAGAAGAATCGAACGTGGCTGCGTGTTCACTGATGTAGTTTACATGCCAATTATTAGAATGGCGAGTGTAAACAAACCAATTATTGGCGCCGCTTGAAATGGGATTTAAGCCATGTGCAAACCGTAAAACATTGCGCCAATGCTTTATATCATATGATTAGAGGTGTCGTGGAAAAAAGACCTTTCGACAATTTTAGGCATCTTGTGGAATCTTAAAAGTGAAATGGGAATATCTGATCAGTTTGTACAAAAGCGCAGGCTAATTTGAGTAGTTGCTGTTTTCAAAATACATGTTATCACTTTTCAGGAATAAAATACCACTAAAATATTAGAAGGGGGAGCGGCAGTTCGATAAAGTATCTGAAAAAGGACAATTTTATCACTTTTAAAATACAGGTGTAAGAAATAAGAAATAACATGAGGTCAGGACTTCGAAGATTACTCAGATATTGTCCATATTTGAAAAGTGGACAAATTAGTAAGGTTAAGATCAGGACAGGAACAAAAACAAAAAAGAAACATTGCAAAGAAAATGGCTAAACTTTTAATCTTCATAGTGTCAGTGTGTGGATTTGGTATTCTCCGTGCAGGTTTGAGTCAAACTTTCTGAAGTAGTTCCGATGCCTCATCCCAGCAGGCATATGACGTCGCACTGACGTCGATGCGACGTCATCACGTCGCATCAACGTCAGTCCGACGTCATTACGACGTCAAGTGCCTGCTGGGATACTTATATTACCGTGAAAAATTCTAAATATTTGGATCGATTGGTCTGAACAAACAGTGCGGACCTGGATCAGACTGCTCCTGTACTGTTAGAAAAAATCCGTCGATTTTAGGGTAAAGTATCTGGCATCCGGCTGCCAGTTCATTTACCGTTATTTTTACGGGCGTCTGCCTGTAGAACATTGTTGGAAATCACGATATGGTAAGCTTATGTTAACTGGCCGCACTCGACAATACCTTTATAATGTTGAAGGGCTATATGGCCAAAACAATACCTGTTCTGTTTAACCCTGCTCTACGTGTTGATTCCTGCTAATTTTTAGGACCCCTTTAAAATAACGGGTAATGGACCGGCAGCTGGTTGCTGTTAATCTACCATAAAATCTACGGATTGTTTTTACAGTGCGAGGGAGCAGTCTGACCAGGGGCTGCACTATTTGCCCTTCCATTTGCATCTTTCAGACGAATGCACTTCAAAAAAAAAAAAAAGGAAAAAAGAGCAATTTTAGGACAGGTACGGTATTTATTTAAGCTGTCCCAATTTAAGAAGACAAAAAAGCAAACATATTGCTTATTGCCAGAACCAACTTCGTTTAAAAATTCAAGCGAATGGGTACACTTTCAGGGAGGTTGGGTGGTAGGTGGGTGGCTGTGGGTGGCGGGGGAAGAGACTCTGTCATTCTCATTTTAGTCTCTCCTCTCAATAGGGGTCAACTCTTGAAGGGAAGTATTTGCTCCTATTAAAGACAAATATATTATTATTATAGCAGTTCGGAAGGGCTACGTCGTTCAGGGAAGCAAATATGGGTACACTACCACGTTCTTCTGCTGTTTTTTATCAAAAGGACACAATTTTTATGACTTCCTGCTTGCTTCTCCGTATGATGAAATCCTTCCAAAAGGGATCAACGCTTAATGCAAAGAATTTACTCCTTAGGATCAACTCTTAAAGAAAAGAATTTGCTCCTAAAGGAGCAAAGTCTTTGCATTAAGCGTTGACCCCTAATGAGAGGGGAGTTAAAAACGAAATTGGTTGAGTTGCTTTCCTTAATAGTGTATCCAGTCACCTTAAATGTGGCGCTGACATTCAGTCATTCATTGCATTCCATGAATCTTTTTCCTTTTTACATGTACCTATGGCATCGTTTTGATTTTATATATCGTGACAATATTATTAAGGTGCATATGTATATTTCCAAATTTTCCGCCAGTTTACAAAGGGAAACAAATTTAGTGACTTCCTTTTAGCTTCCCTGGGGCGTAGCTCTTTCAAAATAAAATATTTGTGAATGAAAAAAAAAAATGAAATAAAACAAAAACAAGCTGTGCGGGTCTAAATTATGATTACTCAAACAATCACACTGATTAATTATTCCAACCATACTGGCAACATCCACAGGGTTCGTATCAGTGGCGTCACGTTTTTATGTCTGTGGATATTCACGTATAGAGATGGGGCTTCGGATAAGGCAGGTCAAAAAACTTATAGGCCTGCCTACTTACAGCGCCTTGCTTCACAAATTGATCTACAAAGAACAACATTTGTTCATCAGTCTGATTCTGCAGACATACATACAAACGATAAAGTGTGCGGACGTTTCAATTATTTCAACCTTGATCTCACGTAAACCAGGGAATGGGTATGAATATACCCCCGGCTACGTTCTTTTCCGCCGTTTCTACCAAAAGGAGACAACTTTTGTGACTTTCTGTTGGCTTACATGGATGACATGGCCCTTCCAAAATGGAGTCAACTTTTTAAGGAAAGAATTTGCTTCTAGGGGAGCAAGCTCTTTTCTTAAAGTTGACTTCCACTTTAAAGGTAGGTAAATATAAGAAGGAAGCGTTGTTTCCGCTGAAAGTTCAACCTTATTAGAAGGTGAATAGTATAACAACGCATACATTGGTACTTTAGTTAGTACACGTCGAACCACTATACATATTTCAATCTGTAGAACATTAAAATCTATCTCCTTTGTGAATTAATATACAGGTCTAGGATAGCCATAGATTTACAGACAGTCAGTAAATTTACAGACTGTCTTTAAATTTATAGATGTTTTAGTCTGTAAATTTACAGACTTACATAAATCAGTTTTCTGAAAATAAATCGTTTGAAAAATCCACAATCTCTCGCTTACCTGTCTGTTTTCATCACATTATGGTTGACATTTTGCAGAAGATTGCATATATTTGCTTCAGTGCTTTCTTCTGTTATCATAAGAAAACTGAAATTTAATCTAACCCAGACACAGTTCTTTTCCTTTGACCGCAAACTCAGTCTAAGGGAACTAATATTCGCGGTTTCTGGGCGTTTCGTACCAAAGGCAATTTGTCCGATGGTAAGTGATACCCAATATGCCGTAGGCACATTTTAATGGCTGAGGTCGAAATGGCGATGCTTTACACGACTGGCAGTCTTGATTTAGCAGTAGAATAATGATTTCCACTATCTAAATCATTTTTAACAGACTCTGTAAGAACAGAACGGCATAGAATGCTATGTTTAAAAAAAAACGCCTTAACTTTGAAGATGTGTTGTTAGCAGGAGCAACATGATCATCGTCGTCATTCATGCTTTTCATGTTATTTCACTCAAATTGCATTCAACATTACAGATATCGAAATGGGGTTTTAATGTTAAGCACCGTTTCCCACAATGTTTGTGCCCAAATCTGTAAATTTAAAGCCTAAAATGTAGTCTGTAAATTTACAGACTGTCTGTAAATTTATGGCTATTCTATACCTGATATTTATTCATTGTTTCCTTACGCAAACAACAAGATGATTTCTCTTTGGTATCACCTGATCACGGTCAAAAATGTTAATCCTTACCTTAGACTTTATATAATTGAATCTGTCTTACTGCCAGTCTATTTTCACCCAGAAGCTGACTCAAGAACTTACAAGAGACAAATGTTCAGAACAAGCTGTCCGTCATATATGCCGATGTGTCCCTGTCCTACGTTTGAGAACGGGTGCTTTCTATGCAAATGCCAACAATCTGGCGGTAAGAGGTATTTTATATTTTGACAGTCAGTATCCCAGATAAGAAAGGGAACTCTGATAATATAGGGCTAATTTTCCATATTTCTACATAAAACGTATGTTGTTACCCCTTATCATTAGCATCTTTACCCCTCATCAGACCAGTCTTGCTGAGACGGTTCTAATGAGGGGTCACAACATATGTTTTTTGTTGAGAAATCAGAAGAAAATATCTCAGAATTATGGTGAAAACTCTCTTTACCTGGTGCTACACTCATTTGACCTATTCCGGTGGATTCACCTATTCCGGTGTATCCTGTTTCTTTCTCTGCAACGAAACAAGCTAGAAGCGAAATGATTTTTAGGTAATTACTTTCAATATTTATTTGTCAAACCCACATATAGTAAGGATCTCATTTATCAATCAAAGATACGGAAAACTGAGTTTAAAAGTGGCTGGTAATGCATATTTAACAAGAAAAATGACAGATGTTTTCAGGCCATCTGTGAAAATAGGGTCGGACAATATTTGTGTAAACAAATACATGTATGTCGTAAACCTATATGCCTGTCGATTGCTCATTTTATTAGCTATCTAAACTGATAAATATCAAAATGAAATGAAATCAGTTACTTAGGTTTATTGAAATTTTAATTTATTAGCTCATTTAGCCTATTCCGGCGGATAGTATATTTGGGGAATGTCTCCGAGTTCTGAAATCCATATTAGTGCTTTATTCTCGTCATGCAATTTGAATATGTGAGAAAAACTCCATAAGGCTTTATTTTGGATTGTCATTTAACATAGAATCCTGGATAAAATATCAAACATTGTACTTACGGGCACTGAATCACTTAAATATTTTTTTCAGCGAAGCCGTGTGTATAATCAGATGTTTTAAATAATCAAATATGTCAAATAGACATTTGTTTGCACAAAATCATCTTTCATCGAGCTAGTAGTAATCCGACAGTTTACTTTTGGGGCGCCCCTCGGTGGTTCTTTCGATGTATTGTAAAAAATATACAGATCCACCGGAATAGAAGAAGGTGCCTCGAAATAGGATAAAAGACAACGTCTGGTTGTCATCAGATTTCCCTATCTTCCTCAAATAGTCTGTGAACCCAAACAAAGTGCCTTAAACAAGAGCCTTTTATGTATTTACTGACACAAATAAATTAATACATGACAGTGCATTTAGACTGTAGCGCACGGTCGACCGAAACGTGCGCCGGAATAGGTCAAATGACTGTATTTATATTTTGTTATATTTTGTGTGCAGCACAGATTTCTGCATCCGGTTGCAACCCATAAGATACTTAAAGAATCTATCTACCATCTGCACCATACTGGTACAATATTTTTGGGTCGAAATGCAATAGTACCTAGTAGTGCATGCAGACATACACAGTATGTTTTGGCTATAAGACGGGGTTTTCACTCTCTCAAATTGCCACAAACACCATGTGTAAAACAGTTGTGTTTAATTTGGTTACTAGCAATTTTTTTCACTTCCAAAATAATCACATAAATCTAGATCCGTCTTGTAAGACGGATCTAGTATTTTTGGGATTGTTTTCGAAAGGAAAACCTCCGTTACATAAGCTAAGAAATACGGTAGTTCTGACTACAAATGCAGCAAGCTTGACAAATTACGAGAATTGCAACAGAACAGAAATGCAATGGTCCTACTGTAACTAGGAAGCACATTAAACCAGTTTTGCAAGCAATCTGAACACCGCTCGGCCAATTCCGTGAATCAGAGGTCTCGGTCAATTCCGTGAATCAGACGTCTGATTCACGAAATGGGCCGAAAGGTGCTCCGATTGTTTTGCAAGAATTGTGAGCAAAGTTATGGCCTGTAAAGGATAGCATTTTTTTTGCAATTGTTTGTTTATTTATTCACTATTTCATGATTACATATACAAGCACGAACATACATGAGCCAATGGATTGAACGAAGGCACTCCGTTGACTCATAATATGACGATTGTTAAGTTAGTTCCTTTTTCCTTTTTCCTTATTCCTTTTTCCTTATTCCTTTTTCCTTTTTCCTTTTTCCTTATTCCTTTTTCCGTATCCCTTTTTCCTTTTTCCTTATTCGATTTTAAGACTCATAGAACTTTGCGGATCTGTGCAATAGAAGCTTCGCATATAGCACATTCATGATCATTTTTACTTCTAAGAATAATGGTATAGATTTCCCAAGCTCAACGGTTCTAACTGCGAATAAGGAAAAAGGAAATGAACGAAAAATTCCTTTTTCCTTATTCGATTTTCAAACTCATAGAACTTTGTGGACCTGTGCAATAGAATATTCGCATAAAGCACATTCATGATCATTTTTACTTCTAAGAATAATGGTATAGATTTCCAAAGCTCAACGCTACAAACTGCGAATAAGGAAAAAGGAAATGAACGAACAATTCCTTTTTCCTTATTCAATTTTCAGACTCATAGAACTTTGCGGATCTGTGCAAAAGAAGATTCGCATATAGCACATTCATGATCATTTTTACTTCTAAGAATAATGGCATAGATTTCCAAAGCTCAACGCTACAAACTGCGAATAAGGAAAAAGGAAATGAACGAACAATTCCTTTTTCCTTATTCGATTTTCAAACTCATAGAACTTTGCAGATCTTTGCAATAGACGATTCGCATATAGCACATTCATGATCATTTTTACTTCTTAGAATAATTGTACAGATTTCCAAATCTCAACGGTACAAACTGCGCATAAGGAAAAAGGAAATGAACGAAAAATTCCTTTTTCCTTATTCGATTTTCAGACTCATAGAACTTTGCGTATCTGTGCAATAGAAGATTTGCATATAGCACATTCATGATCATTTTTACTTCTAAGAATAATGGTATAGATTTAACTGACCGTTCCGACATGACCGTAGCTGTTTACCGAGGACGTTAAGCATCAAATCAATCAATCAATCCTTTCTAACCTTAGCTACAAGCACATGTTTACCTTCCTGGTATATTGAAATATCATAACTTCCCTTCGTTATTTAAAATATAGAGAATGTGGATACAAGAAAATAATAAAAAATCAATAATAAAAAATAGTTCAACGTCTTTTATATGTTTACCGGATTATTCCCTATCCAGTCTAGTCCATCCCATAACCTTGTGAGATCGTTGGGGCACCACAGATGACTCTGCAACAATCTCTCTCCACCTGGTTCTGTTTTCAGCTGTCCCTGTTGTGTTAGTAAAGTCCATCCCTGTCCGCTCTTTAATATTGTCCTCCCTTCGCTTCTTCTGCCTGCCTCTTCTTTTTTACTTTCACTGTGCCCTGTAGGATCGTCTTTGCTAAGCTAGAAGACCTTGAGATGTGGCCAACCACCTTAGATTTCGTTTCTTGACCAAGGTCATGAGTTCATGTTCGCCGATAGCTGCTTGGATCTTTCTGCCACCTGTCACGGTTCCAAACTTCTGTCCTTTTAACTTGATCTCTCTTTGGATGCTATCGGTGTTATTTGTCATCAGTTTGGGGTTTTCAGCACCTATCTCCATTTTGTACCTTGTGCAGGTTATGTCGAGACCTTCCTCTAAAGCTTCTAGTTCCTGCTCCTCCTCAGCAAGAACATTAATGTCAACGGCAAACTGCAGATTGGTAATAGTATGCCACCTATGCTAACCTTTCCATCATGTTCTTCAAGAGCATCAGACATGATCCTTTCGAGAGGGTGAGTGAAATAAGGTAAACCTGCCTAATAACTTTAACTGTAGTTCTGAACCATTCTCCTGTGCTGCCATTCATCTGAACTGACCTTTAAACCTTGTTGAACAGGTACTCAATGGCCAGAATTAGTATACTTTCGCATGGTAGTTTATTTTTAAAGCTATGAAGACATGGTACAGATTTTGCTGGTGCTGAAGGTACTTTTCACACAGTATTCTGAGGTTAAAAATCTGTTCTGTGGTGCTCCTTCCGGCTCTTACACCAGCCTGTTCTTCAGCAATTATCTCTTCTACGAAAATACAATACTGCAGAATGAAAGATTTGCCAGGCCGATAACACAGATTGAGAGTTTGTAAAATCTCATCACAGGCTATTAACTAGTCTGCCAATTTTCGCTGCCTGCCGAGACGCTCGTCATCCGTGCTTCTGTTGATTCTGACCGCGTGATTCTGCTTCCTCCGAGAAAATGGCTTCTTAATGAGACTGTACGAGTGATTCTGCTTCCGGTCGAGACTCTCGGCAGGAAGCAGAATCAGGCGTTCAGTCTCTGTTGGAAGCCATTTATCCTGGACTGTGGTCTCGGTAGGAAGCAAGAAGTCGCGGACAGTCTTAGGGAAAACAGAAAATGATGGACAGCCTCAGCAGGAAGCGAAAATTGGCGGATTGGTTTTACCCTATGCTCATGAACACATGCTGCAGGAGTTTGATAACGCATGATGCGAGAACTATACATGTACCACTATGCTTTGAAGTAAAAATAATCATGAATGCGCTGAAATCTACTGCATAGCTTCACTAAAATCTATGGAACCCAAAATCAAAATCGACTAAGGAAAAAAGAAATTTTGATTCATTTCCTTTTTCCTTATTCGCAAGTTGTACCGTTGAGGTTTCGAAATCTATACCATTATTCTTAGAAGTAAAAATGATCGTGAATATGCTATATGCGAATCTTCTAATGCACAGATCCGCAAAGTTCTATGAGTTTGAAAATCGAATAAGGAAAAAGGAATTTTTTCGTTCATTTCCTTTTTCCTTATTCGCAGTTTGAACCGTTGAGCTTTGGAAATCTATACAATTATTCTTAGAAGTAAAAATGATCATGAATGTGCTATATGCGAATCTTCTAGTGCACAGGTACGCAAAGTTCTACGAGTCTAAAAATCGAATAAGGAAAAAGGAATTTTTCGTTCATTTCCTTTTTCCTTATTCGCAGTTTGTACCGTTGAGCTTTGGAAATCTATACCATTATTCTTAGAAGTAAAAATGATCATGAATGTGCTATATGCGAATCTATTTTGGCACAGTTTTGCAAAGTTCTATGAGCCTGAAAATCGAAAAAGGAAAAAGGAAAAAGGAATAAGGAAAAAGGAATAAGGAAAAAGGAAAAAGGAATAAGGAAAAAGGAATAAGGAAAAAGGAAAAAGGAACTAACTTAACAATCGTATTATCATTTGCAGCCTCCAAAAACACAGACATATGGCCAAAACTAAAAATTCACTAATATTCTGCAATAGTCTTTTTGTTGCCTAGCAACCATATTTGTTTGGTAAAGTGAAATTGTAACTGTCTGTTAATTGTGTTCATATATATAAGACAATTCTCGTAATTTAAAACACACAATTTTTTAGTATTTGAAAGAATTATAGGCAGAAATACTGGGATTTTCTACCTGCCACTATTGTGGAATACGTCGTGTTCATCATGCAGTCTTACCACCTGTATCGCCTGCACCTCTCCCACTTTTCAGAGAGGTGTGTCTCATGTATGATAGTTTGAACCGTTGAGCTTTGGAAATCTATACCATTATTCTTGGAAGTAAAAATGATCATGAATGTGCTATATGCGAATCTTCTATTGCACAGGTCCGCAAAGTTCTATGAGTCTGAAAATCGAATAAGGAAAAAGGAATTTTCGTTCATTTCCTTTTTCCTTATTCGCAGTTTGAACCGTTGAGCTTTGGAAATCTATACAATTATTCTTAGAAGTAAAAATGATAATGAATGTGCTATATGCGAATCTTCTAGTGCACAGGTCCGCAAAGTTCTACGAGTCTAAAAATCGAATAAGGAAAAAGGAAATTTTCGTTCATTTCCTTTTTCCTTATTCGCAGTTTGTACCGTTGAGCTTTGGAAATCTATACCATTATTCTTAGAAGTAAAAATGATCATGAATGTGCTATATGCGAATCTTCTAGTGCACAGGTCCGCAAAGTTCTACGAGTCTAAAAATCGAATAAGGAAAAAGGAAATTTTCGTTCATTTCCTTTTTCCTTATTCGCAGTTTGTACCGTTGAGCTTTGGAAATCTATACCATTATTCTTAGAAGTAAAAATGATCATGAATGTGCTATATGCGAATCTATTTTGGCACAGTTTTGCAAAGTTCTATGAGCCTGAAAATCGAATAAGGAAAAAGGAAAAAGGAATAAGGAAAAAGGAATAAGGAAAAAGGAAAAAGGAATAAGGAAAAAGGAATAAGGAAAAAGGAAAAAGGAACTAACTTCATATATGTACATGTATGTATATGTGTTGTCATGAAACAGTGAATAAATACAATTTTGCAGTTTTTTGTCTTTCCAGCACACTACTATTGTCAGGCACAATAACTATTAGCTCCTTATTGTTGGCAACTAAAAAGGTTATTCTGTATAATCAGGTCTAGGAGAGCCATAAATGTATAGACTGTTTGTAAATATACAGACTATCCATAAATTTACGGTTATCCTAGACCTGATTATGTATGAGCACAATATTAGTCCTAAAAGACCGGAATCTCTATTTAAAACAAGCCGTAAGCGGTCAGATTTGAAGGCATCAACACAAGCACTATTTGTATAAGCCTAACTAAAGCAACCTGAAATAATTCTGATCCGTTTTCGATTTTCGTTCCAGTCTTGATATGGGTACTAATAAATCTCTTTTAAACATTTCATGGCTCACCGATTTGATATTACTGGCAAATGTGGCATTCACGTGCAACATCTTTGATCATAAATTTTGTCTTCAGGTCCTTGAATGAAAAAAATGTCTTTAGATCCTCGAATGAAAAAAGAAAGAGAAAAAAAAAAAAAGAATAAAAAAAGAATGTTTAGAATGAACTAAATGAGGGCAAATCTCGTACCAACGACAGTCCAATATTTCAGAACCCTATGAAGTTAACGCTTTGTATTTTGTTGAAGGCTCATCCTCAACTGGCGGAGGATCAACCAGTGGCAGCCCTTCTTTTGGCAGTGGAAGTAGTTCTTCCTCCAGCAGTGGAACTAGTGGATCAGCTAATTCAAACCCATTTGGTTCTTTTCATCCGGGACAATTTCCTGGTATGAGCTCGGGTACATCATCTGGTGGCACGTCTTCCGGTTCAAATGGATCATCCTCTGGTGGAAGTAGTTCCGGTTCGCCTGGTTCTGGTACGTCTGGTGGAACTTCGTCCGGTTCAAGTGGATCATCTCCTGGTGGAGGTAGTTCCGGTTCACCTGGCTCGGGTACCTCTGGCGGAACTTCCTCTGGTTCTGGTTCAACAGGCAGCAGCTCTGGATCTAGTGGAAGCGGGTCTTCATCTGGCGGTACGGGGACTTTAGGTAAGAAAAAACATGGAAGTGTATATGAGTGGGTGAGGCTAATTTCACAAACTCTACTTCTTAACCCCCGCTTTGAAGTATATACTGGTTAATCTCTGTCCGTTCTTCTGTTTGTCCGTCACGGTTTCCGTCATACAAAATTTTTTCTAAAAATTGGGACACCAAAAATAATTACCCTATTTTTCCTACAATGGAACAGTTTGACTCTTTAATGCAGTACTGCGTCAAAATGATGCAAATGAAATGGCAAGCAGAAGCAGACTGATCTAGGTCAGCAGTGTCAAGGTCTTCAGTGTGTGCGCAGACCTTTCTGTCCCAATATTACGATTTGTACGATACAGTACGTTTACATGAGGGATTTCATTACGATTTGGTATGTAGTTTGTCAGCTAGAAATAACATCTCGATGAGGAAGTCATATCAGTCTCTTCGTCGGGAAAAATCTCTACAGCTTTAATTCATGTCTTGGTAATTTATTTCCAACAGCTCCAACTTGTGTATGTTAAAATTTTAAGAAGGATTTTAAAGGACTTACGTGAATTGCCCCTGATAATGCAATTGTTTTGTGATTAATATGATTTCTCTATTAAAACTTAATTGAATTATGGCCCCTAGCAACAGGGGTAGCCGCGTATCCATAAAACAATATACCCGAGTAATCATAAAATATTCTCTTTATCTGAGGATCTGGATTTATTTCTGTATCTTACATCAGCTGCCATACATAGTGAAGCACTAGTTCCAGAGAAGTAGTAAGTTATACCGCGGTTTATCTGCCCTTACCTGGTCAGGGTCTGTCCGCCTGCACTGGGGGATAATCAACGATCTTTGGAGAGGTTGGTGGCTGCCGTCTGATGTCTAACGAATGGTTGGCAATTTAAAAGCAAATGATAAATTGGTTAAAATAAAAACCAAGAGCTGTTTTCAAACCAAGTTTGCCAACCAAGATTTAAATTATAGGTGTACGGTACACCTTTTTAATCCACAGCTGACAGTACTTTTCTATGAAGTTGCCAGTACTGATAAATTCTGATAACTGTATAGTTATCATGTACTGTTATCGTGTACAGTTATCTAAAGGGCGAGTACAATTATCCTGTACACCTAACAATCAGTACCGACATTTACTGATACATCTGAAAAAAGAACGGATATATCTATTACATGTTTCTCGATTTTAATCGACTTAGGCAGATAAACCGTGGTATAGCTATTTTGTACCACACTCATATATACGTATGTAAATCGACTAAATGGGAAATGCGCTTAATGGGATAAATAACGCCTAAGTAGGAAAAGAAAAAATACGCTTATCTAGGAAAACAGATTTTGATATGTGACATACAACACTGCTAAGAATTGAAAAATTCGACTTTTTACAAGTTAACTGTAAATGCAATATTGCCGTTAGTTTCTGTACCGACGGAGTATTGCCCTGCAATTTGCATTCGAAAAGTCGGAAAGGCGCTCATTACAGCACGTGAAAAGCCTTGCCAATATATGGTATCATGTCCGTTAAAACATGCCTATCAATAGTGTGTAAGACCGATATTTATGCAATAATATGTATTTCAGTATGTCCGCCTCTTCCAAGTAATTGTCCACCGTTTATGGTGAAACAAGACTCACAGGGATGTCCTATTTGCTCGACAAGTGGAACAGGTATAGTACCTTAATTGTTCGGTAATAAAGACGAAGGTATTCTCCTCAGGGTATAATCGATTCCGCCAATTTTCGCTTCCTGCAGAGACTGTCCGTCATATGTGGCTTCCGCCGAGACTGTCCGCGAACTCTTGCTTCCTGCAGATACTACTGTCCGCGTGATTCTGCTTCCTGCCGAGACTGTCCGCGTGACTCTGCTTCCTGCCGAGAGCCTCGTCATTCTCTGTAGGAAGCCATTTATCATGTACAGAAGTCTCGGCAGGAAGCAAGAGATCGCGGACAGTCTCGGCGGAAGCCAAATATGATGTAAGTCTCTGCAGGAAGCGAAAATTTGCGGAATCGATTATACCCTGTGTTCTCCTCCAAAACAATCTCACAAATCTAAAACCGTCTCATATGACGGTACTAGAATGTCGGCATTATTTTGGATGCGGGTTGCTACTGGTATATGAGAATTGAAAGCCCACAAAATAACAAAAATGAGGATTTGTCGTGTTGCGGCCGAAAAAGGCACCCAGTATCTGATCATAGAACATATGTGGTTCTTTGGTATAATTGGGCGAATTCTGAGTCAGTTTGGAAAACGATTTCGCCGAAACTGATGCTAGTGATGGCGGGGTTGAGGGCGTGGGCAATGTTGCAATATACATTCATGCACATGAACAGACTCGATTAAACCGAGTCCGCTATTTTCCTTTCTTTGAATTGTTCCTTATTCCCACAGGATCTGCCTTCAGAATGCATTTTTAATATTGGAACTGGTCAGGGAAAATGTATTTCAGTGGTTATAAGCTCGGGCAAGCGACTTATACCCACTTGGACTATTTGTTTATTAACTTTTTCTTTTTTGTTGCAAATGCTATTTATTCATTTATTTATTTTATTTGGTTAGAAGCTTGTAAATTTAATTGCCGAGTTATAAGTGGTTTTACACTATTAGTACATGAACACCACAATGCATGTCGCCCGCATGTCATGCGCCGCTTTCGGTATACATATGGGGCCGTATTTTACCGTTTTTCCGGATTTTTTCCTTCCAAAATAATCCCGAAAATCTAGATCAATCTTAAAACAATGCAAAAAAGCTATAGCCGTCTTATAAGATGGATCTAGATTTTGTGCTTGTTTTCGAATGAAAAAAAAAACAACAACAACAACAAAAACATCTTCTAGCAGAATTTTGTAAGACTGAGTTAGATGTTTGGGATCATTCTAGAGAGGGGGGGTGGGGGGTGGTGGTGGGGGGGGGGGTGGAAATCCCGTTTTATAGTCGAATTAAATAGAGGATCTTACATGAGTGCTCATGTATTATTGAATTTATTAAACGAGTTGGGGAAAAAGATAAAGATGCGAGGCTGTGCCGAGCATCTTATCGGTTTTCCCCAACGAGTTTAATAAATTCAATAATACAGGAGCACGAATGCAAGATTCTATTTATCATATGACACTAAAATCACATTTTATTAGCAAAATTTGCACTAAAACGTCACAATTTCGCCATTAGAAAACGCGACGTTTTTATAGACGTCAACGTATAACGTTACGACGTAATTTGCATATTTAATCCACTAGTGGATTATCGTTTTTAATGCATGGCTTTATTACACTCTCAGATGCGACGTCATATGATAATATGGTACATGCTTTTGTTTTCCTTTTAATAGGTGGTTTGACTGCTGGTCAACTTAACAACTGTCCTCCAGTAGACTTTAAATGTCCTACACTGCATACTGACAGAAATGGATGTCTTCTCTGTGGCTCAGGTATACAGTTGAGCCGCGACACGACAAAACCAACAATCTGGCCTGTGTGCCACGCAAGACTCAGACCAGTCTGGGCAGCCGTTAAGACTGATCAGCAACTTTGTTGTGCGCTTTAAAGGTAGCTGAGTGCCTAAACTAGCTCTATGCGGACATCGAAGACTCTGAGCAGACTGGGCGGATGCCAGGCTGATCTGAGTCTTCGCTGGGCGCACAGTCAACTTTGTTGATTTTATCGTGTCGCGGCTCATTATTTATGTTCCAATGTAAACAGACGCTATCTTTATCAGTCTAATTCAAAACTTGTCATGGCGACATGGATTTTAGCGGCGTTTGGCTTCCATTCTAAGACATTTGGATTATTTTGGCTTGTTGCAGTTTCTCTCTGCATCAGACATCTCCTTGCTGATGCCCTTGTCTGTCGTCGTTCTCGGGCCATTGAAGTTGGGGTTGTTCAATGAAGGCTGCGCTCGCGAGTTGATACGTAGGCATCTCTGATTTCTGCAGCTGCTTTGTCTGGCGGATTACGTTCGTAAGTGTGGCTAGGAGACGATTGTCCATTGCTTGCCGAGACCTACCCATCACCTTTTTCTCACAACCATTTGGGGTTTGGCGACACTGAAGAATTAACTTCAAATACGTATCTGTCGCACTAAATTTGGTAAAGGTAGCCCTACAGGTATTTATTTATTACTTTGCAGTAAATTCAATGCATTTCTAGAAAAAATAAAAGTGATATTGTCTACAGTTAAAAAATATCGTATCAATTCACTACTGACTGATACAATTTATATTTTTTCACTGTAGCAAATTTTTCACTGAATTTGACAATTTTGGGCTTAATTTCTTTTCAGAAAGGTCTGAAAAGTAACGTTCTTGTCTGACATTATGCTAGGGACGTGAGCACGTCAAATCAAGCTAATGACGTCACACTTTGACGTCACTTTTGAGTGGTGTATCGCTAATTTGTACGTGGCGTCAATCAGACGGCATCTGCAAGCAGTTTTCTTAAATCGCCGATTTCTTTTTATTCGTTCATTAAAATGTCATTATTACATGTAGCCATTTTTAGATGCAAACTACGTTATACCCAATATTATACCCTCTAAATGCGTTGAGACAAGCACCATTAACGAGAAATAACTAGAAAATAGTTACTTTCTAAGCGGTCTACTTTCCGTTATTCTCCTAAACAGAAAAAATAAAAAGAAAATTTACTTTTTGTTTCGTTAAATACTAAAAATATTTCATCTCATTGGTGAAAATATCAGCAATTTCACTCGTGTTATGCAGTCGTGAAATTGCTGATATTTTCAACACATTCGATGAAATATGTTTCGAATTATTCACCCAAAAAAGTAAATATCCTCTATATATTTTACAGTCGATTCTAAGTATTCTATGCCAGTCCGATGATTGGACTTGCATTACTTGAGTACATGGATCATATAGCAAAATATCATTAATTTCATTTTAACCGGTGTTACTTGGATCTGCTTATATTTAAGGTGTGTAGGTGTGTAGGTGCACCCCATTTTTTAGAAAGGAGAACAACATTTGTAACTTGTTATTTGCTTCCATGGAGGACAAAGTGTATAAAAAATCGGGTCAACTCTCAAGAGATGGGTTTTTCTCCTCCAGGAGCCAATTCTTTCTTTAAGAGTTCACCCACACTGGGAAGGGCAATAAAATTAAGATCGTAGAGTTAAGTTCCACGAAAGTGTACTCATACAGTCTTGTTGACATGCTTAATTTTTGGCAGCATGTATTCCATGCTTGGCCGTATAATATCTGTTGTTGTCGAAATAGACAGCTAGCGCTTGTTCATTGTGATACATTTTTATGTAAATACTTATGAACACAGAATCTTTGTTTAAAACAAGGAAAATGCCATCCAACAGAGAAGCTAAATGAATTAGAGAGTGATGACAAAAGTTTGTCAATGTACAATGTCTTTGACAGTGCCATAAAGTGTATAAAAACATTTAGTTAAAACCCCACGCATTTGCTACATAGTTTTGAAATAAAAACCATAAAAACAAACAAACAACAACAAAAATCCGAACATTGTTTTTCTAGGAAACGAAACGGTGAAATGTTTGTTTTGTGTTTTATTCAGTATCATACAATGTAAGTTTTACTAAAACGATATGCATAAGCATGCCCCATCGATTAAATGTAATTTTCGTGACGTTTTTCATGAAATTCAATTTTCTTGCATTTTTTAAAAGGTGTAAAAATATACTTATTATCAAGATAATTGCAATTATTCTTACCAGTTTGTTTCAAATATCCTATATTATAGATTATATGAGTTGCAGAAATGAAAGTGCATCCATGTGCTAGAAACATGGATTCTAATGGAAAATGTGTAAAAATGTATGTACAAATATGTATCAAAATATGATTTTTTTTTTTTTACGAAAACAAAACGGTGATTTTTTTTTCTTATCCAAATATTTTTAAGCCATGTGGGTTATTCAGCTGGTTAATAAAATGAATGCCCCACCAATATCTTTTATTCAGTATCCGTCTACCTTAAGCTGATTTATGACTTTTGTCGGCAGGCTCCGGAACTCGGAACTCAACTCCAAAGGCTCCTACTCAAGGTCCCTCTCAGCCGCAATCGTCACCTCAGGCTACTTCACAACAATCTTCTCAACCACAACAAACCACACAGCAAACAACAAGACAAACCACACAGCCAACTACTGGACAAACAACACAGCCAACGACCAGGCAGACCTCAATACAAACTACAAGACCGACGTCACAACCAACTACTAGACCAACAGCAAGACCAACCGCACAGCCAACAACTCGACCAACAGCAAGACCAACCACACAGCCAACAACAAGACCAACCACACAGCCAACAACTCGACCAACAACAAGACCAACCACACAGCCAACAACAAGACCAACCACACAGCCAACAACTCGACCAACAACAAGACCAACCACACAGCCAACAACTCGGCAAACAACAAGACCAACCACACAGCCAACAACTCGACCAACAACAAGACCAACCACACAGCCAACAACTCGGCAAACAACAAGACCAACCACACAGCCAACAACTCGACCAACAACAAGACCAACCACACAGCCAACAACAAAACCAACCACACAGCCAACAACTCAACCAACAACAAAACCAAGCACACAGCCAACAACTCGACCAACAACAAGACCAACCACACAGCCAACAACTAGACTAACAACAAGACCAAGAACACAGCCAACAACAAGACCAACCACAAAGCCAACGATTAGACCAACAACTCGACCAACAACAAGACCAACCACACAGCCAACCACAAGACCAACAACACAACCGACAACAAGACCAACCACACAGCCAACAACAAGACCAACAACAAAACCAACAACACAGCCAACAACTCGACCAACAACAAGACCAACCACACAACCAACAACAAGACCAACCACTCAGCCAACTACTAGACCAACCACACAACCAACTACAAGACCAACTACACAGCCAACAACAAGACCAACCACACAGCCAACAACAAGACCAACCACACAACCAACAACAAGACCAACAACACAACCAACTACAAGACCACCTACACAACCAACAACAAGACCAACCACACAGCCAACAACAAGACCAACCACACAGCCAACAACAAGACCAACCACACAACCAACAACAAGACCAACCACACAACCAACAACAAGACCAACCACACAACCAACTACAAGGCAAACTACACAGCCAACAACAAGACTGACCACTACATTAACAACTGCACAGCCACCCACACAATCAACACTGTCTGTTGCACAAAGTACTACGACAGTTATATCAACAACGGTTACTCAGACGTCAAATGCAACACAAGTAACAAATGCAACACAAATAACTAATGCAACTCTAACAGTACCTACAACAAAGACCACGCCTGCCGGCTTGACTCCGCCCACTCAACTAACATCTACGGCATCCATTGGTCCAGTTACGACAGCTGGCACTACCAGCACTACGTGGAACGGCATATGTCCATTCTTTGATCCTAATTGTCCGGGTGCTTGTGCAAAGTTTGACTCTAACTTCTGCCCAGTATGTCAATGCCCAGGTTAGTAATTGTACCCTAATTAGCAAAAAATGAAACGCACCATTGTTGTTGTTGTTGCCTTTCATTTCTTGAGTTTTTAGAATTCCTATACGTCAGGTCTGGGATAGCCATAAATTTATAGACAGTCTGTAAATTTATGGCTGTCCTGTACGAAAACATGGTGTATATTATAACATTGTTGAAAATCTGTATCAGATGCTTTAATGTTCCACTCTACCAACATTGTAACCTTTGATGAATCAAAATGGCAAGGTACTTCACGATTCCATGATCATAACGGTAAATATGATGTGTTTAAAAAGAAATGAGCCGCGACACGAGAAAACCAACAAAAGGGCATGTGCGCCCAGCGCAAACTCAGATCAGCCTGGGCGTCCGCCCAGTCTGATCATAGTCTTCGCTAAGCACTTAAAGGGTAGTTAAGAGTCTCCTCCATGGCTACTTCCATGCAGACAGCGAAGACTCTGATCAGACTGGGCGGATGCTCAGGCTGATCTGAGTCTGCGCTGGGCGCAAAATCACTTTGTTGGCTTTGTCGTGTCGCGCCTCGAATATTTTCAAACCGAATAAGAAAATCGAATATATCTCAAGTCTCAAAATGCCAACTTTAATCTAATTAAGTGCAGTAACGTTACTAGTTACCCCACATAAATTTTCAAATAATGATAATAATAAGACCATATTCTTACATTGATGTTCATTACAAATTCTGAAAACTGTTTGATCCTTTCTAAGCAATGGCGCATCAGACAAAATTGCATTTAAATCATTATATTTCAAGAGGAGGCGGGGTAAATTCAAGGACAGATAACTTAGTTGACATTATAAAACGGAAGCATGGTCAAACTAGAAATAATGGCAACTCGTTTGATATGTTATTTATGCTTTCAGTCGAACTGTTCCAGCGATATTACATCATAACATTGGTATTTGCAGCACTGTCTATCAAATGTCTGGCTCACCCTATAGCATGGCTGCATCGGCAAGCTTTTTCATAATTCGGATCATAGTATTCACCCCTGGTTAACCATATGTATACAGGGGCTGTTTCGAAACGAAAAAGAGCTTTTATGAAACGAAAAAGAGTCATCGTTACCAAACGACCTGATGACCAGGTCGATTGGTAACTATGACTCTTTTTCGTTCCATAACAGCTCTTATTCGTTGCGTAACATCTTTGAAAACATAGTTAACCAGGTGTGGTATTGTATTACTATTAGTCTGGTACGTGAAACTACAAATACAAAAAGAAAGAACTCATCATGCCATAAATTTAGACAAAGTTTACCGATGCAGCCTAACTTCTGGTTGAATAAGATGTTTGCTGGACAGCTAATAATACTGCAGATATCAGCTTTTGAATGGGTAGTGCTGGAAACATAATTTACATACCAAATAACTGCTATTATCTTTAATTGCAAAGACCTCATGATACAAGTAACAGTTCTGTTTTATATATAACGTACAGTGAATTGTCTGCCTATCTCGTATTTACATTTACATTTACTGATTTTAAAGAGAACAAGTTGGACTTACGCATCATTTCTTAAAAGTTTCAATAAAGCTTCAAAATTTGTATTGACGTATTTTTTCTAAAGTTGATTTGAAGTAATGTTTCTGTCGTGGCTTAGGACCATTCACAATTTGGTATTGGAAACGAAATAATGGAACTTAACGTAAGTTGGGCCTGGTCATGTTACTGGCTCTTACGTTGGTGGCGTGTACATAAAAAGCGGTACGACATATGTCAATGATTTCTCGTATCGTAAAAAAATTCAAAGCATGCATTTTTATTAAAAAAGAGAATACAGCACTTTTCCTTTTGATCATCCTATGCATTTTCCAAAGGGTAAGATTTTAAAATTGCCTTTTCTTAGCAAATTACCTAATTTGGTTAATGGAGGTCATATAGTGTAAATATAGGTTTGTCGATAGGTCCAGTGTTCAGATAGGAAGGAGTAACAGGAATAATTTCCATATTTATCAATAAAACATATATTGTGACCTCTCATTAGTACCGTCTCGCAGAGACGGTTCTAATGAGGGGTCACAACGTATGTTTTGTTGAGAAATAAGAAAAAAATATCCCAGAACTGTCCCGAAAATTGCGTTTAAATCTGGAGCTCTGATGTCTCAAAATTCGTACCTTTTCCTTTTCCAACAGGCGGCAGCACCCAGTCCTCCCCAACTGCTTGTGCCAAGATACAGTGCCTTTTGAACTGTGGTTCGCCCCCGCAGTATAAACAAGACGCAAATGGGTGTGATATATGCGAGTGCTTTACAGGTTGAAATAAATGTTGATTGTTCTAGAAGCTTGTTTTCTTTTGTTTATTTTTTGCCTTCAGGTTGTCGGTAGTCTTAGGATAGGTCGGCAGCTACTTAGTCGGTGGTAGAAATATAAAAGAGGAAAGAGAGATCGGTTGGCCGGCGGTAGACATACGGGTATAAGAGAACGAAAGTTTACAATCCCGACTTTCACTGTCAACCTATCAATATGCAGTATAAATGTAGTATGAATTGACAACATGTCTACCCTAGACCTTTCTAGTTGTTTGGTACGTTATTAAAATACCAATATGTCTACTGGCGACCAATTTTTTTGGTACATACTGAGTCATTGTAACTGTCCACCCCCTCTGCCGCTGACTTAAAAGTCTCGAATCAAGCGTTGCTCCTTCAAACTACTCCGTATTTCATCGACTATAAAACGGAAGGGAACTTCCTGGAAAGGACAGCTGTAGACAAAGCACTCCATAAGGTTGCATTTTTTTTTTGAAAAAAAAAAGGCATAACTCAGCAATTACATATCTGCCGTTAAAGAAGAAATGGGTATCTGCCAGTTTTTCACAAGCAACTTGTGTTAGAAATTTCAGTGTCCTACCATCAACAGTTCTTGGGTAAAATTCTATGAACTTAATATCTTGGACACTTCACCAGAATTTTTGCCACATCAAATACTAACAGAGAAGTATATCAAGCTCAGGTCTCAAGACAAAACGATTAAAAGTTTGAAAAAATGCCAAAGTACGCTCTTCTGTGGACAAACGTTAATGATGGTCTGTTCAGGTTTTCAGAATTCACAAGAAGATTCTGTCGTGGATTCACCTTTATAGTCATTGATAAATATCATAATTCGCTTTACAATTTGTTTTGACAAAATAAAGTTGAGTAAGTTTTAGAGATTTTTAACAGATTCTGTTCTTTTTCTGATTAATGTATAACACATTTCAGCAGGAAATAACAGCTGCTTTCAGGACGTTGACATACAAAGAGAATATCAGGCAAATCTTTAAATGTCGCCAAACAATGGTGGACATTACATTCGGTCAGTGCCAGCTTTGCTCATTACCCATTGTCGCAACCAGTAAGGTAATGTCAGGTAAATTCGGACAGCGGGTAAATTCGGACAGTTACATTGTTTCCTTTATATGTCAGTTGTTTGGAATTAAAACAAAATTAATTGGGCAAACGGTGTAAAACTCCTGATGAGACGGCTCATGATGAGCCGTCTCGTCTGGATTTTCACTGTTTGCAATGGTGTGTATGAATTTACCCGCTGTCCGAAGTTACCAGACTCGACCATGCGCCATATACATGAGATCATGAAGACATATGGCCAACGGCAAACTTCGCTGTATGACAATGAGTGACCATGTTTGACGTTTATTCCTCGATTTGTCGATAAATGTAAGTGTTAACAATTTCAGAAACGACTCTCTGATTTTCGGTTTCCTCTCCTTTCTCAATTGGGGTCAACTCTTAAATAAAAGAATTTGCTTTCCCTGGAGCAAATTCTTTCTTTTAAAAGATGTCCCTTTTATTTAGCATGGGCTTCTCGTCCGGGAAAACAAACAGGAAGATATAAAAATTGTCTCTCTTTGTAATAATGGCAAAAATATGGAGGTGTACCGATTACTCTAAGTATGTATTAAATCATATGACGTCATTGAATACATAGGAAAAACAGAGAAGAGAAAACCAAAAAGGAAAACAAAGTTTTGAACGATTACTTCAATAGCAGATAGATTTTGCTTAGATTTCAATGTTGTCTAAGTGTTATCTTAGCACAAACTTAAAATAAATATCACTTTCGTTTCCAGTTAGAATAGAAACCGGAAACATTTCTGTTCCTAGAGCGCCCTCTCTTTTCCGGAAGTATACTTTCGCCATCAATACTTCTATCTGTGTCGTCTACGTCATTGATAATATCTTCAAGACTGAAAATAAAGTTAATAGTACTATTTAAGGCAACGCTACAAACTTTTTGTTCAGAAAATACATAAAGTTACTAACTTGAAGCGTGTTACATTTGTTTTGTTTTCTCTCTTTCTTTCCTTTTTTCTATTTCCTTTCTCTTTTTCTTGATCGATCTCTACGACACCACAGAGTTTACTAAATCATATCAATGATGCACTATCACCGACATTGTGATCAAATCTATTCAGTGTGCATCATCACATAAATAATATGAAACTAGGCACTGCCTATAGGCGAGCACATCGTTCTTTACAGTGTGTGGGTGATACGGAAAAACCTCTCTATGGCTGGCATCGTGTTAAGTCTTAAGTTTCAGACAAAAATGCGAGGTCGAAGTGTAAACCCTGATTTGATTACTGATTTTAAGATTCTGAATTTACTTTCACAAAGCTTTTTTGCCGTAGGAATTCGTAATAAAATTATTGCAACTCAACAGCTGCGACCTCTGTCTGACAAACTATAATGAGAAACTGTCAGAGATCTTTCCCCTCGAAAAAACGAGCCAAAAGGTTTATTGTTTCTTCTCTTCGGCGCTTTTTATTTCCTTTATATTTCACTTCAACGCTCAGCCTCCTTGCATTTTGTGTACTGACCATGTAGTGATCTACTCACAGAAGCGATAAACCTTGACGCCATTTTGTTTTTCTCAAACAGAACGTTCGACGCTCTTATTTAAACCTGTCTAATTTGGATAATAACTTCCATTTTGGTGTCGTTACGAAAGAAAATTGATTTGAAAGTAATGCATTTTCAAGCTAAAAGTATGTCCGAGGTCTACAGTATTAGCCCAAGATCGAAAGGCCAAGGGCTAATACAGCTGACCGAGAGCTTATTACTGGATCAATATGATAACAATATGAGTCATGACATTTTTTTAAATTAACGATGAGTGTCTGATGTAGTCGTCCTTTCATAGCTCATAGTTAACTGTTTATCACAGACATAAAGCCTGACCATTCATTTTCCCTTAATCAGATCACAAGGAACTCACTGGCAATGCAATTGAAATGATATGTGCCAGGCACTCTACTTTGTATGCTCTTGCCTTAGTTTCAAAGAACTGTGTGCAGCTTTCAGTTAATTTTGAAGCCAAAATATGAGATAATAAAAACACAGCTGAAAAAAAATACAGGAGTTGCCACTGCCCAGTCAGAGTCAAGACCATTCGTATTTAGCCTAGGCCACTCTGTATTTACATGCGGTCCCTTGTACTGGTCCAGTTTATCATCAGTATGACACAGACCAAATTTTCCATAGTGGAACTATCTTAAAGGTAGTTACCAAACAAGTTTGCTTTATAAAAAGTTTACCTTTGGTTTTCATTGATATGTCCTATAACTTTATTAAGGAATTTCTGTATTGATACGGTGGAAATATCTGAAAATAAAAAGCATAGTACTACCGTAAAATTAAAAAAAATCTAAAAATCAGAGGACCAACGGTCCTGAAGCTCACCGGCGACCATGCGATGACGGTCAAATGGCACAGTGTGTCACTCCCATCATTTGATACAAATTTCGAATTAGTGGCTTCAGATGAGAGCACATTTTATTTTTAAAATCTCATTGACCGTGAGCAAAGTTCGCAGGATGACCGTGACCTTTGCTAGACATACATCGTCATGTATTCATTTAGTTAACCATATTTTATAATAACCATATCAAGGTTTAAACAAACTCCACGAAATCCACTGTTAAAGCATTTTCTCATATAAAAATATGAGGAAACAAAGTTGACCTTGCCATAAAATAGGTCAAGGTCAATGCAAGGTCATCATTTGTAAAAAAAATGTTTGTAGGGCTCAAGTCCCCAATGCACGAGTTCTCAATGTTACACACAAAGTTTCAAGGTAACTGGCCTTTTGTTTCTGCAGAAGAGTATTTTCAAAGGATTTTTACCATATATGGGCATGGTGGCCATCTTGGTCATGTGACCAAGACCATCTGAACAAAGTGACAAGTGGGGAGGTGTTAGGCTGTCGTTTGCGATCCTTTTATTATCATATACGGGCATAGCGGCCATCCTAGTCATGTGACCAAGATCACATGAACAAACCTTTGGTCCCCAGACTCCGTAAAACACTATATGAAATACAGCTTCAATCGGCGCAGTAGCTACAAAGGAGATGTTGACGGGCGACAGAATCTTAGTGACACTGAACAAAGATCAAATGATGACCTTGAACTTAAGCAACTTAATGTCTTCATTTACTTATTTCTTAAACCACATATACACCAACTATTATACCTTAGACTTAAATAGCTTCTGAGAAATCCACTATTTAAGCGTTTTCCCATACAACAGCATACTGACCTAGCCATAAATTCGGTCAGTGTTAACGCACGTTCATCATTTGTACAAACTATGGGCTTAAGTCTTTAAGCCACATACCAAGCCACAAGATCATTGTGTTTGGTTTTGGAGATTATTTTTGAAGGGTTGTTACCATATATGGGCATGGCGGCCATCCTGGTCATGTGACCCAAACCCTGCGTACCAACTTTCGTTCCCCTATCCCGCTGAGACTCCATATGAAATTTGGCTACAATCGACCCGGTGGTCTCAGAGGAGAAGATCTATGAAAGTGTTGACGACGGACGGATCGACGACAGATGCATGATTATACTATGAGCTCACCCATGAGCCTAAAGGCTTAGGAGAGCTAAAATTGGATACCTAAAATAATTACCATGGCTGCCCTAGAAATGAATAGTTTGATTTACAATGTAGTAATAATAAGAAAAAAATGAAGATGGATGACACAAAGTGTGGACCCTGATCAACCAGGCCCCGAGGTTATAAAAATTGAGAATAATCTCAAACTCAAAATAAAGCACACTAATTGGCTGGCTGCTTCCGAGCAGAGTACATTCTCCAACTCAAAATAAAGCACACTGATTTGCTGCTTCCGAGCACTCGGAAGCAGCTCAAAATAAAGCACACTGATTTGCTGCTTCCGAGCACATGCTCGGAAGCAGCCAATCAGTGTACTTTATTTTGAGTTTGAGATTATTCTCAAGTTTTATAACCGGAACCGGAAAACTAATTTGGAACCACTGCCATGCAAAGAAAATAAATTAAAGGCACTATGGAATTGATTGCAATAAATCAAACAAACTATATCACAAAGCGGCACGTGGCATGGTAAACTTTGACGTCACAGCGTTAGAGCATCAAACGGGTTGGCGTGCTTATCTGACGCTACATGTGCATGGAACGGTGAATCTGTGTTTATGCTTTTAGAGTGAGGTTTATCCAGACTTTTAGCACTGTTCACAAACTTGATCTACAATTACCATCATTACTGTCTACTTGTAAAGGCCCTGTGACACTACAACGTTTTGGATAACTTATTCCGACATATGAAAAATTTATCCAACACGCTGGCATACGCTGAAGTTGAGCTATAAAAATCAAGAGAAAGTCTCTTTTTGGATGCATACATGGCGTACTGAACGACTAAATAACACATATTTAACATATAAGTAATTTATTCATAACTTTTCCCTAGCGTAAACATATCCTACAAGCATACATGTATGACAGCGTGTTCCCGGTGTATTTGTAGCGTACTTGTCTTATACCGAACGCATGCCCAACGTTTGTCTAACTTACGCCGATCTTATGCATAGCATGCTTGAGCGTACTTCGACGATCACCTGACGTCAGATATATGGCAACGGCTCTACAGCCTTTTTCAATGAAATGGACGTGGATCGACGAACGTGCCTCAAAACGAAAATCAAGGAAAGTTGCAGGAAGTGGCCGAATAAAAAAAAGCCTTCATCTTTTATACCCTCGTCCCCATCCTCATCTGACCACCATTTAGAAGTTGTTAGCCAACGTCACTCTCGTGCAGATTCCAGTTCTCCTCAGTGGTGACTGCGGCGGCGTCTGCAGGAGCTGACGTGGTGTCTTAGGGATCAACTTCCTCCAGAGCCCAAAATGGTAGACAGAATCGGGCCAAGAATGCACAATATTCCATAGGAGATGAGGAGGAGAAGCCCATGCTTGGGCTCCCGCAGGTACACAGTTGAACCCCAGAACGCTGGCGGATGCACTACCTAAACGCGTTCAGTAAGTTTTACACACGTTGAAGAAGTTCTTAGATCGTCAGGCAAAGGTTAATTACGGTCCGGAGGTGTCCAATATTAGTTACAGTTAGTTAGTTATGGCTAGAAATAAGTTACACAATGGACCTGCTGGTTGCCGACGTATATCAACATATGAGTAACGTATATATAACGTGCGTGAACTTGTGCATAACTTATCTGTCGCGTAATCTAACTTATGTCTAACTTATAAGCAGTTCGTCGGAGTACGTTTACAATTTTATACATGCACAAAATTTTGGGTCGCGTTCGCCGGACAAGAAGTTATACCAACGTATTTTAGCGTGCTCGTAACTTGTTTAAAACTTACCCTATTCAACGTACACCAGCGTGTTTGCTAAATTTTTCATACGTCGGCATACGCTGATGCTATACGTCACTGTGTGACAGCCACATAAAGGAAAGAGCTCTCAATGCAGCTTTACTGTCGTTTTCATATTTGAGCCGCGACACGACAAAACTAACAATGTGGTTGTGAGCCCAGCGCAGACTCAGATCAGCCTGGGCATCCGCCCAGTCTGATCAGTGTCTTCGCTGTCCGCATTGAAGTAGCTTCGACCCTTAGCGGATGCCCAAGCTGATCTGAGTCTGCGCTGGGCGCACAACCACATTGCGGCTCATTTCAATTTCTTTGATAGATAGATAGATAGATAGATAGATAGATAGATAGATAGATAGATAGATAAGATAGATAGATAATCTTATCTTACCTTCTAAGCAGGATTTTCTCAGCTGTCCATCTTCTATACATAATGCCGAGAGAAGTAAACCATTATTGGCGGGATCTCTTAAATCTCGGCCTACTGTGTCTTTCACTGCAATGTAGTAAGTTAAGCAATGGAATATGACTGTGTGTCATTCTCACTCACTCCCTTTTTCTGTCTCTCTCTCTCTCTGCTTCGTGTTTTTGGTGTATTTCTCTTTCTTTTGTTCTGACAGTGGATGATTTAAGGCGTTTGTGAATACGACCATGTACAAAGAGAAAACTTTTTGACTTCCATTTTTTCCCAGGAGGTACACACGCTTCCGAACGTGTGTCTGCTCTTAAAAGAAAGCATTCGCTCATATGGAAGAAATTTCTAAACACAACAGACGCTTCTGCAAACACAGGAACGTAAATAATTATAATTTTACAAATTGTTCAGTTAGTACGATCTAGTTCTACACTGTTTATTTAGTCAACCATGTCTCAAATTTGACATCATTACAGTTTATACGTTTTAGGAGGTCTGGTCTGGGTCCGCGATGTATTTTACATGGCGTGAGTCTAACTGGAGTGTAGCTTGAGTCTCCTCCACGAAGTCGAGGTGGAGTGGAGAACGTGAATACCAAATCTATACTTGAACTTAACTCACTCGAGGCGCCCTCGAGTGTCACTTCAACCGACCTTACTGGAGTTCGAGGTGGAGTTTGAGTTTAGTTTGTCAGTACTGGCCTTAAGGTACTTCTAAATATCAATATGCCTAGGTGGCTGATTAATAGGGGTGCTTTGTCTTTTGTAGTGTAACAAGAACAATATGCACGCTTGTTCTGAACTACAGGAATAATCATGAGATATGCATATTATAGTTTATATTTTTATTGTTGAATTACAAATAAACATTTATTAGATAAGTCATAAACTACCTTGAACTAGGCCAAATTTTGGAAACGTAGAACTCCATTTTCCTTCATCAGAGAAATAACTTTTTTGCACCAATAGATAGCATAATCCATGAATTAACGCAGCCGAAATGTATTTTTTCATCAAAAAGTTTTTAATGAAAATAAATTTTATGGTTTTAAGAACCCCACCTAACTTGTTTATACAACACACAGTAACAGTTGTACATGATATCTACCTACACGTACATAGGTAGATTACACACCTGCCACTGTGTGTTGTCTTAAAGTCTTTACAGTTTTGTGTCCAAAACCCTGATCTACTGAAGAATATGTAAGAAAATGCAAATTGTTCGTGTTGAATGTGAGCACAGATAACTCAGTTGTGGAATCACTTGCAAGAATCGTCTTTCTTGAAATCTGTGCGGACAAGTCTTTGAAGCGAATTGAAAATTTTAGTTTCATCAAATCGATACAGGAACAAAACTTTTCAATCATAAAAACTGTAAAGTTACTTTTGGTTTTTAAATAAATCATGTATATAAATTTGTGTTAATAAATTTCGAATAAACTTAACGTAGTTGAATATTAAAGCGAGGTAAATGATTATGTATGACGTTTCTCCTAACGCCCTTGTGTGTCAATCAATTGACATCTTACTCTATAAAGATGTCAGAAAATGCAATTGATATACCGGTGAGCAGAAAGACCATTACAAAGATAAGAACAATGTAATTATTTATGATGACTCTGATATTGCAGTCAGGTCAATACTGGGATATTTTAGTCCATGCGTAGACAACTATAGATTCTTATGAAAACTTATCAGCATGCTAACAATTACGCAAACATTACAGAATAAGTTCCAGTTTAGTTTTCCCATACACTTAATACAAGCACATTCATATTTGTTTTACCGTGATTTTTTACTAGACAAAATTTTTAGCAAAAATATCTCTGATCTCCGTGCGATAGGTTGTAGGTGTGTTAACTATTTTCTGCTGAGGTCCACAAATCTGGTTTCATTCCTTATCTTTTCTATAGCAAAATTGGCAAACAAATGGTGCTTCTGGGAATGTCAGCACACCTTGATTCCAAATGAAACTTTGTACAATTACACCCAAGAAACTGAGCACTGTAAAACTTAAGCTTAAGTTTTAAACTTCAGATATTTTATTTCTTCTGTTAATAAAAAAATTTAATATCGGCATTTCACATCTTAAGCCCATGATACACGGTAACTGCCTATTTTTCAGACGAGGAGATGCTATCGCCGAGTGGAACCATGGCTTAAGTCTTTCTACATCTTCAGTATTGCACAAGGAAATGAAACAATCTGTTGAAATGTCGCCATATCTTTTAATGATTAAAAATAAGAAACATAGAAACGCAATAGCAAAACTACGCCTTTCTTCGCATCAGTTTAATATCGAAACAGGAGGACATACAAATATAAAACGACTTGAGAGAAAATTTAATTTGTGCAACCTAAATGTTATAGAGTATGAATATCATTTTACCTTAATATGTCCGATTTATAAAGATCTAAGAATTACATATATTCAAAAACATTTCTATAAAGGCCTACAATTATGAAATTTTTAGAGCTATTGAATATAACAAAACCGAAAATTTTAAATAATCTTGCAGTTTATATTTTGAAAGCCTTTAAACTAAGACAAAGTATATTATATGCAATACAGATCAAATCTTTTTTGCTTATTATACCTTCAAAATAGGTGAATCTTGAAGCCCTCCCCACCCACCCACTGCTGTCTTTCTACCTTAAGGTAGACGAATACTGAATAGAAATATTGGCGGGGCATTCAAACCATTATACCGTCTAAATAACCCAAAGAGCTATAAAACATTTGGGTAAGAAAAAAACAATTTTCACCGTTTTGTTTTCCTAAAAATCAATATTTTGTATTTCTACATACTTTTTTTTACACATTTTCCATTAAAATTCATATCTCTAGCACATGAATGCACTTTCATTTCAGCAAATCATATAATCTGTAATAAAGGATATTTGAAACAAACTGATAACAAAAAATTGCAGTTTTCTTGTTAATAAGTATATTTTTACAATCTTTGAAAAAATGCAAGAAAATGGAATATCATGAAAAACGTCATGAAAAATATCAACAATCGATGGGGCATGCTTATGCATATTATTTTAGTAAAACTTACATCGTATGTTAAAGAATAAAACAAAAAAACAAACATTTCACCGTTTCGTTTACTAGAAAAACAATGTTTAAGTTCAAAATATCTCCAAAACAGACTGCCCAAATTCTGCACCTGCTGCAAGCACCGCCGATCCTTGCCCTATTATTTATTTTCCTCTTATTCGGTTCTACCATAGAGTAATGTCGACAAAAATGCGCAGATGGAATGGAAACTGCGAAGATCTTGATCATTCTGGTTCCTAAGGAACAGTCTGATCTCAGTTTCCACTGTTTGTACAGACCTATGTGCCCGAAAACTTAGGATCTTTACGGTAGATATTGTAAGTGTATATTATAACTGTATATACTCCACAGTTAGTCGATTTGATGATGAACAATAACTCTGTTTGTTTTTTAAACAAGCAAGAACAGAGTTCTTCCGGGATCGTCCACCTTAAGCGGTCATTAATGTCTGCCTCGATCGAACTATGCATCTACTATTATGATATAATGTCAATGAAATATTATAAATGATAATAATAATGATAATAATAATAATAATGATACTTCTGCTCTCAGCTTACTCCTAGTAATTATACATGTGCATGAATAAACTTTGTGAGCTCAATTTATTGCAACAGTTTAGGCTACTTAAAATATGCTAGTGTATTATGTTTTTTTTTTGTTTTGCTTTGTACGAATTACACTTTTTCGGTCTGAAGGTCATACAGTATGCACAAGTTCTGGTTGCATGCATGATTTGTGGTTCCGGATGAAAACAAACCTTAGATCCTTTGGACATGGTGGCTTTCGCATACGTTTTGCTAATTACAGACTGTTTCTGTGCGAAGTGTATCTACCTTCTCCTGTATATAACGATTAATGGCGTAAACTGGGATAAACAGCACGGAGCATGATGAGTTACATGTAATGCATATGCCATCTGAACCGAACCCAAATCATCCGAGTGTCATCAGCCTATCGAGGCGCCTATTATATTCCGTGTATAGCAGATACAAGTTTTTTCAAAGTAGTGTAAAAGGCAATGATCAAGAAATAATAGAATCAAATTTCATATCCCTTCCCAACACCAAACAGAAGTAGTAACATAAAATAATATCACAAGTATAAAGACGATGCTAATGGACAGCAAAATGAACAGCTCTTTTTCTGGAAGATGGATACAAAGTTAGCCTTAACCACACATAAAATTTATTAGGCGTACAAAACATCTATTTGTGCCTATTTTTATCATTATATAAGTAAAACCACAGGTAGGCCAGGGTCTATGATGTTGACACTTCCTGATGAGCTTCCGCCATATATACTACTCCAGGTTTGCTAAGCACCAAGAATATTTAGTACATAGTTTATGTTATAGTTGCAAAATTCTTATGACTATTTTATATATTTCAATTAGTGATTTCTCTTTGTTGTAGACAGAAGTGTTCACGTTTTTACTGTGTTTTATATGGTTTTTTTTTCTTCTTTTTTTTCCTTTTTTTTAGAATTTGAGTAGGATGACTATATTAAATAGAGATTTTGATAAAATGTGTAATTTTCAAAATTTGCCAAAAAGCTAACGATGCAAGCTGGTATAGGATTAATATCGAGTATGTGACCAATTGCTGTAAAAGACAACTTTACATCGTCTCCTCATGCTCCCATGCTCAGGTTCCGGATTATCCTATGTAGAATGTTGTTTGATTCTTGGACACGCATAGCACCAAGCTCCTGGATACTTCTTGGTTGGACCTGGCGGGCAGAAATTCGAAGCTGCAACACATTCCGCATATGCTCGATGTGATTGAGGACAGAGGATCTGGCTAGTCTAGACGTGCAATACACTCTCTTTGCAGGTACTATTACATAACATGTGCAGTATGGGGAGGGGCATTATCGTCCATTAGAATAAACCCCTCACTTACTGCACCAGATACAATCTCACCTGGGTATCCAGAACCTCATCTTGATACCACTGGGCAGTCAGTAAGCTCTTCGCATGGACAACGAAGTATGTACGTCCATCCCAGTTGATTTCACCCTAGACCATGATAGAGCCGCCTCCTAGCGGTCATATTCAGAATGTTGACTGCATGAACTCTCTCCCCCGGCCTTCTAGCATTTCTGTGTAGTCTAGGCAGTACCTTGACTCATCTGTAAAGGGGACAGGTCGACAGTCCATTCTGGTCCAACCAACATGGTCCACGACCTAATTATACCGTGGCCGGCAGTGGTTCCGAGAAAGCGGAATGCATATACACTGTCTTTTAGACCAAAAACCACTTTCGCACAAGCTTGTGTGGAAGGTTTGCGTGGAAACACTGACCCCAGATGCATTTGGAAGGTCGGTGTGAAGCTGGGTTGCTGTCGCAAAACGGTTTCTGCGAGCCTGGATGATCAAAAAACAATCTTCTTCTCTGCCACCACCATTCCACCTGACAGGTGTGCCATACTGTTGAAACCTCGCCCAAGCTCTGGTGATAACAGTATGGTGCACGCCAAGGGTCTCGCCAACATCACGATGGGTAGCACCTTGCTCCACCATCTCAACTGCCCGCCACATAAATGTTTTCTTACATTTGCATTGGCCAGATTTCATTCATAAAACTTAAGCCTTTCGAGTTGAAGTGAAGATTGAATACCCTACACGTGTCGGGTACATGTATGCAGTGCGAAAACACCATGAAAATCGAGGGTTCATCATTTCCATTACCTGCAGGAAGATTTTGCCTGTCATAAAAGCTTATATGTACACTGGGGACCATCTGAGCCATGTCCAGTAAAATATCACAAATGTATGTCATGCAAACTTTACAATGCTGTGTAAAATATTTGGTGCTTAGCAAATTTTACACCAGAATATAGTTTGTTACTGTGGTAATGCCAGGGTAATATTTACATTTTCTATTATAATTTAAAGAAAAACAACAACAACAACAAAAACATTTGTTTATTATTATTTTCAATGTATTTTTATTTTGATGCATCATAAATCAGTGTATTATTCCACCGCGCCCCACCCCCTCCAAATACAATTGATTTTGTTGCAGGGGGAAAATTTGTCCCCGATAATGTTCTCAATTTACTTAAATGACCTAGAAAGTTATTTACATTTACATATGGCCCCAGGTATAACTTGTCAGACCAGCGATGACGCAGATTACGTTATATTTTTAAAACTGTTTATTCTTTTATTTGCTGACGATACAGTGTTGTTTAGTAATAGTATAGAAGACCTGCAAGCTACCCTAAATATATTCGAAACATTCTGTGATAAGTGGAAGCTTACGGTTAACATTACCAAGACCAAAGTTATAGTTTTTTCTGGAGGGAAAATTTCAGCCAATCTAAAGTTATATTATAAGGGTGAAGAACTAGAAATAGTGAACGAATATAAATACCTAGGGGTTTTCCTGTCGCGAACTGGGTCTTTCTTAAAGGCAAAAAGACATATTGCCGACCAGGCAAATAACGCTCTGTTTTCACTGTTACGTAAGATACGAACACTAGACTTGCCAATCGATATGCAGGTCGATCTTTTCAACAAACTTATTAAACCTATATTACTTTATGGTTGTAAAATTTGGGGATTTGGAAATTTAGACATAATTGAGAGGGTGCAATTAAAAAATTTTAAGCATATTTTGAACCTTAAACGGTCAACGCCGTCATTTATGATTTATGGTGAATTAGGAGTATATCCAATTTTTATAGACATTCAAAGTAGAATGGTCTCATTTTGGACAAAAGTGGCAGACGATGAAGGAAAAAATGAAACAGCATTTGCATTATACAATCTAATATTTAGCCTAAACGAACAAAACAAATTGAAATCAAAATGGCTGAGCCATTTAAAAAATCTTATTTGCTCAAATGGATATGGTAACATATGGAATTCACTTGATGGGATAAATAAAATGTGGTTTAACAAAGCTTTTAAACAAAAACTTACAGATCAGTATCTTCAACAATGGGCTGCATTAGTAGAAAAATCTTCTAGTGGAATAAATTTTTTTTTTATTTATTTTTCAAACACAGGGTACAACTACAGTTTCATACTAAACACATATTTGAAGTATTTAGACTAGTCAACGAGCAAGAAATATATATATCCCCCGATGCCATGGAAGCATGAACACGACGGGCCACGTGCAAAGTAAGTGACGCCCAAGGCGGCGTTCACGTTAACTTTGCACATGACCCCTCGCGCCCATTGCCCCACGAACATCGGGAAAATGAAATCCATCTCTCAACCAAATGAAAGTAAGTTATATACAACTTTGCACATGACCTTTTGGTTAATACTTCCATGAACTTCGGAAAAATGAAATCGTCTCTTATGATTACATTTACATGTATTTTTAAAACTATTCTGAACATCAATTTCAATCTTTAAGAAAACCTGTCACTAACCAATGGATAAGTCGCGTACATCGAGCGGCCATCTCCATGACGTAGCCTCAAATATAACGTTACAACGGTCAATGGCATCGCTTGTCAACACGTGACATTACGTACCAACGACGTCGCGTGACCGACTGTTGTTCATGGAACTATGAACACTATTTCTCAAAAAAGGCTCTTCTAAGGAACTTCAAAGAAAAAATAATTATTTAGAAATGAATGGACTACAAATGGTCGAACAGTATATAATTGCAACTCCTCACGAGCAAGGATATAGAGGATATTTGACCCCTTCAGTGTAAGATCGACTTCTATTTCACCGAATGAACACCAAAAGCAGTATTTTCACGAGTGGCGAAGCCACGAGTAAAAATACCACTTTTGGTGTTTATGAGTGAAACAAAAATCCATCCTACACTGAGAAAGTCAAATGTTCTATTTCTTTTATGCTTGAAAATCGCAATAATCCTGTTTACTCAAGAGCGTCAGCCATCACGACAGAAACACAACTTTTTTCTAGCCATTTTATGTCAAATTTGATGCTTCCAGCGTGTTTTTTGGGTGGGTTTGACATTGGTTGCAAACAAGTTTGCAACTAATAAATAGCCTCAAACACCATCCTGATAAACGGATCTAAAAAAAAATTGCCAAAACAGAATGCCTACAGGAGACCCAGGCGGCCTGGCGTCGCGTGCAGTAACAAAGTTATGTTGACGGTTTGAGCGACGTCATTTACGTCGTAATGATGTGCAAAACATGCTTGACGTATTTTTTGTCAAGCCAGATAAGATCTACCAATTTATTCAAGAAAAAACTTGAGGCCATTTCACAAAAATCCTATTTCTGAAACAGTGAAATCGAAAGTGATAATTTCACTGTTTGAAACAGTGAGATTACCAGTTTCAATTTCACCTAGAAAACTCTATAATTCATTAAAAAGTATTAAAAAAAGCTTAAACATATGCTGACAGCAAACAAGCCCAAACCATAATTCACACTCATGCAGTCTATTCAGTCATCCCATTCATTCGAACATCAAAACCCACTAAACAAAATTAACTACCCCTGACAGCTCATATCTCAGTATCGACCATTCAAAAATTCTGTCCCGTGACATTACTTCTGTTTCCAGCCTATGACATTAAAATATAAAGTGCACTCTATATATTAACGATCAAAGTGTAGGAATGCACCTTGTGGTATGCTAAGATTTTCCAAGCTTGAAAGCACGTATGACACTCTCTCAGCGTATTAAAAACTTTACTCTCAGTGACACAAAAAAAAATTGAAAAGTCATTTACAATTTTTTAGAAATTTACCGCATTCACCGTGAGCACTCGGACAATAGAGTCTGAGACCAAAGTACAAACTCAGATCAGACTGCTCCATGGATCCATATACATGTACCTCTTTGTAAAACACACACCTGAGAAGACAGATTACTGCTCCACACACCAGAGCACATACTCGATAAACTAGGCGTGAATTATCAAACACTGAGCAGATCCATTGAGCCAATATCGTTGATCAGATACACTAATAGTACATTTAGTAAAAAAAAAAATTCTTTCTGAATTTTCAGGGTAAATACGGTAAAGTAAAATCTCAAGTGTACAAATTCACCAACCAATGGCTAAACAAATTATTTACTTTTGTTAGACCTGAAATGGACACTCCATCAACATTAACAAATACAATTTGTCATACCCTTTCAGGCTTTTAAAATCTTACTTTTTACATACATTTCAAAGTTGAATTAAACATAACAAAAAGGAAAAAGGTCGGTTGCTTTAACCGCAACCTGACAACCCCTGCAACTAACCCATACTAAATAAATGAGTTGAAGCGAGTGGAAATGTTCCATTGCTGTGCAAATTTTCCTGCGTAATATGGGTTCGTCCAAGTAGGACATACTCTGCTTTTAAACTATCTGTCCACCCCCAAAACGGACCTAAAAAGTCTACACATCAACCCTATTACCTAATACTCGTGCATGCAACGGAACCTCACCACCCTACTGCATCTCATATCAGGGAAAAATGTTGGAATCATATAACATTTTTTTCAGTTTATACCCAATATCAGTCAAATATGAGCCGTGCCGCGCAGAAATGCGCCCCACGCATCTACGAATCGCGAAGACCCAAGCTGGTCGGCGAATTCACGCTTTTCAGCGAAAGCCTCCATTGTCTGTCTGTAGATTCCTCAAGGTCTGTAAATAAATTTGCGAACCGCAAAGGCCCAGATCAGACTGCGCTGATGCGCATACCGGATCCAGCCGTTGCTGGTCGCATCCGGGTTCCAATTTTAATAGCCACCTAAACACAATTATTGATTAAAACCTTATACATGTCCCACCTCAAATTGAAAGCAACAAGTTCTTGTTCTTTGGTAGCAATATATTTCTCTATTTTATAAAAATATGCCAAGCTTTTTTCCAAACCTATCACTGTTGGAATGGATTTTTCCGTTTTTGAACGATATACATGTATATATTTTTTAACGCATAAAAGAATCTGATTTAATACGGTATCAAACTTTATATTACCAAACAAAATATCACTTTTCAATAGACTGATCTGAAGTAAGCCACACTTAGTTTTTAAAAGTGATTCAAACATTTTCCATAAATTAGCCACTACAGGACAATCAAAAAACAAATGTTGAATAGTTTCCCTTTCTTCATTACAAAATGTACACTCTTCCCTATCACTTAATCTCATTTTTAATAGAAGACAATTTGTACCTAAAATCCTGTGATTTATACGTAACTGCAACCATCTCAAACTTGTATCATTTGTTATTTTAAAAGGCAAATTTAAAATTCTAAACCACTGAAAATCTGCAGTAACATTAATTTCATTCTGCCATTTTTTAATCGAATTTGGGATCTGCGTTTTTGTTACAAAACCATTATATATCGTTCTACAGCCTTTGTTATCTTTTAAAATATTAGTTAAGTATAATGGACATACAGGAAGAGCTATTTTATTTGAATAATGTTGAAATCTCAATTCCTCCAAATAGCTTCTAACACTATTAATTACCCCTTGATATTGGAGGAAATTAGTTTGTAAAAAGTAAGTGTCCTGAAAATTTTCTTGCGACAAAAAGTTACCGTTAATATCAAATAAATCGTTCAACAATAAAATGCCTTTATCATACCACGATTTGTAACATATTGTAACGCCTTCGACCTTTATATTATTATTATACCACAATGGAGATTGTAAGAATTCTAGCCAGGATTTTGGCTCTTGAAAATTAATGTACAAAGAAAAACTTTGTAATACGTCTCTCCAAAAAGTATTATATACAAATTTTATTTTTCTTTTAACATAGCTTAATCCAAATTTCAAACATTCTTCTATAAATAGATATGACTCATATAGGATATTCATATATTTTTTCTTCTCCAAAATAAGCCTACGAACCCAAGTTAGTTTTAGGCTATAAATAAAATATTCCACGTCGACCATCCTCATCCCACCTTTATCATAATTTTGAATGACTGTGGACCTTTTAATTCTATCAGGTCCGTTTCTCCATAAATATTTATAAAACAGTCCTTGAATTTCGCGTATAATTTTTTCAGATGGGTTAGGTAACGCTAGTATTAAATGATTAATTTTTGACAGCGCTAGACTTTTTATTACTGTAACCCTCCCAAATGGCGTAATATTTCGTTTCGACCAGTTCAAAAATAGTCTTTTAATATCTTCTATTTTTTCACGATAATTTATTTCTACAATTTTGTCAAGCTCTTTTGGAAATATGATCCCTAAAACCTGAAAACATGTATTATTCCATTCTAGATCATTTTCTTAACATAATTTCTCCGTTCAATTTTTCTTGGAACCGATCTAAACTACTTGTGTTTTTTCCATATTGATACAAAGGCCGGAGGCGTCAGCATAGAATTTTAATATTTTAATACAGGTTTGCAATGATTTTTCGGAACCATCCAACAATAAAGATGTATCATCCGCGTATTGGGATATCCTAAATTCTTGACTGCCTATTTTTATACCAGTTATATCTGTGTTATTTCTAACGAGAACAGCCAGTATTTCAGCACAAAGAATGAACAAATAAGGTGACAAAGGGTCACCCTGACGACAGCCACGTTGCAACAAAAAACAATCTGACAAGTGACCATTAACAATCACACAAGATTCAATATTATTGTAAAATACTTTGATCCATCTCTTAAAAGCATTGCCAAAGTTAAAATATTCTATAACTTTAAACAGAAAGTCTCAAGATACCGAATCAAAGGCTTTTTCGAAGTCTATTAAGAGGAGCATGCCTGGGTAATTATTTCGTTCTAAATGACTTATCACATCATATAATAAACGAATGTTTTCACCAATATATCTCCCTGAGATAAACCCCAATTGGTCTTCGTCAATTATATATGGGAGAACTTTTTTTAATCTTTCAGCTATACATGCCGATGCTAATTTATAGGTGGTATTTAGTAGCGATATTGGGCGCCAATTCTTCAGATACTGTTCATCTTTGTTTCCTTTTGGTATGCATGTAATAACTCCTTGTTTTTGACTGTCAGATAATTCTCCTTTTTCAAAGCCATAGTTTATCGCACGTAACATAAACCACCCCAAATCATTCCAAAAGAACTTAAAAAACTCATATGTAAATCCATCAAATCCCGGACTAGTATTATTTGAAGTCTTTTTTAGACAAAATAAAAGCTCTGAATAAGATAGGCTCCCTTCTAATGTACATTTTAAATCTTCCGAAAGAATAGGCACCTTAAAATCTTGTAAAATTACATTTAAATTCACATCACTAGTTGGTCGTTTAGAATATAACTGTTTATAAAACCTTCTGGTTTCTTCTACAATTTTGAACTGATCTTTTAATATTTCCCCTTCATTTGACATTAAACTATTCATCGACTTACTAATAAAATTTCGATTTTCTAAATTGCAAAAATATTTTGATACTTTTTCGCCTTCTGTTACCCATTTGGCCCTAGAACGTATTTTTACCCCCTCCATTTTTTTGTCTTAAGTCATGTAATTCGTTCCTCTTACTCTCAAGATTTTCGTAATTAATATTAGTATTTTCCTCTATTTCTTTTATTTCTTGCAGTAATTTTAACTCGTTATCTACCTCTTTTTTTTTTCTTATATGATGCATAAGATATCGTTACTACCCTAATCTCCATTAAGAGAACTTCAAAAAAGAGCTGGTCATTTATCGAAAACTGTATTTCGTCCGACGGAACTTCATTTATATTTTCACAAAGAACATCATTTTCCAAGGCATATTATGTTTTATACTTTTTATTTGACTTTTTACTTTTTCTATATATGTTGCATCTTTTAATAACGAATTATTCATTTTCCAATAAGAATGACCCTTTTGGAATTTTCCAAAATCTAGACTTAACAGTATTATAGAATGATCCGTTTTATAGCCGGGTAAGATATTTACTTCATCTACATCAGTAAACAGAGTTTCTGAAATTAAAAAGAAATCTAAACGAGCCTGTTTAATAGGGGTTTTCCGCCTCCAAGTATATTGAAGTTTCTCAATATTTAATTCTCTCCATACGTCAATGAGACTCAACTCAATTAACATATCTAAAACGACGTCCCTCGCATTTGGGTTATTTATATTAGCATATTGAAATGTATCTTTTTCAGGATTTAGAACTAAATTAAAATCACCTGCCATTATGACCGGCTTATCAAACTCTTCAATGTCAGCAACAATTTCCTTATAAAAACTGGGTTCGTCCTTATTTGGGCCATATATGTTTATCAGTAAGAGACGGGTACCCTCGATTGTTACATCTAAAACTATCTTATTTCCGTTTCCATCTCTTTTTATGTTATGAAGTTTAAATTCAAAAGTATTATTCAATAAGATTGCCACCCCTCTTGACTGACTGGAAAAGCTGCTAAAGAAACACTCGTAGCCCCATATTGAACGAATGTAATTTTCTTCATGAGTTGTGAAATGCGTATCTTGTAAAAATATACAGCATACTTTTTACTTTTTAAAAAGTTTAAAGTATCGCGACGCTTTTATTTATCCGACAACCCTTGTGTGTTCATACTTATAAAAGTCACCTTATTTAGTGCCATTCCTCCAATAAGAATGCACATAATCAACTGAAACACTGGCTCTCCTCGTTAAGTACCAAATTGTATCTAAAACACAAGAGAAGTGGAACATCACAGACATAAGCTGCTGCATATTGTTACCGGCCCACAAATGACTGATCCTATTTCTTTCAAATGTTTCCAACAGGTTTCTCCTCAAACAAAATAAATAAACTAACATTTTACATATGAGCCGCGACACGAGAAAACCAACAATGTGGTCGTCCGCCCAGCGTAGACTCAGATCAGCCTGGGCATTCACCCAGTCTGATCAGACTCTTTGCTAAGCGCTTAAAGGGTAGCTGAGGGACTAAGCTACCTTCATGCGGAAAGTGAAGACTCTGATCAGACTGGGCGGATGCCCAGGCTGATCTGAGTCTGCGCTGGACGCACGACCACATTGTTGGTTTTGTCACGTCGCGGCTCATATTAAAAAGGGAGATTTATCTAATCTCACAATTTTCAGACAGTAAGCTTATAAACTGTTTACACACATGTTAACCCCTCTCGACAATTTTCAAGTAAGATCCAAGATATTGGGACTGAAAACTTTCCTACCTCTAGCAGCCTTCTTTTAATACTAAAATTCAGGTTTTCTTCTGTCAGATATCTGTTCTAAAGTAACATTAATAACGTTATCATCTGACCTTTTTAGGATAGATTTTTGTGTAAAGTGTCGGTCAGTCCTGTGACCAATTTCACTAGCCCTTCCCCAAAAATTATGCTAGAACCCCTCACTGGACCTTTCTTAAATAACCGGCCCCGATACCTATCCGCAACATATACATGTACCTCTATGTAAAAAAAAAAAAACGAAACAAGAGAGAAAATGCATAAAGATAACTATCCCAGAACTTTCACCAGGCCACACCCGACCACTAGATCAAACTATAAGTCAGTGGATCGGCACTCAAAGATTTTCTGTAACTTCCTATGTATTTTTATTTCAGATACAGTTATAAACTCTTTATACAAGTACTTACTCATCACCGACTGGGCCTTCCAGCACTCCGTATATACATATATACAACTCCCGCTCTCTCAAACAACGATATCTCAAAGTATCTCCTTCTTTCAAAAATATATTTTGAAAACTTTAACTTTTTTTATTATTATTATATTTCAACTCTTTTTGGTCTCAAAATGCTGACCTCCCAAGGTAAATCTTCCGGGACCAGAAGACTCACTCCGAGGTATCAGTAGTTTGGGAAGAACGAAAACTTCGAGATATCCGGAGCCGGCTGCATATATATAAGATAAAATACGGCAGAGCGTCGCATAATTCACCTTGGGTCCACCCTGCGCCGGCCCTCGTACAGAACAAAATGAAAACCCCAAGCAGCCATGCTCGGAAAAAAGAAACCCGTCCCCAAAGCAACTAAGTGTTCCCCGCTGCATGCCGCAGTCCTCTGCTTTGAAGCAAGCAAATTCAACATATATATAATATGGAAAATCATATTTCAAACTAAGTTTAAATCCACACATGGCTACTGTGGAACTAAGTTAAATTCTAAAATTATCTTCCTCTTTGTAGTGTGGAATGTTGAAAGTCATATTTCAAACTCAATTAACTTCCACACATATGTCATATGGAAAGTCATATTTCAAACTGAGTTAAATTCTACACGTAACAAAACTTTATTTATCGTACAGGTGCGTCCCTGCAAAACAAAGAGTCGAAAAAACGTCTCCTCAACGTCAACGCACCTTGCATGGACGTTGAAAAGAGGTTGTCCCAACTCTGCACGCCAGCTACTTTGAAATACAACTTTTGGCTCAAACACACCACGTGTACATGTATATTCTACCGTATCAAATACTGTCGATAAGAGCTGCAGGACAAGATATCATCGGACATAAACTAATCCTTATAATCCGACAGTACAAATATTGTGGCAGATCCACGCCACTCACAGTGGGCAAAACCACACCGTGCAAAAATATAACTTATCAAAGTTCTGCAGCTCCGTCTAATTAACAAACACCAACCTCAAAGACCAACAACTCTGAAATAACATCATATCACCCAGCGGGCACATGACGTCAGTACGACGTCGTACTGACGTCGATGCGATGTCATTACGTCGCATCGACGTCAGTACGACGTCGTTTTAACGTCACGTGCCCGCTGGGGCAACGTTTAATCTAAACAAAGTTGTCACATTATCAGTTAAACAAACAAAAAGTGAAAGTTTACATTTTGCTTTTAATTTATAATCTGGATATGTGTCCTTCTAATCTTCTAATTAACTCTACCCTAATGTGCCTACGTGTCGGGACACCCAAAACCGTCAATTTTCCATTTGTCCCAAATGGATAAATAAACGGTTTCCGGATGTGCCCACACTCCAGCACAATAGGATTATCAATCACATGAACAGGAGCGATTCAGAAAAAAAAACTGTGCAGATGAGGGCCACCCCAATGTGCATATGTGTTGGGACACCCAAGATAATGAACTTTCCATTTGTCCCAAATGGAAAATTCATTATTTTTAGGTGTTCCAACACACTCATATATTACGGTTATCACAACGCAAATTGCTTATTTACTCTTTTCACTGTACCGAATGTATTTACTTCATTCGTGACGACTCTAGGCAATAACCGTCAGAGACCCAAGCAAGGCGGGGCATCGAGGGCAACCCTGAAATTCCTCTTATCTAAAGAAATTCTTGCTGTTACTCCTCATCTGAGCCGCCCCGTCAAAGCGACCCAGACGAGGGTCAATAGCATATGTTTTAGTGCCAATTACGCAAAAGCATGCCCATTCGTCACCGATGCCCCCTCTCAAATACGTCTCTGCTTTAGTCGTCTCATTAAACTTATCGTATCAATACCAAACAAGGCATGCTATTCTCAAGAACATTAATACTCTCCATGCCAGTCCAGTATTCTGACTGGTCCGGGGCAGGTAAAAGACAACAAACAAAACGGACTGGCAACCGATAAGGCGTGGCTACACGAACAGTCTCTTACTTCCCCTTAAAAACAGATGGGGGGGGGGGGGGGGGGGGCAAAACATATGTTGTCTCAAGAGCACATGCTGCGTCCTCGCCTCCACAACGCCTCGTCATTGCGGGCTAGACGAGGGGTCGCAACATATGTTTTAATAAAATTACAGCGGCTGCCCTTTCCAACCTTCCCATCTATATGAACAACTCCGATCAATGGCAGTCATGATGATACACCCCAAACCCTCTAACACACTAACGCGAACCTCTTCTAAGAGTTCTGACTCACTTAGCCCCTATAGTCAGATAAACAGATCGTCACGTAGGGCACGCATTTGTTACCGGCTCTCGGTCTGGGGAAACCATAACATGGCTATAACCGTGCCTAAGAAAAAAACTACAAACAAAAATAATCTAAAGAGCGAAGCCTCCACTGCAAAAATAGAGAAATAGCCCAAACGCCTCAACACAACTGCCGTTCCGCATATGCACTCTGAGATAATCTCACAAGATGGCTTACGTTACACCCAATATGGCGTAAGAATCCCAGGAAACTTCAGAATTGTAGTTTATAAGATCACAACCAAATGGTGCTATACGAAAATGTTCCTAAGTTTTGCGACGGCAGTGCCTGAGTGAACAGTGAAGGCTCCGACCAAGCTGTTCCTCCAAGGAGCAGAATCAATTGTCTCCCCAGTGAAAATCTGGTGTCCTATCGGGTAATCGAATCGACCTGTTAAAGACGGGCCATGCCACGCCTAACCTCGATGTAGAGCAAAAGGCATAATCTTTTCCCATTCCAATATACATTAATACATTATTATTTGAAACAATTTTCAGGGCAGTGCTGTGGCAGCAGCCACCTACCCCGTATAAAGGAAAGAAGATCTTATAAAACCGCAAACTAATATTCTTCCGTTAATGTAGGAAAAAAAAAGAGGCAAAAACAAAAGAACATGAATGGCTTAAATACCCATCTCCAAGGATCTACAATGCCTATTTCAATGCCAGAAAAAAAAACGAAAAAAAAAAAAAACGCACTCCCCTGTTGTATCCCTTGACAGAGTACACATTAACTTTATATATTCGCGCCTGGGTATACATGTACCATAAGTGTATAAACCATACCAGAGGGTGAAAAATTTAAAATATTTTCCTGCAGGCACACAGCGTCTAAATGACATCGCACTGACGTCGATGCGACGTCATGACGTCGCACCCACGTCAATACGACGTCATTCCGACCATGTGAGCCCGCTTGGAATATTGTTACTCCAGATAGAAAAGGAACTTGGTGACCATTTCGGGACAATTCTACACCCTCCGCAGAGTCACATACTATAATCCCGACCCAAACCTTGCCAGTGCAGTCCCGGTGAAGGCAACAAAATCTATCCCTGCACAAAATCAACCGCTATGGTCCCGGACTCCCTATCCTAGTGGAATAAATTATCGGATATTTAAAAACAATTTGAAATGAACAATTATTCTTCATTCTTGACAACAGGAAATGTAAGATCCTTACAGCGTTTCGAACAAGAAATCACAGATTTCCTGTTGAAATTGGAAGATGGACAGGTGTTCCATTAAATGAAAGAGTATGCTGGCTTTGTGATGAAGATATCGGGGACGAATACCACTATATTATGAAATGCAGAATGTTCAATGATCAGCGCCGAAAATTTATTAAGCCGTACTATACAAGATACCCAAATGTAATTAAATTTAATGCTTTAATGTCTCATACAAATAAAGAAATTACAAATAAGTTATGTTCCTTTATTGAAATAATAATGAAAGCGCTAGGTCAAAATCAGAGATAGAAAAATATTATAGTGACTCCCTAGACTACACTAGTATAATAAGAGCATCACATATAATAGATTTAAAAATAAAGATAAATTTTTCATCGAATGTTGTCGAAATGTGAAATTACTTGGCTCACTGGCCTAATCAACTGTAACCGAAAAAAATCTGCACTTTTACGATGTGTTTAGATCCAAATGATACCAGTCATGATGCGTTTCATGCCGATCCGCTAGAAGAAAGATCGTTTGTGCGACCCATGCCAGTTTACTAATCGGGCTGGCGTGAATCGTATGAATGGCTACGGTTAATACGGTCATGGCAAAATGACTGGGGGTCAGGCAGTTTTATTATGTTCAAATATGACGGATGTCGAACTATAAATATGGCGCAATACTGTTGTTTTGCATAACGATAAATGGAAGCTGACTGCTGGTGGGTGGCGTGATAATTATGACTCACTCACTCACTAACATGTTTGTCTTAAAAGACTATGTTATATTTCGATTTCCGATGTTTAAGTATCCAGATGAGACTACTGATGTTGTATCCCACTGGGCACACGATGTTGAGTCGACATTGATTCGGCCTTGATTCAACGCCATGACGTTGAATCAGGGTTGATTCAGTGTTGATTCAGTGTTGTGTGCCTGCTTGGATGTGTCTATTTAATTCTACTGCATTTCATTTAACATAATGACATACGGACGACCGTCTGCTGATCGGTGTGGACATGATATAATTACCTACATGTCGGCCCTTGGTATCTCGTACGGAATGTATCTTAGAAACGAACCAAGTTCAATTTTTTGGCTTGCGATGACGGTCGCAAGCCAGTATTCAAGTGGTTTAGTGATACCGAGTTATTTTCGGAAGAGACGATACGTCACGCTTAGTCGGAAAATACCAAGAGAGTCTATTTTTATCCATATCCGATTTACCTCATCTGCTAAAAATAACAGACGGAAAATCTATTTTTGATAGTGCATGTACTTTGTTTTGCTATTTCCGTTAAAAAGCACGTTTTTCTTTCACAAGTGCCTTGAACTTGGCCACATATCTTTTGCTTTTTATAAACTGATTGCATTAAAATGAAATTCTTAATTTAACGCAAAATATTTGGCTTTGCATCCTTAAAAATATATCAAAACCTGTGTAAGAAACAGTGTATATTTATAGCTTAGTTTACAAGCATTAGCTTTTTCCAAAATCATGCAGCGGCGTCGCGAAAAATAGGCCTTAGGGCATCGCATAATCTGACTAGTCAAAGCAGCCGGAACACTGTCCAGAGCCGGTGCATTCTTGGGGTCTGATCAGTCTTTTTTGGCATATATATTCTTCATGATGCAGACATCTTTCATGCTGAGGATAGACTGATCAGACTGCGCTTATGCCGGAATGGGCGGATCTGTGTATCTGTAAAAAAATAGCGAAGTTCAAATTCATTGTTTTAATTTAGAAACATGCGCTTTTAACGATTTTTCCCGTTATCACTCATCACATTTACTGAAAAAAGTATCCCATCTATCCGTTTGTGTGGCTTTTATGTACAACTGACCGTGTTATGTATGTAAAAGCTGGTAATGTAGGTGAGTAATATTAACGCATACGCATTGCAACAGGCGTAAGCGATATAATGCACGAATTTTTAGCTTCTGATAAATTTCCTATTCGCCATCAACATGTTCATGAATAGCCTGAACTGGAAACCTCTTACAATGTTACAGGTACAGAAAAAGGGGACAATTCAGAACCGTTAAAATTTGAATCTTGTTGAGGCCGATTGTTAGGGAATCATTGACAGCTTTATGAAATGGAGTGGTTGGTTGGATGATGCGATGATGCTGGGTATAACTTCCTGGAGTGGTTGGTTGGATGATGCGATGATGCTGGGTATAACTTCCAGTACCGGGACGTACTACTGATTAGGATTATAGTTGGGCAAGGGCCTACTGTGATTGCAGTAGGTGCGGGTGGGGGTTGTGTGGACATTTTTCTTGTTTTTATAACACTCTCTTATGTTGCCTTTTTACTTCACCTATACAAATGTACAGAGAAATATTTACACTCGTCGACGTTTTCCTTAGATGAACCTATACTGAGCTGACGATGTTCATACATCCATGAACAACACCCATTCGTACAAGCGTAAGCGACGTCACGGATAATTCAAATAGATGATTGGCCGATGTAACGTTTGATATACGTCATGTCATAGTGGCGGCTGTTGTATATCATTATAAAACACGTTGGTTTATAGCTCTTCTTCGTCCTTTCCTCGGCGTTAAATTAGTCAGACCTTCACGAATAAGTAACAAAATTGATGTGAAAACATAGCATAAATATAAAAGACAAATTTCATTTCTCGGAAGTTCATGGAAGTATGAACGCAATGGGTTCCATGCTTTGTTGCTCCCAAATGGTGTAAGGCAAGTTATTGTCTCGAACAATAGCAGCATGCATTTTCTTCTCAGAGTGTCAAAATTGCCACTGATGCCACTAAAACCAAAAATAAAACTCAGTAAATATAAATTATTGTCTTCTTTGATGCCTAGTTCAGATATGCCAAAATTCCATAGACATGGGTTTTAAACAGTCTTTCCTAAAATTTGATTCAAACTAAGTGACTCAGCAGCCGTAAAGAAAAGACTTGAAATAGGTTCATATGGTAATTTTCCTTGAGACATGCCTAACGGCCAAAACGTTGGAAAACTCTCTCTCTCTCTCTCTTTCTCTCTCTCTTTCTCTCTCTCTGTGTGTGTGTGTGTGTGTGTGTGTGTGTGTGTGTGTTTAAATATTTCCTCAGTTTGTTTTTCAAATAAATTCTACACTTGATAATGCCACCATTCAAAAAGTTAAGAAATTAAATGCTTTGCTTAGTAAAAGATAGCAACAGAAAGTGCACCAACAATTGGGTTCACTTCAATAACAACTCATGAAAATTTCTCTGGCTTAGCTGGGCAAGCCTTCCTTTTAAAAGGAAATTTTATTAGAGTTACTCATATGATACAACTGATAATGCAACACATGTTTCAAGTCAATTCAGTAGATTAGACATTGCTATAAAGATTCACTGGCTGCTGACTCACTGATAGTATGCAGCGTTACGACCCGATGGACGTACCTCTTACAAATTTTCTATTACTAATTTTACAAGAAATTACTATTTTTACAAGAAAATAGTAATAAGAAAATAAGAATTACGGAATGTAAAATAAATACATGTAACATGAAATCCCAGCAGGGACACAACGTTGGATTGGCGTTGATTCAGCGTTGATTAAACTTCAATAAGTAGAATCGACGTTGATTCGATGTTGATCCAGCGTTGTGTGCCCAGTGGAAATAGCCATGGTTATTATTATTCTCTGTACTGTTGTTATATTGCTTAAAGCTTTTAGACGCGGTGCATTCCATGCCAACAGCATGGATGTTGAAAGCCCCAGTTTGGAGTGTTTCTTCGGATAGTATTGTTGATCTCTCCGTGTGAACTCGTGGCGATTCCTCATTACAGCCGGCTCGGTATGCCGATTGTAATGGGGGTGAGCGGCGTGTCATTTTGTGGGAGAGTTAACTGTTTTGTCACAGAGCACTCGTTGCATGATGACCCCCTCTAAACTGGAGCTCGATATTGTCGTTTGTACATTGTAGAAGTAGCTGGCTCGAAATGACTTAAAGATTATCTAGACAAACTACCATTACCTAAGAAAAGCTGTAATTCACTTACCCAAATATTTTAAGCACCAATTTCCAAGGAATGATCATGATTTATTGTTATTTCGATTCTCAAAGATAAGAAAAATAGCTGTTGACGTGGATTAACGCGCTTCACCAAGCGCGAAGCTCGCTTTTTGCATGATCTGAAGTTCGGCATTACAGATTTTATGAATGAATGAAGGTTTGTAAACATCGTAGTACAACCGTGTAGTACTTTACAACTCCTGTTGCCCTCTTTGCCTCGATTATCTTTGAGTCATTGCGCCGCCATAGACTAACTGAAACTCATGTAGTTATAATATAACCTGAGTATCTAAATAAACTTGAAACTTGAAACTTGCTGACCGTCTGAAGGCGGGCCCTCTGTTTTGGTTATTTTTTCATAACCGTTTTCAAAACTTACACAGCCCAGTACAATGAAATATCATTTCATTTAAATAGACGTAATGTGTAAATGTAATGGGGGTACTGATCTTCATGTTGAGGCTAGTATGTACCACTTTTAGAAGAAAAACTGTTCCTTTATCTTTTACCGTTTCATATGTGTCATATCAATACAAACCTAGTTCGCACCATTGAGCAGCTATACGACAAGGCTACAAGTGCAGTCCTGATAAATGGCAGCACAGGAGAATGGTTCAGAACAACAGTTGGAGTAAGACAAGGATGTCTTCTGTCACCCACCCTCTTCAACATTTTTCTCGAACGGATCATGTCCGATGCTCTGGAAGAACATGACGGAAAGGTTAGCATAGGTGGCAGAAATATTACCAACCTGCGGTTTGCCGATGACATAGACGCTCTTGCTGAGGAAGAGCAGGAACTAGAAGCTCTAGTTGAAAGTCTCGACCAGACCTGCACAAGGTATAAGATGGAGATCAGTGCTGAGAAGACCAAACTGATGACAAACAGCGCAGATGGCGTCCAGAGGGAGACCAAGGTAAAGGGGCAGAAGCTGGGTACTGTAAGCAGCTTCAAATACCTTGGAGCAGTTTTCTCAGATGATGGCTCAAAACAGGAGGTTCTCTCAAGGATAGCACAAGCCACTTCAGCTCTTGCCAAGCTGAAACCAATTTGGAGAGATCACAACATATCTCTTGGATCAAAGGTGACACTTATGCGCTCCCTTGTCATTTCCATATTTCTGTATGCCTGTGAATCATGGACCTTGACAGCAGAGTTAGAGAAAAGAACGCAGGCCTTTCAGATGAGATGCTACCGAAGGTTACTGAACATTTCGTACAAGGACCATATAACCAATGAGGAGGTTCGCAGGAAGATCCAAGCAGCCATTGGAGAATATTATGAACTCCTGACGCTGGTCAAGAAACGGAAACTAAGGTGGTTTGGCCACGTCTCAAGGTCTTCTGGTTTAGCAAAGACAATTCTTCAGGGCACAGTAAAAGGAAAAAGAAGAAGAGGTAGACAGAAGAAGAGGTGGGAAGACAATATCAAGGAGTGGACTGGAATGGATTTTGCCAGCTCAACTAGGGCAGCTGAAGACAGGACAAGGTGGAAAGGGATTGTTTTGAAGTCAGCTGTGGTGCCCCAACGACCTAGTAAGGTTATGGGATAGAATAGAATAGAATAGAATGTGTCATCTTACAAAAAGCGCTTTAACGTGTTCTTTCTATTATTTTCCCTTTGGTGCCGGGGGTGGCCGGGGTGTGCAAATAGAGTGTATCACGTCCTTGGAATACGTTACGCGCTCATGATTATAAAACTGCAAAGGTGGAATATGTTGAAATGTTTTACAAAAAAAACCCCAAAAACAACAACACTTGTCTGTGACAAATCAGGTGCTATTAACGCACACTGTGGACAGAGGCGTAAGCCACATCTGGTTACAGAAGAAACAGTCTCAACGGTACTATTTTCCTGCGCGTTGAATTACATTTTATTATGTATGAGATCAATGCGCCGTTTATCGACGGAAATCACGACTTGTGATGGTCGTACTGTGCCGGATATAAATCACTCATTTTAAAAACCAATAACTACACCAGCAACATGTGCTGAAAGAAAAAGTTTAAGATGTTTCTACGGTCGGTTAATATTATTAATCATTTTTGCTACTAATTAAATCAACATGATACAATAAATTAATATCCTTGTTTGTCAAAAGCTTAGTAGAAGTAAATAGAGAGTTTGCATGTCAAATAAGGTGATAGAAGCGATAAGGGTTTGAATGGAAGAAACATATTTAAAGAAATAACTATATCCAATGCCAAAATATGTTTAAACATCTAATTTTGCTATGAAAAAGTAGAAATAAACCCTTTGAGGACAATAAATTTTAGAACAAGACACATAAACCCGAGTTCATTGCCCCTACCTCCCACCCACGCTACTCCAACATTTTTGTTCGAATTTATTTAACAATTTCCTTTTCTTTACTTTTACTTTCTTAGTTTTGAGGGTGTGGGAGTGTTTATATCAAGCAGAAAGTAGAAAGTCTCGCAATCTTTTTCACAAGTCTACAACATATAATATAGTAGAAAAAGCATATTTTCCATTACTAGCAAACCAAAGTCAATTTTCCCTGTTGAAATTTCTTGAAAATCAACCTTGCAGCATATATTTTCCCTATTTGTGTGGTAACGTAGTATAACGTGTAGACATGTCATAAGCAGACAAACTGGACACTTAAAATATCTATCTTTCTGACCTCATTCAAAAATTTAATACCTTATAATCGCACAATGTTTGTTTCATATTTATTTTCACAGTTTATTCCTCACAAGCCTTTCAACGTTTCGGCTAATGAAAGCCTTTTTCAAGAAGTTTTTTCTTTTCTGTCAATACTACATTGCTTATTATTGCTGCAGCCCACCATTAATGAAAGCCTTTTTCAAGAAGTTTTTTTTCTTTCAATACTACATTGCTTTATTGCTGCTGCAGCCCACCATTTTGATACAAAAGTGGTGGGCGGCGGCAACAATAAAGCAATGTAGTATTGAAAGAAAAAAAATTCTTGAAAAAGGCTTTCATTAGCCGAGACGTTGAAAGGCTTGTGAGGAATAAACTGTGAAAAAAAAATTAATAGACCAACGTAGTATTTTCTCAAAGAGTTTTTTCAAGGATTTGATAACATTGACAGTCCAGTAGCTTTACACGAACTAGAACTCGCATAAACGAGCTTTAGATGGTCTTTTGTGGAGGTTTGGTTGCCTATACAACACAGAAGCCGGGCCGCTTAGCACAGTCGGAAGCGCGTCTGACTCAAAAGCCAGAGGTCCCGGGTTCGAAACCCGATCCGGCCACATACTTTCGTTGCTCCTTCCGCTGATTTAAGAAGGGCAGTTGTCAGTTACTGGCGAAAGTTTGTGCACTTAGTGCTGGTTAACGGCTTAGAAGGTCTGAGCGTGTCCAGGAATAGTGTGGTTATGGTAACTGACCGTCCCGACATGACCATAGCTGTTTACCGTGGATGCAAAACAGTAGAACATCAACAACAACAACACAGGGAGCATATGCTGGTTCTGTTAAATACTAAGATCGATCACGTTAATATGACGAAGGTGGTCATCAACTCTTACTTCTGTGGAAAGTAGATGATAAGGCGATGTTCACTTCCCCATTTATTGTTTGGGGCAGGATGTGTAACTACATATGGGTAACCACATATCCTGCCCCAAATAATAAATGGGAAAGGAGAACAATGAAGATGACACACAAAGCAAAAACAACAGTAGAGAGATGCCAAGAGGTCACCTCTTTCCCATCTGATGGCCTCGAGGATATCCGAAATAATGCTTAAAAAGTCAAAGACAAATAGACCGCCGAGTGGGCAACAGCACTTGCACTGCCTGGCACTTTGGTAATCAGCTATTACGGGGAAATGGGGGGTGTGTGTGTGTGTGTGTGTGTGTGGGGGGGGGGGGGGGGGGGTGATAGGGTGAAAACCGATTTAACATGCAGGTAACTCTAGCCCTGCATTCTGCTGTGGTTCATAAAATACCAATTAGTCAGTCTGTGTGAATGATTTCTAACCGATCAATGAATCAATGAACGCCGGAGCAAAAGAGGTACAACAGATGAACACAGCTGAGCCTCAATAAAGCTATGCCATGCAGCCCCAACCAACTCCCCAACAAACTTAATGACAATTCACCTTCATGCCCACTGTAGTTTGCTGTAGGCATGAAACACGACCACAAGAGACTTCCTACGTTATGTAGGATATCTAATTTTCACGAAAGACGATTTCTAATTCTATTTTATTCCATCCCATAACCTTACAAAGTCGTTGGGGCACCACAGATGACTTCGAAACGATCCCTTTCCTCATTGTCCTGTTTTCAGCTGCCCTAGTTGAGCTGACAAAGTCGATTCCTGTCCACTCTTTAATATTGTCTTCGCACCTCTTCTTCTATCTACCTCTTCTTCTTTATCCTTTCACTGTTTCATCATTGCTAAACAAAAAGACATTGAGACGTGACCAAACCACCTTAGTTTCCGTTTCTTGGCCAGAGTCAGGAGTTCATCATATTTTCCAATGGCTGCTTGGATCGTTCTGCGAACCTCCTTATTGGTTATACAATCAGACAACTCCAATCATACAAAGACCATTTAGAGCTCGTTTAACAGCTAACCTTAGTTCTTGCAGCCCTTGCTGCTTTTAAAACTTAGTGAATTAAGTACTGTGAAAAGGTGTTAGAAAGATCTGGTATAATGGTTATGGTTAAAGAAAACAAATATCCGTTGATGTACATGTACTTGGTTAACTAAAGGCACGAGATTTTCGTGCGACCAGTTTGTCAACTTACGATTTTTCCACATTTTACGCTAAATTACTTTTAATTTAATCCAAGGAAATCTTAATGATTTAACAGAAAGGAATATTTCAAAGAGAAAATCATTTTATCATGCATCTGCTGCATAATTCACCTGATAACATGGGTATGATAACATGATATGATATCATGTCACAGTAGAACTGCGCTTGCGCGAATGTTATCAGGTCATGCCATAAGAAGCGATCTCTGAAGACGATTCGCTACACATTGACGTTGGCCGTGATATCAGCGTCGATTGGTTAATTGACGTCACCGACTTACGTCATAACGCATTCGCGACGTCAGCAAGTTCGAAAAAATTGCGTTTGCTTATCACTTGTTTGCCGTTCTTTACGCCGTAAAATCTTCATGATGCATGATAAATAGAAAACCACGTAAGCGTCTTTTGATATCAAGTTTATCAGGCTCGACCAGAAACATGTCGGACTGGCTCGGCAAGCCTCGCCATTCCTACGCTGTTTCTGGTCTCGCCTGATAAACTTGATATCAAAAGACACTAACATGGTATTCTCTATTTATCTAGCTTGTAATGATAGAAACACATCCGTAGAACATAAAAGCTGAATCTAGTAAAGCTTTCAGTTATACGTCTCAATTTTTAGATGATTCATTAAGCATTGCTAATACCTAGTATGACCGTATAGTCAATCAAACTTAAGTAAAATAAAGCAAATTCTGATAGCGATGCCCCATTTTGTATTCATATTTAGCTACTTAAAATGGTGTTGGTTGCTCTAAAAATAAAATAAGAGTGAATATTTCGATTGTGATATTGTAAATTTTCCTGCTGAATGTAGTCAATCTGTCAAGGATTCAATACTGTTATAAGCGTAGGTTGGTCGCGCACCACCCGTACTCGCCCCTATGCTTGAAGCTTACCACTGAAAACTTTCGTGTAGTCTTTTGAGATATAAACAAAAGTTTTATTCTAGATTTTCGTGGCTATATTGGATTTTGATAGCTATTAACTATTAATGGTTGCTTTAAGTATCCCAAGTTTTTTTGTGAAAGCTATACCTGTCGAATAGTTATGCATATTGTTGGGTGATTCGAATCACCTTCAATGATGGAGTAACTTTAATGATAAGTCAGTACACATGCTGCGGCATTACCTATGCGTTACATTGCATGTAGTAGACCTTTCTTTTGGAATCTTTTTAAAGAAATCAACTTGTTTTTTGTTGTTTATGAGACATAAGAAGGATAGTTGGCAGTCCGACTAAACATGGGTATAATTACTGAGCTACGGTTAGCAATAATTGTTAACATTTCTAACATATAAATATAAAAGGAACAAAGTGAAACATTCAAAACAACTGAAAGCAATGCTGTAAGCGATACTCGTTTGAGATACTCTAATATGAATTGTAAACTGGTCTTACATTTTGTTTCAATTAATATTTATGCTGTTGATTCGCTGTGAAATATCAAGCAATATGAAGACAACCTAATCACGTCAATGAAATGAAATAAAAATCAAATAGTAAAATAAAAAATAAATTGTAGTACTGGTGCACAAACTAGACAGTCTGACATAGGTTCGAATAATCAGATGGTAGGAGTAGAATACTTGATAAAACATAATCAAATACTGATAATAAACCAAATGTAAACCCTCTACATCAAACGGTTTAAAATTTTAAAATGCAAAAGGCATCGGAGCGTGCAGTCTAGCTGCTGATGCTTTTAGCAATTAATGATGATTTGATGGCGTTTTGATGAAGTAACTTGACATCAGACGATGTAACGTCTTTTTCGTAATGAAATCCTAAGAAAAATAAGTATATATTTGTGTAACAGTAATAAATATTACGGAGACCATTGCCGTTGGGCCTTACACGCCTTTTCATTTGCATTCACCGCTCTTTTCCCAGTGTTTAATTTTGTATTACAGGTTCTACCGACCGTTTATATCCTTTTTTTTACTTATGGACTTGTCCATTTTTATCATTTGGATGAATCCGTTGCTAGTTTCAGGGTATTATGGTGGGTGGTTTCATTTTTAATGTATTTTGCATAGAAACTCCTGTTACCAAATAATCAGACGTCGAGTTTTGCGGCGTGTAAACTGGGTCTTCATTGTTTGCATATGTCCCCAAAACGGGTTTCACGCTTTAAAAGGATTACAGCAGTGCTTCTGCTGTTGTTTGATTTTTGTATGGTTTATCGTGACAGTCCGAAGAGCCTTTTCTCGTATTTCATGGTTTGTTAACTTTATTTGACTTTTTTAACTAAAGTTTCTGGTGGTGTGATCGCACCGTCTACCTGTGTCTCCGTTTCATAGTTTCAACAAAATGCTACTCTCCTTCTTGGCGGCGAAGGAGGACGCTGATCCTTGATCGCGGTAATCCCTGGATGCTTCATTTTTTTCTGGTTCAGATTTATGAATATTAGATATTATTTATCTATCTCGTAGTATATAATTTCAAACCTCGAAGGAGGTCGTGCAACTGGTGATGTTATACCAACGTCTAATTTCGAAATTCACGCGCTCCTTTGTTAATAAAGAACCTTGGATATCATATATAATACCATTGCTAGATTTTTGTTGTTGTTGTATATAATAAATAAAAAAGAATTAAAATGGTCAGAAACTGAAAGCAATCCGATTTCATATAATACCCGTTCTGGTTAAAAATAACATAAAAAATGAGAAGACATACAAAAATAAAAATGTGTAGTGAAAGAAAAAAAAGAAAAAAGAAAAACAACTTTTGAAACGGAGAGGTATGCATACGCTTACAAAGTACTTGTATCTTATTTGTTGTAATATCGGAAAGGTGCTTGTAATCTGAATTTGTGCAAAGAGCCATTTAGATAATAATTATTTGAATTCACCAAACAGTTTATACATATGAGCAGCGTCACGACAAAACCAACAATGTGGTTGTGCGCCCAGTGAAGACTCAGATCAGCCTGGGCATCCACCCAGTTTGATCAGACTCTTCGTTAAGTGCTCGAAGAGTAGCGAAGAATCTAAGCTACCTCCATGCGGACAGCGAAGACTCTGATCAAACTAGGCGGATGCCCAGGCTGATCTGAGTCTGCGCTGGGCGCACAACCACATTGTTGGTTTTGTCGTTTCGCGGCTCATATTCTATTCGTTTTCGAAAATGTATATATAGTTTTGCTATACAAGCTTGGGATTAGAACGAAAAGTAGGCGTTTATAGGGTTCTTCTCCTTAGAATTGAGTTTTTTTTTTGAAGAAAAAATAAATAAAAAGATATAAGTAAATAAGAAAATATATAAAATGCTTATTGCTGATGCATAAATAAATATGTTATGGACAAGTTCACAAGACTGGCGTCGCTCGAATTGTTGGAACCGCACAGATGTGCGAACAGGAAAGACCTCAGTCAGCCTGCACATCCGCGCTTTCTGAGGACAGTCTTCAATTTTCGCATGTGCAATCAATGAATACCTGGGAAATTGAAGACTCAGAGCAGTTTGCGCATATGCGCAGGCCAGTTTTACTGAACCCGTAGAACATCCCAGCAGGAACACAAAGTTAAATCGACATTAAATCAACTTCGATTCAACGTCATGACGTTGAATCGAGGTTGATTCAATGTTGATTCAACTTTGTGTGCCCAGACGGAACGGACCCAATTTCATACGACGCCGATCACATTAGCTTACCTGTGAAAAATAAAACAATGGAAATGAGGCCCAGAGAGATCACACAAGCCATCTTGGATCTTGTCTCTTGAAAACAGAAATCAGTTCACTGTGTTATACACTCGAGGCGAATTTTCTTTTCAAAATCCTTCTTTTTAACAATAATATAAAAACCTTAAGAACTATTTCAAAATAAAATGTAGAATTCTTTACTGTAAGCATAAAAAGCTTTCCTCTTGGTAAAGTCCTTGCATGAAATTCTTGTTTGAATACTTTGGAACATTTGAACAATTTCTTTTAATTATTTTACAATGCTTTCAATCTGATAACTTATATCATCTGGTTCGCCTACGAGAAAGGAAATGCTAGAATGATTTTCAAACAAAACACGCTTTCCTACCTTTCCCGAATAAATCTGTTATCACGTGTTTCTAAAGATATAACGCCAATAGCCCGATAAACTTGTCAATTTTTCTGCCAATATCCCGGTGTCGCAGCCATGAGGTTAATTAAATAAATCATAATTTCTCGTCTCTGATTTGGTGGTCGGCCATCTTATTGCAAAAGTTTCCCGCCTACGGCTTGGCGCGCGATGCTATTCTGCACGCGAGAATTCGCTCCATAATTCAACCGCAGCTGAACAATGGCGGACTGCTGAAATGCTTGCTGGGGGCTTCTTATTTCAGTAAGAAGAAAACTGAATTTAAGTGGTTTGTATGTGGGCAGGACTCGTGGTTTTATGAAAGGAATATGGGAAGAAACCAGTCTACGAATCTCTTATTATTATTGCGTACGTGAGCAAAACAATAATCTTGTTGGTGGATGTCCTGTTTATTGTACGAGCCGCAAAGCACGTAGAGTAGCAACCAAGACTTTTCAAATGAGAGCAGTTTTCCATATAGACAGAAATACATTTCTGCATAATAAAAGATTGCGTTAATTACATGCTTAAGCGAATTTTGTAATATTTCTGTATTTTGCATTTAATAAGAGGTTAATAGTTTGAAGACTGTCGATTTACCCTTTCTTAAATGACTAGTGAACTTGGGATGATAAAAATATAGTGAAAGTTCAGGTGCGGACTGAAATATGGCGCACTCCCCTTCTTTCATTTTTCCTTCTTGCTCTGTGTCTTTGATGGCACGGGAAAATGCATATATGTAGCTAGCACCTTACTACGGAAGAGTATTAGGGCCAGGCATACTTTTATATTTTGTGTATCGTATCTCGAAATTTCGACTTAGTATCTTGAAATTTCGACTTATTGTCTCGAAATTTCGACTTACTAACTCGAAATTTTGACTTATTATCTCGACATTTCGACTTACTATCTCGAAATTTCGACATATTATCTCGAAATTTCGACTTATTAACTCGAAATTTCGACTTAGTATCTCGAAATTTCGAGTAAGTAAGTCGAAATTTCGAGATACTAAATCGAAATTTCGAAATTTCGAGTAAGTAAGTCGAAATTTCGAGATACTAAATCGAAATTTCGACTTACTTACTCGAAATTTCGAGATACTTACTCGAAATTTCGAGATACTAACTCGAAACTTCGACTTATTATCTCGAAATTTCGACATACGAACTCGAAATTTCGACTAACTATCTCGAAATTTCGACAAAGTATCTCGAAATTTCGACTTACTAACTCGAAATTTCGACTTACTATCTCGAAATTTCGACATAGTATCTCGAAATTTCGAGTTATTAAGTCGAAATTTCGACTTAGTTTCTCGAAATTTCGACTTAGTATCTCGAAATTTCGACTTGTCTCTAATTTTCGACTTATTTTCTAGAAATTTCGACTTACTTTCTCGAAATTTCGACTTAGTTACTCGAAATTTCGACTTATTATCTTATGTCGAAATTTCTAGATAATAAGTCGAAATTTCGAGAAAATAAATCGAAATTTCGAGTTAATAAGTCGAAATTTCGAGTTATTAAGTCGAAATTTCGAGATTATAAGTCGAAATTTCGAGTTTATATGTCGAAATTTCGACATAATAAGTCGAAATTTCGAGTTAATAATATTACTCAATGTCCGTTCCGCTGGTTTTGTCAAAATTCTATTATATCGGGGTGATCAGTCTGTCGAAAGTAATTTTAGAAAGTCAACATTCGAGTTGAAAATTCTCATCATATCTTGCAGTCTACATTAATTTTGTCGAATGGTTCAATTTGTTTTCTCTCTTTTTATGACTGTTATGTTTCTTTGCGACTGCAACACAGCTTGCGCAGCGGCAGGGGCCTCATAGTAATAATCCTCCGCAATAAATATAATTCCCAGTTGGAACATATTGCAAGGAATCTTTATTAGCCCGTCCCCTTTGATTAAGAATTACTTTGAGTAGTAGCAAAATATAGACAAAGGTGACCTGAGACATCGCCGTACTCAGGCAGATTCAGGTGAATTGGTACACGTTCACGGGAAGTTACTCTGCTATTTTTTGCCTCCATTCTGAACGGCGATAATTCTGCGCTCCCCCCCCCCCCCCCCGCCTACCAAACACCCTCACACCCCCACCAAACACACACGCACCTATACCAGGGACGATCGAAACGGTCTGAGCCTAAGATACTTCTACTGAATCTGCGCATACGTACTTAACACGAATGTAATTAGTTGTCATTCGCTAGCTTTCGGTGGAAGTTTCAAAAGTATTTGGCGAAAGGTTTCTTTTTTACAGCGCCTTAAGCACAACAGGGGTGGCATATTTTTATAAAATTCAGAATTTATTTGCCTTGCATTACTTTGAAAAAAACATTCTTCACATTCTGCAAGATATAAAAGGTTCTCGTTGTAGCGTAAATGAAAATATGGTGATTTGTCAATGGTTTGGTAGAAATGCAAAATATTTTGGCATCTGGTGGCTTTGCCGTAAACCCTTAAATATTGCAACCCTGAAATTTAGAGACCCATATCCTACTTTCGTGTCTGTCAGGAAAATTGTGAGCAAAACCAAACAATGTTTACACACAAATAAACTCTGACATCTTACACGATTTTCGTCAAAAAAATGATTAAAAGATATCAAGTCCTGTGCACACAGAGCATGCGGACCCGATTGTGCACTATCTGCAGAAACTCTCAAAATAGACACTTCCCTGAAATAAAAATTTTGTTTTTATTCTGAAATTGAATAAATGTTTGTATATATCATCAATTACCGGGATGCTGCTGGACATATATTTGCAAAAACAATTGCCAAATGTTTGACTCTGCTCAAGTTACGGTCGGTCAAAGAGTTATACAATGCACTCATGGAGATAACTGTAAAAGGTAAAGTGTCATCCAATTGATATTTAAGATAAATTCCCAAAATTTGGTGAGTGTTGCTCTGTAGAATTGCTGTTTAAAAACAATAACTCAAAACCAACCTAAAGGTTTCAAAACATGATGGGGCTTAGAACTTTTAAATCGCCCCTCGTACTGTTGACAATTTTTCGGCGGCTACTGAATTTTGATGATATTTGCGGTAAAGGCAAAAAGCGCTGAAAATATAGGTCCGCCAAATTTGATTTTCAATACATTTGCAGTAACAATTGATTAACAGAGGTTCAATAAAAAGGAGTACCTGATGAGTATTCAAAGTAATTTCCCTACCATAAATTAAAAAATACGGGTAAACCTTTTTTTTACGGGTCGACCCGAATCTGAAATATGAGTGAGACCGTATCGATGCTTTCGACCCTATTTGTACACCATTCTAAATCCTGCGTACAGACCTCGACTTATGAGAAATCTGTAGTCAGTGAGCATTGCTGGCCTGCAGCCACAGACTTTGCTTTAAGAGTACAGCAGAATCAGAAGACACATACCACGATCATGACCGGATAAACTGGTTCCCTATGCTTCGCAAAAGACCGTATTAACCACAGTGTATTGCTAATTCCAGTTCTTGTACTACAACCTGATTTTTTTTATTTTTGAAAAAAAAAATACACCTCTTGCATCTGCGATTGAGACTCAGGTTATTAAATGTTGTGATAAAGTTAAGAAAAGGTTCTGGAAAATGCATTTAAAAAACCCCCAAAAAACCCTGAAATCTAGAGAAATTTGTGCGCTCAGTCTGTCCACATATGGGTTTTCTGCTGCGTACGCTATATTATCCCACATTTTTGTCAATTTTATTTTACATATGTTATTGATTTTTTTATGCTTTTTTTGTTTGTTTATTTTTCTCCCAACAGGAGGTTCTTTTTATATTACATGTAATAGCCAAAATACTTTCTTAACTCTTTACGTCTGAACAATATGGTAAGTATCCATTGCGGTATTGCCAGAAAGTGTCCGATGCTCTCACTTTTTTCTGTGAAAACATGTACGTAAGATTAGGCACAAACTTTTATCAGCAAATCGTGGGTATTCAAATTGTGCTCCTCTCAGTGTATCGGACTTGATTTAATTTTGCTATAAGAGAGACCTCATGTTGTCTCCTAGCTGACATTACTAAAGCGCTGAACTCTGGATGACCTCTTGAATAATGACAATAAGTATTTTTATGGTATGGTCAATAATACATATCCAATAAATTTCATTTAAGACCAGGATTATTGTAAATAGTAAGTTATATAATCCTTATCAAATTCAATAAACAGTATTCTCTCTGACTAACTCTTTCGGCGCCAAAGTCGCAAAAATGCGACTTTGCAAACAGCGTATATCCAGATCAGCCGGCTCTTAAAAGAGCCGTCTGATCAGGATCTACACTGTTTGCCATTCAAATATGAACTTAAAAAGCCTGATTTTATGAAAAATGTCTTTAGATTGTTAAAATTTCCAATTACAAATGTGTCGTCTGATGATTTGAGCAGACGAAAATTTGTCGTCTGAAACATTTGGCGCCGAAAGAGCTAAGCTGTCTTCGCTAGACAAATGTCCATTCAGCCTCTAAAACCCCCATTCCACTGGACGGCGCTTCGACTGCGCTTCAACAGTTTGGTCCGTTTGACTCGAAGCAGAAGCTACAACAGCGCAGTAGGGTCGAGTCGGGTAACCTCAGCCAGCAGGTAAATTCGGACATACCATTGCAACAGTGAAAATCCAGATGAGCCGTCTCATCAGGATTTTCACTGTTTGCCCAGTTTATTTTGTTTTAATTCCAAACGACTGACATATAAAGGAAACAATGTCGCTGTCCGAATTTACCCGACTTGTCCCTAGAAGCTTCTAGGTCTGAGCAAAAGCGTGTCTGCAGTGTTATGATCTCCTTAGCACGGCACTTGTTTTTGACTTTGCTCAAAACTGACGTAGCGGAATTGCCGTGGATTCAAAGGGCAACAAATGCGTTGTTACAGCGCAGCATGAAATATATGAACGCATCATAAAATCATGAGCGCAGCAGACCCGAGGCAGCAGCGCAAGCAACGCAGCACCAGCACAGCGGAATCTCACCGACATTTCTTGTTTCATTTTCATATATTGAAGAACGAAGTCTCTCATTTGTGGGTCAGCGTGTCAAAAGTTTAGCCTCCTGTCTGCATACAACCAAGGACGGACCCAGAACCTTTTGGGCCTCCTCCTTCCGGTTTTGTTCTCTTCGATTCGCGGGACACATTAGCTGACATCAAGTTAGAGATGCTCATGTATTAACTTGCAAGCGCAGGCGTCCCCAATCGAGCCACCTCAGTCCCTGCCTTTCGAGAAATGCGACAAACAAGGGCATTAGGAAAGAGATGACCGTTGCATCAAGGACCCGTAAAAAAACAAAACAACTGGAAGCTTAACTCCGCTAAAACTCATGTCACTATGACAAGTCAGTCCAAGTCTAGAATAATTTAGCATTTTTACCAGATATACATCAAATGGAATAAGATTATTTGTGTAATGCTAGAGAACCAGAATCAACACTGAAACACTGACTGACTAGGTTGATGATATCCTCAGAGACAAATGAGCCGCGACGCGAGAAAACCAACAATGTGGTTGTGCGCCCAGCGCAGACTCAGATCAGCCTGGGCATCCGCCCAATTCGACCACACTCTTGGTTTAGTGCTCAAATGGTAGCTAAGGGTCTAAGCTACCGTCATGCGGACAGCGAAGACTCTGATCAGACTGGGCGGATGCCCAGGCTGATCTGAGTCTGCGCTGGGCGCACAACCACATTGTTGGTTTTGTCGTGTCGCGGCTCAAATTATTCACCAGCAGCGATATTGGCTCCGTGGTTCTTATATAAACGTATCAATACTAAATTTAGTTCGACAGACGCGTGTTTCTGTAGTTAACTTCTTCATTGTCGCAAAATCCCAAAAGTTTTAAAGAAAAGAGATAAAAGACAGGTCTCGGCAGGCCACGAGCATCCCTCTCCGAGCCACACTTATTCTCGTATTACGCGGGACACATTAGCTGCAGACGTCAGGTAAGAGAAGCTCATATATTAACTCGCGAACGCAGGCGCCCTCCGTCAAGCCACCTCAATCCCTGCGTCTCGAGAAAGTCGACAGAGGAGGGCATTAGGAAAGAGATATCCAATGCAACAAGAACCCGCGAAAAGCCAAACAAGAAAAGAAAAAAAAAAAAAAAAAAATAAAAATGGAAGCAAAGATCCGCTAAGATTCATGACAATATGACAAGTCAGTCTTAGGCTACGTTCGGGGTTCTGCCAATGGTGACATTAGTTATTTTGCCAAAGGTGCCATTGGTAGCCAATGGTGTCTGAATCTGAATCTGAATCTGAATTGTTTATTGGTGATACGCCAAAATTGACAATCTTTCACCAGGGGGGCGTGACTGGAGGAAAATTAGTCCCTAGCTCTCACGAGAGATGAGAACTTTGACACACAATCATCTGACATTTCAGCAGAGAAAATCAGGGAATCAGGGAGGTCATTCCAGTCCCTGATGGTCTGGGGAAAGAAGCTACATTTATATGCATCTAAACTAGCAGTGGGTATCTGAAATGCCATGGAAAGTGTCATTGCTAACCGTAAAATCCTGGACGGAAAATGGTGTCATTGATACTATTGTTAGAGCCAATGGCGTCAATGGTACCATTGGTAGAGCCAATGACACCATTACAGAGCCAATATTTTTCTATAATGAGAATTCTTTAGTTCTTCTTATTGCAGGGGCAACATATTCTCCTTTCTCAACTCGATCGTTTATAATGGATTCACTTAATTGCCATATTAAATGACGAACTTTTCCCGCGTTGGTAATTTTGCCCACGCCCTGAGTTGTCCGCAATATTGGCAGCCAATGGTCGGCAATACTGACACCATTGATACCAGTGGTAGACCCAATGGTGCCAATGGTGAAACTCTGAACGGCATTTGCGTGCTAATGGTGACATTGTCAGACCCCGAATGCACCCTTAGAATAATTCAGAAAGTTTACCAGATATACGTCAAATGGAATAAGATTACTTTATATCAGTATTTATATCTGTATTTAAGTCCCGTTCTCACTGTCCCGGTTCTGGTCCCGGTACACCCGATGAAGGAAAGCCGGTATACCGTGATGATCCGGGGTACTTTTCCTATGAAATAAATTGCGTTCTCACAGTGCCGATGCTACCCCGATGTATCCCCGGTACTCTTTCAGTTTGACCCCGGAGTAGCTAGGTTAATTCCCGGTTTAGCCACGCAGTACTTACGGTGCAGGACGGTGTGTCCCCGGCTTATCCCGGTAAAGCCCGGTGTGACCCAGATTGTCCACGATGGTGTCCCGGTAACTACCGGTACCGTTCGGTCGTGCCACGGTTATACGCCGGTGGCGACCCGGTGACGCGCCCGTATTACTAGAAACTATAAAACCAGGGCAAAATGTACCGCAACATCAGTTCTCGTTAATCTCTAGATCGCATATTTGCTACCGCAATGCCCGCAAAGAAGAAACTGCGAAGAAGGTGGTGCCAGTAGTGGATCCATCATCAGACGAGATTTCTGGTAGTGATCGATCAACTATAGCTGGGGATGCATCATCTGGTGTCTGTTTCCCTTCATGTTTATGAGGCAGTTCATCATGTTTCATGTGAATTCTTCATAAACTAAAACTACACTGATTTCATCTGGACTTTGCATTATTTGATACATACCGGGACATTTCACCTTGTGTCACCGCACCTAAACCGTCTTTAACCGTAGTGGAACTGGGGTCATCCCGCACAAACCCTGTTAAACCGGGTCAGACCGTTATAAAACGGGGATCAAAATGCCAACCCGTAGTAGCACCGCCATTTTCCGGGTACAAGCGGGGCTTAACCGGCTAATAAAAGGCTCATACCGTGCCAGTCCCTGTCTCCACCGGCTAGAAAGGGACTATACCGTTCCTAACCGGGGCTCTGCCGGCCCAAAACCAGGGTTCACCGGGGTCTACATCGCACAGGAATGCTACTGTTTATCACGGTAGAGGGACGTAGAGACCCGGTAGAGACACGGACGTTCCCGAAATTTGCCGGCATCACCCCGGATTAACCCGGTTCTTTGCATCTTAGCCGGTGACTCCCGGTCGTATCTAACATTTTAAAACAACCGGGGCCATTAGCCAGATCAACACGGTTCATTACGGTTCGTCAAGAATGTCCACGGTGCCGCCAAGGTTGTAACCCGGTTCGACAAGGTTCATCCCGGATCACTGAACAGGGATGAAACGGGGTCTCAAACCGGGACAGTGAGAACAGGCTTAAAGTAGTGACCCCAAAGCGAGAGAACCAGAATCAACACTGAAACACTGACTAACTAGGTTGGTGATATCCACGGGTGACTAGCTAGGTTGGTGATATCCTCGGGGACAAATTGTTCACAAGCAGTGATATCGGCCCAGCGGTTCTAATATAAACTTATCCACACCAAAGTTAGTGCGACAGACGCGGGTTTCTGTATTTAACTTCTTCAGTGTCGCTAAACTCCAAAAGTTTGAAAGAAACGAAATGAAGGGCAGGTCGCGGCAGGCAACGAGCATTCCTCCCCGTGCCATACTTAAGGTGGTGATAATCACTGATTTGGGACAAAGACAAAAATCAGCATAAAATACTCAAAATAACACTGATCTTTCCAAAACTTAGCAGATGCCTTCTTTATGTTGTTTCTCATAACTTAGAATCCCAAAATGCAGCATTTGTTAATGTTAAATAGTGTTTTTATAAGGAAAGATCAAAGGGTAATTTCCTGCGAATAAATCTGAAAAAATAATATCGTTATTGAAAATATACTTAGAGCTTAGAGTACCTTGTTGCATAATGGAGAGCGTCCTAGCAATTATTTTTTCAAACTCTTTCACACATTATCAGGCTGAGCAGATGAAAAAAGATGCAGTCTGTGTCCAAATTTTTTTGTCAAAACACACAGGTGAAACAGGTGAGACTATTTTAACAAGGTTGAACAATTTCATCTACACACCACTGATCATGTCAGTAATGTATTATTTATACTGTAGGTGTTAACATAGGTATGCTTGCCTACCCTATATTTAATAAATGCGTCCAGTGTACATTTACTTTGTACATGGTTGAACATTAGAGAAAAAGCTACCATTTTCATCTGGTCTACATTACAATTTGAGAAAGAGTTGGAATAAATAATTGCTAGGACGCTCTTCATTATGCAATAATGCACCTTCAGCACTACGTAAATTTTCAATAACGATTTTATTTTTTCAGATTTATTCGCAGAAAATTACCCTTTGATCTTTCCTTATAAAAACATTTTTTAAAGCAGCATGTACGTCTATTTTGTATTCTAAACTGTAAAGAACAACAAAAATAAGAAGTCTGCTAACTTTCAGGGAGATACATCACTTTTTTATGGTTTTATGCAGATTTTTACATTTACCACAAATCACCACCTTAATGTCAAATTAAATTAATAAAAAAATAAAATAAAAATTTAATAAAATAAGGAAATAAAATATTAATATAATTAAAGCTGAAAATTATAAATAGGAAATAGTTAAAGTCAGAAAGATAAAAAGTAATAATAACTGATAACAGTAAGAGATAATACAAGAGATAATACAAGAAATTATGAAAATATTTTAAAAAATATATATTCAATTTTCAAAATTTCTTTTTCTCATATGTTTTTTATTTTTCTCTTCTTTTTCCCTTTCAATTTTATTTTTGTTTTTATTTTTTTTGTCTATTTTACTGCTTTTTAACATTATATAAGTATTCTTAGACTGCTAATCAGAAAATTATAAAATACATTGTTCCTATCTCTTACATGTTGAAGGTTTTACTTGAATAATTCACGCACGAACCTCAAGCTCAGCACTGTAGTATTTATGATTCTAATAATGAAATGATTAGAAGATGGCATTAACATTCTTATATTTAATCGAAATGTCGCACCAAATGAATCTTTTTGACCATTTGATGGCTTGTCCATTTGACGCGCGAAATGTGGTCTTTCGACGAAATGTCCTTTAGAAGAATTGTGCTTTAGACGAAATGGCTTTAGACAAACTGTCTTGCACCCTCCCAAGGCGGTGCTTCTGGTGTGACATTATTTTAGAGTCAATTCTGTTCCTGTCGGCAAGTCACCCAGAGGTTGCATTGTCTGGTGATATACATCGGTATATGTTAATTGCGATGAACCGTGCTATTGATCTTATTAGATTAATACCCATTGACGCATTCCATTTAGCAGTAATAAATTCTTCTCCAATCATATTCGTTTTAAAACGAGCATAACTTTCCCTCCATTTGTCACGTCCGTTAGAAAATCTCGGTATATTTACACAAGCCGTTATACGGATCATAAACTTTCATTACTCGTGTGATATTAATATTTCTAACAACAATTTAATTAAAGATAAAGAAACCGCCTTCGATTTTTTTAGGTATTTATTGTAACAGAAATTGACAGACACGTCAAACGCCAATAAAAGTGATTTTACCAATAATTTGCTGGTCGGGTATCAAACTTCAATGTGCGCGTCATATGAAGAGGCATTCTGGTGACTGCGCGCAAAGAAATGACTCAGATCAACCAGCACATCCTAACAGTCTGACCAGATACTTACGGCTCTTTTAATTTGACAACGTTTGAGATCTCATAAAGTGAAATTTAAAGTGGAAATTCTGAGCTGATGCTGTGCGTACACTGTGTATGGTGTCGTTCCATGTGATACGGCTGCAGCATTGATGCTTGTGTTAGTTGCAAATCTAAGAAATGTACCCTTACACATTAGTTTCCAGCGGGCGCATTGCGTCACAATGACCCGATATTGACGTCCACCTAGCGTAATGACGTCTCACTGACGCCATTACGACGTCATTTGGACGTCATGTACTCGCATCGACATCAATAAGATGTCATTTCGACGTCATGTGCCTGGTGGGTATGTGTTGTAGATATGGGTGATGACATAGTTCCAACAACTAATCAACTATGACGGGGTGGGGTCATGTGTTTGGCGATTATCTAACAACTTTGAAGGCATTTCAGTACCAAATATTTGACCGTCCTATATGCCATCGTATCGGAACTACAGGTTTTCTTCGGAATAAATAAATAAATAAATAAGTTAAGTAATTTATTATCTAATAAACATGATAAACTACAGTTTTTGATTAATCATTTCACATTTTTGTTTAATTATTGCCAATTAATTTATTTTCATATTTCTTAAGTCATTCCATTTTCTTTTTGCCGAACAGTTTTTTTTCTAACAAACTATTTGATATGTAAACGTTTTATAATGATATAAATGGGATCCTAAACCCCTTAAATCATCATTTTGTGTCCTTTCAGTCGAAATATGAGCAAATCCAGGCCAAATGGCAACTTTTCATTGTCATAATAAAAACCTTCGACGCCCGGAGATTTCAAGAATTGGACGGACACACGGCGCCAAGTGTATGCAACTATGGTTACGTAGAATTGAACTGAACTGAACTGAAAAGATTTCAAGAAAACCGCTGGAAAAGAGGGTGAGATCGACTTTCGCCCCTAAATTGGATGTATAAAATCGAAAGTACAATCGATAGGGAAGATAATACACAGTTCAGAGCCACACCCAGAATGCCACTCAAAGTCACAGTCACAAACAAAATTGCACCTAGTTCAATGTCTTACATAAGTCCGTGATTTTACCTTACAGTTAATGAAGTGATGTATACCTGTTCAAAGTAGGCGTGGTTTTCGGAACTATCTTTTAGCTAGTCAATGCATGACAATTGTTTTTGTCGTGACATCAGAGGTCACTGCGCAGGGTTCATCCACTGTGACCAAGAAGTGTGCGCGTAGATTTTTTTTTTCGATTTTTTTTTTTACAACTTTTCCGCTGTTTTCTCTCCTTTTCTCTTTCTTCTTGTTTGCATTTTATTGCGCATTTATCTCATATTTTTGTTTTGTCCCTGCTTGTGTGATTAGTTCAGTAGGGCTATTGAAAGAAGGCAAGGCCATTTTTCAATTTTTTTTTCTTCTTCAGTTTGTGTCCTCCCAGTATGTTTTTAGTACTGATACTAAAGGCATGCAAGGGACATGATATTGGACTTGCAATATTAATAAGGTGCTTCAATATTATGGCAATGAGGGTCGTTCAAAAATTCATTGTCAGCAATATCGCAAAAATACGCTACGGCTGTGGAAAGGATAAAGTCTTATAATGTTGGGGTACCGTCGTATAAGTTCCAAAAATTGGGTCACCTGAAATAATTACCGTAACTGGACAGTATAGAACAGATTCACTTTACAATGCAGTAATGCGTCCAAACGTTTCAGAAGGAATGGCAAACAGTGGAGGCCTTGCTCCTTTGGGAGCAGTCTAATCTGGATCTGAGCTGTTTGCTCAGACCTGTATGTCCCAACGCTTAGAATTTTATGATATTTGAGGATAATTGTGAGATAAGTCCTGTTTATTCAGCATTTAAAGAACAGGTATGACAAGGGCCGTTTTAGCCTGGTATTCGGCCCATGTATTTAGGTCCTGGCTTTGTGTATGGCAAGGTACATAACCGGTACATTACTTTCACCGTGATGTTTTATTACTTGCCCATTCCTGAAATACATGGGCCTGGAGAAGTATCTTCTTGGGACCCGATATAAAGGTTCCCTCAGGAAGGTCAGCAAAGTTCAATTTCCCCTCTTTTACTAGGAACCAGTTATCTGACCTCTGGCAGAAGTTCACAGACAGGTCATATTTATGTAATAGTTTACAAACAGCAGTTTTACAACTCTGGCTATTGCTTATCAGATATCTAAATACTGAAGGTTTTGAAGCTGGTAATATAATGTGTATAGATGTCCCAGAAATATCAGTTCGTAAAAAATAAATCCCGTAAACAATTTAAAAACTGGGCCTTTGAGCATTTAACATAATTATTTTCATCAAGGTTTATACATCTTCAGGCATTAGTCTTATCAGGGTCTACATCCTAAAGCAGCAGTCTTATCAGGGTCTACATCCTTTAAGAGCAGTCTAATCAAAGTCGCCATCCTAAAGGAGCAGATTTGTTAGGTCTTCATCTTAAATCAGCAGTCTTGTCAGGGTCTTCATTCTAAAGAAGCAGTCTAATAAGAAGTCAGTATCCTAGCAGTCTCATTAGAATCTACAATCTAGAGGAGCATCAGGGTTTACATCCTTAAAGAGCAATCTTATCAGGGTCTTCATCCTAAAGAGAAAGTCTTATCAGGGTCTAAATCCTAAAGCAGCATTCTCATCAAGGTCTACAACCTGAGAGAGCAGTCTTATCCAGCGGGGTCATCATCCTAAAGGAGCAGTCTTATCTGGGTTTACATACTAAAGGAGCAGTCTAAAAATGGTCAATATCAAAAGAGCAGTCTCATTAGGGTCTGCATTCTAAAGGAGCATCAGGGTCTACATCCTTTAAGAGCAGCCTTATCAGGTTCTTCATCCTAAGTGAAAAGACTTATCAGGATGTACATCTTAAAGAAGCAGTCATTTTAGTGTCTCCAGCCTAAATGAGCAGTCTTATCAGGTCAGGTCCTAAATCCTTAAGGAGCAGTCTTATCAGGTCAGGGTCTACATCCTTTAGGAGCAGTCTTATCAGGTCTGAGTCTTCATCCTTACGAAACAGTCTTATTAGAGTCTACATCCTTAAGGAGCAGTGTTATAAGGGTTTACGTCCTTAAGGGGCAGTCTTATCGGGTCAGGGTCTACGTCTTTAAGGAGCAGTCTTATCAGGTCAGGTTCTAAATCCTTAGGGAGCAGTCTTATCAGGTCAAGGTCTGTATCCTTAAGGAGCAGTCTTATCAGGGTCTACATCCTTAAGGAGCAGTCTTATTAGGTATACTGCCTAAAGGAGCCGTCTAATTCTATGTTCTAAATGAGCTCCCTGGTCGGAGTCTTCATCCTAAAGGAGCAGTCCTATCTGGGTCTTCTGCTTTAAAAAGTTGTTTATTCAGGTATACATCTTTAAATAGCTGTCATATTCGAGCCTACATCTTTAAGGAGCAGTCTTATCAGGGGCTACATTCTATAGGAGCAGTCTTATCAGGGTCTATACATCTTAAAGCAGCAGTCGTATCAGAATCCACTTTGTTTTCCAGTGCAGAAATGCACTGACAGAAATGCAAAAATGTAGACCCTCATAAATCTGCTTCAGTACCAGTCTGCAGTGTGATCTGGGTTGACACTGTTTTTGTAAAGAATCAGTACCTCTGTTGTTCAGACCTTTGTGTGTAACTTTTATTTCAGAGATAAATCTCAGAATTGGACAAGAATGCTGTAACTGACCACCGGCAGACAAACATTGAATGGGGTCAACAGCAGAGATATAAATCTGATTTTCCACATGCCATTAGCATGGTTTCAAGGAGTAATAAATAAACACTTTCAGCTGTGCATACCGTTAGGCAATTTTTATGCTTTGAGCAAGTTCCCCAGTCCATTAAATCCAACATCTTTCGAAATTTAGTGATAGAGTATGATATGTATATTCATTTATGATCTTGTTTTATTTAATGGACTGACACCAGTCTAGGGCCGTTTTTGACCTCAATTCAAACTCGCTTAAACGGGTCAAGGATAGCCTCAAATTTATAGACAGTCCGTAAATTTACAGACTGCCTATTAATTTATGGCTGTCATAAGCCTGTTAAAATTGCATGGTTTCTGTTGTTTATCATCTGATTGAATGGGGACATACAACAGAAATAACTTGTTTCTCCTTTGCAGCATAATTTCTGAGAGGTCTGTGTTGTTTCAATAATTTGAAAGAAAACTGTAAAAACAATTGTGTTTAGAAGCTTTCCTTTTATGAAATAAAACGGTTACAACATCTTTTGAGAGCGCTTGTTAATAGCGTTTCAAGATCCGCTAATGAGTGGGACAGCACTGCTAAACACGTGTACTAGGCAAGACCTATTCAGGTACCACACCCATTCAACTTCGCAGGGTTAGAGACGCTAAACAGAACATTTCAATGGATAGAAATAAAACGTGTAACATATTATTCCCCATGTTCTTACTCGGAAAATGAATATCCACAATTTTAGTTGTCTATGAGTGGAGATATATAGTGCGGACGCGATAAGTTGGCAATGTTATTATTTTGTGTTTATTTTGATTTGGTGACTGATTGGCTATATAGCAGAGTTCAGCTTATCCAACTCAAGGGAATGAAAGAATAAATTTTGAATAATTTTGTTCTTAACACTATTGTTGTCGATGATATTTCTTAAATTAGAAGCAGTTCCAGACTTTAAGCTTTCAAACATTGTCATTTGGATAAATTAGAAGTGCCAGTAGACCGTAAATTTTCTTCATCACAGTTACATGAACTGCACCGTAAGGATAGTACAGGTGATGTTGACATTAAAAATGTAAACAAAACATTGCCACTTTAGCGCGACTCACCTATAACCATTTTTATGTTGAGATGACTGGAAAATGACAAGAAACAGCTTGTTTATTATTATTATTATTATCATTATTATTACTTTTTATTATTTATTTATTTATTTTTTTGTTTTTCTTCAGAAAAAGTGAAATTAGGTGTAATCCAATTAATGTGCACAGCTGAAATTTTCTCACGTTCCTAGGGTCAAGTCCGGTAAATTCGGACAGCAGGTAAATTTGGACAGTGACATTGTTTCCTTTAAAACAGTGAAAATCCTGATCATCATGAGCCGTCTCATCTGGATTTCCACTGTTTGCAATTTTATGGCCGAATTTACTTGCTGTCCGAAGTTACCCGACGCGACCCTAACTCCCTTATCACGCATATCGCAAGTTGTGCTAAGATTGAGCTGTGCGTATTAATGAGATGAGGTATTGTAAAGCCTAAATGCAAGATAAACTGGGCAAATGTGCCCCAAATTAGCAGACTAGAGTAAAACTCGAGGTGCAGGATGAAAATAAAAATACGTTGAGAATGTGGAAAAAATCACATAGGTTTAAAGGCTCAAAAATATTAATAGAAAAGAAAAAAAACTGAGCTGATTTTCATTGTTCAAAGGACCTCTGACGGTTGTAATGTTAATTTGCCTATAAAATTAGTCAAAATTAAATTTTTGATATACCCAAGAATTTCTCTTGAAATTTGTTGATCTCAACTTCCCCTAACTGGCTATGAATTTAATTTCTGCTTTTTTAGCACATAAACTTCAATTTTGGTGGAAAAAGCTAAATTTTATAATTAAACGTAATAGAAACAGGAAAAGTTTTTTCAAGATACTTCCCCCCCCCCCCCCGTGCCTCAGCTAGCCACTTTGCATGTATGTGTGTACTATCATAATACACATTATATGTGAGTGGCTTGCTGAGGCACGGGGGGGGGGGGGGGGGGAAGATAGTCTACAGCTGAAAAACTGAAAAAAGTGGGTGGGTTACTTACACCCTTTATATCTAAAAATAGGCTAAAGTCCGTAGTATTGAAAAAATATTGCATGATATCAGTAACAGTAGTGTGTACGTCAGTTTTAGCTTAGTCATCAATTAAAATTTCGATATATTACAAAAAGTGAAAAATGGACTTATTTTCAGAGACTGAAAAATTCACCTACCCCACTTGATAAAATCATTTTAAGTTAGTCTAGAGGCATGATAAGTTTTCAAAATTACTGTTAAAATGTCTTTATAGTACACACGTCTACATATTAATGCCAAATATTTCAACTTTTGCTGCCCGAGGAAGGTGCAATAATTTGTCGAAAAATAGGCAAATATGCATTGATACTGTCAGAGGTCCTTTACATTTTTCCGTGACAAATTTTCTTGTGAAAACAGCACTTGAATGGCGACAAAGATCTGTTTTATATATTGGGGTGCTTGTTTCAAAGAAATCGTTATTTGTTTAGCTCCTATAGGAGAAAACGCGGTGACATCATCGATAAGGATTTCCAAGGTATTCCCCACACTGGTTGGCAAAAAGTCGATAATCAATCACGCTATATTGAACGTTTATTGGGTAATATTAAACTATGTAATTAATTATGCCGTGTATTTTGCGCATTATGATGCATATTTTTATGATAACGCTTAGAAATGTAGGTATTTTAGTGTGAAATATTGTTCTATTCTCTCTCCTAATTCATTCCACATGAAGTGCTTTTAGATGTACGTTTTAGCATGGACACTCTAAAATAAGGTGTCTGTATCTGGTGTACATTTTGAAACTAAACCGGTTGTTTATTGTTTATAATGAATGTATCCGGTATTCAGCGGGTCTTTTGATAAGGAATATCTTTAATTATCATATTTCAAAGAACGCCGCGGGTTTCCTATAGTGACAATGTCATATTAACTTGTATAACATAACCAACTGTTTTGGCGGTGTGGCTAATTTAAATATCAAATAAATCTCGATTATTATAATCTGATATTTTAACATAAGTGTGCTTGCCCGCTTATAAAATAAAAAGAGCAAACAATGAGAGAGAGAGAGAGATAGAGAGAGAGAGAAAACAATTTATTGTTTAGATGTCATGAGCTCGGACTAAATACATGTACTATGGTAATTACTGCATTTCAAAACAGAGAAGATTCTCTGTTTATATATTATCCTTTACCGTTTTATCAAACCATTAGAGAGAGGGAGAGAGAGAGACGGGGGGGGGGGGGGGAGACTGAGAGAGAAACAGACAGAGTGAATTTGTTGTTTAGATGTCATATGCTCGGAATAAATAATGTGCTAATTACTGATAGTAATTTCAAAACAGAAGGTTCCGCGCTCTGCTTATAAGTGTATATTATCCTTTACCGTTTTATACCATTCTCTTTTGAATCGCAGTCATGAATATAAATTCTTTTACTTGTTTATATTTTACATTTCCCTATCCCTAAATCAGATCAATATGTTTTATTAATCTTGCATTACTTCTCGTTGGATACAAGTTTCTATATTGTATTGTCTTTCATTTTCTATTACCCGTGTTCTGTTTAATAATCACCTTGATTGTCGAAAAGGTTTAACGGTTAAAATACTGATCTTTAGTACCTCCGATTTATTGTATTTTTATTTCATTTATTTATTTTTCTTTTTAAGTCAAAGTTATTAAGAGAAATAGTCCTGTTCCGAAGCGAGTCAATGTATGTCGAGTAATTAAATAACTTTAAATAATATTAAATAACTCTTTTTTTTTTCTCGCGACAAGCGATTAAAACAATATTTGCACTGGTTTTATCGGTTTCTATTTATTCGCAGCTTTATAAACTATATTTTACGCATTTCAGAGGTTAATTTTCTGCAAAATCCCATAGAAGACCATCGCTATCTTTTTGCCAACCAATCTACCCACGTGATCATCCGATGACGTCACTCCGGGGATTCCCGTTATCTCCTATACCCATTACTCTTGAAAAGCAGTCATAACTTTTGGATAGTAATAAATAATGATTGATTGGCAAGTATAAATAGAAAAACGGGAGAATATTTGCAGTACCGCAATAACCTGAAGTGCAAAAAAAAAAAAAAAAAATAAAAAATAAAAAAAAAAAATAATAAAAAAAAAATAAAAAAAAATAAAAAAAAAAATAAAAGAAAATAAAATCTGCAACACACGACCATGAAAAGTGCCACTCTCCTGAAGTCCACATTTGACTCTTTTCCTTCCTTCGATGAACCCGGAAAATGTAAAATGCATAAAGCAAGCATGTAAAATATAAAACGCGGAGCTGAAACAACGCAAAAAGTTATTCCGAGTATACCTAGATAACCACCAATATATTTTTGAAGCTCGTCTCTCCTGAAAAAAAATGTTTTGTCCAAGCTATCATTATATCGCGAATTAAAATACTTGGGGCAACCGCTGTAGGTCCAGATTAGGCGCCTCATCTGGATATGCGCTATTTGAAAATATATAGAGGATCTTACATGAGTGCTCATGTATAATTGAATTTATTAAAAGAGTTGGGGAAACAGATAAGATGCGAGACTCTGCCGAGCATCTTATCATTTTCACCTTCGAGTTTAATAGCGAGCACCGCGAGCGGGGCCCGAAGGGCCCGCTAGCCCGAAGGGCGAGCTCTTATGGTAGGACATTAGTCAAAAGAAAATGTAGATGATGTTGCATATGTTGCTTCAGAAAACCATCGTTCGATTTCTCGACCGGAATTTACCTCCATATGGGGGCTGCCATTATGAATAAACAGGAAGTTTGATCGATTTCATAGTTACTATTCTTCGTAGACACAAAGATAAACACATTCTTATTTACAAAACCTGATATGTGTATGTAAATAATTTTAACGTTCGACCGGAAGTTGAAAAATAAGTCGTGATGCAATCGTAACACTTCGGTCAATTCCATAGGCGAGGATGTCCGATTGCTGCGACGTTGACGGGTTACCGTAAAAAAATCCTGCATCGACATAGAACAGAATAGAATATACGGCCCTTCATAAGGGCTACAGCGATGCTCGCCAATAGGCAGTGCCTATTTTCATATTAAATTTAATGATACAGGAACACGAATGCAAGATTCTATTTATCATATGACGTTAACATCGCATTTTATTAGCACATTCTGCACTAAAACGTCATGATGTCGCCATTAGGAAACGCGACGTTTTATGGACGTGAACGCATAACGTTACGACGTAATTTGCATATTTAATTAAGGTTAAGGTGAGGTGGGAGTAATTCAGCGCCGCCGTGCGGCAATTTCTGTCGCTACGTGACATAATGACGTCAAACGTTCCGTTTGATAAAAACAAGATGGCGGCAACGTTAGCTGTCACTACATGATAGCTCACAAAATGCAAGGAGGCCGAGTGCTGGGTGAATTTTTAAAGGCAACAGAAAGTGCCATATAGAAGAAACTGAAGAAAGTATAGTTAGTTTTCCGTGAGGAAGACTTCTTGCGGGAAAACTGACAGCTTCAGTCTTAGTCTATTAGACGGAGTTCGCAGCTGTTGAGTTGCAATAATTGTATTGCAAATTTTCATACGACACAAAAAAGCCTCAGAATCGTACAAGGAATAGTAGATCATTGTCTACACTTCGACCACGAATGTTACAGTTAACATGGTAGCAGCCATGGACATTTGTTTTCATACTACATGCACCTACACGCCTAAAATAATAATCGGCAACAAATATGCCAAATTTCAGTTGTATTAAAAATTCTTAGACTGTCCCTATCATTTCAACAACGCAAGGCAGCCATATCAATGTCGATGCAATGTCGTCCGAATCTTTTATCGACGTTGATACGATAATTCAACGATCTGTTCTGTCAATAAGCTAAAAACAACGTGGTGTTTCTTTTTTTGGCTTGCGATGACGGTCGCAAGCCAGTATTCAAGTGCTTTAGTGATACCGAGTTATTTTCGGAAGAGACGATACGTCACGCTTAGTCGGAAAATACCAAGACAGCCTATTTTTATCCATATCCGATTTACCTCATCTGCTAAAAAATAACAGACGGAAAATCTATTTTTGATAGTGCCTGTACTTTGTTTTTGATATTTACGTTAAAAAGCACGTTTTTCTTTCACAAGTGCCTTGAACTTGGCCACATATCTTTTGCTTTTTATAAACTGATTGCATAAAAATGAAATTCTTAATTTAATGCAAAATATTTGGCTTTGCATCCTTAGAAATATACTAAAAGTAAAAATTATGCAAAGACCAGGAACTGAAACAATCAAAATCCAAATCCAGCCCTCAAACCATAGTTGGAAACAACTAAGATTACAAATAATCAAGATACAGAGAACATATGGCCAACCGAGTGAGCAGCTTGCTCCCAAAAGGTGGCCACTCAGCAACCCAAACCGAACCAAAAATAATAATAACATACATAAGGTAAAACATCACAGTAACTCTGACACCAAAAACAGGCAACAAAGAACCACAACAGAACTACCGCCTTGGAACGGTCAGTAATGAAATACTGGGGGGCTTAAATCGATTTTACAGGCCCAACCTCACCCTCAGTTTCTGAAGTGGTACAAAACATTTAGTTGGTTGTTCGGTTCGCATGATAACCCTCTAAAACCTGGGTAAGAAACAGTGTATATTCATAGCTTAGCTTACAAGCATTAGCTTTTTCAAAAATCATGCAGTGCGTCGCGAAAAATAGGCCTTAGGGCATCGCATAATCTGACTAGTCAGAGCAGCCGGCACACTGTCCAGAGCCGGTGCATTCTTGGGGTCTGATCAGTCTTTTTTGGCATATATATTCTTCATGATGCAGACATCTTTCATGCTGAGGATAGACTAATCAGACTGCGCTTATGTCGGAATGGGCTGATCTGTGTATCTGTAAAAAAATAGCGAAGTTCAAATTTATTCTTTTAATTTAGAAACATGCGCTTTTAACGATTTTTTCCCGTTATCACTCATCACATTTACGGAAAAAAGTATCCCATCTATCCATGTGTGTGGCTTTTATGTACAACTGACCGTGTTATGTATGTAAAAGCTGGTAATGTAGGTGAGTAATATTAACGCATACGCATTGCAACAGGCATAAGCGATATAATGTACACATAATTAGCATCTGATAAATTTCCTATTGGCCATCAACATGTTCATGAATAGCCTGAACTGGAAACCTCTTACAATGATACAGGTACAGAAAAAGGGGACAATTGAGATCCGTTAAAATTTGAATCTCGTTGAGGCCGACTGTTAGGGAATCATTGACAGCTTTATGACAATGGAGTGGTTGGTTGGATGATGTGATGATGCTGGGTATAACTTCCAGTGCCGGGACGTACTACTGATTTGGATTATAGTTGGGCAAGGGCCTACTGTGATTGCAGTAGGTGCGGGTGGGGGTTGTGTGGCCATTTTCTTGCTTTTATAACACTTTCTTATGTTGCCTTTTTACTTCACCTATACAAATGTACAGAGAAATATTTACACTCATCGACGGTTTCGTTAGATGAACCTATACTGGGCTGACGTTGTTCATACATCCATGAACAACACTCATTCATACAAGCGTAAGCGACGTCACGGATAATTCAAATAGATGATTGGCCGATGTAACGTTTGATATACGTCATGTCATAGTGGCGGCTGTTGTACATCATTATAAAACACGTTGGTTTATAACAATTCTTCGTCCTTTCCTCGGCGTTAAATTAGTCTGAACTTCACGAATAAGTAACAAAATTGATGTGAAAACATAGCATAAATATAAAAGACAAATTTCATTTCTCGGAAGTTCATGGAGGTATGAACGCAATGGGTTCCATGCTTTGTTGCTCCCAAATGGTGTAAAGCAAGTTATTGTCTCGAACAATAGCAGCATGCATTTTCTTCTCAGAGTGTCAAAATTGACACTGATGCCACTAAAGCCAAAAATAAACTTCAGTAAATATAAATTTATTGTCTTCTTTGATGCCAAGTTCAGATATGCCAAAATTCCATAGACATGGGTTTTAAACAGGCTTTCCTAAAATTTGATTCAAACTAAATGACTCAGCAGCCGTAAAGAAAAGACTTGAAATAGGTCCATATGGTACTTTTCCTTGAGACATGCCTAACGGCCAAAACGCGCGCGCGCGCGCGTGCGCGCGCGCGTGTGTGTGTGTGTTTAAATATTTCCTCAGTTTGTTTTTCAAATAAATTCTACACTTGTTTTTACCTCACACCTATGGATAATGCCACCATTCAAAAAGTTAAGAAATTAAATGCTTTTCTTATTAAAAGATAGCAACAGAAAGTGCACCAACAATTGGGTTCACTTCAGTAACAACTCATGAAAATTTCACTGGCTTAGCTGGGCAAGCCTTCCTTTTAAAAGGAAATTTTATCTTGACTTTTTTTTCACTTTTCTCTCTTTCATTTCCTCTTTATGTTGCAAGTGTATATCAGAGTCGTTTTATTGTATCTCCTAGACACTATGAATCCAAGCTGCCTACTATGTTTAAAGAGAAACAGGGAGAGAGAGAGGGGGGAGTCGCCTAGGTCCAGTCGTTGGAACGCTAGGTTATAGTGCAAAATATTATAGGTTCTTACTTTGGTCGGGTCAGGAATTGGAAAACTTGACTTGCCTACACTGTACAAACGACAAGTGGACAAGGAAGTGGTCAAATATCATAACACATCGAAACCCGCCCTAAAGTTGCTGCTTCTGAGAGTTTGTCAACTTGGGTGCGCGTCAGCTGTATCGGAAGACATATTGGCAATGTTTTCGATTTTTTAATTAAAACATAGTTAGTCATGACGGCTTATTTAGAGATTGTGAGAAAAGTGTTACATCTGCCTTCATCCTGCACTTTCCCGACGATGACAATCAAGTGATGAAAGTACCTGACAAATTTTGCCGGTAGCCGACAAAAAGCGATAGTTGATATGTGGCGCGAAAAGTTAAGTAACGTTAACGTCACCATGCGCAACGCTAACATTTCAGTGTAAAGAGACAGCAAGCCGGGCATTTTATGCACATTATCTCGAAAGTTAAGTCGGCGACCTACTATTTTTATTGCTTTTATATAAACTTCTATCATTTGGCCATATTGTGTTAGTTTTCGAAGAAAAAAAAATGTGTTTTGTTTTCTCAGAATGAAGGTTTTTATCCAAGAGTGACGAGCGAAAAAAGTGCGTTTTCCATAGAACGCCATTATAACGTCAGGTCGGAAAAGTGGAAAATTTGACGTTTTCGAGGTCAGATATCTTGAAAACGACATCGGCGACCCCTCTTTTTTATTACATTTTCTGAAAGAGGGACCAAAAATGTATAATATAGGAGATTATGAATAAAATCATGTGTTTTGTCAATTACTCCCACCTCACCTTAATCCACTAGTGGATTATCGTTTTTAATGCATGGCTTTATTACACTCTCAGATGCAACGTCATATGATAAAACTAGTTTTGTTCTAGGCGCTTATTTCATTTCATTCAAACAATGGATTAAACCAACATAAGGTAATCCCCTCCCTAAAGATAGAATGAAAACGAGTCCCCCTCATCCCCAACACACACACACTAAAAACTATAGATTGATAGTTGTTTTCATCTAGCGGTCCTCTGTTCGATCCAAGAGGCGGAAATATTTTCAATCGTAAACGGGGTTCCATCGCACACTGCCTTTCATTATCGCCTTTCAACCGTCCTAATATGACTGAAATACTGTTGAAAAGGACGAAAAATCGCAAGTCGTCCACCCATCCATTTATTTTTTCACTACGGTCAGTTAACCTAACAACACTATTCCTGGGCAGGCTTAGACCTCCTAAGCGGTTAACCAGTACTAAGTGCACATACTTTCGCCAGTAACTGACAACTGCTCTTCTTGAATCAGCGGAAGGAGAAACGAAAGTATGTGGCCAGACCGGGATTCGAACCCAGGACCTCTGACTTACGAGTCAGGTGCCCTACCGATTGCGCTACTTTCAAAAAGAAACAGCCTGATAACGTCAACAATTTCTGACTGTAATACCTGTGATATTCTGTGATATAGGCCTACTGTTAGTAACAACAATAACATCAGAAACCTGACATCATTATGTAACGCCGCTTCTCATTGGATAACGTCTGGTGTTACGTCAATGAAAGCGATTGCTTTTGATGCAAAGTAACGTTAGTACATGTATGTTTGATAAGAATTTGGAACTGTATTGAAAATTGTCATTTGGGGAGTTAATTCGTCGGATTTTATGGTCGCAAACTGCGATTTTACAGCTCCTCTTCCGCATCGCCGTGAAACGAAATTTACTACCCAAAACCCAAAAATGACAATTTTGAGTTCAGTATCCCCTAAATATGAGCATGTGAGGGAAACCTGTGTGCCGCGAAAAAACCATATGACAGGGTTATAGGAAAGAAGACTACGTGGTTATATTTGATTTCCATATTTAGCACATTTGTTGAAAATTGTGTCCAACGCAAATACTAGATTTCGCATAATCAACACATTTGTTATTTGCGCCTAATTAGGAGAAAATAACTTCTCCACCTCATAAATTCAACTCAATAGATGCGATCAAAACAATTATGATCGAGTACTGTCAGCCCATTTCGGAGCAAGCCATGCCAGTCCGATTGTTTATGCAACAAATTAGCATGAATAAAAAAACGACTGGTAAAGGTTAGATCTGTTTAAGGTTTATGGGTATAACCTTCACGTTTTCCACCTTTTTTTCAAAAGAGAACAATTTCCGTGATTTTCTGTTTGCTTCCCTGGATGACGAAGCCCTTTCACAATGGGTCTACTCTTAAGGAAAGAATTTGCTCCCGGGGGAGCAAATTTTGACCTTTAATAGATGAACTTTATTGAGAAGGGAGGCAAAAATGAAAATTGCAGTTGTTTCCCCTGAATGTGTATCAATTCACCTTAATTCAAATGTAAAGCATTCAGTGTGCACAACTACAACAGAGTCAGTTCATCAAGATCTATTGAGGGAGAGGAATCCTATAAGCATTTTGCTTTCATTCCAATCCCATTAACTATTTTTTGTGTATATCTTTTGTTGCATGTGAGTGAAATTATGAATAAAATATGTTTAAACTAGGATCTATAAGAGAGAAGACTCTTACCATACAACACAGCTGCGCATGCAGTTTTGAGGTTTTGCTGTTCACAGTGTTGTAACAGGGGCGTAGCTACGAGTAATTTCATGATACGAACCATCCTGTTTTATACTTCTTATATTGTGGGGAATTTGGGCGGGGAGGGGGCGTGGGAGGCAGTGAAGTATTTCAGCCCCCAATGTATTTCAGATTGTCATCTATTTCGGAAGTTGGTATCAAAATGTTGTCTCATTTAAAAAAGATGCAAGTACGCAGATGCGATTGGAAATTTTGTCAATTTGACAAAAATTCAAATTAAATAAGCATCTGTATATTTGCGTATAAGCAGCTACGCCCTTGGGTAAGGTATTTTTCCTCATATGATTATTTGTTGAGCCAAAGTTTGACATATTCTGCCTTAAAGTCAATGGGAACACCTTCATTTTTTTCCATCAGTTTTACAAAGGGGAACAACTTTTGTAACTTCCTCATCACTAACCTCGACAGCGAGTTTCTTCCAAAAAAAATCCACTTTTAAAGAAAGACTTTGATTCCAGACAGAAAATTTTTTCCTTTGAAAGTTGACCCCTTTGATAAAAGAGGCAAAAATATAAATATGAGCCGCGACACGAGAAAACCAACAAAGTGGTTGTGCGCCCAGCACAGACTCAGATCAGCCTGGGCATCCGCCCAGTCTGATCAGAGTCTTCGCTGTCCGCATGGAGGTAGCTTAGGCCCTTAGCTATCCTTTAAGTTCTTAGCGAAGAGTCTGATCAGACTGGGTGGATGCCCAGGCTGATCTGAGTCTGCGCTGGGCGCACAACGACATTGTTGGTTTTCTCGTGTCGCGGCTCATATCAGTTATTTTCCCTGAAATACAGGCAACAGGCAAGATCTCGTTTTGTCAGGTATGTCCCGCAGTGACAGATAACAACCGAGAATTCCATTCGTTTCAACTATTTACTTTAGGAAGAAATAAAAAGCGGTATAGGTCAACTTTTTTTTTCATGGCAATTTCATATATGAAATTTCAAAACCTCTCACATATGACATTCCAAATCTCTAGGACCTGTCAGTCTTTGGCGTCATAGCTGTACAAGATTTGATAAACAGGGACAATAACTCTGTAATCAACAAATGCAAAAATTCCTTACTTTTATCAAATTTTTACATACCAAATACATGACATTGTATAATTAGTACAAAAAAGCTTCTTAAGTGAAAGAAAAATGTCCTCAAGTTAAAAAGGGGAATACATCAAACACACTTTTATGGAATATGACAAAAAAAACATATTGGAGCATAGCATCAAAACGATATGCACTGCTCCTTCTCATTGTCTTACTATATGAACATAACCAAGTTTATAAACTGTAAAAGGAGTTATCCGGAAACGAAAAAGTAAACAAAAGACGGACGGACAGACGCCAGCCAATAACATATAATACGTCCCGTTTTCAATAATATGGGCTACTCCATATCATAGCATAAATCAAATTTCAACTTGATTGGCTGTAAATTTTAGGAGTTGTCTGGAAATGAAAATGTAACAACGAACGAACGGACGGTGGGACGGATGGACGGACGCCAGCGCCATATAAAAGCATGTCCCGCATTTTAAACATATATAATATCCCGACTTCGTAATTAAGTCTATTCTGACCAGAGTCTCCTGTGCGTTTCATTTTTAGTTCACATCAGTTGTATTAGGTGTACATTGATGTGGAAAAACTGTTTCGTGTCTATGATAATTAGACCTCAGTTTATTGGAGCCGTTGAGGAAAATTCTTGCAGCGTAGTGCCTTTGTCCAGCGTTCCACGTCTAACACAGACTGAACTTCAAACAAAAGTCCCGAACTGTCATGAGTTTTCGCAATTTCAAACTGATTTATACTCTCGTGTGTGTGTTTTACCACAACATCACTACAGTTGAAGCAACCATACTGAAACGAACACTCGGCATCTCTGTAAAGGACAGCGTAATGTTTTGGGCAATCTTCCACGATTTTCATAAACACGTTTAAACGCCATGTGCTTGTTCCGTCTCTGAGAATTAGGTCGAGGTTCCCATGGCAACTCGTTTTGGCCCGTTTCGGCATGTAGCGACAGTGTTGAAGTACTCTACATAGTGCAACTTCCTGTCTTGAAATTCTTGGCATCTTATTCATTTTATACTGTTTGTGTGTTTATTGTATTTATATTCTGTTGCTGTTCCTCTGGTATTAGCGTTTACCATATTCTTCCGCCTTTCATAAATATGATTTGTTTTTCTATTCTAGCAATAAAATTCCTCCCCACAATCCTCTTGTTATACAGTCATGTGCCTGTGTATTCGTCCCAAGAATAGCACAATATTAGCAACTATGTGTACATGTAGCAGTTGAACAGTACTGTAGCTTTGTTTCTAGCAGATTAAGTTCACCAGTCGTTATTCAGCCATTCGAAGATACGTCTCTCCTAGAGTTTCAGTCGTTTTACTTACTGAACCTTTATGAATTGTTCTTCTCCTCAGAGGACTGTTTTGTTCCTTATTTCTAATTCACTAATCTACAGAATCCTACACAAGCAATGAATTTGGGTATTAAAATAATTTCTCTTTATTTTTCATGAAAACGTATGTTACATGAAATCTTTAAAATCGCTTCCTCAATTAAATGAGGTCTGAGAAAGGTTTAGTCTTTTATAACACAAACTGCGAGTATTCCTATGGCAAGCCAAACGCAACAATAAATTTTCAAACCTAGGTTAGAGTTTCAAACTTGTATTTTTGTATTTTAGATCTTCTATCCTAGGTTTTAAATTTTCAGACCTAGGTTATTTACTTTTCAAAACCTAGTCTGGAAAAAATATTTCTTATACCACGGTTTAAACTTCTAAAATTAAATTTGAAAATAACCAAACGGTTGAAGACTCTCAAGGAGTGGTTATTTGAAACTTTAAGTTACACTGTGGTTTAGTTCTTTTTTTTTTTACGAAACTAGGTTTTGAAAATTGTAAACGTAGGATTGAAGATTTAAAACCAAACTTTGAAGCTCAAAGCTAGATTTAAAGTTTTTAATTCGAGGTTTGACAACTTATTGTGCATTTGGCTTGTCATATTTTCCCCTTTCTGAACTATGCAATATTACCTTTTGAACTCAGCAATACTGATGTCACTGAGGGCAGATAATGGCACTGTCAAAGACCTTGGTTTTAATTTGATACTACAGTTTGCTCCGAAAATTATGCTACATGTACAATAGTTGAACAGAAAGGATTTGTAAAATAAAACCACACACACACACACACACACACACACACACACACACACACAAATCAGCTTTACGTTTAAGTGAGCGTGTCCACTTAAACGGGAAAGCGAAGTTGCTATTTTCACTTTTGCTCCCTTATCAAGAAAGGAAGGAGTCTTACAATCTTAAAGAGTTTCTTCAAGAGCAGAGCACACGTTCAAAAGAATGAACATGGACCATACTTCTAAGTTCGACTATTTAAGCCTCATCAGTGACCCTGACAATATCTGGTTATGGAAGCCAGAGAAAAAACCTTTTAGAGCAAACTAAAAAACCTTTTAGAGCAACTGGCTTCACCCATGTACACTGATGAACGACAGTTGGTCATGTGGCGCTGACGTCAAGCGACGTCTAATGTAAACAAACGTCTTGATTTGTCCACATAACGTTCGACTGACGCCACGTCATGGCGATGGCTGTTTAACTTAATGGGCGAATATGTCGTTACATGGACTATCTTTTCTTCGACGCATACTTTGCATATTCTACATTCAATACCTGGAAAACGGCACAGGAAGGTTTCTAAAAATAAAGCGTAAAAATAAGAATAGAAATTTAATTTTTCAGTGTTTATTGTGTGAAGAAGCCAATGGTCGACGCTAATATTCTACAAGAAGCGCTTCGCGCTTCATGGAATTTGGCCCGTCTCCACATGACCTCGTTGTTGGTGGGACGTGAAACCCGAGTTCACTCACTCACTCACTCATGGAATTCGGTTTTATCACACGATGAACGCTGAAAAATTAAATCTCAATTCTCAAATAAAGCTATTTAGAAAGAATGTCTAATAATGAAATAAAGCGTTATTACTGAAGCCATTGATAAAGTAGGCTTGGAAGCAATATTTCAAATGCATATACAGAATTGAAACCCTATGAAGCTTTGCTTATAGATTCTTGCTAACAGTGATTTATAGCCCAATATATCACTGGATTGAGGTCAGTTGTGAAGTGGATATATCACGAGCGCTAAGCGCGAGTGATATATTCACTGACGACTGTCCGACAACCAGTGATATATTGGGCAAAATTTTGTCAACAAGAATTTATTTCGCTTCTAACACACAATCTTGAAACGATAAGAAAGCAAGTGTATCTTTAAAATTTTTCCGGTCTTCCGCCATTACATGAAGAAATCCCGCCAGCAACCGAAGTGTTTACATGTATAGTTTTGATGCAACAAAACGATGTTACAGCGTCTAACGTAATGGAAATGGCGATTGAATTGCGCTTAAGGTGAGGTGGGAGTAATTGACAAAACACATGATTTTATTCATACTTCCCTATATTGTACATTTTTATGTCCTCTTTCAGAAAATGTAATAAAAAGGGGGTGTCGCCGTTGTCGTTTTCAAGATATCTGACCTCGAAAACGTCAATTTTCCCTCATTTTCGACATGACGTTATAATGGCGTTCTATGGAAAACGTACTTTTTTGCACGTCTCTCTTGGATAAAAACCTTCATTCTGAGAAAACAAAACACATTTTTTTCTTTAAAAACTAACACAGTATGGCCAAATGATAGAAGTTTACATTAAAGCAATAAAAATAGTAGGTCGCCGACTTAACTTTTGAGCTAAAGTGCATAAAATGCCCAGCGTGCTGTCTCTTTAAGCTGAAATGTTAACGTCGCGCATGGTGACGTTAACGTTACTTTACTTTTCGCGCCACGTATGAACCGTCGCTTATTGTAGGATCCCGGCAAAATTTGTCTGGGACTTTCGTCACTCATGATTGTTATCCCCGGGAAAGCTGATGTAGTACATTTTCTCTCAATGCATTAGCCGTCTTGGCTAACTTTCCTTTAATAATGACAAAAAAAAAAAGAATCGAAAACATTGCCATTATGCCCCTCCATACTATTTATGGGCACCTGAGTTGACAAACTCTCTGAAGCAACAACTTTAGTTTGGGCGTCCAGGTGTTATGACATTTGAACAGTTCCCTTGTCCCTTGTCGTTTGTACAGTGTTAAGCGAGTCAAGTTTTCCAGTACATGACCCGACCCAAGAAAGGAACCTATAATATTTCGCACTGCGACCGGACCTTGGCGACTCTCTCTCTCTCTCTCTCTCTCTCTCTCTCTCTCTCTGAAAATGACTGTGAAAATGCAGCTTGATTTCACTTAGCGTCTAGGAGATTCAATGAATCGATTCTTTGATATACACTTGAAAAAAAAAAGAAGAAATGAAAGGCAGAAAAATGAAAGAAAGGCAAGAAAAAAGAAACGCCGCATTTCTTTTAGCTTATTGACAGAAAAGAGCGTTGAATTACCGTATCAACGTTGATAAAAGGTCCTGCTGATATTGCGTCGACGTTGATACGGCCGCCTGGCGTTGTCCAAACGCTAGGGACAGTCTAAGGATTTTTAGTATCACTGCAATGTGGCCTAATTCTAACTGATTAGTATTTTAAGTGTGGGTGGTATGATAACGATAACACCCCATTGCACACAGCATTTCATGATCACATTACCATGGTCCTGATATGACTGAATTACTGTTAAAAAGGAGTAAAATCTCCATCCAACAATCATCCATCCATCCATCCCTCCATCCCGATCTATCTGATAACACCCGAGGAGCCCCGGCAGCTCGATAGGTGAAGCGCTGGTCTGCTGATCTAGCGGTTTCGGATTCGAGAACCGCTGGAGGCGGAAATCTAAAATGCTTGGTCGAAGTGTAGACAGTGATCTGACATCTCATTTCATATTTCATGAAGCGGTATCATATGAAATTTGTGATAAAATTATTGCAACAGCAGTTGCGAACTCCATCTAACAAGCTGATGAGAAACCGCCAGAGAAAAGCTTTCCCGCTAGTAGTAACTACATGTAGGTATATTTTTTGCAGTTTCTTCTCTACGACACTTTCTATTTCCTTTTAATTTCGCCCAGTGCTCAGCCTCTTTGCATTTTGTAATCAAACCATGTAGTACATGTAAGGTTGCACTACAGTAAAAAAAATGCTCATTATGCAAGCCCCGCCTCTTTGGGGGAGAGCTTTCAGGAGTATAATGAATATTTGCCGGCCCCTGATTGGTTTTATTATGAAAGTTGAATATTTTTCTGAATGTTATGCTTATTTATTATTATAAAAAATGGAGCTTATTTACAAAGCTGTTTTGCTACATTTTTGTTGGGGTTGAAAAATACACAGGGGTGGCAGTGAAAGTTTCGAGATTTATTCACTGCGAACTACATCCTGTCAGCACTAAAAATAGAATGAGTCAAAAATATGCCGCACAACCCCCAACTTTTTTAGTTATTACTGGTAGGTAAAGGTGTTGTCTATTCAATTCCATGCCTCAACTTGGAAAGTTTAGACCAGGAGAAAATTGGCAGTGCATTGACTTTGACCCATTTTGCACTGTGAGCTATGGGATTTTTTTTAGTGTAGTGCCACCTAAACCCAGAATTTGCTTGTGTATGTTTTCTTCGAGATAGCCCTGATTCCCAAAATGGAACCCCATATTCTGGTTTTGCATGTACTCACAGCAAACAAGGAAGCTTTTTGGCACAAATATACAGCTGATATGCAGAAAAAATCCAGTTTTCACTGTGGACCCATTATTGCACTGAGTGGGTGGGGTTATGAGAACATGCTTTTGCAGAAAGGTCTGTTTCTTGGCCAGATGTGACTTGAATAATGGAAAGAAGTCATAGGCTGTCATATATATGCTGTCCTTAAAGCTTATTTGAGACCAGTTGCCCATGAGGAGTGCTACTGGAGAACAGTTAGATGTCTCGCACTTATGTCGTAGCCGCCGGCTTTCATTGAAGCCGACACAATTTAGAATCGCATCTGTCAATATGGAACATATGAGGTTTGCGCTATTCATTTTGTGCTCTGGATGTTTTTCAGACCTCTTGCTACTCTTGTGCCAGGGACAGTTGGACAACCCAGGGCCTTGTAGAACTTAGTAATAGACTCACCAGGGCCAGGAAATAGCAGTATGCGAATCCCATAATTTCAGCGGTAAGTTATAGTTTTGGCCGCAGTTGCAAATAACTGCCCTGTTCGCACTCCGTTTCGCTTATTTGCATTCTTGCGTGTTTTACTGAGCGTCGCTGGGAATCAGATGGTACGGCACACATTGCCGGAGAAGACTCTCAGCTTAAATTCTGTTGTTTTTTCATTGAGCACTGCAAAATTTTAATCATTTTAAGTTCTGTATATTCTCTCGGAAGAAAATTTATGGGCATTTTATTAGATTTGGCGGCATGAGTTTCTACTGACTGAGGATTTCATAACATTAATAAAAGAACCAGAGCTCTAAATAGATAATTAATCTGGGATTTTCATTCTTTTTCCTATGTTTCCCTGACAAAAAACATACGTTGTGACTCCTCATTAGAACTGCCTTGCTGAGGATGTTCATTTGAACGCGCAATGAGGAGGTTCTGTTTGAGGCCACACTTTGCGTTTTTGCGTTGAAATGTATGTTTTGTCTCATTAGAACCTCCTCTTAGAGGCAGTACTAATGATGTTATGGCCTGTCATTAGAGCTATGGATCCCACTCAGACAGTTCTGATCTGATAAGGCCACAACATTATGCTTTTCCATATTGTTACCAATACATGTATAAGCACCAAAATTAGCTCTTTTGTGTATGCAGTCTAGTCTGGTCAGGTCAAACCATACCCTTTGAAAATATTATGCACACAAGCAGAAAACATAAATGTTTCACCTGTTTCTTTCAGATTGTATGAATTTGTTTTATGCTTTGAATGCTTTTAATCTGAGTTATCTTTGCATCTGCAACTCAGAAATCAAACTGTGCATGCAGTACTATGGAAAGAGGAGTTGTCTCCCTTTGATTGTTCTGCTGGGAATACTACAAGGTTCAATTTTCAGTCTATTATTATTATTTATTATTATCATTTGTATTATTATTCTCAACAAACATAGGGAAAACAGAAGTTATTGCAAGAGCTTTTCTTTGCAAGTACAATTTTGCTTTCAGATCAGACAGGGCTCGTTGATCTCAAAAGACATGCTGGCCTGGACCCGGCTCAAGTGAAGATTGTTTGTTGTGAGTCGCATTCTATAAAGACGTCTCTTGGAAGTTTTACATTTTGGGATATGACAGCATCAGTGTTTGCTGGTGAGTAGCTTTCATCTGACTTAAAGCCTTTGTTATGTGGAATATTCCCTTTCTTGAACCTCAGTATCCCTCAGCACCAGTTTATATTCTTGTTTCTTCACCAACCCTTAATTAGACAGTTCTGTAAGGCCTCTTTTTACTGGATGTGCAGTTGGTTGGGTATAGAATAATAGAATAGAAATATAAAAGTTGTTTCTATAAGCTTGGTAGTAGTTTAAAGACAATAGACTTGTATTTGAGGAAGGACAAAAGCAGTAAAATTGTTTGCGCCCAGAAATTTCTCCGAGCAGGAAGGGGGGTGGGGTGCAAAAGTTAGTTTTTCTGCTGTGCAACTTGTGATATGCAGTCAGACTTACAAGATACATGTACTAGGAATAATAGTTTATCATATATTAGTAACTGTCTGTCAGCTAATTGCATGGCAGGAACTCTGTATACCTTCAAAGGCGAAATTTCAGAAATTTTGCATATTTTAACAGTGCCCACTTATCAATAGATATTACAGCAATGGAACTTTGCTTGAAGTATGACTGATATGCCGTACTTTTTACATAAGAGATTAAAGAAACAAAACACAGATGGCTTAATTGTTCATAGGCATATTTCTTTTTGTAACAGGACAAATAGTATGAGAAAGATATTTCAAAATGTAAATGTTTTATGCTTTGGCCGCCAAGTGCTGCCATAGAGTTGATAGCAAATATTTTCTCCACAACTAGCAGAACTGTAATCCCTGGCATAAATAAATGATGGCAGTGAACCTACTTTACATTATATAACACAAGAAGGCTAAAGGCCTTAATTTGGTGGAAGGTATAGGTTGCACTACAGTAAAAAAAATGCTCATTATGCAAGCCCCGCCTCTTTGGGGGAGAGCTTTCAGGAGTATAATGAATATTTGCCGGCCCCTGATTGGTTTTATTATGAAAGTTGAATATTTTTCTGAATGTTATGCTTATTTATTATTATAAAAAATGGAGCTTATTTACAAAGCTGTTTTGCTACATTTTTGTTGGGGTTGAAAAATACACAGGGGTGGCAGTGAAAGTTTCGAGATTTATTCACTGCGAACTACATCCTGTCAGCACTAAAAATAGAATGAGTCAAAAATATGCCGCACAACCCCCAACTTTTTTAGTTATTACTGGTAGGTAAAGGTGTTGTCTATTCAATTCCATGCCTCAACTTGGAAAGTTTAGACCAGGAGAAAATTGGCAGTGCATTGACTTTGACCCATTTTGCACTGTGAGCTATGGGATTTTTTTTAGTGTAGTGCCACCGTAATCACAGAAGCGGACAATGTTGACGCCATCTTGTTTTTCTCAGACCGAACGTTTGACGTCATTACGTAACGTTGCGACAGAAACTGCCGCACGGCGGCGCTGAATTACTCCCACCTCACCTTAAAGGGAAATCGACTCAATGTTCGTGCGCATACATTTTGACGCAGCGTCATTGTTTCCTGCTATGATTATCATGACGTCGTTTGTCGTAGCGCTAAAACGTTTACGTCACTTTCGAAGACAACATGGGCTCTTTGTTGAAACAAACGTATAAGTTTTTGGCGACAGATAAATGGTAAATATATAAAACTGGACAAAAGAAAAAAATAAAACAAAAATGGGGCTGAAGAATTTTATACGGAAAAGAGAGCGCCAATTTTTTGGGGATAGTGTGTAAATTTTTAGGATTTATTTGTCAGGCAAAGACAGGCTGTGAAAAATGCAAGTGCGTTTTGAATCTCGTAATTACTTAATGCAAGTATAAATACAAATAAGGACTTAGTACCCTTGGCTTGAGTCATGAAATACCCATGCAAACAGTGAAAGCGGAGATCAGACTGAGCAAATGCGCAGGCTGATCTAAGCTTTTATTGTTAGCTCATGTCGTTAAGGTAATTATGTGTTTTTCTTCTTTCTTTTCTTTTTGAATAGTTGCTTCTAAGATTTAAGTTAGTTTAAACATATTTTATTGCCAAATAATCTGTACAGCAATTGGGTTGGGCCACAAGTTCTAACAACATTAATTACGGCCCTCCCCGTACATATGTAAAATACAAAGTTATAGGCAATGACATGAAGATTAATACACACATTAAAGTAAGGTGTGAGTTCTATATTACGTAAACACACAATGGGATGGCTATGAAATGTAAAGAAGTAAAAAAAAAGTGAAAAAAAAAAAGCAACAACTAATGCAGCAAGCAGCATCCAGCCAGATAACAGTAACAGCTATTATATGATATAGTAAGTGTTAAATCAAGAAAAGTTTAATAAGAGCTGACAAATCCCATCAGGACCAGAACACTAAAACTGTAGGAACATGAGGTTACTGGCAGGCCAACTCATAAGAGAAAGATGAGTAGGTGGGGACAGGTGGGTAGGGGTGGGGTGGGAAACTGGCCCTTCTGTGCCCTCGAAACGATTCTTCTATTACTAAATACACTCAGGTTTCTTGAAGCTTCATTCAGCTGAAAAAAAAATAAATATATAATTACATTCAGATCATTAGATATATACCTGATATTATCCTGGAAGATAAGCATGTCTTTAAGTTACTGAGGAGCAGCCAGGTTTATGTGACAGATTAACTAGTAAAACGTTTTGTATTTTTGATATACTGGTGCACGTGACCGAAGAAGATAACATTATCTTTTTCGGAAAATGCATCAGAACCATATAATATGAAACGAACTCCTAGAGGATGAAATTTTCTAGTCGCGCGAAATAAGGTCACTCTTTCATTACTATACCTTTCACATCTAAAGAAATAATGTTCAGCATCTTCAATACTGATCCCACAGTCACAAAGAGGAGAATCTTTTAGATGGTTTTGATAAAGGTCGTTGTTAAGATTGTTGATAAAGGTCGTTGTCTAAGATTTAACGCAAGTGACATAAGACGATCAGCAATATTGTTCTCGTAAGATACAAATTTTACAACGGCTAGGCGGCGACACTCTTATTTTTCACTAATCGCCCTTGACTTTACACAGGATTTATAGATTGTCGATGCGAACAGGGAAAATCATCAAAATGTGCATCCTCGGAAATTGTTCTCAGCACTAAATGAAAAATTGAAATCATGCACCATGGACCAAGCTTTGCCGATGTTTCTGTGAAAATACATGTTTGGCAGTGGCCGGGTCCAGTAAGTTGAATGTTCGTACATAAACGTGTTCATCAGATATAAATGTGATATAATCTAGACCAAGAAAAAGTTCGAAATTCTATGAGAAACAACAATGAACATGCTGCCTAGCTTCGGTCCTTGGAATTTCTCTCATTAATGTGTTGTCTGCATACGAGAAAATATTTGAAGGCGAAAATGTCATATAGACCATATGTTCAAGACATAAGAACATTGCTGAAATTGAATAGGGAATTATATTGCATTGCTATAAACAAGCATCGAAAGGTAAGGGCGTTATCCATATTGTCGTTGATGGCGCCAAATGGAAAGCGACGTCAACGCATGAAACATTGACGTCAACGCGCTTATATGAAATCTGCACGAATAAAAGTGGTTTTCCTTCCATAATTCGAATATTTGGTCGATGACCTATATTTTTTATTTGCTTATTTCCACGGGATAGATCATTCCTTTACTATAACAAAGGTATATAAAAATTTCAATGGTGGAACTTTTTATATTGAAGAAATTCCACGTTTTTCCCAATAATGGGAAATGGCGGGAAACTAACAACTGAAAATAACCTATATAATGAGTCATACGACGATGACAATTTTGATAGTCAAACAAAGAGACAAGGAAGGGGAGTTAATTAATCTTTATTTCGAAACGATCGGTCATCTATTTTCTCGGATAAAGTGTTCGTAATAGACATAGTCATGTTTCAAACAGGCACATAGATGGCGCTGCATTATCTCTAAAAGTAGTACGGTGACCCCATTTTTTTATTTCATTTTTTTCACTCAGCATGAAATATTCTACCACTGTGTGAAGTTTCAACAAAATTTCAATGGCAGTTTTTATAGGGTGATTTCCCTTTAGTAACGTCACGATAGTCCGTGCAGTAATTTCTCGCGCAATGATTCACTAGATTTTACCATACCAGTATTAGAATTTTATTTTTGAATATAAAACGTCAAACCATATCATTTTCACGACGTCATAAAAAGAAAAGTATTTAATTCACACTCTAAAGGGAAGCATAAAGGCTGAACTTCTTGAAAATTAATTTTGTCACTCGAAAACTGATTTTTTAGAGACGCCGTAGTCGAGTGGCTCGATTTTTGTGCAGAAAGTTACCAGAAGGTCGCGAATTCGCGGCTCACCGTCGCCATCCGACGACTGGAAAACTCTCTCTGTCAACCTAGCAGTAATTGGATACCTTTATCGAATCAGGGAAGGATAATGCAGCGAAAGGAGAGAGATGGGCTATGCCTTCCATCAGTTGTGCCAAGATACAGTGGGTCTCTAACCCCCACTGCCCCTACGGCTATCAGGCTATGAGAAACCTTCACCTTTTTATTCCACCTTCATGCTCATCTTTTGGGATACGCTATATGCAAATACATGTTTATACGTATAACTGCGTAGGTATGGCGATGTGTTATATTTTGATTATACCAATTTTCTGTAATATACTGTTACATCGTAATGATCCGTCTATAACCGTATCCATCTCAATCACAACGATTCGGACAGAAACAATAACTTTTAAGGTTCATGGGTAGATTACTTTTACGACGAGAAGCCACTTTCGTAACTTCCTGTTTGCTTCCCCTAAAAGGGCACCCATTCAACTGAACACATACTCTAACAACCCTCTGTTTCTGTGTAATGTGAATAGAAAGGACACCCACGACATGAAGTAAACCACAGTAAAATGGAATGGAAGCTGGTCAAATTTAGTGCGACAGATGCTCATTTTTGTATATATCCAACTTCTTCAGTATCGCCAGTCTCTAAACGTTTGAAAAAGGTGATGGGCAATGTTCCTCCCTCTCCAAGCCACACTTACTGATGTAATCCGCGAGGCAGCGCAGTTGCAGACGTCAGGTAAGAGGCGCTTAAGTATTAATAGTAGCTCGCGAGCGCAAGCGTCCCAACCGAGCCACTTAAACTCCAGTGTCTCGAGAAAGACGACAGCTAAGGCATCAGGAAAGAGATGAACCCGCAACAAACAAAAATAATCCAAAAGGATGGAAACCAAATTCCGCTATTCATGTCGATTAGTTTTAGAAACTTATAGACAATTTTAACAGAAAAGGTTATTTCATTTATCAGCGTAATTGCCTGCACAAAGTATTTACTCAAGACGCATGTAAAGACGCCGATTCTGTGGGCTGGGCCTGGTGTTTCAACAGCTGAAATAAAAATAAATTTGTATCAGGAAATTATTAACTATGAGCGTATTTTAGGGTCAAGTATGAAGGAAAAAGGTTTATCTTACAATTGTGAAGCTGCCTCGTCCGATCGAGACTATTTATAGCGTACAAACGACAATATTACTCATCCAAAAACTTTCTCGCATAATCAAGAGAAAGAGAACGGTTCTCGTTCGAAACCTAGTCAGTTTTCGTCTTGTCTTTGTGTAGGGTCAATGCAAATGCTGGGAATGCGTCCACTGTTTCTGGACATATTATGAAGGCGAGAAGCTAACGAAATGCGCATCGAAAACATTCCATCGCGTTCCTTCGATGTTGGGACATAAGGAGGGGAACATAATTATTATGAGAAGAATACCCATTCAACTAGGGTCTAGTCAGGTAACTTCGGACAGCACGTAAATTCGGACATACCATTGCAAACAGTGAAAATCCAGATGAGACGGCTCATAATGAGCCGTCTCATCACGATTTTTACTGTTTCCATACGTACATTGTAATTTTGTTTTAATTCCAAACAACTGACATATAAAGGAAACAATGTCACAGTCCGAATTTACCCGTTGTCCGAATTTACCCGACTTTTACCTATACAATCACGTGTCACATGCAGATGGTGCTTACACTTGGTTGATGTGTTGAAATAACAGAAAGCATTACAATGGATTATGATACCTATTCTCTATATACTTCACCTCCCTAGTCGAACGTATTTTAATGACATTTATCCATAAAACCATATAAGCGTATACTTTCTAGAATTCTCCTAATTCCAGTGACCTTCACATATCATAAATTTTATCAAAGACACGTATTTTTATTTATCGATCTTTATTATGCATCTAATATAGATTTTCATGAGAAATTTCAAAATTAGTAAATGGAATTATATACGGGCGTATATCTTTAAGAAGAAGAAGAAAATTAAAATTATTGTTTACAGCACTCAACGAAATATTTGTTTAGCTACTCGGTCGAAGGTAGCCGCATACGGTACAAATGAGGCTTAATATCTGCTTGAAATGAAGTCATATCAATTTTGCAAAATGACAACAAGTTACCTGTTACCCTGTTGGCTGGAAAATTGTGACATACTTCATTGTTGATCCGAACTTGTTCTTAGCTTCACACACATACCTACCGTAGTCGGAATTCCTGGCGTTGGAAATCGCCACTTTTCCGCCTGAAAAACACTTACAATGTAAATCATGAGTGCGGAGACAAGCATGCTGATAGACAAGAGCGTAGTTGCTAAAACGCAATTAACCAGATACGTATTGAAATTTTGTCAATTTGACAATATTTCAACAAGCACCTGCATATTTGCATGATGAAATTTTATACATCAGACAAGGTTTCAATACAGAAATCTAAAATTTAAAGCAATCCAAAATAATTTAGGGACGACGGGGAAGGTGGTTGGGGGGTGTCCCCTAAGTCTCCTAAATCCTAAAAGACTATGAAACGCGATAGTGCGTATAATAAAAGTACCCATAGTTACGCCTCTGATGGATGTGCTATATATGGCGGTTCTGTCCTCCTCATGTCCTGAGGATAGAAATGTTATTTTTCAACGTTCATCGGGTGAAGCAAGTGGAAGGAGCTAAAACGCCAGATCTTCTTTTCCGCCTCATTGGCTTTATTTAAGAAATACATTTCATTTTTCCGATGTTCATGAAAGTATAAAAACCATGGGTCATGTGCAAAGTAAGTGACGCCCGAAGGCCGTTCACGTTATTTTTGTTACATGACCCTTTGTGTTCATACTTCCATGAACTTCGGAAAAATGAAAATTGACCCTTATGATTAAATTTAATGTAAAAATTATTTTGAGCATCATTTTCGATTTTAGAGCAAAATTTGTAAAATAGACGACGAAAATTGTCACTAACCAAATGGTATGCCGCTTACGTTAAACAACCGTCACCATAACGTGACAGCAAATAGAACGTTACACCGGCCAATCGCGTCATTTGTTTAAATGTGACGTTGCGTACCAGCGACGTCGCGTGACAAGAGCATAGACACTGTTTCTCCAAAACAGATTCATCTAAGGAAAATCAAAGGAATGTAATTATTTACCTCTTACGGACTTTGAGAGGCAGATATCTAGTATTGTTACCGTAAATGAGCCGCAACACGACAAAACCAACAATGTGGTCGTGCGTCCAGCGCAGACTCAGATCAGCCTGTATCTAGTATTGTTTCCATAAATGTAAAAATATGAATCAATCTACCTAGGAGAGACAACAATCATAAAACACACCCACCCAAGACACAAGGCAAAAGTCACGACACGAGAAAAACCAAGTGGCATGTGCGCCTAGCGAAGACTCAGATCAGCCTGGACATCCACCAAGTCTGATTAGATTCTTCGGTGTCGGCGTGGGGGTAGGCTAGACCCTTAGCTACTCTTTAAGCGCACAGCGAAGACTCACAAGCTCACAGCGGATGCACAGGCTGATCTGAGTCTGCGCTGAGCGCACATGCCATTTTGTTTGTTTTGTCGTGTCGCAGCTCGTTTTAGAAAGAAAAAAAGAGACGTTACGCCGTCTAACATTAGGGAATGTCACTCAAACTTGACGAATTACGTCAGTACTTTCCGATGACATCAGCAATTAGACTTACGTACTCCAAACCAGTGAATTGCTGCAGAATAAAACACGGAAACTTTCCATTGCTTTTATAAGCTCACTGTGATAGAATAGTTAACGAATAAATAAAAAGGACACTTAGTCGGATTTGCACTCACCGTTCGACGCCACGTTACGTTTTCCCGCAGCTATTTTTTGAACAGTCACTGTTGGCGAAGGGTTACCAGTGGCGTTACAAGGCAGATCCTTAGAAGACTGTAAGGGTATGTATACTGTCGCATCATTGGGTGGAATGAATGATGGTTTCCCTTAAAAGAAAGTTTAAGTTGATAAAAGTATACTGGGGCTTTGTTTTTCACAGGTATTTTAAAACTGTACAGGTAATACACAAAGTCATTACAACCATTTCATCCTATAATACCAGCATTTAAATTTCTAACGATTCATTAATTAAATAATTTATTTATGAAATTTATTTTTGTATTATTATTATAATCATTATTGTTATTATTAATAATATTATTAATTTTTTTTTATATGTTGAAGTTGGTGATATGTAAATATGTCATTACATTAGACAAAATGTCCGGTCGTGCTGGCAAATAAACTTTCAGGATTCTTAACAAAGTGATCGTAAGTTGCACTCCAGCGCATACCATTATTATTATTATAATGTTATTATTATTATTTTTATCATTATCATTATTATTATTCGGGAATATATTATGTCATTAATTTCTGGAGAAACAGCGAAAGATGAAGACCTTGGCCAGGCAGCTCCTGAGCTGGTTTACACTGATTGACGTCGCAGGGAATACTCAAATCAATCTGCGCAGCTGCACAAATTGATCAGAGTCTTCTCGTTTCACCTTTAAGATTTCCCAGGATTCATAGCGTCTGTCTTCGAAAAGGGAGCCTCTGATCAGACTGCGCGGATGCGCAGGCTGATCTGAGACTTCCCTGCTCTCACACGCCGTAAGGTTCGTTTTCACGCGATCGCAGGCACATCTTGATCGTTATTTTCGTACACATGTACGTAAAGAAAACCTACTAAAACAGTCGCAGTCATCAGCAAATTTTCTCGAGTCGTTTCCCTTAGGTCCTTGAATGCCCGCTTCACCACGAGCCCCTTTTACTCCGGGATCCCCGATGTCACCTCTCGGTCCTTGTGTTTTGTTGGCTCCCTGGGCCCCAGGCTTGCCGGGTTCTCCAATTTCGCCTAAAGCACCTGGTATCCCCTACAATAAAATGATATATTAATATTTGAAATAATGGAGTGAAATGATAATGCATATCCTAAGTATGACGGAAATGCATTAAATAAGGCAAAACCACAGGTCCATGACCGAAAAAGGCCAATGACACAGGAGTCAGTATGGCCGCTTTGCAGCAGCAGCAGCTGCAAAGCGGCCATACAGACTCCCGTTTCATTGTCCTTGACCTTGACTTGCTGATATAAATGAAGCAGGACGCAGCGTAGTTAAAAAAAGAGACGTAGGTGAAAAGAATGAAATACTGAAGGGCACTGTCTAGCCAGTGCCTTTCTTTTCGCATTCACCATTTTAAGTTTGTGGTAAAATGAAGGCTAGAGCTAGTTAGCCTACCCTGAGTCGCGTTCGCGGCTCTGTTTTCATGGTATGTTTGGTGCTCTTACATAATGGAAAAGAAGTGCACGTGCTGTGTTTGACTGGGGACTAAACAGCAAAACGCGTCCTCCAGAAAGAAAAAATAACTCAAGAAACAGAGAAAGGGAAAAAACAAGAGCTGTCGCTTGACAGCATAGCTCGCCTGAACTGGTGCTTGCCCATCTCACAAGCATTTTCTCTTATGCCTTGCACTACAAAAAACTTCATGCAAGCATGTCCAAGTATTACATGTATCAACCTATTTCTAAACAAAAACTTTAAGATAAAATTCTATATCAATGACCTTGACTTCACGGTCATCCAGCAAGGTGCAGGTAGTATTTTGTGAAAACTCAAGCCAGTACCAAACATCTGTTCAAGTATAAACTAAATCCATCCACCGTTGAAGAGTATGCTATCGGAATACCTCAACAAAATCCAAATTTCTAAGTCCATGACCTTGACCTCAGGGTCACTGAGTGGGGCGGGAGTGGTACTCTGTAATACTTTGGACCATCATCTAACTACAGTACAAACATCAAAAGAATCCATTCATGAAAAAGAGAGATACACTTAAATGTAAAACTTTGAAGTGGCCATGACCTAATTTCTGACCCCTAAGCCCAACCCCAGGGTCTGACCCTGAGGCATAGTGTTATGTAATGTAAGGTTTTGCTATGATATGATTATGTTCCAAACATAGGAGGGTTCTTGCCAGTGGTTGCTGAGATATGAATGCTTAAAAAACTTTGTCGTAAAACTTTAAAGTGTATGTGACCTAATTCTAGACCCCTAAGCCCCACCCTAGGGCCTCACCCAGGTGTACAGTGTCATGTGACGAAAGTTTATGCTATGGTATGATTATATTCCAAACATCAAAGTGTTCTGGCCAGTGATTGCTGAGATATGAATGTTTAAAAAACTTTGTTGTAAAACTTTAAAGTGAGTGAGACCTAATTCTTGACCCCTAAGCCCCAGCCTATGGCCTCACCCAGAGATATGATGCTACAGAATAGACGTACATGCTATGCTATGATTATATTCCAAACATCAAAGGGTTCTGGCCAGTGGTTGTTGAGATTTGAAAGTTTAAAAAACTTTGACGTAAAACTTTAAAGTGTGACGCCAACGCACACGCCAACGCCGACGTCAGAGTGACAACAATAGCTCTCTGTACTTTCGTACAGGCGAGCTAAAAATATCCAGAAAAAATGGAAAACTAAATCGATACAGGAATATAACATGTACATGAATTATTAAGGAAAAGATAGAAAAGAAACAAATAATATCATCAATGTAGAATGAAGACAGAAAAAAGCGAGAAAAATAGTTTGAAAAACAAGCAAAATAGTAATATAAAAACTAACAACAAAGAATAAAAGAGAAAAAATATGCCAAACGTTTCGTTGCCAAACGAAAGAAAGACAGAAAATATGATTACCTTCAGACCATTAGGGCCAGGTTCCCCTTTCAAACCTTTCACTCCACCTTCACCCCTGGTACCATTTTGTCCCGCAGGTCCGACAGATCCATTGACCCCAGGCTCTCCTTTGAGACCAACTGATCCTACCAGTCCTTTCCCGCCAGGCAGCCCCTTTTGCCCCGGAAGACCAGCTTGACCAGGAAATCCGGCCGGACCTTGTAGACCGTCCGAGCCTACAACGGAATAGTTACTCCTGGACAAAAGTTTAACGTGTACAAGATGAAAACGTGTCGTTGCTAAAATATTAGACTGTCATTAAACCAAAAATGGCAAATACCGTAACATTCTAAATATTGGAACAGAATGGTCTTAGCAAACAGTGCAAAGCTAGATCTGCTTCAGAAGGAGCAATCCGATCAGGGTCTAAAATGTTTGCCATTCCATCTGCATCTTTCAGGCGCATTATTGCAAAACCAAAATTGATCAATGTTAGCACAGTTAGGGTAATTATTTAATGTGCTTATATGCCAGAGAGATAAAAAGCAAAGCTGAGTCAATTTGGTACCATTTTCTCGTCTTCATCAAACAAAGAAATGTTTTTATTCGCGAATAAAAGAGTTGAAGACGTTTAAATGAGACTATCAACAACATAAGAATTCATGAGGAGCGCCGAATCAAAATTTTGGCTATTCATTTGCATACGCTTGTCTTTTAATTTCCGAGAGGGAATGGAATTGTTAAGTCATGGTGGTGAAAATGCTTCTCCAATACCTTGTTGGCCTCTTGTTCCTTTGTCACCCTGAGGTCCCGATGGACAAGTTTTGTTTCGAGCTTGGCAATGTTTCTCTAAAATCTTTTCCTGCAAATTAAGAGAATATGGGGAAATAACTCTGCCATTTTCATTTTTGCATCCGACCTTTCCAGTAAGGTTTAACTCCTAAAAATAAGAATTTTCTCCTATGGAAGCATAGTCTTTCCTTTAAGAGTAGACCCCATTCTTGAAAAGGCTACATCATCTAGAGAAGCGCCGTGATCGAGTGGCTAGAGACGCTCGGCTATGGTTCAGAAGGTCGTGGGTTCGAATAGCCTACAGGCCATCCAACGACTGAAAAAAAACAAACTGTTTCTGTCAATCGATTAGTAGATGAGTACTTTTGTCGAGATTTGGGGACGTATAAAGGCAGTGGCAGGGAAAAGACTGGCCCCGTCTTGCAAATGCTGTGGAGCCCCGATTGCTCAGTAGGTTAAGCGCTGGCCTGTTGATCTAGCGGTCATGGGTTCGAGTCCCGCTGTAGGCGGGAATCTTTTCAATCGGAAACGGAGTTCCATTGCACACAACCTTTCATTATCATACAACAATCATATTGATATTACTGAAATACTGTTGAAAAGGACGTAAAATTGCAAGTCATCCTTCCATCCAAATGCTGTACCCAAAATGGCTTCGGGAAAGCAAACTTTTACCTACATTATCTAGGAACGGAAACAGAATTTCACAAAAGTTGTTTCCTTTTTGCAAAAGAAAAAATAAGGAAAACATAGAGATGTACCCATACCTGAGATACTTCTCATCCAGAAGGTACTGTCTTTCCAACGTCGTGTGCTTAGGTGGCTGTCACACCTTACCGGATATGCGTTAACGGACGTCCGACGGAGAACATTTTTTCAATCTGTTTGTTTCCATTCGCATGCGTTTCTTATCCGTTTCTCATCCTTGTCAGGCAAGATCTGTTAATTCCGGCGTAAAGTTTCGTGCATGCAGAAAACTTGAAACGGACTCCATCGGACGCAGGCGTTCGCAGGATCCACGTTAGCTATGCGCTGACATGCGTTTTGATCGGAACTCATTCGTCCGGTGGACCTGATTCGCGGCCAGACTACTACGTGACATGCAACCTGTCAAGCGAAGGTGTTTCGGAGACTGACCGCATGTCCAGTGGACCATTGCTGACATGGAATGCATGGAAACTGACGAACGGTGGTCCACGGAACCAACCTGATTACGTACATGTACATCTACTAGAGAATAATATAACGTGGTTTCCCTATCTCACGCTCTCATTATTTTCTTGTATATGTCATGGATGAAGACATTCTGGAACTTTGAGACTTTCATCAACACATCATGAAGTGTCGTGTTAGAGGCCCTTCCAGTATCTAGCAGTCCCGATCCAGGCACAGATTGACATACTAGATACCAACCTGAACAGCTTTGCTTATGCACATAACAAAAGCTTAAGAATGGTACAGCGGAGATGGTGGTCTAGGGCTTGACTAAGCCCTGATAGACTGTGGAAGTTTGGTATTAACGACACATTCATGACGGAGCTGTGCAGAGAAGACCAGAGGTCATTTGTCAGATTCATTAGTGTTTGATGAGATCCTAGAACGGGTCGGTCCCAAAATAATCAAAATAATATACATTTTACAGAGCCCCTCTAGATCCTGCCACGAAGTTAGCAATCATATTCAGACAGCTTTCATCAGGGTCCGAGTATCACCAAAATCTTTGACTTTCTTGACTTTGGGTGAACTGGGATGCAACCGATGAATAACTGGGACTGTTGAAGCCTTCAGGGATCTCTCCGGAGTCAAACAAGGTTTCTTCCTGAGAATCGAGACGGGTTTCTAAGACTTCTTACTGATTCTTCAGCGCCGACAAAGGCAGAAAAGGAGAGGAAGATCTTCATCAGCTTTCCTAGACTTCGCTAATGGTAGTTCAGCAAATGAGAGACAGACGATGTGTGCACGATTTTCACCGGACTATACCTACCAGTTTCGTCAGTTATGTTACTGGTACAAATACGTTCTTTAGACGTTCAAATAACGTTTAGTCAGTTTCTCTTGCGCTGCACTTTCGTTTTACCCGGTATTTGTCCGTTAATCGTAGGCTGATGCCCGAAGTTGACCAGTAATTGTCCTGTACATTTACGGTAATCGTGCGGTCATTTTGCGATTTATGCACCCCATGCACTGATCGCGAGAGACTCGACCAGCAGCGGGGATGACTTTCATCACCTCATGGCTTTCTGCAGCAAATTTTCAATCCGATTGTCGTCCGTTTACGCTATCCGTCAAGGTGTGAGAGCTCTGTTGAGCCGTAAATTTCACACTTCGTATTTGTTACACCCATGTGAAGAATTGACCTTACGCGAAATGCACTATCGCTCCGCCCCTCCAAAAATCCAGGACAAACAAACACACGTGTTTGATGCATTTCGTACGGGATCCAAAGCACGTGTGTTTGTTTGTCCAAGGTATGTGTTACCGTTATGTCAGCCGGGCCGGGTAGCGCAATCGGTAGGGCACCTGACTCGTAAGTCAGAGGTCCTGGGTTCGAATCCCGGTCTGGCCACATACTTTCGTTTCTCCTTCCGCTGATTCAAGAAGGGCAGTTGTCAGTTACTGGCGAAAGTATGTGCACTTAGTACTGGTTAACCGCTTAGGAGGTCTAAGCCTGCCCAGGAATAGTGTGGTTAGGTTAACTGACCGTCCCGACATGACCTTAGTTGTTTACCGTGGACGTTAAGCATCAAATCAACCAACCAACCAACCAACCGTTATGTCATTTTCACTGGTCAGTCACAATTGTCAGTCAATTTTCGCGTCAGGTCAATTGGTACATGTACCAATACGAGACAGTTGGCAAATGTGACATATACGTACGGTCAATTTCGATAATTTTTGGGGTGTAAAATTTGCGCTCATTTTTCACATTTTTTTTATAATTTTTGACGTGTGAACAATTGGTTCGTATTCGTCACAACTGTGAAGAAATCTTGCATTGTTTACGCGTACGCTTTTTTCGCACGTGTAAAGAATTCTATATAACACATTTGTGATAAACTGGTACGCATTTTTTCTCAGATGTGAAGAATTGGTACGAATTCTCCACATACATGTATATGAAGAATCGGTACCAAATCCTCGCACACGTTAAGAATCAGTATAAAGTCCTCACAGATGTAAAGAATCGGTAATCTTCACAGATGTGAAGAATCGGTACCAAATCCTCACAGATGTGAAGAACCGGTACCAAACTATCACAGATGTGAAGAATTGGTACGAAATCTTCACATATATCAGTGACAGAACTCCACGGCTGCGATAAATTAGTACGAATTTTCACAGATGGGACAAATGTGTATAAATTCATCACAGACGTGTAGTTCTTGACAGGTGTGTACGAGGTACATCTAATAAGTTATGCGAATACATCCATATTTTGTAATCAATTCAATTTCAAATCGTTTGCATGTGTGCATCAATGAACCACTAAACATAGTATGCGCAGTCCGATGGGTCTGATTAGACAACGTCAAGAATTGCGACAGTACATTCTGCGATATACCGTCTGAAACCCGACGTCTTCTGCAACGTAGCTTGTGACTGGTCAACGCTGACGAAGCTAACGTTTGGTGCGAAATACTGTGATTTCGATGTGTAAATATTAAAGGTACATGTACACAAGAATGGGGATAACCATAGTCAAAACTACAGTTATTCCCTAAATCTATCTCCGATATACCGTTGGAAACATGATTTTGTCACAGAACTGTTAATTACAAACTTCAAAGGGACGTCACTCAAATAATACATATTCAAGAGTTACGGTTCTTAAGCTCTACATGTCATCTTTTGTGCTCAATATTTGTATGCAGTTTTATGAATATATCTTGAACAGTTGCAAACTTAAAGAGCGGACGCGATTTTGTCTTAGAAACAGCTTCTTACGAAGTTCGAAGGGACATAACTCAAAACATACGCATATTATCTGTTACATGTTAAAACTTCTTTCCACGTTTATAAAATTATGCTATACGTGTGAATAATTGGTATCGAAAGTAAAAGACGAAAAAATGGGGGGGGGGGGGGGGGGGGGGTCGGTATTTTAGCAATGTGAAGAATTCGCATGCATGCTATATGAAATTTGACTATACTATTGGTTTTAAACGGACAAGGAGTCTAAGTCAACATTGTCGCTGGAGTAGCTCCCCTTTAAACATACACTTTGGACAATAGAGATTATCTTATGCATTTTCATGCATTACATCGAAAAAGGAATGAAAGGTTTGTGAGGACATGTTGCACTTTCATGTGAAAAACGGGGTAAAGTATCAAATTTTCGTACCAAGATATGGTGTTTTTGGCGTCTTCTGGTAATCTGTATTGAATATGTTTATTTGCAGTTGTCTTTCAAATAAACAAGTGTATGAGGTTCCTTTCAAGTGTGCACATAGGCAAGAAGCCAAACATCAGTGTTTCGAAAATTTCAGATGAAAATTTCTACCACCAGGTAAGATGGAGAAACATTTGATTCCCTATAATTTTAATTCAAAGGGAGATTATTTGAGACATATATCAATTCAAACTATGGTTGAAGCCGGCTGGTGGGAGTTCCAGATTAAATGATGATGTGGTTTTACTCACAAACATTAGCGCTAGACATTTGTGAAGTGCAGAATGCCATTTATCATGTGCAATGCGAGTTGCGATAGGAACTACTGAAGTAAGGACCGTAACTCCATTATTAATGACTGCAAAACAATTTGTGTTTGTGTTTTGCAGAGCTAGACGTTTGCAAGTCTTGGTATTATATATAAAACAAAATCCACGCAGCCATTTATACGAGATCCAGTATTTAAAATAAAACAACTGTATACTTTTTATTGCCTCTGAGTATACATTTTACACATACATGCAAGTCGACACTTACACACTCTTTTTTCTAATTTTTGCTATTTTCTGTGTTCAAACATAATGTTTTTTTCTCTCCATTTCAATAACAGGTTCGTTGTTACCCCAAAACTGCATTAAATTCAGCAAAACTTTTTTCCCCTTTCAAGACTGAGATTTTATGGTCGATGAGACTACCATAAAATTCTAATTATTCGATTAGATGGGTGTGACCAAACGGTTCAGATGCAGATCAGGCTGCTGGTCAGGGTCTACACAGTTTGCCATTCAATGTGAACATCTTTTGAACACATTACTGCTTTTTTTAAACCATACAGTTCAATTTTTCGGACAGTTGCTCTAATTATGTTTAGGTGTTCCGATTTTGAGAATTTATGTGGTACACTTCTGTTACTGGTTTTCACACTGTTGTTAAACATTGATTTCATTGCCTGTTATGAATGTCAGACTGTTTGTTTTAATGTGGGGAAGGCGTAGGCGGGGTTGGGTTGCGGGAGAAGAGAGAAACGGAACATGGTTCGTAACATACCTGAACTTTCAGCATATCGACGAACAAAGACGACTGTCGGGTGGCTAGTCGTGAAGTTACGTGACGCCTTAGTCTGTCAAGAACTTCCTCAGAACCTTGCTTTGGATCACTATCCTGTGCGAAATAGACAGAGCATGTTTCTTCCGCCTGCACGGAAAGTTTAGTTCGTGAATTATTGACCGTACGGGCGGACGAACTATGCTCTGTCTCAATTAAGGTGGGTTTACACGGCGACACGTGTTGCATGACACGTGTCATGCAACATGTGTCGCCTTGTAAACTCACTTTTACACCACAATACTCAGTGTAGACATTTCGCGTTACGAGGTATCTAATGCTACAAATTGAGTATCTAAAAAGTGTCACTATTCAAAAGCATACTTTCAAACAAAGAAATAGAGCTTAAGAACTTTTTACATGAATAATGCTACAGAGGGCCATATGAACAGAAGCCGTACAGGAAATAAGCCGGCACTTTAACTCAAATAATAATAATAAAAATAAAATGACAATATAATCCTGGCTATAACAGTTCTGCCAGGCTATATGAACAGAGGCTGTCCAGGAAATTATCCAACAAATAAACTCAACGTCACAGCCAGGGTTATTTTTTTTTCTTTCTTATTATTTTTTTCTTTTTTTAAATTTTATTGCTCCGATTCTCATATGAACAGAGGCTGAAGCGGCAATTAAAGGTAACAGCCACAGTTTTGTTTGTATTTTATTATTATTATCATTATTATTATTATTATTATTATTATTATTATTCTTTTCAGTTATCTACAAATAACATAGGTAATTAAAGTTGTGGAATTTGATAGAGATACACAATAACAAGAGTTACAAGAATTGTCTTTCTTCAAACTAGCTCTCTAAGTGAAAGTCAAGAAGACATGAAGAAGTAAAAGTAGATACATGTGAATGTTATATAGTAGAAAATGGACGACAGAGAGAGAGAGAGAGAGAGAGAGAGAGAGAGATTGTACCTTTGTTTCCGGACTTGACACCACTTTCTTCTGTAAGTCTTGAATTCCATGTCTTATATCGATTTCTTTCTGATCTAGATCTAGGACATCAAGGAACTGTGTAACATGAAAAGTAAAACAACTAGTATTTCATTCTAAGTATTGGGACAGATAAGGCTGATCAAACAGTGCAGACCCAGATTAGACTGCTCCTAGAGCAGTCTGATCAGGTCTACACTGGGTGCCAATCCATCTGCATCTTTTGGATGCATGTCTGCATTTTAAAACCAAACTATTCTATTTTAAGGACAGTTATAGTAATTTTTTTACATATCCCTATTGTAAGGTATAATGCGAAAAAGCACCTTAAAGCTTGCGCGAACAGGGAAAAGTCAAATTTGCCCATATATTTGCTCAGATCATCAAACGACTGATCAGAGTTTCTGTGTCCGCTATATACCTAGAAATATTCTAAAAATTAAGACACCTAGAATAATTACTGTTTTTGTCCTAAATAAGAATGTAACAGCCTGATTGTGATTTTACAATGCAGCTATGCTTCTAAGAGAAGGACTTCTTCGATTAAGGCGAGGATTTTCCCCATTAGACCGGCGCGACAGGTCCGAATTTGCAAAAGCATAAAGTGTGCAAATTTTTCTTAGCAGAGCTTCCACAAATATGTAAGCCGTATGAAATCAGATCATTTGTGATTCAGACCCAAAGACATGGGGAGATAATCCAGTTTGACCCTACCTACCCTTAATTCAAGGTTTTCGCATACCTCAATTTTTGAGGTAATAAAAATATTGAAATCAGTCATTCATTTCATACATTTTTGTCATAAATGCATGCTAAATACATGCATATCACAATACAAAGCAATGGTTTTCTTCTTGTTACGCCTGACTGGCATTTAAACATGCAAAACCACAGTTATACTTCCGGTCAAAGCGGCCAAAAGAGAACGCTGCACTTTAACTAAAATACAAGTACTTTCCCCCCCGTGACCCAGCATTTCCTTCATGCAGCAGACTTATACGATGCAAGTACGCAATATATATGAGTGGGAAGCTGGGTCACGGGGGGGGGACGATACTCAATAAGCCAAAGAAGAAGAATGGTCAACAGCAGCACTGTGATCTTCAAGGATTTTATTGTGTACCATGACCTTGAAATGAGGTCAAGGTCACATACAAACAGTCAAAACTTTCCAGTGTTGTCTGTTATGTAAGTAATGTAAGTCAAAAAAGGGTGAAATATATACAATAAATCATTATTTCAATGAACAGTTTGAGGATAATTTACAATTTATCTCAACAATAACGTCAACGTCAACGTTTGTTTAACGTACTTTACATAGACACAAACACTTGAAAATTCATTTTCTATGCAAGTTACAAGTCATAGTCATAAATGCAAAGCAAAAGTCAGTGATCCGTATAACTTTCAAATCATGGGGAAAATTCACGCCTTAAGCATAGAAGTCCTCAGATGCGGATGGAATGACACTGAACCGACCGCTCTTTGAGGAGCATTCTGATCTGAGTCTGCACCTGTTCCAATACTTCTAATATTTACGGTAGTAAGAGTAAGAATTTTCAGTTTATATTTACGAAAAACCAGGTTTTTCTCAAAACAACTTTAAAGATATAATTTACATGTCAGTTTACTTTATTGTCTAAAGAAATTTTGATAAAATAGTCTCAAATATGGAATGAAATGAGTGAGTTCATTTATAACGAGTATTACATGTACTAAGAAGATGTCTCAGCATCAACCATTCCCGTTAATGGACATTTTCGTTAAACGAAATTTAAATTAAGTCCACATGTGGCCTATTAACAATGTAAGGATTTCCTGTAGCTCAGCGACCGTAGGGGCAGTGGGGGTTAGCGGTTAACCATATCTTTGACACAGCATATCACAGATGGAGCGCATTGCTCTCCTTTGAAAAAGAAACCCATTTACTGCTGGGTCGACAGAGGGAGTTTTCACGTCGCCGGCTTGCTTGACGCAATTCGAACCCGCAACCTTCTTCATTATAATCGGCGAGCGTCTCTAAATACTCGACTATGTGCCTCTCTAGCCTATTTAGGATGTGCCAAAGAAAATAGCTACACTTACAAAGAAATCAGCTCTGCCATTTTTATTTGGTTTGCCTCCCTTCACAGTGGGGGTCAACTCTTGAAATAAAGGATTTGCTCCCACAGTCACATGATCAGGTTCATGGAAGAAAACAGAACGTCACAAAAGTTGTTACCCTAGACGAAAATGGCGGACTGGAGGGGTTCCCAACCAGCCAAGGACAAACTATTGAAGCTCTGGCTCTTCATTCTTTGCACAGGTGATTCTATCTGAATACCTGGGCCCAGTTGTTCAAAGCATCGTTAGCTAAACGAGCTCGTTAAGAGGTCAACTCGTTAAGTGTTTTGTGACTTTATAGCCAAATCCACCTATATTTTTGTTGAAAATATGTGAGAAGCTTCTCACATTTTTTCAACACAAAATATTGGTGGATTTTAGATATTAAAGTTTGAAATTTTAACATCTCGTAAACTAACGACATCGTTAGTTTTGAACAACTGGGCCCTGGTAGTCAGCTCACTGTCAAAAAATAAAGCTTAACAAGAGCACCCGACAAAGGTTTACGTCGCCGACGCCGAAGATGACACGCGAGAACAAGAAAACGTACCGTCATGACTGTGACGCCAACAAACGTTACCGTCTGGACTACCGTCAATAACATTAAAACGTTAATCCATCTTGAGGAACGTTCTTCATTGTCGACGGATACTTTCTCCATTTTATCCTTGTACTACTCCGTTTTCGCTTATCAAAATGTAGGCAATATTTTTGGAATTGTCTGACCTATTCTTCAGGACAGATAACATTTAAGACGTGTCATTTTAAAAGGAATATCAAAGCATGACAAAACAGCAGAGGTACATATCAGTCTGCGTCATACAGTCTGACCAGAGTCTTCGTAGATGGCTATATGAGCCACGACAAGACAAAACCAGCAAACCACGTGAAGGCTCAGATCAGCCGGGCCACCCGCCCAGTCTTGACTGTCGGCATGGAGGTAGCTTAGACCCTGTCGGCATGGAGGTAGCTTAGACCTTTAGCTACTCTTTAAGACATTTACCAGACTGGGTGAATGTCCGGTTGATTTGAGTCTTCGTGCGGCGCGCATGCTATACCACTTTGCTGGTTTTGTCGTGTCGAGGTATAGATTTCTCATGATCAAAATACTGTACATTGATACCATGGATACGGCGACAACTCTTTTCAGACAGATCTTTTCTGAGCAGTCTGAGTCGAGTCTTCCATATTTGCAGTGCCAATTTCATCCAGAGGGAGATCAAGGTAAAAGGGCAGAAGCTGGGTACAGTTGTCTCAGATAATGGCTCAAAACAGGAGGTTCTCTCAAGGATTGCACAAGCCACGTCAGCTCTTACGAAGCTGAAACCAATTTGGAGAGATAGCTGTCAGAGAGTGGTTTTTCCCCCTTTCCCCCCGGAAAAATGGCTATAGGAAGGACGACTATATAGTGGATTGTCCGGACCTCATAGAGCCACTTTTCCCCCATAGTCCTTTTTCCCCCACCGGGAAAATGGCTATTAGTGAATTTGGTATGGCTATTGGTATTTTGCGGAATGGAACCAAACGAAACGGAATGGAACAGAGACATTTTTCGGAATTAATCGCATGGGAAATGTATCAGTACTTCAAGTGAGGTAATAAACGTGATTAATTAAAAAAATCAATATGCAAATTTAGCTACCGTATTTTTATAATAATCAATAATTACTAATTTAAGGAACGAAGAAGTTACGATTTATTCCCATCGCAGATATTTATATACGTATACATACGCATGCAAGTTCACGGTATGTAGGCGAATTTACGGACACGAAAGTATTACGTACGAGACATTGCGGGAAACTGCGCGTGCCAGGTAAACAACTTTTTTTCTGACAGTTTTTCTTAAATATCTCTGCACTGACAAAATATTTTACGGATCTGTTTTTACCATTATATTTGGCATATTTCCTTCTATCTAGAACCGTTGAGACGCTGAAGATGCACTCATCGAGTTAAGCCTGTTTTTTTAGAAAACCGTGTAGATTCTTGTACTTCGTCACAAAGCAGCATGTACCGTCTTTGTTCCTTTATCATTTGCGAACCTGAACCCATCAGCGAGTGGCCTACTTAGTGCTCCTTACAACCACGGTTAATTCAGAGTTCAGCTTCATACGTTACAAGAATAAACAGCCATCTTTCACAGGAGGGGTCTACCTTTTTGCATTTACGACCATTTCAGCATTCCTTTAAAACATTTACGACCATCTGCGCAACAAAACACTAATCTTGACACGACCATCGACAAAAACCGTCAGCTGTTGACTATAAGCTTTTGCCTAATCCATATAGGTCATATTTTCTGTGTCATTCTACTGCGTTGAGGGTATGCCGTATGTTGTCTAATATATGAGGCAGGCCTGTTTTAGTCTCTTAACCGAATTTTCGACTGCGCAAATGATAGTATATTAACCTCACAGGCAATGAGACAAGTAGCCCTTATCTTGGCTACTTTATCTTTTTATTTCTGTCTGTCTGACGGCAAAGATTGCCTGGGTTGCTCCTTGCATAGCACAGCGTCTGCAGTTGCATAAATTTATATCCAGCGTATTAGACGAGGAAGAACTATCTTGTATTGATCATTGTAGTCTTGCATGGCATGACTTACATGTACATACTAAAAGCCTTCCACTTTACACACTGGTAAGAAGCTTCTAAACCAAGTCGTTTGCGAGAGAGAGAGAGAGAGAGAGAGAGAGAGAGAGAGAGAGAGAGAGAAAGAGAGAGAGAGAGGGAGAGAGAGAGTAATGAGATATACAAACGGCTACGTCTGCAAACGGCGGATCATCAAAATTCTGCATCCCTTCTCAGTAGGGATCAAATCAAAAAAGAATTTGCTCCTTAAGGAGCAGATACGTTCCATTTAGAATTGACCCTTTCTGAAAGGGGTCCGTTTTACATGGGAACAATATCATGGTCGCACCTGCACTGCACTTCCACAGAAAAAGATGTCATGGTGAAACATTTTGATAAATTTATGCATAAGAAATTGAGAGAACTGAATTATACGATTCTGAACGCAAATTATTCTAACAAAACTTTTATCAAAATCCATTGGCTAGATCTTGAGGTATTGACAGTTTCGTATTTTTCGCTATCTCTTATATCCATTCAGGTGTTTCTGAGATACATGTACTGCAATTTTCATGTGTTTGCTATGTTGAGTAATGGCAGACTGCCATCTTGGATGGTCCATTCTCCTTTTTTTTTCTTGTAAAAAATATATTTTATTCAAAGATCATTCGGCTTAAATTTGATCAAAATCTGTTCAGTTATTCTTTAGATATTGGCGTCTGAGCATAAGTGGGACTCATAAAGAGAAACAGATTTTTTTATTGGACAGTTTTGAAACCCAAGGCAGGACTGATGTTCCGTGCAAAATTTGACCGTATAGCAGTTGGTTCTGGAAGAATCGTTGATTTTGTAGCTGTTTCAATTCTTAGCAACGATGACCATCTTGGATTCTATATCTGGCTGAATTTCACCATTTCGAAGCCCTGCAGTCTGATTGTGCTCCATATGAAATTTGGGAATTCCTCCGAGGGGGGTGGGGGGGGGGGAGGAGACACAAGACGTTAGAATAACGTCTTACTGATATCGGTACGACGTCACTATGACGTCCCAACAACGTCAGTAAGAAGTCATTATGACAAAAACTTAAAAAGGTTATAGTTTTTACAGACCTGAAAGTTTGTTAGAATTCTAAACCAGACCAGTTTTTCGAATGAAAATCACGTAGTAAACCCATCGTCATACGGTGGCCTTTGAAATGCTGCTGAAAAGGACATGATATGGTACGACACCTCTTTGTAAGATTAGAATGCATTCTTTTTCGCTTTTACCAACTGGATATCTTCATACAATATACCGAGTTTGTGTTATACGCAGTAATTTATGCCTTGAAGGAAATAAAAGCTTGTGCCACTGTTTTTCTTGGTTATGGTGGTTATCACTACTTACGGCATTTAGGGTGTGTGGGTGCACCTATATATTCTGATGCCACTTTTACAAAGGGGAAACACTTAGGTGGCATCCTGTATGTTTCCCTTTAGTGGAACCCCTCCAGCTAGGATGTTCTCTTGAGGGGAAGTTTGCTCATAAGGGAGCAAATTCTTCCATTCAGGAGTTTTGTCTGCTCCCAAAAGGTGACTAAGAAGAAGAAAAAATGGCAGGGTGTGTCCCATGAAATTGGACCCATTCATCTTGAAAGGTTTACCAGGTTTAACTTGCACATATAATTGTCATACTTATGGATAGGAATTGATGTGGTTTTATTAGCAGATGATCACTGAACATATCGCTTGTATCTTCACATGAAAATGGGGAGGTCTGTCGTTGCTCATGGCATGTAAGGTGGAAGGGTGGGCTTCAATATCTTTTTTCTGCCTTTTTCTTATAAGAGGCTTATTGTGACTTCCTGTCTGCTTCCGCAACTGTCGCAGCCCTTCCCAGGTGTGTGTGTGTGTGTGTGGGGGGGGGGGGGGGGTCTGCTCTCGGTCGACGAGTTTGTTTCGAGGGGAACAAATTCTTCCCATATGAGGGGATAGGCTCTGGGAGGGGAGGCAGCTGTCTAAATGACAAAGTTTGTCCCCCTGAAAGTATGCCATTTCACCTTAAACTGTAGTTGTATTTCATAAGTGTGCATGTCCGTCTTTTTGTTCCTGATATGATCTGTCATTTGAATTTCTTGCCTTGATTATATTAAGTTACTCTACTATCTATTACCTTCTGTAGATGCTCCTATGTGGGCCGAAAATTCGTAATAAACTTCTTGCATATTGTTGTATCTTGTTTTCGGCGGGTTCGAGAACAGCAAGCACATTTTGAAAATTGACAATATGCATTTGTAATACACAGCAATAAGCATGAGCATGTAAAAATATGTCGCAAATGTGCACATGATCTTGCGCAAAGTACTCAGAGTCTCTCATTTGTCACTCATGTTCATATACCCAGTGTTCATTGACTGTTTATGCTAGAAAGAATGCATTGCACACATGCAACATTAGGTCCGAATGTTTCCTGCTGGGACAAGCCTTTTCACGCAACCCCTCACATACTGATATGCATATTTGTGATGCCGAGTGACAAAGGGTCCACAAAGCTTATAGAGGGCTTGAAAATATTGCGGTTCTGCAGTTTCAAACAGCCGCCTTGCCACTGCCGGGCTGGGGTCAGGTCGTACATTGTAGTTGTGACGCAAGTTAAGGGGCGACGACTAAGGGCGAATAAACTTCAAAACGTCAGTCTGGACGTGTCTGTTGTGGCTGAGTACCTGATACTTAGCTGGCAATCCCCATCCTTCCGTTTTATCAATAAAATCTCATTTGAAAGTTACTCGACCATCTTACAACTATTATCAAAGGACTGAAAATCTAGAGTGAGGAGAAAACACTATTAAGTGCAAAAAATCCAAATATGAAGGATTTCGTACATGATTTTTGTCGATAGTCGTGTCATGATTTGTGTTTTGTTGTGCAGATGGTCGTAAATGTTTAAAAGGAATGCTGAGATGGTCGTAAATGCGAAAAGCTAGACCCCTCCTGTGAAAGATGGCTGTTTATTCTTGTAATGTATGAAGCTGAAATCTGATTTAACCGTGGTTGTAAAGAGCACTAACTAGGCCACTCGCTGATGGGTTCAGGTTTGTAAATGATAAAGGAACAAAGGCGATACAAGCTGCTTTGTGACAAAGTACAAGAATCTACACGGTTTTCTAGAAAAACAGGCTTAACTCGGTGAGTGAATCTTTAGCATCTTAACGGTTCTAGATAGAAAGAAATATGCCAAATATAATGGTAAAAACAGATCTGTAAAATATTTTGTCAGTGCAGAGATATTCAAGAAAAACTGTCAGAAAAAAAGTTGTTTACCTGGCACGCGCAGTTTCCCGCAATGTCTCGTACGTAATACTTTCGTGTCCGTAAATTCGCCTACATACCGTGAAGTTAAAAGGAAGATGTTCGAAAGGGCGCTTTGTCCATGATGTTTGATCTAGTAGGAAGTTTATTACATTGAAAATAATAATCGGATGTGTGTCCCGATAGGAGTCGAGCCCATCACTCCTACATGAAGAGCGAACACTAGTCCAGGCACTCCGCTGCACGCACGCACAGATGAACGCTTGTACAAACACAAAATTATACAAATTTATGCACACAACCACGTACACTCATAGCCGTTTTCGGGCTAATATGAAAAAGAAAAATGTCTGCCTGTTTTCCCCAAAACAAAAATAAGACAGACTAGATAGACACAAGCATGCGGTTCTAGCATCTGTAATCAATCCTCGTATTTCTGTTTCAGTTATAAACATCACTATTATAATTGGAGAAGGAGCAAATTCCATTATGTAGCGTGTTTTCCTGCAATCATATTACCAGGGGGAAAATCCACTATAGAGGGGAAAAACGGCTATGCAAAAACACGTATAGTAGATTTTCCCCGGGGAAATTTGGCTATATACATGTAGTCATATTTCCGGGGGGAAATTCTACTATATAGCCATTTTTCCGGTGGGAAATTCTACTATGGACAAATCATAGCCATTTTTCCGGGGGGAAAAACTACTAGGGGGGAAAAGCTACTCTCTGACAATAACAACTTATCTCTTGGATCAAACGTGAAACTTATGCGCTTGCCATTTCCATATTTCTGTATGCCTGTGAATCGTGGACCTTGACAGCAGAATTAGGGAAAAGAACTCAGGCCTTTGATATGAGAGGCTACCGAAGTTTACTGAACATTTCTTACACGGACCATATAACCAATGAGGAGGTTCGCAGAAAGATCCAAGCAGCCATTGGTGAATACGACGAACTCCTCGCTGGTCAAGAAAAGGAAACTAAGGTGGTTTGGCCATGTCTCAAGGTCTTCTGCTTTGACAAAGACGATTCTACAGGGTACAGTGAAAGGAAAAAGAAGAAGTGGTAGACAGAAGAAGAGGTGGAAAGACCGTATTAAAAAGTTGACAGGATGGACTTTGCCAGCTGAAAACAGGATAATGTGGAAAGTTGATTGTTTTGTTGGTTGGTTTGGGTTTAACGGCCCTTTGAGACAGTATTTCAGTCTATTTCGGGCCGTCTCCAAGAGAGAGGGAGAAAGAAAAGAGAAATGATAGACAATAGACAAGAGAAAAAATATCCGAACAAGCCCGCCCACACCTACTATTGGCCCTTACCCTACTTTTATCCAAATAAGTTGGACGCCCTGGCACTGTAAGTTATAGCAAGCACCATCGCCCGACCACCACCCTTACAAGGTGGAAGGGATCGTTTGGAAGTCATCTGTGGTGGCCCAACGGCCTTATAAGGTTATGGGATAGAATAGAAAAAATAGACGTGTATAGATACACCTCTATGATTGACTGCCATTTTTATGAAAAAGGAACAATTTTTGTGACTTCTGTTTGCTTCCCTGGATGAGAAAGTCTCTCCAAAATGGGCTCTATTCCTAGGAGTAACAAATGGCTGCGTTAGCTGCTTCCCCTGAAAATATATTCCCCTTAAAATAAAAAGAGCCGCGATATGTAAAAATGGTGCTTAAAACACAGCGACCGGCCAAGGCTGTGAACAGTGCAGTCTGCTCTGAGCCTTGTCGTTCGCACACATGTATGGTTGACTTGAGATTTTACGTTCTTTTTAACAGTATTTCAGGCATGTCAGGACGATGGGAAGGTGATAATGAAAGGCTGTTTGCAATGGAAAGACCGTTTACGGTTGGAAAGATTTCCGTCTACAGCGGGTCTCGAACCGGGACCGTTAGACAGCTGGCCAGCGCTTAACCTAATGAGCTACCCAAGGGTCGAACCGAAGTCCTCTTGATCTTAAGACACACTATCTACCACGTCGCTCTAAAGCAGGCTTGTACCTCAAGGTCCCTTTTCCATCTGCTTTCGATGGGAGACTTTAAATCGTGGCCCCCATTTGCGTATGACGTATGTGTTGGTTGGACCTGAGTTCACTCACGTGCTGTATCGGAAGGCAGTACAGACGTACCCGACGTTAAACCGAGTCTGCTATTTTCTTTTCTCTGATTTTTTAGCATTCAGAGAATCTTCCTTTAGAACTTACTTGGCATGTAAAATTATTAGTACGACCTTATTTTGGTGCTTTCAAACGCCAAAACTTAAGTCATCGCAAAAACCTATACAGTCGGTGACATCGCCGTCTACGCCCTTATCGATGTTTAATCCCATAATTGCTTGCCTTTTATGAGCCATTATGTCTTTAGAGCAGAAAATATCGGTTGTAACATTGTATATCATATGTCTAATCTGGCATTAAAATACCTGTAATGAGTATTTATTAAAATAATCAAATATGTATCAAAGTGGCAGGCGTTACCTACAAATCATACTTATTTCCGCAGACGAAACACGCTTAAATGCTCAACTTGAGCTCCCATTTTAATTTTCGTATTGTAACCTTTTTAGCTCACCTGAGCCAGCGGCTCCGGGGGAGCTTATAGGATGGTAAGGCTCCGTCGTCCGTCGTACGTCGTCCGTCGTCCGTCCGTCCGTCGTCCGTCCGTCCACAATTTCAAACAACTTCTCCTCTGAAACCGCTAGGCCGATTGTAACCAAATTTCATAGAGAGCCTCCTGGGACCTTAGGAACGAAAAGTTGTTCAAACGGTCCTGGTCACATGACCAACATGGCCGCCATGCCCATATATGGTAAAAACCTGAAAAAATCTTCTTCTCCAGAACCAATAGGGCGATGGCCTTGAAACTTGGTATTTAGCATCGGGTACACAAGTACTACCAAGATTGTTCAAATTATGACCTTGGGTTGACCTTGACCTTTTTTACGGTAAGATCAAATTTGCTTCCTTATGCTTTTATATGGCAAAATGCTGTAACATAAGATATCTTGGAAACTGTTGAAGATTTTGGGCTAAAAATTGGTACATACAGTCATCTTAATGACTACATGAAGATTTATGAGTACAAGAGGTCAAGGTCATTCTTTGACCTTTGACCCAGAACTCTCATATTTTGACAACTTCAAACAATCTTCTCAACAGCCACTGTGCCAATTGAAACCAAATTTCATATAGAGCCTCCAGGGGATGAGGGAATGAAAATTTGTTCAAACTGTTCAGGTCACTTGACCAATATGGCCGCCAATGCCCATATATGGTAAAAACCTTGAAAAATCTTCTTCTCCAGAACCAATTGACTGATGGCCTTGAAACTTGGTATGTAGCATTGGGTACTCGAGTACTATCAAGATTGTTCAAATTATGACCTTGGGTTGACCTTGACCTTTTTTACGGCAAGGTCAAATTTGGGAAAATGCTAGAACATGAGATTTCATGATAAATTTTGAAGATTTTAGCCTAAAAATTGGTATATACAGTCAACTTAATGACTACATGAAGATTTGTGAGTACAAGAGGTCAAGGTCATTCGTTGACCTTTGACCCAGAACCCTAATATTTTGCCAATTTCAAACAATCTCCTCAAAAACCACTGGGCCAATTGTGACCAAATTTTATAAAGAGCCTCCAAGGGTTGAGGGAATGAAAAAAATTTCTAACCGTCATGGTCACATGACCAACATGGCCACTTTGCCCATATATGGTAAAAACCTTTAAAAATCTTCTTCTCCAGAACCAATTGACTGATGGCCTTGAGACTTGGTATGTAGCATTGGGTACTTGAGTACTATCAAGATTGTTCAAATTATGACCTTGTGTTGACCTTGACCTTTTTTACAGCAAGGTCAAATATAAGCAAAATTCTAGAATATAAGATTTCATGGGAAGTTTTGAAGATTTGGGCCTAAAAATTGGTAAATAGTCATCTTAATGTGTACATCAAGATTCATTACTACAAGAGGTCAAGGTCGTTCTTTGACCTTTGACCCTGAATCTCAGAATAGTTTGACAATTTCAAACTTCTCCTTAAAAGCCAATACGGCAATTGTAACCAAATATTATATAGAGCCTTCAGGGGTCGAGGAAATGAAAAGTTCTTCAAATGGTCTGGGTTACATGACCAACATGGCCACCATGACCATATATGGTAAAAACCTTTCAAAATCTTTTTCTCCAGAACCAATTCATCAGTGGCCTTGAAACTTGGTATGTAGCATTGGGTACTCCAGTACTATCAAGATTGTTCAAATTATGACCTTGGTTGACCTTGACCTTTTTTACAGCAAGGTCAAATATGGGAAAATGCTAGAACATAAGATTTCATGGGAAGTTTTTGGCCTAAAAATTGGTATATACAGTCGTCTTAATGAGGTCATGAAGAATTATGAGTACAAGAGGTCAAGGTCATTCTTTGACATTTGACCGAGATCTCTCATATTTTGACATTTTCAAACATTTTCTCAAAAGGCAAAGGGCCAATTGTAATCACATTTCATATAGAGCCTCCAGGGGTTGATTGAACGAAAATTTGTTCAAACGGTCAAGGTCACATGACCAACATGGCCACCATACCCATTTATGGTATAAACCTTAAATATTTTTTCTTCTCCAGAACCAATACACCAATGGCCTTGAAACTTGGTAAGTAGCATGGAGTACTAGAGTACTACCAAGACTGTTCAAATGATGACCTCGGTTTTTCCTTAACTTTTTTTTGCGGCATGGTCAAATATGGGAAAATGCTAGAACATAAGATTTCATGGAAAGTTTTGCCTAAAAATGGTATATATGGTTGCCTTAATGAGTACATGAAGATTTATGAGTACAATAGGTCATGTCTGACATGGTCATTCTTTGACTTTTAACCCAAGACTCATATTTTGACAATTTCAAAACATAAGAAAAAGCCACTTTGCCAATTGTTCAGGTGAGCGATTCAGGGCCTCATGGCCCTCTTGTTTATCTTCTTTCGGATATGATTTGACAGCCCTTTCAAGAATATTTGAGCCGCGACGCGAGAAAACCAACAATGTGGTTGTGCGCCCAGCGCAGACTCAGATCAGCCTAGGCATCCGCCCAGTCTGATCAGAGTCTTCGCTGTCCGCATGGAGGTAGCTTAGACCCTTAGCTACCCTTTGAACACTTTATGAAACGTCCGATTAAAATGGGCGGATGCCGAGGCTGATCTGAGTCATCACTGGGCGCACAACCACATCGTTGGTTTTGTCGTGTCGCGGCTCATTTCAGTTATGTCTAGCAGATCGTTAAGAACTGAAACTTCCGGGGTATAACTATCCGACCTTCCGAGCGCCGCAAAGGCTTGAACACAGCGCGGCGAGCGCTTTAAAATCCATTGGGTCACGGGGCATGTCATTTTGTATAATTGGGCCCGGGTCGGACTAGAGATTAGTACATGTACATGCCTGGTCGTGGGGCCCCGTTTATTGTTACAATACCAAGAGCAAATGATGGTACAGTATCGTTCCCCAGAAGACCCGGCCCAGAATGGATACTGATGTGAATTTAAGAGAAAAACATTATCTAGCGTTATTTTTCTGATCTTATGTCAGTATATCATTGTGAACTCTGATTTTGTATGGATTCTTTTTACCTTATAGCAGACAGCAGGCCCGGATCCAGACCACCACGTACAGGTGGGGCTCTGTATACCGGTGGGGCTGGGCGGTGCAGAGATGTATGTGGGGATGGGGGGGAGGGGTGCTTGGAAATATATATCGTAATAAGGGATCAGTTTGATGATAATTTTGATGTCTCTTTTGTCTTAAAATATATAATGTGATATCTCATTAGAATCGCCTCGGCGAGGCGATTCTAATAAGATGTCACAACATATATTTTAATCTAATCACATGGTCAATTATATTAAACTGTCTATATAGGTACTCACTATCTGGAGACCTGCATATAATACATAACACAGAGATCCAGACGGCGGGGCTGAAGCCCCGAAGCCCACCGCCTGGATCCGGGGCTGGACAAACAGTCCGTAAGTGGCAAATTTTTAATGATTGCGGGAAGTTTTCGTTACTTCTAACCGTAATAATTCTACATATTGGGACTGAGCAAACAGTAAGACCCAGATCAGGCTGCTCCTGAAGGGGCAGTCTGATAAGGATCTACACTGTTGGTAATTCCATTTGCACATAGACGCATTTGTTTCCTTCCCATAGTCACATCCCCTCCCCCAGGATAATTCGATAGGAATTTTCATTTCATAGTACATCTGAATTCTTTCCTTCTAATACACAACCGACATCTGTCGGCACGTGTGTACATAAAGAACACGTTCACATCCGCATGGGCCCGATGCACATACACAAAACTATGGCATCACAGCTGTTTTTCTTGACCTATTTAAACTACTGAAATAAGATCTCCCATTAGCTATTTAATCATCCGCTCATATTATTTCTTCCCAGACAGACATACAGACGGACAAACATACAGACATACGCACGCATTAAGTACATTTACTCAAACTGTAAAATTGTAATTATAATGAGAAAACATCTTAACCGATCTTTTTTTTTTTTTACATAATTATTTTCTGGTTGGATAATGAAACTAATAAAACTTCAAAAACGCCACCCATCTAAAATAAAAAGCTGATTAGAGATATTGAGCCTATTTAAAAACTGATTTGGTTCTTTAGATATTATTTGACACAGCAAAAAATAGTGAGGTGAAAAAAAGTAAAAATCAATACAAAAAATCGCAGAAAAGGAGTTTGCACACCAATTACTACAGCTGTAACAGGTAAATTGCTAATTGAGATTTTTTTTTTTTTTTTCAGTCATGCTATTTGTAAATGAATCCTGAAAATTAAATGAAACTAATTACATAAAGAAAATCATGGCTGCTAATTTATGAATATATCATTCTGCTATTAAAAATAAAAAAGCGATATGTATATGTCCAAGTACTCCAAAAAGTGTCATTTTCACTGATGGATTTATATTTTGTAGAAGCTGAACTAAACAAATTCAAATTGTGACAAATCAGTTCAACATAAAATTCATAAACTATAAAATACATCATTCCATTCAGGATAAGTTAAGATTCTATTTTCATTTTCGCCTTCCTTCTCATTAGGGACCAATTCTTAAAAGAAAGAATTTGCTAGGGGAGCAAATTCTTTCTTTTAAGAGTTGATCCCCTTTTGAGAGGGTTTCTATTTCCAGGAAAGCATACAAGAAGTCACAAAAGCTGTCTCCCTTTATAAAAATGGCTGGAGACTGAAACACGAAGCTGTACCCATGTACGTTAATTATTAATTGATATTCCTTGTATCCTTGTCCATTGCATTTTATGGGAATTAGCTGTTACTGTTTCAAAACATTTTTTTTCTTCTTCCCAGAATGGATCTCTTGAAGAGTGCAGCGTTTGGAATGTTTATTCTGATTCTAGCAGCATCAGTTAAGGCGCAGCCAATTTGTAAGTAATTTTACAAATCAAACTAAAACATAAACAAATACACTGACCAGAAAAGAGGTACTAGACAAGCATTGAATCATATCAAATTCGCACCCAGCCTACTCTCTCATTACATTCGTAACTAGGTACTCGTACGTTTTGTCCCCGATGTAGTCGAAACGGACTATAGTAAAGGGTTCCGTCCGTCTGTCCGTCCGTCCGATTTCTTAAAACGTGTCAAGATATTGTTACTTCTATCACTTTCTGATATGGATGATCGGACCCTTTCCGCCAGAGTTATGGGCCTTTATCTGTAAATCTGGGCAAATCAGGTGACCAAAACTTCTTTTTCACTTTTCAGCGGATTTTGATAAGACTTTCATGATATTCGGTTATCACATTTCACATTGATCATATTTTTTTATTATTGAAGTAATGTTCGGACACTTTGTGTCAGAGTTACAGCCCTTGATTTGTCCACTGATTCAATTCTTGTGTGTGTGTGTGTGTGTGTGTGTGTGTGTGTGTTTTGCGGGTAGGGCGGGGGTTGGGGAGGAGTGGGTGGGGCTGGGGGGGGGGGGGAGGCAGAAACTTCTGCTTCAGTTTTCATTCGACGTTCGGGATATTGCTATCACTATTACATGTACACGTTAAGATCATAACTTAATGGGGTCAGGATCGGATTTTTTTATCAGAGTTACACCCCTTGATCTGTCCAGTGGTTCGAATCATGCGCTTTAAATCATGCAAAAGTTCATAATTTATTGCGTCCACATCGAGCTGACGAAATGGTGACCCGCCATTATTACGCCAAGTGCAAAAATTATTGCTAACGGTAACGTAATGATGTCAAAATTTCAAATGGAAAATAATAACGAATCTATTAATAATTAGCAGTAGGGTTTTCAGCGGTTTTTGCCCATTTGTTCACAACATACATGTGATAATAATCACTAACTGTCAGAGGTGCGCCGCCTTCTCGCACCCCTTGTGGCCATGGGAATTAAAAACTACGAAGAAATAGTCTGAACTTATCAAATTTAGCTATTTTCTTCAGAATTATGCTATGGTTCATCCTTGTAAAATTTCTAATAAGTGTTCAGAAAATGACGAAGTTATTCCCATATCTAAGTTCGAGGTTCAGTTAAAAAGTTCAGTTACGGAACTTTTTGACTGCCCCTCGAACTTAGATTTTTATGGTACTTCAGTTGAAGTCCTTGAATGCCACGACAACAAGAAAGTTTCATTGCGAGTCCGTTTTGCACTCAATCACTGGGTAAAGGTGGGAGGATGTAATAATGAACAACTAGTCACAACCAACGGCAGAGTGTGGCTCGATATGAATTGCAGAGTTGAGTGGGTAAGTAGAAATCATGAGGAGAATCCGAAAGTCGTAATCTTTTTGCAAATTATTCAGATGAAAAATAAAGACTGAATCATACTTCATCGCGGATAACAACTGACAGTAATTTTCGTAGACTATGAGATCTAAAAATAAACATTGTTTTAATTCAGCATTTAATTTGTTTTTATTGTTTATTGTTTATTGATCATTATTGATTACAGTATAAAGAAAATAAATGCGTTTTTAAAGTAATGTATTTTATACAATACAATCAGTTTTCCATCTTAAAGAGTTACGGTACTATCCTATTTTCTGTAAAGGGCCTGGCAACCAGTTGCTAGGTCTTTTACCGTTAAATCTATGTGAGTTTTCCATTTTGTAACTTGTAAATGCTATGCTTATAAATAAGTAATAATAAATGCTGATTGAATGCAGGCACGTGGACAAGATTACAACTCTATAGCTGGTCCAATATTTCGGAATACCCCAAGCTATTAAAAGCAACCGCTCTAAATTTGACTGATTAGACTGCGCAGATCAACATGCCGTAACGTACATTTTCACGCGCTGCCATTCAAATACATGTCCGCTGACGTTTTCTTTCAGAATAATCCTTTCGTCGCTACTATTACTGATGTGCAGGACAAGTTCCAAACCGGTGACGTGCAAAGAAACTTTATGTGTCGGTCGAATCAAGGAACAGTCGTAGACGTTACATTTGTTGTGACAGGGCCGTAAGTACATGTAATCACCATACGCCATCATTACACAGATAAAACAATGAACTGCTACATTTCTGCTTCATTTTGGCTATTTTGACGTAACGTTTCCGCCCTGGGATAAGCATTTTTGGTTTCACTTTTTTGCGGAATTACGTCAAGATACATTTTCATGATTTACCCCTTTTTTCGTTGAGTTTTTCAATGGACTCATACTGTAAAATGCAAGAATAGCGATCAGCAATGTTTGTTTAATTGGATTAAAATTTTGACGGATCCCTTTGAAGAAGTTTGAACACCCAGCTTAACGTCTTTTGTTAAAACATCTTCCTCAGGGCCCGGCAAAAATTAATGCATGAAAAAAAGCATGTATGACATGTATGACCCGATATTACACTCTTTTTAGGACGATAGCCCCCGGCAACCTGATTACGGATACGGTGAACGTAATAGTATACATGAGTCTAACAGAAAGCGACGGCGTTACTCCAGTGACGTCCGCTCACGTTGGCGACGACCTTTGTATGTTCCTCTATCTAGGCGGCGATTTCGTAGACGGTTAGTGAGAATTGTTTATACTTTTTCGAGGCGCAGCCTTGTATAATTTCGATATTGTTCCACTTATCACAAGATTCCATTGGTCAAAAAACGCATATGTCAAAATTTAGCCAATAATATCAAAGGTCAATGAATATTTAATCTTCGTTTTTTCTCGTCGTACTGCGCTGTGAATACTAGCACTCTGTCTTACATTAATTCAAAATGTTTCTCTTGTTTGTAATTTTATAATAGAAATGTTACCGAAAACAGACGCAGATATTCAAAACATTCTTTTTTTTCGTCGTAGATCTACTTCCAATTTCTACTTTCGGTTTAATTATACACAAACAGTGCAACTTTGAAATCAGGTCAATTTCAAGATTGACCGCGGTCCATTTTGGAATTCCAAATTGGACCGCTCAATTTTGAGATAGGTCGTTGTCGCTACCCAGTTTCAAAATTACGGTTGTGGGTACCTACCGACATAGCTTACTTATTCATGAAAGTTATTGTCAAATCTTCAACTAGAGGCATACAACAAAACACACTTCCATTTAATCTGCGCCGATTATCTTTTTTTTAAGATTTTTCTTGTTTATGTTAAATCTAAGCCATTATGCCTAGCGTCCAAAAAAGACAAAGGCAAACAGTGCAGACCCAGAACAGATGACACAGAACGCGGCGTCTGATCAAGCGTCTACGCTGTTTGCATAAAAGGCGCTATGTTTGGCTCCCTTATGATTTTTTCAAATTGTATTTTTTAATCTCCGTTAATTAATGATGTATGAGGGTTGAAACACTTCATTAGATCTCTTATGTTTCAATTTTTCTACATTCTTGCGAGTTGTATGTTTCCTGCGCACAGGCTACGCGGGTAATTTTTGGCATTACGTTTTGAAGATTTTTCAGCGCAGTATTTTTCATGTCTTTTGTGGCCGTATTTTTGATTGGTTATGTGTGAATACGTAGTTCTCTTTTCTCCAGATTACTCAATGCAAGTGAATACAATAAGCATGAAGAGCGGAGGCTACACCATTATATTAACAGGGGGAGGATTGCCTGGGTAAGATAAGCTTTATTTCATTGTCTTTTATTTCTCACGTGGCATTTTGCTGGTTTTGTCGTGTTGCGGCTCAAATAATCACTGCTGGAGTAACATCCGGGGTTGTATTTATAAAACGACTTAAGTCGTTGCTGTGCTGTTGCTAAGGCTGCATTTCTATAAAGGAGATTCCATACAACTATGAAATTTGCTCTAGAGGAACAGTCTTTTCTCGAGAGCAAATTTCATAGTTGTAGGGAATCACCTTCACAGAAATTTAGCAACCACTTAAGTCGTTTTATAAATACAGCCCCGGACGATTTCGGTAGCCTCGTCAGATGAGATAGTCGATGGGCTTACGCCCGGGCGTTTTATCTTTGAAAGATTCGGTTCTCGATGGGCTCACAATAGGACCAATGGTGACTCTAATCATCTTTCTTATTATTAATAAAGTCAACTCTGATATTTCTTGCGGGGAAAATTAATGGATGCATAAGAGTAGGTGATATTGCAGGCAGCAATTGCTGGAATGGTCATTTCCAAGATTAGGTTATTTTAGCCGCGACACGACAAAACAAACAAAATGGTATGTGGGCCCAGTGAAGACTCAGACCAGCCTGTGCAGTCTGATCAGAGTCTTTGCTGTGCGCTTATAAGAGTAGCCAAGGGTATAAGCTAGCTCTAGACTCTGATCAGACAGGCAGGATGCTCTTGCTGAACCTTTGCTGGGTGCACATGCCACTTTGTTGGTTTTGTCGTGTCGCGGCTCAACAGTGTGATCTGTGGCGTTATCAGTGGCAGTTCTGATGTCATGACGAATGGTCTCAAGCTTAGAAATTAAACTGTACCTTATAATAGGCTGGAAACCAAAAGAAATATTTTTTATACGCCCATTTAAAAAACGGGACGTGTTATGTTCGTTATGTCGCAGCCGGTATCCGTCCGTCCGTTAACGTTTTCGTTTCCGGACAACTCCTCCTACAATTAACATGTGACCAAGCTTAAACTGTATATAGTATGCCGTGCATATCCTTTCGAGGTTACGCTCCAATGAATTTTAGAGGAGCTACAGTTCTTTATTTACTTTTTCTACATGTTCGTTTCCGGATAATTCCTCCTTCTCTTTTTTTATCCGATTAAGTTGAAACTTTGTAAATAGTAACACTTACATGTTGAGCAGATTATATTATTTCAACGTTACGCTCTAATGATTGAAGCCGACTAATGGGCCTTTAATGAATTATTTTTTGGGGCTATTACTGCGTGCATCGTAACTAGGTTACTACATGGAATGTCTTGAGCTGAAACTTTATAGAAGTAGATATGAGATTAAGCGTTGCTCGCTGCTTCCCGCTAACTTAGTTTTGGAGTTAAGTCCTTTTGATACTTTTTAGACTATTTTTATATGTGAGATATTGAGGTAACCGTTTGGAATATCTTGATAAATCTTTATAGCACTGATAACACAGGGTTTAATCGATTCCGCTAATTTTCGCTTCCTGCAGTACATGATAAATGGCTTCCTGCAGAGACTGCCCGCGTGCCTCTGCTTCCTGCCGAGGCTCTCGGCAGGAAGCTGATGCATGCGGACAGTCTCGACAGGAAGCCATTTTTCGAGGACAGTGGTCCCTGCAGGAAGCAAGAGTTCGCGGCCAGTCTCGGCGGAAGCCAAATATGACGGACAGTCTCTGCAGGAAGAGAAAATTAGTGGAATCGATTATACCCTGTGTGTTGAGGATAAGACAGCGTGTCTCATAAAAATATGGTTGCTCTCGGTTACTTAGTTTTGGAGTTACGTCTCTTGGATTCTCTTTTATTCTGTTTTTATATGCGGCATAACTAGGTTACCGTTAGGAATACTGGGATGAAATTTTATAGCAATGTATATTTGGATGGAACATTGTGTTGCATATAAGAACAATTGCCCCTGTCGTTATTTTCAGAGTTGCATCTTTTTGATTAGTTATTAAGGCTATTCATGTGCTAGCAATAGCTAGGTAATCATTCGGAATACCTTATACTTTGAGTAATTGCTCTTCTTTATTTTTAAGGCGACGTCCCTTTGATTTAAACGTTTTCTTACTTGTGCGAACCTTAAGTAGTTTACCGTTTCGAATATGTTGATGAAACTTTTCAGTAGTGTAGATGAGGCTGAGACGGTGTGTGTTATATACGAATGCGCCCCATCTTTACTTATTTCAGAGTAACTATTTGTGCATGCCATCACCAGGTTATCGTTTAGAATTGCTTAATGAAACTTATAGATTGAGACTGTGGGTTGAATATGGGATTGGTTGTTCCCTCTTATTTAATTTTGGAGTCATATCCCTTTGATTAATTTTTACACACAATTCTTGTGCGCACATTACTACAGGTCTGTGTGTGACTGATTGTCTGGGCTATAGATCTGCCCGGGTGTACTATATTCTGAGATATGGCTCTGAGTATGCGAAACTAAAACTAATAAGCATTTCTAAAGTGTCACATGTAAAAGTAGCTAGTACTGTTCATAATGCGGTTTTCTCATGAATGGTTTTGAACCTCCCAAATGGTAAATCCTTTATACAGAAAAATTCTAAAAATTGGAACACCAAAATAATAAATGTTACCATTTTAAAAATGAAACAGTTTGATTTTACGATGCAGTTAAGAGTCAAAACGATGCAGATAGAATGGCAAACAGAGTAGACCCTGATCAGACTGCTCCTTTTGGAGCAGTCTGATTTGGGTCTGCGCTGTTTGCTTGGACTTTTCTGTCCCAATACCTAGAATTTTACGGTAGAACTTATTATGAAGCAAAATATGTCATTTTATCTTCCAGCTGTCAGAGTTCTGACCAGTGGGCGGAAGTGGAGAAAATTGACGAAACTAGAATGAGGGTAAGTGAACAGCAAACTAAACTGATTGTTAAAAATGTCAAATTTAGTTTTATGTGATTTTTTTTTTAAATTTTTTTTTATTTGTAATATTTTCTATAATTTGGTATTTTATCGTACTTTTTCGTGTATTTTTAAAGACAATTAGAAACAATGTTTTAACTGCATGCACAATTTATGATTTAAAATGTCTTTGAAATTTTGGAATGAACCAGTGTCGTGGCTGGTTGGAATTCCTCGTGAATATACTTTATATGCAAATAAAGAAAAACTACACTACAAAAATAAACGGCAGATTTTACGGTAAAATAACTGGCAACCAGCTGCCAGTCCTTTTACCGTTATTTTTACGGGCGCCCGTAAAAAATGCAGGAATCCTCAAGCAGAGTGGGACAGAAAAGAGCAGATCTCGTTTGGGTTAGATAGCCCCTCAACAATACAAAGTTATTTTCGAGTGCGCCAAGTTAACATAAAACTTCCATTTCGTGATTTCCAACAATGTTTTACAGGCAAAAGCCCGTAAAAATAACGGGAAAAGGACTGGCAGCTGGTTTCCAGTTATTCTACCGTAAAATCTACAGTATTTTTTAACAGTGTAGAAACCACTTTTGAAGTATCTGGATTTTGTTCTTATACCTTTTTTTGCATTTGTTCATATGATTTTCAATACTTAAGCCTATTGTGATCCAAATACTTTCAGCAAGATGAAAAACTTTGGATAAAACTGTTAACCTTCAGTGTGAATGTAATCAATAAGAAGTATTAAAGATTCATACGGTTCTCTCTCCTCTTTGAAATGGAGAGGGGACGGACAGACAGATAGACTCTGTGTCGTGAGTGTGCAACCATGGATTCGTTCCGTTAAGCCTCCTGGGGAATATCGTTATCAGAATTGTACAAAAAGGTAATGAAAAAAAAAATAAATAAATACAAAATAACTTAAATAAAAATTATTTGAACTACCGATCATAATTCCAATAATAAGATATTTTCTTTTTTTTCTGCGTAGTCTAACCATACTCTACTTTTTTCTTAATCTTTGCTGATCTCAACTCTTAAAGGAAAATATTTGCTCCTCAGATGTTGGCAAACTCTTAAAGAAAACAATTTGCTCCGTAAGGAGCATTTTTTGCCTTTAAGAGTGGACCCCAGTGAGAAGAGAGACAAATTAGCATAGTTGCTTCCCTTGAAAATGTACCCAGTCACCTTAAATATTTTCAGATCTGTTTTACCGTGTTTGCCGTGCTGCCACCTACAGGAACGGCAACGGAACAATTATTCACAGCGACCGTCAACGTTTGCCCTTCTGCAGTGTTCAGCGATTGCTATGTGGCTGTAAGTAGGCCTGGCCCCAAGGTTATAAAACTCTTCAAGTTCGTGCTCATCTCAGCTGAGCATGAAAATTTTCTCTGCTGATAAATATGAAAATGCCAACTAATGTTGGCATTTTCATATTCATAAGCAGAGAAAATTTCACACTGGTGGCATTTTCATATTCACAAGCAGAGAAAATTTCATGCTCAGCTAAACTGAGCAAGAAACATCTGTACTTATTACTAATTTGCTATTTATTAGTAGGTAAAATATCATGCTCAGCTCAGCTTAGCATAGAGAAAAAAAAATCATGACCTTTGGACCAGGTTCATTTTGTCTGATCTGCACCTATGCGATGACAAGTGGGAGTGGTTAGGGGCACTTTCATGATACACGCAGTACTCATGTTTCATACTCATTGAGGGGAAATCTAAGGGTGTAGCCCCTGTCTCAGGTGAGTAGTAAAGGACGTCACTATGGCCACGCCCGTCCGGAGACTAAGTCCGCAACCTGGGGCAGTCTCGGGCCGGGCGTGGCCATAGATGACATCGCTTTAGTAAGCTTGAAAAGGCTAGTTTGAAATAACTTAGTCTTTTTCAAGAGTAAAAGTCTATGTAATATGGCACAGGAGATGTCTTAAGAGGCTATACAGTAATATGCGTCTGCTATGAGTCTCTTGGCCCTGTATCTCAAGACCTCACTATACCAGAGGCATAACTCTATAGTGACAGTTGATGGTGTGAGTTGCTGTGGCATACTCTTGTTCAATCTGTTAAATTTCTGAGGCTTTACAGTAATATGCGTCTGCTATCAGTCTCTTGGTCCTGTATCTCAGGGGCTCACTATACCAGAGGCATAACTCTATAGCGTCAGTACTTGTTCTTGGGGATTAATAAAATCTTGTATTTCAAGATTTTAATGTTCTGGACTGAAATTATTTCTTACTAGCCTTCTAAAGCCTGACTTCTACATTTGATGACGAGAAGATCTCTGCTCCCAGTGTGATTGAACTTGTGTGATTGAACTTGTGGGAATCTAGTGGAATCTAGTGGAAGGTCCACATATCCACATTGAAATTGTGGTGCTGATGTGGATGTCAAGTGGAAGGTACACATATCCACATTGAAATTGTAGAGCTAATGTGGATGTCAAGTGGAAGGTCCACATATCCACATTGAAATTGTGGAGCTGATGTGGATGATGTGGACTTGATGTGTATGCAATGTGGAGGTTATGTGGATGATGTGGATCCACAATGTGGAGTTTCCACATGTCCACATCTACACATTAGACAAATCGGCTTACCCTGTTTCTGACAGACTGACACAATGCATCTCAAAACCTCACTGTTACAATGCCAACTGCCAAGGGGTTCACTTGTTCCTCATACATCCTGATTCTGAGTTATATCTGATTCCTACCTTCTATTCTGTACATGAATATTGTGGTTTATTATTTTGAAACAAAATTTGGTAGGTGTTGACTTGTTCTTTCCAATAAAAGGAAACATTTTAAAATCCATTGAGGCAATTTGGAGTTATTACAGGTTTCTTACCCTCCATATTCCGCGCATGTGCAATGTGACAATTTATTTTAAGAGTATTTGGTAGGTTTAGACTTGCTCTTTTCAATAAAAAAAGAATTATGAAAATCCATCAAGGCAATCTGGAGTAATTACAGTTTTCTTGCCCTCCATATTCCGCGCATGCGCAGTTTGACAATTTATTTTAAATTCGTTTGGTAGGTTTTTACTTGCTCTTTCCAATAAAAAAAGAATTATGAAAATCCATCATGGCAATCTGGAGTTATTACAGTTTTCTTAACCTCCAAATTTCGCGCATGCGCAGTGCACATGCCTGGCAAAAGATGCTTCTTTTATTTTAGAGCTAGTAGTTAACACAAAATATACTCATAACTGAAGTGATAAATACATACAGGTATTCACTTTTTATTTGTATCATTTTTCTGAAAGCTACTACTTGTTTTGTCTATTAATAGAATTAACAAAGTCAATACAGTCAAACGTATAAAATTTTATTCACACAATACTAATCTTTTACCTCCTAAGCCTAAATCTTCCTTTAGATATTTGAAGCAGGGTATCCAGGATTTTCATAGGCAGTATGTTTTGGTTCCTGCTGACAAGGCCGCAAACAACATTGTTGTTGTTTGTCGGATGCACTATATTAACACTTTGAAGCAGGAACTTAACGGCACCACGGCTTACGAAGAGACTTTTACAGATGAGAAGACTGTCGTTAATAGCCACTCAAATAATTTGCCTTTAAAGTTTGCTGTTAACGTTAAGGAACGCCAAGACAAACTTCCTACGATGTATTGGTTACCTAAGCTTCATAAAAAACCGTATAAAGCTAGATTCATTGCCAACTCTAGCTCTTGTACTACTACAGAATTATCTAAATTATTAACTTCTTGCCTCACTGCTGTGAAATCTCGTGTCATTTGGTACTATGAGACAGTGTATGAGAGGTCAGGGAAAAATATGTTTTGGTCTATAAAAAATTCTGGTGAGGTACTTAGTAAACTGAAGTCAAGAGGGTTCCGTGCGACTAGTTTGTCCACTTATGATTTTTCTACTCTTTATACCACATTACCCCATAATTTAATAAAGGAAAACCTTGTTGATTTGATTGAGAGGGCCTTCAAAAAGTTCTCCAAATGAAGATACCCTTTATATTGCCTGTAACGATAAGAAAGCGTTTTTCACTTCTACTGACCGTAAAATATACTTAGCAAAAATAAAAACTTGACAGTCGCTGTTTTTCATCCTACGGTAGTCGGGAAATAATGAGACATAAAAATTCTTTTAGTTTCAGAAAACGTAATTATTATGTCATATCATAATCAAACAAATTTCAAGATTCCATAGATACAGCAAAATTGAGGCTATTGTAAACGTCACAAGGGTACTTTTCTGTTTTCTATGCTCAAAACCAAAACTATACCAAATTTGAAATCGTCGAAGTCTGCTGAAATGAAAAAAATCTGTTGGCAACGCTTTGCCGTTATTAAATCCAATCTGTATGGACTCATAAGCTAAAATTATGCCGATGCACGGTCGACTAGGAGGCCGTAAGGACCAGACGAAAAACCTCAGTCCACGCCATTATGAAGTCAGAGATTCAATTTCAATGGAATTCCCATTACACATTTGAGTCTTTTTGACAGTTTTAGAAATGGCTTTCAAATAAATTTAGTAACAAACACATTGAGTTTGCAAGACAAGCAAACTAATCACGAAGAAAATAACGAAAAAGACGCATTGGTATAGAAGATACGGCATTTCATAAATCTGTATATGTTTAATTCAAAGGGAAGTAATCTGAAAGTTTTGAAACTTTAAACGTTATTTTCAAGTTGTGGTTACAATTATTATAAGCGTTTAAAGTGTTTTCTATGCATACTGGAACTACTGTTTATTGCGTACAAAAGAACTTTCTTCTGCGCATGCGCAAATTAAAGTTCTTTTCTGAATTAATGAAATAGGAATAAGTTAGATAACTCCGGACAGGACAAACCTTTACCAATAATTTTTCATGATTTAAGTAATCAGATGTCTGTCCAACTCGAAAACATCCATATATACATTACAAATTTGCTAGGTTGGCCGGAATTGAGAAATAAAAACCGTCAAGTTTTTATTTTTGTTCAGTATATATAGAGGATATAGTCTTTGGTCATGTCAGAATGTATGTGACGCCTTATCATATCTCTTAGATAATATTTACATCAGATTAGGTAATAAGTTATACAGACAAATTGTTGGTATTCCGATGGGTACAAATTGTGCTCCTCTTGTGGCCGATTTGTTTTTATTTTGTTATGAAAGAGATTTCATGACTTCTCTTTCTGTTGATAATCAAGCTGATATCATTGAGGCATTTAACTCAACCTCTAGATATTTAGACGATCTTCTGAATATTGATAATCCTTATTTTGAAGGCATGGTTAACCAAATTTACCCACCTGAACTTAAATTGAATAAAGCTAATACTTCAGATACCGAGGCCCCCTTTTTGGATTTACATCTATCTATTTCTAACGGTTTTGTATCTTCTAAAATTTATGATAAACGTGATGACTTTGACTTTGATATAGTCAATTTTCCATTTTTGGATGGTGACGTTCCACGTCGTCCCTCTTATGGAGTGTATATTTCTCAACTTATAAGATTTGCTAGAGTGTGTAGTCATGTAGATGACTTTAATGCTCGCAGTAAATGTTTAACTGCTAAACTTCTTCAACAGGGCTATCGGTATCATAAGCTTAGAAAGGCTTTTTCTAAATTCTATCGCAGACACCATGAATTGGTTTCAAAATTTGATGTCGGATTAAAATTTCTTTTACACCAAGGCCTATCGGAACCAGAATTTTATGGTGACTTAGTATACAAATTCAAAAAGATTAAGGGTAGGACTGATTTTTCTGATCAATTCCGAAAAATAATAATACGTCACAAACGTATTGGCTATAATTTAAATGTTATGCGACAGTCTGCATGCTTAGTGATTAACCCAATCACGGTTGATAGCTTTGCTGCACTCTTTAAATGCACACCGGGGGATCGGTCGTCAGACTCTATGATGGCCCCGACCTAAAGCTATATATTTTAGTTGGTTGGGACCGGAGCCTTTTTGTCTGTTGCTTGGTCCACCGGGGCTCAACTGGTGACCTTCTTTTGCTTCAGATTTCCAGTGGGGTTGTTTGGCAGGACAGGGATCTCCACCTGGCAGACGGCCCGTTGTATCTGTTGAGTCCTCGTCTTTGCTTCTTCATGGTGTTGAAATTTGATTTATGTGTTTACCGTGATGATTCATTGACGAGTTAGAGGGTTATCATGCGAACCGAACAACCAACTAAATGTTTTGTACCACTTCAGAAACTGAGGGTGAGGTTGGGCCTGTAAAATCGATTTAAGGCCCCCAGTAATTCATTACTGACCGTTCCAAGGCGGTAGTTCTGTTGTGGTTCTTTGTTGCCTGTTTTTGGTGTCAGAGTTTCTGTGATGTTTTACCTTATGTATGTTATTATTATTTTTGGTTCGGTTTGGGTTGCTGAGTGGCCACCTTTTGGGAACAAGCTGCTCACTCGGTTGGCCATATGTTCTCTGTATCTTGATTATTTGTAATCTTAGTTGTTTCCAACTATGGTTTGAGGGCTGGATTTGGATTTTGATTGTTTCAGTTCCTGGTCTTTGCATACTTTTTACTTTTACCTCCCTTGTAATAACACCATAATATGAAAAATTGAATAACTTTGTTATTTTTCGGCCGATTTTGATAAAATAAACACCAAAATGTAGATTTTATTATTCTCTAATTAATTTTTATATTTTGAAATGTGTTACTATAAATAGTAACATGACCTTTATTGAAATTAGATATATGATATGCAAATGTCCAATCTTGTCTCAAGTAAACTGGTTTATGTTTAGGTATATATATTGGGAACTCGCATATTAATATTGCTGGTTTGCCGGTCACCACTGGACTGGAACTGGTGTGCACAACGGTTATACCGCCTGGGCCCGCAGATGCGAAGTCTATCGATTACATGTGAAACAGTAGAAGCCTATGGCTTAAGGGGTCGGAACATCCATGGTTCCGTAAAAGGTACCTCCGCTGGCAGGTCTCTGGTCCATAGCGACATTCAGGACTTGTGATCATGTAGATATGGCTTCAAATCGCCAGGGCTTCCCAGGCATAGGGTAACCGACCGGGGAAGAAATAGTGCTGTACAGCACACTCTTCTTGCTAAATTTTTAAGTGCATATTTTTGTCTTTACTGGCATGCAAGAAATAAAGATTGCATTTTTGTGGCACTATAATCTTGATGAGAATTTTGTGAAATAATATATGAAACTCAAAATGCTATCCGGTATATAAGTGTGATGTTCAGATATGAATTCATTCTAGTTTTGAACAGAGAAGTAAGAAGCAAGAGAAAAAACAAAGCAGTTAAAGATATTTGATGAGTTATAATTCATCTCCTGATCATGAAGGACTTCTATCTAACACTTCTGAGTGATGGTTTTTCTGAAAACTTTCCCTCAAAACACACAAAGCTCTTTTACTGTGAGACTAGATCACCCGATAAATATCGAAAGCGAAAAGTGGGAAGTTGCTTTGGTGGAATTAATTACACCATCTCGAGTCAACAATATTTCAGAAAACAATAACTTTTTCTTTTTGTCATTTCTGGACCAAGCGGTATTAAATGCTCAAGGAATAGATACGACAAAAGATTTGTGTGCTAGTGGAGAGGGCTGTCACGAATATAAATTATTTCTTCCTGAAGGAAATTACAACTCTCCACAGCATTTGGTGGATGAGATGCAATCTGTAATAGATACAAAACATGGATCTTTAATGAAACAAATAAATGCTTCTATCAGCATTACTTATGTTAAAAGCACAAATCGTCTAAAAGTTGTTGCACAAAATCCAAACCAGGTCAGGATTCGCTTTCCAGCTTCACTTGGACAAGCTCTTGGAGTTAATCCGGATATGTCAGAAAACCCCATTGGAAACGAATCATATGCTTTCAAATATGGAGTAGACCTAAATATATTGCATAATCGCTTGTACGTGTACTCAGATGTAGTTGATTATACATACCTTGGTGACGTGACGGCCCCTATTTTGAGAGTTGTACCATTTGAGAATTCAAAACGCTCTCAGCAGTCACACAAAGAATTTGTCAACATGCACTACGTCCCAGTAGGAAAATCTTATATTGATCAAGTTCATATCAGTATCAAAGGTGATACCGGTAAAAATATTCAGTTCAGCTCTGGAAAGACTTTAATTAAGTTACATTTCAGGCGGCAAATTAAATAAAAAAAGAAAATTGTTTGATTTCTTGTTGAATAAGAAACAGGAAATAAGTATAAATACAACACACTGTTACAAGCGTCACCATTTCAAGTAAAATCATGAGAGAAAGCAGAATGTCTGGTAGTTCCAATAACCTAACAAAAGCACACTGTGGGCTAACTTCTGAATCTTCAGGCTTGCCTATCATTCCTGTTGTACAGAAAAGAAAAAGAAATCCTTCTACCTTTGGACAGATTCGATACCTCATGAAACGATTGTCAACTGCTTTAGACAAAAGGCTCAGAGAGGGTAGACCTTTAAAGTATTGCCGACTATGCAGAGCGGAAATTCGTTCATTATGTCGTGAGGAGAAAGAAAAACAACACAAACTCAAAGGATACATACACAAGAAGAATAAACATTTAAGACGTTCCAGACGGACAAAGAATGAATCTGGGGGTCAGAAATGTCATAGACGTAGTGGAGCTAAAGAGGATATCAACAGACAGACAGGGAACAAGCTGGAGTTAAAAACAATCAAATAAAGTGTTAGTCACTTTTTAAATGCTATGACGATTGAGTAACATTGGAAACTTGTATCAGTTTTCTAAATGTAGGTTTGTTAGAATTCAGTTGGTATTTAAATAATTGACAGAATTAATAAAACAAAACTGATTTTAAATTATACACTTTTTTTCACAATTTACTACATTATTTAGTTCACAAAAGTGCATGCAATTGGTAAAAATGTAAGAATTGCAGTGGTTTTACAAACTTAGCACAAGTTCTTCAATATCTATTGCAGACTATAAAAGAAAGAGACAAAGGATATAACTTCATTCTTCAACCAGTCGTTAATGGGTCGATACCAGTGCAAGCAGTGCTTCCGTGAATTTGCTCGATCAGACAGCCTGAGAAGACATACATCCAGTGGTGTTTGTAAAGCAACTACAACTATGTCTGACAGCGAAGAAAGTACTATCTCAGAAGTGTCAGATGTAACAACAAACAGAAAATATTTGAAGGGAATGAAAGGACATGATATCTTTGGAGAATATGATTATAGTAAACTCTCAGACGATCCAGATACAGAACCGTCAGAAGTCGAGACAGACAGTGAGTCTGCTAGTAAAGAGGAAAAACAGAAAGCCAAACGCAGGAAAATTCAAAAGACAAGTCCTTGGGATAGACTAATGAGAAGCACTTACAGAGACAATCAAGATCAGTTCGATGAAACAGTGGAAAATACCATGCAGGAGACACCTAACATCGATGTTGAATCAGCTGAGGAAATGGCATATGAAGAACTGAAACCAAAATACAGATCAACGCTGGTTACCAAGTATCAAGACCTCGTGGCACTCGGGTGTGCTTTGAGAAAAGATCCTATCCACAAGAAAGTAATATCAACAGCTCACAGATTGAAAGAAGATGAAGACTATGATGAAGAAGAGGCGATGCAGTATGCAGTGAAAAAAAGAAGATATCAACTTGAACGAAAACTTGACGAATATGAAAGACCAACTTTAACTGTTGAAGAGGAAACCCAGTGACATTGATTATTGATAGGTCTCTGAAATTAACCATTTCAGCGATGGCAAAGCATTGAGATCATTTAAATAATAGTAGACCTGCAGTGGAACCTATCAAAAGAGTTTTATTTACTATAAAAGACTAATGATCATTATGTAAACGAAGACAGAGGGACGGTCCTAATCCTCTGTCTGCCGTAATGAATAGGTGAGCGGGACAAATAAAGTTGTTCTGAATTTAAACTGTTGTTAATTGTTCTTTTCTTCCTAGTTCTTATTATTGTAACAGTGAGGTTTTGAGATGCATTGTGTCAGTCTGTCAGAAATGGGACAGGGTAAGCCGATTTGTCTAATGTGTAGATGTGGACATGTGGAAACTCCACATTGTGGATCCGCATCATCCACATAACCTCCACATTGCATACACATCAAGTCCACATCATCCACATCAGCTCCACAATTTCAATGTGGATATGTGGACCTTCCACTTGACATCCACATTAGCTCTACAATTTCAATGTGGATATGTGTACCTTCCACTTGACATCCACATCAGCACCACAATTTCAATGTGGATATGTGGACCTTCCACTAGATTCCACTAGATTCCCACAAGTTCAATCACACAAGTTCAATCACACTGGGAGCAGAGATCTTCTCGTCATCAAAATGTAGAAGTCAGGCTTTAGAAGGCTAGTAAGAAATAATTTCAGTCCAGAACATTAAAATCTTGAAATACAAGATTTTATTAATCCCCAAGAACAAGTACTGACGCTATAGAGTTATGCCTCTGGTATAGTGAGCCCCTGAGATACAGGACCAAGAGACTGATAGCAGACGCATATTACTGTAAAGCCTCAGAAATTTAACAGATTGAACAAGAGTATGCCACAGCAACTCACACCATCAACTGTCACTATAGAGTTATGCCTCTGGTATAGTGAGGTCTTGAGATACAGGGCCAAGAGACTCATAGCAGACGCATATTACTGTATAGCCTCTTAAGACATCTCCTGTGCCATATTACATAGACTTTTACTCTTGAAAAAGACTAAGTTATTTCAAACTAGCCTTTTCAAGCTTACTAAAGCGATGTCATCTATGGCCACGCCCGGCCCGAGACTGCCCCAGGTTGCGGACTTAGTCTCCGGACGGGCGTGGCCATAGTGACGTCCTTTACTACTCAGGTGGCAGTTGGTACTGAAATCTTGTTCTATTTTAAAAACTTCACCATGCGAATACGCGGATGCGTGTTGAAAATTCGTCAATTTGACAAAATTTTAATACGCACTTGCGTATTTGTGTACAGGTAGCTTCGCCCTTGACGACAACTCCTTCCGCCTCCACCCCGCCCCCCCCCCCTCCCACACACACACAAATGGGCAGAACAAACATTATAGCTTCATTGAAAAGTCTGATCAGACTTTTTGATGTGCGCTAAATGGGTAGCTAAGGGTCTAGCTCCATGCCGACAGCGAAGACCCTAGGCTGATCTGAGTCTTCGCTAGCCGCAAATGCCACTTTGTTGGTTTTGTCATGTCGCGGCTCAAATACAAATATATAGCCGATATTATTTATTTTTTGTGTGCATGTTGTTACATGTATATGTTCTATGTACCTACAGGGATGTCTTGCCCCCACTACCGCTCCCCCCGGTCTCCCCGGTGGCAGAAGAAGAAGAGATGTAGATAATACGACAACAGTATCTCCTCAAGAATTTGAAGTCAGCACCTCTCTTATTATTCTTGATCCCTCCGAAGACTCGGACAATGGAAATGGTAAGAGCATAAACAATACCCTCGGCTTAAGTAGTACGAGGGGCGTTCGAAAAGTAATGCAAATGGCCTCATAACTTTGTTTAGGGGAATACTGGGTACAAATTCTATGCATATGCTGAAAACACTACATTTGGTCTTTACAATGATACCAAACGCTGTACAAAGACACATTTCCATATTGACTTACAACGCATTTTATTAGGCTCCAGTCATACCACTGGGCTAATTTCAAATGTAAAATCTTTTCAGTGTTGGGCATCCAAGTCAAATATCGTTGCAAATACAAAATTAATCTATGTCAGTTGCTTGTCCATTGTTGCCTACAATATTCCTACAAAAATTAGAAGGGTGGCAACTGTTATCGATTCATTCCTTGCAAAGCAATGCGCAATTCTTCTGACGTTATTGAAATATACGTTAACGTCATTTTTAAAAGCTTGTAGAGGCTTCGTTTTTGGCTTTTATTTGAATTTATTGACAGGTTTCGTTGACCCATGTAAATGCTCTTGCTGACAAGATTTTGAATGCCAATACACTTGTTTTCATTACAAAATCATAATAATTTTTGGTAGAAATGGGGAATTTGCTACTACATAATCCATATTCCCGGGCCAGTATGGAACCCAGATTAAAAATAATTTCTGCGATATTTACAGGACAACATTGCCTGGGCATTGTCTATATATAGCAAAAAAAACAAAAAAAAAACAACAAAGACTGCTGATATATAAATTACGGCCTACTAAACAAAAATTCTGCAGTGTCTTTAGGGTATACCTCTTTCAAAGAAGTTAAAAATGCGCCCTTTTTTTAAAAAAAAAAAATACACCGTGTTTGCAGACTTTCCTGCGCATATCATACCTTTATGTGTTTTTGCAATTAGAAGTTCGGTTTTTAAGTTGGTTACCGAGAAATTACGTCATTTGCATCACTTTTCGAACGCCCCTCGTATGACGAGGGATATATAGTTTTCTTCTGTCCGTCCGTTTGTCTGTTCGTTTATCTATGTTGCGTTACAGTTTGACGTAACTTTGTATAATATTGCTCATGCTTCCGAAATTTCATGTTCTTTTGTGACTTGGTTTACTTATCTGCTGACGGAACTAAAAATCTATGGGTCTAAGCAAGCTCCATGCCGACAGCGAAGACTCTGATCAGACTTGGCGGCATCTAGCATCCAGATGATATCAACTAAATTATATTTCAGCCAAGACAAGACAAAACCAACAAAGTGGTTGTGAGCCCAGCGAAGACTCAGATCAGCCAGGGCATCCGCCCAGTCTGATCAGATTCTTCGCTGTCCCCATGGAGCTAGCTTAGACCCTTAGCTACCCCTTAAGCGCACAACAAAGACTCTGATCAGATTGGATGGCTGCCCATGCTGATCTGAGTCTGCGCTGGGTGGACAAGCCACTTTGTTGGTTTGTCATGTCTTGGCTCAAATTAAATTTAGTTGACATCATCTGGATGTTGCTGGTGACCCGTGGTTTCTGTCACGGACTTACAAAGGGTGTGTGTGTGGGGTGGGGGTGGGGGCTGGGGGGAGTCCATCAATGTTAAATTTCCATAGGAACCTGCCCAGGCTTAAATTTTCTTCATGCAATGGGTAAGTCGAGTCTGATAACTTCGGATAGCGGGTACATTCGGCCATACCATTGCAAACAGTGAAAATCCAGATGAGACGGCCCATAATGAGTTTTAATTCCAAACAACCGTCAGGCTGACATATATAAAAGAAACAATGTCACTGACCGAATTTACCTGCTGTCCGAAGTTACCCGACTCTACCCTTTATAGTTTTCTTCTGTCTGTCTGTCCGTTTGTCTGTTTGTTTATCTATGTGCGTTAAAGCTATATCTAAAGTTTGTATTCTGTTGCTCATGCTTCGGAAATTTCGTGTTTATTTGTGACTTTGTTTACTTATCTTCTTATAGAGATTAAAGCCGCGACACGACAAAACCGACAATGTTGCAATGCGCCCAGCGAAGACTCAGATCAGCCTGGACATCCGCCCAGTCTTATCAGAGTCTTCGCTGTTCGCACTGAGCTAGCTTAGACCCTTAGCTACTCATTTAGTGCACAGCAAAAACTCTGATCAGATTGGACGGCTGCCCAGGCTGATCTGAATCTTCGCTGGGCGCACATTCCACTTTGTTGGTTTTGTCGTGTCGTGGTTCAGTTTAATTTGGTGGACATCATCTGGATGCTGCTGGTGACCTTTAGTCGATGTCACGGACTTACAACGGGGGAGTTTCCGCCAATGTAAAATTTCTATAGGAACCTGCCAAGGCTTAGATTTTCTTCATGCCATGGGTATTTATCGCCAGAGGCATGGACATGTTTAGTATTTCGCTAACTAACGACGTCGTTAGTTTTAAAAACTAGACCCGGTTGTTCAAAACTAACGCCGTTGTTATTTACGAGATGTTAAAATTTCAAATGTTAATATCTCATATACGCTAATATTTTTGTTGAAAAATGTGAGAAGCTTTGTAAGCTATGTGAGAAGCTTTGTAAGCTTCTCACATTTTTTCAACAAAAATATCAGCGTATTTGGTAATAAAGTCGTAAATCACTTAACGAGTTGACCTCTTAACGAGCTCGTTAAGCTAATGATGCTTTGAACAATTGGGCCTAGGTCCCTAATTATGGCACCTTTTTTATTGTCCAGGTAATGGTGTAGGTAGCACTGGCCAATTTGGAGAAAACGCTGATGCGCAACAGCAAGTTGCTAAAGCGGAGTGCGAAGTTTGTATGAAGAAGAGCGTCCTTTACGGCCTAATCGCCTTCTTTGTGCCAGCGCTGATTCTCGCCTTCGCTGCGAGCTTTTGCCTGTACTGCAGGACTCGACAACTGCGCAGCCGCAAGGCTGTTGATGAGACAGACATAGTAACCAGAAGGTCGACCAGCACATTGAATTCATCTTTCAGGGGAAATCCATCATTCAGAGCCTAAATCCAGACTTAGTTTTATGGAATGCAAATATTGTGCTTTTAAATGAACACGTATACGCTGTAATAGCATTATTTTAGAGCAAACCCTTCTTTCAAATCAACAGTGCCAGAACCGTGAAATGTCGTATTTCTTCATTTCAGTTATAGGGGAGAGTCGGGTAACTTCGGACAGCGGGTAAATTCGGACAGTGACATTTTTCCTTTATGTGTCAGTTGTCTGGAACTAAAACGAAACAATAACTGGCCAAACAGTGAAAATCCTGATGAGATGGCTCATTATGAGCCATCTCATCTGGATTTTCACTGTTTGCAATGGTATGTCCGAATTTACCCGCCTGTCCGAAGTACGGTGTTTTTCCATCTCTAGAATGACCCCAAATATCTAAATCAGTCTCATGAAATTCGAATTTGAAATGGGGTTTCCCCTTCCAAAACAATCAAAAAAATCTAGATCCGTCTTATAAGACCGACCTAGATTTTTAGGAGTGTTTTTTTGAAGGGAAAACCCCGTATTATAATTGAAGAAATACTGTATTTGTGGCTTCTTACAGTGAATTCAAAGCAAAACGAATCAACGGACAGTGAAAATAGAACTGAGCAAAACTGTGTACCTATAGCGCTTATTTGAATATAGATATAATTTAAAAGCTTTGAAATTTCAAATAAAAATTGTGTATTGTGTCTTTATCTTATTTTGTCTCTCATGTGCCTTTTCTATAAGTGGGGTCCTAAAATTTTGATTGTATTAGTCCCTGAATATTTCATACTGTGAGGCTCAGAACTTTTCAATCATCCCTCGTATTTATGGAATTTATGCATATTAGTTAATTTTTTTAACTTGATTTTTTAGCTCAACTGAGGCTTTGGGTTTAAAGGTGAGCTTATAGTAGAGGCAGGCTCCGTCGTCCGTCAACATTTTCAAACATATTCTACTCCAAAACCGCTTGGCCAAAGAAAATGCTTAAACAGCGGATTTCCTAGAAACTATTTAAGTCTATATAGGTATACTGAAAGGATTTAAAAACTTCCACTTTTTAATTGCTGGCTGATGATCCTTTCACGGGTGACAGCGTTTAGTATTTTATGATAAAATGCTTGAAAGTCATCAAATCTAAAGATTATGCAGTTTTCTTGAATCATTTACTTAGATGACGTTAGTAAAAGAGCGATACGTCTCTGAAATGCATAAAGAGATGACGTTTTTATCTTATGCAACATTCTTTTAGACGATTTTTCCCTGTCTATATATTGTTAGGCTATCCACGTTGATTTGCAATTATGGTTACAGCCGATGCTGTCGCGCAAAACCTATTGTGGAGACGGCGTCAACGTAAGTTAACGTCATAGCCTCTGGTTTTTATATTCGATTAGCTGCTTTTCTGGCGGTCCTTAGATCTTCCTGTGAACCGTGCATGTCGCCTGAGATTGTAAATTGCCGTAATTAACTCATAAAATTGTCTCTCGACGTCACTTTTTGAAATTTCAGCATTTAACTGGCCCCAAAATATGTACCCTTTTGCGATATTTAGGCGCGTTATGCGAAATAAAGCCACAGACCTACTTCAAACTTTTAAAAGTTGATATGATATTGTAAGACAAATGTTTCCTCAGAAAATTGTATACATGAAGTGATTCATCTCAATGTAAACTGTACTAAAAACATGAGGAACACGTGCTTATTGCTGGCCGATTCGGTTGAACGATTTCCAATTCGTGATACTGACATAATCAGGTATAAAAGAATATACACGTTGTAAAATTTTGGTGGCCGAAGCTGCATTCATTTTTAAGATATTTAAAAATATAGAGTGGAAGTTTTTAAATCCTTTCAGTATATAATATTTGGTTTTGATAGTTTACTAAATGAGCAAATGAAGACATTATGTTCCTAAAGTTAAAGTTCATTCTTTGACCATTGCTCAAGGTCACTGAGATCCTGTTGTGCCCGTCAACATTTTCATACACCTTCTCCTCTGAAGCCACTGGGCCGATGGAAGCAATATTTCATACGGAATTTCACTGGGTCAAAGAAACCAAAGGTTGTTCAAATGGTCTATGTCACATGACCACGATGGCCTTCATGTCCATATATGGTAAAACCTGAAAGATATCTTCTTCTCCAGAACCAAAGACCCATCACCTTGTAGCTTGGTATGTAGCGTTCGGGACTCGAGCTCCTTATCTTTTATACAACTGATGACCCTGCGTTGACCTTGACCTAATCTATGGCAAGGTCAACTTGAGTATGTTATGCTTTTATAAGGCAAAATTCTTTAACAGTGGGTAGTCTAAGGAATAATATTTGGTTAAGTGGCTGACTAAATGAGCAAATGAAGACATTATGTTGCTAAAGGCCGAGCTCATTCTTTGACCTTTGGTCACAGTCACTGAGATTAATTTTCAAACATCTCTGAAGCCACTGGGCCGATTGGAGCCATATTTCATACGGAGCTTGACTTGGTCACACTTGGTAAAAGAGAGTTTGTTCAGATGGTTATGGTCACATTACCAAGATGGCTTTCATGCCCATATATGGCAAGAAAAACCTTCAAATATCTTTTTCATCAGAACCAAAGGCCCAGTGGCCTTGTGGCTTGGTATGTAGCATTGCAGGCTCAAGCCCGTCATAAGTTGTACAAATCATGACCGTGCTTTGATCTTGACTTAATTTATGGCAAGGTCAATTTTGGTGCGTTATGCATTTATATGGGAAAATACTTTAACAGTGGATTTTTCAAAAACAATTGCAGTCTAAGGTATAATATTTGGTTAAGTGGTTAACTTAATGAGCAAATTAAAACATAATGTTTCCAAAGGTCGAGGTCACTCTTTGACCTTTCTGCAAGGTGACTGAGATTCTGTCGCCTGTAAACATTTTCAAACATTTTCTCCTCTGAAGCCACTGAGCCAATTGAAGCCATATTACTTATGGTGCTTTACCGGGTTAAAGAATCTTGGTCTCGGTCACATGACCAAGAAGGCCACCATGCCTAAGATGGCCTTCAAAAATCTTCTACAGAACCAAAGACCCATTGACCTTGTGGCTTGGCGTGTTGCATTTGGGGCTCGAGCCTCTCACATTTTGTACAAATGAAGACCCTGCATTTTTCTTAACCTATATTTCCATAATTTATGGTAAGGTCAACTTGAGTATGTTATGCTATTATATGGCAAAATTCTTTAACATTAAAAAAAACTCAGAAACTATTTAAGTCTAAGGAATAATATTTGGTTAAGTGGTTAACTAAATGAGCAAATGAAGACATTGGGTTGCTGAAGGTCTAGGTCATTCTTTGACCTTTGGTCAAGGTCACTGAGAATCTGTTGCCCGTCAACCTTAACTAAAGGAGCAAATGAAGACGTTATGTTGCTTAAACAGTGGGTTTCTCAGAAACTGTATAGGTCTTAGGTATAAATTTTGGTATATGTCCTTAACGTAATAAGCAAATTAAAACATTATGTTTTAAAGGCCAAGGTCATTTCCGACCTTTGTTTTTGTTCAAGGTCATTGAAATTCTATCGCCCGTAAACACTGTTATACATCTAAAGCCACTGGGCCGATTGAAGCCATATTGCAAATAGAGCTTTACTGGGTAAAGGCGCCTAAGTTTGTTCAGGTGCTCTTGGTCACATGACAAAGATGGCCGCCATGCCCATATATGATAAAACATTTTAACAATCTTCTCCCCAAAAACCAAAAGGCCATTGACCTTGAAACTATGTGTGTAGCATTGGGGACTTGGGTTCTACAATTTTTTTTTTTACAAATGATTATCCTGCATTGACCTTGGTGAGGTCAACTTTAATAGCTTATGCTTTTATATTGGAAAAAGCTTAAACAGTGGATTTCATGGAAACTTTGTAGTCCAGATATGATAATTGTACATTATGGTTAACTAAATGAATTAAGGAAGACCAAAGGACAACAAAGGTCACGGTCATTCTTTGAACTGTGCAACGGCCACTGAGATTTTAAAATGAAATATGCACTCCTCTAAAACCACTGGTTTAAAATTTGTAACAAATGAGGGAAATGGCAATGTGTGTCTGTTGAAAGTAAGGTCTCAGGTTAGCTACAAGACCACTGATCCGCTGGTTTAGGTAAACCACAGGGACACTTTTTCAATATGAAAACAGTTTTATAAACCTAAAAAATGTTTACAATTACACCAACATAAAGACAAGATAAGAGTTGTGATCACAAAGTATTTGGATTTTTTCCAAGTGCATCTTTATGCAAATGAAAAAGCTAATGAAATTCAAATTCAAATTCTTTATTACACTTAGGTTTACAATGTGTAAACAACATAAAGCATATACAAGACATGGCATAGTGGTGAACAAGACATTTTCATCACGTGTTCGGCTGAAAGTAACTTATGTGGAGAGTGGATCAAAGTGCTTCAAGTTTTAATTGGCAAATTATATAGCTAACTGACTTTTGGCTTACGACTTATAGGAGGACGATGTACTGGAATATACAAACTTTAATTTTTTACTACCACCTGAATATAATATATTATATGTCCAGAGTGGATAGGTCGTCCCATAACTCTTTCCAAATTTAAGCAGATTTGATATACATCACATCTATAACCCCAAAGTAAAGTAATTGCACTTAGGGAATCTGTAGAAGTCTTGTAAATGCATGCGTAAGACTAACAGCTGATGGAGTCATATCCCTTACCTAGACTGCCTTCAACGCTTGCATCTACAAGTCTTATCGATTTATTTTATTATTATTATTATTTTTTTTATTTTTTTGCGTATAACCTGAAGGACTTTTTTTTATAAGATATGTATATTTCTTAGAAAAGGAACCGATTATTAAACTTGTAGACACGTGCTGAAGACGTCCATCTGATCGGACCATATCGCTACACATGTACTATATGTAATTATTTACAATACTCTAAATCATCTTTTGAACCGTGAAATGCTGGTGGCATAGGCAATGTATATATCATTTTGTAAAAAAGAAAAAAGAAAATTAGTTGTTATTATTCGGCATTTTCAGAATTATATCGACAAATTGGCCTAATTTTTTTAAGTGGGGTTCGTGTTTCGTATTCATTAATTTATTATATTTAAGAACATTTGGGCGGACATAGTAGTACGGGTCTAGGTGCGCTTTTCCTTCTTCTTTATATTTTTCACAAGCAAGTAAATAATGATATTCATCTCCTATATCGCGAGTACAAAAGACACATTTTCGATCCGTCACTGGCTGTCCAATCCATCGACCTGTCTCAATAGGAAATTTGTGATTTCGGGTTCTGAACGCGAGTAATCGTCTACCTAAGTACTGTGGTAATAAATCTAAGTAAGGACTTTTTTCGAATTTATCTTTAAATAATTTATAATTGTTACTTTCGGAAGAGATACTTACTGTGGAGTACCAAGTTTGCAAATATATATCTTTTATCTTTTGTTTTGCTGCCTTAATGAGCCATTTAGAGTTAAGAAAACTTTGCGAGTACCATATACCTGAGAAACCAAGTGAACACAATAGCTGCTTTACGTTATCCATCCATGCTGACGTAAGATGGTTATTTTCGTGCATGGCGTGTAAAACCATATAAATAATAGATGATAATTTAGGTTTTTCGACGTTTTCTATTAATTTACTCCAATATGTTATTACCCGGGACTGTATTTCAGTTGTAACTGGCAGTATGCCTAATTCTCCATATATCATATGAGACGGTGTCGATTTTTTCAACTTAAATATATATTTAAGAAATTTTAAATGAACGTGTTCCATTACATCACAATTTCCGAAGCCCCAGATTTCAGAACCGTAAAGCAAGATTGGTTTTATTGTTTTATTAAAAATATCTACACATCTGAAGATCATTAGGTAAGTCAAAGTTTTTTATTTTCTTTAGCAGTGAGAAGAGTGCCTTATTTGCTTGTTCACCAATCTCTTTCTTTGCAAGTGTAAATGAACCGTTTTTGGCAAAATAGATACCTAAATATTTGTAATCTGTAACAACCTCAAGTTTTTTTGACTGAAATGTGTAAGTTGATTGTTGGATACGTCTCTTATTTGTAAAAATTATAACTTTCGTTTTGGCTATATTTACTGTCAATTTCATTTGTTCACAATACTTTTCAAAATGGTTAAGCGCATGCTGTAGTTCTAACTGAGAGCTGCCGAACAGAACGGTATCATCGGCAAATAAAAGAACGAGCAATTTGATGTATACGTATATTTATGTCTCCCCCTTAAGGGTCGGGAGACATATTGTTTTTCCCCGGGCGTCTGTCCGTCCGTCTGTCCGTCTGTCCGTCTGTCTGTCACAAATCGTGTCCGTTCTATAACTTGAAAACCGCTCAAGCTATATTCGCGAAACTTCATAATAGATATCAATCAACATGAGACGACGTGCAGAGTGCAAGAATGGTAACTCTGGCATTTATACTTTTTGAGTTATTTCCCTTGGAACTTAGTCAATCACAAAATTGTGTTTCAATTGTGTCCGCTCTATAACTTGAAAACTGCTCAAACTTTATTCACGAAACTTCATACAAATATCAATCAACATGAGGCGATGTGCAGAGTGCACAAATGGTAACTCTGGCATTTATACTTTTTGAGTTATTTCCCTTGGAACTTTGTCCATCACAAAATTGCGTCTCAGTCGAGTCCGTCTATAACTTTAAAACCATTCAAGCTATGTTCATGAAAGTTCATACAAATATCAATCAACATCAGACGACGTGCAGAATGCACTCTGGCGTTTATCCTTTTTGAGTTATTTCCCTTGGAACTTTGTCCATCACAAAATTGCGTCTCAGTCGAGCCCATCTATAACTTTAAAACCATTCAAGCTATATTCATGAAAGTTCATACAAATATCAATCAACATCAGACGACGTGCAGAATGCAAGAACCATAACTTTAGCATTTATACTATTTGAGTTATTTCCCTTAGAACTTTGTCAGTCACAAAATTGTGTCTCAGTCGTGTCTGCTCTATAACTTGAAAACCATTCAAGCTATATTCACGAAACTTCATACAAATATCAATCAACATTAGAAAAATTGCATAGTGCAAGAACCATAACTCTTGCATTTATACTTCTTGAGTTATTTCCCTTGGACCTTTGTCAGTCACAAAATCGTGTCTCAATCGCTTTATTACTTGAAAACCGGACAAGTTATATTCACGAAACTTCATACAAATGTCAGTCAACACTAGACAACCTGCAGAGCACAGCATTTATACTATTTGAGTTATTTCCCTTGGAACTTCGTCATTCACAAAAGCGTGTCTCAATCGTCTAAGCTCTATAACTTGAAAACCGTTTAAGCTATATTCATGAAACTTTATACAAATATCAGTCAACATATAAATAGACGACGTGCAGAGCACTGTAACTCTTGCATTTATATTTTTTGACAAAAACTAAATATGAATATCAGTCAACATTACATGACATGCAGAGCATAACAACTATAACTCTTGCATTTATACTTTTTACTTATTATGAATCCCTGCTTCAGGGTAGGGAAACATATTGTTTTTCCCTTGGCGTCTGTCTATTAGTCGATCACAAAATATCTTTACTGGATACGAGCTCATTGTTTGCATGAAAAATGACCAGTATTTGCATTCGAAATTGTATTTAAAGTTTCCGTTTGAAATTGTATTTAATGACTGATCCTTTTGACATCAGAAAGGGGGGAGACATCTGTTTTTTTCGTAGAAAAACAATTCTAGTTCGTCGTAGTTTATATCACAAGTTACACCTTGAACATTGCGAGAGAGTAAAAACATTTCAAGATCATTCAGAAAGATGGAAAATAGAAAAGGTGAGAGGCTTTCTCCTTGTCTGACACCCGTTTTGGCAAGGGAAGAACGCAGATGAATTGTTATTTACGGTTATATTTGATTTAATATTTTTGTACATATTTTGCAAAAGTGTCAGATTCTGCATAAACTTCCACTAAATTACATAATCTGCATTTTAAAATGGTACATAAAGTACGTAATTTACATTTGTATTAACTGGAAATTTTGACACCTTTTGCGGCCTTCCGTAGCCTTGCTTTGCAGCGATTACAAATTTATCTGCCTCTTTCCTCGTCTAATAAGGCGCATATACAAGTATCAAGATATACAAGCGTTAGGTTTATCATTATTAACGCTAATCTAAATTATGATACCTTGGTATATAAAGGCTACTTTCAGCTTAACGGTCGCAATATTGCGGTTGCAGAGATATGAATGCGTGATGGCTAAAATAATTTGTAATGCATCCGATGCATAATGACAAGGAAGGGCCGAGCTCGTTTGAGGTAACAAATGACAAAAGACACGTTTCTCGTGGAAATGTCATTTATATCATAAATGACGATATTGAAGTAAGAAAACAATGACAGAATCAATATATAAATATTTACATGATTAGAATAAAGTTAGACCGAACACATTTTAGGTAAATTTACCACATATCCCTTAAAAATTAGACCTGCAATAAAACTCAACTTATGGAGCATTACAAAAATGCTTATCTACAATAAGCACCCTTTATCCACAGGTCAAACCGAGTTCCATTGTTAAAGTCTAATGTTTTCCTTCTTATAACTCCGCTTAAACAATATCAGAAGAATGAGTTTCGTTAAAAATGGGACCTAGAACTAATGTCGCAAATTTTGACTAATCTACGTTACGGAGGTAAATTCACGTTAAAAGTATTAGCTGACATAGCACAGCATCATGAAACTTAAAAGATTACGCGAAGAATTATGTGGTCCTCAACCTTTTATATCAAATAATAAATTTGTTTGACTCTGTATCTTTTACTCGACTTTAAAATACGTTACCTCAGCATTTTTCTGTAACTTGAGTATGTAACCTTACGTCACACGCTTTTCTCCAAACTTAAAAAAAAAATAAACAAGCAATCGCTCTGAAACTCGGCCCAAAATGCTGCCGTGTGACCGCTATAAGATTATGTGTTTAAATCCGTGCACTGAAACTTCAAAATGAAACAGAAACGGTAAATAATATGAAAAGTAACCTACATCATACGTAACCAGCGTCACAACGTTATTCTTGAAACCACGTTTTGGACACGCTGACGTCATTTGATTCAGCAGCGTTCTAGAGGGACCTGCTTCTTTTAAAAGAAGCAAAGAAAAAAATTGAAACAAGAGAAAAAAAAAGTCAAATGTCTGTAGGTAAGCAAATTTACAATGCTACTCATGTCCAAGATACCATACGCCCTTTAACATATACTGTTCACAAAAAGTAGGTGATATTAAGATATTAAAAATTGTATAAATTAGAAAAAATATCAAACCCATCTGAAACGGCAAGTTTCCATCAGACAAATATTCGATAAGACATTTTGCATTACAATTTTAATGGTTTATCCTGTCACCTGATCTGCGTGTAATTCGTTTTAGGCAGGGAGTCGACACCCGAATTTCACACGAATCTGCTGTGGAAACAGATCCTTGTCAGATTACAAAATTTACACAGAAACACTCGCCATGATTCATTTAACAAACTGAAGATTGCTTTTACACACTGTTTCATCAAAATAAAGGATGCAAGCCATAAACGTCTAAATTTTTCGGTGACTCGATGCACCTGTACGATTTTTGTTTACTAGTTTTCTTCCCAGAATGACCGTTTTGAAGAAGAGAAAAAAAATCTTTTAGCATACAAAACTTGATTGAAAATATGCATTGAAAGCTTAGCTTAGCTGAAGAATTTGAATAAATTTTTGTTCGAATTTACCACATTCTTGTCCCGACCCCTTGTCAGAATCTAACTGTATGCAGATCACGTGACAGGATATATCGTACAAACTTTCATGAAAAGTGTCTTAACGAATATTTATCTTATCGTTACTAAGCCTTTCATATGGATACATGTATCACATTTGTTGTAGATGCTACAATTTTTCAAACCTCTATATCCCCTACTTTTTGTGAACAGTATATTTAAATAACGTCATTTCTAATTCTTCTATTCTTTAATCGGAAACTATTTTCTGAAAATATTTCACACTTCAGTTTGAAGCAGACATATTGTGCATCATGGTCGTGTTTTCTTCTCGAATTCTAGCATGGGTATATACATGGCCATTTTTTGACAGCGAATGGCCCAGCTGAACTGAGAATGTCTCATACTGTACACATTTGTTTGCTCTTGAAATATCGATATGTTTAACAGTGATAATACGAGCGTTTATTAGAAAGTATAAGGTTTGATATATTTAAACAGTAGAGTGGTTTTGTTTTAAACGATATGTTATTAACTTTAAATTGCATATGTATATACTACAATAGAATTTCATAAATACAAGGATTTGACAGTAAGCAAGGTGCTTATTATAATAGTAACTTGATCTGGGGTACTGTATCACGTAGACTGGATGAGCTCATACCATCGGATCACCCGAGACGCTTGCGTCGAGGGTGATCCGATGGTATGAGCTCATCCACGAGACGTGATACAGAACACCAAAATCAAGTTACTATTATAATAAACCTTAGGGAACAGCCAAGCAGCTATAATGCATCGACCCGGATTCGAACCTGTTCGGCAGAAGTATTTAGCTAGACATGAGGCAAACTCTACCGACTGAGCTATCAAAGCGCGCCATTTGACGTGTTTGCTGACGTAACGTCACATTCGGAACTCCTCGGCCAATTCCATGAATCAGACCTCGGGCGTATGTACGGCGGAGCAATATGCAGCAAAATCGAACGTTTTGTTGTTCGGCCGAAGTATACACCGAAGCCGTAGATCTCTAGGTCTACGAATGATAATAAATTCTCGACTGCGACCTTTTTCGCTGTTGCACGGACATTCATTTAACGCTTTGCTGTTGTTAGAACAAAATAGTCAATTATTAATGACGCGACAGAAAATACATTTGCTTCTTCTCTTTTTATTATTTACCTGGTGCGACAGTGCGGCCATCTTTGTTTAAATCGTTATTCCTAACAACAGTCGTGTGACGTAAGTAGTCCCACGTCATACATCCGAGGTTGATTCACGGAATTGGCCTAGCGGTGTTCCGATTGGTAACGTCACTGCTCCCGTTTCTCTGGTTCTCGTTTCAACGATGCACGTTATAAAATTACGCGCCTGAAGCTGGAACTCAGACGTAGCCTCGTTTTAAAGGATAGTGATACGGATTCAGAAAACGTCAGTTTGATACGGCCTCCTGTATCAGATGGCCAGAAAACAGGCAGTTCAAAAGGTGTATCATTGATAGGTATATAATAAATGAAGTTATTTCCTGGAGTGTGTTGGAATATTCAATATAAGAACGGCTAAACATCGACATAATATGTAAACATGAATTTCAGAGAGAGAGAGAGAGAGAGAGAGAGAGAGAGAGACTCAGAGAGAGTACTGTACAAAGCTATACTATTTCATAAATAATGCAATTTGAAAAAAGAATATATTATGATACATGCCATTAGAACATTCTAGGAAAAATCAGACCGCAAGATACATGTAAAAAATCAAATGTTTTTTTTAAAGTAACGTATATTGTGCATTATCAGAGATATATGGCGGACTAGCAAAGATGCAGTAAAAAGACATAAAGCACGACAGATCAGAGCATATTGATTTAGAAGATTGCATTTAGAAAGAGTTTTATTTAGCACACACATTTTCCAATTTTGGGCGTGTTTATTAGGACAAAAGCAAAAGAGCATTTTCGCCTGTAAACTAAAAAATAATGATAATAAATGTATCATCTAAGCTATATCATAGTGTGAATTCAAAGAATACAGGGAAAACATGGTATGTCAAGATGTGGCGGCTCATCATGAGCCGCCTCATCTGGAAATACGTTGTTTGCGAATCCGACTATTTTCATATGTTCATTTCTGACGCTTTAGTTCATCAATTTTTGATCTTAAATAATCTTAATTTACGTACTTATGTCTGAATATTTCAAATTTAAATGTTTTTGGAAACATTTTCGTTATAGAGTTAAAATCCTCATTATCTTGACACCTATACCACACATCCTTGTCATCCAGAAGAACAGTTAATGTTACATGCCATCCGCCTATGTGGAACAAATTCATGGTGGAATGTCAAACAGGAAAACCTTAAACAAGACTTCTCCTATGAGGAGTCTGATTCGGTTCTTCACTGTTTCGACATGTGGTCCTGTCCTTATAATTTGCGTCATTACTTTAGACGGTAAACAATCAGTCACAGTCACCTTTTTTTATTACAAAATGATTATGAAATTCGAATAAGACATATTATGAAATATTAACGCTTTTAAGTGTTAATGTACTCTTCAATAGTCGCGTTTTTTTCTGTCTGTATAGCTTTAATGTAATTTAAATCAGTTAATAGCTGTTTTATTTTTGATAATATCACAATATCACGCGTGTACCCTAGAAGCTGTACAAGTATTTGAACTTTAACTTACATGCTTTATCATGCTTTACTAACTTTTAATATTGAAATTTCATAATCACTACCGTAAAAAATTAAAAAATTATGACACCTTAAATAAAACCCTAAATGTAGTAATGGAACAGTTTGCTTTTAAACCAAAAGTTTCAGATGCAATGGTACCATAAAAGTTTTAAATTTTGAGACACATGCTTGATTAAAAATAAGAAATCATAGTATGCTTTTTTCTGGTTTTCGGACGCAGGTATTGTCAGGGTCACTGATGGGACTTGAATAGCGTATAGCCCATATTCCTTCCTCTGAATGTGTGCTCTGCTCTTGAAGGAACACTTTAAGAATTTTATTTCTTTATGCATCGATAAGCCCCTCTCCCCTGCCCTCCTGAATCTTGGAACCACTTTCCAAACAATTTTCTTTGCGGAGATTCCTTAGTATGACCGACAGTCCTACATAACCAACAGATTTCTTCTTTCAAAATCAAGTTTTTTTGTTTTTTTTCCTTGAACACCACGGTTTAAATTCTTAAACTTAATTTGAAAAAAAAATAAAATAAAAAAAAATAAATAAATAAAAACAAACAAAATTGAAAGTCTTCACAAACGACACGAGAAAACCTACAATGTGGTTATGCGTCCAGTGCAGACTCAGATCAGACTGGGCATCCGCCAAGTCTAATCAGAGTATTCGCTGTCCGCATGGAGCTAGCTTAGACCCTTAGCTACCTGTTAAGCGCTTAGTGAAGAGTCTGATCTGACTGGGCGGATGCCCAGGCTGATCTGAGTCTGCACTGGGCGCACAACCACTTTGTTGGTTTTCTCGTGTCGCGGCGCATATATGGTTTAAAACTTCCATGGAATGGTTAATTTTTAATATAGATTTGAAAGTTACCGCATGGGCATAGATAACTTTATTCACTCAAGACATGTATAGTATATGAGGATTTACAGAAAACAAAATACCATTTTGATTGCAACAGGTAGACTGATGAAGGCACATCGAATAGATCAGAGCCCTGGGCAGGCGAGAAATCTGGGTTTTAAAAACAAAAAGTCTAACCCAGCCGGATATTAAATGAATCTCAAACCTTAACCGAGAGGCTGAGAGCCGATGTTTAAAATTATAAGATTCTTAACCCAGAATCCTCACCCACCAAGAGTCATGATACCACAGTTTTTCTCAACTGCCACTCTTCCGCCGATCGAAAAGAAGATAAAAATAGGATTTCCGTAGTCTTAAGATAGTAACTTTGCTGCAGTGACATATATCTGTCGGGCAACTAAATATGTAACATAAAATGGCATCCTTCTCACAGGTGCATAAAAACAAATGTTTCATAAATCTTTAGTTCTGGTTTTCCGGAACTAGATGAAGGATACTACATGTAATTACATATGCAAAAAGGAAAGACAGATTAGCCTATGCTTCTGCACAGTCTGGTCTCAATCTTTTCCGGCTGCCAGGACTATTATGAGGCATAAACCAAATATTGATGAGGTTGAACTCCGTGTATGCATCTAAAATAAACCAACAGGGTACACAAGTTTGAATCAACCTTGAATCAACCTTGATTCAACACCACCACGAATCGTGGTTGATTTAAGGTTGGTACAACCTTGAGTGCCTGCTGGGAAAAGAGAAGGCAACTGGGCACACAAGGTTGAATCAACCTTAAATCAACATTGATTCAACGTCACGACGCCGAAGCAATGTTGATTCAATGTTGATACAACCTTAAGTGCCTGCTGGGAAATGAGAAGGCAACCCAGGAACCAATATAATCGTTAGGCACAATCTGCGCTAAACATCAAATGAGCCGCGACACGACAAAGCCAACAATGTGGTTGTGCGCCAAGCGCAGACTCAGATCAGACTGGGCATCCGCCAAGTCTGATCAGAGTCTTCGCTGTCCGCATGGAGGTAGCTTAGACCCTTAGATACCCTTTAAGCGCTTAGCGAAGACTGTGATCAGACTGGGCGAAAAACCAAGAGATTGTTCCCCAGAAGATGGCCGCGAGACTTTTCTAATTAATGTACAAAAAGTCAAAGACCAATAAGAAAAGTAAAGAGGAAAATTCTCAGGAATTGACACAATTCAATCTCAGCTCCAACCCAAGATACAATGTGCAAAGGAGACAACACAAAATTAAATGTAGTCACCACCGAAGGCAACACCAGCGGCAGCCATGTGAACAGCCATTTCCCATGTAGGAGGAGGTCAACGGGCAAGCCTGGACATCATAAACAGACATAGCAACTAACCATACATAAAACAACCAAGAAGAACCAAAACAGAGCCGTGGAACGGACAGCAATGAAATTACTGGGGGCTTAACCGGTTTATTGTCGACCAACCCTCGCCCTTTGTTCTGCCTTGGTTGATCAGATACTTCAATCTAACAAAAACAACCACCACCCAGACCACAGTCTTACAAAAAGTATCAACCCTGACAATAAGAACAAATTTTACGTAAAACAATAAACATCTATTTTACCTATTTTCAATTTTCTAATATCAGGGCTAGCCTTAACACAACAAGTCATATATCACAGACGAAGCGACAAACAACACATGAAACAACTAAGGAGAACCAAAGCAGAAGTGATGCCTTGGGAAGGTCAGCAGTGAAATTACTAGGGTGGGAGGTGGGGGTGGGGGGGGGGGGGGGAGGGGGAGGGGGTCGGGGCTTAACCGGTTTTCGGTCGAGCCCTTGATTCCTGCTTTGTTCATCGGACACTTAGTTGTTTCGGTTTGCGTGGAAGATTCCTAACTCATAAGTGTAATATCTCATAGACTCATAGAAACCAAAAAATTAAAACTGAGATAAAACAAACATGAGGACTCACAGAAATAGAAAACACTGAAATTCTGGAGCAGAAGAAACCTACCAGTTAAAAACCATGGTGGACCCGACCCAAGACGTCCCGGAACGGGTGTCAAGCGCCAGCCGTCTGCATTATTATTAAGTCAGTTTTAGGTTAGCGCCGTCATAAAGTCTGAGGCCCGACCAACCGTCGTGCAATCGAAGAGGTAAGCAAAGCTGTTAACCTTAACTGGGTAAACCACCAAGCATGCAGTTTGTCGCCTACATTCAACACAGGGTATAAACTAGTCCGCCAATCTTCGCTCCCTGCAGAGACTGTTCGTCATATTTGGCTTCCACCGAGACTGTCCGCGATCTCTTGCTTCCTGCAGGGACTACTGTCCTCGAAAAATGGCTTTCTGCCGAGACTGTCCGCGCGACAGAGCCTCGGCAGGAAGCAGAATCGCGTGGACAGTCTCTGCAGGAAGCCATTTATCCTGTACAGAAGTCTCAGCAGGAGGCAAGGGATCGCGGACAGTCTCGGCGGAAGCCAAATATGACAGACAGTCTCTGCAGGAAGCGAAAATTGGCGGACTGGTTAATACCTTGTGTTAAATGACAGTAGTACTATACGTAAGGACAGCAGAACTTTTGTACTTAAGTATAGTAATAAACCACACCAGGGGCACCGCCTTGGAACGGTCAGTAATAATAATAAATTACTGGGGGTGGGGTGGGGGCTTTCAATGCACTGAAGTATGCAATAAAGTGCAGGGCTAGATTCGCATCGTCACAGGATTATCAGTGCGTTTTATGTTACGAGTGTTTCAAAATAATACTTGCATTTCGGAGAAAAAAATGGCGAACTGCATGTCAACGGCCTGTTCTAAGCCTGCAGCTGACAAAAACGTTTGTCATGATGCGGTTCATTAAAGCTCGATATCTTGGGATATATCTGTTACAAAATAAAAGCAGTTTTAACCCAGCCCTCATTAGCTATTCGAACAGGCACGGTAGGAAAGGTAACTTACGGCATATCCGAACAGCAGCCTCCACCTCTGCGCAGGCTCACTACAGTCCTTTCCGTAGGTTATAACGCCATTTAGAGATTTTACGATTGCTCAGAAACTACAGGGAAGACTGATCGGACTGCGCACATGCGCAAGCTGATTTGAGTCTCCAAATGTTCACATGAGCTTTAATACTCACCCATTTATGCCTAGTGGACTCTTCTACCTTATAAACTGGATGAGACCATTTATTATAATAGGGTTGCCTAGTTTGTTTATTTTATCATATTTTATAGAAATTGCTGTTGACTAAATGCAAACAATGTAGACCCTGAGCAGACGCTGCATTTTGCGGCGTCCGATCTGGATCTGCACTGTTTGCCAATGTCCCTTTCCTGAGACACAAGGCATAAATGGTTCAAGTAATCTTTTTCTGTTTCCTGGCTAATTATGTTTCAATCTTTTTCGATCTAAATTAATACTGATATTTGCAATTTAAGTATAACGTAATAACTTTGATTATTATATACCTAAAAAGTTCTCCGTTCACTTTACATTAGAGTAACCATGCAATATTTTCTGCATATTGCACGGAGTCAAGTGCATATTGCACGGAGTTAAGGAGTCACGTTCCCAAGAACTACTTTTGTTTTGAAAGAAGAAAAGTTTGGCGGCCATTTTGTAGTCGACTTTAAATCAAAAACGAGTAGAATAATGACACTAGTGTCGGTTTCGGTGTATAAATTACAAAAGAGACAATTACATATAATTTACCTTCGATTCGTCACACTTTTAATTAATATTCTGCGATAATAACGGAGATTTTCGTCAGAGCTGCTGGGAGTAAGACTCGAAAATGGCGCCCAGTTCTTGTAAACGTCAACGTTTGTTTACTGACGTCACGTCAGATAACGTCACGTCATTTCTACTTTCGCGCCATCAGGCGTAGCTTTTAGCGCGTATGAAGACATTAAACGGCATAATGTAATTTTAAATTTAAAACAAGTTGTGGTTGATAAACTGATATTATACATTGATTTCGTGCGCAGGGAGCACTGATGAAACTAGCAGCCTAATAACAAAGGTATATAATAAAAAGGTTATTGAATTTATATTGTGAAATATTCGGCACTCGTTCATATGGCGGAGACGCACTCGCAAGCTCGTGCGTCCTTCGCCATATGAACTCGTGCCGAATATTTCACAATATAAATTCAATAACCTATAAATATTAAGACGAACATGTCAACACCTCCGTGTCGTTTCGTCTTTTTAGATGAAAAGAAATTTGGGATAACCTGTTCGATTCCCTGGAAGACCGTAAGCCCTTCCAGTCTACACTGTAAGGAAAGTTTTTGCTTTAAGGGTAGCAAATTCTTTCATTTGGGAGCATTTTTATTTTGACTCCGATGTCGCGAAGGGTGGCTAAAATGAAACTGTACGTCAGTGTTGCTTCCCCGGACAGGGTACCTATTCACCGTACAATAGAACGCCTAAGCAAACATTGCAAGGACAAAAGCGGCCATTTTTGGCTAATCTGCGTACAAAAGGCATCGCAATATTTAGTCTGTGGACAAAATTATCTGTGGATAAAAGGCGTGTTGGAACCTAAAAAAATCGGCAGAAATATAACAATGACCACAAAAAATTTCCCACAAAATTAAAAAAACAAACAAAACACACACACACACACACACACACACACACACACACACACACACAAATGTGAGAGAATCATCTCCACAATATTAAAGGAAAAAAAAAGAAATACATTTCACAGTTCATTCTTCGCGCTTCATATTTCACAATTTACTACTCATTCTTCATTATTCAAAGTTCATACTTCATACCTCACAATTCTCATTTTAAACTTCATATTTCACAGTTCATACTTCATCAATCTTTACTGACTTGTTTTAAGAGAAACAGCTGCTGTCAAAGCATCGTCTACAAAAATAAAGAGACTCGTATCATCTGCAAACAATCGGACAATCCGGACCAATCGTTTCCATCGTTTCCCAGTTTACTGACTCATACATACAGCAATAAACGGGTGCAGTGGAATAAGACAAAACAAACGTGCGCTACTGCTCTAATCAATGTTCTTGAAGTACGTGACAAAACCCCACAAATTCTATTCTACATTTCAGAAAGCATATTTCGGGCCACAGGTTGTAAAAACGTCCCGCACGACTCAGAAGAGTGCAACCATATGCCTTGGGCCTGGACTTGCTTTCAATCCGTAAGTACAGTTGGACTGACGATACATTAACTACCCAAAATGCATTTGCTAAATTTGCTAAAATGATCAGTATCGAGCATAGCCTAGTTCAACTTGGCCCATAATGCTTTAACGGCGAGTGTGTGCTAGGAAACTTTTTCTACTAGGTATGACGTCAATGCATATGACTCAATTGCTGACACTACACCCTTTCTGACGCAACGGGGCTTATGCGTCTTGCGCACGCAGCTAAAATCGTCTTACCTGAGTTGAGTTCACCTGTCAATCAACTAATGCATAGGCCGCATAGATTGGGTCAAGTCGGGTAACTCCGGACAGTTGGTAAATTCGGACATACTATTGCAAACAGTGCAAATTCTGATGAGACGGCTCATAATGAGCCGTCCCATCTGGATTTTCACTGTTTGCCCAGTTGATTATGTTTTAATTAGAAAAAAAAACTTACATATAAAGGAATCAATGTCACTGTCCGAATTTACCCTAGACGCAGAGCCGCATGTGTCTCTTAAGGCTGTCGCTATTGCCATCAATGGTGCACAGAAAAGACAAAAGTAGACCGAGATGGTTTTCTGGCCCTGCTGTCCGCATTCTGAGTCAGGCGGAAGCAGAGTACCTCGGGCATAGTGAGACCTAAATTTGTTTGTTTGCCGTTCCTACCTACCCAGCAATCTACCCCCCCCCCCCCTCCCACCCAAAAAATGTTATTGCCTCAGAATTAGGATTCTTTTTTCTTTTTTCTTTTCATTTTTGTCGACTGAGCAAAATGCATATATTTTAAGTTTCATCTCTAACTCTTGTATAAATGATGATTTCTGCATCTTTTTTCTTACACTTTTTGACTAAAAACTATTAGAAAAGGCTTGTAATCTGGGTATCAAATACAACTTTTTCATTAGCATTAAGCAGCATATGCAAGAAAAAATAAAAAATGCTACCTACCTATCCAACTCTAAAACCTCCCAGTAGGAAGCAGCAAACTAAATATTTTAAGCATGGCCTGATATATCCTATTTGAGCATTTAGGACTTTCTTTCTCGAGCGCGGGGATGTTCGTGGTCGGGCGATGGTGCTGGACAGCTTTCAGTGCCATGTCCTACTAAAATGGATAATAACATAGAAAGGACCTACTGTGCTTGCAGTAGGTGCCGGTTGGGGTTGTTTGGACATTTTTCTCTCTCCTATCCCGCCCTCTGGGAGATGGCTCGATATCGACCGAAATACTGTCTCAGCCGTTCAATCCAACCCGACCAACCAGTTTCTCAACCGACTGCATAATTGCATGTTTCCACTAACTAGAGCAAGTGATCTTTTGAGCCGAGAAACAAGAAAACGAGACTGACAGTGTGAGATTATACAAACGATGACGTCTTTCACAGACTGTCTTGCCGCGCAGTCTAATCAGGTTGCATCAATGTCGTGTGGTAACTGAGGAATTTTTGAAACGAAAGACAAAGAATCTGATCGGTCTGTGCAAATGACTGAAATCTTATCATTTCGCTTTAGGGCACATGCACAGTCAAGTTGCCGTGTTTCCTCCGTTGCCCCAGCGAATATGTGAGCCGCAACACGACAAAACCGACAAAGTGGCATGTGCACCAACAGGAAGGCTCAGATCAGCCTAGGCAGTCGCCTAGTCTGATCAGAGTCTTCATTTGCGCTTAAAAGGGTCTAAGAAAGCTCCATGCGTAAAGCAAAGAATCTGAGCAGACTGGGCGGATGACCAGGCTGATCTGAGTCTGCGCTGGGCGCACATGCCACTTTGTTGGTTTTGTCATGTCACGGCACATGTACCAAAAACACGCCTTATGACATGCGCAGCATGAGTCTCAGTGAATACACAGCAAAATGTACCTTTTGTCATGCGTGTGTATATGTTAGCTTAGATCCAGACCACACGGCCTTATCCACCCCCCCCCCCCCCCCCCCCTGTCGTTTGCACCCAAATATGTGTATTTTAGAACTTGTCTCTAACAATGTTAGGTCTTATCACATCCAGTGTATGCGCAGACCGATCTAAAAAGTCCTTGGTTGCACAAGTCGTAAGACTCATTTTCTAGATATTTTTGAGCACTATTTAAAAACAGGAGCTGTTCCACCCTCCGTCAAATTACGTAAGTTGTGCGCCACTGCCTTCAAAAGGAGTTTGAACCCACAACAGCAGGTAATTTGAGGGAAATAACTTGTGCGTTCGAGAATCATTATCATTATTTATTATTATTATTATTATTATTATTATTATTATTATTATTATTATTATCATTAGTATTATTATTATTCTAATTATAAGTATTATCAACTATTAGTATTGTCCTACCTCTTTTTTTCTTTTGATTAATAAACTTCTATCATTATTATTTTCATATATGATCGTTATAATAATAAGTATATATCATTATTTTTTTCTTTTTATTAACTAGATATTATATTCAATGTTATTATAATTATTTTTGTTATCATTTTTATTTTTATTATTATTATCATAAGGATAGGCAAAAATTGTTGCGTTAGCCTAGTAATTTCCATATCCTTACAAATTTTGAAATGAAAATTAGAAACTGGACTGACAGCTATTTCAATAACAACAATAATGGAAGAAAACATAGTAAATTTTCTGTTCACTCCTTGTAATTCGGAACAAAATGGCCTTACTAAGTATAGAAAAAATATATAAGAAGTTATATATATATCACATGGAACGAAATCAACAATTGTTTTCAACACCGAAGTCTTAGAAAATCACAACAGAATAATCAACTCTCGATATCTCAAAATCGAAATTCATCTCAAATTACCGATATCGCAAAGAACATTTTATGGACCCATAAAATTTACGTTGAAATACCGGTAGTTTGAGATAACAAGAGCTGAAATGTAAAGAAAAATAGGAAACTGTGTCCAAACTATATTCTTTAATATAATAAGAGTACTGTGAGGTATCAGTGTTTGAGATAGTTGACTGTACATGTATAGTAACAATCAACTCATCGCAATGCAATTCCAGTGACAGATTTCAACAAGTATGAGTAGGGTGACAAACTATTACACGTAGTTCAGGAAAACAAAAAAGGTAGCATTGTTCTATAAAATTTCATTTGCTATTTTCCTTCCCTGGTTTCCCATCTTTGCATCTTTTACATTTAATTGTAAACAGACCATACCTTCACTAGTCACAATATAAGAACAATTCTTTAATCGCTCTATGCCAGTCCGATGCCGACACTGGCATTAAACGTACAAATATTTTCTAACGAGGACTGGCCCGAGTCGTATCATGCATGGCTGGCATTGATTTGTTTCGTAATATTCGTATGTATATAGTGTTCCCACTGGGCACACTAGGTTGAATCAACCTCAAATCAACCTTGATTCAACGTCACAACGTTGAATCAAGGTTGATTCAAGGTTGATTCAAACTTGTGTGCCTGCTGGGTTACGTCCTTTTCGTCTTTCAGAATGGCCAGCTCAAGCTGTGGTTCCCTGGCTGGAATGTTTATTTTGATGCTAGTGAAATGTACGAATGCGCAAATGCAAAACTCTCCAAAATGTAAGTTCCACGCGTCATTCCATTCAGTCATATATATCTACATATCTCCCACTTGGCACACAACGCTAAAACAACATTGGCTCAACGTTTATTTAACGTCTTGACATTGACTCAAGGTGCTGAATCAACCACGAGTGAATGTTTTGTCAACGTTTTGTGCCTGCATACGTAGAAAGACGTTGAATCAACGTTGAGTCAAAGTTATTTCAATATTGTGTGCCTGAACAACATATAAATCAACGTTGATTCAACGTTTCTAGACGTTGAATCAATGTTGATTCATTTTTGTTACAATGTTGTGTGCTTGCTTGGTTGATTGCCATAGATCGGACCCTCATTAGTCCTGATATGATCAGTAACAGTGATAAGGTACAATGTTTTACACGGTCCATGCTTGTCCATTAATAGGACTGGCATGATTCTTATAAACGGTTGTTCCCTTTCTGCAACCAATGCAAGTCAAGATTGTATGACACACAGCCATATGGGCCTATAGTCAAGTATAGCACTATAGGGTCAAAACTATAAAACCCTCTGACTTTAATTAGGGTCAAGTCGACAAACTTCGGATAGCGGGTAAATTCGGACATACCATTGCAAACAGTGAAAATCCAGATGGGACGGCTCATAATGAGCCGTCTCATCAGGATTTTCATTGTTTGTTCTAATTCCAAAACAACTGACATATTATAAAGGAAACAATTCTACTGTCCGAATTTACATGCTGTCCGAATTTGCCCGTCTTGACCCTACTTTCGAGAACTAGACTTAAAGTCGCAATTTCAACCAGGGACGAGGCTCGCCGAGTCTCTAGCCCTCGAACGATATTTACCTCTCTTTGGCGAAGGGAGATAATATTTGAATTAACTCAGCATCCATTCCAAATTTTTTTACGTCCCTTACAGATACTGTGTTACGTTACTATAGAAAACACGGCTGCTTATCTCCACAGAAAAAAGTGACCACCTCATATCAGTCAGACCGAACTGTCAACATTTTACCCATTTATCCATTGTGAGCACTTCTGTCCTTATAAATTGGATCAGTCCATTTGTCAATTAAGAGGTTTATGGCTTATTTTATAATCATAATTTGTTATTTCATTTTAAGGCAAAATACTCATTTGCCTTAGGCAAATAGTGCAGACCCAGATCAGATGTCGCTTTCAGCGTCATTGATATGGGTCTGCATTGTTCGCCAATGTCTTTTTTATGGAAAACTAGGCACAAATGGGCAAAGGTAGCGCTAACCAGTAGTGCAAATGTACTTCAAGCCAGCCTGGGTATATTTGACAACAGAATTTCCAAAATTCTTCGTAATTGTGGTTGTGGAGATAAATTTATCAAACTACATTCTGCGACTACCGCATCTGCCCCGTCCGCCCCTCCCCCCCCCCCCCACCACAGTCTGCGACTACCGCCCCTGCCCCTCCACCCCCCCCCCCTCCCGCGCCATCTCCGAAAATTATTTGTGTTGTGATTGTAGAGATAGAGATACACAACTGTGTATCAGTATCAGTATTGATCAGTATTGTTTCTGTAGCTAGAATATCTTTCTTTTTCGCCTTTTAGTTCTTAAAGCTCTGAATTGTCACGACAATAAGAAGGTTGCCCTAAGAGTACAATATGCACGGGACAAGTATGTCAAGATTAATGGGTGCGGAAATATTCAACAAGTCCCTAATAATGGAATACGGTGGATTGAAATGAACTGCGTAGTTGAATGGGTAGGTACATGTGCTAAAGTCGAACGTGAACTACCGCATACGCGGTAATTTTCGCGGGTTCAAATTTTCGCGATTTAGGGTCAAAAACATATACAGTAATTTTCGTGATTTTTAATTTTCGCGATAAGCAACATGCGCGATCAGTAAAATTGCTTGTTTCTCACTTGAACCAGTTTATTCATGAACCTGCAGGGTAATGAAAGAACTGGATCAAGGGAAAAGTACCAGAATTTACCGAAGCAAACGGAACAAAATATATGAAAACTGTGTCTACTGAAAATACTTTGTCAGAAACAGAAACTCATTTCACGAATTTTATTTTCGCGGTTTCTAAGTGACCGCGAATTACCGCGGAAAAAATGGAACACCGCGAATTTTTTTGCGTATACGGTATTAAGAGGGACGCAGTTTTTACCAAGAATTTTTTTTTCTTTAAGAACTGACCCCATTGAAAAGGGACGCAAAACTGGCAGAGTTGCGTCCCCTTGAAACGTACCATTTATCCTAAATATAGCCAGACTGACTGGTGACAATTCTGAGATATTTTCCGTTAACCCATTTAGACCCAGTGGACTCTTCCATCCTTATTATATTGGATGGGTCCTTTATCGTTTTAGGGATGTTTGGTTTATTCGTCACATCTACATTTTCAGTGCATTTATTGAAAAGCCCTATGGTAAACCATTAGGACTTAATGTATTTTATACTTCAATAACTACATAGGTTCGCGCGACGTAGGTGACGGTCAGAGAGTAACTCCCTCCCCCCCCCCTAGTAGTTTTTCCCCCCGGAAAAATGATTATGATTTTTCCATAGTAGAAAATTTTCCACCGGAAAAATGGCTATATAGTAGAATTTCCCCCCGGAAAATGGCTATATAGCCAATTTTCCCCGGTTAAAATCTACTATAGGTGTTTTTGCATCTATTTATCAGCCGTTTTTCCCCTCTATAGTGGATTTTCCCCCTGGTAATATGATTGCAGGAAAACACGCCACAAAGTAGAATTTGCTTCTAGTGAGGTCTCATAACTGAAACAGAAATGCAAGTATCTGTGCGTAAAAATATGCTAGACCGCAAGCCTGTCTTATTACAGGCAGGCGTTTGGGTTTTCCGTGTTAGCCAAAAACGGCTACGAGTCTGCATGTTTGTGTACATAAATTTGTATAATTTTGAGTTTGTACAAGCGTTTATTTGTGCGTGCGCACAGCGGAGTGCCTGGACTAGTTTTCGCCTTTCACGCAGGAGTCGTGGGCTCGACTCCCACCGGGACACACGTCCGATTATTATTTTCAATGTAATAAACTGCCTGCTAAATCAAACATGACTGGACAAAGCACCCGTTCGTACATCTCCCTGTAAGCTTGCATGCGTATGTGTACGTATATAAATATCTGCGTCCTTCAGTTCTTAAATTAGTAATTATTGGTTATTATAAAAGTATGGCTGCTAAATTTGCATATTGATTTTTTGGAATTAATCACGTTTATTACCTCCGTTGAAGAACTGATACATTTCTAATGCGATCAATTCCGTGAAATGTCTCTGTTCCATTTCGTTCCGTGTCGTTCCGTTCCGCAAAATACCAATAACCATACAAAATTCACTAATATCTAATTCCCGGTGGGGGAAAAAGGACTATGGGGGAAAAGTGGCTCTATGAGGTCCGAACAATCCACTATATAGTCGTCCTTCCTGTAGCCATTTTTCCGGGGGGGAAAGGGGGGAAACCACTCTCTGACAGTGACATCAAAATAAACAATGGTTCTCTCCAATCTGATTGGGCGTAAGCGACGTTATGACACTGTTGACGCTGTTCCGCTGTTAGTAGAAAAACTGCGTATAAATGTTTTTTCTGCTTCAACTGTAGCCCCTAATGCAAATTTGTGGTCAAATAATAGATAGAAACAATGTAAATATAAGCAATGAACTTAATTTTTCTTGTGTTTACTGAAGTCACTACATTCGGTCGCTAGAAAAGTTCACATGAACCCCTTTGGGGTTCACTTACTTTGCACGCGACCCAATGTACATGTAGTTTATACTTCGATAAACATCAGAAAAATGAAATTCATTCCTTAATTATGTCATTTTATTGCATTTGCGGTATATTTTATGCAAACAGTAGAACCTAATCGGGCGCCGGAACACGATCTGGGCCTGCCCAGCATAACATGTGTTGAAGCCTCATATTAAAGCCTCGTGCAAAGTTTCTTTGTAACATACTCTTTAACAAAGAAAGTTTGCCAAACATTTTGCGTTCACACGGAGCAAATTATTTGTTAAAGAAAAATGTGGCATAGAATCTTTTTCAAATAAACTTTAGCAAGGAAATATTTGCTAATGTGTTCACACGATTAAACATTATTTGTCAAAGTTACCTCGTTAAACAAACTTTGCCCGTGTGAACGGTCAACCATGTTACATTTTCTTTCTTAAGGTAAATGGATACTGAACAGAAGTATTAGCGGGGCAGTCAAACTATTATACCTGCTGAATAACTCAAAGGGTTATAAAACATTTGGATAAGAAAAAAATCACCGTTTTGTTTTCCTAAGAAACAAAATTTTGTATTCCTACATACGTTTTCACACATTTCCCATTAAAATTCATATCTCTAGCACATGAATGCACTTTCATTTCTGCAAATCACATAATCTATAGTATAGGATATTTGAAACAAACTGGTGAAAAAAATGCAGTTATCTTGATAATAAGTATTTTTTTTCCTACATTTTTGAAAAATGCAAGAAAATTGAATTTCATGAAAGTATTCATTAAGATATATACCGGTATTCAGTCGATGGGGCATGCTTATGCATATTATTTCAGTGATGTATGGAACAACGATACAAGTGTAATAGAATATTTCCGACCCTCAGTATCTTCCTCCAACTGGGAAGATATCTTACGATATTCCTTATCATACCACACATCCTTTTTATCTGTGCCCCCACCCCCTTCTCCGCCCCAAACACACACAATCAAGCTATCTTTTCCCGACTTATCATTACAACGACTGAGGGTGGGGGAAGATAGCCACTATAAAGCTATGAGGAGAGACAGCCATGCCTCCCAACACAAAGAAGTTGGGAGTGAGAAGTATCAACGCCTGGATATCTTCCCCTACCCGGGTCGCATAATTCAGCTTCAAAAATATTGTTCTGTGGCCTAAAACGTGTTTATCTTTTATTGTGGTGTAAGGAGACAACCTGCCGTAATCTGCGTAAAACTCTCATGTTGGCAAAGTTAGGGTCGCACCTCTTTAACTTTAAGGTAGCTATGCTTGTTACCTTAAATATTTAAGATTTTTACCTAAGTTATGATCTTCTTATCTTTTCCGAGACATTGTAATACACTTTCATTCAGATTTAAGGATATTCTCAATTTCAAGTAGACCTTAATTTTAAGCGGGTATTGTATTCCTTGGCCTTAATATACTAATTCAGATACCTTATAAATGTACATCATATTTGCTATAAAAGACACATTATTTGTTAATAAAGGTAGGTTCCTGTACTAGCGATAACAATTATGTCCACAAAATAATTTCGTCTTTTTCTGAGCAGTATTGAATTCTCTTATTTTTCTGAATTTGTTGCTACTGAGAAACTCGTCAGATGTTGAAGATAAAGTTTCCTTTTAAAAGGAAAGGCTTGCCAAGTTAGCGCTTTGTTTCTGAAATACATGTAGTTCAATGTTTGTGGTATTTTGTGGTCTTGAGATGGTATCTTACTTGGAGACACTTTTTTTTCATTTAAAAACGTCCACAACTGTAGTAAACAATGAGGTTACGCTACATTCTGGCTGTTCTGACAATCATCTGATAACCTTCAGTGAAAAAGGTCAATTTTTGTATTACTGCTAATGAAAAATATTTCATAAAAGCATAAGGATTTAATGCAAAAGAAAAAAAGAAGTCTTCTTTATTTTAGTAGTTGTTGTTTTGTTGTTATTTTATTGTTTTACATCCACCATAAAAAGCTATGGTCATGTCGGTACGGTCTATTACCTTAACCACACTAGTCCTGGGCTGGCTTAGACCTTCTAAGCGGTTAACCAGTACTATGTGCACATTGTCATACTTTCACTAGTAACTGACAACTGCCCTTCTTGAATCAGGGGAAGGAGAAACGAAAGTATGTGGCCGGACCGAGTATCGAACCCGGGACCTCTGGCTCTTGAGTCAAAACGCACTACCAACTGCGCTACGCGGCCCGGTCCCTCTAAATTTTAGTAAGTTTTATTCAGAAAGGAAGGTAACTGTTAAAACTGCATAGGCCTAGAAAAGGACGATTTGATGGCAATAGTAAGATACTGATATTTTCCCACACATGTTGTGTTTCCTGAAATAAGACACTTTCATGAACCTGAATTACAATGTACGTTTATGAAAAAATAAGAAACTGATTTTCAATGTACGTTCATGAAAAAATAAGAAATAGTATCTAGTAAAAACGATCAAACACCTTGTCTGTAAAACCAGTAAATGCTTTTAAATAACTTAAAATAAAATAAGACTGTTGGCACAGACCCTGATTAGACTGTTCCAACCAGTAGTCTAACTTGGCTCTACACTCTACACTGTTTGTACAGGCATAACAACTATTGTGGAAATAATTTAGTCCGGGTTTTACGGTGCCAGGTTTTAAAACGTCTGAAGTCCAGGTTTAACACAGTCCGAAGTCCAGAGTCCAAAGTCCAGAGTCCAAGTCCAGTCTACATTTTACATAATGCCCGCGAATTGCGCATGTCGTTATTTGACCTTATTTCACAGTGGACAACGAAGAAACCGGATTCAAATACACCGGATAAATAAATAAAAAAATAATAATAACTCATGTTTTAATAAGGCAAAAGATGCTAGACATGTTCGATTATTTTGTGTGCCAGATTGTGGCGTGGCGTTATTTTACGGTGCTTAGGTAAAAGAAACAGTCAATTTAAGTTGCGCCCCGTAGTCGCTCTCCATATATTGGTTCTCTACTTGCAATTATGAACCATTCTCGAAGCTGGGAACAAATCAGCGTCTTCCGCTTGAGTGCGCATGACAGGAAGTCATAACCTGTCTAAATACATAGGCGCAAGCCAAAAACAGTCGTTTTCCCTTTTGGTTTATTTTCTTTCGTTGGAATTCCAGTTCTAAAAATAACTATGTTTGTTATGTCTATAAGTGCGCGATTTCTGATGCCATTCTCCAAAGGTCAATTTTCCCTTGTCGTGAGCTCTCCTAGAGGTCCTGGCATGGTGGATGGGTTAAAACTATCCCAAAATGCAATGCAGCATGACCTCAGCTGCGTTATCTATTTTTGGCGCGAACTAAAAATAGCGCTAACTGGTATGCGAAGCAGAGTTAGGAAATCCCTTGCAAAACAACTTTTCTTATATCTTTTTGATTTACACTTTTTAGTGAAACTTATTCATTCAATTTTTTTATTAGTGCTTTCCAACAACTTGGATGAAAGATCATCAAAATTATGATGCATTCCAAAGTACAGGAACCTACCTATATCTAACATAAAAATAGATATTTGATATCTATAATACTAAATAAACGAAGTAACGCATAAACTGCAAAATTGGTGGCATTTTCAAGCGTAATTTCTATACTGGTTCTTTCGCATAATGCTATCATTGATAATTACGGTTAGCGTGTGTTTTAGTTTCATGTAGATTTGAAGAATTTGGGAATTAAATTCGTCTTTCATTTTAAATTCTCCCAAGTAATTTTTCTAGAAACTTCGACTATTGGTCGATTTCTTTTGTCAACAATGGGTGCGTTCGAGTGAAATAATCGTGTACTCGAATACACGTTTTAAATTAATCCGGTCGTTTCGGTTCTGCGTCGTTATATCGGCGCGCTGCTTAGCAAGTCCAACTTTAGCAGGTTCTAATGCAAAATTCCGACCCATGAACGTACGTCATTCCCCATAAATAACGATTTATTTTTGTATTTTTGCTCATATGTCTTAACGGATGAAGAACTAAATGGTCATAGTCCCGACGGCCCTGGCTCGAAACGACCCATTTTCTTCCAGAACGATAGTCAATACGAGTAGCCAATCGAACTCGCCCATTGAAGAATAAAGCTCAACGCACATGGTCTTTCGAAAAGTTGGACGGACACACGGCGCCAAGTGTGTGCGGCTATGGTTACGTACCGCTGAGCCACTTGGGGAACGTCGTTAGGAGAATTCAAACTGAACTGAACTTTCGAAAAGTCAAAAATTAAAAATGTCTAAGGTTAACACACATGCGCCAGGTAAGAAAGGGCATTTTTTCCAGCGAAGCAGACAAATCAATTTCAATGATTCAACGAAGCTAAATAAGCCTTTAGTCTTCAGAGGGCTTGAATATTTTCCCCCAAAACGTTCCAGGACCCAATTTTTCCAGAAAAAAATACCCAGGACAGGTCACATAACCAAGATGGCAAACATTTATTATGGTAAAAAATTTCAAAAATCTTCTCCCCCAGAACCACGCCGGGCCGCGTAGCGCAATCGGTAGGGCACCTGACTCATAAGTCAGAGGTCCTGGGTTCGAAACCCGGTCTGGCCACATACTTTCGTTTCTCCTTCCGCTGATTCAAGAAGGGCAGTTGTCAGTTACTGGCGAAAGTATGTGCACTTAGTACTGGTTAACCGCTTAGGAGGTCAAAGCCTGCCCAGGAATAGTGTGGTTAGGTTAACTGACCGTCCCGACATGACCTTAGCTGTTTACCGTGGACGTTTAGCATCAAATCAACCAATTCTCCCCCTGAACTACAAATCCTATGATCTTGAAACTTAGCATGTCGCATCAAGGACTCAAAAGCTCAACAAAATTTACATAAATGATGACCCTGGAATGACCTTGATCTGTTTTACGGCAAGGTCAACTTTTGAGTCACTTAGGTTTTTCTATAGGAAAAAGTGAAAAAAGTTGATTTTTTTTTAGAAACAATGCAGTCTGCTACCTGAAAGTTTGTAGATGCAGACAACTAATTAGGTAAATGAAGCTTTAGTGAGTATTCATGGTAAAGGTCATATCTTCAACTGGGCCTAAGGCCATTTACATGTACATTGAAAAATTAAAACTCGCTTTTTTATATAAACTTGACATTCATGAAATATTTCCGCGCTTGCGCGGGCTCTTTTCTAGTACTATATAATCTTTAGCTAGACCTACGAGTTTCGCTAACTATGCCAGTCTTGGTCCAATTATTCAGAGCATCGTTAGCTTAACCAAGTCGTTAGTAAATGATTTGTTGCGTCTTTTAGTACCCATAAACTCAAGTGTGCTAATATTTTTTTGCTGAAAAAATGAGAGGAGCTTTTGCACTGCAAAAGAACCTCATATTTTTTCGGCAAAAAATGGCAGTGTTAAATTGCGTACAATACATTTCAAATTTTAACGCTTGTTAACTGACGATGTCTTTAGTTTTGAGTGTTGATAATATGCACATGGCCTACGGTCCCTTTTCGCGAGACACCAGCCCAGGAGACTGGTGTCTCGCGAAAAGGGACCGTAGAACCAACCGTGTAGACTGGTGTCTATAGACTGGTTTCTACACGGTTAATTATTGAGGATAATTATGAGATAATTTTTCTTATTTCTCAACAAAAACATACATGTACGTTGTAATTTTCCATTAGTATAGACGGTATTATTGAGGGGTCACAGCATATGTTTTCGTCTAGACGAGGGATCATAACACATTTTTTTGAGAAACAGGAACATAATTATGTTGTGACCCTTCATTAGAATCGTCTCGACGAGACGGTTTTTATGATGGGTCGCAACATAAGTTTTTGTTTAGAACTGTAGAAAAGTTTCCGTAAATTATTCATGTTACCCCCTTTTATCTTGAGCTCTGATACATGCTTTGCAGAATACTCCGTTTGTGGCTACAATCGCTTCCCTAACAAATGCTTTCTCAACTGGTGACGTTATAAAAACTTTTAAGTGTACAGCCGTCGATGGCGTTCTTCAAAATATTCAAATTGGCTTCACAGGACCGTACGTATTGTAGATTTATAGAAGGATGGGCGGCTATTTGGTTTTTAATGACCCATCAACAGTATTTCAGTTATTTCAGGAGGACTAGGGTCAAGTAAGCTAAATTCGGACAACAGGTAATTTCGGACAGTGACATTGTTTCCGTTATATGTCAGTTGTTTGGAATTAAAACAAAAATAACTGGGCAAACAGTGAAAATCCTGATGAGACGGCTCATGATGAGCCGTCCCATCTGGATTTTCACCGTTTGCGATGGTGTGTCCGAATTTACCTGCTGTCCGAATTTACCTGACTTGACCCTAATGCATGAGTGAGATAATTATCAGGAGAACTAGAAAGATGCGAGATTTGCCTGTTTTGAGCCTCCAATATCTCTAGATACTGTGTCTGGAGCATTGTATTTTTAATTGAGCCGCGACCCGACAAAACCAACATAGTGGCTGTGCGCCCATCGCAGACTCAGATCAGCCTGGGTATCCGCTGGAGGTAGCTTAAACTTTTAGCTATATCCTTTAAGCGCTTAGCGAAGAGTCTGATCAAACTGGGCGGATGCCGAGACTGATCTGAATCTGCGCTCGGCGCACAGCCACTTTGTTGGTTTTCTCGTGTCGCGGCTCATTATTGCCTATATGACATAGCAAAGGGGTTGGGTTACAAAATCTCACAGAATAAGCTCCTGACCCTTCCCTTGAATAATAAACTCTCGGCCAACTAACCTCGATACTTACAACGTAAATGTTGAAAACTTTCTCCTGTCGCTACTAAACAAGCTTTACAGGTGACACTTGCTAGGGCCGAGTCGGGTAAATTCGGACAGCGGGTAAATTCGGGCATACTATGGCATACAGTGAAAATCCGGATGAGACGGCTCATCATGAGCCGTCTCACCAGGATTTTCACTGTTTGCCCAGTTATTTTTGTTTTAATTCCAAACAACTGACATATAAAGGAAACAATCTCACTGTCCGAATTTACCTGACTTGACCCTAGCATAAATCTCACAACGTCACCATCTTAGCATTACTGTCATATACGGTCACATGTCACAGCATAAACTACACAAACTGTTACCTGTCAGTCACAATTTTAATTTCACACACTGTCACCTGTCTTCAGCAAAACGCTGTTACACCGTCACCTATCGCAGTATACACCGTACACAGTTTTCACGTAATGAATTATTGAATTAAGATTTGTTCCCTTTGGAATAATCGTTTAAAAGGTTTCTAGTTGTTATTATTATTTTTTGTATTTGTATTCTTCTAATTTGCAGTACCTTCACTACTGGGGACCCCATCACCGATGTGGTCAGCGCCACCGTTAGCATGCATATGACGGAAGGAGATGGCACCACCGCCGCGACGGAGGGTAAAATTGGCGACACACGCTGTCTCGTTGTCTTCTTAAATCCTGCTTTCGAGAATGGTTCGTATTTTCCGGTCGAGGAGCTGTTGGCATCTGAAGATAATTCAGAGACATTTTTTTCGTTTTTCGTACTTTCTCAATGAAAACATATGTTGCGACCCTTCATTAGAACCCCCCCCCCTCCCCGCACACACACACACACACACACACACACACACACACACACACACACACACACAAAGTCATATGAACAAATTGAAATAATAAAATAAAAATAAATAAGCAATAACAATAATAACAATACTCTGGGTTGGGGGATCGCTTGGTTTTTATTTTGACTTTTGATATATGACTATAAATGTAAGAAAGTTTCCTTACATGCTCTTAACTAACTACCACTTTCTTGATTCTAACGACAAGTGATCGCCCTAATAATATAAAAGGATTTAAACTTCGGACAAGGAGAATGTCACAAAATTTTAATCAGGAAATATTGTCACTAAAATGAATTTAGGGTCAATTCGGGTAAATTCGCACAGCAGGTAAATTCGGACAGTGACATTGTTTCCTTTATACACGTATGTCAGTTATTTGTAATTGAAACAAAATTAACAGGCGAAACAGCGAAAATTCTGATCAGACGGCACATCTGGATTTTCACTGTTTGCAATGTTATGTCCAAAGGAGGGGTGTCTATAAGGCTGTTTTCATGGCCACTACCGATTTTCTTTAAACTTTGTTAACTCAGACTACTATGTGTTGGCTGTAATGTCATGCAATATTAAATCAATTGGTGAAGGTTTCTTTGGTATGTACAGGATTAAAGTGGGTGGGGTAACTCTGACCCGCAGAGGGTTCTGTTAAGAAAATGCTAATATTTTTATTGCTACTTAGAACTGGAAGTCTACCATTTCAGCACGCCTTATGCAATGCCAGATATAACAAATGATTATAATACTTTTATGAAATTTCTACATGCAGTGCGTTTATACTCACTTGTATGACACACCTAAATTTTAGCCTTTTTTATTGTCCAACTTCACGCAAAACCACAACAGCTTTTTACACTCAAAGCTATTCCAATGATATTTTGTAGTTATAAAGTATATTAGATGGTTGTTTAAAAAATATGCCGATAATTTTCTACAATGAATATTTTCTGAGTTATCTTCCCTTGAAACTGTTTTGTTTTTATTTATTTATTTTATCTTAATTATTACTCGATTTCTATACCCTGCCACGCATAAGTGGCAGGATGTGATGGTTCCAAGCTTGTTGTCCATGTTTCTGTCCATCAGACCGTCTGCTTCTCTGTCTTGCTGTCTGTGTGTCCATCTGTCTGTCTGTTCTTTCATCCATGAACACTTCGTTTCTTTTCGATAAATTGGGTATTTTGATGTTTTTTTTTTTTTAAACTCGGCATGTGCATTGGCCTTGGGAATAGCTCGCTTGGGATTGGATGAATTTCGATATCTCCTGAAAGAATTAATGCCCTTGTCAATGTCTAAAATGTGGATTATGGTCTGTAATTCCTTTACACTTTGAAATATTTTAATGAAATTTCATGGAAATGATTGAAGTAATATATCCTTTCTGTAAAAAGCAAAATTTTGTCTACAAGGGTAATCTGCCCCTGCCTTGGGGATATATGCATGTATAAAATTATGAAAATGTTTACAAAATCAGGTTTGAGTGCGATTTTCCTGAAACTTGCAACAACTTATCTAAACAATACTAGCTTCCTGTCAAGATCAAATTTTGTTCCCAGCGGTTATTTGCCCTTGGCATAGGACTATCTAAATGCATAAAATCATGCAAAAACTATATAAAATCAGAGTTTTGGTATATCTTTATGAAATTTCACAGAAATGATATAATCAACAATAGCTTTCTTTAACTACCAGAATTTAGTTAAACAGTGTTATCTGTCCCTGCTTCGAAGATATACACATTTATAAGTATATAAAATCAGTTTTGAAAGAGATTTTCCTGAAACTTGCAGCAAATTGTCAAAGTAATATAAGTTTCCTTTTAGGATCAAAATAATTTCTCGAGGAATTATCTACCCCTGACACAGTACTATATACAATGTACTTGTATCAAATCATGAAAAAAAACTATATAAAATCAGAATTGAAAAGGATTTTTATAAAAATCAGAGAATCAAATTAACTAATTTCAGAGCATTTGCATGGCATGAGTTCCCTGCTTTAAGGACGTCATCATCTTTAAATTCTATGTTTTATACTGATAATTTTCTTCAAAATGTCCATCTATTAGAGTATGCTTGTTTTAGCTGATAAAACTAATTCCCACTGTAAAATGTCTTTTGCTTATTCTCTCAGAATTGATTCATGTTCTTTCCAGTATCTCTTTTTATTACACATACTCTAAGTAACGTATTTTGCAGCTTGTAAAGACCCAAAACAAGTGCACATGCCAAGTTTGAAGAAAATCCATTAAAATACTCAAGTTATCGAAAAGAAACGAAGTCTCACGGATAGACAGACAGACATACGGACAAACAGACATGCAGATAAATGTACGTACAACAGATGAACAGAAAGACAAGCAGCAGAAAACAAACAAGAGCAAGTGAGCAGGGGATCACGTATACCCCCTACCAGTGCCAGCGCCTAATGAAAGCAAACTTTTTAACACAAAAGTTAAATGCAAATGCTTAGGTCAGCAGCAGTGTCCATGTAAACTTAACTAGTAAAAACTGAAATTAGTCATGCATCACTAGACTCCATTTAAATATATCAGAACAAGCAAAAACACAACAAATGGCTGAGTCCTAGTTATTGACCTCTGGCCCCACCTTTGAAGTCCCAATCAAAAGCAGCGCTATAGAGATATCATGAATAAAATATGGAAGATATTTGCAATGCATTTACAGAGATATATGCAATCAAAAAGGTTTAACCCAACACTTTGACATAATGAAAAGGTCTAAGTACTAATTATTGACCCTTGGCCCCACCCAGGGGCCTGACCCAGGGGCAAAGACTCTTCACATCAAAGGTAATGCTCAAGAGTTATCATGAACCAAATATGAAAAGAATCTGACATGTGGTAACAGAAATATGAACAGCTAAAAAGGTTTAACACACAACTTTGACATAATGAAAATGCCTTAGTCATAATTATTGACCCCTGAACTCCATCCAGGGGCCTTACCCAGGTGACTTGATATTTCAGATCAAAGGTATGGATAAAGAGATATAATGAACTAAATACGAAGAGAATCTGATATAAGGTTACAAAAACATGAGCAATCACAAAAGGTTAAACGCAAAACTTTGACGTAAAACTGACGAACGGACGAACAGATGGACGGATGGAAGGACGGACAGATGAACAGATGGAATGACAAAAACTATATACCACTTAATATACTTCGTCTGTTGGGGGTATAAATATCCCGCCACTAACATGTGGCGGGGTATAAAATCTGAGTAATAATTTTGAAAAAAAAAATAAAAGAAACGGATTTAAGGGGAGATAACTCAGAAAATATTCATTGTAGAAAATTATCGGCATAATTTTGGAACAACCATCTAATATACTGTATAACTGTAAAATATCATTGGAATAGCTTTGAGTGCAAAAAGCTGTTGTGGTTTTGCGTAAAGTCGGAGAATAAAAAAGGCTAAAATTTAGGTATGTCCTACAAGTGAGTATAAACACTTTGCATGTAGAAATTCTACAAAAGTATTATAATCATTCGTTATATCTGGCATTGCACCAGGAGTGCTGAAATGGTAGACTTCCAGTTTTAAGTAGCAATAAAAATATTAGCATTTTCTTAACAGAGCCCTCTGCGGGTCAGAATTACCCCACCCACTTTCATCTTGTACACATCTAAGAAACCTTCACCAATTGATTTAATATTGCATGACATTACAGCCAACACATAGTAGTCTGAGTTAACAAAGTTTAAAGAAAATCGGTAGTGGCCATGAAAACAGCCTTATAGACACCCCTCCTTTAACTGCTCTCCGAAGTTACCCGACTCGACCCTACATTGACTGAAAACCAAACAAAACGAAAATAAAGAATAAAAACCTATTTATCTTGGCAAAACAAAGCAACGCTTCAGAATATAAACCTAGTGGTCCCATACCTTGAATGATGATACGACAATAATGATAATAATAATAAAAGGCGATGTGCGCTGTATAGTTTCTTCTGCGTCTTAAGCCACTAAATATGGTCTTCAATTTCAGTGTCTGATATCTGGTAAATGTACGCCTTCTTGACCATACGATCGCAACACCGCTCGGCCAATTTCGTGAATCAACCTTGGATGTATAACGTAGGACAACTTAAATCAAACGAACTGTTGTTAGGAACAACGACATAAACAGAGATGGTCGCGACTGCTGTACCGAGTTCTGTCTCGGCTTCAATAAATGAATATTTTGTTTTGCAAACAGCAAAGCAACAAATGAATGTCCGGGCAATAGCTGAAAAGTCGTAGGTCGAGTGTAGACATAGAGAGCTACGTCTTCGGTCTATACTTGTTCCGGCGAACAAAATGTTGTATTTTACAACATATTTCTACATCCGAGATTTGATTCACGGAATTGGCTGAGCGGTGCTCCGATTGCTTGACAATATACTGAGATTTTCTTGTGTCGGTCTCAGCCCCATGTCATGCATTGGTTTGTAAATTTAAAGCACTGCCTTTGTGGTGACGGCCTCTATGTAACATAATGTTGCCATATCGGTACCATTCCGTGGCAACCTTGGGGCCGCTGGACAGGGATGGGTGAGGGGCTGTTGCAATCAATTTGTATTTTACAGACTATTCCATGCAGATTATTACGATAAAGGTGAAGAGTGGAGGAACCACGATTATTCTGACAGGAGAAAATGAACACGGGTAAGAGTAAACTCCCTTTCAAATATGCAAAGTCTCACTTTGGCATTTTTTCAGTTACGGTAGAGCCGGGTAACTTCGGACAGCGGGTAAATTCGGACATACCATTGCAAACAGTAAATATCCAGATGAGACGGCTCATAATGAGCCGTCTCATCAGGATTTACACTGTTTGCCCAGTTATTTTTATTTAAATTCCAAACAACTGACATAGAAAGGAAACAATGTCACTGTCCGAATTTGCCCGCTGTCCGTATTTACTCGAATTTCCCCTATGAGACCGGATTTCCCTTCCAAAAATAATTCTTAAGATCCAGATCCGACCTATATCCGTCTTGCAAGACGGATCTTGTTTTTTGGGGGGATTGGTGTAGAAGAGAACACCCCGTCTACTAGCAGAAAGTCATAAGAATGATTAAGATATTTGGGGTCATTCTAAAATGGAAAGATACTCCGTTTTATAGCCGGACAAGTGTTGCATAGATGATTAATATTACAGGACAATGTGTGGCATGCAAGACCCATGTCGCTAGATCAAAGGGCAAGGTCACACTGCGCATGTAAACTCTGCATAAGCTATAGTGAAACATGTTCGTGTCCAGCCCACAAGGTTGCGCTGCACGTGTAAACTTTGCTTACATGTCTAATATTAGGCTATAGTGAAAACTTTGTGTCCTTCCCATAGCATTGTCCTGCATGGTGAGATTTCAAATTTATTTGGCATGAAAAAATACCATGACAAGACAATGTGTCGCATGCAAGAAGCCACTGGGCCGAAAGGGCTCAGATTTCATCTGTAGCATCCTTGCGCTGGGGGAGTGAAAGTTTGTATTTTTAGCTCACCTGAGCCGAAGGCTCAAAGGTGAGCTTTTAGTATGGCAATGCTCCGTAGTCCGTCCGTCGTCCGTCGTTCGTCCACATTTTCAAAGGTCTTCTTCTCCAAAACCGCTGGGCCGACCAAAGCCAAATTTTATATGGAGCCTCCATGGGTTGGGGGAACGAAAGTCTGTTCGGGGTATCTGGGTCACATGACCAAGATGGCCGCCACGCCCATATATGGTAAAAACCCTTCAAAAATCTTCTTCTCCAGAACCAAAAGGCCTATGACTACATGACCAGATGAAGATATTATGTCACTAAAGGTCAATGTTATTCCGTCGGACCATCCGTCGTCAAGTCGAAGATTTTCAAACATCTTCTCCTCTGAAAACACTGGGCCGATTGAAGCCAAATTTCATATGGAGTCTAAGTGGCATAGGGGAACGAAATTTTATACCCGGGGTCTGGGTCACATGACCAAGATGGCCGCCATGCCCACATATGTGAAAAACCCTTAAAAAATCTTCATCCCCAGAACCAAAAGGCCTATGACCTTGAAACTTGGTATGTAGCATTGGGCATGCGGGCCCATCATAAATTATACAAATCATGACCTTGCTTTGACCTTGACCTAATTTACGGCATGGTCAACTTTGGTACGTTAGGCTTTTATATGGGAAAACGCTTAAACAGTGGATTTCTCAGAAACTATTTAAGTCTAAGGTACAATATTTGGTATATATGGTCGACTAAATGACCAGATGAAGATATTATGTCACTAAAGATCAAGGTCATTCTGTCGTCAAGTTTTTCAAACATCTTCTCCTCTGAAACCACTGGTCTGATTGAAGCCAAATTTCATATGAAGTCTCAAAGGGATGGGGGAACGAAAGTTTATACCCGGGGTCTGGGTCACATGACCAAGATGGCCGCCATGCCCATATATGGTAAAAACCCTTCAAAAATCTTCTTCTCCAAAACCAAAAGACCTATGACCTTGAAACTTGGTATGTAGCATTGGGCATGCGGGCCCAACATAGTTTATACAAATGATGACCTTATGTTGACTTTGACCTAATTTACGGCATGGTCAACTTTGGTACGTTAGGCTTTTATATGGGAAAACGCTTAAACAGTGGATTTCTCAGAAACTATTCAAGTTTAAGGAACAATACTTGGTATACATGGTCGACTAAATGACCAGATGAAGATATTATGTCACTGAAGGTCAAGGTCATTCCGTCGGACCATCCGTCGTCAAGAATTTCAAACATCTTCTCCTCTGAAACCACTGGGGAGATTGAAGCCAAATTTCATATGGATTCTCAGTGGGTTGGGGGAACAAAAATTTATACCCGGGGTCTGGGTCACATGACCAAGATGGCCGCCATGCCCATATATGGTAAAAAACTTTCAAAAATCTTCTTCTCCAGAACTAAAAGGCCTTTGACCTTGAAACTTGGTATGTAGCTTTGGGCATGCGGGCCCATCAAAGTTTATACAAATGATGACCTTGTGTTGACCCTGACCTAATTTACGACATGGTCAACTTTGGTATGTTACGCTTTAATATGGGAATAAGCTTATATAGTGGATTTCTCAGAAACTATTTAAGTCTAAGGTACAATATGTGGTATATATGGTCAACTAAATGACCAAATGAAGATATTATGTCACTGAGGGTCAAGGTCATTTTGTAGGTCTGTCCGTCATCAAGATTTTCAAACATCTTCTCCTCTGAAACCACTGGGGAGATTGAAGCCAAATTTCATATGGTGTCTCAGTGGGATAGGGGAACTAAAGTTTATACCGGGGGGCTGGACTACATGACCAAGATGGCCACCATGCCCATATATGGTAAAAACCCTTCGAAAATCTTCTTCTCCAGAACCAAAAGGCCTATGACCTTGAAACTTGGTATGTAGCATTGGGCATGCTGGCCCATCATAGTTTATACAAATGATGACCATGCGTTGACCTTGAATTAATTTAAGACATGGTCATCTTTGGTACGTTAGGCTTTCATATGGGAAAACGCTCATACAGTTGATTTCTCAGAAACTATTTAAGTCTAAGGTACAATACATGGTGTATATATGGTCAACTAAATGACCAGATGAAGATATTATGTCACTGAAGGTCAAGGTCATTTTGTCGGTCTGTCCGTCATCAAGATTTTCAAAACATCTACTCCTCTGTAACCACTGGTCTGATTGAAGCAAAATTTCATATGGAGTCTAAGTGTGATCGGGGAATAAAAGTTTGTTCTCAGGGTCTTGACCAAGATGGCCGCCATGCCCGTATATGGTAAAAACCCTTCAAACTCTTCCTCTCCAGAACCAAAAGGTGTATGACCTTGAAACTTGGTATGTAGCTTTGGGCACTCAAGCCCATCATAGTTTATACAAATGATCGTGCGTTGACCTTGACCTAATTTATGACACTGTCAACTTTGTTACATTATGTAGGCTTTTATATGGGAAATGCTTAAACAGTGGATTTTTCAGAAACTATTTAAGTCTAAAGTGCAATATTTGGTATATATGGTTGACTAAATGACCAGATGAAGATATTTTGTCGTTAAAGGTCAAGGTCATTCTTTGATTTTTGTACAAGGTCATTGATATTCTGTCACCCGTCAACATTTTCAAACATCTTCTCAGAGGCCATTAGGGTCAATTGAAGCCATATTTCATATGGAGCTTCACCGGCTTAAAGGAACCATAGTTTGTTCAGATGGTCTTGGTCACTTGACCAAGATGGCCACCATGCCCATATATGGTAAAAACTCTTCAAACGTCTTTTTCTCGAGAACCGAAAGGCCTATAACCTTGAAACTTGGTACCGGTATGTAGCATTGGGCACTCAGGCCTATCATAGTTTATACAAATGAATACTGCATTTCATATGGAGCTTTAATACTGTGTCAAAGGAATCAAAGTTTGTTCAGATGGTCATGGTCGTATGAACATGGTGGCCGCCACACCCATTTATCATAAAAACCCTTCAGAAATCTTTGTCCAGAAACAAAGGCCCAGTGACCTTGTGGCTTGGTATATAGAATTGGGACTCGACATTAATCCCCAAGGGAGGGGGATTATCTGCCCCTGCCCTGGTGCTATATACATGTATAAAAGCATTAAAATACATACCAGGACCAAGTGTCAGGTGAGCTACAGGACCATTGGTCCTCTGGTTTATGAAATCGGCTCCTTAGTTTGGTTGCTAAAGGCAACTTAGATTTTCCATTGACTTATAATGGGGAAAATTGAACTAATATGGCATTTTCTTTTACCATGCCATTGCAGATATTTTGACAAAACTTTTATAGAAAAGTTCCTTGAGTAGTCTTCTATCAGCCGTATGTTTTTGGTCCACTGTTCATTTCTATTGATTGCCATGAAACCCAAAATGCGAAAAAGGAAAGCAATATACTTGAAAATTATCTTCTCAGAAACCATAAGCTAGCTCTATTGACACTGAGAACTTACAGAAATATTCATCATAGAAGTCTTTACAGAGTTTGAGATTTTTGTTATGAAAATCAGGCTTTTAGGTTGGTTGTTATGGCGTTTTAGTTTCCTTAGACTTATAATGGTTAAATTGTAAAAATGTCATCTACTGCCAAGCCATTGCAGATATTTTGACAAAACTTTTACAGAAATGTTCCATGAGTAGTCTTATATAAGCCATATGATTTTATGCCCACTGATCTTTTTATTTGTTGCCATGGAAACCAAAATGCAAAAATAAAAAAATACCATAAATTATCTCCTCAGAGACCATATGCTCCATGAGGCAGAGGCTTCATAGATATACAATTGATATTAGCCTTTACAGATTTTATATTTTCCATTGTCATTGTTCACAGGATATGGTTGGTATGGCAAGTTATAATGAAAAAAATAGGATTCATTGCTAAACCATTGCAAATATCTGGCCTAACATGGTCATAAATAGTCCTTGAGTGGTCCTCTATCAGCCTTTCACTGCTCATTTTGAGCCTCTACAAATGTGATAGCAATTTTGAGCTAGAGATCTGGTGAGCTTTGTGGCCCGTGGGCCTCTTGTTTACATTTGTCCAAGGTGACTTGGATTTCAAAAGCCACTGGGCTGATTGAAGCTATGTTTTATATGGAGCCTCTGTGGAGCATGGAACTGAAAGCTTATTGAAATAATTTTGGTCTCATGACCAAGATGACAGCTGTGCGCATGTATGGTAAAAGCCTAAAAAATCTTCTCAAGAGCCAAAATGCCAATGACCTTGAAACTTGGTATGCACCCTTGGATACTTGAGTTGTACGAAGTTTCGTCAACGAGGTCATGGGAGACACCATGACCTCTTGATCCCTACAATGTGGCCGTTTGTAAACTAATTTCCGATTCGATGGCCTCAGTCGAAGCTTAGTTAGGATTTCAAATACCGGACTAGCATTTTCACTGAATTTTTACTCTGATACATAGATATGGCGGGTGTATTATAATAGGCATGTGATGCTTACTACCCGCGAGCACCTGATCACACCTCTATTTTGGGTCCATGCATGTTTGTGTATCTAAACTATTCCGGAATTGTCAATGTTTAAATGACACACGAGTTCGGACTTATTAGTTGGGTACTTTGACCACTTTCAATCAAGTGATCGCGCCTAGGCTGACCTGGTTTTGTTCTGACCTGGACCTCTTGAGCACTATATCTTTCACTGTCTTATGCACCGTTCAGCAATTCAGAACCAATGGGCCTCTGGGTTAATAATGTCAGGATAAGCTTGCTGCAGATAAAATTGGCTCAGGTGAGCTACAGGGCCAATGAACCTCTGCTTACCATTATCACTATCATTATTATTATTATTGTTATTATTATTATCATTTTCGTCCAGTTCCCCAGGAGACTCAAGGGAACGAATATAACATGCAACTCTCGTGATGGGGTATTCTTAACGACGCTTAGTTCCTGAGTATTATCTATTTTGTGTTTTACAGGTGCCAAAGTTTTGACGGTTGGGGGCTGGTGCATAAAGTTACAGAAGCTAAACTAAAGGTCTTTCTCCATTATTTCATTAAAACATATAAAAAATTCAGATATATTTTTCGGAGACGTATTTCAATTTTTACATGACAAAAAGCAAATTTCAACAGCTAATGCAAATTAATGTTTGCTTCAGTTCACTCCGACGGCGTAATGCGTAGAAATTGGGCAATGAGTATAGCACAGCTTTGTGGATCTCTCGATGACACGTACTTAGGTATGGAATTTATTTCAATACCTCAACGGACTGCAGAGCAATGTCGATTAATGCGAATATCTGGGGCTATAAATTTTGCGTAAAAAACGTCAAACCATCGCATTTTCATGATGTCATTTATAAGAGAACTGTTCGTTTCATGCTAAAAATTAATTAAACTGAAGTTTTTGATGATATATTGTTTGACTAGAAAACTGAAATTTTGGTACGGTCCTATTCGACCTTAAATATTCGTTTAGTACGTTGCATGCGCATATCGCATTGTTATTCATACATTCTATGACGGATTGCATTGCTTTGTATTGCAATGTGTTGTTTTGTGTTGCAGTGTATTGTACTGTATTGCATATTTTTGTAATGGTTTATATTATATATATTGAATATTGTTGTATTATATTCCAGGTGTGCTTTGACGTGTTTCGCGTTCTGCCCCCTACCAAAGAAGCTGGTGAACAAATTTTCACAGCGAGTGTGAAAGTGTGTTACTCGCCAGAGCTTGTTAACTGCGATGGTATCTCTGTAAGCAACATTATTTCTTCATTTATAAGACGAGGGTTTCCCATTAGTTACCTTCACAAAGATCGCTGAAGGTGCGTGGTCACACACACCTAGCATTTCCGCCATTTTTTCTCCAAGACCATAGTAAAGTGTATTAATGGCCTTAATGAAAATGGTTACCTTAATAGGGATCACTGAAGATGCATGGCCACACATCCTTAGTAGTTCCGCTATTTATTTTTTTTGCCAAGACCATATTAACGTGTAAGAATGACCTTTAAGTTACTTCAGATAGTTATCTTAATGACGATCACTAAAGATGTATGGCTACACATCCCTAGTTTGTCCGCTTATTTTTAAAGACCATATTAAAGTGTATGAATGACCTTAATAGAGATGGTTATTTTAATATAAGATAATAAGATAATAATATCTTCAACCGATCCTTTGTGAGGAAGTTGAGATTGCAGGAGCTGCACTGAAAAAGGGAAAGTCTGCCGGAGTTGATAATTTACCAGCTGACCTTGTCTAAGAAAGCAGGGAGAGCACTGATAGATGTTTAGACAATGATCTGCAATAAGATCTTGAGAACAGCAGAATGACTGACCCCATGGAATTAATCGCTGATTATCACAATCCCTAAAACGGGCAACCTACAGCTCTGCCAGAACTACAGAGCCATCAGTCTCAACAGTCATCCGAATAAAGCCATGCTGAAAATCATCTTGAGCAGTCTCAAACCCCAAACTGAAGAGATTATTAGCCTAAGAATCCTATGTGAAAAGTACCACCAACATCAGCAGAATCTGTACCATGTTTTCACAGATTTAAAAAAACAAAAAAAAAAAAAAAAAACATCTGACAGGGTATGGCATGCAGCCTTATGGGCCACATTGCAGAAGTACAATATCAATGCAAATCTATTTAGTGCTGTTCAGCACCTCTGTGACAAGGCTATAAGTGCAGTCCAGATGAATGGCAACACAAGATAATGGTTCAGAACAACAGCTGGAGCTAGGCAAGGATGCCTTCTCTCACCCACCCTCTGTAACATTTTTCTCGAAAGGATTATGTTTGATACTCTGGAAGAACATAATGGAAAAGCTAGCATAGGCGGCAGAACTATTACCAATCTGCAGTAGCCAATGACATTGACGCTGTTACTGAGGAAGAGCAGGAACTAGAAGCTCTAGTCGAAAGTCTCGACAAAATCTGCACAAGGTATACTATGGTGATTAGTGCTGAGAGGATCAAGTTAATGACAAGAACGGGCAGTGGCATCCAGAGAGAGATCATTAAGTGCATGTTGTCTGTCTGTGCATGTTGAAGTACCTTGCATGGTACATAAGTTAGGGAAACGGTCGATGCACTTTTGTTGAGCACATCCGAAAACTGACCATTAAATTCATCTGCCTGTGACTTAGCGACATATTAAACTGTCGCTCGGTGGCGCTGAATTACTCTTAGCTCACCGAGTATCTGACGATCATTTCGGGTTGCCTCTTTGAGGAGTCATCCAAGGGAAAATCATCTGACCTTCCGCAAACAGAACATGGTTTTCTTACTTTTGCTCCGGCAAAGTCTCGAACCCACGGCCGTGAGAGACCTAATGTTTAAGAGGCAGCTACTATGCCACTATGACTTGGTGATGATGACCTTCCAAGTTCGTCTGAAAAAGGCTAGAAAGCCAACCCATCAAGACTAAAGTTTGATCTTGAGAAGCTAAGAGGCCCAAATGTGGCATGCACTTTTCAAGCAACAATAGGTGGGAAATTTGCACCACTCATTGGTCTGAAGGATGATGACATGGACATAGATACCATGATTACCACCTACAATACAGTAGTGACTGAGGCAGCCTGTGAAATACTTGGGAAAGAACATCGCAGGAAAAAGCCCTGGGTCACCAGAGATGTTCTCGACCTCTGTGTTGAGAAGAGAAATTTGAAGAAGAAGAGGTATGAAGCAGGATGAGCAGAAGAATACAGGGAAGCAAACAAGAGGATTCAAAAGGCAGTGAAGAAATCGAAGGAGGACTGGATAGCTTGTCAGTGTGAGGATATTGAACTTGCCTGAACAAAAACAACAGCAAGAAAGCATACCAGCTGGTGAAGGATCTAACTTCAGAGAAACAGGGTAGATCCACAACTATCCAGGACAAGTCTGGGAAATGCCTTTCAGAGGAACAAGAGAGTCGCAGCAGATGGACAGAATATTGCTCAAAACTATACAACCATGAGACTTACGGTGACAATGCGGTTCTGGACTGCAATCAGCCCCCAGAAGAAGATCAACAACCGATCCTTCGTGAGGAAGTTAAGATTGCAGTAGCAGCACTAAAGAAGGGGAAATCTGCTGGAGTTGATAGTATACCAGCAGAACTTGTTCAAGCTGGCGGGGAAACCATGATTGATGTTTTAACAAATACATGTATCTGTAACAGGATCTGGAGAACAGGAGAATGGCCTACCCCATGGACTCAGTCGCTGATTATTACGCTCCCTAAAAAAGGCAACCTACAGCTCTGCCAGACTTACAGAACCATCAGCCTCATCTGTCATTCAAGCAAAGTCATGCTGAAAGTCATCTTAAATAGGCTTAAACCACAAGGCGAAGTGATAATCGCCGAGGAACAGGCAGGGTTCCGAGCAGGAAGGAGCACCACAGAACAGATCTTCATCTTATAAGCTTGTGTGAAAAGTATCTCCAACATCAGCATAATCTTTACCATTTCTTCATTGATTTCAAAAAAGCTTTTGACAGGGTATGACATGCAGCCACCATGCGGAAGTACAATATCAGTGCAACTCTAGTTCGCACCATTGAGCAGCTATACAACAAGGCTACAAGTGCAGTCCTGATAAATGGCAGCACAGGAGAATGGTTCAGAACAACAGTTGGGATAAGACAAGGATGTCTTCTGTCACCAACCCTCTTCAACATTTTTTCGAACGGATCATGTCTGATGCTCTGAAAGAACATGACATGTAAGCAGCTTCAAATACCTTGGAGCAGGTGTCTCAGATGAGGGCTCAAAACAGGAGGTTTTCTCAAGGATCGCATAAGCCACTTAAGCTCTTACCAAGCTGAAACCAATTCGGAGAGATAACAACATATCTCTTGGATCAAAGGTAAAACTTATGCGCCCCCATTTCTGTATGCCTGTGAATCGTGGAACTTGACAGCAGAGTTAGAGAAAAGAACGCAGGCCTTTGAGATGAGATGCTACCGAAGGATACTGAACATTTCGTACAAGGACCATATAACCAATGAGGAGGTTCGCAGGAAGACCCAAGCAGCCATTGGAGAATATGATGAACTCCTGACGCTGGTCAAGAAACGGAAACTAAGGTGGTTTGGCCACGTCTCAAGGTCTTCTGGTTTAGCAAAGACAATTCTTCAGGGCACAGTGAAAGGAAAAAGAAGAAGTGGTAGACAGAAGAAGAGGTGGGAAGACAACATCAAAAAGTGGACAGGGATAGATTTTGCTAGCTCAACTAGGGCAGCTGAAGACAGTACAAGGTGGGAAGGGATTGTTTGGAAGTCGTCTGTTGTGCCCCAACGACCTAGTAAGGTTATGGGATAGAATAGAACTATGCCACGGAGGCCAGCTGCGCTAAGGAAATAGCTGCTGGTGTTATTATTATGACATCCAGATAAGGTGGGTATTTGTGGTTAATTCGGAGACATTTCCTTATTTCTCAAAGAAAACATATTTTGTGACCACTCATTAGAACCGTCTCGCCGAGACGGTTCTAACGAGTAGTTACAACATATGTTTTCATCGAGAAAATATTGAGAATTATTCCTTAATTATCGCTGTTAGCCCAGCTGATATGAAGTACTGAGCCCATTTATTTATGAATGTGTAAATGAATTTGTAATTTACGACCATTTACGACGCTATAATAACGTTGTTCTGTCTCCCCAGGGTTGTTTTCCGGAGCCAACCGCAAGAAGAAGAAAAAGAGACGTAGAGGGTGGTAACGTGACGTCAGCAGGCTCCGAAGAGATTGAACTCAGCGCCTCTCTTATGGTTTTTGATGATGATGTCGATGATGACAGCACCAATGGTAAACAATAAATGATGACCGATTTGAGTGTTATAGTCCATTTAACAGTATTTTAATCGTTTCTGTTAGATATGGAGATTAGAGCGGGAGTAGATTTATGGTTACGAGTATACAGGTATCATACCGTTTTCTTGAATCGGTTGATTTTTTGCTAATCTTGAATCGGCGCAGCTGATACTGACTGAGTTGTTGAGGGGTCCTGTTGAAAAATGGTAAATTATAGATACTCACAGGCTGTTTTTTGAAAATAAAAGATTCATGCAAACAGTAGAACATTGAACCATCTTTGCACTCGAGCGATCGCTATCTCAGTAAAACGTTCTGTTCATTCACAACACGAATAATAAGAAGGAAACGGTTCAAAACCGCAAACAAATGCGTTCAGTCGACCCAAGCCATGTAAACAGTTTGTCAGCATCAGCGAAACTTTCGTAGTTTTGAAAATAAATTATCGGTAGATATTTTGTTAAAATGTCAAGTATTAGTCAGGACGCTGAAGCCGAAAAAATGCAACTTTAATGCCCCGGCGATTCGAAAGGAAATTTTTACCAAATTTGATAACCACAACATTTGGGCTTTATGATAGGGTATGATGTGGTCACTAAAATAGGATCCCGTGCTTTTAATTACCCCTTTTTACTCCTACCCCTTTTAAACCTTAATTTGCTCAAAATGAAAATGCTATAATTCTGTCCATTTAAAGGTGCACTAAATTTTTCTGATTAATTCATGAAATGACGTATTTGTGTGCAAAGTGTCAGTTTCTGTAATAATTTACAAAATGCATGCTTAAAATATTAAGAAAACCAGTATATACACATATTTACACAAGGATAATTCATCCTACCAATTGTTGGTGTTTGAAGATACTAAATTTCATTTAAATCGTTGTCTTCAAGATTCTCATCAAACTGCGCATAGAATTATAGGGCAGCTGACTCGCAAAATATCCAATGATAACGACACTGCACTCTGAACTTCATAAAACGTTTCTCTTTGGAGTCTAATCACCACGGTCCGTGGACCCCGTTTTCCTCAGACGCTCATTTCAATTTGAGTTTCAATTTGATTTTTCCCTGGCTGTGCAGTTTTAACAAGAAAACCAGCCCAACCACTTTTGGGTCTGTAAAGACTTCCAACAACTTACGCATTCACATTTTCACTGGCGTTTGTCTGCTACAGGTCGATCGTTACATACGTTACTTATTATAATTTTGTTAAAAAGAATAATGAATGAAGACGAATCAGAAGATATATAAAGACTGAGATGTAGATGTACCAAAACAGGATCATATTTGTTTTACTGCGTTAGAATATAGTTACTATAATTTGTTAAAAAAAAGTTTCGAAAAGCTTTTCATAGCAACTAATACAAATTATATATGCCACCCATGAAACGAAAATAATAAATAAAATAAAATAATATTTCAACTTTAAATCATTTCGTCGTTCAAATATGTTTTTGAAAATAGTGCTTTAAAACGCTGCATGTCTCCCTTGTCTTAAAAGCTAATTCAGTACTTTAACAAAATGAAGTTTTATAAATGTAATTGGTATTTAGTGTGTAAATGAAGTATTTTGACAGCATCTGTAAATATGTTAAGTTGGATTGGCACTAATGTAATGATGGAAGAATCAAAATTGAAAAATACAATGCACTAACGAATATTTGCACTTGCTGACAGGCGGAAAAAATGAAAGGCATTCAAAGTTATGTTCAAACACTAACCAAACGTCATGGTTTGAAGAGTAGTTACAACGTAAACTACTTAGATATCAAAAGAAGCTATCCAGTAATACGCATATGGTAGATATTAGCAGAGTTGTGGGATCACTGTTTGCTCCAGGAGGTGTATAAAACCATTGTGAACAGCGTTATTTTGCAAGTTCGTACGCCTCTCAAGAAGATAAAACTCTTTTACATGTTGACTATCTTTGGTAACAGACACTCCATTCCAACACAGAGGAACTGAACATAATTAAGCACACAAAAAATACATTCAAACATTTAACATATCTAATTTTACCTATTTTCTATTTAAAACAACAAAACAAAATAGAAAGCACATAGGACAGCTATACAGGCGAGCACAAGGCAAGAAAACTAACCAATTGGATTCGCATGTGGAAGTTTTCATACATGTATTTGTATAGACAGTTGTACATAACCTACCAGGGGCTTTAACTAGTTTTATTCGCGCAACCTCACACTTCCTTCTGATGCAGCAACAACACGTAGGCGTTGCGACATACACATGAATGTCTTTAGATATTTGAATTCGCAACGAAAAATGAAGTTTCAAACGGCTCAGTCAACAGTCATCATATGTATATCACGTATATAACAGAATAATTAAAAGCATAAGTACAGAATTCAGTATCCGAATTAATAAGTAAAATGAAAGATTCTTACTAAACATCTAGTATAATTACTCAATGTAAGATATTGCCTGTCGTAGACTTAATTGCTTGAAACATTTTGAATCAGTGTGTGCTGCATTGGCTATACCAGGTGAATTATTATTAAACTTATTTTCTAAAAAATCTAGCATATGCCGAAAAACTTCAATATATGAAGAATAGATAGCCATAAATGCTACAGCCATTGGTTATATTTAAAAGTAGTGGATGCACATGCCACCATGAAAATAAATAAATAAGCAACGAGACTGTTAGAGGTATTTAAATTTGATCTGTTTGGCATGTATCTGAATAGACGTCATACTGCGTTACATTATTGTAATTTGAACATTGTTTCATTCAGTACCAAAGGATAATGTTTGTTTGTGAATAAGCTGCTTTCAAGGCCTCAATGTCTGCATGCCTCAAGCCTTCAGTCTTTACAAACAACTTATCATGTGTACTTAAACTGTATACTTTTATCATTATTGAGCATAAATCGCAACAATGAAGCACGAAAGCTTTTAAATAGCTAAAATATTATGATACTTCATTCCATCTCAACTTGAATCTAAAACAAAGCCTCAAAATTGAACATGAATAGCATACTCGACCGTTATTTACATATCCATTTAAAGAAACTGTCAGTGTTTCAATTAAGTACCAAAGTTTACTTGCTAAAATGTTATCAACGTTACCGGTTTGTAGCTCTCTGATGTTATATGGCAAAATATTAAAAATATTTTTGTTGTGACGAGTTAACAAAAGAAGGAAAATACCGTAACTTATTAGTTGTCCCATCATCAGCCTATTCAGGAGTTTTGTCAGTGTTTATGGTAACGGGACGGGGAATTCACAACATTTCCCACATTATTCCTACATGGTATTATCTGCACTCAAAATGTTACAAAATGATACATTTTACTTACAGTCGGACGGCGAGTAGTTGACCGGAGGCTGGAGGCTGTGAAAATACATAACGTATCTAAACGTGTAGCGTTTTGGCAGTGAAAATTTGATTAGCAGTAACATTAATTAATAAGAAGTTTACATGTTTCCGATGTTTTACTACCAAGCGCATGATGTATGGCCGTCTTTAGGGACTTTAAAAATTGATTAAAAAGGTCAATGCATAAAATAGAGTAATTTTGTTGATATGATTGGGCTGTTTCTTGATTTTAACTGAAACTTTCATTTGAGCATTGTCGTTTTTATTGGTAACGAAAAATATCTCCATGCAAGTCTCATAAAAGAGTGCGTACTTTGTAAGATGATGATTATTTTTGATTTGGCAGATACTTTTTGTGCCCCAAGTCATATAATTCCAGTGTGTATTTTAGTTTTCTCACCTTTCTTTAGTCTTTCCATTTCTATGCTCTATGGACCGATTTTTTTTCAATAATCAATGTATCAGCAGGTTTTGTAGTGTAAATTACTAGTAATTCCCTAATTTTATATGTATTTATATTAAAAAGAATGATGATGTTTGATTGTCACTTGACTGACACCACTATAAATAACAATGTTCAGAGCATCAGTAGTTTTATTTCCCTTGTGGTAATATCTTCTCTATCTCTCAATTTATCAATTTGTTTCTTTTTTATTGCTTTGAATTAAAGTCACGTATTTTAGTGTCATGAGAAGCGTAGCAAGAAAATTGAACCGTTGTATAATCATGTCAGCATAAGTGTTGAGCGGTGCTACAAGAAGAAAGAAATAGCAAAAATGACTGTATGTTCAGTATTTGTCAAGTCTTTTAACTCATAACAACTCTCTTTTCTGTTTAACGTATAAAACGCAGCTTGCGAGGGCCTTAAACTGCTTGGTGAAATTAGCGACAAACTTCTGTCAACAATATTTCTTAAAAAATGTCTGAATACCATATTTATGAGAGTTTCCTGGGAGTTGGTGAAGGTTGCTGATTAGCTGTGATGTAATGGAATACATTTTGTATAAATGTTATTTACGTTAATTCTACGTTAATTCAAGTAGAACATCGGCGAATGATAAGGAATCAAGCAGGCTGTAATTCTTCTGATATTTAAAGATGATTTTAAAGGAGGATATATTAGCAAAAGAAAACAAAACGTTTCCGCCTTCAAATCATTTACATTTTTGGAATATTCTCATATGTAACGTCTGTAGGGTCCCTAAGTGTCCGACAGCCCTAAGTGTCCGACAAAATTTATTTTTTTCTATAAATGTCAGAATAGTGAAAGAAACCATTATTTAAAGCATAATTAGTAAATATTTCAAAAAAATAATTAGTGAAAAATACTCAAAATCCAACTTAGAAAAAAATTTGTCGGACACTTAGGGACGACCCAAAGGTCCCTAAATGTCCGACAACCCTAAATGTCCGACAAGTTGAAAATCAATATAAGTGTTCGTTATCAGAGTAAAAACAATAAATATGATCGTAGAAAAGTGAACTACATACTATAACACCAATAATGATAATAATAAATACAGAATGCCAGAAAATATATCAAGTTCGTTACTGAATACATATAAAAAGCAGTAGAACATTTTTAAGTGTCAGGCAAAATCTTAGGGTTTCTAAAACTTCGCGAAAGTGAGCAAAACCACTATAAAATATTATAAATGCATATAAAGTAATCATTTGGTACAAATAATTCTTTAAAAATACTAATAATGTAAGCAAGATGAAAACAAAATCTGTCGGACATTTAGGGACATGTGTCCCTAAGAGTCCGACAATGTATCAAATTATTTTCAAGTGAAGTAGAAGTGATAAAACTATTCATTATTATATTCTAAAGATACATTGGTAAATTATTAACTACTTTTCTGTATTAGAATATATATCAAGAACCTTAGGGAAACAAATGTCGCAAAATGTATTTGGTACGTACAAAACTATTACTACACAACTGCTTGCACTTTGCTTTTCCAAAATTTTCTTTTTACTATATTTTATATTTTAATACAAACTGTCAGACCAGTTGTCAATAATCTATCAAAATTTATTTAATATATCGGCTATTTCAACTTGTTATGGTCATATTTAATGATTCTACAGTTACAGCTCACTCTTTAAAAGAACCAGAACCTGTCAGACACTTAGGGATAGAGCTCCCTAAATGTCCAACAAATTCTGATTTTTTTTAAGTATTTTTGCTACTTTATTATCATATTCGAGTGGTATTTTATTAACCATTTGTTTTTAATAACTACTCTATAAGCATTTATAATGGGTTTGGTCACTTTCCTGACAGTTTTACAGTTTAAAAAAAAACACACACAAAAAAAACCCTAAGAATCTAAGGATCTTAATTAACTAAGAATACTTATTTAGTAAGTACAGAGAATATGTTATAGGGACAGACAATGCTTAGGGATTCTAACAAAGTCAATGTAGTAAACCTTTTTGGACAATAATAATAATAATTAATAATAATAATAATAAATACTCAAAATATAACGCCAAAAAGAAAATGATATTTTTTTTGGACATTCAGGGATACCTGTCCCTAAGTGTCCGACCAGTTACGAACTTACATTAGAGGTGAGAAGCAGATGCCGTACGGATAGCGAAATTTGCCCCAGGCCAACACCCATCCCCTCCGTCTCCTCCGCATTTGCTAGTTGTACGGGTGATACGCACGGGTATCTTCAGCGCTACCTTAACGGGTAGAAACGAGTAGACTCGAGGCTACATCCCCACCCCCATCCCACCCGCTAGAGAGGTCGTGTCTTCGATGGTTCCCATACGAGTAAATACTCATAAGTGATGCCTGTGAAAAGTCTGTACAACACTGGCTGTGCGGTAACTTTCAGTCCCGGGTTTGCATATCCCGGGCCTCACTCTGCTTGCAGTTGGTGCGGGTTGTTTGGATATTTTTTCATTCGTCTGTCATATCTCTTGGGGATAGTCGGGTGGTGCGATGGTGGTGTGTGTAACTTCCTGTGCCGGGGCGTCCTACTGATTTGGAATGTTGTAAGGTAAGGGCCTACTGTACTTGCAGTAGGTGCGGGTGAGGGTTGTTGGACATTTTTTCTCTCGTCTATCATTTTTCTTCTTTCTCCCTCTTTGGGGGGACGGCCCGATATGGAATGAAATACTGTCTCAAAGGGCCGTTAAACCCAAATCAATCAATCAATCGATCTTTCTCACGCTGTCGGGGAGACAGCTCAATATAGACTGAAATACTGTACCTCTATCACTCTTCAAACCCGTTTTATGTGAAGCGCAAGCATGTTTAATTTGTTTTAGGCTGACTAATCACGGTCATACACAACGAAAAAACGTACTGTAGTGAGAAGTTTGCAGCGATAGAGCCCTCACGATAAAGTATTTCATGAACAAAACGATAGTATTTAATTAGGGCATTCAATCATTTTTTTTTTTACTCAGCCTTTTTGCAAACTACTTATATCCTGTTATTCGTAATCATGATCTTTAACTATGTGCTTATGCATCGACCCTCTTTCATTGTTTTTCTTGTGTGTATATATTTCATTACTGAACGGGGAACCAGGACTGAAACATTTCTGGCCAGTCATAGACATATAATATGGCCCAAACGATAGTGCACGTACACAGTGGCGTTATCTGAGATAATAGCATCCTTTAGACAGACCTGCAAAACCAAAAACCATATATCACGTAGGTCATAGCAGTGAGTATGGCGATCTTGAAAGAGCTTCGTAAGACATTTGTTTTCATAAACCTGCAGTTTTATTCATATCAAACGCAATTCCTTTTCTCCGCTCTCCTTATTTTTTTCTTCGTTATCGGGATGTAAGGTATGATTCAGTAAAACAAAAAGTATTTCACTTCGAGATATATGGTGTACCAAGAGGGTCAAAAGCACCGATACGGGTCGACCCGTATTTCTGATATACGGGTCGACCCGTATTTTTACGGGTCGACCCGTAAATTTACGGGTCGACCCGTATTTAAGATACGGGTCGACCCGTATATTTGCGGGTCGACCCGTATATTTACGGGTCGACCCGTATAATACGGGTCGACCCGTATAATAGGGGTCGACCCGTAAAAATACGGGTCGACCCGTATATTTACGGGTCGACCCGTATTTTACGGGTCTACTTGCATTTACGGGTCGACCCGTAAATTACAAGTCGACCCGTATTTTACGGGTCGACCCGTATCTTAAATACGGGTCGACCCGTAAATATACGGGTCGACCCGTAAGTATACGGGTCCACCCGTATTTCAAAAATACGGGTCGACCCGTATTATACGGGTCGACCCGTATAATAGGGGTCGACCCGTATTATACGGGTCGACCCGTATTTCTCCAAAAATAAACTGACCAATCAGAAGATGCCTTCTATCCGTTCTTCGGCACCTTTGAAATATCGCTTCAATTCATGCTGTGGAGTCGCACAACTAATACCTGTATGGATAACTGTATATGGCAAATGATTTGTTGGTTTTGCTTTACTTATGCTCACTAGACAAGTATCTGCTAATATTTGTTAAGTTCAACTCTAATTAATATCGACTTTTAAAATTATTGTTATTTAATCAACATCCAAATCTGTTACCAAAAGAGGGATTATTTAATCCAAAACGATGCCTATCTTACCTACAAATTGTGCGTAAACGGCCTTTCCAAGTGAGAAGTCATTTGTTTATTGCTACTATATATTCAGTAGCCTATTTGTATGTGTATTCCACTGTTTGCTGTATATAGTGAATAAAATGAAAATTGAAATTCAACCGTATTTTCGATTTGTTTCTGAGATATTTTTTTTTCTTTATGTTTAATTTATATTTCATGCTGGGACGGTCTTGGCTCATTAAAAAAAAAAAAAAAAAAAAAGGAAAACGGTGCCATCAATGGTTTAACATCAATTGTTTTATAATAATGATGATAATAATAATGGTAATTAAATATTAATGACAATAATAAAAATATCATAATCATGATCATGACTCATTCTCAGCGGAAACTATGATAAGCCTTCGGCACACGGCACAAAATGCGCTGAATGTTTGCCTCTGTTGATATCGCAAGCACACCCAGCGGACCGCGAGTTGTGTAGTCTGATCCGGGTTGGCTGTTCGCCAGTGAATGTTAACAGTCATCAATGCGCCTCTTTCGTCTTTGCAGGAAATACTTTGTTCCAACAAGCAAAACCTGTAAAATTGCCAGCTGCGAGAAGTGAATGTTTAGATCAGCTTGCGCAACCGCAACATTCGCCGCTCGCTTTAATAAATCTATATGGTTGGTTGGTTAGTTGTTTTGGGTTTAACGGCCTTTGAGACAGTATTTCAGTCTATATCGGGCCGTCTCCCAAAGAGAGAGACAGAAGAGAGAAATGATAGACAAGAGAAAAAATGCCCAAACAACACCCACCCGCACCTACTGCGAGCACAGTTGGTCCTTGCCCTACTAATATCCAAATCAGTAGGATGCCCCGGCACTGGAAGTTATACCCAGCACCATCGCACCACCCAACCACCCTAAATAAATATGAGCAAACATCGAGAGCTAAGTGATGCGCGATCACGAATTCGGAGGAGATACTCCTGCGCAATTACGCAGCACAGTCAGAACACTGAGGGCTGTAAGACACTTAGGGACCTTACAAACATTCGCCGTTCAAATTGAATTAGAACAGCGAAGTAGCTGAACAGACAGCGCACTGCTCATATTATCTAATGGCTGCTACGATATTCGATTGGTTTTGCTGCGTCATTCTTGTTGTTTGAACAATTTTCACTGTTTCATAAAGTCATATCATTCACTGCACTCGGTCACGAGAAAACATGTATTGATAATCCGACCAAAAATAAGAAAAAGAGAATCATGTAACTGTAACATCTGCTATCTCTGACCAGAGTTCTGATTGTTTCAATCTGGAATACGATGGAATTAATTTTTGAAATCCTTTTTTCATCTTCAAACTTTTTTTTTACAACTTTGGAAGTGATGCATACGGCACGTTTTCTCTTTCTAATCGGTAATCCAACTGTCATAAAACTTTAAATGAGTTGTGTATTGAGCGTCATAATCCCGTTATGCAACAGTCGTTAACTTTTTGACACTGAGTCGGTATTGGTCAAATACCGGATCAACCGGTTTTGTTGTGACAAACTATAATTAAAGATTGAACCTTAAATTAGGGATTTATATGTGGATTATAAAGCAAGACTATCAGGTGGAGACATCTTTTATTCAACAATAAATGCCATTAAACAGTACCCCAACACGGACTAAAGCCTTCCTCAATTTTTTCAACTCTTTGTCAACAGGTGCCAGTTTTTTCGATACAACGAAAGTTGCGGCGAACTCGAGTGTTCTTTGATGTACAGGACTCTATGGACCTAGGTATTGGGACATCTTATAAAAATAATTATTTTTCGACGGCATATGTATTGGGACAGCTGGAAATTTTTTTTTTTCTTGTCTCAATACTTACGCACAATACGGGTATTTGTGCATTTATGATGGTTTTGCTCACTTTCTAAGCGTAAGAATGTGTCTGACACATCAAAGTATTCCCTGTCTTATACAATCATCTCCTGTAATTAGGAGATGATTGTATAAGTGGTTATCGCTTGTTATCAGATCCTGTTTTCCAGTTATTTATTGTATGTGCTATGTGTGTAAATGAGTTGAAATAAATATTGTTTAAACCAAAGTATTCCCTGTAGTGACCAAATACAATTGCTGCCAATTTGTTTTTCCAAAATTTTCTTTTCACTATATCATATTTATTGTATATTTTAATACAAACTATCAAACCGAAGGTCAATAATTTATCAAAGTTTCTTTATTATATCGTCTATTTTAACTTGTTAAGGTCATATTTTTAGTGAATTTTTACAGTTACATCTCACTCTAACATAAAATCATAACCTGTCGGACACTTAGGGACAGATTCCCTAAATGTCCGAAAAACTCTAAATTCCTTTTGGAAGTATTTTTGTAACTTTATTTTTATATTCTCGTTGTTTTGATTAACCATTTGTTCAAAATAATTTCTATATATGCATTTATAATAAGGTTTGTCACTTTTCTGACAGTTTTAGAAAAAACTAAGAATCTGTATTCTACCTTAATACCTTACCTAAGGTTCTTGATACTTATTCTAATATAGAACAGTAACTAATAATTTACCAATGTATCTTTAGACTAGAATAGAAAATGGTTTTAGAACTTCTACTTCACTTGAAAATAGATTCATACATTGTCGGACACTTAGGGACACATGACTCTAAATGTCCGACAGATCTTGTTTTCACCATGCTTACATTTTGAGTATTTTTGAAGAATTATTTGTAGGAAATGATTTCTTTATATGCATTTATTATGGTTTATAATGGTTTAAGAAACCCTAAAATTTTGTCTGACACTTACTTTTTTTACTGTCTTTTACATGTAGTCAGTAACGAACTTGATACCTTCCCGCATTTTGTGTTTATTATTATCATTATTACTGTTATTATTATATACAAAAGTATCTTGTTCACTTTTTTACGATCATATTTATTGTTTTTACTCTGATAACGAAAACTTATATCGATTTTCAACTTTTCGGACATTTAGGGTTGTCGGACATTTAGGGACCTTTGGGTCGTCCCTAAGTGTCCGACAAATTTTTTTCTAAGTCAGATTTTGAGTATTTTTCATTAATTTTTTTTTTTGAAATATTTACTGATTATGCTTTAAATAATGATTTCTTTCACTATTCTGACATTTATAGAAAAAAATAAATTTTGTCGGACACTTAGGGCTGTCGGACACTTAGGGACCTTACAAACGTCTATAGCCGAATGATATGGCCTTCAGCCATATAGATAGAAAGGTAAAAAGTATCAGTCGTTAGCAGTATAATAGGCTTCTTCTGAAACTTATGTTGTTTGCTTGAAACTCCTCTTCAAATGACATAAAACTAAGGAGAAACGCAGTCGATCATTTTTAGCATTTCTTTGGTACCCAGTTATCTCCCCTTATTTTACATCCCGGATCCACTTTTCAGGACCACATCATACCCTAAGTTAAAGTTGGGATAATAAACTTTCATAATATACCAAATTCATCCTTTCGAATTGTGGGGGCATTAAACTCGTTAAATAGGCCCTTTTTGAATTTCAGCGTCCTGACTATATAATCTGATCATGCATTCTGTAGTAATCGCCACTACAACAGGATATCTATATATAACCCAAAATATTTACACTTGCTACTGAAGAATGATATATATATTTGCGGTAATTTCGGAAGGTTAAATAACCGTCTTATTACTAAAAAAAAAAGCAGTAAGTGTGCCCGGCCTCAGTAGGCAAAGGTACAATTATGAAAGATGTATTGTTTTTTGGCTTGAGTTACCGCCCCTGATTAACATTTTACTCTTTTTTTTTATTTAGGGCAAAAAGTGCCGAAATTAGTAATTGTATAGTAACTGAAAAAGTGAATATCCAGTTGGGATGAAAGTTATTTTTATTACAATAAAATACATTTATTATTGAGTACCTGCATTTATTCAAATATAAGTTATCACCCCTGAAATGCTCAATTTGTGCAGAAAAATAGGCAAAATTGGAATTTATCTTTAATAACTTTTACTTCTGATACCAGTTTCGATAAAAGTCATATGATAGCATTTTGTATAAATAAATTTTCACTTCTAAGAAAGATTTCAACAGAAGGGATTGTTACTGACATGCGTTAGTCTTCTTGATTTGATTTTTTTGATGAAAAAATGAGGTATTGGGTAATTTTAAGGGATTATCTCCCGTACTGGATGGTAACTTTTTATTTTATTTTCATAGCAATTATACATACTAACTGGAAAATAAGTGCCACATATTAAATGAATATCAGTTCTTGGGAAATATCTTTATTCTGGAAAGTATGTGAATATGCATCAAAATTATACGCGTTTAAGCCTCCTCGCCAATTTACGACTCAGAGGTTTGTTTTACTACAGCAGTGTGTTTTTAAAAGTTGCTTTGTTCCCGCGTGCATTTGTTAATGGTATTTATAGTAAGATTTATAGTGTTTTGCTGAAGTTTACAACTTCTTTGCACAAAAATATAAGTGTATCCCTCAACTAGCAGACACGGTGACTTTCAGGTTTTATTGTTTTTGCATACTCAAGGTAAAGAAAACATATATCCCAGCAGGCACATGATGTTGTAGTAAAGTCGATGCGACGTCATCACGTCACATCGACGTCAGTCTGACGTTATTTCGACGTTATATACCTGCTGGCAATTGTGTAGGTAAAAAGTTTGCTCCGGTGTCGGTAGTGACCTGTAAGTAAAGGACATGTTTGATCCACCAAAGAAGAAAAAGTATTCTAACATGACGTTAACGTTTTCCCCGATTGTCAGTAACTTTCTTTATCATATGAGGTCGCATCTGAGAGTGTAATAAAGCCATGCATTAAAAACCGATAATCCACTAGTGGATTAAATATGCAAATTACGTCGTAACGTTATATACGTTGACGTCCATAAAACGTCGCGTTTTCTAATGGCGAAATCGTGACGTTTTAGTGCAAATATTGCTAATAAAATGCAATTTTAGTGTCATATGATAAATAGAATCTTGCATTCGTGCTTCTGTATGATTGAATTTATTGAACTCGTTGGTGCAAACGATAAGATGCTCGGCATAACCTCGCATCTTATCTTTTTCCCCAACTCGTTTAATAAATTCAATAATACATGAAAACTCATGTAAGATCCTCTATTTCTATTTATAGCTGGCCAGACAGGTGAAGGTCAGACAGGCGATGCTCAACAACAAGTTTCTACTCAAGAAGAATGCGAGGTATGCATGAAGAAAAGTGTGCTCTACGGTCTAATCGCCTTCTTCGTGCCTGCGCTGATCCTGGCCTTCACTGCTAGTCTCTGTTTTTACCTGAAGTCTCGGAAACCAAGGAGAAAGCTCAAGGACAGTGAAACAGAATATGTTACAAGGAACACAGTTAGCACTGTTAACTCTTCTTTCAGAAATAGATAATACTTTCTAATGTACCCTGTATATATTCTGCTATTACATGTATATAGGTCGTAAAAACTCTCTTCATTTAGTACCTAAATTATGTAAATAAATCAGTTGTGTGTAATTCGGCAGTAGTAAGGACTGTCACTTTGGCCCCGTTTTTTCCCATGTATTTTTACATAGACTTTCGGCCTGGAGAAAACCAAGTCCGCACGGTCGCCTAGTGTAAAAATACATGGCCGGGGCCAAAGATGACAATCCATGAGTTAACTTCTTCAGGCTAGTGAGCCTCTGTTAGGCCCTTGCAAAGCCGTAGAAGTCAAGTTCTTAGGCTCTCAGAGCTGTTCTTAGGACGATTCAGCGCCATTTTCCTACAAGAAATAGTCGTGGGATCATGCACGCAACTTTGCGGGACGTTGTAGGAAGTTTGTAGGATCTGTAGAATCCCACACGAAAACTTTGCGGGGTCACGTGACGTCTTTGGCCAGTTGTGACATTATGTTATAGGAAGTCCTTAGGAACTGTAGGATCCCACAGGAATAATTTGTGGGATCACGCGACGTCTTTAGATAGTTGTGATGTTATGTTTGAACGTTTATGACGTCACTTATTTCTAGCCGAAAGACTTCAGACATGCCAAAATAATGCTATTCATACAATGTGCAGATTATCTGTGTAAAAGCGAAGCATCAAATCAGCCTGTGCATCCTCCCTGTATAATAATCAGCTTCTTTCCTATTTTATACTGGATGGATTCCGACATGACACATTGTTGGGCCTTTTTTATCACTTGAAATGGAAAGAAAAACACAAGCCTGTACATTATGTACTTTCGAAAATAAAATATTTGGATCATGAGGACATGCTGTCGTCTCCGTTCACATAGACGATATTTGGATCATAAGGAATATACAAAGTGAATTTGATCAGAGATGCTGTAAACTTCGCCACTTTGCTTATCATTTTGTTTATTAGCAAGGAACGAAGTGGACTTAGTACACTTGGCTTGCGAAGATGACAGGCCTTACGATCATACATGGAGATCAGGAGTTGGGCTGTACATGTACTAAGATAGCATGTGCGAAAAGTGAATACTAAGATAAGCCTGCGCATTCATTTCATCCCTATCTATGTATATGGCAAACCATAACGCTATGTTCTTTATTTCGTTACTGAAAAAAGCGAAACGTATTGAAAGTGTGAACAAACATGACTCAGGTCAGTCTGTGCATCCTCGCAGTTGACCTGGTGAATTTAAATAGTAAATGATTGGCGTCGTATGAAAAGATACCGTATTGGATTTGCGAAAAGGAAATAATAAGATCAGCCTGTGCATCTGATCAGTCATGGGTGAAGTGCCGGCCTGCTGATCTAGCGGTCCCGAGCTCGATTCCCGGTGGCGTTCTCAATTGTAAACCGGGTTCCATTGCACAGAGCTCACCCTCCCATCGTCCTGATGTGACTGAAATACTGCTGAAAAGGACGTAAATTCGAGCGTCTATTGTTGTCCTTTTGTTGCATAACTTTACATTGTATTTGCAAGTTTTGATACAGCTAAATAATTTTTGTAACCGGTGAGTGAGCAGCGTATTTGTCCTGTGCCCATTTTTGTACAATAGAAAAGTCTAGGGGAAGGTACAAGGATAACTCCGCCCTGACATTTCTTTTGGACTGGGGTATAACGATACTTTGAACAACCGGGCGTGCATTTTGTCCGCCCGCAGAGTTTAAAACTACTTGCTTCTGACCGCAGTTCGCATATAATTTAAGCATGCTTACAGCACATACAGAGTTTTGGCGCTTGGTTCATCACACCGGGTACTGGGCGGCAATCGGAAACCCTCTTAACTGACCGTCCCGAGCTGTTTACCGTGGACGTTAAGCATCAAATAAATCAATCAAATAAAAAAAAAACAATCGATTAAAGCGATTGCAATCGAAAACGCCGTTTCGAATGGTTTTTGGTCCGCGTTCGTCTACTGCATGAGCGTTTTCCATTACCGCCTACCCGGTGTGCTTATACTGCAAGTGTCTTTACTAAACTAGTGGATAATTGTATACGCCAAAGCTTGTAAAATATTTGGGAATCGGGCAGATATTGAAATATAGAATATAGTCCAATTTCTCTTGTTATGTTGCTTGTCTTTAAACTCACATTCTTTTTTTTTCTAGCCTCCATTTCGAAAACCTCATTTTTGCAAGTTTAACTGACTTCCCTCAAAATATATGGACAATAGAGTAACTCATGACTATCATACTTCAAAGTCTTTCAAAGTCTATCAGAGTCTTTCTCTTAATATTTCTTCTTTTTTTTTATAAAATGTCCAGGGTTCATTTTGACAAATGCAAATTTTCAGACGATTCAAACAGCATGATGTAGTATATGTATGTTGTCATATATGTAATGGTTGGTCTGTAAATAGCTACAGCTACTGTATCTAATGTTTTACTGGTGTAACACATGTCCGATAGGGTATTAACGTATTTGTATTTGTATTTAGCGACTCGCATGGCTTGATCGGTTTGTAAATAAACAACGGATTGACGGGTCAATTACCTATACCACGTGTCTCGCTTATCCATGTGACATAAGTCTTGATGTACGGCTTACGAGTATTTTACAATCATCTTCCGCCTTAGAAAGTCGATTTCGCTATAGAGTGTATGGTGGCCTTTAATGACTGTAGTGATCTTTAAGCATGCAGTTGTGACGACAGACTGTTCCCAGCAAAGATATTAAAAAGAGAAATAATTTATAAAAAGGATTAGAGCAATGGCATCGTTGAAGAATGGTAAGAAGCCCTTTTTTTGATTTTTGTATTTTTTTTTTTACAATTAATTATATCGTTATAGTTATTGTGACCAAAAGCAAAGCCAGAGGTCCAGATAAGATGAAGTTTTGAGGATAATTCAGAGATAGAGATAATTTTGCTTATTCATCAATATAGACGTATGTTGTGACTCCTCATTAGAACCGTCTCAGGGAGACGGTTCTAATGAGGTATCACAACTTATATTTATTTGTATGGAAAAAAAATAAGGTTAATTATCCCTAAATTTTCCCTGTAAGCGTTTCTTATCTGGAGCGCTGGGCAGCCAGGCAAAAAATAAACTTGCACTATATATGATTTATTTGTTTATTTGCTGCTTTTATAATAAAGTTAACTTAAAAATGGATTGCTTCGACTTCTACATATTAAACAAATATTCATAATTTATTATCAATTATTATTAGGATAAATAAGTACACTTCAGCTTTGCAGTTTTTGCCTCCCTTTTGAATGGGGGTCAACTTTTGAAAAAAGAATTTGCTCTCATTGGAGTAGGTTCTTTTTTTATATATTAAAAGGGACCTTTTTGGAAGGGCTACGTCGTCTGGGAAGCAAAAGGCCCCAATTTAATACAATCGCCCCACCCCCACTGAGTTCAAAAGCATGCGTTGTCACAGGGTCGCCTCGTCGCAAAGCGTTCTATTGCGGGTCCACAAGATATGTTTTATGGAGAAACGAGAAAAAACACCCAAAGTTTATGATAATGATAAATAGGTATCCTTTCAGGGGAATTGACTCTACCAGTTTCTTTTTTTTTTTTTGTCTCCTTCCTCGATTGGGGTTGACTGTTAAAGAGAAGAATTTTTCCCTCGGAGCAAATTCCTTCTTCTAAGAGTAAACCCCAATTTTGAATGGCTTCGTCGTCCAGGGGAGCAAACAAGAACACACAAAAGTTGTTCCCCTCTGTAAAAATGGCAGAAATCTTTTTTTTATCTGGGTGAATTACATGGTCATGCTTACCATGCATCGATCGCTTTTTCCCATATACATGTTTTTGTGAGAGACAGGAGAAAAAGATAATTATTGAGAACAACAAGACGTGATGAAATGTATTAGATGTCTGAGGCACATGTTACATTACCATGGCAACGTATCTAACGTTACTATATTAGAAAAAGATTCAGTAAATCAATATCACATGTGGCCATTTGAGATCAGAGGTTTTCGTGCTGTCACGAAAAATAAGATATATAAAAACGACGTGCCGCGGGAAAATGTGTTTTGTTTTTATTTCATTTTATTTTATACATTTATATTTATTATTATTATCATTATTATTATGAAACAGCGAGCAATCAGAATCAGCATGCACGAAATGTAGGCTGTTACAAGCTCTTGCTGTCGGCAAGGGCGTAGCTACCGTTACGCAAATACGCAGTTGCGTATTGAAATTTTGTCAAACTGACAAAATTTCAACACACATCTGCGTATTTGCGTTTGTAATTTTGTAAATGGGACAAGATTTCAGTAGCAACGGGCATCAGATATGAGGATATGCAATATGGTAGTTGCTTAGCACATAGATTTTCCCTCAAAGAGTATGAATCATTATTGTGCGTATCATGTGATTGCCTCTAACTACGTCCCTGGTCGGATCTCATATTCCTCAGCATCCAATCCAGTTGTGCCTATTCAGATATGCAAGCTGATTTTCTTACATGGGATAAGCTGATAAGCTACAGTTTCTCATGGGGAGGCTGACGTGAGTATACACGTAACAGCCCAGTTCTGATATAATTTCATTTGAATGACGAAGCAGGTTTTACAAGAAGGAAACCTACTTTAAAAATGCTGAATTCTGAATCAACAAGAGCCCTGATGCGGTATGCAGGCACTGGCGATTTCGAAATTTGAAACGGAACATTACCCCAAACAGAATGCCTCACGTTGTATTTGTTGTTCGGACCGAATTATACTTGACACAAGATCTCCAATAATCAGATGATTCCAAGATAATATACTTCAAAGAAAACCTATGTTGTGTCCTTTAGTTGTTCATACATGTATTAACGAAACAGAGCGAATAAATAATTTGAATTTGAATTTGAATTTGACCTCTTATAAGAACCTCTCATCAAGGAGAGATATTATCCCCAAATTAACAGTTTTACCTGTTCTTACCTGGAGCAGTCACATGATGATGCGGATGCAGATAGCAAAACGACGCGGGTCAGCCTGTGCATCTGCAATCACTGTCATTAGCACCTGAAATCCACGGTCTTTGCAAATCTCATCTTGCCTTTGCAAGCTCTAGATAATTGAGCCGCGACATGAAACAACCAAAAAAGTGGCAGGTAGGCCCAGCGCAGACTCAGATCAACCTTGGCATCCACCGAGTCTTCGCTGTCTGCATGGAGGTAGCTTAGATAGACCCTTAGCGAAGGCTCAGAGCAGACTCGGCGGATGCCCAGGCTGATCGCGTCTGCGCCATGCGCACAACCACTTTATCGATTTTCTCGTGTCGCGGCTCAATATTGTTAAGGTATCTTGAGCCTTGGTGGGTCAAATATGTGCGAATCTATATGCAAAGACTGCGTGGTCGAGTTGTTTGAGGCGTTCGGCTATGGTCGTAGGTTCGAATCCCCGACTGGTTAGATGGCGACTGAAAAAACCCTCTTTCAACCCTGGAATAATTTGGTACCTTTTTCGAATTAGGGAAGTTTAAAGACAAAATAGCAGGATGGGCTTCATATGTCGTATCGTAGCCCAAGATACGTTGGGCATTCTAACACTTGTGGCCACAAGGCTTCGGGAAACATTTACCATTTCGAAAACTATGATCAGACTGCGCATGCTTATTTGAATATTTCTATTTGCACGGGCTATCATGTCCCTTTTCACTTTACATATCTCATTAAAAGTAATGTCTCTTCCTTTCAAATTTATGGGTATTGCAGAGGTGGTTTTTATGTGAAAATCAAAGCTTTCCAAACAAGGTCAGTAAACCTCAAATTGTAACTTTAAACACTTGGTAATTGGACTGCTCACACTGACCGCTCAAATAACAGGTTACATACTATCTCCATAATATCAATTTAATGGGCATGTGGCCTTTAAACTGAAGTTTATTAACCTTAAAGTATACCTTGGACAATATTTACTTACATGTAATTGCATTTTTATTGAAAGTTCTGATTCATGGTATCATGCGGAAGTATGCCGTTAAATGGTCGAAGATTCATCGTTTGTCATCGACTAATTCCGATTCCGTCCGGAGAATGTCCGTCGGGCGTAATAATATACGAGCGTCGTGCAAAATTGTGCCGGTGGCGTAAGGATAAGTTATTTTTATGACGTAAATAATTTGACTAAACTTGTCCCCTTAGTCTTATTTTATGCATTTTTAGATTCCCTAAGGATAAAATTATGTATCACTTATAAATGAAATGGTGAAACCTTGTACTTTTGCTCATAAATGTAATTCATAAGACACCATAAACAAAGAATATAAATTTATGCTACATAATCATTTTGACAGTACATGTACCTTTACTTTGTCTATTTGTGATGATTTAATAGAAACTGAATTTAGCGAAAAAATAAGGGTCCACATATTCCGTATAAGCGTTAACCCCAACTGATCCCCACAGAGAAAGGAGATAAAAATAAAAACGACAGAATTGCTCCCCCTCAAAGTGTATATACACGTGAACCTGTACGTGCATAATTCAGCCTCCAATCTACATTACTGAGCCGCGACACGAGAAATCCAACAAAGTTGTCGTGCGCCTAACACAGAGTCATCCGCCCAGTCTGATCAAACTCTTCACAAAGCGTGCAAAGGGTAGCTAAGGGTTTAAGCTACCTCCATGCGGACCGCGAAGACTCTGATCAGACTGGGCGAATGTCCAGGCTGATCTGAGTCTGCGCTGGGCGCACAAACACATTATACATGATCATAACAAAGAAAGACAAAAAATATATTTTTTTATAAATAATGTGGATATAGAATATCGAATTCTCCAAACTTTTACAATGTACTTTTACAGCCGATTTCGATACAACATATCCCGCTGGTGTCCAGCGTCAGAATCTGCGTGACAGGTTCTTGTCCGGCTGACACCTCTTAAACCAGTGGCAACGCGAGTTTTCAAAAAAAATCAAATTATGCTGCTGCCTACTTCGTGTAATTCCGGCTAGCCGATACTACACGAAGTTGGCAGCGGAAGTCTTCGATGGTTGTCGGTGATGGACGGAATTTACCGAACCTTAATAACATAAAGTTGGGTTTACTCGGCGGTACATGTTGCATGTGTCATACAATCCGGCGCTATTTACACGATAAGACATGTTGCATGAAAGAGATTTGTGTCGTGCAACATATGTTGTTTGGCAGTTGACATGGTGACACCTGTTGTATGACACATGTATCATGCCACATGTAACGCTGTGTAAACCCACCTTAACCCATTCCATTAGGGATACCCCTTTAGGATATCTGGGCAAACAGTTTGGCTCGAGATCAGGCCCCACAAACGCGGGGCCTGATCTGAGATCCAAACTGTTTGCTGCCTAGACATCATTTCTACAAGAGTTAGTTAGACCGATATTGTCAAAATATTCTTGATTTTTGATGCAGACGACAATTTCAGCAGACGACAAAAATACCCAGAATGAAATAATTTGAACACTAAATCGAATTTTGAGCCGTAAAATTTCTAAAACTGGGACACCTGAAATAATTAACGTAATTGTCATAAAAATGGAAGAATTTCGTTCAAAGCTGCAAATGGAATAAGCAGTAGCAGAGCTCTAGATAAGAGGGAGTATTTATTGATAATTAGGGATAATTTTTTGTTAATTTTCGATAAAAACATATGTTGTGACCCCCTCATCTGAACCGTCTCGATGAGACGGTTCAGATGAGGACACAACATATGCTTTAAATGAAATAATAAAAATTATCCCTCAATTATCATCAAATACCCATCTTATCTAGAGCTCTGCAGTAGTGTAGAATCTGTATCTGTGCTGTTTGCTTAAACCTATCTGTCCCAATATTTAGAAATTGTACGGCATATGAGATGTTCAGTAAGTAAATATCACAGACTCTGATTAGTCTGTTCTTAAGGAGTGTTCTGGACGGGGGTCTGAACTAATTGACCTGGCATTGCATGCCCTTGCGCACACTTTTGAAAGGTTGAGAGGAAAGGGCGCGGAGAGGGGGGGGGGGAGGGGGGGGGGAGAATTCAGTATGTTTTCAGAGCAAAATCTTGGGTTTCTTAATTTTTAAGTTAAGAAACCCCGGATTTTAAGGCCAATTTTAGTGAGTGTTAACTCAGTGTCTAGCAGAAAACTGCATGATTTTGAAATTATTTGCATAACTAGAGGATGGGGGTGGGGGATGTTGATTTCGCACCCCGTTTGCTGTAGGCCTGCATTCTAATATTGGTAAATACGGTAGTAAACCATTGTAAGAAATCTTCCGGTACATAACTAGTAATTAATTTCCTGATTGACAGGTGAACAAGACTTATTGTAACTTAACATATGTTATGTCATCGCTTTGACAGTGAGCAATAAATTGTGACGTTACGTCGTCACGTCGTCAAAACTTGTTAACGTCAATGTAGCGTTGTAAACAATTGTAGCATGCTGACATCCTTTGTAGAATATGCAGTATAATTCAACATTGGGGCAGAAGAGGCCCGAGGTAAACGGCTAGAGGTCGTGGGTTCGATTCCGATCAGCTTCATGATGATTTTCTGGCATCCTAAACTTTCTCATCCCATTGCTGCGTTGACTAGATATGACTGAAATGTTGTTGAAAGGGCCACAGATCTCGAAATAATCCATCCATCCATCCATTCATCTGGCCGATCGTCCGTCCATCCGTCCGTATAACCTATAGTTTAAGGTCGTTTTTAAATTTAGGTTTGAAAGTTTTCTCTCCGTGGTTTAAATTTTCAAGGGGTGTTTATTTCGAAAGCCTTAGGTTTGAAGGTAAAGAAAAAAATATTGTTGAAACTAGGTTTAGAAAGCTAAAACCTAGGAAAGAAACATTGAAACCTAAGTATGAGACTCACACCAGGATTTTGACTTTAAACCCAGGTTTGAGGAGCAGGGGCCATATTCATAAAGCCACTTAAGTCGTTGCTATGCGGTTGCTAAGGCTAAATATCTATAAAGGAGATTCCCTACAACTATGAAATTTGGTCTGGAGGAACAGTCTTTGTAAGACTGTTCCTCCAGAGCAAATTTCGTAGTTGCAGGGAATCTCCTTTAAAGAAATTTAGCCTTAGCAACGGCATAGCAACGACTTAAGTGGTTTTATGAATATGGCTCCAGGATTTTGACTTTAAACCCAGGTTTGAGGACTTATTCTGCATATGGCTTGCCATACAGACGGGACGAGGTGCAAGCCGTGGCCACCCAGAGTGTCTGTCTAGACGTACTACATACTTGATACATTCGTTATATGATAAATATGTTAAATTATATGTAATAATAAGTTTAGCAAATAAACAGTTGTTTACCTAACTTATTACCATGATAAGTCATAAGTTGTGGTGTTACGTCAACTTACCTAAAGGATTTGAGAGCATGTCTGGAGAAAACTTGAGTTTTGCCAAATAAAATGTGCATATCCTAACCAGACTGCGCACATGCACAGTGTGTAGAAGATGCACAGTGTAGTCAGGGCGTGTGCAAGTCGCTGTTTAGAATGTCTATGCCCTGGCTTGATGGCTGCGCAGGTTGATTCAGAGCATTTACCAGTCTGCGCATCCATTTTTAAACAACTTGGAGCAACATATTAAAAATCATAAAAAAAATAAAAAATCTAGACATCCCTTAAGGATAAATGGACTAAACTCATTTATGACTGAGGATAATGAGACGAGTCCACTAGGAATAAATGGGTTAAACTGGCAACTGACCGCGGTAATCGTATTAGATATATAAACATCTTGTTGTCCGAAAGTAAATAAGGTTTCCGAAACGAATACGCAGGAAAAATGTAAAATAAAATAAATAAATAATAGAGAAACTGACTATAGATTTCATTCTATTGTTTTTGTGTTTTTGATCGTTTCTCAAATTTTAGGGGCTGCCATGAAAAAATATCCATGGCAAGCCAATCAGTCATTTTTTGTCACACCATAGATGCCACTGATTACCGTATTAATTCGCCTGTGAGATTGTCCACTCTCTCTCTGTCGAAAAATACCCCAAATATACTCGAAAAAATATATTAAAGGGTCAAACTTTTACCCTGCGATTTCTGAAACATTTCAAACATTTGGTAAAATAAATCATTTCTACCTTACATTTTGTTCATTTTTCAAGTTCTATACGCAAGAAGTTTGAATCTATAGCCTTTGTCTTGACCAAGTTCAGGCTTTAAGTCAAACTACCCCTAAAATGAAAGTTGTTTGAATTGATAGTGTGTCAGTTTGGTCGGGCATAACTTCAAAAATTTCTATCAGTTTTAAAATTGTTACAGCTTACTGACCTTAAAAATAATTAACTTGATGACTATTGAGCAATTTTGCAAACAAAATCATGAATTGGCGAAATAAAATTTTTGGTGAATTTGTTCCTTATGGACTTCTGACCACTTTCATTTTGAGGGTAGTGTGAATTGAAGTCTGGACTTGGTCAAGACAAAGGCTATAAATTCAAACTTCATGTGTATAATAAAACTTGCAAAATGAATAAGATGGAAGGTAGAAATGATTTATTTAACCAAATGTTTGAAATGTTCCAGAAATCGCAGGGTAAAATATTGACCCCTTAATATTTTTTTTCAGTATATGTTAATCATCAGTCTTTTATAATTTGGTTATTAGACATGTGATTCTCTACCAAATCAATCCTAAAAGTCTAAGACGGAGCTAGATTTTCGAGATTGTTTTTGAGGGGAAAACATCATTTTTATAACCGAATAAATACGGTATGCGATAAAGGAAGACTATGATCAGACTGCACAGATGCGCATGCAGATCTGAGACTTCCTGTCCGCATACGTCATCAGGAATGCCTTTATTCCTCGGTTCTCATTTAATTGACGAGAAACTGCCGGTGCTTTGTACTTTAACAGTAACGCAAGTTGAATGACCAAAATTATTTAGATGCCATTAACTGGACACTTGGTTCATTGGCATAAGTCCTTCCAAGTGGGTCGCATAAATATGATGTATACATTTTAGACAATAATTATGTCATATGTACATGGCCTGAGGAAAATATGCCATGTTTTTGGATAAATGTAATTGAGGAACTTATCTTCTTAATAAAAATAAGAAAAATAATGGATACCTTATACATGCAACTATTCAGCAGCAAGTCATTCAATTAACCTTTAAGCATCACAAAGAATACAGTGTTTAGAATAACGTTTAATATTGCTTTGCGCATGAATCGAATAGTGACGAAAGTTGAATGAACCAAAACATTTTATTAGTTGCCATTACTGGACATTCGGTTCATTAACATATATCTTTTGCCCGTGAGGTGACACTTTAAAGACATGCAAATTGTTACGTGCCATTTTAAACATAAGTCAGGAATCGCTGCTGAATGTCTAAAATTGTCAAGTACCTCATATATGTACTTTGTATTTGTTCGAAACGATGGTTGGTTGCTTAGTTTAGGTTTAACGGCTGTTTGAGACAGTATTTCAGTCAAAATCAAGCCGTCTCACAGCCAGAGAGAGAGAGAGAGAGAGAGAGAGAGAGAGAGAGAGAGAGAGAGGCCAGAGAGAGAGAGAGAGAGGGAAATATGATAGATGACTGTAAAAAAATCAACCCAAACACTATCCCGTACCTCTGCAAGCACAGCCGGCCCTTGTCCTACTATAATCGAAACTAGTGCATTGTATGAAAACTACCCAGCACCATCGCCAGACCCTTGCTACACCACTTGGACTAACTTATGGAGCACTATTCAATATGGGGAGAATCGGGTAACTTCGGACAGCGGGTAAATTCGGACAGTGACATTGTTTCCTTTATATGTCAGTTGTTTGGAACTAAAACAAAAATAACTGGGCAAACAGTGAAAATCCTCATGAGACGGCTCATGATGAGCCGTCTCATGTGGATTTTCACTGTTTGCAATGCTATGTCCGAATTTACCCCCATGTCCGAAGTTACCCAACTCTACCCTACGTATGCGGCATAAAAATAAGAGTGTTATAACATATGCAGAAAATGACCGTACCTTTTTTTCTTTATATTTGAATAAAAGTTGTATCATCGGAATTCATAATAATTGTGTTCAATGACAAAAACTGATAGCCCCCCCCCCTCCCCCTACCGGACATTTTACCGGGAAAGAGAGAAAGATATTTAGAAGAAAACTGACAGTAACGAACGTAGTGCACAGATTAGGATTAGCATTTTGAGTGTAGTAAACTTAACTCATTACTGCCTAGCGTCCCATAAAAAGGAAATAGGCAAAGTGAGCTGACACAGATTAGACGCCGCAGAACGCGGCATGTGATCAGGGTCTACACTGTTTGCCGAAAATTAACAGCATCTTTTGATAAAGTAAATAAACTTCTATGGAGAAGAGGACAGGCACGAGTATGGGGCTGGATTTCTAGTGCACAAAGACATGGTGAGTGCCGCCTTGGGATGCCGACCAGTCTCCAGCAGACTAGTCTCAATCGGATTGAGAGCAGCCCTTTTCAGTATCTTATGACATGGTGACAACGAGGTCGACAACTTCTACCAGAGACTCCAGGGAAGCAAACCAAACACCAAAGAGGGGCATTCTGGTTTCAAGGGGATTGAAATGCTAAAGTTGGACGGGATGCACAGGCAGACTCGGAAGACGCATGTGGACCCTACTGCAATGCCGAGACGAATGAGAGAGGTCTCAGAATTCTAGAGTTTGCAACCTTTCACAACCCAGTACTGTTGATTACTCTTGGCCCCCGCAAACCATCCAGAAGATGGACGTGGCGCAGCCGAGACAAGTAACACCACAACCAGATTGACTACATCTTGGTGAGGAAGCGATGCCGATCAGGAGTTTACATCCGTAGGACAATGAGCTGTCCTGGAGCAGACAAAGGAAAAGACAATGACCTGGTAATGATGACTTGCGGAGTTTGTCTGAAGAAGGCCAGGAAGTCAACCCAGCCAAAAGTGAGGTTTGACATTGAGAAGTTAATAAACCCAAATGAGGCATGCACATTTCAAGCAACAATAGGTGGGACATTTGCAGTAAAAAACACTAGGTTAGCAGAGATGTTCTTGACCTCTGTGATGGGAGAAGGACAGTATAAAGCAGAAAGAGCGAAAGAATACAGGGATGCTAACAACCGGGTCCAGAAGGCCCTGAAGAAAGCAAAGGAGGACTGAAAAGATACTCAGTGCTAGGAGATTCAAACGTGTCTGACCAAAATCACACGTAAGGAAGCCTATTAGCGTGTGAAGGATCTTACTTCAGAGAAGCAGGGTAGAGCCACAACTATCCAGGACAAGTGTGGGATATGTCTAACAGAAGAACAAGACAACCGGTTGTCAGCAGACACTCCCTTTGTAAAAACCGCCCTCTCTTGAACCGAATGTGATATTTTTGTTCGTTGTTTGTTAATTATTTTGTAATTATTTTGTATTTTGTTCGTTGTTTGTTAATTATTTTGTATGGTTTTAAATAAAACACTGAGCTAGTTTAAACACGGAGCATGCATTTGCAATTGGTTTAGAAATTGTAAAAGAAGCGTGAAAACGCCTACTGACACATGACACCATGCTTTGTTACGAAAGTCTATAGAGAACCGCGACACGAGAAAACCAACAATGTGGTTGTGCGCCAAGCGCAGACTCGGATCTGCCTGGGCATCCGCCCAGCCTGATCAGAGTCTTCGCTGTCCGCATGGAGGTAGCTTAGACCCTTAGCTACCCTTTGAGTGCTTAGTGAAGAGTCTGATCGGACTGTGCCGATGTCCAGGCTGATCTGAAATCGCACTGGGCGCTCAGTCACTTTGTTGATTTCTCGTGTCGCAGCTCATTATTATATTAGTGTGTACAAGGATAGAAAAAGAGAAACAGATGAATCAGTTTTGTTTTTGAAAAGGCATCCGCCTCGTAAAATGAGGAGTCGGGTTATTTCATTATTATTATTCATTATTATAATTTTACTTCCTTTATCTTATTTTTCAATTATTTCGTTGTTCAAATATCAGGTTGGCATCCCGAATCATCACATTTTTCATTAACATAAACGCACTGAGGTAATGCGCCTGATATAGTTTCGTACTTGATTTTGCCTTGTATGATCATTAGCATCATCATATTTCAATTCTCATATCGACGTTACCCCCGCACCTCAGCGGAACGAATCCATAGCCGCAGTAACGGGGCGCCGAGCGTCCGTCCATGAATGTCGATCGTAAGTTAGATATCATTAGCATCAGTAGCTAGCATCCGTAGCTAGGATTATTTTATATTTTATTGTTATTATTATGATCGGGTTTTGAAGCTTGCATAAAAACAAAAAAAATTACGTTGTTGTTGTTTTTTTGTTTGTTTTTCAGTCTTTTTTGTTTTTGTTGTTTTGTCGTTATTTTATTTATTTGTCTTTTTTTTTGTTGTTGTTGTTTTGTTGTTATTTTATCTATTTTAGTTTAAGTACATGTAAAACAAGAACGAAATGGATACCTAATAACTATTCAGCAGAAAATTATTCGATTACCCTGCAAGGCATAAAAATGAATACTGTGTTCAGAGTTAACATTTAGAGTCGTTTGCACTTTCTCAGTGATGAAAGTTGAATGAACCAAAACATTTAATTAGTTGCCGTTAATGACATATGTCCTTTGCCTACGGTGTGGCATTTTACAGAAATGCAATTAAATTTGTTACGTGGCTGTTTACACTTTGCATTTTAAGATATCATCTTTACTTATTTTCCAGAGAAGGCTTGGATAATGCCCTAATTTCAAGGGTGTAACTTCCTAAACGCAAATACGCAGGTGCGTATTGAAATTTTGTTAACATGACAAAATTTCAATACGCATCTGCGTATTTGCCTGATCAATTTCATAAATTAGCCAGTCGTTGAATAAAAACTATCAAAAGACATTTCTTGATGAAATTAAGCGAACGTGTCTCCAAATAGTCTCTACCTATGCCCCTTAACTTGCCACGCAACTTTGAAACGTCTAATCAACACTAACGTTTGATAATTTCCGTCGAGATTCAAATTTTCAAACATCTGCAAACAATTAGTCAAACTATCAGAATGCTATTTGACTCAATGTTTGTAAAGCATGTTTGTGCACACTTTGAAGAAGAGATTTCGTTTTCTACACTTTCTTGAGTTTTATGATGAATGGGTACGAATATAACGAATGCGACATATGAAAGAAACTTGAACACTCCCTCATTTATGAAAAAAAAAAAAAAAATAAATAAAATAAAAAAATACGCCACATCGGTAATATATTCGCACAAATTTACAATGGCACGGAATACATGCATATTTTCGTTCAATATAGAAAATAAACATTAATTTAGTAATAATAAATAAATGGCAATATTATTTGCCACTTTCTTTGCTAGTCTGAAAAAAAAGTTTCATATTAGAGCGTTCGTTATTTATATCAAAATGTTGCTAAAATGTTGTATTGTAGGGTAGAATCGGGTAACTTCGGACAGCGGGTAAATTTGCACATACCATTGCAAACAGTAAAAATCCAGATAAGACGGCTCATGATGAGCCGTCTCATCAGGAGTTTCACTGATTGCCCAGTTATTTTTGTATTAATTCCAAACAACTGACATATAAAGGAAAAAATGTCACTGTCCAAATTTACCAGCTGTCCGAAAGTACCAGATTCTAGCCTATCATTTTACGTTCATGTTCTCCTGTCATAATTATTTTCCACATGCGTCCATCTTACAGTATAAACTTGCTTGTTACCCGATTTTGTCAATATTATTAAATCTGCGGATCATTGAACTGACATAGTTCAATGGCCGATACTGGTCTCTATGTCGTTATTATATAATTGCATGTATGCCGCCCCACCCACCACACTCGTCCGCCGAACTTCAGGGTACAACTGCCGAGCGGTCAGTGTCACATTACTGGATTTTGGAAGTTTTATTTGTTACATGTATGAAACAATCGCAAATTATCATGGCATCTATTAACCAGACTAACCATTACAAGAATGTGTGCCAATATTTGCTTAAATTCAGACAGGGATTTGCGATTTTAGATAGCAAAGGATGGTCTAGGGGACAGTGGGTAAAATGAGTTAATTACTCATATTATTTGCTTAACTCATCGATCGCAACCACGAACGCAAAAGAGATAGCAAGGCAGTTTGACGTGGTTAAACATATTAATCCCTTTAGTTTACAAATATGCACGTAAAAATGAATATAAGCTTACATGTAATTGCATTAGCTTACATGTAACTGCTTATTTAGCAAGGTACGTTCAGATACAAAGGTTTGCATTTAGTCATCATGTAAACACGTTCATTATGACAAGGCACCCTGTCCCGCCACTTTGCTGTCCCTACCAGTAAAAAAAGGGGACATCTAAACCAGTAATCCAAATTGTTCTAAATGGAAAAAAAATTAAATAAAAATAAATGAGCCGCGACACGAGAAAACAAACAAAGGGCTTGTACGCACAGCGCAGACTCAGATCAGCATGGGCATCCCCCCAATCTGATCAGACTCTTTGCTACGCGCTTAAATGGTAGCTAGGGATCTAAGCTAGCTCCATGCGGGCAACGAAGACTCTGATCAGACTGGGCGGATGCCCAGGCTGATCTGAGTCTGCGCTGGGCGCACAACCACTTTGTTGGTTTTGTCGTGTCGCGGCTCATTAACAATGCAGTGATAGTCCAAAAGATGCAGATAGAATAGTAAACAGTGTAGACGCTGATCAGACTGCTTCAGGAACAGTCTAATCTGCGGCTGCAATGTTTGCACAGGCCCTTTTGTCCCCATTCTTAGAACTTTACGGTATAATATGTAGGCACTTGATATCGGACCGCAACATCACGTAATCGATAGTAATAATCGCGATTATCTATCACAAAGTAAACAGGTAAATACGACTCTGTTTGAATTTAATTGTATGTTTAGAACAATGCTGTTCTGATAATTACAGATAACATAAAAGGTCATTCGGTGCAATTTAAACCCCTCACTTTTACCTCTTACTAGCCTCAACAAAATTTACGTTTGCACCTGTGTGTTGCATCAGTTGAGAATTCGATTTGATTTGATGTCCGCAGCTGCGGTGTTCATTTGGACCAGCAATGGAAAAAATGCGATTGTACATGGCGTAAATAATATATCCAAGAAAGATTATTTCTTCAAACTTTTAGGAGAACTCTTTCAGCTTTGTTTTTGCATATTCATTATTAGGGATAAATGGTCAGTCTCAAAGGAAGGAACTGACTCGCTAGGAGCTAATTATTTCCTTTAAGAGTAGACCTCAGGAAAATAGACCCCGTGTTAGAATGGCTTCAATGTCCAGGGAAGTAAACAGAAAGTCACAAATATTGTTCCCCTTTGTAAAATTGGCGGAAAACATGGATGATTATAAGAACACCTTAATAAATTTTCATTTAGTTCATTGAATCTCATTGAGTTCAACCATTTATCATCATTACTATAATATTATTATAATTATTTGCAGGAACAACTTTATTTTCTACCAAGCCACCCAGAGGGAATGCTACAGAAGTTGTCTATATAACGCATGAAGACGTCACTGAATTAACTATCATAGTATGGACGGTGGGTGGGGTATTACTGATAACCCTACTGGCACTTCTTGGGAGGATTATTTTAGCAAGGAGAAAAGATCCATTTGAACAGATGGGTTACCAGTAAGTGTGATTTCATTTCACTTAGTAACACCAAGTTTCAAAAAATGAGGTCTAATTTCACGTCGCTTTAAAAGCTGTTTAATCTCTGAACTTTGCATTTTGGTCTTTGGGTTAGATCGTGGTTTAAACCACAAGTGATGATTTGAATGAGACATAAAACTGGCATTTCGACCATGCTGACTAAAATAAAATTTCCAGGACAACGCTAATGGAAATAAGGCATAATTTCCAGGGGGCATACAACGTTAAACAAATTTGAGACTCAGTTGTGTTCCTGCAAGGTTGATAATACTCCACTGTTTGGTCATATTCGAGATTTTTTCTATTTAATTTCTTAAGTAAAACGTTCTATGTCGATGTCATGAACTGGAAAACAGTTTGTTTCAACGTTGGCCTGCTGGATAATGTGTCCACAGGCGTCACGTTCTTAATAACTAGGATGGGACAAGAACAGTGTTTTCTTTTTTGTGCTTCAGCATAAAATATATGAGCGCGACATGAGAAAATCAACAAAGTGGTTGTGCTCCCAGCGCAGACTCAGTTCACCTTGGGCATCCGCATAGTCAGGTCAGAGTCTTCGATGTGTGCTTAAGGTGTAGGTAACGGTCTAAGTTACCTCCATGCAGACAGCGAAGACTTGATTACACTGGGCGGATGCCAAGGCTGATCTGAGTTTGCGCTGGGCGCACAACCACTTTGCTGGTTTTCTCGTGTCGCGGCTCATATGTTGTGCTTCGCTAGTTCCGGCGTAACGCGTGTTAAAAGTGCCAATTCCGGTGAGACGCATGCTAATAAGGGCTGACAAATAAAATGCAAGTATAATGGAGTATGAACTGAAACCCAACGTAGAAATGACGTCGTACTGATGTCAATTCGACATATTGACGTTATATTGACGTCCGCATGACGTCATTTCTACGTCATATGCAGATACATGACGTTGAAATGACGTCTTTACTGACGTCAATGCGACGTATGGACGTCGCATCGATGTCAGTACGACGTCATTTCGACGTCATGTGCCCGTTAGGAATTATCTTAGTATGATCATCACAACACCCAGTGTAGATCTACCGCCATCTTTTTCATGTCTGTCACAAAACTTTTCTCCTTTCAGGCGTCACAGAAACAATGTGTTTCGAATCAGAGTAGACTCCGAGTATTTTGCACACGACATTGGTTCTAGTTTCTCTGTACCGCATGATACAACCGAACTGGTCACCGACACGTCAGCCTCGACATTATCATCACCTACAGACAGTCCAACGTCACAGAGAACCCACTCTAGAAATTCTACAAGTAGCAGTAATTTTCGAACTTGTGGATTGCCTGAAAACATCGAATCAGTGCAGAGGACAAATACAGAAACCGCCGCATGTGATAATTATACTTCCGGTTTAACACGTGCTAATGATGTTGTTAGCTCCAATGTAACGCGTGCTGTATCGCAGGCTAATAGTGCTAGTTTGGGTGAAACGCTTGCTAGTGGTGCTTGTTCCAGTGTGACACGTGATAATAGTGTTAGTTCCGGTGAAACGCTTGCTAGTGGTGCTCGTTCCAGTGTGACACCTGATAATGGTGCTAGTTCCGGTGAAACCCGTGTTAGTGGGTCTTGTTCCGGGCTGACACGTGCTAATGGTGCTAGTTCCGGTGAAACACGCGCTAATGGTGCTAGTTCCGGTTTAATTACATTTAAACATTCTCAAATAAATACTCAGAATATAAATGAACAAAGAGTAACATCATCTGTTCCAACCATAAACCACCAGCTTTCTATAAATTTATCTACCTCAAATCCATGCCCCAACGTGACAAATAGTTCCGGCTTAAGACAGCAAGAAAACAGCGAATGCCAAAGAGGTCAATCCACACAAAATAGCGTTACACCAAGCCAATCCACACAAAACAGCATTATATCAAGTGCTACTGACAGACAATTACCAGTTAGTACGATCACAGGATCTCATGCTACGTTGTCAAATGGAGTCGTGATAAGTCCGCCGCCATATTGTGACGTCATTAGTACAAGTGCTAGACTGCCATCGGTTGTAGTTTCTCGCCCTGAAAGACCGCAAGCAAGGCGAATCTTGTTTTCGCTTTAATGTTAAAAGCAATATACACGATTCCAATGGTGCTAGAAAGGCTTTTAACCCTTAAAGCGCTACAAAAAGCAGACGACAAAATTTACTGTTGCAAAATTAAAAACAAACACAAAAATCGTCCAAGCTATGCCATAATGAGAATTCAAAGAGAGTAAATCCAGATGAGGCGGCTCAGTTTGAGCCTCCTCACCTGGATCTCGGCTGTTAGCAAGTTCAACTACATGCATTTTCATTTATGGCTCTTTAAGGTTTAACCTGAGGAAGGAACACAAATTAAGGGGCTAATACAGAGGTTCGTTTTAATGGTGGGGGTTGGTGGGGATGGGGAGGAAGGGGTTGGGTTGATGGGGGAATAGGGGAGGACGCACGGGTGCTCACTTTCTGTTCATAACCATAATCAAAGTTATTCCAGACCTACACATTCACATAGTCAGAGAATGCGTAAAACGTCTGTGGATCATGCATTTTAAATTTGCCGTGTGAGAATTATTGTTCTCACGCCATATTTAGGTTTATACCACCCTTACCACAAAATGCCAACTTTAGTACGAAATATTTCGCAAGGAGAAAGGTCTACACTGGTAAGGGTGGTATAAAATAGTAATACCATGGTTTGTCCGCCTGTACGGAAGATAATCCACTCGCTAAAGCTCGTGGATTATCTCCTCGTACGGTGGCCAAACTATCGTATAAGTAAATACCATGGTTCGTCCGCCTGTACGGGAGATAATCCACTCGCTAAAGCTTGTGGATTATCTCCTCGCACAGGTGGACAAACTATGGTATAACTACTACATATTTTAGATACTTAAATGTATATATTTCAAAGCCTCGTCTCGCAAACAGAGAATTATGCAACTGTGATGTAAATTAAATATAAACAAGCTTTCCTTAGAGTGATATTTTTTTCTTATTCCTAATATATCTGAAATAATGTAGATGTAAGGGTAATGATCAGGATTCTGACTACACTAATGTAGATGTAAAGGTAATGATCAGGAATCTGACTACAGTAATGTAAATGTAAAGGTAATGATCAGTAATCTGACTGAAGTAATGTAGATGTGAAGGTTATGATCAGGATTCTGACTGAAGTAATGTTAATGAAAAGGTAATGATCAGGAATCTGACTAAGTAATGTAGATGTGAAGGTAATGATCAGGAATCTGACTAAGTAATGTAGATGTGAAGGTAATGATCAGTAATCTGACTGAAGTAATGTAGATGTGAAGGTTATGATCAGGACTCTGACTACAGTAATGTAGATGTGAAGGAAATGATCAGGAATCTGACTGAAGTAATGGTAATGATCAGGAATCTGACTAAAGTAATGTAGATGTGAAGGTAATGACCAGGAATCTGACTGAAGTAATAAAGATGTGAAGGTCATGATCAGGAATCTGGCTTAAGTAATGTAGATGTGAAGTTAATGACCAGGTAGTAATGTAGGTAATGAAGGTAATGCCCAGGAATCTGACTTCAGTGATGTAGATGTAAAGGTAATGATCAGGAATCTGACTGAAGTAATGTAGATGTGAAGGTTATGATCGGGACTCTGACTACAGCAATGTAGATGTGAAGGTAATGATCAGGAATCTGACTGAAGTAATGTTGATGTGAAGGTAATGATCAGGAATCTGACTTAAGTAATGTAGATGTGACGGTAATGATCAGGAATCTGACTGAAGTAATAAAGATGAGAAGGTAATGATCAGGAATCTGACTTAAGTAATGTAGATGTGAAGTTAATGATCAGGTAGTAATGAAGGTAATGAAGGTAATGCTCAGGAATCTGACTTCAGTAATGTAGATGTGAAGGTAATGATCAGGAATCTGACTCCAGTAATGTAGATATGGCGGTAATGATGAGGAATCTGACTGAAGTAGTGTAGATGCGAAGGTAAGGATCGGGAATCTGACTACAGTAATGTATGATGTGAAGGTTATGATCAGGAATCTGACTGAAGTAATGTAGATGTGAAGGTAATCATCATTACATCTTCACATCTACATTACTGAAGTCAGATTCCTGATCATAAACTTTACATCTACATTACTTCAGTGAGAATCCTGATCATTACCTTCACATCTACATTACTTAAGTCAGATTCCTGATCATTACCTTCACATCTACATTACTGGTCAGATTCCTTATTATTACCGACACATCTACATAACTGAAGTCAGATATCTGATCATTAGCTTCATATCTACTTTACTTAAATCAGAATCCTGATCATTACCATCGCATCTACATTACTTCAGTCAGATTCCTGATCGTAACCTTCACATCTACATTGTTCAGACAGATTCCTGATCATTTCCTTCACATCTACATTACTTCAGTCAGATTCCTGATCATAACCTTCACATCTACATTACTTCGGTTAGATTCCTGATCATTATTTTCACAGCTACATTACTGAAGTCAGATTCCTGATCATAACATTCACATCTACATGTCTTCAGTCAAATTCATGATCATTACCCTCACGTCCACATTATTTAAGTGAGATTCCTGACCATTACCATCACATCTACATTACTGTAGTCACATTCCTAATCATTACCATCACATCTGCATTACTTCAGTCAGATTGCTGATCATTGCCTTTACATCTACATTACTGTAGTCAGATTCCTGTTCATTACCTTCACAATTACATTACTGAAGACAGATTCCTGATCATTACCTTCACATCTACATTACTGAAGTCAGATTCCTGATCATTATCTTCACATTTACATTACTGAAGTCAGATTCATGATCATTGCTTTTACATCATCATTACTGTAGTCAGATTCCTGATCATTACCTTCACACCTACATTGCTTAAATCAGATTCCTGATCATTACCTTTACATCTACATTACTTCAGTCAGATTCCTGATCATTACCTTTACATCTTCATTACTTAGTCAGATTCCTGATTATTACATTCACATCCACCTTACTTCAGTCAGATTCCTCATCATTACTTTCACATCTACATTACTTCAGTCAGATTCCTCATCATTACCTTCACATCTGCATTACTGTAGTCAGATTCCTGATCATAACCGTTACATCGACAATTCTGAAGTCTGTAGATGTGAAGGTAATGATAAGGAATCTGACTGAAATAATGTAGATGTGAAAGTAATAATCAGGAACAGACATTATCGATCTCTACCTCCTGCGTCAAACACCAAATAGGAAATGAAATCAATGAAGGCGGCACACAAAGCAAAACAAGACAAGTGAAAAGCCAAGAGGTCAGGTATCCACGAGGCCATCCTAAATGATGTACAAAAAGTCAAAGACTAAATAGAGAGCCGACAAAAAAATGACAATGATGAGTCCCGTAGTGCTTTAAATTCATAAAGGTACCCAATCGAATCATTGAATGACTCGTGTGACAAGTTATAAATACTTTCGTGTTCCAATAGAAATATATTGAGAAGGATTCTGGCTGAAATAACAGTTGATTTTTTATGCATTTTTTTCTTGTAAAATCCAAGCATGTTTGTAAGAACGGTTTGTTTCTAAATTATCATGAATCTGCCAAACAGCTCCATTGGAGGTAGGCCGTTAGCATTGTCAACACGACAATCATATAATTAGAAAGTTCCCGCGTCTTACACGGTATTAGACTGGTTCTCTCCCCTTATAGCTACCGCATATAGGGATCAGTAAAGAATAATCCAAACGGACAAAATTCTGCCCGTGAGACTTGAGTGAGTATTAACGAGATCAGGAGAAGTAACTCCGAGAAACTAAAAAAATGGCGCGGGATGTTGTTATTATGATGGCGATATTTCGATTTTCAGCGTTTCTTCAGCTTAGTTCATAAACATATGTGTATGATTTTTTCTCTGAAAATGTAGGAATTAAGTTCATCCTTCGCAGTGAAATTCCGCCATCTTGGAACCATCGCCGAATTGCATTTGTTACGGACTAGTTGACTGGCTAATGCATTATCCAATGAAAGCCGTCGTAACAGTGGTCTTTACCAGTATCACACACTGTGGTGGACAACAGCGGAACCAGTTTAACACGGTATATGATAGGTAACTGTCAGAGAGTAGCTTTTCCCCCTAGTAGTTTTTCCCCCCGGAAATATGACTATGATTTTTGTATAGTAGAATTTCCCACCGGAAAAATGGCTATATAGTAGAATTTCCCCCCGGAAATTTGACTATATAGCCAATTTTCCCCTACTATACGTGTTTTTGCATAGCCGTTTTTCCCCCCTATAGTGGATTTTCCCCCTGGTAATATGATTGCAGGAAGACACGCTACTTAGTGGAATTTGCTCCTTTTCCAATAAAAATAGTGAGGCCCATCACTGAAACAGAAATATGAGTATATGTCCGTGAAATATCGATGGATAACAGATGCTAGAAGGGGGGGGGGGGGGAGCAGGCAGGCATTTTGAGTGAACGTGGTTTTGTGCATAAATAGACGGCTATGAGTGAACGTGGTTTTGTGCATAAATCTGTATAATTTTGTGTTTGTACAAGCGTTCATCTGTGCGTGCACGCAGCGGAATGCATGGACTAGTGTTCGCCTTTCATGCAGGTGTCGTGGGCTCGACTCCCATCGGGACACACGTCCGAATATTATTTTCAACGTAATAAACTCTCTACAAAATCAAATATGACAGGAAATTATCCGTTCTTACACCTTCCTATAAGCTTGCATGCGTATGTGTACGTACAAAAATATCTGCGATGGGAAAAACCACACTATCTTCGTTCCTTAAATTAGTAAGTATTGATTATTATAAAAGTATGGTTGCTAAATTTGCATATTGGTTTTTGGGAATTTATCACGTTCATTACCTCCCCTGAAGTACTGATACATTTCTTATGCGATTAATTCCGTAACATGTCTCTGTTCCATTCCGTTCCGTTTCGTTCCGTTCCGCAAAATACCAATAACCATACCAAATTCACTGATAGCCAATTTCCCGGTGGGGGAAAAAGGACTATGGGGGAAAAGTGGCTCTATGAGGTCCGGACAATTCACTATATAGCCGTCCTTCCTATAGCCATTTTTCCGGGGGGAAAGGGGGAAAAACCACTCTCTGACAGTAACTCGTGACTATAACAAGACTATCGAATAACTTGTGTTATTGCCCGTGCGTATGTCATACCGACTGCGACCGTCCTGACAAGGTGGCCCCGGATCCAGGGGTGGACTTTGGGGCTTGAGCCCCGCCACCTGGGCCTGGTTTGATTAAAATATATGTGTGACGTCTCATTAGAATCGCCGCGGTGAGGCGATTCTAATGAGATATATCACAACATACATTTCAAGACAAACAATTCTCATCAAATTGATACCTAATTGTCATATATTTTCAAGCTCCACTCCACCCAACACACACACACACACACACACGCACGCACGCACGCACATTTATCTCGGCACTCCCCAGCCCCACCAGTTATCCAGAGCCCCACCAGTTCGCGGTTTAACTTATATTTGCCAGTTTAGGTCCAAGACGATTCGTAGCCCTGTTCCCTTCCAATGTCATTACTCTTCTAAATTTTAGAGCTGAATTTAAATAAAATGTCATACTGGTAACAACTCATTAAATACCATTCTGTTAGTTTCTAAGTGAATTTTAGACAGAACTTTGTAAAATAAAGTGCTTTCAAGCCTCTTTGCCTGAAAAGTGAATCTTAAGGAATTACTACCGTATCGGACGAAAATAGACTAATTAAGGTAGTAATATTACTACAAGAAATGGTCCATACATGGAGCAAAACGGAATGCATCCGTTGTGGGCATTTAATCTGGGCATAAAGAATAAAACACAAAGCAATTTTAAGTACATAAAGACCTCTATTTCTCTATATTGTACCACATGAGTACCAATAATCTCAATGAACAAAAATAATGGGACAGCATGTTCTGTGAAAACAGTGTAGGATCAGACCAGGCTGCTCCTATAGCAGTCTGATATGGGCCCACACTGTTTAACATTCTGCTAACTACTCTTTGCGGCTCCATCGGACAGCAAAATGAACTTTCTCTAATTATAGAATAGTTGGAAACGAATAGGGTAATTTTGAAGGCAGTGTGAATGAACATTTCCAAAATTCCATCCCATTCTGCATACTCTTCCGTGTCAAATCAGGGTCCCTAACAGGCACACAATGTTGAATCAACACTGAATCAACGTTGTGTGTGTAGTGGGAGGGCCCCCAACAGACATACAAGGCTGAATCAACATTGAATCAACGTTGCAAGGTTTATTCAACGCTGTGTGCCCTGTGGGTCTCTACCTTTGATACATGTGGATCAACCAGAAACTACCCTAATAAGAGGAAACGGTCCATTGAATCAACCTTGATTCAACGTCATGACGTTGAATCAAGCTTGGTTCTAAGTTGATTCAACCTGGTACAGGAGGTTGAATCAATCTTGAATCAACATTGATTCAACGTCATGACGTTGAATCAAGGTTGAATCAAGGTTGATTCAACCTTCTGTGCCCAATGGGATGACACTTCATTGCACAGAACCCTTCATAATCACCCGTCCCATTGTCCTGAAATGTCTACAATACTGTTGAAGATGGCGTAAAAATGCCTAGTCGTCCATCCATCCCTGATAAGCCTCGCGTACACCAAGCTCTAAGATTTTGCGTATTTAAGTTTTTGATACTTTCTTGTTTTTTCTTTCTTTGTTAATTCCTTTTACTGTATCAGTTTTTAATAACAATATTACTATATGTACATCTAACAATAATAAAACTGGTTTTACTCTATCCAAATTAAATAGTTCTTCATACATTTGTTAATGTCTTAGTTTTGTTACATTCTTAATTACATTCTTTGTTAATTCATGATTTATATACAAATTAGTCAACATCTGGCTCGAGTTGTTCATTCCACTGCATTACAAAAGCTCCTTACATTTTTTCGGCAAAATTGTTTTGTATTTGCGTACAAAATACTTTGGACGTCGTTAGTTTTGAACAACCGGGCCCTGTTTCGTTCTTTGACTGGCATCAAGTGGAACAATTACTTACGACATGTGCAAACTTTGAGAACAGGGGTAGACAAATTAGCCTTTCTATCCGTGCAGTCTGATCAGTGAATCCCGTGGGTTTTGCTAATCTGAATACTTACTGGATGCGCATGGTATCAAGTCATGTTTCACGTGACACCACTCTTGTTTAGGGCTCAGGGGATAAGCAACCGAAAGTCACAAAAAGTGTCTGCCTCTAACAACAAAAAGGCCAAAAGCATGCAGGTGTACCCACACACTTTAATTTATGTTCGTTAAATTCTAAAGTAGTAAAATTTTCTCCAATTCTTAATAAAAGACCCTTAAAATTCTTAATATCGGGGCGCGTACATGTAACCAGGTAACTGTTCTATAAATGAACATATTTTAAATGCAGTATTGACTTAAAATGCAGAGAGAATTGCAAACAGTGTAGACCCTGATCAAACTGCTCTTTTAGATGTAGCCTGATTTGGGTCAGCTCTGTTTCCTATAAGAGTAGTCCGATCATGGTTTACACTATTTGCTCAGAACTATCTGTCTCAATACATGTACATGTAGTCAGACATTTTATGGCAAATATGGTGAACAATTAGAATATCATCATTTTCAGACAAACTTTCTTAACATGTGATATAATTGGAACGTTTAAATGTCTCGTGTTCATGTTTTTGTAATTAAAGGCTTTCATTAGAAATGAACTTCAAGACTTCCAGAGCCTCGCTTTCGACATTCACTGCAACGTCATCAGTGACCACGTGATCCTCGGCGACTTCAGTTCGGAAGTCCTCCGCTTCATCCACTGTGTACATGTACTCGAGCTCGTCCTTCTTCGGTATGCTGAAGCACTTGGAAAACGAATATTTCTTTGCGACCGGTCCAATTTTGGCTTTGAATGATACTTTGGCGCATGCGGACAGGTTTTTTAGGTTGACCTTCTCAAGGGACAGGCAGAGATCAGTGACCTGTTTGATAGGAGTTGTTTTCAAACAGATAGGCTTAGGGGCTGACACTGCAAATATAAAATACAAGACATATTATGTCATTTGTGTCAGAAAATAACCAAATGGTACAAAAATGTATATTTCGTGTTTTAACTTATGTGGGTATACACCCATTTCTTCCGCCATTTTGACAAAAGGGACAATGAATGCCAACTTTTGTGACTTCCTGTTTGCTTCCCTAAAGAACGTAGCTTTTGTCGAAATGTGGTCTACTCTTAAAGAAACAAATTTGCTCCTAGAGGAGCAAATTCTTTGCTTTAAGAGATGACCCCAATTGAGAAGGGATGCAAAAAGACAACTGGAGTTGTTCCCCTTGAGAGTGTACCCTTTCACTTCAGTACTGTAACGGTATATCACACATGTATATTTTATACTGTAGATCACACAAATACATCACATGCATGTCATGTATTTTATAGTTTAAATCAGTGCAAACTACAGTGGGTGCATTTTATGTAAAATTGATTCTTCACAATTTGAGTTTGATTTGGTCCAGTTCAGCTTCTCTCTCTCTCAAAAAAAAAAAAAAAAAGAAAGAAAGAAAGAAAAATGAGAACAAAATCCTGAGTAAACTGAACTTAGATTATTATGCGTGATAATGAGCTTCGATACTACTTTTAACAAAATCGTGAGTAATAATTAATTTATTTCGATACCCCTTTCATCAATATTGTGGTAATAATGAACGTTCTATACCCTTTTTATCAAACTCATGAGCAAAAATGAACTTTGATATCACTTTCATCAAAATTATGAGTAATAATGAACTTCAATTCCATTTTCTGCAAAATAATGAGTAATTATGAACGTCGATACCATTTTCATCAAAGTCGTAGGAAGAAAATGAACTTTGATACATGTACCAGTTTCATCAAGATTATGAGTAATAATGAGCTTCGATATCACTTTTATCAGAATCATGAGTAATAATGGACTGGGATACCACTTGCATGAAAATTATGAAAGATATTGAACTTCGATATAACTTTTATCAAAATTTTGAGCGAATTTGAATTTTGGTACCACTTTCAACAAAATCATGGATAATTATGAAAATAATGATTACTCCATTTTTTTGTCTTACCGGTGACATCTTCTTTCAGAAGCTGGTGTCCTTTCACGGTGAGCATAATTCTGAATCCTATCTTGCTCGACAGTACACTGATTACAATACATGCTGAAATAAAAAGTATAATTGAGCCGCGACGCGAGAAAAACAACAAAGTGGTTGTGCGCCCAGCGCAGACTCAGATTAGCCTGGACATCCGTCTAATCTGATCAGAGTCTTCGCTAAGCGCTTTAAGGATAGCTAAGGATCTAAACCAGCTCCATGTGGGCAGCGAAGACTCTGATCAGACTGGGTGGATGCCCAGGCTGATCTGAGTCTGCACTGGGCGCACAACCACTTTGTTGGTTTTACCGTGTCGCGGCTCATATGCTGGTAGGGAAACTTACTGCTTTACAATATGGACGAAATGATACAAAAATGTTCACTTTATGAATACAATCGATTCGCCATGCAGCTGTAACTGAGTCTCCGTTTAAATACAATCAAGCTACGTAAACATATGGTAACATACCGTAAATTCTAAAAATTGGGACACCTAAAGTAATTACCGTGAATGTTTCTTAAGTTGTTGCTTGAATTTTGTGTGGTAAGGCGTCGAAAAGATGCAGATGGAATGGCAAACAGTGTAGACCCTGATTAGACTGCAGTCTGAGCTGGGTGTTCACGACTTGCTCAGATCTATCTGTCCCAATATTTAGATTTTTACGGTGGCTGTATTTATAACAGCACAGTCAACTTATCGACACAACTGAGTCACATTATTATGATGGCCACAACTAAGTTATGAACATAACTGAGTCACCTTATGGGCACAACTGAGTCACCATATAGATATAATAATGCTATTTCATGGACACAGTTGTGATTCCTTATGAAAACAAGCAAGTCACTTTATGGACACAACTGAGTTACCTTATAGATACAATAATGCCGCTTTAAGGACACAAATGAGCCGCGACACGAGAAAACCAACAAAGTGGTTGTGCGCCCAGCGCAGACTCAGATCAGCCTGGGCATCCGCCCAGTCTGATCAGAGTCTTCGCTGTCCGCATGAAGGTAGCTTAGACCCTTAGCTACCCTTTGAGTACCTAACAAAGAGTCTGATCAAACTGGGCGGATGCCAGGCTGATCTGAGTCTGCGCTGGGCGCACAACCACATTTTTCGTTTTCTCGTGTCGCGGCTCAAATGTGTTTTCTCAGGTATACAGACAAGTCACTCTATCGCCTATGGACACAACTTGATTTATATTACAGATGCAATAAAAGACACAGTTATCTTCTAGTCCAGGCAAACTGGCGATTTTTTCCCTAAACCCAAAACAAATTGCAACAAAAGCTTTTTTTGCATTTTTGTTGAGAACTAACATTCACATATGACATATCAAAAGTAGGACGAAATCGGATAATGCAAAATATATTTTTTCTGCATTTTTACAAGCGCCTATTTGTGCCTTAAATATACCTATTATTTGTAATGTTTTATATGACATAACATTATTGCTGTGAGTTTTATTTCTAAAAACCTATTCTACCTCTGCCAGAATTGAATCAAGAAGCTTAAGATTGAATTTGGCACATTTTCTTGTTGGATGTAAAGCCATCTAGGTCTAAAAAATTATACAAATTACCCCACCCACTTTATTCCGCCTTAAAATCTGAAGTGAAGTTTTGAAGGTCAGTAACTGAACTGCAACAAGAAATATATCATACTGATGACTTTGTTTAGCATAAACATGCTTCAATTTACAATACTGATCTCTGAAGGCACAAGAAGCCCGAAACAAAGGCACAAAGAGCAGAATACCACATAATAACACAAACAGTGCAACATACTAATGAATAGTCTTTGAAAATCTCCTCGGCAGGAATTATGAACGGGACCACTAAACATTGCTAAGTACTAAATATGTAAGCTTTTTGCCTCATGGTTTCAGGGAAGATGATTTTTTAAGATTTTTCCCATTATAAGTCTATGGGAGCTAATGAGCCCTGGGGTGTGGCCAATTTGGGCCCCAGGGGCATGGTTTGCAGGATTTATGTACGTGACAACTAAACATTGCTAAATACTAAATATGTAAGCTCTGGGCCTCATGGTATCAGAGAAGATTTTTGAAGGTTCTTTAGCAATATAGCTCTATATAAACAAATGACCCCCTGGGGAGGGGCCAGTTTGGACCACAGGGGCATGATTGGCAGGAGTTATGAAGGGGACCACTAAATATTGCTACATTCTAAAGAAATACATAAGCTCTTCAGAGAAGAAGATTTTTTTTAAAGTTTTTTCCCATTAGAAGTCTATGGGAGCCAATGATTGATGTGAGGGTGGGGGCAATTTGGATCCCAGGGGCATGGTTGGCAGGATTTATGCACGTGACCACTAACCATTGCTAACCATTGCTACATACTAAATATGTGAGCTCTGGGCCTCATGGTTTCAGAGAAAAGATTTTTGAAGGTTCTCAGCTATCTAGCCCTATATTAACAAATGACCCCTGGGGTGGGGCCAGTTTGGACCCCATGGGCATGGTTGGCAGGATTTATACAGGGGACCACTAAATATTGCTACATACTAAATGTTTAAGCTCGAGGCCTCATGGTTTCAGAGAAGATTTTTTTAAGTTTTTCACTTCATAAGACAATGGGAGCTAATGCCCCTGGGACGTGGCCAATTTGGACCCTAGGGGTATGGTTGGCAGGATTTATGTACGTGACCACTAACCATTGCTACCGTTGCTAACCGTTGAGCCACTTGGGGAATAGGAGAATTGAACTGAACTGAACTGAAACCATTGCTACATACTGTATACGTAAGCTCTGGGCCTCATGGTTTCAGCGAGGAAAATTATTGAAGGTTCTTTAGCTATATAGCCCTATACAAACAAATGACCCCCCTGGAATTGGGCCAGTTTGGACCCCAGGGGCATGGTTGGCACAGTTTATGTAGGGGACCACTAAACACTGCTACATACTAAATATATCAGCTCTGGACCTCGCGGTTTCAGAGAAGAAGATTTTTTATCATAATAAGTCTATGGGAGCTAATGACCCCTGGGGGTGGCCAATTTGGACCCCAGAGACATGGTTGGCAGGATATACATGTACGTGACCACTAACGATTGCTACGTACTGGACCTCATGGTTTCAGAGTGGAAAATATTTGAAGGTTCTTTAGCTATATAGCCCTATATAAACGAATGGAGGCGCCGTAGGACACACGGCGCCAGGTGTGTGCAACTATGGTTACGTACCGTTGAGCCACTTGGGTAACGTCGATACGAGAATTGAACTGAACAGAACAGTAGTCGAGTGGTTAGAGTGGCTTGGCTAGTGTGCAGAAAGTCACCGTAAGGCTCACTGTCGCCATACGATGACTGGAAAAATCTCTCTGTCAACCCAGCAGTAAATGGGTACCTTTTTCGAATCAGGGAAGGATAAGGCAGCGAAAGGAGAGGGATGGGCTCCGCCTTTCATCAGCTGTGCCCAAGATACAGTGGGTCTCTAACCCCCACTGCCCCTACGGCTATTAGGCTATGGGAAACCTTTACCTTTTTTCAAACGAATGGTTGGTTGGTTGATTTGATGCTTAATGTCCACGGTAAACAACTAAGGTCATGTCGGGACGGTCAGTTAACCTAACCACACTATTCCTGGGCAGGCTTAGACCTCCTAAGCGGTTAACCAGTACTAAGTGCACATACTTTCGCCAGTAACTGACAACTGCCCTTCTTGAATCAGCGGAAGGAGAAACGAAAGTATGTGGCCAGACCGGGATTCGAACCCAGGACCTCTGACTTACGAGTCAGGTGCCCTACCGATTGCGCTACCCGGCCCGGCTTAAACGAATGGACCCCAAGGGTGGGGCCAGTTTGGACCCCAGGGGATGGATTGGCAGATGTGATGTAGGGGGCCACCAAACATTGCTACATACTAAATATATAAGCTCTGGGCCTCATGGTTTCAGAGAAGAAGGTTTTTTTTAAAGTTTTTGAAATAATAAGTCTATGGGAGCTTTATGTTGCCATGGCAACCAGAGGTCCAATCTGATCTGCCCTTTAACCTTATGCAGTCAATCCCCCATCCCAACAATGCTACACATAAAATTTGATGAAGATTGGGCAGATGGTTTAGGAGGTATTACGTTTAAAGTGTGGAAGACGACGACGGACTACAGACCAAGGCTATACTATAAGGTGAGCTAAAACTTTAAAGAACATCCCATATTTTAACATGAAATTTCCAATTCCATGACTTAGACCTCAAGATCACTGAGGGGCAAGGGTGTAAAAGGTAAGACCATTATCTAGCATAAGTGAAAGTATCAACTTAGGCTATCAGTGGGTTAAAGAGATATGGGTGTTTAAATAACCTATAACACCCAAAAGGTGGACATGGACGCGGGTGCAAATGCAGAGGCTGACACTGGGGTGACAACAATAGCTCTTCCTGAAGGTCGTTTAGGCGAGCTAAAACTTCTTTCCAGAGGAGTGGGTGGAGTGGGGAGGTGGCTGTTAGGTGGGAAGGAGGTATAATTTGTAAATTTTGAACCAGAAAAGCAAACATTTTACCATTTGTGAATGCAAAAATGTCATGGAGGTCATCACCTAATATCCCAAAGCATGTCCAAGTTATCTGCATATTTAACCCTCTCGTGGATTATCCTGTCAACACATGAAGTATTTAGCCGGGCCACATAGTGCTGTCGGTAGCGCACCTGACTCAAGAGCCAGAGGTCCTGTGTTTGATGCCCGGTCCGGCTACTTACTTCCGTTTCTCCTTCCGCTGATTCAGGAAGGACAGTTGTCAGTTACTGGCGAAAGTATGTGCACTTAGTACTGCTTAACCGCATAGGAGGTCTAAGCCGGCCAAACAATAGTGTCATAAGGTCAGTTGACCGTCCCGACATGACCATGGCTGTTTACCGTGGACGTGTAGCAACAAAACAACACTCTCAGATGTCCCTTCATTTGATAAATAGGAGTTACATCAAGCTGTTTTCTTCTATTGTTCTGCCACAGTCTTCATTTAAAAACATTGACTCTGTATACTATCTTCATTACTATCCATATTGTCCATCTGAATAGAGGTTATGGTTAAAGCAAAATTTGCACTGGTGGGTGGGGTAAACCAATAGTAATATACTATATGATCGACCGGTTATGCATAATCAGCAAATTTAATGGTAGACAAAAGCTAAAGAACAGTATATAACTGTTTTATCAATGACTTTTATGGATTTAACTTGTTTAGAAATGATGTTTAAAAGTGGCTTTCCGACCAAAAGTAGCTGTGCAGTGCAGTTCCTTCGAAAACAAGACATGTGAAAAAAAATCAAGTTTCGCATTCTCCGATTTTGTCCTACTTTTAGTATGTTAAAAATGTAGGTCTTAGGAGCTTATTACTGCAAAGAAACCTTTTGTTGCAATTTGTTTTAGGTTCCCCCACAGTTTTAGGTTCCCCCACAATTTGACTGGACTATTCCTTATGGATACAGTCAAATCACCTAATGGAAAACACTGAGCCATCTTTTAGATACAATAGTGCCACTTTATTTACAGAGTCATGTTTCATGTTTAATTATTTCATTATTCAAATTAGCTCATGCACACAACTGTGTCACCTTATAGATACAATAAGGCCACTTTATAGACATGTAGGTATCTTTCCTTATGGATACAGTAATCTCACCTATGGACAAAACTGAGTCACTTTATAGATACGATATAGCATCAAAGGCAATACCTGTTGCAACACGAAAGATAATAATTTTTGCAGCACTAAAGGCAGTACCTGTTGCAGCACCAAAGATAATAACTTTTGCATTACCAAAGGCAGTGCCTGTTGCAGCACCAAAGACAATAAATTTTGTAGCACTAAAGGCAAGAATTGTTGCATCACCAAAAACAATAATTGTTGCTGTCAGAGAGTGGTTTTTCCCCCTCCCCCCCGGAAAAATGGCTATAGGAAGAACGACTATATAGTGGATTGTCCGGACCTCATAGAGCCACTTTTCCCCCATAGCCCTTTTTCCCCCACCGGGAAATTGGAAATAAGTGAATTTGGCATAGCTGTTTCTATTTTGCGGAACGGAACGAAACGGAAAGGAATTGAACAGGCACATTTTACGGAATTAATCACATAAGAAATGTATCAGTACTTCAACGGAGGTAATAAACGTGATTATTTCCAAAAAATCAATATGCAAATTTAGCAACCATATTTTTATAATAATCAATAATTACTAATTAAAGGAACGAAAAAGGTGTTACTTCTTCCCATCGCAGATATTTATATTAAATACACATACGCATGCAAGCTTAAAGGAATATGTACGAACGGGTGCTTTGTCCAGTCATGTTTGATTTATTAGGGAGTTTATTACATTGAAAATAATAATCGGCCGTGTGTCCCGATGGGAATCGAGCCCACGACTCCTGCATGAAAGGCGAACACTAGTCGCCCCACTCCGCTGCGCACACGCACAGATGAACGCTTGTACAAACACAAAATTATACAAATTCATGCACACAACCAGGTACACTCATAGCTGTTTTTTGGCTAACATGGAAAAACAAAATGCCTGCCCGTTTTCCCAAACACAAAAATAAGACAGACTGATAGACACATGCATGCGGTTCGAGCATCTGTTATTCATCGACATTTTACTGACAGATACTCGTATTTCTGTTTCGGTTATGAACCTCACGATTATAATTGGAGAAGGAGCAAATTCCACTATGTAGCGTCTTTTCCTGCAATCATAGTTACCAGGGGGAAAATCCACTATAGAGGGGAAAAACGGCTATACAAAAACACATATAGTAGATTTTCCCCGGGGAAATAGTCATATTTCCGGGGGGAAATTCTGCTATATAGCCATTTTTCCGGTGGGAAATTCTACTATGGAAAAATCATAGTCATTTTTCCGGGGGGAAAAACTACTAGGGGGGAAAAGCTACTCTCTGACAGTTGCAGCACCAAAAGCAAGAACTGTTACAGCACCAAATACAATAATGCACCAATGATTGTTGCAGCACCAAAGGCAAGAACTGTTACATCACCAATGACAATACTGCACCAATGATTGTTGCAGGACCAAAGACAATACTGCACCAAAGATAGTACTGCACCAAAGACTATAATTGTTACAGGACCAAAGACAATACTGCACCAAAGATAGTACTGCACCAAAGACAATAACTGTTGCAGTACCAAAGACAATACTGCACCAAAGATAGCACTGCACCAAAGACAATACTGCACCAAAGACAAAAATTGTTGCAGCACCAAAGGCAAGAACTGTTAGATCACCAATGACAATACAGCACCAATGATTGTTGCAGGACCAAAGACAGTACTGCACCAAAGATAGTACTGCACCAAAGACAATAACTATTGCAGTACCAAAGACAATATTGCACCAAAGATAGTACTACACCAAAGACAATACTGCACCAAAGACAAAAATTGTTGCAGCACCAAAGGCAAGAACTGTTACATCACCAATGACAATACTGCACCAATGATTGTTGCAGGACCAAAGACAATACTGCACCAAAGATAGTACTGCACCAAAGACAATAATTGTTGCAGGACAATAATTGTTGCAGCACCAAAGACTATACTGCCCCAAAGATAGTACTGCACCAAAGACAAGAATCGTTGCAGCACCAAAGGCAAGAACTGTTGCAGCACCAACAACAATACTGCACCAATGATTGTTGCAGGACCAAAGGCAGTAATTGTTGCAGCATCAAAAACAATACTGCATCGAAAGCAGTAATTTTTTCAGCACCAATTTCAACACTTTACTAATGACAATAATAGTTACAGCACCAAAAACAATACAACAACAAAGGCAATAATTGCTGCAGCATCATAGATTATATTCCGCCAAAAGCAAGCATTGATGCAGCACCATAGTCAAAACTGCACCAAAGACAATAATTGTTACGGCAGCAAAACAATACTGCACCAAAGACAATATTGTTACAGCAGCAAAACAATACTGCACCAAAGACAATAATTGTTACAGCAGCAAAACAATACTGCACCAAAGACAATATTGTTACAGCACCAAAACAATACAACAACAAAGGCAATAATTGTTGTAGCATCAGAGACTATACTGCACTAAAGCAAGACTTGTTGCAGCATCAATAATACTGCACCGAAGAAAGTAGTTGTTGCAACACCATATTCAACACTTTACTTATGACAATACTGCTCCGAAAGCAGTTATTGTTGCACCACTTAATTCAACACTTTACCAAAGACAACAATTGTTGCAGCACCAAAGGCAATTCTGCACCAAATTCAACACTTTACCAAAGACAGTTATTGTTGCAGCACCCAGGCAACATTATACGAAAAACAATAATTATTAAAGCACTAAAGGCAACATTGGGGTAATAATTGTCGCAATACCAAGTGTAATACTGCACCAAAAGTAGTAATTATTGCATCACTGAGGCAACCTTACATCAAAGGCAATAATTATTGAAGCACCAAAGGCAAAATTGCACCAAACGCAATACAGCTCCAAAGGCAAAAGCACCATATGTGTGTATTACCTTTGGTGCAATGTTGCAGTTTGTGCTGCAACTTAAGAACGTACTTAGTTTAATCTTACCTGGGAATCCTGCTACTTTCACACAGAACCTGCATGTTCCCTTTTTGCATGATGTAAGTAGGTCACTGACGTCACTTGGTGTAAGGTCAAGGTCAGATTGTGGCAATTCAATGCCATTAGTAGTGTGGTCACTGGTTGTATCTGCTGGCTCCGTGTAACCTTTTATAATATAGAGTTGAAGGTATGCGATAAAGCAAACAAAACATATATGAGCCACGACACGAGAAAACCAACACTGTGGTGGTGCGCCCAGCGCAGATTCAGATCAGCCTTGGCATCTGCCCAGTTTGATCAGACTCTTCGTTGAGAGCTCAAAGGATAGCTAAGGGTCTAAGCTACCTCCATGTGGACATCAGACTGGGCGGATGCCCAGGCTGATATGAGTCTGCGCTGGACGCACGACCACATTGTTTGTTTTCTCGTGTCGCGGCTCATACATTAACATCAACAGCTACGAAACACTAAGACAGAGAGCGAGAGAGAAGAAAATACTTCAGAATGTTCAGAAAAATATGAACGAGCAATGTTATATAAGTGTGAATATTTAATTCTTAAGCATAAAATAAACAACAGAGACTTTACAGAAAAGGTGGCACTGGATGCAAAATTATAATAATAAGAGTAGAATAAAGATGATGATAGTAAGAATAATAATTATTATCACCGTTATTTTTATCCTTATTGCTATATTATTATTATTATTATTATTATAAGTAGTAGTAGTAGTAGTAGTTATTACTCTTAGCTCTTTAATCTGAAACTTCCACCGAACGGTTTCAGCCATAGCTAGAAATGCCGCGTATATGTCTGAAATTATCTCCCTTAAATTACAATTATAGGGAATAAAATGCTTCTACCTGGTGCTAGAAGTTTTCACTTTAAATTTTCGGATAATTAAGGTTTGGCTTCTTGCCTCTTCGTGTATTTGCATCAAACCTCATAGACTTGTTTATTTGAAAAGAAGTACAAGTGAACTTTCCATAAAACTCAATGTAAATCCAAATCATGTTACCAGAAGATGCTAAAGACATCTTTGTTCGGAAATTCGATAATTTACCCGGTATTTCACTTAGACGGCGACGTGGCCTTACAAACCTTTTATCCCTCTTTCTATGTAATGCATAGAAATGCATAAAATCAATCTCTGTTGCCCAAAGTATGCTTAAAGGGGGGCTAGTCAAGCGAAACTGTTGATTGAGACCCCTTGTCCGTTTAAAACGATGCCATGTCCTTATCCTTTGACCGATTGTAGTGAAAATTGTCGCAAATTATGCGAAAATGATTGTATTTATCAACAATGCCAAGAAATTAAGCAGTAATGTAGACATTCGTAGAAAAATTAAGACTGCGTTACCAGTATACTTTCTTTTGCCTCTAAGGCATCAGGGGACAGTTTCGTATTGGCAGTGGTCAGAAAAATCATACTTTTAGATAGAGGGTTAAAAACAGCATGGTTGCTCCAATTAAATGAGGTATTTGAATGTTTCTTTAATTTGTAAGCTGGTAGGAAGGTTAGTTATGTCAGCTGGAGAAGGATACGAAACTTTCTGCTAGCTCCCATGGTCAGGGGAATCTCCAAATTGAAGAGCGGCTTGTCATTGTCACAATAGATGACTTCCTGTTGAAAACAGGCCTGCTTTTCTTTGTGAAATATTGAAAAACCTCCATGGTTGTTACCCCATTTGAGAACTGTTTTTCTGAAGGTATGTGTTTGAAGAACAAAAGGGGATATATGCCAACTGGCAGTGTCTTGCAGGTATTTCTCCAGAATGTGATGTGCTCCTGGTCAGAAGAGCACTTTTTAGCACTAGAAATAGGGTGGGTGGGGTAATGTAAACATTGCAAAGACAGTTCCTGAGTATGCTGATGCACATATTTTATGCTTCATTTAGTTTTTATTTACAGTGAAAACATATTCAACAAGTGAAATCTTGGCTTGAAGTGCATTTTATATGTTTTAGAGTCGCTCAAAAATTGTTCGCGGCAAGGGACAAGAAATGGCAGATTTTACTGTCCCCTGAGGCCTAAGTATGTATCATATTGAAAACTACCTCTACCTATTCATGTAACGTATATCTCTCTACTCATTTGAATATACCTCAGTTCATATTTATCTAAACACACTTCCAGATATTTGATCATATTTCTAATTATCTGAAAATACACCTTATCATTGAAAGCTAACATACTACAGAGCATTCAGACATATCTCAAATGGACATATCGCAAATATTGGTTTTAAGCCAGATCCGTTCAACATACCTTTGAACATACATGTACCTCTTTTACATTTATAAAGCCTGTGGAAATATCAGGTAGAGGTTTCTTCGTATATTCGGATGCTGACATGTATCATCATATTATTTGAACATACCTCTAATAGATCTAGAATAACCTCTAATAGGTCTAGGCTAATCTCTAATATACATGTAGGTCTAGGACATTAATCTGTAAATTAACCAGGATAACCATAAAGTTATAGACAGTCTGTAAATTTACAGACTGTCTATAAATTTATAGTTATTCTATGTCTAACTACCAAAGTGTACAAACCTTCAATCATCCGGGCATCCTCTTTTGCAAACTTGAAACATTTTATTTTGATTGAAAATTTCTTGTGGAGCAGTTTGACCTTGAAGCTGATGCGCACACATGCAGACTTCTCCTTGAGGTTTACATTGTAGACTTCCAAACACAGGTTTGCGATCCATTTCAGCCCGGGGACATTGTTGAGGCAAAGTGGTGGAGGGTTTGCGACTGAAAGAAATTTGCAAAATTATATTATTTTCTAAAAACAAAGCAGCATTTCATTATTCAACATTCAAAAGTTAACGTCAGCTGCGAAAATTTGAAAAAAAAAATCTATTTCCAGTGTGCGACGCAATTTCACTTCTGACGTCAGTTTCTGGACGTTCTGTTTACGTTTGAGTTCTGACGTCATATTTTGTCTCAATCTCTGATTGACTTTATCTAAAAACACAACACTTTAATCCAGTTTGTACGTATAACAGCAAGCGGATCCATAGTTTAAAGGCTAAAATTTTAACCCTTTTTTGACCAGTGGACTTGTCCATTCTTATCATTCAAATAATCCCATTACTAGTTTTTGGGGTTTCTGGTGAATATTTTCACTTTTATTGTACTTTGCATAGAAATTCCTGTAAGCAAACAATGTAGACCCTGATCAGACGCCGCGTTTTGCGGCGTCTGAACTGGGTCTGCACTGTTTGCATAATGTCCCCAAAACGGGTATCCGGTCTAAAAAGGGTTAAAGAGCCAAAACTGGAAACTGTTGAATGTGTAACCAGCGTATTTCCAGATGAGGTGGCTCATCATTTGGCACCTCATCTGGATCTATACTGTCTGCCCTTTTGCCTTTGGCTTCTCAATATGATATGATATCATTTTTTGAAAATTTGCAGGCGAAAATTTTGACATTTGCTTTTTGCCGCTTTAATAAAGGTTAAGGGATGGCAACAAAAACTACAACTGGTATTTTTGCAGTAACAGACCATTATTGTAACGTTTATTCCAAAAATTGGTTGAAAACTGCAATCAATAATGCAATAGGGTATTTATTTCGTTTGATGCATTATTCTATCATGTAACGGCTACTATGGATACTAAAGTACAAAAGAATATAAGGTAAATGAGCATTAAATGCTCATTTACCTTATATTCCTTTGTAGTTAAGTCTAAACATAGCTGTGTCAAAATCACGTGATTCTAACGCTACATGTAAAAAAAGACGGGTTTAGCACGAAAATTAAGAAAACACGTTATTCTAACGGTAGAAAAGACATATTTAGCATGAAAATTCAAAAACACGTGATTCTAACGGTAAAAAAGACAGATTTAGCACGAAAATTCAAAAAGGTAAATAAGATATATTTAGCATGAAAATTCAAAAATACGTGATTCTAACGGTAAATAAGACAGATTTAGCACCAAAACTCAAAAATATGTGATTCTAACGGCAATTAAAATATATTTAGAAAGACAATACACGTTCAGCAAGAAAATACAAATCCACGTGGTTCTAGCGGTAAATAAGACTGATTTAGAAAAAAAATCTCTATATCTCAGGTGTTACAAAGGTCAATTTTTGTAAAGTGCATTTCTGGTTTTGGCATCATATCCGATTACTGTCTGTTTTACCTGATATTTCCTTAGAGAAGATGTTACGGCCGTTGACAGTCAGGGCTACACGAAAGCCAATCCTCTTAGGAAGAAGTTCCGCTTTGACACATGCTGGAAAAAAGGACAATACTCATGTAAGATGTCAATCAGCAGCGTTCATCTCCCCAAAGCAGCAATCTTCCAAACAAACAAACTATCAAGTGTCATCCATATGGCGGTCCGTTTAAAATGCAGATATCTGTATCTAAATAGAGATATCTGCATTTATAGGCAGATATCTGTATTTGAAATACAGATATCTGTATTTGAAAGGCATATATCTATTGTTATTAAATAGAGATATCTGAATTTGACTTAGAGATATCTGCATTTTAGATACAGAGATTAGCTTTTCAATTAGAGATATCTGTGATTACAAAAATACATGTACATGTATCTATATTTCTTAATAGAGATATCTGTATTTGAAATGCAGATATCTGCATTATAGGGGTGAAACCCCAAACGGATGGCCGTATATCCATGCGTATGTTTTATGTTGTTTTTCTTTTTATTCTCAAATATATATCTAAAGATTACTAATACGAGTTTGCTAACTCTATAACTGACACATATAAGTCCGTTACTGTCAGAAGTAACCTACTCCATTATTAATGCATGCGAGTCTCCTGTGTTATCGGCACACATGAGTACGCCCAGCTCATTGTTGACACTGTTGTCCCAATCATTGACACAATAAAATCTTCAAGAGTTCCTACAAGAGCAGAGAACATAGATATTCTATCGAAGGAACTTGGGCCATAGTTCGAAGTTTCGGCTGTTCAAGCCTCATCAGTGATCCTGGCAATATCTGGCGACAAAAGCTCTAAAATTATAAGCAGTCGATTCAGTGACTGATCAGTATCGAAAAAATCCAAATGAATGAAAAGTGATGGTCTTGAATAAGAATCTAAACCAATACTAAAACTTCACTGGCTCGAATAGGCGTGGGACCATAAAAATTTGTTCTAGCCAAGGGTAGTTCTAGCCATCCAGGGTTAGTTTCCACATAAAGTGACCTCAAGGGACCAAGAAAAGAGTTCTAGCCAGGCAGGGTGAACGAGCCATCAGGGTTCGAGCCATTGAAGTTCTACTGACTTCTCCGAATATATCCACTGATTTAAAAGTACGTATTACTAAATAAAACATAATCTGCACTTTGGTTGATCCCAGGACAACACTAAGCTGCAGTGAAGTCAACTTAAAATCTATCAAAGGACATTGGGTCATACTTCAGAGTTTCGCCTATTCAAACCTCGTCAGTGATCCTGACACTATCTGGCGACAAAAGCTAGAGAAAATCATACTGTAATTTCTTATTAAATTAAATGTACATATGGCAGTCGATTCAATGACTTATTAGTATCAAAAATAGTCCAAATGATTGAAATGCGATGGTCAAGAAAATACGCATACTAGCGTATCTTCCCAATTATCAATACATGTGCAAGTAAGTCTCTCCGCAGGAAATGACATTTTATCCAAATATAACATATGACAAACTAATTTTGTATTTGTATATGAAGATGAACATTATATATTTATATATATCATTAAATTTGATATTTTTATTATTTCATTTATAACTTTTCAAGCTGCTGCGGTCTAACGTAATCCTACACCATTTGCTGAATTTTACCTTTAAACCATTTGGTCTTGGTACAAAACTCGCATTTGCCGTGACTGCACTTTTCTAGTAGCTCGCTGGGGTCAATTTCACCTAGGTCAACGTCTTCATATAGAACGTCTTCATTCAATGTCAGCTCTTGAAGGTTTCTGGTTATATCTGCGATTTCAGCGTCTGAAAAATACGTAACGTATACAACCTGCAGTTGTACAGGGAGGTTACTTTGACATGAAAATATCTATCTCCCCTCTGACAGAAGAACTACTCTTAGAAATAATACTTTTCTCATGGACAGAATTCAGTTCTGTCCTTCGAGAGTACTGGAGTCACACTTGGAATAGGGAATCCGCCGTTTGGGTAGCAAAATGTAGTTTGATAATGTGGTCTTCTAGTGGAGAAAGTTTTATTGTTTAAAGGGTGAACTCCAACATATGATAGGGATCAAAATTAAAATACAAGAGTTGCTGCCCCAGAAAAGTTATTTCACTATAAAAAGTTGTCAGTGTTACAATGTGAATCACATTTGTGACTATTATCATTATTTTTGCATTTGTAAGAGTAAGTTTTCTTTGGCACAAGGTTTAACGTTCATGACATTTTAATGAATGTGTCTTCGCCTAATTGCACCATGTTGCGGCCTATGCTGATGCTATAAAAGCGTTTGGTCCGTATCGTTAAACGATAAGAGGTTGCCGTGCTTTTATTTCTTTCTTTTCTTTCGAGGTAAGTTCGGGAGATTATTTTGTTTGGTTTCAATAGTGACGAATGCAAACTTCTTTTGTCACAGTGGCTGACACCCTTGCAACATCCAGGGAGTGGCTTAGCCGCAAACGAGATGCCGCTTACAAATTTTATAATCCAAAACAACTGTTCTTACCATCTTTTGTGTAGAAAGCATATCAAACAGCTCTTGATAAAAGTCTCGTGTTTTTTTTTTTTTTTTTTTTTTTTTTAATGTTTATGCAAAAAGAACATTTGAAACTACAAAATGTTTTCATCGCGAATATAATGTCTGCTAGAAGGACCAAAATGACCGAGCAGAGCCGAAAGGACTGTGCCTATCGCGGTAAAACCCAGTATCGTGCCGCATCACAATTCAGAATCACGAAACAGCGTTTCCGAGAGGGCATCAAAGCAGCGGCACGAATGAGATGTGAGATCCCTTTCTTTTGTGAAACTGAATAACTGGCAACCATTAAGAGTGTGTTTGCATAAACACGGGGCCTTTAATTCATTTGCTTCGTGGCATTTTAGGTTATGTAGATTTTCCAGTTTTACATTCGTCAAAAGTTTCCCATTTCCATGTTCCCTTTTGAAGAACTGTGCTTGTAATACGAAGAAGGAAGATAAAGAGAGTGTGAGTACAGTTGGACCTGAAATATCAGGACACTAAAAACAACATAGCTTTACGGTAATGGCTACATTTTCAGGGGAAGCGACTCTGTGATTTAGATTTTTACCTGACCACAATACTGAAGAACTAGAAATGTAATGTTGCAGTATTTGCAGGTTGGAGTATTTTCTGAACTGGACTCAGAATTAACACACAAGATGATTTAAGCTTCATTAATACATGTATATGAGGGATATCCATAAATTTATAGGCGGTCTGTATTTACAGATTTACAAATTAACAAATTTATTGACTTTACAGACTGCCTATGAATTTATGCTTCTATGGATTGAGTTGGGTTTTTTTTTTTTGCAATAGGTTTTAGCATTACCGTCCGAATGTTTTATTAAAACATTCTAAACCCAAATTTTTTCTTTATTCTTGAATCATTCTCCTTAGAGCTGTCTGATTTGGGTCTTTTCTGTTTGTTCTGATATTTTGTTCCAATTTTATTAGCCGCGGCACGAGAAAACCAACAAGGCGATCTTGCGCACAGCGCAGACTCAGATCCAGTGGCGGATCCAGAGGGGGTTCAGGGGGTTCAAGCGAACCCCCCTCTCAGACCAAATTATCTTATTTTCATGGGGAATTTCAGGAAAAAAATGGTCAAACTGTTCATATCGAACCCCCTCAGCTAATTTGAACCCCCATCCAAATTTCCTGGATCCGCCTCTGAGATCAGCCACGGCATCCGCCCAGTCTGATCAGAGTCTTTGCTGTCGAAATGGAGCTAGCTTTGACCCTTAGATACCCTTTAAGTGCTAAGTAAAGAGTCTGACCAGACTGGGCGGACTGGGCGCACAACCACTTTGTTGGTTTACTCGTGTTACGGCTCAATTATGGAGTAAAGCTATGAGATGTGTCGTGTGCAGGTTTAGTCCTGAAAGTATTAAATTTAAAGAGAGTCTGTAAATTGAAAGACTATCTTTAAATTTGAAGATATTTTAGTTTGTTAATTTACAGACTTGTACAAATTAGTGCTTGAAAATAATCCAATAAAAACCGCAACTGCTTGCTTACGTACATTAGGAGCAGCATTCTGCAAAACAAGGGATTTTATTCGTTTGCTAGGATGCTTTCTCCAGTTTTTAAGGAAAATGCTCGGCCAGGCATAGTTCCCTCCCTTCGACCGCAAAAGCTGTTTAACATGTTCGTTCCAAAGGCGATTCGCCCATTAGCATATGCTGCTCAGTAAGTTGTTGGCAAATGTCAATATGGACTAGATGATCTTGCTTTAGCAGCAGAACAATAATTCGCATTATTATAATTCATTCTAATCAGAATCCGCCCAGACTGAACGGCGTGTATACTAGGATTAAAGAAAGGTTTGTGCTGTGGAGGGCTCAACTTTGAAGATGTTTTGTTTGCAGGATCGACATGAAAATAACCTGCATGCAGACTTTTCTCGATATTCCACATAGCATATACACTGTATACAAGATATCGAAATGTGTTTTTAATGTTAAGCACCTTTTTCCACAATCAATATGCCCCAAGTCTGTAAATTTACAGACTAAAATATCTTTTAATTTAACGACAACCTTTAAATTAGATTAACAGACATTCTTTAATTCTTTTCCCTAGACCTATTGATGTTCGGGGTTCTGCCAATATCACCACTGGCATGCCAATGCTGTTCAGAGTTTCACTACTCACACCATTAGCTTTACCAATGGTACCAATATTGCCCACCATTTGCTGCTGTCAGAGAGTGGTTTTTCCCCCTTTCCCCCCGGAAAAATGGCTATAGGAAGGACGACTATATAGTGAATTGTCCGGACCTCATAGAGCCACTTTTCCCCCATAGTCCTTTTTCCCCCACCGAGAAATTGGTTATTAGTGAATTTGGTACGGCTGTCGGCATTTTGCGGAACGGAACGAAATGGAACGGAATGGAACAGAGACATTTCGCGGAATTAATCGCATTAGAAATGTATCAGTACTTCAAGGGAGGTAATAAATGTGATTAATTAAAAAAATCAATATGCAAATTTAGCAACCATATTTTTATAATAATCAATAATTACTAATTTAAGAAATGAAAAGGCTGTGATTTCTTATATGAGAATTGAAATACTAGTACTATTTCTTCTCATCGCAGATATTTATATACGTCACGACACATACGCATGCAAGCTTACAGGAAAATGTACGAACGGGTGTTTTGTCCAGTCATGTTTGATTTAGCAGGCAGTTTATTACATTGAAAATAATAATCGGACGTGTGTCCCGATGGGAGTGGAGCAAACGTCTCCTGCATGAAAGGCAAACACTAGTCCATGCACTCCGCTGCGCGGACGCACAGATGAACGTTTGTACAAACACAAAATTATACAAATTTATGCACACAACCACGTTCATTCACAACTGTTTTAGATTAACTCGGAAAAGCAAAATGCCTGCATGTTTTCCCCAAAATAAAAATAAGACAGACTGATGGACACATGCATGCGGTTCTAGCATCTGTTATCTATCGATATTTTACGGACAGAGTCTCGTATTTCTGTTTCAGTTATGAACCTCACTATTATGATTGGAGAAGGAGCAAATTCCACTATGTAACGTGTTTTCCTGCAATCATTTTACCAGGGGGAAAATCCACTATGGAGGGGAAAAACGGCTATGCAAAAACACCTATAGTAGATTTTCCCCGGGGAAAATTGGCTATATAGTCATATTTCCGGGGGGAAATTCTACTATATAGCCATTTTTCCGGTGGGAAATTCTACTATGGAAAAATCATAGTCATTTTTCCGGGGGGAAAAACTACTAGGGGGGAAAGGCTACTCTCTGACAGCTGCCAATACTGCAGAAAACTTAGGGTGTGAAAAAAATTACCAACACGGGAAAATTGCGTCATTCATTATGGCGATTTACAGAATCCATCATAAACGCTAGAGTTGAAACAGGAGAATAAACATTTTATTTTACCACAATGATGAAAGCAAATTAGAAACGCTAAAATTTTCTAATTACAGAAAAAAACTGGCTCCACAATGGTGCAATTGGCTCCTTGTGTCTACCAATTGTACCACTGGCGCCATTGCCTCTACAAATAGTATCAATGGCACCAGTGGCTGCCGGTGCTGTTCAGGGTTCCACTGTTACCAGTGACATCATTGGCAAAATCACCAATGTGACCATTAGCAGAACCCGAACTTAGCCATCAATTAACAGGTCTACGATAACCATGAATTTTATAGACAGTCTGTAAATTTACAGACTGTCTATAAATTTATGGCTATCCTAGACCTGATTAACACTGGCTTTGTTTACATACAGATTGTAAAATTTCAATTCTTCTTCAGTGTTTCGCATATACTTTTTTATAAGTTTACGTTGATACTAATATGGGAGATTTTTAAGTGGTGAATATGACCCCTTAATTTGTTTGTCTGACCTGTATAGTGGCAACTTACAACCGGAATATATGTACTCCAAAACGCAAAAGAAAGAAAAGAAAAGAAGGAAATACGGAAGTGTTTCATTACTTAGTCAGCTCTCATCTTATCTCAGTTTGATCCCTATCTGCAGAACACGCGAAAATTAATATTAAATCAGGTTAAAAAAGCGAAGACTCGGACCAGAATGCACATCCAGGCTGACATGAATACGTGTATTCTTTTTGCGCTATATAGGCTCCATATAGGATCCCTGGACTGGTTGTTCGAAAATAAGATAATCTAAGTGACAGACTGCATCATCTTTGACCTAAGATACGCTTTTCTCACAGGGCGAGGTGACACAGTGAGTTCTGATACGAACCGGAAATTTTTAGCATATTTAAGACGACAGAAAGTTATATGAGCTTTGCTTTGAGAATATGAAACTGAGATGTCATTTGCGGCGCTGCAATGGGGAGTAACCCCAAACGCTTACATTGTACAGACTCACCAATAAAATTTTAAGCCGCGACACGACAAAACCAACAATGTGGTTGTGCGCCCAGCGAAGACTCAGATCAGCCTGGTCAGCCTCCCAGTTTGATCAGACTCTTCATTAAGTGCCAAAAGGGTAGCTACATGTAAGGGTCAAAGCTACCTCTATGCGGACAGCGAAGAGTTTGATCAGACTGGGAGGATGTCTAGGCTGATCTAAGTCTACGCTGGGCATACAAGCACTTCGTTGGTTTTCTCGTGTCGTGGGCTCAATTTAAACTGATGTCGGAGCAGTATGTCATCTATTGGGCCATCTTTAAAGACAAGTCAGTGATCGTATAGTGTCATAGTTTATTAAAGTTAACTTTTCCGCAACTACCACCAAGGTTCATAATCAATCAAATTCATTGTTGCTTCTTTGTGAATTCCTAGTTACAGACTTATCCTATTCCAAAATCACCGAGCGCGATGCGCTTCTGTTTCATATAATCAACGGTCATGGACTTAATTATCCTAAAGTTCATAGAGCAATTTTCATGGTGATCTTGCTTACATATTCCATGCTATCTCTATGCCTAAAGTGTCATTACCATATAAGTTCATGGAATATACTCTGAATTGCTATTTCTAGGAAATTGTACATGAGCTTATAATTATGAATCATCAATACATTTAGGCCAGTTTAAAATATACTACTTTCCTGAGACAGACCTGGAGCAAAGAATTCTTAGTCCTAATAAAAATGCTAGAAATCTTTTTGCAAGTGCACTCTATGACAGACCTTTAATGGAATTTTTATACTTTTTCAAAATTTAAATTGCCATATATAGTACTTTTGAATACATATAGACACTTTCATTTCTTACTAAACAAGAACTATTCCGAGTCTACCACAAATAATATTGCAAACAAGTAAAATTAAAAAAAAAGCATCCATTACAAATACTCTAAACGTTTAATACACTTTGAAAGTCATAGTTCTAGCCAACTGCTCACTGCTTTATAATATGCTTACTGATCTCATATTATTCTAAATAAGTCCATTAAATATGAATGAACATCTTCTCATGCACTAACAAAGTCTGACTATAACTAAATTAACTCTGAAAGTTTTAAGCACTGTCAAAGTTTAGAGTTCTTCACTGCCATCAGTCGTTGTCCTACAGTCCACCCAAGTGTCATACGGTTGTTTAGAATATGACACACAGACACGGTTGTGTTGGTTGCCTGTTTATACCTGACCATTCGTACCAACTGTCCAAAAATATTTTGACTGCTATCTCAGGATTAAGAACTGTCCCAAAGATCAAATGTATCTTCCCATATTGTCGACGCATGTTGCATTAAAATATATTGCTGCTTCAGCAACCTACATGTATCCTGGTCAGGGCACCAAAAGAAAGATGGCTGTCATACTATTGGGCCATCTTTAAAGACAAGTCAGTGATCGTATAGTGTCATAGTTTATTAAAGTTAACTTTTCCGCAACTACCACCAAGGTTCATAATCAGTCAAATTCATTGTTGCTTCTTTGTGAATTCCTAGTTACAGACTTAAGGTAGACGAATACTGAATAGAAATATTGGCGGGGCATTTAAACCATTATACTGTCTTGATTACCCAAAGAGCTATAAAACATTTGGGTAAGAAAAAAAAATTTCAACGTTTTGTTTTCTTCAAAAAAAAAAACAAACAATATTTTGTATTTCTACATACTTTTTTACACAATTTCTATCAAATTTCATATCTCTAGCACATGAATGCACTTTCATTTCAGCAAATCATATAATCTGTAATATAAGATATTTGAAACAAACTGATAACAAAAAATTGCAGTTTTCTTGTTAATAAGTATATTTTTACATTCTTTAAAAAATGCAAGAAAATTGAATTTCATGAAAAACGTCATGAAAAATATATTCAATCGATGGGGCATGTTTATACATATTATTTTAGTAAAACTTACATCGTATGTTAAAGAATAAAACAAAACAAAAAAAAACAACATTTCACCGTTTCGTGTCCTAGAATAACAATGTTTAAGTTCAAAATATCCCCAAAACAGACTGCCCAAATTCTGCACCTGCTGCAAGCACAGCCGGTCCTTGCCCTATTATTTATTTTCCTGTTATTGGGTTCTACCATAGAGTAATGTCGACAAAAATGCGCAGATGTAGTGGAAACTGTGAAGATCTTGATCATTCTGGTTCCTAAGGAACAGTCTGATCTCGGTTTCCACTGTTTGTACAGACCTATATGCCCGAAAACTTAGGATCTTTACGGTAGACATTGTTAGTGTGTATTATAACTGTATATACTCCACAGTTAATCGATTTGATGATGAACAATAACTCTGTTTTGTTTTTTAAACAAGTAAGAACAGAGTTCTTGCGTATTCATCCACCTTAACCTACAACCAAATCAATAATCCAAAATCCCCGGGCGCGATGCGCTTCTGTTTCATATAATCAAAGGTCATGGGCTTTATTGTCATAAAGTTCATAGAGCAATTTCCATGGTGATATTGCTTACGTATTACATGTTATCTCTATGCCTTAAAGTGTTATTACCAAATAAGTTCATGGCATATATTCTGAATCGCTATTTCTTGGAAATTGTACATGCGCTTATAGTTATGAATCATCAATACATTTAGGCCAGTTTAAAATATATTAGTTTCCAGAGACAGACCTGGAGCAAAGAGTTCTTAGTCCTAATATAAATTCTAGAAAATCTAATTGCAAGTACACTCTGTGACAGATGTTTTCTCTTAAATGTTGTGTCATCCCGAACGTTAAAAGACCCGGTTTTCCTGGGTGCAACGTGCAGCGGCTAAGTGGTTCTGATTACAGATCTGTACAAGTCAGTATCGCTATCTGCCTATAGTTTTATAAAAGACGCCGCGAATCTGTATAATTTGGCTAAGAAATTTGTATTGTGTGGCTAGCTACGGTGTAAGGTGGACTCTTCGATACTATTGAATATTGCCATATTTGTTCCATGATTTTATTTTTCAGATAGAATCTTTTTTTTTTTCAGGGTTATCTGCCCATTGATTAAAAATTTGTTTCTGAGTTTCTGTTGTATATTTTCTCTCCAGAACTTTCAAGAAAATTATATTAAATAAATAAGACGTAAGTAATACATGTAACTGAATAAAAACAATTATATTCAAAACTTTTCTTGGCGACTATGTCTTGTCTTATCTCCACAGGCGAGCAAAATGTGTGATTGCTTTTCATTTCATTTCGTGACGTCCACGTCCCTTGACGTCAACGTCGCTCCACCATAAGGCTCAAAATGTCAGGCACTGCCACATTTATTAGAGTTTGATTAACCACTATTGGAAGTAGTATATTTCAAATCACTTCCATACTTAAAATCATACCCACTGGGCACTCAACCTTAATTCAACCTTGAATCGATCTGGATTCAACGTCATGATGTTGAATCTAGGTTGATTCTATGTTGATTTAAGGTTGTTTAGTTTAGTTTAAACATATTTTATTGCCAAAAACAACTGACAAATGGGTCGGACCACAAGTTGTAACGGCATTAATTACGGTCCTCCCCATGAGAATGCTATACAGAACAGATATAGGCAATGACATACATATAACATAATTTTGAAATTACTGATACTGCTTACCAAAAGGCAATTAGAATGTGAAAAGAAAACGAGTTGGAAAGCAATTATAACACTCAGAACACATCTTTAACATCATAATGTGATGTTTTAAGTTTGTCTCTTAAAAGAAGTGATGGTAAATAATTAATAAATGAGAAGGAAAATAAGTAATATAGATCAATAAACCTGAAATAATAACAGTAAATAATGTAATAACTAACTCAGCATGGTAAAATAATAGAAACAAACTAATATCAATAAATGATAATGATAATAATAATAGTAGGTTGTGTGCCTGCTGGGATATATAGTACCAGCGAGAGTCGTCTGACTTTTTCTGAAACCCTTTTTAGCTACTTTATACAGGTTCATATTTTAGTATGCACAAAGGAGGCGTAAACTACGCCGGCGTAGCTTACGAACGTCGGCGCAACTAAGTCAGTACCACGACTGTATTTTAATCCAAGTGCACCAAGCGATTTGTGATTTTGAAGCTATTTACGACTTCGTTTATGACACGCCTCGGTTGTAGGCTTACGTTTTCTATGTGCGCTCGGCCCGTGATTGAATTTGTGTACATCGTGTACACTGAGAAAACAAATAAAAGAAAAAGTAAACAATCAAACCTGAATGCCTTAAAGTTCCAATGTGACAAGAGTGTGCTCAAAGAAACAGTGTGCTCGGGTGTGCACTGTACCTAATGCAGCAAGGACGATTTTTTTATAAATCGCTGGTCAAAAAAAAAAAAAAAATAAGTTGCTGAAAATGTAGGACAATGCACATCGTTACGAGAAAAGGACAACAACAACCATTTTCAAAGGGCCAAATATTAAAATTTTGTCATCAAAAAGAGTGTTTGGAAGTACATAATATTCTAAGAAGCCGGTCATTTCAAATGGAGCCTTTAGGAATATGCGAACTGTAGAGTCTGCCACCGTGCAATTTGATAAGAGCCTTTACTGTTCACATGAATGATGTTTTTCTTGATTCCGTAAGGTGATACCATTTTTCAGAAATCCGCAATCAGCAATCTTTGGTCGCCCATAGTCTAAGCACCCTCTCAGTTACCCTAGCAGGCACACAACGCTGAATCAACATTGAATCAAAGTTGATTCAACGTTGATTTAAACTGATTCAACGTCGTGTGCCCAGTGGGATGTAAGTATCGTCTGACAGCGGATAATTGAGCTCAAGGGAAACTGACTTTATTATAGAAGAGAAAGTGTTTTTTTTTCTGCTTTTTTTTTTGTTTTGTTTTTTTTACAGCAGTCATCATTTATAATATTTAACTCTGTTGAATGCAATTTGTAAACCTCCCCTACAATACATAAAACTTAAAATATACATAATACATTAAAATACCGTCGCGTGTAAAATAAATAAATACATTCATTAGGATTGAAAATAAATAAATAAATAAATAAATAAATAAATAGTCAAATAAATAAATAGATAAATAAATAATATACTAATAAAAAAATAAATAAATAAATAAATAAATAAATAAATAAATAAATACCATCAGCATCTGCTAGTTTGAGGACTTCAATCAGTGTTATCCCTTTACTTTCAGCCTGAACAAACAATCCAAGGACTGCTAAAGCAAACAAGTGACAGAGAGCCCTCATGGTTCAAGTTTCCTCTCTGCCGAATCCTAGAGTGCGCGAAAAACATGGCCGGGTACGAATATATAGGTCGACGAATGCGGAAGATAATTCATATTTCAGTGAATTACCGTAATTACACTATATATTGGGAAATTAACAAGTTTTACGGTGAATGTGTACATCTGCATGTTTCTCTGCCAACTTTAGAAAGGGAACAAATACTTTTGTAAGTCCCTTATTGTTTGTCTGCACAACAAAACCCTTCTAAAAGAAGCCTTTTTAATGGGGACCAATTCTTGGGGGCAAAAATTACTGCTCCAGGAGTATGTTCTTTCCTTTTAGAGTAGACAGGCGAAAGAGAAAATGGTAGCTTTGCAGCCCCTGAAAGTTTACTTATTCACACTAAATTCTACTCGACGTGGTGTGAAAAAATGTTGGAAGGGGCTGGTGTGTGCGTGTATGTGTCTGTATGGTGGCGGAGGGGGGGAGGGGTTGGGGCGGGGGAGGGGGTGATGGATGATGGATGGATAACTTGTGATTTTACGTCCTTTTCAACAGATGGATGGGTGACCAATAACAAAAGGCTGTGTGCAATGGAATCCTGTAACGATTGGAAAGATGTCCACCTGCAGCGGGAATCGAACTCTGTGTCGCTGGATCAGTAGTCCAGCGCTTTACCCACCGAGGGAAGAAGGGGTAAGGAGATGTGCAGATGTGCTGGGTATGGCAAATGGTACATGCTCCGGTTTAATTGCTTCATAAATACTAGTCTGTTATGGCTTTCAAGGTTCGTTTAGTCGTTTTTGTCCCAGTATCTAGGGACATTATGGCACTTTTGTGAAAAGTACAAAGTACTTAGTATTTGAAGCTTAGGGTGAAGGGGTTCACTTTGTCAGTTTTATTTTTGAATGTCCCCGTTCTCAAGTCAAGTCAAGTCAAGTCAAGTCTGTGGCAAACCTACTTTGTTATAAAAACTTTGCTCGTGTAAACGCGGCCTTATAGTTAGGTTTCCTCAAAGTGATTTTATTGAAGCTCATCCAGTGATATTTGATTTTAAGACGGACGTTACATAAAATATCACAATGTCATTTTAGAAATGGAAAATTGTGTCGCTTGATGAAATTTGATACATTTAAAGTGGAAGAACAAAGTCTGCGTAGAACACAGAAAATTTTGAGTTAGTGAATGATTTCTTTTTACGGAATACAAATTTTCCGACTCTGCCTTATTTTTATTCAATATGCCCAGTCCCTTCTACCTTCTCACGTACTCAAAATCACAAAGATAACACTCTAGAAGCCATCTGTCAGGTGTCATCAGTACTCAATGTGTAATTTATACCGCGAAACCGATGCTAGTGTCATCATTTTATTCTCTCTTTCTTCACTTGATATCGATAAAAAAAAAAAAATAAATAAAAAAAAAGGTGCCAAAAATCAAAAGTATTTCTATTTAATGTGACTTCTCATCTCCTGGCAATCGTGTGTCAGTCATTGTGCGGGCAATTCGTGGGAAAATATTGCACGGTTGCTTGGGGGAAAACTTTAGGTGTATAATAACATTGTTTATAAGATTGTTTACTTTGATAAAACGCTTTTCCAAGTAAATAAACAATTAAATGAATACACTGACAATCAACAATGGACTGATTGTTTCCAAAAGTGAGTATATCCTGCTTCCATCTTTTTTGAAAACCTCTTAAGGTGTATCGGTAAACCTTCATGTTTTTTTTTCATGTTGTTGTTGTTGATTTGGATTTAACAGCCCTTTGAGACAGTATGTCAGTCTATATCGGGCCGTCTCCCAGAAAAGCGAAATATGTTTGCATGTTTTTTCACCATCTTTGCAATGGGGAACAACTTTTGTGACTTCATGTTTGTTTCCGTGGAGAAAGATGGAGCCTTTCCATAATGGGGCCTACTTTTAAAGGAAAGAATTTGGTCCTAGGGGAGCAAATTCTTTCCTTTAAGAGTTGGTCCCCATTGAGAAGGAAGCCAAAAATAAAAATGTCATCGTTTCATCCGCTGAAATTTTACCCATTTATCGGCAGACAGAATTGTTCTCTAAGTGGTTAAGTAGGTTAAAAGCTTCCATCAAAGTCCTTGAGAATCATATTGTTTTGGTAAGTGTTGTGAACTTGGTAAATGTTTCCTACATTGTTCACGTAAGTATCGCGCACGACAATATGCTTCCTCAACTGGCGGACATTGACAAAGTCATTTGCACTGTAACGATTCACCACTCACCCTTTCCCCGCACTTAAGAGCCGGACCGTGAAAACGTTATCGCGAGAGGTTATGTCGCATTGATTTATGGGTATTATCTGTATCAGGATAAGTTGGCGGACAAAGTACCAAAGTAGTCCGAATGAAAACTTCTCAGCTTTCCTCGCGAGAAATGGGACAGACGTGTGCTGAAAGTGCCGACTGTTTGCGACAATACCAGAGCAAAATGTTCTAGATTCTTCCAGATCAAAACACCGCAAATAATCGAGGCATATGCGCTATATGGTACATGTATTTAAACTTACCCCGTATTTTAACTTCTTTGGTTTATTTGATATATGTAAGGTGTATTGTTAACTCCAGTTTTTTTTTTATTCATTATTATTATTATTACTATTATTGTTATTATTATTATTATTATTCGTTTTTAAGGAAACAACATTCATGACTTCCTGTTTGTTTCCACGGACGACAGAGCCATTCCCAAATGGTTTCTACCCAGATAATAGAAATTGCTCCAAGGGGAGCGAATTCTTCCAATAAAGGTTGGTCCCGATTGAGAAGAAAGGCAAATATAAAAAAGGTAGGATTCCTCATCCTGTGTACCTATTCATATTAACAACATATAGCATTACAGGGATACATGTAATCATGGCTAAGCAAACTATTTAGACCGGAATGAGACTATTTATAAAAAGAATAGTCTGACCAGGCCCCGAGGTTATAAAAATTGAGTACATTCTCAAACTCAAAATAAAGCACACTGATTGGCTGTTTCGCAGCATGTGCTCGGAAGCAGCCAATCAGTGTGCTTTATTTTGAGTTTGAGATTATTCACATTTCCATTCCCATCTGGAAAGTAAATCTTTAAACTTCTGCAAATTCACCTTTCCGAAAGCAAGCCTGCTTTAAACAGCCATACATCCCTCCATTTACTGTAAGGTAAAATCTAGGACTAACTGTGGGACATTGAACACGTGCGAATTGTTTGTGGCACTAGGTCACGTGCTAAGATGTCGTCGCATTGGCCATTTATACACTAGTAATTGACTTTTGAGTGATAGTCTGGGTGTGACTCGAAAAAATGAACAGGCGGCACCGGAAGTCAACTTGATTCCATTTAACCCTGGAAAATAATTTTTGTTTGTTGTTTGAATCCAGGGCAAATTAGATGAGAAATCAAAACGAAGTCCTTATAGCAAGCTTAAATTCGGTGTGGAACGGAGAAAATAAAATAAAACAATCCGATTGCGAATGGCTTTTTCTTCTTGAGTGCATGAGAATCCGCATTTATTATGGAAGACATACATAAGTCTTTGTGGTCAATTGGTTAGCTCTTTCGACTTCAGCTTACTTCAACGAGCGGGATCAACTCCTGCTGAGGTGTCAGAGACTTTGTGTGATACAGAGTAGCTAGAAACGCAATGATTCAAATCCTATTCCCTAAGGGAAAGGGAAGGGGACACGTAAATTGACACTAAGACTGAAACTATATATAGGCAAGAGGAAAACAGAGGAACCCAGGGGTGGTGGGGGCTGAATTTGTGACTCAAGACCGGAAATTAAAATTTGAGCCTCGACACGAGAAAACGCACAAAGTGGTTGTGCGCCCAGCGCAGACTAAGATCAGCCTGTGCCTCCGCCCAGTCTGATTCGCTGTCCGCATGGAGCCAGCTTAGACCTTTGGCTACCCTTTAAGCGCAAAGTAAAGACTCAGATCAGACTGGGCAGATGCCCAGGCTGATCCGAGTCTGCGTTGGTTTCACAACAACTTTGTTGTTTTTAGACCCTTGGCTACCCTTTAAGCGCAAAGTGAAGACTCTGTTTAGACTGAGCGGATGCCCAGGCTGATCTGAGTCTGCGCTGGACACACAACCACTTTGTTGGTTTTCTCGTGTCGCGGCTCAAATTTTTTTACATCGTTCGAATTCTAGGATTGCGTTCCAGTGTCCTAATACTACGGGAATGTTCTTACCCTTTTTTTAGGATGGTCCTTTCCTGGTCATCTTAAAAGTGTTAGACATTTGTTGAGTGGCCAAGACGTCTTAGGCACTTCATCCAAGAAGAAAAAAAATCAAGTAATCCAACTCAGACTACTGCTCAAACATCCACAATATCCAAAAAAAAAAAAAAAAAAAAAAAAAAAAAGCCACCATGGAGGGGAAAAACAGCTATACAAAAACACGTACAGTGATTTTTCCCAGGGAAATAGTGATATTTCCGATGGGAATTCTACTATATAGCCATTTTTCCGATGGAAAATTCTACTATTAAAAATCATATCCATTTTCCAGTTGGGGCGTGGGGGGACTACTAGGGGGAAAAGGCTACTCTCTGATAGTGTCCATATACTCCGGGTTATTTCTGTTACATCAGCTCATCTAGGAAGTATGCATAATACGTGTGAGTCAGGCATGTCATGAATTTTTAAAAGCACGTTCATCCTATCAAATTCAGTTTGAAGGAAATTGGGATGGACGCAATCCTATCTACTTCTTCTCCAGTAAAACGACCCTTCTGAAAGATCAAAGGACTAGTCCGAATCAATAGGATCTGATAATATCGTAAAGTTTTGATCGGACACATGTACTTCGCTATGGGTCTACGTGAGAGATTTTATGGAATTTTCACTACCGACTATGCTATGATGAAAAGAGTTGCCTAAGGATTGAATTCGGCTGATTAAGTACATGAAACTTAAAAATCAACGCAGTCTGGCAAAGCGTGCGTACCGTGATTCTTCGGTTATGCGACGTGGGGTTTTCCTTCCAAAACAATCCCAAAAAATCTAGATCATTCTTATAAGAATGATCTTGAATTTTTAGTTCACCCGAGCCAGCGGCTCCGGGGGAGCTTATAAGGTAGGCTGGCTCCGTCGTCCGTACGTCCGTCAACATTTTCAAACAAGTATATCTTTATCGCTACTACGCCAAATTTGATTAAATTCCATGTGTAGCATTATTGGGCAGGGGGGAAGATTAGGCTTTGGGGCACGTCTGGCCAAAACTGTGGTTACCATGACAACCAATAACTCCCACTGACTTATAATGAGAAAAAATGGTGTCTCCAGGTTTTCTCCGTTATTTTTGATCGGATCTTTTTCAGACTTGCAGGGAACGACCTGGCAGGCACAAGAACTGGGACAAATTCGAAATTCAGCCGAATCCGATTTTCTATCCCGGAGTTAGTTGCCCTTGAGCCTTCCTATAAACCTTGTATAAAGAAGATCCTTTGCTTATTAATCTGATGTTTTTCATACTTGCAAGAAACAATGCGGACAGGCAAGAAGTCTTGAATGAGTTCGAATATCAGTCAGATTGGACTTATCATAACAGAGTTACTTGCCCTTAAGCGTCAAAGAAAATAGTGTCTCCAGCTGTTTTCGGTCATTTTTGATAGGCTCTTTTTCAGACTTGCATGGAACGAGAACAGACACAAGAAACCGGGAAATTCAGCTGGATCCGTTCTACCATTGTGGATTTAGTTGCCCTTGAACGATCCCACAGATATTGCATTTGTAAAATCGGTCTCCACATTTTTGGCTCATTTGTTTTAATCGGATGTTTTAGCTCCCTTGAGCCGCAGACTCCCGAGAACCTTACAGTATAGGTAGATTGTCCGTCTTCGTCCGTCGTCTATTGTCCGTCGTCCGTCACTTTTTTGAGCGACTTCTTCTCAAAAACTTCTGGGCGGATCCAAGTGAAATTTTATGTGGAGACTCCACGCAAAAGAAGAACAAAAGTTTATAACTTTGGTTGCGATCCGTCAACTACGCTGGGAGCTAGGGCAGATAACTCTGTTTTAACAAAAAAAAAAAAAAAAAAAAAAAAAAAAAAAAACAAGAAAAAAAGACCCAAAAAACTTTTTACTCCAAAACCAGAAATGCCAACGAGCTAAAATCGTGGAAGCCAGTCCACTCAAGTTTGTTAAAATCAGAAACACTTCTATTTCCGTTTGGTCCCGAGGCAGGGCCATGAACTTTGTAAAAATCAGGATAGAAAATCCCATAGACTTACAATGGGAGTTTCAAATGATATTTTATGTCACTTTCTTGAGCGATTTCTTCTTTAAAACTTCTGGGCGGATCAAAGTGAAATTTTATATGCAGACTTCTGGTATAGGGGGAACAATAATACATGTATGTCTCTTTGGTCATGATCAGTCCTCTACGCTCAGAGCTAGGGCAGATAGCTCTGTTTTTTTTTTTTTTTTTTTTGGTTACTTTTGAAACTTCATCAATAGGACAGGCATAAAATCAGTCATAAAATCTCAGACAAATTTGAAATTCGGTGTTATTGTACAATTCACCTTACCCTTTGCCTTGAGTGCTGCGGTGAATTTACTCAGGTGAGCAACAGGACCAATGGTCCTCTTTAGAACAGAAAAAACCATGTCACGGCAGAGTTTCATAAGACAGACTGGGTTATATTTTGGATTATTCTAGAGATGGGAAAACTTCGTATTGTAGCCGAATACATACGGCAGTCAAGACCCTGCAGGAGGTCTCGAGCCTCCCATTTCCTTGACATATTTGGAAATGTATCCTTTGAAATACAGTTACATAGCATTTTCGTCAAGTATCACTAACATCTCACATCCCTTCAAATATTTAATCCCACTGGGCACATAACGTTGAATCAACATTGAATCAACGTTGATTCAACGTCATGACGTTGAATCAACGTTGATTCAACGTTGATTCAATGTTGTGTGCCTGCTGGGAATGCTATATGTCAGCTTCTGTCTCGTCGAGGCCAATATATCAAATTCTCAATAATTTATACAATAGTGTATGATTCATCATTTTTATAGATTAAAAACTTTTGCAGAATAAATTTCCCGTCTAGAAACTCATATGAAAATGAAGTCAGAAAAATACCATAAAATTCGAAATAGTAGACAGATAGAGAGGAGTCATGGTCAAGTGGTTAGAGACGCTCGGTTATGGTGCAGAAAGTCGCCGGAAGGTCGTTATATGAGCCGCGACACGACAAAACCAACAATGTGGTTGTGCGCCCAGCGCAGACTCAGATCAGCCTGGGCGTCCGCCCAGTCTGATCAGAGTCTTCGCTGTCCGCATGAATGTAGCTTAGACCCTTTCCTATACTTTAAGCGCTTAGCGAAAAGTCTGATCAGACTGGGCGACTGCCAAGGCTGATCTGAGTCTGCACTGGGCGCACAACCACGTTGTTGGTTTTGTCGTGTCGCGGCTCATATCGAAGCTGGGTTTCGCTATCCGACGATTGGAAAACTCTCTCTGTCAACCCAGCAGTTAATGGGTACCTGCTTGTAATCATGGAAAGATTAGGCAGAGAAAGGAGAAGGATTGGCTCCGTCTTTTATATGCTGTGCCCAAGACACAGTGGGCCTCTAACCCCCACTACCTTTACGGTTGCTAGACTATGGGAAACCTAAGACAGATAAGCTTGAACATACAGTGCTAACCCAGGTCAGACTGCTCTTGTTCGCCACTCCATCTTCATCTTTTAGAGGTACATGTATTACTGCACAGAAAAAACTTAAATTTTAGGACAATTACAGTAATTATTTAAAGTGTCCTATCATTTTCGACCTTTTACGGTATCACATGTGCAAACAGAGACGATTCAGCCTGTGCATCTGCGCAGTCTGATCAGAGTCTGCCCTGTGCATCAAGAAAACGACCCTAAAAATTCTTAAAATGGGGCCCCTAAAATAATACCAGTTTTTTCCCTAAAAACGCAGGAACGAGTTCAAAAGATGTAGATAGAATGGAAACAGTGTAGACCCTAATCAGACTGTTCCATCGAAAAGTAGTCTGATCTGGGTCTGCACTGTTTGCTCAGACCTATATGTCCCAATACTTAGAAGTTTAACGGCATGGCCCCAGTTGAACTATAGGTGTATGGGTACTGTCAGAGAGTGGTTTTTCCCCCTTCCCCCCCGGAAAAATGGCTATAGGAAGGAAAACTATATAGTGGATTGTCCGGACCTCATAGAGCCACTTTTCCCCCATAGTCCTTTTCCCCCCACCGGGAAATTGGCTATTAATGAATTTTGTATGGCTGTTGGTATTTTGCGGAACGGAACGAAACGGAACGGAATGGAATAGAGACATTTCACGGAATTTATCGCAAATAGAAATGCATGAGTTTTATAACGTAGGTAATAAACGTGATTAATTCCAAAAAATCAATATGCAAATTTAGCAACCATATTTTTTTATAATAATCAGTCATTACTAATTTAAGAAACACGTAAGTGAGCCACTTGGGTAACGCGTAATCAACGTCGATATGAGCTACTACTACTACACTTGGGTAACGTCGATAAGAGAATTGAACAGAACTGAACTGAAGTTGTGATTTCTTCCCATCACAGATATTTATATAGGTACACATACGCATGCAAGCTTACTGGAAGATGTACGAACGGGTGTTTTGTCCAGTTATGTTTGATTTAGCAGGCAGTTTGTTACTTTGAAAATAATGATCGGACGTGTGTCCCGGTGGAAGTCGAGCCCACGACTCCTGCATGAAAGGCGAACACTAGTCCGGACACTCCGCTGCGCGCACGCACAGATGAACGCTTGTACAAACACAAACGTATACAAATTTATGCACACAAACACGTACGCTCATAGCCGTTTTTGGCTAACATGGAAAAGCATAATGGTTGCCTGTTTAACCAAAACAAAAATAAGACAGACTGATGGACACATGCATGCGGTTCTAGCATCTGTTATCCATTGATGAAGGAGAAAATTCCAATATGTAGCGTGTTTTCATGCAATCATATTACCAGGGGGAAAATCCACTATAGAGGGGAAAAACGGCTATGCAAAAACACCTGTAGTAGATTTTCCGCGGGGAAAATTGGCTATATAGTCATATTTCCGGGGGGGGGGGGGGAGGGAGGGGGGGGAGGATTCTACTATATAGCCATTTTTCCGGTGGGAAATTCTACTATGGAAAAATCATATCATTTTTCCGGGGGGGGGGGGGGGGGACTACAAGGGGGGAAAAGCTACTCTCTGACAGGTACACCTCTATATTTTTCAGCCATTTCAACTTTTGTTTCTTCCTGTTTGCTTTCCTGGGAGACAAATCCTTCCAAAAAACGGGACTTCTCTTGAAATAATCTGATCTAGAGGTGCAAATTCATTTGTTTAAGAGTTGACACCTAATGAGAAGGGAGACGAAAATGAAAAGATTAGAGTTGCTTCCCCTTAAAGTGTACCCATATACCATTGTCGGAATATGCGTAGCTGCTCAGTCTGATTTTAGTCTTGGCTGTGTCCATATGAGCTGTGACACGAGAAAACCAACAAAATGGCATGTGTGCCCAGAGAAGACTCAGATCAGCCTGGGCATCCGCCAGTTTGATCCGAGTCTTCGCTGTCCGCAAGGTGCTAGCCTAAACACTTAGCTACACTTTAAGCGCACATCGTTGACTGTGATCAGACTGGGCGGATCTTAATCTTCGCTGGGCGCACATGCCACTTTGTTGGTTTTCTCGTGTCGCGGCAGATATAATTTAAAGTTCTTGTACTCATGCAAGTTGTTCATTGTGATATGAATTTCCCCTTATCAGTTAAATCAATAATTTATTTATATATTCTGATGAGTTTCATATAATTTCACGTTTTTTTTATAACTTCCTCATGACTGTGAGAGGCGCCGTAGTCCACGAGGGTAATACCAATATTTGGCAACCAGTGCTTTTGACCGAGTCAGTCAATTACCATAATTGCAAAAGTGGCTGTCGACCGAGACAATCGACAGCAGTATCAGCTCGGTCGACAGCCATTAACAATAGTACCATTTACCGTTATTGGTAAAGCCATTTTGTATAGTACAGACTCGGTCGAAAGCACAGGTAGCCAAATTGGTATTACCCCCATGTAGTCCAGTGGTTGGTGAGTAGAGACGTTTGATTATGGTGCAGAAGGACGCGGGCTCAAATCCAGGTTGGGCCAGTCGGCGACTGTAAATCTCTCTGTCGGTCAACCCAGCAGTATCTTTTTCGAATCAACGAAGGATAAGGCCCAAACTCATTAAGAAACAGGCGTATATTGTCTCGCTTGCGGGGCTCTTTTTAGATATTTTTCTGCCTTCATGAATCTGTTTTTAGTTTTTCTCTGTCTTGGATATTGTTATGCACTGGCTTCTTTGAGTGAAGGTACCCAAAAATTGTCATTTTATTTTCGATCGGGCAACAAATGCTACATTTAGTAACAATTTGCTGTAAACAGCTAAAAGTCAGGCTGTTGTCCGATCGGGCATGAGGATCTAACATGACAGCACACGTATTATTGAATCTATTAAACGAGTTGGGGAAAAGATAAGATGCGAGGCATAGATGCGAGGCCTATCGTTTTTCTCCAACGGGTTTAATAAATTCAATAATTCAGGAGCACAAATGCAAGATTCTATTTATCATATGACGCTAAAATCGCATTTTATCAGCAACTTTTGCACTAAAACGTCACCATTTCGCCATTAGAAAACGGGACGTTTTTGTGGACGTCAACGCATAACGTTACGACGTAAATTGCATATTTAATCCACTAGTTGATTATCGTTTTTAATATTATACAATTATTGACCTTTGTTGAGTAGAATATGCAGTTTTATTGACCTGCTAACATCATATTGACCGACGCGAAGCGGAGGTCAATATGTTATGTTTGCAGGTCAATAAAACTGCATATTCACCGAAACAAAGGTCAGCAATTGTTTTATTATATGATGATTCTAAATGCAGTTTCCTTTGATATTTATGATGGTACTACGAGTACATGGTATTATCTCGCGACGTTACGCCATTAACATTAACGTACACCAGACGTTACGTCACGAAAATACGACGAAGTCAGCGTTAAAGTAATATTCACTGACTGACTGGCCGGTGAATATCGCAAAATATTGACCGGCACGTGACGTCAAATCAGCCAATGAAATTGTGCGTTACATATTGGTCATATAATAAATGGCTTTATTACACTCTCAGATTCGACGTCATGTAATAAATATTTTTTCGTTAAAATCTTAGTGTGCCTTGGCTTTGGATTGCGCAACAAATGATGTTCTGAAGCATGCCGAAATCTGATTTTCTTTTACATTTCGAAGGCAGATACGTGTATTTTGGAAAGATTTCCATCTCTCTCTCTCTCCCCCCTCCCCCCCCACCCCGCGCCGCCCTAAAAAATACCTTTTGATACTACACTCAAATATCATAATATCTGAATAAGTACTTAATAAAATCGATTGGTTTTGAAGCAAGGATGAGTAACACTGTCCCCCATCCCCACTTGAACTGACATATCATCTCGTCCTTTTTTGTCTGTGTGTTTGTCTGTCCGTCCGTCTGTCTGTTGAAGTAGCTGCCTGTCCGTCACATATCGTGTCCCCTTGCAACATTTATAAAGAATTATTAGACGACGCGCAGAGAACAAGAACAATATTAAGTTCTGAATAGTAACATCCTTTGGAAGCAAGGAATTCATCAAAGAACAGAAAATAGCAGACTCGGTTTAATTGAGTCTGTTCATGACCAGTACACTTTGACGCAATTATGCAACTTTGTATTTCTATTATGGAAATCATGTCCGCTTAAAAACTACTGAAAATATTTTCATGAAACTACAAACATAATGTTATATATACTGAACAAAAGTGAAAACGCTACACGTGATTTTTCTTCTAATTTTCTGTTTTTATGGAGCCAGAAGAATTAATGAATAAGAATGCATTTTAAAGCTACATGCATGTGTAAGGCCAAGATACTAGAGTAAAACTGTAAAAGCCATTTCAGATAAAGCGAACACATTTCAAAGTGGAAAGGGGTCCAGTTTTTTTCGGTGCAAATAAAGGAAGTCGATCTGTCATTTAACACTTGATTAAAAACACGGAATACACCGTACAGTTATCCTTATTTTAGCTTAGGCACACAATCAGTGTTCCAGAAATGTCAAAAACGAAAGCACACATCAGTATGCGCTTTCATGCCTTTGAAAACCAGTGTTAAAATATCGCTATTTCTTCGAAAACACAGTAAGAAACTTGATAAATGGAAATTACCATAAGAAATTAACTTGAGGTTCACTCAAATATTGTCTCATTTGTCTTTGAAACTAACGATGGGTAAAATGCATGATGTACTGTGCAACAACAACACGAAATACGTTGTTCAAAAAAGTAATAAACAAAGGAATAATCGAAAATTAAAAATCACTATATTTTTAATTGAAAGGGAGATAATTTGTAATTTTGAAAAATAAAGCTGTTATTTCCTAGTTTTCTGGGTAACACTTATGAGTATTTTTTTTGCTTTTTCTACCACTCTGGATGCAACGTTTTAGAGCAACAATAAACTGTGCATTTGCGCATGCGCATAATTGATGTATGACAATATAGGCTAAAATCGAGTAAGGGAGGGTAACTCTGTTACGAAAAGTATCAGATGCATTATTTTAAAGACATTCGTTTGCTTACTGTCTCGCACGACCAAAAGTATATATCCAGGCATTAAAAGTAGCATTATGTTAGTTTCAAACTGTCATCTATAATGTAGCGTTTTCACTTTTGCTCAGTATATATAGAAATAGTGTCCGCATGCCCTTTTGTAATCTTTAGTATGGACTAGATAAGAGCCCGCGCAAGCGCGGAAATATTTCATGATGGTCAAGTTTGTATAAAAAAGCGAGTTTTAATTTTTCAATGTAAATGGCCTCAGGCCCAGGTGAAGATATGACCTTTACCATGAATACTCACTAAAGCTTCATTTACCTAATTAGTCGTCTGCATCTACAAACTTTCAGGTAGCAGACTGCATTGTTTCTCAAAAATTCAACTTTCTTTCACTTTTTCATATAGAAAAACCTAAGTGACTCAAAGGTTGACCTTGCCGTAAAATAGATCAAGGTCATCCCAGGGTCACCATTTATATAAATTTTGTTGAGCTTTTGAGTCCTTGATGCGACATGCTAAGTTTCAAAATCATAGGATTTGTGGTTCTCGGGGAGAAGATTTTTGAAATTTTTCACCATAATAAATGGTTGCCATCTTGGTTATGTGGCCTGTCCTGGGTATTTTTTTTCTGGAAAAAATTGGGTCCTGGAACGTTTTGGGGGGAAATATTCAAGCCCTCTGAAGACTGAAGGCTTATTTAGCTTCGTTGAATCATTGAAATTGATTTGCCTGCTTCGCTCGGAAAATGCCCTTTCTTACCTGGCGCATGTGTGTTAACCTTAGACATTTTTAATTTTGTCTTTTCGAAAGTTCAGTTCAGTTTGAATTCTAACGACGTTCCCCAAGTGGCTCAGCGGCACGTAACCATAGCCGCACACACTTGGAGCCGTGTGTCCGTCCAACTTTTCGAAAGACCATGTGGGTTGAGCTTTATCCTTCAATGGGCGAGTTCGATTGGCTACTCGTATTGACTATCGTTCTGAAAGAAAATGGGTCGTTTCGAGCCAGGGCCGTCGGGACTATGACCATTTAGTTCTTCATCCGTTTAGACATATGAGCAAAAATACAAAAATAAATCGTTATTTATGGGGAAGGACGTACGTTCATGGGTCGGATTTTTGCATTAGAACCTGCTAAATTTGGACTTGCTAAGCAGAGCGCCGATATAACGACGCAGAACCGAAACGACCGGATTAATTTAAAACGTGTATTCGAGTACACGATAATTTCACTCGAATGCACCCATTGTTGACGAATAGTCGAAGTGTCTCGAAAAATACTTAGGAGAATTTAAAATGAACGACGAATTTAATTCCCAAATTCTTTAAATCTACGTGAAACTAAAACACACGCTAACCGAAATTATCAATGATAGCAATATGCGAAAGAACCAGTATAGAAATTGCACTTGAAAATGCCACCAATTTTGCAGTTTATGCGTTACTTCGTTTATTTAGTATTATAGATATCGTGTCCACTCTATAGAAGAGACTTAATCATTGAAACTTACACGCAAGACTTAGAATGGACTGTAGTTCTCTAAACTCTCATCTTTACAGGAAAAATATCGTAGATACTCCTTCATGCACTTGTGGGGGGTTCGAAAGTTCTTATCACTTCTTTTTTCAGTGCCAGAAGTATACAAATATCAGAAATACCTATTTACAAGACGAAGTTCTTCATTATAATGTTCACGACCTTCTTTTCGGCGTAGAAAATGCTCCTGGGGCCTGTTTCACAAAAATTTACAGTACGATGAATCGTGCGATAATCGTACGTTTGGTCGTACGAGAATCGCACGATTCTCGCACGATCGTTTCATAAAATCATCGTACGACAGATAGTACGATTCTCGTAGGATTTTAGTTATACGATGGATCGCAGACGTGATGTGTATTAGCTTTGACAGATGTGTATTGGGTTTTATAAACACAAAAAGTAGCGATTTGTAATACAACGCAATCATGTCAAAGAAAATGGTCAACAGGACCTCCAATGAGGTTAAAGCCCTTCTCACTGAAGCAAGGAAGATGGATGGATGGATGCCTTGCGATTTTACGTCCGTTTCAACAGCATTTCAGTCGTATCAGGACGGTGGAAGGGTGATAATGAAAGGTTATGTGCAATGGAACCCTGTTTACGATTGAAACGATTTCCGCCTCCGGAAACGACCTCAGGACCGCTTGATCAGCAGGCCAGCGCTTAAACCACTGTGCTTCTAAGTAAACATGGACGACTCCTAACCAAAGACACGAAGGATCGCACCTGGGAAGTGTTCAGTCCAAGGTTTAAAGTTTTTTATCCTTAGTTGCAGATCTTCAAAATCAAGATAAGTAGTAAAGGGTGTCACTACATAGTGACACCCTTTACTTCTAAGATATGAAAACAAAATTCCAATAAATTCATTTTACAAAAGTGGGGATTGGAGATCCAAAACCTAGGACTGAACCTCTAAAAACAAGGCTGAAATTCATTGTGCATTGGCTTGCCATGCCCTCCCTCGATTTTCGAATTACAGTTTTGAGAAAGAAGTTCCGAGGAATTAAACTCGGGTCTTTTTATTTTGCCAAATGCTGTCTGTGATTGTATCAGCTCTTTCAGACTTGCGCACTGCAGAACCTTGTGGTCAACGCAATAATTCGCTTGTATAGTATAGCAAGCCAAATTTCGCATTCTCAATTTTAGGTGTTAAGTTTTCAATCCTTTATTTTAACTTCAAAACTAATTTTTGAAAATTGAAATTTTCTATAATCGTTTTTACAAATCCGGGTATTGAAATCATATTTGAAACCTATGACTGAACTGAAACCAAGGTTTGAAGCTCAACTTAGGGTAAAATTTCTTAAACCTAGTTTAAAGATTTATTGTGCATTTGGCGTGCCATACCGTTGAACACAAACATGCAGTCTCCTCAGATCAGAGATCACCTAATTAGAGGTTCAAAGAGTCCTAAAACCTCCCATTTTCTTGTAAGATAATTTCTCTCTATAAGAACAAATGCTGCCGTAATGATTTTGAGAATAGTAATAAATTGCAGGTAAATTATCCCGCCAGAATCGCACGACAATCGTACGATAATCGTACAGGAAAAACTTCACTCAAAATCACCCTTAGGTGATTTATCATAAATTTGGAATTTTGTTAATTGGCTGATTTGCTCAAAACTTGGTATATGCTTTTCAGAAAGACAGTAGATAAATGTAATCTATTCAAAAGTTGAGTATGAGTATGTTGTGCGATGAAAGAGGAGAAAAAGTGAAATTTACGACTGCCCTTTAGGTATCGTAGATTTGATCGTAAATTGAGTTCTACGAGGACAATAGTGAAACCGAGATTTTTTTCATGAAAGCGATTTTTGGTCGTAAGATTCTCGTACGATCATCTTACGACGAATTTCAATCGTACGATTCGTTGTGAACCAGGCCCGATATAGAAAATGAAACCTTGTTTATCAAAGTTCAGCATTATATTATAAATTCTAAAAGATTTAGCTAACTCCAAAAGGAACACATATAGTATACCATGTACGTATTCGGCTAGTTGTAACATTTGAAGTGCAGAAATATGGCAGAATCAAAGCAGAGTTCGCAGCAGTTCTTTTCTTCTTTACTTGTTACTGTGAACCACTGTACGCAAACTTTACTGTGTTGTACTGTTATTTTGTCTAAGTTTGAATTAGATTCAATCCTGTTTTGTATATTATTTACAAATATGGTAGAATCAGAGCAGAGTTCGCAGCAGTTCTTTTCTTCTTTATTTGTTACTGTGAACCATTGTACGCAAACTTTACTGTGTTGTACTGTTATTTTGTCTAAGTTTGAATTAGATTCAATCCTGTTTTGTATATTATTTACAAATATGACTCTTTCGCCTAATGTATTATATATAATATAAACAATGTTATGTTACACATGATACTCTCTCTCTCTCTCTCTCTCTCTCTCTCTCTCTCTCTGTTTTCTTTTTTCTTGCTTTCCAATCATTCTGTTTAACATTCTACTCCAGTTATTCATTTATTTTTCCTCTTTGTGTTAACAGTTCTTTATCGAGATGTACATGCACCACAAGTCACAGATAAATGTTAGCACTCATCCACAAATGCCGTAGTTTGTTGATGATGTGGCAGGAAATGACATTTATAAGCTCAAAACTTACAGCCAGATCCTGGAATGTATAAAACTGTATATTGATATACTTATGTTGTAACTGATAAATAAAATATTGTTTAAACCAATCATTGAAACTTGATATAAATATAAGGCATCATAGATCTGGCGATGTGCAGAGAATAAAAACGATAACACTAACTTATATTCATAGTGGAATTATGCCCCTTTGTAATGTTTAGCATGGAAAAAGTGTCCGCGCTGTAACTTAAAAAACCGTAAAAGATAGTTTCACGAAATTTAAACTGTTCACTGTTTATAAGCTATAGATTTAAAATTCAGGATGCAGATTTGAAGGTGTATAGTTAAAAAAAAAGAACTATTTGCTAAATTCTAAACAGCGATGTGATAATCAGAATATTGACTTAGTCGACAAATGAAGACATAATTGAGCCGTGACACGATGAAACCAACAAAGTGGCTGTGCGCCCAGTGCAGACTCAGCTCAGGCCGGGCATTCGCCCAGTCTGATCAGACTCTCCGCTAAGCACTTAAGAGGTAGAAGGGTCTATGCTGCCTCTGTGCGAACAGCGAAGACTTTGATCAGACTGGGCGGATGCCCAGGCTGATCTGAGTCTGCGCTGGCCACACAACCACTTTGTTGCTTTTCTCGTGTCGCGGCTCAATTATATGTAAAGGTAACTACAAAGTATGCTTGCTTGGTTTCATATGATGCACATACGATTATTTAGGTTATATCGTAGATATGGGTGTCTTGCCTTAATCACGCATGACTGATTTTGATACAGCTAAAAAAGTAAAGTTAAAGCGTAGACGCCCGAAATACAATCAAACTCGCTTCACTGAACAAGTCACTGGTGCGTATTCACGCGAATCAGAAAACATAAACTTGGGTTTTGCCTTTTGGTCTCTGGGAAAGCACATCAGTAAATTACATTTTAAATTATATTTATTTATTGATCTTTTAATTTTTTATTTGTTATTGCTGATTTTTTTCATGCTCCTTATCATTACTATCATTATATTTACTGGATTTCCATTTATTTATTTTTAATTATTTATTTACTGGTTTATTGATTTTACTGATTTTTATTAAAGCAAAACACTCACTTAAATAAAAATTGTTTCAAATTGTAGAACTTCAAGAACGATTATTTTTGTTGAAAAATTCATGAATAAGAAACCGGCGAACATATGTTAAACAAAGTTAGCAACATCAGAACACAATGCTTTTGGATGATTAACGATCTTTAACGACAGAATACGAAGTTTGCCAATGACTGACGATGTTTAATGGAATATAATGAGATTTGCCAATGTTTGTCGACATGTTCAACGACGTAGTCGCACGATCGCAAAACGCTCGCTGTTGATCGTTGTACTGGTACCAAGCTATACACAATTTATGTAGCTTGATACCAATACATGGCTCAACAGTGAGCGCTCGACGAGCGCCAACGTTATTGAACTAATATGCCTCAGACTGATTATAGATGAATGGATGGCTGTGATTCTGCGTCCTTTTTAACAGTGTTTCAGTCATATCAGGACCATCAGAAGATGCTAATGAAAGGCTGGGTGCAATGGAATCCCGTTTACGTTTGGAAAGAATACCGTCTTAAGCGGTAATTGAACCCGAGGCCGCTAGATCTTAACTCTTCGAGCCACTGGGGCTCCGGATGTGGTTCTGGTAAACACGTACCGGTATACAGAAGAAAAATTGAGTGTCCGCATCCTTAAGTTAAGAAGGGGTGCATCTGAAAATCATAATAATCGGGATTGCATATTAGGGTATGTTAAATGATTTGCTTTTGTTTCCTTTTTATTGGAAATATTCCTAACTTTCTTGTCAATTAAGACTTATAAATTCTCATCAAGTGCCTTGTTTCTACATTGCTATTATTTTAAATGTATGAAGGGTCCATTGGTTAAACATCGCAAAAAGTAGGAATTGCATGAGTCCCCTGTCAAAAGAAAGGGTTAAGTTTAGTTTAAACATATTTAATTGCCATATTGTTTTGCAACGAGGTTGGGCCACAAGTTCTACCAACATTAGTCACGGCCCTACCCCTACAATACCAATAAGGTGAACAAAGAAAGAAACTTTTAAGCACGTGCGAACAGCGAATATTAAAATCAGTATGTGCATTCGCGCTGTCTAAATAGCTGGTATGGGTCTTAATTATTTCCTGAACCAACATCATGTGAACAAATAGATGGAACAGAAAGCGCAGATAGACACACTATTAGATGTTGTTATTCAGGACTAAACAAAAAATATTGTTTTGTTACGTGCCTGTTGAGTCCTACTTGTTCGAGTGAGGCCACAGTCGCTGGGTGCCAAATCATATGGGGCATACATGTATAACCTCATTATATGTAGTTGTGTTTTGCGTTGAACATGTACAGTTTTGCTGGTTTGATAAGGCGGACGACACCGCCGACGTTCGGTGGCACTGCAATCACCAACCGCTACCTTGATACTACTATTCCAGTTCAGGAAAGCCATTGGGTGCATGTTTCTCAGTGTATTTACTTAAAGAAATTGATTGGACATATGCCCCCGCGGGCCGGTAGAAGCCGAGACCACAAGTTATTGGCCAAGCCATTTGCTTTGGTAATTTGTGTCTAATGCAGCAACATCTTTTATAGGGCCTAATTATGGCCGCCTGTCTTTTCTTCTTTTTCTTCGCCATTTTTATAAAGGGAAATAGCTTTTATGAGTTTCTGTTTCCTTCCCTGGACGGACATAGCCCTTCTCACGAGTGGTTAACTCTTTAAAGGAAAGAATTTGCTCCTACGGGATCCCTTGTATGAGATGCTAGACGCAGGGAGACGCGTGGTCGAGTGTTTAGAGGCGCTTGGTTATGGTCGCAGGTTCGAATCGCCATGCGACAGCCGATGACTGCAAATTCTTTCCTTTAAGAATTGAACCCCATTAAGACGGTAGATAAAAATGAATACGCCTTGTGTTACTGCCCCTGCAAGTGTTCCCATTCGCCTTAAGGGCTCAAGTGTGTTTTTGTCTGTTTTATTATTATAGCATTATTATTGTTATTATCTGTCTTTCTTTGCCGGGCCGCGTAGCGCTATCGGTTGGGCACCTGACTCATAAGTCAGAGGTCACCTGTGTTCGATAACCGGTCTGACCACATACTTTCGCTTCTCCTTCCGCTGATTCAAGAAGAGCAGTTGTCAGTTACTGGCGAAAGTATGTGCACTTAGCACTGGTTTACCGCTGAGGAGGTCTAAGCCTGCCCAGAAATAGTATGGTTATGGACCGTCCCGGCATGACCATAGCTGTTTAGCGTGGACGTAATGAACTGATCAATCAGTCAAAATCTGTCTTTCTTTTTGTTAAATTTATTTTAATAATAATTTTCTTCTCCGAAATTCCTAATACCGGTATAATGCCAATGGTGTAGGCCCTGACCAGACGTTTTGCAGTATCTGATCTGGGTCTACACTATAATTTGCCAAGATTCCTTTTATGAGATGCTAGACACAGGAAGGCGCGTGGTCGAGTACTAGGAGACGCTTGGTTATGGTCTCAGGTTCGCATCGCCATTCGGCAAGCCGGCGACTGGAAACTCTCTCTCTCTCTCTCTCTCTCTCTCTCTCTCTCTCTCTCTCTCTCTCTACTGCCTCTACGGTCACTAAGCTACGGGAAACCGGGCATTGATGATGTACTATTTTTTACAGGTACATGTAGCATTCAAACAAATAAGGAAGATTCCCCAGCAATCGCTTGAAGAATCATTTTTTCACGGGCTGTGACTTTAAAATTAATTTTGAACGTATATAAATGAGAACAGTTTTTATGCTCTTTACCCTGATAAAAGTAGTGTGTTACATCAAAAGGACACATGAACTTAGTCATTCGTAAACCATGAATAGGCAGAGCAGCCTGTGAATACGTGCAGTTTGATCAGAACATGCACATGCCAGCTTTTTTAATAAAGCAGGATCAAATATCGTCAAATAAAACGGCGCATGGTCTGATCTTACTGGATATGTGCAAAAATGGGCGTGGTCTGCAGTTCACAGTTATCCTGTGACAGGTTTTCTCACGATGTTACACGCAAGTTTGATATTTTTTCTTCAATATAAATCACTGAAAGCTTTTGCTCAAGGTAGATGGATAAATCTTCCGTTTCCCACCATTTTCAAAGGGAAATTACTTCTCACGACGAGACTAAACTGTCAGAGAGTAGCTTTTCCCCCCAAGTAGTTTTCCCCCCGGAAAAATGACTATGATTTTTCCATAGTAGATTTTCCCACCGGAAAAAATGGCTATATAGTAGAATTTCCCCCCGGAAATATGACTATATAGCCAATTTTCCCCGGGGAAAATCTACTATACGTGTTTTTGCATAGCCGTTTTCCCCTCTATAGTGGATTTTCCCCCTGGTCCTGAATATGATTGCAGGAAAACACGCTACATAGTGGAATTTGCTCCTTCTCCAATTATAATAGTGAGGTTCATAACTGAAACAGAAATACGAGTATCTGTCCGTAAAATACCGATGGATAACAGATGCTAGAACCGCATGCAAGTGTCCATCAGTCTGTCTTTTTTTTGTTTTGGGGAAAACAGGTAGGCATTTTGCTTTTCCATGTTAGCCTAAAACGGATTTGAGTGTAACGTTACATGGCTGTGTGCATAAATTTGTATAATTTTGTGTTTGTACAAGCGTTCATCTGTGCGTGAGCGCAGCGGAGTGCCTGGACTAGTGTTCGCCTTTCATGCAGGAGTCGCGGGCTAGGCTCCTATTGATTATGATTTTCAATTGTAATAAACTCCCTGCTAACTCAAAGATGACAAAGCACCCGTTCGTACATCTTCCTGTAAGCTTGCATGCGTATCGTGTGTGAGTATATATATCTGCGATAGGAATAAATCACACCCTGCTCGTAAAATAAATTAGTAATTATTGATTATTATAAAAATATGGTTGCTAAATTTGCATATTGATTTTTTTTAATCAATCGCGTTTATTACCTTCCTTGAAGTACTGATACAATTTTTTTGCGATTAAGTTCGTAAAATGTCTCTGTTCCATTTCGTTCCGTTCCGCAAAATACCAATAGCGATACCAAATTCACTAATAGCCAATTTCCCGGTGGGGGAAAAAGGACTATGGGGGAAAAGTGGCTCTATGAGGTCAGGACAATCCACTATATAGCCGTCCCTCCTATAGCCATTTTTCCAGGGGGAAAGGGAGAAAAACCACTCTCTGACATAAACAACGTCGCTTAAAATTAATTATACACAAGTTTGGTATCTTCGTAAATAATAAGTCTTATTAATAAAACTCACCAAGTGCACCAACTGTCTTTATTTAAAGCGAACAGAGACACCGCCACCTTTGTTTTATACGCCATTTAAATAAAAAACTTTTGTGACTTTCTGGTTGGTTCTCAGCTCAAAGCAGCCCTTCCGAAATGGGAATTATTCTTAGGTCTAAAGGAAAGCATCTGCCTCTCGAGGTCAGTGGCTACGTACACGTTAATGGCGAAGATACTGTGCTTTTTTGCATTTCGCCTCCTTTCCTAATGGGGTCAACTCTTAATGGAAAGGAGCAAATTCTTTCTTTTAAGTGTAGACCAAATGTTAGAAGTTCAGTTTTTAGCTCGCCTGAACGAAAATTCAGGAAGAGCTATTGTTGTCACCCTGGCGTCGGCGTTAGCGTCAGCGTCCGCATCCGCGTCCGCGTCCGCGTCAGCATCCGTGTCCGCGTCCGCGTCCAGATTGGATGTTTTGGTAAAAGTTTTTTAAAGACATACATCTCCTAAACTCATCGATGGATTCTTTCGATACTTGCACTGTAGTTAGATATTGGTCCATAGATTAACAGGGTAACACCCCCACCCCACTCAGTGACCTTGATGTCAAAGGTATGGACTTAGAAAATTTGGAGTTTTTTAGGACTGGATGTTTTGGTTAAAGTTTTATAAAGCCCAATATCTCCTTCACCCATCGATGGATTCCTTTGATACTTGCATTGTAGTTAGATATTGGTCCAAAGTTTTCCAAGGTACTACCCCAACTCCCCTCAGTGACCTTGATGACAAGGTCATGGACTTAGAAAAATGTCTTTTTATTGCTTGGATGTTTTGGTTAAAGTTTTTTAAAGACACATATCTCCTGAACCCGTAGATGAATTCTTTTTGTATTTACACTGTAATTAGATATTAGTCCATAGTTTTACAGAGTACTACCCCGACCCAGCACAGAGACCTTGATGTCAAGGGCAGGGACTTATATATTTATAAAGACATAATTTCACAGTGCCATGATGGATTCAGCTGACACTAATACTTGGACTGATGTTAGATAATGGTTCAGGGGTTTGATACATCCTAACCCCCCCTCCCCTCCCCATCCCCAAACCCACCCCACCTCTCTTTGACCTCAAGCTCATGGACTTTGTTGAAATATCATGCGGAATTTTATTTTTTCATTCTATCTTAAAACTTAGATTCTGAGATATCTTTTGTTTATAAATGTGTCGTCATTATGGACATGCTTGCTCGAAGTTTTATGCATAGCAATCCACACCACCAAAGTGACTGTGTGATGGGCAAGCACCAATTCAGGCGAGCTATGCTGTCAGGCGACAGCTCTTGTTATAAGGTATTCTGGTTCAACGCTTTCCCATAAGATGATTCATACATGTGCCCGCTCCAATCGGAATACCGCTCGGCCAATTCCGTGAATCACGGAACTGGCAGTGTGGTGTTCCGATTAGTGCCGCTCAAGTGGGGGCTGGGTTGGTTCCAAGTTACCAGGAAGGTAGATAAACTGTTAGTTGTCTTTCAATTACCATTTTGTTACTGTATTTTCAGACTGTATGTCCACGAACCATGGCTGGTATTCGGCTTGCTATCGCAAGCTTGCTGGTTCTGGCAGTGGTAACTGAAGCGTTTCGTTTCTCTCGACTGACGGGTGAGTGTTCTATATTTAGTAACGCCACGGTGGATAAACGTCGTGGCGATCATGTGCTTCCAATGGTGGTTGGTTGGTTGTTTTGGGTTTAACGGTCCTTTTGAGACAGTATTTCAGTTAATATCGAGCCGTCTCCCAAAGAAAGGGAGAAAGACAAGATAAATGATAGACGAGAAAAAATATCCAAACAACCCGTACCTAAGTGCAATTGCCCTGCTTTTATTCAAATAAGTAGGACGGCCCGGCACTGGAAGTTATAACCGGGTTACCAGCACTTCAATCGGTGAATAATACGGATTTTGGGAGATGGTTGAATGCGATTTTACGTCTGTTTCACCTGTATTATAGTCACATTTGGACGATGGGATGATGATAATGAAGGCTGTGTGCAATAAAACCTCGTTTAAGGTTGAAAAGATTTCCGCCTTCTAGTGGAATTGAAGCCCGACCGCTACCTAAGCACACTTGAGCTACCAGGACTTTGATTTGAGAAAAAACAATGTCATAACGGATATCTCAGGCTTACCGAGACTATTTTAATGTCATCAAGTGCAGTTACCCCGTGTGGGAGAACCATTTTTCAGGGTATTTCGTAATGTTGGTCTCATATAACCAAAGAAAGATCGTGGTTTTGAAGTATTGATTTTATTTTATTTTAGTTATTTATTTTTCCTTTTATATTGCATCTTGAAATGGGAACAAAAGTAAATTTGATTTTGTTAAAAATTATAGCATTTTGAAGTTAACAAGTTTAAGAGTCAGATCAGCGGGAAAGTGCTTCAAAGTAAAGTTTGTTGTTATTTAAGCAGAGTTTAGTGTTTAGCCGCGACACGACGAAACCAACATTGTGGTTTGGCGCCCAGCGCAGATTCAGATCAGCCTGGGCATCCGCCCAGTCTGATCAGAGTCTTCGCTGTCTGCATGGAGGTAGCTTAGACACTTAGCTACCCTTTGAGCACTAAACGAAACGAAGAGTCTGATCAAACTGGGCAGCTGCCCAGGCTGATTTGAGTCTTCGGTTGGCACACAACCACATTGTTGGTTTTGGCGTGTCGCGGCTCGATTTTTATAATGTCATGGTACAGGAGCCACGCAGGGGCACCATTGCTATCTTACCGACTTTTACTTTTGCTTACTCAAAAATAGTTGCATGGTGCGCCACCATATTTATGCTGTGGCTTGCGGCAGCTTCTTTCCACATTTTATTGCTCATTACGTCTGTTTTGTTTATTTGTTAACTTATTTATTTATTCATTTTATTTGCATAATTGTTTGATTGTCTTCACGAGTATGACATCAAAGACTAGACTGTTGGTTCTTAATTTCACACTGTCTCAAGCCGTTACAGTATTATTTATTGTTATTATTACTATTATAATTATTATTACTAATGTTATTATTATCATTTATTCATTTTATTTGCATAATTGTTTGATTGTCTTCACGAGTATGACATCAAAGACTAGACTGTTGGTTTTAACAAGGGCGGACTTAATTTCACACTGTCTCAAGCCGTTACAGTATTATTTATTGTTATTATTATTATTATTATTATTATTAATGTTATTATTATCATTATTGTTGTTGTTGTTTGTAGGATTGTTTGATAATAATCATGTGTACGACACTATAGACACCGATGTGGCTATAAATGACAACGGAGTTGATTTCACACTGTCTCAGGCCTTTACAGTTTTTGGACATACCCAACTTAATATAAAGGTAAACATTAATGTGTATGGTAGCTTATTCAGGGTTAAGATGCCTGCAATTTCTTTTTGCCGCCCTTCTGGAGAAGGGTCCACTCTTAAAGGAAAGAATTTGCTTCTATAGAAGCAAATTCTTTCTTTTGAGAGTAGACCCCGGGTTGATCGCTCTGTGAAGCAAACAGGAAAATTACAATATTGTCTCCCTTTGAAAGATGGCAGAAAATATGGAAGGGCCCCATACTGCCTGGCGGCGAATGTGAGTCAGGGAGCCACCTTCCATGTTTTTATACTATGCATGTCCCTAGAGTAACTGATATAATGATATTGTCAACCTTAAAGAAAAAGTTACATCTGTAGTTTTTTTTCTTTTTTTTTACAAAACATTTGGACACAGGCTAATTTTTTATCTGCCCAGCCTGATAATGTGTGAAAGAGTTTGAAAATAATAATTGCTGGCATGCCCTTCTAAAGAATGGGCAGCCCCGGATCCAGGGGGTGGGCTTTGGGGCTGCAGCCCCGCCATTTGGCCTCTGTGTTATGTATAATATGTAGGCCTCCAGTTAATAAGAAGTATCTGATATGACAGTTTGAGAAAAATATCCAATGTAGTTAGATCAAAATATTCAAATATATGTTGTGACATCTCATTAGAATCGCCTCGGGGAGGCGATTCTAATGAGATATCACAATATATATTTCAAGGAAAAAAATACATAAAAAATTCTCTTGAAATTGAACCATAATTATGTCATATTTTCAAGCCCCCCCCCCCCCCCCCCCCCCCCCGCCCAATACATTTCGGCACCTCCCAGCCCCACTAGTTATCCAGAGCCCCACCAGTACGTGATGATGGTCTGGATCCGGGCCTGAATGGGCTTGACATGTCATCAATGGAACCATACTCAAGGGACTTGCATAGTCTTGGTCACAATAATGTAGTAATAACGTTGAAGGCGTTATATCGGTATGCCCGCCTACCCTATATTTAATGAATGCATCTAGTGCACATGCACCATATACATGTACATAGTTGAATAGTTTAGAATAAGCTTTTGTTAAATCTGATCTAAATTATAATCTGAGAAAGAGCTGGATGAATGGATAGATGAATTGCAATTTTACGTCCTTTTTAAAAGTATTTCAGTCATATCAGGACCATGGTTGGGTGTTAATGAAAGCCTGTGTGCAATGGAACCCCGCTTACGATTGAAAAGATCCACGCCAGCAGCGTAAGATTCTGTTTATCATATGACCCCTTTAAATGGGATTTTTTGCCTTCAAATGAGCATTATTTCAGTAAGAAAACGCATTGTTGACACGGACGTTGTCAATGACGTTACGTGTACGCGCCAAAGTGTTATTACACGTGTACTCATACAATTTTTATAACACGATGTTATCCATTAAATAACAGCGACGTCATATGATAAAATATGAAAGTGTATCCCTCGACCTTAATGTTGATACAACGTTGCTTTTGGGGCTACAATATCGGTTCAGTGTTGCTTTCGGTGCTAAAGTATTTTTTCAGTGTTTATTTTGGTGCTACAGTATAGGTTCTATCGTTTTGGTGCTGTTACATTCGCACAGTGTTGCTTTCAGTGCACAGAATTGGTACATGGTTGCTTTTTATGCTTCAATATTGGTATTGTATTGCTTTCGGTGCAACAATATTGGTACAGTGTTGCTTTTTGCGCTTCAATATATTGGTATAGTGTTGCTTTTGGTGCCACAATATTGGTACAGTGTTGCTTTTTGTGCTTCAATATTGGTTCAGTGTTGCTTTTGGTGCTACAACAAGGGTGCAGTGTTGCATTTTATGCTTCGATATTGGTACAGTGCTGCTTTTAGTGCAACAATATTGGTACAGTGTTGCTTTTTGTGCTTCAAAATTGGTATAGTATTGCTTTTGGACCAACAATTTTGGTAGAGTGTTGCTTTTTGTGCTTCGAAATTGGATAGTGTTGCTTTCGGTGCAAGAATATTGGTAGAGTGTTGCTTTTTGTGCTTCGATATTGGTGTAGTGTTGCTTTCGGTGCAAGAATATTGGTAGAGTGTTGCTTTTGTGCTTCAATATTGGTATAGTGTTGCTTTCGGTGCAAGAATATTGGTAGAGTGTTGCTTTTTGTGCTTCAATATTGGTATAGTGTTGCTTTCGGTGCAACAATATGGGGACAGTGTTGCTTTTTGTGCTTCAATATTGGTTCAGTGTTGCTTTCGGTGCAAGAATATTGGTAGAGTGTTGCTTTTGTGCTTCAATATTGGTATAATGTTGCTTTCGGTGCAAGAATATTGGTAGAGTGTTGCTTTTTGTGCTTCAATATTGGTATTATAGTGTTGCTTTCGGTGCAACAATATGGGGACAGTGTTGCTTTTTGTGCTTCAATATTGGTATAGTGTTGCTTTCTATGCTTCAATACTGGTATAGTAATGCTTTTGGTGCTACAATATTGGTAAAGTGTTGCTTTTTTGCTTCAGTATTGGTATAGTAATGTTTTCAGTGCTACAATATTGGTAAAGTGTTGCTTTTGTGTTTCGATATTGGTAAAGTGCTGCTTTCGGTGTTTCAGTAGTGGTACAATGTTGCTTTATGCGCTTCAATATTGGAATAGTGTTACTTTCGGTGTTTCAATATTGGTATAGTATTGCTTTCGGTGCAACAGTATTGGTGCAGCGTTCCTTTTTCTGCTTCAGTATTGGTATAGTAATGCTTTCAGTGCTACAATATTGGCAAAGTGTTGCTTTTGTGCTTCGATATTGGTATAGTGTTGCTTTCGGTGCTACAGTATTGGTACAGAGCTTGTTTTGGTACTTCAATATTGGTTTAAATTTTCTTTAGGTGCTACAATATTGGTAAAGTGTTGCTTAAGGTGCTACAATTTTGGTACAGTGTTCCTTTTTGTGCTTCAATATTGGTATAGTATTGCTTTCGGTGCTACAATTTTGGTACAGTGTTCCTTTTTCTGCTTCAATATCGGTATAGTGTTGCTTTCGGTGCTACACTATTGGAAAAGTGTTGCTTTTGGTGCCACAATATTGGAACAGTGTTGTTTTCGGCGCTACAATATTGGTACAGTGTTGCTTTTTGAGATTCAGTATTGGTATCGTGTTGCTTTTTGGGCTTCAATATTGGTATAGTGTTGTTTAATGTGCTTGAATATTGGCAATGTGTTTCTTTCAGTTATCCAATATTGGATAGTTTTGTTTTCGGTGCTTCAGTATTGACACAGTGCTGTTTTTTGTGCAACAATATTGGAAAAGTGTTGCTTTATCTGCTACAATATTGGTACAGTGTTGCTTTCGGTGCTACAATATTGGTACAGTTTTGCTTTTTTGCTTCAAAATTGGTAAGTGTTGCTTTTATGCTTCAATATTGGTATAGTGTTACTTTTGTGCTTCAATATTGGTACAGTGTTGCTTTCGGTGCTACAATATTGGTACAGTGTTGCTTTCGGTGCTACAATATTGGTACAGTGTTGTTTTTGTGCTTCACTATTGGTAAGTGTTGCTTTTGTGCTTCAATATTGGTATAGTGTTGCTTTCGGTGCTACAATATTAGTACAATGTTGCTTTTTATGCTTCAATATTGGTACAGTGTTTCTTTTTGTGCTACAATATTGGTATGGTGTTGCTTTTGGTGATTAAATAGTGGTACATTGTTGGTTTTTGTGCTTTTATATTGTTACATTGTTGCTGTCGGTGCTACAATATAAGTACAGTGTTCCATTTTTGTGCGTCAATGTTGGTATAGTGTTGCTTTTGGTACTACAATATTGGTACAGTGTTTCTTTCGGTGCTACAATATTGGTTTGGTGTTGCTTTTGGTGCTACAATATTGGTACAGTGTTGTTTTTCGTGTTTCAATATTGGTATAGTGTTGCCTTTTGTGCAACTATATTGGTACAGTGTTACTTTTGGTGCTACACTAATGGTACAATGTTTTTTTTTCGTGCTTTAATATTGGTACAGTTTTGCTTTTGGTGCTACAATAATGCTACAATGATGTTTTTCGTGCTTCAATATTGGTACAGTGTTGCTTTTGGTGCTACAATTTTTGTACAGTGGTACTTTTTGTGCTTCAATATTGGTACAGTGTTTCTTTCGGTGCAAGAGTATTCGTACAGTGTTGCTCTTGGTACTACAGTATTGATACAGTGTTGCTTTTTGATGCTATAGTAGTAGTACATTGGTACATTTGGTGTTACAATGCAGGTATAGAAATGCTTTTGAAGCTACTGTGTAGTTCCACTGTTGCTTTTGGTGCAAATATATACGCACGATGTTGCTTTTGTGCTACGACATTAGTACAGTGTTGTTTGGGTGCTAAAGTATTGGTACGGTGTTTCTTTTAGTGCTACAGTATAGGTACAATTTGCTTTTGGTGCTAAAATAATGCTACAGTGCTGCTTTGGAAACTAACCGTTATGGTCTGTGGTGCGTATTGCTCTTGGTGTTAATATTCACGGCTTTTGGTGGGTGTTGCTTTCGATGCTAATTTTTTTTGTGTGTTTGGGTGTTTGTTTTGGTGCTTGTAGATTTTGCCATTTACGGGTGTTGCTTTTGATGCTAGTAAATATGATTGCCTTTTGTTTACCGTGCTGGGGCATTGTTACAGTGTTGTTTTGGTGCTACAGTATCGATACAGTTTTTCTTTTGGTGCTACAGTATTATACAATGTTTTTTTTTTTTGTGCTGTAGTATTGGTACAGTGTTGCTGTGTTGCTTTAGTATTGCTACATAGTTGTTTTGGGTGCAATAGTTTTACTACGGTGTTGCGTTTGGTGTAGCAGAATTGCTGCAATGCTACTTTTGGTGAGACGGTATCGGTAAAATGTTTGTTTTGGTGCTACAGTACAGGTACAGTGTTGCGTTTGGTGCTACAGCTTTGTTTCACTTTTGGTACTTCAATATTAGTACAGTGTTGCTTTTGGAACTTCAGTATTGGTACAGTGTAGGTTTTAGAAGACAGTATCGGTACACTGTTGCTTTTTGCGCCTTTATATTGGTACAGTGCTGCTTTCGGTGCTACAATATTGGTACAGTGTTGTTTTGGTGCTACAAATATGGTACAGTGTAATTTTTTGGTGGTTCAATATTGGTACAGTGTTGTTTTTGGTGGTCCAATATTGGTACAGTGTTGCTTTTTGGTGGTTCAATATTGGTACAGTGTTGCTTTTCGGTGGTTCAATATTGGTACAGTGTTGCTTTTCGGTGGTTCAATATTGGTACAGTGTTGCTTTTTGGTGGTTCAATATTCGTGCAGTGCTGCTTTTTGGTGTTTCAATATTGGTACAGTGCTGCTTTCGGTGCATCGCTCTAGCCCCTTTATTTAGTGACAGATTTCCATCTGTCGTCCATTGTCCGTCACTCCTTTGAACGACGTTTCAAAAACTACTGGGCTGATCCAAGGAGATTCCAAGCAAAGGAGGAACAAAAGTTTGTTATTTTGGTCGTGATCTGTCAACTAGGCTGGGAGCTAGCCTCAGAGCTGATAACTATGTTTTAGCAAAAACAAAATCTTCTTCTCAGGTCTAAACCGGAAATGCGAACGAGATGAAATTTTGCAGGCAGCATCGGGGAAGCATTCCCACTCATATTCGTTAAAATCAGGAACTGTTTCCATATGCCCCCGAGGCAGGGTCATGAACTTTCCTTAGACTAGAAATGGAAAATTTTTATAAAGTTTCAAATGATATTTTATCTGAAAGCAATTGACGGATCAAAGTGAAATTTATGTGTAGACTTCTGGTATAGGGGAGATCAATAAAATATAATTTTTCGCAAGGGCAGATAACTGTGTTTCAGCAATAAAATCTTCTTCTCCGAAACCAGAAATGCGAACGAGCTTAAATTTTGTTTAGCAATAGAGGTCAAGGTCGTCTTTCACCATTAACCAATGCCTGTCATATTTTGACAGCATCAAACTATCTGGTTTGTTCAAACGATGACCCTAGTTTGACCTCTGATCTTTTTACTCAGGTGAGCGATTCAGGGCATCATGGCCCTGTTGGTTTTATCTTGAAATGATTCATTTTACATCGATGTTCTATAACAGGGATAATTAAGATATTTGTTTTCAATTTCTCCATAAAACCATCTCGACGAAACGATTCTAATGAGGATATGTTTTTGCCGAGAAATAAGAAATTTATCATTAAATTTTTGAGCCGCGACATGAGAAAACCAACAAAGTGGTTGTGCGCCTAACGCATACTCAGATCAGCCTGGACATTAGCTCAGTCTAGTCAGAGGCTTCCATAAGCGCTTACATGGTAGCTTAGGTTCAAAGCTACCTTCATGTGGACAGCGAAGACTCTGATCAGACGGGGCGGATGCCCAGGCTGATCTGAGTCTGCGCTGGGCGCACAACCACTTTGTCGGTTTTCTCGTGTCGCGTCTCAAATTATCCCTGCCACCACTTCTTATCTGGAGAAATGTGTATCTTGCTTGTGTTTCAGATTTATGACACAGGGTATATTTCGTTAGATCCTACATTGCCTAGGGTGAATGCTGCTCTTATTACTCCGAACCCTTTCCAGACTGATTTTCCCTACATTGCTCCGAACTGGATACTAGATAATTGTATGTAACATTGTACATTGTTGGAACGGTTTTTAACAGTCTAGGAAAACATTAAATTCAAAGACAATATGTAAATTTAAAGACTGTCTATAAATTTAAAGACATATTAGTCTGTAAACTTACAGACTTGTACAAATCAGCTCTTGAAAATTAGGGTAAAGTCGGGTAAGGTCGGACAGCAGATAAATTCGGACAGCAGATAAATTCGGACAGCGGCATTCTTTCCTTTCTATGTCAGTTATTTGGAATTAAAACAAAACTAACAGGGCAAACGGTGAAAATCCTAATGAGACGGCTCAGTATCGTCTCATCTGAATTTCACTGCTTGCACGATGACCGAAGTTACCCGACTTGACCCTAATCCACTTGAAAGTCCGTAACTGGTTGCTAAATTTGCGTATCATTTTACAAAATAAACCGCACTGATTACATCCCTTATCAATCTTATACATGAACAATGCGACTGATTCCGTTAAACTTCTCTGTTCCACTCCGTTCCATTCCGCAAAATGCCAATAGCCATATTTTGCGAAGGGAGGAAAGAGAATATGTGGGAGTGAAGTATTATTATTATTTATTTTTTTTTTTATCTCTTTTTATTTTTTTTATTTTTATTTTATTTTATTTTATTATGCTCCCCACCAGAGGTGAGGGGGACATATTGGTTTCAGTGCCATGCGTCGGCGTCTGCGTGACAATTTGTATCCTGTATATCTCTTCAACCAGCGGGTGGAATTTTACCAAAATTGTGTGGATACATCATTTGGACAAGCCAGTGAGCTGATTAAGTTTTGGTGAATTTGACCTAATTTTCAAAGTCACAGGAGGGTTCAGACTGTTAAATTTCAAGCGTCGGCGTGACAATTTCTTGTACCCACGATATCTCTTGAACCAATCAATGGACTTTCAACAAACTTTCATGGATATATTATTGGGACAAGTTTAAGAGATGATTAGATTTTATAGACCTTGACCTCAGATTTTATAGACCTTGACCTTATTTTCAAGGTCACAGGAGGACTTAGATGACAATTTCTTGTATGCGCAATATCTTTTGTACCAATGGATGGAATATCACCAAACTTGCATGGATATATCATTGGGAAAAGATTAAGAGCAGGTTAGATTTTGGTGACCTTGATCTTATTTTCAAGCTCACAGGAGGACTTAAATGGCGTGAAAATTTCGTGTATGCATAATATCTCTTGAATCAATGGATGGAATTTAGCCAAACTTGCATGGATATATCCTTGGGACAAGCTTAAGAGCTGATTAGATTTTGATGACCTTGATCTCATTTTCAAGGTCACTGGAGGACTTAGATGGCAATTGCTTGTATGCGCGATATCTTTTGGACCAATGGATGGAATATCACCAAACTTGCATGGATATATCATTGGGAAAAGTTTAAGAGCAGGTTAGATTTAGGTGACATTGACCTCATTTTCAAGGTCACAGGAGGGTTTAAGTGGCGTGAAAATTTCTTGTATGCACAATATCTCTTAAACCAATAGATGGAATTTCACCAAACTTGCATGGGTATATAATGGGGACAAGCTTAAGTGCTGATAAAATTGTGGTGACCTTGACCTCATTTTCAAGGTCACTGGAGGACTTAAATGACAATTTCTTGTACCTACAATACCTCCTGAATCAATGGATGGAATTTAACCAAACTTGCATGGATACATCATTGGGACATGTTAAAGAGCTAGCTGATTACATTTTGGTGACCTTGACCTTATTTTCAAGGTCACCGGAGGACTGAGATAACAATTTTTTGTATCCATGATATCTCCTGAACCAATGGATGGAATGTAACCAAACATGCATGGATACATCATTGAAAGTTTAAGAGGTGATTAGATTTTGTTGACCTTGACCTCATTTTCAAGGTCACTGGAGGACTTAGATGATAATTAGTTGTACCCACAATATCTTATGAACCAGTAAATGGAATTTCACCAAACTTGCATAGATGTATCACTGAGACTAGTTTTGGAGCTGATCAGATGTTGATGACCTTGACCTTATTTTCAAGTTCACAGGAGGACTTAGATATGAGAAAATTTCACTAAAATTGATATATCTCATTAGCCTTTGGCTTGATTTCCACTTTACTTTCATAGATATACATTTGGGACAATCTCAAGAGTTTACTATGTTTTGATGACCTTGACCCCATTTTCAAAATGAAAAGCTAACTTACAATTGCTTATTCTTTTGTCTTAAAAACGAGTTATATCTTGAACTAATTGACGGATATTCATCAGACTTGCATGAATATATTGTTGTGACAGGTTTGAGACAAGTTTAGTAGTTAGTGACCTTGACCCATTTTTGAAGGACACAGTCTTCTATGTAGGATATCTTTAGAACCAGTGGATGGATTTTCTCCAAACTTGCATAGATATTTTATTTGTACAGGCTTTATATTCATTAGAGGGATGGGAAATTGGCTGGTGGGGGACATCAGTTTTTCTCTAAAAAAACATTTCTAGTTTTATTTATTTATTTATTTACTTTTGGAAAATGAGGGCAACTATATGTTCGGGAAATAAATATTATGAAGAAAGGAGGCAATTACATACAAGGAAGAACATATGTAAGGTGGATGGATAAGATCATAATTTAACCCTTGATAGTCGGTGTGTTCAACAACTGATTCTTATGTTGTCGTTTCAGCTGGTTACGCGTATCATATGGCTTATAGAGAGGCTAATTCGAATACTCCATATCTGCAACATGACCTTGACCGATGCAGCGCCGAGGTCAACAGGGCGCTGGATCAGTACCCGGAAACTTGGATATGCCAAAACGCATTGATAGTTACATGGGAAATCTTTGTTCAAGCTAACACCGGAGTAAGTATTAATTGGACTCGTGTGCACACATTTTTGCCAGCTTCATGCTTCCTAGTTCATGGTTTCAAGTGAATAGTTTACAGCCTTTATTTAATCCCTATCACTCTTTTCTAGTTCCAGGTTCCTGGTTATTTTTTCATGTTACTATTTTTTTCGCAGCGCAGCCGCGTATAATTTCACTTTTGTTCCACATTTCACAAGATTTCATAGGTCAAATAACGCGTATGTCAAAATTAAGCCAATAATACATGTATCAAAGGTCAATGAATATTTAATCTTCGTTTTCTTCCTGTTGTACTGCACTGCGTGAATACTAGCACTCTGTCAGATGTTAATTCAAAATGTTTCTCTTGTTCGTAAATTTACAAAGGAAATATTATCGAAAACAGACGCAGATATTCAAAACAATCTTGTTTTCAGTGTAGATCTACTTTCGATTTCTACTTTCGGTTTAAAGCACACAAACAAACATCGCATCCTGTTGGTAACTGTTTTGAAATCAGGTCAATCTCAGGATTGACCGCAGTCCATTTTGGGATTCCAGACTGGACAGCTCAATCTTGAAATAGGTCATTGTTGCAACCCAGTGTCAAAATTACGGTTGCAGGTGCCTACCGACATAGCTCACTTGACTCATATTCATGAAAGTTTTTTCCAACTCTACACCTAGAGACATATTACAAAACACATTTAATTTAATCTCCACCGATTATCTTTTTTTTTTTTTTTTTTTTCTTTTTTATTCCTGTTAGTGTATCCTGGTATCGTGAGAAATTATTCACCGAGCAAACAGTACAAACCCAGACTTTTTGCAATTCCAACTTGATTTTAGGAGTATTGTAAAACACTTAAGATTTGGCAGCTACTTAATTTTAGCGATATTGGCGCTTAAGGTGGACGATCCCGGAAGAACTCTGTTCTTGTTTGTTTAAAAAACAAACAGAGTTATTGTTCATCATCAAATCAACTAACTGTGGAGTATATACAGTTATAATATACACTTACAATATCTACCGTAAAGATCCTAAGTTTTCGGGCACATAGGTCTGTACAAACAGTGGAAACTGAGATCAGACTGTTCCTTAGGAACCAGAATGATCAAGATCTTCACAGTTTCCATTCCATCTGCGCATTTTTGTCGACATTACTCTGTGGTAGAACCGAATAACAGGAAAATAAATAATAGGGCAAGGACCGGCTGTGCTTGCAGCAGGTGCAGAATTTGGGCAGTCTGTTTGGGGGATATTTTGAACTTAAACATTGTTTTTCTAGGAAACGAAACGGTGAAATGTTTGTTTTTTTGTTTTATTCTTTAACATACGATGTAAGTTTTACTAAAATAAAATGCATAAGCATGCCCCATCGATTGATGATACTTTTCATGACGTTTTTCATGAAATTCAATTTTATTGCATTTTTTCAAAGAATGTAAAAAAATACTTATTAACAAGAAAACTGCAATTTTTTGTTATCAGTTTGTTTCAAATATCCTATATTACAGATTATATGATTTGCTGAAATGAAAGTGCATTCATGTGCTAGAGATATGAATTTTAATGGAAAATGTGTAAAAAAAAGCATGTTGAAATACAAAATATTGTTTATTAGGAAAACAAAACGGTGAAAATTGTTTTTTTCTTACCCAAATGTTTTATAGCTCTTTGGGTTATTTAGACGGTATAATGGTTTGAATGCCCCGCCAATATTTCTATTCAGTATTCGTCTACCTTAAGGCGTCGTCATGTGGGAGAGTAGTGGTCGCCCGGCCGAGGTCGGTGGTTTTCTCCGGGCACTCCGATTTCCTTCACCAGTATTAGACATCCGTGCCATCGAGAGTGTTTAAATAAGTTTGCGTGCGCTTTCAATGCAATCGATGTGAAATAAATAAAGTTTACATTTAAGGCAAAGAACGCCAAAATATGAGTCCGCCAATATATTTCATTTTTCAATATACTTACATATGTACATGTACAGATTAACAGAGGCTCAGATAAAAAAGGAGAACCTAATGACTATTTGAAATATCATGAAACTATACATTGTTTCATCACATTAGAATCGCCTCAATGAGGCGATTCTAAAAGATGCCACACTGTATTGTTTAAGAGAAAGGTAAGAAAAAATATTCTATATTTCAATCAGAGTTTCTTTACTATCGATATATGCAGCCACGGTATATCATGAACGCGAAACTTAAAATGCGCCAATATGTCAATTTCATTAAACCACGAAATTTTAATTCCGATGATATTAAGTGTTTAACAGTATTACTGCACCAAACTTTCCCATTTTAAGGGCAATAACTGCAATTGTTTCAGGTGTCCAATTTCATAGGATTTTTAAGGTAACACGAAGAAGGAAATAGGAACTGCATGTAGAAAATGAAAACTAAGGACTCTCAAAGAAAGAAGGAACCAGTAGCTAAGAACCAGAAACAGTGAACACAGAAACAAAACTTAATTAGGAACCAATCACCGATTTCAGCAAAGTAGCCAAGGTCACTTGTGAGGCTTGAATACCCGAAACTTCGAAGTATGGCCCATTTAGAAGTCAGGGTCACTGGTGAGGCTTGAATACCCGAAACTTCGAAATATGGCCCATTTACTATCTTTTGAATGTGTTCTCTGCTTTTTAAGGAACTTTTTTAGATTTAAATATGCCCGTATTTTCCATAAACATGAATCATAAATAAATATTCAGACCATTATGCAAACTAACGATTTCATAATGGCCAATATGTAATTCTGAATAGATATTTGGATTTTGTGCACGTAATCGTCAGACTGCGGCTAATTAGTCATATCTTAAAAGGTACAATTCAGTGTTCTGCGGCTTCTGAACATGGTCTACACTTTTTTCTTTTTTCGCAAATTTTCATATCTTGAACGCCAGGCATTGTTATAACTCGATACGTAATAGTTATACCATGGTTTGTCCGCCTGTACGAGGATATAATCCACGAGCTTGAACGAGTTTAAAACCTTTACCTTTTTTACATAGAAAGCAAATAATCCGTTTTCTAGCCGAATCAATAGGGTACTGCGGAACCGCTGCACGAACCCCTTTGACAGCGTACATTGTTCTCATCTGTCCATGTTTTAGAATCCTTTCTTTAAAAACTTGGACAAAAACAATCATATTTCTGTTTTACAGCTAAAAGACAAATTCCAGGTGGTATTAGCGAGCGGTGCTGATGCTGACTACCTCCTCTTCTTATTCGAAACGCTCGATCTATCAAACAGTGATGCGCCTTTTGTGAGTATATTTTTAAAAGTCCTCTTACTAAATGCTAGGAGCACCGGTAGCTCAGTGGGTTAAACGCGGACCTTCTGATCTAGCGGGCCCGGGTTCGAGCCTCGCTTAAGGCCAGCATTTTTCCTACCATAAACGGGATTCTATGGCACACAACCTTTCATTATCACCCTACCATCGTCCTGATATGACTGAAACTCTGTTAAAAAGGATGTAAAATCGCAAGTCACCCATCCATCCATACATTCAGTTGTTTCTGAAGCTTTCATTCATTAAGATGAATGAACATTATTTTAGAGGAAGCAACTCATATTTTTACATTTTGCCTCCCTTCTCAATAACGGTCAATTCATAAAGAAAATAGGGTGAAGTCAGGTAAATTCGGACAGCATGTAAATTCAGACAGTAATAATGTTTCCTAAATGTGTCAGTTGTTTGGAATTAAAACAATAATATCTGGTCAAACAGTGAAAATCCTGATGAGACGGCTCATCATGAGCCGTCTCATCTGGATTTTCACTCTTTGCAATGGTATGTCCGAATTTACCTGCTGTCCGAAGTTATCCGACTCTACGACCCTTATTTGCTCCTCTAGGATTAAATTATTTTCTTTAAGAATAGACCACCTTCTGGAAACGCTTCATCCTACAGGGACTACTGCAACTGGATACTAAACACTAAAGGGGTTGCATCATGAAATTTAGGATGGCTTCGAAGCCTAATTATGGTATAAAACATTCAAACGTCTTCTTTTTCAGAACAAATCAATCGATTCGACTTACAATTTGCAGACTGCATGTTGTGCAACTCCTTGTTCAAACTAGCTAACAATTGATGCAATTTCAATTTTAAGCACAGATGAGCGATTTGACTATTACTGCCCTTTTGTTGTTATTTTAGACACTGGTTAATGGAATGTATGCCACAGCTGGTGAGGCTAAAGGGGCCGGGGTGTGTAGTCGCGACGGTAACTTCGAGTTTTTACTATCCTACTCTAACTACAAATGCGGCAATGGTGGAATCTTTCTGCTTGATATGGCGGGTAAGTACATTTGAGCCGCGACACGAGAAAACCAACAATGTGGTTGTGCGCCCAACGCAGACTCAGATCAGCCTGGGCATCCGCCCAGTCTGTTCAGAGTCTTCGCTGTCCACATGGAGCTGGCGAAGACCCTTGGATACCCTTTAAGTGCACAGCGAAGAGTCTGATCAGACTGGGTGAATGTTCAGGCTGATCTGAGTCTCGCTGGGCGCAAATGCATCATTGTTGGTTTTGTCGTGTCGCGGCTCAATTTTAAACTTTAGGTAAACTTTCAGATTAGACATCTGTAAATTGATGTATCCCCCAGCCCCCCACTGTCGATGTTGCAATCAATGCAGTACTCTACATAAGAGGGAGTATTAGATGATAATTAGGGATTTTTTTTCATATTTCTTATTGAAACCATATGTTGTGACCCCTCATCTGAACCGTCTTGTCGAGATGGTTCATATGAGGGGTCACAACATATATTTTATGCAGAATTAGCAAAAAATATCCCTAATTATCACCAAATACTCCCTGTTATCTAGAGCTCTGTAATGCCTGTGTTGCAGTGTGCCTATGGTGTTGCAAATTTATGCCTTAGGTATAGCGATTCGTTTTATATTGCAAAATATGGTCTTTAGTGCAGTGTTGTTTTTGTTTTGGTGTTACGAGCTTTTTCCTATAGTTTTGCTTTTTGTGCTGCAAACTTTGCCTTTGGCGACGTGTAGATTTTGGTAATGCATACTAATGCCTTTGGCAAATATTTCTTTTGGTGTTGCAAACTATTGCAGTCGGTTCAATTACTTCTGGTGTTGAAACTGTTGCCTTTGAAACGTTATTGCTCTTTGTTTATCAAACTATTGCTTTCGGTACAATCCTACTTTTGTTGTAATAAATTATTGCCTTTGGTGCAGTCTTGCTTTTGGTGTTATAAATCTTTGCCTTTGGTGCAGTCTTGCCTTTGGTGTAATAAATTATTAATTTGGTGCAGTCTTGCTATTGGTGTTATAAATTATTGCCTTTGATACAGTATTGCCTTTGGTGTTATAAATCATTGCCTTTGGTGCAGTCTTGCCTTTGGTGTAATAAATTATTGCCTTTGGTGCAGTCTTGCTTTTGGTGTAATAAATTATTGCCTTTGGTGCAGTCTTGCTTTTGGTGTAATAAATTATTGCCTTTGGTGCAGTCTTGCTTTTGGTGTAATAAATTATTGCCTTTGGTGTAGTCTTGCTTTTGGTGTAATAAATTATTGCCTTTGGTGCAGTCTTGGTTTTAGGTGTTATAAATTATAGCCTTTGGTGCAGTCTTGCTTTTGGTGTTTTAAATTATTGCCTTTAGTGCAATGTTGCGTTTGGTGTTGCAAAATAATGCGTTGGATTTTCCCAATTTTTGCCTTGGGTACGGTTTGCTTTAGATTCTGCATATTATTGCTTTTGGTGCAGTGGTACCTTTGGTGCTGGTTAAGGATTTTCTTTGGTGCATTTTTTACTTTTGAAGTTGAAAAGTTTGCCTTTCACGCTGCGTTGCTTTGGTGTTGCAATTTTTTAAGTGTTCGTTTGGTGTTGAATATTATTGCATTTTTTATCAGTGTTGCTTTTGATGCTGCAAATTACTGCCTTTGGAGCAGTGTTGTATTAGCTTCTGCAGTATTCCATATGTTGCAGCGCTGCTAGTGGCGCTCCAATCTGTTAGCCGGGCTGCGTAGCGCAGTCAGTAGCGCGTCTGACTCAAGAGCTAAAGGTCCCGAGTTCGATAACTGGTCCAGCCACTTTCTTTCGTTTCCCCTTCCGCTTATTCAAGAAGGGCAGTTGTAAGTTACTGGCGAAAGTATGTGCACTTGGTACTGGTTAACCGCTTAGGAGGTCTAAGCCTGTCCGGGAATAGTGTGGTTAGTTTAACTGACCGTCCCGACATGACCATAGCTGTTTTCTGTGGACATAAAGCAACAAAACAACAACAGCAACAACAATTCAAATTATTGATTTCTGTTGCGCATTGCTGCTGTTTTTGCTGCTTAACCTTGTCTTTTGTGCAGCAGACTGGCTTCTTTATCTTATCATTTATAGTATTTGTCTTACAGAATAGTGTACACAAGAAGTGCCGAATCGAAGGTCTTTACCTAATCTGAGTGTAAGCTGTACACAGTTTGCTGAAATATCACTTTTCGCCTCCTACGCCACCACAAGCCCCATATCCTCCCTATCGGTATTTGAAATTTAAATTTCAAATACCGATAGGGAGGTAATGGGGGCTGTGGTGGGGATGGGGGCCATATTTCAGAAGTTAGTTTCATACTTAATATACTTTCTGTTTCCAGAAGGAGAACAGTGTATTGCGTCTGAATTGAGACCATGCGGTACGTAAACATTTCTGTTTTAATGCCTTCCAACTTCGGAGAAGTTGAGGGGGGGGGGGGGGCATATTGGTTTGGGCTTGTCCGTCCTTCCGGCCATTCATCCGTCCGTAACGCTTTTGGCAGAGCCGCTTACACTAGGATCTTGAAATTTTGTATGTGGAAAAATAAGCGGATCCATATTTGTTTTCCTCCGCCGGTCTTGTCGCTCAGGAGTTATGCCCCTTTTTCGACTTTGTCATTTTAAATAGGAACAACCTTGTGACGAATAAAATCTTGAGAACCGCTCCAACTAGGGTCCTGATTTATGGCATGAAATTATAGACTAAGAAGTAGCTGATTAGGTTAACTTTTGAGCATATTTCATATATTTTCGGGTGAGTTATTCCCCTTTTTCGGACAATAGGCATTTTGTATAGAAACGAGCTTGTGAACAAAATTTGTGAAAAACCGCTTGAGCTAGGATCCTGATATTTGGCATACAGGTTTGGGCCAAAGTGTAAATGAATTTTAGAGCGTATATCGTAGACTTTTGTTTTGATATTCCCTTTTTTCAGAAATAGGCATTTATATAGGAACAACCTTGTGGCCGAATTTCGGAAGAACAGCTTAAGCTAGCATGTTTATGTTTGGCATACAGTTACAGACCAAGTATAGCTAACCGATCAGCTTTTGAACATATTTGGTAAATTTTCGGCGTTATTCCCCTTTTTCGGACAAAGGCATTTTGTAAAGATACATAGGCATAGGTTTTTTTCATAGGAACAAGCTTGTGAACAAAATATCTGAAGAACCGCATAAACTGGGTTTCTTATATTTGACATACAGTTACCAGACTAAGTTGTAGATGAATTGATCGATGATCCTCTCTGACTTATACATTAAGGGATGCACCTTCTTTCGAAACAAGCATCTGGCTGGGGGATAGTGTTTCGTAAACACATTTTCTATTTTTTTGTCCAACTCTCATAATGATTTTCCCAAAGAGGCTCAGCGGAACGAGTCTGTCAATAGTGAGTGAACTCTGGTTTAACATCCCACCAACAACTAGGTCATACAGAGACGGGACCTTGGTGCGACCCCTGGATTGGTAGTCCAGCGTGTTATCCACTACACTGCCGCCACTCATCTGTCAATAACACCTCCTGGCAGCGAGTCTAACACAAAATTAAATGAGTTGAGAATAATTTGTAGGTTTGAGAAGATCGCACTTTTCCATCGTATGAATTTTAGGTAGCATCTCACTTATAATTTGAAAGCAGCATGGCATGCAGTGTGTGACATGCTCCTCTCGAATTATAAGTAAGATAACGTCATAGATCTGTTACCATAGCAACTATGGAATTACCAAGTGCTGTGCTTAGCACCCCGGCAGAATGACGTCATGATGATGTCACTTAGAAATCGATATGAACACTTAGTTGCAACGGTAACATATTTATGACATCATTGGTTGTAAAGCATGGCAAACAATGTATGCCATGCTCCGCCAATTTTCCAGTGACACTACAATCTGAAATTCTTTCAACAGAAACTTCAGAATTTCTCAAACAAATAATTATTCTCAAGTCATTTAATTCCATGTTGTCTGTGCTTGTCCTCTCCAATTCAATGAAGAGGGTGTATTGGGTAGACAATTTTGTGTACTTCTTCAGTTATAAGAAGCAGTTTTTCTGCCTTTCAAAAAAATCACAAAAATCTAGATCCGTCTTATAAGACGGATCTAGATCTTTAGGATTGTTTCGGAAGGGGAAAACCCATATTATAGCAGAATTTCATGACATTGATTTGGATTTTGGGAGCCATTATAGAAAGGTGAACAGCCTCTTTTATAGCCGAAAAAATAAGACACCTTTCTGTTTCTTTATAGGGGCTACCGTATCTTTCATTTCATCACCGCTGATATTATTTTCTTGAATAAACGTTGAATTAACGTTGAGTCAGCGTCCTGGCATTGCACCAACATTGATTCAATGTTGTTTCAACGTTGTTTGCCTGCTTGGAAGTCACTCTGATCTGGAAGTTTTGTCTGTTTATCACTTGGGGTTAGTCTTATAAAAAATTTATTCGCAGCGAGAAGTTGTTCTCGCCAATGTTCTTTCCAAGAGGCAACCCTTTAAGAAGAGATTTTGCTCTCACCCATGAAGCAGCTGTGAAAGGAGAGAATTTGCACGCGGTATTTCAATGAGGTAGCTCGTAGAAGAGAGAATAAGGCCCTCACCTGTGAGACAGCTCTTAAAGGAGAAATTGCTCTTACCCAGAAGGCAGTTTTAAAGGAGAACATTTGCTCTCACCAAGAGCTAATTCTCTCCTTTAAGAGCTGCCTCATGGAAAAAAATATTCACCTACCAGCGAATCAAATACCATTCTAAAATAGATTATGTTTCTTGTAAAAATGACGGCCGAAGCATTGGGCTATGAATTCTTAAGCCCTGTAAATGGTCAGATTGACAAGTGGAGGTTTTCCGATAATTTTGAACACAAGGGGTTGCTTAAAAATGTGACCATTTAATAAGGGTGCATCTGCATCGTCAACGTGTATACATTGAATGGATGCCTACTAAAGATGACCACCAACAGAAATTTATCGTATACCATGTTAATCCTATGAAACGCCCCGGGGCGAGGGGGTGAGGAGCATTGCATTTTACTAAAGATGGGCGTTATTTAGAGCCTAAAGTGTAGTAAACCAGCCACTGCCAAAATGCTACTAATAAACAATATTATGGTGAATGGATATACTTTCTGATCAATTCTACTATAATCCGTTTTTGGCTTCTTCTCATTAAGGGCAAATTCTTTCCTTAAAGCGTGGACCTTTTTCGGAAGAGCTACCACCTCCAGCGAATCAAACAGGATTTGTAAAACTGATGGAAAACACGGAGGTTGGCAAGGCATTTGAACATTATTTTTTGGAAAAGACGCAGGGCGTGTTTATTAGAGCAGGGACATTTATTAGGATTAATACGGTAGATGAAATAATGTTTGTCAACATTATAATTGAACCGCGACACCAGAAAACCAACAATGTGGTTGTGCGCAGACTCGGATCAGCCTGGGCATCCACCCAGTCTGATTAGACTCTTCGCTAACGCTTAAAGGGTAGCCAAGGGACTAAGCTACCTTCATGCGGACAGCGAAGATTCTGATCAGACTGGGCGGATGCCCAGGCTGATCTGAGTCTGCGCTGGACGCACGACCACATTGTTGGTTTTCTCGCGTCGCGGCTCATATACATTTGATAGACTGCTGAATTAATTTCGTTTTCAAATCTAAGTGTAGCACACGGTCACAACCTCATTCACACTCTATTTTTCAGGAACCGGATCCACAAATTTGAATTGTTTATTCCCAACCGTGGAGCCTGCAGACTCGTGTACAGGTATATTGGGCCATGTTTTCATAAATATTAGTTTCACCATTACATTAAATGCGTAAATGACCCGAAAAAAAATTATTTGTTTTAAAAAATCCGAGGTTCCTGTTGAAAGAATTCCAGTTTGTAATGTCATTGAAAAAACGGCGGAGCATGGCAGCAATGAACTGTGTGCCATGCTCCGATAGCAACCACGTCATAGTTATGGTATCATAGCAACTAAGAGTTCATATTGATGTCAAAGTGACGTCATCGAGACACAAAAGTTGATAATTCCATACCTGGTATCATTGGTATACAGCAAAGTTTTCTGTGCTCATCTCCATTTTTGCTACTATATTCTATGGCAAATTTTCTGTTCACACGGACAAATTTGTTTGTCATATAAACTTTACCATATCAATTTGGCAATGAAAATGTGGCATATATTTTCATTTAAACGAGCACATCTTTGTGACTTATTTAAACAAGAATTTTTAATATACCAAACCTACTTTGTCACAAAATCTTTACCCGTGAAACGAATCCTAAATGTCCATTTATTGTCAATACCTAACTGGAATATTTCAGTTGGGGAAAGTCGGGTAACTTCGGACAGGCGGGTAAATTCGGACATACCATTGCAAACAGTGAAAATCCTGATGAGACGGCTCATCATGAGCCGTCTCATCAGGATTTTCACTGTTTGGCCAGTTATTTTTGTTTTAGTTCCAAACAACTGATTTGAAAAGGAAAAGAGTCACTGTCCGAATTTACCCGCTGTCCGAAGTTGCCCGACTCTCCCCTAACATTTTTGTTTTCAGAAAGTTTCCACTGCCATCTCACTCAAGACAAAAATTTTATTAAATTTGACCTTGACCTTAAATACTACCAGAACGCCCAACTGAGTGCCATAGACTACCTTAATTTCATTGGCTCGGGCACTGACGAGAGCCCCGGGGAGGATGGATTTTTAGACTATATAGACGACATGCTTTGTGCAGCCAACACTGACAGCCTGCCAAATCCTAGGTCAGTCGACGCCAGAGCCACTAGGTCTTTCGAGACACCTCTAAATGGTCTCCGTCAGTGTGGTGTCCAAGTTGTGAGTATTCCTTGCTTTGTGCCGGCAATAGGGTCGTGTCGGGTAACTTCGGACAGCTGGTAAATTCGGGCATACCATTGCAAACAGTGAAAATCCAGATGAGATCACTCATAATGAGCCGTCTCATCTGGATTTTTACTGTTTGCCCGTTTAATTTTGTTTTAATTCCAAACAACTGACATATAAAGGAAACAATGTCACTGTCCGAATGAACCTGCTGTCCGAATTTACCCGCCTTTACCCTACACAGTCAGGCCTTTTTTTAACTTATTTATGCTTCGTGGACTCTTTTGTCATTAGAATACGATGAGTCCATTTGTCAATTAAAGGGTGGCTGGTTTAGTTTATTTTCATTATAAGAACATTTGCCCATTTGTCATGCAAATAGTGTAGACCCTGGTTGCGTTTTGAGGCGTATGAACTGGTCTGCACTGTTTGCTAATGTCCCTTGTATGGAATATTAGGCATAACTGGGTTATGTTTCATATATTTTTTTCTTCCACGTTTCAATCTGTAAGTATTTGCTGCGATGTCGTCTGTCGGAGGATTATATTCATTTTTCAGTTATGTTATTTTTATCACATTTATCTGCTCCGAGCTTGCATTAACAATCCAGTTCTGGTCACCCAGAGCATGCTCTCTATCGATAAATCTGCACTGTGGAGCATGCTCAGAAGAATGTAAATTGGTCATTGTACGCATGCTCGCAAGTACAAAAATAATTCGTTATACTTGCGACCAGTTTTCTGCTATCAATTACGTTAGGAGAAAAATTAATAAGCAATCTGTGTTCGTTGTAATCCTATAAACCTATATGTTGAGAAAGTGACTTAAATAAATATGTTTAAACCAAAGTGCCAAAAATGCATTTTATGGCGCTTAAAGGGTCAAGTTTAGGTAGATGAAGTGAAAAAGATCCATCCAAATGTGCTATTGACCATGTGCCTGCAAGGATCTCCTCAGAGAAAATAAACCAACTTCTTCCTCGACAGGGGTGGATGAGGCGGCAGTGGGGGCGAGAGAGGGCGATTTTCTGGAGTATTTTCCATCAGGGATATTCCCCACCAAGAAATCAGTTGACGTTATAGATACTTGTAAAAAGGATATCTTCTCCCCTCCTGCCATCCTGGATGTCTTCTACCTCATACCGTATTTTTTTTCGGTTATAAGACGAGGCTTTTCCGTTCCAAAAATTAATATACATAAATCTATTATCTAATTATAAGACAGATCTATATTTTCGGGATTGTTTTGGACGGAAATCCCATCTTACAGCAGAATTTCATAAGACTGATTTATTAAGATGTTTGTAGTCATTCTAGAGATGGAGAAATACTATCTTATAGCCGAGTGATTTCGGTACAAAGAATTCGAACGTAGCCCAGCAGGCCTAGGCACACAGCGTTGAATCAACACATTGAATCAACCTTGATTCAACGTCAAGACGTTGAATCAAGGTTGATTCAACGTTGGTTCAACGTTGTGTGCCCAGCGGGAGGCAAGGTGTTTTATGAATCTTCTGTGTTTATTGGCCTGCTTGTCAGTTTTGTGTTATTTTTATTTTTTATTTTTTTTTGTTATTTGTTTATTTTTTGTTTTGTTATTTTTGTCGATACTTTTTTCTGCATTACTTTCTCTCTAACGCAAATCAATCTTTTCCACTTTTCGACAGAACACAGCTGATGGAACGTTGAAATTCGCTTTTGCCAACTATGACCCTATGGAACCATCTGTCATAAAAGACGGAAACATGGTCGTTTATGGCACCTGCCACTATAGGGACCTTCCGGTGGACATTGGCGTCACCAAATATTTCAAGTATGATAAATGTTATTACTCACCTCATTCACAGACACACACACACACACCGACAGACAGACAGACAGACAGACAGACAGACAGACAGACAGACAGACACACACACACACACACACACACACACACACACACACACACACACATAAATGCACTCACACACGCATGCAAATTTTCAATGTCTGTTTTTATCAGATTTTAGAGGAGACATAATAGAAAATTTCCATGAAGTGTCCTGTGGCGAGAATCTCTCGGCCGTTGTTTTTGACTACTTTCATAAAAGTGTTAAGCTGAATGAGTACACTTTCAAGGGAAGCAACTCTGCAATTTTCGCTTTTGCCTCCCTTCTCAATAGGGAGAATATCCAAATGGACAAAATTTGCTCCACCAGGAGCAAATTCATTCCTTTATGATTTGATCCCATTTTGAGGGGCTACGGCGTCCAGGGAAGCAAACAGGAAGTCACTAAAGTTGTTTCCCTTCGTTAAAATGGTGTGGAATTACAGAGTGTACCGCTAGACCTTAAGCTGTTGTCTTCACTGGGACTGTTTTGGAAAAGAAAAACCCATTTTATAGCTGATTTACGCGAGACTTACATATTTGCAGTAATTATAGAAGGGTAAACTCCTGTCTTATAACCGAATACACATGGTACATCAGAAATTCCTGTCATTCTGAAAAAAAAAACTAATTTATTGTCACTGATTAGAACCTGCTCACCGAGGCGGTTCTAATGTGGGTCTGAACATATATTGCCTGATAAGGTTGTGTCGATAATGCTTGGAGTAGGCCACCTTGTCTTTATCTGTTTATACTTGAAAACGAAAGCATAGCAGTTATGGCCTCTCATTGAGACGGTTCTAATGAGGAGTCACAAGATATATGAGGGTCCTTACCAATTTCTTTTATCATGTAAAAGAAATATCTTTTCATGTAGTAATAAGAAACGTCAAAGCCTATGAAGTGCCGTTTTACAATAAAAACCCTATTTTGTGTAATCACAAATTCTATTTTGTGATATCACAAAATAGAATTTATGATATCAAAAATACTGAATTTATAGTAAAACGGCACCTCATAAAAGGCCACCATTCTCTGGCATTTTACTCTGGGCATGTTCAGTATAATTACTTGGGTTAACCCCAGAGTAATACCCAGGTCTTCCTCGGTCTACTCTGAAATATATATATATACACAAAGTTTTGAATAGCCCGAGAAATATCGCGGCATTGCTCGGGTTTACCCAAGTAATTATTCCGAACTGATTTTCTGTCTCGCATGCGACTTGCAGGAAGCCAGACCTTCCGGCGATTTGGTCAAGTTGTCTTGGTAGTACTACAGTAAAACTGGTCTAGTGGCCACCTTTATTAAGCAAGCAACCTGAATAAAGCAAACGTGTATTCAGTTCCCCAAACAGGCAAATACATTGAAATGTACTTGTAATAAGCAAGCACTGCAACAAGCAAGCAGATTTTTATTATCCCTCTAGTGCTTGCTTATTACGGGTTTGATTGTGCATGTACATGTACACTGTATATCTAATTAAAACTAATAAATAAACGCCCCCTGCTCCTTTTCCGAAAATAATATATTCCTGTAATTTGCTTGACCTTCTGTTTGCTTCTCTGGATGAAGTAACTTTTTAAAATGGGGGCTGCTCTTCATTTAAGAGTTGACTTACCCTTACTGAGAAGAGAGATAAAACAATAGTTACTTTCTCTAAAAGTATACCCATTCACCTTAATACTGTTTATTAGAGGTATTTTGGCAGCTGATTTATTAGTTAATACTCTAAATACGCCCCCACACCATCACGTTTCGTAAAATGCAACGCCCCTGGGGCGTTTAATAGAATTGATATGGTACATGTATGTTAGTACATGTAGTATAGGGGATAGTTTATTGGAATTCGCAGACAGACGATATTATAGGTTTCCGCGAAATTATTTTCATTTTTGATTTTTCAGTGATGCCTCGCCACCTACCCGAATCCCCACAAAACAACGGTTTGTTATTGGATACTGGTTAAATGAAAACTTTGAGATGATTACTTCAGCCGAGATTGGCGACATTATCTACGCTCAGTTGTGCTTTGACCCCGCGAGCCCCTTCCATTGTAAGTATTGGTGAACTCTGATAAGTTAAATCATATGCTAAAAGCTCAGTTCTACTTTAAACCTGAGAGCCTCTTAAATCCGTGAGAATATAATAGAGAGGTTAGCGTATCAAATTCCAGTTGTACAGTTAACTCTCGGTATCTCGAAGTCGAATTTCATCCCAAAGTACTGATAACTGAAATTAAATTTTCTGGCTTTGGGATATCAGTGGTTCGAGATTACAGGAGTTGACATCTAAATAAAAGATAGGGAATGTGTCAAACTATTTTCTTTGATAAGATATTAGTTTGAGATATCAATGTTCGAAATATCGAGAGTTGACTATACTTTATACCTAGGAATTCCTTAAATCGTAAGTAGTGGAAACTGTCAGAGAGTAGTTTTTGTCGTTTTACCCACCGAAAAGTATTTTTAGGAAGAAGACTACATAGTTAGATATTCCCACCTCACAGCAGCATCTTTTCTCCACAGTCCTTTTCCCCCTCCGGAAACATGGTTATTAGCCTGAGTACTTGCGAGATTTCCAGTTCTTATCATAGGTAAAATACACACACAAACAGGCCTACATACACGCACACGTGTACGCATATTGGCACGTACGTAGGAAATTATTCATGCCAACATGAGTATGAAGACTATGCCATCACTTGCTTGACGATAGCTGCTGAAGGAAAGATCCTGAAAGCACTTTTGATCATTTCTTCCCACTAAGTTCTTCCCAGCCGAGCGGTACAGTCACACGAAAATATGCATAATTTTTACTTTACATTAGAAAATTAACCTTTTTGGTTGGGTTGCTTGCTATTGCTATTTAACAAACATACATACATAAGCAGATAAGAACACACATACATACGCATGCAAGCTTGTTGGAAGATGCAGGCGCACAGATGAATGCTTGCACAAACACATTGCTACCTTCTTAAGTTTGCAACACAAGGCACATAGACCCTTGTTTTGGCAGACACACAAGACAGAAAGCCTATTTCGACATTGTATGCCTGCTGGTACAATATTGTTCTCAGCTGGACTACGATGTGGTATTTACGTCGCACCAACATTCATGCGACATCTTGACGTCATCCCGACAAATGTGAGCACAAGGAATGGTTCTGATAAACTACATGTATTTTCCAGTGTACACGGAGCCTTTTGGTATACATGTAATATCCGCCTATCTGGCCAATAATGAGGAGTTCATTGACGCTACGTCACCAGATTCTGAAAGAAAGGTACAGATCATAGACAACGGGTAAGTCTGAATAACATTTAGCTAAGCCGTGTCACGCATTAAGGGGCCATAACGTATTGGCGAACAGCAACGACCCAGAACAGTTTATGAGCCCGTAGAGTCTAGCTACAGCCTTCGTTTTGGTGTCTGTAGCTTTCTTATTTCTTAGGGTCCCTACCCGATATGGTATGAACAGTACAGACTTTGATCAGACTGCGCGAATGCGCAGACCGGTCTGAGTATATGCTGTTAGCATTAGCGTAAGTACCCTTTTTTGCGTGTCTCGACTCAAATCAATATCCTCAATCTTTCTGTTTTCTCATTTTCATTCCTTCTTTCGTTCTTTTCAGTCTTCATCTTTCTTTCTTTCTTCTTTCAATTTTTTCTTTTTCTTTTATATTCCGTTCTTTCTCTTCTTGAGATTTGTTTTATTTATTTTTTTGTTTTTGTTGTTTTCTGTTTGTTTTCTTCGTTTTATGACTACAGATTAATGCGTTTTTTTTAGACGAAGTCTAATAAAATCATCGTTCGCGCCAAAATTTGACTTGATCTCTGTATGGAAGACAGCATATGTCATGGAATTTTTATTCACCTGTCAGAAGATTTAGTTACATTAAAATGTTATTATTTGCACTTTGCATTTAGTTTTAAATATGTTTTTCACTTTAACGCTGTAATGATTGATAGCGTTAAGCAGAACGCGAGAAACGCAAATGCCGATGGCTTGAGAAAAAATGATTCTATGGTGCGAAAAGTCTTTCGTAGTAAAAAAAAGTAGTTGGCTGTACTCGGTGCGTAAATTTACCGGAACGGACCTAATTACCGGCTCGGACCGGAACGGACTCTTATTATTCATATTTCCAGCCGATTTTTGAGATATTTTGATACAATCTACACGCGCAGATTAATTCAAGGCCCTACCTATGACTAACATGTATTATCTTAACTTGCAATCGCTGATTTCATCCACCGACTTGATACATATAGCTCTACATATTTTCTATGGCTGAAATATTGGTCATGATACTATGGAACAAAAATTCGGGAATTTTTATGTTTTTTATTCGCTCCAAGTCTTGGAAGAAAGATAACCAGATTTTTGTATAAGATTATATGATTTTAAGATGAAACGCATATGCGTGGGGTATTAAGAGGCCTACCTATGCCGCAAAATACTCAAAGAGTATTTTGACTAGTACCTCTAATTGATTTGCGCAAGATGGCATACAGAATATGTATTAATATTAAATAAGAGTTATTTAATGAAAAATATTACAAATATCTACTGAAGATAGGGGAAAACTGGTCCGTTCCGGTGTCCGTTCCGGTAATTCAGTCCATTCCGGTCCGTTCCGGTAAATTTACGCACCCGGCTGTACTGAAACGGGTAAAATACAGTACCTTATCATCGGAAGCATATCGGAATGTACCGAAGAATGTCAATAATTTACGGACCAGTTTGGTTTCTCGCCATAGTGGATAACCTCAACATAAGGATACTACTATTCAATAATAATATCAGACATGTGATACAGCTGAGAAGACAAATAGGGAGATTTTCTTCTACTTTTTTTCCAAATAGGGAAAATGATTGAACAAAGAAGGGAATTCTTGTATTTTGGCAGGGAGATCAGAAAATTCCAAATAGGGAGATGTACAAGACATATATGGGGAAATTCTGAAATTCCAAATAGGAAATGGGCAATTTCAACTGAAATAAAAAAAAATATTATTTGTTTCAAATATGTCTTCTTTCACTTCGTCTTATATCTTTTTTTTTTAAGATATTTCTTGTTATCTTTCTTTCAAGTACCAATAAAGTTTTCTTAATGGTGCTCATTTTCATGTTTTTTTTTTCTTTTGTATTTTATTTACATTTTTGCAGGGGGGGGGGGGGGGGAGACTTTCTGTTCGCTTCCCCGGAGAAAGAAGCCGTTCGAAAATAGGTCGGCTCTTAAAGAAAAAGAATATGCTCCCAGGGGATGAGTTGATTTCACTGAGAAAGGAGGCAGAAATGAAAAAGGCAGAGTTACTTCTCCTGAAAGTGTACACCTGAGGCGTTTCCAGTGAGGGGAGGGTTACAATCTATGATCGAAAAGCATCAACAACTAATAAAAGAAATCATCAGCTAATCCCGTCCTTAACCCTTAAAGTACAAAAAGAAAATTTTTTAAATTAGCAAACAGTGTAGATCCAGATGAGGTGGCTCATAATGAGCCACCTCACAAGGATCTACACTTTTTACCTCCTAAATTTCATTGTCTGTTCTCTTGCCTGCGCTTTAAGGGTCAGCGGGAGTGAAAATGCACTGGACACGTTCGTCATAATACCTTGGGTTAAACCCTGACCAATACCCAGGTATTCCACGAGCTACTCGAAGATATGTATTATACCTATCTTCGAGTAGTCCGGATTATGCCGAACGCGCCCAATATATTTCTCTTACAGTTGCGTTGCCCTTGATGACACCAAAGCCTTCAATTTTGAAACAACCTTCAAGGCTTTATTGTCCAACACGAAGGGCGAGCTGTGGTGCATAAGAACTGGGGCAATGGTAGCGGCCAAGTTCAGAGTAGTAGGAGGGTCGGACAAGCTCTTCATGCAGATAACCTACGGATTTTGTACGCAAAATGCGGAGACACTTTGCGACGATGTGAGTTTTATGGCGGTATTACCATGTTAACATATCAATATATCACGCTTAACATTTGACTTTAAATAGATCCGTTCATCATTATCCATGCAACACGTCGTGTAAGTCCGTCTTATGAACAATCATTCGTACGAAAAATCTCACAATTCCTACTTTTATATAGGGGAGACCGGGGCTAGTTGGTCCGCGGGGCAAGTTGGTCCAGGGGCAATAACTCTTAACTGCGACAAAGTTATGACGACAGTATAAGACGCAATGAAATCTTTCATTATGTCACACTTACTGAAGAGAGAAAGGTTGCGATCGGAGAATGCGTAAAACATATTGAGAAGAAAAAAAACAATTTTGTACCACATAAGTAGCTCTCTTGCACCTGTAATCTTTTGTTTTTGCTTTTCCTGTGTGTCGAATTACACGCTTATGTTACATATTTCCTGAAAGCTCATCACCTATGGTATTCGATCGTGCATATTTTCTGATTCTTAATTCAATGGCGTTTCGGTCATGAGTGAAGATTTAGAGTGTGGTGTGGTCGGGGTAAGTTGGTCCGTCTGCGACGAGGTAAGTTGGTCCGTCGGATTCTGTCATTTTCCGAACGACAAACTATAGAATAAGTTAGAAAAATGTTTATACTAGTTACGCAATGCAAAAATAATTGATTGATTGATATCTTTATTTCCTCCAGGACTGGAGAGCAAAAACATGACAAATATTTACAGGCATGACAAGAAATACAACCATGATACAGACAAATAATACATATAGAAACAGATAATTATGTTAATTCTCCAAGATTGAGAATAACAGAGTTGCTTCCCCTGAAATGTCCGATTTCAGGATGCAGAATTGTCGCGACATCAACGACCGTGAATACATAACATAATGTTTTCCACCAATTTGCAAAGGGGACCAACTTCTGCGACCTTCCATGACAACAGATAGAGTCTACATAGACAATAGATACATGTACTAACCATTATGATTTTTTCCATCATTTTACAAAGGGGAAAACTTCAGCGACTTCTCATTTGCCAACCTGATCGACGTAGCCCCTCCAAACTGGGGTCGACTCCCGAAGAAGTAATTTGCTCTGGAGGAATTTGCTCCTCCAGAGCAAACTCCCACCATCAGGAACCGATACCCATCTAAAAGGGAAGCAAAACTGAGAATGGCAGAGCTATTTGTCCTGGAACACCAATAATGGAGCAGACTAACGTTTATAATAGGGCTTCATTATAAACGCACACAACGCTGAAACAACGCCCAGCATAACTAAAATCGATATAATTGCACTTAAATAACTTTAAGTGTTCACAACAAGTGTTCATTGTCAGAAATTTGATAAATGCACACAGCGCTAGAACAGCGCCGTCAGCGCCGGCTAAACACCGTGTTGAGCCGGCGTCAACATGCAGCTGCTCCAGCGGCATGAGCCCACAGGGCTTCATCTGACCATGAATATAGTGTCACGCCATTCCATCACACACAAGCCTTTGAATGTGAATAAAACGTGCCAAAAGGCAGTAAAAATTAAGTTTGTCACTGGTATTCAGAATATCACCTACTAGCTCAAAGTTCCCAAACAAAACAGACAAAAATGTGTCGTTATCGAAACTAGCCATTCTTCTGTATAAATCTTCACCAAATTTGCGCCAAATGCCCATCCACATTTTATGCCTATGATTGCTATTAGCGTGACACCAAAACAAACAATGTAGTACGTAATTTACACAAAACATTCCACATGCCGAGCAGACTGCCTCAGAAAATCTACTAAAATACAACGCGATAAGTCTAATAACAGACCTACAAGCATTTAACATGCGCGGATACTTTTTGGAGATATCCCAAAACAGAGAGGGCTCCACCTGTGGATGAAAAGTTAAAAACAACTGGAGTTCATTTTCAGTAGCCTGCGAGAGGAGAGCCTGATTTGCATGTACCCTCATTTTAGAACTTAAGATCCTTTTCCACGAATATTTCGAAGGAAAGAATCCTGAGTTCACAAATTCAGTAATAATATGTTGTAAACTATATTTGGCCAGGCACTGAAAGATATCCGACATGAAGCCATGATCATTGTCGTTAAATAAGTACTTCGACGTCAATCTATATAGAAAAAGTCGCTTCACGGCAAAAGAAGTATCAAGTCTACAAAGCTGACCAAACAGGATAAATTTACGTTTTTCAATTTCGAATTCCAAACTTACAGCCCCAATAAGGCTCAGGGCAACGCAAGTTCTCGTATTCCTGCCGATTCCCTGAAGTGTCTTTAGACACAGACGATGGGAACGTTCTAATGGGAGAATATCTGGCTGACTAAGACTGCACCACAGTTCACAACCATACAAAGCTTTAGGCAAAACGATAGAGTCATATATCCGTTTGAGAGTTAAAGGATGTAAATCAGTTTCGCATAATCAAGAATTTAAGAGTCCAAATTTTCGACGCTGAATCTTGTACATTAGCCTTCATATTCATGTATTTATTACACACAATCCCGAGATGGGTATAGTTTTCAGTTTCATGTAGCTCACTGTCGCCTAGGAACCATCTTCTTTGCGAGCGCCGATATGCTGAAGTCAGTTCATTAAACACAATTACTGCACATTTGAGCGGATTGTAATCCAGACGCCACTGATGAAAATATCTGACGCATATATTTATAAGTAACTGAAGTCCCACTTTTGATAAGGATTGTAAAAGCATGTCATCTGCTACTGTTGGACAAGTTAGATTAATCCCATTGATACTCAGTCCGAGATTTGATGCGCACAATTCATTCAGCAAGTCATTAATAAAACAGAGGAATAGGAAAGGGGAGAGAACTCCTCCTTGCCTAGTTCCTCGTGAGATATTAAATTCTACCGATTTGAATCCGCGGAATAATACATAACTAGTAAGGTGATCATGGAGACTAACGAGAACTTTCCATATATACAAGTCTACACCCATTTCAAATAGTTTGAGGAATAAACCCTCATGCCAAACTTTGTCAAATGCTTTTTGAGCGTCGAGAAAACAAACATATAACTTGCTATTGTTTTCTTTGGCATAGTATATACTTTCATGTAAAAGAAATGAAGTCATATTACATCCCATATTCCGCTGAAAGCCACCTTGTAGTGGGTTCAGTGGTTTCTCCAGAGACGCAGACAGTCTATTATACAATATTCTTTCGAATAATTTCAAAACCGATGAAGTGAGAGTAATTGCCCTGTAGTTATTGGGGTCATCCTTTCGCTTGTTACCGCCTTTAAATAAGGTTATGATAATACCTCTGTTCATGCTGTATGGAATATAGGACCAATGTAACATAGAGTTATATAGACATAACAGCGATGTTCGAAGTACGGGGCCACTGTGTATGATATGCTCATTGTCAACTTTATCCTCACCGCAAGTTTTACCTTTGCTGAGTTTACTTATAACATCGTTAAGTTCCGTCGCAGTGATACGAGGAAAACTGTTACGATCTAACTTTCGCTGCTTAAGCGAATCCACACGTAATTTAACGCTCCTGTAATTAATACTGTTGTAACTGTTCTCATCAGCAGCCTGATAGAGGGAGCCAAAATACTGTCCCCACTGATTACATATTTCCTCAGGATCTCTATACGTATGATTCTGAAAATTGATTTCACACCCTACATTGTTAGAGTTATTATTTTTGCGCTTGTTTACCAATTTCCAGAAATGTTCACTACTCACTTCGGCAGCACGATCAATTTCTTCATTTAGTGTTTTCAAATAATTCTGAGCACATTTACGATGGTACTGACGAAAAGGTCGTTTTGCTTCTTTATATTGTTTGTATGAAACATAACCTTCACCACGTGGTCTATTATCAAGTAACCATAATTTACGTTTCTCTCTCATAACTTTATGCAACCCCTTGAGAGTCTCATCCCAGTAGGGCTTAAGGAATTGTTTAAAACCTTTTCTGTAAGGCAGATGCTTTTCCGAGCATTCAGAAATAATGTCACAGATATTCCGGTACACAGAATCGATGTTGTTTAACGTTACAGGGTTTTGCTCATTTAATGAAATATTTAAACATTGAGACTCAACATCATCGCGGAAATCTGCAATTTCCTGTGGTTTTGCTCGCTTCCAATGAACAGATTTCCTAACCGATAATACCGAGTCAGTCTGCTCAACATGTGGAAAAAGTACCATACAATAAACTGGTCTATGATTTGAGACATTTAAAGCATCGTCATCTAAAATTCTGCATTTTGATACCAAATCAACCTTCTCAGACGGCACAAGAATATGATCAATCATAGACATGTGCACTCCTGAGTACGATACAAAACTGGACCAGGCACCAGTGCACAGAAGCTGAGTGTTTAGAGAAACAAAGTTATTTGCTGCTAGAAAATGACAAAAAAGAGCACTGCGCCTGTCGTGTGGCTTCACAAAGTGTTCACCATTAACATGAGCATTAAAGTCGCCCATAATTATCAGAGTTCCCATCTCAGTATACATACTGCATATATCTTGTAATTTAAGCAAATATTCGTCTAGGTCTGATAAAGTGTGATTTGCAGAGGGTAAATAAACCTGAATAATATATGCAAAATTATCTTTGGAGATTTGATACTGGATACCCAGAATACGATCATCATCTATACTCAGTAAAGACACACGGCTGTCAAGGCTTTGCCTCCAGAAAATGGCAATTCCGCCCTTTCCAACCTTTCTTCTGCTTGGCTTCTCCAAGTCGAAGTCAGAAACAGCAGCATATTTATACGAGGAGTGAACAGACTCTAGGAAATGAAGGTCATGCCTATAGAGCCAGTGTTCACTGATCCCACAGATGTCAACACTGAGTTGCTGTAGAGTACGACCCAAATACGACCCACTCGACATTATACCAGTCGCATTCCATGTCAGTAATTTAAGACTTCTCAGAGAAGCAGCAGAAGAACAGTTTGGAGGGTACATATTGTAACTGTTGGAAGCCATAGTAATAATATAAAATATCGTTATGCAAACAACCATGTCAATAATACTCCCCATTAACATTGTATTTGTTATAGTCTTCATAGCCATGACTATCATTCGAATAACCCAGGTCATCAGACTCATCATAGCCCCAATCACTATTACGCTGTTCACGGCTAGAGTGTTTAAGGGACGCGTTGTATCTGTTTTTAGACACCCAATGACGGCATTTAACACCTTTAGGCCAAAACCCAGGTTCTGCAATCTTGTAGAAGCCGTCAGTTGCCTCTACATTCAGTCTAATTATTACCCTACCAGTCTTATTGCTAGTCCATATATTGACCCATGTAACCGTCAATCCCTTACTTTCAACATACCAGATAATTTTTTGCTGTGTAATGGACGGTTTAAAACCACCTACATAATATCTTTTGGTCCGTTTCCGGACGAAACTAGAGAAGTCAATATCATCTACTAGACTGCTACCGTTGAAATCATCAACACCCACCTGTGTTGTACGAGAGGTATCAGTTTTTGCACAATTTTGGGAACCGTTAACTAGAACTGGAATTCTGTTCTGAAAATGCACGTCACTATTACGACTATTCATTGATGGTCTTTCGACTTCACGACGGCCATTATTAAGAATATCCTGACGTAAGTCGTTATTACTACCCGTATTGTTCAATGGTCTGTCCCTACCCAGACAGCCACCTGCCGCGGACGGCATACTATTAACTAGACTCCGTGTAGTTTGTGCCGTTTCCTTACCAGATACAACACTACTATACGATCTCCCACAAGGCAAGGATTCACTCGGCGCATCTCGACATTCTGAGACAGTATCCAAAGGTATACGAGAAAACCTATTAGAATAATTATCTCTTACTAGAGCACTTTCCCCAGATTTATTGACATGAACAGTACTGTACAGTTGTTTTATCTGTCCAGGTTCATGCTCCGTATCATACTGTAATGTCTGTTTGCCAGACCCTGCCTGAGACACCATAACAGACTGTGACGGTTGTTTATCCAGCCTGGGCTCAGCCTCCACAACAGATTGCCGCAGTGGCTTGCTCAGTCCAGGCTCAGATACCGTAACAGACTGTAACGGCTGTTTACTCAATCCAGGATCAGGTACCGTAACAGATTGTGACGACTGTTTACTGTGAACAGGTATAGGCTGCTCTGTACTAATAGTCTCTGACGGTTGTCCACAAGAACTAGTCCCAGTTGCAGCCTTAGATGACGTAACCGTTGATTGAGCCGGCTCCATCTGAACGCGCTTAGCCAGTCTATTCAACCTTTTATCAAAAGCCGAAACTTTATTAATGCATTCATCAAGGGAGGTAACGCTGACGGAAAATATAGGTTCGTCCAAAATATTTTTCACGTCTGTTTTTATCAATTTTATATCACTCTTTAAGTTAGCCACGCCGTTTGAACGTTCGTTGCAAATTCTATCAATCGACTGTGCATTTGTTGAGATAAGGTTCCTAACTAAAATCTGTCGCAACATCGGCTTGTAATTGGTTAAAGTCCTTTCGCAGCGACTTTATTTCAGAATTTATTTCCGACTCATTGCGGTGTTCTCTTGCTTAATCGCAATCATATCAGAAGTTAAACTATGAACAGCATTCCTTAACTGTTCCATTTCAGTTAATTTCACAGCCTGGAATGAAACATCACCCGCACCTTGTGACTGTGATTTCTTGGTAGAGGGCCTACGCGAAATATTCAGAACATCACGAAGATCGTCCCAATCTGCCCCGTCAAGGACAGACGATAAGCAGTATATATCCTGGGCTAACTTATATTCAACGCTATCACCTGTTCGCGTCTGTATTCTTTTCTTTAAACTGGCTCTAGAGTCAAATGGGTACCCGTCGGTTTGTTTAATACTGTCAAGAATATCCATGCGAACACCGTCTAAGCGATCTCTGTCGGATAATGAATCTCGAAGCACTTGTGTAATGAAGATTTCTTTAGGCAGTGCCCTTAAGAGCAATAAGAGATTATTAACATCTAGAGCATCGTCCTTGTTAACAACAGAATCTTGAGTATTCTCCGTCGGAGAACCGTGATGGAGTATCATGGGCTGACCACACTGAAATACAGAGCTCTGAGAATTGGTAGAATCAATATTATTGTATAAGTCATTCACATTATCTGCCGTCACTTGAACAGAGCTAATGTTAGAAACGTTCATTAAAATGGCATCTTGACCTCTTGAAAATTCAGTCTGAGCCACTTCCTTCAAATATGTCATTTCAACGTCATAATCATCATTTCCGAGGACAACCGGCTTCAAATTAGCCAGAACTGGACTTTCAGATCCATCCATCCTTATGGAACGTCCCTCGTATATATCTCGTATAGATTAGTTAATAACAAATAGCGGGAACCAGCGAAGTAACCAGCGCATCCCGCAATGCGCTCTACTCAACCGTGACGAATTTGGCGTCATACAGGTTGGCTGACACTATAATCCGTTAACCAAACGAAACAGTCAATATTAAGGCCTTCAGGGCAGATTAGTAGGACTAAAAATAGTAACAGTGAGTTTCTTTTGTTAAGATGGAAAGATCAAAGAAGACGCTTCAAAAGTCAAAAATATAAGTTCTTATCTCACAAGAGCATCGCCAAGCATATACTAGTCCAGAAATTATACACATCCATCCATTTCTGTGATAATAGAGTCCAAAGAAATCAGTAAAATTTGAGATATATGGCTGTATTCTAAGACCTCACTCACCTGTGAGTGACTCAACTTTGTAGCCAGGGGGAGGATTATCCCATTGAAATTTGAGCAATAGTCAGGATTAACTCAATGAGTGTAGCTGGAGTGGCATTCTGGAATACAGGCGATAGTGTCAGCGATCTGAGAGCACAACAACTCTTGTCCTCGACCTTCACCTTCAAAACAATTTTGTACCACATAAGTAGCTCTCTTGCACCTGTAATCTTTTGTTTTTGCTTTTCCTATGTGTCGAATTACACGCTTATGTTACATATTTCCTGAAAGCTCATCACCTATGGTATTCGATCGTGCATATTTTCTGATTCTTAATTCAATGGCGTTTCGGTCATGAGTGAAGATTTAGAGTGTGGTGTGGTCGGGGTAAGTTGGTCCGTCTGCGACGAGGTAAGTTGGTCCGTCGGAGTCTGTCATTTTCCGAACGACAAACTATAGAATAAGTTAGAAAAATGTTTATACTAGTTACGCAATGCAAAAATAATACCAGCAAATGAATATTAACTTCAGCATTTGAAAAAAAAAAGAAATAATCAATTTTCGAACCAACTAGTCCCGGTTTCCCCTATACGTTTTCCCCTTTTAGAGTTCACATGCAGGACTTTTCAGACACAGCTAACATGACACAGCATACTGTATCGTCATAATGAAATTTTGATCTCCAGATATGCATGTATTAAAATCGCAAATAAGTGGCATTATAATAAATGTTACAATCCAGTCCCATGAAACTCGGAAAATCATTTGTCAGCATTTACTTGGTTTAACCGTTTGATCGCCAGCGGACCACTTTTGGGTCACTGTATGTTTGCAATAAAACAGATGCGTCTTCGGCAAAAGTATAACTAATCTGTCTTTGAATCGACTGCCCAATTAAAATTAAGAAATTACAGTATGCTTTTTTCTGCTTTCGTCACCAGATATTGTCAGGGTCACTGACGAGGCTTTATTAGCCGAAACTACGTAGTCTGGCCCATGTTCCTACTTCTGTTTGTATTCTCTGCTCTTGAAGGAACTTTTTAAGAGTTTTTTAATCTTACACAGAAATCTATTATAAAATAACAATACACTTGTGAAGAAAAAAGAAGACTGTCAAGAAAATGCATATTTTCTTATTTATCCACCCCTTATGGCTGTATTCTAAGACCTCACTCACCTGTGAGTGACTCAACTTTGTAGCCAGGGGGAGGATTATCCCATTGAAATTTGAGCAATATTCAGGATTAACTCAATGAGTGTAGCTGGAGTGACGTTCTAGAATACAGGCGTTAGAATACAAGCAACATCACACCGGCATCAAAACCTTCATGTGACTGAAGTATTATCAGTGACAACATAGATGCGCACTCTTTTAAAATAGTTTCAAGTTAAGTATTGTTGTTTATCATGAAAAAATATTTGTTTGAGGATTAAACTGGTTTCTGTTCAAACTTGCCCCTCGGTCCAACTTACCCCGCTGTCCGGACCAACTTACCCCGATAGCGGGGTAAGTTGGTCCTTTTGACCTCGTCTCGGTAAATGGTATATTTATCATAATCTGTCAGATTCCGAAAGAAAAACTATAGAATAAGTTAGAAAAATGATGATACTAGTTACGCAATGCGAAAATAATCGCAGCAAATGAATATTAACTTTAGCATTTGAAAAAATGCAATTTTCGGACCAACTAGCCCCGGTCTCCCCTATTTATTTATCATATGACGGCGCTGTTATTCAGTAGATAACGTCGTGTCATAAAAATCGTATGACCACACGTGTGATAACACTTTGGCGAGTACACGTAACGTCATAGACAACGTCCGTGTCAACAACGCGTTTTTTTTATGAAATAATGTTCAGTTTGAAGGCTTTGAAATTCCAATTTAAAGGTTCATATGATAAAAGAATCTTACATTCGAGTTCGTTTCATATTAAATTTATGAAACTCGACGAAGGCTCGTTTTATAAACTTCATATGAAATGACCACTCGTGTAAGATCCTTTATATATTACCTCGACTACTGGAATGGAAGTGGGTGAGTGAACAGTGCCGATTCGGATCAGACTACTCTTTACAAGCAGTCTATATCTGGTCTACACTATTTGTTATTCCAGTAAAGTCAGTTTGTTAATTATGGCAATCATTTGAATTAAACCATTATTGCACAGATTCTTATACAAGGAATCTTTAAGTTCACAAACAGTAAGTGAGTGAGTGTACTCGATTTTAACTTCTCAAAGCATATCGGTCATACGGAGACTGGACCTTTCGAAAGAAGAAACAAAATGGGAAACTTTGGAAGAACGACGAAGGAAAAGTAAACTAATTCTCTTTTACAAAATGGTAAATGGCCTGTCACCTACCTATCTCTCGTCTTTAATTCCTCCCTCTGTAAACAGCGTCTCGTCATACAACTTACGTAATTCCAGCGACATTCAGACGATTGTCTGTCGAACTACTCAATATTTCAATTCTTTTCTTCCGTCCGTTATAAGAGAGTGGAATAGTTTATCGTTAGACGTTAGAAACAGCACTTCGGTGAACAACTTCAAATGTCGACTTAATGAACGCAATTACTTAGTTCCAAAGTATTACTATACCGGTAACAGAAAACTCCAGATCTTACATGCAAGATTACGTACTAAATGTAGCTCATTGAATTATGATCTGTTTCTGAAACATATATCAGAGTCTCCTCTGTGCCGTTGTGGTGATATTGAAAATACTGATCATTATCTTATGTCCTGTCATTTGTATCGTGACCAAAGGGCAGAACTTATTAATACAGTTTCTCAGCAGACCTCAGTTACACTTCAAGTTCTACTATATGGAAATAGTATGTTATCACTGCAGACAAATATCATTATATTTGAAGCTGTTCAAAAATATATAAACGATACAAAGCGTTTCAAACAGCATACACCGACAGAATAATCTACGCCATCCAGCACCAGTGCTATCATTTCCAAGTAGGTTAACTGACAATTCCAAATCCCTTCCAACCAACCCACGGCTTCCTATTTTCCTATTTGTCTTTTCTGCTACCAAAATCTTCTATTTTTTCCATTTTCGTCTTGCTGTTACATGTATTATGCTTTATAAATTTGCTAACGTCAACATTTAAATGTTAATAACATAGTTATTTGTCAACAACAGTACATACAGTTTTGTCCGCCATTATTTGTGAAAACTGTATCCATTTCAAGGAGAAGAACTAAATAAGCATACGCTTTCGTTCTAATCCTACTGATCATGTATATCATTTCTGTGTATATGTATGATATTGTTGAAATAAAATATGTTTAAACTAAAGACCACAGAAGCGGCGGATCGTACCTGCGACCCCTAGGTTGGTAATCCAGCGCGTTATTTACTACACTACCACCGATCCTAAGTTTTGAAACGGGGTAGGCAGAGATTAAACGCCGCGTTCTGCGGTGCCTATTCAGGGCATACATTGTTTACATTTTTACACAAGATTTGTTTCTTTTTTACAATAAAAATAAAATCAGAATAATTCCTTTTCGGGGAATGGACCTTACCGAACTATGCGGTAGTGAAGTTTGCTGCTAGTTTGGGTTCCAACATTTTCGGTAATAACGGTAACAACGCTGGTATAATTGCAGAGCTGTGGCGCGAGTGGTGGGCGTGGCAGTAGGAGTGTGAAGGTGACCACCAACGCTACTAGCAGCGAATCTATCATAGTTCAATTGGATATCACAGACAAATACACGGAAGGTAATGTAGTTTCGGATGGAGTGGTTGGGAAAGCGTTGGAAGGATTTCATTGGTCAAATAAATAAATAAATAAAATAAAATGAAAAATAGATAAGTAAATAAATAAAAACAATAATTCCGCGGATGGCTATGTCGCACCTGCTGTGTGTCTTCACATTAAGAACTCAAACAATATACCAAGTGGTTCTGTAGAAAAAAGTTGATTTTATTGGGTTTTGCTATTTTTAGTAATGGCGACCATCTTGGATTCTCGACCATTCTCGACTTTTACCATTCTGAAGCCCTGCAGTCTGATCATGCTGCATTTGAAATTTGAGACCCATGGATGCAGTGGTTTCAGAGAATAAGTCATTTGAATGGACTTTAAAGCTAGGGTCGACGTAAATTATTCTAGGGTCGACGTAAGGTCACTGTGACCTAATTCCACTATATATTTTTTTTTCATTTTGATGATTCTGAATACCAAGGTCCAACTTATGCTTCATACAAAATTTCAGCTTAATATACAAAGTTGTTCTGGAGGAAAACTTGATTTTATTGGTTTTGCTATTTTTAATAACGGCGGCCATCTTGGATTCTTGACCCTCGTGAATTTTTCCATTCTGAAGCCCTGCAGTCTGATCATGCTGCATTTGAAATTTGAGAACCATGGATGCAGTGGTTTTAGAGAATTATTCATTTGAATGGACTTAAAAGCTAGGGTCGACGTAAATTATTCTAGGGTCGACGTATGGTCACTATGACCTAATTCCGCTACAGATTTTTTTTCAGTTTGATAATTCTGAATACAAAGGTTCCACGTATGCTTCATACAAAATTTCAGCCAAATATACCAAGCGGTTCTGCAGAAAAATTTGATTTTATTGGTTTTGCTATCTTACGTAACGGCGGCCATCTTGGATTCTCGACCCGCCTGAGTTTTACCATTCTGAAGCTCTGCTGTCTGATCATGCTGCATGCGAAATTTGAGAACCATGGGTGCAGTGGTTTTAGAGAATAAGGCTTTTGAATGGACTAAAATGCTAGGGTCGACGTAAATTGTGAACGCACGGACGAACGGACGGACAGACGGACGGAAAACTGGACGCCTATATCGCACCTTGCTGAAGCAGGTGCGACAATAAATGAATAATATTAGTTAATTGAAAGTACCTTGAATGCCCTGCAAAGAAAAAAAGAGATATAATTTGCTCATGTTATAAGGCTTATGCATAAAAACAAGTGGGCTCTGACGAACGAGTTTTTGTACAAGAAATCCTCAGAACATTACATGTATTTGTCAGTGATCGGTCAAACTAAGCCAATCAGTCTTTTATTACATTTTCTTTCAGTCTTTCCATTTAAAAGCAAAAGCCTAAATCCAACAAAAAAAAAGAGAAAGATTTTTTTTTTTCTTTTCTACCGGTTCATAAATAGATAGTCACGCAGGGTTGTATTACTGTAATCTTGCTTCAAGTTATGAGTATGTGGGGTATAATTAAAATCTTAAAAAGTTCCTTCATGAACAGAGAATACATACAGCGGTAGGAACATGGACCAAGATGGCTTCTTGGTTGAGATACAAGTTTGTGATATGGCTTACATTTCATATTATACCACCATATTAACCCAAGACTGTCAAGTCCACCCGAGGGCCGAAGGCAGTCTCGGGTTAATATGGGGTATGATGTATCTAATACTCAGGTCTACCGTATTTAACACTTTAGCCACATCATGTGATTTCCAACAATGTGGCATTGCTGACAATTAAAGGATCTGATCAGACTGCACACAAGTGCAGTCTGATCAGAGCCTTCACTTGTCATATCGGTCATCTATGAAAGTGACCAAAGCATAAGGCCAACTGTGAGGTCTCAAACACTGTATACATGAGACAAATGATCTGAAATCACAGGACATTGTTGGAAGTCATATGACGGGGCTCAGTGTTTATGATAAATATTTCATATGATATTGGAGATGCGAAACACTTACTCATGAGACCCTGATATTTTCAGAGATTTTGTTTTTCAGACTTCTCAAACAGAATTTCTTGAATTATTGTTGAATGCTTACTCAAAGAAATGATTATGACTGCATTAAATGTAATAGTTCACATTGATTTGTCATTTTCATACTTGTATTGGTGCATTTTATCATTTTATCATTATGTCTCATTCTTCACTGTTCGTGGCCTTTCCATGTACAACCTTGCTTCCAATATTTTACAGAGGACACGTCGACGTCGACTGACGACTGCGTCGCCACGTCGACACTGATTGCAACAGTAACTGTTTTACTCGCTTTAATCGTCATAGCTTGTGTCGTGGCAATGGTAATGCTGATGAAACTAAAGAACAGGCGTTACGGCCGAGAGAAACATTAGACAGAACCTGAAGCAGGCGCTTCCAGATCATTACCCTAGTGTTGGAGTGCAATTCTCCCTGTAACATACTGAACGTGTTTTTGTTGGCATAAAATGCATGTACAGTTGACTCTTACTATCACAAAAACTGATATCCTAAAAACTTGATTACTGTTAATAAAAGCACATCAGTAAATACCGTCATCAACGGCGAACACTGTATTCTCATTTGAGCGTCGACACGACAAAACCAACAAAGTGGCATGTGCCCATCGAAGACTAAGATCAGCCTTAAGATCTGTCGGCATGGAGGTAGCTGAGGCCCTTATCTACCCTTTATGTGCACTGCAAAGACTCTTATCAGACTGGGCGGATGCCCAGGCTGACCTGAGTCCTGGCTGGGCGCACATGTCACTTTGTTTTGTCGTGTCGCGGCTCAATTTTAAAGATAGCTCGTATCTCAATTTTAAAGCAGGTATTAAAGGAGTTGGCAAAAACAGTTCACGGTGCTTAGAGATGTTTGGTGGTATTTATTGATTTGCCTATGTCTGCCATTAAGAACAGAAATTCAGAGTTCACGGTGCTTCCGCACACACACACACACACACACACACACACACACACACACACACGCGTTATAGTCCCGTACGTTTATCAAACATTTATGTTGATTTTACACATGTAATTTTATAATAAATTACATTTTTATCGGATTTGTTGCTTTACTAAAACCCATGATCCTTGTAGTATGAAACCTTTGTTTCTTGTTCCTTGAGCTGATACATGGTGCAGCCTGAGACATAAATCCTTTCCAGGGTTTGCCTTGGTATAAAGCCTTTTTTATCCGCCTTTTCGCTTTTACATTATCAAAAGAAACTGGACTGAATGATATATGATGTCACTTGAATACACAGTTTGAAATCATGCTTGGATGGGTCATGCATTTTGAAAAAAAAACAACAAACTACAGACCTAGAGAAGAAGTGATCTAAATAGCCTTCATCACATTTGCGCATGGCGGCCATCTTGAATTTAAGACGCAAAAGCTTTACTGTCTTTTGAATGATAGTTGCTGTGGTGACTTATACAAGAAACAATAGCTATCCAATGATACCTTTCTGCTCAAGTGCGCTCATAAAAATGCCAATAACGCAAAATCACGTGCAATGACATGGCAGTTTCTGCCATATTTAGTAACGTACAGGGAAATGAACCTGGTGTTGATGATCTCATTTGATCTATTTTTAGACTTCGCAGAGTCCTTGTAGATATAAACATACTTCTCAAGTTTGGTTATGATTGCTTGTTACATGCAGAGTGATAGAGTGATATGAAACCACTTTTATCAGCATTTACGTTAAATATGGTAGGTTGACTGATAATTTGTAGAAAGCATCTTGGGTCCCTGCTAAAATCGATCCGATACGAGTATAAATACCATTCGCATGGGTGGGGTAATTTGGAAAAAAATGCGGTTAAGTTTAAACTCAAGAAACCTTCGACCAATGATGCTCATTTTGCTTAGGTGATTTAAGATATTGTTATCATGGACACAGGTTAGTTACAATCTAATGCCAACATGGCCTTCTTGTTCTTGAAAATTTCCTTGATACGTCAAACATAGGACAATTATAAACATGATTTTGTGAAGTCTTCTGGTTATATAAATTTTTGTCAATAGATATCCCCTGGTAGCCTGTTCCGGCTCACTTGAAACAACCGACAGTGCACTTGTAGTAGGTGCCCGTAAAAACGTACGCCTTTCTGAGAGCCGAGACTTGCCGGTATGGGAGATTATCTGTCTGGTGTAGGTTGGCCAGCTTGTAAATAGAGAAAACCATGTTAGTGTCTTTTGATATCAAGTTTATCAGGCGAGACCAGAAACAGCGTAGGAATGGCGAGGCTTGCCGAGCCAGTCCGACATGTTTCTGGTCGAGCCTGATAAACTTGATAAAAAAAACCCACTTACATGGTTTTCTATTTATCATGCATCTTTAGAAGATTTTATGGCGTAAAGAGCGGCAAACAAATGATAAGCAAACGCAGTTTTTTTTCGAACTTGCTGACGTCGCGATTGCGTTATGACTTAAGGTGAGGTTGGAGTAATTCAGCGCCGCCGTGCGGCAGTGTCTATCGCTACGTTACGTAATGACGTCAAACGTTCCGTTTGATAAAAACAAGATGGCGTCAACGTTAGTCGCTTCTGTGATCGCATAAAATGCAAGGAAGCTGAGCGCTGGGTGAAATTTAAAGGAAATAGAAAGTGCCGTAGAAATGAAACTGAGAAAAAGTATAGTAAGTTTTCCGTGCGGAAGACTACTTGCGGGATAGCTGGCAGTTTCCTTTCAGTTTATTAGGCGGAGTTCGCAGCTGTTGAGTTGCAATAATTTTATTACAATTCATAAGACAAGAAAAAGAAATAGAAAAAGCCGTAGAAAAGAAACTGAAAAAAGTTTAGCCAGTTTTCCGTGGGGAGAAAGCTGTATTCTGACAGATTCTCATCAGTTTGTTAGACGGAGTTCGCAGCTGTTGGGTTGCAATAATTTTATTACAAATTTTCATACAACATAGCCTCGTACAATTGAATCTAGAATCGTCAGATCACTGTCTACACTTCGACCACGCACTTTACAGTTGACATAGTAGCAGCCATAGACAGTCGTTTTCATACCACCCATTTTTAAATTACTAATTAGCAAAAGGTTATGCCGAATTGCAGTTATATTAAAAATTCTTAGACTCTCCCAGCATTTGAAAAACGCCAGGCAGCCGTATCAACGTGGATGCAATGTCGTCAGAATCTTTTGTCGACGTTGATACCATAATTCAACGATCTGTTCTGTCAATAAGCTAAAAACAATGTGGCGTTTTTTTTTTTTCCGTGATTGTTTTTTACTTTTCTGTCTTTCATTTCTTCGTGTATATCAAAGAGCCGTTTTATTGTATCTCCTAGACACTAAAGTGAATCCAAGCTGCCTATCTTCTTTAAACAGAGAGAGACACAGAGAGAGAGAGTCGCCGACGTCCATTGTCCTAGACACTAAAGTGAATCCAAGCTGCCTATCTTTTTTTAAACAGAGAGAGAGAGAGAGAGAGAGGGAGGGAGAAAGTCGCCGAAGTCCAGTCGTTGAAACGCTAATATTATAGGTTCTTTCTTGGGTAGGGTCAGGAACTGGAAAACTTGACTCGCTTACACTGTGCAAACGACAAGTGGACAAGGGATTGTTCAAATGTCATAACACGTGAAAGCTCGACCTAAAGCTGTTGCTTCTGGGAGTTTGTCAACTCGGGTGCTCGTCAACTGTATGGGAGGGCATAATGGCAATGTTTTCGATTTCTTTAAATTAAAAAGTAATTAGTTAAGACGGCTTATGCAGAGATTGAGAGAAAAGTATTACATCTGCCTTCACCCTGAACTATCCCGACGATGACAATCATGAGTGATGAAAGACCCAGACAAATTTTGCCGGTAGCCTACAAAAAGCGATAATAAATATGTGGCGCGAAAATTTAAGAAACGTTAACGTCACCATGTGCAACGTCAACATTTCAGTCCAAAGAGACGGCAAGCCGGGCATTTTATGCACATTAGCTCGAAAGTTAGGTCGGCGACCTACTATTTTTATTTCTTTAATGTAAACTTCTATCATTGGGCCATACTGTGTTAGTTTTTGAAGAAAAAAATGTGTTTTGTTTTCTCAGAATGAAGGTTTTTATGAAACAGTGACGAGCCAAAAAAGTGCGTTTTCCATAGAACGCCGTTATAACGTCGGGTCGAAAAAGTGGAAAAATTGACGTTTACGAGATCAGATATCTTGAAAACGATATCGGCGACCCCCCCCCTTTTTATTACATTTTCTGAAAGAGGGAATGAAAATGTACAATATAAGGAAGTATGAATAAAATCATGTGTTTTGTCAATTACTCCCACCTCACCTTAAGTCGGTGACGTCAATTAACCAATCGAACGTTGATACCACGGCCAGCGTCAGTATGTAGTCAATCGTCTTTAGAGACCGCTTCCAAAGACATGACCTGATAACATTCGCGCAAGCGCAGTTCTATAGTGACATGATATCACATTGTGTTATCATACCCCTGTTATCAGTGGCATTTTGCAGCAGGTGCATGATGAAAGCATACGCAATGACAATGGAAATCCTGATCAGCATTATATGGCTTCTCACTGCCACTGGCGATAAATGCGACTAGCAATGGCTGCATTTTACATAATATACTATACACAAAAATAAAAGATATTAAGACATTTAAGAAAGCAGAATTATGAAAAATATTTTGATGAGAATTGAACTGTTATAATTCATAAAACAAATATTCATAGAGACTTTTCAGTATGAGTCCTGATTTGGTTTAAGCTTGTCACGTGACCTAGAGTAAATTGGAAGTAGACAAAGGGTCGACATTCTAATTTCGCACGAATCCAGAACAGCAATAACTGACAATTTTATGCAAATTTTATTAAGACAGATGCCTAAGATTTCAGTTATTAGAAAACAGATACCCTTTTCCATTCTGTTGTACATGTACATGTATCAAAGGGCGAAACGGTAGGCGTAAGCGATACAATTGTCTGATGAGTTGTTTCACCGATGGTGACATTTGCAAGAGCCCTATACCTTACTGAAAGTATGCAAGAACGCCTACCAAAATAGTTGTTATCAGTTTGGAAAATTATAAAGAATTTAAATGTTTACAGAACGTAAAGGTCCAAAAGACTTTTTTCGCCGATGCGAAATTGAGGTGTAGTCCCCATAGTCCTTTATGTGTTGCTATAGGTCAGGTGATCTCTGTTTGAGCTAAATATTATTACTCGAATAGTTCTCTATCGACAAACAACCGCCATCATTATTATTTCTTTTACTCGCTTCCATGTCAAAATATCTGCTACTTTTTTGTGAGCAGTGTACATAATCCGTTCGTTTGGTAGTTGAACACAAAGCAAAAGCTCTATAAAATATTCTTAATGCTTATATGCAATTAATTGATATAAACAGATTGATAGTTTTGAATATCAATATCACTTCGGAAAGAAAGGCATATCTGAGCAAAACAACAATAAAACATCCGATATAAATAATCCATTAAAGCCTCCTGTCCCATAAAATGGACCTTTGCGAAGATCAGATACAACAGAACGCAGTGTTTGATTTACACTTTGCATGAGGTACAGGGATTGAAGAAAATAAAATAAGACAACCCTTGTACTGGAAAGTTCGAAATATAACAACAACAGTCCACAAGCGCTAATAGGTTCGGGTGCCGTACTTGGAGGTACTTCACATAGACAAAACGATTAAAAACGACACAACACTTACACCGGTATACAAAAACACATAGCAGACTATTGTGGATCCGTATATGGCTACCTTCGAATATTGCTATACAGTTAGCTATATTGATATAAGTTTTGTCTGTCCATTCATCAGTCTGTCTGTCAGTATGGCCAACTGAGTAATTCAGATCCTGCTTTAACTTAAGAGGTACACTACCAGGCTTAATCGTGCGGCCTGACCCGATTGTAACACTGATTCTGCATGGCTGGCTATTTTGGGGAAAACATGCTCGATGATTTTAGCATACAATCTCCCTTCATACAGTATAAAAATGTGTTGCGGTGTGGTAAAACACAACACGCCAAGTCATGTGCTGGTTTTCAATACGAAGTATATTTGAGGATGTAGAAACTGAATCTTTACTGCCTCTGTAACCTAGGATTGCTACCTAGGATTGCCATCTCTACGGTAGCTTCATACGGAGGAAAACATGTCAGGCCCGAATATAACTACTCTTCAAAACAATACAAACTGCGGATGCAGCTATGCAGTAGCTTTAGTTGTAGGCTTCTCCTGAATACAGCGAGTAGCAGTATTCCGATGTAACCATATACAATGCAACACTGGGTTCTATTCTATCGATAAAAAGTAGGTCGGCGGAGGTTTTCGTCGTCGTATGTTTGAGGTCGACAATTTACCTCACGACCACGTGCTATTAACGGTAAATGAGCCGCGACACGAGAAAATAAACTAAGTGACATGTGCGCCCAGCGCAGACTCAGATCGGCCTGGGCATCCGCTCAGTCTGATCAGAGTCTTTGCTAGCCGCATGAAGGAAGCTTAGACCTTTAGCTACCCTTCAATTAAGCGCTTAGCGAAGAGTATGATCAGACTGGGCGGATGCCCAGGCTGATCTGAAACTGCGCTGGGCGCACAACCACTTTGTTGGTTTTCTCGTGTCGCACTCAAATAGACTATGTTTCGAAAAAGATACTCTCGGAAAAAATAAGAAAATAAGTTATATCAGTTCATGGATTTGATGCTTTACGTCCACGGTAAACAGCTAAGGCCATGTCGGGACGGTCAGGTAACCTAACCACACTGTTCCTTGGCAGGCTTAGACCTCCTAAGCGGTTAACCAGTACTAAGTGCACATACTTTCGCCAGCAACTACATGTAACTGCCCTTCTTGAATCAGCGGAAGGAGAAACGAAAGTGTGTGGGCAGACCGGGTTTCGAACCCAGGACCTCTGACTTATGAGTCAGGTGCCCTACCGATTGCGCTACGCGGTCCGGCTATATATCAGTTCAAAAAAGGCCGATCTTACTTTCGTAAAAAGCAGTTACCCCGTACTAACGTAAGTTTGAAGCAATTTCCACTGGTTTATGAAATGAAGCTATTTACCTGTTCACAAGGACACTTCGGAGACCTGACCATGAGAACAAAGTTCCAAAGTTTCCGGGTAATGTCAGTTTTCCGAAGTGTCCGGGTAAATGGCTTATGTCATAAAGTGATAAAATTTGGTGTGGACAAAGGACGTTTATACGGGGTAACTGCGTTTTACTACATAGAAGTCGGACTTTTAAGACTTAAGATGGAGCTGATTTTCTTATTTGGTTTGAGATTATTTTCTTTTGAAACACCGAGTATTTTATCGTTATAATCATGTGGTCGTGACAAACGCCGCCACTTTGATGTCTATTCCATTTGTTTACTTGACACATAACAGTTTTTAATGTCAGTGTTTATTCTTCAGTAGGTATAATCACATTTTTCTCCTCAGCTTGTTTCTTTTCTGCAACATTATAAATATCGCGATAGCAGCAGCGAGGGCGATCATCGTGATCACGATTAATATCACGATAGTAACAATCGCTGTGGTCTGGCTCACACAGTCGTCGTCGTCGGCCGTCACTTGCTCCTCGGCAGGTTGTTGAGATTCATCGTCTGGGGAAACAAAAATATACACATAAACTAGGTGTAATGTCTGTTACACAAAAAAGGTATATCCCTAAACCCCTCCTCCCCTCATTGAAATTCAGTCAACCTCTAACTTCAACTGTGCACATCTAAATTCTGGTACTAACAGAAGGCCTTTGTACAGTCATACAGTTTAGAGTCAATCACCTCTGATCTTATTTACATGTTTTGATTCCATTCATGAAACTAGTCCTGGGGCGGGGGCGGATAGTCTGAGAAGACAACTCCGACTGCAACAAAGCATCTGTCGCTTCGATCAGTTTTGTGAATATTTACAGTTTCACCAAGATATTACATGCAGTACTGCGTATACATAATGATGTTTAATTCTTGTACCAGTATCTTGTACGGGGTGGCATGGTTTTCATTATAAGAGTGATTTAAAATATTTAAGTGGATTTTATGGAGGTGTAAACACCGGCGAACCACCCACAAACTGAATAATGTCAAGTTTGTGCGTGATTCGCCGGCGTTAACACATCCATAAAATCCACAAAAATAAAAATCATTTCTCAAAGTGTCAACTCGGTCATTTTTATATTTTAATTGTCAGCTATACCGAGTTTTTTAGAAACTGCCACAAAGAAAATAGTCCAAGTAGTACTCGAGTTCTGGATAAGGGGATTTATCGAAGTATGAACGCAGTTTTCTTGACCATTCAAATTGCGCTAAATCAGCAGTAGAAAATTGGGTTGGAATTATACGGACATATTTCCTTCGATCTCGCAACATTGTCTGATAATATATTACAACAGTACAAAGTTTCGTGGAAATATCTTCAGCGGTTCTAAAGTTACAGAGCCGACACATTTTCAGTAGATGTCAAAAGGAACATAATTCAGTCAAAAATGTTGACAAAATTATTGTTTTTTTTTTGTTCTTTGCGTGGTGTATATTGGAACAAAACTTTGGTGACCATATCCTCAACAGTTTTGAAGTAATTAGGTCAGTCACATTTCCATTCTGGAATTTACAAAAGGGGTGTAATTCCATACAAATGTAAATAGAGTTATGGTTTTTGTTCTCTGCAACTGTCTGATGATGCTTTATATTCGCACTAGGTTTCGTTGAAATATCTGCAGTGGATGAATTATAGAGCGGAGAAAATTTGCAAAAAAAGACTGTAATTACTGTTTTTGATCTCTGCTCATTGTTTGATAATGCTGTTATTCTTTTTTTTAATTTCTGCCCAGAAAACTACCCTTTGATCTTTCCTTATAAAAACACTTTTTAAGCAGCATGTACCTCTATTTTGTATTCTAATCTGTAGAAAACAACAAAAATGAGAAGTCTGCTAATTTTAGGGAGATACATTATTTTTATGGCTTTATGCAGATTTTTGCATTTACCATAATCAACACTTTATATGTTAAAATGTCTATGTCTGAATATCAGGAAATGGGAAACAGTAACTTGAATGAGGAATCAGTAACAAAAAAAAAAAAAAAAAAAAAAACAGAAACAGGAACCCAAGAACAGCACCAGCTGTTGCTGTTGTCTCGATTCTCATAACGAACAGCGTGTAACTACAGTACCGTTTTTATTTTAAACTGAGTTTCATTTCCCTGAGGTTTATCGAAGTGTAACCTACATTGGGTCACGTGCAAAGTGAACGAATCCCGAAGTTTTTTTCATGTAAACTTTGCTAGTGACGGTGTTCATGCAAACTTTGCATGTGACCCAATGTAGTTTCCACTTCGATAAACATCGGAATTAAGTTCATTGCTTATATCTATATTCGTTTCAATCAACCCCGTTACGAAAAAACTCATGTAAGCGCTAATATTGAAGCAGTAAAACATTTACACGTAGTTTTATTGCTATATCGGAACAACGTTAATGATGTCATGACGTCAGGGACGTCCAATCATATTGTAGAGAGACATGATATATTTTGACACCATTTTAAGCCATGTGATGTTGCGTGGTAAATGTCACTATTGGAATGTAAACAACATTACGTTCCAGTGGTTTAGTATAGGGCTTTTCAGTAAATACACCGTATTTCAGTAAATACACCGTAAGTGTTTTCTCCATCTCTAGAATGACCCCAAATATCTAAATCAGTTTTAAGAATTTCTGATATAAGACGTTTTTCCCTTTGAAAACAATCCCCAAAGTCTAGAATCTGGGGTTTATGTTAGAAAGTAAACAAAAAGACTTATAACTGAAGTAATACATGTACGGTATGAAATATATACCTTGTTCGATGTCGAGTTCAAGAACGAGTGTTTCTGTCCCTGTTGCTGTTGTGTTTACTTCTACGCTCCTTCTGGTACGTCCGGCAACGGTACAAGTCTGAAAATAATAGGTCATACCGTGCTTGTTCGGCTATAAGACGGGGTTTTCCATCTCTTGAATGACTCGACATATCAAAGTCCGTCTTATCATATTCACCTACATGTATAAGTTGAGATGGGCGTTTGCTTCGAAAACAATCCAAAATATCTAGATGCATCTTACTAGCAGAAGACGGATATAGATTGTTAGGATTTTTTACGAAGAGAAAGTCCACGTCTTACAGTCGAAGAAACATGATATCGTATGGCAAGCCATATGCATACTAAGTCATTTAACCTAGGTTTGGAAACTTCAAGCCTAGGTTTAAGGGCCGGGCCGGGTAGCGCAATCCGTAGGGCACCTGACTCGTAAGTCAGAGGTCCTGGGTTCGAATCCCGGTCTGACCACATACTTTCGTTTCTCCTTCCGCTGATTCAAGAAGGGCAGTTGTCAGCTACTGGCGAAAGTATGTGCACTAAGTACTGGTTAACCGCTTAGGAGGTCTAAGCCTGCCCAGGAATAGTGTGGTTAGGTTAACTGACCGTCCCGACATGACCTTAGTTGTTTACCGTGGACGTTAAGCATCAAATCAACCAACCAACCTAGGTTTAAGATTCGAAACTGGATCCAGTAAAACTAGTTTTAGACCCCAGTGATATTTTACTGACCGTTCTAAGGCGGTACTTCTGTTGTGGTTCCTCAATACTAAATGTTTGCTTGTTTATGGTCTCTAGAAGTGTGGTCACCTGAATAGCTGCCCATTCTGCTTTCTGTTTTGCTTTGTTTTGTAATTTAAAATGGAAAAAAGTAGTGTTGTATCGATGAGCGATTATAATCGATAATCAATCGAAAATTTCATTTGATTCTACTAATCGATTGTGTTTGGTAATAATTATAATGGCTTTGGTTTATAATCGATTATAATCAGAAAAATCACACCTGACCCTTTTGTGAGTTGTTTTTAATATATTGCAATTTTGCTGCAAGAAAAATGCAAATCCAAACTACTCAGCTTGACAGTATGTGAGGAATAAAGCAACAAAGTGTTTCTTTAGCAACCTGATAGTCTTAGTACATAACTTAAATGTCAGTGCCTCTTAAATGAGTATGATGTCAGAACCTGTTGGTGTAAGGTACTAAACATAAAATCATGCATTTATATGATAAATTAACAAGTTTTTATAGTTTTAAGCAGTACAAGGATAGCATTCCACCTTTTTGGGGGATAGGACCTGTGTTTGCTGTTGGTTCGATAGCTTTCGATGATAATCGATAATCAATCGAAACCTCCTGTCCGATTATTTTGGATGATCAATAATGAAAATCCCATAATCGGACAGCACTAGAAAAAAGTAATAATAGAGTATAAGGGTAGCTCAATGATCATCTATTTGGTAAAGAGCTGCTCATTCGGGTGACCCTGCTTGTCTGTCGTGAACTTTTGTCATTTGGTGTGTGTGCTTCTTTCCCTTTTGGTTTTGAGGGCGGGATGTGAGATTCGATTATCTAACTTCCTGATCATTGCCTGAATTTACACTTGACCAGGTAGGTGCTTCGTTTTATCAAAATTTCTGACTATTTATCGTACATATCAGCCAAATGAGTCGTATCATGTGACGAAGAATACATGTACATTTCTCCGTTTGAAACAGGCAGTGATGTGGCGACACATATGCACATTCGCTTCACTTTTACTTTTAGTGGTGACCCTTATATTTTATGGACATTCCTATGAAACGTCTTTTATATTTTCTTATTATTTTTATAAACAACGATGCCCAATTCAATTTGGTCCCAGACGCCGAAAACCGTGTTTTCATTTTTATTAGCCGTGTAATTTGCATTTGTCACCGGAACATACTCACTAGTTTAACACCAATTAAGCCTCTGTATGTAGCAAGTGTTTTCCAGTGACAAGTGCAAATTACATGGCTAATAAAAAAGAATATTTCTCAAAATCTAGCCAACGAATTTAAACACGTTTTTCTGGGTTTGAAACCGAATTGAATTGGGCATCGTATTTTAAAAATAATAAAACATATACATGACGTTTCATAGAATGGTCAAAAAATTATTTGGGTCACCCCTAAAAATTAAAACTGAACAATGACAGACTTGAAAATACGCAAATACAAGTAAATGTGTATTTTTTTCGCCAGATCACTGCCTGTTTTATATGGAGAAATGAGCCGCGACACGACAAAACCAACAAAGTGGTCGTGCGCCCAGCGCAGACTCAGATCAGCCTGGGCATCCGCCCAGTCTGATCAGAGTCTTCGCTGTCCGCATGAAGGTAGGTTGGACTCTAAGCTACCCTCTAAGCGCTTAGCGAAGAGTCAAATCAGACTGGGTGGATGCCCAGGCTGATCTGAGTCTGCGCTGGGCGCACAACCACATTGTTGGTTTTCTCGTGTCGCGGCTCAAATGTATTCTTCGTTTCCTCTGGTTGATGCGTACAGTCAGAAAATATGATGAAACGAAGCACCTACCTAGCTTGTGTAAACCGGCCCACCATTTTTGGTGGTCTGTTCCGTTTCCTATACAGGAAGTTCCGGATCTCGATCCAGACAGTGAAAGAAAACATTCATAAGAAATAATATACATTCGGTGATACTTCGAAGTTTCCGCTACTCAAGCCTCATCAATGACCTTCACAGGATCTGGTGACGAAAGTCAGAGAAAAGCATGCTGATTTTTTTTTAATTTTGATAAGATTCAAAGATTAATATGTATCGAAAATGCCTCCAAATGATTAAAGGCGATGCACTGGCACTTAACCAACAATATTTCTAAGAAGAAAAAATTTCCTTGCTAAAATATACCATGGTGATATATTTTTTTAGCAAGGAAATATTTTTTTTTCTTAGAAATATTGTTCGTCAAGTGCCAGTGAGGCGATGTTCTAGAATAAGAGTCTAAACAAATCGAAACTTTCTGATTTCTCAGATTATATCCTCTAGTTTCAAAGAACAAAACTAAAATCTAAACTGCCCTAAGGATGATGTACGGCGGGGTTGGTGCTTTTGATATTTCAGACTGAATTAAACTTACACTGTGGCAGTAAGGATCTGTGGTCCTAATGCAGAACTTGATCGTACACATTGTCCAGAGCTTCTTCACAGGTCCGTTGAAAGCAGCTGCCTCCATTTTACCTGCCACAATTCGCCATTCTCCGCCTGAAATATCAACCCAACTAATCTTACTGGGCGTATTCGATTGGGCGTTTCGTGTTTCACGATTCTTAGCGTCAACAGCTTTTTTTTCTATAGAAAAAATTGCTTCATGTTAAAATTGTAAAGCACGCAATGCCCAGTAGAATACGCCCACTGATTACTAGTACTGGTTTCTAGTTCGTAAAATGTTTCCTGGAAGAACTTCACTAGGAACTATAGCCTCTATGGTAGCTGTTACGTAAACTCGTATAAAGAACTGGCCAATCAGATTCAATTCTGGTTGTCGGCCATTACGCGCTTCGATGAGTAGCTGGTAACCAGCTAGAGCTACAGTTACCACGATTCGAGCCATGGTAACTTAAACATGGTCACATGGTAAAACTTTAGTCCGTACTGCTGGTATTCATGTACTATTGGACCAGCAATAGTTCAACGTGAAGTCAGCCCTGGTTACTGTTTCCTAGTTTCCGTTTCTAGCGTTGCTGATTCCTTTCTTATGTAGCTATTCCAAATATCTTTTCTGAGTCTTGTTCAACCTAACGTATAATGCACACCATCTCGACTTCGGGTCAAGTCAGGTAAATTCGGACAGTAGGTAAATTCGGACAGTGACATTGCTTCCTTTGTATGTCAGTTGTTTGGAATTAATAGAAAATAAACTGGGGAAACAGTGAAAGTCGTAATGAGACGGCTCATCATGAGCCAGCTCATCTGGATTTTCACTGTTTGCAATGGTATGTCCGAATTTACCTGCTGTCCGAAGTTACCTAACTCGATCCTACTTTTCTCTTTTCCTTTGTACCACTTATGGCAGTGGCGCGCTCTGATGGTAGTGGCGAAATCATTGAGAGACTTGTGCGACTCATGCGATCATGCCTTAGCTGATTGCCAGGTCAGGGGCTTAGCTAGAGGAAATAACCTGACACGCAAAATCACGTTTTATACTCTTTGAGGGGAATTCTAGGGGTTAAGCAACTACAATATTTTACACTTTCACTCTATTGACATTTGGTAAAGAAATTTTGTCCAATTAACATAATTTCAGCATGCAAATGCAGGTGCGTGTTGAAATTTGTCAACTTGACAAAGTTTCAATACGCATCTGCGCATTTGCATATAGGTAGCTACGCTCTTGCAGGTGAACTCAACTCGGGTAAGATATGGCTGCGTGCGAGAGACGTTGCTAGGCCGCTATTACCCATAAGTCCCGTTGCACAGGGAAATGCATGGCCTGTCAGCAGTGGAACCATACTATGGATTTATGAAAAGGCATCAGGGGACAGTTTCGTATTGGCAGTTGTCAGGCAAATCATACTTTTAGATAGAGGGTTAAAAATAGCATGGTTGCTTTAATTAAATGAGGTATTTGAATGTTTCTTGATTTGTAAGCTGGTAGGAAGGTTAGGTATGTCAGCTGGAGTAGGATACGAAACTTTCTGATAGCTCCCATGGTCAGGGGAATCTCCAAATTGAAGAGCGGCTTGTCGTTGTCACAATAGACGACTTCCTGTTGAAAACAGACCTGCTTTTCTTTGTGAAATATTGAAAAACCTCCATGGTCATGACCCCATTTAAGAACTGTGTTTCTGAAGGTATGTGTTTGAAAAACAAAATGGGATAAATGCCAACTGGCAGTAGTTTGCAGGTATTTCTCCAGACTGTGATGTGCTCCTGGTCAGTAGAGCACTTTTTAGCACTAGAAACAGGGTGGGTCGGGTAATGTAAACATTGCAAAGACAGTCCCTGGATATGGTGATGCACATGTCTTATGCTTCATTTAGTTTTTATTTACAGTGCAAACATATTCAACAAAAAATCTTGGCTTGAAGTGCATTTTGTATGTTTTAGAGCCGTTTAAAAATTGTTTGCGCCAGGGACAAGAAATGGCAGATTTTACAATCCCCTGAGGCCAAAGTAAAATCATGAGTGGGTTTCCTGCTCTATATTCGCCGTAAAGACAAAATGGATCAGACTGAACCCGGATATTTATGTCCCCCCATAAGACGGATCTAGATTTTTGGGAAGGTTTTCTAAGGGAAACTCACCTGTATTATGGCAGAAGAAATACTGTTACATACCTATTATGTCAAAGTCTGAATCCACTAAGAATCCATTTTCAAAATAAAACGATTTTTCAGATGGCTGGTGGACGCATCTGTAAAAGTGAAGAAAGCAACTGGAGTTATAGAAACCGCAAGCCGCAACATGCAACACGAGACAAAAATGGATTGGATATTGCTCACCTGGATTTTTGGGATATGATGTATCAATCAACCAGTCGAACGATCGATTAAATGATTGGTTGACATGGTGCATCAACCAATCAATCAAGCAATTGATTGATTGGTTGATTGATTGATTGATTGATTGATTGATTGATTGATTGATTGATTGATTGATTCATTCATTCATTCATTCATTCATTCATTCATTCATACAGTTATTTATTCATTCAATAACGTTCCTTTGCGCTTGATGCAGATCCCTTGTGCAAAGACAGCTTGTGCGAAGGCGCAGGCTGATATAAGTACAGCGCTAGGAGGTGGAAACTTGACTGAAGATCTTGTTCTCAATACACAGCCTAAGATTATAACAACGCCGAGAATCATGTTATGTTACAGCAAGTATTGCATTAGACATACTCTCGTCCAAAACGTATGTATTATGGTTTCGTAACACTGAGCCACTTGGTGACCGTCGTTACAAGAATTGAAACAGAACAGGAACGTATATTGTGCAATACAGATAAAAGCTCAGCATACCATGGATATTGCAAACACAGTTCTTTTCTGTTCAGTTCTCTCGTCACGACGTTCCCCAAGTGGCTCAACCGTAAATAACCATAGTTGCACACACCTGGCGCCGAGTGTTCGTCCAAAATATATACTGCAAACATCTTGCACAACGAACTTTAATACAACAACAGTGTGGGTTAAGGGAAACTATACCTTTATTATTCAAACGGGTAAGGGAGGATATCTGTATTCTCTCGATTATCTCCCCCTAGTTGTCACTTTGATGTTAGTATTGGTGTTTCAGGCCAAGTTGAGCAGAACGAAGTCGAGAGTTAAGGGATTCGTTTAGGGTTCTGTACCCATTAAATCAAACGTCTTAAAATATTTTTGACGAAAACAAATGCGATGTACTTTTGATGTGCAAAAGCTCCTCAAATTTTGTTGGCAAAAATGGCTGTGTTTTCGCATGTACGTTTGAAATTTTAACGTCTCGTTCAATAGTGACGTTATTAGCTTTAGGGGAGAGTCGGGTAACTTCGGACAGCGGGTAATTTCGGACAGTGACATTGTTTCCTTTACATGTCAGTTGTTTGGAACTAAAACAAAAAATAACTGGCCAAACAGTAAAAATCCTGATGAGACGGCTCATTATGAGCCGTCTCATCTGGATTTCCACTGTTTGCAATGGTATGTCCGAATTGACCGCCTGTCCGAAGCTACCCGACTCTCCCCTAAAGAACTTTGTGACCTGTTCTTATCTGGAGTGCGAGAAAAAGTATTACCAACCCATCACTGAAAATATCTTCGGCCCTGTCTGTCGCATCACCTGTTTGATCATCTGAATATTCATGGAACTGCTCGTTGTTGGAAATCCTGCAATGGTCTACACGTGCAGCAAAAGGAACCACCTCACCTACGATAATGTAAAGAACTGAATAAGCCTGGTACAGCCAGTGCAGTAATACAGATTAAGTTTGAGCCGCGAAACGACAAAACCAACAAAGTGACATGTGCGCCAAGCGAAGACTTAGATCAGCCTGGGCACCCGCCCAGTCTGATCAGAGTCTTCGCTGTCAGCATGGAGCTAGCTCAGATACTTAGCTACCCTTTAAGCGCACAGCGAGGACTCTTACCAGACAGGGCAGATGCCCAGGCTGATCTGAGTCTAAGCTGGCTGCACATACCATTTTGTTGGTTTTGTGTATTGCGGCTCAAAATTTTGTCGATTTTCAACCTTAATTAAGATAGGTTAGGGAACAGTTAGAATATCTATGTCCAATACTGGTCATGAACAGGCTGATTTTAACCGAATCTGCCATTTTTTCTTGGGATCATATTTTCTTTGCTTCAAACGGATCTAACAATTCAGAAACTTTTTCATCTTCCATTACTTTACAGCTGGCCATATGGCTGCCGTAAAGCGTCTCCCCGTACATCATCAAAGTGCAGGTTACATTTTCTGGTCCTTTGGGATCATTCCAGTAACATCCAAATCACGAGCTGCCGCTGCTAGCCTCAGCAGCAGCTGCTGATAGCCTCGCAGCAGCTGCTGATAGCCTCGCAGCAGCTATTGACGTTTTACCCCAGTAAGTTTGGTTTTAGCCCACTTTCTAGGAACGATCGGCTCGATATAGGTAAGTGTTCTTGTAAGGGCTGTAAAGCCCAAAATAATAATGACAAATGATGATAATAATAATAATAATAATAATAATAACGTCTGTGTTTAAAATGAATAACTGTAGTTGCAGTTATACAATAATAGGATTTATCTTTCGCAGGCTTCTCCCTTGTGCCTATATATAGTTTACAGACATGTTAACTTATTTCCTTTGCGAGAATAATAGATACTAGAATGGAATAGCTACAAAGATAAATTAAAAAAAAATACAAAAAAAAAAAAAAAAATAAAGTAAATCTATTTCCTTGGCAAAGACTAAAACATGGTACATATAAGAGACTGAATTGGAATAATTTGCTTCCCTTACATACCAACAACATATAATAAGCTTCTAAATTATAAATAAAGAAATAAAGGTGTACCGTATTCGACCCGCTTAGCGCACTGTGCGCTAAACATTAAATACTTTCAGTAAACATTCTTCCTAATAAACGCACATTTCAGAGAATTATTATATATAGAAATAAACTGAATCATTAGAGAAAAGCTGCATATAGTCATGCAGGATGGAGATGCTTTGTAAGTGAAAACTGTAAGATTTTATAGTGTTTTCAGCACTTGTAACAAGCAATCAAAGAGATAAACCAGTAAAAATATGTGCGCTAAAAATCATATGCCTCAGAACTTCCCATGATCTGCGCTTATTGGGTCACGTGCGCTAATAGGGTCGATTACAAAATATAAATTTGGACGGCTGTGTGCAACTATAGTCATAGTTACGTATCGCTGACCACATGGGGAACGTCGTTAGGAGAAGAGAAGAGAACAAAACAATATACATAGGACTTGGACGAACACTCGGCGCCAGGGGTGTGCAACTATAGTTACGTACGCACTTGGCGAACGTCGTTAGGAGAACTGAAACAGAACAGTACATAAAATCCAATGTCGTTACGAGAATTGAAATACACATACAATAAAATCCAACAGATGGAAACCGCTGAGCCACTTCGGGAACATCGTTACGAGAGATGAAAAAAAAAATCAGCAGTGCGAATGCAGGTTGGGGTGGGGAAGGAGACATTTTCAGCACTCTTTTATTTGGTTGATACATGTAAAAAATGCTGAAAAATAAAGTTTATCATATATCTCAGCCCTGTCTCGTAGATCACACCTGTAATCTCTTTCATCGGGAATTTGTGTTACAACAATAATTCTGGAGAAGCAAGAAATTTTGCTGGTCTAATAAAAGTATTTGCTTTCCCAGTGCGCTGTGAGCAAGTAGAAAATTGTTACATTTGTCAGGTCTTGGTCAGCCCATTTATTGATATCACTGATTCAAAGAATGGATATCACAACTTCGAATTATGGATGTCAAATATCCGATTTTATGGATATCACCAATTCGAATTATGATATCACTAATTCGATTTATGGATAGCCATAATTAGAGTTATTGATAGCTGTGGGCAGTATTATGGAAATACATATGAGCCGTGACACGAGAAAACCAACAATGTGGTTGTGCACCCAGTGCAGATTCAGATCAGCCTGGGCATTCGCCAAGTTTGATCAGACTCTTCGTTTAGTGCCCAAAGGGTAGCTAAGGGTCTTAGCTACCTCCATGCGGACAGCGAAGACTCTGATCAGACTGGGCGGATGCTGGACTGGGTGCACAACCAGATTGTTGGTTTTCCCGTGTCGCGGCTCATATATGTAATTCGAAGACGGGATATCCATATTTTAAATAAGTTATATCAAGAAATCGGGCTGAATAATTGATATCCATAATTTGAATAGTAAATATCCTTAAATAATCGCAGAGCAGTCGTTATTTAAACTTATTATTTGTAACGAAGAATATATGATATCCATAATTCTAATTAGTGTTATACATAAACGGGCCCAAATATTGATATCCGTAACCCAAATTATGGATTTTACTTAATATTTGAATTATGGATATCTAATAATCTTAATGATTAATGGATATCACTAATTCGACATTGGTATCACCTATTTGATTTATTGATATCCATTAGTAATAAGTGATATCCGATATCCATAATTCGATTTATTACCATCCATAAATCAAATTATGAATATCCAAAAATCGGATTTGTGATATCCATGATACAAATTATATCTATTAATAATTATGATTTTCGGATATCCTGAGTTCGAATTATGGATATCGATAATTCGAATTTTGGATATCTATAAAATATTGATGTTCATAATTCGAATTATCACTAGGATACGTGTACAGTGTTTGAGAGTCCGCGTATTATTTAATGTTATTAATTATTATAAATGAAATAAACTCAGAGTTAAATATGACCATTAACATCTTAAACAGCGTTGAATTTCGGAGTTTAGTACTTATTACAGAAAACGTATCTTAAAAAAAAACATGATAAAGTTGTCTCACAATACCGTAATACCGATATATCGCAAATCCGTTTTCGCTCAGCTTGCAAGTTAATTTAAGGTAGGTCAATAGTACCTGTGGCATCAACTATCAACTGCAGCTGTACAGAAAGAAACAACTGCTGCTGCCTCTGAGACAACACCAGGTCCGCAACTTCAACTGAGACTCCCGCAGAAGATACTATAATTAGCTATTCAACATGACATTTATTTTTTCTCATCGTTTTTAAATTTTCCTACAGATCTTGGCCACTCTTTTCTCTTTTTCCCTCTCTTCTTATTTGCCTGTTTATTGCTCATTTATCCCCTGTTTTTAGTTTGGCTCTACTTGTTGGGTAAGATCAGCAAGATGTTTGAAAAAAAAGACAAGGTCAAAGTTAATTTTCAGAAGTTAATTTTTCAAGTTTATTTATTTAATTACAGTTATTTTTTTCCTGCATTTAGAGCTTCTAGTGTCATCTCAATGTATGTGTTTGAGGACTAATACTAACAGCATGCAAGACCATGGTACTGGTATAAACAGAGAAATAAAAACAACAGAATCCTTGAATATGCAAGGTCGTTAGGGTATTTCAGAAAGCCATTGTCAGCATCAACGAAAAAAAATATATAGCAGCTGATGTCCCTCTGCTTATTTACGTAAGATTTATTTTCTCTTTTTTCCTTCAAATATGTGTTTTCAGTGTAGACACAAAACTGTTTTGTTTGTTTAGGTACTCAAACTGTTGTTTGCTTTTTCACATAGCCACTTTGGGTGTTTTGCATGACAGATATGCGTTATATGTAGTTTAGGGCTCGCAACGAATTAAGTTACCTTTCAAATATCCCTTCGGGCACATGGGGTTTGATCAGCTTTGAGCCAACGTCGATTCGACGTCATGATATCGAATCGGCGTTGTTTCAATGCTGGCTAATCATAGTGCCCGAAGGGATATTACAAGAAGAAGCGTCACACAGTTCTCTCCAATTCGCATGACAGATGTGCCTTATATGTAGTTTAGGGCTCGCAACGAATTAAGTTACCTTTCAAATAACCCGTCGGGCACATGGGGCTTGATCAGCTTTGGACCAACGTCGATTCGACGTCATGATATCGAATCGACGTTGGTCCGATGCTGGCTAAGCATAGTGCTCGAAGGGATATTACAAGAAGAGTCACACAGTTCTCTCCAATTCGCATGACAGATGTGCCTTATATGTAGTTTAGGGGTCGCAACGAATTAAGTTACCTTACAAATAACCCGTCGGGCACATGGGGTTTGATCAACTTTGAACCGAAGACGATTCGACAAACAGATGACATATACAGATATTTAATCCAGCAGAAGCAACACCTGCCATTCTCACTACCCTTCTTCAAAAGCAGGTAGTCCAAAAACAGATGGCAGATACAGATAATTTGTCCAGCAGCAGCAACAGCTGTAACTCAATACCTATCTTCAAAACGGGCAGTGCACAAACAGATGGCAGATACAGATATTTAATCCAGCGGCAGCAACAGCTGTCACTCTCATTACATATCTTCAACAGCAGGCGTCCACCAACAGAAGGTAGATACTGATATTTAGTCCAGCAGCAGCAACAGCTGTCACTTTCACTACCTATCTTCAACAGCAGGCAGTCAACCTACAGATGGTAGATACAGATATTTAATCCAGAAGCAGCAACAGCTGTCACTCTCACTACTTATCTTCAACAGCAGGCAGTCCACCTACAGATGGTAGATACAGATATTTAATCCAGCAGCAGCAACAGCTGTCGCTCTCACTACCTTTCTTGAACAGCAGGCAGTCCACCAACAGATGGCAGATACAGATATTTAATACAGCAGGAGCAACAGCTGTAACTCTGACCACCTGTCTTCAACCGCAGGCAGTCCATAAACAGAAGGCAGATACAGATATCTAGTACAGCAGCAGCAACAGCTGTCACCCTCACTACCTATCGTCAACAGCAAGCAGATGGCAGATATAGAAATTTAATCCAGCAGCAGCAACAGCTGTCACTCTCACTATCTATCTTCAACAGCAGGCAGTCCACCAACAGATTGCATGAACAAATATTTAATCCAGCAGCAGCAACAGCTGTCACTCTCACTATCTATCTTCAACAGCAGGCAGTCCACCAACTGCTTGCAGATACAGATATTCAATCCAGCAGCAGCAACAGCTGTCACCCTCACTACCCTTCTTCAACAGCAGGCAGTCCACAAACAGATGGCAGATACAGATATTTAATCCAGCAGCGGCAACAGCTGCCACTGTCACCACCTATCTTCAACAGCAGGCAATCCACAAGCTGCTTGCTGATACAGATATTCAATCAAGCAGCAGCAACAGCTGACACTCTCACTACCTATCTTCAACAGCAGGCAGTCCACCAACAGATGGTAGATACAGATATTTAATCCAACAGCAGCAACAGCTGACACTCAGCTGCTGCTATTAGTAGTAAGAATAGCTTCTGCAGATGCGTTTGATAAAAACATCAGCTGCCGATGGTGGTTAAGCAGTTGCTGATGGTTGTGTCGTAAGCAGGTGCTCATTTTCGTATTAATGACAACATCATTTGGCGATATTGGAGAACAATGGGATATCAGCTGCTGCAATCATGAGAAAGAATAGCTTTTGCTGCTTTTTTTATGAAAACATCAACAGCTACTGTTGGTGGTTTGGCAGCTGTTGGTGGTGATATGGTGGTGATGTGATAAGCAGCTGCTGATGTTAATATCTGCGACAATATCATTTGCCGATATGAAAGACCAAAAGGACACTTGCTACCTATTAGAAGTAAAAATAGCTTTTGCTGCATCTTTTGACGAAAGCATCAGCTGCTGATGGTTCTTTGGCAGCTGATGATGGCGGTAACATAAGCAGCTGCTGATGTTACTGTTAATTACACCATCATCTGCCGATATCAGAGAACAAAGGGACATTAGCTGCTGCAATCAGTAATAGGAAAAACTTTTGATGCTGATTTTGATGAAAGCATCAGCTGCTGATGGCGGTTTGGCAGCTGGTGATGGTGGCATAAGCAGTTGCTGCTGTTATTATCAGTGACCACATAATCTGCCAATATGGAAGAACAGAGGGGCATCACCCGCTGCTATTAGTAGTAAGAATAGCTTCTGCTGCTATTAGTAGTAAGAATAGCTTCTGCTGCTATTAGTAGTAAGAATAGCTTCTGCTGCTATTAGTAGTAAGAATAGCTTCTGCTGCTATTAGTAGTAAGAATAGCTTCTGCTGCTTCTTACTTCTGCTGCTATTAGTAGTAAGAATAGCTTCTGCTGCTATAAGTAGTAAGAATAGCTTCTGCTGCTATTAGTAATAAGAATAACTTCTGCTGCTATTAGTAGTAAGAATAGCTTCTGCTGCTATTAGTAGTAAGAATAGCTTCTGCAGCTGCGTTTGATAAAAGCATCAGCTGCTAATGGTGGTTTAGCAGTAGCTGATGGTGGTATCATAAGCAACAGCTCATCTCAGTATTAATGACTAATTTGCTGATCATTTGCTGATATCGGAACAGAGGGACATCAGCTGATGTCATCATGAGTAAGAATAGCTTTTGCTGCTGATCTTGATAAAAGCATCAGCAGCTACTGATGGTGGTTTTTGCAGCTGCTGGTGCTGGTGTCATAAGCAACTGCTGATTTTAATATCAGTTGTAAGGGTAGTATATACTTGGCAAGCAGAATTCTCGGTTGGAAAAGAATTATCACATAAATGGTTTATTAGGTGTGAATCTATACTTTCCGCATTTAGTACGGCGGAGCATGTGTTCAAGGTCAATCTCGGCGATATATACATGTAGGGAAAAGTCGCATTCGCTTGCTTGATTTTGAGTCTCTGACCTTGGCAGTTGCAAAGAAGTGAACAGAACTACTGTATGTGTGAATCCAAACGTTGGAAGTAAGCTTTCCGTGATAGACAGTTTAGAATTTAGAAAATATATGCAAAAACTTGGCATCGTCAGCCCGGTTCCGCATGAGATATTAGAAAATATAGGGAATTTTTATCAAACTAAAAAAACAGCTTTTGAACAATAATTGGATCAAAACTAACATGAACTCTGTGATAAATCATTATTTTATACATTGCAGATGACTTTCAAGCTGTTTTTATTCCCCGTTTGTCTTTTTAGGCCTTTTGCAAACCCTCTTTCAAACCCTCTTGCATGCCTCAGAAACAGACAAACTGGGATTAAAACTGCCAGAAAGTCATCTGCAATGTATTAAATAATGATTTATCACAGTATTCATGTTAGTTTTGATCCGATATTATTGTTCAGAAGCTGTTTTTGTGTTTGATAAAAATTCCCTATATTTTCTATTATCTCATGCGGAACCGGGCTGACGATGCCAAGTTTTTGCATATATTTTCTAAATTCTAAACTGTCCATCATGAAAAGCTTACTTCCAACATTTGGATTCACGCATACAGTAGTTCTGTTCACTTCTTTGCGACTGCCAAGGTCAGAGACTCAAAATCAAGCAAGCGAATGCGACTTTTCCCTACGTGTATATATCAACGAGACTGAACTTGAGCACATGCTCCGCCGTACTAAATGCATATCTGGAAAAATGCAAGACCATGTGCCTAATCCTTTCATGTGCCGAAGAAGCAATCTATATGTGACAAAATAGCAATCTTATATTTTCCATAAATAGTTTTCAGAGAAAATAAATACCTCAAATTTTGTGCCGATGTCAAATTTGTTTACGATTTCGGCTCCCCTCCTGCAAAACCGGAAACTCCTCTCATGGATTGGCGTTCTGAACCGTGGTTTTGCATGAGAGCGATTGGTAGGCGTGCAATAGATACCAAGTTTTGCCTAAGAAGTCGTTCTCAGGAACACAAGTAGGCCTACCATGTTTTACTTGATCTCAAATTTCCTCACCCCCTAACTCTGGGGTTGGGCTGCAAAATACGTTCACTTAAACTAAAATAAGCTTGCTAGTTAGTGTTAGGCTTTAGAGGAATTATTATCTGAAATCATGCCATTTTTCATTAATGTAAATAAAATCATTGAATACAAATTACTTTTTTTTCATATTCTCAGACAAGCTCAAAAGAAGAACCCGTGGGGAGAAGGTTTGCTATTGTTCGTCTGTCTGACTGTCCTCGACTGGGACTGGTCGTCCGTCTGTCTGTCCTTATCTGGGTCTGTTCGTCTGTCTGTCTGTCTGTCTGTAGGACAGTATTTGTTCGTTAGTCCGTACAACACTATTGTTCGTGTTTAGTGTTAGACAGGGCTATTGACCTGCCCGGGGGTGCTGATTGGGGCTAAACGGACAAATACTTTTGTGTATAAACTTGTACAAAGCATAAGAGAGCCAATATGATAGAAGAAATAGTGCGATATACTATTTCAGGACAGTTTAATACTTAAGTTGAGAGCTAACCTATTGCGTTTTTTCCCTTTGAATTATTAAAGGGCTCGTCCCGTTACATTTTTGGGGCTCGTCCAGTTACATTTTTTGGGGCTCGTCCTGTTACACAGTGACCAAATTATCTGCCGATATGGAAAAACAGAAGAACAGTTGCTGCTGTCATAAGAAGAAAGAATAGCTTTTGCTGCATCTTTTGATGAAAGAAATAGCTGCTGATGGTTCTTCGGCAGCTGCTGATGGCGATAGCATAAGCAGCTGCTGATGTTACTGTTAATGACACCATCGTCTGCCGATATCGGAGAACAAAGGGACATAAGCTGCTGCCATCAGTAGTAAGAAAAATCTTTTGATGCTGCTTATGATGAAAGCATCAGCTGCTGATGGTGGTTTGGCAGCTGCTGATGGTTGTGTCATAAGCAGCTGCTGATGTTAATATAAGTGACCACATCGTCTGCCGATGTCGAAGAACAGAGGGACAGCAGCTGCCGCCATTGGAAGTGAGAATATCTTTTGCCGCTTCTGCTGATGGAAACATCAGCTGCTGCTGATGGTTTGGCAGCTGCTGATATTGGTGTACAAAGCAACTGCTGATGATAGTTTTATTGACAACATCATCTGCCGTAATCAGAGAACAGAGGGACATCACCTGCTGCCATCATGAGTAAGAATCGTTTTTTCTGCTGCTTTTGATGAAATCATCACCTGCTGATGGTGGTTTGGCAGCTGCTGATGTTGGTGGCATAAGCAGCTGCTGCTGTTATCATCAGTGACCACATCATCTGCCGATATGAAAGAACAGAGGGGCATCAACTGCTGCTATTAGTAGTTAGAATAGGTTCTGCAGCTGCGTTTGATAAAAAAATCAGCTGCTGATGGTGGTTTGGCAGCTGCTGGTGGTGGTGGCATAAGCAGCTGCTGTTGTAAACATCAGTAACCACATCATCTGCCGATAAGGAAGAACAGAGGGGCATCAGCTGCTACTATTAATATAAAGAATAGTTTTTGCTGCACCTTTTGATGAACGCAACAGCTGCTAATGGTTCTTTGGCAGCTACTGATGGTAGTATCATAAGCAGCTGCTGATGTTACTGTTAATGACACAATATATCGGAGAACAAAAGGAACATAAGCTGCTGTCATCAGAAGTAGGAAAAACTTTTGATGCTGCTTTTGATGAAAACATCAGCTTCTGCAGCTGCGTCTGATAAAAGCATCAGCTGCTGATGGTGGTTTAGTAGTTGCTGATTGTGGTTAGCAGCTGCTGATGGTGGTGGCATAAGCTGCTGCTGCTGTTATCATCAGCGACCACATCATCTGCTGATATGGAAGAACAGAGGGGCATCAACTGCTTCTATAAGTAGTAAGACTTTCTTTTGCTGCACCTTTTGATGAAAACAACAGCTGCTAATGTTTTTTTTGGCAGCTGCTGATGGTGGTAACGTAAGCAGCTGCTGATGTTACTGTTAATGACACTGAGAACAAAAGGAGCATAAGCTGCTGCCATCAGTAGTAGGAAAAACTTTTGATGCTGCTTTGAGGAAAGCATCACCTGCTGATGGCGGTATGGCAGCTGCTGCTGCAGCCGCATCTGATAAAAGCATCAGCTGCTGATGGTGGTTTAGCAGCTGCTGTATGGTGGTTTGGCAGCTGCTGATGGTGGTGGCATAAGCAACTGCTGCTGTTATCATCAGTGACTACAACATCTGCCGATATGGATGAACAGAGGGGCATCATCGGCTACTATAAGTAGTAAAAAATAGTTTTTGCTGCATCGTTTGATGAAAGCAACAGCTGCTGATGGTTCTTTGGCAGCTGCTGATAGTGGTAACGTAAGCAGCCGCTGATGTTACTGTAAATGTCACCATCATCTGCCGATATCTGAGAACAAAAGGATCATAAGCTGCTGACATCAGTAGTAGGAAAAACTTTTGATGCTGCTTTGAGGAAAGCATCACCTGCTGATGGCGGTATGGCAGCTGCTGCTGCAACTGCTTTTGAAAAATGCATCAGCTGCTGATGGTGGTTTAGCAGCTGCTGTATGGTAGTTTGGCAGCTGCTGATGCTGGTGGCATAAGCAGGTGCTGCTGTTATTATCAGTGGTACAATAAGCAGCTTCTGATGTTACTGTTAATCAGCATCAGCTGCTGATGGCGGTATGGCAGCTGCTGCTGCAGCTGCGTCTGATAAAAGCATCAGCTGCTGATGTTGGTTAAGCAGCTGCTGATGAAGGTGTGGCAGGAGCTGATGGAGGTGGCTCTTTGGCAGCTGCTGCTGTTACTTTTAATGACACCATCATCTGCTGATATCGGAGAACAAAAATGACATAAGCTGCTGCCATCAGTAGTAGGAAAAACTTTTGATGCTGCTTTAGAGGAAAGCATCAGCTGCTGATGGCGGTATGGCAGCTGCTGCAGCAGCTGTGTCTGATAAAAGCAACAGCTGCTGATGGTTGTTTTGCAGCTGCTGATGGTGGTTTTGCAGCTGCTGACGGTGGTGACATAAGCAGCTTTGCTCTTACTGTTAATGACACCATCATCTGCCGATATCGGAGAACAAAAAGGACATAAGCTGCTGCCATTAGTAGTAGGAAAAACTTTTGATGCTGCTTTTGAGGAAAGCATCAGCTGCTGATGGCGGTATAGCAGCTGCTGCTGCTGCAGCTGCGTCTGATAAAAGCATCAGTTGCTGATGGTGGTTTTGCAGCTGCTGATGGTGGTTTGGCAGCTGCTGGTGGTGGTGGCATTAGCAGCTCCTGCTGTTATCATAAGTTACCGTATCATCTGACGATATGGAAGAACAGAGGGGCATCATCGGCTACTATAAGTAGTAAGAATAGTTTTTGCTGCATCATTTGATGAAAGCAACAGCTGCTGATGGTTCTTTGGCAGCTGCTGATGGTGGTCAGTAGCACTATCAACGGTAAGATTTGTTCCAGTAGCAGCCCCTGTTATCATTACCATCACCAGATACAGATATCATTTCAGCAATAAAACTAAAGTCACTCTAACTACTTATATTTTAACAGCAGGCCGTCCACCAACAGATGGCAGATACAGATATCATTACAGCAGTATTAACAGATGTCACTTTCTCTACCTATCTCTAACAGCAGGCCGTCCACCAACAGATGGCAGATACAGATATCACTCCAGCAGTATCAACAGCTGTCACTCGCATTACCTATCTTTAACAGCAAGCAGTCCACCAATAGATGGCAAATACAGATATCATTACAGTAGTAGCAGCAGATACCACTATCACTACCTAACTTCAACAGCAGGCAGTCCACAAATTATGGATATCAATAATCCAAAGTGTGGATATCCAATAATCTAAATGAGAAATGGATAGCACTAATTCGAATTATAAATATCACAGTTTCGATTTATTGACATTAATAATTTGACTTAGTGATATCCATAAATGGGCAAATTTGTTGATATCTATAAATCGATTTATGGATATTCATGAATCGAATCGGTGATATCCATAAAGTAGTTAGACTAGTTGATATTCATACTTCGAATACTGTACATCTATAAGTCGAATCACGGATATTCATGAATAATTATGGATGTCGCTTATTTGTATAGTGGATAGCACTTTTTCACTTATCGATATCATAAAACGATAATGAATAGTTAACCGGCACCCCATAGAATTTCGGTGATATCTATCTTATATTACTTACGTCAGATATACGAAATCCGCTGGTGACAGACGGACGCATAGACTGGCGGATGGACAAAAGGTGTTGCGGAATATATTATCATATACCTCAAGAATCCTTAAGCAAGCTTCATAGTCTAGTTGACATGGTGCATTGCTGGAATTGCTTATAATTGTCAATCTTTAAATAAAGACTCTCTCAAAATCAAACTCTTACAATTGTGAGCTCTGGCCAGTTGGACATGATCAGGCGACATAGTTTCAACGTCTAAGTTCTCGCAAAAAAAGTCTTTTTTAATTGTAAACGGGGTTCCATAGCCCACAACCTATCATCATCACCCTCCCATCGACCGGATACATGTACATGTCTGACTGAAACCTGTTGAACAGATCGTAAAATCGCAGGTCTTTTCTGAGAAAAAAGTGAGAAAAGAATAAAAAATATAACCTGAAAATGTCATTTCTTAAGCAGATGACCCATTCGAACATTCTAAGACTTGTCTCCGAATCAATCCTTGGTCTGTGTTACGTGTATTTATCGCAAAAAGAAAGCAAGAAAAAAATAAATGAAATATATGCCGTGAATCCAACTCGCTGCATTTAGCTTCCCTATACGTTCCGACTGAAAGCGTTAGCTGGGCACCTCGCGTTAAATCAACATTGACACAACCTTGATTCAATGTCACGACGTGGAATCAACGTTGAGTCAGCGTTGATTCAACTCTGTGTGCCTGCTGTGAGGAGACAACCGATGGTAGGATAAACCCTTTTCACTGAAGAATTTACAGTTTGAAATTTGCAAAAACCCAATGACAACACTACTGAAAATGTTACATGACGTTTGACTCTCCGTATTTTTTCAGTATTTTCTTGAGAATAAATACCATAAATCATTGCAAGATATTGTTTAGCATTAATGCTTCACCCAAGCACTTAGCTGATTAAAAACACACAAAAAACTCTTTCCCTACACATAAATTTGTCTTTTAAACGGTATGCCCAACGAGCGTTGGCATTTTTTTAAAAAAAGCGAATACTTGTAAAATGAACGAGAACTGCTAATGTCTCACACTTTCTATATATGCAGCTGCACTCTCAAATATCAATAGATTGGCATTTTTGTTTTTGTTTCAAATCCAGGCATGTAGCAATCGTTCATTAGGTAGAATTTGCAATATATTAGAGTATGACGGCTTCACACATACTTTCCTGCATGAATTTTAGTCAAAAACTATAATTTACAGAGAAATCCTCAGCAGCAGCTATTGTCGCAGTAGCAGCTGCTGTTGGGAGATCAGCAGCTGCTGTTGGGGACAGCAGCGGCAGCTCGTGATTTGGACCCCTCTCGATCATTGAGTTCATGTAGGGCCATTTCGAAAACATAATTCTGCCTCAGCCGATGCAAGGGGGCATGGCCGATGCTGCACATTTCATTACTGGTCATAAACAGACTCAGTAAAATCGAGTCTGCCATTTTATGATTCTTTGATGTATTCTTTGCTTCAATAGGATCTAACTGTTCAGAACTATTTTATCTTCACTGCAGCTGGTGTTGTGCCATGTGTCTATCGTAAAACGTCTCCTCGTACATTATCATAGTGCAGATTATATTTTCTGGTCCTTTGGGATCATTGAGTTTATGTGGGGTCCTTTTGTAAACAGGGTTCTAGTGGTGCTAGGGGGACGTTGCACATTTCATTACTGGTCATGAACAGGCTAGAAATAACCAGTCTGCTGTTTTCATTTCTATGATGCATTCCTTGATGCCAAAATGATCTAATTATAATTCGGAACATATAAAGGAAAGTAAATGTATCACAATATGGATTCGAGGTTATAAAACTTGAAAATAATCCCAAACTCAAAATAAAGCACAATGATAAGCTGCTTCCGAGCATGCAAACTCAAAATAAAGCACACATTGGCTGCTTCCGAGCATGAGCTCCGAAGTAGCCAATCAGTGTGCTTTATTTTGAGTTTGAGAATGTGCTCAAGTTTTATAACCTCGGCGCCTGCTTACGGACAAAACTCGGTCCTGGGTCATAATAGACCATGAGGTACAGATCTCGTCCCTGTTTGACTTCAGTAAGTTCAAGGCCGTCGTCGGCAGTGGGTCGGTCAATCCATTTCATGCCGAGAAGACGTGGTCCAGAGAGAATCTCCGTGGTAGAAATGTCACTGAAAAGATAGAGCGAATTTCATTAAATATCTACAAACTGTTGAATGAATGGATGGCTTGCGGGTGTACGTCTTTTTCAACAATATTTCAGTCATACCAGGACGATGAGAGGATGATAATTAAAGACTGTGTGCAGTGGAACCTCGTTTACGGTTGGGAAGATTTCCGCCCGCGGGAATCGAACCAGACACCGCTTTGTCCGCAGGCCAGCGCTTCACTCACTAAGCTACCGGGGCTTCAACATCTCTGATACTTCAATTGCATGGATATACCTCCAGATAGGATCATTCTGATAGGGAAATATTTCTCTCACTTCTCAGAGAGGCCTACTCTTAAAGGTGAGAACTTGCTCTCTGTGAGAGCAAGTTCCTACCTTAAAGAGTAACCCTTCCCCAGCCCCACCCACCCCTGCCATCAGACAAGGGATTCAACTTCTAGGGAAGTAACTACCATTCTGTTTGGTTTAAACATATTTTATTCATTTTAGAAATTGTAACATACATGCATTCTGCTTAAAACTTGTTTCTCTTTTAAACATGGCGCCAAAGCAACAGCAATGTAGTCATACAAGGAAAGAACTTCCCCTTACAGGAGGTTTCTCCAAATCTGATACAGATTTGAGAGAAATCTCCTGTAAGAGCAAATTCTTTCCTGTAAGAGTAGACCCGCTTTCGGATGGTGCTCTTCCTGCAGCGACGCAACCAGAGAGTCATGAAAGTTGTTCCCCTTTGTAAAATGACAAAAAAATTTGAGTACCCTGGAGGTGCGCCAATATACATTAGTTACAGTTTTCTTTTATAATTTGCGAATAATAAATGATAAGTACCGTTTAATTCTAATGAACGCCCCTGCTCTAATAAACGTCCCCCTGCCTCTTTTTTCCAGAAATAAAGTTATACGGACTTGTTAAAGTCTGCTTTTCTACCAAGTTTACAGGAGGGAACAACATGAATTCCTGTTTTCTTCTCTGGAGGACGCAGCTCTTTAAATGGGCTCCACTCTCCAAGGAATAAATTCGCTCCCAGGGGAGGCTTACCCCTCTTAAGAAAGAAAGCAAAATGGAAAAAACAATAGAATTGCTCTGAAAGTTTATCCATCCACCTTTAACTGGTTAATACAGGCATTTTGGCAGTGGCTGATTTAATTTCTCTTTAGACTCTAAATAACGCCCTCCCCCTTTCGTGAGTGAGTGAACTCGGGTTTAACGTCCCACCAACAACGAGGTCATATAGAGACGGGACCTCGGTTTAAAGTCCCATCCGAAAGACCGGAGAAGCGGGGGATTGATCTTGCGACCCCTGGATTGGTAGTCCGGCGTGTCATTCACTACACTACAGCCGCTCCTCCCCCATTCGTAAAATGCAACGCCCCCCCCCCCCCGGGCGTTAAATAGAATTAATACGGTATAATGAATTTAAGATAAAAAGATGCATAACGTGAAATCGCTGTGAAAGAACGAAAACCGAAACCATTAAAAGAATTCATGAACAAGTAGCCCAAAGGGCAACAATTGCTCACCTGAGAGACATTGTAAACCTATAGGGATATTTAAGATGCTCAAGGGCAGCTAACTCCACAGTCAGTAGTCCAATCAGGCTGAAAATTAAACTCATCCAAAACATTATGTATGCCCTCATTTATTATATGCAAGTTTAAAAAGTATCCGATCAAGAGCACAATAGACAGAGCTGTCAAGGGCAGCTAACTTCGTAGTGGTTGGCCTGATCTGGCCAAAATTTGAACTTGTTTAAGATATTATGCATTTTCTCATTACCTGCAAGTTTGAAAAGGATCGGATCAGTAGAAACCAAGAAAAAGTGGCGACACTGATTTTTTGGATGCTCAGGGCAGGTACTCCATAGTCAGTGGTGGGATCTAGCCGAAATGCTAACTAATCCAAGCTTTTATGCATATCCTCATTACCTGCAAGTATGAAGAGGATCTGATGAAAAATGAAACTGTGATGACGTTGTTTTCTCCATTATAAGACTATGGGATTTTTTCAAACGCTCAAGGGCAGCTAACTCCATAGTCTGTGCTCGAATCCGGCCAAATTTCGAACTCATCCAAGCTCTTATGTATGTCATCATTACCTGCAAGTATGATAAGGATCTAATCAAAAACCTTTACTGCAGCACCCTGAAAGTCAAACTTGCTCGAGATATTGTCATGCCCTACATTTGTGTGAATTTATTTTAAAATCCGTTGAGAAATGTAGGTGCTAGAGCGATGACAAAGTTTTTCTAAAAATAGCCACAGTGACCTTGACCTTGGGCACAGCATCCTGAAAGTCGAGCTTGCTTGAGATATTGTCATACCCTACATTTGTGTGAAGTTATTTCAAAATCCATTGAGAAATGAAGGTGCTAGGGCGATGACAAAGTTTTTCTAAAAATAGCCACAGTGACCTTGACCTTGGGCACAGCACCCTGAAAGTCAAACTTGCTCGAGATATTGTCATGCCCTACATTTTTGTGAATTTATTTTAAAATCCATTGAGAAATGTAGGTGCTAGAGCGCTGACAAAGTTTTTCTAAAAATAGCCACAGTGACCTTGACCTTAGGCACAGCACCCTGGAAGTCAAACTTGTTTGAGATATTGTCATGCCCTACATTTGTGTGAAGTTGATTTAAAATCCGTTGAGAAATGTAGGTGCTAGAGCGATGACCAAGTTTTTTTTCTAAAAATAGCCACAGTGACCTTGACCTTAGGTGCAGCACCCTGAAAGTCAAACTTGCTCGAGATATTGTCATGCCTTACATTTGTGTGAAGTTATTTTAAAATCTGCTGAGAAATGTAGGTGCTAGAGCGCTGACAAAGTTTTTCTAAAAATATCCACAGTGACCTTGACCTTAGGCGCAGCATCCTGAAAGTCAAACTTGTTCAAAATATTGTCATGCCCTACATTTGTGTGAAGTTATTTTAAAATCTGCTGAGAAATGTAGGTGCTAGAGCGCTGACAAAGTTTTTCTAAAAATAGCCACAGTGACCTAGACCTTGGGCGCAGCATCCTGAAAGTCGAACTTGCTCGAGATATTGTCATGCCCTATATTTGTGTGAAGTTATTTTAAAATCCGTTGAGAAATGTAGGCAATAATGCGATGACAAAGTTTTTCTAAAAATATGTGATGATGTTGTTTTCTCCATTATAACACTATGGGATTTTTTCAAACGCTCAAGGGCAGCTAACTCCGTAGTCTGTGCTCGAATCCGGCCAAATTTCGAACTCATCCAAGCTCTTATGCATGTCATCATTACCTGCAAGTATGATAAGGATCTAAGCAAAAACAGTTGAGAAAACGTGATGACGCCATTTTCGCCATTATAACCCTATGGGATTTTTTTTTCAAACGCTCAAGGGCAGCTAACTCCATAGTCTGTGCTCGAATGCGGCCAAATTTCGAACTCATCCAAGCTCTTATGCATGTCATCATTACCTGCAAGTATGATAAGGATCTAAGCAAAAACAGTTGAGAAAACGTGATGACGCCATTTTCGCCATTATAACCCTATGGGATTTTTTTCAAACGCTCAAGGGCAGCTAACTCCGTAGTCTGTGCTCGAATCCGGCCAAATTTCGAACTCATCCAAGCTCTTGTGTATGTCATCATTACATGTACCTGCAAGTATGATATGGATCTAATCAAAAACAGTCGAGAAAACTTGATGACGCCGTTTTCCCCATTATAACCCTATGGGGGCTATCTGTTGCCATGGAAACCAGAGTTCTAAGCTGATCGACACCAAAACCTATTGCACCCTTTCCCCCACCCAAATGATGCTTCAGATAAAATTTGATTGCAATCGGCCCACTGGTCTCTGAGATATTTATGTTTGAAAGTGTTGACGCACGGACCCACGGACGGACGACGGCTCGACTCCCATCCTATAAGCTCACCTCTGAGCCTTCGGCTCAGGTGAGCTAAAAATATATTATGTAAACGATGGGGCATGCTAATGCATATTATTTCAGTAAAACTTACATTGTATATTACAGATTAAGACAAAAAAAAAACATTTCGCCGTTTCGTTTCCAAGCGAAATAATATTTACGTTAAAAATATCCCCAAAACAGACAACCCCCATTCCCATTCTGCACCTGCTGCAAGCACAGCCGGTCATATCCGTTCTATTTATTTTCCTGCCATCCCGGTTCTACCATAGAGTAATGCTTACAAAAATGCACAGATGGAATGACAGCTGTGTAGACCTTGATCAGACTGGTTCCTAATGTTCAGTCTGATCTCGGTTTCCACTGTCTTTACAGACCTATCTGCCCCAAAACGCCTATGTCTGAAAAAGAGAATAACTCAACCAAGAATTTACGATAGTTGCTCAAAAGTTAATCAGTTCATCTACATCTAAGTCCAAAGGATATTTTGTTCACAAGCTTGCTCCTATACAAAAGGCAAAATGCCTTTGTCCGAAAAAGGAAATAACTCCACTGAAAATTTACGAAATATGCTCAGAAGGTAATCAGTCTATCTACACCTTCGTTTGTAACTGTTTGCCAAATTACGGGATCCTAGCTTTAACGGTTCTCAAGATATTTTGTACACAAGGTTGTTCCTATCTAAAATTACAAACTCGAAAAAGAGGCACGACTGCAGAACGACAAGACCCGTGGATGGTAAAAATACGGATCCGCCTTTTTTCCATGTACCTGCCACATATAAAATTTCAAGATCCTAACATAAACGGCCCTTGAGTTTCCAAGCTGCCAAAAAGCGTTACGGACGGACGGATAGACGTACAGACGGACAGGCCCCTACCAATATATCCCGTCAAATATTCCGAAGTTGGAGGCATAAAAACGATGAAAAAAAAAACGTATTATTATTTTTTTTTATAATTTCTTGTCCCGAAACTGATTCACCAACATATGAAAAAAATATTTTGCATCGGAATATGGCAATAATTAGCGCAATCAAAATTGAGCCGCGACACGACAAAACCAACAATATGGTTGTGCGCCCAGCACAGACTCAGATTAGCCTGGGCATCCGCCCAGTGTGATCAGAGTCTTCGCTGTACGCATGAACGTAGCCAAGACACTTAGCTACCCTTTAAGCGCTTAGCGAAGAGTCTGAGCGGACTGGGCGGATACCAAGGCTGATCTGAGTCTGCTCTAGGCGCACAACCACTTTGTTGGTTTTCTCGTGTCGCGGCTCAATTACACTATGCAAATAAAGCTCTGGATAAGATAAAAAAAAGCGGACGGGAATTAAAATATAATTTGCATAACCTTAACTGTCAATGATAACCGTTTGGGTTACATTTTCTGTATGGGGTTTTCCGCACTCAGTTTGTCTAATAAATATTTGTTAATTCAGAATATTTCTGAAGCTATTAGCAAAAAAAAAAAAAAAAAAAAAAAAAAAAAAAAAACAGTTCAGTAGCCATTGAAGATAAAACATATATCATGGGCGTTAGATGAGGGGAAAAAAGATCACAGGTAGGCGTCACTCATGTTGTCGAAGACTGATCCTTGCGACGGGCTTGTCTATCCGTACCCCACACCCACGAAAAATTATTACAGTGCCTAACCTAACCAGATGCCCCGGGTGGAGTTGGGAGAGGGGAGGCGTTGCAGCTTACCAAAGGTGGGCTTTATTTGGAGCCTAAAGAGTAATAATAAATCATTTATTGCCAAAATACTTCTAATAAACAGTATTCAGGTGTGCCATCGGGATGTACTTTTAAAGGAAACAATTTTGCTTTTTTCCCACTTTTATCATTATTTTACCCCAGTGGTGAACTCTTAAAGGAAAGAATTTGCTCCTCAAGGAGCAATTCTTTCGTTAAATAGTAGATCACATTTGAGAGAGCTACGACAGGAATTCGTGAAAGTAGTTCCCCTCTACACGAAAGCATGGAGGTATAAATGTACCAATCCACCTTTGGTGATTTCAAAATTGAGCCGCGACACCAGAAAACCAACCATGTGGTTGTGCGCCCAGCGCAGACTCAGATCAGCCTGGGCATTCGCCCACTCTGATCAGGCTCTTCGCTAAGCGCTTAAAGGGTAGCTAAGTGTCTAAGCTACCTTCATGCGGACAGCGAAGGCACTGATCGGACTGGGCGGATGCCCAGGCTGATCTGAGTCTGCGCTGGGCGCACAATCACATTTGTTTTCTCGTGTCGCGGCTCAAATATCTCGGGGAAAAAGAAGGGGTCGTTTATTAGAGCAGGGCGTTTATTAGGGTTAATAAAGCATATACCTACTTGAACCTGACAGACTGCGTTACTGTTCTTGCCAAATCTTGGTAGAAGCACTTCCCATAAAGGATGAACTTTCCGTCAAGATCGACATCCGGGTTATTAGGGTCACGGACTGCCAACGCATAAGCGATGCTGTGTTCTGTTGTGTCCTGAAGGTAAATTTCAAAATTACCGTAAAAGGTAAATGCAAAAAAGGGACAGCAAAACAATATAACCGTTTATGTTCTAACTTCCAAAATTACCGAAAAGCTAAAAAATAAGACAGCTTAAAATAAATTAATGTGATTGTCCTAGAATTGGGTAAGCTTGGTTTTACAATGCAGTAATGAGAACAAAGGGAGCAGTTGGACTGGTAAAGAGTGTAAACCCTGGAGCATGTTACTTTCTTTATCAATGGTACAGATGCTAAAATCCCTGTATGAGCTTGGCTAAAAATCAGACCTTAAATAAGGGTTATTTTGATAAAAAATTAGGGCTATTTTCGCAACCTTTTAGGGCTATAACATCAGGAATGTAAGGTTTTTTTATCATGTCGTGACCTCTGTTCGTCCGTCCGTCTGTCAATTAACTTTTCGTGTCCACTGCATATCTCTTTAACCCCCTGAAAGAGTTTTTTGAAACTTAAGCAAAATGTTCGCCTTATCAAGACGATATGCAGATCTCATACTTCAATGATGTCCGACGAAGGTCAAGGTCGCACTTAGAGGCTTAAGGTCAAACGGTAATATTTCGTGTCCGCTTCATATCTTGAAAACCTTTATGATTTCTCCATGAAAGTTTGTTGTCAGTTACTGGCGAAAGTATGTGCACTTAGTACTGGTTAACCGCTTAGGAGGTCTAAGCCTGCCAAGGAATAGTGTGGTTAGGTTAACTGACCGTCCCGACATGACCTTAGTTGTTTACCGTGGACGTTAAGCATCAAATCAACCAACCAAATCATGAAATTTTGTACAAATACATGTATAAAGCACTATCAGACGATATGCAGAGAAAAAGAACCATAACCCTATTTTGATTTTTGACGGAAGTATGTCCCTTTGTATTTTTCAAAAAGTAATTTCATATAAGCTTCGTGTCGGCTCCAAATCGCAAAAACCGTTTAAGATTTTATCAGACAATGTGCAGAGAAAAAGGACCGTAACCCTACTTTCACTTTTAACAAAATTACGCCCCTTTGTATTTTTCATATGGTAATTTCATAAAAGCTTTATGTCTGCTCCATATCTCGAAAACCGTTTGAGATTTCTTCATGATAGTATGTATAAATATAAGGAACCATCAAACGATGGGCAGAGAATAAGAACCATAACCCTATTCTGTTTAGACAGAATTATGTCCCTTTGTATATTTCGTATAGTAATTTCATAAAAGCTTTGTGTCTGCTCCATATCTCGAATACCGCTTGAGAGTTTTTCATGAAAGTATGTATAATTATTAAACACCACCAAACGATGTGCGGAGAAAAAGAACCATAACCCTATTCTGTTTTGATGGAATTGTGTCCCTTTGTATTTTTCGTATAATAATTTCACATAAGCTTTGTGTCCGCTCTATATCCACGCCTGGTAAACTATCACAGGTACCTCCGGCGGAGGTACTGATTATCGGTTGTGACAGGCATCTGGAGCTGCCCGTGACTGTCAAAAAATGAAAACCAACGGTAGTTATTCCTCTTTTTTGACAAAACACAAAATAACCAGGGAGTTTAATAAAAACCAAAAAGTGCTATTCGACCCTTATAGACATAAAGTTTTGTCACACATCACATCCCCCAGAACTTTCCATATTTACCAAAGATACGACTTTTGAAGCGGCTTTGATGTCAGCCCACATTACTCAAAACATCAAGAATTTGGCCGTTTTGGGTCTTAAATGCAGTGATCTTGCATACGAATCTGTTTTTCTCGGCACACCGATGTTAAGGTAACCTCCATGTCCAAATATATATGTCGATTGACTACAAATAAAGCTTGATTTTTCAAAACAACAGCTTGAGGTGCCTGCAATGGCATGGAGGTGCCTGTGATGTAAGAAAATATAGTGAAAATTTGAATGGTTATGACAGCTGGAAATATTGACATACTTCTTCTCTTGACCACTGCCTGGAAAGAATCAGTCATTCAACGCCCCAATAAGCTATCATAATGCGTATGTCAGAAATTCCATGTTAAAGTTCATAAAACACCATCTCAAAGAGTTATTGCCCATTTTGTGTTTCCGCTTCTGTTAGTCAAAAAATGACGAATTCCACATAATTGCTGAAAATTTACTGCCTAATTCAGTGTTAGAATCGTTATGAAATGCGCGCTTAAATAAGAGTCAACGTTTTTGTGAATAGTGATGACTATGATCGGGAGGTGCTGCCTCTGAGTCATTCCAACTCGTTAGAAATTGTCGAGATCACACGCCATGCAAGCTACATTTGTATATGTATGGTGTCAAATGGGTCAAAATTACCGACACCCGTCAATAGGCATACACGTACAGGTGTTGATCCTTTCAGTACCTCACACGCGTGTCGCTCGCATTATGACGCTCGCTGTATGTGTTAACTTTGTGGTAACTGGAGTGATAGGTGCTACAAGTGATTCAGTCTGGCTATGTTTGAGTTGCTGGCGCTACAATTCAAATACACCAGCAAAGTCTCTGAATAACCACTGCATCAAATTTGGTAACAAAAGAGCACTTTTACTACATAAGAGTCATCTTCCGAAATAGTGTTGTTTTTGCAAAAGTAGCGCGTGACCTCGACAATTTCTAACGAGTTGGAATGACTAACAGGCAGTCATCACCATTCATAAAAGCGTTGCCTCTTATTTCAGCGCATTTCATAACTATTCAAACACTGAATTAGGCAGTAAATTTTCAACAGCTACGTGCAACTCGTCAATGTTTGACTAACAGATATGGAAACAAAACGGGCAATAACTCTTTGAGATGATATGCTTTGCATTTTGGATTTCTGTTGCGAAGCATCAATGTAACATGTCCTTATGTCCTCTTGTCTGTAGTCTTCTTGCAATAAGGTCATTTGTACAGCTGCCCACTTTGCTTTCTGTTTTGTTTTGTAATTTAAAATATAAAATAGGTAAAACAGAAGTTAATGTTGTTTTCATTTGGGGTAGGTGAATGGCCACCTGTCTGGGAAAAAGCTGTTTATTCTGTTTATCATGCGTGCCTGTTATGAACTATTGTCAATGTATACTAACTTCCATCTTGGTTTTGAGAGCAGGATGTAGAATCTGATTGTATAAGTTCATGATCATTGACTGTCGTTTTAACAAAAATTTGCTTGATATATGCATTATGATAGATTATTTCGACGTTGAATGAACGATCCTTTCAAGGCAGTGGTCTAGAGATGATAAATCTTTAGATTTTCACTATATTTTCTTACATCACAGGCATCCCATGCCGTCAGAGACACGTCCAGTTTTTTTTCTTTTTTTTACAGAATCTAGCCATATTTGGAGTTTATCGGCATTTATATTTGGGCAAGGTGGTTTACTTTACGTTGATGTGTCCAGATAAACAGATTATTATGCAAGAAAAGTGCATTTAGGATCTAAAACGACTGATTTTTGCCTGTTTTGAGTACTTTCGACTGACCTTAAAGCCACTTCAAAAGTCATATATTCCGTATATATATAAAGTTCCCGGGGATATAATGTGTGACAAAACTCGATGTATATAAGGGTCGAATAGCATTCTTTGATTTTCAATAAACTCCCTGGTTATTATATATTTTATCAAAAAAGACGAATACCTACCCATTTTTGTATATTTTGGGGCCGTCACAGGCAGCTCCGGATGACTGTCACAACTTTTTATCGGTACCTCCGCAGAGGTACCTGTGATAGTTTACCAGGCGTGATATCTCGAAAACCTTTTAAGATTTCTTCATGAAAGTTTGTGTACATATAAAGCAGCATCAGCTGATTAGCAGCAGGGAAAAAGAACCATAACCCTACTTTCACTTTTAACAAAATGACGCCCCTTGTATTTTTCGTATTGTAATTTTGTATTAAATTCGTGTCCAATCCATATCTCCTTAACCTCTTGAAAGATTTTTTTGAAACTTGAGTCCAATGTTCATCTTATCCAGGCAACTTGCAGAACTTGTATTTCAACAATATCCGACAATGGTCACGGCAACACTTAGAGGTCAAAGTTCAAAAGGTAACATTATTTGTCCGCTCCATATCTCAAAAACCGTATAAGATTTCTTCATAAAAGTTTATACAAATATGAAGCATCATCGGACAATGTGCAGAGAAAAAGAACCATAACCCTACTTGCAGTTTTGACGGAACTGTGCACCTTTGTATTTCTCATATAGTAATTTCGCGTTTGCGCCATATCTTGAAAACCGTTTAAGATTTCTTCATGAAAGTTTGTACAGTTATCAGACGATATGCAGAGAACAAGAACCATGACCCTACTTTCAGTTCTGATGGAATCATTTTGTCTAGGAACTCCATACTAGCTTTGTTTGTTTCGTAGTTTTATTGAAAGATTGATTTGATGCTTAACGTCCTCGGTAAACAGCTATGGTCATGTCGGGACGGTCAGTCAACCTATCCACACCATTCCTGGGCAGGCTTAGACCTCCTAAGCGGTTAACCAGTACTAAGTGCGCATACTTTCGCCAGTAATTGACAACTGCCCTTCTTGAATCAGCGGAAGGAGAAACGAAAGTATGTGGCCAGACCGGGTTGTTGTAGTTTTATATCTGCCTTATTATTTAAGATTTATCGATAAGCTACTGACAAAAGTTCTGTAATCTCTTGTTGTCTTTCCAACTTTAAGCCCCATCGGGCGTATATTGCCCCGCTCAGCGGAGCTCTTGTTTTCTAGCTCAATCATATGCCCAAAAATGCTTTTATTTGCACTTTTGAAAGTTTGATAAACACCTATTGACAGAGTCATATTATAAATGAATGCAAGTTAAAATTTCTTTGCTAAGAAGTTAATAATAACATAATAAAAATGGGGGGGGGGGGGGGGGGTCTGAAGGCAAAGCCCCCTGAATCCAAAGCAAGTTCCCAATTTTTATGGCAATTTTAAGACTGGAAACAATAGCGCAAAACTAGGGATGATGGTAAAAGAAATAAGTTTTTTTTTCGGAATTCTGCCTTTTAGAGTGTTTATTTTGCCATAATGGCTTTGAGTCCCATAAGCTAGTGACTCTTTTGCAATGCAGTTTTAGTTAGTAGAAACATTTACTTAGCGGCAGCTCAATGATTCATGTATGTGAATGTTGTATAGCATTTTTGTAAATGTATGCACATTGGGAGGGGGTGCTGGTGTAAAACAATTGTAGATAATATTAAATTATCACTATAAATATTGGGGATTCGGGGGGGGGGGGGGGGGCGCAGCCCCCCAGAAGCCAGCAACATTTTAAAAAAATAATTCAAATGAAATTATCTGCAGACTATTTTTTGTTATATTTTGGGTGGAGCCAGGTAATTTTTTCACTTATTTTTTGAGGCCAGGTTATTTTTTTAAATCCCGTTATGAGCCAGTTTATTTTTTTCTTGCATATCCAATGACAAGGTTTTTTTTTATAAAATATACCACCCCCGTCCCCCTCCCAGAATATCAAATGGTCGGTCCCTGCAGGCTTCGACGCCGATTCGATGCTATTCTGTGGGGTCGATAAAACAAGAAAAAAAAGCCTTTTCTTTATAGCCTTCTTTTTTTTCTTCAGAAGTGTATTGTTATTTTACAATATATTTCTGTGTAAGATTATACTTTTGCCGCCGTAGACGCATCTGTTTTATCGCGAACATACATGTACACTGGCCCAAAAGTGGTCCGCTGGCAATCAAAGGATGAAACCAAGTAAATGTTTGACAGCTGATTATTAGAGTTTCATGGCATCGGATTGTATCGTTTATTATACTGACACCTTTTTGTGATTTCAATACATGCCTGTCTGGACATCGAAATTTCATTCTGACGATTCAGTATTTCTTCCATTTGTTGTTGTGTCATGTTAACTGTGTCTCAAAAGTACTGTGAACCTTAAAAGTGGGTAACATGTAGGGGAGACCGGGGCTAGTTGATCCGAAAATTGCATTTTTTTCAGTGCTGAGGTAAATATTCATTTGCTAGTATTAGTTTCGCATTGCGTAACTATTATCTATTTATTCTTCTAAATTCCGACGGACCAACTTACCCCGTCGAAGATTGACCAACTTACCTCGACCATACCGCAGTGTAAATCTTCACTCATGACCGAAACGCCTTAGAATTTAGAAACAGCAAATATGCACGATTGAATACCAGGGGCGATGGGCTTTCAGAAAGTGTATAACATAAGCGAATAATTTGATACACAGGAAATGTAAAAACTAGAAAATGTGTTTGTAAAACACTATGCCCCCAACTATATGCCTGACCCTAACAAGGTAAGTTAAAAATATATAGGTTTATAGTCTATTCATCTATGAAATATCAAGGCTCCAGCAGCTATGGTTCTTGAGAAATAGAAAATCTCTACAATGTTTATACAAATAAGTAATGGGGCAAAACTGCCAATCATGAATACAATATAACGTAATCCTCATCAAAATGATTGACACATCAAATACTATCTGTATACCAAAAATCAGGTCTCTATGTCAAATGGTTCAAAAGTTGGAAAAATGCCAAAGCTAACAAAGGGGCATAAATCTGTCAAATATTTGCGAAATCAGCCCAAAAGTTAATCAGGTGATCTGCACCTTAGCCCCTAGCTGTATGCCAAGTATGAGCATTCTAGCTCCAATGGTTCTCCCAGGATTTTAGGAACAAACTTTCATGTAATTTTTCGTAAAAGGGGCTTAACTCTGTAAGTACAAGGCCAACAGAAAAGAAAAAAAATCACATTCTGCTAATTAGTTATGGTCTATTCACCTATGAATTATCAAGGTTCCAGCAGCTATGGTTCTTGAGAAATAGAAAATCCCTACAATGTTTTGCACAAATAAGAAAAGGAGCATAACTCTGTCAATAATGAATATAACATAAAGTAACCATCATCAAAATGATCAAAACATCAAATACTATCTGTACACCAAAAATCAAGTCTCTAGGTCAAACGGTTCAAAAGTTGGAAAAATGCCGAAGTTAACAAAGGGGCATAATTCAGTCAGATATTTACAAAAATCAGCCGAAAAGTTAATCAGGTGATCTACACGATAGCCCTTAGCTGTATGCCAAATATGAGCATCTTAGCTCCAATGGTTCTCCCAGGATTTTGGGAACAAACTTTCATTTAATTTTTCGAAAAAGGGGCACAACTCTGTAAGTGCAAGGCTGACTGACAAGAAAAAAAAATACGGGTCTGGTTATTTTTCATGCTCTATCCACCTTTTAAATATCAAGGCCCCAGCAAATACTGTTCTTTTGAAACAGACCACCCGTTTTTATGCTTAATACAGATGAGAAAAGGGAAATAACTCTGTTAATAGTGAATGCATCATAACGCAACCAACATCAGAATGATCAAAACATCAAATACTAGTAGTATACCAAAAATTAGGGTTCTAGGTCAAACGGTTCAAAAGTTGGAAAAATGCCAAATTCAACAAAGGGGCATAATTCAGTCATTGTTTGACGGAATTCGCCCAAAAGTTAATCAGGTGATCTACACCTTAGCTCTTAGCAATATACCAAATATGAGCATCCTAGCTCAAACGGTATTCCCAAGATTTTGGGAACAAACTTTCATGTAATTTTTTTTTAAAAAGGGGCATAATTCTGTAAGTACATGGCAGACGGAAAAGAAAAACAAGTAGCCCAAAGGGCAACAATTGCTCACCTGAGAGACATTGTAAACCTATAGGGATATTTAAGATGCTCAAGGGCAGCTAACTCCACAGTCAGTGGTCCAATCAGGCTGAAAATTAAATTCATCCAAAACATTATGTATGCCCTCATTTAATATATGCAAGTTTAAAAAGTATCCGATCAAGAGCACAATAGACAGAGCTGTCAAGGGCAGCTAACTTCGTTAAAATTTGAACTTGTTTAAGATATTATGCATTTCCTCATAACCTGCAAGTTTGAAAAGGATCAGATCAGTAGAAACCAAGAAAAAGTGGCGACATTGATTTTTTGGATGCTCAGGGCAGGTACTCCTTAGTCAGTGGTTTGGATCTAGCCGAAATGCTAACTAATCCAAGCTTTTATGCATATCCTCATTACCTGCAAGTATGAAGAAGATCCGATGAAAAATGAAAAAGTGATGACGTTGTTTTCTGCATCATAAGACTATGGGATTTTTTTTCAAATGCTCAAGGGCAGCTAACTCCGTAGTCTGTGCTCTAATCCGGCCAAATTTCGAACTCATCCAAGCTCTTATGAATGTCATCATTACCTGCAAGTATGATAAGGATCTAATCAAAAACCTTGATTGCAGCACCCTGAAAGTCAAACTTGCTCGAGATATTGTCATGCCCTACATTTGTGTTGAATTTATTTTAGACTCTGTTGAGAAATGTAGGTGCTAGAGCGATGACAAAGTTTTTCTTAAAATAGCCACAGTGACCTTGACCTTCGGCACAGCATCCTGAAAGTCGAACTTGCTTGAGATATTGTCATACCCTACATTTGTGTCAAGTTATTTCAAAATCCATGGAGAAATGAAGGTGCTAGGGCGATGACAAAGTTTTTCTAAAAATAGCCTTGACCTTGGGCACAGCATCCTGAAAGTCGAACTTGCTCGAGATATTGTCATGCCCTACATTTGTGTGAATTTATTTTAAAATCCATTGAGAAATGTAGGTGCTAGAGCGCTGACAAAGTTTTTCTAAAAATAGCCACAGTGACCTTGACCTTGGGCGCAGCACCCTGGAAGTCAAACTTGTTTGAGATATTGCCATGCCCTACATTTGTGTGAAGCTGATTTAAAATCCGTTGAGAAATGTAGGCGCTAGAGGGATGACCAAGTTTTTCTAAAAATAGCCACAGTGACCTTGACCTTGGGTGCAGCACCCTGAAAGTCAAACTTGCTCGAGATATTGTCATGCCCTACATTTGTATGAAGTTATTTTAAAATCTGCTGAGAAATGTAGGTGCTAGAGCGCTGACAAAGTTTTTCTAAAAATAGCCACAGTGACCTTGACCTTGGGCGCAGCATCCTGAAAGTCAAACTGGCTCGAAATATTGTCATGCCCTACATTTGTGTGAAGTTATTTTAAAATCTGCTGAGAAATGTAGGTGCTAGAGTGCTGACAAAGTTTTCCTAAAAAAAGCCACAGTGACCTTGACCTTGGGTGCAGCATCCTGAAAGTCGAATTTGCTCGAGATATTGTCATGCCCTACATTTGTGTGAAGTTATTTTAAAATTCGTTGAGAAATGTTGGCAATAGAGCGATGACAAAGTTTTTCAAAAAATATGTGATGACATTGTTTTCTCCATTATAACACTATGGGATTTTTTTCAAACGCTCAAGGGCAGCTAACTCCGTAGTCTGTGCTCGAATCCGGCCAAATTTCGAACTCATCCAAGCTCTTATGTATGTCATCATTACCTGCAAGTATGATAAGGATCTAAGCAAAAACTGTTGAGAAAACGTGATGACGCCATTTTCCCCATTATAACCCTATGGGATTTTTTTCAAACGCTCAAGGGCAGCTAACTCCGTAGTCTGTGCTCGAATCCGGCCAAATTTCGAACTCATCCAAGCTCTTGTGTATGTCATCATTACCTGCAAGTATGATAAGGATCTAATCAAAAACAGTCGAGAAAACGTGATGACGCCATTTTCCCCATTATAACCCTATGGGGGCTATCTGTTGCCATGGAAACCAGAGTTCTAAGCTGATCGGCACCAAAACCTAATGCAGCCTTTCCCCCACCCAAATGATGCTTCAGATAAAATTTGATTGCGATCGGCCCACTGGTCTCTGAGATATTTATGTTTGAAAGTGTTGACGGACGGACGGACCCACGGACGGACGACGGCTCGACTCCCATCCTATAAGCTCACCTCTGAGCCTTCGGCTCAGGTGAGCTAAAAATACGGGTCTGCTTATTTTTCATGCTCTATCCATCTTTTAAATACCAAGGCCCCAGCAAATACTGTTCTTGAGAAACAGACAACCCATTATTATGCTCTATACAGATGAGCAAAGGGAAATAACTCTGTTAAAAGTGAATGCATCATAACGCAACTAACATTAGAATGATCAGCACATCAAATATTAGTTGTATACCAAAAAATTAGGGTTCTAGGTCAAACGGTTCAAAAGTTGGAAAAATGCTAAATTCAACAAAGGGGCATGATTCAGTCAGTTTTTGACGGAATTCGCCCAAAAGTTAATCTGGTGATCGACACCTTAGCCCCTAGCAGTTTGCCAAATATGAACATCCTAGCTCAAACGATTTTCCCAGGATTTGGGGAACAAACTTTCGTCTATTTTTTTTTGAAAAATGGGTATAACTCTGCAAGTACAAGGCTGATTGACAAGAAAAAAAATACGCGTCCTCTAGTTTTTGATAGTCTACCCACCTATGAAATATCAAGGCCCCAACAGTTACGGTTCTTGAGAAATTGGGGCGTTACGGACGGACGGACGGACGGAAGGACGGATGGACGGACGGTCAGGCCCAAACCAATATGCCCCCTCAACTTCTTCGAAGTTGGGGGCATAACAAACGATTGCAGGTGCAAGAAAGTTACTTGCGTGGTACAAAATCGTGTTTTCTTCTCAATACTAGTAGTTTAAACGGCTTCTCCGATCGCCATCTTATTCTCTTCGGTAAGTGTGATATAATCAAAGATTCCGTTGCATCATATACTGTCGTCATAACTTTTTCTCAGTTTAGAGGAAAGCCCTTGGACCAACTTGCCCCGCGGACAAACTAGCCCCGGTCTCCCCTATTGTATGGTCATTTTACAGGGAACACAGCCCTGAAACAACAACTATGCTAATTTTTTGTAAACCTCTGATAAAATAAATCATGCACTGTTAATGATTATCTCTCTGTTTATAGCCAATTTTAGATCCTTTTAACATCCCGAGATGATCCAGTGCTATCGAAATATTGTATTAGTTTGATCAGGAGCATATACTTTCTGAGAGAAATTATATGCTCCTGTTTAGATGTATACCCCCCCCCCCCCCAATCTTACCGTATTATGACAATAGAAGCAGCACAAATAAATGTTTACCGTCAAACTTCTAAAAATGGGACACCTAAAGTAAGTAGAGTCGTGTCGGGTAACTTCGGACAGCGGATAAATTCGGACATACCATTTCAAACAGTGAAAAGCCGGAGCCGTCTCATCAGGATTTTCACTGTTTGCCCAGTTAATTTTGTTTTAATTCCAAATAAATGACATATAAAGGAAAACATGTCACTCTCCGAATTTACCCGCTGTCCGAAGTTACCCGACTTCCTATAAAGTTACTGTCACAAAAATGGAATAGTTTGGTTTTATTTTGTAGAAAAATATCAAAAGATGCGGAAGGAATGGCACACATTGCAGACCGTGATCAGACTGCTCCTAAAAGGAGCAGTTACACTGTTTGCTCAGCCCCCATCTGTCCCAAAATTTAGAATATTTACGGTAGTTTTGATAATTACCACAACGGTTCCACAGGGCGGAGGCGCATCAACAGGGTCGATATTCACATCAAATTCAAATCTGTCTTCAGCGCCTGGGCTACCAGCGTTCGCCAGGGTTTGTTCACAGTCTCCTATAAACAATTGTATTCCCTCTGGTTCGGCATCTGTTCCCGTGCCCTTGAAAGTGGCGTAGTCCAGCGCAATGAGCTGACTAAAGACGTACTGTTTGAAGTAAAAGTTCATAGAGACCTGAGTCCCTTCTTCGTTCATCAAACAATAGACAGTTTCTGAAAACAAAATACAGATAATCTGTTTCTTGATTTTAAATGTAGGAGCGGTAGTGTAGTGGATAAAACGCCGACCTACCAATTCAGGGATCGCAAGATCGATATCCCGCTTCTTCGGTCTTTCGGATGATACTTTAAACCGAGGTTCCGTCTCAGTATGACCTTTTTGTTGGTGGGACATTATACTAGAATTCACTCACTCACTCACTCACTATAGAGGTTGGTCAATACGATACCATTTTACCTTTTTAAATCTTATTATGTAATTGATATCTCATTATTACGTTTATATATACTGGACCAAAAAAACTAGAACTGTCGGAGACTCCGACTATACCCCCGCTTAACCGCTTTAATCAAATTGCTTTATTGTATAGAGAGAGAGAAAACTCAATGTCAACATGCATACCAAATATCAATAAATCCCCGTCTATGTAATACGGATTAAAATGATTCCACATACACAGATAGAAAAATTAATAAATACATGTAAGACATAAGTCTTTATCAATGTATATACCAAATATGAAGATTCAAAATTTAGGGGATGCTGTGAAATTTGTTATGAAAAATTGCATTGTTCAAAGTAAGAAAAGAAAAAAAAAATGGAAAAATATTGGGAAGAATAAGCAGGAGAAGGCTGGTTCTCGATACAACAGTAATCATCAACCTGCAAACCAAAATATCCCTCCTCTAACTTGCAAAGGCTTCTTAGAAACCTTTGACAAAAAATCATTATTCAAAGTATGGAGAGAAAGAAAACTGGACAAATACAGGAAAGAATACGCCAGATACTGCTGATTTGTAAATCCGACAATAAAATAAGTTATTATCAATCTGTATACCAAATATGAACGTTTTACCTTGAAGGGTTACTGTGAAATCTTTTATGAAAAATTGCATTATTCAGTGTAAAGAGAGAAAGAAAACCAAAAAAATACAGGGATGAATAAGCAGGAAACGGCTGGTTCTCAATCCCACAATACAATAAGTTGTCAGTAACCTGCATACCAAATATGACTACTCTAGCTTGCATGGTTGCACAAAAATCTTTGACCAAAAATTTTGTTATTCAAAGTATGGAAAGAAAGAAAATCGGACAAATACAGGGTTAGAATAAGAGAAGGCTGGTTTGCAATCCTACGATACAACACATTGTCATCAACCTGCAAACAAAATATCACTACTCTAGCTTGCCCAGTTGTGGAGAAATCTTTGACAAAAAAATCATTATTCACTGTATGAAAAGTAAGAAAATTGGACAAATACAGGGAAGAATAAGCAGGAGAAGGCTGGTTTGCAATCCCACGATAAAACACACCCTAATCAACCCGTACGCCAAATATGACCATTCTAGCTTGAATGGTTGTGGAGAAATCTGTGACGAAAAAATCCATTATTTGAAGTATGGAAATAAAGGAAAAAGGACAAATAAAGGGAAGAATAAACAGGAGAAGAATGGTTCTCAATCCCACGATACGACACACCGTCATCAACCTGTAAGCCAAATCTGACTATTCTAGCTTGAATGGTTGTGGAGAAATCTTTGACGAAAATTTTCATTATTCAAATTATGGAAAATAAGAAAAATGGATAAATAAAGGGAAGAATAAGCAGGAGAAGGCTGGTTCTCAATCCCACGATACAACACATCGTCATCAACCTGTATGCCAAATATGAACATTCTAGCTTATACCATTGTGGAGAAATCTTTTACGAAAAATTTTATCAGAAAGAAAGAAAAATGGATAAATATGGGGAAGAATAAGCAGGAGAGGGCTAAATCTCAATTCCACGATACATCAAGTCAGTGTCAAACAGTATACTAAATATGAACGTTCTCATTTATACCATTGTGGAGAAACTGTTTACGAAATTTTTTACTAAAGAGTGTTACAGTTACGGAATTACGGACGGACGGAATGGCGGAATGATGCAAACCAGTATACCCCCACTTTTTCAAAGCGGGGGTTTAAAAAAAAGGATCAAACATTTGTGTGAAATCTTTATATCGAAAAACTAATCATCCATAAATCATTTTCTTCTGTTGAATACATCTGTCAAGGCTGCACAAGACTCTATAATACATAATGGAATCTGATCACGTGACACACCAGCAGAAATGAATAAACAGGCATACCCGTGAAATCAAAGTGAAAATTAGCAATACCAAAAAACTGAATGTCTATTATTTTTGGCTATATCCATGCAAAAATGAGTTTCAGTTCTCAGTGTGACCTCCGAGGGCCTGAACAACCGCATGATATCTACTCGGTATGCTCGTGGTATATCCTCAGAGTGCCATTTTGGCACTCGTTTTCCATTTTTACGAAAGGCTTGAATGAGATCTCCATGAGTTTCAGTAAGCCTCTGGTGATTAGAATTGGCGGTGTACCCTATCTAAAGCATGTTCAATCGGATTTAAAACTTGTGATCGAATTGACATGTCGAAGCGGACGATTGTTTCTTCCGGATGGTTCTGGTCCACCACATTTGCCCTGTGAATCGGTGGTGCCATCGCTACATACTTCAGAAAACGGTCTCGTAAGTGGAAAAAACATGTCAATCTTAACTCGAACACCAATTAGAGCGCGCCTGTCTGGCATGCGCAAGTCCAAGCACTTGCCAATCCAGATGCCGGCCCATACCGTCACCCGACCTCCTCAGACATTACATATTCCAGAAGGCAATCTGATTTATAGTCTACACGACGTGAGCCTGGCAGGCATCACACCCTCCTCCTGTCATCGTGGATATTTATACACAATCTGGATTCATTTGTGAAAAGAACATGGGTCCAATGAACCAGTTGCCAATTTGCGTCACCTGTGGCCCTCTGTCGCCTCGCTTTTCAGTGGAATCGCGTCAAACCTCGCCTCATTCCCAGCATGCAATCACACTACTTAGCTGTGTAAGGTCTGTTGTAACCGTTTTCGCTTAAATCGGCCGATTAAAACATTTAAACGAAAAATACGTATCCTAACAGTGTTATTGTGATGAACCAGTAGCTAGAGACAGAGGCTATCTTCCGTATGGACAGGTCAAGTTTAAAATCAGATTGAGCATGCGTTACAGGTGTTGCAACTCACCAATTTTATTCATCAGAGGCTTCAGAAACCTCCAGGAGAGCTAATTCAGACCCTTCATGAAAAATGGCAAATGAGTCTCTAGCGCTTTACTAAAAGCATGATAAGTAGCTGCAAGGAAGTTATTCAGACCCCCAGAGTTATCGATGAGCACTGGAAATGGTTTTGTAGGGACAAAGGCAATGATCATGGACATTCGATTTTGTGGTGATGACTATTTTCATTTCAATTTTAAGGGTAAATCTGTTAATTCGTTTCTAATGGGGGATGGAGGGCATAATATACGTTTTTACAGTAAAATAAGGAAAATTATCCCTAAATTATCTGTAAAGCACAGAATACCGTTAGCAAGCTCTTGGCAATAGTCCTTTAGCGATACGCGAAGGAGTGAGACAGCACTTCCAATTTGCTGTATACTGCCCAAGGCCTGTCCAACAAACATTTTATTTGATCCGTTGCCGAACTGGACTTGCAAACTTGAGTGCGTTCAGGTTTGAAAGTCAAGCCAACAGATCAAATAAAATGTGTGTCAAATTATTTCTTGCATCCCAACAAAGAAAATGAATACCAACAGCATAAGGATTTTTGTTTCTCACCCATTATACAAGAAAATTTCTTCCTACAGCTAACTGAGATTAAAGCTCTAAAAAGTGACATAGTTTGTTAATTATTCCATAGTACAGTCCTGTCATGTTAATTTTAACAAATTCACTTATTACCTGTCCTGTAAATCGGAGGTAGAAATGCAGTCCAACCTCTTCTAACGGTCACCTCCCACCGACGGTCACCTCTTAACAACGGTCACTTTGAATTTCCTCCGATTTATTTCCTATATTTTTCACCTCTGGCCAGCGGTCACCTCCTTTTCCCAGTCAGCGGTCGCAATTTCCGACAAAAAACGGTCAGAATTACCTCTGCAGCGGCCAGTTTTTTATTGGAGGTATGGTATTTTTTTCAACTACCGAGGACTGTTTATTTACTCTGTCTTATTTGATACGTATAAGCTAATAGGAATAATTCAGTTAAATTGAAGATTACACAATATTTTTTTACATTTGCAGACATATACATCATTAAAACTAGAAACATTGTAACCAATAGGGCCCCGCCTTTATGAAACTGTTGACGACATTTAAGTCATATGCGCCCAACCAGAAATAACAATACCAGCTTTCTGTTATCATATTGCTCCTTAATATTCAGTATGTTGTTTGAAATTAAGCCTCTGGTAGTGTCATTAAGATACGGGCAAAATACCAAATCATGATTGATTAAAACATGGGCAACAACTCTGTGAAGCTGGAAACTGATGTTACCATTCTTGCATTCTGCAGACCTTCAGCTCATCTGATGATGCTTTATATTTGTACCAAGTTTTATAAAAAAATATCTTCAAAGGCTTTAAAGTTATAGAGCGAACAAGATCCATACCTAAAATAACAAAGGGTTATAACTCTGTTTAGAATGAAGTTGTAGTTATGGTTCTTTTTCTCTGCATATTGTCCGATGATGCTTTTATTTGTACGAAGTTTTGTGAAAATATCTTCAACAATTTTAAAGTTAGAGAGCCAACACGTTTTCCAGACTGTAAACTACAAAGGGGACTAATTCTGTAACAAATGTAGATGAAGTTACAGTTCTTATTTTCTGCTCATTGTCTGATGATGCTTTATATTATGTACAAGTTCTATGAAAATATCTTTGGTGCTTTTACAGCTATAGAGCGGACATGATTTCCATATTCAAAATTACAAAGGGGCATGATTCAGTAACAAATGTAGGCAGAGTAAGGATTCTTGTTCTCTGCACATCGTCTGATGATGCTTTACATTTGTACCAAATCATGTGAAAATATCTCTTAACGGTTTCAGAGTTAAAGAGCGGACACGATTTCTGTACTCAAAATTAAAATGGGCATAATTCAGTAACTAATGTTGGCAGTGTTATGGTTCTTGTTCTCTGCACATCGTCTGATAATGTTTTACATCTGTACGAAGTATCGCGAAAATATCTCTAACGGTTTCAAAGTTATGGAGCAAACACGATTTTTGTACTCAATTACAAAGGGGTATAATTCAGTAAATAATGTAGACAGAGTTATGGTTCTTGTTCTCTGCACATTGTCTGATAATGCTTTACATTTATACCAAGTCTCATCAAAATATCTTTAACGGTTTCAAAGTTATGGAGCGAACACAATTTCTGCCCTCAAAATTTCAAAGGGGCATATTTCAGTAAACAATGTAGGCAGAGTTATGGTTCTTGTTCTCTGCACATCGTCTGATGATGCTTTACATTTGCATCAAGTCTTGTGAAAATATCTCTAATAGTTTCAGAGTTATGAACCAAACACAATTTCTTTACTCAAAATAACAAAAGCGGCATAATTCAGTAAATAATGTAGGCAGAGTTATGGTTCTTGTTCTCTGCACATTACCTGATGATGCTCAACATTTGTATCATGTCTCCTGAAATTATCTTTAACGGTTTGAGAGTTATGGAGCGGACAAGATTTCTGCACTCAAAATTTCAAAGGGACATAATTCAGTAAATAATGTACACAGAGTTATGATTTTTATTCTCTGCACATAGTCTGATGATGCTTTACATTTGTACCAAGTCTCGTGAAAATATCTCTAACAGTTTCAGAGTTATTGAGCGGACACGAAATGATGACGGACGGACAGACGGACGGACAGACAGGCAGACAGACGGACAAGGTGATTACCATAGGGCCTCCGCAGACTTTTTCTGGCGGGGCCCTAACTACCCAGTATTCAAATACAAACTGAAAGCCCGTGAGTTTAACCCTCCGAACAACAGCCACCTCTCTACAACGGCCAATTTTGGCTATTCCGGTTGTTGGCTATTGTAGAGAGGTTGCACTGTGTAATAGGTTTAAACAATATTTATTTTAAGAAATGATCACAGGCAAATATACAATATAAATAATCAGGATTTGGTCGGAATCTCTAAGCTTATAAAGACCATGAAATTGACAGCCAGTGCTGTGCATGAAATACCACTGTAGATTTCTGAGGAGTTGTCAAGAATGAGTTGGCTAGTAGATTCAAAATACATATTCCTTTTTGAAAGTCGTAAACACGGATACAATCCGTGGTTTAATACCTTCAGGATGGAACGGTTATATCCCCTCCTTGATAATATCAATATAACACGGAAGAGCGGTTATAACCCCTCATTGAAAAGATTATACTATAGATGCAACCAGTGGTTAAAGAATTTTAAGGTGGAGTGGTTAATTTGAAAGTTAGTTTCAAAGAAACCGGTTATTATGTAACTTATTTCAAAATAACCCCTCACTGAAAAGATTAAAGCAACTCTTTATTGAAAAGATTAAAATCATGGATATTTCAAAATAACCCCTCATTGAAAAGATTCAAACAATGCCACGGATTAAAAACCACGGGTTGTTTATTTCAAAATAACCCCTCATTGATAAAGATTAAAAACACGAATGTTTAAAAATAACCCGTCATTGAAAAGGTGAAGACCACGGATTGTATCCGTGGTTTAATATTTTTAATCAGTTATTTTGAAATATATTTGAAAGCTAAAACCGTTGTTTAAGAAAATAATTTTTCCAAACAAGATTTTGAAAAGTTAAAAAATACCTAGGACTGAAATTTGATGTCTATACGTTTGAATCTAAAATGTCGGTTCAGAGTCTTCAGACCTATTGCACATTCCACTAGAAATTGAGAGTCACTACCTTAAGCCTCCTTCGATCGACACGGTAGGGATTCGAGCCTATCTCTGCAATGTAACACAGACAAGTGATTCACTTTTCACCAGTCTGACATGGAAGCACTGCATAATTCAACTTATTTGATAACTTGTTGAATAATATGAGTACAACTGAGACGGTATCCTACCAATAACAGTCTTAAATCACTGATTACTTGTCAGTGTTTGTCTCTGGTGTGGAAGCCATTTTTGTTTCTTCACATGTACAGTACTAATTTGCACAACACGAATACATAACCATCTCTAAATCAGTGGTTTAATATTCTTATTTGTAAAATACTGCCATACTTGTACTCATATTATTTAACATATTATTTAAAAAGTTGAATGATGTAGTATTTTCTTGACAAACTGGTAAAAAATGAATCACTTTTCAGCATGCATGTATTGATTGCTCCTTATTTTGTTACATATATGTATCCTAAGAGTAATAAAGAATTCGATTTGATTTGATCAGTGTTACATTGCAGAGATAGGCTTGTATCACTACCATGCCGATCGAAGGTGGCTAAGGTAGTGATAAACACTTTTAACATTCGACGTGCCATTCTGATAAACCGCTTACCTGTGCATGTGTCTTGGGGCTCATGGAAGGGTTGCATACATTGTGGTTTGTCATAACTCGGATCTGAAAAGAATTGGAAAAAAATAATAATAATAATAAAAAACATAGGAGAAATCTCTGAATAATTTCGCCCATGGATAATTCTCCTCAATACTTTTTTGCATAAAATTCACTTCCTTTATTTACATTGGTTTGTTCCTTTTCCTTAAGGTGTATGGGCACACCTCCACGTTTTCCCGTAATTTATGAAAAGGGGAACAACTTTTGTGACTTCCTGTTCGCTCCCCTGCCGGATGAAGCCCTTTTTAATGGGGGTCTACTCTTATAGGAAATAATTTGCTTCTAGAGAAGCAAAGTCTTGCCTTTAAAAGTTGACAACTATTGAGAAAATTGGCAAATATGTAAATGATAGAGTTGCCTCCCTTGTACGTGCACCCCTTTACCTTAACTTATCAAAAGAATATACCGTAAAAATTCTAATAATTGGAGCACCTGCAATAATTACCGTAATTGTCCTAGTAATGGAACAGTCTGGTTTTACAATGCAATACAGTGAGTCCATGAGAGACCTTAGCCCTTTTTGGTGGGCCCAAAAGAAACACGTTGCTCGGCAAACAGTGCAGACCTTGATCAGATTGCTCATTTCGGAGCAGTCTGATCCGGGGCTGCACTATTTGCTGAGATCTAATTGTCCCAATACATGTACTTAGAATTTTTTACGATAGTCACTGGAATAATTGAATCCGATGTGATCTTCACTTGATATCAATCAGCATTTTATCTTTATATACATGTATTTATATACGATAATATGGTATGTATTTCAAAAAAAGCATAAGAAACATTTTTTTCCTAAATTAAACACTTGACTTGAGAGAGACAGACAGACAGACAGACAGACAGACAGACAGACAGACAGACAGACAGACAGACAGGCTGACAGACAGAACATACCACATTCTCCTCCTGCCAAAGTGCATTCCAAACCAGCTGCAAAAGGAAAAAATAAAAAAAAAATAAAACTATGGCGGTTGGTGTATGCCACTTTAAGACAAAATAACGCGAAAAGAGTTTCAAATAGCGTCTATCGCGGGGCGGGTTTTGGTATTAACGCGTAGCGGGTTACGTGGTTTTCGTCTTTTCGCTTGGCTTTATTTCGTTATGTCGTTCTTTGGTTTAAACATATTTTATTTCACTTGTACAATTAACAAACAGTCAACCCTCTTTACAATGGCACTCATTGCAACAGCAAAATTCTTTATAACGTCATTTTGATTTGCACGGAACGGCTAAATTGTTCTAAATATGCATTCTAAGACTTTACAACAAAAAAAATCAGTTTAACGTCAAACGTTTTGGGAGCAAATGCCGTCGTTGTAAAGAAGGTTCACTGTACAAACAAATATAAACAGTACAAGCTTATGGATTGGAACAGAAGTTAAATGCTTATCGAGTTCCTCTCCCTGCCATGAAAAACTTGTACATATACACAATATGGCGACAACTGTGCATAGTACAGGATATATGTAATAGGTATATCTATTCTTTTTGAGATGTATCAGTAAATATCAGTACTGATGGTCAGGGGTACAGGATAATTGACGAGCCCTTAAGGGCGAGTCCAATTATCCTGTACACCTGACCATCAGTAATGATATTTACTAATACATCTCAAAAAGAAATGGATATATGTTTTAATCCACAGCTTTATTGAACTTTTCACCTAAAACCAATAAAAGTATATAGATTATTCTATTTATTTCTTTTAATTTATCTAATACAATCTGCTTTACCCTGTCTGGAGAATGGACCTTCCTGTCTGATGCACTAAGGTCATCAGTTACCTGACCAATCAGAAACGACTTGAGTGATGGGAGGAAAATTTGAATAAGAGTGTTTGTCTCATTTTAAGGTTGTACACAGATGAGGAAAAACCAGAAAATTGGGCTGCAGTTTAAACAAATTTTGCTAGGTAAGCTCTGCTGTTCTTTCTAATCACAAAATTGTTCAGGATATTTATTAATCTCACATTGTTTGGGTTATTTCAATAACATACATTTTACTGCTTTTTTTTCGGTTATCAGGTATGTTTTTTAATTGTGTATGTTCGATCAGAACCCATGACTTAGAGGCTGTTTATTTTTTTTTTCAACTAAAACAAATGTTGTACTTCTGAAATAACCTCGCTGGTGGGCCGTTTTATATAGATTACCAACAAGTTTCACTGATTAAACATTTTTCTACAAAAATCATTTGTTGTGGGGACTTACTTAATTGATGAGTAAACACAACATAATTGAGCCGCGACACGACAAAACCAACAAATTGATGTGGTTGTGCGCCCAGCGCAGACTCAGATCAGCCTGGGCATCCGCCCAGTCTGATCAGATTCTTCGCAGTCCGCATGTAGGTAGGTTAGACCCTTATCTACCCCTTAAGTGCGTAGCAAAAAGTCTGATCGGACTGGGTGGATGCCCAGTCTGATCTGAGTCTGCGCTGGGCGGACGACCACATTATTGGTTTTCTCGTGTCGCGGCTCATATGTTTTAAGAATCATGTACACATCCACGTTTTTCTGCCATTTATGCAAAGCGAATAAATTGCTTCCGAAGCAGTCTGGATGATGTAGCTCTTTCCAGTGGTCTACTGTTAAAGGAAAGAATTTGCTCCTAGAGGAGTAAATTACTGCTTTCAGGAGTTGTACCCATTGAGAAGTGAGGCAAAAATGAAAATGGCAGAGTTGCTTTCCCAAACAGTTCACCGTGACCTTAATTCAGTGCTCATTTTCCGCACAAAAAGTTGGTAATCATCAATAACCTCTGAGGTGAGTCTATGCAATCATATGGTTTAATGGATTCTTTTCATATAGAATATGTTGTGGAGACTCATCTTAGCGGGGGGAGTCAAATATTTCTGTGGCCAAAAGGAAAACAGCAGAGTTTACTGAAACAGAAGCTTGTTTAATTGCAACTCTGTAATGATCGGTCTATTCAAGACTGTACATGATTACAGTACATGACAACTATACAGTTATCAGAATTATCAGTACTGGCAACTTCAAAGAAAAGTACTGTCAGCTGTGGATTAATACATTTTAAACCAAAGGTGGAGTCTCCATTAGGGCCATTTTCTGGTTACAAATGGATTTTCACCAAACCTCACCAATCTCTACTTGTACTTGTTAATTGGGTTATATGACTTACCATTGTTTGCTTATTCAATACCAATATATGAGCTTATATGTGGTAACAGGAATTTTACTTATTTTGTGCTTCTCCAACTTTACGAAAAACCACAGTTTTTCTTTTTTTGTCCTGATATATAAAGGAAACTTCGTAATTATATTCACATGATAGTATGCATTGCAGAAAGATTAGAAAACTTTCATAGGCGTATCAATACCTGAATTATCTGCCTTTCATTCAAGAAAATATAAGTAATAAAATTGAAAATGTAAGATTGAAATTCCACACTGGTAGGTATATTTTTGATGACTCTTTTGCTCATGTTTCTAATAGTATACTGTTGAGCTTTCAATTCCATATAGTGCCCGTGATATCACACAAGAACTGTAACTGTACAGCAGCGGCTCACCCTGTTATATATGTGCTTATATGTGGTAACAGGAATTTTACTTATTTTTGGTTCTCCAACTTCACGAAAACCCCCAATTTTTCATTATTTGTCCAGATATATAAAGGAAACTTTATACTTATATTGATGTGCTAAAGTGCATTGCAGAATTATGAGAAAACTATCCTAGGCATATCAAAACCTGTATTATCTGCCCTTGATTCAACATGTGAGTAGTTAAATTAAAATTGTAAGATCGAAATTTTACACTGGAAGGTATATTTTTGGTGACTCTTTTGCTCATGTTTCTAATATGATACTGATTGTTGAGCTGTCAATTCCATATAATGCCCGTGATATTACACAAGAACTGTAACCGTAACTGAACAGCAGAGAAAACTATCCTAGACATATCAAAACCTGTATTAGCCGCCCTTGATTCAAGAAAATATAAGTAATTAGATTTAAGATGTAAGATCGAAATCCTACACTGGAAGGTATATTTTTTATGACTCTTTTTCTCATGTTTCTAATTTTATACTGATTGTTGAGCTTTCAGTTCCATATAGAGACGGTGATATCACACAAGAACTGTAAATGAACAGCAGAGCTCATCCTGTTATGTGCCACTTAATTGCATCATATTCTCAATATCATTTTCCGACCCAAAGTTTGATTTATGGATTTTAGTTACTGATATATCAAATGATATTGAACTCCTTAGTTTGGAATTTAAAAGTCTCACTGAAAGCTAATGACAGAGACGGTGTACTAGACCCCCTGCCCAACACACACGCAGTATTTTTATAGCTGACAGTGATGACCTTAATCTTACACACAGACTGTCTAAGGACACTCCTAAAACTCAGGTGCCAAGACAAGATATGAAAATGCAAAGCATATATATCCTTCTGAAACTGGCTCAGCTAAGATGGGCTAGCCATGTCACCAGAACAAGCGCACAGATGAAAGACATTCACAGACACTGTCTGAAATAAGGTTACCAAAGAAAATATTCTGAGGTGACCTTGTGTGTGAAAATGCTCATAATGTTGTCAAAAGAAATGAACAAGAACACTTTTAAAGAAGAGAAACTGTGAAGCTAAGCAAAGATGTAAAATGTGCTAATACAGAGATCATGCATTACCCAGTAGTACTGAAAAAAGTAAAATTAGGGTTATCACAGTCAGATACAAAAATACTGCGTGTGTGTTGTACAGGAACAAGCTTGTGAAAAAATATCTAAAGAACAACTTAAGCCATGGTATTTATAATAAGCATAGAGTTACAGGCTAAAGTGTAGATGACTTGATGAACGTCTTAGCATATTTTAAAAAAAAATCGGTTGAGTTATTCCCCTTTTTTGGAGATAGGCACTTTGTATATGAACAAATTTGTGAAAAATATATCTGAAGAACTCCTTAAGCTACGCTCTTTATATTTGGCATACAATTAAAGGCTAGGGTGTAGATAACCATAACTTCTGAGCATATTTCTTAAATTTTCGGTTGAGTTATTCTCCTGTTTCGGACACAGTTTTTTTTATAGGAATAACCTTGTGAAACAACATATCTGAAGAACCGCTGAAGCTAGCATGTTTATATTTGCAATACAGCTACAGACTAACGTGTAGATGACCAGATAAAGTTTTGAGCATATTTCCAAAATTTTCTATTGAGTTATTCCCCTTTTTCGGACATAGGCATTTTATATTTCTCTCTCTTTCTCTCTCTCTGTGAGAGAGAGAGAGAGAGAGGTCTGCTTTAATCTTAACTTACCATCCATTTTGAACAAGTAGATCCCTTTGGTACCGCATTTGTAATTCGAGTATAAATGTATTGGGAAATTTTCTTCCTCGCAGAGATCGGCAAGCATTGGTGAGGTGTCCCAATTGCCGTTCACCAGAGCCTGAAAACAACAAATGAGACCATTTTTTTGTCTACCGCATGAATTCGGTTATAATTACCAAAATAACCGTGAATATGTATATCAGTCTTGTGTAATTCAACTATAAGATGGGTATTTCTTTTCCAAACAGTCCCAAAGATCTGGATTCAGCGGAGGTAATAGATCAATATATTTTTTCAGATTCAACGTGTATATGAATTGCTATCCTATACAGATCGTCTACGAATTCTAAAAACTGTTTACACTTTCAAGTTCAGTTGCGGTAAGGTTTATTCACTGAATAAGGGGATGTCATACCTACAGCCGCGTGTCAAAAGTCTTTCCCCAAAAACATATTTTCCATAGACTTCAATGCATTTTCTTTTGTAGCAATACTACTTATCGTATGATATTAAATTTTATATGATTAGAAAGAGCAATAATTTTGGCAACATCTAATAATTTTGATTTGAACTCTAATTAATTATTCTTTAAGAAATATGCTTTTATAGGCAACACCAGTACTTTTTCGGCAAATTTTGGACAACGTCACCATTGACGTCAATGGAAAACTGAAATCTGAAACATTTATTGAAGTTCAAATACTTGTAGCTTAATTGTGAGTAGGTTTAGGGCAAGCTAAAAATTATTTTATATTGCAGGAACCTTTTAGGTTTTTAAGCATACAAAAATTATTATGAACATTTGAACACAAGTCTCACAGTAAAATTTCTTGCACACTTGCAAATGCACTAAAGTCAATGGGAAAACTGTTTTGGGGAAAGACTTTTGACACCTGGCTGTACATGTGCAATCAGTGCACTGTTCAAAATTTCTTACCCGGCTAGTTGTGCGAAAATACACGTTTAGAAGTCTTACTATGACTCCTTAAAATAAAAGCATCGAAAAGGGCAAACTCTGAACCTCATGATTCGAATGCTAAGACTCTGGCGTTGAAATATATGAAAATGCTTTTTAACTAAAACTAGATATTTGTGGAAATTGGACATAAAACAGCTATTCAGAAAGGCCTTGACTAAACGGCATATACGCAATACAAGGTCTTGAGCAACAGTTTTCAAACTATAAGAACTTGTTGACTGGCTTTCACCATGACAGTTTAGGCCACTTATTAATATATCTCTTTGCACAGACATAATTGGATTCTGTCATTTTATTCATTTACTGTTTATCCTGTAAATGCACGCACTTGGATTTTCATATTTAAACACGGGACGAATTTAATCTTACAAGCAAATGAATGTTCCCAAATGATCTGTAAAAGTTGCACCACCTCACTAAATATTGGGACAGGAATGTCTGAGCAAACACTGTAGACCAAGGTCAGACTGTTCAGAGACTGCAGTAGTTTTTCTCATTCTGCCAGCACTTATGTGTCAAATTGGTGATAGTCAAATTAGTGAAAGTCAAATCAGCTTAATTTAGGTTTACAATGACATCTGCTGCAGAGATGGCTTATGCCACTGTAGTGAGCAATCAGCTGTAGCAGAATAGGATTAAATTGTGCTAAAATGGGCAGTCAACCTTAGCGAAAAGTAGACTTGTCGGTTACGCATCAGAAGTGTTTTTAAAATTTGTAAAAGATCTGTACCTGATATAAAATGTGGTCTTACCGAAATATGTCCGTGAATACTTGGAACGAGGTTCTCTTCGTACAGAAATAGGACGTACATCTCCACAGTGTTGCTGTTTGTATTCATTCCTGAAGTCAATACTGCTTGGAATTTGTTGAAAGCCTAAAAAATAGATTTGCTTATGTGAGATTGAGAGGCCCCACTTAATTGTTTTTGTTATACATTCAAAGGCCTGATACTTTGTGAAAGAGCTGGAAAATGCATTGAAGTGCCTTCAGACGTATGTGAGACGTTCTCAGTTAATCTGGGCCATTAGCGGACCAAAATGGCCATATATGCAACCATGCAAGAATTCAAGAAAAATTCACGACCATAATGCTCATTATATCTGCTTCAAAGTTTTAAAATATTTTCAGATAATAGTTTTAGATTATGGAAAACCAACCATGTTTAGAGACATACCCTAACAATTAAAAATGGCGTATCATATGACGTTATTTAGATACGTTGAAGAACGATGTCGCATACGATTTCTTTGGCATGCGTAGCATTGCACATTTACTAATCTACTGACATTTAATTATTTTGGCTGGTTTCTATTTAAAATGTTTTTCTCCACTTTTTTGGAAGAAAGGGGTTTTCTATGAAGCGCTGCTTAATCAAATGACGTAAACGCTTTCAAAACGTGTTCTTGGTGACGTTGTGACGTAGGTTACGTGTGACGTAGGTTACAGTACACACTTTTTAACGATTTTATACCATTTAATGTTTCAGTGCATGAAATCTAAGCACACCATCTTGTAGCTGTTACTAGGCAGGATTTTGCACATGAGTTTTAGAGCGATTGCCTTGCTCAGTTTTAAAAAAAGCCCGTGACGTAAAGTTACATTCTTACAGAAAAATGCTAGGGTAATGTCTTTTGACGTCGAGTAAAATATACAAAATGGAGCAAATTTGCACAAATGATATAAACTATTAAGGAACACATAATTCTTCGTGTGATCTTGTAAGTTTTATGATGCTGGGCCATTTTAGTTAATCCATGTATCATGAATTTACCGCTGTGACGTAGGTTACATGATATTTGCGACATTAGTTCCCAGTCTCATTTCGTATTCTAACACAGTGAGCCTATAGAAGCAATGGAAAGTTTCCGTGTTTTATTCTGCAACAATTCACTGTTTCGGAGCGCGCGGGTCTAATTGCTGACGTCATTGCATTACTGACGTAATTTTGTGACGTTTTGATACGTTAGACGGTGTAACGCCTCTTTTTTTCTTTCTAAAATCGCCATAAAAACGTACATTTACCTTAGATACAGTTAAGAATATAGGCGGGATGATGAACGCGCTGGCAGGAAGGTTGGTAGAATTTGAATGAAAAGAATAATTTTTCAGCGTTTTTGAGCGTTAGAATCGAAATAGTTCAGCTGTAGCATTGAATTGTTGAGTAATAATTCACTGTTTGTCTGTCAGTTGTAAGTAGATATATCACTCGCGCTCCGCGCTCGTGATATGATCTACTTTACAACTGACCTCCAAACAGTGAATTATTACTCAACAATTCACTGCTAGAGCTGATCTATTTCTTAAGCAAAAAATACCCGTTAGATATTGTTTAGGCGGGGAAATATGTAAGAAATCACCTGAATTTAATAATGGAACTCGATTTTAAGCAGTGATTTATCTTTCTTAGCCGTGCGGCGTTCATATCTATGCAACGGCAATATTGCGACATTTAAAAACGTCGCCTTTTAAACCAGTGTATCATTATTCGACCCAGTGTTAAAAATGCCTAACAAAATGCATGCATGTCTTGGTACTTTTATCTACTTCTTTAGACAGAGGGCTACTTGTCAAACGGTAAACAGGACCGTTATTTTATGATTTAGAGAAATGTAATACGAAGGACAAAAACGATAGCTAATGGCCCAGCTTAACTGAGAACGTCTCATTTACGTCTGAAGGCACTTCAATGCATTTTTCCAGCTCTTTAACATTTCGTATTTTCAACAATGATGATTACTCTTTAGATTTTCGTTTCTTATATAAACAGATTCAACATCAACAAGTAACACAGATGGAGATATCAGTGTTCGAGATATCCAGAGTTGACTGTATTGAGACAGATAGATCTGAGCAAACACTGCAGACCCAACAGTCTGATCAGAGCCTACACTTTTTGCCATTCCAACTGCATCTGTTTGTCTCATTAATGCATAGTAAAGCCAAACTGATTGTAGTATATTTAGGACAATTAAGGCAGGTGTCCCAAATTTTACGGTGAGGTCATCCTCGCAAGTAATCCACAACATGCTGGTATTAGAAATACTTATTTCTGGAAACTATGTACTATTTAACGTAGTAAGGAACAAAGTGGACTTAGTACCATTGGGTTGCGAAGATGCAGTATGGTCTGAAATTAACGAAATATAACAATTTGCTTAAAAAAGGAAATCACATACCCCCGTTACGTCCCCAATTTTCCAGGTGACAATAAGGGCATTTGTAGCTCTCCAGGTTTCCGGGTACCACATCTGGAACTGGTTCACTTCCTTGTTGATACGGTCAAGGTCATGCTGTCGATGGGCCATTGACTGGTCAACCAAGCGCCACGCCACATGATAGGCAGGATCTGAGACAAACACAGCTACATGTATTATTATAAATCTAGTATTAGCTTAAAACGCTCCCCCCACCCCTACCGTCCACCCCTACCCTCCGCCACACACACACACACACACACACACACACACACACACACGCAAAATAAATAAATAAATAAATAAATTTACAAGATGTTTTCAGCAAAATTTGCAAGATGTGTTAAGCAATCCTCCACAAGAGAGGTTACTGAATGTCACTCTTTATTTCTGAGAAATTGAGTACTAGTTTGACTAGTTGATTTTCTTATAATAAAATTCTCACTAAATTGGGCAAGGTGTTGAAGTTTACTATTATCAGACCTTGCAGAGACAAGATGTATAATTAATTTCAGCCGCGACACGAGAAAACAAACAAAGTGACATGTGCGCCCAGCGAAGACTCAGATCAGACTGGCATCCACCCAGTCTAATCAGATTCATTGCTGTGCGCTTTAAGGGTAGCTAAGGGTATAAGTTACCTCCATGAGGACAGCGAAGCCTCTGGTCAAAGAGGGCGGATGCCCAGGCTGGTTTGAGTCTGTTCTGGGCGTACATGCCACTTTGTTTGTTTTCTCGTGTCGAGGCTCAATAATTGATGACGGATTCTGCCTTAATTTAAAAGCTACCCGAGCAGTTACCATATTTCTTTGGTCATAACACGGAGGGTTTCCCCTTACCAAGAATCCCAAAAATCTAGATCCGAGGCCGTATTTATAAAACGACTTAAGTGGTTGCTATGCTGTTGCTAAGGCTTAATTTCTATGGAGGAGATTCCCTACAACTATAAAATTTGCTCTAGAGGAACAGTCTGAAAAAGACTGATCCTCCAGAGCAAATTTCATAGTTGTAGGGAATCTCCTTCATTGAAAATTAGCCTTAGCAACAGCATGGCAACCACTTATGTCGTTTTAATAAATACGGCCCCGATCTAGATTTTTGGGACTGTATAAAAAGAAACTGCTTCTCACATAGCAGAATTACGTAAGACTGATTTGGTTATTTATGGTGACTCTAGAGATAGAGAAACACCGTTTTATAGCCAAATGAATATGGATTCTGGGACTATCCGCATTTTGCTTTTCACTCCTCCAGAGAGGCGCCGGTATCGAGTAGGTAGAGCGACTGGGTGATGGTGTAGAAGGTCGCAGGTTTGAATCCCGGCTCTCTCTGTCAAATCCAGCAGTAAAGGGGTACCTTTTCGAATTAGGGAAGGATAAGGCGGCGAAAGGAGAGGGATGGGCTCCGCCTTTCATATGCTGTGTGCAAGATACAGTGGGCCTCCAATCGCCACTGCCCCTACGGCACTAGGCTATGGAAAACCTTCACCTTTACCACCACCAGAGCTTTGGTTGCTATCATCACTCTAGCTATTACAGACTGGTGCAAAGTTTTACCCTCTGTTAGCCTCAGTCCACGCGATAACCCCCAGAGCAAGGTCGAGGCTATGGCTGTATATATTTTTTGTGAAAGATTTTGGTTCAGTTTTAGTTGATGTTTTCTTTAAGCTTAAGGATTAGTCAGCCGGGCTGCGTAGTGTAGTGCAGAGGTTACGCGTTCGCTCCCGGTCCGGGCTCTTACTGTCGTTCCCCTTCCACTGATTCAAAAAGGACAGTTGTCAGTTACAGGTGATTGCATGTGCACTTAGTACTGGTTAACCTCTTAGGAGGTCCAAGCCTGCCCAGTAGTAGTGTGGTTAGGTTAAATGGTCGTCTCGACATGACCATAGCTGTTTACCGTGAACGTAAAGCAATAACAGAACAACAAATAAGATTAATTAGTCATGCACAGCTAATCTTACTGATGTTAATACTGACAAAATTTTTTAGTAATAAAGTCCTACATGAAACATCCCATTGGCCACCTTCAAAACAAGATCACATTCTCTTGCTTTCGTGACATTTGATACTTATTATTCAAGGGGGGGGGGGGGGGGGCACTTTTAAAGGGAGAATATGGATAAGTACAGAGAAAACTAAATTAACGGGAAAACAAAGTGGCATGTGCGCCAAGCGCAGACTTAGATCAGCCTAGGCATCCGCCCAGTCTGATCAGAGCCTTCGCTGTAGACATGGCGCTAGCTAAGACCCTACCTTAATCTTTAAGCGCACAGTAAAGACACTGATCAGATGCCCAGTCTGATCTGAGTCTTCGCAGGGCGCACATGCCACTTTGTTGGTTTGCTCGTGTCGCGGAGCAAATATTTCCATATCAGCATAATCTCCCTTGAGGAGGCATCCTTACCCATTAAGGGGTATGCATACACCTCTATGTTTCCTGCCATTTTTACAAAGGGGAACAAGTTCCGTGACTTCCTGCTTCCTTATATCTGGACGACGTAACCCAGCCAAAATAGTAGGGTCTACTCTTAAAGGAAAGAATTTGCTCTTAAAGAAATGCTTTCCTTTGGGAATTGACCCTAATTGAGAAGGTAGACAAAATAGAAATGACAGAGTAAATTTCCATAAACATGCAACCATTTACCTCAATAGACTTGAACTTACGCGAAGACTCCATCCAGTTTGGTGCGACCACAGGATAATCTGGTAACACAAAGAAGTCCTGATCGCCCGTTCGCTCCTTGTAGACCTCGGTGGGATCTAGCAGTATATAGCCAGTGTCAAAAATCTGTAATCAAAATATTGATGCACATAAATTAGTATTTCTTTAATTATTATGAGCCAGTCATATCCCTGCAGGCACACAACGTTGAAACTACGTTGATTCAACGTTCTTTCAACGTCATAACCAAAACCATGCTCCAGAGTCCAACTGACTCCGCCCAGGGACGTATCTTGGGTACATCATAGAAATACATAGGGAAAACAATTCTCCAGAATCGGATGCTTGCAATTTGCCATTTAGCATAGCCTAGGTGTCATTTACCAAGTCGGTTCAGCTGAGGACCCCAGGGTACAAAATGATTCGCGCCAGGAGGTCCTGTGTTCTCCATAGAAATGCATACGGAAGATATTCGATGGAAAAACGTTAAAAATTCTTTCTCTTCGAGATTGACCAGTCGATTCATGGACTTAATATTTAATGTAAAGCTTTGTTTAATAGTCATTTATGGGGTACTGGGTTCGCCATACAAATGCATAGGGAAATATAAAAAATCTTCTTCTCCAGAACCCGTGTGACGAGATACTTTGTATTTGGTATTTTGCATTGCCTAATTTAGTCCTTTACCAATAATGTTCAAATGTTTTCCCCATTTTTTTGCGATGCAAAAGTGGCCAAACAAGCCCCACGCACAGGGGTCCTGGGAAATATTAAAAATCTTCTTTTTCACAACGACTGAGATACGATGCTTGATATGTAAAACTAAGCACTCCATAATGGTCGTTTACCAAGTTTCTACAGCCCCATGTCTAAAATGGCTCCCCAACCCCCACGTTCACCATAGAAATAAATATATATAGGGATATAATGCAAAATAAAATCTACCTCTGCAAAGCAAGTTATGCCAGAGGTTTGATATTTGGTATTTAGCATTGCCTAGTAATCTTGTACCAATTTTTTTTTCAAATGGTGGCCCCAGAGTCCAAAACGGACCCGCACCAGGAGAAATGCCAAATGATCTGTCAGTTAAAATGAGCCAAAAAGTTCTTGACTACCAGATTCGTTTTACAAGTGGCGCTTGATTAGCAAGTGTATGTGTATAAATTTATGCCATTTTGACGTCGTTTTATAAGCAACGTTGCAGTCATTTACAAGCGACATTTTTAGAAATGCCAAAGCCGTAATGGTCAGACGGAACGATGTCGACAAGGAAGTTTTCAAGTGGAATGGTTTATGAAAGAATCTTTTTTTTTTCAGATTCTGGTAAACAATGATAAAAATTAAAAATAAACTTGTAACTGTATAATGGTAACAGCAGCCGACACTAAATAAAGAATAAGCCGTGAAACGAGACTGGAAGAATCTGAGTATGCCTGAATGAAATGTTGGAAACCCTATGATTGTAAACCCAAATTTGAGCCGCGACACGAGAAAACCAACAAAGTGGTTGTGCCCCGAGCGCAGACTCAGGTGAGCCTGGGCATTCGCCCAGTCTGATCAGAGTCATCGCTGAGCATTCAAAGGGTAGCCAAGGGTCTAAGTTACCTACATGTCGACAGCGAAGACTCTGATCCGACTGGGCGGATGTCAAGGCTGATCTGAGTCTGCGCTGGGCGCACAATCGCTCTGTTGGTTTTCTCGTGTCGCGACCCATTTATCTTAAGAAAATCGGTGGAACCGACGGATGCTCCACGAAGGTGTGCAATAGTGAAATGGGTAAACCTGATGTAGGAGTGACCTTCTGTGTAAACTTAGTGCATTTAAAAATGAGGAAAAACTGGAGGTAAAGGCACGAGTAGCTGCAAATCTACTCAGTAACACAGCCTTTTCATATTTTGCAAATTATGGTAAACAATCGCTGAGAACATTAATGACAGCCATCACAGTGTTTGTGACATGTAATCCATGAAATCTGCATAAAGGCTGATTATTGTACAAATCAAAAGTTAATGGTTCTTGCGCAATGCATTATCTGTCATTGCCAGCTATCAAGAATCTAAATTTCATTTGATCATTTTGAACAATTTTTAGATATACTCCGAACAAGGGCAACGAGAAGAGGGAAAATAATTCCAAAACTGCTTGTGATAACATTTGGTTCTTGCCCCCAGCATTTCTTCAAACTGCCCTCTATTATTATTTGAAATTTCAATTTGGCGCCTTTATTACTTTCGGAGATATGCTCTGGACAAGAAAATGAATGAGAAAAAAAAAAAACATAAGAAGGAAAATAATTCCAAAATAACTTGCAATATGGTTATTAGTTTTGTGCCCTGCACTTCTTCTCATTGTCCTCCAATAATTCAATTCTCTTCAAGGTGGTGATAATCACTGACTTGATGCTGTCAGAGAGTGGGTCCCCCCCCCCCCCCCACACACACACACGGAAAAATGGCTATAGGAAGGACGGCTATATACATAGTGGATTGTCCGGACCTCATAGAGCCACTTTTCCCCCATAGTCCTTTCTCCCCCACCGGGAAATTGGCCATTAGTAAATTTGGCATGGCTATTGGTATTTTCCGGAACAGAACGAAACGGAAAGGAATGGAACAGAGACAATTTTATTAACTTCAATTAACCAAATAGTGTATCATATCGTAGACTTAAACAATTTCTGAGAAATCCACTGTTGAACGAAAGTTGACCTCACCATAAATTAGGTCAAGGTCAAATTTTCATTTGTCGGATACATGTAGCCCAAGGTTCTCGCATGTTGCCTCTAGACATTGTTTGATATGTGTGAAGTGCTGTATCACATTATGTTAATGTCATTACTGTATGATAAGTTGGATTTTTTTCAGCAGATGCAAGAAGGTTCATTCAATTCCTTACCGTCACTGAGTCAGTAGTATGTACGCCGAAAACACTGAAATCAAATCCCAGCTGTACGAACCATCCATCTGTACTATGTGCGTCCACGGTATCTATGAAATCGTCAGGCGGATACTCCGGATCATCAAAGCCGTTGAACAAATCTGAAAAGAGGGTAGTGTCGAGTAACAGCTGGTAAATTTGGACATACCATTGCAAACAGTGAAAATCTAGATGAGACGGCTCATAAGGAGCCGTCTCATCAGGATTTTCACTGTTTGCCCGGTTATTTTTGTTATAATTCCAAACAACTGACATTTCAAGGAAACGAAGTCAAATTCCGAGATTATCAGCTGTCCGAAGTTACCCGACTATATCATATAACGTAACAAGAGGACCATTGGTCCTGTAGCTCACCTGAGTCCATTCAGCCTCAGTACTCTAGGGTAAGTTACTCTAAGGGCAAATTGAACACATAGGTGGTGGTATCATACCTGTGACCCTCAGGGTGGAAAATGAAAAAGACAAAAATCATCAACCTGGCCCAAATTCCGACTGGTCCAATATTTTATGGCTGTCCTAGATACCTGCTTGTTTGAAGAAGTTGGGGTCAAAACTAAAGGTGCTATGGCCCGGACAACATTTTCCCCATTATAAGTCTATGGGACCTTTTTGTTGCCAAATTTGATCAAGATTGGCCAGCTACTTTAGCAAATATTAATGCTTAAAAGTGTGAACATACGACAGACCAAGCCTATACTATAAGCTCACCTTGACCCAAGAAGGCTGAAACGCAAACTTGTCAAAGATATTGTCATACTAATCACTTGAGGGATATCAAATTGAATTCAGTCCACAAACTGAAGGAGCTAGAGCGATAACTAAGTTTTTCTAAAAATAGCCACTGTGTCCTTTACCTTGACCCCAGAATGCTGAAGCGCGTTCTTGTCCGAGATATTGTCATACTTATCACTTGTGTGAAGTACAATCGAAATCATTCCATAAATGAAGGCACTTTAATGATGACAAAGTTTTTTTAAAAATAGCCACCGTGACCTTGACATTGACCTAAGGACGCTAAAACGCAAACTTATTCAAGATATTGTCATACTAAACATTTGTGTGAAGTTTCGCCAAAATCGGTCAATAAATGAAGGCGCTAGAGTGATGACAAAGTTTTTCTAAAAATAGCCACTGCGACCTTGACCTTGATCTCAGAATGCTGAAATGCAAACTTGTCCAAGATATTTCCATACTTATCACTTGTGTGAAGTTAAATCGAAATCGGTCTACAAATGAAGGCGCTAGAGTGATGACAAAGTTTTTCTAAAAATAGCCACTGTGACCTTGACCTTGACCCCATCATGCTGAAATGCAAACTCGTTTGAGGTAATGTCATACCAAATACTTGTGAGAAACTTACATCAAAATCGGCTGATAAATGAGGTAGCTAGAGCGATGACAAACGGTGAATATATGTACATACATACATACGTATGTACGGGACAGATCCTATATCCCATCGACAACTTCATAGTGCGAGAGGATAATAACCCAACCTGGCCCAAATTCGAACTGGTCCGAGATGTTTTAGCTGTCCTAATTACCTGCAAGTTACAAGAACTTGTGTTCAAAAATGATGAAGCTAGGGCCCGGACAACATTTTCGCCATTATAAGTCTATGGGAAAATATTTTATCGCTCAAGGGCAAGTAACTCTGAAAAGAATGATCCAACCTGGTCCAAATTCGAACTGGTCCGAGATGTTTTGACTGTCCTGGATACCTGCAAGTTACAAGAAGTTGCAGTCAAAAATGAAGAAGCTAGAGCCCGGACAACATTTTCCCCATTATATATTTTATCGCTCAAGGGCAAGTAACTCTGAAAAGAATGATTCAACCTGGCTCAAATTCGAACTGGTCCGAGATGCTTTGGCTGTTCTTGTTACCTGCAAGTTGCAAAAAGTTGCGATCAAAAATAATGAAGCTAGGGCCCAGACAACATTTTCCCCATTGTAAGTCTATGGGAAAATATTTTATCGCTCAAGGGCAAGTAACTCTGTGAAGAATCGTCCAACCTGGCCCAAATTCGAACTGGTCCGGGATGTTTTGGCTGTACTGGATATCTGCCAGTTACATGAAGCTGCGATCAAAAATGAAGAAGTTAGGGCCCGGACAACGTTTTCGCCATTATAAGTCTATGGGAAAATATTTTATCGCTCAAGGGCAAGTAACTCTGAAAAGAATGAACCAACCTGGCCCAAATTCGAACTGGTCCGAGATGTTTTGACTGTCCTGGATACCTGCAAGCTACAAGAAGTTGCAGTCAAAAATGAAGAAGCTAGGGCCCGGACAACATTTTCCCCATTATATATTTTATCGCTCGAGGGCAAGTAACTCTGATAAGAATTATCCAACCTGGCCCAAATTCGAACTGGTCCGAGATGTTTTGGCTGTTCTTGTTACCTGCAAGTTGCAAAAAGTTGCGATCAAAAATAATGAAGCTAGGGCCCAGACAACATTTTCCCCATTGTAAGTCTATGGGAAAATATTTTATCGCTCAAGGGCAAGTAACTCTGTAAAGAATCGTCCAACCGGGCCCAAATTCGAACTGGTCCGAGATGTTTTGGCTGTCCTGGATATCTGCAAGTTACACGAAGTTGCGATCAAAAATGAAGAAGCTAGGGCCCGGACAACAGTTTCTCCATTATAAGCCTATGGGACCTTTTTGTTGCCATGGTTACCACAGTTTTATACCAATCTGTACCGAAACTATATGCAATCAATCCCCCATCCCAACAATGCAACACATAAAATTTGATCAAGTTTGGCCAGCTACTTTAGCAGATATTAATGTTTAAAAGTGTGGACGGACGACAAACGACGGACGACGGACGACGGACCAAGCCTATACTATAAGCTCACCTTGTGAGCCATCGGCTCAGGTGAGCTAAAAATCTAAAGAATAATTATCGTAACTAATATTGAAAATGAACAGTTTCGTTTTTTCAAAGCAGTAATGCGTCTAAAATGTAGATCGAATTGCAAACAGAGTAGACCCTAATCAGACTGCTCCTTCTGGAGCAGATTAATTTGGATTTTCCCTGTTTGTTTATACCTACATCTACCCCTATATTTTGACAGGAGTTTTAAAAATATGGTTAAAAGTGAAGTCTGGATATTTACACAAAACGCTGAAGTTTAGGGACGAGTCATTTATTCTCAAGTTTGGGAGGGGGGGGGGGTGTGTCTACATTTCCATATGATTTTTTACGACACTTCCCCACTCCCTCCCACTCCAATCTCAGCAGATTTTTTTTCTCCAACCTCCCATCCCCAGATAAGTGACAAAAAGTTTATGACCAACACCACCCCAACGCCCTCGCCGCCCATAATGACCATGTTGCCTATTTTATGTAGCACAAAGAACGTTTTATCATTTTTACAGGTTAATTATTTATGTAGACTAATACTAATTTATATAGACTAATACTGTCCGTACATTTTTTTCTGCTTTTTTCTGCACATGCTCCCCCAGATGCTGACCACTGTAACTATTATAAAGCTGTAATAATATTAATGGGGCCTGGGGGCGCAGAGCCTAGAAGTTAGAGCAGTTTGCTGATGACAGGCACCTGAAGATCTGGGCCCAGGACAAGAGTCATTTCTTTAAGGGATGTAATTTTATGTCTAGAAAACTATAGCCTTTAGTAAGTATTTTTTGCATTTAATCGATTGTGGTTTAGAAAATAAAAAAATTATTATATGCATATTAAACAAAACCTTTAAATTTTAGACCTTAGAATTAAGGTGACTTAAACTTTAAGGAACGATTGTAAATTCTGGGCCTTGATATCAAAATATGATGGTCATGATTTTACAGACTACTTTTTTCTGTTCTTATAGTAAATCACTGAAAGTATTTTTTCTTCTTCTGCATATGAAGTGGGCAAATTATTTTTTTTCGTCGTAAATGTTTGAAGACTGCAATTTGAAGGCATAGGATTAATTTGAAAAAGTACACTGCAAAAATAAACGGTAGATTTTACGGTAAAATAACTGGCAACCAGCTGCCAGTCCTTTTACCGTTATTTTTACGGGCGCCCGTAAAAATTGCAGGAATCATCAAGCAGAGTGGGACAGAAAAGAGCAGATGTCGTTTTGGTTAGATAGCCCCTCAACAATACAAAGTTATTTTCGAGTGCGCCAAGTTAACATAAAACTTCCGTTTCGTGATTTCCAACAATGTCTTACAGGCAAAAACCCGTAAAAATAACGGGAAAAGGACTGGCAACCGGTTTCCACAGTATTTTTTTACAGTGTATAGGAGTAATGGAGGATCGGGAGGAGGAGTGTGTGTGTGTGGGGGGGGGGGCGTATATTCGTATAGTCTTTACACTAAAAAAATCCGTAGAATACCTGGCAACCAGCCGCCAATCTATTCCCCGGGGGGGGGGGGGGGGGGGCGTATATTCGTATAGTCTTTACACTAAAAAAATCCGTAGAATACCTGGCAACCATCTGCCAATCTATTCCCCGTTAGTTTTACGGGCGTCTGCCTGTAAAACACTTTTAGAAATCTCGATATGGTTGAGTTTTGCTACTTTACCGCTCTCGAAAATCCCTTTATAGTGTTGAACGGCTATATGACCAAAACAATACCAGTCTTATTCAACCCTACTCTGCGTGATGATTCCGCTAATGTTTACTGGTGCTCGTCAAAATAACGGGAATGGACTGGCAGCTGGTTTCCAGTTATTCTACCGTAAAATGATCTACGGTTTTACCACGGGATAAGATATTTGTGACAGTGTCTGGCATTTTGAGCCTTATGGAGCGAAAATCGGAAATTTTGTTTTTGACATTTTCGTAGTTATTAGTGCTTCCAGAATAGATTTTGAGAAGCACAAAGAAATAGCGCTAAGGTTTACTGCAAAAGCAAACGAAATTCACACCCACCCGATTTATTGTTTTCGTTTCACTGATTGGACACAATTAACATACTAGCTGGATAAACCTTTATCTGGTTCGTGACATCTCTATTCAAAGATCAATAATGCGAACATTCTTAAAAGAGTGTAGATGAAGAAAATTAAACACGCCGATAAAAATGTTGAATCACTCTTTTCAGGTGACGCTTTGAAATTTATTAGTCAGTGCGCGGAAATACAATTAATTTTACATGCAAATCTTATTACGTCACTTTCATTTCACGTTTCGTGACGTCAACGTCGCACCTCCACAAGGCTCAAAATCGCAGGCACTGTCACGTTTAATAACAAAAATATGGTAACGAATGGATGCATGGAGAATATACGTAAACAATGCTGGAAATTGACATGACAAGAAAGCGGGAAACTTTCTAAATCATGCTGGAAGCAATTATTAATAGATGAGCCGCGACACGAGAAAACCAACAATGTGGTTGTGCGCCAAGCGCAGACTCAGATCAGCCTGGGCATCCACCCAGTCTGATCAGACGCTTTGCTAAGCGCTTAAAGAGTAGCTAAGGGTCTGAGCTACCTTCATGCGGACAGCGAAGACTCTGATCAGACTGGGCGGATGCCCAGGCTGATCTGAGTCTGCGCTGGGCGCACAGCCACATTGTTGGTTTTCTCGTGTCACGGCTCAGATATGATTGAAACTGTCATAAAAGTCTGGAAAATATCGTAAAGAATAATACTGAAAAAAGAAAGAAAAACGTTACATCAACATTTAAATCAATTTATTTTTCACAAAAACACAAGTCAAATGTCAAAATTTAAACAATTAAATAAAACTAAAAAGGACCTTGTATGATAAAGCCATATTTGGCCTCCAGACAACTCATTTTTCAAAAGTCCTATTTCGATCAGAAAAAAGTATTCAAAGAAAAGTTCAAACCTTGAATGTAACAGCAAACACAAGATTAACCAGTTCTTGCACAAAATATTTGTGAATTTTATCTTAAACATACCCATACTCCCAGCGGATTCTGACGAAAATGACGGACTTTGGTAGCCTTTGCGGCTTGCAAAATATATGAGCCCAGCCTCCAGCACATTTTATATTTTGTATACAGACAAAAATTTTAATATTTTTACTTGCCCTGAAAATATTATGTGTGCTGGAGACCGGGCTCTATGTTTTTTTGTTTTTTTTTTGTTGTTGTTGTTGTTGTTGTTGTGTTTAACTTTTGGTTACCAAACTGGCAGCATTTGGAACATTTTCCTTTTTTTCCTGGACTAGCAATAACAATTATGTTCATAAAAAAATTTCGTCTTTTTCTGAGTAGTATTGAATTCTCCTATTTTTCTGAATTTGCTGCTACTGAAAAAATCGTCAGATGTTGAAGAAAATAGTCATTTTCCCCTTCGGTTTATTTTCCTTCGTTGGAATTCCAGTTCTAAAAATAACTACGTTTATTATGTCTATAAGAGCGCGATTTCAGATGCCATTCTCTAAAGGTCAATTTTCTCTTGCTGTGAGCTCTCCTAGAGGTCTTGGCATGGCGGATGGGTTAAAACTATCCCAAAATGCAATGCAGCATGACGTTAGCTGTGTTATCTATTTTTGGCAAAAAGTATTCAAAGGAAAGTTCAAACCTTGAATGTAACAGCAAACACAAGATTAACCAGTTCTTGCACAAAATATTTGTGAATTTTATCTTAAACATACCCATACTCCCAGCGGATTCTGACGAAAATGACGGACTTTGGTAGCCTTTGCGGCTTGCAAAATATATGAGCCCAGCCTCCAGCACATTTTATATTTTGTATACAGACAAAAATTTTAATATTTTTACTTGCCCTGAAAATATTATGTGTGCTGGAGACCGGGCTCTATGGTTTTTTTTTGTTGTTGTTGTTGTTGTTGTGTTTAACTTTTGGTTACCAAACTGGCAGCATTTGGAACATTTTCCTTGTTTTCCTGGACTAGCAATAACAATTATGTTCATAAAATAATTTCGTCTTTTTCTGAGTAGTATTGAATTCTCCTATTTTTCTGAATTTGCTGCTACTGAGAAAATCGTCAGATGTTGAAGAAAATAGTCATTTTCCCCTTCGGTTTATTTTCCTTCGTTGGAATTCCAGTTCTAAAAATAACTACGTTTATTATGTCTATAAGTGCGCGATTTCTGATGCCATTCTCTAAAGGTCAATTTTCTCTTGCTGTGAGCTCTCCTAGAGGCCCTGGCATGGCGGATGGGTTAAAACTATCCCAAAATGCAATGCAGCATGACGTCAGCTGTGTTATCTATTTTTGGCAAAAAGTATTCAAAGGAAAGTTCAAACCTTGAATGTAACAGCAAACACAAGATTTACCAGTTCTTGCACAAAATATTTGTGAATTTTATCTTAAACATACCCATACTCCCAGCGGATTCTGACAAAAATGACGGACTTTGGCAGCCTTTGCGGCTTGCAAAATATATGAGCCCAGCCTCCAGCACATTTTATATTTTGTATACAGGCAAAAATTTTAATATTTTCACTTGCCCTGAAAATATTATGTGTGCTGGAGACCGGGCTCTATGTTTTTTTTTTTTTTTTTTTTTTTTAACTTTTGGAACCCGTTCTTGCACAAAATATTTGTGAATTTTATCTTAAACAAACCCATACTCCCAGCGGATTCTGACGAAAATGACGGACTTTGGTAGCCTTTGCGGCTTGCAAAATATATGAGCCCAGCCTCCAGCACATTTTATATTTTGTATACAGGCAAAGTTTTTAATATTTTTACTTGCCCTGAAAATATTATGTGTGCTGGAGACCGGGCTCTATGGTTTTTTTTGTTGTTGTTGTTGTTGTTGTTGTTGTTTTAACTTTTGGTTACCAAACTGGCAGCATTTGGAACATTTTCCTTGTTTTCCTGGACTAGCAATAACAATTATGTTCATAAAATAATTTCGTCTTTTTCTGAGTAGTATTGAATTCTCCTATATTTCTGAATTTGCTGCTACTGAGAAAATCGTCAGATGTTGAAGAAAATAGTCATTTTCCCCTTCGGTTTATTTTCCTTCGTTGGAATTCCAGTTCTAAAAATAACTACGTTTATTATGTCTATAAGTGCGCGATTTCTGATGCCATTCTCTAAAGGTCAATTTTCTCTTGCTGTGAGCTCTCCTAGAGGTCCTGACATGGCGGATGGGTTAAAACTATCACAAAATGCAATGCAGCATGACGTCAGCTGTGTTATCTATTTTTGGCAAAAAGTATTCAAAGGAAAGTTCAAACCTTGAATGTAACAGCAAACACAAGATTTACCAGTTCTTGCACAAAATATTTGAATTTTATCTTAAACATATTCATACTCCCAGCGGATTCTGACGAAAATGACGGACTTTGGTAGCCTTTGCGGCTTGCAAAATATATGAGCCCAGCCTCCAGCACATTTTATATTTTGTATACAGACAAAATTTTTAATATTTTTACTTGCCCTGAAAATATTATGTGTGCTGGAGACCGGGCTCTATGTTTTTTTTTGTTGTTGTTGTTTTTTTTTTTTTTTTTTTTTTTTTTAACTTTTGGTTACCAAACTGGCAGCATTTGGAACATTTTCCTTGTTTTCCTGGACTAGCAATAACAATTATGTTCATAAAATAATTTAGTCTTTTTCTGAGTAGTATTGAATTCTCCTATTTTTCTGAATTTGCTGCTACTGAGAAAATCGTCAGATGTTGAAGAAAATAGTCATTTTCCCCTTCGGTTTATTTTCTTTCGTTGGAATTCCAGTTCTAAAAATAACTACGTTTATTATGTCTATAAGTGCGCGATTTCTGATGCCATTCTCTAAAGGTCAATTTTCTCTTGCTGTGAGCTCTCCTAGAGGTCCTGGCATGGCGGATGGGTTAAAACTATCCCAAAATGCAATGCAGCATGACGTCAGCTGTGTTATCTATTTTTGGCAAAAAGTATTCAAAGGAAAGTTCAAACCATGAATGTAACAGCAAACACAAGATAAACCCGTTCTTGCACAAAATATTTGTGAATTTTATCTTAAACATACCCATATTCCCAGCGGATTCTGACGAAAATGACGGACTTTGGTAGCCTTTGCGGCTTGCAAAATATATGAGCCCAGCCTCCAGCACATTTTATATTTTGTATACAGGCAAAGTTTTTAATATTTTTACTTGCCCTGAAAATATTATGTGTGCTGGAGACCGGGCTCTATGGTTTTTTTTTTGTTGTTGTTGTTGTTTTAACTTTTGGTTACCAAACTGGCAGCATTTGGAACATTTTCCTTGTTTTCCTGGACTAGCAATAACAATTATGTTCATAAAATAATTTCGTCTTTTTCTGAGTAGTATTGAATTCTCCTATATTTCTGAATTTGCTGCTACTGAGAAAATCGTCAGATGTTGAAGAAAATAGTCATTTTCCCCTTCGGTTTATTTTCCTTCGTTGGAATTCCAGTTCTAAAAATAACTACGTTTATTATGTCTATAAGTGCGCGATTTCTGATGCCATTCTCTAAAGGTCAATTTTCTCTTGCTGTGAGCTCTCCTAGAGGTCCTGACATGGCGGATGGGTTAAAACTATCCCAAAATGCAATGCAGCATGACGTCAGCTGTGTTATCTATTTTTGGCAAAAAGTATTCAAAGGAAAGTTCAAACCTTGAATGTAACAGCAAACACAAGATAAACCCGTTCTTGCACAAAATATTTGTGAATTTTATCTTAAACATACCCATACTCCCAGCGGATTCTGACGAAAATGACGGACTTTGGTAGCCTTTGCGGCTTGCAAAATATATGAGCCCAGCCTCCAGCACATTTTATATTTTGTATACAGGCAAAGTTTTTAATATTTTTACTTGCCCTGAAAATATTATGTGTGCTGGAGACCGGGCTCTATGGTTTTTTATTTTTTGTTGTTGTTGTTGTTGTTTTAACTTTTGGTTACCAAACTGGCAGCATTTGGAACATTTTCCTTGTTTTCCTGGACTAGCAATAACAATTATGTTCATAAAATAATTTCGTCTTTTTCTGAGTAGTATTGAATTCTCCTATATTTCTGAATTTGCTGCTACTGAGAAAATCGTCAGATGTTGAAGAAAATAGTCATTTTCCCCTTCGGTTTATTTTCCTTCGTTGGAATTCCAGTTCTAAAAATAACTACGTTTATTATGTCTATAAGTGCGCGATTTCTGATGCCATTCTCTAAAGGTCAATTTTCTCTTGCTGTGAGCTCTCCTAGAGGTCCTGACATGGCGGATGGGTTAAAACTATCCCAAAATGCAATGCAGCATGACGTCAGCTGTGTTATCTATTTTTGGCAAAAAGTATTCAAAGGAAAGTTCAAACCTTGAATGTAACAGCAAACACAAGATAAACCCGTTCTTGCACAAAATATTTGTGAATTTTATCTTAAACATACCCATACTCCCAGCGGATTCTGACGAAAATGACGGACTTTGGTAGCCTTTGCGGCTTGCAAAATATATGAGCCCAGCCTCCAGCACATTTTATATTTTGTATACAGGCAAAGTTTTTAATATTTTTACTTGCCCTGAAAATATTATGTGTGCTGGAGACCGGGCTCTATGGTTTTTTATTTTTTGTTGTTGTTGTTGTTGTTTTAACTTTTGGTTACCAAACTGGCAGCATTTGGAACATTTTCCTTGTTTTCCTGGACTAGCAATAACAATTATGTTCATAAAATAATTTCGTCTTTTTCTGAGTAGTATTGAATTCTCCTATATTTCTGAATTTGCTGATACTGAGAAAATCGTCAGATGTTGAAGAAAATAGTCATTTTCCCCTTCGGTTTATTTTCCTTCGTTGGAATTCCAGTTCTAAAAATAACTACGTTTATTATGTCTATAAGTGCGCGATTTCTGATGCCATTCTCTAAAGGTCAATTTTCTCTTGCTGTGAGCTCTCCTAGAGGTCCTGACATGGCGGATGGGTTAAAACTATCACAAAATGCAATGCAGCATGACGTCAGCTGTGTTATCTATTTTTGGCAAAAAGTATTCAAAGGAAAGTTCAAACCTTGAATGTAACAGCAAACACAAGATAAACCCGTTCTTGCACAAAATATTTGTGAATTTTATCTTAAACAAACCCATACTCCCAGCGGATTCTGACGAAAATGACGGACTTTGGTAGCCTTTGCGGCTTGCAAAATATATGAGCCCAGCCTCCAGCACATTTTATATTTTGTATACAGGCAAAGTTTTTAATATTTTTACTTGCCCTGAAAATATTATGTGTGCTGGAGACCGGGCTCTATGGTTTTTTTTGTTGTTGTTGTTGTTGTTGTTGTTTTAACTTTTGGTTACCAAACTGGCAGCATTTGGAACATTTTCCTTGTTTTCCTGGACTAGCAATAACAATTATGTTCATAAAATAATTTCGTCTTTTTCTGAGTAGTATTGAATTCTCCTATATTTCTGAATTTGCTGCTACTGAGAAAATCGTCAGATGTTGAAGAAAATAGTCATTTTCCCCTTCGGTTTATTTTCCTTCGTTGGAATTCCAGTTCTAAAAATAACTACGTTTATTATGTCTATAAGTGCGCGATTTCTGATGCCATTCTCTAAAGGTCAATTTTCTCTTGCTGTGAGCTCTCCTAGGGGTCCTGACATGGCGGATGGGTTAAAACTATCACAAAATGCAATACAGCATGACGTCAGCTGTGTTATCTATTTTTGGCAAAAAGTATTCAAAGGAAAGTTCAAACCTTGAATGTAACAGCAAACACAAGATTTACCAGTTCTTGCACAAAATATTTGTGAATTTTATCTTAAACATACCCATACTCCCAGCGGATTCTGACGAAAATGACGGACTTTGGTAGCCTTTGCGGCTTGCAAAATATATGAGCCCAGCCTCCAGCACATTTTATATTTTGTATACAGACAAAATTTTTAATATTTTTACTTGCCCTGAAAATATTATGTGTGCTGGAGACCGGGCTCTATGTTTTTTTTTTTGTTGTTTTTTTTTTTTTTTTTTTTTTTTTTTTTAACTTTTGGTTACCAAACTGGCAGCATTTGGAACATTTTCCTTGTTTTCCTGGACTAGCAATAACAATTATGTTCATAAAATAATTTCGTCTTTTTCTGAGTAGTATTGAATTCTCCTATTTTTCTGAATTTGCTGCTACTGAGAAAATCGTCAGATGTTGAAGAAAATAGTCATTTTCTCCTTCGGTTTATTTTCCTTCGTTGGAATTCCAGTTCTAAAAATAACTACGTTTATTATGTCTATAAGTGCGCGATTTCTGATGCCATTCTCCAAAGGTCAATTTTCTCTTGCTGTGAGCTCTCCTAGAGGTCCTGGCATGGCGGATGGGTTAAAACTATCCCAAAATGCAATGCAGCATGACGTCAGCTGTGTTATCTATTTTTGGCACGAACTAAAAATAGCACTAACTGGTGTGCGAAGCAGAGTTAGGAAATCCCTTGCAAAGCAACTTTTCTATTTTTTTTTTGATTTACACTTTTTAGTGAAACTTATTCATTCCCTTTTTATAAGTGCTTTCCAACAATTTGGATGAAAGATCATCAAAATTATGATGCATTCCAAAGTACAGGAGCCTACCTTTAACATAAACATGCCAATATCTCCGCTCATAGACAAACTAAACATATGTTATAATATGGGTATATATTTTCTTAGCTAGAACACAAGAAATAATTTGGTATACATTTCATTTTGATCTGTTGGAACTTTTTGTTAGCGTCTCTAGACATACAAACTGAGTGGGTGGGGTACCTGGAGAGGTTTTGTGCAGTGCACGGGTAATTAGTAGTGCTATCCAACGTATAAGCATTTAACCAAAAACCTGTTATTCAGAGCGTTCAAAAGCTATTGTAAATGTCTTATTTTTTAAAAAGAAAATGTATTGAACCCAATTTTTCTTGCAATTTTCCTTCATTTAATTGAGAAAACATAAGCATGTCAGAAACAAGATAGACATGTCAGAAATCAAGTTATTCAGAGTATTAACAAACACGAAACATTGATTGATTGATTTGTCGCTTAACGTCCACGGTAAACAACTATGGTCATGTCGGGCCGGTCAGTCTATAACCTAACCACTCTATTCCTCACACCGGGTAGGCGGCAATCCTGAACACTCGCGGCAATCCAGAACGCGGATCAAATATTTACGCGATGAGTTAGGGTAACTCAGTTTAACATGTTTTATTTCATTTAATCGAACGGTTTTGGGTAAAACATTTATTACTGGTCTGAAGCAGCATGTCTGAAAATTGCCCTGAAGAAGAAATTTCTTCACATAGTCTTTACTAAATGTCGCACTGCCTAATTACATTTTGACCATGAAATTTTAGACTGGCAAATTCAGATTTCTGGCTTATATTCCAAATTATTCAAGGTCAAATTAAATAAAGCACAGTCTTCCGATAAACTTGAATGTCTTTCCTAAACACCTGTAAAAGTTCTAGGTTCTACATTTAATTTTCACCGTACTTGGAGGGGGTGAAAATGCAAGGGTAAAAACTTCTGGCAATCGAAAACGCTGTTTTTTAAAAATCGGTTGCAATCGACTAACGCAGGGCGAAGAAGCTGTATAACAAACTGTTTCTAGATAAAGCTATGCTGCATGTTTTTCATTTAATGACATGTGCCTTCAAGATTGAGTGTTTCTGTTAACAGACAAAAGATGGCACTGAAATCTATGTATGTCTTGAAGAAGAGTTATGCCTGGAAACGTTCAAATATATTCTATAGGGGTAAAAGCGTTTTGCTTGTTTTGTCGCTGAAATTGTTGTTCTTGTTGAGAATGTTGTAATTATTGTTGTCGTTGTTTCAGGTCATTTTCTAAATCAGACTCTCGAAAAACACAACGAAGCGCAGTACATGTATTATTGCTCTAAATACCCATCGTTCCCCAATATAACACAGAGCCAACTATAGATGGTTGCTGTTGTGATTATTATTATTGCTGTTGTCAGGCTCAACGTAGATCAATATACGAATTCCATGAATCAATTTGCTAGCCTAAGATTTGCCATTTATCAACGAATACCTTGGCAGGTATTCGAATCCCATGAATGGTATTGTCCAGCTTGGTATCGGGTACATGTACCGTAAGGTTCGTCATTCGACAAATTTCATACATGGTATCTGAATCTTATGCATTATGTTGCTCACCATGGTATTGTGTAGCATTGGATTTGCCATTCGATGGATACTATGAATGGTATTCAAATTCCATTCATGACATTGCACAGCATGATGTCGACTAGCATGGGGTTCATTATTTATGTATTCGAAATTCATACATAGTATTGCCCAGCATGGTATTGGATACATGGAGTTCACCATTCGACGAATCCCCCTGCATGGTATTTTGCTCAGTATGTTATTGGCTAATATGGGGTTTGCCAGTCGATAAACCTCATGCACACCAGTATTCAAATTACATCCATGCTATTACTCAGCAAGGTATTGCTAGCTTTAGATTCGTCATTCGATAAAATCCTTACATGGAATTTGAATGCACAGCATGGCATTGGGTTGAACGTTTGCTTTTTGGCATTTGATGATGTCAAATTTGTTGATGGTGTGCAGAAACAATTCATACAAGGTCCAGCTAATCAACATCTGTTTTACTAATAGTTTTAAAATGTCCCAAATCAACGTTGCCATGGTAATAGAAACACCGAACCGTCAGTGAATTTATCTAAAAACATCATTTTCAAAGCAAATTATCTACCTTCAGCAAAGGTGCATACTAACAATCCATACAAATTATAGATAACCCATATCTGGTCTACCAATGCTTAAAACAAGAAGTAATACTTTGTTCCAAATTTACGTTACCATGGCAACCATAATGTCAAACTGTAAGCAACCGTACATGAAAATAGCATTTTAGTAGTTAGCAGAGGTGTATATCAGTATTCCTACAGAATCAAAATAATTCATATTTGCTTTTCTCATATTGGAAATAAAAAGTTTTACAATGTTCATAATTTACGTTACCATGACAACAGAAACACCAAACCATCAGTGAATTAACCTAAAAACACCATTTTTCAAAACAAGTTATCTACCTTCAGCAAAGGTGCATTCTAACAATTCATACAAATTCTAGATAACAATAAACTTGAGCTATTCCCACAGTATCTAAATAACACAAATTTGATTTTCATATATTGAAAAATATTTTTTACAAAATTCCTAATTTATGTTACCATGACAACAGACACATCGAACAGTCAGCGAATTTACTTAAAAATTTCATTTTAAAAACAAATTATCTACCTTCAGCAAAGGTGGATACAAACAATTCATAGAAATTCAAGATATCCAATATTTGCTTTACCAATGCTAAAAACAAAAAGTAATACTGTGTTACAAATCGACATTACCATGGCAACCAAAATGTCAAACTGTAAGCAACCGTACATAAAAATATATAGTAGTATATTATTTCTCTTTAGCAGAGGTGTATATCAGTATTCCTACAGAATCAAAATAATTCATATTTGCTTTTCTCATATTGAAAATTATTAGTTTTACAATGTTACTAATTTACGTTACCATGGCAACAGAAACATCGAACAGTCAGTGAATTAACCTTAATAACACCATTACCAAAGACAAATCATCTACCTACAGCAAAGGTGCATACTAACAAATCATACAAATTCTAGATATCCCATATCTGGTTTTTCTCTTTAGCAAAGATGTATATGAGCAATTCCTACAGAAACTAAATAGCACACATTTGATTTTAACATACTGAAAATGAAAAAGTTTACAATGTTTCAAATTGTTGTTACCATGGCAACAGAAACATTGAATCATCAGTGAATTTACCTAAAACTTTCATTTTCATATCAAATTCGCTATCTTCAGCAAAAGTGCATACTAACAATTGATTCAAATTCTAGATAACCCATATCTGATCTACTAATGCTAAAACAAAAAGTAATACTATGTAACAAATTGACGTTACCATGGCAACTCAAATGTCAAACTGTCAGCTGAAGAGAAATGAAACGCTTTTATTATGCTGTTTTTTATGTATGATAGCTGGCAGTTTGATATGGGTAAAAGAAATGCTTGTTACTTAAACTTTATGGGATATATGCTGAAATATGCTGTTTTATGCAAGATTGGTGACATGTTGCCATTTGGGTTGCCATGGTAACGTAAATTTACAACATTCCATAACTTCTTATTGTTAGTATGGGGGAAAAAGAAAGTGTGTTATCTAAACTTTTAAGGTTTAGGTTATATATATATCATTGATGAGCAGAAAAAAATGTGCTTTTTGTGTAACTTTGGTGACAGTTTGCTGTTTTAGTTGCTTTGATAATGAAAATTTTGAACATTCTTTAACTTTAAATTGTTTGTATGGGTTAAAAGAACTGCGTATTATTTCAATTGTTTTTAGAACTGCACATCAGATAACCTCTTTAAAAAGGAATTAATGTGTTTGAAAATGCTGTTTATATAAGATTAAAGACAGTTTGATATATGGGTTGCCATGGTTACAAAAAATTAGTACAGTGCATAACTTTTTATTATAGGTATAAGTGAAAAAAAATGTTACTGAATTTTTATATGATTTGGCCATCAGAGACACATTTGCTGAAGAGATATTATATGCTTGTTTTTATATAAAATTGGTAAATAAGTTGACATTTTAGTTGCTATGATAACGTAAATTTGGATTATTGTATATTTATTTTTCATTTTTTGATAGGGGAGGAAGAAGCGTCTTTTATTTAAATTTTATGGAAAATTCATATTAACACCTTTGCTAAAAAGAAGAAAATATGGCTTTATTATGCTCCTTTTATGTAACATTGGTGATAGTTTTAACATTTTGGTTGCTGTGGTAACGTTTACCATGCACAGGATTCGCCAAATGGCAAACCACATAATAGCCGGTACCATACTGGGCAATACCGTACATTAAATTCAAATGCAATGCAAGATGTTCTTCAGAATTTAATGGCGCACCCTATGCTATCCAATATCAAGCACTCAAACATGCCTACATGCACACACGCTCGTCAACATACGCCACAGGTAGTCCATACTTTTTTATGCCATTTTTACTGTCTTACTGTCTACTGTGTCCTGTTATTTAACTGTCACTGCATCCTGTCTATTTTAGGTCTACTGCTAGATCGAATTTGTGCATATGCAAGAACATTGGCAAAAGCTATGGATGTATTTGCGTACTAATGCACATCACATGCACAAAATTTATGTGGTTGTAGGAAGAAGAAGGTTAACAGTAGACTGGACGCAGTAGAAAGTAGACAGTGAACAGCACACAGCAGAGAGTGAGAAATACGGAACAGACAGCATATGTGTATGCTCTTGCAGATGTACAAATTTCTGTCGCAGTACAGTGGACAGGAAACAGCAACGTTTTTCAGTTTGGACATGTTCAGAAACGACAACCGGTGGCTGAATCACAGCGTCTCTGCTGGTGCCTGATACGCCTCTCTTAAGTTTGAATTTCAAACTTAAAACAAACAGTACATTGCATTATTGACTACCCCTCGTTTCCTTCCTATAACGTACATAGAAAGTAGAGGTTTGTAAGACCGAACATTGGTTTCAATAATTTCTGCTTAAAGCATATATGGTTGGTTCTCGTTAAATTGTCTCAGTGGGGCAATTATAATGAGCACCACAGTTTATGTTTTAAGAGAATGTTCTAACAAGGGACATTTATCATATAACAAGAGTATTAGCGAAATGAGTCAAAATATCGATGGTTGAATAAGTTTGTTTTATTCTGTTGATTCCAGAAGTTAATCAGTTTTGGAAAGAACATGCTCCACAATAGTAAGATTTATCCCAAGTGTACATGTGTTGCACGTTTAATGCCTGGCGCCATTTGTAGTACTAAATAGATTAATAAAAAAGAACATTCTAAAGGTTCTTGGCTAAATCTGAATTAAAAATCGGCAGAAGCTATAAATGTTCATCGATTGCCTTTCAAACATTTGTTTGACGTTAGGCGATTGCCGTGAACACCGTTTTCGATTGCCACCGTTCTCTACCCTATTGTTTTCAAATCGATGTAACTTCGTTTGTGTACAAGACAGAGTCAAATGAATACGCACAGTCTGTCTAGAAAACATTAAATTTTATCTGTATATCATGGAAATGATCAAAATGTGTAAGCATACATGAACATTTTGGTTTATTTTGTTGTTTTGGGGGTTTAAAAGTCACAGATTTTGCGTTTACGCCTAAACTACAGGCAACTTAATAAGAATTCAACTACTAAAATTTGTGAGGCATATCTTTGAACATATCTAAAAGTCGTGACATAGTTACCTTTATTTGTTAACTGATTCTTCCTGCTGAAAAAAGAAGTTTTGTCGACTCATCCTAAACAGTCGCGTAAATTTTTGACCTGCGTTCGTGTAGCTGTTAGTGTTCAGGATTGCCGCCTACCCGGTGTGTTCCTGGACAGGCTTAGAACCAGTACCAAGTGCACATACTTTCGACAGTATCTGACAACTGCCCTTCTTGAAACAGCGGAAGGAGAAACGAAAGTATGTGGCCAGACCGGGTTTCGAAGCAAGGACCTCTGACTTATGAGTCGGGTGCCCTACCGATTGCGCTACGCGGCCCGGCAACATGAAACATATCCTTTCTACTTGTTCCCGTACACACAAATAATAAGCAATAGAAACCATGCAATTTGAAGAGAATTTGAATGGGGGCCACAAACAGCCCTTATCAAACCAGGTCCTTTATCAGGTATTCTTTACAAATACCACAATGTAAAACATTTCCGTAGATTTAACAGTAGAATTACTGGCAACCAGCTGCTAGTCCAATTCCCGTTATTTTTACGGACGTTTACCTGTAAGGCATTGTCGGAAATCACGATATGGTGGTGTATGTTATTATGTCACAGTTGAAAATAATTCTATAGTGTTGAAGGGCTGTATGACCAAAACAACACCAGTTCTCTTCTATCCTACTCTGCTTCATTATACCTGCAAGTTTTACGGGCGCTAAACAAAAGTCTTTCAATAAATTAAAAAAAATGGCATTATCTTAATTATCTAAACCTGTGAAATGGACAAATTAAACAGCGCCAATACCTCTGGCTTACAAGTCAGGCGCCCTACCGACTGCGCTACGCGGCCCAGCGCCAATATTGCATTCTCAATCAAATATATCTATATTTAGCGTATAAAAGTATACTAAAATAGTCTTGCTTTTGCACAAAAACTTGGGACTTTAACTCTCTCCCGCGTAGGGCAATCGGTAGGGCGGCTGACTTATAAGCCAGAGATCCTGGGTTCGATACCCGGTCCGGCCATTTATTTTCATTTCTCCTTCCACTGATTCAAGAAGGGCAGTTGTCAGTTACTGGCGAAAGTATGTGCACTTAGTACTTGTTAACCGCTTAGGAGGTCTAAGCCTGCTCAGGAATAGTGTGGCTAGGTTAACTGACCGTCCCGACATGACCATAGCTGTTTACCGTGGACGTTAAAGAATAACACAACAACAGAAGTATCTCTCTTTCTCTCTTTCTTGAAATACTAAAGTAGCAAGTTGGTTGTTTGGTTGGTTGGTTGGTTGCTTTGGATTTAACGGCTCTTTGAAACAGTATTTCTGTCCATATTGAGCCGACTCCTAGAGAGAGAGAGAGAGAGAGAGAGAGAGAGATAAATATCCAAACAACCCTGGCTCCTTCTGGAAACAAAGTAGGCTCTTGCCTTACTATTATCCAAATTAGTAGGACGGCCCGGCACTGAAAGTTATCCAGCACCACCGCCAGACCGCAGACCGCTAATGGAGTCAAACCTCCAAACGACCAACTGGACACACAGCGTTGAACTTCCCATAGATAAACGCTTTAGACCAACCAGTAGCTTCATACACCGATGAACGACAATTGATCATGTGAAGTTGTCGTCAAGCGACGTCTAAAGTAAACGAACGTCTTGATTGGTCCACGTAACGTTCGACTCACGCGACGTCATGGTCCACGACTGTTAAACGCAATGGCCGAACACGTCGTTACTAGCTATGCCTCGACTCATATTTTGCATATTCTGTACTTAATTACCACAAAAACGGCACAGAAAGGGTCTAAAATAAAGTGTAAATAGAAAAATTAAACCTGATTGTTCAGCGTTCATCGTGTGAAGAAGTCAGTGGTCGTTGGTAAAATCCTACAAGAAGCGCTTCGCGCTCCAAGGAATTTTAGCTCCACCCACTGGCTTCATCACACGATGAACGATGAAAAAACAAATGTTAATTCTTAACTGAATAAACGTTGATTCAACGTCATCATCGTTAATCCAGTGTTGTTCAACACAGTGTACCAGCTGCCAACTAGGCACACAAGGTTGAATCGACTTTAAATCAATCTTGATCTAACGTAACGACGTTAAATCAAGGTTGATTCAAGGTTGATTCAACCTTGTGTGCCTGCTGGGTGGGCAGAATCTATTTGAGCAAATTCATACGAGTGAAGATCACACGTACCTTTGAGCCTGGTAAATCTATATGCATCAGTGAGTGCAACGGTGATAAGAACGCCAACCACGAGCGTTCCCAAGCTTGCCATCTTCATTGTCTATCTAAAAAGAAGAGAGATAAATTAGAGATAACTATTCGAAATTGTCCTTTGGGGAGAGAAATCATCAGTTTTTATGGCCGGAAATTTCTTGTTATAGCGACAATGGAACAATGGCCGTAAAACGCAACTTGCAATCATAAAACCGATGATTTACTAGTACCTCCCCAAATGACAATTTTCAATACAGTTATCCCCATTCTAATACATTTTTTCACATTTTCACCTTTCATTATGTACTAGTTTGCGCCCATTGCAAGCGCTGTCAGCAACATAAAACCAAACGCTAGCCAGTGAGAAGCGACGTTACTTAATGACGTCGGGTTTGCGACAGTATATCGCAGAATATACTGTCGCAAATTTTTGACGTTATTCAATCAGACGTCGCGTTATATTTGTAAGTACATTAGAATTAGGGGATAATTGTATTCAAACTTGTCATTTGGAGAGGTAAATCGTCGGTTTTATGGTCGGAAATTTCGTTTTACGGCGACGCGTCAGCGGAGCCGTAAAACGGAATTTGCGACCATAAAACCGACGATTTACCTCCCCAAATGACAATTTTCAATATAGTTATCCCCATTCTAATGCATTTTTTCGCATTTTCACCATTCAAAGTGTACTTCTTTGCACCCATTGCAAGCGCTTTCAGCAGCGTAAAGCCAAACGTCAGCCAATGAGAAGCGACGTTTTATAATGACGTCGGGTTTGCGACAGTATAACGCAGAATATACTGTCGCAAAAATTTGACGTTATCTAATCAGACGTTGCGTTATATTTGTAAGTGCATTAGAATTCGTATTTGCGCATCGACAGACTCTTACCTGCAGTATTGGTTTAACGTGTCTCAATATTTATGTCAATTACGATTTAGAATGTTGGGCTGAATCTATAAAATTGTCAACGCACCATTAGGCCATGAAATGGTATAACCACATGTTAGCCTACTAAAATGAATCGCCTCACCGACTCGGATCAAAGATTTGCGAATTAAGATTCAGCACCTGACAGCTATAACTGGGTGTATCTGGGATAACCATGAATAAGGAAAGACCTGTACGGTAAAGTCTCAAAGTATATTGACACCTTAACCCATTTACGCCCGATGGACTCTTCTGCCCTTATAAATTGGATGGGTCCATTTGCGAATAAAGGGTTTTCTGATTTATTTGGGGTCAAGTCGGGTAACTTCGGACAGCGGGCAAATTTGGACATACCAATGCAAACCGAGAAAATCCAGATGAGACGGCTCATAATGAGCCGTCTAATCAGGATTTTTTACTGTTTGCCCAGTTAATTTTGTTCGAATTCCAAACAACTGGCATATATAAAGGAAACAGTGTCAGTGTCCGAATTAGCCTGTTGTCCCAATTTACTTGACTCGACTTGACCCTTGACATTAATGCATCCAAATGATGCTTAGTGTATGACAAATGTTGTAGACCCTGATCAAACTGCTCCTTAAGGAGCAGTTTGATCTGTGTATACTTTGTTTGCTCAGACCTGTCTGTTCGAATATTTAGGGTCATTACAGGTAGGTATCCATGACGTCAGTTATTACCTCACATTACAAAGCGATATTGGCGATTCTGCGCCCTGTTTCTTTTTTTTTTCTTAGTCAACGAAAGGCTGCGTGCAATGGAACCCCGATTACGGTTGGAAAGATTTCAGCTTCCAGCGGGTCTCGAACCTGGGACCGCTAGATCAACAGGCCAGTGATTAACCTACTGAGCTACCGGGGATCCTTGTTATAAAGCGAGGAACTAATGATCAGACTGCACTAATGAACAGTTTGCTGCTCATAACAGATAGAGGATAAATGAGCCGCGACGCGAGAAAACCGACAATGTGGTTGTGCGCCCAGCGCAGACTCAGATCAGCCTGGGCATCCGCCCAGTCTGATCAGAATCTTCGCTGTCCGCATGGAGGTAGCTAGGACCTTTAGCTACCCATTAAGCGCTAAGCGAATAGTCTTATCTGAATGGACGGATGCTCAGGCTGATCTGAGTCTGCGCTGGTCGCACAACCACATTGTTGGTTTTCTCGTGTCGCAGCTCAAATTTCTCGAAGCGCATTGCCAAACATAGAGTAGAATTCCTCGTAGTGTAGCAGGATTTCCCAAAACGCATCTTTCTCTTTGAAGCGCATCGTCCAATATCGTCATAATCAGCGAGGAACATGCATCTTTGAGTGGGATTAAAGACCCCCCTTTAAAATACAAATTCATATTTGCAATAGATCGTAAATATAAAAGTAAAATAAAATAACTTTTTGCTAGGGCGTAGTTGCCTATTAGCTAAAAACCAGATGAGTATCAAAATTTTGTCAAACTGGCAAATTGCAATATCGTATGTATCCGGTTATAAGGAGTAGAAAAGCCATTCAAAATGTAACTCAGTCTTGAGTAATTTAGATGTAAGAGGAACTCTTTATTTTCCAAAACATTCCTAAATATCTAGATCCGTCTTGTAAGACGGATCTAGATTTTTGGGATTGTTTTGGGAGGAATCCCGTCATATAACCAAATAAGTACGATATGCATCTGCGGCATTTGCATACTGGAACTTTGATAATCAGACCAGATACCAATGTCAACTGCCATGACTATATGACCTGGACCGCCAGCGCCAAAATGGTTACTTGCTTGACTGATATTCAGTCTCATATTCAGCAATATGTCTCTCTGGTCCCGTTTTAAGAGCAGTTGAATTAGACCCTGCTTCGCGCCGATCTATAACTAAGTTTGTTTCAGATTGCAAAATATTCAGTAAAATTAAAATATGCTTTTAGTAGAAGCATTGTTTAAATCTATGTGCGTACTTGCATCATGTAATTGTCCTTAGCTGCACCCATGTAACGCGAATAAAAAGTCAGCAAAATGCAGTACCGAATTATTCTAAGTACTGGGATAGACAGCCCTGAGCAAACGGTAGAGACCCAGACCTGCCTGCTCCTAGAGGAGCAATCTGATCAGGGCCTACACCGATTATTATTCCGCATGCTTTTTTGGGCGCATTTCTGCAAAGTAAAATTCATATGTTCCATTTTTCGGATAAAAACGGTAATTATTTTCGGTATCCTACTTTATAGAATTTTATAGAATAAATCAGCCGCTACATCAAAAACCTAGTAAATTTGCATGTGCGCCCAGCTCAACCCGGGCATTCGCCTAGATTGATCAGAGTCTTCGCTGTCCGCGTGGAGCTAGGTTAGACCCTTAGGCCCTCTAAGCGCATAGCGTAGCCTCTGATCAGATTGGGTGAATGCCCAGGGTGAGTCTTCGCTGGGCGCATCTCAACAATCTAGAAATACACATTTACACCATACAAAATTATGCACTGGGGCAGATAGAGCTGAGCAGACAGTGCAGACCCAGATCAGACTGCTCCTTGAGCAGTCTGATCTGAGTCTACACTGTTTGCCATTCCACTCTTTTAAACGCAGCAAAACTAAGGTAATTTTTTCAGGAGCCCGCATTTTTACAGTTTGTACGGTAAGTATTCGAAATTAGATTGTAAGTGTTTTACAAATTCTTGCCATTATCGTTTGCTAATGGAAAGTCATTATGCTCCTTATTTGTAACTTTCTTAAACGTTGTAAGGTAATCGACGAAAGTTTGGGCTGGTCTTAGTTTATTTTTATTCGCATATACATACAAACAGCAATTGTACTATTACAAACAACAAGTAATATATGCAAATGGGATTCAGAAAAAAGTCAACAGACTTATCCAAATCTGTATCCCAACCAAATCTGTCTTAGTTTATTAAACCTCTTAATGAAATATACATGTATTAGGCTCGTTATTAAATTCTAACACAATTTATAGTTGCTGCAATATAGATATCCTATCTGTCTTAGTTTATTAAACCTCTTAATGAAATATACATGTATTAGGCTCGTTATTAAATTCTAACACAATTTATAGTTGCTGCAATATAGATATCCTATCTGTCTTAGTTTATTAAACCTCTTAATTAAGGAATGAATGTTATTTTTTCATCGTTTACTGAAGTATAAACTACATCGGGTCACGAGCAAAGTAAGTGAACCCCGAAGGGGTTTACGTAAACTTTGCTCGTGACCCGATGTAGTTTATACTTCAGTAAACGTTTAAAAAATAACATTCATTCCTTATATTTATATTATTAAACGATGCTTTTGATCAATAAAAAGGTAAACAAAAATAAGAAATACATATATAAGAATCGTTCTGAAAACATTGCCGGTCGAATTTTGCAAAAGTTTGGAACAGCCGCATTGTCACTGCCTACCAGTAAATTCCACCTCCTGCTGTAGATTTCACGTGCAAGTAGGCGTAGCGAGCTGTCACTCAATGTTTACCAGCCATTCAAGTACATGGCATGTTGTAGATTTCACGTGCTAGTTAGTGAGATGAGCTGTCACTTTAAAGCGCGTGACACAATGTAATTATTGACTTGTAAACAAAATTGACTCCCGCTTCACTTAATTGGGTTAACAGAGAGCTCTGCACTAAAATGTAAATATTGAAATATACATGTATTAGGCTCGTTATTAAATTCTAACACAATTTATAGTTGCTGCAATATAGATACCCTTACCGATAAACACATTTTACCACATGGCAAAACAAGCCGATGGAATGTGCACAGAGAAGTGGAAACATCGAATAATGCATCCCCGCAGCCTGATCAGATACACACACTTATTTCCTATCTTATATTTCATCTGTATTTGCAAACATCGGAGCGCGAAAGGATGTATGCGAACGTGTGGGAACTGAGTTATCCAATATTATGATTACAGACTGGTTTATCATATAGATACAGAATTTCGGACCGTTTAAGAACCAATCTGCGTGTTTGATAAAGCCAAACCTTCAGAGTCTTTATGCCGCCCGCCGGTCCGATAAAGGATTTCCCGGTCTGATAAAGGATTAAATCCTTTATGATAAAGGATTAAATCCTTTATCAGACCGGGAAATCCTTTATCGGAGATACGTGGAAGTATCTCACGCGACGTCGTTGACGGTAGTTACAACGACGTCGCGTGAGATACTTCCACGTTAAAATGGCGAGGGCGATGTGACAAAACAGAAAATTTCCATCCTTTCTCACGTCATATCTCTCTAAACATAAAGTGTGAGGTCAAAAGGAACACGTTGGTATCAAAATTAAAGTGAAATTACATAATTTTTCTTTTCGCTACAAAACGGCTAGCGCTACAGGACTGGGTGACCGGGAAATAATTCAGCTGGTACAGTGATGCTGCATGTATTTACTAATACACATCATAAGACTCTTGGACTCGTTTCGAAAAATGAATAAAAAATTAATTAATTAATAAATAAATAAATAGTACAATCCGTTGACACCAAGACGGTCGGCTCGCTGTTTTGCTGTCATAGAATTTAGCTGTGGTAACAGATTCTCATCACTTAAAATTGTGACTTCGTTATAGCGACTATTTCTGTAGAAATTTTCCTCCCTGGAATCTATATGTATTAAAGACCCCCCTATAGCATACAAATGCATATTTGCAATAGATCGCAAATATAAAGGTAAAATAAAATAACTTTTTGTTAGGGCGTAGTGGCCTATTAGGTAAAAACCAGATGAATATCAAAATTTGTCAAACTGGCAAATTGCAATACCGTGTGTATTCGGTTATAAGGCGGAGAATAGCCCGTCTAAAATGTAACTCAGTCTTGAGTAATTCAAATGTTAGAGGAGCAATCTGATCAGGGCCGACACCGATTATTATTCCGCATGCTTCTTTTGGACGCATTCCTGCAAACAGCTCATAAGATGAAAACCCATGTAATAATCTCTATATAGCATATTCGTTTTACGCAGCTGCAACTGCACGAAGATCGAGTGCGTCGTCGTTATTCCTCGATTTCCTTTCGTTGACTGGGCGGAGTTGTTAGAGGCTTGCCATTCAATGTCAAAATCGAGCAGTCCACATAAAAAATCAGTGAGGTGTTATGCATAAGTGTGAGATTAAAAAGTGCCTAGTAAACGCTATCGGTCATCACAAATGATGAGACATTGCATACACACTACGTCGAAACAACGTCGGAAGAACGTCGATGCAACATTATGACGCTTTATTGACGTCTAAACAAAGTTTTTCCGATATCATAATGGGCATTGACGTCGTCACTGCATTGTTTAGATGATATATGTATGCTGAGTTGAAAGAAGTAAAAAGACGATTGTTATGCGATATCCGATCATTTTATGCATGCCTTTTGTAAAGGTGAGCTTTGTTCTACCCGACTGACCATAAAATCATTCCCGCATTATACCTTTCCAGAAAATATACTCGTCGAAGGTAAGGCTAGAAATAAGCACCACCCAGTCAACGAAAGGAAATCCAGGAATAAAATAACTGTGGCCATATTCATAAAACGACTTTAGTGGTTGCTATGGTGTTGCTAAGGCTGAATTTCTATGGAGATTCCCTACAACTATGAAATTTGCTTTGGAGGAAAGGTCTGAAAAAGACGTGTTGCTCTGATGCCGTTTTATTTTACCCATCTCGACAAAAAAACAGCAAACAACCAACCAGTTTTGTAAAGCTTTGTAAATGTGCTTTTAAGGGACATAAATTTTGACATGATTGTACATAGCTGAAAAAAACCTCTTTCAGATCAAGAGCAGGTCAGAAGTGTTGCTGTTTTGCATGCCTACAGTTTTTCTTCGTATGATAATTGCCAGTTTTTGTCCCATAAATGGTAGTCAGCAACTCTAAACCATGCAGAATGTATTAAACTGTTTCCAATGAAAAAATGTATTTCCAACAAAGGCAGTTTAGCTAAACAGTCCAATGGGTCATAATTTGACATGGGTGTACCATAGCATATATTCTCCAAACACAGATGCAAGGAAATGTACCATATTGTTATGTTTGTATATCAAACTTTAAAAAAAAACTTTTTGTGTGTTTTACTGATTTATAATGTTGCAGGACTGAGATCCAAAGTGCAATTCTCAATAACTGTGAGGAATATTATTTATTACTGAAGTAGTTTTGCAACTCTCATTTGAGATATGAACAAACACTCAGTCTAATGAGGCAAAATTTTGCAAGGCCAACTTTGAAGTACGAACAGACGTCTGTACCTAACTCGTGCACTTGAAATAAATTCTGATAGTTAGACTGTCAATCGAAAACTTATCATAAAATTAATTTTAAACATAACTATAAAATAAAATAATAAACAATTATTCATATTTTACAACACTCACCGAAATGTCTGCCCTCCAGACACTGAACCCAATGAAGCTATACAACAAAAACGCTCACCAGTAATTTTTATTGGCGACAGCAAAATATTTTCAAAACTTAAGACCTAACTTATTGCTGTTATTACCGAACCCATTAATATATGTATAGAAATAGGTGTACCCATTGATAGGATAAAGGTTCGATCCCTGTCGGCTACCTCTACGGAGAATAGCCGTACAGAGACATCCGTGCCCACTGCGCCTCTACGCTCTGTGAGGACAGCCGGATAGGGGGATATACAATTTTTTGTATAAGTTTCACAACGTTGATTCACAAACGTTTTGAAGCTAACGGGTACAATTTAATCATTGCAACTGCACAGCCTTTGATGGTACACGTCGTTGTATTGAATCAAATTAACTAATTCAAGGATCTCCGTGAAGCAGTGATCCAAACCGCGTGACCGCGTGGGTTACCGTAGGCCACACATCTCGTGAAAATTATCAAGTTTGTTTTACTTCATTCCTGATGGCACCGACGTTGACGGGCAGTGAAAGAAGCCGAAATATCCTGAAACAAACATACGCTTTGTACGACGGCATATTCAGGGTGGATGAATCCTGATGACGTGCTTGCTTGCGTCATTTTCTTACGTTATTCTGAACAAGGAAACCCCGGGAATTCTTCACGTTTTAGTTAATAATTTCATTGTTTCTGTAAACATTCTTTCAAAATGCAGCACAGTGAATGTATAGTCATGAGTTCTTTGTCGCTCCAAAGCTGAGTGAGGTTTAAACGTGAAAACAAGTAAAAACAGTAAAGTAAAAACAAGAACACCAGTTAAAAGTACTTACGAGTACGCATTCACTGAGCTTTATTCTATAAGACTGCATTTGGCGACAAAGAAGTTATCTTGAAAAAACTAACCACGAAGCAATCGTTGGACTGGGACCATATTCATAAAACCACTTAAGTCGTTGCTATGCGGTTGCTAAGGCTAAATATCTATAAAGGAGATTCCCTACAGCTATGAAATTTGGTCTGGAGGAACAGTCTTTGTAAGACTGTTCCTCCAGAGCAAATTTCATAGATGTAGGGAATCTCCTTCAAAGAAATTTAGCCTTAGCGACAGCATAGCAACCACTTAAGTCGTTTTATGAATACGGCCCCTGGAATTTCAAGTATTTCCTGTGACGTAAAAACCACGCAATTATCCACCCTGATATTGGTGCCATCTATCAAAACTTAGTCGCAGCATTTTCTACCCGCATTGAACATTTGTCGTTTTGACGCCGTTATAGCGATATCAACTTTTCGTGTGTTGAATCATATTGGTTTGGGTAAATGAATCATATTGCTATGATTCAAGACCCTGTGGTATTCTGGGTGATCACTGGACCAGGGTTCTCGGTTATAAAACTTGAGAATAATCTTAAACTTAAAATAAAGCACACTAAGCAGAGCTCGGAAGCAGCCAATCAGTGTGCTTTATTTTGAGCTTGAGCATGTACTCAAGTTTTATAACCTCTGGGCCAAGCCTTCCACCGCTGCTGACAGAATTTATTGTTACGCTGCCTGTGACCAATAGAGCATATCACAACCTTCACTGCATCACTGGTCCGCACAGCCCTAAATGAATGTTGTTTTCAATGAGGCGTAACAAAGCCTCCATGGGCGTTTACATGTTCTACCTTAATCTTTCACAAAACTCGCCAACCATAACATACGCAATCATCAAAAGGATTTAATGTACACGCTATTTATTTTAACTTTAGAGCAAAACGACTAAACTGCATGGTCCGTTGAAAACTGGATGAGTGCCCTAAATATTTTTATCAGGAAAGGGAAAGGGCGCTATTACTAATGGTAATTAGTTGTTTGATAGCCGTAAATCTTCTAAGCATAAGGTCATTTTTCTACGCAAATAGCTCTGATCAGGGTCTGCACTGTTTGCCATTCCATTTGTATCTTTTGGAAGCAAAACCACATAGTAAATTCAAAAACTGTTCAATTTTTAGGACAATTACGGTAATTATTTTGGGTGTCCCGATTTTTAGAATTTTACGGTAGGTGCATTACTGTATAAACCGTCTCTGATATGACAAATGTTTTTCAAACTGTGGATAACACAGAAATTGGCTGACAGAGGGCAAGGTTTAGATTAAAAAAGGTGGGAAAATCAATCAAGCCCCCACCCCACCCCCGCCCAGTAATCGTTTGCTGACCGTTCCAAGACAGTACTTCTGTTGTGGTTCCTCAGTAGCCTCACGTTGTTCTGGCCGCGTGTCTATGGTCTCCAGCAGTCTGGTCACCTGCATAGCTGCCCATTCTGCTTCCTGTTTTGTTTATTTTGTAATTTAAAATAATAATCAATAATTAAGTACAAATAGATGTTGCTGCTGGTTTTTAATTAGGGCAACTGAATGACCACCTGTATGGGAAAAGAGCTGCTCATTCGGTTTACCATGCGTGGGTTTCGTAAACTTTTGTCAGTGTGTTCGATGTGTGCTTTTGGCGTTGAAGTCTGGAGATCAGGAGATTTGATTGTATTAATTCCTGATCATTGCCTGTGTTTTTACTTTACGTAAAAACTAACTGACCCGGTTCTCTCAAACGGTGTCGAGATGGAACGTGTTTTACCCACACATGCGCACTAAATTTACATCTACCAAAAGCAAAGAAACCTCTTGTCACCTTAGATGTACAGTATTAGATAGCCCAAGGCATAAACCATTGATAAGACATTGTTCTGAAATTGACAAACACTTTTATGACGCAATATTAGGTTTAAGGACCACATCAAGTATTAATAATGCGATCTATGCCCGACACATGACAAATTTACAATATTTTGTAAAATAAAATTTTCATTTTTTTTTTGTCAATAATAACTTAGATAAAAGAAACAGCCTTCAGAAAGTTAAATATTCATAATCCTATCTCCGTTACCAAAAATTTGATACTGAACATGACGAAATTATACCAATAACTGCGGGAGTAAGAATTTGCTGATGTGTATTTTCAATAGCCATTTTAGTTCCAAAATTTTAAAATAAATGCTTATAAATACACTTTCATATAACTCGCAATGTAAAGCACTTGAAAATTATCTGTTCCGTTTATGATTTAATTGAAGCTTGACGGAAAGTTGTCTTTGTTCATAAAATGAAAAAACGAATTCACAACCTATCAAAATACAGAAAAATCATCTATCCTTCTAATGGCTGAGTTAATAACTTTAAAACATAGATTTACCTACAGCTGAACAAACTGATATTTTAATCTCTTCGACTTTGAAACTAAGTGTGAAATATTGCTTTTGTCCATGAAAATAGAGACTCGCGAATAACAAATGACTTATTTTTTATTCATGAAAATAGAGAGTCGCGATTGTTAAAAGATTATTTCTGTGGTTACAATTCATTTTCATAGAAAACTTCATTACTTTGAATTTTATTCTAATTATTTAACCATATGTCACGTTACGTAACGAAATTATCCACATAATATATGTATAATTTTCTCTCCTCCAGACGTATCTGATGACATTTTAAGATAATTTACCCATGAACGATTAAAATATGTTGTGACGTCTCATTAGAATCGCCTCGGCGAGGCGATGCTAATGAGATATCGCAACATATATTTCAAGGCAAAGAAATTATCAAAAATTCTGATCAAATTGATCCTTAATTATGGTATATATTTTCAAGCCCCCCCCCCCCCCACCCCCACAAACCCACACATGCATACATCTCAGCACCTCCCAACCCCACCGGATATCCCCACCACAGCGTGGTGGTCTAGATCCGGGCCTGATTAAGGTGTATGGGTACACTGCCATGTTGTCCAAGCATTTGTAGAAAGGGAGACAATCTCATGACTACCTGACGAAGTTGCGTTTCCAAAATGGGGGTCAACTCTTATACCTGAAATTGTATTAGTTTTTTTCTAAATAGAATGGTGGTTCTGATCAGACTGCAACACAAGCACCTTATCCGTTCGAATGTTAACTGATACAAACCTCGCCCGTAGCGAGACAGCTCAAGCTTGTCCGTTTTAAGAGGAACTTGTAAGAGATAAGCCAAGAGCCCATTAGACGCATATGCTACTTGAATACGCTCAATCTAAGTCCAACTTTCAGCGGGAGCCCCAATAGTTCAGTGATTAAGCGATTAAATGGCCTTCTAAGTTAGCTGTCCGGGGTCTTATACCGCTGGTGAAAATCTTGAGTTGCATTGCACATACCATTATTATCACCCTCCATTCGTACTGATATATGAAGTATACTATTAAAAAGGACGTCAACCGCAAGTCATCCGTCTATCCATCGTTTTAAGAGTAATCCGTATTTATACTCTTGATGCTTGTCAGACAGTTATACGATAAATGCCAGTCCGATCAGAATGCTCTGAAAATGGACTGGTATGCATTGTATCATGATTTATATTTATCAGATTCGTTTATATTCGAATGAAAGCGAATAGCTTAAATTTGAGCCGATACATGACAAAACCAACAAATGGGAATGTGCGCCCACCGACGACTCGGATCAGTCTGGGCATCAACTCAGACTGATCAGAGCCTTTGCTGTGAGATTAAAGGGTAGCTAAGGGACTAAGCTAGCTCCATGTGGACAGCGAAGACTCTGATCAGACTGAGCGGATGCCCAGGCTGATCTGATTCCTCGCTGGGCGCACTTCGTCATGTCGCAGTTTAGATAGTTTAGCGTAGTTACCGTAAACATTCTAGGTTTTTGGACAGGTATATCTGAGTAAACTGTGCAGACCCAGACCAGACTGCTCTCTGATCAGGACCTACACCTTATGCAAAATTTCATCTGCATCGTTTGGACGCATTGTAAAACTAATAATGTATCTTCTTCTTTATATGATATCCCAATTGTAAGAGCTTCACTTTACCGTAAAATGTCTAAAAATCGGGACACCTATTATAATTACCGTATGTATCTGTTCTAAAAATGGAAGTTTTACATTGCAGCGATGCGTCTAAACGATGCAGATAGACCTACAAACAGTGTAGACCTGGCCCCCGAGGTTATAAAACTATTTTCATGCTCAACTCAGCTGAGCATGAAATTTCTTCGCTGATAAATATGGAAATGCCAACTAATGTTTGCGTTTTCATATTCATAAGCAGAGAAAATTTCACACTTAGCTAAACTGAGCATGAAAATAACTGTATTTATCAGTAATTTGCTATTTATAAGCAGGTAAAATTTCATGCTCAGCTGAGTTGAGCATGAAAAAGTGTTATAACCTCGGGGCCAGATCAGCCAGTCTGATCAGGGTCTGCATGGTTTGGTCAGATCTATCTATCCCACTACGGTATTTTATCATGGCTGCCGTCCGATGATAGAGCCGCGACATGAGAAAACAAACAGTGTGGATGTGCGCCCAGCGAAGACTCAGATCAGCCTTGGCATCCACCCAATCTGATCAGAGTCTTGGCTGTCCGCATGAAGGTAGGTTAGACCCTTAGCTATATACCCTGTAAAAGCTAAGCGAAGACCCTGATCAGCTTTGGCGGATGCCCAGACTGATCTGATTCTTCGCTGGGCGCATAACCATGTTGTTAGTTTTCTTGTGTCGCGGCTCAATTATGATTAGAAAACATCTGCCTATTGAACTTGGGTTGCTCGTTGTTTAGTGATAAAAATTTATTTCCAAATTCAGGATACATGTATAATATAAAAAATGACTCCATCTTGTTTTTGGGTAGCATTTACTCTTGGAAATTTATTGTGGGTGTCAAATAGTGAAACGAATAATGGTACATTTTATTATTGTTATTATTGTTATTATTATTATAACTACTAGTACATGTTGCACTAGTAGTCGCAGAAGTAGAAGTATTAGTAGTTCGCAGTAATAGAAGACGTATACGTAGTGATTGAAGTAGTTTTAGTAGTAGTAGAAGCAGCAGCAGTAGTAGTAGTAGTAGTGTTGTGATAATTCTCATTATTGCATCTATAACAGTAATAATAATTATTTTATTATTGTAAATAATGCTCATTATTGCATTTATCACAGTAATAATAATCATTTTATCATTGTTATTATTATCATTTTTATTATCACAATTAACATCAGCACTATTGTCATTATCATAAGTATTATTATTACTTCTGTTATTATCATTGTTTGGTGGATGGTCGGGTCGGGCGATCGTGCTGGGTAACTTTCAGTGCCGGAGCGTCCTACTATTTGGATAATCCTACTGTGCTTGCAGTAGGTGTGGGTGGGGTGTGTCTGGATATTTTTCTCTCGCCTTTTCTTCCTCCTTACGGCTCGACTGAAATACTGTCTCAAAGAACCGTTAAACCTAGAACAACCAACCTACAAAATTATCACCGTTATCATTCTTATTATAACAGTGGTATTGAAAAATGTCTGCACGCGCCTAAAAGATCGCAAAGTAGATAAAAATTTATATATCATCTTATTCTGTTATTCTGGACTCATTGGCTACGTGTACGTGTAAATGTAATTTGTAATAGACATCATTCTGTTGCAGATACCGCAATATCACAATTTGCCATTTTTAAAGATGAAATGGTCCCAAGTGACATCTACAAAGTGCTGAATTTCCAAACACTCTCGGAAAAACAATGTTCTGAGTTATGCCTAAAATGGGCTCAGACCAGGGACAGCACAAAATGCAGGTCGTTTGAAATGGTGGGAAGGCACACGTGTGTCTTGTCTCGCATGTCGGTGATGGACAGTAGACATGGTTACCAAAGTCTGGTTAGGGCTCCTGGAACAACATATTACGAGGCGTCAAAAGGTAAGGCTTTTCCGACAAATAGATTGGTCCGATATTTATGTAATAGGTATCCTGCTCGGGCAACATTAAATGCGATATCATTAGAGTATGTATTAAACTGGTACATCGCATGTTTCTCAAAAGAACTCACAAATATTTTGATAAAAGTATTTTGAAACAGAAGCTATTTTATGGAGCCGTACGTGTCGTTTATGTACGTACACTCGAGATCTCAAAGTCGAAGTGCATCTCAATCTACTGATCTCTCAAAGAACATTTTCTGGTCCCCCAACAATTATTTCAAGAAATCGGCAGTTTGAGCCAACAGGAGTTGAAATGCATAGAGAGATAATAAATATGCTAAAACTATAGATTCTTTGATATCGGAGCGTACTGTGAGATATCAGTGCCTGATATAACGAGAGTTAACTGTACTGTAAATGTAAACATAAATACTATGCAGCTTTGCTACAGTTTTCTTTTCTGATTGTTTTGTTTGTTTACTTATTTCCTCACTAAGGTAGGGTTTTACGATGACACATGTTGCATAACACAACCATCTAGGTTGTGTCTACATGATTAGACAAGTTGCATGCAACAGATTTGTGTCCTGAAAGTGTTTACACAGCAACAGATATTGCATGACATCTCATATGACATAACCATCGTTGTGTCTAGGTGATCAGACACGTTGCATGCAACAGAGTTGTGTCATGAAACGTATGTTTTTGCGGTGTTTACACGGCAACAGATGTTGCATGACACGTCTCATGTTACATAACCATCAGGGTCTAGATGCTGCATGCAACAGATTTGTGCCATGAAACTTATATTTCATGTAAACACCTTACATGGCAACATTTGTTGCATGACACGTGTCATGTGTCATGCAAGATATGTTGCCGAGTAAACCCACTTATATTTTCCTCACCAGATCACCTGGACTTATACACAAGAATTCCTGGAGTTGTATTTCGTGATGAAAACAAATATAGTCAACTGATCAACAATACCAGTGCAGAAGAGTGTGCCCATGCCTGCAGTGTGACGCCTGGCTTTGGTTGTAACTCTTTTGCATACAATCGTGACAAGAAGGTTTGCGCTGTCAGTGGTGACGTCATCAGCTCAACAAATGATGTCAGGAAAGTTGAGAGCTATGATAGTTTTCAACATTCTGGTGGTAAGCAATAATTTTGCCTTTATGGTTCCTCTAGCTTACTGCTACAGTGTCTCGAACAATTGTCTTACTCCTTGGACATAATGTAATTGTTTATTGTTGCATTTTGTTTAAAATTCCGGTATAGCACGAGTGAGGTTCAATACTACACGTAATTTACAATTCTCCGTCCTTACTTTCTTCCGTCAGTCCGCAATGCTGTCATGTCCGCAATGCATGGTCAAAATTTTCGCTAAACCGTATAAGCTAGAGTGTTCGTATTTGGTATAGACCTACTGGTTTACGACGACTTATCCTATCGTGGGATTGAGATACAGCACTCTCCTGCTTATTTTCCCGGTATTTGTCTTTTTTTTAAATTTTTTTCCCTGTCAAATGTTTAGTCAAAGATGCCCTAAAAGGACAAAATTAAGGTGGTTTCGGCGACGGTATCGTTATCCCTTGCTTCTGCTTCCATGCATATACAATGGACACGTACTTGCCTATGACAGCTTCTGCGCCCAAGCCGTCTCCATAAATCGCGTTATGAATTAACCCTTAAAGCGCCAAAAATTAAAATAGTTAAATTTGCAAACAGTGTAGATCCCGATGAGGTGGCTCATAATGAGCCACCTTATCTGAATCTACACTGTTTGCCCTGTAGTGTTCGAATTCTCAATGTAATATAGCTTGGACGAAACATTTTTTTGAAATTCTGCAGACGTAAATTTTGTCGTCTACATTTTGGCGCATTAAAGGTTAAGGTCTTCATACCCACAACAGGCTATACAGAAACACTGGTGTGATTGCTTTTTATACCCCTTGCAGGTTTTTTTATTGGTCTTAATAGAGTTCTTAAAGTTGTTTTTTCTCTCCATCTTTCAGACTGGCCATGTGATGTGACATTGCCTTGGGGATACCACCCACGGGTGATTTCCTCTTCTAGATATCCCTTTCCGCCACAACTGAACCAGACATGTATTATTCATCTAATAGCTCCGCCAATGAAAACAGTAGTGCTTAGAATAAGATCCTTATTTATCAACAGTTCAAGCTGTTCTGATACTAGCAGTGGCGTATTCATTTATGATGGTGATACCGACCAATCAGAAACGTTGCTGAGCGTATGTCTTTATCGCAAAGATCTAGTGATGTCATCAGTCACGTCGTCCAATCGCAGCCTTACAGTTAAAATAAGTTCATTAACTACTGCGGTTGTCACAAAAATGACATATGACTATGGTGAGTATAACTTACAGTCAACTCTCAATATCTCTAAAAGAAATTCACTGGGACCAGAAAATTTACTTTGAGATATCAGTAGTTTGAGATAGCAGGAGTTAAAATATACATAAAAAGAGAGTATGTTTAAACTACATTCTTTGATATAAGAGGTATTTGGAAATATCAGTATTCTAGATATCTAAAGCTGACGGTACATGGTTTATTTTTTACCTACAGTTTATTGTTGTGGTTTAAGCCATATGTGAGGTCGGCCGACGGTAAGTCCATGGAAGGTTTGCTAATCGCTAAGGTTATAGTTTGACATTCTTTCTTCACAGAATGTTCCTGAAGTATCAATAGCATGAACTTTATGTGTTTAGCTCTTAGAATAATTCCTGAACAAGAGTACAATGCAATATTGAAGGAGCCGAACAATAGCTTGAGTCAGCATGAATATTAATTCACATACTAAATAAACCATTATAAAGCTTTTTTTTTTCCTACCGTGAACTCTAATGCAAACATTGAATGGCTTTAACAAGAGAAAATAAGCCGCGTTCGGTTTGTTAATTTAGCACTAAACTATAAATAAGGAATAAAGTAACTTATGTTTTACGTGGGCATCCAGTGCATTCTGACTAAAGGGACTACGCAAAAGTCACTGCTACATATACAGATGACTCTATAAAAGAGTTAACCATATGCAAAGATTTGTCTGTACATGCATTTTTGTCGCGAGACATTCTGCTTCAAGATAACACTGAAACAATATGACTTATTACTTTCATTCTTGTTGCAATGCCTTAAACGATACCATTAGACTTGTTCCTTTTCTTTTCTCGATTAAGAAAGTGCGCTTACGGCACGCCAGCTAATTATTAATGATGTTAATTTAAAACATTGAGTTGACGTTACATGTAACTGTTGTTATGAGCAGCAGTTGTTGTTGCGAAATATCAACTTCCGCCGTCCCCAGATGTTACCTGTAGTGAAATCACTATTTTGAGCTTTGGCCACGAAATCTCAAAATAGCGATTTCAATTCTTAGCAATCAATTCTTAACAATCAAATTATTCATTTACAGCGGACTTTGATCCTTGCACTGACCATACCTGCCACAATGGAGGTTCTTGTATACCACAGAATCAAGCCTACACCTGCGCATGCGTTAGTGGGTTGACTGGGAGAATGTGTGAAACTAACATCGGTAACTGCCAAAGTAATCCCTGTTTATTCGGTAAATGCATTGCCCAAGTCGATGGTTACACTTGTGTGTGCTATAAAACCGCTGTGGGACGGTGGTGTGAGACCTATTTAGGTGAATGCATTTCTAAGCCTTGCAGAAATGGAACGTGTTTGCCCCTGTTTACTGGCTATAATTGCGTTTGTGATTTAGGCTTTACTGGAAAGAACTGTGAATACGAAATAAATGAGTGTTACAGCAATCCCTGTGTAAATGGCCTTTGTATTGACATGGTTAACAATTATAGATGTGTTTGCAATAATGGGTCCAGTGGAAGAAAATGTGACGTTGCGGTAAATAGAACTAAATGCAAGGGCTATGAATGTAAATATGGCACATGTGCAATAAACGAGAGCGGATCATTTTGTCAGTGTTTTCCAGGGTATACAGGGTCAGAATGCGAAATAAATGTAAATGACTGTAGGAGTTTACCGTGTGGTATTCATGGCGAATGCGTAGACCATAGTGATGCATTTAGGTGCAAATGTGCTCAGGGGTACACTGGAGCATATTGCAACATTTCCCTAGCCGATTCGTGTCACAAGAACGATTGTATACACGGCTACTGTTCTGTTGTATCACCCAGTGGGTCCTATAGGTGTGTATGTGAGAGCAACTACACGGGCAAGAATTGCGATACAATTGATACACCCTGTTTGTCGAATCCGTGTTTATATGGTGAATGCACGGACAAAGGTAATGAATTTAAATGCAAATGCAATTTAGGCTATATTGGTCAACGTTGTGATATGAAACAATTGTTTTGCACAAATAATTTTTGCGTCAATGGTAAATGCGAAGAGGGCATTGCAAATTACACATGCAGATGTGAAAGTGGATGGACCGGAAATTTATGCCACATAAAACGTAGTCCTTGTTTTTATATAAATTGCAACGGTGGTAAATGTATAGAGACAAATACTGGATTTCAATGCGTCTGTGATTCATTTCATACAGGGAAATATTGCGATGAAGAGAAAAGTCCGTGTTGGGTTCATCCTTGTGGGCAAAATGGAACATGCATACCGAACGGAACCTCATTCGTATGTCTCTGTGGACAATGGAGGACAGGCAGACTATGTGAATATGAAGTAAAGCCATGCCATTCCTCGCCCTGTCTGAATGGCATATGCCTAAACCATGAAGATTTTTACACCTGTGTGTGTGATGATTCATACACGGGAAGAAATTGTCAGAATCATATCAGTTCTGTTTTACTAACACAGACGACAACTGAGACATACAAACAAATTCAAACAAATACACCAGCTTTGACCGCTGACGTAAATCTTTGCCTGAATATGACATGTGGACACGGTATCTGTATTCCATCAACGGACTATGCGTATTGTATTTGCAGTGAAAAGTATACAGGACTTCAGTGCAATTTGCTGATAGAAGAAGAGACCACTACTAAGCCGGTCCCAAGCACAACTGAAGTCCCAAATAACTTATACGTAAATATATCAGAATTATGTACCAATATTTCGTGCGTAAATGGAAATTGCAATATGATCAGCCGAGAGCCTGCTTGTTTATGTAATGAAAACTACACTGGGCGTCTGTGTGATATTCTAATAGCAACTGATAAACTTGATTCTCTCAGTAACGGACTGCAGAAACGCCACAATGAATCTAACTCGTGTGAAACCAAAGTTTGTCTTCATGGACAGTGTACTGAAATATCTGATAATGCCTCTTGTGTCTGTGACCAAGATTTTACAGGAAATAAATGTGAAACTAAACTGAATACCATTCCCATCGATAATGAAAAAGCGGCTGCACAAAATCATGTAGAAGTAACGGAGAATCCGGCACATACAATGAGGGCCTGTAGTAACACGACGTGCATAAATGGGCATTGTGTTTTCAAGACTGACCACTATAAATGCCATTGTCATGTGGGATATTCGGGTAAAGAGTGCAATATTTCTCTATATCCGGTAGACCTGAACTCGATACAGGCCGATGAAAACTCCAGTAGAACTATGGAATATGTGGCCATCAGTATTGTGTGCGCTTGCTTGCTGTTGTTTGTCGTTGCTGGCGGAATTCTGTGGGCAAGGAAAGCAAAGAGGTAACCATATATATGCTACATAACTGCAAAATATTTATTGAATAAACATTTTGTAACGGCACTGAGGCTATTGAGGAAAAAAATTGTGGCTCGAAGAGGGCTGGCCATTGCCTGCCTAGAACTGCCATCAACTTTTGTTTCAAACTTTTGGAGTTAAGTGATATTGGGCGGACAATCATGTGACGCGCATAGGCGCTCGGCTAGAACGGGTCAGAAAAATTATCTTCATTCTTTATTTTCTAAGTACTCCACACATTTCCATGCAGTAAAATGCGGATACCCCACCCCGACGCTTCTGCAGCAAACGGTTATCTAAAGCCGTTGCATTGCACGATTTTGTTTCTCACATTGACTCGAGCAAAGTCAGGCCGTCTAAACTAATGACTATAGTTAAGTAAAGCACGCAGGGTAATCGTTTGCTACGAACGAAGGCAAGGTATCTGCAATTTGCTGCCTGAAAATTAAGCAGAATTAAGGAAATTATAATCAATATTTTTATTTGTTTTGTCTAGATAACGGCACAGACAACCAAAGTTCGTCACGCGACGCGATTGTCCGCCTTATAAATATAGAAATGCGTTCCTATTGCACTAATTTTGATCAATACTCAGTAAATATTGTAGGATACAGTTTAGATATCAACAATCAAGTAGAAAATAACTTTGTTCCAAAGAACAAAGAAACAGATCCGTGCCCAGTTGTTCAAAACTAATGACGTCTTTCGTTAAATTTTAAACATTAATATCTCTAATACACCATCACTGCAAAAGCTTCACACATTTTATCAACAAAATATATCAGTGTGTTTGCTTTTTTAAGGAAAGAATTTCATTTTTCTGAGGTTTATTAAAGTGTAAACTACATTGGGTCACGTGCAAAGTGAATGAACCCCGAAGGTGTTAATGTAAACTTTGCTAGTGACCCAGTGCAGTTTACACTTCTATAAATCTCAGAAAGATTAAAATCATTGCTTATATTTACATTCATTTCAATCAAAATCTCGATGAAAAATTATATATTAGCGCTCAAATTGAAACAGTAAAACATGTAAACGCAGTTTTTCTGCTGGCAGCGGAACAGCGTGAATGACGTCATGACGTCGCCGATGTCCAATCAGATTGTAAAGAGTCATTGTTTATTTTGACGTCATTTACGTCGCGTGTCTCAATGTAATTATTGGAATGTAAACTTTTTAGTAAATACACCAAGAATGTAAATATAAAGTCGTAAACACTGAACAAGTTGATCTCTTAACGAGCTCGTTAGGCTAACGGTGCTTTGAACAGCTGGGCTCAGAAGTTCAATATGGTTAATATCGCAAAACTGATCGCAAGATCAAAATTGTATGTAGTATCAATGAATGGTTAAAGTGTATAATATTGATATAGTGATCGAGTAATCGATGAAATAAATTTGTATTCAAGCAACAGTTTATACTAAGAATATTCATCAGCTGAGCCAAAAAGGGGAACTATGATATAATAAATTCTATTGCATTTACTACTGCCATTCATGTTTTTTATTTGTTTCAACTTTATCTGCAACTTCCAGAGGATCGCTGTACATAACCAATCCATCTGACTTCACCGTGAATGAGCAAATGAAGAGACAGTCATCTTATCAAATTAACAAGGATATCCGCAAGAGGTATTAACCCTTTATTTCTGAGTGCCCCATGAATGGGACATTTGCAAACAGGGCAGGCCCAGATCAGACGCCACAAAACGCGGTGTCTAGTAGCTACACTATTTGTATAAGACAAATTGAAATTCTCCTTAAAATAAAATAAAAATGATAAAAAACTAAACCCGAGATCTCCTAATTGACAAATGGACCCGTCCAAGTTATAAAGCCAGAAGAGTCCACAAGGCATGCATTTAATGGGTGTACTTCACTGCAACTGGTGTTGTGCCGTGTGTCGGCCGTAAAACGTCTCTCCGTACATCATCCACAGTGCAGATTTTATTTTATTTTCGTCCTTTGAGACCAGAGGATATATTCTGAGAAATCTAACATTTGAGTTTGGTCGAGACTCTTTTATATTATTTGGACCCTTTTTGATTCTAGCCAGTCTTTGAATCGCACGCCCAGTTAAAATTAAGAAATTTCAGTATGTTTTCTCTGATTTCGTCACCAGATATTGTCAGGGTCACTGATGAAGATTTAATAGCCGAAACTACGTAGTCTGGCCCATGTTCCTTCTTCTGAATGTATTCTCTGCTCTTGAAGGAACTCTTTAAGATTTTAATTAATGTATTTAATGCCATTCTTCTTGGTCTTTTTTTCAGGAATCACACAATCTCAACAGCAGCAAAGAAAAAAAAAACCACGTCAAAACACGCAGTATTTAATATCTATGGAAATGCATATAGTGGAAGCAACACTGTCATTTTCATTCTTTTCCTCTCCCTCATTGGTGTTTAGCTCTTACAGGAATGAATGTGTTTACCCAGGAGCCAATTCGTTGCTTTAACCCATTCCATTCGGGATACCCCTTTAAATAGGGGAATCTGGGCAAACAGTTTGGATCCAGATCAGGCCACACAAACGTGTGACCTGATCTGAGATCCAAACTGTTTACTGCCTAGATATCATTTCTACAAGAGTTAGTTAGACCAATATTGTCAAAATGTTCTTGATTTTTTATGCAGAAGACAATTTCAGCAGACGACAAAAATACACAGAATTCAATGGGTTGGTTAATAGTCTAAGAGTAGATCTTATTTGGGAAAGGCTATGTCTTCCGGGGAAGCAAACAGGGCGTCACAAAGGTTGATTTATTTCATAACACTGTCTATGAATTCATGGCTATCCTTGACCTGCACATATTTCGGTTTGCGATTTTTATTTAGGAAACTGTGAGAAATTGAAATTTACGAATGCATTTGGTTATCTGTATTAAAGAATTGAAGGTTATGATGACTCGTTTAACAATCTTCCATGGAAGGCAAGTTTCAATTTTTGAGATAATAAATATGTATTGCAGAATGCTAAAGTCTTTGTAGTGTCTTTTAGCATGAAAGAAATTGGACCACAACAGCGGAAACCTAAAACCAGGTAGGTATGGGCATAATGCTTTTTACATTACCACAGTGCACAAAGCGACTAAAACACCGGTGAGACTTCTTGACCTCCACATTAATTTTTTTTTTTTTTTTTTTTTTTTTGTCCGCTGGCATATGGTAAATATCTGGCTTGATTTATAAAACATTAACACAATTAATATTCTACAAATGACCTTTACTTTGTGATTCGCCTCTTAGAATTCTTGTAAACATACACACATAAATGAGCATGCACTCTCTCACACACACGCACGTGCACATATGCACAAGCATGCAATGACACTTTAGCCGAGACCCGAAAAAACTAACAAAGTGGTTGTGCGCCCAGCGCAAACTCAAATCAGCCTGGGCATCCGCCCAGTCTGATCAGAGTCTTCACTATCCGCAAGGAGCTAGCTTAGACCCTTAGCTACCCTTTAAGTGCATAGGAAAGTGTCTGATCAGACTAGGCGGATGCCCAGGCTGATCTGAGTCTGCGCTGGGCGCAGAACCACTTTGTTGGTTTTCTCGTCTCGCGGCTCAGGTATCTAAAGAGAGGCTCATGGTCGAGTAGTTAGAGGCGCTCGGCTGTGGTGCCGACGGTTGTGGGTTCGAATCCTCTCTGAGCAAACCAGTGACTGAAAACCACTCTCTGATATCCCAGTAGTAACGGGCACTTCTTTCGAATCGGGTTATGTTAAAGGCAGCGAAAATAGAGGCGTTGGGCTCCGCGTTTCAAATGTCCTGCCCATGATACAGTGGGCTTCTAACACCCACTACCCCTAGGCAACAGGAAACCTTTAATATGTTGTGTGTACATGCGATTTTTGCTCTTTTTAGTGTTTTGGCAAAAAAAATGTTTATTTCTATTTTCAGATGTGCTCTCGACTTGAGTTCTGGTGTTTCAGAATCATCTGATGATTCCAGGTATATAATTAAGGGGATAACTGTACTCGAAAATTGTCATTTGGGGAGGTAAATCATCAGTTTAACAGTCGGAAATTTTGTTTTACGGCGACGCGTTAGCGTAGCCATAAAACGCAATTTGCGACTATAAAACCGACGATTTACCTCCCCGTCAGTCGGCAATTTCGTTATACGGCGACGCGTTAACGTAGCCGTTAAACGCAATTTGCGACTATAAAACCGACGGTTACGTCCTCAGATGGCAAATGTTAATACAGTTATTCCCATTCTCTATAGGATTCCACGTTTTCACCTTTCAAGACATACCACTCTACACCCAAATGCAGGCACTTTCGGTAACGTTGACCCTAGTGTCAGCCAATGAGAAGAGACGTTTTTTAATGACGTTGGGTAGGCGACAGTGCGCAAATAAAGAGTCGCAAATATTGTCGACGTTTACGTTAGTGCATTAAAATTCATCTTTCAATCTTTCCGCATCCAGGAGTCGCAGATTTGATGCCCTACTCCTCCAGTGTTTCAGATGAGAACTTAAACCGAGGCACCCGTCTCCTTTTGACCTGTGTGTTGATGGGACTTAAAAGCCCCAGTTCATTCACCTTTTTCCGCATCAACAGAATTGTTGACATACACTGAAATATTAATCTAAATCACTCTTTATTTCAAATTTTCGGCCTCCTGACCTCTACATCGCAGAGATAGGCTCACTACCATAGTATCACTACCATGAAGAATTAATACTAAATCAAATTACATGTCTCACAGTTTGAAAAATGTAATGGAGGTGCAGCTGTGAAACATGTAGTTTGATTTAAGAAATAGATCAGCTATAGCAGTGAATTGTTGAGTAATAATTCACTGTTTGAAGGTCAGTTGTAAAGTAGATCATATCACGAGCGCGGAGCGCGAGTGATATATCTACTTACAACTGACCGACAAACAGTGAATTATTACTCAACAATTCAATGCTAGAGCTGAACTATTTCGATTCTAACGCTCAAAAACGCTGAAAAAATATTCTTTTCGTTCAAACTCTCCCAACCTTCATGCCAGCGCGTTCATGCTCCCGCCAATATTCTTAACTGTATCTAACGTAAATGTACGTTATTATGGCGATTTTAAAAAGAAAAAGAGACGTTACACCGTCTAACGTCTCGAAACGTCACAAAATTACGTCAGTAATGCAAGTGACGTCAGCAATTAGATTCACGCGCCTCGAGACAGTGAATTGTTGCAGAATAAAACACGGTAACTTTCCATTGCTTCTATAGGCGCACTGTGTTAGAATTAAGAAATACATCAGCTCTAGCAGTGAATTGTTGAGTAATAATTCACTGTTTGGAGGTCAGTTGTAAAATAGATCATATCACGAGCGCGGAGCGCGAGTGATATATCTATGTACAACTGGCCGACAAACAGTGAATTATTACTCAACAATTCAATGCTAGAGCTGAACTATTTCGATTCTAACGTTTTCTAACGTTTATGTCGATTTTAGAAAGAAAAAAAGAGACGTTACACCGTCTAACGTTTCAAAACGTCACAAAATTACGTCAGTAATTGCAGTGACGTCAGCAATTAGACTCACGCGCTCCGAAACAGTGAATTGTTGCAGAATAAAACACGGTAACTTTCCATTGCTTCTATAGGCGCACTGTGTTAGAATTAGTATTGATTCTTCTTGATAAAGGACAGGAGGCCGAAAATTTGAAATAAAGAGTGATTTAGATTAATATTGTCATGAATAACTTCCCTTGTGAAGAAATAGTGAAGACAGATATGGGGATAACTGTATCAAAAGCCATTTGGGGAGGTAAGCGTCGGTTTTACACAGAAATAAATGGATTAAAGCAGCCTTGCTTGCTTTTTGTGCTTTATATTGCTTTATATTGAGGTGACTAGGTGCAATGTCGGGGGTGGGGGATGATGGGTTGGTGGGCAACTCTGCAAATTTTAATTTTGCCTATCTTCTACTCTAATGTGCTTAAATATTGGGACACCTTAAACCATAAATTTTCCATTTTGAACAATGTAAGATTGGAATCAATGTTAATTCAACATTGCGTGCCTGCTGGATAGATCTTAAAAAAGGTTTCTCCTAGTTACAGGATTTCAAGGTTTCACATTTCCAACCTGTCAAAAGACATGTTGGATACACCTACTATATGCACGTGTATAACACTTTTACTAAAATCAGTTTTTATTTTCACAGGCATTGGAACAACTATGACGACGTAAACATAAACAGAATTGACTGTCAGTCTTCTGGAGGACATTTCGTTGATGATCCTGAGAGAGTCAGGTATATTTCTATATCTTTACCATAAAAACCAAAAATACCTCCAAGGAAATGCTAGTTTTTTATGTGGCGATGTCTTTGTTTACTGGTCGCAATCATATAATAGACCTTTCCGAGCCACACCCAGAATGTCACTCAAAGGTCACCTGATAGTGTAAAATGACCAATGAAATGACAGCGGAGCATGTGACATAGTCCTACAAACAAGATCGCACGTTTAGAATGCCCCATAATATGTCCGTGATTTTGCCTTTCAATAGATGCATACCTGTTTACCCACTTGGTGCACAACGCTGAATCAACATTGATTAAATATTGATTCAACGTCATGACATTGAATCACGTTTAGTCAATACTGCTTCAACAGCGTGTCCTTGCTGGGTACAGTAGGCGTGGCTTCAGAAAGGTTAATTCGCTAGGGTAAAGCCGGACAGCAGGTCAATTCGGACAGTGACATTGAATCCTTTATATGTCAATTATTTGGAATTAAAACAAAAATATCTGGACAAACAGTGACAATTCTGTTGAGCCGTCTCATCTGGATTTTCACTGTTTGCAATAGTATGTCCGAATTTACCCGCTGTCCGAATTTGCCCGATTCGACCCTAGCCAGTTCTAAATCTAAATTTATTTGAAATTTGGTCCCTATATATGCCACCCTTGATTGAAAAGAAAATGCTATTTTACCATGAAATATTTCATAATGCTTAAAGTCTACACTAATAAAGTGGTATAACATAGTTATACAGTGTACCATGGTTTGTCCGCGTATTCGGATGAAGCTCGCTAAGGCTCGTGGATTATCTATTTGTGCAGCGAGGCAAACTAGATTGACTATAGCCTCGCTGCGATATTTAAGTAATGCACTGTCATGTAAAAAGAGCAATATAATATTTACTCCAGGCAGACAGCAGACAGTTTCTGACAAAAAGAGTACAAGGAAGAATAAGAGCCAGGATCCTGGGGCCGTATTCATAAAGCCACTTAAGTCGTTGCTATGCTGTTGCTAAGGCTAAATATCTATAAAGGAGATTCCCTACAATTATGAAATTTGCTCTGGAGGAACAGTCTTTGTAAGACTGTTCCTCCAGAGCAAATTTCATAGTTGAAGGGAATCTCCTTCAAAGAAATTCAGCCGTAGCAACAGCATAGCAACCACTTAAGTCGTTTTATGAATACGGCCCCTGATTCTCAATCATATATTACTCATAAATTGCTCATAAAGTGATCAAGCTTAACAAGTTTAGCGTGAACAGTTGCAGAGAACATTGTAACACAAATTATCCATTTTCTGAATATGAAAAGAAAGAAAAATGGATAAGTAAAGGACGTATAAAAGCATTGACCCTGCTTGCCATACCCTAATACACACCTCACATGCACGAAAGATAGCTATAACAAAATTGAGCCGCGACATGGCAAAACCAACACAGTGGCATGTGCGCCCAGCGAAGACTCATATCAGCCTAGGCATCCGCCCAGTCTGATCAGAGTCTTTGTGGTGCGCTTGAAATGGAGAAACCGACACGTACCCATCTCTTAAACAAACTAAGAGCCAGAGACATAAAAAGATGTGTACGTGTCGGTTTCTCCATCTTGGAGCCGTGCCACCGAGGGACCCGTCTAAGCTACCTCCATGCGAGCAGCGAAGACTTTAATCGCACTGGCTGATGCCCAGGCTGATCTGAGTCTGCGCTGGGCGCACATGCCACTTTGTTGGTTTTGTTGTGTCACGGCTGTCTAATATTTTCAACAGAGGCCCACCAAAGGACAGGGGCGAAAACATGAATAAAACAAACCTTGACAAACGAGACACAAATCAACCTTCCGTGGCTGGTCGGGATGGACATATAACTATTCGTCTGTATGATAAAGACTACAGGTGATTTTTCACTATTTTTTAGCTTCAGTTTTGTTCATTTCCAAATACCCAACAAGCACCTGACGTCGTTATGACGTATGTCCGTCCGTACATATGTGATCCTGTGAGACCCAGGTTAAGTTTTTTGTGAGAGGTAGATTTCAGGGTTCCTGTTATTGTAGCAACTTGAAATTTTGTATGAGGATTTATATTTATAAGTACAACAGGAATTTACAAAAATTAGATCATGAAGATCCATATATCACGGTCTACTGATTTCGGACTTAGGCTGATTTTGCAAGGTTAGGATTTTTGTAATAGGTAGCTTTTAGAGTTCCTATAATTGTAGCAACTTGAAATTTTGTATGAGGATTTATATATATACATTGTAAATACAACAGGAATAAACAGGAATCAGATCATAATGATCCATATATCACGGTCCACTGACTTTCTTCACTGGCCATACAGTGACTCTTAAACTGTATAAAGGGCCGCAGTTTTGTCACATTTCAAACTTCGGGTGGCACTTGGCGTATGGTCTTTTATATTATACGAATCTGCCTCTATAAACGAACACATTTCTATTTTTTTCACAAGCTGGAATTTTTTCGTGGTTGTGTGTACTTTATTTTAACAGACTCTTTTAGCTTAAAAACCTAATGTGCTTAAGGACCTAATGTGCTTAAATTTTGAGACAACTCAAACTGTTAAAAGTTTGAGACAAATGGAAAATTAATGGTTTTATGTGTTCCAATACTTAAGCACATACGTTCTTAAATATTGAGGAGTGGCTGTAGCGTAGTGCATAACACTCCAGACTACCAATCCAGGGGTCGCAAGTTCGATCCCCCGCTTCTCCGGTCTTTCGGATGAGACTTTAAACCGAGGTCCCGTCTCCATATGACCTCGTTGTTGGTGGGACGTTAAACCCGAGTTCACTCACTCACTCTTAAATATTGAGACTGCTAAAAACCATTTGGGACAAATGGAATATGAATGGTTTTAGGTATCCAAACACTGGTATACATACTTGGACTTTTCTCGCAGCTGGGAATTTTTAAACTTGCTGTTGGGAAATAAAGATACTGTTTTGGTTTGGGAATGGTGCCTCTAATGACAATACTTATTTAGAAAAAAACTCACGAGTTTGCTCTAAGACGTTTCTGAAATTTGTCGAAGGCTCGTTACATTTATTTTATCCCAAAATGGCCACATGCATAAGATTCTAAGATTCTCTGTATATTGTGTGATACAGCCTTTGTTTAACTATTCCTATGCAGAATAAATAAAGGGGACAGTGACGTGACTTAATCCTTATTTTATTTTGCATGCGGCGTATATGTTGTGTGTGTGTTTGGGAGTGAGGGAGGCGCGGGGGGGGGGGGGGACATGGTGTCGCGGGGTTAATTACAACAAATTATTTCATGATCAAGAAAAGGTAAAAAAAAAATCCATCAATATAAATTTATTGATAAGACAGGTGGTTGATTTTGCAGGGAGGGTAGTTGTGATTTTCTTTCTTTACAAAGTCACGTATTAATTTTTATATATTTTTATTTATTTTCAGCAAATCTCCACAATTTCAAACTGTTCAAGGTGTTGAGAAAGGAAAGAGTGACGCATGAAGAAAGGGTGTGCTCGGAATAGCTACACGGGTTACTGATGATTTATATGTGGTATAACATGTACCGCCCCAGGACTCTGTTTTGCGTATCAAAATGAGCTGTACCGTATTAATCATAATTAACGCCCCTGTTTGGTTATACGCACTCTGTCTCTTTTCCGAAAATAATGTTAAATTAACGTGAATGAATTCCTATTTTGCTTCTCTGCATGGGCAGAAATGGAGTGTAGATTCACCTAGCCACCGTATCAATAAATCGATAAGTGACACGTTTATGTTATAATGGGCTGACATAGGACATGTTATTTTCTGAGCCCATAAAACTGTTAAAACCTTAATTAAACAAATTATTGTTGATGATTCCTAAATCTGCATTAACTCTATTTTACAAACATATAACTTTCATATTTGTTGGATGAAAAAAAGTAAGGTCATTTTTATATGTAATGTCCATACCCTTCTTTCTATTAACCACAATGTAAAAATCATAAAAAAACGACCCCCCTTTGATTAAATAACCGATTAAAACAACATTATTTTTTTCATTAAATACAAAATTGCTGATACTTCCTAAAACTAGAAAGATTTATCAAACTAGAAAGATTTATCTTTCTAAAGGTATATAATTCATATTTCTGCTTTTAAAAAAAGTTAGGTCATTTTTTAAAAAAAAGCCTAGTGGACGAAGCAACTAAAACTGCATTTTACCGTGTAAGACCGGTTTGCAGCAAGCGGTTGGTGACGGATCAATTGATACCTAGCACTATTCTATTCCACTGTTAAAACTGTTAAATATTCGCATACACGGGTAATACTAACAACAATTATAATAATATAATATATAATAATAATAAAGCCTGTGGAATGGTTTTAGTAATGTTTTTAAATTAATGTTTGAACAAATTTTATTAAAATATGGTAAAAATATGGTAACACTATATGTCCATCAATCTATCTAAATTATATATAGGATTCCATTATTAACTTACTGAAAAGAAAATATTATCAATTAGCAGGTTTAATTAGCTCCTTGATGTGCAATCTAACGTTTTGAATTGCGGCCCGCGTCTTTCGAAAACTTAATAGCGTGTCATTAGACTTCTTACATTTTTCTATAATTGTTGTCTAAACATTTAAGATTCGGTGTGTCTTCTTAATTAGGCGTCATTAAAAACAGGTCGTTGTGGTCTGTGATCTTTCGCATCTGATGTAATCCTTTTGTTAAGATTAATTGATAAGGTAGCTCTTTAAAGTGGGGTCTACTCTTAAAGGAGAGAGTATGCTCCTAGAGGAACAACTTCTTTCCTTTAAGAGTTGAGCCCACTCCTATTGAGAAACGAGGCAAAATACAGTAGAGTTGCTCCCTCTTAAAGTATACCCACCACTTTTATATGCTTATTAGAGGCAGTTTGGCAGTGGCTGATTAACTACACTTTAAGCTCTTAATAACGCCCCCTTTTGCAAAATGCAACGCCCCTGGGGTGTTTAATAGGATTAATACGGCATCTGAACAGAATGTCTAGGTACAATGTCACGGAGATTATATACCAATTTGCATCATTGTATTGTCGACCTCTCCGGTACTATCTCCCGAGAATTACCAATAGCGGTAAATGATAATATTGTTATGGCTGTCGAGGGTGCTGATACTGCCGTCAGTTGTCTCAGTCGACAGCCTCTTTTGCATGCATGGTAACTGACTGGCTCTGTCGACAGCAGAGGTAGAGGAACTGGTATTTCTCTAGGCAGTGTACAGCTTACTGTAAATGAGCCGCGACACGACAAAACCAACAAAGTGGCATGTGCGCCTAGGGAAAACTCAGATCAGTCTTGATATCCGCCCAGTTTGATCAGAGTCTTTGCTGCGCGCTCGAAGTGTAGATAGGACCTTAGCTGCGTTTCAAGCGCACAGCGAAGACTCTGATTAGACTGGACGGCTGCTCAGGCTGATCTGGGTCTTTGCTTTGTTGATTTTGTCGTGTCGCGGCTCAACTCCCAAGAGCATGTTTATTTCAAATTGTCACCACCGGCGTTTTCTTGAACTATGATAAGACGTCCTTGATCAAAGGCTCCACTAAAGACAGCGAAGATACTATTATACAATAGGAAACAAACATTTTTAATTCAGAAAATAAATATAGGATACAGACTCGGATACTGTTTATTAGAGTATCTATGATAAAAAAAAGTATATACTCTATTTTGTGAATGCGTGATCTAACAAGTTAAGAACAGTTTAATGCTAACAACAATTCAATGATAAAATTGAATTTCTCATTTCATCTCGTTTCAGTGTAAGCTTTTAGCTGTATCCTAAAACAAGTAAATGCCACCTAAAATGTTGATTTTAAAACAGTTTATAAAATTCTATAATAGAGCTAAGCCAACAGTACTTTTTGAAAGTTACATGAAGTTCAAAAGCTTGAACTAAAAAATATAAAAGAAAAAGATATGCATCTTAAACATGTTAAACATTCATCAACGATTCACTGCCATTTATTCAGTCATTCATTCATTTGATGGTTTGTTTGTTCGTTCATTCGTTGTATTTTCCGTTTCCCTTTTTACACGCTACATCATCTAGATTTTTATAGATATGCGCTATGAACATGTGTGATAGAAAGGAAAAAAAAATTTTAAGCATCTTAGCACGCAAATAAATAATGAAATTCAAGTTCATCAAAGAAGCCTTAGATATTATCTATCTAAAACATTAAAAGTGTGCTGTTTTAAATTCATATTTTACACAAACAATCATGCGTATTTATTATATTCTATAATACTGTATCAACCTTTCTGCCAACCATACTCGAGGAAACTCCCAGGTGTCTTATCAGTGACGTTACGCTTGTATCTCCTATTATGTAAAACTTCTGTTAAAGCAGACTTACAAAATATTAATAATTATTATACGCCCGTCAAAGACGGGTCGTATAATGTCGTGGCATCCGTCCGTCCGTCCTTCCATCCGTCTGTCTGTCTGTTTGTCTGTCTGTCCGCCTGTCCGTCCGTTAACTTTTCGTGTCTGCTCCATATCTCCTGAACCCCTTGACAGATTTTTTTGAAACTTGGGTCAAATGTTCACCTTATCGAGGCAACGTGCAGTGTTCATATTTCAACAATATTCGACAGAGGTCAAAGTTCAAAATGTAGCATTATCTGTCCGCTCTATATCTCAAACACCGTATAAGATTTCTTCATAAAAGTTTATACAAATATGATGCATCATCAGACAATGTGCAGAAAAAAGAACCATAACCCTATATTCAGTTTTGACGGAATTATGCACCTTTTTATTTTTCATATAGTAATTTCATATTTGCTTTGTGTCTGCTCCATATCTTGAAAACCGTTTGAGATTTCTTCATGAAGCTTTGTACAAATATTAGACGATATACAGAGAAAAAGAACCATAACCCTACTTGCAGTTCTGACGGAATTATGCCCCCTTGTAATTTTTGTCAAAGAATTTCTTATTAGCTTCTTTTGTTTTGTAGTTTTATATCTGCCTTATTATTGAAGATTTAAGCTACTGACAAAATGCTGTCATCTCTTGTTTTCTTTCCAACTTTAAGCCCCAACGGGCGTATATTGCCCCGCTCAGCGGGGCTCTTGTTTAGATATTTAGGTCCATTCTTGCTGGTTACAACTGTTTATGAATGTAAACGGTATTTGATTGTTTTTGGAAGGAATCCAGAAACATAATTATAGCTCGGTAAAGGGAAGGATATTGGTAATTGAAAATTCCAATTTAATCGGATTTGGATACATATTCTGAATATGGACAAAATAATATGCTTTGAGGGATTTTCTCAAAGGTATAAAATAGTGTGTATAGCTTGGTACATATACATAAAACAACTCCGAGTTCCCACGTTGTTGCGGGTCAGTATGACGTCATTTCAACGTTATGTACCTACTTGGCTCAGTCTAAAATATAAGGGTCCAGCGGGCACATAACGTCGAAATGACGTTGAACTGACGTGGATGCAACTTCATTACGTCGCATCGACGACAGTACGACGTCATGTGCCTGTTAGGGGTTGTTATTCTAAACACTCTTCCTGCATATACATGTACGTCCTGTGTCACTAATGTGAAAGCAGTGGTTTATTATGTCGCCAGAAGGACAATAAAAAAGTAAAAGTTTCCCATAGCCGGCAGTGGGGGTTAGAGGCCCATTGTATCTTAGGCACAGCATATGAAATGCGAAACCTATCCCTCTCTTTTAGCTGCCTTATCCTTCCCTGATTCGGAGCAGATACCCACTTACTGGTTGGTTTACAGACCGTTTTCCAGTCATCGGATGGTGAAGCCCGGGTTCAATCTCGCGACGTTCCGGAGACTCTCTCTGCACCATAACAGAGCGTCTCTATCCACTCGACTATCCTCTATTGGCGATATAAACGTAAAGTTTCATTTCTGCAACTGCATGTTCTACGCTCAGTCTAAAGAAGGGCTGCTGTCAGAGAGTGGTTTTTCCCCCTTTCCCCCCGGAAAAATGGCTATAGGAAGGACGGCTATATAGTGGATTGTCCGGACCTCATAGAGCCACTTTTCCCCCATAGTCCTTTTTCCCCCACCAGGAAATTGGCTATTAGTGAATTTGGTATGGCTATTGGTATTTTGCGGAACGGAGCGAAACGGAAAGGAATGAAACAGAAACATTTTACGGAATTAATCCCATAAGAAATGTATAAGTACTTCAAGGGAGGTATTAAACGTGATCAATTCCAAAAAATCAATTATGCAAATTTAGCAACCATATTTTTATAATAATCAATAATTACTAATTTAAGGAACGAGCAGTGTTTGATTTCTTCTCATCGCAGATATTCATATATGTATACATATGCATGCAAGCTACAGGAAGATGTACAAACGGGTGCTTTGTCTAGTCATGGTTGATTTAGTAGGGAGATTATTACATTGAAAATCATAATCGGACGTGTGTCCTAATGGGAGTCGAGCCCACGACTCCTGCATGAAAGGCGAACACTAGTCTAGGCACTGCGCGCACGCACAGATGAACGCTTGTACAAACACAAAATTGTACAGATTTATGCACACAACCACGTACACTCATATCCGTTTTAGGCTAACATGGAAAAGGCAAAATGCCTACCTGTTTTCCCAAAACAAAAATTAATACAGACAGACGGACACATGCATGCGGTCCTAGCATCTATTATCCATGTATATTTTACGTACAGATACTTATATTTCTGTTTTAGTTATGAACCTCACTTTTATATTTGGAGAAGGAGCGAATTCCACTATGTAGCGTGTTTACTGCAATCATATTACCAGGGGAAAATCCACTATGGAGGGGAAAAACGGCTATGCAAAAACACGTATAGTAGATTTTCCCCTGGGAAAATTGGCTATATAGTCATATTTCCGGGGGGAAATTCTACTATATAGCCATTTTTCCGGTGGGAAATTCTACTATGGAAAAATCATAGTCATTTTTCCGGGGGGAAAACTACTAGGGGGGAAAAGCTACTCTCTGACAGCTGCAACTCAAGCAGGGAACTCAAGTTCCCGGGACGGACTAATCAACCCGTATTCGGACTCTGCAGAAAAAATATTAAATAAAATTACGGTGTCATATTAAATGTGTAGTTCAGAAAATATGTTTCCAATAGCATGCGCGAATAGAGGAGACTAAGTTCGGCCTGCCTTTGCGCATACTACTGATCTGAAAATCTTGAGTAAGGCAACGGTGTGTGGCCATTGGCTCATGTTGCAGCTTAAATGTCTAAATTACCAGATTTTCAAAGTCATATTAAATGATTTTAAAAACAAAATGTTCTTTTCTATAAAGATAAAAAAAAGAAAAGAAAAAGAAAGAAAGAAAGAAAGAAAAAGAATTTTTTCCGCCGTACTTTTCTTTGGTATGTGGACGTAATTTTGACGTGAGAGCAAATTAATTCTTAAAGTTTTAGTGTTGGCAAATATTATTTCCTAAACTAATTGCTAAACAATAAAAAGTATACAGTTTTTGATCATGAATATTGGGTCTCGTGTAAGTGGATGCATGCAAATATTAGTAATGTCATTTTGGCAAACGTCTAGCTCTGCAAAGCACAATTCTAACACAGTGCGCGTATAGAAGCAATGGAAAGTTACCGTGTTTTATTCTGCAGCAATTCACTGTCTCGGAACGCGTGAGTCTAATTGCTGACGTCACTTGCTTGAATGACGTATTTTTGTGACGTTTTGAGACGTTATACGGGTGTAACGTCTCTTTTTCTTTCTATTATTGCCATAAAAACGTACATTTACCTTAGATACAGTTAAGAATATTGGCGGAAGCATGAACGCGCTGGCATGATAGTTGGGAGAGTTTGAATGAAAAGAATACTTTTTCAGCGTTTTTGAGCGTTAGAATCGAAATAGTTCAGCTCTGGCATTGAATTGTTGATTAATAATTCATTGTTTGTCGGTCAGATGTAAGTAGATATATCACTCGCGCTCCGCGCTCGTGATATGGTCTACTTTACAACTGACCTCCAAACAGTGAATTATTACTCAACAATTCACTGCTAGAGCTGATCTATTTCCTTAACAAAACATGTTTTGCAGTCATAAATAATGGAGTTAAGGTCCTTAATTCAGATTCAGTAGTTCCAATCAAAACTCGTTTTGCACATGGCAAATGACGTTCTGCTCTTCAAGAATGTCTAGCGCTAACGTCGGTGAGTAAAACCGCATCGTCATTTAATGTTAACTCCCAACAAACGGCTTCAACTATAGTTTCAAATGCTACATGACTCAAATTATCTCCCTTTGTGATAAAAATGTTTCTCTATCTTACATGTAACTAGTATCAGACGAGCCTCCAGGGATGGGCACTCTAGCTCATCGAGCATATCACCACTAGTTGTGTTGCGCCATCGCCTTCTCTAGACCTTCTCAACCTGCTAAATCTGAGTTTAAAGATGAGGATGTCAAATAGATGATATACTCCAGTTTAGTTTTAACCAGGATTTCGTATTATTATGAATATGGTGTTTGAATGTTGTAAATATTTTCTTTAACCATGATTTTTAGGTTTGAAATAAACAAGTTGTTTACATTGTACTTTAGAACATTCTAGAAAATCGGGGAAACTTTAGAATGTTCCTGAAATAGGAAGGATTGTCTAGAAAGTTCCGGAAATTGCTCCTCATTGTCAAAAGAAGATTGTGGAAGCTTCGGGAAACTTAGAGAACTTTCAAGATAGTTCGAGAGTTTTCTAGAATAACCTATTTTAGTACTGAAGAAAATAGTTGAGCTTTCTGTTGTAAACATCAAGAATCTTCTGGTTTAAAATTATGTCAGAACTGATAACTTTCTGGTAAAATCTATCTCTGGTTAATTCTCTGGTTAATTCCTGAATGTTCCTAGATAATATATAAAGAGGACAAATTTTCATTTAGTCATCTTTGTAAACTTTCACCAGTCTATAATTAAAAACATTTACATTGGAATTTAAATATATTGGATTACTTTGTGATGTTCATTCCTGGAGTAATTCTTCAATTTGGATCTTTGTGCTCATACAACAGAGTTTATCTTCTGGGATCAGAAACTGTTAAAGGACTTGTGTTTAAAATATTCTGAGGGACATTCAGGATAAAACAAGGTATTGTAAATTACATTTTTCTTGATTGATAATGACTGTTTTATTTTGATGTTCATATAAATAAAATTTTGTTAAGTTTTAAAAAAGGTTTGTTGATGGTTTACTTCCATCTTTCTTGTTACCACTTCCAAGTCGTAACAGTATGCAGCAGACTTTGTTTATCTAAGTGCAAAGCATAAACTGCATCGCAAAATATCTAGCGTCTTAATGGCCTTTGATGTATTTACAAAGTCTGAGATACGTTGCTCCCAAATAAAGTACCATGCTATAAACATTTGCCAGTTCATTCATTCGTGTTTGTAGGTCCCTTCTCTTGTGAAGTCTTTGTTTATTAACTTGGCACCCCACGTTTGTAATCAGAAGTGGTGTCTTGGGTTGGATCTGGAAAAGTTAATTAGAGATGAAATTGTAAACCACGTTGGAATAAACAACTTATTCTCAGCTGCTCAGCATGGATTTGTAAAAGGAAGATCATCTTCTACACAACTTCTAGAATTTACGGAAGAACTAACAATAGCTTTAGATTCAAATGAAGATATAAACATTATTTACCTAGAGTTTCGAAAGGCCTTTGACAAAATGCCATATAAAGGCTATTGAAAAAGCTATGGGGCTATGGTATCCAAGGGGTAGTACACTGCCGGATAAAGAAATTTTTGTCTGGAAGATCACAAAAGATTAAAATCGAGGGAAAAGGCTCACAGTCAAAAAAGTCATCAGTGGAATTCCGCTAGGGAGGGCCCGATATTATTCTTGATATTCATAAACGACCTTCCAGAAATAATAGTGTCATGTATGAAATTGTTTGCAGATGATGCAAAGATTTTTGGCAGAGTGAATTCGTTTATGGAAGCTACAACTGTAGAAAATAGTTTAGACAACGCTGTAGATTGAGCAAAAGTATAAAAAGTATGGAAAATGAATTACCACTTCAAAAGCTGCAAACATCTACATGTTGGAACTCGTGTTGTAAATTTTGAGTACGCAATGGAAACAGAATCTGGGCAAGTCAAAGTTGAAAAGGTAACAGCAGAAAAAGATCCAGGGGTAATATTTGAGTTTTAGAGATCAAATAAACAGTAAAATGAATGTCAAATAGAAAGGTGGGTCTCATTTTTCAAAAATTTACCTATATGGACAAAGAAATGTTCCTAAATTTATTTCTGTTGTTAGTCCGCATCTGGAATATGCCTCTACAGTCTGGTCACCCATATACAAAAAAGGACAAAATACAGATTGAAAATGTGCAACGTCGTTCTACAAGATTAGTTCAATGTATACAACATCTAACCTACCCTGAAAGATTAATAGCTCTAGGGATACAATCTTTCGAAAACAGGTGAGATAGATCCGATATGATCCAGGTGTATAAAATAATACATGGCATTGATAAAGTTGATAGAGACAGGTTATTATTTTATTTTTTATTTTGAACAGATACACAGCAACTCGAGGTCATTCATTAAACTTTTCAAAAAACGATTCCACTTAAATGTAAGGGCAAATACGTTCTCACATCAAGTAGTCAATAACTGGACCGAGGACATTGTAAATGCACCCTCTCTAAACGCATTCAAAAGCCGGCTAAACCGGTTCTGGCGAGACTACCCAACAAAGTTCAGTCCAACAAAGTTCAGTCCATCCTGCTACGCACCCGGGCAGAGTACCAGAGACATTAGAAATACAACCAGAATGCATCAGAAGAGGACAGACCCCTTCTGATGGACAGACCTATTTTTCTGAAATGCTAATACTTTAAATGATCAGTTTCAGTCAGTGTTTAGCTGCAAGAACCCAGTAAGTCTTAAGTCCTTGGCTCAAAAATCATTGCAGGATTTGCACGGCTCCGGTGTTGAACTCCCCTTCCAGCCCAGTCCCTATCCCAAAATGCCAGATATAAGCATTTCAGCTAAAGGCATTGACAAGCTCCTCATAGGCTTGAACCCACACAAGGCTGCAGGACCAGACAAATTGAAACCCATAGTCTTACAGTCATTACACAAAGAGCTCTCTCCCATCCTGCAGCTGATTTTCCAAAGATCCTTGGATACTGGAAAATTACCGGATATTTGTAAAGAGGCAAATGTATCCCCCATTTTCAAGAAAGGGGACAAAGCCGACCCCGCTAACCCGCTAACCCCATATCTTTGACCTGTGTCCTCTGTAAGGTACTAGAGCACATTTTTGCGTGTAGCCTATCTAAACACTTCACTGAACTGAACATTCTTTACGAACTACAGCATGGATTCCGAGAAAAGAGATCCTGCGAGACGCAGCTTATCACGCTGATTGATGAATTGTCTAAAACTATGCAGATGGGCAAACAGACTGATTTGATTTTATTAGATTTTAGTAAGGCTTTTGACAAAGTTGCCCATGAAAAACTTCTTCAAACATTGCATCACTATGGTATCAGAGGAGTCACTCTACAAATGGATTAAGGACTTTTTAGATAATAGGAAGCAGGCTGTGGTAATTAACGGACTAAATTCAAATCTTATCCCCGTCTCCTCTGGCGTCCCGCAGGGCTCAGTTCTCGGACCAATTCTCTTCCTTGTATACATCAATGACCTACCAGAGCAGGTCAAATCAAGAGTAAGGCTCTTTGCAGATGATACTGCAATGTACCTTGCTCTTAGTTCACCGTCCGAAGGCAAGGTCCTCCAAAAGGGCCTACTCAGCCTAGAACAATGGGAAAAGATGTGGGATATGAACTTTAACCCCTCTAAATGTCAGGTCCTTCATGTCACTCGTCTTAAAAAACCCATTCAGACTAAGTACTTTTTACATGATATTGAGCTGGATAGTGTTTCATCTGCAAAATATCTCGGGGTCACCATTTCGGATGACCTAGCATGGAGTACCCATATTGATAATATAACCAAGAGCGCTAACCAGACTCTTGGATTTCTGAAAAGAAACATTCGGGTCCATAATAAGTACCTGAAATCAGTAGCTTACAAAACACTAGTAAGGCCCCAGTTGGAGTAAGCTTCAACAGTATGGTGGGGGGTGGAAGCAGTCCAAAGAAGGGCTGCCAGGTCCAGCGTTACTGCTATGTTGCAGGACCTGAGTTCGCGCTCCCTAGACCAACGACGTATAGACTGTCGTCTAATAATGATGTACAATGTCACATCTACATCTACATCTACCAATTAAGTGCATGGCCAATATTGTCATAGTCGCACTGTAAACATATGACCTTGTTGCCATTCCTGCATCGGAGTACCTTGTTCGTAACATTAGACAATCAAGACATATCCATCCACTTTCATATCCGCAAATCCGCACTTTTAAGACTACTACAGGTTCACATTTTTCCCTAGGACTATGATCCATTGGAATGCCCTCCCACCCCACATACCGGTCCTTCCCACCTTGGCACAGTTCAGCGATGCTGTCTGCCAGGTGATCCATGTCTCTCCCTAAACACCAATTTTTGTTTTTATCTTTTAACTTTACTAACACTCTTTATCGCACTGTACAAACTCATTTCACACACTTTCGTATACTTTTGTTTCAGTTAACCCCCTTCAGCACTTGGTTCGCCGGAACCCGTCTGACGTTCCCCCTCGGGGTTAAGACGTAAAGGAAGATAGATAGATAGGCCAATGAGCCTGAGTAGATGTGGACATAGGTATATCGGTTAATAAAGCTATAAAGTGAAATAACCGATAAAAGTTTCTCGGAGGTGAGTGGTAAATTGCCTTTTTTGTCTTACAGTTATATCTGTCAGAAAATATTTATTTACCAGATCTAGTTCATACAAACACCCCATATTTCGGTACATAGAATAACCGAAAAGCACAGAAATACCGGAAAGCAATGGAATAACCGAAAAGCAATTTTAAAAATCAGTTGTTATATGAATTATCATTGTAATATTAATTTCATGGGTGGTAGAAGCATTGAAAGAGTAATTTTCTAGACTACAGTAGTCTTGGTTTAAAAATTGACAACGATTTTCCACCAAAACAAATGCACAAATATATAACCGAAAAGCACTTGCACAAGTCTTGTTTACCAGTAAATTTTGTGTCTCAGATTGATCATCTGTTGAGTTTATACTTAACCATATCTGACTATGTACAATCATGCGGTTACATTTACTAATTTGGTTCGTGTTGTTCTTACATAAAGCAGACGGCAGTTCACATGCCTTGATATAATCGAAAAGCATTGAAATAATATTGAGCATCCTTATCACCCTTTTCTCTTATAATGCTATTATGGTATGACACCCAAGCTAACAAAAGTGCCACAAATAATACTACGAATGATTTCCAACCAAAATAACGTCAGTCGGGGTATTATCGGACAAAACCCAGGTTTTCGGCTTTCCAAATTAAACCTTTACTGCCTTACTCTTTAAAATGAGACCTCCTAATACTTTGAAGAAAGCCGAAGCTTGTCAGTAAGACTTGAGTTGTGTTTTCTTGATAACATGTAGAGAGCGGCATGGTTTTTAAGGCAACCCAAATCGGGTAATTATCGGACATGTACGGTAGTTATCGGACAAAAAGCAGGTTGTTGAAAAACAACAATTAAACAACTAAAACAGTTCAGAATGCGTTCTTTTAACTTTAATAAATGCATTCAGATATGGAATTTACAAGAAATGGGAGTTATTTGGTCAAAATGCGTAGAATTCTATTTGAAACAGATGTGACAAATAATTTGCATACATGTAAAGAGTTCATTGTTGGAAATATGAGGTAGACATGAAGAGGTGAATTTACAAAACGTAATTTAGTTCTATTATTCATTTTCTAATATTTAAAAAGCATCGGGAAGAACTTTAAAATCTGCATTACAACAGATCTTGCCAAACTTAGCAGATGCCTTCCTTATACGTTTCTCATAAGTTAGAATCCCAAAATGAAGGATTTGTTGATGTTGAGAAGTGCTTTTATGAGGAAAGATCAAAGGGTAATTTTCTGCGCAGAAATCTAAAATGATAATATCGTTATTGAAAATATACTAAATGCTAAGGGTACTTTATTGCATTAAAAAGAGGGTCCTAGTTCTTATTTTATCAAACTCTTTCACACATTATCAGGCTCGGCAGAAAACAAAGACGTAGCCTGTGTCCAAATTTTTTGTCAAAAAAAAACCCACAGGTGATACTATTTTAACAAGATTGAACAATTTTATTCATTTATACATCTGTTTAGTATCAGTAATAAGTTATTTATATTGAAGGTGTCATATAGGTATGCTTGCCTACCCGTTATTTAATGAATGCATCTAATGTATATTTGTACATGGACCTTGTACATGGTTGAACATTTGAGAATAAGCTACCGTTTTGATCTGGTCTACCTTACAATTTGAGAAAGAGTTGGAATCAATAATTGCTAGGACGCTCTTCATAATGCAATAACGTACCGTCAGCGTTATGTAAATTTTCAAAAACGATGTTAATTTTTTTTTATTTCTGCGCAGAAAATTACCCTTTGATCTTTCCTTATAAAACACTTTTTAAGCAGCATGTATCTCTTTTTTTGTATTCTAAACAAAAATAAGAAATCTGCTAACTTCCAGGGAGATACGTTTATTTATCTAGTTATGATTTTTGCAGATTTTTGCATTTATCACAAATTACCACCTTAAATGCAAAATTGGCCACGCTATTGGAACCCTGTCGTACTGTGTACTCATGGGGCTTTTATTGAACAGAACAGAACAGAATTTTATTGCTAAACATAAGACTCCGGCCACTCTATGATGGCATAAGAGCAAACAATACAAACAAATGTAACAAGAGGGCCATGGTGGCCCTGAATCGCTCACCTGAGCATTAATCAGTTCACTGGCTCTGGTGAAGATTTATAAGAGTTTTTACCATACATGGGAATGGCGGCCACGTTGGTCATGTGACCAAGATCATTTGAAGAACTTTCAATCCTTTGACCCATGTGCAGGCTCCATATGAAATTTGATCTGCCCAGTGGTTTCAGAGATGTTTGAAAATGTTTATGGATGGATGAAAGAGGCAGCTAACACCAATACTGTAAGGCTCAGGTGAGCTGAAAATGGCAGAGTCACTTCTCCAAAAAGTTCCCGTTCATGTTGAGTTCCTTTGATGGATTTGAACTAGACTTAACTAGGCAAACACAGATGATAGAATGGTAGCATCATTATCTCACTGTGGTGAAACTAATGTATTCCAAGGAGTTTGTGGCTGGCATCATTGCAATGTTAGTTCTGATTCTTGCAACATAACTTAATTTAGATTTGACCTAGTGACCTAGCTTTTGACCCGACATGACCCAGTTTCAAACCGGATATTGTAAGAATAAGCATTCTGACAAAGTTTCATTGAGATTGGATCAAAACTGTGCCCTCTGGAGCGTATACAAGGTCGTTCTTATATTTGACCTAGTGACCTAGTTTTTGATCCGACACAAACCAGTTTCAAACTTTACCTAGATTTCATAAAGGTAAACATTCTGACAGAGTTTCATGAAGATTGGATCAAAACTGTGCCCTCTAGAGTGTACACAAAGTTTTTCTTAGATTTGACCTAGTGACCTAGTTTCTAATCTGACGTGACTCAGTTTCATAAGGGGCATATATATATGGACAATAAACGTTTTGACATAGTTTCATGAAGATTGAATCAAAACTATTCATTCTAGTGCGTACGCGAGGTTTTTCTAAGATTTGACCTAGTGACCTAGTTTTTGACCTGACTTGACCTACTTTCAAACTTGGCCTAGAGTTTATGGAGATAAACATTCTGACAAAGTTTCATAAAGATTGGATCAAAACTGTGTCCTCTAGAGCGTACACAATGTTTTTCTATGATTTGACCAAGTGACCTAGGTTTTGACCCTACACGACCCAGTTTCAAATTTATCCTTCATATTATGAGGATAAACATTCTGATAAAGTTTCATGAACTATGGATCAAAACTGTGCCTTCTAGAGCATACACAAGGTTTTTCTAAGATTTGACCTAGTGACCTAGTTTTTGACCCGACATGACCCAATTTCGAACTTGGCCTAGAGTTTATGGAGATAAACAGTCTGACAATGTTTTATAAAGATTGGATCAAAACTGTGTCCTCTAGAGCGTACACAATGTTTTTCTATGATTTGACCTAGTGACCTAGTTTTTGACCCAACATGACCCAGTTTCGAACTTGTCCTAGATATTATAAAGATAAACATTCTGACAAATTAATGAACTTTGGATGAAAACTGTGCCTTCTAGAGTGTACACAAGGCTTTTCTAAGATTTGACCTAGTGACCTAGTTTTTGACCCAACATGACCCAGTTTCAAACTTGGCCTAGAGTTTATGGAGATATATATTCTGACAATGTTTCATATAGATTGGATCAAAACTGTGTCCTCTAGAGCGTACACAAGGTTTTTCTATGATTTGACCTAGTGACCTAGTTTTTGACCCGACGTGACCCAGTTTCGAACTTTTCCTAGATAATATGAGGATAAACATTCTGACAAAGTTTCATGAACTTTAGATGAAAACTGTGCCTTCTAGAGCGTACACAAGGTTTTTCTAAGATTTGACCTAGTGACCTAGTTTTTGACCCGACATGACCCAGTTTCAAACTTGTCCTAGATATTATAAAGATAAACATTCTGAAAAAGTTTTATGAACTTTGGATGAAAACTGTGCCTTCTAGAGTGTACACAAGGTTTTTCTAAGATTTGACCTAGTGACCTAGTTTTTGACCCAACATGACCCAGTTTCGAACTTGGCCTAGATTTTATGGAGATAAACATTCTGACAAAGTTTCAGAAAGATTGGATCAAAACTGTGCCCGCTAGAGTGTACACAAGCAAAAGTTGACGGACGTCCGTCCGGACATCCGGACATCCGACGGACGACGGACATCAGGGTATCCCAAAAGCTCACCCTGAGCACTTCGTGCTCAGGCGAGCTAAAAACATACACATATAAGAATATGTAAAATGATGTAAAAGGCAATGAAAACAATGACTTGGACAATACACTGAAAAGAATTTCATGAATATGAATAGAAGCATGCAATGAAAACGACTGCGACGTGATTGAATAAGAAATCGTGTCCGATAATTCCCGTAATTGGGTTCATTCGGTTCACTCATAACTCCAACACACTAACCCGATCAATCTATAAATAGATGCCATTTTACCGACACACACGAGGCTGATGCCAATTTTGAAATACAGCTATGACTGCTAAACTTTCATAGAAAAATGCAGACATACGTTTCAACGTGAACTGAAAATAGTAATAACAACCGGAAGTGGAGGTTTTTAACAGGGTGGACTTAGTTTTGCCCGGATTTTCTGATCTTGGCCAACCCTGTTCGTCACCACGTTGCTGCTGCTAGTGGCGGGAAAAAACGATTGGTACCCAACTGCCTTTAGTGTGCTACAGGTATATATTAGGCACAGGGGATTAATAACCATTTGACTTTGTCCGATAACTACCCTTGTCCGATAATACCCCGATTGACGTTACTAATCATTCCCATGAAAAAATGATTTTTGAAATTGCTTTTCGGTTATTCGGGTGCTTTTCGGTATATCTGTGCTTTTCGGTTATTCTATGAACCCCCCATATTTATAGCTACATTTATATATATAAACTTGACATTAAAATTTCCAATGGTGGGTTTTGAGCACGGATGCGGGTGCGTGTATTGTGGGTTTCATACCCCTTCCGCCGGCAAGCGGTTCAACCGAATTGCGAGAAACAAGTACCCCCTGGTTTTTTGTCAGGGGCGGGCAACTCTAGTCGATTCAAATATGGCAGAAGCTGATGCTCCACAAATAAAAAGAAGAAAAATCTTTCCGCAGATCTCACCGCCCAAATTGAATTCGGTGCTTAATGCGGCAAACGTTTTAGAAGAAAGTTTAGCGTGTTCATTGGTTTTGCTGAAAGTTACAAACAGTAACGCATCAAAATCAGCTAACTTTTCAACCACTTGCTTCTTGGAATTTGTGAGAAGTTGCGATGTCGCTGAACAACCAGCTGATATAAAAAATGAAGTATATTACTTCGGTGACATATTTGCTCACGGAATAAAGATATTAAAGAGCTTTTTAAAGGACCAGACAAATTTACCAGAGAGTAAAGCAGAATGTCTTTCACTAAGAAATCTTATCAGTGTTATTAACAATCTGGAAGGTTAGTAAACTGGTAATGATGGGAATTAGTTGGAAATACATAATTGATCTTCGGCAGGGGTGAACCTAGAGCGGATGCGGGTATTGCCGACTGGGAGTCTTATACCGACCACATAAAAGTACCGTAAACCGCTCTTAATACGGGAAAGTTTGTCCCTACAAATAAGCCATTTTCTTTTCTCATAATGAAAAAACTTCAAAATTTCACCGAAGACTTTTGAACTCAAAATAAAACCTAATACACAGGGATACAGACTAACTCATTTTTATTATATATAGCGCGTCTTTGCGAAGCAAAGGAGAGCTTATGCTATACCCCCGGCGTCATAGTCCAAGAACAGGGCTCTCAGTCTCACACCCCTTTTTGGGAATGGGGCCGGGGCCTTTAGAATTGGGAAAAAATAGCATTGTATTGTCTAAAATTGGGAAAATTTTCATTGTTTTATGCGTGAAGTTTTCATTGTCAGACCAACACAACTTACATGTGGTATTGTTATATTTTCAGAGGAATCCAGTCAGTATAAGCAGACATAGATCTAGCAGATAGTGAATCATAATAAACTTTATCAAATAATTGGGATATTAGATAATAACAAAACTATTTTTGTGTTTTGAGTTTTTCTTTCTTTCCTTTGAACTGGCAACTTCCCTATCTTGCCATTCTCAAACTGGAGACAAGACTGGGACCTAGCAAAAATATAACAACAGTATAACACTCTAGGTTTGAAGCATCTGTGAACTTAAGCATAATGTGAAGTTGAGAGAATGTGGACTGTCACAATGCAGAACATGACAAAACTTTCAGTCATGCAAGTACATAACACCCATGGTATGTCACTATCACTATACTAACTCTTGGATGTCCCGGTAATCCTGTTTATGATTTTGGATATGGCCGAAAATGTCTGTAAAAATCGATTCAGGTACGAAACTCAAATACAGCAGAATCATCCACAATAGGTGAAAACTCCGATCAAATTTTAGCATTGGTAGGCTTTAAATTAAAGAATAAGTCAAAATATTGTTCACCACCACAATATTGGCCCTTGAAGCAAAGAAAATATTAAAATATTGCAGCGAAAATCGCTAGGCTATTCGCCCTCTAATGAAAGGGAAGTAACTCTAAGAGTACGATAAAACCCGGTACCACTTTCCATTAACAAAACATGACGATCGTGATTGAAAATGTAATGGGTTCCCGATTTTTAAAGTTATAAATTATGGTTACATTATTAGTTTTAGGTGGTTTTTAATACATTTTGCATTGATGCAACTGCAGTATTCTTGGACCAAACAGGCTTAGTCAGATTGGGAATTTTTCGTCTGGAATTGGGAAAAAAACATACTTTTTGGCATTGGGAATGGGGCCGAATTTCGGCCCCAAATTTCTGTGATCGAGAGCCCTGATTAGTATGCGTTAGCGTACCCGTCAGCGTCCTCGTCGGCGTCCGTGATCAGGTTAACCAATGTTAACAATTGCGTTTAGCTCCATGTTCAACTCTGTATCTTAGAAACTACAGCAGCTACAATCATCATACTTGGTACATATATACATCCATATGACTGCAGCAGCTGCATGACACAATTGTATGTCCTTGACCTATATGTTACGGTTGACTGACTTTGCCATTTGGCACTGTTTTTAAGGCAAAATTTTTAGTTTTGATGAAACCTTTGACAGGAGAGACTTGATACTTGGTCAAATAGCATATCCCTATGATTGCAGCAGCTGCAGAGCTACATGTACCATGCTGACACCTGTGCCCTTGACCTTTGTTCATGGTCCAGTGATTTGTCTTATAATTCAAGCACTGTTTGATAGATTAACATCACATCTGGCGTAGTGGATCAGTCTGACATCCCGAATGACCTCATATTATTTATAGATCACTGTGACCTATATTTCATGGTTCGGTGATTTTGCCTTGTGTCTCCAAAGCTGTTTATAGATTAACATCATCTTTGGGAATTTGAGGTCACTCTAACATAAATTTTATCATTCCATGATTTGCTTCATAGTTTAGGTGTATTTAGTATGTATTCATCATATACCTGGGATAATGGCTCAGTCTGACACTGCAGATGACCTGATATATTTGTAGGTCTTTATGACTGTGAGAATCAGGGGTATCGGGACGTTTCGCGCCATGGACGTTTCGTCCCAGGACGTTTTGTCCCAAACAGGCCTAAAATCCGGGACGATTCGTCCCAGGACGTTTCGTTCCATTATTATTTTATTAAAGATGTGAAAAATAATTAATGATCAAAGTATTTTGGAAATATACAAAATTTCCATCAATTACACGGAACATATAATTAAATTCTGGCACACTAGGAGGTAGACTAGATTTGGAGACCAGAGGTACAGTACCATATCCCTAGGAGGTAGACTAGATCTGGAGACTAGAGGTACAGTACCATATCCCTAGCCTTCCTCAATAAGATAGGGTCTTTTTGCCGTCTCCCTGTGTCTTTTTGCTGTCACAAAGAATAAAAATTGGTATTGATATCAATTGGTAAATATTTCACTGATTTATAACACTTTTTCTTCACTTTAACATAATTTGGTTAGTATTTTCTCTAACTTAATGGGTCTCTGTGCTGTGTCTATGCAACTTTCTTTTGGCTTATGGGTCTATTTTGCCTCTTCTCTGCATCTTCCTGCTGCCACAAAATTGCTGCATAGCCTATTAAAAGCCTTTTTAATAGAAAAATCAAGCTGACATAAATTAATATCAACTATTTTAGGGTTTTTTAGGCACCCTATATAATGGGGCTTCAAGAAAATATGGGACGAATCGTCCCGGAATTATGGGACGAAACGTCCCAAGAAGGAAAATGGGACGAAACGTCTGGGGCGAAACGTCCTGGGACGAAACGTCTCTGGCGCGAAACGTCCCGCAGCCAGAATCAGGCACCCATATGGCGCGCTTTGTTGTCTTCTGACAACTCTTGTTCATAGAAGCAAGCTGGGCCCCTAAAAACTGAAACTTAGTCGCCCAGCCAGAAATTTAGGGGCCCACATTTAAAACATGGGAATCTTTTATTCAGAATCTGCGCGAGAATTGCGCCGATTCCGTAGGTAACGGGTCGTTTCGGCCCAATTCCCTTTCGGCCCCGGGTCGTTTCGGCCTTATTCCCGTTCGGCCTGGGTCGTTTCGGCCTGGGTCGTTTCGTCCCGATTTCCGGGGTGGGTCGTTTCGGCCCAATTTTAGCGGGTCGTTTCGGCCTGACTATTTTCCCATAGTTGTAATAGATAGAAAATGTGTCTTTATCCCAGTCATATCGATCTATCTATCTGGCCGGCATTATATCATATATCTATCTATCTATCTGAATGGCCTGCATATGTATGTATGTATGTATGTACGTATCTGGACTGCATATCTGTCTATCTATCCCTCTATCCGATGACAGGCGAGACACACCATTGTTACATCATTTGTTTTTCATTTAATCTCTAATTTTCCTTTGATGCCTAAATATCTTTATCGGTTGCCAATTAGTAATGTTTGTACTGTCACTGGTTCTTTAATTACCTATTTTCAAAATGTTTTAACTACCCTGTTTGCTCATTAATTCAGAGGTGTGAAAATTATTTCATTGTAAATAAGTTGTTGAAAGGCGGGATTTTAAAGAGAAAAGATTTCTTTAATTGCCAACGACAAGAAGAGATCGGATTTTTATTGTCTGGATGAATTTCTTTTACGCGCCGCCCACGAGGTACGGAACATTATAACCACAGGACCAATAGAACAATACAATACAATACAATAGAGTTTATTGGACTTAAACAGCACAACAGAACAAGACCACATGTGTTATATTTGTTATGGTTTCTTTAAAAATTGAAAAGAGAAAGAAAAAAAAAAAGATTATAAAAGAAAAGAAAAGAAAACAACTTTCTTAAAAAAGTAATAAAGAAAAGAATACCCCCCCCCCCAAAAAAAAAAAAAAAAAAAAAATACATGAATAAAAAAAAAAAGGTTGGCAAAATGATGTCAGTCGGTAATGAATGAGGAAAAAATACTTTATTTTTCACAACAAATTCCGATTCACATCAAGTCCTAGTCACACCTGCACGTGGTGCCAGTTGGAAACATGGTTATAAGTCTACTGTTATTTAAACTGTTGGCTTAAAATGCATGCCGCTAACGTGACAGGGCAAATTAAATATAACAACTTGACTTTGATAACATAATTTCTGTTGTTTCAGCGTAATTATTTCTTCCTCTAGTATAAGTAGTTCCTATTTACACTTAGCCTAGCAACTTGTGCCAGTGAATTTGGTCTCTTTTACGGACAGCAACTTTGCCATTTTCATTTTGGCCTCCAGTCTTAGAAAGGGTGCTAGTTCTTTCATTTAAAGGTCACACTTCTTACAGATTTTCCATAAATAAATAATTAAGGCCGAAACAACTCACCTATAAAATCGGGCCGAAACGACCCACCATTGAAATTGGGCCGAAACGACCCACCAAATTGGGCCGAAATGACTCACCCCGGAAATCGGGCCGAAACGACCCAGGCCGAAACGACCCAGGCCGAAGGGGAATAAGGCCGAAACGACCCGGATTATTTCCGTAGGCTTTGTAGTAAACCCTCCTTTCTTCATGGTTTTGTTTCCTTTTAGCAACCGGGTGTGAAACACCAGTGATGTATCGCCATATTACGCGCGAAAAATCTATAAACGGTTCAGATTTTTAGCTGACAAATTCGTCTATCTATCTATCTTCCTTTACGAGGAGGCGGTCATGTTGTTTCTCGATAGTGAGTAAAATCCAACACACAAGTATGACGGAACACCGAATATTCATAGCCGATATCGGCGCGGAAGTTAGCAATACCCTTAAAGGTGGCGGATTTTACTCCAAGCCGAAAACACGCCAGACTAGTCTTATCATATATGACCAACAAGATTTGAGGTCATACACCCAGTAATCAGACATTTTATAAACCTCCAGCGAAGAAAACCGAACATCACCGCGGATGGTATTTCTCCAGCTATCGCGTAACTGCCATATTTTTAGAATCAAGTTTTATCACTACTCACTAGCATTACCGCTGAGATATATCATATTAGGACACGAACTGAAAACATGAGAAATGTGCTTTTCTTTTATATATCCATGGTTTTACTGAGCTGATAGAAAATTTTGGCACTTTTAACTGTTTTGTAGCTTTGATTTTAATTCATTAATGATTATAGTTTTTAATTTAATATTTCTTAACTGCCATAGAAACGTAAATATGATAGCGGGGCATAGTTTTAAACATGGAATGAAATGGATGAGATAGTCAACATTCCTATGGCTACAGTCCGGGGCTACAGTATGTCCCCAGAGCTTGGGGTGTTACTCGTACTGAACGGAATTTATCGCCTTGAGGGCAAACCAACTAAATGCCATCCCAAATCCATGGAATGAAGCAGAGAACATTGTCCATTCCATTCCACTTCATAAAATAGCAGTTCAAAGTTTAAACTATACCGATTAATTAGACCTCATAAATAACTTAACAACTGACATTTATTCCCGAAAATTTGCTACAAAACAACACCTGTTGTACAAATCAGGTCGCAACGCGAAAAAGTGGCTTAGCGTCATGGTATGAATGGTTTAATAATATTGTAGAGTCAGCCAACCTGTGCAAACCACCACAAAATTATTTCGAAAGAATGGAGGGTATGGTCACATAGTGTAACCCGTGCTAATCCAGGGTTTTCCCGGACTCAAGATTGAGAGTCTCAGACTCCCAAAATGATGTCTGGGACTCTCAAAAAATAATCTTGAGGGTCCTATAGGACTCTCAAAAATTGAGAAGGAAATTACAGTTTAGTTGATTTTGATTTATAAATAGATGTTTTAGAAAACTAATTATAGCTTACATGTGCTACTGCTTTGAATCTAGATTTGATTTTTTTTTCATTTCAGTTGTTTATTAGTTCTCTTAATCATTATACAGAGTTATGTTTTTATATGGGACTCTTACAATTTGCACTAGGACTCTCAAGCCCCAAAGGCGAGAGTCCCTAGGACTCCTATAGTACAAAGCCGAGGGAAGACCCTGCTAATCTGATTCTTCTTAGTTCTAGCAAGACAAATATCTATTTTTCTCACAAGGCCCCATATCGATAAACCACGGTTTTGTCTGTACTTCTAGCAGACAATTTTTATAATCTGCGCAATGAGAATGCGCAGTAGCCCGCACAGAAAATAATGTGTGCAGGATTTACTGGGTACCTCACCTATAATCGCAGCCATTGCGTAGGTTTAGGGGAGGTAACTACCACACTACACGCCAGACACTCACCGACAGCTTACGATCGCAAACTGGGCGACTATCATTTCAATTTTAGGCGCCCACCCGATTTTTTACTCGCAGTGGGCGAGTGGGCGACCGCTAGTCTGTATGCCTGATACAGTGTTCAGATACGTTTCTTACAGATTTTTTTGATTTTATAGCCATCCGATCAATCATAAGGTTCTAAATTCGATATACTCAAGTTTTCCAGTACTCAGTTTACTTATTCGATCTTTGCTAGGATAAACACACGAGTGTATCAATACAATTTTAACGATAAGTTGTGCTTCATATGTAGCTAGGCCTAGTCGGTAATAGACGCAGTATCAGAACCATCGTCGGCTCTTACCGACCATAGAAATAATATGGTCATTTTGTGTAGCTATAGTGGGAAAAGTTACAGCAAAATAAAAGCCATCTCCTGGAAATTCTAACAAAGTGGCATTTGAGCGTCTGCATGTCTACGTAGTCAGATGGGAGTCACCTTTTTTTCTTGCATAAGCAGTTGTAAATTCAAACTGCTAAAAGGACCGTCTCATATGGGTCTGTACTGTCTGCAATTTTGCCAGCAATTAGTGATACATCGCTCTATTGTTCAATGCTTTGAAGTATTGCAGTTTGCACTGAGCAACGCTTGAAATGCAAGTACCTCGGCCATCTTGAAAATGGTTGAAAATGGTGGAATTTTTCAGGGCAATGTTATATTTGCACTGCCACATTGCTGACTGGGCTTTTGCAAAAAATGGTGCTTGTATCGTTATTTAAACTATTTAGCCATTTTTGGCTCTAATTCACTACACCAGCATTCTGAGGTTGACATGTACACACTTTAAATGTGAATGGACACACTGTCAGGTGAGGCAACGCTGCAGTTTTCATTTATGTCTCCCTTCTCAATGGGTTAGACTCTTAAAGAAAGCATTTGCAAATTATCCTAATTAAGAGCAGACCCTTTTTAAACAGCTCCATCGCTAGGAAAAGAAACAGGAAATCTTATATGTAGTCTTCGTTTCAAAACATAAATAAGTGGAAAATAGGTAGGTGTATTTTTGGCTTCACTAGTTCAGTGTTATTTTTCATTTTTTTTTTCAAGAAATAAGAGAAATGTTCGGTAAATACCCGCAGTAACTGGCCGGTACACCCTCCCATGGTCGGTAATTCACGCCGACCATCATGCCACAAAGTAGTCATTCCGCTGCTTAAATGATCGAGCACACTCTTATTTGTGATACCAGTCTTTGCTACACTGCCTATATATCCGATTATTCTGGCTACCTACCGAATGTTCCTCAGTAGAAGCAGGGAATTGTACAATTCCCTGGTAGAAGAGTTTGAGAGTAGCGAAAGCTTAAATACATGTAGTCGGTTATACCTGCACCCGCACTAATATTTTGTTGAAGTTGAAGCAAACATTGTGTCAAGGACTCTTAGAAAATCGCAATGCCCCGATCAAGGATCGAACCTGGGACCATGCGATCTATAGGCGAGCACTCTTACATGTCGCTATAAAAGCCGGCTTGTACCGCAAGGCAGTACAAGTGGATGATATACCTAACCATTACCCTGTGTCATTCTCCCCTGCCATATTGAATTCGTCCTCGAGTTCTCGGGAGTACAAGAATCACTGGGAAATGAGACAAGTTCTTATGCACCTGTGGGTCATTATGTTGGGAGCCATTTGTCACAGACTCTTAAAAAATCTCAGTGCCCCAACCAAGGATCGAACCCGGGACCATTCGATCTAAAGACGAGCACTCAACCACCTCGCTATAAAAGCCGGCTTGTACCGCAAGGCAGTACAAGTGGATGATATACCTAACCATTACCCTGTGACAATTGTTTTCAGATATGTAGCTGAATGCATCCACCTCCACGGGAGGTCACTCTAATATGGAAAGCTCTGTCCCCTGCCGCCATTTTTACTAAGGGAACAATATTTTTGTGGCTTCCCTTTTCCTTCCCTGGAAAGAGAACCCCTTCTAAATAGGGCCAACTCTTAAAGAATATGCTCCTGCAGGAGTAAATTTCTTTTTTATAGAGTTGACCCTGATTGGACAGGGAGGCAAAAAGTTTCAGAGTTGCTCCCCACTAAATCTACCAATGAACTGTTCCTCCTAAGAACAAACGGGAAAATGTTGATGCCTCGACTTCGGTCCTCCTCTTGGCTACAGTACGCCCCTGCTTGGTGTAAGGCAACTGACTTCTGTTTAAATAAATCGAAATCGATTTTTAAAACCATACTATTGATGCCGAAATCTACTAGCTACCTCCATGTGGACAGGGAAGACTCTGATCAGACTGGGCGGATGTTCTGGCGGTTCTGAGTGCGCTGGTCACACAACCACTTTGTTGGTTTTGTTTTGTGGCGGCTCAATTATATTGTTTGCATATATTTTCAGAAATTACTAAGAGACTGTCAAAAGTGTCAAAAGGACAAGTGCGCAACAAAGAAGAGAGAGAAACACTTTGGACCATAGAGCTGGTAGATCATCTTTTGAAAGAGTTAGCCGTGAATCAGTCATATGTCATTGATCACCATTACAGGAAGAAAACAGACAGATGTTTATGTGGTGAAGATATAACTGGACAGCTCGGAGATTGCAGCATAGGTAATGTATACATTATTTGGTAGAGTGTTTAGCTATTTATTGGTCAACCCTCATAATTTTGCTTAATGTATCATATTACATTAAGCGAAATTATTTATTGGTCAACCCTCATAATTTTGCTTAATGTATCATTTATTGGTCAATCCTCATAATTTTGCTTAATGTATCATACATTAAGCAAAATTGTGAGGGTTGACCAATAAATAGCTAAAAACATTTGACACATACTAACTCCCCAGGGATAGTTGACATTCGGGTTGTTTTGGTACTGTCGGGAAACAAATTCCGTGATAGAATCATTTGTGTATACGTCACAGGCGATGCGCCAGTTTTCGAAGGTATCATTACTGCGTAAAACGGGTATTTTCGTTTCTTTCTTTTATATCTCTTAGAATTGTAACTCGACGCCGTGCCCATCATATGCGGCATAGAATTGGCTTTCTACCAGTGCCTCCGTTTTCTCAAAAAGCTTTGTTATTATTTAGAACATTTTTCACAAAGTGCTGAAAATGTCCGAAGTAGGTTTCACGGACGTCACCGAATTGCGATCGGAAATCAGTTTTATTCCAGTTTATCGATAAGTCAGCATTGCCCTCAGTCATACCTAATAAGCCTATCATATATTGTATACAATACGCCCTTTTTCGTCTTCGAAAAGCTGTTATCCAGTTCAGAATTATCAAATGATGGGTATCACGGACGGACGCTCGTGAGAAAAACTGAGGTAGCTATCACGGACCGTATACACAAATTGATAATGAGTGGCGAGTGATGAACGATTCGCATGTAAGTTTGCAGTCCAACGGTTAAAATTCTGAAATAAATGAGAAACGTGGTTCAAGTTTGAAAACAAAAATATACTTTTTTACATATGAATTAGAAGTACATGTACTTCACGCACTGAATATTTTGTAAGTTTATGAATCACAACGGAATCTTCAGCAAGGGCTGTGCGCAAATAAAACCGGGTTAACCCCCCCCCCCCCCCCCCCTCCCCAGCTGTAATTTATTACTAATCGTTCCAATCCGTTTATTCTGTTGTGGTTTATTATTGTTTGTTGTACTTCTTGCGTTGAGGTAACATGGTTGGCTGTCCGCTTTGCTTTCTGTTGTTTTTTTTTTGTAGTTCTAAAATTATAGAAAATGGGTAAAATAGATGTTTTATATATTTTATGTGGCTCTTTGGTTTAACTTGTTTGATTAAGAACCGCAACAAAACCTAGGGTGATGGTGATGCGCGGAAAAAAAAGGTCTAAGCCCCCTCCCCCCACCTTCACCCCAACACACCGCCTAATACTTAGTGCCCACTGTTCAAAGGCGGCCCTTCTGTTGTGGTTAACTGTTATTTTCATTGTTGCCTTAGCCTTGAGGCAACCGGCTGGGAAAGAGCTGGCCTCTTGGCTTTCTTGTTTTGTGTTTCACCTTTATCGGTTTCCTTTCGCATTTTTGTGTTTAGGACAGGATGTGTAAATCGCTTGTGCTGCTTACTGATCATTGTCTTCTCATTTACCTTGCGAGTGAAAACATGTTACTGTCAGTGATAGCTCCCCTCCCCCAGCAAACTTTCCCCACGGAAAAGTGGATCATATCATAGTAAAATTCCTCACCACTGTAGTAGAAGTTCCCTGTTTGTATATAATGGAGTTCGCTCCCTGTCCTCTCTCAATAGTGAGGTCAAATGTTAAAACAGAACTGAGAAGTATAAAAAAAAAAACATCTGAAAAGGCCAGATCCCAGCAGGCACATGGCGTTGAAATGACGTCGTTCTGACGTCGATGCGACGAAATGACGTCCCATCGACGTTAATATGACGTCATTTTGGCGTCATGTACCTGCTGGGGATACTTGCTTCAAGAGTGGATTCATTCGATCATTTGAGCTGTTTCGAGCCGTCTCCTAGAGAAAAAAGAGAGAAGGGTACTGATAAGATAGACGACAGGCCGCTATCATCCCGCACCTACTGCAAGCACAGGAGGCTGTTGCCCTAACTGAAATTGGATCTACCCAGTTGAATTGCTATTTATTCATCAAAATGCCGATGGATATTAATGACGCACGCACGCACGCACACACACACACTACTGGTAGCTTATGCAAACTCGGCCTATGGCGGTGTATATGTGCAATCGGGTCAGTACTAGTTAGCGTATATCTCCCACATACTGCTCAACTTTGATGTACATCATTGTCGTTGATTCGATCTTGACAACACCTTAAGCAAGATGAGTTAATTTGCCTAATAAGTTTACTCGATTTCAAATATTTCGGCCTACATAAAATACTAAAGCCTTCTTTAGTTTAACAAAATACACATGAAAACTTTAGCTTGCGCGACTACTTAACAGAACTTTCATATAAAACCAGATGCAACGACAGTTCTTGAAACTATGGAAGCGCACACTATCTTGCATTACGTACGTACCACTCGCAAAACTGTACGCAACAGACTATACAAAGTACAAATCCTGTCCTCTATAAATCGCCAGGCCAGGACGAGCCATACCCTCCGGAAACTGGAGACTCCCCCCCCACACACACACACCCACACACACCCACACACACACAAAACACACCCCAACACACATGGTCAAGAAACCGCATATTGCAAACCTGACCATAGAAATGTTCATTCATACTGGTGAGAAACCCTACAGATACTGGGACCTAGCAATGCTACCACGGAGACATCGTTTATCGCCTAAACTGTGACAATACCCATACTCACACCCTCAGCAAGACGTACTAAAAGGTTTGTGAGGTTCCAATTTTTTTACCGCCACTTTTGTGACTTTCTGTTCGCTTCAATGTACGACCAAACTCTTCAAAAATATGAGGTCTACCATATTAAATGACAGAATCTGATCTTAAAGGAGCAAAGTCTTTCCTTCATGAGTTGAACGCTCAATGGAAAGAATTTGCTTCTGGAGGAGAAAATGCTTGACTCTAAGAGTTGAGCCCGCTTAAAAGAAAATCAAAACTGAAAATGGCACAGTTGCCTTCCCTGACAGTGAACCCATTCTTCCCAACTGCAAAGCCTCCCCCCCCCCTCACCTTTTTTTGCGAAGGGAAACAACTTACATGACTTTCTGTTATCTTCACTGGACGACAAAGCCTTTCAAAAATGGAGTCCACTATTAGAGGAAGGAGCAAATTCTTTCCTCCTAGTGTTGAAGACCACTGTAAAGAGAGGCAAAAAATGATTTCCCCTGACAGCAATACTCTTAACCAGAATGGTCCTCATTCCCCTACTTCCCGGAAATACAAAAAAGACAATTCGCCAAATCGCTGAGAAGCACAATGGAGAATACGAAAAGCATCGCCACCTGGTGGCAACTATTCATACCTAAGAAATCGTAACTCCGGTACCTAATCTCTTTGTCTACACGACATATGAGACTGTTTTATCCATGCATTTTATTTATCAAGGGGTTATAGTAAATATGTATTTAAAGTCCAAGACTGTGACTTGAAATTAGTTTACTCTCTTTCGGCCCAAGGTCTCTTTTTCACTTAAAAGCTACATCTGGCTCGACGCCATTATAGAGCCATAATGTTCGATTACAGAACCAGACTGGTCTTTTAGCGTTGAGCAAGATATAGTTTTCAAGTGTGTTTTGTTTAACTAGTAATCGAAGGTCTTAGGCAAAAAAAGAAAGCACCTTATATCAAGTGTTGTATACTGCTTTTCCTTTGAGGTTTTTGAATCCATTTGAGTTGTCTTGATTTGCACAAAATCCATTTGAGTTGTCTTGATTTGCACAAAAAGCGGTGGGGGTGGGGGTGGGGTGGGGGGGGGAGGGGGCTTGAGGTTAACGCCCGTTCATGATGTCTTTCACGTGACTTTGCTCGAATGACTGATAAGGCTGATGGTCCTGTAGTTCCAGCAGAACTGTTGGTTGCCTTGTCAGTGATTATAAAAATAGGGTATTGACTCCGTGAAGTTGGCCAGGTCTTGTGACAGGTCTTTGTTAAAACGTCGTTTATGGTCTCTCTACCTACTTGAACAAGATACAAGAAGTTTATTACGAATTTTTGGCCCACATAGGAGCACCTACAGAAGGTAATAGGTAATAGAGGAACTAAATATAATCAAGGCAAGAAATCCAAATGACATATCATATCAGGAACAAAAAGACGGATGTGCACACTTATGTAATACAACTACAATTTGAGGTGGAAGGGCCCACTTTCAGGGGGACAAACTGTCATTTAGACAGCTGCTTCCCCTCCCGGAGCCAATCCTCTCATATGGAAAGAATTTGTTCCCATAGGAACAAAATCCTCCACCGAGAGCAGAGCCCCTTGAGAAGGGCTGCGACAGTTACGGAAACAGACAGGAAGTCACAATAAGTCACCCTCTGTAAAAAAAAAAAAGGCAGAAAAAAAGAGACATGGAAGCGCACCCTTCCACCTTACATGCCATGGGCAACGACAGACCTCCCGGTTTTCATGTAAAGATACAAGCGATATGTTCACTGACCATCTGCTAATAAAACCACATCAATTCCTATCCACGTATGACAGATGTAAGTGTAAGTAAAACCTGGTAAACACTTTCAAGGTGAATGGGTCCATCTTCATGGGAAACAACCCTGCCTTCTTTTTCCTCCACACACCTTTAGGAAGCAAAACTCCTAAAGGGAAGAATTTGCTCCCCAATGAGCAAACCTCCCCTCAAGAGTACATCCAAGCTGGAGGGGTTCCACTAAAGGGAAAACATACAGGAAGCCACCTAAGTATTTCCCCTTTGTAAAAGTGGCAGAAGAATATATAGGTGCACCCACACACCCTAAATGCCATAAGCAGTGATAATCACTTTAACCGAGAAAAATAGTGGCACAAGTGGTATGCTTTACGTTTTAATACGCCCGTTTTGAAAAAACGGACGTATTATGTCGTGGCGTTGTCCGTCCGTCCGTCTGTCCGTCTGTCCGTCCGTAAACATTCTTGTGCGCGCCATAACTCAGTAACCATTTGGGATATCTTCATGAAATTTGGTAGGCATATGTATTAGGTCGGGGGAACGTGTCGCGTACAAGAATGGTTGCTCCCCCTTCCTTAGTTTCCAAGTTATGCCCCTTTGATTAATTTTTTCCCTGCAAGTCTTGTGCGCGCCATAACTAGATAACCGTTCGGGATATCTTCATGAAACTTCATAGCAATGTGTATGGAGTCCCAACGATGTGTCGCGTTTAAAAATGGCTGCTCTACCTTTCTTTGTCTTAGAGTTAATCCCTTTCATTAATCTTATTGGCTATTTTGTGTATATTACAAAAAATATATTTTCAGGGGAGGATAGTAGAACAAAAAATGGTTCATCTAGTATAATTAGGTTATTTCCCTTTCCCTTGTTCTGCTTTGACAAGCAGCTTAAACAACAGTATTTGAGGTGTTAAATATCTAAATAATGTTGCAGTCATTATACCCCTGCTTTGAAAAAGTGGGGGGTATACAGGTTTACATCTGTCCGTCTGTCCTTCCATCTGTCCGTCTGTCCTTCCGTCCCCTTTTAATCAAATTTTTCATCAAAGATTTCTTCACAACCATACAAGCCAGACTGGCATATTTGGCATAAAGGTTGATGACGACATGTTGTACTGTGGGATTGAGAACCAGCCTTCTTCTGCTTATTCTTCCCTGTATTTGTCCAATTCTCTTTCTTTCCATACTTTGAATAATGAAATTTTACGTCAAAGATTTCTCTACAACCATGCAAGCTAGAGTAGTCATATTTGGTATGCAGGTTGATGACGACATGTTGTATCGTGGGATTGAGAACCAGCCTTCTCCTGCTTATTCTTCCCTGTATTTGTCCAATATTCTTTCTTTCCATACCTTGAATAATAAATTTTTTCGTCAAAGATTTCTCCACAGCCTTGCAAGCTAGAGTAGTCATATTTGGTATGCAGGTTAATGATTACTTACTGTATCGTGGGATTGAGAACCAGCCTTCTCCTCTTTTTCTTCCCTGTATTTGTCCAATTTTCTTTCTCTCTTTACTTTGAATAATGTAATTTTTTGTAACAGATTTCACAGCAACCATTCATATTTGGTATACATGGTAACAATGATTTCTCTCTCTCTCTCTCTCTATGCTTTTTGTTACGAAAATAACACCATTTGATGTTAGCAGTTAAGCGGGGGTATAGTCGGATTCGCCAACAGTTCTACTTAATTATAGAGTGGTTGCCTCTGTTTGTCTGCCTGTGTATCCTTTTGTAAACAATTTTGTTCATTCTGCAACTCCTTTAGGACATTGAAACGGGCGTATTATGCGCCGCTTGCGAAGCCCTTGTTCCTTCAAGGCATAAACTATTGCCAATAACACAAACTAAGTATTTGAGATTACAAATCTAATCCATAGTTACGTGACAAGGGCACTTTTATTACTGTAAAACACTTATATTTGGCGGTCACTTTATTTTGGCGATATTGGCGGAAAAGAAAAAAACCGCCAAATTAAAATGCCGCCAATTTAAACTATATCATAAAAGGAAGGGCTGCAGTTAGTGTAAAGTTCAGTCCCTCCACTCTTCCATGATATCAAAGCTAATCCAAATAAAACAGAAGATCTCAAACAAACACGCCGGGAATAAGGGAGTATGTGTAAAAATGCTTAATTGACATGTCACGCTACTTAGTACCCAAGCCGAGTTGATTACATCAGAAGCAACACAAAATATTTTCGCTATAAACATTTCATTTATAACAAGACATGCATAATAATATACATTCACAAGCATAAATGAAGAAATGACAATGTACAACCTGGTCTCAATTTGAACTGTTGATAACGGCAGCAAACACCGATTGATTGTTATTAATTATTACAATTATTATTATTATCATTATTTTCAGAAATCACAATTCCGCCAAAATAAAAATCCGCCAAAAGGTCCATTTATAAAAACCGCCAAATTTTGCTGCCGCCAAATATAAGTGTTTTACAGTATAACAATCATGAAGGTGCCTGAGTACTACCTAGGTAAACCACCCTGCCATTCTCAATTTTTGCCTCCCCTCACCCAACAGATCAGCCCATGAAGGAAATAATTTGCTCTCCAAGAAGCAAACTCTGCCCCTCAACAGCTGATCCTAGTGGGATGGGGCTTTGCCACACACAGGTAAACCGGATGTCACCAGGATAGTCCCCCTTTTATAAAAATGGCGGAAAAATATCTAGAACAACCACACACCAACAAAGACAAAGCGACGATGCAAGAGTTACTGACATATTAGAGAGTTCATGCGACACCATATGATAAAACATGAAATAATATGCAAGGGCAACCCCTTCAAGGGAAGCAACACTGCCATTCATTTCAGCCGCCCCTTTTTCATAGGGTCAACTTTTAGAGGAAAGAACATGATACTCCCAGAGCAAATTCCTTCCCCCAAGATATCTCTGAAGGGTTACAGCAACCAGAAAAGCAAACAGGAAGCCAGAAAATTTACTTCCCTGAAAACATGGCGGAAGAATATAGAGGTGAACAAGTTCTGCTGGTATATTTTCAACTCCGCAGGCTGACTTCTCCTTTAGCACTACTGCTAAATACTCCAATCTCAACTGCCTCAATCGGTTATAGATCTTCTTCTAGGTGCTGATTGCATTCCAGGGGCCGGTTGTTCAAAACTAACGATGTCACTAGTTAACGTTTCGATAAAATTTGGAAGGTTAATATCACAAATATGCCAATATTTCTTGTTGAAAAAATGTGAGAAGCTTTTGCACAGTTTATCAACAAAAATATCAGCGCATTGGTTATAAAGGAGAAGAACTAAATAAGCTACTAGCTTCCGTTCTCATCCTGATTAGTATTGTATCTTGTAAAATATTGTATATCTACAGTTTGTTGAAATAAAATATGTTTAAACTAAAGTAGTAAAACACTTAACGAGTTGACCTCTTAACGAGCTCGTTAGGCTAACGATGCTTTGAACAACTGGACCCAGAATTGCATTGTCGCCCTACTTTCATGATTTTGTTATTGTATAGTTCTGAACAATATTCTGTCCATCTACTGAGAACCTCTTCTTTTCTTCTGCTAAACATTTCGCAGACGTCCTGGATGGTGGATCTACCATATTTTCTGACGTAAGATCATTCACTAGCTGATACCTCTCCTACTGCTGTTTTCGGGCAATTTTTGATATGGCCTCGAGACCTATCCAGGCTTTATTACTTTCTTTAGGTACTTCTGAATCCTCTTGTTAGCTTCCCTGTGTGCTTTTGCTCCTGTTGATTTATACTGCATCTTCTTTAAACCTCTCCTTTCATCACAGAGGTCAAGAAAATCACTGGTGACCCAGGGCTTTTTATATCGACGTTCCTTCCAAAGTATCTCACTGGCTATGTCAGTCACTTCTGTATCGTAGATGGTAGTCATTCATCCGACCGCTAAGTGGTGCAAGTTTCCCACCTATTGTTGATTGAAATGTGCATGTCACGTCTTGGTCTCTAAATTTCTCAAGGTCAAACATCAGACTTGGCTGAGATGGCTTTCTTGCCTTCTTTAGACGAAATCGGAAAGTCATCATCACCAGGTCACAGTCAAGCCCTATGTCTGCTCCAGGAGAGCTCCTTGTCCCATGGATGTTACTCCTGGTCGGAAACGCTTCTTCACCAAGAAATAGTCAGTCTGGTAGTGGTGCTTCTTGTCTTGGATGTACCATGTTCATCTTCTGAATGGTTTTTAGGGGCTGTACTACGTAGATTGTTTAAGAGTACAAACTCTAGGAATCTGTAGACCTCTCTCATTTGTCTCGGAATTGCAGCAGGGTCTACAAACATTTTCTCAGTCAGCCTGTGAATCCCTTCCAACTCTAGCTTTCTAGTCCCCTGTTACAATCAGAATGTCCTTCTGCGGTGTTTGGTCTATGAGTTCCTGGAATTGCTAATAGAAATCGTCCACCTCGTTGTCACTTTGTCCAGATTTTGGTGCATACACCTGCATGATGGTGATATTGAAAGCAGCTGCTATCAAGCGGATTGACATTAGACTGCTAGAAACTGGTCGGCAACACAGTGGCTGTTCCTTACCGTTTCGATCTGAAAAATACCAGTAGCAGTTTTTCAGCCACCCTTATTCTTGACAAACTACAGGCTGATATTTTGACAGATGGCTCCGTACCATTAATATTATGCATGGCTATATCTCAGCCTATGAAGTCACATAATTATAGAGCTGAGATAAAAAAAGAAAATCGTCACTTGTCTACCGTCCGTGAAGGCTACCTCGTTTTTTCTCACGAGCGTACGTCCGTGATACCCATCATTTGATAATTCTGAACTGGATAACAGCTTTTCGAAGACTAAAAAGGGTTTATTGTATACAATATTTGATAGGCTTATTAGGTATACCTGAAGTTAATGCTGACTTATCAAGAAATTGAAATATAACTGATTTTCGGTCGCAGTTTCGTGACGTCCGTGATACCTACCTCGGACATTTTCGGCACTTTGTGAAAAATGTTCTCAGTAATAACGAAACTCTTTGAGAAAATGGAGGCACTGGTAGAAAGCCAATTTTATGCCGCATATGATGGGCACGGCGTCGAGTTACAATTCTAAGAGATATAAAAGAAAGAAACGAAAATACCCGTTTTACGCAGTAATGATACCTTCGAAAACTGGCGCATCGCCTGTGACGTATACACAAATGATTCTATCACGGAATTTGTTTCCCGACAGTGGGTAAGCTGCAGGCATTTTTCTGAAGGTAAATCATATTCTTCAGCTTTCATTTTGTTACCCGACATATTTCCATGCCATGGATATACGTATAGCATTAAAAACATTATTCACAGTTAGGTGCAGTTCTTTCTATAACAGCTTTATTTATGTCCCTGCGACGATAGTCAAGGGTACACTGTACAGGACACAGGTTTGATCCAATTTTCATGAAACAGTGTTAAGCTCTGTAATACAAATGAGCTTAACACAAAGTTTGAGTCAGTCTTCATGATAATTTGTCAGAATGTTAACTTGCATAAAATATAAGCTATGTTTGAAACTGGATCATCATAGTCATGTCAGGTCAAAAAAGTCTTCCGAGACTTTCTACCTGTCATTGTTTCCTGCAAGTGTGAAAAACATCCAATTAAAATGAGCAAAAAAATGTGGAGACACGATTTTCCCCACACAAACTCTATAGGAACGCTCAAGGGCAACTACCTTTGCAATGGAAAATTGGATCTGGCCGAATTTCTAACACATCTGATCTCTTTTTAATTGCCCTTGAATGCTTGAAAAGCCCAATTTTACCTTCTCACAGGCATAGCCCATTTTATTTAATTGGATCATCAGAAAAGTTGCTAATAACTAGGATAGGCATAAAATCTTGGACAAAGACAAAATGTTAATTCTCATAGACAAATGCTTCCACAAAAATGCAGGCTGGAACTCAGGTGAGATATTGTTTCCCTTTGGGTGGCTTGTTTTTAACCCTTTTGCACTCAGAATTGCCAAAAAGAGTTGTTGCTGTTCTGAGTGCAGTAGGCAGAGCTCCAGATAAGAGGGGGTATTTGTTGATAATTAGGGATAATTTTTGTTAATTCTGGATAAAAACATATGTTGTGACCCCTTATCTGAACCGTCTCGATGAGACGGTTCAGATGAGGGGTCACAATATATGGTTTCAATGAGAAATAAAGAAAATTATCCCTCAATTATCATCAAATACCCCTCTTATCTAGGGCTCTGAGTAGGGTTAACATGTTGATTATGTATATATTTGCAGGCAATACAGAAGTTTGGCATGGGAGTGTGGACATTTTACTGGGACATTCACAAGATATTGCGCTAAGTGTTGTCACTGATGAAGATGAAGATCCCACAGAAAGTGCCAGATCTCCATCTGAAATAAAACATGACCCTGACTTAAAAAGTTACTATTCTCAAATTTTAGCAGAGACAATCGTGTTTTCACTGGTTCAGAAAAAGTATAATCCCCAATTCGAGAATTTCCTGATACCTACAATCGGAATCTCTAAGAAACATTTAGTGTTCTTCTTCTATGATGCTGAGCATGACATACTTCTTGAAAGTTCAGGTTTCAGTTTGATTACACAGTGTTATGGAGAGCAGCAGATGATACCCTATAGAACTATTTTGGCTTTGTGGCTGACCATCAATTACAGATATTTTTGTACAGGAATCACAGAGACAATGAAAACAAGGGGCTTCACAGCTGATTTCTTTAAGGGTGTAAATGAAGATAAAAAGCATGTTTACCTTAACAATCTGAAAATTGGTGGTTGTCAATCAGAAGGAGCTAAGTACCCCAGTGATTACCTTTGGCCACAGAGTGATGGCCCTCTGTATGCAAACAAGTCTAAACCTTACAAACCTTGGAAATAAAAAGCTACCCGTAATGTACATACGTATTGGGACACTTAAAATGATTAATTTTCCATTTTCCCAAATGGAAAATTAATTTTTCTAGGTGTCCCAAAATTTAGGCACATTATGGTAAAAGTTAGCTCACTTGAACACTTAAACTAGACTCTTTCACAGCCTTACAATATAAAATTCTGCCTAACAGATATAGCAGTGGAACAGTCTACACTTAAACGACAAAATATCTGGCGAACCAGTTGAGCTTGGGATTATGATATTGACATGCATATTGTAACCCAAAATTTTGATGACCTGGTTAATTTTTCGCAACATTCCATAAATAGTTTGCTGTATTATTAACTCAGCTGAGCCGTAGAATCACTGTGAGCTCAGGGCCTGACAAATCCATTGTCTGGTTGCCCGGGACAAGTTAAAATTTTTGTTGGGCAAGTAAGATATTTTCTTATTTGCCCAGAAAGATGTAAAGCTATATAGCAAAAATCAATGCATTTCAGCATTTTGTTGTAGAATCTCTGTACCGGACAAGTAGGTCAAATTTTGATTAGAGCTGTGGCATGAGAAAACCAACAAAGTGCTTGTGCGCCTAGCACAGACTCAGATCAGCCTGGGCATCTGCCCAGTCTGATCAGAGCCATGCTTGTGCACTTTAAGCGTAGCTAATTGTATAAGCTACTCTATGCCAACAGCGAAGACTTTGATTAGACTTGGCTGATACCCAGGCAGATCTGAGTTTGCGATTGGCCCACAACCACTTTGTTGGTTTTCTCATGTCACAGCTCATTTGTCAAGCCCTTTGTGCTTATATACCCATGGCTCCATCATCATTTGTTGGTCATCCATCAACATTTTCAAGCATTTTCTCAAAAACCAATAGACCGATTGAAATTAAATTTCATATGTAACCGCCTTGGTTCAGTGGAAAGACAGTTTATATAAGTGGCCCTGGTCATATGAACAAGATGGCCGCCATGCCCATATGTTATAAATCTTAAAAAAATCTTTCTCTCAAAAGGATGATGGCTTTGAAGACTGGTATGCAGCATCGGGTTCTCGAGTACCACCAAGTTTATTCAAACTGTGACCCTTGGTTGACCTTGACCTAATTTACAACAAGGTCAACTTAGGTTTCTCCTGCTTTCACATGGGAATGTTCTTAAAAAGTGTTGTTGTTTTTTCAGAAACAATTAAAAGTCTATGATATAATAATTGATAGGAATTGTTCAGCAAATGAGTACGTGAAGACATAGCTTACAAAAGGTCCAGAGCATTCTTTGAGGTTTGTCCAAAGTGACAGAGGTTTCAAAAATTGAAACATAGTTTCATATGAAAGCCATATGGAACAAGGAAATGAAAATTTACTCAACTGTCTAAGATGACCATCATGCCCATATATGGAAAAAAAAATAAAAAATTCTTTTGCAGAACTGAAAGGCAGATGACCTTGAAACTTGGTATGCAGCATGAGGTTCTAGAGTAGTACCAAGTTTGTTTAAATGATGATCCTGGGTTGACCATGACCTGTTTTATGGCAAAGTCAACATTGGTATCTCATGGTTGCCTAAACTGTGGATTTCTCAGAAACTGATTATGTCTAAGGTATACTGTTTAACTAAGTGTTTTGATTGAGTAGATGAACACCATATGTTGCTAAATACCAAAGGCTTTTCTTTAATATAAAGTCATTCTTTGATATAATTGTATATATTTGAGCCACAACACAAGAAAACCTTGACAAAGTAGTTGTGCACCCAGCACAGACTCAGATCAGCCTGGGGATCCGCCCAGTCCGATCAGAGTCTTCACTGTCCGCATGGAGCTACTTTGACCCTTAGCTACACTTTAAGCACACATCGAAGACTCTGGCCTGAATATGCGGCTGCCCAGGGTGATCTGAGTCTTTGCTGGAGGCACATGCCACTTTGTTGGTTTTGTCACGTCGTGGCTCATATAAATCAGTCCTATCCACATTCCTAGCAAATTGTACAGATTTTGTACAGGGACCTTTGTTATCCTACCAGATGCTGTACTAAAGGACTTGGCTGGAAATGAAAAATCTTGGGATGTGTGCTGGTATGGTCAACCAAGGGTACGGTTTCCAACTTTAGGTCAAGGTCATTTTTAGCTCCCCGGAGCAAAAGGTTCTGGGAGAGCTTATAGGATGGTAGCCTTTGGGGTCCATCTGTCTTCAGAATTTTCAAATGACCTCCTCTGAAACTACTGTGCCAGTTATGTCTCCCCCTTGCTGGGGGGACATACTGTTTTTATGCTCCCCGAAGGGTGAGCATATAGTTGCCGCTTTGTCTGTCCGTCCGTCCATCCGTCCGTCCGTCACACTTTTGTCCGGAGCATATCTCTGAAAGTCTAAGGGGGAATTAAATGAAACTTCACACATAGATAGAGGACAACGAGGGGAAGTGCAGTGCACAAGAACCGTAACCATGTCACAAGTATTTACAAAGTTAGCTCCCTTTCCAGTTTTTTCAATATTTTGCTTGTCCGGAGCATATTTCTGAAAGCATAAGGGGGAACAAAATGAAACTTCACACATCGATAGAGGACAATGAGAGGAAGTGCAGTGCGTAAGAACCGTAACCCTGTCACAAGTATTTACGAAGTTAGCTCCCTTCCCAGTTTTTTTGCATATTTTGCTTGTCCGGAGCATATCTCTGAAAGTATAAGGGGGAAGTAAATGAAACTTCACACATTGATAGAGAACAATGAGAGGAAGTGCAGTGCACAAAAACCGTAACCCTGTCACAAATATTTACGAGGTTAGCTCCCTTTCCAGTTTTTGCAATATTTTGCTTGTCCGGAGCATATCTCTGAAAGTATAAGGGGGAACTGAATGAAACTTCACACATTGATAGAGGACAATTAGAGGAAGTGCAGTGCACAAAAACCGTAACCCTGTCACAAGTATTTACGAAGTTAGCTCCCTTTCCAGTTTTTTCAATATTAAAGGTAGGTTCCTGTACTAGCGATAACAATTATGTCCACAAAATAATTTCGTCTTTTTCTGAGCAGTATTGAATCTCTTATTTTTCTGAATTTGTTGCTACTGAGAAACTCGTCAGATGTTGAAAAAAATAGTCGTTTTCCCTTTTGGTTTATTTTCCTTCGTTGGAATTCCAGTTCTAATAATAACTATGTTTATTATGTCTATAAGTGCGCGATTTCTGATGCCATTCTCCGAAGGTCAATTTTCCCTTGTCGTGAGCTCTCCTAGAGGTCCTGGCATGGTGGATGGGTTAAAACTATCCCAAAATGCAATGCAGCATGACCTCAGCTGCGTTATCTATTTTTGGCACGAACTAAAAATAGCGCTAACTGGTGTGCGAAGCAGAGTTAATAAATCCCTTGCAAAACAACTTTTCTAATATTTTTTTTATTTACACTTTTTAGTGAAACTTATTCATTCCCTTTTATAAGTGCTTTCCAACAACTTGGATGAAAGATCATCAAAATTATGATGCATTCCAAAGTACAGGAACCTACCTTTAAGCTTGTCCGTTGCATATCTCCAAAAGTATTAAAGGGAACTTAATGAAACCTCATACATTGAAAGAGGGTAATAAGAGAAAGTGCAGAGCACAATACCCATAACCCTGTCTTAAGTATTTACAAAGTTAGCTCCCTTCCTATTTTTCAGTATTTTGCATGTCCAGAACATATCTCTGAAAGTATAAAAGGGAACTTAATGAAACTTCACACACTAATAGAGGGCAGTGAGTGAAAGTGCAGAACATAAGAACCATAACCCTGTCATAAATAATTACAGAGTTAGCTCCCTTCTTAAATTATGCTTTATTTTGCTTGTATGAAGCATATCTTAGGAAGTATTGAAGGAAACCAAATGAAATTTTACACATTGATAGTGGGTAATGCAAGGAAGTGCAGTGCTTATTAACTATAACATTACCATAAGTAAATACGGAATTAGTGCCCTTCATAATTTTTTCAGCTATTTAGCTTGTCTGGAGTATATCTCTGTACATATTTAAGGGAACATGAATGAAACTTCTTATATTGATAATAGAGGGCAATGACAAGAAGCGCAGAGCAGAAGAACCATATCAGTATCCCAAGTTATTTTGTAGTTACTTCCATTCTTATTTTTTCTCCATTGTATGCATGTCTAGAGCATTTCTCTAAAAGTATTGAAGAGAATTACTTTTTCCATTTTGAATTGCATTTAGTTTACACAGAAAATCACTCCTTCACCAGGATACCCATTGTCCTATTCCAAGCCTTCGGGGAGCATCCATCGGTTCCACCGATTTTCTTGTCCATACTTATCTGTGCATCTGTCTGTCTGTCTGTCTGTCAAAAATCATGTCCGCTAAAAACTCTGAAACCAGTTGAGATAATTTCATTCTTTTTCGCCACACATCGTCATGATCTATTCTGAATAATTGTGCTGTTTCATGAAAATATTCCGACGGGTATTTAAGATATGGAGCAGACCTGAAAATGTTTATGGATAGATGGACAGAGGGACAGACACCAGGCTCATCCCTACAGCCCCGAACCTTTTGGTCGAGGAATAAAAATGACAACAAAAAAAAAACGGACATAACTTATCAATGACATAAACTGAGAAGTAAAAACACGGTCCACTTATCTTAATGCCCATTCCATATAATAAGAGAGGCGCCGTGGTCGAGTGGTTAGAGCGACTAGTTTATGGTGCAGAAGGATAGTGAAGGTCATGAATTCGAATCCGGTTTGAGTCATCTGGCGCCTGGAAAACTCACTGCTCAGCAGGCTCATGATGTCAAAATGACATCGTACCGACGTCGATGCAACATAGATACAATCACTACAATGTGAGTTTGACTTTAATATAGTATGCTCGATGGGTGTCAGCAAAGCAGTAAATAGGTACCTTTTTCGAATCAGGGAATAATAAGGAAGAAAAGAGGGATGGGCTCCGCCTTTCATATGTTGTGCCCAAGACGCACAGTGTGGCTCTAACCCTATTACCCCTATATTGGGCCTATAACCACTAGGTAATAGGAGTTATGGGAAACCTTTACATATATATATATAAAACTTTAAGATTCTACCATTTTTGAGTGCTGCAGCCGCTAAAAGCAAAATGGACGGACAGACAAGTAAACAGATGTACAGACAATTGGACAGACAGACAGTACCAAATCAATATGCCCCTCAACTTTGAAAAAGGCTACTTCGCAGTTGAGGGTATAAGATCTACAAAAATAAGGATAACTATGACTAGTTTATGTAGCAGTAGTGATCAGAGTGTGCCCAGCAGTGATCAAAGTGTGCCCAGCACTAGCAGTAACCAAAGTGTTCCCAGCAGCGATCAAAGTGTGCCCAGCACTATCAGTGATCAAAGTGTTCCCAGCAGTGATCAAAGTTTATTGCAATCAAACCCCAATCCCTCTGGCACTGATCTAGCAGTTAACGAAATTCCAGTGAAACGAGCATAGATGTGCTTTTGGGTCTAGATGCCATCATCTTCCTTGGAGCAAGTAAACGTACAAGACCAGCAAAGTTTCATCAAGTAAACGTACAAGACCAGCAAAGTTTCATCAAGTAAACGTACAAGACCAGCAATGTTTCATCGTTTTTGCACATACACGACAGCTGTTACCTTGGAAACAAGGAATCTATATAGCTACCATGAAAAGCAGACAAAATTATTGGTCTCTCCCGCAAACTGCTTGACCAGTCGTAAAATCAGTAACAGACTAGTTTAAAATTCCAACATTTTCAAAGGGCCATAACTCCTACAAAACTTGACGGAATTGTTCAAAAGTTAATCAATACATTTAATCATCATCTCCAATCAGCTTTCAAAATTTCAAGTAATACTTTCCGAGATACCTTGCTGACAAGTACAAAATGCCAAACATTTTCAAAGGGCCATAACTCCTACAAAAGTTAACGGAATCGTTCAAAAGTTAGTCAGTTCATCTACTTATCATCTCCAATCAGCTATCAAAGTTTCAAGACCCTCACTGAAATAGTTTTCAAGATACCTTGCCAACAAAATCAAAATGCAAAAAATTTACAAAAATTGACAGAATTTGTTCAGAAGATTAACAGGTCATCTACTCATTATCTCCAATCAGCTAACAAAGTTGCAAGTTCCTAGCTTTATTTCTTTTCAAGATATCTTGCTGAAAATGTCAAACGGCCGAAATTTTCAAAGGGCCAAAAACTCGAGCACTAGAAAAGGTGTTTGTAAAACACTATGCCGCCCACCGTATGCCTGATCCTAAAAGGGCCTGGTTAGTAATAGAAAATATTGACAGATACTATTCAAAAGTCGATCAGTCAATCTGCTTACCATCTCCAATCAGCTGACCAAGTTTCAAGACCTTAGCTCAAATACTTTTCGAGCAGTCTTGCTGCCAAGTTTAAAATGTCAAAATTTTTAAAGGGAAATAGCTCCAAAAAAAAAAAAAAAAAAAAAAAAAATGATGAAATTCGTTCGTAAGTTAATCTACTCATCACCTCTAATCAGCATACCAAATTTCAAGTCCCTACCTCAAATAATTTTTGAGATATTTTGCTGACAAGTTAAAATGCCAAAATTTTCAAAGGACCATAACTCCAAAAATAATCGACATATTTCATTCAAAATTTGATCAGTTCATGTACATCATTCCTAATAAGCTGGCAAAAGTTCAAGCCCCTAGCTTAAATACCCTTTGAGATATCATGATGACAAAGTTGAACTGCCGAAATTTTCAAAGGGCCATAACTCCTACAAAAATTGACGGATTTTGTTGAAAATTTAATCAGTTCATCTACTCATATCTCCAATAAGCTGGTAAAGTTTCAGGTCCGTAGCTAATATCTTGTTGACAAGGTTTCATTATGATTTTTTTCTCAAGGGCATAACTCCAAAAAGGGAGACAACTCGGACAAAAAAATACGTATCAGCTTTTTTTGATGACAAATCCATATATGAAATTTCGAAACTCTAGCTTGCACAGTTTCTAAGATATGGTATGCGTGACTAGGGGACGGACGGGTGCACGGGCAACCCAGGAGCCATATGCCCCCTCAACTTCGAAGTTGGGGACATAAAAAACTGACGGAATTTATTCATCTACTCATCATCTCAAATCAGATGACAAAGTTGTAAGTTCCTAGCTCTACTACTTTTCAAGATATCTTGCTGACAAAGTCAAAATGCTGAAATTTTCAAACGGCCATATCCCCTTCAAAAATAAACGGAATTTATTCAAAAGTTAATTAGTTCATCTAATCATCTCCAATCAGCTATCAGAGTTTCAAGTCCCTCGCTTAAACACTTTCAAAATATCTTGCTGACAAAAGTCAAAATGCCGAATTTTTCAAAGCGCTATTACTTCTAAAAAAATGACGGAATTTGTTTAAAAGTTATTTAGTTCATCTACTTATCATCTCCAATAAGCTGACAAAGTTGCAAGTTCCTAGCATTATTACTTTTCAAGATGTCTTGCTGACAAAGTCAACATGCAGAAATTTTCAAAGGGAAATAACTAAAAAAAAATGATGAAATTTGTTCAAACGTGAATTTGTTCAAAAGTGAATCAGTTCATTGCTGTGTTGTTTTTGTTTTGTCGCTTTACGTCCACGGTAAACAGCTATGGTCATGTCGGGACGGTCAGTTACCCTAAACCACACTACTCCCGGGCAGGCTTAGACCTAACCGGTTAACCAGAACTAAGAGCACATACTTTCGCCAGTAACTGACAACTGCCCGTCTAGAATCAGTGGAAGAAGAAACAAATGTATGTGGCCGGACCGGGTATCGAACCCAGGACCTCTGGCTCTTGATTCAGACGCTCTGCCGACTGCGCTACTACGCGGCCTGGCCTAATCAGTTCATCTACGCATCATTCCCAATAAGCTGGCAAAGTTTCAAGCCCCTTGCTAAAATGCTTTTTGAGATATCTTGCTGACAAGATCTCATTATGAATTTTTCCAAAGGGGGCATAACTCGATAAAGGGAGAAAACTCGGACAAGAAAAAATACCGGCCAGCTTTTTAGCTCACCTGGCCCGAAGGGCCATAGTGAGCTATTGTCATACCAATGCGTCCGGCGTGCGTCGTGCGTCGTCACGGAATTTGTCCGTCAACACCTAAAAACAAATATTCAAACATCTTCTTCTGTAAAACTACTGGTCCCATGGTTCTCAAATTTCACATGGAGCATGACCTGACTCCAGGGTCTCAGAATTGTAAAATTGGGTCAGGTTGAAAATCCAAGATGGCCGCCGTTACTAAAAATAGCAAAAACAACAAAATAAACTTCTTCTCCAGAACCACTGGGTATATTTGTCTGAATTTTGGCATGGAACATCAGTGAAACCTTGGTATTCAAAATTGTAAAAATGAAAAAAAATCTGTAGCGGAGTTTTGTCACAGTGACCTACTTTCTGTTTACGTGTGTAATTTTGCTCAAATGCCAATGTCAAAAAATGACCTATTTAAACAACTACAAACAACTTCTTCTCTAAAACCACTGAGCCCATGGATCTCAAATTTCACATGGAGCATGACCAGACTGCAGGGTTTCAAAATTATAAAATTGGGTCAGGTCAAGAATCCAAGATGGCTGCTGTTACTAAAAATAGCAAAAACAACAAAATCAACTTCTTCTCCAGAACCATTTGGTATATTTGGTTGAAAGTTTGCATGGAACATAAGTGGGACCTTGGTATTAAAAATTATAAAAATAAAAAAAATCTATAGCGGAATTAGGTCACAGTGACCTACTTAGCGTTTACAAGGCCGATTTTGCTCAAATGTCAATATCTAAAGAAAATGCAACCAATTCTGACCAGATTTGGTCAGAATTGGTTCTTGAATGGAATTATTTCAATTTTGTGTCAGTTGACTATCCAAGATGGCCACCATGGTGGCCGTTACTAAAAATAGCACAAACATAAAAATGACAATTACTCAAGAACCCTTGAATGGAATTGGACCAATTTTGTGTCAGAATGTTCCTTGCATGAAGCCGTTTCGATTAATTGCAATTTGGCGTTCCAAGATGGCCGCCATCTGGTGTTACTAAAAATAGCACAAACATAAAAATGACAATTACTCAAGAACCCTTGAATGGAATTGGACCAATTTTGTGTCATAATGTTCCTTGCATGAAGTCGTTTTGATTAATTGCAATTTGACATCCAAGATGGCCGCCATCTGCCGTTACTAAAAATAGCACAAAACATGAAAATGACAATAGCTCAATAACCGCTGAATGGATTTTGACGAAATTTGTGTCAAAATGATTCTTGCATTGAGATGTTTCAAAAATATCTAACTGTAGACCATTCATATTGGCCTCTGTTACTAAAAATAGAAAAATGTGAAAATTAGAAAATCTCAATGGAGTTGGATTAATTTTGTGTCAGAATGGTCCTTTCTTTAAGCTTTTTCGATTTTTTGCATTTTAGCATTCCAAGATGGCCCCCATTTGCCGTTACTAAAAATAGCACAAAACATAAAAATGACAATATCTCAGTAACCGCTGAATGGATTATGACGAAATTTGTGTCAAAATGATTCTTGCATTGAGATGTTTCAAAAATATCTAACTGTAAGACCAGTCATATTGGCCTCTGTTACTAAAAATAGAAAAATGTGAAAATCAGAAAATCTCAATGGAATTGGACCAAATTTGTGTCAAAATGGTCCTTGCATGAAGGCTTTTCGATTTTTTGCATTTTAACAATCCAAGATGGCCGCCATCTGCCGTTACTAAAAATAGCACAAAACATGAAACTGGCAATATCTCAGTAACCCCTGAATGGATTTTGATGAAATTTGTGGCAAAATGATTCTTGCATTGAGATGTTTCAAAAGTAAATATATAAAGACCAGGCAATTTGGCCTCTGTTACTAAAAGTAGGAAAATGTGAAAATGAGAAATTCTCAGTGGAATTGGACCAATTTTGTATCAGAATGGTTCCGTTGCACAATAGCCAGGTGAGCGATATCAGGCCCATTTGGGCCTCTTGTTTGCTGATGCATCCATGCGGAAATTTCAAATCTCTAGCCTGCATGGTTTCTAAGATGCGTATGAACGGCCGAACGTACGCACGGACGGACAACCCAGAAGTAATATGCCCCCACAACTTTGAAGTTTGGGGGCATAATTATTATCGTGGGTAAGCATGGTAAGAAGTCTCCGATGCGGACAGGGATTTCTGAACCCTCGGGCATACGGGGTGTGTCGGAAACGTTGCCTCGTTTCCGACACACCCCGTATGTCCTCGGGTTGGCATTTCCATGTCTGTATCGGAGACCAATGATAGATTCTATTAATCCCTGTATTCTCTTCATGCTAAAAAAAAAAAACATCGTTAAGGTGGTGATTTATAGTAAATGTAAAAATCTGCATAAAACCATAAAAAAGTAACGTATCTCCCTGAAAGTTAGCAGACTTCTTATTTTCGTTGTTCTTTACAGTTTAGAATTCAAAATAGACGTACATGCTGCTTAAAAAAGTGTTTTTATAAGGAAAGATCAAAGGGTAATTTTCTGCGAATAAATCTGAAAAAATAATATCGTTATTGAAAATTTACGTAGTGCTGAAGGTGCATTATTGCATAATGAAGAGCGTCCTAGCAATTATTTATTCCAACTCTTTCTCAAATTGTAATGTAGACCAGATGAAAACGGTAGCTTTTTCTCAATGTTCAAACATGTACAAAGTAAATGTACACTGGATGCATTTATTAAATATAGGGTAGGCAAGCATACCTATGTTAACACCTACAATATAAATAATACATTACTGACATGATCAGTGGTGTGTAGATGAAATTGTTCAACCTTGTTAAAATAGTATCACCTGTCTCACCTGTGTGTTTTGACAAAAAACTTTGGACACAGACTGCATCTTTTTTCATCTGCTCAGCCTGATAATGTGTGAAAGAGTTTGAAAAAATAATTGCTAGGACGCTCTCCATTATGCAACAAGGTACTCTAAGCACTAAAAATATTTTCAATAATGATATTATTTTTTCAGATTTATTCGCAGAAAATTACCCTTTGATCTTCTCTTATAAAAACACTTTTTAACATTAACAAATGCTGCCTTTTGGGATTCTTTATTATGAGAAACAACACAAAGAAGGCATCTGCTAAGTTTTGGAAAGATCAGTGTTATTTTGAGTATTTTATGCAGCTTTTTGCATTTGTCCCAAATCAGTGATTATCACCACCTTAAATGCATTTACGCTTAGAATTATCGACATCACTTGATGCAAAGAATCTAAAACTTTTTTTTTAAAACTGTTGGTATTGTATTTGCAAGTGTTGGTACTTTAACTGGCATGTTTGTGTGTGTGTGTGTGTGTGTTTTTAGTTTTTAAGCCTTGATTACATTTTGAAATTAACTGGCATGTTTTGTTTTTTTGTGTGTGTGTTTTTTTAGCTCACCTGAGCACGAAGTGCTCAAGGTGAGCTATTGTGATCGATATTTGTCCGTCGTCCGTCCGTCCATCAACAATTTCTTCAAACGACATCTCCTCCTAGACCAGTAAGCCAATTTCAAAATAATTTCACAAAAATGTTTCTGTTATAACTCTGAACCAAAATTGCTAAAATGGTTCCGCTCCGCTGAACAAAATGGCCGCCAGAGCTAAAAATAGAAAAACCTTTAAACGACATCTCCTCAGAAGCCAATGGCTCGATTTCAAAAAAAAATTCACAGAAATGTTTGACTCATAGCCCTGAACCAAAATTGCCAAAACGGTACCACTCCGCTGAACAAAATGGCCGCCACAGCTAAAAACAGATATCTAAAAAATAGAAAAACCTTTAAAGGACATCACCTCTGAAGCCAATGGCTCGATTTCAAAATAATTTCACAGAAATGTTTGACTCATGGCCCTGAATCAAAATTGCTAAAACGTTTTCACTCCGTTGAACAAAATGGCCGCCAGAGCTAAAAAAAAAAAAAAAAAAAAGAAAAGAAATAAATCTTAGAATGACACAGAGGGCACAGTTTTGACCCAATCATCACGAAACTTTGTCAGAATGTTTATCTTAATGAAATCTAGACCAACTTTGAAACTGGGTCATGTGGGGTGAAAAACTGGGTCACTTGGTCAAATATTATAAAAACCTTGTGTACACTCTACAGGGCACAGTTATGATCCAATCTTCATGAAACTTTGTCTGAATGTTTATCCTTATACAATCTTGGCCAAGAATGAAATTGTCATGTGGGGTCAAAAACTAGGTCAATAGGTCAAATCTTAGAAAAACCATGTGTACACTCTAGAGGGCACTGTTATGATCCAATCTTCATGAAACTTTGTCAGAATGTTTATCTTTATACAATCTAGGCCAAGATTGAAACTGAGTCATGTAGGGTAAAAAACTATGTCACTAGGTCAAATCTTAGAAAAACCATGTGTACACTCTAGAGGGCACAGTTATGATTCAATCCATGCAGCTTTGTCATAATGCTTATCTTTATGAAGTCTAGACCAAATTTTAAACTGGACCATGTCAGGTCTAAATCTAGGTCACTGGGTCAGATCTTAGAAAACAATGTGAATGCTCTAGAGGGCACAGTTTTGTTCCAATCTTCATGAAACTTTGTCAAAATGTTTATCTCCAACAAATCTAGACCTAGGTGCAACTGGGTCATGTTGGATCAAAAACTAGGTCATTAGGTCAAACCTTAGAAAAAAAACATTGTGTATACTCTAGAGGGCACAGTTTTTGTTCAATATTCATGAAACTTTGTCAGAATGAATATCTCAATGAAATCTAGGCCAAGTTTGGAACTGGGTATTGTCGGGTCAAAAACTACCGGTAGGTCACTAGGTCAAATCATAGAAAAGCTTGTGTACACAATTGTGGCTTTATTTTGCATTGAATCTTCATGAAACTTTGTCAGAATGTGTATCTACAAGAAATGTAGGCCAAGTTTGAAACTGAATAATGCCTGATCAAAAACTAGATTGCCAGGTCAGATCTTAGAAAAACGTTGTGTACACTCTAGAGGGCACAGTTTTGATCCAGTCTAAATATATAGATTAGAAAGTGCAAAACTGCTCCAATTGAACCATCATCAAATAGATGATCTTCCATGTTATTTCATCATAACTCAAGTGAGCGATTTAGGCCCATCATGGACCGCTTGTTTAGTTTTTATGCCTTGATTACATTTTGAAAATTTAATGAAGTGATTCTTGAAAAAAAAATGATTTGAATGATGATGTAAATGTTTTTAGTGTATTTTGTTCAATAAAGACCCGAGTGTAAATAAAATTGGCCGCGACACGACAAAACAAACAAAGTGGCTGTGCGCTCAGCGCAGACTCAGATCAGCCTGGGCATCCGCCCAGTCTGATCAGAGTCTTTGCTGTCCGGATGAAGGTAGCTTAGACCTTTAGCTACCCTTTAAGTGCTTAGCGAAGACTCTGATCTGCCTGGGTAGATGCTAAGGCTGATCTAAGTCTGCACTGTACGCACATGCCACTTTGTTGGTTTTGTCGTGTCGCGGCTCATATATGTTCTGTTTTTAACAAGAAAATCGGTCATTGGAATGAGACGTCCTCGAGTAAACACTGTTGTTTTTTTTCATTTGTAAGAATAATTATTGACATCCACAGTGTACGTCTGTCTGTTTGTTTAGTTCCTGCGCCACGAAACGTCCAGCAAATATTATCAAGCTGACAGATATTTATTGAATTAACACATAGTTATTCATTATTAATTGACATTATTTCTCTGACAAAAAATATATAATAGAATTAATCAACTTTTGAGCCCACTCAGGAAAATTTGCCTTGGAATGAATACGAACATTTTAGACTCAGATCAGCCTGCACATCCGCGCAGTACGATCTGAGTCTAAAATGTTCGCTTCAAAAATTATAAATTCTGGGAAATCGATAAATATCAAAAGAAAAGATTCTGATCAGTCTGTACGGGTGGGCAGGTATGTCTGAATATTTACTCTTCGCAAAACCCGTAAGGAACATTCATCGTTGCGTGGCTACTTGACCATATGGTTTATTGATTCGACGGCCGGTGATTTGGCAGGCCATGTACAATATGCAGAAGATGCCTCAAGTCATTGACGAACACTGAAGAGTGTCTCAAAATGTAAAGAATTGACCAAAACTGAGGTATGTATGATTTATTTCAATTTTATTTATTTATTCTTATTTATTTTGTATATATTTGTATAGTATCTATTTTGTATATTTTTACATTCTAATATTTTGACCATTATCAATAGTTTTAATCGAACTGTGAACCATCTGAGTGTCAAGATTTTACGTCATCGCGAATTTTCAGTACAGGATTTTCAGGCTCTGTCATAAATATCAGAAGACTGCACAATTTCGCTGCGATGTAACGAAAAGTGAGAAATCCAAAAAGTCTTCATTGAAATGTTGGCCTTTTTCTATAATGGTGAGCCAGTGTACTGAAAAGTTTATTGAGCCGCGACACGAAAAAAATAAAAGTTGTTGTGCACTTAGCGCAGACTCCGATCAGCCTGGGCATTCGCCCAGTCTGATCAGACTCTTCGCTAAGCAGTTAAAGGGTAGCTTTGAGTCGAAGCTACCTCCATGTGGACAGCGAAGACTGACCAGACTGGGCGGATGTTAGGCTGATCTGAGTCTGCACTGGGCGCACAAACACTTTGTTGGTTTTCTCGTGTCGCGGCTCAATTATGTCCAAATTATAAATATGGAAGTGAGTGATGAAATTAACCCTTTATGACACATGGTCTTTGTCCAGCCTTACAATTTGGATGATTCCATTTTTAGTTTTAGGGGTTTCTGGTGAATGCTTTCTTTTCTTATTGTATTTTGCATTATTCCTTTATGCAGTAAAGACCACGATCACACTCCGCGTTCTGCGGCGTCTGGACTGGGTCTGCACAGTGTTTGTATAGGTCCCCAAATTAGATATCAAGTCTCGAAAAAGTGAACAGTTTACCTTGACACATTGACGATTCTGTGCAATGTCTCTGAATATTCAGATGCAAAAGATTTTTTTCTTTTTTTCTATGCACTAGAAAAAGTATACATTTGTTTGCCTCTGATATATTTTCTAAACCAGGATGCCTCCTATCCATATCGTTTTACTTGGCGCTGTGTTGGTAGCAGATATTGGATTGCTGAGCGGCACATTTGCCCCAAATGGTACGCTATAAATAGATTTATTTCGTTTTCCTGTTTTAAGTGTAAAGATACCAATGGTTTGCCGACTAATCGAGCTAATCGATCTTTTAAAGTGATTAATCGATAATCGATTATCGAATTTTTTTAAGATATGTATATACAAGTATGTGTAGTTTTTGCATTATAATGCAGAAACTGGACATTCTGATAGATGCATATTCAAAAAAAAAAAAAAAAAAAAAAAAGAAAAGAAATCTGATGCGAAAACTGGACATACTAGTACATATTAAAAAAAATCTGATAATCGAATATCGATTAAACGCTGCATTCCACTGCATATGCAATGCTCCTTTGAAGCTTTGACCATGCAAGAACAACACAAGCTGCTCTTGCATCTCGAATAAGATGTTCATAGGAAATGATTTAGCATAGAAAATGCTTAAAACATTCTATGGACTTGTTAGTTGAGATGCAATAAAACATAGAAAGAACTATAGGTCTTAGATAACACACAGTGTGGTTTCTAGACAGGTTTCTAACAGTCCCATTAATCGATGTTAACTTGATCATCGATCATTTTCATAACCTGATGCTCGCCCACAAAATTTCAGTTAATACTCTTTCAGAAACAACACTGTTATTTTCAGTTTTGCCGCCTTTCTCAGTTGGATAAACCCTAAAAAGGGAAAACAATTGCTTATGTAGGATCTTTTTTTTTTCTTTAAGAATAAGGATTTTATCATCCAGTGACGCAAACAGAAAGCCAGAAAAAATGTAAAATGTAGATTTTATTCGTACTAACGACTTAACGGATCGATACAAAGGCTTTATTCAGCTAACGGTACTTAGAAAGAAAGAAAAAAAAATATACCTCATTCTACAAACAAGTCATACTTCACAAAGCATTTTATGCCGAATTCTGTGGTTTATAGTAAGTGTGACATACGTTCGAAAAATACCAGTATCCATTTCTAGATAATTCGCTTGCCAAACTAAAATGTTATAAAATTCCAACCACAAAGATACTTATCTTTGGGTGAAAAAGGAAATATGTTGTTGGGTGACTTGTGACTTTAACTCCTTTTCAACAGTATTTCAGTCATATCAGGACGATGGGAAGACAATAATGAAAGGCTATGTACAGTGGAACTCCGATTACATTTGAGGAGCTTCCCGCCTCCAGCGGGAGTCGAACCGAGACCCACTGAGCCACCGGGACTCTTGCTTCTTTATCTACCATTTATATTTCTTTTTAATCTGCAGTATCTGTAAGAAGTTGTAATTCCCACAAAGTGGTTATACGGTTAGATAATGCTGCCGACGGCGGATTAATATATATCCAAGGTCGAAGTTCAGCGTGCAGGAGAGCTACTTCCTCGAATATAATGGACTATGAGTTTGGCTTTGACTTGTGCAATCTCAAATATGTAAGTACATGAGTGTATCGTTTTCGGCTACGTTGTAAGGAAAACATCTGCTCCAGGAGGAGCAAATCTTGTCTTTTAAGAGTAGATCTGGGATTTTTTTTTTAAAAGAAGCCAATATTAAACGCCGAAAGGTTTCAGCTTGGAAAACCACCGCCCCCAGCCCCCTTTCCCCTAAAAAAGAAAAAAAAGAAGAGTATACTTTCTTTGAACCTGAAGCTGTAAAGCTGCATTGCCCAGCGGGCACGTGATGTGGAAACGACGTCGTTCTGACGTCGACGTGACGTCATTACCGCGTGTCGACGTCAGACGGACGTCATTTCAAAATGACGTTCTGACGTCGATGCGCATCGACGTCAGAACGACGTACTTTCAACGTCATGTGCCTGCTGGGTGGGACATTAGCAAACAGTGTTGAGCTAGTTCAGACGTCACAATGGCTTAACAATGTCTGCGCTACTTGCCTACAGGAATTTCTGTGTGTAATACATAAAAATAATAGCACCCACCAAAAATCCCTAAAACTAATAAACACATAAAGATGATAAGGATGGGAAGGTCCACTAGTCTAAAAAGGGTTAAAGTAGACTTTCCAAATAACTGTGCAAGAAACATTCAACTTAAATAATGCAATTAAGGGCATTAGAAATAGACCATATTTTGATCTGAGAGCTTTGTCATTCATGGAAGAAAATAAAAAATCCCAAAAGCGTCTCTGTTTAAAAAAATGCTGAAAAAACACTGTGTACCTTTTCATCATAAAACAATTGAGCCCCGATACAAGAAAACCAACAAAGTGGTTGTGCGCCCAGCGCAGACTCAGATCAGCCTGGGCATCCGCCCAGTCTGATCAGAGTCTTCGCTGGCCGCATAGACGTAGTTTAGACCCTTAGCTACCCTTTAGGTGCAAAGCGAAGATTCTGAGCAGACTGGTCGCATGCCCAGGCTGATCTGAGTCTGCGCTTGGTGCACAACCACTTTGTTGGTTTTCTCGTGTTGCGGCTCAATTTACCATGACACTATACTGTACTTACAGGATTCAAAATTTCGAGTGATCGTTCAAAGGAATCCAACTTACCAGACAGGGTATGACAAGGTTGTACCTGTTATGTGCCTGGTTGACAGATCGGACTTGGTTGTATCGAGTTTGGTTTTTCCCGAGTAAGTTCAAGTTTGCTCTAATAGCCTCTTTTATTATCATTTATTTATTTTTATTTATTTATTTATGTTTTTGTTTAATTTTCAAACCAATGTAACCATGAGACTCACTGAACTGAATCCATACATGCACTACCTGGCGCAGAGTTTATCACTGCCCTGTCCTGTGGTCAAGGTGTTCTAAAACATGAAAATTATTATATGCAAGAGATCAATCTATACTGACCCCAGGTATCTGTGGATTTTGTTACGACATAAATGCTGTGAATATAATAAAAACAAGAGTTTTTATCCCCCGACCGAAAGGTTCGGGGGATATAGCGATGAGCCTGGCGTCCGTCCGTCCGTCCGTCTGTCCGTCCGTCCGTCCGTAAACACTTTCTTGTCCGCTCTATATCTTGAATACCCTTTGGAATATTTTCATGATACTTCACAGCTATGTAGAACAGGTCATGACGATGTGTCGCGAAGAAGAATGGTAACTCTTGCTATTGTACTTTTTGAATTATCTCCCCTTTGGTGATTTTTTGGCAGATTCGTGTCCGCTCTGTAGCTTGAATACCCTTTGGAATATTTTCATGATACTTCACAGAAATGTAGAACAGGTCATGACAATGTGTCGCGAACAAGAATGACAACTCTTGCTTTCTTACTTTTTGAGTTATTTCCCCTTGATAGTTTTAGGTGTGATTTTTTGGCACATTCGTGTCCGCTCTATAATTTGAATACCCTTTGGAATATTCTCATGATACTTCACAGATATGTAGAACAGGTCATGAGGGTGTGTCGCGAACAAGAATGACAACTCTTGCTTTCTTACTTTTTGGGTTATTTCCCCTTGATCATTTTAGGTGTGATTTCGTGTCCGCTCTATAACTTGAATACCTTTTGGAATATTTTCGTGATACTTCACAGATATGTAGAACAGGTCATGATGATGTGTCGCGAACAAGTATGACAACTCCTGCTTTCTTACTTTTTGAGTTATTTCCCCTTGATGGTTTTAGGTGTGATTTCGTGTCCGCTCTATAACTTGAATACCTTTTGGAATATTTTCATGATACTTCACAGATATGTAGAACAGGTCATGACGATGTGTCGCGAACAAGAATGACAACTCTTGCTTTCTTACTTTTGGAGTTATTTCCTTTTGATGATTTTAGGTGTCCGCTCCATAACTTGAATACCCTTTGAAATATTTTCATGATACTTCACAGATATGTAGAACAGGTCATGACAATTTGTCTCATACATGAATGATAACTCTTGCTAACTCTTACTTTGTGAGTTATTTCCCTTTGGTAGTTTGAGCTGCTGTTTGAATAACCCTGGCCAGCTCCAGAATTCGAATAACCTTGTACCTTTTAGAACATTGATGATCATGCTGTGATATCTTATCAGTGTTCCTAACTCTCTCTGACCCCTCCACATACCTGTGCCCCGTCCCGCACCCCCCACCCCCCCCCCCCCCCCCCAAAAAAAAAAAAAAAAAAATTTTTTTTCCAGATTTGGATTCTTTGTCCAAATTCACTTACTAGAGAGCTCAAAATTAGGTTTGTAGGGCTTGTACTTTAGAAGTTATTCACACATTTTGAAAGTTGAATGTATAGATAGTATGCTATACATTTGTGTATATGGTGGCTGTTTGAGATATTACCTCTTTTTAGCAGTCAAGCATACTGTTTTAGTCTGAGTGTTATATAAGCATGCATCTGTTAACAGTTAATGTCAAACAGAAGCATAAAAAAAGACAATATATTACTAATATGTGTTTTGAAGTGCACCCTTTTTACCAAGGCCCATGGGGGTCTTCGGTCGGGGGATTTGCCATCTCCTCTGATGGCTATTTTTATTATATTTCTACAGCATTTATGTCATAATTAATGGCTAATAGTTTAGAGCTTATACTTCTCAAAATAATCTTTTGAACTTCAGCAGGGAGATAATCTTCAACTGTTCATTATTATAGGGAAGTCCTTGACCCATCTGTGAACAAGACTACAAAGCCCACAGTTCGAATGCGCATGCTTACTGAGTCACGTGATGTCACTGGAGGGGAGATTACGCTGGATGACAAAGTGAAAATGTCCTTGACACTAGATGATCCTTACACAGGTGCGTATGCTCTCCCTTTTTCAGGCCCAGATCAAGACCACAACTAGCTGGTGGGGCTTTCTCTGGACAACTGGTTGGACTTACGGCCCAAAGAAAGAGGCCATTATCAGGGTTCTGGATGAAATAGAGTGTTCGATGAAAAATCAAGATAATATCAAGCTTACCTTTTAAAATATGTTATGACTTCTCATTGGAATCGCCTCAGCGAGGCGATTCCAGTGCGATGTTACAACATTTATTTCAATCTAACCTTATGGAATATCATCTCAAATTATCATCAGGTGCTCCTTATTACCTACGTTCCTGCATTATATTGGACACAGAGCCCCTGGTGACCGGGCGTAAGCCCCAAAACCCACTCCCTGGATCCAGGGCTCTTTTTGTCTCGTGTGGCACATAAAATTAACACCGATCAAGTACACAATTCAATTTTGATTGCACTCACCTCTGATATAGGCGCAAAGATTAAAAAAGGCAAGTTTCTGCAAAAAAAACCCCAAAAATAACAATGCTGTTCAATCAACTCCAGGATATTGCCCCATTAAAGTGTATCTAATCATTTTAATTAATCATTTTTTCTGACGCTTCTCATTTTATTGCAGAAGATTTCGACATAAGGGCAAAGGATTGCACGGCAGCTCTGATACCACTTGTGAAGGACGAGTAAGTTACCTAGAGTTACCTGTCCTTGTTCTCAAGATGTGTGGATACCTTGCCGTGATTTCTACCCATTTTTATAAAGCAAAAAAATCTCCTGTGCTTCCTGTTTTCTTCCTGAAGTGACGAAACCATTCCAAAGTAAAGGCTATTCTTATGCACAGACCTCAATCTACGATGTAACATTTTTTCCTCATAAGAGAACACACCGGGTTGGCGGGTTTGAGAACGCTCATACAGTCAACGAACGCGGATCATAAACCGTTAGAAACAGCGTTGTCGATTGCAAATTGGCGACGACAATTTGCAATCGAAAACGCTGTGACAATTTGCAACTCGAAAACGCTGTTTCTAACGTTTTTTTTTTGTTTTTTGTTTTTTTTTTTTTATCCGCGTTAATCGATCGTTATCAGCGTTTTCGATTGCTGCCTACCCAGTTGTGGAGAAGCCACTTCTGATATTGGAGATGTTTCCGTCTTGGTTAATACAGCTTCATTCCGTTATTGTCAAAATCTAACAATTTGGACACCTTAAATAATTACCATGACTTCTTAAAGTGAAACAGTTCGCTTTTACAATGCAGTAAAACATCCAAAAGATGTAGATGAAATGACAAACTATGTACACCCTGATCGTATTCCTTCGTTAGAATCAGGCTGATCTGGTCTGTACTGTTTGCTGATTCCAACATGGCCCAATAATTAGCTTTAATACGGTTAAAACTTTATCATTCCGATTCCATCCCATTTACGGTATTTTAAAATATTTAATGTGTGGCGTTTCACTTACACTAGGTAATGCTGATTTTCATGAAAAGCATAAAGGTGGGTTTACATTTCTCACAGACCTAAATACAAACATTTTAGAGAATACAACAGTTTTCCTTTGAATCACGGCTTTTTTAATCCTTCAAGCTGATAAACGCGAAATTTAAACAAGTTAAGAAGAAAACACCTAATATTATTGCATTGTAGAGAGCCGCGTATACTCAACCCAACTGTCCGCGGAACTGATATTGCATAAGGGACCCTGTCAAAAAGTTGAAGAGAGTTTAGAACTGCAAAACTAAAATACTGCTAGGCATTACTACATAATTCCTTCATCTGATTTTATATGTTCAACTTCTAAATTAAGAATGTGAAATAATAACGACGACTCTGCAAACATTGTCTGAGTGTTGAAAGTATGTGCCAAAACTTTAGTGTATCCATAAACTGAGTTTACAGGCCCGGATCCAGACCACCAGCTACTGGTGGGGCTGTAGATAACTGGTGGGGTTGAGAGGTGCATATATGTATGTGTGTGTGTGTGACGGGGGTGGGGTGGGGGAGGGGGCTTGAAAATATAGATATTGAGATAACTTCGGAGATCAATTTGAAGAGGATTTTTGCATCGAAATATGTATTGTGATATCTCATTAGAGGCGATTCTAATGAGACGTCACAACATATGCATGTTTTCAATTTAACCGCATGGGTAAAATATTTCAATCAACAGAATTTCCTTATTATCTGGATGTCTACATATTATACATAACTTAGAAGCCCTGATGGCGGGGCTGAAACCCCAAAGCCCACCCCTTGGATCCGGGGCTGTAAACCGTAATTGGTTCTTTCGTTTTTACACAGCAACGCTTGTTGTAAAAAATTTGTAAAGGTACATTCCCAGTTTGCTTCTATTTGTTTTAACTAGCTGCTCAATGGACGAAAAGTTGTTTCCAAACTTTCAACACATGTCTACGGGAGACATAGCGTCAACATTCCGCGCCTTTCAGCCAACTAATTTACATGGGGAATCAGAGGAAGATGTCGCCTTCACATGTAATGTTGCAGTCTGCAAGGGACATTGTCAGAAGGTAACGGCTAAACACTTAAGGTAGAAAGATCATAAATGGAAGTATTACCGTGGCATTCAAACTATTATACCAGCAAAATAGGCCAAAGAGCTATAAAACGTTTGGATAAGAAAAAAACAACGTTTTGTCCCCCCCCCCCCCCCCCCCAAAAAAAAAAAAAAAAAACTTTGAAAATAAATGAAATAAAAATAAGAGAATTTTGTATTTCTACTTTGTTTACACATTTTCTATTTAAATTCATTTCTCTAGCATATGAAAGCACTTTCATTTCTGCAAGTCATAAAATCTATACTACAGGACATTTAAAACAAACTGGTAAAAATATGAGCCGTTCTCTGTGAAAACCGAGCTTAATTACATTGCGTAATAATTACGTTGTGAACGGATGAAAAACACCAAAATTAATGATTTTTCTGACCTCTCTTTATTTCCATGAAACTACCTTAGGCGTTGAGATATAACAGAAAGCCTATGAATTCAGACTAAATCCAGTTATAAATATGACATATGTTGCCATGGCAACGCTTATTCACCGGTTACCCCAAAGCCTTGAAAACATATAGTATACCTTCACAAAGACCTATCATTTGAGAAAGAATGTTAAATCATGCAAAATGTCATGAAATACACACTGAAAATGAGCAAACACGCTTTTTGTCCGAGTTATTTTGTGTAACAAACACCGAAAGGTCGTTCAAACAAACATAGTGACGTTGACGTCAAAATGTACTTGCATGACGTTAATAACGTCATATAAAGAAACTGCACTACCTGTGTGCTTCAAAAGTCTATATCTCAGTAATGAATAATGGTAACCATCTCAAATTTTCAGGAAATGTTCAGAAAAGCTAACACATTTCAGAGATGCAGTTAGTTTGATTATTATTTTTATGTCATTAAGCCTGGTTTTCACAGAGACTGGCTCATATATATATGTATATATTTTACATTTTCTTTTTTTTTAAAAAATGCAAGAAAATTAAATTTCATGAAAAATTTATGAAAAGTACATTTAACCGATGGGGCACGCCTATGTATAGTTCCATTATATGTTAAAGATTAAGACAAAAATAAAAAATCATTGTTTCGTTTACTGGCAGTTCAAAAATATCCCAAAATCTGAGAAACTGTCAGATTTTGTAATGTTACAATTCCTCCGAATGGCTGGTTGGTTGGTTGTTTTGGATTTAACGGCTCTTTTAGAATTTCAGTCTATGTCTAGCCGTCTCCTAGACAGAAGGAGAAAGAAAAAGAAAAAAGGAATAGACAGATTGAGGATGGTAGGACCAAATTTAAAATAAAGATAAATAAATAAAAACAAACAAACAAAAAAAAAACAGACAACCCCCATTCCGCACCTGCTGCAAGAACAGCCGGCCCTTGCCCTACTATTTATTCCCCTGTTATTCCGGTTCTAAAACAGCATAATGCCTACAAAAATGTGCAGATATAATGGCAACTATGTAGGCCGTGATCAGACCGGTTCCTAAGGAGCAGTCTGATATTGGCACAGAACTGTCAGATTTTGTAATGGTACAATTCCTCCGAATGGCTGGTTGGTTGGTTGTTTTGGGTTTAATGGCTCTTTTAGAATTTCAGTCTATGTCTAGCCGTCTCCTAGACAGAGGGAGAAAGAAAAAGAAAAAAGGAATAGACAGATTGAGGATGGTAGGACCAAATTTAAAATATAGATAAATAAAAACAAAAACAAATAAACAAAAAAAAAAACAGACAACCCCCATTCCGCACCTGCTGCAAGAACAGCCGGCCCTTGCCCTACTATTTATTCCCCTGTTATTCCGGTTCTAAAACAGCGTAATGCCTACAAAAATGTGCAGATATAATGGCAACTATGTAGGCCGCGATCAGACCGGTTCCTAAGGAGCAGTCTGATATTGGCACAGACCTATCTGCCCGAAAACTTAGGATCTTTACGGTTGACTTTGTTTATGTTACTTGACAGCTCCGCGGCTGACCGATTTCATTACGAACAACAACTCTGTTTTGGTTTACCAAAAAAAAAAAAAAAAACACATTAACAAAAAACAAGAGTTATTCATGATATTTCTACCTTAAAGCTCCCAAGACGCAAGTAAGACGCAAATAGTTGAATTTGCAGACAGCATAGAACTAGATTATACGGCACATGAGCTGCCTCATCTGGATCTGGATTTTTATTGTTCGTCCTCTGTTGTTTGAAAACTCAATACTATATAGGTTGAATAAACCGTTTCTTGAAATTTTGCAGATGGAAATATTGTCGTCAGCTAGGTGTCACTGTGTGCAACTATGGTTACGTACCGCTGTATCTCTTGGGGAACGTCGTTAGAAGAATTGAAACAGAACAGAATTTTGTTATGCTTTTGGGCTAAAATCTTTTCAGTCTTAAACTCGGTTGATATGAACAATTTTGTGTGTATACCGTTTCAATAGTTGATTTATTAAACATCTTTGGTTTTCCACGAAATACAAATTTCCAATTCTTTCGTCATTCTCGCTTCTGATCAGGAATTTGTCTCTGCTGCCAGCTATAAAGTGCAAAGATTGCATATTCGAAAGGTTAGAAACTGTAGATTGTCTAAAGGGTGTGCATCCATAATGATAGATTATGACCTTGCTGAATTTATCGAAATAAATGTATGCTTTTCAGGTTGTATGTGGAGAAGTGGTCGGGTGGGGACGGAAAAGAAGAAATGCTAACGACGACGACGTTATTGAAAATGTCACAGTAGGCACCACATTAAAAGTTAGAAAACCTTCAGTGAACTTACAAGATGGTATCTCTCTAATTATTTTATATATAGGAAAGTCGGGTAAACTCGGACAGCGGTTAAATTCGGACATTGACATTGTTTTCTTTATATGTCAGTTGTTTGGAAGTTTAAAAAAGGATCTGGGCAAACAGTGAAAATCCTAATGAGACGGCTCATTATGAGCCGTCTCATCTGGATTTTAACTATTTGCAACGGTATGTCCGAATTTATCCACTGTCCGAGGTTACCCGACTCCACTCTATATTAATTTAAAACAAAAGAATTTTACGGTTAGGCTTACTTGTAAATTATATAGACATACGTATATACCAAAGCATCCACTTTAAGCATAAAAAAGACTACGCTGATTTTCTAAACGAGAGACAGCACATTAATTCAATCTATAAATAAATAGAGGATTTTACATGAGTGCTCATGTATCAATGAATTTATTAAACGAGTTTGGGAAAAAGATAAGATGCGAGGCTATGCCGATCATCTTATCAGTTCCCCCCCCCAACGAGTTTAACATATTCAATAATACAGGAGCACGAATGCAAGATTCTATCTATCATATGACACTTCGCATTATATTAGCGAATTTTTCACCAAAACGTCACGATTTTGCCATCTGAAAGCGCGACGTTTGTATGGACGTCATCGCATAAAAAGTTACGACGTAATCTGCATATCTTTTCTTTTCTTTTCACTAGTTGATAACCGTTGTTAACGCATGGCTTTATTATACTCTCAGATGCGACGTTATATGATAAATAAACATATAATTACTATGTCAATACCACTTTTATAAGCACAAACTTTTGTACAGAATCAATATAGGAACAAAACTGATATATGTTATGCTGTTGTAATATTTTACAATAATTTTGTTTGTGAAAAGAAGGAAGACTTAAATTCTATCTGTTGTTGCAGCGTTCAGAGAGGAGTACTGTGTGGAAAAGTATATAGTGTCATCCGTCACCGTGGTAACCGGTATGACGCTTGTCTTCTCCTGGATCGTTTGTGGCTGTGTCTATTCTAAACTTAAAAAGGTTGGAAAGGTAATTATTCCCGTAACTCCAACATTTCCAAACTAATTTGAGCCGCGACACGACAAAACCAACAAAGTGACATGTGCACCCAGCGAAGACTCAAATCAGCCTGGGCATCCGCCCAGTTTGATCAGAGTCTTTGCTGTCCGCATGGAGCTAGCTTAGACCCTTAGCTACCTTTTAAGGACACACAGAAGACTCTAATCAGACCAGGCGCCCAGATTGATCTGAGTCTTCGTTGGGCGCACATTCCACTGTGTGGGTTTTGCAGTGTCGCGGCTTATTTATTTTTTCAAGGACCAAGGAGGACAGCGTACATCATGATCACGTGCTAATAACAATAAATATCTTAGGTTTTATATCTCGGGTCTTTCAAGGCCGATTTCACTGTCTTAAAAATCAGTTATCCCCTACAAATGTCCATTGTCTGAAGCCACTGTCATTTGTTTATGAAGTGAAGCCATTTACCAGGACGCTTCGGAAAAACTGACTATGTATACGATGTTGTGCATATCGTACGCTTCCATTCATTATCTCTGCCTGGTAGATGACGTCACGTATTGCGCCATTCAATTAACACCGAATTAAATGACATGAGAATAATTATTTGTTTGAGAAAATCTGAGGTAAGTTCTGTTTAAAGAATTTCAGTTTCATGTCATTGAAAAATTGGCAGAGCATGACAAACGTTGTTTGCCATGCTCCTATACCGATGACATCATAGATATGTTACCATAGCAACTAAGGAATAACCAACTGTTATGCTTAGTACCATGGCATAAGGGCACCTTGATAACGTCACTTTGACACCAGTATGGACTTGTAGTTGCTGTGGTTACAGACACTGTTTGCCATGCTCAGTCAATTTTCGACGACGTTACTTATTGAAATTCTTTAAACAGAAATTTCAGATTTTCTCAAACAAATAACCATTCTCAAGTCATTTAATTCTGTGTTCCATATGATGACGTAATGGTCGTTAGACTAGTACATATATTTCCTATGAAACTGAAAGCACCTGATGGTTTACTTTCGAAAAAGTTTATCATTAACCCCGCAGAAAACGAAAACAAGCATCACTCATTACCTTTTAGAAACTATTGAACGAAACCCTTCTAAAACGGGATCTAACCACAAAGTAAAGATGTATTTCCTAGGCTAGCAAGTTTTGATATAATTTTCTCCTTTAAAGGCGCCTCGATAGCTCAGTCGGTAGCGAGGTTTACCTTTAAACGGTAGACTGGCTACATACCTCTGCCGCGTAGGTTCAAACCCGGCGCTGGCAAGTATAAATGGTTTGCTGTTCCCTTCGGGGTTACGGTGGTATTTCTCAGCCCCTATACAGCTGAGAAGTACTTCTGGCTTTCTTCCAATACAGAACAGTCCTCTGGTGTAATGATCAGATATGATCGAATCGGAGTATGAAGGGAAAAAAACAAAACAATCTTCACGAGTGGGAAGGGCGCAAAACTGTAACTGATTGCAGGGCTGTTCTTACAGAACGTAAATTCATACAGATTTATTCAACTATCTTTATTCCAGGACTTACCAATTGAGCCAAAAAGTGGAAGAAAATTTTCAGATCGGGGGATGAACGTGGCACGAGCAGTTGGCAGACGACTTTCAAGTATCTTTCAACTTCCTGTTGGCTATGACGTGAGGAGAACTAGCCTGATGGACACCATATCTGAAACAGACGAACACGCCCCGCCATCGAAACGTCGTGACTCTGTCACTGTAAGCATGACTATCGATGACGTCATACCAAGCGCTTGTAGGCTGCGCACCACATTTGTATATCAGGATTCAAGCACACAAACAAGCACTGATGACTTTGATAAATGCAAAGATTATGAGATTATTGGAAAGAAAGAAAATCAGCCATTCATATCAAATATCAATTACTATTTTGATAAGATTTCTGAAAAATCAAGTTTACACAAATCAGCGGTCATGCCTGTCGCAGAATTTGATCCGCCAATAGAACCGTCCCCTGATTATGATGATACTTTACATATAACTTCGAAAGATGTTAAGGAACTCGCAGAGACCAAAGTTTTGTCATCCACCGGGACAGTGCCTAAGACTTTGAGCAATAGCGTAGAAGAAACGATTCCATCTCTTGCGATAAAAAATAAAACTTGCCAAAGTCCCAAAACACCATTGTTTAACTCGGTACAAAACGCTAGTTATGACATCATTTGTGACGACAATGACGAAACGAAATACAGGTCTGTCTTGAATATCACAAATGCTGAAAAATATAAAACTATGGTAATCGACGAGCTCAAAAGCAATATTGGTGAAGGAAACATTCCTAAAACTGAGCCTCGGTCAAGCGATTATCAAACACTGACCCCTGAAAATTTAATTGACGAAAATAGCTATCAGTACGAAAATAGTTCGGATGAGTGTCATCCCGAGTCTGAACCGTGTAGTAAAGAAACCTATGATATCATCGAAACTGACTGCGGCTCCTCGTCTGACAGCTTAGAATCCATGACACGTGACGAATTAGCTAGCGGAAATATTACGCCTAGCGTCTCAACCTGTGACGAATCTATCTTAAGTGACGATGTTTTTGAACCAGATAATGAAAACGAATCCGTATACGAAGCGATTGATATCGGCGCGCAGTTGCGTGCTCGCGGAGAAAGCATTAATTCAACACACGTTTAGCAACTAGAATATTCTTCTTCACAGCGACTTTCCATTTTGTCATGACTGCAAGTACCGTATACGAGGTAATTTTCGCTGGTTCAAATTTTCGCGGTTAAGGGTCGAAAATATAAACAAATTTTTTTGCGATTTTTTAGTTTTCGCGGATAGCAACATGCGCGAAAAGCAAAACTATTTCTTTTTCACTTGAGTCAGTATCTTTCATTAACCTGCGGCAGCCGCCTGCCGCAAGTTAAAGAAAGAACTGACTCAAGTGAAAAATACCAGCAACTACCAAAGCAGTCAGAAACAAAATATATGAATACCGTGTCTACAGACGACACTTTGTAGGACACTGAAAATTATTCGCGATTTTAATATTCGCGGTTTCTAAGTGACCGCGAAATGCCGCGAAAAATGGACCGTCGCGAAAATTACCTTGTATACGGTATCTATACGATGTGTTAAGTGATTAATTTTCACAGTGGCATGCCAAAATATCGATAAACAGAAATTACCGGACCAAAATATTGCTCGATTTCACAATTCCAATTGGGATTCTTGCAAATAATTACCCTGTAAAATAATTGTTCCTTCATCTCTTGTAAACATAGCTATATATTTGTAGGTAACCAGATTGGAGCGCATTGATCACTGAAAGTCTATCCGTTCATGACGTCATAGCATGGTGCAAAAGAAAATGGTGGTTTACAGGCAAAATAGTGACAATGTTTAAGATAAGACAGAACAATAATGTTTTACATTAGTGTACATGTTCTATGTAATAACTTTCAAGAATTTTTCTTTTTTCTTTTCTTTTATGATGTAAAGGTAATTATCCGAGCCTCTACGCCATTCGTATGTGTACCGGGGAACAACTTTAATGACGTCTTGGTTGTTCCCGAGACGATGCAGCCCTTCCAAAACGGGTCTGCTCTTATAAAGATTTCACCAAAAGGAGCAAGTTCTTTTTTTAAGAGTGGATCCCTATTGAGAAGGTTGGCATAAATGAAAATGGAAGAGTTGCTTCCCTTGAAAGTGTACCCATTCACATTGATGCAGAATGTGAAACATAAAAAAACGCAGGAATTCAAAACATTAAGACCCAAGACTACAGGTTCCACAAAACACTTATGCAACAAAATTTCTTGTTATGTAAAATTTGGTAGTTCACAAATATTGCCAAATCAGAGTTATGACGTCATGATCGACTGGTGATCGGTCAGTGTCCGGACAGATCTTATGGAGGGATTAAATTGTAAAACAGCAGCTGTATTTTTATTGATATTGAGACATTGTGATAGGTTTCAACAGATCGGTGTGTTAGAATTTCTCTACACTGAACAATAATTCTGAACTTTCTTATTCTTGAATGTGAGTGACATAGCTTCGGTACATGTATTTTACTGATTTTTAATTGATTATATAAAGATCTGAAATTTTGGCTTCAAAAAAAGTTATAAAAATACTTGTAATCTCAGCTGGTACTTAGGCCTAAATGTAAGATGCAAAGTACCCAACTCTGCCATGTCATTTTCGCCCACTTTCGCCAGAGTGTAAACTCTTAAAGAATTTGCTTTCTTGGGAAAGGGCTACGTCATCCAGGGAAGCAAAAAAAAAGAATTCACAAAAGTTGTTCTCTTTTGTAAAGAAGGCGGAAAGACATAGGGGTGTACCCATCAACCATAAAACACTGCCAGCATGTTGATACGATATTTTTCTAATGTTGGAAGCGTACTGGGCTTTTACGGAGTGTCATCTAAGCATTGAAACTGTTTCTCAATTCCCTAAAAATTCCTAAGTTTGGGACATTTAAAATAGCTACCGTAATTGTCCTTCAAACACGGAAAAGTTTGATTTACAATGCAGTAATGCGTCAAAAAGATGTACAGGGATTGGCAGACAGTGTAGACCCTGATCCGACTTCTCCTTTGGGCGCAGTAGTCTGATCTTGGTCTGTTCAGACCTATCTGCCAAATGCTTAGACAATTTTATGGTAATTGCATATTGTTCATATAGTCATCGAATGATAAATCCTTCAACTGGATTTTGATAGTAATGACTATTCTCATTGTTTTCACTTGTATCTTCTAATACGCTTTGTTACACTTCCGTATATTTTCACAATAAAATAAACTTAAAAACAAAATGCTGTTCCTTGACATTTATAGCCTTAAAAACATCAAATGAGCCGCGACACGACAAAACCAACAAAGTGGTTGTGCGCCCAGCGCAGACCCAGATCAGCCTGGGCATCCACCCTGTCTGATCAGAGCATTCGCTGTCCGCATGAAGGTAGCCTAGACCCTTAGCTACACTTTAAACGCTTAGCAAAGAGTCTGATCAGACTGGGCGGATTTCCAGGCTGATCTGAGTCTGCGCTGGGCGCACAACTACTTTGTTGGTTTTCTCGTGTCGCGGCTCAAATAAGAGCAAGGTCACAAAATTGTGCATTGTGGAAGGCGCAAGCGGTGACAAGTAAGATCAAGACTCTGTTTATATATGCCTACGTGATCAACAGATCAACGGTGTTATAGCTTAACGATTATCGGTACTGCACTAGTGGTACTGTAAGATACAAAATTCTCAATAATTGATTAACCAAGCGGTTAGCTGAACGCTTATCGGTACTGTAAATTAACTGATATGATGGAATTGAGACAGAAAAGAGCTGCCAATAAACATTTGGCAAGTGCATAAACTGTTTACTCCTTTAGATACTGCCTATTGCAAACTTTACCCTTGTGCCAGAGCATACACACATACTGACTGTTTCTGCTCTACTTAAACTGTTTACTGCCTATTGTGTCGTGTGAGCTTTGTATTGTCTACTGCTGTATACTGTCTACAGTGACATGCACTACGCGCATACACAATAGCATGCCCTCTTGCTAACTGCAAATTTGCACAATGCGTACTATGACAATATACTTCCGCATGCGCATATAAATACGAACTTACTAAATGTTTAGGGGGGGAGGGGGGCGGGAGGGGTTGCTGGGTACATTTTCAGATGATTTCGGATTTTTTTTACGACCCCCCCCCCCCCCCCCCCCCCCCAACCAGTCTCACTAGAAGTTTATTTTCGATCCCTTCCTCCCTCAAACATTCCAAGATAGGAGACAAAAAAAAAAATAATGACCCCCACCCCTCCACCCCACATTGTATCCTTTGGTCACTGAATTTATGGCAACAACGTTAAGTGTTACCTTTTCGGACCACTAAATGACTGAATTAATTTTTCGGATTGAGCTATCTATAATTTGTCGTTTCGAATAATCATGATATCAAAAAGCTGTTTTGGGGTAAATTATCTTTCACAGGGTAAGTAATAACCAAACAGTTTACCGTTTCGGAGCCCGTGGTGTTGCTTTCACGGTATGGCAAATAATATACTGACCTTGACCTCTTGTACTCATAAATCTTCATGTACTTATTAAGGTGACTTTCTATACCAAGTTTTAGGCTAAAATCTTGAAACTTTCCATAAAATCTTACGTTCCAGCATTTTCCCATATTTGAGCATGCCGTAAAAAAGTTCAAGGTCAACCCAAGGTCTTCATTTGAACAATCTCGGTAGTTCTCAATGCTACATACATGTACCATATTTCAAAGCCTACGGTCAATTGGAACAGGAGAAGATTTACCAAATACGGGCATGGCGGCCATGTTGGTCATGTGACCTGGACCGTTTGAGCAAATTTTGGTCCCCTCAGCCCCTGAAGGCTCTATATGCTTCTTCAGAAGGGCAAGTATCTCTAAGGCGAATTTTAAAATATGGACAGTTTCGAATTTGTACGAGATTTAATGCCTGTCCGAGGTATCAGCAAGTTTAATGAAGTTTCGTTAAAAATTACAGTCACTATGCCCGGGACACGGTAAACTATCGGACACTTAAGCGCTCAAGCAAGTAACTACAAGGCAAATCGAGCTCGTCTAAGAGTATATGCCTGTTTTGGCTATCAGCAATACTGATCAAGTTCCAGTTAAAAAAAATACGGCTTCAATTGGCCAACTGATTTCAGAGATGTTTTAAACTGCGGAGGGGCAACAGAATCTCGGTGAACTTGAACAAAGGTAAACAAGACCTGTCAGAGGGCCAGGATAGCTCGCAGGGTCATCATCTGAACAAACTTTGTAGGGCCCGAGTCCCTGATGCTACAAACAAAGTTTCAAGGTCACTGGCTTTTCGGTTCTGGATTTTTTTTTTGGAAGGTTTTGCCCAAATATGGGCATGAAGGCCATCTTGGTTGTGTGATCAACACCACCTGAACATACTCGCGTTCAACTCCACATGAAATATGGCTTCAATCGGCCCAGTGGCTTCAAAGATGCTTGAAAATGTTAACGGGCGCCAGAATCTCAGTGACCTTGAATTAAGGTCAAGAATGACCTTGACCTTTAGCAACAGAATGTCTTCATCTGCTTATTATGTTGATTATATATACCAAATATTATACATTAGATTTACGTAGTTTCTGAGAAATACATTGTTTGAGCGTTTTCCCATATAAACGCATAACGCACCAAATTTGACCTTGCCATAATTTAGGTCAGGGTCAATGCAGGGTCATCATTTCAACAAACTCAGATGGGCCAGGTCTCCGATGCAACACACCAAGCCCTATGGTCCTTTGATTCTGGAGATAAAAGATTGAAGGGTATTTACCATATATAGGCGTGGCGGACATCTTGGTCATGCAATCCAGATCCCCAAATAAAAATGGTTCCCCCGCCCCATGGAGGCTTCACATGAAATTTAGCTTCATCAGCCTAATGGTTTCAGAGGAGAATATATTAAAAATGTTTTCGGACAAACGACGACTGCCTGGCTATACTATAAGGTCACCTATGAGCATTATGGCTCCGATGAGCCGAAGGGATCAGCCTGTATGGCGGCGTTGGCTGACTTAGATATTTTTACTTTACGCACATGGCCTAAGGTCCCTGATCACTTTGCTTGGTGAACAATCAGTTAATTCAATTAATGTGTGGTCTGCAAGTGGTAAACCATCAGAAAACTTGCCTTGGGGCATTTGAGAACAGCGCATGCTCGGACAGATAGGTGTAAGCTAACAGCAGTCTGATCAGGGTTACCACTGCATTTCTGGACGTAACGCCGCTTTATATAACGTTTTTGTGACAATTACGGTGATTATTTAAGGTGTCCCAATTTTTAGCATTTTTACGGCAATTACGCAGGTTTGTGTTGGTATGAGCAGTTTGTAGCAGTATGTGCCTAAAAGTTTATTTTCTCACGCCGCCGCTAATATTGTGCTATTATCTCCGGTGTCTTTTCCGTTGACTATATATAAACTCAATATGTATATACTGTTTATATTATTAAAGAGGGTGGGGATGGTGGTCTACTGATTAAGGATTGGCATTTTTATATATTATTATATACTACTCAAAGGCAGTTTTGCATTACCATATATTTTCCCACAGACATGATGCTATATCAACGTATATCCCATTGGGTATGCAAGAAAGACATGGCTCTGTTTTTCTGTTTCTGTAACTAACACACTTATGGCTCTGGAAAAAATGTGAGGACATCAGGATAGAAAAACAGTTTCTGACTAATGGTATTGACTACAAACTATATGGGAAATCATCCTGAATTATGCTTTGACTCTTTGAAAGCCTATACCTACCATTACGGACGGATCCGTAGACCATTTTTTTTCAAATTTAGAATACTTAAACGTAAGACTGTTAACCATACATACAAACCATGTATTTTATTGCTATGCATATGCCTTTGAAAGGGGTGAAATATGACAGTTTTGCATTAGCTCTATGGAAAGTAAGGCGATGCAAAACTTCTTTTGAATAGTATATACGGATATGATAATCATTGGCCGAACTGGCGAATATTTATGAATGCGGTCACGGATTTTACTTTCAAAACAAGAAAATATCACATTTTAATGCTTGATATTTGCAAAACGCAAAAGTCAGGGGAGAGTGTGTGAAGTATGCATTTAAATCCAATTTTACGTGAATGGGCAGACTTTCGTGGTAAAATCTATCAGTTTAGCTTCCCTACGGTATGGGCCTTCCCTATTTGCCTGAGGTCTGGGCTTTCCCAATTTGCCTAAATCCGGGCCTTCCATGTTTGCCTTAACAATCAGCTGCCCCACGGTCTGGGTCACCCTGTTGAGGCAAAAAAACTAAGAACCATATCGTAGGGCAGCTGATTGTAAAGGCAAACATTGCCTAAACAATCAACTGCCCTACGGTCTGGTTCTTCCCTGTTTGCCTCAACAATAAGCTGCTTTCGTCTTGGCCTTCCTGTTTGCCTAAAAAATTAGCTGCGCTATAGTCTTGGCCTTCCGTTTTCCTCAATTAGCTGCTCTACAGACTGGGTCTTTCCTGTAAGCCTCAACAGTAAGCTGACCTACAGTCTGAGTCTTCCCTGTTTGCCACAACATTTAGCTGTCCTACAGTCTTGGCCTTCCAATTTTGCCTCAGCCCAGGCCTTTTCTGTCTGCCTCAATAAACTGCCCTATGGTCTGGGCCTTCCTTGTTTGCCTCAATTCAGGCCTTTCCTGTAAGCCTCAACAGTAGGCTGACCTACAGTCTGAGTCTTCCCTGTTTGCCACAACATTTAGCTGTCCTACAGTCTTGGCCTTCCAATTTTGCCTCAGCCTAGGCCTTTTCTGTCTGCCTCAATAAACTGCCCTATGGTCTGGGCTTTCCTTGTTTGCCTCAATTCAGGCCTTTCCTGTAAGCCTCAACAGTAGGCTGACCTACAGTCTGAGTCTTCCCTGTTTGCCACAACATTTAGCTGTCCTACAGTCTTGGCCTTCCAATTTTGCCTCAGTCCAGGCCTTTTCTGTCTGCCTCAATAAACTGCCCTATGGTCTGGGTCTTCCTTGTTTGCCTCAATTCAGGCCTTTCCTGTCTGCCTCAATAATCAGCTGCCCTACAGTCAGGGCCTTCTATGATTACCTCAGCAATGCTGCCCTATGATCTGGGCCTTCTATCTTTGCCTTACCAATCAGCTACCCCATGATCTTGGCCTTCCCAAGTTTCCCTCGATAATCAGCGGCTCTTCAGTCTGAGCTTTTCCTGTTTGCATTAACAATCAAGCTGCCCTACGATCTGGGCCTTCCCCGGGCCTTAATAATAGGCTGTCCTTCAGTCCAGGCCATCCCTGTTTGCCTCATAAATCAGTTCCAGGCTTTTCCTTGTCACCTCAATAATAAGCTGCCTACAGTCATGGCTTTCTATGTTTGCCTTAACAATCAGCTGCCCTACATGGCCTTCCATGTTTGCCTTAACAATTAGCTGCCCTTCAGTCCGGGTCCAACAGTCTGGGCCCTACAGTCTGGGCCTTCCCTGTTTGCCTCTACAATAAGTTGCCTTCCCAGTTTGTCTTATCAATACGTTGCCTTACAATCTTGGTCTAATTTGCTGCCTTACAGTCTGGGCCTTCACTGTTTGCCTCAACTATAAGTTACCCAACAGTCTGGGCTTTCCCTGTTTGCTTTCCCTGTTTGCCGTATTAAGTTGCCTCACAGTCTTGGCCTAATTAGCTGCCCTACAGACTAAGCCTTCCCCGTTTGCCTCAACAATAAATGCCATACAATCTGGGCCTTCCATGTTTGCCACAACAATTAGTTGTACCATAGTCTTGGCCTTCCCCCTTTGCCTTAACAATATATTTTCCTACAGTGAGGGCCTAATAAGCTGCCCTTAAGTCTGGGTCTTCCTTGTTTGCCTCACACAAGCTTGGTCTTGTTGCTTGGACTAGTTGTCTCAACAACAGGTTACCATACAGTCTGGGCCTTTCCTGTTTGCCTCAGTGATTAGCTGACCTACAATCTGTGCATCCTCTGTGTGTACAAAAATTAGCTGCCCTTCAGGAAAGACCTTCCCTGTTTGCCTCCACAACTAGCTGCTCTACAGTCTGGGCCTTTTCTGTTTGCCTTAACAACAGGCTTCCCTACGGTCTTGGCCTTTGCTCTTTTTCTCAACTGTCTGGGCCTTTCCTGTTTGCCTCTACAATCAGCTGCCCTACAGTCTGGGCCTTTCCTGTTTGCCTCTACAATCAGCTGCCCTACAGTCTGGGCCTTTCCTGTTTGCCTCTACAATCAGCTGCCCTACAGTCTGGGCCTTCTCTGTTTGCCTCAGCAATCAGTTGCCCTCGAGTCTGAGTCTTTTCAGTTTTGCCTTATTCCAGACCTTTCCCGTCTGCCTCAACAATCAACTGTCCTGTGACCAAGGCCTTCCTCGTTCGTCTCAGTTCAGGCCTTTCCTGTGCATTAGCTATCAGCTGCCCTGCAGTCTGGGCATTTTATGTTTGCCTCAACAATGCTCTAAGAGTGTGTGGATGATGATACAACTTATCTGTCTACAAGAAATCATAAAACAATTATAAATGTAATCTTATTTAATACATGTATAGGACTGCATTTACAATACGCAATGAAACATATGCATAGCCCCAAATGAGGGGGGTAAATTGATGATAATTTGTAACTTTTCATATTTCTCATCTAAAATGTGTACTGTGACCCCTCATGAGGGGCCTCATTAGTCTCTTAGTCTCACCTGTATGTGCTTTGCCACAGAAACTGAGCTAAACCAAAAAAAACTTGAAAAAAATGTTTATACCATTTTTGCCCCAGTGCAAAAAAAAAAATAATAATAATGCAGGAGAAGCATTTTCCCATTTATGCCCAGTGGGCTATTCTATCGTTATTAAATCAGGGCCTGACAAATCCATTGTCCGACTGCCCAGGACAAGTTAAATATTTTGTTGGGCAAGTAAAATATTTTCTTACTTGAACAGCAAAATGTATAAGATATATAGGGAAAATCGAAAATTTCAGGGTTTTGGAGCAGAAGATATGTTCCGGACAAGTAGATCAAATTTTGATTTGTCAGGCCCTGATTAAATGGTTGCATCCATTTGTCAATTGAAGGATGTCTGGTTTAGTTTATTTTTACAACTTTTTTTTCATTTATTTTAAGGACAAATATCCATCCATCAAATGCAAATACAAGTAGTGAAGACCCTGATCAGATGCCACTTTCTATGGCATCTGATCTGGGTCTGCACTGTTTGCCAATGCCCTTCTATGGGAGGCTAGGCATAAACAAGACCTGTCGGTGCTACAGGATAGCTAGACAGCGCCTGGCCCATCACCTTAAAAACTTTAACGTAAAACTTTAACATTTTGCTAACGCCGCCGCCGCCGCTGCTGCCGCCGCCAATGCCAACGCCGATGCCAGGGGTAGTACATTAGCTCTTCCTGAACTTCATTCAGGCGAGCTAAAAAGGTTTATTTTACCCATGTTTTGCTTTCTGCTAATTGTAGGTAAGAAAAAAATTGTGCAGGGCTGTGGAAATACAGTGCCTGACTTGTCCTACTTGTCCTGTTTCACTCTGGACAAGTGAGAAACTTCAGTTTACTTGCCCTGGGACAAGTATTCAAAGTGTCATCAGTGGAAGTATTTCAGGATAATTCTGAGATATTTTTCATATATTTTCTCATGAAAACAAATGTTGTGGGTTCCTTTAGAATTCCAACAGGTACCCACAACATATGCTTTAATTCGAAATTTAAATGCGAAATTCAAAATAGCCAAAAACTGTCATCATTTATTCATTATCTTCTGTTCTTTCCTTATTTCATGTGTACCTTTTTTCTGGGCAAGTAAATATTTGTTTGGACTAGTTAATTTTGTCTATTTGCTTGTCCATGGACAAGCAGAAAATTTTGATATTTTCACAGCCCTAAATTGTGTATCCAATGTTCTACTTCCAAAGTTCTATCTCTGACCATCTTGCCACACCAAGATTGTAGATGTATCCCCACCAGACTGGGGAACCAAAACATAGTTCTGGCCATCATTTATTGTATTTTCCTCCACTTGACTCTGATATTCTGATACAGTTTCGGGAACTCTCTGCAACTGCATAACATTTTCACTCCCATCTTGCTGCAATCTCTGAAACCCAGTGAAGTCTAATGGCTGTGATTTGTTATTCCCAATGTCAATGATATATATTTCTTCAACAGCTGTATTCTGATTATCAATTACTGTTCCACTCTGTCCAGCTATATTATGATCCTGCGTATAAGCCTGACCAATTTTAATGATTTCTGTCTCTCCACTTCTGACTTGATCTGTTTCAACTGGATCCATTTCAATATAATTACTTTGACTTTCCAAATTAAAATTTTCTCCACTGTTTTCAATGTTCATCCCATGTATCTGGGAATGAACAACAGCACTTTCTGAGTTCATGCCGGCCTGTTTTTCCACAGTTTTTGTATCACCTGTTGTCATGTCACCAACTCTGTAGTATACACCTACATTCACATTTCCATCAGTACCGTTTAATCCTTCACTAGTTTTACTTTCATGTGTCTTCAGATGAGATCGATATGACCTTCTTTGTGTAAAAGTTTGTCCACAGCTGATACACTGAAATTTGTCCTTATCCTCATGCGTGAATTTATGTTGCCGTAAATTACTTTTATCATTAAATTTTTTCCCACAATGCTCGCAACTGTATGGCTTCTCTCCCGTATGCCGATAAATGTGGGACTGTAGGTGTGTTGGATGGACGAACAATTTTGGACAATAATCACATCTAAGTATCATCCCACTTCCTGTTGCCATCTCTTGCTCTTTATGTTCTTTAAAAACATGAGAACGATATGCCGAGTACGCCCGAAAACCTTCTGTACAGTATTTACATTTTATTGGCTTGAAGGATTTGTCATGGAGTTGTTTATGTCGGGTCAGGTGGCCGTACTGTAGATATTTCTGGCCACAGATATCGCAGATGTATTCCCGCTCTCGTGTATGTGTGTTCTCATGGTGCATACAGGATTCTTTGTTTGTGTATCTTTTGTCACAGTAGGAGCATTTAAAGGGAAGTTCACCCGTGTGTTTCCGTTTGTGAATCTGAAATATGAGAGAGTACATACAGATTATAGACTACTGTACCAGTATATACCAAATTAATTCTATTAAACACCCCGGGTTTGTTGCATTTTATGAAAAGGGGGAAAGTTATTTACAGCATAAAATGTAGTAAAATCAGCCACTACCAAAATACATGTACCTCTAATAAAACAATATGAAGGTAAATATATGCAACTCTATTATTTTTGTCTCCCTTCTCAGTATGAGAGCAGAGTATGGGAATTAACTCTTAAAGGAAAGAATTTGCTCCTCCAGGAGCAAATTCTTTCCTGTAAGAGTAGACCCAATTTCAGAGAGCTACCTCATCCAGCAAAGCAAACAGGAATTCATACAAATTGATATAAGATTATTTTCGAAAAAGAAGCTGGGAGCAGTCTGATCAGGTTGTTTGAGTTATCCACAAACAGACTCAAACCAGTCTGCACATCAGTGTAGTCTAGCTAGGGCCTTCATACTGTCCCTGTACATTCTTCAGGGTCCATATGAGAGGGACACGAGGAAACCAACTAAGAGGCATGGGCACCATTTTAAGACTCAGATCAGCCTGGGCACCTTCCCAGTGTTATCAGAGTCTTTGTTGTGCACTTAACGGACAGCTAAAGGTCTAAGCAACCTCCAGACCAACAGTGAAGACTCTGATCAGACAGGGCTAATGCTCAGGCTCATCTGAGTCTCCGCTGGGTGCACATGCCACTTTGTATTGTTGGTTGAGGCTTGTATGTCTAAGATCTGCAGATGTGCATGCTGGTTTGAACCTTTTCCTGTTCACATTAAAGTTAGGCACATTTTTATTCTTTTATATGAAGTCAGTTATAAACTGATTTTCCATTCAAAACAGTTAAAGATAAAAATCTAGATTAAAAGCAATGAGACCACCTGTCAATCCCATGACACAAGAATCCATTGCCTTATAAGTTTACCAAGTTTGAAGCTTCTACAGACAAATCTGTGATAAATCTTTCATGAAATACAGACATACCAAATCCAGTTCATCCCACCTTTTTTCAAAATGGATACTATAATAAGGTAAGGAAAAATTTCAAAGAAATATAACTAAAACTCCCTTTATCTGTATCTACATGTACTGTAATTAATTTGTCAAAATTTCTGGGACACCTAAAATAATTAATTTTCCATTTGGGACAAATGGCAAATGGAAAATTAATTATTTTAGGTGTCCAAATACTTTACTAAGACTCATCACAGTAACTTTTTTGGCATACTAACCCTAAATCTATGCATGTATATGAACCCCTTTCCACATACATCGCAAATCAGCTCATTCTTTTTCTCATGAACCATCTCAATGTGCTTTTTCAAGCTGGACTTAGTCGGCTGATTTACTCCACATATTTCGCAGCTAAATTTTGCCTCGTGAAATCTTCTTCTATGAAGCAGCATGTTATCTCGTAACTTGAATGCCTTAGAACATATATCACACTTCACATTCTTCCCTGTAGTATGCTTCACGATCTTGTGCCGTTTTAACGAAAACCCATCTCTGAACTGACTATCACATTCATCGCACTTTACTTTCATATTCAAATGAACTGTGGACAAATGTTGTCTGTAACCTTGCCTTTCAGTAAATTCCTGTTCACATATCTTACATCTGAATTTCTTGGTATCTTTTTCATGGGTTTTCATATGCTTCTTTAGCCTAGTGTAATCCACATATGTTTTGTCACACAGATCACAATGATGATTTTTCACACCATGAATCCGAACATGTTTTAATACCGCATCTTTGTCTTTGAACAGTTTTTCGCAAACCCTACATTTGTAAGGATAATCTGACCCGTGAACACTTCTTACATGTCGAATCACCATTGAGGGCGTTCCATAAGTTTTCTGACATATTTTACAGTTAAAAGGTCTTATAGTTTCTTCTTCAACCTTTCCATAAACTTTATCGATTGGCCAGACTACTCCTATGCCTCCTTTGTTAATGGTAACAGAAGTAGAGTCTGCTATACATTCATACATTTCATCCCAATTTTCAGTTTTGATTCCATTCTTCATTACAACTTCTTTAGTGTCATCTCCAGTTGTTTGACCAAATTTTTTAATAGTTTCAGTGACTTTATCTTTCATATTTTCTGCCTCTTCTTTATCCTTGACCTTGCCTGACAAGGTCAAGGATGAAGGCGAGACAGAAACTAAAGGCTCGTCAGATTCTGTCTTTCTTTTCTTTTCGTTCTTTATCAAAAAGTCTACAACTTTAGTTTTTACGAACTCATAAGGTGCAGTCTTTGTTTTACAATCACTGGACTCCGGGTTTAATTTCTTTGGACTCTTTCTTATTTCTTCCATATTTCTAACTCTTGTCATTATCACAAGATCATCCTCAGGGTCACTTGGCACAGGTAAAACTATATCACTACTTTCTTGTACCGACTGATTACTTTCTGAATTACCTATATCACTGTTTTCCTGCATAGGTAGTTTATCTATTGAATGGCCCATATTGCTGTTTTCTTGCATGGACTGTTTGCTTTTTGAATGACCTATTACCTTAATTTCTGGGACAGAAAATTTTCTTTTTGCATGACTTTTACTACTATTTTCAGGGACAGCCTGTTCTAATTTTGATTTTGTTGCTGACTTTTTCTGACTTGATGTAGGGGTTCCCGACTTTTTCTGGTTCAATGATACAGGTCCTTTCAAAGAATCATCCCTGTTTTTGGGCCGGTAGTCTGAGCTAGAATCTGAAACAATGAAAACTCTGCTGTGAATATAATCACCATACAAACTAATACCAAATAAACCATATTTATTTGGTTATAAGACAGACAGTTTTTCCTCCAAAACAATCCAAAAAATAGATTTTTTGGACAGATCTGGATTTTAGGGATTGTTTTGAAGAGAACAATCTTTCTAATAGCCAAATTACTTACGACTGATTTTCATATTCTGGGTGCTTTGGAGTGAGAAAACCCTGTCATACAGCTGAATACATATGGTATTCAGTTATAGGACAGGGACACTTTCCCCTCCAAAATGACCCAAAATAGGTAAATATGTCTATTATTTCAGCTTTAAGATGGATTTGTCTCCTCCAAACCAAAAAATCTAGATCCATCTAGATTTTTATCCCCCGACCGAAAGGTTCGGGGGATATAGCGATGAGCCTGGCGTCCGTCCGTCCGTCCGTCCGTCCGTCTGTCCGTCCGTCCGTAAACACTTTCTTGTCCGCTCTATATCTTGAATACCCTTTGGAATATTCTCATGATACTTCACAGTTATGTAGAACAGGTCATGACGATGTGTCGCGTACAAGAATGGTAACTCTTGCTATTGTACTTTTTGAATTATCTCCCCTTTGGTGATTTTTTTGCAGATTCGTGTCCGCTCTGTAACTTGAATACCCTTTGGAATATTTTCATGATACTTCACAGAAATGTAGTACAGGTCATGACGATGTGTCGCGAACAAGAATGACAACTCTTGCTTTCTTACTTTTTGAGTTATTTCCCCTTGATAGTTTTAGGTGTGATTTTTTGGCAGATTCGTGTCCGCTCTATAACTAGAATACCCTTTGGAATATTCTCATTATACTTCACAGATATGTAGAACAGGTCATGAAGGTGTGTCGCGAAAAAGAATGACAACTCTTGCTTTCTTACTTTTTGAGTTATTTCCCCTTGATCATTTTAGGTATGATTTTGTGTCCGCTCTATAACTTGAATACCTTTTGGAATATTTTCATGATACTTCACAGATATATAGAACAGGTCATGACGATGTGTCGCGAACAAGAATGACAACTCCTGCTTTCTTACTTTTTGAGTTATTTCCCCTTGATGGTTTTAGGTCTGATTTCGTGTCCGCTCTATAACTTGAATACCTTTTGGAATATTTTCATGATACTTCACAGATATGTAGAACAGGTCATGATGATGTGTCGCGAATAAGAATGACAACTCTTGCTTTCTTACTTTTGGAGTTATTTCCCTTTGATGATTTTAGGTGTCGGCTCCATAGCTTGAATACCCTTTGAAATAGTTTCATGATACTTCACAGATATGCAGAACAGGTCATGACAATTTGTCTCATACATGAATGATAACTCTTGCTTTTAGACTCAGTGAATTATTTCCCTTTGGTAGTTTGAGCTGCTGTTTGAGTCTCTGCTCCATAACTGTATAACCCTGGCCAGCTCCAGAATTTGAACAACCGTGTACCTTTTAGAATATTGATGATCATGCTGTGATATCTTATCAGTGTTCCTAACTCTCTCTTACCCCTCCACATTCCCGTGACCCCTCCCGCACCCCCCCCCCCCGCCCCCCCACCAAAAAAAAATTTTTTTTTCCAGATTTGGATTGTTTGTCCAAATTCACTTACTAGAGAGCTCAAAATTAGATTTGTAGGGCTTGTACTTTAGAAGTCATTCACACATTTTGAAAGTTGAATGTATCGTATGCTGTACATTTTGTGTATATGGCGGCTGTTTGAGATATTACCTCTTTTTAGCAGTCAAGCATACTGTTTTAGTCTGAGTGTTAGATAATCATGCATCTGTTAACAGTTAATGTCAATCAGAAGCGTAAAAGAACGACAATATATTACTAATATGTGTTTTGAAGTGCACCCTTTTTACCAAGGCCCATGGGGGTCTTCGGTCGGGGGATTTGCCATCTCCTCTGATGGCTATTTTTTGGTTTGTTGTTGTTGTTGTTTTTTTTTTTTGGGTGTGTGTGTGTGGGGGGGGAATGTCTTTTAGCAGGATAAACGTGGAAGTGGTTTTCCTGTGTATTTAGAATTATTTCCAAGAAAAAATGGGAAATAAATGTCGCCTAAGATTATTTTGTACTGGAGGAAAATGCTATGGTTGATTAAAATGCTTGCTAGCCTTGGGCAGCCTGATATACAGTAGGAATCAAATGATGAAAACTTGAAGAACCTTCAACCTGAAGAATCTGCAAGCGTGAGTGAACTTATTTTCCTGCCATTCCATGCTTACTGGTCTTTGCATCAAAAACTTTAGCATCTGAGACAAGAACAGTGACTGGGTAACCTACCAGCAGTGTTCTATGAAGGCAATGAAGTAAACTACGGTGACATTTTAAATTTCAGATTAATTGGATGGACAGATGACTTGGGGTTTTATGGCCCTTTTAACGGTATTTCAGTCATACTGAGCAGTCTGATCAGGGTCTACACTGTTTGCCATATCATCTGCATCTTTCATATGCATTACTGAATTGTAAAACCAAAATGTTGCATTTTCAGGACAATAATAACTAGAAAATGTGTTTATGAAATACTATGCCCTCAACTGTATTCTTGCCTCTAAAGAAGGTTCATCCCATAATGGTTAGGTCAGAAAGGGGTTTTAATCCATTCATCTACATCTTAACCTGTAACTGTATGTTCCTATATCTAATGGTTCTTGACTGTAACGGTACCTTTGTGCCATAGGCTTAAAATGCACTGTCAAAAAAAGGGGCATAACTCAGGAAAAAATTCACCAATGTTTTTCAAAAGTTAAGAGGATCGAGCATTGGATGGAAACTCAAAATTTTGTATTTTGCTAAAAATGTCATGGTTTAAAGCTCTCGATGATAGATGAAGATTAGTGAAAAAATTACTGAAATATGTCAAACGGTTCTCGAGATATCTAAGCAATTACTGTTGCCATGGCAACCATTTTTAGGCCGCTCAAATATTACATATTTTCATGAATTTCAAAGGGAAAATGTGTCTGTCCTGGAGCAAGTATCAAATAGTTAACTGGTATGGTGTTTAGGACTAAATGTAATTGTCAGTCTCTGCACCTTCAGAGCACTGGCTACTGCACGTTGTTGAAACCATGGCAACTGGAAGTACATATAGTCGGAGAAAAAATAAAATTTGTGAAAATAGCTCTTTTTCAAATCGACGTTACTGAAAATGGCAGCCTGACCTGAATATATCATTAACATGTCTTCAAACAGCAACATAAGTATGGTACATAGCAAAAGCAATTAGTTGTAAACTTTCACTGACTACAGAATAAATGCGCGTGCAAAGGGTGTCCCTGTCGCATTTACAAAATTAGAGAAACAACAGTTTTTTAGATTTCTTTACCCTAATTTCCACACTTTCAGTTTGAATTTGCTTATTATACAAATAAAGAGTCGCATTTTTATCCCATCTTTGCAAATAATGGCGTAGAAATGTAGTGTTTGATATTGTTTCTATGGTTACGATGCATAAAAATGTGTTACATCAGTTCAAAACGACCCTAAACCCATGTAACTAATATACAACTCTTAATTTGCAGTAGAATCAATATGGTTTTAATGTAGTTCCGTTCTTCGTTTCCGTATCTCCAATGGTTTTCATTTTTTTTTCTAATAAACAGATTTAAAGTTGCTGCTTAGATACCCCACCCACTGTATATGCAATAGCAATATCACCGTTTTGTGAAGAGAAAGTGTGTACAAATGTGAATAAATACGTGATATAGAACTACACGATTAAGAACGATTTTTTTTTCTTACCAGTGAATTGTCGCTGATGTATACATGGTGTTGAGCGAGAATCGTAGTTTATATCTCGACGGCGAAGCCGGAGTGAGTTAAGAAAAGCTAAATGTAAGAAACAAGCCGAAAAATCACACGCTCAACCAACAATAATTTCATAACAAAATGGACATTTCAAACATTTTTATGGCACCACAAATTAACATTTAAATGGCAGACTGGAAAACGAAGAGAGTTAATGACAGGTTTGTAGTTTTATGGCCCTTTCGACAGTACTTAGGTCATGCAACAAGGCATGGGTGATTTTTAAAGACTGTGTGCAATGGCACACCGTGATTGAAAAAAAGAGATTCGAACAAGGACTGCTAGCCTAGCACGCAGGCGCTTCCCTCGCTCAGCTACAGAAAAGTGGATGAAATTAGATGGGATGAATAAATCACTCAAGAGTACTCGTATACTTAAGATGGCACCTCTATCAGGATTACCTAAATAACACGACTTTCTTGGCTATTCTAGAAGCCCCGGGTAGCACAGTAGGTTAAGGCCTGGCCTCCTGATCAAGTGGTTCAGAGTTTGAGATCTGCTTGATGCATTAATCTTTCCAACCGCAAATTTGGCTCCACTGCATAGCTTTTCGTACTCATCTCCCCCCCCACCCCCCACACGAACACACTTCCCACCATTCCCCCAACCACATTCCCCAATCGTCCTGATATGACTGAAATACTGTTAAAAAGGACATAAAAATAAAACCCAAAGTCATTCATCCATCCATTTTTAGCTGTTCTATGTAGTATGACGATCATAGGTAACAGAACATTGCTTAAAATTTCAGTATCCCTCGGTGAATAGACGCTGTAGGCCTTAGTCTACACCACTTTCTGCCCTGAAAAATGCCTCTTCTTGCGTAATTACCTGCTTCACAGACGCAATTCATTCAAAAACATTAGTAAATTTATTTATTTCAACATAAAATAAAGATATGGCAAAAATATTGCTGCAAATAAAACGGTTTTACTCTGTTCTTCTTTTCTGTGATTTCTGCAGACGTTTTGCTCGGGACAACTTTTGTCATCAATTGTACAGAATACAACTGCAACTGCAGTCTTGGTAAATGGACCTATTTCACAGATAAAAAAGGTCATGGTGAGCATTGTTGACAGTAATCTTATTCTTTCAAAGATACTATCTTTTATTATTAAAGATCATGGATACTACCTGTAGTGTTCGCAGATTTGTAATTGTAAAGCGAGGTAGATAATGCCAGTTTGAATTATCTCCTTTCCTACTATTTTACAGTATTGACACATTTCAAAGATGGATAACTTTTAAAGTTTTGCGAGTTTACACCTAATTTTTTTACTTTCTTTAACTTCAAACCTTACTCTATCATGCATATATTGTTATATATATAACATACATAAGGTAAAACATCACAGAAACTCTGACACCAAAAACAGGCAACAAAGAACCACAACAGAACTACCGCCTTGGAACGGTCAGTAATGAATTACTGGGGGGCTTAAATCGATTTTACAGGCCCAACCTCACCCTCAGTTTCTGAAGTGGTACAAAACATTTAGACCAGCTCAACATGATCCAACTTTATGTATTATGTTTTTCTATCATAACTACGAAAACTTCCTGTATTTTGATCGGTCACTCTTTGAACCTTTGCACTTTCAGGTAGATAAAACAAAACAACAAAGAATTTTAATTACAATACAAAAAGATCCAAGTTAAGCATGGACGTAGCAAACCTGATGACCAGTACTTGTAATCGGTAGGATCTACATTTAGGTCGGTCATTAAACTTGGAAATTTTTTACAAGGAAATAGGTGCGAGCCATCGGTGTTTTTTACATAGAAAGTGGTTTCTAGGGACCAGACGTGGGGTTCGAGCGTTCGAGCCATCGTTGTTCGTGCCAAGTGTGGCATGTTTAGTTAAAATGAATAGGGATTTTGCCGGGACTGGAAAGTCAGTTCGACCGAAACATGGTGTTCGAGCCTTCCGAGTTCGAGCCAGTGAAGTTCGACTGTATTTTGTTCACAAGGTTCCATATGCTTACAATGCACCAAGTCGAACAAGAACTGTCGCCTGACAGCATAGCTCGCCTGAATAGGTGCTTGCCCATCACACAGTCGCTATGGTGGTGTGGACTGCTATGTATAAAACTTCAGGCAAGCATGTCCATAATGACAACACATTTATAAACAAAAGCTATCTCAGAAATGTCTTAAAATAAAAAAAAAATCAACATGAAATTTCAAAGTCCATGAGCTTGAGGTCAAAGAACTAAGGGATAGAGGGGAGGAGGGCAGGGCTAGGCTGTATCAAAGCCTTTAACCGTTATCTAACATCAGTCCAAGTATTAGTATCAACTGAGTCCATTGTGGCACTGTGAAATTATGTCTTCATTAATATAAAACTAATCAAAATCTTTAAGACAAAACTCAAAGTCCATGATCTTGACATCAAGGTCATCCATTCGGGTAAGTATATAGTGTTTTGTAAAAACTCAAAAAAGTGTCTAACATCATTCAAGTGTAAACTAAATCTCTGCCAAGCATTATGAATCAGTACGCAATTAGAAAACTTTAATAAAGACCAAATTTCCTAAGTCCCTGACCTTGACATCAAGGTCACCGAGCAGGGCTGGGGTAGTACTCTGTAAAACTTTGGACTAATATCTAACTACACTGCAAATATAAAAAGAATTCATCTATGGTTTCAGGAGATATGTGTCATTAAAAAACTTTAACCAAAACATCCAATCAATAAAAAGATAATTTTCTAAGTTCATGACCTTGACATCAAGGTCACTGAGGGGGTTGGGGGTAGTACCTTGGAAAACTTTAGACCAATATCTAACTACAGTGCAAGTATCAAAGGAATCCATCCATGGGTTAAGCAGATACTGGGCTTTAGAAAACTTTAACCAAAACATCCAGTCCCAAAAAACTCCCAATTTTCTAAGTCCATGACCTTGACATCAAGGTCAAGGAGTGGGGTGGGGGTGGTACCATGTTAAACTTTGGACCAATATCTAACTACAGTGCAAGTATCAAAAGAATCCATCAATGGGTTAGGGAGATATAGGTCTTTAAAAAACTTTAACCAAAACATCCAATCCGGACGCCGACGCGGACGCGGACGCCGTGGTGACAACAATAGCTCTTCCTGAACTTTCGTTCAAGAGAGATAAAAAGGGGCGTGATTCGGTCAAAAATTCATGAATTTTCTTCAAAGGTTAATCAGGTCATCTACACCTTGGGCAATGCTATCCTGTCATGATCCTAGCATCTGGGGTTCTTGAGATATTTTGTTCACAAGGTTACATAGACTAAGTCCAAAAAGGGGCATAATCCTGGAAATACCTGACCGATGGGAAGAAGAAAAAATACGGATCCACTTATTTTTCATGTACATGCCACATATAAAATTTCAAGATCCTAGCATAAGCCGTTCCTGAGTTTCCTAGCTGCCAAAAAGCGTTGTGGACAGACGGAAGGAAGGAAGGACGGACAGGCCCAAACCAATATGCCCCCTCAACTTCTCCGAAGTTGGGGGCATAAAAATTTTAGGTGTCCTAATTTTCAAAAGTTTATGAGCTGCAACACGACAAAACCAACAAAGTGGCAAGACTCAGATAAGATGCCCATGCTGATCAGAGTCTTTGCTGTCTGCAAAGAGATAGCCCAGAGCCTTAGCTACCCCTGAAGCTCATAAAGAAGACTCTGATAAGACTTGACTGCTGCCCAGGCTGATCTGAGACTTCAATGGGTGCACATGCCACTTTGTTGGTTTTCACGTGTGGCGGCTTTTATTGTAATTGGTAAACCACATACTGATTTCATCATCAATGTCACTGTCACCATCACCAGCCAGTGTTTCATCCTTGATATCATCAGCAGGTCTTTCAGTCATATCTGAAATCAAACTAGGATGATGACGATTTGGCAATTTTACCTCATTTTCAACAGTATTTCAGATACTATATTAATCCTTATAAACACCCTACACTAATAAACACCCCCGACCTCTTTTCCGAATATGATGTTACATCAACTTGCATTAATCTTGATGTAGCAGCTCTTTGAAATGGGTCTACTCTTAAAACAAAGAATTTGCTCCAATAGGAGCAAATTTTTTTCTTTAAGAGTTGACCCCTACTGAGAAATGAGGCTAAAATAGAGTTGCTTCCTCTGAAAGTATTTCTATTTTAAACTAAATACTGTTTATTAGAGGTGTTTTAGCAGTGGCTGAGTTACTACACTTCAAGCTCTAAATAACGCCTCACTAGTCACCTGCTGTAGTAGATAAAAGTAAATGACAGTTCAAACAGCAAAGTTTTATTCTCAGTAATTAAGAGGGGAAAATGACACTTTTTAGGTCCATCTTAAAAAAAAAAAAAAAAAACCTTCTTATGCAAAGCCTCATCTTTTTGAAAAAAAAATATGATTTGGTTACATGTATGTATAAGATAAAATAAAGAATGAGCAATTTGAAAATCTGGTATCTCTAGCCAATTCTGAGAAAATATTGGAGATGCTGTTTGCATCTGGGAGCAAAGGGACTATATATTTATTTTACATATAGATAACCCTAAATCAATTACAGATATCATGTGTATAGAACTATTAATAGATACTTGTTACAGGTATATGTATTTATAGTAGAAATATCTGTATTTCATTAAGAGATACTTTAATCGATCTTATTAGCGCACAAGCCCCTATAAGCCCACATCATGAGAATTTCTGAGGCATATGATTATTAGGGCAAATATTTTTACTGCTTTATCCCTTTGATTGCTTGTGTATAAGTGCTGAAAACACTGTAAAATCTTTCAGTTTTCACTTCCAAAGTTTCTCCATCCCACATTGCTATAAGCAGCTTTTTACCGATGCTTCAAACATCACATTCTGTTTCTTCCTATATCTAATAACTCTTTGAAATGTGCGCTTTTTACAAAGAAAGTATACTGCAAGTATTAAATGCCATTTTGAAAATGTTATTAAAGTGCACAGTGTGCTAAAAGGGTCTAATAAAGTATAGCCTTATAAATACATGTCTTTCTATTTAATGTACAGATATTAAAAGAATCCCAAACTTTTTGGTTTATACAGTATTCAGGAGTTTACCAATGCAAAACTTGAGGAATTTTTGTCTCAAATCCTGGCATTTTATGAGGAACAGTTTGCCGTTGATGGAGCCTGAACTCCAGATTGTCTTGCACTTTGTGTTGACTGTCAAAACCAAAGACTCAACTCTGTCTTTCCAAAGGTCATCACACTGTAATAAATAAGAGCACAATCAATAAATCAGTCACGGAGTTATTACCCCTTTCAGACTAGTGGACTTTTCCATCCTTATCAGTTGGATAAATCCATTTCAAGTTTTTGGGTTTCTGATGGAATTTTTTCATATTTATTGTATTTTGCATAGAAATCTGTGTAAGCAAACAGTGTAGATCCTGATCAGACTCCCCCCCCCCCCCCCCAATTCTGTGGCATCTGAACTGGGTCTGCAGTGTTTGCAAATGTCCCCAAAAACAGGTTTGCAGTCTTGAAAGGGTTATGGCATACCGGGTACATATTTTCATTTTTAATGCATTTTGCATAGAAATTCCTGCAAGCATACAGTGTACCTAAGTAGCTCCTGATCAGACCCCACATTCTGTGCTGTCTTAACTTGGTCTGCACTATATGCAAATGTCCCCAAATCAGGTTTCTAGTCTTGAAAGGGTTAAGGCATACATGTGCAATGTTATTTTTTGTGCCACTGTGACTTCCTGGACATTTGCTATCATGGGTTATGTAAATCTGCCCAAAAAGGGTTAAACTTTTAAACTGTACCCACGTTGAAAAGGGAGACAAAAATAACCAAAATTCTGCAGACTGTCTACACATTGTCACAAACATAGCTAAACCTGATAACTAAACAAAGTTAACACCACTGCTGACACTTCCCAGAGCTCTAGATAAGAGGGAGTATTTGGTGATAATTAGGGATAATTTTTGTTAATTCTGCATAAAAACGTATGTTGTGACCCCTCATCTGAACCGTCTCGACGAGACGGTTCAGATGAGGGGTCACAACATATGGTTTCATTGAGAAATAAGAAAAATTATCCCTCAATTATCATCAAATACCCCTCTTATCTACAGCTCTGACCCCCCCCTCCATCTCCACTCATTATTTTTCCGTAAAAAATCATCTCATTAAGATGGAAAGAAGGCTCAAAAAAAGACTTGCAGTGAATTGTTGAGTAACAAGTCACTGTTTGGAGGTCAGTAAATTATATATGATGAGTACAGAGCGAGTGATATTTATCATGCACCTGCTGCAAAATTCCACTGACAACAGGGGTATGATAACACAATGTGATATCACGTCACTATAGAACTGAGCTTGCGCGAATGTTATCAGGTCATGTCTTTGGAAGCGATCTCTGAAGACGACTGGCTACATACTGACGTTGGCCGTGATATCAACGTTCAATTGGTTAATTGACGTCACCGACCTATGTCATAACGCATTCGCGACGTCAGCAAGTTCGAACAAAACTGTGTTTTCTTATCATTTGTTTGCTGCTCTTTACGTGTAAAATCTTCAAAAGATGCATGATAAATAGAAAACCATGTAAGTGTCTTTTGATATCAAGTTTATCAGGCTCGACCAGAAACACATCGGACTGGCTTGGCAAGCCTCGCCATTCCTACGCTGTTTCTGGTCTCGCCTGATAAACTTGATATCAAAAGACACTAACATGGTATTCTCTATATATCTATTTACAACTGACCCACAAACTGTGTAATATAACCCAACAAGAGCTCCGCAAGCGGGGCAATATACACCCATTTCTGAATGTTTTTTTTGCACCGTTTCATCCTTGTCTACATTGCTATCAAGTTTATCAAGACATTCCAAACACTAAGGTTCTCAAAAGAAAAGCCTTGAAAAAGTAATCAAAGGGATGTAACTAAAAAAAAATAAGGAAGGGGAAGCAATTATTTTATTAGACATACTATCTCAACCTATTACACATTGCTATAAAGTTTTGTCAAGATATTCCATACGCTTACCTAGTAATGACTTGCCCAAGAATAGCCTAAGAAATTAATCAAAGGGATGTAACTCCATAAATAAGGAAGGGGGAGCAATTATTCTTATATAAGACACACAGCCTCAACCGAATACACATTGCTATAAATTTTCATCAAGATATTCCATATGGTTGCCTACTTATCGCTTGCATAAGAATAGCCTTAGAAAATATTCAAAGGGAGGATACTCCAAAATTAAGTAAGGGGAGGCAATCGTTCTTATATGTGACATATTGTGTCAACCTAAATTAGTAATATACATCACTATCAAGTTTCATCACAATAGTCCAAAGGGTTAGTTAGATATGAGGTGTACAAATATAGTCTGACAAAATAATCAAAGGGAGGTAACTCAAAATCTAAGTAAAGGGGAGTAACCATTCTTGTACGAGACACGTTGTCTTAACCTCATATACATTGTTATAAAGTTTCATCATGATATTCCAAAGAGTAACCAAGTTATGGAATGCTAAAGAATTGCCATACAAACTGCCATAATGCGTTTTTTCAAAGGGCTGTACTTCCGCTAAAAATCATCGGAGCAAAATTTCCGTCTAATATGCGCTACTCCACATCGAAGTCTTACTATTTACAAAGTTTCAGCTTGATTGGATGAAAACTATAGGAGCAGTTATCCGAAAACGAACACCCCAAAAATTCTAAGTAAAGGGCTGTAACTCCGCTAAAAATCATTGGAGTGTAACCTCGAAACGATATGCGCTGGTCCACCTCATAATCTTACTATATACCAAGTTTCAGCTCGATCGGATGTAAACTGTAGTGGTTATCCGGAAACGAAAAGTTTACGCCGGACGGACGGACGGACAGACGAACGCCAGTGCCATAACAATATACGCCCCGTTTTTCAAACGGGCGTATAAAAACTGGTATGGTACTTACAGCTGACTTCCAAACAGGGTATTATTATTCACACAATACATTGCTATATCTGGGTTACTTGGTTTTCCCCAGATGTAAGGACATGCCAAAAATTTCAGACTCTAACCCTTTTAGTCACTGAGAAACTGACCTAATAAGCCCAGTATCTAAGGGCAATGAACAATAAACTATAGGTCAAGGCCCAGGTCAGGGATCAGCCAAGAGCTTTCAGACAGGGAGAAGTTTTGTGACATTTTGCAGGACTTTTGGGAGAAGTTTTCCCCAAATTTTGGATTTCCCTATATGCTCTTTACATTTTTACTTCTCCCTCAGCTCAAGATAGGGAAGTCAGCCATCTTAGAGAGACTACTTCTCGGAAATCTCCCTCTAGGCTGAGCCCTGCCAGGTACGGTTCACTGGTTTCTGCTGATGTAAGGATATGCGAAGTATAAAGCCTATACCCCTTGAGCTAACTTACTCTAGATATGCTATGCCTGACAAACAGATTTTGATTGATTGATTTTTTGCTTAAAGTCCACGATAAAAATCTATGGTCATGTTGGGACGGTCATTAACCTAACCACACTATTCCTGGGCAGGCTTAGACCTCCTAAGCGGTTAACCAGTACTAAGTGCACATACTTTCGCCAGTAACTGACAACTGCCCTTCTTGAATGACAAACAGATGGAAGTACAGACAGAAGTAGATGTATGGATGGAAAACCCAGAAGCAATATGCCCCTCAAATTCTTTGAAGTTGGGAGCATAATGATAGAAATAAATATCTACTCATCACTATCAAAGATGTCACTATCCTGACACAATGAAAGCCTGGGCCCAGTCATTGAAAACTAACATCATTAGTTAACGTTTCGTTAAAATTTCAAACTTTAATATCTCAATTATGACAATATTTTTTGTTGAAAAAATGTGAGAAGCTTTTCACATTTTTTCAACAAAAAGTATCAGCATATTTGGTAACAAAATCATAAGACACTTCATGACTTGTCATTTTAATGAGCTTGTTAAGCTAAGGATGCTTTGAACAACTGGACCTTGATATATCACCATCAAACTACTAACCATTTGTCTAACTTTGTCATATTTTCCTCCACTGTCATCATCCCCTGATGAGTCTCTCAATATTTCAGCTTTGTCAATCTCATCAACACCATACTGATCTTCTTTAGTATTCACTAATCTTTCTGAAGTCTTTTCCTCTTTCACTTCTGTAAGGAAATGAAATAAACTTACACTAATTTTTCCAAAGTTTAAGATATCTTAATTAGCGATGATGGAAATTATCTAAAAGTTTGGAGGTTAACTTTACTACATGGAAAAGCTTAACAAGAGCTTTGGAAGCCGCGCATAATACACCCATATCAGTGTCATGAAGGAGTTACAGAATGAACAAGATTGGACAGTCAGACAAACAGGGGAAACAACTCTATAATTAATGACTGCCATAATATCAAATCATCTAACACATCAAATGCTATAAGTATACCGAAAATAAGCTTCCAGGCCGAAACAGCTTAGAAGTTGAGAAATGCCCAAGTCAAAACAAGGGAGATAATTCATAAACTAAGTAAACTAGAGTACCATTCTTGGAAATAATATATTCCCTTGACAATATACACATGACCATAAAGTTTTGTTAAAATATTTCCAACAGTTAAGGAGTTACAGAGTAAAACTGAAATTGATGCAAGGGCCGATAATTCAGGAAGTATGCCAGAGTTGTGATTCATGCTCATGATATTTTGCCCCATTATTATACATATTCCTACAAAGTTTCATTAACATATACAAAGGGTTAAGGAGTGATGGAGTGAATGGGAAAATGGGGCTAGCCTAAAAAAACTTATCAAAGGGAAATTACTCCAAAATTGAGTAAGGGGGAACAACCATTCTTATAGAAAGGGGGAACAACCATTATATGTGACACATTATCTTGTGATCATGCACATTGCTATAAAGTTTCATCAAGATATTCCAAATGGTTACTAAGTTTCTGAATGCGCAAGATTTGTATACACAAAAATAGCCTAAAAATCTAATCAAGGGGAGCAACTCCAAAATGAAGAAAGGAAGAGAAACCACTGTTATCAGACCCTCATACACATTGCTATGAAGTTTCATCAAGATATCCCACACAGTAATCTAGTTATGGCGCACACAAGACTAGTAGGGCAACAAGACCTGTCAGTGGGAGAGGATAGCTCCCCTGACAGCACCTTGCCCATCACCTAAAAAACTTAAAAGTAAAACTTTAACGTTTTGCTAACGCCGCCGCCATCGCTGATGCTGATGCCGATGGTAGTGCAATACATGTAGCTCTTCCTGTACATTCGTACAGGCGAGCTTAAAAATAATCAAAGTGGCATAACCTGGAAACTAAGAAAGGGGGAGCAACCATTATTGTACGTGACACTTTGCCCCATCCTAATATATATGCCTACAAAATTTCATGAAGATATCTCAAAAGGTTACTGAGGTGCGCCCCGCACAAGAATATAGACGGACGGATGGACGGACGGACCAACAAAATGGGTTTGTGGGGCTTCAACTGTCTAAATCTTAAGGGGCTAAAAAATTTATGTGGCTGATTTTTATGTGTCTACTGGTCACCTAAAGGTCTAACCTACCAAAAGGTAATAGACAAATTTTATGTGGCGTTTTTACAATATCTAACCCCATAAGAATGGAATGAAGTTCCTTTTTTGTGTGTTTATAATATAGGAGGCTCTCAACTACCACTCTGAGGGAATTTCAACTCTGAACTGTTACAACATTACACACAATTATGTGGCTTGATCAAATAAAGATGGATGTCCAATGTCCAAAGATTCTGGACAAAATTTACGTGCCTTTTTGCCAATGTCTTAGTGTAACCCCCAGGGGCGGATCCAGGAATTTTGGACAAGGTTTCAAATTAGCTTCAAAGGGGGGTCGATTTGTGCAGTTTTACCAATTTTTCCTGAATTTTCCCACGAAAATGAAATAATTTAGGCTGAAGAGGGGGTTCGTTTGAACCCCCCGAACCCCCTCTGGATCCGCCACTGAACCCCCTAATACCCCCTGTACTGCGTTTCTGTGGATAGCCACACAAACCAATTTAGCCACTTAACCCTCTAGTGCCCACACAAAGAATGCACTATAAGAAAATATTTACATTCCATCCAGCCACTAGCTTTGGGAAGTCAAATTGAAAACAAGGTCTGAATTTGTGTTGAGGTCCAAGGTTGCTGAGATATACATGTAGCATATATGCTACATTGGGCATTAATTTTTAAAAAGTAGCTTTTTTTCTGGCTGAATAACTCAAGTGTTAACAACAATTACGGGGCACCTTTTTGGATGAAAAAAGGATGTATGAAAAACAATTTTTTGGCATGTATGTATCAGGGATATCTGAAAAAGTAAAGTCAATATCACAATTTTTGTTTTTATTGCCTGATGTATCATATATGATACATTTTGAGTTTTCTAACTTTGGGGACTTTTGGCGGCTGATAAATGCACTTTAGACATATCATTACAACTTGAATGGTTTAATCTTATTTCCTGACATCTTAACTGATATTCTAGCAGTATAACATAACATACAAGTCGATATCCTGGTCACGGCACCAAAACAGAGTCATGTAGCAGATATGATACACCGGGCACTAGAGGGTTAAAGCTGTTCTGTACCAAAACAAAGCCACATAAATCCAATTTGTAAGAGCGGACGGACAGCGCCATGTCATAATACGTATGTTTTTTTCAAAACGGGCATATAAAACAGGAAGAATTATTTTTTTGAAAAAAAAGAAGAAGAAAACAATATTCCATCAACAACCCACCATTTTTCAAAGAGGTTTCCTAAATTGAAGCACACAACTTATTGAATATACGACAAAAGTCACCAAAATCTAACCAAGACATTGACATTTTTATTCCAAATTACTGTATAATAATGCCCCTGCCTCTTTTACTGAATATAATGTTATATTAACTTGCATGAATTCCTGTTTGTTTCATTAGATGATGCAGCTCTTTGGCCTGGGGTCTACTCTTAAAGGAAAGAATTTGCTCCTATCATATTTCTTCCAATAAAAGCCTTTCTCTAATAAAAGCACCCCGCCCCCCTCTTAAATTTTCTGTTGAAAAAAAAGCTACCAAACCCCATCAAGCTCAGCTCTAGACCACAATAATTTGTTATTTACCATAATGACCCTAAATATTTGGCCAGACAGGTCTCAGCAAACATTGCAGACCCAGATCAAACTAATCAGGGTCTACAATGTTTGCCATTCACTAAGCACCATTTGGATGCATTAATGAGTTTAAAAAACCTTTCTAAGAATTTGAAATAATAATTGTCCAATTTTTAGGACCTGTGAATTGCAATGACCTGGGGCATTTATCAGAAGAAACATGGTTACCGTAATGACCCTAAATATTCGGACAGACAGGTCTGAACAAACATTGTAGACTCAGATCAAATTGCTCCTTAACAGTCTGATCAGGGTCTACAACATTTGCCATTCACTAAGTCTTCATTTGGATGCATTATTGTGTGTAAAATCAACTTTCTAAGAATTTTCAAACAATAATTGTCCAACTTTCGGGTGTCTGAAATTTTAGGGTCATTACGGTAGTATGAAATATAAACATTGCAGCCAGTAATTAATGTCACACCTTGTTCAGGTTTCAGTTTTAGACGAGATGATTTAGCTTTTCTTCTGCCCCTAGACTTATATAAGGTTAGGTTGCTCTTCTTTCTCATTGTCTTTCCTCAATAAATTCCTGGAACAGAAGACATGGCTTATAAACTTGCAATTTGGGAAACTTCCTATCCAGAAATTAATAAGAATTCCTCGGAGTATGGCATTTTGATTGTCTGCACATTGTTACAAAACCAACAGCTCAAAGTTTTACACCACCAACAATGCTGATGCATGAGAATTATATGGTAATGACCCTAAAATTTTGGACATGTGAAAGTTGGACAATATTATTGTTCCAAAAATCTTAGAAAGTGGAGTTTACATACGTTAATGCATCCAAATGGTGCTTAGTGAATGGTAAACATTGTAGACCCTGAGGAGCAGTTTGATCTGGGTCTACAATGTTTGCTTAGACCTGTCTGTCCAAATATCTTAGGTCATTACGGTATTTGTTGCCTAGACTTTGCTCCAAGAGTGCCATTATTGGGCCTTTGAATTGAAACATTTCTAGACAGTTAGTTTAGACGTAGATCGGACTGTGCAACATGCAGAACAGAAGCATCAGAGATTTCAGTGAATACAATTCTGCCAGGTATGTGTTTTTTTTTTGTTTTTTGAAAATACATAAAAATACGTTCTTGCCCTATGATTTTTCTGATACATGTAAATGAGGTGTATGGAAGGTAAGTACAATTCTAATACTGTAGCTCTTCAGTATTTAGTCTCTTCCTTTTATCCTTTTCCCAGAAAAGTTAATAGGGTATACTTATAAGGGACAAAGTGTTTATTGGAAGAAATGAAGTATCTACCATCAGCCAAACCCGGGAACCATTCAGGTGTTCCTTTCTCTTCGGTGTTTAGTATGACCCTTATGCCAGAACCTAAGCATACAGTCTAGACCCACATCAGACTGCTCCACAATATCCTCAGGGTCAACACTGTTTTCACACGCATGGCCAGTGTGTACAATGAAGATTAAAAATCAACTTGCCAAACTTTAGTGAGCCACAAATTATTAAAGTTGATAAAGTTGAAATTTCAAACAGCACAGCTTCAGATGAGGTGGTTCAAGATGTGGAAGGTGTCTTGCCAGTCTGTACAATCAGTGTGCTCCAGATAAGAACGGGTAACAGAGATAATTTAGGCATGATTATCCTTATTTCTCAATGAAAACATATTTTGTGACGCCTCATTAGAACCGTCTCATAGAGACGGTTTTAATGAGGGGTTACAAGATATGTTTTCGTTGAGAAATGAGTAAAAGTATCTTTGAATTATCGTCAATACCTCCTATTAACTAGAGCTCTGACAATGTCACTAAACAGATCTAAACCAGACATGAATGTTGAAATTCACCTGTCACAAAGCATACATAAAAGCAAAATTGACACAAAGTTAAAGTTTGTTAGTTTAATGCTGCTGGCGCCACCAACACTGGAAAAGTAATACAAGTACCTATGCCTCCCTTCTTCTTGTGGCAGCCGCAGGTGAGGCAATTCTAAATAAACTTGACGAAATTTCATGTTGCGAATGCCTTAAAAGGGATACTTTACGAATAATGTTGTTATATTTCCATAAAAATATATTGCTGCTACCCTCATTAGAACCGTATAGCTGAGACGTTTTAATAAGTGTCACAATATATGTTTTCATTGAGATATAAGAACTATATAGAAATATGTCCATAGTACACAGATGCCCCCACCAAGTGCCTTGAGTAAGATGGCGCCTTGATTAAGGTACTGACACTTGTAGGGTAACTAGGCTCATAGAGGCAGACTTATATACTATGAAAGGCCACAGGCAAAGCATTGCCCAAACATTTGAAATGTGACACAAATTGCAGCCCTTCATACAGTTTCAGACTCACTGTATGGCCAAAACAGAAAATATTGTGTTTAACAGAACCTGGTTAGAAACAAAGTCAGTGGCCCGTGATACAGTGTACTGTATCTGGATCATCATGACCTGATTTTCATAAATTCCTGTTGTACTTATAAATCCTCATACAAAATTTCAAGCTGCTACAATACTAGGAAACCTGAATTCTACATCTCACAAAACTCTTAACCTTCCAAAACTGATCTGAGTGGGAAGTCAGTGGACCATGACATATCAATCATCATGACCTGATTCTTGTATATTCCTATTGTACATTAATTAATAGATATTAATCCCCATACAAAATTTCAAGTTGCTACAATAATAGGAACCCTGAAATCTACCTCTAACAAAAATCTTAACCTTGCAAAATCAGCCTAAGCTGGAAGTCAGAGGTCTGTGACATATGGATCATTATGCCCTGATTCTTGTGAATTCCTGTTGTTCTTATAGATATAAATCCTCATACAAAATTTCAAGTTGCTACAATGATAAGAACTCTGAAATCTACCTCTTACAAAATTCTTAACCGAGTGTAACAGGATTATGGGACGGCTATACGTCTGTACGTAATGAGGCACAATGTATGCACAACCAAAACACTACATGTATATGCCCCCAGTATTGTATGATAAGGGGGCATAAAAATGATCTCTGAATTATCCTTGTTGTTACACCTTCTTACTTAAGGCTGAACTTTTATTAGAGCTCTGATCCACTCTTACCTTTCACAGTTGAAGCTGAGGATGAATTTGAAGCTGTTTTACTATGACGCTTTGGTTTGTGAAGCCATAGGCCTGGACCTCTCTTGTATTTCATTTTTTCAAATTCTTTAAGGCTTTCCTTTCCTGTAAGAAAAAAATTATGACATATATTAAGCATAAATAATGTATTTTTCGTATAAGATGGTATGTTCTTTCTTTTATGCTTTAAAAGCATAAAATGTCTGATTAATACATGTAGTTCAGAAAAGTTCAAACTCTGTTCACATCTACCAGAAGTCTAGAAAAGAGGGAGTATTTGGTGATAATTAGGGATAATTTTTGTTAATTCTGCATAAAAACGTATGTTGTGACCCCTCATCTGAACCGTCTCGACGAAACGGTTCAGATGAGGGGTCACAACATATGGTTTCAATGAGAAATGAAAAAATTATCCTTAATTATCATCAAATATGTTAATTAGGGATAATTTTTGTTAATTCTGCATAAAAACGTATGTTGTGACCCCTCATCTGAACCGTCTCGATGAGACGGTTCAGATGAGGGGTCACAACATATGGTTTCAATGAGAAACGAAAAAATAATCCTTAATTATCATCAAATACTCCCTCTTATCTAGACCTCTGTCTACATAACATGCATGTTGCAAGACTGAAGAGCCCCAGATAACCTGGAGTTTTGAGGATAATTCCCAGACAATTTTTCATATTTTTCAGTGAAAAACATACGTTGTGTCCTTCATTAGAATCATGTCACCAAAATGGTTCTAATGATGGGTCAAAACATGCTTTATTGAGAATACAGAAAATTATTCCTATATTATACCTGCCTGTTATTCTGAAGCACTGAAATTACACCTGCTAAAGAAAACGGAACATCACATGGGTTTCCATGCAGTATAACCCTAGACCTACCAGTCAGACCTTTCAGATAAATTCATTTGAGCTGCAACATTACAAAACCAACAATGTGGCTGTGCACCCAGTAGACTCAGATCAGCCTGGGCAGCCGCCCAGTTTGATCAGACTCTTCGTTTAGTGCTCAAAGGGTAGCTAAGGGTCTAAGCTACCTCCATGCGGATGGTGAAGACTGAGCAACATTACAAAACCAACAATGTGGCTGTGCACCCAGTAGACTCAGATCAGCCTGGGCAGCCACCCAGTTTGATCAGACTCTTCATTTAGTGCTTAAAGGGTAGCTAAGGGTCTAAGCTACCTCCATGCGGACGGTGAAGACTCTGATCAAACTGGGCTGATGCCTAGGCTGATCTGTGACTGCGCTAGGCGCACAGCCACATTGTTGGTTTTGTCGTGTCGCGACTCATCTTTTATTTTACTGTCTTTCGGTGTGCATATAGGTAAAAGTCTGATAAAGCATTACTGCATGTAGAGAGTTACATGCAGTAATGATTATATGTCAACCAGAGACACAATTACTTCAAGGAAAAGAAATGAGGGAGACTGGTTTGTTTACAGTTTAAGTTTCATGTCAAGGAAGTCGATCACTCAGTGGTAATTATATAATGAGAACAGTTTCTCATACATTTTAGCAAGTGCTCTAGATATAAAAAGAAAGATTCTGTAGTGAATGGGTATTATTGGTACCACTATATACTCCTTGCTGTAGAAGCATGCTTTTATGGAGACGTGGTCAGAGTGTTGGACTATTGTTGCTAGTTACTTAATGTTTAGCTCCCCTATAGTGCCTGAATCTGTGACCCAGCTTACGCTGTGCAGTGGTGTAGTGAATGAATCGATGCAGGTTTACTACATTTCTCAAATAACGACATTTACACAATGCTGGAAAATACCATCACATGCTGATGTTCCATATTCTTTGCTGGAGGTATGCCCTCAAATCTTGTTGATTTGCCTGTACAAAAATTAGCAAGCCCTAATTAATAAGCGTCCTCTGACCATGATCGGATATTTCCCCATCCACTTTCAATACAGATTTAACCTGGTTATCAAAATAAAACAGTTCTGCAACAAAGACAGATCTAAGCAATCTAAATGAAGAACGAGGTAAACGGAATATCAGTTGACCGATGTATGTCTGTTTTTTGAAAATTGTGGAAAAGTTTTTGCTTACATTTTAGTCAAAAAGCGCTTGCATAGTCGGTCATAATAAATACCGAAACAGGTAGTCCGTAGGATTACCGAATAGCAAAGTACTCGAAGCTTGAGGTCCTACTAAAGACAGAAAAGGACACCTGCATTGATTTAACGCTGTATGTCCTAACTTGTATGTATTCAACTTATTGTCATTCAGTACAAAATATCCGGTTTGTAATTGTAAAATTACCCTTAATTTCCTTCGTGAGGGATGACCAAAGGGCCTTTACGATCTACTGAAGGGAAGTAACTGTAATAAACCCTTTCGGTTTCTGCCATAGTAGCCCAACGTCGCTGCCACAACGATATCATATTAATAAATGTTGTTTGCCAGTTTCACATCCGCCATAGATGTTGTCTATCTCTCCCCTGAAAAGTGCTGGCTTCTTCAGCAGCCTCATTGGCTAACTAGTCTGCTATTTCATTTCAAGCTATTGATTTGTGACCTGATGCCCAGTCTAGTCCAACATGACCTTCTGGATGTCTTTAGTTACTCTCTGTAGCTAGCGTCCTTCGAACAGAGAGTGAGTATTCCGACAGTTGACTGTCACTAAGTACTTTGATAAGGCAAGGTCTAGGTATTGTGGCAAGATTTGCAAGAACATAGTCCAAAGCAACTAGGAGGGCCACTTGTTTACCCAAAAGCAGGGGCCCTTCTCTAGCTACTGGTCTCTTCAAGCGCACTGGACCATGACGGTCTTTGAAGATAACTGCACTTACTCCACATGGGCCCGGATTTTTGATCCAGCTACTATCTGAAAAGGCAAATATCATAATTGAGCCGCGACACGACAAAACCAACAATGTGGTTGTGCGCCCAGTGCAGACTCAGATCAGCCTGGGCATCCGCCCAGTCTGATCAGAGTCTTCGCCGTCCGCATGGAGCTAGCTTAGACCCTTAGCTATCTTTTAAGCGCTTAGCGAAGACTCTTGCCCAGTCTGATCAGAGTCTTCGCTGCCCGCATGGAGCTAGCTTAGACCATTAGTTACCCTTTAAGCGCTTAGCGAACAGTCTGATCAGACTGGGCGGATGCCCAGCCTGATCTGAGTCTGCGCTGGGCGTACATCCACATTGTTGGTTTTCTCGTGTCGCGGCTCAATACGGCACCAGTTCCTATCCTAGCTGTTGCTGTTGAATGGTCCTTGATTTAGATGACCCAAGTCCACTTCAGAAATGAGGAGCATTTGGTGCCATTGCTGTTGTTGCCCTCTTCAAATTCTGGTTCCCGTTTTATAGCTCGGATGTCAATTCCTATCTCTCTTTCCATCTCACTAGAATGAGTTAAGGTAGTCTTGTTGGAGATATTGTGAGATGTTGTTTTACTTGTGATAGGTCACTACAGCTGTGTCACATAGTTTAGCTGAGCCTTTATTGGTCGGCTGAATGATTTGGCTTTTATCTTCGCCAGTTCCTAAATGCAGGTGCGTCTAAAATGCTGATCAAGGGATGGTATGCCAGATGCCTCTTATACTGTTCCAGGGAGGTCTAGGCTTTCTCTGTACAGCAGACAGGTGTTGTTGATGTGTTTGCTACCATGCCATATAATGGATCCATATTTCATGATGGTGCGAACTAAAGAGACATACAAATTAACTTGCTGATAGATATTGAACTTCACGAATGACCTTCAGTGAGTTGCTAGCCTTCTTCGTCACATTCTGTATGCGTTGGTCAAAAGTAAACTGCTCATCCAAGATGATTCCCAGAATCTTTGGACTGCTGTTATAGTTGAGAGTGTATCACCGAGCTTAAAAAGGAGCTTTGCCCGTTGTTTTACCCTGGAGAATAAACTGACCTATGTTTTTGTCAGGCTGAAATCAAGTCGCCATTGACAGCACCGCTCCTTTACATGACCGCATGACTTTCATGCACACCTTATCTGCTGCCTCGGCTGGGCTGCTCATGGTAGTCCACATGGTTCCATCATCTGTGCTCACACGCAGTCTCCATATACATGTCTATGATGAAGATGTTGAACAGTATCGGGTACGATACGCTACCTTGGCCAATGGGGTAGGCCACTAGTTGTATTGAAGGTAGCTCCTGTTTGCTAATCAGTTGTCCGCTCAGCACTTACTTTGTGCGGATTTTGTCTCGACTTTTAGCTAGCTCTTGTAGTTCCTGCTCTGTCTCAGCAAGAGTGTCAATGTCTTCGGCAACCTGAATATTGGTATAAGTTCTGTCGCCTGTGCTAACCTTTCCATCAAGTTCTTACAGAGCATCAGACATAATCCTTTAGAGAAAAATGTTGAAGATGGTGACGAGAGAAGGCATCCTTGCTTAACTCCAACTTTTGTTCTGAATAATTCTTCCATTCAGTTGGGCTGTAACTTGTAGCCTTGTCGCAGATGTGCTCAGTGGAACTAGATTTCCATTCTGGACCTTAAGGACGCTTGCCATACCATGTAAAAGGCTTTTGTTTCAAAATCAATCTATAAAGAAATGATACAGATTTTGCTGATGTTGAAGTCACTATTTCTCACATAGGACTCTAAAGTTGCAGCTTTGGCCTGTGGCGAACTTTTCTGCTCTGAACCAAGCTATTTCTTCGGCGATTACAAATTGGGTGAAACTTCAAAGAAGTTTTCTCAAATATTAATTTATGGAAACACGTAACTTGATTGTTTTAACTGTAACAGTTGTTTGCGAACTTATTCATGATATGTTGAGAATGTGTTTGAAAGTGTGCATTTGAAGTTATGCACAAGTGCATACAATATAACAAAAGATCTTAATAAAAGAAGCAGCAAATTGTGTTTATGCTCTTTTACCAAACACAACCCACCCTAATTTTCTCAGTAGAACTACTGCTGGAAAGTTTCTCAGGTGTCACACTGCTTCCCCCCCCCCCGCCCCCCTCTGTTTCTCTATCCCTCCGCCCTTGCTGAAGAAGGTACCTATTGTTTATTTTATTCATTTTCCCCTCAAAAACAAATGTTGCATGGCAACTTGTCTGATCGTCCAAGCATAAACTAATTGCGAAAAAATGGTTGCATGACTTATATGTCTTGCAACATGTGTCGCTATGTAAACCCACTTTTTTTAAAACCCCATCAATGACGAATGGATTCTACTACCCTTATAAAATGGACGAGTCCATTCATCATTTTAGGGGTGTCTGGTAATTTTCACTTTTGCTTCTTTTACAGAAATGCTTGAATTTTAAACAAATAGTGGAGACCCTGATCAGACGCCGCTTGATGCGGCGTCTGATCTGGGTCTGCACTGTTTGCATGCGTCCCATTTATGGGACGCTAGGCAGGAATGGGTTAAGTAACCTGGAATGAATAAGTAGTAAACATACGCTCAAAAAAATAAAAGTATCAAACTTTTTCGCAAACATTTTCACTCAAAACAGGTCACAATGTTTTTTTTCTGTTTTTGTTTTTTCTTTGTTTTGGTAGCAAGAAAACTAGTATAATGGGATTATGCCACAAGTACAAACAGAGTGTGCATACGCGTCGCCACACTTAAACTTTTAAAGTGGTTGCTGAGAAATCGGTTTACGATCGGAAATTTTACGGGCAGGGTGACTCAGTACAAGTGTACCACCACTTTTTCATTTGTTTTCTAGCCCGAAGGCATGACATTCTGGGACAGGATAATTTAGGTCTAGACACTATAGCTGTTCTGTCCTTCGGCGGTTGTTGTTTATGTTTTCTTTTTGTTTGTTTATTTATCTGTCTCACTTTGCAGACGATAAATACTATGTGCAAAAGGTCAGTCTGCCTATAATTGAACCACATTAGGCAACAAGGGTAGTAATCGTATCTGCGGACAATGACTATTCCAACTATAAATGGATGGATGACATTTACGTCCTTTTTAAGATTATGAAAGGCTGAGTGCAAATGAGCCCGGTTTACGATTGAAAAGATTTCCGCCCCCGAGAATCGATCAACAGGCCAGCGCTTCCAACTGAGCTTCTGGAGCTCCTCTGCTCCAACCAGCCTATGGATCTTTGAGGCCTAGCTAGCCCAGCGGGCACATGAAAATCAAAATGACGTCGTATTTATGTCGATGCGACGTCATTTCGTTGCATCGACATAAATACGACGCAATTCTAACGTCATGTGGCTGCTGGGAGAACCTTCATTTTGCGACTGTAGATTCCTGTGTCAAGATACGTACAAATACTAAAAGGCACTTATTAGACTGCGCGGCTGCGCAGGCTTGTCTGAGTATTTATTTTTCGCATAATCTTACATGTCGCAAAAGATGTAGGGTTATAATAATCATCTATACTACCATAGAAAAGCTAAGTATTGGGATATATAGTTTTGACTAAACATTACAGACTCAGATTATACTGCTCCTAAATGAGCAGTCTGAGCAGGGCCTGCATTTTTTGTCGTTCCATCAGCATCTTTTGGACGCATTACTGCATTGTAAAAACCAAACTGTTCCATTTTAGGACAATTACGGTAATTATTTCAAATGTCCCAATTTTCAGTATTGTACGGTATATAAATGAGCCGCGACACGAGAAAACCAACAATGTGGTTGTGCGCCCAGCGCAGACTCAGATCAACCTGGGCATCCGCCCAGTCTGATCAGAATCTTCGCTAAGCACTTAAATGGTAGCTAAGGGTCTAAGCTACCTCCATGCGGACAGTGAAGACTCTGTTCAGACTGGGCGGATGCCCAGGCTGATCTGAGTCTGCGCTGGGCGCAGAACCACTTTGTTGGTTTTCTCGCGTCGCGGCTCAAATGATAGTAAGTAAATCTTAGATGTAAAATTTATTATTTGTGGTGCCCTACCTGCTAGTGAAACAAGCACACTGATTGTTACGCATCAAAAATTGCATAATAGAAATATTTATTTTGGTGTAATTAACAAATGACCATAATAGGATATGTTGATGTGACAGTTTATCTGGGTTTTAAGAGACGCAATACTACAATATTAGAAAATAAGGTAAATAAATACTTTTTTTCTTTATTTCTTATTTATTTATATATTTACTTATTTATTTATTGCATTTTATTGTTTGTTTATCCGGAGAGAGAGAGAGCAAATAAAAAGAACAAAAAACAAGAGCAAAAGCAAATAAAAAAGAACAAAATTAATATTCAACAATATCAATTAACCAATCAACTAAGAGAATTTAGTTTCGAATAAATATGAACATCTGCATAAAAAGAATAAAAGAAAGAATTAGACAGCTGTCGCTCTGCCACTGTCGTCAACCATTCTTGTTTTGCCATGTATTTTTACACTATCTGCCAATAAAGACACATTCCCTTCCGGGAGCTGGTTTTAAACAATATTTTATTCAACTACGACATGATATAATACATTCAGAGTACAAATTTCATGAAAAGGATTTGGTCGAAAGCTCATGGCTTGTAAAGACCATTTCCTAACAGCAAAATTTGTTTAATGACAGAAGACAATGTCAGCTAAACGATATTAAGTAGCTAAGTAGCTAGAGAATACTTACCATATCTATATCAGACAGAGAGAGAGTTAAATATACAAATAGCTCCGTAGCTGCAGAATAGTTTCTATATTGGAGAGAGAGAGACAGAGAAGATGCCTCAACGTGCTACACTTTCCAAACACAAACGGGGCAATCAGGCACTTGAAATAACTAAAACTACAATGTTGTAACATTGGTTATTTAGCAAAGAGTTTCGTTTGTATAATATAGGAATTGACTCTAAGAAAAAGACGTTCATTTTCCGTTGTCGAAACTCTTTCTTTCCCGTACAAGAGATCTTTTAATGTACACTGCTGTGCTAGATCTGCAAAGATATTTTGTCGTATAGCAGTATATTTGGGACAATTGAAAAAGAAGTGAGTATTATTTTTTTCGGGAGTCATTCTGTTTCGTTGCGTGAGTGGGGGTTAAAATGTATTTAATTTATAATACGTTATCGGGGGACATCAATTGTTTTTGTTGTTAATCAATATGCTACATTTTGACCTATACTCCGGTTCTTCTAAACCACCGTCATCATAAGCACAGTATCCAAACGCACTGTACCATCTCTTCCGGTTTTCATAGCGTTGAATCGAGAGTACAAAATTCGCTTATAACCAGTAGCCGGAAATCATTATGTTTTGAGTTTTTATCCGGAATCTACTGCGTCATTTATAGTTATTCAGCTTCGAAAATGTAAAGAGGTAAGTTTAATATAATTTTCTCTTCGGTCTTTTACTTTATTGCCCTGTACAATGAAAAACTCCTTGCCGTCGCAGATTTTTTTCCCGAACAGCTTAATTTAACACGAGATTGTGTCGTGCAAAACTTAGCTATCATTCTTTTATCAAAACTAACAAACTGTAGATTGATAACGCCTTCCGTTTATTCTAAAGATTTTTTATAAAACATGTAAGAAAATGCTCAAAATGGTTTAAGAATCATGCCAAGGGCGATTTGAATACTGTACCAATTACTACCCACCCATACACGACATTGTACAGGGTAATAAAGTAAAAGACCGAAGAGCAAATTATATTAAACTTACCTCTTTACATTTTCGAAGCTGAATAGCTATAAATGACGCAGCAGATTCCGGATAAAATCTCAAAACATAATGATTTCCGTCTACTGGTTATAAGCGAATGTTTGTACTCTCGATTCAACGCTATGAAAACCGGAAGAGATTGTACATGTAGTTCGGATACTGTGATAAGAAACTCTATGCACTTTATAATTCCTGCTGGTATGTGTACATGGTGTAGCGGCAACCTTTTTTGCTTGCCTTATTTATTATTGTGAGAGCTGTGCATTGCATGGCACCCGAATGTCTACAATATCTTTCGGCTAAATTTTTTTTCATCTCAAGAGTGACCCAAAATATCTAAATCAGTCATAAACTAATGTTTCGAGATTTGTTTTCCGTTCTTAAACAATCCCCCCCCCCCCCCCCCCCAAAAAAAAAAAAAAAAATCTAGACCCGTCTTCTTCTACGGATCTATATTTTTGGGGATTATTTTGAGAGGAAAAATCCACGAACTAAACTATATGTGTCATTACATGTGCTTAAGATTAGCTTTAAAATCCATGCCCTTAAGCTGGGTGTGCCAAAGTAGGACTAGGGGACTACTACTACAGAAAGCAGTAGAAACAGCTGCAGAAACGGGTACACTAAACACATTCGAGTACCATTTGGTAATCTAATATGGTTAATCATTTAAAAGCAGAAGATCAAATTACGGGGTAATAAATTGTCAACTTGTGGTGGCTGCTGGAAAACTGTAATTAATCAAGAGGGTTGATTACGAAAGTATATGATGAAATTTCAACAGACGAGCGCGGCCAGAACCCCCAAAAAGTGCATAAGATCTGAAAAGTTTTATCCTCTAGAATCAATAGATTGAGGCAAAAGAAACGAAACATCCTGTCCTTTAACAGCAGTCTGATAAGGGTCTTAAATATCTGATCATGAACGTCTGTCCAAGTATAGAGGATAATAACGGTACTTACAAAAGAAAAGAAGAAAAAAACATCTTTTTCATGTGAATAAGTCGAAAAAGTTTGAAAACATATGAAATTCATGCACCAAAATTTAAACTTACCAAAAATATTCTAAAAACTGGGACACTTGAAAGCTTTACTCCAAACTGTCCTAAAATACCTGTTTGGTTTTCCAGTAATGTGTCTAATTAAAAAAGATACAGACGGACAGAAAACAGTAAAAACCCTGATCAGACTGAAGGAGCAGGCTGATCTGAGCCTGCGCTGTTTTCTCAGACCTATTCGTCCCAATATTTAGAATACGGTAATGTAAATGGAAACTGTTGAATTTGCAAACAGCGTAGATACAGGAGATTTGGGTCATAATGACTGGATCTACACTATTTGCCGTCTGTTCTCTTAATCTTTAATGTGATACAATGTTTACCTTGGGCAAAATGTTTTTAGACATATTGCAGACGTAAATTGTGTCGTCTGCTCTTTTTGGCCACATAAAACTGTAAGGGATGCTTTAATTGTGGGATAGTGTACATTTAAAAACCCGCGAGAAAAAAGGCCTTCTGACATGCAAAAACTCGCATGTGCTCTGACCAGTCTGTACATTTGTGAAGGATGCTCTGTTGGCTTCTATAGTCCCGTGACCCCTTTATTGATAAAGCGGACATGCGGTGAAGACAGATCTGCCTTCGACGATGTATATGCTGATCTTTGTCTCCCCTGTTTGTAAATACATTTTCTAATGACTTGGATAAAAATAATAGTCTCGTACCAGACCAAGCGTAGAATGACAAAAGTTCAAACTCATAATGATAGAGTTTGCGGAGAAAGATTCATCACAAATTGATGTGCAGAGGTAAATGTAAGAATTTTTTTGAGGTGAAAATCTAATTTTAAAAAATTTCTCTGTAAATGGAAAAATTGCGGATAGAAATTTGTATTTTTTATCATTTTTAGCACTAAAATATATTGTGTGTCTCATAAGTATTGCTTCGCCGACTCTTCAAGGCAATACATAGAGAATTAAGAAAAGAAAATCAAAATTCCTCCTCAAATTTATTTCTTACCTGGAGCTCTGGATGCTATTTTAGTGCACATTTTTGTAGACAGATAGTTTTTAGAGACAGTTCAAAACGATCGAATGATGCAGAATGTTATAAGCAACGCGGGCCATTCTCTGTCGGACAGAATGAACGGACGAACAGGTAACGTAAATTTTGCGACGTAAACTATATATGACTTTATATGAGTATCTCATTAGTTCTCTGTGTAATTTAGGAACATAATGTAGGTTTGGAACATGTAACACTTTCACGTGGTCAGAGTTAATGGACGTGCACGTTATTTAGTAAGTAAAAATCGTGACGTAGATCACAGGAATATGTGTACGTTCAAGTAGCGTATTAATATTAGATAAACTACCTTATGTTTTATTATTTAGGAAATAGATTCTTGCTTACAGTGATTTGTTGCCTAATATATGACTGGTTGAAGGTCAGTTGAATGAAGTGTATATCACGAGCGCGAAACGCGAGTGATGAATTCACTGACTTGCGACAACCAGTGATATATTGGGCAACAAATCACTTGTTAGCAAGAATCTGTTTCAAATCTAACAAGCAAAATCGACGAAAATGAAAGTGTTTCCTTCATTTCCAGTTTACCGTCATGATGACATGAATAAATCCCGTCAAGAACTTTGACTGTAACGGAGGCGTTTACGTGTTTCGTAAGTTTTTGATGCAAGAGAACGGCGTTACACCGTATATCCTCATAGAAATGAAAATTGACGTCACCAAACGAATTCAAATGACGTCCGAATGGTGCTAAATAAAGTCACGTTAGTTCGCCTAGTGATTTGTCAGGCAATATATCATTTGATTTTACCATTGGCTATATAGTTTAAAGAATCAAAACCTTTAAACGCTTTCAAGTGTTAGATGGAGCAAGGTTCGTCCGCATGTACGGAGATAATTTACAAGCTTAAGCGAGTGGATTATCGACTGAAACCAGCAGACGAGCCATGCTCTATCTCACATATAGCATGATACCTAGCGCAGACCTTGCATGCAATTGCTGAGTATCTCATACTAAAGACTTCGGTGTCTGGGATCACAGGGACCAACCGTAACGCCGGAAAAGTGGTCGAAACGCAGGATTTGCGGTGTTTTCACGCCGGATTGCGGTATTTTTCGTAGGATTCGCCGCCATTTTTGTTGACAGTTTCCGAGGTGGGTTGAAAAAACTATTTATTTATAACGTAAGGAGATTTTGTGTGAGCATTAGAACTAGCCTATCCGGTTCTACATAGATGCCTTTAATCGCCAGATCTTCTGTTGGTACATAGATATTGTTGAAATATGCAATCAGTCAAGGAGAAAATTGTTTTGCATGTTCGGCCAAACGCTCAGACAGCATTTGAAGCCAGAGGGTTCGTACTTTCTTCAGTTTCCTTAAATTCTTGACCAACTGGTGGATGAATTAGCATTTTTAAATAAAACTACATCTTAAACAGCCGATTGCATAGGATCCTTTGCCCGAGGAGGCATAGACTGAGCCACAACATGCGAAATTCAAAGTAACGCCGGATAATGTGGTAACTTCAGGTTTCTCATTTGGCCAGTATTTTCACAGATAAACATGTCTGAAAGGGTAAAACACAAGTAAAATACTTATGTTAATGCAGTTTAGGCGTAAGACTGCTCCCTTCAGCATTCCACGAGAGACACAATGAATTTTCAATATTTTCTTTGTGGAAATTTCCAGGAGTATTTTTGTTTTCGCCAGTTTTTATTTTAAGACATGTCTTCTTCTGGCGTGTTTCATATTCCTTTTAGGTTGAAAGGCCAGGTGACGGAAATATATTCACCAAGCTGTGAATAATTACAAATATCTGGTTCTATTCTATTCTATCCCTTAACCTTACAAGGTCGTTTGGGCACCACAGATGACTTCAAAACTATCCCTTTCCACCTTGTCCTGTTTTCAGCTGTACTAGCTGAGCTGGCGAAATGCATTCTTGTCCACTGTTTAATATCATTGTCATCACCTCTTCTTCTGTCTACCTCTTCTTCTTTCATTGCGCCCTGTAGAAACGTCTTTGCCAAACCAGAAGACCTTGAGACGTGGACAAACCACCTTGGTTTCCATTTCTTGACCAGGGCCAGAAGTTCATTATATTCTTCAAAGGCTGCTTTGATCTTTCTGCGAACCTCTTCATGGGTTCTATGGTACTTGTACGAAATGTTTAGTAATCTTCGGTAGCATCCCATTTCAAAGGCCTGCGTTTCTCTGACTCTGCTGTCAAGATCCACTATTCACAGGCACACAGAAATATGGAAATTACAAGGGAGCGCATAAGTTTTACCTTTGATCCAAGAGATATGCCGTTGTTTCTCCTAATTGGCTTCAAGCTGAAGTGGCCTGTTCAATCCTTGAGAGAACCCCCTGTTTAGACCCATCATCTGAGACAACTGCTCTAAGGTATATGAAGCGTGTTACAGTACCCAGCTTCTGCCATTTTATCTTGATCTCCCTCTGGATGTCATTGGCGCTGTTTGTCATCCGTTTAGTCTTCTTAGCACTGATCTCCATCTTAAACCTTGTGCACGGTTGGCGAGACTTTCAACTGGGGCTTCTAGTTCCTGCTCTACCACAGCTAGAGCGTCTTTGTCATCTGCAAACTGCAGATACGTAATATTTCTGCCGCCTTTGCTAACCTTTCGTCATGTTCTTCCAGAGCATCAGACACGATGAGTTCGAGAAAAAATGTTGAACAGGGTGGGTGACAAAGGACATCCTTGTATGGAAAGCTACAGCTGTCTTGGCTTTCCATATCCTTGTCTTACTCTAACTGTTGTTCTGAATCATTCTTTCGCGCTGCCATTCATCAGGAATGCACTTGTAGCCTTTACGTAGAGCTGCTCAACGGTGCAAACTAGATTTGCACTGATATTGTACTTCCGCATTGTGGCCCATGAGGCTGCATGCCATACTCTTCCAGAGGCTTTTTTGATATTAATGAAGACATGGTACAGATTTTATTGATTTTTAAGATACTTTTCACACAAGATTCTAAGGTTGAAGAGCTGTTCTGTGGTACTCCTTTCTGCTCTGAACCCGGTTCACCCGAGGTTAAATCCCCTGGCATTTCTTATTTCCGTTTGTTATGCCCAGAACTTCAAAGAAGTTGAAAGGGCAAGTTGCTTTCGCCTTATCTGTTCGTCAGTTCTTCCTCCCGTCCTTAACGCCTGATGCAGCTACTGGGCTGAAGAACCATTGCGCCTAGGAAATTGAAAGTTATTTCCCTGACAATCATTACTGATGTAGCTACTAGGCTCAAGAACCATTGTGCCTAGGGTTTCGCAATCCCATATACCAATATGTCATGAAAACTGATAGGACCCGTGCTGTTTTCCTCTGTCAGATCTGTACTTTTATCATAGTTACCTCCCCTTTCTTAAAATTAAGATAAAGTCGCGTTACCATAATATCTAAAGAAGTATTTAAGCTAGGATAATGATATTTAGTATACAGTTTTGGGGTGAGATGTACAAGATCTGATTAATCTTTGGGCAAATTTGGTTGAAAATGACTGAGTTAGGCCCCTCAGTATTCAAATTTGCAAATTTTCCGACTTCTGAACCATTTGCCCAGTTTTGGGAAACAAGTAGTCCTTGATGTACAAAAAGTTTTGGCAAAGATAAATAAATGTGTTCATTAATTACGGAGTATTTAGCCTGATGGTCGCCTATGCAGGTATGGTCTCAAGAAGCACTGGCTGTAGAAGTTGAAATTGAAGGGGTCAGTGCATCAAGGGAACTATCTCCACATTTGGCCAAAAATGAGTTTACCACTCTATCATGCAGGTGTTTCCTCACCTATTTATCTCCCTTCTGACCATAGAATCAGCCAAAAAATGATTTTTAACGAGGTTGCAAAATTTTTACAAAGGTCCTATCTCCATTTTGGACTTATTATGCAACAAAAGACCTAAATCCATCAAATTTGTTTCTTCATTATATTTCATCAAGATATCAGTTTAGAGTGAATATAAGTATCTAAATATTTTTATATTAAGACTTTTTGGTGACAAAAGTCATTTTCAACTAAATTTTATCTTTTTTAAAATGTTAAAAATTGATCTCAAAATTACATGATGGAGTTAGGACCTTTGTTGCATAACCATCTTAACTCTTTAGCGATAATCTTGCTTAATATGGGACCTATTCATATTAGCTAGAAATAAGTTATCCTCACCATGTTATGTACCTTTTTGGCTACTGATATGGCCACATTAACTTTTAAAATGCGATTTTCAGTTTTATGAAATATGGAGTTAGGCCCTTTCTTGCACGAACAAAATCACTAAAATCCAGTTTTTCTCAATTTATTTCTTTATAACTAGTGGAATATTCGCAACACCACTTGAAATCAATGTTTTTCAACATACATTGACTAACTGTGCAATAAAAAATCAATTATTTCGAGTTTCTAGAAAAAATGATGTTTTTGCGTTTTTCTCGAAATTATGAAAAATGGAGATAGGTACCTTGTTGCACTATCCCCTTCAATTTATATATGTTTAGGTCATGAAAAAAGTGAACGCTCATTTTTTCAGCGGTCGAACTTGTACTTTTAGAGTTACCTCACTTTATCAATATAAAATCGAAATCTTATTAGCACAATACCTGAATAATACTTTGCGAAAGGATGTTAACATTTAGCATTAATATCAGATGTAGAAAAATTTATTAACATTTGGGTAAAATTCGTTTGAAAATGATGGAGAGATACCCCTTGCTTGAATTTGATAATTTCCCAACTTCTAGGAAGCTGTTTTTTGTTGTTGTTTTTTTTTTTTTGTATATTATTAGTCCGAAATGTGTCATATATTTTGGTAAAGGTGAGGAAAATATTCTTGCGTTTTTTGGACTTTTGGACTTACATATTTAGATTAACCAAAATTTTAACAAAACATCTAGAGAACCATTTGAGATGGGATTGTGAGATGTGGCATACAGCTTGGAATCAGTATGTAGATAATCTGATTAATTTCTGAGAAATTTTCATAAAATTAATAGCACTGTGTCCCTTTTCAGATTTAGACATTGTAAAGCTTTGCTCCTTTAGTTCACGCTTAAAATTGAAGGCATAGTCTTTCACAAACACAGTCTCTAGTTAAAGGAGACATGCCAGAGATTATACATTGCTGCATAAGACTACCGTATAATGGAAAAATTTCGCGTCGCCTAATTTTCGCGGAATTTCGCGGTCGGACTCCGCAAAATATTTTCCAAGTTTCTACAAAATAGTAATAAGAAATTTGAATCGTCCAAACATATGGTTTGCCGTCTTCAAAGCGCCTCACAAAACCTTAAAAGTAGGTAGATATAGAGCTATTATTTTCGGCGCAATTACGTTAGCTGGTAATCAGCAGGTAATTATAATTTGAACTTGCTGTCACTTTTTTCACTTGATTAACGGTCACTTGTCCCTGATTGTGCAAGTACAATTGAATTACTTTTAACCGACTGTGAGTTCCGTTTACTTTTATCATGAACAATAGCCATTCTATCAATCGCTCGCATATTTCAGTGGACTGTTTCTGTGTACTAAACATTGATATGTACAAATGGTTATCTTACGTTTTTTGTGTGAAATAAGGATTGGTATCCACCCAAAAGGAGCCGATTCTATCTAAACAAATGTGTTCAGTGTAAAGTGCTTACAGTTTCTTTACGTTTCTCTCTCCTTTTACGTCTTGACTTTTCAGTCAAGCCAATATTTTACAGGACAAACACAATTTTTATTTTCGTGGATATTCACATCCGCGAAAAATAAAAACCTCGAAAATGAATCCTTATGTTTTTGGGGCAAATCCGCGAGAATTTGGCGATGCGAAAATTTTCCTTTATACGGTATATGCTAATGTTGTGAAACCTTTATTTGCAGAGTTAGCTTCAGCAGTGTCTTTTGGCTGGCAAGTATTAATCCATCAATCAGTCAGTCAATCAGTAAATCAATCCAAATTGCACCGACAGGAAACATAACATTTAAAATGGAGTACGAGTCACTAAACATAATATAAGCCTTGATTGCAAGGCAGTCAGCTCTTTCTTCGCCATTTTAGGTCATTACAATGTTTAAACATTGATTCAGCACAGATACCATGAAGATAGCCATAAAATATAGCTACAGAGCCTTCTTTTCTTTTCTGCTTGGTGCCTTGTTCGGTTCCTGTTCTGCTACTAACTATCTGCGACCCAAAACTTTTGTTTGTACGGTTTGTCAGGTGTTACTACTCAGTCGACAGCTTAGGTCATGTTGAGCCAGTAGGTCATTCGTCAACACCGTTCCTGGGCAGGCTTAAACCTTTTAAGCGGTTAACCAGTACCAAACAAGCTCGCGCTAGTAGTATCTGACAACTACCGTTGGGTGATAACGACGGAAACCACAATATTTCAGTCAAGAACAGTCGGTCTCCCAAGAGATTATGCATTAGAAAATGAAAGATAGGATTGACGTGAAGAAGAAGACGCACACATTAAAAACCTGGCCCACCCTTCCCACATCTGCTGCAAGCACAACAGCCCCTTGTCCTACTATATTCCAATTCAGTAGCACGCCCCTGCACTAGAAGCTACCTAGCACCATCGCGACATACAGCCACCAACGACCCAAAATACAACTTCAGAGAACATGTTGACAGAAATGGTATTATGAAGACACGACTTTAATAGAGCTGGAAAAGGAACATTGGCTTTTGAGGTTATAATATATAACACATTCCTGTGTAAAAGCTCAAAAGTGATACAGAAATACGGTTGCACATGAAGGACATAGTTTCAATCAGAGTGTTCACAAGTGTGCAACTCGATTGTCAAATCAGATATATCGGTCACTTGAAGTATCCAGACGCACAATGCTACCGCGATCGTGAGAACCATCAGCTAATAGTGAGATCTCCAAATAATCTTGGAAGAAGTCTTGGAACAAGGATATTTTAGGGAGTACAACTTGGTACATGTATATGAGACATGGTCATTTTTGGACAACAACGGACATCAGAAATTAAGATATTTATTTTGGTGCAAACTTAGATAATATTGTAGTCTTAGTCTGTCAGGAAAATAGGGAAATAGGTACCCTCTGCGAATCCCACAACAGTATACCAAAGCTTATGCTAGCCCATTTTCCAGTTGATAACTAAGTAAAGTGAAATGACTTTTATTTGCCACCGACATAATTACACTTCAAACTTATATTGTAGCATTCAGTAAAGGAATAATAACACAAAAATGACACCAAACGCCTCATTGCAAATGTGGCAAGTAAGTGAACAGCTTTTTATTAAACAGATAACCACTTAGCTGACCTCACTGGAGCTTACAATATATGGCGGCTTCATTGGCCGAGTGATAAAATGGTAATCTTACCGCCAGCTCGGGTCACATGTGGGACTAGTCAAGTTCTACTTGTGGGTGGTCAGGAGCGGTCTTAAGGCTAAATTGTATTAACATAAGAATTTTACCTGCGTTTTACCCATTTAAATGTGTTTGTCTGTGAAAATACTGGCCAGATGAGAAACCAGGAGTTGCCACTTTATCCGGCGTTACTTTGAATTTCGCATATTGTGTTTCGATCTGTGCTTCCTCGGACAGAAAATCATGAGCAATCGGCTGTTTACTATGTAGTTATATTAAAAAAATGCAAATTCATCCACTAATTGGTCAAAAATTAAGAAAACTGAAAAAAAGTACGAACCTTCTTGCTTCAAATGCTGTCTGAGCGTTTGGCCGAACCTGCAAAACAATTTTCTTCTTGACTGATTGCATATTTCAACAATATCTATGTACCAACAGAAGATCTGGCGATTAAAGGCATCTATGTAGATCCGGATAGGCTAGTTCTAATGCTCACACAAAATCTCCTTACTTTATAACTAGATTTTTTTTCAACCCCCCTCGGAAACTGTCAACAAAAATGGCGGCGAATCCTACGAAAAATACCGCAATCCGGCGTGAAAACACCGCAAATCCTGCGTTTCGGCCGCTTTTCCGGCGTTACAGTTGGTCCCTGTGGGGATGGTGTGATAAAAATGTACCAAAACTAAATAAAAAAATAAAAGAAATAAAATAAATATATAACAAGTCACTATAGCTAATTAATTCACCGAATCGAACACAAACTATTAATATGCCCAACTGAGTTTAATGTATACCGAAATAACGACAATAATAACAAGAAACATCTTTAAAAAAGATAATTGTCGAAGATGAAATTCGTTTTTAAAGAACAACTTTTTAGTCATGTCAGGACGGATCCACCGCCTCCTGGGTATTATCAGTACTTTTGTAAAGTAAATGTGTCTTGTTCAATGACAAAACATGAATTCCCGAGTGAGGATTATCGTGCTCAGCCTTGGTCGAGTTCGATTACAACTATTGTCTGACGATAGTATGTCATGGAAGAAGCGGGTCAACTCGGCCTGCTTTCTGTAAGCCTGGGGTCTTCACGGCTCCTGGGTCAACTCGGCCTCAATTCAACTCGCCCGGATCAATTCGGCCTGCTGTCATTTGCATCCTCGCCCTAACCTACGAAGATGAGTTGCGCCAGGAAAAAGCATGAATTAATATAAAGGGCAACCCAATAATCCCTCAACGGATAACTGCAACTGCAGCTAGACTATGGTAACGGGACGTTCTGGGCCTACAATAATACAATTGCGCTGGGATAGCCGGCCCAAGGTGCAGGGCAATTATATATTAATTGTTTCCATAGTGCCGGAGTTTTAAGATTGGGGTCCTTTACCCTGTGAGATTTTCTGTAGTATAGGGTCGAAATAAGAGCAAGGTTGTTACCATCAGCTAATCATCACAGGTCTCTGAAATGTAAAAATTCCATTTCTGTAAGTGGGGTGTGTGGATACAAATGACTGGCGCATAGATATATAACCATGCGGCACCATGGCCAAAACTGATGTTTTCCTTACTCATTTTCATACAACTTCGATATCCTAGTTTATTTGCCACAAGTAAGATTTAATGGCATGACTGAACTGCAAAAATACCGATACCTCACCAGGAGCTAGCTGTAACCGGGGGAACACTTATTAAAAGTCTATTTCTTAGCTTTTTCCGCCTCATATTTTCATGATTTTCCCTGACTTCGTTTGGCCCAATTGCTAAGGGAGTGAATTCGTGAGTTTGTGAGTGAGTGAGCGTGTGTGCAATTGAGCGAATGAGCATCAAGATAAGCCTGCATCGAAATAATTCCTTATCTAGAAAATTTTATCGCCGATGCAATACTCAAAACTCAATGTCAGGTTAAAATCACTTTCACATGAAGGCCTATCGGAACCAGAATATTATGATGACTTAGTATACAAATTCAAAAAGATAAGGGGTATGTCTGATTTTTTGTTCAGCATCGAAAAGTAGTTTTTTTGTTCTCATTGTATTAGTTAAGTGCTAGCACTAACCATCAAAATCAGGAAGTCATATGACTTCCAAGGTTTGTCATTTGGAAGTCATGCTGAAGGATAGACTTGGTTTCTTCCAGAATGTCCATATTTATATTGCTTTCTCCTTCATTAATGGGTGAAATACCATTATTACAACAAATTTAACTCATTATTTAAGTCAATATTCACTTTATAAATGGTAGGTTATGATAAAAATTGGAAGTCACTGACTTCCTGGCATTCAGTTTTAGAAGTCACAGACCCCCAGACTTCCACTAGTGGAAGCACTGTTTGTTTCCTTGTAATTTTAGTTAGAAATACATCAGTTGTTAAAGAAAACTGATTTCTGGCGCGGCAGATCGGAAGCGCGGTGCGGTTATGGCTTTCATACTAGACCTTTAAATACACGATTGGATAACTCGATTGCGCCTGATTTACGGCTGCTCAAACGGGTCATGAAATTTGCAAATATACTTTTCGTCATTCGTTATTATTGGATAAAACACGTCTATCCGCAAATAACGGCGATTAAATTAAAATGGAAACGAAGCCAAAATAAAGTTTATATTCATAAAACGTCATTTTAAAACTGTTTCTTTTCACAAATGGTAGATTGTGTTTATTATCCCCCATACAATAAAAACCCGGATGCAGGTCATGCATGCTCTGATATGTCTACGACAAATAACAGTCGATTAAGCTTGGAGTAAATCTGTTATAATACAGACCAGGCTAATAATGCTGGCTGTAAAGATTAAAAGTGCTGTAAAGATTAAAAGATAGAAAAAATCGTATTTCACGCTTGGACTTATTTTTATACGTAAAAAATGTTATCTTCTAGATTTTTTCTTTGGTCTTTAGGGAAATGGTAAATCTGTGTCATGGAAAACTATTGAAATTCAACACCCGGGACAAAGGAGGCGATTGCCAGAAAAAAGTACCTTACCTGGCAATCACCTTTGTCCTTTGTCCTGTTAGCGCAGTATGGTCAGTCTTCACCATCCACACATTTAATCTGTAGATCTTGGAGCTGTTTTATAATAAGATGAAGATCATGGTTAGACTGACAACGCTGGTTGATCTCTGTCAGTGTTAATAGCATATCGTTTAAGGTACCTGTCACTTGCTCTAATTTTAATGAAGATTTCCATAAAACCAAAAGGCGTTTAAGTTCTTCATGTAGTGACCAAAATAATAAAGTTAGTTTCATTATTCATTTTGAAAGGGTAAGAAAAGGAAACATAACGACCCTGTATTGGAATTATAGCCTATAGGAATAGTAACGTATATAACACCGTAAAGTACACTGTACAACAAACGGATATTTGAAGGCATTTTGTTGTGGTGGATATTCACAGGCTAAGATGAAGGGAGCATTTCTGAAAACGTCCAAGGTTTCCCATGTTATACAAGGTGATTTAATATTTGGTTATTTTTATTTTAAATACTTACATTACTAGTATACTTTAGCTAACAAAATATTATTATAACGACGATCACAAAAGATGGATTGCTTATACTCTGCTGTTGGTTATGTATGTCGAAGTAACAAACAGTTCATTTGATAATACAAGTACAGTAAATGGCTAATAACCAATGCAACCTAGTCCTGTAGTCTAGCCCACAGGGGCTTGTATCACAATCATCCAGACTAGAGTCAAAGTTTAGTTTGTATATATGTATATAGGCCACATGTATAGTAGACTATGACACTAGCCTGAAAAAGAGTGATACAAGTCCCTGTGATTTAGCCAGTATCATTTGTAGCAACAACAACAATAAATAATTAAATATATAAATAAGTATAATTAAAATACAGTACTAATATCATAACACATTATATAAGGGACATAACTCTGTCAGATTTTAAGATATGATATTAACTATACTGGTCAAAAGATGCTTGCTTGGCGTCCGGCGTTCGACTCCCGGTAATTACCCTAAATTCCGAGACATTTTAGTCATTTACTGATAATCTTAAGGGGTTTATTCACCAGTTTAACAAAGGGAGACGATTTGTGTGACTGCTTTCCTGAATGATGTAGCCATTCAAAAATAGGGTCACACTTAAAGGAAAGAATTTGCTCCTAAAGGAGTAAATTCTTTCCTTTAAGAGTTGACCCCTACTGGCAAGGGAGACAAAGCTAAAAATAGCAGAGTTGCCTCCCCTAAATTTGAAAGAGTAGACTTTACCAGCCGCTGATTTGTGAGACTGATTGCTGGCGTAATAATAGTAAGTGGTACAGAAGCTGACTTACATACTTTAGGAACAGTTAGATCAGAGTTTAGACGCTAACAGACGTTGGTTTGTTTGTTGGTTGGTTGTTTTGAGTTTAACGGCCCTTTGAGATAGGATTTCAATCAATATCAAGTCGTCTTCCAAAGAAGCGGAGATAGAAATGGGAGAGTTAATAGATGTGTAACTTTGGTTCTTCAAACAGTATTTCAGTCATATCGAGCTAATGGAAGGGTGATAAGAAAGGCTGTGTGTAGTGGATCCCTGTCTAAGGTCAGAGGGAATTCAGAAAAATCTTCCAGCAGAATTCGAACCCGTGCCACTAACTTAATGGGCATGCACTCAAACCACTGAGCAACCGGGGCTCCCCGATAGATCGGGGTAAAAAGTGCACAAGCTCCGCCCGCACTTACTGCAAGCGCAGTAGGCCAGGCTAGTCCTTCTATGATCCAAGATATCTGTAATTTAAATGCAGATATCTATAATTCAAATTCAGATGTCTCTATTTTACAACTAAATAGAGATATCTGCATTTAAAATACAGATATCTGCATTTGATATAAAATGTCTATATCTGAAACACAGATATTTGTCCTTCAATGTAGATATCTGTATTAAAATGCTAATATGTCTATTGAAATGTAGATATCTGCATTTTATATTTAGATATCTGTATTAAATGGGAATAAGCCCAAACGGGCCTCCATGCCCCAGTGCCGAAAGTTTCACGGAGTCTTCGCCTGATTAGGGTCGAGTCGGGTAACTTCGGACAACGGGTAAAGTTGAGCAGTAACTTGTTTTCCTTTATATGTCAGTTGTTTGAAATTAAAACAAAATTAACAGGGTAAACAGTGAAAATCCTGATGAGACGGTTCATCATTTTCACTGTTTGCACTGGTATATCCAAATTAACCCGCTGTCCGAAGTTACCCGACTCGACCCTCTGGTACCCACGATTGCTCATGTTCTTTTGTCCCAATACTTTTAGCCATAACGGTAATAAATGCTATCATTTATCTTTTGAAGAAATGAGAATAAGATGCATTGTTATGCAAATAACTGACATTATAATAAAGGAAGTTGAATTTATGTTAAGTTGTATATAACTCGTACATGTATATGAATTTGTACTTGGCTTCGCCCTAATTTTCTGTCTTAAAAAATAAAATAAAATAAATAAATAATAATATAAAAAAACTTAAAATATGCATCTTTCAGCATGCAGACAAACATTTTACCTTTGTAAGTCAATGAAAATTTCAAGGGGTCATAATTCTGTGGTGAATAGTCGACTCTTGCTCAAATACAAATCTGGCCAGAAATCTGAAACATCAATATCAGATGAAAGTTTCCAGAAGGTTGTTGAAAAATGAAGGTTGTATCATGCGGAGAAGATTTTCATAGTACAAGCAAAGGGCAATAACTGTTAACAATACAAAAGAAGTAGTACTTTTTTTTAAATAATGTCTCATTAGTTGTAATAATAGCTTTTTTAAATAATGTGTCATTAGTTGTAATATTATTATGCATACTAGGTTTAAAAAAGATGTATTGAAAACTAGCTTCAAGCCCGAGACAAACTCGTGTCCATTGTAATTCAATGTAAACTTCAAGGGGACATATGTTTCAAGTCAAGTCTGATCTTGCTCGAGGTAAAACCTACCGAAATTCAAATGCATATCAATATCGTCTTTAAGTTTCAAAAAGATTCGTTGAAAAAAGCAGCTTCTATCATGCAAACATTTTTTTCGCCACAAAAGCAAAGGGCTGTCGTTCTGCAACAGGTAATCCGATCGCGCTAAAATGTCTCATTAGTTGTAATATTATATCTAATACATATATTTCGGTAAGATGTTTTGAAATTTGTAGCTTCTATCACCGGCACAAGCTTCTTCCCATTATGAGTCAATGGAAACTTCAAGGGACCTGTACTGTACTGTCTGCTCGCTAAAATTCAAACCCTCAGAATTCCGAGGCATATAAAGAAGAAATTCAGAGATGAGGACTCGACAGAAACAACGTATTGCGACACCTGGAGATCCCTGGGGTGTCCAACACCGCCACGGAAACACCGGAGCAAACGAAAACCATCAGTTGAACCCCGAATAACCAAGCAACAGACAAGGAAACCTTCGGCCCCAGCCAAATAAATTAAACAGCTTTTGGTCGGGCAATCATTGAGGCTGATGCTCAACCAACCGACGTGCAATTAAAGAGGGAAGCAAAGTTATTAACCATGATTGGGTTAATCACTTAACATTCAGACTGCAGCATTACATTTATGTTACGGTATATCCAGTACGTGTGTACATGCAGAAAATGGCTTATTATTATTTCCGTTTTATTTATTATTATTATTTGAGACTCCTCCCACCACTCTCCAGTGTGCCCCTCTGGCACATATATAAGGGCGTAATTCCGAAATATTTACCTTTGGACGGACACACGGCGCCAAGTGTGTGCAACTATGGTTACGTACCGTTGAGCCACTTGGGGAACGTCGATAGGAGAATTGAACTGAACTGAAAATGTTTGCGCACAACTAGACATTTGAGCCGCGACACGACAAAACAAAGTGGCATGTGCGTCGAGCGAAGACTCGGATCAGCCTGGGCATCCGCCCAGTCTGATCAGAGTCTTAGCTGTGCGCATGGAGCTACCTTAACCCTTGGATACCTTTAAGTGCAAAGCGAAGACATCGACCAGACTGGGTTACTGCCAAGGCTGGTCTGTGTCTTTGCGTGGCGCAACGCCATTTTGTTTGTTTTCTCGTGTCGCGGCTCATTTAAACATGGTACCGAGTTTGGTTCTTCCCTGTGGCAATAGACTGACTGAATGAAGAGAAATTGAATGAAGGACTGACAGACCCAATTACAACTTTGTGAGCTGGCGGTTAGGTAAAATTAAAGAGAGTTAGTCAAGTACAACTATTTTTTAATTGTCAGTCTGTAACGCCCAGACCGAGATTTGACCCATGATATAAAAGTAAACAACAACAAGTTGAAATGTCTGTATGTATATATTTATTTACAACTGTAGACATATCTGAATCTTTTAAAGAAAACTTGTCTTTAGTTCCGCTGACTACATTTAATTAAAACATTTTGCTGCATTCAGACAATTGGATTGGATACAAGTTATAACAATACTAGAAACAGACACTGAAGGCGATATACAGGCTAAAACATGCATACTTATGTACAGTGGTGTCACACTCACAACTGGACCTTCCCAATAGCCATACACAATTTAGAGCTACTGGCCAAAATCAGAATTAATGTCCGCCATGACGGATGTGACCATATGTGTAACAGCAAGCAAACACTTGTTGATAACCGTTTAGCTCGAAAAGTATTTGACGAAGATTCATGCAGGACCCCCTCCTCCCCCCCCCCCAACCCCCGTTAAATGAATGTGAAGTCAATTTACAGACTAAATCTACGGGTTACTGCATAAACTCCCCCCCCCCAACCCAACCCCCGTTAAATAAATGTAAAGTCAATTTACAGACTAAATCTACGGGTTAATTGCATAAACTTGAAAACTTCCAATAGGTTTTCAGGATTTAAATGGTTTCCGTTGTTAACAAATCCATATCATGGTGAAAAAAAAAGCTGAAGCAGTGACGAGATAATCGATTTCTTTGCATGGTGTATAAATGACACTCGAAAAAACACTGCTGCGCGCTTTCAAAAAGAGGAACTACGCTGCCACAGTTCGAATCGGCTCTAATATTAACACTGCAAAGATCCGCCGATTAAGACTGCTGCAGTTATGTCTTATGCGAGTAAAAGCTATTTCGGTTGATCTTACGCTTCTTATTAAAATACCGGTTGCCTTACACTTTTGAATAATTCAGTGCTCGTTGGAACGAGAGAGAGAGAGAGAGAGAGAGAGTGCGAATCTTAGGTCTAATTCATTCCTTTTAAGAGTAGAAAGAAAATGGAACTTCATAGTTGAAAAAGGAATAGCATTTTTTTTTCTAGTATTCCATAAAAGAGAAATTGGCAAAATGCGCAGACCCAGATCAGATGCCATAAAACCGTCGAAAATTCTAAATAGGCTTATCAGCTAGATAATCTTGTTTACAGAACAATGATTTTTTGCGTTTTTTGTGTGTGTATTTCAATTCTTGTAACGACGTTACCCATGCACCTCAGCGGAACGTATCCATAGCCGCAATAACGGGGCGCCGTCCGTCCTTCTATGTCTAATTCGTTTTGCAGAGTCTTAACCCATTTATGTTCAGTGGACTCCTCTATCCTTACAAATTGGACGAAACCATTCATCATTTTAGGGGCGTTTGGTGGATTTATATTTCATCAGTTTGACAGAAATTTACAGCAATTTCTTTCATTATTTTGATAGGATTTGTTGTAAATTTAAAGCAAACAGTGTTAGCCTATGTCCGTTATATGGGACGCATTAATGGGCGAAAGAAAACATATTTTACGATAAAAGGAAACATGGTAAACGTAATTAAGTGACTAATTAATAATGTCTGTCTGAGAGTGTAAAATGCATGTACCACACGCATTTTGTTTGGTACAGTACGAGTTAAAATTTGGAATTTAAATGGACCTTACTCGAATAGCCGGTAATGATTTAGTTTTAATCTTTTACTACTGTAAATACCAAAACATTGGGACAAAAAATTTTAGTATCCCAACACATGAGAAAAAAATCTTTCAATTTTCATTCAAGTTTTCTTTCATCTTTTCATATATTGTTCGTTATGTTTCTTTTTAACCCTTTATCTTTTATGCGTTCCAATTGCACATAGCCTTAATACCAGCTAAGTCCATGTTTACAATGGAATCATTCTGAAATCTTTTACAGTTTATAATATATCACGCTTCCATCAGCTCGATATGCCTGAAATACTGGCGGTTGTTGTTGTTGCGTTGTTGTTGCTTTAGGGACGAGTCATGTATTACCGGGTGGGGGCTACATTTTCATACGATTCACAGTGTTTTACGACCCCCTCCCCCCCCCCTCATACCCACCACCCAGTCTCACAGTCTAATCAGAATGTTTTTCATCCCCCAACCCGCCCCCGCCTCGCCCCCACAAACTCCTAGATAGGTGACAACAAAATTTATGACGCCACTCCCACCCTCAACCCTCCCCCTAACAACCTTTCACATACACGATAATGACCACATTACCTATTTTATGTTATACTGTCCTAAGTAACAAACCTATGAAACACAAAGAACATAATCATTCTCATTTCTACAGGTTAATTATTTGAAGACCAATGGTCCGTTAAATGATTTTCTGCATATTTTTTCTGTTCATGACCACCCAGCCCCTACCCGATTTCCCCATCCCCCCCCCCCCCCCCCCACGCGCCAGCACTTTGCTGATGACAGGCACCTGGAGATCTGGGTCTAGAACTACAATCATTGCTTAGAGTTAAGGTCGCCTCTATTTTAAGGGATGTAAATTTATGTCTCGAAAACTGGCGTTTAGTATGTACGTGTATTTTAGAAACAGGCGTTTAGTAAGTACATGTATTTTAGAAACAGGCGTTTAGTAAGTACATGTATTTTAGAAACAGGTGTTTAGTAAGTACATGTATTTTAGAAACATGCGTTTAGTAAGTACATGTATTTTAGAAACAGGCGTTTAGTAAGTACATGTATTTTAGAAACAGGCGTTTAGTAAGTACATGTATTTTAGAAACAGGCGTTTAGTAAGTACATGCATTTTAGAAACAGGCGTTTAGTAAGTACATGTATTTTAGAAACAGGCGTTTAGTAAGTACATGTATTTTAGAAACCGTTTTGCGTTTAATCGACCAAAGGAGTTTAAAAAATGATATATCAGACCTTAATGTTACTTAAAGTGACCTAAACTTTAAGGAAAGATTGTAAATTCTGGATCTTGATGTCACAAACGCAGGAATAAACTGATCGCCATGATTTTATAGACTGCTTTATTCTGTCCTGTTAGCAAATCAATGATTTTTTTTCTTGATATCAAGTGGGCAATTGCTTTTTTCTTTGTCGTAAATGTTTGGAAGACCAGTTTGAAAGCATAGAATTAATTAATCAGAAAACGTAGGACTAATAGGGGAAGCTGAGACATTTTTTATGGAAAAATTCTGATCCCACCCCTACCCCATATGCCTAGCAAAATATATGACCCCTCCTTGGTTTATTGATTTTCGACCCCCCCCTCCCCCGCCAGTACATCACCGAAATAGATTCCGACCCTCACCCTTTGAATGTCCACACTAAACAGCTATGGACATGTCGTGACGGTCAATCTAGCCATACTATTCCTGGACAGGCTGTGACCACATAAACGATTAACCAGTACTAAGTACACATACTTTCACCAGTAACTGATAAATGCCATTGAATCAGCTGAAGGGGAAGAATCAATCACCATAAAAGTAAGTTGCCGTTCCGGGTATGGAACCCGGGACCTCTGGCTCTTGAGTAAGACGCGCTACCGACTGCAATACGCGACACGGCTTTGCCGAAGGGGCCACAAAAACACTAGTCTTCAATTCATCGGCAAATAATGTCCAACTACCAAAAGTGATGTATGTGGTAAATACGAAAAACTGGATAAACCATATAGAATTATTGTATCTCCCCGAAAGTTAGCAGACTTTTTGTTGTTGAACAACCGGACCCAGGTCTATTTCATGTTGGTTGGTTGGTTGACGAGAAGTTAAAATTTCAAATGTATTGTATGCAAAAATATTGCCTTTTTTTGCCGAAAAAATGTGAAGAGCTTTTCTATTTTTTTTTTCAGCAAAAACTATGTCCACACTTATTTTTACAAGTACTGGAAGACTCAACGAATCACTGACTAACGACTGCGTTAAGCTAACAACGCTTTGAACAATGGGCCCAGATATATATCATATTCGCACATTAGCAAGATAAATAACAACTATAAATAACTTTATGATAATGAGAATAATGATAAATTCTGACGTGAAAATGAAAAATTGTTTTAAACTAGTTTCACACAAAATTTATATGATTTAACACATACTACGGCTTACAGTGCACATGTATCATTCCCAGCGTAAATGGCACAATTTCCTACCCACCTAGAACTTCTGCAAATAATTTCACAAAAAAGGGAAAAAAAATAAAGTTTTTCGACTCATGTGTCAAAGGTGATGAAAATAATAAAAAAAGAAAGAAAGAAAAAAAAAAAAAAAAAGAAAGAGTCGAAAAATTGCTATAAATTGGCTACAGTATTAATTTGAAGAAATTCGTAATACCCGGTACCGATTTGCGTCACAGCGTTACTGTAACATGTGTTGTTGTAGTTCCAAGTCTCATAACTAAGGCTTAGCGGAACAGATCCATAGCTGCACCTCCGTGAAGGCACCGAGTCTGTCCATTACTGTTACATATTGTTGTTCTATTTCTCATTTCTTTTCCAGGAGGTTCAGCGGATCGAATCAACTTCTGACACCGAGTTTTCCCATGACATAACTGTAATTTATTAATTGAGCCGCGACACCAGAAACTGTGACCAACAAAGTGGCATTTGTGCCCAGCGAAGAGTCAGATCAGTCTGTGCTGTCTGCATGAAGCTAGCTTAGACTCTAAGCTATCCTTAAAGCGTATAGCGAAGGCTTTGGTCAGACTGGGTGGCTGCCCGGCTGATCTGAGTCTTCACTTGGCGCTCATGCCACATTGTTGGTTTTCTCGTGTCGCGGCTCAGTTGATAAACTCCCTTTATTTCCAGCGGACTTAACGGGGCGGAAGATGAAGAAGAAAAGTAACAAAGTGGGCGGTGGCCTTGGAGGGATGGTAGCTGCCATGATGCCGGGGGCGGAGATTGATAAGAAAGGGCGTGTCCTGGTCAACATCGCAACTTCACGAGAGACGCTGATTTTTAATATCGGAGGAGTGAATTTTGAAACTTATAGGTAGGATTTGTGTAAAGCTTTCGCAGAATTTACCTCTATCTGAATGTAGCTTTAACATGTACATTTAACATGTACAGAATAGTAGAGTTGCTTCCTATGTAAGTATACCCATTCACCTTAATACTGTTTACAAGAGGTATAGGCTATTTGCTGTCTATAAAACAGGCCATTTTGCAAAGTATATATAAAATACCACACATATTACTACATGTATGAAGTAAAGTGCAACTTTAATGTCTATATAAAACATAACTAATCTATAATTTTTCAAAAAATGTATTTTGAAACAAAAAAGTTTCTTGTGAACTTTATTATTTTGACTATATTTTACAAGGGAGTAAATTTATCAATGTAACAGCCTTTAGAATGGTCAGCATTTACCTATGTCTATCGGTAGGTAATTTGCATACAAATTCAAGAATATTTTAGCATTCTGTGACATGTGTATAACTGTTTATCTTCTTGATTGGGATTTATAAATGGGCACGAGTTATAATGGCTGTTTCATTATATAACTGTACTCCCTTTCAGTAAAGCTTAAATACGCAAATTTTGTATTAGAGTTTATAGACAATAGCAAGAAATGACAAAATAAAATTCTGAAAGTCAGTTTCCAGTTACAGTCAAACCTGTCTTAAGGGGTCACCCAAGGGAAGGACAAAAATTGGCTGCTTAAGACAGGTGACCCCTTAATACAGGTTCATTTGCACTGTATTTTGGTTCAAGGGACCCAGAAAATGTGGCTGCTTAAGACAGGTGACCCCTTAATAGAGGTGACCCCATGAGCAGGTTTGACTGTATGTAGAAGTTGTAAAGTACCAGTGGAGAAAGAAAATCATTTTTATCCCAAGTAATAAATGAGAAAATATAAAATAGACAGCAAATAGCCTATACTTGGCGGTGGCTGATTTACTACAATTTAGGCCTTAATAACGTCCCCTTTAGTAAAATGCAACGCCCCGGGGTGTTTAATAGGATTTATACGGTAAAAATATATTTCTGTCCTCTGTACGCTTTTACAGAACAACAGTCATGCAATGGCTAATGCAATGACAGAGTCATAGCAATGTTATTTTGATTCAAGGCTGATATGTTTTCAGATCCACTTTAAACCGCCTGCCGAACAGCCCGCTAGCAGATGACAAGTTTCTGACGAAGAACTTCCGGCCAGAAAAGGGAGACTACTTCTTCGACCGAGATCCAGATGTGTTTCGGGTGCGTGGATTTATAGCCTATTTGTACTTGAGTGAGCTATATCCTAGAACTTTAATTTTCATTATGAATATTGCATAAAGATTTATTCTAACAAAGTTTCGATCTAAAATTCTTTTTCTTTAATACGGAGGTCATATTCCATGTTTTTCCTGAGCACTTACTTCTAGTTTATTGGAAAATGTCGACTTGTCCAAAACGAAATTTTGGAACAAGATGTTCCATGTTATTCTTGTATGGCACATTCATATCTGAAGCCTGTTTTCAATTTTCAGAAGATTATCGTGCATCAGGTACGGTGACATTTACTGATTTGTGGTAAAGACAAAATATCTGCAAAAGGCTGAAAATATAACAGATCTTCCCAAAACTTAGTAGATGCCTCCTTTATGTTGTTTCTCACCATCTAGAATTCCAAAATGCAAGACTTGTTGATGTTAAAAGAGTCTATATAAGAACAGATCAAAGGATAATTTTCTGCGCAAAAATCTGGACAATTAATCATTGTCATTATATATGTATTCAGGTTTTAAGGTACTTTAAATCATTAAGAAGAGTTCCCAGCAATTATTCCAACTCTTTCATACATCATCAGACTGAGCAGATAAAAAAAAAAGAAGTAACCTGTGTCCATTAAAAACATGGGGGAGTCTATATTTTGACGGATGACAAAATCGCCGTATTTTACACGCCTGTCTTGGTCACAGTAATGTAGAATTCATAATGTATGTGGTATATAGGTATACTTGCCAACCATATATTTAATGAATGCATCCAGTGTACATGCTTCCTATGTACATGATCGAACATTTGAGAAAAAGCTACGGTTTTTAGCTGATCAACCTTACAATTTGAGAAAGAGTTGGAACAAATAATTGCCAGGACCCCCTTCAAAATGCAATAAAGTAACAGAGTTAAGTACATTTCAGTAAGGATGTTATTGTTATGGAGGGATGTATTTTTCTCCATGTCCGTCCATCCGTCTGTCCTTCCGTCCTTCCATCGGTCCGAGCTTCCGTCCGTCCGTCCGTCCACAGCCATAACTTAGTAACCACTGGACGGAATTTCATGAAACTTAAAAAATATATAACGCTATAACGCGCAAATGCACGTGAAGTTTCATTAGACTCGCCTCAGTAGTGTATGAGTTATTGCCCTTGAATTGACTTACAATCAGTAAAATGGGCCATGCTAAAGTAACCAAGTACCAAACCTTCATGAAACTTTAAATAAACATGCGGCTATGCACATGAAATTTCATCAGAATGGCATCAGTAATGCATTAGTTATTGCCCTTAAAAAATCAAGATTGACAAATTCAGCCATAAATAAGTAATCATTGAATACAATTCTATCAAACTTATACTAAATATGTATCACCATAACACATGGTATATCTTAGGTTTTGTCGGAATTGCTTCAGTAAGCAATGCGTTATTGCCCTTGAATTGGTTTAATTTAAACAAGATGAGTCATAAATAAGTAACCAATGTACGGAATTTCATAAAACTTACAGATATTATGTATTGTCATGACACAGCAGTGCACATTAAGTTTTGTCATAATCGCTTCAGTAGTGCATGATTTCATGCCCTTGAAATCAATTCAAAATCCACAAATTAGCCATAACTACAAATGTAAGATTCCGGGGAACAAAGATTCTTGAAACTGAATTAAAATTGTGTCATTATAGTGTAGTGATGCTGAGGCAAGTCTTTTAGAACGGCTTCAGTTTGTCTCATTTACCCCAGAGTGATTGCCCTTGATTTGATTTACATCTAGCCTTAACTAAGTAACCAGTGAACGAAATTTTATGAAACTTAAAATAACCCTTAAACAAATCAGGGTCAATTCGGCGGGGGATACAAACTCACGGAATTAGCTTTTTTTTTATTGGTTTCTGCGCAGAAATTTATCCTTTGATCTTTCCTAACAAAATACACCTTTTTTAACAGCCTGTCTCTCTGCTTCGCATTCAAAACTATAGAGGAAAATAAACAAAAAGTTTGCTAACTTTCAGGGAGATACGTTAAATTTCGATGGTTTTATTTTTGAATTTTTATATTTACCACAAATCATCAGATTAACCTAGACAATAACCCTGTCGTGCGTACATGTATGTTTCAGTAGGTCATTTCCGTCGTCCATCCATTTTGTTCGCCCGTTCTTCCATACGCGTTTCTTTTCTAGGATAACTCGGCGGGATTGCTCGAAACTTGTCAGGACATTTCATTGGCGGTCTGTTTATGTTTATCCGGTCGACCATATGTCTACTGGAAGCCATCTTTGATTTTATTCTATGTCACATTTTCTACGGACCTAAAGCACGCCTTCCTGTCATGCTCTTGTCGTGTCTAAAAGAAAACGGTTCCGGTCCACTGTCCAGATCGGCCACAGCAACTGAAATTGCCCATTGTCAGCCAGTTAGAATCTTGAGCAGAATTTCCCGAAACTTGCTTGGATTGTTTCCCTATGGACTTTGTAATGTCTTATTGAAATTCGTCCCATTGTTTGGTCAATATGGCGACACATATTATTTCTAAAAACAGCCAGAGGGATGCAAAAGAGTCTACAGAATTAGCTCTCCAGTTAAGTATGTAATTTTTTGTTACTTCTCTTGGTTAAAAGAAATGACGCCAGGAGAGCTACGGTTTCGTACCGGCAGTCCAAAATAACATTGCCAGTCTGAGAAAGGAATGAATAAACTCAGCTCGTGTAACAACCATGCTACCGAACGTTTTAGTGGACTGACCCATTTTGACATTCTTTGCCACTGCTTCATAAACAGAACATTCGTCAAACATTGTAGATCTGAACTTGAATTTTCATTTAATCGCAGGCGACCCTGAATTACCTGCGGACCGGTGAACTTCATCTTCCGTCTTATATCTGCGGTCCAGCTGCTAAGATGGAGTTAGAGTTCTGGGGTGTTTTGCCAAACAAGATTGAGAGATGTTGCTGGAACAATTACAATGACTGGAACTCGACTCTTCAGGCTTTGAACCAGGTAAGGTTTCATGTACCGAAATTAAGGAATTGTCGCGAAATACGTGTAAATCTGTCACGCAAGGGTTTAGGCCTTTAAGATGAATTTGGACTCTTTTAGGGAAACCAACACTGCGGTTTTCATTTTTGGCTTCTTATTAATGGGGATCAACTATTTTATTACAAGAAAGAATTTGCTCCTCTTGGAGCGCATTCTTTCCTCTAAAGGTTGACCCTATTTTGAATAGACTTTGTCGTCCAGGACAGCAAACAATTAGTCACAAAAATGCCTCCTTTGTATAATGGCGGGAAAATATGAAAGTGTACTCATACTCTTTGAAGTAAATGGATCACCTTTATGTTTATCAAGGATTTTTTGGAAGGGAGACAGCTTCTGAGGTTTTAGATTTTGCTTGTCTGTAAGAAGAGCCTCGCTAAAACTGGATGTTCTCTTACAGGAAAGAATTTGCTCCTAGAGGAGCAAATCTAGGAGCAAATTCGGAGCAAATTCTTTCCTTTAGGAGCTGATCCCATTAAGAAGGGAGACAAAAATGAAAATGACAGAGTTGCTTCTCCCGGAAAGTGTTCTCATTCGCCTTAAATACTACAAAAAAAAGAGAGAAAAAATCAATACTTCGGACTGTTTCCTTTTCGTTCGTAAAAATCCCCTGGGCCAGCGGTTTTATTACACCGACAATGTGACGGAGCACCGCGAAGACTCCCAAATCCATTACGTCAATGTTATCGTATCATCAGTTTTTGAAAACACTGCTTTAAAGGCCGCAGTTTTAAAGTGTTAAGTCTGTCGTATTTGCCAGGTGGAACACTTTATTTTTATGCATCGGTGCCAGGAAATGCATCTGATTGAGCCTCCTGGGGAACATTGTTATGAGAATTTGACAAAAAAACAACAACTGTTCTATCAAATTTCACATCCCTCCCAAGGCACCTATCGGGAGATAACAAGTAACAACACATGACCTCAAGTTCCTGGGACTGAGAATCTACGCCCAGTAATCAGCGGACAATAATGTCATTATAACTGCAACTTACCCTGTAGTTTTTCCGATGTCGAAAATTTGCTCTGTTGAAACACTTGCTCGATATTTCCTACTAGTATATGTTTTTTTATCATAAACATACTTTTCAGTCATTGAAAATAGTGATTAATATAAAAGGGCAAATGCCTAATACTAAAAAGTTCCCAATTATAGATTCAAAATTGATATTTTGTGTAACTTTATATTGTAGCTAGAGCATGACCGGAAGGGAGCGCTGATAACAGCTAAGATTAACACCCGTGCAAGGAGCACGTGGTGGCAGAAGACACAGCCAAAAGTCTGGAATTTTCTTAACTTCCCAAGTTACTCAACACTCGCAAAAGTCTACGGCTTTGTCTCTTTGTTCTTTGTTATATTGTCCATGTTCTCATTCTTTGCTGAAACGACAAAAGCATTCCAAATGTACGATATGAGAATGAAGCCGGGAGCAGGTACCGGCGTAGTAATTCAAAACGGAAGTAACGTCACAAATGGAACTAACTACACCCTGTATGGGATTGACACGAATGAATCAGAGTACATGAAAATCAAAGTGAGGCATGCCACTCTTACTGTTATTGATCTCGTGTGTCTAGTGTTCTTTACTTTGGAATATATAAGTTGTGTTGCATTCGCGCCAAAGAAACTGAAATTCATGACTTCTGTAATCGGAGTGATTGATATTCTGGCGATATTACCGGATTATATTGAAATGATCGTTTACGCGGCTGACTCTGACCTAGTTTATGACCATACAGCTGTGCACTTGTTGGCATTCCTAAAAATCTTCCGTGTGTTCAGAATTTTCCGACTTATCCGGCATGTGCCTGGCCTCTGGATACTCGTGTACACTCTGAAAGCTAGTATAGGCGAGCTCGTTTTGCTTGTATGTTTTATGGTGCTGGGTATACTTGTGTTCTCCTCGCTGATATACTTTGTTGAAGACAGGGAAAACTTTGAGAGCATCCCCCATGGATTTTGGTGGGCATTAATCACCATGACAACGGTAGGCTACGGTGACATGTACCCTCATACTACTTTAGGTAAAATTGTTGGATCTCTTTGCGCGCTGTCGGGTTTGCTAATGATTGGATTTTCTGTGCCTGCTTTAGTGAATAATTTCGTGCTTTACTACAAACACGTGCAGTTCGCCATTGAAGCGGAACGAGAAGCTGACGAGCAACAACCCAGTGTTGAGATAAAGCCAGTAACCAAAGACTTTGTGAAGATAGAGCAAAGTAAAACCAAGAATGGCGAAAGTAAACCATTCATGCAAAGATGTGAAAATGACCATAATGACACGAAAGAGGAGGTTTAAAGAGCTAAACACATCAAACACAATTCGTGAAAGAGACTCTGTTTTCAATGTCCATTGACGGATGCGTAGAGTGGACGTTGAAAAGTCCTTGTTTCGGTGATGTATGTTGACAGCAAAACGAGAAGTATTGCGTAGAGAACTGACGTCGCCGCGACATCATTTTGACGTCATGTGCCCGCTGGGAAAGAGTGGGTTCCTTTATGCTCATGTGAATTGTCACCAAAATTTTTAATAATCAGTACTGGATAAATATGCTCGGGAATTGATTTACGAATCTTGACTCGTGCTCTTCATAAAGAAGAATATACGTTGTTTTTTTTTGGTACTTTGATATATGCATCACATATCAGTCTTGTGTAAATGTAATTCAGCGGTAAAATGTTGTTTTTCTTTTTTTTTTCTCTCTCTCTCTCTCTCTCTTCCGAACCAATCTCAAAGTTTACGATCTGTTAAACAAGACAAATATAGATCTTTGAGACTGTCTTGGAAGAGAAATACTCTGTGTTTTTGCCGAATAGATAGTATGCCTCTCTAAAGCTGATACTGGAACTGTTTAGTGTGGCGATTCATATGCCTCCTTTAAGGCACCTTTCTGTATTCTAACTTCTTAAGTGTCGCTAAACCCAAACGTTTAATGGAAAGATGATTGCCTGGTTTCGGCAGGCAACGCAGATCCATTCCAAGCGTTTTTTAAGGTTTATGATTATGGCGCCGTGTGTGGCATAGACAAGTCAGGTAGATTCGGACAGCAGGTAAATTCGGACAGTGACATTGTTTCCTTTATATGTCGGTTGTTTCGAATTATAACAAAATTAACTTGGCCAACAGTGAAAGTCCTGATGAGACGACTCTCGGTTTTCACTGTTTGCACTGGTATGTCCGAATTTACTCGCTGCCCGAAGTTAACTAGACTCGGCCGTAGTCAATGAAGCACACAAGTCTTGATAATTTTTCAACTGTTTTATTTTTACAATGTGATCGTACAGATTTTTTTTTAAATATTAATTTCAAGCTTTCAGAAATAGCATGTTCTCGAAGAAGACCGAAAATGAAACACACTGATTCTCAAGAAAATGGGACTTTTGGGTAGTTAACTTAAAAATATCGAAAAAATAAACAAGTCATGGAGAGATCGCTCACTGTTATTTGAAATATATATTCTTTATTTCCTCCACATAGGAGAGCACATATAGACATACAACACATGAACAATAAAGAAAGGCATACTACATATGAAAAAAAAGAACAATATACAAATAATCACATGAAGAAACACATCACGGAACGTTAAGGGCAGTTTTGCCTTTACGTTGACGTTGGATCAACGTTGAACAACACTGAATCAGCGCTTATTCAACGTTACGACGCCGAATAAATGCCGATTAAGTGCCACCAGCTGGATGAGATACTAAGATATCTGAAAACAAAGGATTTGCCACCGTGAAGATCCATACGTGTATACGTGTCCATTCAGCGAGCACACAGTGTCGAGGTACCGTTCCGTCGGTGCTGATTCAACGTCACGACGTTGAAATAACACCGACACAACATCTTTGTCCTCACAGCCACGTGTGCACGTTGGATAGGACTTATTCTTATACAAGCTTATGCAGGAAGCTAGCAATGACGCAGTAGAAGTTTTCAATGGCCTCATCATCTAAGATATCTGCTAACTGCTCATGATCACCTAAAAGGACATCGATAAGGCTCATAATGTCCAAGCTAGCAAGTCTAAGATATAGCTCGATACCAAATGTTTTCCATAGCACATCCCACATGTTGTGCCGAGCCTTGGCATTATTAGGACACCATACAATACAATGACGTACAAAACAGCCAACCTCTTCTTCGCAATGCCGAGCAGACTGACACCGGATTTCTACCGAATAGTAATGAAATCAATTTCACCACAGACTTACAAGCGAGTAATAAGTGAGGGTGTTTTTGACTGAGCCTCCAGAAGTAGTTAGGTTTGATTTCCGAATGAATGCGAAGGAATGGCTCTAGCTGCTCCTCGCATACTTCAGTAACAAACGCATTGTCTCTCTCTTGAATGAGTTTGGCATTAATCAGCTTTTTCCAAGCGAATTTATTTGGAATTGTGCCGTTATTACGGTATTCTGTCACTACATGTTCCAGACCTAGTGTATTCATGAGTTCTATACAATCCATAACAAAGCCATATTTTAACTCTTGGTGTTAATCTGTGTAAGAAAAGTCTTTTAGCTGTATAGTATGGATCCAGCCGACAGAACTGACCAAATAGAGTGCACTTCTTTTTCTTAATTTCTATTTCTATACTTCGACTACCCAACAGACTTAAAGCCACACATGTCCTAGTAGTCCGGCCTATACATTGCATGGTTTTTATACATAATCTGTGAGAACGTTCTAACTTTTGTAAATCAACATCAGATATTCTGTGCCAGAATTCACAGCCGTAGAGGGCTTTTGGTAAAACTACAGTGTCATAAATTTTCTTAAGTGTTAAAGGATGTAAGTCAAACTCACTGAGCCCTGAATTCAGAATACCGGAAAAGATTTTTCGAATTTTTGAGCAGCAGTTTGATATATTATTTGACACTTTCATTTCTTTGTTACACTCTATGCCTAAGTGTACATAGCTCGTCCTTTCAAGCGCTTGATTTGGACCTAAATGACACTGACGATTCGAGCGTAAGAATGCTGACCTCGATTCATTGAAAACTAGAATAGAACATTTGAGAGGGTTGTATAAATACCGCCACAGATGAGAGTACCCGTAACATAAATTAATTAATTCCTGTAACCCGTGCTTGGTTAGCGAAATCAACACCATATCATCAGCTACAGTCGGGCAGCTTAAGTTTATACCATGAATGTTAAAACCATAAGTACTTCGACTGAGTATGTCGAGCAGCGGGTTCATAAAGCAAAGATACATAATAGGGGAAAGAACTCCTCCTTGCCTCGTACCTCTAAGCACATTAAACCTACGAGAATTAAATCCCCTGAATCTCACATAGCTGGTTACGTTTTCATGGAGGTTCACAATAAATTTCCACATGTACAATTCAATACCGAGATCATACAGCCTTAAGAACAATCGTCGTGCCACACATTATCAAATGCCTGCTTGGCATCAAGAAAGCAAACATAAAGTTTACTGTTGTTTTCCTTAGTGTAGTTCGCACTTTCTTGTATTAAATAAGAAGTCATGCCGCAATCCATATTTTTTGGAAACCTCCTTGTAATGGGTTTAGCCGTGGAAGCGATTTTTCCCGTCTGTTGATCAGCACTCTCTCATATAATTTCAGTAATGATGAGGTCAAAGTTACTGCTCTGTAACTATTAGGGTCGTCCTTGCGCTTATTTCCTCCCTTGTAAATTGTTACTATGATCCCTATTTTCATCTCAGTAGGAATGTATGCCTTTTGTAACATTACATTAAATAGAGTCAGAATAACTTCACGTAACTGAGGTCCACTGTAGATGAGATGCTCATTATCAATCCGATCCTCTCCACATGCCTTTCCTTTCTGAAGCTTTTTAATGGAAGTTGAAATCTCTGACTGTGTAATACGTGGTATAGAGCTCTCATCCGATTGTTTGGCTTTCAGCTGTTCAGCCCGTGTTTTAACATTAGCATAGTGGGTATTATCAAAATTTTGATTCTCCCCATGTTTAGAATATAGATTGCTATAGTACTGCCCCCACTTTTGACAAATTTCTTCGGGTGCACGAACTGTAATATCGCTAAATTTCATTTCGTTACCAGCAGACAACTGACCAGATTTTCTTCTAATAACAAGCCTCCAGAAATATCCACTATCTACTTCCGCCGCTGAATCGATTTCCTGATTAAGTTTTTTTAAATAATTTTCGGCACAGCTCCTATGGTATTTCCTGAACACACATTTTGCTGCTTTATAGTTACTGTAACAGAGGTAATTATTCCCCCTAGGGCGGCCACTGCATATCCAAATTTTTCTCATATTTTTCATTTTTTTGTGTAGATCTTTTAGCGTTTCATCCCAATATGGCTTCAAGAACGACTTAAATGTACTGGTATGGGGCAAGTACTGGTCTGATGCCAGAGTTATGGAGCTAGCTAGGTTTTCATAGAGTCCGTCGATCTCTTGCCTGGAGTCACATCCTTTCCATTTTGAGTTTATTTCAATTGACAACCGCTCTAGAGAGTCTCTATACCGTGATATATCCTCATCTTTAATATTACGCCATTTCACTGACGATATCGATTCAGTACCCTCGCGTGGATCAATCTGCCCGGCATGAGAAAAATTTAAAGAGCAAACAATAGGCCTGTGTGTTGACACATTCAGGGCATCATCATCTAAAATTGAACATGTGGAGAGAATGTCTAAAGACTCAACTGGGACTAACACATGATCTATCATAGATTTGAATTCTCCACAGTAAGAGACAAATGTACTACTGGCACCTGTACAGACTGGCAGAGTATTGACAGACGCCAAATTATTGCAAGCAAGGAAATTTCGAAGCATCACACTTCTTCTATCACATCGCTTAACAAAGTAATGACCATTTTGGTGAGCATTAAAGTCACCCATTATAATCAAAGTACCTTAAGTTTATCACTAAACGCACTGCAGATATCTTGCAACTTTAACATATATTCTTCGAATTCCTGCATGCAATGATTTGACGACGGTAAGTACACTTGAATAATGTACACATAACACACTGGTGAGACCTGCAACTGGATACCTAGTATCCTGTCATCATCGATATTTAGAACAGACACGTATCTATCAAGTTCTTGTCTCCAAAATATGGCAACACCGTCCTTACCGACCTTTCTTCTGCTAGGTTTATCTAAATCTCTGTCCGCTTCCGCAAAATACCTATATTTACTACTTACAGACTGAAGAAAATGAAGATTTCTGTTACAGAGCCAATGCTCAGACAGCCCACAAATATCAATATTTTCCGTATGTAAAATACTGCTGAGATAAGTACTGCTTGATATTATCCCGGAAGCATTCCACGACATCAGTTTAAGATCATGGTATGACCCAGCAGAAGAAGTGTCAGCAAGGACATGTTGGGAACTTGGATTTGTTATGGCCATAAATAAAGTATATAGAGTCAACCAGCTATACTGAACTAATATGAATAAATTTAGTCTAGTATTCATTGTATTCTTGCGATTCTTCATTGTCATCATAATAACCTTAGTAGTTATAGCTACCACGCCCATGACCATTGTTTTTGTATGTGTTTGAACGGGCATACATGTTCTTCGACATCCACGGACGACAGGTGACTCCTCTCGGCCAGAAGCCGGTTGCGCAATTCTATCGCAGTTCTCAGTAGCTTCAACATTTAACCTTATTATTACTCTTCCTGTTTTCCTGCTGATCCATAAGTTAACCCAAGTTACGGTCAAACCTCTATATTGTACATACTGAATAAGCTTATCTTCCGTAATTGACCGCTTAAAGCCACCAACATAATAACGTTTCGTCCGTTTCCGGACATAATCGGAAAAGTCAATATCATCGACAAGGTAAGTATCGTGCAGTTCATCACTATTGGGATGTCTGCTCTGATTAGTCCTATTTTGGGTGTGTGAAAGAGTTTCTGCAGAATGCCCGCTTACCCTTACGGGAATAGATTGCTGAAGCTGACTACTATAATCACGCGAGTTACAATTTCCATACAAACTATTTTCACGAGAAGCAGTTCGATAGATATCAGGATCTAAGTCACGTGACACGCGGCCTGCGCTAGAATCTCTTCCAGACAGAGCGGTAAAGGCGTTCCCATTATGCGAACGGTCGTGATTTACAATATTTAAATTGTTCTCAGTGGTATTTGACCTAGGCTTAAATAGTGTCTGATGATTTGGGTTACTGTCTGTATATTTTTCTGAGAGTCGAGTATTTAGAGTCTGCTCTTTCAGACTATTAGACTCACTGCCATAGTGGCTATTTATTACTTCACTTTTCTATCTCCATCTTCAGAATTCTTGTCATTCAGCTCCACATCCGGTGGGCTATTATTATTGTGTAACAGACTAGAGTTCGAGCAATGCAGATAAGAATCATGAGACCCTCTGTCTAATATTGGTTTTAGCTGACTAGTTTGAATAACAGAATTCTTACATTGCGCACTGGCTACAGTATTTTGGGTATCCTGCTGTCCATTAGAAGACGGATTCTCAATGTCTACACGAGAAAACAGATTGCTAGCTTTAAATCTTACCAGAGTGTTTTTCCCAACAGCATTTTGAAGAACTGCACTGTAGGTTTTATCTTGTCCGTCACGAGTATATTCCCCCGGTACTAAAGGGCCGGTCTTGGGACCGATCGCTGTTACCATTCAAATCACGAGATTTATCGCAAACTCCGGTATCAGGTTTTGACTTCTGCTCTAGTTTGCTAAGTCTTCTTTCAAACGCACCTATTTTAAGAACACTGTCCGAGATTGATTTAGAATTCAAGCCCAGAATTGGCTCTTCAGAGATCTTTTTCAATTCCGATTTAACGAGCTTAATTTCGCTCGATGTGAAAATGACCATAATGACACGAAAGAGGAGGTTTAAAGAGCTAAACACATCAAACACAATTCGTGAAAGAGACTCTGTTTTCAATGTCCATTGACGGATGCGTAGAGTGGACGTTGAAAAGTCCTTGTTTCGGTGATGTATGTTGACAGCAAAACGAGAAGTGTTGCGTAGAGAACTGACGTCGCCGCGACATCATTTTGACGTCATGTGCCCGCTGGGAAAGAGTGGGTTCCTTTATACTCATGTGAATTGTCACCAAAATTTTTAATAATCAGTACTGGGTAGATATGCTCGGGAATTGATTTACGAATCTTGACTCGTGCTCTTCATAAAGAAGGATATACGTTTTTTTTTTTTTTGGTACTTTGATATATGCATCACATATCAGTCTTGTGTAAATGTAATTCAGCGGTAAAATGTTGTTTTTCTTTCTCTCTCTCTCTCTCTCTCTCTCTCTCTCTCTCTCTCTCTCTCTCTTCCGAACCAATCTCAAAGTTTACGATCTGTTAAACAAGACAAATATAGATCTTTGAGACTGTCTTGGAAGAGAAATACTCTGTGTTTTTGCCGAATAGATAGTATGCCTCTCTAAAGCTGATACTGGAACTGTTTAGTGTGGCGATTCATATGCCTCCTTTAAGGCACCTTTCTGTATTCTAACTTCTTAAGTGTCGCTAAACCCAAACGTTTAATGGAAAGATGATTGCCTGGTTTCGACAGGCAACGCAGATCCATTCCGAGCGTTTTTTAAGGTTTATGATTATGGCGCCGTGTGTGGCATAGACAAGTCAGGTAGATTCGGACAGCAGCTAAATTCGGACAGTGACATTGTTTCCTTTAGATGTCGGTTATTTCGAATTATAACAAAATTAACTTGGCCAACAGTGAAAGTCCTGATGAGACGACTCTCGATTTTCACTGTTTGCACTGGTATGTCCGAATTTACTCGCTGCCCGAAGTTAACTAGACTCGACCGTAGTCAATGAAGCACACAAGTCTTGATAATTTTTCAACTGTTTTATTTTTACAATGTGATCGTACAGATTTTTTTAAAAATATTAATTTCAAGCTTTCAGAAATAGCATGTTCTCGAAGAAGACCGAAAATGAAACACACTGATTCTCAAGAAAATGGGACTTTTGGGTAGTTAACTTAAAAATATCGAAAAAGTAAACAAGTCATGGAGAGATCGCTCACTGTTATTTTAAATCTTGTGGTATCCACTAAAGCGGGTTCTTAAAGTTTTGCAAAGTAAACATTCGGTAAATAGAGAATATCATCTTTTGATATCAAGTTTATCAGGCGAGACCAGAGACAGCGTAGGAATTGCGAGAATTGCCGAGCCAGTCCGAAGTGTTTCAGGTCGAGCCTGATAAACTTGATATCAAAAGACACTATCATGGTTTTGTATTTATCATGCATCTTTAGAAGATTTTATGGCATAAATAGAGTTAAACAAATGAAAAACAAACGCAGTTTTGTTGGAACTTGCTGACGTCGCGAATGCGTTCTGACGTAATTCGGTGACATTATGAAACCATTAGAACGTTGGTATCACAGCCAACGTCAGTACGTAGCCAATCGTCCTCAGAGATCGCTTCTTTAGTCATCGCCTGATAACATTCGCGCAACCGCAGTTCTAAAGTGACATGATATCACATCACGTTATCAGGTGAATTTTGCAGCAGATGCATGATAAATTCAAATAACGAGTGACGACGTGAAAGGACCAAAACTTCTGTCAGTAGTCTACGAGTCGTATATACCAACAGATTTGAGGCAAGCGCTAGAATTATCACGGTATAGTCACCCGTAGAGACAAGTGATTTTGTTTAGAACGAGGCAAAGCTTTAGAATTCTTCACACTATCATGTCTGGGAAAGCAAACTGCTCTTCTCCTACAGAAAAAAAGAAGCAAGACGATCTCATGAACTTTATATGATAAAAATGTATTAAAAAGTCATCATATTTTGTCAGTGAAACTTGGCTTAAAATTTGAAATTTTTATTTTATGGGACATTTATATAATTATATTTTCGGGACGATTTCTTCAGTCTTCCCACAAAAAATATCAAATTTGTTTTGACAAAATCACTTAAATAATCTTCATAGATAATCAAACGGTACTAGAACATTATTTCTATCTCCATATAAATTACGAATGATGCAGTTTATTTTTGCGGACCTGCACTGATACAAACTGCCTAGAAAACTATTTAAAATTACAAACTGAGAGAAAACATTATTCATTTACTATTCATTATACTTTTGTCAAAAATTATCTTTAATTTTCTCTTCAAAAAGGCACATGCGTATCTTCAATATGTCTGAAACAAATGTGCAAAGTTTCCAACTGATAGCTCGAAAACTGCACGAGAAGTTGTTTATACAAACTTGCCATTCTGTATTAGCCGGAACCTGTAAAGATTTCTAAGTTTATAAAAGTCCATAATTTTGTCAAAAATGATTTTTTCTCTTCAAAAAGGGAGGTGCACATCTTCGATATATTTGAAACAACTGATCAAAGTTTTAAACTGATAGCCTAAAAACTTTATGACTAGTTGATTATAAAAACTTGTCATTCTGTATCAGCGAGAATCTGTTAAGTCCGTAAAGGCCATAATTTTGTCAAAAATGATTTTTCCTCTTCAAAAAGTGAGGTGCATATCTTCAATTCATCTGGAACAACCGTGCAAAATTTTGAGTGGAAATATACCATTCAATGTTGAGACCGGCAGATACGCAACTAAACGAAACAACCTGGAAGTTATGCTCTAGAAACTATTAAAAACGAAATGCATTTTACAGGTTTGTGATTTTTATTCGGATTAACGACGTGAATTATTGCTTAAAGCCCAAAGTGTAACTCTGATTCCTAACAACATTTTGGGTAACTGTTTTCCCCCGAAATATTAACCAGTAAAACCCGATTGTCGTGCTGTCGTTATCAGTTAATACCATAAAAGTTATGCTAAACAGACCAGTTTTTATTACTTATTAGAGCTGAAACTTACTTTATGTCATATGGTATTTAAGTTTAGGCCCCTGTTATTGGCATCTCAAACGTAGATATAATAATTGTGTGTCCAATAAGTCAATCTGGCTGAATTTTATAATTGTTTCATGATTTATGCGCTGATATTGTTTTATGTATATTTGATAAAATATGACACAAATATGAAAATCTACTTACTTACTTTACTTACTGTATAAATCTATTATCTAAATCGCTGAAGAAGATAGCCGGAATGTGAAGAGGGAGTACAATAATGACAGATAATATTGAAACTATATATATAAAATATATAAAGAATTGACCTTATAGTCTCCCTGTTCCCCCTTCTTATCTGGAGCTCAGTGTCCTTTACTTGATATGAGCCACAAAATGTGATTTCCAACAACGTGGCATTTGTGACAAGCAAAGGCTTTCGCCAGACTGTACTAAAGTGCAGTCAACTCATAGCTTTGACTTGTCACCTCAGCCTTATTTAGAAGTGGCACAAGTCATAGAATCAATGGTGAGGTTTCTGATTACCTCGAGTAAATGAGAAGGATGATCTGAATAGCACATGACAAAATTGCCACATTGTTGGAAGTCACATGATGTGACTCATGTGTGCTGCTGTTCTGTCTCGCATAGCGTAAGTTTAGGTGAATGAGTATACTTTAGGGGGTACAGCAGTATCGACATCAGTTTTGCTTCCCTTCTCAATGGGGTCAACGTTTAAGAGAAGAACTTGGTTCTCTCGGAACAAATTCTAAAAGCAAACCCCATTTTTGAAGGTTTATTTTGTCCAAGGAAGCAGACGGGAAGTCACTTAAAATGTCTGCCTTTCAAATAAAACGACGGAAAAGGCTTATGTAATAAAATGATGGCAAAGCTACTGTTATAGGCTATTTGCTGTCTATAAAACAAGACGTTTTAGGATTTTCTCATTTATTACTGGGGATAAATATGATTTTCCTCTTCCAACGGTATTTTCTAATTAAAACATAATTGGGACCTGACTTTCAGAATTTCATCTTGACATTTTCTTGCTTTTGTCTTTTTGTACAAGACATTTTTAGCTCACCTGAGCTTTTAGGCTCAGGGTGGGCTATTGTAATCACCAAGTGTCCGTCGTCCGTCGTGCGTCGTCCGTCGTCAACAATTCGCTATAAATGACATATTCTCTGTAACCGCTAGGCCTAGGGCTTTGATATTTTAAATGAATTATTGTCTGGTGGACCTCTACCAAGTTTGTTCAAATGGTGGCCCCAGGGTCCAAAATGGCCCTGGGGCAGGGGGTCTTGGGTTCGAAACTAAACAATACTTAAAAATCTTCTTCTCCAGAACTGCTTGGCTCAGATGCTTGAAATTTGGTATGTATCATTTCTAATGGTCCTCTACCAAATTTATTCAAATGGTGGCCCCAGAGTCCAAAATGGCCCTGGGGCAGGGGGTCTTGGGTTCGAAACTAAAAATTACTTAAAAATCTTCTTCTCCAGAACTGCTTAGCTCAGATGCTTGAAATTTGGTATGTATTATTGTCTAATGGTCCTCTAACAAGTTTGTTCAAATGGTGGCCCAATGGTTCAAAATGGCCCTGGGGCAGGGGTTCTTGTGTTCGAAACTAAAAAATACTTGAAAATCTTCTTCTCCAGAACTGCTTGGCTCAGATTGACCTTTCCGAAAAAAAGGCGATGCTTGTTTATAGCAATGCAATGTAATTCCCTTTTCATTTTCAGCAATTAAATGTCCTTATGTTTTGAAACATATAGTCGATATTAAAATGTCGCCTTCAAAGTTTTCTCGTATGCAGACAACACAATAATAAGAAATTCCAAAGACTGAAACTAGGCAGCATGTTCATCGTTGTTTCTCATAGAATATTCGAACTTTTTCCAGGGTCTAGATTATATCCAATTTATATCTGATGAACAAACTCATATGCGAACATTGTATATTAGACCCGCCCACTGTCCGACATGTACTTTCACAGAAACATCGGCAAAGCTTGGTCCGTGGTGCATTATTTCATTTTATTATTAATGCTAGGATCAATTACCGAGGATACGCAGCCTGATATGTTTTCCCTGTTCGCATCGACAGTCTATGAATCCTGTGGAAAGTCTAGGGCAATTTGTGAAAAATAAGAGTTTCGCCACCTAGCTACGCTTCTCAGAATCATTCTGAAACGTTGCATGGTTCATCTTCACGGTCTGTAAATGTGCACGTGACTTAAGGGTTATGATCCAATAATTATATATTTTTTTGCGTTTGGAACGTCGTAATTTTCAGGCTGCATGACAGTTGGAACGCAGACTCATCACATTTGAGTAATTCATTTTCTGAGCGGTCGTCTACGCACAAAGAAATAATCCCTTTTTTCGCCGTAAAAAAATGGCGGGAAACTTTTTAACAGAAACTGTCCCAAAATAATGCTCGTTTGATAAGATGTGCAGTCATAATTTTCCAACGGACCAGATCAGAATGAAATTAGATGTTTTGTTATTGAAATCAGACGCATATCGGTACCTCAATGCAGTTTGCACACCCAAAACAACGATCACAGTTTGACAACCGTTTTTCAGAAAAGTAAAACCCTACGACAGTACCCCAAAATTATTTTGCAAAGAAAATTGTCCCAAAAACCAAATTAGATGCCATTATAACTGAACGGTAGTTCATACATTCGACCGTCTTTTAGCATGGTATATCTTCGGGAGAAAGTCTGTTTAGTTTGAAAATCGATGATGAAGTTGGCCATTTTTACGTATACATGGCACGTGCGTTCGTCAACACACAGACATTTTTTCAGCTGGATCGACTCGAGGAGACCAACTGTTTCTTCATTTATGGTATAGTAAAGCTTGTAATCATTTAGCATACTGTGAATTTATTAAGATTTTGCGTTAGTCTGTCTGCCTGCGATTTTTTGGGCTTCTGAATTTAGGCTACACGCCGAGAACGAGAGAAAGCAAAACAAACACACTGGTCAACCACAAAGTTTGACAAACGAAAAAGCCACAAGACATGTCGCCCCATCTTCAGGTGACAACTCGCCCCAGATTCTAAGAAAACTCCCCCAGACAACTTCCCCCAAGATAACGCGCCCCACATTCTGAGACCACTCGCTCTTCTAAAGAATTCTGTCCCGAACGACGCCAACCCCACCCCCCCCCCCACCCCCTTAACACACACGTACCATTTCAGAAGTCATCCAACAAAAAGTACAAGAGACAGCGCTTGTCCTTCCGCATAAATCTGCCAAAACCCTGTCCCGCTAGGCGCTAAGGGACCGACCATTTGATATTGTTGGGGGGTGGGGGGGGGGGGCTGGTATATTTTTCGAAAAAAATCCCTGTCTTTGGAAGACAAAATATGCAAGTAAAAAATAAATCAGCTCATAAGGGGATTTCAAAAAATAATCTGGCCTCAAAAATCAGTGAAAAAAAAAAAAAAATAATAACCTGACTCCACCCAAAATTTCCAAAAAAAGAGTCTGGGCCCTGCACTTTTGGTGGGAAGATAGCAACTGCCTACCTACCCACCAAAATTCACCTTACCCCTGAGTCTGGACCCTGCACTTTTGGTGGGTAGATAGTAACTGCTTACCTACACACCAAAATTCACCTTACCCCTCCCTCCCCCCCCCCCCCCCCAAAAAAAAAAAGATGGCCACTTGGGACACCCTAGATCTATTTTTTTTTTATTTAACGGCACATTTACCGTGATCAACCTGCATAGTAAGACAAACAGGTCTGAGCAAGCAGTGTAGACCCAGGAGCAGTCTGATCTGGGTCAGCAATTTTTCCTTAATACCTGCACATTTTGGGTACTCCATTTGTGGGTAATATAGATATGTTCAAAATGTAGGATGCTGTTATCTTAGTATTATGGGTAATTACTGTAACTGTGTGTGACATTTTTTGTAGAACTATTAATTGTTTTTTTTTTTTTTTTTGTTGATTATTTGTAATCTTAGTTGTTTCCAACTATGGTTTGAGGGCTGGATTTGGATTTTGATTGTTTCAGTTCCTGGTCTTTGCATACTTTTTACTTTCATAGTTTGCAGGGATTAAAAAGAAAGCCTACCTACCTAAGTACTCTCCAAAAATCCTAGCTAATAGGCAACTGCAAACAAAATACCTTTTATGATTGGCCTGTGGCTGAGATGGGAGGAGGGGAAAGGGGCATGAAGAAATACATATTCTATAGAATTAAATGCCAAAAGTTGTTTTAGCTTAAATCTCATAAAGAAAATTAAAAGGCTCATATTGAAGTTATATTAATAGAAATGATATCATAAACTGAAAAATAAAAAAAATATATTTCCTGATTAATTTAATCCATCTTAAATGTTTGCAGCTTCTGACCAAAGCGAAGAAACTTGTAATTACTAATCAGTTATTAAGTTACTAAAGAGAAAAGCTTGATGACAGACATTAAATGATGAGTCATGACTGTAAAGGGATGCAGTTTAGTGCAGTTGAATGAGAGGTAGCCCCTTCCTGTCTATCCCCACCCTCCAAACACACACACACACACACACACCAACCTATTAAAAAGCATTTTCACCGAGGATTTTATTGGCCAAATATTTAGGACTTTATTATGCTAGCAAGCTTTTTTATATCATTATAAGTGCACAAAATAATGTTTGGGGCATGTCCTGCTAACTGATGGACCCTGCACTTTATGTGGAATGTTGCATAATGCTGTTTGTCCTTCTACAAGTCAAGACATTGTTAGAATGAAAACAATTACACAGATCCACCATAATTGCACCAGCATCAATGGGCTTCATATTAACACCTGTTGTGCCCTCTCATTAGAAGCACTTCAGCAAGAGCATAGATGGTTCTATTAATGGATCACAACAAATGTTTTTACGGCTGAATAAGACAGAATTCCCAGAATTGCTATCATGCTCCAGCTGAGTCTTTGTATAATCATTATCATAAAACCATCACTTGTGGAACTGTCTCCAGATTTTTTTTCTTATTATATACATATGTTATAATTTATTTTGGCTATTTATTTATTTATACTTTAATGTAGGAAAAACAATGAAGGACAATGTCAGACTGCATGTGAATATAATAATTTGATCAGAGCTTTATTCATTTAGAATACCTATATAGTACTAATTTGTTCATTTGAAAATTGTGTTAAATTTTAATTTTTGATCAAAAGCAACTGTGATGAGACACCACAACATACTGTACATTTTACTTGAAGAGAAATGATAAAGAATAACTCCACTTTGGCTCACTAGATATTGGCCTATTATTTTTCTTGTTTAATCATGTTTATATCTTACCATTATTCAACTTAGAGAATAGATAACCAAGTCCTGAGCCTTTGCCACATATTTAATCAAGTTTTCTGGTTTGCTGGACAGCTGTGCTTTTTATTTGTTTTGTTTTTTGTGAGTGTGACTCAGAATCATATTAGAGAGCACATCACATTGAACTAAAATTTTGAGAAATTCTCCATTCTCAATGAAAAGTTAAGGTACCATTCATTATAAATTATATAATTTTTGCATGAGATTTGCCCCTACTGATAGATTTCCATGAGATTTTTGGCAACAGTTAGAGCAAATCCCTCAAAAGATCACTGAGTATATAAACACACTGTGGCATTTTAATTTATGAACCAAGGGCATTGCAGAGCTGACAGCCCCCACCCCCACCTGATGAGCTAGTATTTGACACACCTGGCATTTCATAATAAATATGTATTTTATTAAACACCTGGTTTCTTCTTAGGAAGAATCAATAAATTCTTGTTAGTTGTTTACACTCTTAAAACGGGGATAAACAACTAACAAGTAAATATATATGTTGTAACCCCTCATTAGAACTCCTCATTAAGGTAGTTCCACAGAAGGCCAAAACCTATGTTATAAAAATGCATACTGCAATTTTAATGCTCAAAAGCTCATTTAACAGTACATATGCTGCTTCTCAATGTTGGCTGAAATTATATGGAGTGTAAAGGAGTGTATACGTATGTATGGCCAAGTTATTTTCTAAGCTTAAAGTTGAAACAAAATCTTCATTACTGCAATTGTCCTACCACTTTCACCATCTGACAGTGTGTCGAAATTGCTGGTAAAATCAAATAGTACTGACCCTGATTAGACTGCTGTTTTGATAGTACAGTCTAACCCAGGTCTACACTGCACTTTTTAATCAAGGATTTTAGTCAATGAAGTCTTTCAAGTATTTGTTATGGCTAAACATGGCTATACATCTATTATATTTTGCTTAGTTTTTCATGTAAAAGAAAGGTTAAAAGTTGTGTGCGTGTGTGTGTGTGTAGGGGTGGGGTTGGGGATGGAGGAAGGGTGGAGGAAGAAGGGGGGGGGGGGGTAGAGGGGCCTTAAGTTGGGTAGGGTGATCGTGTGAGTTGCAGGAGAGGCTTTGAAATATTGGCACGTGCAGGATTAATTGGATGGCAAAATTATTTTTTTCTAGCAGTCCCTCTGATTGTGACCACAATGTACCGGTCTTAATAACTTATAAGCAAGTAAATGCGAAGTTTGAAACAGTTGACGCAGTTCTGTAATTGCGTCACAACTGTCATAAATCGATCGATTTTTTTACAGTATGGTGTAGGCTACTGATCAGAATTCTTTTCCCAATCATTCTGAAGAAAGTACAGAAAAAAATATTGTTGTATGTTGAATTACTAGATGCGTTCCTCTTCGTGTGTCGGATTTCAGGATTCAAGAACATTTCGGTAATGTTTAAATTTATTACAGATTATTTTGCTGTGTATCGATCAGGTAAAAAATCCGCCATTAATTTGAGAAAATGAAATAGGGTACCTAAACATTATTTTGCAAAGGAAATTGTCCCAAACACCGAATTACTTAATTTTTATAATGGAGAAATGGCAGACACCATGGTTTTTCATGGCCTATGTCCGCCGACGGGAGAAAGTCGATTTATTTTGAAAATTGCTGTTGAAGTTGGCAGATAAGAGTCGTCTTTACATGATCACGTAAAACGTTCGATTGCAGAATATATCGGTGTTTAGCTCTGCTCTTAAAGGCATAGAGAATTAAATTAAGATGTAAGCAATAAAACCATATCTTATTTTCGGCTTTGTGTAGCTTGATTCGCCGACAAAGCATCACTGAAATTGCGACACGTTCGTCGATTGAATCTGAGTCTGAGAAATTTCGAACGTTATTTCGTTGCTATCTGTATAAAAATATCACTCCGGCATGGATACGCGTTCCCACTGTGAGGAAGATCTAGCAGGCTTAAAGACTGAGTTGCTTCCCTTGGAAAGGCTCTCTCCGAGCATGCAGATCACCGGTCTGCAGAAAAAAAATCTAACAGTAAATGCTTAGATCAGCCTGCGCATTGTGGGAACTTACCTTAATGACATGATCTAATAGTAAAAGCTATCAGCTTGCGCATTTGCTCAGTCTGATCTCCGCTTTCACTGTTTGCATAGGTATTTCATGACTCAAGCCAAGGGTACTAAGTCCTTATTTGTATTAATGCATGCATTAAGTAATTACGGGATTCAAAACGCACTTGCAGTTTTCACATCGTCTTTTTACCCGACAGATTATTCCATAAAAATTACACACTACCCCAAAACATTTGGCTCTCTCTTTTCCGTATAGAATTCTTCAGCCCCATTTTCGTCATTTTTTTTTTGTCCAAGTTCATATATTTACCATTTTTCTGTTGCAAAAAAAAATCATACAACAAAGCGTCCATTCAGGTGCGACGCCATGTTGTCTTCGAAAGTGACGTAAACGTTTTAGCGTTACGACAAACGACGTCATGATTACCGTAGCAGACAACAATGACGCTGCGTCAAAATGTATGCGCACGAACATTGAGGCGATTTCCCTTTAAGGTCAAGAATACGTAAATGGCTCATAAATTGAATTTGTTTAAATTTTGCACAGGGGTGCATTTTCATGTATTACATCGAATTGTGCAATAAAAAAGATAGGTCACCGAGTTCGTTTAGTCGCTAAATCAGATTGAAAAACATGAAATTTGGAGGCCGTTTCCATTGACGGCAATAGGAATGCGATGAAAAAACTCAGATTTTAAAATTTAAACGTACACAGCTTGTTTACCACTACATAGATTTTTTTCAAAGACTGATATTTTATGTCACAGTATCTGTCGATTAAACTGAGGTAAGAAAAGTCCTTGACTACCGAGTTCGTTTTTCAAGTAGCGCTTGATAAGCAAGCATAGGTATGTATAAATTTACACCATTCCGCGACGTCATTTGTAAGCGACGTTGCAGTCCTTTACTGGCGACGTTATGATATGCTAAGACCGTAATGAGAATACGGAAAGATGAGAACTAATAGGGTTCTCATGATGAATGACTTAAGCTTTGTTCACACGGGCAAAGTTTCTGTGACAAAGGAAGTTTGGAAAAGAAAAATTTGCTCGAGCGAATGAAGAAATATGCCACATTTCCATTGCCAAATTTATATGGTAAAGTTTTTATGACAAACTTGAAACAAATTTTTTTCCGTGTGAACAGAAAATTTGCCAGAGAATATGTAACAAAGAAACTAGATATGGAGATAAGCACAGAAAACTTTGCCAATACTCAAATCCGTTTGATTTTGAACAAAGTATATTTAACAAAGAAAATGTGGCATGGTTGGCCGTTCACACGGGCAAAATTTATTTGTCCAGGTAATCTTGACGAATAATGTTCGATCGTGTGAACACAGCAGCAAATATTTCCTTGCCAAAGTTTATTTGACAAAGATTCCATGCCACAGTTTTCTTTAACAGATAATTTGCTCCGTGTTAACGCAAAATGTTTGGCAAACTTTCTTTGTTAAAGATTCTGTGACAAAGAAACTTTGGTGGCGTGAACGAGGCTTAAGTGAAAGAATTTATCTTTCAGACTCTCGTAAACAAAAATAAGAAAAAATTGCAAGCACACTTCTGACAGTAATATGGTTACTGCAGCCGACACGACTGAGTCGCACATAAAAAAAACTCCGTTACCCTAAATCACAAAATGCGCCGTGACATGATAAAATGGGTTCTTTGGGGCATACATTATATATACGGTCAGCGGAAGCTCAGATCAGTGTGCGCACCCGCCCAATCTGACCAGAGCATTTGTTTCTCCTCCGTGAGGAACAGCGAAGAGATTTACAAGTCTGTGCGTATGTGCAGGCTGATCTGTGTGCATATATATTACTGACGACTCGAGTTCTGTCGGTGTGGCTCATGGTAGTCAGATAAAATTGACTTTTGGACAGTATTTCAGTCATATCGAGATGATGGTAAGTTACAAGGTCAACTTCCAAATCCACCGTGGGCGGGATAGGTAAAGCTAAATACTTCTTGTAGCGTAGTGGCCGTAGGGGCGGTGTGAGTAAGAGGCCCGCTATATCTTTGGCAACGGCATACAACAAGTGGAAGACACATTGTATCATTCTTATTTTGTAATCAAAATAAAATTTTCGATGTCCAGAAAGGATCGCAAAATCGGCATTATAATAAATATTACGTTCCGATCTCATAAAGCTCTTAAATTAGCTGGCATACATTTACTTGGTTTATTAATTATTTCGGATGTGCAATCCCACCGGCGCCGCGGACGTTCGGTTATGGCGCAGACGGTTGCGGGTTCGACTCCGGATTCAGCCAGCTAGCGACTGGAAAAGTATCTTTGGCAACCCAGAAGTAAATGCGTAGTTTTTTTTTTTTCAAATCAGGGAAGGATAACGCAGCGAAAGGAGAAAGATGTGCTCCGCCTTACATATGTGTGTCTGAAAAGTCCTGTGAGCCCTGGAAGCAGGGACGGAACGTGTATTCCGGTCAGCCTTAACCCCTTGAGTGCCAGCGGGCCACTTTTGGGCCACTACATGGTATCCTTTGAGTGCCAACGGGCCACTTTTTGGCCACTGTATACAAGTAATAAAGAAAATGCGTTTTCGGCAAATTTATGCTCTTAGAAATATACAGCGATAAAAGGCAAGAAAAAAGGGAAAGATTGTCTGGTTATGACGTAATTTGTCTACATACACGACGTCATTTACACACGTACAATAACGTCATAAGGTAGGAAGACGTCATTACGTAGGAGAGATTATGGCAGGCATTTACCTCCTGAACCAGAGGTTGCGGTTAATTTTCTTCAACAACCAGGGCTCAAAGACATGCCTGCAAGGAATTCCCGACCGATTAACTACTTCAACCTTTTTATGACAATGACCCTCATACGGGAGATGTGCCGCCAGACAAACATGTAACGTCCCAGTAGGCCTACAGTTTACAGAGCCTGGTGGATAGATGACTTGCTATTAATTACGTCCACTACAATGGTATTCCTGTCATATCAGGACAATGCTGAAAAGCTGTATGCAGTGAAACCCTGTTTATGGTTGAAAAGATTTCCCCCTCTAGCGGGAATCCAACCCAGAACCATTAAATGACCAGGTCAGCGCTTAATTAATGGAGCTACCGAGGCACATACCTCCTGAATTCACTGAGTTTCAATTCGTAATAAACTTAATGTACAGCATAAACCTGAATATGGTTGAAAAATAAATCTTGTTTGAATAATTTCTTTTCCTTTGGCGCTTGCTTTTGGAACAGGTAATGCAGCCATTACCCTGGTTGCACACGGTAAAAATATCCGTAGATTTTACGGTACAATAACTGACATTTGGCTGGCATTTGCCATATTTTTTACAGCAGTCTGCCGGTAGAACATTTGCAGAAATCATGGTAGGGCTATGTGATAAAAACAAAACTGGTCCGATTCTACCCACTCTGCAAGATGATTCCCTGCAAATATTTACGGGCGGCCGTAAAAGCTACGCTTTTTTTTACAGTGCAAAAAATACATAAAGGGAAGAGCTGCCAGAGAGTAGTTTCCCCCCTTACCCTCCGGAAAAATGACTATAGAAAGCCGATTATATAAAGGATCGCCCACATCTCTAAGAGCCACTTTTTCCCTCATAGGGGTGGAGAAAACTCGACCATGTAGTATGCTTTGCTGCAATCGTATTACCAGAGGAAATTCCAATATAGAGTGTGAAACGGGTTTGCAAAAACAAGTGTAGTAGCTTTTGCCCGTGGAGAATTGTACTATAAAGCCATTTTTTCAGGTGGGAAAATTTACTATTACAAAGAATCATAGCCAGTTTTCCGGGAGTGTGTGTGTGTGTGTTGGGGGGGGGGGACGAGGGAACTACCAGGAGGAAATGCCTGATCAAGATTATGCAAAGCTGACATAAGGTCAAGATCACAGACTTTGAATTTTGTACATGTATTTGCATTGTAGCTTTATGGTAAAGTATGCTTTCATTAGGCGGTGGCACTGGTCGGGGGTATACGTGAGCCCCTGCTCACTTGCTCTAGTTTTGTATGAATACACTTATGTTGGTGAGATTACTTCCAAACATACAGCGAAAAAAAGAACATTGCAATATCAGCAAAGAGCTTGAGCTGAGAACTACTTTTGGCTTTCTTCTACCACAGAACAGTCCTCTGATGTAATGATCAGGTATGATCGAATCGGAGTATGAAGGAAGAAGAAAGAATAAACAATGACAACAACTCCGTTTCCTCCATGTTTGACGTTATTATTGAATGTCCGATGGGGCCGCCGTATTGAAAATTACACTGACTAGGAAGCATTTCGTGACGTAACGTCCTTCGCGACGCACGTAATTAATTGCGCCAGTCATTTACGTATTATTGACCTTAAGCGTAACAATGCATGACTGTGTGTTGCTTATGGATGTATGTACATCGTCAGCCCAGTACAGGTTCATCTAAGGAAATCGCCAACACTCGTAAATATTTCTCTGTACATTTGCGTAGGTGAAGTAAAAAGGCAACATTAGAGAGTGTTACAAGAAAACATTGATGCAAAGCATCAATACGCCGTGAAAGTCAGTCACATTTAACTTCTGCGCCCAGTAGGCCTAACTGTGCACATATAAAGGAATCTCGACACTAGCAAAGGTAGCCTAATATAGAGTTTTGCGGTGTTGTCAAGCTGATTATAGTATATTGGCTTTCTTCTACTATTGTATACGTCATGAGCATGTGGGCAGGTTCTTGACAAACATGCATCATAATGATGGATTTCTGAGCTGCTCGGATTTATTTTCTATTCAGATAATATTTTAGTTTCGCCTGCTTCTAGCCGAAACTAGGTAGATCTATATGTGTATTACTTTACTGTTCCTGCGTCTACGGTATTATCACCGTCGGTGGCGTATGCTTAACGTTTTTGGGTTGAGTGGTTTTTGTGACAATACGCAAACAGGCGAGAGATAGCATGTCCTAATGTATTATTGGAAATAGACTTAAACTCAAGGTTTCAGCATATTTTACGCCATGTAACAGGAGTTAACATGGTTATTTTTTGCCCATAAAACAATGTAGAATGTTGACGCAGTAATTCTGCATAGGAGGTAACATGTATGTTGAACTACTCTAGTAGTATTTCAATTCTCCTATCGACATTCTCCCCTAGACTGGTTCTCTTCCCTTATAGCTACGCATATACGGACAGGTAATGACTAATCCAAACGGTCAAAAATCTGCCCGTGAGATCTAGCGAGAGTTCATGCGAGATTTTATAGATCTACCTCAACCAACAAAGATTTGTTTCGTGGTTTATTTTAAGGAAGAAGCAATGTGGATGTAAAATTGTGAAATAACCCAATAATGTTGTAATTAGGTGTCGATAGTATTACTAAGGGTAATTTCATTTGTTACGGACTAGCTGATTGGCTAATGCATTATCCATTGAAAGCCGTCGCAACAGTAGTAGGCCCCGACCTAAAGCTATATATTTTAGTTGGTTGGGACCGGAGCCTTTTTGTCTGTTGCTTGGTCCACCGGGGCTCAACTGGTGACCTTCTTTTGCTTCAGATTTCCAGTGGGGTTGTTTGGCAGGACAGGGATCTCCACCTGTCAGACGGCCCGTTGTATCTGTTGAGTCCTCGTCTTTGCTTCTTCATGGTATTGAAATTGGATTTATGTGTTTACCGTGATGATTCATTGACGAGTTAGAGGGTTATCATGCGAACCGAACAACCAACTAAATGTTTTGTACCACTTCAGATAGTGAGGGTGAGGTTGGGCCTGTAAAATCGATTTAAGCCCCCCAGTAATTCATTACTGACCGTTCCAAGGCGGTAGTTCTGTTGTGGTTCTCTGTTGCCTGTTTTTGGTGTCAGAGTTTCTGTGATGTTTTACCTTATGTATGTTCTTATTATTTTTGGTTCGCTTTGGGTTGCTGAGTGGCCACCTTTTGGGAACAAGCTGCTCACTCGGTTGGCCATATGTTCTCTGTATCTTGATTATTTGTAATCTTAGTTGTTTCCAACTATGGTTTGAGGGGTGGATTTGGACTTTGATTGTTTCAGCTCCTGGTCTTTGCATACTTTTTACTTACCAGTTGTCATACACACTGTGGACAACTGCGGAACCAGTTTACGTTCTCCTCGCACCTCAACGGAACGAATCCATAGCCGCAGTAATGGGGCTATTGAACCACTCCAGTTTTGGACTACTCCAATTTTTAATTTAATTAATTTATTTTATATTAGTGAAAGGTGAATATACTGTAATACGTCAAGCTTTCAAAAATATATATATTCTGCTGGCTATCACTCGGACGTGTAATAATTTGCGTTCAAATTTGTATATTCATTATGTTATTTAAAAAATTATCTTTACCTTTAAGAAATTAGTCTACTGAGTAATACAAAATTAACGAAGACTTGTTGCAAATTATACGAGTTTTACCTCCCTTGAAACATGTCATTGGCGATTCATAGGAGAATCCTGCTTTATGCCATATGCGACCAACAAAGGTATCTATAAGATTGCATTTTGCGCAGTCTGATCAGTATCATGTGGGCGATCGTCTACATTTACCTGTTGTCGGGTGTGGATAAAAAAAATGCATCGAGGCAAAGTAACAGGCGAAATCGTATGTATTTTATGACGTACGCGAAGGTACAAAAAAGTTTAGAACGAATCGTTGCAGAACGAACTCTCCGGCATATACTAAAATATAGAGTGAAGTCAACCTTTGGAGTGGAGCCTTCGACTGGAGTGAATTATAAACAGATCTATTGCTCATTAGTCCATTGTCAGTGTACAAATAAGCTGGCTGAGTAAACGGAAATACATACCCAATAATTAAGTAACTATAAGTGGCCCACCACACCAGCCAGCTGGTAAGTAAATTCTTTTACTTCTTTTCAAACAGTCAGAAGGTACAATTTGATTTGGTAGGAATTTGACATGATTCATGTACCTTTAAAGTTCAGCTGGCAAACCTATTTCAAACTGCCAAGACTTAATGCTGCTGACTCGGATAAATATACAGAATGGCCATACTGTTTAATTATTGTTCCCCAAAGTATACTTGGCCTGGCCTTGCTTGGTTCATAGTATTATGCTTTCAAGCGAGCTATTATGTCATTTCACATAATCTGGCTAGTCCAGGAGAGAAATTAGAACATGCCCCTTTGCATTTCGCAACTGGTCATTGCCCGAAAATGGTGAGGCATGGTTTCTTGTCCAGACATTTTAAGTCAGATAAGTTCACGCAAAATCTCCAATCCAAAATACCATTCCAAAAACCACTCCACTCCATAGGTTGACTCCACTCCATATTTTAGTATATGCCAACTCTCCTGTTATTTTCCGAATGAGCGTGACGTATCGTTTCTTCCGAAAATAACTCCGTATCACTAAACGACATGAATACTGGCTTGCGGCCGAGGTCGCAAGCCAGAAAATTACCTCAGAATTATCCCTGTAACCCCTTCTTATCCGGACCACTGCTCTTGCTTCCTAACAAAAAAATCGACTATTTAGTGACATACCCTTATCGGATAGGCACTTCCTCACTTCACCCAGGAGCCCCGGTAGCTCAGTGGGTTAAGGGCTGGCCTACTGATCTAGCGGACCGGATTCGAGCCCCGCTTGAGGCGAGAATCTTTCCTATCGTAAACGGGGTTCCATTTCCATTGCAAACAGCCTTCCATTATCACCATCCCACGGCCACCGTCCTGATATAACTGAAATACTGTTGAAAAGGACGTTCAAACGCAAGTCATCCATCCAGCCATCACTTCACCCACTCACCCACACTTATCTCTTGTACTCCACTGAAACATGGCTACAGGGAATATCGTTGGACTTAGGCATTTCCCGCTCTCATCACAGCTGAATTCCTCGATCTGAAATGCACCTTTATGTGGATATGCATGTAAAAAAACATTTACGCCCGAATGATCATGCAGACCATCCACAAATTCGCACATAAGTATGACAAAGATACCACGAACTTTCGACATTTTGACGTCCGGCAAGGACCTGCTACTTTTGCAGTAGGTGCAGTATTTGAAATATTGTCTCAACGCGGCCATTAAGGTAAAAACAATCGGCTAGTCGCAGGTAAAACGTCATTCTACATGAAGCCTGCTTGCAGGTTAAGTTTATAATTTCTTCATATTGATAGAAAGAGGGACAGGCATACAAAAAAAGCACACACACACACACACACACATACATATACGAATGCGTTCGTATGAGGCTTTTTAAACTTATTGGCAGTGTCGTGAGAAAACGTCCTGAATGTATGAGCCTAGGCTGCCATGTACATACCGTTTTCTTTTTTACCTTATACGTACTCAGTGCTGCAGGGGGTGGGTCCTAAATCCGAGCCCTGTCTTCATCATCTTAAGTAGTGCATGCTCGTCTATATGACTCATGTAAATTGTTTCAGCTACGGTAGAGCTATGAATTTACACAGAAATGGCCACAATCACAGAAAATAGGGTTCCCGAAGCACAAACAGTAGAAGACTGAAGGAGGAAACAATTAAGCCCTATCATGTACAATGCCTACTAAATGAACAAAGAGGAGCCGGAACAGAAACCACATTGGGACGTGCAGCAGCAAAGTTGCTTGTGTTTCAAACCGCTTATAGGTTACAACATAAAATACAAATTAGAAATTAAGATGCATAATGGATTAACAAAACAGTCTTCATTTATTCACGCATTTTTTGGTTTCTCCTGAAATATGATCATCAGTATATCTACCTTACACATTTTTAGTGAGAACTTATGTCACCTCGCTGGTTGACTTAAGTTTATAGCAAAATCTAAGCAAAGAGATTAAACTAAGCTTTTTTTTGTGAAACCACATAAGTATAAACTGTTGACTTCAATTATAACTTAAGTCAAAAGTTCTTGCTTAGATCGTTTGTGAAACTGGCTCCTGGACGACCTATCTTCAAGAAGCATAGGGCATGTTCAGTATAATTACTTGGGTCAATCCGAGCGATAACTGGGTATTCCTCGTGCTGCTCGAAGATATACATACTATTATACAAATGAGCCGCGACACGAGAAAACCAAGAAAGTGGTTGTGCGCCTTATGCAGACTCTAAAAACCTGTGCATCTACCTTGTCTGATCAGAGTCTTCGCTAAGCCTTTCAAGGGTAGCTAAGGGTCTAAGCTGGCTCCACGCGGACAGAGAAGACTCTGATCAGACTGGGCGGATGCCCAGGCTGATCTGCGTCCGCGCTAGGCGCAACTGTCAGAGAGTGGTTCTTCCCCCTTTCCCCCCGGAAAAATGGCTATAGGAAGAACGACTATATAGTGGATTGTCCGGACCTCATAGAGCCACTTTTCCCCCATAGCCCTTTTTCCCCCACGGGGAAATAGGACATCAGTGAATTTGGTATAGCTGTTTATATTTTGCGGAACGGAACGAAACGGAAAGGAATGGAACAGGCACATTTTACGGAATTAATCACATAAGAGATGTATCAGTACTTCAACGGAGGTAATAAACGTGATTATTTCCAAAAAATCAATATGCAAATTTAGCAACCATATCTTTTTAATAATCAATAATTACTAATTAAAGGAACGAAAAGGGTGTCATTTCTTCCCATCGCAGATATTTATATTACATACACATACGCATGCAAGCTTAAAGGAATATGTACGAACGGGTGCTTTGTCCAGTCTTTTTTTATTTATTAGGGAGTTTATTACATTGAAAATAATAATCGGCCGTGTGTCCCGATGGGAGTCGAGCCCACGACTCCTGCATGAAAGGCGAACACTAGCACCCCACTCCGCTGCGCATCTAGCATCTGTTGTCCATCGATATTTTACAGACAGATACTCGTTTTCCTGTTTCAGCGATTAACCTCACGATTATAATTGGAGAAGGAGCAAATCCCACTATGTAGCGTCTTTTCCTGCAATCATATTACCAGGGGGAAAATCCACTATAGAGGGGAAAAACGGCTATACAAAAACACATATAGTAGATTTTCCCCGGGGAAATAGTCATATTTCCGGGGGGAAATTCTGCTATATAGCCATTTTTCCGGTGGGAAATTCTACTATGGAAAAATCATAGTCATTTTTCCGGGGGGAAAAACTACTAGGGGGGAAAAGCTACTCTCTGACAGCAACAACCACTTTGTTGGTTTTTGTCGTGTCGCAGCTCACATACCTTCGTGTAGCCCGAGGAATACACAGGAAAAAACTCCGTACATTTTACGATAGAATACCTAGCAACCAGCATCCAGTCCATTTCACGCTACTTTTACGGGTGTCTGCCTGTAGAACATTAATTTTTGTAGAAATCAAGATAAGGTAGAGTTATGTTAACTGACCGAACTCGAAAATACATTTATAGTGTTCAAGGGCTATATGACCATAACGTTACCTGTATTTTTCTACCCTACTCTGCGTGATGATTCCTGCCGGTGTTTACGGTCGCCCGTAAAAACGACGGGAAAAGGACTGGCAGCTGGTTGCCGGGTATTCTACCGTAGATTCTACGGAATGTTTTTACAGTGTAGATGTACTTGGTTATTGCTCGGTTTCACCTCACTAATTATGCCGAACGTGCCCAGTATTTTGTAACCACATAAAAGGATTTCCTCTTTGAGATGGATGGATGGATGGCTGGATGGATGGATGGATGGATTTCAATTTTACATCCTTTTCCGTTTTTCTTTCAGTCATGTCAGGTCGATAGTAGGGTGGTAGCAAAAAGCTGTGTGCAATGGTTGATTGATTGATTGATTGGTTGTTTTGGGTATAACAGCCCTTTGTGACAGTATTTCAGTCTATATCGGAATGTCTCCCAGAGAGGGAGAAAGAGGAGAAATGATGACGGAGAGAATAAAATGTCCAAACAACCCCCACCGCACCGACTGCGAGCACAGTAGGCCCTTGCCCTACAATGTTCAAAATCAGTAGGACGCCCCGGCACTGGAAGTAACACACAGCACCATCGCACCACCCGACCAATGGATTTTGATTGATTGATTAATTTGATGCTTAACGTCCACGGTAAACAACCATGGTCATGTCGGGACGGTCAGTTACCCTAACCACACTATTCCTGGGCAGTCTTAGACCTCCTAAGCGGTTAACCAGTACTAAGTGCACATACTTTCGCCAGTAACTGCCAACTGCCCTTCTTGAATCAGCGGAAGGAAAAACGAAAGTATGTGGCCAGACCGGGTCTCGAACCCAGGACCTCTGACTTCCCGACCAATGGGACTTCGCTTACAGTTGGAAAGATTTCCGCCCCAGCGGGGCTATAACAAGGAGCCGCTAGATCAGGGGGCCAGCGCAAAACCAACTGAGCTACCGGGGCCCTCTTCGAATTGGACTGAGAAAACAGGAAACGGACAGTTTCTGTGCCAGGAGTTGCATCTCATGGATTGGTTCCGCTGAGTCTCCAAGGGAACACTGATAAGACAACTAGACAAATAAAACACACACGCAGAGAACAAAACAGGAAGATATCTTTATTGTCGAATACGGAATAACATGTGACATAAGCCCTATAGGACACATGTTGGTCAATGGCTTTTAGATAGGCTATGCCTATAATATTATTTGTTCTGTTTTAATCGGCCCTTATTTCGCAGTGGGTTCAGCCTGTATAGCAATATTCTGCGCTAACCGAACCGTTTACACTATAGAACAAACCGAATAGACGGCAATCGAAAACGCTTGTGCATTCGACGAATGCGGAACAAAAACCATTAGAAACAGAGTTTTCGATTGCAAATTGTCGCGAATTTGCAATCGAAAGCACTGTTTCTAACGGTGTTTGATCCGCGTTCACCGATCATTAAGAGCGTTTTCGATTGCAGCCTATCCGGTGTGTAGAAGAACAAGCGGTTTGTAGTGGAACACGTGACTCCGTTTGAAGATTAAAATAGTCTATGGGGGTTCATAATGACTTTCCAGAATGGATCCGCAGAACCGATTTTGGCATTTTTTCGTTTTCTGATCCTTCCATCCAGTCCTCTTACGGTACTGAAAATATATCAATATATTCTATGATAGCAATGAACTTTGTTTATGTTGATTCTAAGGTGTGAACGCCGATGAATGACTCATACACTTTAAAGTAACGTCCTGATTTGAGGTAAACACATAAATCTTGCTAAAACTATCAAAAGTTAACTTATATCTTCGAAAGTGAGGGGACATCTTATTCTTGATGTTTTCTGCAGTTTGAAATATACTGGACAAAAAAAGTTAGGGATCAAATATTTTACTGAAGCTTAAATCATGAAAAATAAATTATCCAACAAAATTGTTTTTCTGTTCAAAACAGCTATTAAAGCAGCGCAGAACTGCATGAAAAATATTGGAATCGGATCACGTGACACAACAGTAGAAATAAATAAGCAGATATACCCCTAAAACTGAAGTGAACATTGGCATCCCCATAAAATTGAATGTCCGTGATTCTTGGCTTTATTCATGCAAACCATTGCCAGTGCTCGTCGATATCTCTGGGGGTCTGAATAACTGCATGACGGCTACTCGGTGTTCTTTTGGTAAAGTGCTAGAGGCTCATTTGGGGACTTTTTTGCCTTTTTCATGAAAGGCCCGAATAAGCCCTCCAGGAGTTTCCTGAAGTCTCATGTGATTAGAACTGGTGTTTTGTAACATCTGTCAAGCATTTTCAATCAGATTTAAAACTTGCGATTACCTAGACTTGTCCATACGGACGATTGTCTCTGTCCCAAGCTACTGGTTCATCACAATAACACTGAGGACGCGCATTGTTTATCCATTAAATTGTTTGATTGACCAATTTCAGCGAAAACGATTAGAAACAGACTTGACGCAGCTAATTTCCGCACTTGCATGCTGGTAATGAGGCCAGGATTGATGCGATTCCAAACAAATGCGAGGCGACAGTCGTCAAAAAGTGACACAAATTGGCAGCTGGGTCACTTGACCCATGTTCTTTTCACAGATGAGTCCAAATTTGTATGTAGATATCCATGACGATGGGAGAAGGGTGTGACGCCTGCCAGGTACACGTCGTGTAGCCTATGAATTAAATCTTGTTGCGGAATATGACATGTTTAGAGGAGGGTGGGTGATGGTATGTGCGGCATCTGGATTGGCAGCTGTGTGGACATGCCAGACAGAGGCGCTCTGATTGGTGTTCGAGCTAGGAATGACAAGCTTTATCCAATTACGAGACCGTTTGCTGAAGTTTTTGGCGATGACATCATCGAATCACAGGACAAATGTGGTGGACCAGTACCTAGCGACAGATATAATCGCCCGCACTGACATGTCAATCTGATCACAAGTTTCAAATCCGATTGAGCATTCTTTGGCCATGTTACACCGCCAATCCTGATCACGAGAGGCTTCCTGAAACTCAAAGAGAGCTCATGCAGGCCTTTCTTAAAAAATGGCAAACGAGTCCCTAAATGGGCCGCTCGGAACTTACCAGAAGCATACCGAGTGGCTGTCATGCAGTTATTCAGGCCCTAGGAGGTCACACTGAGAACTGAAAATGATTTTGCATGGATAAAGCCAAAAAAAATGGACAGTCAGTCTTGCATTAATGCTAGTTTTCACTTTGATTTTAGGGGTATGCCTGTTTATTCAGTTCTGCTGGTGTGTCACGTGATCAGATTCCAATATGTGTCATGCAATCTTGTGCAGCATTGTTAGATGTATTCAACGGAAGATAACGGTTTTTTGAAAATTACTTTTTTCAATATAAAACTTTCAGTCTTATGCTTGATGCCTAACTTTTTTTGTCCAGTATTCTATGCTATGCTACTTGAGCGTGAGATGAAGAAATAATACGAAACAAATACAATGTACATTGCTTGCATTATTGTAAAACACTTACATGTATATTTGGCGGTTATTGAATTTTAGCGATATTGGCGGCAAACGCAAATAGCGCTCCGTTAATATTTGATTTACGTACAGCATAACAAAGGAGTACATGTACCTAATGATTATTTGAAATTTTTATACCATTCCATTTAACTATACATTGTGGCAGACCATTAGAATCGCCTCGATGAGGCGATTCTAATATAGATGCCACAATGTATAGTTAATGAAAAATTGAGAAAAACTGTCACAGATTCACATAAAATTTTCATCATTATCTTGAGCCATGATGTATTTTGACCGCCAAAGTTAATATGCGCCAATATGTCAGTTTCTTTGAGCCGCGAAATTTTGATCCCGCAAATATTAGGCGTTTTACAGTATTTATCAAGCTTTCTACCAGCAGCAAAATTAGGCTTATTCGTTTTACAGAAGTGCCATGAAAATAATTTCTAGAAAACGCAAAAGTACAGTCAACTCCCAATATCTCGAACATTGATATCTCAAAATATCAAAGAATGTATTTCCTATTTTTATTTACATTTCAACTCCTACATGTATTACCTAAAACTACTGATATCTCAAAGTAAATTTTCTGTTACCTGAAAATTTACTTTAAGATATCAGTAGTTTTGGCTGAAATTTGATTTCGAGATATCGAGAGTTGACTGTACACTAATGTTCATGAGGAAATTGATTTTGTGGAATTACCTTTGGCCCTTAGCTGTTCTCACCTTGGTATCCAGTGGTATACACACTGTTAGCATAATAACCGCCGCAAATGATGGAGTCATCACCAGTGCATTGCATATCGCAATCTGTTTCTGGTAATGGGCCGTATTCACCAAAGGTCTGTCCACAGAAGCATTGTTCACCGTACTGCACGCCGGCAAATGCAAAACCTAAATTCATGAAAATTTAAGAATTACCTATTTTGTTTTCGTATGAATACGGTTGACTTTTGTTAGCTAAAAATGATTTTATATTACAAAATTTAGTATGGAGACATTTCCATTTTTTTTTTTTTTCTTTTCATTTCAACTTCTGTGATCTCAAATTACTAATATACTAAATACTAAAGTATTTTTTCTGGGACCAAAAACAGTTACTTTGATATATCAGTAATTAGAGATGAATTTCGACTTTGATGTGTCGAGAGCTGACGGTATTAAAACGTTATCTCTTTATGTTACAGAATTTCCTTTTGACACATTTCATATTTTTCTTTTAATTTCAACCCACGGTATTTCTAACTTCTGGTATCTCAAAGTAAATTATCTGGGACCGATCAATTTACTTTGAAATATCAGAAGTATGAGATGACTTTCGAGTTTTAGATATCGAGTGGCGACTTATTACATAAATAGTTGGTAAAGATATATTCAGGTAAATGAAACTAAAATTTGAGCTGCGACACGAGAAATCCAACTAAGTGGTTGTGCGCCAAGCGCAGACTCAGGTCAGCCAAGGCATCCACCCAGTCTTATCAGAGTCTTCGCTGTCTGCCTGGAGGTAGCTAAAACCCTTACCTACCCTTTGAGAATTTAACAAAGAGTCTTATCAAACTGGGCGGATGTCCAGGCTGATCTGAGTCTGCGCTGGGCGCACAACCACATTGTTGGTTTTCTCGTGTCGTGGCTGAAATTTTGTATGTTTGTGAAAATCGTTTTTACGAAACCACCCCTACTTCAAACAGGTACGCTTTTTTCATTAACTTAAAGCTTAATCACAGACGAATTGTGGGGTATCTAACACGTGTGATTTTGTTTGTTTGACTAAAGGGGCATAACCCGAACAGACGGGAAGTAACTCGGATAAAAAGAGGTAACATGGATAATTTAGGTTTAATTCTCCGTATTTTTTCCATGTTTTCTATGAGAACTTATCCATGTACCCCTTTTTATCTGGAGCACTATAACTCTTTGCAAATATGCGAAGAAGGTGAGGGTGGGTGGGTCGGGGGCTGTGTTCATGTGTGTTGGCTTTCGGGCGCAACATCAAATTTTCAAGGAAGCTCACTTTCCTTAGAGTATACTACATATGGGAATCGACTCATTCTGAAACTTTCATTCTATTTTTAAAGTACATGTATTTATATTCAGACGCGGATCCAGACCACCACTTACTAGTGGGGCTCTGGAAAACTGGTGGGGATGGGAGGTACAGAGATATTTGGGGGGTGGGGGCGGAGGGTGGGGGCAGAGTGGAGCTTGAAAATATATATCATAATTGGCAGCTGACACCCTTTCCGAGACGTCTTGGGTCAGGCCAAGCATTTTTTCTGCTCCGGAATTTCAGTGGTGCTATTTTTGTGAGTCTTCATGTTTGGTTTATCATAGTTTTAATTTTGATTTTTATGTTTCTTAGATATATCACTTATGAGCTAGGGATGTTCCTGAGAATTTTCCTACTTACTTTTACGGAAATTCATAGGAGGTTGAGACGGTGTTAATGGTTGCACTATAGTAAAAAAAATGCTTGTTATGCAAGCCCCGCCTCTTTGGGGGAGAGCTTTCAGGAGTATAATGAATATCTGCAGGCCCCTGATTGGTTTTATTATGAAAGTTAAATATTTTTCTGAATGTTATGCTTATTTATCATTATATGAAAATGGAGTTTATTTACAAAGCTGTTTTGCTACTTTTTAGTTGGGGTTGAAAAATACACAGGGGATGCCGGTGAAAGTTTCGAGATTTATTCACCGCGAACTAGGCCTGTCAGCACTAAAAATAGAATAAGTCTAAAATATGCCGCACAACCCCAAACTTTTTTAGCTATAACTGGTAGGTAAAGGTGTTGTCTATTCAATGCCATGCCTCAATTTGGAAAGTTTAGACCAGGAGAAAATTGGCAGTGCAATGACTTTGACCAATTTTGCACAGTGAGCTATGGGAATTGTTTTACTGTAGTGCCACCTAATTGCTCTTCCTTACCTATTTTCGGAGTAACGTCATTTCGATTAGTAAGAAGGAAATTTCTCAGGAACTGACACAATTCAATCCTAGATCCAACCCAAGACACCATGTGGGAAAGAGACCACACAAAATTAGTCACCACCAAAGGCTACACCAGCGGCAGCCATGTGAACAGCCATTGCCCATGTAGGAAGTCAACGGGCTAGCCTGAACAACACAAACAATATACATGTATCAATAACAGACATAGCAACCAACAACACATAAAACAACCAAGAAGAACCAAAACAGAACTGCCGCCTTGGGACGGACAGTAATAAAATTATTGTGGGGCTTAACCGATTTGTGGTCGACCAATCCTTGCCCTTTGTTCTGCCTTGGTCCATCAGATTTTTAATTGTTCAACCCAACAAAAACCACCGCCCAAATTGCAAATTGCACCAACCCTGACAATAAGAACAAATTATACGTAAAACATTAAACCTCTATTTTTCCCTTTTTTTAATGTCAGGGCTAGCCTAAACATAACAAACCATATACCAAACCCCGAAGCGAAAAACAACACATGAAACAACTAAGACGAACCAAAACAGAAGTGCCGCATTGGGACGGCCAGCTATGAAATTACTATGGGACTTAACCGGTCGAGCCCTTGGCCCTGCTTTGGTTCACCAGGCACATAGTTGTTTGGTTTGCGTGGAAGATTCCTAATTCATCAGTGTAATCTCTCAAGAACATAGAAATCAAAATTAAAACTAAGATAAAACAAACTCACAAAAATAGCAACACTGAAATTCTGGGACAGAAAAAACCTGCCAGCTAAACCACGGTGGGCCCGACCAAAGACGTCCCGAAACGGGTTTGACGATAAGGCTATTTTCTTGCTCGCCATAACAGGATTACTATTTGGAAGATCTTGATGAAACTTTACAGAAATACATATGAGCCGCGACACGACAAAACCAACAAAGTGGTTGTGCGCCCAGCGCAGACTCAGATCAGTCTGATCAGAGTCTCCGCTGTCCTCACGGAGGTAGCTTAAACCTTTAGCTACCCTTTAAACGCCTACCGGAGAGTCTGGTCAGATTTGGCGGATGCCCATGCTGATCAAAGTCAGCCATGGGTGCACAACCACTATGTTGGTTTTCTCGTGTCGCGGCTCACATAAGAGGTTGAGATGGTGTGTAGCGTATGAAAACGGTTATTCTCCCTCACATGCTTTCGGGATTTATTAAAAGTACAACTTCTGATACATTTTAGACTATTACAGAGCCCGTAATAACCAAGAAGGCGTCAGAAAGACCTTGACAAAACGTGTTTTAGCATTTGCATTAGGCTGAGACTGTTGGTTAACTTCCAGAGCTTTAGATAACAGGGGTTATGATGATAATTGAGGGATAATTTTTTCTTATTTCTCACTGAAACCATATGTTGTGACCCGTTATCTGAACCGGCTCGTCGAGACGGTTCGGATGATGGGTTACAACGTACATTTTTATGCAGAAATAACAAAAATTATCCCTCAATTATCATCCAATACCCTTCTTATATAGAGCTCTGCTTAAGAATAGAAATGATCGCTCCCGCTTACATTTCTGCAGTAACATCCCTTTGATCAGTTTTTGCAGATCAGTCTTCTGAGCAAAATAACTGCCAGGGCTATAGATCTGTCCAGGTGTACTGACTGTTCTGTTCAATTCTCGTATCGACGTTACCCAAGTGGCTCAACGGTACGTAACCATAGTTGCACACACCTGGCGCCGGGAGGTGTACTGACTGGGGCTGATACGGGTTATATATGAGCCGCGACACGAGAAAACCAACAAAGTAGTTGTGTGCCCAGCGCACACTCAGATCGGCCTGGCCATCAGCCCAGTCCGATCAGATTCTTTGCTTTGCGCTTATAGGGTAGCTAAGAGTCTAAGCTACCTCCATGCGGACAGCGAAGACTCTGGTCAGACCGGGCGGATGCCCACGCTAATCTGAGTCTGCGCTGGGCGCACAGCAACTTTGTTCGTTTTCTCGTGTCGCGGCTCAATTATGGGTCCGATATTTTCAGGTTGCCTTCTGGGTAGATGCATAAATACGATCAATATCATTATTGAGTCGCGACACGAAAAAAAAATGGCATGTGTGCCCGCGAAGATTCAAGTCAGTCACTGAGCATCTGCCAAGTCTGATCAGTCTTTCTTTTGCGCTTAAAAGGCAGCTATGGGTCGAAGCTTGCTCTATGCAGACAGCGAATATTCTGATCAGACGGCTATATGCCACTGTGTTAGCTCACCTGAGCCGAATGACCCAGATGGCCGCCACGCCCATATATAGGGTAAAATCCCTTCAAAAGTCTTTTTCTCCAGAACCGAAAAGCCTGTGACCTTGAAACTGGGTATGTAGCATCAAACAAAAGAGCCCATCATAGTTTATACAAATGATGACCATATGTTGACCCTGACCTAATTTACGACACGGTCTACTTAGGCACAGTATACTTTTGTATGGGAAAATGATTTCTCAAAAACTATTTAAGTCTAAGATATAATATTTGGTGTATATATGGTTAACTAAATAACTAGATGAAGAAATTTTGTCGCTTAAGGTCAATGTCATTCTTTGACCTTTGTTCAAGGACCGTGAAATCCTGTCTCCTGTCAACATTTTCAAACATCTCCTCTGAAGCTGCTGGGCCAACTGAAGGCATATTTCATATGGAGCTTTACTGGGTCAAAAGAGCCAACGTTTGTTCAGATGGTCTTGGTCACATGACCAAGCTGGCCGCCACGCCCATATGTGGTTAAAACCCTTCGAAAAATCGTGTCCAGAACCAAAGACCCATTGACTTTGTGGCTTGAAATTTAGCATTGAGGACTCGGGTCCATCTTTGTTTGTACAAATCATTGACCTTGACCTAACTTATGGCAATGTCAGTTTTGGTATGTTATGCTTTAATGAGAGAAAATGCTGAAACAGTGGATTTCTCAGAAACTATTTTAGTCTGAGGTATACTACTTGGCATATACAGTAAAATAAATAAGCAGATAAAGATGTTATGTTGCTAAAGGTGAAGGTCATTTTTTTTACCTTTGTTCAAGGTCAGCGAGATACTGTTACCCGACAACATTTTCAAACATCTTCTCCTCTGAAGTCATTGGGCAGATTGAAGCCATACTTTATATGGAGCTTCACTTGGTCAAAGGAATCAAAGTGTTCAGATGGTCTTGGTTACATGACTAAAATGCCCCCCCCCCTCCATTTCGCCCATATACAAAAAACTCTTCCCCAGAACCGAAAGGCATATGACCTTGAAGCTTGGTATGAAACATTGAGGACTCAGGCCAATCATAATGTAAACAAATGATGTCGGTGCACTGACTCTGACCTAATTTACGGCAAGTTCAATTTTGATGTGCTTCGCTTTTATAAAGAAAAATGCTGAAACAGTGGATTTCTCAGAAACTATTTAAGTCTTAGGAAAAATATTTGGCATATATATGTACATATATGAGCAGACGAAGATATTATGATGCGAAATGGCAATGTCATTCTTTGACCTTTGCTCAAGGTCACTGAGATTCTGTTGTCTGTCAACATTTTCAAACATCTTCTCTGAAGCCACTGGGCCGTTTGAAGCCATATCTCATATGGAGCTTCACTGGATCAAAGGAACCAAAGTTTGTTCAGATGGTCATTGTCACATGACCAAGGTGGCTGTCATGCCCATATATGGTAAAAATCCTTCAAGAATTTTCTTCTCCAGAACCAAAGGCCCAATGACCTTGCGGCTTGGTATGTAGCACTGGGGATTCGGGTTCATCATAGTTTGTACAAATCATGACTGTGCATTGACATTGGCTTAATTTATGGCACGGTCAACCTTGTTATGTTATGCTTTTATATGGGAAAATGCTTCAACAGTTGATTTCATGGAAACTTTTAAGCCTAGATATAATAATTGGAAATATGGTTAACTAAATGAATACACGAAGACATAAGGTCATCAAAGTTCAATGTCATTTTTTGAACTTTGCTCAAGGTCACTGAGATTTTGAAATTTAATTTTCACTCCTTATAAGCCACTGGTTTCAATTTGTAACAAATGAGCAAAATGACAAATTGTGTCTGTTGTTGACAGAAGGTGTCAGGTGAGCTACAGGTCCAGTGGTCCTCTGGTTGGTTTTGTCGTCTCGCGGCTCAATTATCACAACTGATGGGGGCATAAATACAATTTATTTTGTAATATTTACGAGGGGCATTTCAGAAATAGTGTAAATGAGTCTGCAATTCCTAGGAATGTCGATCGATTTTCGAAATTTATGTCTTAACTTTTAGTTTTACATATCACCAAAATGACCTTTACTTAACAATTTTCAGTCACTGGTATTTTCTTAAAAATATGCCTTGACTATTGTTGTTAGGGTAGGGACACTGAGCAGAGATGGACAAAATATTTATGTGAAGACAAATTCATATTTTTCTACCTCTGGATACACACAGCTCTGGATTGATACCTATAACATCTGTTATAATGAAATTATTCCAGCATGAAAATCGTAATGTCAGCTTTGCTGAAACACAAGATATCAGAGCCCTAGATAAGAGGGAGTATCTGGTGATAATTAGGGATAATTTTTGTTAATTCTGGATAAAAATATATGTTGTGACCCCTCATCTGAACCGTCTCGACGAGACGGTTCAGATGAGGGGTCACAACATATGGTTTCAATGAGAAATAAAGAAAATTATCCCTCAATTATCATCAAATACCCTTCTTATCTAGAGCTCTGAGATATAGTTTGCAAGATAGGCTAATCATGGAATAATGTGGATTTCTTATGACGTCACTTCCTGTGCTTCATTGAAATGTAAAGTAAGTCATTTAAACTTCGGTTTTGAGGTCAATGAAAGTGAAAGTAAACGTTCGATGGCACCTATGAAAAAAACGTGTAAACTTTAATTCGTCATGCTTGTTTTCTGTAATAAATAATCTTTTACGGCACCTTATGCACTTTTGTTAGTGGCCTTCCTTTTTTTATGATAAGGTATGCCACCAACCCACATTATTCCAATGTCAGTATGTCACATAAAGTAACACCTCTTTCAAGTCTTTATGTAAACATTTTGTTTCCAATATGCCCCTCTAAATTTTGATATAAGACGGTGTTAAATATATTTAGCGGGTGCCTTTTTATAAGAAGATAATTTCGTTTTATTGCTTTGTATTTTTGCATGAATTGATGCTACTTGGCAACTTCCAGTGTAGAGTTTGTACATGTATCATCCAGTTTCATCAGTCGTGGACCAGTCAAGACGTTCGTTTATCTTAGACGTTGCTTGACGACACGTCATATGATCAGTTGTTTATCGGTGTATAGAGCTAGTTGCTCTGAAAGGTTACCAAAGGAAAGTCAGTGGCAAATAGAGGATCTTACATGAGTGCTCATGTATTATTGAATTTATTAAACGAGTTGGGGAAAATGATAAGATGCGAAGCTTGGCCAAGCATCTTATCATTTTCACCAACGAGTTTAAAGGTCAATTACGAAGAAATTGTATGAATGCTTAATTTTGAAGCAAATTGATAGTGGACAGAGAGAGGATTATAATGCTACAAACGGCATAGAAAAATTCCTATCCGTTCAAAAGTTATGCCAGTTTAAAAATCCCACGGCTGTTTTTTCCTACATGACTTATCTCCCTTACTTTTTAAAGTATTTCTAACCACAATGCACTATTCTGTGATGTCATTGATGATTTTAATTTTTTAAATGAATTTTTAAACTAATTAACAACCTTTATTCTAAAGAGTAAATGATTGTTATCTTACAGTTTCGATTAATTTAATCTTTGTTTATTAGCTGGATAATTTATTGGAAATGTTCATCCACAAATTTAAATTTTATTCAAAATTTAAATTAAATTTTAAAAAATTTAAAAACAGATTTTAAAACATTTTCTTTTACTTCAGTACACAAAAGTCATTGTCAGAGACCTAATTAAACAGATATAAAACTACTATGTTCAATTATATCTACTGATAAGCATGTAAATTGAAATTTAACAAATTTTAATTAAATATTTAAATTTGAAAATTTAACTGCTTAAATTGCAAATATAAGCAATATTTTGAATTTGGGCAGTTGTTATTAGTGTCACCAATAATACAATACAATTTTTTATCATTTAAGAATGTTCAACAAGAAAATATTTGACAATTTAAAAATTTTAAATAAATTTAAAATTTCAGTGTTCATCGATGACATCACCAAAGGCCTCATGAATATTAATGAGGTAGCTCAAAATGATTGTCAGATGTCATAAAATGTACAAATTCAACTCTTTATATCTCGAAAACTATTAATGATAATTTGATGCGGTTTTCGATACTCAGTTGCTTAGAGAAAACTGCTTTCATTTCTTTTATAAAAAAAGCACCTTAATAATTGACCTTTAATAAATTCAATAATATAGGAGCACGAATGCAAGATTCTGTTTATCATAAGACACTAAAAATCGCATTTTATAAGCAAATATTGTACTAAAACGTCAAGATTTCGCGACGTTTTAATGGACGTCACAATAACGTACGACGTAATTTGCATAAATAATCCACTAGTGGATTATCGATTTTAATGCATGGCTTTATTACACCCTCAGATGCGACGTCATATGATAAATGTAGATATTGTATCCTTAATTCAAGTTTTGTGATATCACGAAATCAAATAATATGATATCACAACCCCCCTCCCCCCCCCCCCCCCTGAATTAGCGATACATTAAAACTTCATTTGTGATATAGCTAAATTTTATGGAATAACGGTGCCTCATACATAACCACACCACCCAATTGGCACACAACAGTGAATCAACATTGGATCGCCGTTGATTCAACGTCACGGTGTTGAATCAACGATGATTCAATGTTGATTCAACCTTGTGTGCCCAGTGGGTGCACTTACCCCGATCTTTGCATTCACTGATGCAGTTCTTTATCGTATTGGTTCCCAGTTCAACTTGTTCATTAAGATCTCTCTCTTCTGTATCCTTAAAGCAGCCTTCGTATATCCCTCCTGTGTGTATAAATCAGTTTCAGATATTAGACACAAACACGGTAAATGGAAAAGGCAGGCGCTATTTCCGTCAAATATCGGCAATCATCGACAAACTCCGTATTTTGCCCCTGCTAACTTCCGTCGAAGTTGGAAACTGCTAAATACGAAGTATGTCGGTGTTTCACCGATGTTAAACGAAGTGGGCAACGGCAGAAAACGACATTTGTCGGTGTTCGATGGAATTCACCGATATGTTTGCGCTACAATTAGTCGTCTAAACTCTTTAAGAGAATTGAGTTATAGTAAAAGTAAGATATGATTCAGCCACGGACCCAGACCACCACGTACTGGAGTGGCTCTGGATAACTGGTGGGGCATGTATGTGTGTGTGTTTGGTAGGGTCGGGGGAGGGGGGCTTGAAAATATATGATATCATTTGGGATCAATTTGATTAGAATTCTTGAAAATGTCATTTTTGCTTGACATGTATGTTGTGATATCTCATTAGAATCGCCTCGCCGAGGCGATTCTAATGAGATGTCGCAACATATATTTTAACCTAACCACATGAATAAATTATCTGAAACTGTCTTCAGATACTCATTTTTATCTGGAGGCCTACAAAGTATTCATAATACAAGGGCCAAGATGGCGGGGCTGAAGCCCCAAAGCCCACCCCCTGGATCCGGGGTTGTGATTATCATGGTGGCTAGTTTTCACTGTTTAGCCATTTCGTCTTTTCCTCGCGAAAAGACGCCACGCAAAAAGACGAAAAGACGAAAAAACGCCATGCGAAAAGAAGAAAAGACGAAATAGAGCTATTTCGATTTTCTTCTTTTCGCATGGCGTTATTTAATCTTTTTGGCGCGAAAAGACGCCATGCGAAAAGACAAAATGACGCAATGCGAAAAGACGCCAGGCGAAAATGCGAAATAACGACACATAAATAACTGTATTGATATCATATACTTAGACAGTTTGTCTGAGTAAACTGTGAAGACTCATATCAGACTACTGCAAACACAGATCCTGATGCAGTCTGATCATGTTCGCACTGAAAGATTATTTGATGTTCTTTTTCGACGGCTAAGAATTATAAGGATAGACTGTAAAAATTAATTTGCAGTCAGCAATATTTTCGTTTAGTATGGTACCGTTTTGCAATTCAGGTGTATAAATATCCTATTCTTATTTGTCGAAGACATATCAGAGCATGCAAGACCTGCATCCGGGTTTTTATTGTATGGGGGATAATAAACACAAAATACCATTTGTGAAAAGAAACAGTTTTAAAATGACGTTTTATGAATATAAACTTTATTTTGGATTCGTTTCCTTTTTAATTTAATCGCCGTTATTTGCGGATAGACGTGTTTTATTCAATAATAACGAATGACGAAAAGTGTATTTGCAAATTTCATGACCCGTTTGAGCAGCCGTAGATCAGGCGCATTCGAGTTTTCCAATCGTGTATTTAAAGGTCTAGTATGAAAGCCATAACCGCACCGCGCTTCCGATCTGACGCGCCAGAAATCAGTTTTCTTTAACAACAGATGTATTTCTAACTAAAATTACAAGGAAACAAACAGTGCTTCCATTAGTGGAAGTCTGGGGGTCTGTGACTTCTAAAACTGAATGCCAGGAAGTCAGTGACTTCAAATTTTTATCATAACCTCCCATTTATAAAGTGAATATTGACTTAAATAATGAGTTAAATTTGTTGTAATAGTGGTATTTCACCCATTAATGAAGGAGAAAGCAATATAAATATGGACATTCTGGAAGAAAGCAAGTCTATCCTTCAGCATGACTTCCTAATGACAAACCTTGGAAGTCATATGACTTCCTGATTTTGATGGTTAGTGCTAGCACTGAACAAAATACAATGAGAACAAAAAACTACTTTTCGAAGCTGAACAAAAAAAATCAGATATACCCCATATCTCTTTGAATTTGTATACTAAGTCATCATAAAATTCTGGTTCCGATAGGCCTTCATGTGAAAGTGATTTTAACCTGACATTGAGTTTTGAAACCATTTCATTGCATCGGCGATAAAATTTTCTAGATAAGGAATTATTTCGATGCAGGCTTATCTTGATACTCATTCGCTCAATTGCACACACGCTCACTCACTCACAAACTCACGAATTCACTCCCTTAGCAATTGGGCCAAACGAAGTCAGAGAAAATCATTAAATATGAGGCAGAATAAAAATAGCCATCAGAGGAGATGGCAAATCCCCCGACCGAAGGCCCCTTGCGCTTTCGTAAACACAGTGCCCTTCACAACACATATAAATAGTATACTGTCATTCTTTTATGCTCCTTATTGACAATATCTGTTTAACAGATGCATGATTATCTAACACTCAGACCAAAACAGTATGCCAGATTGCTAAAAAGAGGTAAAATCTCAAATAGCAACCCTGTAGACAATGTATTGCATATGATACATTCAACATTTCAAAATGTGTGAATAACTTCTAAAGTACAAGCCCTACAAATCTAATTTTGAGCTCTCTAGTAAGTGAATTTGGACAAAGAATCCAAATCTGAAAAAAAAAATTTTTTTTTTTTTTGGGGGGGGGGGGGGGGGGGGGGGAATCAGAAAAGTATGAAAGCAAGAGTTGTCATTCTTGTATGAGACAAACTGTCATGATCTAATCTCCATATCTGTGAAGTATCATAAAAATATTTCAAAGGGTATTCTTATGGAGCGGACACGAAATCACACCTAAAACCATCAAGGGGAAATAACTCAAAAACTTAGAAAGCAAGAGTTGTCATTCTTGTTCGCCACGCATCAGCATGACCTGTTCTACGTAAATATGAAGTATCATGAAAATATTCCAAAGGGTATTCAACTTATTGAGCGGACACGAAATTACACCTTAAACCATCAAGGGGAAATAACTCAAAAAGTAAGAAAGCAAGAGTTGTCATTCTTGTTTGCGACACATCGTCATGACCTGTTCTACATATCTGTGAAGTATCATGAAAATATTTCAAAAGGTATTCAAGTTATAAAGCGGACACGAATTTACACCTAAAACCATCAAGGGGAAATAACTCAAAAAGTAAGAAAGCAAGAGTTGTCTTTCTTGTTCGCGACACATCGTCATGACCTGTTCTACATATCTGTGAAGTATGATGAAAATATTTCAAAAGGTATTCAAGTTATAGAGCGGACACGAATTTACACCTAAAACCATCAAGGGGAAATAACTCAAACAGTAAGAAAGCAAGAGTTGTCATTCTTGTTCGTGACACATCGTCATGACCTGCTCTACATATCTGTGAAGTATCATGAAAATATTCCAAAGAGTATTCAAGTTACAGAGCGGACACGAATCTGCCAAAAATTCACCAAAGGGGAGATAACTCAAAAATTACAAAAGCAAGAGTTACCATTCTTGCACGCGACACGTCGTCATGACCTGTTCTACATAACTGTGAAGTATTATGAAAATATTCCAAACGGTATTGAAGATATGGAGCGGACAAGAAAATGTTTACGGACGGACAGACGGACGGACGGACGGACAGACGGACGGACGGACGGACGGACGGACGCCAGGCTCATCGCTATATCCCCCGAACCTTTCGGTCGGGGGATAAAAAGCTAAGAAATAGACTTTTAATAAGTGTCCCCCCCCCCCCCCCCCCCCCGGTTACAGCTAGCTCCTGGTGAGGTATCGGTATTTTTGCAGTTCAGTCATGCCATTAAATCTTACTTGTGGCAAATAAACTATGATATCGACGTTGTATGAAAGTGAGTAAGGAAAACATCAGTTTTGGCCATGGTGCCGCATGGTTATATATCTATGCGCCAGTCATTTGTATCCACAACCCCCACCTACAGAAATGGAATTTTTACATTTCAGAGACCTGTGATGATTAGCTGATGGTAACAACCTTGCTCTTATTTCGACCCCATACTACAGAAAATCTCACAGGGTAAAGGACCCCAATCTTAAAACTCCGGCACTATGGAAACAATTAAAATATAATAGCCCTGCACCTTGGTCCGGCTATCCCAGCGCCATTGTATTATTGTAGGCCCGGAACGTCCTGTTACCATAGTCTAGCTGCAGTTGCAGTTATCCGTTGAGGGATTATTGGGTTGCCCTTTATATTAATTGATGTTTTGTCCACCATTTTGAAGGACTTCTTATTAAATCAACAACCCAACAAACTCTATTGGTTTATTGTGTTTCCGTTCATTTCTGGCACAGCTCATCTTCGTAGGTTGGGGCAAGGATGCAAATGACAGCAGGCCGAATTGACCCGGACGAATTAAATGGAGGCCGAGTTGACCCAGGAGCCGTGAAGACCTCAGGCTTACAGAAAGCAGGCCGAGTTGACCCGCTTCTTCCATGACATACTATCGCCAGACAGTAGTTGTAATCGAACTCGACCAAGGCTGATCACGATAATCCTCACTCGGGAATTCGTGTTTTGTCCTTGAACAAGACACATTTACTTTACAAAAGTACTGATAATACCCAGAAAGCGGTGGATCCGTCCTGACATGACTAAAAAGTTGTTCTTTAAAAACGAATTTCATCTTCGACAATTATCTTTTTTAAAGATGTTTCTTGTTACATTTAAGACACTTATACTTAGACAATATTGTTTTTTATTAAACTGTACAGACACTGATCAGAATACAATCTAGAGAGAAGTGGACTAATAACGGTCTGCAGCTTCATTTTGCCACTAAAATGTTTTTTTGTTTGTTTGTTTTTTTGGAAACATTACCAAAAATATGAGGAAGGTCATTATGGTATTTCTACTGAAAGGAGTGACAAGAAAAAGAGCCGTCCTTATGTTTTGGAGAAAAATACTCCAAGCATCATAATTATAATTATAATGAAATTTCATCATAATTATAATGAAATCTTTGTTTTGATCTTAAACTACCAGAACGATTAAGTACCTTGTTGACAATCTAATTTCCCACAAATTATCGAGGGAAAGTTACAAGTCAACAGCTGAAGGTGCTTATACAAACACTGTAACATGATTTGAATATGGCATATATTAACCTGCAGCTAACCCAAAATTTGATCAAGTTTATAGTTTTTTTAAAGACTTGCCGATCGCAGTCAGAGCAGAGCCTGATCAGACGGCTCTTTTGGCCAATGCCACTTCCGCCATCTTTACAAAGGGGAACAACTTCTGTGACTTCCTCTTCAAGTTTTCCCTAGTTAGAAATTTACACCCAAACCACGAGGTCAGTCTATTATTGTCTGGCGAAGGGTGAACTTACGTTCCCCTGTAAAGACGACATAGTTATTACTTTCATTTAATCTTTTCATATGGATTATATTTGTAATATTGCAGTGCAGAGGTGGCTCGTGGTTTGGGCGGTAGGGATACGATAAGAATAAACCCTAGAAATACCAGCATCAGTATTGTGATGATGTTAAATCCCCACCGAACACCCTCCATAGATCAACCCTTGTCCAACCGTTTACAATTTGCGCCCAACTTGGGGCGCCATTTGTCACGGACTCTTAAAAATCTCATGCCCCGGCCGAGGATCGAACCCGGTACCCTTCGATCTGAAGTCGAGCACTCAACCACGTCGCTATAAAAGCCGGCTTGTACCGCAAGGCAGTACAAGTGTATGATATACCAAACCATTACGCTGTTGCACAAAAATAGAAAATTGTATACACAGATGTTTCCCCCCGTGCTGCCCCGACAACACCCCAAAAAAGAACCCTCTTGCCACTCTCTCTCCCCCAGGCGGCATCTAATAACGTCGTAATGATGTCGATGTGCCGTTATGACGTCCAATCGACGTCAGTACGACGTCATTTAGACATCATATGCTGCTTGGCTCTCTTTCTTTTCAAATAGAAATAAAAGTTAAACGTCAAATGAATAACTTTGGTGTGCCTGCAAAATCGGTGCGACGTTTCATATTGATTGCAGAAAGTATATACAAAATTTTTCGGCGCGACAGACGAACAGACATACAGACGGCTAGAGGTAAACTGGTCGACTGACCTAGGTTACGGGGCCTGAAAATCCCAAACAGCGTGCTTTTCAAGGTTTTTCATCTAGTACTTGAAATTTGAGTGAAGCTCGAATCACTCTCGAGAAAAGTGAGGTTGAGAGTGTTCCGTGAATACAAAAGCTGAACTCCACTCACACTCTTGTTAATCCCACTCTAACCACACTTGAGGGTTACTTACTCGAGTTTGAGTCGAGAGTGAGTGTGAGTATTGTTCTTGAATATAGCTGTAAATTTTACCTACTAGTTTCACAGTGCTCTCCTTGCCATCGGGCTGGACAATCGCAGGAGTACAGGTCGGGTACAGGTTCATTGTTACAAACCCCGCCATTTAGGCATGGATTAATGTCACACCAGTCGATTTCTGAAATAACAAAATAACATTAAAATTCTAAAAAAAAAAAATATTTACCGTACCCAGAGCCCTAGATAAGAGGGAGTATTTGGTGATAATTAGGGATAATTTTTGTTAATTCTTGATAAAAACATATGTTGTGACCCCTCATCTGAACCGTCTCAACGAGACGGTTCAGATGAGGGGTCACAACATATGGTTTCAATGAGAAATAAAGAAAATTATCCCTCAATTATCATCAAATACCCCTCTTATCTAGAGCTCTGCGTACCAGATCTAAAAATGGATCAGTTTGGCAAATGATACAGATGGAAAGGCAATCAGTGTGACCCTGATCAGTCTCTAATCTGGGTCCGCACTGATTGCTCACACCTACTTGTATCTGTGCAAATAGAATTTTACAGCGCAATCTTTGGTTTACTCTCCTTTAATGATCGAAGTAAGACAGAACTGTGTTTTCACTGGGTGCACATGCCACTAGTTAGTTTTGTCGAGTTTTGTCGAGTCGCGGCTCATATGAAGATGAATGTATACAATACCAGGGGAAGCCACTCTGCTTCTCAACTCAATGGTGTCCACTTTTAAGGGAAAGGCTATTGTTCTCAATTGATTGATTGATTTGTGGCTTAACGTCCACGGTAAACAGCTATGGTCATGTCCGGACGGTTAGTTAACCTAACCACACTATTCCTTGGCAGGCTTAGACTTCCTAAGCGGTTAACCAGTGCTAAATATACATACTTTCGCCAGTAACTGACAACTGCCCTTCTTGAATCAGCGGAAGGAGAAACGAAACTATGTGGGAAGGAGAGACGAAACTATGTGGCCAGACCGGGTTTCGAACCCAAGACCTCTGACTTATGAGTCAGGTGCCCTACCGATTGCGTTACGCGGCCCGGCCTATTTTTCTCAAAGAGCAACTTTTTCCTTGAAAAGATAATCACTTTCTGTAAGGGTAATTTCCACAGGAAAGGAAATGTACTGAACAAAAAAAGGAAACGTTACATCAACATTTAAATACACCCTCACCCCCCGAGACCCCCAGAAAGCAATAATTTAAATTTCAAAAATTTAATCAAGGCAAAGAAACTAAGTAAGTCACTAAAATTAATTTCCGTTTTTACAAATGGCAGAAAAACAGGGAGGTCCGTGTACCAAGGATTCAATGACAAACTGCCAATGGAACAAGAAAGAAACTACCATCTGGACCATGGTAGGACCAAGAAAGACCCTGGGGCCGTATTCATAAAGCCACTTAAGTCGTTGCTATGCGGTTGCTAAGGCTAAATATCTATAAAGGAGATTCCCTACAACTATGAAATTTGGTCTGGAGGAACAGTCTTACAAAGACTGTTCCTCCAGACCAAATTTCACTGTTCCTCCAGACCAAATTTCATAGTTGTAGGGAATCTCCTTCAAAAAAATTTAGCCTAAGCAACAGCAAGTCGTTTTATGAATACGGCCCCTGATTGTCCAGCGTTATTCATTTGAAAATAATAAGAAAGCATACAATTGTAATACATTTAAACGCTGTATAGCGGTGTGTTTATCGGCGACACGAAAAGACGCCAACAATTTATTTATCATATGACGTCACTGTTATTCAGTTGATAACGTCGTGTCATAAAAATTGTATGACCACACGTGTAATAACACTTTGATGCGTACACGTAACGTCATTGACAACGGTCATGTCAACAATGTGTTTTCTTATTGAAATACTGTTCGGTTTGAAGGCGTCAAAATTCTATTTAAAGGGTCATATGATAAACAGAATTGTGGTCATTTCATATGAAATTTATGAAACTTGCCTAAGGCTTGTTTCCGATAAATATCATATAAAATGACCACTATCCTCTATATACTTACACTTATAGAGGAAAAATGTACCCAAAATTCACGACTGTCTCTACACTGGAACCTTTTCTATATCGAAAACAGCCTCGTTTCGACAGTTGGACTAGTTGATAGACAGACGGACACTCGACAGGCACACAAGGTTGAATCATCATCAAGTCAACGTTGATTCAACGTCATGACGTTGAATCAACGTTGATTCAAAGTTATTTTAACCTAGTGGCTAATCTTATTATCTGAATCCACGTTCATTCAACGTCATGACGTTGAATCAATCTTGATTCAATGTTGATTCAACTTTTTTGTTTTGCCCTATGGAACCGTTACTTACCCTCGCAAACGCCAACGTCATTTCGGACGAAGTTTTCTACACAATCGCAGACCCCAATCCCAGCTGCAACGGATGTACATTGTTCATTCGCACCACAGCTTGTTGCCTCGTCTTTTAGATATACGTTGCCACCTTCATGGACGCAAACCTTCTTTACTGAACAGTCTTCGCTAACGTAGCCGTCACCAATCTTCATAACAAATGAGTACCGTATATATTTACTAAGAAGACGTTTTCCCTTCCAAAAAAAATCTCAAAGGTCTATATTTTATAGGTTTATATATATTTGATAGTAGAAGATTTATAACTTGAGGATTAATCTCTCTCTCTCTCTCTCTCTCTCTTTCTCTCTCTCTGGCTGTTTTACTATCACATCATTTAACATTTGTCGATACAACTGGTAGACTGTATTAGTTGTTTTCAACTTGACTTCAAGCATTCTTCCTTAATCATATATTAATTTATAATTTTCCTTTTCTCCTAATTTGGTTTTACATTACTAGTTGTTTCCGCCAAATAGTTAAAATTTGTGTTCATGTTTACACCGCCTGTTTGTCACTTATGTTTATAGGGAGAAAGATTTATATAAGCCAACAGGCTTCTTTCTGGATCCCTTCATTTTTGTATTGCTTTTGTATATGTATGTATGTATGTTGAATTAATATGAATTAATATAAATATGTTTAAACTAAACAAATCTGGTATATTTCTGAAATCAAAAATAATAACAGAAACGGAAAAAGATGTTCAAAATAAAAAAACAAGAATTCCGCGGAATGCGGTGTCTCGCCTGTCAGCGCTTATGATCTAAACTCGAAAAATCGACAAAGTTTACGCCGCCGACGACGACACCGGAAAAGCAATACATTCATCTCGCCTCTGCCTCGCAGGCGAGACAAAAAAATGAAAAAAGTTAATAAGTAAATTTTCTGTAAAAAAAAAAAAGATTTCCAAATGTTTGATTTTCGAGCTACCTTGTTTCTGCAAGTTTTACACTGTTAAACTATCCGCTTTTACCAGTTCAAAGCAACTAGTGGATTCATCTTATTTATTCATTTATTTTTCTATTTTTTTTTCTTTTTTGAGAATCTGTTAGAATATTCGTTTCCAAAGAGATGTTATATAACAGGCATGAATTATTGTTTTCAAAGGCTCATTAAATATGTTTAAACCTTTTTTGAATAGTGTTTTTTAGATTTTTTTTAGAATACTGAATTCATTCGTAAACCTATGATATAATGCATGTTTTACATATTATATAACTTATCAAGCAAACAACTAAAAACAGTAAACGTTCAGAAAGACATAGCCTAATGCAATCTATACCTAATGCATCCGCGCCGTCTGATCAGAGTCTTCGCTGTCCGCTTGGAGGTAGCTTAGACCCTTACTCACTCTTTGAGCACTGAAAGAAGAGTCTGGACAAACTGGGCGGATGCCCAGGCTGATCTGAGTCTGTGCTGGGCGCACAACCACATTGTTGGTTTTCTCGTGTCGCGGCTCATATCACCAAAAGGGTTTTTCAATCTTGAAAAGGTTAGACTTGATAAATCCATACAAGCAGTGGTTAACAGAAGAAACGTTTGTTAAAGTTTAATAATGCAAATAACTTTTATCTAAGGGACATAACCCTGCATATTGCTTCTGATGATAGTACAGTTACTTTAACAGTATTATGACATCATCAACATCGTGTAGTCATAGTGACGACGTCAGAGTTTTACTTGGTACTTCAGTGTGTTGTGTTGCTAATAAATATACTTTATTGACACTTAGTGTTTGTGTTAACCAGACTTTAACAATGGTAGCAGAGCGTTAGCAACGGTTCTTTGGACTAACTACTGAATTTGGAGTGCTGAACTTGCATGGATATTGGAGTATGAAGTGAAATGATCAAAATGGTGTAGTGTTAAAGAGGAAAACAACATGACGACATGGTCAGATCCACCGGTGTTCAAGCAAGGAAAGTCTTATGAACTATACAGGAAAGAAATTTTGGCATTGGCAGAGCTGACTGATTTACCAAAGTGTATGCAAGGTATTGTTAGTGCTTTATCACTTCCAGAAGAGAATAAATCACATATCCGAGAGATAATTTTGATGAAATCACATTAGAAAATTTAAAGACTGATGGAGGGTTAACTATTCTTCTAAACATCTTGGACAAACATTTGGGGAAGGATGAGCTTATTGACAGATTAGAAAAGTATGAAGATTTTGAGAGTTTTGAAAGGAAAGATGGCCAAAGTATTCAAGACTTCATAAGCATGTATGATTTTAAATACAAACAGATAGAGAAGAAAAATATGAAATTAACATCAGAAGTCCTAGCATTTCGGATATTGAAGAAGGCAAACATAACTAGAACAGAAAAATTACTTGTCTTAGCTGAGATGAACTTTGAAAAAATGTCAGGACTTTATGAACAGGCCAAGAGAGCATTGATGAAATTCAAAGATTGTTTAGGAGTTTCAAGCGGTATTTCTAGCACTGGATTAAAACAAGAATTTGTAGAGAGAAACGAACATTGTCTTGCAGCTAGCAAAATAAAAGGAAAGTCGAATAGTCACTTGAAAAGGAGTGGGTTGACATGGAATGAAAGTAACAGAGATTATCAAGATAAAGGGAGACTTTTAAAATCAAAAGGATTTATTCGAAAGAGAATTAATCCATCAGGTGCAAATGGACAAATCCTGAAATGCCTATCTTGTGGTTCATTTCGACATTTATTAGATAAGTGTCCAGACAGCTGGGAAAATATGGGTAGAAACAAAACAATAGATGGTGATCATGTGAAAACTGAGAATACAGGTGATAAACAGAAAAAAAGTTTGGGAAAGTTCCAAAGTGTTTGCTGGGAAGGTTACAGGGTTCGGTGTCATTGATGAGTTAACTGCTATGGTAAATAGCTTAAATGACGAAATGGCAAGTCTAAAAGAAGAGATAAAGCGGATAAAGGCTGTTAAGAATACAGCGCTGGAAAGGCAGAGTGAAGAGTTAGAATGCCTTACGATCAGGCAGGATTCAAGCAAAGGAGAGAAGCAGCAGCTCAGAGTACAGGATGTGTCTAAATCCAACAAGATTCATTGCAGAGACAAGTCAAGAAAGAATGATAGAAAGGACAATGGACAACTGGAGATCAAAGGAAGTAGAAAGGATGGGGAAGATGAGGGGAACTCTGCCAGATTTAGTTACAGGAGACCAGAACCACAGACTGATTGCACTAAGCTGCACAAAGAGACTTTTGCAGAAAGACAGCAACAGAGAGGCATCAGAGTATAAGAAAAATGCTTGCAGTAATGCAAATGGAACAGACTGACCCTTTCAGACAATATTTTTGGAATATTAAATTATCAGCAATGGAAACAGCATTTTTGATTCAGTGGTATAAGTTTTTGCAGGGTGGAAATGGTGCACTTAATTTCTAAGAGCAAATGGATAAGTGGATCAAACTTAATTTGAACATTCGACACACTTACATGTAATTGGTAAAACCAGTATCATTTAATGTTGAACATACATGTATAATTTTATGGCAAATTTCATAAATAGACGAAATCTGAGCGTCTACAACGTTAACTTTCTCTAGACGATTTAACGGGTCAGTGACAGACATAACTGTAACATCTCAAAGACCTGTGACTCTTGTATTGAGTACACATGACAATATAACGGTAGAGAGATGTAATCAGTAGCCGGAAGTGTCAATCAATTTCTGCGCTTGAAAAGATGTTTAGCTGCTTTGACAAGCTAGCAAATTCGGATCTGCTACCTTTATTAGATTAATGTGTTGAAAATCAAACCTATTAATTTTTGTCGATGGTGGATGAATCACGATTTTACGCCTTTTTTAACATAATTTCAGCCATATCAGGACGATGGGTTGGTGATAATGAAAGGCTGTTTATGACTGAAAAGATACCTGCTTCCAACGCGTCTCGAGCCCGGGATTTATGTACGAATGCAGAGTCTAATCCCAGACTGGGCAGCTCGCTAATTTCCCATCGTCCCTTTTACCGATGCGTAAAAGGGCGTTAGGGCATATGTGGGCATTGGTGACTCGGACAAACCTGTGTTTTGTGCACAACAGCTAAAGCATTACTGTTAGCCTGACGACTCTCACGTGTGTTACCGGGGTGGTTGGGTGATGCGATGGTGCTGGGTATAACTTCCAATTCTGTGGTGTCCTACTGATTTGGATAATGGTGGGGCAAGGGCCTACTGTGCTTGCAGTAGGTGCGGGTGGGGCTGTTTGGACATTTTTCTCACGCTATCACATCTCTCTTCTTTCTTCCTCTCTTTCGGAGACGGCCCGATATAGACGGAAATACTGTCTAAAAGGGCCGTTAAACTCAAAACAACCAACCAACGTGTGTTACCAGAGTTACAGACTTTTGGACTGCACAGTTTTCTAGTGATTTGTGTGTCACGCCGTAGTCCATTTGTTAGAGCGCATAGCTATTGCACAGAAAGTCGCGGCTTCAAACCCGGCCCGGCCAACGATTGAAAAATTTGTCAACCCAGAGTAAAAAAAAAATAACCTCTTGATGCATGACTGCATGCAGCTAAACTGATGACTTCGACGATGGACAACACACTCGCGATATGATAGGCCTCGCCTGAAAATGCAAGCTATGCCATCACGGTATGCATCCCGGTGTTCACATCTGTGTAAATTGATCAAACTGAATCCTCACTTTTATTCCCCAGTATCAGATTATCTAAGCAATCAGACTGAGCGGAAGCGCTGGCTGATCTTTACCTTCCCTATTCCCCCATTCGTTTTAACGTTCAGTTTCAGGTGATGTTATTCCCAATGTTGCATCGTCTTATTTATTATAGTTTCTTTACACTAACGTGAACAGCTCTTTCCCAAATAGGCGGTCATCAAAAAACAACAGTAACATTTAATTTTACCCATTTTCTATTATAAATCACACACATACAGAGAGAGAGAGCGAGCGAGCAAAGTAGGAAGCTTTACAGGTGACCATATTGCTAGAAGACCACAGACAAGCGGGCCTAAGAACACGTAAAATTGAAGAACCACAACGGAAGTACCGCCTTGGAACGGTCAGTAAATGTTCTTTGCACACAACAAAAGAACTAGACTTTAAATCCATTTGGGAAGAACCGTATTGTCTGGATCCACATTATTTGGCCATTTTGTTTTGGTTAAGAGTTGATCTTATAATGTATTTTCTACGGCATTTTGTTATTGCTGAAATTCTTCTGAGAGTAATTTGATATCACCTGTACCCATACTGAAAAATTGTACTTTTGTTCCGGCTCACCCATCTTGTTTCTTCGCTACAAGGACTCTCGTCGCTGTTACGTTAGTTCGAATTAGTTCATAATTGATGTCACGAGAAAGACGATTGTGTGACATCAACGAACGGCAGGGACTCAGCTAAGCCTGTACCTGCCCAAAGCTGATTTTTAGTCTGTTCATTCAAACAAAAAAATACGTTTGAACTGGTACATGTACGATTTCTTTTCAATCAGTTTGCATCATATGCAATTATTTGATACTTGAAATGTACCGTATTACGAAACATTTGGGGTAATAAATAACTAACTGAATACTCAAAAAGTGAGCTAATAGTAATAAATTAGTGATAAAAGTCCAGTCAGCTTCTTACGGTTGAACACATTAATATATGTATAACATTGACAGGTCAATAATGTAGAACGACCTTCTGATACTTAAGAGGGATTTCGGCCATATGCCACACAAAAAACTGCAGACAACTAAGCTATGATTAATGAATAATCAATTCTAAACACGAAAAGTGATCACGCGTTGCAGGTGGTTTAAGTGCTTTGAATCAATTTTGTATACATAGAGTACCTATGGTGCCAGAACAAAATAACTAAATTGGGATTATACGTTACAAGACAGACATAACACTTTGTTCAGAATGGATGAAGCTAATAAATTTCATTATTCAAGCGCAAATATCCGCTAATTTTCACTCCATGAACTGAATTAAGTTGGTTTAAACTCATACAACTCGCAAACTATTTCGGATTACAAACTGAATGTAAGTATAATCAAGGGAGTGCATTAGGACATGTGCGAACAGCGAAGACTCAGATCATCCTGTCTTATCAGCGTTACTCGTGTCCTCATTTGAGAGTCAAGGAAAATGTAGAGCAAATATGAGTGGGCTGATATGTCAGTCTCAGCTTTATATTTCTCGTCGCGCTGCTCAGATGCTGATACATTTGTACTTCGACACATATTTTTTACGTTCGGCAAGATTAACAACCCCTTTATATTTTGTCCCGGTTCACGCTTGAGCTTGGGGGTCCCATTATCATGAAATGCGAGCATTTTTCACCACCATTTGAAATTAGTTATAGCTACAACAAAAGAAGAAAATTCGAACTAACTTTACATAGTTATGCCGTAGATATATTTTCATTCGCAGTATTGTGATCCTTACTACATGCAGATATATGCTCACTGTCAAGTTCCCAGCAGACACATAGCGTTGAAACACAGTCGTATTGATCTCAATGTAACTATTCCAGGCCCCGAGGTTATAAAACTTGAGTATATTCTCAAACTCAAAATAAAGCACACTGATTGGCTGCTTCCGAGCACATGCTCGGAAGCAGCCAATCAGTGTGCTTTATTTTGAGTTTGAGATTATTCTCAAGTTTTATAACCTCGAACCCTGACGTTGTATTGACGTTGATATGACGCTGTTTCGATATTTCTTTCCTGCTGGGTACGTCCAGGGCCAGGTGGTTCAAAGCATCCCGGTAACATCAAGAGTGTTGCTCCAAAAAAGAAAAACATGTGAATAACTTTTGAAAAGCTTGTCATATTTTTTTCATCAAGAGCAGCAAAGTTTTTTCGAAAGCCTATACTACTAATTCCGAAATCTATTGACTTTTTCACCTAAGCTCATTCACAAATCTATAACAGTTTGGTTGTCAAAATTTGACAAGCGGCATCGATTTCAAAGAGATTAGATTGCGGTCGGACGCTGTTTGAACCGACCGCTCTTATTTTTGTTCGTGATCATTGGAAGGTTTGGTGAGAGGGGAAGTCCTATATTCTGTCCAGCTATTGCTGTCGAAGATGTCAGTCAATCTGAATGTAAGAGTAGGCGGTACGAATTTCGCTCAGAAGAAAAATATTTGCTGTATTTTAGACATTACTGTGTAAGTCAGTGCTCGAAATTTTAGAGTTTGACAATCTCATGTAAGTGACTGTATTCAGGCGTATGCGCATTCTGCTTACGCATGTTCAGTCCAAGTGGCCCTGACAAGACTGCGCGTGTGCGCAAGCTATCCTAGACATGCGTAGTTTGATATAAAACTGGACATGTGCGCAGGTATAAGAAAAAGAAAAAAGGATTTACTATTTTCAGTTAGAATAAAACTCTCGATGGAGCGTAACATTATATAATTTACCCAAGTAGATGGGAGGTATAGCATGTGCGAACAAGGAAGACAAGATCAGCCTGCGCATCCGAATAATCAATCGGTCAATCCTGGAGAAAGTGTTCGCAAATACTCGGTAGAAGATCGGTTGGGTTCTGAGGTCTTTTATTCCTTGTAAATTTCAACACGGGACGATGTTTCGTAAGTGAAGGAAATTGTTCTGGAAACTGAGGTTGGTGCTCTCAGTTTGAACAAGCGTTCATACAGATTTTGTTAGGACGGCTACGGCACAGAAATTTTCTTTTGCGATCTCAGTTTCTCAACTGTTGTTCTGCATGTTCTTTTGCGAACGTGCGCATTCCGCTAAAAATAAATAAGTAAAAAATATTCAAGCTCTTACAAATATAGCCAAAATCGACTCGTAAAAAAGCATATTAGCGCACACAAAATAACTCGTGAAGTTCTCACAGAACTCCTGAAAGTTGGTAACAGAAATTTCGGTTTGGCCACTTTCAGGAGTTTTGTGTGAACTCCATCAGTTTCTCTTTAACAAAGCTGAAATTACATGTCATAGCGGAACAAGTTTTCATTTTGGATTTCCAGATGGGAATGAAACTGCGCGTTTACCAGTTGTGCGAAAGCTTCATATGCAGGAATGAGAAGAAAAGGATGCTTGAATTATTTCCTGTTACCGTTCTTATAGCAACCAACATACGAGTTGTTTGCCGAAGGGGCAAACAACGGAGTGTCGGTTGCTTTCTGTTATTTAACGCGTGTTTCTGTTCTATTCTTTTCTATTATGTCCAATACCTAGAAAGATTCAAATTTTTGCTGTCATTGAAGTTCCGGTTGGATCTTGTTTGGGTAGGTAAGTAAGTAAAGTAAGTAATGTCTTTATTTAGTGAGGGTAACTCGGTTGGCGAGTCCAATCTTCCCCGAGGCCCTCAAGAACATTTTGAAATTGAAATTGGGACACTGGCATAAGCATTGGATATAAGGAAAGTAGAAGTGTCATCGTAAGCTTGGTTAGTATTACTATTGTTTTTATTTATTTTTTTTTTTTTTCACTAAAGAAATTGACCTTTTGCTACGTAAATTATTTCAACCAATCCACAATTACGCTAGACAGTAATTTGTCACCATGCATTTCAATTAACAGAATCCTAGAGACCACGGCGGCAATGAATCCGTACGAAAATCGCACGGCCGCCGGCTGCCTTCGCTAGAAAGCCATGCGTTGAAAACACATGTCGTGGCAACTCAGATACACATCTAGCGATTCATCAACGTATGTTTTGTAAAAATGAGATAAATTACATCAGAATTACTATTACTTATTACAGGTCTAAAATTACAAATGATAGCACGTCTTCATACTAAATTTATGCAAGATTTTAATGGACTCTGGGCTGAACCTTTATGCCTTTGATCGTTTGAAGATTACAGTTTCTTTCATGTTTTAAGTAACTGCTGCCTAATTGAGATTTATTTTCTTCGGGTAGTAAATATGATTGAACCACTTGACCTCCAACAGATTTCAACAATAACTATTGTATTTGAAGCGTCGGATGTAAATTTCTTACGACATAATTATGCAAATTTAAAGAGTAACTACACTTCAGGAACTGACTGAATCAGATCCCAAACCCTATCCCCAACATCAAAGGGAAAGATTGACAAAGACATCCCAACAAACAATAAATTACAAGTGATAAGCCGAGTCAGCAGCTTTTCCCCAAATAGATGGCAACTCAGCTATCTTTATTGAACTAAATAATTTAGACCAACAGACGGGTTACAACGGACTAAGCAAATTATATGAAAAACATTTAACAATTATTTTTACCTATTTTCTATTTTTATGATAGAAGGATTAAACTGAGAACACAATAAATTAAACAGCAAGGCTTCATTTTAATGAAAGCCATGAATTATTATTCTATGGTCACTTAATCTTGGGTGTAAAAATGTCTTGCGAAATGGTATAAGAAGCATCACTCGCTTTTGCGTACTGATATTTCAATAGAATGTTCATGCGAATGGAGAAGGCTCCGATCAGACTGCGCGAATGGCCAGGCTGATCTAAGTCTTTGCGGTTCGCACTTTCCGTAGTATAGTTGAAATTATATAGATCTACTCCGCGATTTCAGAATAGTTTCTGAATGAACACTTTTGTCAATAAAATGTTTGAACCGAACAAATACGATCATGTACTTTTCATATCTTTACACAGATCAGTGTCAGGAAAGTCACGTACCACTTGTGAATGACAAAGTTATTTTAGGGTTTTGTAAAACCACTAAAGAGAGAGCCCTGAAGTTCAGTGGGTTAGGCTACGGCCTGCTTAGCTGGCGGGTTTGGATCTTGCCAAAGTTGAAATCGTTTCTAACCGTAAACGGAAATTTATTGCGTGTACAACCTTTTATTCTCATCCAATCATCGTCCCGATATGTTGAAATACTGTTGAAAGAGATGAAAACACAGTATCATACATTCATTCATCCATCATAAAGAGCTACATGTATACTCATGCACAGCCTGTACAATCGATCGTATCTGTTCGGTTTCGGATGAGATTTTATCATAGCCCTTTCAAGAATATTTGACATATAAAGCCGATCGTTTAGTAAAGGTGGTCGAAAACTCGAGCATGTCTACCGGCCGAGGTTTGAACCCTCAGATTAGAGAGACCTAATGAGTCGGAAGCGCTTTGAAGCTCCAGGCCGCGAAGACCCGTATTCTTTCTTAGACTCTCGTCTATCCTAGTTTCTCATTCTTTCTCCCTCTCTCTCTCCCTCTCTCTCTCTCCCTTCCTCTCTCGCTCTCTCTCTGGCAGGCTGCCAGATATAGACTGAAATATTGTTTCAAAGGGTCATCAACTCCACAATCGTTTGAATGAATCAGTCAGTCGGTCTGTTTTGCTCTACTTGGTATTGTTTTCTGCTAAATTGTGAATGACCAGACCAGACTTTGCAATTGTTGTCTGCGCATCCTTATCAGTTCAGTTCAATTCAGTTCTCTTATCGACGTTCCCCAAGTGGCTGAGCGGTACATAACCATAGTTGCACGCACTTGGCGCCGTGTGTCCGTCCAATTATATCCTCATCATTACCTGTACACGTATGGGCAGTACGCTAAGAGCATTGATATTGACAGTTATAATCAGTCCTCGGTAACCGTTATCTTGCGTAAAGGACACCTGCACTTTAGTAGCGCAGAAAACCGTTAGACTGTCTGATTTAGATTGAAAAGACACACATTCCAGTCAGTCCTATTTCGCGCAATAATGAAACGGGCCATATATCACTTTATCATACTTCACTGACAGATTTTAATTACATGGATTTAAATAAGATTCTCCCTTTATTTTCTTAACATTTTCATATACTAAATTTTGCCATCTTTTGATTCTAAATGAGAAAAGAAAAAGAAAGAAAAGAAAGAAAAATTAATGTTAAAGTTTAATAATGCAAATAACTTTTATTTAAGGGACATAACCCTGCATATTGATTCTGGTGATAGTACTTTAACAGTATTATGACGTCATAAACATCGTGTAGTCATAGTGACGACGTCAGAGTTTTACTTGGTACTTCAGTGTGTTGTGTTGCTAATAAATATACTTTATTGGCACTTAGTGTTTGTGTTAACCAGACTATAACAACGTTTATAAAGAAAGGAAAAAAAATAAAGAATTCAAAAGGAAGCCTGTCGACTTTGAAAATTTTCTTCCTAAAAAATGAATTCATTCGTAAACCTATGATATAATGAATGTTTTACATATTATATAACTTATCAAGCAAACAACTAAAAACAGTAAACGTTCAGAAAGACATAGCCTAATGCAATCTATACTGAAAGCCGTCGGTTCTTTAAATACGAAAGTGATTTGAGAAATGGCTATGAAAAGAATAAAACCTGTTCTAGGTAATATGGCACTCAATACTTGTGTGAAGTTAAATTGAAATCAGTCCATAAATGAGCCGCGACACAACAAAAGCAACAAAGTGGCATATGCGCCCAGCCAAGACTCAGATCACCCTGGGCATCCGCCGAGTATGATCAGAGTTTGCTTAGCATACAATTCTAAATTTTAGTCGAATTTTTGCGGTATCATCCCGATGTGATTTTGATACTTTCTTCGATTTTTTTTATTTGCTATTGTTTTGCTGAGTTCGATGAAAAGTGACACCTACAAGTCGGCGATTAAAATCCGAACACACCTTGTCATAAGGAAACATTTATCAGCCATAACTTTTTAACGTTCTTTTTGTAGGTTTAATGAAAGATTTATCTGTAAAATAATTAGACCAGAAACAAATCGATGAAGTAAAAATCAAATTCGCTCTGACAGTATATCGGCTGAAAACTGTAATGACAAATTTTCTTGTTCAAATTTGTTTACATTCTATATAGTTGACAATATTCTCGATCTACCTAAATGACTTGGAACAATATTTACATACACATATGGCCCCTGGTATAACATGTGGGATAGAAAATGATGCTAACTTTGTTGTTTATCTAAAATTGTTTATACTTTTATTCGCAGATGACACTGTTCTTTTCGGAAATAGTAAGGAAGACTTGCAAATAATGTTAAATATTTTTGAAAAATACTGTGATAAGTGGAAACTTACAGTAAATATTTCGAAAACAAAAGTCTTAATTTTCTCTAAAGGTAGAAATTTAAACAATCAAAAGTTTTATTTTAAAGGGATTGAATTAGAAGTAGTGAATGAGTATAAATATTTAGGAGTTTTTCTTTCACGCACTGGCTCTTACATAAAAACAAAGAAACACATTGCCGATCAAGCAAATAAAGCTTTATATTCTCTTTTGCGCAAAATAAGGGTTTTAAATCTACCAATTGATATGCAAGTGGACCTTTTTAATAAAGTCATTAAACCGATATTGCTATATGGCTGCGAGGTGTGGGGCTATGGAAATTTGGACGTAATCGAAAGAGTTCAATTAAAATTTTTCAAACAAATTCTGAACTTAAAAAAGTCTACACCGTCTTTTATGGTGTATGGAGAGCTAGGCGCTTTCCCACTTTCTATCGATATACAAAGCAGAATGGTTTCTTTTTGGACCAAACTTGGTGCTACCGGAAAAAATAAAATTGCATCCTCACTTTATCAACTTGTACAAAATTTGAATGAACAAGGCAAAATAAATTCAAAATGGCTGGTACACGTAAAACATCTGGTTAATTCAAATGGATTTGGAAATATATGGGACACTCATAATGAAATAAATGCTAAGTGGTTTATTAAATCTTTTAAACAAAAGCTTGTGGATCAGTATTTACAAAACTGGAACTCCTTAGTTGATAAATCGTCAAGTGGTATTAATTACCGGATTTTTAAAGATAATTTCCAAATAAATAAATATTTCTCTTTCCTATCTAATCGGCAATGTAAAATTCTCACAGCTTTCAGAACCAGAAACCACCGTCTTCCAGTTGAAGTAGGAAGGTGGAATAGTATTCCTTTAAACGAACGAGTCTGCATGCTCTGTACCACTGACATTGGTGATGAATATCATTACATCATGTCCTGTAATTTTTTCAACAGTCAACGGTCGAAATTTGTCAAACCTTATTACTACCGAAACCCTAATACAATAAAATTTAATGCGCTTATGAACCAGAATAATGTTAAACAAATAAAGCATTTATGTTCATTTATCGAAATCATAATGAAAGAAATACGTTAAACAAATACATAATTGTATTACGCAACTATACACAATAAAGTATCATAGGACTGTAAAATGGAATCTTGTGTTAACCGGAAAAATACTTTTATCTTTCCAGGTTTTTAGTATTAAGTTAACCACATATAGTTGGTCTAGTCCATTCACTTCTCGATGAGCTGCTTAACACGATTTTGTTAACCTAACAGGATCGGTGAAGACCCTGACCAGACGGAGTGATTACACCGTCTGGTCTGGGACTACACTGAATTTGCAACGAGACGAGAATGAACTTAAATGATATTACAACTTACGGTTGCTACTATTGTACTTTCGATTATTTTGTGTCAAGTACATGATTATACACATATTGTGTCTACGCACATAACTACATAGTATACTAACCCAGCAGGCACACAACCTTGACTTTGAATCAACGTTGACTCACCTCTATGACGTTGAAGCAACGTGGATTCAATGTTGATTTAATGTTGTGTGCCTCATGGGAATATTTCTGTACGAGGACAATGCACCTTCAGTCGGGTCCGTGGTACATGTACTGGAAATTACCACACAACGATGACGTTGAATCAACGTTGACTCTTCGTTATGACGTTGAAGCAACGTTGATTCAATGTCGATCGACGTTGTGTGCCCAATTAAAATTTTCTGCTGCTCTGTAAGAGGAAATGCATCCTTAGGCGGTTTCGTGTTTTTATAATAAGTGGTATACATGTACTGGGAATAACTATTGTTTTCATGAATAAAATATCATAAGGGTTCTTAACTGTTCCAACGAGATTTGGCGGTACACTGACATGTTAGGGTAGAAGTTGGCGATACACTGACATGTTAGAGTAGAAGTTTAAGAGGGCTATATGTTGTTGAAATGACAAATGTATTGTATTAATAATGATTGTTGTTATGACTGAAAGAATATCGACTGTTAGAAACAGAAAATATATATATATACTTACTTTTCACAAAAATTTAAGTCCAAGTATTAGAATCGCAACGTGTCAATATTTTTTACTGATGTGCAATGACCGGTGTGTCAACTGGAGCAAGGCGACATTCGCACGAAGTTTGCATGAAATAGTCCAAAGTTAGGCAGTTTCAGTTATGAATGAAATGCTTGTGCGTAAACAAGATAGTACTATCGCATTACTGATAGTGTGGTAGATTTTTTTTTTACAAGCAACAAATTGTTGCCCTCTTATTTCAGCCTCCCTTCTTTTTCTTGATATTCTTTGAGTCATTAGCACCGCCATAGATATGTTTAGTATTAATATGTAGTCTTTGATCTCATGTTGTTATATTATGTATAACCTGAGTATCAATAAACTTGAACTTGAAACAATTTGCTTTCATAGAATCGAGACCTGGATATAGGACATAATGCCTTTCGGCAAAAAAACTTATCTACGAAGATAAACTGATTAACTCTTTAAGCCCCAGTGACGAAATCAGCAAAATTTGCAAACAGCGTAGATCCTGATGATGTGGCTTATAATAAGCCGCCTCATCTAGATCTACACTGTTTGCCCTCTAGTCTTTAAATTCTCAATATGAAATGTCTTGGATAAGGAATTTTTTGAATTTTTGCAGACGTAAATTTTGTCGTCTGCTTTTTTGTGCTAATGAACTCATTCGCCACAACCACTCGGATGAATTCGAAAAAAACCTCGGACTATTCGAAGTTTCATGAATGGATATAGAGCTACTCAAAGAAACTTAGGGCTACTCGAAAAAAATGTTTATATTCATATCTTGAGTAGCTTTAGGAATATCTGGGTATTGCTCTGTTTATCCAAATATTATGCCGAACGTGTCCACTTTTGACCCGAGTATAAAGTAACTCGTTGCTACCCAACTTTAAAATCGAATAATCACCGGAAAATAATTGTCGCCTTCGGCACAGCCACACTGATCTGCACTGACACACCTATCTCGTCCGTCGTCGTAAAGGAACCCTGCCATACAGACACAACCTGCGATGGCTGGTCCGGTATATTCCTTGCCGGCGGTTTCTTGAGTCTTACAGGATGGCTGTATGGTGGTGATCGCAGGATTGTACTCCATGTTTTCGCCACAGTCCACTGTAAAAAATGCGTAGCATTTTCTTAGCAAGTTGCCGTTAAACAAAATTGGACACCAAAATATTTCCCGTTACTGCCCTAAAAAGTTAGCAGCTTTGGTCTTTCAATGTAGCAATGCGTCAAAAAAAATGCAGATAGAATGGCAAATAGTGTTGACCCTGATCAGACTGGCTCAGCATTGTCTGTTCAGATCTTCTGTCCCAATATCTTAAATATTTACGGTATCTACTGAAAAAAGATATTTTGCAAAGAGGCACTTTTGTAAAATATTCTCCTTTACTGGTTCCCTACATACATAATATATCATACAACATACACCTTGAAACAGATTTTTGTTTTTGTCTTCAGAGTTTTCTAGCTAGATCTATTACGAAACAACTTTTTCATTTCTTTGTAAATCTTGATACATGTTTCAAATCCTAGTGTTTACAATAAATGTAGTAAATGTAGAGAGTTGCTTCCTCTGAAAGTATACCTGTTCACCTTAATACGGTTTTATTAGAGGTATTTTGGCAGTGGCTGATTTACTACATTTTTGGCTCTTAATTACGACCACATTTCGTAAAGCCAGTATGCCGAATGATCCAAAAGGACTAGAAATATATGAGCCGCGACACGAGAAAACCAATAAAGTGGTTGTGCGCCCAGCGCAGACTCAGATCAGCCTGGGCATCTGCCCAGTCTGATCAGAGTCTTCGCTGTCCACATGGAGGTAGCTTAGATCCTTAGCTACCCTTTGAACACTTAACGAAGAGTCTGAACAAACTGTGCGGATGGCCAGGTTGAACTGGGTCTCCGCTGGGCGCACAACCACATTGTTGGTTTTCTCGTGTCATGGCTCGTATCATCTTCACTATGGGCGTATTCGACTGGGTGTTTCGTCCTTCACGATTCTTGGCGTGAAGGCTTTTTTTTTTTTTTTATCTATAGAAAAAAGTGCTTCACGCTAAGAATAATGAAGTACGAAACACTCAGTCGAACACGCGCTATAATGCATTTCCATGGGGCATTCAACGAATGTTGCATGGCAGTGCAATGATGAAAACGATTAATTAAATTCTGAAGGGATATCTTTTGAAAGCGATGAACATATCAAACAAACGAAAAAAAGAACATTAACTTAGCTTAACATGATATACAGCGAGCTCTCGATATCTTAAAGTCGAGTTGGTTTAAACAATATTTTATTAATCAATTCACATTATATAATTTACAATCTCAAGTATCAGGATCTGACAGTAAGCTATAAGCTTATAGTGGTCATCTCCTAAAGTCGAGTTCATATCCCTTAGTAAATTTTCTGGTCCAAGAAAATTCATCTTGAGATAGAAGAAGTATGAGAAGTTGAATGAATAGAAAATAGAAAATTGTCTGAAGTATTTTGTTTGTTATAAGAGCGTCAGCTGTATTTTTATTGTTAAAAAAACCCTGAAATTCAACTCCTGTTATGTCATACCACTCTGTCTGTGTGTGCGTGCGTGTGTGTGTGCCTTTTCGTTTCTGTTTTTGTTTCTTTGTTTTCATTTCTTTTTTCTTTCTATACTTTTTTCTCGGCGCAGCATAATTTCACGTCTGTTCAACATTTCACAAGATTTCATTGGTCAAATAACGCATATGTCCAAATTCAGCCAATGATATCAAAGGTCAATAAGGGGATAACTGTCTTGAAAATTGTCATTTGAGGAGGTAAATCATCGGTTTTATGGTCGGAAATTTCGTTGTACGGCGACGCGACAGCGGAGCCGTAAAACGCAATTTGCGACCATAAAACCGATGATTTACCTCCCCAAATGAAATTTTCAATACAGTTATCCCCATTCTAATGCAAATTTCCACATTTTCACCTTTCATAATGTACTAGTTTGCAACAATTTCAAGCGCTGTCAGAAAAATAAAACCAAACGTTAGCCAATGAGAAGCGATGTTACTTAATGACGTCGGGCTTGAGACAGTATATCGCAGAATATACTGTCGCAAATTTTTGACGTTATCCAATCAGACGTCGCGTTACATTTGTAAGTGCATTAGAATGGATATTTAAAATCTTCGTTTTTTTGGCTTGCGCTTTCGAGCGCAAGCCAGTATTCAAGTGGTTTAGTGATACCGAGTTATTTTCAGAAGAAACGATACGTCACGCTTAGTCGGAAAATACCAGGAGAGTGTGTACACAGTGAGTGTGTACTGCAACGATTCGTTCTGAACTTTTTTAGGGCAGCAATTAAGCCAAAGAGATCGGAAAGTTCGTTCCGATTTGAGACAGCATTTCTTCATTATTTTCTTCACAGAGATAACAAACAAATACCTCGTTCGATTTTGTCTATTTTTATCCATATCCGATTTGCCTCATCCAGTGACCTATAAATACTCTCTATATATAGGTCACTGCCTCATCTGCTAAAAATAACGATGGAAACTTTACTCTATTTTTGATAGTTCATGTATTATTTTTTTTAATATTTCCGTTAAAAAGCACGTTTTTCTTTTACAAGTGCCTTGAACTTGGCCACATTTCGTTTGCTTTTTATAAACTGATGGCATAAAAAATGAAACTCTGAATGCAATGCAAAGTATTTGGTTTTGCATCCAAAGAAATATACCATATAGCTTAGCGCAAAGCATTAGCTTTCCCAAAAAATCATGCAGCCGCGTCGCGAAAACTAGGCCTTAGGGCATCGCATAATCTGACTAGTCAGAGCAGCTGGCACACCGTCCAGCGCCGATGCAGTCGTTGGATCCGATCAATCTTTTTCGGCATATATATATTCTTCATCTTTCATGCTGAGGCTAGACTGATCAGACTGCGCTTATGCCGGAGTGGGCTGATTTGTGTATCAGTGTAAAATCTGAAAGAGCAGAGTTCAAATTTATTGTTTAAATTTAGAAACAAGCGCTTTTGACGATTTTCTTCCCTTATCACATTTACTGAAAAGAGATAAATTTCATTTGTCGGGAGTTCACTGAAATACGAACACAATGGGTTCCGTGCTTTGTTGTTCCCAAATGGTGTACAGCAAGTTATTGTCCCAAACAACAACAGCATGCATTTTCTTCTCAGAGTGTCAAAATTTTGTTCCAGTCACTGCCACTGATGCCACTTAAACCAAAAATAAACTTCAGTAAATATAAATTTATTGTCTTCTTTTGATGCCAAGTTCAGATGTGTCAAGATTCCACAGACATGGGTTTGAAACAGCCTTTCCTAAAATTTTGATTCAGATTAAATGTGACTCAACAGCCGTTAAGAAGACTTGAAATAGGTCCATATAGTTATTTTCCTTGAGACATGCCTAAAACGGCTGGCCAAAACGTTGGAAACTTTTGTTTTTGTGTGTGTGTGTGTGTGTGTGTGTGTGTGTGTGTGTGTGTGTGTGTGTGTGTGTGTGTGTGTTTAAATATTTATTTTTCAATTTGTTTTTCAAATAAGTTCTACACTTGTTTTTACCTTACACCCGTGGATATTCCGATAATGCCACCATTCAATAAGTTAGAAATTAAATACTTTGCTAAATAGTTGAGATTCCACTGCCAACTTATATCCAGCGTCAAATCAGAATGACAAGAACAACACACCCATACCATTTTATTCAAATCATGACAACTGCAAACTACTACAAGTATTCCTTTTTTCCTTTGGCAATCGTGCAGTGGAACAACCTACCCCCCTCGGCTGTCCTATTAGAAGACCTGACCTCCTTCAGGTCTGCCATCTGCAGCCTTAACCACATTATGCCATAAACCAGGAATCATTGTTTTTATCAGCTTTTAACTTTTTACTTCTGTCTCATACTAACACTATCATACTTTTTATCCTTACTAAAATCGTTTTAACTTTCTTCTATCAAACTTTTCTTTGATGCGCGCAGCTGCACATAATCCTCGCGAGAGGGTGATGCAGGATATATAGAAAGAAAGAAAGAAAAAATAAAAGTTAGCAACAGAAAGTGCTCTTACAATCGGGTTCACTTCAATAACAACTCATGAAAATTTCACTGTCTTAGCTGGGCAAGCCTTCCTTTTAAAAGGAAATTTTATTCCGTTTTACTGCACTGCGTGAACACTAGCACTCTGTCAGATGTTAATTCAAAATGTTTCTCTTGTTTGTAAATTTACAATGTAAATTTTATCAAAAACAGATGCAGATATTCAAAACTTTCTCCTTTTCAGTGTAGATCTACTTTCGATTTAATACACACAAACAATTATTGCATCATGTTGTTAACTGTTTTGGGTCGAGGTCAATCTCAAGATTGACCGCGGTCCATTTTGAAATTCCAAATTGGACAGCTCAATCTTGAGGTAGGTCAATCGTCGCTACCCAATGTCAAAATTACGGTTGCGGGTGCCTACCGACCATAGCTCACTTGAGTCACAATATAACTGCTCGAAATGACCCATTCCTTTTATTGTTTAAAATGACTGTTAAATTATTTTTTTGGCCTTTGAGAAAGCTTAAACACTCTTAGGTAGATGGAAATATGCTCATTTAGTGTGTAAACCGAGTTTAGTTACATAGACAATACACATGCTCCAGTGTGTATTGATGTTTGTGGGGTCCACTAAAAATAAAACAGGCTACATGTAACTATCATTCCTGCTTGTAAATGAGCCCTAAAGTGAATGGAATTCAGAGTTATAATCATGGATTTACTTGTGTAGAAAAGTTTATACAAAGGTTTGGAGAAAATATGAAATCTGGGCAGAAATAGGCCTACTGCTTTAATTTGAAGTATAAGTATAACGAGATCAACTTGGACTTTGAGATATCGAGAGCTGACTGAATTCCTATTGTGTAGAACACCTGTAATAATATGAACTGCATATACCTGGACAGAACGTTGCGGTCCTGAAATTTATTTGAGCAATGTCAAGGTTACATTGGTCCTGTAAACTTCCCAAGTGTGTGCAAACCTGCTCCTTTGCCAACGTCAGATTATCCCATGAAACGCATACGTCATACTCGCAGCTTTCGTACAATTTGGGAAGTTCTTCCATCAAAGGAATACAGTCTTTGAATGGTCCGTCTACTTTTTTCATTAGCCCACATGAAGTGTCAGAAGCAATCTGCGCCTTTATGTCATCTGCACAAACAGGCTCTGGTTCAATACGGTTGCAGCTGTAATTAAAAATTGAAGTCAATCGAGAAATAGCGAGGGCTTTCAAAATATAGAAGCCCGACCTCCAACACATTTCCTATTTTGCACACAGAGAAAGTTTTGCAATATAAATATTAAAGGACCTGGTACGATTTTAAACCGTTTTTGTCTCCCATTCATCTTTCTTAAAAATTACATGGTTTCTGTTACTTATTATCTGAGTAAAAGGGTTCATACAGAAATAATATGCTTCTTCTTTGTGATTCCTCAGAATAACATGATTTCAGACATGGCTATTTTATTTCAGTAATTTTCAACAACACAAGAAATCTGTGTTTAGACAGCTTTAGAGAGTTCTTGATAACAGGTTTTTGGTGGTGCACTAATAAGTGGTACAACACTGTACTACTCAAGGCATGTCCAGTGCCTCACCCACTCAACTTAGCAAGTAGAGAGATGCTAAACAAAAAAAATCAATGGGTCAAAATAAGATCTGTACCAACTGATTCCCTGTGTTCTAACTAAGAAAATGCATAGCCACAACATATGCTTGTTTTGTCTATGAGTGGAGATACGTGTATGGGCCTTTTTATGTTGAGATCACTGTTACAAAATCCAAGAAACTGCAAGGTTTTTTTTTTAATGAAGTATGAAATTAAGTGTCAGCACAGTCAAGTGCACAGCTGAATTTTTCACATATTGTTGACACTATTAAAATGCATCATTGTGCAAAAACTTAGCTTTGCACTTGACTGTGCAGACATATTTAATAGCCTAGATGCCTGCGAAAAATGGTCGAAAATGTCACAAATCAGCTGAGTAGGGTGCAACCAGACGTAGAGAAAGACATAAAAATCGCAAGAATGTAGAAAATTTGAACAATAGATAGTTAAAGGTTTCAACACTCATACGAGGGTTGATTGATATGTCATGAGCCTAAGATACTTCTAGTGAATCTGCACATAGATGCTTACCGCGAAAGTAATTAGTTGTCATTCACTAGCTTTCAGTAAAAGTTTCAAAAACTTTTAGCAAAGGGCTTCTTTTTTACAGCGCCTTAAACACAAGAGGGGTGGCATATTTTTAAAATAACAATTACAATCTATTTGCCTTGCATTTCTTTGAAAAAAACATTCCTCACATTCTACAAGATTTAAACGGTTCTTGTTTTAATACATGCAAGTATAATCAGTGGTCAATGGTTTGATTGTAATGCAAAAATATTTTGGCCTTTGGTAGCTTTACTGTAAACCCTTAAATATTGTAACCCCAAAATTTAGAGACCCATATTCTAATTTCGTGTTTGTTAGGAACATTGTGGGCAAAACCAAACAATGTTTACACACAAATGAACACTGACATCTTACATGATTTTCGTAAAAAAAAGTTAAAAGATATCCACTTCTGTGCACGCAGAGCATGCGAATCCGATGATGCACTATCTGCAGAAACTCTCAAAATAGTCACTTACTGAAAATTAAAATTTTGCTTTTTTATTCTGGAATGGAATAAATTTATGTTTGCACATATCATCAGTTACTGGGATGCTGTAGGACATATATTTGCAAAAACAATTGCAAAATGTTTGACTCTGCTAAAGTTATGGTCGGACAAAGAGTTTTACAGTGCACTCGTGGAGGTAACTGTAAAAGGTGAAGTGTCGTTCAATTGAGATTTAAGCTAAATTCCCGAAATTTGACGAAAGTTGCTCTGTAGAATGGGTGTTTAAAAAAATACTCAAATCCACTCTAAAGGTTTCAAAACATGGTGAGGCTCAGGACTTATCAATCAACCCTCGTATATCATTAACATAGGTAAAATGATACGATTCTGAAAATTCAAAAATATGGGGGCCAAATATGGCCAAAATCACACCAGGCTCTTTGCTGGAGGCCAAGCTTATGTATAGTTCTAAATCTAAAAACCCAAATCGCAGCGTTCAGAACTTTTAACACGTTATAAATCAGCATAAAATGCCGATATCTCCGTTCAGTAACATGATAAACTTTCTGTTCGCATTCATTTTCATAGTAAGGACACAAGGATTAATTTGGTATACATTTGCGCCATGACACGACAAAACCAACAAAGTGGCATGTGTACACAGCGAAGACTCAGGTTAGCCTGGGCATCCGCCTAGTCTGATCAGAGTCTTTGCTGTGTGCTTAATGGGTAGCTTAGGGTCTTAGCTAGCTACTTGCCTATAGCGAAGACTCTGATCATACTCCGCGCTCGTGATATGCTGGCCTCCAAACAGTGAATTAATACCCATCAATTCTTTGCAAGCGCTGACTAGGACGTTGAAGCAACGTTGATTCCATGTTGATTCAACGTTATTGCATAAAATGCAGTGCCGAGAGGTATTAACAGCCGTGCATCAACAGGCGAAAAGCCGTGTTTCAACAGTGGTTTTCTCGCGCTGTTGAAACACGATGACAGAACTTTCGTTATGCTTGTGCCGGGCCACTAAAAACCGCCATGCACTCTTGCCTCTCCCTTTTCGGTTAATTTACAATAATTGGTCGCGTGCTACCTATGTTTTCTTATGACGTCATCATGCTTTGTACTCTTATTACGTCATAAAGTACCGACACGGATTTCAAAGCCATGTTGTCTTCATTCTTACGATGCCAAATGGAGAGTAAATAAGTATTAAAGAAAACATGCATCCTTAGCTTTCAGTAATCAAGAACTGCAGGATGGTATATGAATGGATCAGGCTTGTTCTGCATGGAAATTATTGCTCAAGGTATCTGCTTTTTGTTGATTAATTTACCATCTATTTTGCATCAAGTACATGTACAACGACCATCTTGGATACTTTTCCGAAATGAGGTTGAATAGGATGATGGCAGCCATTTTGAATAGAATGAATGCTCTCGGGCCCGGAAGACGAATATTAGTAAACAGATGCACCAGCGCGTTGGCTGTTAAACGGTGACAAAATAGAGTGCCAAGTTTTTTCTCAAATTTTAACGAATAATTCGTAGAATTATGCAATAACAGCGATTAAACATTTGTTTTCAATGCATTAACATTTGCCAGGTCCCTCGGGAGATGTTGAAAACCCCGGCCTTCGGCCTCGGTTTCCAACATCTCCCTCGGGACCTGGCAAACGTTAATGCATGAAAAACCATGTTTGATCCCTATATTGTATATGACATTTGATCAATGTTGATTCAATGTTGAGATTACGTTGCATCAACGCTGATTCCATGTTTATTCAACGTGTGCTAATTGGGTTGTACATTTTTTAAATAAATATGTATATTTACTGTTTTTCTGGCTCATTAATTCCCGATTCCCAGTAGCTGTTTCCAACAAGTGAAGTCCTATCCGGCAACCCGATTGCATCTGTACCATTCTTGAGCATGTACTCATCGTCCAGTTGATTGTTGCATGTTCCACAAATTCCCGAGTTAAATTCCGCATCGGTTGGTGGTGCATAGAATTTAGAAGTCCATTGGCCGTCAAAATAGACTTCCAAACCACAGTCGTTGGCTACCATGACGTTACCGCCGATGGTGATGACTTCAAAATTTGGTCTAATTACCATACCATTGTATGGTACCCCATTGACCTTAAACAATAAGTTGGCGTCACGTGAATAAATTAATTATTCGCTGATTAGACTTAATATGACTTTAAAGATGTCTAAAATTATCATGTCATTGTTGTGTATCCCAATGATGTAAATCAGTCAAATGGCGTCACGTGTGCATCTTATTTATTCGTTTATAAGACGATTATAATATGATTCAAAGTTGCTCTAATTGCAATGGCGTGCCATTGTAGGGCATCTCAATGACTTAAAACAGTAAGTTTTCTTCAGGTGAATACCTTATTTATTCAGTATGACTTCAAATTGGCTTTTAATACCAAGCCATTGTAGGATAACCCGTTTACCTGGAACAATCAGCTGGCATTACGTCATCACGTGACTACCTTTTTAATGTGGCTTTAAGACTGCTAGAGGTCTATATGAGCCGCGACACGAGAAAACCAACAATGTGGTTGTGCGCCCAACGCAGACTCAGATCAGCCTGGGCATCCGCCCAGTCTGATCAGAGTCTTCGCTGTCCGCATGGAGCTAGCTTAGCCCCTTAGCTACCCTTTAAGCACTTAGCAAAGAGTCTGATGAAACTGGGCGGATGTCCAGGCTGATCTGAGTCTGTGCTGGGCGCACAACCATATTGTTGGTTTTCTCATGTCGCGGCTCATATAACTTCAAAGTTGGCTCTAACTACCATCTGAGCCGCGACACGACAAAACCAACAATGTGGTTGTGCGCCCGGCGCAGACTCAGATCAGCCTGGACATCCACCTAGGCTGATCAGACTCTTCGCTAAGTGCTTAAAGAGTAGCTAAGGGTCCAAGCTACCTTCATGCGGACAGCGAAGACACTGATCAGACTGGGCGGATGCCCAGGCTGATCTGAGTCTGCGCTGGGCGCACAACCACATTGTTGGTTTTCTCGTGTCGCGGATCACGTCATTGTAGCGAACCCCATTAACCTACAACAGTTAGATGGCGTCACGTGACTAACTACCTTATTTAGTTATAAGACGGTAGTATATCCTTCAAAAATTACCGCACATCTTTAAAAAAGATCCCACGCGTGTCATGCAGCCTTAAAGCAATAATTGACGTATCCAGTTGTCAGAGCTTAGGCTTGAGATAGCAGGCTAATGGTGGGTTTACACGGTGACACGTGTCTAATGGAACATGTGTCGCCGTGTAAACATCCCATAAACATATGTTTCATGAAACAAATCCGTGTTGACTCGGTGACACTTGTTGCCTGATACCTTGTGCCATAAAACTGGATGAGAAAGGTGAGGTCTACCCAAGCTGCCAATTAACAGAAATACAAAAGATATTCATACTGGTTTGGCATTCAACATAGGCAAAGAAGGCAACTTGCATGCCAGCGAAAATTTCTGACCATAAAACTCAAAACAAAATCACAAACTACTTAATAAATCAAATTCGAATTATCGTTTTTACGGGTCCGACAGTTTGTTAGACATCAAAGTAATACCAGGCGTTTGATCAATGCCGCCTAGTATAAACAGAGTGTCGCAAAACGTTTCTTTACCAATTCGTTATCATAGTTGTTGTACCACGACCATGACAACAAACTAATAAAGAAACTTTCTTTTTTCCTAGCATGTTTACCAGACGTAATTTATGAGTAAAACAAGTAGCCCAAAGGGCAACAATTGCTCACCTGAGAGACATTGTAAACCTATAGGGATATTTAAGATGCTCAAGGGCAGCTAACTCAACAGTCAGTGGTCCAATCAGGCTGAAAATTAAACTCATCCAAAACATTATGTATGCCCTCATTTAATATATGCAAGTTTAAAAAGTATCCGATCAAGAGCACAATAGACAGAGCTGTCAAGGGCAGCTAACTTCGTAGTGGTTGGCCTGATCTGGCCAAAATTCGAATTTGTTTAAGATATTATGCATTTCCTCATTACCTGCAAGTTTGAAAAGGATCGGATCAGTAGAAATCAAGAAAAAGTGGCAACATTGATTTTTTGGATGCTCAGGGCTGGTACTCCATAGTCAGTGGTGGGATCTAGCCGAAATGCTCTCTAATCCAGCTTTTATGCATATCCTCATTATCTGCAAGTATGAAGAGGATCCGATGTAAAATGAAAATGTGATGACGTTGTTTTCTCCATTATAAGACTATGGGATATTTTTTCAATTGCTCAAGGGCAGCTAACTCCATAGTCTGTGCTCGAATCCGGCCAAATTTCGAACTCATCCAAGCTCTTATGTATGTCATCATTACCTGCAAGTATGATAAGGATCTAATCAAAAACCTTGATTGCAGCACCCTGAAAGTCAAACTTGCTCGAGATATTGTCATGCCCTACATTTGTGTGAATTTATTTTAGAATCCGTTGAGAAATGTAGGTGCTAGAGCGATGACAAAGTTTTTCTAAAAATAGCCACAGTGACCGTGACCTTGGGCACAGCATCCTGAAAGTCGAACTTGCTTGAGATATTGTCATACCCTACATTTGTGTGAAGTTATTCCAAAATCCATGGAGAAATGAAGGTGCTAGGGCGATGACAAAGTTTTTCTAAAAATAGCCACAGTGACCTTGACCTTGGGCACAGCACCCTGAAAGTCGACCATGCTCGAGATATTGTCATGCCCTATATTTGTGTGAATTTATTTTAAAATCCATTGAGAAATGTAGGTGCTAGAGCGCTGACAACGTTTTTCTAAAAATAGCCACAGTGACCTTGACCTTGGGCGCAGCACCCTGGAAGTCAAACTTGTTTGAGATATTGTCATGCCCTACATTTGTGCGAAGTCGATTTAAAATCCCTTGAGAAATGTAGGTGCTAGAGCGATGACAAAGTTTTTCTAAAAATAGCCACAGTGACCTTGACCTTGGGCGCAGCATCCTGAAAGTCGAACTTGCTCGAGATATTGTCATACCCTACATTTGTGTGAAGTTATTTTAAAATCTGCTGAGAAATGTAGGTGCTAGAGTGCTGACATAGTTTTTCTAAAAATAGCCACAGTGACCTTGACCTTGGGTGCAGCATCCTGAAAGTCAAACTTGCTTGAGATATTGTCATGCCCTACATTTGTGTGAAGTTATTTTAAAATCTGTTGAGAAATGTAGGCAATAGAGCGATGACAAAGTTTTTCTAAAAATATGTGATGACTTTGTTTTCTCCATTATAACCCTATGGGATTTTTTTCAAAACGCTCAAGGGCAGCTAACTCCGTAGTCTGTGCTCGAATCCGGCCAAATTTCGAACTCATCCAAGCTCTTACGTATGTCATCATTACCTGCAAGTATGATAAGGATCTAAGCAAAAACAGTTGAGAAAACGTGATGACGCCATTTTCCCCATTATAACCCTATGGGATTTTTTTCAAACGCTCAAGGGCAGCTAACTCCGTAGTCTGTGCTCGAATCCGGTCAAATTTTGAACTCATCCAAGCTCTTATGTATGTCATCATTACCTGCAAGTATGATAAGGATCTAAGCAAAAACAGTTGAGAAAACGTGATGACGCCATTTTCCCCATTATAACCCTATGGGATTTTTTTCAAACGCTCAAGGGCAGCTAACTCCGTAGTCTGTGCTTGAATCCGGCCAAATTTCGAACTCATCCAAGCTCTTATGTATGTCACCATTACCTGCAAGTATGATAAGGATCTAATCAAAAACAGTCGAGAAAATGTGATGACGCCGTTTTCCCCATTATAACCCTATGGGGGCTATCTGTTGCCATGGAAACCAGAGTTCTGAGCTGATCTGCACCAAAACCTAATGCAGCCTTTCCCCCACCCCAATGATGCTTCAGATAAAATTTGATTGCAGTCAGCCCACTGGTTTCTGAGATATTAATGTTTGACAGTGTTGACGCACCCACGCACCCACGCACGCACGCACGCACGGACGGACGACGGCTCGACTCCCATCCTATAAGCTCACCTCTGAGCCTTCGGCTCAGGTGAGCTAAAAATTGAGCCGCGACGCGAGAAAACCAACAATGTGGTCGTGCACCCAGCGCAGACTCAGATCAGCCTGGGCCTCTGTCCAGTTTGAGCAGACTCTTTGTTAGGTGCTCAAAGGGTAGCTAAGGGTCTAAGCTACCTCAATGCGGACAGCGAAGACGCTGATCAGACTGGGCAGATGCATAGGCTGATCTGAGTCTGCGCATTCCGCACAACCACATTGTTGGTTTTCTCGTGTCGCTGCTCAATTGTCTGATAAGAAGTGTAGCAAACTGTCGGGTCGGTAAGCTTTGATAATTTGAAATTAAGTAAAGTAAAATGAGAAGAAAAAAATCGAGTTTTTATAGTCAGAAATTTTCTTTGGCATGTACGTTGCCTTCGTTGCCTGTTTTGAATGTCAGAGCAGTGTGATATTTACCGTTACAGTTTTCCCTTGCCTAATTTTAACTACATCGGGTTCCGTGGCAGTTTTAGACCACATTTCCACAGTTACTTCCTTAGTTGTTGCGACGCGATTGTTGCGTATATATGGCTGGTTCTTGCCAAGGACCCTATAACGGCAATTTGGATTTGTATTTGTTGAATCGATCAGTATGTACGTACAGAACCCTTGAAAATGCAGCATCGCTCCATCGAATGTCTTGTAATGCGGATCACCAATCGCCGAGCAGTAACATTTCGCTGTAGATAGAATTTAATCACTTGTTGGGAGCGCACAGTACATATGCCCCGTAGTCCGATCTGTATAGTGGGCAGATCTTCGTTGTTGTGACCTTCAGGGTCTGTTTCGTGTAAAATGTTGTTGTTGTTGTTTTTTTTGTTTGTTTTTTTACTGTTTGGATTGAAACCACTTGGTAAGAGAGCTTTATCTACTTAAGTTTTCCATACTGATCGGTTTGAAGATGGCTAGATATTGCTTTCTTTGCTCTAAATCTATATTTTCATCTGCGAATCACTGGTGATTGTAATAAGATCATTTCATGTGTAACCAGAAATACGACCGAGTTAGAGTTATAACAATCGTTAGTTAATTTCTTTTAAAGATAGATTAATAATCTAATAAGAAATTTATTCATAATAAATATCCTTTAAGTCTTGGATGAAACCATACGGCAAGCAAGACTGAGCATCCCAATTTTTTTCTGTTTTACGACACACGATACAGAATAGTTTTTGTCCCCTCCATCGTTTTCTTTGAAAATAATTTCCCTTACATAGCATGACATAAAACAGACTAATTAATAATGAACCGAAATGCACCATAAAACATTTGTAATAAAGATACGGTTGTTTTATATAAAATTTGAGGGAAAACTGAAGAAATGGTACCGGTGCAGCTTTCCGAAATCGACAGTGGAATAGTGATTTTCTCAAGTTAAATGTGAAAAGTAAGCACATCATAACAATTTACAGAAAATGAATGTAGCATATAAGATAAGACCTGTAGTTATGCTAGTCGAACTAGCGGTGCAGCCTACACTTAATGATTTTAAAACACAGAAATAAACAATTCTGAAACTTATCCGACATATTGGAACAAAGATGCTTTCTCTATACAGATCGGTACTACGGGTCACTTGCATTGTACGCTCCCAACCAGTCTTAAAAGGTTGCCTTTAATTTACTATTTATTCCCTGATAATGAGTCTAAATCAAGACTGCTCTGCGGTGTTTTATAGATACCCATAATTTGAATTATGGATATCAATAAGTCAGCCCGATTTTTTATATCACTAATTCTACGTATGGATATCCATAATTCGAATTATGGGTATCTATAATTCGAATTATGGATATTCAAAATTCAGCCCAGTTAAAGAGATCCATACTTCGAATTATGGATATCCATTCTTTGAATAAATGATATCTATGATTCGAATGAGTGATATCCATAAATCGGACTGAATTGTAAACATCCATGATTCAAATATCTGATATCATGTATTCGAATTATGGGATATCAATTATTCGAATAAGTTATATCAATAAATGGGCTGAACTATGGACAGCACTAAATCGAATTATGGATATCCATAAATCAAATTATTGATGTCTATAAATAAAGAATAAGTAGAAAAACGGCACCACATGGAATTTATCGTGTGTTTTGTTGTTGTTGTTGTTATAAGACGGGAATTTACCTTTCCAAAATTACTGCCGATATGTACACCAGTCTCGGATAATTCAGCTATAAACACGGGTTTTCCTTTCAAAACAGTCCCAAAGTACTACTGGGGTAGTTGGGTGATGCGATGGTGCTGGGTATAACTTCCAGTGCCGGTGCGTCCTACTGATTTTTATAACAGAAGGGCAAGGGCCTATTTTGCTTGCAGTAGGTGGGGGTTGTTTAGACATTTTTCTCTCGTCTATCATTTCTCTCTTCTTTCTCCCTCTTTTTGGGAAACGGTCCGATAGAGTGTCGTTAAACCAAAATTAATCAACCAACCAATCCAAAGATCTTGATCCGTCTGATCAGATGTCACTGGATCTTTGAGATGGATGGAAAATGCTGGCATTATAACTGAATACATAGATAAATCATTTTTCCCTTCAAGATCTGGTCCACAGGTTAAAAAACTTGAGTACATTCTCAAACTCAAAATAAAGCACACTGATTGGTTGCTTCCGAGCACATGCTCGGATGCAGCCAACCAGTGTGCTTTATGCTCGGAAGCAGCCAGCCAGTTTGCTTTATTTTGAGTTTGATATTATTCTCAAGTTTTATAACCTCGAACCCAGATCGCCTTTGAGAAGCAACAAAAAAAAAAAAACAACAAAAAAAAAAAAAAACGGAAGAGTTGCTTCCCATGAAAGTGTACTTTAAGACACCAATACCGTAATCAGTCGACTCTCGGTGTCTCAAGCACTGATATCTCAAAGTATCCTCTTGTATCATAGAATAAAGTTCGGACACATTACTTATTTTTCTTTTTTACATTTTAACTCCTGCTCTTACAAACTACTTGTATCTCTAAGAAAATTTTCTGAGAAAATATACGTTGAGATATTACTAGTTTGAATGAATTTCGACTCTGAGATATCGAGATATCAAGAGATGACTGTATTAAAACCAGCAGGTACATGTCGTCATAATGACGTCGCAATTACGTCATGTGCCCACTGGGAATCCGATTTGATCGACCTACATATTTCTGTCATGTAAACTTCTGCCGCCGTATCTCCACCACATGTATAGCGAGATCCCCCGGGACATGGTATATTGCACTCTGAACTCAACACCTCTCCTTGCGAACCGAATCTGTTGCCACAGTAACAGTTGAATCCAAGTCCAACAGCATAATAGAGATAATCTAAAATAATCAAATAAAATGTTCCACTTACTTAAAAGATGATTAAGTCTTTATATCATGATTTATTTTCGTCAGTCGAGCGTAATAAAAATATCCTACAGATTCCTTAAATCATTTGCCTTCAACAGAAACAGATAAATGCGTAAAGGAACTACATTCAGAACTGATGGAAAAAGTTTGTCATGATAAGTTTATTTCATTTGGAAGAAGCTAGTGACAGACGCTTGTCATTAGTCAATATTCGTTCTATTTGCTACTGCCAATCGTCTGTCATTAGCCAGTTATCGCTAATTTTGCTACTGACAGACGTCTGTCACTAGCCAATATTCGTCGAATGATAAGTTTACTTGATTTGAAATCAGCTGGCAAAAATGCATCTGTCACTAGTGACGAATATCAAGTTTCTGCTATTTACAGACGTCTGTCACGTCCACGTAACGTTCAATTTACCCCCACGTTATGGCGACGGCTGTTTAACGTAATGGTCGACCACATCGTTACGCTCTTTTCATTGCATATTCTACATTAAACTACCACGAAAACAGCACAAGAAGGGTCTAAAATAATGTGTAAATATAAGAATGAAAATTTGATTTTTCAGCGTTCATCGTGTTACATGTATGAAGCCAAAAGTTGTCGCTAAAATTGTACAAGAAGCGCTTCACGCTTCATGGAAATTTAGCTCCGCCCATTGGCTTCATCACCCGACGAACGCTGAAAAATCAAATTTCAATTCTTAATAGCCAGCGACGTCGTCTGGCTTCATAGTATCATGGTAACCTCAGTTATGATGATTTCTGTTTCTGCGCTGTGCTTTCGATAGGTAGGTAGGTAGGTAGGTCGGTCGGATGGATGGATGGATGGATGGGATGGGATGGGATGAGTGGATGGATGGATGGATGGATGGATGGATGGATGGATGGATCTTACTCAGTCCTGTACAATAATGTTCACACATTTCAGGAGAATTTGTTGTAAGATCTTACTCAGTCCTGTACAATATTGTTCACACATTTCAGGAGAATTTGTTGTAATAAATGTTTTTACAATTCCATTTAGATCGCTTCCGGCGGGATCATCTCTGAAGCAACCAATTCTGGTTTGGCAGCCTGAAACTAAAATAAACTTTGTTTAAAAACAAGTTTAGGAAACGTGATTTTGATTTTGTCAAGTGCTAAAAAAAGTAATCTATTACAAGTTTATATTACGCGTTTAATTATCAAGTGATAATAAAAAATCGAAATAGTAATACGTGTTTGCCTCATTGAGACCATTGAGACGTGGGCTGTTTGAAAATCCATTCCCCATGGAGCATATATTTATATATATCTTTGAGCATCTTTTAATATGCTCGTGACTAAAGCTGTCAGATATGGGGTGTATATAAAATGAAATAAGTCGAGTACTCGAAACTTATGTTGTTGTTTTTTTTGTTGTTGTTGATGTTTTTCATTTTTTATTTTTATTTTTTTTTAAAGATGATTGCGATTAAGGCTTTCATATAGTGGATATATATGAAGAGAAATCATACGAGCACATATTTTTATGGTGCCTATTTAATTTGCAAACGAAATATTTTATTTAACACGAAGATATACAACTCTATTTTATATCATCAAACAAGGATACGTGTTTCTTTTCATGAATTCACACATTTGAGCAGCGACACGACAAAACCAACAAAATGGCATGTACGCCCAGCGAAGACTCAGATCTGCCTGGGCATCCGAACAGTCTGATCAGAGTGTTCACTATGCTGTTAATCGGTAGTTAAGGGTCTCAGCTACCTCCATGCCGACAGCCAAAACTCTGATCAGACTTGGCAGATGCCCGGGCTGATCTGAGTCTTCTCTGGGCGCACATGCCACTTTGTTGGTTTTGTCATGCCGGGTCTCATATTGACTGGTGTTGCACCAAGACCAGTGGGCTTCATAAACACTTGTTCTGCCTCCCTCATTAACGGATGATAGCAAATTTACGTCTGTTTTAACAGTATTTCAGCTATATCAGGATGATGGGCGGTGACAATAAAAGACTGTGCAACGGAGCCCCGTTTACTATTGAAAAGGTTTCGCCTCCGGGAATCGAACTCGGGATTGCTAAATCAGCAGGCCAGCGCTTAATCCACTAAGCTAAAGATTGATTGCTATCTGTTTAAGGTCAAGAATACGTAAATGGCACATACATAGATTTTTTTTTAAATTTTGCCATGGCGTGTATTTTCATGTGTTACAGCTAATTGTGCAATAAAAAAGATAGGTCACAGAATTCGTTTAGTCGCAAGATCAGATTGAAAAACATGAAATTTTGAGGCCGTTTCCATTGATGATAATGGGAATGCGATGAAAATACTCAAATTTTAAAACTTTTACGTACACAGCTTGTTTACCATTACATAGATTTTTTTCAAAAACTGATATTTTATGTCACAGGATCTGACGATTAAAATGAGGTGAAAAAAGTCCTTGACTACCGGATTCCTTTTTCATGTAGCGCTTGATAAACAAGAATAGGTATGGATAAATTTACGGTATTCGATGACCTCATTACGGGTCTTTACGACCGACGTCATAAAAGACGAGCAAAGACCGTTATGAGAATACAGAAAGATGACGACTAATAAGGTTCTCATGATGAGTGCTTTAGTGAAAGAAAACAAAAAATTAATAAAATTGAAAACAAACGTCTAACAGTAATATGGTTACTGCAGTCGACACAGACTGAGCTGCAAAGCCCCATGAGTAAACCCAAAAATAAAACGGTAATAGGAGAAAACGCGGTGACAGGATTGCCAGGGGATTCTCCACACTGGCTGGCAAGAAGTCGATAGTCAATCACACTATATTGAACATTTATTGGATGATGTTAAACTATGTAATTAATCATGCCGTGTATTTTGCGCATTATGATGCATGTTTTTTTATATATATATAAATGATGACGCTGAGAACTGTAGGTTCGAATTCTTTCGAAATTGGTTTCACACAATGCACCGTGTCATGATACAATGCGGGGTATTTAGGGCATTACGGTCGGGGGAAGCTAAAATCAGTCTGCGCACCCGCCCAACTGACCAGAGCCTTTGTTGTCCTCTGGTACAATGAATCCGATAGGAACAGCGAAGAGATACATCAGGCTGCACGTTTGCGCAGGCTGATCTGTTTGCATGTATATTTACTACCGACTCTTGCTCATTCGGTGTGGCTCACGATAGTCAGATAGTATTGACTTTTCCCCGCTCTGGACAGTATTTCAGTCATATCGAGATGATGGTAGAATGATATTGAAAAGCTACAGGGCCAAATTCCACCATAGGCGGGACAGGTAAAGGCTTCTTGTAGCCTAGTGGCCGAAGATGCGATGTGGGTAAAGTAGAAAAATATTGAATATTGTATCATTCGTATTTGTGATCAAAATGAAATTATTGATGTCTAAAAAGCAAATACAAATTAAAGTCGCAAAAAAACGGGATAATGATAAATATTCTAACACAGTGCGCTTATAGAAGCAAGTTACCGTGTTTTATTCTGCAACAATTCACTGTCTCGAGGCGCGTGAATCTAACAGCTGACGTCACTTGCATAACTGACGTAATTTTGTGACGTTTCGAGACGTTAGACGGTGTAACGTCTCTTTTTCTTTTTAAAACCGCCATAATAACGTACATTAACGTTAGATACAGTTAAGAATATTGGCGGGAGCATGAACGCCCTGGCATAAAGGTTGGGAGAGTAATATTTTTTCAGCGTTTTTGAGCGTTAGAATAGAAATAGTTCAGCTCTAGCAATGAACTGTTGAGTAATAATTCACTGTCTGTCGGCCAGTTGTAAGAAGATATATCACTGCCGCTCCGCGCTCGTGATATGATCTACTTTACAGCTGACCTCCGAACAGTTTTGATTGATTGATCTGATGCTTAACGTCCACGGTAAACAGCTATGGTCATGTCGGGACGGTCAGTTAACCTAACCACACTATTCCTGGGCAGGCTTAGACCTCCTAAGCGGATAACCAGTACTAAGTGCACATACTTTCGCCAGTAACTGACAACTGCCCTTCTTGAATCAGCGGAAGGAGAAACGAAAGTATGTGGCCAGACCGGGTTTCGAACCAAGGACCTCTGACTTACGAGTCAGGTGCCCTACCGATTGCGCTACGCGGCCCGTCTACCTCCGAACAGTGAAATATTACTAAACAATTCACTGCTAGAGCTGATCTATTTCTTAATTAATAATCCGATCCCATGAAGCTCTAAAAATCAGCTGGCACACATTACAGGGGGGGGGGGGGCTTCTTTGTTTATTAATTCTTCTATTAATTCTGCACAAGTTGCACATGTGACATGATGACGTACCGGAAGCACGTGCAATGTTTCTAATGTAAACAGAGCTGTCATTTTGATGCGAAGTGTATTCTACCGAGAAAAACGCAAATCCAGCTGTTTAAATGCCTCTGAGGCTGCGAGATTTGTTTAAGCTGACTGAAAATATCGACAGATTAATACAATGGCTATTTCAGTTGGGTCTGGTTCTTGAGTTAAGTGGTGTCTCTTGTAACTTATGTGCAAAAGGACGCTTTGGGCTGCGAAAGGACTCGTCTTTCAGCACAGACCAATGTTGCTGGCGTTGTTCAAATAAAGCATGTGGTAAGAAGGTATCAATTAGACACGGATCGTGGTTCTCTAATAGTAATCTGCCCCTTGAAAGCATCGTCCTTCTCACATATTTCTGGGTTTACAGAGTTGAGCAGGCGTTTATGGAACATGAATTTAATTTAACAATCTCTCACACAACTATCGTGGACTGGTATAACCTTTCTAAGAGAAGTCTACATTTGTTTATTAGAAAATTTCAGCAGAAAGATAGGAGGCCCTGGGAAAGTAATAGAAATAGACGAGTCTAAGTTTGGAAAAAGAAAGTATCATAGAGAAAGGAGGGTAGATGGCGTCTGGGATTTTGGGGGCATAGAAAGACAGTAAAGAGTGTTTTTTCAAGTGTGTAGCTGACCGAACTGCTGATACCTTAATAGCTATCATAAGAGAATATTTCACCTCGCACTACCGTGATTTCAGACTGTTGGAAGGCTTAAAGCTCCCTAAATAATGAAGGTTTCTCCCAGCTTACCGTAAACCACTCTGTAAACTTCGTTGATCCCGACACAGGCGCCCATACAAATACTATTACTCAGCAGGCACATGACGTTGAAATGACGTCGTACTGACGTCGATGCCACGTAATGACGTCGCATCGACGTTAGTACGACGTCATTTTGACGTCATGTGCCTGCTGGGTAAGAGTACCTGGCGTGCTTTAAAGAAATCCGGGCCAAGAAATCCTTACCTAAACACGGAACTACCAAGAATTTGTATGACACTTCTTTTGCACAGTATTGCGTAAGGAAGCAGTTCTTAACTGACAAAGAAGACCCCTTTCTTGAATTTCTCAAGCTAGTGAAAACTATTTATCAGCCTAGCATTGAACCAACACAAGAGGAAATAGAGACGTACCAGATGATGAAAGCAGCTAAACCACCCTCAGAAGAGTCAGTCAAAAAGTCAGAGTTCCCCTCTCAAACATTGTTAACTTCCAGCGCCGATGATTTTCAGATGTAAACAGGTAAGATCGTTCATATTGCTGAGTTCTTCGCGTATAGTTAAAGTATTCTTTCTTTAGATTTTGTACGTTTTTTGATGGGGGCTGCCACCCCCACTATACAACTCAATCGCCGTTGGGCTCCTTGTTTTAGTTTTTAAACCGTTAAAATATGATAACTACACTCGCCCATCTCACCGGTTAAATAACAAGATGGCGGCCATCATTATTGTTTATCTGCGCGTAGCAACGTCGGGCATGCGCAACAGACAATACGCAGTAGAAGATGCGCAAAGTACTGGGGACCGCTAAGGCATCAGGGGACAGTAAAATATAGTGATTTTCTGCCCGGCCCCCCTTACAATATTTGAACTTGAATAGCATGTACCTTTTCAGCCAGGGCATATGGTACCGTCACAAAGTGCTCTAATGATGAGCAAAAACTGAACATGACAAAAAGAAACCATCTACAGCTTTGCATAAACTGTCAGTCATCAATTAGCATGTACCCCACCCACTATTTTTAACGGGAGAAAAACGCTGACTGCACAGCACTTTGTCATACTGCAAAACTTCATGGGTCAATAACCCACATCTAATACATATTCAGGCACCTTCATCAGTAAATTAGAATCACGAAAACAAATGGCAAACATGCTCACATCCAATAAACTTTTTCAGTAATCCTCGGTGAAGAAAGCAGCTATTTTCTAACCCGGAAATCCCCTCCTGCTATTTGTATAAAGCGCCGTGTCCTTGACCTGCCAAAGAACGTGGAAGCTAGAATTTTAGTCTCGAATTTCACTTCAGCTGACACAACTGTTTATTCTAAAACTCTGAATTGGTACAAAAAAATTATACATTTCAATTTATAACAGCAACCATGCCTTTTTGGACCCCTGTACTGAAATATTTTATTAATCGTCCACTGCCAAACGCGAAACTGTCCCCTGCCAAACGCGAAACTGTCCCCTGATGCCCAAAGTGGAATCTATCCCTCTCTCTTATTCATTTTGTGTGAATAAATTTATGTTGGTGAAAATACTTTCTAAACACAGAGGAAAAAAAGAACATTGCGATGTCAGCAAAGGGCTTGAATAAACAATGACAACAACTCCGTTTTTTTCTCCTGGTTGACATTATTATTTAATGTCCGATGGGGGCCGCCATATTGAAAATAACATTGACTTAGAAGTATTTCGTGACGTAACGTCCTTCGCGACGCACGTAATTAATTGCGCCGGCCATTTACGTATTCTTGACCTTAATAGAATTACTCCGCCATAGATGCGCGTTACCTCTGGAATCAACGCTGATTTAATGTCGTTTCAGCATTTTGTGCCTGTTGGGCTGGTATCTGAGTTAGTTGATATTGTTGTTACTCTTAGAGACAGGAGTGGACACTATAAGGAGAATTAACCTCCAAAGTGTCAATATTGGACGGACACTCGGTGCCAGGTGTGTGCAACTATGGTTACGCACCGCTGAGCCACTTGGGGAACGTCGTTTGGAGAATTGAAACAGAACAGAACAAAGTGTTCAGTTCAGATTAATTGGATAAAAGTAACACCACGGACTTGCCATTTTATGTCCTTTTAGCGCCTACTCTGCTCGCAGACACTGTGACACCGTTAGCAAAGGCCAGAAAACAGCTAACAATCTGCAAACCGAAAAAGTAAGCGTTTGATGAACCAAAGCAGAACCAAAGGCGAGGGTTAGTCGACTAAAAACCGGCTAAGCCAGTCAGTAATTTCATTCCAAGACAGCACTTCCGGTTCTTCTTAGTTGTTTTAATGTGTAGTTTTAGTATCGTTTGTGGTGTTAAGGCTAGCCCGGTGACCACCAGAAGGCCCGGATCCATACCGTCACATACTGGTGGGGCTCTGGATAACTGGTGGGACTGGGAGGTGCCGAAATGTAGTTGTGTGTGTGGGGGGGGGGGGGGGGGGGGCTTGAACATATGACATATTTATGGTTCAATTTCAAGAGAATTTTTTATATATTTGTTGTGACATCTCATTAGAATCGCCTCCCCTAGGCGATTCTAATGAGATGTCACAACAAATATTTTGAATATTTTGATCTAACCACATTGGATATTTTTCTAAAAGTAAAAAGTATGCAAAGACCAGGAACTGAAACAATCAAAATCCAAATCCAACCCTCAAACCATAGTTGGAAACAACTAAGAGTACAAATAATCAAGATACAGAGAACATATGGCCAACCGATTGAGCAGCTTGTTCCCAAAAGGTGGCCACTCAGCAACCCAAACCGAACCAAAAATAATAATAACATACATAAGGTAAAACATCACAGAAACTCTGACACCAAAAACAGGCAACAAAGAACCACAACAGAACTACCGCCTTGGAACGGTCAGTAATGAATTACTGGGGGGCTTAAATCGATTTTACAGGCCCAACCTCACCCTCAGTTTCTGAAGTGGTACAAAACATTTAGTTGGTTGTTCGGTTCGCATCAGATACTGTCATCAGATACTTCTTATTATCTGGAGGCCTACATATTATACAGAACACAGAGGCCAAATGGCGGGGCTGCAGCCCCAAAGCCCACCCCCTAGAACGGGGCTGACCAGCATGAGAAATTGCTGGTCACCTGGCTGCCGCTGATAATGTCTTTGGTGGTGACTAATTATGGGTTGTCTTTTCTCATAGGGTGTCGTGGTTGGGATCTGGGATTAAGAATTTTTACTACTTACTTTTATCTGTAAAATAATTTGCATTGAACTCATAGGGGAAACAAATATTTTCTTCAAGATTTTTTCCTCAAAATTTAAAAAAAGACAATTATATTGCCTTTATGGAGATATAAATTTTATCAAATGAGCCGCGACACGAGAAAACCAACAATGTGGTTGTGCGCCCAGCGCAGACTCAGATCAGCCTGGGCATCCGCCCAGTCTGATCAGAGTGTTAGCTGTCCGCATGGAGGTAGTTTAGACCCTAAGCTACCCTTTGAGCACTTAACGAAGAGTCTGTTAAAACTGGGCGGATGCCCAGGCTGATCTGAGTCTGCGCTGGGCGCACAACCACATTGTTGGTTTTCTCGTGTCGCGGCTCAAATTATTTTGTCTTGATGATTCCCGAGATTAACAAAGGCAACTGGTATGCATCTGGTTGGCTACTGAGTACTGCAAATACTTTTGGAAACGTGATTTTTGGACGTTTGGAACAACTACAGTCAACTCTTGATATCTCAAACTCAAAGTTCTTTCCAAATTATTGACATCTCACCCAGATAATTTACTTTGAGATATCAGTGGAGTCGAAATGTAAATAAAAATAGGGTTTGGAACAACTACAGTCAACTCTTGATATCTCAAACTCAAAGTTCTTCCTAAATTATTGATATCTCATCCAGATAATTTACATTGAGATATCAGTAGTTCGAGATAAGAGGAGTCGAAATGTAAATAAAAATAGGGTACATGTATGTGTCCAAACATTTTTCTTAGAAGTAAGAGGTATTTTGGGATATCAGTGTTCGAGATGTATAAACCTTTTTTCATGTATAGTGTGATATTTTTTTCCTGTTATAAATGTTTTGTATATCTTTGTTTAGATCCTCTTCTCACTGATTCTCAAGAAAGTGTAACGAATGGCGTCATGGCTTTAAACGCATGTATAATTTGTTATGAGTTGTCGATAAAATCAAATAAGTGCATGCTCTGAAGTTTCTGCCACTACCTAAAACATATTAGTTTTTATATTGATTCAAATACACGGAAATAACAACATGGTCATACCTGATACTGAAGGACCCCCCCCCCACCCCCACCCCTATTTTTTGCATGTCATAATTAAAGATGTCAATATTTACTTTCAATTCATTTGAAGACTTTCGGCGTGAAGCAGGTAGTCTTGACTTAGAAAGGTTGCTTTTATCGAATCCTTTTGACTAGTGATAAATGGGTATACTTTGAAACACAATGGTTTGTTTAACTCATGACCGTTTCTTGTCAATGAGTTTTGTGTATTCTACGAGTCCAAGCATTAACAATGCATTCCAAAGTTTCGGATGAGGCTAAACAAGGTTTATTTTTTTCACCAAGGAGGTCATAATCAATTACCCTGACTGACAGGCCATAAATATTTTTTTACTATCTATTAAATTCAAATTTGTTTTGACGCGCCCTTAGTATTCTGAAAAACGTAATTTTTCAAGTGTATTTACGAATCAAGCCAGTCACCCAGTATATAAACAAGAAAGAAACCTATTGCCTGCCGTGGAAGGGAGACAACCCCTACTGGTCATTGGACAACTATCGTAACCCTTAACGAATGTGCTTCGTAGAAAATAAGCTTCACGTTTCATAAAATTATTTTACGCGACGTATTATACGGGACAGTTATTCTGAGTAGTACAGGAATGCACCCAGCAAGAAGCTTATACACTCTTAAAAAGGGCACATTGTCTTATTCATTCAAAAATGTACACATGAACGGCCAATCAGAAGCTGCAAAAAAATGAAAACATTACAAAAATGCTTATCTACAATAAGCACCCTTTTTTGAATTTTACATATTATGATTTCATAAATCAACAAAATATTCGTTTTAGTATTTTAATACCTACTTCTTAAGCCGAATTTGATATGTCCATATATGCACTAAATATTTTCCACTGATTGTAATGGGCAATTAAAGTCAAACACTGATGCACTGTGGTCTATTTTTAGGCAGTAAATCGACGTTCGAGCTGCCCCGTATAATACAGAAATGTGTCCCGTAAAATACAGTTACATTTAATAGCAGTTCTTTAAAGAAAAAAAATCGTTCCGACAAACCTGAGGATTAGAAATTATGTTTTAATTAAATTATATTATATGTTCTTTATTCTCTTCCCTAGACTGAGTAATCTGCTCTCTTTATCTGTATTACTAATTTTAATTTGTTTTCTTGGAAAATTTGGTCAAATTTCAAGTCTACAAAAATAAATTGCCTAATTCGCATTTTATATGGCGCTAGAAATGATGTTCTTCTGCGGTTTAATTGTCTATAAGTGTTATGTAAGTGTTATTGTTATCACAAATTGGATATTTTCTTAGTGGGAAGACTGGGGAAATCGTGCCATCAAATATAACATTAATGTCCTGTAAAATACAAATTGAAAACAAGTTTCACTGCCTTAATAAAATGATTTTATGGTAATATTTTGCTTGACTTTTCGATGCATGTATCTTGAAGTAGTCTTGGCGTAAAGTCTCATATTACAACTATTGAGATTTCAAGTTTTTCTATTTACGAGGGAGGATTGATAAGTCCTGAGCCTCACCATGTTTGAAACCTTTAGATTAATTGGATCTGAGTAATTTATTTTTGGATGACACTTCACCTTTTACAGTTACCCCCACGAGTGCACTGTATAACTCTTTGACCGACCATAACTTTAGCAGAGTCAACCATTTTGCAATTGTTTTTGCAAATATATGTCCTACAGCATCCCGGTAATTGATGATATTGCAAATATAAATTTATTCCTTTCCAGAATGAAAAGCAAAATTTTAATTTTCAGGAAGTGTCTATTTTGAGAGTTTCTGCAGATAGTGCATAATCGGAGTCGCATGCTCTGCGTGCTAAGAATTGGATATCTTTTAACTTTTTTTGACGAAAATTATGTAAGATTTCAGAGTTCATTTGTGTGGAAACATTGTTTGATTTTGCCCACAATGTTCCTAACAAACACAAAATTAGGATATGGGTATCGAAATTTTGGGGTTGCAATATTTAAGGGTTGACGGTAAAGCAACCAGAGGCCAAAGTATTTCGCATTTCCATCAAACCATTTACCACTCATTATACACTTGCATTTAATAAAACAAGAACCGTTTAAATCTTGTAGAATGTGAGGAATGTTTTTTTCAAAGAAATGCAAGACAAATAGATTCTAATTGTTATTTTAAAATTATCCCACCCCTCTTGTGTTTAAGGCGCTGTAAAAAGTTTGCCAAAAAATGTTGAAACTTCCACCGAAAGCTAGTGAATGACAACTAATTACATTCGCGGTAAGCATCTATGCGCAGATTCGCTAGAAGTATCCTAGGCTCAGAACTTATCAATCATCCCTCGTAAGAACTGAGAGAAAGAACTCGAAATGCAAAGCAGTTCTGCTGATATAACAGGCTGACAAATTGTAACGCAAACACTTCTCTGTGGCTAAACATAGAACTTGTTTATGTAACAATACCGCATTTAGCCATTTATGTTAATATTTGTATCTAAACACAAACAATTCACTGTCACATTTTAAGATCGCGTAGTTTACAGGACAGTACAGAAGACATGAATAGCAGTGTAACCATTCTAGATGCTCTATAAAGCATATACGTTTTATACAGACAGGCTGAAGTTTTAGTACAAACAGTATTTTATTTGTACATGTATAAGTAATATTTTGACATTATTAGATAGGCAATACAAACAAGAATACAATATACAAAAGGGATTCAGAAAGAAGTCATTTGACTTGTTTAAATCTGTATCCCAAAATTGCAAACATTATCAAACAACATACAAGTGATTTGAAATATTATACTGTGAAATACTAAAATTGATAAACAGAAAATTGTTTGGTATCATTCTTCATACTCATGTTCATGTTGTTCCGCGGGGGATGGAACCTTAAGAAATAAATCAATCCTGAAGCACCAAGTAGGCTGTATACATTTACAGAAATCACAAAAAGTGGGTCAAGTTTAGGGGAAAATTCATTATTTTATGTCATTACTGATACACAACATACATTAAGAAATAATGTACGAATAAAAAGCAAAGTTATTTTTGCAGTCACAGATTTAGCTTTAAATGGCACAAAAACCGCCGCTATCATGTGTCATCTGCATCTCAATGCATTGCCACGAAATGCCGCTTGGGGACCAGCGACACAGGTACACGTGGCGGAACCAATGTCCAGACAAGCGTGCACCTGCTGTTGCGGTCCCCACATCACTACTGACCGAGATGCGCATGGCACATATCAAGCGAAGCTCAAAGAGTATCATAAGTGCAATATCACCTTGCTAAGGTTTGAAGAAATAGTGTAAGCAGATTTCTCATCTTGACTACAAAACTTTTGTGCTGTTGCAAGAATATTTAGATACGAACATTTATATACTGAAAGGATTTAAAAACTTCCACCCATTAATTTTGAATATCTCGGAAACAAATGCAGCTACTTCCTCCGAATTTTTACAACATATATATTCTCTAATACCTGATTATGTCCATATCTCGAATTTGAAATCGTTCAACCGAATCGATCAGGAATAAGCACGTGCTCCACGTATTTTTAGTGCAGTTTACATACAGATGGATAACTTCATGTATACAGTTTTCTGATGACATATTGCTCTCACAATATCAAATTGAATTTTAAAAGTTTGAACTCGGTCTGTGGCTTCATTTGGCCTACCGCACCTAAATATCGATAACAGGTGCAGAAGTTTGGGCCAGCTAAATTATGAAATTTCAAAACCTGACGTCGCGCTATAATTTTATGCGTTAATTATGGCAACTTTCAATCTCAGATGACGTGCACGGTTTACAGGAAGCTCAAAAGACCGTTAGAAAAGCACCATTCGAAATTAACAACCAGAGGTCATGACGTTAACTTACGTCGACGCCGTCCCCGTAGTAGGTTTTGCGTGACAGCATCAACTGCAATGATAATTGCAAATTAACGTGAATAACGTGACAATATTAACACAGTATTATATCATCTAAAAGAGTGTTACATAAGCCAACGCCGTCTTTGTCTTATGCGTTTCAAAGCCGTAACGCGCTTTTACTGACGTCATTTAAGTACAGGATACGAATAAACTGCGTAATCTTTAAATTTGAGAAGTTCCGAGCATTTTGTCATAAAATATCTAACACTGTCACAAGTGAAATAATCAGCAGCCAGCAATAAAAAGTGGAAGTTTTTAAAACCTTTCAGTATATATATATAACAGTTTACAAAGCTTTCGAAACATAGTGGTCGGGTCTGTTCCTATAGTGTTTCGCATGCTCTGCAAATTGTACAACTGTGTAACGTAATCATACAATAATTTGTAAGTATAAATGTGTACAGAATTTTATTGATTAAAATAATGATATAGCAGACTGTAAATTTTGCGAGCCATTTTAATAAGGCCTACAACAAAGAAATATTTGTAAGCTCTCACAAGAACATTTGTTTATGCATTTACATATATAACGATTTACAAGGCTTGCAAAAATAATCAATTAGGTCTGTCCTTATTTCGCATGCTCTGCAAATAGTAAAATTATGTTGCACAATCATGCATCATGAAATACTTATAAACTATAATGCATGCAGAAGTTTGGAAATCTCAGAGATATTACTTTCACAACAGAGTGGAACTTTCAAAGGTTCTTAAGGTTTGTAAAGATACGCAGTCATTTGGGCTTTTAGTCGCTATCCAAGTAGAGGGCGCATTTTAAGTTGTACAGGGGAGAGGGGCAGGGGCTGAGTGAGGGCCCGGGTGAGTGATATACCCATCTGAAAGTAAGTTCATTCTGGGTGTGCCATGCTCCTTATTTCTACAATAGTAAGAATGCCACTTACCAATGCCCTGGAACAAACTGACTGTGGAGACGACAAGAGTGACTAGAACTACATTTTCCATAGTCTTTTTTGTTTGTTTGTTTATCCTTGCACACAGCAGTGTTATTTGACTATGATGGTTCTAAGATGCGCAGCTGGAATCCTTATATAATAATTCGTCTGCAACAGCTTATTAAACCCAAGCCGAAGGCATTTATTTTAAAATTTTCAATTAATTACCCTACCCACTAGCGTCAACATTAATGCGTAAATAAATTATTATATTGTCAGACTGATAGTTAATGATAAATATCCTGATCTGTCTTTAAATTTCAGACAGGCTATGAATTTAAGACTAGGGACGGACGAACGGCGCCCTGTTACTGCGGCTATGGATACGTTCCGCTGAGGTGCGGGGTTAACGTCGTTAGAACTAAAATACATACACAAATTTAAGATTTTTGTAAGACATGCTGTGCCGTCTCAAAGGATTATTTATAAGCCTAACACCCTGGGGCTGTTATGAAATAAGGCGAAACTTTTCGGGATTTCATAGCAAACATTACTAACCGTCTAAAAATGGCTTCCTTCAGCAAAAGGCCACATGTGCTATGGATCATCTTTCCTTGAGCTTGCGGTATTTGCAGTCAACGCTATACGTGTGCGTATGATGTTACACAAAATGTACTATAAAATTCAGACACATAATATGATTTGCCTATTCAAATTTATTGCAACGTTCGCAGTATATAAGAGTTCAGTAAATACCATATTCCTTTGTTTCTTTCCCTTCTCAAACAATCCCCAAAATTCAGAAGGGAAAAACGCTTCAACGCAGAATTTCATAAGACTGACCAAGATATTTGGGGTCATACTAGAGATAGAAAACTCCTCCTTATAGCCGAATGATTTCGGTATGTCGTCGTATTCGGAATCATCTTTCCTTGAACTTGCGGTATACTTGCAGTCAACGCTATACATGTTCTCAATATTCGAACGGAATACCAGCGCAAACAGTGATCGGACTGTTCTGCTCAGGTCTGCACTATTTAAGGCGTTAGAGTTAGGGGATAACTGTATTCAAAATTGTCATTTGGGGAGGTAAATCGTCGGTTTTATGGTCGGAAATTTTGTTTTACGGCGACGCGCCAGCGGAGCCATAAAACGGAATTTGCGACCATAAAACCGACGATTTACCTCCCAAAATGACAATTTTCAATATAGTTATCCCCATTCTAATGCACTTTTACACATTTTCACCTTTCAAAGTGTACTTCTTTGCTCTTATTGCAAGCGCTTTCAGCAGCATAAAACCACACGTCAGCCAATGAGAAGCGACGTTTTATAATGACGTCGGGTTTGCGACAGTATATCGCAGAATATACTGTCGCAAATTTTTGACGTCATCCAATCAGACGTCGCGTTACATACGTAAGTGCATTTGAATGCATCTTCATGTTTCTCTGTCAATTTTGTGACTTCGATCACATGTGCACGCACACACGCACGCACGCAAAATCCTTAGCAAACTGGGCCCAGTTGTTCAAAGCACCGTTAGCCTAACGAGCTTGTTTAGAGGTCAACGCGTTAAGTGCTATACGACTTTATAATCAAATTCACTGATCTTTTTTGTTGAAAAAATGTGAGAAGCTTCTCACATTTTATCAACAAAAAAATATTGGCATATTTGAGATATTAACGTTTGAAATCAACTGATGGTAATGTGCACAAACCGTGGTGAATGTAGAATAATCAGTTTCTGGTGCCAGAAGGAATGTATGGAAATGAAACTGGTCATTTCTTGTGGAATGATGCATATTTTTTATCAAACTACACCATGTGGTTAAGACTTATGAGCAATTTCAATCACTGACTACAGCGGAAGGACAAATAGACTGATGGACTTGCACAGCGATTAAAGTGCACACCTGTGGGTCGTGCAATACTGTTTAGACTTTCGTCACCTTTTTGCATGCCGGTGGCTGGACAATGTTAAAATACACAAGTGTACAAAATTTGAACCATATATACCACGGGGTTCAAGAGTTATGAGCATTTTCACTACTTGACCGTAAATTTTCAACTCGTGCTCAGCAAAGCCTCGTCCATCAAAAAAGACGGTTATGCATGCGAGTCGTTAGATAATATTGCCATGTATAAGTATGCAACATTTTATCAAAATATAGAATGCGGTTCAAGAGTTATAAGTGTTTTCGCTAACTGATAACGGACGGACAGACGGACGGACTCACACAGTGATTATAGTGCAAACCTGCTGGTTGTGCAATACGTTTTCCATACCAGTGGCTGGGCAATGTTAAATTACATAAGTATACAAAATTTGAAGCAAATATACCCAGCGGTCCAAGAGTTATGAGCATTTTCAATAAAAGAGCTTGACCGGCCAAATTGATGCTCGGTGAAGCCTCGTCACTGTTTTGCATACCAGTGGCTGGGCAATGTTAAATTACATAAGTATACAAAATTTGAAGCAAATATACCGAGCGGTCCAAGAGTTATGAGCATTTTCAATAAAAGAGCTCGACCGGCCAAATTGATGCTCGGTGAAGCCTCGTCACTGTTTTGCATGCCGGTGGCTTGACTATGTTAAAATACATAAGCATACATAATTTGAACCATATTTACCACGGTGTTCAAGAGTTATGCGCATTTTCAGTAGTTGGCCGTAAATTTTCAACTTGTGCTGCTAACTGATAACGGACGGACGAATGGACGGACTCACACAGTGATTATAGTGCCAACCTGCGGGTTGTGCAATTTTAACGAATCGTTAACTAACGACATTGTTAGTTTGGAACAACCGGGCCCTGGAATCTATCCTTGAAAGAGAGAATTTGTTCCTCACAAAGGAAATTGTTACGAATACGTAAATGGCTCATACATAGATTTTTTTTTTAATTTTGCACAGGGTCGCAAGTTCACGTGTTACATCGAATTGTACAATAAAAAAGATGGGTCACCGAGTTCGTTTAGTCGCTTGATCAGATTGAAAAACATGAAATTTTGAGGCCGTTTCCATTGAAGGCAATGGGAACGCGATGAAAAAAAAACTAAGATTTTAAAATTTAAACGTACACAGCTTGTTTACCACTGCATAGATTTTTTTCAAAAACTGATATTTTATGTCACAGGATCTGTCAATTAAAATGAGATAAGAAAAGTCCTTGCCTACCTAGTTCGTTTTTGAAGTAGCGCTTGATAAGCAAGCATAGTTCTGTATAAATTTACGCCATTTCGCGACGTTATTCATAAGCGACGTTGCAGTCGTTTACTGGCGACGTTATAAGACAAGCTAAGACCATTATGAGAATACGGAAAGATGAAGACTACATGTAATAGGGTTCTCATGATGAATGCCTTAAGCTTCGTTCACAGGGGCAAAATTTCTGTGACAAAGTAGGTTTGGAAGAGAAAAATTTGCTTGTGTGAATGAAAAATATGCCATATTTTCATTGCCAAATTTATATGGTAAACAAACAAAATTTGTCCGTGGAAACAGAAAATTTGCCATAGAATATGTAACAAGGAAACTAGCTATGGAGATAATCACAGAAAACTTTGCTCATAATCAAATGGGTTTGATTTTGAACAAAGTATATTTAACAAAGAAAATGTGGCACAGCTGGTCGTTCACACGGGCAAAGTTTATTTGTCCAGGTAACCTTGACGAATAATGTTCGATCGTGTGAATACAGCAGCAAATATTGCCTTGCCAAAGTTTACTTGACAAAAATTCCATGCCACATTTTCTTTAACAAATAATTTGCCCCGTGTTAACGCAAAATGTTTAGCAAACTTTCTTTGTTAAAGATTCTGAGACAAAGAAACTTTGGTGGCGTGTACGAGGCTTAAGTGAAAGAATTTATTTTTCAGACTCTGGTAAACAAAAATAAGTAAAAATTGCAAGCACACTTCTAACAGTAATATACAAGAATGAGCCGTAAATAAAAAAACTGCGTTACCCTAAATCACGAAATGCGCCGTGCCATGATAAAATGGGTTTTTTAGGCCATATACGGTCAGCGGAAGTTCAGATCAGTGTGCGCACCCGCCCAACCTGACCAGGGCCTTTGTTGTCCTCTGGTAAAATGATTCCGTGAGGAACAGCGAAGATATTTATTAGTCTGTGCGTATGCGCAGGCTGATCTGTGTGCATGTATCATATTACTGGCGACTCGTGTTCTGTCGGTGTGGCTCATGGTAATTACTTTTGGACAGTATTTCAGTCATATCGGGTTGATGGTAAGTTACAAGATAAACTTCCAAATCCACCGTCGGCGGGATAGGTAAAGGTAAAGACTTCTTGTAGCGTAGTATGAGGTCCACTATATCTTTGGCAATGGCATGCGACAAGTGGGAGAAATATTTTATCATTCTTATTTTGTAATCAAAATAAAAAATTTGATGTCCAGAAAGGATATGTGATTAAATCGAAAAAAATCGGCATAATAATAAATATAACATTCCGATCCCATAAAACTCTAAAATCAGCTGGCATACATTTACTTGGTTTATAAATTATTGCGGATGCGCAATCCCACCGGCGCCGTGGACGTACGGTTATGACGCAGACGGTTGCGGGTTCGAATCCGGATTCAGCCAGCTAGCGACTGGAAAAGTCTCTTTGTCAAGCCATCAGTAAATGGGAAGCTTTATCAAATCAGGGAAGGATAACGCAGGAAAGGAGAAAGATGGGCTCCGCCTTTCATATGTGTGTCTGGAAAGTCCTGTGAGCCATGAAAGCAGGGAGGGAACATGTATTCCGGCCAGCCTTAAATTGTTACACACATGAAACTCTGTCAGTCTGCCCTCTCTCTCTCTCTCATTAATTTTGTTTGAATACACTTATGTTGATGAAATAACTTCAATATAAAAAAAGAACATTGCAATATCAGGAAAGGGCTTAAATAAACAATGACAACAATTCCGACTTCCCCATGTTTGACGTTATTAATGAATGTCCAATGGGGCCGCCATATTGAAAATTACACTGACTAGGAAGTATTTCGTGACGTAACGTCCTTCGCGACGCACGTAATTAATTGCGCCAGTCATTTACGTATTCTTGACCTTAAGGGTAGACTCCCACTCAGAAAGACACCGTGGTCGAGTGGTGAGAGACGTTCGGTTATGGTGCAGAAGGTCATGAGTTCGAATCCGGACTTGGGTCAGCTACCGACTCGGAACCCCTCTCTGTCAACCAAGATATGGGTATCTTTTTCGAATTTGAGAAGGATAAGGCAGCGAAAGAAGAGGGATGGGCTACGCCTTATATATGCTTTTCCCAAAAAACAGTGGGCTTCTAACCCCCACTGCCCCCTACGGCCACTAGGCTATTGGAAACCTTTACGTACTGAGAAAACAAGCAACAACTGCTTCTGGCTTTCTAATTCTTACATGTGACTTTTGACTTCTAATTTCCAACTTCTTACTTCCGATTTACGACTCCTTATAAGGAAATAAGAAGTCGATAGTCGGAAGTAAGCAGCGGAAAGTGAGCGTAGGACACCGTTGGAAAAAAAACACAGACTTAGAAAAAACAAGTAAAGAAGCTGGAACTAAGCTTATATACTGAAAGGATTTAAAAACTTCCACCCATTAATTTTGAATATCTCAAAAATAAATGCAGCTACGCCCACCAAAATTTTACAGCATATATATTCTATTATACCTGATTCTATCAATATACGGAATTTAAAATCGTTCAACCGAATCGGTCAGGAACAAGCACGTGCTCCTCGTGTTCTTAGTACCGTTTACATAATGATGAATAGCTTCATGTATACAGTTTTCTGATGAAACATTGCTCTTACGATATCAAATTGAATTTTAAAAATTTGAACTCGGTCAGTGGCTTTATTTAGCCTACCGCGCCTAAATATCGCAAACAGGCACAGAGTTGTGGGCCAGATAAATGCTGAAATTTCAAAAAGTGACGTCGCGGTACAATTTTATGCGTTAATTACGGCAATTTACAATCTCAGACGACGTGCACTGTTTACAGGAAGCTAACAAGACCGTCAGAAAAGCACCTAACCCATTTTGAAAACCAAAGGACATGACGTTAACTAACGTCGACGCCGTGTCCGTAATAGGCTTTGCGCGACAGCATCATCCGCAGTGCTTGCAAATCAACGTTGATGAGGCCACAATATTAAGACAGTAAGTAGTGGTCGAAAGAGTGTTGCATAAGATAACGCCGGCATCGCCTTATGCATTTCAGTGACGTAACGCTCTTTTACTGACGTCATTTAGGTAACTGATACAAATAAACTGCGTAATCTTTAAATTTGATAAGTTTCAAGCATTTTGTCGTTAAATAGTAAACACTGTCATGAGTAAACAGATCAGCAGCCAGCAATAAAAAGTGGAAGTTTTTAAATCCTTTCAGTATATTTAAGAGACCCTCTCGCTTAACTTAAAGATACTTCTTTTTGCGCTTACGTTACTAACCGATAAAGGTGTTTCATTTATCAATGATCACCCCTCGTACATCTTGCAGTGAATTATTGAGTAATGACTCCTTGTTCGTCAGTCATTAGTACATGTAAACTGGCTTATCACGAGCGCTCCTAAGATGACCTTCACAACCGACCTCCTAACGGTGAATTTTTACTCAAAAATTCACTACTGGTGCTGATTTATTCGAATTTCTTAACAAATATAGACAGCTGTACAAATGAACACAACCCTAGAAATACAAAATCAAGATCAACATTCAAAAGTTTTCGCCTTGAAACGGGCAATTGCTAAACCTCGTCGGTCGGGGTGGGGCCCTAACACCTGTTTTAAGTGCGCAAGCTCGCTTTCCAAGAAAAAGTAGGCGGTCCGTCACCGTATCGACTCAAAAAATGACAATCATTATCAAGAGGATAAAACATTCTTTTCCGTGTTTTAACCTTTGTCAAGCTCGAGTGTATTAATGTGTTGCAGCCCGAACCACGCAGCGGTGAGGGTTGCAACATGTTAATACACGAGGGCTTGGGCAAACGTTCAAACACAGGAAGAGAATGTTTTATCGTCATTGTTATATACCTTCTTACGGACGCTATATTGATTCCAGAAATCTGCAGACGACACGAAAGCGGGCTTTATTGATGTTTAAGCCATGGCGCACCCGTGTTTTAACAGTGTTGAAGCCCTGTGTCAGCGATTCTGTCGCATTGCGACAATTAAAAAAAGAAGGAAACCAACGGGAAAAGCTGTCGATTACAACACGGCTGTTTTCTATAGTAAAGTCTCATTAGGTATATGACAATGAAAATTAAATTACACCTAAGCGTACTTCAATTCCTTAAGAGTAATGCCATTTTTTTCGAATTCTGTTGCTTCCCCCTAAAGTGTACCCAGCGGGCACATGACATCGAAATGACATCGTACTGACGTCGTTGCAACGTCGTTGCGTCGCTAAGACGTCAGGATGACATCAGTCGAAAGCCATGTGCCCGCTGGATATCTATTTCCCTTAAAAATTAGTTTTTATTTGTCACTCTAAAAATTTATTGTAACCCATTTTTTGTTAAAACAACTTGCAAATTCCCAACGCAAGCAATGTGAGGATTTACCTTATCCGTTAATCAGATATATCCCCCAAACTATTGCAATATTCCACTCAGGCCTCCGTTTCCCCTAATCCATCTGCGCAAAACAACTTCTCCAGAACAAGAGCCTTAAGGCCTTCCTCATGCCGCTTATATAGGAAATCACGCAACATGCCGGAATCAGCACCCCACATGACGAATTCCAACTCCAAACGCTACGAATTTCAACACCCTACACGTTGCCCAGGACGTTGTTAGAATATTGGGACCCAACGCTTCGATTGATGATTCCAACAAGTTGGGCGTTGGGTGTCACTGAAAATGGCGAGTAAATCACAAAAATAAATAAGTAAATATTAGTTACACATTTTAGAAATACGTGTACCTCAGCTTACTTAAGAATATATCAATTTTGTAAAACTTCTTGTTGGCTTTAAAAGCTCCCGCCGATATACTTCTACACAGTCAGTGGTTTTACTATAAACAGAAATAGAGATGTTTGAAGTCAACTCGGCGCACAAAGTACACTAAGAACAATACCAATTATAGCTCTTATACTAAGAACAGGTCTGATGCGGAACTGCCAAGTCCACTTTTTGCTAAGGTTGACTGCCCATTTTAGCACAATGTAAACCTATTCTGCTACAGCTGACTGCTTATGCCAGATATAATACCTTATCATAGCGGCTTTAATATTGACAGAAGCCATCTCTGCAGCAGATGCCATTGTAAACCTAAATTAAGTTGATTTTACCAGAAGCTCCACTGATTTGACTATCATCAATTTGGCACAAAGGGGCTGGCAGAATAGGAAATACTATTGCTGTCCCTGAACAGTCTGGTCTTGGTCTACAGTGTTTGCCCAGACATTCCTGTCCCAATATTTAGTGAGGTGGTGCAAGTTTTATAGATCATTTTGGAACTTTATTTGCTTGTAAGACCACATTCACACCTGTGTTTTTATATCACTTTGAGTAAAAATCCAAGTATATGCATGTACATGGTAAACAGTAAAATGAATAAGATGAAGAGGGAAAGATATCAAAATCCAATTATGACTATGCAAAGAGATATATTGATGAGCATCAGTTCTGCAAAGCCTATACTGTCATGGCGAAAGCCAGTCAACAAGTTCTTATAAATAGTTTGAAAACTGTTTCTCAAGACCTTCAGTATTGCATATGTCCTTTATTCAAGGTCTTCTGAATAGCTGCCTTTAGGTCCAGTTTCCACACAAATATCTAGTTTTAGTTAAGAAACCAGTTCAAATATTTCAACAGTAGAGTAATAGCATTGGAATCATGAAGTTCAGAATTTGGCCTTTTTAAGGAGTCATAGGATGCATGGCTTCTCAGCATGTATTTACGCACAATTAGCCAGGTAAGAGATTTTGAACAGTGCATTGATTGCACATGCATAGTATGCTAAATCAGACAGGTGTGACATCCCTTATTCAGTGAATAAACCTTACCACCACTGAACTAGAAAGTGTAAACAGTTTTTAAAATTCGTAGAAGACCTATAGTTATGACCAAGTAGGGGACATATCCACAATGAAAATGATTTGAAACTTAAGAAAAATGTGTGGCACTACAATACATACATATTTTCGAATTGTATGAGGAATCCTCGAGTTGCCTGAAGATCATTTGGATATTGCTCGGGTTTATCCAAATTATTATGCCGTAAATCAACGAGCTAAAATGAGCCGCGACACGAGAAAACCAACAATGTGGTCGTCTGCCCAGCGCAGACTCAGATCAGCCTGGAGATCCACCCAGTTTTATCAGACTCTTCGTTCAGTCTTCAAATGGTAGCTAAGGGTCTAAGCTACCTCCATGCGGTCAGCGAAGGCTCTGATCAGACTGGGCGGATGCCCAGGCTGATCTGAGTCTGCGCTGGGCGCACAACCACATTGTTGGTTTTGTCGTGTCGCGGCTAATTAATGATGTTTTGTAAGTTTCATATATTTTCTAGTTTTGCTAAAGGTGCCTGAAGATCATCTGGACAATTGATTGATTGATTTGTTGCTTTACGTCCACGGTAAATAGCTACGGTCATGTCGGGACGGTCACTTTACCTAACCACACTTCCTAGGCAGGCTTAGACCTCCTAAGCGGTTAACCAGTGCTTAGTGCACATACTTTCGTCAGTAACTGACAAATGCTCTTGAATCAGCGGAAGGAGACACGAAAATCTGTGGCGAGACCGGGTATCGAACCCAGGGCCTCTGACTTATCAGTCAGGTGCCCTACCGATTGCACTCCAGTAATTGTTCCAAACGTGCCCATTGTCATTCCTCAGCGAGCTATAATGATGCAGCGAAAGTTTCATATATTTTCTAGTTTTGCTAAAGGTGCCGGTATTCTATGTATATGGTTAGACCTGACAATCTCTTTCTTGCATGCCTTGTAAATCTTCCTTGGTCTGTGCGGTGTGATTCTTATGTTAACCTCTTCATTCAGCAAAGTACTGTCTTCTGTATGTCTTGGGTCTGTATAAGATTTAAAAGTGTGGGGTCCTTCTGCTGAGATACTGTCGGCTTAATTTCTGAAGTCCAAACGACATCAACTGATAGTAGTGGGATATCACGAGGACAGAACTATTCCTCACATTCACATAGTAATGGTCAGTGTGATAGAGTCTTAGACGATGGTTTAAAAACTCAGTTAGGTTCAATTGACATGAAGCTGAAGCAACTTGAAATGAATCTGTTTCAAAATCTGTACTTAATGACTATGAATAGTTCGCAGGTTTACTTGCAACTTCAAAACCACACTTGTATGGTGCAAAACATTCAAGCGCAACAAATGGCGGCCTTTAATAATATCGTTACTCATCACTCCCAGCCTGGGCCTTCCACATCCTACTATAATCCAGCCTTCTCCAACTGGGCGCCGCAGATGAAACCATGTACAAACAGTTCAAACTGTGTGTATCCAACGCAGTTTCAACCTGCTTTTCAGCCTCCAACCCAGTTCCAGCATGGGAACCCATTGTCAACACAGTTACAGCCTTCTTCCCACCTACGGCCAGTCTTTGACAGCCACATCCCTTATCCGCCCCAGCCTCAGACTGGGATTCAACCTTCTACTCCAGTTCAACATGTGAACCCTTTCTCAACACAGTTACAGCCTTCTCTCCATCCTCGGCCAGTCATCGACAGCCACATTCCTTATCCGCCCCAGTCTCAGCCTGGGATTCAATCTACAGCTTCGTTTCAACCTGCGGGGAAACCATTTTCAATACAGTTACAGCCTTCATCTCATCCTCGGCCAGTCTTTGACAGCCACATCCCTTATCCGCCCCAGCCTCAGCCTGGGATTCAACCTTCAACTGCGGTTCAACCTGCTGGGAACCCACTCTCAACACAGTTACAGCCTTCTTACCTGCGGCCAGTCATCGACAGCCACATTCCTCATCTGCCCCAGTCTCAGCCTGGGATTCAATCTTCAGCTTCGTTTCAACCTGCGGGGAAACCATTCGCAACACAGTTACAGCCATCACTCCATCCTCGGCCAGTCTTTGACAGCCACATACCTCATGCGCCTCAGTCTCAGCCGGGAGTACAATCTTCAGTTTCGTTTCAATCTTCGGGGAAACCATCCTCAACACAGTTACAACCGTCACTTCATCCTCGGCCAGTCTTTGACAGCCACATCCCTCATTCGCCCCAGTCTCAGCCTGGGATTCAAGCGTCAACTCCATTACAACCTGATGGGAATCCGTTCTCAACACAGTTACAGCCTTCTTTCCATCCTAGGCTAGTCTTAGACTGCCACACCCCTCATCTGTCCCAGCCTCAGACTGGGATTCAATCTCCAATTCCGTTTCAACCTGCTTCTCATCTTCAACCTGCCTATGACAGTCGTATTCCTCCGCCTAGTCTTCCGATGGTTCCTATCGCAGCCACTTCAGGTCTTGGGGGTACAGGGACTGGTCACTATGGTACATCTGGGTCAATTGTACAAGGAGTAAATCCTGGCAAACAGAGGCCCATGGATGCAGATAAATCCAATTCTAGATGTCAGATATACACCACCAATAGAGGTAGGAGTCGTACTACAAATACGTCCGGTTTGGGAAGAAATGCTATTACGGATCATACCGGCCAAGATGAACCCAGGCCTGCTGGGGGTGACGACTGTCTCGCCCAACAATCTTTAAAGCCACCTACAAATCAAAGGGCTGGGACTCCCTCTTTGCAGCTTTCCGGAAAAGACAATATCCCCTCTCCAAGGCAGTCAACTGAAAACCCCCCCTCTGACGAGGTGACAGTTATGGACCCGAGTACGCCTGTTATTCGCGACGAGAATAGCTACGAATCGGAAGAACTGAGTGTGGAAAACAGTACTTCTGCTTCTCACAGTGGCTCAAATGAAATAGCATCTCTACCACAGTCAAACGCAACTCCGTCTTTTTTATGCGACCCGAGCCTCAACAAAGAGCCCCCAGACCCAGTGCCTCCCACAGAAAGACAGTAGACATTGTTTCTTTCAACGTTGAAGGGGTGAAGGGGAATGCAGCAACACTGATAAGTCAAGCTAGTCGTGACAGAGTTATTTGTCTCCAGGAAACATGGCTATGGTCATTTGAAAGTGATGTTATAGACAACTTGGTGCCAAACTATTGCTCATACGTACGCTGTAGTGATATGAATGACAATATATCAAACTTCCAAGTGCCCAGAGGGAAAGGAGGAATTGCAATCATGTGGCCAAAAGCTTGGTCGAATTGTATCAGGCGCCTGGAGGATGGAAATGAGAGAGTACAAGCCGTTGAACTGGTGACTGCTGACATCAGTCTGTGTATAATAAATGCATACCTTCCCACACTCAATCTTCCGTCATCCCGAGACAGCTACATGGAGATGCTGGACGTGGTATATGGCATTACCTCAAGATACTCTGGTACTCATAAAATTGTTTTGTGTGGCGATCTGAATGGCTCCCTTCTACCAACCCGCTCGAACCCTCACGACTCTATGCTTAAGGATTTTGTTGCTGAACAACAGCTGTTTCTGGACACCAGAATGGGCGATTCACCTACTTTCTTTGGTTACGGAGGGGGGTCATCACAGATAGACTATATTCTGACTAGTGATCAGTCGTTATTGCGGAATGTCTGCGTCGGAGAGTATTCCCCGATAAATATGTCCTCGCATGTCAGTGTGACTGCTACTCTGAATATAAATCAAGATAAATTATGTGGTACAAGTAGAAATAAGTCATTTAGAAAAGTTACAAAATTCTATTGGGAAAAAGTAGATGAAAATCAGTATCAATGTCTCTTGGAGAGATTACTGCAAACCTCAGACAGTACGTGTGAGCCGGTTGACCAACTCATCCAAATCCTGAAGGCAGCCAGTAGAAGGACAGTTCCGAATAGATTGGTGAAGGTTAAGGGTCCAAAATTTAAACTGTCTCCTACAGTGAGACAGCTTGAATCTGAATGTAAAAGAATTTTCTATCTCTGGAAAAGCTCAGGATCTCCAGGCCCAGAACATCCTTTGACGATACAAAGAAAAATTTCCAAATATAATGTCAGAAAACAAATAAGAAGAGAATTCGCCAGTGCCAGGGACTCTTTCTACCATGAGCTCATGGAGAATCCCTCAAGTCAGTATTTCTACCGCCTTATACGAAGAAATCAGTCAGTTCGTCAAGGTCATCCTGTCTCCCTGATTGTTGGCAATGAAGAGGTTGGGGAAAGCCTGCAGCAGTGCATAGCTTTTGCAGCATATTTTGAGGATTTGGCTGTTCCCGATGCACACCCAAACTATGATCAGAGCTACTTGGACCTGTCCCTGTACCAGCTAGACTTAATACAAGAGATAGCCCGTCTGGATCCTGATCGGTTGCCTGTTATCAGTGAAAAGGAAGTACGCCAAGCCATCAGATCTCTGAATTCGGGTAAATCACCGGATGAGACGGGATTAACAGCGGAGCATCTAAAATATTCTGGAAACGTTCTGCTCCGTATTATAGCAGATATCTTTAACGACATTCTAAAAACGAAGAAGGTTCCAGATATATTTAAGTCTGGTATAATTACCCCGGTTCATAAGAAAGGGAAAGATCCTCGTAAGATGGATAACTACAGAGGCATTACGGTCTCTTCTATTCTTGGGAAGCTGTTTGAGTCTGTCATCCTGAACAAGCTTGATGAACTAAATGATGACCAATCCGGGTTGCAGTTCGGATTCACCCAGGGCCTGTCTCCCACAATGGCATCGTTGCTCTTGTCTGAATGTATTCTGGATTCTAAGCAGAAAAAGGAACCTCTCTACATTGCCGCCCTGGACACCCAGAAGGCATTTGATGTTGTCAGTCATCCCATCCTTATGAAGCTGCTATACCGTCAGAATATAAATTCACATTTGTGGGAGGTAATTGGGTCTATGTACAGAGGGCTTACCGCAAGAGTCAAGTGGGGTGGAGAGATGAGTCAGTCGTTCTCTGTTCTGCAGGGGGTGCGCCAGGGAGGGATTCTATCTACACATTTCTACAAGACTTTCCTTAATGACTTTCTCTTGGAGATGGAATCTAGATCTCTAGGGAAGTATATTGGTGACCTGTATGTGGGATGCCCGACCGTGGCTGATGATGTTCTCCTGGTGTCTTCCAGAGACGATGAACTGCAGCTAATGCTCAATCTTGCTTATATCAACTCACAGGAGAAGAGATATATTATTCACCCCCAAAAGAGTACAGCTTTACGACGTAATGTTAGTAAGAGTGTAAGAAACAATGAAATTATAACTACTTGGAGGCTAGGTTCAAAAGAGGTACGGGTTGAACCGAGGTTAATCCATCTTGGCCTGACTAGGGCAGAAAAATCAGAAACTTCCGTCAATATCACAGAAAGAATAAGTGCAGCCCGAAGGACCTTGTATGCCCTGATGAAAACTGGGGTTCATGGTACGAGTGGACTAAATCCGAAGATCTCCTTTAGGATATACCAGGTCTATGTGATTCCCAGGTTGTTGTATGGTCTGGAGACATTGTCGCTGACTGACACCCAAGTCGGTCAATTACAACGGTTTCACGTATCAACTCTGAAGAAACTACAATCGTTACCAGAGCGGACGGTCTCTTCGGCAGTACAGCTGCTGTTGGGCGCTCTTCCAATACAGGCCGAACTGCATAAGAGGCAGTTAAGTCTACTCCACTCCATTGCCCGTTCTAGAAATGAGAAGATAAAGGGGTTGATGGCTCGACAGCTGACACTTAAATGCCAGGGTAGTTTCTTTTGTAAGGTTGAATGCATCTTGGATATGTATAACCTTCCTCAGCCCTCTTGTCTTGAAAATTATACAAAGTTCTCCTGGAAAAAGATCACTCGTGAGTCAATATGTCAGTTCTGGACCCAGCGTTTGGTTGCAGATGCACAGACGAGGTCTACCCTGGTTAACTGTAATCTTACTTCGATGGCGGTGGGTGTTACTCATACAGTATGGGAACTAGCTGCAAACAACGTGCATGATATTAGAAGAAGTGTCACTAAAGTACGTATGATGACAGGAGTATATATGCTTCAGTCCACAAAAGCTAGATTCAATCAGTACAGTGTGGATGAGACCTGTCCGTTGTGTAGACTCGGCCCAGAAGATTTACCTCATGTTCTCCTTCGTTGCCCTGCTCTGGCTGAGATTAGAGACTCGTCATTGAAAGATATCAGGGTGTTCCTGGCTAGTCAGTTTGGTCAGCAATTCTGGGCATCACGATCAAGGACGGAGTTGGTGAAGATTCTGCTAGATAGTCACAACCTGATGAGCCTGCAGGGGGCCCGTGTTGCAGAGGAGGTCTTGTTGCAGCTGGAGGCTCTGAGTCGTAGGTACTGTTTCCGGTTGCATGCAAAAAGGTTGCAACTATACAGAAATTTGTCCAATTAAACCATATCCCCGATTTATCAATGTGGCCGCCACCACAAGTCTAACCTGTCTGTACATAGTGTGTATATAGCTGCTATTTCTGGATTTACCTACTTATGTGAAACAACAAATCAACAAATCAACGTAAAACATCTACCGGTCAACGACCTGGGTGCGCCATTCTACTGGCGGGATTTACAGAAACAGAAACAGAAGAAACAGTCGGCTGTTTCTTTCTCAGAAAGAGTAAAATACTTCCGTGGAATAAATAGAGGATCTTACATGAGTGCTCCTGTATTATTGAATTTATTAAACGAGTTGGGGAAAACGATAAGATGCGAGGCTATGCCGAGCATCTTATCGTTTTCCCCCAACGAGTTTAATAAATTCAATAATACAGGAGCACGAATGCAAGATTCTGTTTATCATGTGACACTAAAATTGCCTTTTATGAGCAAATTTTGCACTAAAACGTCACGATTTCGCCACTAGAAAATTCGATGTTTGCATGGACGTCAACGCATAACGTTACGACGTAATTTGCATATTTGATCCACTAGTGGATTATCGTTTATAATGCATGGCTTTATTACACTCTCAGATGCGACGTCATATGATAAACAAGGGTTCCGTTAGCACCAGCATGGCGGACAGAAGTAGCAGGGCAACTTGCATGTAATAGAACGAGACTGTCCAATCACCTGTTTCGTCCTTTAGCCAGGCTGAAATCGCTGTAATCAAAATATACGAGCCGCGACATGACAGAAACAAACACAGTGGCATGAACGCCCAGAAAAGACTCTTTGTTGTGCGCTTAAATGGTAGCTAAAGGTCTAAGCTAACTCTATTGAATACTCTAATCAGCCTTGGCACATGCCCAGGCTGATTTGAGTCTGCGCTAGGCGCACAGCCACATTGTTGGTTTTCTCGTGTTGCGGCTAATATTATGCTACAATGTTGTGAAAGAACATAATGATAAGTCAATATTGGGAATTGCAATGTACATTATTTAAACATAGCCTCATCATTCATCTGAGTACCCAGCAGGCATATGACGTCAAAATGAAGTCGATGCGACGTCATTACGTCGCATCGGCATCAACACGACGTCATTTCAACGCCATGTGCCTTCTGGGTAAAGTCATGCTGAAAGTCATCTTGAACAGGCTCGAATCCCAAACTGAAGAGATTATCGCTGAGAAACAGGCTGATTAAGAGCAGGAAGAAGCCTCAGAGAACAGACCTTCAACCTCAGTGTCCTCTGTAAAAGTACCTTCAACATCAGCAGATGAGCAATTAAAGTCCGTGCTATTTGCTTAAAGGTTAGCTATGGGTCTAAGCTACCTTCATGCCGACAGTGAGGACTCTGATCAGACTGGGCGGATACCCAAGCTGATCCGAGTTTTTCACGGCGTGCATGCGGCTTTGTTGGTTTGGGCGTGTCGCTGCTCATACCGGTATGTTACTATTTGTTAAAAGGCCCTTAATTTGGGGTCAGTAATACCTGAGCAAGTAGTGTAGGAGCAGATCAGACCGTTCCAAAGGAGAAGTCTAATCTGTGTGTGTATGCCTTTACATTAGTAATGCAGTCAGATCTGTGTCTACGCTGTATGCCTTTACATTAGTAATGCAGTCAGATCTGTGTCTACGCTGTATGCCTTTACATTGGTAATACAGTCAGATCTGTGTCTACGCTGTATGCCTTTACATTAGTAATACAGTCAGATCTGTGTCTACGCTGTATGCCTTTACATTAGTAATGCAGTCAGATCTGTGTCTACGCTGTATGCCTTTACATTAGTAATGCAGTCAGATCTGTGTCTACGCTGTATGCCTTTACATTAGTAATGCAGTCAGATCTGTGTCTACGCTGTATGCCTTTACATTAGTAATACAGTCAGATCTGGGTCTACGCTGTATGGCTTTACATTAGTAATGCAGTCAGATCTGGGTCTACGCTGTATGCCAATCCATCAGCACTGCAGTCTGATTTTAGACTACGCTGTATGCCATAGAAATCAGCACTGCAGTCTGAAATGGATCTGCGCTGTATGCCATTCCATTAGCGCTGTGGTCTGTTCTTGGTCTATGCTGAATGCATATCTATTAGTAATGCTGTCTGACCTGGGTCTATGTTGTATGCCTTTTCATTAGCGCTGTGGTCTGATCTTGGCCTACGCTGAATGCCTTTCCATCTGTACCGTAGTCTGGTCTGGGTTTCTGCTGTATGCATATCCATAGGCAACTAGACAAATAAATCACACACACAGAGAAAAAACAGAATGATTTCTTTATTGTCGAATGCAGACTAGCTTGTGACATAAGCCCTATAGGACACATGTTAGTCAATGGCTTTTAGATAGGCTATGCATATAATATTATTTGTTCTGTTTTAATTGGTCCTTATTTCGCAGTGGGTTCAGCCTGTATAGCAATATTCTGCGCTAACCGAACCGTTTACACTACAGAACAAACCGAATAGACGGCAATCGAAAACGCTTGTGCAGTTGACGAATGCGGATCAAAAACCATTAGAATCAAGAGTTTTGCAATCGAAAAATCTTGTTTCTAATTCATTAGAAACAAGAGTTTTCGATTGCACTCTTGTTTCTAATGGTTTTTGATCCGCGTCCATCAATCGTTAAGAGCGTTTTCTATTGCCGCCTATCCGGTGTGTAGAAGAACGAAACACATGACTCCGTTTGAAGATTAAAATAGTCTATGGGGTTCAAAATGACTTTCCGGAATTGATCCACAGAATAGATTTTGGCATTATTTCGTTTTCTGATCCTTCCATCGAGTCCTCTTAAGGTACTGAAAATATATCAATATATTCTATGATAGCAATGAATTTTTACTGATCAAGGTATGAACGCCGATGAATGACTCATAAACTTTAAGGTAACGTCCTGATTTGATGTAAACACAAATCTTGCTAAGCCATAAAAAGTTAACGTACCTACCCAAAAGTAAGAGGACATCTTATTCTTGATGTTTTCTGCAGTTTGAAATACTGTGCTATGTTACTTGAGTGCGAGATGAAGAAATAATACGAAACAAGTACACTGTACTTTGCTTGCATTATTTTTCGAGCTTTCTACCAGCAGCAAAATTAGGCTTATCCGTTTTACTGAAGTGCCATACAAAATTATGTCTAGAAATTGCAAAAATAAATGTACACTAATGTCTACGAGGAAATAGATTTTTTTTTGGAATTACCATTGGCCCTTAGCTGTTCTCACCTTGGTATCCAGTGGTATACACACTGTTAGCATATTTACCGCCGCAAATGATGGAATCATCACCAGCGCATTGCTTATCGCAATCTGTTTCTGGTAGAGTGCCGTATTTACCAAAGGTCTGTCCACAGAAGCATTCTTTTCCGTACTGCACGCCGGCAAATGCATAACCTAAATTCACAATAGTAGCTTATTTTGTTTTCGTATAAATACAGTTGACTTTTGTTAGCTAAAAATTGATATTTCAAAGTTCCTTCTATATCAAAGAACTTAGTTTATCATATGACGTCACTGTTATGCAGCATACGTCATGTCATAAATATCGTATGACCACACGTGTATTAACACTTTAGCGCTTACACGTAACATCACTGACAACGTCCGTGTCAACAATGCGTTATCTAAATAATAATATTCATTTTGAAAGCGCAAAAATTTCGTTTTAAAGGGTCATATGATAAACAGAATCTTACACTCGTGGTCAGTTTCATATGAAATGTATGAAACTCGCCAAAGGCTCGTTTCATAAATTTTATATGAAATGACCACAAGTGTAAGATCCTCTATATGGACACATTTCCTATTTTTCTTTACATTTCAACTTCTGTGATCTCAAATTACTAATGCCACAAAGCTATTTTCCTGGGACCAAAAATTTACTTTGAGACATCAGTATATAGTTAGAGATGCATTTTGACTTGAGGTATCGAGACCTGGCGGTACTAAAATACCTCTTAATGTTACAGAATTTACTTTGGACACATTTCATATTTTTCTTTAAATTTCAACTCTTGGTATTTCAAACTTCTGGTATCTCAAAGTAAGTTATCATGGACCAGAAAATTTACTTTGAGATATTAGTGTCAATATTTTGTACTATTGCTTTTTCCTATTCTGTGATATCACTTGCATGTAATAGAAATAGTAATAATATATTATAGGAAACTAATTATGACTTTTTATATCACAAAATCGGCAAATTCAGTTCTAATGTCCCACTAGTTCAAGTTTTATGATATCACAAAATCAAATATATGATATCGCAAAACCTGAATTAGCGATACAATTCAGCTGAATTTATAATATCACCAAACAGGCTATCCATGGTATGACGGCGCCTCATTCTTAGCACAAACCACCTACCCCGAGCTTGACATTCACTGATGCACTTCTTTATTGTATTAGTCCCGATTTCAACTTCTTCACTGAGATCTCTCTGTTTTGTATCCTTAAAGCAGCCTTTGTATATCCCTCCTGTGTGTATAAATCAGTTTTAGATATTAAACACAGAAACGGCAATGGAAAGGTCAGGCGCTATTTCCGTCAAGCATCGGCAATCATCGACAAACTCCGTATTTTGCCTTTGCTAATTTCGTACACGAAGTTTGCAACTGCCAAATACGAAGTATGTCGGTGTTTCACCGATGTTATACGAAGTGGACAACGGCAGAAAACGACGTCAATCGGAACACCGCTCGGCCAATTCCGTGAATCAACCTCGGATGTATGACGTGGGACTACTTACGTCACACGACTGTTGTTAGGAACAACGATATAAACAAAAATGGCCGCACTGTCGCACCGAGTAAATAATAAAATGAGAAGAAGCAAATGTATTTTCTGTCTCGTCATTTATAATTGACTATTTTGTTTTAACAGCAGCAAAGCATTAAATGAATGTCCGTGCAACAGCTGAAAAAGGTCGCAGGTCGAGAATTAATTCATTCGTAGACTTAGAGATCTACGGCTTCGGCGTATACTTTCGGCCGAACAACAAAATGTTGGATTTTGCTGCATATTGCTCCGCCTTACATACGCCCGAGGTCTGATTCATGGAATTGGCCGAGGAGTTCCGAATGAAAACGACGTATGTCGGTGTTCGGCGGAATTCACCGATATGTTTTTGCTACCATTAGTCATCTTAACTCTTTAAGGCAATTTAGTTACAGTAAAAGTAAGATATTATTATAGTGCACATAATTATTAAGGATTAACTAAAATAGTGATTGAACACAAAATATGTTTGTACAAAATATATCCTATATAAACACTGGTTGCTTTTATAGCCAAATGGTAAAATCTTTTAATATATATACTGCGTGACAAATCACTGGCGGACTTGCGTGACGTCATCTAGCGCCATTCGAACGACATTTCTAATTTTTTGTGACATAATTTTCATTTCCATCACGCTAGACGGTGCAACGTCGTTATCTCGCATCAGAAACGTACGGAATACATGTTAACGACTCTGTTACATCCAAAATTGCTGTCGGGATGTAAGTACAAGTAACGGCGGTAAACTGGATAAATCTGAAGGCTACACTTGCATTTGCGTCGTTTCTTCACATTCTTTTGTGTTAGTAAGTAACAGAGAGAGAGAGTGAGAGAGAAGCATTCATGCAGCATTAGTTTAACACAGCAAGATATTAAAACAAAACTGTCTCAACACCAAACTCTGGGCCAATGGGAACACAGTTACCGAAATAGAAATAATTTTACCCCTTCACGAAACAATACTGTGCAATGAACGTCCCGGTAAACCCACTTCAAATACTGAAAAATGGGGATTGTAGGATAATGCAAAGCACTTAATATCTGCGGCATCCTAATTCGGTAAATTTGATAAAAAAAATGACATATTGACACAGATTAGTTTTGGCGTTCATAATATGCCATGATTCCAGATAATAAAGAATAAATTTTGTAAATTAGTGACAGTTTGCTATTTTTTTCTGTTAAATTATTTATTTTGACATCCCATAAGAATCGCCTCGATGGTGCGAGTCTTATGGGATACCACAACTTGTATATTTTAATGGAACGGTGTATGAATTCTCATCACTGGACCTCAGCTATGCTATGCGTATGCAGAGCTCTAGATAAGAGGGAGTATTTGGTGATAATTAGAGATAATTTTTGTGAATTCTGCATACAAACACATGTTGTGACCCCTCATCTGAACCGTCTCGACGAGACGGTTCAGATGAGGAGTCACAACATATGGTTTTGATGAGAAATAAGAAAAAATTTCCTTAATTATCATCAAATACTCCTTTTTATCTGGACCTCAGCTATGCTATGCGTATATATATGTACTGTATTAAATATAAAATTTGCGGACTTTATTTGAGCGCTCAATGTTTTAACCGCGACTACCGCAAAATTCAGTGACAGCCAAATACAAGACTGTTTTACCGCATACAATAGTAGGTTTATTATTTCTGATCAGAAACAGTGATTGCGGGTAATGCTAGAAATGAGTGTCCACAATCCACGTTTTAAGCAGAATTAAGGAAAATATCTCTGATTATCATGATAAATTTTATTCATAGAACTATGAAAGGTATCACCATATTCCATGGGTATGATATCCTAATGCCACACTCATATGACGCAGGCACCCACGTGCATTTAATTTGATCCGCTCAGTTAATATATATGGCTTACCTTCATATCCCGTGGTGTATACGCTGTTGGCCCAGAGGCCGCCACAAAATTGGATTTGATTTCCAGGCCATTGCATATTGCAAGAATTTTCTGGTAGTCGGCCGTATCTGCCAAAGGCATGTCCGCAAAAGCAATGGGTAGAGTTCTGCACGGAGGCAAACGGATAGCCTAAATTAATAATAATAATGATAATTATTATTATTATTATTATTATTATTTTATCTCAGCGTGGAAAAACTATTCTTTCATTTTCAGACTATTTGGCTTAAGCAGTTAGCTAAAACAAGAATTTTAACAACAATCAAGTTACTTTACAATTGAAGTAATAATATAAATACTACCGTATAAATCATGTTAAATAAATAAATTTAGATAAATAATGGAAGACTAAAAGCAATGGTTCAGAGGCTCGATTCCATGATACCACAACTCAATCTCCATACATACACCAAGTTTAAAGATTCTAGCTTTAATAGTTCCAGAGAAAACTGTGACACAAATTTACCTTGAAAAGACAGAAAAACGGACAAATAAAGAGAAGAACGTAAACAATGAGCTTAATTCTAGATCCAATATTACAACAACCCACTGTCCATATGTATACCAAGTTTGAAGATTCTAGCTTTAATAGTTCCTGAGCAAACTCTTGACATATGAGCCGCGACACGAGAAAACCAACAAAGTGGTTGTGCACCCAGTGCAGGCTCAGATCAGCCTGGGCATCAACCCAGTATGATCAGACAATTCCCTAAGTGCTTAAAGCGTAGCTAAGGGTCTAAGCTCAAGGCGGACATCGAAGTCTCTGATCAGACTGGGCGGATGCCCAGGCTGATCGGAGTCTGCGCCGGGCGCACAACCTTTTTGTTGGTTTTGTCGTGTCGCGGCATTTTCAATGTTCACATGCGAAACAGGAAAAGAAAGAAAAATGGAAAAAAGAAGAAGAAAATCAATAAAGTCGAGTCGATAAATCACTCATTCTCCATATGTACACCAAGTTTGAGCATTATAGCTTCCACAGATTCTGAGAAACCTGTGACAGAAATTTACCTCGGAAAGACAGAAAAAAATAGAGCAGTAGGGGGAGATAAGAGCATTTACTCATGAGCCTTGTTTTCAATCCCACAATACAACAATTTATTAATCATAGGTCAATCAAGATTCCAGATTCTAGATTCAAAATCTGAAATAAATTTGTCATTTACACACGCAAAATAGGGGAAAAAATGACTTAAAAAGTCGAAGAAGAAACTCGTGGATTACCTCCCGTACAGGCGGATAAACCATGGAATAACTATACTAGGACCTTTTGATATCGCAGATATCATTAAACTGATATTTAATGCTATTATAAAAAAAACTATAGATAGTTAACCGGTGGTCAATGCCTAGACCAATACCGTATAATTTCTAAGTACTGGGGCAGACGGAGCAGAACTAACAGTGCAGGCGCAGATTAGATTACAGTCTAGTCGGGTTTGTACTGTTTGCCATTCCATCTGCAAATTTCAGACGCGTTAATGTGTTGAAAACCCTAATGTTTCCATTTTAAAACAGATACTATAATATTTTACATGCCCAATGTTTTAGAATGTTATGCTAGACCTACTTACCGAGAGCTCGACATTCACTGAAGCAATTCTGTATCGTATTATTGGCACCGAGTACAAGATGTTCATTGAAAAGATCTCGAACTTTTTCATCCCTATAGCAGCCTTTGTATAAGCCTTCTGAAATGGAAAATATTGCCAGATCGTTAAATTCCGTAAACCTCCAGCAGTCGTCGGGACTATGAGCTGTGCGATGTCGGTGTTTGGCGGAATTAACCGATCTGCTTAATTATAAATCGAGTTGCGCGATCATTTATCGATCACGATTTGACATAATCGAGGTTTCACACTATATTTTCAAAAATCTTTTATACTGTACTGTCGGCTTTATGCATTATTTTGCGCGCGCGCGCGCGCGCACACACACACACACACACACACACACAAGTGCAGTATGAAACTACAAGCTTTCCTTGAACATCATTTGAGCCGCGACGCGAGGAAACCAACAATGTGGTTGTGCGCCCAGCGCAGACTCAGATCAGCCTGGGCATCCGCCCAGTCTGATCAGAGTCTTCGCTGTCCGCATGAAGGTAGCTTACACCCTAAGCTACCCTTTGAGCACTTAACAATGAGTCTGGTCAAACAAGTTGGATGCCCGGGCTGAATTGAGTCTTCGCTGGTCGCACAACCACATTGTTGGTTTTCTTGTGTCGCGGCTCATTTGAAGCTATGACCTCGCAGGGAAAGCATAAGCTGTTATTGCATCTCCACTAAGAAGTCCACAGAAAATGCTTTGAGCAATAAAACGTACCAACAGAATAGCTCTTGGGCAAAATCAAGTCTCTCTCTCTCTCTCTCTGTCTCTCTCTCTCTCTCTCTCTCTCTCTCTCTCTCTGTGTGTGTGTTAAATAGAGTTATATACTGCATTTTTTATTGTTTTTGTTCCATTTTGATTTGTTTTCTTTCTCGTTTTAATCGTTTACTTCCTTTTCGATTATGAATAATGTGCAATGATCACAAAAGAAGTAAACACTGAAAAAAAAATCATGTACCGTTTAAGGTGTGGTCTATACCGCTGTTTTTTTTTTTTTTTTTTTTTTTTTTTTTTTTGTTGTTGTTGTTTTTTTTCGTTGTTGTTTTTTTCACTCAGAAGCGGCCAATCAGTGTGCTTTATTTTGAGTCTGAGATTATTCTCAAGTTTTATAACCGCGAACCCAGGGGTATGTATGCAACTTTGCAACCTCAGTGAGACGGAAAGTCTAAAAATATCAGAGACTTCGAGATTGCTGTTCTTGTGTGTGTTATTAATTTCTAAGGGCAGTTTTATAGTATTTACACTTGACTCGTGTTATCTAAAATACTGATATCTCAAAGTACTATCTTTTGTCCAAGAATTTAGGTCGAACACATTTCCAGTTTTCTTAACATTTCAAATCCAGATATCTCAGACTAATCTCAAAGTAAATTTTCAGGGAGCGGAAAGTTTACTTTGAGATCTCAGTAGTTTGAGATGATCTTAGACCTCAAAATATCGAGTGTCGACTTTATTGATCTCGATTCGTACCTGTGGTTGGACATCTTGGCCTATACTTCAGTTCTTCGCATATCCTCGTTGATGAATTTTCCCCTAGAAAATGGTGATAGCATATGTTATGAAACATTATTAATACATTTATTATAGTGTATTATAATAATAAATAGTTATACAGTCAACTCTTGAAATATCGAAAGAAAAAGTGTGCAAGAAAAAGTATCTATCATTGGTGTGAGGTGTGGATAGAAAAATCCGTCACTCGGGATCGCTGTTCGACATCACTCGGCAAGCCTCGTGATGCCGAACAGTGACCCTCGTGACAGATTTTTCTATTCACACCTCACACTCATGACAGATCCTTATAATCTCAAACTACTAATATCTCAGAGTAAGTTTTCTGTTCCCAGAAAGTATACGTTGATGTACCAGTAGTTTGTGAAAACAGAGTTGAAATGTAAATAAAAACAAAAAATGTGCCCAAACTATATTCCTTGGTGTAATAGGCACTTTCAGAATAATGAGGGTCGACAATATTATAAACATTTATAAAACGTTTATTATGTTATATTATAATAATACAAACATATATTTAACACCATTTTATTATTACAAAATCATACATGGCCATTAAAATCATATCACATTATTATAATACTATATTTACAAAAGCATATTATGTGATGCATTTATAAATCATGCCCTAAGCATCATGGGAAAGGACTACGACACTACGACATATTCGATTTCCAAATCCTGCCCTAAACACCATGGTAAAAGACTACGACATATTCGATTTCCAAATCCTGTCCTAAACACCATGGGAAAAGACTACGACATATTCGATTTCAAAATCCTGCCCTAAACACCATGGGAAAAGACTACGACATATTCGATTTCAAAATCCTGCCGTAAACACCATGGGAAAAGACTACGACATATTCGATTCCCAAATCCTGCCCTAAACACCATGGGAAAAGACTACGACAAATTCGATTTCCAAATCCTGTCCTAAACACCTTGGGAAAAGACTACGGCATATTCGATTTCCAAATCCTGCCCTAAACACCATGGGAAACGACTACGACATATTCGATTTCCAAATCCTGCCCTAAACACCATGGGAAACGACTACGACATATTCGATTTCCAAATCCTGCCCTAAACACCATGGGAAAAGACTACGACATATTCGATTTCCAAATCCTGCCCTAAACACCATGGGAAAAGACTACGATAAAGACGGCATACAAAATAAAAACAAGACAAGCGAATTTGAAATTACTGACTGACCACTAGAACAAGAATGTACTTGAAAATACTCACCGTTCTTTTGCAGAAGATTTAACATGAAATTATCCACCGACTCCTCTTAAAATAAAGTACTCAAAGCCACTTACCTATCGCCAGAAGAACGATGAACAATGCGAACATTATGCGACACCCGCTGAGCTCCATTGTGTATATCGCGGAATATCTGTCAAGGAAACCAACAAATGTCTACAATAAGCAGTGTCACCAATGTATACGATATAGTGTTGACGATTTACTGTTGTTTCTCAAACACTGATATCTTGAAATGCTCTCTTATATCAACGAGTAATAGTATTAGTTTTCACAGTATCCGAACTACATGTACACTCTCTTCCGGTTTTCATAGCGTTGAATCGAGAGTACAAACGTTCGCTTATAACCAGTAGTCGGAAATCATTATGTTTTGAGATTTTATCCGGAATCTGCTGCGTCATTTATAGCTATTCCGCTTCGAAAATGTAAAAACTTGAGTCCAAGTTTTTTATGTGATGCGTTTGGTGTTTTAATTGCTTACTGATGAATAAAGAATCGATTATACGAGAAAGAAAACTTAAAACCTGACTGTTAACAGTCTCATGTAGATTACAATTATTAATTGAAACGTGGGACTAGATCTAGATGCGCAAGTAATAAAGGAAATGAGTACTTTGGATTCTCGGTCCGTAGAAATACCGGAGCGAGAATGGAGAATAGATAAGAAGTGTAACCCGCACCCGCATCCGCGTAAACCGCATTGGAATTTTATGAATGGCTGAACATGTATGTAGCAGCAAAATAAATAATGTTAAGGCATTGAAATAGTTACATATAGGACTAATCATTCCAAACCCACTAAGAAAATACGTAAGTCTGATCTAGTTGAGACTTTAAACACAAAAAATCGAGTTCAAAGTAGGTAAACTGTGTAATCCGTACCAGCAATAGAATACCCGCATTGGGAGTTAAAATCCCATAAATGCCCTCTTAGCGGTAAAATGTACGTCTAAAGATGAAGACAAATGATATATAATATGCAATGTCAAATCACACTGACAAAATACGTAAAAACACGAAAATACGGGAACGCACCAGAATGCACGTGTTTTACCGAATCGAACTATATATGTATATAAATAAATATGGTTTTCCAACACAGATACTCCATTTTGGGGGGTTTAACATGAAGTGCTTTTTTGGCGAAAATCATTATTTGAGCCATATACTATTATTGTGCAGCAGAATAACATACACGATACCCTTTAGTAGCTCCTAAAAGAAAATGCATGTTCGGGAATTCTAGTCAACTGATTGATTTCTTTTTATAGTTTTACCTGTACAGCATTTGGTTCATATAAACACATCCCCACTATTATTGCCTCTCTTGCAACACAAAAATGCCCTTACTTTTATAGCTCCTCTTGAGAAACAAGTGCCTGTGCTGTACAGGAAATCTGATTTGATCAGGGTATCATACCCCACCCTTTGCGGTGAAGTTTTATAATATAAAATACCCTTTCTTCTGTACGCAACGTTTAAGAAGTGTTTAGACGACCATTTTCTGTTGTAGGTCATTTTGATGAAATTTTCATATGAAACTCAAACTAAAAAGTCAAATTCCTGTATTCTGATCAAATGCTTAAAACATATTAGGCATATTCCGTGCCACCCAGGTGCACATGGAAATTCCCGGAAATTCTGCATTTTTGTCTAAAGACAGAGTGGTACTACAAAAGAATGATTAACGTATTTAATAAGCTAATCGCTATGTGCCTCTAGTGCCCGATTACCCTAAAATTCTAGACAGTCACTGTATACTGTATTCAGATTGTCTGCGTATGTGTACTTGATCGGGTGCGTATGTACGTCCACAATCTTGATAGACTCGGGTATAGATTGTTGTAAGAGATAGATGAATAGATTGCCTGTTACGGTAGCAACTTGATACTTTAGTACATCAGCAATGTGCAATTACCGATATTACCAGGTTATTTTTACCCATATTTCAATGTCCACTGATTTCGCATTTTTGCTACCTTTATACAGTTAATATATTTGTAACTATTCAGTTCACTACATTAAAGTTTTTAAAATGTGGCCAAAATCTGAAAATTTTGGCCATAAAATACATATCAATAGACCAAAATAAATAATAAAGGACTTAAGTATTTGTCTCGACTGTAACAAGTATTAGCTCTCTGAAAACTAACGACTTCGTCTGTAAGAACAGCCCAAGCAGTGCAATGTTTTACATTGCTGATACATAAATGTCGCCCCAGGGATGGACTGTCACAATGTGGCTTGACTTCTCTGACGACATTTCGTCAGAACTAGCTTGTCTTATCCTCACAGATAGACAAACATGCAGATTAACGGTCTTTAAATTTTGTTACAGATAAAATTTTGTTTACTGTCGTGTCAATGCACTTTTAATTTTGGACCAAACCTTCAAATAGGTTGAGCAGCTTGTCACGGAAAAAGTCGGCTCTTTCCGTATCAGTCAGAACACTTTTATAGATAACCATTTAAATCGATTTCGATGCATGTCAATGTGGTCCAGAGGTTCAGCTTGTTGACTATTAGACTAAATATCTTGAGTCAGTGGTTCGAATCCCGTATTTCTTTTTTCTTGCTTTTTTCACTTATTTATTTTATTTATCTTTTTGACAATTTCATTTCATTTTAAGTTCTCCACTTCTAATAACGATTTCCCCTCTTCTTGTTTTACTACGAATTATGTGAAACTACACATAATAGCTAGGGTTTATACAATGCAAAGGGGTTTCTTGTATCAAAACGAGAATTCACATAATGAATGGATGAAATGGCGGCTTAACGTCTATTCAACAATATTTTAGTCATACCAGGACGATTCAAGGGTGATTGTGAAAGACTATGTGCAATAAAGCACCGGTTAGGTTTAAACAGAGCCTTGTCTGCCATCTGGACTCGACCCAATGATCCACAGTCGGGTGCGCTAACAACTTTGCTACACGGACGCTTCAGCATCAAGTGCAACTCCAAAATAACGCTCGACTATGACAAAAACGAATCTCTGTCTGACCTTGGGAAAGCATAAATTTTGTCATTTTGAGCAGCCGGATTGGTTGCGGTCCTGCCGGAGCGTCCAACTTATTTGGATAATAGTAGGGCAAGGGCCTACTGTACTTGCAGTAGGTGCGGGTGGGGTTGTTTGGATATTTTCCTCTTGCCTATCACATCTCTTTTCTTTCTCCCCCTCTCTGCCAGACGCCTCAATATAGACTGAAATACTGTCCAAACGAGTCGTAAAACCCCCCAAAAACCAACCAACCAACATTTTGAGCTGAAATTTCTGCTTTGTCTAATCAGCAATATCCTGGTCAGTCTGCATGCTGGGTTGAGGTTATGTTTCGCTCTTTCTTTGATGGACAGGCCAGTTTATGAGTCTTCAAAAAGAGACTTTTTAAAGAGATTGATTGTGCATGACTTAGCGAGACAAAACAGCACGTTAGAGTTCCTAAATCTACATGACAGGCAATCGTCCAGCCATAATATGAGTTCAACAGTTTTTGGTTCAATTCTCGTAGAAGATTCTCCATGCGTTATCCCTACTTTGTCCGAAATGTAGGAGGAACGGAAAAAATGAAAACATATTTGTGAACACCTTCATGTATCATTTGAGCATACGACCAGTGCAACGACACAGTAGCTCGATAGAATAAATTGCTCAATGCCAATGAGACCCATAAACAGTTAAAAATCTTCCCACGATATGCTATATCGGGGAAAAAATACCCATCCACCTGCTGGAACAAAAAAAAATACTGACCCAACGGTATGCCCATGCAAAACTTAGTTTATACTCGTCGTGCTTATTGCTTTACCAACTTCGCCACAGCGGACAGTGTATTTGTTGGAATTATTACTCAAGTTATACCATGCACTTTACTGACGGATAATGACGAGTGCATTCGGGTATATTACGGAGAAAGGCGGACGGTTGTTTTGCTACAGATATAGTCGTGGTTACCCATTTACGAGGTTCGAATGGAATCGGCGACCTTTTGACACGACAGGCTAGAAATTTTGTTTATAGCGTAATTTGCACTTTCTTTCTGCTTACTAGTGGCCATCTAGAAATCTTTTTTGTCGAATGTAAAGAACTGTTAAAATAGTAAGGGAGAGGGAAACCACAATAGGCTTGCAGGTGACATAGCAACTGGATAGCTGATATCACAAACGCAGGCATTAAATTTAAATCTAATCAAGAACAAAAATCATCTGCTCGACATGATTTTATAAACAATTTTATACTTTCCTACTAGCAAATTAATGAAAAATATCTTTTTTTGGATATGAAGCGGCCCAAATTTTTGGTGTCATTTTCCATAAAAATGTCTTTAAGCTTGAGTTTGAGTTTGCAAGAATAGAAGTAATGGGAGGTCCGGAAGCCCCCCCCCCCCCCCCCCCCCCCAGAAGCTGAAACATTTTTTAAAAAATGAAGACTGGTGGAAGAATTTTGACCCCCACAAATATTCCGAATAAAATGTATGACCCCTTGCTCCATGGTTTTTGATTTCCTACCCCCCCCCCAGTACATCACCGAAAAAAATCCGACCCCCTAAATGTATAAATGTACCCCCCACCCACCCACCCACCCACCCCACCTGATAATAAATGACTTGTCCCAAAATTTAGTTCCATTCGAACATGAATCCTTAGTGTTCATGCAAGAATTAAGGACTTATGGAAGTCAAGTCCAACTTATTCATTCATTTGGAAAATCCGATAAATCCGATAATTTTGGAAAGACAACCCAAACTAACTATTTGTACAGGTAATCGCAGGGATTATCTTACTTGACTCGATTTATTGGCCCACTGTGTGTGCAGCTAATCGATTTTACCTATGGTTTATCACCTTTCCGATAGCGAATTACAGGCCATTATTACTAGAAGTAACAGAGCCTTGACTAATTTGCTTATATCATCGCCACATACGAAATCATTTCTTCTGAAACTTGAATCTCGGTGCTTTGAGAAAAAACATCGACCAGCGTATATGAAACAATATTGGTGTAATAAAAACTTTCTTGTATTCTAATGAAGTCTGTTTTATGCTTTTGTTGTAGAAGTGAACAAGACTAACGGGTATAATTAAAAACTATAATATCCATGTATACGCTAATCATGTTGTTCGCAATGCACTTTTCCATCTTTCTTTTAACCCAAAAATGCCTGGCTCCCTATAAAAGTGACATCAGACGCTGCAGAATGCGGCGTCTCATCGAGTCCGTCACTGTTTGCAGTGACTACAGGAAATTCTCGTAAACAGAAAAAGGCCACTATGCAGTTATGGGTTCAAGTCAACAACAACAACAACAACAACAAATAATAATAATAATTACTTTTCATTTATTTATTTTTTTTTCATATAAAAATCTCTTCCGCATGACAAAGAAATATAAATTTACCGTACCACAAACACCCCTTATATTTTGGAATTACATCAGCGGATAGCGTAGACTCCAATTAGACTGTTTCTGAAAATCAGCTTGATCTGAGTCTGCAAAATTTGCCCTTCGGCCAATTCCTCTATAGTGCGTGATAAATTCAACTGCCCCGAACTTTTAAGATAATTACAGTACCAGTCCGGATTAGCGTTTATCAATTTACTCAAACTAATCTCTTATCGGGAATCATAATTGTATATGCGAACAGTGATGGTTCGGATCAGACTGCGTATTTTGCCACGCTTATCTGGTTCTTTGCTGATAAGTCTGATCAGGTTGCGCATCAGCATAAGCTTATGATCACAGGTCTTGGTGAATGATATTCTTTGGAATTTTGGAATAATTCCGATTCCGATAGTTATGTATTTACCCAATAAGACATTGCGACCGCGCAAACTAATCAACGACTCTGGTCTAAGCAGTTTGTGCAGGCTTATCTGAATAGCTTATAAACTGTTGATTTACAACTTGAGCAGATGCGAAAATAGATCAGAAAAAGCTGGTGTGCAGGCTGATAATTTTTATTCTTGTCCTGTTCAAACATAGCATATTCAAATAAAAAAGCATTATTGTTTAAAAGAAGGATAAATACAATACAATAACAGTTTTGTATATAGTTTTGTTATCAAGCAACGATATTTGCGTTTCTTTAAGATGTTAAGACTGTCATAATCTGTTGATGACGAATGGTTAATGTCACGCCGTTTATTACATTTGGATATATCAATTATCGGTCATAAAATCCGAGATTACCTGGAGCAAGCTGTCAAAAATAATAAGAGTATTGCACTAACAGTTAAAGATAGACTGATAGAAAAATAAAGATCAAATATTTAATTTGCAGATTATTTGTTTGTTTGTTCGCAAAATGATCAGAATATTTTTCAAAACTTTTAAATACAAAGACTGCGCACACTGATCGGTCTCTAATCTGTAAACAAAACTACATTATCTAGTAAGGTGTTCTGAAACAGATTGAGAGGAGGAGCAGACTGGTCAGATTGTTTAGAGTTACAACACAACGTTTCTCACCAGACTAGTCTTGGTCTGCGCTGTTGGCACACAATTACATTTAACGGTTATGATATGAAGATAGAAAAGCTTATTCGCGCAAACTGATCATTACCATTAGTAGGTGACACAATAGTTTTATAATAAATAATACTGCAGTTTATGCAATCTCAGATAAGTGCCTATTCTATTCGCACAAACTGATCATAGTCCTCATTAGACAACCCTTTAAGTTTTCAAAGGAACTGAATGAAAGTACTCTTTATTTACAATAATCAAATTGTACTATCTTCAAGACGTGTAATAACAGGCAGCGAATATTTGATATTTTGTAGTCAGATCACAATACATGTACTTTTTGAGAGTTTTCAGTATGCGATGTTGGCTCAAAAGATGTTTTGTAGATATATTGTGAAGACACGGAACCGGCTGCGCAGCTAGTAATGTGTTTTGTAAAAACAAAGTTATGACAGTAAAATTAGCAGAATATTGAGTATAAAAAGAGTTTGTTACGTCAATTAGATTTTATTGAATAATGAAGCGCTTCGCTCTTTTATTTCATTCAATTCGGCACCTTTATGGTAAAGACAATAATTTTGACGCCACTTCTTATTTCAATCATCGGGAGACAAACTGTGAATTACTAAAACTACTATCTATTCCAGGGATTGCAATTAATTAAAAAATACGAACAAAAAATGTGCGTCTTAGATACACATTTCTGTGTCAATATTATTTATTTATTCATTTATATGCATTTAAGCCGCTATTTAGCTGTTTTATGCGAAATATTCCCGTTGTTAGATATTTCGCCAGTTTAAATCATAGAAACATAATCACATACTCAAGTGCTAATAAATAAAGAACAATTTTCTTCAAATCTTTTTTTTTTATGAGAAAGCAAACGAAAAGTGAATATATTACTTTCACAAGGAAGAAAATGTACTCATTTGTTTTTGCAAATTTATTAAATGATGTCTTTCTGCATATTTAATTAGAAAATTTAATATTGGTAGTGTGTGTTTGTTTGACACAGTGAAAGAATCGCTACACAGCAATTAATTCGCAGTCTGGTCAGGGATCCCGAGCGTCGCTTGCAGATTAGCAATAATGATAATAAAATTATTTTTAGTATTCATGCGTCGATATAGCAATATTGCAAATCAGTTATAAAGATCTGCTAAAAATGTGTACACTTAAGCTAAAATAGCCAGGGGGAACTCGGACAGGTATTGCTTCGCGCTAAGTCTACGATTTCTAAAAATAGATTCGGTTGCATTTGTGACAATTTAAAACTAGTAAGTTTGTAAAAACCCTTAAAATCCCCCAATTAATTTTCATTTTTTCCCAATAAAAATTATAACATTAGAAAGAAAATTTATTGCAGATATGGAATCCGTATGCATATTTTATGCAACTTTATATTTGAAAATGATATTGGGAATAAAAGAAGGATACCCTCTGCATTTTCAGTGCGGTTTACTATATAAGTATTGCATTTAGAGGGTCACATTTTCAACCTAAAAATCCCCCAATCTAATATTAACGTAAAATAAAAGCATCGTAAACGACTGCGTAATACCCCGCCACTGCAAACCAATACCCCGTCTTCTATCTTTTATACATTTTTTTTTATCATGACATGAACCTCACATTACCTAGATAATGTGTTGCAAGTTTCAGGAAAATCCTGTTAATCTTTGATTTTATACAGAATATACATGTATCTAGCTCTGGGGCAGGGGCAGGTAACCTATGTGGACTTAATACTACTTGTAACGGAAAGCTTATGTTATTTTAATCATTTCTATGAAATTTCATCAAGATATACCGAAAATCTGATTTTATATTGATTTTTTCATGATTTCATACATGTATACAGCATGTGTCAGGGGCAGATAACCACTGGGGGACAAAATTTTGATCAAGACATAAAGCTTATATCAATATGATAAATTGTTACAAGTTTCAGAAAAATCCCTTTCGACTCTAATTTTATACATTTTTTTTCATTATTTCATACATGTATATAGCCCTAGGGCAGGGGCAGATAATCCAGGTGGACAAAATTCTGCTTATAACTGAAAGCTTATGTTACTTCGATCATTTCTGTGAAATTTCATCAAGATATTTCAAAGTGTAAAAGAACTACAGACCAAAAACTGTTTTTAAGACCATGAAAAGGGCAATAACTCCATAAGAAGACATCGAAATTTGCCCATTAACAATCCCAACCGAGATCTTCCCAAGACCAATGCACATGCCAAGTATGAATAAAATCCGTTAATAAATACTCAAGTTATCGAACGGAAACGAAGTGCTCACGGACGGACGGACGACCGGACGGACGGACGGACGGACGGACGTACGACGGACGGACAGACACACGGACAGCCAGCGGGAAAACATAATACCCCGCCACTAACGTGTGGCGGGGTATAATTATGAAAAAATATGTAAAGGATAGCACTTAAATTGAATATTATGAATCTGTATGCATATAAATTCAGTATTAATTAATATTTTTACAATTTTCTGTGAACCATTGGTTTCCTATTCAATCCAATGCATTTCTCGCCACAGATAATATCGATTAGTGTCAACTCGTATGATCAGATAAGTTAGGCTTGCAGAAATGGAATTTTTCATTTAAAAATTAAAATTTGATTTTTCAGGGTTTATCGTGTGGGCGGATTTAAATTCCATAAAGCGCTTCTTGTAGAATTTTAACGCACCCACTTGCTTCCTCACTCGAGGAACGCCAAAAAATCACATTTTCATTCTTATATTTACACTTTACTGTATCGTTTTCGCGGAAATTTAGTGTAGAATATGCAAAAATATGGGTTGAAGAGAAATAAGTCATGACGTGTTTCGCCATCACGTTAAACAGTCGTCGCAATGATGTGGCACCTTAGACGTCGCTTGACGACAACATCACATGATCAATTGTCTTTCATCATGTATGAAGCCAGTTGCTCTAGTGAAGTCAGTGGCAAGTGTAGATATAAAATCTTACCTTTCTAATAATAATAATAATAATCACCATAATATTTTAGAAATAAGAAAATTAATTCTAATATGAATTTATATTGTCCCCATTGAGCGTATTACTTATTACTGTTATTGTTGTTACTGTCATTAGCGTTCATATTATTATTGTTATTATTATTATTATTATTATTATTATTATTTATGATTAAAGATTTTTCTTATTTGTTTCCACTTTAATTCAAATTTTGGAAATAATAATATTACCGAATAAAATAAGAATATTTTACCTTTAAATATGCTGTCGAGTGTGTGTGTTCAAGCTTGTATAAGGCTTTAAACTTTATTACAGTTGAACCGATTGATTTGCCTTATAAAGGCGTGATTTAACTAGAACTTATTCCTTGTAAAGGAAAAATGATCAAGTGGCCATGACTTGCTCGCCTGAATGTAAAATTTAGCAATTATTTATTTTTCAACGATTTTCATAAACTTGCAGGGGCCATGATCGAGCACATGGTTTTGTCTGATTTTTGTATAAACGTTTAAAAGTTGTATCACCATCTTCAGATCATATTTGTTTGCGGGTTTACCGCTCATAATCAGTCCAGTGAGATCTCAGTAGGCACACGACATCGTAATAAGGTCCTATTGACGTCGATGCGGCATGATCTATGTAAAGACGTCGGATCGACGTCACTTTGTCGTCATTTGCCCGCTAAGATACACCTTGTGGCCGCAGCTCCTCGCAGAGTTTTCAGCCGGTTTTCAGGAAACTTTCAGGATATTGTTATCACCAGCTGAAGTGGTTCATTTTTCATCAGGGTTGTGATATGATTTTTATCTTTTTGTCAGTTACAGCCCTCGATCAGTCCAGAACGCAAAACCTTGTTTCTACATTTTCTTCACTTTTCAACTGATTTTCATGGAACTTTCAAAAATAATTCCCATCGTCTCAAGTGGGTCATATTTGGTCATGATAGGACTTTTCTGCCACAGTTACAACTCTTGATCAATTAATGATAACAGGGAATTAAGTTGTTTTAGAATGAATAGGCTGAGAAAATCAAATTTTTCCATTGTAAGAATCCCAGATAGCATCCCATTTATAATTCGAGAGGAGCATGGCAAATTATAAGTGAGATGACGTCATACATCTGCTACCATAGCAACTACGGAATGACAAACCGTTGTGCTTAGTACCTTTGCAGAATGACGTATCGATGACGTCACTTAGACATCAATATGGACTCTTAGATGCTGTGGTACAGATATATGACGTCATTGGTTATGGTGCATGGCATTCTCTTGCCAAGTTTCAATGACATTACCAACTGCAATTCGTCCAACAGAAATATCAGGTTTTCTCAACACTTAAATGACTCAATTCTTAAGTCATTTAATTCTGTGTTTGGTGTGAATTACCGTAGTGTAAGACACATTTCCATCGGCATTCACACGCTATGTAATCACGTGACCTAACTGTACTACGACAGATGCTGCTTTGGTAACCGTGCTGATTAATTGGGACGACTTCCGCAGAACGGCGTTTGCACCATGTGAGTATTTTGAAGAATTCCTTCTCTAATATAGCCAGAAAGGTGAAAATTCTTGTACAAATAATTACACAATATATGTTGGTTCTTGCAGCAGAGGTGTCATTTTGAATGGATGGAAAAGAAATGAGAATATCGCAATTTAACGGGTTTGGGCTAGTCGTTTACCACGATTGTTGTACGAAAAAAGTAATTTTTTACCTAGAAATACAACGAAAAAGACAGAGAAAAGTGTACCTATGGTGCGACAGAAAGTGCATTTTCCAAATTAAATAGAGTTTACCTTGACTAGATTAATATTCTATGGGGGAAATAGGATTTTGCGTGAGAAAAAGTGAACTGCTTTCCTAGCATGAAACAAATCCAACTGCACTGCATTTTTGGTTTCCAGGAGTCTGTTACTGCGACTACAGAATGACCAAAAGTTATTCAAATAAAACGAATAAACTGTAAAATACCTAAAATTTACAGATTATAGTACTAAGTATTGCTGTAAGTGTACTAGTATAGGGTGACATGCAATGATGCAGGTGTTAGTGCATGTGTTCATGGATAATCGTAGTTGAATGTCAACATCCTGTTAGTGTCAAAACTTGCTGGGAAAGGTGGTGTTTTTCCCTCTTTTGTCTTGCTGATTAACATTTTAGCTTGAAATAAGGGCAAATCTGGATAGTGAAGCAATATGGTATAATGTGCAAATGTGCTATAGTGTAGGAAAATCTTGTATGTATTGAGTGGATTGCAATGCACAATCTCCAAGCAAAGATAAGGTCTAGGTGGGGTAGGTTGGGATATATCTCTCAGGAAAGAAATTAATAATTTTAAGTATTAACGATTATTGACTCATATATTAGTCTGTATTTATTAAGGTGATATTATGCGCTTATTGTACTACCTTTTTTATTTATTTATTTATTTATTCACAATTTCATGGCAACTTATATATAAAAGTACATACATGAGCCAATGGATTGGACGTAGGCACTGCCTATATTTGTCCTCTCCAGTTGGTGTAGCAATACAGATACATATATTTGATGACATAAATATTAAGGTGCTATACAAGAATTCTGTGACTAAAGTGTACATACATATAAACTAGAAGTAGTTGATATAAACATAAATATAACAACATTTCAACTAGAAGTAATACCAATGTTTGTCTAACTACCTACATAGACCTATACGAGTTTGAAAATCCAACCCATTGGGCACACAACGCTGAATCAACACCTAACAAACGTTGGTTCAACGTCGTGACGTTGAATCACCGCCGATTGTACTACCTGTCATATTGTTTATTTTTTATATGTATTGCATGTATATACATGTATATGCTCATAGCCCATAGCACTTGAATAAACATTCTTCTTCTTCTTCACAATTCTATTCTATTCTATTATATCTCATAACCTTACTAGGTTGTTGGGGCACCACAGATGACTTCAAAACAATCCCTTTCCACCTTGTCCTGTCTTCAGCTGCCCTAGTTGAGCTGGCAAAATCCATTCCTGTCCGCTCCTTGATATTGTCTTCCCACCTCTTCTTCTGTCTACCTCTTCTTCTTTTTCCTTTCACTGGCCCTGAAGAATTGTCTTTGCTAAACCAGAAGACCTTGAGACGTGGTCAAACCACCTTACTTTTCGTTTCTTGACCAGCGTCAGGAGTTCATCATATTCTCCAATGGCTGCTTGGATCTTCCTGCGAACCTCCTCATTGGTTATATGGTCCTTGTACGAAATGTTCAGTAACCTTCGGTAGGATCACATCTCAAAGGTCTTCGTTCTTTTCTCTAACTCTGCTGTCAAGGTACACGATTCACAGGCATACAGAAATATGGAAATGACAGGGAGCGCATAAGTTTCACCTTTGATCCAAGAGATTTGTTGTTATCTCTCCAAATTGGTTTCAGCTTGGTAAGAGCTGAAGTGGCTTGTGCAATCCTTGAGAGAACCTCCTGTTTTGAGCCATCATCTGAGACAACCGCTCCAATGTATTTGAAGCTGCTTACGGTACCTAGCTTCTGCCCTTTTACCTTGATCTCCCTCTGGATGCCATTTGCGCTGTTCGTAATCAATTTGGTCTTCTCGACACTGATCTCCATCTTATACCTTGTGCAGGTTTGGTCGAGACTTTCAACTAGAGCTTCTAGTTCCTGCTCTCCCTCAGCTAGAGCGTCTATGTCATGGGCAAACCGCAGATTGGTAATGTTTCTGCCGCCTATGCTTACCTTTCCGTCATGTTCTTCCAGAGCATCAGACATGATCCGTTCGAGAAAAATGTTGAAGAGGGTGGGTGACAGATGACATCCTTGTCTAACTCCAACTGGTGTTCTTAACCATTCTCCTGTGCTGCCATTTATCAGGACTGCACTTTTAGCCTTGTCGTATAGCTGCTCAATGGTGCGAACTAGATTTGCACTGATATTGTACTTCCGCATGGTGGCCCATAAGGCTGCATGCCATACCCTGTCAAAGGCTTTTTTGAAATCAGTGAAGACATGGTACAGATTCCGCTGATGTTGGAGATACTTTTCACACAGAATTCTAAGGTTGAAGATCTGTTCTGTGGTGCTCCTTCCTGCTCGGAACCCAGCCTGTTCCTCAGCGATTATCTCTTCGGCTTGTGGTTTAAGCCTGTTCAAGGTGACTTTCAGCATGACTTTGCTTGAATGACTGATGAGGCTGATGGTTCTGTAGTTCTGGCAGAGCTGTAGGTTGCCTTTTTAGGGAGCGTAATAATCAGCGACTCAGTCCATGGGGTAGGCCATTCTCCTGTTCTCCAGATCCTGTTACAGATATCTGTTAAACATCAATCATGGTCTCCCCGCCAGCTTGAACAATCTCTGCTGGTATATTATCAACTCCGGCAGATTTCCCCTTCTTTAGTGCTGCTACTGCAATCTCAACTTCCTCACGAAGGATCGGTTGTTGATCTTCTTCTGGGGGCTGATTGCAGTCCAGAACCGCGTTGTCACCGTAAGTCTCACGGTTGTATAGTTCTGAGCAATATTCTGTCCATCTGCTGAGAATCTCTTGTTCCTCTGTTAGGCATTTCCAAGACTTGTCCTGGATAGTTGTGGATCTACTCCGTTTCTCTGAAGTTAGATCCTTCACCAGCTGGTATGCTTTCTTGCTATTGTTTTTGTTCAAGCAAGTTTCAATCTCCTCGCACTGACTGGCTATCCAGTCCTCCTTCGCTTTCTTCACTGCCTTTTGAATCCTCTTGTTTGCTTTACTGTATTCTTCAGCTCCTCCTGCTTCATACCAATTCTTCTTCAAATTTCTCCTCTCATCACAGAGGTCGAGAACATCTCTGGTGACCCAGGGCTTTTTCCTGCAACGTTCCTTCCCAAGTATCTCACTGGCTGCCTCAGTCACAATATAGACAGGAATTCAACTCCTGTAGAAATTCTTGCCTCTAGCAAATATGGAGTGAGAAAGATATGACCTAGCATACAAAATACTAATAGGCTGCAATAATAATTATTCACACAGTTCTGCCTAATAAGAAGTACTTAAATAAAACAACGGTGGCTCATTAGGGAGAGCAGTGTAGAGGCAGTACAGAATAGGCATCTTTAACCATACCTTAAGGCTCAAGTCGACACAGTCAAACTTGCTTATGTGGTCACCTCCATTAAGGCGCCACCTGTATTTAGCAGCCACCTTATCTTGGTCTCTTGAACGAAACTACAGTGCAGATGAACCTGTGTTAAGGAGTCACTTGTTTTAAGCAGCCAATTTTCATTTGTGTGACCCCTTAAGACAGGTTTGACTGTACTTTGACTTTTTTTTAATTTTCAGGCCGATACGGTAGTCTGAAGTCCTAAACTGTGATACACCGTTTTACGAAAAGCAGTACAGTAGATGGAATGTAATACCTAAAAAGCAGTTCATCACAACAAAAAGCAGTACATTAGACAAAACATGCAAAACGTTCCCCTGTTCTTTTCAAGTAAAAAAAATACCAGTATTTTTACAAAACAACAGTATAAATGATGTATAACACATATGTGATCATTAAAAAATAACATAATAAATCGAGAGAAAACACAAATATTTGAGATGACAACAAACTGAAGCACATGACCCGTGCAGATTTCTTCAGATTGTCGCTTAAATACCGTATTCACAGATTAGTTGTCAAAGTACGAGGGTTGATCCAGAAGTAATGTCACTGCAGCTATAAAATCGTGTAGAATAAAGAGAGGGCAACGAAATTTCGTATCCATGTACCTTATTCTATTTGCAGTATGGCCTGAAAGTGTTATTAAAATATAGTGCACAGTAATCGAGCTATCGAGATCGGCAGAAGGCATGGTAACGACACGCGCCGCACGTCAATGACGTTGTTGACGTTCCAGGCGAAGTTTGGCTATTGTGTCATGTCTTAAGTAGCATATTCATTGTTCTAGCATAGCACTAATGTCTGTTTACCCATGTTTATCTCATCCTTCAATATTATTTGAACAGCCCCGCATCTCATGTTCAAGAATATACACAATCTTCGAAATGCAGAACATCGATCTTCATGTACGGGGTCCAAACAAGAGTGACGTTATTGTCTGACATTGCACATAAAGATTTTCCGGTATTCGGACGATCCTCTAACGACTCATCTGCACCCTTACAGCGCTGATTGTACCTTTACACAAGCCTCATAATCATGGTTATATAACCGCATGTCTAATTAAACAGTCTAGAGTTTCTAATGGCGATATTCCTAATTTGTGACAAAACCGCATATGTATCTGAAGATGCGTTTGTCAGAAGTCAGCATTTTTTTCACCTGGCAGTTACAAGCATTAGCACTTCCTGGCGAACCTCAAACTGCAATGACGAAAATAAAGTATCAACAGTGGGTGGCAGGAATATATTTCATTCATCGTATCAAATTTTCATCTGGTTTGGCGCGTTAGTTTGATTTTAATTTAGGGTTGCCTTTGAAAATAATGTTCATGTTATTTACGTTACTCTGACGTGCGGCGCGATGGCGCCTGTGGCATACTTTGAACGCCTATATAATTGGAACGGGAAAAGATTCCAACTTCGTATTTATTCTGTTAATCAGATCTAAATTACAGTGTGCCTTGGTATAATTTTTATAATAATGCTACGATGTACAAGCGCGCAATGGACACAGTGACATTACTTCTGGATCAACCCTTGTACAAAGCAGATTATTCACTGATACAACTTGCTCGATGTAAATCATTTCAATTTTGAAATAATTAGAAAAGAAATAAACCAGCTTACCGTCACAACGAAGCGCGTGACCACCATTTTCCTTTACAATTAAGCAGTACGGTTACCAAAGCAGCATCTGTCGTAGTACAGTTAGGTAACGTGATTACATAGCGTGATTCAGATGACTTTGATACTATATTCAGCTAATACGGTTTCACAGACTATTCTTTCATACCTGTCATACCTGTAAGCAGATCGATTCTGGTTATGGTCACCATCACAGCCCATCAGACACATGACGTCATTCTGACGTCGAGGCAACGTAAAGACGTCGTAGCGACGTCAGTACGACGTCATTTCGACGTCGCATGCCGATGAGATGCTTTTTTGTAGAGTTTATGTCTCCTGATATGTCTACCGACTTTCAACTCTGTGTTGTAACTTCCTAATAATCTCAAGCAATTTTTATTAAGCCTGCCAGAAATTGAATTCAAAAACTTTTTTTTGTTGTTGTTTTTGTTTAATAAACGCCATTCGACGGGTGTCGACGTATTCGGTTATATGACAGTGCTTTTCAATCTCTTGAATGGTCTCAAATATCTAAATCAGCCTTATGAAACTCAGTTTTTCTTCTAAAACAATCCCAACAATCTAGATCCGTCTGATGAGAGCAATCTAGATTTTGAGGTTTGTTTTCCCATCTGATAAGACCGATCTAGATTTTTGGGACAGATTTTGAAGGGAATTAACCCCGTCTTATAACCGACGAATTACGGTGGTCAGGAAACTTTCAAGAAGCCACAACAGCTCAGTGGGTAAAGCGAAGGCCTGCTGCCGTAGCGGCCCCGAGTTTGAGACACGCTGTAGGCGGAACTCTTTTCAACCGTGAACGGGTTTCCATTGCAGACGGCCTGTCATCATCACATTATCAGCCTTCCATCGTCCATTATATGACTGAAATATTGATAAAAAGGACGTAAAATCGCATGTCGTCCATTAATTACGCTTTCAAGATCATTACCCAGTTACTGGTATTTCATGAAACTGGTTGTCAGAATACGTTGGTGTTTTACGGTACCCACTGCAATTATCAAAGGAGCCGCGACACGACAAAACAAACAAAGCACGTGCGCCACGCAAAGATTCAGATCAACCTGGGCATCTGTCCAGTCTGATGAGACTTTTATCTGTGCTTTTAAAGGGTAGCTAAGAGTCTAACCTAGCTCCATGCGGACAGCGAAGACTCTGACCAGACTGGGCGAATGCCCAGGCTGATCTGAGCCTTCTCTTGGCGCACATGTCACTTTGTTTGTTTTGTCTTGTCAGGGCTCAAATATAGAATTTTAATAGTAAAAAGAAGAAAACAACAAACATAAGTTAGTAGGTTACTGTGGTTTTACACTATTCGAACCGTGTAAACGTTCAGACATCTGTTACATGCTTTTCTAAGAAAGCCGCCGGTTCAGGTGAATAAATACATTTTCAGGGGACGCAAATCTACTAGTTTCTTTATTTGTCACCCTTCTCAATGGGAGCGAACCCTTACAAGAAAAGAATTAGCTCCTCCTTCCTCGTTTACCATTAAATCTTTTTTTTTTTGAATGGTTTCTGCTCATAGGAAAGCAGACCGGAAGTCCCAAAAATGCCCCTCTTTGAAAAATGGCGGAAAAATTAAAACCACCCAGATCGCTAATGATTTGTTCCTGTCATTGTACGAGCATGATAAAAGTGTTGTCAGCGCTGAAGCGGCCAAACAAAAAAAAAAAAAAAAAAAAAACACACACACACACGCTCGATTAGTGTAAAGACAATTTACAGTGCCGTGCGAAAAGAGAGTCAACATTTTCTGAAAACCTATAGACTTACATGTATGTTAGGACATACGAGGCAACTGTGCACCGTCTGCTTACGCGATTGAAACTATAGAAAGCTTAAAAAGTATTGTCAAGTTTTCGGCCACGTCGACACTGACACCAGTAGGAAAATGTGTCTAAATATTTCTGTGTTGTATAAACTGTAAGTTCTTTAATCGTAAACAGGATTCCATTTCACACAGACTTTCATTATCACTCACCCATCGTCCCGATATGACTGAGACACTGTTAAAAAGGACGAAAGATGTCAAGTCATCCATCCATCTCTCTATATTTGGCTGTTCGTTTGAAGAACGTGAATTGTTCATTTCCAAGTTGGTTTTGAAATGCATGTTTACCAAACATGATTCTACAGGGTCAAGTCAGGTAAATTCGGACAGCAGGTAAATTCGTACAGTGACATTGTTTATATATCAGTTGTTTGGAATTAAAACAAAAACAACCGGGCAAACAGTGAAAATCCTGATGACACGGCTCATTTTGAGCCGTCTCATTTGGCTGTTCACTGTTTGCAATGGTTTGTCCGAGTTTACCCGCCGTCTGAAGTTACCAGACTCGACCCTGACATTTCTATGCATGCGGCGTTTCACAACTGCATAACAGCTTGCTTGAAGCTATTTCACGGGTGGTAAACCTAGGAACTACCACGAAATTGTGTTAACGTAATTTTGTTCCCAAGCCACATACGGGACATAACGGGGTAGTTTCCAGGCCGAAAAATTGATAAACAAAGGTTGGTGTCATTTTGGTTTTTGTTTTATTTTACTACTAAGAACGAACAATGGTGAAATCGGCCAATATGGTTCCGTGTAAATATGTCTCAGCGTCCCCTCTAGCCCCAAATTTTATATGAAAAGTTATTTTCTTTCTTTAGATTTTTGTTTCCCCACTGAGCATCGGACCAACTTTCCCCAACGTACAGTGCCAGTTCGAAGGATTTTAGCCCGTATCTGTCAAATTAAGTTGAATGTGATATCATTTGCCGATGAATATGATAAAAAGACCCTTAATAAACGTTTCTACACAGAAAAAAATCCGAGCGTTTACTCGTAAAAGATTCATGCCCCGTTTGTCCTGTGTGGTAGTTTCCAGCGCATCGTGGTAGTTAAAATGCTATCGTGGTAGTTGCCAAGACTATGTAGTAGTTCCCATCAACAGATTTTCCGCTCGTTTAAGAATCGCCAATACTAGTGCACCTATCAATATTTTCCCCCACTGGGGGGGGGGGGGGGGGATACCATGGGGATTAGACAGCCAAAACATCCCAACCCATGGGAATCAGATAGAACACCTAAAAACGGGGTTGGGACATTTGATACTTTTCTGGAAGTTCTAAATTAGATTTTATAACAAATTTGACGGCCCACCAAAGGAATTTGTAACACCACATATTTGCTTATGGGTAGGGAAAAGAAGGTCAACAGTTGAGCCCCGGTGGACCAAACAACAGACAAAAAAGTTTGATATAAAATTTGCGTCACTCGCCACGTGGTAGTTCCATGTTCAGTCAACTATAAGATAAAATGGCAGGCTAAGACTACTGGCCCAAAGTATTGTTAGTATTTGCGCTTCAGAAAAAAGGGGGATATCCTCGGTTTTCGCGCCGTCGAAATATCGCAAACCACCGCAAACCACCCCAAACCACCGCAAACCACCCCAAACCACCGCAAACCACCTTTTTTTTATATATGATAACAATGGAAAAGGGTGAAAATGGATGTGAAAGTGCTGGAATAAGAGCACCTCTGACACTACGATTCGCTAGTATTGGTATTGAGGGTGATGGAAAATTATAGGCGGACGAGACTGATATTACATCTATAGATAATGAGATAGCTATAATAGATCAAGAAAGATTGTATAAAGTATTGTAGGTTGTTAATTTTTTTACAATTTGAACTTCATAACCCAGGGAGAGGAGGTACTCTGAATATAAGTATATAAAAAATCTTAACTTTAGGCTAAAGTGACAGGGCGAAATTAAACCAGTATTTTGTTAACCGAAAATAGAACACTTATGCCTATGACATACCAAGTAATACATTTTCATAGTGGTTTGCGGTGATCGGGGTGGTGATTCTGCTTATGGTAAAATCATTACGTTGATCACCCAAAACGTTATGCTAAAGCATATTCTATATTCTCCTTATATCAGGAAACCTTTTTCAAAAGTGGTTTGCGGTGGTTTGGGGTGGTTTGCGGTGGTTTGCAGTGGTTTGCGGTAATTCGATGGTCCCTCGGGTTGGGTCACTTTTTATATACATGTGAGTGCGACGATGAACGGGCATGTTATATGATAATTATAAGGCATGTTTATTCAACAACAAATTAGCTATGTGAATATCCCTTCTTTTCATTCTTCTCATCATTTCAATAGCACACTAAATTTAAAATTCAGGCAGTCGCCAAATTTTATCCGACAAAAGGTTGTTTGAAAAGGTCTTTGTATGAATAAGAGGGGTATTCTAGGTTCGGCCCGAACACCCCGTCTTTAAAAATTTGAAGTAGCCCCTGAGTAGCGAACATCTGCTGATGGGAACTACTACTAAAATCCTACAAAGTCTTGGCAACTACCACGATAGCATTTTAACTACCACGGTGAGCTGGAAACTACCACACAGGACAAACGGGGCATGAATCTTTTACGAGTAAACTCTTGGCTTCTGTTTTCTATGCAGGAACGTTTAGTAAGGGTCTTTGTATCATTTTCATCGGCAAATGATATCAAATTCAATATAATTTGATGGATACGAGCTCAATTCCTTCGAATTGGCACTGTACGTTATGGAAAATTGACCCGATACTCAGTGCGGGCGCAAAAATCTAAAGAAAGAAAATAACTTTTCATATAAAATTTGGGGCTAGAGGGGACGCTGAGACATATTTACACGGAACCATATTGGCCGATTTCACCATTGTTCGTTCTTAGTAGTAAAATAAAACAAAAACCAATATGACACCAACCTTTGTTTATCAATTTTTCGGCCTGGAAACTACCCCGTTATGTCCCGTATGTGGCTTGGGAACAAAATTACGTTAACACAATTTCGTGGTAGTTCCTAGGTTTACCACCCGTGTATTTAGAATCTTTAGAAATAGAAGAATAGTGAAATTTAAAAATATAATAACTAAAAGAAGAAAAGTTAGTGTGTAACTGTGATATTCCCCTACATTACATTGGGGGTCGATCAAAATTCTGGAACATTCTGTTCCATAACAGCCTATGCTGCTGATCTCATTAGAATCGACTCGTAGAAGCAATTCTAATGAGGGCACAATTTTGGATTAGTAGAATCTAACAATGGTCTCCGATACAGACAGGAAACACACTGACACATGTCAGGACGGTCAATTAACCTTCCCACTCTATTCCTGGGCAGACTTAGACGTCCTAAGCGGTAAACCAGTACTAAGTGCACATACTTTCGACAGTAACTGACAACTGCCCTTCATGAATCGGCGGAGGGGGGAATGAAAGTAAGTGGCCGGGCCTCAGAATAAAGAAGATAATGTTTTCGAGCGTTCATACATGCAAACCATGTGATTTTAAGGATTTTTAGCTCACCCAAGCCGAAGGTTCCTTCCCTGAGGGAAGCCTCATGACCCTCTTGCTAAGAGCAGACAGGTCCAAGGAGCAGTCTGATCAAAGTCTGCACTGTTTGCCAATCAGAGGAAGGTTCTACATAATATCTGATAAATGAAAAAAGACAATTGTACTGGAAAGTGGTTTAGATGTCCTCCCAGGACGTCTCACTAGGGGAGGTCGGACACTGACATTGTTTCCTTTATACGTCAGTTGCTTGGATTAACTAGCCAAACAGAGAAAATCCTGTTTGCAATTGTATGTCCGAATTTACCCGCCTGTCCGAAGTTACCCGACTCTCCCCTATTGGCGTCGAAGGTGAGCGGTCAGTAGGCAATCTGATGACGCAGTTTTGCCCAGCTGTGTATTATTGACAAAGCGAAACAACTATTGGAATGAAATAGAAACACTATTATCTATAGTTTCTCTAAACGTTCAAATTGTAAACAACAGTTTCACTAAATGCACCGATGTCTACGACAGATGCAGTCGGTCGTGTATATTAAGGGAAGATCAAAAAGTTCCCGGAAAAGGTATAATGTAAAAACCTCTCTTGAAAAACTATCGACTATCAAACACGTAACGTCGAAATAACGTCGCTTTGGTGTCCGTACGACGTCATGACGTTGAATCGACGCCGATATGTCGTCATTGCTTCTTTTCTCTATTGGACCCAGTGGGCCTACGACATATGACGTATGACATATGACGCAGGCATTGGACGTCGTATTGGCGACCTAATGACGTCGATACGACGTCATTAGGTCGCCAATACGACGTCATATGCCTGCGTGGCTTTAATTTTGAAGTTTTTGTGGTTACTGATCTTGTTGTCTGTTAAATTTCTTTCTTTCTTTTTTTTTTGTCATTATTTCGTGATTTCTATCTAATTTCGCTAGCCAATACATGAGCCGCGACACGAGAAAGCAAACATAGCGGCTGTGCGCCCAGCGCAGACTCAGATCAGTTTGGGCGTCCGCCCAGTCTTATCAGAGTCTTCGTTGTCCGCATGGAGGTAGCTGAGACCCATAGCTACCTTTTAAGCGCTTAGCGAAGAGTCTGGTCAGACTATGTGACTGTCCAGGCTGATCTGAGTCTACACTGGGCGCACGACCTCTTTGTTGGTTTTCTCGTGTGGCAGCTCATATATATTTTCAGACAACCTACTTCATTTACCGTAAAGGTGTATTGGTATACAAGCATGTTTATTTGCCATCTTTACAAAGGGAAAAAACTTCAGTGACTTCCTGTTTGCTTTCTATTACGACCAAACTCTTCCAAAGAGGGGTCTCTCTTCTCTCAAAGGAAAGCTTTCGATCCCTTTGAGTTGAACCCTACCTAGAAAGGGTGCACAATTAAACTGGAAAAGTTGCTTCCCTGAAAGTTTTCACATGTTCGGATACATTCGTACACCTAAGCGACTTGGGACACGCAAGTTTAATGCGCGCGCAAATAAAATGAAAATAGTTGAATTGCAATCAGGGTATACGTAGATCCAGGTGAGGCGGCCTTATCTGGATCTAGAGTCACTGTGGTAGCGACGTCAGCAAGTTCGAATAAAACTGCGTTTGTTTTCATTTATTTGACTCTCTTTACGCATTAAAATCTTCTTATGATGTAAGATAAATAGAAAATCATGTAAGTATATTTTGATATCAAGTTTATCAAGCTCGGCCAGAAACACGTCGGACTGGCTCGGCAAGCCTCGCCATTCCTACGCTGTTTCTGTTAAACCTATATTTTTGTACGGCAGTGAAATTTGGGGTTATGGAAATTGTGATGACTTAGAAAAAATACAATTGAAGTTTTTGAAATATGCGTTGAACCTTGAAAAATCGACACCAACATATATGATATACGGAGAATTAGGCATCCAGCCAATTAGTTTAGATATCAAAGCCAGAGTAATGTCATTTTGGTCAAAACTTGTTTCAAATCAAGATAATAAACTCTCATCATTAATATATACAATTATTTACCAAATGCATAAAGGTAATCTAATAAAATCTAACTATATAAAAATGTAGAAAATATTCTTGATACTTGTGTTTTTTCCGGCATGTGGGAGTCGCAAAATGTCCAAAGTCTAAAATGGTTTAATCTAGCAATCTCGCAACGATTGCAAGACCAATACATACAAACCTGGTCATCTCTAGTCGATTCCTCTTCTAGTGGTATACATTTTAGATTATTTAAAGATACTTTTGAATGCAGTAGATATTTTTTGCTTTTGCCGAACTATTATAGTAAAATTCTCATTGCATTTCGCACAAGAAACCACCGATTGCCAATAGAATTGGGCAGGTGGAATAGTACCCCCGTTCATGAAAGAGTTTGTCATCTTAGTCAAAAAGAAATCGGCGATGAGTTTCAGTATATCCTCAAATGCGAACACTTTGAAACAAACGACTGAATCATATAAAATCGTATTATCGCCAACATCCAAATGTACTTAAATTCAAACAACTTATGAATTCCTCAAACGTTTCGGAATTGAAAAAATTATGCAAATTCATAAACGTAATTACAAAAGCTATGGTTGAAGTATGATGTTCTTACGTCACATTTCTGATATTGTATACTAAACGATGTTTAATTCATAGAACATGCTTTATTTTGATTCTCAAAGTTTGGCTAGTGATAAAAAACTTGGTGATTATCCAGCACTCCTGTGCCGGCTGGTCTGGGTAACCATGCCCCGAACGGGCTCGCTATTTGCAGTTTGTGGATTCACATACTGCAAATGCGATACGGGAACTTAGACCAGACTGCGCAGGACCAGGGTGTGTCGACATTTAAGCGCTGCTAAGATCACTATTATGTAAGTCAACGTAAATTGTTAATTTGTATAAAGTACGCTATACGGAAGTCTCACCGGAGTGTTCGAAATGGGGACCCTGGAAAGGTCTTCAGCTATGATTTCTTTTCAGCGTGCACAAAGCTAGTTGCATTTTGGCGATTTCCTTGCATATTCCATGTCGACCCCTCTGGTGAAGCGCCCGTGTCTCATGCCTGTATATACGTTTCTATATATTTATTTATCTGTCTATATGTTGGCTATATGTAGATAGTACATGTGGTTTCCAGTAGAACAGTAACAATACTAACATACTTAATTTTATATGCCTTAAATCTGCCAGTATCATTTAAGACCGTTTCGGATCGGATCAATACCAGTCATGGCACACTTTTGATCTCTTCTTTATTTAATTATTTTGCTCGGAACATTCTTTTATACGCTCCATGCCAGTCTAATATTCAAACTGGCATGGGGTGTGTAGCGGATGTTTCTTAGAGCAGACTGGCTGTGCCATGGCTGGTAAGGGTCGGACCCGTTTACACATGAACGAATAGAGAGAGAGAGAGAGAGAGAGAGGTAATATGGTAATATATACATGTACATATTTAGACTCACATGGCAATCGAAATTATTCCTTTCTTGAATTGAAATGAAATTTAATATCCATAATATTATAATCACATTTTGGACAGAACATAGACTATTTTTCTTACCTAGTTAGCACTGAGTGATCAAATTGTCTAAACGTAAATAGAGCATGGAAAAGTGCTGATTTTCAGTACGACTTAAAGGTAGGTTCCTGTACTAGCGATAACAATTATGTCCACAAAATAATTTCGTCTTTTTCTGAGCAGTATTAAATTCTCTAACATTTCTGAATTAGTTGCTACTGAGAAACTCGTCAGATGTTGAAGAAAATAGTCGTTTTCCCTTTTGGTTTATTTTCTTTCGTTGGAATTCCAGTTCTAAAAATAACTATGTTTATTATGTCTATAAGTGCGCTATTTCTGATGCCATTCTCCAAAGGTCAATTTTCCCTTGTCATGAGCTCTCCTGGAGGTCCTGGAATGGTGGATGGGTTGAAACTATCCCAAAATGCAATGCAGCATGACCTCAGCTGCGTTATCTACTTTTGGCGCGAACTAAAAATAGCGCTATCTGGTGTGCGAAGCAGAGTTAGGAAATCCCTTGCAAAACAACTTTCTAATATTTTTTTGATTTACACTTTTTAGTGAAACTTATTCATTCCCTTTTATAAGTGCTTTCCAACAACTTGGATGAAAGATCATCAAAATTATGATGCATTCCAAAGTACAGGAACCTACCTTTAAAGACTTTTCCTTTTATTGTGCTACAATTTTGACTTACAATTTCTTTAAACAAATCAAAACATATAAAACAAGGGAAAAATGACACGCTAACTTTTAGTGAAATGACTTATTTACCTATGTTGTATTCCCACTTTCAATGCAATCTGTTAGTGGTTATCTATTTATTTGTTTGATCTTTGTACACGCATGCTTTCTGCCGCCATGCTACCAATACTTACTTTGCATATTGTAAATATATGTGCCTCTTGTTGTTGCAATATATGTGACCTAGAGTGAATAAAGAATTGAATTGGTCTCGCCTGATAAACTTGATATCAAAAGACACTAACATGGTATTCTCTATGTTCCTTCCGGCAACAAATCCAGCATGTTATGATTTGTGTAGCAGTAGCCGTATTCACAACGATGCATATTTGTCTACGAATACAATAACAAAAACACAGTGGCTCTATTCAACGGAGTTGTAGTATTCGAAGGTAGACCTATTCGGTTCAACAACGCTCGGTTAAGTGCAGAAGGTCACAGGTTCAAACCCGAGTTGCTGTCTGGGGATTGCAGACGAAATTCTTGGGGCAGATTATACAGTAAAAAATCTAAAAATTGATACAACTAGAATAATTACCGGTATTGTCCTAATATTGAAAAAGTTTGTTTTTACACTGCAGCAATGTGTTGCAGCAAGTCATCTGTTGTGCTCCAACGACCTAGTAAGGTTATGGGATAGAACAGAATAGAATAGAATGTGTTGGGATGGCAAACATAAGGTACCCTGATAAGACTGCTTCTAAAAGCAGTTTTATCAGGGTCTACACTGTTTGCAGACCTTCTGTCCCAGTTCTTAGATTTTTTTTCCGGTGAGTGTATTTCTTCGGTGTCACGAGGGTCGCTGTTCACAACCACGAGGCTTGCTCTAAACCACATATCATTCTCATTAACGAAATGATCTATAATCCATAACATGCATAGTGAACTCTTCACTGTAAAAGTCGCGCTTAGCTATAAAACACAAGTGGTTACATGTTTAGGTGTAAACTTGTTTAGGAATATGTTATATAGCTAAACATGTACGGCTTTTCTATTATTTTCCCAGACAAAGTCTGCTAAACACGTTTTATTCTGTTACGCGTTTCGGATGAATCCATTCTCTCTTTTCCCCGTTGAAGAACGAAAAAAAAGAGACGAAAATGTTGACAGAGGAAATTTTCAAAATAAAAGGTAAATATAACCAGTATTGTACATGTTTAATTTTTAAACACAAACCTAAACATGTTGCAAATTGAACATGTTACGATTTAAACACATTAAAAATCGAACTGCATTTTTGTCAAGATTTTAAACACATTTTTTACAGTGAGATTCTTTCCTCATTTATTGGATGTGTTCATTTTGCATCAAGGGGTCTCTGGTTTAGTTTATTTTTTTTATTTTCGCTTTCTTTTAGAGAGTGTACCCATTTTTCTTATGCAAAAATTGTAGACCCTGATCAGATGCCGTGTTTCGCGGCATCTGATCTGGGTCTGCACTGTTTGCCAACGTCCCTTTAATGGGGCACTAGGTATAATTGGGTTTATTTTGACTGAACGCCATCTCTCAGAGGTAAACGAAAACATAGTTTCGTTGTCTTTGAAGACTCTCCACGGCACATTATATATTTGTGTACAGTTTATTATTTGCCAAATATTCTGTAAAAATCCGTAGATTTTACGGTAGAAGAACGGCAACCAGCCGCCAGTCCATTTCCAGTTATTTTTACGGGCGTTTTCCTGCAAGACATTCTCGGAAATCAAGATATGGTAGTGTTATGTTAATTGACCGCACTCGAAAATAACCACTGTAAAAAATGTGCTTAGAATCAATGCAAAATAAATGCAGTCCGATTTTTTATGTGTTTAAATCGTAACATGTTCAATTTGCAACATGTTTAGGTTTATGTTCAGAAATTAAAAATATACAAAACTGGTTATATCTACCTTTTATTTTGAAAATTTCCTCTGTCAACATTTTCGTCTCTTTTTTCCGTTCTTCAACGGGGATAGGAGAGAATGGATTCATCCGAAACGCGCAACAGAATAAAACGTGTTTAGCAGACTTTGTCCGGGAAATAATAGAAAAGGCATACATGTTGAGCTATATGACATATTCCTAACATGTTTACATCTAAACATGTAACCACTTGTGTTTTATAGCTAAGCGCGATTTTTACAGTGTGTTTAAGGGCATTTGAGTAAATCAACACCTGCTCTAATGGTTCCTGCAAATTTTACAGGCGCCCGTACAAATAAAGGTAGATGGACTGGCAACTGGTTTCCAGATATTCGACCGTAAAATCTACGGAAATGTTTTACAATGTGGCCGCACTTGAAAATACCTTTATAGTGTTAAAGGGCAACTATGGCCAAAACAACACATGTTCTATTCTGTCCTACTCTGCTTGAAAAATCCTGCAAATTTTACGGGCGCCCGTAGAAATAACGGGAAATGGACTGGCAGCTGGTTGCCAGTTATTCTAGCGGAAAATCTACGGATTTTTTACAGTGTACATTGTGTGTCGAGAATTCCAACCCGATAGAAAGTGCAGCAAACGTTCAAGGTAAACAGGTACACTGTCAGCTATGCCATTTTCATTTTTGCCTCCCTTCTGGTTGTGAGGTCTACTTTCAAAGGAAAGAATTTGCTGCTCTACCGGGAGCAATGGACCTATGACAGTTTCAACACAAATTTGCATATTTTCAACAAATTATTGCAACTTTCTTGGAGACTCCGCATTCAAAATATTTGGCATTCACATGTGGACTCACGCATTATACAGGATGAGGGTTTAATGGTGATTAGAAAAAGTATCATACCTGTAGACTAAATTAAGAAGGATACGTAAAATTTTCAGTCTCTTAAGATAGTCAATGTTTTCTTATCTAGCCCCCCCCCCCCCCCCACACACACACCGTAAGAATTTTATTCTACGGTAGAATGACTGGAAACCAGCTGCCAGTCCATTTCCCGTTAGTTTTACGGGCGCCTGTAGAAATAACAGGAACCATCACGCACAGTATGATAGATTATAACAGGTGTTGTTTTAGTCATACAGCCCTTCAACACTATAAAGTTAATTTTGAGGGCGGCCAGTTAACATAACCTTATCGTGATTTCCGAAAATGTCTTACAGGCAAACGCCCGTAAAAATAACGGGAAATTGACTGGCAACTGGTCGACAGTTATTCTACTGTAAAATCTACGGGTTTTTTTTTTTACAGTGTACTGATTTCTGCCAATTTTACGGGCGCCCATTAAAATAACGGGAAATGGACTGGCAACTGGTTGCCAGGTATTCCACCGTAAAATCTACGGATTTTTTTTCAGTGCATGGGTCACTATTTCACTATTGAACAAATTGTGGTATACGCGCTCACGATGACATAAAACTTTCAGAATTTCAAGATTTTTTTTTTTGGCTAAATGCTTTACATTTTGTACTGTGGGGAAGAGGACTGAGGGTTGGGTCATAGCATCACAAACGGCCCCAGTGTGTCAGAAACTTTTTTAACTCTTATCTGACATGAAGCAAATCAAGAGGTTATTTTCAATATTTATTGTTGTTAATAAATAGAAATAAATAAATACATTTTGCTTAAAATCACACACACACACACACACACACACACACACACACACACACACAAACTGATAACCTCGTTCCGTTGCTTTCGTTTTGTTATTCAACTGACACGCATGTGGTTCCTTCAGTCAAATACGAAGCTTTGTTGTCTAAGACCTTGAATATTGCTATTCGCTATCAGGCAGAGGATCTCTCTCTCTCTCTCTCTCTCTCTCTCTCTCTCTCTCTCTATCACACACACACACACACACACACACAAATTTGTTATTCATTTCTCTCTCTCTCACACACACACACACACACACACACAGACACACACACACACACACACACATACACACACACACACACACACACACACACACAAGTTTGTCATTCATTTCTCTCTCTCTCTCTCTCTCTCTCTCTCTCTCTCTCTCTCTCTCACACACACATTCACGTACACACACACACACACACACACACACACACACACACACAGATTTGTCTCATAATTTGTCTCATACAATAAATAGCTACACTGACATTACACACGACTGGAGCATAATCTGTCAATTAGGGTGAAGTACTATCCCAGTAGGCACACAACATTGAATCAACGTTGATTCAACGTCATGACGTTGAATCAACGTTGATTCAATGTTTATTCAGCGTTGTGTGCCCAGTGGGATGGAAGTGAAAAGTGAATAAATACGGGTCAACGAAACATCACAAATAAGCCTTAAATTTGTTAGATACAAATCCAAAAGGAGAAAAATGAGTTGCAGACCGCGCATGTCTGGCCCATCCTGCACGCATGCGCAGTATCGTCAAGGCACACGCATTTAGCATGCCTTACAAAAGTAATACGCGAAATACGCTTAGCATGATCACTCTTGCATGTGTGCGGGTCGGCATTCGCATTCGCACTTTACATGTGACAATCAAACTTCTCTATAAAATTTTTCCTCCGCTAAAGGTCAGAAAATGTTCATTATACTGAATGTTCCATTATATCTACTAGAGATCGAATGGTGTCTATGTGGATTGATCAAAGTTACATTAATCCTTAAAGTGCCAGAAAGGCAGACGACAAAATTTATGTCTGAAAAGTTAGGAAAACAAGTTTCACCCAGGCTATATCATTTTGAAAATTTAGAGACCAGATGGCAAACAGTGTAGATACAGATGAGGCGGCTCTTGATGAGCCGCCTCATCTGGATCTACGCTGTTTGCAAATTCGCTTATTCTCATTTTTGGCAATTTAAGTGTTAATTTTTTTAACGTAGCTGATAATGCTTTCTGTTAGGATTTATACAGAACATGATCAGGTTATACGACTGGACTCTTTGTGTGTCCTGCCTAATGTGTTTTTATTAAAGTTTCTTGATAGGTACGACCTTCTCGACAACCTGTTTAACAGGAACAATTTTGTCAACTTTCTTCGCTTCGGGAGCAAGTATAGGAAGATCTCCTTTCTTAGACACAATTTGCGCCCCCACTGTGTCCTTGACTATTCCTGTTTCACTACCGATGATAGTGCTTGTTTTCGCCACGACGCTTTCAATCACTGGTGCAATGATTTTCTCCGCTTTAACTTCGGCAGAAGCGATTTTAACCGCAGAGACTGTATCAGTTTTAACAATTTTGCCTTTCTTATCAATTGCACCTACAACGTTGACCTTGTCAGCGTCTTTAATTGCTAAATCAATCACTGCTTTTGGTTTGATGATTTTTTGTTCTGTTACCTTTGTAGAGGCGAGCTTAGTTTTGGTGGCAATGTCAGGTTTAGAAACTTTACTTTTATGATCCTTGACGCCTACAATATTAATTGTATCAGCGTCTTTAATTGCTAGATCTATAACTGATTTAGGTTTTGACAAACCAGCTCCTGGTTTAGAAGCGACAGGGGCATCAAGGACGACAGGTTCGGCAACTACATCTTTGATGCTGGCTTTAACATCGGTACTGACTGTCTCGACACCTCCGACTACAAATTTTCCTTGACCATTGATATTATGTATATTAGCATCTATGGGATTAAGAATGATTGAATGATCTTTATGACTAGCATCAATTCCTTTGACATGTTTGTCGATTGTTATGCCGGCTTCTACAACAGGTACTGTTTCGATGATTTTCTGTCCAGCTGCCACTGAATGCATTTCCTTATGTCCTGCTGATTTACTGGATAAACTAGTTTGCACGTGATCGGTTTTAATATCATGTACTCCTTTGGAGCCACTAATTAGGAGTTGAGAAGTTTTCTTGTCGCCCACTTCCTTTTGTGATTTTGTTAATTCTGTTCCTGTTCCTAAAATGGCAGTGTCAACAGCTGCCGTGACAAGCGTTGCACTTGCTCCCGCAGATGCGAGTAGTTTTTTATCCGCTAATTTTGATGGTGTTTGTCCTTGGCCATCATTTACAATAGGCGCCACTTCCGGTTCGGCGTCAACAGTTTCATGTCCTTGCAACGTGATGCTTCCCCCGACCCTAGTGTGGATTCCAGTATCGTCAATTATTATGCTACTTCCTAGCCCCTCGCTGTTTCCATTACTAGAAATGCGAACGCTTTGCCCACCCTGGCCAATTGAAATTTGTGAAATTTGACTGTTTTCGTCGTCGTCCTCACCGACCCATCCAATAATAGCATGAGGTACAGCAAGCGTCTGATGTGCGGATTCAGAAGCATGTCGTCTGCTTCCGCCAGGAAAGTAGGGTCGAGGTAAACCTGGTCTTAGGGTCCTGGGAAAGCCCTGATCAATCACGTGATTCCAGTTGGACAAAATAGGGGCTGGAAATCCTCTTGGGATAGCGCCGCCGCTGAGAAATGCTGATGGCAAACGTACCGGTGAACCCCAAATAGACGGTGCAATTCTGATTGGGTCACGTGCGAAGACCGGAGGTACTCGACTGAAACGTCTAAATTGTAATGTGCGCCGATATGGAAAGTAACCGCTGCGTTGCCTTAATCCGTGGAAAGCAAATGGTTTTGGAACTTGAAACCGACCCTGTTGATAAGGATAAAATGGTCCATGTTGCGACTGAACGTGTATTGGATACCTCATTCCTCGGACTCTAGAATATCTCCTGAATATGTTGGGAAATTGTTGATGTGGGTAGACTATACGTGATGGCCGACCACGGGCGAAGCTCGGAAACTGAGGCATATGCCTTGAGGATGGAAACTGTTGCCATGTACGGAAATGCTGTTGTCTCTGAAAATAACAATGATTACGATATTGATAATAATACTGATAAATGTAATAATAATAATAATAATGAAAATAGTAATAATCAGCATAATTCTGCTTTTGTTTCTTCTACTAATAATCAATAAAAATGATGAAAATAATGATAATAACAATAATGATGATGATAACAATGATAATAAAAATGATAATGCTAATGATAATTATATCAATGGTAAAAATGATAATAATAATAATTGTTATAATATTAATAATAATAATAATAATAATAATAATAATAATGATAAACAAATTGTGTGAACATCTGCATGCAAATCGACCAAAACCGTAGTGCATATTACACTTATGTAGGCTGGTTCTGGTCTTTCCTGGTAAAACTTTGTAAGCGACGCAAATCGCTCGTTCAACGAGCGAGTTTTGTCGCGTATAAAGCTACCTTATGAAAAAGCGAAACGGAAAGACTCAAATCATCTTGTGCATACACTGCGCAGTCTGATCAGACATTTTCCTTTCATGCATATCCCATCTATATTGAATCCTAACAAATCTAAAGGGTGAAAAGTTTCAGAAGCTGTGTATGCTAATTTGAGTGTAAAAGCCTCATTCACAGGACCAAAGTTTCTTTGTCACAGAAACTTTAACAAAGAAAGTTTGTTAAACACTTTGCGTTCACACGGAGCAAATTATTTGTTAAAGAAAAATATGGCTTAGAATCTTTGTCAAATAAACTTTGGCAATGAAATATTTGGTGCTGTGTTCACACGATCGAACATTATTCGTCAAAGTTACCTGGACAAATTAACTGGTCAACCATGCCATATTTTCTTCGTTAAATATACTTTGTTCAAAATCAAGCGGATTTGATTGTTAGCAAAGTTTTCTGTGTTCCTCTCCATAGCTAGCTTCTTTGTTACATATTCTTTATGGCAAATTTTCTGTTCACATGGACAAATTTTGTTTGTCATAAAAACTTTACAATATAAATTTGATAATGAAAATATGGCATATTTTTTCATTCACACGAGCAATTTGCTCGTGTCAATGAAAAAATATGCCATATTTTCTGTGACAAACCTACTTTGTCGCAATAACTTTGCTCGGTCATTTTCAGCTACACCAATTAAGCCAACGTAGTTCCACCTTCTTTGTCATGGTCATTCCGTCAAAGTAAGGGCGCGTTTACACGAGCAAAGTTTCTATGTCACAGAAACTTTAACAAAGAAAGTATGACAAACATTTTGCATTTCCACGGAGCAAATTATTTGTTAAAGAAAATGTGTCATAGAATCTTTGTCACATAAACTTTGGCAATGAAATATTTGCTGCAGTGTTCACACGACCAAATATTATTCGTCAAAGTTACCCGCAGCGATGAAACAAAATCTTTGTCACATTTTCCACGCTTATAGCAAAGTTCTTTGTTACATAATCTTTAGCAAAGTTCTCTGATTACACGGACAAATTTAATTTATCGAAGTAACTTTACCATATATATTTGTAAAAGAAACATTGTCATATTTTGGCATTTACACGAGCAAATTTTTCTGTAGCAAACCTACTTTGTCATAGGAGCTTTGGTCGTGTAAACGCGGCCTAAAGCTTATGTTTATACATCTGTTTATATCGGAGACGGTTTTAGGCTGTGCAGCTGTGCATTAAAATTGCGTCTACTCTCTTGTTGAGGCACTCCAGCAAGTGGTTTTTAGTGGAACTTTTTTCTTTAAAGATGCTTAAATATCAAAGTTTTAGGTTTAACATACCCAAAACCATTTCTCATAGCTAAATACTGACTTGCAGCATATTGCATGACATCTTTTGTCTATTTTTATCATTTTTTGTTTGGAGGTGGGTTTTCCAATAGTAAAAATATTCCTTCTGGTTTCCAGCCTTTGATGAGGTTTATTTTAATTTTAATAAAGCTGGGAACCACACATTGTGACATCACAACAGAAATGATGTCATCACTAATCACCTGATCTGTTTTGGAATATGACCATTTCAGCAAAGGGTTGTTTGCAGTGTCAGCTACACTTATGCATCTTTTTGTTTTCCAAAAAGATATTACTTATGAAAATAACTGCTATCAGATGTAAGCATAAATTCTTCTGAACTGATTTCATGTTAATTTTATATGAAATGGTAATTTTCAAGAATGTGCTTGAAACAAGCCACCCCTACAGCAATAATGGTTATCTTGAGGCGGCCATTATGTAACTGAAAAACATACATTGCAAGAGATTACTTTCCAAGCTTGAGAGCATGCCAATGAATTTCAAAAACTCTACTGGACAAATCTGACTACGAGAAATGGTAGTAAACTGAACCATGTAAGTGGAATTTGCTGTTTCTTTATCCTTTAAGTATAAACTTCGAAAAACCACTTGCTGGAGTGCCTCAACAAGAGAGTAGTTTAAATGTATTGATAGATGGATGATTTGCGTGATTTGCGATTTTACGCCCTTTTCAACATTATTTCAGTCATATCAGGACGATGGGAGGGTGATAATGAAAGGTTGCGCGCAATGGAATCCCGTTTACAATTGAAAAGACTTTTGCCTCCGGGAATCGAACTCGGGACCTCTAGATTACTAAGCTACCGGGGCTTCTAAATGTGTAGTTGTGAGTATTTAAAGACTGACATATACGCAGATGCGTTTTAATTTTGTCTGTTTGACAAAATTTTAAAATGCACGTGCGTATTTGCGTATATAAAACTTTACCCATATCTGCCATTTTGTTCCTGTGTGGTCGTGTTAAACCTTACGATGAATGGGTATTTGCGAGCAAGGCGGAAACCTTCACGTTCAAACGTAAACGGAGCTCCATTGCACACGGGCTTTCATTATCACCCTTGTCACCCTACCAGCGTCCTATTGACTTAAAAACGGTTGATAAGGACGTAAAATCACGTAACCCATTCATCCATGGCTCTGCATTGCCTCGCTACATCTACCCATTTTGCTGTTTATTAGATGCATTATTTATTGCGAAATGTCTGAAAATTTACATGTTGGACCGTGAACCTTAGACAGAACTTTGAAAACGTAATTTAACTCAGGACAGAACACTCAAGTTCTGAGTTCGGAACGCTTAGTTTCTTTACCAGGCGTAATTTATTATGAAAACTATTCATTCAATCGAGCAAAATAAAATGCATTCAAGATTCTAAAATTAAAATACCGTGTTTCTTCAATTATAAGACGAGGTTTACCCCTGTCGAAACAATTCCAAAAAACTTGAGATTTGTCTAAGACGGATCTACATTTTAAGAATGTTTTGGAAGAGATAACCCTATCTTATAGCAGAATTTCATAAAACTTAGAGAGAGAGAGAGAGAGAGAGAGAGAGAGAGAGGAAATAGGAGAGAAAGAATAGCCACAATCCTCACCCGCACCTACTGCAAGCACGGTAGGTTCTTGCCATACTGTTATCCCAATTAGTAGGATGCCCCGGCACGTAAAATAGCAAGCATCATCGCCAATCACACCCTCACACCAACTCACCCACCCCAACTCCCCATAAATTTAAAAGCATTATAACAAGGGCTGTAAATTGGTGCCAACTGAAACGAGTTGATGATCAGATAAATATGGTGTGGACATATGGATCAATGGCTTTTAGCTGTAGCTTGTTCGACTGTTTGGCCTGTATTGGTTGTGGATGCATGAACATTACAACTGAAATAAGGTTGTTTGACAGTGTTGTAATCCCAAAGAACAATCACTGGGACGGACTCTGTTATGTATCTATGAATTTGAATTTGTTATCTCAAATCGTCTCAGAGTAATGCTCCTAAAAACAAATAAGTATGAAAAGCAATGTGACTATAATCAGAGGGCAATAAGTCTTTGAAAATCATCTAACCAGATCATACAGACAATATGCATATCCCCTTTTGATGCTGACGGTTCCATTAAAGTTTCGTTGCATTCTGGCTAGTAGTTGTCAAAGAATTCGCGTGGACACAAAATATGTGCTCTATATATGTATAATGCAGAATTCACCAAAGGGCCATAACTTTAGGTAAAATCATCGAGCCAAAACATGCAGGTGATATGGGCATCCTTGATACTGAAAGTTCTCGTGATAGTTGTTGAAATCCAACCGGTAGCTGCCAAGATTTTGGGTGGACAAGGACGAGACGGACGAAGCGGCGACTATTTTCTTAACCGAAATTTCCTTCGCGGCCATAAAAAGAGCTACGATTATTTAGACAGCCTGTATGTTTTTCGAGATGCGCCGTGGTCGAGTGGTTAAAGCGTTTCGGTTATGAAGCAGGAGGTCGCAGGTTCGAATCTCGACTTGGGTCAACTGGCGACTGGAAAACTTTCTTTGTAACCCAGCAGTAAATTGGTACCTTTTTCGAATCAGCAAAGGAATATGTCAGCGATAGGAAAAGGATGGATTCCGCCTTTCATATGCTGTGCCCAAATTGCAGTGGACCTTTAACACCAACTGACCCTATACGTATCATCGTATCTTATCATCGTATCATAATAATTATTACAAAATGTGATCTCCTTCTCCATTTAACAAAAGCCCAGTGCAAAGCATAGACAAATGTACAATAAATCTCCATACGAAGGTTTTGAATCCTAGCACAGGTGCAATCATTGGCCTAGGGTTTAAACTTCTCAAATTCGATTTTCATAAAACACATCACAGACTGAGCGTACGGTGTGAAATGTTCACAAAAAAAGAAAAAGAGAATAAACTAAATGAAAGAAAAGAAAACTCACCGGTCGATAAAATGCCGAAGAGGCAAGTGTCGCTAATAATATAATTCCAAATAACGACACCAAAAAATTTAATCCACCCATCGCTGTTTTTCGGTAACGGACCTCTTTACGTTAGTGTCCTGACAACCACCGTCTGCACGCGTAAGTTTTGGCGGGGAAACTGTCAATGCGCTGTCCAGCAAATTTGTTTTGTGTTCTGGATGTCCCTCTTGGCGGTTCTGTGGACATTAATCATTATTGCACAATATTGTCGTAAAAATGATCATGTACTCAGCGAAAATTGTCAAGTATGCCCGGCACTCTAATTAAGACACCACGAAAGGTGCGAAATAGTTGATCAGACTGACACTTTTAATAGTCTTGTTGCTACCAGACTGTGTGAGCATATTTGATTTGATTTATTCCCACTAGCTGCCCATCGCCCACTGACACTGGATCAACTATTTGATATTCTGGGGAGATGGGGGGTGGGGAGGGGGGGTGCTTGTATAATTTTCAGAAAAAATCTCTGTCTTTGGATATGCAAGAAAAAAATAAATTGGCTCATAAGGGGATTTAAAAAGGTAATCTTACCTGAAAGAATAGTGAAAAAAATAATCTGACTCCACCCAAAATTTAGTAAAATATAGCCTACAGGTAATTCTATTTAAATTGAGTTATCAAAACGTCGATGGCTTCTGGGGGCACAGCCCTCAAGACGCCCTATATTAATATTGTTTACAACTGTTTTACATAAGCAGGACCGCGTGTGCATACATCTACAAACATCTTAAACAACATTTAATACATTTACTATTGATCTGCCGCATCAAAAGTGAAGATTTCCATTGAAACTGAACGGTTGCAAAAAAAAAAGTCACTAACTGATGGAAGACAAAGACACTACGGCAATAGACTACTTTAACAGCAGTGTAAAGACTTTCAAGCATCCCTAAAATGCCTAAAAAATCCTTATTTTTAGGCCTCCCTAAAACTTTCTAAACATTCATCTAAAAAAGGCCAAGTTCTTTTTTAAAAAAAGCCCTTATTTTTTATCATCAATTGCTTTGGCTTCTGGGAGGCATTGCCTCCCAGACATAGCCCCCCCCCCCCCCCCCCCCCCCAACCCCTGTCTGTTAGTATTTTAGCATAGAACTATTAGCCATCGGCTGGCTTGCTTGCATTCATTTATAATGTGACTCTTTATAAGTAAGTATTCACCAAAGTTACCAACTGCAAATAAAGCATGTCTTTGCATATGAGTTTACTAGAAAAGATCTGAAATCATTCAATTCCTATTGGTAGTTCAAAAAGTTTGCGGAATTAGCCCTAATCTTGGCCATAATAGCCCTAATGTTAGCCCTATTTTTGGCTTGCGGCCCAAAGGCCGCAAGCCTTATAGATTGAAAAGCTCGTTCCGGTTTGAGACTGGATTAGTTCATGTTTTCCTTCACTTATACGAGCGTTTCATCGCAATAATCAGAGAACTCGTCCGATTTTGTCTATTTATATCCATATCAGGTTTACCGCATCTGCTAAAAATAATGATGGAATTTTATTCTATTTTTGGTCGCACTGTCGCCAAGATTCGGCACTTTCCGTATCCACGACTCTCAGCATACAAGTATACGCTTTTCCCAAAAAGCTTGCTATCTTTATTTTGCAGCGGCGTTGGGCGAAAAAAGGGCCTTAGAGTAAATGTATTTACTTAAAGCAGTCACTACACTCGAGCTAAAGCGTCTGTGCAGAATGACCAGATTGATCAGATTGTGCTGAAGCGTGGGCTGATTTATATATCTGTAAACCTGTCAAAGCAGAAAAAATCAAAGTCAAAATTTATTGTTTAAATTCAGCAAGCAGGCGCTACAGATTTTTTTCCTCATCACTCAACGCATCTTACCAAATAAAGTATACGATCTATCTGTGTGTATGTGGCTAACGTGCACAACTGACCGTGTTTATACATGTACAATTGTTAAGCCGGTGTATAAATGACGCATATTAATTGTAAAGGTCATGTCGTTCGCAAGCAGCGGTGCAATGTGCACAATTCAATATCTAAATAAAATACAGTACCTTTCGACAATCCATGAATAGTCTGTCCTAGAAACTTCTTATAGGGATACGGATAACGAGAAGAGTGGAAAATTTCAGAACCGTTGGGATTTAATCTCTTTGAGGCTAGTTCTGAAGGATTCGTGACAGCTTTGAGACAATGGATGAGCCGCTGGTCTATCTCTCTCAGCCAGAACAGAACCAGCACTCGAAACAATGGAAACATACCAGAATATCCCGCCATGTCTCAAAGAAGGGAATGACTATGCCTTCAGCTGGCAAGGTAATCGTTTCATTCATTCTGGATTCATATAGCGGTTACATGTTAACCACCTGTTTAGGGACAGGGGATGCCAGGTCAATTACTGAAGCAGCTGAGACAGAAAAGCCAGATTCATCGCCAAGGAAACCTATGAAAGCTACGGTGGCTTTGCCTGTGCTGCATTTCTGTTGATCACTTCAACCTTTTTCAAGAATTGGCTGGGAAGCAGTTTGCCAATGATAATAACGTCAATTTGGTTGTACAGGAATTTCTTGTCATGCAAGAACCTTTGTATGCAACTGGAATCCAATCCGTCCCCAACAATTCTCCTCACCTCGATATAGTCACGCACGGAACTGAAAATTCAGTTTTTGGATGTAAGGTAGTATTAAGTTTGTAAAAAATGACCGCACAAATATTTCTTTGTTTTTGTTACAAAATGTATCAAAAGATTTGTAAGATAGTGTAGAATACTAGGATAACACAACTTTTTTTACTTTAGATCCATGCTTTAAGAAAAACGTAGAAAACTGAGTAACTTTTTGTTCATTTTCTTTATTTTCCCTATATACTATTAGGAAATGATGGCCATATTACTCAGAGCAAAAAGGACCGCATTAAATGTAAATTTAAAAGTTTGAAAAAAATATCTATGTGCAGCTAAAAAAGTGCACTATATTGACCTAACACAACAGTTTTCATTATTTTTTATTCAAGGAAGACAAAAACAGATAAAAACTGTCAATGTCCTATATGATTTAATGCTATTTAAGCTCACGCGATATCGTCGTTTACAGGTAGATTATACGGGTCTGAGGAAAAAAGTTGCCCATGCACTGCAGCATCGCTGGCCTGAGAGGGGATTTAGTTAAGAAATAAATTATAACGAGAAATGAACAACAACAACTTCATAATTAGGCTGAATTCATTTTCTTCAGTCCTCAAACGCTAGTTCTTATATTTCCCATTCTGTTAGTATTAACATACTGTAATGTAAACAAAATGTAAAAACTCGGCAAGCCTTTCCTTTTTAAAAGGAAACTTTATTTGCCAAGTAGTGCTTGCAAACCTGTGTACTCATACAGGTATGTTTGTATCTGTACCATGGATTAACTGAGTACCATGTTTGCAAAAGCAAGCTAAACCATTACAGACAGAACCAAGTTCTTTATGTGAGAAACAATTGCAAGGTGTAAATTGATGTGGGTCAACTTAAAGGAAATTCATTCACATATGTAAGGATCAAATAAATTAGGAACTGATAGTTCAGCTTATAAAATTTTAAAAAAATGCTCGAGTTACTTTGTAAAAAAAAAAGAAATTGGCTTCCTCAAGGTGCAAAAAGAAATTGTTTTCAGAGGCCAGTGAAAAAAAATCTTGTCGCCATCAAGAATACCAGCCCCTCCCCCACCCCAGAATATCAAATGGTCGGTCCCTTAGAAGGCGTTTTCGTAGAGACATTGTGTAGCCTACCTGCAAACCACCTAGGTAGTTTGATGAATGTTTTACAATCGTTTGCAAACAGTCTGTTAAAAGGAAATCCAATGTGCAAGCTCAAAATCCTCAGTTCAACCAGCACATCTCAGATTTTTCATTTTTATTGTATGTTGCATTGACGCCCTGAAATTCCTAACAGCAATAAATGTTGACCAAGTTCAGACGCCGCGTTCTACGACGTTTAAACTGGGTCTGCACTATTTGCTTCGGTGTTTCACCATATAAAGTGTTCAGGATCCGGTGCCAGATCTCCAAACATGACAGGAGCCACCATAATGCCACTTCGGACGTCCTCCGAAAGGCTTTCTCAAGTAACACTACCTTTCACGGTCTTTCTCAAGTAGTAAATTTTTCAGTCATCCAAAATAAACCTAATTATTCTTATATATATTTTTACTGAATTTATTTTGTTTAAAATGCTTAAAACAAAGTCAACACTACAGCTGCTCATAGTATGCAATAACATGTAAATGAAAAGTATGCTAGCCTTATTTTAAGACACAGAGGGTCATCCTGTCTTGCCTCTGCTTGCCACTCTCATAATAATGTACATTTGTATGCAAAGTGGATGGCTGAAGCACGGGGGTGGTTGGGTAGCATCTTTGTACAAATTTTCCTATTTTTCATGCATTCAATTACAAAATCATTACACCAAAAATCTAAGTCCTTGTGCTAAATACACTTTTTGTGCCAATTATATGGAGTTCAGAGTAACATATTTCAATAGAAAATTTGAAGAAGTATAGATGACTTGCAATTTTACGTATTTTTCAACAGTATTTCAGTCATATCAGGACGATTGGATGGTGATAATGACAGGCTGTATGCAGTAGAAACCCGTTATCATTTTAAAAGATTCTCGCCTCAAGCAGGAGTCAAATCCGAGACCGTTAGATCAGTAGGCCCGCGCTTAACCTAGTGGGCTACCAGGGCTCCAAAAAGAAATTTTGATATACACCGAAGGTTCTTATAAGCAAATTTATATTACAGATGTCAAAAGTCCTTTAAAGCTTTTACGCGTATCTTAGAAAACTACTGAATGAATGAATAAAGGTTCGTTTTTGTCCACCTGCTTTAGTAAGATGCAGCATATGCGTCTGGCTTTCTGTCTGTCATTCTGTTCATTCGTTCATGCACATTTGCATCGACACTGGAATTTAAAAGTCATTTACGCCCATGTATCTTAAAGTTTGCACAGAGCATCGCCAGACCGCAGGGTCTTTTAAAATGGTAAAATTCAGCAGGTCGAGAATCTATGATGGCCGCCGTTATTAAAAAAATAGCCATCAGAGGAGATGGCAAATCCCCCGACCGAAGACCCCCATGAGCCTTGGTAAAAAGGGTGCACTTCAAAACACATATAAGTAATATATTTTCATTCTTTTATGCTTCTGATTGACATTATCTGTTTAACAGATGCATGATTATCTAACACTCAGACTAAAACAGTATGCTTGACTGCTAAAAAGAAGTAATATCTCAAACAGTCACCATGTACATAAATATATAGCATATGATACATTAATCTTTCAAAATGTGTGAATAACTTCTAAAGTTCAAGCCCTACAAACCTTATTTTGAGCTCTCTAGTAAGTGAATTTGGACAAAGAATCCAAATCTGGAAAAAGATTTTTTTTTTTTTTTTTTTGGGGGGGGGGGGGGGGTTGCGGAAAATGTGGAGGGATCAGAGAGAGTTAGGAACACTGATAAGATATCACAGCATGTTCATCAATATTCTAAAAGGTATAAGGTTATTAAAATTGTGGAGCAGGCCAGGGTTATACAGATATGGAGCAGAGTCTCAAACAGCAGTTCAAACTACCAAAGGGAAATATCTCACAAAGTATGTATGCAAGAGTTGTCATTCATGTATGAGACAAATTGTCATGACCTGTTCTTCATATCTGTGAAGTATCATGAAAATATTTCAAAAGGTATTCAAGCTATAATGCGGACACCTAAAATCATCAAAGGGAAATAACTTAAAACGTAAGAAAGCAAGAGTTGTTATTCTAGTTAGCGACACATCATCTTGACCTGTTCTACACATCTGTGAAGTATCATGAAAAAAATTCAAAAGGTATTCAAGTTATAGAGCGGACACGAAATCACACCTAAAACCAGCAAGGGGAAATAACTCAAAAAGTAAGAAAGCAAGAGTTGTCATTCTTGTTCGCGACACATTGTCATGACCTGTTCTACATATCTGTGAAGTATCATGAAAATATTCCAAAGGGTATTCACGAATCTGCCAAAAAATTACACCTAAAACCATCAAGGAAAATAACTCAAAAAGTAAGAAAGCAAGAGTTGTCATTCTTGTTTGCGACAAATCGTCATGACCTGTTCTACATATATGTGAAGTATCATGAAAATATTCCATAGGGTATTCAAGTTACAGAGCGGACACGAATCTGCCAAAAAATTCACCAAAGGGGAAATAACTCAGAAAGTACAATAGCAAGAGTTACCATTCTTGTACATGACACATCGTCATGACCTGTTCTACATAACTGTGAAGTATCACGAAAATATTCCAAAGGGTATTTAAGATAGGGCGGACAAGAAAATGTTTACGGACGGACGGACGGACGCCAGGCTCATCGCTATATCCCCCGAACCTTTCGGTCGGGGGATAAAAAGTAAAAAAAAGAACACAATTAGCCTTTTTTCCAGAACCACTCAGTACATGTATATCTAACTCATATATTGCTTGGCGCATTAGAGGCTCGATCCTTGGTTTAGAATTGTCAAACTCTAACAAATAAACATAAATTTTAGAAGAAATAGGCCACAATGACCGACTTTGTGTTTACGAGTCCAATTTTGCTCAGACGTCAATGTCTCAATAAACTCTAGATGATTTTAGGCCAAATTTAATCCGAATGGTCCTTGAATTAATTTCTCTCAAATGTACTGTCCAAGATAGCCGCCGGCTGCCGTTACTAAAAATAGCAAAAGCATGAAAATGACAATATCGCAAGAACTGCTAGACTAAATATATTTGGACAATTTTTGTATCAGAATGATCTTCCGCGAAGCCATTTGATCGTTATTATTATTTTATCTATTTATTTTTCATTATTTATTTTATTTATTTTTTCTAATTTGCAAAATGATCATTCAAAATGGCCGCTATCCACAGCTGGACATGTTTGATCGAGAGATGGCTGGATGGGTGTCTTGCGATGTCCCTTTTTAACAGTATTTGCCGTGTCCAATATAACCAAAGTTATTTCCCGTTTTTAGGCTTTCTGACTTAGATACGTGAGCTAGAATCTTAATATTTGGCACAGAGCTTGGAATAAGTATGTTGATATTCTGTGTAATTTCTGAGGAATTCACATCAAAATTAATCAAAATTAACCCCATTTCAGACTAAGACATTCTAAAGTTTGGTAGATCTGGTTTTGGGAATGATGTTTCACAAACACAGTTTCTAGTTAGAATTTCTAAAATATGTTTCATCCCTAGTGAAAATGTCCGTCCCTGTGTTTTCGGTGGATTGTGGGAGTAGGGGTTGTGCACTTTATGTTGCGTTCCATGCCTGTAGTGTTACTTAACTGCTGGGCACATTACGTTGTATCAAACATTGATAAAACGTTGATTCAACGTCATGACGTTGAATCAACGTTTATTCAATGCCGTGTACCTGATGGGTAAAGATACGATTTGTCATTGGACCAATTTACATAAACGAACTCATTGACTTCCTTCATGAAATTATAATTAACATAATCATTAATCAGTGGTCATGTCAATTCTCACGTTCTTTTACGTCGTGACGGGTAATGACGTAACGCCTGTCATCGCGAATTACCAGATTTTAATACTCATAGCAACTGACACGAATAAACATATCTAACGGTCAGTCACTTTGACAGTTTCGTCTGACCTTGTAAAGCTTTCATTTGAAGGTCAGCATGATGTCTTTATTATCATTTCGCAAAGGAATTCAAAGAGATGCAATGAAGAGAGGGAGGGAGAGGGGGAGGGTCTCGTTTTCAGGTCCTCAATGTATACGTCGAATACGTTAGTTTGACTTGACTCTGTCCTTGTGGAAACTGGAAATCCTCAGTTCAACATGCACATCTCAGATTTTTCATTTTTATTGTATTTTGCATTGAAATTCCTTACAGCAATAAATGTTGACAAAGTTCAGGCGCCACGTTCTACGACGTCTAAGGACCTCTGACAGTATCAATGCATATTTGCCCATTTTTCGACAAATTACTGCACCTTCCTCGGGCAGCAAAAGTTGAAATATTTGGCATTAATATGTAGCCTTGTGTACTATAAAGACATTTTAACAGTGATTTTGAAAAATTATCATGCCTCTAGACTTACATAGACCAATTTTATCAAGAGGGGTATGTGAATTTTTCAGTCTCTGAAAATAAGTCCATTTATTTGGTTTTCTAAGCTATCGAAATCTCAATTGATAACTATGCTAAAACTGACGTACACACTACTGTTACTGATATTATGCAATATTTTTTCAGTACTAAGGACTTTAGCCTATTTTTAGATATAAAGGGTGTAAGTACCCCACCCACTTTTTCAGTTTTTCAGCTGTAGACTATCTTTTCCCCCCCGTGCCTCAGCAAGCCACTCACATATAATGTGAGGCACGGGGGGAAAAGTATCTTTAAATAACTTTTCCTGTTTCCATTACGTTTAATTACAAAATTTGGCTTTTTCCACCAAAAATTGAAGTCCATGTGCAAAATAATCAGAAATTAAATTCATGGCCAGTTAGGGGAAGTTGAGAGCAACAAATTTCAAGAGAAATTCTTGGGAATATCAAAAATTTAATTTTGACTATTTATATAGGCAAATTAACATTACAACCGTCAGAGGTCCTTTAAAACTGGGTCTGCACTATTTGCATATGTCCCCTAAATGGCTTCCAGTCTTAAAAGGGTTCAGATGAATATAGTCACAAATTGTATATTCAAAGATGTAGCCATTTTTATGCTATTTATTTTATTTTTCCCTATTTATTTAGTTTATTTATATCTTGATCAGTTTTATTAATCATATATTTTTATTTATTTATTACTTTATTTATCTGTAATCATCATTAACATTATTATAATTAATTATCATTATTATCATTATTACTATTATTATTATTATCGTCACTATGTAATTTAATTTAAATATTTTTAAATCATTTTTATTTACTTATATCTATTTTATTTATTATCCTCCCCTATCCCCCCCCCCCCCCCCACCCCACCCCAGCCTGTCCCCCTCTCCCCGCGAATTTTTTTCATTGTCGCGATAGGTTTACGATAGCTCGGTATGAGCTCTCGTATTTCGCGCATGGGCGTCTTGGTATTTTCCAGTTTTGGAGATAGATATTGGGCGATTCAATTTCAATTTTCCGCAGCTTTTCCTTTGAAAAAATCCGACAGTGCAAATTTAACAATTTAATTCGGTGTTGGATTACCTTTTATATTCGGCAGAAAAAAGGACTTATTTCCAGTCCTAAAATGACCACAAATATCTAAATCGGTCTTAGAAAATTCGGCCATCAGATTTGTGTTTTCATTGCAAAACTATCCCTAAAGTTTAGACCCGTCTTTTTTTTTTTTATGACCAGTCTAGATGTTTGTGGTTGTTTATAAGACGGGTCTACATGATGTAGATTTGTGGGATTGTTTTAGAAGGGAAAACCGTCTTGTAACCGAAGAGGTACGGTATCCAGGCCCGGATCTAGACCACCACTAGCTGGTGTGGCTCTGTCTGAACAACTTGTGAGGCTTAGGGCCCAAAGAAAGAGGCCTTAGGTTAGGGTTTCAGGTAAGGTAGTGTATTCGATGCAAAATAAAGTTTATATCATGCTTACCTTTAAATATATGCTAGGGCATCTCATTGAAATCGCCTCGGCGATGCGATTGCAATGAGATGTCACAACATATATTTTCTTCAAATAAATAGCCTTATGGAATATCATCTCAAATTATCATCAGGCGCTCCTTATTACCTTTATTCCTCGGCATTACATTAGAAACAGAGCTCCAGGTGGTGGGGCTTAAGCCCCAAGCCCACCCCTGGATCCGGGCCTGGTATCTGCATCATAGTTTAACATGCTCCAGTCTAACATGCGAATGAAAAGATTGTTGATCAACATGGCGCCCAATAATATCAGCAATTATCAATAAGAATTAATTTACTAAATCTAGAAAATTGCTATTGACAATAACTTCCTGCTGGAAATATTTCCAAAACGGGATATGAATTTCTTTAATAAGACTAATCTGCCTTAATCCGATTTCTTAATCCGTTCTGCGACAGAAGAAAACTGTGCATTCACGTAAATGCAGATTACTTTCACCCATGAAGGTGGAGAAAAAAAAGTAAGGCATGTTAACAAAAGGCTCTATTTTGGGTTTCGATTTGCAAAATCTTTCTTGTCTGCCATTGAAACTCGAAACATATTAAGAAAATGACATACATTTTACGAATTGCAGCTTGTACATATCGTGAAAAATGTCATAAAACGTTTTCGTGTTCAACTCAGCTGAGCATAAAATTTTCTCTGCTGATAAATATGAAAATGCCAAATAGTTTTGGCCTTTTCATATTGATAATCAGAGAAAATTTCATACGTACTCAGCTAAACTGAGCAAGAAAACTATTGTACTTACCAGTAATTTGCTATTTATTAGCAAGTACAATTATTGCTCAGCTGAGTTGAGCATGAAAAAAAGTTTTATTACATCGGGGCCTGGCTTTTTCGTTAAGGCGCACAGCTTCACCGCATTGATTTGGCACTCAAGGAAACAACATTATTACCAACTTTATTATGCATCCATGGTGAGTGATATGGGTTTTACCGCGCATCACACAAAAATAGGCTATTTCTCGCCAAATGCATCCATGGTGCACCATAGGGAAACCCCTACTCGACGTGGGTTTATGCGAAAAGATTCCCCCCCCCCCCCCCCCCCCCCCCCAAAAAAAAAAAAGAAAAAAAAAGAACAGTTTCTTTCCTTTCTGGATATGTTATCGGGATAGATGGTGGTCGGATCGGGCGTTAGTGCTGGATAACTTTCAGTCGGGCGTCCTACAAATTTGGATAATAGTATGGTAAGGCTATGCTTGCAGCAGGTGCAAGATAGGACTTGTTGGATTTTGTTTCTAATGTTCAGTTTCTTTCTCTCTAGTAGACGGCTCGATATACAACCCAAAACAAACCATTCAACCAACCTGACAGTATACTAATGTCACAGGCAAAATTCTAAAAAATATCATCCCACTTGTTGCCCCAAAATATACTTAAAAGGCATTAATTCTGCCAGCTGGTAGCTATACAGTATTGCAAAAACTTGAGACAGGAATTTTAACCAGACATTATTATTATTATTGTTGTTGTTGTTGTTGTTGTTATCGTACGACAAATATGTCGCTCAAAGTTCTCTGGTACATTTGAACAAATTATATGCCACCAAGTAGTAGGCACGTATGTCATACAGCAATTTTTAAAATAATTTGTAAGCCTTGCATTTCTAATGTTGTTAAGTAGAGAACGGTTTGTTTTTTGAGATACAGTAATACGGCCGGCTAAAGATGCACTTAGAATAGCAAACGATGTCTACACTGAGCAGACTGCGCCTACTTCTGATATGGATCTGCGCTGTGTCCTCAGACCTGGATGTCCCAATATTATGAATTTTTACAGTATTTAGAGAAAGGAGGCAATACGTCGATTTTAGAGTGAAAGTAAACTCCTTTGAGCCATAACAGGTTTGCTTTCAATCGGAGCACGCTCGGCCAATTCCGTGAATCAGACTTGATTCACGGAATTGGCCGAGCGGTGATTGGTTTGGTTTAAACGGTAGGTTTCTTCTGCCCCGGAATTTCACTGTTGCTATTTCTGTGAGTCCTCATATTTGTTTTATCATAGCTTTAAGTTTGTTTTCTATTTTCTAAGATATTTTTATGAGATAGGAATCGTCCACGCAAACCGGACAGCTGTCTGATGAACCAAAGCAGAACCAAGGACGTGGGTTTGGCCGTCCGAAGGCGGCACTTCTGTTTTGGTTCTTCTTGGTTGTTTTATGTGTTGTTTGTTTCTTTCTCTGTTATTGATATAATGTTTGTGATCTTAAGGCTAGCCCGGTTACCGCCTACATAGGAAATGGCTGTCCACGTAGCTGTCGCTGATGGTATCTTTGGTGGTGTCTAATTTTGTGCTCTCCTTCCCCACATGATGTCTTGGATGGTATCTGAAATTGAATTGCGTCATTTCCTGAGAATTTTCCTACTTACTTAGCAGCTACTTGCGTGTCACTTAGCACACTTAGCGACAAATAAACACCTTTTCTATCCTTTTCCTTTTTTTTTTCTTTTTTATCATTCCTTTTACAGCATGACCTTAGTTTACTTGGTCATAGCCCATCCTGCATAGTCGCAGTTTGACAGTCCTGAGTTATCTTAAAGATTATTTTTCGCTGAAGGGTAGAGCGATAGGTACACCTAACTAAGCAAACCTCTCTCTCTCTCTCTCTCTCTCTCTCTCTCTCTCTCTCTCTCTCTCTCTCTCTAACTCGCGCTCTCCATCCCAAACACAAATATATATACTATAGATTTCGTTGTAACTTGTTATACGCAATAATAGGTCTAGTGCATTCTAAATCTAAAGGATTCGTGTTTTAGTCATGCATCCATGAATATGAAGGTACCACTGCTGACTCACAAAATGTAATTAAAACTGAGCCGCGACACGAGAAAACATACAAGGTGGTTTTGCTCCCAGCGCAGACTCAGATCAGCCTGGGCATCCGCCCAGTCTGATCACTTACAGGATAGCTAAGAGTCTTAAGGCCCTGTCACACTACAACGTTTCAGACAACGTATGCCAACGTATGAAAAATTTATCCAATACGCTGGCATACGCTGGAGATAAATTAAAACATCAAACAGCAGCCGGTTTTGGAACGCACACATAGCGTATTGAAACGTATAAATAACTTATTCACAACTTATCCCTAGCGTATACATAACTTATACAAGCGTATAACAGCGTGTTCCCAGCGTATCTGTAGCGTTCTCGTCTTATGCCGAACGCATGCACAACGTTAGTCTAACTTACGCCGACCTTATGTATAGCGTGTTGGAGCGTGCTTTGACGATCAGATGTAAAGCGACGGCTCTCTACAACTCTTTTTCTTCTAGTGGACGTTGATCGATGGACATGCCTAAAGAACGAAAATTAGAGAACTTTGCAGGTAGTAGCTGACCATCTGCATGCCTACCGTCGTCCCAATCATCACCCGACTGCCGTGCCTACGATGGTAGCCAACCTCCCTCTCGCGCAGACTCCAATGCCTCTTTAGTGGTATCCGTGGCGGCATCTGCAGCAGCTGTGGTGACATCTGAGGTATTAACCCCCTCTCAAGCCCCAAAACGACAAGCAGAAGCGGTCCAAGAAGATTCCTTATTTAAAAGTGATGAATTGCTGATCTGTATCCAATATATATAGCTGAAGCCCTGGTCGCTGGCGGATATGTTACCTAAATACGCTCAGTGCGTTCGTGATACGTTGAATACGTTCTAAGGTCGTCAGGCATAGGTTGGATACGTTCTGGATACGCTCGGTATAAGTTACAGGTACGTTACCTATAAGTTAGAAATAAGTTACGCGTACGCTCCACAATGACCCTGCTGGCTGCCGACGTACGTCAACGTATGACTAACTTATAAGTTACGTGCATGAACGTACGCATAACTTACCTGTTGCGTACACCAAACTTATGACTAACTTATAAACAATACGTCGGCGTACGTTGAAAATTTTATGCATGCACAAAATTTTGGGCCGCATTCGACGTACAACAGCTTATACCAACGTATTTGAGCGTACTCGTAACTTGTTCATAACGTACCCCTAACTTATTCAACGTACACCAGCGTGTTTACTAAATTTCTCATACGTCGGCATACGCTGATGCTATACGTCACTGTGTGACAGCCACATAAGCTAGCCTCGTGTGGACAGTGAAGATTCTCATCAGACTTGGCAGAATCCCAGGCTGATCTGAGTCTTCGCTAGGCGCACATACCACTTTGTTGGTTTTGTAGTGTCGCGGCTCAATTATTCTATGCTTCCGTAAGTGGTGTTTGCTTCGCGAACATCTAGAATGTTCGAAGAAAAAAAAAGAGAGAAAAAAATGTCTCTGAGGCTGAGTTAGGAAGGAGCTTTGCATTAACCTCTGTCATTTGATGCTCCTTGTTTTCTGACGTTAGCATGACGTTTGCAAGCAAAGTGCCATGGTGGCTTTGTGTGTACCGCTCCTGTCGCTGGCTGTTCGTAAATCGACATTTACTGTAAAAATATTGGAACACAATAAAATAACCGTAATTATCCAAAAAATGGAATAAAAAAGCTGTAATTATCCTAAAAATGGAACAGCTTGGTTTTACTCCTAAATATCCAGATAGAATGGCAAACAGCGTATAGCCTGTTCAGACTGCTTTGTTTGAAGCAGTCGTATCTGGGTCTGCGTGGTTTGTTTAGAACTATCTGTCTCAACACTTACAACTTTTACGGTAAGCTGTCTTCCCAGCGGGCACATGACGTCGAAATGGCGTCAGTGCAACGTCAATACAACGTCAAGTGCCAGCTGGGTTAGACCCTGGTTTAAAGAAGTGATTTGCACGGGCAAGTAAAGTACATGAATAAGTAATAAGTTCTGGAAACACTATTTTGAACTTTCATAGGTAGTTCATGGCGTGGAAAACAGTAACAGTTGTTAATATTCTGCCTTCCCAGATGTTTTTACATGACCCGGTGAAATTTTAAATAGATGGCTTCAGTTCATAATTGACGTCAATTTATGTCACAGTATTTCTTTTTCAGGAGACACGCTAAAATGTGCCTTCATTCATGGCATATCAATACTCAAGTGGGCCGCGGCACGACAAAACCAACAAAGTGTTTGTGCGTTCAGCGTAGACTCAGATCAGCCTGGGTATCCGCCCAGTCTGATTAGACCCTTAGCTACCCTTTAAGCGCTAAGCAAAGAGTCGGATCAGACTGGGTGGGTGCCCAGGGTGATCTGAGTCTGCGCAGGGCGCACAACCACTTTGATCGCTTTCTCTTGTCGCTGTTCAAGATTTGTGTGATTGTGAATGCTGAAAACGAGACAACAACATGAAGCGCAGCAAAGTGAGTTCCATCAAGAGCAATGAAAACATTCATAAGAAAGGAGGTGGATCAGACTACGTAGTTTTGGCTAATAATATATAAACGTATCCAAACCAAATTTAGTGCGACAGACGCGCGTTTCTGTATTTAACTACTTCAGTGTTGCTTAACCCCCAAAAGTTTGAAAGAAAAGAGATGATGTGCAGGTCTCGGCAGGCAACGAGCATCCCTCTCCGAGCCACACTTACTGTCGCATTCCGCGGGACACATTAGCTGCAGACCGCAGGTAAGAAACGCCTACGTATTACCTCGCAAGCGCAGGCGTCCTCCATCGAGCCACCTCAACCTCTATGTCTCAAGAAAGGCGACAGACAAGGGCATCAGGAAAGAGATGTGCGATGCAGCAAGAACCCACAAAAAGCCAAAACAACTCGAAGGGATGGAGGCCAAACTCACCATGACAGGTCAATATTAGTTTTAGAATAATTTAGAAATTTAACCAGATACGTCAAATGGAATAAGGTTACTTTAAAGGTATATTTCATCGTATTTCATAACGAAATAATCACAAAATTATGAAACTAGTTAGTTGTATGCAACATAATTAAGATTTGTTAAAAAAATCTTCAGCGAAAACATCTTTGTTACGGAGGCAGAGACGATATATCAATGCGTACCTTTGTTGAATATTCACGAATATTTTGTCGTCATAAATTGATTGACTCCCACAGGCGTTTCTGCGAGCATGTTTTGAATTTTATGATTGGTGGAGTAAATAACTTTACAATAGCATTAACCTCTAATCTGTGCACGTGAGTTCTTTTCAGCAATAACTGTCTGAAGTCGATTGAAGAAAGGGCTTAAAATTATTCATGATATAACTTTAACCTGATTAACTATGATTGCTGGGCGTATCCAGTCTTCATTTTTGGCGGGAATGGCGGTCCGCTATTGGCGCTCTTTTTTGTGTATTTTCTTTAAATTCTCCAATTTTCAGTGACCATCAGAAACCATAAATTTGGCAGATAAATGTACTTTTAATAGCAATTATTATCATGCCTAGGATATAATGTTTTGTGAGATATTTAAAAGTTAATAGAAATAATGAGAGTGTAAATCTTTAAATCACTGTTAAAATAGTAACCCCAATGCCAGAGAACCAGAATCAACACTGAAACAACAACTAACTGGGTTGATAATATCCTCGGGGACAAATTGTCCACCAGTAGCGATGTCGGCCCAGTGGTGAATAAAGCATCGTCAGTAATTCTGCAATGGCCTGCCACCGAAAGCCAGAGGAGAACATACTGTAATTTTGTAAACTTCAAACACTCAGTCGATTCAAAGAACGATTTATCCCCCAAAACACAATGGGTAGCAATACCGGGGCCTAAGTGATCGAATTGTCCAAAACGGAGCCTACGAGACCAGGTTCTCGTAGACTTGTCTCATACTCAGAGAAGAACTACACATTCTTTAAGAAAATTTGAGGACCATGGCAATAGTTAAAGATAGACAGGCTCAATAACACGATATGCAAAAAATATGGTGTTGGTGTAGAGGAGGAGGAGCCGACAGAAAAAAATGATCACCTAGGCTACGTTATGGCTACCTACCTTAAAAAAAGGAGGTCCAACTCGATAGGAAAATCTGTCTAGAATATGAACCTAAACAAATTATTTATTCCGATTCCACATAATATTGCCGCTGATAAAAGAAACAAAAGTAAATTATGTGCCTGTTAGCACGACACAACACCAGCTGCAGCAATTGCAGATGACAATCATAAATGACCCAGTTGGCACATGACGTCGTAATGACGTCGTATTGACGTCGATGCGATGTGACGACGACGAAAATCATATATGACCCAGTAGGCTCATGACATTGAAATGACGGCGTATTGACGTCGATGCGACGTGCTGACGTCGCATCGACGTCAAGCGACGTCATTTTGACGCCATTTGCCCGCTGGGAGTTCCATAAGAGCAATGAAAACATTCATAAGAAAGAAGGTGTATCAGATTACGTACCTTTGTCTCTTCGGCCGCATCAGTAACTCTGTAATGGCCTGGCATCGAAAGTCACATTCCGTAATCAAGCCCGCAGACTCACAGAGGGTATAAACCAGTCCGCCAATTTTCGCTTCCTGCAGAGACTGTCCGTCATATTTGGCTTCCGCCGAGACTGTCCGCGATCTCTTGCTTCCTGCTGAGACTTCTGTACATGATAAATGGCTTCCTGCAGAGAGTGTCCGCGTGAGTTTGCTTCCTGCCGAGGCTCTCTACAGGAAGCAGATTCACGCGGACAGTCTCGGCAGGAAGCCATTTTTCGAGGACAGTAGTCCCTGCAGGAAGCAAGAGATCGCGGACAGTCTCGGCGGAAGCCAAATATGACGGACAGTCTCTTCAGGAAGCGAAAATTGGCGGACTGGTTTAAACCCTGTGACTCATTCAGCAAACTAGGCCTACAGTTGGGGTCAAGTCAGGTAAATTCGGACAGCTGGTAAATTTGGACAGTGACATTGTTTCCTTTATATGTCAGTTGTTTGGAATTAAAACAAAAATAACTGGGCAAACAGTGAAAATCCTCATCTTGATTTTCACTGTTTGTAATGGTACATGTATGTCCGAATGTACCTGCTGTCGGTCTAGCGCCCTCTTTTGAGTCAGAAGTTACCCGACTCGATCCTAGTGCGTGGAGGATAAGGATAAAATTAAACGAAAACAAAATACCAATAGCCGATATATTAAATGGCTGAAAATGGTATTAGCGTGTTATAGGACATTTTAATATCATAATGGAAACGTCGCTTCTTGTTTTTAGGCTTGACAAGAGAAGAAACGCTACCTTGCAGTAGCTCACTGCGAAGTCCTAAATCAATCTCCGCACCAACGCAGTTTGATCAGAATTTGTGCATCTTGACTATATAATAGTATCAATACGCAGAAAAAGAAAAGCCTTGGTTTGAGAGGCGATCTGCAGAGTTTGGTCTGGAATGTCAAGTTTTACGTATGCGATCTAGTACATTTTTCCTTGCCGGGTTAAGACACCTTCAAAGAGACTAACCCCCACCTGTAGTACTATTTTTATAGCTTGGAACTGTTAATTTAGCGCTCAAAGAGATAATGTAATTTGTACCCTATGCAAACAGGGAACAATCAGGCCAGACTGCGCAAACTGCGCAGTCTGGTCGTAGTCTTCCCTGTTCACATGAACAATGTATTAATAAAGTAGAAGTGAAGACTCTTAACCTTTTGAGCAGTTGCACAGGCTGATTTGAGACTTCGCTGCTCGCATATACTATAAGAAACATTGTTTCTTGACATTGTTAAGTTGACTAATGTTTAAAAGGAAGGTACAGTTCCTTGTCATTCCATTAGCGGGTTCATCGATGGTTGGTTAAGGTCGAACAGGTTTGATACAGACCGATTTACTTTCTGCAGTTTAGACGCTAATTCGTACTTTTGAGATTTGCGAAACACAATAAAACTAAAGAAGAAACCAATATTTCAGAAGAATACAAAGTAAAGGAGCTAAAAATTAAATTAAAAATATACCTTAACATTTGTTAAATTCAAAATACGAAACTTTTGGCGCGGAACTTTGAGCAAATAAAAAATGGCTGGAACAACATTGAAATTATTCGTCTGCTTGATGTGGTTTTGCCATGACAGTTACGCCAGACTTGATACAGGTAGTAATGTTTATTTATTTATTTATTTGTATATTTATTGTTTATTGTTTCAAAATGTCTAATGAATTTATTTCCCATGCATGGGTAGCTTTCGCCTTCATCAGTAAAAGAATGTTGTGCTTGCCTTATATTCTATACTACAGTAGGCTAAGTTACAAATGTTTTGTTTTATAGATAACTACCTATTGTGAGCTTAATGATAGCATAAACTATATAGGAAATTGATACTTTTCCTTTTTATTGTCCTCCTTAAATGAAAAGAATGAAAAAAAAAGGTTGTGTTAAGTCTCGGATACAGTACACCTCTTTACCTGCACTAAGATTTTATTTACTTATTTATTTATACATCATTTTTATTGTGTTATGTGTTGTGTCATATTTAATGCTGTCATTTCTGTTCTAATCTACATGACAATCTCTAATAGTATATACTCAGAGGCAAAAGAAAGTATACCCTTTTAAAATGTCCATATTTCAATTATTTTTCACAGCTCATGTCTGAAATTTTTACTCAGGGTGGATCAATGTGTTGTAGGTTAGTTATTGATTACAACGCTTGATTAGCGGCTCATTATGAACATGCCGGTTTTGCACGTTTTCCACGCGCAGCAAAATGGACGATACGATTTTGCTGTTAATCTGAATTTGAAATTTCGGGTGTTTTTCTAATAAACCACAACGTTTGCGGTGCATTTGAACAATGAAAATGCTCACTGTGGCAAGCATGATTCATATACGCAGAGGCAAAAAAAAATATACGTTTATAAATGCCCGTATATTTCTTATTATTCACTGCTCAAGTCTGAAATTCTGCACGATGTCTTTTTCCTCAAAGTGCGATAATGTGGTATTGTTAGATTTTTAAATGTCTCGCTTGACTTGCGACACTACATGTACATGTTGGTTTTGCCCTTTTTGCACGTGCATCATATTTAACGATACAACTTTGCTGCAAAATTAGTATTTGCATATTCGGTCGTTTTTCTGAACAAACAACAGTAAACCCTGAACCAAAAGAATTGTCAGGGCGGAGTTATCTTTATACCTTCCCCTAGACTTTTCTATTGTACAAAAAGAGGCACTGGACATACACGCTGCTCGTTTTCCCCCCACCGGGAAATTGGCTATTAGTGAATTGTATATGGCTACATGTATTTGTATTTTGCGGAACGTAAAGAAACGGAACGGAATGAAACAGAGACATTTCACGGAATTAATCGCATTAGAAATGCATCAGTATTTCAACGAAGGTAATAAACGTTATTAGTGCCAAAAAATCAATATGCAAATTTAGCAACCATATTTTTATAATATTCAATAAATACTAATTTTAGAAACGAGGAAGGCGATAATTAATTGGACGGGCACACGGCGCCAAGTGTGTGCAACTATGGTTACGTACCGCTGAGCAACTTGGGGAACGTCGTAAGGAGAATCGAACTGAACTGAGGTCGTCCTTATTTTCACGTTCGTTATTTTTACCCGTCGCAGATATTTATAGAGGTACACATTCGCATGCAAGTTTACAGGAAGGTACACGAACGAGTGCTTTGTCCAGTCATGTTTGATTTAGCAGGCAGTTTATTACATTGAAAATAATAATCGGACGTGTGTCCAGATGGGAGTCGAGATCACGACTCCTGCACATGAAAGGCGACCACTAGTCCAGGCACTCCGCTGCGCGCAGGCACGGATGAACGCTTGTACAACACAAAATATACAAATTTATGTACACAACCACGTTCATAGCCGTTTTTGGCTAACACGGATAAGCAAAATGCCTGCCTGTTTCACCAAAACAAAAACAAGACAGACTGATGGACACATGCATGCGGTTCTAAATTTTGTTATCCATTGATATTCTACGGACAGATACTCGTATTTCTGTTTCATCTCACTATTATGATTGGAGAAGGAGCAAATTCCACTATGTAGCGTGTTCTCCTGCAATTATATTACCATGGGGAAAATCCACTATAGATGGGAAAAACGACTATGCAAAAACACCTATAGTAGATTTTCCCCGCTGAAAATTGGCTATATAGTCATATTTCCGGGGGGGGGGGGGGGGGGGGAATTCTACTATATAGCCATTTTTCCGGTGGGAAATTCTACTATGGAAAAATCATAGTCATTTTTCCGGGGAGAAAAACCACCAGGGGGGAAAAGCTACTCTCTGACAGCAACAAAACTTGCAAATACAATGTAAAGTTATGCAACAACTGGATATGCGGTATAGACAACAATAGACGCACGTGGCTAGCCATATTACCTGTCCTTGTACAACGTCGGTCAAAAAGGGATGGATTAATGACCTGCGATTTTACGTCCTTTTCTACAGTATTTCAGTCATATCAGGACGATATGAGGGTGATAATGAAAGGCTCTGCGCAATGGAACCCGGTTTACGATTTAGAACGCCTCCGGGAATCGAGCTCGGGACCGCTAGATCAGCAGGCTGATCAGGTACTTAGGCTGATCTTATCATTTCCTTTTCGCACATCCAATAAGGTATCTTTTCATGCGACGCATATCATTTACTATTTAAATTTACCGATGTTTTGCCGCAACTTCATACTTGAGACATGCCAAAATAATGCTTTTATATATTGTGCAGATTATCGGTGTAAAAGCGAAGTATCAGATCAGCCTGTGCATACTCCTTGTATAATCATCAGCTTCTTTCCTACTTAGCACGTGATGGATTCAGACATAACACACTGTTGGGCCTTTTTTATCACTTGAAATGGGAAGACATATTTGGATCATGAGGACATGCTGTCGTCTCCGTTCACATAGACTATTTTTGTATATTTGAATCATAAGAATTATACAAAGTGGTCACACAGGCTGTAAACTTCGCAAGCAAAGGCTGCTAAGTCCACTTTGCTTCTTATTTTGTTTATTACTTAAGGAACAAAGTGGACTTTGTACACTTGGCTTGCGAAGATGACAGGTCGTATGATCAAACATGAAGATCAGGGGTTGGGCTGCAGATGTACTAAGATAGCATGTGCGAATAGCGATGTCTCAGATAAGTCTGTGCACTCATTTCATCCCTATCTATGTATATGGCAAACCACAACGTTATGTTCTTTACTCCGATACTAATACTGAATAAAAGCATCGTAAACGACTGCGTAATACCCCGCCACAGCAAACTAATACCCTTCCTTTTACCTTTTATTCTTAATTTATTATTTTTTCACACGATTTTATACATTTTCATGAGGGCAGATATCCTCCTTGGGATATATCTTGACTAGCCCTTCCAGGAGGATCATGACATGAAGCTCATATTACCTTGATAATGTGTTGCAAGTTTCAGGAAAATCACGCTCATCTTTGATTTTATAAAAAAAAATTCATCATTTTATACATCCTTGGGATATAGGCTCTCGGCAGGAAGCAGAGTCACGCGGACAGTCTCGGCAGGAAGACATTTTTCGAGGACAGTAGTCCCTGCAGGAAGCAAGAGATTGCGGACAGTCTCGGCGGAAGTCAAATATGATGTACAGTTCTGCAGGAAGCGAAAATTAGCGGAATCGATTATACCCTGTGAGAATCACGACTGACTGCCGATGAAGTGTATATTTTGCCTTTCACTACTTTTTCCTCTGCGTGTATGATTTCTGTCTGCCACAGATAGCAGTATCATTGTGTAAATGAAACGCAAATGTTGTGGTTCGTTGTTGTTGTTGTTGTCGTGTTATTGTTTAACGTCCACTGTAAACAGCTATGGTTATGTCGGGACGGTCAGTTAACCTAACCACACTATTCCTGGGCAGGCTTAGCCCTCCTAAGCGGTTAACCAGTACTAAGTGCACTTACTTTCACCAGTAACTGACAACTGCCCTTCTTGAATCAGCGGAAGAAGAAATGAAAGTAAGTAGCCGGACCGGGTATCGAACCCAGGACCTCTGTCTTATAAGTCAGACGCCCTACCGACTGCGCTGTGGTTTGTCAAGAAAAACAACCGAAATTTCAAATAGAGATTTACAGTAAATTTGTATTGTCCAGTTTGCAGCACGCGGAAAAAATTCAAAACCGGCGTGTACGTTCAGTGTCGCTTGTCAAGCGTTTCAATCAGTAATTTTATCATACCACATTGATATACCATGAGTAAAAATAATTCATGCACAATTTCAGACGAGAGCCAAGAGAACTGAGTAAAATAAATGCATTCAAAAAGTGTATACTCTTATTTGCCTCTCAGTAAATATAGGGAAAATAGAGAAAATAAGCAGACGGGTTCTCAATTTTTCTTGAAAAGACAGGCTAAAGTAAAAAATTGTTGTGCTAGCCTAGTATTCTATACTATCTTACAAATGTTTTGTTTGATAGGAAAAATAGAGCGGTCATTTTTAACAAACTCCTTACTACCATATATCCAAAAACTGAATTGTCAGTACAATGCGTGGCTACTTCCAGGTGAGGAAAACTGTAAGGGTCCCTTACATTAAGATCCGCAACTTTCTTTTTCTACTTTTTACCTGTAACAACGTGTGGATTGGTGAAATAAATTGCTAATAAGTATCTGCATGCAGCCTGCATTAAAACATGGAGTCCTAAATGACCGCCCCGTTTTCCTTCCAGTTTGGTTTAAACAATTTTATTCCAGAATAGTTTTTACAACATAATATACATAATAACAAATAGATCAGGATTTGAAAGTAAGCTTGTACCTTACTATATTAAGCGTGTAGCTTATATGTATACCATCTCCTGGAACTTACATACAACACATACAACTTACAACAGAGCAGATGGTTTAAATATACAAGAAATTTAACGTGGAAGTTGTGAGTGGTAATTACTAAAGAAGAAGAAAAGAAATTTTAACTGTGCAAATAAGTATTCAATCATTTGTATTTATTGACTTTATATTACTATCACGTGGCATCGGCGTCAATACGACGGCTTTTCGACGTCATGTGCCTGCTGAGTTGTTTTCCTGTGTAAAACTGTGGAAAACTGTGGAAGTGTATCAGTATACCTTAACACAATTGAGCCGCGACACGAGAAAACCAACAAAGTGGTTGTGCGCCCAGCGCAGACTCAGATCAGCCTGGGCATCCGCCAGTCAGATCAGGTTCTTCGCTTAGCGCTTAAAGGGTAGCTAAGGGTCTAAGCTACTTCAATGCGGACGGCGAAGGCTCTGATCGACTGGGCGGATGCCCAGGCTGATCTGAGTCTGCGCTGGGCGCACATGCCACTTTGTTGGTTTTCTCGCGTCGCGGCTCAATTTTATTGTTGTTTTCAGAACTGACATTAGAAAGTAACAGAGTTAGCATACAGTACATCCTCAATGAGTGCATAGCCTCTTTGACAGATCTAGCCACGTGTCTTCAAACCGACAATGTCCTTATCAAGAAGTTTAAGAACTGCAATCAGGTTGTTACAGACGCTTTTGTGTGCATGTCCTTTCTTCCTGCTACAAGAAAAGCTCTCGCACGATATGAAGCTGAAATAAACGATGATAATTCTCTTTCACCGGAAACCGAAAGGCAGTTTACCCATTATCCACGGGAAAACGATGATATTGAAACAAGAACTGCGCTTGCGCAATATGAAGAGGAAGAAAATGGCGGTGTGGGTATGCTTGTAAAGCGAGGTCTTGGAAGATGTATTCACAGATGTTTGAAAGGACCAAGTGGAATGAGCTTTATTCAATGTAAATCTATGTGTCACAGGTGAGTAAATATGAAATTATAGCACTGCCTTTCTGCGAACACATTTTGCTGTCGTCAATTTTTCAAATTCAAATATGAAAAAGCAAACAAGGACACAAAAAATATTCAAAAGTTGAATTTTGTTTATCTTTCAAAAATCAGTAAAAGAAATCAACTTTTCATAAAAGTAAGCCCGAATACTGACCTAGCACTCCAGTGTACCTCGAGTAAAAACATCTGGCAAAGCGTCAAACATATGCACAAAATGAAAAAAAAAGAAAAAAACACGGGCTTTCTGGGTAAAGTCGACTTGCATCAGACATACCTTTAATAATTAGTTGGGGTTTTAAAATGGCACGTTGGCATTTGTTTATCAAGAATATATCAGGAAGATCTTTTTATAAATAAAATTCTTTGAACTCTTTTAATCAATGAGGAAAATTTAATGGGAAAGTAAATAGGAACATTCTCAGGAACTGACACAATCCAATCCCAGATCCCGCCCAAAGACACCATGTGGGTAAAGGGCAACACAAGATTAGTCACCACCAAAGACATCATCGGAGGCAGCCATGTGAACAGACATTTTGCATGTAGGTGATCACCGGGCTAGCCTTAACATCACAAACAGTATATCAATAACAGACATAGCTTCACACAACAGATAAAACAACCAAGAAGAACCGAAACAGAAGTGCCGCCTCGGACGGCCAGTAGTGAAATTATTGGCAGCTTAATCGGTTTACGGTCGCGACAAACCTACGCCCTTGGTTCTGTTTTTGTTCATCAGATGCTTAGTTGTTCAACCCAACGAAAACAACAAACACTCACACAACAGACCAACGAAAGCACAAACCCTAACAAGAAGAACAAAATATACAAAAAACATTCAACATCTACTTATACCTATTTTCTATTTTTATATTGGGGCTATCCTTAACATCACAAACAATATACCAATAACAGACAAAGAAACAAACTTTGAACACATTAAACAACCAAGAAAAACCAAAACAGCAATGAAATTACTGGGGAAGTTTAAAGAAATCTTTCATAAAGCAGATGAGCTGTATTAAATTTTTTTAATTCCGTGTGAGTAAAATAGATCGATGTAGCTTACAGCTGATCTGATTCCCTTATTCATTCAAACAGGTCCCTCTTTTACCTAGGTGATGGCGCAAATGTATTATGATTTAGCTGCGCAAACTTATTCAGGAAATTCCGAAAACCATTGCGCAAAGTATGAAACAATGGGCGCATATGTAATGCCAATCAGCGCAAATGTGGGTCTCCCAGCTAAGGGTCTAAGCTATTTCCATGCGGACAGCGAAGACTGGTCAGACTGGGCGGATGCCCAGGCTGATCTGAGTCTTCACTGGGCGCACGTGTCACTTTGCTCGCTTTGTCGAGTCGCGGCTCGTTTAATCCTGGTTTATATGTTGGCTAATTTGATCAATGGGTGTTCAGATCTACTTCACAAGGACTTAAAAACTCTATGTTTTGGATCCACAGCAGAATCCGGGGCGAGATTACGAACTTGTGAAACCGGCTTAGGTACCCTCCCACGAACCCCCCCCCCCCCCAATCCCCCCCAACCCCGCCTTGTTATTTATTACTGACCTTCCGATGCATTACTTCGATTGATTCTGGTGAATTATAATTGTCGGTGCTTGCTGGCTTTTCAAGAGTCTTTGGCTTTTTATGCCACAAAGACGATTGTTAGTGGGCACTGTGTTTAACCCCTGTCCGTCTGTTCGTCGGTCCTTTCCTGGAGGAGTAACTTCCTTCCTGGAAGAACCGACCCCTCTTAAGAAGGAGGCAATTAAAGGAAAAAAAGTAGAATTACTTCGTTTGAAAGCATATCCAGCTTATTAGAAGTAATTCGACACCGGTGATTTACTACTCTTTAGGCTGTAAATAGCGCCCCCCCCCCCCCCCCCACACACACACACACACATCACCACCACCTTTCGTAAAATCCAACGCCTTTGAGGCGTTTGATAGGATCAGTATGGTAAGTGAACATTAACGGCTCTTACTAAGCTCATATACCGCTGCTGCTACAAAGACATGTAGCTGAATTACTGAACAACACCTATATTTGGCAGTTCCTGAATTTTGGCGATACTGGAAGTTCAGACAAAGAGCGCTAAAATAAAAGTCCGCCGATACTTAGTTTTCATTGCATTCAAATACGCACAGTATCAGAAACACGGAATGAAATTGCTTGAGAATATGTATTTGTCTGAGAAAATCTTGAGTTTGTGTTGAAAGAATTTCAGTTTGTAATGTCAATGAAAACTTGGCCCTTGACCTAATAGATCTGTTACCTTAGCAACTATGGAATTACCAATATGTTTGCCAAGTGCCTTGACAGAATAACGTCTCGATGACGTCACTTTGACATCAATTTGAACCTTTAATTGCTATGGTTACCGATCTATGCCGTCATTGGTACCGGAGCATTTCTCCGCCAAGCTTCCAATGACATTACAAACTGAAACTCCCACAAGAGAAACTTAGATTTTCTCAAACAAATGAGCCGCGACACGACAAATACCAACAATGAGGTTTTGCGCCCAGCGTAGACTCAGATCAGCGGGGGCATCAGCTCAGTCCGATCAGACACTTTTTAAGCGCTTTAAGGGTAGCTAAGAGTCTAAGCTAGCTTCATGCGGACAGCGAAGAATCTGATCAGACTGGGCGGATGCCCGGGCTGATCTGAGTCTGCGCTGGGCGCACAACCACTTTGTTGGTTTTGTCGTGTCGCGGTCCAAATGAGTATTTTCCAGTCATTTAATTTCTCCTTAAGAGGGGCTCAAAGAAAAAGAAGTTCCTGATGAGTATTTGAGATTTTCTACGCCTTTCCATTAAACTATAAATTGTTGCACCCGAATAAAATTGCTGCATCGATGTCACAATGTATAGTTTAATAGAAAAGTAAGAAAAGTTGTTACAGATATACATCAGGTTTTCTGTATTAGTTGGGGCAATACCCCTGCATTTCTTTGGCTACTCGAAGACAAATATTATACATATATGAGCCGCGACACGAAAAAACCAACAATGTGGTTGTGTGCCCAGCGTAGACTCAGATCAGCCTGGGCATCCACCCAGTCTGATCAGACTCTTCGCTCAGCACTTAAAAGGCAGCTAAGCGTCTATGCTACATCTATGCGGACAGCGAAGACTCTGATAAGACTAGGCGGATGCCCAGGCTGATCTGAGTCTGCGCTGGGCGCACCACCACTTTGTTGGTTTTGTTGTGTCGTGGCTCAATTATATCGAGTAGCCGGAGAAATACCGGGGCACTGACCTGCGTATTGACCTGGGTATTGCTCGAGCGCCGTGTGGCGGCCATAAAAGGTCATCCCATACATGATCCATAGTGCAGATTATATTTTGTATTTGTTCTGTGAGATCAGAAGATATAATCTGAGAAATCAGAACTTTTGTTTGGTTAAGACTCATAGTCCAGATCATCGCTTTTTCTTCATTTGGACCCTTTGTGATCCTAATCAGTCTTTGATTCGTCTGCCATATCAAAAGTAAGATATTACTTTATGCTTTTCTCTGGCTTTCGTCACCAGATCAGAGTCACTGATGAGGCCTGAATAGCCAAAACTTCGAAGTATAGTCCATGTTCCTTCTTTGAATATGATCTCTGCAGGAACTTTTTTAGGTTTTAATTTGACTTCTCCGCAGCTGGTTGTGTGTCCTGTGGCAACCATAAAACTTCTCATCGTACATCAGCCATAGTGCAGATTATATTTTATGTTTGTCCTTTGAGATCAAAAGATATCTTCCGAGAAAACAGAAATTTGTTTGGTTTAGACTCATAGTCCAGAGCATCGCCTTTTATTCATTTGGACCCTTTGTGATGCTAATTAGTCTTTGAATCGACTATTATTTTAAAAGTTAAAAATTGCAGTATGTTTTTCTCTGGCTTTCGTCACCATGATCAGACTTAAATAGCCGAAACTTCGAAGTTTGGAGCTTGTTCCTTCTTTAAAATGTGTTCTCTACCCTCTGCATTTGAGGGAACTTGAATTGTTCAGAATTTAATGTTACCCGTATTATTATGCCAGATAAGCCCAGTGTCAATTCAGCAGTATTGTGGAGCATAGTAGACAGGTTAGAATCTTGAAAATAGAGGATCTTACACGAGTGGTCATTTCATATGAGCCTTTGGCGAGTTTCATAAATTCCATATGAAATGACCACGAGTGTAAGATTCTGTTTATCATATGACCCTTTAAAATGGGATTTTAACGCCTCAATATTCAAACTCAATATAGGAATCAAACATGGTTTTTCATGCATTCACGTTTGCCAGGTCGCGAGGTAGATGTTGAAAACCGAGGCCGAAGGCCGAGGTTTACAACATCTTCCGAGGGACCTGGCAAATGTTAATGCATTAAAAACAAATGTAAGATCGCTGTTATTGCATAAATTCAACGAATTATTCGTTAAAATTTGAGAAAAAACTTGGCACTATATTTTGTCACCGTTTGACAGCCAACGCGTTGGTGCATTTTTTACTAATATTCGTCTTCCGGGCCCGAGAGCATCCAGCTATTCAAAATGGCTGCCACCTGGGATGCCATAATCTTATTCAACCTCAATATTTCAGAAAATTGTCCAAGATGGTCGTTGTAGTTGATGCAAAATAGATTTCAAAGTAATCAAGCAGATACCTTGAGCAATAATTTCCATGCAGAACAAGCCTGATCCATGCATATATACCATCCTGCAGTCCCTGATTGCTGAAAGCTAGAGATGCATGTTTTCTTTAACACTTACTTACTCTCCATTTGGCATCATAAGAATGTAAACAACATTGCTTTAAACCTGAGTCACGACGATGACGTCAGATTACAAAGGCATGATGACGGCATATAGGCATACTTAGGTAGCACACCACCAATGTTTGTACTTCGACCGAAATGGGAGAGACAAAGTTGAATGGCGGATTTTGTTCGTGGCCCGGCACAGGCATAATGAAAGTTCTGTCATCGTGCATCAACAGCGCGTGAAAACCGATGTTGAAACACGGCTTTTCGCCGGTTGCTGTAAGGCTGTTTAAAATACCTCTCGGCACTGCTTTTTATGCAATAACATTATTTCAATAAGAAAACGCATTGTTGACATAGACGTTGTCAATGACGTTACGTGTACGCGCCAAAGTGTCATTACACGTGTGGTCATACGATTTTTTTTGACATGACGTTATCCACTGAATAACAGCGACGTCATATGATAATTATTGTTACGCTAAACTGTTTAGACACAAGCTGGCAACCGGTCTTCGTTAAAAGAAATTTTAATTCTTTACAAGACCTAGGGGTTGCTAGCTCGAATGATGCGCAATTCAAAGAAAACAGGTCCTGTTTTGTATCAATTTGGAATCACTAGGCTTATATGTCACATGGGCTTGGCTCAAGTAAAATATAGGGGACACATGGTAATTTCACGGTACGAACATACACGTCAAGAGTGAAGGGCGGGGCCACAAGATGGAGGGGCGGGGCCGACCTTCACAGGAAATGAAGTAAAATATAGGGGACACATGGTAATTTCACGGTACAAACTTACACGTCAAGAGTGAAGGGCGGGGCCCCAAGATGGGGAGGGGGCGGGGCCAACCTTCACAGGAAAGACGGCTATAAATATGACTCCTCGCCAGGGGGCGAGTGTTTACGGTCACACATTATGATTTCCGGTGAGTTACCAGAAGGAAGGGGGCGGTGCAAGGAATCACCGCACGCACAACAAATAAAATATCGGCCGCACAACTCTATATCATACAGTTAGTCATACTCTCATGCCTCTGTGGTCTCCATTACCTGCATATGGAACCCACTCGAGGAAGTGGAACAAGAATGTGGAAGACATTGGTCGACAGGTTGACAGGTTGACGGAAGTTCAAGAGAGACAATGCATTGTAATGAAAGGCCAAAGTAGTACATTTAAATATAGGGAAAACTTAGTTATTTACGGTATGAACTGAGACGTCAAGAGGGAGGGACGGTGCCAACAATAACTATGCATTGTGGGTGTTAACATTTCTTTGTAACCATCCACAATGCATTGCAGCGTTTTAACTTCCGTCAACCTGTCAACCTGTTAGTCTCTGATTCCTAGATTCTTGTGACACGTCCTGGAGTAGGCTGCTGTACTGCATAGGACAACTACTCCGTGATTTGGATCTTTGCTACCACCCACAATACAGTACCTCTCTTGAAATGCCGGCGTCCTGTCAACCTGTCAACGTCTGTTCTCCGGCTTATTGAACCAAGTCCTTGAGTCGGGTGTTGAATTGCATATGGAGCCCACTTCGTGATTTGGATTTGGATTTACCCCGGAAGTCATAGGTACACAGGTTGACAGGTTAACGGAAGTTATAGCGTAGCTATGCAGTGTGGGTGTTAAAATTTTTTGCTACCAGCTACAATGAACTGCCGTCGTCCTCTCTTCTGTGGGTTATTGGCCCCAGTCCTGAAGTAAGTTGTTCATCTACATATGGGGTCCACTCCATGATTTGGAGCTGTACCCCTCCTATGGACCTATGTCGTCGTGAGTGAAGTTGCAAATCACGGAGTGGGTTCCCTATGCAGTTCATCTGCCTACTCAAGGACGTGGAACAAAAATCTAGAATACAGAGACCAACAGGTTGACAGGTTGACGGAAGTTAAAACGTTGCAATGCATTGTGGGTGCTAACATGTCTGTGCCACCTACCAAAATGCATTGCAGCGCTTCAAACTCCGTCGATCTGTCAACCTATCAGTCTGTGTTTTCTAAATTTTTGTTCAACGTCCTGGAATTGGATCTTTGCTACCACCTACAAGCCATGGCCTCTCTCGAACTGACGTCGTCCTGTCAACCTGCTGACCTCCGTTCTCTGGATTATTGAACTAAGTCCTTGGGTAGGTTGTTGAACTGCATATGGAGCCCACTTTGTGACTTGGAGCTTTTCCCCAGGAGCCATAGGTCAAGAGTTTGACCGGTCAATGGAAATTATAGTGTAGCTATGCATTGTGGGTGTTAACATTTTTGCTAGCACCAACAATACATTTGCCTCTCTTGAACTGCCGTCGTCCAGTCCACCTCTGTTCTCTGTGTTACTGGTCCCCGTCCTGGTGTAAGTTCTTGAACTGCATATGGCGTCCACCCCGTGGTTTGGATCTTTACACCAGAAGACATAGATCAAAGGGTTGACAAGTCGCCAGAAGTTGAAGAGTAGCCGTGCATTGTGAGCGTTAACATTCTTTGCTACCTCTCGCTATCCAATGCCTCTCTTGAACTTCCGTCTCCCATTTAACCTGCATATGGAGCCCACTCCATAGAACAAGAATGTGGAAGACATTGGTCGACAGGTTGACAGGTTGACGGAAGTAATAAAATAAAGGGGACACAACTCTATTCCATACAGTTTGTCATGCTCTCATGCCCTATGGGCCTGTACTTACAGGCCGTCGCCACGTTCATGTGACAGTCCTCAACGTTTGTCGGCAGCCTGGCAAACGTTCGATCCCTGTGGTCTGGATTAATGACCCATGCCACACCCACTTGTAGTAGGTGGTAGCAAAGATTGTTAACACCCACAATGCATTGCTGCTCTTCAACTTCCGTCGACCTGTCAACCTGTGGACCTATGTCGTCGAGAGTCAAGCTCCAAATCACGGAGTGGGCCGCATATTCAGTTCAAAAGCCTACCCCAGGACTTGGACCAATTCTCCAGAGAGAGATCGACAGAGGTCGACAGGTTGACAGGACAAGAGAGGCAATGGATTGTGGGAGGTAGCATACAATGGTAACACTAGCAATGCATTGCTACTCTTCACCTTCCGGCGACCTGTCAACCTGTGGACCTCTGTTCTCTGGAGTATTGGTCCAAGTCCTGAAGTAGGCTTTTGTGGGTGTAAAGTAATGTTTGCTGACAGGTCCAGGCGATTTCTTTGCCTTAGGTGGTCATGTATAAACATTAGGTTTAGGGCTCCATTTTGACTGACATTAGGGTTAGTACTTGTTTTGCTTCCTGTATGCGCATGCGTACCTGGTAGTGTCAACCTACTTTTATGAGTATGACCTGCTTTGCAGAAGTGGCGGGTCTGTTAAAAGCGTTTGCTGTTGCGTCGCTTAGTTAATACATACCATAAAACCTTGCGCCTTATCAACTGTTCAGATCGTCTGTTGTTGCGACCTTCCATTACTGCCTACCATAATGACTTGCGTCTATTTAACTTCCGTCGACCTGTCTGCCAATCTCAAGGAATATGGCCTGTGTTTCATAGACTGCAGTTCTGTTTACAACGTCAGCTGCTGTGACCCTTTCTTGCTCCACACCATAATACCTTCCGGTTTACCAACTTCCGTCGCCCTGTCTACCTACCTTCAGCAGTATGGTTTGACCCCTCATATCCTACAGATCTGTTCAAATCGTTTGTTGTTGCAATCTTCCATTACAACCTACCATAATACCTTGCGTCTAATCTACTTCCGTCGACCTGTCGACCTGTCTACCTACCTTCAGCAGTATGGTATGTCTTTCATATCCTACAGATCTGTTCAAATCGTCTGTTGTTGCGATCTTCCATTACTACCTACCATAATGCCTTGCGTCTAGTTAACTTCCGTCGACCTGTCGACCTGTCGACCTACCTTCAGAAGTATAGTATGTCTTTCATATCCTACAGTTCTGTTCAAATCGTCCGTTGTTGCCATCTTCCATTTCTACCTACCATAATGCCCGGCGTCTAATCAACTTCTGTGGACCTGGCTACCAATCTCCTGGAATATGACCGAATTCTGTGCCCCGCCCCTCTGGCGAGGCGTCATGTCTTATTGTCGGCCGTTCTGTTCCTGATAGCCCCGCCCCTCCCTCTTGACGTCTTAGTTCATACCTTGTGGTATACAACTTCCGTCGACCTGTCTACCTGCTTCCAGAAGTACGGTATGTCCTTCATATCCTGCAGATCTATTCAATTCGTCTGTTGGCGCGGGCTTCCAGTACAACCTACCGTAATACATTGCGCCTAGTCAACTTCCGTCTACCTGTCGACCTGTCTACCACTCTCCAGGTACACGGTCTGTCTTTCATAGCCTGCTGCTCTGTTCTTATCGTCTGTTGGTGCGATCTTTCATTACTACCTACCATAATGCCTTGCGCCTAATCACCTTCCGTCGACCTGTCGCCCTGTCTACCTACCTTCAGAAGTATGTTAAGTCTTTCCCTCGATGGCTTGAAGTCATGTCTTTCCCTCGATGGCTAGGAGTCATGTCTTATTGTCGTCCGTTCTGTCATTATTGGCCCCGCCCCTCCCTCTTGTAGCCCCGCCCCTCACTTTTGACGTTTCAGTTCATACAGTGAAATTCCCATGTGTCCCCTATATTTAACTTGAGCCGTCACATGTTATAAGAGCACCATGGCCAAAAGAAGTCATACAAATTTTATTTATTTGATGAAACCACAGTGGCTTGAATCATGCTGATTTTAGTAAAAGAATACAGATTGTATGTACATATAGACATTCACCATTTTTACAGAAATTAATATGACTCAAGACCCTATGGATGAAATTGTATTCAAATTAATGTTTGATAATGTATTTCATTGTCTTGCAGATGATTGTCCATCGGGAAGACCATAAAACAACGACCTAGATGCAAGGGAATCGTCGACCCAGATTTAATATAAGTGCTACTTACGAACTACTGCACCCTTAAATAACAACATGTCCTGCAATGCCGAAATTGCACGCTTTCCATCAAGATTTGTACTTCAAACATAAAAATATCAAATTATTGAGAAACGTAATTCTGTTCTGCTTTTATAAAATGGAGCTAATCCTGTTTAAATTATCTTATTGCCTATTTGGAATACATATAGAAAATATATATCAATGAGCCGCGATGCGAGGAAACCAGCAAAGTGGTTGTGCGCCCAGTGCAGACTCAGATCAGCCTGGGCATCCGCCCAGTCTGCTAAGAGTCTTCGCTAAACGCTAAAAGGGTATCTAAGGGTCTAAGCTACCTCCACGCAGTGAAGACTCTGATCAGACTGGGCGGATGCCCAGGGTGATCTGAATCTAAGCTGGGCGCACAACGACGTTGTTCGTTTTCTCGTGTTGCGGCTCCTTTATATTTCGAACATATGAATATCAAATGATTGAAAGACAATAAATTGTTTTGTTTTGTTTTATTTTATATAATGGAGCTAATCTTGTTATTGCCTATTTGGAATACATACAGTAGAAGGGTTGAGGCTACAAAGTTTCCGTAAAAAAAAAAAATTCTAAAAACTAGGCCATCTAAAATAATTACCGTAATTGCCATAAAAATTTAGCAGTTTGGTTTTACAATGTTGTAATACGTATGGCAAGCAGTGAAGATCCTGATCAAACTGCTCTTCTAGGAACTTTTTGCTGAGACCTATCCCAGCAGGCACAAAACCTTGAATAAACCTCGAATCTGCCTTGATTCAACGTTATGACGTTGAACCATGGTTGAGTCAATGTTGATTCAAGATTGTGTGCCCAATGGTATCTGTCCTAATACAAAGAATTTTTACGGAAAAGGGACATATGGAACGAATTAATATGCCATGTCCTTTGCTGAATATTTGGCAGAGCTTTTGATAACGGGAGAGAGCTATTTTGCTTTACGGCGGTTTTTAAGTGTTAAGGAATAAGCTTCGGTGGGCGTGTCCACATTCAACAAAATCTACCAGTAGTACTTGTCATACCACCACCACTACCTACAATGTGTTATTTTAGGATTCTGCATGCGAATGTTAACGTTAAGATTTTCTACGGCTTTTGATGAAGATTTCTAAACAAATAGAGATTTTGTGTGTCAACATATGATGATGATACGTGACTACTGGGTACACAGCGTTGAATGAATATTGAATTAGGGGATAACTGTACTCAATATTGTCATTTGGGGAGGTAAATCGTCGGTTATATGGTCGGAAATTTCGTGAGCCGTAAAACGCAATTTGCGACCATAAAACCGACGATTTACTTCACCAAATGACAATTTTCGACAACCGACGATTCAATTCCCCAAATGACAATTTTCGGTATGTACGGTTATCCTCATTCTAATGCAGTTGATCATATTTCGTCTTTCAAAGTCTACGAATTTGCACCCAAAGCAAGAGCGTTCTGTTGCGTAAAACCATACGTCAGCCAATGAGAAGCGACGTTTCTTAATTGCAGAATATACTGTCGCAATTTTTTCGTACAAATGCATGTTTGTACGGTAAGAAATCTGATATGTATATCTCTATAAACGTCTCAAATTCATTCACCCGATATCGGTATTTGTAGCACTTCGGACACCTTCCGAATTTGCCGCATTATTTATCCAGCATGTTTTCCAGTCCTGTTTACATGTACATACGAAAATATTAAAATCAATGAGAGAGAGAGAGAGAGAGAGAGAGAGAGATAGAGAGAGGCGTGATTGTATGGAAATAAAAGAATTTGAGAATCTGATATGTTTAGCAATATAGTCGCCATATATATAATATAACAAAATTAAGTCCGATTTTACAACTAAAGTAATCTTTTTTTCCGTTCTACCGGTTTCACTGCTTGTTGCAGATCATCACGAACAATATCATGAATATGGCGAATTGTTGCATAGTACCAACGTTAATAATGTTACGTTCTCTACGCATGTGCATATTAACACAAAATGCATGATCCCCAACGTAACAACATAATACAGGATAACACGAATATTATCACGGTGGGTAATCTCGATAAACGGAGCCACTGGCTTCGCATCTTGAATCATATGGGTACTCCCGCGTCAAGTGCGGTTCTGAAGTTGTAGCTGGGAAAAGTGTGACAACAAGCGCTAGGTTTGGCGTTTCTCGATTTTTATCGGTTGTTTCAGGGATTAAATGAAAAATAAAAGCAGAATGCTATTAGATGGCCATATCGTTTAACTAGCGCTGCATGCAGAGCAGGGTGTGTAAATGACACTTGGCTTTCTTTGAAAATATTTGTTCCCAGGCGAGTCAGATCATTCAGCGGCATGGAGTGCGAGAAAAGTCACTAACTTTTCCCCATTAACGGACGAGCCATGTGGACTTGAAAGGTGACGTTAACGCGTTTGATTGGTAAATATAGTTCCCCAATTACCCCGATCATTAGCTCACCTGAGCCGAAGGCTCAGAGGTGAGCTTATAGGATGGAAGTCGAGCCGTCGTCCGTCCGTGGGTCCGTGGGTGCGTCTGTGCGTCTGTGCGTCAACACTTTCAAACATAACTATCTCAGAGACCAGTGGGCCGATCGCAATCAAATTTTATCTGAAGCATCATTGGGGTGGGGGAAAGGCTGCATCAGGTTTTGGTGCCGATCAGCTCAGAACTCTGGTTTCCATGGCAACAGATAGCCCCCATAGGGTTATAATGGGGAAAACGGCGTCATCACGTTTTCTCGACTGTTTTTGATTAGATCCTTATCATACTTGCAGGTAATGATGACATACACAAGAGCTTGGACGAGTTCGAAATTTGACCGGATTCCAGCACAGACTACGGAGTTAACTGCCCTTGAGCGTTTGAAAAAAATCCCATAGGGTTATAATGGGGAAAATGGCGTCATCACGTTTTCTCAATTGTTTTTGCTTAGATCCTTATCATACTTGCAGGTAATGATGACATACATAAGAGCTTGGATGAGTTCGAAATTTGGCCGGATTCGAGCACAGACTACGGAGTTAGCTGCCTTTGAGCGTTTGAAAAAAATCCCATAGTGTTATAATGGAGAAAACAACGTCATCATATATTTTTAGAAAAAACTTTGTCATCGCTCTATTGCCTACATTTCTCAACGGATTTTAAAATAACTTCACACAAATGTAAGGCATGACAATATCTCGAGCAAATTCGACTTTCAGGATGCTGCGCCCAAGGTCAAGGTCACTGTGGCTATTTTTAGAAAAACTTTGTCAGCGCTCTAGCACCTACATTTCTCAGCAGATTTTAGAATAACTTCACACAAATGTAGGGCATGACAATATCTCGAGCAAGCTCGACTTTCAGGATGCTGCGCCCAAGGTCAAGGTCACTGTGGCTATTTTTAGAAAAACTTTGTCAGCGCTCTAGCACCTACATTTCTCAGCAGATTTTAGAATAACTTAACACAAATGTAGGGCATGACAATATCTCGAGCAAATTTGACTTTCAGGGTGCTGCACCCAAGGTCAAGGTCACTGTGGCTATTTTTAGAAAAACTTGGTCATCGCTCTAGGGCCTACATTTCTCAATGGATTTTAAATCAACTTCACACAAATGTAGGGCATGACAATATCTCAAACAAGTTTGACTTCCAGGGTGCTGCGCCCAAGGTCAAGGTCACTGTGGCTATTTTTAGAAAAACTTTGTCAGCGCTCTAGCACCTACATTTCTCAATGGATTTTAAAATAAATTCACACATATGTAGGCCATGACAATATCTCGAGCAAGATTGACTTTCAGGGTGCTGTGCCCAAGGTCAAGGTCACTGTGGCTATTTTTAGAAAAACTTTGTCATCCCGGAAGCACCTTCATTTCTCCATGGATTTTGCAATTACTCGACACAAATGTAGGGCATAACAATATCTCAAGCAAGTTCGACTTTCAGGATGCTGTGCCCAAGGTCAAGGTCACTGGCTATTTTTAGAAAAACTTTGTCATCGCTCTAGCACCTACATTCTCAACCGATTTTAAAATAAATTCACACAAATGTAGGGCATGACAATTTCTCGAGCAAGTTTGACTTTCAGGGTGCTGCAATCAAGGTTTTTGATTAGATACTTATCAAACTTGCAGGAAATGATGACATACATAAGAGCTTGGATGAGTTCGAAATTTGGCCGGATTCGAGCACAGACTACGGAGGTAGCTGCCCTTGAGCGTTTGAAAAAAAATCCCATAGTCTTATAATGGAGAAAACAATGTCATCACATTTTCGTTTTTCATCGGATCCTCTTCATACTTGCAGGTAATAAGGATATGCATAAAAGCTTTGATTAGTTAGCATTTCGGCTAGATCCCACCACTGACTATGGAGTACCTGCCCTGAGCATCCAAAAAATCAATGTCACTACTTTTCTTGGTTTCTACTGATCCGATCCTTTTCAAACTTGCAGGTAATGAGGAAATGCATAATATCTTAAACAAGTTCAAATTTTGGCCAGATCAGGCCAACTACTACGAAGTTAGCTGCCCTTGACAGCTCTGTCTATTGTGCTCTTGATCGGATACTTTTTAAACTTGCATATATTAAATGAGGCATACATAATGTTTTGGATGAGTTTAATTTTCAGCCTGATTGGACCACTGACTGTGGAGTTAGCTGCCTTTGAGCATCTTAAATATCCCTATAGGTTTACAATGTCTCTCAGGTGAGCAATAGTTGCCCTTTGGGCTACTTGTTTTTATTTATTTATTTTTAAAGAAACTGCGCGGAACTGCACGAAATCTGCCCCCAAAGGGTGTGGCTTCGTTTATGTAGTGTGGCTCCGTTTATGGAATTCGGCTCTGAAGTTGTGGACCCAGTTTCATCTGGACCATAAAGGCTCATTCTTACCCCGCACTTCGAGACTAAACAGACTGTCAAAGTTAGTCACTCGCAGACTCGACTCACACTAACTGGCTGACATACATGTACAGCAGTTAACACCAATTAAGTAATATTCGAGTACTAAGTCATTCTGCATGGTGGGTGATCTCGATAACCGGAGCCGCTGGCTCCGCACCTTAAATCTTATAGAGAACTTCCGCGTCACGCGCGGCTCTGAAGTTTTAGAGACAGTTTGACAGGTCTAGCGTTTCTCGATTTTTATCTGTTGTTTCAGGGATTAAATGAAAAAATGCAGAATGCTATTAGATGGCCATGTCATTTAACTGTTGTTACGTGCAGAGAAGGGTGTGTAAATGTCACTTTGAGTTCACGCAAAGATTCCAAGAATGACACAGTATTCCAATGTTACTTAATTGGTGTCCACTGCCGTACATGTATGTTGGCGTGTCTGCGTGTGTCATTGCACGTGACTGACTTTGACAGTATGTTTAGTCTCGAAGTTCGAGGTAAGAATGGGCCACCGTGGTCTTAATCAAGCTGGGTCCACAAATTCAGAGGCGCATTCCATAAACGGAGGCAAATTATATAAACGGAGCCACACCTTTTTGATATTGATTTCGTGCAGTTCCGCGAAGTTTCGTTCAGAAACCTGATCGAGGTATTTGGGGAACTATATTTACCTATCAAGCACGTTAACGTCATCTTTCATGTCCACATAGCTCGTCCATTTACGGAAAAAAATCTAGTGACTTTTCTCGCACTCCATGCCGCTGAATGATTAGACTCGCCTCGGAACAAATATTGTCAAAGAAAGCCAAGTGACATTTACACACCATTCTCTGCACGTAGTGTCAGTTAAATGACATGGCCATCTAATAGCATTCTGCTTTTTTTTTCATTTAATCCCTGAAACAACAGATACATATCGAGAAACGCCAGACCTACCTCTTGCTGTCACACTTTTCCAAGCTACAACTTCCGAGCCCACGTGACGCGGAAGTTCTCCATAAGCTTTAAGGAGTGGAGCCAGTGGCTCCGTTTATCGAAATTCCCCACCGTGATTCTTGGCATCTGTGCATGAGCTCTAAATGCAAATTTGTCACAGTTCAAAAACAGAAATTTTGCTTGTGTATGTGTTTGTGTGTTTGTTACTTCGTTCGTTTGGGTTTAACGTCGCTTTCAACACTCTTTCAGTCTTATCACGAAGGTTTCTGGTTGTGACTGGGGAGCTCAGTGTTCACTTTTAGAGTGCTGACTTACTGAATTTCCAAACTCAGGACACTTAATGACATGATAACACATCCAGTCACATTATCCTGAACCTGGCCGACAAGTACTTGTTGTTCCCCATACATCTGTGAGCTAAGTGAGAAGCAGCTTGTACCATTTTTAAAGACATTGGTATGTCTCGGGCCTGGCCCGGAATAGAAAAGACTGATTATTGGAATGTTCACTATGTTTTCAGGACAAAAAATCAAATATAATCTGCACTATGGACGATGTAAGGTCTATAAAAAAAAGGTAGGCACTTTGAGAGTTCTGTTTAAATGTAGAAAATTGATTATAAATGCGGGCAAGTTGGTAAGTGCGCTTTAGACAGGCAGGCTTTCGATTTATATAATTGAGCCGCGACATGACAAAACCAGCCTGTGCATCCGCCTGGACTGACCAGAGTCTTCGCTGTCCTCATGGAGATAGCTTAGGCCCTTAGCTACCCTTTAAGTGCTTAGCAAAGAGTCTGATCAGACTGGGCGAATACTCAGGCTGATCTGCGCATGGCGCACAACCAATTTGTTTGTTTGTCGCGGCTCATTTATTTATATACTTCAAAAACTTACGTTGGCAAGAGACAATTCAAATTCCCATGTCAAAATATTAAGACATTTGTTAAATAATGAAATAGAAAAAATCACACCAAAAAAAATCATAAACGTTTAAATGTTGCAAAAGCTGTATGTTTTCTGCATCGAACAGAATTTTTGAAAATTTCTGAAAAATTCAAAAATTCTGTTCGATGCTGAAAACATACAGTTTTTGAAATATTTAAACGGTAGTGTGTGTGTGTGTGTGTGTGTGTGTGTGTGTGTGTGTGTGTGTGTGTGTGTGTTGAAGGGCCGCAAAACTGAATGATTGTACTCATCATGGTGAGAAGGAGCCTGGGAATACTGCATGCCTTGATGTTCCTACTGTCAAAGTTATATTAGTGGTGCTAGCTTGAACAGCTTCCTGCTGTTATAAACTAATAAATAACAATTGATAGTTCCTATATCAGTTTGAGTTGCCTCCCTTGCAAATATTGGTCAGCCATCTTGTAGGTCAAAAATAGAGAAAACTTTCAAATAAAGTCGAGATCCTTTCCACTGTGACAGCTGCATTGATTTACAACATTAACATATTTACTTACAAAATACTTAGTTTAATAGTTGAATATGTGCTCTTGTGAAGAGAAAATTTAAAATTTCAATATTATATTTTTGGTTATCCCTCGGGGATAACCATATTAAGTTAGGAATTCGTACTCGATTGTTGTACGCCGTTTCTTTTTGCTTTAATACAGGTCCCACTATTTCCCGGTACTTCTACATTTGGCGCATCTTGCTGCAGGGTTCTCACCAGCATCGTCAATGCATGATCTTTATAGCGTATCTTGAATACTTTATCTGACCCTAAACAAGCAATCACCCGAAGGTCCAGTTCAGCTACCAAGCGTTGTTACTCAATAATAAGTTGTACTCGATTGTGCGCCGTTTCGTTTAGACTAGTTACTTTCCGCTAGAGGGCTTCAAGTTCAAAGACAAGTATCTATCTTCCTTTACGTCTTAAACCCCGAGCTGGACGTCAGACGGGTTCCGGCGAACCAAGTGCTGAAGGGGGTAAGCTGAAACAAAAGTATAGGAAAGTGTGTGAAATGAGTTTGTACAGTGCGATAAAGAGTATTACAGAAATTGGTGTTTAGGGAGAGACATGAATCACCTGGCAGCCAGCACCGCTGAGCTGCGCCAAGGTGGAAAGGACTAGTATGTGGGGTGGGAGGGCATTCCAATGTATGATAGTCCTAGGGGAAAATGTGAACCTGTGGTAGCCTTTAAAGGTCGGGATTTGCCAATATGAAAATGGATGAATATGTCTTGATTGTCTAGTGTTCCGAACAAGGTACTCAGATGCAGGAATGGCAACAAGGTCATATGTGACCTTGTACATCATTATAAGATTACTGCAAGCACAGTAAGCCTTGCCCACTATTATCCAAATTAGTACGACATCCAGGAACTGAAACTTACCCAGCACCATAGCCCGACGCTATACAACCACCACCTTATATATGGTCACTAGACACGTGGACTTGTATATAAAAATAAAGAAAAAGCTGTCAAACTCGCCACTTATCAATAGTTTCAACCAATTCAAAGAATACAATAAAACTAACTCGTATTGCTGCAAATTTTCTACTTTACCACTTGCTTCTTGTAGATTCATTGCTAAGGGATAACCTCTCAAGCTTTTTCAAAAGCTAAACTTGTCTTATTTACCTTATTGATTTTTGACCTACAAGATGGCTGACCTAAATTTGCAAGGGAGGCAACCCAGACGGATGTAGGAACTATCATATTTGATATAATACATGACAAATTCCTGATTTCCTAAGAAAGAGGATGTTTGATAATGGCTGGGAAATAATAAAACAAATACAACCGCGCAAGTACATTCGATCTTTAATATTTTGGTAAAAACCGGACGGGTACGTAAAATACAGATGTTTATCCAAGCACGCGGGTTTCTTATTTTCTGGTGAGCTAGCTCGATTTTGTCTTTTTCTTCAATTTTCAGAGTTCATATTTTGTCTCTTTCTCTGAAAAGGCGCAAATAAATGAAAATAATTCAGGACCATTATCTTTTTATTCGGTTGCCAGGTGATGTGAAAATTTGGGAAATGGCAGTCGGTATATTTTGATTTGGTAAGGAATATAACAGGCGGCAAATACGGAAGACACGGTCGTTTTATTCATTTTTATTTTACGGGTCTATCACAGACGGCACTAAATACCATATTCTTATTACAAATCCATATGCTATGCCATTTTCATTCCTAATCTTATATCTTAAAGACCCTGAGTTATATACATGTACTAAATTGGTCATACATTTGACGTGGTCAAACTTGTTTTGTATTGTACCTGGTATCAATCCTGTAACTGGACTTTAGATAATCAAATAATTGGTTTGCATAATTATCTATCAGTAACATCTTGAACCATCAAGCTGCGAGGACGTACTGATTAATAAATCTTGCTCATCAACGTCTGTGACAACGCGGGAACCTGGTTAATTTTTTAAGACTGTAACCGACTTGAAAGACTTAGAGCTGTCACTTTACCTTAAACCAACCTGCTCATCTGCTTATCATCTATGTTTCCCGCCGTTTTTACAAAGAGGTCCAATTTTTGAGAACTTTTATAAGCCCTAGATAAAGAAATCCTTCCAAAAGATTTACTTCAAATGAAAACGCCAGAGGTGCTTCCCTTGAAAGTGTATACCCATTCACCTGAAGCTCCACTTGCGGAACTATTATGCTGTGAATGGAGAATGTGTGCATGCTGTTACGTCATGCGCAGCTCCTTTCTGCTACTTGACAGCGGCAAAATATGTTCTGCATGAAATAATCGGATATCGCACAACAATTCTGTTTTCTTCTTTTAACACGGAATGCATACAGCGTCTAAAAACGTTGTGACGACGTCGATGCAACGTTGTGACATCGCAACGACAGATATCATTCTAACACTGGCTGCCTATATAGCCAATGCTAAAATCTAGTGATATATTGCGTGACAAATCACTGGGCGAATTTAGCGCCGTTTGGAGGTCATTTTTATTCGATTGGTGACGTCAATTTTCATTTCCATGAGGATAGACGGTGTAACGTTGTTTTCTCGCATCAAAACGTATGAAATGCATGTGGACGCCTCTGTTACAGTCAACGTAATTGGCGGAAATTTTTCATGTTATCATGGTGGAAAACTGGAAAAATCATGGATAACTTTCCATGCCACTGTTTAAAAATCGATAATCGACATTCGCGAATCGAGCAGGTAATGAAATACACTACGCGATATGGGCAAGTCATCTTTTCCTTCTTATTTTATTTTTCCTTATATTCAAATCCATTTTTCCGTGTTCATTTCGAAAACCGCATTAAACTGCGAACAGCCTGATATAATTTTTGAAAAGATTGCGTAAGAAATACCGCGGTCATTTTTTAGTTTAAGTTGACTACCCTCAAAATGTATAGAATATATAGTAAATCATAACTTTTTTACTGCCTTGATCAAAGTTTTTATCCGCGTATGTCTCTTTTTTCATAAAATGAAATTTTTCGTGTTCATTCCGAAAACTACAATTATTCAGCATTTCACTGATACAATTTTTATTGAAATAGGAAGTAAAACAGTGCGGTCATTTTTACATTTTCGATCAGCACCCTTATTTTCTATGCTGGCCGCAAATATCCAACAGAATTCACACATTACTCCAGGTGGCGTAGAAATTTGCGGACGCTGAAGGAAATCCTCGCGTTTTCATCGTTTCTGGCGTGTTAGAATCGTAACAGATTCTTGCCAACAAGTGATTTGTTGCCCAATATATCACTGGTTGTCGGCCAGTCGTCAGTGACTATATCACTTGCGCTTCGCGCTCGTGATATATCACTTTACGACTGACCTTGCACTCGTGATATATCACTTTACGACTGACCTCCAAAGAGTGATATTTTGGGCAACAACTCACTCTAAGCAAGAATCTATTTCTTAAATAAAGCGTCGTAACATTGCATCGACGTTGTTACAACATTGCTTTGACGTAGTGTGCCAGAATGAACTGTCTCATTATTTGTGATGACCAATATGGTTTACTAGACTTTTTTATCTCACAAGTATGCGTAACAACTCACGCGTTTGCTATTGTAAAGTTTACCGATTTTTTTCATGTGGACTGCTCGATTTGACAATGAATGGAAAGCCTCCGCACTGTCTTCTAAAGGTTAAAGGACGATACAATCATGTGATTCATACACAGCCGATTTGAGCAAAGCCTGAACATTCTGGCCCCGAGGCTATAAAACTATTTTCGTGCTCAGCTCAGCATTTTCATATTCAGTTGGCATTTTCATATTCATAAGCAGAGAATTTCATACTCAGCTAAACTGAGCAAGAAAACAACTGTACAACCGTATTTACCAGTTATTTGTTATTTATCGGGTAGGTAAAATTTCATGCTCAACTGAGTTGAGCATGGAAAATGTTTTATCACATTGAGGCCTGATTATGTCCACAGGATGATCTGGATATGCAGAAAAGTCGGAGTTCCTTTCATTTGTTAAGAAATCACATCTGTCACAACCCGGTATAACTAAATTACTGATAAAAGGGGCAATGCTTAAGCTGATATGAACATGAGCTGGTCTAGTCTAATCTATCCCATAACCTTGCAACGTCGTTGGTGCACCACAGATGACTTTACAACAATCCCTTTTCCGCCTAGCCCTGTCTTCAGCTGCCATAATTGCGCTAGCAAAGTCCATTCCTTAATATTGTCTTCCCATCTCTTCTTCTGTCTACCTTTTCATCTTCTTCCTTTCACTGTGCCCTGTCGAACTGTCTTTGCTAATGCAGATGACCTAGAGACGTGACCAAACCATCTCAGTTTCCGTTTGTTGACATGAGTGTTTTACGTTTAATAGCAAACCTTTTGATTCGCGATGTTTACATCAGGAGCGAGCCCCGCAGAGGCGAAATCTCAACCGTAAACGGAACTCCGTTGCACATAGCTCTCATTAGGACCCTCCCATCGTCCTGATATGACTGAAAAACTGTTGAAAAGGACGTAAAACTGCAAGTCATTCAGCCATCCATGTATACATCAAGTCAGAAAAAAAGCTGCTAGTGTTAAGACCAGTCTGTTGTAATCCAACACACACAGTGAAGTCAGACCAGTCTGCACAACCGCTCAGAAGTCACTGTACATTTGACACACTGGGGGCAGTTGAGACTACACTAAGAACGCCCAGTTGCACTGGCAGGTAAGTTTTCCTACTCGAACTACTGCTATCGCAAAAAGGGTAAAAAAAAGAACGTATGCCTCCAGCCCAGACCAGCCTGCTCATTTATACCGTCTTAAAATGGCCTTCAGCATTCCAGACTTCAGGATGGCCCACAGAACAGTTCCCAGTCAGTTCTAAGTCAGAATGCCTGAGAGTCCACTCATCAGATTGAATATCTTCGAAGTTTTGCATGTACCCAGTTCAGGACATTTACCAAACAATGCCCTGGGCACACAACGTTCAAATCAACATAGAATCAACGTTGATTCAACGGAATGACATTGAATCAACGATGATTTAATGTTCAGTGAATGCTGTATGCCTGCTGGGTAAGGTTTCTAGCATGAAATGCACATCTACTGAGAAACACGTCACCTTGTGACATCATCCTGCAAATTTTGCAGCCTGAATGCAGAAATACTATACCATCTTGTAATGTTTTATTTGTGGGTGCAATTAAAGAAACACAATTGGTTTGTTAACCATTCTATTGAAGTGCTCCGCGTATAATAATCATATGCTAGCATGCAAAGATACCTCCTAATAATAAGCTCCGCCTACTGCCAATATACTGACATCTCTAATATACCACACATCTAAACTGTTAAAAGGGCTAGCAATTGCTACCATACACAGTAAAAAAACGGTATCTCTGACCATTGTGTTCCGTATCGCCTAAATAATCCAACAAACCGTTTTAAAATTAACGAAGACCAGTACTACCTTTAGAAAGACCAGGGGTGTAGCGCCTGAAACTACATTCCAACCCACACTGGTGCCCTATACTGGCCGGATCTAAAGCACGACAGTCGTGTCAACAGTTGCTCTCTGACACATGCGCGCGAAAGTCCGCAAAAATAACTTTCTTAGTTTTATGTTCAAGTTCTTGCACTGTCTGTGGATTTTTTGTGATATTTTTGTTATACAGATGAAATATTCCGAAGTGGACACTTTATAAAGTGTGGGTAAAAGGTGTAAGCCGCACCCGCGTTGGCATATGGGTTAATAAATCCAATTCTCCTATTTCCGTAGTTTCTGCTATTTCCGTAGTATAGGAGCCCCGGTAGCTCAGTGGGTTAAGCGCTGGCCTACTGATCTAGCGGTCGCGGGTTCGAGCCCCGCCGGAGGCGGAGTTCTTTCCATCGTAAACGGGGTTCCATTGCACACAGCCTTTCATTATCACAAGCCCATCGTCCTGATATGACTGAAATACTGTTGAAAAGGACGTAAAATCGCAAGTCATCCATCCATCCATCCATCCGTAGTTTGCCGGTGTCTATGTCAACAGCTGATCACGTGATCTCCCACTGCTAGTACAATATCTATAGCCAAGTTCAAATCACCAGATATTGAAATTTCCTGTTTTCATTGCAATGTTTCTCTTTTATTCCACAATAAAATTCACTGAATAGATAACTGGAATAATTGCTAATAAAACTGTAGGGCCTGAGTTCAAAATGACATTTGAAAAGTTAAATTTTCACTGAAAAAGAAATTTTTACACAATGGAATTAAGCAAATCCACTTCTTTGAACTGCACTGTAGTTTACAAAATTTTCCCACCGTTTGACCTCATGAGACAAAACCACCGTTTGACCTACGGACCTCCGGAGAAAGTTCCTTACAGTGGTCAGTGATTTTATAGAAAGATTTAACTAACATTTCTTTAATGCTGTGACTTCATTTTTGACATGTAAGTCCTGAGTATCCAGACATTTTATTTCACATTATTAAACTGTTACAACGTGCTAGCGAAAACATTATTTCACTGAGTTACATTTAGTGCTACGGAAATAGGAGCATAGGGCATATTTATCGTCGAGGTACCAAACTCAGGGCTTCCGTTAACGGGCGTATGGCCGTATATTACGCCCAGGATTTGCTCCCGTACGTCGAGAAATGGGACCTCTGGCGTCTGGCATACGCCCGCTAATTCTCACATACGGCCGTTTGATCTTGTCCCGACGTATAAAATATCGCCACTGTCTTTAAAATTCTAGCATGTGTCATAATTAATCGGATTAACGCAGGTGTCAGCCAGACGAAAAGACCGCCTACGGGCCAATCGAGATTGTCCGTATGGAGCACTGAACCAGGTAACACACTTGTCGGACCGCCTACCTGTCAAAAACGATTATCAAAATAACGCCCACTCGTAGATTCAACCTCTTACGGCAGTCTACAAATCAACTCACAAATCACGATGACTGAGCTTTTGGATGAAAGGTGTCCATCTTTTTTTACGATCGCGAGAATGTAATTGACCTGTATGTGTAAGGCGTATGCCGACTTCAAAAGTTTGTGAATGTATCCATAACACACGAATACATGTATTGACAAACTCTATCCGAAGTATTTACGAACACAACATTCATATTTACGCTTGCCCTTACAACGGAAGCTCTTGTCATGATCCATACTGTCGTCAATGGAGTTTTTAGGAATACGAACCTCTTCCGCGAAAAAGTGTTGATTCAAAGCGAATTTCCAACGTGTTATGGTCTACGCTCTGGTAATATACATTATTTTGATTAATGGTACTATTAACATGCGAATAGTGAAACGTCCATTTCACCGATTTCCTAGTTGTATCGTCATATCGTCATGCAACCCAGCGCGAAAATAATGCCCTACAGTGTGCACAGAAATAGCACATTCTGATCAGGGTCCACGCGATTATATATTCGGTATAATACTAACGGTAGCGTTGATATGCAATTACCTGCTCGTTTATGAGTCAAGCACGTTCTCTCTTTGATGTAAAGATCAAAGACGTCGCTGCGAGTATATACGCGTGCCGTACGCAGTGTCATTTTAACCGTGAGACGGCTAAAGGTACCTCAGTACACACCAATAACTAACAATCGTATCAGCCAGCGCAACTAAGCAATCAGTCCGGTCTTTCTTGTTCGCATCTAACATGAATAATGATGAACATCGACCTAGCGACAACGGAGTTCTTCGGTGGAAGCGTGTCATTATACGTTCCGTAAGTCACCGTATTTCCGACGCGGCCCATTCGGCGGCAATGAAAGGGAATAATATGCAATAGCAGACAGTGCAACGGCGAGTCTTCAGTTTTTAGAGTGCTCAGGACTTGTGTATAGTTCACAAACAAACAGGAATGACTCTGATTAGACTGCGCAAATGCTCAGGCTTCCCTTCGTAGTACAAAAGTTCACTACAGTATGGGAGAGAGGGATGCGTAAGGGGAGGGGGGGGGGGATGGAGGTAAAAATAACCATGCATAAGTAATTCCTAAAAACTTCGGACTTCCACAAAATTCTCTCAATACGTCCAAATCTGACTGACACCATGGAAGTCTGGACTTCCAAATTTTGAAAGTTAGTGGAAGCCCTGCAACTTTCGTTATGCACAAAACTTCGTAAGGTTTCACAGAAAACATAGAAAATTGCAACTCATACCAACCTATATTGTTCGATCGTGCCATTTTTCGGCTTGTCACATATTCCCTTCATTTTGTCAGCATTTGTAATTAATGAAGGTCCCTTAAAACTATCCTGCAATGCGCTCAAAGTATAAGAATTATATTATGGTATGAAGAGGAGGAACCAGCTGTGAAGTAGTGGGACTAGATATGAAGAAGAAAGACCAGATATGAAGAAGAGGAGCAAGTTTTTGTGGAAATTACTACCAGCTACTGAAACAATTCCCTCATCCTGAGACACAAAATTCCCACTTAGAACTGTAAAGGGTCATTGTTATTGCTATTATTAGCGTCTCATGTTGACTCTATATTAACTAACTTGCTTGTTTTCTGAATATGACGTGGACCAGTAATTCAGTAAACAGTCAGGTAGTCATACATGTACCAATGGGCACACTCAGCATAAACACTTGGGTAAACCCGAACAATACGGATGAATTCTTCTGGCTCTCGAAGATACACATACATACATATCTTTGAGTAGCCCAAAGAAAATCTGGATAGTGCTCCTTCTTTTCCAAGTTACGATGCCCAATTTGCCCAAATAAACCTGGTTATGCTACAGTCCAACAACAACCACCGGAAGGATGAATCTACTTTGTAGTACAAGTGAAAGTGACACTTGGTTTGAAAAAGTTACATTATTACAAGGCTTAGCGCTTTATTTTACTTAATATACTCACCTGATCTTTGATCTTACAGCAGTTGTTGTTGGACTATTATTGACCTAATAATCCCTCACTCCAAACTATCTCTTATTTGTTTGATTTAATATTAAACCAAACACACAAACATTAACACACACATTTTGCGGTAAAAGATCTACCAACTGGCTGCTAGACCTTTCACTGTAAAAAGCATGGGAAAGTACCATAACTCTTTAAGATGGAAACTGACTGCATTGTGTGAAGACCTTGTTTTAATTCCACATTTGATTTTAGCTCACCTGTGAGTGTCGAGCTTATAGTATAGCCTTGGTCCGTCGTCTGTCGTCGTCGTCCACACTTTTAAAACACCAATATCTCCTAAACCAGCAGGCCAATCGTGATCAAATTTTATGTGTAGCATTGTTGGGGTGGGGGATCGACTGCATTAGGTTTATATATAAGGGCAGATTGGATTGAAACTCTGGTTGCCATGGCAACATATAGCTCCCATAGACTGATAATGGGAAAAACTTCAAAAATCTTCTTCTCTGAAACCATTTGGCCCAGAGCTTACATATTTAGTATGAACCAATGTCTAGTGGTCCCCTACATCAATCCTTCCAACCATGCCCCTGGGGTCCAAATTGGCCACACCCTGGGCCTGGGGGTCATTAGCTCCCATAGACTTCCCATTTGGGAAAATCTTCAAAAGTCTTCTCTGAAATCATGAGGCCCATAGCTTATATATATAGAGCATGTATCAATGTCTAGTGCTCCCCTACATAAATCCTGCAACCCATGCCCCTGGGGCTCAAATTGGCCACGCCCTAGGGGGTCATTTGTTTATGTATAGGCATATAGCCTAAGAACCTTCCAAGATACTCTTCTCTGGAACCATGTATATATAGTATGTAGCAATGTTAAGTGGTCCCCTACATAAATCCTGCAAACCATTCCCTGGGGGTCCAAATTTGCCACACCCTGGGGGTCATTAGCTCCCATTGACTTATAATGGGAAAAACTTCAAAAATCTTCTTCTCTGAAACCATGAGGCCCAGGGCTGACATATTTAGTATGCACCAATGTCTATAGTGGTCCTCTACATAAATCCTGCCAACAATGCCCCTGGGGTCCGAATTGGCCACGCCCCGCGATCGATAGCTCCAAAAAACTTACAAGCTGTCATTAGCGTGTCCACTCTAGAGGGCTCAGTTTTAATCCAATCTTTATTTTGTCAGAATGTTTATCTCTATAAAATATTGGACTGAATGTTTATCTCTATGAAATGTAGGATGAGATGGAAACTGGGTCATGTCGGTTCTGAAAGTAGGTCAATAGGTCAAAGCTGTATTGGATTTGTTTGAGGTCAAAATCTGCACTCCTCTAAAACCACTGGTTTGTTGACGGTAAGATCTCAGGTGAGCTACAGGACCATTGGTCCTCTTGTTATAAATTTTCAGTGTAAATTAAGGCATGTTGCAAAGGTAATTTGAAGAGGAAGTCATATCGCAAGCGACATGCTTTAATGGTCTGAGGAGATCCCTGGGACAGGACCATTTAATACCATCATCCATGTATGGATTTAAGTTATAGTTTTGCTTCATAGACTTCATGATTATGCTTAACTCACTGACTTTATGATATTTCTCAGTCCCTATGGGTTAGTGCCATGATACTTGGCACATATATATACTGAACAAAAAAAGAAACGTTACATGTACTTTCAATGCACGGTTTGTTTGAACTGAATTAAGACTTTGCCAATTTTATTTTATGATTAACTGAAGAAAAGTATTCGGAGTTCAGACAAATGAATATCACAATAAAAACTGCAAAATTAATGTCTCCAGTTTAATTTGAGTCAGTGAGGGGTCAGAATTTGAAAGTGCTATTTTGAAGTGCTTTTTGCAGACCTGTATTTCACTCATGTTGCCAGCTCATGTGAGCCCATCACTTCTGAAATGTTTATAAGGCACTAGTTGTTACAAAAATGGTCCATTTGCTGCTTGCAAAGTGTTGTTCAATGGAACACAAGGCTTTGAATACCGCTTTTCAAGCCTCTTGAGTCTGCCTGCCTTTCATGCTATGCACTGCAAATCCGTTAGACAGTGCAAGGTGGTATTTTATGAACAATTAACCAGTTTGATCAAACTTTTTCATCGTGAGCCATTGTCTGGAGAAGCTGAAATAAGATCCATGGATTAAACTTGAAAACTTTCTTGAAACGTACTGCTTAATTGGAGTAGATGATTTGCTATACTTTCAATTGCAAGGGAGGCAATTTCAAAGACACAAAATTTTTAACATCTTATTTCTTTGAACTGCTGGTTAGGTGTCATAAGGTACATATGGTTTCTTTTTGGCGGTTACAAGGCAAATCCGAAAGTGTAAAGAATTAAGCACATGCGCATTAAGTGTTTCACATTGTCTGCGGTGTTTTCAGTCAAACTGGAATAATTCTGTAACAACTGAAGCAAATCGAAAAACGATTAGTTCATAAGATTGTCTGATGTCTCCCGTGTTAGAAAATAATGTAGTTTTTTTTTGGAAATATTGTTCTTTAGCTTAAAATTAATTTATAAACTATGTAACGTTTCTTTTTTTTTGTTCAGTATATATTTTGACAAGAAGTTTTTCTTTACATCACCCTTCATGTATGAATTTCACCTGTATTTTATGCTTCGCAGAGGTGGTCATATTTCTCAGTCCTTATATGGATGGCAGTCTTGGCACTCACATGTAGACAAGAGCCTTTCAACACCACCATCGCTGTGAGAGTCAAGCTTCCATTAGGCACACTTTGTTATCTTCTGACGAGGCTTGTTAAATTAAAATTGTTTCATTTTTTGGAAAAATTAAAAAGTTCAAAATTTTATTACACTTCCTGACGTGATGCATGGCAACAAAGAGTGGGCTGACGTCTTACCTTTGATGTAAACCTATCATATAAATTTGTTTGTTAAGATCTACTTAAATTAAGTCATGTGACATATCATTGCCATATTTTATTTCACCTGTTGCTTGTTTTAAAATTTCAGCTGAGGATGCTACAATTAAAAAGACCTTAAATGAGCCGCGACGTAAGAAAACCAACAATGTGGTAGTGCGCCCAGCGCAGACTCAGATGAGCCTGGGCATCCGCCCAGTCTGATCAGAGTCTTCGCTGTTGGCATAGAGGTAGCTCAGTCCCTTAGCTACCCTTTAAGCACTTAGCGAAGAGTCTGACCAGACTGGGTGGATGTCCAGGCTGATAAGAGTCTGGGAAGGGTGCACAACCACATTGTTGGTTTTCTTGTGTCGCGGCTCAAATGTGTAATTTCAGGAGAAATCAGCGGAAGAAATCTTACATCAACAACAGTAACAACAATGGCAGAAGGTGATGCTCCAGGAATCAAAAGAAGAAAAACTTTTCCAGAGATCTCACCATCCAAATATAAGAAGGTGCTTGATGCAACAAACCAGTTAGAAAAAAATTTAGCTACTTGTTTGGTTTTGCTGAAAATAAAAAACAGTAACGCATCGAGCAGTGCTAACTTTTCAAGCACATGCTTCTTGGAATTTGTGAGAAGTTGCGATGCCACAAACGAAGAGCCATCTGATAGGAAATATGAAATGTACTACTTCAGTGACATATTTGTTCGTGGAGTAGAGATCATAAGGAACTTTTTAGAGAACAAGAAGGTCCCAGAGGAAAAAGCAGAATGTGTTGCACTGGAAAACCTGATCAATGTAATAAATAACTCGGAAGGTTTGTAGAACTTAATTGTTTCTTGGAAGTGTCTCAGGGTCAAGCACCGGACCCTGAGACTCTGAGTCTCCACAGTGCTTCTCGTGCTTCATATCATTTTTATATGCCCGTTTGAAAAACGGTATCATGTTATGGCGCTGGTTTCAGTCCATCCGTCTGTTGTAAACTTTTTGTTTCCTGATAACTCCTCCTACAATTTACATCCGATCAAGCTAAAACTTAGTATATTGTAAGACTGTGAGGTGGACCAGTGCATATCAGTTCGAGTTATGCTCCAATGATTTTCAGCAGAGTTACAGCCCTTTACTTAGATTTTTAGCATGTTCGTTTCCGGATAACTCCTTCTACAGTTTTCATCTAATTCAACTGAGACTGTTTAGTCTTGTCCAAGGTCACAATCAAGCTTCAAAGGTCGGTCTGTAACAAATTGTGTCCCAGGAATAACTCAAAAAGCTATTTAAGCAAGTTTTATCACCTCAGAGAAAGGTAAAGCCTAACAAGAGGTGTGTGTGTGTGTTCCCTTAATTGTCCAATATCAAGGACTGTTTTAGCTCACCTGAGCCAGCGGCTCCGGGGGAGCTTATGGGATAGTAAGGCTCCGTTGTCCGACGTCCGTCGTCCGTCCACAATTTCAAATGACTTCTCCTCTAAACCGCTGAGCCGATTGTAACCAAATTTCATATAGAGCCTCCTGGGACCTTAGGAACGAAAAATTGTTCAAGCGGTCTTGGTCGCATGACCAAGATGGCCGCCATGCCCATATATGGTAAAAACCTAAAAAAAATCTTCTTCTCTAGAACCAATAGGCTGATGGCCTTGAAACTTAGTATGTAGCATCGGGTACGTGAGTACAACTAAGATTGTTCAAATTATGACCTTGGGTTGACCTTGACCTTTTTTACGGTAAGGTCAAATTTGCTTCCTTATGCTTTTATATGGCAAAATTCTACAAGATATCTTGGAACCTATTGAAGGTTTTGGGCTAAAATTGGTATCTACAGTCATCTTAATGTGAGTACATGAAGATTTATGAATACAAGAGGTCAAAATCATTCTTTGACCTTTGACCCAGAACTCTCATATTTTGACAAGTTCTAACAATCTCCTCAAAAACCACTGGGCGATTTGAAACCAAATTTCATATAGAGCCTTCAGGGGTTGAGCGAACAAAAATTTATTCATACGGTCCAGGTCACATGACCAACATGGCCACCACGCCCATATATGGTAAAAAGTTTTAAAATCTTCTAATCTACTCCAGAACCAGTTGACCGATGGCCTTGAAACTTGGTATGTAGCATTGGGTACTCAAATACTATCAAGTTTGTTCAAAATATGACCTTGGGTTGACCTTGACCTTTTTACGGCAAGGTCAAAGATGGGAAAATGCTAGAACATAAGATTTAATGGAAAGTTTTGAAGGTTTTGGCCTAAAAAATGGTATTGATATATACAGTCATCTTAATGAGTACATGAAGATTTGTGGGTACAAGAGGTCAAGGTCATTCTTTAACCTTTGACCCAGAACTCTCATATTTTGACAATTTCAAACAATCTGCTCAAAAACCACTGGGCCAATTGTGACAATATTTCATACAGAGCCTCCAGGCGTTAAGGGAATGAAAAATTTTTCTAACGGTCTTGGTCACATGACCAACATGGCCGCCACGCCCATATATGGTAAAAAACCTTTCAAAATCTTGTTCTCGAGAACCAATAGGCCGATGGCTTTGAGACTTGGTATATAGCATTGGGTACTCAAGTAGTATCAAGATTGTTAAAATTATGACCTTGGGTTGACCTTAACCTTTTTTGTGGCTAGGTCAAATATGGGAAAATGCTAGAACATAAGGTTTCATGGAAAGTTTTGAAGATTTTGGCCTAAAAATTGGTATATAGTGTTGTCTTAATGAGGTCATGAAGAATTATGAGTACAAGAGGTCAAGGTCATTTCCTGATCTTTGTTCCAGATCTCTCAAAATTTTATATTTTCAAACATTACCTCAAAAGGGTAATGTCCAATTGTAAACACATTTCATATAGAGCCTCCAGGGGTTGATTGAATAAAAATTTGTTCAAAGGTCCAGGTCACATGACCAACATGGCCGCCATTACCATTTATGGTATAAATCTTTAATATTTTTCTTCTCCAGAACCAATATACCTATGGCCTTGAAACTTTGTAAGTAGCCTGGAGTACTAGAGTACCATCAAGACTGTTCAAATGATGACCTTGGGTTTACCCTGACCTTTCTTGCCCCATGGTCAAATATGGGAAAATGCTTAGTCTTAGAACATAAGATTTCATGGAAAGTTTTGAAGATTTGGCCTAAAGATCGTATATATGGTTGTCTTAATGACTATATGAAGATTTATGAGTACAAGTAGTCATGGTCATTCTTTGACTTTTGACCCAAGACTCATATTTTGACAATTTCAGACATGATAAGAAAAAGCCACCTTGCCAAATGCTCAGGTGAGTGATTCAGGGCCTCATGGCCCTCTTGTTTTAGATCACAGTCCAGGTTCAAAGTTCTGTATATAACCATGTTGCTTGGATAACTCAAGATTTACTGAACTTTTGCTTCTCTGAAGCAAATTTTGTCAACTTAGCATAGCAAAAAGGTATGATTCTTAGGGGCCCTTTGTGGGCTTCAGTTACACACTGTCAGTTATTGTTTGGATATATATTTCAGAAATTTCTAGGAAATTGGAGAACTTTCTAGAGTCTGACAAAGATGAGGGAGAGAGAGAAACACTTTGGAGTATTGAGCTTGCTGAGCATCTGTTGAAAGAGTTAGCAGTGAGCAAGTCATATGTCATTGATCACGATTCCACTATTCCAAGAAAGGCAGAGAAATGTTTTTGTGGTGAAAAGATAAATGGAGAACTTGGAGATTGCAGCATAGGTATGTAGTATATAAGATACTTGTTTCAGCTCACCTGAGCCGTTAGCAGAGCCGAGTATTTGGTGATAATTAGGGATACTTTTTGTTAATTCTGGATAAAAACATACGTTGAGGGGTCACAACATATGGAATCAATGAGAAATAAAGTAAATTAATTACCCCTCAATTATCATCAAATACCCCTCTTATCTACAGCTCTGTGTTAAGCTCACAATGTGAGCTGAAAGTATGGCCAAGGATCTGTCGTCTGTCTTCTGGCCGTCAACATTTTCGAACATATACTCTGAAATCACTGGGCCAATTTAAGTCATATAACATGGAACAGCCATGGGTTGAGGGAACGAAAATTTATTCGTTGGATCTAGGTCACTATGACCAAGATGGCGGCCATACCCATATAATGTTAAAAACCTTTCAGAAAGCTTCTTCAGAACTGAAAGGCCAGTGAGCTTGAAACTTGGCATGCAGCATTGGGCACTCGGATCCATCATACTTTGTTCAAATGATGACCATGGAGTGACCTTGACCTATTTGATGACAGGGTCGAATTTGCCAACGTAGCCTTTTGTATGAAAAAATGTAAAAACAAAGGATAGTCATAATTCAGAAATGTCATGAGCTTTTGCTAGAAGATGAGGTCATACACTACAAGGACCGCTGGTTTGACAGCCGAAAGTCTTTTTATCTAAGATTAAGAAATCGGGTATAAAGCTTCAAATCATGGTGCATTCCTTACCCTTGCAGAAACACCACATTATGTCCGTTTTCACTATGCCCATTTTGCCTGCCTGGTAATTTGTTGAGAATTGTCCTTTTCCAGTTTCTGCAGCCACAGGCACTCGACAAAAAAATTGTTAAATTTCTAAATATTGTCAAATGTCAGTCTATTTTCTACCTTTCTATAAAATTTCAAGACGATCGGATGCGAAATGATAAAGTTGCAATTCAGCCCAGTGCATTGGAAATAACAAGAAGGTGCAACACTATGCCATTTTGATATTTTTAGCTCACCTGAGCCATAGGCTCAGGGTGAGCTATTGTGATCACCCAGTGTCCGTCGTCCGTCGTGCGTCGTCCGTCGTGCGTCGTGCGTCGTCAACAATTTGCTTTAAATGACATCTTCTCTGAAACCGCTAGGCCTAGGGCTTTGATATTTGGTATGAAGCATTGTCTAGTGGTCCTCTACCAAGTTTGTTCAAATGGTGGCCGCAGGGTCCAAAATGGCCCTGGGGCAGGGGGTCTTGGGTTCGAAACTAAAAAATACTTAAAAATCTTCTTCTCCAGAACCGCTTGGCTCAGATGCTTGAAATTTGGTATGTAACATTGCCTAATGGTCCTCTACCAAGTTTGTTCAAATGGTGGCCCCAGGGTCCAAAATGGCCCTGGGGCAGGGGGTCTTGGGTTCGAAACTAAAAAATACTTAAAAAATCTTCTTCTCCAGAACTGCTTGGCTCAGAGGCTTGAAATTTGGTATGAAGCATTGCCTAGTAGTCCTCTACCAAGTTTGTTCAAATGGTGGCCCCAGGGTCCAAAATGGCCCTGGGGCAGGGGGTCCTGGGTTCGAGACTAAAAGATACTTAAAAATCTTCTTCTCCAGAACTGCTTGGCTCAGAGGCTTGAAATTTGGTATGAAGCATTGCCTAGTGGTCCTCTACCAAGTTTGTTCAAATGGTGGCCCCAGGGTCCAAAATGGCCCTGGGGCAGGGAGTCTTGGGTTCGAAACTAAAAAATACTTAAAAATCTTCTTCTCCAGAACCGCTTGGCTCAGATGCTTGAAATTTGGTATGTAACATTGCCTAGTAGTCCTCTACCAAGTTTGTTCAAATGGTGGCCCCAGGGTCCAAAATGGCCCTGAGGCAGGGGGTCTTGGGTTCGAAACTAAAAGTTACTTAAAAACCTTCTTCTCCAGAACTGCTTGGCTCAGAGGCTTGAAATTTGGTATGAAGCATTGTCTAGTGGTCCTCTACCAAGTTTATTCAAATGGTGGCCCAAGGGTTCAAAATGGCCCTGGGGCAGGGGATCTTGGGTTCGAAACTAAAAAATACTTAAAAATCTTCTTTTCCAGAACCGCTTGGCTCAGATGCTTGAAATTTGGTATGTAACATTGCCTAATGCTCCTCTACCAAGTTTGTTCAAATGGTGGCCCCAGGGTCCAAAATGGCCCTGGGGCAGGGAGTCTTGGGTTCGAAACTAAAAGATACTTAAAAATCTTCATCTCCAGAACTGCTTGGCTCAGAGGCTTGAAATTTGGTATGAAGCATTGCCTAGTGGCCCTCTACCAAGTTTGCACAAATGGTGGCCCCAGGGTCCAAAATGGCCCTGGGGCAGGGGGTCCTGGGTTCGAGACTAAAAGATACTTAAAAATCTTCTTCTCCAGAACTGCTTGGCTCAGAGGCATGAAATTTGGTATGAAGCATTGCCTAGTGGCCCTCTACCAAGTTTGCACAAATGGTGGCCCCAGGGTCCAAAATGGCCCTGGGGCAGGGGGTCTTGGGTTCGAAACTAAAAAATACTTAAAAATCTTCTTCTCCAGAACCGCTTGGCTCAGATGCTTGAAATTTGGTATGTAACATTGCCTAGTAGTCCTCTACCAAGTTTGTTCAAATGGTGGCCCCAGGGTCCAAAATGGTCCTGGGGCAGGGGGTCTTGGGTTCGAAACTAAAAGTTACTTAAAAACCTTCTTCTCCAGAACTGCTTGGCTCAGAGGCTTGAAATTTGGTATGAAGCATTGTCTAGTGGTCCTCCACCAAGTTTATTCAAATGGTGGCCCAAGGTTCCAAAATGGCCCTGGGGCAGGGGATCTTGGGTTCGAAACTAAAAAATACTTAAAAATCTTCTTTTCCAGAACCGCTTGGCTCAGATGCTTGAAATTTGGTATTGAACATTGCCTAGTGGTCCTCTACCAAGTTTGTTTAAATGGTGGCCCCAGGGTCCAAATTGGCCCTGGGGCAGGGGATCTTGGGTTTCGGAACTAAAAAATACTTAAAAATCTTCTTCTCCAGAACTGCTTTGCTCAGATGCTTGAAATTTGGTATGTAGCATTGTCTAGTGGTCCTCTACCAAATTTGTTCAAATGGTGGCCCCAGGGTCCAAAATGGCCCTGAGGCAGGGGTCTTTGGTTCGAAACTAAAAAATACTTAAAAAATCTTCTTCTCCAGAACTGCTTGCCTCAGATGCTTGAAATTTGGTATGTTACATTGCCTAGTGGCCCTCTATCAAGTTTGTTCAAATGGTGGCCCCATGGTTTCAAAATGGCCCCGGGGCAGGGAGTCCCAGGTTTGAACCATAGAAATACATAGAAAAATATTAAAAAATCATCTACTTCAGAACTGCAAGGCTCAGATGCTTGAAATTTGGTATGTAGCTTTGCTTAGTAGTCTTTTACCAAGTTTGTTCAAATGATGACCCCAGGGTCTAATATGGCCCCAAGCTAGGGGGTCCTGAGTTTGAACCATAGAAATACATAGAAAAATATTCAAAAATCTTCTTCTTCAGAACCACTTGGCTCAGATGCTTGAAATTTAGTATGTAGCATTGCCTAGTGGCTTACCAAAATTATTCAAATGATGGCCACAGGGTCCAAAATGGCCCAGCTCCAGGGGGTCCAGGGTTTGAACCATAGCAATACATAGAAAAATATTCAAAAATCTTCTTCAAAACCATTTGGAAGTGGTTGCAAACTATCAGGTTTGTTAAATGATGACCCTTGTTTGACATTTAGCCTTTTTAGTCAGGTGAGCGATTCAGGGCCTCTTGGCCCTCTTGTTTCTTTTGTAGCTTGACGGAAGTGATGAAATCGAGTATTTTCCACGGAAATTCCAGTCGCGTGCTTTGATGACGTAGCTCTCCTGCCATAATGGCAACCAATCCATCAATATCAAAGTTTTCAAATCACGTGGATTGGGAAGGAATAGAAACCGGGACCCGGGACCAAATTCCGGGACCAAAATCCGGGACCAATTTTCGTTGGCATTAAAATTGTACTAAAGATGCTAATAACGAGCTGAAAATTGGACCAAAAGTAGATTATAGTCTCTTCTGAAAAATGCATATAAAGATTTTATAAAACTTTCGATATTGATTGAAATTTTAACAAAAATACAGGACCACGTCGAGCTTTTACGACCCGGGACCAGTTTTTGCGGGAGTGACGATGTCAAGCAAATCTCAATTTTTTCCTACAGAAACATTTTAAACCCCAATATTTTTACATTTCGTCATCTGTTAACATACGAAAGAAGATAAAAAAAATAAAGAATATGAAATTTATCTGTAATTTTTGCGAAAAATTCGACCCGGGACCAACCCGGGACCAAAATCGTCATTTGTTTATTGTGCGATGTTGACGATGTCAATGAATTTTTAATTTTCTTCTACATTATCGTTTAAAATCTCATTGTTTTACTTTGTGTCATATCTGTAGATGCCACAAAAGACGAAAATGCAAAAATTTGTAAAATATATCCCTTATTTTGAGAGAAAACCTACCTGGGACCAAATGGTCATTTTCTGCGGCTTAGACATTGTCTTGGTACGTTGCCATAGAATCTGAACATTCCACAAAAGCAGAAATTGATCCGCTTCTAAAATAAATGAGGAATGCTCTTGGGTGTGTGAAAAGTGTATGAAAGAACATTTCTTCAATGTCAAATGAATATAGGTTCTGTTGGGATGACGATACTAAAATAAATATACTATTCAGGCAGCAAATAACCTTTTCAAAAACCATATTTCATAATTTTGTCCCGAGCTGGTCCCTGGTTAAATATGCCTATCAGCAGACCTTACCAAGACAAAATTAGACAATTGTTATAGTTTTGGCATGTTTAGAACCTTGCACAAGGTAAATAAGGACTATCAAAAAGTTATTCCTTATCAAAAGTTAAGAAATACATGACATCGTCAGCTTTTTAATGACGACTTTGGTCCCGGGCAGAGTTATTCGTAGCATTTTGGTTAAATATCTCGATTTCTTTTCTTTCTTTTTTTTCATTTCTATTTTTTTGGCATCTCTACATACGAGTAAATGTAAAACTGATGGGATTTTAAACGTTTATAGAGACAAAAACTGAAATTTCCTTCACATCGTCTACGAAACAAATGACGATTTTGGTCCCGGGTTGGTCCCGGGTCAAATTTTTCGCAAAAATAATAGATAAATTTTGCATTTTTAAAAAATTCAATCTTCTTTAGTATGTTTACATATGACGAGATGTAAAATAATTTGGGTTTAAAATGTTTCTGTAGGAAAAAATTGAGATTTGCTTGACATCGTCAATACCGCAAAAACTGGTCCCGGGTCGAAATTGCTTGACCTGGTCCTGTCTTTTTGTTAAAATTCCAACAAATATCGAAAGTTTTATAAAATCTTTATATGCATTTTTCAGACGAGCCTATAAACTACTTATGGTCTAATTTTCAGCTTCTTATTGGCATGTTTGGTACAATTTTGGGGCCAAAAAAAATTGGTCCCGGATTTTGGTCCCGGGTCCCGGGCGTTGGTCCCGGTTTCTATTCCTTCCCCGTGGATTTAAACCTGCGCAGTCGTTGAACGATCAACTGACTCGCAGTATTGGGATTTCCTGACAGACCGCCATGCACATTTGACCACTTCCGCCAATTTGCTCTGTTTTTCATCCGGATTCGGAATTTGGTAAATTTCTCATTATCCTTCACTGTCATGAAATGCTTCTATTGTAGGTAAGTTCAGATATATGCCATCGTTTTGTAATATGGAAGTATCTTGCTTGAAATGCTTATTATGAGTGAGAACACGCGACTCCAAAATGTAAACACAAACTGAAAATGGCATAGTGTCCCACCTTCATCTCCTTTCGAATGCACTGGGCTGAATTGCAACTTTCTTATTTCGCAACCGATCGACTTGAAATTTTACAATATGGTAGATAATAGATTGACATTTGGTTTGAACACATTTTTCGTCGAGTGCCTGTGTCTGCAACTAAGGAAGCTGTGTCATCTGTTAAACTCTGGTGTCATAAATAGAATGAACTGCGGTACTCGTACATGTTGGTCCATTGTTGGACTTACTAAGTTCCAAAGATGCCACGGGTGCTTAGGCTGACATTAAGCATACTAAACACCCCTTATTTTCCCGACAGGTTTTAGCTCATCTGAGCCGGCTCAGGACCTGGTAAGCCATTGCCATCAGTCAATGTCCGTCGTTTGTCGTCAACAATTTGCTTTAAAGGGCATCTTCTGAAACCGCTAGGCCTATAAACCAATAAATAAACTTTTTCTATGAAACCGCTTGGTATATTTGGTTGAAATTTTGCATGAAGAATTAGTGGGACCTTGGTGTTCAGAATATCATAATGAAAAAAATCTGAAGCGGAATTAGGTCACAGTGACCGTTTACAATTTACGGCAACCCTAATATAATTTACCTTGACCCTAGAATTTAAGTCCATTCAGATGACTTATTCTCTAAAACTACTGCACCCATGGTTCTCAGATTTCATATGCAGGATGGCCAGACTGCAGGGCTTCAGAATGAGGTTGATATTCAACATGTTAAGATGGTTGCCATTTCGAGAAATAGCAAAACCAATGAAATCAACATTTTCTCCTTAGCCACATAGTATATATTTGGTTGAAATTTTGCATGGAACGTAAATGGGACCTTGGTTTTCAGAATTATCAAAATCAAAAAATCTGTAGCTGAATTAGGTCACAGTAACATACTTTCTGTTCACGAGTCTAATTTTGCTAAAATTAGAATCTCAAGAATTGCTATACAGATTTTAGTCAGATGCAATCAGAATGACCCGCTTATGGAGTTCTTTCAAATTTATGCAACTAGGCAATCCAAGATAGCTGTCGGCTCTGTTACAAAAAAAAAAAAAGCAAAAAAATGAAAATGACAATTTGTCAAGCACTTTTGAACAACTATGGACCAGCTTTGCGTTAGAATAATCCTCGCATGAAGCTATTTCAGTTCTTCGCAGATTGACCCTCCAAAATGGCTGCAATCCTCTGTTACTAAAAAAAAAGCAAAAAATATGAAACAGACAATATCTCATGAAATACCTAGTGGATTTTGACCAAATATGTGTCAAACTGATTCATCCATTGAGTTCTTAATGTGAAGGTGCTAGCAGGTGCAACATTCTGCATGAAGGTGCTAGCAGGTGCAACATAGCGTTCCGCAGAATTCTTGTTTTGTATATATTTGCAGGTAGTACAGCAGTTTGGCATGGGGGTTTGGATATTTTACTAGGATCCAGAGATGTTGCGCTAAAAATTGTCACTTATGAAGAGGAAGACAGTGACACAGAGGAAGACAGTGACAGATCTTCATTCGAAATAAAATCTGAAGATACCTTAAAAAGTAACTATAATCAGATTTTAGCAGAGACAACCGTGTTTGCATTTCTTCAGAAAAAGTATAATCCCTATTTTGAAAATTTCCTGATACCTACAATCGCAGTCTCTAAGTTGGATGTGTTAATCTTTTTGTATGATGCTGAGCATGACATACTTCTTGAAAGTTCAGAATTCAGCTTGTTGAAACATATGGGAGAGCAGCGGTTTATCCCCTTTAAAACTATTTTGGCTTTGTGGCTGACCATCAATTACAGATATTTTTGTACAGGAATCACAGATACAATGAAGACAAGGGGCTTCACAGCTGATTTCTTTAAGAATGTAGATGAAGATAAAAAGCATGTATATCTTGAGGGTCTGAAATTTGGTGGTTGTCGGAGAGGAAAACTATATCCTAGTAATTACCTTGGGACTCAGGATTTTGGCAGTCCTGCGTTTGCAGTTGAAGGCAAACCTTACAAATATATTTCTCCTGTCACAACCAATTAAAACCTTTAGTGACATAATATCTTAATCTGTCAACCACACATATACCAAATACAAATTAGAGGGCTTTGATACATTGTGGCAAAATACTCAGTTGAGCGATATCAGGCCCATTTGGGCCTCTTGCCCTTCCTACATATTTTCAAATATGATAGAGTGAGCAAGTAGTTCAGCGAGTGAGTGAGTGAATGAGTTACATATTTGGCCATAAACAAAACTAACTCAGCCATCTGATGAGTGTTGCAATGTTGTAGCTTTCTAAAAGTGCCCATGAATATGAGCAATCTACTTAACTTTGTTTCTACCTTTTTCCCCTGCCAAAGGCAGAGAGATATAGATTTCTGCATGTCCGTCCATCCATCCTTCCCATCTGTCCCACACATCCATTCAAAATAAGTAGCCTATCAATGGAAGTTGATGAAACGTAATATATAGCTACATATTTCAGCATAATGCGCTGATAGATGTCGAGTTTTGTCAGAATAGCATCAGTAATGCATGAGTTACTGCCCTTGAACTGAACTAAAACGTCCGTCCGGAGCCATAACTTATTAACAAATCATTAACCAATCAGCAAAATTCGATGAAACCTAAATTATATATAATATGTCACCATAACGTGGTGGTGCTCGTCAAGTTTTATCAGAATGGCATCAGTAGTGAAGGAGTTATTGCCCCTGATCTGATTTTAAATGTCCTTACAGAGCCATAACTAAGTAACCAGTCAAAAGAATCTGATGAAACTTAAAGAAGATATATGTCACCATAATGTGCTGATGCATGTTATGTTTTGTCAGAATGGCTTCAGTAGTGTACGAGTTATTGCCCTTGAACTGATTTAAAACCAGCAAATTGAGCCACAACTAAGTAACCAGTATACAGAATTTTATGAAACTTTTAATGAACTTGTTTTACTAGACAAATTTGCATTTGAAGTTCTGTCAGAATGGCTTCAGTTATTAAGACCATTATACAAACACAAAATGAGCAATAAATCTTGTCCGTCAAACATTTGTTAAGGTAACAAAGTTTATGTGGTTTTAATGAAGCTGGAGACTAGTTTATTATTTGTTGCAATCATCATTCAATCTTTGACGGACATGTTGCAGTCATAGTTTTGACGGACATGTTGGAATCATAACATTTGACGGACATATCAGTTGTTCAGTTTTTAGAAAACCCATGAGTCAATATTGAAAAGTTTAGTGACTAATGATTAAAGAATGACAGTACTATCTCCTTTTCAGGCCAATAAGTGAAATATGGCAGCAAATTAGAACTGTATATTCCTTTAAACATGTCCGTCAAATTGTCCGTCAAATGCTGATGTTCACATCATTTGAAAATATCTTATGACTTTTCTAATTTAGCAGTCATATGTCTATTTGTTGCATTTTTATACGCCCGTAAAGGCGTTTTGAAAAAATGGACGTATTATGTCGTGGCGCTGTCCATCCGTCCGTCCGTAAACATTCTTGTACACACCATAACTCAGTAACCATTTGGGATATCTTCATGAAATTGTATAGGCATATGTATTAGGTAGGGGGAACATGTCGCGTGTAAGAATAGTTGCTCCCTCTTCCTTAGTTTTCAAGTTATGCCCCTTTGATTGTTTTTTTTTTACCCTGCAGGTCTTGTACGCGCCATAACTAAATAACTGTTTGAGATATCTTCATAAAACTTCATAGCAATGTGTATGAAGTCCCAACGATGTGTCGCGTACAAGAATGGTTGCTATCCCTTTCTTTGTTTCAGAGTTACATCCCTTTTATTAGTTATTTTAGGCTATTTTGTGTATACTTATCTTGTGCATCCCTTAACTCGGTAACTGTGTGGAATATCATGATGAAACTTTAAAGCAACGTGCATGATCATAAGATGATGTGTCATATATAAAAATGGTTGCTCCCCCTTTCTTAATTTTGGAGTAACATCCCTTTGAATAATATTTTTAGGATTTTCCATTCACTCCATATCTCCTTAACCTTTTGAAATATTAGAATGAAACTTTGTAGGAATTTGTATAATAATGGGTAATTGTATCCTGAGCAAGAACCACAACTCTGGCTTACTTACTGAATTATCTGCCCTTCCATAAATTTCCTTAAATTAACCTTTTAGAATATTCTAACACAACTTGATGGTGATATTGTCAAGGGAATGTATTAGAACCAAGAATGGTATAGCCAGTATATTTAGTTTATGTATTACCACCCTTGTTTGACTTTGGCATTACTCAACTTAGGAGCCACTTCCCCTTGGAAGCTGATTTTTAGCTCGCCTGAACGAAAGTTCAGAAAGAGCTATTGTTGTCACCTTGGCGTCGGCGTCCGCGTCCGGATTGGATGTTTTGGTTAAAGTTTTTTAAAGACCTATATCTCCTAAACCCATGGATGGATTCTTTTGATACTTGCACTGTAGTTAGATATTGGTCCAGAGTTTAACAGGGTACCACCCCCACCCCACTCAGTGACCTTGATGTCAAGGTCATGGACTTAGAAAATTGGGAGTTTTTTGGACTGGATGTTTTGGTTAAAGTTTTTTAAAGCTCTATATCTCCTTACCCCATGGATGGATTCCTTTGATACTTGCACTGTAGTTAGATATTGGTCTAAAGTTTTCCAAGATACTACCCCACTCCCTCAATGAACTTGATGTCAAGGTCATGGACTTTGAAAATTGTCTTTTTATTGATTGATTGTTTTGGTTAAAGTTTTTTAAAGACCCATATCTCCCAAACCCATGAATGAATTCTTTTGATATTTGCACTGTAGTTTGATATTAGTTCAAAGTTTTACAGAGTACTACCCCAACCCCACTCAGTGACCTTGATGTCAAGGTCAGGGACTTAGGAAATTTTTGTCTTTATTAAAGTTTTCTAATTGCATACTGATTCATAATGCTTGGCAGAGATATAGTTTACGCTGGAACTGATGTTAGACACTTTTTTTTAGCTTTTACAAAATAGTATATACTTACCCCATTGGATAACCTTTAAGTCAAGTTTATCGACTTAAATTTTGTCTTAAAGATTTTGGTTTAAGTTTTATATTTATGAAGACATAATTTCACAGGGCCACAATGGACTCAGTTGATACTAATACTTGGACTGATGTTAGATAATGGTTCAGGGTTTTGATACATCCTGCCTACCCCCTCCCCCCACCTCCTACCTAAGGTTCTTTGACCTTAAGCTCATGGACTTTAAATTTTATGAGGATTTTTTTTATTCTAATTTTATTTTAACACTTATTTCTGAGATAACTTTTGTTTATAAACGTGTTGTCATTATGGACATGCTTGCCTGAAGTTTTATGCATAGCAGTCCACACCACCATAGCGACTGTGTGATGGGCAAGCACCAATTCAGGCGAGCTATGCTGTCAGGCGACAGCTCTTGTTGGTATACTAATAGTATTTGATGTGTTAAATATTTAAATAGTGTTGCTGTCATTAATTATAGAGTGGTTTCCCCTGTTTGTCTGCCGGTCTATCCTTATGTAAACAGTCATGTTCATTCTGTAACTCCTTTATGACATTAAAACGGGCGTATTATGCGCCGCTTGCGAAGCCTTTGTTTCCTACCAGGCTTGTCTATTACTTCAGGTTTTATCACGCAGAGATTAAATATTAAGGTGTGAAAAATTCCCTCTGACGGGAGTTGTTAGGTGCCTCTTATATGGAACATGTCTTACTAACTGAAATAACTGAAGTTGAAGTGCATTTTGGGAACCAGCTTGTTGTGAACGTCAGATAAAATGTTAGACAGACTTTATGATTGCATCACTTTGAAGTGAAAATAATGTTACTTCTGCTCCATTTCCAAACGTTTATTATGTGTATTTACATAGTTATCAAGTAAATCTTGTGTACAGTGCAAAGCAATTACAAAAACATCATTTCTTAAACAATTGTAAAAGACTGTGCAATCATCAGAAAGTTTGACAGACAAGGTGAGTGTCAGTAGCATTATTTGGATGAACCTTTTCAAGGCAATACAAGTAATTCTGCCACAGTTTCAGATGTTTTTTAGTTGCAAATTATGCCATTTTTGACTGAATGCAACCTAGAAAAAACTAGCCCACATCTAAAGTGGAGGCTCCAGTGGAGCTTATAGGATAGGCAGTTGTCCGTCGTCATTGTCCGTCGTCGTATGTCGTCGTATGTCGTCATCCGTCAACACTTTTGAACAACTTCTCCTCTGAAGCCACTGGGCCGATTGGGCCCAAATTTCATCTGTAGCATCCTTGGGCTGGGGGATTGAAAGTTTGTGTTTTTTATGAAGCCCTTCAGTTTGGTTGTTATGGCAACTTAGAGTTCCCATAGACTTATAATGGGGAAAATTGGAAAATGACATTTTATGCCAGGCCATTGCAGATATGTTGACAAAACTTTTATAGAAATGTTCCTTGAGAAGTCTTCTATCAGGTGTATGTCTTTTGGCCCAATGCCCTTTTTATTGGTTGCCATGGAAACCAAAATGAAAAAAAAAATGGAAAAAAATCCTTAAAAATTATCTCCTGTGTAACCACTGGGCCAATAAGGCCCAGATTTCATCTGTAGTATCCTTAGGCTGGGGGATTGAAATTTAGTGGGTTTTTTTATGAAAATCTGCACTTTAGTTTGGTTGCTATGGCAACTTAGAGTTCCTATAGACTTATAATGGGGAAAATTGAAAAATGGCATTTACTGCCTAGCCATTGCATATATGTTGACAAAATTGTTATAGAAATGTTCCTTAAGAAGTCTTCTATTAGCTTTATTGTTTTTGGATCCACTGCTCCTTTTACTGGTTGTCATGGAAACCAAAATGCAAAAATAATGGAAAAAAATACTTACAAAATTACCTCCTCAGAAGCAACTGGACCAATAGGCCCCGATTTCATCTGTAGAATCCTTAGGCTGGGGGGTTGAAAGTTTTGTGTTTTTTTTATGAAAATGGGCTCTTTCGTTTGGTTGCTATGGCAACTTAGAGTTGCATTGACTTATAATGGGGAAAATTGAAAAATGGCATTTACTGCAATCAAAATATGGAAAATAGTTATATATTTCGTTATCAACTCAACAGACTGTCAGACTGAGACTTTGTAGTTGTATAATTTGTATTAGCCTGTACAAATGTGACAGCAATTTTGATTGCAATTTTGAGCTAGAGATCTGGTGAGCTTTGTGGCCCGTGGGCCTCTTGTTTTGTTTTAGTTTCACATTGTCACATTTTCACGCCAGGCCGCGTTGCGCAATCGGTAGGGCACCTGACTCATAAGTCAGAGGTCCTGGGTTTGATACCCGGTCTGGCCACATACTTTCGTTACTCCTTCCGCTGATTCAAGAAGGACAGTTGTCAGTTACGTTTTGTCGGAATAGCTTCAGTAAGCAATGAGTTAGTGCCCTTGATTTGATTAAAACTCAACAAATTGAGTCATAACTAAGTAACCAATAAATGGCATTTCATTAAACTTAAAATAATAATTATGTATTGTCATGACACAGCAGTGCACACTAGGTTTTGTCATAGTCGCTCCAGTAATGCATTATTTAATGCCCTTGAATTGATTGAAAATCTACAAATTAGGGATCACTAAGGTACTGGTGAACCAAATTTCTTGTAACTGAATTGAAAATGTATCATCATAGTGCAGTGATGCTGAGGCAAGTGTTTAAGAAGAACAGCTTCAGCTTATGCATCACTTATCCAAGAGTTATTGCCCTTGATTTTATTTACAATCCACAAGTTCGACCTTAACTAATTAACCAGTGAACAAAATTTTATGAAACTTAAAATAAACCATAAACGAATTAGGGCCACTTCGGCGGGGGATATAAATTCACAGAATTTGCTTGTTAATAATTTGGACCCTTTTCGATACTAAGCAGTTCTTGAATCGACTGCATTATAAAATTAGATAAAATAAAATACAGGATGCTTTTCTCTGCCTTCCGTCGCCAAATATTGTCAGGGTCACTGATGAGACTTGAGTAACCGAAACTTCAAAGTATGACCCATGTTTCTTCTTTTGAATGTGTTTTCTGCTCTTGAAGGAACCACTTTAGATTTGAATTTGATATTTTCAGGGTCACTGATGAGGTTTGAGTAGCCGAAACTTCGAAGTAGTGCCAGTATTCCTTCTTTTGAATGTGTTCTCTGCTTTTGAAGGAACCACATTAGATTTGAATTATGCCCCCTGCTTTGCAAACCATAGAACATTTTGAAACATATTACAGTTGTATCAAACTGCCACAATTATATCAAAATATTTAAGATGTTGCTGTTGTTGTGTTATTGTTTAACGTCCACGGTAAACAGATATGGTTATGTCGGGATGGTCAGTTAACTTAACCATACTATTCCTGGGCAGGCGGTTAACCAGTACTAAGTGCACTTACTTTCACCAGTAACTGACAATTGCCCTTCTTGAATCAGCGGAAGAAGAAATGAAGGTAAGTGGCCGGACAGGGTATCGAACCCAGGACCTCTGGCTTACAAATCAGACGCCCTACCGACTGTCCGGGGCTCGGCATATTCAAGATGTAATTAAACTTCTTCATGATGAATTCATGAAATCTGTATACAGTTTTCTTGCGATTTTTATTTGCAATAATTTCTACATTGAAGCATTAAAATAACCTTTCTTTGAATATTTGCTTAAATCTTAATAGACACCTCCAATTGTAGTTAATCATCTTGCAAATGCAGGGGCGACTCTGCTGCTTGTAAAATACAAGAATATGATTGAGGCACATCATGTGATTTCCAACAACGTGGCAGTTTTGTCATGTATTCAGATCATCCTTCTCAATCACACAGGGTAACAGGAGACCTCGCTATTGGCTATTTGGCTTGGGCCACTTCCATAGACGACATGTGACAAGCGAGGGGCTCTGATCAGAATGCACTTATGTTGACAGAATGCTTGTAACTAATGCCAGGTTGTTGGAAAACACATGATGTGGCTCAATTATGTGCATATATAAAAAGGGGAATATCATTGTGCATCCCAAAATGTTTGAATGGATAATGGTTACTTTGAACCAGTATTTAATCAATGATGATTCAGAGCTATTACTTTGAATCAACGTTGATTGGTTAGTTGATTGTTTTGGGTTTAGCGGCCCTTTGAGACAGTATTTCCTTCTATATCGGACCGTCTTCCTGAAAGGGGGAGAAAGAAGAGAGAAAAATGATAGACGAGAGGAAAAATATCCAAACAACCTACCCTCCCCCACACCCCATCCGCATCAACTGAAAGCACAGTAGGTCCTTGCTGTACTATTATCAAAATCAGTATGACCCCTCGGCATTGAAAGTTACCCTGCACCATCGCTCGATCCGACCAACCCCATCATCGTTGATGTAGTGTTCCAAGCGGGCACACAACGCCTGCTGGGTTGTTACCTGTCCCCGAAATATTGCTGTTTAATCTCATTTAGAACTCAACACAATGCAAACATGCACTTAACTCCCTTAGAACTCAACACGATGGAAGCATGCAGTCAATAACTCTTTTTTGATCCCAGTAAAATGAATACATGCAGACAATAACTCCTTTAAAACTCAACAAAGTAAAAACATGCCGTCTATAACTCCTTAAGAACTCAACATTATGAATGCATGCAGCTAACAACTCGCTTAGAACTCAAGACGATGAAAGCATGCGGTCAATAACGCCGTTAGAACTCAACACGATGAGAGCATGCAGTTAACACCTCCATTAGAACTAAACACAGTGAAAGCATGCAGTCAAATCAACACAGGAGAAAGCATATGTTCAACAACTCCATTAGAATTCATCCCAGAGAAAGCATGTAGTCAACATTACACGGTGAAAGAATGCAGTCAACAACTCCATTTGAACTCAACACAGTGAAAGCATGCAGTCAGCAACTTCATTAGAACTCATCACAATGAAAGCATGCAGTCATCATAACACAGTAAACCATGCAGTCAACAACTCTGTTACAACTCAACACGGTTAAAGCATGCAGTCAACGACTCCATAAGAACTCAACACAGTAAAAGCATGCAGTCAGCAGTTCCATTAGAACTCTACACAGTGAAACCATTCAGTCAGCAACTTCACTAGAACTCAACACATGCAGTCAACAACTCCATTAGAACTCAATACAGTGAATACATGCAGTCAACAGTGCCATTAGAACTCAACATAGAGAAAGCATGCGGTCAACAACTCCATAAGAACTCATCACATAGAAAGCATGCCGTCAACTCAACACAGTGGAAGCTTGCAGTCAACAACTCCGTTTTAACCCAACACAGTAAAAGCATGCAGACAGCAACTCCATTAGAACTCAACACATTGAAAGCAACAACTCCCATTAGAACTCAACACAGTAAAAGCATGCAGTCAACTCAACATAGTAAAAGCTTGCAGTAAACAACTCTATTAGAACTCGACACAGTGAAAGCATGCAGTTTAATCAACATAGTAAAAGCATGCAGTCAACAACTCCATAAGAACTCAACACAATGGAAGCATGCAGTCAACTTAACACAGTGAAAGCATGTTGTCAACAACTCCATTAGAACTCAATACAGAGAAAGCATGCAGTCAGATTATCACAGAGATAGCACGCAGTCAACACAGTGAAAGCATGCAGTCGTTATTTCCTTGGGGACTCAACACGTTGACGGCATGCAGTCAATAACTAACTCAACAACATAAATGCAAGCAGTCAATATCACCCTAAAAATTCAACACAATAAAAAACATGCAATCAGTAACTCCCTTAGAAGTCAACACAATGAAAGCATGTTGCCAGTATGTCCTCTTTACTCAAATGAAATGAAAGAATATTGTCAATACCTCCCATAGAACTCAACGCAGTGAATACATGCAGCCAATAAGTCCCTTAGCACTCATAACGATGAATGCATGCAGCCAATAACTCATTTAGAAGTAAACACGAGGCGTTTATCATATATGGGCGTAGCACCATGTTGGTCATGTGACCTGGGTCGTTCCCTCAACCCTCGAAATATACAAAATTTGGTCACTAAAATAAAAAAAAACTGACCTTACCGTTAAAGGTCCAGGTATGTCCAAGTTCATCACTCAAACGAAATTCGTCGAACTTGGGTGTCTGATGTTACATAGCAAGTTTCAATGCTATCAGTTGCATGGTTCTGGAGAAGAAGATTTAAATTAAAGGATTTTATCATACATGGGCATAGTAGCCATGTTGGTCATGTGACCTGAATCGTGTGATCAAACTTTTGTTCTCTCAACCCCCAAAGGCTCTATATGAAATTAGATGACAATTTTACAATTGGCTGAGTACCTATTGAGGTGATGTTTGAAATTGTCGAAATATGAGACATTGGTCAAAGATCAAAGAATACTCTTGACCTGTATTGCTCAAAATCATCATGTGCTTATTTAGTTCACGGTATATACCAATCCTCTATAATTCCATGAACTCATGTTCTAGCTACTTTCCCCTATAAAAGCACCAGAAACCAAATTTGACCTTGCCGTAAAGAAGGTCAGGATCATCCCAAGGTCATCATTTGAAAACAAAACTTGCTAGTATTCGAATACTTGATCATATATTCCAAGTTTTCAGGTCATCAGTTCTGGAGAAGATTTTTTTAACATATATGGGCATGGCGCCCGTGTTGGTCATGTGATCTTATCCGTTTGAAAAACGTTTTGTACCCCTTAACCCATGGAGGCTCTATATGACACTGGGTTACAATTGGTTCAGTGGTGGCTTTTGAGGACATGTTTGAAAATGTTGACATATGAGAGACCTTGGTCGCGGGTTAAAGAATGATCGTGACTTCTTGTACTCACAAATCTTCATGAACTTATTTAGATGACGGTATATATCAGTTTTTTGCTAAGATCTACAATTTCCGTGAACTCTTAATATGTTCTTACGTTTTGCCATATGAAAGCACCAGAAACCAAATTTGACTTTGCCGTAAAAAGGTCAAGATCAACCCAAAGTTGCCATTTGAACAATCTTGATAGTATTTGATTCATTGATGTTACATATCAAGTTTCAAGGTAATCGCTCATTTAATTCTAGAGTAGAATTTATCATAAAAGGGCACGATAACCATGTTGGTCATCGTGTGAACAAACATTTGTTCCCGCAAACCCAGGAGGATCTATATTGAATTTGTTTACAATTGGCCCAATGGATTTCGTGGAGATGTTTGAAATTTTCCAAATATGAGAGACCTGGGTTTGAAGGTCAAAGAATGGCCTTGACCTCTTTTACTCATTAAGGTGACTGTATATATATAATTTTTATGGCAAACTCTTCAATAATTTCCATGTAATCTATGTTATAGCATTTTCGCATATAAAACCGCAAGAAAGCTAATTTGACCTTACCGTAAAAAGGTCAAGATCAACCACATTTCATCATTTCAACAATCTTTATTGTACTTGAGTACACAATGCTGCATACCAAGTTTCAAGGCCATTGATCTTTTGGTCTGGAGAGAAAGATTTTTAAAGGTTTTCGCCATTTATGGGCGTAGTGGCAATGTGGTCGTTGGATATGGACCGTTTGAAAAAAAAATGTTATCCTTAAGGTTCCGCAGTACACTTCGGCCATTTTGGACCAGATTTCTGCACAAAATCACATCTAATCACAGCCCGAATAAAGCAAAATTTTAAAATAAAAGCAGTTCTTTTGCCTAGATATAATGAAACTATATCTCTAAATGTACAGAATGATATTGTAAAAGATACCTTTGAAGAGTTCTCATTACCTTTGAAGAGTTCTCATTTTTTTCGTTTTTCTCTCACATGGTCAAAATTTGTCTAAGTCCATTTTATACAAGAAAGTGTTGACATATACCCTGCTTAGGCTCGCATTAAAAAGTTGCATGTTTCAGGCAAGTCAGTGATGTCTAGATTTTTCTATTGTAACACCGACAAGTTTGGAAAGATTTCTTGGGACTTCCTTAGTCATCCATATTGTGTCCCTGTTGTCTCAATATACTTTTTTTTATTGAAATAAATATAAAACAAGTCTGATATACTGACTATGTTTGAAATCGAATGTAACTGAAAACACACATGTGTCATTTATTGGCCTTATATTCAATACCTTTTCACCTGAGGAATTTACCTGTGAAACTGTTGCCATATTTACAATCTTATAAAATCCTATAGCAAACAGCATTGTTTCTTCGTATGTCAATATGCATCATGTCTCTGTCAAAAATTTGGTGTGTGGGTGGGTATGTGGATTTGGTTGTGTGTTTGTTTAAACATATGTTGTGGAATAACCCTGACAAATATCTTTGATATGCAAGTTGAATATTCCACATTTAAAGGTGGGTAGTACCAATTTTCCTACCTGTGCTGTTGACCGAGACATTATATAACCATAAATTCAAAAGTGGCTGTTGACTGAGACAATCGGCACTTTCAGCTCGATCGACAGCCAAAAACAATAGTATCATTCACCGTTACTGGTAATGTTTGCTACCGCTTTCTCGGTCAATAGCCACTTCGTAATGGTACTATCACCGTTTTAATGGCTGCATGATTTTGCCTGTTGCAGCCCTTCTCTGACTGTAGTTATGCGTTGATGTGATATCGAATGAGTCATATTACTATTTTTTTTCAGCTTCAAGATGGGGGTGGTGGCGGGGGGGGGGGGGGGGGGGGGTCTTTAAAAAAAAAAACAATCATAAAAATCTAGAACTGTCTTATCAAATGGATTTAGATTTTTGGGATTGGTTTAAAAGGAAAACCCATCGCACAGCTTAATGTCATACAGCTTTTTTAGCTCACCAGAGCCAAAGGCTCCGGGGGAGCTTATAGGATAGGCAGTTGTCCGTCGTCGTCGTCTGTCGTATGTCGGCGTCTGTCGTATGTCGTCGTCGTCCGTCAACACTTTCAAACGACATCTCCTCTGAAGCCACTGGGCCGATTGGGCCCAAATTTCATCTATAGCTTCCTTGGGCTGGGGGATTGAAAGTTTGTGTTTTTTTATGAAAATTGGCCTTTTAGTTTGGTTGCTATGGCAACTTAGAGTTGCCATTGACTTATAATGGGGAAAATTGAAAAATGGCATTTTCTGCCAAGCCATTGCAGATATGTTGATAAAACTTTTATAGAAATGTTCCTTAAGATGTCTTCTATCAGCTATATGTTTTGTGGCCCACTGCTCCTTTTATTGGTTGCCATGGAAACCGAAATGCAGAAAAAATGGAAAAAATACTTTAAAAAATTATCTCCTCTGAAGCCACTGGGTTGATAAGGCCCAGATTCCATCTGTGGCATCTTTGGACTGGGGGATTGAAAGTTTGTGTTTTTTATGATCATCTGCCGTTTAGTTTGGTTTCTATGGCAACTTAGATTTCCCATTGACTTATAATGGGGAAAATTGAAAAATGGCATTTTCTGCCAATCCATTGTAGATATGTTGATAAAACCTTTATAGAAATGTTTCTTGAGAAGTCTCCTATCAGCTATGTGTTTTTTGACCCACTGCTCCTTTTATTGGTTGCCATGGAAACCGAAATGTAACAAAAAAAAATGGAAAAAAATACTTAAAAAATTATCTCTTCTGAAGCCACTGGGTCGATAAGGCCCAGATTTCCTCTGTGGCATATTTGGGCTGGGGAATTGAAAGTTTTTTTTTTTTTATGATCATCAGACCTTTAGTTTGGTTGCTATGGCAACTTAGAGTTCCCATTGACTTATAATGGGGAAAATTGAAAAATGGCATTTACTGCCAAGCCACTGCAGATATATTGACAAAACTTTTATAGATTGTTCCTTGAGAAGTCTCTTTTAAGCTATGTTGTTGTTTTTTTGCCCACTGCTCCTTTTATTGGTTGCCGTGGAAACCAAAATGCAAAAAATGGGGAAAAAATACTTAAAAACAATTTCCTCAGAAGCCATTGGGCCAGTAAGGCCCAGATTTCATCTGTTGTATCCTTAGGCTGGGGGATTGAAAATTTATGTTTTATTTATAAAATTGGCTCTTTAGTTTGGTTGCTATGGCAACTTAGAGTTGCATTGACTTGTAATGGGGAAAATTAAAAAATGGCATTTACTGCAATCAATATATGGAAAATAGTTATATATTTTGTTATCAACTCAACAGATGTAACAAGACTGAGACTTTGTAGTTGTATATTTTGTATTAGCCTGTACAAATGTGACAGCAATTTTGAGCCTATACAAATTTGATAGCAAATTTGAGCTAGAGATCTGGTGAGCTTTGTGGCCCGTGGGCCTCTTGTTGATAATTGGGGTCATTCACGGATAAAAAACCAACATACTTTTTATAGCCAAATAAATATGAAAGGGTGCGGAAGGTTTTAGGCTTGATAAGAATCACAACCGGATTATGACCTATCTCTTTTGTCGAACTATACAGGTTAATGGTTGGTGGGTTCCAAACAGCCTGTTTGCAATGGCAGTTTAAACTTCCATCCGAAATAATTACTGCTGTACATGTACTTGCTTCCCAGTAAGCACATGGCGTCAAAATGACATTGTATTGACGTCGATGCAACGTGATGACCTCGCATCGATGTCAACAAGACGTCATTTCAACGTCGTGTGCCCGCTGGGTTGTGTTAAGAAATGTCAAGGAATAACCAGTGCATTATGACTTATGATAGCTCAGTATTCACATGTGAAAATTGTGTTTATTTTTTGTAGTTGAAATTGTGCATGATACTAACTACATATATTATGTTTCAGCCACGTGTTTGTGAAAGTTATTATCTTTTTTAAACTCTGTATTTAAACTATAGCAGGAGATTTTTCATGAATCAAGTTTCTGACTCATAACCTCAAATGCAAGGCTTTAAATTTCTACAAGCAAGTATATGTATCACAGCATAGCTGTCAAACACACCAGATACCCAGTTGTACCACAGAACAATTGAAAAAGGGGAGAATCTATGAAAACATTTATTCTAGGAACAGTTTTAATTTCACGTCACAAGTATAGTTTTAATTCTATTGAACTCTTGGAGATTATTGGGAGGGCGAAGATGCCAAGACAACCTTTAGCATTATGGAGTACTGCTGATACTGGCCAATTCTGCATGATTTTAAAGACTTTTCCATTGGCAATAGGGCCCGGCTTATTCGGTCCCTGTGAACAGAAAGAAAATCCCTCCAGGGTTTTCAATAGGATTTTGAAGTTAGAGCCGCTTACAGACATCTTGAGAAAATGCAGATGTCCCATATATACATAATGCAGTTTTTACGATACAGTTAAGTTAAGTTAACCCTTGTTATCTCAAACACTGACATTTCAAAGTGCCTTCTTATCAAAGAATATGGTTTGCACATATTTCCTCTCCTGTTTTCTCAAACTACTGGTATCTCAAAATAAACTTTCCGGGATCAAAAAATTTACTTTGGGCTATCAGTAATTTGAGATGAACTTTGACTTTCCGTATCAAGACTTGATTATTTTCTGAAAAAAGAAGTGCCCAGCCAAACAAATGGAGTAAAGGGCTCCAAGTAAGGAGTAAATAAGAAGTTGGGCTGTTTATCACTTGTTATGATATGATTTTTAAAAGATAAGTAAATCACGGAGATGGACGTTTTAATCATTATATTGAAATGTTGATAGGGAACATTTTTTATGAAGGACTGTATGACAAAATAAGCACTTAACCAGTGATTTTTTTACCTCTGCATCCTGCATCCTAGATGCATATAATTTGCTGAGGATGCAACATTTTGAAAGATGTGCATCCACAGGATGCAAAGATTTGAAGCCAAAATTTGCCTGTAACAGCTAGTCCATTGCTATCATAGTTTAATCTGGCTTTTATGATACTGAATGGCTTTGGCTGTACAGTTGTTGGAAGGGTTGCAGAAACCTGAGAGTGGGGTAAAAAGATTTCTGACCTTGTGGGTCCTGGGACACGTTGAAGTAAATTTGTAAAAAAAAACCTGGGTATTTAAACTTAGTACCTGTGGTTTTGTTTACAAATTGGCTTCTTTGAATGGGTCTCGAAAATGCAAGATTTGGGATGCACAATTTTTATAATCAACGAGTCCATGAAGGGATGCACAACTTTGAGCTTGGGATGCAAAGATTTCTGGCCTATAGTGGGTCCCGGGATGCAAGGAAGCAAATCTGTAAAATAATCACTGCTTAACATTACAGAATAGAAAAAATGTATCATAACATTAGGCTCGACGCCCATGCAGCTTCAATTACTTGCCCAGGCTTAGCTGCTGGAACTTGATGCCTTCAACACTGATGGCATATCCCTAGTACTTCTGTAACAATACACAGACAAATAACAGTAGCATGCACTCCCATAAACTTATATGAACATGTTTTGGCATGGGCACCAACTTGTTGCATCTGGATGAACAGTGTGTTCAGGAGGACAAACTCAGTAATGCTTGAATAATATCATGGGACATCAGGGGGATAATTTCAACACTTTCTTGTATAAAATGGACTTAGACAAATTTTGACCATGTGAGAGAAAAACGAAAAAAATGAGAACTCTTCAAAGGTACCTTTTACAATATCATTCTGTACATTTAGAGATATAGTTTCATTATATCTAGGCAAAAGAACTGCTTTTATTTCAAAATTTTGCTTTATTTGGGCTGTGATAAGATGCGATTTTTTGCAGAAATCTGGTCCAAAATGGCCGAAGTGTACTGCAGAACCTTATCCTTAAGGTTCCGCAGTACACTTCGGCCATTTTGGACCAGATTTCTGCACAAAATCACATCTAATCACAGCCCGAATAAAGCAAAATTTTAAAATAAAAGCAGTTCTTTTGCCTAGATATAATGAAACTATATCTCTAAATGTACAGAATGATATTGTAAAAGATACCTTTGAAGAGTTCTCATTTTTTTCGTTTTTCTCTCACATGGTCAAAATTTGTCTAAGTCCATTTTATACAAGAAAGTGTTGACATATACCCTGCTTAGGCTCGCATTAAAAAGTTGCATGTTTCAGGCAAGTCAGTGATGTCTAGATTTTTCTATTGTAACACCGACAAGTTTGGAAAGATTTCTTGGGACTTCCTTAGTCATCCATATTGTGTCCCTGTTGTCTCAATATACTTTTTTTTATTGAAATAAATATAAAACAAGTCTGATATACTGACTATGTTTGAAATCGAATGTAACTGAAAACACACATGTGTCATTTATTGGCCTTATATTCAATACCTTTTCACCTGAGGAATTTACCTGTGAAACTGTTGCCATATTTACAATCTTATAAAATCCTATAGCAAACAGCATTGTTTCTTCGTATGTCAATATGCATCATGTCTCTGTCAAAAATTTGGTGTGTGGGTGGGTATGTGGATTTGGTTGTGTGTTTGTTTAAACATATGTTGTGGAATAACCCTGACAAATATCTTTGATATGCAAGTTGAATATTCCACATTTAAAGGTGGGTAGTACCAATTTTCCTACCTGTGCTGTTGACCGAGACATTATATAACCATAAATTCAAAAGTGGCTGTTGACTGAGACAATCGGCACTTTCAGCTCGATCGACAGCCAAAAACAATAGTATCATTCACCGTTACTGGTAATGTTTGCTACCGCTTTCTCGGTCAATAGCCACTTCGTAATGGTACTATCACCGTTTTAATGGCTGCATGATTTTGCCTGTTGCAGCCCTTCTCTGACTGTAGTTATGCGTTGATGTGATATCGAATGAGTCATATTACTATTTTTTTTCAGCTTCAAGATGGGGGTGGTGGCGGGGGGGGGGGGGGGGGGTCTTTAAAAAAAAAACAATCATAAAAATCTAGAACTGTCTTATCAAATGGATTTAGATTTTTGGGATTGGTTTAAAAGGAAAACCCATCGCACAGCTTAATGTCATACAGCTTTTTTGATAATTGGGGTCATTCACGGATAAAAAACCAACATACTTTTTATAGCCAAATAAATATGAAAGGGTGCGGAAGGTTTTAGGCTTGATAAGAATCACAACCGGATTATGACCTATCTCTTTTGTCGAACTATACAGGTTAATGGTTGGTGGGTTCCAAACAGCCTGTTTGCAATGGCAGTTTAAACTTCCATCCGAAATAATTACTGCTGTACATGTACTTGCTTCCCAGTAAGCACATGGCGTCAAAATGACATTGTATTGACGTCGATGCAACGTGATGACCTCGCATCGATGTCAACAAGACGTCATTTCAACGTCGTGTGCCCGCTGGGTTGTGTTAAGAAATGTCAAGGAATAACCAGTGCATTATGACTTATGATAGCTCAGTATTCACATGTGAAAATTGTGTTTATTTTTTGTAGTTGAAATTGTGCATGATACTAACTACATATATTATGTTTCAGCCACGTGTTTGTGAAAGTTATTATCTTTTTTAAACTCTGTATTTAAACTATAGCAGGAGATTTTTCATGAATCAAGTTTCTGACTCATAACCTCAAATGCAAGGCTTTAAATTTCTACAAGCAAGTATATGTATCACAGCATAGCTGTCAAACACACCAGATACCCAGTTGTACCACAGAACAATTGAAAAAGGGGAGAATCTATGAAAACATTCATTCTAGGAACAGTTTTAATTTCACGTCACAAGTATAGTTTTAATTCTATTGAACTCTTGGAGGTTATTGGGAGGGCGAAGATGCCAAGACAACCTTTAGCATTATGGAGTACTGCTGATACTGGCCAATTCTGCATGATTTTAAAGACTTTTCCATTGGCAATAGGGCCCGGCTTATTCGGTCCCTGTGAACAGAAAGAAAATCCCTCCAGGGTTTTCAATAGGATTTTGAAGTTAGAGCCGCTTACAGACATCTTGAGAAAATGCAGATGTCCCATATATACATAATGCAGTTTTTACGATACAGTTAAGTTAAGTTAACCCTTGTTATCTCAAACACTGACATTTCAAAGTGCCTTCTTATCAAAGAATATGGTTTGCACATATTTCCTCTCCTGTTTTCTCAAACTACTGGTATCTCAAAATAAACTTTCCGGGATCAAAAAATTTACTTTGGGCTATCAGTAATTTGAGATGAACTTTGACTTTCCGTATCAAGACTTGATTATTTTCTGAAAAAAGAAGTGCCCAGCCAAACAAATGGAGTAAAGGGCTCCAAGTAAGGAGTAAATAAGAAGTTGGGCTGTTTATCACTTGTTATGATATGATTTTTAAAAGATAAGTAAATCACGGAGATGGACGTTTTAATCATTATATTGAAATGTTGATAGGGAACATTTTTTATGAAGGACTGTATGACAAAATAAGCACTTAACCAGTGATTTTTTTACCTCTGCATCCTGCATCCTAGATGCATATAATTTGCTGAGGATGCAACATTTTGAAAGATGTGCATCCACAGGATGCAAAGATTTGAAGCCAAAATTTGCCTGTAACAGCTAGTCCATTGCTATCATAGTTTAATCTGGCTTTTATGATACTGAATGGCTTTGGCTGTACAGTTGTTGGAAGGGTTGCAGAAACCTGAGAGTGGGGTAAAAAGATTTCTGACCTTGTGGGTCCTGGGACACGTTGAAGTAAATTTGTAAAAAAAACCTGGGTATTTAAACTTAGTACCTGTGGTTTTGTTTACAAATTGGCTTCTTTGAATGGCTCTCGAAAATGCAAGATTTGGGATGCACAATTTTTATAATCAACGAGTCCATGAAGGGATGCACAACTTTGAGCTTGGGATGCAAAGATTTCTGGCCTATAGTGGGTCCCGGGATGCAAGGAAGCAAATCTGTAAAATAATCACTGCTTAACATTACAGAATAGAAAAAATGTATCATAACATTAGGCTCGACGCCCATGCAGCTTCAATTACTTGCCCAGGCTTAGCTGCTGGAACTTGATGCCTTCAACACTGATGGCATATCCCTAGTACTTCTGTAACAATACACAGACAAATAACAGTAGCATGCACTCCCATAAACTTATATGAACATGTTTTGGCATGGGCACCAACTTGTTGCATCTGGATGAACAGTGTGTTCAGGAGGACAAACTCAGTAATGCTTGAATAATATCATGGGACATCAGGGGGATAATTTCAACACTTTCTTGTATAAAATGGACTTAGACAAATTTTGACCATGTGAGAGAAAAACGAAAAAAATGAGAACTCTTCAAAGGTACCTTTTACAATATCATTCTGTACATTTAGAGATATAGTTTCATTATATCTAGGCAAAAGAACTGCTTTTATTTCAAAATTTTGCTTTATTTGGGCTGTGATAAGATGCGATTTTTTGCAGAAATCTGGTCCAAAATGGCCGAAGTGTACTGCAGAAATCAGATTGGTTTCAACACATTGATTTAGCTTACATATAAACATACAAGAACAAGTAAGATATCAGTAGAAGATATGGGATTAGAACAGAAGCTATATGCTTATCGAGTTCTTCTCGCATTCGTACAAATAATGGTAGATATCTGTATCAGTATCTCGTAGAACATGTAGAATAGATGTTGATATATAAACCAAATTTCAGTCTTTGTCTGAACCTATAAACATGAATTATGCGGTCATATTTTGCAATTTTCATATCCCAAAGAAATCTCAATATTTATTTTCTGACTTAAGTGGAAATTGGACTGAGAAAGTTTACACAAGTCCAACACGACTGCCCCCGTTGTTGCTATAGTGTGTATACAAATATATTTTTGTTCGTTCTACTTTAATGGATTTCAATATTACCGCATACTATCTAAATGTTGAGACAATCTCTGAGCAAATAGTGTAGTCTTAGATCAGACTGCTCTTAAGAGTAGTCTGATTCGGGACTACACTATTTGCTAGTTCGCCAGCATTTTGAGGCATTGCTGGACAGTAAAATCAACTTGTTCTAATTTTAGAATAATTACGGTAATTCACTGAGGTGTCCAGATAATTTGGGGAAATATGGTATAACAATGTGTAAATGAGTTTCGTAATACAATATATTAACTGAAAAACTTCCTAATCTCTGTGGCTTTTAAAAATTGGAATTTTTGTTTTCTTTAAAGGTATGCATTTCTAAATATTTTTTTCTTTTGGCGTCTGTGGTAGCAAAACTACAGCAAAACGAATCGATATTGCTACCTAATACTCAAAAACTAATAATAAAAAGTAATAATTAAACAAATAAAACCTGCCTAATACAAGTAATTACTTTCAAAAAAGGATTTGAGTTCTTCCAAGTTCCAAGGGCAGTTACGTTCATACAGAACAATTTGCAGACATTTATTTGTAAGCAAAGAGATGCACTTCGTGTACCTACTGGTTTAGGGAGGCCGGTAGTCTGCAAATCTTGCCCTTTTGTACCAGTAAGACAAAAAACAAATGTTTGCCATGCCTTTGGAATATTGCTCTGAAAATGATCCCTCTGATGGATAAGGGGTTTGGATGGTTTGGAAGGGGGAAGATTTGAGGCCAACTTAATTGGGGCGGAAACTCAGTTTCTGGCAGAATACTGCATGATATTGGAATAAGCTGCTCCCAGTTAGTGGGTTAGGGGTGCGTTTTCACCATCCGCACCCCTTTGGCGGGGAGACCGGTACGATTGATGTTTTAAGAACAGGCTGGGTTTAGAGCCTCAAGGAGCACCACAGAACAGATCTTCAACCGCAGAATCCTGTTTGAAAAGTACCTCCAACATCAGCAAAATTTGTACCATGTCTTCATGCAGCTACAGTCTTCATCGATTTCCAAAAAGCATTTGACAGATGGCAAGCAGCCTTGTTTGCCACAAGGCGAAAGTACAATATCAGTGCATCATTGATCAGCTCTACGACAAGGATCCCAGCGGGCACATGACGTCGTACTGACGTTGATGCGACGTCATTACGTCGCATCAACGTCAGTATGACGTCATTACGACGTCATGTGCAAGCTGGGATACAAGTACAGTCCATTTGAATGGCAGCACTGGAGAATAGTTCAGAACGACAGTTGGATTTGGCAAGAATGTATTCTGTCACCCTCTCTCTTCAGCGTTTTTACTCGAACGGATTCTGTCTAATGCATTGGAAGAATAAATGCAAATTCGCCCATTTGTACAGCGCCATTTTCTATTCAGAGCTATCAGCTCTTTTATTGAAAACGTTGTCAGTATAACCAACAGCATACCGTCATTTATGCAAAGGGGTGGTTGCATTCGGGCGATGGCGCTGGGTAACTGTTATACTAGTTTGGATTGTATGACAAGGGTCTAATTAACCTGTAGTAGGGCTGGGGTTGTGAGGTTAATTTTTCTCGCGCCCATCATATCTCTTTTCTTTCTAACTCTCTCAGGGAGACGGCTCGATCAAGACTAACAACGTTGAAACAACCAGGAATCAACATTGATTCAAGACGTTGAATCAACGTTGGATCAATGTTGAGTAATTTTGTGTGCTGTCTCAAAGGGTCGATAAACCCAAAAGAACCAAACAATATCATTTGAACCGTGACACGAGAAAACCAACAAAGTCACATTTGCCCCCAGCGAAGGCTCATGTCAGCCTGGGCATCTGCTCAGTCTGATCAGAGGCTTCGCTGTCCGCATGGCGCTAGCTAAGTCCCTTAGCTACCCTTCAAGCGTAAAGCGAAGACTCTTTTCAGACTGGGCGGATGTCCAGGCTGATCTGAGTCTGTGCTTGGCGCACAAACACTTTGTTTGTTTTCTCGGGTCGCGGCTCATTTATGCAATAGTCAGACAGGCTCACTTTTTGACTGGATATGGATTTGTCACTGCTCTTTTGTTGTCCGTTCTAAATTTTACCTTAATTAGTAAAGACTGCATAAAAGACAATGGAACGCTTGTTGAAATACTTTCTTCTTAGTCAACAGTGCATGCGTTTAGTGCCAGAGGTTGAACATTAATGACGAAAAAAGACTTCCTGAAACTTTAGGAGTCCACACTACGGGAAAGTGTCACTCAACATTTCTGCGTATAACTGAACGAGACTGGCGGTTTTTCTAGAATGTGTAACTATCCTGTGGGCACACAAAATTACTCAACATTGATCCAACGTTGATTCAACGTCTTGAATCAATGTTGATTCCTGGTTGTTTCAACGTTGTTAGTCTGCTGGCCGTTGTCGTAAGGATTCTAAATATTTGGAAAGAAATTGAGTAAATAATGTAGACCCAGATAAGACTTCTTCGATAAGAAGATCTATTCGAAGCAGTCTGATTAGGGTCTGTTCCGTTTGTCATTACGCCGATAATTTTTTACTCATCGCTGGCTGGTGTGATTGCTTACAGACTGTAAGTTACAGTGATATTGTTTAAATATTGTGACAGATAGATCTGAGGAAGCAGTGTACACGTAGCTGCAAATACGCAGGTGCGTATTGAAATTTTGTCAAAATGACAAAATTTCAACACGCACTTGCATATTTGTATTCTGAAATGTAAAATGGGCCGGATGTCAATATCAATTGCCAACTGACATGACAATATGAAATATCCTGGGGTTTCACCCTTATTTTTCATGTAGAGCCGCCTAAAGCCTGACTGTGAGTATCATGTGATCGCCTCTAGATACGCCCCTGGTGTATACCCAGATCAGATTGCTCCTGAAGGAGTAGCCTAGGTGATCTAGATGGAATTTTATCTTCTTACCTCTCGAAAATTCTGCAAATTGCAGGGTTGGAACCTCAAACTTGGAGTTTTTATTACTTAGTGAATGCAGTTTATACTTAAAGACTAGACTACGTGGCGCGCAGTGGCGCAGTTGGTGGTTCGCCCGACTGGTGAACGAAGGGTCCCGAGTTCGATACTCATCCGGCCCCTCGCGTTGTGACCTTGAGCAAGTCACATACCCCAGCTCAGCTTGTATATCGTATATAGTCTTAATAAGTCGCAATGAAAGCTCTACATCAGCAAAGCTTTTCATCAGCAAAACTACTGTGGCTTCTGGGGGGCGCAGCCCCAGACCCCCGCCCTTAGAAGCCCAAATAAGTTATAATTATTAAGCATTCTACAAAAAAATCTAGATGGTCATAGGCAGAAGAAAGTGCAAGAAATGCAGACAAAGTTTAAACAGAAGACCATGATTAATTAACCTGTTAGAACAAGAAAATGTTCTTTGTGTTTCATACAGGTTATGATTGAGGTCAGTCTGACATAAAATAGAGGTGTGTGTGTGTGTGTGTGTGTGTGTGTGTGTGTGAAGGGTAGCTGGAATGGCGGATTGGGTGGTCATAAAAATTTTCGTCACCTATCGTGGTGGGGTGAGGGGGGGGGGGGGGGGGGGCGGAAAAATAATTCTGCTAAGAATTGGGGGGGAGGGGGGAAGGGGGCGGAAAATTTTTAGTAAATAATATGAAAATGTACCACCCCCACTGATAATAAATGACTCGTCCCTAATACAAATAAGTGACTATAAATAAAAATTTTTATTATAATTACGAAAACGGGAGCATTGCAGGAAACGAGGAAAGTGATAAACTGCGATTTAAAAATAACGTTTTAACCGGCCTTAATTCTGAAGATAGGCCTATGTAACGTTATGTGTTTTGCACTGGGCCTTTAACCGCAGTTGTCTGTATGACTTTAACTGCTATGTTAATTAATACTGAGCTGGAGTTAGTGCATTGACTCGGAATTAAGACTTTTTGCTGACGACTGTGTTTGCTATCGTGAAATTTCTCTCGGTACTGCTCTCGGTCAGTAACTGACCATGATGGCAGGCGCGGGGTGTGGCGCATAAGTTTCAAAAAAAAAAAAAAAAAAAAAAAAAAAAATAGTATTTTCCTATGACAAGGCCACACAGAGTTAAAACTATTTACAAGAAGTCCTCAGGGATAGGCATTACATGCTCTATCCCTGCCCAACCCGAGGTTTACACTATTTTGGACTTAAACTCCTCAACTGTCTCCGCAGAGACAGCTTCAGTTGTAAGCCCATTCCAAGCTGCAATTGACCTGGGGAAGAAGGAATGTTTCAAACCGTCAGAATAAGCAACTGAGCAATCAGAGATATTGAAGACACTGTGAAACTTCAGGAGGATATAGATCATTTAGGTTGTTGGGCAAGGAGTTGGGGCATGAGATTTCAACCTGTTAAATGCAATATAATGCAAATTACAAGGAAACGGATCAAGAAGATCAATGCTTCCTATACCTTAGAGGGAACGGTCCTCAGTAATGTAGAAACTATCAAGTATCTCGGCATAACCATTGCCAATGATTTGAAATGGAACACACATGTCAGTAATATTTGCACAAAGGCTAATAGGACCCTCGGCTTCCTCAGACGTAACTTGGCAGCATGTCCGCAAGATGTTAAGGAGTCAGCATACAAGGGACTGGTGCGTCCAGTCCTGGAGTATGGCAGTTCAGTTTGGGACCCTCAAAGTATACTTCTTCAAGATGAACTTGAGAAGGTGCAGAAAAGGGCAGCTAGATTTGTAACGGGAAATTACACATATGAAACTGGGAGTATGACTGGCATTCTGGAGAAACTTAAGTGGGAATCCCTAAAAAAGAGAAGGAAAGATAGTAGACTTATAATGCTTTACAAAGGTCTGAGGGGTGCAGCCAGTATACCCATAAATGACCTTGTTCCCCCAAATAGGCGTACCAGGAATCATCATTCCCTGACATTTCAAACCCCATTGGCTGGGACTGAAATTTACAAGTCCAGTTTCTTCCCCCAGACTATTAGAGATTGGAATTCCCTGGAAGATTCACTTATTTCTGCTGCTGAGTGTGCAGAGGATTCAGTTACTAAGTTTACTTCTCTTATAAGGGCTAGGGACTAGCTTCCCTGATTCACAGGTCCTGGTGAATGATTGTCTTTGGACGTATCACCAGTAAACAATTCTGATTCTGATTCTGAAATTTAATCTCCACTCATCATAACATTCTGCTGGTGTTACGAACTACTTTACTATTCACTTTGAGGTTGTCCTACGAAGGACGGGAAGATGCAAGAAACAAGTTGCCATAACTACTGTTTTCAACAATCACGTGACAAAGCACCTGTCATGGCCGCTGAAAGGCAGAAAATATAAACAAGATCGATAGCACAGAATTTTCGGGTAATTTAGCATATACATACGTAGGAAATACAAGCCAAATTATGCAATGGTTACGTTTCTTCCAAACACACATGTTGATAAATTTTTTTATTAATGGAAAAAGAGCGTATTATTTACAGGTTCCCAATTTTACTTGCGATTCATGTTTGATTTCGATTGTAACATTATTTCGATATAGAGAAGTTTTCTCTAAATTTCTGTAATCTTAATAGATGCTTATCAGAAAAAAACATGCCGCAGTATTAGACTAAGGACAGATTGGAATAATATTAATGAAATATGGGTGCATGAAAGGCTCCTGAATGAGCCAGAGGTCATCAATGCTCGTGGCACCAGTCAAGGAGTGGTTTTCAAACAATACAATAGAGTACAAACTATTTATTTTACACTGTTTTGGGGCCAAATGTGGTTGGCCACCACATCAACTAATAGTTTCCTAGGCCCTTTACATGGATTTCGCTAAGGACTGAATGACTGGTGGTCCACAGAACCAACTTATCCACAATTTAAGTGGTCCTCCCGATGTTTTCGGCTATTCTTTGTTATCGTGTGTTTTCATTTAATTTCAAAATCAGTTTGTCTGCAGGACCAGCTACCAAAGTCATCAACTGGTCATGCCCAAAAATTACAGGTCCAGGACCAACGGACTTATGGTTAATAAATCCCCTGACTTTATTATATGCTATATCAGACTGGTCAGTGCTGGAAACGGCCAGTGGCCCGGTTGCCAAATGCTCCTAATTTTTGTCTTGGGCCACCAGAAATCTCCAAAATATTACCTTTAGTGGCCAACATTTATCTTCCTGTCAATACTAAATGAATAGGGACTTTAGGTAGTGGATATTTTGGGCCACTGAAAGTTAGGCCTGTTAAGCTTTTGGGCCACCACATAAATTTTGCGAGTTTCCAGCACTGCTGGTTATTTACTAATATATTGCTTCCAAATGCTGCTAATTGTAGCAGGATGCACTAAACTTATGGGGATGGGATGACCAAAATTTTGTTAAGGCCTGCCTTAAAAGAATTGAGAGTGCTGTAACCACTTCCCCTGTAAGAGAGATGCAGCGCCCAAACACACAGGACCTGAACATACCCCTTTAATTGTGACCTTTCTTGCCCTATCCTTGAATAATTTAAAACTGTGTTCTCTGGTACATTGGTACGTATTCCTACGAGAAACCTTTTCATTGTTCACATTATTGACACAGTGCATGATCTTATATAGCTCAATCATATCAGTAGTTCCTGTCTGTATTCTAGAGTGGGAAGCCCTAGAAATCTCTGAGCCTTTCCTGATACGGTACAGAAGATGATTCAAAGTTCCAACCATCCTGGTTGCCCTATGCTGTACATTCTCTATTTCAGCTATATCCCTTCGATAATAAGGGGACCATATAACTGTGGCATATAATTCCAAGTGAGGCCTCACAATGCCCTTTGGCCTTATAGTTGGAGGGTTACAACGTACATAACAGCTGTGAACAGCTGGTCTTGCAGACAAGGTCTGAGTCAGGCCTCACTTTAAACCCTGCCTTATAAGTAGATACTGTAATAGAGAATGAACAAAAATTCTCAGAATTGTCATTTAAGACCTCCAATATCTGGAGCTCTGGAATGCCATCATTTACATTATTATATTTCTTTAGTTATAGAACAGTATTTTTCCCCTCCAAAACAATTTCAAAAACCTAGATGGAATCTAGGTTTTTGAAATTGTTTAGAAGGGGAAAGGGGGTGGGGGGAATCTTAGATTAGAATTTCATAAGACTGATTTAGATAGACTGATTTAGATATTTAGAGTCAATGGACAGACACTCGGCGCCAGATGTATGCCGCTGAGCCACTTTGGGAAAGTCGTTTACGAGAATTGAAACGGAACAGAATATTTAGAGTCATTCTAGAGATTAAAAAATATAGTTTTATAACGTCAGTTAATGGTGAAAGTAAGTGCACGTAGGACTGGTTAACTGCTTAGGAGGTCTAAGTCTGCCCAGGAATAGTGTGGTTAGGTTAACTGTCTGTCCCGACATGACCATAGCTGTTTACTGTGGAGGTTGAAAAATAACACAACACTACGTAACAGAATAAATGCAGTACCCGAATGTGTTTTAATATTGGGACACCTATAAACCACTATTTTTCCTTTTGGAACAAATGGAAAATAAATGGTTTAAGGTGTTCCAATACTTAAGCACATCAGGATTTTATTTTCTTTATTTTTTATTTCTTTCTTTGCAGTTACACTACTTAATTAAATTTGGATAAGCATCACAGAAGAGAAAAACATGGCGAACAAAGAGGTAATCATAATTTTTCAGTTTAACCCACAAATGCACAGTGGTCTCTACTAACTGGGTTTGTTTTCAATAACAGGAGTGTCAGATTTGGATTTTAATTATAATTCAGAAACTACTGATCAGTGCTTAAGATAAGAAGGGCTAACAGGGATAATTTAGGGATAATTATTCTATCTAAACATATATTTTGACCCTAGAGGAGCAAAGTCTTTCCTTTAAGAATTGACCGCAATATTTAGAAAAGTTAGGCAAATATGAAAATGTCAGATTTGCATGCTTTCCCAGACATCGTACCCATTCTCCTCAATTTATCCTATTGGGAAATATTCCTTGATTTTCTCCCATATTGCATTTTATGTTAACCCTATTAATTTTGCTATAAGACAAGGTGTTCGCACTTCAGAATGACCAAAAAATATAAATCAGTTGTACCAGTTCTGTTGCTAGATGCAGAGCTCCAGATAAGAGGGGGTATTGAGGATAATTCAAAGATAATTTTTCTTATTTCTTTATGCAAACATATGTTGTGACCCCTCATTAGAACCGTCTCGACGAGACGGTTCTAATGATGGGTCACAAAATATGTTTTTGTGGAGAAATATGGATAATTATCCCTAAATTATCTTTGTTACCCCTTCTTATCTGGAGCACTGTAGATGGCTTTTTCAATCCTCAGAAACAACCTGAAAAACCAAGACCCGTCTTATAATAAGAGTCTAGTTTTTGGACTTGTCTTTTAAAATTCATCTAGATTTTTTGGGGTTATTTTGGAGGGAAAAATATGTCTTATAGCAGAATTACATGTGACTGATTTAGATAATTAGAATCTATCATTTGTGCCTAGTGGGGATAAGGAGATTCAAACCCAAGGGTCTACCGTTCAAGGTTGAAATGAGACTCTGCCGAGTTTCCCACTTAAACGGTAGACCCAAGGGTTGGGATCCCTATCACCCACTGGACTCCAATGATCGAATATTTTTCTCACTTACCAATACTAAAATGATAATTTGGCTGAATGTTTGCTTAAAATGAGCTATTCTGACGTCATTTAATGATTGACTTAGAGAGTGATGTCATAAATCTAGCTTGATCACCTCAGATAGGAAATCGGACAAAGCTAAAGAACTGGTAGTGGTACAATTACTGGTAACCTTGAAGAAGATTATTTAATAACAATTATTATGTAAAATGAATGTTTCTAAATCCTGTCTGGAAATCCATTGAGCAAAGAAATTCAAGCAAATTCATGTGTAGCTTATCCCACATGGCTAGACATGTGGGATAAAATTTGATGCTGTCTTGAAAGCACACAGATGACTAGCTTGTATGCTATGGTAGGTGAGAAGTTTATGGTAAGTCTAGAAGGGGAAAAGACCTTTATATAGTCCTGTAGAGCTCTACATTATTTCAGTACTGCAGCATTGTCTGACTTATTTGTATCAATTGTGAAGTGAAAGGACCTCTGACGGTTGTAATGTTAACAGTACACAAGTCTATATGTTAATGCCAAATATTTCAACTTTTGCTGCCCAAGGAAGGTGCAATAATTTGTCGAAAAATAGGCAAATTTGCATTGATACTGTCAGAGGTCCTTTATAAACATTTAACCTTGTCTGATTTTTAGAGTGTGTTGAACAGGGTATGCTTATCATATTTATTTATTGTTTGTTTATTTCTTAAATATTTCTATTTTTTCTCATTTACTGTTGTGATCCTTCTTTAGTGTTTAGTCTGTGTGAAATGGCTGTAAAGAGGGATCACAAGATTTTTTTCTCCAAAAGCAGGGAATGGGCAAGAGGGCAGTGTCATTATTTTAAAGAATTTTCTTAGAATTATCTTTGAAAATAATTCTAAGATAATTTCTAGTATTTTCCAACAAACATATGTAGTAATCCAAATTGTGTTTATGGGTATGGACAGGAACTTTAACTGTTAGACTAAGTTCTCCAGTTCAGTTGAGTTGTTTTTTTTTCTCTTTGTTACATCATTAAATAAGCCATGACAAAACAAAACTAACAAAGTGGCATGTGCGACCAGCGAAGACTCACATCAGTTTGGGCATCTGCCCAGTCTGATCAGAGTCTTTGTTGTTGGCATGGAGGTAGCTTAGTCCGGTAGCTACCTTTAAAGCACACAGGGAAGACTTTGATCAGACTGGGCAGATGCCCAGGCTGATCTGTTAGTCCTCGCTGGGGGCACATACCACTCTGTTGGTTTTGTCATGCCATGGCTCAGATAGTATGCTAACTCTGTTTGCTTCTGTTTTATTATGCGCCCACCATTTAAAATGGGGGGCATATAGTATCACCGCTGTCCGTACGTACGTAGCGTAGCGTACGTAACTTACGTACGAAATGGTTTCCGTTCAATATCTTTTGAAAGCATTGGTGTATTGAATTCATATTTCATACACAGCTATATAATCATAAAATACAGGTCAAGTTCGATGTTGGGTAAAATCCGTCTATTATTGTGGGAGTTATGGCCCTTTTTCGACTTCATTTTGTGTGAAAAATTGGTTTCCGTTCGATATCTTTTGAAAGCATTGGTGTATTGAATTCATATTTTATACACAGCTATATAATCATAAAATACAGGTCAAGTTTGATGTTGGGCAAAATCTGTCGATTATTGTGGGAGTTATGGCCCTTTTTCGACTTTATTTTGTATGAAGAAATGGTTTCCGTTCAATAACTTTTGAAAGCATTGGTGTATTGAATTAATATTTTATATATGGGTATATAATCATAAAATACAGGTCGAGTTCGATGTCGGCCAAATTCCGTTGATTATTGTGGGAGTTCTGGCCCTTTTTCGACTTCATTTTGTATGAAAAACTGGTTTCCGTTCAATATCTTTTGAAAGCATTGGTACCGGTATATTGAATTCATATTTTATATACAGGTATATAATCATAAAATACAGGTCAAGTTCGATGTTTGGTAAAATCCGTCAATTATTGTGGGAGTTATGGCCCTTTTTCAACTTCATTTCATACAATAATGGTTTCAGTTTGTTTGTTAGATTTTGAAAAAATACTTGTTTCCGGGCTATTTCATATGGAAAGTTGCATGGCATCCATTTCTGCGATAAGATACAGAATGTCATCACATATCAGTCATGACACCTCCAAGCCCCCCCCCCCTCTCCCATCCCCCCCCCCCCCCCCCCCCCCCTTATCAACTTCTCTTGATCCAAGAAGCACAATACATCTGCCCAAGGAACACAATAGAACATGTACCACAGAAGTCTGCCTTTGTGAACCTAGTTATGCTACAAGTGCCTTTACCTTAAACAAGGTGCCATCTTACTTAGGGCACAAGGCGAGGGCATCCGTGTCGTATGGACACATTTCTTGTTATGTTCTGTTTTGTTTTTATCAAGTTGATAAGAAATTGATTGATGCTTTACATTATTTGTTTGAAAAGGAAGTTCTGATGTTCCGATGCATTATGTTGTAGATTGATGAGAAAGCACTGATATGTGCCATGTTTATTCGCAAGAAAGCACAGTTTGCATAAATACTTAGTATTGATGTTAAGCACTGATGCATTACTTACTAGTAGATTGGTTAGTAAGCACTAATCCATTACATGTATATTATAGATTGGCAAAACAGTGTTCATTGTAGGCTACCATGAGTATTTTTTTCCTATCTATAATGTGATGCATTAGTTCTTACTGTCACCATAGGCTTATAAGATTGTACCCATGAGTTATATTGTAGGTTAAAAAGTAAACGCAAGATATAAGTGTGTTATAATGTAAGTTCACAGGAAAACAGTTACACTGATACATGGCATTGTAAGTTGGCAAGAACAAAATGATTCCCAATGCATTGTTTTGATATGCTTTTATGCAATATGTGCATGCCTATTCAGGCATCTGTGGTGAATACAAAAGGCTGATAGAAAAGCACTGATGAATTACATTTTACTGATACATTGCATTCAGATTGACAAAAGAAGAAGAAAAATTTTTTCGATGAACTACATTTGTTGTAGTTGATAAAAGCACTGATGCCAGATTTATAAACAGTTTATTTCTGATTGACATGTACATTTCTTGTTGATTAAAAAGCACTTGAATTACTGGTACATTTCATGGCAATACAAAACAATGATGCATTAGTAGCACATTTCAGGTTGATGAAATTCAGAAAAGCACTGATGCATTACTTATATATTTCAGGTTGATAAAAATCACTGATGCATACCTTTCATGTAGATAGAAAGCACTGATGCGCTACTGTTACATTACAGGTTGATAAAAAGATGCTGATGCGCTACATTGACATTGAGAAAGAGATCCAAGCATTAGAAGCTAAGAATGCTATGAAAGACTATGAGGTGAAAAAACGAGCAATGGACGACGTTGAAGAAACATGCACTTCAGTTGCTATCACTCTGGAACAGCTGAAATTGCAAACGTAAGAAAATATTACATCTATTATTTCATTTACAATCTACTACCTTTCAATATTATTTCAGTAATGGATGAGAACGATTGAACATCCAATCATGTGTGACCCTTTTCGCCATTAATTTAGTTTTTGACAAAATGTCCAGTAAAATTAGCTTTTCACAATTTACAGAATCTACTTAGGTGTCCCAGTATTTATCTAAATGCACATATCAATTTAAGGATGATTCAAATCGGATGACGTCAAAATTTGCGAAAATATATCCTACAATATATTGTCGGAAACCAGACATCATTAGGTAACTTACATAAAATTGCTTCTCATTGACCGATGTATGGTTTTACGATGCTGAAAGTGCTTGCTTTGAGTGGGTTGTAAACTTTGAAAGGTGAAATTGTGAAAAAGTGCATTAGAATGGGGACAACTGTATCGAAAATTATCATATGGGGGAGGGGGTGTGTAAATTGTCAGTTTTATGGTTGCAAATTGCATTTCATAGCTCTGCTGACTTGTTGCCATAAAATGAAATTTGCGACCATGAAAACCACAATTCACCTCCTCAAAGAATAATTTTGACTACTGTTATCCCCTTAATATAGAGGTTTTCTTCTAATAAATGCCCAGACAGCAAATTGTAATTCTCGATGATTATAAAGTGCACTCTTGAGATGATAAAATTTGGTGGTCTTAAATACAAGCTAGTTGTGATAAAAATAGTTTGTTTTTTGTCACACAAAAGTGAGAGGGGTGCTTATTAGAGAGGGTAATGTTTATCTAAAGAAAAATATGATAGATTATGCTATGTTTATCATTCTAAATGACAGAAAGAAGGAGAAACAGGATGTAGAGAACATGAAGAACGATAGTAAAATTAAAGACATGTTTAAAGACCAATCAGCATTTGATAAACAGTTGACACAAGAACAGGTGATGGAAAGAACTATGATAGTACCTTCAGTACTTTGATATTCCTGTAGTGTGTTGTTCTATCAGTACTTTGATTTTCTAATAGTGTGCTTGTTCCTTCAGTACTTTGATTTTCTAATAGTGTGCTAGTTCCTTCAGTACTTTGATTTTCTAATAGTGTACTAGTTCCTTCAGTACTTTGATTTTCCTGTAATATATTCACTAGCTTTTTATATGCCCGTTTTGAAAAAACGGACGTATTATGTCGTGGCGCTGTCCGTCCGTCTGTCCGCTCTCATGAGAGGGTATTTGTGGGCTGAGCTGTGAGTACAAACCCCATTTGTGGGGTGAATTTGCACTTTTGTGGTGCACCTCATAAGTCGAAGTTTTCTGACACCTGTGTGATCATGATGGGTAGATGGGTCATTTAAAATCATTTGTTTTCACAAGTTTTGTCCAATCTGTCCGTGATTGGACAAAATTTGGGGGTTCATGCGTACAGAGGGCACATGTGAGCTGTGATCAACCCGCAAGTGCACTTCTGTCCATAAAAGATAACCCCGAATTCTGGGGTGCAACCTACAACAACACCCTCATGCGTCCGTCCGTCCGTCCGTAAACATTCTTGTGCGCGCCATAACTCAGTAACCATTTGGGATATCTTCATGAAATTTTATAGGCATATGTATTAGGTTGGGGGAACGTGTCGCGTACAAGAATGGTTGCTCCCCCTTTCTTAGTTTTGAAGTTATGCCCCTTTGATCATTTTTTCCCCTGCAAGTCTTGTGCGCGCCATAACTAGATAACCATTTGGGATATCTTTATAAAACTTCATAGCAATGTGTATGAATTCCTAACGATGTGTCGCGTACAAAAATGGCTGCTCTCCCTTTCTTCGTTTTAGAGTTAAGACCATTTCATTAGTACTTTGAGCCTATTTTTGTGTTTACTTATCTTGTGCCTGCCATAACTTGGCATAACTTGGTAACCGTTTGGAATATCATGATGAAACTTTATAGCAATGTGCATGATCACAAGACAATATGTCATATATAAGAATGGTTGCTCCCTCTTTCTTAATTTTGGAGTAACCTCCATTTGATTAGTATTTTCAGGTGTTTCTCATTCACTCCATATCTCCTGAACCTTTTGAAATATTAGAATGAAGCTTTGTAGGAATGTGTATAATAATGGGGCAACGTATCCTGAACAAGAACCACAACTCTGGCTTACTTACTGAATTATCTGCCCTTGCATAAATTGCCTGTTTACTCTAACTCATTAACCATTCGAAATAAATGGTATGTCTATTATAAAAATCATTTCAAGGGAATATAGTACAACCAAAAAAGGCCTATCTAGTATGTTTAGGTTATCTCCCTTGTACCACTTTGTCTTCTATCCTTTTGTAGGCAATCTTGTTCATTCTGTTTCTGCTTTATGACATTTAAACAGGCGTATTATGCGCCGCTTGCGAAGCCCTTGTTTGCTTTAATCTTTACTAGCTCACAGACAATATGAGAGGTAGTGTTCCAAACTGACTTCAAAGGTCTAAGTAGAATGGATAGAGGCTTCTAGAGGAAGCAACTACAGTCCTCAGCATGTTGTCTTTCAGCTTGTATGACAACATATTGTAATCTAACAGCTTATTTACTGTGAACCACGTATGTTTGGTTGTAGCTTAATCCTTGTGCTGTTGGTGTTGAATATGAAAAGTGCAAAAACTAAAAGAAGAAGAAAAAAACAAAACAGCCAACATTTAGTTTGCAATATATTTACATAGAATTATAACAGCATGTCTGTGTAGAATTGTGAAAGTTCTACAATTAAAGTTGTGTCAGTACATGTATATGCCTTTTCATATACAGTAGAGCTTCATTGGCTCAAACAGGCTTGGGACCATGAAAATTAGTTCCAGCCAAGGGTAGTTCTAGCCATCCAGGGTTTAAGTTTCCATATAAGGTGACCTCTAGGGATCAAGAAAAGAGTTCTAGCCAGGCAGGGTGAACGAGCCATCAGGGTTCAGGCCATTGAAGTTCCACTGTATAAATACTCCAAATTTTATATTTATATGGTTCACCACCATGATTTTCCGACAGTTTTTTAAAAAAAGACAACTTGCCTGACTTTTTTTCTGCCCTACTTGATGCAGTCCTTTCAAAGAGGAGTCTGTAAAGGAAAGCATGAATTTGTTCTTAGAGTAGCTAGCCCAGCACTAGGCTGGGCCGGAAAATACTTTAAAAACAAGTTTCAAGTTTTAAATTAGAAACTTTGTTTCTGAAATAATTCATATCTGGTGCTCGCCTACTAAAGGAGCAAATTATTTCCTAAAAAGTCAGCTTCTGTTGACAAGGGAGGTAAAAATGAAAAAAAAAGGCAAAGTTGCTCCCCCTTACAGTGTTCCTAGTCACCTTAAGTGTTTTACAGTATATATTTTACAGCTTTACTATTCTAAAGTAGCTTTGCTAGTACTGTACTTCATGATTTTAATCACAGCATATAAACTGTTAAATGCCCCTCCTCTAATAAATGCCCCTGCCTCTTTTCCAGAAGTAATGTTTTATTCAGACTTGCCACCGGCAAGCCTCCATTTTTTCAGTCAGTTTTACAAATGGAAACAACATGATTTCCTGTGTGCTTCTTTAGAGAACATAGCTCCTCCAAATGGGGTCCACTTTTCAAGGAAAGAATTTGCCCCTACAGGAGCAAATTCTTTCCTTTAAGAGCTGACCCATGTTGAGTAAGAAGACAAAAACCCTGATAGTGGTAGATATACTTGATTTGAAAGCTCCTTTCACATTAATAGTTTACTAGAAATATTTTGGTGGTGGCTGATTTATTTGTCTTTAGGCTCTAAATAATCCCCCCCACTCCCTCCACCATTCCCCTTTCCTAAAATGCAACACTCCCTGGGTATTTAAGAGGATTAACATGGTATCCTAAATATTCAGATTGAAATTTGGAAAAACAACTTGAAGGAAGTCAGTCTCTCTTGGCCTCTAAAGTTAGAACTTGGCCCATAAGGTTTAGCAGAGAATGTTGATAGGCCTTATATTATAATTTTACTGTCAGGCAGGGGTCGGCCCAAGCTGTTTTAATTGCTGTTAGCGTGGTTATTCAGTTTGGCCAATACTTATAATCTAAATTTATTCATTGAGACAGCCCCACCCCTTCCCCATTCACTCAGCCTGGGGGCATTGCTAAAAGTTCTGATGATTTTAGCAGTGTCCCCGGGGTGAGTGGTTGGGGTGGTGGGGGGGGGGGGGGAGTTCTTTAGATGAATTTTGGGCAACATATCAGAAATATTGGAGCTCTAAAGCCAGTCTTCTAGTGGCATTATTTATATGGCAAGCTTTATTTCTCACAAAAATATCTAAAGGGACCAGGGCACAGCCTAGAGGGTGATTTGGGAGAAATAGTCTCCCTAAGCTGGCTGAATTCTCCTTATTTTGAGCTGAGGGAGAAGTGAAATGTATAGAACATATAGGGAAATCCAAATTTTGGGCCAGAACTTTCCCCAAAAGTCCTGAAAATGTCACAAAACTTCTCCTTGTCTGAAAGCTCTAGGCTGACCCCTGGGGACATATATCAGTGAGGGGGCATTTATTACTACAAATATTGTATTTGCTCAGGTATTTCATTAAAAAGAAAATATACCATATGAATCCTATCAAATGCCCTGTTGGCATCACATTTTTCAAAAGGTAGCATTATTTAGAGCCTAAAGTGTAGTTAATCAGTCACTGCCAAAATACCTCTAATACGCAATTTAAAGGTGATGGGCCACTTCAAAGGAAGCAATTCTACTATTTTTGTCTCCCTTTTCAGTAGGGGTCAACTCTTAAAGGAAAGAATTTTCTCCTCTAGGAGCAAAGTCTATCCTTTTAGAGCAGATCCCAATTTAAAGAGCTACATTATCCAGTGAAGCAAACAGGAATTCATGCAAGTTAATATTACATTATTTTCGGAAAAGAAGCAGGGAGCCTTTGTTAGAGCAGGGGTGTTTATTAGGATTAGTATGGTATGATCTTTAGTATATATATGCAATTGTTAACAATATTAATTTCCCTGTTTTGTAGTTTTGTATGTGTATATAATTTTGAGTTTTATTAAACTACTAACCATACATTTTGGAATTTTCACAGGTTAACATGTCTTAAGCGCCAGAGATGGAAATAGCTGAATTTGCAAACATAGCGCAGATAGATCCTGATGATGTGGCCCATAATGTGCCTACTCATCCAGATCTACACTGTTTGCCCTCTAGTCTTTGAATTCTCAATATGATAGCTTGGAAAAAAAACATACTTTCAAATTTTGCAGACGTAAATTTTGTCGTCTGCTTTTTGGCACTTCCAAGGTTAATACAAAAGGTATCAGCACTTTCAGTTCTTTGATTTTCAGAGCAAAAGAAAAACAGGATGTTGCTAATTTGTTAAGAGGAAGCATTAGAGACATCTTTGCAGACAAGACCGATTATGATAAACAAATGACTAAGGAGCAGGTTTGATTATCACAGTTTTGAGGTGTTGATTATCACAGTTTTGAGATGTTAATTATCAAAGTTTTGAGATGATGTATTTCAGTGAAAGTTCAGTTTTTGTTGAATTTCAATGAAAGTTGAGTTTTGTTGTTGGGAAAGCTTTCTTGTTGTGTTTAGGTGTACCTGAACCTTTGAAACAATTTTGTTTTCCTTTTCAAAGGGGAAATGTGCCTAAGTATTGGGACAATAACTGAAACCATTGATTTTCCATTTGTTCAAAATGGAAAATTAATGGTTTTTAGATTTCCCAATATATAAGCACATTAAGGCAAATTGGACATGCAATTCACAACTCTTGGTTTGTTTGAAAGTCATTATTTTTTTGTTTGTTTTTGCAATGTGAATTTAACCCTCAAAGCGCCAAAAATTAAAATAGTTAAATTTGCAAACAGTGTAGATCCAGATGAGGTGGCTCATAATGAGCCACCTCATCTGAATCTACACATTTTGCCCTCTGGTGTTCAAATTCTCAATTTGATATTGCGTGGACGAAACATTTTTTTGAAATTCTGCAGACGTATATTTTGTCTTCTGCTTTTTGGCGCATTAAGGGTTAATGTTTGCTGCTTCTTTCTTTTCTTTCTTTTACTTGTTTATTTGCTTCTTCTGAGTGTTTTCAGATTCTTAGTTTTTCATCAAGATAAATTTCTTGTAGAAAATAAGAAAAATTTGTGGAAATTTCTTCCTTTTGGGTACCATTCTCATTACGAAATCCAAAATTCAAGCCTCTCCATACAGTCAAATTTACAAAAATAAGCATTCACAAAAATGTCGCCGGGCCGGGTAGCGCAATCGGTAGGGCACCTGACTCGTAAGTCAGAGGTCCTGGGTTCGAATCCCGGTCTGGCCACATACTTTCGTTTCTCCTTCCGCTGATTCAAGAAGGGCAGTTGTCAGTTACTGGCGAAAGTATGTGCACTTAGTACTGGTTAACCGCTTAGGAGGTCTAAGCCTGCCCAGGAATAGTGTGGTTAGATTAACTGACCGTCCCGACATGACCTTAGTTGCTTACCGTGGACGTTAAGCATCAAATCAACCAACCAACCTACAAAAATGTCCCATTTCACTATATACACGTTCAGGGCTTAAATGTATTTGCATATGCACAAGGGGCCATCTTTGGTGAAGGTATGCACTTTGCCATGCCAAGAGAAAAACAAGAACTTAATCAAATTTGTACATGAAAGATAAAGGTTTTTTAAATTCATTCATGCAAAACAATTTTTCCCCAAATTTGGATGACAAAAATTTTACCAAAATTTTACATAGAAAATGAGAACTTCCCTAAATTTGTACACTTAAGTAAGCATTTTACCAAATATATGTTTATACATGAAAGATAGATAAAATTTATATGTTTGAAAGATACATACTTTACTAATTTTTCACACAGATAATTACTTTACCAAATTTATAAATGGCAGATAAGTATCTTACCAGTTTTATACATGGAAGAAATATCTGTTAGACATACAATGAAACTGCTAAATTTCAGCACTGTTGGGCCTCTAGTGGTTTTTAAAATTCTCAATATGATATATAAGTTGAATAAAATGTTTTTTTGAAATTTTGTGGATGTAAATTTTGTTGTCTGCCTTTTGGCATTTTAAGGGTCATAATTCACAAACAGCATAGCCCACTAGTGATTTCAATTTCAGTATGGACGAAACATTTTTTAAAATTGCAAATGTTAAATTTAGTCATCTGCTTTATAGGTGCTTAAAGGGTTAACTGATTCTGTCAAAAATCCAGAAGTTTCATTGAATGTTTTGTATTTTCCACTGTAGGAAGAATATATGGAAGCGTTAAACAAAGAAGAATGTACCAAAACACAACTTGACGGCCTTCAAAAACAGCTTGAACAACTAAGGGCTGAAGCAGATAAAGTCAAAGGACCCGCAGACCAACTTAAAAAGCTGTACGCGGAAAGAGATAGTTTACTGTGTATGTATATTTTATATTTCTTTGTGCATGCTGTATATATTATAAGAGTGAATTTTATTCTTATAATAAATACAGCACATGAATTGGATGTGTAAATGCCGGCAAATCACTCACAAACTAAATAAAGCCTTCAGGCTTTATTTAGTTTGCGAGTGATCCACCGGCATTTATACATTGATCAAATCCATAAAAAAAAAATCCATTTCTTTTAAATCCAACTCGGACGTCTACTGCTGAAAATTGTCGGTTACATTGTGAACCTTAGAAATCCCAGCAAAGAAGATAGTTCCAAGATTCCGATTCAGGGGATTTATCAATGTATAAAAGCCATTTTCCACTTGCTGTCCACCAATCAAATTGCACTAAATGTTGGAATTATTCTGCTATAAGACTGGGGTTTTTCCACTTCAGAATGTTCCAAGTTTTGTGGTTTCATGAAAATGACAAATTGTCGCAGATTTTATCTTGGCTCCAGATAATTAAGACAATTTGTAACAGTTTTTCTCACTTTCCTTTTAAACTATACATTGTTGCATCTATTGGAAATGTGTTATTGAGTCACTATAATTATGTTGTGTGTATGTAGTTGTACATGTATTACAAATCTAATGGATATTTCTTGTCTAAAACAGTACCAAAATCTAGGTCCATAGTATAAGACAGATCTAGAGTTTTTATGGTTGGGGAAAACCTGTTTTATGGTATCTACTCACAAGGAAAGAAGAGCAAATTCTGTCCTTTTTGATTTCATCCCCCAATGAGAAGAGAGGCAAAACTGAAAATAGCAGAGTTGCTTCCCTTGAAGGTGTGAACATCCACCTTAATTCAAGAATTTTTTACTTTGGAATTAAATCAATTTCAGTGTGCTTTAGAATTCATGAAAAAAATATCTCAGTCACAGGGGGGCATAATGTGCACTTGCTGTTGATAAGATATTAGCCATGACGAGAGAAAAGCAACAAAGTGGCTGTGCCCAAAGAGAAGACTCAGATCAGCCTGGGCATTCACCCAGTCTTATCAGACTCTTTGCTAAGCGCTTACAGGGTAGCTAAGGGTCTCAGCTACCTCCATGCAGACAGTGAAGACTCTGATCAGCCTGGGCAGATGCCCAGGCTGATCTGAGTCTTTGCTGGGCGCACAACCACTTTGTTCGTTTTCTCTTGTCACGGCTCATATGGCAGTGTTGTCATCTGCCTTGGTAGTTTTCACTGTAAAATTTCTTTTAACCCTAACAGTGCAAAAATAGCCAAAAGAAAGAAATAGCTGAATTGTAAAAAGTGTAGATACAGATGAGGCTGCTCATAATGAGCTGCCTCATCAGACTCTGCACTGCTTTTCCTTCTAGTCTTTGAATTCTAAATATTAGTTTGGGTTGAAGCATTTTGTATATTTGAAGGCATAATGTATTAAAATGTCATCTGTGTTTTTGGCCCTTTTAGGGTAAAGATGATATAATAGCAAGGTTTTGGTTTCACAAGCCAAAGGGATGTGAAAATATTTGAAAAAAAAAATTCACCTGAATATTAATCCTTAAAGTGCTAAAAAAGCAAATGACAACCATTACATCTGCAAAATTTCAAAATGTGTTTTTTCGTGTTTTTTTTTTTTTTTTTCAAAATATTGAGTATTTATATACTAGGAGTCACATGGTGTGGATTCAGATAAGATGGCTCATCATGAGTCCCCTCATCTCAATCTATGCTGTTTGTGAATTTAACTGTTTTCAGTTTTACTGCTTGAATGTTAATTGACATACACTGGTGTTTGTTTTTCAGCTGATATTTTCAATGGTGAGTATGGCAGTGACCTTGAAAATGCTCTGGAGCAACAATTTGACAATTTGATGGATCAAAAACAGCGAATCAGTGTGGCAAATTACAAATGGACAAGTGCCAGAGTATTGCTACAGCATGCGTGCAGTCAGCTCTGTTTTGCAGTGCAGAGATGGAAGGATTTGTCAAAAATCCCTATGGCGTAAGTTCACTGTGGAGTATCTGGCCCTGAGGTTATTAAACTTGAGTACATTCTCAAACTCAAAATAAAGCACACTGATCAGCTGCTTCCCAGCATGTGCTCTGAAGCAGCCAATCAGTGGGCTTTATTTTGAGTTTGAGATTATTCTCAAGTTTTATAACCTCAAACCCTGACATATTGTTATTCGTCGGGAGCAGTGTATAGTTTGTCTTGATCTATATTTAGGCAAACGCTTTGTCACTCATAGTCTTCTCTGACATTCCAAACACTCTAATTAGCAATTTGTTTGTTACATTTGTTTTGAGTTTTAATAGTTAAAAGTGCCAAAAAAGCAGATGACAAAATTTACGTCTGCAAAACTTTCAAAAAATGTTTTGACCAAGCTATATAAATTGAAAGTTCAAAGACCAGACTGCAAACAGTGTAGGTCCAGATGAAGTGGCTCATGATGGATCTGTGCTATATGCAACAAGCCCTGATCCAGACCACCTTGTACTGGTGGGGCTCTGGATAACTGATGGGGCTGGGAGGTGCCGAGATGTATGTGTGTTTGTTGGTAGGTTGGGCGAGGGAGTTGGGAGGGGGGGGGGGTGTATTGGAGGGCTTGAAACTATATGACGTAATTAGGGCTCAATTTGATGAGAGTTTTAGACAATGTCTTTTTTGCCTTGAAATATATGTTGTGATATCTTAGTCAGTCGGTAGCATGTCTGACTCAAGAGCCAGAGGTCAATCCGGGGTTTGATACCCGGTCCGGCCACATACTTTCATTTCTCCTTCCGTTGATTCAAGAAGGGCAGTTGTGAGTTACTGGCGAAAGTATGTGCAATTAGTACTGGTTAACCACTTAGGAGGTCTAAGCATGCCCAGGAATAGTATGGTTAGGGTAACTGACCTTTTTCAGTGGACATAAAACAATAAAACAGCAAACTGCATCAGTGCCATAAACTTGGCATCATGTTTTTATGTTTAGCTCTGCTTTGTGACAATGTGCAGACAGGCGAGATACTGAATTCGTCAGAATTCTTGTTAAATCTTACTTAAAAGTTGTCAGGTCTTACAGTCTTGAGAATATTCAGAGTGTATTTTAGAGTGATAATTTAGTTCCAATTTATTTTCTCCACTTAGGAACCCACAGCTGCGATATGTTTATGCCACAGAAGCAAGGAACAATCTGATCGCTGCCCAGCAGAATGTTAGCAGTACACAAAAGTATTTGTCAAACATCGCCTTCCCATACTGTCAGCCTGCTGAGATGAACACCCTCAGCAAAGCTACAAATAACATATACACAGGTATAGCTTCAAATACTATAGTTATTCCCCCGCACGCAAATGAGGTCGTAATGACGTCGCACTGACTTTGATGCGGCATGATGACGTCGCATTGACGTCAGTTTGACATAAATTTGGACGTCATGTGCCCACTGGGTCAGTTTTAAGAAGGGAATTACAATTCCAAAATTATTGCAGATATGTTAATCAGCTAAAAAGTGTTTTTTTTCTCTTCGAAAACAATCCTAAAGATCTGAATCAGTCTTGTAAGATCTTTGAAAGTGTTTTTGAAGAGAAAACCATAGTCTTATAACCAAAGAAATATGGTATATGATCCGCAACGTGACAAAACCAACAAAGTGGCATGCTTGCCACACAAAGACTCTGATCAGCTTGAGCATCTGCCCAGTCTGATCAGAGTCTTTGCATTGTGCTTGAAGAGAAGCTAAGGGTCTAGGGTACCACCATGCAGACAGGGAAGACTCTGATCAGACTGGGTGGATGTCCAGACTGATCTGAGTCACTGCTGGGCACCAGTTGTTGTTTTTGTCATGTTGCGGCTCATATATAAAGCTCCAAATAATTTCAGTAGTTTTCTGCATGGAATCATGAAATTCAGGCAAGGCAGACTAGCATATTTTCTGAAAAAAAAAGGGAGGGGCGCATTTATTAGAGCAGGGGCATTTGATAGGATGAAAACAGTGGACAGCTTGTAAAAGCTGCAAATAATTCACACACAGATAAGTGACAGAAATTTTTGTGGTATTCGGCATATTTGTAGTGCAAAATTCCTCTCATTTTTCCAGCCAAACATTTTAACACATTTTATTTTACTAGAACATGTAATGAATCATTGACTAACAACCTCTTGCAAGCTAACAATGCGTTGAACAACTGGACCCTGGAATGTTTTCTCTGTTTCAGACATTCAGAGCCCGGACCGACATGCACATGCTCTTTGCTGTTATGATACCACAATGAGGAGAGCTGCAGCATTGTTACAGTGGTTTGACAATGTAAGTAGGAGACAGTTTTTCCTGAGACATATGGAGCCAGGGTAGCTCAGTAGGTGAAGTGCTGGCCTGCTGAGCTAGCGGTCCCAGGTTAGAGACTTGCTGGAGGCAGAAATCTTTCCAACTGTAAATGGGGCTCCATTGCGCACAGCCTTTCATTTTCACCCTTTTATTGTTATGACATGATTGAAATCTGTTAAAAAGGATGGAATATTGCAAGTCATCCATCCATTCTTGAGTCATCTGTTACCCTCCCCTGATAAAGCAACAGTTCCATTCCCCACATAAAAATTGAAAATTCAGTCTTTTGCAAATGGTTAGCAGAAATATGACTGCTGTTCCAGTTGTATGTATGATACTGGTAAGCATAATTGAGCCGCGACGTGACAAAACCAGCCAGCAAAGTTGCATGTGGGACTAGTGAAGACTCAGATCAGCCTGGGCATCCACCCAGTCTCATCAGATTCTTCACTGTCTGCATGGAGCTAGCTTGGGCCCTTATCTACATTTTAAGCTCACAGCAAAGAAACTGATCGGACTGGGCGGATGGCCAGGCTGATCTAATCTTCGTTGGGCGCACATGCCACTTTATTGGTTTTGTCGTGTTGCGGTGCAATTAATTATGGACAATATTTTATTGGAATAGAAAGAACCAGTGAAGTCCTGACAAAACTCTTGAAAGAAGCTAAACCAAATCTTTAGTTTGGCCATTTTCAGAAGTTTTGTGATAACTCAGCCAGTTTTTCTTTTACACAGCTGTAGAGTTGAAATATTTCAATTTCCAAGTAGGTATGGAATTATGCATTTACCAAGCATGTTGCAAGGAGCAGATAGTAAACATTTGAGCATATGTGCCCAGCAAAGACTCAGATCAGCCTGGGCATATGCCCAGTCTGATCAGTTTTTGCTGTGAGCTTACAGGATAGCTAAGGGTCTAAGGTAGCTCCTTGCGGGCACTGAAGACTCTAATCAGACTTGACAGATGCCCAAGCTGTTATGAGTCTTCGCTGGGCACACATGCCTTATCGTTGGATTTGTCGTGTCATGACTCATTTATTTCTGCACTTAAGTGCTAAATCCAGTGTGATATGAAACAGTACAGTATTTACTTCTAACTGGCTAATGTTTGCTTCTACGTTGCTAAACAGCTTGATTTAGGTACAAAGTAATAGACTTTGAAAGGTGTAAATGTTAAAAAAGTGACTTTGAATGGGGATAATTGTATTTAAAATTGGCATTCTGGGAGGAAAAAGTTGGCTTTTATGGTTGCAAATTCTGTTTTACAGTGCTGCTAATGTGTCTCTGTAATAGAAAATTTGCAATCACATGAATAAAATGGGACTCCTGATTCTGGTCAAGAAACCAAAACTACATGTAAAATGGTTTGGCCACATTTCAAGATCTTCTGGTTTAGCAAAGATGATTCTACAGGGCACAGTAAAGGGAAAAAGAAGAAGGGGTAGACAGAAGAGGAAGTGGGAAGACTGGACAGGGATGGATTTTTCCAGCTCAACTAGGGCAGCTGAAAACAGGACAAGGTACTAAGGGATTGTTTTGAAGTCATCTCTGGTGCCCCAATGACCTTGTAAGGTTATGGGATAGAATATAATAGAAAATAAGTATAAAACCAACTATTTCCCTCCCCATATGACAACTTTGAGTGCTGTTATCCCCTAATTTTAAAGATGTTTATCTAAATCTCTGTATAATGCAGTTCATTGTAACATCCTATCATCTAATCAGGTTATAAAAGGCACCATTCAGGAAGATTTGAGAAAAGCCACAAGAGAGGCCCGAGACATTGAACAGAAACTGAGAGCTGAGAGAATCAAGCTGATTCGGCAGAAAGTTGAGGAAAGTGGAGGGGATGTGAAGGGACTGAACGAAGCTGGTAAGTTGATTGGTTGATAATATTGATGATTGATGATGAGGTTATTTTTAGTGCAATTTGTATATGACCTGAGATGACTGTGGTTGTTTCATATATTGTATTTCTTTAGTTGTAAGACAAAGATTTTTCCATTTGAAAACAATCCCAAAGATCTAGATCTGTCTTATGAGACATTATAAGACAGATCTAGATCTTTGAGATTGTTTTCAAATGGAAAAAACTGTCTTATAAGACAGATCTAGATTTTTGGGATTGTTTTCAAATTGGAAAAACCTATCTGATAGCATAATTTTATTGGACTGATTTAGATATTTTTGCCATTTTAGAGGGGAAAAGCCTGTTTAATTGCCAAAGAAATGCAGAATTTTTCTTTGCAATTTTCTGGCAGAAAACAGACAGTAGCTTTAACAGAAATCATTGTCATTGACAGCATCATCTTAGTTTATGACTTAACTAAGTTTGGTCTGATATGTGATTCGGTGTTTTTTTTTTTTTTTAAATGATGGTACGAAAATGCTCACAATATTAACCATTTGATAAATTGTTTTTTGCTTCTTGCTGCTATAATAGATGTTAACAAGTTAATGCTTTGGAGTGGGTTTCTTAACATTTTGTAAATGCTGAAATTCAGCAGGTCTGCAGTAGTGACTCAGTTTAGGCAAATCATTATTAAGCTTTGATTCTGTCTATTGAATTGTTTTTCTAATGTTAAGTAAGGAAATAACAGGGTTATAGTTTTATATCGTTTAAACATACCATATACACAGTGACATCAGTTATCAAATCTTCTGTTTTTTCTTTTTTCAATTGATTTAGTATCCTCAATGGGTAGGTCATATTCTTTAAATATTACCGAGAGTGTTACCCCAGATTTCCTAGAAATTGTCAGTGGAATCAGTTTATAAGAAAGTTCTTATTAGAGGAATATGTTCAAATTGGTAGCATAATAGTTGAGCCGTCACAGAAGGTTTTGCAAAATCCTGTGTTTCCTCAGGAATTTCTGTCCAGACATTTGAGATAAATATGGGCATAAATATGTCATACTTTCACAACAGTTTCTAAAACATTCACGACATTTTGTGTAACAGTGCTTAATGATGGCGTTTATTGGCTTCCGTAGGTGCTTTCTTATAAACTGGTCCCACAATAATACATCTCTGTGCCATAGATGAATGCAAAACTTTTCATGAAGACTTCGTGTGCTGTGTGTAAAAAATATTAAGATGTATGGGTACACCTCCATATCTTTCTGCCATTTTTATAAAGGGAAATAACTTTGGTGAGTTTCTCTTTGCTTCCCAGACTGGCTTAGCCCTTCCAAAATGGGGTCTACTCTTAAAAGAAAGAATTTGCTCCCAAGGGAGCAAATTCTTTCCTTTAAGAGTTGACCCCCATTGAGAAGGGAGGCAAAAAAGAAAACGCTAAAATTGCTTCCCCTTAAAGTGTACCCAGTTGTCTTTATACAAGTTTCAGGGTTGTTTTTTTTGTTGTTTTTTTTTTTTCTGAGCTGTATATTCAGGAGATAAAGTAGAAAACAGTATCCTGGCAGACAAGCAACATCAAAATAATGTCGTATTGGCGTCGATGCGATGTCATCAATATGACGTCATTTTGACATAATGTGCCTGCTGGGATAATTTTCCAAGTCTAATACATGTATAGACATTGAAGTTTTCTGGAAATTTTGTTGTTACTTTATGGCATGGTAGATATATGTTACGTATACATCGCTGCTTGAATTAGTTCCAAATAAATGTTTTCCTAGTTCGTTAGATATTTTTTGCAATATCAGATGTCTTTCCTAAATGTTTTACAGATGTTTCTTGTGAGTAGAACCATTAGAATAGAAAGTTTTATTTTATAGAATTGTAGAATAGTTTAAAATTCTAAACTGTGAGCTCCAGTTAAACCAAAACTGAGTTACCTCCCTTACTTACAGTACATGTTATGGTGAGAAAAAATGAGCCACGGCATGGCAAAACGAACAAAGTGGCATATGCACTCAGGGAAGACTCAGATCAGCCTTGGCATCTGCCTAGTCTGATCAGAGTCTTTGCTGTGCACTTAAAGGGTAGCTAAGAGTCTAAGCTACCTCCATACTGACAGCCAAGACTCTGATCAGACTGGGGAGATGACCATGCTTTTCTGATTCTTTGCATGGCACAAATGCCACTTTGTTGGTTTTGTCATGTTGTGGCTCATTTTAAATATATTCACCATAAGAGTTTTGGCATACCTGGAGCAAGTTTTAAAATGAAAAAAAAGAAAAAAAAAATGTTTTCATGGACTTAGCAGTCATCAAACTCAGACTCTAGTAATATTTCTGAAAAATAATATCCACCAAAAAGTAACAAATCATATGGCATGCAGAACTTTGTCAAGCTTAGAATCTCCAGTTCAATATGGTTTTAAATTCTTACATGTAGGTGAAGTTTCATTAAAATTTAACTTTTTTGGATTCTGATTTGTTATGCACACAGTGTGTTACCGGTATGCATGAAAAATGGCTGCTTTGTTTAGAAGAATTCTATTTTATTTATTCATTTTTTATGACATCCATATACTGTAGAACTTCAAATGGCTAAAACAGGCTTGGGACCATGAAAATTAGTTCCAGCTAAAGGTAGTTCCAGCCATCCAGGGTTAGTTTCTGTATAATCTGAACTGTAGGGACCTAAGAATGAGTTCTAGCCAGTCATGGTAAACGAGCCATCAGGGTTCGAGCCATTGAAGTTCTACGGTATTCTTTTCCTTTGATTGACAGTTCACTACTGTTTACTACCCTTTTTCTTCCTGTTGCTTATTAGAATTCCTTTCTTCAGTCTGCTTTGGAAAAGACATTCTGCAAATCAGTGAACTTACCATACTAATCCTATTAACCGCCCCAGGGGTGTTGAAGTTTATTGAGAGCTGAAAGTGTACTAAAGTGTAGTAAATTAGCCACTGCCAAAGTGCCTATAATAAACAGATAAACAGTATTAAGGTGAAAGGGTTTACTTTCAGAGGAAGCAACGCCTATTATTGTCTCCCTTCTCAGCTTATCAGTGGGGATGGCATCACAGGCTGGGGGGGGGTCAACCTTTAACGAAAAGAATTTCCTCCTCTAGGAGCAGATTCTTTCCTTTAAGAGTAGAGCCCATTTTAAAGGGCTACCTCATCCAAAGAAGCAAAATAGGAGTTCATGGAACATTATTTTCAGAAAAGAGGCAGGGGGCGTTTATTAGAGCAGGGTCTTTTACTAGGAATAATACGGTACCTTGAGGTGAATGCTTATACTTTCATGGAAAGCATTTCTGCCATTTTTATCTCACTTCTCAATGTCGGTCAACTTTTAAAGGAAATACTTTGCTTAACTAGGAGCAGATACTTTACTTTAAGAGCAGACCCCATTTAGGAGGGGCTTCTTGTCCAGGGTAGCAAATAACATTATTTACTATAAATTGGGTATTTAGTTTAATATCCCATAGCTTTGTTTAACCCCTTTAGCATTCTAATTTTCTTATTTGTCTGTGTTCTGCCTTCATACAGGTTTGCAAGGTTTAACAGGCAAGTATTCCTTCTCACTCACAAACTTACATCTTAAATTCACGGTTTCACATAAGAGTCCATATCCCTAAAGCTCACAGTTTCACATAAGAGTCCATATCCCTAAACTCACAGTTTCACATAAATTACATATCTAGAGTTCAACTTAACTCACAGTCTCCCATTGTAGACTTGCTGTCACACTAAGTTATTAGTAGTAAAACATGCATAATGGTATTTTATGCAATTTTAATGCAAAACTATATTAAATCCATTTATGCCTAGCATTCCTTAAAAGGGACATTAATTGAGCCACGACACGAGAAAAAGCAAAAAACTGGTTGTGTGTCCAACTTGACTCAGATCAGCCTGGGCGTCCACCCAGTCTGATCAGTCTTTGCTGTCCCCATGGAGGTAGCTTAGACCCTTAGCTACCCTTTAGGGGAAAAAGTCTGATCAGACTGGGCAAATGCCCCGTGCTGATCTGAGTCTGCGCTGGGGGCACAATCACCTTGTTGGTTTTCTCATGTCGCGGCTTAATTTAGCAAACACGACCCAGATCAGATGCCACAGAATGTGGCTTCTGATCAGGGTCTACACTATTTGCATAAAATTTACAGCTATTTCTATAAAAATGGTGACAAATAAATTCACTTGACACCCCTAACATAATGAATAGATGCATCTAATTTCTAAGGATAGATGAGTCCACTACACATAAATAGGTTAAAGGTTGTTATCTAGAGTTTCAAATGCATTTTAAGTTTTAGATATTTTTAGCTCACCTGAGCCAAAGGCTCACAGGTGAGCTTATAGTATAGGCAGGCATCCGTCGTCCGTCTGTCGTCCGTCCGTCCGTCGTCCGTCAACATTTTCAAACGACATCTCCTCTGAAACTACAAGGCCCATTGTTACCAAATTTCATATATACATGTATAGCAGGGGGAACCAATAGTACTGTTTTTTTTATCCAAATCGCTTCAGAACTTTGGTTGCTATGGCAACTTAAAGTTGCCATTGCTTTGTATGGGAAAAATTGAAAATTTGCATTTAATGCTATGTCACTGGAGATATTTTGACATAACTTTTACAGAAATGTTCCTTGAGTAGTCCTCTATCAACCACATGAAATTTATGTAAATTGCACAATTTGGCTGGTTGCCATGGCAACCGAATAGTTAAAAATAGAAAAGATATTCAAAAAAAATCTCCTCAGAAACTATTCAACCAATAAAGCTCAAACTTCACAGAAAGGATCTAGGTACTATTAGGGCTTCTACGTTTACACGGGTAAACGGTAACGTTTCGTGTATATGTTCTAAACGTTTACAAAATTCACACATCGTTTAACCGAACCTGAACACCCGGTAAACCACCAACAAATTATAATATCTTACACAGTCGTCAGAAGTCAATCTTAATGTACTTGACGGTGTCCTCGGAAACGTCTATTAAAATCTTTATTTTCTAACTTCTGTGTACCTTAACGCAAAGCATGACATGTACACGTTTTGCCAGAAAATTGTTACGTCATAATCGGCAGCTAATTTTATAAGATACAGATCAAAGGCAAGGTAATGTCTGCCGACAACAGTTACGACACGTGTTGTGCAATAAAAAAATTAGGACTACCTCGGTACCTGTGTTTCTAAGCTTACCGCGAAGGTGAGATAATTGCAGCTTAAATTTTGACAGTAATTATCAATTAACAGGATAATTAAGTCCGATGTTTTATAAATCGAGTCCATGTAATTATCAAATACGGTCAAAATAATTGCTGTCATCGGAAATTGGTTAATAGTAAATACGTTTTTTTTTCAATACAGTCGGTTACTGTAAACTTGGAGTTGACCCCCGAAAATGAAAGCCCATTATTGGATGACACAGTTTGGTAACATAATTATAATTATAAAGGTATGGGGGGCTTCTCATAGATGTCCGATACTAAGAATAAGATTTCAACGGTAATGGTCGTTTTAACGGAATCGTTTCGTTTTCTAGTGCTCGTGTAAACGTTTACAATATTTTGTAAACGTAGAAGCCCTAGGTACTATCCTTTATAAAAATACTGTTTTTCTTGGCAATTGCTCTAGCAGTTTGGTTGCTATGGCAACTTAAAGTTGCCATTGACTTATATTGGGAAAATTGAAAATTTGCTATGCCACTGCAGATATTTTGACATAACTTTTACAGAAATGTTCCTTGAATAGTCCTCTATCAACCACATGAAATTTATATGAATTGCACAATTTGACTGGTTGCCATGGCAACTGAATAGTTATAAATAGAAAAGATATTTAAAAATCATCTCCTCAGAAACTATGCGACCAATAAAGCTCAAACATCACAGAAAGGATCTTGGTACTACCCTCTATAAAAATACTGTTTTTCTTTGCAATTGCTTCAGCAGTTTGGTTGCTATAGCAACTTAAAGTTGCCATTGACTTATAATGGGAAAATTGAAAATTTGCATTTATTGCTGTTCGACTGCAGATATTGGGACAAAACTTTTATAGAAATATTCCTTAAGTAATCCCCAACCAGCCATATTGAATTTATGCAAATTGCACAATTTGGCTGGTTGCCATGGCAACCGAATGGTTAAAAATAGAAAAAATATTAAAATATCATTTTTGCAGAAACTATGTGGCCGATAAAGCTCAAACTTACAGAACGGATCTTTGTACAAGCCTTTATAGAATTACTGTTTTTTTGTGGCAATTGCTTCAGCAGTTAGGTTGGTATGGCAACTTATAGTTTCCATTGAAATATAATGGGATAAATGGACAGCTGCAATTTTTGCTATCTCCCTGCAGTTATTTTGGATTTTTTTATCTACAGAAATGTTGCTTGAGTAGTCCTCTATGATTTGTATTAATTTTGTCCAAATCGCTGTGTTTGATTTGTTGCCATGGCAATATTAAGGAAATATTTTCGAAAAAATATTCATAAATCTTTTCCTCAAAAACCATATGGGGGGATGAAGCTGATTCTTTGCATACATGTTCATGACATTAGCCACTACGTAAATATTGTTTTTTATCATTGTTGCCCACAGTGTTTCATTGCTATGGCATTTTAAAATTTCCATAGACTTGTATTGGGAAAAGTGCAAATTGGCATTTATTTCTGTGTTACTGCAATATTTAGGCAAAAAGTTTTACAAACATTTTTTTTTATTGTAACTTCATCAAACTTGCTAATATTTACTAGGACAAGCATAATAACTCAGTCAAAGTTGAAATTAGGCCAAATTGTACAATTTACTTCAGTGTTTCTTACTCTTGAGTGCTAAGGATGAATGGACTCAGGTGAGCTACAAAATTGTCAGATATTGCACACTTATGGACTTGTGACAAAACTATTTATAGTCCAGGAATTTCAACATGTTGTTTGAGCAAAAATAATAAACAAGAAAAATAAAGATTTTCAACAAAGTCTGGCAATTTTCTAAGCAGCAACAGATTCAGAAAAATAAAAGTATTTAAATTCTATGCTAAAGCAGAGAAAGAGGAAATATTTTTAACAGAATTGGTATTGGAAATTCAGATTACACCCTTAAAGAAGTACTGTGAATCAGAATGGTGAATGTGGAAATGCAAATATCATTTTGTACTTCAATAAATTTCTTCTAACTTTGATTTATACACAGAAATATGTAGATAATAAATTAATTTTAAAGTTAGAATCTTATTTCAAACATAACAGGTTTTCAGGTGTTTTAAAATAAATATATTAATTGAAGGAATGAATAATAAATAAATAGAGATAAATAAATAAATAAAACATGTAGTTTTTTTTCCGTATTAATCTATATCACATTTTGTATATCAATATGGATATCTCTCTAGATGGATTTTCCTGTGTTGGTTAGTATATGAGCAAGACTTGTCAATTTTTCACGAGTTGTTTTCTTACTTCTTCACTCTATTAATGAGTAAAGTGTGGGTAAAGGTCTTACACACTGGGTTAGGGCTCTTGAATAAAATTTTGACTTGACTTTAAAAGCACAAAGGACCTCATCTAAATGTTGTATGGTGAGTTAGGGAGATTTTGCATCTTTTAGTGTTTCATGAGAGTTTGGTCTCAGTGTGTGATAAGTGAGATTTTTATGTGTTATGTGAGATTTTTGTCCCAAATGAGTTTAGTGAGATGCTGGATTCTTACATTGTGAATATAACGAGATGTAGTCAGTGAGTAATAGTCTGAATTGAGTGATTAAGAGTATTGCAATATGAATTTAATAAATGTCTCGTAGTCTGAGTTTATTGAGATGATATTAAGTGAGGTGTTCTTATGGTATGAGTGAAGTGAGATAGTGTGATTCTGCATTCAAGAGATATTAAAGTCTTTAAGAGGTTTTGTGAGTTTTGATGTTACTAAGTTTGTAGTATGTGAGATTTTTTATTTGAGATATTGTCTCAGTATGAGTTCAGTGAGATTTGGTCTCATACTATGTATTTAATGAGATGTATTTTCCCACTGAATTCAGTGAGATTTTGGTGAGTTTTAGTATGTGATATATGACATGTATGAAAGAAAAAATATATGAGCCACAACACGAGAAAACCAACAAAGTGGTGCACACAGCGCAGACTCAGATCAGCCTGGGCATCAACAAAGTCTGATCAGACGCTTTGCTAAGTGCTTAAAGGGTAGCTAAGGGTTTAAGCTACCTTTATGCGGACAGCAAAGACTCTGATCAGACTGGGGGATGCTCATGCTGATCTGAGTCTGCGCTGGCCGCACAACCACTTTGTTGGTTTTCTCGTGTAGCAGCTCAATACAATAGAAATTCCAGACTCTTATAATTCAAAATACTGTATAATTGGAAGTCATTTTGAAGTCCGGATTTGAAGAAATGCACACACAAATGGAATGGTTGTGCAAATGTGAAGGAAAAGATTTTTTTTCAGCATTTTTGATTGTTAGAATTGAAACAGTACAGCTCTAGCAGTGAATTGTAGAATAATAATTGACTGTTAGTACAGCTCTTGCAGTGAACTGTAGAATAATAATTGACTGTTTGTCAGTCAATAGTCATGATGCTTTGGCTTGTGATATGATTGACTTTACAACTGACCTGGCAATCCACGCTTATGAATTAACATCTTCTTTACAACAAACCTCTAAATGGTGAATTCACTGCAAGATCTAATCTCTATCTTAACACTTAAAGTATCGAAAATTGGAAAAATTTTAAGTTTAATCGCAAAGATGGCTCATGATGAGCCACCTTATCTGGATCTACACTGTTTGCCCACTAGTCTTTGAATTCTCATTATGATACAGCATAGACGAAACTTTTTTTTTTCAAATTTTGCAGGCAGAAATTTTTTGTATGTTTTTTTGACACTTTTTGGGTTTATCAAAATGTAAAGGACTCTATTATGGAAAATGTAACTGGTCGCACTTATTTATGGATGGGCCTGCACATCTCTTTGTGTGTGTTTGTGGGATAACATGCTAAGTGGGCAGTGGCCTCTGATCATAACGATTTATGTCTGATAAATGGGCTGCGTTCCATTCCCACCTGGAAATTAGAAATCAAGCTTCTGGAAATACGAGCCGCGACGCGACAAAACCAACAATGTGGTTGTGCGCCCAGCGCAGACTCAGATCAGCCTGGGCATCCACCTGTTTTGATCAGAGTCTTTGTTAAATGTTCAAAGGATAGCTAAGGGTCAAAGCTACCTCCATGCGGACAGCGAAGGCTCTGATCAGACTGGGCGGATGCCCAGGCTGATCTGAGTCTGCGCGGGGCGCACAACCACATTGTTGATTTTGTCGTGTCGCGGCTCAAATACAGTCAAGGACCAAAAGTAATTCCACAAACTCCATTTTTGCCATTAGCGTCAATGGAAACTAGTTGTTTTCAAAATTTTCATTAACAAATCTGACAAGCTGTATCTTAATACTGAGCCGGCAGAAATTAGTTCTGGAAACAGTATTTATATTGAATTATTTATTTCACTTTTCAATCATAGTAATAATTTTATTCTTGGCATACGAGAACTATCAAAATCAAAATTTTCTTGTACTGATCATGTAAATGCACTTAAGTCTATATGGGAAAATATTTTTGTGGAATTACTTTTGGTCCTTGACTGTAGTTAATCAAAATATAACAATTCTATGAAAGCATAATTATTTGTGCACAACTTTTGCATGGAAGTAAAAGAGCTTATGAACTTACCACAAAACCTTTGAAGAGGGCTAAACAGCAATTTTCTGATGCACTGGTATTTTTAGCTCACCTGAGCCAGCGGCTCCTGGGGAGCTTATAGGATGGTAAGGCTCCGTCGTCCGTCGTCCGTCCGTCCGTCCACAATTTCAAACGACTTCTCCTCTGAAACCGCTGGGCCAATTGTAACCAAATTTCATATATAGCCTCTAGGGGACTTAGGAACGAAAAGTTGTTCAAACGGTCCTGGTCACATGACCAACATGGCCGCCACGCCCATATATGGTAAAAACCTAGAAAAATCTTCTTCTCCAGAACCAATTGGCCGATGGCCTTGAAACTTGGTATGTAGCATCGGGTACGCGAGTACTACCAAGATTGTTCAAATTATGACCTTGAGTTGACCTTGACCTTTTTTACGGTAAGGTCAAATTTGCATTCTGTAGCTTTTATATGGGAAAATGCTAGAACATAAGATTTCTTGAAAACTGTTGAAGATTTAGACCTAAAACTTGGTATATTCAGTCATCTGAATGAGTACACAAAAATTTATGCATACAAGAGGTCAAGGTCATCGTTTGACCTTTGACCCTGGTCTCTCATATTTTGACAATTTCACACATCTCCTCAAAAGCCACTGGGCCAATTGTAACCAAATTTCATACAGAGCCTCTAGGGGGTAGGGGAACGAAAATTTGTTCAAATGGAGTGGGTCACATGACCAGCATGGCTGCCACGCCCATATACGGTAAAAACCAAGAAAAATCTTCTTCTCCAGAACCAATAGGCCAATGGCCTTGAAACTTGGTATGTAGCATCAAGTACACAAGTACTACCAAGGTTGTTGAAATTATGACATTGGGTTGACCTTGACCTTTTTTACGGTAAGGTCAAATTTGCTTTCTCTAGCCTTTATATGGGAAAATGCCAGAACATAAGATTTCTTGGAAACTGTTGAAGATTTTTACCTGAAAATTAGTATATACTGTCACCGTAATAAATACATGAAAATTAATGCATACAAGAGGTCAAGGTCATTGTTTGACCTTTGACCCTGGTCGCTCATATTTTGAAAATTTCACTTATCTCCTCAAAAGCCACTGGGCCAATTGTAACCAAATTTCATATGTAGCCTCAAGAGGTGAGGGAACGAAAATTTGTTAAAAGGTCCTAGTCACATGATCAACATGGCCACCATGCCCATATATGGTAAAAACCTAGAAAAATCTTCTTCTCCAGAACCAATAGGCCGATGGCCTTGAAACTTGGTATGTAGCATCAGGTACTTGAGTACTATCAAGATTGTTCAAATTATGACCTTGGGTTGACCTTGACCTTTTTTACGGTAAGTCAAATTTGCTTTTTGTAGCTTGTATATGGGAAAATGCTAGAATATAAGATTTCTTGGAAACTGTTGAAGATTTAGACCTGAAAATTGATATATACAGTTATCTTAAAGAGTACATGAAAATTTATATGTACAAGAGGTCAAGGTCATTCTTTGACCTTAGACCCTGGTCTCTCATAGTGTGACAATTCCACACATCTCCTCAAAAGCCACTGGGCCAATTGTAACCAAATTTCATACAGAGCCTCTAGGGGCCGAGGGAACGAAAATTTGTTCAAACAGTCTTGGTCACATGACCAACATGGCCGCCATGCCCATATGTGGCAAAAACCTTTACAAATCTCCTTCTCAAGAACCAAGTGATCGATGGCCTTGAAACTTGGTATATAGCATCAGGTACTTGAGTACTATCAAGATTGTTCAAACGATGACCTTGGGCTGACCTTGACCTTTTTAAGGCAAAGTCAAGTATGGGATAATGGTAGAACATAAGAGTTCATGGCAAGTTTTGAAGATTTTGGCCTCAAAATTGGTATATACAGTTGTCTTAGTACATGAAAGATTTGCGGGTACAAGAAGTCAAGGTCATCTTTTGACCTCTGACCCATGTCTCTCATATTTTGACAATTTAAGATGTCTCCTCAAAAGCCACAGGGCTAATTGTAACCAAATATCATACACAGCCTCCAGGGGCTGATGGAACAAAATTTATCAAGTGGTCTAGGTCACATGACCTACATGGCCACCATACTCAGGTGAGCGGTTCAGGGCCTCATGGCCCTCTTGTTCAAATCAGGACATCTTTCTGGCAGTGTGGCAGAGTCAAATCATGCATACATTAAAATTCCTTTTAAATGATTAACAAAGGCCTTATTTTGGTTTGCTTGTAATTGATTTTAAAATACCTTATTAGAGGAAGTATGCCCATAGGAAATAGCATGCTTTCCATTGATTTTTAGCTCACCTGTCAAGGTGAGCTTATAGTATAGACTTGGTCCGTCGTCCGTCGTCGTCGGCGTCGGCGTTCACAATTTTAAACATCTTCTTCTCAGAAACCACTGGGTGGATTGAAGCCAAATTTCATATGGAGCCTTAACAGGATGGGGGAACGAAAGTTTATATATTTGGTCCAGGTCACATGACAAGATGGCCGCCACACCCATATATGGTAAAAACCCTTCAAAAATCTTCTTTTCCAGAACCAAAAGGCCTATAACCTTGAAACTTGGTATGTAGCATCGGGCATGCGGGCCCATCATAATTTATATAAATCATGACCTTGTGATGACCTTGACCTAATTTACGGCATAGTCAACTTTGGTACGTTAGGCTTTTATATTGGAAAACGCTTAAACAGTGGATTTCTCAGAAACTATTTAAGTCTAAGGTACAATACTTGGTATACATGGTCAACTAAATGACCAGATGAAGATATTATGTCACTAAAGGTCAAGGTCATTCCGTCGGACCATCCGTCGTCAAGATTTTCAAACAACTTCTCCTCTGAAACCACTAGGCCGATTGAAGCCAAATTTCACATGGAGTCTCAGTGGGATGGGGGAACGAAAGTTTATACCCGGGGTCTGGGTCACATGACCAAGATGGCCGCCATGCCCACATATGGTAAAATCCCTTCAAAAATCTTCTTCTCCAGAACCAAAAGGCCTATGACCTTGAAACTTGGTATGTAGCATCGGGCATGCAGGCCCATCTTAGTTTATACAAATCATGACCTTGCGTTGACCTTGACCTAATTTACGGGATGGTCAACTTTGGTCTGTTAGGCTTTTATATTGGAAAACGCTTAAACAGTGGATTTCCCAGAAACTATTTAAGTCTAAGGTACAATACTTGGTATACATGGTCGACTAAATGACCAGATGAAGATATTATGTCACTAAAGGTCAAGGTCATTCCGTCAGACCATCCGTCGTCAAGATTTTCAAACATCTTCTCCTCTGAAACCACTGAGCCGATTAAAGCCAAATTTCATATTGAGTCTCAGTGGGATAGGGGAACGAAATTTTATACCTGGGGTACGGGTCACATGACCAAGATGGCCACCATGCCCATATATGGTAAAAACCCTTCAAAAAACTTCTTCTCCAGAACCAAAAGGCCTATGACCTTGAACTTTGGTATGTAGCATCGGGCTTGCGGGCCCATCATATTTTATACAAATCATGACCTTGCGTTGACCTTGACCTAATTTATGACATGGTCAACTTTGGTACGTTAGGCTTTTATATGTGAAAACGCTTTAACAGTGGATTTCTCAGAAACTATTTAAGTATTAGGTACAATACTTGGTATACATGGTCAACTAAATGACCAGATGAAGATATTATGTCACTAAAGGTCAAGGTCATTCCGTCGGACCATCCGTCGTCAAGATTTTCAAACATCTTCTCCTCTGAAACCACTAGGCCGATTGAAGCCAAATTTCATATGGAGTCTCAGTGGGATGGGGGAACGAAAGTTTATACCCGGGGTCTGGGTCCCATGACCAAGATGGCCATCATGCCCATATATGGTAAAAACCCTTCGAAAATCTTCTTCTCTAGAACCAAAAGGCCTATGACCTTGAAACTTGGTATGTAGCATCGGGCATGCTGGCCCATCATAGTTTATACAAATGATGACCATGTGTTGACCTTGAATTAATTTACGACATGGTCAACTTTGGTATGTTAGGCTTTTATATGGGAAAACGCTTATACAGTGGATTTCTCAGAAACTATTTAAGTCTTAGGTACAATACATGGTATATATGGTCAACTAAATGACCAGATGAAGATATTATGTCACTGAAAGGTCAAGGTCATTTTGTCGGTCTGTCCGTCATCAAGATTTTCAAAACATCTACTCCTCTGAAACCACTGGTCTGATTGAAGTGAAATTTCATATGGAGTCTAAGTGTGATCAGGGAATAAAAGTTTGTTCTCTTGGTCTTGACCAAGATGGCCGCCATGCCCATATATGGTAAAACCCCTTCAAAATCTTCTTCTCCAGAACCAAAAGGTGTATGACCTTGAAACTTGGTATGTAGCTTTGGGCACTCAAGCCCATCATAGTTTATACAAATGATCGTGCGTTGACCTTGACCTAATTTATGACACTGTCAACTTTGGTACACTATGTAGGCTTTTATATGGGAAAATGCTTAAACAGTGGATTTTTCAGAAACTATTTAAGTCTAAGGTGCAATATTTGGTATATATGGTTGACTAAATGACCAGATGAAGATATTTTGTCGTTAAAGGTCAAGGTCATTCTTTGACTTTTGTACAAGGTCATTGAGATTCTGTCACCCGTCAACATTTTCAAACATCTTATCAGAGGCCACTAGGGTCAGTTGAAGCCATATTTCATATGGAGCTTCACCGGCTTAAAGGAACCATAGTTTGTTCAGATGGTCTTAGTAACTTGTTAAAGGACTTCTCCTCTGAAACTACTGGGCCAATTTTAATTAAATTTCATAAACAGCCTTCAGGCAAAGCGGGAAAGAAACTTCATATATTTGATCAAGATCATATGACCAAGATGGCCACCATGCCCATATATGGCAAAACCCTTAAAAAATCTTCTTCTCCAGAACCACTGGGCCATTTGCCTTGAAACTTGGTATGTAGCATCTGGAACTCTAGTACTACTAAGTTTATATAAATGATGAACTTGGATTGACCTTGACCTGTTTTGCCACAAGGTCAAATTTGGGCTCTAATGCTTTTGAGTGGGAAAAGCTAAAACAAAAGTGCATTTTTGTGTTGCTGTTGTGCTCTGTGATATGGAAATGCAGACAATTTGAACCCCTAGGAATTCTAGGGGTCAAGATTGTTCAGTGACCTTGGCTTAAGGTAATTTGTCTGTAATTTGTCAACATTTTTAAAGGACTTTTCCTCTGAAACTACAGAACCAATTTCAATTAAATTTCATATGCAGCCTTCAGGCAAAGTGGGAAAAAAAAATCATATATTCTGTCCAGGTCATATGACCAAGATGGCCACTGTGGCCATATATGGCAAAAACCTTGAAAAATCTTCTTCTCCAGAACCACTGGGCCATTTGCCTTGAAACTTGGTATGTAGCATCTGGGACTGTAGTACTACCAATTTTATATAAATTGAGCATATACTGACAGGTGAGCGATCGTTGCCCTTGGGCGACTTGTTCACTTTTCCCATGGGCAAATGCCCTGCCCATGTTCAAAAGATTTGGCTTTATTTGCCATGATCATAATTTGTGGCCATGGGGAAAAAATATTTTCCAATATAATTACTTATGACCATAGTTTACTGCATCCACCATGTACTTTCCATGCATGAGGGGGTATGTGGGAGGTGGGTGGGTGGAGAGGGGTGGGGGGGGGGGGGGGGGGGGGGTTGATAGCAAGGAAAATGTACTTTTGCATCATGTACTATGTGGTGAGCAAGTGTGTGTGGGGGGTGATTTTATGCCAGACCAGTAGGGACTGGCAGTGCCATGGTTTTAAGTGCAGAGATAAAACGCAGGACCCAGGACCCAATTTCTTGCTTCTAGCGGGACTCTATTGGACAAAAATCAAAGTCCCAGCTATTTACCATGGGCGGGTTGGGCAACAATTACAGATGACTTTATACATGATATAAAACTGTTGACTTATATAAATACAGTGTTTGACTCTTATATTTCTTAACAGACCACCAGAGTAAAATTACAGATGATGACATAGATGTGAAGGGTGTTGGAGTAATCAAACCTGAAAAAGTTGATAACCAGTCTGATGGAGGCTCCGTATGTACATCTAATGTTTTTGACTCCCTTCCCAGCGGGCACATGACGTCGAAATGACGTTGCACTGACGTCGATGCGACATCACGTCGCATTGATGTCAGTATGACGTCATTTCGACGTAATGTGCCTGCTGGGTTGCTTCTAGTAGAAAGTGAGACACATGTATTGCTTTTCTGGCAGCAGCATTGGCATCCTTTGTTTCTGTGATAAATGAGAGATGAGACGTACCATAATAAACCTAAATTTCAGCCATGAAAGTTGGACAACTATTGTTCGAAAATTCTTAGAGAGTGGGTTTTACTTACGTTAATGCATCCAAATGGTGCTTAGTGTATGGCAAATGTTGTAGACCCTGATCAAACTGCTCCTTCAGGAGCAGTTTGATCTGGGCCTACAATGTTTGCTCAGACCTGTCTGTCTGAATATTTAGGGTCATTATGGTATTGTGCAGAATTCTTGTTACTCCAAATATTAAGCTGGACATGCTTCAGTAGATTGTATGGGCCCAGATCAGATTACTCTTGAAAGAATACGCGCCTTTCTCAGTTTATGTGCCTGATAAAGAATAAAGTTTGAAGCAAAATATCATGTTCAGCCAGTGCTCTTAACTTTATTAAAATAGCAGCAATTAGTTGTTGCAAACTTTCTTCCTTATAAGCCCACATTTGAAAGAATTATTCTGTATGAAAGGAAACAGGTTGTTGGTTTCAAGCGTATTTCAAAGAAACAATGGTTGAAGTATCAGAGAAAAGTGGCTTCGAGTCACAGAAGGATGGAGAAGCTTTGTTAGTGAAACCTTAAGATTCTATAGCATCTTCAGCTTTTCTTAACAAAGGGATATAAACAGGTAAAAATATGTGTGCTTATAAACATATACTTGAGAAATGCCCATGATATGAGCCGTGGCACGAGAAAACCAACAAAGTGGCTGTGCGCCCAACGTACACTCAGATCAGCCTGGGCATCTCCCAGACCGACCGGACTCTTCGCTAAGCGCTTAAAAGGAGCTTAGGGTCTAAGCTACCTCCATGCGGACAACGAAGACTCTGATCAGACTGGGCGGATGCCCAGGCTGAACTGAGTCTGCGTTGGGCGCACAACCACTTTGTTGGTTTTGTCGTGTCGCGGCTCATATGTGCTTACAGTGAGCTAATTAAGTCAAATGTGGTAGTATGGCTTTAGCAAACAAATTGAGCAAAAATTAATGTTGAATATGTTACCATTGACAAACCTGTCTCATAAAAAACCATTGAGCCATCAAAATTGATTACATCAGTCGCAGTCTTAGTAATTCATTACTGACCGTTCCAAGGCGGTAGTTCTGTTGTGGTTCTTTGTTGCCTGTTTTTGGTGTCAGAGTTTCTGTGATGTTTTACCTTATGTATGTTATTATTATTTTTGGTTCGGTTTGGGTTGCTGAGTGGCCACCTTTTGGGAACAAGCTGCTCACTCGGTTGGCCATATGTTCTCTGTATCTTGATTATTTGTAATCTTAGTTGTTTCCAACTATGGTTTGAGGGCTGGATTTGGATTTGGATTGTTTCAGTTCCTGGTCTTTGCATACTTTTTACTGTTAACCCAGTTACTGCATTTCAAATGTGGTATGTATTGGTGTCTGATTCTTTGCACATTTTTAGTATAATATTTTGCACTGATACTGGTCTGGGAGTTCCACACTATAACCACACCATCCATTGACCATGAGATCAAAGTCTTTCAGATTTTTCCTCTAGTTTAATCTTTAGTAGGCAAAAACTAGGGAATAGATCCATCTTTATAAAATGGATCTAGATTTTTGGGATTGTTTTGGAAAGGAATATATCCATTTTAGAGATGGAAAAACACTTTTTATAGCCAAATAAAACACGGAATAATGATAAAGTTTTCTTTTTTGTAGTTACAGACCCCAGACCAGGATATGCTACCGGCTCCAACTCCGGTTCCCCTCGCTGAGCTGGCTCCCTTACCATCACAAGATGAGCTCTTCGGTAAGTTGAGGTGTATGAATACACAACCATGTTTTTCAGAGGGAGACAACTTTTATGACATCCTGTTTGGATGACAAAAGCAACCAAAAGGGTGTCAGATCTTAAAGAAAAGAATCTGCTCCTAGAGGAGCAGATTCTTTCCTTTAAGAACTGCCACCCTTTGAGAAGGGTTAATTGGTTGTTTTGGGTTTAACAGCTCTTTGAGACAGTATTTCAGTCTGTATCGAGCCATCTTCCAGAGAGAGGGAGAAAGAAAAGAGAAATGATAGACAAGAGAAAAAAGTCCAAACAAACCCCACCCACACCTACTGCAAGCACAGTAGGCCCTTGCTCCACTATTATCCCAAAAGGAGGCAACTCTGAAAGTATATTTAGTCACCTATCAAGTCCTACTTATATCACATTTATTCTTTCTCTTTGTGCCACAGGGAGCACCTGGCCTAGTGGATTGAGTGTTTGTCTTTCAAGCAGTGGGCATGGGCTTGACTCCCATGGGTGCCACATGGTTGATCATTTTTTTCAATTCAGTAGACTAGGAAATCTCAATATTAGAAAAAGTGGACAAAAACTATATCAGATTGTGAATTCAAAAGTAAACAACATAAATCCAGATCCAGTGAATGAAACTGAATAGAAATATGCATATCACCACAGTGCACTCAGCCAAGTTCATCAGAATGGCCCCGCATATATGAATTATTGCTTTTTAAAATCCAAGAGCTCAGTGAATCATATTTTACAAAACATATATAAACTGTAAACGAATTAGAGCCACTTTGGCAAGAATATACATAACTTCAGCAAATTTGCTTATCATTTCTAGCACTTGAAGTTTTAATTTAGGTTTTTCTACATTCACAATATGGTATACATTCATTATTTTCACAGGAAATATTAACCAACTCAAGATGGAGTATGAGAAAGATACAGCTGAATTCATCAAGACTCAAGAACTGAACAAAGCAAGAATGGAGCAGGGACTGCAGGCCAAACTTCAGGCTCGTCGGCATAAGAAGAATATGTAGTGAAGTATCAAGGGAAGCAATGTCTACAGTTATTCTCATGGAATATTACTTTAGAGACCTTTTTAATTCAAAATTTTGAGATTATAAAGTCATTTTGGTGAAAATATTTTGTTGACATGAGATAACTGTTTAAATGTTGGCTTAGGAAAAATAGGTTGATGTAGGAAATATTATATTTTGGCATTGATATTGAAAAAGGAAATCTTTCAGGTTTTGTGGAGAAATATATTCATACAACAGAATTATTCAAGACTCCAGTCAGAGCTGGAAGAAGCAAGGATTGAGAGGAATTTTTGGCTGGGCTATAGGCTAATCAGCATAAGAAAAATTTGTGGTGGTGATTATAATTTCCATTTTGTTTTCACCTTTTTCTCAAGTTAGGCAAAGTTTTCCCGAGTAAAAAGAGTCCTAAAGAAATGGGGTTAACAGATTTATCCTGATTAGAGCATGCTTGTTCAGAAATTCATCTATCATAATTTTCTTCAAAGGTTTCAAATTGAAAAAGTTATTGGTTTCAGAATTTCAGGTTGATACGAATATTTGTGTTCAGACAGTTTTTTCAGATAATGATAAAATATAGAACAGAACAGAAGTTTATTGGCAAATTCCAAAAGGCTATAAAGCCCATGTGGATACAATTATTTACATATGTTATGGCGAGTAGTTGACAGTGTAGACATATAATATTACAACAAAGCAACATATAAGATACATCCTGGCTATCAAAAGTTTTACGAATATGAAACCAATACATGTAATAATAACGCGGAGAAGGTGTTTTACATATAGCCGAATCCGAGACAGCAGCAAACATTATTTAGGACAGTTAATGCATGATAACACATGATTTTATACAGACAAATAATACTAGTAATATCTACACCGACGAGATTTAAGAACTTATACAGTTCACAATTTTGACATTATCATTGATGTGTACCCTATGTTCCTCGTGCATTACAGTTCAAAAATGCTTACTGGTCCCGGAGGCTTGGGGACGTGTGGCGGAAACCAATGTCCAAACAAGCACGTCCCCAACGCCGGTCCACGTAGCATTTCTGCCGAGGTACATACGGCACACATCCAGCTTGGCATGTCGTATGATATTTTCCTAGAAAACATACATATATCAATCAAATAGGCTAAATGAAAACATTATGAAAACAGAGATATTGGCAGCTGGCTGATATATTTGGCTTTATCAAACACCCACAGGAATCAAAACTTAACTTTTAACTTTAAAACACCCTATTCAATTCCTGTGGTCATGTGTGACGCTAATGTTCAGCTTCAATTTTTTACTTTTATTATTCTTCCGTATGATTTAAACCAAACATGTTGATCTTCGTGCAATTCTAAAATAATTGAACAAAACATTATTATTACTCTTTTTATTTTTTTTTTTTTTTGATTTTATTGATTTTATGATTTATTTAAACGCATTTCAAACACATACATCTCTGCATGTCAGGTTAATTTATAATGAAGATGCGGCCAGATCCGGTAACATTTTTCCGACCAGTTAGGACGGTAAACGGCTGTTTATTTTTGTATCATTTTGTTTAGGTTATAATTATGTCTTCAAAAAGATAAAACAAATGAAAAAATATCTAAAACATATCGACGGTTTAATTAATGCAAGCATAAGCGGGACCGATGTAATCTCGAAAATAACTGCCGTATGGTTAGCACTTTTTCTGTCTCTGTTTTAATACAGTTAGATTACCCTTGAAATAAATAGTTTGGTAAAAATATTGACCTGAAAAATTATTTTGATAGTCTCGATGTGTACCTGAATTGAATTCCAATTTTGAAATTTGGAAAGAAGGAAGTCGGTAGTTTTGTATTATTAATTTCGGCTTCAAAAGTAGATTTTCGTGGTACGCTTGCGTTAAAATAAGCATTATTAAACGCACTTGATTTATCTTAGTAATTAAATTCGATTAATCAAAATTCAATTTGGAAATGAGAAAGTTTTGAAATACGAAACTGTGGTGAAATTATCTACCTTTAGCCAACGTTTAAAAAACGTTACGAAAACGTTGTGTCCAGAGAGATCGTATTCAAATAAAATCACGGATAAAAGCTGTCCTTTCCCCTCTCTGTCTCTTTCAAGACTTTTGTTATCTTAAGCAGACACCTTTAGAATACCTATATTTACATAATTAAGAAGGCTCGTGTAGCTTATTTGGAATAAGTTGGTACCCATCGAATTCAAGGAAATACACATTTCAGAATAAAAAGGGGCCTTAATTATGCAATAGTCATTAAAATGGTATGAAATGTTGCCCACACATTATATCACATATTCATGATATTGCCAATGGGATACGATTATTAGGGCGGAAAAACATAACGTTGGAGCAACGTTCATAAAATGTTGACTCCAACTATACCGTAGAGCGTGGAACATGTTCAAACGTTGAAATAACGTTTACCAAACGTTGGTCTCAAACAAATTTTCATACAACCAAACACAAAAGTTGCGGAAACGTTTCTTGTTAGCTGGGTCCTTAGCGAAAGGATGATGTTTTAATGATTTAAAAAGTAACTTACCAAAGTATTGAAATTATTAAAACTTATTTATACCAAAGTTTAGTATCGCGCAGCCGATATATGCCTCTGCTATTTGAACTTTATTCTTAGCAAAAGCTACTTTTGATCCATAAACAAATATTTATATATGAACAACCTTTCAAAAACTCAAGGAATCACAATACAAATTCCGTTTAAATGGCATTTTGCACGAAAAATATTCAAAATCCTGACACCAGCACATCTCCTCCAGTAAGGCCAGAATAAGACTGCCCCATATATCTTTTCAGGTTCATTTTCGTACCTCCATTGAAGAGCAGTCGGCAAGGGAGATAACAATGTGAAAAAGGTCTATTGAGTTATGAAGAATAAAAAAATACACTACTGTTATTTGTTAGAGAAATATTTAGAGATTATATCATATATATTTATTTCATTTTAATTGAATTATGAGAAGAAAAAACAAAACACTACTATAGTTTGCAAGAGAAATATTTAGAGATTATATGAAATATATTTATTTCATTTTAATTGAATTATGAAGAATAAAAAAAATACACAAATGTTATTTGCAAGAGAACTATTTAAAGATTATAGCATATTTATTTATTTCATTTTAATTGAATTATGAGAAGAAAAAACTTAACACTGCTTTAATTTGCAAGAGAAATATTTCAAGATTATAACAATATATTTATCACATTTTTATTGACTTGTGAGTAGGAAAATATGTACATACCATGTACTGTAATAAATTGGCTGCAAGATGGGTTTATCCCTCTCCATAATAACCGCAGAAAAAAAGTCTGAAATACTGCTGTTTGATGGGTTAACTTCTTTCAAAACAGTCAACAAAAACTGAATCTTACAAGATGGATCTAAATTGTTTGGTTATTTTGTAGCGGGAAAACTTTCATTTATCATATGACGTCGCGTCTGAGAGTGTAATATAGTCATGCCTTAAAATCGATAATCCACTAGTGGATTAAATATGCAAATTACGTTGTAATGTTATACGTTGACGTCCATTAAAACGTCGCATTTTCTAATGTCAAAACCGTGACGTTTTAGTGCAAATTTTGCTAATAAATGCGATTTTAGTGTCATTATAATAAATAGAATCTTGCATTCATGCTCCTGTATTATTGAATTTATTAAACTCGTTGGGGAAAACCGATAAGATGCTCGGCAAAGCCTCGCATCTTATCTTTTCCCCCAACTCGTTTAATAAATTCAATAATGCAGGAGCACTCATGTAAGATCCTCTGTTTATAGCCAAAAATTACGATATACAGCAAAGACTGGGGTCAGCCTGTAGTGTATTTTCCATTTTCGACTCCCTGCTAAATGGGGGTCAACCTTAAGAGGAAAGAATATGCCCCCATATTAGCAAATCCTTTCCTTTAAGAATAGACCCCATTTTGGAAGGGCTACATTGTCCAGGGAAATGAAAACAGCTGAATTTGCAAACAGCATAGATCCAGATGAGGTGGCTCATAATGAGCCGCCTCATCTGGATCTACACTGTTTGCCCTCTAGTCTTTGAACTCTCAATCTGATATAGCTTGGACAAAACAGTGTTTAGAATGTTGCAGACATAAATTTTGTTGTCTGCTCATAATAAGCTGCCTCACCTGGATCTACACTGTTTGCCCTCTAGTCTTTGAATTCTCAATAGGATTGAGCTTGGACAGTTTTTTTTTTCTCTTTTGAAATTATGCAGACGTAAATTTTGTCATCTGCTTTTTTAGCACTTTAAGGGCTATCATTTTGGATCCAAAAAAATGAAGATTTGGACACAGGCTGATCAGACTCTTGGCTGTTTGTTTACACTATGATTACATCTGCTTTTTAGCTCACCTGTGGTGAGCTTATAGTATAGACTTGGTCCGTCGTCCGTCGTCGTAGTCGTCGGCGTCGTCGGCGTCGTCGTCGGCGTCCACAATTTTAAACATCTTCTTCTCAGAAACCACTGGGTGGATTGAAGCCAAATTTCATATGGAGCCTTAACAGGATGGGGGAACGAAAGTTTATATATTTGGTCCAGGTCACATGACCAAGATGGCCGCCACGCCCATATATGGTAAAAACCCTTCAAAAATCTTCTTCTCCAGAACCAAAAGGCCTATGACCTTGAAACTTGGTATATAGCATCGAGCATGCAGGCTTATCATAATTTATATAAATCGTGACCTTGTGATGACCTTGACCTAATTTATGACATGGTCAACTTTGGTACGTTAGGCTTTTATATGGGAAAACGCTTAAACGGTGGATTTCTCAGAAACTATTTAAGTCTAAGGTACAGTACTTGGTATACATGGTTGACTAAATGACCAGATGAAGATATTATGTCACTAAAGGTCAAGGTCATTCCGTCGGACCATCCGTCGTCAAGATTTTCAAACATCTTCTCCTCTGAAACCACTGGGCCGATTGAAGCCAAATTTCATATGGAGTCTCAGTGGGATGGGGGAATGAAAGTTTATATATTTGGTCCAGGTCACATGACCAAGATGGCCGCCATGCCCATATATGGTAAAAACCCTTCAAAAATCTTCTTCTCCAGAACCAAAAGGCCTATGACCTTGAAACTTGGTATGTAGCTTGGGGCATGCGGGCTTATCATATTTTATACAAATCATGATCTTGTGTTGACCTTGACCTAATTTACGGGATGGTCAACTTTGGTACGTTAGGCTTTTATATGGGAAAACGCTTATACAGTGGATTTCTCAGAAACTGTTTAAGTATTAGGTACAATACTTGGTATACATGGTCGACTAAATGACCAGATGAAGATATTATGTCACTGAAAGGTCAAGGTCATTCCGTCGGACCATCCGTCATCAAGATTTTCAAACATCTTCTCCTCTGAAACCACTGGGCCGATTGAAGCCAAATTTCATATGGAGTCTCAGTGGGATTGGGGAACGAAAGTTTATACGCGGGGTCTGGGTCACATGACCAAGATGGCCACCATGCCCATATATGGTAAAAACCCTTCAAAAATCTTCTTCTCTAGAACCAAAAGGCCTATGACCTTGAAACTTGGTATGTAGCATCGGACATGCTGGCCTATCATAGTTTATACAAATGATGACCATGTGTTGACCTTGAATTTATTGACGACATGGTCAACTTTGGTATGTTAGCCTTTTATATGGGAAAACGCTTATACAGTGGATTTCTCAGAAACTATTTAAGTCTTAGGTACAATACATGGTATATATGGTCAACTAAATAACCAGATGAAAATATTATGTCACTGAAAGGTCAAGGTCATTTTGTCGGTCTGTCCGTCATCAAGATTTTCAAAACATCTACTCCTCTGAAACCACTGGTCTGATTGAAGCGAAATTTCATATGGAGTCTAAGTGTGATCAGGGAATAAAAGTTTGTTCTCAGGGTCTTGACCAAGATGGCCGCCATGCCGTATATGGTAAAAACCCTTCAAAATCTTCTTCTCCAGAACCAAAAGGTGTATGACCTTGAAACTTGGTATGTAGCTTTGGGCACTCAAGCCCATCATAAACATTAAAATATATATCAGGACCAAGTGTCAGGTGAGCTACAGGACCATTGGTCCTCTTGTTTTGTCATGTCTGTAAAAATGTGCCACATTGGAATAAAGTCTCAAAACTAAGAAAAGTAAATGTGTCACATAGGAATAAAGTCTCAAAACTAAGAAAAATAGTTTTATTTACTGAAAGCTAATAAACAGATTTATTTACATGTGTTACACAATTCATGTTGTTTTTCAGAAATGTATGCGTATTTCATCTTTTGTGTTGTTACAAAATAACTGAAGATGTATTGGTACACCTGCTTGATTTTCCAACATTTTAACAAAGGGGAACGACTTCCATGACTTCCTGCTTGCTTACCCGGAGGACAAACCCCTTTAAAAAGAGGGCCTACACTTACAAGAAAGAATTTGCTCCTAGACAAGCAAATTCTTGCTCCTAGAGGAGCAAATTCTTTCCATTAAGAGTGGGCCTGTATTATAAAGGGAGGCAGAAACAAAAAAGCAGAGTTTCTTTCCCTGGAAGTGTACCTATTTGCCTTGCAGTAAAATGTTGTCAATTTTGACTTTAATGAAAGAGTAAATGAAGCTAGTGGATGGTAGATAAGGGGTTGGATGGTTGTGAGAAAGGGGTGTGGAGGGGGGTGTATTCTTTCCTTCCAGTATTTTGTATTTTACAGATTCTCTTATCTGATTTGAGGGTCATCCAATAAGTCCTGCAAATAACTCAGTCTCATGCAAATCATAATTATAAGTGAATCAAATGGTCTACATTCCTCCAGTACATCTTCACTACTGTCCAGTCAACAATGTCCAGGAATGTCGTGACCTTGCAAATTCTGTTGCTAGGCAACAGAAGACTGCTATTATGGAGTGCAGCAGTGACTCCTAATCACCTGTTAAAGATCCACACCTTTGAATTAATAATCCTCCTATTTGTTGGAAACGTACCTACAGTATCTCACAACTATGGTATCTAGCATTATATGTATATCATGTGTGATCTGTTCATAGCGTAATTTGATTACCCCAGCTCAGTTAATAAAAAAAGTTATCAAGTTTGCAATGCTTCTTGGATGACCCTCATAAGGTAAAGTGTGAGGATGACCCTCATAAGGTAAAGTGTGACATTTTTCTCATTTCTTCTTTAAACTTGTTTTATGTACCATTTCTATGCACTAAATGTATTGAAATGCAATATGTGACAACAGTTTGAAAAAAAAAAATAAGGGAAAAAATCCACATAATTGATGCATCTGGTTGTGGGGCCATTTATGTGGTATTGTTGCCAAAATGGCTTGTTTGATGTCATAATTGCAGGACCATTCATGTGGTATCTGGGTTCGAGGTTATAAAACTGGAGTATAATCTCAAACTCAAAATAAAGCACACTGATTGGCTGCTTCCGAGCACATGCTCGGAAGCAGCCAATCAGTGTGCTTTATTTTGAGTTTGAGAATGTACTCAAGTTTTATAACCTCTGGGCCTTTTATTTATGTTATTTATGTTCTTGTACACAGTAAATTAAAAAATACTTGAGAAATTGCTTTTGCAAAATAAGATGAATGATCCATGTTTTTCCACCATTTTTGGGGAAGGAACTTTTGTGGCTTCCTGTTTGCTTCCCAGGACAAAGAAACCCTTCCAAAGAGGGTTCACTCTCAGAGGAAAGAATTTGCACCTTAATCACTTTCAAATGAAAGAATTTACACCTTAATCACTCTCAAAGAAAAGAATTTGCACAAATTCTTTCATATAAGGGTTGACCCCCATTAAGAAGGGAGGCAACAAAAGAAAATGCCAAGTTGCTTCCCCAGAAAATACCCATTCACCATAAGTAATAGTCAAATTTCGATGAGAATAGCAAATTTAAAACTGTCTGAATATTTTTTTTTAAACTCTTAAATTTGCAAAAATATTCCTAAAGATAACTAAAATTAACCAATTTGAAACTTATTCTTTAAGTTATTTTCCGCAGATTTCATTTCTGATAGAAATATTGTGATATTTTAATCTTGCTCAAAACTTATATATGTGTACTACCTTACAAATATTGTGATATAGATTTTTTTTCATGCACTTTCTTTAGTACATGTGTCAGTCCATCTCCGTCCAGTTTATCTTTGTTTGTTCTTATATATTTATGGTTTTGTGAAGTAAATACATGGTCACACAGAAAACAGTTCTGATTTTGTCTTTGTTATTTTTGTCGCAACCTTCTTGACCCAACAGAGCAGATTAGACACAAGCAAAGTGTGCAGAGCCAGATCAGATGACTTTTAAGGTGTTTTGGGATTTTCACTGTTTGCCCAGTTAATTTTGTTTTAATTCCAAACAAATGTCCCTGTCCAAATTAACCTTCTGTCCAAATTTACCTGACTTGACCCTTCTTCAGGTCATATGGTTGAGTCCTACTGGTGACAATATTCTGTCATAACCTAAACAGCTCTTAATTGCTCAAAGTCTTTTAAAATCACCATCCAATTGTCTTGATATGACAGAAGTAATATTGAAAAGGACATCAAATCACAAGTTACTGTAATGTTCCTACATTTTGGGACACCTAAAATGATTTTCCTTTTGGAACAAATGGAAAATTAATTATTTTAGGTGTCCCAGTACTTACGCACATTACTGTACCTATCCAGTCATCAGACATATAATTTAAGGGTCCAACCATTAAGGTATGATTATGCACATTACTGTACCTATCCAGTCATCAGACAAATATTTTTGGGGTCCAACCATTAATGTATGATTACGGTACCTATCCAGTCATCAGACAATTATTTTTAGGGTCCAACCATAAACGTATGATTACACACATTATGGTACCTATCCAGTCATCAGACATTTATTTTTAGGGTCCAACCATTAATGTATGGTTACACACATTACGGTATCTATCCAGTCAACAAATATTTTCAGGGTCCAACCATTGACGTATGATTACGCGCATTACTGTATCTATCCAGTCATCAGACAAATATTTATAGGGTTCAACCATTAACGTATGATTATGCACATTACGGTATCTATCCAGTCATCATCCAAATATTTTTAGGATCCAACCATTAATGTATGATTACGCTCATTACTGTATCTATCCAGTCATCAGACAAATATTTTTAGGGTCCAACCATTGACAAATGATTACGCACATCACTGTACCTATCCAGTCATCAGACAAATATTTTTTGGGTCCAACCATTAACATATGATTACGCACATTATGGTATCTATCCAGTCATCAGACATATATTTTTAGGGTCCAACCATTAATGCATGATTACGCTCATTACTGTATCTATCCAGTCATCAGACAAATATTTATAGGGTTCAACCATTAACATATGATTACGCTCATTACTGTATCTATCCAGTCATCAGACATATAATTCAAGGGTCCAACCTTTAATGTATGATTACGCACATTACGGTATCTATCCAGTCATCAGACAAATATTTTCAGGGTCCAACCATTGACAAATGATTACGCACATCACTGTACCTATCCAGTCATCAGACAAATATTTTTAGGGTCCAACCATTAACATATGATTTCGCACATTATGGTATCTATCCAGTCATCAGACATATATTTTTAGGGTTCAACCATTAATGTATGATTACGCTCATTACTGTATCTATCCAGTCATCAGACAAATATTTATAGGGTTCAACCATTAACATATGATTACGCTCATTACTGTATCTATCCAGTCATCAGACATATAATTTAAGGGTACAACCATTAATGTATGATTACGCACATTACGGTATCTATCCAGTCATCAGACAAATATTTTCAGGGTCCAACCATTAATGTATGATTAAGCACATTACGGTAGCTATCCAGTCATCAGACAATTATTTTCAGGGTCCAACCATTAACGTATGATTACGCTCATTACGGTAGCTATCCAGTCATCAGACAAATATTTTCAGGGTCCAACCATTAAGGTATGATTACCCACATTACTTTATCTATCCAGTTATCAGACAATTATTTTAAGGGTCCAACCATTAATGTATGAGTAGGCACATTACCATACCTATCCAGTCATCAGACAAATATTTTCTAGGTCCAACCATTAACGTATGATTATGCACATTACTGTATCTATCCAGTTATCAGACAAATATTTTAAGGGTCCAACCATTAACGTATGATTACGTACATAATTGTATCTATCCTATCATCAGAAAAATATTTTCAGGAACCAACCATTAAGGTATGATTACACACATTACGGTATCTATCCATTCATCAGACAAATATTTTTAGGGTCCAACCATTAACATATGATTCAATGTTGTTGTTTCACTTCTCTTAACAATGGTCTCCAAGGGGCTTGGCAGAAAAAATCCTTGGCTGCACCTGTTGGCAATGAGTCTGTCCATTCACATAAGAGGAGCATGATATATCATTCATCTGCTGCAACATTCCACCTGATAACAGGGGGTATGATAACATAATTTGTTAACTTGTCACTGCAGAACTGCGCTTGCGTGAATGTTATCAGGCGATGCCTTTAGAAGCTATCTCTGAAGACGATTGGCTGTATACTGACATAGTCTGTGATAACAGTGTTCGATTGGTTGAATGACATCACCGACTTGTGCCATAACACATTTGTGATGTCAGCAAGTTTGAACAAAACTGCATTTGCTTTTCATTTTGTTTTGAGCCTCTTAAAGCCTTAAAAACTTCCTAATGATGCCTGATAAATGGAAAACCATGTAAGTGTCTTTTGATATCAAGTTTATCAGGCTTGACCAGAAATGCGCCGGACTCAGCATTCCTACGCTGTTTCTAGTCTCGCCTGATAAACTTGATATCAAAAGACACTAACATAGTATCCTCTATATACATACTGGGAGAGTACCATATTTATGTGGTTAAAGGATGGGTTCCTTTCCCCTCAGCTTCCAAAACAACTCCATAAAAGTTGATATGTCTTTTTAGATGGGTCTATAATAGTGTTTTAAGATTGTTTTTGAAAGAGAAATAAAGCACTAACTTATTGGCTCTAGATATAAGCTTCTCCCCAGTATGCAGTCTGTAGTTGTAAAGCTTCTCTCTAGTGTGCAGATTGTCTTTAGATGTAAAGCTTCTCTCCAGTTTGCATTTTGTTGGTCCCCTAAAGTGCTTAAGTATTGGGACACCCCAAAACCAAAAATTTTCCATTTGTCCAAATGGAAAATTTTTGGTTTTGGGGTGTCCCAATACTTAAGCACTTTAGGGTAATTGTTAATAACTCTCCACTATGCAGACTAGAGGCACCTTAACAAAATGCATACTGGAGAGAAGCTTTACATCAAGGAGACATACCGTATTTACACTTGCCACCGACTTCCCATAGGTAAACCTTTAAGAGCAACTGGCTTAATACATGTACTCCGATGAAGGACAGTTGATCATGTGACGTCGTCATCAAATGATGTCTAAGGTAAACAAACGTCTTGATTGGTCCACGTACCGTTCAATTGACTCCACGTTATGACGACAGCTGTTTCATGTAATGGCCGACCACGTGGTAACTATCTTTTCTTTGATGCATATTTTGCATATTCTACATTCAATACCATGAAAACAGCACAGGAAGGGTCTAAAAATAAAGTGTAAATGTAAGAATAAAAATTTATTTTTTCAGCGTTCATTGTGTGAAGTAGCCAGTGGTCGTCCCTAAAATTCTACAAGAAGAGCTTCGTGCTTCATGGAATTTTAGATCCGCCCACTGGCCTCATCACACGAACGCTGAAAAGTCAAATTTCAATTCTTAAATAATGCATACTGGAGAGAAGCTTCAGATCATGATAAATGCATGCAAAATAATGTTGCTTTTGTTGTTGTTGTGTTGTTGCCTTACATCCATGGCAAACAGCTATGGTCATGTGGGAACATTCAGTTAACCACACTATTCCTGGGCAGGCTTAGATCTCGTAAGTGGTAAGTGCACATACTTTCGCCAGTAACTGACAACTGCCCTTCTTGAATCAGGGGAAGGGGAAGAATCAGTCTTCATGAGAGTAAGTGGCCAGACTGGGTATCCAAAGTAGGATGTCATTTGAACAAACTTGGTAAAGAATCACTAGGCAATGCTACATACCACGTTTCAAGCATCTGCATTTAGCAATTCTGGAGAAGATTTTTAAGTATATTTTAATTTCGAACACAAAACCTCCCACCGCAGGGCCATTTTGGACCCCAGGGCCACTATTAAAACAAACTTGGTAGAGGTTCACTAGACAATATTTCAAAGCATATATCAAAGCCCTAGGCCTTGTGGTTCCAGAGAAGATGTCATTCAAAGCAAATTGTTGGATGAACGACAGACACTGACTGATCATAATAGCTCACCCTGAGCTGAGGTGAGCTAAAAATCTTCTTGGCTCAGATGCTTGAAATTTGGTTTGTAGCTTTGCCTAGTAATCATTTACCATGTATGTTGAAATGGAGGTCCCAGTGTCCAAAATGGACCTACCCTAGGGGGGTTCGGAGTTTGAACCATAGAAATAGAAAATATTCAAAAATATTCCTCAGAACCGCAAGACTCAGATGCTTGAAATTCGGTATGAAGCATTGTCTGGTAAACCTCCGTAAAGTTTATTCAAATAGTGGCCTCAGGGTCCAAAATAGCCCTGCCCCAGAGGGTCCTTAGTTTGAAGTATAGAAATACATAGAAAATACTCAAAAATCTTTTCAGAACCACATGGCTCAGATGCTGGAAATATTAAAAAAATATTCTTAGAACCACAAGGCTCAGATGCTTGAAATTTGGTATGAAGCATTGTCTGGTAAACCTCCATAAAGTTTATTCAAATGGTGGCCTCAGGGTCCAAAATGGCCCTGCCCCAGAGGGTCCTTAGTTTGAATTATAGAAATAAATAGAAAATACTCAAAAATCTTTTCAGAACCATGTGGCTCAGATGCTAGATTTGGTATTTACAGCATTGCCTAGTGGTCCTTTACTAAGTTTGTTCAAAATGTAGGTCCCATTGTCCAAAATGGCCCCACAGCAGGGAGTCCTGGGTTTGAACAATAGAAATACATAGAAAAATATTCAAAGATCTTCTTCAGAACACTAGGCTCAGATGCTTGAAATTTAGAGTGAAGCTGGAACTTTACCAAGTTCATTCAAATGGTGGCTCCAGGTTCTAAAACGGCCATGAGGCAGGAGGTTTTGGATTTGAAAATAAAATCTACTTAAAAATCTTCTTCTCTAGAACTGCCAGGATCAGATGCTTGAAATTTGGTATGTAACACTGCCTGTTTAAATGATGACCATGGGTTGACCCTGTCTTTTTTTATGGAAAGGTGGCTATTGGTATTTTGCAGAACGGAACAGATTCCTTTAAAATAACCCATATAACAGAGAATAAAATTATTGAGAATGAATGATAGGTTTGCGAAAATCAGACTTTTCCACGGTATGAATTTCACGTAGCATCTCACTTATAATTCGAGAGGAGCATGGCATACACTGTATACCATGCTTCTCTCAAATTATAAGTGAGATGATGCCATAGATCTGTTACCATAGCGACTACGGAACTACCAACTGTTGTGCTTAGTTCCTTAACAGAATGATGTCTCAATGACATCACTTTGACATCAATATGAACTCTTAGCTGCTATAGTAATAGATCTATAACATCATTGGAATTGGAGCATGGCATACAGTGTTTGCCATGCTCCGCCAATTTTTATACCCCGCCACACGTTAGTGGCGGGGTATTATGTTTTCACGTTGGCCGTCCGTTTGTCCGTCCGTCCGTAGTATGTACGTCCGTCTGTCCATCCGTCCGCACTTTGTTTCTGTTCGATAACTTAAGTATTTATCAACGGATTTCCTTCAAATTTTGCATATGCATTTGTACCAAGAATGTCTCGCTTGGGATTGTTAATGGGCAAATTTCGATAATTTCTGACAGGGTTATGGCACTTGTCAATGTACAAAAAATGGTTTCTGGCCTCTAGTTCCTTTTCTACTTGGAGTATCATGATGAAACTTCACAAATATGATCGAAGTAACAAAAGCTCTATATGAGCACAGAAATTTTATCATTGGGGATTATCTGCCCCTTCCCTGGGGCTATATACATGTATAAAATCATCAAAAATTCCATATAAAATCAGAGTTTGAAGCAATTTTTCTGAAACTTACAGCAAATGATCAGGAGTGATGAAAGCCTCCATGATGCTCAAATTTACCCCATCAGAGTTATGTCCTCCTGCCCCTGGGCTGTATACATGCATAAAATGATGATAATACCTATATAAATTCATGTGAAACAGATTTTCAGAAATTTACATCTGATGATAGAAGCAATGAAAGCTTCTTGTTGTGATTTGACCCTTAAGGGGTTATCTGCCCCTGCCCCATGACCACATGTTTAAAATCACTGAAATTGTATTTGACTAGAGTGGTCAGTGATTTATCGGAAGCTTATTGTTAGTGATCAGAGTAATGAAGTGTCCTGTCATGACAAAGAATTTTATCCATGTTCAATGGGGTTAGGCTGCCCCTGTCCTGGGGTTTTACTGAGAAAAAAATAATTCTGGAAAAATCGGTGTGTAAAAAAGGTTTTCAGTGGCAGGGTATGACGCAGTCGTTTGCGATGCTTTTATTTAATTCATAACAAACTGAAATTCTTTCAACAGAAACTTCAGATTTTCTCCTACAAATAATTATTCTCAAGTCATTTAAGTCCATGTTATACGTGAGCTTATTTGAGCATAATGCCCTAATATGGCCAATGCAGTACTTACACGCAGGTTTCCACATAAAACAGCCATAGGTAAGGAAAAGATATAAAGCAATATTGTGCTATAAATATATTTATCAACATTTTTACCACAAATTTATCACAGATCACAGTCATAGCCTAACATTATTACTGTTCTTTTTACCTTTAGTTTTTTTATGTTGCACTTATAGCTTTGCGGGTACACCGTCATGTCTTTCTCCTATGTTTTTCAAAGGAAAACAGCTTTTGTGACTTCCTGTTTGCTTCCCTAGGCAATAAAATCCTTCCACGAATCTACTCCTAAAGGAAAGAACTTGCTCCTAGGGGTATACCGCATTTGGTTATAAGAAGAGATTTTCATATCCAAAAAATCCCAAAAATCTAGATCCCTCTTGTATGATAGAAAACCCAGAGAAAACCCCCTGTTAAGGCCATATTTCACACAACTGATTTCCAGATTTTGGGTGATTTTTGAAGAGAAAGGCCATCTTGTAACCAAAAAAAGAACTGCTCAGTACATCGTTTCTGTAAACAAGAATTTTGCAGACGGTTATATCTTGCCTGTCAGCATATAGGGGAGAGCCGTCGGACGGTGACATTGCTTCCTTTATATGTCAACTGTTTGGAACTAAAACAAAAATAACTGGCCAAACAGTAAAAATCCTGATGAGACGGCTCATTATCAGCCGTCTCATCTGGATTTTCACTGTTTGCAATGGTATGTCCGAATTTACCCCCTGTCTGAAGTTACCCGACTCTACCCTAGATAAAAAACAGCTGCATCAGAAAACTCTACTAAAGTTTGCATTACCTCTGCTGATGCCGCCGGAAAAGCTATGCCTATATGTTGCTTCTGTTACTTGCAGGCAAGACCATTAACCACTTGTCATAAAATCCTGATATAACAAACACTTAGCATGTGCATCAATGGACGGATATAAAATACAAAGGCTTCATAAAAATGAATGTTAAATTGTAAATATACTCTTGAAAATAAAGGTACTTGTATCAAATAATTTTTTTATCATTATCAAATAAATGGGGATATCAAAATCCATAATATCCATTTCTGTTACCCAGCGGGCACATGACGTTGAAATGACGTCATACTGACGTAGATGTGATGTCATACATCAAATCGTCAGTACCACGTCATTTCGACGCCATGTGCCTGCTAGGTATATTACAAACCATAAAAATTCTAAGTACTGGGACAAGCATAAGTATGAATATACAGTGCAGATCCAGATCAGAATGCCCTTAAGGAGCAGTCAGATCAGAGTCTACACAATTAGCCAGTACATTTGCATCTTTTTGGATGCATTACTGCATTATAAAACTAAACTGTTCCATTTTAGTTACGGTAATTATTTCAGCTGTCCCATTTTCAGAATTTTAAGGAATGGTCCAAGTGAAAACAGGATTGCCAAAAATTTTCTGACTTTTCCCTCAGTTTTCCCTGATATTTTACCAATTTTCATACCTTTTATGCATCCAGAAGAGGAATATACTCATTAATGGTGCTAGATTCTAGGTATCACTTGGAAAAAGTGAGTTCGGAACTGTCCAACCCAATGAGAACAAACTAGAACTGTCGGACAAGCCGACTATACCCCCGCTTAACAGCTTTAGTAAAATGATGTTATTTTCATTACACCGAACATAGAGAGAACTCACTGTCAATATGTATAGCCAATATCAAATGTTCTACTAATATTTCTATGAAATACAGAATCAATATTTCACATGGTCAGAAAAAACAAGCCCCTGTCAACTCATACACCAAATATGAACCATCTACCTTCAACAGTTGCTGAGAAATCTTGTACGAAAAATTACAGTACTGAATGCATGGACAGAATGCATGGAGAGAAAAAAAAAAAAAAAAACAGGGAAGAACAAACTGGAGAAAGCTGGTTTGCAATCCCACAATACAACTTGTCCTTGTCAGTCTGTATACCAAATATGAACTTTCTATCATTATTGGTTGAGAAGATATCTTTGACCAAAAAATTGGAGTGAAAGAAAAAGGAGCAAATACAGGGAAAAACAAGCAGGAGAAGGCTTGTTCTCAATCCTAAGATACAACTTGTCGTTGTCAATCTGTATACCAAATATGAACTTTCTATCTTAAATGGTTGTGGAGATATCTTCGACGAAAAAGTGTTACGGAATTACAGAAGGACGGACGGACGAACAGATGTTCACCAGTATACCCCCCACTTTTTCAAAATACATCATCACCAACATGTATACCAAATCTGACCACTTTATCTCTCATGGTTGTGGAGAAATCTGTGACAAAAAATTTCATTATTCAACGTATGGAAAGCAAGAAAATCGGACAAATAAAGGGAAGAATAAGCCGGAGATGGCTGGTTTGCAATCCCACGATACAACATATCATCATCAACCTGTATATCAAATCTGATCATTCTAGCTTGCATGATTGTGGAGAAATTTTTGACGAAAAATTTCATTATTCAAAGTATGGAAAGAAAGAAAATCAGACAAGTAAAGGGAAGAAAAAGTCGGAGAAGGCTGGATTGTAATCCCACGATACAACACATCATTACCAACATGTATACCAAATCTGACCATTCTAGCTTGCATGATTGTGGAGAAATCTTTGACGAAAAATTTCATTATTCAAAGTATGGAAAGAAAGAAAATCGGACAAATAAAGGGAAGAATAAGCCAGAGAAGGCTGGTTTGCAATCCAACGATATAACACATCATTACCAACATGTATACCAAATATGACCATTCCAGTTTGCATGGTTGTGGAGAAATCTTTGACGAAAAATGTCATTATTCAAAGTATGGAAAGAAAGAAAATCGGACAAATAAAGGGAAGAATGAGCCGGAGAAGGCTGGTTTGCAATCCCACGATACAACACATCATCACCAACATGTATACCAAATATGATCATTCTAGCTTGCATGGTTGTGGAGAAATCTTTGACGAAAAAGTTCATTATTCAAAGTATGGAAAGAAAGAAAATCGGACAAATAAAGTGAATAATAAGCCGGAGAAGGCTGGTTTGCAATCCCACGATACAACACATCATTACCAACATGTATACCAAATATGATCATTCTAGCTTGCATGGTTGTGGAGAAATCTTTGACGAAAAATGTCATTATTCAAAGTATGGAAAGAAAGAAAATCGGACAAATAAAGGGAAGAATAAGCTGGAGAAGGCTGGTTTGCAATCCCACGATACAACACATCATTACCAACATGTATACCAAATATAATCATTCTAGCTTGCATGGTTGTGGAGAAATCTTTGACGAAAAATTAAAAGGGGACGGACGGAAGGACGGACGGAGGGACGGATGGACGGACGGAAGGACGGACGGACAGATGTAAACCAGTATACCCCCCACTTTTTCAAAGCGGGGGTATAATAATAGTTTGTGTGTTTTGTGCTGCTCCTTAATCTTGGAGAGATTTTGGCCTCCAATGATCAACAAACTTTTAAAGCATCCTTAGCATGTCAAGTTCAACTTATTTTGTCTACCACACACTAGCACAGTTATTACACAAATTTGCACACAAATATAATAGCTCTTCGTTTCCTAAGAGAGCCAGTTCTTATGTCAAACAAAATTATGAAAAGTTTGGACACATTTCCTGTGATTCGTTACCTTCCAGGCATCTCCAACTATTTGTATTTCATTTGATTTTTTCTGGGGGTAGGGGTGGGGGAGCCCTTCGACTTTGAGATAAAGTTTACAGTAGTTCATCAAATAGTTTCATATACTGTATTATCATAATACCCATGTCGCTGTAAACAATAGCACTGTATAGTTTAAAAATTCATTATCACTTTATGGTTGATATAATTTCTACATCTATATTTGTTCCTGGCGGTGTTTGTCGTAAACTTGAACTTGAACCTGGTGGGCTTCGAGATGAATCTGAAAAAGGGGATTTAACTCACAATAAACATTCTCTAAAAATTAGATCAACAGTTTACTCTGTCTACTCCATATGAGCCGGGACAGGAGAAAGCCAACAAGATGGCATGTGCACCCAGTGAAGACTCAGATCAGCCTGGGCATCCGCCCAGTCTGATCAGAGTCTTCGCTGTCCACACTGAGCTAGCTTAGGCCCTTAGCTACTCTTTAACCCCACAGCAAAGATCTGATCAGACTGTGTGCCTGGGCTGATCTGAGTCTTTGCTGGGTGCACATGCCACTTTGTTGGTTTTGTCGTGTCATGGCTCATATTCTGAATATTAAAGCAAAGCAATGAAGACAAAGACAGACTGCTATTAAGGTTAATGGGTATACCTCCATGACGCAATATCACTGAATTCTCTCTTCTGTCTATCACAATGTAAGCTCAGTCATTCTTAAATCCACATTTTTCCCTTGAATGCGCTTCGCTTTTACTTTGAAGTAGATAAAGCATTCAAATTTTCGATTCAAATGTTTGTTGAATTTAATGCAGTCAAATAAGTGAGAAATATTAATTACAATATTACCCATCCACAAAATTTTGTAAACAGTGGCCATGATTTTCTGCCACCCTTCCAGGAGTACCCAAATCTAAATGTTCTTGATCCAAATCAGAGGATCTATATAGAAATAAAACTATGCAAAAATTAAGGATAGTCTCGGCAGTTCTCAAGGTCAAAACTTTACTAAAGTTCACAAACTCTGAGATCCAACTTCGAGATTTGTTTGTATCCGGAATTTTTATACAGCACTGCAAGTACTGTCTACTGACAAGGGCTTCCCAAACATTTAGTAACTTGAAAAACACAATCCAGGCATACCAGCTGATCAATAATATGCCAATCAGAAACTTGTGTAATCTATATATTTCTTGACAGATTTTTATAGTAAACACCATTTTCTCTGTTCTGAATTCTTCTTTTTGCCCATATTATCAGATTTAAAGAAAAAAAAATCCAAAGGATTCTAAAAGGTGTTAATATCACTACTCCATGGTTAAAATTTCAAAAAGTAAACTGGTTTTCACAAAACTCCTGAAAGTGGCCAAAACTTCTGAAGGTGGCCAAACCGAAATTTTGTTTTGGTAACTTTCTGAGGAAAATTTTGGATTTGCCAATTTCAGGAGTTTTGTAATTGTTCAAATCAGTTCTTTTATTTCAAGCAGACATTGAGTAGAAGATATGTTATACAAAATGCAAGTCAAACAGCTGCTATTTTAGCTAATTTCAGAAGCTTGAATTTTTATTTTCCATGTGGGAGTGGAACTGTGCATTTACCAGGGGTGCACAAAGTGGGTGAGGTGTCCATAGATTTATGGTAAATACTGTATTGTGCCTAAAATTTCATACACCTAAAATAATCAATTTTCCATTTGTTCCAAATAGAAAATTTATTATCATAGGTGTCCCAGTTCTTAAGCACATTATGGTATATATATGCAAAACTCACAGGTAAGTTAAAACATGCCAATATCTTTGACCAATCACAGTAGAATGGCTCAACAGGCTTGAGGCCATGAAAATTAGTTCCAGCCAAGAGTAGTTCCAGTCATCCAGGGCTAGTCTCTTTATGAACTGATCTCTAGGGACCCAGGAATGAGTTCTAGCCAGGCAGGGTACACTGGCGCTCACGTATTTGTACACCAAAAACGCGTTCGTACCGCGTTGCATGCGCGTGCTGCGTGCGTATCACATAGAACCGCGCATCAGACGCGCCCTGACGCGTCTCGACGCGGATATTCATGACTTGTTCAATACGCGCACAACCGCAGATTGTACGTTGGCCTATTTAAAATAGTTTTAAGATAGCTTGAAACAATAAAACTCTTCACTGATATTAAGTTACTAAGTTCATATTGTCTCGATACTGACCGAAGCGATGCGCAGAAGGCGGGAACCATAAAGTAGTCCCACATTATCTGGGTCAATTTTTACATAACTCGTAACGTCTCGATTTCTGTATTCAATGGGACTCATTAACTACTATTTAGACTAACTCTATAATAGAACTTCTAGGCTTAGAAACTATACATGACTTCTATTTTTCTTAACTTCTAATCCCAGAAAAAACAAAAACAAAAACAAAAAAAAAATCACAACTTCTGGGCCAGTATGGACAAATCCAGGCACACGGTAACCCTCGCTAAGAATAAACTGACCAGTGAAATTTGGACCCAGACTATTATATTGAGTTGAATGTTCAAGCAGAACAATGCCACAGGGTTTAATCGATTCCGCTAATTTTCGCTTCCTGCAGAGACTGTACATCATATTTGGCTTCCGCCGAGACTGTCCGCGAGTTCTTGCTTCCTGCCGAGATTTCTGTACATGATAAATGGCTTCCTGCAGAGACTGTCCACATGATTATGCTTCCTGCCGAGGCTCTCGGCAGGAAGCAGAGTCATGTGGAAGTCTTGGCAGGAAGCCAATTTTCGAGGACAGAGGTCTCTGCAGGAAGCAAGAGATCGCGGACAGTCTCGGCTGAAGCCAAATATGATGTACAGTCGATCTCCGGCAGCAGCATACAGGTCCACAACCAAGGCCACAAATAAGCAATTGTCCTTCAGTGGCGGATCCAGAGGGGGTTCAAACGACCCCCCTTTTCAGTCTTAATTATTTCATTTTCATGGGGAATTTCAGGAAAAATTGGTCAAACTGCACAAATCGAACCACCCTCAGCTAATTAAATTTGAACCCCCTTCCAAAAATTTCTGGATCCGCCCCTGGTCCTTGCCTTTGAGACAATGTAAAAACATTCTCATGCGTGAATTTTCTATACCTTCAATAACCCTGTTTGACTAGAGTTTTAATCCGAATCGAATCTGAATTCGCTTTGAATTAACTGTTTAAGCTAGCAAATCTTATTCCAATTAAAAACTAATTTGGAGTTCACTTATCCTACAGAGAACCTTGGATCGAATCCGAATTAACTTTAACTTCGGATTAAAAGTCCTGTCTAAACAGTAAACCGAAGCAAATCCGCATTAAAATTTATTTTTGAACTGACCTCAGGCATGTTTAGGTCATGTTAACATTTGAGCAGGCTGCATTTACTTTACTGCAAAGTAACTTGCACCCAATTGGAAACATTTATTTTACTACGAAGTAACTTGCATTGAATTGGAAATGGTATAGTCTGAACAGACATTGGTTGGTTGATTTGATGCTTAACGTCCACGGTAAACAACTAAGGTCATGTCGGGACGGTCAGTTAACCTAACCACACTATTCCTGGGCAGGCTTAGACCTCCTAAGCAGTTAACCAGTACTAAGTGCACATACTTTCGCCAGTAACTGACAACTGCCCTTCTTGAATCAGCGGAAGGAGAAATGAAAGTATGTGGCCAGACCGGGATTCGAACCCAGGACCTCTGACTTACGAGTCAGGTGCCCTACCGATTGCGCTACCCGGCCCGGCCTGAACAGACAAGTGGATTCTCTTCGGATTACCTTATTGCAGAGCAATCTGTGCCGAATCGAAACAGGTATCCTCTAAACAGAATAAACAAAATAAAAGTTAAGAATATTTCATTTGTAGCATGTAGTTTTGGCTGAATGCAGAATACGTACACAAGGAGCAAATTCTAGGGTGGGGTGCAAATTCTTTGGTGGGGAGGGGGGGGGGGAACGAAAGACTGTTAGTAGGGTTGCACTGAAGTGGACCTGTGCTGGGTCCCGGGCAGGTCTCAGAAAAAGGGAGAAGCAAAATCTTTGGTGGGGAGCAAAAACTTCCAGAAACATTAAATAGCAATGGGAAAGAACCCAAATGGACTTGTGCACAGATCCGCATAAATCACTTCCCATGCACACAGCCCTCACGACCCACTGTGGGTTGGCTTTAGCAATACAATTCAGGGCTACTGGAAATGCATGGCATGAGAGGAACACTTCCGGCCATAATGCATCTTCCCCGAACTGCAGGCCTCCATCAGACTTCACTTTGCTAGTTCTGTCGGAACAAGCCCCTGTCCTGGCTGGGCCCAGGGCAGGTCTAGGGGGGGAAATGGGGAGCAAATTCTTAGGTGGGGAGCAAATTCCCTTATTAACTAATGCAATGGGCAGTGGGGGATAAGAGATTGAGGGTGATCTGGAATGCAGTTGTCTCATGTTTTTGCATCCCTCATGTGTAATTGAGACTGCCTGGGTTACATCATGAATTGCGCCTGTTGGTCTCAGAGCAGACCGTAGCTTAATTCTGTTGGGAGGGAGGTAGGTGGGGTAAAAATTCCTTTTGGGGCCTAGGACTGTAGCGTTTGTTCTAAACCTTATCTGGGTTTAGTTGGTCCAAAATATATTGCATATTTAAAGTTTTAGGGGCCTGTATTTTCATGGGAGTTTTTTGAGTCTTCTAATATTTTGGGAAATGGAGAATATTATTAGTCAACAATAGGACTGTAGCTAATTTCTTATTGTGGATTGTTGGGAGGGGAGGGCAGTTTCTTTTTGCTGTTTCTAGGGAGCAAATGTGATGAACCTTATAATGGTTCAGTTGGTTTCCCGGTAACTAAGCCTGGGTGTGAGATTAAGGAGGTTGGATACACATTATTTTCTGGAGGGGAAATGGAGAATATGATTAATAGATACGGGGACAGTAGCTTATCTCTTATTGCGGGTTGTTCGAAAAGGCCAGCGGTTTCTTTTGGCTGTTTCTAGGGAGCAAATAAGTTGAACCTTATAATGATTTATTTAGTTTCCAGGTAACTAAGCCTGGGTGTGAGATTAAGGAGGTTGGATACACATTATTTTCTGGAGGGGAAATGGAGAATATTATTAATAGATACGGGGACAGTAGCTTATTTCTTATTGCGGGTTGTTCGAAAAGGCTGGCGGTTTCTTTTGGCTGTTTCTAGGGAGCAAATGAGTTGAACCTTATAATGATTTATTTAGTTTCCAGGTAACTAAGCCTGGGTGTGAGATTAAGGAGGTTGGATACACATTATTTTTTGGAGGGGAAATGGAGAATATTATTAATAGATACGAGGACAGTAGCTTATTTCTTATTGCCGGTTGTTCGAAAAGGCCGGCGGTTTCTTTTGGCTGTTTCTAGGGAGCAAATAAGTTGAACCTTATAATGATTTATTTAGTGTCCAGGTAACTAAGCCTGGGTGTGAGATTAAGGAGGTTGGATACACATTATTTTTTGGAGGGGAAATGGAGAATATTATATTAATAGATACGGGGACAGTAGCTTATTTCTTATTGCGGGTTGTTCGAAAAGGCCGGCGGTTTCTTTTGGCTGTTTCTAGGGAGCAAATAAATTGAACCTTATAATAATTTATTTAGTTTCCAGGTAACTAAGCCTGGGATTGAGATTAAGGAGGTTGGATACACATTATTTTTTGGAGGGGAAAGGGAGAATATTATTAATAGATATGGGGACTGTAGCTTATTTCTTATTGCGGGTTGTTCAAAAAGGCCGGCGGTTTGTTTTGGCTGTTTCTAGGGAGCAAATGAGTTGAACCTTATAATGATTTATTTAGTTTCCAGGTAACTAAGCCTGGGTGTGAGATTAAGGAGGTTGGATACACATTATTTTTTGGAGGGGAAATGGAGAATATTATTAATAGATACGGGGACAGTAGCTTATTTCTTATTGCGGGTTGTTCAAAAAGGCTGGCAGTTTCTTTTGGCTGTTTCTAGGGAGCAAATAAGTTGAACCTTATAATGATTTATTTAGTTTCCAGGTAACTAAGCCTGGGCGTGAGATTAAGGAGGTTGGATACACATTAATTTGGGGGTGGGGAAGAAATGGAGAGTATTATTAATAAACCAGATGACTGTATCTTATTTCTTATTGCGGATTGTTGGGAAAAGAGGGCAGTTTCTTTTGGTTGTTTCTAGGGAGAAAAAGTGTTGAACCTTATAATGGTTCATCTAGTTTCCAGGTTACTAAGCCTGGGTGTGAGGTTAAGGAGGTTCGATACACATTAATTTTAGCCTTTATTGTCAATAGACAAAAGTTATTTATACGACTGTAGGGAAAGTCAGATTGTAGTCGTACAGATGGGTTCTGGGGCTTTTACTGGGTAATGGGAGTTTTTGTCACGAACATTGCACTTAGTAGGGTATTAATGTGGATCCAGGGATTTTGGGAAATAGGTTTGGTAGGTGGTTAGCAACAGGGGCTCGAATTAGAGAAAATTTGGGGGATTTTTTTCCCTATTCTATTGGAATCTATCTATATCCTGGCAATGATATTGGTTTTGTCCAGGTATTCAAAGACTGCCTTCTGTATTGTATTTGCATGTTTCTTTGTGGAGACAGGAGCAGTCTCAGGTCTATTGTGTGATAGCCTAACTTGAATATGGTGGATTCTATGGTCTTGCCTTTGATTGTTATGGGGCCACACAGTCAAAGAAGATATGGTTGAGATCTTCTGCATCATTGCAGTGGGGGCATAGGGCGGACTGGTTACCGTAGTGAAGGCAGCCCTGCCCACAGTGTCCTAGCCTTAGTCCGGAATAGGCTATGTCGAAAGGTCTATTGAGACTATATACGTCACATTAAAGTTTAACCTTTGGTTTGACGAAATGGAAGGTGTGGCCCTTGTTGCTATTGGTCCATTGGGATTGCCATTTTTCGGTTACTGCTTCATCTATTAGGGGATAACGTCCAGTTTTGAGGGTTTGGTATGGTTGTAAGTGCCGGTGGTCAATAATTGACAACTGCCTTTCTTGAATCAGCAGAAGGAGAAACGAAGTATGTGGCCAGACCAGGTTTCGAACCCAAGACCTCTGACATGAGTCAGGTGCCCTATTGATTGCACTACGTGTCCCGGCGCCTTCAGCTGTAGGAGTTTAATTCCACATTTAACTTCTAAAGCATTAATTAGGGTGGCGTGGTATGCCCTCGTAGCAATACTGAGTGCTAAGTTGTTTTGGGTGAGGTCTTGAGCTTTGAGAGTAGATGTTTGGGTGCCGCGTTATAAGCTTGCGCACCATAATCGATTTTACTGAGGATTAGGGCCTTATATAATGTCAGTAGGATTTTTTTATCTGCTTCATAGGAGGTGCCTGAAACTATCCTCATGAAGTTTTAGGTCTTTATTACTACATTTTTTCAATCAGATTTTTAATATGCTGACCCCATGTTAGTTTGCTATCTAGGATCATACCCAGGAAGGTGATATGGTCACTAAATTCTATTTCTGTTCCAAAAAGGGAGAGTTTTTGAAGTGTCAGTGATTCAATATTAAGTCTTTTTTTAGTGAAAATCATAGCCTTTGTCTTAATAGTGGGGATTTTGAAGCCCCAGAGCTTGGGCCATATCTCGATTGTCTGGAGGGCTGATTGAAGTTTTACAAGAGAATATTTGGGAGAGGAGTGCTAGGTCCAGATGGCACTGTCATCTGCAAACTGAGAAAGAGAGAGGTTTGCCCCCCCCCCCCCCCCCAGCATCATCAAGGGTAATTATTATTACATTGAATTATTACATTGAATCGGATAGGGCTGAGAACACTGCCCTGGAGACAGCCATTTTCAAGTCATGTTGGTTGATCAGAGTTTTTTATTCCCCACCCTGACTTGAATTCTTTTGCCTTTTAAGAAGTTATGAATGCAGCGGAACATATTTCCATTGATGCCAAATTCGTTTAGCTTGATAAGGGTCCCTGAAGTCCATATAAGGTCAAATGCCTTTTTAAGATTCAAAGTGACTGCCGCCTGGCACTTATTTTCCATAAAGGCCATATTAATTTCAGATTCCACGATTTTAATTTCTGATACAAAAGGAATGTATGGCTGATGAGTGCGATTTATTTCCACTACAACTGTTTTTAACTCTGTGAGAGAACTGTACATATTCATAAACTGTAAATAGGGTAATGGGAGAGTTCATCATTTTAGAATAATAATATTACACGACAGACAGCTATATCAACTACAACGATTTGTTCAACTCGTCAACGAGGTGTCCCAACACTGGGAGAACTTATGTCAACAACAATGGCGAAGTGTCATGGGACTGTCCCAGTCGCATTTAGTTTTGAGTTGCCGGTCGAGTTTCTAGGCTTCTTCTTTTTTTTTTTTTTTTTTCTTTTCTTTCTTTTTCGTTATGGTTCAATTAAGACCAAATGAGCATTCGACATCAAGCTTGATGTAGACTCATGGCCCTTTCACATGATTTACTTAAAGTTGACCTCATTAAAATGCGCATTCAATACGCGATTTTGATTGGTTCCCGGACGCGCGCGTTGAGACGCAAAGGACTACGTCACTACCCGTATCGTGTGCGCAATTTTGATTGGGTCCATGAAATTTGCATAAAATGCGCGTTGCACGCGTCGCTTCGCGGTATATGCAAAATTGAGAACGAATTTTCATTGGCTACCAAAATATTTGCGTCTATAATTACCGCGTATCCCGCGCGCATCAACTGCGTCCCCGACGCGTTTTGAATGTGTACAAATACGTGAGCGCCAGTGTAAACGAGACAAGCCATCAGGATTCAAGCCATTGAATTCTACTGTAGTAATTCTGTAATTCTTTATGAGAGATTGAATGAAAATGATATACATGTAGATTTTCTTATGATTCCTTGTTAGAAATTCCAGATGGTGTAACGAAGAATTCTGCAGAAGGCTGTGTCTTGCCTGTCAGTGCACCATCACAAAACAGTGCTCAATCAACTTTGTAAAAATGGTGAAAAAACATGATCCAGTTCACCTTAAATTTTACAACCTCCTATTTCTTGACTACTCTAGCCAGATCATGTGCAGACTGCAAATGCCATAAGACAAGTTTTGTCACAAAATAATTTATATCATATTGGTAATAATGCTGATCCTTTAGGAACACCAGTAATACTAACCTCTCGGAGATTGTCTACCTTTACTTCCTTTTGGAGTTACTCGCCCTTGTAAAGTTCCTGTGCCAATAGGTGGCAGTGGTGGGGTACTGGAAAACTGATCGTTTGGAATGCGTACACCTTTACTGGAACTAACGACTACTGGTGAGGAGGGAGGGGCTGGGGAATCTTGCTGTCGGTTTCCTGCAACAATCAAAGCTCACAAATAAGAGTAGCAACCAGGGCCCAGTTGTTCAAGGTATTGTTAGCAGAGTTCAACTCTTTCAGTGTTTTATGACTTTATAGCCAAATACACTGATATTTTTGTTGAAAATGCAATGCAAAAGCTTCTCACATTTTTTCAACAAAAAATATTGGCATATTTGAGATATTAATGTTTGAAATACTAACGCCTCATTAACTAATGACATGATAAGTTTTGAACAACTGGGCCCAGAAATAGTGGCATTTAGAACTGTTCACCACTGTGTAATCAAAGTCCTGCAGCCTTTCTGGAAACTCTCCATATTTCTTTCAGAACATATTTCAAAAAAATGATATAGATCAAAGGTAAATCAAATTAAAACTGACCGTATGATACAGCAAAACTGTCACTAGTATTATCAGTTTATTAGTTGATGATAAAATGGCTGGCAATTTTCATGTCTCAAATTCACAGTATCCGAACTACATGTACAATATCTTCCGGTTTTCATAGCGTTGAATCGAGAGTACAGAATTCGCTTATAACCAGTAGTCGGAACTCATTATGTTTTGAGATTTTATCTGGAATCTGCTGCGTCATTTATAGCTATTCAGCTTCGAAAATGTAAAGAGGTAAGTTTAATATAATTTGCTCTTCGGTCTTTTACTTTATTACCCTGTACAATGTCGTATATGGGTGGGTAGTAATTGGTACAGTATTCAAATCGCCCTTGGCATGATTCTTAAACCATTTTGAGCATTTTCTTACATGTTTTATAAAAAATCTTTAGAATAAACGGAAGGCGTTATCAATCTACAGTTTGTTAGTTTTAATAAAAGAATGATAGCTAGGTTTTGCATGACACAATCTCGTGTTAAATTCAGCTGTTCGGAAAAAAAAATCTGTGACGGCAAGGAGTTTTTCATTGTACAGGGCAATAAAGTAAAAGACCGAAGAGAAAATTATATTAAACTTACCTCTTTACATTTTCGAAACCGAAAAACTATAAATGACGCAGCAGATTCCAGATAAAAGCTCAAAACATAATGATTTCCTGCTACTGGTTATAAGCGAATTCTGTACTCTCGATTCAACACTATGAAAACCGGAAGAGATGGTACAGTGCGTTCGGATACTGTGAAATTAGAAGCAGTTCTGTCTGAACTTGTAAAAACCATGAAAAAAATCTTAAAGCCGAATTATTACGGTTCAGAGCACAACAACAATGCAACCAAGAAGTTAAAATAAGTACGAACCTGAGAGTGGTCTTTCCCCCTTTGCTGATCCACCAGGGCCCACTGCTGGTCTGTTCACAGTCATATAAGACCGTAGATTACTATTTGATGCATTTACTAATCTGTCGTTACTCACACCCTGACTACCAATTTGAGCACTGAAAAAATATGGACAGAAACCATTTTTCATAAAACACACCAGGGCCCGTTTGTTCAAAACTAACGACATAGTTAGTTAACGACACTACAATTTCAAAAGTAAATATCTCAAATACGCCATTTTTTTTTGTTGAAAAAATGTGAGAAGCTTATGCACTGCAAAATCTTCTCACATTTTGTCAACTAAAAATATCAGTGTATTTGGCTATAAAGTTGTAAAACACTTAACGAGTAGACCTCTCAACGAGCTCTTTGGGCTATAGATGCTTTGAACAACTGGGCCCTGGCAAGTATGTATGGAAATTAACAAGAATTCTGTGGAAGGTGTCATCTCGCCTGTCTGTGCATTGCTACTAAACAGAGCTAAACCAGAAAACTTGACAAAAGTTTCACTCCGGGTAGGCGACAATCAAAAACGCTCATGCAGTCAACGAACGCAGATCAAAACCCATTAGAAACAGCATTTTGATTGCAAATTGTCGCCAATAGAAAATGCTGTTTCTAACCGTTTTTTATCCGCGTTAATCGATTGTTAAGAGTGTTTCCAATTGCTGCCTATCCAGTGTGAGTTTGATGATGCCAATGAATACCTATGTTTATACCTTTATATAGCAGGAAATGACTTTATATATAAGCATTTTGCTTACTGTCAAATCCTGATACTTTTGAAATTGTATTGTAGTATATGTAGGTAATTTATAGTTAATAAAATGTTGTTTAAACCAATACCTATGATACACTTCTGCTTTAATCGCAGGCCATAGGAAAATTCAAACTACTGCAACTAGAGGTGGCAGTAAGCATGGCTTACTAAATACCCCCCGCATTTAACAGTTAGGCATGCAGCTTTGTCATTTAAGTTTTACATTTACACAGCATACATGTTATGACAACTGCAAGTGCACATCTATATACCAATATGTGTTCACATATTTAATATCAGTCAAACAGTTTAGGAGAAGTAGCGACAACAAATTCTGTTTTCCAAGACAACAAAGGGGTACAACAAAGCTGGAAAACCCTTTTGAGAAAAACAGAGCAATATGTGCCAACTCTTTCAAAATGGAAGTGAAAATGGCCGAAAAAAACTTCAAAATAAGGCAAAACATATAAAAAAAGGGGCATAACTCATGCACAAAGGGTTAATGCTCATCTTCATACCAATATGTGTTCGCATACTTAATTTCAAGAAAATCCGTCAAATGGTCTTGGAGTAGTAGCAATAACAACTTTTCTTACGAAAACTACAAAGGGACATAACTCTGCAGGAAAACTTTCCAGGAAAAACTGAACAAAATGTACCAGCTCTTTTCATATGCTGCATCTAGTAACCCAATTTGAATAAAATGGAAGCAAAAAAGGCAAAAACCCTATAAAATAGGGCAAAATTTTCAAAAAGGGAATAACTCAAGCAAAAAGGGGCAGAATTTAAAATCAAAACCCTAATGCACATCTTCATACCAATATCTGTTCACATACTTAATTTCAAGAAAATCTGTCAAACCGTCTAGGAGGAGTTGCGATAAACTTTTTTCACAAAAAATACAAGGGGGCATAACTCCGCAATAAAAACCTTCCAGGAAAAATTGAAAAATACATATCCACTATTTTCTTATGCTGCATCCATGGACAAAATTTGAAACAAATTGGAGCAAATTTAATGCAAAAACCCTATAAAATAGGGCAAAAAATATCAAAAAGGGGAATAACTCAAGCAAAAAGGGGCAGAATTTAAAATCAACACCCTAATGCACATCTTCATACCAATATCTGTTCACATACTTAATTTCAAGAAAATCCATCAAACCATCTAGAAGGAGTTGCGATAACAAACTTTTTTCACTAAAAATACAAAGGGGCATAACTCCGCAATAAAAACCTTCCAGGAAAAACTGAAAAATACGTATCCACTATTTTCTTATGCTGCATCTATGGACAAAATTTGAAACAAATTGAAGCAAATTTAAAGCGTTGCGGACGGACGGACAGACGGAAAGACGGACAACGTCAAAACAGTATACCCCCCACAAACACAGTTTGGGGGGGGGGTATAAAAAGTTACCAAAATAAACCAACGCTATTAGACTTATGTGTCTGTAAAGCATAAAAGCAAAGGTAAACGTTTCCCATAGCCTAATAGCCGTAAGGGCAGTGGGGGTTAGAGACCCACTGTATCTTGGGCACAGCTGATGAAAGGCGGAGCCCATCCCTCTCCTTCCGCTGCCCTATCCTTCCCTGATTCGAAAAAGGTACCCATTTACTGCTGGGTTGACAGAGAGAGTTTTCCAGTCATCGTATGGCGACAGTGAGCCGCGAACTCACGACCTTACGGTGACTTTCTGCACAATAGCCAAGCCACTCTAACCACTCGACTACGGCGCCTCTGTAAAGCATATTTGTGCTTTATTTTCACTTTGAAGTTAAATACATGGTAAAGTTATTACAAAACTCCTGAAAATGGCCGAACCGAAATTTTGGGGTCATTTTGGCCCATCTTACAGTCAAATACACACAGCAAATCAACTGGAAATTCAGACAGGCCATTAAGTGGTCAGCTATGCCAAGGGGCAAAAAAAGAAATAAATACCTTATTGTATTTTGTCCTATCATCATTCTGTTTATATCCAGTTCTAATATTCTTGGTGTATTTAGATTAGCCATCATCAGTGAGCCGTCAACTCTAGGCTGGGAGTCAGACATCTGTTAACAGAAAAATTACTTTTCTAGAGGAACTGTCAAAATTCATTACTTTAAAAACTTTTTTTTAACAGTAAATTTGCTAATTTAAACAACTTTTGTGACTTCCTGTTTGCTTCCCTTGACAACAAGACCTTCAAACATGGCATCTACTCTTTATGGAATTTAGCATTTGCTCCCAAATTCTTTCTTTTAAGTGGAAAGGAAAGCAACTTAAAAGAAAAGCAAAGAAAATACAGAAGTTGCTTCCCCTGAAAATGTACCCATTCACCTTATGCACAAGTCATTTGCAACCACGGCCTGGGGGAATTGACTGATTGATTGATTTGATGCTTAACGTCCAGTACGGTAAACAGCTATGGTCATGTCGGGATAGTCAGTTAACCTAACCACACTATTCCTGGGCAGGCTTAGACCACCTAAGCGGTTAACCAGTACTAAGTGCACATACTTTCGCCAGTAACTGACAACTGCCCTTCTTGAATCAGCGGAAGGAGAAAGTATGTGGCCAGACCGGGTTTGAACCCAGGACCTCTGACTTATGAGCCCAGGGGAATAGTAGGATATTGACTTTTCACTCTGCAAAGCCCTGATATCTGCCCTGCACTGTGGGGACATTTTTTATGTCAAATCCCTGATAAATGTCTCCGCCACCAGTGGATCATATAAATATAAAAATCCATATTCTGACAATTATGTGTCGTAGTAAATTTCATTAAAGACACTCCACCATTTTCCCCGCTGTTTTGGCGGAAATCAAAAGCCTGGCGTATCCACAGCACTGCCGGGATACCTCTTTATGTAAAAACATGGGGGCCGTGGTGGCAAATGACTGGTGCATTAATGATCGAGGCATGAAAAACAAGAAGTATTGGGAAGCAAATATAGCAGCTTGACGTAAACAAGGACACACTTAATGTGCACAATACAGGTCAAGGTCAGACATGGTTCTTGCTATATATGGTGATAAAATATCTGGCAAAAATGGGTGGAACATAAAATATTGATCATAGTGACCTGAAATTGAATGAGACCAAGCAAAGTGAAAGATATGCAATTGCCTTTGTAGCCATACACATTAATAATGCAAAAAGTACATTTTGAAGTGCAAAGTTGATAGTCATCCACAAAGTTTAGTTTATCCACATACATGTATATGGGGTATTGATTTCAGGATGATCAAGTAACATACTTACACTCCATGTGGCTTTAGGCTGAGTGCCAACCCAGTTGACCGAGGATCCCATCAAGCCCTGGCTGTCCCCTTCTAGGGGTCGTGGTGGCTCGGCTCTCACTGAAGTAGGTGGCTGTTCTTGTGAAATCTGAAAGTACAAATGGGGAAATAGGATAATGGTATGCTAGTTTGAATGAATGAAAGAATTCTTATTTCTCATGACCTGACTTCCTTGTAGAAACCAGAGCTCCAGATAAAATGAGTTTTTGAGGATAATTCTGAGATAATTTTTCTTATTTCTCATGGAAAACATATGGTGTGACCCCTCATTAGAACCGTCTCACTGAGATGAGATAATTTTTCTTATTTCTCAAGGAAAACATATGATGTGACCCCTCATTAGAACCGTCTCATGAGAAAATTTTTCTTATTTCTCAAGGAAAACATATGATGTGACCCCTCATTAGTGAGACGGTTCTAATGAGGGGTCACAACATATGTTTTTATGGAGAAATATGGAAAATTATCCCTAAATTATCTCCGTTACCCTTTCTTATCTGGAGCACTGAATGACACACCTGGAAAATGCCCATTTCCTTTCCAACCTGAAAAATCAATTATCTGCAAAATTCAATAGTTAACCAAAATTTTGGTTGGTTGCTTGTTTGGGGTTTAACTGCCCTTTCGACATTATATCAGTCAATATTGAACCCATCATCTCCCAGAGAGAGGGAGAGAGAATGGGAAGATAGGACAGATGAGATTGATGAAAGTATGCAGTATGTATCTGACAAAGAGATATGGGCTAAGGTTGATATAAATGTTGACAGACTGCTTAAACCAATTAACCAATGATCAAAAATAAAACCTCTTTGTCACTTTAAAGACTTGAAAATTTGTTTCACCATGTACCAACCACATGCAACTCTTATAACTGCACAGAGAATATTATAATCTCACCTTAGCAAATGCTGTTTTAGGTCTCACTTTGGATGTCCTAGGCCTTGACTTACATGTCATTGGCCTTGACCTACATATACTTGTTGAAGGTCGTGACCTTGAACCCAACAGCCTGGCAGCTGCTGTATGAGGTCTTCTGGGAGGCACATTCTCATATGATAACACATCTCCAATTTCTATAACATGCATACTAACTTTTCTTTTATCTTGGTGATAAAAATGGAATAATTAACTTTTTTTCCTTTTTTGTTTTCAGTCGTTGAGGGTAGTAGTCTAGCCACTTAGCTAAGAAGCAGTATCATTCATACAATGCAATTTTATTGTACAAGATCCAACAATCAGAAATATGACACTTTTCTTGAAGTCTATTTCAAGTTGAGCACTTTATTCCAAATCTGGCACATTATCATAATATTCTGGTTGTTGAATTTTTAGTGTTGTTCTTTATAAATTCCCTTTTTGTGGCAAGCACTTAATCTTCTGGTCCCAGTGGGCATGCGGTATTTGAACAATGTTAACTCAACATGGAGTCAAATGCAATAAAGATTGGACAATGCTGGGTAGACATTGTACCGCCACATGCTCGCATGGGTAATGTATACTCCTTGTTTATAATTTTCTGTTTAATACACTTATTAGCTCTCTTGAATTTGTTTACTTAATAACCCACTATTTTAAGTTCTATTTCAAAGCAGAGATATCTATGGCCCAGGATTAGACACTTTCTCCTAATTCCAATTAATCCTAAATCCACAAGTGCATACATAGAAAATGAGGGGAGTTCAGAAAGTAACAGCTACTCTTGTAATTCAGTTTGTCCATTTTTCAGCTTGACAGGAGACCTTTAAGATGCCATGAGGATGAATTGTGAGTGTCTATGTAGGATAAGGAAATCTCAATCAAGGGGTCAGTATTTCAACCAAGGATGAGGCCTGCACCACGGACAAGGCTTGCTGAGTCCCTGTTGAAATTCCAACCCCAAGGATGAGACTTATCTATCCTACACAGACTGGCTTGTGATGGATTATCTTTCTTTCTAAGGCCCGATTTCATGTCAAACTTAGTACCTGGATTAGCATTCCAAACACCAAAATTTTCCAATGTGCCTTACGGTAAAATAGACCACTGTCTAGTTAATCTGAGTAATAACTGGGCCTAAGTGTTACAAACTCACAACCTTAAGATTTAATCGATGGTTTCTACTTTTGTTTTTATCTGTGGCTGACATCTGTAGGTCTTTTTTCTGTTTATTTGTTCTTGTTTTTTGGGGTTTTTTTCTCACAACTTTTGCATAAATTTCAATGCTTTTTGATAAAAAATATCATTAAATAAGACATAATAAGACAGGATCGTCCCATTTCATTTATCTGCGATTTCTTGGTTGCATGACTTTGAAAGCTTTAACGATCACATACATTGCTTTTTAATTTTCTTTTCCTAATCCTTCAAGCGCCAAAAAGCAGATGACAAAATTTACGCCTGCAAAAATTTCAAAATATGTTTCATCAAAGCTATATCATATTGAAAATTCAAAAACTAGAGGGCAAACAGTGTAGATCTAGATGAGGTGGCTAATTATAAGCCACTTCATCAGGATCTGCACTGTTTGCAAATTCTGCCATTTTTATCACTGGCACTTAAGTGTTAAAATCATTTTATGAATAACCCTTCATACTTCAACCAAAAACCTAACTATAATCAAGTACAAATATTTAAATATCAATATAACACAGTGAATTATAAAGATGTATTATACAAAGCTTTACTATGTATTCATTCAATATATTTACCAAAGTACTTCTAAAATAGATTTAAAGATTAATAGTGCTTACTTGATTATTGACATAATGGCTTCAGGTACATGAATAGCTAAAGGTATACTCTTCAGGAACATGAATAGGTAAAGGAATACTCAACAGAATTAATAAGAGCACCTTAAGCGGAGCAATATATGAGCGGCATCATGTGACTTTAAAAAATAGTGGCAATTTTGTGATATGATATCCCGATCATCTGGCTCATTCACATAGGGTAATCAGAGGCCTCATTGTTGGTTCTATGGCTTGGGCCTCTTCCATAGAAGGTCGATACGACAAGATAAGGCTCTGATCAGACTGCACTTATGTGCAGTCTGATCAGAGACTTTGCTTGTCACCAAAGCCACATTGTTGGAAATCACATGATGTGGCTCATATGCTCGTTTCTGACCCAGTCACTAACCTCTGGCAGATCTATAGCTCTGACAAACAGCCACACACAGATGCATATGTGCACACAAGAATACTCTGTAAAAATTAATCGAAGGGACATAACTCTAAGATTCATTAAGGGGGAACAACCATAATCAACTCACAGCCTCAATCTAATGCACATTGATATAAAGTTTCATCACGATATTCCATATGATTACCTAGTTATGGAGAACATCAAACTAGTCTAAAAAATCAGCGAGTGGAACTCTGGAAGTAAGGGGGATTAATCATTCCTTTAAGTAAACTAGTCTAAAAAATCAGCAAGTGGAACTCTGGAAGTAAGGGGGATTAATCATTCCTTTAAGTGACATGCCGTCTCAGTCTCCTATACACTGCTATAAACTTTCATTCCAAGATATTTCAAATGGTAATCTAATATGGTGTGCACTAGAATAGCCTTAAAATACAATCAAGGTGATGTAATTCCAAGAATAAACAAGAATTCCGCGGAATGCTATGTCGCACCTGCTTTGCGCCTTCACATAAAGAACTCAATGAAAGCATCAGTTTGACACCTATTTGATCAAAATCCAATTGGTAGTTCCTGAAATATTGTCTGTTTCGTATTTTTGGCTATTTTTAGTAACAGCAGATGGCAGCCATTTTGGATGGTTAATTTGCAAAAAATTGAAATAGCTTCATGCAAGGATCATCATGACACAAAGCTGCTCCAAATTCATTCAGAAGTTCTTGAGAATTGTCATTTTGCTATTTGTAGTAACAGCATTGTCATTTTCATGTTTTTGTTATTTTTAGTAACGGCAATTGACGGCCATCTGGGATTGCCCAATCACATGAATTTGGAAGAACTCCAATAGCAGACCATTTTGACTGAATTTCACTAAAGTCTGTTTAGCATTTCTAGAGATATTGGCATTTTAGCGAAATTGGCCTCGTAAACAGGAAGTAGGTCACTGTGACCTAATTCCACAACAGATTTTTTTCAGTTTCATAATTCTGAAAACCATGGTCCAACTTATGATCCATACAAAATTTCAGCCAAATAAACCTAGTGGTTAATGAGAAAAAGCTGATTTTATTGGTTTGGCTATTTTTAGTAATGGCGGCCATCTTGGATTCACGACCATGCTAAATTGTATCATTCTAAAGCCCTGCAGTCCGATCCTGCTGCATGTGAAATTTGAGAACCATAGGTGCAGTGGTTTTAGAGAATAACTCATTTGAATGGACTTAGATGCTAGGGTCGACGTAAATTATTTTAGGGTCAACATAAATTGTAAACGGTCACTGTGACCTAATTCCACTACAGATTGTTTTATTTTTATAATTTTAAAAACATAGGACCCACATAAGCTCCATGCAAAATTTCAGCTAAACATACCATGCGATTCTGAGAAAAAAATTGATTTTAATGGTTTTGCTATTTTTAGTAACGGTGGCCATCTTGGATTCTTGATAAGACCAGGCTGAATTTTATCATTCTGAAGCACTGCAGTCTAATGATGCTGCATGTGAAATTTGAGAACCATGGGTGCAGTGCTTTTAGAGAATAACTCATTTGAATGGACTTAAATGCTAGGGTAGACGTAAATTGTGAACGAACGGACGGACGGACTGATGTACGGACAGAAAACCGAATGCCTATATCGCACCTTGCTAAAGCAGGTGTGACAAAAAAGGGGGAGCACTCATTCTTATATGCAACACACTGTTTTAACCTGATACACATTGTTACAAACCTTCATCAAGATATTCCATACACTTATCTAGTTATGGCGCCCACAAGAATAGCCTTAAAAAGTAATCGAAGGGAAGTAACCCCAAATATAAGTAAGTGGGAGCAATCATTCTTATACGAGACACATCATATTAACCTAGTATATTATCTGATAAAAGTTTCATAAAGATATTCTAAACAGTACCTAGTTATGGATGGCATTGAACAAAATAGCCTTAAAGAAACTAATCTAAGAGATGTAACTCCAAAACTAAGTAAAGGGAAGCAACCATTCTTGTAGGCAAAACATGCTGTCTTGATCTCATTCGAATTGCTAAAAAAGTTCAATAAGATACTGAGTTATGGCATGCACATGAAAAGTTAACTGGATGAACAGACAGATGGACTGCTGGACAACCCAATTACATAGCAAGTCGGTATTTTCAAAATGGGCATACAATATTTGAATATTTGACAACTCAGACTGATATCATATAGACTAATATCCATTCCCCTATGGTTCCTGGAATTAATGTTTGATGTCCTCTGACTTTCACTTTTGTAAGGGAACAAGAAATGTTACAGTTTTAACAATTCTTTCAGTACAAGATTTTGCTCGTCTGAGTCTTGTGAAAGTATAAATTATTAATAATGCTGAGGATGAACTAATTTTTGGCATACAGACAAACTATTTTCTTAATTTATGGTATATAGGCCTATACAGTATATTTTTTTTTATGGCATATGGGGGCCCTTCTCAGAAGTCACATACCTTTTCCTGCCATGCTACTCATAACAAAGTTTAGGTATAAATGTACTGAAAAAATAAATAATCACCATAGCCATGTAGGCATAGAAATAAAATCTTTCGTCGTTAAAATCCATGTTTCAAGCTGATTACAACTACCACATAGAAAAATTAACACTATTTCACATATTTTCTTACACCAAATATGAATGAAATGATTCAAATCTTTGTGTTTGTGTCTTGCAATTGAATTTATTTGTTTCAACCCAACATATAAAAATCAAGGTGAATGGATACACTTTCAGGGGAAGCAACTCTTACCATTTTCATTTTTGCCTCCTTTCCAAAATGGAAGTCAACTCTTGAAGGAAAGAATTTGCTCCTGTAGGAGCAAATTCTTACCTTAAAGAGTTGACCCCATTTTGAAAGGGCTTCTTCATCTTTGGAAGGAATCAGGAAGTCACAAAAGTTGTTTCCCTTGATAAAAATGGCAGAAAAAATGGAGGTGGACCCATACACCTTAAGAATTTTTGCAATATGCGCAGATTTATAACGAGCCATCTCATCAGGATCTACACAAGTTGTCCTTTTATTTGTAACTTGTTTTTGTCAAACACCCCTTTTCTTAATAATTTCAAATATGGAAGATTCCATTTCAGGGTAATCAGAGTTTTAGGGTTAGGGCAACATGTAGCAACAATCTTGTAAAATCAAATTTAAATGTAAATTAGTACATTTTTAAATATCAGCAGCAACATGAGAAAAAATTTCTTGAGCAATATTTCATCAGTACTAATCATGATCAGTCGCACAATGTTGTGCAGCCTGGTCAGAATCTCTACTGTTTTGTTTTGTAGATACTGCATGGTCATTAGGCTATGTGGGTGCAGGATCGAAACTGTATCAGGCAGAGCTGCAGGAACAAATAATCTTATAATGATCCTTACTTCTTACAAAGGAAATGAGGCATATTTTTCTTGTGATATGGTTTCATAATTTATATTAATAAGCAATCTGATATCATTTATAAAGCCTATATCTTCCTAATAATTACCAACTATACTATTTCTTATCATGATTAACAAACAATGATTCAATGTAATAACCTGTCTTCATACTATCAGCATACATAGAATGCTTTTCTACAATTAAATGGAACACAAGAGGCCCAAATGGGCCTGATATCGCTCACCTGGCTATTGTGCAACAGGACCATTCTGATACAAAATTCGTCCAATTCCACTGAGAATTTCTCATTTTCACATTTTGCTACTTTTAGAAACAGAGGCTAACTTGCCTGGTCTTTATATATTTACTTTTGAAACACCTCAATGCAAGAATCATTTTGCCACAAATTTCATCAAAATCCATTCAGGGGTTACTGAGATATTGCCAGTTTCATGTTTTGTACTATTTTTAGTAATGGCAGATGGCGGCCATCTTGGATTGCTAAAATGTAAAAAATCGAAAGGCCTTCATGCAAGGACCATTTTGACACAAATTTGGTCCAATTCCATTGAGATTTTCTAATTTTCACATTTTTCTATTTTTAGTAACAGAGGCCAACATGACTGGTCTACAGTTAGATATTTTTGAAACATCTCAATGCAAGAATCATTTTGACACAAATTTCGTCAAAATCCATTCAGCGGTTACTGAGATATTGTCATTTTCATGTTTTGTGCTATTTTTAGTAACGGCAGATGGCAGCCATCTTGGAATGCCAAAATGCAAAAAATCGAAAAAGCTTAATGAAAGGACCATTCTGACACAAAATTAACCCAATTCCATTGAGATTTTCTAATTTTCACATTTTTCTATTTTTAGTAACAGAGGCCAATATGACTGGTCTACAGTTAGATATTTTTGAAACATCTCAATGCAAGAATCATTTTGACACAAATTTCGTCAAAATCCATTCAGCGGTTACTGAGATATTGTCATTTTCATGTTTTGTGCTATTTTTAGTAACGGCAGATGGCGGCCATCTTGGAATGCCAAATTGCAATTAATCGAAACGACTTCATGCAAGGAACATTCTGACACAAAATTGGTCAAATTCCATTCAAGGGTTCTTGAGTAATTGTCATTTTTTTGTTTGTGCTATTTTTAGTAACGACAGATGGCGGCCATCTTAGAATGCCAAATTGCAATTAATCGAAACGGCTTCATGCAAGGAACATTCTGACACAAAATTGGTCCAATTCCATTCAAGGGTTCTTGAGTAATTGTCATTTTTATGTTTGTGCTATTTTTAGTAACGGCCTCCATGGTGGCCATCTTGGATAGTCAACTGGCACAAAATTGAAATAATTCCATTCAAGAACCATTTCTGACCAAATCTGGTCAGAATTGGTTGCATTTTCTTTAGATATTGACATTTGAGCAAAATCGGCCTTGTAAACGCTAAGTAGGTCACTGTGACCTAATTCCGCTATAGATTTTTATTATTTTTACAATTTTCAATACCAAGGTCCCACTTATGTTCCATGCAAACTTTCAAGCAAATATACCAAATGGTTCTGGAGAAGAAGTTGATTTTGTTGTTTTTGCTATTTTTAGTAACGGCAGCCATCTTGGATTCTTGACCTGACCCAATTTTACAATTTTGAAACCCTGCAGTCTGGTCATGCTCCATGTGAAATTTAAGATCCATGGGTTCAGTGGTTTTAGAGAAGAAGTTGTTTGAAGTTGTTTAAATAGGTCATTTTTTGACATTGGCATTTGAGCAAAATTACACACGTAAACAGAAAGTAGGTCACTGTGACAAAACTCCGCTACAGATTTTTTTCATTTTTACAATTTTGAATACCAAGGATTCACTGATGTTCCATGCCAAAATTCAGACAAATATACCCAGTGGTTCTGGAGAAGAAGTTTATTTTGTTGTTTTTGCTATTTTTAGTAACGGCGGCCATCTTGGATTTTCAACCTGACCCAATTTTACAATTCTGAGACCCTTAAGTCAGGTCATGCTCCACGTGAAATTTGAGAACCATGGGACCAGTAGTTTTACAGAAGAAGATGTTTGAATATTTGTTTTTAGGTGTTGACGGACGACGCACGGACGCACGACGCACGACGCACGCCGGACGCATTGGTATGACAATAGCTCACTATGGCCCTTCGGGCCAGGTGAGCTAAAAAATACATTAATTACCCCCCTAAGGTAAACAGATACTCTTTCAGGGGTAGAAACTCTGTCATTTTCATTTCTGCCTCCCTTCTCAGGGGAGGTCAACTCCTTGGGGAGCAAATTCTTTCCTTTCAGAGTCAATCCATTTTATGGAAGTGCTACATCATCCAGGAAAGAAAACAGTACATGAATAAAAATATCTAAGGAAAAATGAGGAAAAAACACCCATCCCATACACCATTAGCACTTAAACAGCCACACTCTGTCATTAATTCAAACATCCACATTCTGTCATTTTCCTTAATGGTCTTTTCTAGTTTGGAAAGGGTTGGGGCCATGAAAACAAGGGCTTCGCAAGTGGCGCGTAATACGCCCGTTTAATTATCTTAAACGAGTTACAGAATGAACAAGATTGTTTACAAAAGGATAGACAGGCAGACAAACAGGGGCAACCACTCTATAATTAATGACTGCAACATTATTTAAATATTTAACACATTTTAAAAATACTATTAGTATACCAAAAATCAGCTTCCAAGGTAGTTCAGTAATGTCAAAGTCAAACAAGGGAGATAAACTAAATACACTAAATATACCATTCTTGGTTCTACTACATTTCCTTGACAATATACACGTGTTAAAATATTTTAAATGGTTAAGAAGTTACAGAGTAAACAGGAAATTTATGCAAGGACAGATAATTCAGTAAGTAAGCCAGAGTTATGGTTCTTGCACAGGATACACTGCCCCATTATTATACACATTCCTACAAAGTTTCATTCTAATATTTCAAAAAGTTAAGGAGATATGGAGTGAATGAGAAAAGCCTAAAAATACTAATCAAAGGGAAGTTACTCCAAAATTAAGAAGGGGGAAACAAGCATTCTTATATGCGACACATTGTCTTGTGATCATTGCTATAAAGTTTCATCATGATATTCCAAACAGTTACCAAGTTAAGGTATGCACAAGGTAAGTATACACAAAAATAGCCTAAAAGAACTAATGAAAGGGATGTAACTCTAAAATGCAGAAAGGGAAAGCAACATTGTTGTACGTGACACATCGTTGGGACTTCATACACATTGCTATCCAGTTTCATGAAGATATCTGAACGGTTATCTAGTAATGGCGCGCACAAGACTTGCAGGGAAAAAAATAATCGAAGGGGCATATCTTGGAAACTAAGGAAGAGGGAGCAACCATTATAATAAGCGACACGTTGCTCCTACCTATATGCCTATAAAATTCATGAAGATATCCCAAATGGTTACTGTGTTATGGTGCGCACAAGAATGTTTACAGACGGGCAGATGGACAGACGGACAGTGCCATGACATATTCCAAATGGTTACTGAGTTATGGTGCGCACAAGAATGTTTACAGACGGGCAGATGGACAGACGGACAGTGCCATGACATATTACGTCCGTTTTTTTTTCAAAACGCGCATGCATATAAAAATATGTGCATGTGTTATTTTTCCTGAAAACATTATTCTATCCATATTTTCTGAAGACCAAAATAGCCATTAAGCACTCACTAACTTTTTAAGATCTTCCGAAATTTCCCTTCCAAACAACACATTTCATTTTGCAGAAGCTTTTCCTTGATTGTGGCCAATGTAAACTGACCATAAAATTCTAATATTGGGATACCTAAAATAATTGAAACAATTAAGTTTTAATGCAGTAATGTGTCCATAAAACAAAGATAAAATAGCAAGCAGTCTGATCTGGGTCTGCACTGTTTTCTCAGATCTTGTATCTGTCAAAATACCTGGACCCAGTGGTTCAAAGCATTGTATTCCTTACAAGCTTGTTCAGAGGTTAACTCATTTGTGTTTTACGACTTTATAGCCAAACGTACTAATATTTTTTGTTGAAATATGTGAGAAGCTTTTGCAGTGCAAAAACTTCTCACATTTTTTCAACAAAAATATTGGCAGATTTGAGATATTAAAGTATGAAATTATTCTAAACATCTCGTTAATTAACATCGTTAGTTTTGAACAACTGGGCCCTGTAATTTACAGTTACATCAGTAACTTTAGCATGGTCTATGGAGCCTCACCTGAGGGGGTTCCTGCTGTTTTCCCTGTGCCCTCACAACTGCCCTCATGTTAGAGGCTGGGGTCGGTGCAGGGGCATAAGCACTCTGTACATCCCTTAAAGGGGATAGAGCTCGGGTTGGTCTAAAAGGTCGACTGATTTTACCAGAATAATGCTCTTTTGGCTCTCTGTAAAAGCAAAAGGCAAGTATTTCAATTAATTACTATAACCAAGCTAGTGGAAACCTCTCCATATAACCAGGCCCCAAGGTTATAAAACTTTTTTCATGCTCAACTCAGCTGAGCATGAAATTTTACCTGCCAATAAATAGCAAATTACTGATAAGTGCTGTTATTTTCTTGCTCAGTTTAGCTGAGTATGAAATTTTCTCTGCTTATGAATATGAAAATGCCAACATTTGTTGGCATTTTAATATTTATCAGCAGAGAAAATGTCATGCTCCGATGAGCTGAGCACAAAAAAAGTCTTTCACTCACAGCATCACCATTTTTCCATGCAACATATAGTTGAGATATACAGATTAGGCTGCACCAAGGAGCAGTCTGATAGAAGTTTGAAAATCTCTTGGTATAACATGGACATTTTCAAAGAATTACTAGACTAGACCTACCTTCCCCTATAAGAGTTCTTAAGTTTTGAAAAAAGATTCTTGTCATAATTTATGGAAGCTCAAGATGGATGGATGAATTGCAATTTTACGTCCTTTTTAACAGTATTTCAAGTCATATCAGGACGATGTATGGGAGATAATGGAAGGCTGTGTGCAATATTGCCCAATTTATGATTGAAAATATTCCTGTCTACAGCGGGGCTCGAAATTTGGGACTGCTAGATCAGCAGGCAAGCGCTTAACCTACAGAGCTACCAAGGCTTCTGGGAAGCTAGAGTCTCCATGCATCAAGTGTAATCTCTCTACCCATCCCTCTCTCACCAACTTTCAGAAAGAGATGCTAGCCCCAAATACCAATACCCAAATTTATGGGAAAGTGTCCTGTTTCCATGGTATCCCGTGTCTTCATCAGTTGACTGGCAATACAAAGTCCTTCTGTATTCATCCAAACCCCACCAACTCCAAGGTAGATCAGAGCTCAAGATAAGAGGGACTATTAAGTGATAATTAAAGATAATTTTTGTTGATTCTGCCTAAAACCATATGTCGTGACCCCTCATCTGAACTGTCTCGATGAGACGGTTCAGATTAGGGGTCACAACATATGGTTTCAATGAGAAAGAAGAAAATATCTCTTAATTATCATCAGATACACCCGCTTATCTAGAGCTCTGTAGATATAATAACAGACTTCACCTACCTAGGAAGATTCCAGACTGTGTCTCTATTAAGTGATAATTAAAGATAATTTTTGCTAATTCTGCCTAAAACCATATGTTGTGACCCCTCATTTGAACGGTCTCGAGACGGTTCAGATGAGGGGTCACAACATACGGTTTCAATTAGAAATAAGAAAATTACCTCTTAATTATCGTAAAATATCCCCTTTTACCCAGACCTCTGTAGATATAATAACAGAGTACACCTACCTCCCCCTATAAGAGTACATAGGTTTTATAAGGAAGATTCCAGACTGTGTCTCTATGGTATCTAGTGTTTCCATCAGCTGACTGGCAATACGCAATCTCTCCATTCCCATCTCATCCATGCGATCTGCCCACCGCTTTGCTCTCTGAAACAAAGAACAGTGATTTTGGTAAACTAAGAAATGAAACAGTGACTGTTGTCAAGTTCAGAAAAGGTATAGTAGCCGTGGTGAATAGTGTCTGTGGTAAAGTTCAGAAATGGAAGGTGTTTGTAAAGTTCAAGAATGGAACAGTACTTATGGAAAAATTTAGAAATGGAATGCTTGTAAAGTTCAAGAATATAACATAACTTATGGTAAAGTTCAGAAATGGAATGCTTGTAAAGTTCAGGAATGGAACAGTACTTATGGTAAAGTTCAGAAATGAAATGCTTGTAAAGTTCAGGAATGGAACAGTACTTATGGTAAAGTTCAGAAATGGAATGCTTGTAAAGATCAAGAATGTAACAGTACTTTTGGTAAAGTTCAGAAATGGAAAGAGTTTGTAATGTTCAAGAAAGGAACAGTACTTATGGTAAAGTTCAGAAATGGAAGGTGTTTGTAAAGTTCAAGAATGGAACAGAACTTAAGCTAAAGTTCAGAAATGGAATGTTTGTAAAGTTCAAGAATGGAACAGTACTTATGGTAAAGTTCAGAAATGGAATGTTTGTACAGTTCAAGAATGGAACAGTACTTATTGTAAAGTTCAGAAATGGAATGTTTGTAATGTTCAAGAATGGAGCAGTACTTATTTAAAAGTTCAGAAATGGAATGCTTGCAAAGTTTAAGAACAGAAGAGTACTTATGGTAAAGTTCAGAAATGGAATGTTTGTAAAGTTTAAGAATGGAACAGTACTTATTGTAAAGTTCAGAAACGGAATGTTTGTAAAGTTCAGGCATGGAACAGTACTTATTGTAAAGTTCAGAAATGGAAAGGAGGTTGTATTTGCTCAGAAGAGGAACAGAGATTGTGGTAAAGTTAAGGAATGGAATGCCGTTTAAGTATAGAAATGGAACAATGGTTTGGGTAAAACCCTGGCATGGAACTCTGTTAAGGTTCAGAAATGGAGCAGTGGTGGGTTAATACTTGGAAATGGAACTTTCGTAAGGGCTAGGAATGAAAAAGTGGTTGTGCTATAGCTCTGAAATTAATTTCTGGTTTCCTACATGAAAACAGGGGCTTTGATAATACTGTCTTAATCCTAGTAAATGCCCCTGCTCAAATAAATGCCCCTGCCCCCCGCTTCTTTTCAGAGAATAATCTTATACAGTCGAACTTCGATGGCTCGAACTCGCCGGGACCACCAAAAAAAGTTCGAGCGATCGGTAGTTTGAGCCATTGAATACCAACTCACAAGGTCCAGCTGTATGTACTATGCTTTTCTATCATAGAAAGGGTGACTTCCTGTTTATTGATCGGTCATAATTTAAGCCACTTGATGGCAATTTTGCACTTTTTGGGAGAAAAAATAAAACGCTTTGTCAATATCAAAGCGTCTTATGACAATGATCAAACGTCTGAGTGACCGTTATTGAAATGGAAATTATTAACAAGGTAATTAGGTCGAGCCATCGGTGGGTTTTTACAAAGAAAATGTACCCTAGGGACCGGGTTTGGGGTTCGAGCGTTCGAGCCATCGTAGTTCGAGCCATCGTAGTTCAAGCCAAAGGTGGCAGGTTAAGTTAAAATGAATAGGAGTTTTGCCGGGACTGGAAAGTCAGTTCGACCGAAGCATGGCGTTCGAGCCTTCCGAGTTCGAGCCAGTGAAGTTCGACTGTATTTGCTTCTCTGAATGAGGTAGCTCTTCAGAAGGTGTCTACTCTTGAAGGTAAGAATTTGCTCCTAGAGGAGCAAATTTTTTTCTTAAAGTGTAGACGCCCACCTCTTCTGAGAAGGGAGGAAAATATACTAGTTACTACCTCTGAAAGTATACCTGTTCACCTTAATACTGTTTATTCGAAGTATTTTGACAGTGTCTGATTAACTACAATTTAGGCCCTAAATAATGCCCCCCTTCGTAAAATGCAACATCCCCGGGGCGTTTGATAGGTTTAATACAGTAGTTCAGAAATAGAAACAGTCACAAGGTCACGTTCTTACATGAAACAGTGGCTGTGGTTACGTTTAGAAATGAAACAATCTGTCTGTACCATAACAACAGGAAATATTTTACTTTAGGTCTGACAGGAAGTTAAGATACGTAATGGGGAAAATATACTGAAAGTGTGACATGACTCTAATTACCTGATTTTGTAGTTCCTCCATCTTGTCCAGAATATTAAATACATTTTCATTCAAACTCTTACTTTTCTTCACATTTTCTGAAATATAAATAAACAGTTTTCTTTACATTTCCGGAAATATAAATGAACAGTTTTCTTTTCATTTTCTGTAATATAAATTCTGCTTTTCTTAAAATTTTCTGAAATTCAAATAAAATTTTACTTTTCTTCACATTTTCCGCAACATAAATGACTACATGTAGTTTTCTTTACATCTACTATATAATAATTAGCACTTTGATTTTCCTGCACTTTGTCTGAAATACAAGAATTGTCAGAGGACAATATAGCATGCTGCCTCATCAGGAGCTATGCTGTTTGAAAATGCAATTGTTTTTGTTTTTGGGGCTTTAGGAGTAAAACTTTATATTTGGGAAGTTTTAGGAGAAATTTGTACAAATTTACTGTGTATATTTAAGTTCAAATGCTAGAGCTAGCAGTTTAAGCCTTTAGCAAGAAAAAAAAAAAAAAAAAAAACAGGAGAAAAAATTTATGTCTGCAAAAATTTCAAAAAAACGTTTCATCCTAGCTTGTCATACTGAGAAAAGACTATAGGGTAAACATTATAGATCTAGATTAGGTGGCTCATTATGAGCCACCTCATCTGGACCTACGCTGTTTGCAAACTCAGCTATTTTGATCTCTGGCATATATACCTTCAATATCTTTCATCCTACAATGGTGGACATATTTTCTGACAAGGTGATTCAGTCGCTGGGCAGGGAGGTTGACATATTCATCCATCTGGACCATAGCTTCCTGTTTGACAACAATACACAAAATTGTTTATTTTGCACTGGATGTTTGAAATCAAAGCAGACTGGCATATGTAACGTTTTAGCTGAAGGTAGTTTCGTACAACAAGAAAAGTGTGTTGATTGATAGGAACTGTTGCTGTGGAGTATTTTCAATTTTGACACACTATAAGGAAAGCATTATTTTCATGTTTACATATTTGTTGTATTGGGTAGCAAATTTGAATTCCTGATATTAATTACAGCAAGTGCACATCTAGAGACTGGATTTCTTTAAATAACAAGCTAGTCAATTAAACCATCAGAAGCAATTCTTTGTGGATGAAAAATGTCATCAGTATTCTTCTCATTCACACAACTCAATTTGTAGGTATACCAATTATCTTTTGCCTGTGTTTAAACAGCATTTCAAGATACTGCAAAAAATGATTTTTGGAACTTTATATAGCTATCCCACTACCTCAATGGCAGAAAAACAATAACAAAATACAAATATTTTTTGTTGAAAATAAGTGAGAAGCTTTTAACTGCAAAAGCTTCTCACATTTTTTTTTTCAACAAAAAATAAACGTATTTGAGATATTAACATTTGAAATTTTAACGTCTTGTTAACTAACAACTTTGTTAGTTTTGAACAGCTGGGCCCAGAAGCTTATGCTTCCTGTTTGCTTCCATGGATGACAGAGCTCTTTTGAAATATGGGAGAAAATTCATGCATTTGTTGGTAAAGCCCAACAAAGATCATATTATTATCTCGAAACTTGAACATTTCACATTCTGCAATTTGGAGAACATCATTTTTACTGATTCTCCTGTCTGTTCCTCTATAGAAGGTCAAAGGTAATTTACTTACCTTATAGCTCCCAGGATCCAGTTTCTCATCTACCACAGCTTTCTTCATGATTTTGGCATTTCTCTCTGAATCGAGCCTTGTAAACATAACTGCTGACTCTGCATTTTGCTGAAGTAAAACCATTAAATTTAAGTCGAACCTGACCTTTGCTGACATAGTAGCGTAGCCAAACTGATCGAAAGTACACACAGTTAGGCAGACTTTTTAGCTATCCTTTAGATTTCTTAGCTCTTGTGAACAGAATTTTACTAAATTAAACCCCAAACCACGTCCAATATATGTCAAGTTTGGTGGAGCCTGCTATAATCTAGTATTGTTTGACAGCATGACATTGTCTAGAACTGCCTAACTGCACCATGGGCAAAAGTTAAGCAAGCTTCATCATAACACTTTATCAGCTCTCTTGTGAATTAAAACAATGCTGTTTTTCTTCACCATCATCCCACTATGTTCCCTACACAAAATTTACCAGGCATAGCATCAGGGGCTCTATCCCTGACCAAGTGGTAACTTATTTCCAGCAAAGGGGCAGAACTTTATCCATAACCACACTGAACATCCATCTACTAAAACTCCTATGTTATGAATATTTTCCAATATGAGTTAAGTGTATGAGCCCCTCCATATCATTCCACCATATTTACAAACAAATTCTGTGACTTCTTTTCTTTTCTGGATGAGGAAACCCCTCAAAAATAGGGTCAATTCTTAAAGGAAAGAATTTGCTCCTCGTGGAGCGAATTCTTTCCTTTAAGAGTTGACCCCAATTAAGAAGGGAGGCAAAAAAGGAATTGGATGAGTTGCTTCCCCTTAACTGTAAACTTTGGAATCACTTTCCAAGAAATATGGAATCATTCACTATTCTTCTATTTTCTACCATTATTTTCAAATATGGTATTTTGTTGTCCTACATATTTTCTGACACTCTTTTATGTAATAAACTTACATTATGTTTTGAAATTAACGTGTGTTTTATTAATTGTTTAAAATCTAGATAGTAATCTTCAGTTATTAAAATTTTGGCACCAGACTTTATAAAGTATAACTGAAATAATTATAGCCCATTTAAGAATTAGGGCAGATAAGTCTGAGTTGACCCTGCTCAGATTGCTTCTTCAAATGTTGTTTGAGTGGGTTTACGAAAGGTAGATAATTCTTTCAAGCTTAGTGATTGTGTCCCTTTTAAAGGTGGTGGACAACAAAAACATTTTGACTTGGGTGTTGAGACATTCTTTGACAAGTCATCTTGGAGCTTAACCATGAGCAGGTAGCTCCGAACATCAGTGAATATGTCACTTTTAATACAGGGCAGACAACCAAATTTCAACTTACTTATCCTCCTTTGGGATTTGAGACACTGTCAGTAAGTTCCATTGAGCTACCTGCCCTTAATGAAATTTAAGTTTTACCAAGGGCAGATAACTATGGAGCTGAGTGACTGTACTGCTTATAGTAATGGGCAGACAACTATATTTCAACTCAATAAGTTAAGACACTCTCACTGGATTTCACATATAAATGCCCTCGGTAAAATTGAGTTTTACCCGGAGAAGATAACTCTCTAGAGCTGAGTGATTGTGCTGCTTATATTAATGGACAGACAACTGAATTTCAACCTACCGATCCTCCCTTGGGAGTTGAGACACTGTCACTGAGCTCCACAGAGCTACCTGTCCTTGGTAAATCTGAGTTTTACTAAGGGCAGATAACTCTTTGGAGCTGAGTGATTGTGTGTTTTCCTTATAGTGATGAGCAGACTACTGAGTTTTGACTTACAGATCCTCCTCCAGGTGTTGAGACACTGTCAGACATAGGTCTTCTTGGTGTTTTGCCAAGGGCAGATAACTCTCGCTGGAGCTCAGTGATTGTGTCTTGCATCTCCATCATCACAACCTGGTTGTGCCGTAGTTGTTCCTCATACTTTTTGGCATCCTCTGACATCTGACCTTGTCTGAAGGACAAAATGAGTATGTCAATATGATTTTATGTTTCCCTCCTATTGTGTATGGCTGCAAGAAACTTTTCTGATTACCTTCCAGTTTTACCATTGTTTCTTTATTCTTGCAGAGCCTGTTAGTGTGAAGTGGTAATTATTTCAAACACTGGAAGAATTATTTTGCGATTCTTTTTTCTAAATTTGCCAATCTGTAACTGTTTGGAAACACAAACAAATTAGCATGCCTTTAAAACTATGTGTGCAAATAAGTTATTGATGAAAGCTCATTTGAATCAGAATGATTATGTTTTTATAAGTTCTAGTATTTTTTCATAAGTGTGCATATTGGTAGGGTGAACCAGCATGATCTCTGTTTTCTAAAGCATGCATATTAGTAACTGTTTGAAAGTGCAAGTTAATCAGCATGATTTCTGTTTTTCTAAAGAGTGCATACTGGTAAAACTGCTTTAAAACAAAGGTGAACCTGAGCATGGTTTCTGTTTTCTAATATTTGCACATTTGTAACTGTTTCAAAGTAAACGTGAATAAGCATGATTTATATTTTCTTAAAAGTGAACATTGATAATTGTTCACAGAAAATGTGAATCAGCATGACATCTGTTTTCCTAAGTGTGCAAATTGATAACTGTTTCGAAAGTAAATGTGAAGCAGTATGATTTTTGTTTTCTAAAATGAGCATATTTGTACCTAACTGTTTCAAAGTAAAGGTGAACCAGCATGATTTTTGCTTTCTAAAGTGTGCATACTGGTAGCTGTTTCAAAGTAAAGGTGAATCAGCACCATGATGTGTACATCCTCTTAGAGAAAAATAACCTAAAATTTATGCCTTACTGATAATCAGACCAGATGTTTTCGCCATCCCCTAATTATCTGGACACTGCAGGATGCTCTGTGAACTACTTTTGCCATTAGCTCTGGTTCTCGGTTATTAATACTGGTAATTCCAGCATATAGTATTTTTATCAGCGGTGCTGCTGAAACCTGATTCACGGTATTAGTGCGCCGATTAAATAACGCTCTCATAAAATACTCTAGAAAATTGCATATCCAATGATAAAGTTTTGTCTACTTTTATTCTAAATACAGTCAGTGTGTTTAAAGACATATTTTGAAGTATCACACGAAAATAAGTTTGCAATACAACTGGAACTATTTTTTTTATAAAGAATGTAAAATAGGGAATACTGTTTCGCTGGTTCCCGTGCCATTACAAAATTGTTATATTACAAAACGCTTAAATTTTAACGTAGAAATCCGTTCAAAACGCCTAAACAACATAACTTTTAACGAGGATTTCGATTTTCTAGTTTATATCAAGATTAGGATGCGGGATATTTATGTTTTACTTTTAACTAGAGAAAATCGGTTTACAGCGTAATCTTCACCACCTGGGGCACTGCTGCGAATTTGCATAATTCTGTATCATTTATTGGTATACCGGAGGATTATACGACCAGTTTCATTAGAAACATATGTGAAATCGATACCCCGAGTAACCCTAGTTTATATAGCAGTAAGTCGGGTCGGTCGGGGTCAATTCTCTAAGAGCATGTACACGGCATGACGATTTATGTTTTCTTAAAGTAAATGTGAACCAGCGTGATTTCTGTTTTCTGAAGTGTGTGGAGTGGTAACTCTTTCAAAGTAAAGGTGCATCAGCATGATTTATGTTTTCTTAATGGTGCATACTGGTATCTGTTTCAAAGAAAATGTGAATCAGCATGATTTCTCTTTTCTAAAGTGTGTAAATTGGTAATTGTTTCAAAGTACAGATGAACCAGCATAACTTCTGTTTTAGTATGTGTACATACTGCTAATTGTTTCAAAGTATATCTAAACCAGTATGATTTCTGTTTTTTAAAGGTGCTAATTGATAACGGTTTCAAAATACAGGTGAATCAGCATGAATTCTGTTTTTCTAAAGTGTGCATATCGGTTACTGTTTCCAAATACAGGTGAATCAGCATAATTTTAGTTCGGTAGCTATATCAAACTAGAAATTGTGTTTGTGAAACACTATGCCCCCAACCATATGCTTGCCATTATAGGTGTCAAACTTTAGAATGTCTAAGTCTGAAAAGGAGTCACCTAATCTTTACTAAAATATTAAACTCATCAAAAACTACTATTATACCAAATATCAGCTGTCTAGATTAAGCAATTCAGAAGTTGGAAAAATGCCAAATTCAAACAAGGGTTGTAACTCCATCAAAACTTTTACGGAATTCTCCGAAAAGTTAATCAGGTAATGTACACTTCATATCTGATCAGTATACGAAATATCAAGGCCATAACTAAAATACTTTTTGAGATATCTTGCTAACAAGACACCATCTCATGTTTTTGAAGCGGCATAACTCCAAAATGAGGCATAACTTGGAAAAAAAAAGACAATAAATGTCAATTATTTTTCCAAGAGGAATCCATATAAAATTTCTAAACCCTATGCCCAATGGTTCTGGAACATAGTAGCTGCATAAGTATTGAACATCAGGGGAAGTAACTTCATTATTGATGAATGCAGCATTACCTAACCTGTACTAAAGTATTTAACTCATCAAGGACTACTACTATACCATAAAACAGCTTCCTAGCTTAAGCGTTTCAAACGTTGGAGCAATGCCAAATTTGAACAAGGGCCATAACTCCATCAAAACTTTTATGAAATTCTCCCGAAAGTTAATCAGGCAATTTACTCCTCATACTCAGTCAGTGTACCAAATATCAAGGCCATAGCTCAAATACTTTTTGAGATATCTTGCTAACAAGAGTCATCTCATTTTTCTAAAAGGGGCATAAATCCAAAATGGGGCATAATTCAAAAAAGAAAAAAAGTATGTGTCAGCTATTTTTCCATGAGGTATCCATATATCAAATTTTTAGACCCTATGCCCAGTGGTTCTGGAACTCAGAAGCTGCATAAGTATATAACATCAGGGGAAGTAACTCCATTATTGATGGATGCAGTGTTTCCTAACCTGTACTAAAGTATTTCACTCATCAAGAACTACTACTGTACTAAAAATCAGCTTCCTAGCTTAAGCGGTTCAAAAGTTGGAAAAATGCCAAATTCAAACAAGGGCCATAACTCATCAAAATTTTATGGAATTCTCCCAAAAAGTTAATCAGGTAATCTACTCCTCATACTCAGTCAGTGTACCAAATATCAAGCCCATAGCTTAAATACTTTTTGAGATATCTTGCTAACAAGATAGTCATCTCATTTTTCTAAAAGGGGCATAACTCCAAAATGAGGCATAATTTGGAAAAGAAAAAAAATATGTGTCAGCTATTTTTCCATGAGGAATCCATATATGAAATTTCAAGACCCTAGCTAGCAGGGTTCAAAAGTTACAGCAAGCATGAAAAAGTGTGACGCACGCACGGACGGACGGACGGACGGATGGACAAGCCAAAAGCAATATGCCCCACCAACTTTTTCAAAGTTGGGGGTATAAATACAAGTGGGCCAGCATGATTTCTATTTTCTAATTGTGCATATTGGTAAGTGTTTCAAAATACAAGTGAATCAGTATGATTTTTGAGTTCTAAGTAAGCATATTGGTAACTGTTTCAAAATGCATATGAATCAGCATGATTTCCATTTTCTAAGTGTGCCAATTAGCAACTATTTCAAAATACAGGTGAATCAGCATGATTTCTGTTTTCTAATTAACAAATTTGTAACTACTGCAAGACAAAATAACTAGTATGTGATCAAAATACGATCATTAGTCTACATTTTGCAAATCATCAGGATCACTATTGCATTGGTTTACACATGACACTGATTTAAACGTTGGTAAAGGATGAAACTGATTAAGTAGGCAGTCATTTAAATCTGCAACAGTTCCTATGATAAAAGCCTCACATGATGTGCAAAGAAAAAATACTAAACATTGCTCCAGGAATTGCCATCAGGCTAAGTTTTCATACACTGTGGTTGAAGACTGACATCAAAAATTGCATGTGCTTACAGTGTCACCAAATACCACATTTACTCACTCAGTCTCAGCTGTAAGACAAGGTATTTTTTCCCCTCCAGAACAACAAAAGGAAACTGAGATTCATCTTTCAAGACTGTTCTAGAGTTTATGACTGTTTTGAACTTACAGCAGCATTATGACTGATAAGCAGGAGTGAAGTCATTTTGCCTCATCTGGATTTACACTGTTTTAGCAAATTCAACCATTTTCTTTTTTTTAATCTGGTATTTTAAGTGTTAAGTGCTCAAATAAGCTGTGTAAGTGCATATCTGTGCATATTCTTCCAGCCAGAAAACACCCAGCATGGCTTGCAGCCCCAGGATGTCCGGTCAGGCTACTCTAATTGAACAAACAACCAACAACAAATAATCCATCAAACTTTACACAGTATTTTGCATATTTTACCTTGGTGTAATTTTTACATCAATGTTGCTGAAATTTTATGAAAACAATACGAAATGATGCAAGAATAGTTAGAAAATATAACCTTTAACATATCGGGATTTTGTTAACACTATACACATTCTAAAAGGCAAAACTACTAATAATAGTTGAGCCAAAGCACGAGAAAACCAACAAAGTAGTTGTGCGCCCAGCGCAGTCTCAGATCATCCTGGGCATGCGCCCAGTCTAATCAGAGGCTTCGCTGTCAGCATGGAGGTAGCTTTGAATCTTAGCTACCCTTTGAGCGCTAAGCAAAGAGTCTGATCAGACTGGGCAGATGCCCAGGCTGATCTGAGTATGCACTAAATGCACAACCATTTTGTTGGTTTCGTCGTGTTGCGGCTCCTATATTTCTTCCTGTTCCAAATCAAACACACAAATCTTAAGATCCATCTTGCAAGATGGATCTAGATTTATAGGGTTATTTTTAAAGGGACAAACCCCTATCATATAAGCAAATAATTATGGAATGCGTTGCCTGGAAATTAAACCATTCCATTCGGGATACCCCTAAAGGGGTATCTGGGCAAACAGTTTGGATCCAGATCAGGCCCCACAAATGTGGAACCTGATCTGAGATTCAAACTGTTTGCTGCCTAGACATCATTTATACAAGAGTTAGCCAGACCAATATTGTCAAAATATTCTTGATTTTTGATGCAGACGACAATTTCAGCAGACGACAAAAAATACCCAGAATGCAATGGGTTAAAAGTTTGAAAGTTTTATTAGCATATACAATAAATAAATGACATGCAAAAGTGTAATATCAAATCACTAAATACAGGTTATTAGATTTCTATGATTATGACGAAAGTATCTAATATACCATATTAATTCTTATTAACACTTCAGCTGTAATTAATTCCCCATCCTTTTTTCTATGTAAATATATTTCATGCAACTGTTAGCTATTTTACTGATGGCAAAATGCAATTGTGATTCTTACACGGCTGAAATTACTTAATGCTGTATCCTGAAAGATCTTTGGCAAGTGGCTGATTTGTTTTCTTAAGGCTCTAACACCCCTCTTTCTTAAGATGCCACAGAAATAATACAAATCCAATTCCTGATCATGAAGTACCTTCATTATCTTTTTATGAGGAGAAGGAAGTATGACTTAATCAGTCTCCAGAAAAGAAACCTTAGATATGACCCACAATACGAGAAAACCTACAAAGTGGTTGTGCCCCCATGGAAGACTCAGATCAGCCTGGGCATACTCCCAGTCGGATCAGTCTTCGCTGTCCCCATGGAGTTAGCTTAGACCTTAAGCTACCCTTTAAGCACTTAGTGAAGAGTCTGCTCAGACTGGGCAGATGCCAAGACTGATCTGAATCTTCGCTGGGCAGACAGCCACTTTGTTGGTTTTCTCATGTGGCGGCTCATCTGCAGTGGAAATTAAGGGTGTGTAATATATTTTGGTCAAATGCTGCATGATTTGGTTTATTCTGTCAAAAGGGGAATGCATTCACACCCTCAGCACCCCATCTGTGTATGGTCTGGGTCCCATAGAAGCTGGATCCCATAGAAGCTGGAGCCCATAAAAGCATTAAGCCTTACATCAACCAGCCCTAAAATATGACTAAGCTTGGTTTGGTACAGTTGCGGTACATCTATATATTAAAGGTTATGGCAAATCTGAATATAGGAAAATACATGCAGTTTTAGTGGGATATAAATTATATGTTATGCCCTACATGATTAGTTCTGACCTATTTCTGAATCATGCAAACTTACTTATTATTTCTGAAACATTAAACAAAACAATCAAATAAATAAATAAAACATACATTTTCTTCAAATGAATGTACATTCTAACATGCCATTAAAATTTTCCCCTCTTAGCCTATAGGAAGTGGTAATATGAAAATTTGTGATAAACAATACTGCTCACATTTGCACATTGATGACATGGATGAAAATGGCAGACTTGCGCTCCCTAAATGGTTGGTTGGTTGGTTGATTTGATGCTTAACGTCCACGGTAAACAACTTAGGTCATGTCGGGACGGTCAGTTAACCTAACCACACTATTCTTGGGCAGGCTTAGACCTCCTAAGCGGTTAACCAGTACTAAGTGCACATACTTTCGCCAGTAACTGACAACTGCCCTTCTTGAATCAGCGGAAGGAGAAACGAAAGCATGTGGCTAGACCGGGATTCGAACCCAGGACCTCTGACTTACACGAGTCAGGTGCCCTACCGGTTGCGCTACCCGGCCTGGCCTGCTCCCTAAATGTATATTCATAAACCTCAAGACCTGAAAATTCACACTAAAGCAAGCTAAGCCCTGAGAATATGAAAATGGAACACAAGCTGAAGAATAATCTGTCAAAATGATGTAAAAAGGGAAAAAAATAACAAAAAAATAATCAACACTAAAGCATCTAATTCTCTCCCTTGTAAAGCCCTTGCACCAAGCTTTGCTAAAACCTGTAGTCATAACCTACACACCAATTTAGATATAAATCTGTTCACAATGCCTGAAAGAGGGTTAGAAAGCTTGGTCTAACCAAAATAGTTATTTCCAAAATATTTTTGACTACATCTACCATAGAAAATTTAATTCAAATCTGTCCTTGAAACTGCCTCCCAGTATTATAAAGCTAAACCCACAAGATATACAAACCTACCTGATATATGCAACTTTTCTGTTATGAAAATATCAGTCATCAAACTTATGATTACATGGTTACATGAACACAAAGGGATTATCATAGATTGGGTACTTTGGTCTGTCTACTGACTTCAAAACCAGAAAACACCTAAGAATTGCATTTAACCCTTAAAGCGCCAAAAATTAAAATTGTTGAATTGGCAAACAGTGAAGATCAAGATGAGGTGGCTCATGATGAGCAAACCTCATCTGAATCTACACTGTTTGCCCTCTAGTGTTCGAATTCTCAATATGATATCGCTTGGACGAGACATTTTTTTGAAATTCTGCAGACGTAAATTTTGTTGTCTGCTTTTTGGCGCATTAAAGGTTAAACACTTAGTGAGGCTATGTGTGTTTGAAAAACAACTAGAAAATTGTGTCTGTAAGACACAGATGATGCCCCCATGCTATGCCTGCCCCCCAACGACACCCCCTATCCCCATGTCCACATCTATCTACAGTATGTCTGTCATACAAAGTTTCAAACTTACTGCCCCAAAAACTGTGGAAGGGGTTGATTATACAAACTTGTCATCCTGTGGTAACCATGTCTCGACATATTTCTAATTTTGAAAAAGCCATAAATTCTTCAAAAATATTTGTTTTCTTTCCCAAAAGGCAGGTGCACATCTACAGTATGTTTGTAATACCTATACAAGGCTTTTAATGGATCTGAGCAAAGTTGTCATCCCGTAGTAGCCATTTCTTGAAAAATTTCTATGATTGAAAAGGCCATAATTTTGTCAAAAATAATTATTTTTCTTCCCAAAATGACAGGTGCACATCTGCAGTATTTCTGTAATACCTATCCAAAGTTTCAAAGTGACTGCTGAAAGACTGTGGAAGAAGTTGATTATACAAACTTGTCATCCTGTAGTAACCATTTTTTCAAAAACTTCTAAGTTTGAAAAGGCCGTAATTTTGTAAAAAATGATTTTTCCTTTCCAAAAAGGGAGGTGCACATCTACAGTATATCTGCAACATCTTTGCAAAGTTTCAAATTGATTGCTCAAAAACTGTGGGAGGAGTTGATTATACAAACTTTGAATTTTAGAGGGGACGGACAGACAGACAGATGGACAAGGGTAAAGCATAATGCCCCCTGACTATTGTCACGAGGGCATAAAAACCCAACTTGAACGAAAACTGTTACTAAAAGCTGAATCCCTTTTTATCTTTTCTAAATAATAAGCATTTTGCAATAATCACCAAAGTTATGCCGAAAAAATTCACACAACATACCTAGCATGTATGTAATGTCATATACTGCTATGGTAACTTGTTGGAAGTTATATTTTAGCACTCTTTGCCTTATTTGCCAATTACTGCCAAAATTCAGTAACCACCAAATAAATGTATGTGTTTTATGTCTTGAAAAAAAATGGGGAAGTATACTCACAAAGTTTCATATTTATCTTGTAGATCTTTAAACTGTTGTCTGTCCACTCCTGGGCTAGGTCCAACTTTGACTGACTTTTGGCTGCCCTGGCGAAGGTCAACAGACTCACTTGACCTTTCTTTGATCATTGACCTCTGAGTGGGGTCACGTGACATACCCATCATCAAGGAGGAGACAACTGGTCCCTGTGAATTTAAAGGTAACAAACTGTACAAGAAAAGTAGGTTTATACACAGTGACACATGTTGCATAACACAGGTGTTGTGCAACATGTCACCATGCTAACCCCCCAAAACATATGAGCCACGACATGAGATAACCAACAAAGTGGTTGTGCGCCCAGGGCAGACTCAGATCACCCTGGGCATCTGCCCAGTCTAATCAGAGTCTTCGCTGTCCGCATGGAGGTAGCTTGGACCCTTAGCGACCCTTTAAGCCCTTAGCGAAGAGTCTGATCAGACTTGACGGATGCCCAGGCTGATGTGAGTGCACAATCACACTGTTGGTTTTCTCGTGTCGGGGCTCATATGTGTCATGGCACAAATCTTTTGCATGCAACATGTTCAATCATCTAAACATAAGCTAAATGGTTGCATAACACATGTATCATGCAATAGGTGGCCATGTAAACCCACCTTAAAAATACACCACAGTTCCTTTTGCATTAACTGCTATGTTTGGACTCCATAAAAGAGCATAACATTAAAAGTAAACCCTTCCATCAGCTCCATATGACTGACAACCTTTTGTACAGGCCTCAAGACCAAAACTCATCTATCCATCCCTGACTATAGGAACGCACTATAATTCCACCTGTTTTAGGAGCAGCTGTAGTGTAGTGGAAACACTCCAGACTATCAATCCAGGGGTCCCAAGTTCGATCCCCCGCTTCTCCGGTCTTTCGGATGAGACTTTAAACCGAGGTCCCGTCTCCATATGACCTCGTTGTTGGTGGGACGTTAAACCCGAGTTCACTTACTCCACCTGTTTCTTTATTGGTATTTTCATATTTGAAAGATCTTACTGCAAAGTCTTTCTATTTCTTATGATGTTCACAATTATTTCCTCCATACATATGTGCCGCGACATGACAAAACCAACAAAGTTGTTGTGCACCCAGTGCAGACTCAGATCAGCCTGGGCATCTGCCCAGTCTGATCAAAGTCTTCGCTGTCCGCATGGAGGTAGCTTAGACCCTTAGCTACCCTTTAAGCGCTAAGCAAGGAGTCTGGTCTGATTGGGTGGATGCCCAGGCTGATCAGAGTCTGCATTGGGCGTACAACCATTTTGTTGGTTTTCTCGTGTCGTGGCTCATATGTCAAACTGTCTTCTTTTCAGCAATGAAAATACACCAAGATTCAAAATTCCCTGATTTGACATTGGTCTTGTGCCTGGCTTACCTTCTCATTACCCTTTATCTGTATGTGAAGTTAGATGAAATTTGCTTTGAAATTTTCTGAGTAATTACGCAGATGTAGTCTGACCTCTGACCCCAGATTGGGACCTTGACCGTGAACTTTTGAACTCCATTGTGTGAGACATACTTTCTCATTATGGTTGTTAGAAGTTTGATGAAATTCCCTGTAGCAGATTTTAAGTAATTGCAGAGACAGGATTTGACCTCTGACCACTGAATGTGGCCTTGACCTTGGATGTTGAAGCCTAATTCTAGTGCGGGACACACCTTCTCATTATGCTTTATCTTTCTGAGAAGTTTCATTAAATTTGCTACAGTAGTTCTGAAGTTATTCCTGAGACACAATTTTTAATGGACAGACTGATACAGGGAGGGTGTGATTTTAATATGCCAGCCAAAGTTCTTTCGGAAGCATAAAAAGAGTAACTTACTTTTGACATTTTATATTCCAGAATTTTCTGACCGATGTCAAAATTTTCTGACATTTCCATGACTTGTATGAACCCTGTAGTAGACAACTTACCCTATCATTATGTATGATGCTGTTGATTACTTGTGATACTTCATTCAAAACTGAAATAGAGTAAATAAATAATTAACTAGAGCAAGTGAGCAGGGGCTCACGTATACCCCCGGCCAGCGCCACCACCTATAGGAAATAAACTTTGCATGCCCATGTAGGCACATATCACTAGGCTACATCTGAAGATTTCACAATAATCAAAACAATACAAACTTAAAGTTCACTTTTAACACAAATGGTTATATAAATTTCAAAGTCTGTGACCCTGACCTACAATCAGCAGCAGCAGTCAGATGATGTCAACAAAACTGTCTCAACCTCGCAGTAAACCTAGTCACACATCAAAAGGTTCCATTCAAGTATATCAAAAACATAAGCAAACAGATACAGCTCAATACAAACTTTAACACTAATAGTGTTATATAAATTTCTAAGTCTGTGACCTTGCCCTTAGGTACTAATATGTGTCCAACCTGTAGTAATACTAAGCACATCTGAACAAATTTCAATAGAAGCTGTCAAAATGATAGAGCAAAAGCAAAATCTTGAAACAAAACTTTAAAACAACTGCTGTAGAAATTTCTAAGTCTGAGACCTTGACCTTAGGCCTGCAGAAGCATCAGGGTGGTGCAAACTGATCAGTATCCATCCTGTAGTACCAATAAGCACATATCAACAAGTTCGAGTAAAGACCTTCATGAAAACAGAGCAAAAGCAGAAACTTAACACAAAACTTTAATGCAACTGTTATATAAATCTCTAAGTCTGTGACCTTGACCTTTGGCCAGCAGCAGCATCAAGGTGATGCACACTGATCAGTATCCGTCCTGTAGTAGCACTAAGCACTTATGAACAAGCTCTGGATAACAGAACCAAAAGAAAAAAACTTAACGCAAAACTTTAACGCAAATTTTATAAGAATTTCTAAGTCTGTGACCTTGACCTTTGGCCAGCAGCAGCATCAAGGTGATGCATACTGATCAGTATCCATCCTGTAGTAACACTAAGCACCTATTAACAAGCTCTGGATACAGAAGCAAAAGAAAAAAACTTAACGCAAAACTTTAACGCATATGTTATAAGAATTTCTAAGTCTGTGACCTTGACCTTTGGCCAGCAGCAGCATCAAGGTGATGCATACTGATTGGTATACATCCTGTAGTAACATTAAGCACTTATGAACAAGCTCTGGATAACAGAAGCAAAAGAAAAAAACCTAACACAAAACTTTAACGCAAATGTTAACTTACGTACGGACGAACGGACGGACGGACGGACGGACGGACGAACAGACGGACGAACGGACGAACGGACGGAAAGACAAAAACTATATACCCCTCGACATACTTCGTATGCCGGGGGTATAAATATGTACATTCCATGAATTTGTGTCCTCCATCAATGTAATCCTAATGCACTATGTATATAACATTACATCCGATTGGATAATGTCAAACATTTGTGGAACCAAACATCATTATGTAATGTCACTTCTCATTGTCTGACGTCTGGTTATAAATTGTTGAAAGCTGCTTGCTTTGAGTTTGGACAGACACACAGTGCCAAGTGCGTGCAACTATGGTTACGTAATGCTGAGCCACTTGGGGAACATCGTTAGGAGAATTGAACTGAACTGAACTGAAGCTTTGAGTGCGACATAGTACACCTTTATATGTGGAAAAAGCATTAAAATTGTCATTTGGGAGGTAAATCGTCGATTTTATGGCCATAAACTGTGTTGTATGGCTTTGTAAAAATGGAGCCATACAACTCAATTTGCAACCATACAATAGAGCTATAAAACACAATTTGCTACCATAAAGCTACTGACTTACTTCCCTAAACCTATACGTACCCATAAAATGTAACAATAAAACTGATGCTTTAACTCCCAAAATGACAATTTTGAGAAAAGTTATTCTCTAATTAAAAACAAAAGGGTGCACAAAGAAATAAGAAAAACAATTTTTGAGGTCAGCATAATATAGAGGATATTTGACTTTTTCGGTGTAAGATCGATTTTTCTTTTATACTTTCCAATGAATTATAGAGATTTCTCGGTGAAATCGAAACTGATAATCTCACTGTTTCAAACAGTGAAATTATCACTTTCGATTTCACTGTTTCAGAAATAGGATTTTTGTGAAATAGCCTCAAGTTTTCTGTTGATTAATTGGCTAAATCTTATCTGGCTTGACAAAAATTACGTCACGCATGTTTGCACGTCATTACGACGTTAATGACGTCACTTAAAGCGCCAACGTAACAGTGTTAATGCACGCGACGTCAGGTCGCCTAAGTCTCCTGTATGCATTCTGTCTTGGCAATTTTTTTGAGAACTGTTTATCGAAATGGTATTTGAAGCTATTTTTCAGTTGCAAACTAAGTTTGCAACCAATATCATACTCAATAAACATGCTGGAAGCATCAAATTTGACGCAAAACGGCTAGAAAAGAAGTTGTGTTTCTGTCGTGTTTGCTGACGCTCTTGAATAAACAGAATTATTGCAATTTTCAAGCATAAAAGAAATAGAAAATTTGACTTTTTCAGTGTAAGATAAATTTTTATTTCACTCATGAACACCAAAAGCAGTATTTTCACTCGTGGCTTCGCCACTCGTGAAAATACTGCTTTTGGTGTTAATTCGGTGAAATAAAAATCGATCTTACACTGAAAAAGTCAAATATCCTCTATTTATTTCACTCATGAACACTGAAGACGGTTTTTCTTCACTCGTGGCTTCCTTTGCCACTAGTGAAAAAGCCACCTTTGGTTATCATGAGTGAAATAAAAATCGATCTTACACTGAAACAAATTTTCTGTTTCTTTTAGGATTTAAAACTGAAATAACTTAGTTTATTCCAACGCGTCAGCCATCACAACAGAGACACAACTTTAAGTCTAGCCGTTTCACATCAAGTTTGATGCTTCCAGCGTGTTTACTGGGTATGATATTGGTTGTAAACTTAGTTTGCAGCTTAAAAATAGCTTAAAATCAACAAATAAATGAGACAATTTCACAAAAATCCTGTTTCTGAAAAAGTGAAATCTAAAGTTGCAATTTCGCAAGTGAGATTATCAGTTTCGATTTCACCGAGAAATCTCCATAATTCATTGAAAAATATACATGCTGTGTACATGCTCTTAGAGAATTGACCCCGATTGACCCGACTTACTGCTATATAAACTCGGGTTGCTCGGGGTATCGATTTCACATGTGTTTCTAATGAAACCGGTCGTATAATCCTCCGGTATACCAATAAATGATACAGAATTATGCAATTTCGCAGCAGTGCCCCAGGTGGTGGAGATAACGATGTTAACCGATTTTTTGAACGGATTTCTACGTTAAAATTTAAGCGTTTTGTAATATAACAATTTTATAATGGCACGGGTACCAGCGAAACAGTACTCCGTGGTTTACAGCCTTTATAGAAAAAATAGTTCCAGTTGTATTGCAAACTTTTTTTCGTGTGATACATCAAAATATGTCTTCAAACACACTGACTGTATTTAGAATAAAAGTAGACAAAACTTTATCATTGGATATGCGATTTTCCAGTGTATTTTAAGAAAGCGTTCTTTAAGCGGCACACTAATACATGTACCGTGAATCAGGTTTCATACCACCACCGATAAAAATACTATAAGCTTTAATTACCTGTATTATTAACTGGGAACCAGTATTCGGAAAAAGTAGTTCACAGAGCATGTTTCGCTGATACCTGCAGTGTCCAGATAATTAGGGGATGGCTAAAACATCTGGTCTGATTATCAGTTAGGCATAAATTTTAGGTTATTTTCTCTAAGAGGATGTACACATCATGAAAAGAAATCCATATCTTAGAAGACAGCTCTAGATCTTTGAGACTGTGTTGGAAGGGAAACAAATCATCTTGTAACTAAATAAATATGGTACTAAAAATGAAATTTGTATTATGAGCCACGACATGAGAAACCAAACAAAGTGGTTGTGCACCAAGCGCAGACTCAGATCAGCCTGGTCATCCACCAGGTCTGATTAGTCTCTTCGCTAAGCGCTTAAAAGGGTAGCTAAGGGTCTTAGGTACCTCCATGCGCATAGCGAAGACTCTGATCAGACTGGGCGGATGCCCAGGCTGATCTGAGTCTGCGCTAGGCACACAACCACATTGTTGGTTTTCTCGTGCTGCAACTCATATAACTTACCATAGTAGACATTATCAGTCATATTTTCCAACTGAGGCTGTACTTTTGTTGACTGATCAAATGGAACTGTGTCAATATCAGCCAAGATCTGACTGGCCGACATCTGGTCTGAAAGAAGGAACAACACAGACTGAGTGAGATAATGTCTTAAAGCAGAGAAAAAGAGGCCAAAGTGCTGTCTTTATTTTATTTATTTTACTTTTTTTTTAACTTATGATATGTAGAATATACAATTTTAATCCTATTAAAAGCCCCTCCTCTACTAAATGCCCTCTGCCTCTTTTCCAAAAATAATGTTATATTCACTTGCATGAACTCCTGTTTGGTTCTCTGGATTTAACACTCCCTCCCCCTCTAACCCCTGGACCCTATCGGAATAATTTATGGTACTTTTATTCTCTTTTGTTCAGGTAGCTAATAAGTCCAAGTTCTCCATATGCATGGTCTTTGAATACACATGAACAACTGAATTACTAATTAGAGGTGCTCATCTATAATACCGGTAATGTCTTTAATGAGCAATACACAGTTGGTGCAGGTCACAGGTTAAAATTCCAAATGGACCCAGCAACTGAAACACTCTCTGTCAACCCAAACCAGTAAATGGGTACCCTCTTGGAATCAATGACGTTAAAGGCAACAAAAGAAGACAAATGGGCTTGGTCTTTCATATGCTAAGACCAAGATATGGTGTGCGTTTAACATCCACTACCCCTATGGCCACAAAGGCTATGGCAAGCCTTTTTACTCACATCCTGCCACCCCCCCCATCCCCCCCCCCCCCCCCCCCCCCCCCACCACCACACACAAACATGGTACCTTAATCCTCTGGTACTCTAACAGCATTCTTGTCTTTTGGAACCCCTCTATACACACTTAGGTACTCTTTGAACAACAGAATGACCCCACCCCGAACCCCACCCCCCTCCCTCAATCTCCTCAAGCCCCCATTTTAATTTGAGATTGAGATTTTTATTGTACCTTTATCCTCTAGTAATCTACTGATGGTGTCCTTGAAGTTGTGAACTCCTCTGTAAGTTTTCAAGTACTCCTGAACTACAGGATGTTCTGCTAGATTGATTGATTGTCTGAAAAATAAATATACCATTTCCTTTAAAGTACCGAATCCCGGTCTGGCCACATACTTTCGTTTCTCCTTCCGCTGATTCAAGAAGGGCAGTTGTCAGTTACTGGCGAAAGTTAGTGCACTTAGTACTGGTTAACCGCTTAGGAGGTCTAAGCCTGCCCAGGAATAGTGTGGTTAGGTTAACTGACCGTCCCGACATGACCTTAGTTGTTTACCGTGGACGTTAAGCATCAAATCAACCAACCAAAAAATTTAAAGTACCATTTCCTTTAAAGATCTACTCTCTGGTTTACAATGATGAAAAGCGTTTTTATGAGATGCACAAATTCGTTCAGTTAGACATTTAACCATATAATTATAGTATTAGACATTAGACTTTTTACCGTATATAAGAAATAAATTCCTTACTTGGAAGTTGTCCTTGACACTTGAGTGTGTACATGTTGGCCTGGTTTAGCCTCAGGGGGTGGGGAAGTTCCTGCATCTAGTGTGTCCTCCTTTACATCTTCTACTGTAAAATATAAAACATGACTTGTTAGAAGACAACAGAGCTTGCCTGACAGTTGCCTGACTCAGGTTTACCAAGTATCATCACCACAAACAATGTACTTTATTAATCCTAATTAATGCCTCTGCTTTAATAAACGCCCCCTGCCCCTTTTCCAAAAATTATGTAATATCAACTTGCATGAATTCCTGTTTGCTTCTCTGGATAAGGTAGCTCTTTGAAATGGGGTCAAATCTTAAAGGTAAGGAATGTGAGATATTAACATTTGAAATTTAAACAAAACGTTAACTAATGATGCCACTGGTTTTGAACAACTGGGCCCTGGTGTTTAAAGAATTAATACACTGTCTAACCTTTCATATCATCTGGAATAGGCAAATCATCATCATCGTCATCAATAATCAGCTGATCATCATCCAGGGATTTCTGGGACGGTATAGAAATTGCGGGAGATTTTGCTCGCCTGTCTTCGACAACAGTGCGAGTCTCTTCTAGCCTTGACTTGAACTGGTTTCTCAAGGAAGCTCGGCTTTTGGCAGATGAAACTCTTATTTCGTCTTCGGTTTTCCCAACAACTGGTTCATGTTCAATTTTGGACTGAAAGAAACAAACACTAATTCTTTTTAACCATAATGCACCAAAATGCAGACCTAAAAATTGTTTTTAAAATTTCAAAAATATTTCATCCAAGCTGTATCATATTATTGTGGTCTAGCAGGGTTGATCCAGAAGGGGCAGCTCATTATGAGCTGCCTCACCTGATCTACTCTGTTTCAAATTCAATTTTTTTCTATTTCTGGCCTTTTAAGTGTTAAATCATAAATTCAATATATTAATGGAGGTAAAAGGTAAATGGGTATATTTCAAGGGGAGCAACTCTGCCATTATCAGTTTTGCCACCTTCTGAATGAGGTTAACTCTTAAAGAAAAGACTTGGCTCTTATAGCAAGCTCATTGAATTTCTTTCTTTTCAGACTTGACCTCATTTTCGATGGGCTTCAGCATCCAGAGTCACAAAAGATGTCCCCCTTTGAAAAACTGATGGAAAAGAATGGAAGTATACCCATACACCCTAAATCATACATATAACTTATAAATGGAGGCTATCAACACTGAAGAAAAAGTATTCTTCCAAATAAATGTATGTTGACTTGATTGCCATGATAGTTAACACTGAACAAGAAGTATTCTTCCAAACTTTGCCTCATTGGAATATTTTTAATATTTTGAACAAATGCTTACAAAAGACCCAATCCATCAGTTATTTTTCCTGGAAAAAAAGTATGCTGATTTATATAAATGAATGCATCATTCCAGGGCATTATATAGATCCAGATTACAAAATTTAAAGCTCTCATAAAATTGAAATGAACTGTATTGTTTGGTTTAATTTTGCAGAATACTTTTGCAGTTCAAACATTTTAAAATATTTACTAATGGCAACAGATATATTGGCCGAGTTCCAATAAATACTGGTACATTGTGTACTAGAATGTATGTCTACTCTAATTTTGAAAATAAAGCTACATACAAACAACCAAGATACAACAGAACTATCAAGATTTTCAAAAACAATAAATATGAAGAATAATAGTACTTCACGATGCATATAAATTTCATTTACAGAAGATATATAACTAAAGCCCCTGCATCCTAACATCCCAACATAAGGCAACATATTAATCCATTTATGCCCAGGCTTATAAAACTGGATGAGTCCAGTCATCATATTAGGGGTGTTTGGTTCAGTCATTACGTCATTTTCTTTGGGTACTGCTGTAAATTTATTGCAGTGTAGACCCTGAACAGATGCTGCATTTTGTGACACCTGGTCTGGGTCTGCACTGTTTGATTGTGTGTCTTTATGGGAGGCTAGGCATTAATGGATTAAATATAAATTCTCAATGGTGCCTAAGACAGCCATATATATGAAGCCACAACTGTGTGCATGCAGCACATCATACCAAAGAAATAGATACAAAATAAAGGTAATTTTGTATAAGTACCATAAAATTTTCAATAATTCAAAATTAACACCGAACAAAAATTCTAAAGATAAATGAATAATACTTTAAATTAAGTGTAAATCAATCCAATTTAATACTAGAAAACTAAAATTAACAGTAAACTAATCCAATTTAATACTAGAAAACCATCACATCTAAATCAATAAACAAATCTGACAGAAATTCTGCTGAAAACTGTGCCTCACCTATAAAGAGGCCGATATTCTACTTACAGGCCTAAACCAGAAAGCTTGACTAACATTTGCATTGCTTATGACACCAAAGAAAGATGTGTTGCTAATGACAGCAGGAAAAAATATACCTATGTCACCATTTCTGCTAGTGTCAGGCTAAATTAATATGTGCTTGATATTATGCATATAAAATTCAAGCAATAATACATTCACCAAAAACTACAGATGTAAATGAGGCTTTACAACATATTTACAACACCCACCAATCTTAGTACCTCACTCCACTTCAGAGGTTCTGTCTGTGTAGCTTTGCACAACTCTGTGGGTGGGGGTGGGTCAAAGGTTGGGTGAACAGAAGAAATAGAAACAGGACGATGAATGGGAGAATTAGGGGCTGTGGTATCTGGGGTTGGGGTAGTTACTAAGACCCGATGAGATGAGGAACTTGTCAAAAAGGACCTCTCCCCTTGAAAAGATTCAGGGGAATCAGGTCGAATTACAGAGGTCACAGAATGAGCAGGGGTCACAGGGGTATATATATCAGATGCTTGGTAATTTGGGGTGGCAGAAGCTTGCCCACTGGGAGGTATGTTAGGGTCCTCTGATGAAACCTGGGATTTCGACCTTGACCTCCGACTGGATGGAGTCTTAGGGGTTAACACCCTGGATGATCTTGTGACTGACTTAGGTGTCAAAGGGAGAGAGATATCTTTATGAAGGTCAGAGGCCAGGCTGAGGCTGCTATCCTTTTCAGAAAGTTGCTGAAAATTAAACATCAGAATTAATCTAATCATTTTCACTCTATTTTACGTCAAAACAGTTGAACTAAGTTTTGCATCTAAAAACATGCGAAAAAAACAATTCTGATTCTGAATCAATACAAACAAATACAGACATTACATTAAAGAGAGACAGGACAAATGCGTATGATACATTTAGAAAATACATTTATTTTTTGATTAATGCAAAAATGGCATTAAAGTCTAAAATACTGTTTAAAATTTAAAAAAATGACAAAATCCTATTTCAATTTGTCAATAAGATTGGGTGCAACTTTTGAAAATTTACCAATATATGACATTTCCCTTATTCAATGATACCCTTGTATTGTCAGCCCAAATTTATATAGTAACAGAACTCAAACTGTAACAGTTCCAAGATGAAAGGATGATACCTTTCCAATGAATGGCGATAAGACACTAACAATGTTCAATGTTGTACAGTTTTCGATTTTTGTAAAAAAACAGAATTTAAAAAAACATGATGTAACATAAGACAGTGCTCCAAACAACAAACTCAATACTTGATTTCTATTTTTTTTTTAATCTTCCTATAGCATCATTAATCTATACTGTATTTATTCAGCCAAAAGGCAGGAGGTTTTCTCCCCCAAAATCTAGATCCATCATATGAGATGGATCTAAATTTTTTTGTTACTCTGAAGGGAAAAAAAACAATTATATAGTTTTACTTTGTTTTGGATTGTATAAGGTAATTACATAAGACTGAATTAAATATATGGGGTCATTCTGGAGAAGAAAGCCTTCAACCTTGTAGCCAACATTGTTTGTATTCAAATGATAGAAAAAGTTGGCTGGACTACTAGCCAGAAACAGATACATACAAAACAAAAACACAACAAGGACAATTAAATAGTGTCCATGGGATGTGGTCACTGAGCTGTAAAGGCTAACATTTCATACATGTAAAATGATTTAAAATAACAACAAATACAGCTTAGCTGGACAAAATGAAAGACATAGGCCTTATGCCAGGACTCTAGTTAAAAGTGGTTTTGATGTTTTTTGTTTTTTTTTTCTTCTGTTTTTTTTTTCATCTGATATATGAATGTATGTTGTACATTAGAACTGTGAACAATTATGTTTGAGAAAGAATTTACAAAACTATTTATATTGTCCCATGTTCATCATAATGTTTGACCTGCAGACATACCATAATGGATGAAGTTGGACTAGTTCAACAGATATTTCATTGCATGTTTCATAAAAAAAAGCCATTTCCATCAACTGGTACAAACCTAACAAAATCATGACATGGCAGTATCATTTTGTCCAACTTATCTTTCATTTGTTTGTTAGTAATAATTTTAACTAATCTATGAAGCACCTGGGTCTGAAAAAATATGTTAGTTATTTGTCACAGCAAATCTTGGAAGTGATGGGAAATCAACAAAATAAGGGATATTGACAAAGGATTTTAGCCTAAACAAATAGTTAACATCAATATACCTCTTCATTTACTTTAGAACCTTCATGAATGGTATCTAAGTCAAGGTCAAAACTCTGGGCTGCCATTGTTACATGTTTCTGAGGGTCATTAACCCTATCAGGGCTTGATTTTTGCCCTCTTACTCCTAGTGGTCTATCTTGGGTAAAATTAAGGTTCACATTTAGACTTTCAAACTTCTGACCTGATATATTTATTTCATTTTTGCTACTTTGCAACTCCTTGCCTGATAAGTTAGGAACAGAATAAGACCTTGACCTTGAAATTTCTGCAGAAGTTGCTGTTGATACTGGCATGGTTTTTACAAGCCTTGCACTGCTCATTTCATCCCTTTTTTCAAGCAGATTTAGTCTATCTTTCCAACTTAAACTTTTTGAAAGTATCACATTATCAGATGCTATTTCAACAAACCCAGTATGAGTTTGATTTTCTAAACCAACTCTATTCTTGGTTGTCTCATGTTCTGAAACTTTTTTGCCTGACATCTTTTGACCTTGAAGGGAAAACTTGTCAAGGTCATGAAAATTTGAATGATTTTCCATGCATTTTGAAGAAATCTGGGAATCAAAATCAGAAGTAATAATGCTTTTTGAAAGTCTTCTCTTTGGCTGAATGCTCCTTTTATTCTCTTGCTCAAATTCAAGTGTAAGCACTTTTGAAACTGCAGTAAATTTAGTAAATCTGCTTTCTTCTGAAGACTTCCCTCTGGATTCTGAGTTAACTTTATTAAAATCTGTGACTATTTTCCTATTTTCAATGTTTTCCAACTGAACAGATCCTCTAGGGCAGGATCCAGTAGAGTCCGAAATTAATGCATTGCTCTGAGACTTAAGAAAGGGTTGGGATATGCTAGTTCTGCATTCTCCAGAAGGCTGTAAAAAAGGCAGCTGAAAAAAACAACACGTACACACACTAAATTAATGAGAGGTTTTCAGTCTGTACTGATTCACACTTCGTTTATGCAACATCATTGTTTGCATCAAAAACTGTTAGTGGGAAAATAAATATAAACAAAACTTATAAACTAGCAACTCTGAATTTTTAGATAAATCTGTGCAAGTCTTTGATTGTGTTTAATTAGCTTAAAAACTGTAAATATAATATTAGACAAACATTGATGAACATTAATTAACACCATCCAGTTTAGTTGGGCATATGGAGTTTATCAAAGGGTATGATTCCAGGTGGCATACAGGAAGTCAAGCTTCTGTTGTACCTGAGCTGATCTAGAACTTGTGGCGCTTGTTTCATCCATCATCATTATATCCAATTCTGTTCCATCCCCTGTTGGCCCAACATGCATACTGGTCTCCCCAAACAACATTTCCTCTTTAGTCGCTGTTCTCCTTTTCTTTGGAGACGAAGTAAACATTCCTTTTCCAACTATTCTTAGGTCATTTCCAGATAGCTCAGACTGTGTCCCTCTAGTAACAAGTTCTTTTCGCAGTTCATGAACTGAGCCCTCCACAAAATGTTTTATTGGGGAAAATGTTGCATCCTGGGACATTTCCTGCCACTCAGCAGATGGCACCGTCCTCGGCAGACTATCACTGAAGGAATCCATTCCTCTTGAAGAAAGATAATCCAAGTCCATGGAACCTGACAGGGTCAAATCTGATTTTTCTTTTCGCCTTTGTTTCTCTTTTGTCTCCTTTTTCTTTCTCTCCTTAGAAGCAGACTGCTGTCTTTCTTTGGCGGGAGAATGCTTCCTATGCCTAGTTGACTTCTCCTGTTGTTTTATCAACACAGCATTAGGGTCACCTTCACTTTTATCCATGATAACGTTGAAAGGCACATCTATTTGCTAAATGGGAGACAATGTAGAATTATTTCCCTGAAGCAAAAGGAAGCAACTAGTTTGCAATGGAAAGCAACTATCTTCCTTTGAAAAAAATGTTACTTCCCTTATATCTTGATTAAGGGTGCAACATCACTAAATGTCTCCAATAGCGAGAATAAATGATTAAACACATACTACTTAACAATCATGTTTCTTACACTATTGATTATACTGAAAGAGTTACGATATATTTTATTTCTAAGTTTACAAGTTAGTTAACAAACACTACATGAACTTTTCCAATTTCTTAAATTTAACCAAATGTACTTTTAAAATTAAAATGGTCACTTAATTAGGCTAACACTGATTTAAAGGTGGTTTGGAATTTCAAAAGCTAGCAGCTACGGTTTCTTAACTGTTAGGAACAATGATTTTTTTTTCTTAAGTTCATACATATATCTAAGTTTTTCACTGTAAAACATAACTTTTCTGAAAGTGAACTGAATAACAGTTTTAGTGAACATTTTGAAGATTAAGACTGAAAACTCAAAAGCTAACATGTTTTGTTAAGAGGAAGAGTATAGTTAACATCTCTTAAGCACAGGAGTGTAGTTAACATCTGCCCTTAAGTGGAGAAATGAATATTCATTTTATTGAAATTTTTTTTACTATTATAGTGTGAGGTTTCGAGTGAAGTTTTTGATCATGTAAATATATGGTGTACGTGCAACTTTGTTAGTTTCGAACTTCATAGTCAGTTCTGGTAAAACTGCAAAACAAATTTTCATGAGGGTTAACAGTGTGTGTTACATAGACCACACTGCATATTAATTTACATTTTATTTCAGAACAGGAGAGGGTTATAGGCAGTGTGTAGGGAGACCTTAACCTACAGACCTCCTGTACAGTTCTCTCTCTGTCTGTCAGCTGCTCTTCGATCACTGGCTCTTTCCTGACTGACTTTCCTGATCTCAATTTCTCTGTTCCTGCCGACCAACCTTTGGCTGACATACTGTCTGTCATGGCAGACATGGCTCTAGAATCTATATTGGCAAAACTATTGAATATGCTGTCAGGAACAATACCAAGTTCTACAGACTCCCGGGCAAGCTGACTTGCAAGGGATAAAATTGTTACTGTCCTCTCAAGTTGTATGTTTTTCAAAGCTTCGTGTTCAGTTACACTTTTAATTGCAGATCTCATCGAATCTAGGGTGCGCTGCTGCTCCATAGTAAGCTTTTCTTCTGTCATCATTTTCTTCAAATTATTCAGAGCATCTGATTGAGTTGGAGCAAGGTCAAGGTCAACTCCTTCATCAATGTCAAGATCAACTTCACTCATGGTGCTTGAGGAGCTTGAACTGAGCCTCAGTGATGGTGGACTCACTGTGGGCTGTCTGGGTGTGGCAAAAGCTCTTTTTGGAGTGGCAGATGGTGGTTCCGTGCTTTGTGATGCAGTGGATGGAGTAACTGTCCTCATTCTGCTTGGGTTGACAGGTCGACTTTCATAGTCCTCTCGAACAGTGTCGGGTTCCTATAGTTTCAGGCATGGTAAATTTCATTCGCAAATTAGTTACGAAGCACACACTAATAAATTAACAATACTCATTATAAATATAATTTCTGTTGTGTTAATATTTCTTGCAGTGGCAACAAGCATAAGCAATCATTGTTATGAAATTTTCCAGAACTTTTCTCCGAACTGCACAAGACAGAACAAGAAACAGATAAATTAAACCCTCTTATTAATTGAAGCAATTGAATATCTGAACACTAATATCAAGACAATTTCTTCTTGGCTTAAAAATGTTTTATTCAAACATTAAACAACTTATTAAATAAAGTGAATAGCTGAACACTGAAATAGTAGTTCAAGTGAACTTCTTCTTGGCAAATATATGTTTTATCAGAACATCAAGACATCAGGCATACGATGCTTATCTGGTTATAAGATGGGTTTGTTTACCTCCAACACAACATCGTAAATCTAAATCTCTCTTACAAGAAGAAAAAAAAAAACAGTTTGAAATAGAATTAATGACTGATTTAAGTATTTATGGTTTATGATCCCATCATATAGAAAATGCTTCCATTATATAGTCAAATAAACAGGGCATATAAGTATTACAGTTATTTTACAGCCTTCTTATTATAAGCTGTCTAATAAAGAAATTCCGTAACGTGTGTATATATTGGGACACCTGAAATTATTAATGTTCCATTTGTTCAGAACAAATGCACAAATAAATATTTTAGGTGTCCCAAAATTAAGGCACATTAAAGGATATAAAAATTCTAAACTTAAAATAGCTACCATAAAAGACCTAATAACGGAACAGTTTAGTTTTATAATGCAGTGATGCATCCTAAAGTTCACAGGGGTGAAATCAATCTCCCTACCTGTGCTGCTGACCCAGCCAATCAGTTACCATACATGCAGAAGTTGCTGTCAACCAAGACAGCTGACAGCAGTATCAACTTGGCCAACAGACATTAACAATAGCATCATTTACCATTACTGGTAATGCTTTCAACTGAATTCTTTGTCAACAGCCACTTTGCACAATACTGGATCCGTAAAAGCACAGGATAGCATATTAGTATTACCCCTGTGAAGATGCAGATGAAATGGTGAACATAGTAGATCCTGATTAGACTGCTCCTTTAGAGCTTGCACGGTTTGCTCAGTCCTATCTGTCCCAATACTTGGAATTTTTATGGTAGCTGTTCTGCAAATTACTTCAATAAATCTCACCTTAATTTGTGCTTCCTCTCCTTCTACAGCAGGTGGGGCAGATATTGCACCTGAGGCTCGAGATGCTTGCGCCTGAAAATATAGTCCCATGCTGAATGAATACTTGAATATATTTTTGAAAAGTATATAAACCCACCAGGCACATGATGTTGTAATAATATATCACACTGAAGTCAATGTGATGTGGTGACATCCCATTGATGTCAGTGTGATATCACAACTAAGTCATGTGCCCAGCTGGGAATATAATTCTGTTAGACAATGAATATATTTTTAACAATGAAAACAAAGTTTTAATAAAAAGTCTTAAAGCAAAATTATGACCATTTTCATTTAGATTGTGTGTGCATATTCAACTATTTAACTAGACCAGGATTCAAAATTAATGTAGTCAATATAACTGATTAAAGAAAAGAAGACAATAAACCTACAAACTGTTTTAATAACTCCTGCTTGACAATAAAGCGAATGAAGAAGCAATGGCAAATTCGAAGGGGAAACAAAACAAAACTTTACCTGGGTTCATTCGTCCAAAACTGCTTTTTTTTTTAATGTTATCACAAATCAAAAAATTTAGTACATGATAAAAGACTTTCCTGTAAATAACTTTAATATATTAAATATGGACACTCAACCAAAATTAAGCCTCAAATTTACAAGAAAAGTAACTATAATATAATAGAATCTGCTTTCTTGGCTGGAGAAAACTTTCTTCAGGGTACCTCTGAAGACTTACGTTGAAAGGGTACATCTTCAGGAAAAGCAACTTTGCCATTTTTATCTTACCTCTCTTTTTAATGAGGGTCAGCTCTTAAAGGTAAGAATGTAAGAGCAGACCCTACTCTGAAAGCACCTCATTGTTCAATGAAGCACACAGAAAGTCACAAAAGTTGTTTTCCCTTTGTAATAGGGTAGAAAAACATGGCCATGTACCCATACAGTCTGATATATTATTTTTTTTGGTCTGATCAACATTCTGATCAATAATTAACCTGTAGAATGAGATCAGGGTCCTCCACAAACAATGGAGACCCAAATCAGACTGCATAAGAGCAGATCTATGTCTAGGCTGTGGCATTTTTTTTTTTTTTTTCACAAAACACGCCCTGAAAAGCTGAACAATCCACAGGCGCTTGAAGTTCTGTGGTCAAAACTCCCCTCAAATCCTTTATACTTGACGCAGTCTATAGGTCATTTCGTAAGAAATGGCCAGGTATGCAAGCAAAAATGCCTCGATTTTTATGACTGCTAAAACTGCCAGTTAGAAACACCACAACAAAAGCAAACTTCTTACCTGTAAACATCGTTTCAAAATGCATCTACAAACATGATAAATTTGTTCAGTTATGGTTTATGCCGTGCTGTAATCCTGAATTCAAAATTTGACACAAAATCTCTTCACCATTACGGTGTCCAGTTTCCGGTTTAATGTGCCGCGCCAAAGTTGAGCATGTGCTTGTCCGCTTTGAAAATCACACATTAGCGAAATCATTCAATTACTCTTATAGATAGACCAATGTTGTTGTATATCACTGTATCCATGTATTTACAATATTTGGTTTGGCCTAATTTCGGTCAAAACATTGATTACGATTAAAAATTTGAAACAAAAATGATGAAAATGACGTCATGACGTTTGTGTCAACAAAGTCAAAACTACGCAGTAACGTTGGCGTAAAATTTTCATATGTTGACTGAGGCCTACATGTACTAACTTTCAGAACAACAAAAATGAGATTAGCTTGCACATCTGTACAGTCTGATCGGCGATTTTGTTATTTGATGGTAGGACAAAGTAGGAAGCTGTACATTAATGAGGATCGTTATTTGCAGAATCACTTCATTTTTCCCGTAATAGAACCTGTTGACGTTGCTGTGCGACGTTGATACACCGGAAATTGGAGACCGTAATGGAGCCGAACACATGCTTGCACACCTGGCCATTTCTTCAAAATGGCTCATAGCCTAGATGTTTAGCGGCACTGAAATATGTTTCATAGCATAGAACTTCAAGCGCCTGTGAACAATCTAAGTTCTGACTAACAAGATCTAAGGACATTACTGAAAAGGAAATAACAGCTGGTTAAATTCTAAACCTTAAAGTGCCAAAATACCAAATGAAAAAATTCAACTCTGCAAAATTTAAAAAAATATTTTGTCCAAGCCACCGGTATATCATATTCAGAATTAAAATACTGTAAGGAAAACAGTGCAGATTCACCTCATCTGGAGCCACTCTGTGTGCAAAATCAGCTATTTTAACTTTTGGCACTGTAAGTGTTAGGAAAGGAAGAAAAATGTTGTGAATGTCAACCATGTTATTATGTGAAAAGACTAACACATGTGTCTCTGAGGAAAAATTTCCAACATTATAAGAAATCTGTGCATCAAAATGAAAACATAATTATGTGACAATCTATTAAGAAGGAATGTTCCAAAAATCTGTTATGGGAAGTCAAAATGCTCTAAAAATCTGTTAAATAAAGACAGGATGTTCCAAAATGCTAGGTCACGAAGGTCCAAAAATCTGTTAAGTCAGGATGTTTCAAAAATGTCAACAAATCTGCTAAGTAAGAATGTTCCAAAAATCTGTTAAGTCAGGATGTTTAAAAAATCTGTTAATTCAGGGTGTTCCAAAATCTTTTAACCTCTGAGCCTGGCAGTACATCAACAGTAACAACCATCTTCTTTCTGGGACTAACAGTGGATGCAGATGGTAGTCTCTCTGACTGAACTGTGAATGGTGTTTCTTGGTCATGTTTTTCCAAATTCATCTGTGCTCCACTCCTACCACTGTCTCTTTCATGTAATACCGAGGACAATTTTGATTTCCTTAAGTCTTTTTCAACTGCTGAAATTAAAGGTTGTGGTTTTGGCAATAAAGAACCAGATGTCTGATACTCTGTTCTATTTCAAGGAAATTCATTGAAAAGACAATGCTACAGGAAAAGAAGATGCTACATCATGATAACATATACTGTGCCATATTGATTCTGCTATAAAAGTGGGGCATTATCTCCCTCAAAAGTGCCTCAAATATGTAAATCAGTCCTTTTAATTCTGCCATGAGATGTATCTTCTGTTCCAAAATGATCCCAAAATTTCTAGGGGACTGTTTTGGAGTGGGAAAAACCTGCTGTATAGCCCAATAAATATGGTAACTTTAGAAATGTTCAAGATTTAATCCTCATTCCTTACTCATTAAGGATTATTAAGGAAAACTTCTAAGACAGCAAATATTTTTATCCTTAAACTGATCAAAAACTTTTACATCAAGAAATTTAGTACCTGCAAACATAAATTACAAAATCTCACATGCAAATTTTTAGAGAATTTTTTATGCATATGACACTCACAGAAAGCATGCTGACACATGTGCAGAACTGGTTATAACAAACATATTATTTATCTTACGAAATTCTGAATGAATTTCTGACATTCAAAACCAACTACAGACAGATTTACCATATAACATAGAAATGACATGAGGACAGAACTTTAATGATTTCATCTCAAGAATCTAGAAAACTGAGAGAACTCTAGTCATCTTGAACAAGATTATATTTCAGCAGAAAGCTCATTTTTCTCCATCTTAGAAATAAACCTTCCTAATTCAAAAATAGTATTACCATAAAAATTCTAAGCATTGTTTCAGACAGGCCTGAGCAAGCCATGCAGACTGCTCCTGAAAAAGCGGTCTGATCAGAACCTTGAATGATTACTAGAAATTGCATCCTATAAATTCCCACTTTTCCATCCCTCTTTAACTTTATCTGATGCTTTTATTTTACAGCCAACTGACCCTATGTGCTTCTTAAAGATTACACACCATCAATTCCTATTTTTTATCCTTCCTTAATTGTACCTTAGACTGTTGGTTTTTCTATACCTGTATCTGATTCCCTTCTAGACTTTTTATGTGAAGCTCTTGATGTTTTCACATCATCAGTCACAGATTCTCCACCAATAACTGACACTCCAGGCAGCATCAATTCCTCTTCAAAATCATCATTCTCCCCTTCCAATGGTGAAGCAAAGTCTAGTGGTACAGATTCACTTGACTGCCTGGAGGCAATGACATTTCTTTGCAGACTTGTTTTAGGGCTTGCAGACTTCATTCTGCTTTCAGACGGCCTTCCATCATCCAAGTACTCTATTTTGTCTTCATCAGTTAAAATCTTTGTTGACTTTGAACGAGACTTTAATTGATGATTAACTCTGTCAACATGATGGTCTACAGTCTCATGGCCTTGGTCAGTCACAGCTCTTGCTGATTTCTCCTGAGCTCTTGCAGCTGATGAACTTCTGGTCCTAGCAGACCTAGGAAGTATTGTCTTCGTTCTTTCTCGTTCAATTACTTTTTCTCCAGGGGCATCAGATACCTCACTCTGTTCAATTCCACTGTCCTTTTGGTCATCCTCATGTCTTTCACTTCTAAAAGAATTCGGTCTAACTTCAGGTGATCTTGTTCTTTCAAAAGATGTCTTAGTTCTTTTAAAAGACTTTGACTTTTCTTTTACTGATCTGGATTTTTCCTTCGGTGACCTTGACTGTTCTTGATGTGCTCTAGGCTTTTCTTTCTGCTTCAACAGTTCTGGTGATCTAGATCTCTCTTTTGATTCTGAATGTTTGTCCACCTGAGACTCATGATATGGTTCTTCTTCTTTAGACATTTTCCTTGACTTTGGCCTTTCACTTACTGACCTTGATATGTGCTCATCTCCCTCATTTCTATCTGGACCATGTGGTGTTTCAGCTGAGATTTTAATTTGTGACCTTGACCTTTCAGGTCTCTCTGTCTTGTCTAATTCGGTCTCACCAACAGAGCCAGTGTTGGGATCACTTACTGACTGATCCTGCTCTGTCTCTGTCTTATCTCTACTTGCATGGCTCTTCTCTATTGTCACGCTTCCGGATGATGTATGTTGGTCCATTTCTGATTCTTCAACTACTGACCTAGATCTTGATTTTGAGCCAACCTCTGCCCTAGATCCTCTAAGTCTACTCCCATTAACATCACCACCAGCTTCATCAGTTCTACTTTTATTAGACATTTGTGAGCTAGGTGACCTTGACCTACTTCTTACTGACCTTCTGTTCTTTTTAGTCCCAGCAGGTGTCAACCAGGGTGCAATTGTACCGTCATCATCCAAATCCCCTTCAGAATCACTTGTATGTCTCATTAACTCTTCTTCTTCATCAATGTGAACAGATGTGTAAATACGAGGCAGCTTCGTTGATGCTCTAGACTTCATTCCACTTAGCATTCTTGAAGATGGCCTAGATTTTGACTGTCTTGATGCTGACCTTGACTTCCCGTCTTGAATGTCAGGTAATTTTTGTGACTGACGCCCATCTTCAATAGCCAGCAAGTCCTTTTCATTAGCAGGTTCAATTTGTTGAATTTCTGCATCTGCTACATATGTTAGTCGACTGAAAGGGTCAGAGTTGGATTCACTTGAACTCTTGTAGCCCTCTTTACTAGAGGGTTTTCTAATTATGGTGGGGTTCAGCCAAGGGGCCAGCTGTGACGCTCCTGAGTCATAAGTCATAGCAGTGTCTGTCCTAGACTGTTGGAATAAAAGGTGCAGAGCAAAGCATAAAAGACAACAAATTCAATCTGTTGTAAGAAAGCTCCTACAGAACACGACAATGCTTGGCTGAGTCGCAACACAAGAAAACCAACAAAGTTGCATGTGCATCCAGACATGACTCAGATCAGCCTGGGCATGTGCCCAGGCTGATTAGAGTCTTCACTGTCTGCATGGAAGTAGCTTATACCCTTAGCTACCCTTTAAGCACACAGTAAAGACTCTAATCAGACTGGGCAAATATCTAAGCTGATGTGAGTCTTTGCATGTTGCATATGCTACTTTGTTGATTTTTATGTCATGGCTCCAGTCATGATAACAGAGCTCCACATAACATTGGTAACAGGGATATCATAATGACCCTAAAATTTTGGACACCCCGAAGTTGGACAATTATTGTTAAAAAATTCTTGGCAGTTGGACTTTACACAGATTAATGCATCCAAATGACGCTTAGTAAATAGCAAACATTATAGACCCTGATCAAACTACTCCTTCAGGGGCAGTTTGATCTCTGGGTCTACAATGTTTGCTGAGACCTGTCTGTCCGAATACTTAGGGTCATTACAGTAATTCAGGGATAATTTCCAATATTTCTCCATAAAAACACATGTTGTGACCACTCATTAGAACTGTCTCACCAAGCCAATACTAATGAGGGGTCACATAATGTTTTGTTGAGAAATAAGGAAAATTATCTCTGAGTTATCCTTGAAAAACACATTAATATGTGGAGCTCTGATCAAAAGATCTAAGCGAATGGTACAGGTTCAGGGACAGCAACACTACCATTTTCTTTCATGCCTCCCTTTTCAATGGGGATACTCTTAAAGAAAACAATTTGCTCACAGGGGAGCAAATTCTTTCAATCATGAGTAGACCACAGTTTTGATGCTGTAGTCTCCTCATGAAGAGAAGCACATAAAGACAAAAAAGCTGTTTCCCTTTGTAAAAATGGCAGAAAAACATGAAGGTGTACCCATACACTTTATTTTTCATAAAATATGTTTTCCAATAGTAATGCCTCATTATGAGTCATTACTAATGGGGGACATATTTGCATGGAGAAAAGCAAGATCCGTAGCATTGAAGAAGAATATGCTAAGTTCTATTAAAATATGAGCATACACAGCATAAGGAAAGCTCAGCAAACAGCAATCAAGTCCTTAATTAGCTCATACACAGAAAATTTCCATCACCAACAGAGAACCCAAGCAGGGAAGACAATCAGCTCCAGCTGCCACATGGGAAAACACACAATGTGGTGGAAATATCTCACAATGTAATAGAAAACCCCATAATGGCATACACAAACAGGACTCCCACAGGGCAGCTTGTGCTTCTGAGCAATGTGATCTCAGCTACTGCTGTTCACATACATAATGTTTTTACCTCCATTTCAAAATTAATTCCCAGACTTTTTCCCAATTTTCCATACCTTTTTTTACAGATCCAAAAGTTGATTTTACCCTTACTTTAACAGTGCTACCTATCACTTGAAAATTGGGTGTTACTCTTAAAGGAAAGAATTTGCCTCCTCCAACTGCCCCCTGCCCCGCCTCCAAACCCCAAGGAGAGAGATGTGCCAGGGCTATCTAACTAAAAAGGTTCATTCTTAATCCTAGAACAGAATAAGTATATGTTCTGAAGATTGTTGCAGCCACTAATTTTCAAATTCCCTGACATTTTTCTGACTTTTCCTTGACCTGGAAAAGAAATCATTTTCCAGGTGTTTTTCCCTGATCCTGCAATGCTGCATTAACTGAGCCATGTCTTACTAATGTTTCCAGTTACCATACTGTGGCTTTTCCCATGAGGCAGTTTAGATAACAAATAGCATGCAAACAAAACCACATAGCATGCAAACAAGACCACATAGCATGCAAACAAGACCACATAGCATGCAAACAAAACCACATAGCATGCAAACAAGACCACATAGCATGCAAACAAGACCACATAGCATGCAAACAAGACCACATAGCATGCAAACAAGACCACATAGCATGCCAAAGTGAAAATGGTTTTACTCCATCACCTATGTAACCACCATAAAATCCTTAACACACAAAAAAAAATACAAATGTTTTCAAACCTCAGCATCTGGTAAATGCTCTATGTTATTATTTTCTATGTCCACCTAAGATGTAAGAAAAGTACTTTTAATCTTCGGGTACCAAGGCAAGGAGATTTCCAAAATCCTGATTGAGAATTTTGGGGATCCTTTTTTAATATTAACCAGTCAACAGAAACATTTTTATTTCTTACTTTTTTTTTAAATTCAGTGCTCCAAATAAGAAGGGGTAAAAGGGATAATTTAGTGATAATTTTCCTTATTTCTCCATAAAAACATATCATGTGACCCCTCATTAGTACCGTTGTAACGGTCAGTTTTTTCCCCCGGCCCAGTCTTTCCCCGGGGAAGAACTGGGCCGGCCCATTTCTTCCCCGGGGAAAAAACTGACTAGTCAGTTTTTTCCCCACCCAGTCAGTTTTTTCCCCACCTTAAATTTTTCTGACAGCATATTGTTTGATCATTTTGGGTGGGGAAACATGTTGAAACCTTTTTTTAAAATCCCAACAAGACATTTTAGCGCTAAACTTTCCATCCTAGAAAAGGTAGAATAAAACTGGTCTGCCCACTCTTTCCCCTTCCTAAAAGAGTGATAATGTAAGTTCTTTAGAATGCAATAGTAATCCTTTTGTATGAATACAAGTGAATATAATGCAATTTAGTATGTTCCAGCATGTATGAAAATTGATATGTTTCTCTTATTCTTTTAGTATTTTCTTTTGGGGGTGGTGAAAAACTGGGCCGGCCCATTCTTTCCCCACCCTGAAAACAAAGAACTCAGTTTTGGTAGTAATATGATTTCAGAACAACTGGTATGTGGAGAAATTGGCTACTTAATATCTCAGAAACAAGCAGGCAAGAAAATCTTGTTTCACTGTTTACCATAGGGTTGGTTATTCTGCACTAGGGGTGGGGAAAAACTGGGCCGGCCCATTCTTTCCCCACCCTGAAAAAATGACAGTGGTTGAACTACATAGTTGGATTTAGAAATGGATATGGCTGAGTTTATGCATTAAAATGAAATTTGATATGTTCCAGCATGTATGAACTCCGGTGTGACAATCTTATACTTTTAGCACTTTCTTTTGGGGGTGGGGAAAAACTGGGCCGGCCCAGTCTTTCCCCATCCTGAAAAAAGTGATAATGGTGGAAATACTTAGTTGGATTTAGAAATGGAATTTCTGGCTGTGTTTATGCATTATAATGAAATTTGATGTGTTCCAGCATGATGTACCATGACATGACTGTCTTATTCTATCAGCTCTTCTTTTTGGGGTGGGGAAAAACTGGGCCGGCCCATTCTTTCCCCACCCTGAAAACAAAGAACTCTTTTTTGAAAGTAATATGATTTCAGAACAACTTGAATGTGGAGAAATGGGCTACCTAATATCACAGAAACAAGCAGGCAAGAAAATCTTGATTCATTGTTTACCATAGGGGTTGGTTATTCTGCACTGGGGGTGGGGAAAAACTGGGCCGGCCCATTCTTTCCCCACCCTGAAAACAAAGAACTCCTTTTAGGAAGTAGTATGATTTCAGAACAACTGGTATGTGGGGAAATGGGCTACCTAATATCACAGAAACAAGCTGGCAAGAATATCTTGTTTCACTGTTTACCATAGGGGCTGGTTATTCTGCACTGGGGGTAGGGAAAAACTGGGCCGGCCCATTCTTTCCCCACCCTGAAAAAAGTGAAAGTGGTCGAAATACGTAGTTGGATTTAGAAATGGAGTTTTTGGTTGTGTTTATGCATTATAATGAAATTTGATATGTTCCAGCATGAATGTATTCTGGTATGACTGTCTTATTCTTTAACCTCTTCTTTTGGGGGTGGAGAAAAACTGGGCCGGCCCATTCTTTCCCCACCCTGAAAACAAAGAACTCTTTTTTGAAAGTAATATGAATGTGGAGAAATGGGCTACCTAATATCTCAGAAACAAGCAGGCAAGAAAATCTTGTTTCACTGTTTACCATAGGGTTGGTTATTCTGCACTGGGGGTGGGGAAAAACCGGGCCGGCCCATTCTTTCCCCACCCTGAAAAAATGACAGTGGTTGAACTACATAGTTGGATTTAGAAATGGATATGGCTGAGTTTATGCATTATATTGAAATTTAATATGTTCCAGCATGTATGAACTCCGGTGTGACTTTCTTATACTTTTAGCACTTTCTTTTGGGGGTGGGAAAAAACTGGGCCGGCCCAGTCTTTCCCCACCCTGAAAAAAGTGATAATGGTGGAAATACATAGTTGGATTTAGAAATGGAATTTCTGGCTGTGTTTATGCGTTATAATGAAATTTGATATGTTCCAGCATGAATGTATTCTGGTATGACTGTCTTATTCTTTAAGCTCTTCTTTTTGGGGTGGGGAAAATCTGGGCCGGCCCATTCTTTCCCCACCCTGAAAACAAAGAACTCTTTTTTGAAAGTAATATGAATGTGGAGAAATGGGCTACCTAATATCACAGAAACAAGCAGGCAAGAAAATCTTGATTCACTGTTCACCATAGGGGTTGGTTATTCTGCACTGGGGGTGGGGAAACACTGGGCCGGCCCATTCTTTCCCCACCCTGAAAACAAAGAACTCTTTTCTGGAAGTAATATGATTTCAGAACAACTTGTATGTTGAGAAATGGGCTACCTAATGTCACAGAAACAAGCAGGCAAGAAAATCTTGTTTCACTGTTTACCATAGGGGTTGGTTATTCTGCACTGGGGGTGGGGAAAAACTGGGCCGGCCCATTCTTTCCCCACCCTGAAAACAAAAACTCTTTTCTGGAAGTAATATGATTTCAGAACAACTGGTATGTGGAGAAATGGGCTACCTAATATCACAGAAACAAGCAGGCAAGAAAATCTTGTTTCACTGTTTACCATTGGGGTTGGTTATTCTGCACTGGGGGCGGTGAAAAACTGGGCCGGCCCATTCTTTCCCCACCCTGAAAACAAAGAACTCTTTTCTGGAAGTAATATGATTTCAGAACAACTTGTATGTGGAGAAATGGGCTTCCTAATGTCACAGAAACAAGCAGGCAAGAAAATCTTGATTCATTGTTTACCATAGGGGTTGCTATTCTGCACTGGGGGTGGGGAAAATCTGGGCCGGCCCATTCTTTCCCCACCATGAAAACAAAGAACTCCTTTTTGGAAGTAATATGATTTCAGAACAGCTGGTATGTGGAGAAATGGGCTACCTAATATCACAGAAACCAGCTGGCAAGAAAATCTTGTTTCACTGGTTACCATAGGGGTTGGCTATTCTGCACTGGGGGTGGGGAAAAACTGGGCCGGCCCATTCTTTCCCCACCCTGAAAAAAGTGAAAGTGGTTGAAATACGTAGTTTGATTTAGAAATGGAGTTTTTGGTTGTGTTTATGCATTATAATGAAATTTAATATGTTCCAGCATGTATGAACTCTGGTGTGACTATCTTATTCTTTAAACCTTTTGTTTTGGTGTTGGGAAAAAATGGGCCGGCCCATTCTTTCCCCACCCTGAAAACAAAGAACTACTGTTTGGAAGTAATATGATTTGAGAACAACTGGTACGTGGAGAAATTGGCTACTTCTCTTTAAATTTTAACATCACAGAAACAGGCAAGAAAATCTTGTTTCACTGTTTACCATAGGGTTGGTTATTCTGCACTGGGGGTGGGGAAAAACTGGGCCGGCCCATTCTTTCCCCACCCTGAAAAAGTGATAGTGGTTGAAATACATAGTGAGATTTAGAAATAGATATGGCTGAGTTTATGCATTATATTGAAATTTAATATGTTCCAGCATGTATGAACTCCGGTGTGACTATCTTATACTTTTAGCACTTTCTTTTGGCGGTGGGGAAAAACTGGGCCGGCCCAATCTTTCCCCACCCTGAAAAAAGTGATAATGGTGGAAATACATAGTTGGATTTAGAAATGGGATTTCTGGCTGTGTTTATGCGTTATAATGAAATTTGATATGTTCCAGCATGAATGTACTCTGGTATGACTATCTTATTCTTTAAGCTCTTCTTTTGGGGGTGGGGAAAATCTGGGCCGGCCCATTCTTTCCCCACCCTGAAAACAAAGAACTCTTTTTAGAAAGTAATATGATTTCAGAACAACTTGAATGTGGAGAAATGGGCAACCTAATATCACAGAAACAAGCAGGCAAGAAAATCTTGATTCACTATTCACCATAGGGGTTGGTTATTCTGCACTGGGGGTGGGGAAAAACTGGGCCGGCCCATTCTTTCCCCACCCTGAAAACAAAGAACTCTTTTCTGGAAGTAATATGATTTCAGAAAAACTTGTATGTGGAGAAATGGGCTACCTAACATCACAGAAACAAGCAGGCAAGAAAATCTTGTTTCACTGTTTACCATAGGGGTTGGTTATTCTGCACTGGAGGTCGGGAAAAACTGGGCCGGCCCATTTTTTCCCCACCCTGAAAAAAGTGATAGTGGTCGAAATACATAGTTGGATGTAGAAATGGAGTTTTTGGCTGAGTTTATGCATTATAATGAAATTGAATATGTTCCACCATGTATGAACTCTGGTGTGACTATCTTATTCTTTAAGCTCTTTCTTTTGGGGATGGGTCAATTTTTCCTCACCCCCAAGCAGTTTTCTTCAACTCAATAATTAACTGTATAAGATAAGTTATTACATATTCTAGTTGTTAGCATTGACTCGGGGAGCTTTTCTGTACCCTTAATTGAATGTGTTTCACTTATAAGAATTAGTGCTATAATTTTATAAGGGTAGGGAAAGAATGGGCCGGCCCAGTTTTTCCCCACCCCTCTGGCAGTTCTTCCGTAACTCGATTTAGTAAATAGTGAAACATTCTTCTTTAGTTAATTCAAGTTGGGGGAGATGGTAATCACCTACTATTTCCATTGAATATTCATTATTATTGCATACAGTCAGTATTTTTTTTCAGGGTGGGGAAAGAATGGGCCGGCCCAGTTTTTCCCCACCCCCATAGCAGTTTTCTTCAACTCAGTAATTAACTGTATGGTATATGTTTTAACTTATAGTAGTTATTAGGATTGACTTGGGGAGCTTTTCCATATCTTAATTGAATGTGTTTCACTTATAAGAATTAGTGCTATAATTTTATAAGGGTGGGGAAAGAATGGGCCGGCCCAGTATTTCCCCACCCCTCTGGCAGTTTTTCCATAACTCAATTTAGTAAATAGAGAAACATTCTTCTTTACTTAATTCCAGTTGGGGGAGATGGTGATCACCCAGTATTTCCATTGAATAGTCATTAGTCTTGCATACAGACAGTATTTTTTTCAGGGTGGGGAAAGAATGGGCCGGCCCAGTTTTTCCCTACCCCACAAGCAGTTTTCTTCAACTCAGTAATTTACTGTATAAGTTCAGCTTTGACTTATACTAGTTTTTACGACTGACTAGGGGAGCTTTTCCATACCCTTCATTAAATGTGTTTCCCTTATAAGTAGTATTTCAATTCTCATATCGATGTTGCCCCTGCACCTCAGCGGAACTAATCCATAGCCGCAGTAACAGGGTGCCGAGCGTCATGCCATATTTTAGTTAGTTAGTTTAGTAGTTAGTTTAGTTATGTAGTTATAAGGATTGACTTGGGGAGCTTTTCCATATCCTTATTTTAATGTGTTTCCCTTATAAGAATTAGTGCTATGATTTTATAAGGGTGGGGAAAGAATGGGCCGGCCCAGTATTTCCCCACCCCTCTGGCAGTTTTTCCATAACTCAATTTAGTAAATAGAGAAACATTCTTCTTTAGGTAATTCAAGTTGGGGGAGATGGTAATCACCCAGTATTTCCATTGAATATTCATTAGTCTTGCATACAGTCAGTATATTTTTTCAGGGTGGGCAAAGAACGGGCCGACCCAGTTTTTCCCCACCCCCAAGCAGTTTTCTTCAACTCAGTAATTAACTGTATAAGATAAGTTTTTACTTATACTAGTTGTTAGGATTGACTTGGGGAGAATTCTGTACACTTCATTAAATGTGTTTCCCTTATTAGAATAAGAAGTACAATTTTCTCAGGGTGGGGAAAGAATGGGCCGGCCCAGTTTTACCCCACCCCTCTGGCAGTTCTTCCATAACTCCATTTCGTAAATAAGGAAACATTCTTCTTTTGTTAATTCAAGTTGGGGGAGATGGTAATCACCCAGTATTTCCAATCGAATATTCATTATTCATGCAAACAGTCAGTTTTTTTTTCAGGGTGGGGAAAGAATGGGCAAGCCCAGTTTTTCCCCTCCCCCAAGCAGTTTTCCAAAACTCAGTAATTAACTGTATGGGATAAATTTTAACTTATAGTAGTTATTAAGATTAACCTGGGGAGCCTTTCCATACCCTTAATTAAATGTGATTCCCTTATAAGACTTAGTGCAATAATTTTAACAGGGTGGGGAAAAAATGGGCCGACCCAGTTTTTCCCCACCCCTCTGGCAGTTCTTCCATAACTCCATTTAGTAAATAGTGAAACATTCTTCTTTACTTAATTCCAGTTATGGGAGATGGTAATCTCCCAGAATTTCCATTGAATATTCATTCGTCTTGCATATAGCCAGTATTTATTTTCAGGGTAGGGAAAGAAAGGGCCGGCCCAGTTTTTCCCCACTCCCCAAGCAGTTTTCTTCAACTCAGTAATTTATTGGGATTGACTTGGGGAGCTTTTCTGTACCCTTCATTAAATGTGTTTCACTAATTAGAAGTAGTGGTATAATTTTTTCAGGGTGGGGAAAGAATGGGCCGGCCCAGTTTTTCCCCACCCCTCTGGCAGTTCTTCCATAACGCCAGTTAGTAACAAATGAAACATTCTTCTTTACTTAATTCCAGTTGGAGGAGATGGTTATCACGCAGTATTTCCATTGAATATTCATTAGTCTTGCATACAGCTAGTATTTTTTTCAGGGTGGGGAAAGAACGGGCCGGCCCATTTTTTCCCCACCCCCATAACAGTTTTCTTCAACTCAATAATTCACTGTATAAGTTCAGCTTTGACTTATACTAGTTTTTGGGATTGACTTGGGGAGCTTTTCCGTACCCTTCATTAAATGTGTTTCACTAATTAAAAGTAGTGGTATAATTTTTTCAGGGTGGGGAAAGAATGGGCCGGCCCAGTTTTTCCCCACCCCTCTGGCAGTTCTTCCATAACACCAGTTAGTAACAAATGAAACATTCTTCTTTATTTAATTCTAGTTGGGGGAGATGGTAATCATGCAGTATTTCCATTGAATATTCATTAGTCTTGCATACAGCCAGTAATTTTTTTCAGGGTGGGGAAAGAACGGGCCGGCCCAGTTTTTCCCCACCCCCATAGCAGTTTTCTTCAACTCAATAATTTACTGTTTAAGTTCAGCTTTGACTTATACTAGTTTTTAGGATTGACTTGGGGAGCTTTTCCGTACCCTTCATTAACTGTGTTTCACTAATTAGAAGTAGTGGTATAATTTTTTCAGGGTGGGGAAAGAATGGGCCGGCCCAGTTTTCCCCCACCCCTCTGGCAGTTCTTCCATAACGCCAGTTAGTAACAAATGAAACATTCTTCTTTTGATAATTCCAGTTGGGGGAGATGATAATCACCCAGTATTTCCATTGAATATTCATTAGTCTTGCATACAGCCAGTTTATTTTCAGGGTAGGGAAAGAAAGGGCCGGCCCAGTTTTTCCCCACTCCCCAAGCAGTTTTCTTCAACTCAGTAATTTATTGGGATTGACTTGGGGAGCTTTTCTGTACCCTTCATTAAATGTGTTTCACTAATTAGAAGTAGTGGTATAATTTTTTCAGGGTGGGGAAAGAATGGGCCGGCCCAGTTTTTCCCCACCCCTCTGGCAGTTCTTCCATAACGCCAGTTAGTAACAAATGAAACATTCTTCTTTACTTAATTCCAGTTGGAGGAGATGGTTATCACGCAGTATTTCCATTGAATATTCATTAGTCTTGCATACAGCTAGTATTTTTTTCAGGGTGGGGAAAGAACGGGCCGGCCCATTTTTTCCCCACCCCCATAACAGTTTTCTTCAACTCAATAATTCACTGTATAAGTTCAGCTTTGACTTATACTAGTTTTTGGGATTGACTTGGGGAGCTTTTCCGTACCCTTCATTAAATGTGTTTCACTAATTAAAAGTAGTGGTATAATTTTTTCAGGGTGGGGAAAGAATGGGCCGGCCCAGTTTTTCCCCACCCCTCTGGCAGTTCTTCCATAACACCAGTTAGTAACAAATGAAACATTCTTCTTTATTTAATTCTAGTTGGGGGAGATGGTAATCATGCAGTATTTCCACTGAATATTCATTAGTCTTGCATACAGCCAGTAATTTTTTTCAGGGTGGGGAAAGAACGGGCCGGCCCAGTTTTTCCCCACCCCCATAGCAGTTTTCTTCAACTCAATAATTTACTGTTTAAGTTCAGCTTTGACTTATACTAGTTTTTAGGATTGACTTGGGGAGCTTTTCCGTACCCTTCATTAACTGTGTTTCACTAATTAGAAGTAGTGGTATAATTTTTTCAGGGTGGGGAAAGAATGGGCCGGCCCAGTTTTCCCCCACCCCTCTGGCAGTTCTTCCATAACGCCAGTTAGTAACAAATGAAACATTCTTCTTTTGATAATTCCAGTTGGGGGAGATGATAATCACCCAGTATTTCCATTGAATATTCATTAGTCTTGCATACAGCCAGTTTATTTTTTTTTCAGGGTGGGGAAAGAATGGGTCGGCCCAGTTCCCCCCCCCCCCTCCCCCCCCCCCCCCCCCCCTCCCCCCCCCCCCCCCCCCCCATAGCAGTCTTCTTCAACTCAATAATTAACTGTATAAGATAAGTCTTTACTTATACTAGTTGTTAGGATTGACTTCCGGAGCTTTTCTGTACCCGTCATTTTATGTGTTTCGCTTTTTAGAAGAAGTGGTATTATTTTATCAGGGTGGGGAAAGAATGGGCCGGCCCAGTTTTTCCCCACCGCCATCAGGAGACGAATTTCATGTTAACATAAGTCTTTTGCGACAAAAATAATATGACCAGGTTTTCCCAAACCCCCAGCACTGATAAAAAAAAATTTATAAAAAAATCAAGGTGGGGAAAAAACTGACTGGGTGGGGAAAAAACTGACTAGTCAGTTTCTTCCCCGGGGAAGAACTGGGCCGGCCCGTTTTTTCCCCGGGGAAAAAACTGACTGGGGGGAAAAACCGGCCTGTTACACCGTCTCAGTGAGACGGTTCTAATGAGAGGTCACAACATATGGTTTTGGTAAATAATAAGAAAAATTATGTTTGAATTATCCTCAATACCCCCTCTTATCTGGAGTTCTGAAATTTATACCAGAATAATCAAAGAGTGAAGGCAAGACAAACTGCAAAATTCATAAAGCTAAATTCATAAATTCATACTACTAATTCAGTTAAAAAAAGAGAGTTTATTCTTCCAAAATTACTGCAAATAGGTAAATCAGTCTTGTGTTATTTAGCTATAAAACTGTTTTTTTTTTTTAACTTTTCAAACAATCCCAAAAATCTAGATCCATCTTGTAAGACAGAACTAAATTCTTGAGATTGTTTTGGGAGGGAAAAACTTAATGATCTAATAGCTGCAGAAATATAGTAACTCATAACACTGACTTTCATAAATTTTGGAGAGAAAACATATTCTAGAATCCACAAACCATCCAATGGCTTATGACAAGCCCTTAGGTACAGGGCTGCTCTTTAATATCAGTGATCAGACTTAGCAAAATTGTATGTTCCAAAAGGATAAAACTTGTGAAATAAAACCATTTTCTTAACTTTCAAGAAAGTGCCATTTGTTAAGATCAGCTAGCAAAACATCTACTGAAGCTGTCGAATCCGATCAATTTAAAACAAATCAGAAATAAAATAAACTACTCTACGCACAGCCATTATAACTTAAAATATCAGGATACAATGGTCTGAACAGATAGCTTGCACTGTTTGCCCATTCTGCCAGAAATCTGATGAAGACACAGCCAGGGCCCAGTTGCTCAAAATTAAGAACGTCTTTAGTAAGACGCTGTATGTCAGAATGTATTGTATGCAAAACCAATGCTATTTTTTGCTGTTAAAACTGTGAGGAGCTTTTGCATAGTGCAAAAGCTCCTCACATTTTGTCAGCAAAACATATTAGCCTACATCATTTTATGGGTACAAGAAGACTTCAGGAACCCTTGCCCAATGACTGTCTTAAGCTAATGATGCTTTGAATAACTGGGCTCTGGTATCCCAATGCTCCAGATAAGAAGTGGTAATAGGAATAATTAGGGATAATTTTCCTTATTTTTTTTCCACAAAACAAAATGTTGTGACCATCACTAGAACCATCTCACTGAGATGGTTCTAATAAGGGGTCACAAAACATTTTTCGTTTAGAAATAAGCAAAATTATCACTGAATTACCCTCAAAACCCACCTTATCTGAAGCACTGTATCCCAATATTTACAAATAACAATGACATCATGCAAGGAAAAGGAAATTTTAAAAGAAAATTAGGAATCTACTGGACTAAGGAATACTTTTTTCTCTATATGCCAACTGTTTCATTTTCTAGCTAAGGGAGACAATTCTTAGAGTCTCACCAAGGGAAATAATTCTTACCTTGGCATCGTCTGTCTGCTGCATGAGCTTCTTCAGCTCCTGGTCTGAACTTTCTGCTGGAATTATTTCTTCCCCTGAAGCATCATCATTTTGGGCCTCCTCAGATTTTTTCTGTTCAGCATCTGTCGGTTCAGCAATTGTTGGTGTTGCTGGGCCAACGGTTCCTGGCCGACTAATGGCCTTGAGGACTTCCTGTCTCTTTGTCTCTTCTTCATCCTCCTGTAATAAGCAGCCATGAAATTTTAAGGTGTTTTCCTCTTCATTTACAAAATCCTCTAATTGGGTCATTACACCTGCCAAATTTTCTTGTTTGACATTAATAAACTCCTCCTACTGTGTCACTATACCTACCATTTGTTTCAGTTCATTAATATAAACTCCTCTAATTTGATTACTGCATATTTCAATATTTCATGTTTAATAACAAACTCCTCTGAGTCAGTTTTTACTTATCTGATCTTCTTGTTCCTTAATAAACTCTTCCAACTGGGTCACTTTTGTTGTTTATTAACTGACTCCTTTAATTCTATCATGGCATCTACTGATTTTGTTTGGTTCATAAATGTTACTGGGCAATTTTACCTACTTGTTTTTCTCGTTTACTACAAAACTCCTTCTGCTGGGTCATTGCACTTACCAATTTTTCTTGTTCATTAATAAACTCCTAGACTAACTAGGTCATTTCACCTATCAATTTGTCTTGTTCATTAATAAACTCCTCAAAGTGGGTCACTGCATCTTCCATCATTGCATCAACCAGTTTTTCTTGTTAAATAATAAACTCCTGTGACAGGGTCATTTTACCCACTACTTTTTTCCTGATCATTAATGAACACCTCTAATTCTATCATTTCACTTACCAGCTTTTCTTGCTCATTAATAAACTCTTCTAACTGGGTCATCGCTGCATCAGCCTCCTTCTCAGCTTCTGTCTGTAATTTCTGAGCCTGTTCAACCTGTTCTATCAGCACTTTCCTCTCCTACGAGTAATCATTAGTTTGTTTATAAGTTGGTACATGCTAAGTTTCACTATGATCTTTACAGCTGTATTTTTATTTAGTTTAGACTATATTTGCAGGTTCATTTACTGAACATTCCATCAAAATCTTTAATTTCACATGGAGGCTGATTTTCATATATCTATTATTATTTTATCAATTTTAAAAAAGTTAATAATAAATGACTTTAATATTTAATTAGGAAATTCATTTGGATACTTCCAATCTGCCCTTAAGTACCCTATTTCAATTGAAACAATCTAATGTGATGACAGTGGGTTAGATTTTGAGTTGTGCCACATAATTCATTAAATCTATTGTTCAACTGACTATAGCAAACTCAGAGGGCTCATAGTTGTGCATAAAGTGACCTGGGAAGTCCTTTGTTTTAAGCTTTCTCCTGTCTGGTAATTTCCTTTCCATTACAATCTCTTTCAGTTTCCTATAGTCCCCAAAACCATCTAAAATACATGTATTTTTGAAAAGGCTGTAAAATTGCAAAACCATCAAGGCACTGGTACTTACTGATTCCCATTTCTTCTTGTGCTCTGTGAACTGTGACTTCAGTGAGTTCACTTTCCTATGAGTCTTTGTCAATGTTATATTCAGCTGGTCCTGGAGTTCTTTCACTTTTGCTGTGCTCTGCAATTGATATTAAAGCTCTAGAGACTGCTCCAGATAAGAAGGGGTTATAAGGATAATTTAGGGATAATTTTCCATATTTTACAATCAAAACCTACGTTGTGACCCCTCATTAGAACCTTCCCAAATTTCCCTAATCAATCATAAAATACCCAGACTTTTCCCTGACATGAAAAAATTCATTTTCCAGATGTTTTACCCCGATTGTGATAACCCTGCTTAATTTTTCAACACAACATATGTTTAACGTCTCTATATAAGTACTTTGGTAAGTAAATTCTAATGAGAATATATATACTTGATATTACAACTGGTAAATAAAAAAATATGCAAAATTATTTGTATCAAAATTTCCAAATGACCATGTCTTAACTTTGAAAAGCTATAACCATAGCTGGACACCAGTTGAATATTCTGACATCCAATCTCATCACTCACTTATCACAACATCAGATTGACATCACAACATGCAAGCAACTATCATTAATCAGCAGATGAAGACAGTTCCTCCAAATAAGTTTAAGGAAAGTAATAAGCAAGTGTGAACATCAAAGGAATGAGTTTCATTTTTCTGAGGGTTATCAAAGTGTAAACTACATTGAGTGGCATGCAAAGTGGATGAACCCCAAAGGGGTTCATGTAAACTTTGCTAGTGGCCATATGTCGTTAACTAAGTGTAAACTACATTGGGTTGCATGCAAAGTAGATGAACTCCAAAGGGGTTCATGTAAACTCTGCTCTGCTAGTGGCCATATGTAGTTTACACTTCAATCGAAGTGTAAACTACATTGGGTGGCATGCAGAGCAGATGAACCCCAAAGGGGCTCATGTAAACTTTGCTAGTGGCCATTGTGTAGTTTACACTTCGATAAACATCAGAAAAAATTAAGTTCATTGCCTATATTTACATCCCGTTTCAATCAAAGCTTTGATGAAACATCTTATACAAGAGCAAAATATGGAAGCTAGCATTTTTTCTGCTAACAGCTGAACAGAGCCAATGATGTCATGATGTCACTAATGTCCAGTCAGACTGTACAAAGCCATGGTTTGGTTTGACGTCATTTAAAGTCATGTGATGTCATGTTGCTCAATGTAATTATTGGAATGTATTTAAACTACATTACATTCCAATGGTTTACTATAGGGCTTTTCAATATTCTCATAAACATGATAAAAATGTTGTAAAACATCTAATTACCAATTTTCTGTACTGGGCAAACCTTCCTGGCACTTGAGCAGTTGGAACAGAGGCCTGGAATTAGAAGGTATGACTTACAATACAATTCAATCACATCCAATCAATTTTTTTCTGATATTATTTACCTTAAAGCTCCAGAAATGAAAATAGCTGCATTTGCAAACAGAGTAGATCCAGATAAGGTGGCTCATAATGAGCTGTGGCTCATCTGGATCTACACTGTTTGCTCTCTATCCTTTGAATTCTTAATATGATATTGCTTGGATTAAATTTTTTTTGAAATTCTGCAGATGTAAATTTTGTCATCTGCTTTTCATCTGCAGTTTCAGGTTAATGAATGAATAAGTAAAATATAGTTTTAGAAAATTAACTGTAAGAAATGATTCACTTTGATTCTAACATTTTCACATTTAAAACTAGATTTTGGCTCCTAAAAATTCTTTTGCCCTTTCAATTTCCATGGTCCCATAAGGGTGAATGGCTATACTTTCAGAGGAAGAAACTCCTGGACCACCATTTTCATGTATTCATTCCCTCTCTGGAGCAATTTTTTCCTTTAAGGGTAAACCCCTTTTTCAAAGGGGAAGCATAAACAGGAAGTTACAAATATTCTACAAAAAGTTCTACAAAATAAAACTTAATAAGGCCTAATTTATAGTAACTAGATAATTATCTGTGATTCCCCTTGATCTAGAGAGCCGTGTGGTTAGAGGCTTTGGTGCTGAGGGCTGACAGTTAAATCCCTGTTGAGGGTGCCAGTGACTGATGAAAAATTTTCTCTGTCAGCTCAACTGTAATCTTTTTCGAATCAGGGAATGACAAATATGCAGGGTAAAAAGAGGGATGGGCTCCATCTTTCCTATGCAGTGCCCAAGACACAGTGGGCCCCTAACACACACTGCCCCTATGGCCTTCACCTTTACCTTTTATCTCATCACATAATAGCCTAATTTATTAATCAACTAAAAGTAATATAGTACATATATGGGAAAAGTAGTCTACATCATGTCTTATTTTGACAAACTCGGCCAATACAGGCCAACTCCGTCAAAATAAGCCAAACTCGGTAATTAGAGGCAAAACTCTGCCAATATCAATGACATCGAACTCGGCCAATATCAATGATGTTAATTAATATAATTGTCATAAATCAAGAAATTTTGTTTTTGCCCAGTAACAGGTCTGGGAACTGTTGTTTTGGCTTGAGACCGAATCATAATATACTGGCCTAGTTACAGGTCCAGGGACTGCTTTACTGACCCTGGGCTTTAGGCCTCAGGGCCAATACAGCAGACCCTGGACATGTAACTGGCCCAATATGAAATTTTTCGATTTCTAACATTATAGTACAGTAACAAGATAATTACCCATGATTCCTCATCATCTAGTTCATACACATCTTGGAAATCAATGTTCACTTCTTCAACCGGCTGAAGGTTCTTTGACTGACGTGTCGGCTGCCGACTGTTGTCGTTTGATTTTTGGACAAAAGCTTTGAGATGGTCCCCCTCTTCATCTTGTATGGAAGCTTCAGCATATTCTGAAACATTTTATAATTCTCAGAATATAAACTCTGAGATGGTCAGACAAGGTCCATTCCTTCACCTTGTATGGTATCTTGGCATATTCCAAAATATCAAGCACATAATGCATGTGCAGGTATTAAACTGTTAATTATAAATGCAATAATGCACTGGAATCATGTTGGTAACATCCAAATAAATTATCAATTTTGCAACCCTATAGATCTGGGCCTGGTTGTGCAAAACTAAAGACATCGTTAGTTAACGTCTCATTTAAATTTCACTGCAAAAGCTTCTCACATTTTTTTCAACAAGAATATCATTATATTTAGCTATAAAGTCATAAAACATTTAATGAGTTGCCCTCTTAATAAGCTTGTTAGGCTAACAAAGCTTTGAACAACTGTGCCCTGTCATTTATCTCCACAGGTTGCTACTAGAATATTGGAATGACAGTCTGGCAGTTACCAGTTTCTATGCTGTTCTAACTACTGTACTAATCCTAAAAAATGCCCCTGCTCTAATTAATGCCCCCTGCCTCTTTTCCGAAAATTATTTTATATTAACTTGCATGAAATCCTCTTTGATTCTCTGGATAAGGTAGCTGTTAGAAATGGGGTCTACTCTTAGAGGGAAGAATTTGCTCCTAGAGGAGCAAATTCTTTCCTTTAAGACTTGACCCCTACTGAGAAGAGAGGCAAAAATAATAGAGTTACTACCTTTGAAAGCCTACCCATCATCTGCATATTGCATATCATAGGAATTTTGGCAGTGGCTGATTTACTGCACTTTAGTCTCTATATAACGCCCCCTTTAGTAAAATGCAACACCCCAGGGCATTTAATAGGACCAATATGGTGTGCAAATTTAGACTATAAACCTCAGAGTAAGGCATTTTTCTTGGCACATTCTATGTCAATAGGTCTTCTCACAGGGTTTCCTTCTCTTTAATTTTCTTTTACTTTTCTTCTTTGGTGAGATGTCAGTTACAAACAAAATGTCAGTTTATATTGCCTACTTATGAATGGGTTACTTTGAAACTATATGCTGAGGTATACAAAATGTGACCCGCAAAATGTTAAAAAATGCACTTGATAATCTAAGCCATGACACAAGAAAACCAACAAAGTGGTTGTGCCCCCAGCGCAGACTCAGATCAGCCTGGGCATCGGCCCAGTCTGATCAGAGTCTTTAATTTGCTGACCGCATGAAGGTAGCTTAGACCCTAAGCTACCCTTTAAGCATTTAGCAAACTCTCTGATCAGACTGGGAGGATGCCCAGACTGATATGAGTCTGCACAGGGCACACAACCACTTTGCTAGTTTCCTCTTGTCTGGCTCATCTATGTTCGCATTAATGGGGGCCATTAACGCTTAATACAGCACATTAAGTCATCTGCTTTTTGGGCACTATAAGGATTAAACAGTTCTTGGTTAATGTTATTTTTATCTCACAGCGACACTTACCTTTAGTACCTGAAGCCTTGGCACCTGATTTCTGAAAATGAAAAGCAATCAGCATTACTAAATATTCAAAGTACCATATTTATTCCGCAATAAAACAGGGGTTTCCCACCTCTAGAATGACCACAAATGAGCCGCGACACGACAAAACCAACAATGTGGTTGTGCGCCCAGCGCAGACTCAGATCAGCCTGGGCATCTGCCCAGTCTGATCAGAGTCTTCGCTGTCCGCATGAAGCTAGCTTAGACTCTTAGCTACCCTTTAAGTGCTTAGGAAAGACTCTGAACAGTCTGGGCGGATGGCAAGGCTGATTTGAGTCTCCGCTGGGCGCACAACCACATTGTTGTTTTTCTCGCGTCGTGGCTCAAATATCTAAATCAGGCTTATGAAATTCTGCTATGAGATGAGTTTTCCCCTTCCAAAACAATCCCCAAAAATTTTTCGATTGTTTTAAAGGGGAAACCTCTGTCTTATAACCAAAGAAATACAGTATATCTTGATTGAATATTGAAGACATCTTGATTGAAGATTGCAGGGTTTGCTCATGTATATTCCGGCAAGTGCTATCAGCAAACGGAACTGAACTTAATATAAGCTACAACACATTAAAGGATGCATTATGGATGGCTTGTGACTTTTCGTCCTTTTCAACAGTATTTCAGTCATATCAGGGTGGTTGGAGGGTGATAATGAAAGGCTGTGTGCAATGGAACCCCATCTAGGGTTGAAAAGATATCTGCTTCCAGCAGGAATCGAACCTGCACCCCTAGCTTAGCAGGCCCATTGAGCTACCGGGGCTCTTATTATTGATGCAGTAACATATGGTGAATCTATATCAAACTCATTATTAGATCTAGTTCTGATCACATATCAAACAGGCTTTCAAGGCTTCAGAAATTTAACAATATGAATCTAATAATTTAAGCTTAATATTCAAATAATACAAATTTCAAAGTCTGAGACCTTGACCTTAAGTGACAGCAGCATCATCATCACAGTTTCAACTAGTCTGTTTCAACCTAAAAGTAGACTCAAACAGAACTTACAAAAGTTTCTTTTCATTGTAAAAATGATGCAATAAAATGCCTACACCGCTCCCTTTTGAAACACCTTCCTAAGGACCCAGCATACTGGTACATTAATGCACGAAAAACATGTTGGTCACTATTCTTGTTCTTGCCTTTTACAGTATAATGTTACTGAAAAACTTGTCAAAAATGCCTAGGATATATGAAAATTGTCACTCATAGTGCTTTGTGTATTGTGATGTCATTCTGTGAAAACAGAATGGCTTTGACACTAATAAAAGAGAAAATGAAAATGCTCATCTCAGAGTGGAAATGTAACCTCAGGTAGCTTACAAAAACAAGTTACGCCCGGAAATGTGAATAAAGAAGCTTAAAATGATGAGAATTCCATGATTTGAACATATGGCCACAACACGATAAAATCAACAAAGTAATATGTGCGCTCAGCAAAGACACAGATCAGCATGTGCATCTGCCCAGTCTGACCAAAGTCTTTGATGTCAGCATTGACAACTTAGACCCTGAGCTTCAGGAACGCACAGCAAAGACTCTGATCAGATTGGGCAGATGCCCAGGTTGATCGAAGTCTTTGCCATGCAGACATGCCACTTTGTTGGTTTTGTCATGTCGCCGCTCATGTAGGTATCTGAGGCCTTATTGGAATGAAATAAAATCTAAATTCAAATAATGGATTTTTCATCATTTTAGGCTTGCTTATTGTACATGTATATGTATGTAAAGGTTTGTACAGCTGCAAATTCTACCTACCTCTTTCACTACTCTGTTTGGTGACCTTGATGGAATTTTGGCCTTGACTTCTGACCTTTTACTGGATTTTGTGTCTTTAGTGCTTGGTCTGCTTTCCTGAAGAATAAGATAGCAAGCATTTTATTTACTATCATACCATAATTATTGGACCGGGTCAACCCTAGTTATCCTTATAAACGCCCCCTGCTCTATAGATGCCTGCCCGTCTTTTTCCGAAAATAAAGTTATACTGACTTGCACAAACTGCAAACTTCTATGCACAGAATCCTCAGAAGTTGGGCTTTATAACATGGTCATATATTCACCTCATTGTGATCCTCAAGATATTTCACGCAATTGTCATAGTAGCTATTTTAGTGAAGACAAAGTACAGCTATCATTCTTACACGGTTAAAATCACTAATAAGCATGGAATGACCAATTGATGAATGATTGATTTTTAACATTACCAGGCACCATAGGCACATGTATGCAATGCCTGCTGATTGATGTTAATTCTTCAGGCTTTAAATAATGCCCCCAACCCCATCCATGCCCCCACCCCCCCCTTTCCCACTTTTGTAAAATGCAACACCCTGGAGCATCTAATGATGCCTGTATGTCCATATATATTCCTGAAATAGCATCTTATCTGACATTGATTAACAGTGAATTTCCTTTTTCTGATGTCAGAATTCCATAAATATCTGTTTTATGACCAGTTTTATGAGCATAAGCTCTAAACGCTTGCTTAACAAATCACTTTGAAAATCAATAATCCCAATTAGGCATCCGAGGCCCAGTTATTCAAAACTATGTTGTTAGTTACAAAGACGTTAAATGTATGCAAAAGTACTGCCAGCTTTAGCTGAACAAATGTGAGGAGCTTTTGAGCTGCAGAAGTGTCTCAAATTTTTTTCCCCAAAAAATAATTAGCAAACTGGATTTCATGTGAGCTAGAAAGCTTAGCGAATCCTTGACTAACAACTTTGATGCATTGACTAATTGCAGGGCTGGAAAAATTCACTCGTCAGGTCACCATGGCAAGTGCCTCTTGGAAGACAAGTAAAAATTTAGCAATTGATCCCTTTGAAATCTTCCAAAATCTACATTCCCATGGTCATGTAGCACCAGTGAAAATTTTAAGAATTTTCCAGCCCTGAACTGGGCCCAGATTTCAACAAAATTATTTCTTTTAGATCATACCTTTTTCTTTCCTTTGGCCATTTTGTGTAGAGTCTATATATTTAAACAAATCTCATTTAAATTAAGGTTTTCACACAAACTCTTATCAATTTTTTATTTTTTCCAAAAGCAACAAACACCATATTCCTTTTTTTTTTTCTTTTTCAACTTGATCAGAACTTCACGCACCAAAACAAAAAATCTTTAAATCCTGCAATAATTTAAAAGAGGTATGTTGTTAAGTTTTAAAAGTTGCATACGGTAGGCATGCCAACAAACTATGTATGTTTTCCACATTTAAACTTTCAAGACTTAATATTTCTAAAGTTTATCTATTTCCATGTTCCAACTAAAGGCAATAACATGGAGAACTTAGATCAGGACAACGTCCTAAAATTTCGGAAAACACTGTTTTGCTAATTTTCCTCCTGAAAATCATCTTGCCTATTTTTTGTGTCATTTATCTAATCATCATAATTATTCATGCTGTGAAAACAACATCTCTTAATTCCGTTTGAATTTAGTCAATTCCTGTCACATGCTGCAAAAAGTTGCTTGACGTTTACCGCAAATAGCTTGCAAAACTCAAACCGGTCTGTGAGTGCATGGAATCTATCTAGAGCATTCGCTTTGCCCTTGTCCATGGAAGGTTTGTGCAAATAGGGAAGGCTCTAATCAGGCTGTGCCGAGGCACAGCCTGATCAAAGCCTTCCCTGTTTGTTTATGTCGTAAGCACCTTTTCATGTGTCCCCACTCATTTAATTCTTGTCGCACCGCATAAAATCAATCGGCTTTGTATCAACATCCGAAGCCTTATTTTGTTTGGAATATTGGAAATTTTATCTAACTTTTTATTTCTATGAAGGATATGATATTATATTGCTTTAATCAATTTTTCTGCCAATAATGTAAATAAGGATTTACAATGGTTTAGAGATTATTCTTAATTGCTTAGAGATTATGTCCTTATAAGGTTACTGCACGATTGGGAGAGGCAAATGATAGCTTATCTTGACCTCTCATATTTGGCACATATGGCTTTATGGGAAATCATCCAATTTCCGACAAGCATGGCTTTGGTTAAGACCTGAATAATTGGAATGACAATTTCCCAACTTTCCCACTAAAATTGCTACAGGTCTGTACAGCAAGTATCGAATGCTCGGGATACAGCAAGTGCCGTATGCAGGGATACAGACTAGCGGTCGCCCACTCGCCCACTGCGAGTAAAAAATAGAGTGGGCGCCTAAAATTAAAATGACAGTCGCCCAGCTTGCGATCGTCGCTGTCAGCGAGTGACTGGCGTGTTTTCGGCTTGTAGTAAAATCCGCCACCTCAAAGCTTATTGCTAATTTCCGCCCCGATATCTGCATTGAATATTCGGTGTTCCGCCATACCTGTGTGTTGGATTTTACTCACTATCGAGAAACAACATGGCCGCCTCCTCCGTTTGACAGTTGAAAATGTTGACCATTTGTAAATTTTCACGCATAATGTGGCGATACATCGATGGTGTTTCACACCCGAGATAAAAGGAAGCAAAAACCTGAAGAAAGGAGGATTTACTACAAAGCCTACGGAAATGGCGCAAATCTCGCGCAAATTCTGATTAAAAAATTCTCATGTATCTGACGTTCTAAATGTGGGCCCCTAAATTTCTGGCTGGGTGACTAATTTTCAGTTTTTAGGGGCCCAGCTTGCTCCTATCAAAAATGAGTTAGTCTGTATCCCTGCGTATGGCTTTGCAATACTGAAAGTTAATGACGTGAAGTACAGTGAGAATGAGGGCAATGCTCATGTATCAGATTATGCAAGAATGTGAAAGCAACAAAATGTTTGTCCAGTTGTAATTATTAAGACAAACCAAATTCCCTGAGTATGTCCCGAGTTGTGACTGTTTAGTGAGACTACATTCCCTGAGTAAGGCCTGAGTTGTGAATGTTTAGTGAGACCACATTCCCTGAGTAAGGCCTGAGTTGTGACTGTTTAGTGAGACCACATTCCCTGAGCAAGTCCTGAGTTGTGACTGTTTAGTGAGACCACATTCCCTGAGCAAGTCCTGAGTTGTGACTGTTTAGTGAGACCACATTCCCTGAGTAAGGCCTGAGTTGTGAATGTTTAGTGAGACCACATTCTCCTGAGTAAGTCCTGAGTTGTGACTGTTTACTAAGACCACATTCCGTGAGTATGACATTTCAGTTACCACAGGAGTTTTGCGTGCACATGACTGTATAGTTTTGCCAGTTTAAACAGCTGCATGGAAAAGTATCGGGACAGCAGTATTTCTTTCGATAAGTATAATTATAGTATCCATCAGGGCCCAGTTGCTCAAAACTATTGAAGTTATTAGTTAACAACACATTAAAATTCAAACTTACTGAGCATAAAAACACTGCCATCTACAGGAGCTTTTAGCACTGCAAAAGCTCCTCACATTTTTTAATTAAAAATATAAGCACATTTGGTTTTATGAACACTCAACAAATTGTTAAGCTAACAATTTTGTTAAGCTAACAACGCTTTGAACAACTGGGCCCTGATAGACAGCAAGACATCGGAAATGAACCCCAACAGATTGACCAATTGGGAAAGTGTATCCGTGATACCATCGCCATAGCTGCATACCATAGCACTGAAGTTTTTGTTTTGAACACAATATCAAGTCAGGCAGGGTAACAGAGACATATTGAAGTGAATTGTGAATGTACTTTATCAAAATTGTTTTCTTATGCTGAAATTATTATCAGTTTATAGCTTTCGATAAATATTTTCAAGATTTTGAATATTATTCTCAGTAATTCTGCCTATTTGGGCTGAAATTTACATTATCAGTTGACTTATAATAAGTATTCTTTCTTTAAGAATATTTTTTAACATAACTTAGCAAATATCTATCAAACTTATAATACGGGATGTCTTAAAGTTCATCCCCAGAAAGACACCTCAAACTGTCAAAACATGGCTGGACTAGCACCGTAGCCAGCAATATGGTACAATTTACAAGTAACAACACTTTCTGCAGGGGCTAAAATTGTTGGTTTTTTTTTTCACAAAACCAACCCTGTATAAATGCTACAGCTAAGCCATTTAGTTCAATTCTCCTAATGACGTTCCCCAAGTGGCTCAGCGGTACGAAACCACAGTTGCACGCACTTGGCGCCGTGTGTCCATCCATACAGCTAAGCTGATGGCATAAATTTTCTTATATATTCTTATATTCTTTATGACCATATTTATTTGGCCATAAAACAGCATTTTCTTCCCTCTAGATTGACCCAAAACATCTAAATGAGTCTTTTGAAACTGCACTTTAGTACAGGTTTTTCCCTTCCAAAACGTTCCCAAAGATCTAGATCCATCTTCTTCCAAAACAGTCCCAAAGATCAAGATCCATCTTATAAACATCTTTGGGAATGTTTATAAGATGGATCTTGATCTTTGGGACTGTTTTGGAAGGCCTCAGGTTTGTCCCTTCCAAAATATTCCCAAAGATTTAGATCCATCTTATAAGATGGATCTAGATCTTTGGGACTGTTTTGTAAGGGAAAATCCTCAATCTTTAATAATAACTGAATGCAATAAAATACATTTTATAATTTAACATTACAATCTTTGGAAATGAATACATGTACTGTTTTTATAAGGTGAGTTAATTGTACTACCGAACCCAAATTAAACCAGGTTGGATTAATGAATATCAAATTCATGACATGCTCTAATTTCAAAGTAAAACAATAAATTTGGCAACCTAACCAATTATTTTTGAAAACTTGAACAAGACTACACAACAGACAAAACTACTGTGGGTTAAATGACAAATCAATACCGATTTTTGAATTAAAGATTGGTTTAACAGACCACATAGTCTTTTAAATTCAAAATTCTTGTAATAATTCAAATTCAGAATAAGGCCTATAACATGCATATACTGTATTTTTCAAAATCAGTGCATATTGCGTTTACTGAATTTTCATGTTTTACATACATTACTGCTTAAAATCCTTCCATTCAGCACACATTTCACATTTTAAAAGTTACAATGTAGATTATTCAGAAATTTAGGCAAAATCAAGGATTGAAACTCTGGCAGAAAGCTTCCACCATAACCTCGATAAAATATGATCCACATCAGGTGGTGATAACAATATCCTGAAAGTTTCAGGAAAATAGGCTAAAAACTGAAGCAGAAGTTGCAACCACAAGATTCAAATGGACAGATAGGCGTACTGGAACCCGTTTCTATAGTTCCCTCTGACTACATCAGGAGAACATAAATCAAATAGATAATGTCAATTCAACTTTTGTACAATGTACTATATTATCACAACATTTTAAGTCCCTTACAACAACAAACAAAAATTTCATGGGTTACACATCCATGTCTTTCTGCCATATTTACATACGGAAGAAATTTTTATAACAGTTTGCATTCCCTTTGAACAGAGGGTAAAAGAAAGAATTTGCTCCTAGATGAGCCAATACCTCCTCTTAAGAGTTGGGCTCCACTGAGAAGGGATGCAAAAAAGAATAAATTGATAATGCAAATAAAAGCATCGCAAACGACTGCGTGATACCCCGCCACTGCAAACCTTTTTCACTCGCCAATTTTTCCAAACTAACTTTTTCTCTGTATTAGGCCAGGGCAGGGGCAGCTAGACCCCAAGGTACATGGAAAAAAGTCTAAGTCATGACAGGACACTTTATTACTCTGATCACTTACTATACGCTCCCGATAAATCACTTCCCACTGTAACCAAATACAGTTTTAGTGATTTTAAACATGTATGTGGCCACAGGTTAGGGGCAGATAACCCCAAGGGGTTGAATTTTAATCACCACAAGAAGCTTTCATTACTTCTATCATCGGTTGTAAGTTCTGAATAATCTGTGTCACATGAATTTACATAGATTTTATCATCATTTTATGCATATATATAGCCAGGGGCAGGGGGAGGTAACTCCCATTAAGGGTAAATTTGAGCATCACTGGAGGCTTTATCACTGATCATTTGCTGTAAGTTTCAGAAAAATTGCTCCAAACTGATTTCATATAGATTTTTTCATGATTCATACATGTATATAGCCCCAGGGCAGGGGCAGATAACCACTGATGATAAAATTTCTAAGCTCATATAAAGCTTTTGTTACTTCGATCATGTTTGTGAAGTTTCATCATGACATTCCAAATAGTAAAGGAACTAGAGGCCAAAAACCATTTTTTGGACATTGACAAGTGCCATAACTTTGTCAGAAATTATCAAAATTTGCCCATTAACAATCCCAAGTGAGACATTCTTGGTCCAAATGCATATGCAAAATTTGAATGAAATCCATTGATAAATACTTAAGTTATCGCACGGAAACGAAGTGCGGACAGACTGACGTACGTACTACGGAAGGACAGACGGACAGCCAACGTGAAAACATAATGCCCCGCCACTAACGTGTGGCGGGGTATACCCCGCCACTAACGTGTGGCGGGGTATAAGAGGAATAAATTAATCTGTATTTCCTGAGACAAAGAAATTTGTAAAATAAATAAAATGCCAAATAAAAGTATTTTGACATTTTCTTTACTTCGTAAATCCTGAGAATTAATGCTTATATTTTGGACCCAAGATTGAGAAAAATCTGAAACCGTGAAAATTACTGCATATAAGGTAGTTTGCAACTTTCTTCCTTTCAGAAATAAACCGCTAAAATAAAAGTATTTTGATGTTTTGTTTACTTATGAAATTTGTGAAATAAATAAAACAACTAGAGCAAGTGAGCAGGGGCTCATGTATACCCCCGACCAGCACCACCGCCTAATGAAACCACCACCTTAAGAAACGACTGCCTAATGAAACCAGTCTTATACATGGTTTGAACCTAGAAGTAAACTTAGTCACCTATCAAATGGTTCCATCAAAGTATAGTTTAAATATCAGCAAAGAGTACCAACTTAACAAAAAACTTTAATGTAGACATATAAGTCTGTGCCCATGACCTTGGTCAGCAGCAGCATCCAGATGATGTCAAATAATCTGCATGAACATAGAAGTAAACTTAGTCATATATCAAAAAGGTTTCATCAAATGATGTTGGAAATATAAGCAACGAATATAAACTTAACGCCAAACTTTAACACAAATACACAAGTCTGTGACCTTGACCTTTGGTAAGCAGCAGCATTCAGATGATGTAAACTACTCTTTATGAACCTAAAAGTAACCCAAGTCAAATATCAATAGGTTCCATCAAAGGATATAAGAAATATAAAAGAACACTCTAAACTTAATGCAAAACTTGAACGCAAGTGTTTAAGTCTGTGACCTTGACCTTAGGTCAGCAGCAGCATCCAGATGTTGATAAGTATTCTGTTTCGACCTGTAAGTAAATCTAGGCACATACCAACAGGCTTCATCAAAGGATATTGGAAACATAAGCAAAATTAAAACTTAATACAAAACTTTAACGCAAATGTTTAAGTCTGTGACCTTGACCTTAGGTCAGCAGCAGCATCCAGATGATGATAAGTATTCTGCTTGAACCTGTAAGTAAGTCTAGGCACATATCAACATGCTTCTTCAAAGGATATTTGAAACATAAGCAAAATTAAAAACTTAACGCAAAACTTTAACGCAAATGTTAACGGACGGACGCACGAACGGACGAACGGACGGACGCACAGACGGACGAACAGACGAACGGACGGAAAGGCGAAAACTATATACCCCTCGACATACGTCGGGGGTATAATTATGCCAAAATAAGGTTCATGTACTTTTAGTGTTTTCTTTACTCTGAAAAGTTGTTTTAACTCCAAATTAAGTTTCTACTGTGACACAGAAAATAACATGTGATCATGTGACAGTAATCTTCAACATCTGATCATGTGACTGAAACTATACAACAACTGATCATGTGACATTAGTGATGTACAAACATCAACAAAATGGAACATCCAGACTCACTCTCACGACAAACTGCTCCATCATGTATGTTGGTTCCCACAATAAAGGTTGTTTCTGTGACAACACCTTGGGAACCACTGCCAAGATGACAGGGTTGTTCAACCACTGTAGCTTTGTTGTATTGTTCTCAACATTTGCTGACCACATTGCTTGACGCAATTTCGGCATCTTTCCTGCTTTTGTCTTTTTCTTTATGACTGTTGCTAACATCTTCTTTTCCTGCTTTTTCTCTTCTTTTCTTTTGTTTATTTATTTCTTCTTTTGTATTGTTTATGTTCAGTATGAGTTACACTTATGCTTTTATTATCTTTAAGCTGTCTTCAGAATGACAATATAATTTGTTCTTAAACTGTCTTCTTCTGCCTTTGGTAGAAAAACTGTATTAATCCCATTAAATACCCCTGGGGCGCATTGCATTTTTGTGAAAGGGGGTGTTTTTTAGAACCTAAATTGTAGTAAATCAGCCACTGCCAAATACCTCTATAAACAACATAAAGTTGATGGGTATACTTTCAGAGGAAGCAACTCTACTGCTTTTGCCTCCCTTCTCAGTAGAGGTCAACTCTAAAAGAAAAGAATTTGCTCTTCTTGGAGCAAATTCTTTCTTTAAAAGTAGACCCATTTCAAAGAACATAAACTTAGTCAGAGAAGCAAACAGGAATTCATGCAAGTTAATATAACATTATTTTTGGAAAAAAGGCAGGGGGTGTTTATTAGAGCAGGGGCATTTATTGGAATTAATACAGTATACAATTTGTTCTTCAGCTATTTCAGTATGAATATTGATCTGTTCTTCAGCTGTCTTCTTCTGTCTTTGGTAGACACATACAATCTCTTCTGTACAATCAGTTCTTAACTGTCTTCTGTCTTCAGTGTAAAATATATAATTTATCTTTTTAACTGTCTTCCACAGAAATACATGATTTGTCCTCTTTATCTGTCTCTAAGAATGTATGTATACTTAGTATTTCTACTTCACTGAACTAAAGAATAAGCCAGCTTATCATTCTTTAACACTTAAAAAGCCAAAAAACCAAATGACAAAATATACGAGGGTTGATCCAGAAGTAATGTCACTGCGGCTATAAAATCGTGTAGAATAAAGAGAGAGCAACAAAATTTCGCATCCAAGTACCTTAATCTATTTGCATTTGGATCTGAAAATGTCATAAAAATATAGTGCACAGTAACTGAGATATCGAGATAGACAGAAAGCTTGGTAACGAAACGCGCCGCACGTCGATGACGCCGTTGACACACCAGACGAAGTTTTGATATTGTGTCATGTCCAGAGTAGCATATTCGTTGTTCCAGCAAAGCACTTATGTCTGTTTACCCATGTTTATCTCATCTTTTAATATATTGCTTGAACAGCCCTGCAGCTCAAGTTCAAGAATTTACACTATATTCAAATTGCAGAAACTCAATCTTCATATATGGGATCCAAACAAGAGTGACGTTATTGTCTGACATTATACATAAAGGTCTACCGGTTTTCGGACTAACCTCTAGCAACTCATCTGCACCCGTATCGCGCTGATTGCACTTTTACACAAGCCCCATAAAAACTGTTATATCACCACATGTCTAACTATATCACCACATGTCTAACTAAACAGCTCTAGAGTCTCCAACAGTGGTATTCCAAATCTGGAGCAAAAACGAATATCCGCTGACGCGCGTTTTGTCAGTTATCAACTTATGTTAAGCAGTAACAAATGTTAGCACAAGCTAGCGAACTTCAAACTGCAGTGACGATATTAAAATTTCAACAGTTGGCGGCAGAAATAGATTTCGTCATCATACCAAATTTTCATCTGATTTGGCGCGTTAGTTTGATTTTGATTTGTGATTGCCTTTGAAATCTATGTTCATGTATTTAACGTTATTATAAAGTGCGGCGCAATGGCGTCAGTGGCATACTTTGAACGTCTACATATTTGGAATGGAAAAAGATTCCAATTTTATATTTATTCTGTAAATCAGAATTGAATAATTTATAATTTCTGTAATAATGCTACGATGAATAAGCGCGCAATGGACGCAGTGACATTACTTCTGGATCAACCCTTGTACATCTGTAAAATTTCAAAAAATGTACCTTCCAAGTTATATCATACTGAGAATTCAAAGAAAAAAGAGTAAATAGTGTAAATACAAATGAGGTGGCCCATTATGAGCCACCTAATCTGAGTCTACGTTGTTTGCAAATTCAACAATTTTCATTTCTGGCGCTTTAGGGTTATTCATCTGCCTCTTTGTCTTTTGAAACACTTGAAAACTGTCAATTAGAATAAGATGTCCATTAAACTTTGCTAAAAATCTAATATATCTTTTATATCCTTCTTTTTCTTTTTGATATATTCCAGTCCTCCTTCAAATTTTAACCAGCTCTAAATTTTCAGCAAATGATTTTACAATCCTGACAGTCACTCACTGTTTTTGTTCATCAACTAAAACAACAAAAAATAATGGCAAAGGCATGCTTAACCTAAACACTGCAATCAGACTTTCTTTAAATGAGATCCAAATTTAAGTTGTATGGGCACAACTTCAAGTTTTTCTGCTATTTTTACAAAGACAAACAACTTCAGCGACTATCCATTTGCTTCCAAGGAGGCCCTTCTTAACAGAGGTCTACTCTTAGAGGGAACAATTCGTCATAGAGGAATAAAGGACATCTAGCAATAAGGTGTAGATATTCCCAAATTGGCAAGTTGAAAAGGATAAAATTTTCAATGTTAATACATCCTTTTTATTTTTGCAGTTCTGGATGAAACATTTATTTGCAAAAATAAATACAGGAGTCCAGGTATATTTTACAGCATCATAAATAAAACAGGGCTAAAACACCCATTAATTCTGTTTTCTTTTGTTTGTTTGTTTGCTTTATACCAGGTCCTTATTCAATTTCATCAAAATCACAATGAGCCAACAATATCAATTCAAAAAATGTTTATGCAAAACAAAAGTTGATAAAGTTGAACAAAATTTCAAAACTACTATTTAACTTACTGCATATTTCGGTTACTGTTAAATAATTAATGACTTAAAATTTCTTATACAACTGGGTCCTCATGAATATCAATGAGAGGCATATGAGCAAAATATTGCTGCATAACTTTGGAACTAGGCTAATTTTATGAAATTTATTTCTTGCAGATTTTTGCATTTGTTTCAGAATGAATTATGAAATCCTATTGATAGTCTCTGTCATCTATTAGCAAACATGTAATTACTTTGGATGTCACTTTTAAGACCAAGAAACCTACACAATTCTATTGTTATCTTTTCATTTTTCCCCTTAAATGAGCCATTTCATCAGAATCTTCACTGCTTTTGTCACCTCCCCACTTCCTTTTCTCTTCCCTCCTTCCCCTCACCTTTTTATATAATACCAACTGTCCTTTAATATTAAGATACCTAAAAACAATTAAATTTCCATTTGGGACAAATAGAAATTAATGGGTTTAGGTGTCCCATTGATTTTACATTTGAGGCGATTGAATGGCTTTTAGGTGTATCAAGCGCATCAGGAAACTGATTTCTCTTGGCTACCCAATGGTCAGATTAAAGTTCCACTGGTTTATGCAAAATTATTATCTATGTAATCAATTCCAGCAAACTTACTTTGTAACTTCTTATATATGGAACATTCAGGGCAGAAGAACTTTTAGAACTGTAATCTTCCACTCTTCTAAATGGAGGTAAATTTAGTGTTGGAGCCCTGTCAGCTCTTCTTAACAGAGGTAAACTTGGTGTTGGTGCCTTCTTGGTATTGTAAGGGTGAGAGTAAAAATGTTCTGAAGTACTTGTAGAATTTATAGACCTTCTAACGAAGGATCCTTTCTTGGCATTGTAATGGTGAGAATAAAAATGTTCTGAAGGTCTGATGGAATTTATAGATCTTCGGCCATGCTCAACTCGTAACATAACAGAAACTATCACAGGGTTACGAGTCCATTGTAACTGTCCATGATGTGTCAGTTTCTTGTGTCCTCGAAATTTTGAAGTCATTATTTCACATCAAGATAAATGTTGTCCAATTTTCATGACCTCCATTCATTTTCAATTTTTCATTATTTTCAATATTTCTTATTACATTTTCATGATTTCACACAATTTCTGTATTTCAATTTTTTCTGATCCAGTTTTCATGAATTCAGCTGACTTCAACGTTGCTACATTCCATAATCTACAAAGTTTTGTTTATTTTAATGTTTTTTTTTTTGTTTTGTTTTTTCATTTTGTTTTTTTTACTACATGTATTTTACCTGATATCTAAAATTTCTGCCATTCCTTATTTAAACTCTTTGTCTGAAAAATTTCTTTCCTACATATCAACACTTTTCTTACCTATATGTTGATTATCTATTTCTAGTTTTTCTTCCTTTGTTTTTTTTTTTTACTTTATATTTTACTTTGTAAAATCATAAAATCCACTACTTTCTATTTCTTTCTAATACAACCAGGATTGTTTGCCCCTAAAAAAGCAAAACTCTGCTTTGTTGGCTGCTGTATAACAGTATATTTTTTTTCTTATAATCAGCATCTTTTTCCTTTTCAAATTTCAAGATCAATTTTACTCTTCTACAAGCTTTATTATCAGAAACTACTTCAAACCCTCCTATTCCATAGTTGCACTACCAAAATCAAAATCCTGATCCTTAAAACTGAAAAGTTCTTTCTGCCATTTCTCTGCATACAATACCATATTACTGTAAGTATTGGGTCATCTCACTACTTCTTTAAGAAATTATTCAATCTCAGAATCTGGATGAATCACTTATTTGTCCTACTGTAGAATTTCTATCATACTGCTGGCAAACAGAGCAGAAGGAGCAGTCTGATCTTGGTCTACACTGCTTGTTCAGAGGATATGACATTCTGTCCAAATATTTAAAGTATTCAGGTAATTGCCCCAAACTGTAACTATCCTTATTTCTACATAAACAGTCTGTGATTGGACAATAAACATTTAATGACGCCAAGTTGGGGAAGAGTGTAGTGATGGTAATGGGGCTTCTACAGATCCTGCCAAGGACAAGGCCATCTTTGCTTCTATGCCAGTCCAGCTTTTATTTAATGCCAAAATATCACCTCCTGGCAAATTTCCCTATCAGGCTGAGTATACAGAAAATGCTGGTCTAGGATTTTTATGTTTTTGAAAACCACATTGTGGCTTTTCCCTTGCTACGGAAAACTGAGCCGCAACCAGTAAAAATATCTAAAGACCTGAAACCAGAAGAACTAGATCAGCCTGCATGTTGGTATAGCCTTTTCACAGTCTTTGATGTCTGCAAACGAACTGTGCAGATTTTGGAAAATTTATGCCACTAATGATGACAGCTCTCAGTAGACTGCACAAACACCGGCTGATCTGAGCCATTTCTTGTCTCCCGTGTCCAAAGATATTTTTTCCGGTTCCTGGCCCCTGTGACAGGAACTATACTGATTCTTTAAAAGATACATATTGATTAATTTCTCCTATTCGATACTGTTTTACACAATAATCAATTGATCTGCTTCCGTTAATTGCAGTAATTACTTCTTTTCACTGAATTTTCCCTCAGATTCTGCGTCACATGTTCTAGTGGTCATAAAACTTATAGAAAAAGGCTATCAAAATATGGATGCCCATGCTGACAAAACCTATCTTAGCATTTAACCCCATGCACTCAGAACAGCCAAAACTCCATAGAGTTTTGGCCGTTCTGAGTGCAATGGGGTTAAAGAGCCAGAAATGAATATAAATGACTTGAATGGTGCATGTCTCAATCAGACTGCATGTATTTTTATCTAAGACATGTCCTCATGATATGGCTATGTTTTTCAAAAGATAACAGTTCTATACCAAAATGAAAAAGCAAATTCGACGAATTTATGTCCCCCGCCTTGGAAACTAGGTCTCCACTGTATATACACTTAAGTGTTTGAGCTGGAAAAGCGGCTAAGTTAAAAATATGAAAAAAGTAATAAAAAAAATAATGTGAGGATTATATCCAAACCACATGCATATCTTCAGACCATGATCAAAATGCCTGTGAAGTTTCAAAGGAATTGGCATAAAACTGTAGAAGGAGTTGCACACACAAGGTACCAACTATCTATTCACTTTGATAGTAAAAATGTATGAAAAATGGCTAAGTTCAATTTGCGAAAAAAGTAATAAAAATAACCTCAGGATTATATCCAAACCACATGCATATCTTCAGACAATGATCAAAACACCTGTGAAGTTTCAAAGGAATCGGCATAAAACTGTATGAGGAGTTGCGCACACAAGGTACCCACTGTCTAGTCACTATGATAGTAAAAACGCCTAAAAAATTACTAAGTTCAACTTGTGGAAAAAGTGACAAAAAAAAATCTCAGGATTATATCCAAACCACATGCGTATCTTCAGACCATGACCAAAACACCTGTGAAGTTTCAAAGGCATCGGCATAAAACTGTATGAGGAGTTGCGCACACAAGGTACCTACTATCTAGTCACTATGATAGTAAAAACGCCTAAAAAATTACTAAGTTCAACTTGTGGAAAAAGTGACAAAAAATAATCTCAGGAATATATCCAAACCACATGCGTATCTTCAGACCATGACCAAAACACCTGTGAAGTTTGAAAGGCATCGGCATAAAACTATTGGAGGAGTTGCGCACACAAGGTACCCACTATCTAGTCACTTTGATAGTAAAAATGCCTAAAAAATTACTATGTTCAACTTGTGGAAAAAGTGACAAAAAATAATCGCAGGATTATATCCAAACCACATGCGTATCTTCAGACCATGACAAAAACATCTGTGAAGTTTCGAAAGAATCGGCATAAAACTGTAGGAGGAGTTGCGCACACAAGGTACCTACTACATTAGGGGGACGGAAGGACGGAAACAAGGACGGAAGGACGGAAGGCCGAAAACTATGTCCCTCCGCTATTCTTCGAAAAGGCGGGGGCAAAAATATGGCATATAACAGATCCTCACACTTTTTTTTGCAAAAATGGCATTATTTTGAGTACAGAATGTTTAAAAACATAGTTTTGAATAACAGGGCCCTGGACCACTGAGAAAGAATACACCTTTATTTGGAAATTATTGCTTGCTATCACATGCTAGATGGCCAAAGAGTGATACCAAACTATTTCCTGCCCTGTGTGATGTCATTATTATTTTTACTGTATTTGGTGATATATATCATTTTTGAGCAGTTTACTTTGGTGTCATGAATAATCATATGCCATTTATCACTACAACAGGCCTAATCAACTCTTTTTGAAGAGCATACTTTTTGTCCTGGAACACTTCAATATGGAGATGCATATCTCATTTGGAGCAGTATACATTCAGGTTATGTGATGGTTATGCATAATGTCCTTTCAAGGTGATATGGTGATGCACAACTTTTTCAGTTATATATTTTGTCCTATTTCAATGGTCATATGGTGATGCTTAACTCTGTTTGTGCAGTATGTTTTCACTCTAAGACTGTCATATATATTGGTCTTTTTTTTTTTTTTGACAGAATACTTTTGTTGTTCTTACTAAAAATCTTGTGATGCTTAACTCTTTTTGCACAGTATACTTTTGTCCTAAATCTGCTGTGTTCTTTATAGAATTAAAATGTTACCCTAATGTGCTTAAGTATTGGGACAGCTAAAATACTAAATTTTCCATTTCTCCCAAATGGAAAATTTATTATTTTTAGGTGTCCCAAAATATACACACATTATGGTAATTGAGAAAAGGCCCCATATTACATTATACTGTAAAAGCTCTAATAATTGACTATACATTGGAATTATCAGTGTATAAGAAGTCAGGGATGGATGTTTATTAGAGACTGCACAACAAAGCATTCAAAATTTTCAGTTTTCACAGTCTTCCTGCAACAGGGCTGCCACTTATATCCTCCACTTCAAAATTCCTTCACTTTTCCCTGACATTTTACAGTTATCCACAAGTCCAAAAGTTGATTTTTACTCTAAGCTTTAACAGGGCTAACTGAATCACTTGAAAACTGGGGGTTTACTCTTATAGACACAGGGAGCAAATTCTTTCCTTTAAGAGTATCCCATATGAGGAGGGAGATGTGCCTGAATGATCTCACTTGCCCTTTGAACAGAAATAGTATATTTTCTGAAGACTGCCCTAGACACCAAGTTTCAAATTCCCTGATTTTTCCCTGATTTTTGAAGTCATTTCCAAATTACCCTGACCAACCACAAAATTCCCTGACTTTTCCCTGATCTGGAAAGTTCATTTTTCAGGTTATCCCCTGACCATGGTAACCCTGTGCATTCCCTGTTGCCTCCATCATTGCTAATGGTCCTCTAGATCTGAGGACTGCTGATGCAAACAGGTAAGCCAATGATCAGATTGTACATGTGTGTAGTCTGATCTTGGTCTTATCTGTTTGCATATGCAATACCTTTCTTGTGCAGTGCTGATCTATTCGGCTTTATTTTCATTTCAATTCAATAAGAGAGAGATAAATTAATTTCCGGTAATTCTGAAAAATTAAAGAGCTCATTTCCGCATTAGTTTTTTACAGGATTAAAGATATTTTTACTGGATTAAGGTTTAATTATCTACCGGTACTGTGAATCCATTTAAATACTGGAACACAGTACTGAACAATTTAATGTTAATATCCTAATGAGTGCACAAGCCTTAGCTTGACTTTTTTTTTTTTTCAAAACACATGGCAAATGCATCTGGCAGAATGGTGTCCCAATATCTCCATGGCGGTAACATTATATAACTGCATCTTTTAAGTAAATCTGCACCTTCTTGTAATGACTGGGAGGAGTAGGTGTGTGGGTGTTGGGGGGAGGGGGGGGGGAGGATAAGGTAGGAAAGAGAAAGATAGAAATTCTGTGAAATGCTGCATCTTGCCTGTCTCTGGGGGGGGGGGAGGAGGGGGGGGATCTGGTTCCTAGCACATAGCAATTTTACTTGTACAGGTACAGGTGTGAAAATTTAGTCAGCCAATCAGTGGACCAGAATTAACAGCTATGGTGCTTTTATTGGCTGACTGGAGATGTTGACACTGTGATCAAAAGACAAAATGAGACTGTTTTGTTCTGTTTCAATTCTCCTAATGACATTCCCCAAACGGTTCCGCAGTATGTAACCATAGTTGCACACACCTGACGCCGAGTGTCCGTCCAAAAAAAAAAACTAGAAAATTATGCCTGTAAGACACTAATGATGCCCCCGTGCAGCCCCCTGTCACATGATGTGTATATCCATAAAGCACCTACAAAGAATCCATTGAAAACATACCCTACCATGTAAAAATGCCCAAAATGACTAAGTTACAAAAGGCTGTGATTCTGTCAAAATTAATTCTAGCTCTATCAAAATGTCTCATGCATATCTTCAAATATATCCACAATATGTAGACAAGGTTTGAAAAAATCCACTGAAAACTGTGGAGCAAGCTGATAACAGAAACTCCATACTCTACAATGCAAAAATTTCCCTAGAATGACTACGTTAAAAAGGCCGATATTCTGTCAAAATTAATTCTAGGTCCAACAAAAACCCACATGCACATCTTCAATACATTCACAGCATGTATGAAAGGTTTAAAAAAGATCCATTGAAAACTGTGAGAGGAGTTGATTACACAAACTCTATACCCTAGAATGCAAAAATTTGCCTAAAATGACTAAGTTCTAAAGGCCGTAATTCTGTCAAAATTAATTCTAGGTCCAACAAAACCCCACATGCACATCTTCAATACATTCACAGCATGTATGCAAGGTTTGAAAAATATCCATTTAAAACTGTGAGAGGAGTTGATTACACAAACTCTATACCCTACTATACAAAAATTTGCCTAAAATGACTAAGTTCAAAAGGCTGTAATTTTGTCAAAATTTATTCTAGGTCCAACAAAAACCAACATGCACATCTTCAATATGTCCACAACATGTATGCAAAGTTTGAAAGAGAGCCATTGAAAACTGTGGGAGAAGTTGATTACACAAACTCTATACACTACTATACAAAAAATTGCCTAAAATGACTAAGTTCAAAAGGCCGTAATTTTGTCAAAATTAATTTTAGCCCCATCAAAAATCCACATGCACATCTTCAAAATGTCCACAACATGTACGCAAAGTTTGAAAAAGTTCCATTGAAAACTGTGGGAGGAGTTGATTACACAAACTCTATACTATAAAGCGTGACGAACAGACAGACGGACAGACAGACAGGGGCAAATCTTAATGCCCCCTGACTATCGTCACGGGGGCATAAAAAGGACTGTGGAAGTGAATCCTCCTTATATATAGTACCATCCCTGTCTTTAACCAGACAACCAAACAACAGTGAATTAAATTATTTGAGAATCAATTAAATAGGTATGAGAAAAATCACACCTTTCCCTTGTATGAATGTCAGGTAGCAGCATCTCACTTATAATTCAAGGATTGACTGATTGATTGATTTGATGCTTAACGTCCACGGTAAACAGTCGAGACGGTCAGTTAACCTAACCACACTATTCCTGGGCAGGCTTAGACCTCCTAAGCCCTTATAACCAGTACTAAGTGCACATACTTCCGCCAGTAACTGACAACTGCCCTTCTTGAATCAGCGGAAGGATAAATGAAAGTATGTGGCCAGACCGGGATTCGAACCCAGGACCTCTGACTTACGAGTCAGGTGCCCTACCGACTGCGCTACGCCGCACGGCATCATAATTTAAGGAGATGCCATGCTTCCCTCAAATTATAAGTGAAATCGTGACGCAGATTTGTTACCACAGCAACAGCTACTATGGAATTACCAACTGTTAAGCTTTAGTACGTTAGCAGAATAATGTCTCGATAACATCACTTAGACATCAATATGAACTCTCAGTTGCTATGGTAACAGACATATGCGGTCAGGTTCCAAGCATGGCAAACAGTGTATGCCATGCTCCACCTATTTTTCAATGGCATTACAAACTGAAATTCTTTCAACTGAAACTTCAAATTTTCTCAGAGAAATTATTATTCTCAAGTCATTTAGTTCTGTGCTTTTTAAGAGTTTTACGGCCAATGCTCACACCGCTGCTGGAAAAGCAGTACTTATGTCTCGCTTTCTGCATGTCGCAATTTGCTGATAAACCACAAGGCTCCCCTTGTTGACAAACATAGGTACAACACCAAACTCACCCTCTTCTTAACTATTACTATTCTCCTCTTCTGGCAGCAGGAAAATATATATTTATATGAGCCGCAACACGACAAAATCAACAAAGTGGCATGTGCATCCAGTTAGGACTCAGCTTGGACAGCCACCTAGGCTGATCAGAGTCATTGCTGTGTGTTTTAAGGGTAGCTAAGGGTCTACACTACCTCCATGTGGACAGCAAAGATGCAGATGCCCAGGCTGATCTGAGTCTTTGCTGGGGGAACATGCCACTTTGTTGGTTTTGTCGTGTTGCAGCTCAATTCCATTGATTAATTAAACTTTCAGGGAAAGCAACTCTGCTATTTTCACTGAAATACCAAACTGTTCAATTTTTATGGCAGTAACTGTAACACTGAGTGTATGGTAATTATTTTAGGTGTCTTTATTTGTAGATTTTTTTCCATACACTCACACTCAGTGTTTCAAGAGCTGTCCCAGTGCAGCTTCGCTCATCTCATCATCCTGTCAAAGAGATTTGACTCCAACATCTAAATATGAACACCAATACTGACGCTGACCCCATGCCAAGGTGAAACTGAACAAGAGAGCTCTCTGGCTTCTTGCCCATAGACACAGGATTTTCTATAAACATTCTAAACATATGGGACTTAGAAAATAATTACTGCAATTCTCTCATAAAATGGAACATGTTTGTTTTAACAATCATGCAACTATTGTGTCCAAAGGATGCAAATGGAATTGCAAACAGTGTAGAACCTGATCATACTGTTCAGACTGCTTAGGAGCAGTCTGATCTGGGACTACACCATTTGCAAATCTGTCCCAATACTTAGAATTTTTACAGTACATAGAATCTAAAAATAACTTTTAATTTACAAGGGAGATAACTACTAACCTGTTTTGAAGTTGGATGCTCCTCTTCCCCAGCAGACTGGTCACCACCATAAGATTTACCCTGAAATATAGGAGAAAATAAAATAAAAATACATTTCAACTGAATAGCCCTAATTGACTGGTAAGGTTTGAGAAATTTTCTTAAAATTTTGTGTGAGAGTGTGATAGATTCTTGTAACAGCCTGTCACATAGTCCAATCAAAGTCGAGGGTTTTTCAATGCTCTTATGTGATCCTGCTACATGAAGGCACATATACAAAGGTAGTATCTTTCGAGCAGCATGGTTTCTTTTGAGCTAGAAAATATTCTCGAATTTGATTGGGCCATGTGACTGGCTGTTACTAAAGGATAACATACTCCTAAGAAGAATTTTTACCAGTCGTATACTGTCTATGCAGCGATATTTCAAGACTATACGTCATTCTAAAAATATACACTTTTATCAAATTCCACTGTCCAACTTACCATTTCAATTGAGTGAATTGGGGCCGCATGAAAAGGGACCCGTAGATCTGTTTTTGCTTGTAGAATGCCAACACTTTCTTAATTTTTTCAAATAACATTCTGTTAGTATCTTTTAGTTTCAAACCAAAATTACCTTTGCTTAACTTTTAGTTGAAATACTTTTACATTTTACTAGTTAAAGTGTACAAGAAAGTCTAATAAATAGTACATGTATAAAAAGAAAATAATGTATTCATGAAACACATGAAATATTACAAGTCTGTCAACACTGCAGGCAAAATAGTTACAGAAGATATTGTATCCCAAATTATTTCTTCTTGGTTACAATGAATGTGGCTGTATCGCCCCTTAATCAGCTCCAAATGACTGAAATACGGTTTGAGGATCATAAAGCCTTATTTAAGTCTATGTTCAGATTTGTAAGCTAGAGCTGAAGGTAAAATAATGTGCTTTAAAATGTTAGTATGTGCTTTTTTAACAACAAAATAAAAGCATCATAAACGACTGCATCATATACCCCATCACTGCAAACCTATTCCACTTGTCCATTTATTTCCTTTTTTATTGTACATAACTGACAAAACTTAATAACAGACAGACACACAGATGGCCAACATAAAAATAATACCTCACCACTACTGTGTGGCAGGCTATAAAAATATCTTGAATTTTTTCTGTTTTCTTTAACTTGAATAAATTCTTATCAGAATACAGAAACTCATTTTTGTAGCTTATAATATGAGTTTAACTAGAAACCAAAGACTTTAAAATAGCTACGATATGACCAATTTAGTGTGAACACATTCTTAAATCTTTTTCATTTCAGAGTCTTATAACAAAAAGAAATGAAAAAAAGAAAAAACAAACATATTGTCATAAAGTCTGTAGAACCTACAGCATCATGCACAATAAAGTGACTTTTAACAAGAAACAAGAATTCATAATGCAGTGAATGAACATTGCTGTGAGGCTGTGCAACCAAAGTAAATTCTAGCTTAATTTTAAACCATATTTCAATAATAATTCTATGAAACATTAATCAAGTAAAATGGTGAAAAAGTGACACAATAAAACATTGAAACAGTTAAATCACCAAAGATCAATCCATTTGAATCAGGGTCCAAACCTGTGAAATGTGCCTGCAAAAAGTATTGAGAAATTACTAGATTATACAATATTTCTTCTAATGAGCAACCGTCTCTGATAAATGCCCCAGTTTTTTGCTGCTATAGCCTCGCCTCGCCAGGTCACTTCAGGTGGCTATAAATGTCTTATAAAAGGACGCATCACATGCCTCCCATTGCAAAATATACTTTCCGGTCTCAAGTAGTTCATTACCTCCTTCTATGTAAGATTTACTTCCCCTTCTCATACTGGTCAAGGGACTTCCCCTTCTCATACTGGTCAAGGGAGTTAATCTAGTAATGTCTCATTGTTAGTTGTTAGTCCAAGCATTAAAAATCATACTAAATGAAATGGCTGAAGAAAGAACATCACAAATAGAATTGGAAGGTATTTCCATATTAACCCTCAAAGCGCAAAAACAGCAGACAACAAAATTTACATCTGCAAAATTTCATATTATGTTTCATCCAAGCAATAACATATTGAGAATGCAAAAGTGTAGATCTATCTAGATGAAGTGGCTCATGATGAGCCACCTCAAATGTTGACTGTTACAGAAATACTGTTACAAGAACAACAACAGAAATAAATATACCACAAATTAAAATGGTTGAATTTGCTAACAGCATAAATCCAGAAGTGGCTCATAATGAGCTACCTCATCTGGATTTAGAGTGTCAATCCTCTGTTCTCCAATATGATATGGCTTGGACAGAACATTGGTACTTAATTTTGCAGATGTGAATTTTGTCGTCTGCTCTCTCTCCTACTTTAAGGGTCAATACAACATCTCTTCAGCCAAATCAGAGCCCAGTTGGCACTCAACATTGGGAGAACATTGTGTCAACAATGCTTCAATGTCATGACATTATCATAAGAATTTGGGGCTTTTCCTCTCTTTAGAATGATCCCAAATATCTAACTCTTGTGCAATTCTGCTATAAGATTTTCCCTTCCATAACAAGCCCGAAATCTACATCTGTCTTATAAGACAGATCTAGAATTTTTGGAATCTTTAGAAGGGAATCTAAAGGTAGCTGATACAATGTTCTTTGCTATGTGCCTGCTGGGGACAAATTACCCTAATGTGCTTAAATATTGGGGCACATAAAAATGCATTAATTTTCCATTTGGAATAAATGGAAAATTAATGGTTTTAGGTGTCCCAAAACTTTAGCAATTTTGGAAAGTTGTTTCTAATTATGAAATTCTTGCTTCATAATGCTTCAGTTAAACAAATTTCAGTCCCAAATTTTTCATCACTTTTATATTATAGCAAACAAAGACACTAAAATTCACTTATTTCAACTTCTTGCGACAGTCAATACTTATTGTATTCTACATGTACAAATTTTATAGACCAAGATTTTGTTTTGTTATAAAGTCATCCCGGACAGTAATGGAAACGGGGACACAAATGCCCAAATTCACTAATAAAACAGTTACATAATGTCAAGCACATGGTGACTCAAGCGAATTTAAGGAACATTCTAGAGCGGACCTTTTCTGGAAATCCAGGAATTCTGTGGCACTTAATCAACGGTTATAAAGCAAGAATTTTTACACCTGGTGCAAAGTTTAAATCAATGCAACAATTAAAAGTGGAATTATGTTAAGTGTGGATATTTTGGTTTCTTTTCAATGCAAATTCCAAATCTGATTTTTTTAAAAATCATTAATGAGCCACGACACAACAAAACCAACAGAGTGGTATGTGCATCCAGGTTGATCTGAGTCTTTGCTGAATGCACATGTCACTCTGTTGGTTTTGTTGTGTTATGGCTCGATCATTTTATAGTAATCCCCAACTTTTGATTTTCCTTGTCAGTTTTGGCTTTAAAACAAAATGGATACACACTTTCAAAGAAGTATAACTTTGCCAGAAGACAGATACTGGACAAAAGACAACAGAGACTGCCTTTACCATGATCTCCCCAGCAGCCTTCAAGTTAGCTAAACCCTAAGAGTGTCGGAAATCTCCAGAAAAATGATGTAAGAATCATATAAACATCCACACCTTACAATACAGTACATTCAGAACTATTTGCAAGGGCAAATCAAAATATACTTGGCAGTTCATTTCAATATGGCAAGCCTTGAAAAGCTGATGCATTTATTAAATCTATGAACTTAGTCATTTCTAAAAACTAAATGAGCAATGTCAAGTGACATCCAACAATAATGGCACTGGTGACAAGCAAAGGCTCTGATCAGACTGCACATAAGTGCAATCTGAATGTGCAGTCTGACCAGAGCCTTTGCTTGTCACGCCAGCCGTCTCTGAAAGTGATCCAAGCCAAAGAGCCTCAGAATAGCCTGTGCATCTGTGCCATCTGATCAGAGCCTTTGCTGTTTGCACATATCAAGCATGGACCCTACTAGGGTCCATTCTTGATATGTGCAAAGAGCCAAGGAAATCTTCAGACACTCAACAAAGGCTGTATCTAGACTTCAAGGGTTTACAGACTGGTCTATGTTGAGAATGTTCAAAAATCAGTTAAGTCCCTTTTTTGCGTGAAGTGCCCAAGCAGTCTATAGAAAAACCCTTTCTGAAATTAATTCTGAATGTACATTGCCATTGTTAAACCAGTGCTTTGAAAGGGAATAAACCAATATCCACTATTTTATTCTAAACCAGTCCATACAGAAGATTCTCGGGACTTGGGACGCTCCTTGGTTGGCGTTGTTCGGCGAGATCCACCAAGCTGTAGCTCTATAATAGTGGCTCTGAGCTGATCAGTTTCATCAAAGGCTTGCTGAGCATGGCGTTCAGCATCTGATAACTGGCCATGGAGACTCTTTATCTGGTCCTGAGTTTTATTAGTGGGTAAAAAACAACAAGGTGTTATATAAAACATATTAAACATACTCAGACATCAACCAAGTTAGCCAGTTAGGCATAATATACTGAAAACTAATGAACATTATTTTTCTACTCTGGTTATCTCAAAATCTAGGGGACCAAAATGTGGCAGAATATTTAGAAAACGAACAAATTTTACTCCAATTTACTGTTTTTAATCAACAAATAAGATGCTTTGAGATATCAATGTTTGAGATAACTGGAGATCGTTGTATTTCATATAATATTTTTATGTGTACCGTAAAAATCTACAAATTGAGACATCTGAAATAATTTCCATATTTGTCCTAAAAATGGATCAGTCTAGCTGGAATGTATCCAAAGAATGCAGAAGGAATGGCAAAAAGAGTAGACCCTGGTCAAACTGCAGTCCAATCTGGGTCTATACACTATTCACTTAGACCTATCTTTCCCAACGCTTAGAATTTTTACGGTTCATTATAACCCTCCACCAACACACCCACCACCGAGCACAAACAAGTTTTTAATTCCACCAGGAGGCAAAGTGCTAGAGTGAAGTGTGTTCACCACAGTTTTGCCAAGGTTTCGATTTTGCATATCATGAATTTACACCACTGAGAGAGTGATGGGGCCTTTAATAAACCATGTAGGCAAATACTTTTGACCAGCTGATGAATTCACTGACCTTCTGAACAACTACTTGAGAAACAGAAAAATCATATTTTAGTTATCTCCCTTAATCATATCAAACAAAATTTTGGTGAAATCTCTGACAAGGGAGGTAATTTAATGTATCTCATTACACTGCACTCTAGCCTCTTGCTCCCAGCTGTGATGGGCAATGATTAGGTTCTGACAATGAGAATGAAATTACTTGTTCATCTGAAATGAAGATAAGAAGATTTCTGTGAATAAACCTGATTTGAAAATAATTTCAGCGTACGAAAAATATTTTGATGAAAAGCAGTAATAATTAGCTTAAATATGTTTCTATCATCTGACCTGAAAAAAAAACACATCCAAATTAACCGAAAACAAAAAGCACTAGTGCTTCAGTCTCAGTTGGAAAATCAATACTATTAGCCATATTGTACATTTTTTCATGTAGCCAATTACTTTTTTCTGAACACCCTCTTTTTGAAATCATACCTCTGTTTTCTGAACTCTCATTTCCAATCATACCACTATTTTCTGACTCGAACTTACAATTTTACCTTCATTTTTAACACTTATTTACAATCACAATTTTCTTTTCTGAACACTCTTATTTACAATCACACCTTTCTTTTCTGAACACTCTCAGTTACAATCACACATTTCTTTTCTGAACATCTCTCATTTACAATCACACCTTTCTTTTCTGAACACTCTCATTTACAATCACACCTTTCTTTTCTGAACACTCTCATTTACAATCACACCTTTCTTTTCTGAACACCTCATTTACAACAATCATACCTTTTTTTCTGAACACTCTCATTTACAATCATACCTTTTCTTCTGAACACTCTCGTTTACAATCATACCTTTTCTTCTGAACACTCTCGTTTACAATCACACCTTTCTTATCTGAACACCCTCATTACAACCAAATCTTTTGATGTTGAACACACTCATTTACAATCACACTTCTATTTTCTGAACACTTTCCATTACAATCAACTTTTATTTTCCGAACACTATCATTTCCTAGTCCACACCTCTATTTTCTGAACACATTCATTTACTACCTCACTTCTACTTTCTAAACACTATCATTTCCAACCACACCTTTATCTTCTGAATGCTCTCATTATTTACAATCACACCTCTACCTTCAATATTTATAATGTACCATATTTATCTGGTCATAAGACAAGAGCTTTCTCTTCCAAAACAATGCCAACTAGAAATGTTTTTCAGAGAAAAACTGATGTCCCCCCACTAGCCCATTTCCCATCCCCTCTAATGAATACAGCCTGTACAAATAAAATATCTATGCAAGTTTGGACAAAATCCATCCGCTGGTTCTAAAGATATCCTACATAGAAGACTATGTCCTTCAAAAATGGGTCAAGGTCACAACTACTAAACATGTCTTAAACCTGTCACAACCATACATTCATGCAAGTCTGATGAATATCCATTAACTGGTTCAAGACATCTCATTTTTAAGAGAGAAAAATATGCATTTGTAAGATAGCTTTTGACCTTGAAAATGGGTTGAAGGTCATCAAAACACAGTACACTCTTGAGACTGTCCCATAGGTATATCTATGAAAGTAAAGTGGAAATCAAGCCAAAGGCTAAAGAGATACATCAATTTTAGTGAAATTTTCACATATCTAAATCCTCCTGTGACCTTGAAAATGAGGTCAAGGTCACCAAAATTTTGTTCAGCTCTTAAACTTGTCCAAATCATGTATCCACATAAGTTTGGCGAAATACCATCCATTGGTTCAGGAGATATTGTGGGTAAAAGAAATAGCCATGTTAGTCCTCCAGTGACATTTAAAATAAGGTCAAGGTCACCAAAATCTAAACAGCTCATAAACTTGTCCAAATCATGTTTCCAGGAAAGTTTGGTGAAATTCCATGCATTTGTTCAGGAGATATAGTGGGTACAAGAAATTGTCATCCAAGTCCTCCAGTGACCTTGAAAATGAGGTCAAGGTCACCAAAATCTAATCAGCTCTTACACTTGTCCCAATGATATATCAATGCAAGTTTTGTGAAATTCCATCCATTGTTTCAAGAGATATCGCGCATACAAGAAATTGGGTACAAGAAATTGTCATCTAAGTTATCCAGTGACATTGAAAATGAGGTCAAGGTCACCAAAATCTAATCAGCTCTTACACTTGTCCCAAAGATGTATCCATGCAAGTTTGGTGAAATTCCATCAATTGGTTCAAGGAATATCGCACATACAAGAAATTGTCATCTAAGTCCTCCTGTGACCTTGAAAATGAGGTCAAGGTCACCAAAATCTAATCAGCTCTTACACTTGTCCCAATGATATATCCATGAAAGTTTGGTGGAATTCCATGTATTGGTTCAAGAGATATCGGGTATACAAGAAATTGTCATCTAAGTCCTCCTGTGACCTTGAAAATGAGGTCAAGGTCACCAAAATCTAAATAGCTCATAAACTTGTCCCAAACATGTATCCAGGAAAGTTTGGTGAAATTCCATCCATTGGTTCAGGAGATACAGTGGGTTCATGAAATTGTCATCCAAGTCCTCCAGTGACCTTGAAAATGAGGTCAAGGTCACCAAAATCTAATCAGCTCTTACACTTGTCCCAATGATATATCAATGCAAGTTTTGTGAAATTCCATCCATTGTTTCAAGAGATATCGCGCATACAAGAAATTGGGTACAAGAAATTGTCATCTAAGTTATCCAGTGACATTGAAAATGAGGTCAAGGTCACCAAAATCTAATCAGCTCTTACACTTGTCCCAAAGATGTATCCATGCAAGTTTGGTGAAATTCCATCCATTGGTTCAAGAGATATCGCACATACAAGAAATTGTCACCTAAGTCCTCCTGTGACCTTGAAAATGAGGTCAAGGTCACCAAAATCTAATCAGCTCTTACACTTGTCCCAATGATATATCCATGAAAGTTTGGTGGAATTCCATGTATTGGTTCAAGAGATATCGGGTATACAAGAAATTGTCATCTAAGTCCTCCTGTGACCTTGAAAATGAGGTCAAGGTCACCAAAATCTAAATAGCTCATAAACTTGTCCCAAACATGTATCCAGGAAAATTTGGTGAAATTCCATCCATTGGTTCAGGAGATACAGTGGGTTCATGAAATTGTCATCCAAGTCCTCCAGTGACCTTGAAAATGAGGTCAAGGTCACCAAAATCTAATCAGCTCTTACACTTGTCCCAAAGATGTATCCATGCAAGTTTGGTGAAATTCCATCCATTGGTTCAACAGATATCGCACATACAAGGAATTGTCATCAAAGTCCTCCTGTGACCTTGAAAATGAGGTCAAGGTCACCAAAATCTAATCAGCTCTTAGGCTTGTCCCAATGATGTATCCATGCGAGTTTGGTGAAATTCCATCCATTGGTTCATGAGATATCGCGCATACAAGAAATTGGGTACAAGAAATTGTCATCTAAGTTATCCAGTGACCTTGAAAATGAGGTCAAGGTCACCAAAATCTAATCAGCTCTTACACTTGTCCCAATGATGTATCCATGCAAGTTTGGTGAAATTCCATCCATTGGTTCAAGAGATATCGCACATACAAGGAATTGTCATCTAAGTCCTCCTGTGACCTTGAAAATGAGGTCAAGGTCACCAAAATCTAATCAGATCTTAAGCTTGTCCCAATGATGTATCCATGCGAGTTTGGTGAAATTCCATCCATTGGTTCAAGAGATATCGCGCATACAAGAATCTGTCACGCCAACGCCGACGCAGACGCCGACGGGATCCGCACTGAAACCAATATGTCCCCCCTCACCTTTGGTGGGGGGACATAAAAATCTAGATCCATATTGTAAGATGGATCAAGATTTTTTGGGATTGTTTTGAAAGGGAACCCCCTATCTAACAGTCAAATTACACATATCTGATTTACATATTTCTGGTACTCTTTGGAGAGAGAAATGAACAAATAGGGCAACAAAACTGGTAAAGCTAGTACTCACCTTATAAGGCACATAATGGTAAGTAGGTGGATTTATGTCTATAGTGTGACGTAAGTCCATATACTGCACAATCTGAACAGCCATTGTGTCTCATTTGGCTAGAATATATATCCAGTGTAGAATACGAATTGTCACAGTAACACACTTATAGCTATAATGCTATAGCTGAGTCCATCAAGAACTATAACAACCAAATTTTATCTGACTGGTTCGGAACATATTCTATTACTTGCAAGGTACAAAGATCACAATGTTCACATGATCTAAACTATCTAAAATCAAAATTCATTTGGTCAGTCAAAAAAAAATCTGCAGGGAAACAACCAAGGTGTAAGGACACAAAATCAAGTTTGGTGGCAAACTTTACAAGGGAAAAAACTTTAGAAGAATGGTATTTGAGTCCATGGTAAGTAAATCCATTTGAAAAAGGGACTATGCTTAAATAAAGGACTTTGATTTGCTCTCTAAAGAGAACTTGTTTTTATGTTAAGAGTAACCCCACCCCCTCAGCTAAGATGAAAGTAAATACATCTATCCCAGTGACCTCCCCCACCCCGAGCCCAACCACTCCGTATCCCCCTTTGAAGTAGAGCCGTACCATTTAAGATGTCTAATTAACAGCCTACTGTTGCAATTAGCAATTAGTTCTACCAAAGAACAGCACATAAAACAGCCCACAACATACAAATATTTATGCAGCTGGAATAAAAGAAAAACTGTCAGAAAATATATTGATGAAAGAATTACAGTCTGAAAGGAAAGGATAAGCTTGACAGATGAGAATGAATAATCAATTCACTCCAGCACTTCCTTGTTTGTAAGATTAGTTCATCAAATCCTAATGCAGAGCTGTTTCTCCTGAAAGTGTACCCAAGAAAGCTTTTCTTGCTGCACTGCTCGTTTACATGAAGTAGGTGCTAAAAGTGTAGACCAAGCAAAGTCCTTATGGTCAAACAAATCCATGTAGATAAGGAACTAAACCCTTGTGTAAACCATGTTGTAAGATGTGAACCCTCGAATAAACAAAGCAAGTACTTAGTTTCTCATTCAATTTCTGTAGTGGTTTTTAATAGATTTTTGGTCAGGTTATGAAATCCAGGGAAAGCTTGGACAGAGTTTAGAATCTGGTTATGTCAGTGTTAACATAAAGAATACATTTCAAACCTACAAAAACTGATAGAAGAAAAACAATATTATGCCAGCAAGTAGCCCTCAATACAATGATTTCGAAAACAGAAATGTGAACTTCAAATTTGTCCATTTTAAATGATTACTCTTAGACTGTCTAATACTATTATAATCAGTTTGTTTTATATGATTAGTCTTAGTCAAGTTTTCTGTTTTATATGATTAATACTTATCTATTTTATATCTTTATTCTTAGTCTGGTTTATGTGATTATAGGCTGTTTTTGTTTTATATGATCAATTTCAGTCTGTTCTATTTGATTAATCCTAGTCTGTTTTATATGATTATTCATAGTGAGTCTTCGTAGTGTGCTTTATATAACGTTTTACTGTCTTTCCTGCAGAATCATTCTTAGTCTGTTTAATGTTATTTATAGTCTTTTCTATTTGATTATTCTTAGTTTGTTTAGTGAAATAATGCATAGTCTGCTTTAATGATTATTCTTAGTTTGTATGATACTGTTGATCATTGTCTTTTCTATATGATTATTCTGAAACTGTTTTGAATGATTATCTTGAATTAATCTGTTTAATTATTCTTATATTTTCCTATTATTATTCTTAGTCTGTTTTATATGATTATTCATAGTGTTTTTATCTATATAATTAGTTTTGGTCTGATATATATGATTATTCATAGTTTGTTTTTTTACATTATTTTTTTCTGGTCTTTTTTAATAATTATTCATAGCATTTTCTATATCGTTATTTTCTTATTCTGTTTTATATATGATTATTATTCTGTCTCTTTTATATGATTAGTTGTACTCTTTGCTATATGATTATTCTTCACCTGCTTCATATGATTGTTCACAGTCTTTTCTATCTTAATTTTCCTAGTATGTTTAGTGTGGTAATTCAGTCTGCTTTATATGATTATTCATGGTCTTTCCTATATAATAATTATTAGTTTCTCTTATTTCACAGTCTTTTCTATATAATTTTTTTTAGTCTGTTTTATATGATTATCCTTAGTCAGTTTTATATGATTATTCTTAATTTTTTTTTTTTCATATTTCTAATATAAGTCTGTTTTATATGATTATTCAAAGTCTTTTCTATTTTATTATTTTTAGTCTGTTATAGATGATTTTTTATAGTCTTTTCTAGTAAAAATATTCTCGGTCAGTTTAAAATGATGAATCATATCCTCTTTCTATATAGTCTTTTCTATATTATTATTCTATGTCTGTTTTACATGAGTCCTCTTAGTGTGATATATATAACTTTTTACTGTCTTTCCTGCATTGTCATTCTTAGTCTGTTTAATATTATTTATTGACCGTTCTATTGTGATTATTCATAGTCTACTTTAATGATTATTCTTAGTTTGTATGATATTGTTGTTCACAGTCTCACAGTCTTTCCTATATGTTTATTCTTAGCCTGTTTTGTATGATTATCCTTAACTATTTTGTGTATGATTATACTTACTATTTTCTAATTATTATTCTTAGTCTGTTTTATATGAATATCCATAGTTTTTTTCTATATAATTAGTTTCAGTCTGTTACATTATGATTATTCAGTCTTTTTTATATAAATATTCTCAGTCTGTTTAAAATGATTATTCATATCCTGTTTCTATAATATTCTTAGTTTATTTTATATGATTATTCACAGTCTTTCCTGTATTATTATTCTTAGTATGTTTAAAATTATTATTTATAGTCTTTTCTTAGTTCTTAGTTTAGTGTGATAATGCTTTATATGATTTATTGTTAGCCTGTTTCATATGGTTGTTCACAGTGTTTCCTCTATATTTATTCTTACTCTGTTTTTGTTTGTTTTAAATGATTATTCATTGTCTTTTCTACATAATAATTCTTTGTTTGTTTTCCAGGATTGTTCTTAGGCTGTTATAAACATTTGCAGTCTTTATGATTTTTCTTAGTCTGTTTTACATGATAAATCTTAGAGTGTTTTATATGATTATTCAGAGACTTTTCTATCTTACTATTCTTAGTCTGTTTTATATGATTATCCATAGTCTTTTCTATATTATTATTCTTAGTCTGTTTTATATGACTCTTCATGGTATTTTCTTTTTAAATTCTTTTAGTCTGTTTTAAATAATTATTCTTAGCTTTGTCTATATATTATTCTTAGTCTGTTTTATATGATTATCCATAGTCTTTTCTATATAATTATTCTTAGTCTGTTTTATATGATTATCCATAGTCTTTTCTATATAATTATTCTTAGTCTGTTTTATATGATTATCCATAGTCTTTTCTATATAATTATTCTTAGTCTGTTTTATATGATTATCCATAGTCTTTTCTATATTATTATTCTTAGTAGGTTTTATATAATTAACCATAGTCTTTTCTATATAACTATTCTTAGTCTTCTATAGCCTTTAATAATCTATATTATTATTCTTGGTCTGTTTTAAATGAATATTCTCAGTCTATTTCATTTGATTATTTATAGTCTGATTTATCTAATTCTTCATAGTCTGTTTTATCTGAGTATTCACAGTCTGTTTTACATTTTTAATTTTCTTAGTCTGCTAACATTATTATCCTTTGTCTGCATGCTTTATATCATTATTAGTAATCTGTTTTATTTAATCACTCTCATTCTGTTTTACACTAGCTATTCATTCATACAATATTACCGGTACTCTACCTTGACTTACGAATTGTTCTGTTTCATGTTTCCACCTGAGTCTGAATTAAGGAGTTGATGGTTTTAGGAGATTCCTTGATCGAGACTAAACATTTAACTGCCTTCAATCTGCTCTCCTGCCTTCAATCTGCTCTCCATCTAAATGCAAGGGAGTTAATGACCAAGTTAGTGGTTTGGGTATCCAAGGTAGAAAAGTTATCAATTTTATGTTCACTAATGAATAAATTGTTTTTTCAATGTCACAGAAATCTTTTTTTATTTCAATAAATGCCTCAGCTCAATACCCTATAAGTTTGGCCTGATAACATCAGTCGTTTTCTTTCCATATAGATAAGTTAACCATTATGATCCTATGTATTGGGACAGATGAACCTGGGCTAACAGTGTAGCCCCCGATCAGACTCATTCTAGAAGAATCAGTCTGATCAGTCTGCATTGTTTGCCATTCCCCCTGAGAATTTTTTAGGCTCTGCAAAATTCCTAAAGCATCAAATTGTTCAATTTTAAAAGAACTGCAGTAGCCAGTTACCGTATTCACACGGAACCACCGAAAAAAAAATAAAAATAGATCCATCTGATGAGATGAATCCAGATTTTCAATCTGTTTTGGAAGGGAAACACCCATTTAAGTTAGAATAAAACAAACTATTTATATACCTGGGGTCAATCTATAAAGGGGGGGGGGTGGGGGGGGGGGGGGGGGGGGGTGGGGGGCCTGATTATAGCCAAAACATTACAGTAACTTGGTGTCCTACTATTTAAGCTATTTAAGACAATAATGGTACATGTACCATTCATACCTAGATCCTTCAAATAATTTGCTCAAATTCGTCTCCTTGTTATAGGAGAGCTCAAATTTCACAATAATCAAGGAACATAAAGAAACTTTGATATGAGATTTTTAAATTGATCCCTATATTGATCTTGAAAACATGATAGTTTAAGACAGTCCTGAATAATTTATAAACTATGGGATAAATTAAGCTGATAAAAGTAAATAAAATTGCTATATGCATAAACATTAAGCTTGCCGTTACAATGTGACAAGTTTTGAGAGCGATTAATTCAATAGCAGAGATAGATCTGAATGGTATGAAAAGGAACTGGTTGGAAAACTAAGCACTCACACAGCTTCAAATTTACACAAGTTAAACCAGCTGCATATGCGTTTTCTGCAGTTCTGCCCTGGTGGAAAGTCTTGATAAAATCTGCACAAGGCATAAAACTGAGATATGTGATGGAAAAAAACAAACTGAAATAACATCCACAGAGAGATCAAGGTAAAAAGGAAGAAGCTGGGATCAGTGACAATTTTAAAATATCTTTGATTAGTTGTCTCAGACTGATGATGGTCTAAACCTGAAGTTCTCTCAAGGACTGCCCAGAGGCATGTGTTAGAGCATGCCTCTGATCTGCTTCTTGTAAACAATTTTAATGGCCAAAATTCTTTTGAATGTTTTTAGAACATTCTGGAAAGTGAATCAGTTGCTTTGCAGGGCAAAAAGAAAAGCAGTTCAGGTCATTTGTACTGCATTCAGCTACCGACTGATGAAAAGTCGAAATGAAGTGTATTAAATTATCCAAATTTGATTTGGTAAAACAATATTTGTTTTATACTCAATAGAATCCATATTAAATCTTCTTAAACCACTTTGTTTCTTAGTCCTTATAACTTTAAAGTATTGACTGTTTGCTTTAGTTATACTGGTATGTGTTCCAAATAATGGGGAGTTTGTTTGCAAGTTATAAAATAATTTCTGTAAAATTTTGTTCATAAAATGACCACACATTAACACTGCCTTAGCATGGCGTCTCTACAGACCGGTCACTAAATATGCATTTTCACCGAGCACTTAGAAAGCAACCCAAAATCAAAACCCATCCATTTTTGGAGCCCCTCATGCACTTAAGAAATATTGGAAGTTGACAAACAATCACTGAATTGACAAACAATGATAGAAATAAGTTTCTAAAGTTTACCAAACTTACCACCCAAGGCTTACAATGCCTTAGTATCAAAAGACAAGACAAAAATTTAATCAATTAAAACCAACAGAATTTGATAACATGTCTTTAGAAGACTTGGGCCTTAATAGCCTAAATTAAGGGCTTGTTTTAACACTAACAGCAGCAAAAATGAGAATAGTCAAATTTGCAAACAGGGTAGATCCAGATGAGGTGGCTCATACTGGGCCACCTCACCAGAGTCTACATTGGTTGCCCTCTAGTCACTGAATTGAATTGTCAATATGATACTGCTTGGACAAAACAATTTTGAAAATTTTGCAGATGTAAATTTGTTATCTACTTTTTTGGCGCTTTAGGGTTATGAGTTTGTTTTATGGTCCCCCAAAGACTGGATAGCACAGAAAATGGGGTTTTGGGATTATGACCAGTACACCCTATACTCCTACATGTGAATGGGTACACATCTAGTTTTACACAGGAAAACAACTTTTGTGAATTCCTGTTCAATTCTGTGGATAACAAAGGCCTTCCAACTGGGGGGCAATATTTATACTTTTTTCATATATGTGTTTTACAACCCTTTCAAGAACTTTTCCCTTATATCAAGCCAACTGTTAAGCAGAGATGAGTGAAATCTGGAGCTCCTGGGGAAAAAACACCTAGCTGACCTTCTACAAGCAGAATGGGGCTTATTAATTTCTCACTTGTGCACCGAGTGAGGCTCCACCCCACAGCACTGAGACACCTAATGTTCAAGAGTCAGCGCTTTTATCTACTAGGCTAGGAAGGCCCATTTTCAACTCTCTTTCCTGTAAGAGTTGATCCCTATCAAGAAGGTAAAAAAAGAAAAACAGAAGAGTTGCTTCCCCTGAAATGTGCCCTTTCAGCTTTAGTCTAGGCAACAGCTGGATTCTTAGCTTTCTAGTTTTCAGCTTAACTGTAACATGGACACCTGGATATGAATCAAATACGTGCATATCATATATTTTTTCTTTTTTTAACAAATAAAACTGATATTCAATATGTGTTCATAAGTACAATTGTATCTATCAGCCAGATGTGCCTTCTTTTCTTAAAGATAGCCTTTGTTAATCCTTTAAAATTGCTTTATACATTATTTACAAAGGTACTAAGCCTAATAATAAATATTTTATGTTTGTTTTAATTATTCATGCACACAATTTAAAATTATCCTTTTACAATTAATTGTAATTAGATTTCCTAAAAGACCTAATACTGTAATGACCCAAAATACTCGGACAAAGAGGTCTGAACAAACATTGTAGACCCAGATCAAACTGCCCCTTTCTGCTCGTAAAGGAGCAGTTTGATCAGGGTCTACAACATTTGCCGTTCACTAAGCATCATTTGGATGCATTAACATGTGTAAAATCCACTTTCTAAGACTTTTTTAAAAAACAATTGTCTGACTCTCGTGTGTCCAAAATTTTAGGGTTATTATGGTAATTGCATCTCCTCATGGGAGTGTAGCCCACTAAAGAGGGTAGAGTGAGTATGATCAGGGTCCTGGAGGCCAGACAAATCAGACAAGGTATGTTGCATCCTGGGGGGTGAAGATAATCAGGCTGGGGACAAGATATCCAGGGACAGCTTGCCCCTGTCCATGGTTGGCTTGCCCTCTGGGGGTAAGCTGTCCATATGCAGGGCCCCGAGCAAGACACCAGTTTTCCATGAAGGGCATTTACTTCCTGAAACTCCAAATCCACATAAAATGTGTTTGCTTTTATATATAATTTTATACCTATTATGTGCTATGAACAAGCAGGAATAATTCCTCAAACATTTTTATGTAACAAGCAGGAATTATTCCTCAAACATTTTTATGTAAGGCAGTAAAAACCATTGCATTTTATAACAACATTAAATAGGAATATTTTCATTTGATCTTAAAGACTGACATAAAATGTTAGCGATTGAAGGACATTTTTATATTCAAAACTTTCAAATTTAATGATCAGAAGAAATATCTGCACTAACATAAGGTAAGTGCAGACGTTTTATTTAGGGCAATGGATTTGTAATTTTTGAATACTGACTATTTGAAGTGAAAAATTAGAAGTGTACATTATATTGCCTGGGTGGTTAAGTATGAGATTCCTTGATCACAAGTCCAATTATCTGAGTGAAAAATAAAATCATTTTAATTCCAAATGATAAATCCATAAAAAATTTCCAAACATTCATAATATGGAAAAAAACACTATTATCCCATGAACATGCATGTAATCCTATAAGGGTTGAAATTTTCACAAAAAAATTGTTGAAACTTCAAAAAAGCCGTGGACTGCTATGTCTCTCCTGTCTAGGCATCGTCACAAAACAGAGTTAACCCTTACAGTGCAAAAAATGAAAAATTGTTGAATTTGCAAACAGTGTATATCCAGATGAGGTGGCTCATAATGAGCCACCTCATCTGGATCCACACTGTTTGCCCTATAGTCTTTCAATTCTCAATATGATATAGCTTCACAGTATCTGAACGCACTGTACCATCTCTTCCGGTTTTCATAGTGTTGAATCGAGAGTACAAAATTCGCTTATAACCAGTAGCCGGAAATCATTATGTTTTGAGTTTTAATCTGGAATCTGCTGCGTCATTTATAGTTATTCAGCTTCAAAAATGTAAAGAGGTAAGTTTAATATAATTTTCTCTTCGGTCTTGTACTTTATTGCCCTGTACAATGAAAAACTCCTTGCCGTCGCAGATTTTTTTTCGCAGCTTAATTTAACACGAGATTGTGTCGTGCAAAACCTAGCTATCATTCTTTTATCAAAACTAACAAACTGTAGATTGATAACGCCTTCCGTTTATTCTAAAGATTTTTTTATAAAACATGTAAGAAAATGCTCAAAATGGTTTAAGAATCATGCCAAGGGCGATTTGAATACTGTACCAATTACTACCCACCCATACACGACATTGTACAGGGTAATAAAGTAAAAGGCCGAAGAGCAAATTATATTAAACTTACCTCTTTACATTTTCAAAGCTGAATAGCTATAAATGACGCAGAGATTCCACATAAAATCTCAAAACATAATGATTTCCGACTACTGGTTATAAGCGAACGTTTGTACTCTCGATTCAATGCTATGAAAACCGGAAGAGATTGTACATGTAGTTCGGATACTGTGAGCTTGGACAAAACAATTTTTTAAATTTCTGCAGACGTAAATTTTGTCGTCTGCTTTTTGGCGCATTAAGGGTTAAACTTGACACAAAGTTTACACCCTCAAAACCGATTGCTAGGAAAGGACTACCTATGTCTTGCATCAAATCCTTTATAATTCAAAGCTATGGAATCCATCAACATTTTTCTACAATTTTCAGACTCAAATGAAATTTCTATTCATAATATAGAAAAGACTACTATTATCCCATGTTCATTTTCCTTTATAATATTCATAAAAACTGCTAGACTTTAATTCCATGCTTTAGAATCATAGAATCATGTCAAAAATTTGCAACAACCTTGGAAATCAAAAGAAATTTCTTTTCGATTAAAGGAAAACATTATATTATGCCACTGACACACGTCATCTTTTTTCCGATTAAAATTTTCACTCAAATTATCCCAAACATTTAATTCCAAGCCACAGAATAAAAGTGAAAAACTTTCAAATGATCTTCAAAATCAAACGAAACCAGTCTATTCAAGAGAAGACAATTAACGAAAGCATGTACATGTTATTCTTGACAGATCGAAATTTTCACACAAATTGTCGAAACTTTACAAACACCATGGGCTCAATGGCTCTTAAGGGCTTCACATCGAATATCTAAAGCAAACAAATTTAAAAGATCCAAAAATAGTCTTAACATTTCTCCCAGACCTTCGCTACCATAATGACCCAAAAATTGGGGCTGACCTGTCTGAACAAACAGTATAGACCAAAATCAGACTGCTCTTCAAGGAGCAGTCTGATCAGGGTCTGCACTGATTGTCTTGCTGTTTTATCAAAACTTTCTGACTGTAAGTAAAAACTTTTTTTTTTCAAATTTTAGGAAAATTACAGTAATTAATAAAGGCGTCATAATCCTAAGTTGAAAAACGGCAGCTCCATAGCAAGAATAAATTCTAAATGTATATCCCAAATAAACACATTAAATAATTCTTTTAAAACCCATATCTTAAGCTAACAAAATTTTGACAATACGAAACCCAGTCTCTTAGCCCACAAGGCTTATTATCTAGTACATAAACTATACCTTATTGCAGCTACCGTAGATTTTCAGACATTTTAACCGTTTTAACTGATAACTTTAATGAACCTAAAATTTAAAAAAATATTTTTATTAGGTGAAAAGTCCAAAAAAAGAATTTAGCGGAACTGCAAACAGTGTAGACCCTGATCAGACTGCTCCTCAGGAGCAGTCTGATCAGGGTCTTCACCGTTTGTTTGGAAGCTCCGAGAATTTTCGTCCAAATATCTATGGTCATTATGGCATACCTTAAGCATATATAGCCATCTTTTGAAAAGTTAGGACCGATTAAATATCAATACATTAATGTTATCACAAAGCGTATTCAAACTTTAATGTTTTTTGAATACACTGCTGTCATTAGTCAAAGAATACATTACTCTACATGAGAAAAGCCACCATATTATACAGCATGATGTGAGCAGCCAGGACTCAGATCAGACTTAACACACGGGCACAGTCTGGTCTGAGTATTCACAGAATTGTGTGTTCATTGTATAGATTCTGTAGAAATGAGAGACTGATAACGCCAAAATTATAATGCCAACAGAGACGACTGATCAGACGCCATGTACGTACTTGCTGATCTCAGTTTTCACCGTTTATACATCATTTCATATCTTTATTTCGAGACGTGGCCTCGGCCTCCATATAACTGGCAGGATCTGTTACCTTTGCATATTAACTTAATTTCAGGGGTAATTTATAATGCAAAAAAGCATAATTGATTTTCAACAAATTCATTTAAAATTGAGAAATTGATTACTGAATTATTAAAATGACAATTTACCACTTTAAGCACCAATGACGAAAATAGCATAATTTGCAAACAGTGTAGATCCTGGTGAGGCAGCTCATAATGGAGCCACCTCATGTGGATCTTCACTGTTTGCCCTCTACTCTTTGAATTCTCAATATGAAATGTCTTGGAAGAGGCATTTTTTTTAATTTTTGAAATTGTGTCGTCTGCTTTTTGTTGCTTAAAGAGTTAAACAGAAGCAGTTGTGTGACTTGACTGAAAACTGGGTTTTAGGTGGGAATGCAGACCAGGGGATAATGGTATGTTTGTACAAAATCTGAATATCAGTGAACAAATTTTTGCACCACTCCTATCTTTTCTTAAACCTTAAAGTGACAAAACTAAAATCTGCAACATTTTAAAACAAGAGGCCCACGGGCCACAAAGCTCACCAGATCTCTAGCTCAAAATTGCTATCAAATTCGTATAGGCTCAAAATTGCTGTCACATTTGTACTACAGGCTAATACAAAATATACAACTACAAAGTCTCAGTCTGACAGTCTGTTGAGTTGATAACAAAATATATAACTATTTTCTATATACTGATTGCAGTAAATGTCAGTTCTTAATTTTCCCCATTACAAGTCGATGCAACTCTAAGTTGCCATAGCAACCAAACTAAAGAGCCGATTTTATGAAAAAAACAACAACATATTTTCAATCCCCCAGCCTAAGGATACTACGGATGCAATCAGGGCCTTATCGGCCCAATGGCTTCTGAGGAGATAACTTTTTAAGTATTTTTTTTTTCCCATTTTTTCGCATTTTGGTTTCCATGGCAACCAAAAGGAGCAGTGGGCAAAAAAAAAAACATAGCTAATAAGAGAATTCTCAAGGAACAATCTATAAAAGTTTTGTCAACATACCTGCAATGGCTTGGCAGTAACTGCTATTTTTCAATTTTCCCCATTATAAGTCAATGCAACTCTAAGTTGCCATAGCAACCAAACTAAAGGGTCGATTTTCATAAAAACACAAACTTTCAATCCCCCAGCCCAAGGATGCCACAGATGAAAACTGGGCCTTATAGGCCCAGTGGCTTCAGAGGAGATATTCTTTTAAGTATTTTTTCCATTTTTTTTTACATTTCGGTTTCCATGGCAACCAATAAAAGGAGCAGAGGGCCAAAAAACATATAGCTGATAGAAGAACATTTCTATAAAAGCTTTATCAACATATCTGTAATGGCTTGGCAGAAAATGCCATTTTTCAATTTTCCCCATTATAAGAAATCTAAGTTGTCATAGCAACCAAACTAAAGGGCCGATGATCTTAAAAAACACAAACTTTCAATCCCCAGTCCCAAAGATGCCACAGATGAAATCTGGGCCCAATTGGCCCAGTGGCTTCAGAGGAGATAATTTTTTAAGTTTTTTTCCCCCATTTTTTTGCATTTCGGTTTCCATGGCAACCAATAGAATAAGCAGTGGGCCAAAAAAAAACATATAGCTGATAGAAGACATGTCAAGGAACATTTCTATAAAAGTTTTATAAACATATCTGCAATGGCTTGGAAGAAAATGCCATTTTTCCATTTTCCCCATAACAAGTCAATGGGAACTCTAAGTTGCCATAGCAACCAAACTAAAAGGCCAATTTTCATAAAAAACACAAACTTTCAATCCCCCAGCCCAAGGATGCCACAGATGAAATTTAGGCCCAATCGGCTTAGTGGCTTCAGAGGAGATGTCGTTTAAAAGTGTTGACGGACGACAGACAACGACGACGACGGACCACTGCCTATCCTATAAGCTGCCCCGGAGCCTTCGGCTCTGGTGAGCTAAAAATGTTTTGCCCAAGCTGTAAGAGGGCAAACAAGATAAATACAGATTGAGACAGCTCATAATGAGCTGCCTCATCTGGAGCAACACTGTTTGCAAATTCAGCTTTTTTCATTTTAGGTGCTTTAATAATCTGCAGGAAGTACAATAATTTTTCTTTGTAAAAAATTTCAGATTAATTAATTACATAACTCAGAGTACATATAAGGCAAGTACAGTAATGACCCAGTTCATACAGACAGGTCTGAGCAAACACTGTAGACCCAGATCAAACTGCTCCTCAAGGAGCAGTTTGATCAGGGTCTACAATGTTTGCCATTGACTAAGCATCACTTTCTAAGAACTTTCAACAATGATTTGTGTGACTTTCGAGTGTCCAAAATTTTAGGGTCATTATGGTACACTATATTTCCTTAGTTTATCTGTGCAAGTCCTCGTTTTAGAGCAGCTGCTGTAATAAAGTATTCTTTTCTTTGCTGTTGTGAAAACAAAAAAAATGTTTCTACCTTTAGTTTCAAGGTTTCGCCATTTTTTTTTTTTTTATATTTCTTTTTACTTTGTTTGTTGACCAAGGGGGACAACTACAACTGTAAGCTTAAAGACATGCAAACAGAGTTACACCAATCAAAACAGCTATAGTGTCTTCAGATGGGAAGAAGATACCGTAACGATCCTAAACATTAAGGCAGTAGTACTAGAGTAAATAGTGCAGGCTAGAATAAGACAGCAGTCTGATCATGGTTTGCACTGTCTCCCAGTCCTCCAGAAACTGACAATCAACTTGTCTAACCAGTTCTAAGTGCACTTACTGTCTCCAGTAACTGACAACTACCCTTCTTGAATCAGGAGAAGGGGAAATGAAAATAAGTGGCCAGACCAGGTATCAAACCCGGGACCTCTGGCTCTTAAGTCAGATGCCCTCCCGACTGTGCTACGCAGGCCTGCAACCTTGTCAACTACACCCACCTACCCATATTTGGAAAAGATGGTACCCATCTAGCACATGACTCAAACATAAATTGCTAGGTACTTGCTGGTTATAAGTATAAAAAATGTTAAACCCACTGAGGCAGGCAGTTCAACAAGAGATATGACACATGGCAATTCAAATGAGGTGTCTCCAACTAATGCAGTCATAACAGTTATGATTAAATGCTTAAAGAGCCAAAATTAACATTATATTTAGTTGAATTTACAAACAGTGTAAATTAAGATGAGGCAGCTCATATTGAGCTGCCTCATCTGGATGTACACTGTTTACTCTCTAGTCTTTGAATGCTAATATAACATAGCCTGGACAAACCATTTTTTTTGAGTTTTCAGATGCAAATTTTGTAGACTGCTTTTTGGCACTTTAACCTTCAATTAATGAAGAAATCTAAAACAGTATGCCTAGAGAAGCAAATTAAGTTGCCCCGTTTTATTCTGCAAAAATTCACTGTTTCAGAGAGCATGAGTGAAGTTGTGCTGACATCACTGGCAATTACTGACTTAATTTAGTGATGTTCTGAGACGTTAGATGGTGTAACGTCTATTTTTGTTTCTAAAATGGCCATAAAAGCCTACATTTATAGGCCATTTGCTGTCTATAAAACAGGTCATTTTGCTAAATATCTCTAAAACTACCACAGCTACCACTGTGAAGTAAAGCGCATCTTTAATGTCTATCTTATACATAACTAATCTATAATTTTCCTCAAAATTATATTTTCAAACTAAAAAGTTTCTTTTGAAAACTGCCCATTTTTAGAAGATATTTTAACTGTATTTTACAAGGGAGTAAGTTTATTCATGGAACAGCCTTAGAATGGCCAATATTTACCTATGTCAACTGTTAGTTAATTGTACAGAGTTACTCAACAGCCGTATTCGACTGGTAAGATACGTGAAATTTATGCGTGGGTGTGTGATAGGTTCTTGTAACAGCCGGTCACATGGCCCAATCGAATTCGAGGATTTTTTCAAGTTCTTAAGCGATCGTGCTACACGACAGGCACTTATTCTAAAAAGGTAATGTTTGTGTTGCACGGTCGCTTATGAGCTTGAAAAAATTCTTTATTTTGATTGGGCCATGTGACCGGCTTTTATAAGGACCTATCACGCTCCCACGCAAAATTTCACGGGAATTTTACGAAACTTACCAGTCAAATACGGCTAATGGCACCTACATACCTGTTAATCTTTTCATCTGAGTAAAAATGAAATTCACCTACTTATTTGTTGCGAAGATAATTGATTGGTGATGAATAGGATTGATTTATCTATAGAAACATGTCTTGTTTGTGATGCATATATGGGCATTGCTTATAGCTATTACATTAAATGATTGTACTCCCCTCTACTTAAGCTGAAAATTTTGTAAATTTTTGTACAGGATTGAATAGACAATAGCAAAAAATTGACATGATAAAATTCTGAAAGTCAGTTTCCAGTTATGTATTAGTTTGACAATACCAGTGGAGAAAAAAATCAATTTTATCACCAATAATAAAAGAGAAAATATGCAAAATGACCTGTTTTATAGACAGCAAATGGCCTATACCTTAGATACATTTAAGAATATTGGCTGGAGCATGAGTGCTCTGGCAGGAAGGTTGGGAGAGTTTGAATGCAATTTTTTTTTGTAGCGTTTCAGAGTGTTAGAATCAAAATAATTCAGCTCTCAGTATTAATTTTTTGAGTAATGATTCACTGTTTGTAGGTCAGTTGTAAGTAAATATATCACTCACACTCCGCGCTCGTGATATGATCTTAGCACAACTGACCTCCAAACAGTGAATAACTACTGAAAAATTCACCTCTAGAACTGAATTATTTCTTAAATAACCTCCTAATTTCTTACCTCAGCAATGAAGACAATCTGACTCCTCTTCATTTTTCAAAGACATAAAGTAAAACTTCCCAGTACAGTAACGGTAATTCTGGTGCTACTCCATCAAAATTTCTTCAGCATACATGTATAAATTCCATGAAAGTAACGATAATTTTGCTGATCCATTCATGTGGCAAACTTACTCATTTATTACATACAGATCCATTTATTACACTATGCCTCCATTTATTATAGTAGAATTCCAGGTAATATGATGATAATGGACAAATGAAATTTTATTATTGAGTTTTTACATCCCTTTGAAAAGAATTTTAGTTATATCCAGCTGATGGAAGCGTGGGATGGAACCCTGCTTATAGGCCACATGCATAATTTGAACCCAGTAACACTAGCGCAGTAAGTCAGCACTCAACAAGTTTCTTACTTAAATTTAGTGCAAGCTATTTCAAATGTACATTTAAGTTAATTACAGCTATCTCCAGAAATTAGGTAACATGCATCCCCATCTTCTAATTTTTTTGTGATAAATAATCAAACAGACTGCCTCAATGAGCAGTCTGATCAGGATTTTATGCACTAATTGTTAACAGTCTTATAAAACCTTGTAGAACAAATGGCTGTGAACATTTACAGCAATAAAGATAGAACATGAAAATACTACAGAACTCTAGATAAGGGGGAGTATTGGTGATAATTAGGGATAATTTTTGTTAATTCTGCATAAAAACATATGTTGTGACCCCTCATCTGAACCGTCTCGACGAGACGGTTCAGATGAGGGGTCACAACCTATGGTTTCGATGATAAATAAAAAAAATTATCCTTAATTATCATCAAATACTCCCGCTTATCTAGAGCTCTGTACTAGCTAAAATGTTTTCTTTTCTTTCTAAATGAACACAGGTTTGACAAAACACAAGTCAACCAGACACAAAGAGTGCCAATATTTGCTTTTCCATTTTTTCTGCAAATGTAATTCTAAATCCTTATCAATTTGTTCGCCAAACAAATACCTGAATCACTATTTCAGCAGATAGCTTTCTTTGTCCTTTTGGGTGAAAAGAAATTGAAATTCAGTTTTCATTGAAATTAGATTCTATTCCACAAGGAATTTTGCGTTATGTAAATGCTGTTTTACAAGTGTCAATGTATTGTAATGCAAAAGCATGAGATATTGATAGAATTTATATGATCATTAATTTTACATTTACATCTTTTTGTCCTAGATATACAGTTTTCAAAAATTTCTACTTATTTACCGTAATGTGCTTATTTTTTGGGACCGTTAAAGATTTTTTTTTTCTTCTTAAATTTGGGACACCTCAAAGTAAAATTTTGGGATACCTAAAAATAATTAATTTTCATTTAGATCAATTGAAAAATCAATTACTTTGTGGTGTCTTAATACTTTATAAGGCATATTTTTTCCTCACCTATGTTGACAAAAATGAAATGATAACAGATCCCTACCAAACTGTTTCTCGGGAGCAGTCTGAACAGGGTCTGTTTTGTTTCAAGATTGCCAGCCAAATGAAAATTCTCTGACTTTTCACTGACCTTGAAATTTTTTCAAATTTATTATACTTTTTCCAGGATGCTGGCCAGGCCCGGATCCAGACCACTAGGGGTGCGCGGTAAAACCGGTATACCGGTGAACCCCGGTATTTAGTCCCGGAGGTACGAACCGTGGTACGTTTGGGCAATAACGGTACTTCGGCTGACTTCGTGACCAAGACTTACACGGAAATCGCCGAGTTCATCTGTATCCATAATTCGGGCAGAAAAGAATAAATTTTATTTTCAGAACATAAAAACAACCAAAATTATCAGTAAAAGGTTAAATTCTGGTGTTTGTATTAATATTTATGTAAAAATATTTAAAAATTTTCCACCACGTGCGTTTTGCGTCTGCGCACTAAAGCATCTCAAGATGGCGGACAGCAACAGTGTTGAGGAAAAATCCGCGAGGAAAGCATGCATTTGGCATCACTTCGAGTTGAAAAAGAACTCCGACAGTAGTATTGACCAGAATGTAGCCATCTGTAGAGCCTGTGACTGTGTTGTAGAGCGCGCAGGTGGTGTCGCTTCAAATTTATCAATCCACATGACGGGTGTGAAACGAAACCAAAAGTAGAACAACAACAGAATGGCAGTCACGGTATACCGTGGTATGTACCGCGGTATTTGATGAAAAAACGTGGTATACCGCGGTACAAATTTGTTCTGCGGTACCCAGCCCTACAGACCACCACATACTGGTGGGGCTATGGATGCAGGGGGGGGGGGGACTGGGATTTAAAAATATATGACATAATTAGGGATCAATTTAATGAGATTTTCTGCTAATGTCCTTTTTGTCTTGGAAAATATGTTGTGATATCTCATTAGAATCGCCTCGCCGAGGCAATTCTAATGAGATGTCACAATGTATTTTTTAATCTAATCGGGTCCAGGTGTCGGGGCTCAAGCCCCAAAGCCCACCCTCTGGATCCGGGGCTGGCACATTATCTAGTCGATATACACAAATACATTGAAAAGTCTTTTCACTTACTTCAACAGCACTAACGCATGTAACAAATTAACTGGCATTTAACAAAGTGGTTTTACCAGTCTTGTATGATGTTCTGTTAACGCTTCTAGACCAAGGTCTGGATCCAGACCACCACGTACTGGTAGGGCAGGAGCCTCGGTAGCTCAGTGGGTTAAGCGCTGGCCTACTGATCTAGCCAACCGGGTTCGTAAAATCGCAATTCATCCATCCATCCATCCATACTGGTGGGGCTCTGGATAACTGGTGGGGCTGCGAGGTTCCGAGATGTATGTGTGTGTATGCGGGGGGAGGGGACAGGAATGGGCTTGAAAATTTGACATAATAAGGGAAAAGTTTGATGATATTTTTTGATAGTTTTTTTTTTGCCTTGAAATATATGTTGTATTATCTCATTAGAATCGCCTCAGCGAGGCCATTCTAGTGAGATGTCACAACACTTATTTTTTATCTTACCACAATTATCTGAAGGCCTACATATTATACATAGCACAGAGACTTAGATGGCGGGGCTGAAGCCCCAAAGCCCACCCCTGGATCCGGGGTGATGCTGGCAACCCTGTGTTGGCAAACATTTTTACAAAACATTCTCTAACAGAGAAATGCATTTATCAAACTTTGAACAGTGTTAAAAGAAAAAGAAAGAAAAATGTTGTTGTTCATTCTAAATTCCATAAATCCTGTTTTTCAATGTATTGCAATGTCAGAAGATGACTAATTTATATCATTTATATCACCATTAACTTAACATTAATTTTTCTGGCTGTGTAAAACATTTTTCTTTATCAACTTTAAAAGACCCAAAATTGAAAAATAGTTGAATTTGCTAACAGCTTAGATCCAGATGAGACAGCTCATATGCAATACAAAGAACACTGTTTCAATCCCATGCAATCAAGAAGCATATACATAGAAAGTTCTTTTTATTTTATTTTCTGTTTTTTTTTTAGTGTTTGGTTCAAAATTTAATTTATTCCATTAGTTTCAAATTGTCTCCGGTAACTTTGTCATATATACTCGCATTATACAAGACACACCGCACAACACCACACTTTTATTCATAATTTAATTAAATTCTTGCAATTCAAACACACTTTTTTATTTTTTGTTATTTTTAAATCAAATGCCATGAATTTATACTCCTGAACTGCCTTGAGAACATTGTTGCCAGAATCAAAACAACAACTTTCTTTTACTGTTTCATATCAAAATTAATTTATTTCATTCATTTTAAGGAATTTCTTTTATACTGGTACTTGTATTATACCATAAAACACAACTTTTACTCCTAATTTAATTAAATTCGTGCAATTGTTAGAATATGAAAAGCGCTATTTATTTTTCAATCCAGGGAATGTGATAAACACACAATGCTTCAATTATTTCTTATTTAACATTATTTTCTATATGACTTTTAGCTAAACAATGACCCATAAAATATAAAGTTATAAAAATTCTCTAAGTATTGGGACAGATAGGTCTGAGCAAAGAGTGCAGACAACAAATAAATCTGTGAAAACAGTGCAGACCCAGATCAGACTGCTCCTAAAAACACAGTGCAGACCCAGATCAGACTGCTCCTTATGCAGACCCAGATCAGACTGCTCCTTAGGAGCAGTCTGATCAGGGTCTACACTGTTTGCCATTCCATCTGCATCTTTTGGATACATTACTGCCATCAGAACAGTTGCCGTAATAGTTTTAAGTGTCCCAATTTTTAGAATTTTTATGGTGTAAAGTACCATATTTTCTGTATGTTTGGATAAAAATGATTAGGAATCAGGATAAATCCATTATAACAAATTCATCAGTATCAGATGGGAATTTTCTTTATACACTTGATAGCCAGCAGTTCAGACCCTAATCAAACTGTTCTTGTCCAAATTTGGTACATGCAGGGGTGGATCCAGGAATTTTGGATAGGGGGTTCAAATTAGCTTCAAAGAGGGAGTCGATTTATGCAGTTTGAACAATTTTTCCTGAATTAAATAATTTAGGCTGTAGAGGGGGTTAGTTTGAACCCCGGAACCCCCTCTGAATCCGCCACTGACATGCTGTCTTGTAAGCAATTTATGTCCTAATATTGAGCTTAAATATGGCAAATACAATATTTCTGTTTTTGAGGGGCTACAGGGTGAGCATTTAAATCAGTTTTTTTCAGAATTTGGAAGTGTGACAAAAAAAGAAACAGGACTCTACAAAATTTCTTTGTCTACATCCAACTGTTCTCTCCTCAAAATATGCCCTTTGCAATCATTATGCATCCCTGCATTCTCTACCATACTTGCTGATCTTTTTCCTGAGGGTTTTAAAGGGCATTTATAAATGTTCTGTTTTGCAGATTCTCCAAGAAACTGCATAAAATTATCATAAATGGTTTTAGAGATATATTTCTTTTTTTAACTTTATAAAGTGTCAAATATTTTCTAGTTAAAAATGCTGAAAAGATGAACATTTGGATTTCAGTATTCATGAAACTAATAACAATTGGCCAAAATGAAAATATTGTTCATATTTGCAATTTAAGCAGTTTAATTTCAAATTTAGATATCTAATCAAAATGGTTTAAATTATAATTTACATGCCTGTAGGTATATCTAACTTATAGGTCTCTGTGACAATGACTTTTTTGCGCTGAAATTAATGAAAACGTTTCAAAATCTATTTTTAAACTTTTTCTAAATTTGATTTAAGGCAAATTTTCTGATTCTATTTATCTGTAATCTGCAGCTCTGATAAAAGCTCTTGAATCTTTTTCTTTTTCACCAAAAAATTTTGAAGAGCAAATATTTTCAGCAGGTTACTTTACATAAAAAGCTAATTCTTAAGTAAATATTATTGCGATAAACAATCACTGTATACTCCATTACTCAATATTTGACAAAATTCACAAGTAAACCAATTAAGTGTGAATTTTCAAAGATTTCTGGCTATATATAAATTAATGTATAATCCTTGATATAACAAGTGCCTTAATGACATGTATGATAGAACAAACCCAAAAACCACAAAATAACATATCAATCCTGTTTTGCCTCCATTGGGAATCGAACCCAAGACCACTAGATCAGAAATACAGTGCTTAACTCTTTAAGCCCCAGTGACGCATTTAGCAAAATTTGCAAACAGCGTAGATCCTGATGAGGCGGCTCATAATGAGCCGCCTCATCTAGATCTACACTGTTTGCCCTCTAGTCTCTGAATTCTCAATATAAAAAGTCTTGGACAAGGCATTTTTTTAATTTTTGCAGACGTAAATTTTGTCGTCTGCTTTTTGGTAGTGAAAGAGTTAACCCACTGAGCTATATCCCTGCAAGTTCAATGCAAATCCACACATGGTTCAACAGACATCACATTTTAATGAAAATTTAAAATTCAAGTCCTCCTGTGACGTTTAAAATGTAGTCAATCTCACCAAAAGCCAGTTAGCTCTAAGCTTGTCCCAATGATATATCCATACAAGTTTGGTGAAAATCCAATCACCCGTTCTAAAGACATCATCTTATCGTCTGAACAAGAAACTGTTATGCAGACGCTGACGTCGATTCTGATGTTGACATCAATGGTATCAGCACCACAGCCAATATGTCCCCTCTCACACCTGGTGGTGGTTTGCAGGGAGAGGGGGGGGGGGGGGGGGGGGGGCAATATATTATTAATCCAAAATAAAATTATTATTCTTATATGGAATACTACAAGTGTTTATGTGGGAAGTAAATTATGACTGCATGGCACTTACTTTCTTTGTTTTACGATAAAAATTTAATAAACAAAGAAACCCTATAATTGGAAAAATGTCACTTCTAGGTTAAGAGCATTGCAAACTCTACTATTTGGCTCAAGATAAGCCATACTTTTAAGAACTGAAAATGTGATTACTGTAATAAGCTTAAATTTTGGGACACCTTAAATAATTAACTTTCCATTTGGTGTCCAAATATTTACGCACATTACAGTATTTTTTCTTGGCACAGCCTAATTTAATTTCACTTTTGTTCCACATTTCACAAGATTTCATTGGTCAAATAATGGGTATGTCAAAATTTAGCCAATAATATCAAAGGTCAATGAATATCTAATCTTTGTTTTTTCCCCAGTGTACTACACTGCATGAATACTAGCACTCTGTCAGATATTGATTCAGAATGTTTCGCTTGTTTGTAAATTTACAATAGAAATTTTATTGGAAACAGACACTTTCTGTTTTTCAGTGTATTTCTACTTTCGTTTTTTTTCTAATTATGGATAATCTATAATTCGGCATGATTAGAATTATAGATATCAATAAATAGATTAGAATATTGGATATCCAAAATTCGAATTATAGATATCATAAATTGATTTAAAGATATCTATAATTCAAACAAAGGATATCCAACATTTACCCTGAATTTTGGATATCAATAACTGGAACAATGGATATCCATAATTCAAATTATATATGGAATAAATAGTATAACGCACCCCATACTTCTGGCAAGGTGAGCTAAATTTATCATAGACAACTCCCCTATAGCTAGCAAAGGGTTTGGGCTCCAATCAGACATACCAGAATGGCTAGATAATCTAAGCCCACCCTATTGTCACATACCAACTTGCTATTTTTCCATGCTGTACCACAAATTATTTTACAAATCATTTCTGTTTTGAACATGATTCCTTTGAAGTGTTTTGTAAACATGCAATAAAATATTACTAAAACAAATTATAGCCATCACAGATAGGGGTGATTTAAATCATCCAAATTGTTGACCGATATGTGACCTATTAAAGCATAATGTAAAGCAAGGAAATAGAGGATCTTACATGAGTGCTCATGTATTATTGAATTTATTAAACGAGTTGGGGAAAAAGATAAGATGCGAGGCTTTGCCGAGCATCTTATCGGTTTTCCCCAACGAGTTTAATAAATTCAGTAATACAGGAGCACAAATGTAAGATTCTATTTATCATATGACACTAGGATCGCATTTTATCAGCAGAATTTGCACTAAAACGTCACGATTTCACCATTAGAAAACACGACGTTTTTATGGACGTCAACGTATATCGTTACAACGTAATTTGCATATTAAATCCACTAGTGGATTATCGCATTTAATGCATGGCTTTATTAAACTCTCAGAAGCGACGCCATATGATAAAATGGTCTTATCTTTATGCTAGATTTTTTTTTCTTTTTCAAAAATATAATGTCTGACTGTAAGAGCATAATCTGCCAGAAAATTCATCTATACTTTAAGGTGGATGAGCACACTTGCAAGGGAAGCAACTCTGCCATTTCCATTTTGCCTCTCTTCTAAAAGGGGTAACCTCTTGAAGAAAGAATCTATTCCCCTAGGAACAAATTATTTCCTTTAAAAGTAGACCCTTTTTCCAATAAATTCTTTCCTTTGAGGGTTGACCCCATTTTGGAAGGTTTTTGTCACCAAAGGAAGCAAATAAATGTTGTTTCCCCTTTGTAAATATGGTGAAAAAAAAAACATGGAAGTGTAGCCATACACCCGAAAACTCCAGAACAATCTGTCTTCATACTGCCTCTGTGTGTCTTCTCTCTTTCTGTCTATCCCCACTAGTATCTCTCTCTCTCTCTCTCTCTCTCTCTCTCTCTCTAAATAATATCAAGCTTATCCTGATTCTCTTGTTTTCTTACTTTTGCACAGTGAAAATTAATTACCATATTTTTCCTCCTTCTCACTTTCTCAATCTCTCTAAGCTATTCTCCCTCACTTTTTCTCCCATTTCTCCACCCTTGTATATCTCCTTAGGAGTCTCACTCTTCTATCACTAACTGAATTTGTCTTCTTTCTTCCTTCTTCTTTTTCAAAGGGATATATGCTGTTGCTCCTCAAACTGCCTCATTTTTCACAGTTTTCAAGAGGGGCCACAACATTTATTTAAATCAGTCTCATTCTTTAACCCGTAAAGCACCAAAAATAGCAGACAATAAAATTTTACATCTGCAAACTTTAGAACAACATTTGAGCTGTGACATGACAAAACCAACAAAGTGGCATATGTGCTCAGCAAAGACTCACCTGGGCATCTGCCCAGTCTGATCAGGGTTTTCGCTATCCACATGGAGCTAGCTAAGACCCTTAGCCACCTATTAAGCACACAGTGAAACTCGGATCAGACTGGGCAGATGCCTAGGCTGATCTGAGTTTTCTCTGGGCGTACAGGTCACTTTGTTGGTTTTATTGTGTCGCGGCTCATATTTCATCCAAGCTATATCATAAGACTACAAGGCAAACAGAGTAAACCCCGATGAGGCTTACGAGCTGTGTCATCTGGATGTAGGCTGTTTGAAATTTAACTATTTTCATTTTTGGCACTTTTAACGTTAAAATAAATGTTGTGGTGCCCCACTGAACTTGCCTCAGTGAAGAAGTTCTAATAAGGAACCATAATATATGTTTTGGCAAATACTCAACAACAGAAATTTTAAAACATTAAAAATAAAAGCATCGCAAACGACTGCGTGATACCCCGCCACTGCAAGCCTTTTTCACACACAGATTTTTCCAGATTTATTTTTTCTCTGTATGACTCCAGGGTGGGAGCAGCCTAGCCCCACTGAACACAGAGAAAAGTCTTTGTTATGACAGGACTTTTCATTACTCTGATCACTTACAATAAGCTTTCGATAAATCACTTACCACTCTACTCAAATACAATTTTAGTGAATTTTAAACTGGTGACCACGGGGCAGGGGCAAATAAACCATAAAGGATCAAATTTTAATCACCAGAAGCTTGTATTACTTCTATCATCAGATGTAAATTTATAAAAATCTGTTTCACATCAATATATATGGATTTTATCATCATTTTATGCATGTATATAGCCCGGGGGCAGGGGGAGATAACTCCCATGGGGTAAATTTGAGCATCACTGGAGGCTTTCATCACTCTGATCATTTGCTGAAAGTTTCAGAAAAATTGCTTCAAACTCTGATTTTATATGGAATTTTTCATGATTTTATTACATGTATATAGCCCAAGGGCAGGGGCAGATAACCCCTAATGATAAAATTTCTGTCCTCATACAAAGCTTTTGTTACTTTTATCATGTTTGTGAAGTTTCATCATGATACTCCTAGTAGTTATGGAACTAGAGGCTAGAAACCATTTTTTGTACATTGACAAGTGCCATAACTCTGTCATAAATTATCGAAATTTGCCCATTAACAATCCCAAGCGAGACATTCTTGGTACAAATGCATATGCAAAATTTGAAGGAAATCCATTGAGTAGTTAAGGAACTAGAGGCTAGAAACCATTTTTTGTACATTGGCAAGTGCCATAACTCTGTCAGAAATTATCGAAATTTGCCCATTAACAATCCCAAGCGAGACCTTCTTGGTACAAATGCATATGCAAAATTCGAAGGAAATCCATTGATAAATACTTAAGATATCGAACGGAAACGAAGTGCGGACGGACGGACGGACGTACATACTACGGACGGACGGACGGACGGACACACGGACGGCCAACGTGAAAACATAATACCCCGTCACTAACGTGTGGCGGGGTATAAAAACAAGAAACATAGGAGAATGCCTATCAATCAATACAATACAGATGAAGGAAAGAGCTCATATTACAGGGAAGATAATCATAGAATCATGCAAACTAGACTGTCTTCAGAGTGAACTCCCTTTAGATACTGTAATGGAACCATGCAAAGATACTAATATACAGAAGTGACCTCTCTTGATATACTGAAAATGTGGTAATTTGTGGAACAGAACAGACTATGATTGTTCTAAACTAGCTGAAAATTTTCAAATGCATTCAGCCTCAGCAATCTGGACCCAGTTGTTCAAAGCATTGTTAGTTTAACCAAGTCATTAGTAATCTTTCATTAAGTTTTCTAGTACACATAAAGTTACACATTCTAATATTTTTTGTTAAAAAAATGTGAAGAGCATTTGCACTGCAAAAGCTTCTGACATTCTTTGGCAAAAAAAGGTAGTATTTTTGCATACAATACCTATGCAAATGACAAGTCTAATTACCTAACCTCATTAGTTTTGAACAGGAGATGATTGTATAGGCGGTTAATGCTTGTTATCAGATCCTTATCCTTATATTTTGGATGGAAACACAGCGGTCAATGCTTGTTATCAGATCTTTATCCTTATATTTTGGTTGGACACAAAGTGGTTAATGCCTGTAATCAGATCCTTATCCTTATATTTTGGACAGACACTTGGTGCCAAGTGCATGTAACTATGGTTACATACCGCTGAGCCTCTTGGGGAATGTCATTGGGAGAATTGAACTGAACTGAAATATCAGATCCTGTTTCTCAGTATATTACTTGTATTAAAATGCTATGTGTGTAAATGAGTTGAAAGATAAAATGAGCTGCGACACGACAAAACCAACAATGTGGTTGTATGCCCAGCGCAGACTCAGATCAGCCTGGGCATCCGCCCAGTCTGATCAGAGTCTTCGCTGTCCTCAAGAAGGTAGCTTAGACCCTGAGCTATCATTTGGGCACCTAACGAAGAGTCTAATCAAACTGGGCAGCTGTCCAGGCTGATCTGAGTCTGCGCTGGGCGCACGACCACATTGTTGGTTTTGTCGTGTCGCGGCTCAAATATTGTTAAAACCAATTTTGAACAACTTGGTCGTGAAGCTTAGACAAATATTCAGACTGCAAGCTAATAACCTATTTCAGTAACTCAAGAAAGTTAATTTTTTTCTAACTGATAATATGAACATGCAAATTTATACAGCAATGGTGAAATAACCTGGAAAGTGAAAGTATTGATAAAAGTAGATTATTATATGAGCTAAGAATGAATCATTTTTCACTTTCATTCTGTGAATTTCATTTGACATTAGCAGTAGCAATGGAGTGCATAACGAGTCATATTCATTCAGTTATAGGATGAGGGTTTTCCCTTCCAAAACAATCTGAGATCTAGATCCACTTAGATCTAGATCCATCTTGTAAGATGGATCTAGATCTTTGGGATTGTATTGGAAGAGAACAATCCATTTTACCTATAGTTGAACTGCACAGAACTGATTTTTACATATTTGCGATAATTTTGGAAGGGTAAACTCCCTTCTTATAACTGAATAATAATAGTACGGTACCATATACCCATACCCTTATTCACTCAATCATGACTTTATCTAATGTCATGATGACCTCACTATGATGTAATCTATTGTATAAGGGTATATGCTCTGTATACCAGTATATACCAGCCTTAAGATGGGGGCATCCACTTGCATTCTGCCCCTCCCAATGCCTGGCCCCACAAAAACCTGACCCCAGTACATAAATTAGTTGCAGCACTTCTGCTACGAGATAAGCTTTTTTCCCCTTCCAAAACAATCTCAAAATTCTAGATCCATCTTATGAGATGGATCTAGATTTTTGGGATTGTTTTGGAGGGGAAAAATCTTAGCCAAATGAATCAGGTTGCAAGTGAAATTCACATAACCCTAAATAAAAATGATTCATCTCAAGTAAATTTTATCAGAAGTGTTTACCGTTAATCTTGTCAGTTCTGCCACATGCTCTGCTTTCAGCACGTCAATTTCTTGTTTGTGACTTTGTTCCAAATCTTTCAGCTGTTCATGATGTAGTCTATCCATTTCTTCAAATGAAACAAATCAGTCAGTCAATCAATCATACATGTATGCAATCAATCAACCAATCTATGTCAAGTAGCTGAGAAGTATCATTTTGCCAAGCAAGTGGGCCAAGATGGCCCTGAATTGCTCACCTGAGCCTATAATAACATTGTCTTAAATCATCTACATGTAATTCAATCAGCATCACAGCTCTCTGAGTTCTTGAATTCACACTGAATTATACTTTTTTCCCAAAATGACCCCATCCACAAAAAGAGTATTTGAGTCGTGACATGGTAAAACCAACAAAGTGGCATGTGCCCAGCAAAGACTCTGATCAGACTGGGCAGCTGCCCAGTCTGATCAGAGTCTTTGCTGTGTGCTTAAAGCTGCAAAATCAGTAACTTTTGATATTTCATTTTGAGAATCATTGTTTCAAGAATACAATGATATAGCTAAAACTGGGAGATAAATTTCAACAGATTCATGAACCTTATCAATGTATCACTATCAAATCAACAGCAAACAGGTATACAATCAACTGTCTAGAATTTCTGGAGGGATGTAAATAATTTCCAGGGAGCAAAAACTGCCTGTTTATATAAAGATGATTCACTTTTCCGTGTAGTTTTCAGCTACAGTGAACAAATTTATGGTGATAGCATAACTTTATTCTACTTTCACAAATGATTTTAAAAGAAAGTAAAAATTTTCAGAAAATGATCATAATTGCAATCTTAGTCACTTTAAAGGGAGCTAAAGGTCTAAGCTCTAGCTCCAATGCAAGACTCTGATCAGACTGGGTGGATGCACAGGCTGATCTGAGTCATGCTGGTCTAACATGCTTTGCTGGTTTTGTCATGTCATGGCTCATTTATGATCCAACCAAACTGATTTCAACTAGTTTGTGTAATGACAGGCCCAATATGCTTCCTACAAATAAGAGGCAACACGAAAAAACCAACAAAGTGGCATGTGCATCAAGCAAAGACTCAGATTAGCCTGGACAGCCACCAAGTCTGATCTGAGTCTCTACTATAAGTATGGAGATAGCTTAGACCCTTAGATACCTTTTCATTGCACAGTAAAAACTCTGATCAGACTGGGCCAATGCCCAAACTGATCTGAGTCTTCACTGGGCACACATGCCACTTAATTAGTTTTGTCGTGTCACAGCTCAAATTAGTTCTAGAGAACAAAAAAACAGCAGAATGATTTTTTTACTATATGGTGGCAAAGGACAAGGTTCACGAAGGGTCAAATCGGCCCTGTCTCAGAAATTGATGAAATTTTACTATATTATATTCATATGTTTCCTGCGATTAAAAATGGATTTTTTAAACTCTCGCGTGTTATTAACGCAATTGTGACGTCATTAAAATACCCTACCCCACGCGACGTACTTAATGATTTTATGACGTTAACGACGTTATTCAACTTATAAGTTTGCTGTGTAGCGCTTTTCCGTTTGCTCTATGCTGCCACTGTTTAACGTGGTTGATTAGATGGTGCTATTTCTTTTCTGCGGGAACTCGTGATCCACGACGTGAGAAAACCAACAAAGTGGTCGTGCGCCAAGCGCAGACTCAGATCAGCCTGGGTATCCGCCCAGTCTGATCAGAGTCTTCGCTAAGCGCTTAAAGGGTAGCTAAGGGTCTCAGCTACCTCCATGCGGACAGCGAAGACTCTGATCAGACTGGGCGAATGCCCAGACTGATCTGAGTCTGCGCTGGGCGCACAACCACATTGTTGGTTTTGTTGTGTCGTGGCTCATTTATGTAAATCTTTATAATTAACCTCACCTCACCCCCCCCCTCCCCTCCGCCTCCCAGGTTTGTCCTGCGTGATGGTATTACATGTAATAGCGACGGTTGAGCGACCGTTGTAGAACTTGAAAAGACTGTGGATTTAAATTTTTGCTATTCGTGGATTTCAATTTTTGCTATACTATAATATTTGATAAGGCACTATTATTTCTGAGTCCAGTGTAAGTTTTTGTTCAGAATTTTGTCCGCAAAACAAAATTTTGTTACATGTACGTACATTTTATTTTGCGGGACAAAATGTGAAGTGCAGACTAATTCCGAGCAAAACTGCTGTTTGTCATTCATGACAATTTGTTTATGTTTTTATTAGATTAGTTTTGTTTGCTTTGGAGTTCTGATGTTCTGAGAAGAAATAATAATAATACTAATAATAAACAGAGATGATATTCTTTCTGTTATCCGTCAAAATTCGGCACATACCTGAGTGCCAGTGGACTGACGATGGTGCCGTCAAGAGTTCCGACTAATTTGGTAAACAGTGGCCTACTGTGCTTGCAGTAGGTGTGGGAGGAATTTTTCGGACATTTTATTCTCCCCTAGCATGTCTTTTCTTTCTCCATCTCTCTGGATGACGGCTCGATATATGGAATGTAGACTGAAATATTTCAGGAAGCGGAAATCCTTGGGGTTCCACTACACTTAATCTATCAATATCGTTCTCCATACATGCTGATATGACTTAAATACTGTTGGAACGGACATAAAATCAAAAGTTATCCATCCATCTCATGCGAGACTAAATTCTGACCTGTTTTGGTAACCACCCCACGAAAATTAAACACTAGCAATTCAACGAGGGATCATTTTTCCCCACTAAAATAATTGCTTAAATATTCTTTTATAGTAAAAAGTGAAAGTTTTGAGAGCTGGAAAAAAGAAAATAATAATAACAATAATGACAATGATAAAAAATTAATATTAATTACAATAAAAATATGCACGAATATACCACATACAGAATCGCGCATTCCGAATGCTCCGTTACGACATAGACAGCAATAGATGATTTGAAGAACGAAATGGAATGTCATCGGGAGCTTCGTTAAATAAATATTTGAAAACAGTCATCGCGAAATGGCAATAATGGAATTTGAATGAAAACATATTCACACTTTTCATGATTGAACTTTTATAGCTCTTTTATTTAGATATGTATTTGTTTGAAAGAAATGTACATTAACATAAAAACATTCTTTCATTGATGCACGTTTCAAGCACAGCTCGGTTCATGCATTCTGTGGCCAAATTGCGGGAAGCTGCAAATGATAAAAATATTGGTACGGTATCGCATTCCACAAGTCTATGACATTGATCTTTGATGTGCAGACCTAGATCAGACTGCTCCTGGGTCTACTTTGTGTGCTATTCCATCTACATCTTTGAGGTACATTACTACAATGAAAAAAAAAACTTCAATTGTAGGACAGTTACAGTAATTATTGTAAGTTTCCCCAGTGTTTAGATTTTTTAACTTTACGGATTTACGGTCCCTGTCTTGATCACTAGTAAAACTAATGATAACAATACCAATACTCGGTGAGACCGTACGTGTTTGGTTTGCTTGCATCATCAAACCTAGTGTATGGAAGCGGAAAAATCATCATTCAGTGTAGGCTTGTCATATGGTGCGTAAATCGGAAATTGACGATTAACTCTTGCAATTCATAGCTGAAGTCGGGTGTGTGTGTTTGGGGGGGGGGGGGGGGGGGAGGCAATTCATAGCTGGAAGTCGGGTGTGTGTGTTTGGGGGGGGGGGGGGGCTATGGAAGGATGAATGATTGCGATTTTAAATCCTTTTTTAACCGTATTTCAGTCATATCAGGACGATGGGAGGGTGATAATGAAAGACTGTGTGCAATACAACCTCGATTACGGTTGGAAAGATTTCCGCATCCAGCGGGCCTCGAATCTGTCATCGCTAAATCATCAGGCCAGGCGCTTAACCTGCTGGGCTACTTGTTGGGGGTAGGAGCTGTTTTTTCGGGGCGAGAGGTGTGTTTTTTATTGATCACTTTCTCTTTTTAGTCCACTGCTTTTACAAAGAACAGCGAGTGGACACAGTATTCACCTTTCCGTAGTTCCATATCCCCAAATCCACCCCCCTCCCCCCTCTTTTGACAGACGGTACTTAAATACACTTCCTGCAGCTTGTCATGAATCAGTCAGAAATTTTGCAGGTTTCTGGTCTGCAAATTCCCTTGTGAGTTGGGCGTTACGGTTACAACTTTTTACTTTTATTGCTTTTGCAAACGGGCATTAGAAGACTAACCTAGCAGGTGCTTAATTTACTCCATTTCTTTTACCGATTTCCGATTTGCATTTATCACTCTGGAACTCACTTCACATACTTTTTTTTACATGCGAAAAGGAGACCCGGTAGCTCAGTGGGTTAAGCTCTGGCCTACTGATATAGCGGACCGGGTTCGAATGCCGCTTGAGGCGAGAATCTTTCCTACCGTAAACGGGGTTCCATTGCACATAGCCTTTCATTATCATAATCCCATCGTCTTGATACAACTGAAATACTGTTGAAAAGGACGTAAACTCACAAGTCATCCATCCATTTATCCATTTACATGCACAGTAAATATGCATATTATGGTTAGTTGAATAATGGTTGGAGATTTTTATCACTTTTCTCGCTTTGCAAGTTTAATTGCTTTCTCACCCGCAACATTGCTTCTTTTACTATTCAGTGGACCCCCTTACACCCTACTCATACTTCTGAACAAATGCTATATCTGGGTCAGTAAAACAGAGCTGCAAATCCTTCTAGCTTATTTCAGACATGGGTGCCAAGCTGTCTGGTATGAGCTCCCATCTTCCCGGGCATGAACTCCCATCTTCCCGCTCGTCCGTGAAAGCCGTTTTCCCCGTAGATCAATGTTTCTCGTCAAATTCGCTGAGTTTAGTTTGGGCGGAGCAAGGCTAGAATACCGTATTAATCCTAATAAACAACCCTGCTCTAATAAACGCCCCCTTCAATAATGTTATTATCTTGCAAGAAAACCTTGTTTGCTTCTCTAGATTAGGTAGAACTTTGATATAGGGTCCACTCTTGAAGGAAAGAGTTGCTCCTAGAAGAGCAAATTCTTTCCTTTAAGAGTTGAACCCCACCCCTACTGAGAAGGGAGCCAAAACTTTAGAGAATGTTCTTTAACCAAACTACTGTTTATTAGAGGTATTTTGCTGATTTATTACAATTTCGCACCCCCCCCCCCCCCCTCCCTCACTTCGTAAATTGCAACGGCCCCGGGACGTTAATATGATTTATACGGTATATACCTATTTACCGGCCAATTAACCTTGAATATTCATCTGTCTCTCACGGCAAGGTACTCTCTGCCAATGACGTCATCCAATGCTACATTGTGACGTAAGAAAGCGTGACGTTACGACTTGGCGCGTCTTTTCTCAGTTATTTGTCATTGTCGCGTAATTTTCGGAAGAGGTGGTGAAACAGCGATTTCATCGGCTTTTGGAATAAAATATCGTATCCATTTCTTTTCTGCTGATCACTTTTTATATTGTCTTGATGGAATCAGTTCCTGTCTGATTATATTCACCCCAAAACCAAACGAACTTCGGCAGCGTTAGTAGAAAAGAACGAAGCGGCAAATTTACATTTTGTTTTTATTAGACCCTGAAGTCCCATCTTCGACACCTTCAAATTTTTACGAGATATTCTTCATTCATTTAAGAGTCATCCTGCCAAATATTAAGGTGTCGCATGAGGGACTTCATATTTTTCAACTGACTTTTACATAAGCAAATATGAAAATATGACAGATTTCAGGCATTAGGGGGTCCAATTGGATAGAGCTGTATCACACCCAAAGCAATTCTGGTACATGTTTCATGGGTAATTGTGGAGACAAACTATTGTATAATATGAAAACGTACAAAACGAAACAAATTTCACTTATTGCTAAAATGGGAATTTACAGGGCCAAAATGTAGGATTCGTGAATTTAGCCCTTTCGATTTGGCCACTTTCAGGCCCTTTGTGAGAACTCCATCAGTTTTAACGTTTACAATACTGAACTTATATACAATGTATGCAAGTAGAATAGTTTATGTTGTTTTTTGGCAATTCATTTGCTAAAACTTGAAAATTAATTTCATGTGCCATGGGACTAAAATTGAGGATTTATCAGTTATAATTTAGTAAATTTGTTTATTTTTCATGAAGTTATTATTCTATTTTTATTGTTTTTATCCACTATATGAGAGAAAACTGAGAAATATCAAAAACAGTAATGTGCCCTTCACCTTCATGTATGACCTTGATTCCCTCACTTCATCTCTAGCAGCCATTAAAGCATAATTCTGTAACCTTCACCTCACTTTTGCCTCTAGCAACCATTATAAAACAATTATGTGACCTTGTCATTTGCAATGTTGTGAGCACGACTACCTCACTTAGTCTCCAGCAGCCATTAAAACTTAATGTGACCTTAACCTACACAATGCTGAGACCCTGACCTACCTCTTTCAGCTTCTACCACAGCTATTTTCTTTGCTTCTACCTCTTCTTGGAGAGTTTCAAGCTTTTGCTGAAGTAAAGTATAAAATAAAATAAATACAATGTATTATATTTGTTTCTGGTGTGCTTCTGAAAATACTCTGATTCTGGATTCCAGCTGACCAAAATTTAATGTCCATACCATTGCAAGGACAGTAACTCTATTATAGCTAAGAGTTAACCTACCTGTACTTTTAAAAATAAATAGATGATAGAATTAGCTAATCATGAGTTTCCACCTTAAAAGTTTTTCTCATAATGTACTCAAACCAGTAATACAAGATAAGTAAAAATATACTCTACATAATTACATTACTAAAACTCCTTACCATATAAAATGACAGAAAAGAACAGTTTATGGTTATCTTTGCCTACTTTTTTAATCATGCAGTATCTACTACAAGGCTACAACATTTGTCTTTTAATCTTTATCAGCTCGGTATTCCAAACATATATTTCTGGATGCTGTTGTGAAGTGTATACAAGCACTTTCTAAAAATTTCATGACATCGATATCACATGAGATGTTTACGTATTTTAAAATGATGTACTGATGTACAGTCAAACACATGATATTGCAGTGGATCTACATGTATTTATATAATTATAACCAAAACATAATATACAATTCTATTAAAGATGGTCACTCCTTGTATTTACAGGCTTACAAGTGGCTTTTCATGAAAAAGTAGGAAAAAAGTAGGAATCATTTCATGAAAAAAGTAGGAAAAAGTAGGAATCTTATGATAAAAATATTATTTATACAAACTTACCAATAAATCTCGTATATATTAAATCACTTAAACGCTGCAGAACAGTTCAGAAAATCTCCAGTCATAAGATATAAGGGCTGTTTAATTTCAGAAGGCTCTGAAATCTTACTGTTCATGCTGCTGTCAACCTGATTTTTTTTTTATTTATTAATCAAATAATTGAACATTTAAACAAACCATAAAACATAGTGAAAGAACTGTTCAATGTTGTTCCAGGGAGGTGGTAAGATGCTTGTATGAAAATGTTGCTTTAAACAAACATATAATGGTAGTTTAAATGATATAGAAGGACCTGAGTGTGATCTGTCAGGGCACAAGGAATGAGAGCAGTCAGAAATTCAATTTCAGAGTAGAATGGACAGCATCCCAATGTCATTCTGTGGAACATGCATTAGAATGAGTATACGATTAAAAACACCTTACTTTGTAAATTGATGAACAAGCACAACTACTGCAAGTTGAGAAAAAGCAGTAATTTCTACCTGTAGTCAGCCCCCGAAATGCTAGCATTTGAAAGTCTGAATGCCCATCAGAAGTTGTTTTGGCTTAAAAAAGAATGACTAAAATGATATCTATTCATGTATAAATGGGGGGTCTGGGGGCAGCCCCCCAGAAGCCCAAAACAATTTAGAAAATCACATTCTGACAGTGTTCCCCAGTGCCTCAAAATTAAGAGCTTGTGTCTGTGTCATGGAACTGCAGTTGTGAGTGCACAAGAATTTAGTAAAATGAACAAGAGGGCCAAGTGGCCCTGAATCGCTCACCTGAGCAAAAAAGTTAAAGGTCAAACTAGGGTCATAATTTGAACAAACCTGATAGTTTGCAACCATTTCCAAATGGTTCTGAAGAAGAAGATTTTTGAATGTTTTTCTATGTATTGCTATGGTTCAAACCCTGGAGCCCCTGGGGCAGGGCCATTTTGGACCCTGTGGCCATCATTTGAATAATCTTGGTAAAGGACCACTAGGCAATGCTAAAAGCTAAATTTCAAGCCTCTGAGCCAAGTGGTTCTGAAGCAGAAGACTTCTGAATATTTTTCTATGTATATCTATGGTTCAGACCCAGGACCCCTTGGGGCAGGGCCATTTTTGACCCTGGCACCATCATTTGAACAAACTTGGTAAGGGACCACTAGGCAATGCATCATACAAAATTTCAAGCATCTGCACTAAGGGGTTCTGGAGAAGAAGGTTTTTAAGTACATTTTAATTTCGAACCCAAGACTGCCTGCCCCAGGGCCGTTTTGGATCCCAGGGCCACCATTTACATAAACTTCGTAGGAGTTCACCAGGCAATGCATCATACCAAATTTCAAGCATCTGAGCCAAGTGGTTCTGAAGAAGAAGACTTTTTAATAGTTTCCTAAGTATTTCAATGGCTCAAACTCAGGACTCCCTGCCGCAGGGCCATTTTGGACAATGTGGCCATCATTTGAACAAACTTGATAAAGGACAACAAGGCAATGCATCATACCAATCTTCAAGCATCTGAGCCAAGTGGTTCTGAAGAAGAAGATTTTTGAATATTTTTCTATGTAGTTCTATGCTTCAAACCCAGGACCCCCTGGGGCGGGGCCATTTTAGACCCTGGGGTCATCATTTGAACAAACTTGGTAAAAGACTACTAGGCAAAGCTACATACCAAATTTCAAGCATCCGAGCCAAGTGGTTCTGAAGAAGATTTTTTAAATATTTTTCTATATATTTCTATGGTTCAAACCTAGGACTCCCAGTCGCAGGGCCATTTTGGACCCTGGGGCCACCATTTAAACAAACTTGGTAAAGGACTACTAGGCAATGCTACATACCAAATTTCAAGCATATGAACCTTGCGGTTCTGAAGAAGAAGATTTTTTAATATTTTTCTATGTGTTTCTATGGTTCAAACCTGGGACTCCCTGCCCCGGGGCCATTTTGGACCCTGGGGTGCCCATTTGAACAAACTTCGTAGAGGACCACTAGGCAATGTTACATACCAAATTTCAAGCATCTGAGGCAAGCAGTTCTGGTGAAGAAGATATTTAAGTATTTTTTAGTTTCAAACCCAAGACCCCCCTGCCCCAGGGCCATTTTGGACCCTGGGGCCACCATTTGAACAAACTTGGTAGAAGACCACTAGGCAATGCTACATACCAAATTTCAAGCATCTGAGCCAAGCAGTTCTGGAGAAGAAGATTTTTAAGTAATTTTTAGTTTCCAACCCAAGACCCCTGGCCCAGGGCCATTTGGGACCCTGGGGCCACCATTTGAACAAACTTGGTAGAGGACCACTAGGCAATGCTAAATACCAAATTTCAAGCATCTGAGCCAAGCAGTTCTGGAGAAGAAGATTTTTAAGTATATTTTAGTTTTGAACCCAAGACCCCCTGCCCCAGGGCCATTTTGGACCCTGGGGCCACCATTTGAACAAACTTGGTAGAGGACCACTAGACAATGCTTCATACCAAATATCAAAGCCCTAGGCCTAGCGGTTTCAGAGAAGATGTCATTTAAAGCAAATTGTTGACGACGCACGACGGACGACGGACGACGGACACTGGGTGATCACAATAGCTCACCCTGAGCCTATGGCTCAGGTGAGCTAAAAAGTAAGGCTGATCATTGTTTATCATGGTTACACAGCCATGCTTATAATTTAGCTGTGACTGGCAATGGTTAAAGTACAGCAAAGAACCATATCTTAAGGCTCATGGAGCAGTTGCTGATCCTAGGCTGAGAAAGGCCACTGATACAAAATCTACTATAAGGCATTTCCAAACACTTACTTTATTATTCTTGTTGTGTCGTTAATTTCAAAACTGACGTCCTTATCAGAAGCCATAGCGTCTTTTGGCAGCAAGTGATTTTGGAACGGAAAGCATTTCACTGCATTTCCAAAACAATTTAGAAAATCATATTCTGACGGTGCTCCCCAGTGCCTCAAAATTAAGAGCTTGCTTCCTAGCTCCCTGATAATAATTGCTGGTGCTCCCCAGCTCCCTGAAAATAAATGGCCATTCTCCCCAGCTACCCAAAACCCTTGGGAGGGCCCCATCATTCACATTAAGCAACATGCATGTTCAAAATGTTCAACACATTTCCAGAAAGGCACCACTGCATAAGAGATCAAAAGTAGCATATTCAAGGACTGTAAGAAACTCATCAACAGAATATGCCATCAGTCCTTATATCATGTAGCATGTTTCATTCTGCAACAGACTAAAATATTTTGAAATATACATTTTTTATTTTCATTTTCATTCAAAAAGGAGGAATAGTAGGAATATTTTTTAAAAAAGTAGGAAAAAAGTAAGAACAGGGCAAAAAAGTAGGAAAAGTAGGAAAAAGTAGGACTACTTGTAAGCCTGTATTTAATAGATTAATCAATATGAAAATAAGTATCATTTAGCCCGAGTGTCATTAGCATTATCTTGAATATCATTCATTATGAGTTTCATGGAATATACCGTCACTGGTCCCTAAGTAAAGCTATGTTGTCATATAAAAAAAGAAATCAGTAATTATTATAATACATGTATAACACTGAATGTGGTTAGGAATGAGCAGCAAAAAAAGCAACATGTTGTTATCATTCTATACTTATAAATTCAGTTGACTTTCATTACCTCAAAAAATGGTATTTCAAACGAACCTCTTATGTAGGGCTTCTACATTTACATGGATAAACAGTACCGGTTCGTGTATATGTGATAAACGTTTACAAAATTCACAATTGGTTAAACCGAACATGAACACATGGTAGACTACCAACACGCTGTAATATCTTACAAAGTCGTGTATTTTTTACCCCCCACCCCAGCAGAACATATCCATGGCTGCAATAGCGGGTGATCTTGTACAGTCTTAACGTACTTGACGGCGTCCTCGGAAAATCTAAATCTTTATTTTCTAAATTCTGTGTACTCTATGCAAATCAATGACATGTACATGTCATGACAGAAAATTGTTACGTCATAATAGGCAGCTAATTTTATAAGGTGCACATCAAAGGCAAAGTAATCTTTGCCAACAACAAGTGTTGCGCAACTGAAAAATTAGGACTAGTTCTACCTGTATTTCTCATGAAAAGCTTACAAGGAAGGTGAGATAATTGCAGCTTGTAACATTGACAGTAATAATCAATTAACGGGAGAATTATGTCCCATGTTTTATATATCTAATCTGTAATTATCAAATATGGTCGGAAAATAATTGCTGTCATTGGAAGTTGGTCAATAGTAAATACGTTTTTTTAATAATGTTGGTTACTTTTATCTTTGAGTTGACCCCCTAAAATGACAGTGCATGATTGGCTTATACATTGTGGTAACATAAAAAGGTATGGGGGAGCATCTCATAGATGTCTGATGCTAAGAATAAAATTGCAACCGTAATTGTCGTTTAAACAGAATCATTTTGTTTTCTAACACTTCTGTAAACATTTACAATATTTTGTAAAGATAGAAGCCCTACTCTTATGTCCCAAAGAATATAATTTGGAAACAGTTCCTATTTTTCTTTACACTTAAACTCTTATTATCCCAACCTACTGGTATCCAAAAGTAGATTTTCTGGGACCAGAAAATTTACTTTGAGAGATAAATAATTTGGGGTGAATGACTTTGAGACAATGAGAGTTGACTGTACAGATATCATTACATGTACAATAAATGTTTTAAAGTTATCTCTGTAGTGTAATTTCCCTCAACCTAAAAAGCTCAAACAGCTACCAGTCACCTTAGAGAACACACAGAAATTAATCATACATAAGAGCTCCAGATATGAGGGGGTATTGAGGATAACTAAAAGATATTTTTTCTTATTTCTAAATGAAAACATATGTTGTGACCCCTCATTAGAACCGTCTCGACAAGACGGTTCTATTGATGGGTCACAAAATATGTTTTATATGAAGAAATACGCATAGTTATCCCTAAATTATCCCTGTTACCCCTTCCTATCTGGAGCACTGAATATATCCAAATCAACATCAAAGCTGTTATACAGCTCATAACATACACTTTTCACTCTAATAAACAAGCATAAATCAACATTGATTTTTTACATCTTTCATTCCTTCTTTCTTTCAGACAAAAGATTCCAAGCTATTCTGAAATTAAAAATTATTATGATATTGATGTTTAAATTCAATTATTGACATTCTATGGTATGAAGTAAAATTCGGTTTTACTCTTTAAGATTTTATTTATAAGAATCCTTTACATAAATTCAATTACTGACAGTCTGAAGTATGAAGTAAAATCATGTATTAAAATTGTTTTATAAGCATCCTTAATAGAAATTCAAATACTGACAGTCCATACTATGAAGTAAAACAAGAGGGCCATGAGGCCCTGAATCGCTCACCTGAACAATTGGCAAGGTGGCTTTTACTTATCATGTCTGAAATTGTCAAAATATGAGTTTTGGGTCAAAAGTCAAAGAATGACCATGACCACTTGTACTCATAAATCTTCATGTACTCATTAAGACAACCATATATACCATTTTTAGGCCAAAATCTTCAAAACTTTCCATAAAATCTTATGTTCTAGCATTTTCCCATATTTGACCATGCCGCAAAAAAGGTCAAGGTAAACCCAAGGTCACCATTTGAACACTCTTGGTGGTACTCTAGTACTCCATGCTATTTACCAAGTTTCAAGGCCATAGGTGTATTGGTTCTGGAGAAGAAAAAATATTAAAGATTTATACCATAAGTGGTAATGGCGGCCAAGTTGGTCATGTGACCTGGACCGTTTGAACAAATTTTTCATTCAATCAACCCCTGGAGGCTCTATATGAAATGTGTTCACAATTGGCCCTTTGGCTTTTGAGGAAATGGTTGAAAATGTCAAAATATGAGCGATCTGGATCAAAGGTAAAAAAATGACCTTGACCTCTTGTACTCATAATTCTTCATGAACTCATTAAGACAACTGTATATACCAATTTTTTAGGCCAAAATCTTCAAAACTTTCCATGAAATCTTATGTTCTACCATTTTCCCATATTTGACCTTGCTGTAAAAGGTCAAGGTCAACACAAGGTTATCATTTGAACAATCTTGATAGTACTCAAGTACCCAATGCTACATACAAAGTCTCAAGGCCATCGGTCAACTGGTTCTGGAGAAGAAGATTTATAAAGGTATTTACCATATATGGGTATGGCGGCCATGTTGGTCATGTGTCCAGGAGCGTTAGAAAATTTTTTCATTCCCTCAACCCCTCGAGGCTCTATATGAAATTTGGTTTCAATTGGCCCAGTGGTTTTAGAGCAGATTCTTTGAAATTGTCAAAATTTGAGATTTCTGGGTCAAAGGTCAAAGAATGACCTTGACCTCTTGTACTCACATATCTTCATGTACTCATTAAGATGATTGTATATACCAATTTTTAGGCCAAAATCTTCAAAACTTACCATGAAATCTCATGTGCTAGCATTTTCCGATATTTGACCTTGCCGTAAAAAAGGGCAAGGTCAACCCAGGGTCATAATTTGAACAATCTTGATAGTACTTGAGTACTCAATGCTACATACCGAGTTTCAAGGCCATCGGTCTACTGGTTCTGGAGAAGAAGATTTTTAAAGGTTTTTACCATATATGGGCGTGGTGCCCATGTTGGTCATGTGACCTGGACCGTATGAACAAATTTTCTTTCCCTCAACCCCTGGAGGATCTATATGCAATTTAATTACAATTGGCCTAGTTGTTTTTGAGGAGATTGTTTGATATTGTCAAAATATGAGAGTTCTGGGTCAAAGGTCAAAGAATGACCTTGACCTCTTGAACTCATAAATCTTCATGTAGTCATTAAGATGACTGTATGTACCAATTTTTAGGCCAAAATCTTCAACAGTTTCCAAGATATCTTATGTTGCAGCATTTTGCCATATAAAAGCATAAGGAAGCAAATTTGACCTTACCGTAAAAAAGGTCAAGGTCAACCCAAGGTCATAATTTGAACAATCTTGGTAGTACTTGTGTACCCAATGCTACATACCAAGTTTGAAGGCCATCGCCCTATTGGTTCTGGAGAAGAAGATTTTTTCAGGTTTTTACCATATATGGGCATGGCGGCCATGTTGGTCATGTGACCAGGACGGTTTGAACAACTTTTCGTTCCTAAGGGCCCAGGAGGCTGTATATGAAATTTGGTTACAATCGGCCCAGCGGTTTCAGAGGAGAAGTTGTTTGAAAGTGTGGACGGACGACGGACGGACGACGGACGACGGAGCCTTACCATCCTATAAGCTCCCCCGGAGCCGCTGGCTCAGGTGAGCTAATTATGTATTAAAGAAGTTTTATATGCATCTCTGATAGAACAAAACAATGAATATACCCCAGTATGGAGATAAAGATCAAGAACAGTTACAGCAATTAGTTAGATAAGAGTTAAATCTCTTTTTCTGTCCCTTCTAAACAAGTTGTCACATGGTATTGAACTTATTTACTCTCTTCCCAATGCAAAACAGTAATTGAATAGTTTTGCACCACTCCCTTTCGTTGGAAGGGTGTTACACTTCTTGTTCAGTACCACATTTTATTGAAAAAGTGAACAATTTACACTTTCAAGAGTAAAATTATTAATTGTGTGATTTGCCTAAATTTTGGGGCATCAAAAAGAACAAGGCATCGCAGGCGATACAAATCCCCTCACACAAGACTACTTGCTCGAGATATTGTCATATCCTACATTTGTGTGAAGTTATGTCAAAATCCGCTGAGAAATGTAGGCCCTAGAGCGATGACAAAGTTTTTCTAAAAATAGCCACAGTGACCTTGACCTTGGGCACAGCACCTTGAGAGTCAAACTTGCTCAACATATTGTCATGCCCTACATTTGTGTGAAGTTATTTCAAAATCCGTAGAAAAATATAGGCACTAGAGCCCTGACAAAGTTTTTCTTAAAATAGCCACAATGACCTTGACCTTGGGCGCAGCACCCTGAAAGTCGAACTTGCTCGAGATATTGTCATGCCCTACACTTGTGTGAAGTAATTTCAAAATCCGTTGAGAAATGTAGGCGCTAGAGGGCTGACAAAGTTTTTCTGAAAATAGCTACAGTGACCTTGACCTTGGGCGCAGCACCCTGAAAGTCGAACTTGCTCGAGATATTGTCATGCCCTATATTTGTGTGAAGTAATTTCAAAATCCATTGAGAAATGTAGGCGCTAGAGGGCTGACAAAGTTTTTCTAAAAATAGCTACAGTGACCTTGACCTTGGGCGCAGCACCCTGAAAGTCGAACTTGCTCGAGATATTGTCATGCCCTACATTTGTGTGAAGTTATTTCAAAATCCGTTCAGAAATGTAGGCACTAGAGCGCTGACAAAGTTTTTCTAAAAATAGCCACAGTGACCTTGACCTTGGGCACAGTACCCTGAAAGTCAAACTTGCTCGAGATATTGTCATGCCCTACATTTGTGTGAAGTTATTTCAAAATCCATTGAGAAATATTGGCACTAGAGTGCTGACAAAGTTTTTCAAAAAATAGCCACAGTGACCTTGACCTTGGGCGCAGCACCCTGAAAGTCGAACTTGCTCGAGATATTGTCATGCCCTACACTTGTGTGAAGTTATTTCAAAATCCATTGAGATATGTAGGCGCTTAGAGCGCTGACAAAGTTTTTCTAAAAATAGCCACAGTGACCTTGACCTTGGGCGCAGCACCCTGAAAGTCGAACTTGCTCAAGATATTGTCATGCCCTACACTTGTGTGAAGTTATTTCAAAATCCATTGAGAAATGAAGGCGCTTGAGCGCTGACAAAGTTTTTCTAAAAATAGCCACAGTGACCTTGACCTTGGGCGCAGCACCCTGAAAGTCGCCCTTGCTCGAGATATTGTCATGCCCTACACTTGTGTGAAGTTATTTCAAAATCCATTGAGAAATGAAGGCGCTAGAGCGCTGACAAAGTTTTTCTAAAAATAGCCACAGTGACCTTGACCTTGGGCGCAGCACCCTGAAAGTCGAACTTGCTCGAGATATTGTCATGCCCTACACTTGTGTGAAGTTATTTCAAAATCCATTAAGAAATGAAGGCGCTAGAGCGCTGACAAAGTTTTTCTAAAAATAGCCACAGTGACCTTGACCTTGGGCGCAGCACCCTGAAAGTCGAACTTGCTCGAGATATTGTCATGCCCTACACTTGTGTGAAGTTACTTCAAAATCCATTGAGAAATGAAGGCGCTAGAGCGCTGACAAAGTTTTTCTAAAAATAGCCACAGTGACCTTGACCTTGGGCGCAGCATCCTGAAAGTCGAACTTGCTCGAGATATTGTCATGCCCTACACTTGTGTGAAGTTATTTCAAAATCTGTTGAGAAATGAAGGCGCTAGAGCGCTGACAAAAGGTGAACATACGTACGTACGTACGTACGTACGTACGTACTTACGTACGGGACAAAACCTATATCCCCTCACCACTTCGTGGTGTGAGGGGATAATTAATTTTCCATTTGGGACATATTGAAAATTAAAACTTTTAGGTGTCCAAAAAACTTACTCCCAATACCGAATCATGATTCTCAGTTAAAGTGTCCCGATATTTAAGGAAATTACAACTAGAAAATGTGTTTATGAAACACTATGCCCCCAACCATATGCTTGCCTCTAAAGAAGGTTCATCCAATAATGCTTGTACCTTTATACCATAGGCTTCAATGTATTAAGTCGAAAAAGGGGCTTAACTCAGTCAAAAATTTACGAATTGTTTTCGAAAGTTAATCAGGTCATCTACACCTTGGGCAATATCAACCTGCAAAAATCATGATCCTAGCATCAGGGGTTCTCCAGATATTTTGTTCACAAGGTTCCATAGGCTTTTAATGCACTAAGTTGAAAAAGGGGCATAACTCAATCAAAAATTCACGATTTTTTTTTTCAAAAGTTAATCAGGTCACCTACACCATATCTTCCTGCAAAAAATCATGCTCCTAGCATCAGGGGTTCTTGAGATATTTTGTTCACAAGGTTCCATAGGCTTACAAGTTGAAAAGGGGGCATAACTCGGTCAAAACTTCACAAATTTGTTTCAAAACTTAATCAGATCATCTACACCTTGGGCATTGTCATCCTGCAAAACCTCATGATCCTAGCATCAGGGTTCTTGAGATATTTTGTTCACAAGGTTCCACAGGCTAAGTCGAAAAAGGGGGATAACTCTGAAAATATGTGACCCACGGAAAAAAACAACAACACGTGTTCGCTTATTTTTCATACAGATCATGTGTTTAAAGTTTCAAGTTCCTAGCTCTTACAGCTCTTGACTGGATGTAAAGGTACCTTTGTACCATAGGCTTCAATGCATTACATCGATAAAGGTGATATATCAATCAATAATTTACGAATTTTTGTTTTTGAAAGTTAATCAGGACATCTACACCTTAAGGAGTAACTTCCTGCAAAATATCATGATCCTAGCATCAGGGGTTCTTGAGATATTTTGTTCACAAGGTTCCATAGGCTTACAATGCACTAAGTCGAAAAAGGGGCATAACTCGATCAACAAGAATTTAAGAAATATGCTCAAAAGTAAATCAGTTCATCTACATCTTGGTCTGTAACTGTATGCCAAATATAAATGTGCTAGCTTAAGCGGTTCTTCAGATATTTTGTTCACAAGGTTATTCCTATATAAAATGCCTAAGGCCTGAAAGGGGACTAACTCAACCAAAAAATTACGATATATGCTCAAAAGTTAATCAGTTCATCTACACCTTAGTCCAAACCAGCATGCTAAATTTAAGGACCCTAGCTTATGAGTTTCTTTAGATATTTTGTTCACAAGGTTGTTCCTATACAAATGCCTATGTCCGAAAAAGGGGAATAACTCAACTGAGAATTATTGAAATAGGCTCAAAAGTTAATCAGTTCATTTAACCCTTAGTCTGTAACTGTATACCAAATATCAGGATCCTAGCTTAAGGGGTTTTTCAGATATTTTGTTCACAAGGTTCCATAGGCTTACAATGCACTAAGCTGAAAAAGGGGCATAACTCGGTCAAAAATTTATAAAAAATTTTCACAAGTTAATCAGGTCTTCTACACCTTGGGCAATGTTATCCTGCAAAAAATCATGATCATAGCAGCAGGGGTTCTCAAGATATTTTGTTCACAAGGTTCCATAGGCTAAGTCGAAAAAGGGGCATAACTCTGGAAATATGTGTTCGGTGGAAAAAAGAAAAAATACATGTCCGCTTATTTTTCATGTACATACCACATATGAAATTTCAAGATCCTAGCATCAGCGGTTCTTGAGTTTCCTATCTGCCATAAAGCGTTACAGACGGACGGACATACGGACAGACGGACAGAGGGATGGACAGGCCCAAACCAAGATGCCCCCTCAACTTCCCCGAAGTTGGGGGCATAATAAATCGCAAAATTTTCACTAACGCAACAATGTGATTTACATGTATGTGTTTATTTCGTAGGCCTGTAATGGTATTGTTATGAAAACTAGTTCACCATCAAAGAAATCCATATCAATTCCAACATGTGCCTAGCTCCCACCATACTAAACACATCAAAAAAAGTTCTGCACAGTGTGAAATGGCAACCTTTTCTTGCTTAGTATCTTCTAATGCTAGCCATGAGGTCTCATTTTCTGCTTCATATTCAACCTTGACCTCAACAGCTTCATTTTCAACTTCACCATGGGTAATGACCTCATCTTCAACTTCTTCATTTTGAATCTCTTGTTGTTCATCCTTGTATACCAAGATATATACAATATATATTCAATTCTTCTAATTTTTATTATGATCCCTGTTCTATCTTATCTTCTGCAAAACAGCGAAAAGGCAAGTTTTTGCACATTAAGACAAAATCTAAAGGCCGCCACAACCAATGCAAGCATTGAGCACTTAAATCACCAAAAATGAAAATTTGCAAACACCATAGCTGAGCTGAATCATCTGGATCTACCCTGTTTAATGTTTTGTGCTATTTTGATTTTGCAGATGTAAATTTCTTGTCTGCTTATTTTTTGGAGATTTAGTGTTAGTAATAAATGACAGTTCCTCTTATTGTAAAAAAAAATGGTGGAGGGTCTGTTCTCATTAAGCAATTAATTTGTACCTTGGATCATTATAAGAAAATAAGGAAAACTGTAAGCCATTCAGACAGACAGAAAAGAAAGACCAAGAAAAAGTATGATATAAATACAAACTATATATATGATATAAATACAAATATAAATACAAACTAACAACTTGTGGATGAATATAGTGTAATTATTTTAAAAGAGACTAAAATAGTTTTTTTGCAACAAAAATTAAGATAAGACAGCTGAGATTGAAAATACAAAATACCTTTGGATAAGGCACCAAAAGCCACATACCATGGTAATTTGATTATAAGACAGGTATATCCCCTTGACCAGGGCTACAGAAATTTTGAAATCCAAACCGGTCCGGACGGCCGATGACGTCATATGAATCCAAAATAGACACGAAAACTAATGACTACACTGTGTATTCCACAATCCAAAAAAAGTCACGAAAACTAATGACTATACTGGAGCGCCGTTATAACGCGGATATCATAGCTGAAGTAGCCATTTAGTCCACATGTTCTTACTTATCGTGAAAAATGCGCTTTTAAAGCGCAGAGACCAGACCAAAAGTGAAAGTACACAATCGGACATCCTCACCGATCTTCAGTTACGGAATTGGCCGAAGTATTACGATTGACGTATTTTACTGTATTCGAGTTAATTCCCTTGAAGTATGAAATATACTTGCAAAAAGGTACCTTCGGACGAAAAAAAAAATTCTGCGCGAGAGATGACGTCGGCTAAAAAAAACAACCTGACCAGACTGCACATAATCAAGGCCGGTTTAAATTTTCTTTTTGCTAGTCAAATTCTTCCCTTATGCTATCTTTGAAAGTATACAATAGTCAGTAACCTTACGTTGCACAGCCTTCTTCCGTGCATCGGCACGTGTATGTGTGGAAAACCTTCGCCGCTGGCCAAAATTGTGACACGTGCTAATTATCGAAGATTTCTAGTTCACACCTTGGCAAGACAATCGACACTTTGTTTATCTGTGATAAGTTTTGATAGCAGTGCGTGATTATTGGATTAATAATAAACAAACAAATGACACATGGCTAAAATCCAGGTAATCATGTCATCATACATCGCAAATCGTATCTTTCGGACCGAAAAAAATGTGCCTTATGCCAACTGAATCGTTTTTTCGAACTCAAAATCTGTCCGGACCGACAAAAAATCGGATTTCTGTAGCCCTGCCCTTGACTGACTCAAAAATATCTAAATCAGTCTTGTGTCATTCTGCTATATGATGGGTGTTCCCCCTCCCCCACCCCCCTCCCAAACAATATCAGAAAAATTCAGATCTGGCTTAAAAAATGGATCTGGATTTTTTTTTTAGGAGATCTCGAAGGAAACCCCATTCCCCTTGTCTTAAAACCAAAACAATAACATGAATCTCAAAAGAGCAAAAGCGGTAAGAGTATGAGGTAGGACTGAGACATACATAAATTAAAATCCTTGTTTCTTTGACAGCAGTGAATACATAAAGCCTATGATGGACTGATAGTATAGTGTAGTAAAAGTTATGTTTAAAGTAAAAGTTATGTTTAAAGTTAAGATGAAACTAAATTTGAAAAATGAAACAAGCATTAAAAAGCTGAATCCAAATTAAGATTCTACCCTGTGAAGCTTAAGATCAGCTAATATTATGGGGTTGATAACTAAAATTTGTTATACCCTAAAACTTCTAATCATTGGGACAGATAGGTCTGAGCAAACAGTATAGACCCTGATCAGACTGCTCCTAAGGAGCAGTCTGTTCAGGGCCTAGGCTATTTACCAGTCCATTTCATCTTTTGGATTCATTACTGTATTGTAAAACCAAACTGTTCCACTTTAGGGACAATTACGGTAATTATTTTAGATGTCCCAATTTTTAGAACTTTTATGGTAAAGCTGCCACCCACAAAGCCATGGTACACTTACTCTTCCATTTTCTTCTAATTTCTAATAATGATAAAAACAGAACAAAAATCAACGAATCAGATTTCTAACAATGATCACATAGCATAAAATCAACCAATCAGATTTCTTAAAACTCAAAATCTCAGAACTATGAAGCAAGCTCATGAATAAGCCAATGGTGTTTCTTACCTAAGGTGAAATAAAAATAACCAATCACAACAAAGAAGCTGGCCCATAAATGAGCTAATATCAAAAAGCTGTATGGTGACTAGTCTTTCCCACCTATATATTTTAAATAAATTGGCTGAATTTGTATCTGGATGTCCATTATTTGTAAAAGGATATCTGATAGTGAGAGTAACAAATGAGAAAGTGAATCTGATAATTCAACAAAATATCAAAATTTGAGCCATTATAATCTTAGTCTATATTGTATGTGAAAAGTGCATTAAAATGGGGGCATGGGGGCTGTATTGGAAATTGTCATTCGGGGAGGTAAATCTTCATTTTTATGGTTGAAAATTGCATTTTACACAGGAAAATGAGGTATAAAATGAAATTTCTAACCATAAAACCGACAATTTACCTCCCCAAATGACAACTCTGAGTACAATTATCCCCTAACTGTTGGCGGGCTGATCAAGAAATATTAGTTCACAACAGTGCAGCCGGAGTGGATTTCTTATCTGCCTGTCAACACGTGTTAATCAGCAATAATTTACCACTAAGGAAAAATGATTTCGATTCTAACATTGAAAAGAATGAAAATGCAAGGACATTGCCATGTTTTCCTATGGACTATGCTATCCCTTCCACAACAATCCCCAACATCTAGACAGACCTAGATTTTTTGGGTTGTTTTAACATAGTCATATAATTATGGTAATTAGATTTGTCAAAGCTAACTGAAAAGAATAAAGTAATTTAAACATTAACTAACTACAACAAATATACCAAACAACAACTTTTTACCTTAAAATCTATTTTAAATCGAACACGAATCTGAAACAAATTCCAGTTTTGAAGTCACATAATTATATTAGTAAGACTGAAATCAAATCATTGTTAGATCTACATCTAAGAAAAAATCAAATCATTGTTAGATCTACATCTAAGAAAAAATCAAATCATTGTTAGGTCTACATTTTAGAAAAAAAAAAAAATCAAATTATTTGTCAGATCTATATTTAAGGAAAAAGCAGGCTAGCTGCTCACATACCCCACCCACTTCCAATCATTGAAATTATTAAATGATATCAGCATCAGTTGTATAACTGAGCATGCAAGTGAATTTGATTTTGAAATATTTTGTATATCTTCTACTGTCCCCTAATATATATGTAAGTCACTGTTCAAATCTTAAAATTATTCTTTATAAATCATATAAAATCATCAGTTTGTGGGTTGCAATATAGAGTGAAACTTCAATGTCTCAACCTCTGATAACGCATTCACCATGGTTAGCAAGAACTTATTCCTGAGCCCCTTGAATACTGTATTTGAAACTGTGACATATTAAACAGTCATATTAGGAAGACTGTGACATATCAACAGACATATTAGGGAAACCTTGACATACTTAACAGCCACAACAGGGAAATTGTGACATACTCAACAACCATATTAGGGAAACTGTGACATACTCAACAGACATATTAGGGAAACTGTGACATTCTCAACATTTAGATTAGGGAAATTGTGACATATTAAATGACCTTATTAATGAAACTGTAACATATTAACAGCTATATTAGGGAGACTATGATATATGCAATAGCCATATTAGGGAAATTGTGGCATACTACACAGCCATATTAGGAAAATTGTGACATTCTCAGAAGCCATATTAGGGAAATTGTGGCATACTACACAGCCATATTAGGAAAATTGTGACATTCTCAGAAGCCATATTAGGGAAATTGTGGCATACTACACAGCCATATTAGGAAAATTGTGACATTCTCAGAAGCCATATTAGGGAAATTGTGACATTCTACACAGCCATATTAGGGAAATTGTATCAAACTCAACAGCCATATTAGGGAAACTGAATGTGACATACTCAAATGCCATATTTGGAAAATTGTGACATACTCAACAGCCATATTAGGGAAACTGTATTTGACATATTCTAATGCCATAATAGAAATATTTTGATATACTCAACAGCCATATTAGGCAAATTGTGACATATTACTCAACAGCCATATAAGGGAAACTGTGATATTCTCAACAGCCATATACTGGAAATTGTGACATACTCAACAGCCATATTAGGGAAATTAAGACATACTCAACAAGCATATTAGGGAAACTGTGACATACTCCACAGCCATATTAGGGAAAAGCTTTGACCTTCTCAAAAGCCATATTAAGGCAACTGTGACATACTCAACAGCCACAACAGGAAACTGTGACATACTCAAAAGACATATTTGGAAAATTGTGTGTGACATACTCAACAGCCATTTATAGGGAATGTATTAATTGTGCATTGATAGTTATGGGGGGGGGGGGGGGGGGGGGGGGGGGGGAATATATTATATGCAAATTCTCACAAAACCAACCTGTGTTTCGGAATGCTTGTTGTTGAATCTTTTCTGATGTAATTCCGTGTCAAACTGGCTTTCTGTGAGATTAATCTCCATCCTGGTAAGCTTTTGACGCAATTCCTTAATTTTGTCATCGCGGACTGTTATCTCGTTTTGAAGAGTACTAGTGTGACTTTCGTTGTCCTGAGCGCTTTTCTGTTAGTAAATAGGTTAGAGAAGCAACAAAAACAAAATGTTAGAACTACTGGAGTTTGTATGGTAAAAATTCTAAGTATTGGTACAGATAGGTCTGAGCAGACAGTAAAGACCCATATCACACTGGTCCTAAAGGAGCAGTCTGATCAGGCTCTACACTGTTTCCAATTCCACCTGCATCATTTGGATGCATAGCTGCATTGTAAAACTGAAATTTTCCAATTTTAGGAAAATGACAGTAATTATTTTAGAAGTCCCAATTTCTAGAACTTTTATGATACATGATGGGCTAAATGGTCTGAACACTTGCCGTTAGCATTTTTGCAATAAACTCCTTTCTAAAATATGAAACAATAGATGTTATGCTATGGTGGCCTCTAAAGGGACTGATTCAGAAAATTACAAATGCTACAAGATGGATGGGTGACTTGCAATTTTGTCTCCTTTTCAACAGTGTTTCAGTCATATCAGGACAATGGGAGGGTGATAATGAAAGGCTTTGTGCAATGAAACCCCATTCACAGTTGAAAAGATTTCTGCCTGAAGTGGGACTCGAACCCGGGACCTAGGTCAGCAGGCAGCACTCAACCCTCTACTGAGCTGCCAGGGCATCTACAAACTCTAGAAGCAATGAATGGATGAATGACTTGCAATTTTACGTCCTTTATCAACAGTATTTCAGTTATATCAGGACAATGGGAGAATGATAATGAAAGGCTGTGTGCAGTGGAACCCCATTTACGGTAGGAAAGATTCTCGCCTCAAAAGGGGCTCAAACCCGGACCGCTAGATCAGTAGGCCAGCACTTAACCCTTTACTGAGCTGCCCGGGCATCTATAAACTCTAGAAGCAACTCTGTATTATACGGTCTGGGGACCATTGGCAGTTAATAAGCTGACAGCAGTCAAATCTATATTATTACAACAGTGCTCCAGATAACAAGAGGTAACAGGGATAATTTAGCGATTCTTCCTTATTTCTTTAATTTCTTTATGAAAACATTATGTTGCAGCCCCTCATTAGAACCATCTAAATGAGGAAGTTCTAATGACAGGTCACAACTAAGGGTTTTATGGCAAAGTATGGAAATCCCTAAATCATTCCCATTACCCTATATTTATTAGAAATTTCTTGACAACATATATATATTAGTCAAAGGATTGGACGTAGGCTAGGCCTATATTTGTCCTAAGGAGAGGACAAATATAGGCCTAGCCTACATCCAATCCTTTGACTCATATATATACGTTGTCAAGAAATTTCTAATAAATAAATCAATTCCCATTACCCCTTCTTATCTGAGCACTTCTATGAGGGCAAGTCAAAAAGTAACCAGCCTTTCCCTTGTATCAGAGGGTGTTTATAACATACAATATCTTAACAATGACTGAACCACAAAATCTGAAAATTGTGGCCCTTCTTGTCACTGAGAAATCATTCAGGCTGACATAATTTTAACTTGCCCTCCTAATTCACACAAAAATGATATGTTAAAACTATGTAGCTCTGATATTAGTATAAGCTAGTGAGAATTCTGTTAAAATTTAGTTTTACTTCACATTTATTTATCTAAAAAGGCAATTCTACAATTAGTTAAAATAAAAATTTCTATGATATTAATAAGAATTCCATGGAACAGTGTGTCTTGCCTGTATGCACATTGTCACAAAACAGAGCTAAACAGGAAAAAAACATCTCAGGAAGTTTATGCCAACAACGTCAACAATGCTGAAAAAGCAATACCTATGCTTCGCTTCTGCTACTCACAAGGGAGACAATAAAATGAAAAAAAAAAAAAAAAATAGGAAAGAAAATGCAACTAAATATTTGGACATAACTGCATAGGAAAATAGGAAAACAGTGCAGACCCAGATTAGAATGATCATGATCTACACAACTTATCATATCTAAGGTATGTGAGTAAACATCCAGGGGTTGTATTTATACAAGAGGTCCATGATGGACCTACATCGCTCACCTGAGTTATGATGAAATAACAGGGAAGATCATCTATTTGATGATGGTTCAACTGGAGCAGTTTTGCACTTTCTAATCTAAGTTACAAAGTTTCATGAAGATTGGATCAAAACTGTGTCCTCTAGAGTGTACACAATGTTTTTCTAAGATCTGACCTGGCGATCTAGTTTTTGATCAGACATTATTCAGTTTCAAACTTGGCCTACATTTCATGTAGATAAACATTCTGACAAATTTTCGTGAAGATTCAATGCAAAACAAGCAAATTCGATGAATTTATATCCCCCGCCGAAGTGGCCTTGATTTGTTTATTATTATGATTTTTTTAAGTTTCATAATTATAATTTTGTTGCATAAGTTAGGCATAAGCTGAAGCTATTCTTAAACACTTGCCTCAGCATCACTGCACTATGATGATACATTTTTTAATTCAGTTTCAAGAAAGTTTGTTCAGTCCAGTATCTAAGTTATGGCTAAATCAATTCAAGGGCATTAAATCATGCACCACTTATGTGATTATGATCAAACTTAATGTGCACTGCTATGTCAAGACAATACATAAATATTTTATGTTTCATGAAATTCCATTAATTGGTTACTTAATTATGACTCAATCTGTTGATTTTAAACCAAGTCAATGGCAATAACTCATTGCTAACTGAAGAAATTTCGACAAAACGTAAGATGCACCAATGTGTTACAGTGATACACAATTTATTAAAAGTTTCATAGAATTCTATTCATTGATTACTTAGTTATGGCTAAATTTGTCAATTTTAAATTGATTCACTTCTGATGCAACTCTGATGAAACTTTTTGTGCATAACCACCTTATAGTGATACATATTAAGTTTAAGTTTCATGACGATAGTTGGTTACTTAGTTATGGCACATTTTATTGATTTTAAGTCAATTCAAGGGCAATATCTCATGCTCTCCTGAAGCCACCAGCGGGTTATAGTTTCAGTGATATACAGGCCAACTTCGATATCTCGAATTCCAAGGGAATGGAGAACCCACTTCGACTTTTCCGAAGTTCGAGATAGGCAAATTGTCACGTCACCAAAATTTTTGTTCTATACATGTACAATATCTTAACTTTCGTAGAGTCAGTATTTCTACAAAACGTGTGCAGCACGAACGTAGTAAAACTGTTTCTACTGAAAACGGGATTGTTACTAATAGCCCGCATCAAAGAGCGCTGCTCAATACTGTTCAATCAATTAAATTGCAAAGGCGCCTAATTGACCGAACTTTCCAATCGAACGCACCTGACCTGTGACATATACGCGGTTCAAGGTCAATTAACTTACACACAAAAACAGCTAATCAACAAAACAATGTCTGCATCGTTTCACGCAATCATTGGATAATTATTGGATAATTTGGGATAATTGATCAATTAAAAACAATTGTTCGGTAAATCGTTCTTTTTCATTGTTATTGTTCGATGTTTGTACCAATTTGCTTAAAGACAAAAATATGCAGGTTTTTCATTACCGCAAACCGTCTACACAAAATGGCCGTCATTTTCTTTCTGTCATTTCGGTGATACATTTTGACTTCGACACAAATAGTGGTAAAACACATGGAAAGTGTCGGAGGGGAATCAAAAATCACTTCGATACAGCAGTGTTTTCGTTATAAGCGAGTTCGACACAACGGAGGTTGAAATGCAATATTATATAGAGAGGAATGTTCGGGAATGGGAGATCACTTCCACACTAGCAGGGTTTTCGAGATAAGCAAGTTTGACACAACGAAGTTGGCCTGTATATTTATTTTAAGTTTCATGAAATTTCTTCCAGTGGTTACTCAGTTAATGGCTCATTTTATTAATTTTAAAACAATTCAAGGGCAATAACTCCTGCATTACTAAAGCCAGTCTGATGAAACTTATAGTAATATATATTTATTTTAAGTTTCATGAAATTCCTTATAGTGGTTACTTAGTTATGGCTCCGGACAGACAGACAGACGAAAGGTTATGGCTAAATTTGTCAATTTTAAATTGATTCAAGGGTAATAACTCATGCACTTCTGATGCAACTCTGACGAAACTTTATGTGCATAAACATCTTATAGTGATATATATTAAGTTTAAGTTTCATGAAGTTTCGATAGTTGGTTACTTAGTTATGGCTCATTTTACTGATTTTAAGTCAATTCCAGGGCAATAACTCATGCACTCCTAAAGTCACTATGATGAAATTTGATATGCACCAGCGGGTTATACTGATATATATCTATTTTAAGTTTCATGAAATTCCGTCAAGTGGTTACTCAGTTATGGCTCATTTTATTGATTTTAAAACAATTCAAGGGCAATAACTCCTGCATTACTAAAGTCAGTCTGATGAAACTTGACGTGCATCAGCTGTTTATAGTAATATATATTTATTTGAAGTTTGATGAAATTCCGTATAGTGGTTACTTAGTTATGGCTCGGGACGGACAGACGGACAGAAGGACTGACGGAAGGAAGGACGGACAGACGGACATGGAGAAACCTATATCCCTCCGCCTTCGGCAGGGGATAATAAAGCCACAATTGTGTACACAAGGTTCTTCTATGATTTGATCTAGTGACCTAGTTTTTGACCTGACAAGACAAGACCCAGTTTCAAACTTGGCCTAGATTTCATTAGGATAATCATTCGGACAAAGTTTCATGAAGATTGAACCAAAACTGTACCCTCCAGAGTATCCACAATGTTTTTCTAAGGTTTGACCTAGTTTTTGATCCAACATGATTCAGTTGCACCCTTGATCTAGATTTGTTGGAGAAAAACATTTAAACGAAGTTTCATGAAGATTGGAACAAAACTGCGCCCTCTAGAGCGTTCACATGGTTTTTCTAATTTCTGACCTAGTGACCTAGTTTTTGACCTGACATGGCCCAGTTTCAAATTTGGTCTAGAATTCATAAAGATAAACATTCTGACAATGTTTCATGAAGATATGATCATAACTGTGCCCTCTAGAGTGTACACAAGGTTTTTCTAAGATTTGACCTAGTGACCTAGTTTTTGACCCCACATGATTCAGTTTCAATCTTGGCCTAGATTGTATAAGGATAAATATTCTGACAAAGTTTCATGAAGATTGGATTATAACTTTGCCCTCTAGAGTGTACACAAGGTTTTTCTAAGATCTGACCTAGTGACCTAGTTTTTGACCCCACATGACTCAGTTTCAATCTTGGCCTAGACTGTATGAGGATAAACATTCTGACAGTTTCATGAAGATTGGATCATAACTATGCCCTCTAGAGTGTACACAAGGTTTTTCTAAGATTTGACCTAGTGACCTAGTTTTTGACCCCACATGACCCAATTTCAAACTTGGTCTAGATTTCATTAAGATAAACATTCTGACAAAGTTTCATGATGATTGGATCAAAACTGTGCCCTCTGTGTGATTCTAAGATTTATTTCTATTTTTAGCTCTGGCGGCCATTTTGTTCTGCAGAGTGGAACCGTTTTAGCAATCTTAGTTCTGGGCCATAAGTCAAACATTTCTGTGAAATTATTTTGAAATCTAGCCATTGGCTTCAGAGGAGATGTCTTTTAAAGGTTTTTCCATTTTTAGATTTCTATTTTTAGCTCTGGCGGCCATTTTGTTCAGCGGAGTGGAATCGTTTCAGCAATTTTGGTTCAGGGCCATGAGTCAAACATTTCTGTGAAAGGTTTTTGAAATCGAGCCATTGGCTTCAGAGGAGATGTCGTTTAAAGGTTTTTCTATTTTTAGCTCTGGCGGCCATTTTGTTCAGCGGAGCGTCCATTTTAGCAATTTTGATTCAGGGCTATAAGAGAAACATTTGTGTGAAATTATTCTGAAATTGGCTTACTGGTCTAGGAGGAGATGTCGTTTGAAGAAATTGTTGACGGACGGACGGACGACGGACAAATATCGATCACAATAGTTCACCTTGAGCACTTTGTGCTCAGGTGAGCTAAAAACCACTTAAGTCGTTGCTATGCTGTTGCTAAGGCTAAATTTCTATGTTGGAGATTACCTACAACTATGAAATTTGCTGTAGAGGAATAGTTGTAGGGAATCTCCTTCATAGAAATTCAGCCCTAGCAACAGCATAGCAACCACTTAAGTCGTTTTATAAATACGGCCCCAAGCTTTTTACCAGTCTCACAAAGGGAAACAACTTTCATGACTTTTTTTTCGTCTCTGGGTGATGAAACCTTTCAAAAAGGAGTCTACTCTTAAAAGAAAAAATTTGCTCTTCAAGGAGCTGACCTTTATCAATAAGGGAAGCAAATCTGAAAACATCAGAGTTGATTCCCCTGACAGTGTACTTTATAACCTTACAGATTGCCGAGATGTCCAAATATTCATTGCGAAGATAGTAAATTTCTGAAAATATCTACCACAACTTAGAAAAATTCCAGTTTGATTTTTTTATAAAATTACTGTAATGAGTGGTTTGTTGTACCTTAGCGACTTCCGCTGCTGTCTTGTATCGCAAAGCTTCCTGAGTTTTAGCGTCAAGCTGTTTGGCAAGAGATTGAAATTTTTCATCCTTCTCCTCAAGTTCTGAAATAAATTTACCATACTATCTGGTTATAAGACAGTTTTTTCCCTCCAAAAACAACTTACTGTAATGACCCTAAATATTCGGACTAACAGGTCTAAGCAAACATTGTAGACCCAGATCAAACTGCTCCTGAAGGGTCTACAATGTTTGCCATTCACTAAGCATCATTTGGATGCATTAACTTGTGTAAAATCCATTTAAGAATTTTTGAACACTAACTGTTCGACGTTTGAGCGTCCAAAATTTTAGGGTCATTACGGTACTACCAGTCCACCAACAAATGCAACCTACTGTCTTCAAGTCAATCTGAAAAGTTGATACAGGCAGGTGGCATTTATTAGAGCAGGGGCATTTACAGCAGGAGTACTATAGTAATTAAGAATTTTACCACTGTTAACACTTAAAGCGCCAAAAATGGAACTTCAGTAGCTTAATTTGCAAACAGAGTAGATCCAGATGAAGTAAATATCTCAATCTACACTGTTTGGTCTCTAGTCTCTGAATTCTCAACATGGTATAGCTTGAACAAAACATTTTTGAAATTTTGTAGACCCAGATTTTGTCATCTGCTTTCTTTGACACTTTAAGGGTTAATTTTTTTACCTGTTTGTAGGTTGAGTAATTTTTCTTGTAGTGTGGTCATATCATTTTTAGCTGTTTCCAAATTTTTCTCTAGTCTCTTCTTACCCCTAAAAAAAGAGAATGATTACCATAAAATTAGGACATCTAACTGCAGTGCTCCAGATAAGAAGGGGTCAAAGGGATAATTTAGGAATAATTTTCCTTATTTTTCCATAAAAACATACATTGTCACCCCTCATTAGAACCGTCTCACTGAGAAGGTTTTAATAAGGGGTCACAACTTATATTTTCATTGAGGAATAAGAAAAATCATCTTTGAATTATCCCTCTCAGCCTTTCATATCTGGAGTTCTGTAATTGTGCTTAAAATGAACAGTTTTGACTTATAGTGCCGCAATTCATCCAAAATATGGTGTAAATGGACCTGTAATCATGGGTCAAATGTCTTAAACAGGCAGTTTTTGTGTGTTCCCTTTAGGTGGCAAGTTTGACTGTATATAACTATGTATTTCACTTGTTAATATCAAAATGTAATAAACTGTACTCTCTATTACCATGTTTGAATATTTATTTGTCTATAAAACTGTATCTTTTTAGCCCTAGAATAATCTGATATATCTAAATCAGTCTTTGAAACGACTGTCCAAAAAATTACAGTTCGCTTTTCTCTGGTTTCGTCACCAGATATTGTCAGGGTCACTGAAGTGGCTTAATTAGCCTGAACTACGTAGTCTGGCCCATGTTCCTTCTTGTGAATGTCTTCTCTGCTCTTGAAGGAACTCTTTAAGATTTAAATTTTATGAAATTCTGCTTTGAGATGGGTTTCTTCCTTCTTAAACAATCCCAAAAATCTAGACCCATCTTATAAGATGGGATTAGATTTTTGAAGGGAAAAACCCCATCTTATGACAGAAGAAATATGATACATGTATATATTTGGCAGGCCTGTCTGAGCAAACAGCACAGACCCAGATTAGAGTTTTTCAAAAGATCATGGGGCAGTGTGATCAGGGTTTGCACTTTTTACCAACAATTTGATTAAAAAACATTAAATTTTGAAGAATCCAATAAAGTGTCGGATACTGTAAGAATTTTTCTGTGAGTTGTTTACACCTGCCTGAGTGACCCCAAATATCTAAATCTTGCTATATGCGTTTCTCTTCCAAAACAACCCTAAAGTTTAGATCTGTCTTAAAAGACAGATCTAGATTTTGGAGTTGTTTTTGAAGGGTAAAACATCCATCTTATAACCCAATAATTACAGCAAATACAGTGCCTTGTTAGATATTGTTTTCAATTAATGTCTGTTTTTTCTGTCATAACATGTGTTAGAAGAAATTAGTTCTAAGAGCTAAGAATCAATGTAATCAATATTTCCAATAATTAGTAATTGAAAATAAACTATATTATTGTTTGCTTGACCTAGGAAGCAAAAATGTATGTCTTGATTATTGCTGCCACTGCATATTTCCTTGACACTTGGGGGCCAAAATATTTTTTTATTTGCAAACAGCATAGATCCAGATGAGGCGGCTCATAATGAGCCACCTCATCTGGATCTTCACTTTTTGCACTCTAGTCTTTCAATTCTTGCTGTGGTATAGCTTGGGTGTTTTTTTTGTGATTTTTTTTTTCATGAAATTAAAATTAAATTTTTAGAAAATAAATTGTGTTGTCTGTCTTTTTTTTTTTTGTTTTGTTTTTTTGCTCTTTAATGGTTCTTCATTTAGGGTCTCCAAATGGAGATCTAGAGGGTCACCACTGCCCTCTTCTTATCAAATTGCTAGGTTTTTGTAGAAGGTACAATAAAACACATTAAAGTATCACATCAGAACTAAGCATTAAATTAAAGAGGGCCAGATAAGATGAGCATTTGATGATATATTTTTTTTTCCATAAAAAATATACGTTAAGACCTCTCATTAGAATTCTCATGCCAAGACTAACGTAATGACCCTAAAATTTCGTACACCCAAAAGTCTGGACAATCATTGTTTGACAAATTCTTAGAAAGTGGATATATACACACGATAATGCATCCAAATGATGCTTAGTGAATGGCAAACATTGTAGACCCTGATCAAACTACTCCTTTCGAAGCAGTTTGATCTGGGTCTCTACAATGTTTGCTCAGGCCTGTCTGTCCGAGATTTAGGGTTATTACGGTATCCCAATGAGGGATCACGGTTCTTATGCAGGAACACACGATGCTGAGACTGTTCTCATGAGGGGTAATATATATTTTATGGACAGTTAACAGAAACTATCTTTAAATTATCTTCAAATGCTCAGCCTTAGGCCGCATTTACACAAGCAAAGTTTCTATGACAAAGTATGTTGGCCACAGAAAAATTTTCTCGTGTAAATGCCAAAATATGACAATGTTTCTTTGACAAATATATATGGTAAAGTTACTTCGATAAATTAAATTTGTACGTGTAAACGGAGAACTTTGCTAAAGATTATGTAACAAAGAACTTTGCTATAAGTGTGGAAAATGTGACAAAGATTTTGTTTCATTGCTGCAAGTAACTTTGACGATTAATACTTGGTTGTGTGAACACCGCAGCAAATATTTCATTGCCAAAGTTTATGTGACAAAGATTCTATGGCACATTTTCTTTAACAAATAATTTACTCCGTGTTAACGCAAAATGTTTGTCATACTTTGTTTGTTAAAGTTTCTGTGACATAGAAACTTTGCTCATGTAAACGCGGCCTTATCCAAACTGCAGCAATAAATACTGTATTTCTTCTAATAAACACACCCTCTCTTACAAATGCCCTCTTTTTTTTTTCGTGAAAAAAGGACTAATTCCACCTAAATTGGCTTTACCATCAAAGAGTGTCATTTACTGCCCATTTTTTCTTCTCCAAAATGCCATTTGCAAGACTTGCAAATTGGAACACCCCAGGGTGTTTATTAGAAGAAGAAAGGTAATTTTATGCACAGGCGTAAGAAAAGTTATCAAGTAATTTTACCACTCTCCTTCTCAAGAGCTCTTAATAAAGCAATCTCTTGCCGTTTGTTGTCCTCATTTTGTTACCATGGCCCACTGTGTAAAACTAACAATATTGTTAGTTAAGGACGGAGAGTTTACAAATGGATTGTACGCAAAAACACAGCCATTTTTTTGCCAAAAAAATGTGATGAGCTTTTGCAAGTGCAAAAGCTTTTCACTTTTTTTCAGCAAAAAAATATTAACAGTGCTTTGAACAACTGGGCCCTATAAAAACATTTGTTAATTGTTAGTTCAAAGTTAATTCTATCATTCATCATAAACTAAGACTAACAATCAAGCTATTCATTCTAAATATCGTAATAATTCTTAAATACTGGGACACTCCGAACGCCAATTTTTCGAATCTACCGGGTTTTTCAAAGTTGAAACTCGGTCCTGATCTTAAGCCTATTAATTCTATGCAAAAACACTTCCGCAAATTCGAATTTCAATTATTCGAAAAAATCGGATTTTTCAAAAGAAAAATTAGGCCCCGATGGTGTAAATTCATTATAAATATCCCTCCATTATTCGAAATCAAAATCCATGCTCCAAGTTTATGCCCGAATATTACACCTTTTGCAATGACTGAGATAAGTATATACACCCTCAGGTCATCACTGCCACCCGTACAGGTAATTATCGCTTCACGACCACTAATGTTTTGATGGATTAGTCATTAATTTCTGTTGAGCAAAGGTGTCTGTCTAATTTCATAACTGACTGGAATTATCTTGTTTGAAGTTTGTATATTCAAAGGCTAAATGTGATGACTTTTGTAACCAGCAAAGGCTCGGACTAGCATGCGCATCCGAACTTTGGTTCCGTTAGTCTGTGGACATTCGGTTTGAGCACGGATCATACGATTTGCACACGGCACTAAACAGAGTCTCTAGCTACACTGCACAGACTGACAGGCTGGTTTTAGTATTCTTTGTTCCCAAATACATTGACTCAGAATCACTGAGGAGCCTTTTCCGTGACACAGCTCAGATGACCGGTGGAGTCGATCGTTTTCTGAAAACGAAAGTAGCAAGTTCTCGGAAACATAAACAGAAAGTGAAAGTACAGTTAAGCCCGAGATAGAAACAAGTCAAGACTAGCCTGTTTCCGTTCAGTCTGGCTTTGATCTTCGCCGGCGCTGCATTGTCATAAACAGTTGGGAAAATGTTCGGCAGCTTTGCTGCTTTCGCACAATACACATGTACATGTGCCAAACACGAGGGGTGGTCTCCCGATATTAAACGATTGTGGATGTTTGGATAGTTCCGGTGTGTAATGTTAAGTATTCTACGTTCTGATTTTGTTTTCATTGGTCTGTAAATCCAGGAATGTCAGTAAGCATAGAGAAACAAAATATCGGACCGTCTGAAATCCACCGTAATAACGAATTCCGGAAATGTACGGAAATGAACGGGAAAGGCCGAACTAAAAAATTCGAACTATGGATAATTCGAATGAATAGTGAGGTCCATGTCAGTTCGAATTATCGAGGTTTGACTGTAAATATTTGTTGTTGTAGACTTTCCTACCCCTCACAACCTACATCACTGGCATCTGACATAATTCTCTAAAATGCTTTTCTGAACCAAATAAAAGCATTGTAAACGACTGCGTAATACCCTGCCACTGCAAACCAATACCCCGTCTTCTATCTTTTATACATTATTTTTTATCATGACATGAACCTCATGAACAGAATGTTTTCATAATTTTATACATGTATATAGCTCTGGGGCAGGGGCAGGTAACCTATGTGGACTTAATACTACTTGTAACAGAAAGCTTATGTTATTTTAATCATTTCTATGAAATTTCATCAAGATATACCGAAAATCTGATTTTATATTGATTTTTTCATGATTTCATACATGTATACAGCATGTGTCAGGGGCAGATAACCACTGGGGGACAAAATTTTGATCAAGACATAAAGCTTATATCAATATGATAATTTGTTACAAGTTTCAGAAAAATCCCTTTCGACTCTAATTTTATACATTTTTTTCATTATTTCATACATGTATATAGCCCTAGGGCAGGGGCAGATAATCCAGGTGGACAAAATTCTGCTTATAACTGAAAGCTTATGTTACTTCGATCATTTCTGTGAAATTTCATCAAGATATTTCAAAGTGTAAAAGAACTACAGACCAAAAACTGTTTTTAAGACCATGAAAAGGGCAATAACTCCATAAGAAGACATCGAAATTTGCCCATTAACAATCCCAACCGAGATCTTCCCAAGACCAATGCACATGCCATGTATGAATAAAATCCGTTGATAAATACTCAAGTTATCGAACGGAAACGAAGTGCTCACGGACGGACGGACGGACGGACGGACAACCGGACAGATGTACGTACGACGGACGGACAGACACACGGACAGCCAGCGGGAAAACATAATACCCCGCCACTAACATGTGGCAGGGTATAAAAAGTGCATTCAGTCTGTCAGAAGTCACAGAAAACATATGTGTAACTGGTAGAATATTCAACAGTGTAGACTCTAACCACACTGCTCATCTAGGCTTGACTGTCCCAGCACTTAAGATTTTTTACGATACCATTTATGTGAAATTCCAGTAAAATGGCAAAACAACTAATCTTTATCATGTCTGAAGTGATCAAGCCCGTATGGCAAATGTCACTAAATGATTTGATTTTGATGCTTAATTCTTTTCTACTGGAAATCCACATGCAAACTAAAGAAGAAAATAACAAAAATCACCAAAAATACATACTGCAAAATCCTGAAATATTGAAACAAAAAGACGAAAAGAGACATAATACAAATGTTTTAAAGAACTAAATGAAAATTTCCAAATAAGAATGAAATAATAATACTGCTAAACAAAATACCCAAAATAAAAGAAAATACCCCAAAAATAACAAATTAAAACCAGTCAGCATACTGAAATAGAACATGCTACAGAGCTCCAGATAAGAGGGGGTATTGAGGATAAGTCAAAGATAATTTTTCTTACTTCTCAACAAAAGCGTATGTTGTGAGCCCTCATTAGAACCGTCTCGATGAGACGGTTCTAATGATGTGTCACAAAATATGTTTTTATGGAGAAATACGCATAATTATCCTTAAATTATCACTGTTACCCCTTCGTATCTGGAGCACTGATGCTACCTAAAAACAATTATATTAGGCTAGTAGATATGGAGTGTTTGGTAATAATTTTGAGATAATTTCTGATAAGTCTCCATAAAACGATGCTGTGACTCCTCATTTAAGAAATAAGCTAAGACTGCTCTAATCAATGGGCCCTGATAAAGTTCTAACAAGAGGTCACACCAGTTTTATGGAGAAATACAAAAAGTTATCCCATGACATATTTTTTACCAAACACTCTCCTATCTGGAGTGCTAAGTCCATCCTAATTTGAAAGAATTACAAATAAATTAAAGCAAAACGTGCACAAACAAGCTCAAAGATGCACAAGGGTGAATTTTTAACTTAAACTTCAAATCGTGCAAAAATACTGTATCACATGACTTGTCATTCAATAACAACGATATAAGTATATTGTGAACCCAGTTTCTCTTGCCCTCAGAAATAGTCATATTTTCCTCAATGTTTTCTTTTTTTATTTTATTTTTCTCATATGATTTTTATTGTCTGTTATAGAATAATTCACAAATGTCGACAGAGGTCCAGATAAGAAGGGGTAACAGGGATAGTTTAGGGATAATTTTCCTTATTTATCCATTTAAACATATATTGTGACCCCTCATTAGAACTGTCTCACTGAGACGGCTCTCCGTCTCACTGAGACAGTTCTAATGAGGGGTCAAAATGTATGTTTTCATTGAGAAATAAGAAAAATTATCTTTGAATTATCCTTAATACCCCCCCTTATATGGAGCTCTGACATCGAGCTGATCATTAAAGCAGAGGTGGGTGAAAACCAGAGCTCCCGAGGAAGAACCACCTTGTGACCCTCTGTCAGCAGAACTTGGCTTTCTCCCATGTACACCACCAAGGCTTGAACACACAGCAGTGAGAGACCTAATGTTATCTTTTAGGCCATATTGGCCCATTCTTCACATGATTATAGCTGCAGTTTTATGTTTACAAAGGGAAAGAAATTATTTTTACAAATAAATTGCAAACATAGGTTATGGCCAATACAAGCAAACTGATTGGCTTAAGGGACCATCATATGACAAGTCATGTGATAAAAGTGCTGAAAGTGATTGGACAAAACAAGTCACATGAAACTTACTTGTCATAATTTAACATAGCAGAAGGTGTTCTATTTATAGTAACAGAAATAAATGATGTGAAATTCAACAGCAATTAAAAATTTTAGAATATGGCACTAACTCCCACGAGTATTTAAGGTGTATGCCCAGCAGGCACATGACATCAAATGACGTCATACTGACATCGATGTGACGTCATCACGTTGCATTGGAGTCAGTTCAACGTCGTAATGTTCAACGTCATGTGCCTGCTGGGTGAGTACACCGCCATGTTTTCCCTTCATTTCTACTTCTGTGACTTCCTGTTTGCTTTCCTGCAGGATAAGCGGGTTAACTCTTTAAGGAAAGCGCCTATCAGGGCCTGCAAAATAGATGGGCTGCCTGGTGCCTCTGTGGCAGAACCTGAGTGTCATTTATCTCATGTCACGTATAAGTCCTACAATTCAGGAGGCAACATCTCGATGTGGCTTGAATATAATTGTTTACTGGGATGTTAAACCACAACTCAACAACAACAAATTAGAGGAAAGAATTTGCTACTAAAGGAGCAATTTCTTTCTTTTATGAGTTGACCCCACGGAGAAGAGTTGCTTCCCCTGAAAGTGAGGATCCCCAGTAGCTCAGTAGCTTAAGTGCTGGCCTGCTGTTCTAGCTGTCCCGGGTTTGAGCCCCGCTGGAGGCAGAAATCTTTTAAATTGTAAACTGGGTTCCACTGCACACAGCCTTTCATTATCACTCACCCATCGTCCTGATATGACTGAAATACTGTTAAAAAGGACGTAAAATCGCATGTCATCCATCCCTGAAAGTGTACCCTTTCACCATGCATCCCGTAAAAAGCAGCAGATATGCATTATTGTTTTACTGGGATTAAAACGCCTCAGGAATTAAAATGATTAAACTTTATTTTACGTTGAGTACCAAGAATGCTCAACAAACTTAAAATGCCATCTTAATCCTACTGCACTCAGAACGACCAAAACTCCATAGAGTTTTGGCCGTTCTGAGTGCAATAGGATTAAAGGCCTACAGGATACTGAAAAAGGATTCTGCAAAAGATTGTGTTTCACCTGTCAGGGCATTGTTACAAAACAAAGCTAATCCAGGTAACTTGACAAAAGTTTACGCCACCAGCACTTCCGACAATCATGACAATGAAGCCAAAACCAGAAAAGTAATACCTCTGTCTGAGATAAAACCTCTGACTTTGGATAGGCCACCACTATCTCGTCTCATGTCATTGCCCAGAGTCAAACCTGAGATGAAGCAAGAGACATACCTCTGCCCCTTTAGGTCCCTAGAGGACCTCAGGATGGATGTGATATGTCCTATAACCAGTCATTATTATAACTGTGCCATGAAAATGAATGTACATCTCTTAGTACATATAGAGACATATTTCAGACAGTCTATTCATGGGTGTTGAAAGCTTAACAGCTCTAGACCTGTAGCCCAACTGTACACAACATTATCCAAAAACTACCATTAAGGATATAGGTACACCTCAATTCTCTCAGCCATTTTTACAAAGGGGAACAACTTTAGTGACTTCCTGCTTGCTTTCCTGGACGATGAAATCCTTCCAAATTGAGGTCTACTCTTAAAGGGAAGAATTTGCTCCTATTCTTACCTTTAAGAGTTGACCCACATTGAGAAGGGATGCAGAACTGAAACAGCAGGGTTGCTTCCCCTGAAAGTGTACCCACCTATCATACAAGTTTACAAGCAATTCATTTTCACCACTTACACAAGGAATGAAATTTTGCAGAAAATTAAACTGTTGGGAAATTTAATTCTGCAATGTTAACAAATGAAGACAATTTCCCCAGAAATTATCACAGCGAAATTGGATGCAATTGTCAAAATATGAAAATCAATAGTAGCAAAATTATATGTTTGCAGTTCAGAGCTCCAGACAAGGATGGGTAATGGCGATAATTTTTAGATAATTTTTCTCATTTCTCAATGAAAACATAAGTTGTGACCTTTTATTGGAATTGTCCCGATGAGACAGTTCATATGAGGGGTCACAACTTATGTTTCTATATAGAAATATGGAAAACTATCCCTTAGTAATTACTGTTACCCCATCTTAACTAGAGCACTGCAAATCCTGAAAAAGAAAAAAAAAAGAAGATATACTCACTTGTTGGAAGCCTTAGTGTTAGCCCAGTTTACCAGCCATTCAATAATATCTTGGTTTAAATCACTGAGCTTCTTGGTAAGATCTTCGGCAGTTTTCAGAGATTCGTTGATCTTGCTTGAGCACTCGTCCATGTCGATTTCAGGTTTTTCCTCAACAAGGTCTTCTTCGTCAGGTTTGGAGTTATCAAGGAAAAACTGAAACAAGACAAAAGAAGAGGGATAAATCAGAACCTTAAATAAGAGGGGAATTTGATGATAATTGAGGGACAATATTTTTTTATTTCTCATGGAAACTTTATGTTGTGACCCTCATCAGTTTCGTTGAGACGGTTCAGTTGAGGGGTCACAACATGTGTTTTTATGCAGAATTAACAAAAACTATCCCTAATTATCACTAAATACTCCCTCTTATCTAGAGCTCAGGATAAATGTAAATGGATGCATTCAAAATCTTTCATTCCTATCCAGAAAATGAACTCTTCCATCCCTGAATTAAGGTGAATGGGTAGACTTCCATGGGAAGCAACTCTGCCATTTTCCTTTTTTCCTCCTTTTGCAATTTGGGTCAACTCTTTAATGAAAAAATTTGCTCCTCTAGGAGCAAATTCTTTCATTTAAGAGTTGACCCCACTTTGGAAAGGCTATATAACATGCCAAGCAAACAGGAAGTCATATAACTTGTCTCCCTTTGAAAAATGGCAGAAAAATATGAAGGTGTACCCATACACCTTTAGGTGAGCCAGTTTTTTTTATAAAAAGTGGAATTTAACTTAATCTCGGAATTAAGAACAGTTCCGAAGCAGACAAGACAACTCATAATGAACAGTTTCATCTGGATCTATGTGGTTTGCAAATGCTTCTTTTTGATATGTTATACTGATACTGAAATACTGGCTTTTTTTATAGAAGAGTTCCTGTTAACAAGAGCTGTCATTAGACAGCACAGCTTGCCTGGAAATTCAAAAGATAAATATTAAAGGGTGGCTGGGGGGCACTGTATGTCCAGGTGAACTAAAACATAATAACCAACCTGGGTATCCTGTTGATAACATATCTGTTTAACAGACTGACAACATTGCTGATCAATATATGGATATCCTACTACTTGCTGATAACATACATGTACGGGTCAGCTAGTTACCACCTCCCTCCATAACTTGGCGATAACATACATGTTTGGTCATTTTGTCCACAACCTATCTGGTTAACTTGCTGATAACATAGATGTTGGGTCAGCTTGTCCACTAGCTACCTGGTTAACTTGCTAATAACATATATGTTGGATCAACTTGTCCATAACCTGCCTGGTTAACTTGCTGATAACATATATCTATGGTCAACTTGTCCACAAGATATCTGGTTAACTTGTTGATAACATATATGTATGGTCATCTTGTCCAAAACCACTTGCTGATAGCATACATATATGGTCAACTTGTTCACAACCTCCCTTTTAACTTGCTGATAGCATACATGTATGGTCAACTTGTCCACAAACTACCCTCTTAACTGGCTGACAACATACATGTATTGTCAACTTGTCCACAAACTACCCTCTTAATTTGCTGACAGCATATAATATGTGTGGTCAATTTTTCCACAATCTACCCTCTTAACTTGCTCACAACAAACATAGGTAGCTAAGGGTCTAAGCTACCTTTATGCTGACAGCGAATACTCTGATCAGACTAGGGGATGCCTGGGCTGATCTGAGTCTTTGCTGGGAGCACTGGCCACTTTGTTAGTTTTGTCATGCCCGGGCTGATCTGAGTCTTAGCTGGGAGCACCGGCCACTTTGTTAGTTTTGTCATGTCGTGGCTCATACAGGGACTTATGGAAGTCATAACAGTGTCCCTTTAAATACTTTGAGAAGTGTATATGATCAACTTATTTGTAACATACCTGGTTAACTTGTTGCAGAAGTTGCATCTTTTCTGAACAGGCATCTTGAAACCCAACAATAAATATAGTGACCTGTTGCTGATACTGAAACACAAAATACAGTATTTATTCTCTAATAAGACAGGGTGTTTCTTTTAGTGGAGTTGCTTATGTCACAAAAATATGCTCCCGTGTCCACTTTTTGTTAATCAGGGTTTATATACATCAAAATGTTTGTCAATCTAAGTAGAGTCAGAAAATGATTCCTGCGAATTTTTTCATGACCTTTATAAGGTCAAGGTCAAGGTCAAATGCACGGCACTATGATTTTTCACCTTAATTTCATTTCTCTCCATTTTAAGACATTTATGCAGTGTTTCAAAGGCGAAAATGAATTTAGTTTTATGAAAATTGTCATTTGATGGATGAAATTAGGAAAACGATAAGAAAAATTGATTTTGGAGAGCTTTAGCGAGCATTTTACGGGTATTTGCAGTACTTTTTCCACATAAATACAATGAAAATAGACCTTTATATAGACTGAGTTGACAAAACATTCAGTTACAGACTTCTTATGGTATTACATAGCAATCCCTTAAATTATGAAAAATAGGGTTGGGCCCTAACGAACACAGATGTTGCCATGGCAACCAGTATTTTCGGCCAGCAAACCTTATATCGAATCGGATTTCTATATCCGCCATGCGCTAGCTGATTCATTTTATGGTCAACCGTTCGTTCGAGATGGAGAAATAATATGCAGGAGGCCCATAGGTTGGTAACACTAAACACCTTATTTTTGTAGGTAAGTGGAAATACCGTAAGTCGTATGGTCACACTAAACACCGTATAAACTGACATCGTAGGTGCGAGATTTCGGAGAAAGTCTAGGGTACATGAAAGCTTGCTGTACATTTCTGTTTTCTGTTTTAAAGCAATACTAGTGTAGTGTAAGAGATTTACAAGCAGGTATATAAGAAACGAGGACTGAGCTTGTACAGAAATCATCTTGCCAACTAGGAAACAGCTTTTATAGCCTAAGTCGAGAATACCAAGTAATCGAATATGACTATGACTGATTTGTGCCCAGCTCGACTCTAATCCTCCTGGGAATCCGCTCAGCCTGATCAGAGACTTCGCTGTCGGCAGTGAGCTAGCCTAGACCCTGAGCTACCCTTCAGGCGCACAGCAAAGGCCCTGGTCAGACTGGGCGGATGCCCAAGTTGATCTGAGTCTTTGCTGGGTGCTAAAAGTGAAATCGTTACTTGCGAGTACAGTTGTGTTACTAGTTTGTTGAGCATAAAGATCTATTGTTTAGTATTCATTCATAAGCTTCGAGTCAGTTAAGAGTTGGTTGCTGAGTAGTCAAACTGGTTGCTTAAGTCTAATACAAAACACGTTTTGTTTTTCTTCAAGAGAATTAAAAGTCACACAGCTGTACTTCAAACATTGCAATCTAGTTCATTGCACATATAGGATGTTCTGTTTGAAATTCAGTTTAGGTTTGAGCGCTGTTTAAAGTTAGTCGCTTAAAGCACATATTGGAAGCTGTGGGCGGATACATAGAGGTTTTCAAGGTATTTTTATAACTCTATCGCCTTTATTTTGTCTACATAATTTGTAGGGCATAAAAGATAATCTTAGTGGAATATGGTCAAAAATTCCAACTTTCATAAGGGTTCGTTGCTAGGGGCTCCAACCGGTTGCTTAGGACACTTTTATCAACAGATTGTAGAAGTCCGACAGTTTCTTACAACACTGTCTTCATTTTTTGTTTCAGGGAGAATATATTCCGGATGGATTTCAGTAAACAGTCTCGAATTCGCTAAGAGTTAGTTGCTAAGACTGGCTGCTAAGGATGCTAAGGATAAATGTATAAATAATTGTTCTAGAACAGGTGCATAATAAAAAGGTTTTTTTTTTCAACGAATTGTTTAAGTCCAATGCTTACGCTTCAAAAGTATATACAACAGCTAATATCAAACATTGTAAATAGAAGATGATTTGTTTGGAATTATCTCAATAGCTCTAAAGCTGTTGAAAAATGGTTGTCAAGTGCTTAAATCGGTCGCTAAGGACAAATATATACCCATATTGTTTCAATGAATTTTCAAAGTCAGCCGGCAATGCTTCAAATCGTTTTCAAAGTTTGTTGCACATAAAAGATATCCCTTATGAAGTTCAGACAATGTCTAAAATTTGTTACGAGAAAGTTGCTAAGTGCTAAGGTCGTTGCTATGGACAAAATATACGCCTCTTTTTCAACAATTTGTTATAGTCTGTAACTGGTTTGGTAAAAATAACTTACAGTTATCTGTATAAACATGGATAATAAAAGATATTTCATTTGGAATAAACTAAAAAAATCCAAATTTGTTACAAGGTGGTTGCTATGGGCTCAAACTGGTTGCTAAGGACATAAAGATACCCATATGTTTCAACAGTTTTTCAAAGTCAGACAGCTGTGCTTTAAATATTACTTCCAGTTTGATGCTCATAACAGATATCCAGAATGAAAGTAAATCAAAAGTCTATAATCTGTTGATAGGAAGTTGCTAAGGACTAAAATTGGTTGCTAAGGACAAATGTGTAGACTGGTTTGTCAACAGTTTGTTAAAATCCATTACTTGTTCGTTAAATATAACTAATAATTGTCTGCATAATACATTGATAATAGAAGACATCTCATTTGGAAATAAGTAAAAATAATCCAAATTTATTAAACGGTGGTTGCTATGGGCTCAAACTGGTTGCTAAGGACAAATAGATACCTATATGTTTCTACAGATTTTCAAAGTCAGACAGTTGCGCTTTAAATATTACTTTCAATTGTCTTCATAGTGTGTTGCTCATAACAGATATCCAGAATGAAAGTAAATCTTAAGTCTAGAATCTGTTGATTGAAAGTTGCTAAGGACTGAAACTGGTTGCTAAGGACAAACCTATACACAGGATTTTTAACACTTTGTTAATTTTCATAACTTGTTTGTTAAATAATACTTACAATTGTCTGCATAACATATTGCAAATAGAAGATATTTCATTTAGAATTCAATCAAAAGTTCAAAATTTGTTGCAAAATATGGTTGCTATGGGCTGAAACTGGTTGCTAAGACAAATATAAATGCATCTTTTCAACCAATTGAAAATTTTTCAGCTGCCCTTTAAATATCTACAACAGTTATTATCATGATTTATTACACATAATAGCTATCCTTCGTGGAATGAAGTCAAAGGTTTCAAATCTGTTAAAGGTTGGTTGCTAAGGGCTGAAACTGGTTGCTTAGAACAAAGATATACACATTTCCTTCTTAAAAAATTACAAGAGTCCAACATCTATGCTCAAAACAAACCGTTTCGCATATAACAATCTAGATTTACTGCCACAAAACCCACCAGGTTTGCACAACAAACGCCAATGCTTATCTTTAAAATGCCCATTTTTTAGAAATATACTTGCATAAATCTGATGCCATGGCAACGGATTTGATAATTGAGATATAATCTTCAATTCAATGGCCTGCTAAACTATTTTAACCTAAAGAATGAGCTGAGAAATGCCATATCCAATTCGCGTTTAACGAAACAATAATCATAGTGTTTATATCTATATATTTTCTTTCGACCTTTAATGAAATGACCTTGACCTTGCCACATAAGCGGTCAAAGTCAATTGTAAAATGAATTTTTAATTACTAACATTTATTTTCTTTCGATAATACCAAGATTTAGTCCCATATCTCACACTGTGCCCACCATAAATCACGACTTTTAAAGTTTTCCTTTCTATTTTGAAGCGTTGACCTTTGACCTTTGACCTTGACCTTGATAAGTGATAGAAAAAATTCGCAGGAACCATTTTTGAAAACTACTTGTCAAAACAAACATTTTGGTATATAACATTCCTGATTAACAAAAAGTGGACACGGGATTACATAAGCAACTCCACTATTTTCCAAAACCATCTCAGAGATCTAGATCCATCTTTCAAGATAGATCTAGATCTTTGAGACTGTTTTGGAAGAGAAAACCTCATTCTAAAACTGAATTGCAGAAGATTGATTTACATTGTGGAAATTTTAGAAGCACAAACTCCAGGCTTATAACCAAATAAATATGGTAAAGCAAGTTAGTATGAGACATTGAGCTGACCCAGCTCAGACTGCTGCTAATGGCAGTCTGACCAGGATTTAAACTATCTGCCATTTAAACCCACTGAAAATGCTAAACAATCCCATCTTTAGGACCTATTATGGTAATTCATCTTGGTGTCTCAATTTTTAGAATTTTACAGTACTGTATTTTCTCTTTAAATTTGTTATAAATTTCAGCACGATTCTATGTGATCATGCCTGGTAAATGCAAAATTTCATTGAAGATTCAAAACTAAAGTATCTGCAAATCTTTAGTTGTACTCATTGTATATATTCGGCTATAAAACAGTGTTTTTCCATCTCAAGAATGACCCCAAATATCTAAATCAGTCATATGAAATTCTGCTATGAGATGGGTCTTCCCATCTAAAACAATCCCAAATTCCCTACTAAAATGATCCTGAAAATCTAAAACTATCTTATAAGATTTTTGTGATTGTTTTGGAAGGGAAATAACTCTGTCTTTTAACCGAAGAAATAGGGTATGTATAAAAGCATATTTGAGCCGTGACACGAGAAAACCATCAAAGTGGTTGTTCCCCCAGTGCCAACTCAGATCAGCCTGGGCATCTGCCCAGTCTGATCAGAGTCTTCGCTGTCTACATGGAGGTAGCTTAGTCCCTTAGCTACCCTTATTGTGCACAGTTAAAACTCTGATCAGACATAGTGGATGCCCAGGCTGATCTGAGTCTTTGCTGGGCACACATGCCACTGTTGGTTTTCTCGTGTCGCAGCTCATTTTTTAACAAGTTTTTGCTTTGATGCAGAAGAATTGGTGCCATAATCACAAAACTCCTCAACGTGGCAAAACCAGAGTTCCAGATAAGGAGGGGTAGAAGAGATAATTCAGGGATAATTTCCCTTATTGTTCTATAAGAATATGCTGTGACCCCTTATCAGAACCGTCTCACTGAGATGGTTCTAATGAGCGGTCACAACCAACATTTTTGTTGAGAAATAAGGAAAATTATCTCTGATTTACACTAACAAACCCACCTTATCTGAAGCTCTGGGCCAAACTGAATTTCAGATTGAGCTACTTTCAGGAGTATTGAGATAACTGCATCATTAAAGTTCATCTTTTCCAAAATTGCAAGGTTGGAATTGACTTGACTAGTGGCCCTGTGACAAAAATTTAATGGGCCTTATTTTTGTCAGGGGCCACTTAAACCTCCAAAATATGAAGTTATGTGGCCAAAATTTATCTTTCTGGCAGTAATAAACAAATGGGATCATTGTCAAGTGGACAATCTGGCCTGAAAGTTTGGCCTATTCAGCTTTTGGGCCATTGTATTATTCTTGCAAGTTTCCCACACTTCACCTCAGTTTGTCCTACTTTCTGGAATTAATTGTGCATACCCTGACCAGGTTATCCATATGCACAGGCAGCCTGCTTGTGATGCTTGTGATATTAACCCTTAATGTGCCAAAAAGCAGACAACAAAATTTACGTCTGCAGAAATTTCAAAAAATGTTTTATCCAAGCTATATCATATTAAGAATTCAAAGACTATAGGGCAAACAGTGTAGATCCAGATGAGGTGGCTCATCAAGATCTATACTGTTTGCAAATTTGGCTGTTTTCGTCTATGGCGCTTAAAGTGTTAACTCAGAATTTTACCTTTTTCTTCTTGACTGTATCTTTGATAATTTCTTCTAGTTCTTTCTATAAACATAAAGAAAAAGATAACTGTAACAGCCCTTATTATATACCTAAAAAGTTCCCCATTCACTTTACATTAGAGTAACCGTGCAATATTTTCTACATATTGCACGGAGTCAAGTGCATATTGCACGGAATTAAGGAGTCACGTTCCCAAGAACTACTTTTGTTTTGAAAGAAGAAAAGCTTGGCGGCCATTTTGTCGTCGACTGCAATTCTTAAACGAGAAGAATTATGACACTATTGTCGGTTTGGGTGTCTAAATTAGATAAAAGACAATTAAATATAATGTACCTTTGATCCATCACTCTTTTAATTACTTTTCTGCGATAATAATGGAATTTTTCGTCAGAGCTGCTGAGAGTAAGACTCGAAAATGGCGCCCAGTTCTTGTAAATGTCAACGTTTGTGGACTGACGTCACGTCCGATAACGTAACGTCATATATACTTTCGCGCCATCAGGCGTGGCTTTTAGCGTGTATGAAGACACGAAATGGCATAATGTAATTTCAAATTTAAAACAACTTGTGTTTGCTTTACCGATATAATATTTTGATTTCGTACACAGAGAGCACTGATGAAACCAGCAGAATAATATCAAAGGTATATAATAAAAAGGTTATTGAATTTATATTGTGAAATATTTGGCACTCTTTCATATGGCGGAGACGCACTCGCAAGCTCGTGCGTCCTTCGCCATATGAACTCGTGCCGAATATTTCACAATATAAATTCAATAACCTATAATAACTGCATTCTGATACTTTGATAATGTGTACACCACCACATTTTTCCACCATTTTTATAAAGGGAGGCAACTTTTATGACTTCCTGTTTGCTTCCCTTGATGACGAAGCCCTTCAAAAACAGGTTCCACTCTAAAAGGAAACACTTCCTCCTATGGGAGTAACTTTGTTCCTTAAACGGATGATTTACTACACTTATAAATGCTCTAAATAATGCCCCTTCTTATAAAATGTAATATCCCCGGGTGTTAGATAGGATTTATACAGTATGTACCAAATGGCATTATCAATCTTTGTTTTCTGTTAAATCTTGACCCTGACACCAGTGTAATTTTTACGACAAAGTAAATGGGTACTTTCAGGGGAAGCAACTCTGCCTTATTTAATTTTCCCTTCCAAAACAGAGTCAACACTTAAAGGAAAGAATTACTCTTGCACAGCAATTTTTTTCTTTATGAGCAAACTTCATTTTTGAAGGCTCTGTCCACCAGGGAAGCAAACTGTCACAATAGTTGTTTCCCTTTCTCAAAATGGCCAAAAATATCAAGGTGTACCCACACACCTTAATTCATACTTCTTATAATAGTGAGTCATATGTTAAGACAAATTTATACATTGTTGTTGTGTTGTTGCTTTACCTCCACGGTGAACAGCTATGGTCATGTCAGGACAGTCAGTTAACCTAACCACTCTATTCCTGGGCAGGCTTAGGCCTCCTAAGTGGTTAACCAGTACTAAGTGCACACACTTTCACCAGTTACTGACAACTGCCCTTCTTGAATCAGCAGAAGGGGACAAATCAATCTCTGAGTGTTCCAAGAAAGTAAGTGGCCAGACCAAGTATCGAACCCGGCACCTCTGACTCTTGAGTCAGATGCACTACCGACTGCGCTACAGAGCCTGGCATGAATTTATAAAATAAATATTTCTTAACAATACCTGAAGCATAATGACTTACAATATCTTCAATATATTCTACATTTGGTGATGCTCTGGGGTTTTCAAACATCGTCTGTGTCGACATCTCATATGACACATAGATCTGAAAATAAAACAATAGGTGGCAACCTCCGAGCTGTGACATGGAAAAATAGCCTGACATGCCTATGCAACCGGGCCCCGAAGTTATAAAACTTTTTCCATGCTCAACTCTTCTGAGCATGAAATTTTCTCTGCTGATAAATATGAAATGCCAACATTATTCTCTGCTGATAAATATGAAAATGCCAACTAATGTTCATTAGCAGAGAAAATTTCATAATCTGCTAAACTGAGCAAGAAAATAACTGTACTGTAACCAGTAATTTGCTATTTATTAGCAGCTAAAATTTCATGCTCAGCTGAGTTGAGCATGGGAAAAGTTTTATACCTTGGGGCCTGGGCCCAGTTTTCAAAAGCATCATTAGCTTAACAAAGTAATTAGGTGAAGATTCGTTAGGTCTTCTGGCTCAGAATATTCAATAATAAAAATTAGTTTACACTAAAAAACATTATAAAAAAAAAACAGTATAACTTCTGTCAGAAATGTAGATAATCTGGCATAAAATAAATGGAGTTGCGACACAACAAAACCAACAAAGTCACATGTGTGCCTAGTAAACACTCAGATCAGCCTGGGCATCCATCCAGTCTCATCATCATCTTTGCTGTCCACATTGAGCTACTGAACTAGCCTAGATCCTTAACTACCCTTTGAGCATACAAAAAAAAGAAATTCTGATCAGACTTGGTGAATAGCCAGGTTGATCTGGATCATTACTGGGAATGTGTGCCACTTTGTTGGTTCTCTCGTGTCGCAGCTCAGTTGTTTCCTGTTCTAATTTTGGATGCCTTCCCTCAACTATATAATACCAGAGGACCAATGGTCCTGTACCTCACCTGACACTTGGTCCTGGTATATATTTTAATGCTTTTATACATGTATATAGCACCAGGGCAGGGGCAGATAACCCCCCACCCTTGGGGATTAATGTTGAGTCCCAATTCTATATACCAAGTCACAAGGTCACTGGGCCTTTGTTTCTGGACAAAGATTTACGAAGGGTTTTTTTATCATATATGGGCGTGGTGGCCACCATGTTCATGTGACCATGACCATCTGAACAAACTTTGATTCCTTTGACCCAGTATAAAAGCTACATATGAAATACAGTAATCATTTGTATAAACTATGATGGGCCTGAGTGCCCAATGCTACATACCGGTACCAAGTTTCAAGGTTATAGGCCTTTCGGTTCTCCAGAAAAAGACGTTTGAAGAGTTTTTACCATATATGGGCATGGTGGCCATCTTGGTCAAGTGACCAAGACCATCTGAACAAACTATGGTTCCTTTAAGCCGGTGAAGCTCCATGTGAAATATGGCTTCAATTGACCCCAGTGGCCTCTGAGAAGATGTTTGAAAATGTTGACTGGAGACAGAATCTCAATGACCTTGTACAAAAGTCAAAGAATGACCTTTACCTTTAACGACAAAATATCTTCATCTGGTCATTTTGTCAACCATATATACCAAATATTGTACCTTACACTTAAATAGTTTCTGAAAAATCCACTGTTTAAGCATTTTCCCATATAAAAACCTACATAATGTACCAAAGTTGACAGTGTCATAAATTAGGTCAAGGTCAAAGCACGATCATTTGTATAAACTATGATTGGCTTGAGTGCCCAAAGCTACTTACCAAGTTTCAAGGTCATATGCCTTTTGGTTCTGGAGAAGAAGATTTTGAAGGGTTTTTACCATCTTTGGGCATGGCGGCCAAAAAGCCGGCCATCTTGGTCAAGATCCAGAGAACAAACTTTTATTTCCCGATCACACTTAAGACTCCATATGAAATTTTGCTTCAATCAGACCAGTGGTTTCAGAGGAGAAGATGTTTTGAAAATCTTGATGATTTGTATAAACTATGATAAGCTCGCATGCCCAATGCTACATACCAAGTTTCAAGGTCATAGGCCTTTTGGTTCTGGAGAAGAAGATTTTTGAAGGGTTTTTACCATATATGGGCGTGGCGGCCATCTTGGTCATGTGACCCAGATACCGCTAACAAACTTTCGTTCCACCAACCCATGGAGGCTGCATATGAAATTTGGCTTCAATCAGCTCAGTGGTTTTAGAGGAGAAGATGTTTGAAAATCTTGACGACGGATGGTCAGACGGAATGACCTTGACCTTTAGTGACATAATATCTTCATCTGGTCATTTAGTTGACCATGTATACCTAGTATTAAACCTTAGACTTAAATAGTTTCTGAGAAATCCACTGTTTATGGGTTTTCCCATATGAAAGCCTAACGTACCAAAGTTGACCATGCCGTAAATTAGATGAAGGTCAACGCAAGGTCATGATTTGTATAAACTATGATGGGCCCCCATGCCCGATGCTACATACCAAGTTTCAAGGTCATCGGCCTTTTGGTTCTGGAGAAGAAGATTTTTGAAGGGTTTCTACCATATATGGGCTGGCGGCCATCTTGGTCAGGTGACCCAGATACCGCGAACAAACTTTTGTTCCACCAACCCATGGAGGCTGCATATGAAATTTGGCTTCAATTGGCCCAGTGGTTTCAGAGGAGAAGATGTTTGAAAATCTTGACGATGGATGGTCCGACGGAATGACCTTGACCTTTAGTGACATAATATCTTCATCTAGTCATTTAGTTGACAATGTTTACCAAGTATTAAACCTTAGACTTAAATAGTTTCTGAGAAATCCACTGTTTAAGCGTTTTCCCATATAAAAGCCTAACATACCAAAGTTGACCATGCTGTAAATTAGGTCAAGGTCAACGCAAGGTCATGATTTGTACAAACTATAAAGGGCCCGCATGCCCGATGCTACATACCAAGTTTCAAGGTCATAGGCCTTTTGGTTCTGGAGAAGAAGATTTTTGAAGGGTTTTTACCATTTATGGGTGGGGCGGCCACCTTGGTCATGTGACCCAGATACCGCGAAGGAACTTTTGTTCCCCCGACCTAGGTAGGCTCCATATGAAATATGGCTTCAATCGGCCCAGTGGTTTCAGAGAAGAAGATGTTTGAAAATGTTGACGACGGACGGACGACGGACGGACGACGGATGCCTGGCTATACTATAAGCTCACCTATGAGCTTAAAGGCTCAGGTGAGCTAAAAACCAAACCATTCCATTTTTTGGGCAATCACAACTTATTACTTTAGGTGTCCCAACTTTTTAGTAGTTTTACAGAACTTACATTATCGACCCTGTCCATGACCTTGTCCAGCTCATCTTTGGTTTCATCTGCCACCCTCTGGGCAAGCGACCGCACATTCTTGTCAATAACGGCCTGTGCAGGGGCATCCCCTCGATCAATGATGGAGATACTCCCGACATAGTTCATCATCTTGGACAGTCTTCACTTCTACGGCATGCTATGAAAAGAACAATTAATTAACCCTCCGACTCTAAATGTTTGATGATTTTTTGTAATCTGGAGATTGTGTGTTTGAGTAAAGCAGCTTAGGTTACACAATTCTTCAATTCTAGTCTCTGGAGTCTGAATTACTTCATGCTAAGCATCATCTTAGCCACCCCCCTATCAGTTAGCCAAAATTGATAGAAATACTGTTGAGTAAGTGTAAAATCCCATTCAGCCATATCCCGCCATCAGTGCTCCCTTTCGGTATTTTAGGAATGGAGGCCTGGCCTCCTGTTTTGGGAATTTAGTGCGTAAAACCTGGAATGTTCAGAAGTTGAAACATGCAAAATGTACTTATCAATTAAGCTTAAAAGAATTCCATTATTAAGTACACTGAATTACAGATATATGACAGTATGGCCTCTCTTTTTTTTTTTCTTTACAACAAACAAAAAAAAAATGACTTTCATGTACTGATCTGATACATAATTTATAAAATTTGTAAGCTGAAATTTTTAAGACTTAATTTTTACTTTGGAATTTTTAGTCAGCAATTTGGAAAATAATACTCTTTGGCATATGAGAACAGGGTGCTTGACTCATGGCCTTATTTTGGCCCTGGGTTAAGCAGAAACGGAGCACTGATTAGGCCAAACTGAAAAATATCTGTGTTTCTGATGACCTGCCTGACCCTATAATATTTTCCATCAACCCTAAAACTTTTTTTCTAAGTATATGCATGGTGTGCAGCTTGTGGTTGAACAATGTAGTCCGCTGAAATTCAGTCTTTTTGGAAACTAGCAGTACCTTACTAAATGGTGGCACCTGCAAGGCATGCTAAATAATGCCTTGAGCTTTGCATTTAGGTGATAGAAATGATATTGCAGTGCATTATTTATTACTGACAGCACCTTAAAGGTAGCTAAGTCTTCATGAGTCTTACCTTTGTGATTTTAAGTACAAGAGAATGTAGTTGGGACTGGATGGGGGCATTGGGGTGAATAAAAAAAAATAATAAAAGTTTTGCTCACCTACTGACCCGATTTTTTCGGCTTCATGTGGGCCATATTAATGTGTTCTGTTGCTAATGAACATATTCTGAATGTTTATAATGAAATCATATCTGTCTGATCTGTTCTGCTATTAAAAGGATGCCACAAGCAACATATCTAGCCAAAAGTCCAGAAGTAATTCTAAGTAGGTTATTAAATATGTTCCCTCGCCCCCCCTGTCCCCACCCCCATCAGGCCACCACCCACCAGCCCCTCCCCCAACATTCACCCCATTTATTTTTTGTCTTAAAACAATGCTATACACAGCCCCCTACCACTCCCCACCCACCCTCTTTTATGGCTATATAACTGATGGGACTAAAAAGAGATCACTTAATTTACCTTAACATCTGATAGGAACAATATTAAAACTCAATATAGTGCTCCAGATAAGAGGGGTATTGTGGATAATTCAAAGATAATTTTTCTTAATTTCTCAATAAAAACTAAAATCATGTTGTGATCCCTCATTAGAGCTGTCTCAGTGAGACGGTTCTAAAGAGTGGTCACAACATAATGGAGAAATATGGAAAATTATTCCTAAATTATCCCATCAGGAGGTCTGTCAGGAGACGATGTCAAAGCTCCAGATAAGAAAGGAAGAGTATTTGGAAAAATGTGATAATGCTGAAACATTTCATACTCTCTACCAACCCCCCCCCCCCCCCCCCCCCCCCCCCCCCCCCCCCACCGAATTTAAATTTTGAAACTAAAGGCCCTGTCCTGTCCCATATTAACAATGGACAACGTAAAAATTTACTAAAAATTAATATTGCCCTCCAAAACCCTTACCTGGAGCTCTGATAAGAATGAAGTCTTTAAACATGTCTTACGTAAATCCCTGTTATAAACAAAACAGAAAACTGTCAAACTATTTTTCTAAATTTTTAACCCAAAAGTTTACCAAAAGCCAACTTAAAGTTGCTAAACAAATTTAATCTGACACGGCGATTTTCTAAACAAACAAAATATCCTGAATCTCAAGAGGCTATCATAATTAAAGCACACCTGTTAATAAATATTGACACAGCTCTGTCAGTTTTCGATTTCTTTAGAAATTCTATTGAATGGCCGCAGCCATATTGGACTTGAGCAAGCACTGTGAAATCACATGACCTTGTTGCCAAACAACACCACGCGCTTTCACTTTAAGGGCGCGTTAGACAAATTTTCGATTTCGTTATAAAAATGACAATGTTGTTCAAGTATGAACTGAACAAATTAAAGACAAACTATGGAAAATAATATGTATTGACTAGATCGTCGGTGTCTGCTTAAAACAGAAGCTGAATACGAACGGAATGTATCATCGGGGCGGATCGAGATATTCTTCTTGCTTTTGAATCCTGCCTTCATAAGGCACTTCGGTACCTTAGAGGTATTGCAGACTGATCACCATCTTTAGTCTGCACAACATTCAAGCATTAGACTGTCAAGGACATCAGCATTTCTTTGATGTAAACAGTGTTATTTGCCCAGTCGTGCTTATTTAGCGAGGCTATTCCCTGTGTAGGAAACCGTAAACAGATAACAGTCACTTAGCTCAGACACCAACCGTAACCTTTCAAGGGCTGACACAAGTTTTGTTTCCGTGGAATCCACAGTTTTGTCTACCGTGTCATCGGAATAAAAAGCTGCTTCAATGACAAAACTTAGACATAGTGGAGCGTCCATGGTCTGTTATTAAATAATGTGAGCTACTGTAAACTATTTAACTCTCTATGTACCTATCCTCGCTAGATCCGCAACATGTCTCCTCTCTCATCATTTTTAATCGATTATAGATTTTTGATAAAAAGACTTTAGACAAAGGAGTTAACTAACCGACTTGATAAACTTAATTAGATTTCTATAAAGAAATCATTGATGTGTCAGTAGTCGCGTGTCTATTGCCAAGATGACCCTAAATATTTAGACAGAAGTGTCGCCTCAAACAGTGGAGGCCCAGACCAGAATGTTGCAAATTAGAGCAGCCTGATCAGAGTCTGCACTGTTTGTTTTACCACCGACGGGCGCTAGACAGTAAAATCGTCTTAACACGCCAGGACAACGGTTATTGTTACTGTTCACTATTGTCTCAGTATTGAGGATGATTACGGCTCCGCAACACGACAAAACCAACAATGTGGTTGTGCGCCCAGCGTAGACTCAGATCAGCCTGTGCTTCCGCCCAGTTTGATCAGACTCTTCGTTAAGTGCTCAAAGGGTAGCTGAGGGTCCAAGCTACCTCTATGCGGACAGCGAAGATTCTGATCAGACTGGGCGGATGCCCAGGCTGATCTGAGTCTGCGATGGGCGCACAACTACTTTGTTGATTTTCTCGTGTCGCGGCTCATCTTATCAAAACATTCTATGCTATTCTATTCTTTTCTATCAAATATCATGCATGAATGTTGCCTTTCTTTCGTCACTCACTATCCCGAGAGCGAATCTCTCTTCCGTGAGGAAATGGGCTTTTGAGCATATGCGAATATTGAAGCTCTCCCCCTCTCTCTCTTTCTCTCTCTAATAACTGTCAGAACTTATCCGAGTTCACGGAGTTATCTAGATTTTCCGATATCAAAGCCCGCAAAAAGTATGACCCTACAAAATCTCCCATTTTCTTCAAACTATCTGTCAACTGTTGTTCTTCTGTACCGAACAACGTAGGACCCTCCGCGAGCTCGCATACCCCACTTCGTCCGCCTTGTAATAAGTTTTAAGGTGGAGGTTCGAGGTCATCCTCTATGATCCATATAACACATGTTAGGTCACATAAAACAAGTTAATAAGACTCATGAGCAAAATACGCTTTGATACCTGCATAACATATGCTTGTAAATCTTATAGATGTAGTATAATAATCTGGAACCCAGATCACTATACAACCTACACACTGCATTTCATTTGAATCTTGTAATTCGGGATAGTTGAGATAGCTTATGTATTAATAATTTTGCCCCCGTCCCTCCCTTTGGTGAGGAGGAGGGGGGGGGCATATTGGTATCAGTGCGTCCGCGTCGCCGGCGTGACAGTTTGTACCTAATATATTTCTTGAATCAGTGGGCGGAGTTTTACCAAACTTGCACTGATACATCATTGAAACAAGCCAAAGAGTTGAATAAGTTTTGGTGACTTTGACGTTATTTTAAAGGTCACAGGAGATCTTAGGCTGTTAAATTTTCTGCTTCCGGTGACAATGTCTTGTATCCAAGATTTCTCTTTGACCAAAAGGTGGGATTTCACCATACTTGCATGGTTATATCATTGGGGCTAGCTTAAGAGCTGATTAGATTCTGGAGACATTGGCCGAATTTTCCATGTCACAGCCTTGAAGGGCATAACGGTATGTGAAATTATCTAAATTGATATATCTCTTGCGCCAGTGGCTTGATTCCCACCAAACTTACACAGATTTACCTTTGGGGCAATCCAAAGAGTTGATTATGGTTTAGTGACGTTAACCCCATTATCAAGGTCAAAAGCCAACTTCCATTTATTTTTCACTCTTAAAAAATGAGACAATTCTTCAACCATTAGATGAATATTCATCAGACTTGCATGAATATATCCGATTGTGACAGGTTTAGGACGTTTAGTTTTAGCGACCTTGAGCCCATTTTCAAGGTCATAGTCTTATAGACAAGCTTGAGAGCCGATTAGATTTTTATGAAATTGACCTCATTTTCAAGGTCACAGGACTTAAACATGCGAAATTTTTACTAACATTGATATCTCTCTTGAGCCATTTGCTTGATTCCCACCAAACTTGCATTGAAATACTTTTCATAAGTCATCAATGTTTTACCGGATATGTATCATAAAAGGAAATGACTCTTTCAAATGATGTTGTGGAACTTGTAGGAAATTCATTATAACAAGTAATATGATAGTCTGATAGAAGAGTGTAATGTTGAATGGCAGATTGATGAATTAGATATAAAAATATTACATGGCTTAGTCATGAATTTGAACCCAAAGAACAAAATTTCCAAACTCGACTGCTACGTTATTTACTCACACACCAGACGACAGACAACCTTATGTATGTATGTATGTATTTATACTGCATCACCCCCTCGCGGGGATTACGTGCAGGTGCGCGTCTGTGCGTTGTTAGTAGAAGAAATGTTATAAAAATAAAAAGTTCCGGTAATATTTGTTAGTAGAGGTGGAGTAAAAGATGATAGGGTTTAAAATGTTAAAAGTCAGAAACAAGCTGACAGTGATAGGTAAAATGTTAAAAACAGCGCGCTGACATTTATGGCATTGGATGATTGACTGCACACACTGCCCTCTTAAAGGAGTCAACAGTGGGCAGCAGTGCTATGTGTGATGGCAGCCGATTCCATTGCACGATTGCGAGGGGGTAGAACGAGTATTTGTAGTAATTCGCAGAGGTCTGAATTTGACGGAAGCAAAGGGGGTGTGAATACCTGAGGATTCTTGATGGATGCACAACATACGGAGGCAGGTCAATGGCTACAAGGCTGTGTACAATTTTATAAAATAGGCAAAGCCGGGAGTCGGACCTTCTCTGCTCAAGAGATCGCCAGCCTAAAGATTGAAGCATCTCTGTCACGCTTGCATATGTGGAATAATTATTTAGAGTCCAGCGGGCCGCTCTTTGTTGGATCATTTCAAGTTTGTTAATATTTTGATCAGTGTAGGGGCTCCATACGGTTGATGAGTATTCCACCAAGGGGCGAACAAGAGTTTTATATGCCATCTCTCTTAATGCTTGGTTTTGTGTCCTGATGTTTCTCCTGAGGTAGCCAAGTGACCGACTTGCTGAAGTGGTTACGTTCTGGATGTGGTTGTTGAATGATAGGTTGCTGCTGATTTCCACGCCCAGATACTTGGAGCCTGCAACTGATTCCAAGACTTGGCCATGCAGCAGGTAATGGCTCGGGATTGGGGTTCTAGACCTGGTAACGTGTATAACGACACACTTACCAGGATTGAACTCCATGTCCCATTCCAGCTCCCATTTGTGGAGATGATCGAGATCCTGCTGCAAAATTTGAGCATCTTCCAAGCTGGAGACCGCCAAGTATATGGCCGTGTCATCAGCAAACAACCGTACCTTAGACTTTGTTGAATCAGGGAGGTCATTTATATATATGAGAAATAAGATGGGGCCCAGGACAGAGCCTTGAGGAACCCCAGATGTGACAGGTACAGTGTTTGATTTTTCATTTTCTAAGACAACAGTCTGAGTCCGATCAGATAAAAATGCTTGAATCCATTTCAGGGTGGGGCCTCTTATTCCATATCTGTGGAGTTTGAGCAGTAGTTTCTGGTGACTTACCTTGTCGAACGCCTTCGAGAAGTCTAGTAAGACTAGGTCAGTTTGACTACCAGCTGTGCAGTTCCGCATCAGGTCTTCTATGAGTGTGACGAGTTGTGTTTCGCATGATCGTTTACTACGAAACCCATGCTGAAGGTCGTACAGCAGATTGTACTTGTCCATGTGGGAGACTACATTCGTAGCAACGATGTGCTCTAACGCTTTGCATAGAATACTGGTCAATGAAATAGGCCTATAGTTTGAAGCAAGGCTGGTGTCTCCCTTTTTGAAAAGGGGACACACAAAGGCTGTACTCCAGTCCTTAGGTACTCTCCCAGTGTCAAGGGACCGTTGGAAAATGACCTGAAGGACAGGAGCTATGGAATCACAGAGCCTTTGGAGAACCAGCGGCTTAATCTGATCAGGTCCTGCTGCCTTATGGGGGTTTAGGTCCTTTAACAATTTAACAATGCCGTTAAGGGAGACAGAGATGCTTTCCATTTGGGGTGTGGTATTAAGACTCTCACCTGGTACTTGGGATGGATCTATTGCTCCTCTGTCTGAGAGGTCCTGCACAGTCATGTATGCTAATTGGCTCAGTTTCAGTGGTGACTTAGGTGTGAACACTGACTGGAATTGGTTGTTGAGAATATTGGCCTTGTCCACAGTGTCTGAGTACAACTTACCATCCTTCTTGAGTGGGGCAATGCCTTTGGAGTCCTGTTTTGAATTTTTGAGAAGGGAGAACAGCTTTTTGGAGGTATAAGTGCTTTTGTGTGTATCAGAGCTTGTCTGGCTTTGTGGCTCAGACTGTTCAGAGGTATCTGTTAGGCCTAGAATGTCCTCTATATACCTATCATGAGCTTGTTTTAGCTCGTGTCTCACCAGGTGCCTTGCCTCAACAAAAGCATACCTGTCTGAAGGGCGTCTGTGCTTCTTATATTTATCGTACAGACTGTCTCTCTTCCGGATGGATCGTTTTATTGCCTGGGTAATCCATGGCAGTGACGGCTTTGACCTAATTTGTTTTTGATTTGCATCATTACAGAATTATTTCACTTTGCCTGAAAACTCGGCAGACAATGTGAGACGCCGAATGTGCATGCACAAGCGCTTAACTTCTTACACTCTTGGATTTGCCATTTATCATATGACGTCGCATCTGAGAGTGTAATAAAGCCATGCAGTAAAAACGATAATCCACTAGTGGATTAAATATGCAAATTACGTCGTAACATTATGTGCTGACGTCCATAAAACGTCGCGTTTTCTAATGGCGAAATCGTTACGTTTTAGCTAATAAAATGCGATTTCAGTGTCATATGATAAATAGTATCTTGCATTCGTGCTCATGTATTATTGAATTTATTAAACTCGTTGGGGAAAACGACTTTTGACCTGACATGACCCACTTACAAACCTGCCCTAGATTTCATAAAAGTAAACAGTCTGACTAAGTTTCATGAATTGGATAAAAACAGTGCCCTCTAGAGTGTACACAAGATTGTTCTAAGATTTTCTAAGATTTGACCTAGTGACCTAATTTTTGACCTGCACCGCTTTCATCTGAATAGTGCCTGAATAGTGCCGCTACTTACACCTAGGGCTTCTACGTGATCACGGATAAACGTTAACGGTTCTTGTGTATGTGATAAACGTTTATAAAATTTACATATCGTTTAACCGAACTTGAACACTTGCTAGACCGCCATCATAGTGAAATATCTTAGAGTCGTCAGTAGTAGTCTATTTTAATTAACTTGAAGGCGTCCTCAGAAACATCTATATCTTTATACTCTAAATTCTGCGTATTCTTATGCAAACCAATATCAAGTTCATATTATACGAGAATATTGTTTCATCACAATCGGCAACTTGTTTTAGTCGTTGCTGATCAAAGACAAAGGAAACTTCGCGGACAGCACATACGGTGTAATTGAAAAATTCAGCCTACCTGTTTGTCACAGAATAAGCTTACGAGGAAGGTGAGATAGTTGCACTGACAGTAAAAATAGCCCCTGTGACCTTGACTTAGCCCTAGAACGCTGAAATGAGATCTTGTCAAAGATAATGTCATACCAAACATTTTTTGCAAAGTTGAATGAAAATTGGTCCATAAATGAAGGCGCTAGAGCGATGACAGAGTTTTTCTAAAAACAGCCACTGTGACCTTGACCTTAGAATGCTGAAAAGGGAACTTGTTCAAGATATTGTCGTACTAAACATTAGTGTGAAGTTAAATCAAAATCGGTCCATAAATGAAGTCGTCAGAGCGATGACAAAGTTTTTCTAAAAACAGCAACTGTGCATTAACCGTGGAATGCAGAAACGCAAACTTTTTCAAGATATTGTCATACTAAATATTTGTGTGAAGTTAAATCAAAATCGGACCATAAATGAAGTTGCCAGAGGGATGACAAAGTTTTTCTAAAAATAGTTACTGTGACCTTGACCTTAAAACGTTGAAACATAAACTTGTTCAAGATATTGTCATACTAAACATTAATGTGAAGTTAAATCAAAATCGGTCCATAAATGAAGTCGCCAGAGGGACGACAAAGTTTTTCTAAAAACAGCAACTATGACCTTGACCGTAGAATGCAGAAACGCATACTTGTTCAAGATATTGTCATACTAAACATTTGTGTAAAGTTAAATCAAAATCTGTCCATAAATGAAGGCGCTAGAGCGATGACAAAGTTTTTCTAAAAATAATTACTGTGACCATGACCTTGATCCCACAACGTTGAAACGCTAACTTGTCTAAGATATTGTCATACTAATAAAATTAAATTCGGTCCACAAATGAAGGCCCTAGAGCGATGACAAAGTTTTTCTAAAAAATAGCCACTGTGACCTTGACCTTGACCCCAGAATGCTGAAACGCATTCTTGTCAAAGATATTGTCATACTTATCACTTGTGTGAAGTACAGTCGAAATCGGTCCATAAATGAAGTCACCAGAGCGATGACAAAACCTTTTTTACTAAAAATAGCCACTGTGATCAGTTGTTGTCATAGAGTCTGCTGTCAGCTATCATGTTGGCATAATATATCTGCTGTTATCAATTTCTTGTTGTTTCAAAGAGTCTGCTGTCACAAAACATCTCCTGGTATAAATCTTTTGCTGAAAACCTGTCATCTGTTATCAGTAGTTGTTTGCAAGCAGAAGCCATCTTTCAATTCACTAAATCCCTACAATTCCCATTTCTATGGGACAAAAAGTCAGTGTCAGTCAATCATAAATTGAGAAGTCTCAATCAAACTTAAACTAGAAAAGTGTTTATGAAACACTATAAGAAGGTTCATCTCATAATGTAGAAGTCAGATAGAGGTATTACTCAACCCAGTGCTATTAAAATCGGCTGAAAAGCTAATCAGGTCATCTACACTTTGGCAGGTAACTGTATGCCAAATACAGATATTTTGTTCCCAAGATTGTTCCTATATAAAATGCATATGTCTGAAAAAGGGGAATAACTCAACCAAAAATTTATGAAATAGGCTCAAAAAGTAATCAATTTATGTACACCTTGGCTTAAACCTGTAAGCCAAATATAAAGATCCTAGCTTGTGGGTTTTCTTCAGATATTTTGTTTACAAGCTTAATTGTTCCTTTTCAAAATGCCTATGTCCGAAAAAGGGGAATAACTCCACTAAAGATTTACAAAATACGCTCAAAAGTTAATTAGTTCATCTACACATTGATCTATAAATGTGTGCCAAACATATACATGCTAGCTTAAGCAGTTCTTCAGCTATTTTGTCTACAAAGTTATTTCTATATGAAATGCCTATGCCTAACAAGACCTGTCAATGGGACAGGATAGCTCGCCTGACAGCACCTTGCCCATCACATAAAAAACTTTTAACATTTTGCTAACGCTGACGCCGGGGATAGTACAATAGGTGTTCCTGAACTTCATTCAGGCAAGCTAAACAAGACCTGTCCGCGTACAGGATAGCTCGCCTGCAGCGCATTGCCCATCACATAAAAAAACTTTAACCAAAACATCCATTTCGGACGCCGACGCGGACGCCGACGCCAGGGTGACAACAATAGCTCTTCCTGAACTTTCGTTCAGGCGAGCTAAAAAGGGGAATAACTCAACCAAAAATTTACGATATATGCTCAGAAGTTAATCAGCTCATCCACACCTTGGACGGGCCCAAACCAATATACCCCTCAACTTCTATGACGTTGGGGCAGGAAAATCTCCAGAAAGGGCATAGATTTATGCAAATTTGAATTTAAAAAAGACATCCAGAAACACTTGACATTTAGGGTAGATATAGTAACTTACATAGTTATCAATGTAATCCAAACTTTGACTGCAGTCTGACTAGGTCGCTACGGCAAACATTTCTTGCAGTATGAAAGCAGTAGAGTCAAGCTTTTGTGAAACTGATTATAACTGGGTATAAATGAAAACAACAACAAACTAAGCTCTGCTTATTTTATTTACTATCACAAGAATTCTGCGGAAGGCATAGTCTCGCCTGTCTTGGTATTGTCACTAGACAGAGCTACACCAGGACACTCAATGGAAGTTAACACTGCTGATGACAGTGCTGCTGATATAACTGAGCCGCGACACGAGGAAACCAATGTGGTTTTGTGCCCAGTGCAGACTCAGATCAGCTTGGGCATCTGCCCAGTCTGATAAGAGTCTTCACTAAGGGTTTAAAGGGTAGCTAAGGGTCTAAGCTACCTCCATGCGGATGGCAAAGACTATGATCAGACTGGGCGGATGCCCAGGCTGATCTGAGTCTGCACTGGACGCACAACCACTTTGTTGGTTTTCTTGTGTCATGGCTTATGTCTTGCTTTTGATACTTGCAGGCGAGGTAAAAACATAAGCTATATCACGAAAACACTTTTCAAGGAATAATACAAAACTGAGCTGCTACACGACAAAACCAACAAAGTGGCATGTGCACCAAGCAGAGACTCAGATCAGCCTGGACATCCATCCAGTCTGATCAGATTATTGGCATGTTGGCATGGAGCTAGGCTTAGACTCTTAGCTACCAGTTAAGCACACAGCGAAGATTAATCAGACTGGGTGGCTGCCCAGGCTGATCTGAATCTTCGCTGGGCAGACATGCCACTTTGTTGGTTTAGTCGTGTTGCCGCCCATTTGCAAACAGCACATGCTCTGCCCACATGAAATCTACCATATTTATGCGGCTATAAAATGGTGTTTTTCAATCTCTAGGATGACTCTAAATATGTCAGTCTTATGAAATTCAGAGACCAGATGTGTTTTCCCCTGTTTTTCCCCTTCCAATCATCTGGATCTACAATGTTCACCCTCTAGTCTTTGAATTCTTAATATGATATAGCTTGCACAAAACATTTCTTTAATTTTGCAGACGTATATTTTGTCTTCTGTTTTTTGGTATTTAAGAATTAACAGAGATTATTTGTAAACATAACCAAGTGAATTTCCCTTTATCTGGAGATCGGTCTTATGTTGGCATGAGCACAAAATCTTTGCTTTCTGTGCCATCTCAATGGTTGCTAAATATTGTGAATATTCTAGGTGCAGCAACAAAACCCTTTGCATTACAATGTCAAAAGATCTGATCCTCACCATTCAAGATATGGTCAATAGTAGACACTAGAAATTGACATGCTCAATGTCGCTCGTGAAATGGATCAATACCAGACTTGTTTAAGAGCAGACTTTTCGCAGTCCATGCCAGTCCAGTGATAGGACTGGAACAAACTGTATAAATAACTGCTCTAAAAATGATCTTAAACAGAGGATCTTACATGAGTACCTATGTATTATTGAATATATTAAACAAGTTGAGGGAAAAGATAAGATGTGAGGTTATACCGAGCATCTTATCGGTTTTCCCCGAGTTAAATAAATTCAATATAAATACAGGAACAGAAATGCAAGATTCTATTTATCATATGACTCTAAAAATCTCATTTTGTTTATAGCAAACTTGCAGTAAAATGTCATGATTTTGACATTAGAAAATGTGACGTTTTTAAGAACGTCAACGCATAAATAACGTTACAATGTAATTTGCAGATTTAATCCACTAGAGGATTATCGTTTTTAATGCATGGCTTTATTACATTCTCAGATGCGACCTCATATGATAAATGATGATATTGATTGGACCTGTTTACATTCAAATGCATTGGATGAATAAAGTCCATTGTAGTAATGGCAGTATGAGGTATACACATTTAAAGCACCTAGCACCACATAATCACAAAAACAAATGAATAAAATTATGTCTCATAAAGCATAATCGTAAATGACTTATATGTCATACCCTGCTCAGTGCAAACCTGTTTCACTTGTTTTTATTCCAGGGCAGCAGCCAATGAACCAAATGTAGTAAAAGTTTGATTTCCACATGCACTTTGTATTACTTTAATAGTTTGCAGTTCAGTTCTATATTTTTGCACGGACACTTGGGGCCAGGTGTGTGCAACTATGGTTACGTACCGCTGAGCCACTTGGGGAATGTCTTTCGGAGAATTGAAATAGAAGAACAGAAGAAGACATTTTTCATGATTTCATATAATGTGATGTGCAATAGCCCATGGGCAACAAAGACTCCTGCATACAGATCTTATATATAAGATCTATATAATGGATCTATATTTTTAGGGTTACTTTGGAGGGAATATCCCAGATCTTCTAACAGAAAAAATATTGAATAAATCTTCACTGTTTGTACAAGCTGTGTGGCACTTTTAATCTGATAATAAGATTATTCTGAGTAAGAGTTAGTGTTGACCCTTAATGCGCCAAAAAGCAGATGACAAAATTTACATCTGCAGAATTTCAAAAAATGTTTCGTCCATGTGATATTATATTGAGAATTTGAACACTAGAGGGCAAACAGTGTAGATTCAGATGAGGAGGCTCAATATGAGCCACCTCATCTGGATCTACACTGTTTGCAAATTTAACCATTTTAATATTTGGCGCTTTAAGGGTTAAAATGCTAACTACTGAACAGGTAAGGCTGAGCAAAAAGTACAGACCCAGATCAGACTGCTCCTAAAGAAACATTCTGACCAGGCTCTAGACTGTTTGCCATTCCATCTGCATCTTTTGGACACATTACTGCATCATAAAAACAAACTGTTACAGTAACTATTTTGAGTGTCCAATTCTTACAAATTTTAAACTAGCTCAACAAAATCAGATGCTTATTTCAAACAAAGTAAAATAAATACACTAATTACAAGGTTTAAGACGTATTTAAATAAAATCAGCTGTTAATTTCAAACAAAGTAAAATAAACAGTTTATCAGAGCTCAAGGTACACGGAAGTTTGAGGATTAAATTTTAAAATTTTGTCTTTTTTTTTTTTTGAGTCCAATAATGTTTTAAAACATACCCATAGTGCAGGTCCATCAAAACAGCATGAAATACCTGATTTCTGGCAAAAACACTTCTACAGTCATATTCTAAATTTCCAAAAATACCACTTACATATTTTCATACATACTATACATTTGTAAATCGCTAAATATTTTGTGGGTTAAATTTTTGTTAATATTTGTGAGTTTGTGCAAAACAAAAGATCTCTTGAATATGTAATCTTGATAGTTCATAAAATTGCATCAGCAATGATACAACATTTGATGTACAACACCAGAAAACCAACAAAGTGGTTGTGCCCAACATGCAGACTCAGATCAGCCTGGACATGCACCCAGTCTGATCAGACTCTTCCCTAAGTGCTACGGGTCTAAGCTACCACCATGCAGCCAGCAAAGACTCTGATCAGACTGGGTGGATGCCAAGGCTGATCGGAGTGCGCTGGGCTCAAAACCACTTTGTTGGTTTTCTCGTGTTGCGGCTCATTTTTCCATGCCATGGCATCACCGCTATGACAGTGTTTCATGGCGCTGCATCTACACCGATAACATGTTGTTTCAATTCTGAGTGCTTACTGGATTCTCAATAATCCTATCTATAAGATAAGAAGCTGATATATTATTCTGAGAACTGGAATTCAGTGTACAATGAAAATGCATGAATGAAGCAGTTTACGGTACCTTGGGAGCTCTGCCCGATTAAACTATCATACTCAATTTCAACAACAGAGAAAAACAAGAAATGTTACAGTGTGTAACAAATGCCCCCGAAGGCCCCTTCAACTGACCTTTGTGTCCTGGTTGTGACCTTGACCTTGAGCATGGAACCCGAAGTCTTGCAAATGACATACATTCTTATTTGTTTCACTTTTCTGTGATGTTTAAATGCACTTTGGAAGTTTAAGAGGATTCATGGGGACTTAATTCAACCACTGACCAAAACTGCATTGGGTACTGGAACCTAAATGTCACACCTTACATAACTTATCATAATACTTTACTTTTCTTTAAGTTACCATTTTATCATGCTTTACCTTTCAGTGAAATTTGATGATATTGGCCTCAGCAGTTTTGAGCCAATTCAGAGACATGATTTAACCTCTGAGCCCTGACTGGGACCCTGACCTTTGGCAACAAAACCATGATTTGTTTGTGAATCATCTCATTTTTTTCACCTTTTTATGGAAATTAAGTTTGATTCAGTAGTTTTTAGGTAATTGAGGATAAATGACTTGACCTTTGACCTCTGGCTATGACCTTGACCTTGGATGTGGAAGGTATGTCTTGTGAATGGCAAATCTTCTCAGTAGGCTTTATCTTTCTGTAATGTTTGTTTTGGTACTTTTCTGAGTAATTGCCAAGACATGATTCGACCTCTGACCCCAGATTGTGACCTTGACCTTGGATTTGGGATCATAAATATTGTGTATAACACACCTTCTCATTATGGTTTACCTTTCTGTGAAGTTTGATGAAATTCGCTTCAGCAGGTTTCAAGTTATCGCAGAGGCAAGATTTGACCTTTGACCCCTGATTGTGACCTTGACCTTGAACGTGGTAACCTAAATCTTATGTTTGACACACCTTCTAATTATGCTTCATCTTTCTGTGAAGTTTCATTCAATTTGCTTTGGCAGTTTATAAGTTATCGCTGAGACATGACTTTGAGACACAATTTGACCTCTGACCCATTTGTGGCCTTGACCTTGGGTGTAGGGACCTAATTCTTGTGCACGACACACCTTCTCATTATGCTTTATCAACCTGTGAAGTTTCATCAAATTTGCTTCAGTAGTTTTAAAGTTACCGCTGAGACACGATTTTGAGACACAATTTGACCTCTGACCCATCTGTGGCCTTGACCTTGGGCGTAGGGACCTAAGTCTTGTGCGCGACACACCTTCACATTATGCTTTATCTATCTGTGAAGTTTCGTCAAATTTGCTTCAGTAGTTTTAAAGTTATAGCTGAGACACGATTTGTAACGGACAGATGGACGGACGGACGGGAAGACGGACAGACTGACTGACGGACGGTGCAATTTTAATATGCTACTCGAAGTTCCTTCGGGGGCATAAAAAATGCTGCCAATTCAGAACAAAATAAGACAAAAAATATAGTAATGTGCTTAAGTATTGGGACACTCTTAAAGCTGTTTATTTTCCATTTGTCCGAGATGGAAAATAAATTGTTTTAGGTATCCCAAATTTAAGGTACATTACAGTATACAAGGGATGATCAATCAGTTAATCTCTGACAATAACACTAATTATGTTCACAGACAAAGCATAATATATTGTATTATAAAGTATGATGAATTTATCTAAGAACTATGCTTCTGCTTTATTTTTGAGATTTATAGCACCAGAAAATACACATAAATCATGTTAAAAAACCTACCATCAAAACAGCACAAACTCTGACCTTACTGGAATGATGTGCAATCAGGTCTAAGTATGTGCATATGTGCAGTTTTCCCTATTTTTACACTATTTTCATACTGCAGAGGTAAAATATACAGACTACAAATTAAAATTCTGTCAATACTGCATGAAACTGATGGCTGATAAAAAGTTTTAACTGCTACTAAAACAGATTTCTCCTGTAATAGTAATTAAACTTTGAAGTTAATAGTTTTACAAGTTTTCTGTTTTACAATGCTGTTGGAGGCTTTGAGTTAATAAATAATTATGACAAATTAATCATATGAGCCGCAACATGACAAAACCAACAAAGTGGCATGTCTGCCCAGTGAAAACTCAAATCAGCCTGGGCATCTGCCCAGTCTGATTTGAGTCTTCACTGTATGCTTAAAGGGTACATGTAGCTAAGCATCTAAGCCTGCTTCATGCAGATAGCAAAGACTCTGATCAGACTGGGTGGCTTGCTTCATGACGACAGCGAAGACTTTGATCAGACTGGGTGGATGCCCAGGCTGATCTGAGTCTTCCCTATGCGCCCATGCCACTTTGTTGGTTTTGTTGTGTAATGGCTCATCTTACTCTTAATATCACAACTCAATGTCCATAAACTTTTTGACCATCCCTCATACAGCTGCCTATAACTCAAAAGAAAGCCCATCCTGATACGAACAGGAAAACAAGGATAGTTTGGGATAATACCCTTTATATTTCTTTTTAAACATGGAGTTGTGACCCCTTATTCAGCCATTATGCTGAGATGGTTCTGTTGAGGGGTCACAACATCATATTTAGTTTAGAAATGGGTGAAAATTATCTCAAAATTATCCTTTAAACCCCCCGTTATTGGGAGCTCTGGGGGTCTTAATAAGACCAAACATTTAACCTGCAATTATATAAATGCTACCAGCATTGCAAAGTTAAACATGTGATTAAAGCAATCATATTTAAATTTCACGGAACCGTTTAAACAAAAACAAGTAGTGAAAACAAATACAGACATATCTGTTCAATTTATGTTGAGCCACAGAGCCAATTGGGGAACGTCCTTAAAAGAATAACTTTTACATACAGAGTAGAGTGATAAGATGATAGTATGACATTTTGTACAATGTTATGAGTAATGAAATTATTTCTAACAACATTTTTTATATTATTACAATACACACATTATTAGTAATGGGCTAAAATATGATGTGGCAATATGCACAGGGTATAAACCAGTCCCCCAATTTTCGCTTCCTGCAGGGACTGTTCATCATATTTGGCTTCTGCCAAGACTGTCTGCGATCCCTTGCTTCCTGCTGAGACTTCTGTACGTGATAAATGGCTTCCTGTAGAGACTGTCCGCATGATTCTGCTTCTTGTCGAGGCTCTCAGCAGGAAGCAGAGTCACGCGGACAGTCTTGGAAGGAATCCATTTCTCGAGGACGGTAGTCCCTGCAGGAAGTAAGAGATTGCAGACAGTCTCAGCGGAAGCCAAATGTGATGGACAGTCTCTGCAGGAAGCGAAAATTGGCAGACTGGTTTATACCCTGTGATATGGCTTTCATGTCTTTTTAAAGTTGCAATCATTTGTGAGAATGAATGCAGGACAGCACTGAGTTATCACACTTTAACAGACTTAAGAATAGGACATAAATGTGTTTCAAAGGGAGAAAATTATTAAATGTAAGGACAGTAAATACTTTGCAAAGGGAGAGAATTTAACTGCCTACCTCTGAAAATATTTTATTTTACTGCCAGCGAAGGGAGGAAACCACTTATGGTAGTGAAACTAAGGATGGGACGTAATTTAACTGCCTTCTTTAAAATATATTTACTTTTTCCTGCCAGTGAAGGTGGGAAACCAATAATGACGAGGAAAGCAAAATTTCATGAAGGGTGATCCTCTGCCTCTGTTTGCAAAATATTTATTTTACTTAACTGCAAACAGAGGCACTCAATAATGGTATGGAAACTAGAAAGTAAAGACTTTGCAAAGGGAGAGAATTTAATTGCTTCTCTTTGCTAAAATATATACTTTTTCCTACCAACAAAGGGAGGAAACTGATAATTGTAAGGAAAGCAAATAACTTGTAAAGGGAGATAAACTAACTGCCTCTGTCTGCAAAATATTTATTTTCCCTATCTGCAAAAGCAGGCAATCAATAATGGTATGGAAAGTAAAGACTTTGCAAAGGGAGAGAATTCAATTGCCTCCCTTTTCAAAAGTTAACTTTCATGACTTATGAGGTGAGTAAGAATATATCGCTGTAAATCACCAGGGCCCGGTTGTTCAAAACTAATGACGTCGTTAGTTAACGAGACGTTAAAATTTCAAATGTTAATATCTCAAATACACCAATACTTTTTGTTGAAAATATGTGAGAAGCTTTTGCAGTGCAAAAGCTTCTCATATATTTTCAACAAAAAATATCAGTGTATTTAGCTATAAAGTCACAAAACACTTAACGAGTCGACCCCTTAACAAGCTCGTTAGGCTAACGATGCTTTGAACAACTGGGACCTGGACATTTTCTTTCTGGCATACACACATAAATAAGATAATTGAGCCGACACATCACAACCAACAAAGTGCCATGTGCGACCAGTGAAGACTGATAGTAGTCTGGGCACATGCCCAGTCTGACCTAAGTCTTTGCTGAGCACTTTACAGGTAGCTAAGGGTCTAAGCTACCTCCATGCCAACAGCAAAGACTCTGATCAGACTGGACTGATGGTCAAGCTGATCTGAGTCTATGCTGGGAGCACATGGCACTTTATTGGTTTAATCATGTCGCAGCTCAATCATATATCACGAAGCTCCAGATAAGGTGGGCTTTAGATAATAATTCTGGGAAAATTTTTCAAATTTTTTTCCATGAAAACCTAAGTTGTGTGACCCCTCATTAGAACTGTCTTGGAGAGACAGTTCTAAGGGGAGGTCTAATAAGAAGTCAAAAGATATGTTTTCATGGAGAAATATGAAAATACACCCCTTAATTATCCTTGTTACCCCTTCTGATCTGTAGCACAGCAAATATGATGAATATATGATCTTACAGCTCTTTCAACTGGATTTCAGTTATTACAAGCCAATACCTATGGTCATGATCACATGACTGTTTCCCCATATGAGACATTTGACAAAAATGGTCCCTTCTCATAGGATGATATTTCAGCTGTAGAATCTGATTCTATGTCAAAGTTTATCTATCGTTTGGCCGTATTCTGGAGTGATCAACTTTAAAGGGAGTTTTGTGACATTTCTGTCAATAAAATTGCTAAAAATAAATAACCTAATCTAAAAGTCATATTCATATACTATCTTTAACAGATTCTGATTTTAAATTACCACCCTGTATAGTGTCTGAAAAACATTTTTCTGCCTTGCATGCAGAGTTGTTGCCCTTTGAAGACTGTGTGAAGAAATTGTCTTTCTTGAATTTTAAACATTCTGGTTGGTCAAGTGCGGCTTCAGAATCTGATATATCTGTTTCTATAGCAGCTATTAGTTCATCTGAAAGAAATAAGAAGTCAGCAACGTTATTCAAAATGGAACATACCATATTAGTCCTAATAAATGCCCCTGCTCTAATACTTTTTTGAAAATAATGTTATATAACTTGCATGGACTCCTGGTTGCTCCTCTGGATGAGGAACTTCTCTGAAATGGGGTCTACTCTTGAAGAACAAAATTTGCTTCTACGGGAGCAAATTCTTTCCTTTAAGAGTTGACCCCTAATCAGATGGGAGGCAAACAAATTGTAGAGTTGCTTTCTCTTAAAGTATAACCATCCACCTTAACACTGTTTCTTTGGGGTATTTTGGCAGTGGCTGATTTGCTAAACTTTAATCTCCAAACAACTCCCCCTTTCATAGAATGCAACACCCTCAGGGTGTTTAATAGGGTTAATACAGTACCTGTGTATAGTGAAAACTCAAACCAGTGTGCCAATCTGTAAGTCTAGCTAGAGCCTTCATTTTCTGCCTGCAGATTCTTCATGATGCATAGGCTGCGTGTGCCAATGGCCACAGCTCTAACAAGACTGCATGCATGTGCAGCCTGGTCTGGGCCTTTGCTGTTTGCATATGCCTTAAGCTCCTTTAAAGCACGATTCCCAGATATTCAAATACCCCATAATGTGCACTGTCTACACTGGAAATCAGAGCTCCAGATAGGGTGGGTATTTGAAGACAATTATGAGAAAATTTTTCTTATTTCTCAATGAAAACGTATGTTGTGACCCCTCATTAGAACTGTCTCACCAAGATGGTTCTAATGATGGGTAATAGCAAACATTTTATGTAATAATATGGAAAATTATCCATGTTACCCCTTCTAATCTGGAGCACTCCCTATACCAGGATCCCCAGATACCCAAATCTTTAGCGTGAAACGCCAAATAGTGTGCAAGAACTACACTGGGTATTGTGCTATAAGTGAAATAGAGCATGGATTGTCCTCCTGTATGGTCGATTAAGCTTGTGGATTATCCCCCCGCACAGGCTGAAGAACCATGCTCTTGAAACAGTTTTTATGTGCTGCAACTCAAATTGAAGGAAGGCTTGTCTTAATGTATTTATAGACAAGAGAAAATTAAAGCTAACTTTCTCAAACTTACTGTTTTTATGAGTGTTAGGCTAATTACTAATGCTGGCATCATGTACCTAAATTTATGAAATTTTGATAATCCCAGCAAGGTTGTTTATGCAACAGATTATCCATCTGGGGGTGGGAGGGCTGGTGGTGGGATCACAGGTTTGACCCCTACTCATCCTGTCTTTTGGATGAGACTAATACTGAGGTTTTATCCAGAGTTCATTCACTTATGCCAGCAATGTTGGTGTGATGTAGTGTATGATGATAGGTAGGTCCCAGAAGAAAAACAGTTAAAAAGAAGTCAGAACTTTCCCCCTTATATATTCTGTGAGCTAGAACAATGGTTCTGAGAATTAAAAGAAATTCAACATACTGTTTGTCAATTTTTAGTGTTATCATGTAAACAAAAACTTTTGAACTTTCCTCATCACTGTATGTGACTAAGGTTACATTCATGACCTTACACAGTTTATTTGAATTGCAAAGCTAAATTCCCCCCAGAACATCTTGAACTCTACTGATCCCAGAACAGAAAATTTTCGTAATAAAACATTTTACATGTACTAACCAGTTCTTCAGATAAGAAGAGATAACAGGGATAATTTAGGGACAATTTTCCATGAAAACATACGTTGCAACCTATCATTAGCACCATCTTGCAGAGACATTTCTAATGAGGGTCGTAACATATGTTTTGTTCAGATATAAGAAAAATTATCTCAGAATTATCAAAAAAAATCCCACCTTGCCCAGAGGTTATAAAACCTGAGTACATTCTCAAACTCAAAATAAAGCACACTGATTGGCTGATTGACAGCCAATCAGAGTGCTTTATTTTGAGTTTGAGATTATTCTCAAGTTTTATAACCTCGAACCCTTATCTGGAGCTCTGAGTCCTACCTAGTGATGTAAAATTCTTCATTGGTCTGATATATTTCAGCATGACAATTTTCAGTATGGACCCATAGAAATCTTCATCAAACCCATGGATAATATGTGTTTCCTGAAATAAAAATTTACACATTATTGTGAGGATAACTGCCCTCAAAATTATCATTTGGGGAGGTAAATTTTTGGTTTTATACAGTCGGAAATTTCGCTTAACGGCGCCGCGTCAGCCTCGCTGTAAAACACAATTTCCGGCTATAAAAAAGACAATTTACCTTTCCAAATGACAATTTTCAATATAATTATACCCATTCTAATGCATTTTACAAATTTTCACCTTTCAAAATGTACCTTTGCAAGCGCTTTCAGCAGCCTAAAACTGTCAGCCAATGAGAAGTGACATTTTATAATGACGTTGGGTTTCCAACAGTATATTGCAGTGTAGCAAATTTTAGACCCTATCCAACCAGAAGTTGATTTATATTTGTAATTGCATTAGAACTCATGTGATTGCAATTCAAAGAATTGATTCAATTGGCACATACTTGTATTATTTTGTATACAAAACACACAGTGTAACTGGCACATACTTGTATTAATTTTGTATACAAAACACACACTGTAACCATCTCACTGCATAGCTGTTCATAACCGGACTTTTTTGGAATTGGGGATAACTCCAACAACAGGAGGTAATACTAGCAAAAAAAGTCCCTGCTGTATACCTGGAAAAGTTTTCAGAGTTTTTAATTTTCAGAAAAATATTCATAAAATTGGGAAAATAAGGCCATCTTTGGATTGAGAATGACTCCCATAACAGGAGATAAAATCTTGCCAAATTAAATGACTGTACATGTACATACCGATACTGTAAAGGAACACCTTTTTTTAATTACATGTACTCTGACTTAAAAATTTAACTGTTTGGTTTTACAGTACAGCAATGCATCTAAACAATGTAGATGGAATGGCAAACAGTGTAGACCCTGATCAGACTGCTCTTGAAGGAGCAGTCTGATCTGGGTCTCCATTGTTTACTCAGATTACCAGAATTTTCAGGGATCAAGGTAGAGATCTGAATGCAGATCATTATTTTTCTGATAAAAGGGAGAAGTTTGTTTCTGCCCATCTTTCATCTTTGCCTTTATACATTCTATACAGCTGAACTTCTTCAGCTCAAGACAGGGAGACTGGAAGTTTGATCCTGCAAGCAGACTATTTCTCCCAAGTCTCCCTCTACATTAATCCCTGATTTTTAAGTTACATACCATAGACTTTTTCTCATTATGGTAATATGGGTTCCATCCGATACTCATGACCATTTTATACACCTCTCCATTATCAACACTAGCCCAGCCACAGTACACACCACCCTCAATATCATCTGGTAACTTCTCTACAACCTCTGTTGGAAAATTTGCTGCAAAATTGAAAGCAATACACTATGTTATATACTATGTTACTGTCAAAATTTCATGGTTTAATATAGATGGCATATTGGGGCATTTTAATTTTGGCGTTCACATAATATACATTGTACCATGGCTTCCGATAGTAAAGAAAATTTGAAGTAAAACTGAAACATTTTTTTTTCTTATTTTTCTATTAAACTATATATTGTGGCATCTATTAGAATCGCCTCATCGAGGCGATTCTAATGAGATGTCAAAATGTATAGTTTCACAGAACGGTATAGAAAATAGCTCAAACACATCAGGTTCTTCTTTTTTATCTGAGCCTCAATCAGGCTGTGCCCATGACAGTGTTGTAGTGAGTGTGAAGGTTAAGTAACGGCGTAAGCCCGTCAAGGAGCGGCGCATGAGCAAACGGGTAAATCGGGTATCAGAAAAACCCGGACAGTTGGCGGGAGAATGTCAGATTGACAAGACCACGAGCTGAAAGTCAACAAAGTCTACACAAGTGTTTGGAGCAAGCGCTACCACACTATTCAATAGGTAAGCCTCAAAAAACTTTACTGGTGGCAGCTTATTTCGAATTTGCGCTGAAATTGCTTTGTGTATAGCAGCAATTGTTGTGCAAAGTCGTGTCAGATCTGACTGTAAACTGCAAAACAATTTTTTATGTTTTCTCCTGACCGAATGGACGAAGACTTCTGCAGTCCCTGTGTATTTGCACCATCTGTCTGTTATTTATGTCCCTGACCTGCACTTTGTTGACATTTCAAATGTGCTGAAGTGATTCATGCCTGGAGAGATTGCACCTGGAAGGCACAGCTGAACTTGCTACCTTGGGTGGATCTATGGTATGTGGAGTGGGACAAAATACAGGTTAGTGCAAGATTCTATCCCCTACATCTACTCTCCCTCTACTCTTTTGACGTCTAAAGTTGCTACATTTGAGATGATTTGACACAATGGCTCAAATATCTGTAAATTTTGCATCACCAGAGGAATTAAAACTCATACCAGGGGTGGGATCTAAGACAGCAGATGCCATCTTGGCCATCAGGCAAGACCATGGCAATATTACTCCAATATTGCTCATGGGAATCATGCTGAAACCAATTTTCTCCAGAAATATTGGCTTGTTTGGATTTAGCCCCTAATCCTGAGTATTATGGTGAGGTGGAGGGTGAGGATGTGGATGAGAATCTGGTGGAGGAGCAGTATGCAGATGATCCTGATCCAGAGTTGAGGAAATCCCAAATAAAAAAGGAAATAGAGAATACATTATGGTCTCGCAGGGAGGGCCATACAGAGCCAAGTAAGAAGGGTGCTTATGGTGGTGTAGGAACATTTCCTGGATCATCATCAGTCATTAAATCTAAGAAAACAACAGTCACAACTGTTGACCTCAAAGGGCTTGACTCTGTGGTCATTCGGTCAAATAGCTCTGTAAAGTCTCGGGCAATCACAAAAGACAATTCTTCAAGGTGTAGGCGATGGCTTGAACTTGGAGACATCAGTCTTCACGAAACCCCATCTGACCGCCTGACATGTCTGGTAAAAATTCATTCGGTCTGGTAAAATTATTCAGAATTTTCAAGTGCATTTTAATCATTTTACCAGATTCGGTCCTGTAAACTCTGGCAGACTTTCGTGAACTCTGAGACATTTCCTCAAGTGAAGAAGAGCCTTCACAGCTTTCTCAATCCAAGCAAAAGTAGAGTACTTCTAGATGCAGAAGTCTACCTCCTTTGGACAAGACAAAGAAATCCCAGCTGCAGGATTCTTCAGAGGGGGAAAATGAGGACCAAGGTTGGCAAAATGCCGGCAAATATGAATATTTTCCATGCCGGCGGTATTTACCTGTAAATACCGACAAATACATGTACTGGAAAATACCGGCAAATACTGGTAGAATGAATGGTCCCACCTGGAATTCATACAATAACCTACACTCTAAATCCATAGGGGTATTTCAGTTATACTGGTCAACTGACTTAATATTTATACTGAAATTGGACAATTGTATTATTTAATGAATAGTTTATCTAGTCAGTGAAATTTTGAACTTTGTTTTAGGGAAAAAAATAGACTGTTTCGTAGCTGGACATTTCTGTCTGTGGGCCCGGAGTCATGGAGCTTTGGCAGTGACTACCGTTTTGCAGTCAATACATTGGCACTGGTCTTGTTGTCTTTGTCAGCAGCATAGGACCTTATGGCGTACGGTGAATAGTAGTTTGGTAATGATTAGTGATGGCTCAGCTTTAGGACTGATTATGACAAATTATTATCTGACTGCTATCAATGTATTCAAAAGTTGAAGCCAGCCTACCAATAACACCTCTATGTACTTCACCTTGACTAATTGTCTAACCTGTGTATAAAACAGATAACCATTCTGACTACTTATTGTTTCAATCCTTGCCCCAAGCACCAAGCAATACTCTGCTCCCTTACCGGGGGTGGAATTTACCACCCAACCTTGATGAGGACTCTGACAGTGACCAAGGCCTTAGCCTACATACTGCAAAATCAGTGTCGAGACGGAGCAGAGGCATTCCAGCATTAAGGTCTGTTCCAAAGACTCTCTGGTATGATGGCAAGACAAAATGGCTGTCATTCAAACACAAGTTTATGCGATACGCTGAATCATGTCAGTGGTCAGCTGCAGAATGTCTAGACTGCCTATGCTGGTGTCTCATGGGCAAGGCTATTGACTGCTGTGCCACCTTACTGGAAAGGACAGAGCACCTGTCTTACAGAAAACTCTTGTCTAGGCTTGAAGAGCGGTTTCGGGACAGAGAATAGACTGCATCAGCTCACTGGTTAGATTTCAGCAGGCAACTTAGAAAGACGCGTCGCTAGACGATTGGGCTGCAGTGTTTTGGAACTGGCCAGAAAAGCTTTTAAGGAAGTGCCAGAAAAAGACAGCAATCAGCAGACTGTGACACGTTTTTGCCAAGGCCTAAGAGATCTGGATGCTGGGCACCACGTTTGTATGCAGAAGCCGAAGACCATGGATGATGCCATGAATGAAGTGTGTTTATATCAACATACCAAGGATGCAATGTATGGACGGAAATCTGGACGTAGTAGTGCAACAAAAGTCACTGCAGAGAACTACGAGACAGATGTACCACAGGCCTGCTCTGTAGCTGGGAAACCCCAATCTAGTACACAAAGTACTTTGGAAAAGGCGCTGTTACCAAGTTGCAAGCGGATATGGCCAAGATGTCCCAGCATCTAGATGAGATGTTTAAATCATTTTGGCAAGACCTTTGATGATCATCTAGCAAATCTAGGTGATGCATCAGGGTTCAATCTAGGCTGCGTTTTTGCGCCAATGGCGCGCTTTTAAAGTCCTTGGCCTGTTTTTGAAAACCAGTGCGCCGTATTGGCGCGAAATCCTATGCATCGGCGCATTTCTATTTCGCTGTGCGCCGGCATAACTTATTTTTAGCAGTACTTATAGCTTTTAGCAAGTCAGTGTTAGAAGACGCTTTCCGCAGTATTGAAATTCAAGCGCAGAGCGTTCCGACAACTCGGAGAGCCTGACTGGTAATCGGATATTGATTTATGTACGACGCATTTACCAATGCGAGAGAAACCAGCTATACTAAACATGTGGGCAATCTCGCAACACAGAAATGAACTGCTAATTTCTTTTTCTGTTGACGACGCGGAAATTGCCAGTAAGTGAGAACGAAAAAATCGGAAGACACCAATGATGAAAAACAATAAATTGGTGAAAAAAGCTGAGAAATTCTATGCAAATAATTTCAAAATGAGTGACTACAAAAGCCTCTGTTTCACTGGCTTTGTCATGGTGGTGCAAAAAAATATCTTGCATTATCTGTATAGTTCTACAGCAAAACAAAAATAACGCGATTTACTGTTGTGCTATGGTAAAAAGGGCTAATGGCCGCTGGGAGAACCTTTACCAGGGTGGTTGATGACACAGTTCTATTGAAGATACTATGCTGGATGTGAAACAGAATCCAGTGATATAGCAGCAGTCATATCGGGATAAATCAGTGGAGACATCCGGGTCAGGGCCAATGACCAGGTCAGGAGCAAGTGTGGCAAGATGGTTTGCAGTGATGATTTAACCAGTAGAATTTGCTGCCTGACTGGCTAATAACCAGCTCGCAATTAAATTTACCAGAGGAGGATTCGTCAGCCAAATAACAGACTAGGGACACCTCAACATTGAGGAGGGGAACGAGAATGGGTAGAAATCCTTGCATCAGGGTGACTCTTTATTGTTTCAACGACACCAACAGTGAGACTTGGGAGACATACTGGCATCAGGGTGACTTTTTATTTTGTCAAGGACACCAACAGTGCTTCTACAGCCAGTTGGCACTGCTTCAATTAAAGTAGAGAGGAGTGTAGTGAGTGTGAAGGTAAGCCCCAAAACACTTAAGTGTATTGAAATTCAAATATTGAGGGACTTATATTTTAGTGCTCTGCCACACTAGGGCAAAGCATAGTTCAAGCTGAGGACCTACATAGGTGTTGAGTGCTTCTTGTGGTCTGTATATTTCTATTTCTTTATGATGTGCATGATAGAGAATCTAATTAGGTGATAGACACCTGTTGTTTGCTGTCTGTAGGGACAAAACTTTGGGCATAATGAATTACACTCCCAATTCTAATAATTAACAAACTGGGTCAAGTTCATGATTTAGGACACGTGATTTTGTTTTCGTTTTAGATGACATGAGGAATTTATTTTCATCTTCTAATGAAAGACTGCCAACCAATTATACCTGTAGGAATTCCAAGCTCTTTACTTCCTCGTCCAAAACCTTTTACCACTTTTCCTTCTGTGAAATAAGGCAGAGATTCACTCATAATTTGTTATCACCGGTTCGAATCTTACGAAATATTTTAATCCGGAAAAATGTTTGACAAGGAAGGGTCAAGGTCGAAATTCTGGATTGCCGAACGCTTTATGGTAAAATCCAGCACCACCTCTCGGGTACGGTCCATTGAAACACCGCAATCTGTTATCTGTTATCTTCAATCTTTTCATCCTTCATAGGACAACTGTAGAATTCTACGTAGGTGATGTTTTATTTCATCTCGTATACACCTCCACCACAACTTGCCAACTAACTAAGATTTATACAGTATGTACAGTGGGTATCAAGACCCTAGTGGGGATTTCCCTTAACATTCTGTATCTAGCACAGTGTAAATTATGCAGTAATCTTCTGTTCTGAATTTCCAATGATTGAAGATTAAGGGCATCTATAGAGCTTTCATAATCCAATAAAAATGTACAGTCTAGAATAATATTCAACTGGTAAGTTATATCCAAGTCCAAAAAGTTAGTAGCACTTTTCAGCTTGTGAAATTCATAGGTAATATCATTAATAATTGGATCTCTGATTGTTGATAACACTGGGCAGTTTAATATAAAGTGATCCAAAGTTTTTGGTTCCATGCAACATAACTGACATGTTAGATTTACTTCATTCTGATTAAATGCTGCTCTTGTAGACTGTAGTATATAGACTCCGCATAACAACTTAAGTTTAGTTGAGATTCGAGAAATGCCTCTTGTTGAATTAGGCTCAATTTGTAACAAGGGATGTAATACACCTGGTTGATACTTCTTACAATTCAAAAATGTCAATGTACTGTATAAAGCTGCACGACTTACAATACACTTCTTCTAATAACTATGAAGTGCCTTGTTAACTTTAACTTTCCATTTAAATTTTGGAGTAGGAGTTTCCAAGTATTCAATCCCATCAGAAACCGCCATAAACCATTCGCGGTGTGTGTGTGTGTGTGGGGGGGGGGGGGTGGGGGGGGGGGGTCACTCGGTCTTTAAAGGAGCACAGATGTGCCAGTGGAACTCTGAAAACCCACCCTATTCATGTATAACCCAAATACCAAAATATACACCTAGAGTAAGGGGACATGGCTTCGCACACTTTTATGACTTTTGCAGCATTGGCTGACAAAGCTTGTAACATAACGCCTGTTTCTTCATATTATTATATACCTTGACTCTTTCTGGAAATTAAGTATGAGAATATTTGGTCTCAGACCCTGACGTCATAAGTAGCACGTGCTGTAATATATAATGCAGTTCTACGTGATATTTTGGGTATATGGGGACATGGCTTCGCACACCTCTTCTAGCAGGAAATAGAAGCATTCTAGATGTCTTTGAATATTGTGTCATATACCTTAGAACCAGTAAATGAAAACCATAAAACAACAGCCAATGTGCTATTTTTATTTATAGTTTGCAGGGTAATAGTATAATGTCAATGTTCCTTCCATAAATGGAAAGACAAAAATCAGCGATTTTCAGAATTTTATTTGATTTTAAAACACTGGTTAATAAGTGACTGACAATTTGTTGTTGAATCCATCACAGCTCGGCTGTGTAATCTTACAGTGGACTTACGACAAAATAGGATTACAGCTAAAAATAAAATGCGGACTTTTCTTATAAAAGTGAGGGACAAAATTCACACCCCGTAGCATGGAAAATCTTTGGTGTCCATACAACCGGCATATGTTTTGATGATTGTGCACTTTGTATTCTGAAGAGAGCAAATGACAATTTCATTAACACTTCAGGAGCCAAATTTCGACAGTGTGCTATCAATAATATTGCCTGTTCTAAAAATGTTAAACTTTCCCGACTTTAATCTGAATGTTTTATATATTTTGGCGCCAAAATGCACGTGATGCACTGCACGCGAAAGTGATGTCAAAAGCCTTCATTTAAACAACCTTGAAATATTTGCAAAACAAAATGATGTTCAGACAACTGATGACTGGCACATACTAAGAAATCCCGTAGGTGTGCGAAGCCATGCCCTGTGCGGAGCCATGTCCCCTTACTCTACTGAAATATTTTGTATCAAATGGGCCCAGCTAGTCATGTATAGTGCAGAAAAAGAGCTTAGTTTAGCTCATGAATTTGCCATTCAGCCTTGAAGAAAATTCAAGAAATTAGTATGCTAAGAACATTTATTGTCTTTGTATTTGATATTTGTTTCTTTTTGATAACAAAAAACAGATAAGCTGGCTTTTATATACAGAGCTTTGAGAAATAATGCCTATTTGTGTATATTAGTCTGTAAAATCATACCTATTGATGTATCTGGCAGATAAAAAAAGTACGACTATTCCAGCGGCACATATATACCCTGCTTTTAATGGAAGTGACCCACCCACGTGAAACCAGTGAGTGGATATTGGGTAGTGGAAACTTGGTTCTAAGGAAGTCAAACTTGATTCATAGTTAACTCATCTGGATCTGATCCGATCAGAAAAATCAGAATACTCTGCTAACGTCACGGAAAGAATAAGTATAGCTCGACGAACCTTGTATGGCCTGATTTGGTTGGTTGGTTGTTTCTAGGTCCCAACTGACCAAAGTAGTCTCGCTGTAGTGTATCACTCTGTTATACACTGTATTCTTCTCTAGTAAAGTTCACACTATAGTCGCGTTTGGGGTTGTGCGCTGTTCAGAGAGTCTTTGCTTTAATATTAGAGCATTCGTGTATTTAGATTGCCTCACTTAGTTCCAGCACTTCAAGGGAATTTCCCACTACTCTGCAGTTCCCAGCTTATCTGTCTATCTTTCCAACTTAGGCATCACTCAAACCCAGTGTGTCCAGTTTTCTGGAATAACAGAAGAGTTTAGTAAGTAATATGCTTGACCTCTACTTATCTTATGACTTCTACAGCCATCATCCTTCTACGATGTGCCTGTAGTTGCATGTTTTACGTGTTTATCTAGTATCATTTTCAATGGTCTCTAGGTGGACTCCTGACATAACAATAATGTTCAGTAGTATATGTATTTTTTTTCCATGTCTTCCCTAGCACGATTCTTTATTCCCTTATTGTTGCATATTTTCCATCGGTTGCCTGAATGTTGAAGCTATATGAATGAAAGTCTACAAACGAGCAATGATTACAGTGGCACATTGAGTTCTGACTATTTTAGTAAAAGGTGCATTTAACATGCCATAGCACTACCATTTTTCCCTGCAAGATGTTTTTCTACTGATGTTAAATGAGAATAATGATGATGGTGATTTTTAACACAACTAAATTTTTCTACTAACAGTAACTGTGCATTGTGAAGAGATGATGTCATGGTGGAGTTGGATTTGTTCAAGTGAATGAATGAGTATACAGGTGCGTTGCATTGATTTTATACCTATGCAAATTTTTCATAAGTCTTAGCATGCCCCACTGTGCATTCTAGCTTCGGCTGAAAGTCTTTGTTGTCAAAACAATATTACCATGGGAATTAATAAAGGGACAGTGCTTAGGATTCCATAAAAGTTCGTTGTCAATATAAATATTGCTGAGAAGCGATTTTGCAACCCGTTAAAGTTAAAATAAAATTTCCTTTTAAAAGGAAGGCTTGCCCAGCTAAGACTGTGAAATTTTCATGAGTTGTTTATTGAAGTGAATCCGATTGTTAGTGCACTTTCTGTTGCTAACTTTTATTTAGCAAAGTATTTAATTTCTTACTTATTTAATGGTGGCATTATCCACGGGTCTAAGGTAAAAACAAGTGTAGAATTTATTTGAAAAACAAATTGAAAAAAATATTTAAACACACACACACACACACACACACACACACACCAAAAAAAAACAACAACAGTTTTTCGACGTTTTGGCCGGCCGTTTTAGGCATGTCTCAAGAAAAATAACTATATGGACCTATTTCAAGTTTTTTCTTCACGGCTGTTGAGTCATACTTAGTCTGAATCAAAATTTTATGAAAGGCTGTTTCAAACCCATGTCTATGGAATCTTGGCACATCTGAACTTGGCATCAAAAGAAGACAATAAATTTATATTCACTAAAGTTTATTTTTTATATTCACTGAAGTTTATTTTTGGTTTAAGTGGCATCAGTGGCAGTGACTGGAACAAAATTTTGACACTCTGAGAAGAAAATGCATGCTGCTGTTGTTTGGGACAATAGCTTGCTTTACACCATTTGGGAACAACAAAGCACGGAACCCATCGCGTTCGTATTTCCATGAACTCCCGACAAATGAAATTCATCTCTTTTCAGTAAATGTGATAAGGGAAGAAAATAGTCAAAAGCGCTTGTTTCTAAATTTAAACAATAAATTTGAACTCTGCTCTTTCAGATTTTACACTGATACACAGATCAGCCCACTCTGACATAAGCGCAGTCTGATCAGACTGGCCTCAGCATGAAAGATGAAGAATATATATATGCCGAAAAGACTGATCAGATCCAACGAATGCATTGGCGCTGGACAGTGTGCCGGCTGCTCTGACTAGTCAGATTATGCGATGCCCTAAGGCCTAGTTTTCGCGACGCCGCTGCATGATTTTTGGAAAAGCTAATGCTTTGCGCTAAGCTATATATGAACACTGTTTCTTACACAAGTTTTGGTATATTTCTTAGGATGCAAAGCCAAATACTTTGCATTGCATTCACAGTTTCATTTTTTATGCCATCAGTTTATAAAAAGCAAACAGAATGTGGCCAAGTTCAAGGCACTTGTAAAAGAAAAACGTGCTTTTTAACGGAAATATTAAAAAAAATACATGAACTATCAAAAATAGAGTAAAGTTTCCATCGTTATTTTTAGCAGATGAGGCAAATCGAATATGGATAAAAATCGACAAAATCGGACGAGGTATTTGTTTGTTATGTCTGTGAAGTAAATAATGAAGAAATGCTGTCTCAAACCGGACCGAACTTTCCGATCTCTTTGGCTTAATTGCTGCCCTAAAAAAGTTTAGAACGAATCGTTGCAGTACACACTCACTGTGTACACGCTTGGTATAGAAACACTGTCTCTCAGAGCCGTTAAACCCATTACAACCAACCTACCGACTAACACTCTCCTGGTATTTTCCGACTAAGCGTGACGTATCGTTTCTTCCGAAAATAACTCGGTATCACTAAACCACTTGAATACTGGCTTGCGCTCGAAAGCGCAAGCCAATAACTATATACGGAAAAAGTGCCGAAACGCTTGGAACCACGAATTTTAAGTCGTTTTCGCGGTGAACAGGAATATGGTAATGAAAAACCGAGATCGATATTTCAATTACAAATATTTAAACATGTTAAATTTTATGAAGCCCCGGATTTTTTTTTACCTGCATGAAAATATTCACTCTTAAAAAGAGCCAGACGGGACCTTCTTCGGAGCCAATTAGTAAAGGTTTTGATGTTAAAACCGGCTAGCCTTGCTTTAGATATCTAATTAATATAATGCTTGTTTTATCCTATGTGTGAGCTATTGAAAAAATACATTTTAAGATATTTTGACACTGACAACTGGAAAATAGGACAGAAGAGATTTATTACTTCATTTCCTGAACAAAGCGACTTTGAATTCCAGGGTTATTAAATGAATTTACCCGTATTCTGAAAATTTTGCCAATTTTGCCAAAGTACAATGTTCAACCCATATATATAATCTTTACCCCCCCCCCCCCCCCAAAAAGAAATATATATATACATAATAAAAGTGGTCACCCTGCATCTATCACATACATTTCATCTCCATGCATATGCTACCACCTGTAACTTAAGCTTGGGTTTACCTTAAATAGCCAACACAAGCGATTTATTAAATAATTTGGATTATTAGATAATATCAGATATGCACACATATGCACACATTCTTCCACACTATCATCTTGAACCTCCTTCAGTCAAAAACAATTTTCAGTGATCAGTCATAACCAGAACATACATGCACTCAACAGTTTAAGGAATTTATAAATTTACTCTCTTTTTTCCCTTTCTCTTTTTTTCCCTCTTTTTTTGTCATTGAAAAAAACCAAGAAAAACATTTACACCAGCATTCATACAATCCATACAATATACTCAGGCCAGGAAATAAACTGCAGTTCAGTATTGTAAGCATAATTGGTATCAATTTATGTATAATTATCTTACTTGCAACGGAAACTTAAGCAACATTAAAATAAGTTTGAATAATTAGCTGTACTGTTAAGTACTGAAATTCTACTATCACTGTGTGCCCAAACCGCACAATTTATCTACTGGCCTGGACAATATTTCCCCGTCCCAGCATCACCAGCCCAGTATGAATATTAGCTGTATGTGATTAAGTTGTCATCTTGAATGGGTAACCTAATAGTATTTAAATGAAGGTAATAAATAACCTATATGGCTTATGTGTGTAATCAGCCTTATTTTTGTAAAAAAAGGTAAAAATCAATAATAAAAAAAAATAAATAGAAATAACAGAAAACTCGTTCACAGCCTACTATTATATGCACCCATTAACCAATCATGACAGATGATGAAGAGAAAAGAAAAAAGAGGGGGGGGGAGGGGGGGGGGGGGGGAGAGAGAATTAAAAAAATATTTCAGTTGAGTGTGGCGGTGAGGACGGGAACTTCACTGAATGAATTAGTGCTTTTGGAACTTTCCAGTGCTGGAAATGAATTCATCCAGCAGCATCAGGAGTGTTTCTCTATGTTCTTTTAGTGAATCATTTTTCAGACTCAGGAAAATATCTGATTTAAATCTGGAGTGCACGGATCCAATGGTTTCCTCGAGTACCCAGTTTCAGTGACCATAACAGTATTATTCACACTATGGCAAAGTTTCACTTAAAAGCAAGATTTCTTTAATCGATCATTTTAGTATGGCATTTTGACTTTTGAATGATATTAAAAACAAGATAGAAAAGTTAATCATTGAATTTTGGAGGTGTTTATTTTCAGGCCTCCTATTTCACCTTACAGTCTTTAAGTAGGACCAGTTTCAGTGACCCCATTCATTTTCTAAACAAGAAGAATATGTAGCTGGTTGATATTGCTCAAGATTGAAACTCGTGTATTGAATGTAAAAACATATTAAAAACAACGGGAGCATACTTTTATTAAGAAAAAAATATGGCAACATGGAAGTTACATGGAACTCTGTGAAAATAAGGGGGTAGGGTTACAAAACGAATCAAAACTTGCATGCATAGGAAATCCATTCCAATATATGTGGCATCTTATGTTAAAAATAATGATTAATATATTTTCAACCAGCATTTAGATCCTGGTCACTTAATTTCAACAACATTTAAAATGAAACTTTGCAGATCGGCTGAAATTGTGGTAGACTTGTTATAAGAACAGCATGTATTTTAAGACCATATGACCAGTTTTTAATGATTGTCTATTATTTCTTTAGTTGTATAAACAGAAATATAACATGCAAACTAACACATCCAAATAGAAAATAAATTAGAAATATTCCTAATAACTTTGATTGGAATTTAAAAACTGAAAAGAGTAATAACAAAAAACATGCTCTTGGGTGCACTCCCGATCCAGGCATAGATTCATATTAGACAGCTGAGTCTCCTGCACTCCATCGTGATATCAAAGCATTCCAGATTAAAAGGCTTGATGGGACGGCAGATCTCTCTTCAATGTTCTAAGAGTTTTTTTTTCTGTGTGGCTGAGAATACTCTGAGGTTGTACAATCTTCCATCACCAACACAGCTTGGGAATTACTCGAAGTTTCCATGGAAAAAGTTGACCCGTCATTCCATAGACAGCTTCTGCACAGAGTCTCTGGTGAATGAAGCAAGATCAAAGTCGACGTTGATAAATTGTGACTTGTCGTCTATGGCCATGGGCGTTACCCATCCTGTCTGGGAGGCCTGCGAAAACAACTTACATGATATCAGAAAAAGTATTACCAAGGTAATGATGATGTTGGAGGTATACATGCTACAGTCTACGAGAGCCAGGTTTAACCAGTACTCTGTGGAGGAAATATGTTCATTCTGTCGTCTTGGTGCTGAGGATCTATGCCATATGCTTATGCGATGTCCAGCATTGGCCGGTGCTATAAGGGTATCTCTGGACAGTGCCCGAGTTTCTGTGGTCTCGAGCTACGGTTCAGAAGTCTGGTTGTTTTTGTCTAAGTCTGAGATGGTTGCTGTCTTGGTTGACGCTTACAGCCTGAAGAGATTCATAACTGGTCCTTTAGATGTGAAGGTCTTGCTATAGCTTGAGGCTCTGAGTAGAAGGTACTGTTTTCAGTTGCATACAAAAGGATTGCAACTATACAGAAATTCGTCAAACTGAGTGATTTCTGAAAATTATTGAAATTTACACGTGGCAGCCACCACACGTCTGACATGTCTGTACATAGTTATAGTGTAAATAGTCAGTCAACATTCCTTGGATTATCTGCGTACCAACGTTGTGAATAGTCATCAGTAGTCTTCATTCCTTGGATTACCTACAAAGTCTACCGGTGATCTACCTGGGTGCGCCATTTTACTGGCGGGATATATTTCAACAGAAACAGAATCTCCCAAAATACCACTAACCACATCAAAATTATATTTGTTTTTATTCAGTTAATCTGTTTGGTATTTGTTGTGCTAATAACGACAAATTTACCGTATTGGGATCCTTTCATTTTTTAATTTTATATAATACAATTTCTAACGTGCTCACAACCTTATAGCGGCAAATTTGAACATGCCTGCAATTATACCTAGATCTACAGGTATAGTAAAACTTTTACTTGTTAAGTTTCTTTATTCAGGAGTCTGCTGAAAAGCATACACCCTCAAAAACTAGTAGATCGATCTCTTCTGTCTCTTGAACAACCCTGAGCTTCAAAAGAAGACAGAAGAAACTAGACACATGCAAGGGCATAAAAGGTTGGGAGTAGCTGACTTAGGTCAAATTTCGAATCTTTTAGAAGGAAAACCAAGCTGATGTAAAAAAGCGACACGATTTGTATTTCAGTAAATTGGTTGTTGACATTATGGTTAATCTCAGAAACTTCTACCGGTACATTAGTAGTCAAAAGAAAGCCACTCAAGGTATTAGACCTCTAAGGAGGAGAAACGTCAACGGTTTAGCAGAATCGGAGTCGGAAGAGGCAGATGAATTTAATGCTGTTCAACAAAAGTGAACACACTCAAGTCCCCCTCTCTAATCACTCGGCTCCCTGTATGGATTATATTTTCGTTTCGGCTGAAGGAGTAACAAAAGTTCTTAAGGGCTTGAGCCCCTCAAAAGCTCTAGGACCTGATGAACTGCATCATAGAGTCTTAAAAGAATTTGCGTCCGAATTTGGCTCAATGTTTGCTCTATTGTTCCAATCTATTGACACAGGTGCTATCCCAAAGGAATGGTATCTTGCAAATATATGCCCGCTTTTCAAGGAAAGGAGATATTTCTTTGGCTCCCAATTACCGGTCGGTTTCTCTAACTTGTGTACCATACACGTTGCTTGAACACATTGTTTGCTCTAATATCATGCCACATTTGGATGAACATAATTTTTGCCTGACAGGCGACATGCATAATTGTGAAACTCAAGTGATCACGGTTATGAACAACTGGGCGAAAAACTTAGATAAAGGCGGACAAATTGACACTTTTATCTTGAACTTCGAGAAAACGTTCGATACACCCCCTTATCAGTTACTTAAATGTAAGCTTATGGCTATGGTATTGGTTTCAGGCAGCAGCATATAGTAGTAAATGGAGTTAAATAAGATTCGGCCCCCGTTTTGCCAGGCAATATTTCAAAATATTAATTTATAAGCTGCCAGGTGTCCCGCAGGGCACCGTTCTTGGACCATTGTTATTCTCATTGTAGATAAACGATAAGATATTACAAGAAGATATTGACCCAAAATTATGTCTTTTTGTTGACGGCTATGTTTTCTATCGCGAAATCAGATATAGTGAGGACACCGTGAAGCTTCGGGAGGATATAGACCGCTTAGGGTGTCTGACAAGAAATTGGGGTATGAGATTTTAACCAGTCAAATGCAATATAATGCAGATTACAAGGAAAGGGATCAAGACTATCAATGCTTCCTATACCTTAGGCAGAACAGTTCTCGATTACGTAGAGGATATCAAGTATCTTGGCATAACAAAAGGCTAATAGGATCCTTGGCTTTTTTAGACGTAACTTTTCCGTTTTGGACATGCCGTCCACAAGATGTTAAAATGTTAGCATATAACGGACTGGTGCGTCCAGTTTCGGCATATGGTAGTTCAGTTTGAGACCCTAAAGTAGACTTCTTCAAGATGAACTAGAGAAGGTACAGAAAAAGGCAGCTAGAATTGTAACAGGAAATTACACCTATGAAACTGGGAGTATGACTGGCATTCTAGAAAAACTTATGTGGAGATCTCTGAAAAAAAGAGGAGACATAATGCTTTATAAAGGACTGAAGGGTGCAGCCAGTATGCCTAAAAACATCATTCCCTTGTACTTGGTTTAAACATATTTGTGACCCGTCGAGCGAAAAGGGAGGAATTGGGTGGATGACTTTGTTTCAAGAACCTACGTTTCGAAGTTGATGATTAGTTAATTTCAGTCGCATAATAAACAGGTGTCCACAGTTTTGTCAATCATTTCAAGCTTTATTTTTTCTTCTTCCCGCCAACTTGTCAATTATTTAACGTAAAAAAATGTGCGTCACTTGGAAGAGTATTTAAGTTTTGATGCCGCGGAAATAAATATGAGTCAACTTCAGTCAAAGATTTCCTTCCCGATACTTGTTTCTTAAGCTAAGATGATGATAATGAGACCTTAGATTTAGTGACTGATGTGAATAACATTCACTATCCCACCTAAAAAGTGATCATTTAAGAAGTGAATTGTTTGGCCTTGAAAATGTAGAAAGCGTTAAAAATTCGGACAGTGATTCTGGCGCCGATGAAGATGAGGTGTCATTTGAGACTTTATTTGAAGGACGAGCAGACATTCAATATGCTGAAGATGTGTCTGGATTTGTTGGACAAAAAATTAAAGTCCTCGCTATTCCAAACCTTTTTTTATTTTTTTTTTTTTTTTTTTTGGGGGGGGGGGGGGGGGGGGGTTAGGGGGATGCGGGGCGGGGGAAGTTTTTTTCTTTTTTTTTTTCAAAACGGGATGTGGCTGACAGTCTGTTTAAGATAAAGCGATTAATATAATAATTTTGGGTCTTGTTTGTCATTTACCTTTTTACCAGTCTTTTACCAGTCGTCGACACCAAGATAACTCTCTGACTTCTTAGGCGCTTTTCGATAGTACTGTCCATCAGAAGGACCTGCTTTGTAGCACGCAGCTTCAAACTTCTCAAGATGATATCTCCAATGTTTGTTCAAGCGACTTTTGAACGCGTTAAGGGAGGGTGCATCTTCTACAGTTCGTGGCAAACTATTCCAGGAATTTATTACTCTGTTAGAGAAACTATTTGCATGAATATTGAGTCTTGATCTTTCTTTATATAACTTAAATGAATGACCTCTGGTTGCTGTGTACTGCGCTATTGTAAACAACTTTTCCCTATCAATACAGTCAATACCATTTAAAACTTTGATTACTTGTATTAAGTCAGCTTTTTCTCTTCTGTACTCTAGTGTTGGTAATCCTAATTTTCTTAAACGCTCGGAGTAAGACAAATTTTTACAGGAACTGACCAGCTTTGTAGCTCTTCTCTGCACGTTTTCCAAGATAATTCTATCCTTTTTATAGTAAGGTGACCAAACTGGCATACAGTACTCTAGATGTGGTCTAACTAGGGATTTGAACAGATTTACAAATACTTCCTGACTGAGGTATGTAAAGGTTCTAAAAATTATCCCTAGATTTCTGTTTGCCAAATTTATTTTTGCACTGTTATGGTCTCTGAAAGTGAAGTTACTGTCAACTATAACTCCTAAAGCTTTCTCTTTCTCTACCCTTTTTAGCTGAGTTGGATATGTTCCTGCTTGCATGGCATAAGTAAAATCTGTTTCATGTTTTCCAATATGAAGCTGATGACATTTATCGGTATTGTAGAACATTTCCCAATCCTTTGCCCATTTGACTGCTCTATCAAGACTTTGCTGTAATTCGTTTTCTTTATGGTTTGTTACTTTATGGTATAATTTAGCGTCGTCGGCAAAAAGTTTCATAAGCACCTCCACTACATCAGGTAAATCATTAATGTAAACTATAAACAGAATGGGCCCTAACACACTCCCTTGAGGAATTCCACTTGTTACATCCGACCAGTTTGATTCAGAACCATTAACAACCACCCTTTGAACCCTGTTTGACAGAAAATCTTTAACCCACTCATTTACTTTCCCTTGAATACCATATCCAATTTTTTTTTTCAGAAGATGAAAGTGAGGCACTTTATCAAAGGCCTTGCAAAAGTCAAGGTAGATCACATCGACTTCTTCCCCATTATCCAATGCCTCACTGATATCTTCCATAAATTCCAGGAGCTGTGTAGTGCAAGATCTTCCCTTTATGAAACTATGTTGAACACTAGAAAACAAATTGTTGTTTGTCAAATGTGTTACTATAGTATCTCTAATAATCCTTTCCATTACTTTCCCTGGGGCAGATGTCAGACTGATTGGGCGATAGTTTTTCTCCTTTCTTGAAGATTGCACTAACGTTTACAGTTTTCCAAATTTCAGGGTGTTTACCTTCATTTAAGGATTTCTAAAATATGATCTTCGATGGAGTTTTAATCTGGTGTAAGGTCTCCTTGAGGAATTTAGGATGGAAATTATGGGGACATCGACTTTTACTGGATTTCCAAACATTTATAGCCTTTTCTACATGGTCTTCCATTATGTCTACGTCATTCAAAGTTGAGTTGTATGGTCGAGCTGGAAAATCTGGCAGTTGCTTATGTTTTTTAGGCTCAAATACACTTGTTACTGTTGAAAGAAATGACCCCTGAAATCTGTTGATGTTGTTGTGTCGTTATTTTACGTCCAAAATAAACAGCTACAGTCATGTCGGAACCGTCAGTTAACCTAACCACACAAATTTCTATTCCTGGGCAGGTTTAGACCTCTTTAAGCGGTTAACCAGTATTAACTCCAGAACCTTTCACCTATAACTGACAACTGCTCTTCTATGAAGAGTCAGCGGAAGGGGAAACGAAAGTAAGTGGCCGGACCGGGTATGAAACTCGGAACCTCTGGCTGTTGAGTTAGATGCGACGCATCGACTGCGCTACGCGGCTCGGCAAAATCTGCTGACTTGTCTGAAACGTAAGTACTACAAATTGAGAAACTTTTAAGACATAAATGATTTTTTTATTCCTATAGCAAACTTTATCAATCTGTGTAGCACTTATAGGGGAAATGAGAATTCTCATAGAAAAGAACAAGGGAAGATGTAAAAAGTGTGTGTTTGTAGCTGTTAAATATGTCATAACTGCTTGCAAATCGTATCACGAGTGGTTTCGTCCGTTGGGATATCGTCCGAGATATGAGTGTTGTCCCATGTAGGCTCGAGTCTCATGATGTGTTCTTTCCCCCTTACATTTTATCACTATATTCAAACTATGAAACATCCTAATTCTATATCAGCTAATTTGTTCATTTATATCGCCCAAAGCACTTCAGTTGCACGAGTTCGATGCTGCATAGGATGGCTGTAATATATTGCATGTCTGTTTCTTTCATTATAAATATAATCTGCACTATGATGATGTACGGGGGACGGAAGTTTTACGGCCGCCACAGGGCACAAACACCAGCTGCAGTGAAATAAATATGTTCTGAAAAGGAAGATCTTTTGGAAGCAAGGAACACACCAAAGAATAGTAAATAGCAGACTCGGTTTAATTGAGTACTTTTCATGACTAGTAATAAGCCTGGCCAGGATTAGTGTGGTTAGGTTAACTGACCGTCCCGACATGACCATATCTGTTTACTGTGGAAGTTAAACAATAACACAACAACAACAACAACCCAAACGTATGCATACCTCTCGAGGAGGTTCATCCCATAATGTATAAGAAGGAAAGGGGTATATAACTCAACATAGTATTTTTAGAATTGGCTATAAAGCTAATCAAGTCATCTACACCTTGGTTTGTAACTGTATGTCAAATATAAAGATCATAGCTTAAGGGGTTCTTCAGATATTTTGTACACAAGCTTGTTCCTATACAAAATGCCTATGTCCAAAATTACAGTTAATTTCCAAAAGGAAAATAACTCAACTAAACATTTACGAAATATATTCAAAAGTTAATCAGTTCATCTACACCTTAGTCCAACCCTGCACGCCAAATATGAGGAGCCTAACTTCAGCTGTTCTTCAGATATTTTAGTCACAAGATTTTTCCTGTATAAAATACCTATGTCCGAAAAAGGGGAATTACTCAATAAAAAATTATGAAAAAGGCTAAAAAGTTAATAAGATCATCTACACCTTAGTTCAAACCAGTATGCCAAATATTAGGATCCTAGCTTTAGCGGTTATTCAGTAATATTGGTCACAAGGTTATTCCTATAGAAAATGGCTATGTCCGAAAAAGGGGAATAACTCAACCAAAAATTAACAAAATATGCTAAAATTTACACCTTCGTTCAAACCTGTATGCCAAATATCAGGATCCTAGCTTCAGCAGTTCTTATTTAGGTCACAAGATTTTTCCTATATTAAATGCCTTTGTCCGAAAAAGGGGCATAACTACTAAACGACAAGACAAGACAAGAAGTTAATCAGTTCATCTAAACATTAGTCCAAATCTGTATGCTCAAAAGTTATCCACTACATCTACATTTAAGTCCAAACCTGTAAGCCAAATATCAGGATCCTAGCTTTAGCAGTTCTTCAGATATTTAGGTCACAAGGTATTTCCTATATAAAATGCCTATGTCAGAAAAAGGAGAATATCTCAACCAAATATTTATGAAAAAGGCTCAAAGATTTATCAGGTCATCTACACTTTGGTTTGTAACTGTATGCCGAGTATCAGGATCCTAGCTTAAGTGGTTCTTCAGATATTTTGGTCACAAGGTTTTTCCTATATAAAATGACAGTCAAAAAAGGGGTATAACTCCTGAACGACAAGACTGGCGGAGTAAAAAAAAATACGGGTCAGCTTATTTCTCATGTACATGTCACATATAAAATTTCAAGTTCCTAGCATAAGTGGTTCTTGAGTTTCCCAGCTGCCAAAGAGCGTTACGGACAGACGAACGGGCAGACGGACAGTCCCAATCCAATATGCCCACATAACTTCTTCGAAGTTGGGGGCATAATAAAGGGATCAAGATTTTATAAGAGCAGACTTTGAGCCTGTTCACGAGAAATATTAAGATGGTCAGCCTCATGCAGCCGTGAGCACCTTAAGCATAACTTCTTTTCTGAAGAAAGTGTCTGCGCTCCAGATTTAAAAGGTGGGAGAAGAAAATTTATTAAGAAAAAACAATACTATGCCAACATTTTAAGGTTTCCATGCAAACACTTATTGACAAATACGTGGTATATCTGCAGAAATCACACGTTGTGGGTAACCATTAGAAGTGCTTCGCCATTTATGATGTTACATTATTTGTCTGTGTCTGAGCTCTGTATGGCATAAACATGTTGTTGGAATCAAATACATAATTGAGCCACGACACGTGAAAACCAACAATGTGGTAATGCGCCCAGCGCAGACTCAGATTAGCCTGAGCCTCCACCAAGTCGAATCAGAATCTTCAATACACGCCTAAAGGGTAGCTAAGGGTCTAAGCTAGCCTCCATGCGGACAGCGAAGACTCTGATCAGACTGGGTGGATGCCCAGGCTGATCTGAGTCTGCGCTGGCCGCATAACCACTTTGTTGGTTTTCTCGTGTCGCGGCTCATATATTAAAGATCTTTGGGGTGTCTGTCAAATATCACATCTTAGTATAAATTAATCAAATATTTTGCAAAAACAAAATTATTCACTACATGCTAATAAATGTATCATTTGCCTGAAGTTTATTTGAAAATAAAAACAGAAGTATAAGAATAAATCAAAATAAATATAAATCGAGGGCGTAGTGCAAGACTAGTCTAACTCCATATTTTGAAAATTTTCAGGAAAAGCAAAAAACTGATTATTACAGTACATAAACAAAATATTAATATGAAATTTGACACATTTACATAAAATATGGGAAGAAATGCTTACATTATTCAATTTTATTGATTTATTTTTGTTAAATTAGGTTTTTGTGACTTAGACTACTTTTGCGCTGAAAAGTTTAGTGCAAGACTGGTCTAACTTGAGATAGACTTTTTTTTTCAAATGCAAAATATAAGTCATTATAAAACAAATTTTAACAATTTTTACAGTTTGAAGGCAAAAACTCAATAAGCATGAACTTTAAACATTAAAAAAACAACAATTTATATTACTTTTTTTGTTAGTGCGAAACTAGTCTAACTTCAAATCCACTTTTTCTTAGCGCAATACTAGTCTATCTCAAGATAGACAGGTCTTGCACTAAGAAAAATGTGGAAAATATTTTAAAATGAAAAGATTCCTTGTTTTACTACCGAAAAACTGTTTACTTAAGTGTTGAGAAAACACTGTACCTAGACCTATAAACAGTTAAAGACTATAAGAACTTGTATCTAAATTTATAAAACTGAAAACTTAGCCATTTATCCATGGTATGCTCTTTAAAATCAAATTTGTCTCATTGAAGATAGACTAGTCTTGCACTAAAGATTTGGCTCATTTGGCTCATAGCCTATTTTTAAATTAGGAATAAAAGCATTTTTTGCAAAAACACGAATCTTCATATTTTCAAAGAATGTGTGTTTGACCATCAAGTTTTCAAAACTGCAAATAAGTGAATTCGTGAAAAATAGTGAGTTAGACCAGTCTTGCACTGAGCCCTCGAAATGCATAAGGATTAATACAAAACTTGTGTAAGCTACGATCAGAATCTTTGACTATGAAATTCTTCTCTTATCATATTATTTTGGTAACGTAAGCTTTACTAGATTTCTTCATCTGCATTTCATAGTATGGGCATTTTACTACTCATGCTATTGAAATTTTGCATGTATATGTGTAAACGCCATTTCAAATCATTATTATGAACACAATTTCGGAAACAGTGGTAAGTGAATTCTGTATCGTAAACTACATAAGCTTATGAAGCCATTTTTGTTTCATTGTAAAGGCTATGCTAAAACATATATGATAACTTAGCTATAACGATTGGAATCATCAGTTTCAAGTGTATTATTCCCAGTTTAATGTGGCGTAGTCCTTGACTTTGTGAAATTATGAACACGGAAAATAACGTAAATTTTTCTTCACGGCAGCCATCTTGAATTTTTTTTTGGTGGCCAGCGTTATTTTTGTGGGACAAACATGTACCTCCTAGGGCGCCTGCATACCAAATTTGCTGCTTGTATCACAAAATGAACCATTTTGGTCACATCCCGCTACACTAAATGGGGTAGGCCATTCTGCTGTTCTCCAGATTCTGTCACAGATCTCTTTTAAAACACCAATCATGGTCTCCCCGCCGGCTTGAACAAGTTTTGCTAGTATATTATCAACTCCCTTTTCAATGCTGCTTTTGCAATCTTAGCTTCCTCAGGATGGATCGGTTGTAGCTGTTCTTCTGGGGGCTGACCGCACTGTCACCATAACTCATAGTTGTGTAGTTTTGAGCGATATTCTGTCCATCTGCTGAGAATCTCTTGTTCTTTTGTAAGATATTTTCCAGACCTGCCTTGACAGTTATGGATCTACCCTGTTTCTCTTAAGTTAGATCCTTCACCAGCTGGTATGCTCTCTTGCTGTTGTTTTTGTTCAGGCAAGTTTCGATCTCCTCGTACTGAATACCTATCTAGTCTTCCTTAGCTTTACTGCCTTTCGAATCCTCTTGTAAGCTTCCCTGTACTCCTTCTGCTTCATAGCGCCTCTTCTTCAACTATTTTCTTTCATCACAGAGAGCGAGATCTCTGTCCATGTTATCATCCTTCAGACCAATGAGTGGTGCGAACTTCGCACCTATTATTCCTTGAAAAGTTCATGCCACATCTGGGTTCTTTAACTTTTCAAGATCAAACTTCAGTATTTGCTGGATTGGCTTTCTTGCCTTCTTCAGACGAACTCGGAAGGTCATCATCACCAGGTCATGGTCACTTCCTATGTCTGCCCCAGGAAAGTGTCTTGTCCCATGGATATTAACTCTCATGGATATTAACCTGAGCGCTTCTTCACCAAAATGTAATCAATCTGATTGTGCTGTTTCCCATCTGGGCTGTGTCACGTCCAGCTTTTGAATTGTTTGTGAAGGCTAAAGGTATTTGTCAGTACCAGGCTGTTAAAGGTTACAGACTATAGAAGTCTGAGACCTCGCCCATTCGCCTCGACATCGCAGTGAGGTCCACAAACGTCTTCCCAGTCTGCCTGTGCATCCCTCCCAACTTTAGCATTCTAGTCCCCTTGTACAACCAGAATGTCTTTTTTTGGTGTTTGATCTATGTTTTCCTGGAGTTGCTGGTAGAAGTGGTCGACCTCATAGTCATCATGCCCAGATGTTGGTGCACAAACCTGTATGACAGTGATATTGAAAAGGACTGCTCTAAGGCGGATTAAGACCAGTCTGCTGAAATTAAAATCTCAAAAAGTTCCTTTAAGAGCAGAGAATACAAACAGAAGTAGGAACATGGGCCAGACTACGTAGTTTCGGCTAATAAAGCCTCGTCGGTGACCCTGACAATATCTGGTGACGAAACCAGAAAAAAGCATACTGTGATTTCTTAATTTTAATTGAGCAGTCGATTCAAAGACTGATTTGTTTCAAACGAATCCAAATAATATAAAACACGATGCTCTAGAATAATAGAATAATAGAATAATAATGCATTAAGAAGACTGGTCGGCGTCCCAAGACACTGAAGACAGCACTCACCATGTCCTTATGCACAAGAAATCCAAACCCGTACTTAGGCTGGCCTCTTCACTACTGAAATTAACATTGTGTCTGTCATCTGTTGACATCTCAACAAAGTTTTTCTAGCGCAGCTCACAAAGCCCCAGTATGTTCCAGTGACACTGGCCTTTATTTCGTGGTCTTATGACTTCGCCATTTGAGCTGTCAACATTTATGCCAACCCTAGCAGTTAAGTTCATTTCTATATGGCCCTAAATCTTTAAATTTGAAAGATGCTTTATCCCCAAGATAACCTCCTGTCGCATTTTATGTCTTAGATCTATAGTTTACAGTTTGGTTAATTTGTCTATCATTAAAACTTCTTTTTCTGCTTAACAATAACACTCAGTCTGTCTCCTGTTATACAACCTCTTTAACGTGCCCTCTTACTTTGTAGTGCCATTGTATGATCTTTCTCAGGTGTTGGGTCATGATTGACAGTGATTTTCACAGTCTTCAAAGAGGGCCTATACCATATGGCTGAGAAGAACTCCAAAACTGAAACACCAGCTTATGACTTTGACCTACATTTAAAACGCTATTTAACTTTGTAAATATGTATACATACAAACCCCATTTTAAAACATTTCGCTCAAACTTTCAAAGTACATTAACATTTCAAACACAGGGTACTCATAATTTATGTATATTAAAGACAACTGCATGAAGGCAATTTGCTCTGACCACTGTGGCAGCCTATTGGCAGATGCAAAAAAAAAAAGATTTCCTGAACGGGAAATCTCTTTTACTGTATGGCGTCATCAAAGACTGGAAACTGTGGTTAAAGTTTCGCTTAAAAGAATCTGGAGATGCAAGAGGCATGACCCATCTTACACTGAAAGAGGCCGCCGCAGCCTATTAAAACTGGGAGTTTGTGAAGAAAAAAATCAGCACTGCTTTCCATTAAAAGAAGACTAGAAAATTACTCAGGGACTCACAGACTCCTACAACAGAGATGCATATGCTTGAGTTAATGGCCATTCTGACCAAGGCATCTCAACATGCATCTGCGTGCCAAAGTGGTCCCTAAGGATCGAAGTCATGGAATACATCATGAACAACAAGACTGGGTTGTTGTTGTTGTTGTGTTATTGTTTAACTTCCACAGTAAACAGATATGGTCATGTCGGGACGGTCAGTTAACCTAACCACACTAATCCTGGCCAGGCTTATTACTAGTCATGAAAAGGACTCACTTAAACCGAGTCTGCTATTTACTATTCTTTGGTGTGTTCCTTGCTTCCAAAAGATCTTCCTTTTCAGAACATATTTATTTCACTGCAGCTGGTGTTTGTGCCCTGTGGCGGCCGTAAAACTTCCGTCCCCCGTACATCATCATAGTGCAGATTATATTTATAATGAAAGAAACAGACATGCAATATATTACAGCCATCCTATGCAGCATCGAACTCGTGCAACTGAAGTGCTTTGGGCGATATAAATGAACAAATTAGCTGATATAGAATTAGGATGTTTCATAGTTTGAATATAGTGATAAAATGTAAGGGGGAAAGAACACATCATGAGACTCGAGCCTACATGGGACAACACTCATATCTCGGACGATATCCCAACGGACGAAACCACTCGTGATACGATTTGCAAGCAGTTATGACATATTTAACAGCTACAAACACACACTTTTTACATCTTCCCTTGTTCTTTTCTCTGACAATTCTCATTTCCCCTATAAGTGCTACACAAATTGATAAAGTTAGCTATTCATTCCCTTTTTATAAGTGCTTTCCAACAACTTGGATGAAAGATGATCAAAATAATGATGCATTCCAAAGTACAGGAACCTACCTTTAAATCTGGAGCGCAGACACTTTCTTCAGAAAAGAAGTTATGCTTAAGGTGCTCACGGCTGCATGAGGCTGACCATCTTAATATTTCTCGTGAACAGGCTCAAAGTCTGCTCTTATAAAATCTTGATCCCATAATTATGCCCCCAACTTCGAAGAAGTTATGGGGGCATATTGGTTTGGGAATGTCCGTCTGCCCGTTCGTCTGTCCGTAATGCTCTTTGGCAGCTGGGAAACTCAAGAACCACTTATGCTAGGATCTTGAAATTTTATATGTGACATGTACATGAAAAATAAGCGGTCCCTTATTTTTTTTTTTACTCCACCAGTCTTGTTGTTCAGGAGTTATACCCCTTTTTTGACTTTGTCATTTTATATAGGAAAAACCTTGTGACCAAAATATCTGAAGAACCGCTTAAGCTAGGATCCTGATACTCGGCACACAGTTACAAACCAAAGTGTAGATGACCTGATAAATCTTTGAGCCTTTTTCCTAAATATTTGGTTGAGATATTCCCCTTTTTCGGACATAGGCATTTTATATAGGAAATACCTTGTGACCTAAATATCTGAAGAACTGCTAAAGCTAGGATCCTGATATTTGGCATACAGGTTTGGACTTAAATGTAGATGTAGTGGATAACTTTTGAGCATACAGATTTGGACTAATGTTTAGATGAACTGATTAACTTCTTGTCTTGTCTTGTCGTTTAGTAGTTATGCCCCTTTTTCGGACAAAGGCATTTGATATAGGAAAAATCTTGTGACCAAAATAAGAACTGCTGAAGCTAGGATCCTGATATTTGGCATACAGGTTTGGACGAAGGTGTAAATTTTAGCATATTTTGTCAATTTTTGCTTGAGTTATTCCCCTTTTTCGGACATAGCCATTTTCTATAGGAATAACCTTGTGACCAATATTTCTGAATAACCGCTAAAGCTAGGATCCTAATATTTTGCATACTGGTTTGAACTAAGATGATCTTATTAACTTTTTAGCCTTTTTCATAATTTTTATTGAGTAATTCCCCTTTTTGGGACATAGGTATTTTATACAGGAAAAATCTTGTGACTAAAATATCTGAAGAACCGCTGAAGTTAGGCTCCTCATATTTGGCGTGCAGGGTTGGACTAAGGTGTAGATGAACTGATTAACTTTTGAATATATTTCGTAAATTTTTAGTTGAGTTATTTTCCTTGTTTTTCTTGGACATATGCATTTTGTATAGGAACAAGCTTGTGTACAAAATATCTGAAGAACCCCTTAAGCTATGATCTTTATATTTGGCATACAGTTACAAACCAAGGTGTAGATGACTTGATTAGATTTATAGCCAATTCTAAAAATACTATGTTGAGTTATATACCCCTACTTATACATCATGGGATGAACCTTCTCGAGAGGTATGCATACGTTTGGGTTGTTGTTGTTGTTGTGTTATTGTTTAACTTCCACAGTAAACAGATATGGTCATGTCGGGACGGTCAGTTAACCTAACCACACTAATCCTGGCCAGGCTTGTTACTAGTCATGAAAAGTACTCAATTAAACGGAGTCTACTATTACTATTCTTTGGTGTGTTCCTTGCTTCCAAAGGATCTTCCTTTTCAGAACATATTTATCTTCACTGCAGCTGGTGTTTGTGCCCTGTGGCGGCCGTAGAACGTCCATCCCCCCTACATCACCATAGTGCAGATTATATTTATAATGAAAGAAACACACATGCAATATATTACAGCCATCCTATGCAGCATCAAACTCGTGCAACTGAAGTTCTTTGGGCGATATAAATGAACAAATTAGCTGATATAGAATTAGGATGTTTCATAGTTTGAATATAGTGATAAAAAATGTAAGGGGGAAAGAACACATCATGAGACTCAAGCCTACATGGGACAACACTCATATCTCGGACGAGATACCAACGGACGAAACCACCCGTGATACGATTTGCAAGCAGTTATTACATATTTAACAGCTACGAACACACACTTTTTACATCTTCCCTTGTTCTTTTCTCTGACAATTCTCATTTCCCCTATAAGTGCTACACAAATTGATAAAGTTAGCTATAGGAACGAAAATTTCATTATCTCTGAAAAGCTTCTCAATTTGTAGTACTCACGTTTCGGACAAGTCAGCAGATTTTGCTGGGCCGCGTATCGCAGTCGATCTGTCGCATCTAACTCAACGGCCAGAGGTCCCGGGTTTCATACCCGGTCCGGTCACTTACTTTCGTTTCCCATTCCCCTGATTCTTCAAAGAAGGGCAGATGTCAGTTACAGGTGAAAGAATCTGGAGTTAATACTGGTTAACCGCTTAGAGAGGTCTAAAACTGCCCAGGAATAGAATATTGTGTGGTTAGGTTAACTGACCATTCCGAAATGACTATAGCTATTTACCTTGGACGTAAAATAATGACACAACAACATCAACAGATTTCATGGGCCATTCATTCAACAGTGACGAACAAGATCCAAAAGTATTATATTAATCGCTTTATCTTAAACAGACTGGCAGCCACATCACGTTTTGAAAAAAAAACTCCCCCACCCCGCACCCCCCTCCCCCAAAATAATGTTTGGAATAGCGAGGACTTTAATTTTTTGTCTAGCAAATCCAGACACATCTTCAGCATATTCAGTGTCTTCTCGTCCTTCAAATACAGTCTCAAATGATCCCTCATCTTCATCGGCGCCAGAATCACTGTCCGAATTTTTAACGCTTTCTACATTTTCAAGGCCAAACAATTCACTTCTTAAATGATCACTCTTTAGGGGTGGGATAGTGAATGCTATTCACATCAGTCACTAAATCTAACCCATATGAAAAAAGAAGGGACCAAAACACACAACAATGACACTATGAAAACACAGTGTTTTGATGGTGCATTGATAGTGCAAAATTTCACATGCAAATGAGCTACCAAGGCACTAACGAAGACACCATCAAGACACTTATACCAAAACATTATCAAGACTCTTTGACCAAAACACTATCAATGCACTTTTACCAAAACACCATCAAGACACTTTAACCAAAACACTATCAATACACTTTGACCAAAAACTATCAAGACACTAGCAATTTCAAAGGTGAACTGAAGGTCAGGTCAGTATACAATTACACTAGCATATGCCTTTAAACCGTGTCAACTGCAATAATACCCTACTCTTGATTTATAACATATTACAATTTCAATATGCACTCTTTCAGGCCTGAGGTCTAGTGAGTTTGGGCTAAAACTTGTACTTTGAAGCAGAAAGTAATTCTGCTTTCACACGATCTGGAGCTTCATGACCGTCATCGCAAGCTAGGGTCAAGTCGGGTTACTTCGTACAACGGGTGAATTCGGACATAGCATTGCAAAACAGTGAAAATCAAGATTAGACGGCTCATAATGAGCCGTCTCATCAAGATTATCACTGTTTGGCCAGTTAATAATTTTGTTTCAAATGCAAACAACTGACATAAAGGAAACAATGCCACTGTCCGAATTTACCCGCTGTCCGATATATACCCGACTTTACCCTAATGGCACTGGGTACCTCGGTATATGGCGGCGTTTATTCTTTTTGTTCTCTTGTCGTATTCTTGCCTCGTCTGTCTTCATGATGTATTCCATGACTTCGATCCTTAGGGACCACTTTGGCACGCAGATGCATGTTGAGATGCCTTGGTCAGAATGGCCATTAACTCAAGCATATGCATCTCTGTTGTAGGAGTCTGTGAGTCCCTGAGTAATTTTCTAGTCTTCTTTTAATGGAAAGCAGTGCTGATTTTTTTCTTCACAAACTCCCAGTTTTAATAGGCTGCGGCGGCCTCTTTCAGTGTAAGATGGGTCATGCCTCTTGCATCTCCAGATTCTTTTAAGCGAAACTTTAACCACAGTTTCCAGTCTTTGATGACGCCATACAGTAAAAGAGATTTCCCGTTCAGGAAATCTTTTTTTTTTTGCATCTGCCAATAGGCTGCCACAGTGGTCAGAGCAAATTGCCTTCATGCAGTTGTCTTTAATATACATAAATTATGAGTACCCTGTGTTTGAAATGTTAATGTACTTTGAAAGTTTGAGCGAAATGTTTTAAAATGGGGTTTGTATGTATACATATTTACAAAGTTAAATAGCGTTTTAAATGTAGGTCAAAGTCATAAGCTGGTGTTTCAGTTTTGGAGTTCTTCTCAGCCATATGGTATAGGCCCTCTTTGAAGACTGTGAAAATCACTGTCAATCATGACCCAACACCTGAGAAAGATCATACAATGGCACTACAAAGTAAGAGGGCACGTTAAAGAGGTTGTATAACAGGAGACAGACTGAGTGTTATTGTTAAGCAGAAAAAGAAGTTTTAATGATAGACAAATTAACCAAACTGTAAACTATAGATCTAAGACATAAAATGCGACAGGAGGTTATCTTGGGGATAAAGCATCTTTCAAATTTAAAGATTTAGGGCCATATAGAAATGAACTTAACTGCTAGGGTTGGCATAAATGTTGACAGCTCAAATGGCGAAGTCATAAGACCACGAAATAAAGGCCAGTGTCACTGGAACATACTGGGGCTTTGTGAGCTGCGCTAGAAAAACTTTGTTGAGATGTCAACAGATGACAGACACAATGTTAATTTCAGTAGTGAAGAGGCCAGCCTAAGTACGGGTTTGGATTTCTTGTGCATAAGGACATGGTGAGTGCTGTCTTCAGTGTCTTGGGACGCCGACCAGTCTTCTTAATGCATTATTATTCTATTATTCTATTATTCTAGAGCATCGTGTTTTATATTATTTGGATTCGTTTGAAACAAATCAGTCTTTGAATCGACTGCTCAATTAAAATTAAGAAATCACAGTATGCTTTTTTCTGGTTTCGTCACCAGATATTGTCAGGGTCACCGACGAGGCTTTATTAGCCGAAACTACGTAGTCTGGCCCATGTTCCTACTTCTGTTTGTATTCTCTGCTCTTAAAGGAACTTTTTGAGATTTTAATTTCAGCAGACTGGTCTTAATCCGCCTTAGAGCAGTCCTTTTCAATATCACTGTCATACAGGTTTGTGCACCAACATCTGGGCATGATGACTATGAGGTCGACCACTTCTACCAGCAACTCCAGGAAAACATAGATCAAACACCAAAAAAAGACATTCTGGTTGTACAAGGGGACTAGAATGCTAAAGTTGGGAGGGATGCACAGGCAGACTGGGAAGACGTTTGTGGACCTCACTGCGATGTCGAGGCGAATGGGCGAGGTCTCAGACTTCTATAGTCTGTAACCTTTAACAGCCTGGTACTGACAAATACCTTTAGCCTTCACAAACAATTCAAAAGCTGGACGTGACACAGCCCAGATGGGAAACAGCACAATCAGATTGATTACATTTTGGTGAAGAAGCGCTCAGGTTAATATCCATGAGAGTTAATATCCATGGGACAAGACACTTTCCTGGGGCAGACATAGGAAGTGACCATGACCTGGTGATGATGACCTTCCGAGTTCGTCTGAAGAAGGCAAGAAAGCCAATCCAGCAAATACTGAAGTTTGATCTTGAAAAGTTAAAGAACCCAGATGTGGCATGAACTTTTCAAGGAATAATAGGTGCGAAGTTCGCACCACTCATTGGTCTGAAGGATGATAACATGGACAGAGATCTCGCTCTCTGTGATGAAAGAAAATAGTTGAAGAAGAGGCGCTATGAAGCAGAAGGAGTACAGGGAAGCTTACAAGAGGATTCGAAAGGCAGTAAAGCTAAGGAAGACTAGATAGGTATTCAGTACGAGGAGATCGAAACTTGCCTGAACAAAAACAACAGCAAGAGAGCATACCAGCTGGTGAAGGATCTAACTTAAGAGAAACAGGGTAGATCCATAACTGTCAAGGCAGGTCTGGAAAATATCTTACAAAAGAACAAGAGATTCTCAGCAGATGGACAGAATATCGCTCAAAACTACACAACTATGAGTTATGGTGACAGTGCGGTCAGCCCCCAGAAGAACAGCTACAACCGATCCATCCTGAGGAAGCTAAGATTGCAAAAGCAGCATTGAAAAGGGAGTTGATAATATACTAGCAAAACTTGTTCAAGCCGGCGGGGAGACCATGATTGGTGTTTTAAAAGAGATCTGTGACAGAATCTGGAGAACAGCAGAATGGCCTACCCCATTTAGTGTAGCGGGATGTGACCAAAATGGTTCATTTTGTGATACAAGCAGCAAATTTGGTATGCAGGCGCCCTAGGAGGTACATGTTTGTCCCACAAAAATAACGCTGGCCACCAAAAAAAAATTCAAGATGGCTGCCGTGAAGAAAAATTTACGTTATTTTCCGTGTTCATAATTTCACAAAGTCAAGGACTACGCCACATTAAACTGGGAATAATACACTTGAAACTGATGATTCCAATCGTTATAGCTAAGTTATCATATATGTTTTAGCATAGCCTTTACAATGAAACAAAAATGGCTTCATAAGCTTATGTAGTTTACGATACAGAATTCACTTACCACTGTTTCCGAAATTGTGTTCATAATAATGATTTGAAATGGCGTTTACACATATACATGCAAAATTTCAATAGCATGAGTAGTAAAATGCCCATACTATGAAATGCAGATGAAGAAATCTAGTAAAGCTTACGTTACCAAAATAATATGATAAGAGAAGAATTTCATAGTCAAAGATTCTGATCGTAGCTTACACAAGTTTTGTATTAATCCTTATGCATTTCGAGGGCTCAGTGCAAGACTGGTCTAACTCACTATTTTTCACGAATTCACTTATTTGCAGTTTTGAAAACTTGATGGTCAAACACACATTCTTTGAAAATATGAAGATTCGTGTTTTTGCAAAAAATGCTTTTATTCCTAATTTAAAAATAGGCTATGAGCCAAATGAGCCAAATCTTTAGTGCAAGACTAGTCTATCTTCAATGAGACAAATTTGATTTTAAAGAGCATACCATGGATAAATGGCTAAGTTTTCAGTTTTATAAATTTAGATACAAGTTCTTATAGTCTTTAACTGTTTATAGGTCTAGGTACAGTGTTTTCTCAACACTTAAGTAAACAGTTTTTCGGTAGTAAAACAAGGAATCTTTTCATTTTAAAATATTTTCCACATTTTTCTTAGTGCAAGACCTGTCTATCTTGAGATAGACTAGTATTGCGCTAAGAAAAAGTGGATTTGAAGTTAGACTAGTTTCGCACTAACAAAAAAAGTAATATAAATTGTTGTTTTTTTAATGTTTAAAGTTCATGCTTATTGAGTTTTTGCCTTCAAACTGTAAAAATTGTTAAAATTTGTTTTATAATGACTTATATTTTGCATTTGAAAAAAAAAGTCTATCTCAAGTTAGACCAGTCTTGCACTAAACTTTTCAGCGCAAAAGTAGTCTAAGTCACAAAAACCTAATTTAACAAAAATAAATCAATAAAATTGAATAATGTAAGCATTTCTTCCCATATTTTATGTAAATGTGTCAAATTTCATATTAATATTTTGTTTATGTACTGTAATAATCAGTTTTTTGCTTTTCCTGAAAATTTTCAAAATATGGAGTTAGACTAGTCTTGCACTAAGCCCTCGATTTATATTTATTTTGATTTATTCTTATACTTCTGTTTTTATTTTCAAATAAACTTCAGGCAAATGATACATTTATTAGCATGTAGTGAATAATTTTGTTTTTGCAAAATATTTGATTAATTTATACTAAGATGTGATATTTGACAGACACCCCAAAGATCTTTAATATATGAGCCGCGACACGAGAAAACCAACAAAGTGGTTATGCGGCCAGCGCAGACTCAGATCAGCCTGGGCATCCACCCAGTCTGATCAGAGTCTTCGCTGTCCGCATGGAGGCTAGCTTAGACCCTTAGCTACCCTTTAGGCGTGTATTGAAGATTCTGATTCGACTTGGTGGAGGCTCAGGCTAATCTGAGTCTGCGCTGGGCGCATTACCACATTGTTGGTTTTCACGTGTCGTGGCTCAATTATGTATTTGATTCCAACAACATGTTTATGCCATACAGAGCTCAGACACAGACAAATAATGTAACATCATAAATGGCGAAGCACTTCTAATGGTTACCCACAACGTGTGATTTCTGCAGATATACCACGTATTTGTCAATAAGTGTTTGCATGGAAACCTTAAAATGTTGGCATAGTATTGTTTTTTCTTAATAAATTTTCTTCTCCCACCTTTTAAATCTGGAGCGCAGACACTTTCTTCAGAAAAGAAGTTATGCTTAAGGTGCTCACGGCTGCATGAGGCTGACCATCTTAATATTTCTCGTGAACAGGCTCAAAGTCTGCTCTTATAAAATCTTGATCCCTTTATTATGCCCCCAACTTCGAAGAAGTTATGTGGGCATATTGGATTGGGACTGTCCGTCTGCCCGTTCGTCTGTCCGTAACGCTCTTTGGCAGCTGGGAAACTCAAGAACCACTTATGCTAGGAACTTGAAATTTTATATGTGACATGTACATGAGAAATAAGCTGACCCGTATTTTTTTTTACTCCGCCAGTCTTGTCGTTCAGGAGTTATACCCCTTTTTTGACTGTGACCAAAATATCTGAAGAACCACTTAAGCTAGGATCCTGATACTCGGCATACAGTTACAAACCAAAGTGTAGATGACCTGATAATTTTGCACTATCAATGCACCATCAAAACACTGTGTTTTCATAGTGTCATTGTTGTGTGTTTTGGTCCCTTCTTTTTTCATATGGGTTAGATTTAGTGACTGATGTGAATAGCATTCACTATCCCACCCCTAAAGAGTGATCATTTAAGAAGTGAATTGTTTGGCCTTGAAAATGTAGAAAGCGTTAAAAATTCGGACAGTGATTCTGGCGCCGATGAAGATGAGGGATCATTTGAGACTGTATTTGAAGGACGAGAAGACACTGAATATGCTGAAGATGTGTCTGGATTTGCTAGACAAAAAATTAAAGTCCTCGCTATTCCAAACATTTTTTTGGGGGAGGGGGGTGCGGGGTGGGGGAGTTTTTTTTTCAAAACGTGATGTGGCTGCCAGTCTGTTTAAGATAAAGCGATTAATATAATACTTTTGGATCTTGTTCGTCACTGTTGAATGAAATGGCCCATGAAATCTTTTGATGTTGTTGTGTCATTATTTTACGTCCAAGGTAAATAGCTATAGTCATTTCGGAATGGTCAGTTAACCTAACCACACAATATTCTATTCCTGGGCAGTTTTAGACCTCTCTAAGCGGTTAACCAGTATTAACTCCAGATTCTTTCACCTGTAACTGACATCTGCCCTTCTTTGAAGAATCAGGGGAATGGGAAACGAAAGTAAGTGACCGGACCGGGTATGAAACCCGGGACCTCTGGCCGTTGAGTTAGATGCGACAGATCGACTGCGATACGCGGCCCAGCAAAATCTGCTGACTTGTCCGAAACGTGAGTACTACAAATTGAGAAGCTTTTCAGAGATAATGAAATTTTCGTTCCTATAGCTAACTTTATCAATTTGTGTAGCACTTATAGGGGAAATGAGAATTGTCAGAGAAAAGAACAAGGGAAGATGTAAAAAGTGTGTGTTCGTAGCTGTTAAATATGTAATAACTGCTTGCAAATCGTATCACGGGTGGTTTCGTCCGTTGGTATCTCGTCCGAGATATGAGTGTTGTCCCATGTAGGCTTGAGTCTCATGATGTGTTCTTTCCCCCTTACATTTTTTATCACTATATTCAAACTATGAAACATCCTAATTCTATATCAGCTAATTTGTTCATTTATATCGCCCAAAGAACTTCAGTTGCACGAGTTTGATGCTGCATAGGATGGCTGTAATATATTGCATGTGTGTTTCTTTCATTATAAATATAATCTGCACTATGGTGATGTAGGGGGGATGGACGTTTTACGGCCGCCACAGGGCACAAACACCAGCTGCAGTGAAGATAAATATGTTCTGAAAAGGAAGATCCTTTGGAAGCAAGGAACACACCAAAGAATAGTAATAGTAGACTCCGTTTAATTGAGTACTTTTCATGACTAGTAACAAGCCTGGCCAGGATTAGTGTGGTTAGGTTAACTGACCGTCCCGACATGACCATATCTGTTTACTGTGGAAGTTAAACAATAACACAACAACAACAACAACCCAAACGTATGCATACCTCTCGAGAAGGTTCATCCCATGATGTATAAGTAGGGGTATATAACTCAACATAGTATTTTTAGAATTGGCTATAAATCTAATCAAGTCATCTACACCTTGGTTTGTAACTGTATGCCAAATATAAAGATCATAGCTTAAGGGGTTCTTCAGATATTTTGTACACAAGCTTGTTCCTATACAAAATGCATATGTCCAAGAAAAACAAGGAAAATAACTCAACTAAAAATTTACGAAATATATTCAAAAGTTAATCAGTTCATCTACACCTTAGTCCAACCCTGCACGCCAAATATGAGGAGCCTAACTTCAGCGGTTCTTCAGATATTTTAGTCACAAGATTTTTCCTGTATAAAATACCTATGTCCCAAAAAGGGGAATTACTCAATAAAAATTATGAAAAAGGCTTAAAAGTTAATAAGATCATCTTAGTTCAAACCAGTATGCAAAATATTAGGATCCTAGCTTTAGCGGTTATTCAGAAATATTGGTCACAAGGTTATTCCTATAGAAAATGGCTATGTCCGAAAAAGGGGAATAACTCAAGCAAAAATTGACAAAATATGCTAAAATTTACACCTTCGTCCAAACCTGTATGCCAAATATCAGGATCCTAGCTTCAGCAGTTCTTATTTTGGTCACAAGATTTTTCCTATATCAAATGCCTTTGTCCGAAAAAGGGGCATAACTACTAAACGACAAGACAAGACAAGAAGTTAATCAGTTCATCTAAACATTAGTCCAAATCTGTATGCTCAAAAGTTATCCACTACATCTACATTTAAGTCCAAACCTGTATGCCAAATATCAGGATCCTAGCTTTAGCAGTTCTTCAGATATTTAGGTCACAAGGTATTTCCTATATAAAATGCCTATGTCCGAAAAAGGGGAATATCTCAACCAAATATTTAGGAAAAAGGCTCAAAGATTTATCAGGTCATCTACACTTTGGTTTGTAACTGTGTGCCGAGTATCAGGATCCTAGCTTAAGCGGTTCTTCAGATATTTTGGTCACAAGGTTTTTCCTATATAAAATGACAAAGTCAAAAAAGGGGTATAACTCCTGAACAACAAGACTGGTGGAGTAAAAAAAAAATAAGGGACCGCTTATTTTTCATGTACATGTCACATATAAAATTTCAAGATCCTAGCATAAGTGGTTCTTGAGTTTCCCAGCTGCCAAAGAGCATTACGGACAGACGAACGGGCAGACGGACATTCCCAAACCAATATGCCCCCATAACTTCTTCGAAGTTGGGGGCATAATTATGGGATCAAGATTTTATAAGAGCAGACTTTGAGCCTGTTCACGAGAAATATTAAGATGGTCAGCCTCATGCAGCCGTGAGCACCTTAAGCATAACTTCTTTTCTGAAGAAAGTGTCTGCGCTCCAGATTTAAAGGTAGGTTCCTGTACTTTGGAATGCATCATTATTTTGATCATCTTTCATCCAAGTTGTTGGAAAGCACTTATAAAAAGGGAATGAATAAGCTTCACTTAAAAGAGTAAATCTAAATATTATTAAAAAAGTTGTTTTGCAAGGGATGCCCTAACTCTGCTTCGCACACCAGTTAGTGCTATTTTTAGTTCGCGCCTAAAATAGATAACGTTAGCTGACGTCATGCTGCATTGCATTTTGGGATAGTTTTAACCCATCTGCCATGCAAGGACCTCTAGGAGAGCTCATGGCAAGAGAAAATATACCTTTGGAGAATGGCATCAGAAATCGCGCACTTATAGACATAAGACACGTCTATTTTTAGAACTGGAATTCCAACGAAGGAAAATAAACCAAAAGGGAAAACGACTATCTTCTTCAACATCTGACGATTTTCTCAGTAGCAACAGATTCAGAAAAATAAGAGAATTCAATACTACCCAGAAAAAGGCGAAATTATTTTGTGAACATAATTGTTATCGCTAGTCCAGGAACCTACCTTTAAAAGGTGGGAGAAGAAAATTTATTGAGAAAAAACAATACTCTGCCAACATTTTAAGGTTTCCATGCAAACACTTATTGACAAATACGTGGTATATCTGCAGCAATCACACGTTGTGGGTAACCATTAGAAGTGCTTCGCCATTTATGATATGTTACATTATTTGTCTGTGTCTGAGCTCTGTATGGCATAAACATGTTGTGGGAATCAAATACATAATTGAGCCACGACACGTGAAAACCAACAATGTGGTAATGCGCCCAGCGCAGACTCAGATCAGCCTGAGCCTCCACCAAGTCGAATCAGAATCTTCAATACACGCCTAAAGGGTAGCTAAGGATCTAAGCTAGCCTCCATGCGGACAGCGAAGACTCTGATCAGACTGGGCGGATGCCCAGGTTGATCTTAGTCTGCGCGGCCGCATAACCACTTTGTTGGTTTTCTCGTGTCGCGGCTCATATATTAAAGATCTTTGGGGTGTCTGTCAAATAATCACAACTTAGTGTAAATTAAACAAACATTTTGCAAAAACAGAATGATTCACTACATGCTAATAAATATATCATTTGCCTGAAGTTTATTTGAAAATAAAAACAGAAGTATAAGAATAAATTAAAATAAATATAAATGCATAAGAATTAATACAAAACTTGTGTAAGCTACGATCAGAATCTATGACTATGAAATTCTTTTCTTATCATATTATTTTGGTAACGTAAGCTACATCTGCATTTCATAGTATGGGCATTTTACTACTCATGCTATTGAAATTTTGCATGTATATGTGTAAACGCCATTTCAAATCATTATTATGAACACAATTTCGGAAACTGTGGTAAGTGATTTCTGTATCGTAAACTACATAAGCTTATGAAGCCTTTTTTGTTTCATTGTAAAGGCTATGCTAAAACATATATGATAACTTAGCTATAACGATTAGAATAATCAGTTTCAAGTGTATTATTTCCAGTTTAATGTGGCGTAGTCCTTGACTTTGTGAAATTATGAACACGGAAAATAATGTAAATTTTTCTTAACGGCGGCCATCTTGAAATTTTTTTTGGTGGCCAGCGTTATTTTTATTGAGACATACATGTACCTCCTAGGGCGCCTGCATACCACATTTGCTGCTTGCATCACAAAATGAACCATTTTGGTCACATCCCGCTACACTAAATGGGGTAGGCCATTCTGCTGTTCTCCAGATTCTGTCACAGATCTCTTTTAAAACACCAATCATGGTCTCCTCGCCGGCTTGAACAAGTTTTGCTAGTATATTATCAACTCCCTTTTGAATGCTGCTTTTGCAATCTTAGCTTCCTCAGGAAGGATCGGTTGTAGCTGTTCTTCTGGGAGGCTGACCGCACTGTCACCATAACTCTCATAGTTGTGTAGTTTTGAGCGATATTCTGTCCATCTGCTGAGAATCTCTTGTTCTTTTGTAAGATATTTTCCAGACCTGCCTTGACAGTTATGGATCTACCCTGTTTCTCTTAAGTTAGATCCTTCACCAGCTGGTATGCTCTCTTGCTGTTGGTTTTGTTCAGGCAAGTTTCGATCTCCTCGTACTGAATACCTATCTAGTCTTCCTTAACTTTACTGCCTTTGGATCCTCTTGTAAGCTTCCCTGTACTCCTTCTGCTTCATAGCGCCTCTTCTTCAACTATTATCTTTCATCACAGAGAGCGAGATCTCTGTCCAAGTCATCATCCTTCAGACCAATGAGTGGTGCGAACTTCGCACCTATTATTCCTTGAAAAAATCATGCCACATCTGGGTCCTTTAACTTTTCAAGATCAAACTTCAGTATTCGCTGGATTGGCTTTCTTGCCTTCTTCAGACGAACTCGGAAGGTCATCATCACCAGGTCATGGTCACTTTCTATGTCTGCCCCAGGAAAGTGTCTTGTCTCATGGATATTAACTCTCATGGATATTAACCTGAGCGCTTCTTCACCAAAATGTAATCAATCTGATTGTGCAGTTTCCTATCTGGGCTGTGTCACGTCCAGCATTTGAATTGTTTGTGAAGGCTGAAGGTATTTGTCAGTACCAGGCTGTTAAAGGTTACAGACTATAGAAGTCTGAGACCTCGCCCATTCGTCTCGACATCGCAGTGAGGTCCACAAACGTCTTCCCAGTCTGCCTGTGCATCCCTCCCAACTTTAGCATTCCAGTCCCCTTGTACAACCAGAATATCTTTTTTAGGTGTTTGATCTATGTTTTCCTGGAGCTGCTGGTAAAAGTGGTCGACCTCATAGTCATCATGCCCAGATGTTGGTGCACAAACCTGTATGACAGTGATATTGAAAAGGACTGCTCTAAGGCGGATTAAGACCAGTCTGCTGAAGACTGGTCGGCGTCCCAAGACACTGAAGACAGCACTCACCATGTCCTTATGCACAAGAAATCCAAACCGTACTTATGGATGGCCTCTTCACTACTGAAATTAACATTGTGTCTGTCATCTGTTGACATCTCAACAAAGTTTTTCTAGCGCAGCTCACAAAGCCCCAGTATGTTCCAGTGACACTGGCTTTTATTTTGTGGTCTTATGACTTCGCCATTTGAGCTGTCAACATTTATGCCAACCCTAGCAGTTAAGTTCATTTCTATATGGCCCTAAATCTTTAAATTTGAAAGATGCTTTATCCCCAAGATAACCTCCTGTCGCATTTTATGTCTTAGATCTATAGTTTACAGTTTGGTTAATTTGTCTATCATTAAAACTTCTTTTTCTGCTTAACAATAACACTCAGTCTGTCTCCTGTTATACAACCTCTTTAACGTGCCCTCTTACTTTGTAGTGCCATTGTATGATCTTTCTCAGGTGTTGGGTCATGATTGACAGTGATTTTCACAGTCTTCAAAGAGGGCCTATACCATATGGCTGAGAAGAACTCCAAAACTGAAACACCAGCTTATGACTTTGACCTACATTTAAAACGCTATTTAACTTTGTAAATATGTATACATACAAACCCCATTTTAAAACATTTCGCTCAAACTTTCAAAGTACATTAACATTTCAAACACAGGGTACTCATAATTTATTATAATGAAAGAGTATGTATATTAAAGACAACTGCATGAAGGCAATTTGCTCTGACCACTGTGGCAGCCTATTTGCAGATGCAAAAAAGATTTCCTAAACGGGAAATCTCTTTTACCGTATGGCGTCATCAAAGACTGGAAACTGTGGTTAAAGTTTCGCTTAAAAGAATCTGGAGATGCAAGAGGCATGACCCATCTTACACCGAAAGAGGCCGTCGCAGCCTGTTCTGTTTGTGAAGAAAAAACAGTAGGGTCGAGTCGGGTAACTTTGGACAGCGGGTAAATTCGGACATACCATTGCAAACAGTGAAAATCCAGATGAGACGGCTCATAATGAGCCGTCTCATCAGGATTTTAACTGTTTGCTTTGTTAATTTTGTTTTAATTCCAAACAACTGGCATATAAAGGAAACAATGACACTGTCCGAATTTACCTGCTGACTTGACCCTACTGCTTTCCGTTAAAAGAGACTCGTGAACAGAATCCTACAACAGAGATGCATATGCTTGAGTTAATGGCCATTCTGACCAAGGCATCTCAACATGCATCTGCGTGCCAAAGTGGTCCCTAAGGATCGAAGTCATGAAATACATCATGAAGACAGACGAGGCAAGAATACGACAAGAGTACGAAAAGAATAAACCGTTTAACGCCGCAATATACCGAGGTACCCAGCGCCATTAGGGTAAAGTCGGGTAAATTCGGACAGCGGGTAAATTCGGACAGTGACATTGTTTCCTTCATGTCAGTTGTTTGCATTTAAAACAAAATTATTAACTAGGCTAACTGTGACAATCTTGATTTTCACTGTTTGCAATGGTATGTCCGAATTTACCTGTTGTACGAAGTAACCCGACTTGACCCTAGCTTGCGATGACGGTGATGAAGCTCAAGATCGTGTGAAAGCAGAATTACTTTCTGCTTCAAAGTACAAGTTTTAGCCCAACCTCACTAGACCTAAGGCCTGAAAGTGTGCATTTTGAAATTGTAATATGTTATAAATCAAGAAATTACGTATTTGCCCAGTTACAGGTCCTCGGACCTCGGACCTGTAACTGGGGCAATACGAAATTTCTTGATTAACACGCCTGGTAAACTATCACAGGTACCTCCGGCGGAGGTACCGATAAAAAGTTGTGACAGGCATATGGAGCTGCCTGTGACTGTCAAAAAATGACAACAAACGGTAGGAATTCCTCTTTTTTGATAAAATTAAATAACCAGGGAGTTTATTAAAAATCAAAAAGTGTTATTCGACCCTTATAGACATAACAGTTTTGTCACACATCATATCCCCCATGTAACAGGGTGTTTTGTAGTTGTAGTTCCGACGTTTCTACGTCGGTCAGTGTTTTAACATACCTAGTCTGGCCGTGGTTGCTCTCTGTTTTAAGGTTTAGTAGGTAAGCAGCCGTGTATAGTGGTCACGGGTCCATAATTACCCAGGTTTTTGAAGTAATTGTCTCGCCTAATCGCATTCCGCCATAGCTTATGTAAAGTTCAATACTTTATATGTTTGTATTGCTAAACCTAAAATATATTTGATATATATTTTCAGGTATGTTAAACTTTCTCATCTATCACATATCATGTTTTGTCATTGTTTTCATCTTTTGCTGTTTAGCTAGAATAGTTAAGAAGAAACTGCAAGATATTGTGTGAGTCTTTGTTATGATAGTGTTTCATACTGTGTATCTCATATGTGTTATATTTATTGATAAAGACCCAGGTTTTGAAGTAATTGTCTCGCCAGATCGCATTCCACCATAGCTTATGTAAAGTTCAATACTTTATATGTTTGTATTGCTAAACCAAAAATATATTTGATATATATTTTCAGACACTTCATCCAAGAATAACAGTAAACTTCGAATAGCAGTTTCAACTTCTTGTTGTTGTCTTGTTTGGTCCGTAAAAAGAACCCGGGCGGTACAGATAGAGCCCAACCCGTGACAAATGGCGCCCAACGTGAAATCCAGCCTGACCCCTGTGCAGTAATTCCTCGAGCCTATTTCTATATGCAGCTGTTTAGCCTGGAACTTCGGGGACGAAGTCCAATTTGGTGGGGGAGAATGTCACAGGATGTAGGTAATTAGGTATATAAACACTTGTGCTGCCTTGCGTCATATATGGAACTTTCCATATTAACCAAAGATTCGACTTTTGAAGTGGCCCACAGTACTCAAAACATAAAAATTGGCCGTTTTTTGGTCTTAAATGCAGTGATCTTGCATACGAATCTGTTTTTCTCGGCACACTGATGTTAAGGTGGGCTATTACTAAAACCTTGTACCGCACCGCACCGCACCGCACTGGGGTAAAATAAAGTACCGCACCGCCGAAGATTTCCAAACCCTACCGAATTTTACGGGCACTACCGTAGGCAAAGGGTATGTTACTTAGTACAAGCTGATTCTGCCAATAAGTATCTTTTCAATGGATGTGTTAATGTATTTGAATTATTTACATATTTTTATTATGCGGAAACCTTCTACCCAACCTCAAAAAGGTCTTTCATCTTGGTTTTATCAATTTCAGTAATTCTCACTATAACTATCACATGCGAATCCCCATGCATGGCATTTAGATTGGGTTGGTTTTTAGTATAACTGATGAATAAATACTTTCAATATATATATTATATTTCTTTAAGGTACCTTTATCTGTATAATTTCCTAGATTTAAACAAATCGCACACAGAAATATATCTACCTGAAAAAAAATCCTACAGGGGTTGGAAGTAACTCTTAAAAGTTTATCTGTGTTGCAATCACCAGAGAAATAAATGTATAAATTCTTTGGAGAAAAAGCCTTGACAGTATAATGTAAATTTGCCATATTACTATGCATGCACAGAAAGTATTTTAACTATTTTAATTGACGGTTTGCTTATAGAAAATAGAAAAGTGATCCTATATGTATATATTGAGATGGAGAAGTATTTTCGTTGACATAGATTCGACAGAAAGTATTTTTTTATTTATAGAGTCATTACTCATTCTCACAAAGAAAGACAGGAACAAATCTGTATAGAAAGCGTTATAACATGAGTACGGTAAAGTTCGGAATTTACTCGAGACTGTACGGAAATTTCCGTAAGTTCGGTACAAGGTTTCAGCCGGTGCGGTACAAGGTTTTAGTAACGGCCTTAAGGTGACCTCCTTGCCCAAATATAAATGTCACTTGACTACAAATAAGGCTTGATATTTCAAAACAAGAGCTGGAGGTGCCTGCAGTGGCGTGGAAGTGCCTGTGATGTAAGAAAATATAGTGAAAATCTGAATAGTTATTACAGCTGGAAATATTGGCATACTTCTTCTCTAAACCACTGCCTGGAAAGAATCATTCATTGAACGTCCCAATAGGCTATCATAATGCATATATCATGAAATTCCTCGTTAAAACTCCTAAAACACCATCTCAAAGAGTTATTGCCCATTATGTTTCCGCTTCTGTTAGTCAAACATTGACGAATTTCACATAGTTGCTGAAAATTAACTGCCTAAGTCAGTGTTAAAATCGTTATGAAATGCGCGCTGAAATAATAGTCAACATTTTTGTGAATGGTGGTGACTGTGATCGGGAGGTGCTGCCTGTGAGTTATTCCAGCTTGTCAGAAATTGTCGAGGTCACACGTCATGCCAGCTACACGTATGGTGTGTCAAATGGGTCAAAATTACCGATATCCGTCAACAGGCATACACGTACAGGTACATTTTTGTACCTCATATGCGTGTCGCTCGCATGTGTCGTATGACGCTCGCTGTATGTGTTAAAGGCAGGATTTCTGTGACCGAGTGTGTGTGTATGTGTGTGTGTGTGGGGGGGGGGGGGGGTAATGTTTCCAGCAATAGCATACCTTAACTGTACAGGTAAGGGTGTGAAAATTTATTTGACCAATCAGTGGACCAGAATTACCAATTATAATCATTTCATTGGCTGATTGGAGGTGTTGACACTATGTGATCAAGAGACAGAATGACATTTCTGTTCTGTTCTGTTTAATTCTCCTAACGAAGTTCCCCACATGGCTCAGCGGTACGTAACAAATAGTGTGGCAAGCCAAGTGCACAATATGTATACAAACATAGGTTTGAAAATTACAAACCTATATTTGAACTTCCAACCCAGGTTTGAAATTCTCTAACGTAGGTTTTTTAAAGTTCTATCATAGGTTTTAAAAAAGCCACTCTAAAACCAGTGATATAACCTTCTAACCTATGTTTGCAATAAACTATGCTTGCTAAGTGCACAATAAGTCTACAAACATAGGGTTTTTAAATTACAAACATGGGTTATTTCTCAAACCTATGTTTGAAAATCACTGTTTATGGTTTTCTTTCATGGGTCTTAAAATCTCCATCATAGGTTTCAGAAAACCTGTGATTGTAAATTTAAAACCTATGTTTGAACTCGAAACCTATATGACTGAAATTTATAAACCTGTGTTTGTAGACTTATTATGCACTTGGCAACCATAATTTTGTCCAAACTTATGTTTAAAGGTTAAATCACGAGTTTTAAAATGTCAGATTCTGAAACCTAAGATAGAGGTAGTAAAATACATGATAGAAAACCATAAACGTATGATAGTGATTTTCAAACTTAGGTTTGAGTAAAAACCAGTGTTTGTAATTTACAAACCTATGTTTGTATACTTATTGTGAACTTGGCTTGCCATAATAGTTGCACGCACTTGGCGCCGTGTGTCCGTCCTAGAGAATGACATTTGGAAGCTAATCTTCCTTATATATTCCACTCCTGCCTTTAACTTTATGGTTACTAGAGTGATAGGTGCTACAAGTGATTCAGTCAGTCTATATTTTGAATTGCTGGCGCTAGAATCCAAATACATCCGTAAGTCCTACAAATTACATCATCGGCAGGTGACATATTCTCATTATTACACCTTTTAGTATGTTGAAGTGATTGGAATCTTGCTGTAAACTATGTGTAATTCAAAGTCTCCGAATAGCCACTGCATCAAATTTGGTAACAAAAGAGCACTTTTACTTTATTAAAGTCATCTTCCGAAACATTGTTTTTGCAAACGTTTCGAGAAGTGGCATGGCGTGTGATCTCGACAATTTCTAACGAGTTGGAATAACTAACAGGCAGTCATCACCATTCATATAAACGTTGCCTCTTATTTAAGCGCATTTCACAACTATTCTAGCACTGAATTAGGCAGTAAATTTTCAACAGCTATGTACAACTCGTCAATGTTTGACTATAAGATATGGAAACAAAACGGGCAATAACTCTTTGAGATGATTTGCTTTGGATTTTGGATTTCTGTTGTGAAGCATCAATGTTACGTGTTCTTATGTCCGCTTGTCTGTAGTCTTCTTGCTATAAGGTCACATGTACAGCTGCCCGCTTTGCTTTCTGGTTTGTTTTGTAATTTAAAATATAAAATAGGTAAAACAGAAGTTAGCGTTATTTTCATTTGGGGTAGGTGACTAACAACGTGTCTGGGAAAGAGCTGTTTATTCGGTTTACCATGCGTGTCTTTTGTGAACTATTGTCAATGTATACATACTTCTATCTTGGTTTTGAGAGCAGGATGTAGAACCTGATGGTATAAGTTCATGATCATTGTCTGTCGTTTTCATAAAGATATGCTTGATATACGCACTATGATAGATTATTGCGACGTTGAATGAACGATTCTTTCAAGACAGTGGTCTAGAGATGAAGAATATCAATATTTGCAACCGCAATAAATCTTCAGATTTTCACTATATTTTCTTACATCACAGGCACCTCCATGCCGTCACAGACACCTCTAGTTATTTTTTTTCTACAGAGTCCAGCCTTATTTGGAGTTTATCGACAGTCATATTTGGGCAAAGAGGTTTACTTTATGGCATTGTGTCCAGACAAACAGATTCTTATGCAAGAAAAGTGTATTTAGGACCTAAAACAACCGATTTTTTTTCCTGTTTTGAGTACTTTCGACTTACCTTAAAGCCATTTCAACAGTCATATCTTCCGCATATATGTAAAGTTCCTGGAGATATATTGTGTGGCAAAACTTCATGTATATATGAGTCGAATAGCATTCTTTGCTTTTCAATAAACTCCCTGGTTATTATGTGTTTTACCCAAAAAGACGAATACCTACACTTTTTTGTCTATTTTTAGACCGTCACAGGTAGCTCCGGATGCCTGTCACAACCTTTTATCGGTACCTCCGAGGAGGTACCTGTGATAGTTTACCAGGCGTGTAAGATCAATGATATTGGCGGAGTTTGACGTCATTGATATTGGTTGAGTTTCGCCTGTATTTTCTGACTTTGGCTTGTATTGGCCGAGTTTGGCTTTTAATGACCGAGTTTGTCAAAATAAACCCAGTTTATGACTGGTATGATGTGGACGGCTTTTGCCATAAATAGATATTATAAAACTACGAGTGCAGGTAAAAAGTAACCAGCTATTTTAACCTCGGTCAATATTGACCTGTTCTTTCCAGTGTGATACCCTGACTTATAAATTTTTCAAGTAGAGTTCAGTGTTTAAATTAACAGCGGCGGTATGGTATGTAGGTCGGATTTATCATACTGCTGGGATTCAGGCCTTAGACACAGACACAGTAACTGACAATGCTTTGCCCGAAAGGGTGCTTAACTGGAGAAATAAATTTGAAGAAATAAAACTTCTCTTCTAATCTATTATATGATTTCATTCCCTTCACCTACTGTGAATGCCTGCATTGGATTGAAATTCTTTGTTTTCCGCGGAAAAGCATTGGATTGAAATTCTTTGTTTTCCGCGGAAAAGCATGCGCTGTGGTCACCCTGGATCAGATTGTTGATATAACAGTCTTATATGTGTCTAAACTGTTTGTTCAGCTACTTCGGGTCCATATATTTAAAGTCAGTACAGAACACACCTTGTGGGTCAAGTATATATGAAATTATGTCGTTATCAACAACTTCAAAAGTACTCGTATAAAATTATAATTTCTTAAGGTGGATGGTTACACTCTCCGGGGGAGCAACTCTGTCATACTAAATTTTTGCCTCCCTCCTCAATGAGATCGATTCTTTGAGGAAAGAAATTGCTCCCTTAGGAGCAAATTCATTCCTTTAAGAGTACATCTCATTTTGAAGGATTTCGTCCTCCCGGGAAGCAAACAGGAAGTTCTGATAGTTGTTCCCCTTTGAAAATGAAAGGGAATGGAAGGGCACATGGAAGGGTAGCCCCACACCTTAAGCTTACTATAATGACACAGACAACCAACTGCAGTCTAGTCTAGTCTATCCCATGCCCTTGGAAGGTCATTGGTGCACCACAGATGACTTTACAACAATCCCTTTCCACCTTGTCCTGTCTTCAGCTGCCCTAGTTGTGCTAGCAAAGCCCATCCCTGTCCACTCTTTAATATTGTTTTCCCACCTCTTTTTCTGTCTACATCTTCTTCTTTTTCCTTTCACTGTGCCCTGTAGAATCGTCTTTGCTAAGCCTATGACCTTGAGACATAGCCAAACCACCTCAGTTTTCGTTTCTTGACCAAGGTCAGAAGTTCATCATATTCTCCAAGGGCTGTTTGGATCTTTCTGCGAACAGTCTCATTAGTAACATGGTCCTTGTACGAGATATTAAGTATCATTCGGTAGTATCTCATTTCGAATGCCTGCGTCTTTTTTCCCACCCAACTCTGCTGTCAAGGTCCATGACTCAAAGGTATACAGAAATATGGATATGATAAGAAAGCGCATCAGTTCACATTTGATCCACGAGATATGTACTAGCTTCAGCGTTGCTAGAGCTGCGGTGGCTTGTTCAATCCTTGAAAGAACCTCCGATCATCTGACACAATTGTTCCAAGGTACCTGAAACTTGTCACCTTTTCCAAGGTCTGTCAGTTTACCTTGATATCTGTCTGGATGCCACTGGCGCTGTTTGTTATCAGTTTGGTCTTTTCAGCACTGATCTGCATCTTATGTTTTGTGTAGATTTTGTCGGAACTTTCAACTAGGGCTTCTGGGGCCATATTTATAAAACCACTTAAGTGGTTGCTATGCTGTTGCTAAGGCTGAATTTCTATGCAAGAGATTCCCTACAACTATGAAATTTGCTCTGGAGGAACAGTCTGAAAAGGACTGTTCCTCTTAAGCAAATTTCATGGTTGTAGGGAATCTCCTTCATAGAAATTTAGCCTTAGCAACAGCATAGCAACCACTTAAGTCGTTTTATAAATACGACCCCTGGTTCATGCTCTCCCTCAGCAATGTCAGTGTTATCGGCAAACTGCAAATTGCTAATAGTTCTGCCGCCTATGCTAACCTTTCCATCATGTTCTTCCAGGGCATCAGACATAAGCCTTTCGAGAACCCAAACTGTTGTTCTGAACCATTCTCCCGTGCTGGCTTTCCTCTGCACTGCAGTCATAGCCTTGTCATAGAGGTGCTCAATGTCTCAAGCATTAGCTGCAGAGAGGCCAAATTTGAACAGACTTTGAATTCATTATCCATCAGTGAAATTATTGCTTCCTGAAAGGCACAACAGTGTAGATATTATTCGGACTGGTGTAGGTGCAGTCTGATCTGGATCAACACTGATAGTTTTATGTATATTTTTTGCTCTGTCCCAGTATCAGGGGGTTTACGGTAGTATAGAGGTTTGTTTGTTCGTTAATGATAAAGAAAACATGTTATGTACATAACGGTGACATACATTTACTAAAGATAACGAGACTTATCGAAGGACAGGGAAGTTCATTTGAAAGGATTAGATTCATCGCATTCCTTTCTCATTATCCTTTTTTCGTTTAGACATCTTTTTGCAAAATCCTATATTCATTTTGGCATCGTTTTGCAAAATCCGATATTCGTCTAGAAATCGTTTTGCAAAATCCTACATTTGTTTGACATCGTTTTTCAAAATCCTGCATTCCTTTGACATCGTTTTGCACAATCCTATATTCGGTTAACATCGTTTTGCAATATCCTAAATTCGTCTGACATCGTTTTGCAAAATGTTTTATTCGTTTGGCATCGTTTTGCAAAATCCTATATTCGTTTGACATCGTTTTGCACAATTCTATAGTCGTTTGACATCGTTTTGCAAAGGCCTGTATTCATTTGACATCGTTTTGCACAATCCTATATTCGTTTGAAATCGTTTTGTAAAACCCTATATTCGTTTGACATCGTTTGGCAAAGTCCTATATTTGTTAATACAGAAAATAATGATTCTACAAAAACGCAGTGCGAACAGAGGGCGAAACTCTTTCATTTAAGAACCCATATTTAACTCCTGAAAAAAATAATTTACTCCTGGAAAGGAGCAGATTCTTTCTTTCAAAAAATAGCCCTGTATGAAAAGAGATTTAATTAAGGTGTATGGGTATCTCCATACTTTCCGCCTTTTTTGAAAAGGGACACAACTTTGTTGACTTCCCCTGGACAATTTAACCTTTCGGAACGAAAGAATTTGAATCCAATTGAAAAGGGAAGCAAAGGTAAAATTGCAGAGTTGTTTCCCTGAAATTGCTCTCATTCACCCTAACAGGTGTAATCTAAGTATAATCCATAATTCGGGGGATTAGCATTCATATTAAGACTACATGACTTTTTAATATGAAAAAGTTCACTTCAGCGAGGCGATTTTAATGAGAAAATATGTTATAAAATCTATATATCATATCGAATTTTGCTGCACCATATTATTTTATGTAAAAATAAGAAGATATTGACACCCACATCCTCACGCACGCGCTGCATATTTATTTATTCTGACACAAATGAGGCTTTGTAAACCCAGCCTTATTTATTTAAGTGGAGTAGTTTTCATTTCTGAATATACCTTTATAACATTATCAATAAAAATATCTCTATATTTTTCATACACAGTATCGTCAATCACATTAGGAACGTTGTTTACCGGGTCCGGCATGCCCGTGCCGTTCACTGTTGCGTAAATAGTTCTGTAGTGATGGAGAAGTCCGGCTTCCGTTGGTACCGTGTGAATTTTGTATCCGGGTTTCATTCTAAATATCAAGTGAGTTCCTATAACTTCTGTCACGTTTGTCCGAGAAAAGTATTTTGACCTCACTGTTGGAGGAAAAATCTTAGTTTCTCTACGTAGTTTAAATAGAGGTAATAAATTATATTTTTCTGCAATAGTTTTCCTTGGAAAATCTGTTGCTATATTTTCCCAGTTCAAGCGGAAGAAAGAGCTCAGGAACATATATCCCGCATGGTTTGGAATGTGTTCAATAATATCAGACCAAGTTTTAAAATTCGAATGAGGAACAATGAGTTCATCAAGGTCAAGGTTGACTATGAATTCTGAAAGGTTCTTTACCCTCATTAAGCAGTCATTCATAGCCGCATGCTGTCCAAAATAATGCATTTCATCTTTTGAACCAGGCGGGAATTGCGATATGTTCCAGTCTACTGTTTTCGCCAAACCCTTTCTAGAATAAAAATTTAGAACACGATCAGTTTGTCTGCTTATGGAATAGTTATAAAAGACAAAAAAGTCAGCGCCCAGAATTCTGTTCAGTTCTATCCATGGTATAAGATTTCGCGTTAGGTTGTACTCTCCGTAAAGCGGTGCTACACACACAGCGAACTTCTTCCTGTCTTTGTCGTATATCAAGTGACTTCTAACCGGAAGTTGGTTGTTCGACATCAAGCACAGTTGTGACGTCACTGATACAGCTGCAGGAACGTTGATGTCCGGTAGACGGCAGCGGAAAAGAGAGACCCTGTACCTGTATAAGAAATAAGACACTTAAACTTTGGATCCTCTATATTCTCTGACCTTTCAGTGGCTTATCTTTAATTTGATGTTTGGCCTGTCATTAGCTTTTCTTTATTTTCATATCTGGCACTGTCAGTAACTTTTCTTTATTTTGATATTTGCCACTGTCAGTGACTTTTCCTTATTTTGATATTTGTCACTGTCTGTAACTTTTCTCCTTTACTTTGATATATGCCACTGTCAGTGACTTTTCTTTATTTTGATATTTGTCACAGTCAGTAACTTTTCTTTATTTTGATATTTATCACAGTCAGTAAATTTACTTTCTTTTATATTTGTTACTGCCAGTGACTTTTCTTAATTTTGATATTTGCCACTGTCAGTGACTTTTCCTTATTTTGATATTTGTCACAGTCAGAAAATTTTCTTCTTTATTTTGATATTTGCCACTGTCAGTGACTTTTCTTTATTTTGATATTTGTCACAGTCAGTAAATTTTCTTATTTATTTTGATATTTGCCACTGTCAGTGACTTTTCTTTATTGTGATGATTGCCACAGTCAGTGCGTTTTCTTTTTTTTTGATGTTTGTCACTGTCAGTGAGTTTTCTTTGATGATTGCCACTGTCAGAGACTTTTTTTATTTTGATGATTGCTACGGTCAGTGACTTTTCTTTATTTTGATGATTGCCACTGTCATTGACTTTTCTTTATTTTGATGATTGACAGTGTCATTGACTTTTCTTTTGATGATTGCCACTGTCAGTGAATTTTTTTATTTTGGTGATTGCCACTGTCAGTAACTATTCTTTATTTTGATGATTGCCACAGTCAGTGACTTTTCTTTATTTTGACGATTGCCACTGTGAGTGACTTTTCTTTATTTTGATGATTGCCACTGCCAATGAATTTTTTATTTTGATGATTGCCAATGTCAGTGACTTTTCTTTATTTTGATGATTGCCACTGTCAATGACTTTTCTTTATTTTGATGATTGCCACTGTCAGTGAGTTTTCTTTCTTTTGATGATTGCCACTGTCAGTGACTTTTCTTTATTTTAATGATAGCCACAGTCAGTGACTTTTCTTTATTTTGACGATTGCCACTGTCAGTGACTTTTCTTTATTTTGATGATTGCCACTGTCAGTGAATTTGTTATTTTGATGATTGCCACTGTCAGTAACTTTTCTTTATTTTGATGATTGCCACAGTCAGTAGCTTTTCTTTATTTTGATGATTGCCACTGTCATTGACTTTTCTTTATTTTGATGATTGCCACAGTCAGTAACTTTTCTTAATTTTGATATTTTCACAGTCAGTAAATTTTCTTCTTTATTTTGATATTTGCCACTGTCAGTGAGTTTTCTTTATTACGATGATATTTGCCACTGTCAGTAACTTTTCTTTATTTTGATGATTGCCACTGTCAGTGACTTTTATTTAATTTGATGAGTGCCACTGTCAGTGACTTTTCTTTATTTTGATGATTGCCACTGACAGTGACTTTTCTTTATTTTTATGTTTGCCACTGTCAGTGACTTTTCTTTATTTTGATATTTGTCACAGTCAGTAAATTATGTCCCCCCACCAATGATGAGGGGGTCAGGTTCTTGTATGCGCGATATCTCTTGAACCAATGGATGGAATTTCACAAAACGTGCGTGGGTACATTATTGGGACAAGTTTATGCGCTGATTAGTGTTTGTTGACCATGACCTCATTTTCAAGGTCACTGGGGGACTTAGATGACAATTTTTTGTACCCGTTATATTTCCTGAACCAATAAATGGAGTTTCATCAAACTTGCATGGATACATTATTCGGACAAGTTTAGGAGTTGATTAGATTTTGATGACCGTGACCTCATTTTCAAGGTCACTGGAGGACTAAGATATCAATTTATTGTACCAAGGATATCTCTTGAACCAATGGATGGAATTTCACCAGACTTGTATGGATACATCATTCGCACAAGTTTAAGAGCTGAATAGATTTTGCTGACCTTGCCCTCATTTTAAAGGTCACTGGAGGACTTAGATGACAATTTCTTGTATCCAGGATATTTCTTGAACCAATGGATTGAATTATACTAAACGTGCATGGATACATCATTGGGACAAATTTAAAAGCTGATATGATTTTGATGACCGTGACCTCATTTTGAAGGTCACTGGAGCGCTGAGATGACAATTTCCTATAACCACAATATTTCATGAGCCAATGGATGGAATGTCACCAAACTTGCTTGGATACATCACTGGGACTAGTTTAAGAGCTGGTTAGATTTTGGTGACCTTGACCTCATTTTCAAGATCACTGGAGGACTTAGATGGCAATTTCTTGTACCCATAATATCTCATGAACCAATAGATGGAATTTCACAAAACTTGCATGGATACATCACCGGGACTAGCGTAAGAACTGATCAGATTTTAGTGACCTTGATTCATTTTCAAGGTCACAGGGGGACTTAGATATGTGAAAATTTCACTGAAGATGATATATCTCATTAGCCTTTTGCTTGATTTCCACTTTAATTTCATAGATATACCTTTGGGACAATCTCAAGAGTTTACTGTGTTTTGATACCTTGACCCCATTTTCAAGGTCAAAAGCTAACTTAAAAGTGCTTATTTTTTTCTCTTAAAAACTCGTTATATCTTGATCCAATTGACAGATATCCATCAGACTTGCATGAATATATCGTTGTGACAGGTTTAAGACATGTTTAGTATTTGGTGACCTTGACCCATTTTTCAAGGACATAGTCATTTATGTAGAATATCTTTAGAGCCAGTGAATGGATTTTCTCCAAACTTGCCTAGATATTTTACTTGTACAGGCGTTTTATTCATTAGAGGGGAATGGGCTGGTGGGGGGACATCCGTTTTTCTCTGAAAAACATTTCTAGTTTTCTTCTTTATTATGATATTTGCCACTGTCAGTGTCTTTTCTTTATTTTGATGATTATCACAGTCAGTGACTTTTCTTTAGTTTGATGTTTGCCACTGTCAGTGACTTTTCTTTATTTTGATATTTGCCACTGTCAGTGTCTTTTCTTTATTTTGGTATTTGCCACTGTCAATGCTTTTCTTTATTTTGATATTTGCCACTGTCACTGACTTTTCTTTATTTTGATATTTGCCACTGTCAGTGTCTTTTCTTTATTTGATGTTTGCCACTGCCAATGTCTTTTCTTTATTTTGATGTTTGCCACTGTCAGTGACTTTTCTTTATTTTGATGCTTGCCACTGTTAGTGACTTTTGTTTATTTTGATGATTGCCATTGTCAGTGACTTTTCTTCATTTTTTTTCTTTGCTATTTTCCACAAACAGTGGCGAAAAAATCCAAATAAAGAAAAGCAGAAAAAACGCCAGAGAAGACTCGGGTGATGGACTTTCCTACCACAATGCGCATGTAAGTAGTACGGTAAGGCGCTTTAGCATTCTGTATACTGTCGGTCTATTGTTAACTTAAGCTGTCAAACTGCGCAAGCGCATGCACATGCGCGGATCTGAAGCTGATTACGTGGTTCATAGCCTGGTTCATCCTCGCCCAGCGGTTATAAAACTTGAGTACATTCTCAAACTCAAAATAAAGCACACTGATTGGCTGCTTCCGCAGCCAATCAGTGTGCTTTATTCTGAGTTTGAGAATGTACTCAAGTTTTAAAACCTCAAACCCAGGTTCCGATTATGCCTGTCTGCAAATGTAGGTCAGGAAACCACCTTCCATGCTATGTTCACTACAAGCATGGCATTATTGCTGTGATGCAACGGCCTTTTTAAGAAAGGTAACTCAGTTGTTATTACCTACACATCGTGAAGATGGGTAAGGGCGGTCAAGAAAGCTCTTGCACACACAGCTGAATTGGACTTTCCTGATTTGAGAGCACCTGTCAATTTAAGGTATAAGCCGCATGGGTATCTCAAAGATGTCGTCATTGCCATGCAATGGGTCAATGGAAAAGGCAAAATGTAAGCTGGGTGTGGTTTCCTGACCCGAATCTGTGCATCAGATTGTACCAGACTACGCGTTCAACCTGGATAGCATAGTACTTAACGGCAAATGAGGTCAAGAAAACACATTCCATGGTTTCATGCATGATTCCATTCCCGGCATATCCTTGAAATAAAGTAGCGTAAATTCGGGTTAAGTCGCAAGCACATTAAGTCTTCACTTTCATTTCTCGCTATGCTCTCTTTTCCTACGTCATCACAGAAGTGGAGGAGCGGCAAAAATTGAAAATAAAATTATTCAGCTGTTATTTTCTTTTGCCATAAATATTATTATTTTTAATATTTGCAACATATATGCTATTATTAAGGGGCACTCTTTTTCGACCCTGATCAAAAAGTGGGCGACGGATAGTCCAGATTTAATGGGTTACGGCGAAAGAGATTCAAAACTTTCCGATGCGGCCACGTGCCATAATAAAGTGCTCGACCTTGAGAAGAACGAGTAAAGAAGCGAAAGAGTGGTTTCCCTAACAAAAGTACCTAAATCATGCGATTTAATGAAATATTTACCATGAAAAAGCACTGACTACCTCGTAAGGCATCTGACGACTTATTGTGACATTTTTTTTCTGCATTCCTGCCTCCACTCTTTTACATTAGATACCGAACAGATCTATAAATCGCGAGGAAGTTTCACTTCACCATAGCAACTGCATTGCTGTTACTAAAGGAATGAATTTTATTTCCGTGGAATTTATCGATGTGAAAACGCCGGCGAATCACTCACAAACTGATTAAAGCCCGAAAGGGGTGGGTGATGAATAAAGTCCACAAAAAATACTCGATGCCTTAAAATTCCAAATGTATCATGAAAACATGGAAAATAGTTGTAAATCGTTGATTTTAGAAGCTTGCGGAAGCAAAATAGTTCGATAAGATTATGATGCTGGGATTTATGAAGTCTAAAGTTTTTTCTTCCATCCAATCAAATCGCACGAAACGAACTAAGTTGGAATTATTGAGAAGTATGGGGTGATGGTAGCACCTTGCAAGCATCCTCGAAAAGCATTGGACATTTTTTTTATAACAGCAAGCCTGTCTAAACTCTCTCTCTCTCTCTCTCTCCCATTCAAACCATAAACCATTCTATTTCTTCTTTCAATTATCTTATTTTCAGCAATGCCTTCAAGGCCGGGTTCCAAAGGACCCAAAACTTCTGCAGTCAGTCAGTGAGGTCTCAGACTTTGCAGATACGCAAACTCGTCTGCGGTTGAATAAACTGCCCAGAACCGCTTCCCATGTTTCTTGGAACACACGGAGGAAATGCATATAAACAGGAATGCACACACACACGCATAAACAGGAATGCACACACACACGCACGCACGCGCGCAAGCACACATGCACACACACACTCACACACACACACTCACACACACACTCTCACACACACACAAACACACACACTCGGTTTTGATTTCAGTGAGCATTTATTGAATTATCTTAGCCATGATAGAGTTCTGTTCTTTGTATTATGTGTTATTATTTGCAAGAGGTCGAATTAATTGATTAAATAAGTTTCCTTTCTTTTTTGTCAAAAGAATCCACGAAGGTTACAAATTAAGAGCCTACTGACGACATTCTAGTATATCAGATGACGACTTAATATGTAATGTCATATCCTTTCGACGACCAGAGGTTTCAAGAAAATCGTTATGAAAGGGGGTGGGGTAGAATATTTGACCCTAAATTTTAACTTGATTACTTGATGAGTAAAATCGAAAGTACAATCGAAAGGAGACATATTTAGCTTTACAATAAATGACACTTGTTTTTCTCATGACGTAAGAGGTCAGGGCGCAGGGGTCACCCTACCAAGAAACATGCACACGGACTTGTTTTTCTTTTCGATTTTGCTACAGAGTTTTCCTTCTTTCTTCTCTTTTTCTTTGTCTTCTTATTTTCCCTATTATTGCGCGTTTATCCCATATATTTGTTTTGGCCCTGCTTGTTTGGTAAGATTAGCAGGGCGGGTACAAAAAGTCAAGGTAAAAGCCGAATTTCAGAAGTGAATTTTTCAAGTTTTTTTCGGCATTTGAAAGCGTCTAATGTCCTCCCCGTATGCATTTTAGAACTAATACTAAAAGCGTGCAAGGCCATGTTTCAGGTATATAAGAGAAATCAAAATTAATAAGATGCCTGCATATATATGAGGTTGTGAGGGTCGTTCAAAAAGTCATTGTCAGCAATTACGCATGAATACGCTAGGCCGTCGAAAGAATATGTAAACGCACTAAAATGGTATAAATGGGAGCCTAAACGCCATAAATCAGCGTTTCTTGTCAATTTAAGTTAAAATATGAGCAAATCCAGGCTAAAAAGCAACTTTTCACTTTCATACCATATCCTTTCGATGACCAGAGGTTTCAAGAAAATCGTTATGAAAGGGGGTGGGGTAGAATATTTGACCCTTAATTTTGACTTGCTTACTTGATGAGTAAAATCGAAAGTACAATCGAAAGGAGACATATTTAGCTTTACAATAAATGACAATTGTTTTTCTCACTACGTCAGAGGTCACGGCGCAGGGGTCACCCTAACAAGAAACATGCGCACGGACTTGTTTTTTTTTTCGATTTTGCTACAGATTTTCCCTCTTTTCTTCTCTTTTTCTTTGTCTTCTTATTTTCCCTATTATTGCGCATTTATCCCATACATTTGTTTTGGCCCTGCTTGTTTGGTAAGATTACATGTAGCAGGGCGGGTACAAAAAGTCAAAGTAAAAGCCGAACTTCAGAAGTGAATTTTTCAAGTTTTTTTCGGCATTTGAAAGCGTCAGGTGTCGTCCCAGTATGCATTTTAGAACTGATACTAAAAGCGTGCAAGGCCACGTTTCTGGCATATACAGAGAAATCAAAATTAATTAGATGCCTGATATGCGGTTGTGAAGGTCGTTCAAAAAGTCATTTTCAGCAATTACGCATGAATACGCTACGGCCGTCGAAAGGATATGTAAACGCACTAAAAATGGTATAAAAGGGAGCTTACACGCCATAAATCACCGTTTCTTGTCAATTTAAGTTGAAATATGAGCAAATGCGGGCTAAAAAGCAACTTTTCACTTTCATACCATATCCTTTCGACGACCAGAGGTTTCAAGAAAATCGTTATAAAAGGATAAGGGGTAGAATATTTGACCCTAAATTTTGACTTGCTTACTTGATGAGTAAAATCGAAAGTACAATCGATAGGAGACAATAAATGACACTTGTTTTTCTCATGACGTCAGAGGTCACGGCGCAGGGGTCACCTTACCAAGAAACATGCGCACGGACTTGTTTTTTTCTTCGATTTTGCTACAGATTTTCCCCCCTCTTCTTCTCTTTTTCTTTGTCTTCTTATTTTCCCTTTTATTGCGAGTTTATCCCATACATTTGTTTTGGCCCTGCTTGTTTGGTAAGATTAGCAGGGCGGGTACAAAGAGTGAAGGTAAAAGCCGAATTTCAGAAGTGAATTTTTCAAGTTTTTTTTGGCATTTGAAAGCGTCTAGTGTCCTCCCAGTATGCATTTTAGAACTGATACTAAGAGCGTGCAAGGCCATGTTTCTGGCATATACAGAGAAATCAAAATTGATAAGATGCCTGCGTATATGAGGTTGTGAGGCTCGTTCAAAAAGTTATTGTCAGCAATTACGCATGAATACGCTACGGCCGTCGAAAGGATATAAGGTCCTAAGGTCCACCCTTCTGTCATTCGGTGATTTTTTTTCACGAAAAAGATTCATATTTCAGGAATAGCTGAAATAGATAATCGTTTAAATTGATAATTCTGGTACCCGTTGCAAAAACCCGTTCTCAAATACCTTTGTTCATTTGTAATACAAAATATGCCGTAACCTGACGTCTTAATGTGCATTGACGTGTTATTATGTTATACATACACAAACGGGGCTTATGGTTACTTACCCACGCAGCTTAGTTCATCATAATATCTGAAAAGAGTTCAATTGTCAATTAAGCCATTGGCCGCACGGGTATCTCTAAATATCAAATTATCAATGCAAAGCTTTTTTTTTTTAAACCTTGTCAACAACTACGCAGCCCGACGTTGTGAACATTGAGTCACGTGGCGACATTTTCCGTTCGCATCACTACATATGTATACAGGCACTATTTTGGCCTGATTCTGCGGAGCTGACCGGAGTTTCCGTCTATTTTTAATCGCAGATTGATAAGTTGTGTTATTAAAAAGTAACTTGTTGATAAAATATTCATTATTGAATATGGAGTTTAAAATGGCGTTTGGAACAATTTCTTTGTAAGCGAGGCTTAAAATTGAAGCGGGATTTCGAAACGTTATGGCAGTTGTTCCGACCAGTTGTTCTAAGTATCCACCGTTAAGAGAGACTTTAATATTTAGCTTTGAAGTATTTTAACCCTTTCACCCCACTCCCCCGCCCTCCCCACCTCATTTTTTTCTTATTAAAATTGATTTCGGTGGAAACCAGAAACTTAAAATAAATATCTGGAATAAACGTTATTTTGTAACGTTTACTGAAGAATAATCTATATTGGGTGACGAGCAAAATTTACATTTAACCCTTCGGGGCTCCCTTTCTTTGCTCGTGGCCTGGGTTCGAGGGTATAGAACTTTAGAATAATCTCAAACCCAAAATAAAGCACACTGATTGGCTGCTCCCGAGCATGTGCTCGGAAGCAGCCAATCAGTGTGCTTTATTTTGAGTTGAGAAACATGCTCGGAAGCATCAGTGTGCTTTATTTTGAGATTGAGAATGTACTCAAGTTTTATAACCTCGGGGCCTGATGCAGTTTCTACTTCAGTAAACATTGGAAAAAAAAATTCTATCCTTAAGTATTGCCATTAAATTCAGCGGTTCAATAGAAAATGACGGAAAGTAAACCAAGTATGGTTTCCTTCCCCGGAAGTCATGTGCAACTTGGGTCAGATGAGATTGATTTACATTTTCTTGGAAACATCTGTCCGGAAGGAAATATCTACAGTTAAAGTACTTAACACACTCTCTCTTTAGGTATTCGCACAGCCTATGCATTGAGACCTGACTTAAATAAACGTGTATTTATCTACAGAACTGAAACCTGCCAGTGGATATTTGAGACTGATCTTAATTTTTGTTTGAAGTATAGATGACCAAACCACGTTATGTAAGAGAGAGAGAGAGAGAGACCGAGAGAGAGAGAGGCCGAGAGTCACAGGTTACGTTAGAGAGAGAGAGAGAGAGAGAGAGAGAGAGAGAGAGAGAGAGAGAGAGAGCAAAAGTTTCATCTATGCATTTATTCTCGTTATATTTGAAAACTTGTGAGAGATACTAACCTTTGATTGAAAGCTTCCGGAAGTGGCTCCACTTCGGCACTGACTATTGCTATGGTTACCGATCTGGAACCATTTTTGTACCACAGTTGACAGTACAAGGGTTTCTTCATCGACGGCTGATAAACGTTACCGATGACCCTTATTATCGGCACGGAATCCTCATTATGATGATAGGCCGAATACACATGGTGCGAGTTCGAAGAATTTTCAACAGGCTGCCAATTTTCATTTAAAATTGCAAAATCCGGAGTCTTGACTGTCATATTACAATCTTTTGAAAACGTGTATATATCTGTAATAAGTTCCGTCCTTCTCGCCGTGAATGATAGCATGTTTGGTATACGATAACGTGACGTTGGAAAAATGACAAACAAAGCAATATAAAGAAACGTCAAAACGGCTATTATGAGTGCGACAAGATGTAATGGCTTACACAAAGCGGCCATAACATTGCACGGAACTACGTTTCCAAGGGAATGATAACGACACGAAAATGATATGGCAATAACCGTTCAATAATCTGCAACACAATATGTTCCGTATTTTCCCTGGATATTTTGATAAAAACAAAGGACTCAGGACTCAGCAAACAGTGTAGATCCTGATTAGACTGCTCCTGGGAGCAGTCTGATCAGGGTCTGTACTGTTTGTCAGGTGTTAAACAAAACGTTATCTAACATACACGTCTTAGATAGGAGCCCAATACGGACGAGGGTTTCACGTGCCCAAATTTTTATGATAAATGGAGTGGCGAATGACATCAGAGAGTTTAATTAAGGTGAACGGATACACTTTCAGGCGAAGAAGCTCTGTCCTTCTCGATCAGCTTTGTCTCCTTTCTTAAAGGGGGCGGGGGAGGGGAGGGGGTGAGGGCGGGTCTTCTGGTAATGAGAAAGCTTCGCTCTCATAGGAGCAAATTCGTCCTTTTGTGAGTAGAACCCATCTGGTAGGGTAACCTTTGCAAATAAAGCAAATAGGAGGTCACAAAAGTAGACCTCCTTTGTGAAAAGGGCGTAAAAACATGGAGGCTCAGTCATTTACCTTAAAATGTTCCGCTGTTTGGGAAAAGCAATCTTGATGCGTTTATACATAAACTGCACATATCAGTCTAGACTGCGCATGTTTATTCTGATCAAGACAGAACGCATTTTATGCGAGATGAGTTACTTTGTAACATCAAAATTAAAACACAAACTGTGCAAACCCTTATCAGACTGGCTACGTGTACAAGCTAGTCTAGGAATATGCAATTTTCCGCGACTGTACCTTTAGACACGTTTAGGTAAAAGATAAAACAAGAGCGCCTTACTTTACTCTAAGTAATAAGGCAGTTTCCTTTAGTAGGGGTACACCTCAATACTTTTCCACCATTTTTACAAAGCGGAACAACTCTTGCGACTCCCTGGTTGCTTCACTGGAGGAGGAAACCTTTCCAAAAGTGGGTCTACTCTGAAAAGAAAGAATTTGCTCCAAAAGGAACAAATTCTTTCTTTCAAGCGTTGGCCCATATTCAGAAGGTAGGAAAATGAAAATGACATGGTTGTTGCGCCCGAATGTGTATTTATTCACCTTAGTTTGGCTGTAAGGCTGTATGATGACTCTAAAATATGCAGACCCTGATCAGACTGTAAGTTGGAGAAGCCTGAGCTGGGTCTACACTGTGTGCCGTGCTCAGGCTATTTTGTCGCAGTATTTCGGGTTATTGCAATTTAAACAACATTTTTCGCAGATAAGATAAGCGGTCATTTAAATCGATGCATTGGGGCGTTATGAGCTTGAATACTTGATGGTTTCTCGGTAGAGGGGATGGGGTGAGTTCGGGCTAGGGTGGGTCCAATTATATGATACAGCCGCCTGTAGTTCCTTGAAGAATACTTAATTTAATTTTCAAGTCTTGAGTTACTCGGGTTTACATCAGTTAACAACAAGGGGAGCATATGACTATCGGTCATAGACAGGTAATAACAATATATTTAACCAGATATTGTCGAAGGTAAAACAGTCATGGTGACTTGGGTTTAAGTATACATGCATAAATTTCATGTGCTTGCTGGGGTAAGTCCTGCTCTTTGATGTTCTATCATGTCTTTGTTCGGTCTTGGTAAGTCTTCCCAGCGCCAGAAGCTTGGGCTTTTCAGAGCTCTAGATAAGAGGAGTATTTGATGATAATTAAGGGATATTTTTTTTTATTTCTCATTGAAACCATATGTTGTGACCCCTCATCTGAACCGTCTCGTCGAGACGGTTCAGATGAGGGGTCACGACATATGTTTTTATGCAGAATTAACAAAAATTATCCCTAATTATCACCAAATACTCCCTCTTATCTAGGGCTCTGTTCTTTGATTTAGACTGTAGTTGTAGTTCTACTTGTTGTCGTAAAACAAGAGTTGTTCATTGTCATATGGAAAAGTATTTTTTTATGACCCCGCCATTTTTAATGATATAGTAACCATTTTTCGTACGTCCCCGTACGTACGAAAAATGGTTTCCGTTCGATATCTTTTAAAAACATTAGGGTATTGAATTCATATTACATACACAGGTATATAATCATAAAATACAGGTCAAGTTCGATTTAGGGTAAAACCTGTCAATTATTATGGGAGATATGGCCCTTTTTTCTACTTTATTTTGTACAAAAAATGGTTTCCGTTCGTTATCTTTTGAAAAGATTACTGTATTGGATTTATATTTTATACACAGATATACATGTATAACAAGAGCATGTGAGCAGTAGCTCACGTATACCCCCGGCCACTGCCACCGCCTAATAATCAAAGGGCTCTGAAGCCCTGAAATGACAGATTCTACCAGAAGTCTAGAAAAGCAACTCATCGGCCAGCATGAACGACTGACTTATCAGAGTCTCCCGTATTCTTATCTGCAGACCATGCCTCATGAAGACTATGGCCTACCAGTTTCTGCTCCATACCTGTATCCTCAGAGTTTAACTTTGATTTTGGGTAGCCAATCATTTAGATTGGAATGGCGATTTCTCTCTGATCGGTTAAGAAAGGAAGCAGGCAGCATTGTGGGATGATATATACGGTTTTTGCATTATGCGCTGTTTGACTCTATTAAGTCCCGATTATGTAACTTATTCGGCCAAAGGTCAGATAATGGTGTTATTCTGATTCAGAAACTGTAAAGGTGTAGAAATTTGTAAATTCGGGTTTTCAGTGAGAAAAGTTAAGATTAATGAGCAATTGCAAAATAGATTCTTCTAGTTATAAGAGGTTTTTAATTAGATTTTTATTTTTCTTCAGAATTTCCTGTAATTTAAGGCCAACAGTATATTCCCTGACTAGACGCTGTTTTCTAGGTATTATATGAATTCCTCAAGACTTCTTCTATTTGACGATATGCGTAAATTTTATGTGTGTTTTAGCCTTCTGCGCACAACTTCAGTTACCGTAATGACCCGAAATGCTGGAACAGCCGGCGAAGACCCAGATTAAAGCAGGGTGTTTTTAGCCTACTGCGCACAAGTTCAGTTACCGTAACGACAAAAATGCTGGAACAGCTGGTGTAGACCTAGATCCGAGCAGAGTGTGCATTTGCACATAGCTTTGGCAATATATTAGTGTATACCTTGAAGGATCAGTCTGAAAGACAGTGGAGATCCAGATCAGGTTTCATGAAATATAAACTCTGGAAGGCTATAAAATGAAGTTATTGTTGAATATTGTCTTTGGCGTATATTGAATACAGGGCAGTATACACGGCATTCAATATTATCAATAACTGGCGTAGTGATATACACAGATTCATGCCGCTCTATATTTCATTTTGGATGTACATGTATACTTGGCGGTGAAAGTCAGTTCCAATATTTGGCCTACGACAGCTAGAAATGACAGATAGAATCTGTCATTAAAAACACACTTCATACAAAACTTTTAAACAAATGTCAAATAATAGACAGACAAATGGACAATCTAAAATGAATCCAGTGAAAGGCCTACTGATTGCATTAAGCAAAATAATATATTAATTTAACACAAAATTTCAACACAAATTTACATAACTTCTATGCTTGTGACTTTGACCTAAAGTCAGCAGCAGCATCCAGATGATGTTAACTAATCAGTTTCAACATTTACTTGAACCTAGTGACATAGCAATCTGAGAAGTCTTTGACATAAATCTTCCCATTTATTACATTGGAGTGAGCTTTGAAAAAAAAAGAAAAAGGAGCCAAAATAAATCTCATCTTGTTTTTCTTTTCCACAATATACCTGTCTATTTTCAAGATGTATACACACTTTCTGACAGAAGCCAAGGAATCTGTGACAAAAAAATGTTAATTGGAGAGAAAGAAAAACTGGACAATGTTAAAACAGTATACCCCCCCCCTCAAAAACAGTTTGCGGGGGTATAACAAAGGGAATGATAAGAGGAGGTGGCTGATTCTCTCTTACACGATACAACTAGACATATCCAATGTTTATACTTAATTTCAACATCCTAGCTGTGTTGGTTCCTGAGAAATCTGTGACAGAAATTCATTTGGAGAGAAAGAAAAAATGGACAATCAACAGAAACGATAAGCAGCAGCAGGCTGATTCTCTCTTATACAGTACAACTAGTCATACCCAACATTTGTAACAAAATTCAAAATCATAGCTGTAGTGGTTGCTGAGAAATCTTCGACAGAAATATATTTGGGGGAATTGGAGAGAAAGAAAAACTGGACAAAGGAAATGATAAGCTAGAGCAAGCTGATTCTCTCTTACACTGTTTAACTAATCATACCCAATGTTTGTATCAAATTGAAATCTTTGACCGAAATTTAATTGGAGAGGTATTGGAGAGAAAGAAAAAATGGACAAACAAAGGGAATGGAGCAGGCTGGTTCTCTCTTACACGGAACAACTAGTCATACTAAACGTTTGTACCAAATTTCAAAATCCTTCCCGTAGTGGTCCCGAAGAAATCTGTGACAGAAATTTAATTGGAGAGAAAGTTAAAAGAAAAGAAAAAGGAATGATAAGCTGGATCAAGCTGATTCACACTTACACTGTACAACTAGTCTTACCCAACGTTTGTATCAAATTTCAAAATCCTAGCTGTTATGGTTGCTGAGAAATATTTGACAGAAATTTAATTTTAGAGATACTGGAGAGAAAGAAAACTGGACAAACAAAGGGAATGATAAGCTGGAGCAGGCTGATTCTCTCTTACACGGTACAACTGATCATACTCAACGTTTGTACCAAATTTCAAAATCCTAGCAATAATGGTTCTTAGGAAATCTGTGCCATAAATTTAATTGGAGAGAAAGAATAAATGGACAAACAAAGGGAATGATAAGCAGGAGGAGGTTGATACTCTCTTACACGGTACAGCTAGTCATACCCAACGTTTGTACCAAATTTCAAAATACTAGCTTGAGGGGTTCCTAAGAAATCTGTGACAGAAATTTAATCGGACAGAAAGAAAAAATGGACAAATAAAGGGAATGATAAGCAGGAGGAGACTGATACTCTCTCACACGGTACAACTAGTCATACCCAACGTTTGTACCAAATTTCAAAATTGTAGCTATTGTGGCTCCTGAGAAAACTGTGACAGAAAAAAAGTTTACACACGCGTGTACAAACACACACACAAACGTGGAGAAAAAGAAAAACTGGACAAACAAATAAAATGATAAGCTGGAGCAGGCTGATTCTCTCTTACACTGTACAACTAGTCATACCCAACGTTTGTACCAAATTTCAAAATCCTAGCAGTAGTGGTTCCTAAGACAAACAAAGGGAATGATAAGCTGGAGCAGGCTGATTCTCTCTTACACGGTACAACTGATCATACTCAACGTTTGTACCAAATTTCAAAATCCTAGCAGTAATGGTTCTTAGGAAATCTGTGACAGAAATTTAATTGGAGAGAATGAAAAAAAGGACAGAAAAGGGAATGATAAGCAGGAGGAGGTTGATAATCACTTACACGGTACAGCTAGTCATACCCAACGTTTGTACCAAATTTCAAAATTCTAGCTATACGGGTTCTCTATTTTGATGATTGTCACTGACAGTGACTTTTCTTTGTCTTTATGTTTGCCACTGTCAGTGACTTTTCTTTATTTTGATATTTGTCACAGTCAGTAAATTATGTCCCCCCTTCAATGACGAGGGGGGACATATTGATTTCTTCTTTCCATTATCTGATTTTCAGCAATGCCTTCAAGGCCGGGTTCCAAAGGACCCAAAACTTATGCAGTCAGTCAGTGAGGTCTCAGACTTTGCAGATACGCAAACTCGTCTGCGTTTGAATAAACTGCCCAGAACCGCTTCCCATGTTTCTTGGAACACCCGAAGGAAATGCATATAAACAGGAATGCACACACACACACACACACACACACACACACGCACGCGCGCAAGCACACATGCACACACACACTCACACACACACTCACACACACACAAAAACACACATTCGGTTGTGATTTCAGTGCTCATTTATTGAATTATCTTAGCCATGATAGAGTTCTGTTCTTTGTATTATGTGCTATTATTTGAAATAGGTCGAATTAATTGATTAAATAAGTTTCCTTTCTTTTTTGTCAAAAGAATCCACGAAGGTTACAAATTAAGAGCCTACTACCGACATTCTAGTATATCAGATGACGACTTAATATGAAATGTCATATCCTTTCGACGACCAGAGGTTTCAAGAAAATCGTTATGAAAGGGGGTGGGGTAGAATATTTGACCCTAAATTTTGACTTGCTTACTTGATGAGTAAAATCGAAAGTACAATCGAAAGGAAACATATTTAGCTTTACAATAAATGACAATTGTTTTTCTCATGACGTCAGAGGTCACGGCGCAGGGGTCACCCTACAAAGAAACATGCGCACGGACTTGTTTTTGTTTTTTTCGATTTTGCTACAGATTTTCCCTCTTTTTTTCTCTTTTTCTTTGTCTTCTTATTTTCCCTATTATTGCGCATTTATCCCATATATTTGTTTTGGCCCTGCTTGTTTGGTAAGATTAGCAGGGCGGGTACAAAAAGTCAAGGTAAAAGCCGAACTTCAGAAGTGAATTTTTCAAGTTTTTTTCGTCATTTGAAAGCGTCTGGTGTCGTCCCAGTATGGATTTAGAACTGATACTAAAAGCGTGCAAGGCCACGTTTCTGGCATATACAGAGAAATCAAAAATAATTAGATGCCTGCATATATGAGGTTGTGAGGGTCGTTCAAAAAGTCATTGTCAGCAATTACGCATGAATACGCTACGGCCGTCGAAAGGATATGTAAACGCACTAAAAATGGTATAAATGGGAGCTTAAACGCCATAAATCAGCGTTTCTTGTCAATTTAAGTTGACATATGAGCAAATCCAGGCTAAAAAAGCAATTTTTCACTTTCATACCATATAATTTCGACGACCAGAGGTTTCAAGAAAATCGTTATGAAAGGGGGTGGGGAAGAATATTTGACCCTAAATTTTGACTTGCTTACTTGATGAGTAAAATCGAAAGTACAATCGAAAGGAGACATATTTAGCTTTCAAATAAATGACAATTGTTTTTCTCATGACGTCAGAGGTCACGGCGCAGGGGTCACCCTACAAAGAAACATGCGCACGGACTTGTTTTTGTTTTTTTCGATTTTGCTACAGATTTTCCCTCTTTTTTTCTCTTTTTCTTTGTCTTCTTATTTTCCCTATTATTGCGCATTTATCATATATATTTGTTTTGGCCCTGCTTGTTTGGTAAGATTAGCAGGGCGGGTACAAAAAGTCAAGGTAAAAGCCGAATTTCAGAAGTGAATTTTTCAAGTTTTTTTCGGCATTTGAAAGCGTCTAGTGTCGTCCCAGTATGCAGTTTCGAACTGATACTAAGAGCGTGCAAGGCCATGTTTCTGGCATATACAGAGAAATCAAAATTAATAAGATGCCTGCATATAAGAGGTTGTGAGGGTCGTTCAATTACGCATGAATACGCTACGGCCGTCGAAAGGATAGAAGGTCCTAAGGTCCACCCTTCTGTCATTCGGTGATTTTTCACGAAAAAGATTCATATTTCAGGAATAGCTGAAATATATAATCGTTTAAATTGATAATTCTGGTACCCGTTGCAAAAACCCGTACTCAAATACCTTTGTTCATTTGTAATACAAAATATGTCGTAACCTGACGTCTTAATGTGCATTGACGTGTTATTATGTTATACATACACAAACGGGGCTTATGGTTACTTACCCACGCAGCTTAGTTCATCATAATATCTGAAAAGAGTTCAATTGTCAATTAAGTCATTGGCCGCACGGGTATCTCTAAATATCAAATTATCAATGCAAAGCTTTTTTTTAACCTTGTCAACAACTACGCAGCCCGACGTTGTGAACATTGAGTCACGTGGCGACATTTTCCGTTCGCATCACTACATATGTATACAGGCACTATTTTGGCCTGATTCTACGGAGCTGACCGGATTTTCCGTCTATTTTTAATCGCAGATTGATAAGTTGTGTTATTAAAAACTAATATGTTGATAAAATATTCATTATTGAATATGGAGTTTAAAATGGCGTTTGGAACAATTTCTTTGTAAGCGAGGCTTAAAATTGAAGCGGGATTTCGAAACGTTATGACAGTTGTTCCGACCAGTTGTTCTAAGTATTCATCGTAAAGAGAGACTTTAAAATTTAGCTTTGCAGTATTTTAACCCTTTCGGCCCACTCCCCTGCCCTTCCCACCTCATTTTTTTTTATTAAAATTGATTTCGGTGGAAACCAGAAATTTAAAATAAATATTAGGAATAAACGTTATTTGTAACGTTTACTGAAGAATAATCTACATTGGGTCACGAGCAAAATTTTATTTTTAACCCTTCGGGGCTCCCTTTCTTTTCTCGTGGCCTGGGTTCGAGGGTAAAGAACTTTAGAATAATCTCAAACTCAAAATAAAGCACACTGATTGGCTGCTTCCGAGCATGTGCTCGGAAGCAGCCAATCAGTGTGCTTTATTTTGAGTTGAGAAACTTGTTCGGAAGCATCAGTGTGCTTTATTTTGAGATTGAGAATGTACTCAAGGTTTATAACCTCGGGGCCTGATGCAGTTTCTACTTCAGTAAATATTGAAAAAAAAAAAAAAAAAAAAAAAGAACATTCTATCCTTAAGTGTTGCCATTAAATTCAGCGGTTCAATGGAAAATGACGGAAAGTAAATCAATTTAAAGAGTAACTACACTTCAGGAACTGACTGAATCAGATCCCAAACCCTATCCCCAACATCAAAGGGAAAGATTGACAAAGACATCCCAACAAACAATAAATTACAAGTGATAAGCCGAGTCAGCAGCTCTTTCCAAAATAGATGGCAACTCAGCTATCTTTATTGAACTAAATAATTTAGACCAACAGACGGGTTACAACGGACTAAGCAAATTATATGAAAAACATTTGACAATTATTTTTACCTATTTTCTATTTTTATGATAGAAGGATTAAACTTAGAACACAATAAATTAAACAGCATCGAACATAAAACAAATGCAACCGCAACAAAAGTACCGCCTTGGGACGGTCAGTAATAACTACTGGGGGTGGAGGGGGTGGGGTTTAAACCGGTTTTACTGGGCCCAAAATTTCACCCTTACCCTCCGCTGCGGTGCACACAATTAGTTGGTAGTTCGGTTCGTATGGAGGTCCCCTAACTCATCAGAGAGTCATCACGGCCAACAATTAAGATCAAGAAAAGACCGTGATGAAGCAAGCAAGTAGGCTTTCCTTCTCCGGAAGTCATGTGCAACTTGGGTCAGATGAGATGGATACATTTTCTAGGAAACATCTGTCCGGAAGGAAATATCTACAGTTAAAGTCTTAACTTACTCTCTCTTTAGGTATTCGTACAGCCTATGCATTGAGACCTGACTTAAATAAACGTGTATTTATCTACAGAACTGAAACCTGCCAGTGGATATTTGAGACTGATCTTAATTTTTGTTTGAAGTATAGATGACCAAACCGCGTTTTGTAAGAGAGAGAGAGAGAGAGAGAGAGAGAGAAAGACCGAGAGTCACAGGTTACGTTAGAGAGAGAGAGAGAGAGAGAGAGAGAGAGAGAGGGAGCAAAAGTTTCATCTATGCATTTATTCTCGTTATATTTGAAAACTTGTAAGAGATACTAACCTTTGATTGAAAGCTTCCGGAAGTGGCTCCACTTCGGCACTGACTATTGCTATGGAACCATGTTTGTACCACAGTTGACAGTACAAGGGTTTCTTCATCGACGGCTGATAAACGTTACCGATGACCCTCATTATCGGCACGGAATCCTCATTATGATGATAGGCCGAATACACATGGTGCGAGTTCGATGAATTTTCAACAGGCTGCCAATTTTCATTTTAAATTGCAAAATCCGGAGTCTTGACTGTCATATTACAATCTTTTGAAAACGTGTATATATCTGTAATAAGTTCCGTCCTTCTCGCCGTGAATGATAGCATGTTTTGTATACGATAACGTGACGTTGGAAAAATGACAAACAAAGCAATATAAAGAAAAGTCAAAACGGCTATTATGAGTGCGACAAGACGTAATGGCATACACAAAGCGGCCATAACATTGCACGGAACTACGTTTCCAAGGGAGTGATAACGACACGAAAATGATATGGCAATAACCGTTCAATAATCTGCAACACAATATGTTCCGTATTTTCCCTGGATATTTTGATAAAAATATAGGACTCAGCAAACAGTGTTGATCCTGATCAGACTGCTCCTGGGGAGCAGTCTGATCAGGATCTGTACTGTTTGTCAGATGTTTAACAAAACGTTATCTAATATACACGTCTTAGATAATAGCCCACTACGGACGAGGGTTTCACGTGTCCAAATTTCAATGATAACTGTAGTGGCAACTGAAAAAGAGATACCATTAGGCCTTTTCCGTAAATCTCCAGCTGGCTCTCATTATTGGTTCCCGGCTTGCTGTTGGTACAGTAGCTGATAATTTTAACATTAGACTCTATGGAGATTCATTACCCCGCATCAATAAGTGAGGCAATTAGAAAGCTATTACGCATTAATTTGAACTTTTGACTTTATGCCAGTGCCCAGGTATGATTATTCCTTCTTATCAAAGAAAAAATCATGTTACTTTCTTTCTGATAACTTCAGTAATATCATGTAAACAAATCTATGTTAACATTTGCAAGCTATTACTTCCATAATCCTACCTATTTTGTCTCCTAGAATTTCACTTAGTTACAATTCTTAAACATAACTTAGAGGGAAATGTATTTTAGCGGAACAGATATATCACAAAGTTTTTTTTTTTAACTCTGAAGTGAAAAACAGACGTCTGGTGAAATTAAGCTTTTTATATGTGCTTATTTCTTTAAACCCATTCTTTCCACAAAACACACACACAAAAAAAAAAAAAACTACAGATTCAAGATAATGAATGAAAAACCTGTGCAGATCCACTTTCATTGATATCAGACACATTTTTTTTTCAAATCTTATCATTTAATCAATTTTATGCCCAGAAATGATATTACTCCACCTCTGAAAGGCCTAATAATTGATCACTGATTGTCATAATAAAATATATAAATACCTATTCGACTCTATATGAGTATGTCAGTGCACATGCTGGTCAGTGCAGACATTTGCACTCAACAGGAGCATACTAGCTCATTTGGCTTGGCTTATAGTCTAATATACATTTTTCATCCTCTAGTATTGTTGTTAGATATTTCTGTTTTACTATCATATTCATAATACAGACTAATTCCCATGTCCTTCATAAAGTTCTGTGATTATTTAACTGAGGTGAATTAAAATTTGGAAGCTTTATAACTTAATTTTGATTAAAACAGAGAAGACAAAACAAATAAACACCATTCACTTCTATAGAAATTCTTATCTTTCACTGAACAGCTGCTGTACCAACCAGCAGTTATGTTTACACTCTACAGATTTGCGGAAATCCACTATTAAGGAGAACGGCTACACTTTCAGGCGAAGCAGCTCTGTCCTTCTCGACCAGCTTTGTCTCCTTTCCTAATGGGGGCGGGTGAGGGGGTGGGGGGGGGGAGGGCGGGTCTTCTGGTAGTGAGAAAGGTTCGCTCTCATAGGAGCAAATTCGTACTTTTGTGAGTAGAACCCATCTGGTAGGGTAACCTTTGCAAATAAAGCAAATAGGAGGTCACAAAAGTAGTCCTCCTTTGTAAAAAGGGCGTAAAAACATGGAGCTTAGTCATTTACCTTAAAATGTTCCGCTGTTTGGGAAAAGCAATCTTGATGCGTTTATACATAAACTGCACATATCAGTCTAGACTGCGCATGTTTATTCTAATCAAGACAGAACGCATTTTCTGCTATATGAGTTACTTTATGATATAATGATTATCTGTGCATACCCTTACACATGAATCAGACTGCTTACATGCACAATCTGGTCTCGGAATTCGCATTTCGCCTCCGCGGTACCTTCAGAAACGTTTAACAAGAGCGCATAACTTTACTCTAAATAAAAGCGTACTTTACTTAAGTAGGGGTACACCTCAATACTTTTCCACCATTTTTACAAAGCGGAACAACTCTTGCGACTCCCTGTTTGCTTCACTGGAGGAGGAAACCTTTCCAAAAGGGGGTCTACTCTGAAAAGGAGCAAATTCTTTCTTTTAAGCGTTGACCCATATTCAGAAGATAGGAAAGAATGAAAATGACATAGTTGTTTCGCCTGAATGTGTATCTATTCACCTTAGTTTGGCTATAAGGCTGTGTGATGATGACTGTAAAATGTGCAGAACCTGATCAGACTGTAAGTGAGAGAAACTTGAGCTGGGTCTACACTGTGTGTCGTGCACAGGCTATTTTGTCGCAGTATTTCGGGTTATTGCAATTTAAACAACATTTTTCGCAGATAAGATAAGTGGTCATTTAAATCGATGCATTGGGGCGTTATGAGCTTGTATACTTGATGGTTTCTCGATAGAGGGGTTGGGGTGAGTTCGGGCTAGGGTGGGTCCAATTATATGATACAGCCGCCTGTAGTTCCTTGAAGAATACTTAATTTAATTTTCAAGTCTTGAGTTCACTCGGGTTTACATCAGTTAGCAACAAGAGGGGCATATGATTATGGGCCATAGACAGGTAATAACAATATATTTAACCAGATATTGTCGAAGGTAAAACAGTGATGGTGACTTAGGTTTAAGTATACATGCATAAATTTCATGTGCTTGCTGGGGTAAGTCCTGCTCTTTGATGTTCTATCATGTCTTTGTTCGGTCTTGGTAAGTCTTCCCAGCGCCAGAAGCTTGGGCTTTTCAGAGCTCTAGATAAGAGGAGTATTTGATGATAATTAAGGGATATTTTTTTTTATTTCTCATTGAAACCATATGTTGTGACCCCTCATCTGAACCGTCTCGTCGAAACGGTTCAGATGAGGGGTCACAACATATGTTTTTATGCAGAATTAACAAAAATTATCCCTAATTATCACCAAATACTCCCTCTTATCTAGGGCTCAGGTCTTTGATTTAGACTGCAGTTGTAGTTCTACTTGTAGTCGTAAAACAAGAGTTGTTCATTGTCATATGGAAAAGTATTTTTTTATGACCCCGCCATTTTTAATGATATAGTAACCATTTTTCGTACGTCCCCGTACGTACGAAAAATGGTTTCCGTTCGATATCTTTTAAAAACATTAGGGTATTGAAGTGAGTGAGTGAGTGAACTCGAGTTTAACGTCCCGCCAACAACGAGGTCATATGGAGACGGGACCTCGGTTTAAAGTCTCATCCGAAAGACCGGAGAAGCGGGGGATCGAACCTGCGACCCCTGGATTGGTAGTCTGGAGTGTTATCCACTACGCTACAGCCGCTCCTTTAGGGTATTGAATTCATATTACATACACAGGTATATAATCATAAAATACAGGTCAAGTTCGATTTAGGGTAAAACCTGTCAATTATTATGGGAGATATGGCCCTTTTTTCTACTTTATTTTGTACAAAAAATGGTTTCCGTTCGTTATCTTTTGAAAAGATTACTGTATTGGATTTTATACACAGATATACATGTATAACAAGAGCATGTGAGCAGTACCTCACGTATACCCCCGGCCACTGCCACCGCCTAATAATCAAAGGGCTCTGAAGCCCTGAAATGACAGATTCTACCAGAAGTCTAGAAAAGCAACTCATCGGCCAGCATGAACGACTGACTTATCAGAGTCTCCCGTATTCTTATCTGCAGACCATGCCTCATGAAGACTATGCCTCACCAGCTTCTGCTCCATACCTGTATCCTCAGAGTTTAACTTTGATTTTGGGTAGCCAATCATTTAGATTGGAATGGTGATTTCTCTCTTATCGGTTAAGAAAGGAAGCAGGCAGCATTGTGGGATGATATATACGGTTTTGGCATTATGCGCTGTTTGACTCTATTAAGTGCCGATTATGTAACTTATTCGGCCAAAGGTCAGATAATGGTGTTATTCTGATTCAGAAACTGTAAAGGTGTAGAAATTTGTAAATTCGGGTTTTCAGTGAGAAAAGTTAAGATTAATGAGCAATTGCAAAATAGATTCTTCTAGTTATAAGAGGTTTTTAATTAGATTTTTATTTTTCTTCAGAATTTCCTGTAATTTAAGGCCAACAGTATATTCCCTGACTAGACGCTGTTTTCTAGGTATTATATGAATTCCTCAAGACTTCTTCTATTTGACGATATGCGTAAATTTTATGTGTGTTTTAGCCTTCTGCGCACAACTTCAGCTACCGTAATGACCCGAAATGCTGGAACAGCCGGCGAAGACCCAGATTAAAGCAGGGTGTTTTTAGCCTACTGCGCACAAGTTCAGTTACCGTAACGACAAAAATGCTGGAACAGCTGGTGTAGACCTAGATCCGAGCAGAGTGTGCATTTGCACATAGCTTTGGCAATATATTAGTGTATACCTTGAAGGATCAGTCTGAAAGACAGTGGAGATCCGGATCAGGTTTCATGAAATATAAACTCTGGAAGGCTATAAAATGAAGTTATTGTTGAATATTGTCTTTGGCGTATATTGAATACAGGGCAGTATACACGGCATTCAATATTATCAATAACTGGCGTAGTGATATACACAGATTCATGCCGTACTATATTTCATTTCGGATGTACATGTATACTTGGCGGTGAAAGTCAGTTCCAATATTTGGCCTACGACAGCTAGAAATGACAGATAGAATCTGTCATTAAAACACACTTCATACAAAACTTTTAAACAAATGTCAAATAATAGACAGACAAATGGACAATCTAAAATGAATCCAGTGAAAGGCCTACTGATACCAACAATTGCATTAAGCAAAATAATATATTAATTTAACACAAAATTTCAACACAAATTTACATAACTTCTATGCTTGTGACTTTGACCTAAAGTCAGCAGCAGCATCCAGATGATGTTAACTAATCAGTTTCAACCTTTACTTGAACCTAGTAACATAGCAATCTGAGAAGTCTTTGACATAAATCTTCCCATTTATTACATTGGAGTGAGCTTTGAAAAAAAAGAAAAAGGAGCCAAAATAAATCTCATCTTGTTTTTCTTTTCCACAATATACCTGTCTATTTTCAAGATGTATACACACTTTCTGACAGAAGCCAAGGAATCTGTGACAAAAAAATATTAATTGGAGAGAAAGAAAAACTGGACAATGTTAAAACAGTACACCCCCCCCCTCAAAAACAGTTTGCGGGGGTATAACAAAGGGAATGATAAGAGGAGGTGGCTGATTCTCTCTTACACGATACAACTAGACATATCCAATGTTTATACTTAATTTCAACATCCTAGCTGTGTTGGTTCCTGAGAAATCTGTGACAGAAATTCATTTGGAGAGAAAGAAAAAATGGACAATCAACAGAAACGATAAGCAGCAGCAGGCTGATTCTCTCTTATACAGTACAACTAGTCATACCCAACATTTGTAACAAAATTCAAAATCATAGCTGTAGTGGTTGCTGAGAAATCTTCGACAGAAATATATTTGGGGGAATTGGAGAGAAAGAAAAACTGGACAAAGGAAATGATAAGCTAGAGCAAGCTGATTCTCTCTTACACTGTTTAACTAATCATACCCAATGTTTGTATCAAATTGAAATCTTTGACCGAAATTTAATTGGAGAGGTATTGGAGAGAAAGAAAAAATGGACAAACAAAGGGAATGGAGCAGGCTGGTTCTCTCTTACACGGAACAACTAGTCATACTAAACGTTTGTACCAAATTTCAAAATCCTACCCGTAGTGGTCCCGAAGAAATCTGTGACAGAAATTTAATTGGAGAGAAAGTTAAAAGAAAAGAAAAAGGAATGATAAGCTGGATCAAGCTGATTCACACTTACACTGTACAACTAGTCTTACCCAACGTTTGTATCAAATTTCAAAATCCTAGCTGTTATGGTTGCTGAGAAATATTTGACAGAAATTTAATTTTAGAGATACTGGAGAGAAAGAAAACTGGACAAACAAAGGGAATGATAAGCTGGAGCAGGCTGATTCTCTCTTACACGGTACAACTGATCATACTCAACGTTTGTACCAAATTTCAAAATCCTAGCAATAATGGTTCTTAGGAAATCTGTGCCATAAATTTAATTGGAGAGAAAGAATAAATGGACAAACAAAGGGAATGATAAGCAGGAGGAGGTTGATACTCTCTTACACGGTACAGCTAGTCATACCCAACGTTTGTACCAAATTTCAAAATACTAGCTTGAGGGGTTCCTAAGAAATCTGTGACAGAAATTTAATTGGACAGAAAGAAAAAATGGACAAATAAAGGGAATGATAAGCAGGAGGAGACTGATACTCTCTCACACGGTACAACTAGTCATACCCAACGTTTGTACCAAATTTCAAAATTGTAGCTATTGTGGCTCCTGAGAAAACTGTGACAGAAAAAAAGTTTACACACGCGTGTACAAACACACACACAAACGTGGAGAAAAAGAAAAACTGGACAAACAAATAAAATGATAAGCTGGAACAGGCTGATTCTCTCTTACACTGTACAACTAGTCATACCCAACGTTTGTACCAAATTTCAAAATCCTAGCAGTAGTTGTTCCTAAGACAAACAAAGGGAATGATAAGCTGGAGCAGGCTGATTCTCTCTTACACGGTACAACTGATCATACTCAACGTTTGTACCAAATTTCAAAATCCTAGCAGTAATGGTTCTTAGGAAATCTGTGACAGACATTTAATTGGAGAGAATGAAAAAAAGGACAGAAAAGGGAATGATAAGCAGGAGGAGGTTGATAATCACTTACATGGTACAGCTAGTCATACCCAACGTTTGTACCAAATTTCAAAATTCTAGCTATAGGGGTTCTCTATTTTGATGATTGTCACTGACAGTGACTTTTCTTTGTCTTTATGTTTGCCACTGTCAGTGACTTTTCTTTATTTTGATATTTGTCACAGTCAGTAAATTATGTCCCCCCTTCAATGACGAGGGGGGACATATTGATTTCTTCTTTCCATTATCTGATTTTCAGCAATGCCTTCAAGGCCGGGTTCCAAAGGACCCAAAACTTATGCAGTCAGTCAGTGAGGTCTCAGACTTTGCAGATACGCAAACTCGTCTGCGTTTGAATAAACTGCCCAGAACCGCTTCCCATGTTTCTTGGAACATCCGAAGGAAATGCATATAAACAGGAATGCACACACACACACACACACACACACCACACACACACACACACACACACACACACACACACACACACACACGCACGCACGGACGCGCGCAAGCACACATGCACACACACACTCACACACACACTCACACACACACACACAAAAACACACATTCGGTTGTGATTTCAGTGCTCATTTATTGAATTATCTTAGCCATGATAGAGTTCTGTTCTTTGTATTATGTGCTATTATTTGCAAGAGGTCGAATTAATTGATTAAATAAGTTTCCTCTCTTTTTTGTCAAAAGAATCCACGAAGGTTACAAATTAAGAGCCTACTGCCGACATTCTAGTATATCAGATGACGACTTAATATGAAATGTCATATCCTTTCGACGACCAGAGGTTTCAAGAAAATCGTTATGAAAGGGGGTGGGGTAGAATATTTGACCCTAAATTTTGACTTGCTTACTTGATGAGTAAAATCGAAAGTACAATCGAAAGGAGACATATTTAGCTTTACAATAAATGACAATTGTTTTTCTCATGACGTCAGAGGTCACAGCGCAGGGGTCACCCTACAAAGAAACATGCGCACGGACTTGTTTTTGTTTTTTTCGATTTTGCTACAGATTTTCCCTCTTTTTTTCTCTTTTTCTTTGTCTTCTTATTTTCCCTATTATTGCGCATTTATCCCATATATTTGTTTTGGCCCTGCTTGTTTGGTAAGATTAGCAGGGCGGGTACAAAAAGTCAAGGTAAAAGCCGAACTTCAGAAGTGAATTTTTCAAGTTTTTTTCGTCATTTGAAAGCGTCTGGTGTCGTCCCAGTATGGATTTAGAACTGATACTAAAAGCGTGCAAGGCCACGTTTCTGGCATATACAGAGAAATCAAAATTAATTAGATGCCCGCATATATGAGGTTGTGAGGGTCGTTCAAAAAGTCATTGTCAGCAATTACGCATGAATACGCTACGGCCGTCGAAAGGATATGTAAACGCACTAAAAATGGTATAAATGGGAGCTTAAACGCCATAAATCAGCGTTTCTTGTCAATTTCAGTTGACATATGAGCAAATCCAGGCTAAAAAAGCAATTTTTCACTTTCATACCATATAATTTCGACGACCAGAGGTTTCAAGAAAATCGTTATGAAAGGGGGTGGGGTAGAATATTTGACCCTAAATTTTGACTTGCTTACTTGATGAGTAAAATCGAAAGTACAATCGAAAGGAGACATATTTAGCTTTACAATAAATGACAATTGTTTTTCTCATGACGTCAGAGGTCACGGCGCAGGGGTCACCCTACAAAGAAACATGCGCTCGGACTTGTTTTTGTTTTTTTCGATTTTGCTACAGATTTTCCCTATTTTTTTCTCTTTTTCTTTGTCTTCTTATTTTCCCTATTATTGCGCATTTATCATATATATTTGTTTTGGCCCTGCTTGTTTGGTAAGATATGCAGGGTGGGTACAAAAAGTCAAGGTAAAAGCCGAATTTCAGAAGTGAATTTTTCAAGTTTTTTTCGGCATTTGAAAGCGTCTAGTGTCGTCCCAGTATGCATTTTCGAACTGATACTAAGAGCGTGCAAGGCCATGTTTCTGGCATATACAGAGAAATCAAAATTAATAAGATGCCTGCATATATGAGGTTGTGAGGGTCGTTCAATTACGCATGAATACGCTACGGCCGTCGAAAGGATAGAAGGTCCTAAGGTCCACTCTTCTGTCATTCGGTGATTTTTCACGAAAAAGATTCATATTTCAGGAATAGCTGAAATATATAATCGTTTAAATTGATAATTCTGGTACCCGTTGCAAAAACCCGTTCTCAAATACCTTTGTTCGTTTGTAATACAAAATATGTCGTAACCTGACGTCTTAATGTGCATTGACGTGTTATTATGTTATACATACACAAACGGGGCTTATGGTTACTTACCCACGCAGCTTAGTTCATCATAATATCTGAAAAGAGTTCAATTGTCAATTAAGCCATTGGCCGCACGGGTATCTCTAAATATCAAATTATCAATGCAAAGCTTTTTTTTAACCTTGTCAACAACTACGCAGCCCGACGTTGTGAACATTGAGTCACGTGGCGACATTTTCCGTTCGCATCACTACATATGTATACAGGCACTATTTTGGCCTGATTCTGCGGAGCTGACCGGATTTTCCGTCTATTTTTAATCGCAGATTGATAAGTTGTGTTATTAAAAACTAACTTGTTGATAAAATATTCATTATTGAATATGGAGTTTAAAATGGCGTTTGGAACAATTTCTTTGTAAGCGAGGCTTAAAATTGAAGCGGGATTTCGAAACGTTATGACAGTTGTTCCGACCAGTTGTTCTAAGTATTCATCGTAAAGAGAGACTTTAAAATTTAGCTTTGCAGTATTTTAACCCTTTCGGCCCACTCCCCTGCCCTTCCCACCTCATTTTTTTCTTATTAAAATTGATTTCGGTGGAAACCAGAAATTTAAAATAAATATTAGGAATAAACGTTATTTGTAACGTTTATTGAAGAATAATCTACATTGGGTCACGAGCAAAATTTTATTTTTAACCCTTCGGGGCTCCTTTTCTTTTCTCGTGGCCTGGGTTCGAGGGTAAAGAACTTTAGAATAATCTCAAACTCAAAATAAAGCACACTGATTGGCTGCTTCCGAGCATGTGCTCGGAAGCAGCCAATCAGTGTGCTTTATTTTGAGTTGAGAAACATGCTCGGAAGCATCAGTGTGCTTTATTTTGAGATTGAGAATGTACTCAAGTTTTATAACCTCGGGGCCTGATGCAGTTTCTACTTCAGTAAACATTGAAAAAAAAAAAAAAAAAAAGAACATTCTATCCTTAAGTGTTGCCATTAAATTCAGCGGTTCAATGGAAAATGACGGAAAGTAAATCAATTTAAAGAGTAACTACACTTCACGAACTGACTGAATCAGATCCCAAACCCTATCCCCAACATCAAAGGGAAAGATTGACAAAGACATCCCAACAAACAATAAATTACAAGTGATAAGCCGAGTCAGCAGCTCTTTCCAAAATAGATGGCAACTCAGCTATCTTTATTGAACTAAATAATTTAGACCAACAGACGGGTTACAACGGACTAAGCAAATTATATGAAAAACATTTAACAATTATTTTTACCTATTTTCTATTTTTATGATAGAAGGATTAAACTTAGAACACAATAAATTAAATAGCATCGAACATAAAACAAATGCAACCGCAACAAAAGTACCGCCTTGGGACGGTCAGTTATAACTACTGGGGGGTGGGGTTTAAACCGGTTTTACTGGGCCCAAAATTTCACCCTCACCCTCCGCTGCGGTGCACACAATTAGTTGGTAGTTCGGTTCGTATGGAGGTCCCCTAACTCATCAGAGAGTCATCACGGTCAACAATTAAGATCAAGAAAAGACCGTGATGAAGCAAGCAAGTATGCTTTCCTTCTTCGGAAGTCATGTGCAACTTGGGTCAGATGAGATGGATTTACATTTTCTAGGAAACATCTGTCCGGAAGGAAATATCTACAGTTAAAGTCTTAACTTACTCTCTCTTTAGGTATTCGTACAGCCTATGCATTGAGACCTGACTTAAATAAACGTGTATTTATCTACAGAACTGAAACCTGCCAGTGGATATTTGACATTGATATTAAGTTTTTGTTTGAAGTATAGATGACCAAACCGCGTTTTGTAAGAGAGAGAGAGAGAGAGAGAGAGAGAGACCGAGAGAGACAGAGAGTCACATGTTACGTTAGAGAGAGAGAGAGATAGAGAGAGAGAGAGAGAGAGAGAGAGAGAGGGAGCAAAAGTTTCATCTATGCATTTATTCTCGTTATATTTGAAAACTTGTAAGAGATACTAACCTTTGATTGAAAGCTTCCGGAAGTGGCTCCACTTCGGCACTGACTATTGCTATGGAACCATTTTTGTACCACAGTTGACAGTACAAGGGTTTCTTCATCGACGGCTGATAAACGTTACCGATGACCCTTATTATCGGCACGGAATCCTCATTATGATGATAGGCCGAATACACATGGTGCGAGTTCGGTGAATTTTCAACAGGCTGCCAATTTTCATTTAAAATTGCAAAATCCGGAGTCTTGACTGTCATATTACAATCTTTTTGAAAACGTGTATATATCTGTTATAAGTTCCGTCCTTCTCGCCGTGAATGATAGCATGTTTTGTATACGATAACGTGACGTTGGAAAAATGACAAACAAAGCAATATAAAGAAAAGTCAAAACGGCTATTATGAATGCGACAAGACGTAATGGCATACACAAAGCGGCCATAACATTGTACGGAACTACGTTTCCAAGGGAATGATAACGACACGAAAATGATATGGCAATAACCGTTCAATAATCTGCAACACAATATGTTCCGTATTTTCCCTGGATATTTTGATAAAAATATAGGACTCAGCAAACAGTGTAGATCCTGATCAGACTGCTCCTGGGGAGCAGTCTGATCAGGATCTGTACTGTTTGTCAGATGTTTAACAAAACGTTATCTAATATACACGTCTTAGATAATAGCCCACTACGGACGAGGGTTTCACGTGTCCAAATTTCAATGATAACTGTAGTGGCAACTGAAAAAGAGATACCATTAGGCCTTTTCCGTAAATCTCCAGCTGGCTCTCATTATTGGTTCCCGGCTTGCTGTTGGTACAGTAGCTGATAATTTTAACATTAGACTCTTTGGAGATTCATTACCCCGCATCAATAAGTGAGGCAATTAGAAAGCTATTACGCATTAATATGAACTTTTGACTTTATGCCAGTGCCCAGGTATGATTATTCCTTCTTATCAAAGAAAAAATCATGTTACTTTCTTTCTGATAACTTCAGTAATATCATGTAAACAAATCTATGTTAACATTTGCAAGCTATTACTTCCATAATCCTACCTATTTTGTCTCCTAGAATTTCACTTAGTTACAATTCTTAAACATAACTTAGAGGGAAATGTATTTTAGCGGAACAGATATATCACAAAGTTTTTTTTTAACTCTGAAGTGAAAAACAGACGTCTGGTGAAATTAAGCTTTTTATATGTGCTTATTTCTTTAAACCCATTCTTTCCACAAAAAACACGCACAAAAAAAACTACAGATTCAAGATAATGAATGGAAAACCTGTGCAGATCCACTTTCATTGATATCAGACACATTTTTTTTTCAAATCTTATCATATAATCAATTTTATGCCCAGAAATGATATTTCTCCACCTCTGAAAGGCCTAATAATTGATCACTGATTGTCATAATTGAAAATATATAAATACCTATTCGACTGTATATGAGTATGTCAGTGCACATGCTGGTCAGTGCAGACATTTGCACTCAACAGGAGCATACTAGCTCATTTGGCTTGGCTTATAGTCTAATATACATTTTTCATCCTCTAGTATTGTTGTTAGATATTTCTGTTTTACTATCATATTCATAATACAGACTAATTCCCATGTCCTTCATAAAGTTCTGTGATTATTTAACTGAGGTGAATTAAAATTTGGAAGCTTTATAACTTAATTTTGATTAAAACAGAGAAGACAAAACAAATAAACACCATTCACTTCTATAGAAATTCTTATCTTTCACTTAACAGCTGCTGTACCAACCAGCAGTTATGTTTACACTCTACAGATTTGCGGAAATCCACTATTAAGGAGAACGGCTACACTTTCAGGCGAAGCAGCTCTGTCCTTCTCGACCAGCTTTGTCTCCTTTCCTAATGGGGGCGGGTGAGGGGGGGGGGGGGGGGAGGGCGGGTCTGCTGGTAGTGAGAAAGGTTCGCTCTCATAGGAGCAAATTCGTACTTTTGTGAGTAGAACCCATCTGGTAGGGTAACCTTTGCAAATAAAGCAAATAGGAGGTCACAAAAGTAGTCCTCCTTTGTAAAAAGGGCGTAAAAACATGGAGCTTAGTCATTTACCTTAAAATGTTCCGCTGTTTGGGAAAAGCAATCTTGATGCGTTTATACATAAACTGCACATATCAGTCTAGACTGCGCATGTTTATTCTGATCAAGACAGAACGCATTTTCTGCTATATGAGTTACTTTATGATATAATGATTATCTGTGCATACCCTTACACATGAATCAGACTGCTTACATGCACAATCTGGTCTCGGAATTCGCATTTCGCCTCCGCGGTACCTTCAGAAACGTTTTAGGTAAAAGATAAAACAAGAGCGCATAACTTTACTCTAAATAATAGCGTACTTTCCTTAAGTAGGGGTACACCTCAATACTTTTCCACCATTTTTACAAAGCGGAACAACTCTTGCGACTCCCTGTTTGCTTCACTGGAGGAGGAAACCTTTCCAAAAGGGGGTCTACTCTGAAAAGGAGCAAATTCTTTCTTTTAAGCGTTGACCCATATTCAGAAGATAGGAAAGAATGAAAATGACATAATTGTTTCGCCTGAATGTGTATCTATTCACCTTAGTTTGGCTATAAGGCTGTGTGATGATGACTGTAAAATGTGCAGAACCTGATCAGACTGTAAGTGAGAGAAACTTGAGCTGGGTCTACACTGTGTGTCGTGCACAGGCTATTTTGTCGCAGTATTTCGGGTTATTGCAATTTAAACAACATTTTTCGCAGATAAGATAAGCGGTCATTTAAATCGATGCATTGGGGCGTTATGAGCTTGAATACTTGATGGTTTCTCGGTAGAGGGGATGGGGTGAGTTCGGGCTAGGGTGGGTCCAATCATATGATACAGCCGCCTGTAGTTCCTTGAAGAATACTTAATTTAATTTTCAAGTCTTGAGTTCACTCGGGTTTACATCAGTTAGCAACAAGAGGGGCATATTATTATGGCCATAGACAGGTAATAACAATATATTTAACCAGATATTGTCGAAGGTAAAACAGTGATGGTGACTTAGGTTTAAGTATATGCATAAAAATCATGTGCTTGCTGGGATAAGTCCTGCTCTTTGGTGTTCTATGATGTCTTTGTTCGGTCTTGGTAAGTCTTCCCAGCGCCAGAAGCTTGGGTCTTTCAGAGCTCTAGATAAGAGGAGTATTTGATGATAATTGAGGGATAATTTTTTTATTTCTCATTGAAACCATATGTTTTGACCCTCATCTGAACCGTCTCGTCGAGACGGTTCAGATGAGGGGTCACAACATATGTTTTTATGCAGAATTAACAAAAATTATCCCTAATTATCACCAAATACTCCCTCCTATCTAGGGCTCAGGTCTTTGATTTAGACTGTAGTTGTAGTTCTACTTGTTGTCGTAAAACAAGAGTTGTTCATTGTCATATGGAAAAGTATTTTTTATGTTATGTGTTGAATCATTTTGATATAGCCAATGCCTCTAAATACATTTGAGAATAATGGGAAATTTCATCAAGAATCATGTTCGCCATTTTAAGGGCCTATTTTTTATGTGGAAGGATCCACACTGTAAAAAAAATCCGTAGATTTTACGGTAAAATAACTGGCAACCAGCTGCCAGTCCTTTTACCGTTATTTTATAGGCGCCCGTAAAAATTGCAGGAATCATCAAGCAGATTGGGACAGAATAGAGTAGGTGTCGTTTTGGTCTGATAGCCCTTCAACAATACAAAGTATTTTTCGAGTGCGGCCAGTTAACATAAAACTTCCATTTCGTGATTTCTAACAATGTCTTACGGGCAAACGCCCGTAAAAATAACGGTAAAAGGACTGGCAGCCGGTTTCCAGTTATTCTACCGTAAATTCTACAGTATTTTTTTACAGTGCACGGTTGTAAATACAATCGCCACGTTTCGAGGGTTTACGAGCCAACTCACATGCAAACATGTACAACAGCTGCCGCATTTTCATACGCACGAAAACAAAATTTATACAACGTCTTTATTTTTAATTGAAAACTAATTAAATGCCACATTTTGATTTCTTAAGCAAAGCTTAAATGCAGTACTATTGGTACTTTTCAGAGCTGCGTAAACGCCAGCTTGCCAATGACCCAACCGTACTAACCAGTCTTCAGACAGCTCCGAAACCAGTCTTAACCGGTCTGAGACAAAACATTGAGGCTATTAGCTCACTTATAGTCTGGTTAAATCTGACGCAGAATCTTATATCTGGGTCAGACAGGCAATTTGGATTAATTTTGTCTTTTACGTTGCGTCAGTCATGGTAATGGCGGCATAAATCAAATACCACGATCTTAGCATAAGCGGTTCTTCGGATATTTTATTCACAAGCTTGTTCGTATACAAAACGCCTATGTCCGAAAACAGGGGTTTCACTCAACAAGAAAATTACAAAATATGCTCAAAAGATAATCAGGTCATCTATACCTTAGTCTGTAACTGTATGCAAAATATCAGAATCCTAGCTTAAGCGGTTCTTCAAGTATTTTGTTCACAATGTTTGTGCTATATAAAATGATAGTCGAAAAAGGGGCATAACTCGTGAACGATAAGACCGGCGGAGTCATTAAAAAAACAAAAAACCTGGTCCGCTTATTATTCATGTCCATGCCACACATAAAATTTCAAGTTCCTATCTCTTACGGTTCTTGACCATTTGTAGCGTAACTTTTTACCATTGCCTCTAATGCTCTAAATCGAAAAAGGGCCTCAGCTCGGTCAAAAACTTACGATTTTTTTCCCAATACATAATCAGATTATCTGCACCTTGAGCAATGTATTCCTGCAAAAAACACAATGCTAGCACCAGGGGTTCTCGAGATATTTTGTTCACAAGGTTCCATTGGCTTTCAATGCACTTAGTCAGAAAAGGGGTATAACTCTGGAAATACGTGACAGGCGGCAAAAAGAAGAAAGAAAAAAACAACAACAAAAAAAAAAAAAAAAAAAAAAAAAAAAAGGACGGGTTCGCTTATTTTCCTTACTGATCATGTGTATGAAATTTCAAGTTCTTATCTCTGACGGTTCTTGACCATATGTAGGGGCACTTTTGTACCATAGGCTTCAATGCACGTAACCGAAAAACGGGGGATACACTCGGTCAATAATTCACCTGTTTTTCCTTTAAAAGTTAATCAAGTGATCTACACCTTGGGCAATGTCTTCCTGCAAAATAATCATGATCCTAGCATTAGGGGTTCTCGAGCTATTTTGTTCACAAGGCTCCATAGGCTTACAATGCCCTAAGTTAAAAAAGGGGCATAATTCGGATAAAATTCACGATTTTATGTTTTTCAAAAGTTATGCATATCCTCAAAAAAAAAAAAAAATCATGATCCTAGCGTCAGGGATTCTCGAGCTATTGTTCGAGTATTTTCATAAATATCATGTGTATAAAATTTAAAGTTCATGTCAGTTTCGGTATTGACTTGTAGAAGGGTAGCGCACAGACGGACGTACAGGCTCAGCCCAGTATGCCTCCACATCTTCTCCGAAGTTGGGAGCCGAGGGTTCAACGCAACACTGTCGTATCTTGTTTTCAAGAAACTTTTCAGGAACAAGGAAAAACTTTTATTCTTCAAAACCCTTATACCATTTTTTTAAACATAATGTTTAATAACTTCCAAAAAACAGTTGGTTTAGCTAACTATTGCTAGTTTGAAGATGCATTTGTTATAAAAGAAGATATTTGTAATTATTTGACTTACGACAGTTTTCCCACTGTATATCACAATTTTGATTTAAAGATTTTAACGCAACACTGTCGTAACTTAAGTTACGACAGTGTTGCATTGACTCTTAGTGTTTAAGTCCCTTTAGATTCAGTGCAATACTGTTGTAACTCACTTGATCTGAGTTCATTTCATTTCATTAGGTTCTGGTGTTTTCCGTCTCCACGGTCGCACGGACTTGCTCCATAGTGCCACTGCAAGACGTTCAAGCTACCAGACTGGTGCTTCCTGTGGGGCTGCAAAAATGGAGGATCTCAGCAAAGTGCAAGTCGCGCTGAACCTCCCTGCCCAGGTGGGACACGGTGCAATCTGGATTAGCCAATAGCGGGAGCACTGTTGTTTTTGAATTTTGTAGTACTGGGTCGAAAGGTGAGCCTGGGTCGATAGACGGCTTGTGCCAATTCGGCTGCGAATCTCGGTTGTCTATCTTGCTCGAGAGCTAAGTGGGTCACGGCTTGCTGTTGCTCTCTTTTAGGGCCGCGTTAAGAAGAATGGAGTCCTGGTTTGGGCAGCTAGTCGAGTGCTGTGGTTGGTGATTTTTGATCTGAGTTACTGCAGTGTTGCTTTAAATTCAGTGAAAATATTTTCCATGACAGAAAGTGCAAAAGTATCGTATCGTACACTAAATACTCAAATACTATGTCAGTTTATATTAATTATGACAACAGAATGACTTTTTATCTTCAGAAATGTGTAGATGCATACCAAACTTAAATAACTGTTATGCTTTACATTCCATATTTCTTGTAATAGATGCCCCCTCTCTAATTTTAAACATCCCTTGTTTTCTTTATTCAAAAATTGTCCAGCCCCACCAAGATGGGCTTTAAACCACCCATATTTGCTATTTATTGCCAAGATTTTGTCTTGAGAATGCCCTTTATAGGACTTGCAAATTGCAAGGCTATTTATTTGAAGAAATACCATACTTAAACACAGGATGTTCAAGAAATGTCATAAAACAAGTACCACCTTTTATACTATTTTGGACCTAAAAGGACTTATATGCAAGATGTTGAGACAGAATAACATATTAAACTTTATTTCGTCAGTATGCAGGATAAAGAATACTGTAAATCTTAAATATGTGATATTAACTTTTGCATATTGTATGTGCAGAAAAAATTGATGACCTTCAATTTTGTTCTGTAAATTAACACACAAAAGCTAAATTTTGATCATATTGTTCAATTGTATCCAATGGATACATTTTATGGATAACTTTAGTATTTCTAAACCCCTGGCTCTCCTCCCCACCCAAACTCAAGAAATACCGTCTTGCTCTTGCCCCTTCTGGTACTTTCTGTGAAAAGGGGGAAATAGGATTATTGTATACTCTTAAACACAGCTGGACTATATAGACGATGGAAAGCTTGTTACTAGGTTTTATGACAAGAGGGATTGATGACTTCAATTTTCCCATAATTTACTTTCCATTTTTGAGTAGCAATATTCCTTCAGCACCTGCATATGGAGCTTAGGTCTCTCAGCTAGTCCGCTATGCTGGAGCCTGTTTTCAAATGATAGAGGGAGGCTGCTACCCAGTATATTGTTGTCACAGGGTTATCACAGAACCAAGCTTGTGTCAACACAGGTATCATGGGGGTAACCATGACCTTGTTATTCCCTACAATGTGGCCGTTTCTAAACTTACCAATTCCTCATTTCCGATTTGATGGCCTCAGCCGAAGCATAGAAAAGCTTTCAAATACTGGACTTTCATTTTCACTGACTTTTTCAACAGATACATAGATCACACTGGCCTGGCAGTCAACACAGGCAATGAAAGCAACGTTCATGCCTACTAACATTTTTGACTATAAAACTTGACTTGTTTCGCATACTTCTTAATTTAGTTTCAAATTATTATTCTAATGGACCTGGCAGTTTGTTAGACCTCTTTGTCAGATCAGTTTTTCGTATATATGCCATGGTATAAACACAGTGCAAAAAAAGTTCACCAATTCATTGGCATAGTTGTTGTAGCCCAAAAATAGTTTTTAAGCCTTTTTTGAACATGCATATGAAATCGGTAAAACTTTGATTCCAATTGCAAGAATCCAGGATCGGAAGGTTCCTGAGACTACTTCTGAAACAAACTCAAACTGATTAAAAGGAAAGGCAAGTTTCCTGTACGTTGTCTATGTTGCCTGTGTCAAATCAGACCAGCGTGTAGATATGGCGGGTATATGATAAAAGGCAGGTGATGCTTACTACTCTCAAGCACCTGATCACACCTCCCAAAATTGGATACCATGTCTGTGTATCTAAATTATTTCTGAATCGTCCATGTTTATATGATGTTTATATGATTTACGAGTTTGGACTTATGATTTGGGTACTTTGACCACTTGAACTCTAAACCTCTCAAAGAGGAACAGTAATTTTTGTGATAATATATTGGAGGGGGTGCTTTGAGAAGCCAAAAATTCTGGCCTTCGCCTTTAATATTTCAAAGGCAGACAAAAATTATATTACTGTATTCATTATGATGTAGACACATAATTTGATCTATCAGCCTCCCAAAATATTTGTGAAACTAGGAAAAATATTTAATTATTAAAGACGTACTAGTCTATGGTCTTTGACTTAATTACTGCACATAATCTAACAAGCCCACATTATCATGATTGTGGGAACTTCTGAGGCATATGATGGTAATCACACATTTATTTTACTGTTCTGACCCTTTATTTGTTTAAAAGAGCTGAAATACTAAAAAAATTCAGATGTCAGTTAAGCTTTTCGATTCTTCTATGACTTTAAGTATCTTTCCTCTGATGCTTTAGCCATTAAACATTTGTTTGATCCTTCCGTATATAAATCCTTTGGATAATGGGCTTATCAGGATGAAGAGTTACTACAAGTATTTGCGGAAATTTATAGAAAAGGTAAGTAAACAGTTCACTAAAAAGGACGAATATGGTATACTTTAATCTTTGCAATATTTTTTTTTCAAAGGGAACTTCCCCATTTTTATTCTAAATTTACAACAAATTCCACTTTAAAAAAAGAAAAATAAATAAGTAAAAAATTTACAATAAAGCAAGTACTTTTTATTCATATTTTAACTCTGTCTTGAAATTGAAACCATAAACTTTTAACACCAAAAGCCTTCTTTTACATACAGCTCTAAATCTACTGTGTAAGCAGGGTAAACTACATGTGACCAGTCTGTGCTGTAGTAATTGTCAACAGAGTGGGTATGGGAGATTTGAGCTGGCTGTATTAGGGGCACGTTGTAAATGGGCAATTGCTCAGCTAGCTCCCACAGGTTTTTGATCATGTTAGTGATGCTGTCACATTGTCGGCCAGATGGAAATCCATATTTTAATAATGACTAACAATAAATTTGTCAGATATATTTTCAAAGCATAATAAGCTCGCCTGTACGAATGAACAGGAAGAGCTATTGCACTACCCCTGGCGTCGGCGTTGGCAGCGGCGGCGTTAGCAAAATGTTAAAGTTTTACGTTTAAGTTTTTTAGGTGATTGGTAAGGCAAGCTATCCTGTCCCGCTGGCAGGTCTTGTTTTATTAAAGTTGTTTCAACAATCCCAAACAAAATTAATTTTACAAACATGAGCTGAAATAATGTTTCTTTTGCTTTTCCGTGATGCAAGTTAAAAAGTCAATCTGATTGGGCACTTTCACAAAAATAAGAATTTTATCCTGAAAAACTTGCTTGGACCTGGGGTATACGCAAAAGAATTGCCACCCGTTCATAGGACAGAGACCCAGTGGTATACGGTACATAACTGCTGCCATATATTTTGAGAGCTTAGTCAATTTGTGCTGCTATGAAAGGAATATTTATGTGACAATGAATGCCTGATGCATAACACATTTTGAGTAGTATATGATTTTAGAAACTTTTTTATACTAACAGTATATTCTAGCATACAACCTCTTGCATATGGCTATTAAATGCCATGCATTAACAAAGCTTAAACCATGCATTAACATTGGCATTCACGTGCAGTTCAAACATCATTTTAGGCATGCCTAATATACTCACAGTGCGGGCGGTAATTTATTTACATTATGTTACCTGACATAACATACCCTCCCTGGGATAAGCATTTTTTTTTGTTAGTGCCAAAGCCATTCTGTTATTTGCAGAATGAAGTTACGATATACATGGCACTACAAACGACAATGTTTTTGATTTTCCAGACTTTTTCACCAAGATTTGCAACTGAATCCTACTCTAAAATGCAAGAATAGGGATCATACATGTTTCTCTCATTGCATTAACACTTGCCAGGTCCCTCTGAAGAAGTTTGAACACTCCACTCGACTAAGAGTCATGCTCAAACAACTTTTCCAGGACCTGGCAAATGTTAATGCATGAAACTATAATGTATGATCCCTATAAGCAACTAAATTAACGTGACATAAGAACTTAATGGGAAAGCTGGCTAAAAATTATCAGGAAGTCACTTGTCTTCTTTGAAAATGATTTAGCAGGACCAAGTTGAGATAAAAGGTAAAGGTGCCATAGCCTAGTGGCCATAGGAGCAGTGGTCGTGAGAGGCCCACTGTATTTTGGGCACATCATATTAAAAGTGGAGCCCATCCCCTCTTTGCCCTGATTCGAAACAGAGATACCCATTTACTGCTGGGTTGACTCTTATTCTTCCCTGATTCGAAACAGAGATACCCATTTACTGCTGGGTTGACAGAGAGAGTTATTCAGTGGCCGGATGGCCCAACCTGGATATACTTGAGACCCTCTGCACCATTACGAGTCAGTCTAAACATTCGACCACGACACCTCTCTGAGATACTGTATTGAATTTAATGGGAGTGGAGTTGATTGATAGGTTGATTCTCTGTAGACTTGAGTGCCAAGTCAGCAATACTGCAGTCATGTTGAGCCATCTCCCCCCTGGGAGGTGAAGAGAGAGGAAAAAAACAATGTTAGGATCCACTGGAGGATACATGTTTTGGCTGGCTAGTACATGTTATGATACTTTCAGATGGTAGCTAACCACAGATGAACCTAATGTGCATTTATGTATGTCAAGTCTCATGTTTTAGAGTCACATTAAAGTGTCTCCATCACTAAATAAAGTAAAACAAGAGTCTTGAAACTTTTTTGATTTGTAGAACAGAGCTTTGATGACAGGATTATCTGTTCTGCATCTGAAATATTTGTTGAGAAATGTACAGCACAGGTTATGCATGTAAGATGAAATATGTTATTTTGCCATGTCACTATATATGATGGACACCAGAGGATCAGAGAAAGTTAATTGACATTTTCTTATGTCCAGTACTCAAACAGAAAACTATTGGACATTGGAAAACTGAGTTGGGCCCTGTAAGACAGATTTATGAGCAAAGAGACATCATCTTTGTTCAGAATGGTCACCCCAAGTTAGAAAATAATCAGCATTTTATCACAAAAAGGTTGCTGCAAATAAAGAACTTCTCAAATATTTTTGGACTAAAATTATGGAATTTCCTAACTTTATGTTATTCTAATTTTACTGACCAACTTTCATAATTCCATGAACTTGAAAAATTGTCTTTTCCCTGACCAGTGGCCATCCTGTTAATGTTTCGTCCCAGTGATTTGACGTACATGCTTTTATGTGGTGTCTCCCGGTCAGAGTGTTGGAAGCGTTTTGCATTTGGTAAGGCAAGTATCAGCTAAGAAAATGCGAGTATAGAGTTAGAAAAGGTAAGTATCGGGTTAGAAAAGGCGAGTATCCAGTTAACAAAAGCCAGTATCGCGTTAACAAAAGCAAGTACCGAGCTGAAAAAAGTGAGTTTCATGTTAGGTAACAACAGTTTAAGACATTAACTCGATACTTGCATGCTTTTGTTAACTCAATACTCACTTTTGTTGACTAAATACGTGCTTTTGTTAACTGGATACTTGCTTTTTCTAACTGGATACTCAAGTTGAATAAAATGAGTATCAAGTTAGGTAATTACACTTTAAGACAAACTCGGTAATCATTTTGTTAACTCGAAACTCACTTTTGTTGACTCAATACTCAATTTTTTACTTGATACTTGCTTTTCTTCACTCAACAATCACTTTTTTTAACTTGATACACGCTTTTGTTTACTCGATACTTGCTTTTCTGAGATTTAGCAAGTTTCTTACTTGGTTCGGGATTTTTTTCTTTCTAGAATATGCGATAATCATTTGATCTTGATGTGCCTTTGCCACCCTGACTTATACTTAGTTTATACTCCTTTCTGTCCATGTCCTGAAGCCCATGCAGCTCAGTGTTCGCAAAAAAAAAATACTGCCCATCTGCGACGAGGTTGCTAAGTTGGCTGCCCCAATTCAGGATATCCTTTTGATATTTATGATGTCATATAAACAAACAAATTGCTGTATAAAGACAGTTTTGCATTGATGAATTAATAAGATTAGGTATTGATTTTTAATGCAACACTGTTGTAACTGACATTATTGCAGTTACGTCAGTGTTGCACTGAGAAGAGTCATCATACTTTATCATTATCTTTAACGCAACAGTGTCGTAACTTAAGTTACGACAGTGTTGCATTGACAGAACTAGCCTGTGTGAGATACTGCAAAATGCCAAATTTCCTTTTGCTAGACAAATATTTACAACTCATGTGGGATAGTTTTACTGATTATGTAGATCTGTTTTGGGATGTCAAAACTGCAGAAAAGTCTATTACAGAAAAATATGAAGTTACGACAGTGTTGCGTTCAACCCACGGAGCATAAACAGACAGGCACGTTCATCCAAGGCATGATAATGTTAACCCACTAGTGACTATTGTCTCATGAAAGAGACATTTGCTAACAGTGTTGACTCAGATCAGACGCCATAAAACGCGGCGTCTGATCAGGGCCTACTCAGTTTGCATTAAAGGAAATTTCTGAAAATAAAAAAAAATATAATAAGAATGCAATTTAGTTCTGTAAACAATATTTATTGCAATGTTCATTTTGCTTTTCAACGATAGTTATTATTTTATGCTTGACCGGGAAAACTGCCAAAATTAATTTTCTTGTAAAAAGCAAATACACTTAACTTTTTGTGGAATTACGTTTGACCCTTGACTGTACAACCGGGTCCTGATCCCAGCGGGCACACTGGCGTCGAAATGGCGTCACACTGACCTCGTTGTCAGTTATTACGTCACGTCGACGTCTGTATGACGTCATTTAGACGTCCTATGCCTGCCGGGATAGGTTACATCGTATTTGAATAGACAGACAGCTCTCAGCTCTCCCCATGGAAGGAAGGGATCTGAGGTCTGTCTGGCTATTCAAATACAGTTTGTTTTGTCTGGACCCTTCATTGATTATCAGATTGAGCTGTCGCATTAGGACATAAACGAAAGTTTTGTTATTTCATATTTTAATAAAGAAAGTAATTTTATGCCGCTTATAATATGCTGTACATTTTATTGGCGTCGCATGAAAACAAAACTACGGCCGGTGTAACGAAGTAAAGTGACCCCCATAGAATAACGTCCCCCGGTCATTATTCTTTAACGAATAGTGACTCCCCGGTCATAATTTTATGACTCCCGGTCATAATATTATGACCCCCACACACGAAATAAATCGACCCCTCGCGAAGAATTGTGACCCCAATAGAATAACGACCCCACGGTCATTATTCTTTAAAAACAGTGACCCCAACGGGTCATAATATTCTCACCCCTCTACGCGAAGTTAAATGATAATTCGCGAAATTGAAAAGAACGTCAAGAACGTCTCACACCCCTCGCCTTCCCCACAACCACCCCGTACAAAAAAAACAACATATAAGCAAGTAAAGAAAGAAAAATAGCCATTTCGAGTATACTGTACGCACATATGGCTCATACAAAATTATCAACTCATTTAAGCCTAGCGTCCTTAAAAAGGGACAGAGGCAAGCGATAGCCGAAGCAGCTGAAGTAGCAACAACAATATCAACAATAATTAAACTTGCAGTTAGTTCTCGATTAGGTGGGGATTATCATTTTATAGCTACCATCGATGGGTCAACGGGTGTCAGTAACTTTTAGAAACGGAGTAATTTTGCAATAAAATAGTGACCAGGGAGTCGTAATTCTATTCTATTCCCCATAGACTATCGACTCCCCGGTCATTATTCTTTAAAGAATAGTGATCCCCCTATCCCGTCATAATATTATGACTCTGCGGTCAAAGAATGATGATATTATAATGCAGCCCCCTCAACCCAAACCCAAACACACACACACACACACACACACACACACACACACACACACACATATATCCTTCCCAACAACATCAGCAAGTATTACCGATAATAAAACTTGCAGAAGTTAAAAGTCAGTTAGTTGTCGATTAGGTGGGGATTACTGTTTTATAGCTATCATCGAGGGGGTTTACGTCAGTCAGTATTGTTTAGAAACGGAGTCACCTTTTCTATAGTATGGCACCTCTATGCGAAGTTAAATGACGACACGCAATGAAATTGCTTATAAAGGGATCAACAATGAACTTTGGGTATACTTTAAAATTTCCTTTCAAAAGGTGTTGCTCTGAATTCCCTGTAAATAAAATTTGTTTTTCATTTTCAAGCAGATAGAATTAGATTATTCGTGTTTTTATAATTGAATGACATTGACAATAAGCAAAGTTTTATAGAGATATTTTCCACCAACCCCCGCGCCTCAGCAAGCAACTTTGCATGTATGCGTGGATGTCAATATATACATTATATGTGAGTGACAAATTTAGGCAAAGGGGAGTGGGGAGATAGTATACAGCTAAAAGCTGAAAAGTGGGTGGGGTAATTTGACCCTCTGCCTCTTAGAATAAGGCTAGCATACTATTCATTTAAAATTTATTGCATACTATGAGCAGCTGTAGTATTTTCTCCATATTTAACAAAATAAATTCAATAAATAAGAAAAATCGTTAAATATATATATTTGGAAGACTGAAAATGTCATGTGCCCCTCTTGAGAAAGGCAGTGAGAGTAAATGTGCAGACATGATAATTTTTCAGAATCAACAGCCAAGCCCCTTTATAGTGCATAAGTCTACCTAATAATGTTAAAATTACATATTATATAAACATTTAAGTCAAACTAAACACATTGTCATTTATCTTAATTTTTGACACTGACTTTAATTTTTGAGGTGGGGACCAATATCTTGCACGCGGTACATTGGCTTTATGTGGATAACATTTGTTTCCAATTATTTGAAAGTCTACCCACAAATGACAAAGTTACAGGTCAGGCACGACATTCTGTTTGCCAAAGTCATATAGCAGGACACCTTACCTTTGAATGATCTCTGTGATCTTGGCCTTCGACTTAGGTACCTAGGACTTGCGACACATCGTCTTGACATTTATGCCAAGTTATCTTATAATACGTCATCAAACAAGAGAGTTGTAGCATCCTATATGCCATAAGCATATATGAAGACACCAGATATTCATGGGGAGTCATAATATTATGACCGAGGTTGGGGTGGGGGTCACAATTCTTTAAAGAGAAATGACCGGGAGGGGGGGGGGTCACTTTTTTTATAGATATCATCAGGGGGTCATTATTTTTTAAAGGGAGTCAGTATTTTACAGGGGTCACTTTTTTCTGAAGAATACTGACCGGGGGGTCGTTATACTATGGGGGTCACTTTACTTCGTTACACCGGACGGAACAAAGAAAATTAGGTCAGCCTGCAGGCTGATTAGAGCTTTCCTTGTCATCATGAAAACCTCATGGCTCATGAAAAAAATAAATAGCAAAGAGTGATTTGTTTAGGCGGATGCGACGTCTCATATGTGTGCGTACCTACCATATATGTCCTAATTTTAAGTCAGACTTTAAGGGGAGCTGATGGCTTTGACTATATATATGAACCGTGACGCAAGAAATCGTTCCTTCTGACATTAGCGAAATCGGCCTGCACATTCCTGCAGTCTGATCTTAGTCTTCCCCAGCACCGAAGACTATCGTCAGAATGCATGGCTGCGCATCTGCATAGATGTGACGTTTTCTCATTACGCGGCCCCTGACTCAGATCATGTGAATCAGCTATGATTTTTTTCGAAGTTCTTGGTGGTACGACTGACAGTAATAATCTCTTATTTGTCTCATATCTATTAGAAAGCAATTTCGATTGTTTACAGAGATAATGTATATATGCATAGGTAATCAAAAAGTCTTCTTTTTTTTTTTAATTCGAGCTTTTCATTTCTGTCACCCATTTTCTACTCATAATGTTCACTTGTATTTCTTACTGTGTTATGTTTGTTACCATGTATATGCTGTGCTCGTCTTAAGAGGGCCTCAGGGAAGATTGGGTTTACTGAGTCGCCCTCGTGAAATAAAGTCGTTACTTACTTACTTAGAATTGCTCACGACGAAGACTCAGATCAGCTTTTGTGTCCATGATCAGAATTTTCACTGTCCGCCAAGCTTGGATCACTGGCTACTCAAAGAGCCTCTAGTGAATACTAAACTTAGTCTACAATGAGCATATACGACATCTTTTAAGTTCTGTTATTCGCAAGCTCAGTATTTTCCTGCAGGAAACGAGTGCGTTTTAGATACAGCGAGTTTGATTAAACATGCTTTGTCACGGAGTTATTTCATGATACTGCATCTTTGCAAGCCAAGGGTACTAAGTCGACTTTGTTCTTACACGTCCTAGGCCGACAGCCTTTTCCCGCAAGACCACATTTTGGCTGTAGCGACTTGTTCCTCTTACCTTATGTTTTTAGACCAATCAGAAGATCCGTTGCTAAACACATTGTGCCATAACTTCGCATAATTCTTTTAAAACAGTGATGAATTGGTTAAATCTTGACCCTCTAGGGTAAGATGGGGCAAACAGCCCATGTGGGGTTAAACGCCCATGCCGTTATATCAATATACATATGGTTCAGGGTTCTGGGAGAAAAGAGTTATTTGAACAAATATGTCAGAGTGTAGGACATCTTATCAACAGACACTTTGAAGATGTGTGAAACATATTGTTCAGTTTTCTGTAAATCGGGATAACTGAATATTTTCTTGCTGAGAGAATTTAATATTTTTGACAGTCTGTTTGCTAGATAAAGCCTAAGCAATGTTTATTCTGTCGCCAAAACTTATTATATGCATTTATTAAAAATCTATATATATAGACTAGCAAATAATGCCCATATGGGGCAAAATGCCTCCGCTCCGGTTACTCTGATAAATCATGTATCAATGTTCTTTTGAAAAAGCTACTGCTTATTGTAAGCGTACAAAGCTAAGTGACATTGCTGGGTACTAAATATCAAAGTTTGGCCCTCTGAAGCTGGATGAGTCGCGTTGCAGGATGGATGATATACAATAGGGTGTTGGGGCGCTGGGCGCTAAACGCCTACCTTAAGGAAACGTTTTCGTAAGTATCAAACAAAATGTTTGATCAAACTGGAATATTCTTTGCAGGCAAAGGAATTAGTGTTGTCTAAAAACAAACAATCAAATCTGGAAACAAGGTAAAAAATTGCCCTGGGCGTTTTGTGGCCCCATCTAAACGGTGGGGCAAAACGCCCAGAATATTTGAAAAAACAAATTCTTAAATCTATAACTATGTTGAAATCCTACCATATTCCCAGAATAAAGTGCCATATTAGTGGCCAACATTGTTTCCTTTAACAGAAAAAAATATTCCGAAGTAGATAAGACAGTTTGGTAAAAATGGAAAAATGGATTCCTAAAGGGAGATGGGGGTAGGGGCGTTTTGTTTTGCCCCCCCCCCCCTTCCATACTCTGTTTTGGTAATTGTTAAAGGTGAACACGATAATTTTTTATCGACAAGGGCACCTGTTATGCGAAAAATATTTTGTTACGGATAATTTGATTGGGTGCGATGGACGTCGCTCGCAACCAGTGAAATGGCGCAGTGGGAATTTCTATTCACGAAAAGGCCGTCGGCCAGTGGTACGTAAGCAACAAAGTGGACTCCGTTTCAAAAGTATTTGGTGGTTTATATATCTTACCCTACAAAATTGAGTCAGTGAAACCATTTTCTATTTAAAAAATCCCACGGTTCTAACTGCTGAACTTTTCACTGAGCTGAGGGTAATTAACCTTTTTTTTCTAACATACACAAGAATTATCAAAGAATCGGCGTTAGTGTTGACCAATTTTGTTACTGTTTTTTACGAGTCGCACTGCTTCAGATATGATGGACTGTTGGAAACACACTTACATACACTGTTAAATGGGTGTAGATACAAATCTGTAACTGCGGACAAGTGTAAATACCTAGATACATTGGATTCTTTACAGACGATTTAGCGAATGACGGTATGGTACTATTATATGAAGTCTCAAAATGCTATTTCACATTTAGTGGCCCAACAGAATTTTTCCCAAGTAGATCTATACCAATATGCTCCTATAGCACTGAAGAATGCACTGATTAACATTGCAGGGCCCTGTCTGCTTTTTCAAAAAAATTATTATGCGGTTCTGTCTGCATTTTCCCAAAAATTAATGCGTACAAAATAAATATAGTAGGTTCGAACACTGAGTCTGGCGTGTATACATACGAATATACATACGAACAGTTCAGCATGTTTATTATACCTATATTTTATGCCATGAGATCCTCGAGCATGTACCTTGCCAGTAAGAATCTCTACAGGATAAGCAAACAGTCAGACGGAAGTAGTAGGTCTTTAGCTATATGGTATGTTTCTGTGAGTGTGCCTGCATTTATTGTTAGTACATTCATTTAATGGCAAGCTCTGGTGCCAGTCGGCTGGCAATAGCCAATTTACGTTAAAATTGCTATTGACAGTCGACTGATAATAGCTATTTCACGTCAAAATCGCTATTACCAGTCGACTGGTAATAGCGATTTAATCGTAAAACCGCTATTGACAGTCGACTGGTAATAGCCACTTTGTTATTTTATAGGCCTACTTATTGCAGTTAAATAAAGCAAATACTTCTGATACCGAGGCCCCATTTTTGGATGTACATTTATCAATTTTAGATGGATTTGTTTCATCTAAAATTTATGACAAACGCGATAATTTTGATTTCGACATTGTTAATTTTCCGTTTTGGGATGGTGATGTTCCCCGCACCACATCTTATGGTGTTTACATTTCTCAGCTTATTCGCTTCGCTAGGGTGTCTAGTCATTTGGCTGATTTCAATGCTCGTAATAAAAGTTTGATTGCCAAGCTTTTACAGCAGGTGTATCGGTATCATAAACTTCGGAAAGCTTTTTTCTAAATTTTATCGTAGACACTTTGAATTGGTTTCTAAATATAATACAGGGTTAAGGTCACTTTTGCAACAAGGCCTATCGGAACCTGAATTCTATGGTGACTTAGTATATAAATTACGCAAAATCGTAGGGAAAACAGAATTTCCTGATCAATATAAGAAAATTATCATACGATTTAAACGCATTGGCTATAACATAGATGTAATGCGACAGTCTGCATGCTTAGTGGTTAACCCAATCACGGTTGACAACTTTGCTGTCCTCTTTAATTGCACGCCGGTGGGTCGGGGTTCAGACTCTATGATAGCCCCTACATAAAGCTATATATTAGCTGGTTGGGCCGGATGTTTGTCTGTTTCTTGGCCCACCGGGGTTCAACTGGTGGTCTTCTTTTGCTCCAGTGGTGTTGCTGGCGACCCAGGGATCTCCAGGTGTCTAAACACGTTTTGGCTGTCGAGTCCTCATCCTTGCTTCATCACGGTCTTTTCTTGATTTTAATTGTTGACCGTGATGACCCTCTGATGAGTTAGGGGACCTCCATACGAACCGAACTACGAACTAACTGTGTGCACCGCGGCGGAGGATGAGAGTGAAGGTTTGGGTCCAATAAAACGGGTTTAACCCCCCCCCCCCCCCCAGTAGTTATTACTGACCGTCCCAAGGCGGTACTTTCGTTGCGGTTGCATTTGTTTTATGTTCGGTACTGTTTAATTTAATGTGTTCTCATTTTAACCCTTCTATAATAAAAATACATGTAGAAAATAGGTAAAAATAAGTGTTAAATGTTTTTCGTATAATTTGCTTAGTCTGTTGTAACCCTTCTGTTGGTCTAAATTATTTAGTTCTGGGAAAGAGCTGTTGACTCGGCTTATCACTTGTAATTTATTGTTTGTTGGGATGTTTTTGTCAATCTTTCCCTTTGATGTTGGGGATAGGGTTTGGGATCTGATTCAGTCAGTTCCTGAAGTGTAGTTACTCTTTAAAAGTACCTTAGGTTTCATTTCACACACCGGCAGAACAACATTCTTTCTTTCTTGTCTTGTCTTATAGCGTTATTTCATTTTCTAATAATAATAATAATAATAATAATAATAACGTCTTTATTTCAAGAAGATGACATACTTAGCAAAACATACTAATCTTACATATTGTCCACACCAATTAACAATTAGTGGGCGAGGGCGTATGGACTCTGAGTGACAGAATGTTGTTGGGGAAACAATAGTAAAGGGGTGTCAGTGGGTCGAATGGTCTAGCGCATTTGCTTTGAGATCACAGACCTCTCACTGGTATGGGTTTGAGCCCAGTACTTATACGTATGTGAGAAAGCCTTTTTTTCTTGTGGAGTTAGGTAAACGTTACTATGAGATCGCATTTCGTGAGGCCTAACACAATAATATTGTGGCATGCTTGTCCCTGTCCATAGTATCATACATAAGAAACAAGTTCAGTACAAATGTATTAAGGATCATAGACAACCGCCCTGAGCACCAGAATGTGCACCAGACTTCACGCCGGAAGAATCGCGCCTACCGACCTACAATATAAATACCCGTATGCTAGATGAATTTCCTTTTTATCCTCACCTAAAACTCTGGATTCTAATACTGTTTACATCTTCTGTGTATAGATTTACCATTGCTTATTGCAAAAGTTCTCTCTTTCCAGTGGGAACGCGTATCTATGGCTGAGTGATATTTTTAAACAGACAGCAACGAAAAAAAACGTTCTAAATTTCTGAGACTCAGATTCAATCGACGAACGGGTCGCAATTTCAGTGATACTTTGTCGGCGAATCAACTACACAAAGCCGAAAATAAGATATGGTTTTATTACTTACATCTTAAATGAATTCTCTATGCCTTTAAGAGCAAAACTAAACACGAGATATTCGGCAATCGAACGTTTTACGTGATCATGTAAAGACGACTCTTATCCGCCAACTTCAACAGCAATTTTCAAAATAAATCGACTTTCTCCCGTCGGCGGACATATGCCATGAAAAACCATGGTGTCTGCCCTTTCTCCATTATAAAAATTAAGTAATTCGGTGTGTGGGACAATTTCCTTTGCAAAATAATGTTTAGGTACCCTATTTCATTTTCTAAAAAAATGGCGGATTTTTTACCTGATCGATAGACAGCAAAATAATCTGTAATAAATTCAAACATTACGCAAATGTTCTTGAATCCTGAAATCCGACACACGAAGAGGAACGCATCTTGTAATTCAACATACAACAATATTTTTCTGTACTTTCTTTTGAATGATTGGGAAAAGAATTCTGATCAGTAGCCTACACCATACTGTAAACAAATCGATCGATTTATGACAGTTGTGACGCAATTACATAACTGCGTCAACTGTTTCAGCCTTCGCATTTAATTGCTTATATGTTATTAAGACCGGTACATTGTGGTCAAAATCAGAGGGACTGCTAGAAAAAAAGTAATTTTGCCATCCTATCAATCCTGCACGTGCTAATATTTCAAAGCCTCTCCTGCAACTCACACGATCACCCTACCCAACTGAAGGCCCCTCTATCCCCCTTTCCTCCCTCCCCCACCCTACCCCTACACACACACACACACACACACACACACACACACACACACACACACACACACAACTTTTAACCTTCCTTTAACATGAAAAACTAAGCAAAATATAATAGATGTTTAGCCATAACAAATACTTGCAAAACTTCTAAGACTAAATCCTTGAATAAAAAGTGCAGTGTAGACCTGGGTTAGACTACTTCCAAAACAGCAGTCTAATCAGGGTCAGTACTATTAGATTTTCCCAGCAATTTCGACACACTGTCAGATGGTGAAAGTGGTAGGACAATTGCAGTAATGAAGATTCTGTTTCAACTTTAAGCTTAGAAAATGACTTGGCCATACATACGTATACACTCCTTTACACTCCATATAATTTCAGCCAACATTGAGAAGCAGCATATGTACTGTTAAATGAGCTTTTGAGCCTTAAAATTGCAGTATGCATTTTTTATAACATATGTTTTGGCCCTCTGTAGAACTGCCTTAATGAGGAGTTCTAATGAGGGGTTACAACATACATATTTATTATGAAATGCCAGGTTTGTCAAATACTAGCTCATCAGGTAGGGGTAGGGGTGTCAGCTCTGCAATGCCCTTGGTTCATAAATTAAAATGCCACAGTGTGTTTATATACTCAGTGATCGTTTGAGGGATTTGCCCTAACTGTTGCCAAAAATCTCATGGAATTCTATCAGTAGGGTCAAATCTCATGCAAAAATTATATAATTTATAATGAATGGTACCTTAACTTTTCATTGAGAATGGAGAATTTCTCAAAATTTTAGTTCAATGAGATGTGTTCTCTAATATGATTCTGAGCCACACTCACAAAAAAAACAAAACAAATAAAAAGCACAGCTGTCCAGCAAACCAGAAAACTTGATTAAATATGTGGCAAAGGCTCAGGACTTGGTAATCCATTCTCAAAGTTGAATAATGGTATAAACATGATTAAATAAGAAAAATGATAGGCCAATATTTAGTGAGCCAAAGTGGAGTTATTCTTTATCATTTCTCTTGAAGTAAAATGTACATTTGTATGTTGTGGTGTCTCATCACAGTTGCTTTTGATCAAAAATTAAAATTTAACACAAATTTCAAATGAACAAATTACTACTATATAGGTATTCTAAATGGATAAAGCTCTGATTAAATTATCATATTCACATGCAGTCTGACATTGCCCTTCAGTGTTTTCCCCATAATTATAAACAAATAAATATCCAAAATGAATTATAACATATGTACCTAATAAGAAAAAAAATCTGGAGACATTTCCACAAGTGATGGTTTTATGATAATGATTTTACAAAGACTCAGCTGGAGCATGATAGCAATTCTGGGAATTCTGTCTTATTCAGCAATAAAAACATTTGTTGTGATCCACGAACAGAACCATCTATGCTCTTGTTGAAGTGCTTCTAATGAGAGGGCACAACACGTGTTAATATGAAGCCCATTGATGCTGGTGGAACATTTATGGTGGAACTGTGTAATTGTTTTCATTCTAACATAATCTTGACATGTAGAAGGACAAACAGCATTATGCAACATTCCACATAAAGTGCAGGGTCCAGCAGTTAGCAGGGTATGCCCCATTCATTATTTTGTGCACTTATAATGATATAAAAAAGCTTGCTAGCATAATAAAGGCCGTAATATTTGGCCAATAAAATCCTCTGTGGAAATGCTTTGAAATAGGTTGGTGTGTGGGGGGGGGGGGGATGGGGGTGGGGGGTAGACAGGAAGGGGCTACCTCTCATTCAACTGCACTAAACTGCATCCCTTTACAGTCATGACTTATCATTTAATGTCTCTCATCAAGCTTTTCTCTCTAGTAACTTAATAACTGATTAGTAATTACAAGTTTCTTTGCTTTTGTCAGAAGCTGCAAACATTTAAGTTAAATTAAATTAATCAGGAAATATAAAAATATTTTTTATTTTTCAGTTTATGGTATCATTTCTATTGATATAACTTCAATATGAGCCTTTTAATTTTCTTTATGAGAATTAAACTAAAACTCTTTTGGCATTTAATTTTATAGAATATATATTTCTTCATTCCCCTTCCCCCCCCTCCCATCTCAGCCACAGGCCAAGCATAAAAAGTATTTTGTTTGCAGTTGCCTATTAACTAGGATTTTTTGGAGAGTAGGTAGGTAGCCTTTCTTTTTAATTCCTGCAAACTATAAAAACAACAAAAACAAATAATAGTTCTACATGTACATAAAATGTCACACACAGTTACACTAATTACCCATGATACTAAGATAACAGTTTCCTACATTTTGAACATATCTATTACATCCACAAATGGTGTACCCAAAAAGGTGCAGGTATTAAGGATAAATTGCTGACCCAGATCAGACTGCTTCTGGGTCTACACTGCTTGCTCAGACCTGTTTGTCTTACTATGCAGATTGATCACGGTTAATGTGTGGTTAAATAAAAAAAACAATAGATCTAGGGTGTCCCAAGTGCCCCCTCCCCAGAATATCAAATGTTCGGTCCCTTAGCGCCTAGCGGGACAGGGATTTGACAGATTTATGAGGAAGGGCAAGCTGTCTCTTGTACTTTTTGTGGGATGCCTTCTGAAACGGTACTTGTGAGTTGGGTGGGGGAGGAGCGGGGGGGCGTCGTCCGGGACATATTTCTTTTGAAAGGCGAGTGGTCTTAGAATGTGGGGCGCGTTGTCTTGGGGGAAGTTGTCTGGGGGAGTTGTCTCAGAATCTAGGGCGAGTTGTAACCTGAAGGTGGGGCGACTTGTCTTGGGGCGAGATTTTTGTGGGGCGAGTTGTCTTGGAGCGAGTTGTCCGTAATTCGATTAAAGCATGTCCTAGGTTTCACTTAAAATATTTATTTAAGATATTTATTATCATTCCGCATGCTCCTGCTTGTTCCACTATCAATTAAATAGCCGGTCAATCACTAAATGTTTTTGGTTTGTCAAACTTTGTGGTTGACCAGTGTGTTTGTTTTGCTTTCTCTCGTTCTCGGCGTGTATCCTAAATTCAGAAGCCCAAAAAATCGCAGGAAGGCAGACTAATGCAAAATCTTAATAAATTCACAGTATGCTGGATGATTACAAGCTTTACTATACCATAAATGAAGAAACAGTTGGTCTCCTCAAGTCGATCCAGCAGAAAAATGCCTGTGTGTTGACAAACGCACGTGCCATGTATACGTAAAAATGACCAACTTCATTATCGATTTTCAACGAAAATAGACTGTCTCCCGAAGATATACATCGCTAAAAGACGGTCGAATGTATGAACTACGGTTCAGTTATAATGGCATCTAATTTGGTTGGTGGGACAATTTTCTTTGCGAAATAACTTTGGGGTACTGTCGTAGGGTTTTACTTTTCTGAAAAACGGTTGTCAAACTGTGATCGTTGTTTTGGGTGTGCAAACTGCATTGAGATACCGATATGCGTCTGATTTCAATAACAAAACATCAAATTTCATTCTGATCTGGTCCGTTGGAAAACAATGACTGCATATCTTATCAAACGAGCATTATTTTGGGACTGTTTCTGTTCAAAATTTCCCGCCATTTTTCCGGCGAAAAAAAGGATTATTTCTTTGTGCGTAGACGACCGTTCAGAAAAATGAATTACTCAAATGTGATGAGTCTGCGTTCCAACTGTTCTTCACTAAAATTTTCAGATGCGTGGTCAGCAAACTCGTGACGTCAAGAAAACAGCATCGCTTTTCCCGCCGCTTATGACGTTACGTATTTGCTGGGTTAGCAGATACTTTTCAAGTAAATTCTTTTTCTCATATCTAGCCCACCCTTGTAACATTTTCTTCTTTTGCCATATGAGTTGTCATCTTCGGCGGCATTGACTGTCGAAAAATCGTTATGTTACAAGGTTGGGCTCTATATGCCCCCCAGTAATTCATTACTGACCGTTCCAAGGCGGTAGTTCTGTTGTGGTTCTCTGTTGCCTGTTTTTGGTGTCAGAGTTTCTGTGATGTTTTACCTTATGTATGTTCTTATTATTTTTGGTTCGGTTTGGGTTGCTGAGTGGCCACCTTTTGGGAACAAGCTGCTCACTCGGTTGGCCATATGTTCTCTGTATCTTGATTATTTGTAATCTTAGTTGTTTCCAACTATGGTTTGAGGGCTGGATTTGGATTTTGATTGTTTCAGTTCCTGGTCTTTGCATACTTTTTACTTCTATATGTACCGTTTGGTCAAACATACGAAAAAGTGCGAAAACCCGCAACATTGTGTTACCCCATGCTAGTTTATGGCCCTAGGACACATGAGAAGGGCCAATAGCGTCAAAATTCAAATGGGTTATAAAGGTTATATGTTTGACCATACAAAAAGTAACAACAAATCACTGATTTGATATGTTTGAAATTTTACGATTTTACAGGGCAGATTTTAGGCCTTCGTGAACCTACGCCTTTGACGAGTTTGCTGATTTTAAGCCGAAGGGAAAAGAATTGTGACGTCATTGCACTTAAAGAAGCAGATACTTGGGAGAATTGTATAGCAGAAAGAACCAAAATTATACTGTACTTGATAACCGATCAATTAACTTAAGCATAATACTGGTTATTACAGAATAAAATGTCAGACTCCCTAATAATCAATTAATTTAACTTCTGCTTTAGCTTAACTTCATGCCAGATTTCAGAACGTTTTCATTAATAATCATGATATGTGTGTTTCTAAAGCCAAAATCTTACTTAAATGGAAGATGTTCCCAAATTTTCAGTTGCCCTTTTAAATTACATATCACACGTAATAAGCATAAGACAAGCACCTCCTTACAAAATACATATAACATGGAAAAACTGCCCATGCGGTACCCGGTATGAACATGACGTCATATATTGCCATGGTAACACGTTAAAATTTCAGTTTCAAATATGGATTCCAATGCCCAAAACACACTCTTTGGTGTGAAGAAAAGGATACTTATTTCTATAATCAACTAATCTACAAAAGTGTTTCCATTATTTAATGATCAACCCACGTAGATCTGATGACCCGGAAAAGGAATTTCATATTGTTATTACTACTTGTACTGTTTTAGCCACTCTTTGGAGTGTTTACTTTTGTGACTAAGGGTTTCTAAGTACCCCAATAGGACTTTTGAAAGGACCAGTGATATGCTCAGTGTTTTATATGGTCATGCGATATCATTTCTATTTATATTTTGTAAGAAGTTTTGCTTTTTATTGTTAAGTGCATTATGCTTCAAGAGTTGTTCGTAGTCACATGGGGAGGTAATCTGACATGTCTTCGACAAATGGTCCTCAACAAGAGAAAACAAACAGAGTGACATATGCGCCCAGCGCAGACTCAGATCAGCATTTGCATCCGCCCAGTCTGAGCAGAGTCTTCGCTTTGAGTTTAAGGGGTAGCTTAGGGTCTTAGCTACCTCCATGCGGACAGTGAAGATTCTGATCAGACTAGGCGGTTACCCAGGCTAATCTGTGTCTGCGCTGGGCGCACATGGCACTCTGTTGGTTTTGTCGTGTCGCGGCACAAATGATGTTATGAAGAATGTAGGGCATATGGTGACGTAGCCTTTCCTTAAATGGGTCTACTATAGAGAAAAGATTTGCTCTTATAGGAGCGAATTCTTTTCCTTTAGAATTGATCCCCAGTTGAGAAGGAAAGCAAGAAACAAAAAGAGAAATTGCCTTTCCTGAAAGTCTACCCGTTCACCTTAAAAAGCAATCTAAATATATATGCAAATTATTTAGGCCAATGAAAAATTCTGTCTTGTTTCAGGTTATTTGTCTAAAATATTAAGGTTGGTAGTTAGGCAAACTTAAAGGGTAATTACGAAGAAATCGTACAAATGCTTAATTTTGAAGCGAATTGATAGTGGGCAGAGAGTGGATTATAATGCTACAAACGGCATAGAAAAATTCCTATCCGTTCAAAAGTTATGCCAGTTTAAAAATCCAACGGCTCTTTTTTCCTACATGACTTGTCTCCCTTACTTTTTTAAAGTATTTCCAACCACAATGCACTATTCCGTGATGTCATCGATGATTTTAATATTTTTAATGAATTTTAAAACTAATTAACAACCTTTTATCTAAAGAGTAAATGATTGTTATCTTATAGTTTTGATTATTTTAATCTTTATTTATTAGCTGGGTAATTTATTGGGAATGTGCATCCACAAATTTAAATTGTATTTAAAATTTAAATTTAATTTAAAAAAAGTTAAAAAAACAACAGATTTTAAAACATTTTGTTTTACTTCAGTACACAAAAGTCATTGTCAGAGACCTATTTAACATATCTAAAACTACTATGAATGTTCAGTTATATATACTGATAAGCATGTAAATGGAATTTTAACAAATTTTAATTAAATATTTAGATTTGAAAATTTAACTGCTTAAATTGCAAATATAAGCAATATTTTGAATTTTGGCAGTTGTTATTAGTGTCACTAATAATACAATTTAATTTTTTGCCATTTTGGAATGTTCAACAAGTAAATATTTGACAATTTGAAAACTTTAAATAAATTTAAAATTTCAGTGTTCATCGATGACGTCATCGAAGGCCTTATGAATATTAATGAGGCAGTTCAAAATGATTGTTAGATGGCATAAAATTTACAAATTCAACTCTTTATATCTCGAAAACTAGTAATGATAATTTGATGCGGTCTTCGATACTTAGTTGCTTAGAAAAAGCTGCTTTCATTTCTGTAATAAAAAAGCACTTTGATAATTGACCTTTTAACAAAAAGTTTTGAAAGAGTTAAAAAAAACCCCGAAAAATAGTATAAAAATAGACTTAAAATCGCTTTAGGCCATAAAACTTCAAGTAGTTTGTCTCCCCACCTACACCCACGAAAAAAACAAAAAAAACACACAAAAAACGACCGATAGGGTACATGAACCGGAAACAAGAGTTTTTTTCTTCTTTTCTTTTTTTTTTGACCTTACGAGATGTAGTTCCGTAATGTCTCCTCTTCCCAAGCCTGGTTAACCCTTTTTAAAAGCGCCAAAATGCAGGTCGCAAAATTTACATCTGCAAAATTTAACAACAATATAAACTATACAGTTTAACTTATTCAAACTATATCAGAATTCAAAGTCTTGAGGGCAAACAGGGTAGACAAAGTTGAGGCGGGTCATTATGAGCCGCCTCAACTTGATCTACGCTGTTTGCAATTTCGACTGTTTTCGTTTCTGTCGCTCAACGTGTTAAGAAAATGTCAATCTAATTCCCATATGTTGGAAAATTGATAGCTGCATGACAGGTGCCGTTTGAAATTTTAGATTGCAAAGTTGCTCAATGGTGGAACTAGTCTAAATGTTATTACCTATTTCTGACAGAAATAGTGCAAACTCAAAAGTATGGTTGGCCAATACCACATGTCCAATTAATCTTTCATTTGCTTTAAACAATATTTATAAAAAATTATTCCAAATATGTATAATTTTATAAATGACCATGAGGCAGTAGTGGAGAGTTGAATAAGCACCGAAAAATCATACATGAAAAGTGCAAACTCAAAACTAAAGTCGGCCAGTCCATGTTTGAGCGGGAGCAAAGTAGTGTGTATATGGATTGTAAAGTTGACTTGAATGGTAACAAAATCAAATTAATCTCATGCGATTTCTAAACAGTCTTGGGTTCGAGGTTATAAAACTTGAGATTAATCTCAAACTCAAAATAAAGCACACTTATTGGTTGCTTCCCAGCACAGGCTGGAAATCAGCCAATCGGTGTGCTTTATTTTGAGTTTGAGAATGTACTCAAGTTTTACAACCTCTGGGCCAGGTATTGTTTTAAGTGCTCAAGGCTGAAGCAAGTGATTTTCAATGAAATTGGAACAGAGGACAGCATCATGTGGACATGTAGGCATTGCAGGAAGCATTGCCGGGTGTAAACTCTATAATATGGAAGCCCTGGAGGGACTTCTGACTTCATCACTTCACACTTCATACTTAACCTCTTCACACTTCAGACTTCATCACTTCATACTTCATACTTCAGACTTCATAACTTCATAGTTCATTCTTCATAACTTCAGAATTCAGAGTTCAAACTTCAGACTTCATACGTCAGAGCTATTACTTGAGAGTTCACACTTCAGATTTTATCACTTCAGAGTTCATACTTCATAACTTCAGGGTTCAGACTTCACACTTCACACTTCGGAGTTAACACTTCAGAGTTCAGACTTCAGACTTAAAACTTCAGAGTTCACTCTGAAGTCGGAAGTATGAAGTTTAAAGTCTGAAGTATGAAGTATGAAGTCCGAAGAAAGAAGTCTGAACTTTGAAGTCTACATTTTGAGCTTTGAAGTCTGAACTCTGAAGTTTGGAGTCTGAAACCTAAAGCGAGAACTTTGAAGTATGAAGTTTGAACTCTGAAGTGTGAAATCTGAAGTATGAAATGTGAAGACTGAACTCTGAACTCTGAAGTGTCAACTCCGAAGTGTGAACTCCGAAGTCTGAAGTATGAAGTCTTAACTCTGAAGTATGACGTCTGAAGTTTGAACTCTGAAGTTATGAAGTATGAACTCTGAAGTGATAAAATCTGAATTGTGAACTCTCAAGTCATAACTCTGAAGTATGACGTCTGAAGTTTGAACTCTGAAGTTATGAAGTATGAACTCTTAAGTGATGAAGTCTGAAGAGTGATGTATTAAGAGATGAAGTCTGAAGTGTGAAGGGGTGAAGTCTGAAGTGTGAAGTGATGAAGTCAGAAGTCCCTCCAAGGCTTCATACTATGATGACTCAGAATAGAAATACAGAAACCAAAATAGATGAAATTGAGAACAAGGCTTTAGGTTCCTTTAATTATGGGGCCGTATTCATAAAGCCACTTAAGTCGTTGCTATGCGGTTGCTAAGGCTAAATATCTATAAAGGAAATTCCCTACAATTATGAAATTTGGTCTGGAGGAATAGTCTTTCAAAGACTGTTCCTCCAGAGCAAATTTCATACTTGTAGGGAGTCTTCCTTAATCCTTATAGACATTTAGCCTTAGCAACAGCATAGCAACGACTTAAGTGGCTTTATGAATACGGCCCCTGGTACTAGAGACATAGTTAACCTTCCTGTGACTTTCTGCACCATATCCGAGCGTCTCTAACCACTTGACTAGGGTGCCTCTCAAAGAATCAATAAGAGAGGTCATAAGAGCCAGATGTCCCGGGTTCGATACCCGGTCCTGCCACTTACTTTCGTTTCCCCTTCCGCTGATTCAAGAAAGGCAGTTGTCGGTTACTGGCGAAAGTATGTGTACTTAGTACTGGTTAACCGCTTAGGAGGCCTAAGCCTGCCCAGGAATAGCGTGGAGCCCGCCCTAGGTTAACTCACCGTCCCGACATGACCTTAGGTTTTTACAGTCGACGTAAAGCAACAGGACAATAATACTCATAATAGAGGAAAAACATGAAGCGGAAATGGAGGTTATCATCTATTCACTTCCAGAGATTGAAAGAAATACTTAATAAGACAGGTAATAAGAGGGGGGGGGGAAGAAAAAGAAAAAAAAAAAAAAAAAAAAAAAAAACAGAAAATGAGGCTAGAAAACTGAGCGTATTCATCTACTTACTTCAAAAGTGTAAGAGAAATACTTTGGAAAACCGTAAAAATGATTTGGAAAAGGTCCAGTCAGTTTTGTCTGATGGCTTAGATTAAGGGGTTGAGATCGAGGGTGTTGTTAGGTTAGGGACGTTTGTAAGAGGTAGACTTAAGATTTACTGTCAGAGATTTTGAGGTGAAGCGTAGAGTGCTGAATTAATCTTAGAAACTTAAAAATCTTGAAGCCTACTCAAATGCATACTTTTCACCTGATCTTGCAGGGAATCAGAGAAAATCTTGTTTTGAGTTGAAAGAGAAAAGGAAAAGGCGGTCAGCTCAGGATGAAGAAAATTTAATTATTTGTCGCGATCGGATCATTACAGAGTGGACCCAGGTAAGAGATTGATGAACTATACAGAGAGATAATGATTATTTAGGTACTCCAGGAAATGGTGGGGCAGGTCGACGAGAAGTACCCGGTAGAAAAAAAGTAGGAGTGTGTCGCCCCCTTATAGCCGGGAGGTGGAGGGGCGGGGTAGGGGGAGACTTAGTAGGACTTAGTAGTAATGGGGATTTTCACAAACTGGAACCGACGACATCGAGTATAATCGCATGGAGGGGAGCAACAAGCCAAAAGGGCTTTATAAGTTTCCAAGTACACAAAAGGTACAAACGGTAGGTCAGATCTGTCCATGACGGGGTCTTAATAATAACATTTGAGCCACGACACCAGAAAACCAACAATGTGGTCGTGAGCCCAGCGCAGACTCAGATCAGCCTGGGCATCCGCCCAGTCTGATCAGAGTCTTCGCTGTCCGCATGGAGGTAGCGTAGTCCCTTAGATACCCTTTGAGCGTCTAGCAGAGAGTCTGATCAGACTTGGTGGGTGCCCAGGCTTGGTTTAACTACACTGAAAGCAAAAACACGTGCATATAGGGTATAATAGAGATGCAGTCGCCCAACTACAATGTCCCAAGCTCCAGCGCCCTCCCCCTGTCCCCCAAATACACATACACCACGCACACACCATGATACAGTTCTCCTTTCCCAGACACAAAAATAAGAACACATAACTTCAGTGGACCACATGTCATGTACTTTTCCCTGACACAAAAATAAGAACACATAGCTTCAGTGGACCACATGTGCTGTCACCAGCAACAAGGTTGGCAACACTGCCCCTTCCCCTCACACACGCACACACACTCCCACCCACACACACCACACACAACAAGATACATTACTCCTTCCCAATACGCGATATTAAGAAAACCATTCATTACTTCAGGGGACCACGTGTCCTGTCATCAGCAACAAGATTGGCAGCACCGCCCTCTCTCTCTCTCTCTCCCCCCCCCCCTACACCACACACACCAAGATACATTACTCCTTCCAAATACGCAAAAACAAGAAAACCATTCATAACTTCATGTCCTGTCACCAGCAACAAGGTTGGCAACACAGCCCTGCCCCCCCGCCCCCCCCCCCCCCACCATCCCACACCTCCTCGCACAGTCAGTCCCAGCCCTCGTTCACCTTATATTATGCAGGTGAACGAGGGCTGGGACTGACTGTGCGACACATACTTTCGTTTCTCCTTCCGCTGATTCAAGAAGGGCAGTTGTCAGTTACTGGCGAAAGTATGTGCATTTAGTACTGGTTAACCGCTTAGGAGGTCTAAGCCTGCCCAGGAATAGTGTGGTTAGGTTAACTGACCGTCCCGACATGACCTTAGTTGTTTACCGTGGACGTTAAGCATCAAATCAACCAACCAACCCAGCCCTCGTTCCTCCCAAGCTGCATAATATAAGGTGTAATATAGATACAGCCTCACTACAATATCCTAAGCCCCAGCCACCACCACCCCAGCATACACTTACCGCTGCACAGAAGCAATAATAAGAATACTAGTCATGCTTTTTCTGTCTTTTGCAAGTATTGGTGAAAGAATCTAGCAATGATTGTTGGCGTTTCATCTGACATAATCCTGGTAGTCAAAACGAATTCAAATGACTACATTTGTCGATATGAACCATTGAAACGCCACCGTTACCATGTACATGTGTACAACAGCGACCTACATTAATAAGCTTCACTGACTTAATGATATTTCTCAATCCCTATTTTGGTTTGTTATAATACTTTGCACAAACTTACACATGGACCAGATGATTTTAGAAAGGTCCTCTGAGTATGAAGTTGACCTATATTTTTTGCTTCATTGACTTTATAATATTTTTCACTGATTTTACGATATTTCTCAGTTTCTATATGGGTCAGGGCTATGATACTTGGGACATAAGATCATTTCACCACCTTCATACACGTATGAATTTGACCTATAATTTTACTTCACTGACTTTATTATACGCTTCACTGACTTTGTAATATTTCTCAGTCCGTATATGGGTTAGAGCCATGAAACTTGGCACACACCTACATATGGACAGGACCATTTTAGCACCATCATCCATATATTGATTTAAGCTATATTTTTGCTTCTCTGACTTAATGATATGCTTCAATGACTTTGTGATATTTCTCAGTCCCTGTATAGGTTAGAGCCATTATGCTTGACATACACTTATATATTGACAAGAACATTTTTACATCGCCATCCATTTATGGGTTTGGCTTATATTTTTGCTTTAATGATTCAATCATATTTCTCAGTCCCTATATGAATGGCAACCATCATACTTGACACTCATATACATTTGGACAAGAGCCCTCCAAAACCCCTATTGCTGCAAGAGTCAATCTCCTCTAAGGTGCGCTTTGTTGTCTTCTGACAACTCTTTTTTTTGTTATTTATCATGCAGATGCTACAAAATTTACCTGATAACAGGGCAATGATAACATGATGTGATATCATGTCACTTTAGAACTGCGCTTGCGCGAATGTTATCGGGCAATGCCTTTAGAAGCGATCTCAGAAGACGACTGGCTACATACTGACGTGATAACAATGTTCAATTGGTTGAATGACGTCACCGACTTACGTCATAACGCATTCGCGACGTCAACAAGTTTAAAACTAAACTGCTTTGCATTTCTTTTGTTTGACGCTCTTTACGCTTGAAAATATTCTAATGATACATGATAAAAAGAAAACCATGTAAGGTTCCTTTGATATCAAGTTTATCAGGCTCGATCCGAAACACGTCGGACTGGCTCGGCAAGCCTCGCCAATCCGACGCTGTTTCTGATCTCGCCTGATAAACTTGATATCAAAAGACACTAACATGGTATTCTCTATATATTACCTTTGCAAATTCACGATTTGAACTTCAGCATACTAACCTTTCTTTACTTGGCTGAACATTGTCATAACAAGCCTATTGTGTTGTGTACGCGAACCGACTATCCTAGCCTATCTCCTGCACAAATAAACACGCTTGTAGTAGCCAACAAATATTTGAGTTTTTTTTAGTACACAGACTGTAATTAGTAAATGTGAGCAAAGTGCGCTGCTTTGACAAGACTGAGCATGTCTTGTCTTGAGTTAGGAAGTTGAGCACGATGCAATTTTACTCCTTTTCGTTTGACACTTTTGACGTTAGATGATGTTTACCAATACACCCAAATATTTACATCAGCTGCCGCATTTATATAAGCACCAAAACAAAATTTATAAAACGTCTTTATTGTTAATTAAAAACTAATTAAATGCCTCATTTTGATTTCTTTAGCAACGCTTAAATGCTGAAGTATTGATACTTTTCAGAGCTGTACAAACACAAGCTTGCCAGTAACCCCAGCCTTTCTATTCAGTCTTCAGACAACACCCAAACCAGTCTTATCCGGTCTGAGACAAAACATTGAGGTTACATGTATTAAGGTGGTGACAATCACTGATTTGGGGCAAAGACAAAAATCTGCATAAAACACTTAAAATACCACTGATCTTTCCAAAACTTAGCATAGGCCTTCTTTATGTTGTTTATGACAATTCAGACTCCCAAAATGCAGCATTTATTAATTTTAAAAAGTGTTTTTATAAGGAAAAATCAAAGGGTAATTTTGTGCGCAATAATCTGAAAAAATAATATTGTTATTGAAAATATACTTAGTGCTGAGAGTTCCTTGTTGCATAATGGAGAGCGAGCTAGCAATTATTTTTTCAATCTCTTTCACACATTATCAGGCTGAGCAGATGAAAAAAGATGCAGTCTGTGTCCAAATTTTTTTGTCAAAACAACAGGTGAGACAGGTGAGACTATTTTAACAAGGTTGAACAATTTCATCTACACACCAGTGTGTTACGCAGAAGGTTTTACACACGGTCGACACGGGTGTAGAGCCTTATGCGTCGCCAGGACGGCGGAGGGTGACTTCCGGTTAAAGGGTTATCTACTAGTGTAATACACTAACAAGGAAACTCTAACAACGTTAGAATTTTTTAAGTTTATATATAATGTAAATTCTATATACAACAATACAATTTACAACTGTCACAATTACAATAATATACAACACATATTAGTTCATGTCGCTGACCCAAGTAAGGTGTTTGTTTCAAATCTGTAATCGATTTGCGTACAATACGCAAATAGATTACCGTCTGACGTCAACACCGTACTCGGCTCAGCGCCATGAACTAAAGGAAAACACAAAGAACAAAAAAACGTTAGTTTGAGCTCATAGAAAAAAACAAGGCCTTATGTTGGTAGACTTCAATTCGTCGTTCCCTGGATCATGTCATGGGCCAGTCCATATATCATGAGGAACACCAACTCTTATTAACACGTGCACGATTATATACTGGTCGCTCCCTGGATCGTACCAGGGACCAGTCTATATATATTAAAACACCTTAGTGGACGAACACTGTCCCACACTTGATGTGACCTTCAGATCTTATCACCGAATCTGGCAAAACTGAGCTAACCACTTCCGCCTACATTTTGTGCTTCCCGCCTCTGCTTAGGAACCATGCACAAACGGCGTTGTAACTGCCTCTACCCGGGTTGGTATTAACCTGGAGACGTATATCGCATCTCCAGGTGAGACGTGGCTCTAAGTCCTAACAGCTGACTGCCGGACTTGATGTGCCTAAAAATAACGAACTTACACTTAATACATTGTAACTACATAATAACAATACGTAAGACTTGGGCCTGTCTTGGAAATACCATGCAACGCCCTCGGCGAATGCCGAGCATAACGTGCACACGCCAGCCGTGTCACTAGACACAACTCGCGCTCACGATGTAAAGCCAAAATTGTGCTTACTACTTCCGCCAATGAAGAAACGTAGATCCTACCACGCATGTGCGTCGAAGGATCTGACGCCAAACATTGTCGAGAAGTATACTGACGTCAACAGGTATCACCATGACATATCCCACATAAAACATGAGTAATCTAGACAATAACCTATCTACATTAAATTGATTTACTAAATATTTAACTCTCATATGTATTAATTCATTCCTTTAAACTAAGCGTAATACCATTTGCCATAGAATATAATAACTGAATAAGCGTTTCTAACACATTTGGGATCATAACGTTTGATCTGACATCATGACGCCAATGATGTTATACCATATGGCGTCATCTAGTGAAGGCAAATCAAACGCATGACGACCAAATGTTACCATTATAACTTATGGAAAAAACCCTTAATGCGGTGCATGCTATGGCGTCAATTGACGTCACGAGTATATAAATTAGTTCCATTACAAATCAATCTACTTCTATAGGCCACGTATACGTGAAACTAATATAAAAAGTGCTGACGTCGCAATAACATGATGCAACTGACTTCATATGAATAACATGAATGCAACTGACGTCGCATGAATAATATGAATGCAATTGACGTCACTGGACACCAGTGAAACTAATATAAAAGTGCTGACGTCGCAATAACATGAATGCAACTGACGTCACATGAATAACATGAATGCAATTGACGTCACTGGACGTCAAATAGACGCACACCATTGCAACCAACATCAGTGATATAAACTATTTCCGAAATTTACAAAACTTCCTAATATACAAATATTATGCGCAGCATGCTTACTAACAAAATCGGTCGACACATGCGCAGCCTGATCACTGCCAACAAAATCAAATCAGTCGACACATATAATCATACCATATCAATCAGAAGTCACATTTTTCATTCTTAGCCAAACTATTCTAAATAAATATAATAAAATCTTACCCTTCTAGGTCTTAACACAGAATCTGGGCACACAACAATATAACATCCATCAAGAATTAAACAGCCACGTCTAACTTTTCATTAAAAGATAGGCGTATAAATACTATGCGTCTCACATTAAAATCATGCAACACGCTTTCCACAATCAAAAGACTCGTGCAGGTATTCACCTTAAAATCATGCAATACGCTATCCACGAGAGGTATTCACAAACAACCCATGCGTAACGTAGCCACATTTTCCGTAAATGTTTTATTACCACAGTTACCCTAAAAACTGTAGCCTTACTGATTGAAAGGATTAAAATAATCTCGACGACATAGTGGACGATAAGATCCATTTCGTAACATAGGTTTCCCCTTAGGGAGAAAAAAACATAACAATGTTTCTTTTCTGAAATAGTACGAAATGCGATCGAATCGTAGGCTATGTCAAAACTGGAAAACTAGCTATATACACAACAACGGTGCGATGCATAAGGTGGCCAAACTATCTACTAAGGTAGTCCGCCCCCAAATTATCTTGGCAACTGATCTATCTAATCCCAAAGTCAATCAATTCTCTGTGTCGTACCTGTCGTGCCTCAAATGGAATGGGGAAGTATGGGTAAGTCTGATCAAACACTAGGTGGAAATCGCCACCTTTAAGTGTATCAGACGTAAAATTAACGTTGTCTTTGACATTACACCTACTTCGCACGACAGATCCCACAGGATCCGTTGCCTCTGCCTCTAACCTACTATCGCCACCATGTTCTACCGTATTTGTTTTCTGAGTCGACGTTACGTCGTCGGGCTTAACGTTTTCACGTATGAAGTCATATTGGGATACGTCCTCTGACGTACAAATATTAACTCTTTGGACATTCTGATCACTGTGATCCTCGGATCCAACATTGTCACGTGCATTAACAACTGCAGACGACACGTTCTTTTGACGTTGAACGTACTGCTTAATCATGTTAGCAGGATAAGTATTCACGACGCCCTTGACGTTAATCTTATAGTTCATTGCATTGACTACTTCGACAACTTCATATGGCCCGTTCCATTGAAGTAACAATTTATTGCACTCATTCGGGAGTAGCAAAAGTACTTTGTCTCCGACGTCAAACTTACGCGACCTCGCGCGTTTATCATAATAAGCATTCTGCTTTACGTCCATTTTCCGGACAAAATCCTGTGCTAACTTACACGTTCTCTCTAAACGTTCTTTTAAATCAATAACGTACTGATACGTCAATAACGCACGTTGGTCAGTTTCCTCTACAGACCACAATTCCTTTAATATTTGCATGGGACCCCTAACATTACGTCCATACAACAGTTCAAACGGGGAAAAACCTAACGACTCTTGCGGAACTTCCCTTACTGCGAATAATAATGCTGGGAGATACCTGACCCAGTCATTCGGACGTTCTACGCACATTTCACGTAATATCTGTTTCAATGTATCATGGAATTTCTCCACGGGTCCTTTACCAGTAGATTGATAAGGAATAGTTGTCAGATCTTGAAGCGACAACAACCTACTAACCTCTCTCATGACGTCAATCGTGATCTTACTATCATGCTCGATTAGCATTTCACTCGGTATTCCTAATCTACTGAACATTTCAACTAACGCTTCGGCCACGCGTTCCGCCTCAATGCCGGGTAACGCTACCGCCTCGGGATATCTCGTCGCATAGTCTATCATTGTTAAAATATAGCGGGATTTCCTGTCAGAACGAGGTTCTATCGGTCCAACTATATCAACAGCGACTCGTTTAAATGGTGTGTCAATCTGTGGCAACTTTTCTAAAGGTACCTTAGTGACACGACTTTTTGAATAGTCCTTTGACATATGTCACAAGATTTACAAAACCTTGCCACATCACCACAAATTCCAGGCCAAAAGAACTCAGTTAACACTCTATCCATAGTTTTCTTTATGCCCAAATGACCTGACATCAAGGTTTCGTGCGCCAATCTTAACACCTTTTCACGAAAACCTTCAGAGATAATAAGTTGCAAAGTGACCTTGTTTCCCTTAGTAAACTGCCTATACAATAAATCTTTCTTTCGGATAAACTTAGTTTCACCTCGGTTCAATCCACGACTAATAGTCACATTCCCAGATTCCACTCTTTGCCTTATGCCATTCAATTTAGGGTCAACAACTTGGGCCTGCTTCAATGCCTCCTTATCACTAGCAATAATTTGATCAGGAACTTTAAGTTTCTTATAGACCTCTTCACCTTGCTTAGCTTGTGACCTAGTCACTGCCGCCATTGCAAAATGGGACATATCGGGAAGTTTTGACCCGTCAATATTTCCAATAACCAGGTCATACAATGTATCTTCCATGCACAATGCCTCAGTTTTTCCTGTGAAAAATGGACAATCTATGTCAACCATTGCTAAGGGATACCTTTGGGTAGATTCATCAATCAAAGTTACATCAGATTCTCTACCAAGTAATTGATCATTAGAAACCAAGTTTCTACGAACGACACACCCAGTACAACCTGTGTCCCTTAAAACTACAACAGTCTTACCATTAACCGTACCCTGCGCTGTTGGTAATCGCGACCTTAAAAAGTAACAGACACCTTCCCTATCCACGTTATCATTGATTAGTGGACTTTCTTCCTTACTCTTATAGAGACCTTCAATTTCATGAGACCTATTCATTGTAGTTTTACAAAAGCTCATTTGATGTCCGCCACCCCGACCACGTCCGCGGGAATAACCCCGACCACGGCCACGATCTGAATTACTACCCTTCGTCTGTACAGTATCGCTCTTACTCTGTGATCTTTGTGTCTCATCTTTCGGTGCATAACTACTCCCCTTACTTCCGCTATACCCGCTTGCACTTGCACCTACCTCCGCACTATATGCTTGCTTCCTATCGGGATTCTTAAAACATTTATATGTTAAATGTCCCTTACCACAAATACTACATTTTATCTCTGGCTTCGCACTCGGCTTATTATCAGATCTACTCTGAGTTACGCCCTTAATATCACGCTGCCCCTTATTAACACAAGCGTAGACACCGCCACGTGCTTCTGCAAATAAATCTGCTTCCCTAGCCATCTCACCTAGATTCGTGAATGTTTTCGGTTTCAAATGAACATACAGTTCTTTACTACAAGATTCTAAAAACTGATCTCTAGCGAAAAATTCGCAAACAGATTCATAAGACTGGTCTACCTTCGCCATTTTCAACCATTTATTAAGATACGACCTAAGTCTACTACTAAACTGAATAAACGTTTCGGACTTTTCAGGCCTATCATAGCGAAATTTCTTCCTAAAACCGCGTTCAGTCATATCAAAATTCTTTAACAACGCATCTTTCAACTTGTCATAATCCGCTGCATCATCTACAGACAATCTATCATAGACATCAAGCGCGCGACCTTTAAGTAATGCGCTTAAATATGCAGCCCAAACGTTTTTATCCCATTTATTCGCCGTCGCGTATTTCTCAAACCTTGATAAGTAACTATCCATTTTGTCCTTACTTTCATCAAAATACGGTAACTTGGGATCTCGCGCATGCGCTAGCTTTTCAGCCTTCTGTTTTTCTAATTCAACTCTAAACGTTACCTTCTGCAAATCTATCTGATTCTTCAACTCGCGTTGCTGCAATTCAAAACTATACTTCAACTTTTCTAACTCAACTTCGCTCGACAACTTTGCTTCCTTATCGCTTTCGACTTGATACAACCTAGCTTCCCTATCTTTCTCGGCTTGCCGCTCTATACTTTCAATTCGCGCCATCTCGATTTCCCTATCCGCCGCAATCTTAGCTAGTTCTACTTCCCTATCTTTTTCGGCCTGCACAATCCTCTCTTTCTCCGCCGCGATTCTAGCTAACTCAATTTCCCTATCTTTATCGGCCTGCGCGATCCTAGCTAACTCAATTTCCCGGTCTTTATCAGCCTGCGCAAGCTTTTCTTTCTCCGCCGCGATCTTCTCTTTATCAAGTTCCCTTACCGCGTGCCTTTCTGCCCTCTCAGTCTCTTGCTGTTGCTTTACAAATTCCTGCAATGCCTGCCCTTCATAACCTAACTCCCTTCCCGTCTTAACTAACTGATCCATGCCGCTTAACGTAAAGCTCACGTTAACCTAACTGAAACCGACGTTCACTTATAGTCACACACGTTAACTAAAACGTTAACAATAATAATAACAAACTAATCCAACTAAAACGTTGATTAATTAGTATACACGCGATCTAGACGTAGCCATTAAAGTTACGTTCATAACAGACCGGAAATGACGTCATAAACTGACGTTGACTTTGCCGAGAATTACTTTTCACTATTAGATGACGTAATTAGATGACGTAAATAACCCACATTACAATTACGCCCAACTTGATCTAGCGTATCGGATATACAAACGTAACGTATGTAACGCAACGTATAAACACTGACACGACAACTGTACGTTCTACATTACAAAACCTTATAAGATACCAACGGTAAATCAAACTTAAGATTCTGCTATTAGGTTTAATTCGTTGTAACGATACTATAGTACGTTACGAGTAACCTACGTTACTAAATCAGGACATAAAATGGACCTCAGTAACGGTTACGACACTACGTACAAAACGTTTAAGTTAATAAACTTACAGATTGTCATGCAACAGCAGTGCCAAGGTACTCAAACGGACCTTAAAACTAAATATGTATCATCCGTGCCAAGACAATTCAGGTCTATATACCTCAGTTTCCCCACTCAGATATGCAACCTGTTACATTCTATCACAAATTAATGCATGGGCTATCGCACTTCATCACGCAGGGAATAAGGATAGTTGACCTTAATTGAGTGTAGGTTACATTTACAAAGAATTTAGTGGCAAAATTGCTCCCCTAAAATTCACAGCCTTACGTCACCTTAGAAAAGAACAATCAGAAAGTCAATAATAATAATAAAAAAAAATGTCTGACAAAATTGTGCCTAGATTCTGTATATATTGTCAATGTGTTACACTGGCAGATATTAACCGGAAATCAAATCCCGTTACTTCATGACACCATGTTACGCAGAAGGTTTTACACACGGTCGACACGGGTGTAGAGCCTTATGCGTCGCCAGGACGGCGGAGGGTGACTTCCGGTTAAAGGGTTATCTACTAGTGTAATACACTAACAAGGAAACTCTAACAACGTTAGAATTTTTTAAGTTTATATATAATGTAAATTCTATATACAACAATACAATTTACAACTGTCACAATTACAATAATATACAACACATATTAGTTCATGTCGCTGACCCAAGTAAGGTGTTTGTTTCAAATCTGTAATCGATTTGCGTACAATACGCAAATAGATTACCGTCTGACGTCAACACCGTACTCGGCTCAGCGCCATGAACTAAAGGAAAACACAAAGAACAAAAAAACGTTAGTTTGAGCTCATAGAAAAAAACAAGGCCTTATGTTGGTAGACTTCAATTCGTCGTTCCCTGGATCATGTCATGGGCCAGTCCATATATCATGAGGAACACCAACTCTTATTAACACGTGCACGATTATATACTGGTCGCTCCCTGGATCGTACCAGGGACCAGTCTATATATATTAAAACACCTTAGTGGACGAACACTGTCCCACACTTGATGTGACCTTCAGATCTTATCACCGAATCTGGCAAAACTGAGCTAACCACTTCCGCCTACATTTTGTGCTTCCCGCCTCTGCTTAGGAACCATGCACAAACGGCGTTGTAACTGCCTCTACCCGGGTTGGTATTAACCTGGAGACGTATATCGCATCTCCAGGTGAGACGTGGCTCTAAGTCCTAACAGCTGACTGCCGGACTTGATGTGCCTAAAAATAACGAACTTACACTTAATACATTGTAACTACATAATAACAATACGTAAGACTTGGGCCTGTCTTGGAAATACCATACAACGCCCTCGGCGAATGCCGAGCATAACGTGCACACGCCAGCCGTGTCACTAGACACAACTCGCGCTCACGATGTAAAGCCAAAATTGTGCTTACTACTTCCGCCAATGAAGAAACGTAGATCCTACCACGCATGTGCGTCGAAGGATCTGACGCCAAACATTGTCGAGAAGTATACTGACGTCAACAGGTATCACCATGACATATCCCACATAAAACATGAGTAATCTAGACAATAACCTATCTACATTAAATTGATTTACTAAAAATTTAACTCTCATATGTATTAATTCATTCCTTTAAACTAAGCGTAATACCATTTGCCATAGAATATAATAACTGAATAAGCGTTTCTAACACATTTGGGATCATAACGTTTGATCTGACATCATGACGCCAATGATGTTATACCATATGGCGTCATCTAGTGAAGGCAAATCAAACGCATGACGACCAAATGTTACCATTATAACTTATGGAAAAAACCCTTAATGCGGTGCATGCTATGGCGTCAATTGACGTCACGAGTATATAAATTAGTTCCATTACAAATCAATCTACTTCTATAGGCCACGTATACGTGAAACTAATATAAAAAGTGCTGACGTCGCAATAACATGATGCAACTGACTTCATATGAATAACATGAATGCAACTGACGTCGCATGAATAATATGAATGCAATTGACGTCACTGGACACCAGTGAAACTAATATAAAAGTGCTGACGTCGCAATAACATGAATGCAACTGACGTCGCATGAATAACATGAATGCAATTGACGTCACTGGACGTCAAATAGACGCACACCATTGCAACCAACATCAGTGATATAAACTATTTCCGAAATTTACAAAACTTCCTAATATACAAATATTATGCGCAGCATGCTTACTAACAAAATCGGTCGACACATGCGCAGCCTGATCACTGCCAACAAAATCAAATCAGTCGACACATATAATCATACCATATCAATCAGAAGTCACATTTTTCATTCTTAGCCAAACTATTCTAAATAAATATAATAAAATCTTACCCTTCTAGGTCTTAACACAGAATCTGGGCACACAACAATATAACATCCATCAAGAATTAAACAGCCACGTCTAACTTTTCATTAAAAGATAGGCGTATAAATACTATGCGTCTCACATTAAAATCATGCAACACGCTTTCCACAATCAAAAGACTCGTGCAGGTATTCACCTTAAAATCATGCAATACGCTATCCACGAGAGGTATTCACAAACAACCCATGCGTAACGTAGCCACAATTTCCGTAAATGTTTTATTACCACAGTTACCCTAAAAACTGTAGCCTTACTGATTGAAAGGATTAAAATAATCTCGACGACATAGTGGACGATTAGATCCATTTCGTAACACAGTGATCATGTAAGTAATGTATTATTTATACTGTAGGTGTTACATAGGTATGCTTGCCTACCCTATATTTAATAAATGCATCCAGTGTACATTACCTTGTACATGGTTGAACATTTGAGAAAAAGCTACCGTTTTCATCTGGTCTACATTACAAATTGAGAAAGAGTTGGAATAAATAATTGCTAGGACGCTCTTCATTATGCAATAACGCACCTTCAGTACTACGTAAATTTTCAATAACGATGTTAATTTGTTTGATTATTGCGCAGAAAACTACCCTTTGATCTTTCCTTATAAAAACACTTTTTTAAGCAGCATATACGTCTATTTTGTATTCTATACTGTAAAGAACAACAAAAATAAGAAGTCTGTGAACTTTCAGGGAGATACCTTACTTATTTATTGTTTTATGCAGATTTTTACATTTACCATAAATCGCCACCTTAAATGGTTGACAGGTGCACCCAACGCAAATGAAACAATTTTAGCTGCGTGAGCAGGACGTTGCTAGGACGCCGTTTTCTCCCACCTTTGCCTATATAAGATAGGCTCTCAGCTCATATTAGAAATTTCTATCTTACACCTGGCAACATCTTTCTTATATTAGCAACCAGAATTTTTCATTTTTTGACTAATATTTTAAATTTAAAAGAACAAAATGGACACGCAAGCATGTCGGATGACGTTTGATAGCAGACCATGGGTGTGTGAGGTCACTCAATTTTAATGACGTCACTAAAACCGGTTAAAAACGTCGCTAGCAAACTTGACGCGCGTGACGTGAGAGGCTAAGTTGCATTTTGTTTTCGCCCTCTGGAAGATAAAATAGTCCACATATCGCGTTTTCCGTCTATTTTTGAGGTGCAAATTATGTTTACACCCATTTTAGGACCCGATAAACACACTGGGCTGCTCAAAATTTGCTTCAGATCACTTGTTAAAAAGTTGAAAATTTTCCTGTTCTTATACCTAATCCGATTTGAGGTTTAAAATCTGCTAACAGTGGGAGAAAAATAATCCATTATGAGCCTGTCCATGTAGGATAGGAAAATCTCACCCTCGTCCCTGGTTAAAATTCCGACCCCTCAGGTGAGATTTCCCTATCCTACTTGGACACTCATGATGGATTGTTATAATCCATAATCCCGATTGCTCGGGAAAAAGTGTGGCGTATCAGCAATGCAGTCATGCACGGGAATTGCATATAGGAGAAAAACATGGGGCTGGGATTCCTTGCTTACATGTGCCATCCAAGGCATCAACGGCGCCAAGTTGGTGCCAGGATAGTGCACCTACAGCCACCTTCATAATTGATTTTTATACCCCCAACTTCGAAAAAGTTGAGGGGGCATATTGGTTTGGGCCTGACCGTCCGTCCGTCCGTACGTAACGCTACATTTTCTCAAAAACCGTAACTGCTGGGGCATTGATACTTTATAGGTAGGTAGACTATCAAAAACTAGAGGATACGTATTTTTTCCTGCCCGTCAGCATTTTACTTGCAGAATTATGCCCCTTTTTAAAAAAATAAATGAAAGTTGTTCCCAAAATCATGGGAATACCGTTTGAGCTAGGATGCTCATATTTGACTTACTGCTTGGGGCTAAGGTGTAGATCATCTGATTAACTTTTGGGCAAATTCCGTCAAATAAAGACTGAATCATGCCCCTTTGTTGACTTTGGCATTTGTTGACTTTGGCATTTTTCAAACTTTTAAACCGTTTGATGTAGAACCCTAATTTTTAATATACTATTAGTATTTGATGTTCTGATTATTCAGATGTTGGTTGCGTTATGATACATTCACTATTTTCTTTTCTCATCTGTATAAAAAATAATTATGGACGGTCTACTTCTTAAGAACAATAACTGCTTGGGTCCTGATATTTCATAGGTGGGTAGACTATAAAAAATAAGCGGACCTGTATTTTTTTCTTTTCCGGCTGCCATGTACTTACAGAATTATGCCCCTTTTTGAAAAAGTACATAAAATTTTGTTCCCAAAATCCTGGAAATATCATTTGAGCTAGGAAGCTCATATTTGGCATACTGCTAGGGGCTAGGGTGTAGATTACCTGATTATCTTTTGGACAAATTCCGTCAAAAATGACTGAATTATGCCCTTTGTAGAATTAGGCATTATTCCAACTTTTGAACTGTTGGACTTAGAACCCTAATGTTTGATATTCTATTAGTATTTGATGTGCTGATCATTCTGATGTTGGTTGCCTTATGATACATTCACTGTTTACAGAGCTATTGCCCTTTTCTCATCCGTATAAAACATTAATATGGGTGGTCTATTTCTCAAGAACAATAATTGCTGAGGCCTTGATATTTCATAGATGGGTAGACCATTAAAACTAAGCAGACCCGTATTTTTTTCTTTTCCGTCAGCCTTGTACTTAGAGAATTATGCCCCTTTTTCGCAAAAATACGTACAAGGTTTGTTCCCAAAATCCTGAGAATACCGTTTGAGCTAGGATGCTTATATTTGGAATTCTGCTAGGGGCTAAGGTGTAGATCACCTGATTAACTTGCGGGCAGATTCCGTCAAAAATGACTGAATTATTGCCCCTTGTTGAATTTGGCAGATAATCCACTCGCTTACGAGCTTTAGCGAGTGGATTATCTCCCGTACAGGCGACAAACCATGGTATAACTATTTTATACCATCCTTATCAGTGTAGACCTTGCTCAGTGCGAAATATTTCGTTCTAAAGTTGGCGTTTTCTGGTAAGGATGGTATAAAGAGGTATTAAACGGCTCATCTACATCTTAGTCTGTAACCGTATGCAAAGGCGGAGTTTCAGCCTATGTTAATTTTACATAGGAATCTGCCCACGCTTAGATTTATTTTATTCTATGTATATGTGTTGTCTAAGGACTAACAGTGTTGCTTATGGATTATTTACCTCAGTTTACACGCTCAGCATAGCACAGGATTGACTTAAATAGCTTCTACCCTGAAAATGAGGGTCCCCTTAAAATACCGTTCCTAGAACTATCAAATATTCAGATTTTGCAATTTCATTTATGAACTTAAATCCGTGAATTAATGCGAAACATTTTAGAAATATTAATATTCATGTTTCAAGAAACAGGTCATGTATAAAATGTATCTTGTTTGGTATAACCCCTCAAAATCAGCTAAAAACCACATCTATATCAAAAATTAATTATCAGTTAAAGTATGATCCAGTTGTTGTCAAGATTTTATACTTACCATAAATCATGCTGTATACCTCTTATATGTGTACAAGAAAATTAAAAAAATTCAGAGCCCGGTAAACGATACTTCAGGGCCGCAGAATGTGGGCTGTCAGGCACCCCAATACAGTAGAAAAGCATTATCTTGTAGCAATGTATTTTTTCTTGATTCCTCATGTCACGTAAAAGTGAACTTTACCATCTCTCTATTATCCCAATTCAGATTTAAAAGCATATCGATGAAATGTCGCCTTGTCCAATCCCATTAACACAAGAAACTTTTTGGTGTAATTATTTTACCTAGACTGATAACATACCTTATTTGGAGCTTAGGAAAACTATTTTAGAGCCCTAGCAGTTTAAACAGAATTTGTAGGCACTTCTGAATACCTACGGTCGGGTTGCAGGCTCAAGATTAACAGTACCGAAATAGACAGTTCCAATAATACTGATGATAGTCAAGAAGTGAGTAAATTATCAGTCTCAAATAAGTTGCATCTTTTCACCACTGAAAACTTATTTTACGTTGCTGTTTCTCAGCATAAGTGATCTGTTTGCTGTAAATATGTTGATAATTGGTTACGAAGTCTTCCCAAGCTTGCTAAGTGTCAGCTTATCTTCCATCATAAACTGTTGTGCCCAGATGATTTGCCTCTTTCCTTGTTTTTTGTTTGATTCTTTAGTGAACGGACACTTTATGCAGTCCGGTGTTGGAGTCTTGCCTTACGCCTGTTCAGTGTACAGGTACAAGCCACAAATGTAAACAAATTAAATTCAGGGTACTAACACTTGGTGCAGTCAATAGTTGAAATAAAAATTAAGGATCACCCTTCCTGTGATGTAGGCAATGTAAAGATACAAGCCAACACACTAGCACTTGATGCAGGCAGCAGTTAGAAACAAAAGGTGAAACGTTCTGCCTTACATCTAGAGACAGCTACAGATACTAACCTAAAGTTATCTTCAAAACAAAAAACCCAGGGCACTGATGCATTAAAAATAGGGTAAACACTGAAATTAATTTTACCTGGTCACCTTTTATTTATCGTTCTGTACAGATGATAGAAAATATGTTGACTGTTTTGGGTGATTACACTTGTTTGCAGAAGTGTGAGGAGGAGAAAGGGGGCAGGGGCACATTTGGGAATTATCCTTGGCTTCCAAATCTTAGCCAGTGAAGAAAACAATTGCATTCAGAATGGGTATTAATGTAGGACCTCAATAATAATTTATGTCCAGATAAACAAGTGCTGCAGTGAAAGATCCTACCTTCACTATGAAACTGACTTTCTCCAAAACCTGACCTATCCCCAAATTTCAGTTTCGAAAACTATTTTACCGGTTTCAAAATCTTTTAAAACTTTTTAAAAAAAGAGGGGATATACTTACCCTAATTCTGAATAAAAATCATAGCTTGACAAATACAGCAACAGATCTAAACATTAAAATTACTTTTCATGTTTGATTATTTATAGTCGCTTTTTTGACAGGTTTTTCAAATTTGGTTGACTGTAAAAAATATTTGTATAAGTCAACATACAAATTTATGGTATCAGATTAATTCTCAGGGTACCTGCAATTCATTTCAGAAGGCAACGAATGCATTTAAATTATAATGTTAATTTGACAGGTTCTAACTTAGCCCTACCCATCATGTCTGATAAGGGGTTCTGCAAGGTGCGACCATAAGCCCTGCAGTTCTTGAATTAAATTGATTAACCCATTTTATTAATTGGTTTACCCCAGGTAATCAAAATATTAAGTATGAAGGAAATCTAAGTGTGGGCCATTTTGAAACACCCCCTTTATAAGGAACCTAGCTTACGCATTTCTTCAGATAATTGAGCCGCGACACGAGAATACCAACAATGTGGTTGTGCGCCCAGCACAGACTCATTACAGCCTGGGCATCCGCCCAGTCTGATCAGAGTCTTCGCTGTCCGCATGGAGGTAGCTTAGACCATTCGCTACCCTTTGAGCACTTAAGGAAGTGTCTAGCCAAACTAGGTGGATGCCTAGGCTGATCTGAGTCTGCGCTGGGCGCATGACCACATTGTTGGTTTTCTCGTGTCGCGGCTAATATTTTGTTCACAAGCCGGTTACTCTACAAAATGCCTATATCTGAAAAAGGGAATAACTAATCCAAATATTAACGATATACATGTATGTTCCAAAGTTGATCAGTTAATCTGCATCTTGATTCAAACCAGGTATGCCAAATTTCAGGACCCTAGCTTAAGCGGTTCTTCAGATATTTTATTCACAAGCTTGTTCGTATACAAAATGCTTATATCCGAAAAAAGAAAGCAGAAAATTACGAAATATGCTCAAAAGTTAATCAGATTATCAACACCTAAGTCCGTAACTGTATGCCAAAAATCAGGATCCTAGCTTAAGCGGTTCTTCAGATATTTTATTCACAATGATATTCCTATAATAAATGACAATCGAAAAAGGGGCATAACTCGTGAACGACAAGTCCGACGGAGTCACTAAAAAATCTGGTCCGCTTATTTTTCATGTAAATGCCGCACATAAAATTTCATGTTATTATCTCTTACGGTTCTTGACCATTTGTACGGTACCTTTTTACCATTGACTTTAATGCACTAAGTCGAAAAAGGACCTTAACTGGGTAAAAAAACTCACAAATTTTTCAAAAATAATCAGATTATCTGCACAATGGGCGATGTATTCCTGTTAAAAGACAATACTAGCATCAAGGGTTCTGGAGATAATTTGTTCACAAGGTTCCATATTCTTACAATGCACTAAGTCGGAAAAGGGGTATGACTCTGGAAATGCGTAGCTGGCGGCAAAAAGAAAAGAAAGAAAGAAAGAAAAAAAGCAACGGGTTCGCTTATTTTCCTTACTGATCATGTGTATGAAATTTCAAGTTCTTATCTCTGACGGTTCTTGACCATATGTAGGGGCACTTTTGTACCATAGGCTTCAATGCACTTAGTCGAAAAAGGGCTTAACTCGGTCAAAAATTCACGTTTTTTTCTTTAAAAGTTAATCAGGTCATCTACACATTGGGCAATGTCTATCTACAAAACAAATCATGATCCTAGCATCTGGGGCCGTATTCATAAAAACGACTTAAGTCGTTGCTATGCTGTTGCTAAGGGTAAATTTCTATGTTGGAGATTCCCTACAACTATGAAATTTGTTCTGGAGGAACAGTCTTAGAAAGACTTTCCTCCAGAGCAAATTTCATAGTTGTACGGAATCTCCTTTATAGAAATTCAGCCTTAGCAACATCATAGCAACGGCTTAAGTCGTTTTATAAATACGGCCCCAGGGGTTTTCGGGATATATTGTTCACAAGGTTCCATAGGCTTACAATGCACTAAGTCGAAAAGAGGGCATAACTCGGTCAAAACTCACAATTTTTCTTTCCAAAAGTTAATAAGGTCATTTACTCCGTTCGCAGAAAAAAATCAAGATCCTAGCGTCAGGTGTTCTCGAAATAGTTTGTTCACAAGATACCATAAGCTTGCAATGTACTCTAGTAACATGTGACCCGTGGGAAAAAAAACAACAAAAAAACAAGAAGCGTTCGCTTATTTTTCACACTAATCATGTGTATAAAATTTCAAGTTGCTATCTGTTACGGTTTTGACTTATAGAAGGGTAGCACACAGACGGACGTGCAGACGGACAGAGGTACAGGTCCAACCTAATATGCCTCCACAACTTCTCCGACATCGGGAGCATAAAAGGACAGGCACATGTTTTCCAATATATCCAAAGCAATTAATAGAGATTATTACATAGGTTTTTCGTTATCACCCGATTTCTCAGCCCGAGACTCCAATAACGGACCGAGGGCTTGCCCGAGGTCCGATATTGGTCGAGGGCTGATAAATGGGGTGATAAAGAAAAACCCATGTTATGATCTGTTTATCATATAGATTCTAGTAAAGAAAATTATGTCCCAAAATAGTTGGTAGAAATCAACATTTTTGAAGTTGTGAAAACTTGCTACTACCGCTGAAGGCCAATGCCTAAAAGGTCATCCAACAAACACAACGGCAGGGACACCCGAGTGTGAGTGTAATATCTTATTGTATAATGAAACAAGGCAGGCAACTGACGACAAGTGTCTAATGAAACGAGGGATCTTACGATAAGTCTTACTAACACACAGCATCACTGCGCCATTTGAAATGTTCCGCCCCTCCAGTCTTGTAGCGCTTGCCGTTTTGTAGCGAAACAGAAAAATCAGCCATTCCACATTCATTTTGACACCAACGTGTTTCTTTCGATCTAACTAAGGAAATGAGTGGTCACACTTTATGTCTACGATGGATAATAAGAGAGATAGAGCTCCGAAAGGATGGGAAATTTTCTGTTCTGCAACATCACTCTCGCCATTTTAACGTCGAAGTATCTCACGCGACGTCATTGACGTTAACGACGGGCCGATAAACGTATCGGACCGGGAAAACCTTTATCGGACCGATGGGCAAGATAAAAAAGCTTTATCAAACATGCAGATTGTCCCTTAGGCAGTCCAAAATTCTGTATCTATGTGATAAATAACGTTAACCCATTAATGACTAGCGTCCCATGAAAAGGGACATTTGCAAACAGTGCTGACGCAGATCAGACGCCACAAAACGCTGCGTCTGATCAGAGTCTACTCAGTTTGCATTAAAGGAAATGACAGAAAATAAAAATATGAGCCTCGACACGACAAAACCAACAATGTGGTTGTGCGCCCAGCGCAGACTCAGATCAGCCTGGGCATCCTGCCAGGCTGATCAGAATCTTCGCTAAGGGCTTAAAGGGTAGCTAAGGGTCTAATCTACCTTCATGCGGACAGCGAAGACTCTGATCAGACTGGGCGGATGCCCAGGCTGATCTGAGTCTTCGCTGGGCGCACAACCACATTGTTGGTTTTGTCGTGTTGCGGCTCATATAATTAAGGTATTTAGATACACACTAACTCTGTGTCGACTTATTAAAACACATAACAGAGTTCTTGTTCATGGTGAATCAATCAACTATGGAATATATACAATGCCTACCATAAAGATCCTAAGTTTTCGGGCAGATACGTCTGTAAACAGTGGAAACCGTGACCAGACTGTTCCTTAGGAACCAGAATGATCAAGGTCTTTACAATTTCAATTCCATCTGCGCATTTTTGAGGCATTACTCTATGGTAGACCCGAAACAACAGGAAAATAAATAACAGAGCAAGGACCGGCTGTGTTTGCAGCAGGTGCAGTATTTGGACAGTCTTTTTTGGGGATATTTTTGAACTTAAACATTGTTTTTCTAGGAAACAAAACGGTGAAATGTTTTTTTTTTTGTTTTATTCTGTATCATACAATGTAAGTCAATGTAAGTTTTACTAAAACAATATGCATAAGCATGCCCCATCGGTTGAATATATTTTTCATGACGTTTTTCATGAAATTCAATTTTCTTGCATTTTTTAAGAAAGTGTAAAAATATACTTATAATCAAAATAATTGCAATTTTTCTAACCAGTCTGTTTCAAATACCCTATATTAAAGATTATATGATTTGCAGAAATGAAAATGCATCCTTGTGCTAGAGACATGAATTTTAATGGAAAATATGTAAAAAAAGTATGTATAAATACAAAAGTTTGTTTTTTAGGAAAACAAAACGGTGAAAAATTTTCTTTTCTCATCCAAATGTTTTATAGCCCTTTGGGTTATTCAGCTGGTATAATGAAATGAATGCCCCACCAATATCTTTATTCACCATTCGTCTACCTTAAACAATGTTTATTGCAATGTTCATTTAGCTTTTCAACGACAGTAATTTTTTATGCTTGGCCCGGAAGAAGTGCCAAAATTAATTTGCTCATGTAAATACAGTAAAGTCTATGGGAAAATATTTTTGTGGAATTAGTTTTGACCCTTGACTGTACAACCTGGTCCCAGCGGGCACACTGGGGTCAAAATGATCTCAGGCAGACGTCGTTTTGAGTGATTACGTCACATCGACATCTGTACGACGTCATGTAGACGTCATGTGCCTGCTAGGATAGGTTTCACTGTACATGTATTAAAATAGCCAGCCAGATCTCAGATACCTCACTTCCATGGAAGAAAGGGATCTGAGATCTGGCTGGCTATTCAAATGACGTTTGTTTTGTATAGATTTTGCATTGATTATCAGATGGGAGCTGTCGCATAGGATATAAACGACAGTTCTTATATTTTATACTTTGATAAAGAAAGTAATTTAATGCCACTTATATTATGCTGTATATTTTATTGGCGTCACATGAAAACAAAACTTCCGGCAGGACGGAAAGAAGAAAACGTTAGGTCAGCAGGTCAGCCTGCAGGCTGATTAGAGATTATCTTGTCCTGATAAAAACCCTATGGATAATGGAAAATATATATAATGAATAGCAAAGATTGATCTGTTTAGTCGGATGCACCGGCTCATTTGTGTACGTACCTAGCTTTAGTTCCATTTTCGCGCGATGCCAATCGGCTGAACGTACATGAACGGCAACATATGTCACTTTTGCTCATTTTGCCGCAACCATGGTACCATTGCTTCTAACCCTACTATTTTGTAGCGTTGTATATGTTGATGCAGGTAATTTTTTCATTATTTCAATTTATAGCATAGCATGATAAACACATCCTTTTTTAAGTTTAAACAAAATCAGCGAAAATCATTTCTCACATTTAAGCCAGCAAATGTGTATCGTTACATATCTATCAAGAGTAAGAAAGTACGTTACTGTAAAAAAATGATAATTCACATTTTGAGGGGGGTGGGGGAGGGTTAGTGAAGGTGGTGGGAGCAGTTTTTAACAGCCTCACAATATGTTACTGGTATGGAAATGGTATGGGAACAAAATATTAGTAAAATCCATCAAGGCTAAAAGAAGGTTTAACCCACAGCTGGTAGCAAAATTCATTATAAAAAACTAAATCCATTTTTCGAAGAAGAAAACTAAAAAGAAAAAAACTCCGCTTTTTATTATCGTTAATGTTCCCTTTTTTCAAAACCTGAAGTGGTAACTATATCATGCCTTTACCAAAACAGTGGAGTTAATCAGGGGCGTAGCTAGGTACAATTTCATCATATGCACAACCATGTTTTATTCCCTACTTCTTGAAGGGAAAGCTAGAATTTCCGCCACTTTGGCAATTGATTTGAAATCTTTTCTAATTTATAAATTTTCAGCATGCAAATATGCAGGTGCGTTTTGAAATTTTGTCAATTTTGACAAAATTTCAATACGCACCAGCATATTTGCCGTATAGGTAGCTACGCCCTTGTTAATGTTTTTTTTTTTACTTTATTTTAACAATTGTTTTTTAATATTTAAACAACAACAAAAAATACAAGTTTCTCACTAAATAATAGTCCCAGGGCAAAACAGTAAGTGCAACACAAAGACTAGAAATGAAAACGATGAACAATAAAATAAGTTTAACAAAAACAGTTAATTTACTAATATTTTATGAAAAGTGCAATCAAGTAAAGGAAAGTTTTGTGATCAAGGCCATGTATTGGGTATGACATTATGCGGTTCAGTCTGATATGATCAAGTTCAAGGTCACAGTAGCTATTTTTAGAAAAAAAAACTTGCTCTAGCGCTTAATTTGTGGACCAATTTTGATTTTATCTCACGCAAATATTAAGTATGACAATATCTTGAATAAGTTTGCGTTTCAGCGTTCTAGGGTCAATATAACAGTGGTTATTTCTTAGAAATAAAAAAAAAATCTGTCATCGCTCTAGTCCTGTCATCTGCAGACCAATTTTGATATAACGTCACACAAACGTTAAGCATGAAGAAATCTAGGACAAGAGTGCATTTCAGTGGTACATGGCGAAGGTCAAGGTCACAGTTACTGTTGCTATTTTCAGTTCGCCTGTACGAAAATACAAAAGAGTTAGCGGCGGCGGCGTTAGTAAAATGAGCCGCGACACGAGAAAACCAACAATGTGGTTGTGCGCCCAGCGCAGACTCAGATCAGCCTGGGCTTCTGCCCAGTCTGATCAGACTCTTTGCTAAGCGCTTAAAGGATAGCTTAGAGTCTAAGCTACCCCCATGCGGAGAGCGAAGACTCTGATCAGACTGGGCGGATGCCCAGGCTGATCTGAGTCTGCGCTGGGCGCACAACCACATTGTTGGTTTTCTCGTGCCGCGGCTCAAATATTATAGTTTTATGTTAAAGGTTTTTTATGTGATCGCCAAGGCGCTGTCAGCCCAGCTAACCTGTACGCGGACAGGTCATGTTTAAAATGTAAAATTGGACAATACCTTGGACATATGCATTAGCAAACGACTATCGTTAAATGTACCAATAGTCATATATGTTAAACCATTTTTAAAAAAAAGTCTTGTATCATTTTGTGTGGCTAGATGCGATGATATGAATAGCTCGGTGTGGCACTATTTTGGAGACGTGGCTACTTGTAGAGTGCACTGTAGACTGCATGCAGTACTTTTGTAGCCCTATAAGGCCAACCACTATTGACAATTGTCATACTGCACCTGGGTATAGTGTGATGCCATTTTGGAATGGAAACAACAAGAAGTTATGACTTAGTTTTGCAAGGGTCTGGTCAACTTGATTTCCCGTACAGTATGCTACCTGTTTCCCAGCATCCGCTCAGCGCCGAATCGACTTTTGATCCACGTTGATTCAACGTTACGACGTTGAAACACCGTTGATTGAATGTGATTCGGCGTTGTGTTGCGGTGCTGAGAAGCTCTGCGTGATGGTGCTGTCATGGAAACATACTAATTGGTTGGTACATAGCAAAGGCTGCGCTAGCTCCATGTTTATAGGCTTTTGGCTATTGGAGCGAGAAAATGTTTAGCCTCATTGAACTAAATATGGTATCTTATTCTGTACCAGAGTAATATGATATTACCATGACTTAGTATGTCCGTTTCTGTTTGGACTTGGTGCGTTCACGGCATTGACATAGGCACATTTCTTTTTTTTCTCTGCCTTCATAGATCTTTATGTATGTGTAGGTCAGGTGCTATGCGACGGTATTTACCGTAAAAATTCCAAAGATTGGGACACATAAAATAAGTACAACTAACGATGGAATGACAAACTGTGAAGATCATGATTGGACTGCTCCACTAGGAGCCGTCTGATCTGGATCTGCTCTGTTTGCTCAGACTTACCTGTGTCCCAATATATTGGATTTTACTGGCTTTTAGACAGCGGTTCCCACCTTGTGTATTTTCCAGCGTAGATCTTTACAAGTTCAGCTGATGCTATGCTATATTTAGGCGGAGGGCTGTTTATTTTGCATGTGTTTGGTTTGGTACTTATACCTCGAAGGTATGTTAAACATGTATTTTGTAGCCCTATGTATGTCATCTTGGAAGGTGTTATACTATACTCTGAGGCTCTGTGGACTAATGTGAGAAAGGGCTTGGCTCTCTAATCGCTCAAACATACGTATACATCAAGGGTGTAGCTACCTATACGGCAAATACGCAAGTGCGTATTGAAATTTTGTCAAAATTGACAAAATTTCAAAACGCACCTGCATATTTGCAAGCTGACTATTTATAAATTAGACAAGAGTAATATGATATTACCATGACTTAGTATGTCCGTTTCTGTTTGGACTTGGTGCGTTCACGGCAATGACATAGGCACATTACTTTTTTTGATCTTTATGTATGTGTAGGTCAGGTGCTATGCGACGGTATTTACCGTAAAAATTCCAAAGATTGGGACACATAAAATAAGTACAACTAACGATGGAATGACAAACTGTGAAGATCATGATTGGACTGCTCCACTAGGAGCCGTCTGATCTGGATCTGCTCTGTTTATACTATGGTGTTATACTATACTCTGAGGCTCTGTGGACTAATGTGAGAAAGGGCTTGGCTCTCTAATCGCTCAAATATACGTATACATCAAGGGCGTAGCTACTATACGGCAAATACGCAAGTGCGTATTGAAATTTTGTCAAAATTGACAAAATTTCAAAACGCACCTGCATATTTGCAAGCTGAATATTTATAAATTAGACAAGATTTCAATACCAATTACCAAAGTGGCTGAAATACTAGCTTTCCCTTCAAGAAGTAGAGAATAAAACATGGTTGTGCGTATTATGAAATTGCCCCTAGTTACGCCCCTGTACATAATTTTTCATTAGTTTCTTCGGCAGACACTAAGGTTGAATTGGCACTGAATCAACGTTGTTTCAACGTAATAGCGTTGAATAGACGTTGATTCTGTGCTCGTTAAAAATTGTTTGCCCAGTGGGATATAGTTTTCTACCCTACACTGTAAGTATACTATTTTTCTTTTCTTTTTTTATTTGCCAACAGTCTCGTCAGTTTTCACAGGACGTATCGCATCGGGAGATAACTATACATGTTTTCATGATGTAGTCTTTTAGAGCACTGTTGACGTTAGAGGGGCTGTGCAAGCGTTCATACAGAACGGATGCCTCAGTCTAATGGTTTGTTTTCTCCCGAGGCGATTCGTTTGTTCTTACCGTGTAATATAGTCAATGGGCGCGCGGCGCCGGTCAGCAGATGATCATGAATATGTCATAACGTCGAATCATTGTTGATTTTTTTCTTTTTAACTTACGTGACATCTGGCGAGCGTCAGCGGTCAACTGGTGTACTGGTACCAAGCTGCTAGCAAATGTGTTTGCAGCTTGGTGCCAGCACATCCGTGAACTCTTTCAAGTTCCGCTTACCTATTATGAAATTCCAGCTGTGAGCACATATAAATACTTAAAAGTCTGATAGCTAAAGATACCAATGTCTGTCTTTGGCTGTTGTTGTCGTGTCAATTCTTGTAACATTGTTGCGAGGATTGAGGCAGCAACAATGGCCAGAGATAGACATTGGCGTGTAGTGTTAGGCTGAGTTTGGAATGGGGCGGTGTACTAATTATTTTTAGGTTGGTTTTGGTTAGATATCTGTGGAATGATGTGTTGTGGCCCCTCATTGGAACCGCCAGAGCAGGACGGTCTCTGTGAGGGCTAGCAGCCCTTGTTTTGTTTCTTCTGAGGTCGCCGCTCATTTGTGACTCAGCCTTTTCACTGTCACTACTTGACGATCATAGATTTTGCATCTTATTCCTCACCCCTCACCCTTTTTTTCTGCGATGTGTGCTTTCCTGCATGTGGTTTTTATGTGCTTATATTTGTGTTCCTGTCTGAGGCTCCACGGGGATTTAAATTTGCTTGTTCTGTATCGTATACTTATGCAACTGATGCTGCTTATAAATTGCATAGTTTGAAGCCCCCCACATCCCTTAAACTACTTAGGTTTTTGGTTGACTGTATTACATAAATGGACCCTATAGCAGTCTATAGGATGCGGATAGGCCTACATTACAGTCGTCATAACAAAATTAAGGGTCTTGATTACTTGACGTCTTTCGAATTTTTGATAATTTTGTCCCTGTTGCTCTTAAAATCAGGAGATGTTGAACTGAATCCTGGTCCTGATACTGACAGCGTCTCTTCCTCTTCAAGCATTTCAACCCAGTTTGAAGATATAATAAGAAACAAATTTTCAGTCATCCACTACAACGTGCAAAGTCTATTACCTAAAATTGGAACCATTGAGTCAGAGCTATTTAACTTCGACGTAATTTGCCTGACAGAAACTTACGGTGGCATTTGTGTTTTTGCTAAGAAGGAACTATATTCACGGCGCAGGAATGACCTTGAAATGGCAGACGTAGAATGTATTTGGCTAGAAATTCATAATCGCAACAGAAAGGTTCTTATAGGTACTTTTTACAGACCTCCTAATTCAACTCCTGCTACCCTGACGTCCATTGAAAATTCCATAGGCCTAGCTTTCGACACAGACATAGAGAATATTCTCATTACTGGAGATTTCAATCTTGATATGCTTAAACAAACTTCTAAAAGAAAAGTAAACGACATTTGTCAACAGTTTAACCTTGAACAGCTCATAAATGAACCAACACATTATACAGAATCCTCGTCTTCAATTATTGACTTATTTCTTACAACAAAAAAGGATACTATATTATTAAGCGGTGTTGGAGAGCCCTTCTTGGAACAAAACATAAGATACCAATGTCCTATATACTGTGTATTCAATACTAACAAAACTGTTACATCCTCATATGAAAGGCATATTTGGCTTTATGATAGGGGGGACTACGAAGCTTTTTCTAATGATATTAGGCAAACAAACTGGGATGATATTAAGAGTAATGATATTGATAAATATGCCCAAGACTTAACTAACCATATAACTAAATTAGCTAAGAAGCACATCCCAAACAAACTAATTAAAACCCGTCAATCAGATCCACCCTGGCTTTGCAATAATATAAAGAAACTTATGAGAAAAAGAAAACGCCTCTATGATAAATATAAAAGAACAAAATCTAGTACCGACTTTGAAAGCTATAAGCAAACGCGAAATAAAGTAACCGCAGCTATAAGGAAGGCAAAGGTACTTGAAACTGACAAATTAGCACAGAAACTTAGAAATGATAATATTAACTCGAAAGACTGGTGGAAAACTCTAAAAAATTTCATTAAACCCGGACAAACATCAGCCATTCCGCCGTTAAACAAAGACGATGTCATTTACTCTGACCCTAATGATAAAGCTAATATATTTAATACTTTTTTTACGGAACAAACAATACTAGATGAAACTAATGCCTCTCTACCCTCAGTGATTCCTATCCCGGCCTCTACTCTTAGTTCAGTGTCAACTACACCCTTTGAAGTTGAATCAATATTTAAATCATTAAAAACTGGTAAAGCCGCAGGCCCCGACTGTATAAATAATAGACTCCTGAAAGAAGCTGCCACCGCTCTATCCTTTCCTGTTTGCGACCTTTTTAACTTCTCCCTGGCACAAGGTAAAGTCCCAACTTTATGGAAACAAGCTAATGTAACACCTATTCATAAAAAGAATGACCCGTCGAACTTTTCTAATTACAGACCAATTTCACTTTTAAGTACCATAGGTAAATCACTAGAAAAGATATTACATAAACATGTTTTCAATTTTCTTCAAGCTAACTCTTTGTTAACTAACTTACAGTCTGGATTTGTACCAGCAGACTCAACAGTAAACCAACTTGTCGACATTTACAACACTTTCTGCAAGGCCCTAGATGAGGGAAAAGAAGTTCGTGCCATATTCTGTGACGTCAGTAAGGCTTTTGATAGGGTATGGCACCAAGGTCTTTTGTTCAAACTCAAATCAATTGGTGTCACTGATTCTCTCATAGACTGGTTTGAAGATTACCTGAGTAACAGAAAACAAAGAGTTGTCCTACCTGGTGCAACTTCCAGATGGACAAGCATCAAAGCTGGGGTTCCCCAGGGCTCAATACTTGGCCCACTCTTATTTTTGGTGTACATTAACGATATTGTTGATGACATCGATTCAAGTATAAGGCTTTTTGCGGACGACACTAGTCTCTATATAATAGTAGATAACCCTATTGAAGCAGCAATTCAACTTAATGCAGACCTTGAAAAAGTGCACCAGTGGGCCTCAAAGGTGTTAGTTACATTTAACCCAGCTAAGACAGAATCACTTTTATTTACTCGGAAGCAAAATAGACCATATCATCCACCTGTAAGTATGAACCATAATGTAATAACCGAAGTGACTGACCATAAACATTTAGGTCTAACCTTTACCAGTGATTGTACATGGCATGAACACCTAGACTCCGTTAAGCAAAAAGCATGGTTTCGAATTAATATTATGCGAAAATTAAAATTTACTCTTGATAGGCTGTCCTTACAAACAATATACTTTTCTTTCGTTAGACCTCTGCTGGAGTACGCCGACGTTGTCTGGGACAACTGTACACAGTACGAGGTGTCCGAACTTGAAAAAATACAAAACGAAGCAGCTCGGATTGTGACTGGCGCCACAAAACTGGTATCACTTAATTCACTTATTGCAGAAACTGGTTGGGAAACTCTAGCTAAGCGTAGGAAAAAACACAAACTCCAATTATTTTACAAAATGCAAAATAATTTGTCACCTGATTACCTGTCCTCATTAGTCCCGCCAACTATTGGAAGCACTTCAGCATACCACTTGCGAAATGCTTCAGATATACACCTGATACATGCAAATACACAATTATATTTTAATTCGTTCCTTCCATCAGTTACGCGAGAATGGAATGAACTCCCGCAAGACGTGCGCGATTCGAACAGTTTGGGCACATTTAGATGCAAATTAAATGTCGATATTACTAAACCTCCTGCATATTACAACTCTGGCTCCCGTCTAGGTCAGATTTATCATGCTAGATTGAGAACCCATTGCAGCTCATTAAATGAGCACTTGTTCTCAAAAAATCTAGTGGACAGCCCACTGTGTGTTTGTGGTGAGGTAGAAAACACACACCATTATTTGTTTGATTGTACTCGGTATGGTGATCAAAGACGTGATCTCATAAATGCCGTCTCTCATTACTGCGAACCAACTTTTAATACACTATTATTTGGTAACCCAGCACTTGCGTTAACCCTGAATCAGCATATCTTCACTGCCGTCCAGGACTACTTGATAAACACAAAACGATTCCAAGTTAATTAACCAATATCCAGTACATAGGTGAAATTAGTTGCTTTGTCAGCCGCCTTCTAATAGGTAGACGACTGTACTGATACTGTTTGTGTACTGATTGTACATTATATGGATGATTATTTTGCATAAGTCTCTCTCTCTCTGTCGAGAAGCAACCAAATTCCATTCCCCGTGGAGCCTAAGTTGGGTGGCATTTATATTGGATGCACATACAACACATGTTCAGCCTCATATACTTACTTTACTTGCATTGTACTGTTGTATTGTAACATGAATCTCAAATCACAAATTACTAGTCAATATTTGCTTGCAACAATGGGATACAGATTACAAAAGTCTCACGACTTTTTTCTGAATCCCAGTTTGTATAATTATGATTGGCTGTTGTCAATGTCACTGTCATATGTATATTATACAAATAAAATACTGTTTAAACCAACGACTATCCATCCAGCGATGAAATAAGTATAATGAATGGTCCAGTGCAAGGGCATTGCACCGCTTGCGATGCCTGGTCTTAGAAGTTACTTAAGTAAAATCTGTTAAAGGTGATTAGGTACACCAGATATGCCAAAAGAATCAGAAGAAAAAAAAAATAAGGGATCTAATGACAGTCAGTATATTTCTCTCTTAGATCACACAAGAAAACGGAAGTTTAAACCTGTACTTCGAAAGCTTTATTCTCTGGTTTTAATAAACACAACTCAAACTTCTCAACAAACGGAAATTTTGAAAATTAATCATGGTATTAGGGTAAGGTGTCCTCGGCGCACACACTTAGGCCGTGCTCCCAAAAAGAAGGGATATAAGCGTAAATTAGGGATGCTTTTCCATGCTTCTCCAATAAACATTTGTTGTGAGCCTCTTTAGAACCATCTTGCCTGGACGGTTGTAATGAGGATCACAACATATGTTTTCATTGAGAAAAAAATCTTAGAACTATCTTGAAAAACGCTTTATCTGCAGCTCTTCTGTTGTGTTTCTCGTAACGACTTTCCTCAAGTGGCTCAGCGGTACTGACGCTGTATATATATCACGAATTGTCAGAAGAAAATTAAGTGCGACTTTGCAGGGAGCATGACTTAAACAAGCGCTGGTTTAATACGGACAATATTAGCCAAGCGAAATAAGACTAACTGCAGAGTCAGAATTAACAGCTCTCCTAAGAATAATTCAAACCTCTAAAATATTGCCAGAGATATGAGAATGTCAGTTAACAGTGAACTATAGATCACAGTGACCTAGAAGTAACACGCGGTCAATCACTGTAGCTGAATGTACCATTACACAAAATATAATAGAAGTCAATAAAAGACTTTTAGAAATATTGGCTTAAATCACTGGACCATGAAGAATAGATCACACTGAACTACAACTAGTATCAGGTCACTCATAGTGTTAGCCCACACCCATTACCCAAGTTTATTGCAAATCCGAGTAAACGTGTTAGAAATATCATATGATGCAAAATCACACGACCATGAAATACAGTTAGACTGACAATTAGTATGAGGTCACACACAGTGTTAGACCAAACCACGAACTCGGGTATTATGCAAATCCACGAAATAGTGTAAGAAATATGAGGTTCAGTTACTGGACTATGAATGATAGGTCTCGCTGACTCTCAGCGTAGCTGATATCATTCATATATCAGTCAAAACCATTTAATCAAGTATGATGCAAATCCATTAAATAGTGATAGAAATATAGGGCAAAATCACTGGACCATGAAATACAGGTCACACTGACCTACAATCGTTATTAGGTCACTCACAGAGTTAGCAAAAAAAACAAACAAACAACAACAATCAACCGAATGTTAAGGTTAATCCATGAAAAAGTGTTAGAATTACATGTATGGCGCAAAATCACTTAACAATGCAATATAGTTCATAGTGACCTTCTTTTAGTAGGTCATGGTCCGATATGCATATCTGCTTTCAGGATATCTTCCCAAGACGTATCTATGGAGCACGTTTAAAAACTCTAGCAATTGCGACTCCTTAGAAACTGACCTAAATGAAACAGGCGAATATTTGATGCTATGTTCCATCAACCTTGAAATGTAGGTCATGGGCAGATACGCATCGCTGCTGCCTGTAGAGCTTCCCCAAACGTATCTGTGAAGCAAGATTGAAAACTGTAGCTCTACCTCGGACGTATCTGCAGAGTAAGTTTGAAGAAGCTAGGGGAAGATTAATGGAAAGCAGCGAAGCATATTGGGACATAACCCATATTTCACGGTTGATTAAACATAGAAAACAGGACTAGTGTCTTTCACCTTGCTTCAAAGATACGTCTGGGAAAGATTTGCTGAAAGTAGCGGTTCATATTGGGCCATGATCTTTATTTCACGGTCTCACGGTTGATTGAACATAGAAAAAATCGCCATTTGCGTTTAGCTCAGTTTCCAGGTACATGTATCCAAAACAGCTAGAGTCTTCAAATGTGCTCCATAGATACATCTGGGGAAGTTCTGCTTAAAGAAGCAATGCATATCCTTTCATAATCTATATTTTACAGTTGACTGAACATAGAATAATACTCATCTGTTGCGTTTAGCTCATTTTTTTAAGTAACCGCAAGGGCTAGGGTCTTCAAACTTATTCCGTAAATACGTTTGGGGAAGATCTACTGGAAGCAGTGATGCATATTTGGCAGAAAACTGTATTTTATGGTCTAGTGAGTTTGTCTCATGTCCCGAAGACTTTGTGGTGTATGAACATGATCCTATTTCAATGACTATTCCAGTGACTTCTATTATATTTGGTGTAATGGTACATTCAGATACAGTTATTGGCCTTATGTTACTTGTAGGTCACTGTGATCTATATTTCACTGTTCACTGACATTGTCATATCTCTGGCAATATTTAAGAGGTTTAAACTATTCTTAAGAGAGCCGTTTATTCTGACACTGCAGTTGATCTTATTACACTAGGCTGGTATTGTCCATATTAAACTTGCTCTTGTTAAAGTCAAGCTCCCGAAAAGTCTCGCTTTATTGTCTTCTGACAATGCTTTTTAAAGGGAATGTTCATGCAAATTTGAGCTTTATCGCTGGAGAAGCAAAGAGCAAGAGGCATTGTTCTTCTTAAGCTATATCATTGGAGAATCCGACGACTAGATCCAAAGTTCTCCTGTGTCTTGCCAGGGGAAAAGAAGAGATATCAGCCAAATGACCATGCCGGTTACTAGTGTCCATGCACATATTTAAACTATAATGTTTACCAAAGTTTAACTAGTAACAACAGCTTTCAATCAGAATTACAAACCTAACAGTAACATCTGATATTAAGAGAAAATAAAGAAAGCTTGGGAGGTGGGACAGGGTGAGGGCAGGGCAATCTACTTAAGACAGAGTGGGTGGGTTGAGAGATACAAAATAGGAATAGAACAAGGTGTTGCTGCTGCATTATATGAGCCGCGACACGACAAAACCAACAATGTGGTTGTGCGCCTAGGGCAGACTCAGATCAGCCTGGGCATCCGCCCAGTCTCTTCAGGCTCTTTGCTAAGCGCTTAAAGGGTAGCTAAGAGTTTAAGCTACCTTCATGCGGACAGCGAAGACTCTGATCAGACTGGGCGGATGCCCAGGCTGATCTGAGTCTGCACTGGGCGCACAACCACATTGTTGGTTTTCCCACGGCGCGGCTCATATATGTATCACAAATAAGGAAACGTCACAATACTATCAACTTAAAAAACTTTGGTTAATTTAGTTTATGATAATTTGAAATCAGTTTCTGGTAATTTTCATACAAATAGGTGGGAGGCCCTACCATAAGTTATGAGTTGATGGATGGATCAAGGGCCATAACTTAAGAATAAAGGATCATTACCATTACCATGATGATATTAAATTTACATTCAATGATGATAACAATCAGTTGAACGCTACACGACTTACATCAACTAACTGGAAGGAAGAGTTGTTGCTACAAGTTTTAAACTAATGGACAGATAAAACGTCTCCCCGTACATCACCCAAAGTGCCGATATTATTTCATTTTCGTCCTTTGAGATCAACGGATATATTCTGAGAAATTTTAAATTTTAGATTGGTTTAGACTCTTCTTCTAGATCATCGTCTTTTATATTGTTTGGTCTCTTTATGATACTAGACAGTCTTTGAATCGACTGCCCAATTAAAATTAAGAAATTTAAGAATGTTTTTCTCTGTTTCTTCAACAGAAATTGTCAGGGTCACTGATGAGGCTTTATTAGCCGAAACTAAGTAGTCTGGCCCATGTTTCTTATTCTGAAAGTATTCTCTGCTCTTAAAGGAAGGAACTCTTTAATACTTTATTTTTTCGTCACTGCAGCTGGTGTTGTGCCGTGTGGCGGCCGTAAAACGTCTCCCCGTACATCATCCATAGTGCAGATTTGGTTGGTTGATTTGATGCTTAACGTCCACGGTAAACAACTAAGGTCATGTCGGGACGGTCAGTTAACCTAACCACACTATTCCTGGGCAGGCTTAGACCTCCTAAGCGGTTAACCAGTACTAAGTGCACATACTTTCGCCAGTAACTGACAACTGCCCTTCTTGAATCAGCGGAAGGAGAAACGAAAGTATGTGGCCAGACCGGGATTCGAACCCAGGACCTCTGACTTACGAGTCAGGTGCCCTATCCATAGTGCAGATTTTATTTCATTTTCGTCCGTTGAGATCAGAGGATATATTCTGAGAAATCTGAAATTTTAATTTGGTTTACACTCTTATTCTAGATCATCGTCTCTTACATTATTTGGACTCTTTTTGATACTAGTTAGTGTTTGAATCGACTGCCAATTTAAAATTAAGAAATTTCAGTATGTTTTTCTATAGTTTCGTCACCAGATATTTTCAGGGTCACTGATGAGGCTTTATTAGTCGAAACTACGTAGTCTGGCACATGTTTCTTCTTCTGAACGTATTGTCTGCTCTTAAGGGAACTCTTTAATATTTTAATTGTAATTCTGACAAAAAGGATCCGATCATGACCCCAGTAGTATTTTGTCAACGTCAAATGGTGAGAGTTCTATCAAAATCAGTCGTAAGCTGGAGGAGAGGTTATGGCGACATGATTTTTCCAGATGTACTATTAAAGGGTTGTAATTCTGACAGAAAGGATCTGATATTGACCCTAATAGAATATGACCAATGTGACCAATAAAATCTAATTTCATCTAATTTCTTTCAGCGCAAAAATTCATTATAACTATCCGATTATAAAACCGAATTTCACTGTTACCGACCACAAGAAAGAAGCCTGCAAAGTTTCAGGCTGATTTTGGGAAACTGTAGGATTAGTTGTGCACACAAAATATCTAATGTCTAGAAGAGACAAAACCACAGAAAGCCGAATACTATGTCGCCTAAAAGTGATTGCCGAAATATAGCTTAAGTTTGGACACAAAAAGGAGCCTGAAATCTTATTATGCTACATTTTTTGAGCAGAATAGACACATGCGAAACAAAGAAATACATTTATCATCTGACGTCGCTGTGATGTAAAGGATAACGTCGTGTCATAAAAAGTAAGACCACACGACGTCGTGTAATAACACTTTTGCGCGAACATGTAACGTCATTGATAATGTCCGTGTCAACAATGCATTTCTTATGATAAAATGTCAGTTTTGAAGGTGATAAACTCCCATTTTAAAGGGTCATATGATAAACAGAATCTTAGACTTGTGGTCATTTCATATGGAATTTTTGAAACTCGCCGAAGGCTCGTTTCATAAATTTCATATGAAATGACCACTCGTGTAAGATTCTCTATATACAGCTTACTATGTACGGTTTATAAATTCTTAATTTTTTCGATGGGAGCGAAACTCTTATTTCTCATTGATCGCCCAAGAATTTCTATAGGATTCATAGATAATTTTTGCGAGAAGGGAATACTGATTAACCTTCGTATCCACGGAAACTGGTCTCGGCCGTCTTTGTTTGTACATAAAGAGACAAAAATTTAGAAAAAAAATAGGCAAAAGCAATAATGAACGATGGACCAACATTTCACGGGTCTTTCTGTGAATTTATATCTCATAGTGGCCTGGTTCGATATACGCATATGATCTGACTGATAGTAATATATATGTTTACCATGCATCTGCTGCAAAATTCACCTGATATCTGATGTATGATAACATGATGTGATATCATGTCACTTTAGAACTGAGCTTGCGCCAGTAATATCAGGCGATGCCTTTAGAAGCGATCTCTGAAGACGATTGGCTACATACTGACGCTGGCCGTGATATCAACGTTCGTTTGGTTAATTGACGTCACCGACTTACGTCATAACGCATTTGCGACGTCAGCAATGTCGAACAAAACTGCGTTTGCCGCTCTTTACTCCGTATAATCTTCTAATGATTCATGTGATAAATAGAAAACCATGTAAGTGTATTTGATATCAAGTTTATCAGACTCGACCAGAAACAGGTCGGACTGGCCCGGCAAGCCTCGCCATTCCTACGCTATTTCTGGTCTCGCCTGATAAACTTGATATCAAAAGACACTAACTTGGTATTCTATATATATTGTAAATCCTGTGAACACAGACAACGTTTCAGGTTTCTTGAAAATGTTGAACATCATGCATTGCCCTGTTGTTGAAGTGTGACATTCTATTTTTTTACAAGCTTTGAGGTCAGTCACTTGACGAGACACTCTAGCAGACCGAATGAGTTGAAAAATGTAAACCGTGTAAAATTAAAAAGTAAATACACTTCAGGAACTGACTGAATCAGATCCCAAAACCTATCCCCAACATCAAAGGGAAAGATTGACAAAGACATCCCAACAAACAATAAATTACAAGTGATAAGCCCAGTCAGCAGCTCTTTCCCAAATAGGTGGCAACTCAGCTATCTTTACTGAACTAAATAATGTAGACCAACAGAAGGGTTAAAATGAAAACAAAATAAGTTAAACAGCATCGAACATAAAACAAATGCAACCGCAACGAAAGTACCGCCGGTGTAAGTTGTGGAACGGGAAAAATCGCTATCCATAAATGGAAACTGAACTACATAATTACCAAAGTCTTCACGCTTATTATACATTTTTGTCGGAAACAAATAAATTGATAAAATGTATTACCATATGACGCCGCATCTGAGAGTGTAACAAAGCCATGCATTAAAAACGATAATCCAGTAGTGAATTAAATATGCAAATTACGTCGTAACGTTATGTGTTGACGTCCATAGAAACGTCGCGTTTTCTTATGGCGAAATCGTGACGTTTTAGTGCAAAATTTGCTAATAAAATGCGATTTTAGTGTCATATGATAAATAGAATCTTGCATTCGTGCTCATGTATTATTGAATTTATTAAACTCGTTGGGGAAAACGATAAGATGCTCGGCAGAGCCTCGCATCTTTTTTTTTCCCCAACTCGTTTAATAAATTCAATAATACATGAGCACTCATGTAACATCCTCTATTTAATGTAAATCCAAACAAAAAAAAATGACAGGGCTTCGCTGTCAGAGGTATTAGTTTTGTTTAACTGCATTTCAGGTGGATAACTTCAGTTGACCATGCCTTTAAAGAAAGGATTGTCAGTGTTTTGTATATATAAAATTGCAATTTATGTTTAAGGTCTTGGTAAAGTTTGCACCACAGATGAGGAGTGTTCCCCACCTGATATGGTGTGTATAAATGACGAATGTAAATGCTATCCGGGACGAAGCTACAACTACACAACAAAGAGCTGCGAGAGTGGTGAGTACACATGTATATGTATATATATTATCTATACTGAACAAAAATAAAAACTTGACGGTTTTTATTTCTTAATTCCGACCAAGCTAGCAAATTTATAATGTATATATGGATTTTTTCGAGTTCTTGGGGAGACGTCTGATTATTTAAGTCATAAAAAATTATTGGTAATTTTTTGTCCTGCCCGGAGTTATCTAACTTAATCCTCATTTCATAATTTAGAACAGAACTTTAATTTGCACATGCGCAGATGGCAGTTATCTTGTACGCAATAAACAATAGTTCCAGTACGCACAGAAAACACTTTAAACGCTTATGTTCATTGTAATCACAACCTGAAAATAAAGTTTGAAGTTTCAAAACTTTCAGTTTATCTACCTTTGAATTAAACATATAGAGATTTTTGAGATGCCATATCTTCCATACCAATGCATATTTCTTGTTATTTTCTTCGAGATTTGTTTGACTGTCTTACAACCTCAATGTCTTTATTACTGAATTTGTTTGAAAGCCATTTCTTAAACTGCCATAAAGACTTTAATGTGTAATGGGAATTCCATTGAAACTGAATTTCTGACATCATAATGGTTTGGACTGAGGTTTTTCGTCTGGTCCTCACGACCTCGTACTCGACCGTGCATCGGCATAATTTTAGCTTGTGAGTCCATACAGATTGGATTTAATGATGGAAAGGCATTGCCAACAGAAATAATATCAGTGAAGCAGACTTTAACAATTTTAAATTCGGTAATTGTTTGGTTTTGAGCATAGAAAACAGAAAAATACCACTGTGACGGTTACAATAGCCTCAATTTTGCTGTATCTAAAGAATCTTAAATTTTGTGTGACTATGATATTACAGAATGATAACTTTTTCTTAAATTAAAAGAATTTTTATGTTTTTCTTTTCCCGACTACCGCAGGATGCAAAATAGCGACTGTTAAGTTTGTTTTTATTTTTGCTAAGTATATAATACTAAATAAACGAAGTAACGCATAAACTGCAAAATTGGTGGCATTTTCAAGCGTAATTTCTATACTGGTTCTTTCGCATATTGCTATCATTGATAATTTCGGTTAGCGTGTGTTTTAGTTTCACGTAGATTTAAAGAATTTGGGAATTAAATTCGTCTTTCATTTTAAATTCTCCCAAGTATTTTTCTAGAAACTTCGACTATTGGTCGATTTTTTTTTTTGTCAACAATGGGTGCGTTCGAGTGAAATTATCGTGTACTCGAATACACGTTTGAAATTAATCCGGTCGTTTCGGTTCTGCGTCGTTATATCGGCGCGCTGCTTAGCAAGTCCAAATTTAGCAGGTTCTAATGCAAAAATCCGACCCATGAACGTACGTCATTCCCCATAAATAACGATTTATTTTTGTATTTTTGCTTATATGTCTAAACGGATGAAGAACTAAATGGTCATAGTCCCGACGGCCCTGGCTCGAAACGACCCATTTTCTTCCAGAACGATAGTCAATACGAGTAGCCAATCGAACTCACCCATTGACGCACATGGTCTTTCGAAAAGTTGGACGGACACACGGCGCCAAGTGTGTGCGGCTATGGTTACGTACCGCTGAGCCACTTGGGGAACGTCGTTAGGAGAATTCAAACTGAACTGAACTTTCGAAAAGACAAAAATTAAAAATAACTAAGGTTACCACACATGTGCCAGGTAAGAAAGGGCATTTTTTCCAGCGAAGCAGACAAATCAATTTCAATGATTCAACGAGGCTAAATAAGCCTTTAGTCTTCAGAGGGCTTGAATATTTTCCCCCAAAACGTTCCAGGACCCAATTTTTCCAGAAAAAAAAATACCCAGGACAGGTCACATAACCAAGATGGCAAACATTTTATTTTATTTATTATGGTAAAAAATTTCAAAAATCTTCTCCCCCAGAACCACGCCGGGCCGCGTAGCGCAATCGGTAGGGCACCTGACTCATAAGTCAGAGGTCCTGGGTTCGAAACCCGGTCTGGCCACATACTTTCGTTTCTCCTTCCGCTGATTCAAGAAGGGCAGTTGTCAGTTACTGGCGAAAGTATGTGCACTTGGTCCTGGTTAACCGCTTAGGAGGTCTAAGCCTGCCCAGGAATAGTGTGGTTAGGTTAATTGACCGTCCCGACATGACCTTAGCTGTTTACCGTGGACGTTAAGCATCAAATCAACCAATTCTCCCCCAGAACCACAAATCCTATGATCTTGAAACTTAGCATGTCGCATCAAGGACTCAAAAGTTCAACAAAATTTATATAAATGATGACCCTGGGATGACCTTGATCTGTTTTACGGCAAGGTCAACTTTTGAGTCACTTAGGTTTTTCTATAGGAAAAAGTGAAAAAAGTTTTTTTTTTTTTAGAAACAATGCCGTCTGCTACCTGAAAGTTTGTAGATGCAGACAACTAATTAGGTAAATGAAGCTTTAGTGAGTATTCATGGTAAAGGTCATATCTTCACCTGGGCCATTTACATTGAAAAATTAAAACTCGCTTTTTTTATATATAAATTTGACCATCATGAAATATTTCCGCGCTTGCGCGGGCTCTTTTCTAGTATATTATATATTTCGTATGTGGTGGATAGACAGTTGTCAACTATTAAGATATATAAAGGCAAATGCACAATATGTATTTGAACCTAGCTCTCAATATATCTGACCTAGGTTTGAAATATTGTTTTTCTTTTCATCGAGCTTTACGAAACATGGTTCTAAATGGTTAAAACCTAGAAGTAAAATTTGTACACTATGAAGATCTGAAATAGGGTTGAAACTCAAACAGTAGGTTTGAAACTCTTAGTTTTTATCAAATGTACATGTAGTTGTTTAGCGACACACAAAGAAATGAAACTCTGATAACGTATAAAAGCAAAGTCCTGATATTTTTAGTTCATCTGAGCCGAATGCTCCACGGGAGCTTAAAGGATAGGCAGGCTTTGTCGTCCGTCGTCGTCCGTCTTCCATCCATCCACAATTTTAAACGACTTCCTCCCTGAAAAAACCTGACCGATCGGATTGTAACCAAATTTTAAATAGAGTCTCCAGGGCTTGCGAGATCGAAGTGTTTTGCAAACGGTCTGGTTCACAAGACCGACATGGATGGCCGACACGCCCATATATGGTAAACGTAAACAAAGATAAGCAAAGATCAGGGGCCGTATTCATAAAACGACTTAAGTGGTTGCTATGCTGTTGCTAAGGCTAAATTTCTTTGAAGGAGATTCCCTACAACTATGAAATTTGCTCTGGAGGAACAGTCTTTGTAAGACTGTTCCTCCAGAGCAAATTTCATAGTTGTAGAGAATCTCCTTTATAGATATTTAGCCTTAGCAACCGCATAGCAACGACTTAAGTGGCTTTATGAATACGGCCCCAGGAATTAATACAATCAAATCCCACATCCCGCTCTCAAAACCAAAAAGGGGAAGAGGAACAAACAGAAAAAATGAGCCGCGACACGAGAAAACCAACAATTCGGTTGTGCGCCCAGCACAGACTCAGACCAGTCTGGGCATCCGCTCAGTCTGATCAGAATCTTTGCTATGCGCTTTACGGGTAGCTAAGGGTCTAAGCTACTTCCATGCGGACAGCGAAGACTCTGATCAGACTGGGCGGATGCCCAGGCTGATCTGAGTCTGCGCTGGGCGCACAACCACATTGTTGGTTTTGTCGTGTCACGGCTCAAATGACAATAGCTCACGAAAGACACAAACGCCGTCTTCGTCCTTTGTTGCTCGTCCATACGGCCACAATTTCAAACGACTTCTTCTCTGAAACCACTGGGCAAATAGTAATCAAATTCCAAGTAGAGCCTCCAGGGCTCGCGGGACCAATGTTTTGTTCAAATGGTCCGTGTCACATGACCAACATGGCCACCACGCCCATATATTGTAACAGTAAAAAGATAGGCAATGACCAGGAATTAATACATTCAAATCCCACACCCCGCTCTGGAAACCAAAGGGAAAGAAGCCCTCACAAAGAATAAATGTTGAAAGCTTATTAAAGACACACACACGGTAAACCGAATGAGCACAGCTCTTTCCAAAAAAAAAAAAAAGGTCATTCAGCTACCCTAATTAGAAACAGCAACAATATATTTTTTACCTATTCTTTTTTTTTACTTTAAATTAAAACACAAAACAGAAAGCAGAATGGGCAGCTATTCAGGTGACCAGACTGTTAGAGACCATAAATAATCGGACAAAAATCTTCTTCAGAATCAGTTGACCAATGGCTTTTAAACTTGGTACATTTGAGTACTCAATTACTACCAAGATTGTTAAAATAATAATACTGATTTGACCTTGACTTTTCTACGGCACGGTCAAATTTACTTTCTGGTGCTTTTATATGGGAAACTGCGGGAACATAGGGGCTCATGGAACTTGTAGAAGATTTTATGCAAAAGTTGGTATATACAGTTAATTATATGAGTACATGAAATAAGAGGTCAAGATCATTTTTTGACCTTTAACAGATGTCTGTCAAATTTTGTCAGTTTGAAAAATCGCCTCAAAGCCACTCGGCCAATGTAACCAAATTTAATATAGAGCCGCCAGGGGTTGAGCAAAAGTGTGATCGAACGGTTCAGGTCACGTTGCCAATGGGGCAGCTATGCCCATATATGGTAAAACCTTTAAAAATCTTAGTATGTGGCATCGGGTACTCAGGTACTACCAAGACTTTTCAGATGATGACCTTGGGTTGACCTTGACCTTTTCTTTGGAAAGGTGAAATTTGGTTTCTGGGGTTTAACATGGGAAAATGCTAGAACATAAAAGTTTATGGAAAATAAGCATTCAAAATCTTCTGCACTGGAACCAAATATTGACGACCATGAAAACGTGTATATAGCATTTAGCACTGGATTTCTGTCGAATAATTTCAAATGATGACCTTAGAGTAACCTTGACCTTTTTACAGCAACGTTAATTTTTCTTCCTGGCGCGTCTGTGTAAAAAAATACTGTTTAAAAGTACAGGATATCCAATCACCTAATCTGAATACTTGAAATTTTCTGAATACCAGAGGTCAAGGCCATTCTTTTACCATGGTCACTAATATTTCAACAGTTTCATATGTCTCAGCCAAACGAAGCAACTGCGCTGATTGATGGAACCTCCATGAGTCAGTTTGTCGAAGGGTTCTCACAAGATCAAGTTGTCCATTATGCTATATGCGAATATATGGCAAAAACTTTTAAAATTTTTCTTGCAAATGACTAACAACATTGATACTGATTGCAGCATTTGAGATTCATATACTATCAGGTTTGTTCAAATGATGACCCTAGTTTGACCTTTAACCTTTTCGCTCAGATGAGCAATTCAGTGCCCCATAGCCCTTCTGTTTCATATATTTTGTTTGGGGCGAAAGGCATACCTTCGTTTTCAGCATTTTGGAAATGGGGACGGGTCTGAAAAAATATGACCGAAATAAAGAAAAATTGAGAAACTCTAATAACGTTTTATAAATATGGCCCAGAGCATTCGCCCAGTCTGATCAGAGCCTTCGCAGTCCGCATGGAGGTGGCTTAGACCCATAGCTATCCTTTAAGCGCTTAGCGAAGAGTCTGGTCAGACTTGGCGGATGACCAGGCTGATCTGAGTTTGCTCTGGACGCACGACCACTTTGTTGGTTTTCTCGTGTCGCGGCTCAATTATTAAAGTATCCGTCACCGTGTTTTGGCAGTGCTCCACAGCTCCCTAAATGAAGACTTTGTCCCAAGCTTCTTAAAAGTAATTGCTCGTGCTCCCCTGCTCCCTGAAAATAAATGACCTTTCTTCCCAGCTCCCCCAATATCTGGGTGGGTCTCATAAATTATCTACATCTTTATTTTCCTTCACACTTGCAAACTTCACAATTTTATTTCCCTTCACACTTGCAAATTCACAATTTTATTTCCCTTCACACTTGCAAATTCACAATTTTATTTCCCTTCACACTTGCAAATTCACAAATTTTATTTCCCTAATCTGTGTATTTAGGGTATTTTGCATTTAGGCCTACCAATAAAGCGCCAAAAAATAACCCAAACAAAAATGAGCCACGACACGAGAAAACCAACAATGTGGTTGTGCGCTCAGCGCAGACTCAGATCAGCCTGGGCATCCGCCCAGTCTGATCAGAGTCTTCGCTGTCCGCATGGAGGTAGCTTAGACCCTTAGCTACCCTTTGAGTACTTAACAAAGAGTCTGATCAAACTGGGCGGATGCCAAGACTGATCGGAGTCTGCGCTGGGCGCACAACCATATTGTTGGATTTGTCGTGTCGCGGCTCAAATAGTTATATTAAATTTGCAAACAGTATTGATCCAGATGAGGCGGCTCATGACGAGCCACTTCATCTGGCTATACACTTTTTACCTTCTGTCTCTGAATTCTTATATAACATATTATGAATTTTTACAGACGTAAATCTTGTCTTCGGCTTTTTTGTCTCGTTAACGATTAACTTTTTGCTTAATCCCATTTTTTAGGATGCTATGCCTACGGAGCAACTTATCAGGAGTATCCTGGGACTAATCCGTCTGTAGCGTGTTCTTTATCTGCCGGGCTTGCAACCCCTGAAGTTTGTCGTGCCTCTTGTTCTGGCAAAGAGGACTGTCTGATGGCTTTCTCCGATACTTATGGTGGTTGTCGCCTGTACTCTTGTGTACCAACTGGTTATCCCAGTAACTGGAATGTGGGACCTGTAGTTACAACGTATTTTAGAAATTGTGAAGAAACCAAAGGTAAACCAAAAAAGACATCACGTGAAGACGATCTTACGCTATGCGCGTACTGTTAATACTAAGATAAGTCTGCGCATCCGCTCAGGCTGACCAGAATCTTTGATATTCACTTTGTTGATTCTTCGGGATTCATATTGTAAAACACTTTTGTTTGGCGATTACTGAATATTGGCGATATTGGCGGTTAAGCCAAAAAGTGCTAAAATATAAGTCCACCAATATTCAAATTTTGTTACATTTACATACGCACAAGTAATATATGCCCTTTACTACTCGCACAGCATAACATAGGTTCAGATAAAAATTGATTTTTCTACACAGTTCCATTAAACTATACACTGTGGCATACCATTAGAATCGCCTCAATGAGGCAATTCTAATAGATGTCACAATGTATAGTTTAACAGCAAAGTAAGAAAAGTTGTCATAAATTTACATCAAATTTTCTTTACTATCTGAAGCCCACGGGTGGTAAACATTGGAACGAGCTCCAAAAGGAGGTATCGGTATTTTGTTCCAACGGCACATCCGGGAATGTTAGAGATCGCTCCAAAGGACAAAAACGGGTAAACAAAGGTAAGTGTCAGTGGCTTTTATGAAAAAATTCGAAGTATTAAGCGACAGATGGTTAATTATCGCGATGTTGTTGCGTGTAGAAATAGTTTCTCTGTGTGTGTGGTCCAAAAATTCGGTTGAAATCGAAATAGATTCCACATGAATCCCACAACCGAGTCGAACACGAAGTTGGTTTTCCCCCAGCTTTTTGTCAACAAAGAGACCTCTGTGCATAATTTATCGTTCTACACTAAAAATACAGGCCTGGTACGCTAGTCCTGGTTGAACAAGCACTCTATATCACCTCTCAGGTCAAAAAAGGCAATCATGAGAATTATTTAAACAAATGATGGAGAAAATACGATTGGAGATCGTTCCAGCGGCCGGAGCTCGCTCCAAACTGAGTGAGATCGTTCCCAGGGCTATCTTTTATGATTTAATAAAATCAACAAATAGCAGATTACTCCGCTCTTGAGTACTTCTTATTTTGTGATTTTTGTTTGTAGACAATCCCTAGCCACTTGATGTCTTCCAGAGGCTGCCTTATTTCATTATGACTTTGACTCTCTCGGTTTTCTTTTGAATATTTTTATATCCAATAACCGAAAATAATGCATTCATTTTTCAACTGTATTAAGAAAGTTCGTTCCACATTTCAACTAGATGATGAAAATCTGCCATGACCCGGCCTGTTGTTTCCTGTGATACTTAACTGCATGGTATAGTAGTGTCTAGCATCGATTGCCATCAAAATTTTGTAGTTTCTTTGTGTACTGCCCGATAAATGATCCTTTAAAACTGATGATTTCGTACTATTGTGACAGTTATATTTTAATCGCTCTTTTCAGCCTTGCTTTTTATATGTGCCCCAAATTTCTATATAAATTGAGTAGAAAGTCTATCGAATTTTTTCTCAACCAACAGTTAATGCTAAGAAATTTGGGGCACATATAAAAAGCAAGGCTGAAAAGAACGATTAAAATATAACTGTCACAATAGTACGAAATCATCAGTTTTAAAGGATCGTTTATCGGGCAGTACACAAAGAAACTACAAACTTTTGATGGCAATCGATGCTAGACACTACTATACCATGCAATTAAGTATCACAGGAAACAACAGGCCGGGTCATGGCAGATTTTCATCATCTAGTTGAAATGTGGAACGAACTTTCTTAATACAGTTGAAAAATGAATGCATTATTTTCGGTTATTGGATATAAAAATATTCAAAAGAAAACCGAGAGAGTCAAAGTCATAATGAAATAAAGCAGCCTCTGGAAGACATCAAGTGACTAGGGATTGTCTACAAACAAAAATCACAAAATAAGAAGTACTCAAGAGCGGAGTAATCTGCTATTTGTTGATTTTATTAAATCATAAAAGATAGCCCTGGGAACGATCTCATTCAGTTTGGAGCGAGCTCCGGCCGCTGGAACGATCTCCAATCGTATTTTCTCCATCATTTGTTTAAATAATTCTCATGATTGCCTTTTTTGACCTGAGAGGTGATATAGAGTGCTTGTTCAACCAGGACTAGCGTACCAGGCCTGTATTTTTAGTGTAAAACGATAAATTATGCACAGAGGTCTCTTTGTTGACAAAAAGCTGGGGGAAAACCAACTTCGTGTTCGACTCGGTTGTGGGATTCATGTGGAAACTATTTCGATTTCAACCGAATTTTCGGACCACACACACAGAGAAACTATTTCTACACGCAACAACATCGCGATAATTAACCATCTGTCGCTTAATACTTCGAATTTTTTCATAATAGCCACTGACACTTACCTTTGTTTACCCGTTTTTGTCCTTTGGAGCGATCTCTAACGTTCCCGGATGTGCCGTTGGAACAAAATACCGATACCTCCTTTTGGAGCTCGTTCCAATGTTTACCACCCGTGAAGCCATGGTATATCATAAATGCCAGAAGTAATCTGCGCCCTTTGCATTTTCATCATACCGCAAAATTTTGATACCGCCGATATTAAGTGTTTTGCAGTAGTTTTTTTTATTTGCGAAAGGAAAGATTCTGATCAGACTGCACGGATGCGCAGGCTGACATCAGTCTTCACTGTTCGCGCATGTCTTAGGTCATTTTTCACGTGACACCGCCAAAAAATATTTTGCCAAAACTTCTCCTATGGTCGTAGAACATCTTTAGCTTGGAAATGAAATATATCTGTACCAAATTTAGTGCGATTGATGCGCATGTCTGTATTTAACTTCTTCAGTGTCGCTAAACCCACAACGTTTAATTTGCTTCACTAAGAGAACTTTTCTTCCTATAGTAGACTCATTATTTTTGGAAAGGTTTCGACGCCAAGGGAGCAAAGGAAGTCAGAAGAAGTTGTCTCTTTCTAAAAAGATGGTGGAGAAACATGGAGTTCGACCAATTGACTGTTAGAAATAATCACCTAAGCGGCGTGCCCTGTCAAGTTCTATGGACTGAAGTAACGTTGGGCTGATATACATGTACAATCGGCAAAACTCTTATGATTCCGGTATCCTTCGGCAAACCTCGTATGATTCCGATATCCTTCGGCAACACTCGCATGATTCCGGTATACTTCGGCAAATCTCGTATGATTCCGGTATCCTTTGGTAAACATCGTATGCTTCCGGTATCCTTCGGCAAACATCGTATGTTTGCAGTATCCTTCATGATAAAGAATATACCGGAAATATACGAGATTTGCCGATTGGAAGACCCCTATCAGGCTAAGAACATGCGCATTATTGTTCGCATCAACGAAACACCTATATAGCGAAATAAAACGCGAAACTCAGGCCCGGATCCAGACCATCACATACTGGTGGGGCTCTGGATAACTGGTGGGGCTGGGAGGTGCCAAAATGTATGTGTCTGGGGGAGGGGGCTTGATAATTTGACATATTTATGGTTCAATTTCAAGTAATTTTTATATATATTTTTTTCCTTGAAATATATGTTTTGACATCTCATTAGAATCGCCTCCCCGAGGCTAACTGTCATCAGATACTTCTTTTTATCTGGAGGCCTACATATTATACATAACACAGAGGTCAAATGGCGGGGTTGCAGCCCCAAAGCCCACCCCTGGATCCGGGGCTGAAACTCTTCACAGTACGGGAAGAGCACACGAAATTCCGAGCAGACTTTGCGCAAGCTGGTCCTAATATACTTTCGGGAGAAGCAACTCACCCAAGTTCTACTGATGGACGGCCATGTGGTTTTTCCCCGGGAGCTCCAGTTTTCCAAGAGCGAAATATTCTTGAAAGGGTCGTTAAACCCATATAAAATCAGCATTTTCATTTTATTCACTTCTTACTCGGGGCCGTCACATAAAGCAGTTTGCTCCTATATAAGAAACTCTTTTCTTTAAAAGAAGACCCCGTTTAGGAAGGGCTACTTTTGTCTGGGAAGCGAACAGCTAGCCACTGAAAGATGGTTCTGTTTGTAAGAATGGCTGAAGAAAAAACAACAACAAAATTTCGAGATTTACCTATTCACTTAAAACTTACATGACTAACATGACGTCGACACCATTCTAAGCCACAGGGACTTCTATGGGCGCATTTCTACGTTGCTTTTCCAGTCTGGCTTCATATCTGTCATATAATACGCAGCTTTGACACAGTTTTGAATTTGAAGGAGTGATCATTGCAGTAGTTGTCAAGGCGACTCTTGACAGTGTTCATTGAGGGTGCTCTAATAATATGAGCCGCGACACGAGAAAACCAACAATGTGGTTGTGCGCCCTGCACAGACTCAGATCAGCCTGGGCATCCTACCAGTCTGATCAGACTATTCGCTAAGCGCTTATAGGGTAGCTAAGGGTCTGAGCTACCTTCATGCGGACAGCGCAGACTCTGATCAGACTGGGCGGATGCCCAGGTTGATCTGAGTCTGCGCTGGGCGCACAACCACATTGTTGGTTTTGTCGTGTCGCGGCTCATATTATCTGGGAGTGAATTCCACTGTCAGACCAGTCTAACTTTGCTGTTAAACTAAACATTGTGGCATGTATTAGAATGGCTCATTGAGACGATTGTAATGAGATGCCACAAATTATAGTTTAATAAAACTGTGTAACACGTTGCGAGAAATAATTTGCTCTGACATTGAGACGAGTTCCTAATTTGAATAGTTTCAGTAAAATTTTCTGATTCAAATATCTTATCAAAGGAACACCAAACCCTAACCCTTTTCTAGAGCAGTGGACTTGTCCATCCATATCATTTGGACGCGTCCATTTCTAGTAAGAGGGATTTCTGGTGCATGTTTTCATCTGTTTTGTATTTTGCAAGCGAACAATATAGACACTGATCAAACGCTGCGTTTTTTTGCGTCTGAACTGGGTCTGCACTGTTTGCATATCTCCTTAAAACTGGTTGGCAGACTTGAAAGGGAGGACACCTTGCACTAGTTGCTATGAAAATAGAGAAATATCAGCATCTACATCTGCACGGGTATACAATGCCTAAATTGTGCAATACTGAATCTCTCAAACAATTTAATTCATTGTACTAACTCTTCCAAGACTAGAAACTCGTTTGGGGGACGTATACAAACAGTGCAGATCCAGTTCAGACGCCACAGCACGCGGCGAATGATCAGAGTCTACACCGTTTGCTTACAGGAATTTCTATGCTAAATACAATACAAATGAAAACATCCACCTAGCGATAGAAATGGACTCACCCAAGCGATAAGGATAGACATGTCCACTGGCCAAAACAGGGTTAATAAAGCATTACATCACACTTGCCAGAAAACGCAAAACTTTTGGAAAAGAGTGATCGCCCTTTACAACGACTGCGTTTCTTCCCAAACAGCTGGAGTCAAATTGAATTTACCATAATGTAAAGAATTACAAATTTTGAACAATAAACCATTCCGTCCTTGCATATCAAAATGACGTTTTAATTGTTTTATTGTGACGAATGCCGTTATACTGATAAGGGTGGAATAAAATAGTCATATATCACGATTTGTCCATTTGTGCGGAAGTTAATCCTCTTGCTAAAGCTCGTGGATTATCTCTCCGGATAAAACCATGGTATAACTACTACACTTTTGGCTGTGTCTCCTTTCAGAATGTCAGCTAGGGCAATACTATGATGAAATTGCTAAAATATGCGACGACTGTGATGCCGGATCTTTCTCAAATACAACAACCACCACCGCTTGCACACCGTGTTCCGCAGGACAGCATCAGCCCCAGGAAGGACAGTCGGACTGTATGCAGTGTCCGGCTCATACAGTATCTGGTACAGGTCAGAGTAATTGTAGTGAATGCCCAAAAGGAAAACAACCAAACGATAATCAATCCAACTGTATCAACTGCCCGGCTGGGTCGTTCTCATCTATGGGAAACTGCTCTGACTGTGCCTTTAACATGGTTTCTGCTGAAGGCTCCGCTGAATGCCAGGCATGTGCCCCAGGAACAGCACCAAATCAGAACCAGTCAGAATGTATTAAGTGCGATCCCGGATCCTTTTCGGCAGGAGGACAGGCTTCTTGCACTCAGTGTGGCCCTGGTTTCTTTTCATCAGAGCCCGCACAAGGCAGTTGTAGTGTTTGTGCAGGAGGGACAATTCCTAACGCACAACAAACAGGATGTGATGCCTGCAGTCCTGGCTTTTATTCCACTCCTGCCAGTGTAAATTGTTCTTCGTGTTCCCCTAACCTGTATTCAACCGCAGGACAGTCAAGTTGCTCGCCATGTCCAGACGGGAAGGTGCCTAATTCTGCTCATTCGGGCTGCGTAGAATGCCCCGCCGGTACATACGCAAAATCCGGATCAGAAACCTGTGCTAAATGTCTTCCGACTACATATTCAACAGCGGGGAAGTCTACATGTGTGAGGTGTGATCCTGGAAAGGAACCAAATGAAAATCAGACTGGTTGTATTGCATGTTTACCCGGAACTTACTCAAGTTCTGGAATAGAATGTGATGAATGCCCGCCCGGAGCTGTTGCCAAGACAGGACAGCCTCATTGTTCTTTCTGTGCCGAAGGTATGGTACCTAACAACAATAAATCTACCTGTGTAAATTGTCCAGCGGGCGAGTTTGCTAAAGTTGGGATGGCAGCATGTGAACCTTGTGACACTGGCGAATTTTCCAGCGAAGGTCAAGGTAATTGTAGTTATTGTAATGCTGGGATGGTTCCTAATGACCAACAGTCAGGTTGTGTTTCTTGTAAAGCTGGTACCTACGCAGAAAGTGGAGATCCAGCCTGCAGTCCATGCGTAAATGGTACGTATTCAACGGAAGGGCAAGTTTCATGTCAGCCATGTGACGCTGGTTTCCACCCCAATTCGAACAAATCAGGATGCGATCCATGTAAACCGGGAACCAGGTCGGCAAGTGGAGACGCGTGCTGTATGCCATGCGAACACGGTTTATATTCCCCTGGAGGACAAGCTAATTGTGAAAAGTGTGAATCTGGTAGCATAGTCAACGCCGAAAAATCTGGTTGTGTTTTGTGCCCGGCGGGAACATACGCCAGCCTTGGGGATACCACCTGTACTGAATGTGAGCAGGATTTGATTTCGTCAGCTGGAACAGAGTGTACAGAGTGTCCTGACGGCTTCATGGCCAGCCGGGACAAGACAAAATGTAAGTTTCTACTGAATCCTTAAGGGACATGAACAGTCAATGTTTTCTGAGAACCTTACGGACACAAGGTATTATTATAAGTACCTTTCATGGGCATGAATAGAAATATCCATCACGAGGGCCAATGTTTGGAATCAGGATGCTTCTTTATGTTAATGTCCGACATGGCATAAACTTGCGTAATTTTGGCGTCTTCTTGACGTCATTTCAGTTCAGTTCAGTTCAATTCTCTTATCGACGTTACCCAAGTGGCTCAACGGTCGTCATCATCTGAAAAACCAATGTCACTTGACGACGCAGGTGCATGACGTCCCATACAATGCAAACGTACCTTTACCAGTTTTAGTGCGCCCGATGCGCGTTGCTGCATTTATCCACTGGGCACAGGAGGTTGAATCAACCTTGATTCAACCTTGATTCAACATCATGACGTTGAATCAAGTTTGATTCAACCTTCTGTGCCTGCTGGGTTATATCTTCTTCAGCGTCGCTAAATCCCAAAATTAGAAAGAAAAAATGTGATAAGTATGCCAACCAATGCATTTACTTTGCGTGATATTTATGCGCTCCTGGGTGAGATAACATTGGTTAAATAAGAATTGTCGGTAAAGAGGGAACTCGCGGATATCCTAATTTGATGCGCAAGAACTTCTCAATACAGTACAGTATCTTATTTCTCTTTAATAAGCAAGATAAATGTAAGGGGTATTCTTTCAGAGGAAGCAAATCTAGCATTTTGCCTCCCCTCTTAGTAGGGATCTACTCTTAAAGGAGGGGCAAATTCTTTCCTTTAAAGTACACCCCGTTTCAACGAGCTACCTTATCCAGAGAAACAAACAGGAGTTTTGGCTGATAAATAAACATTATTGTCTGAAAAGAGGCAGGGGGCGTTTATTAGAGCATTGGTGTGTATCAAGATTAATACGGCATATTTTCTTGCACAACAGATAGTATATCTGGGAGTTTCATCTGTACCGATAGTTCTTAATTTGAGCCGCGTCACGAGAAAACTAACCAAGTGGTTGTGCGCCCAGCGCACACTCAGGTCAGCCTGGGCATCCGCCTAGTCTGATCAGAGTCTTCGCCGTCCGTATGTAGGTACCTTAGACCCTTAGCTACCCTTTAAGTGCTTAGCGAAGAGTCTGATCAGACTGGGGGATGTCCAGGCTGATCTGAGTCTGCGCTGGGCGCACAACCACTTTGATGGTTTTCTCGTGTCGCGGCTCATTTATCCATGGTATCTCAACAATGACCGGCAAACAATCACGCGAACATCACGTGTAGTCAATATATTGGTAGTAAAGGCCACGTACTTACGTCGTCAAGTGACGTTGGTTGTCGAAAAAAAGAAAATGACGTCAGTGTAAGCCACGCCCGACGTTAAAACGTAAAGAATAGATAACGTAGGTTTCGTCCCAATTAAATTATCACACAGTGCGTCTTTTAACACAATAGAAAATTTTCGTATTTGCTAATGTCATTGACAGTATACTGCCTAGTTTTGTGACGTTTTGCTGGCCATCAGTTAGACTCTCGGAATTGTCCTAAAATCTCACGTTGTCTGGAGCTCTGCTGAACTGTTATGAAACTTATTTAAACCGTTTAAACTGTTATTCGTGGGAGTAGCGTCTCTTCTTCACTATTAAAATTGGCAGAAAATGTACGTATATCTGTTACATTGAAGAATATTGGGAGAAGAATGCACGTGCGGACGAAAATGTTGGCAGTATTGGAAGGAAAAGCATATTTTGTTTCAATACAATACAATACAATACAACAAAACACAACACAACGCAATACAATCTTGATTACTCTCTGGCATTATAGCAAGTCAATCATATTACATATACTAACATAAATGATGTTGAAACTCAGCAATATTTAGTGTTTGAATCGAAATAGTTCATATCTAGCAGAGAATTGTTTAAAAGTAATTCACAGTGTGTCGGTCAGTTGTAAGTGGACACATCACTCGCGCTCCGCACTCGCGATATGGTCTACTTTACAACTGATCTCAAAAAAATAGTGAATTTTTACTCAAACTTCAATGGTAGAGCTAATTTATTTCTTAGTAAGAAACCTCTATTCAACGCTATGATGATGCATTTTTATCGAGTTTTACAAGTTTAATGTCAACCCAACATATCCCTTTCCAAGTTTTGAAGTTTTCCTTCAGTTACTAGCAGAGTTTTTATACCCCGCCACACAATGTGGCGGGTATTATGATATACCTTCCGGTGTCCATGCGTCCGTCCATCCGCTCTTACCAGACCTACATTGTGGGGTGTTTTGTATAGAATATGGTGCCTTGTGGGGTGATTCTGCATTGTGGGATGCACCCCATGATGAATGTATTTCATTCGCTTGCAAATAAGCTAAAATGACTAAATTTCAAATATTGGGGGTACAACCCCCAGAATGTGTACAGACTCATTTGTCCATTGTTGGACATGTCCGTCCGATAAATTTTATGGGGTGCACCCCACATTGTTCTCCCCCCTTATGGACAAAACTTATAAATCATGCAGGTTTAATCCACGTTAAAGGTACCCCACAAAGCTTATTTCTACACACCTAAATTATAACTATATAGGGGGTGTAAGTTTTCAACAAATGGACACTTCCAAAAAAATTTCGGGATGCACACATTGTGGGTTGCAAAAGACGCTCTGGGGTGCAATTTGCAGCCCATAGTGCCAATTCCGGGGTGCAGTCCACAGTGTACCTCTGGTAGGTACGTCCATCCGTCTGTCCGTCAATGCTTACCTTTTCCGATCGATAACGTGAGTACTTATTCACTCAAAGTTTGCATACATATCGTTGTCGGGGTTGTGTGGTATGGGAAAATCCATCCATTGAATGAAATTTCACAGATATGTTTAACATCAAAGGTCACATATTGTGAATAAGGGCCGTCAAACTTACCTTGCCAGTTCTTGAGTTACCCACCCTTGATAATTCAGACAACTGTTTTTTTTACCTGTAGCTCCTTTACTATATGGAATATCTGAATGAAACTTCAGAGATATGTTCCACATGAAAGGTTACATATTGTGACTAAGGACCGTTTCTTCTTACCTTTCCACTTCGTGATATATGTGCATTTGATAGATCTGAAGAATGAATATTTACGTGTAGTTCCTTTTCTATATGAAATATCTGAATGAAATTTCACAGATATGTTTAACATCAAAGGTTACATATTAAGACTAAGGACCATAACTATGACCTTTCCGTAGAAGCAAATTCTTTCCCTAAAGAGTAGATTAATTTTTAGAAAGCTTCGTAATAAGCAAAGCAAGCAGGACGTTACAAAAAAGGTTGTTCTCTGTAAATGTAGGGGTAAAATCAAGAAAGCGTACAAAAGCATCATGATAAAATGAAGTTTATTCTGGCAGGTCGAGAAAACCTTGCACATGAGAAAGAAACGAAGCAATGGCTCACAAAAGGGATGCATTTCTCAGGGAAAGCAGTAGATGGAAGATTTTATCATTTCTGCAGTAGAACGAGGAAGCGAGTAAACCCTTGGTGGCGCGTGAAATTAGAAGGAACCGCCCACATTACTGACGTGGCGCTGCAGAACAGAAAAGACTGTTGTGGTTAGTATACTGAACCAGCGATCTAGGACGAAGACAGAAGGGGAGGGGGGAGGGGGATACTCCGACTCTTTAAAATGTATTTTTGAATTCTCACTTTCAGAGATATCAGTTGTGCATATTGACAAGAAAGGGGAAATACATCTGCCACAAACACATGAGCCGCGACACGAGAAAAGCAACAAAGTGGTTTTGCGCCCAGCGCAGACTCAGATCAGCCTGGGCATCCACCCAGTCTGATCAGAGTCTTCGCTGCCCGCAAGAAGGTAGCTTAGACCCTTAGCTACCCTTTAAGTGCTTAGAGAAGACTCTGATCAGACTGGGCGGATGCCATGCTGATCTGAGTCTGCCCTGGGCGAACAACCACTTTGGTTGTTTTTTCGTGTCGCGGCTCACATGCAATAGGAAGAAACTAGAAGGCCTATCGCATTTCCAAGCAGGCACATCCCATCAGGCACACAATGTTGAATCAACATTTAATTTAAAGAAACGTGGATTCAACATCTCCCAAGGGACCTAGCAAATGTTAATGTATTGGTAAACATGTTTGATCGCTAGTATTGCGTATTATTGTTATTGCATATCGCTGTTATTTTAACGAAATATTCGTTAAAATTTGCGAAAGATATGGCACTATATTTTTTGTCACCGTTTGACAGCCACCGAGCTAGTGCATCTTTTTTTTATTAATCTCCGTCTTCCTGGCCCGACACCATCAAGCTATTCAAAATGGCTGCCATCACCCTATTTAACCTCAGTATTTCTGAAAAGTGTCAAAGACGGTCGTTGCATTTTCATCAACAAAAAGCAGATACCTTAATCAAAGCAATAACTCCCATGCAGAACAAAACTCTGACGTCAGATTTTGCAACGACCCGGAATACGAATGGCAGGTTTATAACAACGTATAAATTGTCTTGTTTCGCCAGCTAAGCCCTGGCTGTTATATAACGGAACCACTTTTTATGCAATGACAACTTTACCTCTAATTGTTTATGATTGACGGAGAATTTGATTATCATTTCTTTACTTCTTCTCCTTTCATCTTTTAAGTATTTCCTAGTGAATTTCTGACGACATATTGCGATTGCAAACCTCTATGAATATCGGTTCTGAATTACTAAACTTACTGTCTGAAAACCGTAAACTCTGTATGTATTTATACCTCCCTGTTACAGGCCAGCAACTTCATGACATTGACATTTTCGTTGGCGAGACAAAGAACGACAGATCCCAGTTGTGTGGAACCTACGTGGGTCCTGCGGCCACTGGAGAAAGGGTCTACATTAATTGCAGCAGCCCCGTAGAAGGAAGATTCGTGATTGTTGTTAAAAACACACAGGGACGGAGGGAACGTTTGACACTGTGTGAAGTCTTCGTATTTGGACATATTAGTAAGTTGATATCATCACAGAGTATAATCGATTCCGCCAATTTTCGCTTTCTGCAGAGACTGTACATCATATTTGGCTTCCGCCGAGACTGTCCGCGATCTTTTGCTTCTTGCCGAGACTTCTGTACATGATAAATGGCTTCCTGCAGAGACTGTCCGCGTGATTCTGCTTCCTGCCGAGGCTCTCGGCAGGAAGCAGAGTCACGCGGACAGTCTCGGCAGGAAGCCATTTTACGAGGACAGTCGTCTCTGCAGGAAGTAAGAGTTCGCGGACAGTCTCGGCGGAAGCCAAATATGACGGACAGTCTTTGCAGGAAGCGAAAATTGGCGGAATCGATTATACCCTGTGATCATATCACTTCCGAAAAATATGGAAATCAAACTTGAGAAATTCGGCCATAAAATGGGATTTTTTCCTATAACCGAACAGATATTGTTCTCCTTTCCAACAACAATGTCAAAGATACATCCTTCTTCTAAGACAGTTTCTTTCCAGTTGCTATGGAAGGAAAAAATCCCAAATAATGGCCTAATTTCACAAGCTTGATTTTCATGTTTTGCTGCAATTACGATAGCCTAAATTACCGTCTTATAACCAAAAATATGGTATTTGTTTAGTTTCATGATTTTTTTTTATCATTATTGTTTCTTCTTTAAATAATATAAAACAGCAACGTATTAGTGGCTAGGCCAAACTTGAAGAGCAGGAGTTGGTAATTGAGCCGCGACACGACAAAACCAACAATGTGGTTGTGCGCCCAGCGCAGACTCAGATCAGCCTGGGCATCCGCCCAGTCTGATCAGAGTCTTCGCTGTCCGCATGCAGGTAGCCTAGGCCCTTAGCTACCTTTTAAGCAATTAGCGAAAAGTCTGATTAGACTGGGTGGATGGCCAGGCTGATCTGAGTCTGCGCAGGGCGCACAACCACATTGTTGGTTTTGTCGAGTCGCGGCTCAATTTTACCTCGCATTTACAGCCTTTCATCAGCCTATTGATTCTGGAGAGGAAGATTGTTTTAGGTTTTTACCATATATGGGCATGGCGGCCATTATCACCCTTCAGTTGTTCTGATATGACTAAAATACTGTTAAAATGGACGTAAAATCACAATTCGTCTATCCATCCATCTATCTATAAGACGGTAGTTAACCCTCATAAATTGCCATTGTGACAGATATGTAAATCAGACTAGAGTAATTCAGCTATAAGATTGGGTTTTACCTTCCAAAACACTCTCAAAGGTCAAAGATCTTATAGCTTGTTTTGCAAGGGAAACCCTGTCTTATAACTGAAGACACGTTGTGCATAATATAAAATAGCCAGTGTATAGTCCTGAAGAGACACAATTTGGTCGTTGCGATCATTACTTTGTCTATTTTTGACTAACAACAACGTAAATTTGAATGAAAACCAGACAAATCTAACGACGACCTTAAGTTAACGTAACGTTACATTTTCAAATGTGTTGTGTCCAAAACATTGCCATTTTAGCTCACCTGTCAAGGTGAGCTTATAGTATACCCTTGGTCCGTCGTCGTCGTCGGCGTCGTCGTTCACACATTTCAACATCTTCTTCTCAAAAACCACTGGGCCGATTGAATCCAAATTTCATATGGAGCCTTAACAGGATGGGAGAACGAAAGTTTATATATTTGGCCCAGGTCATATGGCCAAGATGGCCGCTATGCCCTTATATGATAAAAACCTTAAAAAATCTTCTTCTCCAGAACCACTAGGCCGATTGCCTTGAAACTTGGTATGTAGCATTTTAGACACTAGTACTACAAAGTTTATATAAATGATGACCTAGGGTTGACCTTGACCTATTTTATGGCAAGGTCAAATTTGGTCCCTTTGGCTTTTAAATAGGTAAAGCCGAAAAAATGCATTTTTCTGTTGCTATTGTGCTCTGTGATATCAAAATGCAGTCATTGTCAACCTCTATGAATACTAGAGGTCAAGGTCATTTAGTGACTTTGGCCAAAGGTCATTTGTTAGTTGTGTGTCAACCATTTTAAAGGACTTCTCCTCTGAAACTACTGGGTCAATTTTAATTAAATTTCATATGCAGCCTTCCGGCAAAGCAGGAAAGAAACTTTACTGGTCCAGGTCACATGCCACCATGGCCATATATGGCAAAAACCTTAAAAAATCGTCTTCTCAAGAATCACTGTGTTAATTGCTTTGAAACTTGGTGTGTAGCATCTGGGACTCTAGTACTACCAAATATATATAAATGATGACTTTGGGTCGACCTTGACCTTTGCCACAAGGTCAACTTTGGTCTCTAATGCTTTTGAATGGGAAAAGCTAAAAAAGTGCATTTTTGTTGCTATAGTGCTCTGTGATATGGAAATGCAGACAACTAGGAATTCTAGGGGTCAATGTCATTTAGTGACCTTGGCTAAAGGTCATTTGTCTGTAATGTGTCAACAGTTTTCAAAGGACTTCTCCTCTGAAACTGCTGGGCCAATTTCAATTAAATTTCATATGCAGCCTTCAGGCAAAGCAGGAAACAAAGTTTATAGATTGGGTCCAGGTCACATGAACGAGATTGCCACCTTGGCCATATATGGCAAAAAACTTGAAAAATCTTTTTTTTCCAGAACCACTGGGCCAATTGCCTTGAAACTTGGTATGTAGCATCTGGGACTTTAGTACTACCAATTTTATATAAATTGAGCATATACTGACAGGTGAGCGATCGTTGCCCTTGGGCGACTTGTTTTTCTTTCTGTCAAAAAATCTTTGAAGCTTTTGCATTGCGAAAGCATCTTACAGTTTTTCAGCAAACAAGTCCAGTGTATTAGAAAAAAACTTAATTTTCGTGTGTACTAGAAGACGAGCCGAGACACGAGAAAACCATTAAAGCAGTGTGTGCGCCCAGCGAAGACTCAGACCAGCCTGGGCATCCGCCCAGTCTGAGTAGAGTCTTCGATGTCCGCATGGAGCTAGCTTAGACCTTGGCTACCCTTAAAGCGCAAGCAAAGACTCTGTTAAGACCGGGCGTATGCCCAGGCTGATCTTAGTCTGTGCCGGGCGCATATGCCACTTTGTTGGTTTTCTCGTGCCGCGGCTCACTTAACGAATCTCTAACCAATAATTTTGATGAGCTTACGAAGATTTGAGATTGCGCTTTTTCTTTAAAAAAAAAAAAAAGACCCTAGTTTGGACGGGCTTAAACCACTAGTGAAGCAAAAAGAAGTCTCCAAAATTGTTTTCATTTGAAAAAATTGCGGAAAACATGAAGATGTGCCCTTGCTTCCTTATTTTAACCATTTATTTCTGCTACTCGTATTAGAAATGGTACAGGGTCGAGTCGGGTAACTTCGGACAGCGTGTAAATTCGGACATTCAGTTGCAAACAGTGAAAGTCTCATCAGGATTTTCACTGTTTGCCCAGTTCATTTTATTTTAGAGAAATGATATGTTTGACAACCAACTTGCGCTATTTTTGAATATGATGTTTCAAATTTTACCCTTCTACTTACGGTAATTTTTACGCTCTTGAAAGAAAAATACAATATTTTCACAAAACAAACTATGATAGTATTTGCGATTTTTAATGCCGATAAGCTGAACATCAGGAGTACGGGCCAAGTTGCAGCCATTCTATCCCACTTTATGATAATTTTACATTTCTTATTTACAGTTTCTTATGAAGTCTGTGAAAAGTTTAATCCATGCAAAAATGGAGGGACATGGAAAAACACAGGAAAGAAAGATTATGAGTGTTGTTGTCCTGACGGTTGGACTGGCGAAAACTGTGACGAAGAAGCGCCACCGCCGAAACCAGAGGGACCTTACTTAGGTAATATAATTCTATCTGGCAAAAATAAAATATTCCTCATGAAATCCAGAGCTAATGAAACCATTTAGGGCGGCATATAAACCATACGTTTTTGGAGGTATTCTGGGAAAGATGTGGGTCTGTATTATGAAATTTATGTACAAGGCTTGACCCCACAGCGGTGATAGACCTGCGGATCAAGAGCCCGGGCTCTCAACCACTTGGCCTGCAAAAACGTGCACAAGAGTGTAATCTTAAGCCCATGATACACGGTAAAATCAAGTAATATATTCCTTGAAGCATATAACAAGGTTTACCATCTATACACTGCTAATTCGAGATATATACATGTACTACACATTTTAGGATAGAACTTTCTCTATTCCGTACCACTTGTTGTATGATCCTTCTTCCATACAGCCAATCAGAAGTCAGGTCACAGCGTCACAAAGCATCAGTTATGTGAATTAAAAAGAAAGCAGAATACTTTGAAACAACCATGCTCAGCAGGTTTTTTGTGTTTTTTTTTTATTATTATTTTGGACAAAATGTATGACCCTTCCATGCATGATTTCAGTCTTTGTATATTCAAGTGACATCATGTATAATTTTTAGTCCAGTTTTACACTATCGTCGTTTTCTTTTGATAGTTTAACAAGTAAAAAGAGTAGATAAAACGGGCCTCATGCCAAGGCATTACCTGGAAAGGAATATGTTTCAAGCTGTACCGTGTATCAGCACAAGAAATAAGGAACAAAAGTTTCACACTACAAGGAACATGTTACTTGGTTTATAGTGTATCATAGGCTTTAGGTGCTCACTCAATTTTTTATTTGATATTATTTATTGCCTCGTCTGCGAAGCAGAGACGAGACATATGTATTGCTTCTCCGGCGTCGTCGGCAGAGGCGTCGTCGTCGTCGGCGTACACTTTTATCGAGTTTTTGCGTTTAGGTCATTTTCTCAGAAACTATAAAGGCTAGAGCCATGAAACTTGAGTCATGCATACATCTGGAAGAGTACAGCTGAAAGCCATCATCAATGTTGAGTCTTGACCTGCATTTAACTTTGCAATTTTTGTCGTGTTTTTGCGTTTAGGTCATTTTCTCAGAAACTATAAGAGCTAGAGCCATGAAACTTGGGTCATGCATACATCTGAAGGCGTACAGCTGAGCAGTCATCAATGTTGAGTCTTGACCTACATTTTATGGTTGACTGACTTTGCAAGTTTTTGTCGAGTTTTTACGTTTAGGTTATTTTCTCAGAAATTATAAGGACTAGAGCCATGAAACTTGGTTCATGCGTACATCTGGAAGAGTAGATCTCACAGTCATCATCGATATTGAGTCTTGACCTACATTTTATGGTTGACATACTTCGAATTTTTTTGTCCAGTTTTCGGGTCTAGGTCATTTTCTCAGAAACTAAAAGGACTAAGGCCATGAAACTTGTTTCATGCATACATCTGGAAGAGTTAATATCAAAACCACCATCAATATTGAGTCTTGACCTACATTTTACCGTCGACAGACTTTGCAATTTTTTGTTGAGTTTTTGCGTTAAGGTGTGTTTCTCAGAAACTATAAGGGCTAGAGCCATGAAACTTTGTTCCTGCATACATCTGGAAGAGTAAATTCCAAAAACATCTTCTTGACCTACATTTTATGGTTGACTGACTTTGCAACTTTTGTCGAGTTTTGCGTTCAGGTCTGTTTCTCAGAAACTATAAGGGCTAGAGCCATGAAACGTTGTCCATGCGTACATCTGGAAGAATAAATTTGAAGGCCATCATCAATATTGAGTCTTGACCTACATTTTACGGTTTACTAACCTTGCAATTTTTGTTGAGTTTTTGCGTTTCGGTCATTTTCTCAGAAACTATAAAGGCTAGAGCCATGAAACTTGGATCATGCATTCATCTGGAAGAGAAAAACTCTATGTCATCATCAATATTGAGTCTTTACCAACATTTTACGGTTGACTGAATTTGCTACTTCTTGTCAAGTTTTCGGGTTTAGGTCTGTTTCTCAGAAACTGTAAGGGCTAGAGTCAAGAAACTTGGTTCATGCATACGTTTTGGCCGACTTAGCTCTGTTTTGTGAAAAAGCGCCAGCAGACGAGATACCGCATTCCGCGGAATTCTTGTTTATTAATTTATTTGTCATTCAGAGTGTCTTAATGATTTGGGTGGAGATCCAAACGGCGTTAATTACTTTGGGTCGAAAGACACAACAACGTCCGGACGTAAATGTCAGCCCTGGGCCTCCGTGTATCCTCATCGCCATGCCTACCACCGTCGCCTTGCAACAGAAGAGAATTATTGTCGTAACAGATTGCATGGCATAAAAGGTCGATATAGGCCTTGGTGCTATACAATGGATCCGAATAAAGTTTGGGAATTCTGCGATAACATTCCAATGTGTTGTAAGTATCATTAAGAATTTGAGCCGCGAAACGACAAAACCAACAAAGTGGCATGGCAAGGAGGTAGCCCCTTAGCTACATGTACCTTTTAAGAGAAAACGGAAGTCTTTGATCACATGCCCGGACCGGCAGATCTGAGTCTTCCCTGGCTAACATGCCACGTTGTTGGTTTTCTCGTGTCGTGGCTCATTTTTTCGATGTTATGGCTGTGTAAAAGGAGCCCCGATAGCTCAGTAGGTTAAGTGCAGGCCTGCTTATCTAGCGGTACCGAGTTGATTCTCGGCGGCGGAAATCTTTTTCAATCTTTTTCCATTGCACACAGTCTTTCATTATCACCTGTCCATCGTCCTGATTTTACTGAAATGCGAGTTTATTATCGGAGGCGGAAATCTTTTCAACCTTAAACGGGTTCCATTCCACACAGTCTTTCATTATGGCTTGTCCATCGTCTTGATATGGCTGAAATGCTGTTGAAAAGGACATAAAACCGCAAGTCGCCAATCCGTGTGTCAGCTGTACTGAATGCTTAAGAAAAAAGCCAACGCAAAGAAAAAATTTCCCAGTTTTCGGTCTCGGGGATTTCTCGGTGTATAAATGCCGTTTTCCACTCCGTCTCTACCGATTAAATTGTTCGAAATCAGCATAAGAATACAAAGTTGGAAAACTTTTTGGTGAATGAATATACTTTCAGGGGAAACAACTCTGACATTTTCCTGTTTCTTCCTCTTTTCAATAGGAGTCAACTTTTAAGGATAAGAATTATCTCCTTTAGGATACAATTCTTTCCTGTAAGAGTTGATCCCATTTTGGAGGGGCTACATCATCCAGGGAAGCAAAATGGAAGTCGAAAAATATTTGAGCCGCGACACGAGAAAACCAACAATGTGGTTGTGCGCCCTGCACAGACTCAGATCAGCCTGGGCATCCGTCCAGTCTGGTCAGAGTCATCGCTAAGTGCTCAAAGGGTAGCTAAGGAACTTAGCTACCTCCATGCGGACAGCGAAGACTCTGATCAGACTGGGCGGATGCCCAGGCTGATCTGAGTCTGCGCTGGCCGCACAACCACATTGATGGTTTTCTCGTGTCGTGGCTCATTTTTTTCATTCTCTAAAAATGGCGGAAAAGCATGGCATTGTATCACGTCATCTTGATCTTAACCAGACTTTTACAATGAATTTAATTATCTTAGCAAGCACTGCTTCTGTTCTTTATTGTTTTCATCAATGAAAAACGGGACTAAACATGAAAAGAATTGCATTTTTGTACTATGGACGGCGACTGAAGTGTGGAAAAGATCAGGTAAAAAAACAAGCAGTGTCATTTAAATGGGTATCTCGTTTAAAATTCTTTAAGCTGCAAAGGCAGCAAAGACTGGCATTTAATTTTGTAAAATTCAAGTATGACTACAAATAAATACTGTTGCGTACTTCGTCAGATACAAGTGTTTACAAGAATGAGCTGGATCGGGATAGAACTTGTTCCGGACAGAGACCCATGTCAGGAGGTGGTCTTAAGTGGAGCGTAATAAAAATTATTTTCGGTATAAACGTCTCCGTGAAACACTTGGATCGGACCGATACCGGCCTCAGAGCGGGATGAAAACCTTGTGTAAACAGGGTATCTGACTTAAATCAATGGACCATGAAGTATAGGTCAGACTGACCTACAATTTATTTGAGGCCACTCATAGTGTCAGTCCAATGTATTTACCCAAGTATGATGCAAATCCATAAAGAGTGTTAAATTACTCAGTCTGGACCATGCAATATAGGTCACACTGACCGAAAATAAGTATAAAGCCACTCAAAGTGTCAGCATAAATCATGAACCCATATTTTTTTCCGAGCGAACACTGCTATCGCAGCCAATGTCAAACCATAGCCAGTCTTCTTCAGAGATGGGTTCTAAATGCCGTGCCTGATATCTTTCGCGCAAGCGCGGTTCTTAAGTGACATGATATCACATTGTGTTACCATATAATACCTACTATCAGGGGGCAATTTTCAAGCAGATGCATGATAAAATGGGTATATAAACTTCAGGAATTCAAAGTTGTTCTCAAACGTATTTCTCATATAATTTTGTATACCGTCATTTATTTTTGATATTGGGACGTATAAGTCTGACCAGAGAGTGCAGACCCAGATCTGACTGTTCCTGATGGAGCAGTCTGATCGAGCCTTTCCTATTTGCAATTCCATCTGTATCTTACAGTCAGACGCATTCTTGCATCGAAAACCCAAAATATGAGCCGCGACATGACAAAACCATCAAAGTGGCATATGCGCACAGCGAAGCCTCAGTTCAGCCTGGCAGTCGTTCAATCTGATCAGAGTCTTCGCAATCCGCTTGGAGGTAGTTTAGTACCTAAGCTACCCTTTAAGCGAACAGCGAAGACTCTCATCTGACTGGGTCGATGCGCAGGGTGATATGAGTCCTCGCTGGTCGCACATGCCACTTTGTTGCGTTTGACGTGTCGCGGCTCAAATTGTTCAAATTTTAGGGACAGCTGCTGCTTATATTCTGACAGTGGAATGCTGAAATGAAATAACACAACTACTTTAATATTTTTAAATTTTGTCTTTTAATTCAGTAGAATTTTTTATTCCTTTTCATATGCAGCCAATCCGACAGAGGTTTTCCCAGATCCTCCAGTACATCCGGGTAAGATAATTTGAGCCGCGACACGACAAAACCAACAATGTGGTTGTGCGCCCAGCGCAGACTCAGATCAGCCTGGGCATCCGCCAAATTTGATTAGACTCTTCGTTAAGTGCTCAAAGGATAGCTTAGGGCCTAAACTACATCCATGCGGACAGCGAAGACTCTGATCAGACTGGCCGGATGCCCAGGCTGATCTGAGTTTGCGCTGGGCGCACAACCACATTGTTGGTTTTGTCGCATCGCGGCTCATTTTTAGATAAATGCGTACACCTCCATACTCTTGTTTATTAGGTGTCATAATTCTTTTATGCTACAGTTCAGTGGAATTGATATTTCACCAAAGGAAATACTCCATCTCATATAGGTAGTGACATAACAGGGCCATAAAACAGCGGGGAAACACAGGGTGTGTTCTATATATTCGTAGCAGAAAATAAAAAATGATATTTTGTAACGAAGTTGGCTGCGAAAGAATATGATGTTGTCGGCAAGTAAAAAGATATGCAATGATCAGGAATTAATACAATCAAATCCAACATCCTGCCCTCAAAACAAATAGGGAAACACACACACACACACACACACACACACACACACACACACACACACACGGGAAAATCAACACAAGTTCACGAAAGACACGTAAGGCAAACCGAATAAGCAGCTGTTTCCCAAAACAGGTGGTCATTCAGCTACCCTAATCAAAAACGGCATCAAAATCTATTTTATCTATCTTATTTTTAACTTACAAAACAAAACAATACAAAGGCAGATTGGGTAGCAAAACAGGTGACCAAATCGCCAGAGAACATAGACAAGCGGACATAGCACAATGTAACAAAAAGGAACTGCAACAGAAGTACCGCCGTGGAATGCAAAAGTTTACTGGGGGGGCTTAAACATGTTTTACTGGTACTAAACCTCGCAGTGGTTCGAAACATTTAGTTACCTGTTTAGTCCGCATGAAGGTGTCCTTACTCATCAACGAAACATAATCGGAAACAAACAAATCACGTACAAGACCAATGATGAATCAGAGATGAGGACTCGACGGAAATAACGTATTGCAACACCAGAAGACCCCTGGGAAGTCAAACAACACCACTGAAATACCGGAGCAAAAGAAAACCATCAGTTAGACCCCGAATAACCAAGCAACAGACAAAGCAAACCCCGGCCCCAACCAACTAAACTAAGTAGCTTTATGTCTGTCCCATTATTGAGTCTGATACCTGACCAACCGGCGGAAGCAAAGTTATTAACCATGATTGGGTTAAATACTAATCATGCAGACTGTAGCATTACATTTATGTCATATCCAGTACGTTTGTAAAGAACGATAATTTTTCTGAACCGATCAGAAAAATCAGAGCTACCTACATTTATTTTTGAATTTATAAACTAAGTCACCATAAAATTCTGGTTCCGATAGGCCCTGTTGCAAAGACTTGTTAATCCGACCTTGAATTTAGAAATCAATTCATAGTGTCTGTGATAGAATTTTGTAAAAAGCTTTTCGAAGTTTATGATACCGATAGACCTGTTTGATAAGCTTAGCAGTTAAAACTTTATTACGGGCATTGATGTCAGCCACATGACCAGACACTCTAGCAAACCGAATAAGCTGAGAAATGTAATCCCCACAAGAGGTAGAACGGGGAACATCACCATCCAAAAATGGAAAATTCACTATGTCAAAATCAAAGCCATCGCGGCAATTGAAACAAATCCTTTTGAAATCGATAAATGTAAATCCAAAAAACAGGGCTTCAGTATCGCCTCCAAGTTTACTCTGTTAGATGGTATTTACCGGTTGGTCCAGGTGGACTATGAAAGGCAGAATTATGTTGCGCGTCGTTACGAAAATTGAAATACACACTAATCTCAGTATTTCTCCAGACACCAAAGGGTATCATATCCAGGAGGTCAATTGCTGTAGGTTGTGTAGAGGAGTTTAACTGGGAACTGACTGACATCTGACTGGGATTAATACTGTATTTATCAATGTTCCAGTTGATTGGGATTAATTTAATCAGATAGTAGCCCCACCCACTTAAAGACCCAATAAAAGGCCATCGGCCAAGTGTCACCCGACGTTTGATATGTGTCACAAACTGCAGCCCTTTATTTCGTTTCAGAGTAACTGTATGGCCAAAAACAGAAAATATGTGTAAAACAGAACCTGGTAAACAAATAATAACTGAACATAAGCAAAGACATATACCCAATTACTGGGCCTCTTTATAAAATACTGAAGTTTAGAACGGGGCATATATATGTGTATAATCAGGTTACTGAAACTTTAGGCCCTTACAAAATGCCCAAAACATCAAGACTGTATACCCAGTAACAAAATAACTAGGGCCATAATCCTGCTAATATGAATCTGATGAAAAATGAACAATGCCTTTATGAAAATTCAGCCCATTAATATGAATAGTTCTGGAGTTATCCCATTATCTTTAAGTGAATGTCTATTATCCATGAAAGGGGAATAACTCTGTCACTTATAATTTAGCACGTCTTAACAATACGGTAGTCAGAATAATCAATTTACCAAATGCTAATAGCATACCAAATTTCAGCTCTCTTGGTCAAACATTTCAAAAGTTGAAAAAATGCCAAAAACAACAAAGGGCCATAACTTTGTAAAAAACAGGACAATTGAAATTCCAAAATCACATGCACATCTTCAGATCACGATGAAACATTCTGCACAATTTCAAGTCAATCTGATACAAGATGTGGCAGGAGTTGCGGGGACAAGGTCTGAGTCAGCAAGGGCCGTAACCCCATCAAAAATGGTCGAAACAAAAATCAAACATCACATGCACATCTTCATATCATAAGAATATAATCTGTAAAATTTCAAATCAATCCAATGAAAGATGTAGGAGGAGTTGCGGGGACAAGATTTCGGAAGGTCGGAGTCAGCAAGGGCCGTAACTCCATCAAAAATGGCCGAAACAAAAATCAAAAACCACATGTACATCTTCATATCATAAGAATACAATCTGTAAAATTTCAAATCAATCTGATGAAAGACATAGGAGGAGTTGCGGGGACAAGATTTCGGACGGACGGACGGACAGAAGGACGGACGGAAGGACGGACGGAAGGACGGACGCACACACGGACGGACGAGGGTCATTTCTATAGTCCCCCTCCGCCTACGTCGGGTGACAAAGAGTTAGTTAATCCTCTGCTGGTGGGCACAGAAATTAGGAATTTAAGGCGATTACGTACACTCTAGTTTATGATGTAGGATGTTATACAGGCCCGGATCCAGACCACAAGTAGCTGGCGGGTCTTTCCCTGGACAACTGGCGGGGCTTAGGGCCCAAAAAGGGGTCATGGTCAGGGTTATATATAAAATAGAGTATTTGATGAAAACGCAAGATAAAATCATGCTTAACTTTAAATATATTTTATGCATTTCATTGGCATCGCCTCGGTTAGGCGATTCCTATGAGATGCCACAACATATACATTACTCTCACCTTGTGGAATATCATTTAAAATTGCCATCAGGTGCTCCTTAGTACCTACATTCCTGCATAGAATTGGACACAGAGTCCCAGGTGGCGGGGTCTAAGCCCCAAATTCCACCCTGGGTCCGGGGCTGTTATAACCCATTGATCCGGTGCTACAGGCCGTAAACGATGTTGCACATTGCATAACCGAATGGACTAAATATATCCTGCAAGTTTATTTTTTGTAAGTTAGGTTTGCTGCTGGCGTGTGACCAGTAGCGGCCAATATTGTTGTTCCCTGTTACCTACTTCAGCTGTTTATGATTAAATACTAGGGCTAACTGTTGTTATCACATCCATTTATTTGTTGAAGGTCTCTTACAAGTCCTCGAATTCGGATCTGCACTATATGCAAATGCATTTTTGTCGCTACCAGTACTTTCTGACGGCTAAAAGAACAGAGATGGTCTACATTGGAGCACAACGATCACATTTTTAGGATGGCTTTAAGAATGTTTTACTAGTCATGTAATCCGGTCTGTGGAGTCAACTAGACTTATTACATGTAATATATTTAAATTATGGATCAAAGAGACAGGTCGATGTGCGCCAACTATAACTATATGATATATTATACCACGAGTAGTAGTATTTCAATTCTCATATCGACGTTGCCCCCGCACCTCAGCGGAACGAATCCATAGCCGCAGTAACGGGGCGCCGAGCGTCCGTCCTCGGTCCCGATCCCGAGATACCCAAATATATAGCAAGAGAAACGCCGTAATACGAGGGTTGATCATTAAATAATTGAAACACGCATATATCGCATTTGCTGAGTGTAAGAACAGTTATCTAGATATCTAATACAAAAAAACAAGCATATGGCATATAGTTAAGTTCAAAAGTACTTTTAGGAATACCGTTGCCATGGCAACGACGCCTAAAGCTTATAAGGTTAACTTTGAGTCTCTAAATTTTTGCAAAATCTCATGTATAACTGCTGTTGTTAAGCAACAAAGAATGGATAAAAAAGGAATTGTGTGGTGACTTGATACTGTAAGAAATATATAGTCATTTATAACTTGCTTTCAAGCCTTAGAGAAATACAGACCTTGAGAGGCTTTCGATTGAGAAGAATGTGACGATCTTTAATGGTTTTAAGCATGATGGACCAAAATTGTTTTGTCATTGCACTTCAACAAGCAGAGCTTTGGGATAATTGTATAGCAGGATGAACCAAAATTATCCTGTTCTTGACAACCGATTAATAAACTTCAGCATAATGCTGATCAATATCGAAGGCCAAAAAAGTAATTATTTAAACCACTGTTCTTGCTTTAATTCATAACACATTTCTGAAAATGTTCAAAAACAATCATTATAAGACATTAGTGTAATTATCATCCATAACCTAATTTAAACAGAAGAACTACTTAAATTTTCAATTTTTCTGTTACTATCCTACATAATTTACATAATACAAACATCTCCTTACCAAAATGACGTCGAAAAATTTCACACGCTCAGTCCTGCATGAATGTGACATCATATGTTGCTATGGTTGCACGTTACAATTATTAATTCAAACATGAATTTGAAATCCAAAAAAAACACTCTTTGATGGTACATAAATGATAATATTTCATGTGAAAACTTTACTCATCTGCAAGAATGTTTCTGTTATTTAATGATCACCCCTCGTATTCCAGTTTTACACTAGGTATCGTGCTATAAGTTAAATAGAGCATGGTTCGTCCGCCTGTACGGTCGATAATCCACTCGCTAAAGGTCGTGGATTATCTCTCCGTACAGGCGAAGCAGCCATGCTCTATCTATAACTTTCAATAAGAAACAGGGAGGACCAGTACCTAACTGTTAGCGTGACGTTACTTGGATACTCTAAAATATATTCTGCCCTTAACCTTGACTCCACTTTTTATGATTGCAGGATGTTATACAAGAGTAGACAAAGGTCAAGGCTACATTGGACCAGTAGATTTTACCGCAAGTGGGAAACGGTGTGCCAGATGGGAGAATGAGCCCCATAATTACTGTATGAACCCTGTGGGGGAAAGGCGTAAACCCTGGTGCTGGGCGAAAGACGGGTCCATTGAAGAATGTGATATAGAAATATGTGGTATGTCTTGTCATATATCGTTTAACTGTTATTGTTGTATATTTTATGATACTTGTGCTGTCATTTGAGTAGCCGTTCATAAGTTTGGGTATTGCTATCTGACGTGTCTTTGATTTGTAAAATATTCTGATAAAAAGTAATAGGTAACTCTGCATTCATTAATTACAGAGTTGTTGTGCCTAATTGTCAATAGTAACGCAGCTACTGGGCTCAAGAACAACTGGTCAGATAATTTTAAAGTTTACTCATGTTTTTTTTTATGCCCCCGTGACGATAGTCAGGGGGCATTAAGAGTTGCTCCTGTCTGTCCGTCCGTCCGTCTGTCCGTCCGTTCGTCACACTTTAGGGTACAGAGTTTGTGTAATCAACTCCTCCCACAGTTTTCAATTGATCTTTTTCAAACTTTGCAGCCATGTTGAGGACATATTGAAGATGTGCATGTGGATTTTTGTTGGCGCTACAATTAATTTTGACAAAACTACGGCCTTTTGAACTTAGTCATTTTTGGCAAATTTTGCATTGTAGGGTATGGAGTTTGTGTAATCAACTCCTCCCACAGTTTTCAATGGATCTTTTCCAAATCTTGTATACATGCTGTGGACATATTGTAAATGTGCATGTGGGTTTTTCTTGGAGCTAAAATTAATTATGACAGAATTACAGCCTTTTGAACTTAGTCATTTTAGGCAAATTTTTGCATTGTAGGGTATGGAGTTTGTGTAATCAACTCCTCCCACAGTTTTAAATGGATCTATTTCGAACCTTGCATACATGCTGTGGACATATTGAAGATGTGCATGTGGGTTTTTATTACAGCTAGAATTAATTTTGACAGAATTACAGCCTTTTGAACTTAGTCATTTTAGGCATATGTTTGCATTGTAGGGTAAGTACTTTGTGTAACATTTTCCATGGCTGTTTTTCAGACATAGTATACTTGTTGTGGACATGATGAAGATGTGCATGTTGGTTTTTTAATGAAAATAATTAATGATTTTAAGGGAATTACTGCCTTTCAAACTTATTCATTTTAGACTGCATTTTTGCACTGTAGGGAATGGAGTTTGTGTAACGTTTTTAGTGGATTCTTTTTAGATATTGTTTGGTGCTTAAAAGATGCCTTAGGGATGTACACATATCCTGTGACACGTGCTGCACGGGGGTATCATTAGTGTCTTACAGACACAGTTTTCTAGTTCATAATATAAGTTAAAGGTAGGTTCCTGTACTTTGGAATGCATCATAATTTTGATGAACTTTCATCCAAGTTGTTGGAAAGCACTTATAAAAGGGAATTAATAAGTTTCACTAAAAAGTGTAAATCAAAAAAATATTAGAAAAGTTGTTTTGCAAGGGATTTCCTAACTCTGCTTCGCACACCAGTTAGCGCTATTTTTAGTTCGCGCCAAAAATAGATAACGCAGCTGATGTCATGCTGCATTGCATTTTGGGATAGTTATAACCCATCCGCCATGCCAGGATCTCTAGGAGAGCTCACGTCAAGGGAAAATTGACCTTTGGAGAATGGCATCAGAAATCGCGCACTTATAGACATAATAAACATAGTTATTTTAAGAACTGGAATTCCAACGAAAGAAACTAAACCAAAATGGAAAACGACTATTTTCTTCAACATCTGACGAGTTTCTCAGTAGCAACAAATTCAGAAAAATAAGAGAATTCAATACTGCTCAGAAAAAGACGAAATTATTTTGTGGACATAATTGACAACGCTAGCCCAGGCACCTACCTTTGATAAATGAGCCACGACACGACAAAACCAACCATGTGGCATGTGCCACCAGCTAAGACTCAGATCAGCCTGGGCATCCGCCCATTCTGATCAGAGTCTTTATTGTCAGCATGGAGGTAGCTTATACCCTAAGCTACCCTTTAAGCGCTAAAGCAAAGAGCCTGATTAGACTGGGAGGATGCCCAGGCTGGTTTTAGTGTTCGCTGGGCGCACAACCACTTTGCTGGTTTTCTCGTGTCGCGGCTCAAATTCCTATTCATTTGTAGGAACTGAAGCATATCGGTGGAAGAAGGCTAAAATTGCAATTTTCATTTTTTTAATTGAACAAGAGGGCTGGTTCTTTATTACACTATTAGTATTACCTATTACAGTCATTCTGTTGAAGGCTAGATTTGTTATTACAAATATTATTGACTTTCAGACTGAGATATTTGGCACAAAACAAAAATTTTAATAATATATCTAGGGAACCAGCTGAGCTATGACTTTGATATTTGGCGTACTGTTTGGAATCAGTATGTAAAAGGATCTTATTAACTTCTGGGGGATTTTTCAAAATTAATAATAGGACTATACCCCGTTTCAGACTTAGACATTCTAAAGTTTTATACCTTTAGTGGCAAGCACATGGTTGGGACCAAAGTGTTTCACAAAGGCAGTTTCTATAGACTCTTATTTTGGCTATTGCTTCATATCTATTTGAATATCTATGCTCAAAGGTGGAAGAATCATACTTGTGAGGACCAGGGCGAAAAATCTATTCTAACCTGCTATACTAGAATATCCCTTTCTAGAGCTTTCTGAGATTTTTCTATCTCGGCCTGCCGTCTCAGCCTACGCTCAGGAAGCTGTCTCAAAATGTCAATCATTGCTATATAGAACAGCCCAATTATGTAAAACACTTAATTTTAACAAATCTGCTTGCAACCTGTCATGTTAATTGCATGCAGAATATGAAATTGACAGCCAATGGTTTGCATGAAATGTAAATGTCACTGTAGATTTCCGATTTTCTGCGTGTTATTAAAAATGCATGAATCATTGAACAAGGTGAAATTAAAAGAATAGAAGTTTTAATAGAAACTTAGCTTGAAGTTTATAGGAATAGTCTCAAGAAATTAAGAAATTAAGTTTCTGTTTTATAAAATATAATGGGTAAGAAAAAAATCAGTGTTGGGGTTGAGGCCGAGACTAGGGATTTCCTTGTCTCGGCCTCCACTCCATCATAGATTCTATTAATCTCATCATTATATACTAGTACCATACCATAAACAGGTATGAAAATACCACCGGTGCCAATGCTGAGAAAAAAACAACAGCTCGAGTCCTCGTGTTCTGCTGTGAATAAATTGACAGGTGAATAAGGGAGTTATACACTCTTCTTACTAGAGTTAATATATATGTCTCTCTTTCAGCCCTTCCACCGCCTGTTCGTAAGTATATTGTCTTTATTTGTTGCTAAATCTAAGATTTTTTCGCATAACGGGACGAATTTATGTTGCAGTGGGTGCAGTAGGACAGTGTATTCCCCTCAATAATTGGCTGGCAAGTTTGAATTAGAGCAAACCGAACTCAACTAATAAAATAATGAAATTCTGCGAAACATTACCTGTCAACACAGGTGGTGGAACCGTACCTATGACCGTTACGGCCAACAGAAATCAGTTCTTGTCACTATATACCAAACCTAAGACTTTGGTATGGTGCATTATGTAGCATACCAAAGACTGTGGAATGATACTTTATGTACCATACCAAAGACTAATCTACCATACCGAAGACTATGCACCTCTGTCTGTTGAAATACTTTGTTTTAGTTCTAGCTACGAAGTTCGGGAAGAGCTATTGCAGTCTCTCTGGTGTCGGCGACCACATCAGCGCTAGTGTCAGCGTCAGAATTTGATGTTCTGGTTAAAGTTTTACAAAGAGCCATATCTCTTTAACGCCTAGATAGATTCACTTGGTATTTTGACTGATTTGATATGCACTATTCTGACACATACCCAGAATGTTACTCAAAAATCTCCTGATAGCGTATACCTGGCCAATGCAACGACAACGTAGCACGTGATATAGTCTCACAAACAAAATCACACGTGTTCAATGTCCCATTTCAGTCCGTGATTTTACCTTACAGTTAATGGAAGGATGTATACCTGTTTAAAGTAGGCGTGGTTATCGGAACTATGAATTGGTTGAGGTACCATCAACACTGTGCTCAGTGACCTTGACGTCAAGATCATAGACTTAGAAATTGGGGGGTTTGGTTTATAATGCTTATATAGATTTTGTTTATTCTTAAACATAAGTTGGATACTGGTCAAGACATTCCATAGCTAAAGCCCCATATCCCTCCCCAATGCCCTCAAGTACCTTAATGTTAAGGACATAGACTTGGACATCTATATGACAGTTTTGGTTTTCATTTTATTTAAAGGCTCAAAATTAGGATAGCACTTGTTCCGGAATAGGTTGACAGTGCATTTTGGTTTGAGTTTTATGAAATACTACCCCTACTCGACTGTGCTACCTTGAAATCAATGCCATGGACTAAGAAAATGACATTTAAGTTTTAAGTAAAAAATTCAAAATACTTAGCCATGATCGTTTCAGTAGATACTTTGAAAATTCTTTGTATAGGAATACCTTGGCCATTGGTATTTTGCGGAACGGAACAGCTACTTAATTTGCCAAGGCTGTACTGCCAGTACTTGCATCTTAGATTGTATCTGTACATGTGTTCTTTTTGGTTTATTTCACAGCCGGGGAAAACGTTTGCACTGCTGACACTTACACATCAGTTTGTTCGAGTACCTTGGTTCTGACCGGTATCTGTTATTACCAGCTCCAAGTTCATAACAAGTGTACTGTTACCATAGTAACGCTGAGTCAAATGGTCTATGATGTTTATCTCCCGTATGCCGTAGTGAGATTACATTGGCTCGCTATTGACGGACCCCACAGGTAACATCATAGTTGACAATAGGCGTTGAATCAACGTTGTCCCGACGTTGACTCATCGTTGTGTGTCTTCTTGGATAGATCTTTAGATAAGCGTGGTGGTTAATGTGCATTATGGCATAAACATCGATGTCAGAGGCATGTTATATAGGACACAAAATCATGCATTTAGAAGGCATCCACTTGTTTTAATGACCTGCTTCACGGTTTTCAGTATGCTCGTTCCGGGGCCACTCAATCTATTCTGACACGCACCCTTTATGACAGATGATCCGGTAATTGCTGCGAAATAATTATAATCTAATGGTCAAAAGTGCTTAACAGTCCTGTTTATTTAATTATTATTTTTTTTTCGCACAAAATATGAAAACAAAAATGGTCAAGTGCTGAAATAAGAGCCATCCTATTAGCAAGAGTCACCGAATTATTTGCAAAGATTAGAAAGGCAGAATAAAAAACACTGAATCTGAGTCAGATGCTTAGAAGTCGTCGGGCGAACAAAAATATAGATTACTTGCTCCGGAAAGCGGATATTCATAAAAAGATACAAAATATGGGGCCATATTTTTCGCAAGTTTTAATGAATATTTCGTTGAATTTATCCAATCATAGCGATCATATATTTTTGAAGGCATTAACTTTCGCCAGGTCTCTCGAGAGTTGTTAATCTGTATTTATCATATGAGGTCGCATCTTAGAGTGTAATAAAGCCATGCATTAAAAACGATAATACACTAGTGGATTAAATATGCAAATTACGTCGTAACGTTATACGTTGATGTCCATTAAAACGTCGCGTATTCTAATGGCGAAATCGTGACGTTTTAGTGCAAAATTTCTAATGAAATGCGAGTTTAGTGTCATATGATAAATAGAATCTTGCATTCGTGCTCCTGTATTATTGAATTTATTAAACTCGTTGGGGAAAACCGATAAGATGCTCGGCAAAGCCTCGCATCTTATCTTTTCCCCCAACTTGTTTAATAAATTCAATAATACATGAGCGCTCATGTAAGATCCTCTATATGGGTACCTTTTCATTGGGACAACTCTGTCATGTATATTTATGCCTCCCTTACGGATTGGGGGTACGCTCATAAAGTAAAGATCCAATTTCGGAAGTGCTTTGTTGTCGAGTGAAGCAAACAGGAAGTCAGAAAAGATGTTTCACTTTGTGCAAGTGGAGGGAAAAAGAACATGGCGGTGGATCTATACACCTTAAATACGGGCGACACGTGCGCTGTAACATGATAGGGTCGAGTCGGGTAACTTCGGACAGGGGTTAATTTGACAATACCATTGCAAACAGTCAAAATGCAGATGGGGTTTTGGGTTTTCAATGTTTGCCCATTTAATTTTGTTTTGATTCCAAACAATTGACGAACATGTATAAAGGAAACAATGGTACTGTCCGAAATAACCTGCTGTCCGAATTTACCTTACTTGGTCCTAGTCGACAAAGATCAGACCACCCGGGTTCTACACAGTGTATCAATCAACCAACATTTTAGATCTATCTAGATAGTTAACGTAAGGGAAATGACATTAACTTGGATTCAGGCCATTAAGGCGTATTGTATGGATAAATGTACAGGAGGAGTAACTCTGTCATTTTTACTCAATGTGAGTAAGCGCAAAAGGGTAAGATTTTAATGTACTAGGAGCAAATTCGTTCCTTTTAAATAAAAAGAATGAAAGAGTTTTTCCTAGCAGACACATAACGTTGTAATGACGTAACACTGACGTCAGTGCGACTTGATGACGTCGCATGGACGTCAGCGAGGAGCCATGTTGACGTCATGTTCCTGCTGTGGAACTTTATCTACGGAAGGAAATTCGACCACACAGTTTTCATGGCGTAAACCTTAAGGGAATTTATTTCAGGCATACCAGCCCACTCTGTGACGCCATTTTTGAAGTGACTGGCTTCGGCGAAATATCAGTGAAGACCCCGACTTGTGGGTGGTGTGCAATGACGACCTGGGCCAGCTATATGGAGGATGTCAGCAATGGCGATAAAACTTGTCCTGCACCAAACCAGGGGCCGCCACCAGATATGATTTTCAAATAATTAAAAACGAAAATAACACTTTTTGACACCTTGATATGAGCCGCACTGAGCAGAAATAGGCGAACAACAAATACAACCAAGTACAATGTGTGAATTTGTGAAATCTAGCCCAGCGGCTAAATGACTTCGTCCTGACGTCGCACTGACATCGATGCAACGTTGGCACGTGGCATCGCAGTCAGTATACGGCGTAATTACGACATTTACTACATGACATGCCAATGACTTGCACTGACGTTGATGTACCGTCATTAGGTAACATCGAATTCAGTAAGACAACATTACAACGCAATATGCCTTATGGAACTTGAGCTTTCGTTATGTGCTTGTTGATTCCTCAGAGTCCATTCATGGTAGGTGCGAACAGCAAAAACTCTGAGCAGACTGCGCATATGCACATGTTGGTCTGAGCTTTTACTTTCTTATATGAGTTAAACATATTTTTGCTTGTCGCGGCTCATCCTGTTTTTCTCTTTGGCACTTCTTGAAATGAAAAATTAATTAGTGTTCTCTTGCCTTTTAAAGCATTTTTTTCACTGACATTTTCCTAAATAATGATAAAAATGGTAATTACCTGTCTTCAATTTTATCCAATATCACCGGCTATAAAAAGTAATACTTATTAAACTGGCCACCATAAATTAAATCTGGAAAAATATTGGTTGGGAGGGAGTGGGGGTGGGTAGGCGGAGGCGAAAGATGAAGATTATAGGACTATTTGATGACTACTTTGAGATTGTTTCCTATTTCTGTTAACATACATAGTTAATATACATTTTGATAGTTTGGTATCTAACTGTAACCTTCTGACGAAGCAGGTTCAAATGAGTGACTACAGAATTGAAATTATACAAAAATAAAACACTCTTTCTTTCTATTGAGATTGGGCGTTGTTATTATTTTCAACCCCCCCCCCCCCCCCGTCACACACACACACATACACTAAACACCCCTTCACCATCTCATCCCCCCATACACACACACGAACGAAAAAACATAAAAGAAACAACCAAAAAAAGCAAGAAAAAAAAGAAAAAAGAAAAGAAGAAGAAAAAACAACGAAAACGTAATTAATAAAATATCATTTAATTGATTTTGTATGATGACAAAACAAATTGTTCAAATTTGTAAGAATCACAAAATAATGACAGTTTGATTTTGTAAAAAACATTAAAACATTTGGTGTCAGTGTTTTTTTTCCACTTAATTGATATCCAACATTACATAATAATTTTTTTGATATCATGACATCGTTACGCTGTTTCTATATCACAAATATCGATTTTGTGTTAGCGTACAATGTACAATATTTAGATTTTGACATCAGTAAATCGACATTAATTTGTCATTTCACAAAATCGAACGTTTAGTACCGTATATTCTCGATTATAAGACGGGGTTTCCCTTCTAAAACAATCTCAAGTCTAGGTCCGCCACCTTCATCAACAGTCTCAAAGATCTAGGTCCGCCACCTTCATCAACAGTCTCAAAGATCTAGATCCGTCACCTTCATCAACAGTCTCAAAGATCTAGGTCCGCCACCTTCATCAACAGTCTCAAAGATCTAGGTCCGCCACCTTCATCAACAGTCTCAAAGATCTAGGTCCGCCACCTTCATCAACAGTCTCAAAGATCTAGATCCGTCACCACCCAAAACAATCTCAAGGATCTAGATCCGTCACCTCCAAAACAAGCTCAAAGACTAGATTCGTCACATCCAAAACAAACTCAAATATCTAGATCCGTCCCCCCAAACAATCTCAAAGATCTAGATCCTTCACCTCCAAACCAATCTCAAAGATCTAGATCCGTCACTTCCAAAACAAATCACAAAGATATAGATCTGTCAACTCCAAACCAATCTCAAAGATCTACATCCGTCACGACCGATCTAGATCTTTAAGATTGTTTGGTAAACGTCGGATCTAGAACTTTGATATTGTTTCGGAAGAGAAAAAACATCAAAAAGCCGAAAGACACCAGACAGATTTTCAAATATAAGTGGTAATTTCGGAAAAATAAACCCCCGTCTTATAACCGAGAAAATAGGTAATTGTAATAGCTAGAATGCACGGATTACCAAAATGGTTTGTCTGCAGTGTTCGCATATATACTGACACAAACAAGAAACGTCCGTTCAATATTTCTGTCTGTTCATTCCAAAGTCACGAAGGCATTTCCTTCAAATGGTCTGCTTCAATATTGTCGATCATTTGGCAATGACATGCGCCAACCAGAAATCCATTCCATGACAATAAGCGTCAATGACAAGGCCGCCAGGACCAGTGCCCAAATTTCAAAAGTCACAAAATCAATATCTTGTGCGTCCTTCATGTTTTAACCATCGCAACACATCTCGGCATCACTGAGCAGACACGCTGCTGAGATTTTATGAGGGCTAGATGCATTCCTTATTGTCAAAGCCACTGGCATAAATCTGTGACGTAAACTGACGTCACAAAACGTGGATCACGACCGTGCGTAGAAACACGCAGACGTACCCTTGTTTGTCCATCAGTTTGGATGCGAATGGCATAGGACTACTTCGAATTTCATTTCTAGCCATCAATAGCATTGAAATTACCATCATTTAGCCTTCCAAAAAGTTGGTTACAAAATTACTCGATTACTTTTCTTTGAAGGATGGGGTGTTTTAAACCGGACTTTAGTGAACCCGGATTTCAGAAATTCAGCCTTAATTGTGGTTTTCTGATGCATGTTGTCATTATCATACACAAGAAAAGTCAAGTAAAACAAAAACGGCGTTAAAATAATGAACGGCTATGGAAATATGGAGGTTCTAAATTCGTTATAAATTTAATTCACAGGGAGATAATTTTATAACTTGAATACTTTAGGCTGCTTTCTCGTTCAATTAGTCACCGGGTTTTGTTTTTAAAGTTTGTTTTTTTCGTTTTCTGGCGTTTCCTACTCCCGTTTAACGCACAAAATTTCCCGTTTACATGAATAAAATGCTGCTGAGGATTAAAGGCGATGTTTTCACATTAGGTTCGATAAACCTTGTGGCTATGAAGAAAAAATAAAACGGTTGCAATTTTATGTCTGCCAGACGTTCAGGAAATATTTACTTTCATTTCTTTTGGATGACAACTTTACTTGTTCAGAAGACACAGAATCTTATAAAACGGACGTTTCTTTTTTGTGTCAGTATATATGTTTATCTATCTTTCACTTGACGCTGCTGCACAGAACAGAACAGAACATATTCTTTATTTACACTCAGGTCTTTACAGACATATGAGGATTTGAAACACTATACATATACATGGGCATGGTCTAGAACTAACACAATCAAAAATAAATCACATACAATCACAATCACATAGTATATCACAGAATAAACGAAATAATCACATAATCACTAACTAATTTATTTAGTAACCCTTCAGACACACAACGGTTAACCATCAATGAATCAACGCTGATTCAACGTCAAAATGTTGAGTCAAAGTTTATTCAACGCTGGTCAGGTAAGTGTGCCGGATCGGCTGTCTTTACACCAAAGTATGGGAATGAAGTATGTAATACATGGTTAAGTAATAAAAATGTCACAAATTGGGGTATCGATACTGTTGTGGGGGTGGGGTAGGGGGGTGGGGGGGGGGTGAAGTTCAAATACAATGTCTTCTAGATGAGCAAGTAGTATTGAGTGTCACATATAGAAGGATAATACTACAATTTATAATAAATGAGATTTGTGCACTCCAAGAGGGTAAGTACCAATAAAAGCAGTAATTCTTTGTTGTTTTGCAACAGTGCCGTTATTTCAATTCAATTCAATTCTTTTTTCGGGTTGCCAAATATATTTTTGCGCATCTACAACCTTAAAATGCTATTAAACTCTTACAAGCAGACAACTACGACACGTAGCCCCCGTGCAATCAACAGGTATTGCGAGGTAAGATTGTCGTTTAAGGATATATACATATATATGATACACAGAGCAATATAACGTTATATGGATATTGTCTGGAATTTCAAAGTATGGTTTCAAATATAACGGTAATGTTTATAAATGAGTGTCAAGCCAGATCAGAATAGGTGGGTTCTATTTCTTTAGCCCTTTACATGATTTCGGTGGTATCAAGCCTGAAATAGTGACCTAGCAAATCAACATTAAACCAGAGTTCCTGCTCATATGATCTCGTGACTGGGCTCAAATTTGGGTTCTACCTGAACCTCTTTTATTTCGTAATTGGAACGTCAGGGAAAATGTACGAGCTGACTAGTAAGCGTACTAGGTACATTGTGTACCATACAACAACGACAAGAGTGTGTGTGTGAGAGAGAGAAACACACACACACACACACACACACACACACACACACACAGAGCTATATTCTTTTCTTACCGCTCCTCCTGAGCAGTAAAATCGGGGTCTCCAGCGTTTGCCGATAAACTGCGCCATATTTCTGTCCCGTTTTTGTCGTAAATATTTTGAAATCTTTGCCAATCTGTAACATTTTATCATTATTAAAAACTACATAGAGCTAATTCAAACAACAACGAGTGAGTGAGTGAACTCGGGTTTAACGTCCCACCAACAACCGGAGGTCATATGGAGACGGAACCTCGGTTTAAAGTCTCATCCGAAAGACCGGAGAAGCGGGGGATCGATCTTGCGACCCCTGGATTGGTAGTCTGGAGTGTTATCCACTACGCTACAGCCGCTCCTAAACAACAACGACATCAACAAAAATCTAGAGTTAAAACTTTTATTTCTTTGTACATATTTAATGTAATCAGAAGTACAATACATGTATAATACAAATCTAGAGTTTTAAAGTATACTATCATGGATACAAGTAACATAGCCGACTTGCAACTCAATCTCATTTTAGAGTAATTATGGACGTGAGTGTGTGTGTGTGTGTTGGGGGGGAGGGGGGGGGGTCTGAAGTTGTGTGGGATTAGTAAGCGCCGTATTACTGTGTGGTAATCTGTGATCATTTTGTTCTAAGATACTGCAAAAGCATTACTGTAGATACATTAAATATACAGAAACGATAATATAACTCGGGCCGGAATGTCTTAGGGGCCGAGATGACTAGAGGCCGAAGTATCCGTGGGGCCGAGATAACTGGGGCCGAGGTGACTGGGGTTGAAGTGACAAGGGCCGAGATGGTTTTGGGTCGAAATGTATAGGAGCCGAGTCGGTGTGGGGCCGAAGTGTCCGTACATCCCTTCAAGTCTCATGAAAATTGATAATTTCCGAAGTACATAATCGTCATGCATGCCGTTCTGTTGTCAGCAGAAAAAACTGCATGTACATGTTTTACTGCTTCAATTTTAGCGCTTATATAAGATTTTTCCTCAAAGATTTGGTTGAAACGAATGTAAATATAAGCAAAGAAATTAATGTTTCTGATGTTTATCGAAATGTAAACTACATTGGGTCACTAGCAAAGTTTACATGAATCCCGTCGGGGCTCATTCACTTTGCACGTGACCCAATGTAGTTTACACTTCGATAAACCTCAGAAAAATGAAATTCATTCCTTATATATCAAGAGGAACATGTCGAATTTTCACCAAGCCGGAAGACGCATGATACATGTTATAAAAAATATTAAACACTTTTCTATCTAACTTTGATTTAAGAGGTTTATCCCAAAGGCAAACCCGCAAAACCGAATCGAATGCAGACGAAAAATCAACAAAATCACAAAATAATTTTGCGATAATAACATACTTTCGGCAAATACTCATTTAACCTAGAATTCAAAATCGAAGTAAATAGTTTGTCCAGACAGATAAGTTATGGGTTTATAATTTTGAACATGTAGCCTATCTCCTTTATTCTTATAGATTGGATGAATACAACCGGTCGTCCATTCCTCCGGAAATGTGTAACAAAGTGTTACTTTATCTTATATTTTATTCTTTTTGTATATTTTTATTTCTTTTTTAAATAATTTATTTTATTTTTTGTTCTTTCATTTTTTTCTATTTATTCAAGTAGTTTTGTGTGTGGGGGGAGAGGGGAGGGAGGGGGTGGGGATTTGATTGATTTGTTGCTTAACCTCCATGGTAAACAGCTATGGGTCATGTCGGGACGGTCAGTTAACCTAACCACGCTATTCCTGGGCAGGCTTAGACCTCCTAAGCGGTTAACCAGTACTAAGTGCACATACTTTCGACAGTAACTGACAACTGCCTTTCTTGAATCAGCGGAAGGAGGGAGAGGGCGGGGAGGGTGTTGGGTTGTTTAATATGCCTATTATCGACTTCTTATCAAGCAAATGTATCTGCCATGTTGATAAAATATTTGAGCTAAAAAATCCCAACTAAAACAATAAAACGGTAATTCTTCAAAGAGAAGAAGATCAACTCCGTAATCTGTTGATTTATTTAAAGTTGTTTATGATAAATACATTCCTCACTTAGCTGTCACGTCCAAACAGACGGTGACACACGAAAATGGATATAGGTCTTATACAAATTTTAAGAACAGCTCTGATGCGTAACCAACAAGTCCACTTTTCGCTAAGGTTGACTGCCCATTTTAGCACAATTTAAACCTATTCTGCTTCAGCTGACTGCTTACTGATATAACACCTTATCATGAGAGCTTTAATATTGACAGAAGCCATCTCTGCAGCTGATGCCATTGTAAACCTAAATTAAGTTGATTTTACCTTCGCTGATTTGACTGTCATCAGTTTGGCACAAGGGTGCTGGCAAAACGGGAAATACTACTGCAGTCCCTCAACAGTCCGGCCTTGGTCTTCAGTGTTTACCCAGACATTCGTGTCCCAATATTTAATGAGGTGGTGCAAGTTTTAAAGATCATTTGGGAACAATTATATGCTTGTAAGACCAAATTTGTACCTGTGTTTGTATATCACTTAAAGTGAAAATCCAAGTATATGCATGTACATGGTAAACAGTAAAGAGGGAAATATATCAGAATCCAATCATGTCTATGCAAAGAGATATATTAATAAGCATCAGTTCTGGAAAGCCTAAACTGCCATGGTGAAAGCCAGTCAAAAAGTTCTTATAGTTTAAAAACTGTTTCTCTAGACCTTGTATGGCTTATATGCCGATTATTCAAGGTCTTCTGAATAGCTGATTTTAGGTCCAGTTTCCACAAATATCTAGTTTTAGTTCAGAAACCATTTCAAATATTTCAACAGCAGAGTATTAGCATTCGAATCATGAAGTTCAGAATTTGGCCTTTTCCATGCTTTCATTTAAAGGATAGGATGGCTTCTAAACATGTATTTACGTTCAACTAGCCAAGTAAGAGATTTTGAACAGTGCACAGATTGCACATGCATAGTTTGCTAAATCGTACAGGTGTAACATCCCTTATTCACTGAATAAACCTTACCATCACTAAACTAGAAAGTGTAAACAGGTTTTAAAATTCGTAGAAGAGCTGCAAAATGTTTGAGTGAAAAAAAAAGGTACCTACTAGGTCTGGTAGTCTGGGTTCGAGGTTATAAAACTTGAGAATAATCTAAAATCTGTTTTGGAGAACCATTATATGACGTCATCAAATCTAACTTGGAGAAATTTCGGTTTGTCAACCCGAGTAACTCGAGTAACTACAGTTACTGACTGAAAAGCACAAGTAACTGCAATACGCATGCGCACATATTTTACAGAGTGGTAAAAAATAGACTGCCATTTGATAATATTTAGAAATTTAACAAATTTTTTGTCGACTGCCTGTGTATACGAGTACCTTTAGTACCTTTGTATGCTTGCGTCAAATTTCGACCCGAGCAACACCACTTGGCAACCCGAAATTGCTCCGACAACGCTGACGTCATGCACTAGTTTACACAATGGTTCACCAAAACAAACACGGAAGCGACAAAAAGGCAGCAAAAATGACTCGGTACAAACAGCAAACCATGTTTTCTCAAAAGGCACCCGTACCGATACGAAGATGAAAACTTCTTTTGAAGGCCTTGTAGAGTGTTGGTAAGGATTTGCCGTTATCAGCTGTTAAAAAGCATGTGCACACAAACACACGTCTCCCCACCCACACCCGACGTTGAAATCCTTCTTCTCATATATATAATAAGTGATTCCCTTATATATAATAGTTGGTTGTAAAGGGTCTTTGAATGTTTTTATAGATACAGCGTCAGTTTCCTGTGGTCTGTTCGTCACATTTCATGGTACAGAGTTTGTGTAATCAACTCCTCCTAGAGTTTTCCATGGATCTTTTTCAAACTTTGCATACATATTGTGGACATATTGAAGATGTGCATGTGAATCTCTATGCTCCCCGAAGGCTTAGCATATAGTTGCCGCTGTGTCCGTCCGTCTGTACGTCCTTCCGTCCGTCCGTCCGTCACACTTTTGTCCGGAGCATATCTCTGAAAGTATAAGGGGGAACTAAATGAAACTTCACACATTGATAGAAGACAACAAGGGGAAGTGCAGTGCACGAGAACCGTAACCCTGTCACAACAGTGGGAACGCGTATCCATGGCGGAGTGGTATTTTTATACAGATAGCAACGAAATAACGTTCGAAATTTCTCAGACTCAGATTCAATCGACGAACGTGTCGCAATTTCAGTGATGCTTTGTCGGCGAATCAAGCTACACAAAGCCGAAAATAAGATATGGTTTTATTCCTTACTTCTTAATTTAATTCTCTATGCCTTTAAGAGCAGAGCTAAACACCGAGATATTCTGCAATCGAACGTTTTACGTGATCATGTAAAGACGACTCTTATCCGCCAACTTCAACAGCAATTTTCAAAATAAATCGACTTTCTCCCGTCGGCGGACATATGCCATGAACAACCATGGTGTCTGCCCTTTCTCCATTATAAAAATTAAGTAATTCGGTGTTTGGGACAATTTCCTTTGCAAAATAATGTTTAGGTACCCTATTTCATTTTCTCAAATTAATGGCGGATTTTTTACCTGATCGATAGACAGCAAAATAATCTGTAATAAATTTAAACATTACCGAAATGTTCTTGAATCCTGAAATCCGACACACGAAGAGGAACGCATCTAGTAATTCAACATACAACAGTATTTTTTTCTGTACTTTCTTCAGAATGATTGGGAAAAGAATTCTGATCAGTAGCCTACACCATACTGTAAACAAATCGATCGGTTTATGACAGTTGTGACGCAATTACAGAACTGCGTCAACTGTTTCAAACTTCGCATTTACTTGCTTATAAGTTATTAAGACCGGTACATTGTGGTCACAATCAGAGGGACTGCTAGAAAAAAATAATTTTGCCATCCAATTAATCCTGCACGTGCCAATATTTCAAAGCCTCTCCTGCAACTCACACGATCACCCTTCCCAACTTAAGGCCCCTCTACCCCCCCCCTTCTTCCTCCACCCTTCCTCAAGCCCCAACCCCCACCCCTACACACGCACACACGCACACAACTTTTAACCTTTCTTTGACATGAAAAACTAAGCAAAATATAATAGATGTTTAGCCATGTTTAGCCATAACAAATACTTGCAAAACTTCATTGACTAAAATCCTTGATTAAAAAGTGCAGTGTAGACCTGGGTAAGACTGTACTATCAAAACAGCAGTCTAATCAGGGTCAGTACTATTTGATTTTCCCAGCAATTTCGACACACTGTCAGATGGTGAAAGTGGTAGGACATTTGCAGTAATGAAGATTTTGTTTCAACTTTAAGCTTAGAAAATAACTTGGCCATACATACTTATACACTCCTTTACACTCCATATAATTTCAACCAACATTGAGAAGCAGCATATGTACTGTTAAATGAGCTTTTGAGCATTAAACTTGCAGTATGCATTTTTATAACATAGGTTTTGGCTCTCTGTGGAACTACCTTAATGAGGAGTTCTAATGAGGGGTTACAACATATATATTTACTTGTTAGTTGTTTATCCCCTTTTTAAGAGTGTAAACAACTAACAAGAATTTATTGATTCTTCCTAAGAAGAAACCAGGGATTTAATAAAATACATATTTATTATGAAATGCCAGGTGTGTCAAATACTAGCTCATCAGGTGGGGGTGGGGGCTGTCAGCTCTGCAATGCCCTTGGTTCATAAATTAAAATGCCACAGTGTGTTTATATACTCAGTGATCTTTTGAGGGATTTGCTCTAACTGTTGCCAAAAATCTCATGGAAATCTATCAGTAGGGGCAAATCTCATGCAAAAATTATATAATTTATAATGAATGGTACCTTAACTTTTCATTGAGAATGGAGAATTTCTCAAAATTTTAGTTCAATGTGATGTGTTCTCTAATATGATTCTGAGTCACACTCACAAAAAACAAAACAAATAAAAAGCACAGCTGTCCAGCAAACCAGAAAACTTGATTAAATATGTGGCAAAGGCTCAGGACTTGGTAATCTATTCTCTAAGTTGAATAATGGTAAGATATAAACATGATTAAACAAGAAAAATAATAGGCCAATATCTAGTGAGCCAAAGTGGAGTTATTCTTTATCATTTCTCTTCAAGTAAAATGTACAGTATGTTGTGGAGTCTCATCACAGTTGCTTTTGATCAAAAATTAAAATTTAACACAATTTTCAAATGAACAAATTAGTACTATATAAGTATTCTAAATGTATAAAGCTCTGATCAAATTATTATATTCACATGCAGTCTGACATTGCCCTTCAGTGTTTTCCCTATAAGTAAAAATAAATAAATTGCCAAAATAAATTATAACATATGTACATAATAAGAAAAAAATTCTGGAGACAGTTCCACAAGTGATGGTTTTATGATAATGATTTTACAAAGACTCAGCTGGAGCATGATAGCAATTCTGGGAATTCTGTCTTATTCAGCCATAAAAACATTTGTTGTGATCCATTAATAGAACCATCTATGCTCTTGCTGAAGTGCTTCTAATGAGAGGGCACAACAGGTGTTAATATGAAGCCCATTGATGCTGGTGCAACAATTATGGTGGAACTGTGTAATTGTTTTCATTCTAACATAGTCTTGACTTGTAGAAGGACAAACAGCATTATGCAACATTCCACATAAAGTGCAGGGTCCATCAGTTAGCAGGGCATGCCCCATTCATTATTTTGTGCACTTATAATGATATAAAAAAGCTTGCTAGCATAATAAAGTCCTAAATATTTGGCCAATAAAATCCTTTGTGAAAATGCTTTTTAATAGGTTGGTGTGTGTGTGTGTGTGTGTGTGTGTGTGTGTGTTTGGGGGGTGGGGATAGACAGGAAGGGGCTACCTCTCATTCAACTGCACTAAACTGCATCCCTTTACAGCCATGACTCATCATTTAATGTCTGTCATCAAGCTTTTCTCTCTAGTAACTTAATAACTGATTAGTAATTACAAGTTTCTTCGCTTTGGTCAGAAGCTGCAAACATTTAAGATGGATTAAATTAATCAGGAAATATAATTTTTTTTTATTTTTCAGTTTATGGTATCATTTCTATTAATATAACTTCAATATGAGCCTTTTAGTTTTCTTTATGAGATTTAAGCTAAAACATAACTTTTGGCATTTAATTCTATAGAATATGTATTTCTTCATGCCCCTTTCCCCTCCTCCCATCTCAGCCACAGGCCAATCATAAAAAAGTATTTTGTTTGCAGTTGCCTATTAACTAGGATTTTTGGAGAGTACTTAGGTAGGTAGGCTTTCTTTTTAATCCCTGCAAACTATAAAAACAACAAAAACAAATAATAGTTCTACAAAAAATGTCACACACAGTTACAGTAATTACCCATAATACTAAGATAACAGCATCCTACATTTTGAACATATCTATATCACCCACAAATGGAGTACCCAAAATGTGCAGGTATTAAGGAAAAATTGCTGACCCAGATCAGACTGCTCCTGTGTCTACACTGCTTGCTCAGACCTGTTTGTCTTACTATGCAGGTTGATCACGGTAAATGTGCCGTTAAATAAAAAAAATAGATCTAGGCTGTCCCAAGTGGCCATCTTTTTTTTTTTTTTTTTTTTTTGGGGGGGGGGGGGAGGGCGGGGGGAGGGAGGGGTAAGGTGAATTTTGGTGTGTAGGTAAGCAGTTGCTATCTACCCACCAAAAATGCAGGGTCCAGACTCAGGGGTAAGGTGAATTTTGGTGGGTAGGTAGGCAGTTGCTATCTTCCCACCAAAAGTGCACGGCCCAGACTCTTTTTTTGGAAATTTTGGGTGGAGCCAGGTTATTTTTTTTTTCACTGATTTTTGAGGCCAGATTATTTTTTGAAATCCCCTTATGAGCTGATTTATTTTTTACTTGCAAATTTTTTCTTCCAAAGACAGGGATTTTTTTCGAAAAATATACCAGCCCCCCTCCCCCCCCCCAGAATATCAAATGGTCGGTCCCTTAGCGCCTAGCGGGACAGGGTTTGGCAGATTTATGAGGAAGGACAAGCTGTCTCTTGTACTTTTTGTTGGATGACTTCTGAAATGGTACGTGTGTGTTGAGGGGGTAGTGGGGGGGGGGGGGGGGCGTCGTTCGGGACAGAATTCTTTAGAAGAGCGAGTGGTCTCAGAAGGTGGGGGCGCGTTATCTTGGGGGGAGTTGTCTGGGGGAGTTTTCTTAGAATCTGGGGCGAGTTGTCACCTGAAGATGGGGCGACATGTCTTGTGGCTTTTTCGTTTGTCAAACTTTGTGGTTGACCAGTGTGTTTGTTTTGCTTTCTCTCGTTCTCGGCGTGTAGCCTAAATTCAGAAGCCCAAAAAATCGCAGGCAGACAGACTAACGCAAAATCTTAATAAATTCACAGTATGCTAAATGATTACAAGCTTTACTATACCATAAATGAAGAAACAGTTGGTCTCCTCAAGTCGATTCAGCTGAAAAAATGTCTGTGTGTTGACGAACGCATGTGCCATGTATACGTAAAAATAACCAACTTCATTATCGATTTTCAAACTAAATAGACTTTCTCCCGAAGATATACCAGGCTAAAAGACGGTCGAATGTATGAACTACGGTTCAGTTATAATGGCATCTAATTTGGTTTTTGGGACAATTTTCTTTGCAAAATAACTTTGGGGTACTGTCGTAGGGTTTTACTTTTCTGAAAAACGGTTGTCAAACTGTGATCGTTGTTTTGGGTGTGCAAACTGCATTGAGGTACCGATATGCGTCTGATTTCAATAACAAAACATCAAATTTCATTCTGATCTGGTCCGTTGGAAAATTATGACTGCATATCTTATTAAACGAGCATTATTTTGGGACTGTTTCTGTTCAAAATTTCCCGCCATTTTTTTCCGGCGAAAAAAAAAGGATTATTTCTTTGTGCGTAGACGACCGCTCAGAAAATGATTTACTCAAATGTGATGAGTCTGCGTTCCAACTGCAAGTATGTACGAAGTGAGCTCCCTTTTCAGTTTTTTATCCCGTCACACCACGAAGTGGTGAGGGGATATAGGTTTTGTCCCGTACGTAAGTACGTACGTATGTACGTACGTACGTACGTATGTTCACCTATTTCCATCGCTCTAGCACCTTCATTTCTCAACGGATTTTAAAATAGCTTCACACAAGTGTAGGGCATGACAATATCTTAAGCAAGTTCGACTTTCAGGGTTCTGCGCCCAAGGTCAAGGTCACAGTGGCTATTTTTAGAAAAACTTTGTCAGCGCTCTAGCGCCTTCATTTCTCAATGGATTTTAAAATAGCTTCACACAAGTGTAGGGCATGACAATATCTCGAGCAAGTTCGACTTTCAGGGTGCTGCGCCCAAGGTCAAGGTCACTGTGGCTATTTTTTGAAAAACTTTGTCAGCGCTCTAGCGCCTTCATTTCTCATGGATTTTAAAATAACTTCACACAAGTGTAGGGCATGACAATATCTCAAACAAGTTCGACTTTCAGGGTGCTGCGCTTAAGGTCAAGGTCACTGTGGCTATTTTTAGAAAAACTTTGTCAGCGCTCTAGCGCCTTCATTTCTCAATGGATTTTGAAATAACTTCACACAAGTGTAGGGCATGACAATATCTCGAGCAAGTTCGACTTTCAGGGAGCTGCGCCTAAGGTCAAGGTCACTGTGGCTATTTTTAGAAAAACTTTGTCAGCGCTCTAGTGCCAATATTTCTCAACGGATTTTGAAATAACTTCACACAAATGTAGGGCATGGCAATATCTCGAGCAAGTTTGACTTTCAGGGTGCTGTGCCCAAGGTCAAGGTCACTGTGGCTATTTTTAGAAAAACTTTGTCATCGCTCTAGCGCCTACATTTCTCAACGGATTTTAAAATAACTTCATACAAATGTAGGGCATGACTATATCTCTAGCAAGTTCGACTTTCAGGGTGCTGCACCCAAGGTCAAGGTCACTGTAGCTATTTTTAGAAAAACTTTGTCAGTGCTCTAGCGCCTACATTTCTCAACGGATTTTGAAATAACTTCACACAAGTGTAGGGCATGACAATATCTCGAGAAATTTTGACTTTCAGGGTGCTGCACCCAAGGTCAAGGTCACTGTGGCTATTTTTAGAAAAAACTTTGTCAGCCCTCTTGCGCCTGCATTTCTCAATGGATTTTGAAATTACATCACACAAGTGTAGGGCATGACAATATCTCGAGCAAATTTGACTTTCAGGGTGCTGCGCCCAAGGTCAAGGTCACTGTGGCTATTTTAAGAAAAACTTTGTCAGGGCTCTAGTGCCTATATTTCTCTACGGATTTTGAAATAACTTCACACAAATGTAGGGCATGACAATATCTCGAGCAAGTTCGACTTTCAAGGTGCTGTGCCCAAGGTCAAGGTCACTGTGGCTATTTTTAGAAAAACTTTGTCATCGCTCTAGGGCCTACATTTCTCAGCGGATTTTGACATAACTTCACACAAATGTAGGGTATGACAATATCTCGAGCAAGTAGTCTTGTGTGAGGGGATTTGTATCGCCTGCGATGCCTTGTTTCAATATTGTGCTTGTCCGGAGCATATCTCCGAAAGTATAAGGGGGAACTAAATGAAACTTCACACATTGATAGAGGACAACGAGGGGAAGTGCAGTGCCCAAGAACCATAACCCTGTCTCAAGTATTTACGAAGTTAGCTGCCTTTCCATTTTTTTTCAATATTTTGCTCATCCAGAGCATATTTCTTGAAGTATTAGAGGGAACTAAATGAAACTTCATACATTGATAGAGGACAATGTGAGGTAGTGCAGTGCACAAGAACTGTAACCCAGTCACAAGTATTTACGAAGTTAGCTTCCTTTCAAGTTTTTTCAACATTTTGCTTGTCCGGAGCATATCCCTGAAACAGTAAAGGGAAACTAAAAGAAACTTCACACATTGATAGAGGACAATAGGAGTCGGTGGAGTGCACAAGAATCATAGCCCTATCACAAGTATCTACAAAGTTAGCTCCCTTTCCATTTTTTTTTCAATTTTAAGCTTGTCCGATGCATGTCCCCAAAAGTGTTTAAGGGAACTTGATGAAACTTCATACATTGAAAGAGGGCAATAACAGGAAGTGCAGAGCACAAGAACCATAACCTTGTCTTAAGTATTTACAAAGCTAGCTCCCTTCCTATTTTTTTTCTATTTTGCATGTCCAGGGCATATCTCTGAAAGTATAGAAACTTCACACACTGATGGAGGGCAATGAGTGAAAGTGCAGAACACAAGAACCATTACCCTGTCTTTAGTAATTACAGATTTAGCTTCCTTCTTAATTTTTGCTACAATTTGCTTGTACGGAGCATATCTTAGGAAGTATCGAAGGAAACTAAATGAAACTTCGCACAATGATAAAGGTAATAAACGGAAGTGCAGAGCTTAAGAGCTATAACCCTACCTTTAGAAATTACAGACCTAGCTCCCTTCCTTTCAGTTATTTAGCTTGTCTGGGGTATATCTCTGTACATATTCAAGAGAACATGAATGAATATTCACATGCTGATTATAGAGGGCAATGAGCAAAAGTGCAGAGCAGAAGAATCATAACTGTATCCCAAGTTGTTTTGGAGTTACTTCCCTTTTTATTTTTTCTTAGTTGTATGCATGTCCAGAGCATTGCTCTAAAAGTATTGAAGAGAATTATTTTTTTTATTTCAAACTGCATTTAACTTACAGAGAAAATCACTCCTTCACCAGAATACCAGGATACCCATTCTCCTATTCCAAGCCTTCGGGGGGCATCCGTCGGTTCCACCGATTTTCTTGTTGATGGAGCTAGAATTAATTTTGACAGATTTACGCCCTTTTGACCTTAGTCATTTTAGGCAAATTTTTGCATTGTAGGGTATAGAGACTGTGTAATAACTCCTCTCACAGTTTTCAATGGATGTTTTTCTAACCTTGCATACATGCTGTAAATGTATTGAGGATGTGCATATAGGTTTTTGTTGAACCTAGAATTAATTTTGACAGAATAACGGCCTTTTGAACTTTGTCATTCTAGGGAAATATTTGCATTGTAGAGTATGGAGTTTGTGTTATCAACTTGCACCACAGTTTTCAATGGATCTTTTTCAAACCTTGTCTACATATTTTGGACGTATTTGAAGATATGCATTGGCCGAAACTAGCTAGTCTGGCCCAGAAAACTTGTACATTCGACAGTTTTCAGTTCTTTGGTGTGATCCTTGCTTCCAAAGGATAACCCTTTTATAGAACATATGAGGCATTATGATAGATCTAGAATTAATTTTGACAGAATCACAGCCTTTTTATCTTAGTCATTTTGGGCAATTTTTTACATGGTAGGGTATGTTTTCAATGAATTAATTGTAGGTGCTGTATTGATATACATGTCATGTGACAGGCGCTGCACTGGGGCATCATTAGTGTCTTACAGACACAATTTTCTAGTTCTTTCTTTTTTAAGTTTTAAAGGAATTTTCATTTTTTTGCGACAACATTTTAGAACTTAAGGGGTAATGACTAATGACTAATAAGAAAATATTTGCAGAATGACGAATCACAGCGTGGTGATACGCGAACAAACCTGCTTCTAGAGGACCTGGCAAAGACCGGTATTATTTTTCATTATTATTATTATGCCCCCAACTGCGGAGAAAGTGAGGCGGAATAATGGTTTGGGTCCGTCTGTATGTCTGTCCGTCTGTGCATCCGTCAGTCGGTCTGTCCGCTACCCTTCTATAAGCCAAGAACCGTAAGACATAGACTTGAAATTTTATACACATGATTAGTATGAAAAATAAGTAAACACGTTTTTATGTTGTTGTTATTTGTTTTTGTTTTCTTTTTTCCGCGGGTCACATATGTCCAGAGTTATGCCCCTTTTTCTCAATTAGCCTGTAGAACCTTGTGAACAAAATATACAAGAGCCTTTGATGCTAAGATCGTGACTTTTTGCAGGATGACATTGCCCAAGGTGTAGATGATCTGAATATCTTTTGTAAAAAAATCGTAAATTTTTGACCGAGTTAAGCCCCTTCTTTGACTTTGTGCACGGTAAGCCTTTTGGAACCTCGTGAACAAAATATCTCGAGAACTCCTGAGGATAGGATCATGAATTTTTGCAGGAAGATATGCCCAAGGTTTAGATAATTTTATTTACTTTTGAAAAAAAAAATCGTAAATAATTGACAGATTTTAGCCCCTTTTTCGACTTAGTTCATTAAGCCTATGGTACAACGGTATCCGTACAATAAAAGTCATACCGCCAAGAACTGTAATAGTTAGGAACTTGATACTTAAACATATGATCAGTATCGGTCATGTATTTGCAGAGTTATTCCCCTTGTTAACAAAATTCTCAAGAACCCCTGATGCTTGGACCATGAGTAGTTGCAGGATGACATTGCCTAAGGTGTAGATGATCTGATTAACATTTGAAAAAAATCGTGAAAGTTTGACTGAGTTATGCATCTTTTTCGACTTAGTGCATTGTAAGCCTATGAAAGCTTGTGAACAAAATATCTCGAGGACCCCAAAATATCTCGAGAGCTTCGTTTTCGACCTAGTGCATTGTAAGCCTATGGAACCCCGTGAACCAAATATCTAGAGATCCCCTGACGATAGGATCATGATTTTTTGCAGGAAGATATTGCACAAAGTTTAGTAATCTTTGCTTTTGGCATTGGGACTAATACGCTTAACTACCCTTCAATTACACAGCAAAGACGCTTATCAGACTGAGCGGATGCCCACGCTGAACTGAGTCTTCGCTGGGCGCACATGCTTATTTGTTGGTTTTCTCGTGTCGGGCTTAAATGTAATATTTCAAAATAGAAATTATACATAATGCAAATTTTAAAAATTGTCGATTTTTTTGTGTTGTAAAAATACAACAAACAAGGCAAGATAAATAATTCGCCATAAGTCATGAACGACACACAACCGACATGATAAGTCAGAGAAAATGAAGAATATGATACATGAGTGCAGATTTCTTCTGCCATAAAAGTTTTCACAAAAAAAATTAAAGAGTTCCTTCAAGAGCATTGAACACATTTAGAAGCAGGAACATGGGCCAGACTACGTAGTTTCGGCTAATAAAGCCCCCCTCAGTGACCTTGACAATATCTAGTGACGAAACCAGAAAAACATACTGTAATTTCTTAATTAATGAACCCTTCAAATGTTGACATTACTGAACTCATACTCCTAGCCAATGACTAGAAAATACGTAGGAAACGTATTTCAAGAGCAGTCTTTCCTGTTGTGTATCTACGCAAAATCGAATAATAATTTGAGCCGCGACAAGAGAAAACCAACAAAGTGGTTTTGCGGACAGCGCAGATTCAGATCAGCCTGATCCTCCGCCTGAAAAACCTTAGACCCTTAGCTACCCTTAAAGCGCTTAGCAAGAGTCTGATCAAACTAGGCAAATGCCCAGGCTGATCTGAGTCTGCGCTGGGCGCACAATCATTATGTTGGGTTTCTCGTGTCGCGGCTCAATATTATAATAATTACGGCAATTTTCTTTAAAGTACAAAAGATTGGTTTCACAATGCAGTAATACAACCAAATGATGCAGATAGAATGACAAACAGATTAGACCCATATCAGACTGCTCCCGATAACTGTCTGATCTGGGGCCGTATTCATAAAGCCACTTAAGTGGTTGCTATGCTGTTGCTAAGGCTAAATTTCTTTGAAGGAGATTCCCTACAACTATGAAATTTGGTCTAGAGGAACAGTCTTTGTAAGACTGTTCCTCCAGAGCAAATTTCATAGTTGTAGGGAATCTACTTTATAGATATTTAGCCTTAGCAACCGCATAGCAACGACTTAAGTGGCTTTATGAATACGGCCCCTGGGCCTCCACTGTTTGTTCAGACATGGCTGTAACGACTTTTCAATTTTTTATAAGGTAAATATTCCATAATTTCAACTATTTTACTTTACTCGAGTTTCAAAACGAGCTTTCTGGATTTCAAATGCCTCTGTAGATCCAAAGAAAAGAGAAATTATCTCCGTTTTATCAATCTAGTCTGTACGGTAAAGAATCTTTTAAAATAAAAAAAAAAAAAAAATAGATGTCGCTGCTGTTTTCAATCAGTTTAGCTGAATGACCAACTGTTTGGGAAAGGGCCGTTCATTTGGTTTACTGTGCGTGTCTTTCGTGAACTTTTGTCAGTTTGTGTGTGTGTTTCTTTCCCTTTTGAGTTTTACTTTCCATATGTTGTACCACTGGGGTACCAACTAAGATATAAGTAGTTATAAAAAAACTCATTTTTGTCGTATGACGTCGCATCTGAGAGTGTAGTAAAGCCATGCATTAAAAACGATAATCAACTAGTTGATTAAATTTGCAAATTACGTCGACATGCTATGTTTTGAAGTCCATAAGAACTTCGCGTTTTCCAATGGCGAAAGCGTGACGCCTTAGTGCAAGTTTTGCTAATAAAATGTGATTTTTGGCTTGCCCGCTTCGGCGGGCGAGCCTATGTATTCAGATAGAATAGGACTTTCTGTCATGCGCACTCAAGCGGAAGACGCAGGTTTGTTCCCGGCTTCGAGTATGGTCCATAACTGCAAGTGGAGAACCAATATATGGAGAGCGTATACGGGGCGCAACTTCGTTTGACTGTTTCTTTCGCTGGTAGCACATTTGTACCTAAGCACCGTAAAATAACGACACGCCACAATCTCGCACACCAAATTATCGAACATGTCTACCATTTTTTGCCTTGCTAAAAACCAAGTTATTTTTATTTTTATATTTATCCGGTGTATTTGGATGTTTCTTGGTTATTGTCCACTGTCAAATAACGACATGCGCAATTAGCGGGCATTATGTAAAACGTGGACTGGACTTGGACTCTGGACTTTGGATTTCGGACTGTGTAAAACCTGGACTCTGGACTTTGGACTAGGTAAAACCTGGATTTTGGACTCTGGACTTTGTAAAACCCGGACTAAAATATTGCAACAATAGTTGCTATGCCTGCACAAACAGTGTAGAGTGTAGATCCAAATTAGACTGCTGGTTAGAACAGTTTGATAAGGGTCTGTGTTAACAGTTTTATTTAAAAGCATTTACTGGTTTTACAGACAAAGTGTTTAATGGTATTTACTAGATACTTTTTCTTATTTTTCATAAACATACATTGAAATTCAGTTTCATGAAAGTTCCTCATTGAAACAAAATCAATTAAGGAAACAACATGTGTTATATGGAAAACTTATCAGTATCTTACAATTGCCATCAAATCATCCTTTTCTAGGCTTATGCAATTTTAACAGCTACCCTCCTTTTTGAATAAAACTTACTAAAATATAGAAGAATTCTTTAATATTTTGCATTAAATCCCTATATAATGACCAAATATATGATGACCAAGGACAACAGGCAAGTGATTCTGAAAACAAACATCCTTTGGAAGCAATAAAAATACACTAATTCATTCATTGACTTGTAATCATTACCAATTACAAGTTATACTCTATACCACAGACTTGCCGGGTTGCATAGTGCAGTCGTTAGATACTATTTATTTCTGCCTTAAAAACCAGAGGTCCCGGGTTCGATACACGGTCCGGCCACTTACTTTCATGTCTCCTTCCGTTGATTCAAGAAGGGCAGTTGTCAGTTATTGGCGAAAGTAAGTGCACTTAGTACTGGTTAACCGCTTAGGATGGCTAAGCCTGCCCAGGAATAGTGTGGTTAGGTTAGCAGACCGTCCTTACAAGACCATACATGTAGCTGTTTACTGTGGACGTAAAACAATATCCCAACAACAACAACATACCACAGGCTTAACCAGTACTTATAACTGAACCCAATGATGACAAAATACGAAAAATAGAAAAATAATAAGCTATCTATTTGCAGACGATCTAGGAGCGGTGGTAGTGTAGTGGATAACGCGCTGGACTAGCAATCCAGGGATTGCAAGATCGATCCCCCCACCTTCTCCGGTCTTTCGGATGAGACTTTAAACCGAGGTCCCATTCTGTAGGACCTAGTTGTTGGTGGGATGTTAAACCCGAGTTCACTCACTCACTCAGTCACTACAGACAACCTATGGCAATTGTTTGGAAAGGAACTATCATTTTCATAATAACCTCCTCTCAGTGGTGGCCAACCTCAGGAATTATCAGACAAGTACTTTAGCAGACGCTTCCACTCTTACTTGTTTTATGGGGATGTATTTTAATGAGACTTTTTGTACACTTTCTGTACACTTACGATTTCCAAGACAGAAAAAATAGGTAGTGGAATATTTTCATTCACTTTTTACCCGTTTGACTTGCTATTTGAAAATTATCTGCTATGTTACAGAAATTAACCGACTCCATGTTCTATGTTACAGAGATTATCTGTTATGTTACAGCTATTCAACGAGACAGAATGTATTATTTCAGACTGTTTAAAGTCTATTTGCAAGTGTAATTTTTTCTTCCCTTAGACTACAAATGGATGGACATTCAACATTGACTGATTCAAGGTCAGGAGACAGACTTTCTATTGATTGTTGTCCCAGAAATATTCTGTTGCTTTTATAACCACATATGAATCAAAAAATAAATTTTGCATGCAACAAGGACTCAGACCAAAACTACAGAATTTCACGAGGAAATTGCATCGCATGGACATTTCCTACTTGACTGTAACAAACAGAAGTGCAGCCACATGGTCAATATTGAACTTTCCATTTGCAGTCATATGCAAAAAAATAATGTCAGCCATTTTTCAGTTCTGTTGTGTCTTCTTAGAACATCAGTTACATGTGGAAGGAGTATTTTTAATTCAGCTACAGTACTGTATTTTTTTCCTTCCAATGGTAACAGGAATTCTCTGTATGAATTCATTCATGTCTACACTGGTGTCCGTCCAGTTCAGTGACTTCCTATCTAATATTGTATTACAGCGCTTATAATCCTTTTGTCCAGCTTGAGATTTCATTATTTATTTTTTTCAGTTTATGCATAGGACTTTCACTGAATATATTTGTCACAGGAATTGAAATTTTTCAGATATGATATCAGGGGAAATGGCTATGCATCAAATTGTATTTCTCTCTTCCACGAATGTTGAGGCTGTAACTTTATATTCATTGTTGTCAAGATTTTATCCAGGCAAAACAAATGCAGGTCTCCCATTTATATACCTTTTTATTGAATATTGGAGTTCTTCATCTGGGTCACCTGACTTAAATCGACAATAGTGTCATCTCATTGTGACAAAATCAGATTTTTTTTTCATTCCATTTTGAAAACCCATTCTCCTTTATAAGCAGGAAACCCATGCATGACAAAATAGTCCTTAAGTGAGCTTAAAGAAAGGAACAAGTCTTCTGTATTTAAATAAACATTCTAAAATAAACCAATAGGCAAAAGAAATGCGGCACTTGCATCAGTTTATATTATTCCCTCATTCAAACTATAATAAGATTAAGATAACAAGAGCTAAAATCTGACTGAGGTCTTTTTTCTGTTATTAGACCATAATAATACATTGTAAAAGTCGGTCAATAACTGTAACCTACTCTTGAAGGTCTGTTAATAACTGTAACAAGGTCTGCTAATTTCTGTAACACATAATTTAAATAACTCATGTTTGAAAGTAATCTGATTATATCTATGGGTGCTTTTAATAATATACTGATGTCACATTTATAGACTAGCATGCAATATATATTTGTAAAACAAAAATTATGATTATTATCCATTTACTGTAAAACTAACACCATCGGGAGTTTATTACATTTTTTCAAAACTATCTCTTAATTTATATTATTTAAATCTTAAACATACTGTGTTGTGTTCTCTGTCACATTTTATCAAAAATAAGATATATATTTGCCATTACTTGAGATTTATTACATTTCAAATCTTTTTTTAATGTTTTAGTCGTTGAATTTCTGTAACATTTGTTGAATAGCTGTATCACTGACAGTTTAATCAGTAAATTCCTGTAACAAAATTTGTTGAATTTCCTTTTACGTAGTAACAGAGTTGGACAACTGTGGTTATGTGTAGTCCATTTGCTCCAAAGCGCAAAAACAGTTCTGCTTAGTTTCACACACACACACACACACACACACACACACACACACACACACACACAAAAAAAACGAAACAAAACGGCCAGTAAATCTTCTTATGGCCTAAAATTTCTAGTAACACAGAATATGAATAATCCTTATTTTTAGATGCTTTTTTTGAAATATTTCTCATTAGCAGTAATGCAAAAATTGACATTTTCACTGAATGGTATCATATGATTATCAGAATGGCCATAATGTAACTTAACTTCATTGTTTACAACAGTTGTGGACGTTTTTTAAATGAAGAAAGTGTCTCCAAGTAAGATTCATCTCCCATCACCACAAACCATAAAGACCATAAACATTGAACTACATGTATTTCGGAAACAAAATGCTAACTTCACAAGCCTTTCCTTTTAAAAGGAAACTTTATAGTGTCATATGATATATAGAATCTTGCACTCGTGCTCCTGTATTATTGAATTTATTAAACGCGTTTGGGAAAATCGATAAGATGCTTGGCATAGCGTCGCATCTTATCTTTTCCCCCAAACCATTAAAATGCAATAATACACGAGCACTGATGTAAGATCCTCTATAACTTAATGCAACACTTCTGTGTAATATTCTGAAAATTTCAAAGCCTGTGACCTTAAGTTATCAGCAGAATCCGTATGATGAAATGTAAGCTGTATGAAGCTAGAAGTAAATTATCAGCACGAATGTTGGATGTATAAACATACTATTATACAAACGTGTTCGTCCAAATTTAGTGCGACAGACGCGCGTTTCTAAATTCAACGTCTTCAGTGTTGCTAAACCCAAAAGTTTTAAACAAAAGAGATGATTGGCAGGTCTCGGCAGACAACGAGCATCCCTCTCCAAGCAACACTTACCATCGGATTCCGCAGGACAGGCGTCCACTAGCGAGCCTCCTGAATCCATGCATCTCTAGAATGGCGACAGAAAAGAACATCAGGAAAGAGGTGTCAGATGCAGCAAGAAGCCGCAAAAAGCCAAAACTAAGACTCGGCAGGCAACGAGCATCCCTTTCCGAGCCACATTTACTGTCGTATTCCGCGGGACACATTTGCGCAGGCATCAGGTAAGAGACGCCTACGTATTAACTCGCGAGCGCAGGCGTCCCCAATCGAGAATATTGATTAACGAAACGGGAACTTGTAGCTTCTTTTATCAAATGCAAATAGTGTAGACCCTGATAGACGCCGCGTTTTATGGCGTCTAATACGGGGATGCACTGTTTGCCTAATGTCCCTTTTATGGGGCACTAAACTCCGTTCATTAATTCTGAAACTGGGTTTTTCGCAGTATGTAATACAGTTCTAAATTTCCAAAACATTATCTATAATTTACCAATGTTAAAGTTAAATATAAGGACAAAAGGACCAAACCGTGCACTTTGGACTTAAACTTATTACAGCTCCTCTTAATCAGTCTATTCCTCCGTCTTACCCTCACACACCCCACCCCCCCACTCTAAAAAACGATAATAATCTCCCCTTCACTACTTACACCTCCCTCCCCTCAATTAGTCTACCATCCAGACTCCCACCCCTCGACATGACCGCTTCCCAAACACACACCTCCTTATTCAATCTACCACCCAAACCGCCACCCTAGTCTCTTGACACACATCCTATAACCATCCCCTCCCCTCCCCCGTCACCACTTCTTTTCAACAAACTATTTCCTCGATTAGTCTACCACTCCGACCTCTACCCCGCGACACGAACAAATATATACGCAAGGAATACCTTTATGTAGGAGGGAAGTTGAAGTCAACCTCACCGAGTGTAAGTGAAAAGCTAAGACACATGCAAGAGGTTACTTTTTGGCGATTCACATAATATATTTGACTTGCGTCATGTGAAGAAGATATTAGGTCATGCGCATACTGTTAATACTCAACTGTACAGGCTGCTCATTTTTTTTTATATCATCCAAGAATGTTTATGCAAAAATGTAAACTCTGATATGACTGCACGATCTGAGTCCTCCCTGTTCGTACAATATAAGGGTACCTTTTCACTAGCGTGCAAATCCTTTACTTCCAAGAAACTGTCTTCATAGACAATGCGGCCCGATATAGGCTGAAATACTGTCTCAAAGGGCCATTAAACCCAAAACAATCAATCGATCAGTCATAGACATTGACGTACAAAAGTGAACCCGCACGCATGCATGCATGTGATATTTCCTTCCGCATATACGCTTTTCGCACATCTGATGTGTGGTTGTGTGGACATAGGGGGACATAACAAAGTCTCTAGCTGACCGGTTTGACATTTTTCTGTTAGCAGTTACATTATGCCACATTTTTGCGCGAAACATCACCATGAGAAAAAAGAAAGAAAGGAAGAAAAAGATAAATGCAGGGGCATTTATGGGCTTGAAGTTCGCTTCTGGGTCGGATGACACAAATGTCCCGTTGTTTTTATGTATCTACTTTTGATATTTTCCTAAGAAAATATGACAAAACAAACACAAGTGTTCAAAATATGGTAAAGAAACTGGGTCTGATTTTCATTCCTAAAATCCAGAGTTGTCAAAACTGAAAAATGTAGCTAATGTAATAACTTGGTATTTTCTTGTATTAAAATGTAGCCGAACCTCAAAAACGCTTGTGTTTTTTTTTATTCCTGTGACTTTGTTGGAGGGACAACAGTTATTACCCAAATGACCAGCGTGATATCCACGTGGAACGTACATGAATATGTATGACTTTAGGCTGTCAGTTATCATCAAATGGTCTTAGTTTGCGGACAGGTTTTTGAAATTTGCTGTTTCGTGCATGTAACTGCAGCATTAGACGCCAGGCTAAGATACATGAGACCTTTATGAGAAATCGGCGGAAGTCGAGCTTTATCACTATGCACAGTCTTACGTGGGTTGGTTAGATTATAAAAGTATGAGAAGCGAAAACCCAGTTTCAGAATTAATGAACGGAGTTTAGGCATAAATGGGCTAAGCAGTCAAACGTTCACTGTGGCACAGTAACGATTTTCAAGCTAACACTAGACTGAACGAAGTCTGTCATGCTATTATAGAGTGAAGGAAAGTATCACAGTTCTAGGATACATGCGCAAACAAAAGAACAATGATTAGCAAGAAAATAGCACAAAAGAAAAGCTTGTATAAGACTTCCACGCATTAAGTTCAGGCAGTAGTAGTACTTCACCTTTGGCGAATATCACTAGCAGGTGAGTGAAATGTACATAATATTAATGATGATATTTGGCAAATGCTTATTTTACGAAATCAAATTAAAAAAAATAATTACAAGGTTATTTACAATTTTCTACGCTTTTTGGAGTGTTGTGTGAACGGGTCAAGTAAGGCGGTATTAGATATTAAAATCCGGCCTCCACAACATCATAAGATAATAAAATAAAATAAAAAATAACTAAAATAACAAACATTAATTAATTAATTAATAAATTATAAACTAACCAAATAAATAATCAGAACGGAGTTGACCAGAATATAAAACTATCTGAGCAGTCATTTCAAAACATATAAATGAACGAACATAAGGACATTATAGATCAGTCGCGTTAAAGTGGCAATGTTTTGTTTACACTTTTAATGTCGACAGTACCTGTACTATCCTTACAGTATAGTTCATGTAACTTCTTGATCTAGGGTCATGATGTGACATTACTGTTAACTGGCAGTTCTGGCATATCGACATAGTACCATCTGGAAGCTTAAACTCAGGGAAAGCTGGTAGTTCAAGAACATCAGGGAGAACAAAAGCGAAAGTAACAAAATTATTCAAATTTATTCCTTCCATTTCCTTGGGTTGCATAAGTTGAACTGTTCTATATAGCTAATCAGCCACCGATCGAAATAAACATAAAATAATAGTTATCGCGTCCGCACTATACCAAAATGTAAAATTAACACAGTAATCTTTTCAAAACACTTATGAGCCGCGACGCGAGAAAACCAACAATGTGGTTGTGCGTCCAGCGCAGACTCAGATCAGCCTGGGCATCCGCCCAGTCTGATCAGAGTCTTCGCTGTCCGCATAGATGTAGCTTAGACCCTTAGCTACCCTTTAAGCGCTTAGCAAAGAGTCTGATCAGACTAGGCAGATGCCCAGGCTGATCTGAGTCTGTGCATGGCGCACAACCACATTGTTGGTTTTCTCGTGTCGCGGCTCATATTAGGCTGTGTGAAATATAATGAGGTTTTCAAATTAACTAAATCACATTATAATGCTTAAAGATAACAATTTTAATAATGTTCAAAGGTAGAAACTGGACTCTCCAACATCATTTTTTGTATTTTCATTCCTGCCTGTCCATAAGTGATTTTAAGGGATGGTGTGAAAGAATTTGCACTTGTAAATAATAACTAATATCATGATAGTTTTACTTTTTTTCAAAGTTTAGATTTTTAATAAATTTTCCTATTATTATATTTAGTAGATTTGCAACTGAACATGATGTCATTTCTAAATCATTGAATTCTTATAATATAAAGCGGGAAAATCCTCTTAAATGTATGCTGCTTGTCAGAAATTATCTTTCGGAATGTAACGTGTTGTGTTGGTACATGTACCGATGAAGTAATTTACTGCAATGACGAAGTATTATCATGTTTATCATGTTTCTTGTCGCAATGAATTACGTCATCTGTTACATGCGTCGGCAAAGATTTTTGTTTTTATGAATATATCCTGATTTACCGAAAGATAACTTTGGCACACATCACTTAAGTTGTATGGCAACACCACACAAGTTCTCTCTCCATTTTGATTGACGAGCAAAAAAAAAAAAGATAAATAAAAATAAGAATAAAATAAGAAACTGTTGTGAAATCTTGTTTGCTTCCTCGAACGAAAAAACCCATAAGAAATTGAGTCTACCCATATACATACAGGAAAACCATTCTCCTTGAAGGGATGCACAAATGAAAACGTTTCTTTTCTCAAATGTGTACCTTATCACCTTAAATGCAATTAAAACACATATTTTAAACAGTTTATCATTATGCTTGCGTTTGAAATTTCAAATTAACGTTTACTGTTTTTGAAAAATAAAAATGCGGTGTTTTACCTCCATGGAGAACTTTCCATTTTTGAATAGTAATATCCCTTCGGCACCTGCATACGGAGTTTATGTCTCTCAGCTAGTCCGCTATTCAAGAGCCTGTTTCAAATTTAAAGACTTTGTTGAAAGGGGAAAGTTACTCACGCTTTAACTTTTGACACGGGGTTGTCATTAAGTAAAGCTTATGTCGACAGTTAACAAGTTTTATGGGAGACACCATGACCTCGTTGATCCCTACAACGTGGCCGTTTCTAAATCAGTTTCCGATTTGAAGGCCTCAGCCGAAACTTAGTTAGGCTTTTAACTACATTTATACTGACTTTTTCAATTGAAACATAGATATGGCAGGTGTATTATAAAAGGCATGTGATTCTTACTGCTCGCTAGCATCTGATCGCACGTCTGTTTTTGAGTCCATGTCTGTGTATCTAGAATATTCCGGAATTGTCAATGTTTATATGACCTGCGAGTTCGGATTATGATTTGGGAACTTTGACCACTTTTATTTATTATTATATTATTATTATTATTATTGATATTTAATATTAATATTATATCATTATCATTTTATCATTATTGTTGTTTAATTATTTATATTTTCGTTTTAAATTCTCTACTTTTAAGGCTGCTTCCCATTGAGAAGTGAGACAAAAATTAAAAGGAAAAAAAAAAGAAAAAAAAAAAAGGTTGTTAATATCTTTAGGTGTTTCCAATCGCCGGAAATATAAATAAGACGACATATTATTAGAAAATTTTCTTAACTGCTCAACTTTCCTCTACTTTAACAATAAAATGAAATTTTTGTTCCTTCTAATTATTCCCCGCTTACTTTGCGGTATGGTATACTGTTTCACGTTGTCAGTCCTCTGTCCGACTGTCCGTCCGTCTTTGCGTATGTCTGTCCGTAACACTTTGGTTTTATCATATTATCTCGGAAACGCAGTGATGGATCAATTTCTGCAGACAAATTGATATTATTGAGTTGAACCTAGATAAGAAAAAAGTAAGGGCTGGGGAGCCAAATCACTTCTAGTAGGGTTTTGCTCGTTGTGCAATTTTTGAAGGCAGTACAAAGCTTGTGTGCACTCAAATTTCAACAGAGAAAAGCTTGTGTGCACAATATATCTTGAACCAATTGCTGGAGTTTTACCAAACTTCTAGAAGGGGTTTTGCCATTTTAGTCCAGTAAAATTGTGGGGGAACCTAAAACAAATTGCAAAAACAGGTTTCTTTGCAGTAATAAGCTCTTAAGACCTACCCTTTAACATACTAAAAGTAGGAAAAAATCGGAGAATGCGAAACTTGATTTTTTTTTTCACATGTATTGTTTTTGAACGATTTAAACCACTGCACTGCTACTTTTGGTTGGAAAGCCACTTCTAAACATCATTTCTAAACTATACTGAAAGGATTTAAAAACTTCCACTCATTAATTTTGAATATCTCAAAAATGAATGCAGCTACGCCCACCAAAATTTTGCAGCATCTATATTCTATTATACCTGATTCTATCAATATACGGAATTTGAAATCGTTCAACCGAATCGGTCAGAAACAAGCACGTGCTCCTCGTGTTCTTAGTACCGTTTACATAATGATGAATAGTTTCATGTATACAGTTTTCTGATGAAACAATTCTCTTACGATATCAAATTGAATTTTAAAAAATTAAACACGGTCAGTGGCTTAATTTAGCCTACCGCGCCTAAATATCGGAAACAGGCGCAGAGTTTTGGGCCAGATAAATGCTGAAATTTCAAAAAGTGACGTCGCGGTACAATTTTATGCGTTAATTACGGCAATTTACAACCTCAGACGACGTGCACTGTTTACAGGAAGCTAAAAACACCGTCAGAAAAGCACCTAACCAAGACTGAAAACCAGAGGACATGACGTTAACTAACGTCGACGCCGTCTCCGTAATAGGCTTTGCGCGACAGCTTCATCCGCAGTGATACTTGCAAATCAACGTTGATGACGTCACAATATTAAGACAGTAAGAAGTGGTCGAAAGAGTGTTGCATAAGATAACCCCGGCATCGTCTTATGCATTTCAGTGACGTTACGCTCTTTTACTGACGTCATTTAGGTAAATGATACAAATAAACTGCGTAATCTTTAAATTTGATAAGTTTCAGGCATTTTGTCGTTAAATAGTCAACACTGTCAAAAGGAAACAGATCAGCAGCCAGCAATAAAAAGTGGAAGTTTTTAAATCCTTTCAGTATAGTTGAATCCAAAGAAGTCGTTGATAAAACAGTTATATACTGTTCTGTAGCTTTTGTCTACCATTAAATTTGCTGATTATGCATAACCGGTCGATCATAGAGTATATTAATATTGGTTTGCCCCTGCCACCAGTGCTAATTTTGCTTTTACCATAACCTCTATTCAGAGGAACAATATGGATGGTTCAGAACAACAGTTGGAGTAAGACAAGGATGTCTTCTGTCACCCACCCTCTTCAACATTTTTCTCGAACGGATCATGTCTGATGCTCTGGAAGAACAGGACGGAAAGGTTAGCATAGGCGGCAGAAACATTACCAATCTGCGGTTTGCCGATGACATAGACGCTCTAGCTGAGGAAGAGCAGGAACTAGAAGCTCTAGTTGAAAGTCTCGACCAAACCTGCACAAGGTATAAGATGGAGATCAGTGCTGAGATGACCAAACTGATGACGAACAGCGCAGATGGCATCCAGAGGAAGATCAAGGTAAAAGGGCAGAAGCTGGGTACTGTAAACAGCTTCAAATACCTTGGAACAGTTGTCTCAGATGATGGCTCAAACCATGAGGTTCTCTCAAGGATTGCACAAGCCACTTCAGCTCTTACCAAGCTGAAACCGATTTGGAGAGATAACAACATATCTCTTGGTTCAAAATGAAACTTATGCGCTCCCTTGTCCTTTCCATATTTCTGTATGCCTGTGAATCGTGGACCTTGACAGCAAAGTTAGAGAAAAGAACGCAGGCCTTTGTGATCAGATGCTACCGAAGGTTACTGAACATTTCGTACAAGAACCATATAACCAGTGAGGAGGTTCGCAGGAAGATCCAAGCAGCCATTGGAGAAAATGATTAACTCCTGACGCGCTGGTCAAGAAACGGGAACTAAGGTGGTTTGGCCACGTCTCAAGGTCCTCTGGTTTAGCAAAGACGATATTCTTCAGGGCACAGTGAAAGGAAAAAGAAGAAGAGGTAGACATAAGAAGAGGGGGAAGACAATATCAAGGTAGGCTACCCGGCAACCAGCTGCCAGTCTGTTTCCCGTTATTTTTACGGGCGCCCGTAAACATTGGCGGAATCACCACGCAGAGCAGGGTAGAATAAGAAAGGTATTTTTTTTAGGTCAGATAGCCCTTTAACACTATAAAGGTATTTTCGACTGCGGCAAGTTAACATAACTCTACCATATCGAGATTTCAAAAAATGTTATACAGGCAGACGCCCGTAAAAATAATGGGAACTGGACTGGCAGTTGGTTGCCAGGTATTCTACTGTTACAGTAACATCTATGTTTTTTTTTACAGTGTATGCAGTATATTTTCCTGCGAACGTATTACCAGGTAAGTATCCAGTTTAGTGGGGGAGGGGGGGGGGATTGGGGTGGGGGGGGGGGAGGGCGGCTATGCAAAATCATATACAGTAGATTAATCCCGTGGAAATAGTCATTTTTCGTAGGGGTGGATAAGGTGTGGGTGGAGGGGGGTGGATTCTACTCATAAAAAAATCATAGCCATTTTTCCGTGGGTAAAACTATTAGAGAAGGGGAAAAAGGGTTGGGTGGTGGTAAAAGCTACTCTCTGACATGAACATCTCGCCCTGACAGCTTAGACATGAGTGAGGTTTGTCCCTAGGCTAGCAGGTTCAAATCCAGTTGGATGTTTAGCCGCTTGCAGGTATGAATGGTAGGTTGTTCACTCCGCAATTACGGTAGTTTCACAGAATATTTCCTAACGGCTTATACAGCAGTTACTGTTTTTTTTGTGTTTTCTTTCTTTCTTTTTTTGTTTCAAAACTTTGTTTTGAAACGAGGAAATATCAATCTGATTGTATGCAATCCTTTGAAATTATCAAGTAAATCAGACAACTGTCAAACACATTCCGAAATGTATTGCAATTAAAATGTAAATTTGGATAACAATACAATTGCCTGAGCGCAAAAGCTATACACTGTAAAAAAAGTCTGTAGATTTTACGGTAGAATATCTGGCAACCAGCTGCCAGTCCAATTCCCGTTATTTTTTCTGGCGTCTGCCTGTAAAACATTTTTTTAAGAAATCTCGATTTGGTAGAGTTATCCTAATTTATCGCACTCGAAAATACCTTTATAGTGTTGAAGGGCTAAATGACCAAACCAATACCTGTCTTATTCTCCCCTACTCTGCGTGATGATTCCGCCAATGTTTACGGGCGCCCGTAAAATAACAGGAAATGGACTGGCAGCTGGTTCCCGGTTATCTACCGTAAAATCTACGGATTTGTTTTTTGCGGTGCAACTCTTTTCGAAGACAAGCTCGTCTTGGCCCGTCTGTCCTCTAAGGAACGGTGATAAGTTTCGGTCTCAGCTGTTACAGGATCTTGACCAGAAATATAAATATCCAGGGCAACCACATCTCTAAAAATATATTCCCCGGTCTTAGTATAGCCGTTTGCAAATGAACCGCCACACCCCATCTCTCACAACCACACTCACCATCTGAAAATGTCAAATGTTGGAATAACATTTACAAGAAAAAAAAAGAAAAAAAGATGTATAGATCAATAAATCCGGAATTCCGGATCGGAAAGTGCTTTTCAGAATAGCAAGGATAATCCTGTACAACAGCCGAATGAAAGCTCGATAATCTATGAAGAAAAGGCTCCAATGATCTTCGAAAGGCCATGAGCTGTCGAATTTGACACGATAAGCGTTCTGTTCAGACTTCCTCAGACCATCAAAAATATCATGCATTACTTCAATAATAAAATTGTTGGAGTTGTGCGCATCTGATAATCTGAGACCCCGAGGCCGGGGGTGGGGGGTGGGGGGGCACCCATCAGCATCAAGTACAAATGACCTAACGATTTGCTTTTAGACAAGATAGAAAGGAAGAGAAAAAATAAAATAATAATAAGACAATTATCGTTATTAGCCAGATCTAACACTTTCAAATGGCAGGCAAATAATTTGCACGCCTGATTATCAGAAATAATTTTGATAATTGTGACATTTATTGCATGATCCCCCCGGCTAGTCAGTCACAAACTGAATAAAGCCGCTTTTACGTTTACTTTTACACTGTAAAAAAATCCGTAAATTTTACGGTAGAATAACTGGCAACTAGCTGCCAGTCCAATTCCCGTTATTTTTACGGATGTTTGCCTGTAGAATATTACTGGAAATAACGATATGGCAGTGTTATGTTTTATTACTGGCCGCACTCGAAATAACTTTATAGTGTTAAAGGGCAATAGGCCTGAAGCAACTTCTGCTCAATTCTATCCTACTCTGCTTGATAATTCCTGCAAATTTTTACGGGCTGCCGTAAAAATAACGGGGAATGGACTGGCAGCTGGTTTCCAGTTATTCTACCGTAAAATCTACGGATTTTTTACAGTGTAAGGTAAAATAATTGGCGTCCGTAAACTTTTGCAGGAAAAATCAGGCTGAATAGGAAAGAATAGGACAGGTACATTTCTTGTCATATAGCCCTTCGACACTATAAATGTATTACCGAATGCGGTCAATTAACATAACCTTACCACATCCTTATTTCCACAAATGTTCTACAGGCAGACGCCCGTAAAAACAACGGTAAATAAACTGGCAGGCAGATTCCGGGTATTTTACCGTAAAATCTACGGATTTTTGTTACAGTGTATTTCTAGAAGTCTCTATATCAATGACTTACAAGCAGGGTTTGCTTAGTTTTTGCAACCTCATTAAACTCATGCTAAATGCTTAAATTAAAGTCCTTATGGCCCATCCGTGTTTTTACGCTGGTGTTTATTCATCTTCTTCAGAATCGCTAGACATACTCCATGTGTCAACAGCAGCATCTTTTACATAATCAATGTGCATCTTGCTCGGTTTGGCTTCACTGTTTTCTGTTTCGTTGCAGTAATATCCTAAATACCAAAGCACTGAAGCCACATGTGCACAACACCCAACGGTGCGAGCACCACTTCTGCACCCACAATACCATCCAGTGATTGGGTTCAGCCCTTGAGTGTATTCAACCCACAAGTTATATGTTTTATTTGATGTGTGACGAGAACGTATCTGTGCTGTGAGAACACCGTCATCTTCTTTGTGTGCCATTATCTCATATGATCCCTTTTCGTCAAAGTGTTCATCTGTGTTGGATTTGGCCTGTTTAAGTTAGTATATTCCCATTGTCAGGTCCCTGAGTTCATCCTCAGTCAACTCAGTGAAGCCAAACCGAGCAAGATGCACATTGATTATGTAAAAGATGCTGCTGTTGACACATGGATTATGTCTGGCAATTCTGAAGAAGATGAATAATAACCAGCGTAAAAACACGGATGGGCCATAAGGACTTTAATTTAAGCATTTAGCATGAGTTTAATGAGGTTGGAAAAACTAAGCAAACCCTGCTTGTAAGTCATTGGCAATTTGTTAATTTTCCAGATGCGAGGTATCCTTTTTTCAAAATTACATAAAATATGACATCGTCGCATGCAAAAGTAACTCCAATGCCTACAAAAGCAACAACTATTTGCATCAAAAGGTGTTATTAACTTCCAAATGGAGTTTGGAATACTCATGAAATGACAAATGCATGCTGATATTGGAAAATGGACAAAACCAAATTTCTTGGGGAGATAACTCTCACATTAATGATCATAAAATAAATTCTGACATATGCCTGCAATAACTATAATATCCTCATAATAATAGCAAAAGATTTTTAAAAAATCTTGAAAACTGTGAACGTGTTGTGGTTTTTCGTAAAGTCGGAGAACAAAAAATACTGAAATTGGTGTACATCTTCCAAGCGAATATAAACTCTATTCTGGTATGAATTTCAGAATAATATTATCATCATCAGTGTGTTTTTCCTATTGCAACCACCATTTTGAAGCATGGACTTGGAATAGAAAAAATAGCGTTTTTGTATCTATACTTTTAATGGGGTGGAATTACCCCACCCTCTTAAATCGTGCATACAGTAAAAACCAGTGAACCAAACAATCTGGTATTGCACCATAAGACAGTCAATACATATCAGTTAAAGTATATAAAGTTTAAAGACAATCGGTTTTAGCCATGAAAATGGCCTTCTAGAGACTGATCCCTTTGTGCCAAATTATCACTAGAAAGTTGAGTTGGGATTATAGTTTGCTATGGAGCGGCGCTAAGCCATCTAAATATGCACAAAAATACAAATTCACCTACAAATGAACAAAGTACAGTAAATGTTTCCAAACATAGAATAACTCAATCTGTTTCTTTTATCATTATTATTTATTAGTATTATCTTTATTTTCATTTTGCAAACAGACATCGCTCATATCAAAATATAGCTACAAATAGCCAGTGATATGTTACTTGTGTATGAAAACAAGTGTATACTTATTCAGCGTATTTTCCCATAACTGTTACTTACAGACCGACCCTCACAGCTGTGCGCCGTCAGCCTGACGGTACAATGGCGCCATTTAATGATGACGTTACCGCTGAAAACAATAACGTCAAATAGTGCGGCGCAGGCATAATAACGTTGTGGCACTCAAAGGGTTAAAACTTGTTTTTGGAGGGGAGATCACGAAATGTTAATTCACAACGGACGCAGGCCGAAGTGAATTGATATTCGTGTCTGCCCGACAACACATGTGTTATTCTGCGATAATTGACCAGTAAGGAAAAGATATTTCGATATTAACATTACAGTACTATCAAATTGTATGAATTATGCGATGTTTTCTAATGGAATCTTTGAGGCGGACGTTGCCAGAAGTTAAATGTTTTCGCCCGACGTCATTATGGCGCGAAACGGGCAATATTTATCACAATTGTTTTACACGGCATCGCTTCCCAAAGGCTGAATGGGGAAAACGTCAACGTTATGTAAGAAATATTTAGTAATTGTACCATCTGTTTTATAATCAGATAAATTATATAAATAAATTAAAAGAAACACAGAAACACACACATTCTTACACTGCTTGATGAGTATAGCAAAAATCAAAGAAAATGAAATCAGTTAGCATGATTTAGCTATCTTGAAGTATAAAAGATATAAAAATAACTAATTAGTTTCAACTCTTTGTTTGTGTCAAATTGAAATAAAAGTATTATTTTCAGCATATGAAGTTCACCTACCAGTACCTTGTGCAGGTTTTGTCGAGACTAGGGCTTCTAGTTTCTGCTCTCTCCTCAGCTAATAGTAGAGCAGACGGAGCCCCAAAAGTGCTCTCCTTAAGGACTTTACTGGTAAGGTTCTGCAAACATCAAGTGTTATATACCAAATTGTTCGACGGCATGTCTAGTGTATGAATCCGGCTGATGACATCGCCGTAGCTGAGTACTAACAGAGTTATGGCCCTCGAAACTTACGTACCCATAAACAGCAAAATTACACAAATTTTGTAGGTGTACGTCAAAAATGTCCATTTATTTCAACTAAAGACAAGTGGTTGTCACATTCCAGTAGTACGTACGGAAAACAAATGGAATGAACTAAACATAGAAGCTTTTAACGAATATGGATTATTGAACAGTGTTTGTCCGTGCGTCTGTTTGTTAATTACCATCGATTACCAAAGGTTGACAATTTTCGACATCAATATTATAATTTGTCTGTTTTATTACCACGACAATAAATATCTCAAGTCTTATGCAGAAACTAATTTACAAGGTATTTCATTGTTGAATTAACTATCTAGATATATTTCAACATGTACAAAAGGCCAAGGTCAAGGTCAAACAGATAACGTACATAAATGATGAAAATCTACTTAAATTACTACTTTAAGACCAGCTAAATGGGCTAAATGCTTGGAAAACAGTATATATGTGTAACTTCTATTAACTCGCACTCATTTAGATAATATGTGCTCTATATATTTATTTTTCCATCCGTCCGTACGTCGGTTTGTCAATAGCATGTGTTCACCACTGTTTTGGCAGTCAACATCTCAAAAATGACAAGCTTAACAGTGGTCAAAACTAGCCGCTGATTAACAAGCGTTGTAGTTGCATACTCTGGTGTCATTTTCAGTCCCATCCGGTACTTTAAGATTGTCGTCGGGCCGTCTGTCCTTGTCAGTTCATCCATCTGGTCGTCCGTCGGTCCATCTGTCGGTTGAAATTGACCGAATGATACATTAATAAAAGCTAGTATATCTTTAAGCTCCAATATCTCCCTCTCCTTTTATGAGATACTTTTTCAAAAGTTTCTTTTTTTCTGAAAGCCCAATGTCTACAAAGTATTTCCCTGTTTCTGCTGTCTGAGTATTGGGCAGTTTGGCTGTTTCTCTCATGTTATATACGTGACCGTATCATTTTAATGACATTCACATATTCTCATCCAAATAAACACAATTACAATCATAGATCTTAGTGTTTTAGAAAATATGCTTGGAAGCCTCTGAATTAAATCAATATTGTCTTCTGAACCGTTAGAAACTGTACTGTTGTCTACGTTACCAAGAATGGAAAACTACTTAATCTGATTAGAGTGAGCATGCGAGTTTAATCAATGAAGAACACTGATAAATAAAAACAAACGCTATCAAACTTGCAAAAGTTTGCACTGTCACATACGTTACCGAATATCAGTAACAATGAAATGCATCCAAAATGGTATTTTGCGCTTCAGAAACTGTTATTGCTAAAGTGGTATTTTAGCATTTTATGGTGGAACTATATTATAAATAAAGTAATTAAATGGTTGCCTACAGGACATGGAGTAGTCTGAAACTGTATCACTGTCACAAAGGGAGTTACTGATCAGAGGACTTTTAAAGTGTGTGTACATTTTTTTATATATGGATGAAGGGGTAGAAGATAATTTAAGGATAATTTTTTGGATTTTGCTCTCTCTCTCTCAATTCTCCATAAAATGATATACTGTGAATGTACATTAGAACTGCCTTCCAGTTTTGATGGGCAGTCAGGATAACTATTTTGGAGTCAAAGGCACATCAGTTACTAAAACTGTCGTCAGACAGTTTTCAGTTTCATGACTTGAGTGTATAGATTTAATATTACAAGAAGAAACAAGAAAACTAAATCACAGCATGCTCATAAATAGTTTATGCGTGGAACACATTTTAAAAGTGTTGATGTCATAATCTTGTCATTATCTCCAGTTTATTCTACATCTTAAAAAAGGCTAGAGAAAAATATCATCATATACATTTTGGTTGTATGGTTATCAAATGATACTATTTTTTCTATAAATGTAACAGTGAATAAAATCTAGGGCGCATGTACAGCTTTAGTGAGCAAACTATATAAATCTGAATAATCTCAGCTTTAGTGAGCAAACTAGACCTGAGTAATTTGTTTTCTGTTTCATGTTTTTTGTCATTATATTAACATATTTCCCTATTTATGTGTCAAAATTATTTCACACATTAAGGTGACTACGAAACTGCATTAGAATTCATGCAACAACTCTGAAAAGTTTCTGTCTCGTAGTCTACACAAGCTAAATCACACCTACCTTTTCTTTATAAAAGCTGTGCTAGAATTATACCCTAAAAGGGTTGAAAGTATATTCTATTTTCCAATTCTGACTTGTTAGTTATTGTTTTATGTGCTGTAAATCTGGTTCTTTATGATAACATAAATCACAGTCTCAACATAAATCACAGTCTCATAAGCTATGTTACTATTTACGTTAGTTACATCAATTTGATTAATATCAATTCCGTAAGATACTCTTAGAGTGTCATACTTTGAGAAATTTTTGAATCTCATCATGTAAGTGCCATTTCAAATCATTATAATGTTTTTGAATATTGCATTAAAATTATATTACGCGCATTAAACAGTTTCTGTATGGTAAACTACAAAATTTAATGAAACCACTTTTTTCAATTATATAGCTTGTCCCTAGACCTAAATAGTAATATACTAATACTAATGCAATTAATCAATTTCAATTTTGTCTTCTATAGTTTTATTTGTCTTTAATTCGTATCTAATGGTAACATAGATTGTAGCCTTATAAACTGTAGAATAATTAAGCATAATAATAAAAGTTTAAAATTTTAAAATGTTTTTACATCACTTAGCATAAAAATGAATAATTCATATCGATTTATAGATAGATTACTGACTTTCATTTTTATTTAAAAACATGTATTTTTGTAAACTTTCTATTGGTAACGTATTTAACAGTCTGAACTCTCAATCGCCCCACTAAGTAGGCAGCAAGAAAGAAGCAAATATTCTGCATATATAGGACACTTAGAAAATTGAGGTCTACACAACTTCGTCGGGTGGCCGGGTAACATTCTACTGGCCTGGCCTACATTTATTCGGCGGCTGGTATAACTAGATACAGGTTCTAATGCATTTCAGTGAGTGGGTATTTTTTCTTTTTTTTCTGTTTAAAAACAAACTGTTCTTTTGCAATGTCTTGAATCTTGAAGACGTCAAAACTATGCCAGTAGTTCATCAAAACATCAATGAATATGTATACGATTGCAAAGAAAAATAACAAAGCAACAAAGTGTTGCATACAGTATGGTCACTTGAAATGTAAATAACAAATAAATAAGTTATAAAGTAAACAATCACTTATTTACAACATCTGGAGATATATTTTGCATTTCCATTGCTAGTTAGAAGTGTTGCAAAGAAAATGGTATGTGATAAAATATTGTGAACATGTCCTCTGTGTAAGTAGGTTTGTAGAAGTACTGTCTGTATAATACTGTTTCAAGTAACTTAATCCTTGCTCACTGAAGCGTGAAGGATTGCTAGAAGTAATTTTATTTGCACTAGCATAGATGTGCATCCCTATAATGTCACATATATTATGTCACAATATGACCCAACCTTACTTTTCAGAACCGCAAGAGCCTGAAAGATTTCCAGTTTCGCAATGCATTTTAGATGGGTGGGGTATTTACTCATGTTTCTCAGAGTTTCTTTGTCTCTGTACTGAAATATTGAGTTCTGATAATCTATACAAAAATCAATGGTTCTAGACGTGCTATTCTATTGCAAATATTGTTTCAAAATCTTGACTGATGGAGTCAACATTAAAAATTGTAAATCTGAAATTTAAAAAATTATTTTCAAAAACAAATTTCGACGTAAACGCGATATCACAACGCCACAAAATGAAAACTAAAGTAAATAATAACTACCGCATATACGGTAAATAAACTACAAACTGAATACATATAAAAATCGTACAAAGTACCACCTCATAAATAATTTTTTTACTCTTTTCCATTTTAGTATCATTTTACACAATTAAATGGGTGGGGTAATTCAAGGGGAGATAACTCGCTTAGTACTCAGAACCAGAGGTGTCATCAGCCGGTTTTGTAAACTAGAGATTCTATCGATTAATCTGATATATAACTCAAGATGTTTGCAGAACCTTACCAGTAGCACCTTTTCATAGGCTGCCTATCTACCGTACTATAATGCATTTATGTCATCGGCATACCGCAGATTCGTAATATTTCTGACGCCTATGCTAGCCTTTCCGTCATGTTCTTCAAGAGCACCAGGCATGATCTGTTCAGGAAAAATATTGAAGAGGGTGGGTGGCAGAAGACATACTTCCCTTACCCCAACTGTTGTTCTGAACCATTCTCCAGTGGTTCCATTCATCAGGACTGCACTGGTAGTCTTGTTGTAGAGCTGCTCGATGGTGCGAAATAGATTTGCACTGATATTGTACTTCCTCATGATTGTCCATAAGACTGCATGCCATACCTTGACAAAGGCCTTTTTTGCAATAAATGAAGACATGATACCGATTTTGCTGATGTTGCAAATACTGTTCACACAGGATTTGATGGTTGAAGATCTGTCTGTTCTGTGGTGCGCCTTCCGGCTCTGAATCCAAACTGTTCATCAGCGATTAGCTCTTCGGCTTGGGGGTTTATCCTGTTCAAGATGATTTTAAGCATGACTTTGCTTAAATGACTGATGAGGCTGATGGTAATGTAGTTCTGAGAGAGTTGTACGTTGCCATTTTTTGAGATTGTAATAATCAACGACTGAGTCTATGGGATAGGCCATTCTCCTGTTTTCAAGATCCTGTCACAGATATTTCTTAAAACATTAATGATGGTCTTCCCGCCAGCTAGAACAGGATCTGCTGGTATATTATCAATTCCGGAGGACTTCTCCTTCTTCAGTGCTGCTACTGCAATCTGTTCTTGGGGCTGATTGCAGTCCAGAATCGCACTCATGGTTTTATAGTTCTGTGCATATTCTGCCCATCTTGTGCTTCTGTAAGACATTTCCGAGGCCTGTCCTGGATAGTTGAGGACCTACCCTGTATCTCTAAAGTCAGATCCTTCACAAGCTGGTATGCTCTATTGCTGTTGTTTTTGTTCACTGAATACCTGTCCAGTCCTCCTTAGCTTTCTCCATTGCCTTGTGAATCCTCTTGTTCGCTTCCCTATATTCGTTTGCTCCCTTTGCTTCATACCGCCTCTTTTCCAAATACCTCATCTCATCACAGAGCTCGAGAAAACTCTGTTGACCGATGGATTTTTCCTGCGACACTAAACATGTAAATATGCAAAAGAAAATCAACCCCATTCTCATGGGTGCCTTCTTCTCCGTTGAAATATACCTTGTGTCTGTCATTTGTTTAAATTTCGTCAAACGTTTTTCAGCGCATCTCGCAGAGCCCCGGTATGTTCCAGTGATACCTGCCCATGCATGAATCAGCTCTGACTTCAAGTTGCCCTGCTGGCCTAAGAGTCCTTACGTTCCCAGTCCCAAATGAGATGTTCTTCCTACCTCTGATCTGCTTGATCTTTGTTACACTAGCTTGGTCTTCCGTTAAAATGTGAAGATCTTGAAGGAAACAGTTGAACAACATCGAATCTTAACCCGTCTGATATTTAGTTTTGTCAGATTCAATCTGGACTTATCTCGTTATCTACTTTGGTAAATAAGACAGTATCAAACTTTTTAGATGCTACTCAGACTGCACGAGTGAAAGAGGCCGGACACAGATCAGTCGGTCCGTCGTTTCGTCCCCATCAAGTATTGAGACAGGTCTGCGCAAAAATGAAAAGACAGATAAGAAAGAAGCAGTCTGATCAGGGAATTTGCTGTAAGTCATTCCATCTGCACTTCTTTGAAACATTACTGTGTGGCAAAACTAAACCGTTTCAATTTTAGAACAATTATTGAATATTTTTTTAGGTGTCCCATTTTCTGTAATATGCGTAAGAAGTGCAATAATCAAACACTAAAAAGCCTTAACTAGGGACAACGGAATTTATTACCGTATTTGTCCTAAAATGAAACAGTCTGATTTTACATTGCTGTTATGTGTCCAAAAGATGCAGGTGGAATGGCAAGCTGTGTAGGCTATGATTAGACTTCCCCTTTAATGGCATTCTGATCTGTCTTTGCACTGTTTGCTTAGACTTATTAGTCCCCAAAACTTAGAATTTTACAGTAATTCACCGTGTGTAAAGAGACAAAGACATTTGAGCCGCGACACGACAAAACCAACAATGTGGTTGTGCGCCCAGCACAGGCTCAGATCAGTCTGGGCATCCGCCCAGTCTGATCAGAGTCTTCGCTGTCCGCATGGAGGTATCTTAGACCCTTAGCTACCCTTTTAGCACTTAACGAAGAGTCTAGTCAAACTGGGCGGATGCCTAGGCTGATCTGAGTCATCGCTGGGCGCACAACCACATTGTTGGTTTTGTCGTGTCACGGCTCATTTACAGAGTTCCTTAAAATTTCTTAATTTTGGAAACTAAAATTGTCATCCTTAAATTGAAGTCTCATGGTTTTTTTTCAATGCGCCTTAAAGATGAAGATGGATGGCAAACAGTGAAGACCCTGATCAGGCTGGCTTTACACTGTTTGCTCAGCTCTATCTGTCCCAGAACTTAGAAGTTTTAACAGGCCCGGAGGTTATAAAATTTGACTATAACCTCAAACTCAAAATAAAGGACACTTATTGGCTGCTTCCGAGCACATGCTTGGAAGCAGCCAACCAGTGTGCTTTATTTTGAGTTTGAGATTATACTCAAGTTTTATAACCTCGGACCCAGTATGCATAATAAATATGAGAACGCAAACAGCCAGCTTTGTCTTCCCTAGCGATATCACGCTATGTAATCACGTGACCTAACAGTACTACGACAGATGCTGCTTTGGTAACCGTACTGCTTAATTGGGACGACTTCCGCAGAACGGCGTTTGCACCATGTGAGTATTTTGAAGAATTCCTTCTCTAATATAGCCAGAAAGGTGAAAGTTCTTGCACAAATAATTACACCATATATGTTGATTCTTGCAGCAGAGGTGTCATTTTGAATGGATGGAAAAGAAATGAGAATATCGCAATTAAACGGGTTTGAGTTAGTCGTTTACCACAATTGTTGTTCGAAAAAAGTAATTTTCTACCTAGAAATACAACGAAAAAGACAGAGAAAAGTCTGTCTATGGTGCGACAGAAAGTGCATTTTCCAAATTAAATAGAGTTTAGCTTGACTAGATTAATATTATATGAGAAAAATAGGATTTTGCGTACGAAAAAGTGAACTGCTTTCCTAGCACGAAACAAATCCAACTGAACTGCATTTTTGGTTTCCAGGAGTCTGTTTCTGCGACTACAGAATGACCAAAAGTTATTCAAATAAAACAGAATAAACTGCAAAATACCTAAAATTTACAGATTACAGTACTAAGTATTGCTGTAAGTGTACTAGTATAGGGTGACATGCGATGATGCATGTGTTAGTGCATGTGTTCCTGTAAGTGTCAAAACCTGCTGGGAAAGTGGTGTTTTCCCTTTTTTGTCTTGCTGATTAACATTTTAGCTTGAAATAAGGGCAAATCTGGATAGTGAAGCAACATTGTATAATGGGTGGGACACTGTCAAAGGGAGTAGGGGTCACTATAGAAGTCTATGGTAGAAACAATTATAGTTCACGCTGCCCTTTATGGGCACCCCTCATGTAAGGAGTAAAACTTTTCTTCATCTACACAAGTAACACGCGAAAATATACGTTTGCTATGGTCACGCCTACATGAAGTGACCTGGCAGGGTGGGGGCTATCGATTTGTTTCAGTGCATTATAAAACAGAGAAAGCAACATGTTCGTAACTAAAACTTACGTCGTATGTTAAAGAATAAAACAAAAAATACAAACATTTCACCGTTTCGTTTCCTAGAAAAACAATGTTTAAGTTCAAAATATCCCCAAAACAGACTGCCCAAATCCAAATTCTGCACCTGCTGCATGCACAGCCGGTCCTTGCCCTATTATTTATTTTCCTGTTATTCGGTTCTACCATAGGGTAATGTCGACAAAAATGCGCAGATGGAATGGAAACTGTGAAGATCTTGATCATTCTGGTTCCTAAGGAACAGTCTGATCTCAGTTTTCACTGTTTGTACAGACCTATGTGCCCGAAAACTTAGGATCTTTACGGTAGATATTGTAAGTGTATATTATAACTGTATTTACTCCACAGTTAGTAGATTTGATGATGAACAATAACTCTGTTTGTTTTTTAAACAAGCAAGAACAGAGTTCTTCCGGGATCGTCCACCTTAAGTTGAATATTGTCACTTGAATAGTGTTCTATCAATAAACAATAATAATCTAACCCAGCCATTATTATTTATTGTTGTACTACCTTCTATGTCAAATATCCCCTACTTTTTGTGAGCAGTATATGCAAAATCAAATATAGTCAAAGTGGATATTTGAAATATCTAGATTTGTGTACCACAGTGTCAAGGTTCCCGATTAATTGATTGATTGATTTGATGCTTAACGTCCCCGTTAAACAACTATGGTCATGTCGGGACGGTCAGTTAACCTAACCACACTATTCCTGGGCAGGCTTAGACCTTCTAAGCGGTTAACCAGTACTAAGTGCACATACTTTCGCCAGTAACTGACAACTGCCCTTCTTGAATCAGCGGAAGGAGAAACGAAAATATGTGGCCAGACCGGGTTTCGAACCCAGGACCTCTGACTTATGAGTCAGGTGCCCTACCGATTGCGCTACGCGGACCGGCGTCAAGGTTCCCGAAGCGTCGCGGAAAGTAACCAATAATCCGTCGCCTTTTGGCGCATGACCGCATGAGTATTCTTGCCCACCGGATAGAAAATGCCATTCTTTTTACCTGGGATAGAAAATCTTATCTTACCCAGGTGTTCTTACCGAGGACCGGAAAAAAACACGAGCTGTTAATGCACTAGTTGAATAGGAGCTCACGTACCTGCATCGTCAAGAGAAGTTGGCATTTTAGATGATGACGACTCGAAGACGGCAAAATGACGTCATTTTATGCTCGCCAGTCGTTAACGTAAACAGCCGAATGGTAGTCGTTGAAGCGGTGCCTTCTTTCAAAATCAAATTGAAACTTCTAAAACTCTAGAATTACGCATTTTAACAAGTTCGGAAATTAAAACGTGGTGTGCAAGAAAAAGTATCCTGTTTTTTGGTAAGTGGTGTGGATAGAAAAATCCGTCGCTCGAGAACACTGTTCGCCATCACTCGGCAAACCTCGTGATACCGAATATTCGGCAAGCCTCGTGATTCCGAACAATGACCCTGGTGACGGATTTTTCTATCCACACCTAACACCCATGATAGATACTTATATAATACTGTTTTGGATTGATGTGGCAGAGCTTGAACAAATATCCTGCTTATTTGTCAAAATGAAATTTTCCAGCTTAACCCGCGAGAAAATTCGTTCCGGAAAGTGCCGAGATTTCGTAAAATTCTTTCCTTCATGAGAAGCATAACTCGGATTCCAACTGAGATCGAGAGGGGGGTGATTTTTTTTAATAAATGGGTTTGGGGCAAATATGAAAATGACAGAGTTATCTCCCCCGAAAGTTTAATCATTAACTTTAAGCAGAGCTCTAGATAAGAGGGGTGTTTGATGATAATTGAGGGATAATTTTTTTTATTTTTCATTGAAACCATATGTTGTGACCCCTCATCTGAACCGTCACGTCGAGACGGTTCAGATGAGGGGTCACAATATATTTTTTATATAGAAATAACAAAAATTATCCTTAATTATCTTCAAATACTCCCTTTTATCTAGAGCTCTGTTTAAGTATTCAGTATACTGGAGAAATATTTCCCATAATTTCGCGACGATTCAACTATGGTCATAGTGAATGCAAGGAATCTTTATAAAATTAACCAGTTCCAGACTTCGCGGACATTTCCGTCAACTCAAAATTTCCATAGTTTCCCATTTCCTGTATGTGTTTTGTGTTGGTGAAAGAAGTTACACACAGTTAGCAGTATATTTTTACTTTTCTACTTTTTAATACATAAATTGTATATCATTAAGCTACAAGAAGAACAGACATGTAATTCTCATGTAATAATTCCGTTATTCCCAGCTCTGTTCACGGATGTAATACCAATTTCCCTATATGTGATGTAGACCGAGCACAGATAATAAACAAATCAATTAACAAACATACAAAAGTGGCCGTCGACCGAGAAAATCGACAGCAGTATCAGCTCTGTCGACGGCCATTAATGATAAATTTATCGTTATTGGTTTTGCTAAGGACAGAATTCTCGGTCGACAGCTACTTTGCCCAGTACCGGGTTGATCGAGTAAGAAACATGGTTATTACCCCCGTTCTGTTAGTCTAATATATTTTACAGGGGATATGTCGAAAATTGTGGTGCCCAATTGGAACAGCTCCATTTTATGGTAGATGTAAACAGCTGGTATCGAAGATGAATGGCTATGTTGCCAGTGTACTGTTTTACCTCGACATAATATGGAATCAAACAAGGCTATTTCCGTTTCATAAAAATGACACCCTATGGAGCATGATTTATACACAATTTATAGAGTTAGCGGATCTTAACTCTAATTGTGAGGTTTGCCAAAAGAGAATTGATATGGCCGAGAACTCAGTAGCGGATCTAATTCTTGTCGTTACTTTTGAATTCAGTTCAGAGTGTGACTATGGTTTGGCCCTGGCTAAAGCGGCAGATATGCGGGGCAAAGTGATTGAGATACATATCAATCGTACAATCATTCTAACCGCATCAGTGCAGTCTGACAAACAACCCTCTACAGTAAGTATATATACAGGATTACAAACTCTATTTTATAACAATCCCGACAACTGTGAGCCGTCTGACACGTTATCGTTTGATGATATATCTTGTCCACGACTAGAGCTGGATTACACGGAAATAGAATTATTTTCCCATACAGAAAACAAAGAGATGGATATCTTCGCCTCGTTTTTCATGGGCAGTGGGGCAGAGCAGAACGTGACAATAGTGTCTGTATGTTTGGACAAATATATTTCCGCGATGTCACTTAATGGCGCTCGGCTATCTTATGACAAAATGAGTGTACAAATGCTGCTAATTCAAGTCTTGGTGCTCACTGTAAACAAGGTTTATCCAAACAACTATCCTAGTGTGGTATTTTAGTATTCATCAATTTCAAGACCAGCGAGTAATGAGAATGACAACAAACCTTTAAAGTGAATTACACACTTTTTTAGCAAATCGACAAGGGCATTCAGAATATTCAAAATATCAAATAAAATTACATGGCTTAAATCAGCTCCCTGTTAAATGGTTCAAAAATAAGAAATACACCAAAACTGGCAAATATACATAACTTTGTCAAAAATATGACGATTGAAAATCCAAAATCGCCTGCACAGCTTTAGACCATGGCAAACATTCTGCATAATTTCGATTCAGTTCGATCATGTGGCAAGGGTAGCCAAGGGGTACCGGAGTATAAGTTTCTTAAAATAGCCCAATCAAAGATAGAAAATAAAAATTGGTTGCATATGGTCATATCACTAGAACAAACTCTACAAAATTTCAAATCAGTCAAATGAAAGCTGCTGGAGGATTTGCAGGAACAATAGTTTGGTTGGACGAATCTACACGTGAACGGACAAAAGTAATTTCTGTAGTCCCCCTCCACCTTCCTTGCGTGACAATAAGTTCACACTAAACGAGAGAGTCCTTCATATTTGAAATTTAGCTACGACTATTTTCAAATGCCTCAAGTCAATTAAACCAGACAGTTCAGACAGTTTAAAAGCAACCCCTCAGCATATATCTATGAAACTTTTAAAGTGATCGAAATATTTGAAACGGATGGATAGTAAACGATATACGCCCAGGTTTCATCATCCGACGAGTGGAAAACTCTCTCTCTCTGTCAGCCCAGCAGCAAATGGGTACCTGCTTTGAATCAATGACGGATAAGAGAGGAAAAGGAGAGGGAAGGGCTCCGCCATTCATTTGCTGTGCCCAAGACACAGTGGGCCTCTAACCCCACTGCCCTACTGCTTTTTTCTACTAAGAGTAGACGTTTTTTCTACTAAGAGTAGACCTTTTTTCTACTTAGAGAGGACCCTATTAAAGACCCTATTAAAAAGGTTTTGCCGTCCAGGAAAGCGCAAGAAGAAAGCACAGAAGGTGTGTAGATTTTGAAAAATAAGAAAATACAAGGAGGTTTTACCAAACAACTTCAGTTAAAATATAAAGATGAATTCGACCAGTATACCAGCAATAGCAACACACATGCCGTCGTAGAAAATAGAAGAACCAAATATGTAACAATTAGATATAAAACACAACACTTTTGTACCAACAGACTACCGTAAGTTTAATCTCTGGGTGTAGGCGTCCGTAAATCACAGACGCGTAGCATAAAATATACGGATAGGCTAGGCGTCCATGGGTACATAATCTTAAGGATGATGTATGTGCGTCATTTTTAAGATTATGTACCAATCGAAGCCTAGCATGTAACGTAAGGATAGGCTAGGTACATAATCTTAATAATGATGTGTGTAAATGTATATGAGAACGTTGACAAGATGTCCCTTTATTACGTTTATACAAAAGTAAGGACGAAAATAGGATAAGTATTGTCATGCGATGAGTTTCTTTGTATTTATTTTATTTTATTATTATAACTAATTAATGCCCTGTGGCCTTCTTTACTTTCGATTGTAACATGATGTTAATATTTTTTTAATTGAGCATATAGGCAGCGGCAACGCATGGGAACTTGTGATAATCACTTTGCTAACGTTGTACTGTGCAAACACGTCTTGACTACGGCGTATATAAACATTTACGATGGTGATCAGAAAATACGTGGACTATTGCTGTGGCGGTAAGGGTAATGCAGCTATAGCAATTTTTATCATACCGCAGAAAAGTTCAATCTTTTAGCTACGCAATGTGAGGTTTTTAAGAAATTCCAATGAAAATAAGTATTTCTTCCATTTTATATTAGGTAGGTACAGCAACAGCGGAGCACCACATGAATGACGTTTGACATTTTGCCCCGTTTGAACATTTTTTTTGTTGTTTCTCTATTTTCTAAAACTAACTCCCTTTACGCAGATTTTTCATGATTTTGACCAATTTTAGACACATCTGCACGCAATATGATTGTTCTCAAGAATTTTACAGCATACTCTTCTCTTCTGAATTGGTACATAAATCCAGACCGAACTTTTGCTTTCAGTATCGTTTCCACGTACAAGACTTTTGCGGTGTGTGTCTAAGTGCAGATCTACAACCCTCAAATCAGTGCCAGCATCAGACAAAACTAACATACAAGGGGTAAATAATATTAAAGTTGTTCACTTAAAACTTTTTTTTTGATTCTGTCCTCATTTTTCATACAATTATATACAAAACCTGGAACTTGTATTAAATACACGGTATAATGGATGACGTCATTTCGTCGCCCTTGTATGACCTACAGACCATATTTTTCGCTGCTTATGCCAGCATAACAATTGGTGACGGCAATAATTTCCTCACAGTAAAAAGTGGAAACCATAGCAAAAAAGCAGACCAAATGTCAAGCATTTTACTCTACTGCAAATATTAGACATAGCCAAAGCTAAAACAAACAATTCGAAATTTTTACCGTGCTCCGCAGAACCGTCATAGGGTTACTATGACGACCCATATAGACAACAAACTGAACTAAGATTGGTAAATTAAATACATCACTGGATAAAGGAAAGATGAATCTATATATACTGCAAATTTAAGGTGGTGATTTATGGTAAATGTAAAAATCTGCATAAAACCATAAAAAAGTAAGGTATCTCCCTGAAAGTTAGCAGATTTCTTATTTTTGTTGTTCTTTACAGTTTAGAATACAAAATAGACGTACATGCTGCTTAAAAAAGTGTTTTTATAAGGAAAGATCAACGGGTAGTTTTCTGCGCAATAATCAAAAAAATTAACATCGTTATTGAAAATTTAAGTTGTACTGAAGGTGCGTTATTGCATAATGAAGAGCGACCTAGCAATTATTTATTCCAACTCTTTCTCAAATTGTTATGTAGACCAGATGAAAATGGTAACTTTTTCTCAAATGTTCAACCATGAACAAGGTAATGTACACTGGATGCATTTATTAAATATAGGGTAGGCAAGCATACCTATGTAACACCTACAGTATAAATAATACATTACTTACATGATCACTGGTGTGTAGATAAAATTGTTCAACCTTGTTAAAATAGTCTCACCTGTTTCACCTGTGTGTTTTGACAAAATAATTTGGACACACACCGCATCTTTTTTCATCTGCTCAGCCTGATAACGTGTGAAAGAGTTTGAAAAAATAATTGCTAGCTCGCTCTCCATTATGCAACAAGGAACTCTCAGCACTAAGTATACTTTCAATAACAATATTATTTTTTCAGATTATTGCGCACAAAATTACCCTTTGATCTTTCCTTATAAAAACACTTTTTAACATTAACAAATGCTGCATTTTGGGAGTCTGAATTGTCAGAAACAACATAAAGAAGGCATATGCTAAGTTTTGGAAAGATCAGTGGTATTTTGAGTGTTTAATGCAGATTTTTGTCTTTTCCCCAAATCAGTGATTATCACCACCTTAATGAGTTTACTATCAATAATAAAATTTCTACATCCACGTATTTTTATCATCCCTCGTGCGTCTGTCGACGATTGCTTCAAATTAGTCCTTTGGTAAACGTCGCAATATCATTGCATTTTGATTCTCTATAATATATGAAGCGCAGTAATTGTTCCTTACCGGTAAATTATCGCTCATCAACACATGTGTTGTCGGGTAGATACGAATTTTAATTCGCCGTTATGAATTAATATTTCGTGATTTGCCCTGCGATAAGTGTTAATCAGTGATAAATAACGGATAGGAAAAATTATTTCTTAAATTTGAATGAAATAATGATGTCATTTGAAGCGTCCTATTTTCATACGCCCGTCGAAGATGGGTTGTATTATGTCGTGGCCTCCGTCCGTCCGTTAACTTTTCGTGTCAGCTCCATATCTCCATAACCCCATGAAAAATTCTTTTTGATAGTTGGGTAAAATGTATGTCTCATCAAGACAATGTGCAGAATTCATCAATGTCAGACAAAGGTCAAGTTCACACTTAGAGGTCGAAGTTAAAAGAGGTAGCATTTTGTGTCCGCTCCATATCTCAAAAACCCTTTATGATGTCTTCATGAAAGTTTGTAAAAATATAAAGCATTTTCAGACAATGTGCAGAGAAAAAGAACGATAACCCTACTTTCAGTGTTTCATGGAATTGCGCGCCTTTGTGTTTTTCGTAAAGTAATTTCATATTTGCTTCTTGTCAGCTCTATATATCGAAAACTGTTTAAAGTTTTTCATGAAAGTTTGTACAAAAAAGGACCATCATATGATGTGAAAGGAAAAAAGAATCAAAGCCCTACTTCCAGAAAGATGTTTGCCTTAATAATCAAGACAATGCGCCTAACTTATATTTCAATAATGTTCGACAAAGGTCACATTAAAGGTCGAAGTTCAAAAGGATACATTTCGGGTCTGCTCCATATATCCAATACCCGTTTAAGATCTCACATGAAAGTTTGTATAAAATATAAAGCACCATCAGACGATATGCAGAGAAAATGAACCATGATCCTATTTTCAGTTTTGATGTAATTATGCCACTTAGAACCTTTTGTCGAATGATTTCATAACAGCTTCTTCTTTATGTGTGTGATTTCATATCTGCCTCATTTCAGCTTCTGGCAAAGTTATCTCATCTCTCGTTTCCTTTTCTACTTTAAGCCACAACGGATGTCTATTGTCCCGCTCAGCGGAGCTTCTGTGATATATGTCTTTATGTCATTTGATAGTCTGAAAACGTTATTTTATGTGTGCTGTTGTATATTTAGCATTGGGGTATTAAGCATTAGTCAGAGAGCAAAATTGAAAGGTTATCAATAAGCATGCAAACGGCCTCTTGATGAACTGACGTTATACGTGCTCATATACTGCTCATATACTGCAGAAACAAAAGTGTCACGTTCAATCCAGTCATCAAGTATTCCGAACTGACAAACAATTGCATAAATCGAAGAATTAAATTGAAATCTAATGTTATTATTTCCTTGTTCATTGTCTTTCTTTTGGAAGGAGGTCAACCCTTAAGCAAAAGAATATGCTCCTCTAGGAGAAAATTCTTTTCCTAAAGAGACGATCACACTTTAGAAAGGCTTCTTCGTCCAAGCCCCGAGGTTATAAAACTTTTTGGTGCTCAACTGAGCTGAGCATGAAATTTTCTCTGCTGATAAATATGAAAATGCCAGCTGCGCATGAAATTTTCTCTGCTGTACATATGAAAATGCCAACTAATGTTGGCATTTTCATATTCATAAGCAGAGAAAAAAATCATGCTCAGCTAAACTGACCAAGTAAACAACTGTACTTATCAGTAATTTGCTAATAGCAGGTAAAATTTTATGCTCAGCTGAGTTGAGCATGAAAAAAGTTTTATAACCTCGGGCGCAATAAAGCAAACAAGAAGTCACAAAAGTTGTCATCCTTTGTAGAAATTGCGGAAAAAACAAAGGTGTTCCCATTATGCACATAAAGGCTGTAAGCAGCGTGATCATGCTTTTAAAAGAAAAACAAAACAAACGCACCTTAAATTATCTATTTTGTAACACCGTTTTCGCGTATCATATTTATTTTTACCCACCTTATATTATTATTATACCTCTGGCAATCTTCGTTTGTGGTGGGGTATACTGTTTTAAAGTTGTCCATCCATGCGTCCGTCCGTGACACTTTAGGATTTTCCATATATCTTGAAAAAATCACAGTGAGGGATATCAATCAATTTCTGCAGAAACATTGCTGTCAATAAGGTGTACCTACATAAGAAAACTTATCTTAGAGTTATTGTCGTTTGTAAGGGAGCAGTGTCTATAAGGCCTGTTTCATGGCCACGACCGATTTTCTTTAAACTTTGTTAACTGAAACTACTATGTGTTGGCTGTAACATCATGCAATATTAGATCAGTTGGTGAAGGTTTCTTTGTTGCTCACAAGATGAAAGTGGGTAGGGTAATTCTGACCCAACGAGGGTTCTATTAAGAAAATGCTAATATTATTAATGCTACTTATAACTGAACCTGAACCCTTTCATGACTTCTTACGCAATGCTAGATATAACAAAGGATGATAACTCTTTTGTAACATCTCTACATGCAATGTGTTTAAACTCACTTGTATGACATACCTGAATTTTTGCTTTTTTTTATTCACCAACTTTACGCAAAACCACAACAGCTTTTTACACTCAAAGCGATTCCAAAGATATTTTGTATTTATACAGTATATACGAGTAAGATTGTTGTTCAAGAATTATGCCGATAATTTTCTGCAGATAATATTTTCTGAGTTATCTTCCCCTTAAACCGTTTTTTTTAAATTAATTATTTCTCAGTTTTTATACCCCGCCGCACTATATTCCCATTGATTGTCTGTATGCCTGTCCATCCATCTGTATGTTTCTGTCCATCAGTCTGTCTGTTTGTCTATCTGTCTGTCTGTCCATCCATCCATGAACACTTTGTTTCTTTTCTAAATCTTGAGTATTTTAATGGATTTCTTAAAACTATTTTTATGTATAAATCATGCCATTTTTTTCATAAAAGTAGAGTTTCGGTTTATCTTTTTGGAAGTTCACAGAAATAACATAAGTAACAAGAATTTAGTCCAACAACAGTATCATCTGCTCTTGCCTCCTAGTTTTATAAATGTGCATATAGATTTAATGTATATAAGATCAGAGTTGAAAGAGATTTTCCTAAACTTGCAGCAAATTATAAAAGTAATATAAGCTTCCTGTTAGGATCGAATTGTTGACTCGAGGAATCATCTTCCCTCTGACACAGGACTATATACATGTATAAAATCATGGAATAAAAAAGGTGATTTAATCTGAACTCAAATTATGATTTTTTTAAATATATGAAAAATGGGCAAAGCAGTAATAACTTCCACGGATGGTAAACATTTTGTTTCAAGGGGGTTATCTGCCCCTGTCCCAGAGCTATGTACATATATGAAATCTGGACATTACACGATACTGAAGGTTTGCAGTGGCGGGGTATTATGTAGGCTTTATAATGTTTTTGTTATTTCCTATTTCTCCAATTTTGGCTTCAATACTAACAAAGTCATTTAAAGCAGTTTGAGTCATCCAGCTATGATATATCAATAATTCAAACTGAATTCTATGTTTTTTTTTTGTTTTGTTTTTTTAATTAGTCGCTGCTTTTGAAGCCATAGTTTACATATTCGAAATTAATAAAAAGCACACTTTAATTAATCATATACTTTTAGGATTATATTACTTTACTCTCTGTCGACATTATCATTATCATTATCATTTTAAGATCATTGTTCTATCATTTGGTCTCCTCTTCTATGTCTGGAATTTAAATGCAGATAAGACTCAGATTGGTACTGTTTGGGGTCTTGTTTCAGACTGCAAAAGATTATATAGCTCATTTTCAGAGAATGACTCCCATGCTCAAATAATGTAATTTTCCATACGCTCTTTATTCCAAACTGACAATTTGCATCAAGGTGTTTGTCTGGTACGAGTATGCTTGTTTTAGCTGACAAAACTGATACCGATAGTCAAATGGCTTCGCTTATTCTCAAGGAAATTTGATAGAATTGTATCATGTTTTCCCAGTCCCCCTTCTCATTGCATATCCCTTAAGTAACCTATCTTGCAGCTTGTGAAGACCGGAGACCAATGCGCATGACAAGTTTGAAGAAATTCATTAAATATACTCAACGTTATAGAACGGAAACGAATTGCTCGTGGTTGGACGGACAGACAAACAGACAAGAAGCCTGATAGATGTACGCACGACAGATGCGCAGACAGACAGCGAGCAGAAAAGCATAATACCACGCCAATAACATGCGGCGGGGTATAAAACTGAATAGTAACAAACCAGCAACAACAAAAACTGATTTAAGGCTGGATAACTCAGAAAATATTTATTGTAGATAATTATCGGCATAATTTTGGAACAATCATTTTATATACTGTATGAATATATCATTGGAATCGCATTGAGCGTAAAAAAACTGTTGTGGATTTGCGTAAAGTTGGAGAACAAACAAACTAAAATTTAGGTATGTCATACAAGTGAGTATAAACACATTGCATGTAGAAATTTCACAAAAGTGTTAATATCATCATTTGTTATATCTGGCATTGCATCAGCATTCACGAAATGGTTCGCTTCCAATTATAAGTAGCAATAAAAAATTAACATTTTCTTAACAGAACCCTCTTTGGGTCAGAATTGCCCCACTCACTTCCATTTTGTACACAATAAAGAAACCTTCACCAATTTATCTGATATTATATGACATTACAGCCAAAGCATTGTAGTTTGAGTTTACAAAGTTTAAAGTTAATCGGTTTACGGCCATCAAACAGGCCTTATAGACACTGCTCCTTTAGTAATGCAGTAATAGCCAATACCCTGTAATACGTTATTAAGACGAGGAAATGAAGTGATTGGTTTTGAGTGACTTTGACCTTATTTTCAAAGTCACTATTATACGGACTCTAAAAGTGAGTCTTGTGTGCACTCTATCTCAAGAGTCAATGTTTGAAATTTGACCAAACGAGCGCAGATACTTTATTAGAACACAAGAAAAAAGTGATTAGAATTTGGTGGCCAAAATTGATCGCATTTTCAAGGTCACGCTGGCACTTTAAAACTTAAAATTATATTCGAAAAGGAGCCCCGGTAGCTCAGTGGGATAAGCGCTGGCCCAATTAATCTTGTGGACCCGGAGTCGAGTCATGCTTGAGGCGAGAATCATTTCTACCGCAAACGGGGTTCCATTGCACACAGCCTAGCAGTATCACCCTTCCATCCTCCTGATATGACTGAAATACAGCTGAAAGGACGTAAAATCGAAAGTCATCCATCTTTTATTTAAAAAAAAAGTTGTATGCACACTGTATCTTGAACCAGTGGGTGGAGGGTTACCAAACTAGCCCAGATTCATCCTTAGGTAACGGAAAAGAAGTGATTATATTTTGTTGTCCTTGACCTTATATTCAATGTCACAACTTTATAAAGACACCAAAATGAGTCTTCTGTTGTATACTCTCTATCTCATGTTTCAATATATAGAATTTGAACAAATTAGCTTAGGTACTTAATTGCAATCGGGACATGAAATGGTTAGATTTTGTTGACCTTGACCTTATTTTAGAGGAGACACTGGCACTTTGAAACACAAATTTTGAGAGAAAACCTTGTTTTAATTTTTTTCAATATCTTGTAAAGGTAATCATGGAATTCCATGAAATTTTGCAGGAGGATTGGCATTTACAAGGCGTACGGGCCAATTCTGTAACTGTTATTTCCTTTTGTAGCTTTTGTATCTTTTTCTTTTCCGCGGGCCACGGATGCCTAGAATCACTGTCGAAGAATCTGAGCACGGACGCCTAGCGATTTCCTTATTTTACAGCAGGGTATCTAGCTTTGCTTCATGTCATTTGCCTAGCACTTCCGCTTTCAGCTCGAGGGCCCTTCCTACATTTACCATGCAACAATCAGTTCTTCCCAAGTAATTTGTCAGCTGCAACTTCTGCCTTCAGCCCCGCGTAAGCTACAAGCAAACGACGATATCGTAGGACAGTGTTACCTTTCCTCTTTAAGCTATTGTCATCCTGAAGTAAATAAAATAAGGTTTATGGTACCCTTCTTTAGCGGAAGAAAGACCTCTCAGTTTTTTACGGAACCCCTGAAGGAACATTTCCTTTCCGATATTTATCAGAATAGAAATTGAAAAAAAAAAAAAAAAATAGAACGGAAACCAAAACAACAAATATGTCGTTTAAACGATATAAAATAGAATAGAAATTAAAACAAGAAAACCAGAGTGCAAATTATATTAAGAAAAACAGAAAAGAAATTGAAACAAAAAATGTCGTTTAAACTTGTTTTTTTTCCTTTTCCGATATTTATAAGAACAGAAATTGAAACAAAAAAAAATAGAACGGAATTAAAAACAGCAGGTATCTCGTTTAAACGACTTGTTATAACATTTAAATGACATAAGAAATTAGAAAGGAAATAAAAACAGCAAATATCTCGTTTGAAGGACTTATTATATCGTTTAAACGACATATTAAGTCGTTTAAACGATATATTAAGTTGTAAAAACGAGATACTTGTTGTCTTGATTTCCGTTCTAATATTCTTGTTTCGATTTCTGTTCTCATATGTATCGGAAAGGAAAATAGATAAAGTCATTTAAACGACATATTTTTGTTTCAATTTCTTTTCTATTTCTAATGAGTTAATTTCATTTCTGGTTTTCTTGTTTAAATTTCCATTCTATTTTATATCAGCTAAAAACGACATATTATGTCGTTCAAACGATATAATAAGTCGTTTAGAGGAGGTATTTGTTGTTTTGATTTCCGTTCTAATTCTCTTGTTTCAATTTCTTTTCTGATAAACATCGGAAAGGAAATGTCCCTTCCGGGGTTCTGTAGATTTTTTTTTTTTTTAGAACTCTTATTCTTCTTCTTCATCATACTGTTAAGACTACGCGACGTTAGGAGCGGTCATTTTTCATAATAGTATATAAGGCAAATAGAGTCAATAAACTAAGATTTAATCTTTTTTTGCTCACCTGAAACAGTGGCTCCCGGGGAGCTTATAGGATGGTAAGGCTCCGTCGTCCGTCCGTCCGTCGTCCGTCCACAATTTCAAACGACTTTTACTCTGAAACTGCTTGGCCGATTGTAACCAAATTTCATATAGAGCCTCCTGGGACCTTAGGAACGAAAAATTGTGCAAACGGTCTTAATCACATGACCAATATGGCCGCCATGCCCATATATGGTAAAAACCTAAAATATCTACTTCTCCAAAACCAATAAGCCGATGGCCTTGAAACTTGGTATGTAGCATTGGGTACGCAAGTACTAACAAGATTGTTTAAATTTTGATCTTGGGTTGACCTTGACCTCTTTTACGGTAAGGTCAAATTTGCTACCTTATGCTTTTACATGGCAAAATGCTACAACATAAGATATCTTCGAAACTGTTGAAGCTTTTGGGCTAAAAATTATTGGTATCTACAGTCATCTTAATGAGTACATGAAAATTTATGAGTACCAGAGGTCAAGGTCATTCTTTAACCTTTGATCCAGAACTCTTATAAGGTGACAATCTCCTCAAAAACCACTGGGCCAATTGAAATATAGAGCCTTCAGGGGTTGAGGGAACAAAAATTTATTCATACAGTCCAGGTTACATGACTAACATGGCCACCACTCCCATATATGGTAAAAACTTTTAAAAAATCTTCTTCTGCAGAACCAGTTGACCGATGGTCTTGAATCTTGGTATGTAGCATTGGGTACTCTAGTACTATCAAGATTGTTCAAATTATAACCCTTTGCTAACCTTGACCTTTTTTACGGCAAGGTCAAATATGGGATAAATGCTAGAACATAAGATTTCATGGAAAGTTCTGAAGATTTTGGCCTAAAAATTGGTTTATACAGTCAACTTGATACATGAAGATTTATGAGTACAAGAGGTCAAGGGCATTCTTTGACCTTTGACCCAGAACTCTCATATTTTGACAATTTCAAACAATCTCCTCAAAAACCACTAGGCCAATGGTGACCAAATTTCATATAGAGCCTGCAGGGTTTGAAGGAATGAAAAAAAAAATTCTAACCGTCTTGGTCACATGACCAACATAGCCGCCACACCCATATATGGTAAAAACCTTTAAACATTTTTTTCTCCAGAACCAGTTGTTAAATGGCATTGAGACTTGGTATGTAGCATCGGGCACTCAAGTACTATCAAGATTTTTCAAATTATGACCTTGGGTTGACCTTGACCTTATTTTTGGCAAGGGCTAATATGGGAAAATGCTAGAACATAAGATTTCATGGAAAGTTTTGAAGATATTGGCCTAAAAATTGGTATTTACAGTTGTCTTAATGAGGTCATGAAGAATTATGAGCACAAGAGGTCAAAGTCATTTCTTGACCTTTGATCCAGATCTCTGATATTTTGACATTTTCAAACATTTCCTCAAAAGCCAAAGGGCCAATTGTAAACACATTTCATATAGAGCCTTCAGGGATTGATTGAATCAAAATTTGTTCAAAGGCCGCATGCCCAACATGGCCGCCATTACCATTTAATTTAATATTTTTCTTCTCCAGAACCAACACACCTATGGCCGTGAAACTTGGAAGAAGCATGGAGTACTAGAGTACCACCAAGACTACTCAAATAATGACCTTGGGTTTACCTTGACCTTTTTTGCAGCATGGTCAAATATGGGAAAATGCTAGAACATAAGATTTAATGGAAAGTTTTGAAGATTTTGGCCCTAAAAATGGTATATATGGTTGTCTTAATAAGTACATGAAGATTTATGAGTACAAGTGGTCATGGTCATTCTTTGACTTATGACCCAAGACTCATATTTTGACAATTTCAGACATAATAAGAAAAAGACAACTTGCCAAGTGCTCAGGTGAGCGATTCGGGGCCTCATGATCCTCTTGTTTTTCTTTTCTTTTTTTCTTAAATAGCATGTCTTAAGAAAAAAAACAATATTGTGTATGCATAGTAATCGACCCTATCTTACAAATCTGTTGATGTAATTTGTAGGGAAGTCTAACTAAAATTTATATAATTCAGTTCGGTCGTCTTTTTTAAGAAATTATATGTAAGCCTGTATACCATACTATATTTTCAGTAGCGTCACCAGCTATATCGAGGTGAGGAAACTTCTTGCGCACAAAAGGTACGACTAATAACAGGGGAAACAACCTACATCATAGCGCGCGTGACAGAATTAATCATTCGACGGCAATTTTGAAGAAACTCTGACAGTTTTTCCGTTGTAAAATATAAGAGACAGGATTTATTTTAACACAAGATAAAACGGCGAGTCAGTGCCTACATATACATATGCTCCTGATATATAGGGCATGATTCTTCAAAGGGTGAGAAAACGCCTCACCACATTTTTGATATGGACAGCTGAGATAATCATGCATTAAGGCAGAGTCGATACAGATCACTGTGGTGAATCGTTATCAGATTAAGCAAGTATTTTATGGTGAATTCTGGTAATATTGAGTCCAAAACATCTATAGGTACCAGATCGACTAGATATTTGGTTGTTTCAGTGTTTGCCAAGCCTTCATTATGTAAATCAGTTACCTTATTAAGGCCGCTGATAAAACGATTATGACGTCAGCGCTATGACGTAGGTTGTCACCCTTGTAATAATCTCCACTCTTTTTCATAAGTTTTAGTGTGAACTTGCCTTTGGTCTATAATTTTTCGACACTTATGATGTGTCCTTGTAGCTTATAATATTGGTTTACAATGGAAGTGTACATACTTTTAATATAATTTAAGGCACCGTATATATCTGAATTAATAAAACGGCGCAATACAGATGAGGATATAAACAAAAGGAAAAAAATCAAAACAGAAGCAAACATTTTTTTTTACAAAATACGTCAATAATTTCCAATGAGGTCAGCAATTAGAAACACGCGCTCTGAAATAGTAAATTGTTGCAGAATAAAACACGGAATCTTTTCATTGCTTCACTGACACCTTTTGGGTCACTGACGAGGCTTTATTAGCCGAAACTACGTAGTCTGGCCCATGCTTCTACTTCTGTATTTATTTTCTGCTCTTGCAGGAATTTTTTAAGATTTTGATTCTATAGGTGCATTGTGTTAGCATACTAAGCAACAGTTAATGACATAATGTCATAGACAATTATTGATTAGAATATTAAACCATAATAGTGGCAGGTGTTTAACTTAAGCATTTGATCATATAATTGTCTTTACAACATTTACGATTACACTAAATATCTGCCCCTTTAATGTTACGTCGTAAACGATTGCAGGAGGATTGGCATTTACAAGGTATGCGGACCAATTCTTTAAGTGTTATTTCGTACCAATTTTTTTTTCCACGGGCCACGGATGCTTAGACTCAGAATCGAAGATTATGATAACGGACGCCTAGCGACTTCCTTATCTTACAGCTGTCCGTCTTTGCTTCTCGTCATTTGCCTAACACTTCCGCGTTCAGCTCGAGGGCCCTTCCTGCATTTTCTATGCAACAAGCAGTTCTTTGCAGGTGGCACTACACTAAAAAAAATCCCATAGCTCACAGTGCAAAATGGGTCAAAGTCAATGCACTGCCAATTTTCTCCTGGTCTAAACTTTCCAAATTGAGGCATGGAATTGAATAGACAACACCTTTACCTACCAGTAATAGCTAAAAAAGTTGGGGGTTGTGCGGCATATTTTTGACTCATTCTATTTTTAGTGCTGACAGGATGTAGTTCGCAGTGAATAAATCTCGAAACTTTCACTGCCACCCCTGTGTATTTTTCAACCCCAACAAAAATGTAGCAAAACAGCTTTGTAAATAAGCTCCATTTTTTATAATAATAAATAAGCATAACATTCAGAAAAATATTCAACTTTCATAATAAAACCAATCAGGGGCCGGCAAATATTCATTATACGCCTGAAAGCTCTCCCCCAAAGAGGCGGGGCTTGCATAATGAGCATTTTTTTACTGTAGTGCAACCTGCAACTATATTGTCTCCGACAATATACAAGCTGCAACTTTTGCCTTAAGCCCCGAATAAGTTACCTGCAAACGACGATATCGTAGGATAGTGTTACATTTCCCCTTTAAGCTTTTGTCTTCCTGAAGTAAAAAGAAAAAATATGTTTCTTTAGCGGAAGAAAGACCTCTCAGTTTTTTTTTTGTTTTCTTTAGAACTCTTTTACTTCTTCTTCTTCTTCTTCTTCTTCTTCATACTGTTAAGACTATACGACGTTAGGAGCGGTCATTTTTCATTTCATAATAGTATATAAGGCAAATAGAGTAAATAAACTAAGATTTAATCATTTCTTTTTTAATCGCATGTCTTAAGATGGAAAAAACAATATTGTGTAAGCATAGTAATCGACCCTATCTTACAAATTTGTTGATGTAATTTGTAGGGAAGTCAAACTAAAATTTATATAATTCAGTATGGTCGTCTTTTTTAATCAATTTTATGTAAGCCTGTATACCAAATTATATATTCAGAAGCGTCAACAGCTATATCGAGGTGAGGAAACTTCTTACGCATGAAAGGTACAACTAATAATCTCCACTCTCTTTCATAAGTTTTAGTGTGAACTTGCGATTAGTCTATAATTTTTCGACGCTTATGATGTGTCCTTGTTGCTCATAATATTGGTTTACAAGGGAATTGTCCATACTTTTTAATATAATTTAAGGCACCGTATATATCTGAATAAATACAAGATGAGCATATAAAAAAAGGGAAAAAAACAGAAGCAAAGATTTTTTTCACAAAATAAGTCAATGATTTCCAATGACGTCAGCAATTAGAAACACGCGCTCTGAAATAGTAAATTGTTGCAGAATAAAACACGGAATCTTTTCATTGCTTCACTGACACCTTTTGTAGGGGGTTCAGATGACGTTACGTCATCGCGTAATTTGCTTGTTGCGCGCTAAAAATACCACCTTTTTACCATGTTGTATTGCTATAGTTTAAAAGAATTTTGTCATGATTTTTCTGAAGAATAATGAAAACACCCTTCTTTTTTAATTATAGGGCATTTTCAGTGCCAAAAATTCTATTTTACACGTAAAATAACGTTTGATAACCACTGACCACCGTCGATTTCCTTTAACGTCATTATGACGTGGCCGCATTTTTCCGATTGTTTACAACATAGTGGGGTGCCTTGAAACGGTTTCCGCGGCAACGTGTAAGCGTGATTAGTCAGACTGACCAATCAGATAAATTCTGAGATAGTGACCTTTACGAGGTTGATTGCCTCGGTAAAATCCGATCGTTAACAAGAAAACTAGAGCAATTTGACTGAAATAAGCCGAATTTTAACAGGTAAATAACTGGTTTACAAAACTGAGGCACTCATATTTGAATTCTATGACCTATAATCCACAAAAAACATTCCACCTCTGTGCCATGAGCTAGTTTATATGCCGCGGAAATCATTGATTGGAGAAATGGTATCGGCGATATTAATGACGTTTCTCCACCCGCCGTTACGCTAAATTTGACGTCAGGATTTTTCATCACTTGATCGAGGGCTCCCCCGAAACTACGATTATGCAGTCGTTATTTTATTGTGTTAAGCAAATTTAATCGAGTCAGTTTTGATCTAAATTATTGTGTTTTGCTATTTTCCATATATTTTTATATACAAAGCAAAGGAAAGCGAAAGTGAAAGTACCTTGAACATTTATTATTTACCGTAAATTAACTTTGGTCGGCATTAATCAGAATTATTTGGCATTCTCCCCGCATGAAAATTATGTAAACACATACATATAAACATAAATTCAATTGTCATAAAACTCATATTCTCATATCACTTTCTGTCACAATTCAAAAGATTTTATTCCAAGTATCGCAGTCGACAATTAAAGATCAGCATACATTTAAGGAGTACTCGTAGCTCAATGGATTTAGCACTGAGCTAGCGGTTCAATTCTCGCTGTATGCAAAACTCTTTTCAACCGAAAATAGGGTTTCATTGCACACATCCTTTCATTTTTCTCTTGTCGTCCTCATATGACCGAATGCTCTTGAAAAGGTCGTAAAATGCGTCATTTCATCTATTTCGTCTGCCCCCTCCCATATCATAAAACACCACAGAAATATCAAAGAATGCCCACATAATAGTGCCTTTGTGTTGGTCAAACAGTGCAAAGCCAAGATGAATATCAACTTGGAGTTTTTTTTCTTTTGTCAGTCCTGAATGAAGTTGTTATTTAAATTTGTATGTGTTTATTTTAGGACGATGTATATTTTGGTACCATCAATTTCTGTTATCGCACTAGTCTGCTGCGGCCGCTGCTGATGTTGGACTATGCACCTTAAAGTCTCCATAGTACTTTCTACTCACAGTGATAGAACGTCTAAATCAACCTAAATGAGAATGTAGGTTAATGAGCATATATATTGAATTACATAACTGTTGCAAAGAGTACGGGAAACAATGTGTTTGGATAACCAAATTTAGTGCTACAGATGCGGATTTCCATATTCAACTTTTTCAATGTCTCTAATCCTCATAAAGGCTGAAATAATAATAATAAAAATGATGGGAAAATAGCTCCACAAAGTACTAGTTCCTTTCCTGGTTCCCCGTCGAACCATGCAATATTAAGAAAAAGCGCGCCAGGTTTGTACGCTGTACTTTTACCGTTTATTGGAAGAAGCTCATTTTAGTTGCCAATTTATAGTACCCGAACGGTTTTAAGTGAAACTTAACGATGTTCTATTTGTTTACACTATATCAGGGTCATTTACAATAATGAATCTTTAGTAAGAAGCTTGCAGCGATAACTCAAAATATAAGATTATACAAATAAAGGGTCTTTAAGTTACTTACTGATCAGCTGACAAACATTGTCAACTGTTCAGCCAAAATAAATCAAGAAGGGAACGTTCTATGGTCAGTGAAAATATTTCAAGGATTGTATCAGGTCTTTTTTACTAAGAATAAATTTTGAAATATCTTCTGGAAGCAAGGCAGACATTAAAGAAACAGGTACAAGAGTCTTGGTTTCATTGAGCCAGTTCAAGTGCAGTAATTTTGTGTTGCAACACTGCCAATGTCCTCCCAGCTCCCCGGCTTCGGCGGAACTATTTTTGAACTGACTCAGAATGAGCCCAATGGGCCTATTATGTAATATTCGCTATGGTGAAGTATGGGAACACTTTTTAAATGGCTGCCACATTACACTTAACATTAGTTACATTGAACCGACTTCAATTTAACTGTTTTCTAACTGTCAAATGACCACCCTAAAGGAATGGTAAATATATAATCTGCATTATTATAATAAACCCGGGGATACGTTTCTAAGTACGGTGGTTGTGGGAAGGGGGTTGAGGGGGATGCAGTCATGGTTGCGTCCGGGCGATGGTGCCTGGTAAATTTCAGTGCCGAGGCGTCCAACTAATTTATATGGATAATAGAAGAGTAAGGGTCTACTATGTTTGCAGTAGTTGTGGGTGGGGTAATTTGGATATTTCTTCTCTCGCCTGTCATATCTCTTATTTCTCTCCCTCTCTGGGAGACAGCTCGACACAAATTGAAATACTGTTTCAAAGAGTTTTTAAACCCAATACAACCAACCAATTAACCAAGTACGGGGGGACTGATGAAATAAATGTTATCTGCTATTTATTATGGTCCCGAATGATCAAAGAACATATGTTCTTTACTCATGTATGACAACAAATAGACACGCTTGGATGAGCTATTTATTTTACAAGAATATGTTATATTTACTAACCAGATGTGCATATTTTGCAATATAAGCATATCTTACAGATGAATGAGATAGTGACTTGTATCTGTTGCGAGAAGTGGTTAAGCGAGACGTGCATTTCGGGCTTTACCTTCTTTTTTCATGGAAATGCAGATTTTACAGAAAGTTTGACCAACAAAAAAGCCACAAAGTTACCTTGGAAACAAGTGAACCACTTAAAATGCGCGCAAATGTTCCGGCTTTAACTAGGTATTGAGGCACACACTAGATCATTTGTGAATTTGCTTTATCCCCTTTTCTCGTAATATCATCTCTTTCAGTTTGGCCGGCAAACACTGTTTTCGTGGCCATTTTGGGCAAGTAAATGGCATCCTGGTTACCATGGAAACAGCTGAACCACTAAATAATGCTTGCAAATTGTAAAACTTGTATAACTGAATTGCGTTTAAGTACCTTTAGGATTTGTGACTGTTTCTAATCTTTTTTTATTTTGCATTTGATGTCTTTTTATCATGGAAACTCTGTGTTAGCGGCCATTTTGAACAAGAAAATGGCCGCCATATTACCATGGATTCAAACTCACAAATAAAAAATGCTAGCATCTGGTGCAGCTTTTATAATTGCTTCATACATTGTATCATTTATGGGTGTTCTTTTTCATATTCTGTCGTTTTGTCGTTATTCTCTTCATATAAAACTCTGATTTCGCTGCCATTTTGAACCAGAAAATGGCAGCCTGGTTACCATGGAAACGCGCGAACCACTCAAAACTATTTGCTGAAGGTGCCGCCCATATTTCTGCATTTTACAGTGTATATGAATTAGACTATAAGTAGAAGACTTAAATCCCTGCCGCAATTTATGCTTAATGAATGAGAAATTCGGTGCCATCAGCCCGTATACTGAATACATTGGAGCATGATTACAAAATTGGTCGCAATGGCTTGTCGAAAACATGTCATAACTTTTGAACCAAGCACCCTATCCTAATAATGTACGTATCATTTTAGAGGAAATTGGATATGCTTTCTCATAAAATAGGTAAAGATAAGTATATTTGCATTCTTAAAAAGCACCTGAACCCCCTACCTTTTGGGTCACTGACGAGGCTTTACTAGCCGAAACTACGTAGACTGGCCCATGTTCCAACTTCTGTATGTATTCTCTTTTCTTGAAGGAATTTTTTAAACTTTTAATTCTATAGGTGCATTGTGTTGGCATACTCAGCAACAGTTTATGACAAAATGTCATAGACAATTATTGATTAGAATATTAAACCATAATAGTGGCAGGTGTTTAACTTAAGCATTTGATACATGTAATATAATGGTCTTTAAAACATTTACGATTACACTAAAAATCTGCCCCTTTGATGTTACGTCGTAAACGATTGCTGTCTCTGTCTTATTGCCATTGTACCACCAATAGATACCTTTACCCAAAATTATATTTTACCCAAAATTATATTTTACCCAATATTATATTTTCAGTAGCGCCTATAGCTATATCGAGGTGAGGAAAATTCTTGTGCATGAAAGATTCACCGTATAAATGGCACTTGTTGTTTTTTGTTTGTTTGTTTGTTTGTTTGTTTGTTTAATTTAAATGTGAATTTGTGTCTGGACTATAATCAATTGAAAATGATTATTTGTCCTTGTTGTTAAAGTTCGTTTAGAATGGAATGTTTCCTTAGCATTCATATAATTAAACTCTATAGTATATATCTGAAGTAACTAGAGGACGCCATACAATATGTGAATATAAACTATGGCAAAAATAACTTTTGTTTCGCTTCCCTTTACTTTGCTTAATTTTCTCAGAAGAAAATGCAATTCGTTTATTAACTCTTCAGTTATTTCCTTTTAATAAAATTCTATAAAAAGGATACATTATTACTTAGTAACAGTTCATTTCGTAACATCATAGAATATTATAGATTAGAATATAATACCATAATAGTGGCAGGTGTTTAGTATTATAAACATCTAAGTGAGGCTTAAACGGTTTAAAGATGATTTTCCTTTTAAAATTTAAAACACTACCATTAGCGATTGCTTAGTAATACCGTTGTCATTTTATTGTCAGTTCAACACCAAAGAATTACATCCCCAGACATGCCAAAGTCTCTATTTAAGAAAAAGATCAGCTCTAGCAGTGACATTTTGAGTAATGGTTCAACGTTCGGAGGTCAGTTATAAAGTAGATCATATCACCAGCGCGGATATGTTTACTTACAACTGGCCAACAGACTGAGACTACTTAACAGTTCTCTACTAGAGCTAAGCTATTTCGATTCTTACACTCAAAAACATTTTGAAAAGGTTCTATTGTTCTTCAAACACTCCCAACCTTTCCGTCTGAGAGTACATGATCCCGCCAATTTTCGTCCCTGTAACACGAATAGATGTACGTTTTTCTGTCGATAGTGAAAAGGAGACGTTACACAATCTAACGTCAAGGAACGTCATCCATGTAGAACTTATAATACGGACTTCGGGCTTTCCAAGCTGCGCTGATATACAAGGGAATTAACGCATACTAAGCAGAAAAATGAATACACCCTATGCAGTTATCAAACTGGATGTGTCATCCACATTTGTATTCTTACATCTATATCTGTTTATCTCAGTATCTAATAGCTGATTTACGCCGGGCATTAGCCCGGCGTACTATTTAACGTTGACTTTTAAAAAAGTTAATGTATTTGGATCGCCTTGGTGTTCCCCTTGCTTTTGAGCCTACCGGTGGGATTTTCTAAATATTTGTTTTTCTCCTTGTTTTCGGGGCTACCAGTGGGTTTTTCTGTGCACAGCTGGTTTCGCGTGACGAAACTTTAAGTCTAAATGTATTTCCAATCAAGCATTACATGAGGTAAAGTAAAAAGATAGGCAATGATCAGGAGTTAAAACAATCAAATCCCACATCCCGCTCTCAAAACCAATAGGGAAAGAAGCACACACACACGGAAAAATTGACACAAGTTCACGGAAGACACGCACGGTAAACCGAATGAGCCGCTCTTTCCCAAACAGGTGGTCATTCAGCTACCCTTATCAAAAACAGCATTAACATCTATTTTTGTCTATTTAATATTTGAAAAAACAAAACAAAACAAAACAAAGTGCAGATTGGGTAGCAAACAGGTTGCCAAACCGCCAAAGAACATAGACAAATTTAACATCAAGGAACCACAACAGACGTACCGCCTTGAAACGGTCAGCATAAGATTCTTTGGGGCTTAAGCATGTTTTACTGGTTCCAAACCTCGCCGTCTGTTTCTGAAGTGGTTCGAAACATTTAGTTAGTTGTTTGGTCCGCATAAAAGTTTCCGAACTCATCAATGGAACATAATCGGAAACAAACAAATCACGTATAAGACCTATGATGAATCAGAGATGAGGACCCGACGGAAATAACGTATTACAACATCAGCAGACCCCTGGGATGTCAAACAACACCACTAAAATACCGGAGCAAAGGAAAACTATCAGTTAGACACCGAATAACCAAGCAACTAGCTTTATGTCGGAACCATCATTGAGTCTGATATCTGACCAACCGGCGTGCAATTAAAAAGGGAAGTAAAGCCATTAACCATGATTGGGTTAACTACTAAACATGCAGACTGTAGCATATCCAGTACGTTTGTAACCAACAACAATTTTTTCTGAACTGATCAGAAAAATCAGAGCTACCTACATTTTTTTTGAATTTATAAACTAAGTCACCATAAACTTCTGGTTCCGATAGGCTCTGTTGCAAAAGCCTTTTTAATCCGACTTTGAATTTAGAAATCAATTCCAAAGGACCTTACTATTCAGAACGTATTCATAGTGTCGGCGATAGAATTTGGAAAAAGCTTTTCGAACTGCCCAATTAAAATTAAGAAATTACATTATGTTTTTTTCTGGTTTCGTCACCAGATATTGTCAGGGTCACTGACGAGGCTTTGTTAGCCGAAACTACGTAGTCTGGCCCATGGTCCTACTTCTGTATGTATTCTCTGCTCTTGAAGGAACTTTTTCAGATTTTAATTTCGAAGTTTATGATACCGATAGCCCTGTTAGAGAAGCTTAGCAATTATTTTTTTGCGGGCATTGAAGTCAGTCACATGACTAGACACTCTAGCAAACCGAATAAGTTGAGAAATGTAACTTCCATAAGAGGTAGAACGGGGAAAATCACAATGATCCAAAAATGGAAAATTCAGTATGTCAAATTCAAAGTCATCGCGTTTATCATAAATTTTGATTGAAACAAATCCGTTTGAAATAGAGAAGTGTAATTCAAAAAATGGGGCTTCAGTATCAGCTGCATTAGCTTTGTTTAACTGCAGCTCATGTGGATAAATTCTATTCCACTTGCCTTCAAAGTAATGATTGCCAATATTTAAAAGATCAACTAAATGTCTAGATGTAGAATTCAAAGCCTCAATAATTTCTGATTGTTTATCATTAGAAAGAGAAGCCATGAAATCTCTTTCAAAGCAAAATAAAAACTAATCCGCTACAAGAGGAGCACAATTAGTACCCATCGGAATACCAACAATTTGACTGTATAGCTTAGCACCAAATCTAATGTAAATATTATCTAAAAGATATGTTTAGGCTTCACACATATTTTGACATGACCAGAGTTTCTATCGGTTATGGTGTTCAGAAGTAAAGATAGGGTTTCTTTCGTCACAGGTAAGGAAAGGCTAACCTTCCCTTTGAAACGTCCACTCAATTAAACCTATAAGTTTTTCCTAGATCAAATTATGTGGCAAAGTAGTATAACCTGTAGAGAAATCATAAGTTGAGAAACTGGTCGCACGGAGCCCTTTCATCTTCAATTTATTAATAACCTCACCGGAATTTTTAATAGACCAAAACAAAATTTTCCCAGACCTTTCATAAACCTTTTCACAGTACCTTATGACATGATTTTTGACAGCAGTGAGGCAAAAAGGTAATAATTTAAAAAGTTCAGTAGTAGTACAAGAACTAGAATTGGCAATAAATCGTGCTTTATACGTTTTTTTCTTTTATAAAGCTTAGGTAACCAATACATCGTAGAAAGTTTGTCTTGGTGTTCCTTAACATTAACGGAAAACTTAAGGGTTAAATGGCTGCAATGTTGCTTTCTTGCAGAACTCTCTTCTGTAGGAGTCGCTTTGTCGGCCCTTGTACCGCCAAGTTCCTGCTTTAAAGTGTTAATGTAATATAGTCGTCAAACAACAACACCTGTGTTTGCGGCCTTGTTTGCTAGAACCAAAACATACGTTCTATGAAATTCTTGGATACCTGGCTGTAGATGGCGAAAAGTAGATTTAGGTTTAGATGGTAAAAGGTGACTGTTTTGCGAATAAAATTTAGTACGTTTATCTACTATTTTGAAGATGCTCACTTTTCATGCCTTTAAGGCATGAGGCTCAACATAATCTCGTATTCACCATCGATCAACAAACTTATTTAATGCGGATGCTATTTTTTCCCTACAGTTTTTTTAAATCGCTGCGGGAAGGAAACTGTATTTTGGACCCTTAGAAACTAGGTAACGAATTCTTGAATCTGAAATGATTTTCCAATTTCCAGTTTTAACATGACCAGCTGCCGGATAAATATGTTTAGAGTATTTACAGTCTCATGACGTAGGGGCGTATGCATATCAAGATCTAAAACAAGTTGATTGAAATTAAATATATTAAATTTCTATCGTAGAATTTATTAGCCTCAGTTTCAAAAAATGTGATACAGTAATGGGTAGAGAACTTAAAAATGACTGCATAGAGTGTCTACCATTTACCTTTAAATTGTTCGACAAATTATTAAGTGAAATAATTATTCTTTTTACAAAACGCTTTTTCGTAACTTATTTCCGTTTCGTCTCAAATCATGAGACGCAGATTTACGTTTCCGAAATTCCAAAAGGGAAAATACATCAAAATCAGGCAATTTTGAAACATTGCCTTCATGATAAATATTATCATTAAGGGTAATGAGTTTATAAGAATTTAATACATTTTAATTCGGTTTCATGTCTTTTTTTTTATTTTAAATCTCGAAGAATTTTCATGATAGATTAATTTCTCCACTAGTTGTGCTGAAATATCATTCGGAGAATGACCAGTACGTTTAAAATGTTGATAAAGAAAAGTATCAAATTGTTTAGGCTTTTTCATTCTACGATAGTTTGCTCAACGTACCGCGTGTTACAATAGGTTGTATCAGGTCAAAACATATATCAGGTCCATAGATCTTCAGTGTAACTCCGAATTATTTACGACTGAAAATTTCCTACCATTCACAGATAATTGATCGTAGACTTAATACATAAATATTTACAACAGTTACACCTCTTGGCATTGGACTTCGACTAGGATACATTCCAGGGGCCGTATCCATAAAACCACTTTTAAAAGTCGTTGCTATGTTGATGCTAAGGCCAAATCCCTATGAAGGAGATTCCCTACAATTATAAAATTTGCTCTGGAGGAACAGTCTTTTTAGACTGTTCCTCCAGAGCAAATTTCATAGTTGTAGGAAATCTCCTTCATAAAAATTCAGCCCTAGCAACAGCATAGCAACGACTTAAGTTGTTTTATAAATATGGCTCCGGGTCTTTTGAACGGATTAGAGTACTGGCGTAGAATTGACAATTATAGAGGGGATAATCTTACCCGGAGATTATTATGAAAAATATTAGTATTAGATAAATCATGAAGATTGACAGACGACGCCGAACTTAGATTCAGGGATTCAATTTCACTGAAGGTATTAAATTTTGGACATTGTGAATAGGATGCGGAATCCGCACAAAAGACGCGGACTGTAACTTACCAGGGATTAAAGCAACATTCAGGCTGATTTTAATACTCATAGCTGTTTGCAATTTTGTGATACCGTCAATAGAAAAGCGAAACTCATATCGGTTATAGAGACAAGCATACAATCAGTCGTATATTGAAATGCCCCTTTGTTAAAGGAACGGTATAACAAGATCCCACAATTCGTATCAATGTCTAATTCAAGTCCACAGAACGAAAAGTAAGTTATACACGGGATACGAATGTCTGTTGACTAATGACCTTCAATGCAGTATCAAAATAGTTAGGAATCTAGGGACAAGAATACTGAAAAGCGACTGCAAACATTCCCTGCGGATTGGAATAATAAGAGCATTAAATGAATGTACGGGGAGACTTTTAGGGCCACAACACAGCACAACCACAAGAGCTCTGTTTGCGCATTGTCATAAAACAATAAAACTAGAAAACGCATATTATACGCCATCGACGGCGATAATGTCGACAACACCGGAAAAGTAATACCTATACATGTACCTACATAGGTTCTGCAGTAGCAGGCGAAACAAAAACTTAAAATACTAAAATTTTATCTGAAGAAAAAGTAATCTGATCATCTCTGAAATGAATACTTACAATGAACCTGTCCCCATGTTTATGACATGTATACAATAGTAGACGAAAGCCACATAAAGTTAGATGACCTTTGCTAGTTTCAAGATTCCCGAATAAATGCTCAGTTTCTGGGCGCAGAAGATAAATGTGACAGAGTTTCCCGGTGTATTCTCTTTGAATAAATGTTTTCTTGTCTCCTATATGATAAGGATTTTAAAGATATAACCGTTTGAAATAAACGGAATTTTTATATGCTCACCAATGAACACAGAGAAGATTGACTGTAGTCTGCACATCTGCACTGTACGATACGTCTCTAACACCTCAGTATACGGATAGCTAAAGTTTCTCAACACAAAACTCATATCAGCCTGCGCACCTGCGCAGTCTGACCGGAGTCTTTGATGTGTGCACTGTTGTAAGCCAGTAATGGGAGTAAAACAGACTATGCGAGCTTGTCTGAGTTTTGTGGTATTTATTTTTGGACAGAAGTGCCCTTATTATACCCTGAGAACTAGGGTCAAGTCAGGTGAAGTCGGACAGCAGGTACATTTGGACAGTGACATTGTTTCCTTTATATGTCAGTTGGTTTGATTTAAAACAAAATTCACAGAGCAAACAGTGAAAATCTTGAAGAGACGGCTCATTATGAGCCGACATATCTGGATTTTTACCGTTTGCAATGGTATGTCCGAATTTACCAGCTGTCCGAATCAACCCGACTCGTCCCTGCAGCAAGAAAATGCTTACCTGACGTTCCATTTTCAGCATACAGGGTTACTAGAATTTTCGGATCCATTACCTTAACACGCCTATGCAATATAATGTGAGTGAAGCGGTTAAATAGGATAGTTTTCGAATGAAAATTCAGATATTTCTTTTATTTCTATTCAAACAATAGATTGTGGGTACTGGTTAGAACCGCCTGATTAGGTGCTTTTAGGCCCCCAGAATTTATGCTGTAGAACAGAAAAAAAATAGATAATGCGTATTTGCACAGACAAAACAGTGTTTCCTCAATTCATCACGTAAACAAGTCTATGCAATATAGACCCCGGTACATCCCACTATATACGACAATTCGAAATTTCATGCGAAGAAGATTATAACGGGACGGTCAGTTAACCTAATCTTATTATTCCTGGACAGGTTTAGACCTCTTAAGCGGTTAACAACTAAGAAGTGCACATACTTTCGCCAGTTACTGACAACTCCACTTCTTGAATCAGCAGAAGGGACTGAATGTGAGCCTGGCTTGATGTGAACGATCATGGTGGGCCATCACTTTCAATTTCTAGGAAAAATATATCTTGAATGTAAATATGCGCCATATATCGAAGAAATCACAAGGTAAAATATAGAGGCAGAATCATTCTCTTTTTCACTGGATGTTGTGGCCGAAAACACAGTGAACGGTGTTGTTTGATGAACGAATTTCAGTAGGCAAATATCGTCAACTGAGGTAATGATTTCCGCCCCCCCCCCCACCCCCACTGAATCGACAGTTTTTGTATCACCTGCGAAACAGAGGCGAGACATATGCATTGCTTTTCCGGTGCCGTCGTCGTTGGTGGCTGTGGCGTAAACTTTTGAAGAGTTTTTGCGTTTAGGTCATTTTCTTAGAAATTATAAGGGCTAGAGCCATGAAACTTGGTTCATGCATACATCTGGAAGAGTAGATCTCGAAGCCATCATCAGTATTGAGTCTTGACCTATATTTAACGGGTGACTAACTTAGCAATTTATTGTCGATTTTTTTGCGTTTAGGGCATTTTCTAAGAAACTATAAGGGCTAGAGCCATGAAACTTGGCTCGTGCATACATCTGAAAAAGTAGATCTTAAAGCCATTATGAATATTGAGTCTTGATCAACATTTTACGGCTGACTGACTTTGCAATTTTTGTTGAGTTTTCGCGTATATGTCATTATCTCTGAAATGATAAGGGCTAAGGCCATAAAACTTGGTTCGTGTGTACGTCTGGAAGAGCAAATCTCAAAGTCATCATCAATATTGAGTCTTGACCTACATTTTACGGTTGACTGACTTTGTAATTTTTTGTCGAGTTTTCGGGTTTAGGTCTGTTTCTCAGAAAATATAAGGGCTAGAGCAATGAAACTTGTTTCATGCGTACATTTTGAAGAGTAAATCGCAAAGTCATCATCAATATTGAGACATGACCTTCATTATACGGTTGACTGACTTTGCAATATTTGTCGAGATTTCGCGTTTAGTGTTGCTTCTCAGAAACTTTAAGGGCCAGAGCCATGAAACTTGGGTATTGCATTCATCTGGAAGAGAAGAGCTCAAAGTCATCATCAGTATTGAGTCTTTACCATTATTTCATGGTTGACTGACTTTGCGATGTTTTGTCACGTTTTCGTGTTTAGGTCTGTTTCTCAGAGAAACTATAAGGGCTAGAGCCAAGAAACATATTTTATGCATTCATCTTTGCTTATTTTGCTCTTTCTTGTGACAAAGCGCCAGCAGGCGAGACACCGCATTCCGCGGGATTCTTGTTTTGTTTAGACACATATTTTACGAAAAAAATTACTTTCCTCACCACTGAACTAGGCATGTGAACTGAAAATCTTCTGAGCCCATTTGCAAGGGCCTGAAATATAAGACCGAGATGACTAGGGGCCGATATATTTCATCGGAGTCACCGTGATCTTTAAGGTAAATTTTTACAGTGTATGAAATATCTATACCTCAGGGTTAGGCCCCCGGGTGGTGCCAGATGTATTTTATTGTCAAAAAATTCACTAAAGGTTAAATATATTATAGTATTTAATTTTGTTTGTTTATTTATTCATCAATGGAAAAGGATTGAAATAATATTGGCAACTGCATGGACCCAGAATTACGTTGCATCGTCTTTGGCCTGGTTCCAGTAGTCAAAATTAGTTTGATCGTTTTATGAAAATAAATAAATAAATATAATTTAAAACCTATTGAAAATACAGAAATGTTTCACACCATAAATAGAAAAAAATAGTATCAGGCCGTGGAATCCTGACAAGGTGATCTTCACCTCCATTGCTTTTTCACTATCACGCAGCGATGCTTTATTCTCGGAAGCTAACATAATATTGATCTTGACCACCATATTATTATGAGACTGCCTTCCGGTGTATGCGACCTTGACTGCCATATCATCATGAGACTGCTTCTTGTGTATGCTCGGTTTGGCAAGTGCATAATTGCACAGTTTGATTAGGACAGTAGGTCATAACGACTGTCTAATCTTGAACGAATTCAAACAGCAAACAACACAATTAATTGTTTTTTGATAAAACTGGTAATGGTTATAATAAAAATAATAATTATAAAAATAATAATGAGAATAATAGCGAGCCATTCTTGCCATTTGATTGCTGATTATTTGATTATTTGAGTACGTTATTATAATCATCGCCATTATAATTATTATTATTATAAATCCGTAGATTGTGCAATTCTCTGATTACAATGAAAATGAATAATGATAATAATAGCGAGCCATTCTGGCCATTTGCTTCGTTCTGTTTTATTTGATTATTGAGTATTTGATTATTTGAGTACTATATTATTATTATCATTATAACTATTATTATAAAATCGTAGATAGTGCAAATCTCTTTTTTAATAATGTCAAACATTCTCTAACATCTGAAATGAAAATAGAAATAATAAAATGTGGGAAAGGAAAGAAACGCTTAAATTTAGAAAGAAATTCTTCGTTATTGCGCCTGCACGCCTAAACAAAGTGAAGTTTGTATTAACCTTTCCGAGATGAGATGAGAAACAGCAGCATACCTTAGGGAACAAACTACACTTTGGAACAATTTTAGGCAGCAAGACCTTAAATTTGGTTCCTTAAACAAACAGTGAATAAGTATCCATGATGATAGACTGTATCGCCAAAAACTAGCTACAGCTGTGAATTTAGCATAAAATCTATAGAATTACACTTTGAAAGTTACAATAAGGTTTTACAGGCAATTAAGTATTGGTGTTTCTTAAATAGTAACCTTGACTATAGGATATTCTGCGAGGTTGTGCCTAGTGGTAAGCAGCGGTATCCCAATGCTAAATATGCTTCTGTAATACACATACGAATACGCTGCTTAAAGACACATTTTTGATTGCATAATACCCTAAGGAAAGTTTATTGAAACATGCTGCTCAGATATAAAACAACCTATAAGACTTTTGACTGAAATACAGAAAGGAGCCAGCAGATAAAGGGAAATCAGCTGTCAAGGGAAAAGAGAGAATATGGTTATAAACAGATGATAATTTGATCAGCCTGTGTTTTTGAAGACCCACATAGAGCTATGTTAAAAAAAAAAATGCCATGATTTGCTCAAAATCTTTGTTATTGTACAAAGGGCTAACATACACAGGCCATGTAAATAGGTGCCCGTAAATTACAACTTTCGCACACATAGAAGACTCAGATCAGCCTACGCAGTCTAATCAGTCAATCCTGTTGCATGAACAGTCTGCGATTCCTAAAAAGCAAAATTAAATACAATGATAAATCTACACAGATGTGACAACTGATTTGAATACTGTTCATATAAATGTAATGCCAAAACAGTTATTATGTCAATTCAGACTGCACAGCTTATTAGCAAACAAAAAAGACCCTGATCAGCCTACATAGATATGACAGCTGATTTGGGATATTTACTGATCACATGAAAGTGATGTTATGAATGTGTATTCAAATCAGCATGCACATTATGTGCAGATTCACCAGTCTACATTTTCACCTTCAAGTCTTTGGGGGGGGGGGGCATATATATAAGCTTATGTTTATTTTTTTCACAAAATATTATATAGAATTAGAAAATAGAAATAAAGTAATCATTTCTTTTTTGGTTTACAAGATCTACATCTATCAGGTACACGCCGTCCGTCACAATTGACTATAATGGGGTGGTGACTATTATGTCGCGGTGTATATATGCCATGTTTTACATATGTCTAGCAAATATTTAGCTTTTAGACAATAAAACATTTTTATTTGCATTTGCTTGAACAAATAATAAACATAAATAAATCAGAGAAAAAAAAAATGAAAACAGTTGTATATCCATTAGTTTGTATCAAATCAGGAAAAAAATATAATAAAAATAAAATTCCGTTTTTTTTTTTTCTTTATTATGAATTACTTTTTTATGTATGTCATTAGTTTTTTATTTTTATCTTTTATTTTCGTTTTGTTTTAAGTAGATGTATCTACAGGATATTAGCAATTTCCCCATATTAAACCCCAATTTTGGTATTTGTCACTGACATAATCACCTCATAATCACCAAGACAAGATAAGCCTTTGATATGAGCTGTGGCCGTAAGCACTGTTTACTGGGAGCTATCAATTTGTGCCACCACAATCTGTTAATACCTATAGGACTGACGCCTTATCAGTTACTAGCAGCTAGTAAAACCACAGCATAAAATATAGGGAAAATACACGCCCACTTTTTCTAAATTCTGCCGTGAGTCTCTAAGGTATTAAAGAAAAAATGTGTCTTTAATATGACTGGCCATGAATGTTTCAGTCCTGGTTCCCCGTTCAGCAATGAAATATACAAGCAAGAAAAACAACAAATGGGGGTCGATATAAAAGCACGTAGTTAAAGACCATGGCTATAAGTAGTTTACCAAAATACTGAGGACAAAAGAATGATTGAATGTCTAATACTATCGTGGTAAAAAATCATGAAATATTTTATCGTGAGGTATCGCTGCAAACTTCTCACTACAGTTCGTTTCTTTGTTGTGCATGAGCGTGATTAGCCAACCTAAAACAAATTGAATATGCTTGGGTTTCCAATAAAACGGGTTTGAAGATTGATAAAGGTCATTTTAGTTGGAATTAAAATGACCTACTTTCGATATCATATACCTGACTCAAGTAGTGAAAATACAATGTACAGGCTTGGGATCCCATTCTTAGTCCGTTTTGTTTATATTGCATCGCGCTACGGGGACCCAGGAATTCAAACTGTTTTTGTGAATAGATTTTTTTTTTTCAGCAACATGTACTTCCTATCTTTTGCCAGTTATATGATACAGTTTATGCACAGCAACCTACATTTTAGCACCAAACATAAATGTTGAACCGCATTTCATAATGACTTGTGTTAAGACGTTTTTACCACCCGTAATAGGTTCGTAACTAGTCTTGAATAAATCCATATCCTTATCTATATCCCATACAAACTCATGTAAGGATATTTAGATTTTTTTTAAACAAAACAGCAAAACAAAAAAAAATCAGATCAAATGACTGAAGTCCTACCTTTTAAATTATGGTTTGTTGGTTGTTTACGGTTTAACGGCCCTAAGAGACAGTATTTCAGTCTATATCGAGCCGTCTCCCAGACAGCGTTAGAAAGAAAAGAGATTTGATACATGAATGAAAAAAATATCCAAACAACCCGCACCAACTGCTAGCAGAGTAGGCCCTTGCCCTACTATTATCCAAATAATTAGGACGCCCCCGGGACTGATAGTTACCGCGCAGCCACTGTTGTACAGACTACTCACATACATAAATTATATGAGTATTTACTCATATGGGAACCATTGAATGTACGACTTCTCTGCCGGGTGAGATGGGGATGGGGATGTAGCCTCGAGTCTACCCGTTCGTACCCGTTTAGGTAGCGCTGAAGCTACCCGTGCGTATCACCTGTATGACTAGCAAAGGTGGAGGAGGTGGAGGGGCGGGGTTGGGGTGCGGGGCAGTTCGGAATCCGTATGGCAGTTGCAGCTCACCTCTAATTAGGTTCGTAATCTGTCGGACACTTAGTGACAGGTTTCCCTGAATGTCAAAAAAAATCTGCTTTTCTTTTAGACGTTATATTTTGAGTATTTATTATTAATATTATTATTTTTATTAGTTTATTTGTCCAAAAAATGTTTACTATTTTGACTTTGTAAGAAACCCTAAGCATTGTCTGTCCCTGCAAAATATTCACTGTACTTACCAAATACATTTCTGGCATTTTGTTTCTTCAAAGTTTATAATAATGTACATTCTCATTCAACTTATCAGAACAGTAGTCAGTAGTTTCAACTTGCTACGGTCTATATTTAGTGATTTTTTTACAGTTACAGCTCACTCTAATATAGAGTCATAGCCTGTCAGACACTTAGGGACAGATTTCCCTAAATGTCCGACAAATTCAAATTTCTTTTTTAAATATTTTTGTTATTTTATCATTATATTCTAGAAGGTTTTATTAACCATTTGTTCAAAATAGTTACTCTATATGCATTTTTATCATAGAACGTCGCATCTGAGAGTGTAATAAAGCCATGCATTAAAAACAATAATCCACCAGTGGATTAAATATGCAAATTACGTCGTAACGTTATGCGTTGACGTCCATAAAACGTCACATTTTCTCATGTCAAAATCGTGACGTTTTAGTGCAAAATTTGCTAACAAAATGCGATTTTAATGTCATATGATAAATAGAATCTTGCATTCGTGCTCCTGTATTATTGAATTTACTAAACTCGTTGGTGAAAACGATAAGATGCTCGGCAGAGCCTCGCATCTTATCCTTTTTCCCAACTCGTTTAATAAATTCAATAATACATGAGCACTCATGTAAGATCCTCTATATAATGTGTTTGGTCACTTGCCTTACAGTTTAAAACAACAACTACGACTCTTTAATCTACCTTAATAGTTTTGTACTTACCAAATACATTTTGCGGCATTTTGTTTCCCTTAGGTTCTTGGTATATATTCTAATACAGAATAGTAATTAATAATTTACCAATGCATCTTTAGAATATAATAAATAGAAATGGTTTTAGCAATTCTGCTTCACTTGAAAATAGATTCATACATTATTGGACACTTAGGGACACTTGTCCCTAAATGTCCGACAGATTCTGTTTTAAATTGCTTACATTTTGAGCATTTTGCAGAATTATTTGTTCGAAATATTTACTTTATATGCATTTATAATGGTTTATAATGGTTTTGCTCCCTTTCGCCAAGTTTCAGAAACCCTTAGATTTTGTCTGACACTGAAAAATGATTTACTGCTTTTTACATGTAGTCAGTAACGAACGTAATATATTTTCCGGCATTCTGTGTTTATTATTATCATTATTACTGTTATTATTGTATATAAAAGTATCTAGTACACTTTTTACGATCATTATTATTGTTTTTATTCTGATAACGAACACTAATATCGCTTTTCAACTTGTCGGACATTTAGGGTTGTCGGACATTTAGGGACCTTAGGGTCGTCTCTAAATGTCCGACACATTTTTTCCAAGTTAGATTTTGAGTATTTTTCACTAATATTTTATTTTTAAATATTTGGTTATTATGCTTTTCTTTCACCATTCTGACATTTTTAGAGAAAAACATTGTCGGACACTTAGGGCTGTCGGACTCTTAGGGACCTTACACTCGAGGATCAGTCCAAAATCCAGGCTGAGAAAGTGTGTTATTGTAAAAATTCTAAGTATTGGGTAAGACTGAGCAAACAGTGCAAACCCATATCAGACTGCTCGTAAGGAGCAGTCTGATTAGTCTCTGCACTGTTTATCATTGCACGGCCCGTCAATGTGGGGCGATAGGCCAGTTTTGGCTTAGTGTAGCAAATTTGTTCTGTGGGTGTGCTTTTTACAGGAAGAACATACCTTGAATTTACCTGTAGTTAACAGTTAATGCCCTGTGCCTTTCAGATAGCTTAAAGGTACTCACTCAACAATTTTATGAAAGAATTGGCCTTCTTTTGTTAGGGCAGTTTGTGAGATGATTTGATAATGGCCAATTGTGTTTTGTTGTGAAGAAGATATATTGATCAAACTGTCCCGGTATTTGACAAATATGGTTATTTTCTAGCTGTCCCATTTTATTTAATTTTTACGGTACATACATAAATACTAGCAATAGCTAAAATGAACTCAGAGCTAGTATAGGACGTTTGCTGTCTATAAAACAGGTCATTTTGCTAAATACAATGTATCTCTAAAACTACCACAGCTATCACTGTGAAGTAAAGCGCATCTTTAATGTTTATCTTATACATAACTAATCTATAATTTTCCTCAAAATTATAATCTATAATTTTCCTCAAAATTATATTTTGAAACTAAAAATTTCTTTTAAAATCTGCCCATTTTTAGAAGATATTTTAACTGTATTTTACAAGGGAGTAACTTTATTTATGTAACAGCCTTTGAATGGTCAATATTTACAAATGTCAATTGTTAGTTAATCGTACGGAGTTACTCAATGGCACCTGTATACCTGTTAATCTTTTCATTTGAGTAAAAATGAAGTTAACTTATTTATTTGTTGGGAAGAAAATTGATTGGTGATGAATAGGATTAATTTATCTATAGAAACATTTCTGTGTTGTGATGCATATATGGGCATTGCCTATAGCTATTATTATTAAACTATTGTACTCCCCTTTACTTAAGTTGAAAATTTTGTAAATTTTTGTAAAGGATTTAATAGACAAAAGCAAAAAATTGACAAGATAAAATTCTGAAAGTCATTTTCCAGTTATGTATTAGTTTGACAATACCAGTGGAGAAAAGAAATCAATTTTATCATCAGTAATAAAGGAGAAAATCTGCAAAATGACCTGTTTTATAGACAGCAAATGGCCTATACTATATTATTTGCCTTCAATGTGTTATTGTTCGAACGTGCATGATTTGCATAAACAGTAAATTATCATAAACATTCTCACGAACTGTGGAACAGATTTCCGAACTGACAATAAATCATAGTTCGAACAAGAAACTATATAGCCCCAGTTACATTTATAATTTATTTCTTATTGTTCACATATTTAGTTGAGTCTTAAAATTAAATCTCGTTGCTGAAACATGGCCAAGAGTTTGAAAATACGGCTACAACACATCCAGGCTTATATGAGCGACATCCAAAAAAAACTTTCTACTTTACCACAGGGTTCACTATGAAACAATGAGTAAAATCTACGGAAGTTCTAATTTCTAATAAACTGTTATCACAAGTTGACAGAAATAGTTTCATCAAAATAAAACTTTAAAATCATTTCTCGTCTAAATTGATTGATCCAGAGTTGTGGCTAATCTGTATCATTAATTTCACGTTTTTTCCTAGTTTAACAATAAAAGAGACCCCTGGATAAATAAAATCTGGGAAAAGAAGAAACTGGTGCCTTTTTTCTCCAAAGCTTAGTTGTTCACATGAGAGTTTGTAACGTACGAGCTTCCCAAAACAGTAAACACTTTATTCTAACTTCAAACTTTAACCCACTGAGATACCGGGGCACCGCAAATTTTAAGGACCCACAGCCCAGTTTATAACGCACTGATATACACTCAGTATTTTCACAAAATTTTAATTTATGTTGTCAGATAGCTCTTTTAAAGGCAAATTCTTCCCTTTAAGAGTAGACTCCGTTTAAAAAAACTACCTTTTACAGCGAAACAAACAGAAGTTCAGGCCAGTTGATAAAATATTATTTCCGGAAAAGAGGTAGGGGGCTTTTATTAAAGCATGGCGTTATAAGGATCAACAGAGTATATGCAGTTTGGCAGTTTATAAGGCATCGGCGAGCTTAGGTCTTGATTCAACAGACATGAAAATATCCACCAAAAAACACCTAATACTAGAAATGGACTCAACCAGATGCAAAGGATGACCTAGTCCACTCGTCAAAAAACGGTCAGACAACAAGTACTCATAGAACCGCTGTATCTATATTATTTCATTTTTTTAAAGTATACTTCAAGTTGAAAACCAACGTCATATTGTCATCGTTGTGTGAAAATTTACGATAAATAACGCTGCGAACGGTCTTGGAGAGCACATTTCGCGGCGCATTGACGTCTAATGTTAACATTTTCTTCTGTCAACATCCGCGTCAAAAGAATCCCTTTCAAAACGTCGCAATATCCTTGCAATTTTATTCTATATAATGTTAGTATCGAACTGCTTAAGGTGAGGTGGGAGTAATTGACAAAGCACATGATTTTATTCATACTTCCCTATACTGAGCATTTTCAGTCCCTCTTTCAGAAAATGTAATAAAAAAGGGGTGTCGCCGTTCTCGTTTTCAAGATATCTGACCTCGAAAACGTCTATTTTTCTCATTTTCGACTCGACGTTATAATGGCGTTCTATGGAAAACGCACTTTTTTGCACGTCTCTCTTGGATAAAAACCTTCATTCTGAGAAAACAAAACACATTTTTTTTCTTTAAAAACTAACACAGTATGGCCAAATGATAGAAGTTTACATTAAAGCAATGAAAATAGTAGGTCACCGACTTAACTTTCGAGTTAAAATGCATAAAATGCCCTGCGTGCTGTCTCTTTAGACTGAAATGTTAACGTCGCGCATGGCGACGTTAACGTTACTTTACTTTTCGCGCCACGTATCAACCGTCGCTTATTGTAGGATCCCGGCAAAATTTGTCTAGGACTTTCGTCACTCATGATTGTCATCCCCGGGAAAGCGGGTGTAGTACATTTTCTCTCAGTGCGTTAGCCGTATTGCTAAATTTTCTTTAATAATGACAAAAAAAGGAATCGAAAACATTGACATTATGCCCTTCCATACAATTTACGGGCACCTGAGTTGACAAACTCTCTGAAGCAACAATTTTATGACATTTGAACAATTCCCTTGTCCCTTGTCGTTTGTTCAGTGTTAGCGAGTCAAGTTTTCCAGTACATGACCCGACCCCAGAAAGGAACCTATAGTATTTCGCACTTCGACTGGACATTGGCGACTCTATCTCTCTCTCCCTTTCTCTCTCTCTCTCTCTCTGAAAATGACTGTGAAAATGCAGCTTGAATTCACTTAGCGTCTAGGAGATTCAATTAATCGATTCTTTGATATACACTTGAAAAAAATGAAGAAATGAAAGACAGAAAAATGAAAGAAAGGCAAGAAAAAAGAAACGCTACATGTCTTTTACATTATTGACAGAACAGAGCGTTGAATAACGGTATCAACGTAGATAAAAGGTCCTGCTGATACTGCATCGACGTTGATACGGCTGCCTGGCGTTGTTCAAACGCTAGGGACAGTCTAAGAATTTTTAACATCACTGCAATGTGGCCTTATTTTAACTGATTAGTATTTTAAGTGTGGGTGGTATGATAACGATAACACTCCATTGCACACAGCATTTCATTATCACATTACCATGGTCCTGATATGACTGAACTACTGTTAAAAAGGACGTAAAATCTCAATCCACCAATCACCCACCCATCTATCCCGATCTATCTGATAACACCCGAGGAGCCCCGCTAGCTAAGCAGGTTAAGCGCTGGCCTGCTGATCTAGCGGTTTCGGATTCGAGAACCGCTGGAGGCAGAAATCTAAAATGCTTGGTCGAAGTGTAGACAGTGATCTGACTTCTCATTTCAATTTCATGAGGCGGTATCGTACGAAATTTGTAATAAAATTATTGCAACAGCAGTTGCGAACTCCATCTAACAAGCTAATGAGAAACCGCCAAAGAAAAGCTTTCCCGCTAGTAGTTACTAGCTATATTTTTTGCAGTTTCTTTTCTACGACACTTTCTATTTCCTTTTAAGTTCGCCCACAGCTCAACCTCTTTGCATTTTGTAATCAGACCATGTAGTACATGTAATCACAGATGCGGACAATGTTGACGCCATCTTGTTTTTCTCGGACGGAACGTTTGACGTCATTACGTAACGTTGCGACAGAAACTGCCGCACGGCGGCGCTGAATTACTCCCACCTCACCTTAACACACATGTTGATTGGCAGATGCAAATATAAATTCACTTCAGCTTCACCGTCATAGATTATTTTTTGTGATCTATCCTCAAACTTCATGTGTTAATCAATTATAAATCACCGGTAAGAAAAGATTATTTATTAATTAACGTCAAGGCAACGTCATTTCGTGACGTTGTTTGACGGTGTACCTAAGTGTATGCAATGTTAAACGGTGTCTTCTCGCAGACATCATTTTAGGACAATCTGAAAGTAATTCAACCGCGGATTTCCTTTTCCGTTTTATTTATAGTGCAAAAGGTCCAAAAATGGTGCTTCCGTAATTACCATATGAGCCACGACAAAGTGATTGTGCGCCCAGCGCAGACGCAGATCAACCTGGGCATCCGCCCAGTCTAATCAGAGTCTTGCTGTGCGCATGGAAGTAGTTTAGACCCTTCCATGCGCACAGCAAGACTCTTAGTAGTTTAGACCCTTAACTACCCTTAAGGCGTAGAGCAGAGACTCTGATCAGACTAGGCGGATGCTCAGGCTGATCTGAGTCTGCGCTGGGCGCAAAACCACATTGTTGGGTTTCTCGTGTCGCGGCTCAATAATTATCTATTTGGATACCTTTGTACACCTCCATCTTTTCCAGCTATACCTTTTTAAAAGGGAGACTACTTTTGTAACTGCCCGATTGCTTCTGTAGACGACCAAACCCATCTAAAACGCGGCCTAGTCTGAAAGAAAAGGGGCAAATGTTTCCTTTAAGAGTTGACCTGAACAGAAAAGGGAGCCAAAATGAAAACAGAAGAGTTGGTTCCCCTGAAAACGTACCCAACACCTTAAGTTATTACCTTGAAGGAGCAGTCTGATCTGGGTCTACACTGTTTGCCCATGCAAGTCAAAGTTTCAAATAATTATGATAAAAAAGGTACCCAGCAGGCCCACAATGTTGAATCAACGAAGAATCAATGTCGATTCAATGTCGTGTGCTCACTTGCTAGTTAAATGGTGTTTACCCTATATGTAAATTTATGCCTGAGAAATCTGTTGCAAACTAGCGATGGTAGGGTCGGTCGAAGTTGCTGTGAAACTTACGGCACTGCAAGGCGCCCCGTTAAAACTGGCTTGAATTAAGAAAAGCTGCTGTCCTTGCATTAGGTGCGGAAAAGGGCTGTTTCGATACCTTTATTTCTATTTCGACTATCCTATCCTTTCGTTAGTTGACTGCTCGATATAGACTGGAACACTGCCTTAAAAGCCCGTTAAACCCGAAACAACGAGCCAATCAGTAACCAATCTGTTGCAAAAGCATGACTTTTGAAAATTAATGTTCCTTAACAGCTGGGCTATGTACATGATGCATACGAATTATAACATTAAAGGGGCTCATCACTTTTTTGACAAAGACAATTAAAATTTATCATTTCGCTTTGATGAAATAAGACAAAAGCAAGAATTTAGAACCCGACACGTTATAATTTAGAACCCGACGAACGCGCCATAGATTGGCCATTCTAATAAAGTATTTGATTTTAAAATACGGGGGAAAGGGGGGGGGGGGGGGAGGTGGCGGTGTTGGGGGTCCGGGCCCAGGGGTAGTGCCGGGTAACTCTCAGTGGGCGTCCTAATTATTTGAAAAGTAGTACGACAAGACGACAAGGGCCTACTGTGCTTTGCATTAGGTGCGAACGGGGTTGTTTGGATACTTTTCTCTTGTCTATCATTTCCTTTTTCTTTCTCCCTCTCTCTGGGAGACAGTCCAATATAGACTGAAATACTGTCTCCGAGGTCCGTTAAACCCAAAACAAACAAGCAACCAATTCAAAATGCATAAATATGGATTTATTATAATTATTTTGAATATTTAGAATTTTCCTTTAAAAGAAAAAAAAAGATTTTTTTTTCAAATCTAGGCATAAGATAAAATAACACTGGCAGCAATCGAGAAATTTTGTGTTTACCTTATTTTAAACCAATAAAACTTATGACAGAAAAAATGAAAGCTCAGTTTTGAACAAATGTGGCCAGGAACATATCAAAGAAAATGTGGCCATGAACATATCACAGAAAATGTTGCCATATCTCAGAAAATTTGGCCATGTACACATTAGAAAAATGTGGCCATGAGCATATCTCAGAAAAAGTGGCCATGAACTTATTTCAGAAAAATGTGGCCATAAACATATCACAGAAAATGTGGCCATGAACATATCACAGAAAGAGAACAAAATTTTTTTGTCATATTACAACATGTGAAAACCTACAGCAAATACTAGTATACCTTTTCAGGAATTCTACAGTAAAGTATACGGATTTTTTTTACAGTTTCGAACACGGAATATACTACAAGCGTTTTTTCGATACTGCTTTGAAAAAATAATACCCTTATCGTAACTTTGATGTGAGCATAGGTAGGGAAGAGTCGGGTAACTTCGGACAGCGGGTAAATTCGGACAGTGGCATTGTTTCTTGTATAAATCAGTTGTTTGGATCTAAAACAAAAATAATTGGCCAAACAGTGAAAATCAATATGAGCCGTCTCATCTGGATTTTCACTGTTTGCATTGGTATGCCCGAATTTACCCGCCTGTCCGAAGTTACCCGAATCTCCCCTAAGTAACATTTCGATTTTTAGTTAAAAGTCGGTCACAGTGAAAACATAAAATTCTTTCAACATTTTTACAATGACACTCCCACTTTTATCAACCATCGACAATGAGCATATTAAGTAAGCGTTACGCATGTCATTTGAATAATTATTGGCCGCGCCATGCGATTGGTGATCATTGTACGTACATGCATGCGTGACCACCGCGATATACGTTTATCTCAAAACGGGAGCATGTTCCGCACACCCCATATGTGTATGGATATTTCAACCATGTTCGCAAGCCAAGGGTTCTATGCCACTTTGTCTTAGAACGGTGACGGGAATCATTTCAACCGTAACCATTGCACACAGCCTATCATTGCCCTGCTATGTCTGAAATACTGTTGAAAAGGATGTAAAATAGCAAGTCATCAATTCATCCATAACTTTTTTCATTAAGTATGATCGGAGTATGATCGAAAATAAGGGTTAAAATAATTCATGACTATCCTGTTTGACTAATATGCATGTAAAATTATTAGTATTGAAGTTTGTAAAAGAGGCGTTATCACAAAACTGCTAAAAGTGGCGAACTGGGGCCGTATCCATAAAACCACTTAAGTCGTCACTATGCTGTTGCTAAGGCTGAATTTCTTTGAAGGAGATTCCCCACAGCTATGAAATTTGCTCTGCAGGAACAGTCTTTTTCAGACTGTTCCTGCAGAGCAAATTTCATAGTTGTAGGAAATCTCGTTCATAGGGATTTGGCTTTAGCAACAGCATAGCAACGACTTAAGTGGTTTTATGAATACGACCCCTTGAATTTCAGTTACTGTATGAACAATTCTAGTAAGAAGCAATCTAAAGCTACTCGATTAACCCAATGCTCTAGAATGAACACACACATCTCGGAAGTTTAACAACTCCGTAAATTAAGCTTGCCAATAACTTTTTTAAGGTGAATGGCTACACTTTCAGGAGAAGCAACTCTTCCGGTTTCATTTTTGCCTGTCCACTCAATGGGGAACAGCTCTTACAGGAAAAAAATGCCCCCCTCCCCCCAGGAGCATTTTTTTTTCATTTAAGAGTGAACCCGTACTTGTTCAAGAAGCAAACAAAAAGTCACCAAAGTAGTTGCACTTTTGTAAAAATGTCTGAACACACTCTTTAAATGAACCAACTTGAACAGACTGCCTTATCTGCTGAAGGTAGCTGCCACGTGTCATGACATCAAAAACACGGAATTAAATGACTCGAGAATAATTGTCTGTTTGAGAAAATCTAAAGGTTCTTATGAAAGAATTTCAGTTAGAAATGTCATTGAAAAATTGGCGGAGCATGGCAAACATTGCATGCCATGCTCCAATATCAATAACGTCCTTGATTTGTTACCATAGCAATAAAGAGTTCGCATCGATGTCAAAATGACATCATCGAGAGTCAGTCAGCCAAGGTACTAAGAAAACAGTTGGTAATTACATAGTTGCTGTAGCAACAGATCTATGACGTCATCTCACTTATAACATGAGAGGAGCATGGCATACAGTGTACACCATGCTCCTCTCGAATTATATGCGAGAAGCTACCTGAAATTCATATAATGGAAAAATGTGATTTTCTCAAACATACAATTCATTCTCGAATAAATTAATTCTCTGTTTAACCTGACGTCGAGATAGTTGAGTAATTTGATTAGACGTCATAACGTGAATGATGTCAAGCTATTGTTATGACTATTGAACGTAAAACAAAACACAGCTGTTCATTTTTTCAGTACAAATAGTTTTGCGTATTTTTTGTTTGCCAAATGTAATATGAAATATAAATGCTATAAATGAAACGGTATAGAATAAATATCTCAGAAACTTTTTAGGTACTCCTTTTTATCTGAACCCTTGTTATTCCGTGCGTATATAAATGTACTGAAAATGACATATTAGCGGACTTATTGTAGCTCCATTCGCCTTAACCGCCAATAACGACAAAATTCAGTAATCGCCAAATATGTGTGCCTTACAGTTAATGACGTGTATAGCTAAAGCACTTCCAAACCCACACACATCTATTTAAAATATTTTCTTGTATAGCTTCTATACATGTACAAACAATGCAGAAAAAAAATGACTCCTTACTCCACAAATATAACTCGTGCAGTGTGAAAGAACTACGTAGGATCAACGTGAACAAACTTATACACACACACACACACACACACACACACACACACACACACACACACACACACACACACACACACAGACACGCGCACACACACACACACACACATACACACACACACAAAACCCCTCATAAATTTGACTTCATTGGCACTCCCTGCCAACTCCATTACATTAACTGAAGATTACAAGGTTAAATTTTAAATAAATTAACTGCATTTTAAACAAGTTCACTTAAAGTTCACAACAAAGTGGGTGACTGGTTAAGTAAATGGGTTCACTTTCCGGGGAAATAACTCAACCATTTTCATTTGTTGCCTTCCTTTTCAACAGGTGTAAACTCTTACAGGAAAGAATTAGCTCCCTTTGGAACAAATTCTTTTCTTTAAGAGTAGACTCAATTTTGGGAGGCCTGTTTTTCCCGGGAAGCAAACAGGAAATCACAAACGTTGTTCCCCTTTGTAAAAACATTGGAAAAACATGGAGGGCTACCCGTGCGACCGGAGGAGTCGCATTTGTCGGTAATATGAATTCGTTTTGCCATCAAATTTGGACAGAACCATTATTCAGAAAAGAAGAATGGTAAGCATTGACTATCCAGATGGAAGGATCAAAATGCGTTTTCTGATCTGGATAAGAAGGCATTGACTTCGTGTTGTTGACCTACTATGGAAATTTGAAAGAACATCTGGATATCTAAAGTAGATAACCATTCATTACTCACCTGGCCCAAAGGGCCATAGTGTGCTATTGCCATACCAAAGCGTCCGGCGTTCGTCGTGCGTCGTGCATCGTGCGTCGTTCGCCGTCCGTCAACAATTGAAAACAAATTAGTCAAACATCTTCTTCTATTAAACTACTGAAACCATGATTCTCAAATTTCACATGGAACATGACCTGACTCAAAGGTCTCAGAATTGTAAATTTGGGTCAGGTCGAATATCCAAAATGGCCGCTATTACTAAAATAGCAAAAATAACAAAACCATGTTTTTCTCCATAACCATTGGGTATATTTTTCTGAATTTTGGCATGAAACATCAGTGGAACATTGGTATTTAGAATTGTAAAAATGTTAAAAAAAATCTGTAGCGGAGTTTTGTCGCAGTGCCTTACTTTCTGTTTACGAGTGTAATTTTGCTTAAATGCCTATGTCCAAAAACAACGTATTTAAACAACTTCGAACAACTTCTACTCTTAAACCGTTAACCCATGGGTCTCAAATTTCAAATCGAACATGACCAGACTGCAAAGTTTCAAAATTATAAAATTAGGTTAGGTTGAGAATCTAAGATGGCCGCCGTCACTAAAAATAGCAAAAACAACAAAATCAACTTCTTCTCCAGAACCATTGGGTATATCCGGTTGAATGTTTGCATGGAACATAAGTTGGACCTTGGAATGAAAAATTGTAAAAATAAAAAATCTTTAGCGGAAATAGGTCACAGTGACCTACTCAGCGTTCAAAAGACAAGTTTAGCTCAAATGCCAATATCTCAAGATCCAGGGGGTTGGCTTTGGGGCTTCAACCCCGCCATCTGGGCTTTGTGTTATATATAATATGCAGGTCTTGAGATAATAAGGAGTATCTGATGGCAGTTTAAGATAATTTATTCATGTAGTTAGATTAAAAAATATGTTGTAACATCTCAATATAATCGCCTTGCCGAGGCGATTCTAATGAGATATCACAGCATATATTTCAAGGCAAAAAAAATTATCAAAAACTTTATGTCTGGCACTTCCCAGCTCCATCAGTTATCCAGAGCCCCACCAGTACGTGGTGGGCTGGATCCGGGCCTAAATGTCGAACAAAAAATTAGTACATTTTCGGGATATCATACGACCTAGCGCATCTGTTTTCTCAGTCATTGTTCTTAACGATGTTATAGTCACGATATGAAAATTAGCAACAGGTGTTTGTTGCTTTCCGTGTTATAAATTGAACATTTACTTTCCAAAGAGTGAATTGTGAGGACCCGTTTCGTCGAGAAGCAAGGTAACTAACTAATCCTCTCTCATCCTTAAAAATAATTATGCGTGCATAAGCAGTTCAAAGTAAGGGAGGTGAGGGCACATTGTTAGAAAAATGACTAAACATTAATCTGGACAAATGTCATACACAATTGTGTGGAATACGAAGTACCAAATCAAAGCAACGTTTTTATTGATGTAATCAAATGTTATCTGATTCTTGAGTGTTAGTTTTTTTCTGATGTTTAGGTTTTTGTAATGTTTATACGAACACGGGGTGAGGGGTGTGTTTTTTCTGATGTTTATACGGCACGGGGAGGGGGGCTGCATTTCATGAAAATTGAAAATGAAATGTCAGCTAGGGTTTAGACGATCTAGATATTTAGACGATCTTCTGAATATTGATAATCCTTATTTTGAAAGCATGGTTAACCAAATTTACCCACCTGAACTTAAATTGAATAAAGCTAATACTTCAGATACCGAGGCCCCCTTTTTGGATTTACATCTATCTATTTCTAACGGTTTTGTATCTTCTAAAATTTATGATAAACGTGATGACTTTGACTTTGATATAGTTAATTTTCCATTTTTGGATGGTGACGTTCCACGTCGTCCCTCTTATGGAGTGTATATTTCTCAACTTATAAGATTTGCTAGAGTGTGTAGTCATGTAGATGACTTTAATGCTCGTAATAAATGTTTAACTGCTAAACTTCTTCAACAGGGCTATCGGTATCATAAGCTTAGAAAGGCTTTTTCTAAATTCTATCGCAGACACCATGAATTGGTTTCAAAATTTGATGTCGGATTAAAATTTCTTTTACACCAAGGCCTATCGGAACAAGAATTTTATGGTGACTTAGTATACAAATTCAAAAAGATTAAGGGTAGGACTGATTTTTCTGATCAATTCCGAAAAATAATAATACGTCACAAACGTATTGGCTATAATTTAAATGTTATGCGACAGTCTGCATGCTTAGTGATTAACCCAATCACGGTTGATAGCTTTGCTGCACTCTTTAATTGCACACCGGGGGATCGGTCGTCAGACTCTATGATGGCCCCGACCTAAAGCTATATATTTTAGTTGGTTGGGACCGGAGCCTTTTTGTCTGTTTCTTGGTCCACCGGGGCTCAACTGGTGACCTTCTTTTGCTTCAGATTTCCAGTGGGGTTGTTTGGCAGGACAGGGATCTCCACCTGTCAGACGGCCCGTTGTATCTGTTGAGTCCTCGTCTTTGCTTCTTCATGGTGTTGAAATTTGATTTATGTGTTTACCGTGATGATTCATTGACGAGTTAGAGGGTTATCATGCGAACCGAACAACCAACTAAATGCTTTGTACCACTTCAGAAACTGAGGGTGAGGTTGGGCCAGTAAAATCGATTTAAGCCCCCCAGTAATTCATTACTGACCGTTCCAAGGCGGTAGTTCTGTTGTGGTTCTTTGTTGCCTGTTTTTGGTGTCAGAGTTTCTGTGATGTTTTACCTTATGTATGTTATTATTATTTTTGGTTCGGTTTGGGTTGCTGAGTGGCCACCTTTTGGGAACAAGCTGCTCACTCGGTTGGCCATATGTTCTCTGTATCTTGATTATTTGTAATCTTAGTTGTTTCCAACTATGGTTTGAGGGCTGGATTTGGATTTTGATTGTTTCAGTTCCTGGTCTTTGCATACTTTTTACTTTTTTTTTAAGAACCAACACGCATAAGGGGGAGGGGGAGGGGGCGATGAAAAATGTAATCGAGGCGCGATACGACAAAACCAACAAAGTGGCATGTTCGCCCAGCGAAGACTCGGATCAGCCTGAGCTTGGGCCCAGTCTGATCGGAGTCTTGGCTGTCCGCATGGAGCTAGCTATGACCCTAAGCTACCCTTTAAGCGCACAGCGAAGAGTCTGATCAGACTTGGTGGATTTCCAGTCTGATCTGAGTCTTCGCTGGGTGCACATGTCATTTTTGGGGTTTGTCGTGTGATCAATAGAATGCGGTATTGCTTTTTCAAATCGCATCCCGGAACTGCCAGGACAGCATCTGCAGCTCGAAGGCATATAACAGAAACCTATATAAACTGCGACATGAAAAACCAACAAAGTGGTTGTGCACCCAGCGCACACTCAGATCAGCCTGGGCATCCGCCCAGTCTGATCAAAGTCTTCGCTGCCCGCATTGAAGCAGCTTAGATCTTTAGCTACCTCCATGCGGGCAGCGAAGACTATGATCAGATGGGCGGACGCCCAGGCTGATCTGAATCTGCGCTGGGCGCACAACAACTTTGTTGGTTTTTTCGTGTCGCGGCTCAACTATTACTGAGAAATAGATCAGCTCCTAGTATGGTGGCTGGTTTGTGCCATTTCGTCTTTTCGTCTTGTCGCCGCGAAAAGACGCCAGGCGAAAAGACGAAAAGACGCCATGCAAAAAGACGAAAAGACGAAATAAAGGCCATGCGAAAAGAGGAAAGGACGAAATAACGCCATGCGAAAAGACGAAAAGACGAAACCCGCCACGCGAAAAGACGAAATTTCAGCGCGAATATACGAAAAAAACGCCATGCGAAAAGACGCCATTTGAAACTCTTATTTTGTCGTCTTTTTGCGTGGCGTCTTTTCGTCTTTTCGCGTGGCGTTATTTCGTCTTTTCGTCTTTTCGCATGGCGTTATTTCGTCTTTTCGCCTTTTCGCATGGCGTTATTTCGTCTTTTCGCCGCGAAAGACGCCACGCGAAAAGACGAAAAGACGCCACGCGAAAAGACGAAAAGACGAAATAACGCCACGCGAAAAGACGAAATAACGACACTGCATTTTTCCCTTCCTTCTCTGTAAGGGACAACGCCTTTTGGAGCAAATTCTTTCGTTTAAGAGCAAACCTCTTTAAGAAACGATTTCTAACTAGGGAAAACTTGAAGAGGAAGGCGCAGAAGTTGTTCCCCTTTGTAAAGATGGCGGAAGGAGCATTAGCCAAAAGACCAGTCTGATCAGGCTCTGCTCTGTCTGCGTCTTTAGAAAACTATAAATTTGTTCAAATTTTGGGTTAGCTGCAGGTTAAAGTATGCCATATTCATATCATGTTTCAGTGTTTATATAAACACTTGTAACTTTTCCTCCATGATTTGTGGGAGATTAGATTGTCAACAAGGTACTTAATCTTTTTGGTAGTTTAAGATCAAAATGAAGATATAATTATGATGAAATTGATTTGAGTATTTTTCTCCAAAACATGAGGACGGCTCATTTTCTTGTCTGTCCGTTCAGTAGAAATACCATAATGACCTTCCTCATATTTTTGGTGATGTTTCCAAAAAAGAAAAAAAAATCAGTGGCAAAAACTGCAAACCGCGATTAGTCCACTTCTCTACAGATTGCATTCTGATCAGGGTCTACACAGTTAAATCAAAATCACTTGTCTAAGTATAAGTGTCTTAACTGTAATAATACACCTTAATTGCAAAACGGTACCATACTGACCGAAAATATTGCCGACTCCACATTACTTTTATAGTCTATCCTTATAATTCTTATACGTCGAAAAAGAACATCAAATAACATTTCAGTGCGAACATGATCAGACTGCATCAGGATCTGTGTTTGCAGTAGTCTGATATGAGTCTTCACAGTGTACTCAGACAAACTGTCTAAGTATATGATATCAATACAGTTATTAATAACAGGGTATTTATGTGTCGTTATTTCGTCTTTTCGCATGGCGTCTTTTCGTCTTTTCGCGTGGCGTTATTTCGTCTTTTCGCATGGCGTCTTTTCGTCTTTTCGCGGCGAAAAGACGAAATAACGCCATGCGAAAAGACGAAAAAACGAAATAACGCCATGCGAAAAGACGAAATAACGCCACGCGAAAAGACGAAAAGACGAAATAACGCCATGCAAAAAGACGAAAAGACGAAATAAAGCCACGCGAAAAGACGAAAAGACGAAATAATGCCATGCGAAAAGACGAAAAGACGCCACGCGAAAAGACGAAAAGACGAAAAGACGCCACGCGAAAAGACAACAAAATAAGAGTTTAAAATGGCGTCTTTTCGCATGGCGTTTTTTCGTCTTTTCGCGCTGAAATTTCGTCTTTTCGCGTGGCGGGTTTTGTCTTTTCGTCTTTTCGCATGGCGTTATTTCGTCTTTTCGTCTTTTCGCATGGCGTTTTTTCGTCTTTTCGTCTTTTCGTATGGCGTCTTTTTGTCTTTTCGTCTTTTCGACAAGACGAAAAGACGAAATGGCACAAACCAGCCACCATATCTTAGACTAGCAGTGAATTGTTGAGTAATATTTCACTGTTTGAAGGTCAGGTGTAAACTAGATCATATCACGTGCGCGGAGTGCGAATTCTATGTCTATTTACAACTAACCGACAGACTGTGCACATCGTTGTGAGAATGAAAACAACAACAACATAATTACCAAAAAATTCACTGCTACAGCTGAACTATTTCGATGTTTATACTAAACATGCTGAAAAAATATTCATTTCCTTCAAACTCTCCGACCGTTTTCGTCAACGCTGTAAGATCTCGCCAATATTCTTGACTGTAATACAGATAAATGTACGTTTTCTCAGTGAAAAAGAGACGTTTCACCATCTAACAACAAGGAACGTCATCAAAACGTCATTATAATCTCAGTAATTTTCAATGACGTCAGCAATTACACTTTCGCGCTCCGAAAAAGTGAATTACTGCAGAATAAAACACGAAAACTTTTCATTGCTACTTTTCGCGCATTGTGTTACAATATGTTTTAGTGATGCCCTGGCACACGACGTGAAAATCGACGAGATTACTGTTTTTTTTTTTTTAATTTATTTATTTATTTTTTTTTTCATTTTTAGATTAAGAGTATGTTTTACACTAAGTCTTAACAAAAACTTAGTTATTTTTCTAAACCGTCTGATTTATGATTTTGAAAATACAATGTATATCATCATTATTATGACTTCACAGTTAATTTCTGTTCCTTACTTGGCAAGCTGTTATTAATTTTCAAGGAAAATACAATCACCTCTCGATATCTCAAAGTCGAAGTTCATCTCAGTCAACTGGTATCTAAAGACCCAGATAATTTACTTTAAGATACCTGGCCCCGAGGTTATAAAACTTTTTTCATGCTCAACTCAGCTGAGCATGAAATTTTACCTGCTTATAAATAGCAAATTACTGATAAATACAGTTATTTTCATGCTCAGTTTAGCTGAGTGTGAAATTTTCTCTGCATAGGGAACTTTATGCTTCAATACGGCGGAAATTACCGATAGCGACTTACGGGTTTATCCGAGAGCTTACCTGTTGAAATTCTGTCCAGTGCTATATGCAATTACATAGGAATACAATGTAAAATGTTATATTAAATACATTTTTGATAGTACGACAATTTTTTATAAGTTATGAACATAAACTTCAGTCTTTCTCCGTTAATATGGTGTAAAAATATATAAAATAACTTCATATTTTGATTCTTCCATCGGCTTTTGAAGTTTGAAGCTTCAATCACTTGAAATAATATACGAATCATGTCGAAAATACCGCAGAGGCTATGTACGGAAGCGTATATACGCCACTACTTGCGACATAAAACTGCCAGAAAAATATGTTTTTCTGACGAAAATGCCGAAAATAAGTGATATGACTAAGATAATATTAATAATGTTAAAACATAGTGCGTTTCGATAACTATTTTCACGGTAAGTCTCAATTTAATGTTGTCTGACAAATAAAAGAAAACAGTGTGCCTAACTTTTTCTTGTCTGGCAAATGATTATCTGATTTCGATAAATAAGTATTTCACTATGATCCAAAAGTATATAGCCATATATGTGGTGTGGCAATATTATTGCCTTTAATTAAAAACTACCATTTTGCGCGAAAACGTTTTGCGTCTTCACGGATCATTTTCTGTCTTCGGGGTAGAATGATTGTATTATTTCCTTCAAAAATATAAAAAATCAAGCAAGAGAAACACATATTTCGTTCAGATGGTTGAATATGTCGTATTGATAAATTGATACTGTCAGTTCGAGACATTTTTTTATTTTGTAACAGTATTAATGCCCTTTGTTGAATTACTAACAAGTAGTACTAATATTTTTTCATTTTATGACACTATTTTTGCCAGTTGCTTTTTAAAATATGCATCGTGATATATATGTAAGGAGCGGTGCTAATATTTTTGTCCACTTGTTACTCATTATCTCATGCAGACTAATAAATTTGTTGTCATAAACGAAGAAAAAGGAGCATACTGAATGTTTTTTCCGTTTAGTCGATTTAATCATACGCAATAAGACGAAAGAAGATCAATATTTTCTTCTGTATCCCAGATAAGATCTAGCAATTGTCAAAATCATTTCCCTTAAACAACTAGAAAATGTGTTTATGAAACACTATGCCCCCAACCATATGCTTGCCTCTAAAGAAGGTTCGTCCCATAACGCTTGTACCTTTGTACTATTGGCTTCAATGCACTAAGTCGAAAAAGGCGCTTAACTCAGTAAAACATTAAGATGTTTTTCGAAAGGGAATCAGGTAATCTACACCTTGGGCAATATCTTCCTGCAAAAAAGCATGATCCTTGCATCAGGGGTTCATGAAATATTTTGTTCACAAGGTTCCATAGGCTAACAATGCACTAAGTTGAACAAGACAGGCGGAAAAAAGAAAAACACTAATTCGCTTACTTTCCATACTGATCGTGTGTATAAAGTTTCAAGTTCTTAGCTCTTACCGTTCTTGACTGTATGTTAAGGTACCTTTGTACTATAGGTGTCAATGCATTAAGTCGAAAAAGGGACTTAACTCGGCCAAAAGTTCATGATTTTTTTCAAAAGTTAATCAGGTCATCTACACCTTGGGCCAACTCTTCCTGCAAAAAATCATGATCCTAGCATCAGGGCTTCTTAAGAGTCATTCTCTGTAAGCACCAAAATCAGGTGAAAATGGCATGTCTCAGATTTTCGCGAAACTCGGTGTTTTTTTTTTGCTTATGTCAAGTGATGAACAAAAATAAAAGTTTTTCTTCGATCAAACTATCCGTTGCCATGGCAACCAGGATTTTGTGTTTTTCAGCTTAATCTGGTGATTTTTCAAATGAAAAATGCAAGATTTGACTCCAATTATTCTGGTAGTAGTTCACAACAAATGGTATTGATACTTACATTTTACAAGAGAACCATGTAAGTGCTGCTACAAATACAGAAAATTTTCTTCATATTGCTATGGTCAAGCAGTCAGTGACCTTGACTTCCACCTAGTAAGGCGTCTATTTCAAAACATCAAAAATCAGCAAATTTTTAAGACGTTTTACTAAAAAATGCGGCTATAGATTTTTTTCTTTCTCTTGGTGCAGAGAGTACAAAGCCTAGTTGTCGATATATCAAAAAATTGGAGATGGTATATTTTTTAAATTGAAAATATTTTGCTTTGAATTTAGTCACCGTCAGAGAAATCAGAAGAAACTTTCATAATTGAAACTCTGAGATAAGATACAATACCTTGAACATTTTCAAAAAATATGAGCCAAAATACAATTTGACGCATGATTAACAACTAAAGAAAACTACATAGAGAGTTTTCACCCTCAAAAATATGTTAGTACCTTACAACCCACCCACTTTCTTTCAATGCAAAACCAAATGAAAAGTTGCATGCTACAATGAATATATCTCAGTCTTTGTTGATTTTGAATGGTCTAGGGGGCTTCTACAAGCTCATTATTTCTGTCGTCTTTCTTTTTTTTCATAATATTCCCACAGTGGTTGGTGGGTGGGTGCGGGGTGGGGGGCGGGGTGGGGGACATATTGTATTTTGGTGCGGATCCCATCAGCGTCTGTGTAGCCCTTGCCTGCACTCTCTGTCCTGTAGGAATAAATGGATTATGACCATACTTGCATGCATACCTAATTGGCTAGGGGTAAAAAACTGACTAGACTTTGCTGACCTTGACCCTATTTTCAAGGTCACAGAAGGTCAAAGAATGATGAAAAATGGCTTTTCTGCACCGTATCTCCAAAATGGATAAATTAATTTTTACCAGACTTGCACAAATATATCATTGTGGATTGGAAAAGAACTGGCTAGATTTTGCTGACCTTGACCTTATTTTCAAGGTCACAGAAGGTCACTGAGTGCTGGAAAAAATGGCTTGTCAGCACAATATCTTCTGAACTGAATGGATGGATGGATTTAAAGCTAATCTGCACAGATATATCACTCTGAGATGAAAAAGAATTGATTAGATTTTGGTGGCCTTGACCCTACTTTCAAGGTCACAGGAGGTCAGAAATGTTTAAAAATGGCTTGTCTGAACCAAATGGCTTCTGAATGAATGGATGGATTTTAACCAAACTTGCATAAACAAATCACTGTCGGAGATGGAAAAGAAACTGATAAGATATTGGTAACCTTGACTTCATTTTCGAGGTCACAGGAGGTTGTAGCGTGTTGAAATACGGCTTGTCTGCATGATAACTCCTAACGGGATTGATGGATTGCGACCAAACATAAATAAGTTTATAATCGGGAGTTGGAAAAGTACTGATTAGATGGTGGTGACCTGGACCCAAATTTCAAGATTTACAACAGATCCTAACTTTGCAATATTTAGGGGAAATGATACAGCTGAGAAAGGATAGGAGGGGGTTCATCTGTTTTGTGAAAGAAACATTTCTAGTTTATTTTATTTATCACGTAGTAACTATGGCAACGAATACTCTATCACTACTCTGTTTTTGTTGGAAACGAATATTTAAAATGGATGGATGGATGACTTGCGATTTTACGTCCTTTTCAACAGTATTTCAGTCATATCAGGACAATGGGACGGTGATAATGAAAGGCTGTGTGCAGTGGAACCCCGTTTACGGTAGGAAATATTCTCGCCTCAAGCGGGTTTCGGACCCGGTCCACTACCTCAGTTGGCCAGCGCTTAACCCACTGAGCTACCGGGGCTCCTGGATATTTAACAAACATTCAAATTTAGTTGAAAAGTGTTGATTTTGATTTTCTATCTATGTATACACTTTCTATTGGCCAAATAAGTCTCACCTTGGACAATAATTCGGTATATTTTAGTTGCTATGGATACACCGAGATGCTCCATCAAAACAGCAATTGACAATCTGAGTGCATCTGGTAGCAAGCAAATAAAGGACATAAAATGAGCAGAAATACATTTAAATATTTCATAATGGAGAAGAAACTTTGCTTATATATTTATCATATTGATAAGCATATTTATGTCCCCCACCATTGGGGGGTGGGGGGGGGGGGCAGGGGAGGGGAGTTGGGGAAGGAGGAAAGGGAAGGCGGGTATGTTGTTTTGATGCAGATCCCGCCTGCATTGGTGTTGGTGTCAGCATAACTTCATGTCTGCACTCTATCTCCTGAAGGGATAAATGTATTTTCACCAAACTTTCAAAGATACATCTTTGGGTGGGGAAAAAGAGCTGATTAGATTTTGGTGACGCTGACCACATTTCAAGGTCATATGAGGTATCTGAATGGCTTGTTGGCGCCATATGTCCTGAAGGGGTGGCTAGATTTAGATCAAACTTGCACTAATATATCACAGGAAAGTGGAAAAGAACTGAAAAAAGTTGGTGACCTTGACCATATTTTCAGGTCACAGGAGGTCAAAAACAGTGAAAATGGTTTGTATGAACTATATCTTCTGAAGGGATTTATGAATTTTGATCAAACTTGCACAGGTATATTATAAGGAGGTGGGGAAACACTGTTAGACTTTGATGACATTTACCTTATATTCATGGTCACATGAGGACTTACAGTGTTAAAAATGGTTTGCTTGCACCATATCTCCAGAATGAACAGATCGAGTGTAACCAAACTTGCACAGACACACCATTGGAACATGGGAAAAATTAATTAGATGGTTGTCCAGGGACAACTTGTGGAGCCCACTGTTTGCTTTAGTGACCTATAAATATGTCAAGACTAACTGCTTCTTTTTTACTTATTAGAAAAAGAATCCAAACAATATCATGATACAGCATATTTCTCTTTTTTTTCTTATGAAGGAAAACAAGTGGAACTATGGCCATGACAAGACACGTTACGACAATTTTATTATTTGACCTTGAAGTGTGACCTTGACCTTGGACCAACTTGAACAAACATTTCTACTCGTCAAGGAGAACAATTGTGCCAAATTATTTTGAAATTCATGCATAACTGTATTAATTTTATGGCCCGGACAAGCTCAGTTTTTGATATTTTTTTATCAATTGACCTTCAAGTGTGACCTTGACCTAGGACCAACTTTAATAAATTTCACATGCCACTTCTACTCATCAAGGAGAACAATTGTGCCAAATTGTTTTGCAATTCATCCATAAATGTAGCAGTAATGGCCATGACAAACCCTATTTATGACTATTTTTATCATTTGACCTTCAAGTGTAACCTTGACCTTGGATATACCTGCAGATATTTTAAATGGTACTTGAACTCATCAAGGAGAACAACTGTGCCGTTTTTTTAATCCATGCATAAATGTAGCTGTAATGGCCCTAACAAGCTCAATTTATGACAATTTTTATCATTTGACCTTCGAATGTGACCTTGATCTTGGCCCTACCTGACCAAATGTTCCAAATGGCACTTTTACTCATAAAAGAGAACAATTGTTCCAAATTATTTTGAAATCCATCTATAAATTAAGAAGTAATGGTTCGGACAAACTCAATATATGACCATTTTACCATTTGACCTTTAAGTGTGACCTTGACCTTGGACCTACCTGAACGAATGTTTCAAATGACACTTCTGCTCATCTAAGAGAACAACTGTGCACAATTATTTTGAAATCTATCCATAAATATAGAAGTTTTGAAGGTCCCAGGATGTCATAGAAAGCTGCTAAATGGATTGTTTGACCTTTATTCTGTTTTGAAGGTCAAAGATGGTCTTAAAATGTTTAAAAATGGCTTATCTATAGCCTATATTACGAAGCATTTGTTGGAATTATGCTAAACTAGCCCTAAATCATCATTTGGAGATGATTCATAACTGATTATTAGGGCCCCGCCAGACAAAGTAATTTGTTATTTTGTATTTTTTTTTTTTTTTTTTGGTACGGTAATCATGTCCACTCCATAACTCTGAAACTCTTTGTGATATTTTCATGAAACTTGGTACAAATGTAAAACAGCATCAGACAATATGCGGAGAGAAATAACCACAACTCCACCTACATTGTTTACTGAAATATGCCCCTTTGTAATTTTTTGGTACGGAAATCGTGTCCCCTCGATAACTTTGAAATTGTTTGAGATATTTTCACGAAACTTGGTACAAATGTAAAGCATTATCGGACGATGTGCAGAGATTAAGAAGTGTAACTCTTTCTACATTTTTCACTGAATTATGCCCCTTTGTAAAATAAGAACGGAAATCTTGTCTGCTCCATAACTCTAAACCCGTTTTAGATATTTTCACAAAACTTGGTACGAAAGTAAAACATCATCAGAAGATTTACAGACAACAAAAACCATAACTCTACCTATGTGTTTTACTGAATGATGCCCCTTTGTTATTTTCAGTACGAAAATCTTGTCGGCTCTATAACTTTAAAACTTTCAAAGATATTTTCATGAAACTATATACAAATACAAAACATTGTTAGACGATGTACAGAGAATAAGAACCACAACTATTTTTTGTGCTGAATTATTTCCCTTTGTAATTTAAAGTATAGAAATTTTGTCTGCTATTCAGCTTTTAAACCGTCAAAGATATTTTCTTGGAATTTTGTACAAATATAAAGCATTATCAGACGATGTAAAGAGAATTAAAACTGTAACTTCATCTACACTTTCTACAGAATTATGCCCTTTTGTAATTTTCAGTATAGAAATCATTCCACACTCTAACTTTAAAACTCTAGAAGACATTTTCTTATAAATTGATACAAATGTAAAGCATCATCAAACAATTTGTAGAGAAAAGAACAATAACTGCACCTTCATTTATGTTAGACAGAATTATATCCCTTAGTAATTTTGGGTATTGAGATCTTGTCCAATCTATAACTTTAAAGCCTTTGCAGATAATTTCACAAAACTTGGTACAAATATAAAGCATCATCAGAATATCTGAAGGTGTGCAGAGTACAAGAATGGTAACTCCAGTTTCCTGCTTTACAGAGTCATGATTTTGTTTTGCCCGTATCTTAATTACTCTACCAGAGGCTTAATTCCAAACAACATGAAGTCAAACAACATGGTAACAGAAAGTTGTTAATGTATTTTCTGGTCGGGGACATACGACTAAAATTCCACCAACAGTCTCATAAAGGCGGGGCCCTGTTAGTTACGATGTTTCTAATTAGGTTTTAGTGAATTTGGCCCTATCTTTAAGGGTCATTTGTTGATTTGTCCTGAAAAACGAAGATGTATCTTGAACCAATAGATTAATTTTTACCAAACTTGCAAAGATCAACCTTTTAGGCAAGACAAAGACTTAGAACTTGGCAACCTTGATGCCATTTTTAAGGTCACATGAGTATTTTGTCACCCGCTTGCCGTAAGCGAGGCAGGCAACAAAACTTCAGTTTGGTGTATGTGCATGCATATATGCATGCATGCCTCCATCAAGAACTTTTACAAAAACAAAGGACAATAGACAGGAAAGCTTATGCAGACCAGACATGTGATGAGCAACTTTAAAACAAGTGTACCAGGTGCTATTTTATCATCAAAATCATAGTATGTAACTTATGAATTTGTTGTATAACTAAATGAGGTGGGTGGGGTAGCTCACCCCCTAGATATACAGATTAAACATATTAAGGAATGAAAAAATATATAAACATTGTATGTGTGGTTTATTTCTTCTCCAATGCATGTCCTTATTTATGCTCAGTTGCTGTTTTTTCTCTACATTGTACTACATACACTCAGATTGGCTGATTTCTTTGTGGAAGGAATGAGTGGTTTTTGTCATAGCAGCTATAAAAATACTGATTTATCGTATATTATTTAACAAAATCAACACTAAGAATGAGTATGCATATGTAAAAAGTAAATAACAAGGAATACGTTTCATCAGAATTGAAACGATATTCTGTAAATATCCATGTAAATGAACACTGACCCATAAAGGAATAACAGTTACCATGGTTACCAAATGATAAACAATGTAAAAACAATGACAGCAAACATGTGGTGATCTTTTAAAAATGTTTCAGTTTACTCACAATCATGAAAACTTGAGATATATTATCCATGACATGTAACTTTTGCAGTCATTTTATATTCAGTGGAAGTGGGTGGGGTAATTGCACCCCGAATTGTAAATTTTAAGCATACTTCTGAATGAGAAAAGTATTTATGTAACTTCCCTCTACAGTATTCAATGTATCTATTTGTATTTTTGCTCATATTTGCTTGACATTCTCCAGACATTATCTCTTATAACAGATTTTCTGCTATCACAGTTTCTTCTGATTTTCTTGACGGTGACTAAATTCAAAGAAAATTATTTTCAATTTGAAAAATATACCATCTCCAATTTTTTTATATATTCAGAGCTAGGTGTTATACTCTCTGTACCAGGAGAATGAAAAAAAATCTATAGCCGCATTTTCTAACAAAGTGCATTCAAAATTGGCCAATTTTTGATATTTTTAAAGGGATGCTTTACTAGATAGAAGTCAAGGTCACCAGTTCCTTGACCATAGCAATATAAAGAATTTTTATTCTATCCGTACACAGCACTTACATGGGTCTCTTAAAAGACATGAAAGTCAATAGCATTTGTTGAGAAATACTGTCAATACAGTTGGTGTCAAATCTGGCATTTTTTATATGAAAAATCACCAAATTAGGCCAAAAAACAGAAAATCCTTGTTGCCATGGAAACGGACAGTTTGATTTGAGAAAAAATTGTATTTTTGTTCATCACTTGACATAAGCAAAAAAGACACTTATTTTCATCAAAATCTGAGATATGTCATTTTCACCCCCTATTGCAATTTTTTGGTGCTTACAGAGAATTACTCTTAAAATATTCTGTTCACAACGTTCCATAGGCTTACAATGCACTCAGTCGAAAAAGGGGCATAGGTCGGTCAAAAATTCACGATTTTTTTTCAAAAGTTGATCAGTTAATCTACACATCAGTCCTAAGAAGCTGGCAAAGTTTCAAGGCTCTAGCAAAAATACTGTTTGAGATATCTTGCTCACAAGGTTTCAGATTGATTTTTTTTACTCCAAATAGGGAGATAATTCGGACAAGAAAAAAATACTTGTCAGCTATTTTTTAATGACGAATCCAAATTAGAAATTTCAGATCTAACATGCACGGTTCCTAAGATATGGTATGCATGACAGGTTCCATAGGCTTACAATGCATTAAGTTGAAAAAGGGGCATAACTTACTAAAAAAAATACGATTTTTTTTCAAAAGTCGATCAGTTCATCTACTCATCAGTCCTAATAAGCTGGCAAAGTTTCAAGGCTCTAGCTCAAATTCTTTTTGAAATATCTTGTTGACAAAGTTTCAGTTCGATTTTTTCTCAAGGGGCATAACTCCAAAAAGGGAGACAACTCGGACAAGAAAAAAAAACGTTTCAGCTATTTTTTTGATGACGAATCCATATGTGAAATTTCAAAACTCAAGCGTGCACGAACGGATGGACGGACGGAAGTACGGGCAACCCAGAAGCAATATGACCCCACAACTTCTTCGAAGTTGGGGCATACAAAGGGAGACAACTCGGACAAGAGAAAAAATACGTGTCAGTTATTTTTATGACAAATCCATATGTGAAATTTCAAAACTCTAGCGTGCACGAACGGACGGACGCACGTAAATACGGACAACCCAGAAGCAATATGCCCCCGCAACTTCTTCGAAGTTGGGGGCATAATAAAAGTTCGCTATTTGTTTAAGCTAAAAACAGCTCTTCGACCACAGTTCAATGGCAGTTTGCGTACCAGTAGGAAGTGTGGAGGTAAAATCAAAATCTGTAAGAGTTCCTTCCAGAGCAGAGAACACATTCAGAAGAAGTGACATCGGCCAGACTACGTAGTTTCGGCTAATAAAGCCTCATCAGTGACCCTGACAATATCTGGTGACGAAACCAGAGAAAAGCATACTCAATTTTCCTAATTTTGATAGGGCAGTCGATTCAATGACTGATTAGTATCAAAAAGGGTCCAAATAATATAAAAGACGATGATCTATCTTAAGAGTCTAAACCAATCTAAATTTTCAGATTTCTCAGAAAATAGCCTCTGATCTCAAATGACTAAAGGCCTAAGGCGTGAATTTTCCCCATGATTAAAAAGTTATACGGATCACTGACTTTTGCTTTGCATTTATGACTATGACACGTAACTTGCATGACAAATGAATTTTCAACTGTTTGTGTCTATGTAAAGTACGTTAAACATACGTTGACGTTGACGTCATTGTTGAGATAAATTGTAAATTCTCCTCAAACTGATCGTTGAAATAATGATTTTTTTGACTTACATTACTTACATAACAGACAACACTGGATAGTTTTGACTATATGTATGTATGTATGTGACCTTTACCTCATTTCAAGGTCATGGTACACAATATAATCCTTGAAGATCACAGTGCTACTGTTGACCATTCTTCTTTTCTTCTTCTTTGGTTTATTGAGTATCGTCCCCCCCCCCCCCGTGACCCAGCTTCCCACTCATATATATTACGTACTTGCATCTGCTGCATGAAGGAAAAGCTGGGTCACGGGGGGGGGGCGGGGGGCGGGAGGAAGTACTTGTACTTTAATTATAGTGAAGCGTTCTATTTTGGCCGTTTTGACCGGAAGTGTAACTATGGTTTTGCATGTTTAAATACCAGTCAGGCGTAACAAGAAGAAAATCATTGGTTTGTATTGTGATATGCGTGTATTTAGCATGCATTTATGACAAAAATGTATGGAATGAATGAATGGTTTCAATACTTTTATTACCTCAAAAGATGAGGTATGCGAAAACCTTGAATTTAGGGTAGGTATGGTCAGAATGGATTATCTCCCCATGTCTTTGGGTCTGAATCACAAATGATCTGATTTCATACGGTTTACATATTTGTGGAAGCTCTGCTAAGAAAAAATTGCTCACTTTATACTTTTGAAAATTCGGACCTGTCGCGCCGGTCTAATGGGGAAAATCCTCGCCTTAATCATAGAAGTCCTAAAAAAATTATCTGCACTATAGATGATGTATGGGTGGACGTTTTACGGCCGCAACACGGCACAACACCAGCTGCAGTGAGGTAAAATCAACTGTAAGATTTCAGTTCAAACAGTTAAATTGTGACTTGAAATGTCCATTTGTATACAGTGTCATGGGACGGTATCAAGGAGGAGCTACAAGACCACTCGGAAAAGACGTTTTATCAGTAGCCGCTGAGGCACATGATACCCAAGAAATTGTTTTGTGTCACAGGATAACTTCCATGAAAATAAACTATACCTATGGCAAGCCATTTTACTATTTTTATGCCCCCGAAGGAACTTCGGGTGGCATATTAAAATCGCACCGTCCGTCCGTCCGACCGTCCATCCGTCCGTCCGTCAGTCCGTCCGTCCGTTACAAATCGTGTCTCAGCGATAACTTTAAAAGTACTAAAGCAAATTTGTTGAAACTTTACAGAAAGATAAAGCATAATGAGAAGGTGTGTCGCGCGCAAGACTCAGGTCCCTACGCCTAAGGTCAAGGCCACAATTGGGTCAAAGGTCAAATTGTGTCTCAAAATCGTGTCTCAGCGATAATTTTAAAACTACTGAAGCAAATTTGCTGAAACTTCAAAGAAAGATAAAGCATAATGAGAAGGTGTGTCGCGCACAAGACTTAGGTCCCCACGCCCAAGGTCAAGGCCACAGTTTGGTCAAAAGACAAATTGTGTCTCATTGATTACTTATAAACTACTGAAGCAAATTTAATGAAACTTCACAGAAAGATGAAACATAATGAGAAGGTATGTTGGACATAAGATTTGGGTTGCCAATTTCAAGGTTAAGGTCACAATTAGGGGTCAAAGGTCAAATCTCGCCTCTGTGATAACTTAAAAGCTGCTGAAGTGAATGTCATCAAACTTCACAGAAAGGTAAATCATTATGAGAAGGTATGTTACACACAATATTTATGATCCCAGATCCAAGGTCAAGGTCACAATCTGGAGTAAGAGGTCAAATTATGTCTAGGCAATTATTCAGAAAAGTACCATAGCAAACTTTAAAGAAAGATAAAGCCTAATGAGAAGATTTGCCGTGCACAAGACATAGGTTCCCATACCCAAGGTCAAGGACGCAACACAGTTTGGTTAGTGGTTAAGTCGCCTCGAATCCTATTAAACTTCCAAAGTGCATTTAAACTTTACAGAAAAGTAAACGAAATGAGAATGTATACCATTTGCAAGACCCAGGGTCTGTGCCCAAGGTCAAGGTCACAGCTAGGGTCAAAGGTCAGTTGAAGGGGCCTTCGGGGGCATTTGTTACACACTGTAACATTTCTTGTTCTGGCATGTAGATATCGCATTTATTATATCAAATATCTTAAATATTATATTATAATACCTATAAGAAATCTTATATAATAAATAAGATATCTTATAAAATATATTAGATATCTTATATAACATATAAGATATATATTCTAACATAAGATATATCTTATATCCTATATAAGATATCTGATATCGGATACAAGATATCTTATATATGATACGAGATATCTGTTTAATTTTACATATAAGATATCTAATATGCTATATCATATATCTTATATAATATATATGACATCTTTTAAAGCATTCAAGATATGCTATATTAGATATCTTATATAATATATTATATATCTTTTAAAGTTTATAAGATATCTTATATGCTATATCAGATATCTGATATATAATATAAGATATCCAATACTTAAATTTAAGTATGATATCTCATATCCCATATAAGATATCTTTTTTGCCATATAAGATATCTAATATACGGAATAAGATATCTTATATAGTTACAAAAGACATGTAAATTGACTTTTCCATAAGACAATATGCTACATTTAAGATATCTGATATAGCATACTAGATATCTGTTATATTCATATTAGATATCTTATATCGGATATAACATATCTGATATAGGATACAAGATATCTTATTTAATTTTACATATATCTTATACAATATATCAGATGTCTGATATTTTAGTTAAGATATCTTACATGCCATATAAGATATCTAATACAGTATAAAAAATATCTTATATATTATATTAGAAAGCTTACATGAAAAATTAAATAAGATATCTCTTATACGATATAAAATACTTTCTATCATATATCAGATATCTTATACAGGATATAAGATGTATTTCATGCCATATTAGATATCGTATATGCCATATTAGATATCTTAATCGTCATATGAGATATCTAATATCTTATATAAGATATCTACTTTGCATTATAAATAGTAAAACAGCACTACCTTGAGATTTATTGGGCCCTTAGCTCGGAACAATACCCTGAGGTGGGTGGGGAAGGGGGATTCTAATATATAAAAGTGTAATACGTATATGTGCTAAGTCAGATTTAAATCTTAGGGAAGCACTTGTCAGTGACAAATCGGTGGGTTGAGTTGACTTTGAGTTGAGGTTTAAAGGCCCAGTAAACAACTATTAAAGTCATGTCGAGCCGGTCAGTTCCTGTACAGACCTAGACACCCTAAGCAGTTAACGAGTACTGCGTGCATATACTTTCGCCACTAATCTTGAATCAGCAGAAGGGAGAGATTATTTCATTGTCAATCTCCACGAAAGTTAAGTGGCTGGGCAAGACACAAAAATAGTGTGTGTGTGTGTGTGTGTGTGTGTGTGTGTGTGGTGCATTTCCGCGGTATATATCCGAATTGACTTAATATGGGAGTGGTGCGGTGCGTTAAAAGGTTTGGTCTTATATTTTGGAAAAAATATTAAATATATAGCAATAAAAGATAATATCAAGACTTCTCGAGATAATAATGGCAAATGACAATATATTTAAACACGTTGTCATATATTTTATGATCATTTTCAATTAAACATTTCACAAAGACAGATAATATGCAGAGAAAAAATAAAATATTAAGCGCGAAAAACTTAATTTTGCTAGCAGATTTATGTAGCAAGTGGTGGCGTATATACGCTTCCGTAGCTATGTTCAGCCTAAAATTTGAAAATGATCGAATTTTCTGTAAAACTTTTATAAGTTATCACCATCGAGAGATTTTTATAAGGTTTACATTGATGTAATTCATTATAAAATAAGTACACTATAAGTATCTTCCATTGATCTCTAAACATACAAAAAGTCGTGTTTCGATAAAACCTCGCTCACAATTATGTCTCAAATAGTCTAAGTCCAAATCCGCCTATATTGCGTAAAAGGCTAACACCACATCCTTTCTTGGTATTCGTGTTTTGTTTATATATTTCGCGTGTGCTTTTATGATCTACATGTTATTAAGAAAAGAACAATATTTATATAGATCTAGTCTGATTAAGAAAGAAAGAAAGATCGAATGAAAGAAGAACGAAAGAAAGGAAAAAAGAGAAACAAGTCAATAAACCCTTAAACGTGACAATCAAACGTGAAAAAAAAAAAAAAAAAAAAAAAAAAAAACGGTTAATCGGCTAATTGTAGTTTGTTTTTATTTTTTTATTTTTTTTAAATTCTTAAGAAGCTAAAAAAATCAACTATGAAAACAAATAATTACATATCTTATGGTAATGTTAATTTAATCTATTAGTTATCAGTTATTATATAATTTCTAGTGTTTGTGCTAACAGTTTTGATTGAAATTTTTTCGAGTGGTGGGGCGTATTTATCAAAGAAACCGAAATATGTTTTGTCTATCACAGGGTAGGATCTTTGTTGACTAGCTAACTGGCAGATTTGCTCATTTATTATTAGGAGACATGTATAATTGCTCTCTTTAGATATTACAGTATTGTCGAAAAACTGTTGACTGTAAGAAACTAAATCATGATGAAGATATCCTCGTAACGTTGTGTAAGGAGCGCTTACTATAGCATAGTACGCATAGCTAAGGAAAAAATGCTATGAAACATTTTTCTTGCAAGGCTACTGTATAGTAACATTTTTTTTATGTTTCACTTTATTAGTAATATTTCTTTTCATAATGAAACTTTGTCCCTATAATATATGACTGTTTTAAGTGAAGCTAGAAAGGATTATTTAAAAGATAAAAATTTTGTGCTATTTTTGGTATTTCTGCTAAAATGAGTACTGACGTAATAAGCCTGTGCATCTGCGCAATGTTATCAGCGTCTGATATGTGCAAAATGATAAGACCAAACAGAGTCTGAACGGTTTGCGCAAGCTGATCGGAATACGTTGATAATACGCTATGTATACGCATTAATCGATTATCGATCATAAAATCCGATATTTCCTCCTATCAGTTATAGTGATTGTCATCTCATTAAAGTTTGAAATGAACTCATCATGAAATAACTAAAGATAAAAAGCTGCAACATTCATTTTATGGAATTAGTTGTTCACAGTTTCGGGCATGACTTACAATATATATTTAAGTTAAACAATATAGATTGATCAATATGCAAACTGACTCACACCAGCTTATGCACTTGCGAAGCACTGGTCTGAGTTTATGATCAGTTAACAATTTTTGTTTCTGTCAATTTTAGTATTAGTTTGTATAACCTTACCCGTTTGTGCACAAACCGAACTGATCCGAATTTCTGATCAAATATTTTAAACATGTGTGATCAAATCAGGCTGTGCCTGTGCGCAAACCATTTAAAAATTGGCAAGCTGATCCCATGTTGTAATTAAATTTAGTCTGGTCATTTTTCATAATTTTCCTCATACGAGCCGCGACACGATAAACAGCATAGTGGAATGTGCACCCAGCGAAGACGCAGATCAGCCTAAGCAGCCACCCAGTCTTTGCTGTGCGATTAAAGGGTAGCTAATACTCTGAGCTACCTCCATGCCGATATTGAAGCCTCTGATTAGATTAGGCGGATACCCAGGCTGATCTGAGTATTCACTGGGCGCACATGCAGCTGTGTTTTGTCATGTCACGGCTCATTTAATTGTTTGCTAAAGTCAACGACTGAGAAGCCTACTGAGCCGTTGTTGTCGACACGCCATCTGTCTGAAGGTGTGAAATTCGGTCACATGTCTTGTCAAAACAATGCAATTTCAAAATTAACACTCGCTAACGGCAATGAAAGTCAGAAATCGATTTTCAGTCCGATATATATTAAAGATCGTCTTCTGATGATTTTTTTAACCGTATAAAAATACTAATTTAAGCAGCGTCGCAACAAAACGAACACAGTCCCATAGCGCCCTGCGAAGTCTTAGATCAGCCTGGGCAGGATAACCAATGGGCTAAGCTACGTCTTCGCGGACAGAGAAGAATCTGGTCAGACTGGGCAGATTCCCACGCTGATCTGAGTGTTCGCATGGCGCACATGCCATTTTGTTTGTTTTGTCGTGTCGACACTCTTTTATTTATTTTTGTTTTGTTTTGTTCGCAGAAAAAGGTAACTTTTAAATACTAATCGTTAATGTTTAGCAGCTTAGCAGAAAGCCGAAAGACGGCATTTGCATAAAACTTTTGAAAAGTTTTGTCAAAACAGAAAGTCAAAAGAAAAACGTTGTCGTTGCTGTTGAGTGGTGGTTTAACGTCCCAGAAAATAATATTTTAGTCATGTCGAGATAATGCCTCTGAATTTGTAGGACTGCTAGAATAACTCGGCCTGCTATAAATAACACTCAGGTCTAGCAGCCGCTGCCGCAGAAGCATCAGGCAGCCAATATATATTTCGCGAGCCCCAGTGGGCGGGGCAAAAGAAAGAAAAATGATAAGAAAAAGAAAACAAAGAACAAAAAAAAAACGTGGGTGGATGGGTGTCTGTATCAGGCTTAATATTTCCATTAAGCTGAGAACGTCATAGAGGGATCGAAATATCATAATTTATTATAAGTATTATTGTTTTATGTTTTTGTTGTCAGAAACTAAAACGACCAGTAATCAGATCTATTTTTCTCGCCAATCCTTACGAAATTGACCTAAATATGTGAAAACAGAGACTTATTACAACAAAAGTGAGCAAGTGAGAAAAGTCAATTGATTTGATATGAGAACAAGAAAACCCATATTGTTAAAAAATAAATATGTTTCCATCAGCTCCTTCGTATTGTTATTATGCTGATAAAATACCAAACACAGTGATGACAAAAAACCGGCTTCAGAGAAGTTCAACACCTGTACAGATCCGGGGATATGGACATCGATATGACATTCCTAATATCGATTAATACCTATCGCTTCGCGGGTCTAAGGGAAATAACTGCATTCACACTTAAACTCGCTCCAGGTAACAGGTAACCGATTACACTACTAAGCGTGCCTTGAAGACTTAAGTGTCAGATGCTTATGAATATGAAAATGCCAACATTAGTGGGCATTTTCATATTTATCAGCAGAGAAAATTTCATGCTCAGCTGAGTTGAGCATGAAAAAAGTTTTATAACCTCGGGGCCAGTAGTTCAAAATATCTGGAGTTAAAAGATAAAGAAAAGTAGGAGATGCGTCCAAACCATATTCTTTGAAATAAGATGGTACTTTGAGATATCAGTGTTTGAGATAACCAGAGTCAACTGTATTGCAAAATATAGGCCTTAACATACCAGCTTTCTAACAAGGACAATATTTCAGTATTTTAGATATGAAATCGACAACAGTCTTTATAAGCTTAATATTCTTGGTGTTGCTCTGGGAGGCATTTGGTAAAGGAGGTTCCCGCAACAGGCGAGGAGGTCGTTCTAACAGGCGTGGAGTAGGTTGGCGTACTTGGCGGGGAGTGTGGGGACGGAGGCTCCCAGTTAGTCCTGGAGCTTTATTTACAAAGTTATGCGATCTGGTAGAAGCCTATGATGGTATTGTAGCCAATCTGACGGAGTTACAAGAACAATTAGATGCACTGGAATCCGTTGATACGAGTTGTTGTATACCAAGTAAGTGTTAATGGCAGTGTCTTTTACCGGAAAATTTCTAAAAGCCGGGACACCTAAAATAATTACAGTACCTGTCGAAAAATGAAACACTTCGGTTTTACAATGCAGTTATGCGTCCACTAGATTCAGATGCAACGGCAACCAGGCAGACCTGGATCAGCCTGCTCCTGATGAGCAGTCGGATCTTAATCTGCACTGTTTCCTCAGTCCTATTTGTCACATCACTTAGAGTTTTACAGTATTTAAAGTTTATGGAATCACCTCCAATGGAGTTTTCTCTGACCTTGGCGTGTCTGCCTCTCGAGAAGGGAGAGAATCGAATATTTTCTTCAAGAAATATCCCCTAATTTCCCTACAAGGTAGGTAATCATCTAAAGTAATCATTTGTTAAGGGGGCTGATCAAGTAATATAATTGGTAAAAGGAGATGATTAAGTATTGTGCTAATGATAAAGGGAGCTCATCAAGTAAAATGATATTATTTAAGGGAGACAATCGAGTCATATGATTTTGTTTAATGAAGATAATCAAGTTATATTATGTGGTTTAAGGAAGTATATCTTTCTTTCTTTCTTTCTTCCATTTACGCCTTAACCCCGAAGGGGACACAGACGGTGTACATATGTACACTCCGGTGTTGCAGGATGAAAGCCTACGTATAGCCATGTAGCTATAGTAGGGATCTTTAACCTGCACAGGGGATGACTCTCCCTGCACAGGGGGCCTCCAGTTATGTCCCGATCCGAAGGACGGCACACTTGTTAGCTTCATCCCTGCAAATGATGCTAGAAAAACGCGTTCGGACAAAGGAAGATTTCGCCTCGGGCGGGGCTCGAACCCACGACCTCTGGCTTCAGAGTCAAGTGCACTAACCACTGAGCCACCGTGCTTTCTCAATATCAAGTAATATGATATTGTTTAAGAGAGCTTATCAAGTAATATGATATTGTGTAAGGGAGATAATAATGCATAAGATGATATTGTTTCGAGGAGATAACCAAGTAATATGATACTGGTTAAGGGAGGTAATCAAGTAATATGATATTGTTTAGGGAGATAACCAAATAATATGATATTGGTCAAGTTTTGTAATCAAGTAATATGATATTTGTTAAGAGAAGTTCCAAGTAATGTGATATTAAATAAGGAAGATAATCAAGTTATGTGATATCGGTTGAGGGGGTGATAAATTATGAAATTTGCTAAGAGAGATACCAAGTAAAGATGATATAAGTTCAGGGCGGTAATCAAGTAATACGATATATATTAAGAGAGATATCAACTTATGTGATATTTGTAAAGGGAGTTAACTAGTAACATGATATTGGTTCAGGGTGGTTATCAAGTAATATAAAATTGAAATTGGATAAGGGAGATAAACAAGTTATATAATATTGGACATGGGAGGTAATCAAGTACTATAATATTTGTTAAGAGAGGTACCAAGTAATGTGATATTGGTTAAGGAAGGTAATCAATTAATATGATATTGGTTAAGGGCGGTTATCAAGTAATATGATAATGGATAAGGGGGTAACAAGTTATACGATATTGCTTAAAAGAGATATGAAGTTATGTTATATTGGTAACGAGAAATATCAAGTTATGTTATATTAGTTAAGGGAAGTAATCACGTTATGTTATATTGGTGAAGGGAGATAATCAGGTAATATGATATTATTCAGAGAGATATCAAGTAATGTGATATTGGTTAAGGGATGTAGTCAAGAAATATGATAATAGTTAAGAGTAGTAATCAAGTTATGTGATATGGTGTGAGAGAGGTAGTCATATAATTTAGTATTGGTTAAGGGAGGTAATCAAGTAACTTGAACTGGTTAAGGGTAGTTATCGAGTGATGCGATGTTGGTTAAGGTATGTAAGCCAGTAATGTATTATGGGTTAAGGGACGTAGTCCAGTTATGTGATTTGGTAGAGGCAGTAAATCAAGTAATATGATATTGTTTAGGGAGGTATTCAAGTGATGTGATATTGGTCCTGGCTAGTATATTGATAAAGGTAGGTAAAAAAAACTGTGATATAAAAAGGGAGATAATCAAGTATGGTCATTTTGGTAAAGGGAGGGAATCAAGTAATGTGATATTAGTCAAGGGAGGTAATCAAGTAATGAGATATTTGTCAAGGGAGATAATCAAATAATATGAATTGCAGACGGTTGTGATACGCGGTGGTACAAGGTCTATGAGCACGCGGCCGACGGGACAGCGATTTCTGGAAGCAAAGCCGATCTGTTCACAGCTCTGACAAGCGGAGCGTCCGTTCGTGTCTGGCATACAGATGAACGCTACTTCACGTACCTTCAGAATACGGTCATAACAGATGGAAATGCATGTGGCGAGGCTCTGCATTCAGTCAGTATATATCCAGCAAATCTAACCTTCCAGGTACGGCATGCCTTTAGTTTTCTTGGGTCGACTGAAAATTTTTTTGAGCGTCATAGAGGCAAGTAGTTGAATTTGCAAACAGCGTAGATCCAAAGAGGCGGCTCATCATGAGCCGCCTCATATGGATCTATACTATTTTCCCGCCAGTCTTTGTGTTTGCAAAATATGATTGTTTGGACAAAGCATTTTTCGAAAGTTTGTAGATAGACTGAAGTAAATTTTGTCGTCTGCTTTTGGGCGCTCAAAGGATTAAGATTTAGGGATGCACTTTCTTATTTTGAAAGGGATACTGTGTACTGGCTTCTTTATATGAAGAGGTTTACTCAAGAAAAGCTTACTCTTAAGGTGTAAGGGGTACAGGTTTTTTTTATCATTTTCATAAAGGGGAAGAATTTTTGTGACTTCCTGTTTTGCCTTCTTGGACAAAACAAACTTACATAATAGTATATACCCTTAGAGAAAGAGGGAGCAAATTCGTTTCTTTAAGTCACGGTTGACCCCAAATGAGAAGAAAGGCAATAATGAAAATGACAGAGTTGCTTCCCCTGAAAGTGTACCGATTCACTTTAACGTAAATAAATTCCATACAGTAACTGCCTTCGTGCCCTTGCACCTTTAATTATTATACATACTAGAAAAGAGCCCGCGCAAGCGCGGAAATATTTCATGATGGTCAAGTTTATATAAAAAAGGCGAGTTTTAATTTTTCAATATAAATGGCCTTAGGCCCAGGTGAAGATATGACCTTTACCATGAATACTCACTAAAGCTTCATTTACCTAATTAGTTGTCTGTGCATCTACAAACTTTCAGGTAGCAGACTGCATTGTTTCTAAAAAAATCAACTTTTTTCACTTTTTCCTATAGAAAAACCTAAGTGACTCAAAAGTTGACCTTGCCGTAAAACAGATCAAGGTCATCCCAGGGTCATCATTTATATAAATTTTGTTGAGCTTTTGAGTCCTTGATGCGACATGCTTAGTTTCAAGATCATAGGATTTGTGGTTCTGGGGGAGAATTGGTTGATTTGATGCTTAACGTCCACGGTAAACAGCTAAGGTCATGTCGGGACGGTCAGTTAACCTAACCACGGCTTAGACCTCCTAAGCGGTTAACCAGTACTAAGTGCACATACTTTCGCCAGTAACTGATAACTGCCCTTCTTGAATCAGCGGAAGGAGAAACGAAAGTATGTGGCCAGACCGGGTTTCGAACCCAGGACCTCTGACTTATGAGGCAGGTGCCCTACCGATTTGCGCTACGGGCCCGGCGTGGTTCTCGGGGAGAAGATTTTTTAATTTTTTTACCATAATAAATGTTTGCCATCTTGGTTATGTGACCTGTCCTGGGTATTTTTTTTTCTGGAAAAATTGGGTCCTGGTACGTTTTGGGGGAAAATATTCAAGCCCTCTGAAGACTAAAGGCTTATTTAGCTTCGTTGAATCATTGAAATTGATTTGTCTGCTTCGCTGGAAAAAATGCCCTTTCTTACCTGGCGCATGTGTGTTAACCTTAGACATTTTTAATTTTTGTCTTTTCGAAAGTTCAGTTCAGTTTGAATTCTCCTAACGACGTTCCCCAAGTGGCTCAGCGGTACGTTACCATAGCCGCACACACTTGGCGCCGTGTGTCCGTCCAACTTTTTGAAAGTAGTAGTAGTATTTCAATTCTCATATCGACGTTGCCCCCGCACCTCAGCGGAACGGATCCATAGCCGCAGTAACGGGGCGCCGAGCGTCCGTCCATACTTTCGAAAGACCATGTGCGTTGCAATGGGCGAGTTCGATTGGCTACTCGTATTGACTATCGTTCTGGAAGAAAATGGGTCGTTTCGAGCCTGGGCCGTCGGGACTATGACCATTTAGTTCTTCATCCGTTTAGACATATGAGCAAAAATACAAAAATAAATCGTTATTTATGGGGAATGACGTACGTTCATGGGTCGGATTTTTGCATTAGAACCTGCTAAATTTGGACTTGCTAAGCAGCGCGCTGATATAACGACGCAGAACCGAAACGACCGGATTAATTCAAAACGTGTATTCGGGTCCTACTAATGACAGAAAAGGACTTTTGCAACCGAAAAGGACCGAAAAGAAGTTTCGGGCACCGAAAAGGACTTTTTAGAATGCCAGTTTATGCTATAAAAACGTTTGAAATATATATAGGGTAAAAAAAAATTCTCAACATAATTTTCTAGAACATTAAGTGAAAAAATGCCCTTTTCGGTGCCCGAAATTCGGCATTTGCGATGTCCTTTTCAGTATATGGCGTCTCTTCACACTGACCAGAAGTGGAGTCCTTTTCGGTGCTGTAATTTTTTTTTTTAATTTTAGGATGAAGATACTACAATTCACAAACTTATTATTCAAGCGCTGATTACTATCATGATGATATTAAAATTTCTAAAACATATGTTTTATATGACATTTAACGGCAAATAAAAGTCCTTTTCGGTGCCCGAAAGTTCTTTTCGGTGGGGTAAGTCCTTTTCTGTTTTAGTAGGACCGCGTGTATTCGAGTACACGATAATTTCACTCGAACGCACCCATTGTTGACAAAAAAAAATCGACCAATTGTCGAAGTTTCTAGAAAAATACTTGGGAGAATTTAAAATGAAAGACGAATTTAATTCCCAAATTCTTTAAATCTACGTGAAACTAAAACACACGCTAACCGAAATTATCAATGATAGCAATATGCGAAAGAACCAATATAGAAATTACGCTTGAAAATGCCACCAATTTTGCAGTTTATGCGTTACTTCGTTTATTTAGTATTATAGATTTATTGGCCACACAAAACTGGCCCCGAGGTTAAAAACCTTTTTTCATGCTCAACTCAGCTGAGCATGAAATTTTACCTGCTAATAAATGGCAAGTTATTGATAAGTACAGTTGTTTCCTTACTCAGTTGTGCTGAGTATAGAATATTCTCTGCTTATGAATATGGAAATGCCAACATTAGTTTTATGACCTCGGGGCCAGGTTTCTGAAACTGCAAATAAAAAGCGCTCTTTGAAACTCACGCTTAATGATAGAATAATAATATTAATAATAATAATTTTAATAATAACAATAATAACAATAAAGTCCAAATGTCAAAGATAATTCCTTCATTTGTCTTTTTCAGGACAATGCGTATTGGTGGTGGACTCAGCAATGTACGTCAGGTCACCGGCAAGAGGCAAGGTATAACGTCGGAGAATTTGTGTCACGTGGTGTCACGCTGGAGACACACCCAATGGCGTGGTTTGTCAGGTAAAGATGAGCCGCGACACGGGAGAACCAACAAAGTGGTTGTGCGCCCAGCGCAGACTCAGATCAGCCTGGGCATTCGCCCAGTCTGATCACAGTTTTCGCTGTCAGCATGGAGGTAGCTTAGACCCTTAGCTACCCTTTAATACCAATTCTCTGTAAGCACCAGACTTTTCAAGAAACGCAAGGTCGGAAGTTCTTCTTCAAACTTTCTCACTTTGTTTGTAGTCAGACAAAAACAAATAATTGGCACCTCATTTTTTCGTTTGTCATCTCGTTGCCATGGTAACCACTTTTTTTCTGTTTTTGCAGAAAAAATGCCAAAAATTCAATAGAAATATGCGTTTTTCGTTCTTGTATATCACCAAGAATAGTCATGGCTTGATCAAAAACTCTTTAAATCTACAAAGTAGGGACTTATTTGATTAACATGAAGTATCAAAACAACTTTGTTCGAATATTTTTGGCATATCTACTGGTCCTCAAAGGTGGGTGGGGTAACTAGGTATCGCAAAACACAGTTTTTAGGCATTTTTAAGCATCACTTTTAAAAAAACGCACACTTCTATGACACCTTTGCATATTTTAACCTAAAAGAGGAGACTTTTAAGTTTTGGAAAATGAAAAAAACAGAGTGGGGCAAAGCTGACTTCAGGCCGTAACCATGGCAACAAATCATACCCCATGGAAAAAGTGAAAACAGAAGCTCATTCTGAAACAACACTATTATAATCAAATTAAATGCACTGCAGCTGTAATTACTGGTCCAAATGCTGTAGAAATATTAATTCTATCTGTTTTGGTGAGGGTTTGACACCTTAAGGGTTGAAAGTCCCATTTATATTCATTTAAAGGGCCCAAAAAGGGGCAAAACATGGTCAAAATTAACGTACCTCACTCATTGTCTCTAAGAATCAACAAAAAGACAACATGGGTTACTTTTAAATTTGTTATGAAATTATTAGTTTGACATAAACTGATAGAAAATATGGCATTAGGGAGCCCTACATCTCTAGGTATGGATACTATAGGGGCCCAAAAAGGGGTAAATTTGAAAACGTTCATCCAAAATAATAATCGTTTTTCACACTGGAACACACTACAGCATTAGCCAAGATAAAAATAGGTTGAAAAAAAAAAAACAAAAAAAAAAGCCTTATATATGCCACCAGTAAACTTGCACTCAAGGGGCTGGGAGCCCTATTTATGAAAATTTAAGGGGCTCGAAAAGGGGAAAAATGGTCAAATTTACCACATATCACTCATTCTCCTTATCAATATGCAAAAGACAGCACTGACTGCTTTTAAATTTGACATGACAAAATGAGTTTGACATATACTGATAAAAAATATGGCAAAAAGGAGTCCAACATCCCCAGGTATGGAGATTATAGGGGCCGAAAAGGGGTTAATTTGAAAATAAACACCCAAAATAATGGTCGTTCTTCACAATAAAGTGCACTACAGCATTTGTCAAGGTGAAATATTTTGAAAAAAGCCCTATACATTTAAATGCAACAAGTAAACTTGCAATCAAGCGGCTGGGATCCCTATTTATGATAATTTAAGGGGCTCAAAAAGGGGCAAAAATGGTCAAATTTGCCACATATCACTCATTCTCTCTACAAAACAACAAAAGACGACACTGGTCACTTTTAAATTTGTTATGAAATATTAGATTGACATATGTTGATAGAAAATATGGCAATATAGGTAGCCATTAATCCCTGTGTATGGAGTATATAGCGACCCAGAAAGGGGTAAATTTGAAATTCGCTAAAAAAATAAACAACAAATATTGTAGATATTTTAATTTCTTCATACTGAAACAAAGTACTACATGTTCGGCGTTGAAACTGCTTGTTAAAGTACAAGCCTAATATATTTTAATATAAAATATGCCATACTTAAATTCAGTAATGGGGCCTGACTGACAGAGGCTACTCATGTGAAAATGTAAAAGAAATAAAAAAAAAACGAAAAAAAAAAAAACGGGATGCATTTTTTCATTTTTTCTTAAAGAAACAAATCGAGATGTTGGTATTAATAGTAAAGTATTTTTCATTTTTTCTGAAAGAAACAAATCGAGATGTTGGTATTAATAGTAAAGTGTTTTATGCAGAGAGTGACACATTATCAGCTTTTCAAAAATGTGTAAAGCTGGTTTGCCGTGGATCTTATCCTTTAGCCATTTCTATGCCTATGTTTAACACGACTGTTACAAAAGCATGGCACAAATAGCGTGAATAACAAATTTCGATTCTAAATATGCTTCATTCCAGAGAAAGTAATTCAGTGAAAACCTTCTTAGCCACTATATTTTTTTGCCATAGTCTTATAATGGACAAATACAAAGCCTGCGCTGAAAAAAAAAACAGTCATATAATACACTCCTTGCAAATCCTTCTATACAATGTAGCTTGTACGGCAGCTGCAAACATGAGAACTATTGGACCACATACTCTTGCTCTTACCATTCATTAAGCGATGGAGTTTATTTCGAAGACTATAAATCTCAAATAGAAAGAATTACAAAAATCTGAGCATTTTTTCTTTTTTTCTTATTTATTTATTTATTTTGCCAATTCATTTTTATCTCTTTTTTTTTTATCTTTTTTATTTATTTATTCATTATTATTTTATTTATTTTTTAATTTTTTTTTTAGTTTTTTTTTCTGCCAGCCCACTGGAGAAAGTCATTATTTCAAAATGTGCAATTATTCAGATACAAATTTTCAATGAATCAGTAAAAAATCAAATGTGATAATAAAGAAAAGCAATCCTCAAAATAGGATATCGCAATAAAGAAGTATAGTTTCCCACATGTCAAATTTTTCGGCTGTCCTTAAAACATGAGGGGTTAAGTCATGCTTGCAAGCATGGGGTATGAGTTCTGTTTGAATGTCCTTGATATGAATCATAAATATCCCGGATATTGGATATGAAGGAGGCAGCTTAGGGCTATCTGTGGATCAAAGAGCTGCGTCATGTGTCTTTGTGGTGGAAGTTTTGATGCAGGTACAATAATTGAGGATGAATTGATAAACATCTTAGTTTTTTCAGCCATTTTACAAAAGGGAGACAACTTTTGAGACAGACTTCCTGTTTACTTCCCTGACTTACTGTTTGCTTCCTTGCCGTTGTAGGATTGGACTTTGCTCCTAAGAAGGCAAGTTCTTTCCTTCAGGAGTTGATCCCCATTGAGAATGGAGAAAAAGACAGAACATGGCACAGTTGCCTCCCCCTGCCAGTGTATCTTGTAGCCTTGAGTTTTCAGTTTTGGTCTGTTAGATATATTCGTTACGTGTTATGTGTCTGTGGCGAGGAAGTTTTGATGCAGATGCAATATTTGAGGGGGAATGGATAAACATCCATGTTTTTTTGCCATTTTACAAAGGGGAATAATTTTTGGGTCTTCCTGTTTACTTCCCTCGTCTTACAAGACTTTCTGTTTGCTTCCCTTCCATTATAGGATTCGCTCTTGAAGGTTGGGCTTTGCCCCAAGGAAGGCAAACTCTTTCTGTTAGAAGTTTCATCTTGATCTGTTCTAATACACTTGTGACGTGTTATGTGTCTCTGTCGAAGAAGTTTTCATGCAGATATAATTTTTGTTTTGAGGATGAATGGATGCACATCCATGTTTTCCAGCAATTTTACAACGTGGAGCAACTTTTCATATTTCCTGTTCACTTCCCTGGCCTCATGGGACTTCCTGTTTGCTTCCCTTCCAGTGTGAGATTCCCTTTTGGAGGCTGAGCTTAGCTCCATGGGGAGCAAATATTTTCCTTCATGAGTTGGTCCCCATTGAGATGGCGGCAAGACGCAAAATGGCAGAGTTGCCGCCCCTGCAAGTGTATCTAGTCACGTTGAGTTTTCAGTTTCGATCTGTTCTAACATATTCATTTTATGCTGTTTTATACTGCACTTGTATATACTATAGAAAAAGGACCCCAGGGAAAAATGCATGTACATCCAACACACGGTCTTCTGCACCCCCCCCCCCGCCCCCCCCCCCCCCCCCCCCCACACCCAATAAAAGGCCGGTTAATAAAGGTTGTATATGCTGCAAGTTTTGACTTTACTCTCTATTTACGTATTTACGGGGTAAATGAGATTCAAATTTGGGATATCCATGTTCAATTTATAGATACCTAATATTCATCTTGATTTTATGCAAATTTCGAATAAAAGATTTTGTAAATTTAGTGTATAACTGTAACTGTACTCAAAATTTTCATTTTGGGAAGTGAATTGTAGGTTTGTAGGTTTCATGGTCGAAATTTCAATACAAGGCGACATGCCAGCAGAAGGGAAAAAACGGTTTGCGGCCAATAAACCGACGATTTACCTCTCCCAAAACAGCTGTTGCAGCTATGCACGGCCTGCACAGTCTGTTTTCAGTCTGGACGGTTTATTGTCAGACCTAAGAAAGTTCATTATTTATCCACCTATCCAAGGGTAACGGGGATAACTCAAAGATATTTCTCAATGAAAGCACAGGTTTTGAACCCTCGTTGAACCGTCTCAGGCTCAGCGAGACGACTCTAATGAGGGGGTTCTAATGAGGGGTCACAATGTTCTTTTATGGAAACATAGGGAAAATAATCCCTAAATTATCCCTGTTACGCCCTTCTTGTCTGGAGCAGTGTTTAATTATCCTAAATACGGTGTATGGATACATAGGCATGCCTTTTCTGTCAATTTTTCAAAGGGAGACAAATTTTGTGACTTCCCCTTTGATTCCCTGGACAGTAAAATTAGTTAAGGTATTTCAATATTAATAACAACTAATGAAATTCAGAGCTCCAGATAAGGTGGGGTTTTAAAGATAATTCTAACATATTTTTTCATTTCTGAATAAATATATGTTACGAACCCTCATTAGAACTGTCTCAGCTAGAGACATGAGGGGTCACACCGTATGTTTTTTATGGATAAATAAGGAAAAATTTCCCTTAATTATACTTGTTACCACTTCTTAGCAAGTGAGCAGGGGCTCACATATGCCCCAACCCAGTGCCACCGCCTAATGAAAGCATACTTTAACACAAAACTACACTGCAAATGTTATACATATACAAAATTCAAAGTCCTTGACCTTGACCTTTTGTAAGCAGCACCATCAATATGATGTAAACTAGCATGAAATTAACCTGGTAAAGTATCATTAGGCTCTGATGTATAACACAAAACTACACTCAGCAAAATTTCTAATTGGTCAGTTTTCTACTTTGCAGAAATACAACTTTTAAACAATATTTTTGAATATTGTTATAATCAAAATATTGGACTATTATCTACCTACAAAAAGTGAATGTTGTAATCAAAACTTTATTGTAATATCAGAGTTATGGCCCTTTCTTTGTAAAACATAATATGTTTTGAAACCACATTAAAACTGCATCGTGCGGCCACAAGATCAAGACATTTCAGAAGCAAATAAAGTTCTCTATCATAAAAACACAAAATTTGTTCTCAGTTATCATGAAACTTTTATCTGTATTAATTTTAATATTTGAGTATTCAAATTACCTCCCTTTGAATGTTTGTGTAAATCTTAATAGGAGCTTCAAAATGTAGTGAATCCTTTTACAAATGCATAAATAATAGTGCCGTTTGTAAAACACAGGTAAACATGTGCATTTACTCTTCCCAATTTGTAGTCAGAATTATCTAGAGTTCCATAAGGCTTAACTTTATTGAAAAAGTGACCAATTAGAAATTTTGTTCAGTGTATACAACAAATGGCTAAGTCCTACCTATGAGCCTAACCCTGAATCTTAGGTGGTCCTGATCAAAAGTAATGCTACAGGGATATCATGAACCAAATATTGAAGAATTATGGCAGCTCGCTTTTCGCACATGATGTAATTATATTCAGGTATAAGACGGTAAAGTGTAGAACAAGATCAGGTTTTCCCTCCAATAAAATATGGTAGGTCTAGATTTTATTGTAAGGGAAACCCCCGTCTTACAGCACAATGTTTTTTTCTGTTGTGTGGTGGTGTGTTGTTTCGCGTGACCAATGAAGAACAGAGATTTGTCGCAGTGACTAATGAAAAACAGGGATTCAAAGACCTAAAGCCATGTTTATTTTTATATTATTATTATTCCATGTTAACTAACGGCATATATAAGCCTCCTTTTTTTGGCTACTGATTCTAACATGACAAATGCTTCAGTGTGCTCCTCTGTGAAGAATAGCCATTATTTTGGGCAAATATTTTCGAATTTTTCCCTTTTCGGCCCCTAGGACTCCAAACCTAGAGATGTAAGGCACCAAATTGCCATGTTTTTTATCAAAACTTATTTTCATAACAAATTTAAAAGTAACCAGTATTGTCTGTTGTTAGTCAGTCTGTGGAAAGAAATATTGATTCTTGTTTTTAAATTTTGACCATCTTTGCCCCTTTTGAACCCCTTACATTGATAAAACCAGGGCTCCCAGTCCCATGACTGCAACTTTACCAATGGCATATATAAGACTGTGCTGAGGCTGTGCTTTTCTCAACCTATTTCATAATGACAAATGCTGTAGTGTGTACAATAAGAAGAATGAACATTATGTTGGGTGAATATCATTAAATGTACCCCTTTCGGGGCCCCTATAGACTCAGCCAGGAGAAATCGGGCTGCCCATTGCAATGTTTTCTGTTACTGTATGTTAAACTAATATTTTCATAACAATTTAAAAGGAACCAGTGTTGCATTTTATTTATTCGAAGAGAGTTTTAGTTATATGAGGCAATTTTTGACCAGTTTTGCCCCTTTTTGGGACCCTTAAATGGGTATAGATTTGGTTTCTTATCCCTTATTGCAAATTCACTAGTAGCAAACATAAACATATTTTTCCTCTGCTTATTTTAACATGACAAATGCTGTAGGGTGTTTCTCTGTGAAGCATGATCATTCTTTATGACAAATATTTTCCATTTTTCTCTTTTTGGGCCCCCTTGGGACTCCTTTTGGGCCCTTTGGGACTCCAAACCTGGAGATGTAAGGTGCCCATTGCCATATTTCATATCAGTCTGTGTCAAACTTAAATTTTCATTACAAATTTGAAAGTAAACTGTTTTGTTTTATGTTGGTCCGTGGACAGGATTAGTGATTTGTGTTAATTTTGACCATTTTTGTCCCTTTTTAGAGCCCCTTAAATCAATAGGAAATGGGCCCACCCCTCCTCCCCTACCCCGGTTGCAAATTTACCTGCAACATAAATAAGCCTGCTCTTTCTGTGCAACCAATTTCATCATTTTAAATGCTGTAATGTGTTCCATTGTGAAAAAAGGTGATTATGTTGGTAAAATATTCTCAAACATACCCCTTTTGGGCCCCTATAGACTCAATCCCTGGAAATTTAGGGCTCTCCATTGTCATGTTTTCTATCAGTATATGTCAAACTAGTATTTTCCTCACAAATATAAAAGTAATAAGTGTTGTCTTTTGTTGATTCATAGTGAGAATGAGTGATATATATGGTATTTTTTACCATTTTGCCCCTTTTTGGGCCCTTTTAATAGCTATAAATACCCCTCGCAACCCTGAAGATGTCAAAATTCCATCAAATCATGTAGAATACACATGTCAATAGCAGAAGGATCACTAGTTATAGCTGCAGTGCATTAAATTTTGTTGCAAATCTGTGGTAATAGTATAACCTTCCGTTTTTACTTTCTTGCATGGGGTATGACTTGTTTCCATGGTTACGGTCTGACGTCAGCTTTGCCCCACTCAGTTTTTTTCAATTTCTGAAAATGAAAAGCCTCCTGTTTGACGTTAAAGTATGCAAATGTGTCACAGAAGTGTGCGTTTTTTAAACATGATGATTAAAAATGCCTAAAAATAGTGTTTTGCAATACCTGGTTACCCCACCCACATTTGCTGTAAAGTACATATACCAAAGACATTGGAAGAACGTTGTTTTGATGTTTCACATTAATTACATAAGTCCCTAGTTTTTAGATTTAAAGAGTTTCCGATGAAACTTAGCCTATTCTAGAAGATATACAAAGACAGAAAGTGTGAATTTCTGTTGAATATTTTTGCATTTTTTTCTGCAAAAACAGAAAAACGCGGTTGCCATGGCAACGAGATGGTAAATGACCAAACGAAGTGTGAATTACTTGTTTTTGTGTGACAACAAAAAAAGGGAGAAAGTTTGAAAAAGAACTTCCGACCTTGCATTTCCGGCCCTCTATACAAAAAGTCTGGTGCTTACAGAGAATTGGTATAAAAGCGCTTAGCGAAGACTCTGATCAGACTAGGCAGATGCCCAGGCTGATCTGAGTCTGCGCTGGGCGCACAACCACTTTGTTGGTTTTCTCGTGTCGCGGCCCAGATAGTCTGTATTGCTCGAGCATGGGTTGAACCTGTTCAGATTTTTTTTTCCTATGCCCAGCATACGACGGGCAGTTCAGAAATAGTGTTAACTAGTATGCCATTCCTACGAAAGATTACCGTTTCGTTTTTTTTACATTTACATTTTCTTTAACATTTAGATGAACATAACACCAACAGATTTTCACTCAAAATTTTGAAAAATCGTCATTTGTTTTTAGCTCGCCTGAGCACGAAGTGCTCAGGGTGAGCTTTTGGGATACCCTGATGTCCGTCGTCCGTCGTACGTCCGGACGTCCGGACGTCCGGACGTCCGTCCGTCAACTTTTGCTTGTGTACACTCTAGCGGGCACAGTTTTGATCCAATCTTTCTGAAACTTTGTCAGAATGTTTATCTCCATAAAATCTAGGCCAAGTTCGAAACTGGGTCATGTCGGGTCAAAAACTAGGTCACTAGGTCAAATCTTAGAAAAACCTTGTGTACACTCTAGAAGGCACAGTTTTCATCCAAAGTTCATAAAACTTTGTCAGAATGTTTATCTTAATAATATCTAGGACAAGTTCGAAACTGGGTCAAGTCGGCTCAAAAACTAGGTCACCAGGTCAAATCTTAGAAAAACCTTGTGTACGCTCTAGAAGGCACAGTTTTCATCCAAAGTTCATGAAACTTAGTCAGAATGTTCATCCTCATAATATCTAGAACAAGTTTGAAACTGGGTCACGTCGGGTCAAAAACTAGGTCACTAGGTCAAATCATAGAAAACCTTGTGTACGCGCTAGAGGACACAGTTTTGATCCAATCTATATGAAACGTTGTCAGAATATATATCTCCATAAACTCTAGGCCAAGTTCGAAACTGGGTCATGTTGGGTCAAAAACTAGGTCACTAGGTCAAATCTTAGAAAAACCTTGTGTACACTCTAGAAGGCACAGTTTTCATCCAAAGTTCATGAAACTTTGTCAGAATGTTTATCTTTATAATATCTAGGACAAGTTTGAAACTGGGTTACGTCGGGTCAAAAACTAGGTCACTAGGTCAAATCTTAGAAAAACCTTGCGTACGCTCTAGAAGGCACAGTTTTCATCCAAAGCTCATGAAACTTAGTCAGAATGTTTATCCTCATAATATCTAGGACAAGTTTGAAACTGGGTCACGTCGGGTCAAAAACTAGGTCACTAGGTCAAATCATAGAAAAACCTTGTGTATGCTCTAGAAGGCACAGTTTTGATCCAATCTATATGAATCATTGTCAGAATATATATCTCCATAAACTCTAGGCTAAGTTTGAAACTGGGTCATGTAGGGTCAAAAACTAGGTCACTAGGTCAAATCTTAGAAAAACCTTGTGTACACTCTAGAAGGCAAAGTTTTCATCCAAAGTTCATGAAACTTTGTCAGAATGTTTATCTTTATAATATCTAGGACAAGTACGAAACTGGGTCATGTTGGGTCAAAAACTAGGTCACTAGGTCAAATCATAGAAAAACATTGTGTACGCTCTAGAGGACACAGTTTTGATCCAATCTTTATAAAACATTGTCAGAATGTTTATCTCAATAAACTCTAGACCAAGTTTGAAACTGGATCATGTCGGGTCAAAAACTAGGTCACTAGGTCAAATCTTAGAAAAACCTTATGTACGCTCTAGAAGGCACAGTTTATATCCAAAGTTCATGAAACTTAGTCAGAATGTTTATCCTCATAATATCTAGGCCAAGTTTGAAACTGGGTCACGTCGGGTCAAAAACTAGGTCACTAGGTCAAATCATAGAAAAACCTTGTGTACGCTCTAGAGGACACAGTTTTGATCCAATCTATATGAACCATTGTCAGAATATATATCTCCATAAACTCTAGGCCAAGTTTGAAACTGGGTCATGTAGGGTCAAAAACTAGGTCACTAGGTCAAATCTTAGAAAAACCTTGTGTACACTCTAGAAGGCACAGTTTTCATCCAAAGTTCATGAAACTTTGTCAGAATGTTTATCTTTATAATTCTAGGACAAGTACGAAACTGGGTCATGTTGGGTCAAAAACTAGGTCACTAGGTCAAATCATAGAAAAACATTGTGTACGCTCTAGAGGACACAGTTTTGATCCAATCTTTATAAAACATTGTCAGAATGTTTATCTCCATAAACTCTAGGCCAAATTCGAAATTGGGTCATGTTGGGTCAAAAACTAGGTCAGTAGGTCAAATCTTAGAAAAACCTTGTGTACGCTGTAGAAGGCACAGTTTCGATCCAAAGTTCATGAAACTTTATCAGAATGTTTATCCTCATAATATGAAGGACAAATTTGAAACTGGGTCATGTAGGGTTAAAAACTAGGTCACTTGGTCAAATCATAGAAAAACCGTTTGTATGCTCTAGAGGACACAGTTTTGATCCAATCTTTATGAAACTTTGTCAGAATGTTTATCTCCATAAACTCTAGGCCAAGTTTGAAAGTAGGTCATGTCAGGTCAAAAACTAGGTCACTAGGTCAAATCTTAGAAAAACCTCGTGTACGCACTAGAAGGAACAGTTTTGATCCAATCTTCATGAAACTATGTCAAAATGTTTATTGTCTATATATATATGCCCCTTATGAAACTGAGTCACGTCAGATCAGAAACTAGGTCACTAGGTCAAATCTAAGAAAAACTTTGTGTACACCCTAGAGGGCACAGTTTTGATCCAATCTTCATGAAACTCTGTCAGAATGTTTACCTTTATGAAATCTAGGTAAAGTTGAAACTGGTTTGTGTCGGATCAAAAACTAGGTCACTAGGTCAAATATAAGAACGACCTTGTATACGCTCCAGAGGGCACAGTTTTGATCCAATCTCAATGAAACTTTGTCAGAATGTTTATTCTTACAATATCCGGTTTGAAACTGGGTCATGTCGGGTCAAAAGCTAGGTCACTAGGTCAAATTTAAATTAAGTTATGTTGCCAGCCACAAACTCCTTGGAATACATTAGTTTCACCACAGTGAGATAATGATGCTACCTTTCTATCATCTGTGTTTGCCTAGTTAAGTCTAGTTGAAATCCATCAAAGGAACTCAACATGAACGGGAACTTTTCGGAGAAGCGACTCTGCCATGATCGAGCCTTACAGTATTGGTGTTAGCTGCCTCTTTCATCCATCCATAAACATTTTCAAACATCTCTGAAACCACTGGGCAGATCAAATTTCATATGGAGCCTGCACATGGGTCAAAGGATTGAAAGTTCTTCAAATGATCTTGGTCACATGACCAAGGTGGCCGCCATTCCCATGTATGGTAAAAACTCTTATAAATCTTCACCAGAGCCAGTGAACTGATTAATGCTCAGGTGAGCGATTCAGGGCCACCATGGCCCTCTTGTTAATGTACCTTGATAACTGTTATGTGGATATAGAGACTGAAAGCCTACAGGTCGTATAACTATATGGAGCCCATTTCAGAATCTCTCAGCTCTGGATACAAACAGCTCTACATTGCTAGTTATTTTATCTGTTACACTCAAACTATTCAAACTATACTCGTTACATCACAGCCGGGCCGCGTAGCGCATTCGGTAGCGCGTCTGACTCAAGAGCCAGAGGTCTCGGGTTCGATATCCGTATGCGTCCATATTCGATGAGTCCTGCCATTATTCTTTCGTTCCTCCTTCCGGTGATTCAAGGAGGACAGTCGTCAGTTACTGGCAAAAGTATGTGCACTGATTACTGGTTAACCGCTTAGGAGGTCTAAGCTTGCCCAGAAATAGTGTGGTTAGGTGAACTGACTGTCCCGACTTTATAGTGGACGTAAAGCAAAGAAACTACAACAAGAATGTTACATCTGTTGTTTTTTTTTAATTAAGATAGGTTATATTTACCTCTTTTTGGAACAGGGCAATCCTTTAAACAAGAACGGTTGTTACGTCAGTCACTGTTATTTGGACCAAACAAACGCCAGAATTCGATCTCAGTCCGAAATTCTTCAAGATTTGTTTTATTTTATTGTATCTTATTTTTTTTTTTTTTTGTTACAAATATATTCTGCCGCAAAATGATCCCCTAAATCTAGGAGCAGTCTGATCTGGGTCTGCACTTTTTGCTCACGTCTACATGCCCCAATATTTTTTACGGTATCTTTATAGGGAGAGCTCAATTTCCGATCCCATATTCAGCGTAGCGTCCTCTGGCACTATTAATGCCGGCAGTGTCGAGAGGGCCGTTCAAGCAGTAAGGAATGCTGAGGACATTAGAGTACTCATTAATGGTGCTTTCGCCTACCCGGCATCTAATCTGCAATACAGTTCAGCAGAGGATTTGGTAGCCGCAATGGGTATATGGGAAGTTAGCCAGACTACTAGAGTTCGTGATGGAGTTAAAGTGAAGGAATTTAGGGTAAGTTTAGAACCTGAAAGAGAACTTTTCTGAGTTGATTGAAAGAGCTATAGAAAATATAACTGTCACTGAAAGTTTTAGGGAACAGTAAGTTATTTGAATCTGAAATTTCACAACTGTGCTTTTCTGCTTTTAACCATGCATTTAATTATATTTCTATCGTCTTATTTTGCTGACATGTTCCTTTAGACATGTTTCGTCCGTATGTAACTGTTAACAGGTAGAACTCTGTGAATTTCAGACAAACAACATGCTCACTTGGTAAACAACAGTCTTTCTTTTTTAACTTAGCAGACGTCAATTTTGTCGTCTGCTTTTTGGTTGAATCTCTGTTATTAACAGAGATTTAACCAAAAAGCAGACGACAAAATTAATTTATTTCGTCACTTTACTATTATAGGGCACTGATGATTATTGGTTCTTCAATCTGCGCTCCACAACAGCTGCGCAACACGTGTCTCGCTGGAAAGTAGGAGAACACAACAAGAGATCAGAAAGTGGAGGGTCAGCGTCCATGGACTGGTTCTCAGATTATTGCTGGAAGCAGGTTTACAAACATTATGACAGCGGGGACGCGATTTCTGGTAGCCTCAATGACCTGATAACGGCTATTGAAGAAGGGCACCGAGTGAAGGTTGTGTACCAGAGAAAATCGCTCGAAGCCGATGATATCCGAATTAGAAACGGCCATGTTAGTGCAAGTCTCCTGAATGATTTGTCGAAATCAGCGGTCAACACCTTTGAAAGTAGCGTGGACTGGGTTTTGACCCTGGCGCACACAACAGGGAGACTGATTACTTTAAGGTATGAAGTGGGCGCCAATAATTTAGTAAGTACTACAGATACGACGGAGACTATTGCATGGTTCGTTGACCAGAGGCCATCATGGAGAAAGGTTCTTGCTGTCGATGAGAGCGGAATGGTATTGTCCGGTTCAAAGGATGAGCTGCTGAATGCGATACGAAACGGCGCTGAAGTCAGATACCGAATATTGTCAGATGATATTGATGCGGTTTTTCAAACAGCAGATAACTTGAAGATGAGCCCCGATGAGGCTGACGTTGCCGCTATGCATATAAGGTCCATCAGCGTTGAATTTGATGGGGAAAACGAGGTTGACTTCCTCGCGGATCCATTTTGGTGTTTCACCATGGTGACAACCTATGGCACTCAAGACAAAAGTAGATGGTCAGTCGGGGTGCATACAGATAGGGGACACGACACCAGCCAAGTTCGCGTGGATTGGTTCATAAATGGATAGACGAAATGATTTTAATTCTATTTATTTTTATTTTTTCATTTATTTATTTTGATTGAAGTGCGTGCAGATTACGCCGCCATTTTAGTTAGGATATTTCCAAATTGAAATTTTGTCACATAGTCCTTGATCAAAATATGGATTTTTTGCGGTTGCATCAAAATATAGAAGAAAAAAAACTGGTGCTCTAGAATAAAATTTTGATCCCATTTCGGAAAAGCAAACAAGAAACACACTGAAAAGATGTCTCTCTTCTATACTTGAGCCGTGACACGAGAAAGCAACCAAAGTGGTTGTGCGCCCAACGCCAGACTCAAATCAGCTTGGGCATCTCCACTGATCAGAAACTTCGTTAAACACTTGTAGGGTAGCTCAGGGTCTTCGCTACCCCCATGCGATCATCGAAGACTCTAATTAGACTGAGCGGATGCCCAGGCTGATCTGAGTCTGCGTTTGGCGCACAACCACTTTGTTGGATTTCCCGTGTCGCGACTCTCTTTTCAATGAATTAAAGAGATTTCTCGACACTGTGAAACACTGAAATTATCACTTTAGATTACACTTTGATTTAAAAATAAGATTTTCCTGAAATAATCCCTTTTATTTGTTGATTGACTGGCGAAACCTTGTCTGACGTCATGCACGTTTGCACGTTATAACGACGGTAATGACGTCACGAAAAGAGACTACGTAACATTGTAAATGCACGCAACGACAGGCCGCCTAATTATCCTGTAGGCATTCTTTCTTAGCATATTTTTTGAGATCTGTTTATCAAAAGATAATCTTAGTCTTCGCTGAACGCACATGCCACTCTGTTGGTTTGTCGTGTCGCGACTCAGATTGTTGTTGATTGTCTTCAAGATTATTATATATTGTTTGTCATCAACAATTGTATTCCCAGCGGCGGGCACATGAAGTCGAAATGACGGCATTACGTCGTATTAACGTCCGTTCGACGTCATTATGACATCATTTGCCTGCTGGGTAACTTGGATAATGCTACATGTACCTGTGAGTGATTATAGTGATTATAGTACTTCTATAAAGTTTTCTTTTATGCAGCCTGTGAGTGGCATCAGTTCTGAGTTTGAATAAAGATTTATTCTGATTCGATCTCTGTTCATTACTTTATTGCCGTGAGGTTACTTTATCGTGACGCAACTCTTGACGTCATTTTGTACGGTGTTTAAATATTTTGTTAGAATGGCTGAACGAATTTTTAGATGTCTGATCAAGGTGTGCACTGATTGAGAATAGCTTTCCGAGATACACACTGAAATAACAAATTTAGTAATCCACGATCGTAGATGGACGATTCCAGTGCAGAAGTACATGTATCTAGTTATCAGAATATCAACCGTAAATACCCTACCCAATACTACCGTTGATGGTGTTTCAAAACAAACATAAAACAGAAACACAAGGCAGCTGTTTTGTCCAACATTTTGAAACACTGCAGCTGTCTGTGTTTCTATTTTCTATTTTAAAGAATTCGCAAAAGCCTGAAAGGACGAGGTGCAATAAGGGCCGATTTTGGCCCCATGTCAGAAATGAATTTTGTTGTCATAAAAAAATAGTTAGGTGACTCTAATTCAAAGAAGTATAATTTTTATTCCTGTACTGATGCTCATTTCTGAGAAAATCTGTCATTTGTAATGTGTGGTAGCAAGCAGGAAATTTGGGTAAAAAAAGGGAGTGGGGAAGAATTTATTAGCGGTTTTTTTCCTCTGGGCTACGCATCGAGTATTTATGAAGTTAAACAATGACAATATTAATTAGTGTTTATGCTCGTGCATATTTGACAATGATGACGTCAGACTACTGAGTACTAAAGGGCAATAACTCAGCCTTTTACAACTAAAATACACACATAAATAGTCAAAGTAACACCATTGTAAATCAAATATAAAAACTTTTGTAGCATATAAAAGATAAATGTTTAAATTATTATAGGATGTATGACTGTAATAATTACCAAAAAAAAAGTAATAATATAAGCGTGGTATATTTGTTGTTGCCATGGCAACAACTTCTAATAACACATTTTTAAAGCATTTAATTAACTTAATTTTTGCAGTATTTCATGCTGGATTTTCTTGATTTGATTTGTAACATCTATTATTGGAAGTATTTAAAGAATATATAATTTACATAATATCTAAAGCGCGTTATGGTTGCCGTTGCTATGGTAACAACCTCAAAACTTTCACAAATCTAAAACATTTTTAACGTATTTCGCAGTATTTCTGCATTTTATTCTTTATTTGAGTTGTTTAAACTGTTATATGAAGTTTACATGTGATAGTCACAGATATGTTTTAATATATTAACGTGTTATGGTTGACGTTGCCATGGCAACAACTTTCCCTTTGATTTTGGGGATAGGGTTTGGGATCTGATTCAGTCAGTTCCTTAAGTGTAGTTACTCTTTAAATTTTCAATCTTACTCATTTTTTTAGATTATTATTTTTTTTAGCCGGGCCGCTTAGCGGAATCGGTAGGGCACCTGACTCATAAGTCAGAGGTCCTGGGTTCGAAACCCGGTCTGGCCACATACTTTCGTTTCTCCTTCCGCTGATTCAAGAAGGGCAGTTGTCAGTTACTGGCGAAGTATGTGCACTTAGAACTGTTTAACCGCTTAGGAGGTCTAAGCTTGCCCAGGAATAGTGTGGTTAGTTTAACTGACCGTCCCGACATGACCATAGTTGTTTACCGTGGACGTTAAGCAATAAATCAATCAATTTTGTTTTAGTATTTTGTTATGTTTATGCCACAAAATTTTTAATTCACTTGGGAATACCTTAATACCTTAATTAATACACTGCTGAGGCCATTAATGGGATAAGATTGAACGAATTAACAAAAAAAAAAAAAAAACGAAAATAAAAAAATAATATGAGCCGCGACGCGAGAAAACCAACAATGTGGTTGTGCGCCCAGCGCAGACTCAGATCAGCCTGGGCATCCGCCCAGTCTGATCAGAGTCTTCGCTGTCCGCATGAAGGTAGCTTGGACTCTAAGCTGCCCTTTGAGCACTTAACGAAGAGTCTGATCATACTGGGTGGATGCCCAGGCTGATCTGAGTCTACGGGGGCGCACAACCACATTGTTGGTTTTGTCGTGTGATTTATCACTTTTATTAAATTCTTATAGCTTTTGCAAACCGACCCTCATCAGCAGTTATATATTACAGATGCCATGTATTCTATATAAATATACATAAATCTCTTTTAAGTCGACTGAATACAACTGCCATATTTTAAATGGAGCTTACTTTTGGAAACAGAGGGTGGCTTCCCTGTTTCTGAAACCCTTTCCCAATAGACGCTACTTTTCACTTCAAGAATTTGCTTCCAGAGGTATCAAATTCTTTCCTTTAAGAGTAGGTCTATGAAAGAGGAAACGAAAAGCTGGCAATTTTGTCGAAATGATGTCACAAAATACTCCCCTTATTTATTCCCCCGAATAACACAGAGATGTAGCTTCTGTTATTTCATTGGTACAAGTTAAGTTTTATTTAGACAAGTAAAGCCTGACGATTTACTTGTCCCAGGATAAGTACAATCAGTGCAATTTTTAATTTTTCCACAGCCCTGGTTATATGAGATTGTGATTGATGTATTTCAGGAGGTACATTTTTTTTCATGAACTTCGTATAATTTCTTAAAGTGGTATTGGGGGTGGGGGGGGGGAGGGGGTGGGAGAGCAGGAGGGAGCGGGTTGCAAACCGTAAACAACCAATTTTTCTTTTTTTTTTTCGGGGGGGGGGGGGGCATGAAGGGGCACTATGCATTTCAAAATTATTGGGGGGAAGGGGCAGCCCGCGGCAAACCGTACACAACCATTGTTTAAAGGGAAGGGGCAGGGCATGAGGGTTGGGGTGCCATGCATTTACTGATTTACTGGAGGGCCTCCCCCCACACACACCTTTTTTCTACACCTATGTATTTATGTCTTCAGTAATAAGCCGTCCCTTTTCCGGATAGGTCTTCTTGACATGGTCCTATAGCATTGTTTTGGTGTTAAGTGTGAAGACATTACTTCAGCTGCATGGGCCTTGCGAATTTGTGGAAGGTGCGAGGGGCGGTAGACCAGTGGGCTTCATCATGAAAAAAAAAAGAAAAAGATAAAGCCCCACAAGTAGGGATCGATCTCTCAACTTAAAAGAAACCTGCTTTATAGAACAGTCACTTAAACCACTCGGCCAACCCGTGATTCTATTTATAGACCATTATTTTAAAGTATATAAACTTTAACACCAAAAGTACTACAGATTATCGATTTCTCTTCTGCATTTATTTTGTTTTAAACTTATGACAAACAAAAGCAAAATGATAAATAACGCTCATCAATAAAAATTTCCCACACATGTGACAAAACAATCTGATTTAAAACAGTCTGAAGAGGTTACATGTGTATGGCCAAGCACCCGTAATTCGACCACACTCGGTTTTCGAAGATGTGAGCAGTTCCAAAATAAGCCCGGTAGTTGCAATGGCTTAATGCTACGAAAATGTAAACCATCTGAAATGAAAATCGTCAGTAGGTGCATTCGACCAATACAAACAGTGTAGTAAACTTAGGCCCCGCCCACTTGTGCAATGGCTCCTCTTCGCAATGAACAAAATATTTTAGGTGTAGGTCGAGTAAACTCAATGCACTGCATACTTTTGCAGGAGCAAGAAATTATAAATCCAACGGCTAAAATCAGAAACACTGTTCAATAACATAACCACATTCTCTAACCGTTCCTTTTCATTTCATGATGAATATTACGATACCGATTTTCTATCGTCGAAAACTGCGAGGTGTGGTTACCAAAAATTGACAGGCCATGTGACCAAATATGGACGCCCCTGTCAACTCGCCACAAGTGTTGTAGGAAAAGAATTCTTTGGTGTTGAAAAAGAAAGGCTGTTTAGTCATTTAGAATGATAAATTGGGTTCTGGATATTCAGTGTACTTTGAAATCACAACGCACACAATTTGATCGTCGAAAACCGGGAGTGGCGGCATACACAACGTGCCGCTTTGATGTAAACAAACGCACCGCCGGTGACGCCGTAGCTAAACTTCAGCGATATTTTTTTCGGAAAAGTTAATTTTTGAAACCCAGCGCAGCCAAGACCCAAGTAGATATTTTGATAGTATGTTTGTTTTATTAAAAGACGCCTTTTGTCAAAATTTTAAGTTGGGTCTCGCCTGCGCTGATACTTTTCGCTGATGTTAAAGTTCGCAAATTGGTCACTTTTTGCTGTTTTGGCCATTTCTAGGATAGACTGAGGCAAAAAATGACGCATTTCTAGGAAGATAGTCAAAAATACATGAACAGATCTTTAAAATATAAGGATTGGCCTGTTTAAAACTGTCTTTATTTTTTCAATTACTCCGTTTTGAAATTTCGCGAAAAAATTGGGCCGTTATCGCACCTTAACGCAACTCGTCCTTTATGTACAGTTCAGCGAACCAAGAAAAAAATTAAACACATACTTGACGGCTTATGATGTTGGTCATGTTGATGACGTGAATGGGCACTCGTATACTATAAGTGAAACAAAAAGTTTGGAGCAATTATCGCTGTATGTACGTATTTGGGGTTGGTTTAACGCTATTGTTTTCAACTACAGTCAACTCTCGATACCCCAAACAATGATATCTCACAGTGCTCCCTGATATCAAAGAATATAGCCTATTCATTGCCTATTTTTCCATACATTTCAACACGTCGAGTGCTATCTCAAAGTAAATTTTCTGGGACATAAAATTTAATTTGAGATATCAGTAGTTTGGGATGAACTTAGGCTTAGAGATACAGCCAACTTATTAAGAGAGAGAGAGAGAGAGAGAGAGAGAGAGAGTAATATGAGCAGTGTCTGAAAGTTCATACGATTTCAGGTTGAATTCAGGTTGAATCGTAAGTAAGGCAGTATGTTTAGGTTAAAAAGTTAGTAAGGTAGTTTAGCTAGAAAGCGAGTTTACAAGGCGCGAGTTTACAAGGCGTGGTTAAACATATATCTTAGTAAAGATGAGAAACGTCAGTGGAATCTCTCGAACGGTTTAACAATCATGATCCGCGACACCCTAAGGGTATTCATGGACCTCCAAAACAGAAAGCAGAGTTCTAGATAAGAAAGAGTATCTGATGATAATTAAGGATATTTTTTCCTTTTTCTCATCTGAACCATATGTTGTGACCCCTCATCTGAACCGTCGAGACGGTTCAGATGAGGGGTCAAAACATATGTTTTATGCAGAATTAACCAAAAATATCACTAATCATCAACAAATACTCCCTCTTATTTAGAGCTCTGAGAAAGTACGTATCAAAACTGTCAGTACACCGTGAATCGACTTGTATTTGTTAGGCCTGTACAAAATTTCAAGGGAACGCAAGACATAAACAGTTCTGCCAGATGAAAGCTGGCCCTGAGGTTATAAAACTTTTTCCATGCTCAACTCAGCTGAGCATGAGATTTTCTCTGCTGATAAATATGAAAATGCCAACTAATGTTGGCATTTTCATATTCATAAGCAGAGAAAATTACATACTCGGCTAAACTGAGCAAGAAAACAACTGTACTTATCAGTAATTTGCTATTTATTAGCAAGTAAAATTTCAGGCTCAGCTGAGTTGAGCACGCAAAAAGTTTTATAACCTCGGGGCCTGGTTTCCTAATGCAGCAGTGCGGGAGATACAACACCCTGCAAACCTTCTCTTGATTAAATGCAAAGGTTGTTTCCCGTACATGACAAAAAGACAACAAGTAAAAATTTTCCCCACATTCACATTGTTCAAGACAGGCTTTCATTTCAGATAAGGAATTTCATTTATTTCTTTCTTTCAAGAGAAACTGGACCTAATATTTGCTATGGTCGTATAGTATGTCACAAATCTAGTCGTCGAGTGATGTCGGTCACGTCAGTTTAAGAATGTTAATGTTAAGAATGTTAGACCCTGAGCGTCGATCAATGATGGATTTATTATCAAAATCAAGTAGCTTATGAGTAATATGCTCTTGTCAAAATCAAATCGAAATGATATTAAACGCTAAAATTATGCATTTAAACGTTAAACGTTAAAAATTAAGCGTGGTGAATTACATGACATCAAAAAAAGGTATCTGTCAGTGGTGTGAGGTGCGGCTGGAAAATCCGTCACTCCGGATCCGGAGAGAGAACCTCGTAACGGATTTTTCTATCCGCACTTCACACCCATGAAAATTACAGTCTCAGACTCTATGATTTGAGATCAGCTTTCTCGGAGAAAGGATTCATTAGCCGTATTTATTTGGTTATAAGACAGGGCTTTCCTTTCGAAAACAATCCAAGAAATCATTGTTTTGGAAGAAAAATCCGTAGAGTGGAGTCGCGTAATATCGGACAGCGGGTAAATTCGGACGTACTATTGCAAACAGTGAAAATCCAGATGAGACGACTCATAATGAGCCGTCTCATCAGTATTTTCACTGTTTGCCAAGTTAAAGTTGTTTAAATTCAAAACAATTGACAAATAAAGGAAACAATGTCACTGTCCGAATTTACATGCTGTCCGAATTTACCCGACTTTCCTATATTATAGCAGAATTTCATAAGACCGATTTAAATATTTGGGGTCATTCTAGATAGGAAAAAGCCCTATTGTCGAAAAGATACGAAACTGGGCAGCAAATGCTAATCCATTAATCGTGTCTCTCAATGTAACAATGAGGAACCCCATTAACTCAGTAGGTTGAGCGCTGGCCTGCTGATCTAGCGGTCCCGGGTTCGAGCCCCACTCTAGGCGGGACATCTTTTCAATCGTAAACAGGGTTCCTTTGCACACAGCCTTCCATTATCACCCATCCATCGTCCTGATATGACTGAAATACTGTTAGAAAGGACTTAAAATCGCAAGTCATCCGTATGTCTTGTAATAATGCCGAACATACCATGGAATTACACATTAACCCATTTATGTCGAGTGGATCCTTTCACCCTTATAAATTGGAAGTGTTCAATTTCCATTTTAAGGGGCGTCTGGTTTAGTTTAGTTTTTTTTTTTTTTTTTTTTTTTGACCTTTTAAATTCATTTTAAGAAGAAATACCCATTTGTCTTAGGCAAATAGTATCGACCCTGATCAAACGCCGAGTCTGCGGCATCTGGTCTGGGTCTGCACTGTTTTGTATATGTTCCTTTTTATGGGACGCTTGGCATTAATGGGTTAAATTAAATAGATAGATAGATAGATATTCTTTATTTCCTCCAGAATGGAGAGTAGCATATATAGCAACATACAAATAACATATATACATAGTGATATATAACATATAGCAGTTTAGTAAATATATGGACATTTACATGTACAATACTATATTAACCCCGCGGGCACACAACGCCAAAATGACGTCTAATTGTCGCCGATGCAACGCGATGACGTCACATCGACGTCAACACGACGTCATGTGCCCACACTATCGCCAAAATGACATCGTATTGACGTCGATGCGACGCGACGACGTCGCATCGACGTCAACACGACGTCATGTGCCCGCTGGGCAAGTGCATGAGAAGAAAGAGAAAAGCAACAAGACAAGAAAAAAAATCGTTTCAAGCTCTCTCATCGTCTCTAGTCTTACCGAAACGAAATGTAAGAAAGTAATCAAGACGAAAAGAGACCTCCAAACAACAGCCTCATAACACATCTGTCATAGAAAAAACAATCTATCCATCTACATTAAATATAGAAGGCAGATGGCTTATCAAAACACACTTATCATCCTATAGGATCCAAGATCCCATTGTCTTATTTACAAGCAAGGAACAGATAAAATAAATGAAATTAGCAGACTCGGTTTAATTGAACGTGTTCATGTGCAGTAATATAATGTTGTAACACTGCCCTCCTCCCCCAGCACCGTCATTCCGGAATATATCATATTTAACATTGCTTTAAATTGTATTGATACTCCTCTTTTTTTCGGCCATTTTTACAACGGGAAACAACTTTTGTGGCTTCCTGTTTGCTTCCTTGGGCGGCGAAACCCTCCAAAACGTTTTTTTTTTCTTAAAGGAAAGGATTTGATTGATTTCTTGCTGAGATTCTCATATCTGAATAAAGATCCTGTTTTATTCCCTATCATTTCCGTAGTAAAACTGACAAAAACGGGTGCTCCTGAAATTTTCAACTGTTACAGTGATAAACTATAAATCGTATCAGTCGATAGTGAATTAATTCGATATTTATTCACTGTGGGCAAAAACACTTTTATTTGTTCTAGATTAGCATTGACTTCACTGATAAGTATAAAATAAATTGTAATAGATCTAATATCTATATAAAAGGATACGAAAGGAAGCGAAATGCTCATAGTTCTTCTCATTAGCTTAATAATTGAGCCTCGACATCTGCATCTGCCCAGACTGATCAGATTCTTTGCTGTCCGCATGGAGGTAGCTTAGACTCTTAGCTACCCTTTAAGTGCACAGCAAAGACTCTGATCAGACTGAGGGATGCCCCGGCTGATCTGTGTCTGTGCTAGGCACACAACCACTTTGTGGATTTTCTCATGTCGCGGCTCCATTATGATATAGCCGATGCCGTCGACGTTTTCATGAGGGTTCGCATTTAAAATATTTATCGTGAATCATCTCAGCATTGTCGTTGAGAAGACAAAAGGTCCATTGCTGAGATATACTCAAGTTTTGCATCACCTTTTGTTTTTCCCATAGACAGAATGCTAAATACAAGGAAAGGAATGTTTTGCTTTGTTTAACTCACACGCGTCTCTGTATACACGTGAAGAAAATGAATAAAAAAACTGATCTTCGTCGGGGTAGAAAGTTTTTTTCTGACTGACTAGTGGTATTGGCTTTTAACAGACCATATGGAAAATCATTCTGGATCAGGCTTCTACCCTTTAAATGCCTTCTTTACCAAGACAGACGGAACCGAAGACCAACTTCTTGCATTTATTATACGGAAACATAAATCAGTTGATCAAACGAAATAACTATGCATTTCATTGCTACTCATATGGCTTTTACACAGGTGAAATTTGACTGGTTTGCATTTAACTCTATGAAAAAAAGTACGGTGATGCAAAACGGAGTGTGTTTCAACGTCTGATAGCCATATACATACAACACGGAATTAAATGACTTGAGAGTAATTATTTATTTTAGAAAATCTGAAGTGTCTGTTGTAACAAGTTCAGTGTGTAATGTAAATAAAAAACTGGCTGAGTATTGCAAACACTGTTTGCTATACTCCAGTACCAATGACGTCATAGATCTGTCACCATAGCAACTAAGAATTCATATTGATCTTAAGGTGACTTTATCGAGACGTTAGTCTACCAAGGTACTAAGCACAACAACGGGTAGTTCCAAAGTTTCTAATATATTACATCTTTATGACATCATCAGTATCGGAGCATGGCAAACAGTGTTTGCCATGTTCCTCTTGAACCTACCTGAATTTTGTACAATGGAAAAAAAAATGTTTTCCTCAAACCAATAAGTCATTCTCAAATGATTTAATTCTCTGTTATACGTAATATATGTCGATTTTGGGCCTTTCGGTAGTGTCATGGTTATGGCCGAGAGACACTGTAGTGTTTGAGTTAGGGAATTTGAATCTCCCTAGCGAAAAATAATTTCAAGAGGAGCAACCATACCTTGTCGGCATATGCTTTTCACAAATGTGTTATTTCTCTTACACGAATCATAGTGCAGAAGCTGCGCCGCTGCAAATGCTGATCAATATTTAACCAATTTACGCCATGTGACTTTGTAAACAGTGCAGACCCAGATCAGACGCCGCAAAGCGTCTGATCAGGGTCTGCATTTTTTGCATAAGACAAATGGGCAGTTCTCCTCAAAATACAATAAAGATGATGAAAATAAACACAGCCATTATTTCACAAAGGACCTATCCATTTAATTAATAAGAAAAGAACAGAATCGTCCATGTAGCATTAATGGGTTGATCGGCTCCAGTACGCAGGTAATGATGTTTCAAAAATTCAACAAAGACGACCAAAGGGCTTGCAGACAACCTTAAGGTCTACATAAAACTCACAATTTATGAACCTCTATGGGAACAGTCATGCATCTCTGTTCAGCCCGATCTGGCAGCCTGTTTCACTTCCTTTATGTCCTTTGTTTTCAGCAGCAAAATTTATACATGTATATATTCCATTTGAAGTTTCTCAAATCAACTAGTTTGTTTGGTGGTATACAGATTGAGAATTTCAGCATCATTTTCTGATTCATGCTCATGTACGCTACTCATCAGTAGAGTTAGAAAATAAATAGAAACTGCCAAATCAATCCTGTGTATTCATGGGGTCTAATCATGGATTTCATAGTACATACTGACTCTGGTCATCTCAAACACTGATATCTCAAAGCAACTTCATATTTTACAGACTATAGTTTGGACACATTTTCCTATTTTTCTTTATACTTCAATTCATGTTATCACAAACTACTGGTATCACAAGCTGAAAATTTACTTTGAGATGTCAGTAATTTGAGATGCACTTTGACTTTGTGATACATGTATCGAGAGGTGACTGTACCTGTTAACAAGCTATCATTGCCATATTGTCCTGTGAATCACCTAGAGGAAAACGTTGCTTTGATGACATCTTCTTTTATGTCCAAAACAGACTCTTAATAACTGTGGCATAAAATTAATGAGGTCTTACCAATGTTTACCTTCATAAAACACGCGCTTATAAGGTAAAATAAGGTTCAACTAAGGTTCAGGAATATCACTGATCCAGTAATAATTTGACATTTGCCTTGCCACTATTAATTAAAAACAGAAGAAAGGAAATGAACTTGCTCTGGAAAGACCAAAAAGGCAAAGTACAACCTTTCTAAGAAGCAATAAAAGGCAAGGAGAATGATTTTGTTCGAGTCGGGTAACTTCGGACAGCAAGTAAATTCGGACATACAAATGCAAACTGTGAAAATCCAGCTCGTGATGAGCCGTCTCATCAGGATTTTTACTGTTTGCCCAGTTAATTTCGTTTTAATTCCAAACAACTGACACATCAAGGAAACAATGTCACTGTCCGAATTTACCTGCTGTCTGACTTTACAAGACTCGACCCTATTGCGTTAAAAAAAAAATAAAAAAAATAAAACAATGGAGCTTTCTGCCATATTACCAGCTTCTAGATAACAAAATGTGAGGTTCCCGTATTCTGGCAAGGCTAATGCAGCATTACTAGCATCGTATCCACTTCGGTGTAGCGCCTTGATATTTTATAAAGTGTGTGGGTACGCCGTCATGTGTTCCGCCATATTTGCAAAGTAAAGCAACTTTTGTGACTTCCTCTTTACTTTTCTGGATGACAAACCCCTGACAAATAGATAAACTCTTTCACCCCAATCGGGAAGGGAGGCAAAAACTGAAAGTGGTAAAGTTGCTTCCACTGAAAGTGTACCCACCCGCCTCCACTGAAAGTGTACCAACCCGCTTCCAATGAAAGTGTACCAACCGCTGCCAATAAAAGTGTACCCTACCGCTGCCAATGAAAGTGTACCAACCCACTTCCACTGAAAGTGTACCCACTCACCTCAAACTGTATGCTTACTGAATCACCTGTAAAATGATTTTTCTTAGTTTAAGACGCTTGCGAGTCGTCCCAATAATCTTTGATTATATATGATAATCTGTTAACGTGAATATGTTAAACTTCTTTATGTACCATTTGGTTATCATTTACAATGAATGATGTCATGGCAAAACGCACTGGAAAACCATACAATCAAGATGTTCGGTACGTTTGTATAATGATAAAGAAAAGTAAATCGATGTATGTGTTCGCATTTTTTTTTCATTTTTGTCCTAAACCCTGCGTGTTAGCTAGTAACATACGTTACCTGTCTGTAACAATCAATTTGCTTTAATTTAATTATGAATGAGATATGGTTGAATATATTACTTGTATGAGACAGCTTGCCTGCTATAATTATTGCAAGCAATACAGATTTTCAAAATTCTCATTAACCTTCATTCCTCACATGCTTTAGAAATTGAATATGAGATGCGCCATGGATGAAACAACTGTTTGATGTATATTACAACTGCATGTGCTCAGACTAGATTGCGCGTGTCGCGCAATCTAGACTGAGCATGCGCAGTTGATTTCTGAATATACACGGTAGGGCTACTACGCATGCTCAGATTTGATTCCGCATGCGGGGAAGACAGTCTGAGCATGCGTATTTGTCAACTTCATGACTTCCGGTTTTCTCATGAGGCGAGTAATGATGCATTTTCTATTTTACCCTCAGATACCTTTGTTAAGTGTATTTGCATGTACTGGCAACCTGTTGAGTTCGGTTTCTTTGAAGAGAATCGTTTTGGGTGAAGGAAAACAGATAAAAACGATATTTTCCTTAACTAATGGCGGTGTACTGTTTGTGAAACAGAGAGAGAGAGAGAGAGAGAGAGAAAGATAAAGAAAGAGGGACAGACAGACAGACAGAGACAGAGAGAAAAATATTGTCATGCAAACGTTACATGTCAATTACGAGATAGATAGAAACACAATGCACGTGAGATATATTAATATAACAAAAAAGGATATATATGTTTCATATACACAAGAAGCTGTTTAGAATATAATCACACATTTTTCATAGCCGTTTTCTTGATAATAAACAACGAACTGCATTGCATTCTGACAAATACATGTACTTGCTGACTGAGCAGAATATTGCGAGTCGTTTCAAATTCATCTATAGGAAACATTTTAGGCATCATGATACAAGTGGGAAAGTTCAGCTTCTATTGTGCATCCGCACAAACAACAACTTATTCTCTTAGGAATTTTCAACAGAATTAAAGCTATAGTTCAAAGTGTGCATATGTATTTGATGTTTTACTGTTTGGCGACAGCTCAAGTTTTATAATATTGCTTTAAGTGCATAATTGATACGAAACGCCGCTCTTTTCGACTGAAGCAACACTGAACCAAATGGAAAATTGCAAGACCCGCTCCATTTGAATCCAGTACAGTTTTCTCCCTGTCTTAGCTATATTCATTGCACAAACCCTCATTATCCTATGAATTTATGAACCCAGTAGACCGAAATAGGGTTTATCATGTACTTATACTAGTATTGCCCTTGATGTACATCTAATTTTGGCCCACTGTATTTTCCACACTGTGAGGTCACTGAGGTGTGATCCGGCCCTCCAAAATGCTATGTCGAGGACCAAGACGGATATCCGTCTCGCCCTTGATAGAGGGTCAAGACGGATATCCGTCTCGTCCCTAATACACACTGTCAACCCTTTTGAATCTGCATTTGAGAATGGGCAAAATAAAGGTGTAAATTGCATCTCTCACTATTTATCACAACAGTTGCGTATTGACAGCATTTTTACCCTAAAATCATATATGAAAAGCTTTAAGAACCATCATTCTTGACCCTAAATTCAGTCGATAAGCGCTAGTGTAGTTGAATGACAAGACCTGTGAGCAGGACAGGATAGCTCGTCTGACATTGCCTTGCCTATTACACCAAAAACGTTAACGTAAAACTTTAACATTTTACTGACACCGTCGCCGCCGGCGGGGGTTGTGCAATCGCTCTTCCTGAAGTTTCGTTCCGGTGAGCTAAAAGAACCAAAACACGCACATTTTCCCGGTTCTGCCTACGTCTTGTAATTCTTCTCCACCCAGAAAAGATTTCTGTGGTGTCTTGTCACAGTCACTCGTGTCGAAACAGTTTTCGTTAAACATCTGCCATGAAAACTGCCTCGTTTCTCTAATTTCTATCACTTTCATGTGAATGTTGTGATATTAAGACGACGACTTTGGTTGTATTAGACTCCTATAACTGCAACTGCAACTCTCACATCACAGGTCCAGTGGAAAACCGGAGAGTTTCCTTCGGTGTTAGAACAGAGCATTCATTTTTAAACACATAAGTATATGATAAAAAGATCATAACACGGTTGTTTTGATCCCAGCCCTGATCTCAGCCCTCGGACCGAATCAGACCTCGCCCTTCGGGCTCGGGCCGATACGGTCAACTGGGGCTGAGAATGAATGTTTTGAATGAATGTTGCATGAATGTTTTCAGACGGTGCCTTTAGAAGAGATCCCTGATGACGATTGGCTACGTACTGACGTTGGCCGTGATAACAATGATCGATTGATAAAATGACGTCACCAACTAATGTCATAACGCATCCGCCACGTCAATCAGAACACCGCTCGGCCAATTCCGTGAATCAACCTCGGATGTATGACGTGGGACTACTTACGTCACACGACTGTTGTTAGGAACAACGATATAAACAAAGATGGCCGCACTGTCGCACCGAGTAAATAATAAAATGAGAAGAAGCAAATGTATTTTCTGTCTCGTCATTAATAATTGACTATTTTGTTTTAACAACAGCAAAGCATTAAATGAATGTCCGTGCAACAGCTGTAAAAGGTCGCAGGTCGAGAATTAATTCATTCGTAGACCTAGAGATCTACGGCTTCGGCGTATACTTTCGGCCGAACAGCAAAATGTTGGATTTTGCTGCATATTGCTCCGCCTTACATACGCCCGAGGTCTGATTCATGGAATTGGCCGAGGAGTTCAGAATGCCGCGACGTCAGCAAGTTTAAACAAAACAGCGTTTGCTTTGGTTTTGTCGTGTCGCGGCTCAGTTGTATCACCAATAGGCTGCAGTTTGAATTTGGCCACCTGGGTTATTCCTTTGGACTTCTTTCTTTTCAGCGTTTTAGTGTTTCTCTTGCTTTAGAGTGCTCATTTTGGTTATTTGGTTGGTCTCAGTTATTTCAATCCTGATTTATTTGTTTGCTATTTTGAACCATTGATTGGTAAGAAGGCGTGCTTCACACGGACCAAATAACTTGTACGTTTATGGACACAACAGAACGCAGGGCGAGGGCTACACCCGTGTAAAATCAACATTTGCTCCCTTGCCCCGCCCGTATTTTTTTTTAGGTAAATCACTTCAATTTCTGATTTCTTAGATATTCTCCGTTAAGCATTTTTAACAATAAGATAAAATGCATTATTATTATTATCATAATTCGTTTTCGAGTGATCCGATCATAAATCATGTTACTTATATACTGTTTATTTGTAGGCTTTAATACGTAGTTCCGAGCCACACCCAGAATGTCGCTCAAAGTCACCTGATGGTGTATATCTGGCCAATGCAGCGAAAACTTAGCACGTGACATGGTCTCGCATACAAAATAGCATGTGTTCAATGTCCCACATAAGTCCGTGATTTAACCTTACCGTTAATGGAGGGATGTATACCTGTTTACAGAAGGCGTGGTTTTTGGAACTGCAAACTAACTGAATAATGAAAAAGTCATTTATCACATTATCAGACGCATAATATAATTTTAATATATCCGGAGGGATGTACACCTGTTTACAGGAGGGCGTGGTTTTCGGAACTGTGATTTAACTGAATTTATGAGGCGCATAATATATCTTTAAGATAACCAGAAACGGTTAACAATCAAGTCATGAGCTGCAGCTGACGACCTGCTGTTTCCTCGACAGCAGTAGATGCAGTTTTGTCTACAGCAGCTGCAGCTGAGACAGTACCTGCTGCTAGCGTCTATGTTACAGTAACATTAAAAAAATATGGTAACATATCAAAAACAGCAGTTTATCACGTCTGGTAAAACTTGTGCAAAAAGTTAGCCAAAACAAAAGAACGATGTTCGTCTAATATGCATTTTAAGCATATTTGAGCTTCGACACGAGAAAACCAACAAAGTGGCATGTGCGCTCAGCAAAAACTCAGATCAGCCTGGGCGTCCGCTCAGTCTGATCAGAATCTTCGATGGCGGCATGGAGGTAGATTAGGGTCTAAGCTTCCATTTTAGTGCACAGGAAAGACTCTGTTCAGATTGGACGGAAGGCCAGGCTGATCTGAGTCTGCGATGGGCGCACATACCACTTTGTTGGGTTTGCCATGTCGCGGCTCATCTATGCACAATGTTTGTCTTTAAGCTACTAGTATAGAGCCGGTGAAGTTATCTCAAAATCTTGAAAGCGGCCCCGAAATTTCAATTCACCTTCCAGGAGTTTTGTGAAAAAGAAAATCCATTTCTTTTTACTGGTTGATTCGCTAGAGAAACAAAAAAAGTGTAAATGTACAGACAATTTTGTTGAGGTGCATGTACATGTAAGTCTATGCATTTTAGGTTTCTTGTTACTGTTGCCAGTACAGCCCAATCTGTATTAAGCAAGCACTTAAGAGATAATCAAAATCTGCTTGCGTAAGACAGGGCTTGGCCACGTAGCGCAATCGGTAGGACGTAAGACTTAGAAGCCAGAGATCCTCGGTTCGATAACCGGTCCGGCCACTTACTTTCATTTCCCCTTCCACTGATTCAAGAAGGGCAGTTGTCAGTTACTGGTGAAAGTAAGTGCACTTAGTACTGGTTGACCGCTTAGGAGGTCTAAGCTTGCCCAGGAATAGTGTGGGTAGGTTAACTGACCGTCCAAACATGGCCATAGCTGTTCACCGTGGACGTTAAACAATAACACAACAACAACAAAAGCTTATACAGGTGTTCTTGCTTCAAACAGGCACATTTCAATATATTTGACTGTTTCGGAAACTGAATACATATTGTTGCTTAATACAGGCTGCTTGCTTGATAGAGTTGGTCACTAAGACAGGGTTTACTGTACTTATCATATATTCACCTCATGCTGGTTATCTATTTTCTTTTTTTTTTGAAGTGGGAAGGAAATTGCCTGTTACAAGAGGAGATTGAAGTTGAAGTGTTTCCTGTTCAAACTATTTAGGAGCTTGTATAAAACGAAATATATTTCATAGTTATGCAGCTCACAGGTGTACTTTGTTTAAAATTTGATAACAAACATGAGTCGCTTTTATCTTTAATGATACTGATACTTATCTTCATAGATATCTGAGCCTCGCCATGATATAACTTACAAACTGGCATGTGCGCCACGCAAAGACTCAGATCAGCCTTGCCAACTACCCAATCTGACCAGTTTTTTTGCTGTCCCCATCGAGCTAGCTTAGACCTTTAGCTACCCTTTAAGCGTAAGTAAACACTCAGATTGATCTGAGTCTTTGCCGGGCGCACATGTCACATTGTTGGGTCTCTCTTTTCGCGACTCCACACGGTATCATCGATTCCGCCAATTTTCGCTTCCTGCAGAGACTGAACATCATACTGTAAAACACTTATATTTGGCGGCAGCAAAATTTGGCGGTTTTTAGATATGGACCTTTTGGCGGATTTTTATTTTGGCGGTTTTGTGATTTCTCAAGAACAAAATATTTCTGCTGATGTCGTATTTGGCCCTTGAGTTGAGCTTTGTATTGTCATGTTGATTAAAATAATAACAATTATTATCGTAATCATGTTACATTTTGCGTTACGGTAGTTAATTGTTTAAAGTAAACAAATACAAATACAAACAGATTTTGTGTTCTTGCTGATTTAATCAACTTATTATTGAAACACTAATTACGAGGGTCATCCAATAAGTCCTGCAAACGGATAAGTTTCAGGAAAATGGTAATTGAAAACGAACCAAGCACTCAACATTTCTACATTTCATCTTATCTTCTTTCCAGTCAACAATTTCCAGAAACGTTACGATCTTGCAAATGGCGTTGCTAGGCAACTAAAGAATACTACCATTATGGGTGCGACGGTGGCATCTAGTTGTCTGTTTAAGATCCCCTAGCTTAGTTCAGAACGTTTGTAAATATCTGAAGATTGCTGGGAGATACGGAAAATAATACTGAAGTATGTACACGGTACCAAGGTTAAGATATTGCCGTCAGTCAAGATATTATTATTGTTCAAAGGAAGGTCACCATGTTTTGCAGGCAGCTAAAATATTATATAAAATTAGTATATGAAGAAGAGGCTTTCACAGCAGATGAAGTGTTTCCTAAACTGCCATGAATTTGTTATCAAAGAATAGTCCCGTGATGCTGAAATGTAAATATTAGAGAAAATATAAGTTTCAAGCCTTGTTTAATAGCGTTTGCAGCCTTAAGAAACCAGAGGTAAACGTCAAAAACTAGAATTTTGCTAAAGTTCTGTAATATTCTCTTGTTGCCTAGCAACCACATTTGTTTGGTAGTGTGAAATGATAACCGTCTCATATTTGAGTTCTTCAATATAAGGCGATTACTTTAGAACATGAATTCTTGTAATTTGACATAATTTTAAACATATATGCAGGAATTTTCTTCCCCTCACCTCTTGTAAAATACGTCGTGTTTGTGCAATTTCACCGCCGGTATCGCTTACACCTTTGCATTCAAAACCCTCCCGTATCTAAGAAATGAATGTCACATGTATGATTTTTAGCACATATGTGCATTATATACGTAAGTTGTTAATGGTGCAATTTGAGTACCCTACCTCATTTAATGAAGCAGTTATGACGGCGTTTGCAAGACTTATTGGATGACCCTCGTAGTATGGTGAGAACATTTTCATACTCTGTTTCCTCCCACTTGTTGTTTGCGAGGCATCTTCTTTTGTGCTAACATACGTGATGTGTATTAGCTTTGATATTTTAGTAAAGGAAATAGGATTATATGCTCACAAATATTTTTTCTTCTTTCAGTATCATGAGTTTATATTGGCGGCATTTTAATTTGGCGATTTTCTTCTTTTCCGCCAATATCGCCAAAATAAAGTGACCGCCAAATATAAGTGTTTTACAGTATTTGGCTTCCGCCGAGACTGTCCGCGACCTCTTGCTTCCTGCCGAGACTTTTGTACATGATAAATGGCTTCCTGCAGAGACTGTCCGCTTGATTCTGCTTCCTGCCGAGGCTCTCGGCAGGAAGCAGAGTCACGCGGACAGTCTCGGCAGGAAGCCATTTTTCGAGGACAGTAGTCTCTGCAGGAAGCAAGAGGTCGCGGACAGTCTCGGCGGGCGCCAAATATGACGGACAATCTCTGCAGGAAGCGAAAATTGGCGGAATCGATTATACCGTGTGGACTCAGTCATTGAAAAGCTCGGAAGATTTTATTCCATATGAATTCCCCAACACTTCCGAATCTATATATATATTTGGGTTAAACAATATTTTATTAATCTGTTCACAGCGTATAATTTACAATTTAAAGTATCAGGATCTGACAGTAAGCTAAAAGCTTATTGTGGTCATCTATATTTAATACTGGGGCACATGTGCATTAGCAAATAGACAATGAAACCCAAGATCAAATTGCAAAGATTATGTGGTGTAGGCCTATGCGTTTTAACGTATTGGCTAATGTTACAATCTTGTTTTATTTATTTATTCCTTTTTCTTCTTGTTTTCGTTCCATTTTGAATTTGATAAAGGTATCATAATTACCGCATAATACGAGGGGCATTTCAGAAATTATGTAAATGATCTCAGGGCATCCTTTTGGCTGATATTTAGCTGTGGTTTTATATATCATTGGAAAGGTTAATTCAAGTGCTTTAGAATGATATGCGTTGAAAGAATTTCTAAGTCGCTCATGCGTGACAGCAAGTGCTTATACGTCATAAGGGTATTGATACTGGAAACTGTACATTTTCATTGAACGTCTCTTGTGTTCTTTCGCTGTTTGCTCAATGAGAAACCGATATATTTTAATGAAGAAACACGTAATACTGCCCTTTAAATGTAAAGTAAGGAAGTTATACAGAAACTGTTTCCAGATTCTACATAAGTACCATAATAAACGAGGTTTTTTATCTGCTATGTACTTATAAATGTAAATTTATTATAAATACATTGTATCAATAAATTGTGATTTTTTACTCATGCACATCCAATTTCAACAAATGACAGACATTTTGTTACTGAAATGATTAGGTCACTATATTTTATTACGATTGGCATCATATCACTGATGAAACTGGACGATACATGTGCAAACTCTACGCCGGAGGTTGCTAAAAAGCAACGAGGTTGCTAATAAGCAACAATTCATGCAGATTATAAAACAACAAAATTAAATTATCTTAGAATAAAAAGACACAGGCTAAATATATTTAACTTTGTTAAATGTCAAAAGTTAGAGGGACATATTAAAAGCAAAATTCATGCATACAGACTTGAAAGACTTGTTATTTTATATGACATACTGACGTTGAAATATTTGGGTGGATGGGGAAACTTATCGTAAAATATCAGGTAGGCCACTGACAAAAGAGCATAAGGTACCGTAAAAGATTATTTATTACAGAAAACAAGCATGACAAATAAAAATTTATTTACTTTTTGTTTCATATCTATCATCAATCATTCACTTCAATTAAAGTGACCTCAAAACCGAAGTTTAAACAGCTTACTATACATTTCAATGTAACACAGGAAGTGACGTCATCAGAAATGCGCATTGTTTCATGATATGCCTATCTTTCAAGGCAAATCGTATGTTTTAGCAAAGCTGATATAATGCTTTTCATACTGGAATATTTTCAGTATAGCAGATACTATAGGTATCAATCCAGAGCTGTTTGTATCCAGACTTAAGAAAATATGAATTTGTCTTCACATAAATATCCCGCCTGTTTCTACTCAGTGTCCCTACCCTAACAACAATTGTCGGGTAATATTATGAAGAAAATACCAGTGAATCAATTTTTTTGAGTGAAGGTCATTTGGTAATATGTAAAGCTAAATTTTAAGACAAAGAATTCAAAAATCGGTCAACAGTCGTAGGAATGGCAGACTCATTTACACTATTTCTGAAATGCCCCTGGTATTCTAGTGCTTGCAAGAATGCATGTGAATACCATAAACTTTCGAAACATTGTGACATTTAAGAAAATTACAATGACTGTCCTAAAATGTAGCTCACGTTTCAAATATGCAGATGGAATGACAGTGTAAGCCCAAATTAATCTGATCTGGGTTGCATAATCTGTCCTAACATTTAGAATTTTTACAGTAAACGCAATTGCCCATCGAGCTGATAAATTTCATGTATTTAGTGAGACATGTTTAGGAATGAATTTCCTTTTTGGGGATTTTATCGACGTTAACGCCGGTGAATCAGTCACAAACTGAACAAAGTCCCGAATGGCTTTATGTTCAGTTTGTTAGGGGTTCGCTGGCGTTTACACGTCGATGAAATCTCATAAAAGGAAATTCATTTTTCTAGCTCTATTTAAACTGGTCCATCCTTAAGTTTTCCTTTGGCTGCATTGTCTATCGAGAGTATAGGGAGTATAGGCCTACAACCCTAGACAAAATCAGCATTCCTAGCATAAATACCTTTGAAATTACAAATTATATTTAAAATTACAAGCAGCTTAGTCTTACGTTTCCATTTTTATCCCGTTTCTATGCCTGAAAAGTCTGGAATCCTCCAAAATAGTCACTGATTCAAACATAAACACTGTCGAGGGGCGCTGCCATTTTGAAAAGTTACCAACTGATGTTAACTATGACGCTAGTAACTCTACGCAATAATTAAGCGCTGGTCTGCTTACATGTATTAAGAGTTTCTGGATTCGATTCCCTTTAGATGCGTAAATGAGCCGTGACACCAAAAACAAAAACAGCAAAAAACAACAACAAAGTGGCATGTGCTCCCAGCGAAGACTCAAATTAGACTGAGCATCTGATCAGAGTCTTCATTTTGCGCTTAGAGGGTAATCAAGGATATAAGCTAGCTCCCTGCGGACAGCGAAGATTCTGGTCAGACTGGGCGGATGTCAAGGCTGATCTGACCGCTCAAGACCGGCTGTCTATTTTGCAATATATTCTATCTCATAACCTTGCAAAGTCATTGGGACACCCCACATGACTTCAAAACAATCCCTTTCCATCTTGTGCAGTATTAGCTGCCCTAGTTGAGCTGGCAAAGTGCATCCCTCTCCATTCTTTAATATTGTCTTCCCACCTCTACTTCTGTCTATTCTTTCTTCTTTTTGGCTTGCGGCTTCGCGAAGCCTATGTATTCAGACAGGTTATGACTTCCTGTCATGCGCACTCAAGCAGAAGACGCTGATTTGTTCCCAGCTTCGAGAATGATACATAATTGCAAGTGGAGAACCAATATATGGAGAGCGTCTACGGGGCGCAACTTCGTTTGACTGTTTCTTTTACCTAAGCACCGTAAAATAACGACACACCACAATCTGGCACGCCAAATAATCGAACATGTCTAGCATCTTTTGCCTTACTAAAAACATGAGTTATTATTACTTTTTTTATTTATATCCGGTGTATTTGAATCCGGTCTCTTCGTTGTCCACTGTGAAATAAGGTCAAATAACGACATGCGCAATTCGCGGGCATTATGTAAAATATGGACTGGACTTGGACTCCGTACTTTGGACTCTGGACTTCGGACTGTATTAAACCTGAACTTCAGACGTTGTAAAACCTGGCACCGTAAAACCCGGACTAAAATATTTCCACATTAGTTGTTATGCCTGTACAAACAGTTATGAGTGTAGAGCCAAGTTAGACTACTGGTTGGAACAATCTAAAAACGGTCTGTGCCAACAGTCTTATTTTTTTTAGTTATTTAAAAGCATTTACTGGTTTTACAGAAAAGGTGTTTGATCGTATTTACTAGATACTATTTCTTATTTTTTCATAAACGTACATTGAAAATCAGTTTCTTATTTTTTCATAAACGTACATTGTAATTCAGTTTCATGAAAGTGTCTTATTGGACAAAAATCAGTTCAGGAAACACAACAAATGTGGGAAAATATCAGTATCTTACAATTGCCATCAAATCGTCCTTTTCTAGGCCTGTGCAGTTTTAACAGTTACCTTTCTTTCTGAATAAAAGTTATTAAAATTTAGAGGGACCGGGCCGCGTAGCGCAGTTGGTACATGTAGTGCGTTTTGACTCAAGAGACAGAGGGCCCGGGTTCGATACTCGGTCCGGCCACATACTTTCGTTTCTCCTTCCCCTGATTCAAGAAGGGCAGTCGTCAGTTACTGGTGAAAGTATGACAATGTGCACATAGTACTGGTTAACCGCTTAGAAGGTCTAAGTCAGCCCAGGAAAAGTGTGGTTAGGGTAATAGACCGTCCCGACATGACCATAGCTTTTTATCGTGGATCTAAAACAATAAAATAACAGAACAACAACTACTAAAATAAAGAAGACTTCTTTTTTTTGCATTAAATCCTTAAGCTTTTATGGAATATTTTTCATTAGCAGTAATACAAAAAATGACCTTTTTCACTGAAGGTTATCATATGATTGTCAGAACAGCCAGAATGTAGCGTAACCTCATTGTTTACTACAGTTGTGGTGTGGACGTTTTTATATGAAGAAAGTGTCTCCAAGTAAGATACCATCTCAAGACCACAAAGTACCACAAACATTGAACTACATGTATTTCAGAAACAAAGCGCTAACTTGGCAAGCCTTTCCTTTTAAAAGGAAACTTTATTCCTTTCACTGTGTCCAGAAGAATTGTTTTTGCTTGACCGCGTAGCGCAGTTGGTACATGTAGTGCGTTTTGACTCAAGAGACAGAGGGCCCGGGTTCGATACTCGGTCCGGCCACATACTTTCGTTTCTCCTTCCCCTGATTCCAGAAGACCTTGAGACGTAGCCAAAGCATCTTAGTTTCCGTTTCAAGACCACGGTCAGGAGTTCATTAGCATTTTTTCTGCAAACCTCCTCATTGGTTATATGGTCCTTGTACGAAATGGTCAATAATCTTCGTAAGCATCTCAAAGGCTTGCGTTCTTTTTCTTAAACTCTGCGTCATGTTCCACGATTCAGACATACAGACTGTACTGGCGGTAAAAGTCAGCGCAATATTTTGACTCACGATAATGACAAAGAGAATCTAAAATGCATTTGCAGTCATAAGCGGCATCGTTTGGAGTTAAAACACGGAATTAAATGATTTGAGAAAACATTTTTTTAGATAATCTAAAGTTTCTGTTGAAAGAATTTCAGTTTGTAATATCATTGAAAAAGTGGTGGAGCATGGCATACACTGTATGCCATGCTCCGATACCAATTATATCATAGCTCATGGTACTATAGCAACTAAGTGATGTCATCTAATCGTTATTCAAGGTACCCAGCGCCAAAAATGGTAATTCCTTAATTGCTATGGTAACTAATCTATGGCTTTATCTGACTTATTATTCGAGGAGATTGCGGTAAGAGTCAACGCAATATTGTGTATGCCATGCTCCCCTCGAATTATAAGTGAGACGCTACCTGAAATCGTACAATGGAAATGTGTGATTTTCCTAAACCTATTATTCATTATCAACGACGCATCAGTCGATGCTATGTACATGTAAAAAGCCTAGGTGGCCCTTTAAAAGGGAAAGGAATTTAGAGCGGTTCCACCCAGAGAAGAGGTCGAAATTTACAAAATAACATGAAAATAGTTGTGAAATATATACTGTATTTCATATATCAACCAATAAAGCTCACATTTAAAAACTATTTTAACAAGTGTGGCTAGCCCTCGATGCGCCAGAAAAGCAGTTTACTAATTTATACCTGGATATTAAAAAATAATAGTTTCATCCAATTATTTCATACTGTAAATTCAAATACTACAGAGCAAATAGTGCCGATCCACAGGAAGGGCTCATTATAAGCTACGAGTATCTCATCTGAATCTACGCTGTGAGCGAAATCATTTTTTTCTGGCGTTTTAAGGGTTAAAACAAATAAAACAAATCACAACCTTCAGGAGAATCAGTCGATGGTATTTGAATTGTAGTCATTGACCATTTATGCACAATGGAGGTACAGATTACTTTTTCCTTATCATTTTTCTTTGCTTTCGAGAGAATTACCCATTTTCTACTGTAAAGTGTGTAGACTCTGATCAGACGCCACATAACGGCGTCTGATCGAAGTCAACACACAGTTTGCCAATGCACCTCTCATTGACCACTAGGCATAAATTGGTTGGTATGGAATAGAATGATATCTGAACCTTTTAAGGATTTAGGGGAAGACAACCATTTCTCGTCGCCTTTTGACAGTTTTGTGAGTTCCTGTTTGCTTCTCTAGGCGCCAAAGGCCTCTCAAAGAGTGATTATTCTTAACGGGTAAGAGTTTGCATCTAGATGAGCATTGTCTCACTTTAGGAGTGTTTTTTTCTATTGAGAAGGGATGCAAAAATGCGAATAACAGAATTGCTTCCCCTGTATAGGTACACATGTAGCCATTCATCTTACATTGTATATATTCAACGACGATGAAAATAAATGGCGAAAGAGCGACTGAGTAGATACAGATCTAGACTGATTAGTCAGGTCGAACAAATACAAATCAAACTTTTCGGATAGGAGAAGTTTGATCTGGGTGTACAGTACTTGCTCAGAAAGGGAAGATACGGATTATACTTGCACTGTATATGCTGTATGCGCAATTTGATCTTCTTCTACACTATATACGAGCCGTGCCACGAGAAAACCAACAGATAGGTTGTGCGCCCTGCGCAGACTCAGATCAGCTTGGGCATCCGCCCAGTCCGATCAGAGTTTTCGCTGTCCCCATGGAGGTAGCTTAGACCCTTAGCTACCCTTCAAGCGCTTCGGAAAGATTCTGATCAGACTGGGTGGACACCCAGGCTGATCTGAGTCTACGTTTTGCGCACAGCCACTTTGTTGGTTTTCTCCTGCCGCGGCTCAATTATTATATTTTTGCAGACAGAGTAGATACAGGTCATACTTCTTCTGAAAGCAGCAGTTTGATCTGCTTCTAGTCTATCTGCACGTGTGCTTTTATTTCAGTATTTTGTGTGGCAGCAATCAGTTGTGAATGTAACGTAGATAACGGAGAGTCAAAGAACACAAAAGAAACATTGAAAGAAGCTAAGTAAAACGGTGGGCAGTTCACAAGTTTCGTTGGTGGAATGTCACAAGTATTTGAGCTCTGTGATATAAACATATGTCCTTTAGCATATGCTAAAGTCTCAGACTCAGATCACCCTGTAGGTCTATGTTACGGCATTTGGCATACAAAGCCTTCATGTAACAATGCTCAAATAAGCTTAAAAGTATTAACAATATTAGATATCGGCTGTTTCAATACTTTCACTGGCTGACGAGTTTTTCATTCGTAACGAAGATAACAGAAAACTGCTTCGTCGTCGTAGTAAACTGAAACAAAATATTTTCTTAAATCCTCGTTTGAAACCATGGCTCAGAAAATAGTAACATATTGGATTTACTGCTGAATTTCCCAGGCCCAGTAAAAGCACCACTGGATAAACATACACCATTATAGTTTCCATAGACTGACTGTCTCTATGATTTTCAACGTTAAAATCTATCCATAAATTTACACAATAATATGGTAACCAGCAAACACCAAAAATAGATACAATACAAATTAACATCTTTACAGTTCGTCTTCTTTGTCTTAATATCAAATTTGTTTTCTTGTACGTCTGCATTATCGCATTGTTGTTAAATAACACAGAGTTACCATGCCACAATGTATAACCAATTATTATATATGCTACTCCCATTAAAATGAATGGGCATACAAATAATATTGAAAATATAAATACATTATAAATATTTTTATCATCTATTGATTCCCATTTTTCTTCACATACTATGTTTTCAAATATCCCTGGTATACCGTATGATGTTACGGAAGTCACGTAGAGCAACGGAGAAAACGACCCAAGGGAGGCAACCCAAATAAACACAAGCAAGATTCTCACGTTTCTCTTTGAGAAGATTATTTTAGCTGTTAATGGCTTATAAATGGCAAAATAACGACTTATGCTAATCGCCAGTAAACTTAATACACTAACGCCGATGGCAGTACCTTGAACAAACGGCGTTAATTTACACATCACACTTCCATATATCCACTTCCGGTACACCGTATTTCCAAGCGTCAGTGGAACACAGATCAGTATTACAAGAATATCCCCAACAGTAAGGTTCACCAGAAAGACATTGGTAAGAGTTCTCATACTTTTAAATTTGATTATTACGACAATCACAAATATGTTGCCTAGCAACCCAACCAAGAACACAGTTGAATATAGTAGAATCAGAACAATGGACATTGGGCTAAAATCTAAATGTATTTCCTTCTGAATCTGATCTGAAAGAAGTCCGGACTCGAAATAGTACGCATAGAGTTGTGAGATGTCGTAAACGTCGCTGCCATTAAATTCACCAAAGTACATGTCGTAACTGCTCGACGAGTCGTTGATTTTAGCGCTGTGATACATGATGGATTTGTTAAACATCATATCTTCGTCAACTGAAATAAAAGATTAACATGCTTTAGTTGCAAACTTACTATATACGCGTTACGAGAATCATACTGCAGACAATTATATTGAGTTTGTTTAAATGGCATCTTTTACTGGTTACATTTTACCTGCATTTAACCCGGATAGTTACGTAGGAACACGTTCAGAAAGTCAACTCCGCCATTTATGTTTTATTTTTGCGATCCTTTTGGTGAATGGGTATCAAATTCTTTCCCATAAATGTTGACCCCCTTCGAAAAGTGGGACAGCAATGAAAATTACAGAGTTATTTTTTCCTTGAAAGTGTATCTATTCATCTTCACACGTTATAATTACTTACTTTGATCAAGTCAAGTAAATTCAGACAGCAGATAAATGCGGACAGTGACACTGTTTCCTGTTTGGAAGTAAAACAAAATTAACTGGACAAACAGCGAAAATACTGATGAGACGGCTCATCTTGATTTTCACTGTTGCAATGGTATGTCCGAATTTAACCGCTGCCCGAAGTTACCAGATTCGACCCTAGTTTGTCGTGAAAGTAGAACCGATAGCGCAGTTTGAAGGTATTTGAAATAGTACATATAACTCATTTATTTTACCTCCTTCCCGTCCGACGTCAAATAAATAAATAAATAAGTTTACTGATACCTATATGTTGAGATATATAAACCGAGTTTCTTAGAAATTTATACATGCTCATTTTTTCTGTCTAGAATGGTAAATAAACAGTGCGAACAATGATCAAGCTGCTTCTTAAATGTATACTTTATATGGGATGAAAAGCATGCACATAAATGAAAAAAAAGTCAATTTACTGTTACTTATAGCACGATCCCAGTTACCCAAATATTAAGCATGAGATACACAGTGCCGTGAGATATCCAGTATCATGGTTCGTCCGCCCGTAAGGTCGATAATACACTCGCTATAGCTCGTGGATTATCTCTCCGCGCAGGCGGGCGAACCATGCTCTATCTAACATTTGTAACTTTGTTTATCATATTATGACATCGCATCTGAGATTGTAATAAATAATCAACTATGCAATGCAAAAGCTTCTCACACTTTTTCAACAAAAAAATATTGGCATATTTGAGATATAAACGTTTGAAATTTTAACGTCTCGTTAACTAACGATGTCGTTAGTTTTGAACAACCGGGCCCAGGCGTATCAATTTAATTGTTAAAAATCCCTTTCCGGGATATATTTGTAATATTATCATAAACTTGCCAAATGCATATGGCTAAAACCCCTTTTACATCAATGTTAAATGGATAGAACAAATTCGAATTTACTCATGTTATTAATATAATCAAAATCAAGAAACTCCCTTTGGGTGCCAGGAGAATTCGTTCCCTTGAGCTTCTTGTGGAAACCCGTTTTGAGGATTTTGCAAAAAAAAAAAATAGAATAAAAAAATCAAATTATTATGATAAAATCTAACAATTCAGAGAGTTAATTTATAAGAAAGCAATATACTACCATTTGTTGTTCAAATCCATAAAAGTTATTATGCAGATTATCTGATAGTAAATCTTCCTAAGTCCTTTTATCAATGATATATCCAGAACGCTTAGCTAAGCAAACGGAATCAGAAAATATTTACGAAACTGATAAAGCCACACTATATATCGGAAAACGTTGCTGCTGAATGTTTCATTTTCGCTCCCACAGACAGAATATAGCAGAATTGAAGATATTGGCAATTTAAAAGATTGAGTGTCTGTGGGCACATATGGTCATTGATGCAATCAGTGTCTGAAATATGTTTTATTATCGAAAGGAGGAGAGAAAAAGAAAAAGACCTATACATGAATAAAACTATCAGGTGTTAAAAATATACCATTATATAAAATGTTGACAATGCCTGTGTAGACTATGGTGTTAATTAGGAATACATATCATAAAAGCGAATAATAATAATAATGATCGTAAACTGTTTATGGCTTAATCGCCGCTTTCTGCCACTAATACACTCACGCACGCACGCAAATATCAAATCTTTGGAATATTATTGTTGTTCTATTTCTATTCTCGTAACGACGTTCTCTCTGCACCTCAGCAGTGAGAAACCATGGCCGCAGTAACGGGGCGCCGCTCGTCGTCGGTAAAATGCCGCAACATAGGGTCATCTTCTTGGAATGCCACAGGTGTCTTCTGTTTTCAACAACGGCCCTTGTTATGATCACACCGTAGACACGTGTTCGCCACCAGACGAGGCTAATGTTTTCCGAGTTCCGAGGGAGACTACAAAATATTTAATTTAGCTCCTCAATTTATAATCTTCACTGCAGCTGCCCGATGATTGCACCGTGTGGCGGCCATAAAAAGTCCACCACCCCTCACACACACACCTCCTGTACGTCACTATAGTGCAAATCTGATACTTTCTTTGTTTTGCCAGATGAGGTTTTGATTTGTTAAACCGGAACAGTTGTTTTCGGTACTGTGTTTTAATTGGTGCAAACGATCCGTTTTGGGGTCAGTTATTGGGATTTGTTTCCCTACATATATCTTAGCTAGAATCTATCAAATGAATCTACCCAAACCTGACAGATTATATAATTGGGAATGGCAGTGCCAATCAGTTTTTGTAAAGTTTTGGGACGCTGTCCTTATTTTCTAGAGAAATAACGGCATCGCATCTGTACGTGCAAGAAGTGGAGCGGCGAGGGATAGCAGTTTATGTTAATCAATCAAAAAATAAATAAATCAATTAATAAATAAACATATTCTACATAATTATTCCGCAAAATATGAATTCTTATTCAGATAAAGGTAGTCATTCGAGCTGTTTTAGCTGCTCGTTGTGTATCTTTATCGACGACGAAATATTGGTTTATAAAAAATTCCATTATACAAACATACACAAAAAAAAACGTTTCGAATTTTCAATTCACGGTTCCGAAAACACAGCCTACTCAAAGAAATACATCACTCCATTAACTGTAAGATAAAACCACGGACTTATGTGAGACATTGAATACGTGCGGTTTTGTTTGTGAGAGTATGTCACGTGCCAAGTGGTCATTGCACTGGCCAGTTTACACTATCAGGTTGCTTTTGAGTGACATGCTGGGTGTGACTTAGGATTGTGTATTATCTTTAATGCGCAATTTATCTGTAGATCCTAGAGATTACGTTACACAAATAATTGATATAAATGCATATGAACTGCGTTTCTTAGACGTTCAGAAATCAAGAGCTAATGGATTGGTCATTAAACTAAAATAACTTTAATCCTTTCAGGATTTTATTTCATCTTTTTCGCCCTGTTTCTATAGTTGAGCCGCGACACGAGGAAACCAACAAAAGGGCGTGTGCGCCCAATGAAGACAGATCAGCCTGGGCATCCGCTCAGTCAGATCAGTCTTCGATGTGCGATAACAATATAGCTTAGGGTCTAAGCTACAATGTAGCTCCATGCGAACAGTAAAGACTGATCAAACTGGGCGGATGCCCAGGCTGATCTGAGTCTTTGCTTGGCGCACATGCCACTGTTTGTTTTCTCGTATCGCGGCTTATATATAATTGTCACGATGTGGATATTTCATAACCATTTATGGTCATAAAACGTATTACACTCAGAGAACTCGTAAACGGTAAGCCTGTATTTCGCCATTTGTCATGGAGACGGCGTACCAGCAGAACAAAACCAATCATGTTAACTTTGGTATCAGTGACTTATATAACAAATTAGGGTCAGAACATCTAGATTCAAGTCTGCGTGACACTAGAAGGTACATAAGTGGAAAAGCATTTAAAATTTCAGGCCAACACTATTCTGGTACGTCGATTTATAGAAGACTATAAGACTTAGTATCTTTCATGGGTATGAGGTGTGGATAAAAAATCCGTGATAGATACTTTTTCTTGCACACCACGTTTTGTATTATCTTTAGAACTTGTTTAAATGCGCAATTTTAGTGCCTCAGAGGCTTCTATTTGATTTTAAAAGAAGGCGCCGTTTTCAACGACCGCCATTCGGTTCTTTACGTCATGTCTGGCATGCATAAACTGACGTCATTTTGCCGTTTTCGTGACGCAATCATCTATAAAGTTTCCTTTTAAAAGGAAAGGCTAGTCAAGTTAGCGCTCATGTAGTTCAATGTTTGTGGTATTTTGTGGTTTATGGTTTGTGGTCTTGAGAGATGGTATCTTACTTGGAGACACTTTCTTCATTTAAAAACGTCCACAACTGTAGTAACAATGAGGTTACGCTACATTCTGGTTGTTCTGACAATCATATGATAACCTTCAGTGAAAAGGTCAATTTTGTATTACTGCTATTGAAAAATATTTCATAAAAGCATTTAGAAATAAGGATTTTCGTATTCTGTTATGTATTGTTATATAAGAAATTGTAGGACATTAGAAGATTTACTGGGAGTCTCGTCCTGTTTTTTTTTTTTTTTGTGAACTAAGAAGAACTGTGTTTGTGCTTTGGAGCAAATGGACTACACATAACTGGTGAAGTGTAATGAAAATAGTCCAAAGGGTATTGGTTTAAATATATTTTATTTCCAAAACTGCATGCACATTACAACATACATGTATAAACAAGATAGTTACACTAAGAAATAGGATCAGAACGAAAGCTGATAGCTTATATAGCTCTTCTCCTGAACATGAATAAACTGTGCACTATCAGGCAGAAGGTAAAACGGTCTGTGCAAAATGAATATACTTCTCTGGTCATGTACTACTTAAATTTTAGACAAAACATGAATTTACAAGAGACACATAAGAGAAAAAATCTTTAGAAGTCTGTAGATGGATTTGTGTTCGCAATGAAGAAGGTTCATCAACCGGTAATGTATCTAAGTCTAAGTAAAACATAACATACTGGCTAAGTAAATGTCCGGTTGACGAGCATTAATTCATTGCAAACACTTTGACAAAAATAATAAAATAGATTACATAAAGAAGAAATAATAATAATAAAAAAACATCCACTAAATAAAAAAGGAAACAAGAAAAAAGAAAAAAAAAACTCATTGTCTGTGGGAAAAGAGAGATGGGGCGCTGGTTGCAAGGGGCACTCATATTTCTGGCAACTGACAATCACTAAGAGCAAGTCGCATGTGTTTAAGCACGTGATGATGATAATTCAAAAACGATGCGTGTCTATAATGTATTTATGTACCTTTAAAATAATGATATTATTTATTTCTGGTGAGAGAGTTAAATCACCGGTCAATAGCAGTTTAAGAGAGGGGATAGCGTATGGAGAAACCGTAGTCATCAGTTCTCTTCGTTGCACTTCAAAATGTCTACAGTGAAAGAAAAAGTGTTGCGCATTCTCAATACTGCCGCAACTACACAAAGGTGATTCCAAAGGGTATTCAAGTTACAGAGTGGACAACAAAATGTTAAAGGAAAACACTCACTAAAATGCATGTTGGACTCAAATTGTAGATTCTAATAAAACATAAAATTTGCCTAAATTTTATGAAAATCAGACTGAAATGAAGAAAGATATGGCAGTTTAAAGGTATTAAAATGTTGAGCTGGGAACCAGCAAATCTGTGAGTTAATGATGTCATAAACTCACAGTCAAAAATAAAAATCCCAAATAAATTAAGTTTGAAACAAACTGTAGATAAATGAAATGCATAAATATGTATTTTACTTCATAAAGAAATGATCAAAACTAAATAATACTCTAAGAGTACGCAATTTATGCTCTTATCCTAGATTTACATATTTATCACGTGACATGAACATCCAAAATGATGGCCTCCAAGACCGCCATTTTGAATTTTCAAAATCTTCATATCTTTCTTATTTTAAGTCAGATTTTCATGAAATTTTCACCAAATTTGATTGCTAATCAAGACCTATAATTTGAAGACTGTTCATATTTAAGTGAGTGTTTTCCTTTAATGGGCGTACCGACATACGGACAGAGACAGATGGACGGGAATTTGATTGCTATATTCCCTGAGCCGTTCGGTTAGGACAAAGTTATGTTCATTATTAGATCGTCAAGTCTTGATGTTGAAAAAATACATCTTACATTGGAAAAGTTCTTTTACAAGTCCCTCACACATAAGATGATATATGGTTCATGACTGCTGATATGAGAAGGAAATAGTGGAAGTAGTTCGTCCTACTAGCCTCATTTGTGACAGATTGGTAGGAAAAAAATCTTACCGTCCGCAACAATGGCTATTATTAAAAGGGGAAACAACTTTAATGACTGTTTGTTTTATTGTTTCTGTTGAAGAAAAGCTGACTACCACTGAGAGGAGGTTATAATGAAAATGATAGTTCCTTCCCAAACAGTTGCCATAGATCGTCTGCAAATATTCAGCTTATTCCTTTTAGTATATTGTCATCACTGAGTTCAGTTATAAGTACTGGTTAAGCCTGTGGTATGTTGTTGTTGTGTTATTGTTTTACGTGCACGGTAAACAGCTACAAGGACGGTCAGTTAATTTAACTACAATATTCCTTGGAAGACTTAGCCACCCTAAGCGCTCAACTATTACTAAGTGCACTAACTTTCGCCAGTAACTGACAGCTGCCCTTCTTGACTCAGAGGAAGCGGAAACGAGAGTAAGTGGCCGGACTGAATATCAAACCCGGGACCTTTGTTTTTTAGTTAGACGCACCACCGACTGCACTATGCGGCCCAGCAAGTCTGCGGTATAGAGTATAACTGGTAATTGGTAATGATTACAAGTCAATGTATTTTTTTTGCTTCCATAGGATGTTTGTTTTCAGAATCTAGCGTGTTGTCCTTGGTCATCACATATTTTGTCATTATATAGGGATTTAATGCAAAAGAAAAAAGAAGTCTTCTATATTTTAGTAGTAATTATTTAGTTGTTGTTTTATTGTCCACGATAAACAGCTATGATCATGTCGGGACTGTCTGTTACCCTAACCACACTATTCCTGGGCAGGCTTAGACCTCCTAAGCGGTTAACCAGTACTAAGTGCACATACTTTCACCAGTAACTGACAACTGCCCTTCTAGAATCAGCGAAAGGAAAAACGAAAGTATGTGGCCGGACCGAGTGTCGAACCCGGGACCTCTGGCTTTTGTGTCAAAACGCGCTACCGATTGCGCTACGCTGCCTTGACCCTCTAAATTTTAGCAACTTTTATTCAAAAAGGAAGGTGACTGTTTAAATTGCATAGGCCTAGAAAAGGATGATTTGATGGCACCTGTAAGATACTGATATTTTCCCACACATGTTGTGTTTCCTGAATTGAATTTTTTCAATAAGACACTTACATTAAACTGAATAACATTGTACGTTTATGAAAAAATAAGAAACTGAATTTCAATGCACGCTTATGAAAAAATAAGAAATAGTATCTAGTAAATACGATCAAACACCTTGTCTGTAAAACCAGTAAATGCTTTTAAATAAGGCCTTTGGCACAGACCCTGATCAGACTGTTCCAACCAGTAGTCTAATTTGGATATGCACTCTACACTGTTTCTACAGGCATAACAACTATTGTTGAAATATTTCAGTCCAAGTTTACAAACTCCAAGAGTCCAAAGTCCAGGTTTTACAAAGTCTGAAATCCAGGTTTTACACAGCCCAAAGTCTGGAGTCCAAAGTCCAAGTCCAGTCCATATTTTACATAATGCCCGCGAATTGCGCATGTTGTTATTTGACCTTATTTGACAGTGTACAATCAAGAAATATTCAAACACACCGGATAAAATACATAAAAAATAATAATAACTCATGTTTTCAGTAAGGCAAAAGATGCTAGACATGTTCGATTATTTGGTGTGCCAGATTGTGGCGTGTCGTTATGTTTCGATGCTTAGGTAAAAGAAACAGTCAAACGAAGTTGCGCCCCGTAGACGCTCTCCATATATTGGTTCTCCACTTGCAATTATGAACCATTCTCGAAGCTGGGAACAAATCAGCGTCTTCCGCTGGAGTGCGCATGACAGGAAGTCATAACCTGTCTGAATATATGGCTCGCCGCCGAAGCGGCAAGCCAAAAACACCAACGCCACTTGACGACGCAGATACGTGACCTCATTACAACCAATGCATTTAATGCTCGTGATTTTTATCCAGTCCTTGGTGAGATATAACATGGGTGAGATAAGATTTGTAGGTACAGGGGACGCACGCGGATATCCTTATCCGGTGTGCAAGAAAAGATTTGTAGGTACAGGGGAAGCACGCGGATATCTTTATCTGGTGTGCAAGAAAAAACTTGTACATGAGAGAATCCGTTGCCTAAGGCTTTAAGTACGATATGTACATAAACCGAAACTGTTGTTTCCAGTAGTGTGTCTTCATAATTTCTGGGGTCAGTTATCATGGTTATTGGGATTTATTTCCCCACATATAACTTATCCGAACCGTAGCTCTAGAATCTGTCAAACGAATCTGTCCAAACAAGTATGACATGTACATGTAAACAATGCACGTTACTTGGCGTTATGCTTCCTCTGTTTAGTTTGTGACGTTGTATACGCCCATTATCAACATTTCGGTTGCTACAGTAACCAAGCCAATTAAGTTGAGGCCTAACCCCACGTATCTGTTTACGAAATTCCAGGTGCAAACACCCAGTAGCGGTTGTAGGGTAAAATCTCGAATAAACCATCACTTTTGACGCTTGATTGGTAAGAAATTTCTCAGCTTGATAAAACTTGCTGTTTGATGAAGATGTAGCTCCTTAATATATATCAACATTTTTCAGTTTTCTCAGCATTATAATGAAATTCTCATAATCATTATATTGTAGTGTTTCTGAAATTTATGTGAGCATGAAGTCTTGACAGTACAATCCCAGGGTTTCTTTTTTTCTTTTTGGTAACATTCAGCCTATTAATTTGCCACTTATTTAGAAGCTGTAGTTCAACGATGATGAATATTGGATAAAAGCGGATTTAACTGATCAATTTGAATCCCACAACTATGACTATTTGTTGTTTTACATATTTCATGGAATCGGAAGTTCGTACATGTAAAATTTTAGGAAACTTTACCCATATATGCCCAGTGGACAGTTCTTTCTTTATCAACTAGATGAGTCCAAATGTCAACTAGAGGATTATTTTCATCATTTTTCTTTATATTGTTTTAAGGAGAAATATCCATTTGGGTTATGGAAACAGTTTAGCCCCTGGTCTGACGCCGTGTTTAGCGGGGCCTGATCTAGGTCTGCACTGTTTGCCAATGTCCCTTTTATGGATAAAATGGTAAATTTACTCGGTGAACAAACTTAGGACAATTCCTTGAAAGAGCGGTAAGCAAAACAAAAATTCCGCTGAATGGGCCGTTTCGCCTGTCAGCGCATTGTCACAAAACTAAGAGCTAAAACTGAAAACTAGACAAAAGTTTACACTGCAGACGCCGACAACGACGACGGCGATACCAGGAAAGAATACATATGCATCGCTTCTGCTTGTCGCAGACAGAACAAAAACTTTCTCAGCCTTATAACATGAGGTCATGTCCGTCTTGTCAAATCAATTATTATCCCATCATAGCTTAAAGCCGTAAGCCCAACACCCATCAATAAAACAATAGCTGGACTATCCAGATACGGACTGAAATAGACAGTTGGACTATTTTAAGCCATGTCTAGAATCTTGTTGCTGTTATAATTGACATGACAGGCCCAGACGTCAGAGATGTCTTGTTCTATAATGTTTATGGCAGGCTTGGCTGACTGTGAACTTCTCAGAACACCAACAAGCCACTTAAATATATTGTCAATTCATTATATCGCAACGGAAGTCATTTAACGCATAAAGCGCAAAAATGAAAATAATTGAATTCGCAAACAGCGTAGATCCAGATGAGGCGGCTCATCATGAGCCGCCTCATCAGGATCAACGCTGTTTGCACTCTATTCTTTGAATTTCAAAATTATATAACTTAGACGAAACATTGGTGAAATTTTGCAGTCGAAAACTTTCTCGTCTGCTTTTTTGACGCTTTAAAGGTTAAGTTCGTAAAAGATCCGATACCAAACGAGCCAGATGATTCAAATCCAATCTTGTTAATTAGTCCGGGGGCATATGTCGTAAAATAGGGGTCCCGTGAACATGAATGTTAATTTCATGCCCTTATCATAGTCACTTAGGACAGTCTTTTAGAAGTTGAAAAATGGTTGTTGCCATTTTTTCTTTCATCATTTTACCTAGCAAATGGCCAAAGTAGTGGGTGGGGTAACATTGGCCCAATACAACACCCAATGGTAACAAATGAGTTGTAAAAAGTGTTTTATGTCATAAATATGTCTTTTTGAATATTCTACGACATAAAACGCAAAAAGTAGTCTTTAAATATTGGTCAGCTGTTATGATATATTTGTAACGTATATAACTGTGACCAAAATTCAAATGAACTATGAGAATTATACTAAATCGGTGTAATGAAGTCAATACATGTGGTCCTTAATGAGCATATGATATCTCTTGTCTTTGAATCGTGCTCCTCTTACCTTTGAAATAATTTCTCATATACTTTGAATCAGTTAGGTTGCAGTTAGCAGTGGCAATATCAATCGAAGACAGAATGTAACATATTTAATAAGAATTCCCAAAACACTAGTAAGAAGAGCTAACAGCCGTTGAAGTATGTATTATGTTTTAAGATAAAAAGTGTACTAGTAAGCATGAAAAACGCCATTCTTATGTTCACTCTACTAAAATAGCATTGGTGTTTCATTTAAAAGGCATCGTAACAGTAACATTACGTTACATAACTGTCCGAGGGATAATAAGCCAGGGTCATGTGCAATACAAATGGGGCACTGCAGGCGTATCTGTTAATTTTATGCCTTTATCATAGTTATCACGAGCAGGATCTTTGAAGCCCAAAAATCGTTGTTGCCACATTATATTTCTGTGTTTTACCTAGAAACTGGTCAACGTACAGGGTGGGGTAACATTAGCCTTTACAGCAGCCGGTTGTTATATATGAAGTGTAGGGAGCAAATAAATTTATAAACATGAATTTTTTAAATATCTTAATATATATAAAAAAACTGAACTATTTTAAAAAGATGACTCATCCATCACGCAAGACCTGTAACGTATATCACAATAACTAAAATAAATAATAAAATAAAAAACCATGAGCTGAATGAATCACTTGTATGAAATAAGGATGTGTTGTTTTTAATAAAGATACCCTGTCTCATCTGATTGAATCATACCCATCTTTGAAAGAACTGCTTGTATATTTTGAATTAGTTAGGTAGCAGTTAGCAGTGGCATTGACAGATTAAGAGAAAATGCAACTTTTTCCTTAAGAATCTCCCTTAAATTGACAAAAATTGCTTACTGTAGATGGTGTAGCCCTTCAGTGTTATATGTTATGTCTTAAGTTAGCAGATGTACATCAAACCGTGAAGAAACACTAAATTATATGTCTTTAATCTATAATTATATGGGGTTGTCTTGTACTTGAAAGGCAATGTAACATTACGTTACATGTTTGTAATCTATCAGGGATTGTTTATTATTATTATTATTATTGAGAAAGCTGTTTTCGAAGGCTTCATTCTCAGATGTCAGAGAACATTTAACTTACCACTACTAAGATGGCAAAGTTCGCTATTTAATTCACACAAGAACTCATCAGGACACATATAAATCTTTACATCTGAAGCATGTAGAGCTTTCTTAACATTTAATCTGACTTGTAGCATCATCACAAAACCCATCATTTAAAATTTCATGCGACCAGGAAATTATGTATATTTAAGTTGATATTAGACATAAGTGATTTATATCTTGGTTTAGAACTGTCACAGAGGTGATACCTATTTCCCTACCTGTGCTGTCGACCGAACCAATCAGACAACTTGCACGCAATAGAGCCTGTCAACTAAGGCAACTGACAGAAGTATCGGCTCAAGTGACTGTTAATAATACCCTTATTGCTATGATGTCCATTTTATTCTCATTCAACAGCCCTTTGCACAGTACTACCTCAAAAGGAAGATTGTGTTAATCCCACTATTACAACTTACAGGCTATATTTGTAAACAACGTTACCCGTTTGTACTGCTCCCATCGGTTACACTGCTACATATTATTATCACTGTGACAATAAAAAACTATGTTTTTTTATGAAACACAGAGTGTCTTATTATCGGTCTGCGCCCGACATGTATCGCTCAGTGTAACATTACAAATTTTTTGTTGGTCATGTAATACTCTACACCCCTGTCTGTGTTCGGATACATTATCACACACAGGTAAATGTAACAAAAGTCTAATTTAACTTTGATCATTAAACTTTTATTATGTATACTTCTTCAGTTGTTGTATTGATATTTCTGGCGTCATTCATTCAGAATATCAGTAAAATTTAATAAATACTAAGTTTATTTCCGTGATTATTGCTAAGCTGCAATATGGTAATATGATCAATGTCAATGAAATCATTTGAAAATCAAGAATTAAGGTTATTTACATGATATCTACAGTATGCATCACATGTATTATTTCCTATTTGCTATTCATAACTAATATACCACTTTTTGAGTATATAAGATATGAGAATTATAAACTACTCAGTAACTGGTTGTTTTTGTTACTGATTCCGTTTTCCTTCTCTTTGTTTTGTTATCGTGCTGAAAAGTAAAATTATGGTTCGATAGATTATTAGGAAAATCTGGGATTCGCCAAGATATAACAGAACAGCAATATTCCACATCAAAATACTTTGTCATCTTTACTTGCCGTCTCGATATGTGGCTTAGAACTCTGTTGAACTCTGTCCCTTAAAAATAAACTAACTGTTAAATCAAAAGTAAGCATAGGTTCCATGCTGAATCAATTCTTTTAAGAGACTGTTGTATATAACCATACTAGTACCAAAAAAATGGGAAAAAATAGCATGGAAGCAAAGATAATCTTAAAAAGAGTATATGTATACATGTATTTTTAATTGCTGTGATAGCCCGTGAAACAACTTTCTGTTATTCTTTTCCTTCTACTTATAATAATTGTGTGTGACATTGTATTCTTAAGCTCACAACTAGTACATTACCGTTGTGAACTATAACCGTAGACCAGATATAACTATGTAATAAACTACCTGCAACGTTTTAACCCGGGGTTAGTTTCGTTTCTCGACTTAAGCTGAACAATAATGCTCCCCTTGGTCACGTAAAATACGTGAAAGTCTTACGAACCTAAGTATTCTCTGTCAGCAAATGTTAGCGTTAGCTTTGTAAGGTAACAGTGGGGCTTCACTCTTCAAGGGTCAGGTTATACTTTCTGTTTTAGATTCTTACAACTTGTATGTTAAATGTACCAGATATTTTCAATAATATATTGAATTTCTGATTGCTGGTAATGTTTGACTTACCATGACCAGGAACTTCGCCGATCAGGTTTCAACTTCCTCAAACTGACTACATCACTTTATTTGGCACTTTTATACAAATCAAATGCTTCTTTATGATTGCAGATTTTTTCTTTAAAGTAATAAGTCTAATTTAGCAGTTTTTGCTTTATATACAAAGATGACACGTATGTTACTGCATCAATAATTTGAGTAGCTGGGCAATAGCATAAAACGACAACAAAAACAAAACATCGTTTGGTTTATGCTGTAACAAATAAGCAAACAGCAAAATCTGGTGTGCCTGTTCTGAATCTGTCAAGTCTTATACTGGTACCCTCGAATTCCGGTGTATTTAAAATTCAACAGCTTAGAAATATTTTTTCTGAAATTTAAACATGTAACAATTTTTGGGTATAACCAATTTAACTTTTATACTTCCAAATAATAATACAACAGTGGTTCTCCGGGCTGGCTCAGGGATAAATATTCAGTTCAAAGTAGGTCAGGTCAGAGTTCAAAACGTACATAGATTTCCCCTCAAATTTCGGTGTATATGTAAACATTGATAAAAGCAAAAATGTCTGGGATTATTTGGCAGTCTGACACTGATAAACAAATTGGGATAGAAGTCATCTACAGAAAAGAGGAGTTGGATTTTGACAATAAAGAAGAGACTTGGTCAGGAAATTTACCTTTATCCATTATCTATTAGAAAAAAAGGTATTTTTGTGAAATTTCATTTGAAAATACATGATCATAATCATTTTGATGCTGCAATATTTGTTTCTGGTATGTATCCATGTTCTTGGATAGAAGTATGAACATATTTTTTGAAAAATCTTATGCATGCTTAGGATAAATTGTCATTGGAACAATCTAATATAACACCGGTATGAAAATGGCGGGAAATTGTGGGACTACGTTTCACCTTATTACATGTAAATTAGGCAGTCACGTGACTTAGAAATGTCGTTTCTGACGTCATTAAATATTGTCTGCAGACAAACAGACTGTTATGCAGGTAGAATTTCCTTTCTTTGGCCTATTTATTTGGAATTTTATGACATTTTATGCTGAAAAAGATGAATGAAAAATTTGAACCCCAACAACTAATAAGCTGCTAATTTCTATAAATGGCACCTGAAACAGATTATCCGGCCTAATTTTTAGCTGTAGTAAGTGGTGATCCGGCCTAATTTTTAGCTGTAGTAAGTGGTGACCTACTTCAACTAAAATAGTTGACCAAAGCTTCTCGTAAGCTGAGAAATTACGAGATGTCAACATTGCACCGAAATTCGAGTTGCACCGGAATTCAAGTGTACGAGTATATTTATTACGGTTTGAAATATTCTTAGTTTCGTTCGTATAAAACATACCTCATGAAGTCCTTAAAACCACTTGGTAATAAGACTGGTAGCTCCAAATAAACAGTATTCCATAAGAACTACCAGAATAATATTTTCATAAATGTTCTGTGAGAGATAATGACGTAATACTGGAAGTTGTATTATAATGGACTATGTTATGAATTAAAGTTATTTACGTTACTACTTGTGGTAGTTAATGATGAAAAAACAAACTTAGCTGTATTTTCTAATACTTACGGATGATTCTACAGAAACAAAAAACAAGAATAAAATAAAACATACGGAGCTACCTAGACATTACATGATTTTAACACAAATACATATATGTAACGTATATTATCGATCGTTACGGCCAAAGAGTCATTAGAAAAAATGGCAACATGTGTTTTTCCATTGTGTACCCACCACTGATGAAGTTGATATATGTTGCCAAAAATTAACACGAATGTTCACGGGAACGACATATGCCCCCGGACTAAATGCTGTGACGATATAGACAACTACAAGATACTTACGCTAGGGCGGGCAGTGGAGGAGGTAACTTGCTACGATTGGTTATAAGTATGACTCAGCCCTATACGTGAATGGATATCCTTTTCAGAGAAGCAACTCCACCATTTTCAGGTGGTGGTCGGGTCGAGCGATGGTGCTGGGTACATGTATAACTTTCGGTGCGAGGGGCGCCTTATTAATTTGGAAAACAGTAGGTTAAGGGCCTAATGCGCTTGCAGTATGTACGGGTGAGGAGTGTTTGAAAACAAATTTACTGTTGTCGATAGTAGCTCTTTTGTTTTCTCCCTCTCTCTGGGAGACGGCTCGAAAAAGACTGTAATATTGTCTCAAAGAGCTATTAAACCCATAACAATCAACCAACTAATGCAATTTTCACTCCTGTCTACCTTCTAAATTGGGTTCTGAAAGTCCTAAAGGGATGAATTTGATCCTGGAGGAGCAGACCCTATTTTTGAAGACTTGTTACAATTGCCTTTGAGTATGACTCAGCCCTACACGTGAATTTGCATACTTTCCAGAGAAGAACTCAGCCATTTTCACTTCTGTCTACCATCCAAATAAGGCCAAAGGTTTGAAGGAACGAATTTTCTCTTAAAGGAGAAGACCCTATTTTTGAAGGGCTACGTAGCCCCGGGAAGCAACCCTTAATACACGAAAAACGTTCTGCTTCGTAAAATGTAAAATTCCATACAATAAAATACATTGTACGTTACAAAGGTATCAAAAAATGAATGTCTACCTGTTGGATATGTTTAAATTATAGAAATAAACGCATATTTTCACGTTCAAGTATACCCTGCGTTCCTTTTCTACTAATGTAAGTAGTAATTCTCGTGCATCTAAACTGTTTTATTAAATATTTTTATTTATTTTTTAGTGTTTTTTTTGTTGTTGTTGTTATCACCTGTTATGTTAGAAGTAGACTTTAAGTAGGACGTGTAAGAAATTCCAGTTTGAATGCTGTAGGCCATATAAGGCTTCAAATAATAACTTTGTCTTTTACAGACATTATATTAGTTATCTATAGAAGCTCATTTTACCAGCAGATGGAAAAATCTTAGGTTACACAAATTAATAACTTCAAACCAGATGACTTGTGCCATTTTTGTCTTTACCTCAGCTCTTTTGAAGAATCGAAAACTGGTAGATCTATAAGTTATTTTAAGATAAAATGTGTTATCCTTACAAGGTCTTGTTGCTTTTTTTACGTGCTCTTTTTATTAATGCCTGATAAACGTGTATGACAACACCACCATGTAGTTCCAAAATGCTTTCAAAGGGAGACAACTTTTGTGGCTTCCTGTTTGGTTCCCTGGAAGACGATACTCTGCCTAAAAGGGGGTCTATTCTTAAAGGAGCAAATCCATCCCTTTACGAGCAGACCCGCCACTGAGAAGGAGGGCAAAATCAAAATGGCGATGTTGCTTTCCCTTACAGTATATCCTTTCACCTTAAGTCTGTAGGTGGATATCTGATGACCATTAATGACCATAGATTCAATTACACTTTGCAAACCCTTTTATAACTAGTGTCTGTGCGTACATAGAAAAGTAGTTTGATGTAAGGGCAATGACCAGGAAATAACAAATCAAATTACGCCACCATCCCGGAAGAAAATACACAAAGCAGCAATACAACCAGTAAGACAATACAAAAAAACATTTTTTCCCGGGTAGGTGGTCATAAAGCTAACTTAAACCTACTGTGATTTTATTTTGTACACAAAAATTGAAATGTGTTCCCTTTTACCTATTATCTTTATAGACCAGAACACAGAGTTAAAATCGATCCTTAAAGTTAAGGTTTGAAATTTCATGGTCGTGTTTTATACTTTTACATTGAAATTAAAATTCTGTAAACAGAGTTAAAATCGATCCTTAAAGTTAAGGTTTGAAATTTCATGGTCGTGTTTTATACTTTTACATTGAAATTAAAATTCTGTAAACCCTTTTGGGGTGTACTCAATAATAAACACAAAATTATGTTGAAAATTACTTATTGAACGCTAGTTTTCACGACACAAAATTAACTCCCTTAAAGTTAAGGTGACCTTAATTTTAAGAAATGGTTGTAGTCCTGGGCCCAGAAAAGGATTGCAATTGCGATGTACCGTAACAATTAAATGTATTGCGACAGATAGATCTGAGTAAACAGTGCAGACGAAGATTAGACTGTTCCAAAACGAGGAGTCTGATAAGGGTCTACACTGTTTGCTATTCCATCTGCAATGTTTGGACACATTACTGCATTGCAAAACCAAGATGCCCAAATTTCATATCGATAAATATCTTTAATGTCCCAATATTTAGCATTTCATGGTGCAACCTAACTGGATGTGGACGAATAAAACAGACCGACCGTTACCAGTCATAATGAAAATACATGTAGAAATAAACTGACATCTTATCTGATACCCTTAATTGTGCACTCACTGTTTTTCTTTTCTTTTCTTTTTTTTTTTTTTTTTTTTTCGTAAAACTTTCTGGATTTATGATCACTGACTTTTCAGATCTTTATTTACAGCCGTTGTTTATTCCTTGCTTTGCATAATCTGTTTTCCGAGGTCCTATGTATATAATTGCAAAAATAGAATAGTTTATATTGTACAGGATATTAAAAAGACAAAAGGCTTCCTCGTATTTTCATCTACGTGAGATTTTTTCTCATATTTGTTTCATGAAATAAACATTATTTCTAATGACGTAAAATCTTAGCAATTTTTCGATATCAGATAGTCGCATAGAATTAAACTATCTCCGCACATGTGTTAATTTTCTAGCTTTCTTTTACACTCTATTTAGATTAAGGCGCTCTGCGTTAATCTATATATCTTAAAGGATTACATCCTGTGCCATCCGGCAAATGCTAATGCTACCGGTTTGATACTGTAAATGGACAGAGTTACTTTGCAGTTATTGCTTTACTGATGACAATTTATTGTAGTGGCCAAGGCTATCATTCACTGAGTTGATAAGACTTCAGTCATTTACCAGGTTAATTCATTCAAAGAAGCAGCAACGATAAGTTAGTGGAATTTTATGACCTACACCCAGCAGGCACACAAGTTTGAATCAACCTTGAATCAACCTTGATTCAACGTGACGTTGAACCAAGGTTGATTGAAGGTTGATTCAACCCTGTGTGCCCAGTGAGCCTCGAGAGCAGCAACAAATCAGATCAGTTATTGGAATTTTATGACCTACTGGAGATGTTTACTCTTTGGTGTCTAGAGAAATACTGAGAAATGCAACCGGTGTATTGAGATAACTTTCTTATTGGCCTTTTATAGTAAATTTAGCTTTTTAGATCATGTTGCCACTGTAGGGTTTAAAACTTAAAGCAGGATAAACTTTCATAGTGTCATGCCTACTCTTGGTCACAGTGTCATGCCTACTCTTGGTCACAGTGTCAAAACCCAGTCAGTCAATGAAACACACAAAATTATCAGTTAGTTTGGTAATTCTGGTCCAGTATTTAGCTTCATACACGCTCACACATTTACAGGTATCGGTAACATATGACCCACTTCGATCAAATCCCTCCCTTCTTCCTCCTCCCCTTCCCCCACCCCCTCCCCATACACATACGCGCACACGCCAGCCCGCACACGCCAGCCCGGCGGAGAAATTCTGTCTTCAAGTTTATCAAACATAAATGGTAAGAAAGGCATAATTAACCTAGAAATAAATCTAAGGATCTACGAAGAAACATGGAAAAATAATAAAGGTAAAGTTTAGATATCAGTCGCAGACATGTTAATTAAGCCGATCTCTCGTGTGAAGTTGTAAAAAGGAAAGTTTAATGATTCGTACATTTATCCGTTCGGACACTGACATTGTTTTCTTTATATGGAACAGAAATAAAAAAATAACTGGCCAAACAGAGAAAATCCTGATGAGACGGCTCATTATGAGCCGTCTAATCTGGATTTTCACTGTTTGCAATTATATGTCCGAATTTACCCGCCTGTCCGAAGTTACCCGACTCACCCCTATAGGAAATAATTTACTGCTAAAGGAGAAGTTTGTTTCCTTTAAGAAGTGACCCCAATTAAAATGGATTCCAAAAAGTAAAATTCAGAGGTGTGTCCCCTGAAAGAGTTCCTTTTTCACAATAATGTAACATTAAGAATACAAGTCGTATCTGTAAGATCTTATTTCATAAATAGCTAGCTTGATCTGACAATTAAGGATTTGTTTCTTACAATCAGATTTATTTAGTAATTTTAAAGAGAAATACAGATATTAATAGAAATTGTATGCACGATCAATTCTTCCATCATGAATGCCTGCATAAAGCCAAAACTATGATTTTCATGCCTTGCATGCAACCTTTTCTCATAACAACAGAAAATAGATTTGAAACTTTTTACGTTGAGAGCAATAAACAAACGCACAAGAGAGACTTTGTATACCGTCATATATACATATATAAATGAGCCACAACATGCCAAAACATCAGCCAAGTGGCAGGTGCGCCCATCGAAAACTCAGATCGGCCTTGGCATTCTCCAATCTGACCAGATCTTTGTTATCCATTTAAAGAATAGCTAAGGGTCTAAGCTAGCTCCATGCGGACAGCCAAGACTCTGATCAGGCATTTGTTGACTGTTCTTGGCTTATCAAATGGATGAGGTCATTGTCAAGTAAGGGATGTCTGGCTAAATTATTTTTATTTTTATTTGTTTCAAGGAAAGTTACTCACTTTGTTTTGGGCAAATATTGTTGCCATTGATCAGAGGTCGCATTGTGCAGCGACTGAACTGGGTTTGCACTGTTTTCAAATTCCCTTTTATGGGACACAAGGCATTAGTGAGTGACTCGTTCGAAGAATCAACGTATAGATGTATCTTTTAGATAACCTATGCTATCCTTCCAAGCTCTTATTTCTTCTTTGACGTGCTATTTTTATTAATGCGTGATTAAGGTGTATGAAAACACCGCAATGCATTTCTAAAATGTTTTCAAACCGAGACAACTTTTGTGACTTCCTGTTTGCGTCCCTTGAAGATGATGCCCTTCCTAAAATGGGTCTATTCTTAAAGGAAAGACTTTGCTCTTGAAGGAGCGAATTCTTCTCTTTACGAGTACACCCGTCACTGAGAAGGAAGGCAAAAACAAAATGACGGCGGCGCTTCCCCTGAAAGTATATCCTTTCATCTTAAGTCTGTAGGTGGATGTCTAATGACCATTAATGACCATAGATTGAATTGCACCTTGCACACCCTTTTATACCTAATGCCTGTGAGTACATTGAAAGGTAGTTTTAAAAGGGCAATGACCAGGAAGTGATATAAGCAAAGTCTACATCCCACCCACTTTTCCTAATGTGAAGGAAATACACGAAGCAACAACAATCGTTTACGATAATATGCCCAACACAATGAATCAGCGTTTTTATTTTCTGTTAACAAGTTAGGTAATTTTCTGTTAGCAAGTTATGTGTTTTGTTACCTGCTTTAGACGCGACATTCACAGAAGTTTTAACAGCGTTCGGTAGCATAATGAGCTAGGAGTGTTCTAATTTGATTGTATTTTTCATTATAGCAGAAAATGAATAAGTCTTAATGCAAATGAAAGTACCCAAATCATAAGTCCAACTCGTAAGTCCTTTCAACATTGACAATTCCGGAATATTTAGGATACAGATATGGACCCCGAAATTGAGGTGTAACCAGCTGCTCGCGAGTAGAAAACATCAGCTGCCTATTATAATACACCCGCCATATTTATGTATCAGTAGGAAAAGTCATTGAAAAAGAAAGTCCGGTGTTTGAAAGCGTAACTGAGCTTCGGCTGAGGCCATCAAATCAGAAATTAGTTTAGAAACGGCCACATTGTAGGGATCAACGAGGTCATGGTGTCTCCCATAAAACGTTTTAATTGTCGACACCAGCTTTACTTTCTGATAATCCTGTGCCAACAGTTTACGGGTGAGCAGCCTCCCTCTTTCAATAAATTCATGATATTTGAAACAGGCTCTAGCATAGCGGACTAAACTCCGTATGCAGGTGCCGAAGAGATATTACTGCTCAAAAATGCAAAGTTAACTATGGGAAAACTGAAGTCGTCCCTCTTGTCATAAAGCCTAGTAACAAGTTTTTCATTGTCAATATAGAGATAACAACCTAAGTATGAGGCAGATGAATTGGACTCCGTGGTGTTTTTTAATTTCAAGTTCAAATGGATAGATGAGGTCAATAAACCCCGAAACCTTTTGATTATTCAGAGACAGAACATCATTTATGTGAAGTTGAATTTCTGTGCAAGGTGTTTATTACCCTCTTTTAAGAGCCCTTGTGTAAACTCCGCCTCATATCCATAAAGAAACTAGTCGGCAAGTAAGGGGCGCAATTAGTGCCTGTTACGAAATGGATCCGATCGTCGACTATGTCGTCGAAATTACTTTAATCCTTTCGATTAGTAGGGCTACAGTTTTTAGGGTTTGAGGGCTGGATTTGGATTTTGATTGTTTCAGTTCCTGGTCTTTGCATACTTTTTACTTTTAGGGCAACTGTGGTAATATAACATTTACGGAAATTGTGGCTACGTTATGCATGGGATGTTTGTGAATACCTCTCGTGGACAGCGTATTGCATGATTTTAAGGTGAATACCTGCACGAGTCTCTTGATTGTGGACAGCGTATTACATGATTTTAAGGTGAATACCTGCACGAGTCTCTTGATTTAAACGTGAGACGTATACTATTCATACGCCTATCTTTTATTGAAAAGTTAGACGTGGCTGTTTAATTCTAATACGAAGGATGTTAAATTATTGTCGTGTGCCCAGATTCTGTGTTAAGACCTGAAGGGCACATCAAGTCCGGCAGTCAGCTGTTAGGGCTTAGAGCCACGTCTCACCTGGAGATCCTATACCCATCTCCAGGTTAATACCACCCCGGGTAGAGGCAGTTACAACGCCGCTTGTGCATGTTTCCTAAGCAGAGGCGGGAAGCACAAAATGTAGGCGAAATCCATGTTATTACTGCGGAGGTGAAAGTGGGACAGTGTTCGTCCACTAAAGTGTCTTATTATATATAGACTGGTCCCTGGTACGATCCAGGGAGCGACCAGTATATAAGCGTGCACGTATTAATATAAGTTGGTGTTCCTCATGATATATGGGCCGGCCCATGACATGATCCAGAGAACGACAAATTGAAGTCAACCAACATAAGGCCTTGTTTGTTTTTTGTATGAGCTCAAACTAACGTTTTTTGTTAGTTGTATTTTCCTTTAGTTCATGGCGCTGAGCCGAGTACGGTGTTGACGTCAGAGGTAATCTATTTGCGTATTGTACGCAAATCGATTGCAGATTTGAAACAAACCGCTTACTTGGGCCAGCGACATGAACTGATATGTGTTGTATATTATTGTAATTGTGACAGCTGTAAATTGTATTGTTATATATAGAATTTTCATTATATATAAACTTCAAAAAATTCTAACGTTGTTAGAGTTTCCTTGTTAGTGTAATACACTGGTAGATAACCCTTTAATCGGAAGTCACCCTCCGCCGTCCTGGCGACGCATAAGTCTCTACACCCGTGTCAACCGTGTGTAAAACCCTTCTGCGTAACATGGTGTCAGAAGTGGGATTTGGTTTCCGGTTAATATCTGCCAGTGTAAGACATTGACAATATATATAAAATCTAGGCACAATTTTGTCAGACATTTTTTTTATTATTGACTTTCTGATTGTTCTTTTCTAAAGTGACGTAAGGATGTTTGCATTGATGTGAATTTTAGGGGAGCAATTTTGCCACTAAATTCTCTTAAATGTAACCTACACTCAATTAAGGTCAACTATCCTTATTCCCTGCGTGATGAAGTGCGATAGCCTATGCATTAATTTATGATAGAATGTAACAGGTTGCATATCTGAGTGGGGAAACTGAGGTATATAGACCTGAATTGTCTTGGCACGGATGATACATATTTGGTTTTAAGGTCCGTTTGAGTACCTTGGCACTGCTGTTGCATGACAGTCTGTTGGTTTATTTATTTAAGCGTTTGTACGTTATGTCGTAACCGTTACTGAGGCCCATTTTATGTCCTGGTTTAGTAACGTAGGTCACCCGTAACGTTATATAATATCGTTACAATGAATTAAACCTAATAGCAGAATCTTAAGTTTGATTTACCGTTGGTATCTTATAAGGTTTTGTAATGTAGGACGTACAGTTGTCGTGTCAGTGTTAATACGTTGCGTTACATACGTTACGTTTGTATATCCGATACGCTAGATCAAGTTGGGCGTAATTGCAATGTGGGTTATTTACGTCATCTAATAACGTCATTTGATAGTGAAAAGTAGTTCTCGGCAAAGTCAACGTCAGTTTATGACGTCATTTCCGGTCTGTTACGAACGTAACTTTAATAGCTACGTCTAGATCGCGAGTATACTAATTAATCAACGTTTTAGTTGGATTAGTTTGTTATTATTATTGTTAACGTTTTAGTTAAAGTGTGTGACTATAAGTGAACGTCGGTTTCAGTTAAGTTAACGTGAGCATTACGTTAAGCGCATGGATCAGTTAGTTAAGACGGGAAAGGAGTTAGGTTATGAGGGGCAGGCTTTGGAGGAATTTGTGAAGCAGCAGCAAGAGACTGAGAGGGCAGAAAGGCACGCGGTAACGGAACTTGATAAAGAAAAGATTGCGCAGGCCGATAAAGACAGGGAAATTGAGTTAGCTAGGATCGCGCAGGCCGAAAAAGATAGGGAAATTGAGTTAGCTAGGATCGCGGCGGAGAAAGAGAGGATTGTGCAGGCCGAAAAAGATAGGGAAATAGAACTAGCGAAGATTGCGGCGGATAGGGAAATCGAGATTGCGCGGATTGAAAGTATAGAGCGGCAAGCCGAGAAATATAGGGAAGCTAAGTTGTCTCAAGTCGAAAGCGATCAGGGAGCGAAGTTGTCGAGCGAAGTTGAGTTAGAAAAAGTGAAGTATAGTTTTGAATTGCAGCAACGCGAGTAAAAGAAGCAGATATAGTTGCAGAAGGTAACGTTTAGAGTTGAATTAGAAAAACAGAAGGCTGAAAAGTTAGCGCATGCGCGAGATCCCAAATTACCGTATTTTGATGAAAGTAAGGACCAAATGGATAGTTACTTATCAAGGTTTGAGAAATACGCGACGGCGAATAAATGGGATAAAAACGTTTGGGCTTCATATTTAAGCGCATTACTTAAAGGTCGCGCGCTTGATGTTTATGATAGATTGTCTGTAGATGATGCAGCAGATTATGACAAGTTGAGAGATGCGTTGTTAAAGAATTTTGATATGACTGAACGCGGATTTAGGAAGAAATTTCGCTATGATAGGCCTGAAAGGTCTGAAACGTTTATTCAGTTTAGTAGTAGACTTAGGTCGTATCTTAATAAATGGTTGAAAATGGCGAAGGTAGACCAGTCTTATGAATCTGTTTGCGATTTTTTCGCTAGAGATCAGTTTTTAGAATCCTGTTGCAAAGAACTATACGTTCATTTGAAACCGAAAACATTCACGAATCTAGGTGAGGTGGCTAGGGAAGCAGATTTATTTGCAGAAGCACGTGGCGGTGTCTACGCCTGTGTTAATAAGGGGCAGCGTGATAGTAAGGGCGTAACTCAGAGTAGACCTGATAATAACTTCAAGATAAACTTCAAAAAATTCTAACGTTGTTAGAGTTTCCTTGTTAGTGTAATACACTGGTAGATAACCCTTTAATCGGAAGTCACCCTCCGCCGTTCTGGCGACGCATAAGTCTCTACACCCGTGTCAACAGTGTGTAAAACCTTCTGCATAACATGTAATACACTGGTAGATAACCCTTTAATCGGAAGTCACCCTCCCCCGTCCATGTTACGCAGAAGGTTTAACATACGGTTGACACGGGTGTAGAGACTTATGCGTCGCCAGGACGGCGGAGGGTGACTTCCGATTAAAGGGTTATCTACCAGTGTATTACACTAACAAGGAAACTCTAACAACGTTAGAATTTTTTGAAGTTTATATATAATGTAAATTCTATATACAACAATACAATTTACAGCTGTCACAATTACAATAATATACAACACATATCAGTTCATGTCGCTGATCCAAGTAAGGTGTTTGTTTCAAATTTGCAATCGATTGCGTACAATACGCAAATAGATTACCTCTGACGTCAACACCGTACTCGGCTCAGCGCCATGAACTAAAGGAAAATACAACTAACAAAAAACGTTAGTTTGAGCTCATACAAAAAAAAACAAGGCCTTATGTTGTTTGACTTCAATTTGTCGCTCCCTGGATCATGTCATGGGCCGGTCCATATATCATGAGGAACACCAACTTATATTAATACGTGCACGCTTATATACTGGTCGCTCCCTGGATCGTACCAGGGACCAGTCTATATATAATAAGACACTTTAGTGGACGAACACTGTCCCACTTTCACCTCCGCAGTAATAACATGGACTTCGCCTACATTTTGTGCTTCCCGCCTCTGCTTAGGAAACATGCACAAGCGGCGTTGTAACTGCCTCTACCCGGGTTGGTATTAACCTGAAGATGGGTATAGGATCTCCAGGTGAGACGTGGCTCTAAGCCCTAACAGCTGACTGCCGGACTTGATGTGCCCTTCAGGTCTTAACACAGAATCTGGGCACACGACAATAATTTAACATCCTTCGTATTAGAATTAAACAGCCACGTCTAACTTTTCAATAAAAGATAGGCGTATAAATAGTATGCGTCTCACATTTAAATCAAGAGGCTCGTGCAGGTATTCACCTTAAAATCATGCAATACGCTGTCCACAATCAAGAGACTCGTGCAGGTATTCACCTTAAAATCATGCAATACGCTGTCCACGAGAGGTATTCACAAACAACCCATGCATAACGTAGCCACAATTTCCGTAAATGTTATATTACCACAGTTGCCCTAAAAACTGTAGCCCTACTGATTGAAAGGATTAAAGTAATTTCGACGACATAGTCGACGATCGGATCCATTTCGTAACAGTGCCCATTGGAATGTCAGGGTTTACTTCTCTGTTGAAAAATATGTCTGCTAAACTCCACGTAAATATTGTCGATAAGACATTCCAGCATTTTAATGACATCATCCTCAGAATATTTTGTATGAACATCAGAGTGGTCCTTAACAAAATATGTGTCCAGATACCCAAGAACAACGTATTTGTACCGACGATTTCCGTTTTTGTGAAAGAAACAATTGTTTACAATTTCTTTTAATTTAGAGTTTAATTTGTCTTGTGGAATTGTCGTATAAAGCGTAGAGAAATCGAAGGTTTTTATGCTCCAAAACTATCCAAAAATATCTAGATCCATGTTATCAGACGGATCTAGATTTTGGAATTGTTTTCCATGGAAGAGAAAACCCCGTCTCATAACCGAAGAAATACGGTCAGAATTTTCTTCCCTCGCTTGCATAATAGGTTTTCCAAGGTTTAGGTATACTATGTGCAAAAATAGAATATTTTCCACCGTATTGTTTACATTGTACAGGATATTAAAAAGACAAAAGGCTTCCTCGATGTGTCTTCTTCACCTAGGTGAGATATTTTCTTTGTTTAATGTAACACACATTATAAAAAACGACGTAAATTAAATTTGTTTTGCAATTTCATAACATAAGGTGGCCGCAAAGTATTCAAACTGTTTACACTAAGGTGTAAGCCATTGCTCTTTTTTCATTCTTTCTATCCTACATTAATAATACATATTTGTAGCAAATAATTATTACCTGTACATGTGCTGGGAGGTGCGGCCATGGACTCGTTCCGCAGAGCCTCTTGGAAACCATCGTTACGAGAGTTGAAACTACTATAAGAATGACTACTTAAAATAAAAAAGCAAAATAAGAAGAAAAAATAATTGATAGGTAAAATTTAGTTACAATGTACCCTAAAATGAAACCAGCAAAGTAGAATTAAAAATAAATACATACATAAATAAATAAACGTACAAAAAACGAAAGACAAAACAATAAATTGAAAGGTAATATTTAGTTGTCCTTAAATAAAACCAGCAAATTAAGAATAATAAAAAAAAAATTTAAACTTAAGGTAAAATTTAGTTATAAAATGAGTTCCAAACATGTTGATTTTAACGTGGTCTTCTCACTGCTATGTCTGTAAAGGCAGAAAGTGCTTATTGAACTGCGACACGACAAAAAACCAAAAAAGTGGTTGTGCGCCCAGCGCAGACTCAGATCAGGCCCGGCATCCGCCAAGGCTGACCTGAGTCTTTGCTGTCCGCACGGAGGTAGATTAAACCCTAAGCTTCCCTTTAAGCGTTAAGCGAAGAGTCTGATCAGACTGGGCGGATGCCCAGGCTGATCTGATTCTGCGCTGGACGCACAACCACTTTGTTGGTTTTCTCGTGTCGCGGCTAAATTGTCAGACTTTGAACGAATCTAATTTGAGGTTGTCAATAGGAAACGCTTATTCCGTGCACATGTTGAGATTAAATTAAGAGAACAACTCATATCTGTAAGATCTTATTTCAGAAATAGCTAGCTTGATCAGCTGATAATTAGGGATTTGTTCCTTACAATCAGATAACAATGATAATGAAGAAAAAATGCAGATATTAATAGAAATTGTATGTAAAAAATCAGTTCTTCCATTGAGAATACATACATGCATAACGCCACTGCAATTTCTTTAATATCGAGTATGAAAAATTTCCTCATGAAAACAGCAGATAAATCTGACCCACTGGGCACATGGCGTTGAATCGACATTGAATCAACGTTGAATCAACGTAGATTTAACGTCATGACGTTGATTCAACGTTGATTCAATGTCGTGTGCCTGCTGGGGAAATACTTAACCTTGGTGCGATAACATACTTACAACAATAAAATCAGTGCCCCATCAAGAATTCGCGTTAGAAGCAAGATGTAAAACATTGTAACAAAACAAAAAGCAACTGTGATACAAAAAACGCATAATTACGAGCAGAAATGTACCAAATTCGCATCTTCTTATCATACTGTTATACTTTTGACAGCAATTTAAATATTTTCTGAAAGTGTTACTCACTGACCGTAAGCACAGGTTGGTTGGTTAGTTGTTTTGGATATAACGGCCCTTTGTGCCAGTAATTCAGTCTATATCGGACCGTCTCCGAGAGAAAGGGAGAAAGAAAAGAGAATGATAGACAAAAGGAAAAAAACCCCAACAACCCCGCCCGCACCTATTGCAAGCACAGTAGGCCCTTGTCCTACTTTTTCTCAAATAAATAGGACGCCGGGGCACTGGAAGTTATATCCAGCACCATCGCCGGACCACCAACCCCACCGTAAGCACATATAAATTGGCAACGCATCTATGCCGCTTTTCCTGTTTAATTAATTAAATTGACCCGCGTCACGACAAAACCAAAACTGTGGTTGTGCGGCCAGTGCAGACTCAGATCAGGCTGGACATCCGTCCAGTTTGATCAGACTCTTTGTTAAGTGCTCAAAGGGTAGCTAAGGGTCTAAGCTACCTCCATGCGGACAGCGAAGACTCTGATCAGACTGGGCGGATGCCCAGGCTGATCCGAGTCTGCGCTGCGCGCACAACCACTTTGTTGGTTTTCTCGTGTCGCGGCTCATTTTATACATGAAGTTTTGGAACAATAAGACGACACTTTTCAATTAGTTCATTAAGGTGGTGATAATCACTGATTTGGGACAAAGACAAAAATCTACATAAAATACTCAAAATAATACTGACCTTTCCAAAACTTAGCAGATGCCTTCTTTATGTTGTTTCTCATAATTTAGAATCCCAAAATGCAGCATTTGTTAATGTTAAAAAGTGTTTTTATAAGAGAAGATCAAAGGGTAATTTTCTGCGAGTAAATCTGAAAAAATAATATCATTTTTGAAAATATACTTAGCGCTTAGAGTACCTTGTTGCATAATGGAGAGCGTCCTAGCAATATTTTTTTTAAACTCTTTCACACATTATCAGGCTGAACAGATGAAAAAATATGCAGTCTGTGTCCAAATTTTTTTGTCAAAACACACAGGTGAGACTATTTTAACAAGGTTGAACAATATCATCTACACACCACTGATCATGTCAGTAATGTAAAATTTATATTGTAGGTGTTAACATAGGTTACTTGCCTACCCTATATTTAATAAATGCGTCCAGTGTATATTTACTTTGTACATGGTTGAACATTTGAGAAAAAGCTACCGCTTTCATATTGTCTACATTACAATTAGAGAAAGGGCAGGAATAAATAATTGCTAGGACGCTCTTCATTATGCAATAATGCACCTTCAGCACTACGTAAATTTTCAATAACGATATTATTTTTTTCTTCAGATTTATTCGCAGAAAATTACCCTTTGATCTTTCCTTCTAAAACCACTTTTTAAGCAGCATGTACATCTATTTTGCATTCTAAACTGTAAAGAACAACAAAAATAAGAAGTCTGCTAACTTTCAGGGAGATACATTACTTTTTTATGGTTTTATGCAGATTTTTACTTTTACCATAAATCACCATCTTAAGCAACAGTTTAACAACAGCGCATGCTTTCGATGGTATAACTATAGATAAAGAAGATGTGAATTTGGTACATTAATGGTTATCGTAAACGTGCGTTTTTGTACCGAAGTTTCTTTTTGTATTGTTAGAAAAAGCGGGTGTGGTCGGGTGGTGCGATGGTGCTGTGCGTAATTTCCAGTGCCGGTGTAGTAGGGCAAGGGCTTACTGTACTTGCAGTAGGTGCGGTTGGAGGTTGTTTGGACAGTTTTTCTCTAGTTTATCATTTCTCCTCTCTCTCCCTCTCTTGGAGTCGGCCCGATATAGACTGAAATACTGTCTCAAAGGGCTGTTAAACCCAAGAAAATGGATCAATAAATGTTACAAAAAGCAGCTTTGGCACAAAAGCTAAACAATATAATGCCTGTTGGTTAGAGACAATATCGATGATTTTAGTAGGGAAAACATTGATGGGGCCACTTTCATTCTTGATGTTTGCGTTTTATTAGGATGATGATTAACGAGTGTTTGTATTCTAGTTCCTTCGTTGGGGTGGTCGGGTGGTGCGATGGTGTTGTGTGTAACTTCCAGTGCCGGGGCCTCCTACTGATTTGAAAATTTGTAGGGCAAGGGCCTACTGTGCTTGCAGTAGGTGTGGGTGGGGGTTGTTTGGACATTTTTCTCTCGTCTATCATTTCTCTTTTTCTCCCCTCTCTGGGAGACGGTCCGATATAGACTGAAATACTGTCTAAAAGGGTCGAAAACCCCAAAACAATCAATCAATCAATCTAGTTCCTTCGTCGTAGGTTGCCAGATGAGAGGGGGCCCGGGGTACAAAACCCTTAGAAGCAAAGCGATCTCGTCTCGTCCATCTTTTGCTGTGCATAAGTATTTGGCTTCTACATATAGGTATGCATAGTGGCAAACTATGACACTGGTTTTGATCTACATAACGAGCTTTATTCAAGAACGTCAACTTTCTTTTATTGTTGCAATTTCGATAACTAGATAACTAGCGAATACACTATTCTTAACCTGTTTGAAAGCATCTAGTATATCCCAAATTGGACAGAACTAGGTGGAAAGGGATTGTTGTAAAGTCATCTGTGGTTCCCCAACGACCTTGCAAGGTAATGGATTAGAGACTATAAAATATGTAGAAATGGTCTATTTAAAAACGGGAATAATTTTGTCTCTAAATGCACGATCCTCTGGCTCAATCCAATATTTTGAAGGTAAGTCCTTCTTTTGTCGCAAGAAAGCTTGTGTTTGACATTTTGAACAAGTTAATTTAGTACAGGCCTAAAACTAAAATCCGACAATTTGGAGTTGCGTCCTGGATCATCGAAAAAAGCCGTATTTGACTTTCCAAACTATTCATAATCATTACTTTTTTTTTTTTTTTCATTTCACAACATTATGGATGTACTATTAAGCAAAAGAATATATACTGAACAAAAGTGAAAAAGCTACGTGTGATTGTCTTCAAAGCTGTTGTTTTGTGGAACCAGAAACGGTAAACTTTATGAATAAGAACACATCTTAAAGTTGAATGCATATGTAAGGCCATGATACTGGATACCTGTAAAAGCCGTTTCAGATAAAACGAACACATTTCCCTCAAATAATGAGTAACAGGGGTCCGATTTTCTGTTGTACAAATACGGAACAGTCGATCAGGTACTTTAAACTTGATTTAAAAAACAATAGAATTTATGATACAATTCTCCTAATTCTGCCGTAGGTAAAGAACCAGTGTAACGTACGTGGTCCTAAAGTCGTCAGGGTCCTAAGGTCGTCATCAGTCTTTTTGCTTCTTTCTTTTCCATCTGTGTCACAGAAATGTCTAGAAGCGGGCAAAATTCAGAACATAAATATCTTAATTTTGTTATGCAGCTTACATTTAAAGCTGGTTTTAAATGTTCTTCCAACTATCGAAGAGGAAACAAGGTAACCCATTTTTACGTCAACTCAAAGTCTGTCGACGGAGCAAGCTGGTTTTGGTATCGGTCTGGCGAACCAAGATTGTCACGCTAGATTCAAGTTTCAGATGTATTTTTGCATTCGCCCAAACGCATTATACATTCAGCCATCAAGATTTTCTTACCTTTGGCGATCAGAGAGGAAACTAAACGAAACAGACATCAAAGAACAGTGATGACGACTTTAGGTCATACCTGACGACTCTAGGGCACATACTACTAAGCAACAAAAAATTCATTTCTCCACTGCTTATATGCTCGTCTTTCACTCCAGTTTGACAAGCATATATTGTGATTATTTCAGTATAAATTAACAATTTTATGTTGGTTTGCCTTCATATAAGCAAATGAAACAAAAATGATTTAAATTTAAAGGCAGAGAATGTAGAAAAGTTGTCTATAAACAACAGGCACAGTTTCAGTTGTGCCGGATTTGGTGTGAAAAAAGGAAATCACCCATTAGTAAATGTTCCAGAAATACAGCATTTCCCGTTTATTGTCACTTTTTAACCTCTTATAGAAATACAAAAACACATTTTCTCTTTGTGCAAGTCAAGTATTTTGTTAATGAAAATAGAAAAGTAAAATAAAATAAAAGAATCTTTTATGCCATGAAACCTCAAATAATTCAGTTGGTCAGCCACATCCCAATAATTTTATATTCCATTTTCGTCGACAACAATGTTATCTGTCAAATGATTAAGAACTTCTGACGAGAAGGTAACCCAAAACAAAAGAATCCGTGTGCAGTCTTATCGGGATCTTCAATGATCATATTTTTGGTATCTTAAACCACATACCTATATACCACCATTGCTACAGGAAAACAATCAGACCAGAACCCACACCAGACTCTGTGTTTGCATAGGCCAATCAGGTTTTTAAATCAACATTATTTCAAGAATCTTTCTGTTTGATGATCATTTAACAGCAAAATTGATAAATATTTGTTAAAATGTTTCTTGACATGAACTTTTTCTTTAAAAACATGAAAAAAAAGACAATACGACCCCATGACGACACTAGGGCCGCACTGATGACGACTCAAGGTCCCATAGGTCCTAAGGTCGTCAGGCCGACCCTTCCTCTGTAAACAGTCTGTTTTTCGATGTTTTCTGCATTAAATTGACCAGTTTCTTTATTGAACATCCCTTCAGAATGGCCTGTCTTACCAGTACCTTAACGCAACTATAAATAGCTGTCACCATATGCATGAGATATTCGTTTAAATGCACTGAGGTGACGACCTTAGGGCCACGTACGTTACCAAACATATCGCAAGTAAAAATTCAAATCAATATGTGTTTTTGTGTCTTTTAAAATATCGCTTTCTTCGAAAACACAATAAGAATCCGTGAACAAAGGAAGTTCCCATAAGAAATTAATTTGTGGTTTCCTCACATATTGGTAAACTATATGATGTATTGCACTATACGAAACGAGAAAAAAGTTGCTCAGAAAATGAGAAATCTAAGAACAATCCAAAACTAAAATTTGCTATAGGGCGATAATTTATAATTTTGACGAATAAACCTTAAATGTCCTAGTTTTTCTAAATAACGATAATTTGTGAGTCATTTGTTGTTTTTCTTTCACTCTGGATTTTACATCCAGAGTAACATCCAGAGTGAAAGAAAAACAACAAATGACATCCAGAGTAACATCCAGAGTGAATGAAAAACAACAAATGACAAAACATCCAGAGTGAAAGAAAAACAACAAATGACGTAACATCCAGAGTGAAAGAAAAACAACAAATGACTCACAAATTATTGTTATTGTTTGCTTCAGATCAGCAAAGTAATGTGCATCTGCGCATGCAATTTTTTTGGTGTATTACAAAATGTGATAAAAATTCAAAATTTTGTAGATATTTACTTGCTGAATGTCTTGCACGACTTAAACTTTTCTATCCAGGAAAAGACAGTATCAATGAGTTAGTTACAAACTGTCTTCTTTAATGTAGCGTTTTACCTTTTGGTCAGTATCTTTAGATACATGTATAATGCACTCAAACGATTACTTTTCTCCGTCTTTAAAGGCACTTATTTAGTATCATTTCACGCAGATAAAATGAATAATGACATATATTGGGTGTCCTTATCCATTTTTGGTAAAGTAGAGCATATATGAGCCGCGACACGACAAAACCAACAATGTGGTTGTGCGGCCAGCGCAGACTCAGATCAGCCTGGGCATCCGCCCAGTCTGATCAGAATCTTCGCTGTCCGCTTGAAGGTAGCTTAGACCCTTAGCTACCCTGTGAGCACTTATGAAGAGTCTGACCAAACTGGGCAGATGCCCAGGCTGATCTGAGTTACTGCTGGGCGCACAACCACATTGTTGGTTTTCTCGTGTCGCGGCTCATATATATGGCTTCTGCTTACGGGGAAAAGAGAGTACAATCGTGCCTATAATTACTATGGCTTATTGTACTTTGTTAAGAGCTAGCTGCTCCATATATGGGTATACACAAATTTCAATCAAAATATTTATTCTGAAGTTTGCAGGCAGTGTAGATCTAGTTCTGGTTGTTTGGGATTATTGGGTTCATTTATTGTTAGTTTGAAAGCAAAGATCCGCTGAAGCCGATGTTGCGGGGCGTGGGCAGCATTGTAAAATTTGATTACTACGAATTAAGAGACTCAGTTAAACTTAGTCTGCTATTATTTTTTTTGTTTCTCCGATGTTTGCCTTGTTTTCAGAACATTTTCTTTCAGAATTTATTTTATCTTCACTTGAGCGGTTGTTAAGTGTCATGTGGCGGCCTTAAATTGGGCCGCAGCATGACAAAACCAGGAAAGTGGCATGTGCGCCCAGCGCAGACTCAGATCAGCCTGGACATTCGTCCAGTCTGATCAGAGTCTTCGCTGTCGCCATAGAGGTAGCTTAGAGCATTAGCTATCCTTACGCGCACAGTTAAAACTCCGACTAGACTGGGCAGATGTCATCGCTGGGAGCACATGCCACTTTGTTGGTTTTGTCGTGTCGCGGCTCATATTTTCTGGTCCTTTGTGATCGTTGGGTTTCTTCAAAGTAGATGAGAATGAGAAGAAAAGAGTAGGAAACGACACAAGAGCTTTCCAAACTTGCCCTGAGTGCCAAATGAGAAAAGTAAACACTAAGCCATATATTTTTCAATCTGATTAAAATCAGAAGTTAAATCAGTTACTCATTATTTTGGCGGCTCATTCTGAATTAGACCGCTGTCACCGGTCCTAGGGAGTGTATGTGTATGTGTGAGGGAGTGTGTGTGTGTGGGGGGGGGGGAGGGTGTAGGAGGGCATGAGCAATAAGGTTATATCTAATTAATGCTTGTAACATTTAATTACTGCACAAGAACAGACTAAATTAAACTACTGTCTACTGTTTCCGTTCCTCTGTTATTTTCCTTGCTTTCAGAATTTTTCTTATATCAGCTAAATCAGCCGTATTTTCACACATTAATGTTATTAAACCACATGAATTATATGGCGTAGAATGTTGAGAAAGCAACAGCTAATCAATGGATCATTAAAATAAAAGGAATTTGATCTTTCAAGATATTCTATCTTCTATTTCTGTTTATGAGAAGCCAAGGCCGTGGAAAGTGCATGAGTTTATATGATCATGAAAGGAGTATAGACGACCTATTCAACGTTATACCTGTGGTTACACCATCGATATACAGTCAAATCTCGATATCTCAAAGTCGAAGTTTACCTCAAACTACTGATACCTGAAAGTAAATTTTCTGGGATCAGAAAATTTACTTTTAGATATCAGTAGTTTGCGATAAACGGAGTTGAAATGTATATAACACAGGAAATATGTCCAAACTATATTATTTGATTCAAAAGGGTATTTTCAGATATCAGTGTTCGAGATATCAAGAGTTGACTGTACCATAATTTTGTCTAACTCATTGCAGTATGGTACCTGTGCAATTCCATTCCAGCCTGGCATTTAAAAATCCTAGTTTTTTTAACGGATTGCCAAAATATAAAATGCTAATCGACTTACACATAAAACTTACTCCATGCGGACAGCAAAGGCTCTGATCAAACTGAGCGGATGCTCTAACTGATCTGAGTATCCGCTGGGCACACATACCTCTCTGTTTTTTGTTGTTGTTTTTTTTTTCGCGTAGCGGTCCACATATGCACGACATCGTCCGACTGCGCAGTAAATCTTACAGCCTTACATGCACACTCAACTCAACGGCAAGGATATTAGTTAGCAAAAACGACTTTCTCACAACAGTCTTCACCTCAAAATTACCGAAATTATGTAGAATGTCTTTTAATCTACATGATGCTACACTGTAAACTTTTCATGGATTTTAACTGGCGGCAAGTCTATTTCTAGTTAGTTTTCGGACACCCGTAAATATTTGCAGGAATCATCACGCAGAGTATGGTAGAATACATGTAGCACAGGTATTGCTTTAGCCACATAGCCCTTCAACACTTGTAGAGTATATTTGGGCACGGACCATTAATAGAGCCAAATCATATCGTGACTTCCGCAAATGTTCTACAGACGCCCGTAAAAGCACTTTCTGCGGCCGCCACACGACTTACACTACCAATTGCAGTGAAGATAAATTCTGAAAGGTTTGATTAATCAGAAGCAAAGAACAGACCAAAGAGAAAGAAGCGAAACTAGTAGACTAGGTTTGATTTTGAGTCTGTTATTTTAAACTTATTTTATCGCTCTAATAGTAGCAATGAGGTCGGATTACAAGTTCTCATAGAAATAGTCACAGACCTCCCCTTGAGTCTGTTCATATCCAGTATTAAAAGCGTCCAGCACTCGCCACACCCTCTACCGGCTTAAGCAGAAATCTATTTTCAAAACGACTCTAAATGAAGCCAGTAAAGACAAAATAGCTGAAACTGCCTTAAATCTTTGACACAGACTGACATTGTCGCATAACCTGAGGACACAGCTGTAATTGAAATGACAGGCACTGACGTCAAGGATGTCTTTTTTCTCTATTGTTTATTGCAGGCCTGGCTAACCCTGTCATTCCCATTCACCGACGAGCCACTAATTCATTCTAACACCACTAAAACAGATCTCAATAGAATCAAATATTATACCATCTAAATGAGGCTATCACACTGGTCTGGCCTTCAGCACAGGAAACATAGGCAACGTGCATGCCAACGAAAAGTTTTGACCATAGAACTCGATGGTTTTGTTCATACACTGCTAAATTTATTTTCGAATTATCATTCTGACTGACCCGACAGTTTGTTTGACATCAAAATACATATAAGACCAGTTTTTTAACAAATGTCGGCTAGTATTAATACAGTGCAGAGAATATGTTTCTTCACCAATTCGTTGAAAAATGTTGGCAACACATCTATGCAGCTCTTCCTGTTTAACTAACTTTATACTTGATAAATAAGACGACACACTTCAATTAATACATGAACCCATTCCATTCGGGATACCCCTTTAGAGGTATCTGGGCAAACAGTTTGGATCCAAACTGTTTGCTGCCTAGACACCATTTCTACAAGTGAGAGTTAGTTAGACCAATATTTTCAAAATATTCTTTTATTTTGATGCAGACGACAATTTCAGCAGACGACAAAAAATACCCAGAATGCAATGGGTTAAGCGACACTGTTACAACAGCGCACGCTTTCGATGGTATAATAGAAGATAAAGAAGGTGTAAATTTAGTACATTAATGGTTATCGTAAACGTACGTTTTAGTACCCAAAATGCTTTTTGCATTATTACAAAAAGCACCTTTGGCACAAAAACGCAATTAACAAGGCCATACAAAATAATGTCTGTTTGTTAGAGACAATATAGATAATCATTGATGGGGTCACGTTCTTTCTGATGTTTATGTTTTATTAGAATGATGGCTATAACGGGTGCCTTTGTATTCCAGTTCCTTCGTCATAGGCTGTCAGATGAGTGAGGTCACGGGATTAAAAACCTCTTAGAAGCAAAGCAAATGTTCCGTCTCGTTCATCTTCCGCTGTGCATAATTATTTGACTTCTACATATAGGTATGCGTGGTGGCAAACTGTGGCACATGTTTAAAGACTACACAACGAGCTTTATTCAAGAACGTCAAACTCTTTTTATTTTCGCAATTACGACAACTAGCGAATACACAACTCTAAACTGTTTGAAAGCATCTAGTATAGCCCAAATTTGGACAGAACTAGGTGGAAAGGGATTGTAGTAAAGTCACATGTAGTGCCCCAACGACCTTGCAAGGTGATGGATTAGAGACTATAAAATATGTAGAAATAGTCTACTTATAAACGGGAATAATTTTGTCTCTAAATGCACACTCCTCTGGTTCAATCCAATATTTTGAAGGTAAGTCATTTAATCGCCATAAAGCTTGTGTTTGACTGTTTGAACAGGCTGAACCTTGAATGTTTAGTTTGTCCTTTCTGAAACTTGCAGATACAATTTAGTATAGGCCTAAATTCCACAATTTGGAGTTGCGTCTTGGGTCATCGAAAAAAGCCACATTTGACTTTCCGAACTTTTCAAAATGTTTGCTTTTTATTTATTTATTCTTTTTTAATCCTCCACATTATGCATGTACTACTGAGCAAAAGAATATATACTGAACAAAAGTGAAAACGCTACACTTTTGCTCAGTATGTATAAATACATGTACAATGCACTCAAACGATTGTTTTTCTCTGTCTTTAGAGGCACTTACTTAGTATCATTTCACGCAGATACAACGAATAATGACATAAATTAGGTGTCCTTATTCATATTTGGTAAAGAAGAGCATATATGTCTGGCTTCTGCTTACGGGGAAAGAGAGTACAATCGTGCCTATAATTACTATGGCTTATTGTACTTTGTTGAGAGCTAGCTGCTCCATATATGGATATATACTAATTTCAATTAAGATATTTATTCTGAAGTTTGCAGGCAGTGTAGATCCAGTTCTGATCCTTTGGAATCAGTGAGTTCATTTAGTGTTAGTTTGAAAACAAAGATTCGCTGAAGTCGATGTTGCGGGGCGTGGGCAGCATTGTAAAATTTGATTACTACGAATTAAGAGACTCAGTTAAACTGAGTCTGCTAATTTTTTTTTTGTTTCTCCGATGTTTGCCTTGTTTTTTTTTCAGAATTTATTTTATCTTCACTTGAGCGGTTGTTAAGTGTCATGTGGCGGCCATAAATTGGGTCGCAGCATGACAAAACCAGGAAAGTGGCATGTGCGCCCAGCGCAGACTCAGATCAGCCTGGACATTCGTCCAGTCTGATCAGAGTTTTCGCTGTCGCCAAAGAGGTAGTTTAGAACATTAGCTAACCTTACGCGCACAGTTAAAACGCTGGGAGCACATGCCACTTTGTTGGTTTTGTCGTGTCGCGGCTCATATTTTCTGGTCCTTTGTGATCGTTGGGTTTCTTCAAAGTAGATGAGAATGAGAAGAAAAGAGTAGGAAACGACACAAGAGCTTTCCAAAACTTGCCCTGAGCGCCAATTGAGAAAAGTAAATACTAAGCCATATATTTTTCAATCTGATTAAAATCAGAAGTTAAATCAGTTACTCATTATTTTGGCGGCTCATTCTGAATTAGACCGCTGCCACCGGTCCTAGGGAGTGTATGTGTATGTGTGTGGGGGTGAAGGAGGGCATGAGCAATAAGGTTACATCTAATTACTGCACTTAAACAGACTAAATTAAACTACTGTCTACTGTTTCCGTTCCTCTGATGTTTTCCTTGCTTTCAGAATTTTTCTTATATCAGCTAAATCAGCCGTATTTTCACACATTAACGTTATTATACCACATGAATTGTATGGCGTATAATGTTGAGTAAGCAACAGCTAATCAATGGATCATTAAAATAAAAGGAATTTGATCTTTCAAGATATTCTATCTTCTATTTCTGTTTATGAGAAGCCAAGGCCGTGGAAAATGCATGAGTTTATATGATCATGAAAGGAGTATAGACGACATATTCAACGTTATACCTGTGGTTACACCATCGATATACAGTCAAATCTCGATATCTCAAAGTCGAAGTTTACCCCAAAATACTGATACCTGAAAGTTAATTTTCTGGGACCAGAAAATTTACTTTTAGATATCAGTAGTTTGCGATAAACGGTGTTGAAATGTATATAACACAGGAAATATGTCCAAACTATATTATTTGATTCAAAAGGGTATTTTCAGATATCAGTGTTCGAGATATCAAGAGTTGACTGTACCATAATTTTGTCTAACTAATTGCAGTATGGTACCTGTGCAATTCCATTCCAGCCTGGCATTTAAAAATCCTAGTTTTTTAACGGATTGACAAAATATAAAATGCTAATCGACTTACACATAAAACTAACTCCATGCGGACAGCAAAGACTCTGATCAAACTGAGCGGATGCTCTAACTGATCTGAGTCTCCGCTGGGCACACATACCTCTGTTTTTTGTTGTTGTTTTTTTCGCGTAGCGGTCCACATATGCACGACATCGTCCGACTGCGCAGTAAATCTTACAGCCTTACATGCACACTCAACTCAACGGCAAGGATATTAGTTAGCAAAAACGACTTTCTCACAACAGTCTTCACCTCAAAATTACTGAAATTATGTAGAATGTCTTTAAATCTACATGATGCTACACTGTAAAATTTTCATGGATTTTACAGAAGAATAACTGGCAGCAAGTCTATTTCTAGTTAGTTTTCGGGCACCCGTAAATATTTGCAGGAATCATCACGCAGAGTACATGGTAGAATACATGTAGCACAGGTATTGCTTTAGCCATATAGCCCTTCAACACTTGTAGAGTATATTTGGGCGCGGACCGTTAATAGAGCCAAATCATATCGTGACTTCCGCAAATGTTCTACAGACGCCCGTAAAAGCACTTTCTGCGGCCGCCACACGACTTACACTACCAGTTGCAGTGAAGATAAATTCTGAAAGGTTTGATTAATCAGAAGCAAAGAACACACCAAAGAGAAAGAAGCGAAACTAGTAGACTAGGTTTGATTTGAGTCTGTTATTTTAAACTTATTTTATCGCTCTAATAGTAGCAATGAGGTTGGGTTACAAGTTCTCATAGAAATAGTCACAGACCTCCCCTTGAGTCTGTTCATATCCAGTATTAAAAACGTCCAGCACTCGCCACACCCGCTACCGGCTTTAGCAGAAATCTATTTTCAAAACGCCTCTAAATGAAGCCAGTAAAGACAAAATAGCTGAAACTACCTTAAATCTTTGACACAGACTGACATTGTCGCATAACCTGAGGACACAGCTGTAATTGAAATGACAGGCAGTGACGTCAAGGATGTCTTTTTTCTCTATTGTTTATTGCAGGCCTGGCTAACGCTGTCATTCCCATTCACCGACGAGCCACTAATTCATTCTAACACCACTAAAACAGATCTCAATAGAATCAAATCTTATACCGTCCAAATGAGGCTATCACACTGGTCTGGCATTCAGCACAGGAAACGTAGACAACGTGCATGCTAACGAAATTTCTGACCATATAACTTCATTTTCTTTTGTTCAGATACTACTCAGTGTATTTTCGAATTATCATTATGATAATGATTCTTACGGACCCGACAGTTTGTTAGACATCAAAGTATGGCCAGATGTTAAACAAATGCCGCCTAGTATAAATACCGTGCAGAGAATAAGTTTCTCCACCAATTCGTTGTAAAACGACCATGACAACGTCTTGAAGAAGAAACTTTCATTTTGCACTGTATTTCTACCAGATGGAATTTATCCGAAAAAATGGTCTGACTAAGAAGCGTAAGAAATGTCGAGTCCGTAAGATTGATATAAGTAGGATGCGAAAAACAAATCGAGTTTTATGGTCAAAAATTTTCATTGTCATCTTTGTGTGTGTGTGTGTGTGTGTGTGTGTGTGTGTGTGTGTGTGTTTTGAAATGCTTCCGTGACATCGTTGCCTCATTTTACAGAATGAATTCATATAATTGTTTTCCAAGGTCTTATTTACAATTGCAGCAATGATCCGATACTCACTGCATATGCGAAAAGCAAATGCTCAGACTAATCTGCGCATACGCGCAGTCTGATCAGAGCTTTTCCTAGTAGCGCACATCATGTTCGAACGCTGAGGAATATTTTGGCACAAAATGCAAGCTATAGCTAGACTGCACTGATTCACAGACTTGTCTGAATCGTGGCTTCTCAAATTTTTGCGCGATGAGACTTAAAAAGAACATTTACCTTCCGTATTGTTTATATTGTACAGGATATTAAAAAGACAAAAGGCTTCCTCGTATTCAATCTACGTGCGCTTTTTTTTCTTTATTTGCTGGTTAAATAAACAGTACAGTGTTCGGAAACACAATGTCATGACTCAAATACACAGTTTGCGTGCATGTCACCATCTTTGGTCCGTCGAGTTGTTTATACTCTGTCTACATTAATGCTCAAAGATGGTTTATTTTGGAAAAAAACGCTCAAAGATAATTTGATCTACAAACAACAGATCTACACTGTTTGTCTCCTCCTGCCTTATTAGTCGCGATTCAAACCAGCCTATGAACCCGTGCAGTCTCCCAACAACGTTTATTTTATGTCTGTAGATGACGTAGGGTCAAGACTATACTGTCACCAAAATGAAACTGCGCAGCTGATTTAGAAACAAAATTTGTACCCTTGTAAAAATATATAAAAGTTTGGTATCAAAGTTAGTGAAATTTATTTGGTAACATGACGCATTGATTTTAAATTAATTCATGTAGTTTTTTGCTTTCGAAGCCACAAACATGGACAACCAGAACAAGTAACGGCTACATAGAGGATCTTACATGAGTGCTCATGTATTATTGAATTTATTAAACGAGTTGGGGAAAAAGATAAGATGCGAGGCTCTGCCGAGCATCTTATCGCTTTTCCCAACGAGTTTAATAAATTAAATAATACAGGAGCACGAATGCAAGATTCTATTTATCATATGACACTAAAATCGAATTTTATTAGCAAATTTTGCACTAAAACGTCATGATTTCCCCACTAGAAAAAGCGACGTTTTTATGGACGTCAACGCATAGCGCTACGACGTAATTTGCATATTTAATCCACTAGTGGATTCTCGATTTTAATGCATGGCTTTATTACACTCTCAGATGCGACGTCATATGATAAATCTATGTTTACCTCCTTTTTACTTTAAATCATGAAACAAAGCAGAAAGCAATGCTGACAGCCATATATATTAGGGTTGTTATTTAAGTGCGTAGACTTTCTTTATAACAGATCAGATGTCTTTAACAGAGAAATGGAAGTTGTACCATCTGAAAATATATTCTTTTTCCTATCTTATGATTTATAAAGCATTTTCCACAATGAATGGTTTCAACACAAAAACACATAAAGCACAGTTACCCTCTTTCATATGGGGCACGGTAAGGCTAAGTCGACGCCAAAACGACGTCAAAAAGACAATAAATGTCACAAGGAACACACCTTGCTTGGTACTCAACAACGCGCACTACTTTTACTCATGTGCAAGTTTTCCTTAAGAATTTTGTGCGCTGTCAATGAGGAAACATCAAGATCCTCAAATATCGCTTGAACTGTTAACCGTTTGTCTGTGTCAAGCATGTCCTTAACGTTAGTCACGAATGTTGGTCGTGGCGATGGTAAGCGTCCACATCTTTCAGCGTCTTCAGTTGAAGTCGATCCTACCCGAAATCGTCCATTCCATTTAAATACGTATGCACAACTGCACTTCAACTTAAACTTGAACTCCTGATCATTTTAAATGTTTCTGTGTGCGTTAAATTCCGAATCCATGTGTCACAACGCCGTAATTTGATTTGCGCTAAAATTAATTACGGCGTTGTGACACAATGAGTTCTTGTTTCAAGTTAAAGTGCAGTCGAGCACTTCAACTTTCTGGCCGTCCCAAGGCAGCAGTTTTGTTTTGGTACTTTTTGGTTGTTTTATGTGTTGTTAGTTGCTATGTCTGTTATTGATATATTGCTTGTGATGTTCAGGCTAGCCCCTGTGGAACATGGGGAATGGCTGTTCACATGGCTGCCGCTGGTGTTGTCTTTGGTGATGACTAGTTTTGTGTATTTCGTCTCTTTCCCACATGGTGTCTTGGTTTAGATCTGGAATTGAATAGTGTCAGTTCCTGAGAAATTTCCTCTTTACTTCTGCCTTTTCGAAACTCCGTCTCGCCATACCCAACGACGGTTAACAAAAGAAACTGGGGCCGTATTTATAAAACGACTTATTATACGTTTTTGCTATGCTGTTGCTTAGGTTGAATTTCTATGAAGGAGATTCCCTACAATACGAAATTTACTCTGAAGAAACAGTCTAAAAAGACTGTTCCTTCAGAGCGAATTTCATAGTTGTCGGAAATCTCCTTCATAGAAAATTAGCCTTAGCAACAGCATAGCAACGACTTAAGTCATTTTATATATACGGCCCCTGGTTGACATGAATGGACCGATCAACCACGAACACATCGATGGTATTTTCGAAAACAAAATAAACGTATACTGCATGCTTTTCACTAAAAACCAAATTCGATACATATGTAAGTAACTAACAAACCTTGGTTTCATAGACGTAGGGTTGAGAAATCTAAAATTTAAGATTGATTTAGACTATTAGTCTAGATCATCGTTTTTTATATTATCTGGATCCTTTTTGATACTAATCAGTCTTTGAATGGACTGCCCAATTAAAATTAATAAATTAAAATATGTTTTTTTCTCTGGATTTGTCTCCAGATATTGTCAGGGTCACTGACGAGGCTTTATTAGCCGAAACTACGTAGTCTGGCCCATGTTCCTTCTTCTGAATGTATTCTCTGCTCTTGAAGGAACTATTCATGATTTTAATTTTACGTTCCAAAACTATGCCAATCGTTTTTCGAAGGAGCTAGGCGTAGCGAAAGATCGAACATTTTCATGTTGCGCTATAAGTTTGGTTCAGTATAATTTACGACTATATTCATACATGATGCGCGATGTAAACCTTGGTCTATATACTTACGAATACTTTTTCCGATCGGCCACGAACATGCTGCTTTACCTATTTTATAATGCACTGAACCAAATCGATAGCCCCGCCCTGCTAGGTCACTTCACGTGGGCTATTCCAAAACAATGGGCGGCTAAACAGATGGCCACATTGCTAGCAGGCCACATGAAACTAACTCAAAACAACAAAGGAAAGAGATTCGGCAGCCGAGGAGCTAATCATTTCCTTGCAGGTTTTACTTTCATTGAGAAGGGAGACTAAAACATAATGGTAGTTTCTGCTCAGGATAGTGCACCCGTTTACCTTGAATTATTCTACGAATTGCAAATTCATAGAGGCTGACCTGCTTTTTATATGAAGATATTGGATTCTCGATTCTTATCAAGTTTGTTACGGACAGGTTTTCATGCTGAAAATCTTGATCATGTAAACACAATTCTATTAACAACATAATGTCTTTGACATCACGATTATCTTGGTTGCTAGCAACAAATCCATTATGTTGGCGATTTTTCTGACAAAGATCTTACAGATATGAACTGTCTTGATTTTGTCATGACACAAACAAAGAACTACAATATTTATTCGCTTGTTAGACGTGATTTTATTATTCTAAAATTACCGCAAATATGTAAATCAGTCTTGTGTAATTCGGCTATGAAATAGGTTTTCTCTTCCAAAACAATCTAAAAAATATCGATCCGTCTTACAAAAAAAATATGTTCGAAAAAAATTCCAAAGATCTAGATCCGTCTTACAAGACGGATTGCGATCTTTGCGATTGTTTTTGGAAAAGAAAAATGTCTTATAACTGAATAATACAGTAGGCCATCCTTTAATTAAGAAATATATCAGCTCTAGCATTTAGTTGTTGAGTTATAATTCACTGTTTGAAGTTGGAAGGCCAGTTGTAAAGTAAATTATATCACGAGCGCCGAGCGCAAGCGATATAATCTACTTACAACTGACCGACAAACAGTGATTTAGTACTCAATAATACAATGCTTGAGCTGAACTTTTGCGATTCTAACACTCAAAAAAGCTGCGAAAGTATTACTTTCAATCAAATTCTCCAACCTTCCTGCCAGCGCGTTTATGCTACCGCTAATATTCTTAACTGTATCTAAGGTAAGCGTACGTTTTATGGCGATTTTAGAAAGAAAAAGAGACGTTACCCCGCCTAACGTCTTAAAACGACACAAAATACATCAGTTATTTCCAGTGACGTCAGCAATTAGACTTACGCACTTCCAAACAGTGAATTGTTGCAGAATACACACGGAAACTTTCCATTCCTTCTGAAGGTGCACTTTGTTAGAATTTAAAATTGTAATGAAACATTGGCTAATTAAACGATCACATTAGGATGTATGGGTACACTTCCATACGAGGGGATATCAAAAAGTTTTGAGCCATAGACCCGCAGATCGTTTTGATACGGGAGGCAGATAAGAAAATGGTAGAGTTGCTTCCCTGGAAAGTATATCCAGTTACCTAAAAGAGTTTTGAGTCTTGAAAAAAAAATGAATATTTTGCTTATTTAAATTTAAGTGATTATAATAATTATTATTATCAGGTGTTTATTTCAGCTACACTTGTTTGTGTGCAACTATGGTTACGTACCGTTGAGCCACTTGGGGAACGTCGATAGGAGAATTGAACTGAACTGAACTGAAGCCTCGAACATTTGAGCCGACGTACGAGAAATCCAGCAAAGTGACATGTGCGCCCAGCGAACTCTCAGAGCAGCCGGGGAATCCGCCATGTCTAATGATAGTCTTTGCTGTCGGCCTGGAGGTAATTTAGACCCTTAGCTACCCTTAAAGCACGCAGCAAAGAGTCTGAGCAGACTGTGTCCCGGGCTGATCTGAGTCGTTGCTGGGAGCGAATGCCATTTTTTTTGTTATGTCGTGTCGCGGCTCATTTTAGGAGACATACGTAAAGTAGAGAAGTCCGCAAAACCTACAGAATAAAGTTAAATCTGTCTTTCAGATCAAGGAAATGATATAGAGAATCATTGGGCACAAACTTTACATTTTTATGCTAATTAAAAATATTCTGTATAATGTATTGTTGCAGCTGAAAAACAAATCATACGAATCAACGCATTATGCGGATTCACGGATTTAATTTCCGTCCATATGTTACGTTGTGTCCAGGAATGCATTGCGACCCGTAAACCTGACACTTTTTCACAGTTTCGGTTACATTGAATTACACCAAATGGATGACTTATAACAATGTCTAACAGAGCATATGTTTTAGCCTTCTTTGTCTTAGATATTTATCTTAAAACAGAACACTGGATCGGCTTACAAGCATGCACCTGTGCACTGCTCACTATGCGCAAGCACTATTCACTTCCGGTCAGTGAATATCTAGAGTAGGTTGGTGATGCCGTCTAGCAGATGAATACATGTAATTTTGTTTATGGACCCAGCAACATTTATTTAGCGATTTGCGAACTCTAGTAAATAAACTGTGACAGATAATTTGATGGCTACTGTGAATATTATTGGGTATGGAACCTATGAAACAGTTTAGACCCAATCAAAATGTTTCTAAAGGAGCGGTCTCATCAGGGTTTGAATTGTTTGCAATTTCATCAGCAATTTGCATAATTGGATTCTACTATCCGACGCTATATTAGCGTCGGATAGTAGAATCCAATTATGCAAATTTTAGTATTTGTACAGTCAGTATATAGTAAGGATGTGTATGATAGTTAAAATGACCAAAGACTTGGTCTATATTCTGTAAATTCACGTGATAATACATATTTTCTCTTGTCTCGATGCAGTCACCAAACTACTCTGTTTGGAAGTCAATGTTTTAAGTTATGTTATTGCCAATTACCGAAATCAGCTTATTTTTTCCATGAAGTATCCTCTATATGCTTCCACATGCAGAATAGTTCAGTGACTTTAACAGCGTATCTCAGAAAGTAAGACATCCTATTCCGGTTAAGTAAACAATCTTCAAGGTATTCAGTAATTGTTTTACGTGTTTTGCGTGATCTTTTTATCAATTGAACAATTGACGATTTCCTAATTCTGACTAGTTCACTGACTTTAAGATAAATGAATATATTTTCAGGGGAAACAACTAAACGAAGCCATTTTCAGTTTAATCTCCCTTCTAAATTCGAACAATCTTTTAAACGAAAAAAAAATGCATCTTCTAATAGAAGACCCCCTTTTCGACAGGTTTAAACCTCCAGGGAAGCAAATATGAAGTCACGAACGCTGTAACAGTTCCTCTTTGCAAAATAATAATGATAAAATAACCAAAAAAAGTAATGGCGATAACTAAAGAGGCACACAATACACCTTAACTGAGTATACAGAAAGTAAGACAAGCTATTTCAGTTCAATAAACAATCGTCAAGGTATTAAGGAACTGTTAATGTAGTGTTTTACGTGACCATTTTATTAATAAATCAATACAGAACGACATTTTTGCTTAACCACTGCAAATCGTTTCTGTTAATGACAGGTTACAACACTGTTTTTCTAAGGGTTGTTTTTATCCTAAACGTTTCAGTATTATCATTGCAACAAATAACAGCAGACAGGAGCAAACCAATAGGCAAGTTATTGATACGCACTGTTATAGTTCATGAGTGGAAATATAGGGCCTTAGCTCTACAAAATTCAGATTTTATGTCTTTGGCTAAAGAAATTTCAATATGCGCACCTGGGTATTTGGGTATATCCAGCCAAACCCTTGATCTGAGTCAACTCAGGGGTTTACAGTGTGTCATAAGGACCTCTGACATTTGTAATGTAGATCTGACTGTAAAACTGATAAATAAATAAATAAATAAATACATAAAGTTTAAATACATATACTTTAGAAATCTCAATGAGATTTGTTGCTCTCACCCTTCAAAATTGATTTTGACCCGCGGACACGACAGACCCAACAAAATGGCCTGTGCGACCAGCAAAGACTCAGATCAGCCTGGGCATCCGCTCAGTCTGATTAGAGTATTCTGTATCGGCATGGAGGTAGCTTAGACCCTTAGCTACCCTTTACTGCACAGCAAAGACTGGATGGATGCCCAGGCTGATCTAAGTTTTTGATAGGCGCTGATGCCACTTTTTTGTCGTGTTGCGTCCCCTATGTATTTCTGTGAAAGTCCATAAATAAAATATTGTTCAAACTAATTTAAAACCTCTTTTTCATGCATAATCTGCCAATTTATGCCAAACGCTTCAAAATTATTTGCTTCCTGAGGAAGCTCCAATAATTTGTCAATAAAACAAAGCAAAGTTGCATTGATACTGTCGGACGTCCTTTGTTTATGTGACCAAGGAACTACAGTTATGCGTAAAAGCCGTAAACAATTTTCAGAGGAAGTTGACACGGTCTCACAAATCACAAACGTGTTTTTCATGTGTATGGATTCGCCAGCAAGAAACATATGGAGTCACATAAAATTGGGTGAGGAAGTGATTTAATTCAGTGTTAACGTCCCACCAAGACAAAGGCCATACGGAGACGAGGTCTTGGCTCTAAATTTCATCCGAAAAACCGGAGGAGCGGAACTCAAACTAACGACTCCTTGGTGACACCTAGAAACAGTGACATAAAAATTGTAAACGTTTTGCCTCCCTTTTGTTTAAAACATGCTTCATTTATAGTTTATCCCTTTTTATACGCCCGTTTGAAAAACGGGACGTATATTGTTATGGCGCTGGCGTCCGTCCGTCCGTCTGTCCGTCCGTCCGGCGTAAACATTTTGTTTCCGGATAACTCCTCCTACAGTTTACATCCGATAGAGCTGAAACTTGGTATATAATAAGACTATGAGGTGGACCAGCACAAATCGTTTCGAGGTTACGCTCCAATGATTTTTAACGGAGTTACAGCCCTTTACTTAGAATTTTTGGGGTGTTCGTTTCCGGATAACTCCTCCTACAGTTTTCATTCAATTAAGCTGAAACTTTGTAAATAGTAAGACTACGATGTGGAGTAGCGCTTTTTATACGGAAAATTTGCTCCAATGATTTTTAGCGGAGTTACAGCCCTTTGAAAAAACTCGTCTATGGCAGTTTGTATGGCAATTCTTCAGCATTCCATAACTTAGTTATTCTTTGGAATCTCATAATGAAACTTTATACCAATGTTTATGAGGTTAAGACAACGTGTCTCATACAAGAATGGTTACTCCCCTTTACTTAGATTTTGAGTTACCTCCCTTTGATTATTTTGTCAGACTATATTTGTACACCTCATATCTAACTAACCTCTTGGATTATTGTGATGAAACTTGACAGTGATGTATATTAGGTTGACACAATATATCATACATAAGAACGATTGCCTCCCCTTACTTATTTTTGGAATAACCTCCCTTTGAATATTTTCTAAGGCTGTTATTATGCAAGCGATAAGTAGGCAACCGTATGGAATATCTTGATGAAAATTTATAGAAATGTGTATTAGGTTGAGGCTGTGTGTCTTATATAAGAATAATTGCTCCCCCTTCCTTATTTATGGAGATACATCCATTTGATTAATTTCTACTGTTTTTCTAGGTAACCGTATGGAATATCTTGACGAAAATTTATAGCAATGTGTATTAGGTTTAGACAGTATGTCTAATAAAAGAATAATTGCTTCCCCTTCCTTATTTTGATTTAGTTATATCCCTTTGATTACTTTTTTGAGGCTTTTCTTTTGAGAACCTTAATGTTTGGAATATCTTTATAAACTTGGTAGCAATGCAGACAAGGATAAAACGGTGCAAAAAAAGACCCATTCAGAAACGGGCGTATATTGCCCCGCTTGCGGAGGTCTTGTTTATTCTACTCTTTAAGTAATATTAGATTCCGTCTTTTAAAGGAAAATGCTGTGAACTATTAAGATCTGTGAGTAAACTTTGAAAAGTAACAACCTTGTCATTATAAGTGAGTGCTCATGTATTATTGAATTTCTTAAACGAGTTGGGAGAAAAGATAAGATGCGAGGCTATGCCAAGCATCTTATCGGTTTTCCCAATGAGTTCAATTAATTCAACAATACAGGAGCACGAATACAAGATTCTATTTATCATATGACACTAAAATTTCATTTTATTTGCATATTTTGCACCAAAGCGTCACGACATTGCAATAACACAACGTTTTTTTTCACAGACGTCAACTCATAACGTTAGGACATAAGTTGCATATTTAATCCACCAGTTGATTACCGTTTTAAAGCACGACTTTATTACATTCTCAGATGCGACATCATATGATAAAACTAATTCTAATGCACTTAAGTATGTAACGCGACGTCTGATTGGATAGCGTCAAAATTTGCGACAGTATATCCTGCGATATGCTGTCGGAAACCCGATGTCATTACGTAACGCCACTTCTCATTGGTTGTCGTCTGGTTTTACGTCGCTGAGAGCGTTTGCTATGGATGCAAATTAGCACACCTCTAAAGGTGAAAATATGAAAAGTGCATTAGAATGGGAATAACTGTATTGAAAAATGTCATTTGGGGAGGTAAATCGTCGGTGTTATTGTCGCAAATTGCGTTTTACGGCTCCACTGGCGAAATTTCCGACCATAAAACCGACGAAATACCTCCCCAAATGACAATTTTGAGTACAGTTACCCCGGGCCTAAATCCATTATCGACTTGGCCACAAAAGTGAAGATTCTACCAAGCATATGAGCTGTGCTATCCGTTACAGAATTTGTCACAATTCAAAGCATGGGGATGTCGTAGTAGAAGGTCCACCCATAGCCACTAACCAAGCAGACTCTCTCTCTCGGGTTCCATTAATCAAAAGACATAGAACAATATATTATCTGAATATATTTATCATGATTGTAAAGGCCATAGAAATATAAAAGATATGTTCACAACAATAAACATTAGGGGCACGTAGTAGTGAGTGCTCAATTATATTTTGATAAATAAACTTGTAAGTATTGATGGATGGATAGATTGATGGACAAAGCCTTCTTTGCACTTACACACTTACAATTACATAAGCATTAGGGAAGAGTCATTTATAATCAGGTTGGGGGCCGGGTACATTTTCATATGATCCACCAAATAGTTTCCACCAGTCTCACCAGATTCTTTTTACTGACGCCCCCCCCCCAATTGGTGACAAAAAAGTTCATGACCCCCCTCCACCTCAACCCACATCCCAGCTACCCTTCACACACACACACACACACACACACACACACACACACACACACACACACACACCATATTACCCTTTTTAAGCTTTTTATGTCAGACTGATCTCAATCAAAACCTGTATGAAACACAAAGAACATTCACCTATTCTGACATGTTAATAAATCATGCAGATTAATGGTCTGTTTAAGTTTTGTCTGCAATTCTATGCACTTTCTTCTACTTATGGGGATCTTAAAATCAGTTGTCGAATTCTCAAAAAAAAATGTTAATAATATTAATGGGGAGGCGGGGGTCAGAAGCCACAGTAGCTTTGCCAATGACAAAAGCACCTGGAGAGCTGACAATATAAACGCAGGCATTAAATTTAAGTGAGAATAAAATCATCTTCTCGACATGATTTTATAGACAATTGTAACTGTTCTACTTCAGCAAGTTTGTGAGAAGATCTGTTTTTGGACAGAAGCTGGCTAAGTTTTGTGTGTCATTCCCAAAAATGCCTTTAAGTTTTTTAATTTGAAAGAATACAGTCTGAAATGTTAGGAGTATTGGGGGTTTTGGGGGTGGGGGCACATCACCAAAAAATATTCCGACCCCCCCTCACCTAATAATAAATGACTCGTCCCTTAATAAGCATAACACAACAAAGAAAGCTGATTTACAAAATATGCGAATGGTTTGACAATGAAAAAGTAATGAATATGATAAACTAACATACCTAGAACAATGTATTATCAGAGTATGTTGTTCGCCGGTTGATGCACGGCTGTTAATACCCTACCGCACTGCTTTCTATGTAATAACGGTAGATAACGTACTTATCATTTGACATTTTTTATTCTGTTTCGAAAGTCGTACTAATGAAAACATAGTTTTGCGTGGAATTAATGACCTCAAGTAAATTTTCACAACCACATTAAACATATGTCCGGCTTCTGCCTTTTGGGCAGAGAAGTGTATACTAGTATTCTATTCCGATAATTGCTATGGCTTGTTGTACTTTTCTGGATAGATAGCATTCTACCTTAAAGACAGGAGTGGTACTATATAAGGAGGATTAACTTCCACAGTGTCAGTCTGTCTCTTGACCTCATAGTGTCAACACCTCCAGTTGGCCAATGAAATTATTATAACTGGTAATTCTGGTCCACTGATTGGTTGAATAATTTTTCACACCTTTACCTGTACAGGTAAGATATGGTATTGCTGGGAACCAGACCCCCCCCCCCCCCCCCCCGGCAGAGAAGTCCTGTCTTTAACGTGGCCTGAAAAAGGGCAAATGGTGGTCTACTGAGTATAATTGCATCAACTGCTAATTCCTTGCTAAAAAAGGGGAATGTTAACATAATGTGATATCATGACATATTAAAACTGCGCTTGCGCGAATGATATCAGGCTGTGCCTTTAAAAGCGATCTCTGAAGAAGATTGGTCTCACTTGATGATCTTGATATCAAAAGACACTAACATAGTATTCCCTATATATCAACATGTATGTAGTTTTACAAATTCAGCTTTTGCCATCTCCCTTGTCAAACCTTGTTTAAATTTGTAGTAGCCAATTATTTACGTTACCTGCCTTTTGATATCAAGTTTATTAGGCTTGACCAGAAACACGTCGGATCCCTACGCTGTTTTTTTTTTTTTTTTTTTTTTTTTTTTTTTTGGTCTCACCTGATGATCTTAATATCAACAGACACTAAAATGGTATTCCCTATATATCAAAATGTTTGTAGTTTTACAAATTTAGATTTTGTCACCTGCCTCGTCAAACCTTGCATAAATTCGTAGTAGACAGTTGTTTACGATACCTCACTCAATTTTGAATATTAAAAATATACAGTGTTAATCACTTTGAATTAGCGCATTTTTTATCGCGAACATTAAGGTTTTTTGAATGATCGGCAATTCTTGAATTTGCGACAAAGTTAGTGTCACACTTCAATTTCAATTTCTGCTTGGTTTTTACAAATACTGACGAGATACTTGAATTAGCGAGTCAGTCGATTCGAGACCTTTGGCAAGATGATATGTCTCGCAAATACTAGAGATGTACAATAACACAGTATCCGAACTACATGTACAATCTCTTCCGGTTTTCATAGCGTTGAATCGAGAGTACAGACGTTCGCTTATAACCAGTAGTCGGAAATCATTATGTTTTGAGATTTTATCCGGAATCTGCTGCGTCATTTATAGCTATTCAGCTTCGAAAATGTAAAGAGGTAATTTCAATATAACTTGCTCTTCGGTCTTTTACTTTATTACCCTGTGCAATGTCGTGTATGGGTGGGTAGTAATTGGTACAGTATTCAAATCGCACTTGGCATGATTCATAAACCATTTTGAGCATTTTCTTACATGTTTGATAAAAAATCTTTAGAATAAACGGAAGGCGTTATCAATCTACAGTTTGTTAGTTTTGATAAAAGAATGATAGCTAAGTTTTGCACGACACAATCTCGTGTTAAATTAAGCTGTTCGGGGGGAAAATCTGCGACGGCAAGGAGTTTTTCATTGTACAGGGCAATAAAGTATAAGACCGAAGAGAAAATTATATTAAACTTACCTCTTTACATTTTCGAAGCTGAATAAGTATAAATGACGCAGTAAATTCCGGATAAAAACTCAAAACACAATGATTTCCGGCTACTGGTTATAAGCGAATTTTGTACTCTCGATTCAACGCTATGAAAACCGGAAGAGATGGTACAGTGCGTTCGGATACTGTGAATAAGAAAATATACACCTCGCCAAAAGTTTAGCATATTTCAGCTCTATGGTACCTTTGTTACAAATTCTGCAGGAAATTAACATACTATAAAACAACGATATAATTTATGGTTTCGGAAAGAAAGAATACTTAAGCATATGCCCCATGACATTTTTGTCCAAAATTATCAGGTAAAAGAATTTTGGCGAGCTGATATTTTTGTGTAAAATAATAGTTGTTTGTCTTTTATTTTCTGCATATAAGATGTCGAGCCAGGAAAATAATGTCGCACGTCAGACAGGAGACCACGGAACAAATAAGTTACACATAAAATTTGAAGTGCCAGTATCAAAGACCGACAGTTTTCAGTAAGACAAAAATGATAAGAATTCATAGGAAAAATGCATTGTTAATGATTAAGAATACAAGTATTGACAAGAATTTCTTTTATGTCTGATTAAGAAATGGCTGAAACACAATCTGTGTAGCAAGGTACGATTTAACATGTCGTCTACAGACTATGGTAATTTTGTGTGTGAAAAAATAAAACTGATGATGTTTTGGACACACTTTTAAAAGGTGTCAAAAATTGTACTTTAATTATAGTGGTCTTAACTTTTATCGTTGTGTATTCAAACAGCTGCAGGGTTTCAAAAATCCAGTGTGTAGGTGTGTTCATTGTACATTACTGCTTCGGATAGGATCCATAATCTCACATTTTTATACTTATAAGAAGTCCCCTTTATCAGTTATTTCAGCTGCTAATTTCGCAATTAATTATGCTAAACTTTTGGCGAGGAGTATATGTTGTGCCGATTTAAATGTTTTTAGCGTGTGTATTTTGCATAAGACTGGCTAGTAGGCTATACATTAGGGTAAATAGAAAACAGTTTTGACAACAGATTAAACTGTTGGAGCTATATTCTTGTCATTCACAAGGGGAACAAACTCTTTCTGTATCTTAAACCTGATAAGTGTGATAAGCATGACTTTGTGTTGTTTGTTTAGACCGTTACACACCCAGAAATACAGTGTTATTCACATGACAGGCATAGCTGTGATTTACCTGACATGAAAAAAAAGAAGCCCTCTTGAACCGATTTGTACATGACAAGTCATTTTAAATATTTATCAAATTTAGCGCAAAAGATGCACTTTTTGGTACTTAACTTCTTCAGTGTCGCTTAACCCCCAAAGGTGATGAGAAGGTCTTGGCAGGCAACAAACATCTCTCTCTGGGCCAAACTTACTGACGAATCCGCGAAGCAACGCATCGGCAGACATCAGTTGAGGGACGGCTACGTATTACATGTAACTAGCGAGTGCAGGCGTCCCCCACATACCGTAATCCCTAAGGCCCGAGAAATACGACATCCACTGGCATTAGGAAGGAGACGTTTGATGCAGCGAAAACGTGCAGCGTATATGGAAAGTTCCAGGCTGAGAATCTGGGGCCGTATTCATAAAGCCACTTTAGTCGTTGCTATGCGGTTGCTAAGGCTTAAATATCTATAAAGGGGATTCTCTACAACTATGAAATTTGGTCTGGAGGAACAGTCTTTGTAAGACTGTTCCTCCAGAGCAAATTTCATAGTTGTAGGGAATCTCCTTCAAAGAAATTAGCCTTAGCAACAGCATAGCAACCACTTAAGTCGTTTTATGAATACGGCCCCTGCTCGATTGCACTTAACGGATTAACCAATATAGCTGCTGCCAATATTGTTTATATTGAAACAACCTTCATATTGTCGCTTGTAATACTGAGAGTGACAAGCTATTTAAAGTATTTTCTGATACGCATTACTTGTAAACATCGAGTAAACAGACAACATCTTATTTGTACAAATAGTTTATACATGTACAACAGTTTTCAAGGGCAATCTTAATTCATCCGCGACACGACACTACCAACGATGTGGCATGTGCGCCCAGCGAAAACTAAGATAAGCCTGGGCATCCGCCCAGTCTGATCAGAGTTTGCGGTGTGAGTTTAAAGGGTAATGAAGGGTCTAAGCTACCTCTATGCCGACAGCGAAGAGTCTGATCATATTAGGCGAAGGCCTATGCTGATCTTTGTCTTCGCTGGGCGCACATGCCTCTTTCTTTGTTTTCTCGTGTCGGCTTATCATTATGCAGCGGCCAAGGTTAAGACGCCTTATAGCAAGACCGTTCAAGATTCTCATCAATGTACATATCGAAGTTACTCGATTTTAAGATGGGGTGGCTCTTTTGCATCTTCTGCTATGAGATGGGGTTCTTCAAAAACAATCCCACAATTCTAGATCCGCCTTTTTTTCACTTCTAAAACAATCTCAAAACTCTAGAACTGTATTATAAAATAGTCCCAGAACTCAAGATCCGTCTTATAAAGTAATCCCAAAACTCTAGACCCGACTTATAAGTCGGATCTAAATTTTGGGATTCTTTTAGATGGGAAAAAAATCCGTCTCGTAATCGAAGAAATGAGGTTAAAACATGGTCAACATGTCACAATTGAAAGCATTCATATATAGATCATGTTTCCAGGTTATTTCCAACAAAGGTAAATATACACATACCTTTCCTTCAGCACTTTCAAAATGGTTTTAACTTTTCCTGGAATTGGCAAATTACAAAGTAAAATCAACTCGCGTGACCAAATACCGCATTATAATATACATTGCGTAAAAATAAAGCATGTAAAATGTCAGTCCTGTGTTTTCAAAATGAAGAAAATGGCGTTCTAACAGGGAAAATGAATCCCGCATTATTATACAATGCATGAAAATAGAGCATGTAAAATTTTAGACATGTGTTTTCAAAATCCAGAAAACTTGCATTCTAATAGGGATTTCTTTGTTTGCATCTGAGAATACTTTCTGAAGATGCGTGGTCGAGTGGTTAGAGACGCTCGGTTACGGTGCAGATTGTCACGGGTCCGAATCGCCATTCAGCTGAATGGCGATTCGGACTCGTGACATTCTGCACTAAAACCGAGCGTATGTCAACCCAGCTGTAAATGAGTGCTTTTTTGGCACCAGGGAAGGATAAGGCAGCGAAAAAAGAGGGATGGGTTCCGCCATTTATATGCTGTGCCCAATATATGGCGGGCCACTAATCCCCGCCGCCCACTGGGTGATTGGAAGCCCTTACCGTTTTATATCTTCTGGTGGGCGCAAGAAGAAATGATGTGGTCATATGACGCTTTTCTCCGTCGTCTGTAGTATACGCAGATCGAAGATCTAATAACCTAATTTAGATGTCCATCTCCATATTAAGTAAAGTACAACTCATATGTTTGGCTTCAACCTACGGGGTTGTAGGAAAAGACGCTTGATGATGTCTATATCTAGCTTATTAGTTTATACCACTGGTACACTGCGTGCTACTAATGTTTGACCTGATAAGTAACGTAAAACTTATACTTAGTTAGAATCTATATTCACCCATCTTCTTGCCCACTGGAAAATGTTCAAAGGGAAAAGAAAATAACAGAACAACCGACAAACCAACCAATTTTGATAGTGTGTAAAGTAAATTATAGAAAAATGCATACGTTTTTAAGAGTAAAAGTAAAAATATATGCAAAATAAAAAGGTGTTTCTTCGGCCAGCGTTTTTTTTTTTCTTTTCATTTTTTGTACACTCTTATAATATAAACAAATTGAGCCGCGACACGACAAAACCAAGAAAGTGGCACGTGCACAATGCGAAGACTCAGATCAGCCTGGGCATCCGCCCTGTCTGAGCTGAGTCTTCGCTCTGCGCTTAAAATGTAGCTAAGGGTCTAGGCTACATCCATGTCGACAGCATAGACTCTGGTCATTTTTGTCGTGCAGAGCACATGACTAGGATAAACAGGGAACTGATAAATACATTTAAGTGGAATGGTAACAGTTTGATCAAAACTGTATAGTTTTCTTTCGTACTTTTGAGACAAGTCAGGGCTACAGCTACAAAGTACCTGTACTCGCTGAATCTATGGTTTTCAAATGTTTTTTGGTACTTTTGTCACCATCAAAAATGCTATTTTAAAAAAAAAGTAATTTTCCATTCTGAGACCTAACTGAAAGAAGTGTTGCGTTTGCACTTGATTGAGCTAAGTCAGATACAATCTTCTGATTGTCTGTACACCCAATGCTTTTGTTTGCTAGTTGCACAAGTCATTTACGGAAATGTATTATTATTTCGTGCAAATCATTCAACTGCTCAGATTATAGCAACACTGGCCTTGCAAGCCATGCTAATTTAACTGGAAGGGGGGAGGGGGTATCAATAAGGTGGGTTTTCTTTTTTTAACTGATGGTATACTCCAGTGTGTCTAGTTTATTGAACCATATGCGACTTCGGTCGGAAAGCACTAATAAATACTGGGGTAATTCAACATGGTTTTAGCCTGTCTTGTAAAAATATTCACATTTGGTAGAAGAGTACAACAGACAGACAGCATTTGATAAAATGATAAACAGAATATTTAAAATGTATTTCCATATCATTTCATTTGGTTAATTTGAACATATGTTGTCAAAAAAGACTTCCTTTGACATTTAGATTACCACACCCACTTCTGTGGACCCATAGCTCAGTAACTAGGGCTTACCGACCAAAGTCACATATGGTTCAATATACTTGTCAAGCTGGAGTATACCATCATTTAAAAAAGAAAAACTTTGGTAGGATGCATAAAAACCCGCCTTATTGGTACCCCCCTTTAAACTCATTATAGCCTCTTTAATATCACATGTAGTAAGTGTGATTTCCAATGTATTATACAGTATTGTTTGACTTTAGATTTTAATGATATAGTTTACTGTTAAAAAGTGTATGTAAAACGAACGAATTCTAATTGGAATATAACGGTGCTGCTCGGGTTGCATAAAAAAACTAACATAAATGATGGGCCAGTTGTTGTTGTTTCAATTCTTGTAATGGCTCAGTGATTTGCAAGACGTTGTGTAACATGTTATTAGATGAGTACCATATTTAGATTAAATCTTTGACTATGCCATTATTTTGATAATTAAGAAGCCAGATAAAACGCAAAATAATTGGTTTTCTTCTTTACTCCATAAATGAAGAACTTTATGTTCAGTTTCGAGTTACTTGTCATCTATTCAAACATACATTTGTTTCATTTACGTTTTTGTTATTAGCACATGGCTTAGTTTTATAGATTCAATCAAAGTCGCCCAATATATATGTTTATGCAATGACTAATCTGCTTTGACGACTGAGACAGTTTTATACTTATGACTGCTGGGCTCTGGTGCTCTTTGATTAAAGCAACATGTTATGTTATGAAGTGTTTTTGAAATGTTACTATAACTTGAACACAATAACTTAAATCTGCTGGGCTGTCTAAGGAACTCGAAGGAAAATGTCCCAGCCAGAAACGTTATGGCAAATTTCATATTTTTGCGAAATATGAGCGTCTACAACGTTTACTTTCTCTAGACGATTTAACGGGTCAGTGACAGACATAACTGTAACGTCTCAAAGACCTGTGACTCTTGTATTGAGTACACATGACAATATAACGGTAGAGAGATGTAATCAGTAGCCGGAAGTGTCAATCAATTTCTGCGCTTGAAAAGATGTTTAGCTGCTTTGACTAGCTAACAAATTCGGATCTGCTACCTTTATCAGATTAATTTGTTGAAAATCAAACCTATAATTTTTTGTCGATGGTGAATGAATCACGATTTTACGCCCTTTTAAACATAATTTCAGCCATATCAGGACGATGGGTTTGTGATAATGAAAGGCTGTTTATGACTGAAAAGATACCCGCTTCCAACGCGTCTCGAGCCCGGGATTTATGTACGAATGCAGAGTCTAATCCCAGACTGGGCAGCTCGCTAATTTCCCATCGTCCCTTTTACTGACGCGTAAAAGGGCGTTAGGGCATATGTGGGCTTTGGTGACTCAGACCAACCTGTGCTTTGTGCACAACAGCTAAAGCATTACTTTTAGCCTGACGACTCTCACGTGTGTTACCGGGGTGATTTGGTGGTGCGATGGTGCTGGGTATAACTTCCAATTCCGTGGCGTCCTTGCTTGCAGTAGAGGCAGGTGGGCTGTTTGGACATTTTTCTCGAGCTATCACACCTCTCTTCTTTCTCCCTCTCTTTGGGAGACGGCCCGATATAGACTGAAATACTGTCTCAAAGGGCCGTTAAACTCAACACAACCAACCAACGTGTGTAACCAGAGTTACAGACTTTTGGACTGCACAGTTTTCTAGTTATTTGTGTGTCACGCCGTAGTCCATTTGTTAGAGCGCATAGCTATTGCACAGAAAGTCGCGGCTTCGAAACCCGGCCCGGTCAACGACTGAAAATTTTGTCAACCCAGCAGTAAAAGATTAACCTCTTGATGCATGACTGCATGCAGCTGAGCTGATGACTTCGACTATGGACAACACACTCGCGATATGATATGCCTCGCCTAAAAATGCAAGCTATGCCATCACGCTGTGTAATGTGATCAAACTGAATCCTCACTTTTATTCCCCAGTATCAGATTATCTAAGCAATCAGACTGCGCGGAAGTGCAGGCTGATCTTTACCTTCCCTATTCCCCCATTCGTTTTAAGGTTCAGTTTCAGGTGATGTTATACCCAATGTTGCTTCGTCTTATTTATTATGGTTTCTTTACACTAACTTACAGTTTTTGATATCATTTAACAGCTCTTTCCCAAATAGGCGGTCATCAAAAACAACAGTAACATTTACTTTTACCTATTTTCTATTATAAATCACACATACACACACACACACACACACACACACACACACACACACACACACACAGAGAGAGGGAGAGCAAAGTGGGCAGCTTCACAGGTGACCATATCGCCAGAAGACCACAGACAAGCGGACCTAAGAACACCTAAAATTGAAGAACCACAACAGAAGTACCGCCTTGGAACGGTCAGTAAATGTTTTTGAACACAACGAAAGAACTAGACTTCAAATCCATTTGGGAAGAGCCGCATTGTCAGGATCCACATTAAGCCCGTGGTCAAGATACCGTAAACAAAGCTATTACGGTTGTGTCGAACTAACTTGTTATGTCTGTCAAAATTTATTTAGTCAGCTTAAAGTACATCAGTCTTATTGGTAGTCTCATAATTATTATTGATCCATATGACCCGCCTCCCTTTCCCCCTATTATCAAATGCAATTGAACTGAACTGAAATATGTACAAAATGCGACCTTCTTATTTGACATGATGTTAATGATATAGTCATTGGCAAGCTTAAAAAGAGAAAAAAGAAAACCAGTGTTTAATTAAGGTCAAGAATACGTAAATGGCACATACATAGATTTTTTTAATTTTTTTCATGTGTTACATCGAATTGTGCAATAAAAAAGATAGGTCACCGAGTTCGTTTAGTCGCTAGATCAGATTTTTTAGGCCGTTTCCATTGACTGCAATGGGAATGCAATGAAAAAATTTAAACGTACACAGCTTGTTTACCACTACATAGATTTTTTTCAAAAACTGATATTTTATGTCACAGGATCTGTCGATTAAAATGAGGTAAGAAAAGTCCTTGACTACCGAGCTCGTTTTTCAAGTAGCGCTTGATAAGCAAGCATAGGTGTGTATAAATTTTCGCCATTCCGCGACGTCATTTATAAGCGACGTTGCAGTCGTTTACCGGCGACGTTATAAGACATGCTAAGACCGTTATGAGAATACGGAAAGATGAGGACTAATAGGGTTCTCAGAATGAATTCCTTAAGCTTCGTTCATACGGGCAAAGTTTCTGTGACAAAGTAGGTTTGGAAAAGAAAAAAATGCTCGTGTGAATGAAATAACGTGCCACATTATCATTGCCAAGCCAAATTTATATGGGAAAGTTTTTATGACAAACAAAATTTGTCCGTGTGAACAGAAAATTTGCCATAGAATACATGTATGTAACAAAGAAACTAGCTATAGAGATAAGCACAGAAAACTTTGCTCATAATCAAATTGGTTTAATTTTGAACAAAGTATATTCAACAAAGAAAATGTGGCATGGTTGGCCGTTCACACGGGCAAAGTTGATTTGTCCAGGTAACCTTGACAAATAATGTTCGATCGTTTGAACACAGCAGCAAATATTTCCTTGCCAAAGTTTTTTTGACAAAAATTCCATGCCACAGTTTTATTCACAAATAATTTGCTCCATGTTAACGCAAAATTTTTGGCAAACTTTCTTTGTTAAAGATCCTGTGACAAAGAAACTTTATGTCGTGAAAGAGGCTTAAGTGAAAGAATTTATTTTTCAGACTTCCATAAACAAAAAATAGTACAAATTGCAAGCACACTTCTAACAGTAGCCGACACGACTGATCCGCACATAAAAAACTGCGTTACCCTAAATCACAAAATGCGCCGTGCCATGATAAAATGGGTGCTTTGGGGCATATACGGTCGGTGGAAGCTCAGATCAGTGTGCGCACCCGCCCAACCTTACCAGAGCCTTTGTTGTCCTCTGGTACAATGATTCCGTGAGGAACAGCGAAGAGAATTATTAGTCTGTGCGTATGCGCAGACTGATCTGTGTGCATGTACCATATTACTGACGACTCGTGTTCTGTCGGTGTGGCCCATGGAAGTCAGATAAAATTGACTTTTTGGACAGTATTTTAGTCATATCGAGATGATGGTAAGTTACATGGTCAACTTCCAAATCCACCGTCGGCGGGATAGGTAAAGGCAAAGACTTCTTGTAGCGTAGTGGCCGTAGGGCGGTGTGAGTAAGAGGCCCGCTATATCTTTGGCAACGGCATACAAGTGGAAGAAATATTGTACCATTCAAGATTATTTTGTAATCAAAATAAAATTTTCGATGTCCAGAAAATCTCAAAATTTGGCATTATAATAAATATTACATTCCGATCCCTAAAGCTCTAAAATCAGCTGGCATACATTTACTTGGTTTAGTAATTATTTCGGATGCATAATCCGACCGGCGCCGCGGACGTTCGGTTATGACGCAGACGGTTGCGGGTTCGAATCCGGATTCGGCCAGCTTGCAAGCGACTGGAAAATTCTCTTTGTCAAGCCAGCAATAAATGGGTAGCTTTTTCAAATCAGGGAAAAATAACGCAGAGAAAGGAGAAAGATGGGCTCCGCCTTTCATATGTGTGTCTGAAAAGTCCTGTGAGCCCTGAAAGCAGGAAGGGAACGTGTATTCCGGCCAGCCTTAAATTGTTATACATATGAAACTCTGTCTGTCTGTCAGTCTCTCTCTCTCTCTCTCTCTCTCTCTCATTAATTTTGTATACTACTAAATACACTTGTGTTGATGAAATAACTTCAAACATACAGGGAAAGAAAAGAACATTGCAATATCAGCAAAAGGCTTGAATAAACAATGACAACAACTCCGTTTTCCCCATGTTTGACGTTATTATTAAATGTCCGAAGGGGCTGCCATATTGAAAATTACACTGACTAGGAAGTATTTCGTGACGTAACGTCCTTCGCGACGCACGTAATTAATTGCGCCAGTCATATACGTATTCTTGACCTTAACAGGCCCTTTTAATAGCCAAAACCGGAGCTCATGGGAAAAACTCCTGACGTTTAGCAAGCAGAGCTGTTGTCGGCCTGTGCGCTGAGCGAGGCTCGAACCCACAGCAGTCACAGAGGTAACATATAAGAGCCAGCGCTCTTTCCCACCAGGTCACTGGAGCAATGAACAGAATTTGTGCGATTATTTTTTAACTTTTGTGGTCCATGTAAGTGTTAATTTGTGCGTGCCGATTTTCCCTTTAGCGATTTTAACAAAAACAAATGAGCCGCGACACGAGAAAACCAACAATGTGGTTGTGCGCCCAGGGTAGACTCAGATCAGACTGGGCCTCCGCCCAGTTTACTCAGTCTTTTCTTTATGTGCTCAAAGGGTAGCTTAGGGTCTAAGCTACCTCCATGCGGTCAGCGAAGGCTCTGATCAGACTGGGCGGATGTCCAGGCTGATCTGAGTATGCGCTGGCCGCACAACCACATTGTTGGTTTTGTCGTGTCGCGGCTCAAATGCCTTTGCAAATGTAAAACTTCGTATTTTGATAAGCCCCGGACAAGTAAGCATAGACTTTCTGATGTAAGAACTGTCAAGTTTTACCTTCGATTGTATCACTAAACCTGCACGCGACAATAATAAGTGGCGTGTCTTGATTAGCGAACGCTGCAACAGGGCACGGATCAATAATCAAATGTTCGGACTTTAAAAGATGCATCGAAATGAAGGAAAAATAAGAGGTGAGAAGTTTGTTTTATAAATCAGAACTCCGCATGGCAAAATCACAGAACTTGTATTTACATGAAAACGAAACTGACTCTGCCGCGCGGATAAATTCTCAAAGTTTTCGGACTATTAAACATTAGGCCTACAGCTCATACATGTAACAGTTTTCCCTCGTTTTGCTGCGTGTTCGAATATCTTATTTTTTCTTTTCAAAGTTGTTTCCCAGGAAGCCAAGGAAGAATCATTGGAAGAAAACCAGCAATGTGGTTGTGCGCCAAGCGCAGACTCAGATCAGATTGGCCAGTTTGTTGTGGTTAAGAGTTGATCTTATAATGTATTTGATCAAACTTTAGAAGTGAAAAGGATACGTGGTATGTCCCGTATTGGTTGATATCGGGAAAGATCTGTCTTAAGGTGAATGGGCACACTTTTCGGGGAAGCAACACTGCCAGTTTCATTTTTACATCCCTTTCTGAATGGAGCAAATCCTTTTCTTATTAAAAGTGTTGACCCTATGAAAATGACATCATTCGGATTCAAGCCGCGTCGTTGCCCAAACAAGCCCATATACTAATATGTAAAAACAGCATGATAGGCACATGTTGCAGGATAGGTGAATCATACGGTGTATGCTCTGACCAGACTGTACAGTAAAATGCGCAGATACATGTACACATAACACGCGGATCTTTTTTATAATAGCGTCCCAAAAGCCGAGTCGTCTTCCCCTGTCGACTGAGTAGATCCTTTTATAGACTGTCTCGAACGACAGCCACTTTTGCACGTATATAATGATTATTCGATCAAACTCGGATCAGCCTGTGCATATGCAATGTTAGCAAAATCACCTCGTTCCTGATCAACAATAAATGAAGTCTACAGAAAATAGCGAACACTCTGCTCAGATCAGACTTGCAGGCTGTTCTTAATATTCGCTATTTGCCCGTGTCTAAAGGTACTTCTTTCTCACGTCGCGACTCAATTAAAATGACAGCTCAGGTAGGGGTATTGACCAGTATTACCAGTATGTACACGGGCGGCGAATTATGTTATCTTTATTGCCTGAGTGTCGTATACTTGCAGATTGTCTCATCTTTACCCCTTAGTGCTAAACTATCACCGCCGTTTTAAACCACCAGGAACTCTGCACTTTTCTATCAAATAATAATAATAACAATGCCTTATCTCATTTATATAGCGCATTATTTACGCAGTCGGGCTTGACTGCTTATCCTTTTTTATTATTATTATTCGATTGATTTCACCGTATTTTGTAACTTCACAGTTGAAGAGCATTGCCACGTGCTTGGTGATTTATGCGTTAATAATACCGCTGACAGGTGCCGTTAAGTTTGTGACAAGACGGTTTGCTTTGAAGCTAAACTACCGTTGTACACCTGCACTTTAGTAGCGGAGAAAACCGTTATCCTGTCTAATTCAGTTTAAAAAGAGAAACATTTCAGACAGTCAGATTTTGCGTAAATATGAAACGGGCTGTATTAGCTCGTCGGTGTAAAAACGTTTTTGATTTTAACTGACAAAACATCCTAATACGGTTTACAATCCCCTCTTTTATTTCAGAGTTTATATATCGTTGGTCGACCACAAACCAGTTACCCCTCCTCCCCCATCCCTAAAAATTTCATTACTGGCTGTCCCGAGAGGCGGTACTATTGTTTTGGTTCTTCTTGGTTGTTTTATATGTTGTTTGTTACCATGTCTGTTATTGATATTTTTTTGTGATGTTAAGGCTAGCCCAGTGACCACCTACATGACTGCCGCTGATACATTTAGTGGTGACTAATTTTGTGTTGTCTTTTTTGAGATCTGGTTTGAATTAAGTCAGTTACCATTTTAAATTCCGTTTACAGTAACATTAGGTGTGTATTTACCTGCACGACAAGGTATACTACTACGCTGTTTGTGTTTGGAACTTTGATATAATGTAGTTTTTTTTTCATGAATGAACATTTGCTAGGTCCCGAGGGAGCTGTTGAAACCAAGGCCGAAGGCTGTTTTTTATCAACAGCCCACTCGGAGCCTGGCAGAAACTAATGCAATGAAAAAACATATTTGATCGTTATTACTGCATTAATTCAATCACTTTGCTATAAGAATACTTCGTATGTTGGGGGTATAATAAGGAAATATTTACAGACTATTGTTCGGCCTTATCGACATTACCAAGCGGATACTTTCACCTACTACGCTGTTTCTATGAAATCCCTCATTTCAGGCCATGGTCAGCTATGATGATTTCTTTTTCTCATAACTTTAGCAGCAGTTCACCAGTAAAATTATGTTCAGACTAAATTTTTCACTTCGATATCGTCTGTTCTTCCAATTTCTTTTTACAAAATTAGTATCTGTATAATTCTCGCATGCAAGTCTTTCAAAGATAAATGCACATGCAAACTCCGCGCTTGCTTCTGTATTGACGGCGTATTGCCCTGAAACTTCTAAGTATGGCCCATGTTCCTTCGTTTGAATATGTTCTCTGCTCTTGGATGAACTCTCTATGATTTTAATTTGACTTCATTGCAGCTCATGTCGCGCCGTCTGGCGGCCTTAAAACGCCTCCCCGTTTATAATCCATAGTGTAGATTATATTTTATTATTCCTTTGGGATCAGAGGATATATTCTCAGAAATCAGAAATTTTGATTGGTAGACTCTTAGTCTAGACCATCGATTTTTAATCAGTTAGAGCCTTTTTATATATTCACCAGTCTTTGAATCGACTGCATTATTAAAATTGAGAAATTACAGTATTCTGTCCTCTGGCTTTCGTCGCCAGATAATGTAAGGGTCACTGATGAGGCTTAAATAGCCGAAACTTAGACGTATGGCCCATGTTCCTTCTTTTGGATATGTTCTCTGCTCTTAAAGGAACATTTTTAAGATTTAAATTTGAATACGGAAAGCCGCAAAGCCGGTCATTATCAGCGCGTGAATCGCCTTGTTCATTCATGTGTTTTTCTTTTTCAAAACATGCTTTTTAATTGCCTGTGTCCCCGAAATTTTTGCAATAAAACCCTTTAAGCTGCAGAAAAGCAAACGACAAAATTTACGTCTGCAAGATTTCAAAATGTTTCGTCGAAGCTATATCGCATTTAGAAGTCAAAGACTAATGGACAAACAGTGTAGATCAAGATGAGGCGGCTCGTATTGAGCCACCTACTCTTCATCAACACTGTTTGCCAAATAAAGTATTTTCTCATTAGTCACTTTGCATCTTTTAAGCTAGCTTTGACCATAACTACTTCGGAATAACGTCAAAGTATTATTCTACTCAAAAGAAGTTTTGCAATACCAGACGACCCATAGATATAATGCTAAATCAATTATTTTCAAGAGATATACAGGAAAGACATAACTCTGTTTTGCCTTATGGTTTCTGTAACTCACACACTTACGTCTCTGTAAAAACTGATTTAATTGAGGACAGAATTGACCCCCGTCGAAGTAGAAAAACGTTTCTGGCTGACTCGTGGAATTGGCTCTTAAGAAACTACGGGTATTATGAGAAATCATCCTGAAGTAGGCTTTCACTGTAATACACCCTGTATCTACCAAGATGGATGGAACGGAAGACTAACCTTTCACACCTTTAATACCGAAACATGAGACTGTTCATCATTAAAATAACAATGTATTTCGTTGCAACGCAGTAGACTTTTACACAGGTGAAATGTGGCTCTTTTATATTAGCTCTATGGAAAGAGCAAGATGATGCATTCTTAGCTCACCGGAGCTGAAGGCTTACGAGGTGAGCTAATAGTATAGGCTTGGTCCGTCGTCCGTCATACGTCGTCCGTCGTGCGTTCACACTTTTAAGCATTAATATCTGCTAATTTAAAAGTAGGTAGCCAATCTTGATCAAATTTTATATGTAGCATTGTTGGGGTAAGGGTTTGATTGCATATAATTATGAACAGATTGGTTTAAAACTGTGGTTACCATGCCAACAAAAAGGCCCCATAGACTTATAATGAGGAAATGTTGTCCGGGCGATAGTACCTTCAGTTTTGATCCCATCTTTTTCAAACTTGCGGGTATCTAGTACAGCCATAAAATATCAGACCAGTTCAAATGTGGGCCAGGTTGGAAGATTCTTTTCAGAGTTACTTGCCCTTGAGCGATAAAATATTTTACAACAGACTTATAATGGGGATAATGTTGTCCGGGCCCTAGCTTCTTCATTTTTGATTGCAACTACTTGTAACTTGAAGGTATCCCGGACATCCATAAAATCTCAGACCAGTTCGACCTTGGGCCAGGTTTAATAAATCTTTTCAGATTTACTTGCAGGTATTCAGGATGGTCAAACCTTCTCGGACCAATTCGAACTTGGGCCTGGTTGGTTGATTCTTTTCAGAGCTACTTGCCCGCCCTTGAGCGATAAAATATTTTCCCACAGACTTATAATGGGAAAAATATTGTCCGGACCCTAGCTTATTCATTTTTTTGAAACTTAATCACAATTGCAGGTATCCAGGATGGCTAAAACATCTCAGACCAGTTTGAATTTGGGCCAGGTTGGATTACTCTTGTCACTGTTACTTGCTCTTGAGCGATAAAATATTTTTCCATAGACTTATAATGGGGAAAATGTTGTCCGGTCCCTAGCTTCTTCATTTTTGATCGCAATTTCTTGTCATTTGAAGGTATCCAGGACATCCGTAAAATCTCAGACCAGTTCGACCTTGGGCCAGGTTGAATAAATCTTTTCAGAGTTACTTGCAGGTATTCAGGACGGCCATACCTTCTCGGACCAGTTCGAACTCGGGCCAGGTTGGATGATTCTTTTCAGAGCTACTTTGCTGTCCTCTTTAATTGCACGCCGGTGGGTCGGGGTTCAGACTCTATGATAGCCCCTACATAAAGCTATATATTAGTTGGTTGGGGCCGAATGTTTGTCTGTTTCTTGGCCCACCGGGGTTCAACTGGTGGTCATCGTTTGCTCCAGTGTTCCAGCGGTGTTGCTGACGCCCCAGGGATCTTCAGGTGTCTCAACACGATTTGGCTGTCGAGTCCTCATCCTTGCTTCATCACGATCTTTTCTTGATTTTAATTGTTGACCGTGTTGACTCTCTGATGAGTTAGGGGACCTACATACGAACCGAACTACCAACTAATTGTGTGCACCGCGGCGGACGGTGAGGGTGAAGGTTTGGGCCCAGTAAAACCGGTTTAAATCCCCTGTAGTCATTACTGACCGTCCCAAGGCGGTACTTTCGTTGCAGTTGCATTTGTTTTATGTTAAGTGCTGTTTAATTTATTTTGTTCTCATTTTAACCCTTCTATAATAAAAATAGAAAATAGGTAAATATAGTTGTTAAATGTTTTTCGTGTAATTTGCTTAGTCTGCTTTAGCCTTCTGTTGGTCTAAATTATTTATTTAATTCAATAAAGATAGCTGAGTTGCCACCTATTTGGGAAAGAGCTGCTGACTCGGCTTATCACTTGTAATTTATTGTTTGTTGGGATTTCTTTGTCAATCTTTCCCTTTGATGTTGGGGATAGGGTTTGGGATCTGATTCAGTCAGTTCCTGACGTGTAGTTACTCTCTAAATTTGCCCTTGAGCGATAAAATATTAACCGTAGACTCATGATGGGAAAGTATTGTCCGGGCCCTAGCTTCTTCATTTTTGATTGAAACTTCTTGTCACTTAAAGGTATCCAGGACATCCGTAAAATCTCAGACCAGTTCGACCTTGGGCCAGGTTGAATGAATATTTTCACAGTAACTTGCCTTTGAACACAAACATCTAAGAAAAACCTTGTGTACACTCTATATGGCACAGTTTTGATCAAATCCTCATGAATCTTAGTCAGAATTTATATCTCTATGATATCTAGAAAAAGTAGAACTTGGTTGTGTCAGGTTAAAAAATAAGGTCACGAGGTCAAATCTTAGAAAAACGTTGTGTACCCTCTAAAGGGCACACTTTTGATTCAGTCTTCATGAAACTTTGTCAGAATGTTTATCTCGTTGAAATCTAGGAGGAGATAGATAATTGGTCATGTCAGGTTAGAAACTAGGTCACTAGGTCCTATCTTAGAAAAATCTTGTGTACACTCTAGAGGGCACTGTTTTAATCTAATCTTCATGGAACTTTGTCAGAATGTTTATCTCTATGAAAACTAGGGCAAGTTTGAAAGTAGGTCTTGTCAGGTCAAAAACTAGGCTACTAAGTAAAATCGAAGAAAAACCTTGCCTATATTCTAGAGTTCACAGTTTTGATTCAATATTTATGAAACTTTTTCAGAATGTTTATCACTATAAAATTTAGGTCAAGTTGGATACTGGGTCATGTTGGTCAGAAAATAAGGTCACTATGCCAAATTTTAGAGAAAAAAAACTTGTAAACACTCTAGAGGGCACAGGTTTGACCCATCTTCATGAAAGTTTGTCAGAATGTTTCTCTTTGACATCTAGGATAATTTTAAAACTGGGTCATGCTTGCCCAAAAAAATAGGTCACTAGGTCAGATCTTAGAAAACCTTGTGTACACCCTAGAGGGCACAGTTTTGATCTAATCTTCATGAAACTTTGTCAGAACGTTTATCTCTATTAATTTAGGAGTAGATGGATACTGGGTCATGTCAGGTCAGAAACTAGGTCACTAGGACAAATCTTTGCAAAACCTAATGTACACTCTAGAGGGCTCAGTTTTAATGCAATCTTCATGAAACTTTGTCAGAATATTAATCTCTATGAAATGTAGGACTAAATGTTTATCTCTATGAAATGTAGAACGAGATAGAAACTGGGTCATGTCGACTCCGAAAGTAGGTCAGTAGGTCAAATCTTAGAAAAATCTTGTGTACACTCTAACGGCAAAGTGAAGTGACAAAATGTGTCTGTTGACAGTAAGATCTCAGGTGAGCCACAGGACCATTGGCTTTCTTGTTCCTTTAGTAGTATATACTTTATTTACAACGACAGCGGTTGTCGCAATGAACACAACTATTTTCAAAAACGTGCCTTATGAAACAACGAAACCAAGCTCGGCTCGCTCCTGAGAGCAGGCGAACCAGGGATACGTGGACATCTCCTAATGAGAGCGAAAAGTCTATCCAATGAATTCAAGAGCATAAGTTTCTGCGTCTTTGTGTGGTAGCCAGTAATATTATAATGATCTATATCAATTACTCTCCTTGCGTTTGAATGTCTAAGACGATAGGAAGTGCTGATAAGAATCTAGGTTTTCTTAATGAGTTCTAATCTGAGGCCTCAAAGGATGTGGTGATCAGCACGACAAAATAATTGTTCAGCAAATTATATAGTCAGGGACTATTAACATCTTTCATGGATGTGAGGTGTGGATAGACAGCTCTGTCACGAGGGCGAATGTTCGGCATCTCGAGGCTTGCCGAGTGATACCGAACAGTGATCCCGAGTGACGGATTTTTGTATCCGCACCTCACATCCATGACAGATAGTTTTTCTTGCACAGCACGTTTTGTTTTAACTTTAGAACTTGCTTAAATGCTTGAGAGGTTTCTATTTTTTTATTTTGAAAGAAGGCGCCGCTTTTTCAATTGCAATTCGATTATTTACGACAACTTCTGACGGTCACAAACTGACGTCATTTTTGTCGTCTTCGTGACGTCATCATCTAAAAGCCAGCTTTAGATACGTGACCTCCAATACAACTAACGCATTGACCATAATTACGTAATTTTATCCGGTCCTGGGTGAGATAACATGGATGAGATAAGTTTTGGAGGCACTAGTGTAACACGTGGATATCCTGATTTGGTGTGCAAGAAAACATAAATAGTACACTTCATAGCCAGGCAATCATAGTGGTTTGCCGATTAATTGAGTTAATCGATCATTACTCGTTTGCAGCAAAGGAGTGATTAATCGATCACAATTTGATATGATCAATGTATCAATTATATAATATGTATATACTATCATGTCCATTTTATGCATTATGCTGCATACTAAATGCTTTTTTGAAGTTTTGGCTTCGCAAGGAAGCATAAGCTGCTACTGCATCTTGATTAAGAAGTCCATAGAAAATGCTTGGCTAAATAAAACATAGGAAGGGAGCAGGTCATGACCAACCTTATTGTTTTTCCCTTTGATAATCTCATTAATCTATTAATCGAACATCGATCATTTTCCTAGACCGATGCTTGACCACAAAATTTAAATAATTGCATTCTGCTCCTGAGTGCCTTGTCATCATGTAAACGAAAATCAAATATTATGGTATGTTTCTAAAAAACAACCGAGACTTTAAATACTAACTTAACAGCAAAATCGAACTTTTACTATAGTGCGCATGAAAAAAAATGCAAATAAAAAAGCAGAGCAGACATTCAAAAGAATGAACATGCGCCATACATCGAAGTTTCGGCTATTGAAGCTTCATCAGTGACCCTGAAAATATCTGGTTACGAAAGCTGGAGAAAAGCATACTTTAATTTCTCATCTTGATTAGGCAGTCTATTTAAAGACTGATTAGTATCAAAAAGGGTCCAAATGGTTATAAAGCGATGAATTAGAATAAAAGTCTAAACCAATCAAAACTTTCTGATTTCTCGGATTATATTCTCTGATTTCAAAGGACGAAACTGAAATATAATCTGCACTATGGCAGATGTACGAGGAGACGTTTTACGGCTGCCACACGACACAAAACCAGCTGCAGTAAAGTCAAATAAAAATCTTAAAGAGATCCTTCAAAGGCAGAGCACACATTCAAAAGAAGGAACAAAGTCGGCATTTACATATAATGTCGCTATTAAGCATTTTATTCCGTAGTTTTCATTCTGGCTAATAGTGGAGTTTGGTTAGCAAATAGTACTCATAGTGATCAATTGATTTTTATGTCGTCACTATGGTGCATTGATTGAGTTAGGGACGGGCATTCAAAAAGTGTATACATGAACTTCCTTTGCCTGTCAGTATATTGTACCTATGCAATGGTGATTTTAAACGGTGTCGTTGTTTTCATATGTTGACGCCTTCGTGAATATAGGCTAATGTTATGTCGCTTTCGATAGCACTAGTTTCGCTCGATATAATGAAAAGAAAAGAAAAACAATGTATGTTCCGTTTGTGCTCTAAAAGTGCGAAAACTGTATCTAATTTTCAACTGACATTTAATGATTCTGACAGCAGCATTAGACAGAATTGTTCATAGTTGCGTTTTGCAAGTGCGAATGCTAATTTGCCAGATGAGTTTTGGGTGCAAATTAAACGAAGCAGTTGATTAAGGATCATGCTGGACCTGTATTGCTCTCAGGAGTACCGAACTCAAACCAAAGTACTTGGCGGAATAATTCTAAAGACTGATCTTAGCTATAAAAATGCACTTGTTATCCTGACCGCACGAGCAATAGTTTGATCATACCAGGAAGTCTGTAAGTTCGATCACTTCTTTCAAGTTTTAGAAACAGCCTTCTTAACCCCGATTTTTTTCTGAATTCATACACATGCATATGTGCACCGTAATTATTTGGTTATACTTGATTTAATCATTCTTCAAAAATCCAAAATAAAAATATTGTTATTAAATTGCAAAATGATGTCTTTACAAATGTACCTTCCACCACGCTATTTAAATCTCCCAGTCAATGATAGCTTAATAGAATTTTCAGAAGGCCGCAACTCTATAGTCAAGTTAAATGGCATTTCACAATTACGCATAAACATGACAAAGGTAGCTTCTGTCGTGCGGACAAGATTTTTAGCAATATAAGCGGGGTTCATAACACTGTTACAAATCAGTTGCGCGATTTTTACTCTGTAATAAATATTACGTAATAATGTTAATTATCTATGGCCACTCAAATGTGTATCTTTTTAAAGAAGATCCATTTAGAAACGTTTTATACAAATTCCTTTCTCCAGCACATGGTAGCTCTACATTAAGGGTTCCAATCGGCCCAGTGGTTTCAGTGGAGCTGTCGTTCGAAAGTGAGAAGAAACGACGAAGCCTGCCTATCCTATAAGTTCCTCGGAGCTTGGTCTTGTGGCGCATATGTTTGATTAATGAAAAAGTCGGATCGCATGTTTTAGCTCAAACTTTTTTGACAATGTGCAGTGAATAAATTTTCATTCAAGGCATGTCATAACCTTATTTCAATTCAAAACGTGTGCAACAAACCAATTTCAAATAAGACGGTCGTTGATAGGCTATTAACATTCAAATTAACCCGTAATGGAGTTTGCTGGAGCGTTTTCTATATAGCAATAGGCTCTGAATAGTTAGATTCTTCGAAAGCAGTGAATATGAGTCATTCTACAAAAATGAAGGAATTTGGGCTCTTTTGTTTTGCAAAAAATAACACAACTGATTTTGATTTGTTTTATTTTAATCTCAACTCTGAATATTTAACAACAATAAACCATTAATCTAGACAAGAGAATTTGCTTAAAAATACATGGTGGCTTATTTTGATTGCTGCCCTGGTTTTAAAATGTCATTCCTGTTACCACAACAAGAAACCTTATTTCCTAAATGAAATAATTTTCGTAGTTATTTTCTTCTTTCGAATTAAAAAGTTCCTGTTTAGACCTCCAAGTTTAGAAACTTGTTCAGAGGAAATATTATTTGATACTGATAATATAATAAATATCTTATTATTTTACTGAAACAAAACGGTTTAAGACAAATGCCATCAAATCTATTTTGAGACATTGTAGGATGAGTATCTTCATTTTCTGCAAAAGGTAGCTGCAGGCATCGACTTTCAAATTGGTAAATAAATGCAAAAGCAGAACATTGAATTAATTTATATATTGAGCAAAAGTTGACTGGTAACAGGAATGACATTTGGTAACAGGAATGACGACAACAATTTTCAGCAGTACCATAAATGACAATATGAATGATATTCAGTATCAAGAATGACAGCTAAACTGAAAGATGTTAAAATACCAAAAGTAACTTGTTATCAGACTAACAGTGAAGTAGAAATCTGGTGAATATGTTTCAGATAAAATGAGCTCTTAAAGGCTCAGAGTGACTGTTCAGTTCACCTTTAAGGTGGTGATAATCACTGCTTTGAAGCAAAGACAAAAATTCCCATAAAATGCTGAAAAAATCAACAGATCTTCCCAAACATTAGCAGATGCCTTCTTTATGTAAAATGTGATTCAACCTGATAAAGTGTACTATGAATATGTCATCCCTGTTACTTATTCTGTGGACATGTGTCATCCCTGTTACCGCGGCAAACGACAGGCTATTACATGCCGCTTATAATGTTCTGTAAAAGACACGGCATATTCAAATTAGTCTAGTTGAAAGAACTATAAATGTCAAACACAAACATCTTTCATTTATTACATATTTAATTATATTTAAAGTGTCATTCCTGTTACTTTTGGTGGGTAACAGAGATGACAGTAACAGCGATGACAGTAACAGGAATGATAAAAAGTATGCAAACTCACACTTATTTTGCTTTCTGGAGGCAAAAACTTGAAAATATTTACACAACAATATTGATGTCTATCATACTTTTTCAGTGTTTGTATTTTGTTTTATTTGCAGCTTTGTATTTTTATAGAAAGGTAGGTAACAGGGATGACAGATTACCTGTCTTACTCACTACTTAATTTAGATAATTGTTTCATATTTACCTTTAAGCAAACTTTGCATAAAATAATTAAATGTTTTCATAAAACTGGCAATCCTTACCTTACAAAAGTCAAGTGCAAGGTCATTTTCATGGGTAGTAACTCTGTCTAAACTACAACTGCAACTGCGGTAACAGAGTATGACACGAACTCCGGGACACACCAAAACAAACTTGACACGGCTTCAAATCAAAACCAATGGGTACACGACGCTTCTGTCATTGGTAGGTTTCTGTTACAGACTTTCATCATGTCTCTATTTTTTTGTGTTTATATTTAGCACTTTTTGTCAAACTGAAGTTCAACTTTCACTATTTTGCAGTGGGACAAGCAAATATAAGGGGGGTAACTCTTAATTTCTTTAGAAAGAAATATGAACAACTGCATTAACTAGCCCAGTCACTATCGTAAATGTTAGATATTTGGTCACTTTAATTAAAACATACTACCAAAGGCAAAATACTTGACATGGAAAAAAGGTATACAAGTATTTAGGTGAGGGACAGGAATTCCTCATATTTTGTAGAATGATTCATATACCAAATAGCAGACTCGATTTAATTCAGTCTGTTCATGACGAGTAGATAAATGTGCGACACTGGACACGCCTCTAACATCTCTGTTTTCAAAACGATTCGATGAACTCATCGATCCCAAAAGACACGAACACAATATACTCTTCACTATGATGAAGTAAAAGCGAACATTTTACGGCCTTACGGCAGCTTACAGCAGTTGCAGTGAGGAAAGATTGATATACACTGTTGTTCACTCAACATATATTTTATTCTTTCTAATGTGCAAACGGACCATTATTTTGTATGTTTTATTTTATTCATTTATTTACACAATGTTTTAAGAGGGTGGCACATTTAGCTAAAATAGCAATTCTACCAAATACAATAACTGACAAATATGCTTTGTTGCTCTAATTCATAATTGCTAAAGGAAGCCAATCTCTTAAAACGATGTCCTCTTGTTATAGAGATGTATGTCTATGATAAGCAATTAAGTCAGCCAATCTATTTATTTTCGTCTGTCAGGAATTCTGATAATTGCCAACTGATCTCATTAAGCATGAACAAAATCCTTTCGTTGATAATATGCATGAAGTGACATGATTATCATCCTAGTTTCATTGTACCACTGTCGCACAGACATCTTGTAAGCAATTCTACCGAGAAAACAAGCACTTGGACACCTAAATAATTATCCTAAAAATCGAACAGTTTTGTCTTACAATGCAGGAATGCGTCCAAAAGCTGAAGATGAAATGGCAAACAGTTAAGACTCTAATCAGACTGCTTCATAAGGGGACTACACTGTTTGCTTAGTCCTATCTGTCCAAATACTTAAAAGTTTACGGTTATTTAGCTTGCTATTTACTCAACTTATAAGGGGATAACTGTATTCAAAATTGTCATTTGGGTGGAGTGGGTGGGGGGGGGGGGGGGGGGGCGGGGAATCATCGATTTTATGGTCGGAAATTTCGCTTTACGGCGACGCGTCAGCGAAGAAGGTACGCTTTGTAATGATGTCGAGTTTCCGACAGTAAATCGCAGAAGACAGCGTCGCAAATGTTTGGTGTTATCCAATCAGACGTCGTGTAACGTACGTAAAAGAATTAGAATAATAATGATGCGCAATAAGTGAACATGACTGTACGTCCTGAACTATGCTATATGAAACTTAATCCAAATGCTTTAATTCATGGATATTCAACGCGATGTCTGATTGGATAACGTCAAACAAATCCGACGTCCTAACGTGACATCGCTTCATATTGGTTGTGCGTTGACGAAAGCATTTACTACTTTGCTTGTTAATACTTACAAATGCATTAGAATGGGGATAACTGTTTTGAAAATTGTCATTTGGGAAGTAATCGTCTGTTATATGGTCTCAAATTGCATCATGTTTTCGTCGACACATCAGCGATAAATTCGCATAAATATACACGCAAATTTTAAGAGTAACTACACTTCAGGAACTGACTGAATCAGATCCCAAACCCTATCCCCAACATCAAAGGGAAAGATTGACAAAGACATCCCAACAAACAATTAATTATAAGAGATAAGCCGAGTCAGCAGCTCTTTCCCAAATAGGTGGCAACTCAGCTATCTTTATTGAACTAAATAATTTAGACCACCAGAAGGGTTACAACACACTAAGCAAATTATACGAAAAACATTTAACAATTATTTTTACCTATTTTCTATTTTTATTATAGAAGGGTTAAAATGAGAACACAATAAATTAAACAGCACCGAACATAAAACAAATGCAACCGCAACGAAAGTACCGCCTTGGGACGGTCAGTAATAACTACTGGAGGGTTTAAACCGGTCTTACTGGGCCCAAACCTTCACCCTCACCCTCCGCCGCGGTGAACACAATTAGTTGGTAGTTCGGTTCGTATGGAGGTCCCCTAACTCATCTGAGAGTCATCACGGTCAACAATAAAAATCAAGAAAGACCGTGATCAAGCAAGGATGAGGACTCGACAGCCGAAACTGGCTGAGACACCTGGAGATCTCTGGGGCGTCAGCAACACTACTGGAGCACTGGGGCAAAAGAAGACCACCAGTTGAACCCCGATGGGCCAAAAAAACAGACAAACATCCGGTCCCAACCAACTAATATATAGCTTTATGTAAGGGCTATCATAGAGTCTGAAGCCCGACCCACCGGCGTGCAATTAAAGAGGACAGCAAAGTTGTCAGCCGTGATTGGGTTAACCACTAAGCATGCAGACTGTTGCATTACATCTATGTTATAGCCAATGCGTTTAAAGCGTATGATAATTTTCTTAAACTGATCAGGAAATTCTGTTTTCCCTAAGATTTTGCGTAATTTATATACTAAGTCACCGTAAAATTCAGGTTCCGATAGGCCTTGTTTCAATAGTGACCTTAACCCTGTATTATATTTAGAAACCAATTCAAAGTGTCTACGATAAAATTTAGAAAAAGCTTTCCGAAGTTTATGATACCGATACCCCTGCCGTAAAAGCTTGGCAGTCAAACTTTTATTACGAGCATTGAAATCTGTCAAATGCCTAGACACCCTAGCGAAGCTGAGAAATGTAAACATCATAAGAAGTGGTGCGGGGAACATTACCATCCAAAAACGGAAAATTAACAAAGTCGAAATCAAAATCATCGCGTTTGTCAAAAAGACTTTTCTGCGGACTGACATTTGCACAAGAAGACAACACATTTAATTCCTATAAAGTGTCGATTTAATGCCAGAATTAATAAATTCTACAAGTACTTGTTCGAATGGCTGTTGCAGTTACGGCTAACATAAATTCGCAATTATTGTTATTACTAATTAACTGTTTGTGACAGCTTTGTACAAATAAACATGGTTTACGCTGAAGACAGTGTTAGATAGTTTATAGGATGTAGAGATGATCATGAATTAAAGCGATCCGTACATTTAGGGTGTGTCTGACTTAAATATCAACAAGAATCTAAATATTTGGACGGATATGTCTGAGCAAATAGTGCAGACCTAGCTTACACGGGAGACGTTTTACGGCTGCCACACAGCACAACACCAGCTGCAGTGAAGTAAAATTAAAATCTGAAAGAGTTCACAAAATCGATGACAATATAATAAAACGCTATGCGTTTATAAGCGTGAATGCATGTATAGTAAAAATGTAAAACGTTTACTAGCCCATTCAATCTTAATTTCACGTTACCAACAAACTGAAAACTTAAGTTAATAAGACGAATGGCAAACAGGATGGTAGCAGAGTGCAGATTTTATTTTATTTTCGTCCTTTGAGACCAGAGGATATCTTCTGAAAAATCTGAAATTTTAGATTGGTTTTAACTCTGACTCTAGATCATTGTCTTTTATATTTTCTGGACCCTTTTTGATACTAGTCAGCTTTTGAATGGACTGTCCAATTACAATTAAGAAATTTGAGTATGCTCTTCTCTGGTTTCGTCACCAGATATTTTCAGGGTCACTGATGAGGCTTTATTAGTCGAAACTAGCTAGTCTGGCCCATGTTCCTTGTTCTGAATGTATTCTCTGTCTATGAAGGAAGTCTTTCAGATTTTGATTAAGTATACGCCTGGAGACATTTTTCTCTGATTGAAGAATTTTGGCGGGCAGATTTTTTTTATGTAACAAAATAAATTTCATCTTTGATTTTCTGCATATAAAAATGTCGTGCTGACGTCAGACAGGAGACCTCGGAACAAGTAAGTTACACAAAAAAAATTTGAAGTGCCAGGATCAAAGACCAATGTTTTTCAGGAAGGCAAAAATGATAAAAATTTATAGGAAAAATGCATTATTTAACATTTAAGTGACAAGTAATGACAAGAGTTTTTTTTATATCTGATTTAGTAACGCCTCGACCACAATCAATGTAGCGCATTACGATTTTTTCAGGAGATGACTTTCATACAAGCGTTATGCTTACTGTCAGATCCTTTATTGCTTCACTGTATTATTTGAATGTACATGTATGTATAAGATCTTTGAATAAAATATTGTTTAAACTAAATTACGATATAACATGTCTACAACCTATTGTATTTGGTATGTGAAAAAATAAAATTGATGATGTTTTGGACACAGTTAAAAAAAGTGTCAAAATTGTACTTGAATACCAGTGGAATTAACGTTTGTCATTGTGTATCCAAACAGCTGCAGGTTTTCATTATTCCAGTGTGTAGGTGTTTTCATGGTACATTACTGCTTCGGATAGGATAAATAACAACACGTTTTGTTTTACTTATTGCGACGTCCCCCTTATCAGTTATTGCTTCTGTTTACTTCACAAATAACTATGCTAAACTTTTGGCGAGGAGCATTTTTTGCAATTATTCTGCAGGATGTATAACAGAACCAGGATGTGTAACAGAACCATCTTGAATTTGAAATAAGCTAAACCTTTGTCTAGGTGTATATTTGTATTACGGTATTCATCCTTGTACACTTAGATCAACATACTGCTTCGCCTAGACTGAAATATAATTATAGCAGCTTCACTTGTAAATATGATACATATATAAAACGGATGCTTTCGCTAATCCCCCAAAAATGGGAAACAAAAAGGTGACTGGCAAGTCTTGCAGGCAACGAATAATGATCAAATATGCGAGGAAGAGCAACTACAGACTTCAGGTTATAGACCCTAAGTACTAACTTATGAGCAAGGATGTCCCCCCCTCAGGTCCCCAATAACCGAGAACGACTATAAGCAATAGTCTTCAGAAAACAGATGTCCGATGCAGCAATAGGGCGTCAAATTCCAAGTTCTGTATGAAAATAACATCATTTACCGAGCCATACCTACTGACGTTTTCCACGAGGCAGAACAGTACATACATGAAGGTCCAGTTGTTCAAAACTAACAACGTCGTTAGTTAACGTTTCGTTAAAATGTCAAACGTTAATATCTCAAAAAACGCCAATATTTTTGTTGAAAAATGTGAGAATCTTTTGCACTGCATATTTTGTTGAAAAAATGAGAAGCTTTTGCAATGCAAAAGTTTCTCACATTTTTTCAACAAAAATATTAACGTAATTGGTTATAAAGTCGTAAAACACTCAATGGGTTGACCTCTTAACGAGCTCGTTAGGCTAACGATGCTTTGAACAGCTTGGCCCAGGTAAGCGACGCCTACTTTATAACACGCGGGTATCTGTAATGTGTGACATAAAGATGTCTGTGATCTATTTCAGCATTAGTTTGTTTATGAAATAGAATATGGCTAACCACGAGTTAATAAAATGTCAAACAATATATTAATTCAAGATTCCAATTATGAACTAAATTCAGTGTAAAACAATGCAATCATGAAGAAATTAAAACGCCCATAAGACCATTAAACGATGGTACTAATGTTTCAGAACATCCTTGAAAACACAAAAACAAAATCTAAAAAGACTGATATGAAATGTGGAGTCATATGTAATTTAATGTTTTTGGAAAAAAGTATAACATCACTTCCTTCTTTGAAGACATCTAACCAAATTTTTTGGTTTCCTGTAGCCTGTAATTGCTGGTAGTGTTGGAATTGCTGTTGATATTGAACTCTCCGCTTTCAGCTACATAAAATGTTTATTTACAGGTATTTAGACTATGGAACAAGCTCTCTTAATTGAGCTGCATCAAGCAAAAACGTGCCTAACAGATTAGCAAACAGTGAATACTATAACCAGTCTGTGAATCCATGCTGCCTTCATATTGTTTGCCATAGCATAGGCTCTTTCATACTGCACGGATGCACATTTTGGCGTCTATGTCGGTCGCATATGCGATAAGCACGATTTTGCATGTCGCGGTTCATATGAAAAAAGTTCCTCTTAGCCTGTAGAAGCAGAACATACGAAAGACGGATCCGATCCCTTTCGTCTCGCAGCCTTATCCCTTCCTGATTCAAAAAACTTACCTGTGACAGAATTTTTCCGGTCGCCAGCTGGCCAAATGGTGATTCGAAACCAAGACCTTCTGCACCATAACCGAGCGCCTCGAACCACTTGACCACTAGTCCCTGTACACTATTACATTTAAAGACATTTCCTTGGCATATACTGAACTACAGAAAGATAGGGATAGAATCAACAGTCTCATCGAAAATCATAGAGAGTAAAACTGTAATTTACAATTTAGTTTCTTTTACCTGATATGGGACGAGATGGACCAAGTTACATTATCTGTATCAAATACGAGTTATACTCGAGTACTTTTCTATATATCTGATTACGGTATGACTACATTAATGTCGAAATTATTTCAGGGAACTGCTTTCACATGGCGTATTTTACGAAACTGATCGGCAAAATAAAAACAACGTTTTCCTAAGATATCAATTCGAACTTCATTCTGTAGGCGTCCAATTACTTAATCTACGACCATTAATACAATTAAGACTGCAGGCAAAAGATCAGTGAGTATAAGTGAAATGACTGATACAGAATGACACAATCTGATGATCTGGATATTTTAGTGAAACTGATTATACAAAAATTGGTATAATGGATGGATGCCTGGATGGATGGAAGGATGGACGTACTTATTCTGGGTTCTTTACTGTTTCATCCCTTAGCTTGGCACTCCCAGCAAATTTATCCGTTTTTGACAGACCTGTATGGAAAGCATGTGTGGGTGAATCATAGCCTGTGTATAATTAAAGGCACTTAATGAAATTGACCTCTTAATGAGCTCATCAGGTTAACGATGCTTTGAACAACTGGGCCCAGGTAAGCGACTCTTACTTTATAACTCGCGAGTATCTGTAATCTGTGACAAAGAGATGTCTGTGATCTGTTTCAGCGTTAGTTTATGAAATAGAATATGGCTCAAACCTAGAGTTAATGAAATGTCAAACACTATATTAATTCAATATTCTAATTATGAACTAAATTCAGTGTAAAACAATGTAATCATGAAGAAATTACAACGCCCTTAAGACTGTTAAACGATAATACTAATGTTTTATAACATCCTTGAAAATGCAATAACAAAACCTTGAAAGACTGTCATTATGAAATGTGGGATCATATGAGATTTAACGTTTATGAAAAAAAAAGTTAACATCATTTCTTTCTTTGAAGACACAAAAAACTTTTCGTTTCCTTTAGCCTGCAATCGCTGATAGTGTTAGTTTGGAAATATTTTTTGGTAGTTTTAGTAGACGCAGACAACAAAATGGGGATTATCTAAACTGTTTCAGCGCCATAATAGAAAACGACAAAAAAAAAACACTTGTAAAAGTTTGGAAATGTTTCTTCCAAGTTTTGTCAGATTAAGAATTCAAAGCGTTAAAGGGCAAACAGTGTAAATCCAAGTGAGGCAGCTTATAATGAGCTGCCTCACTTGGATCTATAATGTTTGCAAATGTTACTAATTTAATTTTGGTGATTTTAGTACTAAGGATTCCTATTTTATGGTTCGGCAGTCACCTGCTCCAGCTATTCAGATTTCCTGATTAACCGTTTGCACATTATAAGAAGCAATTACGTCGGCTAAGAACAACGAAACATGACAGGTAGGCTTTGCTGACCGTTCCAAGGCGGTACTTCTGTTGTGTTTCCACTGTGTTGCATGTTGTTTTGTCCGCTTGCCTATGGCCTGACGCAGTTTGATGACCAACCGTTTTTTGTTGTTTTTTTTTTTTGTAATTCAAAATATAACTTGAGATAGGTAGAAATAGATGTTCCTGCTGTTTTAATTAGGGTAGCTGAATTACTACTTGTTTGAGAAAGGGTTGCTCATTCGGTTTACCGTGCGTGTCCTTCGTGAACATTTGTCAATTTTGGTTATGTGTGCTTCTTCCCGTTTTTGGTTTTAAGAGCGGGATGTGGGATTTAATTGTATTAATTCCTGATCATTGCCTATCTTTTAACTTTGTATGGTCAATGGTATAACACTTAACTCGTATACAATGAAAATAGCTGAATATGCAAACAGCGTTGAACCATATGATGTGGTTCATAATAAACCGCCTCATCTGGATCTTCACTGTTAACCCACGAATTCTTAATTTGATAAAGTTTGTACAAACATTTTTTGAAATTGTGCAGACGTAGTTTTTTGTTGTGTGCCTTTTTACGCTTTTGTGGTTATTCAATATTTGTTGTGAAAAAATCGAAACTATTTTCATGATGCATGAAGCCGCACCAGTATACTGTATTATACTGCTTATTTATTGCGTTGGCACTCATGCTATATTTAACTAATTTATGCACGCAACAAAGCATCAAAACAAAGTAGTAATTTTGATTTGTTTAATTTTCTAATACAAGCAATCTTCAATCTTCAGCTAGTAAATGATTCACTAAACATTATATTTTGGTAGCAATTTTAGATGGCCTAATATAAATAGTCAGCTAAACTTCAACTCAAATTACCAAATCCACGCCCCCCCCCTTCCCCCCCCCCCCCCCCCCACACACACACACACTTTTTCACGGCTTTTATTATCGCTAAATGTTCAAATAACACGGATAAGCATTACTCAGTTTTATCAGGAATGTTGGCCACCCTTTCATTAAACACATTGCCTAATCAGGACATTGCATGAGTTTGGGTAAAACTATCAGAAATCATGATCATTTATCCTTATCCAAAATCTCGGACAACGTAGCCAAAATTCAGGATAAACCAGCACTTTGACCTGATCAGTAATACAAGCAGATAGAATACTGTAAAACATTTATATTTGGCGGTCACTTTATTTTGGCGATATTGGCGGAAAAGAAGAAAATCGCCAAATTTAAACGCCGCCAATATAAACTCATGATATCGAAAGAAGAAAAAATATTATTGAGCACATGATCCTATTTCCTCTACCAAAATAACAAAGCTAATACACATCACATATATAAGCGCAAAAGAAGGTGCCTCGCAGACAACAAGTGGGAGGAACTGAAGTATGAAAATGTTCTCACCATACTAATAGTATTTCAATTAAGTTGATTAAAACAGAAGGAACACAAAATCTGTTTACTTTAATCAATTAACTACCCAAACTGTAACATGACTATATTAATAATTGTTATTGTTTAATCTCCATGACAATACAGAGCTCAAATAAAGAACCAAATACGACGTTAGAAGAAATATTTTATTCTTGAGAATCACAAAGCCGCCAAAATAAAAATCCGCCAAAAGGTCCATATCTAAAAACCGCCAAATTTTGCTGCCGCCAAATATAAGTGTTTTACAGTAGCGTACTAAACTCCTTTAAACTAATTTTAACATTCTCGCAAAACAATTCCCGTAATTGTTCTTTAATGACTAAACAAAGTCCGCAACAATATGGAACTCTCCGCTTTCCCCTATATAAAAGGTTTTCTACACTAAAAATATGGAACATTCGCATTAAATTGAGCCGCATCAATGCAGCCTTCATTTACGCCGGACATCAGCCGGCGCACTATTTAGCGTTGATTTTGCGATGTATTATATTCTGAACACCTCGATTTTCTTCCAGATTTTGAGGTTACCAGTTGGAATAACAACTATTATTATCTAGTATCTGGAAAAAATTAACAAGATAAAAGTAAAACTCTCACCGTTTTTTGTTGCGGTATCTCTACAAATGTAAAGCACTTTTCTGATGACTGCAACTGGTTCCGTCTTTTCTCGTTTGGGTGTGCCGGATAGATTTCCCCCATTTAGAGCGCAGCAGAAACAAGGGAGGTAACACAAACTAGCCTGGTGTTCGCAAGTATCGCGGTGATAAGAGAAAAATAAAAAATAAACGAACTAGCCATACATACAATTTAAAGTCTCTCGCCGGTGGCAAAGGACATTTGTTCATCTACAAGTGCATATAAAAATTATCGACTGCAAATCCATGTTCGTGGAGTAAACCGGTAGCAAGCATCAGCCAAATTGAAGAGACTATTTCAAGGGAGATTGTCTTAACATCGCGGTAAATAGTTGAGGCTCAATACGGGGAAAATAAATCTAGCTTAGTCAATCGTCATTGTTGCCAGAGTATGTCACTTAATAGTACTTTGATTCTTATAAAAAATGGAAAAAAATAAAAAGAGTTCGAACATAAAATATTAACTCATAAACACTAACCAAACTTATTTACAGGTCACAAGACTTTTCTCTCACTGTTTTGACAGTCTTGGTTTATTTGTTTATTTTTCAGTCTTTTATCTTGTTTCTGTTTTGTAATTGTATTGATTAAATTAAAGATATGAAATTATCAAAAGATTTGCATGAGGAAATCAATGCTATTATCGCTGATTAATTTGCACACAATTTCCAAACATAATAGTTCATTAATTGCCAATTATAAATTTAGCCCCTACGGAGCCTTAACTTTCGGGTTAATTTTGACAGCCGTGCGCGCGCATCCAAGCGTCATCACGTGACTGCAATAAACTGACATTTTGAAAGGGGTCAGCAGACTATCATTTAGCGAAATCTTGCATATTTCGAATATTTTTTTAGATTCCTAGCAATAGATCTACGAGCAGGAGGGAATGTGAATTATCCGATAAGGTAGTAGGCTATCAGACAAAAAATATTTTTTTTCAGTTAATTTACTTGGAAAATAGTCATAATCAGTTTATTTTGTTTTGAAAACAACCCTTGACTTCCGGATTGCGAATCTTTTGATTGGAACGGGCGCTAGATGGTGCTACGAGATGACGTCAGTGGAAACTCCGATTACCGCGATATTCACGAACTCGCGATATTTTCGGAAACGACAATATATAAATTTGCAACAAGTCTATGTTTAAATCTTATTTTACTTACATCGCGGTAAAAGTACATTTTATATAAATGTAAAATATTTTAATTTAAATATAATACATATTTAAATGTCTAAAAATAGGCAGCAGAATGATATTTTCTGAAGCTGTGATTTTTAAAAGTAATTTTATTTCTCACATATGAAAACAAACGGATTTAAATAAATTTATACATGTATCAACGCTAACGTTACACTGAAAATACACCTGTTTCACTGTGACAGGTCGGACATGATATGGCTAATGCCATATAAAATCAGTTGCTACAATGTATTATAAACACAGTTAACAATCGAACTGCATTATTCAACCTGTATATGCATTTTATCATTTTACCAATTTTTAGGCCAACATTTTCAACAATTTTGATGAAACCTTATGTTCTAGCATTTTCTTATATAAAAACACGAGAACGCATATTTGACCTTACTGTAAAACAATCAGGTCAATGCCAAGTTTCAAGGTCATCGGTCTATTGGTTCAGAGAGACATTAATGAAACTTTTTACCATAAGGTTATGACGGACATATTGGTCATGTGACTTAGGACATTTGAACAACATTTCGTTCCCGCAAGCCCTGTAGGCTCTATATTGAATATGGTTACACTAGGCCCCATAGTTTCAGAGGGAAGTTTGATTGAAATTCTCGACGGACAGCAACGAACGGCGGCAGACGACGACCGACGGAGCCTTCCTATCTGATATAAGCTCCTTCGGACCCTTCGGTTCAGGTGAGCTGAAAACCTAAAATCATTTTGCCCACCTGTTCATAACAGATATACAAGAACAACAGATGAAAGCCACCACCATCACTAATCATTTGCAGAACATCGCATAACTCTACCTCTGCTAGTGTCAACATTCCTTAACTCGACCACTGTCTCAGGTCGCAAAAGATAAAATTTATGACAAAGTTTCCCGGCGTATTTATGCTTTGCATCAATGTTTTCTTGTATTGTTTGCGATAGCACATACTCTGTTCATGCTGCATGGATGCACATTTTGGTCCACCCGGTCGCATATGCGTTGAACACGATTATGCATGTCGCGGCTCATGTGGAAAAAAGTTTCTCGTAGTATGTAGTAATAGGGCATACGAAAAACGAAGCCAATTCCTATCGTCTTGCAGTTTTAACCGTCCCTGATTCGAAACATATACCTGTTTACTGCTCGGTTGACAGAGTTTTCCGGTCGCCGGCTAGCCAAAGGGTGCTTCCACCACTAGTCTCTCCATTTTACATTTAAAGACATATCCTTGGCACATACTGAACTACAGAAACTTAAGGATCAAATCAACAGTCGCATCGTAAATCATAGAGAGTCAAATTGTAATTCACATTAGTTTCATTTATAATATGACATCGCATCTGAGAGTGTAATAAAGCCATGCATTAAAAAACGATAATCCACTAGTGGATGAAATATGCAAAGGACAAGGTGCGCTAAGGGCGGTTTTCATGACGTCATTTTAGTGTGCGCACGCGATAGTCCTTAGGTTGTTACGTTCACCGACGATGATGGTGATTTGCTGTGTCGATTTTCATTTTTCTCGAAATCTTAGGCCACTGGCGATACACTAGCACACCTTGTCAACGTTATGCGCTGATGTCCATAAAAACGTTTGTGACGTTTAAGTGCAAAATATGGTAATTTTAAAAGATGCGATTTCAGGGTCATATCATAAATAGATTATTGCATTCGTGGCCGTGTATTATTGATTTAATTAATCGCGTTGGAGAAAACCGATGAGATGCTCGGCATAGCCTCGTATCTTATCTTTTTCCCCGACTCTATTAACAAATTCAATAATATATGAGCACTCACGCAAGATGATATGAGAATAGATGCACCAAGTTACATTATCTTTATTAATACTGTTCTATAAATCTGAGTACGGTATGACTACATTATTGTCGAAATCATTTTAGGGAACGGGCAAAGATAACTACTTTCACATGATGTATTTTACGAAACTGATCGGCAAAATAAAGACTACGCTGGCATAAGATATTAATTAGAACGTCAAATGGGAGGCGTCCAATTTCTTAATTTACCATTACTACAATTAAGACTACAGGCAGGGGATCAACGAGTGTATTTGAAATATCTGACAGACATGACACAGTCTTTTAGTGAAACTGATTATTCAAAAATGGCTAACATAGATTAATGCCTAGATGGACAGACTAATGGAGGTACTTATTCTGGATTGTGGACAGTTCATCCTTGAAGTTTGCATCCCCAGAATGTTGTCCGTTATTGACAGACTCGTACAAAGAGCATGTGTGGGTTAATCATTAAAGAAACGTGATTTCACCAGCTCACACACGTGCATAGGGTCCGCGCCTGATATCTAAAATTAACTATCGGATATGTCAATGTTCCTACGATTTTGGAGGGTTTTTGTCGGGTTGTCGGGAAGGGGGAGGCGGCTCATATTCACCCATATCTACCGCCCATGTCCACATCCATATACATTTACAAAACAGATTGAAGCACGAATAGAAAAAAGCGAAACCACCAAAAGGAGGGTGGGGGAGGGTTGGTGTCAAATGGATACAATTCCAAAGAAAGTAACTCAGCTTTTTCATTTTGCCATACTTCTCAACTGCGGTCGAATCTTAGATAGAGGCTCTTACATGAGTGCTCATGTATTATCGAATTTATTAAGCGAGTTGTCGGCTTTCCCCAACGACTTTAATAAATTCAATAATACAGGAGCACGAATGCAAGATTCTTTTTATCATATGACACTAAAATCGCATTTTATTGTCAAGTTTTGCATTAAAACGTCACGATTTCGCCATCAGAAAACGCGACGTTTTTATGGACGTCAACGCATAACGTTACGACGTAATTTGCATATTTAATCCACTAGCGGATTATCGTTTTTAATACATGGCTTTATTACACTCTCCGATGCGACGTCATATGATAAAGGAATTTAACCACCGGTGAGCAAATTGTTTCCTTAAGAGTATACCCTATTTCGGAAGGGCTATGTAGTCCAGGATAGCAAACAGAAAGTCACAAAATTTATCTTTCTTTGAAAATATATGGTAGAAAACCTTGGGTCCGACTCATACACCTTAATGCCGATAGCCCATTTGAAACATTTATTAATTGCAAATTGAAATTTTACCTTTCGAAGGTCATCGGATGACGAACGATCACTAGCTTCAGCACACAAAAAGTAAAAATCAATTGCTAACTTTACACTTTATTTTAAGCTATTTATGTTTCGAAAATTCCACAAAGACTCAATATTATTAATGCAAAACATTTTTAACGATCGTCTTTCGTCTTAACATCGAACAGGTTGACATCGAATCATATCTTGACGTCATTTGAACGTTATGACGTCCAATCAAATCGCCGTTATCATAATGTCAGTTTCCGTCACAACACGCGGAAAACTATCGATCATCGGAAGATGGAGTCAGCTGCCGCGAGTAGGTTCATTTTGGAAAAGTCGGCGGCAGTTGTAACTGTTTCTTTTTAGATTTTCCCTTTAAGCGCCAAAAGCAGACGACAAAATTTACGTCTGCACGATTTCAAAAAGTACCTCATCCAAGATATATCATATTGAGAATTCAAAGACTAGATGGCAAACAGCGTAGATCTTGATGAGGCGGCTCATGATGAGCGGCCTCATCTGGATCTACGTTGTTTGCAAATTCTGCTATTTTCGTCACTGGTGCTTAAAGTGTATAAAAATATAAAATGCTATAATAACCTAATTCCAGTGGTATCTGGTACATTATCAAGTCTTTTAGTGCATTTTACGTTTTATCAAGACATCTGATGCATTTTACGGCTGCGATATAATAGTCCATGTACAGATACTATCAGCACAGGATGGTAAAAATACTTCAAACATTATCCGAGTCATGTGAAAACCTGGACGAGCGCTTATGCAATACCATAAAATATCTAAAACCGGGGACCTGAAATGATTATCGTAATAATTATTATTATTGTAGAAAATTTGAAGTTTGATTTTTCGATGCAGCAATTCATCTAAATGTTGCAAATGGAACGGGAAACAGTGTAGACCCTGACCAAACTACACTCTCTCTACACTCACACTCATAAGCAGGAGATGGTCCTCATAAGCCTTGGGCTTTCGAGCAAATCTTGGTCTATTTTCTACGTACCTTGTACTCAAAATTTGATGAATAAAATACTGTTTAAACAAACTACACTCTGATCTGGATACACTGTTTACTTGGGTTTGTCTGTCCCAATATTTGGATTTTTGCCTCATATGCAAAATGTGCTAATTTAAAAAATATATACACTTCAGAAACTGACTGAATCAGATCCCAAACCCTATCCCCAACATCAAAGGGAAAGATTGACAAAGACGTCCCAACAAACAATAAATTACAAGTGATAAGCCGAGTCAGCATCTCTTTCCCAAATAGGTGGCAACTCAGCTATCTTTACCAAACTAAATAATTTAGACCAACAGAAGGGTTACAACAGACGAAAAACATTTAACAACTATTTTTACCTATTTTCAATATTTATTACTGATGGGTTAGTTAGACATGCTTAATTTGCTAAGACAAGACATCTGACCTTTGACATTTGAAAATCGTCAGCATCCTGACCATGCAGTGTATCTAATTGAGTGCACAGGTTATATTACACTATATACGGTTTAGACCTTGTCCTTTTACGTTAACGAAAATAATTTTCTAGGTCTCAGTTTCTGCAAAAAGGAAACAAAAGGAAAGAAAAAAAACACATAAATTAGACAAAAATCGCTGTACATGTAAATCCTTTTGCGAAATTAACCGTGTAAAGGAAGAAGACGCAATTTAATCATACTTGGTGTCAAACCAATCTCAGAATCAATTAAATAAATATCTGTTTGTGAATATAACTGGTCAATATACTGCAAACACAACAATGCCATTATTCTTATGATCTGTTTTCGCTTCCTGATGAACTGTTTGTGACAGCTTTGTGTAAACAAACAAGGCTTTAATAATTGACTTTATATTAATATGTAAACAGCACAAGAAATTGTTTACTTAACGTATGGACGGAAATTAACGCAATTCGCACAATCACCATAGCTGTGTCAGTGAATAATGAGTATATGAGATTATTATGTGCAAATAGAAAGCAGTACGAACATTATAATATACACACATAGAATATAGGTAAACATTGTTATCACATGACTCACAGTTACTCAGTGGATAACATCGTGTCATAAAAATTGTATGACCACATGTGTAAAACATTTTGGCGCGTACACGTAAAGTCATTGACAACGATCGTGTCAACAATGTGTTTTCTTAGTGAAATAATATTCATTTTGAAGGTGTAAAATCCCATTTTAAAGGGTCATATGATAAACAGACTCTTTCACTAGCGCTCATTTGAAATGAAATTTATAAAACTCGCCGTCGTTTCAAAAATTGCATATGAAATGACCGCGAGTGTAAGATCCTCTATATGTTTTATATTCTTTTCACGTGTTTAGAATTTTAAGAGTAACTACACTTCAGGAACTGACTGAATCAGATCCCAAACCCTATCCCCAACATCAAAGGGAAAGATTGACAAAGACATCCCAACAAACAATAAATTAGAAGTGATAAGCCGAGTCAGCAGCTCTTTCCCAAATAGGTGGCAACTCAGCTATCTTTATTGAACTAAATAATTTAGACCAACAGAAGGGTTACAACAGACTAAGCAAATTATACGAAAAACATTTAATAATTATTTTTACCTATTTTCTATTTTTATTTAGAAGTTTGCTGTATTGATGAAATGTCCTTGTACTTAATTGGTTGGTTGTAGTTAAAAAATTTTTTAGCCATTAGGACGAAAGTACAATTGAATAAGTTTAATTTGCCTCTACATTAATTCGCTTTAATTAGTCTAAATATTTCTTTTCGAACATCCGTTTTCTTTCTCAAACAAGTACATCCGTCATAATATTATTAAGCCAACGGAAAATTGTACGTAAAATTCATGTCAACTGATATTTTGCTAAGACGACCTAGATTTAGCAAGTAAATATTAATTGGTGCTAAGGCGAATAATTAAAGGCTGTATTGCTCCAAAGACCTAATTTTATCATATTCTATGTAAAGACATTGCTGCTTGGTCACGATGGCCTCAGGAATGTAGCACGTTAGATTATTACACATCAGTATGCATTTTACAATCAATTAAAGTAAAAAGTATGCAAAGACCAGGAACTGAAACAATCAAAATCCAAATCCAGCCCTCAAACCATAGTTGGAAACAACTAAGATTACAAATAATCAAGATACAGAGAACATATGGCCAACCGAGTGAGCAGCTTGTTCCCAAAAGGTGGCCACTCAGCAACCCAAACCGAACCAAAAATAATAAGAACATACATAAGGTAAAACATCACAGAAACTCTGACACCAAAAACAGGCAACAGAGAACCACAACAGAACTACCGCCTTGGAACGGTCAGTAATGAATTACTGGGGGGGGGGGGGGCTTAAATCGATTTTACAGGCCCAACCTCACCCTCAGTTTCTGAAGTGGTACAAAACATTTAGTTGGTTGTTTGGTTCGCATGATAACCCTCTAACTCGTCAATGAATCATCACGGTAAACACATAAATCAAATTTCAACACCATGAAGAAGCAAAGACGAGGACTCAACAGATACAACGGGCCGTCTGACAGGTGGAGATCCCTACCCTGCCGAACAACCCCACTGGAAATCTGAAGCAAAAGGTCACCAGTTGAGCCCCGGTGGACCAAGCAACAGACAAAAAGGCTCCGGTCCCAACCAACTAAAATATATAGCTTTAGGTCGGGGCCATCATAGAGTCTGACGACCGATCCCCCGGTGTGCAATTAAAGAGTGCAGCAAAGTTATCAACCGTGATTGGGTTAATCACTAAGCATGCAGACTGTCGCATAACATTTAAATTATAGCCAATACGTTTGTGACGTATTATTATTTTTCGGAATTGATCAGAAAAATCAGTCCTACCCTTAATCGTTTTGAATTTGTATACTAAGTCACCATAAAATTCTGGTTCCGATAGGCCTTGGTGTAAAAGAAGTTTTAATCCGACATCAAATTTTGAAACCAATTCATGGTGTCTGCGATAGAATTTAGAAAAAGCCTTTCTAAGCTTATGATACCGATAGCCCTGTTGAAGAAGTTTAGCAGTTAAACATTTATTACGAGCATTAAAGTCATCTACATGACTACACACTCTAGCAAATCTTATAAGTTGAGAAATATACACTCCATAAGAGGGACGACGTGGAACGTCACCGTCCAAAAATGGAAAATTAACTATATCAAAGTCAAAGTCATCACGTTTATCATAAATTTTAGAAGATACAAAACCGTTAGAAATAGATAGATGTAAATCCAAAAAGGGGGCCTCGGTATCTGAAGTATTAGCTTTATTCAATTTAAGTTCAGGTGGGTAAATTTGGTTAACCATGCTTTCAAAATAAGGATTATCAATATTCAGAAGATCGTCTAAATATCTAGAGGTTGAGTTAAATGCCTCAATGATATCAGCTTGATTATCAACAGAAAAAGAAGTCATGAAATCTCTTTCATAACAAAATAAAAACAAATCGGCCACAAGAGGAGCACAATTTGTACCCATCGGAATACCAACAATTTGTCTGTATAACTTATTACCAAATCTGATGTAAATATTATCTAAGAGATATGATAAGGCGTCACATACATTCTGACATGACCAAAGACTATATCCTCTATATATTTTACGGCAGTAGAAGTGAAAAACGCTTTCTTATCGTTACAGGCAATATAAAGGGTATCTTCATTTTTGGAGAACTTTTTGAAGGCCCTCTCAATCAAATCAACAAGTTTTTCCTTTATTAAATTATGGGGTAATGTGGTATAAATGGTAGAAAAATCATAAGTGGACAAACTAGTCGCACGGAACCCTCTTGACTTCAGTTTACTAAGTACCTCACCAGAATTTTTTATAGACCAAAACATATTCTTCCCTGACCTCTCATACACTGTCTCATAGTACCAAATGACACGAGATTTCACAGCAGTGAGGCAAGAAGTTAATAATTTAGATTATTCTGTAGTAGTACAAGAGCTAGAGTTGGCAATGAATCTAGCTTTATACGGTTTTTTATTAAATCCTGTTTCCTTCTCAGGACGACGAAGTTGTTCTAAAATGAAAAGTAAAAGATAGGCAATGATCAAGAATTAATACAATCAAACCCCACATCCCGTTCTCAAAACCAATAGGGAAAGAAGCACACACACACGGAAATATTGACACAAGTTCACGAAAGAAACGCACGGTAAACCGCATGAGCAGCTCTTTCCCAAACAGGTGGTCATTCAGCTACCCTAATCAAAAACAGCATCAACATTTATTTTTATGTATTTTATTTTTAACTTACAAAACAAAACTAAGGGTAGATTGGCAAAGCAGGTGACCAGACCGCCAAAGAACATAGACAAGCGGACATAAAGCCTACAAACATATAGGAAATTGTTTTCTCATACTTTCACAGATATACGATCGACTTTCAGCTTAAATAGGAAACTTCTATCTTTTATTAGCAACATCTTTCATAAATAAGCAATATGACATTTTCACTTTTTGACTAGAATTTCAAGTTTAAATAGACGGGCAGCCAAGTAACAAGGACGATATGTAATAGCAGATCGGAGGTTTAACGTCACTCAGGGCGTCACTAAATCCGGTTATGAAACGCAGCTTGAAACTGGACGCGCGTGACGTTACAGGAATACATGTTGTTGCATTTTGTTTTTGCCCCCTGAAGCTAAGCTAAGTATACAGATCGTGTCTCTCGACTATTTTCAAGGTGCAAAACTGTGTTTACACTCATTTTAAGACCCAATAACCATAATGGCCCGCTCAAAATCTTTTAAGGCCACTGGCTAAATAGTTGCATTATTTATGTCTTGAAGCTTCATCCGCTTTGAGTGTTAAAAGTATGCTAAAAGTGGGAGAAAAAGCCTCGTCCTAGGTAAAAATTCCAACCTCTCAGGTGCGATTTTCCTTTCCTACATGGACACTCATGATGAATTGTATATTCGTTGTTCTCTACAGCTGTTTTCAGTTGGAAAGCCACTAATAATCTAGTAACGTTCCGGATAACGTTTCACTATATCAATACTTTAATATTGCGACCGGCTAATAAGATATAGAAGTTCAGAAAGTGTAAGAAAACCGACGTAAGGGCATTACTGCATTAACTTGACAAAACATTTATAGTTCCATACATAGAATAATATCGCATTTATTTCTTTCAATGCCTTATTATGACATCGCTATCACATGGCCTATTTGAAGGAATCAAAGGGAAAAATATAGGCAATCTACGCGGCTCATATGAAAAAAGTTCCTTGTAGTTTGTAGTAGCAGGAGATAAGAAAGATGAAACCAATCCCTTTCGTATTGCAGCCTTATCCGCCCCTGATTCGAAAACAATAACATGTTTAAGGTGGAATAGGACAAAACCAAAAATATCCAAGTTTCATGTAAAGAGAACAATATCAAGAAGTTCATTATTTTTTTAATTACAGAATGATTTTCTTTTGAGTGTGAAACATGTACCTCTTTGTCTATGACGTTATGCAAAATTAATACCGCTCGATTTTATTTAATTTTATATAATTTATATAATTATCGCATTTGTTTTCTCCGTAAAGATATCGTAATAAATTTCATATCAAAGTGCGAGCCGTCAAGAGGCCTTAAAAGATTTGTCATTTCTTTGTCCAAATAGTTCCGCATTTTGTGCTGATTTAGGCAAATATGACATTTTATTAGCTACTGAATATTGCATAATTTTACATAAAAGGTGAGACACGGAAAACACATTCCGAAAAATATACTTGAAATTTTTATATGTTTTAATAAATTATGTTTTTAAATAATTTCAAGTTATATACTTTTCCGTCTTCGAGGGAGGAAGGTTTTTACTCGCCAGGGGTTCATTTTTGCACTGATATCTATTTTGCTTAGCGTGACGATCCGTTTATTGACTCTTACGAACCACGTATTTCGCGACGTCAAATGCTTCCGAAAAAGCAAATCGGGAAAAATGAACCCCTGACCTGTTTGACCTGGGGGCAATGAATCTTGCGTGAAAAAGTCAAACCATCACATATTTACGGCGTCATTTGTATAGGAATTGTTTGTTTCATGCTAAAAATTAAAGTCATTTAGTGAGTCACAAATGATTGAGGTTTTTGATGACAAATTGTTTGACTAGAAAACTGAACATTTTGGTATTGTCCTACTCCACCGTAATGGTGGGTTGACAGAGATTTTCCGGTCGCCGGCTGGACAAAGCGTGATTCGATACCAAGACTTTCTGCACCGTAACCGAACACCTCTAGACACTCGATCACTAGTCCCTCTTCATAATTACATTTGAAGAATTTTCCTCGGCACATACTGAACTACAGAAAGTAACAGTCGCATCGAAAATCATAGAGAGTCAAATTGTAATTAACATTAGTTTCATTTATCTGATATGAGAAGAGATTAACCAATTAAATACTGTTCTATGATTCTTATTACGGTATGACTACATTAATGTCGAAATTATTTCAAGGAACTGCTTTCACATGACGTATTTTATGAAACTGATCGGCAAAATAAAGACTACGTTTGCCTAAGACATCAATTAGAACTTCATTATGTAGGCGTCCAATTACTTAATCTACGACCATTGATACAATTAAGACTGCAGGCAAAGGATCAGTGAGTATAACTTAAATGACTGACACATGTTGACACAATCTGATGATCTGAATATTTTAGTGAAACATAGGTATTATGGATGGATGGATGGATGGGCGGGTGGACGGACGTACACATGAGAGTGTTCCTATGGGTTGAAGACACTTTCACCCTGGAGTTTGCCCTCCTGAAGGTTGTCCGTTATGGAAAGTGTCGTACATTGAACATTTATGGGTTGATCATGGAGGGGACATTTTTATACGCAAATGTTTTACTTAGTGATCACACCGCTATATACGGTCCATGATGTTTTCTAAACAAATTGAATTTGTCAATGTTGCTATGAATTACGTGTGCTGATTATGATTTTGGTACATGGCCAACCCAACCTTCAGTTGAATAAATCTCACCCATACCAAAGTTGGGTACCTCTGAACGCCAGGCGTCCTGGTAAATGACAAACGATTTACTTTCTATGGTAATACTGTCCTCTGTCCTTGTCTATTAAGGTGCATGGGTAGGCTCAGGGAATGGCTCAGAAGAAGCGATTCTGTCATTATCTTCTTTCTTCCCCTCTCAATGGGGATTAACTCTTAAAGGAAATAATTTGCCCCCTTCTATTTGACAAAGGATACGAGAGGCGTTCGGAAAGTTTTGCAAGTGACGAAATATCTTAATATTCGCCATAAAGACAGAAATTCTGAGAGCAGAAACACTTAGCCTAGATGAGTCTGCAAACCCGGTGTATTTATTTCAAAGAACCGCTTTTCATCTTCTTAGAACGAGGTATACCCTAAAGTCACTGCAGAATTTTAATTTTGTAGACCGTTTATTCGTCCTCGTCTTTGCTTCTTCATGGTGTTGAAATTTGATTTATGTGTTTACCGTGATGATTCATTGACGAGTTAGAGGGTTATCATGCGAACCGAACTACCAACTAAATGTTTTGTACCACTTCAGAAACTAAGGGTGAGGTTGGGCCTGTAAAATCGATTTAAGCCCCCCAGTAATTCATTACTGACCGTTCCAAGGCGGTAGTTCTGTTGTGGTTCTCTGTTGCCTGTTTTTGGTGTCAGAGTTTCTGTGATGTTTTACCTTATGTATGTTCTTATTATTTTTGGTTCGGTTTGGGTTGCTGAGTGGCCACCTTTTGGGAACAAGCTGCTCACTCGGTTGGCCATATGTTCTCTGTATCTTGATTATTTGTAATCTTAGTTGTTTCCAACTATGGTTTGAGGGCTGGATTTGGATTTTGATTGTTTCAGTTCCTGGTCTTTGCATACTTTTTACATTCATATATGAGCAGTGTTTTATTCTTTTCATCCTTGCTGCTTAAAGACAATGTCGATGCAATGTTGTCCTGTACATACCACGGAAATTATACTTAATCTAGGTTTCATATTGTCCCTTGAATATGATTTACATGTGTATCCGTATTTTATGTAGTAGCTAATTCTCCCTTTATACTAAACTTATTATGATTTTGTGATGAAAAGAAGTGAGTTAGCGTTCAAAATCTTGTCAGCATTGGCATGAACATAGATCAACGAAAAACCGTAAAAAAATCAAATTAATGCAAAACTGAAGCCTCTAAAAGAGTTAAAATGGCGTTGACTCGATTTCAATAACGTCATAAGAGCTGCGCATTGCTTTACAAGGAGCAAATGGACAACAGCTGACACCCAGCTAACTTTTGTATGGTTATTGTAGGCAACGATTGACAAGCCGCTGACAAATATTTATTTTGTATTTTCAACTATATTTGACTTGAATGCCTAACACCGAAAAGATATTACAGTAATATCTTTTCAGTGTTAAGCATTAAAGTCATTTTGTTCTTGTTTTACCTAAAAGAACAAAACATATATTTCAGCCACAAAATCAAATTGACATTTAGAAGTACCTTAAAACCGAACAGGTTGACACGGAATCATAGCTTGACGCCATTTGAACGTTATGACGTTAAGTCAAATCGGCGTAATCATAATGTCGGTGTCCATCACAATAACTTCCAACGGCAGATGAAGTGGGTTGCCGCGAATAGGTTTATTTTGGTAAAGACGTAAATGTTTCTTTTTAGTTTTAAGCGCAAAAAAGCAGACAACAATATTTACGTCTGCACGTTTAAAAATTGCCTGGTCCAAGATATACCATATTTAGAACTCAAAGGCTAGAGGGCAAACAACGTAGATCTTGATGAGGCGGCTCATTATGAGTCGCCTCATCTGGGTCTATGCTGTTTGCAAATTCTAAAGTGTTAATATAAAATTGTGTTACTATCGTAACCTGTATTACTATCATAACCTAATTCCAGTGGTATCTGGTACATTATCACGTCTGCTAGTACATTTTACATATCATCAAGACATTTGATGCATTTTACCGCTGCGTTATAATAGTCCTTGTACAGATACTATCAGCAAAGAATGGTAAAATACTTTAAACATTTTCTAAGTCATATGTAAACCTGAACTCGCGAATTGCATCGCGCACAATCTTGTACGACCCACTGAGCACGCAGCGATGATTCAAAATTGAACCTACACTGATTCAACATCATGATGATCAGTGTTATGTCCCTGGTGCGGAGCATGCACAATCTGCCAAGACGATTATATGACCTCTGACCTTTGTCATTTCGAAAATCGTCATCCATGTCCTATGGCCATGCAGAACATCTAATTAAGTGCACAGGCTACATATGGTTCAGACAGATTTGCTGACGATGCAACTTATATTTCTACGAACTATAGGTTTCAGGTAATTTGGTACATCTTCATGATATTCCTCCATTTTACAAGAGAGGGAAATTCACTTCCTGTTCGCTTTCCTGGACTGTGCTGCCCTTATAGGAGACAAATAGTTCTTTTAAGAGTTTACCCAATGAGAAGGGAGGCGAAAGTGGAAAAGAGGTAAAGTTGCTGCCTCAAAGAGTATCTATTCAAAATAACGACAAGTACATCTGGTAATCATATAGGTTATCAGGTAGACAACCAGATTAAAATCTGACTAAGTGGGTTATTACAGATACCGTATACATCTGCTACACCTAAAACCGCCTGGTAAACAAGAAATTCAAAAATTCACGTTCAAATCAGAGTACATGAATTTTAAAAAATAACTATTTTATGTGTTGTAAGTTGCTATGTCTGCCATTGATATATTGTTTGTGATGTTCAGGCTAGCCCTCTGGCCACCTACATTGGAAATGGCTGTTCACATGGCTGCCGCTCGTGTAGTCTTTGGTGATGACTAGTTTTGTGTTGTCTCTTTCCCACATGGTAAATTGGGTTGGATATGGAATTGAATTGTGTCAGTTCCTGAGAATTTTTCTCCTTACTTTTCCAGCTCATGCAAGTAAATTTCTACAATACGGTCAACTCTCGATATCCCACCAAAGCTTTATAATCATTGTTGGCATAGAGGCGAAAAACGGAATACATTCATATCTCGATACCAAAAGGTCAAAGCTCATTTCTACCAACTAGTGTCTAAAAATAAATACGCATGTCCTAAAAATTATACTTTGAGATACCAGTAGCTTGAGTTATCCTGGTTTGAAATGTAAAGAAAAATAGAAAGTGTATCTAAACTATATTTTTTGATATAAGAAGGTACAAGTCATGTACTTTAGGATATCAGTCTTTTAAATATCGAGAACTGACTGTACATTAATGTATTTGACGCTGCTGGAGTTACATCGCAATATCCTTGAAATTTCCGTTTGACCACTTTCAGGAGTCTTTTATTTATCTCCACAAGCTAGTTTACTTCAAGGCAAATACTGTGTTCAAAAATACTTTTTATACACACAGGTCGAATGGCATTCTTACAATTAGAGCTAACATTTAATAACGCTTGAAGTTTGTAATTCGAAAAGGGAATGCAATTGCGAGCTTCCAGGCATAACTTGCAGGAGTCAGGATGCCAACATTAGATTTATGTGGCAAAAATGAATCGGAGACACTGTTTATAAATTGCTATAATACAGTTATCACTTCAGAACTCGTAATTGCAAGATCTCAGAAACAAATGTTGACTCTCGATATCTCAGATACTCATCTCTCAAAGTACCCTATTGTATTAAAGAATATAATTAGGACACTTTGCGTATTTTTTTACAATTCATCTCCTATTATCTCAAACTACTGCTATCTCAAAGTGAATTTTCTGGGACCAGAAAATTTACTTTGATATATCAGTGGTTTGAGATGAACTTCGACTTTGGGATATCGAGAGTTGATTGTATTCGGTATTTTGGCCGCGGTGCAGACAATGATGTTTATGCTTTAATCCAGATATTTGCCAGCCGTGCAGAAGGGACCTTGAAAAATGTAAATACATATAAACAAACGCATTCCAGAAATGGAACAGAACGTGTGCAAGATAAAAAAGGGACCCATATTCGTTTAGTCCTTTGCAGTTCTGGAAATACGTACATTGCTAACATGTGACCTATAATTTACATAGATTCTACATTTTATGAGGGAACAACGCATTAATCGAGCCAAATGATGCTAAAATATGAATATCATTAAATTCCAGTCTTTTTCAGAACAAAACTGATTCATCGACAGACCACTAGGCGATAGAACACGACGTATCTGTTTTTTTTTTTTTTAAAACGGGTCCAACGTTTCCGGTGCTATTAAGTTCAGCCGCCCTTCGTAAAGTACGGTTTGCGGTGACCCCGTTGTTTATGCTAATCCGATCTTTGGGCACTTAAAAGAAAATGCTAAACTTTTCAAGCATCAGCAAAATCACTTATTAATATACCAGGAGTGGTGGTGGTGTGATGGTTAAGGCACTAGACTACCAATTCAGGAGTAGCTAGTTTGATCCACGCCCTCCTCCGGTCTGTAGGACTGTAAACCGGGGTCCCGTCTCCGTTTGACATATGTGCTGATGGGACGTTAGTCATAAACCCCAGGTTAGCCACTCATTGAAGACAATACCCTGCAGTTACTTATGATATAGTTTCATGTATGTTTTGCCACACTAATCACCTTTCCTTGCATCTAATTAATTTTGAAATTTGAAGCCCCGAAACCAGGAGGTGGGCTGTGTGGCTTCAGCCCCGCCATCTGGGCCTCTGTGTAATATATAAAATGTAGGTCACAAGATAATAAGGATTATCTGATGATAGTTTGAGACAATTTATTTATATGATTAGATAAACAAATGTATGTTGTAACATCTTATTTGAATCACCTCGGTGAGGCGATTCTAATGAGATGTCAGACCATATATTTCGAGGTAATATCAACAATTCTCAAAAGAGATTCCTAATTATTTCATATATTGTCAAGCCCCCTTCCCTCCTCTCCCCCACACACATACATCTCGGCATTTCCCAACCCTACCAGTTATCCAGAGCCCCACCAGTACGTGGTGGGCTGGATCCGGGCCTACTGGATTCACCTGGTACGCCTTAGTACGTCTTAAACTGAATTTTTCCCAAGTATGTTTTTTCGTCACTTATTGTCTCAGAGTAATAAAATTACTATTTTTCTTCTTCAAATGTAATAAAATAACAAAATTAAAGACGAAAAGTTCTATGACTTCCTGCGGTTAAAGAGTCCATTTCAAATGATCTTTATTGATGAATCTAATTATTCTTCAATTTCGTACCGACACAGTTCTCGATTTTAATGATAGCTGACACATAAAAAAGCAAACTGAAAGGCAGACACAATTAACACTCTCGCCTTCGTGTTGGAAAAATCATAGACTGACCCAGAGCCAAAGGGTGCAAGAAATAAATCCATTCCCTTCAGACTCCTGGAAAACCAAATATTGTTAATTGAGCCACGACACGAGAAAACCAACAATGTGGTTTTGCGCCCTGCGCAGACTCAGATCAGCCTGACTCAATCTGGTCAGACTCTTCGCTGAGTGCTTAAAGGGTAGCTAAGGGACTGATCTACCCCCTTGCGGACGGCGAAGACTCTGATCAGACTGGGCGGATGCCCAGGATGATCTGAGTTTGCGCAGGGCGCACAACCACATTGTTGGTTTTCTCGTGTCGTGGCTCTTATGAGGATTAGCAGACACGGTGACAGACCATTTACGAGATCTTATTAAAAGCTAGCAAACATGTGACATAGCAGGACAAAATAATTGCTTTGTAATATTTTTCGGTTTTGCCACCTTCGAGAGATTAAGCTGATTCAATGCCAGTTTCTGTTACATCATGGACAAATAAGATTAACACATTAACACTAGTATACTCGTAAAATAGATATAGCCAAACAATGCAGACCTAGATCGGACAACGCAGAACGCAGCGCCTCATTTAAGACTTCATTGTTTGTTAAAGAAAAAAAAATAATAAGACACCCTTATATGATAAATGGACCCGTCCAGTAAATCGGGACAGAGACTATAGTATTGCTAACTCTATGAACGCCAAAAAGCAGGCGACAAAATTGGCGCTTGCAAACTTTTAAAAAATGTTTCTTCCAAGCTATATCATATAGGGAATTCAAAGACTTGAGGGCAAACAGTGTAGATCTAGATGAGGTGGCTCATTAACTTCGCTGTTTGAAAATTTAGCTCTTTTGCTGTCTTCGCTATTAAAATTTATGTGTTTGCCATATAAGAGACACATCCATTGGTTCAAAAGTAAAGAAGATATGGTTAGAATAACTGTATTTGAGAAAGATGCTGTAACTCTATATGCAGAGACAAATGTAAAAAATCACATATTCCTGTTTTATGTAATGTCTCTGAGTACAAGTCCAAGACCTGTTGCCAGTGGAAAACTTTAATGGCTTGTTGTCTGCTTCTTGGATATATATATATTTTAAAGTGACTCAAAAGCGTTTTTGAAGACTAATCATGATATGAAACACGTTTGATACCACCTCCTTAAAATTAAGAAAAAAATGAAAAAAATATAATATAATATATTTATATTTATTGTTCGCTTGCGCCAATTTATTTTCGATTCCGTCAGCAAATAAGAGGGTTGACTTGTAACATATCGGATACAACATTTGGTATTCTGTCACAGAAGTATACAAGTAAATCTTTCACAAAAAGCTTGGTCTACGCTAAGCAACCATTTGTAGTTGATGCTTATCAAATAAACCATCGCATATCTCAAAAGCCAACACTAAAAGCTCCGTTAGTGGATTTCAAGCACGGGTGCGCGTGGTAGGTTTCAAAACATTTCATGGCTCAAATACAGTTGAAAGGCCATAAAATCAGAGTTCAGTCATTCATTTGTACCATGCAATGCATTCTGTTACCTTGTGATACCATATGCAATTCTGCAGTATTTCATATGACCGCTCAGAATATCTATGCGGATAGCACTCACGGCACCTGTGCGAACAGCTTATGTCCGCTCACGGCATCTATGCGATTAGGGATCACGCCAGATCTGCTATAAGTAGCATTAAGGTCAAGCTGCATTGTAGGTGACTAAAGTCTGTACTTCCATGTCAACAACAATTACTAGATAGTCTACGCCCATGGGCGTAGACAGTAATACACCATTGCTCATGATCGTTATTCTATAGGGCTCATTTTCATTCGTTACACCGGGTGACCTTCGATTTCTCTGCTCATAGATGCCTACCTCCGGAGTTCACAAGCTCTGTTGAACCCTAAAGTGCCAAATAATTTAAAAAAAGATAAATTTGCAAACACAGTAACGGTTGTTCCAGATGAGTCCCCTCATTTAAATATACACTTTTCCCCTCTCAGTGTGATATAGCTTCGACAAACATTTTTTCTTTTGATTTTCATGTTTCCATTTGCTAGCCTTAAAGGTTCATACTTTAGGTGGCTAAGTACCATTGTCCTATTACGTAAACGAAAATAATTTTCTAGGTCTCAGTTTCTGATAAAAGGAAACAAAAGCGAAGAAAAAAAACATAAGTTAGACAAAAATCGCTGTACGGGTAAATCCTTTTGCGAAATTAACCGTGTAAAGGAAGAAGACGCAATTCATTCATACTTGGTGTCAAACCAATCTCAGAATCAATTAAATAAATGACTGTTTGTGAATATAACTGGTCAATATACTGCAAACACATCAATGCAATTATTTTTTGGATCTGTTTTCGCTTCCTGATAAACTGCTTGTACCAGCTTTGTGAAAATAAACAAGGCTTTAATAATTGACATTATATCAATATGTAAACAGCATAAGAAAATGTTTACTTTACTCTTTGGACAGAATTGAACGTGATCCGCATAATTGTCATTACTGTGTCTTCAGAAAACCACAAGTGAATAATGAGTAAATGAGAATATTATATGCAAATAGTTGGCATTTACGAGAATTGAAATATACACGCACAGAGAGAATATAGATAAACATTTTTATCAGATGACGTCGCTGTTATTCGGTGGATAAAGTACATGTCACGTGATCAACATGGCGGAAAGTTAGGTTTTTCATCGCTGTTGAAAATATATTGATTATGTGATTTTTAGAAATTCTTGAAGGTGGAACTTTGGATACGATGAAGTAAATATCACAGTGAGTCTGGACAGTGTGTTTTTGGCATCCTAAACTTGTAATTGAATCTCATATTAGATATAGAAACAGAATCAATGACACTTTTTGTCATATAACGGTTATTGCTATTGTTGGTTATACTACGCTGTCCTAAAGTTCGGTGAACTCTAACGGTACTAGGACTACGTTCGACGATTCTTTGGGTATACTGTTCACCAAAAGTTATGTCCTTTGTCCTTTGTCTGCGGATGCTTGTATTATGAAGGAACCCGTTGACTGTACACCAAATAAATCAGCTGAAACTACTGAATCCAAGAAACGTGAACTATCGTCTCCATTTTCTCCGGAGGATAAACTTGTTAAGAAAAATAAAGCCGAATCCGATAGTGAGTCTGAGAGTGACCCTGAATCTGTGATAGATATGACCACTATTGAACCTATGGATTCTCTTGAACCGGAAGTCATGAGTCAAACTCATATGCTGACCCTACCTGAAGTAGAACTCCAGAAACTGAGTGACATTGTGAGGCCCGCAATTCATAGTGATGTATTGTTTTCTGTCCGCAATGAACTTAAATCCATTATGAAAGAGGCCGTTAAAGAGGCCATGGATGAAAATATGAACAAGTTGAACACTGAAATTGAGCGCCTAACAAGTGAAAACGTTGCATTGAAAGGACGAGTTATAAAACTTGAACAAGCCCTTGACGACGCAGAGCAATACAGTCGTCGAAATTGTCTCCGCATTACAAAATTTCCAGAGCATGACAACGAATCAACAGATGAAATTGTCCTGAAAGTTGCCGACACTCTAAATGTGAACATATCATCCGCTGACATCGATCGATCGCATCGTATTGGTAAGCCGGGAGCCAAGGTTCGGGATGTAATAGTGAAGTTTGCCACATATAGAGCGCGTGAAAGACTTTATACCAACAGGGCCGGTCTTAAACAGTCAGACTTGAAAGGCATCTTCATTAATGAGGACCTCACAAAATTCCGCAGCAAACTCCTGTATGATGCCCGTACCCTGGTCAAGTCACAACCGCCATGTCTTCAGTGTGCCTGGTCAACAGACGGTAGAATCCTTGTCAAGGATCTTCGTGGGAAGATTCACAGAGTATCTTCCCATGATGAGCTTGATGTTGTAAAAAATATCCGTCTTGGAGACTAGGTCTAGTGGACTTTGCGGTCGTGTAAAACCTGCAGCTTAACTTTTATTCAGAGGTATACAAAAATTGTTTGCCTTCCTTTTTGTATATACGTTTAGTGTGTTTCGCTCACTGAGAGACCGTTATCTTGTGCAACAATAATTACATTGCTGCAAACTATGTCAGACTTTGAAGGCCTGTGTGCAAAAAGGCCTGTGCAGAACGTCCATCTGTTTGAGACTTGATACTTCTCCTTATCTATTGTGATTCACATCTCTGGTCCAGGTTTACTGGGATGAGGGAAAGAGTAAGGTACAGACAATCCAGACACATGTTTGTATGGTCTCCATTTTACTTTTATATCAGACTTAATACCGCATTTACCCCAGTATTATGGACTTGAATGCCGAAGTGTGTAGTGTATATAGTGTAGAACCAGATCAATCTGCTCTATTCTTGTTAGAAATCATATATTTTCGTAATTTATGTATCTGTCCAAATTCAAGATAAACAGGTCAATAGTGGATGTAGTGATGGCGATGCAAGATGTAACTGTGGTGTTCTAATGCACAAGGAAAATCCAATATTCACCCCATTGTATCTGAGGCATGACGCGTAACTGGGTGCCTTACGGCGATGTTTGTTTCGCGCAGCTTGATCGGGGCTCGTTTTCATTTTCAATTTATTTCGTTTTATCCTATATGCAAGAGGCAGCCCATTTGCGTGACGTGACTCATAGAGTTTCCCCTTATTCCCCGCATCTGACAGCTCTCTCCATTTCTGACTATTGGTTTATATTTGGTGTCCCTCTGACGACAAGTAATATTTGGCAAAAGCACACAATAATATATTGTATTCTTTTGCGAGTTATTTCAAATTGCAGGCTTATCAGTTTTAGCTTTATTAATCTCATTCCTTGCAGAGGAGAACTGACGTAGAGCTCTAGTATGTTAAAAGCTCTGGGAAGATTTATTTTATATTAATCGTTACTGTCTTGATCTGAAGCAATTCTGAAACGATTCTAGTGAGACATCGCATAGTTCTGTTTGTCTGGAGTTCGCCATACGATGATCGTTAAATAAATATGCACTGTAAACTCTGAAGATTGCCCATGCGTTATCAGTAACGCTCCAGCAGGCGATGGCGTCGGATTGGCGTCAGTCAATGCGGCGCCAATGCGACGTCATGACGTCGATTCTACGACGGTGCGGCGTCGGTTCGATGTCTTGTGCTTTCTGGAGATAAAGTAACACATTTTCACTCAGTAGATAGCACAAGGGTAGTCATTAAGCGTGAATGGGGATTCTTTTTTTTTTTTCTTTTTTTTTTCTTTTTTTTTTTTTTCACCCCATAATTTTGTTCTCTGTTTGCCTGGAGTTCGCCATAAAATGATCATTAAAGAAATATGCATCGTAACCTCTGAACATTGCCTATGTGTTATCAGTAACGCCCCAGCAGGCAATGGCGTCGGGTTGGCGTCGGATGACGCCAATGCGACGTCATGACGTCGATCCTACGCCGGTGCGGCGTCGTTTCACCGTCGTGTGCTTTCTGGAGATATAGTAGCACATTTTCACTCAGTAGATAGCACAGGGGCAGTCCTGAAGCGTGAATAGGTTTTTTTTTTTTTATTATTATTATCTTATTTTCTCCACTCCCCATAGTTTTGTTCGCTGTCTTGTCAGTCTCAGAATAGACTCTTCATATATATTTGTATATACATGTAATCTGAAGTATTCCACCTTCTCATTCATTACCCATTGTTCCTATGATAGACATATTCATACATCTCATGATTTTTTTTATTCTCTGTTTTTTCTTCCCTTCGGTGCTCCAGGTCCCACCCAGCGTAAATCTTCATAGAAATTCTCCTGCCAAGATCCTTGCTGCGCTGACGAGCGTGAGTGGTGGAGACAATATGATTTTTCTTCTGATTCCATTTGACAATGATTAGCGTAAATTCAGATCCTATCGTCTCCTCCGCTGCTGTTCGTCTTCGCTCTGGTTTGGATCGCGGTCACATAGCCATGTCAAGTCATAAACTTACTGCTGTCTGCCTGTTCTTAGCGATCTTACTGGGTGATAACCTAGCTACGTTTAGTTTACATTTGTCACTTAAGAATACGTTTGATAAACGTATTATGTATCCAAAAAGACGCTTAGTTTCTGGGAAGAGAGAAAGTGAAAATATTTTCTTCACTAAAAGGCTGATCGGTATCTTTGCATGCATTAATATTTTCGTCTTTTTGTTGCTACTCATCTCAGGCGATGTCCATCCTAACCCCGGACCAGATTCATTCTCATCCTCAAACGCTTCCTCCAATTCAAATATGTCGGCTCTGATTAACCAAAATCTAAGTATAATTCATCTAAACATTCAAAGCATTCTACCTAAAATGGCAATGCTTGAGGTGGAAATGCAAAACTACGATGTTCTTATCTTCACTGAAACGTGGTATTGCATAACGACTCTGGCTCGTGAGTTTTGCAACTTATTTCAACTATTGATAGTATCAAAGTTATCCTTGAAAAATCATAGCTATTACAGACATGACATATGCGTTACATCTATACAATTTGCATAGCTGGCAAGCCACAGTAGGTGGGGACAGACCCAATCACTATGGCTTGCAAACTTTGCAAAGTGTGATATATTGAAATGATCTCGTATGACTTCGTAAATCTTATATAAACAGCGACATCAAACGAATTGACTTTTTTTGTTCACATCATTTCGCTAAAACACACAAAATGCAACAGAGTGATATAATTATTTAGGTGATTTTGTATGACTGTAAATTTTAAATTCTATATCAACAGTGACATCTAACGAATTGAACAGTTTTGTTCAAATCGTTTCGCTTATAATGCAATTATTATTATTATTGTTATTACTACTATAATTATTATTTCAGAAAAAGGCTGGGCAGACAATAGTGAAATGACTTGTTACTGATTAAAGAAATGTTAAACACTACTTGGGAGGGTGGGTCGTGGGGCACCGATAGTGATATGCACTGTACTTTCTTCTTATTCTGTCTGTCGTATCTCTTAACCCTAGCTATTACATAAAAACTATTGTAGCTTAATCAAATGTAGGATAACATCTTATTACTTGAATCAACTTCTTAGTTTTCTATTCTTCTTCTTATGAGAGTATGACTTTGCTGTTTTTACAGTAACAAATGTTTAAATGATATACCTAAATTACGTCATGTTGTGTATATTGCATGTTGTTGTATTGTTTGTGAGGAAATGGACTCTATAAGCTTAGAGCTTCCGTTCAGATCCTCTTTGTTTATATTGTATATTTATTCAGAATGTATATTTTTGAAAGAATAAATATTGTTTAAACCAAGTACATGTTACGTGATTAACAACGACGGCATCTTATTGAATACATGTTCATTTTGAAGGTGAAAAAATCCCATTTCAAAGGGTCATATGATAAACAGAATCTTACACTTGTGGTCATTTGATATGCAATCTATGAAACGAGCCTTCGGCGATGGCCACGAGTGCAAGATCCTCTATATGTTTTGTGTTCTTTGTACGTTTTTTGACGTTTGCTGTATGGACGAAAAGTTCCTCTGTGTTGGGTCTTGATTGGTTAGTTGTAGTTAAGTTTTCTAACCATTAGGGCGAAAGTACAATTAAATAAGTCGTTTAATTTGTCTCTACATTAATTCGCTTTAATCAGTCTAAATATTTCCTTTCGAACATCCGTTTTCTTCTCCAACACGTACATCCGTCACAATATCATTAAGCCAACGGAAAAATTGTATGTAAAATTTATGTCAACTGATACTTTGCTTTGATGACCTAGATTTAATAAGTAAATATTAATTGGTGCTTAGGCGAATAATAAAAGGCACTATTGCTCATAAGACCTAATTTGATCATATTCTATGTAAAGACATTGCTGCGTACTCACGAAAGCCTCAGAAAAGTAGCACTTAAGCTTATTACACATCAGTATGCATTTTACATTCAATTTAATCTTGTTTCGTTCTCAGGACGACGAAGTCGTTCTTAAATGAAAAGTAAAAGATAGGCAATGATCAGGAATTAATACAATCTAATCGCACATCCCACTCTCAAATCCAATAGGAAAAGAAGCACACACACGGAAAAATTGACACAAATTCACGATAGACACGCCCGGTAAACCGAATGAGCATCTCTTTATCAATTTGATTTTTAACTTACCAAACAAAACAAAAGGCAGATTGGGTAGAAAAACATGTGACCAACCCGCCAAAGAACATAGACAAGCAGACATAAAGCCTACACACATATAGGGAATTGTTTTCTCCTATTTTCACATATATACGATACACTTTCAGCTCAAATAAGAAACTTCTCTCTTTAATCCTTTTGCGAAATTAACCGTGTAAATGAAGAAGACGCAATTCGTTCATACTAGGTGTCAAAGCAATCTCAGAATCAATTAGATAAATGACTGTTTGTGAATATAACTGGTCAATATTCTGCTAACACAACAATGCCATTATTTTCAAGATCTGTTTTCGCTACCTGATGAACTGTTTGCGACAGCTTTGTACAAATAAACAAGGCTTAATAATTGACTTTTATATTAATATATAAACAGCAAAAGAAAATGTTTACTTAAATCTATGGACGGAAATGAACGCGATTTACATAATCGTCATAGCTGTGTCAGTGAATAATGAGTAAATGAGAGTATTATGTGCAAATAGAAAGCAGTTACGAACATTGAAATATACACACACAGAATATAGGTAAACAGTGTTATAATATGACGTCACAGTTACTCAGTGGATAAAATCGTGTCATAAAAATTGTATGACCACATGTGTAAAACAGTTTGGCGCATACACGTAACGTCATTGACAACGGTCGTGTCAACAATGTGTTTTTTTATTGAAATAATATTCATTTTGAAGGTGTAAAATCCTATTTTAAAGGGACATATGATAAACAGACTATTCCACTAGTTAAAATGAAATTTATAAAACTCGCCGTCGTTTCATAAATTTCATATGAAATGACCACGAGTGTAAGATCCTCTAGGCCTATATGTTTTACGTTCTTTTTATGCGTTTTGACGTTTGCTGTATTGGTGAATTGTCCTCTGAGTTGGACTTAACTGGTTGGTTCAAGTTAAGTTTTTTATCCATTAGGACGAAAGTACAATAAAATAAGTCGGTGAATTTGTTTCTACATTAATCCGCTTTAATCAGTCTAAATATTTCTTTTCGAACATCCTTTTTCTTTCTCAAACACGTACATTCGTCATAATATCATTAAGCCAACGGAAAATTGTATGTAAAATTTATGTCAGCTGATAATTTGTTAAGATGACCTAGATTGAGCAATAAATATTAATTGGTGCTAAGGCAAATAGGCAGTTTTGCTCCAAAGGCCTGATTTTATCATATTCTATGTAAAGGCATTGCTGCTTAGTCATGAAGGCCTCAGGAATGTAGCACTTAAGATTATTACACATCAGTATGCATTTTACAACCAATTTAATCCTTTTTCCTTCTCATGACGACGAAGTTGTTCTTAAATGAGAGTAAAAAGATAGGCAATGATCAAGAACTAATACAGTCAAATCCTACATCCCGCTCTCAAAACCAATGGGGAAAGAAGCACACACACACGGAAAACATTGACACAAGTTCACGAAAGACAGGCACGGTAAACCGAATGAGCAGCTCTTTCCCAAACAGGTGGTCATTCAGCTACCTTAATCAAACACAGCGTCAACATTTATTTTTATGTATTTTGTTTTTAACTTACAAAACAAAACAAAAGGCAGATTGGGTAGCAAAACAGGTGACCAAACCGCCAAAAAAGAACATACACAAGTGGACATAAAGCCTACAAACATATAGGAAATTGTTTCTCCTACTTTCACATATATACGATATTATTTCAGCTCTAATAAGAAACTTCTATCTTTTATGAGCAACATCTTTCATAAATTGGAACAGGACATTTTCACTTTTTGACTAGAATTTCAGTTTTGAATAGGCGGGCATGCAAGCAACAAGAACAATATGTAAATTTGTAAGGTCACTCAGGACGTCACTAAACCCGGGTTTGAAACGTCGCTTGCAACTTTAAATTAGTCAACAGATCGTGTCTATCGGCTAATTTTAATGTTCAACTGTGTTTACACCACATTTTAATACCCGATAAACACAATGGGCTGCTCAAAATTTTCTTCAGGCCACTTGCTAAAAAGTTGAATTATTTATGTCTTGAAGCTTAATCCAATTTGAGTGTTAAAAGTTTGCTAAAAGTGGGAGAAAAAGCCTCGTTCGAGGTAAAAATTCCGACCTCTCCGGTGCGTTTTCCCAGTCCTACATGGGCACTCAAGATGGATTATAATATTCTCCCAGAAAAACTTTTGTACTCTAGATTTCAGTTTCGTTGGAAAGCCACTTAAAATCTAGTAACGTTCCGGATAACGTTTCACTATATCAATAGTTTAATATTGCGAATTGCTAATCAGCTATAGGAGTTCAGAGAGTGTGAGAAAACCGACGTACCCATGGGCATTGTCTGCATTAACTTGACAAGACATATATAGTTCCACACATACAATAATGTCGCATTTATTTCCTTCAAGGCTTTGCTATAAGACATCGCTATCAGATGGCATATTTAAAGGAATCAAAACGCAAAATATAGGCAATCAAGGCTAACAAAAATAATTAGAACTTCATTGTGTTGGCGTAAAATTAATTACTTCGGAACAATGCAAGAATCTGGCAGTGAGACGTAGAAGAAACCTCAACCCTCATAAATTCTAGAAATGCTTATATAACATACGGATTGCAGTAATTTTGATAATTAGTTTATCGTAATAAAGAATCATCCTTTTGACAAAACCTCGAAGCATACTGAATTAGAATAATTGCGAAATTGTATTAGAGCAGTTAGTAAAAGCCAAGAAGTTATGTATGTTGCTAGGTACAATTATAGAGAATACCCTGTTAGTGTCTTTTGATATCAAGTTTATCAGCCGAAACCTGAAACAGCATAGGAATGTCGAGGCTTGCCGAGCCAGCCCGACGTGTTTCTGGTCGAGTCTGATAAACATGATATCAAAAGACACTTACATGGATTTCTATTTATCATGCATCATCAGAAGATTTTACGGTGTAAAATGGGGCAAACAAATGATATGAAAACGCAGTTTTATTCGAATGTGCTGACGTCGCGAATGCGTTATGGCGTAAGTCGGTGGCATTATTTAACCAATCGAACGTTGATATTACGTCAGTATGTAGCCAATCGTCTTCAGAGACCGCTTCTAAAGGCGTCACCTGATAACATTGGCGCGAGCGCAGTTCTAAAGTGACATGTTATCACATCTTGTTATCATACCCCAGATATCAGGTGACTTTTGCAGCAGACGCATGGTAAATCTGCCAACATTGTCTGGTGAAGTTATCCTATTTAAGTGACTTATTTAAGGCAAACCGGTAAACTTTCGGTTAAGCAAAGCTTGACTCTATCGACATAATACTCCATCATAATACACAGGGACAGTCCATTCTTTGTCCAACTGACACGCCCACGATTGCATAATCTTTTTTTTTTCTTCTATCTTCAACCATCTCGTTGCATTGTAAAAAATGTCATCTGTTATTCTTATGCTTCTGGAATGGCTTTATACGTGACAGCGATACCTGCATTTGGACAACGTGGACATCAGATGGTGCCTGACATGGGCTCGTTACCGTGAACCTCCATGGATCTGCCATTACGACAAAACTGAAACCAACAACAACAACACATGTTTGTTTGTGCAGTAAATATCTTTGTATCATTGGCTGACTATGGCCATTGACTGATGTACTTTCCCGATATTTCATCAGCTTTTATTTCTCTAGAACAGCTAATATGGACATTGAGGAAGTGTCTTTTCATTGCCTATATTGTGTTGCCTTATTTTAACAACGCAGTTTAACTATCACTATACAGCAATTTGCTTTTAGTTTGTTTACATGCCGTCTCGATTAGGTTGTTGTCTCATTCAAGGACACTGAGTCAAAGTCATTCAATATATCGATAAAACCGTTTTGTGAAATGTTCAGTATGTTAAGCGTGCGTTGTGCTTGTATGTTTATTTATATGTGTTAAACACTAGCAAGTCGTGCATTGTAGCCGGGCCGCGTAGCGCAATCGGTAGGGCACCTGACTCATAAGTCAGAGGTCCTGGGTTCGAAACCCGGTCGGGCCACATACTTTCGTTTCTCCTTCCGCTGATTCAAAAAGGGCAGTTGTCAGTTACTGGCGAAAGTATGTGCACTTTGTACTGGTTAACCGCTTAGGGGGTCTAAGCCTGCACAGGAATAGCGTGGTTAGGGTAACTGACCGTCCCGACATGACCATAGTTGTTTACCGTGGACGTTAAGCTTCAAATCAAATCAAAATCTAAAAATGTTTATGTAGGCATTGCAATACAATTTGCATATGATATAGCCAAAGTTCCAAGGTTCGACACCCGGTCCGGCCACTTACTTTCGTGGAGCTTGATTCTTACCTTCACCTGAACGAGAAGGACAGTTGTCAGTTACTGGCGAAAGTATGTGCACTTAGTACTGGCTAACCGCTTAGGAGGTCTAAGCCTGCCCCGGAATAGTATGGTTAGGTTAACTGACAGTCCCGACATGACCTTTGCTGTTTACCGTTGACGTAAAGCAACAACATAGCAACAAAAACATGTTATAGCTTAACTGCCATGAAATGGAAGTAAATTACATGTAGTTAGCAGTTAATTTTTTGTTTCTTGTCTACGCCCATGAGCGTAGACAATCTTAAGAATAGCTTTTGCTCCGGAAGCATTTTAAGGTCACGACTGGTTGAATGTTATTTTCTATTGACTCTTTGTCATTATTATTTTACGCAGGTTTGATAAGGCCCAGAAGTACCAGAAAAGGATCGATATGGACACGGTCTAGAAGTGGCTAACATTTCTTAACACAGGTAACTTCTATTTGGTGATTGTCTTAAGGTCATAATAAGCAAACATGCTTCCTATGTACGTTATCAGAATGCACTTTCATGTAACTATGAGCTGTTTACTCTTCGATGTTCAGAGAAATACTGAGACACGGTACCTAATTTTGCCGTTTATATTCCACTAGGGACTTTGATGTAGTCCCTACATGTATTTGGAGTCACATAAAGTAAAAAATTAACCTATTCCTCTTTCTAAAACAGCGGTAGCATAGGGTTGTTTCCATACATCAACAAACGTATGTCTATTCCTGTTCCTTTAGTAACCACATGATGGTATTCTTGTCGTAATTGTTTCCTTAAAGGCCTGACGAAAATAATTACTGTCTCATAATATAATTAACGTATTTAATCTGCTAAATTTGGAGTATTTCGCGGAGACAATTATTACAACTTCTCTCAGTAGGCGTTCAGTTACTAAAGTCTACTCTCTATTTATCCTGCAGGTGCGTTTAGAGTTCAGAAAGAGGGTGCATTGTGTGCTACAGAATGCTAATAATTAAACCTCGATTTCTGCAAAATGGGTCTTGTTAATAATTAAGCTAAGCATTTACGAAGTACTGTAAAATTCTAAATATTTGGACGGATAGGTCTGAACATACAATGCAGATCCAGATGGCACTGCTCTTGAAGGCGTGGACCCCCGGTAGCTCAGTGGGTTAAGCGCTGGCCTACTAATCTAGTGGACCGGGTTCGAGCCCGCTTGAGGCGAGAATCTTTCCTACCGTAAACGTGATTCCACTGCACACAGCCTTTAAATATCACCGCCCCATGGTCCTGATATAACTGAAATAATGTTGAAAAGGATGTAAAACTTCAAGTCATCTATCCATTATCCTGAAAGTGTCTTCACTGTTTGCTGTTCAGTCTGCATAGGCTAACCAAATTACTCTATTTTTCAGGACAATGAGGATATCAATATATATATACATGTATAATTATATACATGTATATATTATTAATTTATCTAGGAAAAAGTTAACAGAGGTGGAACAGAAAATATCGGGAAAAGGCTTTAAACGGAGCAGTTTGGTTTTACACTGCAGTGATTCGTCCATATGATGCAAATGGAATGGCACACAGTGTCAACTATGATCAGACACGACCCAATAGAACGAAGGGCAGGCACTGTTTTGCTCAGGCCTATTTGTTTCAGTACTTAGATTTCAAACGATACACCCTCGCAGTTGTTACTTACGGTTACCATTAAAGAAATGAAGACAAGGATGCAAATCACATACCGGCGTGCAATCTGTGACGGCCATTTCTGTAACAATTTTCTTACCCTCTTACCTACTTTAGGTATTCAGTTAGTCTATATTTTGATAAAACATATTAAAGTGGGGATAGTCACTGATTTGTGGAGAATACAAAAACCTGCATAAACTGCTGAAAGCACAGCATATCTTTCTAAAATTTAGCAGATACCTCATTTCTTGTTGTTGTTGTTTTTTGTTGTTGTTGTTGTTTTTTGTTTGTTTGTTGTTTATTTGTTCTTGTTGTTTTTTTTACAAAATTCAGAATCCCAAAATGCCTGATTTTTTTTATGTTAAAAGACTTTATGTAACAAAAGATCCCAAAAGGTAACTTGCTGCGCAAAAATCTAAAACATAAAACCCATCGTTCATTGAAAATTCTTTTAAGTCTGAAGATATTTAAGTGCATTGAAAGAATGTCTCGGCAATTCATTTTCTCAAATTGTAAGGTTGAGCAGACGTATTCTAATTTTGACAAACTTATGAAGGAATCACAGAGGACTCTCAATTCTTTTCAAGGTTGGATAGATTCACTCACACACCTGTCTTGGTGACAGGAATGAAGTTTGAATACTGTATGTGTGACATAAGTATATCTGCCCACAGATGTTTAATTAATGCATTTAGTAAACATGCACTTTATACGTGGTTGAACATTTTAAAATAGGCAACTGTTTTGTCTACTCCGCCATACAATTTGAGAAAGAGTTGAAACAAAAATTGCCAATAAGTTTTTTCCAATGTATTTGTACCTTTGGACCTTAATTTATTTTCATTAACAATGTTGATTTTCTAAGAGTTTTGCGTAGCAACATACCCTTTGATATTTCCTTATACAAACACCTTTTTTATTCAGTATGTTCATTTTCTTTGTATTCTAAAATGTAGAGAACAACAACAAGAAAGAAGTCGTCTAACTTCTCGAAATCAATGACATAAGAAATATGAAACTGCATAGCGTATATAGCCACCACTAGTCCACAGCCAGTAGTGTAAATTGTACTACCCCTATTTAAACAATAAACTAGAAATATATTTCAGAGAAAAACAGATGTCACTCCACTAGCTCATTCCTTTTACCTCTAGATATCCCATTAGTGCATGCGCACTCCCTTGTACTTTGCTATATGAATATCACCTTCCAAGTTCTACATACAAGCCTATGACCTTGAAAAATAAGTCACCAAAAGGTCACAAAATCTAAGCAGTTCTTGTTCTAAGCATGTCCAAATGACCAGAAGACAATTATGCGCAACTTAAGGGAGGTGACTTTATCACGCTCAAGTTTAATATGAACAATACAAGCTAAGTGAAATGAGATCAACTGCAGTGTCAGATTAAAACTGTTCTTCTAAAACTATTCAACCACTAAAATTTGCAGAGACAAGACAATATAAACTAGAAATGTTTTTCAGAGAAAAACTTATGTCCCCCCACCAGCCCATTTCCCATCCCCTCTAATGAATTAAAAGCCTGAAGAAGTAAAATATCTAGACAAGTTTGGAGAAAATCCATCCACTGGTTCTAAAGATATCCTACATAGATGACTATGACCTTGAAAATGAGGTCAAGGTCACCAAAATCTAATCATCGCTTAAACTTGTCCCAATGATGTATCCATGCAACTTTGGTGAAATTCCATCCATTGGCTCAGGAGAACAAGAAAATGTCATGAAAGTCCCCCATTGACCTTGTAAAATGAGGTCAAGGTCACCGAAATGTAATCAGGTCTTAAACTTGTCCCAATGATGTAGCCCTGCAAGTTTGGTGAAATCGCATCCATTGGTTCAGGAGATATAGTGGGTACAAGAAATTGTCATTTTAGTCCTCCAGTGACCTTGAAAATGAGGTCAAGGTCACCAAAACCTAATCATCACTTAAACTTGTCCCAATAATGTATCCATGCCAGTTTGGAGAAATTCCATTAATTGGTTCAGGAGATATAGTGGGTACAAGAAATTGTCATCTAAGTCCTCCAGCGATCTTGAAAATCAGGTCAAGGTCACCAAAACCTAATCACCACTTAAACTTGTCCCAATAATGTATCCATGCCAGTTTGGTGAAATTCCATACATTGGTTCAGGAGATATACTGGTTACAAGAAATTATCATTTAAGTCCTCCAGTGACCTTGAAAATGAGGTCAAGGTCACCAAAATCTAATCAGCTCTTAAACTTGTCCCAATGATGTATCCATGCAAGTTTGGTGAAATTCCATCTATTGGTTCAAGAGATATCGCGCACGCAAGAAATCTGTCACGCCGACGCTGACGCCGACGCCGACGCCCGGGATCCGCACTGAAAACAATATGTCCCCCCTCACCTTTGGTGGGGGGACATAATGAAATGTGAAATATAGATCAAGGTGACCTAGAAGAGACATGATGTCAATCACTGTATCTGAATGTGCATGTACCGTTACATCAAGTATAATGCAAGTCAATGAAATAGTATGATATCATAGCTTAAATCACTGGACCATGGTGTAGAGCTGAACACTGACCTACAATAAGTCTGAGGTCTTTCATAGTGTCAGCCCAATGCATTAATTCATAAATGTAATAAAGATATTGACTAAAATCACTGCACCATAAAAAAGTGTCAGACTGACCTAAAATAACTAAGCGATCACTCAAAGTGTCAGCCCAAACCAAGAAACCAGAAACCAAGTGGAATGCAAATCCACGAAATAGTGTAAAAAATGAGGCATAATGACTTAACCATGCATATATATTTCATGGTGTCTCGTGTTCCCGTTTCAGGAAGTCTCAAAAAACGTGAACCCATTTTGAAATTGCTGTAACTCATTTAATTATCGAGGATTTTTTTCAAATCTTTCTGTGGTTGTAGCAACTGGATACGTTTTTGCATTAATGGTGCTATACGACCAGTTGGTGCTGCTTACTGCTTTTTCTGATGTATATCGAAGTATCAACTACATTGGGTAAGTGAGCCCCGAAGGGGTTCATGTAAACTTTGCCAGTGACCCAATCTAGTTTATACTTACTTTAGTAAACACCAGAAATATAAAGTCCATTACTTATATTTACATTCTTTTCTATCTATTATTTGACCACACAATTGCGTTAGGGTCTACAGTGGAAGCAGAAAACATTTATACGCAGTTTTTCTACTAAAAGCGGAACAGCGTCAACGACGCCATAACCTCGCCTACGTCCAATCAGATTGGAGAACCATGGTTTATTTTGACGTCACATAACGTCATGAAGCGTCGCGTGAACCGATGTAGTTACTGAAGTATAAACTTCATTACGTTCTAATGGTTTAACCTAGGGCTTTTCTATTAATGCATAGATATAATGTTTTAGCTTATAGTTAATGACATCATTTTTTGCGCACTGTTGAAACTGCAAACTGGCCTCAAGAGATATAAACTAAGTTTCACACAGTTCCAATGCTTACATTCTAAGGAGAAATGGATTTACACTCAGATAATGATTATTCTGACGTTCAAAGAGCTTGGCGAAATGGTCTCTTCGAGATAAAAATGGAGTTCTCAGCAAGACAAAATTATTTTGAACTTTGTCATTTCCAGGCCTTTAATGATCTTTTAATATACTTTTGTTGGCCTGCCACATTCCGTTTCCCTGCCAAACCCGCCGATTTAACCAAAAATAGTCCATCTCACCACACAGTTCTAACAATAACACAACGGCTCTTCCATTATTTGAGATATTTTTATAAACGATGTATGCAATTTTTCGTTTTCAACAGTGGACGACTGAACCTGATGTCATAAATACAATTTGAGGACATTATGACTTCCTGTTGGAGTGCCATTTTGAAGGACTCTTTATCAGCTTGAAAAAAGTATCACAATTTCGTAAAATTTTCCCTGAATTGTTCCGCTTTTCGGACTTAATTATTTTGTCAGAAAGAATCTGTTAAACATAAAATTTGAAGAGAGTTAGAGTCGTGTCGTGATATTTGGCTTACTATTTGACACAAAGCAAGGATGACCTTATAACCTTTGAGCCACTTTTGTAAATTTTTGACTGAATTATGCCCCTGTTTGGACTTAAGCCTTACGTCAATCTCAACCTTGTGAAGAAATATCTGAAGAACAGCTCGCGCTAGGGTCGTGATATTTTGCATACTGTCTAGGCAAAAGTTATGGATGACTTGATGATTTTTAGAGCCAGTTCCGTATTTTTTTTTTTTTTTACTAAATAATGCCTCTTTTCGGACTTCATCATTTTGTCAAAATCAACCTTGCGAACAAAGTATTTGAAGAATCACGGCTTTGACACAAAGCAAGGATGACCCGATTAACTTTTGGGCCAATTCTGAAAATTTGTGGCTAAATCATGCGTATTTTCGGACCTAGGCATTTTTGTCAGAATCAACTTTGTGAACAAAATATCTGAAGAACCACTTGCGTCAAGGTAATAATATTTTGCTTACAGTTTGTCAAAAGTGTTATTGATCTGATTGACTTTTAAGGAAATACAGACTATTCCCTTCATTGACCAGTCTCGTTTTAGGTCAGTCGTATGGTTTGGGGAATAGTGTTTTATTCCCGAAACTACGTAGTCTGGCCCATGTTCCTTCTTATGAATGTATTCTCTGCTCTTGAAGGAACTCTTTCAGATTTTAATTTTACCTCACTGCAGCTGGTGTTGTGCCGTGTGGCGGCCGTAAAACGTCTCCCCGTACATCATCCATAGTGCAGATTATATTTTCTTTTCGTCCTTTGAGATCAGAGGATGTGTTCTGAGAAATCTGAAATTTTAGATTGGTTTACTCATATTCTAAGCCATCATTTTATATATTATTTGGAATTTTTTTGATACTAATCAGTCTTTGAATCGGCTGTCCAATTGAGATTATGAAATTACAGTATGCTCTTCTCTGGTTTCGTCACCAGATATTGTCAGGGTCACTGAAGAGGCTTTATTAGCCGAAACTACGTAGTCTGGCCCATGTTCCTTCTTATGAATGTATTCTCTGCTCTTGAAGGAACTCTTTCAGATTTTAATTATAAAGAAAACATTTTCTAGTTTGTTTGTTTTTTTCTGTTGGAGTGAAACATTTTTGTATTTTGCATACAGCATGGGCAAAAATAGGAGCATTGGCAAAACTTGTGTCCTATTTTTGCCAGTTAAAGTTTGTACCGAACCGTTCCGTTATACATTTGAGATAGTATAAATAAGAAACAACCAGGTTGTCCTTTTCCAACGGCTAAGATATCATTTATAGACACTAGTCTAAGAAAGTGAAAAACATTTGAGACTTCAAACAAGCTAAGTTTGCGAACCCTGGCCGGAGAGTGGATTCCTAAGAATTCTGTAGTTATTTTTGGTGTAGAGGCAGTGTTTTTACGTGCGGACTGATGACTCGGAATCAAATTCACATATGGTAATCTAAGAGAAAATGGAACAAGATAGATTTCTTGTGTGCAAACATCTGTCACCATGTATCAGTTTACATTTTAATTCACATAACATTAAACGAAACAAATGTTTTTATGTATATATCTTATTGTTTTTGTAGGCCAACAAAGCAAATTCTAAGGATTCATGAGAAAAAAAATCACATAAACGGATGACCTAGCTAAAAAGAAAATAAGAACTGAAGAAAAACATGGTCTAAGTTGCACTCACAAGATACCAATTGTCTACGCACTTTAATAGATGGTTCCGGCACCACCAGCCAGTTCCCCATACCAATTAGTGAAACGGGTCTTTTTTCCAATTTCAAATGTTTTAGAAGAAATTATGGAAAAAGTCCATAATTTCTTAAAGAAATTTTCATTGTTAGTTTACAGTCACTGAGACACATGTATGTAACATATTCCTTGACAATAGAGAAATGGCGTCAGAATCGGATTGATGATTTCAGCCGCGACAGGAGAAAACCAACAAAGTAGCGTGTGCGCCCAGCAGACGCAGATCGGCCTGGGCATCCGCCCAGTCTGATCAGAGTCTTCGCTGTCCGCATGGAACTAGCTTAGACCCTTACCTACCCTTTAAGTGTACATCGATGGTTCTGAACAGACAGGGAGGATGCCCAGGCTGATCTAAGACTTTGCTGGGCGCATATGCCACTTTGTTGTTTTTTGTCATGTCGCGGCTCATTTTATGTTCGGTCTAGATGGTTGAATCTAACTAAAGAAAAGAAATACATGTGCTGGTTTGAGGTTTGACGTGTCGGACAAATTCAGAATTCAGGAGGTTGCACTCAATGGCCTAAGCTGCGTTCAGTTTCATGGCGTAGTTAAAAAGCATCCTTTGAAAACATGCCTTCCGATTTTTTCAAAATATTGGTAGACATAAATCAGCTGCAAATCTGTTAAATGTAAGTCGTCTCTTTACGCAAAAACAAATTTTTAGTACTGGAGAATATAAAGGGAAGACTGATTTGTCTGACCTGAAGCGCTGATAAACTGTAGACCCTCGGGGCACGCGGCATTGATTCAACGTCATGACATTTTCAATGTTCAATCATCGTAGAGGCACTCAAAACGTTGAATCAACAATGATTCAATATTGAATCAGTGTTGTTATATTGAATCAGTGTTGTGCAACGACGAAAGATTGAACATTGAATAAACGATGAGTCAACGTCATTACATTGAATCAACGTTGATTCAGCAGTGAATCAATGTTGTGTGCCTGCTGGGGCATTTAATGGACCTACATGATGAAAGGCCCTTTTCATATAAGGCCCATTATTCTGTTCACCAAATAACTGATGAAAGGCCCTTTTCATAGAAGGCCTATTATTCTGTTCAACAAGAATGCTATAACAATATCTTTAAGGGACTGAAAAGAGAATTACTTTCACATAATGTAATTAATCAGCTGAATAAAGACCATCTGAGCCGTAGAAAATGGCTCACCAAGTAATTGACGCAAACGATTTTCTCTTCCCACACTGTCATAAAAAGTGTAAGTGCTGGTAAAGACATATCTGTGCTGAGATATGTCTGAGAAAAGATATGTCTGAGCAAACTATGCAAAGCAAGATTAGTTTGCTCTTATCCTCCATACGAGCACCTGACGTCGCATCGATGTCAATACGATGTCATTTCAACGCCATGTGCCTGTTGGGATGCAACATGTGTCGCTTGGTAAATCCACCTTAACGTTTACAGAGAGAAAGAGAGAGAGAGAGAGTCTGGACTTACTGATAATATCAGGTTTAAGAAAGAAACGGGGGAGTTATCACGATGACAGCCTAGGGTATTCCTCTGCAACCAGAGTTGTCTCCTCTCGAAAACCGGCGGTTGACACGCTCCAAATTTAGTTTTAAGCATTACACTAGTTTCTTCTTATTCATCATCATTTTTATCTTCTTCTTTCTTCGAACGTCGTCTGTCTTGGTTTATTAGTGTACATTTAGTCCCCCTTTTCATTGACAACCGTTTCAGTGAGATGTCTTATATTGTATTTTGGCGGACAGATTTCTCAGCAAACAGTTGGCATTCCCGTTGACATTCATTGCGGTCCTTACTTGCTGACATTGCTTTACGTGGTTTAGCGGACGGTTTTTTCAACAAATGTTGGCATTGCAATGGGCACTTACTGCGCCTCCTTACTTACAGACGTGTTTCTTTGCGGATATTAGGCGGAGTTTGTACAAGGGCTCCGAAAAAAGGGTAAGAAACATCATGCACAGAATTCAACTTCACTTTCAAGTACATATATGATATTCTACCTCTAAATAATTAAAAGAAAATCGGGGTTTGCTGAATTGATCAGTCCACGTGAACTTGAAATTAAAGACACTTTGTGTCCAGTTTAACTGCCTCATCCATATATTGGTATCTCCTTATTGACAATGGAAAGCTTTGACAAGAGTTGTTGTTGTGTGTGTGTGTGTGTGTGTGTGTGTGTGTGTTTGTGTGCGTGTGTGTGTGTTTAACAAATAGCTGGTATTCCAATGAGCACTAGCTGCGCCCCCTTGGCTACCCACATGTTTCTTTACGGATATGAGGCGGATTTTATACAAGGGGTCTGAAAAGCGGTTAAGAAACACCTTGCACAGAAACTTCACTTACAAGCACACAGTAACAGATACTCCGCTATGCTAAAGACTGTTTCAAATATCAAGCTTTTGTTGTTAGACGGAAGTTTTGCTCACCAGTTAATTGTTATCACAGGGTTCCATAGAACAAAGCTTGTATCAACATGGGAGACACCATAACATCTTCGACCTCTAGACTCTAAACTTTATTTATTAATTATCTATTTTGCAAGTAAAATGTGAAAAGACAGCCTATTCTCTTAACTAAACGGTAAAAAATCGGCTTCCAGGACAAAAATGAAGCCGCTATCAAAGCTTTCAATACCTGACCTGCGGAGATTTTCCAATAAAATCGGCTGTGCTAAGAAAAGTTTGTGCATGCACAATTTTCCTTTCAGATGGATCGGCACATCTCCATGTTTTCCGCAGTTTTAGCAAAGGGAAACAACGTTTATGATTTCATGTTTCTATTCATGCAGGATGAAGTTCTTCTAAGATGGTGTCTTTTCTTAATGGAAAGAATTTGCTCCTTATGGAAGGAAGGCATCATAGAAAATAATTGAGGTGCTGTTCCTGAAAGTGCACTCATTCTCCTCAATATCCAACTAGAAAAAAATTAAGCACCCCCAATTATTGTTGCGGAAGTTTAATCTAAATTTTTCACAACTTTTCACTGATAGTATTCCAAACCATTTCTTCTCGTCATAATTAAGCCTTGATATAAATGTCACAGAATATATACTGGACAAAAAAGTTAAGGATCAAACATTATACTGAAATTTTTATATTGAAAAAAGTAATTTTTTAAAAAAAATCTTCTGTTGAATACATCTAACAATGCAGCACAAGATTGCATGACACATATTGGAATCTGATCACGTGACACACAACCAGACATGAATAAACAGGCATACCTCTAAAATCAAAGTGAAAACTGGCATTAACACAAAACTAAATGTCCATTATGTTTTGGCTTTATCCATGCAAAATCATTTTCAGTTCTCAGTATGACCTCCAAGGGCCTCAATAACTGCATGACAGCCAATCGGTATGCTTCTGGTTAATTCCGAGAGGCCCATTTAGGGACTCGTTTGCCATTTTTCACGAAAGGCCTGAATGAGCTCTCCTTGTGTTTCAGGAAGCCTGTCGTGATCAGAGTTGGCGGTGTAACATGTCCAATGAATGCTCAAGCGGATTAAAAAACTTGTGATCAAATTGACGTGTCAATGTGGGCGATTGTTTCTGTCGCTAGGTACTAGTCCACTACATTTGCCCTGTGATCCGATGATGTCATCGCCAAAAATTTCAGCAAACGGTCTCTTAATTGGATAAAACGTGCCATTCTTAACTCGAACACCAATGAGAGCGCCTCTGTGTGGCATGCGCAAGTCCATACAGCTGCGAATCCAGATGCCGTACCATACCATCACCCACCCTCCTCGAGACATGTCATATTCCGCAACACGATTTAATTCATAGTCTACACGACGTGTAACTGGCAGGCGTCACGCAATTCTCCCATCATTGTGGATATCTACATACAAATCTGGACTCATCTGTGAAAAGAACAAAGTCCAATGACCTAGCTTCCAATTTTTTTTCAATTTTTGCCGACTGTAGCCTCGCATTTCTATGGAATCGCATCAATCCTGGCCTCAATACCAGCATGCAAATGCGCAAATTAGTTGTGTAAAGTCTGTTTCGCTGAAATTGGCCGATTAAATCATTCAATGGACAAACAATGCGCGTCCTCACAGTGTTATTGTGATGAACCATTAGCTTGGGACAGAGACTATCGTCCGTATGGACAAGTCTAGTTAATCGCAAGTTCTAAATCTGTTTGCACATGCTTGCCAGATGTTACAAAACACCAATTCTAATCACCATAGGCTTCATGAAACTCCTGGAGAGCTAATCCAGGCCTTTCATGAAAAATGGCAAACGTGTCCCCAAATGAGCCTCTAGCGCTTTACCAAAAGCAACACCGAGTAGCTGTCATACAGTGATTCAGACCCAAAGACATATCGATGAGCACTAGCAATGGTCTTGCATGGATGAAGCCAAGAATCACGAACATTCAATTTTGAGGTGATGCCAATTTTCACTTCAGTTTTAGGGGTATATCTGTTTATTCGTTTCTACTGGTGTGTCACGTGACCCGATTCCAATATTTTTCATGAGGTTCTGTGCCGCTTTGAGAGATGTATTGAGCAGAAGAACATTATTTATGGATAATTTATTTTTCATGATTTAAGCTTCAGTCAAATATTTGATCCCTAACTTTTTTTGTCCAGTACAGGTTAGGTATATCATACACTTGTTCTGCCTTACGGTACAAACCGGCTTTTATAGCGACGTGGTAGAGTGCTCGACTGCAGACCGAAGGATCCCCGGTCCGATCCTAGGCCGGGCCGTGAGATTTTTCTAGAGTCCTTTTAAATCTCGGGGTCGTGTGTTCGAGCCCCACGTTGGGTGTTGTTTGTCACGGACTCGAATAAAAGCCGGCTTATACCGCAAGGCAGTACAAGTGTATGATATACCTAACCTTTACCCTGTCACATTCTTCTACTTGATATCCCAGTAAATGGGCATCAGTTGGAAGTAATCAGTCAAAAATCTTAATTGAAAGCTCGCGCTATGTTTTGATCGAAAGTAGTGGCTTGTTTAACTTCGTATTCCAATGGTTGTTTATACCCAGAAGTGAATAATTTGACAAGCCCATGACGTCTAAAGCTTGTAAAAGATTGGTCAATGAGTTTTTGAATAAAAGTGCCAATTTCAATTCCTACATAAAATAAGACCGTCTTGCTATTCAAAGGAAAAAAGGATCATAATTTTGACAAATGATGGCCAAAATTCACTCAGAACATGTTAGATGTGACGATTTTTGAATTGTATTCAAAATCAATTTCGGCATTTGTTGTTGTTTTTTTCTTTTTCGATGGAAAAAATGATTTTTTACAATTGGTGCTTAACTTTTTCCAGGTGCATAGTATTCAGCAGTGCAAACTACTAATGAAGGTAACCACGCAGCGCCTAAATCAAAGACTATTGCCTTCGACTGAAACCAATAGGAAGAGAAACCAAATACATGTACATATGAATTCTAAAACATTGCTAAGCAATCAGCTCTCTCCGCCCTCTCCACCCCCCCCCCCCATCCCCACCCTCCCCGACCAAGACCCGCCAACCGCACACACATGGGATGATCACAATGCAAAGGCCACATAGGATTAGCAAATATAACATTGAGACAGCGTGCATTGCTACAACAGGTGTCTGAAAAATGAATAAAATTGCCTGAGTAAGTGTGCTGTGTATGAAGTGTACGGTGTATATACACTTAACTGCTGCTAGAGCATAGCTGTTACAGCATGTACTGAATTGGAATCGGAAACTCTGCCTACTCAATTAGATGATAAAAGTTTGATGTTAAAATGTCAAATATTTTACAAGCAGTATCAAACAGAAAAATGTAGACCGTGATACAATATTTTGATACAGAACTGATTGTTGACCTCATTCTTATGCTTTATCTAGGAAGAGCATCAAGGAAGTTTTACAGCTGTGATAATGCTCAACATGCAGTAATAATAATTTACAGCTATAATACTTAACAAATCAAACATTTTTTGAATCTGCATGCGGTAAAAAGGCTGTTGAGAGCGGCCAAAATTTGAACAGACAGTAGTGGGGCACTGAAGATTTATACCAAAATTATGAGCTATAATGGAAATGCAAATTCATGATAAAACTCATACTTCTCATGACTGCCAGGTAACGAGTTTTTAGCTAACCTTTTTAAAAAATATCAAAAAAGCAGATGGCATAATTTACGTCTGCAAAGATCCAAAAATGTTTCATCCGAGCTAAATATATTGATAATCAAATGACTTAAAGGCCAAAAGTGTAGCTCCAGATGAGGTGGCTCAATGTAAGTCGCCTCATCGGGATCTACGTTGTTTGTAAATTAAACAAAAATGTTTCTTTGTTGGAGCGTGAAGCGTTGAAGACAACTGCACATTCGCATCTGGTAAAAGTTTTCGAAAATGATGATCGAAATGAAAGATTCATTTCGGAATAAACAATATATTTTTTTCCCAAAAGTTTTCCATTCTTAGACTAATGTTTTATTGCGTCTCGTTTATGCTGGGTCAAGTCAGGTAAATTCGGATAACGGGTAAATTCGGACAGTGACATTGTTTCCTTTATAAGTCACTTGTTTGGAATTAAAACAAAATTTACTGGGCAAACGGTGAAAATCCTGATGAGACGGCGGCTGATTATGGGCCGTCTCATCTAGATTTTCACTGTTTGCAACGGTAGGTCCAAATTAGCCGCTGTCCAAAGTTACCAGACTCGACCCTAGTCCATAGCATACAAGCATTTCCTATAGACTTGTAAACCGAGATGCAATATCAGCTTATGTTATCCTTGCAATTCAAATCTTCAAAGAGTATTAAATATGCAGTATCCTCAGTTCATGATACTTAAAATTCTATTTTAGGGGACGGATGAGTATCAGCAAACAAAACAGACCCAGAGTTCGAGGTTATAAAACTTGAGAATGATCTCAAACTTAAAATAAAGCACACTGATTGGCTGCTTCCGAGCACATGCTCGGAAGCAGCCAATCAGTTTGCTTTATTTTGAGTTTGAGAATGTACTCAAGTTTTATAACCTCGAGGCCTGGTCTGACTTCTGAGCAGGGTCTGCAATGTTTACCCTTCCATATGTATCTTTTGAAAACATAAAAAGCCAAACTGTATCCTATTTTCGGTAATTATTTCAGGTGCCTCAATTATGTAGAAGTTTCATGGAAGTCTAGTTTGAAAACATAAAAGCTTCCCAGCGTTTAAGGTGATAATGACTTTCTACTTAGCTGAGCCTAAAATATGATGAAAACAAAAACTGTTGTTTTCTATATAGGACGCGTAATCCATACCTTAAGTTTAATGTTTAATGACTAAAAGCTTCAAAATAAAGTTTCAATTTGATCTCTTATTTCCTTTACACTGTCTACTCCACGAATGTCATCTGATATCTTTTCAGCCACCATGATAGTCGGAGCGTTTGCATTGCCTGAAGTAACGTTTGGCAGAACAGATGCATCCACAACTCTTAGACGCTTGACGCCTACCACATGTAATTTTGAGTCTACAACAGATGTTGGATCATTCTCCGCGCCCATTTTACAAGTCCCTGACTGATGAAACATGGATAACGCCACATGGCGAATGAAGCAGTCCCAGTAATCATCAGATCGAAATTGGTGTTGAGAGCATATAGATAACTTCATTTGTTCTATCTTCACGCCCAAACCTACCATTGTCAGTGTTTCCATAACTTTCTCCCAAATCCGTACCCCAGCAATGAACTTCTTAACATCAGTTTCTTCAGTAAGAAATTGTGGATCAACGATTGGATAATCAAACGGGTCACTACTACATAGTTTCACAGTTCCCTTACTTCTGGGACGCGTCACACTGATACCGGTCGTAAACCCATGTTGATTTGGATCCTCTGTTAACAATTCCTGGGCGACTGCATCTTTGAAATTGAAAATGTTAACGCGAGGAACAGAGCTCTCGAACATAAACTGAATATCTGGAGAAGTCTTTCCCTGATTTGAATCATTTATGAAGAAAAACGCTGAACCGTCTAATGTGATGCTGAGTGGTCCCGTACCAAACATGCTGTATCTAAATCGTGACCAAATGCTGTTTCTTACACTTTCTGTTATACCATGGGTCGTGTTAATTTTCGAGAACATGAGCAGATTTTGATGCCCTCTAGGTGATTCTTTGGACCTATACCACTAAGCATCAGCAGTTGCGGGGAATTCATGGCTCCCACTGATATTATCACCTCTGTCTTTGCCTTGATAAACGGCTTCCTCATGTTCCTAATGGCATATACTCCTACTGCTGTTTTATTCACCATTTCAATTTTACTGACTAAACTTCTGGGTGCAATATGCAGGTTTTTCCTGTCTGAAGAGGTACCTAGATACTCAACACTTGTAGCACTTCGAATCCCGCGTCTAACGTTTAGTTGCATGTAGCTAAAGCCTTCCTGAGTCTCACCATTAAAATCCGATATTCCATGGCCTGCCTCTGAGCCAGCCTTCAGGTACAGTTCTATTAAAGGGTTTTCTTAGATGTTTCTGACTGCGAGCGGACCGCCAGAGGCATGATATTTCGATGATCTAAGTTCTTCACTTTGAATATCTTCCGCTTTGAGAAAGTGGGGAAGAACATCTTTGTAACTCCAACCTTTACAACCACTCTGTGCCCATTCGTCATAATCGAACTTTGACCCTCTTGCATACTGCAACGCATTCAGCATGTTTGAACCTCCTAATACTTTTCCAGCCGGTATATAACTCCGACTGTCCTTCATTCCCAGTTGTGAAACTTTTTGAGGTTCCGTGTAATATCCCCAGTCATTTCAGTGAAATATAACTCAGCCGCATAAGCCGGGATGAAAAAGTTAGGATCATTTTTATAATGTCCTCCCGCTTCAAGAAGGAGCACTTTCTTATCCTTGTCTTCCGAAAGTCTTGCAGCGACAACAGAGCCAGCGGAGCCAGCACCCACTACAATGTAGTGATACTCGTCCTCGAATTCATCGGTTATGATCAGTGGTTCTTTTGTATCTTTTAGTAATGTATAAAAAACGGCCAACGCTAAAATAAGACCAGCACTGGTTTGGTATACTCGTTCCATTTTTGTGTCTGCAATATATGAGCCGCGACACGACACAACCGACAATGTGGTTGTGCGCCCTGTGCAGACTCGGATCAGCCTGGGCATCCGCCCAGTTTGACCAGACTCTTCGTTCGGTGCTCAAATGGTAGCCAAGGTTCTAAGCTACCGCCATGCGGACAGCGAAGACTCTGATCAGACTGGGCGGATGCCCAGGCTGATCTGAGTCCGCGCTGGGCGCACAACCACATTGTTGGTTTTCTAGTGTCGCGGCTCATATATGGAATTAAAAAATACCTATAATAGAAATTGATACCCGCATATCAGTACGAACAGTTCATGAAGAAAGTTATGGTCTGAGAAAATGTTCAATTTGAAACTGTAGTCGGCGTTGCATAATGGATTACAATTGGGTGTGAACGTAAAAGGTTAGAAATAAAAGGCAAAATATGTATACTCTACACATTCTGTATTTATCATATTAAACGCCCCGGGAGCGTTGCGTTTTACTCTAATTAGACTGCACGTATGCGTCGGTAGATCTGGGTCTTCAGTGTTCGCACATTCCGTAAGGTACATTTTCTCGCAAGGAAAGTTATACATGTATATCGTTGGTGTACTTCTGTTCACGTGAGGACGAATTGTGTCTGACAAGATCGGCGCGGGACTTTTTAGCGGATTTACAGGACATTTGAGCGAAAAGATAATGGACGTTTTAGCGGTCAAAAAGTGGACATTTGAACGAAACGGGATATAATTCTTTGAGCGAATTACCTAATTACCTGGGCTTTTCTATCATGTCAGACGCCTTGTTTTGTTTCCCTTCCATTAGCTAGTCCATAAATAATTCGGGTCAACCTAACCCTGTTGACCCCCACCCCTCAAACCACTCACCACTGACAGGTGGAAGTAGGACATGATATTTACAGTTCAGCACTGGAGTCATATTAAATTCATGTTAAAAACACGTTGTCTTTAAACTCTTTGAAATATATTTACATATCAGCAGACGTTATTTAAACGCCATTCCGGGCTTTGTATCTATGAACAAGAGTTCCAACATAGCCCTTACTTGTGACTTCTGCAATCCAGCTTCCGTATAGTTCACCTGTACAATTTGCCTATATATCCACTAAAAAAGGGTTAAAATGGATTTCGCTAACCTTTCCACCTTGAATCCTCTCAAGTGTCCAAAATGGGGTTCTGAATATTCCGCTCAAGTGTTCATCGCCCGACAAGTTTACCCCGTCTGTCCTGAGGCTAGAAAGAAAAGAATAAAGAAAAGGCGAATAAAACTGGTTTGTGGGTTTGGAGTAATCTCATGCAACATTCGCGGTGCTTTCATTATAGCCATTATAAGTGGACGGGAAGGCATGCATATATAGATAACATTAACTCGTATTATATTTGATATTGTAAAAGTATGCCGAAAATCAACAATGGTGAATTGTCACTTTATACTATTTCAGCGCTATTATGGAAACAAAGCCCTCTACTCGCTGTGTTTTAATATATTAGCGCAATACATCATAAGCGTGATTATGAAAATTTCCAACTACTATCTACAGTAGTCACTCTAATGATCCGGACAAATCCGTCCATATTAACAAACTGATAATTTGTTATAACCGCGAATCCTGTAGGAAACAGTTGGATAACTGTGCAGATTTGGTTCAGTCTTATCAACGTCCGACCTGCCTGGACATCACTGATTCAATATTTTGGTCGCGACACAGGAAAACCAACAAAGTGGCATTAGCGCCCAGCGAAGACTAAGATCAGTTCAGAGTCTTTGCTATGCGCTTAAAGGGTGGCAATGGTCTAAGCTAGCTCCATGCGAACAGCAAAGACTCAGATCACTCGGGACTGATGTTCAACATGATTCGAGTCTTCGCTAGGCGCACATGCCACTTCATTGGTTGTGTCGTGTAGCGTCTTATTTAGCGTTAATGCAGGATGTGCAATTTTTGTGCAAACATACTTTTCAAGGTTATACCACAACATCTATGTTTGGCCTACGTCATGCGAAAAGGGACACTTCCCCAAGTGCGTATTGTAAATATCTAAATAAGTTTGTGCGTAAACTCAGACTGAGCAGATTTTTTGTGTGTTTTTTTCAGTTTTCAGGTTCCCCAGTATTTATAGAGGGAAAATGCGAAACAGTGAGACTCTGATCAGACGGTGCGGATTCGCAGACGGACCTTATTTTCTCCAGTTCGCGCATGCCTAATGATAGCCGTTTACACGAACTGGATTGTATATTACTTTTGGGGTAAATGTCTGAAAACCAAATGCGAGTAACGTTTAATTTTCTTTTCTTTTAATACCTTAACAAATCGCAATAATTCAACTATCGAAATTATATCAAATTAAATAAGTAAAATAAATTTCTTACTGGTGTTTTGCATCCAAATGTCACCTATTTTTGCGATACTGATAAGATAAACATTACATGTGCAAAAAAGCCTTGCCGCGTACGATATATCTCTATTAAATTAAATTGTGTATCAAATGATAAACTGTTTAACACAATTTGGTCAACATTTCCATAAGCACCGTAACTCGCTTGAAAGGCATTCGGAAGGGTATAGTCAGAATTCTATTCATAACTTATGTTTCTGCATATTCAACGCAAACGGGGATGATGGTCGGGCGATGGTGCTGGTTATAAATTCCAGTGCCTGGGCGTCCTACATATTTGAATTAAAGTAGGGCAAGGACCTATTGTGCTTGCAGAAGGTGCGGTGAGGGTTGTTTGGATATTTTTCTCTCGTCTATCATTTCTCTTTTCTCTCTCCCCCTCTTTAGGAGACGGCCCGATACAGACTGAAATACTGTCTCAAAGGGCGGTTAAACCAAAAAACAACCAACCAACTGACTTCATTCCTCAATTTCGTACCTTTAATTTGAAAAAAAAATTAGATGTCCTTCGCCGATTTCATTACGTGATTCTCATGTGGTAACCTCACACGTGTTTAGGTGTTTTTCCTTCGATTCAGGGTATGTTTTGATTTATTTTTCTTGGTTGTGACAGCTTTGAGATGTATCACATAGTGCAGAGAAACCGGACTGAAATTAGCTTTGCTTTTCTCCACCACGATTATTTTTTTACGAAAAGGATCCGTTTTCCTGATTATATCGGACAACGATCGAGTCAGTGCGAATTACGCTTTTGTCAAACCATGCCGTTTTTTTAAGGTTTGTAGCCAGGTTGTGCATTCCGTGCCGTTTTGTTTTTTTCTTTTGTGTGTGTGTGTGTGTGTGTACCAGTAGACAATTATTTGTTGATTGGTAGAAGGCTTCGGAAATTGTTCCACTAAACTGCAGTAATTGTTTTGTTTTGTTTTGGTCGCGACCCCAAACCGGCTAAGCCCTGCAGTAATTTCATTAATGGCCGTCCCAAGGCGGCACTTCTGTTTTGGTTCTTCTTGGCTATTTTATGTGTTGTTAGTTGCTTTGTCTGTTATTGATATATTGTTCATGATGTTAAGGCTAGCTCGATGACCATCTATATGGGAAATGGCTGTTCACACGAGGCCGCTGAGGATGTCTTTGGTGGTGACTAATTTTGTGTTGTCTTTTACCCGCATGGTGTCTTGGGTGGGATCTTTGATTGAATTGTGTCAATTCCTGAGAAATTTCCTATTTACCTTTAAACGCGGAAAGTACGTTGATCGGAGTAACACCATATGATAAGAACCACACTGAAAAATTGAGAATTGTAAGATAAGAATCAGATAGGAGCCACACGTTGTTTCTATGTTTATCGAAAGTGGTTTCAGTATAAGCTGCTACATCAGTAGGTGTAACTGAACTAATTCTACACTAGTCTTGTAGAAAGCTATATATCCTTGTCTCAATTTCCTGTCCAATATACCTGCACATTTTCAAGGGAAATAATAAATTTGACTAAATATATTGAATAAGATATAAAACGTTTCACTGTTTTATAATCAGTGTATTTTAATCAATTTAATAATACATGTAAAAGAACACCCAGAAGTTTACAAGAGGGCACAATGTCTACAAACTTCAATATTCAACATATTTAATGTTCAGCAAACTTAATGTTGCAGATGAAAATATTAATATTCTATAGATATTTTTCGACAGGCAGATGGCATTCCAATGTGCTCTAGCTGCGCCCTCATACTTGCCGATGATCTATTTTTACGGGCTTTAGGCTTTGTTTATACAAGAGCTCTTGAAATCAGCTAAAAAAAACGCCATCCTCAGAAACTCAGCTTCACCTGAAGCTACATAAATGATGTTTTATCTCTGAATAATTCAACAATTTCGGAATTGATAACCTCATCTTAACATTTGAAATTAAAGATACTAGAGAATCCAGCTCATCTGCCTCATACTTAGATTGCTATCTCTGCACTCATAATTAGGCTCAACGACAAATGGAATGCCTTCAATTTTCCCGTTGTTAACTTTCCGGCTTTGAGTAGCAATATTTCTGCAGCACATGCACACGGAGATTATGCCTCCCAGTTAGTCCACTACGCTAGAGCCTGTTTCAACTATCAAAACTTTGTTGATAGATGGAAGCAACGCACCAGTAAATTTAAACAGTGTTTTCGCAGAGCGAAGCTTGTGTCATCCCTTAAAAGGTTCTACGGGAGACACCAAAGTCTTATTGTTTCGTCCTTTGTGGCCGTTTATAAAACTAATTTCTGACATGATGAACACGACCGAAACATAATTTGACTTTCCGTTACCTGACTTTTATTTTCACCGATTACTCAATTAGATTCACAGACATGGCGGTTTTATTAAAGTAGGCAGATGATGCGTTCTATACGCAAACTTCCATTTAGGGGTTTGTGTGTTATCTAAATATTTTAGAGTTGTCGTTTTCTTACAATGATTTATAAGTTCGGATTCATAATTTTGTAACTTTGTCTTTTTTATTCAAGACAATGATTTATTAATTGTCGCAACTGCTTTTGTCGTTCAGTCATTCCGGTCTTTCCTCGTCTGTCCGTCAACATTTACTTACATCCTAGAGATTAAGTCATTTCCCTGAAAGTAAGATACAAATATTTTCTAAGACTTGCGTAAACTTTCTTAAGAATTCTTTTACCGGTTTTCGTTTACGTTATCATAAAATCGAAATGACGATATTAAACCGAAGAAAGACATTTATTTCTTCTAAAAAACTAAAACTTGTGCCGCGACACGAGAAAACTGACCATGTGGTTATGCGCCCAGCGTAGACTAAGATCAGCCTGAGCATCCGCCCAGTCTGATCAGAGTCTTCGCCGTCCGCATGGAAGTAGCTTAGACCCTTAGCTACACTTTAAGCGCACAGTGAGGACTCTGATCAGGCTGGGTGTATTCCAAGTCTGATCTGAGTCTGCGGTGGGAGCACAACCACTTTGTTGATTTTCCCGTGTCGCGGCTCAGGATTTCAATATTATGTATCTACTATCAGCTTTGAAAATGATAGTGCTTTATTTAAAATAACTCAGAATACGGACCACTTTACTTTTGAAGCAGCGAAGTCTTATAAATAGGGGGGGGGGGAGAAACGTACAAGACTACTAAATATCGTTTTGTTTTATTAGTTTTCATGCATTTTCCATTGCTAGTTGTATCGAATAGGTCCCGCTGATTTAAACGGAATGCGGCTTTATATAAGCCTCTGTTAGACATATACGTCTGCTAATATATATTAAATATTCTCAGCATGTAACACTGAGTATTATGCTAGATACTTTTAATGAATATCAGGAAATTTCATAAAAGTGCATACATTGCTGGAGACACTAGGATTTATCACAGTCTATAGGGAAATTCATTTTCGAAAGAGTCACCGTGAACATCGTAAACGAATATATCATTGGTAGGGTATTATTTGTAATACCATTTTATTTAAGTGAAGAAAGAAATTTCTAAACTTTCCTACCAGTCTGCATTTTTAGAATTTTGTTTCTTTCGGAGATACCCATTTTTTTATTGAATCAAATAGTCTGATCGCGTTTGGGCTTTTGACATTTTACTAGCTATTTACTTTTGCTGAATTAAACCGAGTCTACTATTTTCTGTTCCTTGATGTATTCCTTGCTACTCAGTTAAACTGAGTCTGCTATTTTCTGTTCTTTGATGTATTCCTTGCTTCCAAATAATCTTACTATTCAGAACTTATTTGTCTTCATTGCAGCTGGTGTTTGTGCCGTGTGGCGGCCGTAAAATGTCTCCCCGTACATCATCATAGTGCAGATTATATTTTCTGGTCATTTCGGATCATTGAGTTCATTTGAGTTATTTTGAAAACAGACTTCCGCTAAAGCCGGTGCAAGGGGGCGTGGCTGGTGTCGCTCCGAGTCTGCTATTTTCTGTTCTTGCTTCCAAAGAATCTTACTATTCAGAAATTATTACTGATATTGCCCACTTGTTCAACTTATTAAAATGTGTTGCAGTTACCGAATTAGTTTGAAAATTGTAAACACTTAATGAGTGTGTTAAAGAAAAGACAATACAACTCTTGGCCCTGCTTTACGTATAAACTACTACAGCCAGTTTCAAATAATACCATATTAAAAATGTTGGTTTTAACTTGTTATGTCACCCCAATGGGCATTTGTTTTCAAATTTGAAACACTACATGATGATTATAAAGTCCGAATAAAGGGCAACGCTATATTAAAATTACATAATTCGTCATCGGCCTTATGCTTCTGAAGCTAAGTAATTCTATTTATCAATCCATTTATGCCCAGGGGAATTTTCAATCCTAAAATTTTGAATAGTAAGGAGGAAAATTCAAAGGAGCTAACACAATTCTATTCCAGATCCAACCCAAGACACAATGTGGAAAAGAGACAACAAAAAACTAGTCAGCACTTAAGACAACACTAGCGGCAGCCATGTGAACAGCCATTTCCCATTAGGGTGGTCGACGGGCTAGCCTGAACATCACAAACAATGTATAAATAACAACATCACAAACAATGTATAAATAACAGACATAGTACTTAACAACACATAAAACAACCAATAAGAACAAAAACAGAACTGTTGCACCTTGGTACGGCAAGTCATGAAATTACGGGAGCTTAACCGATTTGTGGTTGACCAACCTTCGGCTTTGGCCCCGCCCCGGTCCATTAGACACACACATGCTCAACCCAACAAAAACAACTACCGCCCACACAACAGTCTTACAAAAAAAAAGTACCAGCCCTGACAATAAGAACACATTATACATGAAACATCAAAACCTATTTTACCTATTTTCATTTTAGTAATGTTAAGACCAGCCTTACATAACAAACCGTATATCAAAACAGTCAAAGCAACAAACAACGCATGAAACAACCAAGAAGAACCAAAACAGAAGTGTCTTGAGACGACCAGCGAAGACTTTACTTGGGGAGGGGGAGTTTAACCGGTTTGCGGTCGAGCCCTTGGTCCTGCTTTCGATCATCAGACACTTTGTTGTTCGGTTTGCGTGAAAGATTGATTCCTAGCTCATAAGTGTGATATCTCAGGAATATAGAAATCAAAATTAAAACTAAGATAAAGCAAACATGAGGACTCACAGAAATAGCCACACTGAAATTTTAAAGCAAAAGAAACATACCAGTTAAACCACAGTGGGCCCGACCCAAGACGTCCCGGAACGGATGTCAGGCGCCAACGGTCTGTTCTACTATTAAGTGAGGTGTAGGTTGGGTCCGACCCACCGTCGTAGAGGTAAGCAAAGCTGTTAACCTTAATTGGGTAACCCCCAAGCATGCAGTTTGATGCAAACCATCCATATTATAACCAGTCTTTTTATATTTTAAGTCCCCTTCTCATTTAAAGGGTGTCTGGCTATGTTTTATTTTATAATTGTAATATGATTTCAAAAGCAATTACCAATTTTCTTCTGGAAACAGTGTAGACGCTGACCAGGCGCCACGTGAAGTGGTGTCTGATCAGTGTCTGTACTGTTTGCCATTGCCCCTTTTTCGGGACAGGGTGGTTGTGGTCGGGCGATGGTGCTGGCTAATTTTCAGGGCCGGTGCGTCTTATTTATTTGAATCATATATAGTAGGACAAGGGCCTGATGTGCTTGCAGTGGGCCCGGATAGGGTTGTTTGGACATTTTTTTCTTTCTCTCTCTCTGGGATACGGCTCGATGTAGACTGAAATACTGTCTCAAAGAGCCGTTAACCCCAAAACAACCAACCAAAGAATCTTAGGGACACCAAGCATAAATGGGTAAACCCCTTACTCTTAAACTTTTTGTCACGCTCACACATTAAGATGGACTTCCTATTTCACATTTAAGTGTGTCAAGCTCTCATCTTTCTCTTGGACAATATTTATATTAAATTTGGCTCTAAATTATATAGACAAATTGTAGTTATTCCTATGGGCACTTATTGTGTCCCTCTTGTAGCTGATCTGCTTTTGTTCTGTTATGAAAGAGACTTCATGCTGTCTCTTTCAGAGAACACGCTGAAGATATTGAAGATTTCAGTTTACTTCTCGGTATCTGGATGACCTTCTGAATATTGGCAATAACTTCTTTGATCGCATGGTCAATCGAATTTACTCTGCTAAACTCCAGTTAAATAAGGCCAGCGTCTCAGATACCGAGGCCTCATTTTTAGATTTATATTTATTAATAATGGATGTTGTTGTATCTTTTTTGTTTTGTTATTTAACAACTAAAATTTACGATAAACGAGATGATTTTGATTTAGATACTGTTAATTTTCCATTTTTAGATGGTAATTCTCCTCGTTCTACATCCTATGGTGTTTATATTTGTCGACTTAGTTCAAAATGTTATCGACGGTATTTCGACTTAGTGTCTGAATATAATGTCGGATTGAAAACACTTCTTCAGTAAGGCCTTTCGGAACCTGAATTTCATGGCGACTTGGTGTATACATTCAGAAAAATAATCGGTAAAAATGACTTTCCCTATCATTTTAAGAAAACAATAATTCGATATAAAAAGATTGGTTATAATATGGAAGTTTTGCGACAAACTGCATGCTTTGTGGTTAACCCAATTTAAATTAACAGATTTGCTTACCTCTTCGATTGCACAACGGTGGGTCGGACATCAGACTTTATGAAGGCAGCAACCTAAACCTAATTCAATAACACACAGACGGTTGGCGCCTGCCACCGGTTCTGAGACGTCCTGGACCGGCCCATGGTGGTCTAACTGGTAGGCTTCTTCTGCTCTAGAATTTCAATGTTGCTATTTCTGTGAGTGCATATGTATGTTTTATCTTAGTTTTGATTTTGATTTCTATGTTCCTGAGATATTACACTTATGAGATAGGAATCTTCCACGCAAACCGAATAACTAACTGTCTGATGAACCAAAGCAGGACCAAGGGCTCGACCGCAAACCGGTAAGCCCCCCCCCCCCCCCCCCCCCCCAATTATGTATCGCTGGCTGTCCCAAGGCGGCACTTCTGCTTTGTTTATTCTTAGTTGTTTCATGTGTTAATTGTTGCTTTGACTGTTTGGATATATGGTTAGTTATGTTAAGGTTGGCCCTGACATTATAAAATTGAAAATAGGCAAAAATGTTAAATGTTTTACGTGTAATTTGTTCTTTTTGTCAGGATTGGTGCTCTTTTAAAGAATGTTGTGTGGGTGGTGATTGTTTTTGTTGGGCTGAACAACTAAGTATTTGATGAACCAGGGCAAACAAAGGGCAAAGGTTGGTCGAACACAAACCGATTAAGCCCCTCAGTGATTTTATTTTTGGCCGTCCCGAGGCGGCTGTTCGGTTTTGTTTCTTTTTGGTTTTTAATGTGTTGTTAGTAGCTATGTTTGTTATTGATAAGAAAGATCATTCTTCTGTGATGTACAGGCTAGTCCGTTTACCACCTACATGGTGTTCACATGGCTGCCGCTGGTGTTGTCTTTTGTGATGATTAGTTTTGTGATGTCTCTTTCCCACATGGTGTCTTGGGTTGGATCTGGAATCGTATTGTGTCGGTTCCTGAGAATTTTTCTCTTTACTTTTTCAACCTCACAGAAGAATGATCTATCTTCCATTTGGATTAAAGCAATTTATTGCAAATGTTCCTTCTTTGTAATGTGTTCTCTACTTTTGAAGAAATGCTGTTAGATTATAATTCTTTCTTTTAGTAGCAAAGAAAATATTCAGGTCTTGTCTATGGCTTTCATTTGAAAAGCAGGAAATGGACATTTAAGAAGCAGAAGTTTTGCGATGTCGTCAGCAATGTGGCATAGGCAACATAAGAGGATAGGCTGTATTTTGTTTTTGCCCTCTGAAAAAAGTAGTCAGCATTTCGTAGCCTATACTATTTGCAAGGTGCAAACTGTGTTTATATAGAGGATCTTACACGAATGGTCATTTCATATGAAAATTATGAGACGAGTCTTCGGCGAGTTTCATAAATTTTATATGAAATGACCACGAATGTAAGATTCTATTTATCATATCATATGACCTTTTAAAATGGGATTTTAACGCCTTCAAACTTAACACTGTTTCAATAAGAAAACGCACTGTTGACACGGACGTTGTAAATGACTTTACATGTACGCGCCAAAGTGTTATTACCCGTGTGGTCATACGATTTTATGACACGACGTTATCCACTGAATAACAGCCACGTCATATGATAAATTCGTTTATAGACTGATAAACACCATGAGATGCTAAAATTTGAATTATCATTCTTGTTTAAAAGTTAAAATGATTTCATTTCAAGAAGTTTCATCTTATTTAATGAAAGATTGAGAAAATAATGCACCATGAGCAGGTCCATATAGAATAGGGAAATCTCACTCGGCTAAATGTTTTAGCATGGCACGGACGCAGCAAGCCTGTTGCGTCTCTGTTTAATATTACGACCCCTCAGTGAGAGTTTTCTTTTCTAAATTAATCACACATGGGCAAATGGTATAGAACGTTCTAATTTTCGTTTTCTTTTTTGTTTTTGCTTTCAAACATCATAAATCATGTTTTTGCTTTCAAACATCATTAATCACTGATACATTTCTTAACTTATGCATCTGAAACTAGATATGAGAATATTATATGTGTGAAAACTATGATACAATCCATTCTCAACTCTTTTAGAACAATTCAATGTTTGAGTCAGATATCCCCTATCACTTTATATACAATACATGCATCATTCATCGTAATTTTTTTTGCATGTCGTCCATTAAGTAATGCTTTCTCTCTAAATCATTACTAGTCTAAAAGAATGCCCAAGAACCTAGCCATATCACGATAGACATATCGATAATGTTACTTAGGTGTATCAGTTACTCAATGTGGGATCAAATAATCACGTGGGCATAATAAGGCACGTGTTGCATAATTACGTGAATTGGAGCAATAACCAGCTATTTCTTAGACTTCATTTTAACGAAATTCATAAATAAAGCCCGACGACCTTCATGAAGATAGAGAAAGAAAAGGAGACGCTAAAGACTTCCTTTGCTGAGAACAGTAAATTTTAAATGAGCGTTTCCCTGTTTCAAAATAAAACTTATCTGTAATGACTTCCTTATGACAAAAGAGCACTAGTAGAGTAACTAAAACTTCCGGAATTAAACATCACAGACAACGGATTGGCCACACTACCTAGAACTTAGAAATTAAGCGGTCTCTGGGCGATCTTGTTGACTGTCGACTCATGCGTGTTAGGACGATATTGTAAGATTGAATCCTTTATTTTGTTGTTTACTTTTATTCATTTTATTTCTTTTTTTTTTTTTTTTTTTTTTTTTTTTTTTTGACAAGAGAGAGAACTAGGGATGTGGTTTGGATGGGAGGGAGTTAGCAACTGAGAACAGGAAACCAAGTCCGAAGTATTTTGTTTTATAAGATAGTTCAAACCTTTAAAAAATAGTTAAGTAGACTGTATTCTCGCTAACTAGCAACATGCGGAAATATTAAGTATGGGCTGTTTTGCGATTACATGACAGTGCGAAAATCCAAATATATTTTAACCCGTTTATGTCTAGGGGACTCGTCTGGTCTGACATAATTAAAGCAGTAGTCCTGCTCAAAATGACCCATTCCATTTATTATTTAAAATGACTTAATTTTTTTAGCCTTTTAGAAAGCTTAAATACTGCTAAGCATATGGAAACATGCTCATTTAGTGTATAAACCTAGTTGAGTAACAAAGACACTGTACATGCTCCTGTGTCAGAGGTCCTGGGTTCGAATCCCGGTCTGGCCACATACTTTCGTTTCTCCTTCCGCTGATTCAAGAAGGGCAGTTGTCAGTTACTGGCGAAAGTATGTGCACTTAGTACTGGTTAACCGCTTAGAAGGTCTAAGCCTGCCCAGGAATAGTGTGGTTAGGTTAACTGACCGTCCCGACATGACCTTAGTTGTTTACCGTGGACGTTAAGCATCAAATCAACCAACCAACCAACCAACATGCTCCTGTGTGTATTGATTTTTTCGGGTCACTAAAACTAAAACAGGCTAACACTAAAACCAGAAGCATCATTCCGGCTTGTTAATGAGCCCTGAAGTGAATGGAAATCATGGTAATAATGGCTTTACTTGCATAAAAACACTCTATACAAAGATTTTGAGAATGTGAAATTTGGGCAGGATTACTGCTTAAATAAGTACACAGTCACGTCATTTAAAGAGACTCATCCATAAAATTGAGGTGATCTGTCTCAATAAACGCACCATTACTACCTAGTGAATGATCTTACGACATTACTGCCGCAACAAACGGACCAAAGCATAGCTGAAAAAAAATCCCGACTTTTGCTGGGATTCGAACCCGGAACTCCCGGGTGATAGTCCAATGCTCTAACCACTGAGCCAAAGAGTTAACTCCCTGACGCAGTTGTCCCTTATGATTAGGGTATAAGGGAATGAATTTAACCTACTTCGCAGTAAATCACTGGACTCATTTCTACTGCTCAAAACCTGCACCTTTGAAACGAGTCAGGTTTAGTTTAGTTCGATCATTTGTTTAAAATTTAAGAGAAATGTTCTTTATTTTTATGAAAACGGTGTAGATTCTGATCGGACGTCAACACTGCTTGTCAGTGTCCATTTTATATGACATTAGAAATAAATGGATTAATTCAAAGGGTATAATCTGATTTTCACAAATGCAAACCTTGCATGCAAAGTCGCATGACGAGAATTACGTTAAGATTATTTTTAAAAGTAGCTGGAAAATGGGGATTTATTACGGAGATCACATCTACCTACAGGCCGAGCCGCAAGTTAAGTCGTGATATAACATTTTTGGGTTGACTTCAAGCTGTAAATATATGACAAACTCGCTGCTTTCTAGATTTATAGTAAAATTTTGTTAATAGCTTGTATCATTATTACCGTTTACTGACTTTCATATCTTGCACGGAAAATGCCCCAAGAAAACTCTTCCAAGACACTATTTTAGATTTCTAGAACAGAGCAAATTATGCAATAGCAGACTTAAATACGCATACCATATTAGCTTCCGATTATAAAATATTATGAAGAATTACCGACATTATAAGAGCTTTACAGCATGAAATAATGGATTATATTACGCCCTTGACAGATTTAATATTGGATAGTAAAATGCATGTTTTTAATACATTGACCCGTACAAATAGGTCATAGAATCAGGCAAGACTTGTCACCTATAAAGAAGCGTCCGTGTACTGGTCCAAGTGCTCAAAATAGGAAAGGGTACCAGAGATTATTTCTATTATCTCTATTAAAACGTATGAGCCGCGACACAACCAACAAAGTGACATGTGCGCCCAGCGAAGACTAAGATCAGCTGCCCAGTCTGATCAAAGTCTACGCTGAGCGCTTAAAGGGTATCTTAAGGTCAGAGATACCTCTTTGCGATCAGCGAAAATTCTGATCAGACTGGGCGAATGCCCAAGCTGATCTAGGTATTCGCTGGGCGCACACGTCGCTTTGATGGTTTTGTAGTGGCGCGGCTCGTTATTATGTCGTGACCTGTCATCTCGCCTATGCTTTCATTGAGAAATACATAAAAATGCATTCTGTTCATAAACTCACTACTTCTTGAGGTCATACATGTAGTTAAGTTTAGCATCCTAGTCAGATATTTTTCTTCGCATCTGAAAGTTATTGCTAATACGTATGTGCTTCAGCCAGCTGACTGGTGTTAAAATGTACATTTTAAACACACATAGATCGTGAGGATTCTATGATGCTTTTAAACAGATACGATTTTTCTTGTTTAAGTACTCCTATAAACATTTGTAGTACAACCTCTTTTAGGAGCGGACAAATATAGACCTAGCCTACGTCCAATTCTTTGACTCATACATGGTTACGTTGTCAAGAAATTTCTTACAAATAAATAAAAGAATAAACTTCTTGAGCTCTGGGTCCATATTGTATACGCAAACAACACAAGCACATTAGATCAGGCTGCTCATCATCCAGGCAGTTTGAGCAGTATTCGGTTGCTTCCTCATAACCCCGAATGGTCTATGATCCATAGACTGTTGAACCATAAATGTCTAGCGTCCAAGAAATAGAACATAGGCATGCAGTGCAGATCCAGATCAGGCGCCACAGCACGCGGCGTCTGATCAGTGTCTTCACTATTTGCATAAGACAAAAGGATGTTCTCCTTAAAACGAAATAAGAAATAACATAGATACACAAACATAGACGCCTCTAAATTGATAAATGGGCTCATTCATTTGATAAAGAAAGGAGAGTCTGGGTTAATGCCTGGAGATAAGCTTTTAGCAAAAAATACAGAGATTGGCAAAATTATAGGCGAGAGAAAGAAATGTCCAAACAACACCCATCCGCACCTACCGCAAGTCCAGTAGGCCCTTGCCCTGACTTTTTCCAAATCAGTAGGACGCTGTTGTACTGAAAGTTACCCAGCACCATCCCCTGACCCGTCACCCCAAAGAAATGTCCGTTTTCTCCTGCCCTGATTTAAACTAGGTTACTTTGCATCCATGCAGCTATCGTCGCTTGTGCTTAGGACAACTATCTAATTCAGTCTAAAACAAACGGACAATGCTGACAGGTTTCTATACAAATTTATGCCTAGTTGACTCGTCCATCCGTATAAATAAGATAGGTTTATTCAGCATTTAAGGAGCGACTAGTTTCTTAAGTTCCGAATTATGTTTATACAAATCTCTCTAAATTTTACGCAAAATGTTCTGCGGCGTCTTATATGGATCTGCAGTGCCTGTCTAATGTGTGTCCTTTTTATGGGACACCAAGAATGAATGGGTTAAGAACAATGTACTTTTGTCTTGATTTTTCTCGTAAATACAGAAGTCTCCTTGTATATTTTTTTCAATTTGAAATACATTATAAGATTAAGAATAGGTTTTAGTCATTGTTGTCAACACGCACTACAAGAGCATATGACAGTCCTTCATATGTGCTAACTGGAAATAACTGCCGGTGCTAAAATAGACGCTTTATTTCCCAACTTGCTTTAATGCAGAGTAACAACATATTAGCGACCATATACTATGGAACGCCACAGCTGTCTGACATCAAATCTTTTCACAGCGTGATGTTGTTGGTTGTATTAACACGTTGGTACAACATGGCGTTATGTTGATCCGTAGTGTTGTTGAGTTCATTTACCAAATCCGTTTAGTTGCTATAACATTTTATATTTTAATCAGTAATATCGTATAGGTTATTTATCAAGTTGTCGAATCTTTGTATCGTGGTATTAAGTGGTCAGACTGTGAAAATATGGTCTATGCAACAAGTTATGAAGTCTTAGTATCGTGATATCAAGTGGCCAGATTGTGTTGTTGTATGGTTTTGTATATACCAAGGTCACTCTAGGTGTCATTAAATGTTTTCTTATGTTGAAGGTGTAATACTGTCATGTCATTAAGTACGAGTATGCAGTTGTTACTACGTTTTATTTAAAAAATGCCCTAGAATATAGTTGTCTTAGTTTCTGTGAGCTCTTCTTTTCTCAACTTTAAACCAGGACAAGGTTACATGTCTTCTCAATATTAGGGGTTGATGCAGGCTACTTATGCTTTGAGTCTGTATTTAAATAGGCAGAACTTATTATCTGCGATGTAAAGATGACATCCTTTCTGATCGTGTTGCAGTATAAGATTGTTCTGTTCATTTATGGATTTGCATTGCCGACTGAGCAAGAGCCTATCTTGCATCTTGATGGTATGGTGAAATCAAGCAAAACTTTGTTATATCAGGCCTCTTGATCAATTGATCATGTTGCCAGTTTGTGTTGTAGCTGTGTTGCTAATCCTAAAATGTCTTCTTACAGTATTTTGGTGCTAGTTTGATACGATATGAACTTCAATTACCAGCTTTGATTAGTATACAAGACGGTAACGGTGTGCTAGGGTGCTTCGGTATGGCAGTATGAACTGAAAAGTTTGTGATGCTACCTTTTTGCCTCTATGTTAAGTTGGCTATTAAAATCATATGGTCATTTGACGTTATTTTTCTGCTTACTTTTAATAGTTTTCAAACTTTCTAAAGGAAGTGTTGATAGTGATCGTTGCTTTGTTGTGGTTCTATGACCACTTCCGTTTAGCAATGCCGGCTGGTTTCAGCATGGAAATGCAAACTGTTCTTAAAAAAAAAACTAGGCATTGAAGAATGTAGAATGCGAATTTTGAAATGGAGAATATATCACCAGACATTGTTCATTTTCTGTCAACACAAGAGTTCTCTGAGTTGGGCGTTTCTCGAAGAGAAAATATGGTAAAACTATGAGAAGAATGTGTTAAGTACGGATCAACTTCTCTACGTGTAGAAAAAACTTCTGGCCCCTCAGAGTTTGTGATACCAGAACGTGTTTTATGTAACTTGGTAGACACCGGATTTTTGATACATGATATTGCCAAGATTTTATCTGTTTCTGAAAGCACTATATACAGAAGAATGAGAATATACGGCATCTCAAAGTCAGATTTTTTGGTTTGAATGACAAAGAAGTTGATACTTATGTTGGAAAAACAGTTTTAGAATTTCCCAGTTGTGATGAAACTCTTCTCCGTCAACTGCTTAAACAAAAAATGCTGGAAACATTGTTCATCCTTTATCAACAATGGCAATAGGCGTATCATGTAAAGTATCAAAGGCTTGATCATCTGTTTGCTTTAATCTACCTTGATTACCTTCTAATCTGTGCATAGAAACAGTAAAATCTTCTGTCGACTCAATCATCAATGACCAATATCTGAGCTATGCCGCCGTCTTCCCAAGTGCAGAAGTAATCCGCTTGAAGGTAACAACATATCGAATTGATCACATGTAACTGGAAACGAACAAAACCGTATCTCCGGAAGGACCAACGCAATTCGCGAGTCAACAACAATGTGGAAATACATAACGGACTGGAGCAGTCCGTTATGTATTTCCACATTGTTGTTTAGTGGCATCACAATATACCCTTAGGTGTTTGCGACGCCGCTAAAGAGATAATAGTTTGTTGAAATAACACAATAAAAACATTTTCGAATGAATAAACATTGATGACCTTGAGACACAGCGCCACAGCTGACTCCAGAAATGTCATATGACTACTAACAGACTTTGGCCGAGCCAAAAGTAATAGTAAATCCTCAAAAGCCGACAAAACAACACGAGGGGTGACCAAACAAAAACTGGAATAAGAGAAAAAGCATGCAAAATTATGTTTCACACCGTAGACAGCGCATTACTAGTTTAGAAATGAGCATTGCAACACATTAGATATATACTTCTTTGTGGGGTTATGAATACAGGACACGATTTAACACCCTTGCAAACCAACAGTAGACACAACAAAACGATCTCTTAACTTTCTAGTACAATACAAACATACTGTAGCATGCTGCGACACCTTTCGACAACAAGTTGAGGACTTAATTGAAAGTTTAAGATAATTAATATTTAATTGTTTCAATGACACGAAACTATAAGACTTCTCAATATGACCAGATCTCATGTAAATGATGTAAGGCGTCTACACCTACCATGGTAACTTCGATGTTATGAAACGAATTTTCAACCATACAATTTCGAAAATGATTATAAGACAAAGACTGCTTATCTTAATACTCTGCAAAGGCAAGCTCAGGAAAAAGTGAGACAACATAAGATTATATAGCATTAACTTATCAATATTGCCTGTAAACACCCAAAACACTAGTTAAGAGCACATAGCTTAGTATTCATTATAGCGTTATTTGACTTTTCAGTGCAGCGTTTCAGTCTGATCAGACAAATAGAGGAAGCAACTACAGTAAATGTAGAAGGACCCTAACGCACATTTTGACCACTAAATACCACGATACAAAGACTGGACAACTTGATAGGCTGACTTTACGAGTTTACTGAGAGATTTATAAAATGTTATAGCGACTAAACAGAATGCATGGTAAATGAACACAACAACACTATGGCTCAACATAACGTCATGTAATACCAACGTATTAATACAACCAACAACATCACGCTATGAAAATATTTGAAGTCAGACAGCTCTGGCGTTTCATAATATACAATAGTATTCGAGACGATCGCATTTGACTAGTCACTATTTTGACAATTGCCCTCTAAAAGTCGCCTTACTTTTAAATGTTACGCAGTCATTAGCGTTCGATTTGTTTGCCGGTCGCTCGGCTGCGCGCTAGGTGACGGCAGACGTAAGTGGTGTTTTTTGACAAATGCATGTACAAGGGTAATATTGTTTGATACTAGTGAGTAACAATTTGGCTTCTTTAAAAAGAATCCCATAGAAAGGTCTGCTGCAGTGTCTTATACAGTTTTCTTTGGCGTCTGCTGCATATAATGTCAGGTTCAACTATATTGTCATAATGCTTAAAACCGTAATGGCAGTCATTTACATTACCTCCATTACCGTGTATATACACCAGCTAATCACTTGTTAAAGCAAAAACGGTATGGATGGGTGGATTACTTGTGATTTTACGTCCTTTTGCGCAGTATTTCAGTCATATCAGGACAATGGAAGGGTGGGTGTGCAATGGAACCCCGTTTACGTTTAGAAGAATTCTTGCCTCGAGCGGCCCAGTAGCAAGGCTTGAACCCGGGACGGCTAGATCAGTAGCCCTTAACGTGCTACTGAGCTACCGGGGCTGCTAGAAACAGTGTAGATCTGAAAGGTCTCACTACCAGGTGCGCGATTGTACGTCATCAGTGGAGATAAAAGTCACAATTGTCATGGATCCTATTCGCAATTTAGTGGAGCCTCGGTAGATCAGTAGGTTAAGCGCTGACCTGCTGATCTAGCGGTCCCGGGTTCGAGCCCGGAATCTTTTCAATCGTAAACGGGATCTCATTGAACACAGCTTTTCATTATCACCCACCCATCGTCCTGATATAACTGAAATACTGTTGAAATACTGTTGAAAAGGACGTAAAATCGCAAGTTATCCATGCATCATCACAATTTAGTGATACTTGTACTATTTTACCCACATCTTTTACGTTTCAAAAACTTGCATGCGTACCACAAATACAAATATGGACTACATCTATTCTGTTCCATTTTATCCATCAACCTTGCAAGGTCGTTCGGGCACCACAGATGTCTTCGCAACGATCCCTTTTCGCCTTTTCCTGTTATCAGCTGCTCTAGTTGAACTGGCAAAATCCACCCCTGTCCACTGTTTAATATTGTCTTTTCACGTTTTCTTCTGTCTACCTCTTCTTCTTTTTCCTTTCATTGTGCCCTGTAAAATCGTCTTAGCTATACCAGAAGACCTTAAGATGTGGTCTACTCACCTTCGTTTCTTGACCATGGTCAGTTCATCGTATTCTCCAATGGCTGCTTGGATCTTTCTTTCAACCGCCTCATTGGTTATGTGGTCCTTGTAGAAAACGTTCAATAACGGTAGCATCTCATTTCAAAGGCCTGCATTCTTTTCTCTAACTTTGTTGTCAAGGTCCACGATTCACAGGCATACAGAAATACGGAAATGACAAGGGAGCGCATCATTTCCACCTTTGATTCAAGAGGTATGTTGCTTTCCTATCGCTCCAACTTGGCTTCAGCTTTGTTAAAGCTGCGGTGGCTTGCGCAGTACTTGAGAGAACCTCCGTTTCTGAGCCATCATCTGAGACAACTGTTCAAGGTTTTGTAAGCTTGTTACGGCACACAGCTTCTGTCTTTTAACCTTGATCTCCCTCTGGATGTCATTGTCGCTTTTTGTCATTAGTTTGGTCTCCTCGGCAATATCTCCATCTAATACCTTATGCTGATAAAGGTGGGTGACAGGAGACATCCTTGCCTAATTCAAACTCTTCTTATGAACCAAATTCCCGTGCTACCATTCATCTGGACTGCACTTGTAGCCTTATCGTACAGCTGCTAAATGGTGCGAACTAGATTTGCACTGATATTTTTCTTCCGCATGGTGGCCCATACTGCATGTCGAAGCGTTTTTTTTTATAAAATCAGTGAAGACATGGTATACATTTTACTCTTTCTGGAGGTACTTTTCACACAGGATTCTGAGGTTGAAGATCTGTTCTGTGGTGCTCCTTCCAACTCTGAACCCAGCCTGTTCTTCAGCAATTATCTGTTCGTCTTGGGGTTTAAGCCTGTTCAAGATGACTTTCAGCATGACTTTGCTCGAATGACTGATGATGAGGCTGATGGTTCTGTAGTTCGGGTAGAACTGTAGGTTGCCCTATTCAGGGGGTTTAATAATTAGTGACTAAGCTCATGGGGTAGGTCATTCTCCTGTTCTCCAGATCTTGTCACAAAATATCTGTTAAAACATCAGGCATGGGCTCCCGCCAGCTGGAACAAGTTCAGCTGGTATAGTATCAACTCCGGCAGACTTCCCCTTTTTCAGTGCTCTACTGCAATCTCAACTTCCTCACGAATGATCGGTTATAGATTAAACAAAAACAGTAAATACAGAACCATTGGGCGGAAATCTTTATAGAAGAAGTCTACGGCCAGAATAGAGCTCGAATCTGAGTCAAGAGATACCGGTAATTCCCGAGCGAGCCCTACTCAGCTTGATAAAACAGCTAGATTTAGTGGGGCCCATGTCGGGTAGGGATAGGCCCAAATACTTTGGCTCTTTGAACCTAGTCGTTTATATCAGAGGCAGTTGGCAAGTCATAAACTTGCTGGAAGGGAATAAGACGCTCCCACCTCCATGCCCGGGTCTCCATGAGTCTCCCAACCCGATGGGTCAATAAGGGGTGGTAATAACACATCATGTGTTGTGTTACATGTCCCTCCAAAACAAAGAAACTTAAAAGCAAGCACAGGTGTGCGCTGGGGTACCAATTCTACCTTTTCTTACATGGCTGTTTCAGTTCATTGTCTAAAAAGAAATGATTTCCATTTAGCTTACTTATAAGATCAGGTGGAAACTATTCTTATTTGCAAGCATGCATAATGCTTCAAACTTGAAAAAAGAGAAAAAGTTAAACCCAGCTTCAAATCTCAGTGTTTACTAAGGTACGGCGCACCATCTCCTTTAATGCCTATTGGGGAATGAAAACGTTGTTGTCTAGTTTCAGTTTGCTAATAAGATGTCGAACGGCAATTCATATTTACATAAAAAATACATGCGTTGCTTGTTGCTCAACAGACAATAATACGCCATACGTTGTACAATACAGTGAAAATTTGCAATAAATATATTTACCTACCCTACCTTAATAAGCACTGTGATTTCGGACTGGACATCGCTTTATCGATCTTTTCTACGTCGGCGATGACAGATTTAGGAGTAATAAATGCAGAACCAGATTAAAATGTCCTGCTTGTAAAGTGAATACAGTGGAAAGGTCTAAAGAACTTTCCAATAAGACAATTATATCTTGCTTTGTAGTATCAACACTAAAAACTATCGCCCCTCGATGCAGCACAATCGCCCTAAGTCTGGCGGCCGCAGGTTGTAGTGCATTGCATCGTCCACAACACCTTCGGCTGGTTGCTTTGACTATTGTCCACAAAGGGGTGAGGTAGATATATACGAGGGTCCTGCAAAAAGTTAGCGGTGGATTTCTGACCCATTTAACAAAATATATTTCATTACAAAACTTTAAAGTATTCCCCCTTGACCGAGACACAATGTTGTGACCTTTTTACCTAGTCATGAAATACATTTCAAAAGTCTTCTGTCGGTATCTATTGGAGGCACTGGAATATAGCGCTGCCAAGTCAACTTCTGGCATTGTATGTCTTTTCAGAAAGGCTTTGGAAATAGAATGAATTCACACAGACTAAGGTATGTTCAGTAAGTGAGTGGTTTACATGACGAACGTTTTCAGACGACATGAAGGCCTTAACTTCCTTACTCTTTTAGGAACAGACGTTTTTTTACGAATAAGATGGACCCCTGTCCATCCTTCGCTTAGACACTTCTTGCAGCAAAACCATTTTAGTTTTTCTATAGAGTTTTTTTTTTCTTTTTATAATAAATTTAAAGAGTAACTACACTTCAGGAACTGACTGAATCAGATCCCTAACCCTATCCCCAACATCATTCTTAAAGCCTCATTCTTTATTATAGGCTTTACTTATGCTTGAATCATAGTACGAGGGTATAGCAAAAAAGATTGTCTCTAATGGGATACAGTGCAAAGATGTTGAACGCTATAACGCTATTTGTCTAATTCTAGTGCTCCAGTCTTTCCGGTGCCAGGTCTATGCTCATTCAATTACTGGACGCTTCTTTAAAAAGAAAAAAAAGTGTAGAAAAAAAATAAAATGGTTTTGCTGCAAGAAGTGACCATGCAAAGGATGAACAGGAGTCTATCTTATTCGTAAAACGTCTGTTCCTAAAAGCGTAAGGATGTTAAGGCTTTCATGGCGTCTGAAAACGTTCGAACATTAATGAATAAGCCGAAACTACCCAATCTGGCCCATGTTCCTTCTTCTGAATCGAACTCGTGTTGTCTAACAACAGTTTTACTATCGTGTTAAATAAATCACAAGGCAAAAACACAAACACAGTCAGGAATATGCACGGAAACATTATTTTGTATATTAGACAACTGCATGCACACATATAAGGGTTAAAATGGAGAGCTGTCTGCACTTACTGAAATAATTTTATACATCGGCATATCGTGTGCAATAATCATATAAATAATGCCATGCATATTTCATTTTAACGTGGCCAGTAACATTCACTTTAGTTATATATAAAGTGTGTAAATGTGTAACTACATGTGTATTATAATGTCCATTACAAAGAAGCAGCCCCGGAAGCTCAGTAAGCTAAGAGCTGGTAGCTGATTAAGCGGTCCCGTGTTCGAGTCCCAATGAAAGCAAAAATCTTTACAACCGTAGATGGTGTTACACTGTATACAGCATTTTATTAGTATCTTTTAATCGTCCTAATATGACTGAAATACAATTGAAAATTTTAGAAGTAGAACTAAACAATCTAAAGAAAATTGACTAATAGCAGAGCAGATATATATAAATTTGTGCAAATAATGCACGTTTTGATAAAGGCATAAATTTTCTTTTTAAGTAAATTGAACCAACATATGACCTGTCAAAGCAAGGTAAGATGTTGCAGGTGGCCACTTTTTTTTCTTTTCTGTGTTTCAAACCAGAGCAATTTTCTTTCTTACATATAGACCTTGAGATAAAAATATCACGGAAAATGGTGGAGTTAATTGTCAGAAATTGCAAAAAATTACATGTATTAAAATGAATAAAGAAACAGTGAAGAAAGTTCATTCCGTTTCGTTTGTGAGTTGAATGATGACGTTAGAGTGAAGTTCGTCTCTTACACAGTTTCTTGCAATTCGTTTGTGAGTTGATTGATGACGTTAGAATGAAGTTCGTCTCTTACATAGTTTCTTGCAATTCGTTTGTGAGTTGATTGATGACGTAAGAGTGAAGTTCGTCTCTTACACAGTTTCTTGCAATTCGTTTGTGAGTTGATTGATGACGTTAGAGTGAAGTTCGTCTCTTACACAGTTTCTTGTAATTCGTTTGTGAGTTGATTGATGACGTTAGAGTGAAGAACTTCACTCTAACGTCATGCAAGAAACTGTGTAAGAGTTGAACTTCACTCTAACGTCATCAATCAACTCACAAACGAAACGGAATGAACGTAAAAATGCTATCTATTGCAACTCAAAAAGCCGATATCAGTTGTAGAATTGGATTTTTAGACATTTCCTGGGACAAACGTCAAGCATAACCCAGTTTGAGTATGCCGTTACATGAATAATGTCGCCCTTATTTGGCAAATGACATAATAGTTACGTTGCCGAAAATCGGTTTAACGTCAAGAGACCTTTCAAAGTGCCATACTATGGCAATTGGGTTTCTGAGAGGGCACGGTATATGGATTTATAACACTTTAATTATGTATTTTGATGTCGACTTTTTGCGTAGGCGCCATTGTTGACATTACAGTTGTTGACATTACAGTTGTTGACATTACAGTTGTTGACCGTACAATTATGTATAATGAAAATATTATCTGGTAACTGAAAATCGTAATATGTTTCGGTGGTGGCTATAAAGTTGAAATTAATTATAGAGTTTGGATCAACATGATCATGGCTTCTTCCATAGAACATTTAAGAGTCGACACAAGTTTCACTCCGCGATAACCCTGTAACACCAATTTACTGATATATAGCAAATTCTATCAACAATGTCTTGAGTGTTGAAACAAAAACTTGCATAGCGGACTGATATACTCTGCATGTACGTGCCAAAGGAATATTGCTACTCAAAAATGGAAAATTGAAGTCGTCCCTCTTGTCGTAAAGTGTAATGACAAGCTACCAATTGTCAATACAGGAAAGATAGCAATCCGAGCGTGAGCCGAATGAACGGGACTCTGTATCCTTAATTTCAAATTTACATGGGCAGATCATTTCAATAAACTCCGAAATATATGAATTATTCAGAAAGGTAATTGACACCACTGACGTTTGACAACGCCAAGAGTGGTCATTTCAATAAAAGATGGTAACCTTTGGATTAGACCAATGACCCACGTGACGACCAAATCTGTCATTATTACATTGTATTCTATCTGTTAAGGAACATATATCAATTCTTCGAATATATATTCTTTGCTTGCTTTTGTATTTATTTGTATTTATTGTATAAATTTACATGTATATTGAAGGCCTCGTGGAAGATTAGCTTATATATATGTATGTGCTAAATGTTGTAACCCTCGTTAAATTAAGTCTTTACTTACTCACTTAAAACAAATGCTTCACAATCTTTGCATGCACAACTGACAGCATGCATACATCTAGTTCTTTAAATGAAAAGAAAAAAAAACGGTTTACAATATTTTTTCTATCTTTCTTTTTTTACGGTGTTCAAACATTAATGCATTAACCGGTCAGAGTTTGGGAATAAAGGATCACAAGGTATGGGCGACAAATCCTATATGACAAATAGAGTGTACGACTTGTCATTTCCAAAGATGAATAAGTTAAATACGCCAAGTTCACTGCTGTCGTACACAGTTACTGCATGGTCTTATAAGTGGTAACCTTTTGTTCTGGCTTCCACTTGCACTGAATCCCTTAACATTTTCCATCGTAATTTCTTGATAGTTCATATTTTTACCTCGATGTCTCCCTAATGAGGTGGGAAACTTCTATGCACCCTCCTTGTCGGTGGTCTTGCATGGGAAAAGTACTATTGCGTCAGTAAAACTAGCTCAACCCACTTATACCTAATATCGTTTGTTGTAATTGCAGCATTATATTCACCCGTATCCTTCATCTTTGGTTTCGGATTTCTTTTGTAATTAAGCAAAAAATATGTTTTATGTGTTTTATGTTTTTACAATGGCTTATGGTGTGTTGTACTGATATTGCTTCTTCAGTATTGGACTGCATGTGCCTGGTATTGAAGCGTTACTTTCCGTTTTGGTGGTTTTGTTCCTCTTCTTCATCAGTTGGTGTTGCTGGTCAGCTGTGCTTACCCATCAGTAAATTGTTGTCAGGGGGTTATTGCATAGCTTCGGTAAATACTTTAGAAGTTCTAAATGAGAAACGCAACCGCGTCTGTTAGTCTGAACAGAGCGGATTTGTTATTGGTTTTTGAGTGCGGACTTATAATTTTGTTTTTTTGATCGCTTCTTTAATGACTTTGGCCTGCCCCATGTATGTTCGTTTTACTTTTTTGGCTGCTTACATGTATTTTGGTTAGGTGACAGAAGAGATGAATTGGGCCGTAATTGTCAAATCGTAGTTGCAAAAACACTGTTCAGGTCACTAACTAACAGTACGCTGGAGCTCATCAACTTTCCTCTAAGAGAGCAATTTCCTTCCGTCTGTTAGGTAAACGAATGTCGTTTAGCATAAATCGATTTAACTTCATCTTAATTCATTCAACCGAGACCATTTCTTATGCAAAGTCATCAATGCGCTATGTTGGCTTGAACATCAGGAAAATAAATGCACATACTCTACTCTTAACCAGGATCCTAAAGCGGTTTCTAGAAGCTGAAGGTGTATTGTATGATGGTCAAAATGGTTTTAGGAAACTTTTAAAGGCATTTACCACATCCTGTCCTAAATTCCAGCTGAGAAAGGAAAACAATGAAAACGGCAGACAAGATCAGCATATACCCAGCAGATGACCGCGAAGCTATCCTAAATAATCTACAAAATGTCGAAGACTAATGGATAGTTGGCAAATGCCGACAATAATGATAAACAAAAACAAATGCATCGCCTTGGAACGGTTAGCTATATTTCTCTGGGCGTGGGGCTTTAGCCGATTTCACATGCGCAGAAATCTCAGCCTGGATTCTAATGTTATTGTGTTATAAGTTAATCTGGCCATGAAGATGACTTCTAAGCCATGACTGGATCAAAAACAGCAAAGATATAGATCAGGACTAAGTACTGATTAAAAATCAAGATGAGCACCCAGCAACAAGAACAACACTGAACCGCTGCAGCAAAAGAAGTCCAACAGTTGAATCCTAATCGGCCCGACCAAAGGCATATCTTCAAGTTACAACCAACTTAAGCTTAAATAGAGGATCTTACATAAGTGCTCATTTTTTATTGAATTTATCTTACGAGTTGGCAAAAAAAGATAAGATGCGAGGCTATGCCCAACGAGTTTCATCAATTTAATAATACAGGAGCACGAATGCAAGATTCTATACATTATATGACACTAAAATTGAAATTTATTAGCAAATTTTGCACTGAAACATCACGATTTCGCCATTTAAAAACGCGACGTTTTTTGGACGTCAACGCGAAACGCTACGACGTGATTTGCATATTTAATCCCCTAGTTTATTATCGTTTTAATGCGTGGTTTTATAACACTCTCAGATGCGACGCGATATGATAAAGTTTCATTTGTGTTATCAGCTCACCTCAGTAATACGATATACTGTGACAAAGTCTCCAGGCAAACAAAAAGCAGCGTTTCCTGAGTAAGCTTTCACCTGAGCCAGAGGCTCCGGGGGAGCTTATAGGATGGTAAGGCTCCGTCGTCCGTCGTCGTCCGTCCGTCGTCCGTCGTCCGTCCACAATTTCAAACGACTTCTCCTCTGAAACCGCTGGGCCAATGGTAACCAAATTTCATATGTGGCCTCCAGAGGAAGGGGGAACGAAAAATTGTTCAAATGGTCTTGGTCACATGACCAACATGGCCGCCATGCCCATATATGGTAAAAACCTTTAAAAATCTTCTTCTCCAGAACCAATGGGCCAATGGCCTTGAAACTTAGTATGTAGCATTGAGTACGCGAGTACTACCAAGATTGTTCAAATTATGACCTTGGGTTGACCTTGACTTTTTTTACGGTAAGATCAAATTTGCTTCCTTGTGCTTTTATATGGCAAAATGCTTGAACTTAAGATATCTTGGAAACTGTTGAATATTTTAGGCTAAAAATTGGTATCTACAGTCATCTTAATGAGTACATGAAGATTTATGAGTATAAGAGGTCAAGGTCATTCTTTGACTTTTGACCGAGGACTCTGATATTTTGACAATTTCAAACAATCTCCTAAAAAGCCACTGGACCATTTGTAACCAAATTTCAAATGTGGCCTCCAGAGGAATGGGGAACGAAAAATTGTTCAAATGGTCTTGGTCACATGACCAACATGGCCGCCACGCCCATATATGGTAAAAACCTTTAAAAATCTCATTCTCCAGAACCAATGGACCGATGGCCTTGAAACTTGGCATGTAGCATTGGGTACTTGAGTACTACCAAGATTGTTCAAATTATGACCTTGGGTTGACCTTGACCATTTTTATGGCAAGGTCAAATAAAGGAAAATGCTAGAAAATAAGATTTCTTGGAAAGCTTTGAAGATTATGCCCCAAAAATTGGTATACACAGTTATCTTATTGAATACATGAAGATGTGTGAGTACAAGAGGTCAAGGTCATTCTTTGACCTTTGACCCAGAACTCTCATATTTTTACAATTTCAAACAATCTCCTCAAAAACCACTGGACCAGTTGTAACCAAATTTCATATAGAGGTTTCAGGTGTTAAATGAATGAAATTTTGTTCAAACGGCCCAGGTCACATGACCAACTGGCCGCCACACCCATATATGGGAAAAACCTTTAAAAATCTTCTTCTCCAGAACCAATTGACCGATGGCCTTGAAACTGAGTATGTAGCATTGGGTACTCCAGTACTATCAAGATTGTTCAAAATGATGACCTTGGGTTGACCTTGAATATTTTACGGCAAGGTCAAATATGGGAAAATGCTAGAACATAAGATTTCATGGAAAGTTTTGAAGATTTAGGCCTAAAATTGGTAAATACAGTTATCTTTATGAGTGCAAGAGGTCATGGTCATTCTTTGACTTTTGACCCAAGACTCATAGTTTGACAATTTCAGACATAAGAAAAAGCCACTTTGCCAATTGCTCGGGTGAGTGATTCAGGGCCTCATGGCCCTCTTGTTGTCATTATCACAGCATTTTGGCACATTAACAGACTGATATCCAAAATATGCTGTTCCGTTTTATAGATTGCGTTTTCCCTTCTTTTTATCTCTTGGGTTGGTTGTGCTTTATGGCTATGACTGTGGCTTTTCTTGCGTATCTTCGTTTATTTATGTGTCGCGTTTGTTATATAAGTCTGGTTTTATTGATATATAAGTCCTGTGTGTTTAGTCGGGCCACATAGACCAGTTGGTAGCGCGTCTGACTCAACAACCAGAGGTCCCAGGTGGCCACTTACTTTCGTCTCTTCCTCCGCTGATTCAAGAAGGGCAGTTGTCAGTTACTGGCGAAAGCATGTGCACTTAGTACTGGATAACCGCTTAGAAGGTCTAAGCCTGCTCATGTATAATGTAGTTAGGTTAACGGGCCATTCCGACATGTCCATAGCTGTTTACCGTAGACGTACAGCAGCAAAACAACATCAACAACTTTAATGTATAACCGGGTGTGTATGTTATCATATATGTGCTGTTCTGTATTGTAATTTGCGTTTCTTCCTTCATTTCCTTTCTTTGTCTAGGATGGTTGGTTAGTTGGTTGGTTGTTTTGGGTTTAACGGCCCTTTAAGACAGTACTTCAGTGTATATCAGGCTGTCTCCCAGAGAGGGGGAAAAGAAAAGAGAAATGATAGACGAGAAAATATATCTAAACAACCAACACCTGCACCTACCGCAAGCACTGAAGCACTGTAGTCCCTTACCCTACTTTTATCCAAATATTCAGGACGTCCCGGCATTGGAAGTTATAACCAGAACCTTCGCACGACCCCCCCCCCCCTTTGTCTTGGATGGTTATGCCTTGTGATTGAGACCTTTCCTGGGTATGTTTATAAGAGCCGCAACATGACAAAACCAAATAAGTGGCATACGCATCCAGTAAAGACTCAGATCAGAGTCTACGCTATGTGGTTAGAGAATAGGTAAGTGTCTAATGTAGCACAATACGGACAGCGAAGGCTCTGATGTGCTTTAACATGTTTGTTCGCGTTGGTTGATGTGAGCAGTAAAACATCATACATATACTATAAGAGTGACTTTAATGTGAAAGTGTGAAGCTCATACAAATATGCAGTTTTTGATTAATTTTTTGTAATAGTTCATTGCACGGTGTGACATATTGATGTGTGTTTCATTAAGAGAAGTCGACAAATGAGTGTTTTCTGTCAAGAACTGCTTTCAATATATCAGTTTTAAAATTGTTATTAAATATTCATTCCTTTTTTTGTGGGGGGGGGGGAATTAATCCCGGCACATGTATATGATTGATATTCATTACCGCTTGCTAAGAGGCATTTATCATTACCCAACTATTGCCTGCATGTAATTGGATGTTGAGTTATTTCACTTCTTTCTTTCAAGATTTCGATATAGATTATGTCGGTAAACATCAATTTTTTTCGACTACTTCTTCCGGTTTTCGTAAACATTGTTTAAACATTAAAACATCCCACTTACACTATTAAACAGACAAATATTGAAAAAATAAAATGTACCTCTCCAAAAGGTGTGGTAGACAGATTCCTTTGGCATAAATGGGTTTTCTTATTTTGTTAACCCATTTTTATCCGTGGAATGTGGACTTTCTCAAGACCCTATACTTTATCTAAATTTCTCTTTCAAACAGGAAAGTCTCTTTAAGTGAAATAATATGTGAAAGTCCCTTTAGGAGTTATTTCTGGATAAAGGTCTTACACAGTTTTAAACAGGAACACTTTCTGAATTTTTTTCCAAACTTTTAAAAAATAAATAAAATGGAATATTAATTTACAGACTTGGGCAAGTATTAGTGGAATGTTCTATCCTTATAGATTGAATGGGTCCATTCTTTATTTTAGTCCTGTCTGATATATATAAACATATCATTTGAATAGATATTGCTGTTAATTTTATTTCGGCAATCTGCGGCGTCTAATCTGGGTCTGCACTGGTTGTCTTTGTCCTTGTTATGGGACGCTGTGCATTTATGGGTTAATACTCCTGACATAATTCTAGAATAAAGCACTTCATGACTTGTTTAGTCCATATAAAGGGCAACACAAAATTAATAAATGGATAATGCATCATCGGTGAGGAACGGATCTTGTCCTTCTGAAATAAAGTAATTTGATTCATTAACTCTTTTATACCAAGTTCACATATTCAAGATGGCTTTCAGCTCATAGAAATTCCTTTTATCTTTCATTAGCAACATTTTTTATTTACCAGCAACAAGACTAATTCAATGTTTTACTGATATTGCCATCTTGAGCGAAGATACTGGATATGTAAGCTACAAGGACTGCTTGAGCCAGAATATCTTATATGACGTCATTAGCCATTTGACGTCAGCGACCTAAGATGATAAGCTGCATGTTGTTTCTGCTCTCTGAGACAACAAATTGTCAAAAGATCGTATTTTACAGCTAACCACTAACCTCAAAGGGATAACGCTGTTCATTTTTGTTTTCGTTTGTATTGTCTTACTACTTTCTTTGTTTCACTTCCTCTCGTATGGGGTCGTAGATGGTAGATAAGGATTTTGATTGTAATCAAGTCATATAAAATTTTATTAAGTATGATAATATGTACATAGGCAATCTACTTTAATAACTCTAAGCATCTACACAGACTAACAAAACAATTAAACTACCACAAAAAGTACATATTACGATTTGATTGTTGGTATCATCAGTAGACAACTGGTGTTTCATTGATGATTATGACTGGCTGGTTGCAATCACTTTGTTGATCTTTTCTTACGTCTGGGCACTTTTTCACAAACTGAATAGATGGAGTAATTCTTTCCGGGTCGTCACTGCCCTTTAAATATACTGTCCTTTGATTGTTCAAGTTAATTCGGGAAATGCTGCTTATGTGCTTTTATATTTAAATGACTCATCATGGACATCTGTCAGTAACACTGACCTGACGGCTAAAGATTCAGTATATGCGTTTACCCATGTATGCCCAGTGGACTATTCTATCCTTGTCAAGTGGACGAGTCCATTTTTCAAGTAAGGGATGTCTGGTGTATTTATTTTTATCATTTTTATAGCAATTGCTGTAAATTGTATGCAAACAGTGTGCATTCTGTGGCGTCTGATCTTTGAAATTCAATGCATTGTTTACTTAGGTCCCTTTTTTGGGACACTAGGCATTAATGTTTCAGTTGTAATGGTGACAATATGAGAATTTTTCAAATGCATACCTCGAATGTAAAGCCTTTTGATAAGGATAACGTTGAGAGTATTTTTCGAAGTGGCCGGAGAGTGAGGATTTATGATGCAATACAACATCTAACTGTTATTCAGTTAGATGTTATACTGCATCATAAATCCTCCCGGATAGCATGTACTTTAGCAACTTACCCACTGATTTACGCTGGGACTCAAGAAATATTGCAAAATAAATCTTGATGCAAAATTTGTGATAAAGACTATCTGCGCTTTTAGCTGGAAATAATGCATATCTATACTCCCTGTTCACTAAGTTATTGGTAATAGTTTGGTCAATATTTTGTTTTGTTGTTTTTGTCTGGCAATTATGTTGTGGTTGGCGCATGCCTTTAGAGGGCCTTTTTTCGAGACGCTGCTTATTTGAGATTTCTAGAGCAGAGGAAATTATGCAACGGCAGACTTAAATAAGCATACCATATAAGCTTCCGATTATAAAATATTATGAAGCATTACTAGCTTTATAAGAGCTTTAAAGCATGTAATAACGGACTGTTTTACGGCCTTGACATATTTAATATTGTATAATATAAGGTATGTTTTCAATACATTGACCCGTACAATTATAAACACGGAATCAGGCACGGTTTTACTGTCAGAAATAAGTTAATATCCATATGTTATATGCTAACTACAAAAACATCAGATCAGGCTGGTCACCTAAACAAACTGAACATTGTTGTGTTGCTTTTATAGTTGTTGTTGGTCCACAAACTGTTAATGCCAGTAGTTAAGCTTCTTATCAAATAGCCCAGAGACTGGCAAACTGATTTGTGCCTTTTATTTTGGCAGATGAAATTATGTCTGTTTCTCCTGTCCGGTTAACCCATTAATGATTCGTGTCCCATAGATAGGACATAGGCAAACAGTGTAGAGCCAGATCAAACGTGACGTCTGACACAAGCAATATTAGGCATGCCTTGGGGCTTCTCGAAGATTTGTATAAAAATATATGAGCCGCGACACGAGAAAACCAACAATGTGGTTGTGCGCCCAGCGCAGACTCAGATCAGCCTGGGCATCCGCCCAGTCTGATCAGAGTCTTCGCTGTCCGCATGGAGGTAACTCAGTCCCTTAGCTACCCTTTAAGCACATAAAAAAGAGTCTGATCAAACTTGGCGGATGCCTAGGCTGATCTGAGTCTGCGCTGGGCGCACAACCACATTGTTGGTTTTCTCGTGTCGCGGCTCATATCTTAGCGTAGCCCGAGGAATACCTGGGTATTGCTCGATTTTACCCATTACACAAGTAATTATGCCCAACTTGCCGACTTGTCTAATTCGGGCTCGTCTTACAAAATTTTACGGCCGTGTAATGTTGTACAAATAAATCACCAAACAAAAAAAACTCTGAAACATGCACGGAAACAGTTATTGCATACTAGACAATTACACATATAAACTGTTGAGTAAATATGGATTTCATTTTAAACATACTAAAATTATATTATACATTGGCAAATGGTGTACACGAATCAGGTGGATAATGTCACACATATATCAGTTTAACATGGCCAGTAACTTACATTTTTATGATAAATATGGTGTTCAAAATCTTGCCATAATGATTTCCTTTGAAAAATACAACTCAAGTATTTGACGAACATTCAGCAATAGCAGGGCAGACAAACTAAACATTTTCGGCGAATATCCACACTAAATAGCTAAATGACAAGGAGAAGGTGTGGGCGAAGCAGGCAACGGACATCCAAAAATAGTAAATCCAGAATTTGGAAAATAAACATTTAAAATCGCAAATACAAAGCAAATATCGGTAACAATGTCATACACAGGTACCTTCGTGATTAGGAAAAACTACGAGATTTGATTTGACATCATTGTAATCGAATAGGACCACCTGTGGACGTCGTTACTGATGGCTGTTGACAAAAACATAACCATTACATTTTTTTCTGTATTTGTGCTGTAGCGCACTTTTCATTGTACAAGAAGTAAATACAAGCATTTCATAAAATAGATTTTATTTAAAGATTGTCTCCCTCGTTTATCTCATGTTTTCAGAAAAAAAAAATTTAACAAAATTTCGTTAGACAATATGTAATAGTCTCATAATTAACTGTTAAAGTTTTGAGAAAATGCGCATTTATTCGATAAATGTGGAATGAAAAATAATCTTCAAATTAAAATGCAAATTACCTATTTCCTCACGGCCTGTAAGAATATCGATTTTGACCACGTGTGTCATGTGATCAGGTAGAGGTATTTTTCTTATTCGTGCACGTGATTGTGACGTATGAATAAATTATTTTTGTCCAATAATGCGATTTCAACTGCGGTCCGCTATTCTATAAAAATTCATCTTATTTTTTGTTTAAAGTCACTTTTATCAAATATTATTATCTAAACTCTAATTCAAATGTATAGTTAGACCATGTCGGAGGTATTTCATGAAATATTTCATCAAATCATTTTTGTTATTATTATAAAGGGAGTATATCTTTAAATATTGAAATGTAACTGTTTGACGTTCAACGGGCGAAGCTAGTGGTCGTTGTGATTTTATAAAGTGCTGTGTGCTTCAAGGAATTGTTCTACCTCCAACCAGCTGAATAAAAAAAAATTGACGTTTCAAGACCAACGACAAATTTAGATCAATAAATGAAACAGTCAACAAGGTACCAAAGTCGTAAGTCCGAACGTGAATAAACATTCAATTTGATAAATCTGAATATTTAGACACATATAGACGCCCTGGCCATTAGCATCACCTGCCTATTATATATTACACCCGCTATGTGCAAGATTCTGATGGACTACTCAGAGAAAATAAAGTTCGGTACCTGACAAGTATTATATTTTGGCTGTGGCCATCGAGTCGGAAATAAGTTTACAAACGTCCACATTGTAAAGAACAACGATATCGTGGTGTCTCCCACTGAACATTTTATGAGCTGACACAAACTCGCTCCATAATGACCATGTGACAACAATTTACTGCTGTGTAGTTTCCTTCTATCAGCAAAGTATCGATAGTTGAAACATCCTCTGACAGAGTGGACTAATTTAGAGACATAAACTCCCTAATCGTATGCCGAAGAATCGCTACTCATCCAAAAATGTCATGTGTATAATATAAAGTTTCAGTCGTGACCCTTGTCATAAAATGCAATAAAAGTTTTCAGTTGTCAATAAAGAGATTGCAAGCTAAGCATGGGCCAGATTAAGCGGATTCTGTAGTATCCTTAATTCTAAAAAATTGGATAGATCAGGGGCCGTATCTTATCGCGTGTTTCATTGGCCTTATCCAAAGGTTGCCATCTTTGTATAAGTGAGCAAATTCATCAGTTATGTTTAAAGCGTGTAATTGCTTACCGTGTCAAATCCTGATACTTTTGAAATTGTATTGTAGTATATGTATGTAACTTATAGTTAATAAAATATCGTTAAACCAAGTGAGCAAATTTTGCATTAACAAACTGCAATGGTGTCTGAATAAGTCAGTGATTCTGGAGTTTATTGACCTGGGGACGTAATTAAAAAATGACTTAAATGGTTGCTATGCTGTTGCTAAGGCTAAATTTTTCAGACTGTTCCTCCAGAGCAAATTTCATAGTTGTAGGAAATCTCCTATAGAAATTCAGCCTAAGCAACAGCATAGCAGCCACTTAAGTCATTTTATAAATATGGCCCCAGGTGAATAAACTCCAGAATTTCTGACTTATTCAGACACCTTTGCAGTTTGTTAATGCAAAGATTGCTCACTTATACAAAGATGGCAACCTTTGGATTAGGCCAATGAAACACGCTATGACCCAATCTGTCATTATTACATTGTACTTTATCTGTCAGGGAATAAATATCAATTCCTCGAAATACTGATTTACAGTGCGCTTGAATTCATCAGTTATGTTTAAAGCGTGTAATTGCTTACCGTCTGTTATGCAAATGTGTGACGTTTAGCAGACAATGGGTTTGACATAAATGATAGAAAGGCTTCTAGGAAATTTATAAGATCGAAGAGAAACAAAAAAAAAAGCTGAGACAGTCCTAACAACCTTTAAAAGCGTGGATTTGCTTAAGTGTCTGCGGCGCCGAACGAATATTTATAGTAACTATCTATTGATTGCAAATATATTTTCAAACATGCCGGATGCTACGGTTTCATGCTAAAATGCATGACCTCGTTGGTCCCTACGATGTGGCGGTTTCTAAACTTATTTCCGAATTTATGACCACGGCCGTATTAAAGTCTGGGCTTTCATATTTTTCACATTTTCTCGTCCGTCAGATACATAGACATTAAGTGTGTTAAAATAGGCAGGTGATGTTTAATACTTGCAAGCATCTGATATCTGATCACACCTCAATATAAGGGCCCATGTTTTTGTATTCAAATATTTCCGATTAGTCAATGTCTATGGGTTTTTAGTTCGGACTTATGGTTTTGGTATTTTTGACTCTGGTTTTTCCCATGTATATATTTATTAATTGTGCTCGCTGCTTACATGTACTTGAGTGAGGTGACTGAAGAGATGAATCGGGCCCTAATTATCAAATTGTTACAGTACTGCATCCTGAAAGAATATTGTTTGGGTCACAGACTAACATTATGCTTGAGGTCATCAAATTTCCTATAAGTGTGCAATTTTCTTCCGTCTGGTATGTAAACGAATGTCGTTTAGCAGACATTTGTTTTCATCTCAATCATAAATCATGCAACCTAAAACAGTTTCTATGCAAAACCTGTCAGTGTACTAGGTTGGCTTGAAAATCTAGATAATTAATGCAGTTTATCTTGCTTCGACGATAGGGTAAAGTCGGGTAAATTCGGACAGCCGGTAAATTCGGACAGTGACAGAGTTTCCTTTATATGTCATTTGTTTGGAATAAAAACAAAATTAACTGGGCAAACAGTGAAAATCCTGATTACACTCCACAGCTACACTGTTATTATCCGACATATATCTTACTTCTTCAGTAGTATCTATTATAATTATTCGGTTTTTAATTTTTTCGATCGTATTATTGCATTCGTGTCCTCGAATTTGCCGCACCATAGATTCTACTGTTTTATGAATACTGAATAAGTGAGGAGTTGGAAGGTTCACCCTGTCAAAATATGAGCCACGACACGAGAAAACCAACAATGTGGTTGTGCGCGGAGCGCAGACTCAGATCAGCCTGGGCATCGATCCAGTCTGATCAGACTCTTCGCTTTGGGCTTAAAGGGTAGCTAAGGGTCTGATCTACCGCCATGCGGACTGCGAAGACTCTGATCAGACTGGGCGGATGCCCAGGCTGATCTGAGTCTGCGCTGGGCGCACAACCACTTTGTTGGTTTTGTCGTGTCGCGGCTCATATATAGTTAGTGTTATTCATATTGACTCTTCACTGACGTGCGAGGACTTTGCGTGGGTTGAAAAATCATAAAATATAAAAGTTATTACCATTGAATGCAAATACCACATAAGTGACTTTTATGTTGTGAATCAGAACAGCTAGTGCCGACCATGTAGGCCTCAAAAGCTACCCTTTTTCTTTACCTATCAATTATACCTACAGCATGCTTTTAGGACAAACTTGCCAAAGAAATGATCTATATATTATCGCGGATACCGCTTATGATTACGCATTTGCATGCATCTCTTATGCTGACAAAGTGCATGTGACTATGAATAAGTAGTTCTGAATTAGGGTAGAGTCGGGTAATTTCGGACAGAAGGTAAATTCGGACAGTGACATTTTTTCGTTTATATTTCATATGCTTGGAATTAACAAGAGGGCCATGAGGCCCTGAATCGCTCACCTGAGATGACATTATCACAATAAATCACTTGTAAGCTAGTGTCAGATTAAGTGAGCAGGCTGTCATCTTGGACCAATGACCAAAGATTTTACCATATACAGGCAAAAAGGCCTGACCCAGTTAATGTCTGACTAGGAATGGATATTCAGTAAGGGCTGGGTATCTAATACACAATGGATGCAAATGTCATTTTACTCAAAATGCAATAATTTCCAGCAAAACAACTGATTCCTGTTTGCTTTCCAGACAACTTTATTTCAAAAGAATCCATACTCATGAGTCCTCTAAGTTATTCACATAGTAAAGGTTATTTTGGAAGGTAAACCTTTCATCTTGTAGTTGGATAAGAATGATAGTTTTGCACTAGGTAAACAGAAGGAAAACACACAAAATTAAAATGTTCTTTAATTTATTTTTTTTTTTTTTTATTTTTTTTTCAGAAAAAAAAAACAGACACAAAATGGGTAAGAAAATTGTTTATTATTTCCTAAAAATTCAATGAATTTTCATGCGGTAAAGTGCAGACACCTTGTCTTCATTTGCAGCAAACAACTATTTAAGTTTTTTTTATACTACATGCTATAGTTTTCAACAGTTTTTCAAGCACAGGATTCTGACTGTCCTCCAGCTTGTCTGGAAAAGTACAGCATGAATGGAAATGGCTCTTAGATGATGGCTTGCTGCAATAGTGACGAGCTGCATTTTACTGCATGTAAATTTTTTTAGTATTAAAGAAATAATTATACATTTTCCTACTTGTTTGGTCAAAATTTAGGTAATTCAAATTAACAAATTTACATATCCTGTTTATTTTGCCTGCTATTAAGCTGATATATCAAATTCATGATTTAAAACTCAAAACATGAAACATGGGCATAAAACACTGAATCAACATTAATTCAACATGCAACCGAATCAATGTTGATTCAGTGTTGTGTGCCTGCTATTAAGACAATGAAACAATTACATTTAAAGAGACTTCTACATAGCATATTCATGGAATCATAGCTCAAATAAGATATAATTTTTAGAGGATAGTATACTGTCTCAGAAAAGAAATGATACCTAATACCAACTGTCAACTGGTTTATGAAAATTTGATTCAGTCCATTTCTGTGACATCTTAATCCAGTCCCCATGATATATTCATCAGTCAATTTCAAATCATACATATACCAAAATTTGGTTAACAGGACTCAAGACATAAGAGAGTCAAAATGAAAGTAAAATATTAGGTCTGTGCTTAATTTGCATTTCCATAGTGGAAACGTCAAAAAATTATGAATGTCTCTATCTGGTAAGGCACTTCGGAACTAATCAGGACCTGCTATGAGGTAATGTCACTGGCTATAAATAACTTTCAAAATTATACAAAATGTTTCACATGGAAGAATATCCAAATGATGTTGATAGGAGTAGGTAATGCTGGCAAAAGGTGTATCATAACATGCACTGTTGGAACAGCAGTCACTTGTGTTGTCACCAGTATGCTGTATGTTGTGACAACTGATTTGTTAGGTTTAATCAGATGACATATGTCTTAAACAGTTGTGAAAATGTGGCTTGCATATGACATCTTCATACACACCATATCTTGTGGTGTAAATAGGGGTCAGAGGAGCATTCACTGTGTTTCCTGCATTCCCTGCTGAGTATGTCAAGACAACCTTTAACAGCAGAATGTTGATTCACATTTAAATAGCACTAGTTCTCCACAGAATTGGGTCCTCAGACTGTGCTGCTGTGCCTACTGAGCCCTGTCATAATCTATTAATTATAATATATTTATGTTACACTTTTGAGCATGGCCTTCTTACTGGCAATGGTTATCAAATGTTCCATGAATTGTTAATCATCCTGGTAGAAAATCAAGTACCACACGATGCATTATAGACAGCAACATCCTAACAGCAAGTGTTTTTGATTACATAAGCAAGGGCTCTTCACAGTCCATCTTATAATATTTGTTTTGTTGGTGAATTATCCAAGTTCTGTACTTTACACGGGTTGTTCCACATGCTCATTAGCAAATGCTTGCCCTCTCGGTTACAGACAGATGGCTCGCCAAAGATCAAACTTTAGGTCTACTGGTCAATTAATTACAAACAGGTGAAACTTTAGGTCCACTGGTCAATTAATTACAAACAGGTGTTTGATACTGGTATATCCATTGGTCAACCCTGGTATTTCAGTGTAACTCTGTATCATTTCTTTCTTTCATTGAGCAAGTATACTATAGTCTACTCTCATTAAGGTTAGATGGCCTTTAAGACAGCTTTGGCTATATGCCTTAACAAATGGTTCTAAAAAAATATCCTAACTATCAGAAATATAGTATTTTACACGAAATGATAAAAATTTGGTCTTGGTTTGAAAAAGTAGAAATAATAGTAAAAGTAATACAGTAGAAATACAAAAATTTGGTTTTGGTTTGAAAACAAAGCATCTACTCTTACTTGATGAAAATTCTGCAAAATACCATGTCTCGCCTTCAGCTCTTTGTCACCAGACAGATAAACCAGACAACCCAACTAAAGTTTATGTGCCACTGTCACCACTTGAAAACTAATACCTATGTCTAATTTTCTAGTATTTGCAGGCATAACAACACAGTAAAATATGTCTTCACAAAAGCAGTGGAGAAAGCGACCTATCCTGTATTCAGAAACTATATCCTGAAAATTAATACTGCTGTATTAATCCTAGTCAAACTTACTAATCACTTTTCCAGAATCTTGAAGAAATTCATTACTGTATTCATTGGAAAGGCATTTTGGAGTATTATACAAACAGTGCACACCCAGAATTCAGCAATTTCTATGCAAGATACAATATAAGAGAAAAAATCAAATGAAACCCCTAAAACTAAAAATGGACTCATCCAAATGATAAGGATTGACAAGTCTACTAGTCAACAAAAGGTTAAAGACAAGAACAAATGCATAACACAGACAGAAATTACCAAAATGACCCTAAATATTCGGACAGACAGGTCTGAGCAAACATTGTAGAGCCAGATGACACTGCTCCTGAAGGAGCAGTTTGATCAGGGTCTACAATGTTTGCCATTCACTAAGCATCGTTTGGATGCATCAACATGTGTAAAATCCACTTTCTAATAATTTTATAACAATGATTGTCCTACTTTTGGCTGTCCAAATTTGTAGGGTCAATATAGGTAACATGCACATCAATTCTAGTTTGAAGTATGCAAGCTTATATGGCTAAAATACCTTTCAGCGCTGTAACTAAATCTTGTTTCTTACAATATTTTAAAAGTACCATAAATAATTTGCTATAATGGATGGGCGTTTTCCTGGTCTAGAATGACTCTAAATATCTAAATCAGTTTTAGTAAACTTTGTGATGAGATTTTCCCTTCCAAAAGAATCCCCAGAATGTGGTTCATTCACATATAGATTTCTAGATTTTTGAGATTGTTTTTGGAAGGTGAAAGTCAATAAATAGTGTGCCTACTATATCTCCATTATCGATACAGGCCATCCATTGGTCGATTAATTTTACTAGAGCTGTTTGACAGCTGTGTTTTTGTCTGAATCCGGACTGACATTCATGAATAAGATTGTATTTGTTTAGGTATCCCATAAGGTGCTTATTTACATGCTTTTCAAATATTTTGGAGATTGTTGGCAAAATTGAAATCGGTCGGTAATTTGACGGGTCAAATTTCGATCCACTTTTAAAAATTGGAAAAACCTTAGCAATCTTTAATTGATTAGGGAATTTTCCTGAAATCAGACTTTTATTTATTAGGGCAGCAATACTAGGTGATATAATATTTTGGATAGTTTTTAATAGTCTTGGTCCGAGACCATCTAGACCAGTTGCTTTTGTGGAATCAAGTTTCTGTATAAAAGAAGAAACTTGTTGCACTGTAATTGGTGGAATCTTGAAATATGTATTTTCAGGAATTTTGTTGCTAATAAAATTACTTAATTTGGTTACGTCAAACGTTGAGGTTGTATTATCATCTTTATTAAGCCGTGTAGACACAGAAGTAAAATACTCATTTAGTTTGTTAGCTATATCATAGGAATCAGTAACCTGTTCGTTATCAATAGTTAGTTCAGTGGGCAAAGAGCTAGAAGATGTATTTGATTTGTTATTTGCTGTGCGCAGATGTTGCCAAATGGCTTTTGTATCTTTTAGATTCATTACCGACTCCGAAAAATGTTTACGTTTGGCTTTCCTTATCAAATTTTTTGCCATATTTCTGTATCTTTTGTAATTGGCCCAATTATTTTCCCTTTTGCTATTATCTCTCATTTTTTGAGCTTGCATAATTTCTGGAGTAAACCAGTCAGGTAGACGTTTGGATTTTACTCTTCTGGTTTTGATGGGCGCATGTCGATCTAAGTGTTTAATGATAATTTCATACCACGCGATCACATCATCATTTATATCAGACTGGCTCAAGGAAAATGTACTCAGCTCATTTGAAACGTCTAAAATAAATGACTCTTCATTAAATTTTTTGAAACATCTATATGAGATAGTGGTATGTTCTGTTTTCTTAATTTTGCAGTTTATTTTCCTGGTGAAACAAACTGGAAAATGGTCACTTATAGAGTAGTATGGTACAAAGCATTCTGATATATTTTCTGGATTTGAACTATAAACATGGTCAATAATTGAGCCAGTTGTCTGAGTGACACGTGTAGCATTTGTAACTATTTGTGTAAGATCAAATAATTGGACCAAATTAAGCCATTTATTGTTTGTGCAGTGCAATAAGTCAATATTAAAGTCGCCCATTAAGATGACCTCAAAACCTGTTGTCTGAGCAACTGATAATTCCTCTTCGAACAAGTCTATCCACTCAGTTTGGGCGTTTGGTGGTCGGTATACCGCACAAAGAAGAAACGGCCTAGAGTTTGGTAACGCGATCTCACACCACAGTGTTTCAATATTAGAAATTTCAAGTTCTTGTTTACGTTTACAGTTTAGACTAGTTCTGTAATACAAAATTATGCCACCACCTGTTTTTTCTTGAGTATCACATCTGTCCTTTCGTATAAATTCATAACCATTTACCGCTAACTGGCTATCAGGGATGTTTGTATCTAAAAAGGTTTCACAAGCCCCGAATATGTCAGGGCCCATATCATTGGCCATTACAATGCGAAGCTCGTCTATTTTAGGCACAATGTGCCTGACATTAAGATTGGCTATATTCAGACCTCTGGACTTAAATGTAAACTCAGTTGAGTTGTCTGTACCTGAGAGAGGGCTGCTCAATATACAGGCTGAGTGGCTTTTGTTTAAGGATATATAGTCGTAGCTGTTCTTATTGTCAAGACCGTCCTAATTTTAACCACTGTCTGAGCAAAAATATTTTTAACTATCTAACATAAACATGATTTTTGTTAACAGTGACTTAATTTTTAGCACTGCTAGATGTTAGAGTTTTATGCACCCTAAATCATGTTAAATATTAGTTTATTATTAAGTGCGACTGTAAGTGTACATTTTAATCTTCACTGCAAATGGTATTGATCTGCTTTTAGAAATCCTTATTCAAATGCCAATGCTCTTAGTTTCTTAATGCAGTCATATCATTTGCTTGATCTCTTAATTTTAACTAACAAATGCATTTTTTGAATGTATGTCTGATGTTTATGTATATATGGGTTTGAGAACATTTGCTCTGTTTTATTCTGTAAATATGTTTGTGTTTTATTCTATATGTATGTATCATGTTTGCAGAGGGCCACTTGGTAGAATGGCTATTCTTTTAGTTAAATGTGTCACCCTCTTAAAATATTGTGTAAATAAAAAAAAAAAAATAATAAAAAAGTCCACAAATGTAAAATGTATAATGAATGATGAAAAGATTGCATGGCTAATTTACATCCTTTTCAACTCTATTTCTAATGAAGAAATACATATAACAGGGAAATGTTTCCAGTAAGTCCTGCCCATAAGAGTGTAAGAGCCCACTGTATCTTGGATATATGGATAATGGACGACTTTCAATTTTGATGTCAGTTTTAACAGATTTCAGTCATACTAGGACACTGGAAGGGTGATAATGAAAGGCTGTGTGCAATGAAACCCCATTTATGGTTGGAAAAAAATCCAACTTTCACCATAATCAAATCCAAAACCACCAGATCAGCAGGCCAGCACTAAACCCATGTTACTGGGGCTCATGTATCTTGGATACAGCATGTAACAGGCAAAAGTCCACCTGTTTTATTCTGCATTCAGTCTTCAGTCAGTTTTCAAGTCACAGGCTGGCCAGACCTGGATTGTAACCTGTAACTTTCTGTACCTTAACTGACCATCTCTGTGCACTTAACCACTGCACCGCTCTCATTGGTTTATTGTCCTAAAACAATCCCAGAAACCTAGATCCATCTTCCAAGATAGATCAAGGGTTTTGGGGTTGTTTTGGAAGGGAGAACCTCTATCTCTGTACCTGGATTCTAACATATAACCTTCTGTACCTTAACTGATCATCCATGGCACCTAAACAGGTTTTCTCTCCTAGAACAATCCCAAAACTCTAGCTCTATCTTGTAGGATGGATCTAGGGTTTTGGTATTGTTTTGGAAGGGAAAACCTACATGTAATGGACAAATAAATATGATAAGTACAAAACTAGTGAATATGTCTTGTACAGTGATAATAATGGCAAATAACAGAATTTGGTTTGGTGGCCACCCAATGCTTGCTATAACCACCAGCAATACCAACCTCTGACTGGAGGCTGGTATTGCTAATTACCTTGTGGGTGAATTCTATGTGTTCTCTGACATGTATAGTAAGTATTTTATCTATGCATTTAGTGCACAATAAACAAGTTTGTGGTCACTCCAGTAAGCCTCAATACAATCACAGGATGCTGGAGAGTTTGTAAAAATGAGATCTATCACTGATCCAGAATCAGAAGTTGCCTGATTGATGTGTTGCTCACATTTAAATCGTTTCTTCATGAAATCTACAAAATTTGAAGTGGTGTCATTTGCACTGATGTTAAAATCACCAATTATCACAAATTTGGTATGCATATCAAGTAATGGGATGAGATGATTCTGAATATCATTTCTTAAATTGGTTTGCACACTTTTAGGGAACTTGTATAAGTATACAACTTGTAAATGTCCCTTTTTGTTGCTGTTTATGCTAGCCAACATAAATTCGCATATGTCAGAATGGAACTTTTCTATTCTCTGAATTTCAAAATAATCCTTAACGTACAAAGCAAGTCCATGGTATGGCCTGTTCCCAGAATCATGTCCTGTTTCATCCATTCTCAACAGTCTGAAATTCTTCAGAGAAAAATCACTACTATCATCTCTAGCACAAAGTCTAGATTCTGCAAACCCAATCACATCTGCTGACAAAACATTTGGCTCAAATTCAATGTCCTTAAAGTGCTTATGTAAGGACCTTGCATTATTAAATGCAATTTTGATCTTGTGTGAATCTACTTTATATAAAGGAACATAACAGAGTTCAAGAAGTGCGTCTGTTTTTAACCGCTGCATCTCAATTTTCACTTGTTCATCCACAGCCATGGCTGTTTCATTCAAATTCAGAATATATAAAGTTTCTAGTTTTCTTACTCTACTAAGAGCAACATAATGAATATGAGGTTGTTTTCTGACTCTTGTCTGAGACAAGTCTACAACAATTTCATCAACTGTTGACCCCTGAGCTTTATGGATTGTTTTACCTGCTGATGGTTTCAAAGGAAATTGAATTCTTTGGTATGTTTTGAAGTTGTATATAAATGTTCGTTCTATATCAAATATTGGAGTCCATGCTTTATCAATGTTTGCACTGTACAAACCCCTATTAGAAAATTTCTCACGAGTAAACTGGCCAATTTGAGAATCTTGAAACAAAACCCATATAATACTGGGACGATCTATGCCTTCCATTTTGTACTCAATGAATTTGACAACACATGTAGACCCATTTGTCAAGCCATCCTCAACATTTACATTGACTGTTATATCATAAATCATGCCAACTGCTATTGTTAACAGCTTTTGTAAATTAGCAGTTTTGTTTGAATCATCTGGAAGTGCTTCAATGAGTTTTTGCATTTGTTAATGGAAATATTTGCTGAAACAACTGTATCATGACATGGGATAACAACTTTTTTTTCTGATAATCTATTCAAATAATTTTCATTGTGTCTATCTACAAACTTGTTTTCAGTGAATAAATGAGGAGCCTCTTTTGGATAATTTGTCATATGGGGGCTGATACTATGTTTCTGTAATTCAATTTTGTCATCCTCTGTCAACTCATTCTGCCTAAGCCGATTTTTAGCATCTGAGCAAAGTCAACATCATCTTTTTGTCTCATGATATCAACCAGTTCATACAATTTAAAATAATCCTTCCATAAATTATTTGCTAGAGCTGAAGCACCCTTTGAGGGGTCACTGAATATCCACTTGTCACACACCGGCATCAGCTGGTACAAATCCCCCACAGCAATGATACTTAAACCACCAAAACTGGTTTTTGTTCCAGTGAGCTGTTGCAAACGTGTATCCAGAAAGGTCAGTGTGTTTGTTCCTACCATAGAAATTTCATCTATAATAATCACTTTTAAATGTCTGTATTTCACTCTAAATGTGTTCAGTTCATCAGCTGACAAAAGGTCATTACCTTGTTTGAACTTCTTTAAGAAAGCTGAGGCAATAGTGACACCATTGATATTATATGCAGCTTTGCCAGTGTAGGCACAAAGAAGAACTCTAATATCATCTGGATTTTCTCCTTCTCTCAAATTTAGAAATCTATACAGACTTTGATACAGTGCTTTAATTAGCATAGATTTGCCAACACCAGCTCCACCTGACAAAAATGCATAGAGTGGTTCTTCTTTGAATTTCATCCAATACAGAACATGATTGAAAAATTCTCTTTGTCTCAAATTCAAACTCCTAAGCAAATTTAAGTACTGTTCATCGGGTAACATGACACCATTTATTTCTACTAATGGCACTGAACAAGCAGACTGTATTTCTATACCAATATCATACTGTCGATGTTCTACTACTCTATCTGGATTAAAATATACAAAGTTTTCAGCTTCTCTTTCACCTTCTAATTCTGCTTCTCTGTTTTCATGCTCTGTGTTTGGTGCTATCTCATTATAAGCATCTTCCTCTTCTGCCATTTGCCTTGCAAGCTCAAGTTCTTCAATATGATGTTCATACTGGCTGCGTTTAGATTCAAGCTTGTCTTTCAAGACATTGTAATGAGCTTCATATGTTTGAAACGAACCTAACAAATCTTTCCCTTCATTTCTCCAGGGCATAAAAAGCATAAGTCGTTCTCTGTAGTAATTTTCTGAGTCTTTCTTCACATCATACCTCACATAACGTATAATTCTAGGAACTCTCCTATGTTTATACTTTGTCCCATTCTTTGCTACATATAACAAGTCTGATCCATGATATTCCGATTCAATACTCTCATCATTACCATCTTCATCATTTTCATCACTAGAATCACATGAATTGCCTTCATCTTCATTTGTATCTTCAGACCTCTCAGGTAACCTATTCCCTTTAGGATAAACAATGTCAACTGTAGAGACATAATCTGCCAAACAGAAATTCTGAAGTTGTCTAGGCCGTTTGGCATACCTCTGAATTATATTGTCTGCTTCTATGTCAGTAGATTCTGCAGGAAGTTCTTCAAGCACAGTTTTAGATTTCAGTAAAAATACTCTTTCTTCTGGGATAGAGGTATTGATGAAAACAATGTCCCTTGTAGCTTTTGTTAAAGGAATCTGCAGAGCAAGATATACTGCTTCCTGTGCACTCACTTCAACACAGTTTGAAAATACATTCCCAATATGTCTTACTTGTTTCTTTATATCAAAATTTCCTTTGCGAGCTTCTTTTGCTGCAGCATCAAGCTGTGCGCTCATGCCTCTTTGAGATTTGCTTATATAACCAACAACATATGCTGCACAGCCATACGGTTCAAGAACTATCTGAATATCAAGATTTGCCTTCCAGCCAAGAAGAACTGTTTTGTTAAACAAATTAATTCTCATCTCATTTGGATTCCGCTTAAGGAAAATTTTGGGAGCACTAAGTGAATTTCTTATACACTTAATGTAATTTTCGAAGTCCATCTTGGCAACTTGCTCCAAAAACTCATCAAATGCAATTTCAGAGACATCTTTGTACTCATTCATTGACTTTTGAAGCTCTGAGTGTTTCTTTTTGCATTTTTCTATGTCTTCATCAAGAGGATGCAACAACATTGTTCTTGGGAGGGGAGGCAAAGGAAATCCAAATCTACAGACTGCCTGTCCTTTCTTTCTACAAGACTTCGAATGTTTATGTGACTGAAGTTCAACAAGCTCCCCGATTTCTTCATCATCAGTACTGCATGTTAGGTAATTATCAACAAACTGAATTATTTCTTCCTCCGTGTTTTTTCCAAACTTAGGAGCATTTTCAATCCAAATAAGCATGTGGATATGAGGAGACCCACGTTGTTGAAATTCCACTCTATAGAAGAAATCTATCACTTTTCCTACTGGTTCAACCTCACTTTTAAGGACAGTGTTTAAGAATTCTTGTACTCTGTGATCAAAATATCTTGAACAAGTTACTGGGTCTTTCTGAACAAGTCTTGTTTTCTCTTGCCAAGTTAAAGCCTCTACATCCTTGTCTGAATACTCAATTGCATCATTCAGTTTTGCTAACATTTTCAAAAGATCATTCCATCTGGTATCAGCTGCTGACAAAGATACAAACCAAGTAGGTAAAGACAGTTGCCTGATCATTGCAAATATGACTTTCTTTCTTTTTTCTAAATAAGCTGGAGAATTTCTAAGCTTACGAAATATACAATAACCTTCATCAAGTTTCACAAGTCTCTCCAAATATGCTGGATCTCTTGCCTCAGCGGCAGTAATTTTCTTGCCTTTACTTTTACATCTTCTTACAGCTAAGTTAACTTTGTCACTTATCTGTATCATCTGCAGCTTTTTATGCTTAAAGAAAATGTTTGGAACAGACTGAGCAGCCCTTCTATCAACACTTCGAAGCTCCCATTTAACAATGTCACTGTAATGAACTAAAGTTGTTCTCTCAGTCTTATCAGGACGCCTCTGACCACAGAATATAGTAGGAAAACATAAATACTCTGCATCTGTATCTTGATACAAGCTAAGGGGATGCCGTCCTTCTCCAGGAGCAAAGGTCAACATTTGATTAAACTTATTTTCGATATTAGCATCATCCACTAAGGTATCAACATTTCCAACTCGCTCATTATTATCTACCTCACTGAATCCATCTGATTCATATCCATCACTTTTTTCTCTGTCTTTAGGTACTAAAGGAACTGTTTTATCTCCGTCCAGCACTGAGTTATTTATGTCAATATCAGGAATTTTAGTTTGTACTGACACTTCTAGAAACTCTCTTACAGTATCCTCTGCACTTTCAGTTACTGCTTGAAACCAGTTGTTGTCAACTGTAATGCCAGAATTTTTATACATATCACTATTTGTAAGAAGCCAGTGTAATGCTGTCAGAACTCTCATGGGTCTTACATTTTCTTTAAAATCTATTTTCTTATATGAAAGCTTTTTCTTCAACTGGATGGCAATTGTAAAATTTTCATCCATGGGTCTTGGAAGAGAGTCAACAGTGGGTTGAATATCAACAGGTACATTGATTACATTTCCTTTAAGTGAATACTGACCACCACGAGGCAGTTCTCTAATTTGCATGAATGGAATACGCAGTGCTATTAATCTTTCTTCAAGCTGGTGCAAATCTAGCTCTGAAGGTTTGTTTGGCCATTTCATTCCATTTGCGACGGACAGTTTTGGAACTTTACCATCTTTTAATGCTGACAAACAAGTGTGACATATCCACTCTTCACTATTGACTGACTTAACTTTTGTGCAGTAATTCAAACTGCATCTCATAATGTTAGTGTTTTTCAGCATTGATACACTTTTTCGAAACTATGTTTGATGACAACAAGTGCATACAAACAGCGGTCCTACTGCAATATTTTCATGAAACTGTTTAAGACATTCTTCTACACTTGCATGTCTTTTTCTCTTAAATACTTCAAATGGTTCAGTTTTATGCCCTTTTTCTTCAGCAATTTTACGCCTTTTGTTTTCCCTGTTCAGCTCAAGTGTGTCTTCCAATTTTCTTTTCTCTTGCCTACGCTGCTGCTGAGCAATCCTTTCACATTCTAGAAAAAAAGGTTTTTGCCTTTGCTTACGTTTACTAGCAAGTTGATATATCTTCTCTTTTTCTTTAAAATCAGGGTCTTGTCTGTCTGCTAGTTTCTGAGCACATTCTTTCGCTAATGCACCTGGTATCTTTCTTGCACACTGCTTTTTAGTACGTTCTTTAGCTAACACATCTATATTTTTTCTAGCAGACTGTTTTGATGCAAGCTGATTTACCCTTTCTTTTTCTTTAAAAGCTGGATTCTTTCTAGCAGACTGTTTTTTAGCACATTCTTCTGCTAGCACATCCACATGTTTTCTAGCAGACTGTTTCGATGCAAGCTGATTTACCCTTTCTTTTTCTTTAAAAGCTGGATTCTTTCTAGCAGACTGTTTTTTAGCACATTCTTTTGCTAGCACATCCACATGTTTTCTAGCAGACTGTTTTGATGCAAGCTGATTTACCCTTTCTTTTTCTTTAAAAGCTGGATTCTTTCTAGCAGACTGTTTTTTAGCACATTCTTTTGCTAGCACATCCACATGTTTTCTAGCAGACTGTTTTGAAGCAAGCTGATTTACCCTTTCTTTGTCTTTAAAAGCTGGTTTCTTTCTAGCAGACTGCTTTGATGCAAGCTGATTTACTCTTTCTTTTTCTTTAAAAGCTGGATTCTTTCTAGCAGACTTTTTTTAGCACACTCTGTTGCTAACACATCCATATTTTTTCTGGCAGACTGTTTTGAAGCAAGCTGAATGACCCTTTCTTTTTCTTTAAAAGCTAACTGACTTCTTTGTTTCTTTTTAAATGCAGCATAGTATGCAGTGCGTTTTTTCTTCAATTTGTCACCACAGGTTTTCTTCTGCATGCTTATTTCCACAGCAATATCTTGTGTTTTTTTCTGCTCTCTGATATTTTGATCCTCAAAATAATTTTCAAGAAGATTTTCTGAATGATCAGTTACCCTATATTCAAGCTCACTTTCACTTATTGATTCAGGAAAAACATCCAACTGCAAACTCCTATCCATTGCTAAATAATTACACGACGGCCCTAACTTGCTTGGCTGAGCTAGATGTTGCTTTTGAGAAGAAACCACAGTGTCAACTTGATCTATGCCAACATGAAAATTTTCTCTAAATGTCAGAGCAAGTGGCAGCAAATCATACTGTGTTGTCATGTTTATTTACATGCTTTCATATAAGGCATACATGTAAGTGATCAAATCATCTAAAGAACTGAATCTTATCAAAACTGAATATCCATCACATGATGAAAGACCATTTTGAGCATGAGAATGTGAATCAAAAAAATTGTACATGCCATCTTTTTTGTAAACTGCAGAACATATTGCACCAATCATGACCAGAACATATGAAGAAGAATGAAATGCTGTGTACATTGACTGATGTAGTGTTGGAGAAGATGTGTTGCCAAACTGCTGTACTGCAATGCCAGAAACAACATCTGACTTTATGATATGTATATGTCTTTTGAAGACATTTACATTTTCTGGAATTTCATCAAAAGTTAACAATCTACTGGTGTATTTCTGTTCAGCTTTCAAGGAAAATAAGATTTTTTGGTACAGAATATCTCCTTCGATAAGTATTTGATCTATCTCAGTACTTGAACAAGTATTTGAAAACTGAGCATGAATAATGGCACAAAGAGCATTTGACACACACTGGCTTCCCCGAGATTCTACACTGAATCTGTCACTTCCTTGGTGAAATGAGCCACAGATCATTGACTGTGAATGAAATGACTTTAAGCTCTCTAAACAATGATTATAAGAGCCAGGTTGAAAACTATCAGTTACGGGTGTGGCAACCTGTGTGTTCTTAGCAGAATCTAACTCAAACGATGTTGAAAATGAAATTTGCTTAAAAGGTTGACTTCCATTATCATATTCAGTCAAACAAGGACCTCTAGTTTTGGTCAATATATCCGGGAAAGTACAGGTACCAGAACTGTATGGCAAAGTATTATGATCTGTATTTTGTGAGTCTATTTGACAATGCTTCTCTTCAATACTGGTTTCATAATCTTTGGTCAACTGACTTTGTTCATTCCTTTGATTATGATCTGTACTTTGTGAATCTATTTTATAATCTTTGGTCAAAAGACATTGTTTATTCCTTTGATGTGCCTGCACGCTGACAGGACTTGCCTCTACGAGGCCCTTGGTCATGACAGACTCTGAAGTCTGCATGAATTTAGGAGTCGACTCAGGAGTCAACCCAAATTTAGGAGTCGACTCAGGAGTCAACCCGAATTTAGGAGTCGACTCGGGAGTCAACCCAAATTTAGGAGTCGACTCAGGAGTCAACCAGTCTGGCTGTCACAGCTTCTATCCAAAACCATCTTCCTGGCTGCAGAGCGTCTCCAGTTCTTTGTTCGCGGCATTGTCCTCTTCCTCAGTAATAAGGAACAACAGTTCACTACTGTTAAGTCAGTCTATATCCAGAGAAGATAACAAATACACCATCCAATCACAAAATATAACACAATCCAATAATATCTCACACTTTTTAGTAGTTTGTTGAAAACAATAGTTCATATAAAGCTTGATTTGATACCTATAAAAGAAATAAGTATTATCAAACAGTACAACATATGCATGCCAGTTTTGAAGGTCAGAATCTTTCACACTTGTTTTATTTTAATTTTTTGAAAAGAACAGCATATACTAAGCTTGAATTTACTCCAAAAAATTTACCAAACTGTATGAAATTATTCATGCTGCTCAAGATTTTCAAGATTTATAACATATATGTATTTGACCATTTGTTTGTTGTAATTAAATGACAGATTTAGTGCACACATTTTAAAGAAAAAATGAGTAAACTTGTCATAGTGTATTGTTCATAGAAAAAATATAAACTGCAACACAGCACTTTCAAGAGTATTATGACTATTATTGTTTCTATGATTAGTAGTATTATCATATATAGTGTAAACTCTTAAAGTTAAAACAAAGTCAATAACAAAAATATTCTGCATGATCAGCAAGGCGATTACATTCCAGGACGAGGCCCGTAGGCTACACTGGTGGAGGTATCTCTATTATTCAGCAGCACTGATATACAGAATGTTTTTAACATTAATATCAGTTGCTGCTGATGTAATAAAGAGAAATTGAAATGTATAATCTTCTTAACCAGTGCAACTTAATTACCTGGTACAAAATATAACAGTATCCTTGTACAGATATAAATTGTGGCAGATGCCATAAAATTTCAAATATTTAATATTTTCAATCTCAACAAAAAAAAAAGAAAGAAAAAAAACAAACAATAATGTTGTGTTATTGTTTAACGTCCACGGTAAACAGCTATGGTAATGTCAGGACAGTCACTTAACCTAACCACACTATTCCTGGGCAGGCTTAGACCTCCTAAGGTTAACCACTACCAGTACTAAGTGCACTTACTTCCACCAGTAACTGACAACTACCCTTCTTGAATCAGCGGAAGGAGAAATGAAAGTAAGTGGCCTGATCAGGTATCAAACCCAGGACGTTTGGTTATAAGTCAGACGCCCTACTGATTGCACTTTAATCACTGCTAGCAAAGGCATCCATAAAATGATACTGTTATATGGATAACTCCATGGGTACGCTTTTCAATAAGCCAGTGCAAGACATTAATGAGTTAAAAAGGCTTGGACAAGAAGTATTTTTGAATTCATCTTCTGCCAACTATGTTCTATGTTGCTGGGTTTTGTAGTCCAGGGATAAACACTGCTGACTTCAGATCAACGGATCTCTGAAAGTATAGAGGGAAACTGAATAAAATTTCACATACAATCAAACTTGTATCATGCAGGCATCTAAGGGATAGTCAAAGTCTGTTTGCTGAAGACAGGTGCTTGCTTAATACAGGTACATTTCAATGTTCTTGCCTGTTTTGGGAACTGAATACATGCTTGCTTAATACAAGTTGCTTGCTTAATAGACGAGGTCACTATGACAGGTTTTACTGTATCAATAGAGGGCGCTAAGAGAAAGTGCTATAACCTAGAACCATAATACTATGAACTCACCAGTTAGAACTTGCCATTAATTGCAAAAACAGAAATCTTATGTTTTAGCATTTTTCCTTATAAAAGCACCAAAGACCAAATTTGATCTTATGGTAAAATAGGTCAAGGTCAACCCAAGGTCATAATTTGAAGAAACTTAGTAGTACTCATGTACCTAATGCTACATACCAATTGACCTATTGGTTCTGCAGAAGAAGATTTTTTAAGATTTTGACCATATATGGGCATGGCGGCCATGTTGGTCATGTGACCATGATCGTTTGAACAACTTTGCGTTCCTAAGACCCCAGGAGGCTACATATGAAATTTGATTACGATCGGCCCAGCAGTTTCAGAGGAGAAGTCATCTGAAATTGTGGACGGAAGACGGACAGACGGACGACCACGGAGCCTGCCTAAACTATAAGCTCCCTCGGAGCCTCTGGCATAGGTGAGCTAAAAAGGTCAAGGTCAACCCAAGGTCATAATTTGAACAATCTTGGAAGAGTACTCGCATACTTAATGCTACATACAAAGTTTCAAGGCCATCAGCCTATTGGTTCTGGAGAAGAAGATTTTACAGGTTTTTCACCATATATGGGCATGGTGGCCATTCTGGTCATGTGACCCAGACCATTTGAAAAAAAAAATCATTCCCTCAGCCCCTAGAGGCTCTATATGAAATTTGGTTACAATTGGCCCAGTGGCTGATGAGAAGATGTGTGAAATTGTCAAAATATGAGAGACCAGGGTCAAAGGTCAATGAACGACCTTTACCTATTGTACTCATAAATTTTCATGTACTCATTGAGATGACTGAACATACCAATTTTCAGGTCAAAATCTTCTACAGTTTCTAAGAAATCTTATGTTCTAGCATTTTCCCATATAAAAGCTATAGAAAGCAAATTTGACCTTACCGTAAAAAAGGTCAAGGTCAACCCAAGGTCATAATTTGAATAATCTTGGAAGTGCTTGCATACCTGATGTTACATACTACGTTTCAAGGCCAACGGCCTATTGGTTCTGGAGAAGAAGATTTTTACAGGTTTTTTACCATATATGGGCGTGGCGACCATTTTGGTCATGTGACGAAGACCGTTTGAACAAATTTTCATTTCCTTAGCCCCTAGAGGCTCTATATGAAATTTGGTTACAAATAGCCCAGTGGCTTTTGAGGAGATGTGTGAAATTGTTAAAATATGATAGACCAGGGTCAAAGGTCAAAAAATGACCTTGACCTCTTGTATGCACAAATTTTCATGTACTCATTAAGATGACTGTAAATACCAATTTTCAGGTCAAAATCTTCAACCGTTTCCAAGAAATCTTATGTTCTAGCATTTTCCCATATAAAAGCTACAGAAAGCAAATTTGACCTTACCATAAAAAAGGTCAAGGTCAACCCAAGGTCATAATTTGAACAATCTTGGTAATACTCGCATGCCCGATGCTACATACCAAGTTTCAAGGCCATCGGCCTATCGCTTCTGGAGAAGAAGATTTTTCTAGGTTTTTACCATATATGGGCGTGGCGGCCATGTTGGTCATGTGACCAGGACCGTTTGAACAACTTTTCGTTCCTAAGTTCCCTAGAGGCTGCATATGAAATTTGGTTATAATTGGCCCAGCGGTTTCAGAGGAGAAGTCGTTTGAAATTGTGGACGGACGACGGACGGACGACGGACGACGACGGACGACGGAGCCTTACCATCCTATAAGCTCCCCCGGAGCCGCTGGCTCAGGTGAGCTAAAAAACCCCAAAAAACAAAACGGGCAAACAGTGAAAATCCTGATGAGACGGCTCTTCTCATCTGGATTTCACTGTTTGCAATTGTATGTCCGAATTTACCTGCTGTCCGAAGTAACCCGACTCGGCCCTATTGTACAAATTACAACATGGTTTGAAACAAATAAAGATGTTTGCGTATTCATTTTCTATCATTAATATTATTATTAATTGAATTATCCTTATCATTCATTCAATGAAGAAAAACAAATACAAATGTAATGGTCTGTTTGAACTAGATTCTTTTCTTATGCACCAAATGTAAATCAATATTTAAGGAATGAATTTCATTTTTCTGAGGTTTATCGAAGTGTAAACTACATTGGGTCACGTGCAAAGTGAATGAACCCCGAAGGGGTTCATGTAAACTTTGCTAGTGACCCAATGTAGTTTACACTTCGATTTACATCAGACAAATTAAGTTCATTGCTTATATTTACATTCGTTTCAATCAAATCTTTCATGAAAAATCTTATATAAGCGATAAAATTGAAGCAGTTAAACATGTACACGCAGTTTTTTGCTGCTAACAGCAGAACGGCATGCATGACGTCATGACGTTGCTGATGTCCAATGAGGTTGTAGAGAGCCATTGTTTATTTTGACGTCATTGACATCGCGTGTCTCAATGTAATTATTGGAATGTAAACTACATTACGTTCCGATGGTTTACTATAGGACTTTTCAGTAAATACACCAAGAATGTAAATATTCTTATATAAACTGTAGATAAAATTAATTCATGCTTCTTTAAAGTCATTACATTCAATTAAGGAGAAAAAACAATTACAACTTTACGAAACAAACTAATGTTTGATACGTCTTTTGACCGACATTTATAATTTAGCTTTTCCGTACCACTATGAATTCCGAGCTGATTCAGGTCTTGTTCAAACTTCTGATAATGAGTACCTTGCCCTGACAAATACGTGATCAACCAATGTCTTCAAATGAAAGTCTAGACTACAGCCAGGCAGACAAGCCAAAGTGACAGTAAATGTTAGAGGCAATTATGCGAAATTGAAAGTCTTCATACGTTTCAGTACAGTCCAATACATTACACTTAAAAGACACTAAGATGCTAATATACTTAATAGTTTGCCTGTAACTTCTTGTTTCTTGATTTGACTTGCGTGTGTCTCTTGATATAGATCAAATATTGACAAATAAACGAACCCTCCATATATAGAAAACTCTAATTTTATTCATGAGCTTCAAAGCATCGATTTAAGTGAGCTATGACATGAGAAAACCAACAAAGTGGTTGTGCGCTCAGCGCAGACTCAGATCAGCCTGGGCATCCGCCCAGTCTGAGCAGACTCTTTGCTAAGCGCTTAAAGGATAGCTTAGGGTCTACGCTACCTCCATGCGGACAGCGAATACTCTAATCAGATTGGGCGGATGCCCAGGCTAATCTGAGTCTTCGCTGGGCGCACATGCTACTTTGCTAGTTGTGTCATTCGCGGCTTAACTAAAGAATGATGTTTCAGCCGTCCTGAAGCTTAATGCTTCCTCGCATGATCTACAACAACGTTCAGACTATGCTTAGAACACTGACATCGAAACGAAAGAACAAATATAATAAGACTTTATATGCTAACCATAAATATTGACTACTGGTCAATAAGTTCGTTTAAATTGTTAGCTTTTCGTTTCATCTGTGCTTCTCCTTTATCTATCTGTCTATGTATTGATACATGTACTGTCTCCACCCCGCGAATAGGACTTTCGGGCAGGTATATACCATAGACTTGTGCATTAGCCGTCAGTCAAGTGAAGCAGAGAAGAATCTATATGCTTTATGTGAAAGTTTCCAGTAAACAATATGGTTCTTTGCTGATTTACTCGATTGCAAAGAGATCAACAGGACCACAACAGGGCGATCACTTTTGACCAAAAGTGGTTTAATTGGGAATCGACCCTGGGACATTCATTTCTGCATGAACAATTCACGGGTAAGCAAAAAGTAGTGTGTAAGAGTAATTTTACACTTCTAGATAGACGAACATGATATACACCTGTGAATATCTTATACTCAGAAGACATGAACAAGCAAGCATCAATACTTTAATTTAGCATTAAAGTAAGTGTATTCTATTAGATATATCAAATAAAGTAATTGTAACATGTTGTTACGTTTATTATTGATATATTGCTTGTGATGTTTAGGCTATCCCGGTGACCACCTCCATGGTAAATGTCTGTTCACATGACTGCCGCTGATGATATCTTTAGTGGTGACTAATGTTGTGTTCTCTTTTTCCCACGTGGTCTCTTGGGTGGGATCTTGGATTGAATTGTGTCAGTTCCTGAGAATTTTCCTATTTACTTTTGGAATAGAAGCCACCCAATAACGACTATTAGAATACATAACTTCCCACCGAATAAACTCAGACACAGATTAATAAGCCATCTAATAATTACAACGGGTTGTTTCGCCGTCTTTCTGAAACAATTAGTAATAGAAATATAATAAAACGGTCCTGGGTATGCCACAATCACAAATCACAGCGAACCCCCGACACCAAAAGGAAGAGAAAACGACAAAAACACACGCGTGAAGCAAACAAATACACAGGAAGCACAAAAAATAGCCCCTTTTCTCCGAAGCGAGCTAATCAGAATGCTACAACAAACGCAGAAACAAGAACAAAGAGCAAGAAAAGACATAAAACATTAAGCTCCCCGTGGTATAATCCATAAAGCTACACAGAAATATTTACATTATTGGTGTATTTACTGAAAAGCCCTATAGTAAACCATTGGAACGTAATGTAGTTTACATTCCAATAATAACATTGAGACACGCAACGTCAGTGACGTAAAAAAAACAATGGCTCTCTACAACCTGATTGGACGTCAGCAACGTCATGACGTCATGCATACCGTTCTGCTGTTAGCAGAAAAAAATGCGTGTACATGTTTTACTGCTTCAATTTTAGCGCTTATATAAGATTTTTCATGAAAGATTTGATTGAAACGGATGTAAATATAAGCAATGAACTTAATTTTTCTGATGTTTATCGAAGTGTAAACTACATTGGGTCACTAGCAAAGTTTACATGAACCCCTTCGGGGTTCATTCACTTTGCACGTGACCCAATGTAGTTTACACTTCGATAAACCTCAGAAAAATGAAATTCATTCCTTTATTAAGAAGAATGTCGTGACTGCCTCTTAGACGGCTAGCAGCATAGATACCGGGGGTTGTGGTGGTGGGGGGGGGGGGGCTAAAATATTTTAACTGTCGACATGGGCTTGAAGCAACTTGTCCAACAAGGAAAATCGGAAGACAGGTTTCGCGATGACAATTCAAATTTTCTACATAATTGCCTGTTTAAGTTTTGCGCCACTAGTTATAACCTACTCCGCTGATGACATTGTTGACAATTTTAGCTTGTATTTTGGCTTGAAAGCACCTGATCCATTAAATGTACACAGCTCGTTTTTAGCATCATAATGCATTTAAGAAACGTCAGCTATATGAGAAAAATTCATTTGTGTAAAATAAGGAGTGACACCTAACTTTATAGTTTAAAAATGCTAAGTTTGAAATCCCTGCGACATTTTGTAAGTCATCTCAACATAACAGTGCCTGTAACTCCGAACATGGACAAAATAAACATAAGTTGTGATATTCATTTTGTTAGTTAGAATACAAAAAAGTTGTTAAACATTTTATTTTGATCCGTTGATCTGTTGGCGAGTATTTGGAGTACAGGCCTTGTATAGCAGACGTGTTTAGCAGTGCTGTCCCACTCATTAGCATATCACCAAAAGCGTATTAGCAAAGTCTTTGAAAAGCTGTTTACTGTCGTATTTCATTAGAAGAATCTGTTTTGAAACCGTTCTTTAATATTGAAACAACACAGATATGTCAGAAATTATATTATTCTGAGGATTCGCAAAGAATAAACATACTATTTTTGTATGACCCATTTACTCAGATGATACATGTAAACAACAGAAACCACACGATTTTAAATGAGTCTGGATAGGGATTGAAAAGCCAATCCCTGAGGTTATAAAAGTTTTTTCGCGCTCAACTCAGCCGAGCACGAAATTTTCTCTGCTTATGAATATGAAAATGGCAACATTAATTTTCTCTGCCGATAAATATGAAAATTGGCATTTTCATATTTATAAGCTGAGAAAATTTCAATCTCAGCTAAACTGAGCAAGAAAACAACTGTACTTACAACTTATCTGCTATCTATTTGCAGGTAAAATGTCACGCTCAGCTGAGATGGGCATGGAAAAAGTTTTATAACCTTGGGACCAGCTCCCTTAGAAAAACTTAAAAGAATTCTAAATTAAGAATAATTCAAATAGATTATTTAGTCGTCATAAAAGGATAGGATGTAATGTCTTATGTGACTGACTGCATGTTTAGATTCTGTCTCATTCAGGGCTCACAGCTACGCCTTCTCAGTTGCACGCCGTGAGTCGGTTTCAAACTCAATGACAGCCCCACCTAAACTTCTTCCAGTGCGAGGGTAGGTGTAATTGATTGTTCTTATTTAATTTTTTTTATTATTATTTGTTTTGACCACCAAGGTTCGACTAATGTAATTAATTATGACATTGGCTGTCATTCTATGCATTATTTGCCCATAGCCATCGTCTTTATTTCATCGTAGTTAATTAATGAGACTCACCTATTTTTTTCATGTTCCACTGACTTAGTTTTGGTCATTCCATTAGTTTTAGCTTCTATAATAGATATCCCCATTTATATATGGAACATCGGTAATTTCGTCAAACATAAAAATGTGTCTCACATCAGACTGTGAACATTTTAATACGCGAACTGTTAAAAAATATGTGATTTGAATAACTAGATTTGAGCCTACGGGATTATTTTCCATTAGTGTGTCTAGGTGAGATCATATAGACAAGAAGGAAAGTCTTTAGATTCCGACACAACTACTGTGAACTACCATTCAATAATATATAGCAACTATATGTATGCTGTTATAATGCAGGCTTGAATCAGGATTCGGCCAGTCGGTTACTGAGAAACTTTCGAATGTGGGGAAGAATGAGGCAGCAAAACGCCAAAGTTGGGCTTTGTCTTTCATATGTGCCCAAGATACAGTGTCCTCTAGCCCCCACTGCCCGTACGGCCACTAGGTCACGGAAAGCCTTTATTTTTTTATGTGTGCTATAGCAGTAAACAGGAAACAGGGATACCATTTTTTCTTCGTCAGATTAAATGCAAATAGATGTAAAAACCATTTATGTGACTATAGTTGAAACACGATGTACGACGGGCATTTCAGAAATAATGTAAATGATCTCAGGGTAGTCTTTTGGCTGATATTTAGCAGTGGCTTAATATATCATTGGAAAGGTAAATTCAAGTGCTTTAGAATGGTAAGCGTTAAAAGAATTTCCAAGTCACTTATGCATGACAGCACGTGCGTATACGTCATAGGGGTGTGGATACTGGAAACTGTACATTTTCACTGAATGTCTTTTGTCTTCTTTTGCTTTTTCTCAATAAAAAAAATGATATATTTTAATAAAGAAACACGTCGTACTGTCCTTTAAATGTAGAATAAGAAAGTTGTACAGAAATCGTTTCCAGATTCTACACCAGTAACATAATAAACGAGATTTTTTTCTCTACTATGAGTTTATATGTGCAAAGTTATCATAGATGCATTATACCAATAAATTGTGCATTTTGACTTATTCGATTCCAATTTCAACAAATGACAGACATTTTATTACTGAAATGATTAGGTCATTATATTTTGCTACGACAGGCATCAAATCGCTGATGAGCCTGGGTGACAAATGTGCAAACTCCACGCCGGAAGTTGCAAAGAAGCAGCAATTCATGTAAAATACATAAACAATAAAATGAAATGATCTTCTAATAAAAAGACACAGGCTAAATATATTTAATTTTGTTTATTGCCAAAAATTAGAAGGACATATTGAAAACAAAATTCATAAATAAAGACTTGAAAAACATGATATTTTATATGACATACTGACATTGAAATATGTGGGTGGGTGGGGAAACTTATCGTAAAACATCAGGTAGGCCACTGACAAAAGAGCATAAAGTACCGTAAAAGATTATTTATGACAAATAACAAGCGTTGACGAATTAAATTGTATTTATTTTTTGTTTCATATCTGTCATCAAACATTCAGTTTCACCTAAATTGACCTCACTACCGAAGATTAAACAGCGTACTATACATTTCAATTAAGCACAGAGAGTGACGTCATCAGAAATGCGCATTGTTCCATGATTAGCCTACTTTGCATTGCAAATCTTATGTTTTAGCAAAGCTGTTGCAATGCTTTTCATATTGAAATATTTTCAGTGTAACAGATAATATAGGTATGAATATAGAGCTGCTTGTATCCACAGTTAAGAAAATATGAATTTGTCTTTGCCTAAATATTCCGTCCGTTCATCTGGCAGAATATTCGTATTTGATACTGACCATTGATTTCTTACAGCTATACAGGTAGAATCTCCGGATATCCTTCGGCAGTTCTCCGAAACTAGACGACAACAGGCGATAATCGCAGGTGTCAAATTAATCCCTAAGGCTAAATACTCTTATCTTCGTCATGATAAAAATTTGAACTTTATGGCTTTAACTGAATTTCATTCCCGAGTCAGTTGATGAAAAATCTAATTTCGGTAGAATGGGTAGGTATAATACATGAGTCAGTCTTACAACTCAACTTCTTTTTTTCTGGGGGGGGGGGGGGGAGAGAAATCTAATTTCGGTAGAATGGGTAGGTATAATACATGAGTCAGTCTTACAACTCAACTACAACTCAACTTCTTTTTTTCTTGGGGGGGGGGGGATAATTCTAAAACTATACGATAGAAGAGAACTTTAAGGATTAGTTCATTATTTGAGTCTCTATTTCGTATCGTAGGTGAAACTTCAAACCGACCGAACAAACAAACAAACAATATGATTTCTTTAAGTTTGTACTTCGGTGAAAAAAATAAAGAAATAAGTCGAAGAGTATATGAAAGTAACCAGGTGATAAACGAATTAACCCATTAAGGCCTTGCGTCTTATATAAAGAGCATAGGCAAACAGTGTAGACCAAGATCAGACGCAGGATAATACGGCGTCTTAACAGGCTCTACACTGTTTGCATTACACAAATGGGTATTTCTCTTATAAAAATGATCAGAATAAACTAAGCCAGACACCCCTTAATTGACAAATGGCCACATTCATTTGATAAGGATAGAACATTCCACTGGGCAAAAATGGGGTAATCAATGAAATGAAGAAATGTTCTATATTTGATGTCTTAATTTCAAAGTAAATTGATAAAAATTCTGTATTTTAATTCCTTCATTTCAACTTAAAACAGCTATTTCAGAGTAGTCCTGGTTGCTCAGTGTTTAGGCGCTTGCTTACTGATCAAGCGGATCCGGGTTTGAGCCCCGCATGAGGCGAGAATCTTTTCTACCGTAAAAGGGGTTCCATTGCACACAGCCTTTTATAATCACTCTGCCGTCGTCTTAATATGACTGAAATACTGAAGAACTGGACGTAAAATCACAAATCATCCAACCATCATCAGTTATTTCATGATTTTTTTCTACGCGCTCTAACATATAGTTTTGAGTATTATATATTAATATCGAGCGATTCACACTATTAATTTCAATATAATAATCAAATCTCGCCATTTATCGAGATAAGACGCGTTACTTGAGCGTTAGGCGCATGGGGCGGAAACAATGTGAAAAAGGTCTTTTCCCATATTGCCTTCGTCGTCTTTAGACAATATATATTTGACCGCGACAAAACACATTATACAAAGTGGCATGTGCGCTAAGCGAAGACTCAGATCAGTCTGGGCATCCGCCAAGTATGATGAGTCCTCGCTGTCGGCATGTAGGTAGCTTAGACTCTAAGCTACCTTTTAAGCGCATAGCGGAGACTCTAATCAGAATGGGCGAAGGTCCAGACGGATCTGAGTCTTCGCTGGTCGCACATGTCACTTTGTTTGTTTTGTCATGTCATGGCCCATTTATTGCGACACAATACTGTGGACGCGTGCCGTGTCATTTGTATTGTTTATTCAACGATGAATACCCCAGTTACATAAATCGACTAAGAGAAATAATCGAATTTGAGCCTTGTTGAAGTATTTTTACTTTAAACATATGAGAAAACAAAAAAGTGTTAACATGAAGATCGTCTGTGAAAAAAAAAAAAAAAAAAAAAAAAAAAAACACCAACAAACAAAAATAACTTAACGCTACAAAAGTATGCAGTTTTCTGGTTCTTACGAAGAAAACTCTACTTCATCTAGTTTCCGCCGAATGTTTATTTTCAAACACAAACAATAAATAAGCAAAAATAAAGTTCTTCTTATGTACCAAAGCAGGCATCCCTTGCAAAGAAAAATAACATTACAAAAATAAAAAATAAGAAATAAAAAAAGATAAAAATGACAATAAATAAATTATTAGCTTGTTAATGTAAAGACAACTAGATAATACAATTTCATAAAGTTCATAATAAACAGAAGTAGTAAAACTGTTTTGCTAACATACTACTGATTTTAAGGCGAATTCAGACAAATGATTACAGGTACGTGGAGAGAGAGAGACATGGAATGAGACAGAGAGAGATACAGAGAGAGAGAGAGAGAGATACTTAGTGTGTCTCTTTGTCTCGCAAAAACAATCGTTAATGAGCACCTACTGAGCAAAAGCTCAATGTCGAAACACACCGACATTAGTTTACTAATTGGCATTAGACAATCATAAGATAATTGTCTTTCAATTCGGCACCAGTGATATAAATTATTTCACAACTTAAAAGAAGTTTGCCGATCGACTTTTCGTCTTCATGTAAAGCTAATTAGACCGGATCGAAGACTGAAATTTGAATATGTTTGCATCAATTATTTTTCGGACGCACGGCTTCAATTTCATTCTTACATCAGAAAACTTTGGTCTACATTATAGGGCAGCTCTGGACCAGAAAAAAAATATTCTTTCACCTTTTAGTTTCAAGCAGGCTGAATGAACCTTCATGTTCATTTGCATAATTTAGCTACTTGAAAATTCATTACTACAATATCCAGTCATAAATTGTGTATCATACTCTTCATACATTTAATCTGCGCCCAAGGCTATTACCTAAAGCCGCGTCGTCTTTCGCCGAAGTTTTGACGGAAACGCACGAAAACGACCGGCATACAAAAATCATTAATTAAAATTTGAACAAATAATGAAAAAAGACCATTTTATCATTTAGTTACACTAATAAAAATTACATCAGATAAAAATATATTCTTTCTTCTCTTCTGATCCATTTGTGATGCATAACATTTTGTATCAATTTGATTCTAAATAAGCGGTCGAATTTGTGTGCCCTAGTTGTTTTACGGTGATTTTGTTATTTGTTTAATTAAATTATATACCTCTAGATAATCACCCAAAAAAGACCATTTTGTACAAGTGCTAGAATCAAAATTAAAACACGATATTAAAGATGAAGAATTTTACTTTCTGATACCGTTTGTGATGTAAAAATATATTTAGAATAATAAAAGTTATTAAGGGATAATGGAATTTCCCCATATAACTCGCGTATACCAAATTGGTTCACACCTGTAGAAGTACAAGTACGCAGTTTCTTCACTATGTCTACTCAGTGTCCTTACCCTTATAACCATTTTCAAGGCATATTTTGAAGCAAATACCAGTGACTCAATTTTTTGAGTCAAGGCCATTGGGTGATATGTAAACCTAAAAGTTAAGACAAACATTTAAAAAATCGGTCAATATTCCAAGGAATGGCAGACTCATTTACACTATTTCTGAAATGCCCCTCGTATACCTCAACATACATCGGTAGCTATAAGGGTGCTCAGATAGCTGGAATTTCTACGGAGTCTGCGACTGCTGAGATGTTTCATCCATCTTGAAATGGATATTATCGCAAACTACACAAGCGTGGGGGATGGTGGCGGGAAGTGGTCTGATTTCGTTTATGGATGCAACCTCTCACATTTACTTACGATGCAGCTCCGTAAACCAGTAGGTGTACGGTCTGCAAAGGAGAGGGCACTGTTACATCTTGAGGTGTTAAAATGAGAAACATGTACCATTGGAACTTTTTGCGCTCGGATGACAGAAGAGAGCCGCTGTTGCAACGTTAAATGATACAAATGCTAATCATGCAGTATTAACATATTTTGCACGTATGACACGAGATCTGATACGGAAACTGTAACAAAGATAAAAATGTAACATTTTTCGAAGCATTATTATTGTAAAATGTGACGACATATCATTATTTCTTGAAAAGGAATCGCGGTTCCATTTTTCTCAAATCAACTGTCCGTTATTTTTTCAAGTGATATTTCTATATTTTTCATTTTGTTATGCGTAAATGTCAGATCATAGAACAAGTGCATTGTTTTACTCAGTATTCAATATTTGTTTAATTATACGTATATGCAATGTAGCAAGTTTGCAAACGTCTTTGTAAAAAATTTCATTTGCTTGAATAAAGAAGATGTGTTATTGTGTATAAAAAGTTTCTGCACAACAAGTGTATACCAAAATGACCTTACATTTTGGTTTTCTTTCTTATATTGAAAAGACCAAGTTTGATTCTAATGTACACGCACGAATTTGAATTCGTAGCTGTCAAGAGCCTAATGACTTCTTACATAAATGTGGCATCTCATATTTGAGCCACGTCATGTGACTTCCAACAATGTGGCACTTTTTTTGTCATGTGACATTTACATCGTCCTTCTCATTTATATAGGTTAATCAGAGATCTCACTGTTGGTTCTATGGCTTGAATCACCTCCATAGGTGGCTAATGTGACAAGCAAAGGCTCTGGGCAGACTGCACTTAAGTGCAGCCTGACCAGAGCCTTTCCTTGTCACCAATGCCACATTGTTGGAAATCACATGATGTGGCTCATTTATACTGAATAACTCGACCTAAAGAGAAAATCAGATTAATGGCAGCTGCAAAACAGACATATGTATTTATAATTTTCATTTTTTCGTCTTCGAAAATGATAACTTTGTCTCCAAAGGCGCTTCGAAAAGCTCGTATATCTTTTTTTAATATTCTCATACTATAACTGTGTAAAATATATGAGCCGCGACACGAAAAAAACAACAATGTGCTTGTGCGCCCAGCGTAGATTCAGATCAGCCTGGACATTCGCTCAGTCTGATCAGAATCTTCGCTTAACGCTTAAATGGTAGCTAAGGGTCTACGCTACCTTTATGCGGACAGCGAAGACTCTGATCAGACTGGGCGGATGCCCAGGCTGATCTGAGTCTGCGCTGGGCGCACAACCACACTGTTGGTTTTCTCGTGTCGCGGCTCATTTGTCGTAGATGATAAAAGTATAAGGGTGAATTTTAAAATATACTTACACATACAAACCCACTATGCCCGTCAAATGCATGCTGCACAGTCATTCTAATAACATAAACAAAATTATTATGAAAATGATATGTAAGAATGTTATGTAAGTTAGAAAATAATACTATTTACTTTTTTGCTCATTTCAGATGAGGTCTACGTATATGATCACCACTGAAACCATGAGAATAGTTCTAAAACACTGGACGAAATTGGCTAGACAAAATATTGTTCTGAAAGCCAAATGCAAAATTAACTGGAATAATGATGAATGTAGAATTTCATCTGGTAACATTTTCTTTTGCCGAAGAAGTGTCTGATGTTTAACATGTGTAACTGCAATAAATGATGAGCCAGCCTATAATTATCACAACGTATTGTGTCTAAAAAGGAAACTTAAAGATATATTGTTTGGGTCATAGACGTACAATGTGCTTGGAAACATCAATTATGCTTTCATTGTGCAATTCCCTTCCGCCTGTTATGCAAATAAGTGACGTTTAGCGGGCATAAAGTTTGAATCAATCTTGGGTCATGCAAAAACAAACTTCAATTAAGCACATAGGTAAACAACCGACGATGACCTTGGGCAATTACTTCCAAACAAGTTGAGGATGCCCAAAACTCGTATAGAGGCTCTCAATTTCTTTGGCGGTGACGTTTAGCAAGCAATTCATTGGAATAAATTTTGGGTCATGCACGAACAAACACGCATTCAGCGTAAAGGTATAAGTCCGACGATGTCCTTGGGCAATGCCTTCCAGAAATGTTGAGGTTTCTATAGGAAGGGTGCACAATACTCGTATATATGCCACAAACAGGCGACAAACGAGACATTCCTTCTATCGGTGGTATATTATTGTCAGACACCAAGGACGGCTGGAATTTAAATAAATGAGCCGCGACACGACAAAAAAAACGAGGTGGCATGTGCGCCAAACAAAAACTCAAATCACCCTGTGCATCCGCCCAGTTTGACCAGAGTCTGCGATGCTGAAACGGGGGTAGCTTTGACCCTTAGCGACTCTAAGCGCACAACAAAGACTCCGATCAAACTGAGCCGATGCCTAGTCCGATCTTAGTCTTCGCTCGGCGCACATGCCACTTTGTTGGTTTTGTAGTGTCACGGCTCAGTTACTATATATCTCGCTACTTCATAATTTTCTAGCCCAGGTTTTCTCGACAAAATTGGTCATTATTTTAGTAGGCATTAGACTTAGTTTCCTACTTTACTCGAACTCCGTTTACATTTCTGCTGCATGAAAAGAGGCTCTACAGTTCACTAGCTAGACCTGGTGTTGAAAAAAAGGATATATTCTGGCATTAAAATAGTTAACATTTTAACCTTTTGACATAAGAACAGTTTTATTATCATAGAGGGCCAAAAGTGATTTCAAATGTTATCTTAATTACATTATAGGTGTATCGACGAATTTGCCAAGGTCAGTGCTTGATTAAGAGATGTTTTCTAATAAATTCCTAGAACATTATCGTGCATCAGGAGTCAGATAGAAGAACCAAAGTGACAGGGCTAATATCAGTGTCATTTAGCGAACTGAAAATGGCCTCTGTCATTCAGTACAATTAACTAGCTTACATTTATAAGCCACAAAATATGTCACTGTGTTAATTATGATATATGTCTTCGAAAATCTACATAGCACATATAGTATCAAATCAAGATAAGGCGAAAAAAACATTTTTTTATAGAAAAAAAAGAAGATGAAAATTTAACACGAGACAGGGATGTTTTTGTCCTCTGAAATGCCTATTTCGTTTCAAAATAACACTGTACTTTTTTCGTTATATCAAAAAGTATGCAAATATTATGCATGCAGAAAAGAAGGATGATAAAAACACGGCGGAACATTCCCACTGGGCACTCAAGGTTGATTTAAGGTTGATTCAACCTTGCGTGCCATCTAGGTTTGCTGTAAATACAAACATCTTGCATGCATAGATATTTCGCTTGCAGTATAAAAAAGATCAGCATTTAGATATACTAGATAAGCTTCTGTGGGGATGAGAAATATAAGAAATATGTATATCCCATCATTTTTATGTAGCTAACGCGGAGCAGCTCATCAGTCACATCTTACGTTATAGTTGTAATAGTTTCAATGACACTGTAGAAGTCTATCCTCCATATAAAGTTCCTCCCCTGTCTATAGCATATATATGTATCTACATATCATGAATTATTTAGAATTCAACCATACAAACTAAAACGCTGTCGAAGAAGATATCAATAACTTACTCGTACTTTGTATGACGATGACGGGTGATACTACATACTAAATACCAAAAGGTAACGCAAGGTAGCAAAAAGTACCGCCTAGTAGGCACAGGGTACCGCCAGGTAGGCACAAGGTCATTCAATATAGGCAAATCTGCTATTTACATGTGCTAAACAAGTGACTCAAACTCCACCATTGAGTACCGAAAGAAGAAGCTGACTAACATTGCTCATAGTGCAGTGGTTCGTGTCATAAGCTCTGAACTCAAATTACATGTTCTTCATGACATACGTTCAGAATAAATTTTAGAATAAATGTATATCAACAATACCATATGTGCTTAATGGGCATGAAAAGTGATCTTCCATTGTTTTATAAACATGACCGCTATTTTTCAACAGCCAGACAAGAGTTCGTCTTCACAGAGGCTAGGGGACAATCTGACTCGTCATAAACGCTTTCTATAATGTTGAGGAGAAGAGAAGATGAGAAGACCCAAAATTTGTTCATCTCATTTATCTTTCCGCTAGACTATTTTATGACACCACCCTGAAGCAAATGCAACTGATGAACAAAAGGTGTCGCATTAATCTAGAATAATGCTTATTCTATTCTGTTCTATTCTATTCTTTCTCATAATCTTACTAGGTCGTTGGGGCACCACAGATGACTTCGAAACAATCCCTTTCCACCTTGTCCTGTCTTCAGCTGCCCTAGTTGAGCTGGCAAAATCCATCCCTGTCCACTCCTTAATATTGTCTTCCCACCTCTTCTTCTGTCTACTTCTTCTTCTTTTTCCTTTCACTGTGCCCTGTAGAATCGTCTTTGTTAAACCAGAAGACCTTGAGATGGGGCCAAGCCACCTTAGTTTTCGTTTCTTGACCAGCGTCAGAGGTTCATCATATTCTCCAATGGCTGCTTGGATTTTCCTGCGAACCTCCTAATTGGTTATATGGTCCTTTTACGAAATGTTCAGTAAAATTCGGTAGCATCTCATCTCAAAGGCCTGCGTTCTTTTCTCTAGCTCTACTGTCAAGGTCCACAATTCACAGGCATACAGAAATATCTTAAAACTAGAAGGGGTAGGTGGAGCTCTTAGCCTTTGCAGGCAGTCAACCTTGGAGTTCATTGCTAGGTCTCTAAACAAAACCTATTAACAAACCTGTGAACACAGCACCATTATGCTTATACTCGAATTGTAAACAGTTGTTTTCTATTTTGTCAACTAAAACCGCACCTGAAATAATTCTAGACGTATCAAGTTTGGTCATTAGGGACTTCTCTTATTACGTTTGCTTTAATAGTGTCTACGCCAGGTCACAAAGACAAAAAAATGACATAATTACATAATTACATAATTATGTTGAAGATTAAAGTCATTAGAAATTGACGAAAAGACTTTTACATATAATTAAAGCCCAAAACGGTATTAAAATGGGCGCACGCCTACAAAAACTTTCAAAACAAATTGCCAGTTTTATCTCCATTGGCTATGCATGTATATTTGGAAATTATGCTCATTGACTTGATTCCGAGCGTGTCTAGTAGCTCTTTCTAATGCGTGAATAATTTAAAGCTGAATGCCGTTGGCGGTTAAGTAAGGATCCCATGCGTAAACTTCCAGTATGTTTTGTCTATTGTTATTCAGATTTCGAAATAAACAATTTTTGGTTCTTTTTTATCCGTCACACATCGTATCATGATGACTTTTGGCTTAACTTTTTTTGCCGTTTCAGTTTTGTATGTTTACAATAGTAGCAAAATTCGAATTTATTGCATGAACTTCTTATTGCATTTCTGAAACTTAGTCTTTATTTCAAAATGTGCAACATATTCTGTTGGCTCATGTTTCAAATAAAATATAGCGAGAAAAAAAATGGACATCCCCTAAATAAGCAAGTTTTTTTTTCTGTAGAAGAATATACTAGCTTGCAAAACTTTTGTTTAAAGGATTTTTCGATCAGATTGTGGAAAAAAGAGTCTTCAGCAATCCTTATGGCCATAGCATGTTAATAATTGCCATATTATAATAATTGCATTATTTTTGTAGTTTACGCTATAGTTGCTGAACCAACACCTTTATCATTAATTGTGCGTTATTTGTTAGCCAACAATTCTCATTTTTTCTTGGAATATTAGTTTGTAATATTGATCATTTCTACTTCAAACCAATGCAAAAATCTAACCAACACGGATACCAAGTTACCCTACTACTACTAGATGTTAATTTTGCATTGTGTGTAAAGTTTGTGATGAGTTTTATACGTGTGCGTACAAATAAGATTCTTAAGATCGAAGTTATTAAATAAAAATTGGATATAAATCTTAAGTGCTTCGCCAATAAAGCGACTTGTCTGTAATTTTGCTAGACCATTGGCATACTTTTACCCTTCAGAGAGGACAGAAAGAGACAGTTTAGCGAACGTAAAAGTCTGTATTCGCTCGTTCATGCCGCTGCGTTACTCGAAAACGCTGCAAAGTCTATGTATTGCGACAAATAGAACTGAGCACACATTGCTTATCCAGACTACATTCTGACCAGGATCTACACTGTTTGCCACTCCATCTGCATCTTTAAGATGCATTACCGCAGTAAGTTTAGGATAGGTTAGGTAATTATTTTGGTGTCCCAATGTTTTGCTTTATATTATGCATTCAATTTCTAGATATGCATCACAGTCGACTTCAGTGTCGTTATGTTTTCCCAGCAGAGCAGTTGAGAATAACTGATAAGCAAGCCTCCAATTTATGTGGCTCAACCATATTTCATGCTTGGGTTTTCTTCTTAATTATGTAAGGTGAGTGGTACACGGAGATGAACCCTTTAACCTTAACAAAACTGAGTAAGGTCATGACCAGCTGCATAACTTCATAAAGTAAAATTTGCCTTGCGTGCTCAGTCACACTATTCAAATGTAATTCAGTAACTTTAAACAAGAAACTTTAATGAAACAATTAAGAGTATAAGAAGTGTAACTGCTTAAAATTATTCAAACAAATTGAAAAACTGAGAAAGTTCAGTTATACAAATTTGTTTTAGTGTTATGCACGTAAAAACATAGTTCAGTACAAGAAAGGCTCAGTCATCTCTTCGAATCGGAGATGAGGCAGACAGACCGACTCGCTGCCAAGAGTCTGCAACTATGGAATTGATACCTTGAATCTCCTGGGGAACATTCATATTAGAATTAGACCGTAAAACTTTAGTTCGGAAGTCGCAGATAACCTAACTGACAGTGTATTACTTGGCATTATTATGTATTCTCTGCGATGTATATATTCTAACCGCATTTACCCGGATTCGATAATTTTCTTTCGTGTGCTAGATGCTTTAAAAATCATCTGTTTTCCTTTGGCTTGTGTCAATGGTTTGTTTGTCGCACAATACTGTTCAGTTTTCTTGATAATTGTTATCAGGTTTGACTACAAGTTTCCGAGGTACACAAACCATTCTGATCGGGCCTTGTTTTTCTTTCTTTTCTTTTTTTTTTTTTTTTTTTTTCTTCTTCTTCTTCTTCTTTTTTTTTTTTTTTTTTTTTTGTTTTGTTTTAATTAATCTGCAAATAACCAAATTATTGATATGTACGTGATATGTACGTGATACTATACCAAACATCGCTAGTTTCACAATTTAAAACAGTTAAAATTGATTCCCGTAAAACAAAGTTTAATCCTCTATCTAGCATCAAAATTTGTTGGCCGAACGCGCACCTGACACAAGTCTGAAAAAAGCCGCGACACGAGAAAACCAACAAAGTGGGTGTTCGCCCAGCGCAGACTCAGATCGGCCGGGGCTTCTCCCCAGTCCGATCAGACTCTTAGCAAAGTGCTTGAAGAGTAGCTAAGGGTCTATGCTAGCTCCATGCGGACAGCGAAGACTCTGATCAGGCTGGGAGGATGCCCAGGCTAATCTGAGTCTGCGCTAGGCGCACAGCCACTTTGTTGGTTTTCTCGTGTCGCGGCTCAAATCATATTTACGCCTACAGGACTACTTTTAATATTTTAAATATGATTCTGTGTCTAGCTGAAGTCATAGAAAAACGTATGATTCGGTAATTGCATAATACGAAGCACGGAAAGGTCATTGTCTGGAAAGGTGATCCACTTTTTCCTAACAGGCTTGTCGTAAGGGTCTACCAATGGAATTTGGCACGATATTTATTAAGCAACCTACAGCCGGTAGCAGAAAAACAACAATTCATATATGCTACTTGGATAGTGGTTGTTTATATGACAATAAAAGCAGCTTAGACTAAACATGCCTTAAAACTGCAATTCGTAAAGCTCAAACAAAGATGAAATACAATTTTCGACATTCTGCTGATAATAGATCATTTAAAAACTCATTTGCTCTGTAATTTTGTGACCAGGAAATGTGCTTATTATCGTCCGATTCTGTTCGCTCACTGATTTGTGAGAGATCATACTCATCGTTTTTCAAAGTTTGGTTAAAACACGGACAGACTCGGGGTTCCAGGCGGTGCATCTTATAGGTTTGTCCGCTGAGCCGGGGTACATTGCTATGAGAATCTGACAAAAAAACAACCTAGGGTTTGATTGATAAGTAATCGAGCGCTGTTTCTTTTAACTGTAAAATCGCTGTCGTTGTAATAAGATATCACCTGCAAACCAAACTATTGCAAAGTTAACCAAAATGTAAAAAATATGAAGACGATCTAAGTACTGATCTATTCCAAGGTAGGGGTTGAAATTCAGCTCATCTAATGGTTAAAAATAAATATTGAGCAAATGCGCTTTTAATGTCATATAATGAGATGACTGTTTTAAAATTCCAATTAAACGCTTTAGCCGTGATTGGTTGTACAGTTGTTACCACCAGTAATAAATGAAGTTTAGGTTGCTTAATTATGATTATGCCAAATTTCACTTATGAATTCTTACGATAATGAAGGTAAGTCATTGCAAACTATTTACTTCCCCAACTTCTGGGATAAGATATCTAGTAATATCTCTCATATGAGCCCTGACACGACAAACCACACAAAGTGGTAGTGTGCCCAGCGTAGACTCAGATCAGCATGGACATCCGCCCAGTCTCATCAGGGTCTTCGCTGTCCGCAAGAGGAAGGGGTGAAGCTTAGGCCGTTAGATACCCTTTAAGCTCTAAGCGAAAAATCTGATCAGACTGGGCGGTGGCCCAGCCTGATCTGAATCTGCGCTGGGCGCACATGCCACTTTGTTGATTTTCTCGTGTTGTGGTTCCTATACAATTATCTCGGACTGCATTTCAAGCATATCTGCAGCGTTTCTTCCTGGGCTAATTCCGCTTGAATTTCGACAACTAATCAACTCTAAAAGTCCTTCCACCGATATGTAAGATTATCCTTAGCTCACTATACAAACCAGAGTTGTCAGTAGAAGGATTCAGTAAAAATACACTTTTGTGTAACTTGATTGTTTTCATAGTTTTACGTAATGGGAGACTGGCGTATAAAGATAAAGCTACTCCTCTGAATTAAACTAATTTATATGCAAGAGCCAGACAAGAGTTCTCAAAGGCGATAACTGAAAAACGCTTAGTATTCAACGACTTAGTTAAACATTTCATCAAGTAATACTATTTAGGATAAAGTCTGGTAAATTCGGACAGCGGGTAAATTCGACTTGACCCTATAAGGCTTATGGATACACTTTCAGTGGACGTAACTCCGCCAGTTTCATGGTTGTATCCCTTCTTAATTGGGATCTACTCTGAAAAGAAACAATCTGCTTCTCTAAAGGCAAATTCTTTTCTTTTTTTTTTTAGAGTTAACTGCATTTTTGAAGAGTTTTGTCTTCCAGGGATGGATTCAGGAAGTCACAAATGAGCCGCGACTCGAATCCGCAATTGGGCTTCCGCCAAATTTGATCAGTCTATGCTGTCGACATGGAGGTACCTTAAACCCTTCTCTACCCTTTGAGCGAAGAGCGAAGACTCTGATCAGACAGGGCGGTTGCCCAGGCTGATCTGAGTTTGTGCTGGGCGCACAACCACTTTGTTGGTTTTCTCGTGTTGCGGCTCGAATAGTCTGAAGGTAGTTCCTCTGGAAGCAAGAAACACATCACAGAAACGAAATTAGCAGACTCGTTTGATTAATAGAATGTGTTCATATTCAACAATGTAATGTAGTTACACTGCCCACGCGTATTATGCTTTTTCATGTTAGTTTAATGGGTTTAAGATACTTTGAAATTCCATCCATCCTAAGTTAAAGATGCTTTGAAATTTTGTAATTTGTAATTATCTGACAACCAATTTGTCCTTGAATTGTTCAAGGTTGGCTTGAAGGTCTAAACTGTTAACCAGAACCTGTAATTCGTTAACCTTTGATTTATGTAACATGCGGAAATTGCTTTTGAGGAAGCATATCAATATCAGGGAGATAGAATTATGACAAAACTCGCTCTGATAGATCAAAGTATGAGATCTGTTCAGGCTTTAACTTGGCTAATTAATGCTAAATAATAGGTAGATGCCGTTAACGATTGTTACAAGCTAAACTGTATGCTTTTGCTTCCTGGATATATTTTTCTGTGTTAAATGAATCGCATAAGGTAGATCTGTACTCAAATAGCATGCCTGGTAAACGAGGAATTCTTTTCCCACTCGAAAATTAGAAATTAAGGCTAGTGCAAACATGGTTAGCCAAATATAAAATGCAGTTTGACTCATATGTATATAAACCATATCAGTGCAAACTTTCAGCTTCAGAAAAGATAAAATGGTGGATTTATCATAAACCTCCTGAAAGTGGCCAAACCGAAACTTCGGTTTGGCCACTTTCAGGAGCTTTGTGATAACTCCAACAATTTTTTTTACCTTAAAACAAAAACTTAGATCATATATAATTTATACGCAAAAGTATTGAATAGCATTGTTATGTTTTGGGCAATTTTTTGCAGAATGTTTAATTTTCTGAGAGAAAAAGGAATTGCGCGCGTTTACAAGGCATACATAGGCCTTCGTGTGCCGTTTCTTGTTTTCTTTCCTCACATGTTGATTTGGGCAAGATGTGAACATCGATTGTGACGGTTCCTGATCATTGCCATTTTATTTCTTATGGACCACAGAGTCAACATAAGATGCGAAAATTGATTGTGTAGGGTCCTGGTCACTGGCTTTCTATTTTATTTGTTATGGACCATTAGGTCAACGGGATGCGACATTCGGTTGTGTCGGGTCCTGATCAGTCCCATTCCATCTACACCATTTGTTATGATCCATTCTGTCAACATAGGATGAGAAAGTCAATTTAGTTTGTTTCTAATCAATGCCTTCTCGTCAACATTTTAATTGTTCTGATTCATAAATAAAGAGCAGTCGTGATTGCACTACCTCTGTAAAGTGGGGCCGTCTAAAATGCTTTGGTAGTTTAGCTCGCCTTGCACGAGCATCTGTTACAGTATATGTCTATAATTTGTTTATCAACCCAAATATACTTTGTAAGGTGTTTCTTAAGTTCTGGAAAGTATGCTTTGTGTCTTATCATGTTCCCTCAGACGTAAAATTGACATAAAATTGATATGTGCTAAATTTCAATTGTATACCCAGCGGGCGCATGGCGTTTAAGTTGAATCGACGTTAATCCAACGTTATGACGTAGAATTCACGTTGATTCAACTTTGCTATGCGCCCGGTTGGCAGTAATGAACAATTTGTACTGTACTTGTTTTTTCTGTTTTTTTTAGTAACCGATGCTCTCTCCGTAAAATCTCAACCCATCTCTTTTTGCCGTTCATTTATTACAGGAATTGTCTCCCCTTGTGCGCCTCCGTAACTACGCCTTTGCACCAATTTTACAGGTGATTGGAACATTATAAGAACCTTATATATCCTTATATATCATATTTCAGTTTCTGAAAGAATCATATATATGTATAGTTATAACCATATATTGTGACGTCACTATTTGTAATGGTATCTTTTTGTTAACAGCCCTCATGCCATCTGCGTATGGCCTGGGTCTTGTCTGACTTTAAAAAAGGTTTGTTCTGTTCTGTTCTGTTATGGATCATAGCGTCAACATAGGATACGAAATTTGATTGTGTTGGATCCTGAGCAATGCCTTCCAATCCGCAATTTATTTTTGGTGGCTCAGAGGCACAACATAGGATGTGAAAATTGATTATGTTGGTTTCTGATGATTGCCTTTCTATTTTCAGTTTCTTTGTTATGGATCATAGACACAACACAGGATGTGAAAATTGATTTTGTTGGTTACTGATCATTACCTTCATCTACATTTTATTCGTTATGGATCATAGACTCAACAAAGGGGACAAAAAATTGATTGTATTGGATCTTGAGCATTGCCTTCCACATTTTATTTGTTATGGATTATACGTCAACAAAGGATGAGAAAATTGATTGTGTTGGATCGTGAGCATGACTTACCAATCTAAAGTTTATTTTTTATGGATCATGGTCTCAACAGAGGATGTGACAATTGATTGTGTTGGATCGTGAGCATTGCCTTCCAATCTACATTTTAATTGTAATGGATCATTGACTCAACCTAGGATGCGAAAATTGATTGTATTGGATCGTGAGCATGGCCTTCCAAACCACATTTTATTGTTTATGGATCATAGACGCACCACAGAATGCGCAAATTGATTGTGTTAGACCGTGAGCATGGCCTTCCAATCTACATTTTATTTGTTATAGGGTATAGAGCCACCATATTGCATAGTGCGTATGTCTGATGATTTGCTATAGTATTACTGCACACCAAGCTAATGAACAGTAATGAAAGCAAACAACTTAATTAATTCCTGTCCAAACTCCCATAAAAGAAATATTGGCAAACAGTCCAGCCCCAGATCACACGCCACGCGGCGTCTGATCAGGTTCTACACTTTCTGCATAAGACAAGTAGGTGTCTTTAAGTGAAATAAAATAATGATAAAAAATAAACAACATCTGAAACACCTCAACCGACAAATGGATTCATTCAGAAGAGTCCACGCTCTTATATTGATTTACAAGAAATTGTATAATTTCATGTATGCGGGAAAAGAATTCATTTTTATATCTGTAGTACAATTCAAGTCTGAAATAAGAGTCACCCGGAAGATGCATCGGCCATACCAATGAAGAATAATTCCGTTCATTCGGATTATGGTGAACTCGACATACAGGGAGCTATAGTTGTCTGGACAAGTGCTAAAACATGTTTGAATTGCACTGTTAAATTTGATGCAGATAAAATCTCGTACTTGATGAACCATAACTGTATCCCGATCAGTTGTATGCATATCTAGAGCATTGCTTATAAAGTATTGAAGAGAATTATTTTTTCCCAATTTAAATTGTATTTAACACTCCTTCCCCAGGATACCCATTCTCCTATTCCAAGCCTTCGGGAAGCATCCATCGGTTTCACCGATTTTCTTGTTTGTTATGGATCACAGACTCAACTAAGGATGCAAAAATTGATTATGTTGGATTATGAGCATGACCTTCCAATCTACATTTTATTTGTTATGGCTCACAGACTCAGCATATGATACAAAAAATGATTGTGTTGGAACCTGAGCATTGCCTTCCAATCTACATTTCATTTGTTATGGATCATAGACCCACATAGGATGTGAAATTTCTGATCATTACCTTGTTATCTACATTTTATTTGTAATGGATCATACCGGCAATAAAGGAGACAAAATATTGATTGTGTTGGATCGTGAGCATTGCCTTTCAATCTACATTTTATTTGTTAAGGATCATACGTCAACAAAGGATGTGAAAATTGATTGTGTTGGATCATGAGCATTACCTACCAATCTACATTTTATTTGTTATGGATCATAGACTCAACAAAGAATGTGAAAATTGATTGTGTTGCATCGTGAGCATTGCCTTGCAATCTACATTTTAATTGTAATGGATCATTGACTCAACATAGGATGCGAAAATTGATTGTATTGGATCGTGCGCATAGCCTTCCAAACCACATTTTTATTTGTTATGGATCATACGTCAACAAAGAATGTGAAAATTGATTGTGTTGGATCATGAGCATTACCTACCAATCTACATTTTATTTGTTATGGATCATAGACTCAACAAAGAATGTGAAAATTGATTGTGTTGCATCGTGAGCATTGCCTTGCAATCTACATTTTAATTGTAATGGATCATTGACTCAACATAGGATGCGAAAATTGATTGTATTGGATCTTGCGCATAGCCTTCCAAACCATATTTTATTTTTATGGATCATAAACTCAACAAAGGATGCGAAAATTGATTGTGTTGGATCGTTAGCATGGCCTTCTAACATCTGGCAGAATATTCGTATTTGATACTGACCATTGATTTCTTACAGCTATACAGGTAAAATCTCCGGATAACCCTCGGCAGTTCTCCGAAACTAGACGACAACCGGCGATAATCGCAGGTGTCAAATTAATCCCTAAGGCTAAATACTGTTATCTCCGTCATGATAAAAATTTGAACTTTATGGCTTTTACTGAATTTCATTCCCGAGTCAGTTGATGAAAAATCTAATTTCGGTAGAATGGGTAGGTATAATACACGAGTCAGTCTTACAACTCAGCTTCTTTTTTTTTTTTCTGGAGATAATTCTAAAACTATACGATAGAAGACAACTTATATACTGTGTTTAAAGGATTAGTTCATTAAATGAGTCTCTATTTCGTATCGTAGGTGAAATTTCAAACCGACCGAACAAACAAACAAACAATATGATTTCTTTAAGTTTGTACTTCGGTGAAAAAAAAATAAATAAATGAAAGCAACCAGGTGATGAATAAATTAACCCATTAATGCCTGGCGTCCCATATATAGAGCATAGGCAAACAGTGCAGACCACGATCAGACGCAAGAAAACACGGCGTCTTAACAGGCTCTACACTGTTTGCATTACACAACTGGGTATTTCTCCTTTAAAAATGATAAGAATAAACTAAACCAGACATCCCTTAACTGACATACGGACCCATTCATTTGATAGGGATAGAACATTCCACTGGGCAAAAATGGGTTAATCAATGAAATAAACAAATGTTCTATAATTGATGTCTTAATTTCAAAGTAAATAGATAAAAGTTCTGTATTTTAATTCCTTCATTTCAACTTAAAACAGTTATTTCAGAGTAGTCCCGGTTGCTCAGTGGGTTAAGCGCTGGTTTACTGATCAAGCGGACCCGGGTTCGAGCCCCGCTTGAGGCGAGAATCTTTTATACCGTAAACGGGGTTCCATTGCACACAGCCTTTCATAATCACTCTGCCGTCGTCTTGATATGACTGAAATACTGTTGAACAGGACGTAAAATTACAAATCATCCATCCATCGTCAGTTATTTCATGATTTTTTGTACGCGCTCTGACATATAGTTTTGAGTATTATATATTAATCTCCAGCCATTCACACTATAAATTTCAGTGTAACAATAAGAAAATAAAAGGCACTTTATCATTTGTTTCATTTACCCCATGTTTGTAAAATCTCGCCAATTATCGAGATAAGACCCGTTATTTGAGCGTTAGGCGCATGGGCGGAAACAATGTGAAAAAAGTCTTTTCCCAAATTGCCTTCGTCGTCTTTAGACACTATATATTTGACCACGACAAAGCACAATATACAAAGTGGCATGTGCGCTAAGCGAAGACTCAGATCAGTCTGGGCATCCGCCAAGTATGATGAGACCCTAAGCTACCTTTTAAGCGCATAGCGGAGACTCTAATCAGAATGGGCGAAGGTCCAGGCAGATCTGAGTCTTTGCTGGTCGCACATGCCACTTTGTTTGTTTTGTCATGTCATGGCACATTTATTGCGACACGGTACTGTGGACGCGTGCCGTGTCATTTGTATTGTTTATTTAACGATGAATACCCCAGTTACATAAATCGACAAGGAGTAATAATTGAATTTGAGCCTTGTTGAAGTATTTTCACTTTAAACATATGAGAAAACAAAAACGTGTTAACATGAAGACCGTCTGTGAAAAAAAGCCAACAAACAAAAATAACCTTACGCTACAAAAGTATACAGTTTTCTGGTTCTTACGAAGAAAACTGTACTACAAAAGTCCGCCGAATGTTTATTTTCAAATCCAAACAACAAATAAGCAAAAATTAAGTTCTTCTTATGTACCAAAGCAGGCATCCCTTGCAAAGAAATTGAGAAATAAAAATAAATTAAAAAAAAAGATACTGAAAAATAACATTACAAAAATAAAAAATATGACATAAAAAAATGAAAAAAAAAAATGACAATAAATAAATTATTAGCTTGTTGATTTAAAGACAACTAGATAATACAATTTCATAAAGTTCATGATAAACAGAAGTAGTAAAACTGTTTTGCTAACATACTACTGATTTTAAGGCGAATTCAGACAAATGATTACAGATACACGGAGAGAGAGAGAGAGAGAGAGAGAGATGGAATGAGACAGAGACATACCTAGTGTGGCTCTTTGCCTCGCAAAAACAATCGTTAATGAGCAACTACTGAGCTAAATTTCGAAAGACACCAACATCAATTTACTAATTGGCATTATACAATCATAAGATAATTGTCTTTCAATTCCGCACCAGTGATATAAATTATTTCACAAGTTAAAAGAAGTTTGCCGATCGACATTACGTCTTCATGTAAAGCTAATTAGACCGGATAAAAGACTGAAATTTGAATATGTTTGCATCAATTATTTTTCAGACGCACGGCTTCAATTTTATTCTTAGATCAGAAAACTTTGGTCTACAGTATAGGGCAGCTCTGGACCAGAAAATAATAATAATAAAAAAAAGATATTCTTTCAACTTTCAGTTTCAAGCAGGCTGGATGAACCTACATTTGCATAATTTAGCTACTTGAAAAATTCATTACTACAATATCCAATCATAAATTGTGTATCATCCTCTTCATACATATAATCTTCGCCCAAGGCTATTACCTAAAGCCGCGTCGTCTCTCGCCGAAGTTTTGACGGAAACGCACGGAAACGACCGGCATACAAAAATCATTAATTAAAATTTGAACAAATAATGAAAAAAGACCATTTTATCATTTAGCTAGACTAATAGAAATTACATCAGATAAAAATATATTCTTTCTTCTCATCTGATCCATTTGTGATGCATAACATTTTGTATCAATTTGATTCTAAATAAGCGGTCGAATTCGTGTGCCCTAGTTGTTTTGCGGAGATTTTGTTATTTGTTTAATTAAATTATATACCTCTAGATAATCACCCAAAAAAGACCATTTTGTTCTAGTGCTAGAATCAAAATTAAAACACGATATTTAAGATGAAGAATTTTACTTTCTGATACCGTTTGTGATGTAAAAATATATTAAGAATAATAAAAGTTATTAAGTGACAATGAAATGTCCCCATGTTACCCGTGTATACCAAATTGGTTCACACCTGTAGAAGTACAAGTACGCAGTTTCTTCACTATGATCTATATGTATTTGTTATGGATCATAGACTCACCACAGAATGCGAAAATTTATTGTGATCATAACCTTCCAATCTACATTTTATTTGTTATGGAGTATAGAGCCACCATATTGATGATTTGCTATAATATCACTGCACACGAAGCTAATGAACATTTTAATGCACTAACGTATGTAACGCGACGTCTGATTGGATAACGTCAAAAATTTGCGACAGTATACCTTGCGATATACTGCCGTAAACCCGACGTCACGTCGCTTCTCATTGGCTGACGTCTAGTTTCCCGTCGCTGCAAGCGTTTGCTGTGGGTGCAAAGTAGCACGCTTTTAAAGGTAAAAAAGATGTGAAAAGTGCATTAGAATGGGGATAACTGTATTGAAAATTGTCATTTTGGGAGGTAAATCGTCGTATAGCGCGTCGCCGTAAAACGAAATTTCTGACCATAAAACCTACGATTCACCTCCCCAAATGCAAACAACTTCATTAATTCCTTTCTAAACTCCCATAAAAGGGACATTGGCAAACAGTCCAGTTCCACCACCCCCCTTTGGACGGATACACGGCTCCAAGTGCGTGCAACTATGATTATGTACCGCTTACACACTTGGGGAACGTCGTTAGGATAATTGAACTGAACTGCACTGAAAGTCCAGTCCAGGTTCTACACTTTTTGCATAAGACAAATAGGTTTTTGTCTTTAAGTGAAATAAAATAATGATAAAAATTAAAAAAACAGAACCCCTCAACCGACAAATGGATTCATTCAGAAAGTCCACGTCTCTTAGATTGATTTACAAGAAATTGAATAAATCCATGTATGCGAGAAAAGAATTCATTTTGATTTCTGTAGTACAATTCAAGTCTGAAATAAGAGATATCCGGATTTTGGAAGATGCATTGGCGAAACCAATGAAGAATAATTCCGTTCATTCGGATTATGGTAAACTTGACATACAGGCAGCTATAACTGTCTGGACAAGTGCTGAAAAACATGTCTGATTTGCATTGTAAATATTGTTGCAGATAAAAACTCGTACTTGAAGGCACGGAACAGCATGGCGTATCTGCCCAGCATGTTTAGCACTGTGCTTTATTTATCAATATTGATAAGCTGTTTAAAACAAATCATACGCGAGACCAAAATTATATAATTGATTTAACCCATTTACGCCTGGTGGACTATTCTGTTCTTATAAATCAGACTGAGTCCATTTATCAATCAAGGGGAGTCTGGATTAGTTTATTTTTATTATATCTAATTTTGTTTAATACCCTTTTCTCTTATGAAAATAGTGTAAACACTGATCAGACGCGGCGTGTTGCGACACAAATAGCTAAGATAAGAACAAAATAAGACAAGAATATCCAAACATGGGAATATACCGGAAATCCTTATTTATAATCCCAGAAATGCTCAGAAATGTAGTGCCATTTAAACGTTCATTAATTTCTCAGTGCTAAGCCATAATTCTCAGAGAACATGAATTATCACTCGACGTCTTCATTAGCATATTGCTTTGATTAAGTCTTTTAACTGTCTTCTCATATTTTATGATAATCCATGCATTTTAGTAACTGAATTTGCATAATAAGGCATCGAATTTTCCTAATTTTTCATAATTACGACAAAATTATAGATAATTTATCTCGGCGATGTACTTTTCTGAACACATTGCTCTGTTAAGTAAATATCAATCTCACATAAAGTCTAGTGTTTCTCATCCTTTGTATTTTTAGAATGCGTTAGATCAACGGAAACGGTTTGATGTGATGTGATGAATTTACCTGCAGTACAGTACATTTCTATATATCTACATTCTAGGTGTATTTACTGAAAAGCCCTAAAGTAAACCATTGAAACGCAACGGATTTTTTTTATATTCCAATAATTAATTCAGCCACACGGCGTCACATGAATTTAAATGCCGTTGAAATAAACTATGGCTCTCTACAATCTGATTGGACGTCAGCGACACCATGACGTCACTGATGCTGTTGAAACACTCGAGTTATTGTTTTACTGCTTCAGTTGTAGCGCTTACATAAGATTTGTAATCAAGGTTTTGACTGATATGAATGTAAACATAAGCAATCTAGTTAATTTTACTGATGTTTATCGTATTTTTAGGGGTTCATACACTCTGAATGTGACCAAGTGTAGCTGACGATTCGATAGAAGGGGTTTAATTTACTTTGCATAAGCAATGTAGTTAATTTTACTGATGTTTATCGAATTGTTCGGGGTTTATTATCTCTGCATGTGACCCAGCGTAGTTTACAATTCGATAGAATGGGTTAAATTTACTTTGCACGTAACACAATGTAGGATACACTTCGATTAACCGCAGAAAAATGAAATTCATTTCTTAGATAAATGGACAGCTATACAGGTGACCACAATGCTAGATCCACATCAGACGTTTTCGCCTTAGAGCGGACAGTAGCTTAAGCTACTAGGGGCTTTAACTAGTTATATACGCGCAGCCTCGCACTCTCTTCTGAGCCAGCTCCAAAAGCAAGTAGATGATCGATAAAAGGTAGGGGATTGCTAACTTATCAATGAGACATTATAGATATTAACATAAAAGCATCAGAAACTATTCTGAAGCAAAGTCGAGAAATCTGTGCAATCCGAAGTCAGAGCTAAAGGAAACACTAGCTGAACCATGATGAGCTTGACCAAAGACAGTTTGATAGTCAGGCCACAACCTCACGTAACAGCTTACTCTGTAGTAGTATATTTAGGAGGGTACCATCATGTGATGCTTACTTCTCGCGAGCGCCTGGTCACACCTCTATTTTGGGATCCATGCTTGTGTTTCTAGAATATTCCGAAATTGTCAATGGTATGGCAATAATTTTTTGATCTAGATCTATATCTGGTCTTCACGTTCATCAAAGATTGTCAGAAGCAGTCTTTATCTTCGTCATTAAAACTCTGATTCAGCTAATACAAAATTAAAATCTTAAAAAGTTCCTTCAAGAGCAGAGAATACATACAGAAGTAGGAACATGGACCAGACTACGTAGTTTCGGCTAATCAAGCCTCGTCAGTGACCCTGGCAATATCTGGTGACGAAACCAGAAATAAAGCATACTGTAATTTCTTAATTTTAATTTGGCAGTCGATTCAAAGACTGGTTAGTTTCAAAAGGATCCAAATAATATAAACGACGATGATCTAGAATAATAGTCTAGATCGATCTCAAATTTTAGATATCTCAGAATCTATCCTCTGATCTCACAGGATGTAAATAAAATATAATCTGCACTATGGATGATGTACGGGGAGACGTTTTACGGCCACCACACGGCACAACACCAGTTGCAAGGCTTTATTTCTACAAATAGAACTTAATATGCTAGTGTCAGATAATATGATGAATTTATTTTAGTTTCATCAATGGAAGTTGGCTTTTAAAATGTTATATAAGTACCCCGCCGCCAAAGTAAAAGTACAACCGAGGTTTCTCGGTTCAATATTCTTTTTTGAATAGTTTGTATGAATGCAAAGATAGCTTTTCCAGACGGTTTACATTTAATTCTAGCAAACAAACAATAAGCCAGTATTAGAAATAAGGCCATGTAATTCAAACTGCTTATACAGTTACAATAATTTGCAAAGAAAAGTCGTTGTTGTTGCTCTAATTCTAATAAAGATGATCCCCAAGGGGATCAAACAAGAACAGTCGTTGTAATAGCAATATTGATAGGACGTGTTTGCTTATAACTGGTTATCAGGTACGGATTTGATATGGAGTGTAAATACTGAATCCACCTAGCGGTCACATGGTCTAAATGACGTCATAATGACGTCAGTTTGACTTTATTACAAGTGATCGAGTGATTTCGACGTCATGTTCCTGCTTGAAAAACGGGAATGTTCTCAAACAATTGTAGAATATACGAGAGGGAGTCAATAAGTAACCAGTCCACTTTATATTGCGGACGCGATAACTTGGAAATGTTATTATTTTGTATTTATTTGTAGTAAATTGTGGAAAGTGTCCCCCATTTGTGTTCTTATTTGTTTTATTACTCATGTGCGTACAATCAAGACGATTAAGATCGAAATTATTAAATAAAAAAGTTGATCTAAATGTTAACTGCTCAGCCATCAAGCGACTTGTTTGTAATTTTGCTAGACTAGTGACATGCATTTAATACCCTACATAGAAGATAGAGTGACAGTTAAACGAACTTTAAAGGATGTATTCACTCGTTCATCCCGCTGAGTAACTCGAATAAACTACCGGAAAAAAAATCTATATATTGGGACAGATAGGACTGCGTCAACAGTGCAGATCCGGATCAAAATGCATTCTGATCAGGATCTACATTGTTTGCCATTCCATCCATTGCATTCTGGGTATTTTTGTCGTCTGCTGAAATTGTCGTCTGCGTCAAAAATCAAGAACATTTTGACAATATTGGTCTAACCAACTCTTGTAGAAATGATGTCTAGGCAGCAAACATTTTGGATCTCAGATCATGCCCCACGTTTGTGGGGCCTGATCTGGATCCAAACTGTTTACCCAGATACCCCTTAAGGGGTATCCCGCATGGAATGGGTTAGGAAAACAAAGCTCAATTTTAAGGATAGTTTCGGTTATTATTTTTGGTGCCCCAAGGTTTAGAAGTTTTATAGTAATGTGCTTTATACTATGCCTTCAGTTTCTAGATATGCATCAAAATAAACTTCAGTGTTGCTACGTTTTCCTTATAGAGCGGTTGAGAGATGCTGATAAGCAAGCCATATAATTCTGTGGCTCAACCTTATTTCACGCATGGGTTTTCTTTCGAATTGTTTAAGGTGAGTGAGTACATCTCCGTGTACCCCACAGGGTATAAACCAATCCGCCAATTTTCGCTTCCTGCAGAGCCTGTCTATCATATTTGGCTTCCGGCAGACTGTCCGCGATCTCTTGCTTTCTGCAGGGACTATTGTCCTCGAAAAAAGGCTACAACCGAGACTGTCCATGTGACTCTGCTTCCTGCCGAGAGCCTCGGCAGGAAGCAGAATCACGCGGACAGTCTCTGCAGGAAGCCATCTATCCTGTACAGATGTCTCAGCAGGAAGCAAGAGATCGCAGACAGTCTCGGCGGAAGCCAAAAATGACGGACAGTCTCTGCAGGGAGCGAAATCGGCGGACTGGTTTTAACCCTGTGTACCCATTAACCTCTTAAAACTTAATAAGGTCATGACTAGCTGCATAACTTTATAAAGTAATGTTGCTCTGTCACATTATAGAAATGTAAATTAGTAACTTGAAAAAAGAAACTTTTATGAAACAATTAAGAGTATAACAAGTGTAACTGCTTAAAATTATTGAAAAACTGAGGAATTTCAATTACACAATTTTGTTTTAGTGTTATGCACGTAAAAACATAGTTCAGTACAAGAAAGGCTCAGTCATCTCTTCGAATCGGAGATGAGGCAGACAGACAGACTCGCTGCCAAGAGTCTGCAACTATGGATTTGATACCTTGAATCTCCTGGGGAACATCCATATGAGAATTAGACCGTAAAAGCTTAGTTCGGAAGTCACAGATAACCTAACAGACAGTGTATTACTGGGAATAATTATGTATTCTCTGCGATATATATACACTGCTCAAATTATTTAAAGGAGCACCTACTATTTTTCCATAGATGATTGTGCAACGCATCTTTACTTTGAGGTCATTTACTTTCGATCAACAAAGACACGGAATTTCCATTTATTTTGCCAACTTTCAAAGAGGGTCGATGTTACTGATAGCACAAGTTTTGATTCAATATTTGTCCTGCCCATGTCCATGGAAAGATTTTTGTAAAATTGGAATTTTGGTAAAAGTTTGTAAATTTTCAGAACAGGTGAAAAGTCCGAAAATTTCAACCAAAGTCAAACGTTCATTTTGTCTATGAAACTAGATGTCTTATAAGGAGGCCCGTTGGAAAGGATCACTTTGAATTGAAGCTCATGGGAGTTTATAGACGTCCAGCAAAATGCCTCAATTTCAGAAATTTCGAAAATTGTAAAATTTGTTCCATAGAAATGAGCAGGACATCATTTGTACTGAAATTCTTGTTGTCTTAAACTTCGATCCTTCTTCAAAAAGCTGCAAAAGGATAGAAATTCTTGCTCACTGGCGGTCAGATTTATGGGCAGTTGAACTAGGTATATGTTGTAGTAATGTCAATGGGAAAATAGTTGTTGCTCCTTTAAATATTTTGAGCAGTGTATTTTTACCGCATTTACCAGGATTCGATTATTTTCTTTCATGTGCTAGATGCTTTAAAAATTATCTGTTTTCCTTTGGCTTGTGTCAAGTGTTTGTTTGTCACACAATACCGTTCAGTTTTTGATTATTGTCATCAAGTTTCCGAGGTACACAAGCCATTCTGATCGGGCCTTGTTTTTCTTCCTTTTTTTTCTTCTTCTTCTTCTTCTTCTTCTTCTTCTTCTTCTTCTTCTATTTTTGTCTTAATTCTTCTTCTTCTTCTTTTTTTGTTTTAATCAATCTGCAAATAACCAAATAACCAAATTATAGACATGTACGTAATACTATATACCAAACATCGCTTGTTTCACAATCTAAATCAGTAACAATTAATTCCTGTAAAAAAGTTTAATCTTCTATCTAGCATCAGAATTTGTTAGCCGAACGCACACCTGACACAATGCTGAAAATAAGCCCCGACACGAGAAAATCAACAAAGAGGTTGTGCACCCAGCGCAGACTCAGATCGGCCGGTGCATCTGCCCAGTCCGATCAGACTCTTCGCAAAGCGCTTGAAGGGTAGCTAAGGGTCTATGCTAGCTCCATGCGGACAGCGAAGACTCTGATCAGACCTGGGCGGATGCCCAGGCTGATCTGTGAGTCTGCGCTGGGCGCACAACTACTTTGTTGGTTTTTTCGTGTCGCGGCTCAAATCATATTTACGCCTACAGGACTACTTTTAATATTTTGAATATGATTCTCTGTCTAGCCGAAGACACAGAAAAACATATGTTTCGGTAATTGAATAATATGAAGCACGGAAAGGTCTGTGTCTGGAAAGGTTGTCCACTTTTTCCTAACCTGACATGCTTGTCGTAAGGGACTAACAATGGAAAATGGCACGATAGCTATTAAGCAACCTAAGGCCGGTAGCAGAAAAAAGCAACTATGCCTATATGCTACTTGGGTAGTGGTTGTTTATATGATGATGAAAGCAGCTTAGACTATACATGCCTTAAAACTGCAATTTTTAAAGCTCAAACAAGGGTATAATACACTTTTCGACATTCAGCTGATAATATTTCATTTAAAAACTCATTTGCTCAGTAATTCTGTGACCAGGAAATGCGCTGATAATCGTCAGATTCCGTTCGATCACTGATTTGTAAGAGATCGTACTCATGTTTTTCACAGATTGTTTAAAACACGGACAGACTTGGGATTCCAGGCGGTGCATCTTATAGTTTGGACCGCTGAGCCGGGGAACATTGCTATGAGAATTTGACAAAAATAAATAAATCAACCTAGGGTTTGTCTGATAAGTAATCGAGCGGCGCTGTTACTTTTAACTGTAAAATCACTGTCACCGTAATAAGATGTGACCTGCAAACCTAACTCTTGCAAAGTTAACTAAAATGTACAAATCAACTGATGGTAATGTGCACAACCCGTGGTGAATGTAGAATAATCAGTTTCTGGTGCCAGAAGGAATGTATGGAAATGAAATTGGTCGTTTCTTGTAGAATGATGCATATTTTTATCAAACTACACCATGTGGTTAAGAGTTATGAGCAATTTCACTCACTGACTACAGCGGAAGGACAAACAGACTGATGGACTTGCACAGCGATTAAAGTGCACACCTGTGGGTCGTGCAATACTGTTTAGACTTTCGTCACCGTTTTGCATGCCGGTGGCTGGACAATGTTTAAATACATAAGTATACAAAATTTGAACCATATATACCAAGGGGTTCAAGAGTTATGAGCATTTTCACTACTTGACCGTAAATTTTCAAATTGTGCTCAGCAAAGCCTCGTCCATCAACAAGAGGGCCATGGTGGCCCTGAATCGCTCACCTGAGCATTACTCAGTCCACTGGCTCTGGTGAAGATTTATAAGAGTTTTTACCATACATGGGAATGGTGGCCACCTTGATCATGTGACAAAGACCATTTGAAGAACTTTCAATCCTTTGACCCATGTGCAGGCTCCATATGAAATTTGAGTTTAGTCTGCCCAGTGGTTTCAGAGATGTTTGAAAATGTTTATGGATGGATGACAGAGGCAGCTTACACAAATGCTATAAGGCTCAGGTGAGCTGAAAATGGCAGAGTCACTTCTCTGAAAAGTTCACGTTCATGTTGAGTTCCTTTGATGGATTTGAACTAGACTAAATTAGGCAAACAGAGATGATAAAATGGTAGCATCATTATCTCACTGTGGTGAAACTAATGTATTCCAAGGAGTTAACTTGATTTAGATTTGATCTAGTGACCTAGCTTTTGACCCGGCATGACCCAGTTTCAAACTTGACCTAGCTTTTATGGAGATAAACATTCTGACAAAGTTTCATGAAGATTGGATCAAAACTGTGCCCTCTAGGGTGTGCACAAAGTTTTTCTAAGATTTGAACTAGTGACCTAGTTTTTGACCTGACATGACCCAGTTTCAAACTTGGCCTGGATATTGTGAGGATAAACATTCTGACAAAGGTTCATGAAGATTGGATCAAAAATGTGCCCTCTAGAGTGTACACAAGGTCGTTCTTATATCTGACCTAGTGACGTAGTTTTGGACCCGACATGATCTACTTTCAAACTTGGCCTGAATATTGTGATGATAAATGTTCTGACAAAGTTTCAAAAGGATTGGATCAAAACTGTGTCCTCTAGAGCGTGCACAAGGTTTTTCTAAGATCTGACCTAGTTTTAGACCCGACATGACCCAGTTTCAAACTTGGCCTAGATATTGTGAGGATAAACATTCTGACAAATTTTTATAAGGTTTGGATCAAAACTGTGACCTCTACAGCGTACACACGGTTTTCCTAATATTTGACCTAGTTTTTGACCGGACATGACCCAGTTTCAAACTTGGCCTGGATATTATAAGAATAAACATTCTGACAAAGTTTCATTGACATTGGATCAAAACTGCCCTCTAGAACGTATACAAGGTTGTTCTTTTATTTGGCTTAGTGACCTAGTTTTTGACCCGACACCACCCAGTTTCAAAATTTACCTAGATTTCATAAAGATAAACATTCTGACAGAGTTTCATGAAGATTGGATCAAAACTGTGCCCTCTAGGGTGTACACAAAGTTTTTTCTAAGATTCGACCTAGTGACCTAGTTTTAAACCCGATGTGACTCAGTTTCATAGGGGGCTTAGATATATGGACGATAAACATTTTGACATAGTTTCATGAAGATTGGGTCAAAACTATGCCTTCAAATGTGTACACAAGGCTTTTCTAAGATTTGACCTAGTTTTCAACACGCCATGACCCAGTTTCAAACTTGTCCTACATATTATGAGGATGAACATTCTGACATAGTTTCATGAACTTTGGATCAAAACTGTGCCTTCCAGAGCGTACACAAGGTTTTTCTAAGATTTGATCTAGTGACCCAGTTTTTAACCCGACATGACCCAGTTATAAACTAGGTCTAGAGTTTATGGAGATAAACATTCTGACAAAGTTTCATAAAGATTGGGTCAAAACTGTGTCCTCTAGAGCATACACAAGGTTTCTCTATGATTTGACCTAGTGACCTAGTTTTTGACCCGACATAACTCAGTTTCAAACTTGTCCTACATATAATGAGGATAAACATTCTGACAAAGTTTCATGAATTTTGGATCAAAACTGTGCCTTCTAGAGTGCACACAAGGTTTTTCTAAACTTTGACCTAGTGACCTAGTTTATGACCCAACATGACCCAGTTTTTAACTTCGCCTAGAGTTTATGGAGATAAACATTCTGACGTTGTTTTGTATAGATTGGATCAAAACTGTGTCCTCTACAATGTACATTAGGTTTTTCTATGATTTGACCTAGTGACCTAGTTTTTGACCCATCATGACCCAGTTTCAAATTTATTCTAGATATTATAAGGATAAACATTCTGACAAAGTTTCATGAACTTTGGATCAAAACTGTGTCTTCTACAGTGTACACAAGGTTTTTCTATGATTTGACCTAGTGACCTAGTTTTTGGCCCGACATAACCCAGTTTCTAATTTGTTCTACATATAATGAGGATAAACATTCTGACAAAGTTTCACGAATTTTGGATCAAAACTGTGCCTTCTAGAGGGTACACAAGGTTTTTCAAAGATTTGACCTAGTGACCTAGTTTTTGAACCAACATGACCCAGTTTTGAACTTAGCCTAGAGTTTATGGAGATAAACATTCTGACAATGTTTCATATAGATTGGATCAAAACTGTGCCTTCTACAGTGTACACAAAGTTTTTCTAAGATTTGACCTAGTGACCTAGTTTTTGACCCGACATAACCCAGTTTCAAACTTGGCCTAGATTTAATAAAGACTATCGTTCTGACAAAGTTTCATGAACTTTGGCTCAAAACTGTGTCTTCTACAGTGTACACAAGGTTTTTCTATGATTTGACCTAGTGACCTAGATTTTGACCCGACATGAACCAGTTTCAAACTTGGCCTTGAGTTTACGAAGATAAACATTCTGACAAAGTTTCATAAAGATTGGATCATAACTATGTCCTCTGGAGCGTACACAAGGTTTTTCAATGATTTGACCTAGTGACCTAGTTTTAGACCCGACGTGACCTAGGTTTGAACTTGTCCTAGATATTATGAGGTTTCATGAACTTTGGATGAAAACTGTGCCCTCTAGAGCGTACACAAGGTATTTCTAAGATTTGACCTAGTGACCTAGTTTTTGACCCGACATGACCCAGTTTCGAACTTGGCCTAGATTATAAAGACTAACATTCTGACAAAGTTTCATAAAGATTGGATCAAAAATATGTGCTCTAGAGCGTACACAATGTTTTTCTATGATTTGACCTAGTGACCTAGTTTTAGACCCGACGTGACCCAGTTTTGAAATTATCTTAGATATTATGAGGATAAACATTCTGACAAAGTTTCATGAACTTTGGATGAACACTGTGCCCTCTAGAGCGTACACAAGGTATTTCTAAGATTTGACCTAGTGACCTAGTTTTTGACCCGACATGACCCAGTTTCGAACTTTGCCTAGATTTTATAAAGACTAACGTTCTGACAAAGTTTCATAAAGATTGGATCAAAACTGTGCCCGCTAGAGTGTACACAAGCAAAAGTTGACGGACGGACGTCCGGACGTACGACGGACGACGGACATCAGGGTATCCCAAAAGCTCACCCTGAGCACTTCGTGCTCAGATGAGCTAAAAAAGACGGTTATGCATGCGGGTCATTAGATAATGTTGACGTGTATAAATATGCAAAATGTTATCAAAATATAGAATGCGGTTCAAGAGTTATAAGCGTTTTCGCTAACTTTTAACGGGCGGACAGACTCACAAAGTGATTATAGTGCAAACCTGCGGGTTGTACAATATATGAACGATATGTTCCAAGGTAGGGGTTGAAAACTTAAAATAATAGTAGCTATCTCATCTGGTAAAAAAATAGAAAAAAATATTGAGCAAATGCGTTTTTAAATGTGATATTATGAGCTGAATGTTTTAAAATTGCGACGTCACACTTGAGCCATGAATAAGGGGATAATTGTATTCAAAATTGCCATTTGGGGAGGTAAATCGGCGGTTTTATGGTCGGAAATTTCGTTTTACGGCTATTTGCGAACGTAAAACCGACGATTTTATTCCCCAAATGGCAATTTTCAATATAGTTATCCCCATTCTAATGCATTTTTTCATATTTTCACCTTTCAAAGTGTACTTCTTTGCACCCATTGCAAGCGCTTTCAGCAGCGTAAAACCAAACTTCAGCGAATGAGAAACAGCGTTTTATAATGGCGTCGGGTTTCCGACAATATATCGCAGGATTTACTGTCGCAAATTTTTGACGTTATCCAATCAGACGTCGCGTTACATACGTAAGTGCATTAGAATTGTTGTTCAGTTGTTACCACCAGTAATAAATGAAGCTAGGCTTACTAACTGTAAAATGCCAAATGTCACTTATAAATTCTCACGATAAAGAGAATTAATCAAAAACTATTTTCTCTCCCCCCCCCCTCCCCCCCCCCCCCCCCCCCCACAACGTATGGGATAAAGAGGATCTTACACGTGTGGTCATCGTGTAAGATTTTCTCATATGACCCTTTAAAAAAGGGATTTTAATGCTTTCAAACTTAACATTATTTCAATAAGAAAACGCATTGTTGATATGGACGTTATCGATGACGTTACTTGTCAGTACGCGCCAAAGTGTTATTTCACGTGTGGTTATACACCTTTCCTATAAATCGATAAAGTCGCGCACGAGTTATCTACCCAAGTAGACTGTGACGTCATCTATAGGAACATCCCATATAATTCAGTACGACTGCAAGCACACACAACATGCACAAAGCAGACGTTTTGTAAATGTGAGCTACAAAAATACATTGAAAGACCACATTAAAGTATAATTGCCCCGTTGTCATGTGAAATTTTTTATTCATATATATATTTTTATTTTAATATCACAATGAGAATCCCGACAAGTCGCTCATGATTTTCATGACCTCGTGTTTTAACACCCCGGAAATACATTCATGTTTTTTCAATACTAAAGAGCTACATTTCGTATAAATAAGTTTCATAAATCTGAAAAGTTCTTTCCATTTTTCCGACAGGAAAAACGTCAGCATTCAGGTAGTAACTACGTATTATTACCGGACAGATTATAGCGCTGATATTTATGGTTTCTTGTGCGATACACCGATCTAAAAGCATCAGCATCCAGACAGTTTTGCGTAAGTTTGAACCCGCTGTTGAATTTATATTATTTTTTCCATCTCTTACTTATCTTCAGTATTATTTATTTGATTGTTTCGATTTCACGGTAGGGTGTGACACGTGTCTAGGTAATACACAATCATAGGTGTTTGTTTATTGGGGCAATGCGCGCGATTCGGTGATTACACAAACGAATTCCATGTCAGCACACTTTGTTGTCATTTTTAGCGTGTGTCTGCTTTTTAATCAGCTAATCATTCGTTTAGTATATTTTGTAATAACGGTCTGAACATCTTCCGCGATTTTCTTTCTTTTCCTTATGTTTTGGAAGCTGTACTGGTGATACATGCTCTTGATGACGGTAATTTTGGGCCGAAATTTTAGTCGGAAATCTTTTATTTTTATGTCAAATTCCCATATGCTATAAGTTATAAAGCTTATTTTCCGACAAAGAAAGAGCTAAATATAGTTGGAACAAAAAAATTGTCTTAATTTTAACAGTTGAATGTTAGTTTTGAATATACGGAAAACCGGCATTTATTTGGTTACACAATGAAAACACTAGCCTATCCTATAGATGACGTCATAGGCGTTGCAAGGGACAAAACTCGAACAGACTCTGAATTATAGGAAAGGTGTATACGATTATTATGACACGATAATATCCACTGAATACTAGCGGCGTCATATGAGAAGGGAAATTCAGTAATATCTCCAAATACATGTGATTATCTCGGACGTTTATGTAATACTGTATTACAAACATTTATGCAGCGGTTCGTCCTGGACTCAGTCCGGTCGACTTTCGATCATTATGCTACTCAGAAATTCTTCCACTGTAGGGCACCAGGTATCAGATTTTCCTCAGCTGACTGTACAAATCGGAGTTGTCTGTCGAAGTATTCGGTAAAACACGTACTTGTCTAACTTAATTGTTTCTATAAAGTTTTACGTAATGGGAATCTGGCGTATGAAGATAAAGCTACTCCTCTAAATTAAACTAATTTATATGCAAGTGCCAGACAAGAGTTCTCAAATACGATAATTGAAAAACGCTTAGTATTCATTGACTTAGTTAAACATTTCATCAAGTGATACTATTTAGGGTATAGTCGGGTAAATTCGGACAGCGGGTAAATTCGGAAAGTGATACTGATTCCTTTATATGTCAGTTGTCTGGCATAAAAACAAGATTAACTGGGCAAACAGTGAAAATCCTGATGAGAAGGCTCAATATGAGCCGTCTCATCTGGATTTTCACTGTTTGCAATGGTATGTCCGAATTTACCAGTTGTCCGAAGTTACCTGACTTGACCCTATAAAGCTTATGGATACACTTTCAGTGGACGTAACTCTGCAATTTTCATGGTTGTATCCCTTCTTAATTGGCATCTACTCTGAAAAGAAATAACTTGCTCCTCTAGAAGCAAATTCATTTTTATAGTTAACCGCATTTTGTAAGAGTTTTGTCTTCCAGTGATGGAAACAGGAAGTCACAAATGAGCCGCACAACGACAAAATCAACAAAGTGGCATGTGCGCCACTCGAAGACGCAGATCAGACTGGGCATCCACCCAGTCTGTTAAAAGTTTGCTGCGCGCTTAATGGGTAGCTAAGAGTCTAAGCTAGCTCCATGCAGACAGTGAAGACTCTGGTCAGACTGGGCGGATACCCAGGCTGATTTGAATCTTCACTGGGCGCACATGCCTTTTTGTTGGTTTTATCATGTCCCGGATCAAAGTGACGGGGAAAAACATGGAGGTAATATAGTCTGAAGAAAGATTGTCTGGAAGCAAGGTTCACATCAAAGAAACGAAAATAGCAGACTCGATTAATTAATAGAATCTGTTCATATTCAACAATAAAATGTAGCTACACTGCCCACGCGTATTATGCTTTTTCATGTTAGTTTAATGGGTTTAAGATACTTTGAAATTCCATCTATCTTGAGTTTAAGACGCTTTGAAATTTTGTCATTTGTAATGATCTGGCAACCAATTTGTCCTTGAATTGTTCAAGGTTGGCTTAAAGGACTAATCTGTTAACCAGAACATGTCATTCGTTATCCTTTGATTTATGTAAGATGCGGAAATTGCCTTTGAGAATGCATATCAATGTCAGAGAGATAGATTAATGACAAACTTGCATCGATAGATCAAAGTATGAGATCTATTTCATGCTTTAACTCGGCTAATCAATGCTAAATACATGTAATGGGTAGAAGTAACCAACGATTCATAGAAGCTAAACTGTATGCTTTTGCTTCCTGGATATGTTTTTCTGTGCAAACGAATCGCATGAAGTAAATCTGTACTCAGTTAGCATGTCTTGTAAACGCGGAATTCTTTTCCCACAAGAAAATTAGAAACTAAATCTACTGCATATACAGTTAGCCAAATATATTACATTCTTAACGAAGACATACAAGGATTTCTTGTCAATATAAATATGCTATTTCCCAGTCCTCTACGAGGATTTATTTCCTCTAGGGAAATAAATCCTTGTAGATTGATCACCTTCCCGATAACATTTAGAGATTAGTTTTTAATGTACGACCGGGTACCGGCTTTTAGAACTACTTTCCAAAGCCCTTTCTTTCCACGGCAGTTGTAGCTATACCACAGCGCTGCAGTTGCCTTTTATGATCTTTAGAAAACAACAGACGCTAAACAAACCTATAACTAACTTTGCTGTGTATTTATGGCGTGTGGACAGGTATGATTTTACGAAAATGCCATTTTATGTTGAAATGCATTGCCCTTTACGATACACGCTCCGCAATGCGCAATAAGAAACGTATCATCCAGTTCATAACAGACTTTCATCGTGCGAGCCTTGGATCGTCGGGACCAGTAGCCGTACAGACAATGATTGTAAAGGCATGGTGCTGGTTCCATTGGACAGTAGATTATTCTTATTGTAACTAACATTGTCCCGTTCAAAAAATAAAACGGCGGTCAAAGCAATTCAGTATTTATGTATCATTTCGCGCTATTGTGCACAGGCTCTCGGAAGGACACTTGAAACCATAAATACAGATGGAAATATTCTTTAAATGTAAGGAATACGAATTTAATATAAAGTTTATTGAATCGTCCCATCTAAGATATGGGATTTATAAACCTCCTTCTGTTTATAAATCCCGTATCTTAGATGTGACGATTAATAAACTCTAGATAAAATGCAGTTTGACTCATATGTACGAGGGTCATCCAAAAAGTGCTGACACCGGCTAGACGAGCAGTTCTTGTCTCACACAAAAATCAGAAATTAAAGCTACTGCAAATACAATTAGCCAAATATAAAATGCAGTTTGACTCATATTTATATAAACCATATCAGTGCAAACTTTCAGCTTCGGAAAAGATAAAATGGTGGAATTATCATAAACCTCCTGAAAACGGCCAAACCGAAACTTCGGTTTGGCCACTTTCAGGAGTTTTGTGATAACTCCAGCAGTTCTTTTATTTCAAAGTAAAATCTCATACTCATACATTATTTATACGCAAAAAGGGTCGAGTAGCACTGTTATGCTTTGGTCAACGTATTGCAGAATGTTTAATGTCTTTGAAGGAATGTACTTGCACACGTTTACAATGCATGCTTAGGTCATGTGAGAGCAGCAAATACATGTTGTAGAGACCGATCAAAGCAAATAGGCTAATAGGTAGGTTCAATCCAACACCTACAAACATCCCATATTGTGTTGCTAAATGAGAGACAGTCCTACATACTAATTAGGTTGCTAGTGTACCGTAAGAATTCAAAGTTTTGAGTTGAAAAGGTCTGAGCAAACAGTGCAGATCCAAATCAGGCTTTTAGGGCGGTTGGTTGTTTGGGTTTAACGGCCCTTTGAGACAATATTTCAGTCTATCGAGCTGTCTCCGAAAGAGTCGAAGAAGAAAAGAGAAGTGATAGACGAGAGAAAAAAATATCCAAACAACTCCCACCCGCACCTACTGCATGCACAGTGGGCCCTTGCCTTATTATAATCTAAATAAGTAGGACGTCCCGGCATTGAAATTTCCCAGATCAGGCAAACAGATGAGGTGGCTCATGCTGATCAATCGTATCACTCAAGATTACTTGGCAAGAAATTTTGTCACCACAGCATGCGATGTCCATTCTACAGAAGTTTATGCAGATTACCAATCTAAATGCAGTTGGATTCTATGGGCCATAGTTTGGTAGGGTTTTTTTTTAGTGCACATGTATGAACACACTAATGTAGTCCATGAAATTAGGTTCCATAGGTCGTGATGACCATATGTTCCATAGGTCGTGATGACCATATTTTTTTTAAATCCAATGCAATTTAAAGCTTTCTATAGAACCCACAACGTGGGTTACGCACTTCCAAAACCCAGTTTAAGCCTCCCTATCCTCATTCCCAGCAATTTACTATGACCTTTACAAGGTGATGCTTTTGTTGTGGTTTAATATTAGTGTCATTTTTTGTCGACTTTCTATTGGTCTTTGGCTCTTTGTTCAATTTTTTAGAGAAAGAGCTGGGCCCAGTTGTTCAAAGCAACGTTAGCCTAACGAGCTCGTTAAGAGGTAAACTCTTGTTAAGTGTTTTACAGCTTTATAACCAAACACACTGAAGGATATTTTTGTTGAAAAAATGTGAGAAGCTTCTCACATTTTATCAACAGAAAATTTTGGCGTAATTGAGATATTAATATTTGAAATTTTAACGAAATATTAAGAGCCATTCTCTGTAACCACTTAAAAAGACGCGCCACGCATAGTCATCGATTTTGCCCAAACTTTCCTTATTTACTTATTGTGACACCAAAGCAAGAAAACCATGTCGATTTCATTCCTACATGTGCCCGTTGCCATGGCAACGGCTGTTGAATATTTTGTCAGAAATTGAGGTAAAAATTGTACTAAAATAGATATATTTCTAGCAAATTTATGTATTAGAAAAAGAATGACATACTCTGAATGCTTCTCATATGTAAATGTCTTGTTCACCTTGAGTCGACACCAAAACTTTGAATTGTATTTGGAATTCTTGTAATGTCATCAGGCTTGGTCAAAGTGGGTGGGGGTAGCGCTATATTGCGAAAGGCTATTTTAAGGCAGTTTTAAGGTTATTTGTAGAATTCTTGCAGCCATACCGGCATATGTGTGCAGCTTCATCTAACAAAGCAACATTCCAAAAATAAGTTTCTGGAAAAACATGCCTGGGAAAGTATACTTCCTGAAGCGTTACCATAGCAACAATAAGTTGACCGTCGCAAAATTCCAAAATGTAGGGTAATAATACTTATAATGTCAAATCATCATATCTTATAAATATATGTGTTCCTAAATTTTAAAAAACACTTAATAGTAAATTGGTCTTTTATAAAATATCAACATATTGCTAGTTTCTCTGTTCAAGGTCAAGGTCAAGGTCACAGAAGCACGAAAAGATGGCTAAAATGTTTTTTTTTTCCTTATAATTTTGTGTTCTCTAGCAACAAAATATTGCAGCATTGACTTTGTACTTGGAGTTTATTTAGTGAATGACAACAACTTTCAAATACACATATAGCTGGCTTTCTCCAGTAACAGCCAAGGTCAAGGTCAAGGTCAGAAATACAAGAAAAATGCTAAAAAATGCACATTTGTGATTTTTTTTTTTCCTGTACCAACAGTAAATTTATATAATGTCTTTCTACTTGGCCTTTATTTAGTATATATCAATAGCTTTCCAATGCACATATAGCTTGTTTTCTCCAGTAGCCTCCAAGGTCAAGGTCAAGGTCACAAAAACAAGAAAAATGCTAAAAATGCACATTTTGTTCATATTTTATGTTCTGTATCAACAGTAGATACAGAAAATGTATTTGTACTTGGTCTTTATCTAATATATTTCAATCATTTTGTAAAGCATATATAGCTTGTTTCCTACAGTAGCTTCCAAGGTCAAGGTCAAGGTAACAAACACAAGAAAAATGCTAAAATGCACATTTTTCTCACTTTTTATGTTCTATATCAACACTAAATAGAGCAAACATCTTTGGACTTGGCCTTTATTTAATATATTATTATAGCTTTCAAATGCACATATAGTTTGTTTCCCATTAACCTACAATGTCAAGGCCAAGGTCACAAAAACGAGAAAAATGCTAAAATACACCTTTCAATCATATTTTGTGTTCCATATCAACAGTAAATACAGAATGTGTATTTATACTTTGTCTTTATTTGGAATATTACAATAGCTTTCAAATACATGTACAGTTCGTTTCCTCCAGAAACTTCCAAGGTCAAGGTCAAGGTCATAAAAACAAGAGAAATGCTAAAAATGCACCTTTTGTTAATATTTTGTTCTTCGGTATCAAAATTAAATGTAGAAAATGTATTTGTGATTGGTCTTTATTTAGTATACATCTCCTCTTAAACGACAACGCTCATTCTTACCAAATTTAATATCTAGCATCTATAGGCAGGAGAAACCAATAAAACTGTTTTTCATCAAAATCGCTTCAGAACTGTGGTTGCTATGGCAACTTACAGTTTCCATTGACTTGTATGGGAAAAATTGAAAATTTGCATTTATTGCTATTTCTCTGAAGATGATTTGACAAATCTTTTACGGAAATGTTCCTTGAGTAGCTCTCTATCAATAACATGAAATTTATGTTGATTGCAAATTTGGCTGGTTGCCATGGCAACCGAATGGTTAAAAATGGAAAAAAAATATTCAAACATCATCCCTTCAAAAACTATGCAAGCAATAAGGCTGAAACTTCACAGAAAGGGTCTTGGTACTTCCCTCTATAAAAGTACGGTTTTTCTTGGCAATTGCCTCAGCAGTTTGCTTGCTATGACAGCTTAAAATTGCCATTGACATATAATGTGAAAATAGTAAATTGGCATTTATTGCTATGTCACTGCAGGTATTTTGACAAATTTTATAGAAATGTTCCCAGAGTAGTCCTCAACCACCCTCATTCAATTTATGCAAATTGCACTATTTGGCTGATTGCCATTGCAACCAAATGGTTAAAAATAGAAAAGATATTAAATATCATTTTTGCAGGAACTGTGTGGCCAATAAAACTCAAACTTTACAGAAAAGATCTTAGTACTAGCCTCTATAGAATTAGTGTTTTTCATGGGAATTGCTCTAGCAGTTAGATTGCTATGGCAACTTATAGTTTCCATTGACTTATAATGGGAAAAATGGAAATTGGCAATTTTTTGCTACCTCATTACAGTTATTTGGGTTTTTTTCTATAGAAATGTTTCTTGAGTAGTTCCCTATGATTCATGTTAATTTTGTCCAAATCACTGAACTCGATTCCTTGCCATGGCAACATTAAGGAAAAAAATTTGAAACAATATTCAAAAATCTTTCCCACAAAAACCATATAGGGGGATGAATGTGATTCTCTGTATACATGTTTATGACATTAGCCACTACATATATTGTTCTTTTTTATTGTTGCTCACGTGGTTTCATTGCTATGGCATTTTAAAGTTTCTATAGACTTGTATTGGGAAAAGTGCAAATTGGCATTTATTTCTGTGTTACTGCAATATTTAGGCATTAAGTTTTACAAACATGTTTTTTTTTATTGTAACTTCATCAATTTTGCTAATATCAACTAGGACAAGCATAACAACTCAGTCAAAGTTGAAATTAGGCTATATTGTACAATTTACCCTTCTGTTACTTACCCCTGAGTGCTGAGGGTGAATGGACTCACGTGAGCTACAGAACCAATGGTCCTCTGGTTAGATCACCTGAGCCAGAGGCTCCAGGGAAGATTATAGTATAGGTGGGATTCGTTGTCCATCGTACGTCTGTCGTCCGTCCACAGTTTCAAATGACTTCTCCTCAGAAACCCTTGGCCGATTGTAACCAAATTACATATGCAGGCTCCATGAGTCTAAGGAACAATAATTTGTTCAAACATCCTGGTCACATGACCAACATAGCCACCACGCCCATATATGATAAAAACCCTTAAAAATCTTCACCAGAACCAATAGGCAGATGGCCTTGGAACTTGGTATGGAGCATCGCGTAAGCGAGTACTACCAAGATTGTTTAACTTATGACCTTGGGCTGATTTTTGACTGTTTTTTACGGTAAGGTCAAATTTGCTTCCTTGTGCTTTATATGGAAAAATGCTAGAACATAAGATATCTTAGAAACCGTTGAAGATTTTGGGCTAAAAATTGGTGTGTACAGCCATCTTTCTGAGTATATGAAGATTTATGAGTACGAGAGATCAAGGTCATTCTTTCTCTCATGTTTCAACAATTTTAAACATCTCCTAAAAAGCCACTGGGCCAATTGTAACCTAATTTCACATAGAGTCTCCAGGGGTTGATGGATAAAAAATTTGTTCAAACGGTCCAGGTCACATGACCAACATGGCCGCCACACCCATATATGCTAAAAGCTTCAAAAATCTTCTGCAGAACCAATAGACCAATGGCCTTGAAATTTGGTATGTAGCATAAAGTACTCAAGTACTACCAAGATTGTTCAAATGATGATCTTCGGTTGACCTTGACCTTTCTTATGGCAAGGTCAAATATGTGGAAATGCTAGAACATAAGGTTTCATGGTAAGTTTTGAAGATTTTGGCCTAAAAATTGGAAAATACAGTCATTTTAATGAGTACATGAAAATTTATGAGTACAAAAAGTCAAGGTCATTCCTTGACCTTTGACCCAGTCACTCTGGTCTCTTATATTTTGACATTTTCAAACATCATCTCAAAACCCACTGGACCAATTGTATCTAAAACTCATTTGTGAGCCTCCAGGGCTTGAGAGAACAAAAAATTGTTCAAACGATCCAGGTCACATAATCAACATGGCCACCATGCCCATAAATGGCAAAGATCTTTAAAGAAAATCTTCGTAAGAAGCAATTGACCAATGACCTTCAAACTTGATAAGTAGCATCGGGTACTCAAGTTCTTCAAAGGTTGTTCAAATTATGACCTTTAATTGACCTTGTCCTTTTCTACAGTAAGTTCAAATATGGGAAAATGTAGAACATAGATTTTATGGGAAATTTTGAAGATTTTCGCCCAAAAGTTGGTATATACACTAATCTTAATGAGGGCCTGAAGAATTATGCGTACAAGAGGTCAATGTCAGTTTTTTACTTTTGACTCAGGTCTCTAATATTTTGACATTTTCAAACATTACCTCAAAAGCCAAATTTCAACCAATTTTCATAAAGAGTCTCCAGGGGTTGAGGGAATGAAAATTTGTTCAAACGGTCCAGGTCACATGATGAACAGGGCCGCCATACCCATTTATCATATAAAACTTTAATACTTTTTTTCTGAAGAACCAATAGACCGATGGCCTTGAAACTTGGTAAGTCGCATGGAGTACTGGAGTATTATCAATAATGTTCAAATAATGACCTTTGGTTTACCTTGACCTTTTCTGCGGCATAGTCAAATATGGGAAAATGGTAGAACATAAGATTTCATGGAAAGTTTTGAAGATTTTGGCCTAAAAATGGTATATATATGCTGTCTTAATGAGTACATGGAGATTTATGAGTCATGGTCATTCTTTGACTTTTGACCCAAGACTCATATTTTGACAATTTCAGACATAAGTAAGAGCCACTTGGCCAATTGCTTAGGTGAGCGATTCAGGGCCTCATGGCCTCTTGTTTCTGTGTCCTTGATCCCACCCTTTGGGGCCACTGAAAGAAAGTTGTTTGTTTGAAAGATTTTGTAATATACTAAATAAACACCATCTACAAAGACATGGCTGCAATGTATTGTTGATATAGAACACAAATACCGAAATTTTGTGCATTTTAGCATTTTCGCTTGTTTTTTTGTGACCTTGACCTAGGAGTTTATTGAAGGAAACTAGCTGTATGTGTATTTAAAAGCTATTGTTATATAGTAGATAAAGACTAGGTACAAAGACATTTCTGCAATATATTTTGATACAGAACATAAAAAATGAGAAAAATATGCACTTTTAGCATTTTTTCCTTCTTTCTCTGACCTTGACCTTGACATTGACCTTAAAGGCTACTGAAGAAAAGTTGTTTGTCTGAAAGCCTTTGTAACTTATTAAATGTATGCCAACTGCAAAGGCACTGTTGCAGTATATTGTTGATATATGACACAAAAGTTTGCAAATATGTGCATTTTTAGCTTTTTTTCTTGTTTTATGACCTTCGCCTTGACCTTGGAGGTTCCTTAATGAAACAAGCTATATGTGTATTTGAAAGCTATTGTTATTTGTTAGATAAAGACCAGGTACAAAGACATTGCTGCAATATATTGTTGATACAGAACATAAAATATGAGAAAAATATGCACTTTTAGTATTTTTCTTGTTTCTGTGACCTTGACCTTGACCTTGAACTAGGATGCTTCTGGAGGAAAGTTGGTTGTTTGAAAGCTTTTGTTATATATTAAATAAATTCCAACTAGAAAGACATTGCTGCAATTTATTGTTCATATAGGACACAAAATGTTTAAAAAAATATGTATTTGTAGCATTTGTTCTTGTTTGTGTGACCTTGACCTTGACCTTGGAGCTTCCCGAGTAAACCCAACTATATGTGTATTTGAAAGCTTCTGTAATATGTCAGATAATGACCAGGTTCAAAGCCATTGCTGCAATATATGGTTGATAGAGAACACATAATATGAAAAAAATATGCATTTTTAGCAGTTTTTATTGTTTCTGTGACCTTGACCTTGACCTTGATAAGAGAAACCAACAAAATGTCCATAGTTTATAGAAGATAAATATATTGTTAAATGAGTTTCAAAATTAAGAAACATATATAATCATAAACTATGATGATTTGACATTTCATGGACTGTACCCCTAAGAACTTGCTTTTTGCAACGGTACACTTATTGTTGCTATGGTAACGCTTCAGGAAGTATACTTTCCCAAGCATGTTTTTTCAGAAACATATTTACAGAACACTGTTCTGTAGGAGGACGGTGCACACATATATTGACGAGGCCGCAAGAACTCTAGAAATGTCCTTAAAGATGTGTGAAATTGGATTTTTGCCATATATGGAAACCCCCACCCACTTTGCTTGAGCCTGATGACCACAGAGGTTTTCCAAATAATTTTTTAATTTCTTTTTTAAAGTTAGCGTGAACAAGTTATTTGTAGGTAGAAAGAAATTAGAGCTTGTCATGCATTTGAAAGTTAATATATTTGTTGAAAAATTGCCCATTTTAGGACATTTTTAGCACATTTTTTCCCAAAATGTATAGCTGCTGTTGCCATGGCAACGGACATGCTTTGGAATGAAACTGATGTTGTTTTCTTGTTTTTGTGTCACAATAAGTAATATAGGAAAGTTTGAGCAAAATCGGTGACTATGCGTGCCACGGCCCTATGTAAAAATTTAAGTCATTACAGAGAATGGCTCTTAACTCGTCCGCGTCTAAATATTTAAGCTTTTTCAAATTTTGGTGGCATATTTTGCGGACCTTGCGGATACCATACGGAGAAAGACCACACCCACAAACTGTGTGGATTTAAAGTTCGCAACTATCCGCCCAATCCGTATTGTGTTTGTCTGACTGGGGCATAACTGACAACTGCACTTCTTGAATCAGCGGAAGGGGAAATGAAAGTATGTGGCCGGAACCGTCGCCGTTGCAGTGACGTGGCAGCTGAGTTATAGTGCCGTTGCAAGGCTTTAACTTAGGATGTGCTTTCCTTTTCAGCACAGATTATCCGCCGAGTATGAAATAACATCATGTGGAGTGTAACCATGGCTAACAAGGGTTCAGCAGGTTATAGGATCAGTATGGTGTTTGTTACCATAGTTATAGTAAACGCTCTGTACTTTACAACCTTGAATAGCAGAGGAGAAAAAGCTCATGCCCGTGATACCACGGCATCCAATCTGTTGTATGTTAACAACCAGCACGTGAGCGGTGACTCCTTGTTTGATGTGATTGATAGTTCCTTCCACGTGGAATATTCTTTCGAGGCAATAACACAGGAAGCTGGAGTTATACAAGCAAGAGCACGAGATTTGGTTGAGCTAGGTTCCGGGCCGTGTGAACAAAGACTGCCTCATTGTTTGATAATAGGTAATTTCAAGTGTGGAACAAGGGAACTGCTTGATTTTATGTCAATGCACCCAAGAATAATGATAAAAACGCAACCAGATTATGAAACGAAATTCTTTACTAATCATTATGTTCGAGGTTTAGAGTGGTACAGAAAGTTGATGCCGTGCAGTTACGCGAATCAGGTCACGATTGAAAAGTCGCCGGACTATTTTCAAAGTGAAAGCAGTCCCGGTCGCATTCATGCTATGAATGCGTCGATCAGACTAATTGTTTTAGTGCGTGAGCCAGTGGCAAGAACGGTTTCACAGTTCACCTTTCATTACAATGATTTTCGCACTTCTAATCATTCACTTGAGGAAGCGGTCATAAACAAATTCAATGGTGAAATAAAGAGCGAAAAAACCTTTGTTAAGAACTCTATTTATGACATTGGAATGGAACGGTATTTACATTTCTTTGATAGAAGTCAAATTAAAGTAATAGATTCTGAGGATTTCAAGCGAGATCCATATGCCGTTCTACATGATTTAGAAACGTTTCTCAATCTGGAGCACACTATTCACCATGATAACTTTATCTTCAACGAAGAAAAGGGATTCTTTTGTTTGCGGCAGGACAGGAGCAGTAAGACGGCATCATGTTACCATGACAGAAGAGGCAGGAATACAACTGGCGTCACAGACACAATAACAGAATCGCAAGAAGTTTTGAGAAAGCTGCAAGAGTTTTTCAAACCTCACAATGAAAGATTTTTCAGGCTTGTTGGCCATAATTTTGAGTGGTGATCAGTTTTTAAACGATATTAAAAATGTCGGTTTATCACGTGGTTTGAGTTGTGACATGCAAAATGGTCGCTTGAAATAAGAAAAGGAACTCTGTCATTTTCTCTTTTTAAAAGTTTTTACAACTTTTCTCAGTTGTGGTCTACTCTTGAAGGGGCAAATTATTTCCTTTAACACTTTAAGCACCAGTGGCAAAAACAGCAGAATTCGCAAGCAGCGTAGATCCTGATGAGGCGGCTCATGATGAGCCGCCTCATCTAGATCTACACTCGTTGTTCTCTATATTGTGAATTCTCAATATGATATATATATTGAACGAAACATTTTTCGGAAGTTTTGCAAACATAAAGTTTGTCGTCTGCTTTTTGACGCTTAAAGGGTTAAGAGTAGATCCCTTTTTGGAAAGGGTTAATCCTCCGTGGAAGCAAATAAGAAGTCACGAAAGTTATTTTCTTTTGTAAACCAAAAAAAGCAGTAAAACGTAGAGGCGTACTCATACACCTAAACGCGTATGAGAACAGCAAAGGCCCAGAACAGTCTGCGCATATGGGCCCTGAGTGATGCTAAAGCTAGATTGGTCAATGTCATTTATGGACGATTTTAGCATTTTAGCGCGCCTTTGTGAAGCAAAGGAGAGCGTATGCTATAAACCCGGCGTCGTATGCGTCAGCGTCCGCGTTCGCGTCCGTTAGCTGTTTAATCACTGTTAATCATCTGCGTTTAGCTCTTTTTCCCATAATGATAAGGGCTTTTGTAATGAAACTTGGTACACACTTACATCAGAACATGATTACCTGAATACTACATGCACTATTTATGACCTTGACCTACTTGTCATGGTCTACTGACTTTGAAAAAAATTAGGTTAATATATGTTAAACATTTGTGCTTAAGTCGGTTTCAACGTAGCTATAAGGGTTAGAGTCATGATATTTGGTCAGCACTTGCATCTGGATGAGAGCATCTGAGTGTAACAAACCATGTAGGACAGTGACCTACATGACTTTACTTGACAGACTATGATTTTACTAAGTCTCTATAAGGGTTACAATCATGATAGCTTAGACCCACTTACACATGGACAAGATCATTCATGTATGGATTTTACACATATTTTTGCTCCACTGACTTTATGATACGCATCAATGATTTTAAGATATTTCTCAGTCTCTATATGGGTTGGGGCCATGTTCCTTGGCACACACTTACATATGAACACGATCATTTCACAACTGCCATCCATGTATGCGTTTGACCCATATTTTTGCTTCGTTGACTTTATATGTTTCACTGATTTTATGACATTTCTCAGTCTCTATATGGTTTAAAGCCATGAAACTTGACACATACTTACATAATGACACGATTATTTCACAACCGCCAATCATATATATTTTCGCATTATTGACTTTGATACATTTCACTGACCCTATGACAGTCTGAGCTCCTGTATGGGTTAGAGCCATGATATTTAATACGCACGCACATACGGACAGGGTCATTTTAATAAAATCCATGTATGGATTCGACCTTTATTGTTGCTACATTGGCCTTATGATACCCTTCACTGACTTTATGATATTCCTCAGTCTGTATATGGGTTAGAGCCATGACACTTGGCACACACTTATGCGTGGGGTGATCATTAAATAATGGTAACACCTTCAGTTCAGTTCAGTTCGATTCTCCTAACGACGTTCCCCAAGTGGCTCAGCGGTACGCAACCACAGTCGCACACACTTGGCGCCGTGTGTCCGTCCAAAATGGTAACACCTTTGCAGATTAGTTGATTTTATACTGGTATAAGTATCCTTCATGTACGCGGAGTGATCATTAAAAAATGGTGACACCTTTGTAGATAAGTTGATTATATACTTTATCCTTCATGTAACACCAAAGAGTGTCTTTTGAGCTTTCGAATCCATTTTAACGTGTGACCATAGCAATATATGACGTCACGTTCATGCCGAGTACCGCGCGTGAATTTTTTCGACGTCATTTTGATAAGGAGGTGCTTGTATTATGCTTACTTTTATGCGATATGTAAAGAGAAATTGAAAATTTAGGAACGCCTTTCGTTTAAGTTAGGTTTTGGCTTTAGAAACCGTGACACATATAATGATTTTAATGAAAACGTTCTGAAATCTGGCATAAATTAAAGCTGAAGCAGGGGTTAAATTAATTGATTTTTAGGGCGTTTGACATTTTATTCCGGCGTAATTCCCAGTATTATGCGAAAGTAAATTGATCGGTTATTAAATACAAGATAATTTTGGTTCTCTGTGCTGTACAATTCTCCCAAGACTCTGCTTGTTAAAGTGCACTGACGTCACGATTCTGGTCCCTCCGGTTTAAAGTCGGCGAAAAACGTTAAATTTTGCTCGATCAAAAGTCTTTCACGGTCTGAATTTCTGCCAGGGTTGAGAGCAAGTCATGAATAACTGTACATTTCTTTTAGTATCTGAGACTTATAGCATGCCATCACACCATCACCATTTTCTATCCGTTCTTTGTTACTAATCAGCAGAAAACATACATGAAAATATGCAAAAATTTAGAGACGTCAAGCCTTATAAGTTTAAGACACCGTTGCCATGGCAAGGATATTCCTAAACAGTACTGTAGTACCTAAGTATATGTCATATGCTTGCTTCTTAGGTATTATATCTCTGGAATACTGTTTTGACGCATAGCAAATGAAATAAATATTAGTTTCCATTATTTAATGATCACCCTTTGTAACATCAAAGAGTGTCTTTTGAGCTTTGGAATCCAATTTTAACGTTTTACCCAGCAACATATCACGTCACGTTCATGCCGGGTACCGCGTGTGAATACTTTCAATGTCATTTTGGTAAGGGGGTGCTTGTATTATGATTATTATGCGCGATATAGGGGAGAGTCGGGTAACTTCGGACAGTGGGGAAATTCGGACAGTGACATTTTTTCCTTTATATGTCAGTTGTCTGGAACTAAAACAAAACAATAACTGGCCAAACAGTGAAAATCCTGAGGAGACGGCTCATTATGAGCCGTCTCATCTGGATTTTCACTGTTTGCAATGGTATTGCAATGGTATGTCCGAATTTACCCGCCTGTCCGAAGTTACCCGACTCTATAAAGAGATGTTGAAAATTTAGTAACACATTCCGTTAAATGGTTAAAGTTTGGATTTCGCTTTAGAAACACACATATACTGATTGTTAATGAAAATGTTTTGAAATCTGGCATGAATTAAGGCTAAAGCAGGGGTTAAAACAATTGAATTTTATGGATTTTGACATTTTATTCCGTAATTTCCAGTAATATGCTTTAGTTAATTGCTCGGTTATGAAGTAAAGGATAATTTTGGTTCTTTCTGCTATACGAATCTCCTAGGACTCTGCTTGTTAAAGTGCAATGACGTCATAATTCTTTTTCTTTCGGCTTAAAATCGGCGAAAAACGTCAAATTTTGCTCGATTAAAAGTCTTTCACTGTTACTAAGCAGCAGAAATATATACTCCTCGCCAAAAGTTTAGCATAATTATTTGTGAAGTTAGCAGCAGAAATAACTGATAAAGGGGACTTCTTATAAGTATAAAAATGTGTGGTTATGGACCCTATCCGAAGCAGTAATGTACAATGAAAACACGTACTCTCTGATTTTTTGAAACCCTGCAGCTGTTTGGATACACAGCGATAAAAGTTAAGACCACTGTAATTAATTGTACTTTAACACTTTTTAAAAGTGTGTCCAAAACATCATCAGTTTTATGTTTTCACACACCAAATTACCATAGTCTGTAGACGACATGTTAAATCGTAACTTGCTACATTGATTGTGTCTCAGCCATTTCTAAATCAGACATAAAAGAGACTCTTGTCAATACTTGTATTCTTAATCTTTAACAATGCATTTTTCCTATGAGCTCTTACCATTTTTGTTTTAATGAAAACTGTCGGTCTTTGATACTGGCACTTCAAATTTTATGTGTAACTTATTTGTTCCGCGGTCTCCTGTCTGACGTGCGACATTTTTTCCTGGCACGACATCATATATGCAGAAAATAAAAGATCAAAAACTATTATTTTACACAAAAATGTCAGCCCGGCCAAAATGCATTTACCTGATAATTTTGGACAAAAATGTCATGAGGCATATGCTCATGTATTCTTTCTTTCCGAATCCATAATTTATAGCGTTGTTTTATTGTTTGTTAATTTTCTGCAGAATTTGTAACAAAGGTACCATAGAGCTGTAATATGCTAAACTTTTGGCGAGGAGTATATAATTATGAAAATATGCAAAAATTTAGAGAATAAACCCTTATATGTTTAAGGCATTAATTGTTGCCATGGCAACGATATTCCAAAACAGTACTTTAGAACTTAGTTATATTTCATATTCTTGCTTCTGAGGTTTTATATATCCGGAGTACTGTTTTGACACATAGGTAATGAAATAAATGCTAATTTCCTTTATTTAATGATCACCGCTCGTATATAGACAAGAACATTGTAATATTGCTACAATGTATGGATTTAACCTATAGTTTATGCTTCACTGACTTGATATTTCTCAGTCCCTTTATAGATGGCAGTCATTATACTTGGCACTGACATACATCTGGACAAGAGCCTTTCGACACCACCATCGCTGTGAGAGTCAAGCTCCTGTTAGGCGTTCTTCGTTTTCTTCTGACAACTCTTGTTAGCAGATACCTTAAGCACGTTGGTCATGGTTTGTGGCCTATTTTCGTCAAACGATGAAGCAAGAACAATCCGTGTAATCAATGTCATTTCTTGGTCTCAAATGAGCCTGACACGAGAAAACCAACAAAGTGTCATGAGCGCCTAGCGAAGACACAGATCAGCCTGGGCATCGCGCCCACGCCCAGTTTGATCAGAGTCTTCGCTGTCCGCATGGGGCTAGCTTTGTCCCTTAGCTTTCTTTTAGGCGCACAGCAAAGACGCTGATCAGACTGGGCGGATGCCCAGACTGATCTGAGTTTTTGGCTGGACGCACATGCCACTTTGTTGGTTTTGTCGTGTCGAGATTCATTAATATCCTAGACGCCTGGTCCATTGGTGGATAATGGCTCCAGGAGTCTTAGGAACAATAATTTGTTCAAACATCCTGGTCACATGACCAACATAGCCACCACGCCCATATATGATAAAAACCCTTAAAAATCTTCACCAGAACCAATAGGCAGATGGCCTTGGAACTTGGTATGGAGCATCGCGTAAGCGAGTACTACCAAGATTGTTTAACTTATGACCTTGGGCTGATTTTTGACTGTTTTTTACGGTAAGGTCAAATTTGCTTCCTTGTGCTTTATATGGAAAAATGCTAGAACATAAGATATCTTAGATACCGTTGAAGATTTTGGGCTAAAAATTGGTGTGTACAGCCATCTTTCTGAGCATATGAAGATTTATGAGTACGAGAGATCAAGGTCATTCTTTCTCTCATGTTTCAACAATTTTAAACATCTCCTAAAAAGCCACTGGGCCAATTGTAACCAAATTTCACATAGAGTCTCCAGGGGTTGATGGATAAAAAATTTGTTCAAACGGTCCAGGTCACATGACCAACATGGCCGCCACACCCATATATGCTAAAAGCTTCAAAAATCTTCTGCAGAACCAATAGACCAATGGCCTTGAAATTTGGTATGTTCGTTTTATTTGTCATGGATCATATACTCAACAGAGGAAATGAAAATTGATTGTGTTGGATCCTGAGCACTTGCTCCCAATCAACATTTTATTTGTTATGGATCATATACTCAACAGAGGAAATGAAAATTGATTGTGTTGGATCCTGAGCACTTGCTCCCAATCAACATTTTATTTGATATGGATCATGTACTCAACAAAGGAAATGAAAATTGGTTGTGTTGGACCTTGAGCAGTTTCTCTCAATCTACATTTCACATACTCAACAGAGGATACAAAAAATGATTGTGTTGGATCCTGAGCAGTTTTTTCCAATCAACATTTTATTTGTTATGGATCATATACTGAACAAAAGAAATAAAAATTGATTGTGTTGGATCCTGAGCAGCTTCTTCAAATCAACATTTTATTTGTTATTGGATATAAACTCAACGGAGGAAATGAAATTTGATTGTGTTGGATCCTGAGAAGTTTCTTCCAATCGACATTTTATTTGTTATGGATCATGTACGCAACATAGGGTGCGAAAATTGATTGTATTGGATCGTGAGCATGGCCTTCCAAACCACATTTTATTTTTATGGATAATAGACTCAACTCAGGATGCGAAAATTGATTGAGCGGGATCCTGAGCAGTTTCTTCCAATCAACATTTTATTTGTTATGACCATAGACTCAACATAGGATGTTGAACATGACTGTGTTTGATCCTGAGTATTGCCTTCCAATCTATATTTTATTTGTTATGGATCATAGACTTAACATAGGATGCGAAAATTGATTACGGTAGTTACTGATCATTGCCTTCCAATCTACATTTTATTTGTTATAGATCAAAGAGCGACCATATTGCACCGGTGCGTTTGTCTGATGACTCAAATAATATGTAAGTACACGAAGCCAATGAAAAGTAATGAAAGTAAACTACCTAACCAATTTATGTTCAAAGTCCAATAAAATGCTCATTGACAATTAGTGCAGACTCAGATGCCGCAAAACACGTTGTCTGATCAGGTTCTACATTTTTTGAATGAGATGATTAGGTATTTCTCTTTGAACCGATTTTATAGATATAAAAATATGATAAAAATAAACAGAACCAGAAACCCCTTATTTGACAAATGCATTCATTCAGCAGAGTCCAACAGTCTTAAATGGGTTAACACAGAATTGTAATGGGAAAAAACATTTTGATATCTGTAATATAGAACAGAGAACACATTCAGAAGAGGGAGCACGGGCCTGACTACGTAGTTTCGGCTAATAAAGCCTCATCAGTGACCCTGACGAAACCAGGAAAAAGAATACTGTTGTTCTTAATTTTAATTGGGCAGTCGATTCAAAGACTGATCAGTATCAAAAATGGTCCAAATAATACAAAGGACGATGATCTCAAATAAGAGTCTAAACCAATGTAAAATTTTAGATGTCTCAGAAGATATAATTTTATCTCATAGGAAGAAAATAGAATATAATCAACATTATGGTTGATGTACGGGGAGACGTTTTACGGCCGCAACACTGTACATTACCAGCTACAGTGAAGAACAATTAAAATCTTAAAGAATTCCTTCAAATGCAGAGAACATATTCAGAAGAGGGAACATTGACCAGTCTATGTACTTTCGGCTAATAAAGCCTCATCAGTGACCTTGACAATATCTGGTGACGAAGCCAGGGAAAAGAATACTGTAAGTTCTTAATTTCAATTGGGAAGTCGATTCAAAGACTGATTAGTATCAAAAAGGGTCCAAATAATGTAAAAGACGATGATCTCGAATAAGAGTCTAAACCAATTTAAAAATTGAGATGTCTCAGAATGTACAATCTGATCTCAAAGGAAGAAATTAAAATATTATCTGCACTATGGATGATCAAGCTGAAATAAGAGTCATCCGGATTATGGAAGATGCAAGTGAAGAATTATTCCGTTTATTCGGATTATGGTAAAATTGACATACAGGGAGCTATAACTGTCTGGACAAGTGCTAAAAACATGTCTGATTTGCACTGTTAAAATGATGCAGATAGAACCTCGTACTTGATGGCACAGAACAGCTTGGCGTATCTGCCCAACATGTTTAGTATTGTGCTTTATTTATCAATATTGATAAGCAGATTTTAAAAAATCATACGCGAGACCAAAAATTATATAATGGCTTTAACCCATTTATGCCTGGTGGACTATTCTGATCTTATTAATCAGACTGAGTCCATTTATCAATCAACGGGAGTCTGGATTAGTTTTATTTTTATTATATCTATTTTTAATACACTTTCCTCTTATGAAAATAGTGTAAACACTGATCAGACGCCGCGTGTTGCGACACAGATAGCTAAAATAAGAAGAAAATAAGATAATAATGTCTAAACATGGGAATATTCCGGAAAGCCTTATTTATAATTCAAGAAATGCTCAGAAATGTAATGCCATTTAAACTTCCATTAATTTCTTAGTGCTAAGCCATAATTCTCAGAGAACATGAATTATCACTCCGCGTCTTCATTAGCATATTGCTTTGATTAAGTCATTAACTGTCTTCTCACATTTTATGATAATCCATGCATTTTAGTAACTGAATTTGCATAATAAGGCATCGAATTGTCCTAATTTTTCATAATTACGACAAAATTATAGATAATTTATCTCGGCGATGTACTTTTCTGAACAACTTGCTCTGTTAAGTAGATAACGATCTCACATAAAGTCTAGTGTTTCTTATCTTTTGTATTTTTAAAATGCGTTAGATCAACGGAAATGGTTTGTTGTGGTGTGATGGATTCACCTGCAGTACAGTACATTGATATAAATTTACATTCTAGGTGTATTTACTGAAAAGCCCTAGAGTAAAGTATTGGAAAGCAAACGGATCTTTTTTTACATTACAATCAATTAATTGAGCCACATGAATTTAAATACAGTCAAACCTGCTTATGTGGTCACCTCTATTAAGGGGTCACCTGTCTTTAGCAGCCACCTTTTCCAGGTCCCTTGGACCAAAATACAGTGGAAATGAACCTGTACTAAGGGGCCACCTGTCTTAAGCAGCCAATTTTCGGGCTTCCCTTGAGTGACCCCTTAAGACAGGTTTGACTGTACCGTCAAAATAAACTATGGCTCTCTACAATCTGCTAGGACGTCAGCGACGCCATGACGTCACTGCTGTTGTTGAAAAACTCGAGTTATTGATTTAGTGCTTCAATTCCAGCGCTTATATAAGGTTTTTAATCAAGGTTTTGACCGATATAAATGTAAACATAAGCTATGTAGTTAATTTTACTGATGTTTATCGAATTGTTCGGAGCTCATACACTCTGGATGTGACCCAGTGTAGTTTACAATTCAATAGAATGGGTTAAATTTACATTGCACGTGACCCAATGTAGGATACACTTCGACTAACCGCAGAAAAATGAAATTCATTTCTTAAATAAATGGACAGCTATACAGGTGACCACAAAACTAGATCCATATCAGACGTTTTCGCCTTGGAGCGGAAAGTAGCTTAAGCTACTAGGGGCTTTAACTAGATACATACGCGCAGCCTCGCACTCTCTTCTGATGCAGCTCCAAAAGCAGGTAGATGATCGATCTGTAGTGGGGCTTGCTAACTTATCCATGAGACATTATAGATATACACATAAAAGCATCGGAAACTTTGCTGAAGCAAATTCGAGAACCCTGTGCAATTCGAGGACAAAGCTAAAGGAAAACACTAGTTGGACCATGATGAGCTTGACCAAGACAGTTTGGGAGTCAGGCGACAACCTGACGTAACCGCTTACTTTGTAGTAGTAGATTCAGGAGGGTGCCGTCAGGTGATGCTTACTATTCGCGAACGCCTAATCACGCCTCTATTTTGGGGTCCATGCCTGTGTGTCTAGAATATTCCGGAATTGTCAATGTTAAAATGACTTACGAGTTCGGACTTATGATTTTGGTACTTTGGCCACTTTAATTCAGTCTGCACGCGAGTCACCTCCTTGCAATCGAAGAGGGAAGTTAAGCTATTAGCCTTGATTTGGCAAAACTGCCGTGCGATTACACTGAGACACATTAAGAACTGGCGTGTTGGAGCGTATGGTGTGACATCTGTTAGTAAATCAAACACATGCTCATTGTTTATTTAACTCCTAACAATCTTATCTACGATATTCGGTTATATGACTTAATATCATGGATACGATTATGCTGAGTTAGATTAACAGTGGGCTTGGTAATAATTTTGTGATCTAGGTCTATATCTGTTCTTCAAAGTCATCGAGGATTGTCAGCAACAGTCTTTATTTTCATCATTAAAGCTCTGATTCAACTAATACAAGGTTTTATTTCTACAAAAAGAACTTGATATGCTAGTGTCAGATAATATGATGAATTTATTTTAGGTCCATCAACGAAAGTTTGTTTTCAAAATGTTATATAAATACTCCGCCGCCAAACTAAAAGTACAACCAAGGTTTCTCGGTTCAATATTCTTTTTGAATAGTTTATTTGAATGCAAAGATAGCTTTTCCAGACGGTTTACATTTAATTGTAGCAAAGAAACAATAAGCCAGTATTAGAAATACGGCCATGTAATTCAAACTGCTTAAAAAGTTACAATAATTTGCAAAGAAAAGTCGTTGTTGTTGCTCTAAATCTAATTCTAATTCGATGTTCCCCAAGGGGCTCAAATAAGAAAACTCGTTGTAATAGCAATATTTATAGGACGTGCTTGCTTATAACCGGTTATCAGGTACGTATTTGATATGGAGTGTAAATACTGATTCCGCCAAACGGTCACATGGTCGAAGTGGCATTATACTGACGTCGATTTAGCGTCATGTTCCTGCTTGAAAAACAGAAATGTTCTCAAACAATTGTAGAATATACGAGAGCGAGTCAATAAGTAACCAGTCCACTTTATTTTGCGGACGCAATAACTTGGCAATGTTATTATTTTGTATTTATTTGTAGTAAATTGTGGAAAGTGTCCTCCATTTGTGTTATTGTTTGTTTTATAACTTATATACATGTGCGTATAATTAAGACAATTAGGATAGAAGTAATTAAATAAAAAGTGGATATAAATATGTTAACACTCCGCAAACAATTGACTTGTCCGTAATTTTGCTAGACTTTTGGCATGCATTAACCCCACAATACAATATATTACAATACAATACACAGAAGACAGATAAAATTTCCTTTTAAAAGGAAGGCTTGCACAGCTAAAACTGGAATTTTCATGACGTCATTGAAGTGAACCCGATTGTTAGTGTACTTTCTGTTGCTTACTTTTATTTAGCAAAGTATTTAATATCTAACTTCTTGAATGGTGGCATTATCCACGGGTGTAAGGTAAAAACAAGTGTAGAATGTATTTGAAAAACACACACACACACCAACAACAACAACAACAACAACAACAAAAAAGTTTTCCAACATTTTGGCCGGCCGTTAGTCATGTCTCATGGAAAATAACTATATGGACCTATTTTAAGTTTTTTCTTTACGGTTGTTGAGTCACATTTAGTCTGAATCAAAATTTGAGGAAAGACTGTTTCAAACCCATGTCTATGGAATCTTGGGACATCTGAACTTGGCATCAAAAGAAGAAATAAATTAATATTTACTGAAGTTTATTTTTGGTTTAAGTGGCATCAGTGGCAGTGACTGGAACAAAATTTTGACACTCTGAGAAGAAAATGCATGCGGAACCTATTGCGTTCGTATTTCCATGAACTCCCGACAAATGAAATTTATCTTTTATATTTATGCAATGTTTTAACATCAATTTTGTTTACTCATTCGTGAAGTTCTGACTAATTTAAAGCCAAGCAAAGGACGAAGAATAGTTATTAACCAACGTGTTTGGTAATGAAGTACAGCAGCCGTCACTATGACATGACGTATATCAAACGTTACGTCGGCCAATCATCTATTTGAATTATCCGTGACGATGCTTACGCGTAAAATTGCATGAATGTGTGTTGTTCGTGGATGTATGAACATCGTCAGCCCAGTATAGGTCCATCTAAGGAAATCGTCGACGAGTGTAAATATTTCTCAGTACATTTGTATAGCTCAACGAGAGTGTTATAAAAACAAGAAAAATGTCCACACACCCCAACCCGCACCTACTGCAAGCACAGTAGGCCCTTGTTCTACTCATATCCAAATAAGTAGGACGTCCCGGCACTGGAAGTTATACCCAGCATCATCGCACCAACCAACTAACCCCTCCGTTGTCATAAAGCTGTCAATCAATCCCTATTAGTTTCAAATTTTAACAATTCTGAGTTTCAAATGTTAACAATTCTGAATTGCCCCCTTTTTCTGTGTCATTGTTCAGGTTATTCGTGAACATGTTGATGGCCAAAGGGAAATTTATCAGATGCTAGAAATGTGTATATAATATATCGCTTTGTGCCATGGAAAGGCCTGTTGCAATGCGTAAGCGTTAAGTACTCACCAACATTACCGACTTTTAATGTACGTACATAACACGGTCAGTTCTACATATAAGCAAGCCACACGCATAGATAGATGGAATAAAATAAATTCAGTTAATGTGATAAGGGAAGAAAATCGTCAAAAGCGCTTGTTTCTAAAGCTAATCAATAAATTTGAACTCTGCTCTTTCAGTTTTTACAGATACACAGATCAGTCCACTGCGGCATAAGCGCAGTCTTATCAGTCTATCCTTAGCATAAAAGATGTTTTCATCATGGATCATCATGAAGAATATATATGCCGAAAAAGGACTGATCAGATCCCATGAATGCACCGGCGCTGCACAGGGTGCCGGCTGCTCTGACCAGTCAGATTATGCGATGTCCTAAGGCCTATTTTTCGCGACGCTGCTGCATGATTTTTGGAAAAGCTAATGCATTGCGCTATTGCTATATATAAACACTGTTTCATACACAAGTTTTGGTATATTTCTTCGGATGCAAAGCCAAATACTTTGCATTAAATTCAGAGTTTCATTCTTAATGCAATCAGCTTATAAAAAGCAAAATAAATGTGACCAAGTTCAAGGCACTTGTTAAAGAAAAACGTGATCTTTAACGGAAATATTAAAAAAGTACATGTACTATCAAAAATAGAAGAAAAGTTTCCATCTGTTATTTTTAGCAGATGAGGTAAATCGGATATGGATAAAAATAGACAAAATCGGACGAGGTCTTTGTTTGTTATGTCTGTGAAGAAAATAATGAAGAAATGCAGTCTCAAACCGGAACGAGATTTCCAATCTCTTTGGCTTAATATTGTGGCCCTAAAAAAGTTTAGAACGAATCGTTGCAGTACACACTCTCCAGGTATTTTCCGACTAAGAATGACGTATCGTTTCTTCCGAAAATAACTCGGTATCACTAAACCACTTGAATACTGGCCAAAAAGACAGTTTTGCGAACTTTAAAGACTATATTCACTCGTTCAATCCGCTTCGTAACTCGAATAAGCCACTTTACAATTTTTTATGGTAATGTGCTTTATATAATGCATTCAGTTTCTAGATATGCATCAAAATAGACTTCAGTGTTGTTACGTTTTCCTTACAGAGCAGTTGAGAGATACTGATAAGCAAGTCTTATAATTCTGTGGCTCAACCTTATTTCACGCATGGGTTTTCTTTTGAATTGTTTAAGGTGAGCGGTTTCACTTAGATGTACCCTTTCACCTGAAAAAAAATCTAAATTTAGATAACTTTATAAAGTAATGCTTGCCTTGCACGCTCTATCACGCTATTGAAATGCAATTTAGCAACTTGAAACTAGAAACATTAATGAAACAATTAAGAGTATAACAATTGTAACTGCTTAGAATTATTCAAACAAATTGAAAAACTGAGAAAGTTCAATTACATAAATTTGTTTTACTGTTATGCACGTAAAACATGATTCAATACATAAAAGGTTCCCTCTTCTCTTCGAATCGGAGAGGGACATGACAGACAGGCTCGGTACTAGAAGTCTGCAACAGAGGATTCGTTCCCTTGAACCGCCTGTCGAACATCGTTATGAGAATTAGCCCGAAAAAGCTTTGTTCGGTAGTCTAAGATAACCAAACAGACAGTATATTACTGGACATAATTATGTATTCTCTGCGATTTATTGCGTTGCTTACAGTTAGATTCTAACCGTATTTACCCTGATTCGATAATTAACTTTCGTAAAAATCCTCTGCATCTTCTTAGGCTTGTGTCAATGTTTGTTTGTCGCACAATATTGTTTACCTTTCTCGATTATTGTCATCAGGTCTTACTACAAGTTTCCGAGGTACACAAGCCATTCTGATAGGGCCTAGATTTTTTGATTTTTTTTTTATTAATCTGGAAATAACAACATCATAATTTGTCAGCCGAACGCGCACCTGACACAAGTTTGGAAATAAGCCGCGACACGAGAAAACCAGCAAAGAGGTTGTGCGCCCAGCGCAGACTCAGATCGGCCGGGGCATCTGCCAGTCCGATCAGACTCTTTGCAAAGCGCCTGAGGTGTAGCTAAGGCTCTATGCTAGCTCCATGCGGACAGCAAAGACTCTGATCAGACTGGGCGGATGCCCTGGCTGATTCTTGAGTCTGCGCTGGGCACACAACCACTTTGTTGTTTTTTTCGTGTCGCGGCTCAAATCATATTTACGCCTACAGGACTACTTTTAATATTTTGAATATGATTCTCTGTCTAGCCGAAGACATAGAAAAACATATGTTTCGGTAATTGAATAATACGAAGCACGGAAGGGTCTGTGTTTGGAAAGGTGATCCAATTTTTCCTAAACTGACAGGCTTGTCGTAAGGATCTACCAATGGAATTTGGCACGATAGCTATTAAGCAACCTAAGGCCGGTAGCAGAAACAAGCAGCTATGCCTATACGCAACTTGGGTAGTGGTTGTTTATATGATGATGAAAGCAGCTTAGACTATACATGCCTTAAGGACTAGCTGTCGGCCATTTATAAGCTTGTGTGTACAAAGTGGTTAGGCTATGGCGATATCAGATATGCACTAACTACTGACGATATAAATGACGAATGATGTCAGGACCAATGTAAAGGCTTGAATATTCACGTTAATTACAATGAATTTGGAAAATATGTTTTTATTACATTTTTATGTTACCTTTTAATAAGTCCAAACCGCGTACCAAAAAACTCAAATTTAAACTATCTATTGAGAAAAAGTAGTAAGTCCCAGACAAAGCCATATATTCCTATTTGTGCAACCGAGAATGGATATTTTAATAAATGTTTTCTTTAAAGAACAATTCGCAGTCAAAGAGACACACCCATTTTTCTTCTTCAAGAAATCATAGCTATCTAACGAAAAACGAGTTTACACAAAAGTAGTACCTACTACACATATGTTTTTCAGTATGGTGGCGCAAAATGACCAGATTATACATGAATAAATTTGCTATTATTTAACTGATCACCTGAGTTTCAAATAAATTGTTGTCTGCTTCTTGCATGTACTTGAATTAATACTGAATATGTTTACAGACTAGACATTCAATCATGGACCGTGGCAACTGGTTCACGTATTTGCTTTCGGCAAATTCACTCAAAATGATAATACAGGAGTTGAGTGTCTTAGTGTGGCAATGCTAAGTATAATTGAAGTTCATGAAATCTGACCTGGATCTACAGTGTCTGCTTGCACAATTCTGTATCAGTATTCTCAATAACTATAGATATAATACTGTAACTTTCCATTAGCATCACGACCCCTCTTTCTACCATCAAAGGGGCATAACCGTGGCACATCACATAAAAAAGTAAATTACTCTCTCAGGTTGTCATTCATATAAATACATAAATGGCAGATTTAGAAGCAAACTATTTTGGCTGCGAATGACCTGAAGAAAATCAGAAGCATTATGGTACGTTTTTCGTTGCCGTCAGGCAACGTCTAACCTCAGTATTGACCCACATTTTACGCCATTCCATTGGCCATAATAATAACCAGATCGGCCCGTCGCCAATCGTATTGGACTCGACACACTGCATTTTCCGAAGGTTAACAGAAAATAAAAGACGGAGGACTGACTATTTGGTCTTTTAAAAACCGCCAATTCGGGTATCGCTCATTTGTGGGTAATCAAGTTATCAAAACATAACTTGTTTGCTTTGTTGGGGCTTACGGCCTAGTTTACAATGGGAAAATGTTGAGCAGGTAAGTAACCTAACCGCACTGTTTCTGTGCAAGACTCACGGAGGCAGTCTACCAGTACTGAGTGCACTTTCCATTCGCTCGTAACTGACTGCTATTCTTCTTGAATCAACGGAAGAGAGGGAAATGGCTGTACGCAGGAACGTACTGGACGCGAGGGTCTAACTCAGGGTCGCTAGCATTGGCAGCGGACACGCTCCTGGCCGAAGTACCGTGCCCGGCACTTTATCACTTAAAATATTTCTTCTCTAGCAACGTTTCTCTTTTTTTTAAGATATTTCTTGTTTATAGTCAGTCTACAAGAGGGCAGCCTAGTTGTGTTTCCTATTTTTTTTTCTATTTTTTGGCAGTTGTGATAACTGTCAAAATCTCGCGTAAAACGTGTTTAATTTCATCAGGTGACTAAACAGCCTGAATGAGCACTAATTGGAATACTCATGAAATTGACAACCATAATTAAATTGTGTACGCAAGTGACCGGAGTGTGATGGAATATTCTTAATTATTATATAGGAGGTAAGGTAAAATTCACTGGACAACCAACTACTGCTACACCCAAACACTCAAAAAGAGACAGGCGTGATCCATGCCAGCTACATCTGCCCCCCCCCCCTGAACAGTCCTTCACACCCTCCATGCCAGTCCGATGTTCGGACCGGCATGGAATATTTAAAGGGCCCATCTCAAAACAGGCAGGCGACTGGCCAGGGTCAAATCCATTTACACGCGAGCAAGTGGAGTGACACCAGTAGGTAAAAGCAACGATATCAACTTCCCATCGCGCACGCAGCCCTGAATCCACATCAATTCTAATGCACGTACATATGTTATGCGACGTCTGATTGGATAACTTCAAAAATTTGCGACAGTATATCCTGCGAAATATACTGTCGGAAACCCGTCATTACATAACGTCGCTTCTCATTGGTTGACGTATGGTTTTACGTCGCTGAAAGCGTTTGCTGTGGTGCAAAATAGCACATTTTTAAAGGTGAAAATGCGTAAAAGTGCATTAGAATGGGGGTAATTATTGAAAATTTTCATTTGGGGAGGTAAATCGTCGGTTTTATGGCCGCAAATTGCGTTTGAATACGGCTCCGCTGGCGCGTCGCCGTAAAACGAAAATTCCGACCATAAAACCGACGATTTATACCTCCCCAAATGACAATTTTGAGTACAGTTTTCCCCTAAATCAACGCCGATTCAACGTCATGACGTGGATCAACGTTGATTCAACGTCTATTACAACTAGTTACTACATATCACAGCCTTCTATTCGGATGGGAAAGAAAATTAGTTTTTAGCCATCCTATCAATTTTCACTTAATATGTTATGTTTTCCTCCAGCTCTGTGGAATTTTTGGAGATTGTATTTCATGATAGATGTATGACTGCGATTTTACGTCCTTTTCAGTCAAGTCAGGACGATTGGAGGGTGATAAGGAAAGGCTGTGTTCAGTGGAACGCTGTTTACATATGGGAAGATTTCAGCCTCGGGCGGAGCTCTGACCCGGTGCCGTTAGATCAGTAGGCCATCGCTGAACATACAGCTACCGGGGCTCCGACTGAATCTAAATTGCACTTGATGACCACCTGTTATTTTCTTTCTTTTCTTTTTTTAAAAAATAGAAAAAAAAATCCCCCATAAATTGTACAAAAACAAACATATTTTTTTTTCAGAGGAAATGAAATCAATAACTTTCCTGATTCTTATTACTGACATTCTATGCAAATATTAAAAATAAAGGGATATCGAAATATAGGCTACCACATGGATGGTTTTATCCACCATATACAATTGTTTTTCATGCACGAGCGAGTGTGGCTCAGTTGTAAACAACAGCCTAAAAAGAACGTGTATTGGCAACACCAACGGAAACAGGCGCACTTTACCTGCTAAAAAATACGATCGTGCTCGTTCCTTACATATATAGATAGTCTTTTAGTCAAACATGTTAAATAAACTGTGATATAGCCTGATCCTTCCGTTAAAGGCTTTCCGATGGCTTATTTTTGATTTGCTTCGAAGGCGGAGATCATCGACATGCCTGAGCACCGCTAGCAGCACGCAAAAAGGATAATCACACCATCAAAAGAAGTAGTTCGGTGAAATTAATGAAAAATAATACTGGTGCATATATTAATATTTATAACATCTTAAACCTTCTTCGTTTTATCTACTTAGATCAAATATGGAAGTTTCGTGGGAAACTTCTGGAAAAATGCACGATCTTTCTGCACCAAGAAAGAGGCAGCGGATAAATACATTGGTGATAATGCTCGTGCCTGCTCGTGTTTTGGGAATTTCGACAAGACGAAGTTTACACAGTCGCCGACACCTGTTTTTATTTTACACAGTGTGCGAAATCGAAGGGACAATAAATGCATCGAATAAAGTAAGACGTAAGATATATAAATGTTCTATATCCTGGGGCCTGCATCTGGCGCAATCAAGATTTCAAACACCGTCATCTAAACGTTTATTTTCATTGTTTACATTTTAAGGACAACACCAATATGGCCGCGCTGTGTTTTGAGCAGTCAACGTTGAATGTTATTTGATATTTCATTACTAGAGAAGTAATTAAAAAATGTAGGGCTCGTTGGCACTAATACAGACAATGGACAAAATAGTAGAGACAAATTTGTCTACGGCAACGAGTCTTAAATAATCAAACGACTGCACGCCGTTTTCCAAACTGGATCTTTTCAAAGCTAGCACTTGGTATGGTGTTACAGCCTCATGTTTTGCCAAAAGAGAACATTCAGTATCAAGGTTATTTTGGCATATATGTTATATAAAATAACGATGTGAAGGGCAGCATCTCACTCCCTTACCCCACCCACTCGAATATTTCGTGAGTGTCTGATGGCTAGGCCTTAAAACTGCAATTTTTTAAAGCTCAAACAAGGGTACAATACACTTTTCGACATTCTGTTGATTATATTTCATTTAAAAACTCATTTGCTGAGTAATTTTGTGACAAAGAAATGTGCTGATTATCGTCAGATTCTGTTTGATCACTTCTTTGTAAGAGATCGTACTCATCGTTTTTCACAGTTTGGTTAAAATACGTACAGACTCAAGGTGCCAGGCGGTGCATCTTATAGGTTTTCCGCTGAGCCGGGGAACATTGCTATGAGAATTTGACGAAAAAAATAAATCAACCTAGGGTTTGTTTGACAAGTTATCGAGCGCTGTTACTTTTAACTGATAAATTACTGTCGCTGTAATAAGATATTACCTGCAAACCTAACTCTTGCAAAGTTAACTAAAATGTACAAATATATGAAGACGATCTGTTCCAAGGTAGGGGTTGAAAACCATCTGATAATAGCTATCTCATCTCCTGGTTAAAAAAACAAAAAAGATATTGAGCAAATGCGTTTTTAAATGTGATATTTTGAGCTGAATGTTGTACAATTGCGGTGTCACACTTGAGCCATGAATTGTTGTTCGGTTAATACCACCAGTAAAGAATTAAAATTTGATTTTTCAGCGTTCATTGTGTGCTGAAGCCAGTGGGCGGAGCTAAAATTCCATGAAGCGCAAAGCGTTTCTTGTAGAATTTTAGCGACGACCACTGGCTTCTTCACACGATCACGGCTGAAAAATCAATTTTTTATTCTTATATTTACACTTTATTTGTGAACCTCTTTGTGCCGTTTTGGTGGTAATTTTGTGTAGAATAGGCAAAATATGGGTCGTAGAAGAGTTAGTAACGACATGTTCGGCCATAACGTTAAACACCTGTCGCACTGACGTGGCGTCAATCGAACGTTACAAGACGTTTGCTTACATAAGACGTCGCTTGACAACAACGTCACATGATCAATTGTTATTCATCGGTGTATGTAGCTTGTTGCTCTAAAGGGTTCACCTATTGGAGGTCACTGGCAAGTATAATATTGATAAATGGAACTAGGCTTACTAACTGTAAAATTCCAAAATGTCACTTATAAATTCTTACGATAAAGGGAATTCATCAAAAACTATTTTCTTTCCCAACTTAAGGGATAAAGAGGATCTTGCACGTGTGGTCATCGTGTAAGATTCTGTTTCTCATATGACCCTTTAAAATCGGATTTAACGCTTTCAAAGTGAACATTATTTCAATAAGAAAACGCATTGTTGACATGGATGTTATCAATGACGTTACTTGTACGCGCCAAAGTGTTATTTCACGTGTGGTTATACGATTTTTATGAAACGACGTTATCCACTGAATACCAGTTGCTTCATATGATAAAAGAAATTCAGTAAAAGCTCCCAATATATGTATTTATCTTGGACGGTTATGTAATGCTGTATTACATTATTTATGCAGCGGTTCTTCCTAGACTCTGTCCGGGCGACTTTCGATCATTATGCTACTCAGAAATTCTTCCACCGATGTGGAAAAGGGTCCCCATGTATCAGATACTCCTCAGCTGACTGTACAAATCGGAGATTTCTGTAGAAGTATTCGGTAAAACACGTACTTGTCTAACTTAATTGTTTCTATAAAGTTTTACGTAATGGGAATCTGGCGTATAAAGATAAAGCTACTCCTCTTAATTAAACTAATTTATATGCAAGAGCTAGACAAGAGTTCTCAAAGGCGATAATTGAAAAACGCTTAGTATTCAACGACTAAGTAAAACGTTTCATCAAGTAATATTGTTTATGAAGTGTAAGGATACACTTTCAGGGGAAGCAACTCCTACAGTTTCATGTTTGCATCCCTTCTTAATTGGGATCTACTCTGAAAAGAAACAATCTGCTTCTCTAGAGGCAAATTCTTTTTTTAGAGTTAACTGCATTTTGGAAGAGTTTCATAGGTTTAAGATACTTTGAAATTCTATCCATCCTGAGTTTAAAACGCTTTAAAATTTTGAAATTTGTAATTATCTGGCAACCAATTTGTCCTTCAATTCTTCAAGGTTGGCTTAAGTTCTTAACCGTTAACCAGAACATGTAATTCGTTATCCTTTGATTTATGTAAGATGCGGAGGAAATTGCCTTTAAGAATGCATATCAATGTCAGAGAGATAGATTAATGACAAACTTGCATTGATAGATCAAAGTATGAGATCTGTTTCATGCTTTAACTTGGCTAATCAATGCTAAACAAGAATTGCGCAGAATGCTATGTCGCACCTGCCTTGCTCTTCCACAGTAGCAGAAAACATGGTTAGATTAGGTTTGATGAATTCATGTATAAAAATTTGAGCGAACTGGACTTGCAAGCTAAGAAGGATGCAATTCTGGACAAAAAAAATTCAACGGTCAATATAGTATGAAATAATCATTAAAAGTATAAAGTAGTTAAACAATCCAAAAGACATTTTATGCCATGTTGATTATTGTAAATGGGTTAGTTTGTGAGAAATGTACTTTAATGCTAGAGTACTTACAAAAGTTGATTCCATGTTGACCTATAAATTTCCAAAGCCGACAGAGCATGAAATATACATCAAGCATAAGGTTTGACGCTTATACCATTGTGTTTAAAGAGAAATGAACTTAAATCTAGGGTAATTGCAATGTTGAACGTAAAATTTCACAAAGTCAGCAGCCCTTGAAAAAAAGTCAAGGCCAGAAGGAAGTGCAACATCCCTTGAAACCTTTTTCTGAAGAAACTTTATGCCAGGTTTGATGATTCTAGGTATCAAACTTTGAGAGAAAAGGACTTATAGGCTACGGTCGATATAAGTTTTGACGCAAACTTTTATGAAGTCAGCAGAAAGTTAAAAATAGGGTCAAGGGTAGAAAAAAGTGCAACATGCCTCAGAAACACTCTAAGGAGAAACTAAGTACCAGGTTAATAATTGTAGGTATTATACTTTGAGAGAAAAGGACTTAAACATTAGGGTCGAGGTAATTTTGGACATTAAAATTTAAAAGTCAGCAGAGCGTGAAATATAAGCCAAGGGTAGAAAAAAGTGCGGCGTGCCTTAGGAACAGTCTAAGAAAAAACTTTATAGCAGGTTTGAAGATTGCAGGTATCATAGTTCGAGAGAAATGGACTTAAACATGAGGTCGATGTAATTTTGGACATTACATTTTACGACGTCAGCAGAGCGTGAAATATAGGATAAGTGTATAAAAAAAGTGCAACATACCTCGAGAACATTCTAAGAAGATACTTTTACCAGGTTTGATGATTGTAGGTATTATAGTTTGAGACTAGGGTCGAGGTAATTGTGGACGGACGGACGGATGGACAGACTTACAAACGGACGGACGGACGGACAGATTGACGGACAGAGACGGAAAAGTGAACTCCTATATTGCACCTTGCTAAAGCAGGTGCGACAATAATGGATACAGAGGGTGGACAAAAGTGTTCGTTAAATCGTGACGATGCCGTTGACCTCAGTGCATTTCCACTTTTGCTGAAAAATTGATTATATGAGAAGCATAAAATGTTATATTAATGTGTAGCTAAATGATTTATGCAATATACAAACTATTTATGTATGTTTGCGGTCTCTAGTTGCAGAGTTGTGATAAATAAATAATCGAGTTAGTTTTTAGAAAACCCTGTTTCCATTGACGTCAGTGGTGCCTTTGGCAAAATTTACCGCAAGAAATTAGCTGAATGAGGTTCAAGTAGTGCCAAATAGTAACTATAGATATCAGAAAAGCAAGAAATTTAATAATATTGCACAAATAATTAACGAGAGATTGGTGCAATTTTCATGTAAATATCTATTATACTTTTCTCAGAGTAGTTTTGCTCTAAAAGAACAATTGCATTAAAGTCAAAGGTAACGTCATGATTTAACGAATACTTTTGTCCACCGCCTGTATAAGCAGTCAACGATTCCTACATGCTAAACTGTTTGCTTCTGCTTTCTCTGTGTAAATGAATCGCATGAGGTAAATCTGTACTTTTGTAGCATCCCTGGTAAACAAGCAATTCTTTTCCCACAAGAAAATTAGAAAACCTACTGCAAATACAGTTAGCCAAGTATAAAAATAAAATGTAGTTTGACTCATATGTATATAAACCATATTAGTGCAAACTTTCAGCTTCGGAATAGATAAAATGGTGGAGTTATCATAAACCTCCTGAGAGTGGCCAAACCGAAACTTCATATCTTTATCTATAAACCATATCAGTGCAAACTTTCAGCTTCGGAAAAAATAAAATGGAGTAGTTATCATAAACCTCTTGAGATTGGCCAAACCGAAACTTCATATGTATATAAACCATATCAGTGCAAACTTTCAGCTTCGGAAAAGATAAAATGGTGGAGTTATCATAAACCTCCTGAGAGTGGCCAAACCGAAACTTCGGTTTGGCCACTCTCAGGAGGTTTATGATAACTCCAGCAGTTCGTTTACGTCAAAGCAAAAACTTTGCTCATACATTTTTATATGCAAAAGGGTCGAAAAATTTGTTATGTTTTGGTCAACATTTTGCAGAATGTTTAATTTTCTGGAAGTAATGGAATTGCGCGCGTTTACAAGGCTAACATTGGTCATGTGAGAGCAGCAAATACATGTTGTAGAGATCGATTAAAGCAAAAAGGCTAATCGGTAGATTCCATCCAACACCGACAAACATCCCAATATTTGTTGCTAAAAATGAGAAACAGTCCTACAAACACTAAGAGAATACTAATTAGGTTGCTTGTGTACCGTAAGAATTCAAAGTGTTTAGTTTGATGGGTCTGAGCAAACAGTGCAGATTTAAATCAGGCTTTTGGTCGGTTTGTTATTTTGAGTTTAACGGCCCTTTGAGATAACATTTTAGTCTATCGAGCTGTCTCCGAAAGAGTCGAAGAAGAAAAAAAGAGAAGTGATAGACGAGAAAATATCGAAACGACCCTACCTGCTGCAAGCACAGTAGGCCCTTGCCCTACTATTATCCAAATAAGTATGACGCTCCGGCACTGAAAGCTCCCAAATCAGGCAAACAGATGAGGTGGCCCATGATGAGCCATTATATCACTCAAGATTACTTGGCAAGAAAATTGTCACCACAGCATGCGATGTCCATTCTACACAATTTTATGCAGATTACAAATCTGAACGCAGTTGGTAGGTTTTTTAGTGCACATAGGTCGTGGTGACCATTTTTCTGAAATCCGATGCAATTTGAAGATTTTTACAGAACCCACAACGAGGGTTTCGCACTTGCAAAACCAAGTTTAAGCCTCCCAATCCTCATTCCCATAAATGTTGTTAGAACTTGTGGTCCGATCCATTTGTCAGTGTTTTGGCAATAAAATATGATTAAACTAAACATTCCCAGCAATTTATTACTGACAGCTCCAAGTTGATGCTCCCGTTGTGGTTTAATGTAAGTGTCATTTTTGTCGACTTTTTATTGCTCTTTTACCTTTTGTTCATCATTTGAGCGCGACACGAGAAAACCAACAAAGTGGTTATGCGCCCAGCACATACTCAGATCAGCCTGGGCATCCATCAAAGTCTATTCAGACTCTTCAATAAGCGCTTACAGGGTATCCAAGGGTATCAGCAACCTCAATGCGGACAGCGAAGACTTTGAGGCTTGGACGCCCAGGCTGATCTGAGTCTGCGCTGAGCGCACAACCACTTTGATGGTTCTGTCATGTCGCGGCTCATTTAGAGAAAGAGCTGAACTCTTTTTTTTTTCGCTTGTCTTGTTTAGTTTTGCTTTGTGAGCAGTTTATTGTTTTCTTTCCTCATTTGTTGTTAACGGCAAGATGTAAAAATCAATTGTGTCGGTTGCTGATCATTCACGGGTGGTAAAGTTTCAAACTGACCTCCGCGGAGGTCTGTTGATAAACAATTTGACTATTTTCCGGTAGGCAATTTAAATATATCCTGTCATGAATTTTCGCGGTTTACTGACAGGGTTCAGACAAGATTTTTCTCGCTAGAAAAGGTATTCCAAAAATCGGAGAATGTCATGCTATATATATTTTACAGTTGTATATTGAGACCAAATGACATAGAGCAGTTTGAAGCGGTGTTTTTTAAATTACTTTTGTCCTCCAGGTTCAGTACCGAAAACGAAACTAGGAAGGCGTCCTGCACAGTTAAATAGGCTTTTTGAGTGCATTTGCAGGCTTTCTGTGAAAGCTTACCGATGCAGTAAGACACGTAGCTTGTATAGCTTCGTTCTAAACATACTTTCAAGAATATGCATGCTTTTGTTACTACATGCTTACCTAATTTTTCGTCGGCGGTCAATTTGAACACCATGAGAACAATTTGACTAATGGAGATTAACATGGAAAAAATTAATCAGCTAAAAAGAAGAAAATGCGTGCTGAATTTTCAGGAGCCAGATATCATATGATTTGAATGCATGATTTTATACGTCTTAAGTACACCATATAATATTGCTCACACAACATTCTCTTTTTTGTCGTGAAACGGTAGTACAATAGTGTTTTATCATTTTCTTTGTTGTAAAAGCAGACCTGTGGCTTTCATGTGTTTGTAAAATAAAACGAACCCATCCAGACTAATATTTGCAGAGAAGATAACCGATATTCAAACAATTTAGAGTGAACCCAATAAGAAGATATCTAGCAAACATACCCGCATGCTCCCCCCTCCCCCCGCCGCGAGGTGATTACACTCCTGAAGTGGCCGTTACATAGAAACATGGGTAATCAACATGAAACAATAACAACATCATTACGGTCGCTTTAGAATGACCTGTGAAGGATGTGATGAAAAAAATCAACGGTAGGCTCAGTTTAATATTCGTTTTTTCTTTACAGAGACATCGTTTATCTGCGGCAAAATCGGTTTGATGACGTACATTTCTTTCAATATTGCTCTCTACAAGTATTTTTTAATTAGCTATATGTGAGTTCACCACAGCAGACCCCAGGGCCAGGGTTATGTGCGCGTTATTATTGTCCCCATTCCTCATTTTTTTTATCTAGCTGCCGATGTTTTAAAAAAAATGTCGCTTTGTTTTAGTTATGGTTTCCTTGTAGCCCTCTGCTGTAAAAGTAAAAAGTATGCAAAGACCAGGAACTGAAACAATCAAAATCCAAATCCAGCCCTCAAACCATAAAAGCTGTTCTTTTATCGTTTTACTATGTTTTCGATAATGTTCCTTCATAACTTCTACCTTTCTTTCTACTCTGTACTATACAAAGTCGCTGAAACTCAATCGGGAGTTGAGCCTGCTCCCTTTAGTGAGCTGAAGTCGAAAGATCTAACTAATTGGTCACAAACCTTAACCAGTAATACACTAGTGAGTTCTTCCTACAAAATGGGATTTCCATGTAAAAAGCAGTTGGTAAAATTAAATAGTTTTATTCAGTTTTTATGTTTTCACATCAGAGTGAAGTTTGCTACAGAGACTTCATTTTGACTTCATCAAACCAAACACTTATAGTATATGCATTGAAACAAAAATAACAGACTGGCTTTGCAGAACAAGAATTGTTTTCCCGGGATGAAATGGAATCAAACTGACCTCACGCTTTTCAAATTGACCACAATGTCAAAACTTTTCTAATATAATATAATTATGAATAGTGAATTTGGTTTCAATTGCACATATTAACCTGCATCGGTTCGTGCTATGTTTACATACAAATCAGTGTCACAGGTCTGGTTTTACAACAAAAGAAAAAAATATAAAGCACTATTGTGCTACAGTTTCACGATAAAAATGAAAATGTTACATGAGCAATATTATCTGATGTCCTTTAGAAGTACGAAAACATGCATTCAATCCGTTGTTACCTAGCTTCTGACAAGTAAAGTAAGCATTTTCGTCTTTTTAGCTGATTAAATTTTTCCATGTTAATCTCTATTAGTCAAATTGTTCTCATCGTTTTCAAATTGACCGCCGACGAAAATTGAGTAAGCATGTAGTAATAAAAGCATGCGTATTCTTGAAAGTATGTTTAGAACGAAGTTATATAAGCTACGTATCTTACTGCGTCGGTAAGATTTCACAGAATGCCTGCAAACGCATTCAAAAAGCCGATTTAACTGTGCAGGACTCCTTCCTAGTTTCGTTTTCGGTACTGAACCTGGAGGACAAAAGTAATTTAAAAAACACCGCTTCAAACTGCTCCATGTCATTTGGTCTCAATATACAACTGTAAAATATATATAGCATGACATTCTCCGATTTTTGGAATACCTTTCCTAGCGAGAAAAATCTTGTCTGAACCCTGTCAGTAAACCGCGAAAATTCATAACAGGATATATTCAAATTGCCTACCGGAAAATAGTCAAATTGGTTTTCAACAGACCTCCGCGGAGGTCAATTTGAAACTTTACCATCCGTGTCATTGCCGTTCCATTTTTAATTGTTAGAGCCAAAATAGGCTGCAAAACTGTGTCGGGTCCTGATCAGTCCCTGTCCATATACATACTGTTTGTTATGGTCCATACTGTCAACATAGAATGTGAAAGTCAATTGTTTTAGGTCCTAATCTCTATTTTATTTGTTATGGATCATAGACTCAGCATAGGAAACGAATATTGATTGTGTTTGATCCTAATCTTTCCCTTTCAATCCACATTTTATTTGTAATGGATCATAGACTCAACATAGAATGTGAAAATTGATTACGTTGCCTTCCAATCCACATTTTATTTGTAATGGATCATAGACTCAACATAGGATGTGAAAACTGATTACGTTGCCTTCCAATCCACATTTTATTTGTACATGTAATGGATCATAGACTCAACATAGGATGTGAAAATTGATTACGTTGCCTTCCAATCCACATTTTATTTGTAATGGATCATAGACTCAACATAGTATGTGAAAATTGATTACGTTGCCTTCCAATTTACATTTTATTTGTTATGGATCATAGACTTAACATAGGATGTGAAAATTGATTACGTTGCCTTCCAATCCACATTTTATTTGTAATGGATCATAGACTCAACATAGAATGTGAAAATTGATTGCGTTGCCTTCCATTCCACATTTTATTTGTAATGGATCATAGACTCAACATAGGATGTGAAAATTGATTACGTTGCCTTCCAATCTACATTTTATTTGTTATGGATCATTGACTTAACATAGGATGTGAAAATTGATTACGTTGCCTTCCAATCCACATTTTATTTGTAATGGATCATAGACTCAACATAGAATGTGAAAATTGATTACGTTGCCTTCCAATCCACATTTTATTTGTAATGGATCATAGACAGACTCAACATAGGATGTGAAAATTGATTACGTTGCCTTCCAATCTACATTTTATTTGTTATGGATCATAGACTCTACATAGGATATGAAAATTGATTACGTTGCCTTCCAATCCACATTTTATTTGTAATGGATCATAGACTTAACATAGGATGTGAAAATTGATTACGTTGCCTTCCAATCTACATTTTATTTGTTATGGATAATAGACTCAACATAGGATGTGAAAATGGAAAATTGCCTTGCCTACCAATCTACATTTTAATTGTAATGGATCATTGACGCAACATAGGGTGCGAAAATTGATTGTATTGGATCGTGAGCATGGCCTTCCAAACCACATTTTATTTTTTATGGATAATAGACTCAACTCAGGATGCGAAAAATGGTTGAGCGGGTCCTGAGCAGTTTCTTCCAATCAACATTTTATTTGTTATGACCATAGACTCAACATAGGATGTGAAAAATAATTGTGTTTGATCCTGAGTATTGCCTTCCAATCTACATTTTATTTCTCATGGATCATAGAGCCACCACAGGATGCGAGAATTGATTACGTTGGTTACTGATCATTGCCTTCCAATCTACATTTTATTTGTTATAGATCAAAGAGTGACCATGTTGCACCAGTGCGTATGTCTGATGTCTCAAATAATATTAACGTACACGAAGCTAATGAAAAGTTATGAAAGCAAACTACCTAACCAATTCATGTCCAAAGTCCCATAAAAGGCATATTGGCAATTATTGCAGACCCAAATCAGACGCCGCAAGATGCGTCGTCTGATCAGGTTCTACACTTTTTGATTGAGATAGTCAGGTATTTCTCTTTGAAATGATTTTAATGAAATAAAAATGATAAGAATAAACAAAACCAGAAACCCCTTATCTGACAAATGCATTAATTCAGCAGAGTGCACGAGTCTTAAATGGGTTTACAAAGAATTGTATGGGGAAAACATTTTGATATCTGTAATATAGAGCAGAGAACACATTCAGAAGAGGAACATGGGCCTGACTACGTAGTTTCGGCTAATAAAGCCTCACCAGTGACCCTAAAATATCTGATGACGAAACCAGGGAAAAGAATACTGTTTTAATGTCAAATGGGCAGTCAATTCAAAGACTGATTAGTATCAAAAAGGGTCCAAATAATACAAAAGACGATGATCTCGCATAAGAGTCTAAACAAATTTAACATTTTAGATGTCTCAGAATATATAATCTGATCTCAAAAGAAGAAAATGAGATATAATCAACACTATCGATAATGTACGGGGAGACACTTTTACGGCCGCCACACTGTACAACACTAGCTGCAGTGAAGTAAAATTATAATCTTAAAGAGTTCCTTCAATTGCAGAGAACGTATTCAGAAGAGGGATCATGGACCAGACTACGTACTTTCGGCTAATAAAGCCCCAACAGTGATCCTGACAATATCTGGTACCGAAGCCAGGGAAAAGAATTCTGTAATTTCTTAATTTTAATTGGGCAGTCGATTCAAAGACTGATTACCAGTATCAAAAAGGGTCCAAATAATGTAAAAGACGATGATCTCGAATAAGAGTCTAAACCAATTTAAAATTTGAGATGTCTCAGAATATACAATCTGATCTCAAAGGAAGAAAATAAAATAGTATCTGCACTATGGATGATCAAGTCTGAAATAAGTGTCATCCGGATTATGGAAGATGCAAGCGAAGAATTATTCCGTTTATTCGGATTATGGTAAAATTTAAATACAGGGAGCTATAACTGTCTGGACAAGTGCTAAAAACATATCTGATTTGCACTGTTAAAATTGATGCAGATAAAAACTCGTACTTGATGGCACAGAACACCTTGGCGTACCTGTCCAACATGTTTAATATTGTGCTTCATTTATTAATATTGATAACTAGTTTAAGAAATATTAAACGCGAGACCGAAGAACTCACCAATGTAACGTGGCAATTATACATGGATTCAACCCATTTATGCCTGGTGGACTAGTCTGTACTTATTACTTATAATTTAGACTGAGTCCATTTGTCATTTAAGGGGAGTCTGGTTTAGTTTATCATATTTATTTTTGTTTAATACCCGTTTTCCTTTGAAAATAGTGTACTTACTGATCAGACGCGGCGTGTTCCGACACAGATATCTAAGGTAAGAACAAAATAAGATAAGAATGTCTAAACGTGGAAATATACCGGAAATCCTTATTTATAATTCAAAAAATGCTCAGAAATGTAATGCCATTTAAACTTCCATTCATTTCTTAGTGCTAAGCCATAATTCTCGGAAAACATGAATTATCACTCCACGTCTTCATTAGCATATTGCTGTGATTAATTCATTAACTGTCTCCTCACATTTTATGATAATCCATGCATTTTAGTAACTGAATTTGCATAATAAGGCATCGAATTGTCCTAATTTTTCATGATTACGACAAAATTATAGATAATTTATCTCGGCGATGTACTTTTCTGAACACATTGCTCTGTTAAGTAAATAACAATCTCACATAAAGTCTAGTGTTTCTCATCTTTTGTATTTCTAAAATGCGTTAGATCAACGGAAATGGTTTGTTGTGGTGTGATGGATTCACCTGCAGTACAGTAAATTGCTATAAATTTACATTCAAGCTGTATTTACTGAAAAGTCCTAGAGTAAAGCTTTGGAACGCAACGGAATTTTTACATTCCAATAAATTATTTGAGCCACACGGCGTCACATGAATTTAAATGCCGTCAAAATAAACTATGGCTCTCTACAATCTGATTGGACGTCAGCGATGCTATGACGTCACTAATGTTGAAGAAAAACTCGAGTTATTGTTTCACTGCTTCAATTCTAGCGCTCATATAAGATTTTTAATCAAGGTTTTGACTGATATGAATGTAAACATAAGCAAGGTAGTTAAGTTTACTGATGTTTATTGAATTGTTCGGGGTTCATACACTCTGAATGTGACCCAGTGTAGTTTACAATTCGATAGAAAGGGTTAGATTTACTTTGCATAAGCAATGTTGTTAATTTTACTTATGTTTATCGCATTGTTCGGGGTTCATTTACTATGCATGAGACCTATTGTAATTTACAATTCGATAGAATGGGTTAAATTTACTTTGCCATGACCCAATGTAGGATACACTTCGATTAACCGCAGAAACATGAAATTTATTTGTTAAATAAATGGACAGCTATACAGGTGACCACAATGCTAGATCCACATCAGACGTTTTCGCCTTGGAGCGGACAGTAGCTTAAGCTACTAGGGGCTTTAACTAGGTATATACGCGCAGCTTCCCACTCTCCTCTGATGCAGCTCCAAAAGCAAGTAGATGATCGATCTATGTAGGGGCTTGCTAGCTTATCCGTGAGACATTATAGACATATACATAAAAACGTCAGAAACTATGCTGAAGCAAAGTCGAGAACCCTTTGCAATCCGAAGTCAGAGCTAAAAGTAAACACTAGTTCTGCCATGATGAGCATGACCAAAGACAGTTTCGTAGTCAGGCAACAACTTGACGTAACAGCTTACTCTGTAGTAGTAGATTTAGGAGGGTGCCGTCAAGTGATGCTTACTACTCGCGAGCGCCTGATCACACCTCTATTTTGGGGTCCATGCCTATGTTTCTAGACTATTCCGGAGATTGTCAATGTTAAAATGACTTACGAGTTCGGACTTATGATTTGGGTACTATGACCACTAAAGTTTAGTCTGACACGCGATTCACCTCAGAATCCATGCGATCGAAGAGGGAAGTTAAGCTAGTAGCCGTGATTTGGCAAAACTGCCGTGCAATCACACTGAGACACACTAAGTACTGGCGTGATGGAGCATACTTTGTGAAACCTGAGTTCGAGGTTATAAAACTTGAGAATAATCTTAATCTCAAAATAAATCGCACTGATTGGCTGCTTCCGAGCATGTGCTCGGAAGCAGCCAATCAGTGTGCTTCATTTTGAGTTTGAGAATGTACTCAAGTTTTATAACCTCGGGGCCTGCTAGTAGATCAAACACATGCCCATTGTTTATTTAACTCATATCAGTGTTATCTGCGATATTAAGTTATATGACTTAATATCATGGATACGATTTTGCTGCGTTAGATTAACAGTGGGCATGCAATAATTTTGTGATCTAGATCTATATGCGTTCTTCAAATTCATCAGAGATAGTCAGCAACAGTCTTTATCTTCATCATTGAAGCTCTGATTCAACTAATACAAGGCTTTATTTCTACAAATAGAACTTAATATGCTAGTGTCAGATAATATGATGACTTTATTTTAGGTCTATCAACGAACGTTTGCTTTCAAAATGTTATATAAGTACTCCACCGCCAAACCAAAAGTACCAAGGTTTCTCGGTTCAATATTCTTTTTGAATACATGTAGTTTGTTTGATTGCAAAGATAGCTTTTCCAGACGGTTTACATTTAATTTTAGCAAACAAATAATAAGCCAGTATTAGAAATAAGGCCATGTAATTCAAACTTCTTAAAAGTTACAGTAATTTGCAAAGAAAAGTCGTTGTTGTTGCTCTAACGATGTTCCCCAAGGGGCTAAAACTAGAAAAGTCGTTGTAATGGCAATATTAATAGGACGTGCTTGCTTCTAACCGGTTATCAGGTACGGATTTGGTATGGAGTGTAAATACTGAATCCACCTAAAAGTCACATGGTCGAAATGGCGTCATACTGACGTCGATTTGACGTCATTACGAGTGATCGAGTGATAACGACGTCATGTTCCTGCTTGAAAAACAGGAATGTTCTCAAACAATTGTAGAATATACGAGAGCGAGTCAATAAGTAACCAGTCCACTTTATATTGCAGACGCGATAACTTGGTAATATTTTTATTTTGTATTCATTTTGATTTGGCGACTGCTTAGCTATATAGAAGAGTTCAGCTTATGCAACCCAAGGAAACGGAAGGAATAAATTTGCTTAATTTTGTTTCTTTCGCTTTTGTTCTCGTTGATATTCTTGAATTAGAAGCTCTTCCTGGGTTTAAACCGTCAGATGGTATTATTCAGATGTATAAGAACCGCCAATTAACCGTAATGTTGCATCATGACCATAGATCAAGAAAGTACATGAACTCCACTGTAAGGATAGTACAGGTACTGTTGACATTAAAAATGTAAATAAAACATTGCCACTATTGCGCAATTGACTTATACTTACGGTCGAGATCTGTGTCGCGGCTCAATCAGATTTTCCTTTAGTTTCAACAATATTTTATTTCCATATAAACATACATGATAATACAATACATTAATATATTGGGGAAGGCAACAAGCTAGATCTTATAGACGCCTGATTTTCCTTTTGGCATTTCCATAGCAGAGGAAGATCCTGACTTTCCGAAGTAAATTATAATGCTATGATCAGGAAATGACACAATCGGTTTCCACTCTTTGCCCTTAACACCGAATAGGAAAGGAAAACAATACATGTACAATAAAGAAACCACATAAAGCAAACCGGGACAAGCGGAAAGCAAGGAGGTCGGCTTTTTCCCGGCAGACTGGCACGAAGCTGTCCCGAAAATTTGGGCCTGTACCAAATATCAAGACGTTTTCGTCATTTAATTGTTGTCACAGAATTATTCAGAGCAAATCTTGTGTCAACACGTGTATAGCTCTATGGGAGACATCATGATTTCGTCAATACCAGCAGTGTGATTTGATGGCACCAGCCAAACCTAGTCGGGCTTTTAGTTACTGGACTCTCCATTTCACTGACTAATCCATCATATCTATAGAATGGCGGTTGTATATTTATTATATAATTTGCAAGTGATACTTTCTACATGCGAGCTTCGGCTCACACCTAGGTCGGTTTATCTAAGTATTTCAAATATGTCGACATTTCTATGGTTTACAATTTGGGGCTTACTAATTTGAGTCACGACACGAGAAAAACAACAAAGCAAAGTGGTATGTGCGCCCAGCGAAGACTCAGATCAGCCTGGACATCCGCCCAGTCTGATCAGAGTCTTTGTTGTGCTTTTCAAGGGTAGCTACGGGTGTAAGCTAGCTCCCTGTGGACAGTGAAGACTCTGATCAGACTGGACGACTGCCCAGGCTGGTCCGAGTCTTAGCTGGGCGCACATGCGACATTGTTAGTTTTGACGTTTCCCGACTCATTTGTTATTTGACCAATTCTACTGACTTTGCTTTCATATTCCTTGCCGGATTTCCCTCTCAAAACTATTGTAGCAGGGTACTTCAGGTTTGACAAAACCTTTGTTTCGCTGGCCATATTTAACCTTTGATAACTTATTTCTGTCCCATTCGTAACTTATGCATTCGTCAACATTTAGGAAAAAATAGATTTTGACATGCATATCTGTATTGCGTGTTCAAATTTAGTTTGTACTTTCTTTTTGTCGCTATTCTAGTTCCACAAGCACTTGCAAATTGATAAATTGATAAATTAGATATCTCTATTTTTTTTATAAAAAGAGGCTGCTTACAAAAGTATTCAAATTAAGAGTAACTTTGAAAATAAGGACAATTTCACTTCCTGTCTATTCAACATTTTACTGTGGGTGGTTTTGTGGGAGCTGAGCTGGAATGTCTAAGTGCATGCCGTGGTAAAGTTTAGCGGGCAAAATTATCAATAGTTTAAATTAGTCTCACGAAGATCCAATGAAAGTAATATAATTGAGCCGCGACACGACAAAACCAACAATGTGGTTCTGCGCCCAGCGCAGACTCAAATCAGCCTGGGCATCCGCCCAGTCTGATCAGTCTTCGCTGTCCGCGTGGAGGTAGCTTAGACACTTAGCTACCTTTTCAGCACTTAACGAAGTGTCTGATTAAACTTGGCGGATGCACAGGCTGATCTGAGTCTGCGCTGGGCGCACAACCACATTGTTGGTTTTGTCGTGTCGCGGCTCAAAAAGAATCTTGCATACAGACAAGTTTTCTCACTTAAACCCCGATTTTTTTTATTTTTTACAAAGTTATACTCCTTTCCTCCTGGACATATAAAATCCAAAGACTATGATGTTTGGGTAGGGAGGAATTCCAAATGTTTCCTTCAAAGGATCTGCTCATATTTTTCATCGGTTTTGGTGACGGTATTTATTGTTTTAAAAGCAGTTATCGGTTCTGGTGGCCGTCTAGGATAAGTGACCAGAACTTTTTGTATAAAATGCCGTACGGCAACGCCCGGAGGACCCAGAAGAAAATTGGCTCTGATTGGCTCGGCTGTTTTGGATAGAATGACGTAGAAATTTTTGACAGATTATGATGGACAACTACAATCATGGAGCTTCCTGGGGAAGAGAAATAAAAGTGTTTTTAACAAACTGTTTGAAAATAATAAACAATATCGTCCACAGAAACCCAATTTAAATAAGCAAACCATCAATTAATCTTTAGATGCATAATGTTTATGAGCCGCGTCACAACAAACCAACAGAGTGGCATGGTCGTCCTGCGAAGACTCAGATCAGCCTGAAAATTCGCCCAGTCTGAACAGAATCTTCGTGTTTTCAAAGCTTGGCGCCTACATAAGCTACCCTTTAACCGCATAGCGAAGACTCTGATTAGACTAGGCGGATGCCCTGGCTGATCGGAGTCTTCGCTGGGCGCATGGGCCACTTCGTTGATTTTGCCGTGGCGCGGCTCATATCGTAGAGTAATTCAGGTCGTCCTGCTATTTGGATTACATATAATTTCCGTTCGATTACGTGCAGAAATGCACTTTTGTGGGCAAATGTAAAATGCGTATTTGAAATTAGTTTGCACTTTCTGAAATTTACTATTATGAAAAAGTTGTAAATTGATCAAAACTCTCTTGCCATTAAAAATAGAGAGACACAAAGAGACAATTTACTTCGCAAGTTAATAAGCGAAAACTGTTTTAAATGTCTCAGGAATTTTTCCATCCTGTTTATTGCACTTGTAAAAACTTGATTATATGATATCATACAGGCTTTTGAACCGAAATGCGGATTTGCTCTCAAACCTAGACATACCGTGCCTGACTAATACCTGTTTTAAGCTCGCCTGAACGAAAGTTCAGGAAGAGCTATTGTTGTCACCTTGGCGTCGGCGTCCGCGTCAGCGTCCGCGTCAGCGTCGGCGTCCGGATTGGATGTTTTAGTTAAAGTTTTTTAAAGACCTATATCTCCCTAACCCATGGATTGATTCTTTTTATACTTGCACTGTAGTTAGATATTGGTTAAAAGTTTAACAGGGTACCACCCCCACCCCACTTTGTGACCTTGATGTCAAGGTCATTGACTTAGAACATTGGGAGTTTTTTGGACTGGATGTTTTGGTTAAAGTTTTATAAAGCCCAATATCTCCTTAACATATTGGTGGATTCCTTAGATACTTGCACTATAGTTAGATATTGGTTCAAGGTTTTCCAATGTTCTACCCCCCCCCCCCCCCCCCCCCTCAGTGACGTTGATATCAAGGACATGGACTTAGAAATTTGTTTTTTTTTATTGATTGGATGTTTTAGGGTAAGTTTTTTAAAGACACATATCTCCTAACCCATAGATGAATTCTCTTATATTTGCACTGTAGTTATATATTAGTCCAAAGTTTTACATAGGACAACCCCAACCCCGCTCAGTGACCTTGATGTCAAGGTCAGGGGCTTAGGAAATTTAGTTTTTATTAAAGTGTTCTAATTGCATACTGATTCATAATGCTTGGCAGAGATTTAGTTTACACTTGAACTGATGTTAGACACTTTTGAGTTTTTACAAAACACTATATACTTTTCCCACTGGATGACCTTGAAGTCAAGGTTATCAACTTTGAATTTTGTCTTCAAGATTTTGGTTAAAGTTATATATTTATGAAGAGATAATTTCACAGTGCCACAATAGACTCAGTTGATACTAATACTTGGACTGATGTTAGATAATGGTTCAAGGTTTTGATACATCCTAGCCCCCCTCCCCCCCCCCCACACACACACACCCCACCCCCTACCCCTCTACCCCTTAGTTCTTTGTCCTCAAGCTCATGGATTTGGAAATTTCATGTGTTTTTTTTTTTTTTTTTTTTTTTTTTTTTTAAATTTTATTTTAAGACGTATTTCTGAGATAGCTTTTGTTTATAAATGTGTTGTCATTATGGACATGCTTGTCTGAAGTTTTATTCATAGCAGTCCACACCACCATAGCAACTGTATGATGGGCAAACACTTATTCAGGCAAGCTATGCTGTCAGGCGACAGCTCTTGTTTTATTTCGATATCACTATAGTAGTTTATTATCACTTCAGTCTATGATTTTTTCATACCCTAACTTTGAAGTTAGCAGTGTAACGATGTAAATGGTATGCTTAATAAAATATTGTTATTAGTATTTTCTATTTAATCTTACTTATTCATTTATATGTACACAAAGTATAAAAAAAACTATGAGTAACACCGTTTTGAGACAATATATTTGTAATGACAGTATTGAGACAATTTGCTAGTAATAAAACAATATGCATGTCAAAGAATAAATGACAGTACTAAGACAATTTGCTAGTACTGAAAATATTCAAACATATAGTTTTGAGACAATATGTTAGTGATGAGACTGTGAATCGTGTGGAATTGAGACAATTTGCTAGTAATGAAACAATGAATCATACAATGTTAAGATTATATGGTAGTAAAAATCATTGAATCATACCGTTTTAAGACAATACATGGATACATTGTAATAAAACAATGAAGTATACAGTTGTGCGGCAATGTTTCAGTTATAAGACAATGAAGTAAACAGTAGTGAGGTAATGTGTTAGTATTGAAACACTGAAGCAAACAGTGTGTAAACAATCTGATAGCAACAAAACGATGAATCCAACAGCATTAAGACAATATTCTAGTAATAACACAAAGCATGAGTTTCTGCAAATTTCGTTTGCATTTCAAGTCAGAAATACATCTGAACGATCACATAGCTGACTGAGATAAAAGCATTGGTGCAATTGTGTTATTCAAATGTCCAAGCATTTTACTATTGGACCTTGATGAGATACACAGGCAATTAATTAAATAGAGAATGATTATTTGTTCGAGAAAACCTCAAGTTTCTGTTGGAAAAAATTCAGTTTTTTATGCTATTGAAAAATGCTCTGATACCATTGACGTTGTAGATCTCTTACCATAGCAACTTAAAGTTTATATAAGTGTCCAAGTGATGTCATCGACACGTCATTCTGACAAGGTATTAAGCAGGCACAACATGTTGGTAATTCTGTAGTTGCTATTGTAACAGATCTATCTATCACTGGTATTGCAGCATTGTATACACTGTATGCCATGCCCTTCTCGAATTATAAGTAAAATGCTACCGGAAATTCATACGATGGAAAAGTATGATTTCCTCAAACTTACAATTCGCTCTCAATTAATTTAATTATTTGTTATAAATACAGATGCAACATTTTTTTTATTTGTGTTGCAGACAAAAGTTAATCATGCACTGAAGATGAATGGGTACATACCCCTGTTTACCGCCATTTTTTTTCAAATGGCGACAACTTTTGAGCCTACCTGTTTGATACGCTGTACAGCGAAACCCTATCAAATAAGGCCAACACTTTAAAGAAAGAATTTGTTCCCTTTGGGGCAAATGTATTGACTTCTTCTGAAAAGGGATCCAAAAATGAAAAGGGCGAGGTTGCTGCTCCTCATAGTGGACCCATTCATCCTACACCTGATGTAAGAAAATACCACTCAATTTGCACATGTTTCCCAGGTCGAAGTGTCCCGAGTGCGTTTCAACAGGAGGCAGAAATCTTTTCAACCGTCACCTGAATCCATTACACAAAGCCTTACATTATCACTCTTCCTTTGCCCTGATATAACCGAAATGTTGTTGAAAAGGACGTAAAATCGCATGCCGTCCTTTTCAGTCGCCAATGTCGAAGAACATCAACTTATTGCACTGATTCTGTTTCTAAGAAATGTATATGGGCCGCGAAGCGACAAAACCAACAAAGTGGCATTGCGCCACGCAAAGACTCAGACCTGCCTGTGCGTGCGCCCAGTCTGATCAAAGTCTTAGATTTGCGCTTAAAGGGTAGCTAAGGGCCTAAGCTAGCTCCATGCGCTCAGCAAAGACTCTAGGCTGATCTGAATCTTCGCTGGGCGCACATGCCACTTTGTTGGTTTTGTCGTGTCGCGGCTCAATTTGTCACTTCTAAACTCCATTAGCATATTTCCTATGTCAGACCATTACACGCCTACCAATCGCTCTCATGCGAAACCACGGTTCAGAACGCCAATCCATGAGAGGAGTTTCCGGTTCTGCATGAGGGGAGCCAAAATCGTAAACAAATTTGACATCGGCACAAGGTTTGAGGTATCTATTTTCTCTGAAAACTATTTATGCAAAATATAAGAATGCTATTTTGTCACATATGCATTGGTACTTCGGCACATGAAAGTATTAGGCACGTGAAGTTGCATTTTTCCAGATATGCATTTAGTACGGCGGAGCATGTGTTCAAGATCAATCTTGGCGATATATACATGCAGGGAAAAGTCGCATTCTCTTGCTTGATTTTGAGTCTCTGACCTTGTCAGTCGCAAAGAAGTGAACAGAACTTCTGTATGCGTGAATCCAAACGTTGAAAGTAAGCTTTCCGTGATGGAAAGTTTAGAATTTAGAAAATATACACAAAAACTTGGCATCGTCAGCCCGGTTCCGCATGAGATAATACAAAATATAAGGATTTTTTTATCAAACACAAAAAACAGCTTCTGAACTATAATTGGATCAAAACTAACTTGAATTCTGTGATATATCATTATTTTTATACATTGCAGATGACTTTCTGGCTGTTTTAATCCCCGTTTGTCTGCCTTTGAGGCATGCAAGGGGGGTTTAAAGAGGGTTTGCAAAAGGTCATAAAAGACAAACGGGGAATAAAAAACAGCCAGAAAGTCAACTGAAATGTATAAAATAATGATTTATCACAGAGCTCATGTTAGTTTTGATCCAATTATTGTTCAGAAGCTGTTTTTTGTGTTTGATAAAAAATCCTTATATTTTCTATTATCTCATGCGGAACCGGGCTGACGATGCCAAGTTTTTGTGTATATTTTTTAAATTCTAAACAGTCAGTCACGATAAGCTTACTTCCAACGTTCGGATACACGCATGCAGTAGTTCTGTTCACTTCTTTGCGACTGGCAAGGTCAGAGACTCAAAATCAAGCAAGAGAATGCGACTTTTTCCTACATGTATATATCGCCGAGATTGATCTTGAACACATGCTCCGCCGTACTAAATGCATATCTGGAAAAATGCAATATCATGTGCCTAATCCTTTCATGTGCTGAAGAACCATTGTATTTGTGACAAAATAGCATTCTTATATTTTGCATAAATAGTTTCAGAGAAAATTAATACCTCAATGTGCCGATGTCAAATTTGTTTACGATTTTGGCTCCCCTCATGCAGAACCGGAAACTCCTCTCATGGATTGGCGTTCTGAACCGTGGTTTCGCATGAGAGCGATTGGTAGGCGTGCATTAGCTGTCTGCTCATATTCAATCATAATCTAAGTAATTCGGAAATAATATTTGCATAAAGAGGCATTGGCATGTATTGCTTTACAATTATGACTACAATGGAGACAATTTGCTGACGTGGGAATTGTACTTTGAGAACCAACTGCCGATTGACACGATGTCGTTTCAAACAAAAATAAAAACAAAAAAATATATCGTTTATCAGATAAAGCATACCCGATTTCGACGTCACTTTTATAGCAAACTTTTGTCCGATACCGGCGGATTGTTTCACGTATAAGGTATGCTATCTCATCATTCCGATCGAGTTACCACAAAACGGTAAAACTTATAAAAAGTGTGCAACAGAATACGAGGGATGACTTGCAATTCAATTCAACGCCCGTTTAAAAGGCTGTGTGCAATGGGAAAGCAGGAATCGAATCCATGCCGCTATCTTAGCAGGCCAGCTTCCATCAATCAGAGAACCATTAAATCTACTTTCAGTTTCATTTTCCGAAAAGTCTGCAGCTGAATTATACTAAGACTGCCCGAATAGGGCTGGATGATGTCATATTTCCATTTCAGCTGTTGTTCTGAAATACGCTCGGTATGAGTCACGTGATTTAGGAGAACTTACTCAACAAAAAAGTCTTGAAATGTAAAACTCGACAAAACTAAAAAAAATTTCAAAAAGCGAAACCTAAAAATTATAAATAAGAGTATTATTTTCATTAACCAATACCAAACAACGGCCGCAAATCTTTACTATTTTCTCGCCAAATTCACAGTATCCGAACGCACTGTACCATCTCTTCCGGTTTTTATAGCGATGAATCGAGAGTACAAAATTCGCTTATAACCAGTAGTCGGAAATCATTACGTTTTTAGATTTTATCCGGAATCTGCTGCGTCATTTATAGTTATTCAGCTTCGAAAATGTAAGGAGGTAAGTTAAATATGATTTGGTCTTCGGTCGTTTACTATATTGCTCTGTACAATGAAAACCTCATGGCCGTTACAGAAATTTTATTCCGAACAGCTAATTTAACACGAGTTTGTGTCGTGCAAAATCTAGCTATCAGCCTGCTATCAAAACAAACCAACTGTAGATTGATAACGCCTTCCGTTTATTTTAGATTTTTATAAAACGTGTAAGAAAAGGCTCAGCATGGTTTTAGAATCATGCCAAGGGCAATTTGAATACTGTACCATTTACTATCCACCCATATACAACATTGTACAGAGCAATAAAGAAAAAAGACCGAAGAGCAAATTATATTAAACTTAGCTCTTTTCATTTTCAAAGCTAAATAACTATAAATGACGCAGCAGATTCCGGATAAAATCTCAAAACATAATGATTTCCGACTACTGTTTATAAGCGAATTTTGTACTCTCGATTCAACGCTATGAAAACCGGAAGAAATGGTACAGTGCGTTCGGATACTGTGAAATTGGTTCATTCATTCTTTAGTAGTATAGATAGGCATGTCCATTATCTATTGGTTAACTTCCAACTATCCTTAAAATAGATAAATTTTTATCTTATTTAAGACGGCCACTATAGTTTAACACTTTAAGCACTAGTGACTAAAATAGCATAATTTGCAAACAGCGTAGATCCTGATAAGGCGGCTCATAATTAGCTCCTCATGTGGATCTACACTGTTTGTCCTGTAGTCTTTGATTCTCAATATGAAATGTCTCGGACAAGGCGTTTTTTTAATTTTGTCGTCTGTTTTTTGGTGACTAAAGAGTTAAATAAACGGTAATGCTAATCTCTGATCTTGCACGTAAGTTCTGAAGCAAGTGCCTGATTAAAGTAAAAATATCAAAGTCCATATGCTTGCCCATCCCTGGCTTGCTCTTGTTAGGCGTATTCTAAAAAGTGGAAACTGAGCCCTCTGATCTGTCAGCGCTGATATACAGACTGATTTATGCATTTACAATATGCACATCGCTTAAGGCCTCTTTTCACGCGACACAAATCATTGATTTGTAGAGACGCTAAATATGTATGTTGATGATGGTAATCGTCAAATTAACATAATGGATGTACTTTTAAGGACAGTAACTATGCCATTTTTACTTTTGCCACGTCAACTTTTACTGGAAAAAATTATAGCTCCTCTGTGTTAATTCTTTTCTTTAAGAGTAGAACCCATTTTGGAAGGTAACATTTTCCAGGAAAACAAACACAGAAGAAGTCACAAAAGTGTTATTTCATTGCTATATAACGGAAGACACATGCAGGTGTTCCCATTCACCTAAAGATACAGTCAACTCTCGATATCTCAAAGTCCAAATTCATCCCAAACTACTGATATCTCAAAGAAAATTTTCTGGTCTCCGAAAATTTTATTTTCTGGTCCGAGAAAATTTTCTTCGAGATATTGGTAGTTTGAGATATCCAGAGTTTAACTTTAAAAAAAAAACAGGAAATGTTTTCAATCTATAATCTTTGATATAAGAGGAACTTTGAGATATCAGTGTTCGCGATATCGAGAGTTGACTGTATTTTTCTTTACTACTTCCAACAAACTTCCTCAATGAATCAGTTTTCGACATTATCTGCGATCCAAGTGCTATTTCATTCATCTGCACAGTACTTACTAGGTGCAGAGATTATAAGATAAACTAATGACTGTATTATTTACATGCTAATACGTGCAATGTATTATCTTGCTCTCGATCAGAAATGAATCATGTTATACAATAAGTGCTTTAGTTTTATGAAATAAGATTATACGTTTTACTTAAATGCCATTTGAAGAGTAGAATTCATTAGCAATATCGAACTGTCCATGATGACTTTTGCAAACATATGTATAAGGCTTTACAGATATAGTACAAATCCTCAATCTTGAAATGGTAAAGTACTATTATATAATTGTCTTCAATGCGTTAATTTTTATGGTATCCACATAATAATGACAGATTTAATGATTAAGTGGTTATTCACTTGTATCAACTTTTACTTGGCCTATAACGGTTATGGCATTTTTACAACAAACTCATCTGTTAGGACACTCGATTAAAATCTTGCAGTTCTTTTGCTGGTTGTCTCAGGGACAGGGGAATTTTGATACTGCATTTCATGCATTAAAGTACACTTTTTTATTAGGTTAGAAATTTCGGAACATTTCTGGCCAATTAATGTTGCTAACGTAGGTTGATCATTAAACAATGGAAACACCTATGTAGATTAGTTGATTTTATACCGAAATAAGCATCATTCATGTAATACAGAAGAGTGTCACTTGAACTTTCGAATCCATGTTTGAAATCGAAATTTTAACGTATAACCATAGTAACATATGACGGCACGTTCATGTCGGGTACGGCTTGTGAATTTTTTCGACGTCATTTTGGTAAAGAGGTGCTTGTATAATGCTTATTACGTATGATATGTAAAGAGAAACTGAAAATTTGGAGCACCTTCTGTTTAAGTTAGGTTTTGACTTTAGAAACACACATATAATGATTTTTATTAAAACTGATCTGAAACCTGGCATGAATTAAAGCTAAAGCAAGGGTTAAAGTAATTAATTTTTAGGGAGTTTGACATTTTATTCCGTAATTGCCAGTATAATGCTAAAGTTAATTGATCGGTTGTCAAGTACAGTATAATTTTGGTTCTTTCTGCTATACATTCTACCAAGACTCTGCTTGATAAAGTGCGATGACGTCGTAATTTTGGTCCCTCAAGCGTAAAATCAGCTAAAAACGTTACATTTGATTTAATCTTAGTCTTTCACGGCCTGTATTTCTGCCAGGTTAGACAACAAGTCATGATAAACTGTATATTTCTTTTAATATCTGAGACCTGCATCAAGCCATCACACCGTCACAAACTTTTTCTCATTCTGTGTTACTTATCAGCTAATATGCATAGAAATATGCAAACATTTAGAAACCAAACCCTTTTAAGTTTGAGGCATCGTTGCCATAGCACCCATATTCCTATAAACAGTATATTGGAACTAAACCATATGTCATATGCTTGCTTCTTATGTATTATATAATCTGGAATACGGTTCTGACATATAGCTAATAAGATATATGGTAGTTTCCATTATTTAATGATCACCCCTCGAATTATGTCATAATACTTGTCCATTTATTTAAGAAATTTTAAATTGAGACAAATTATAATTTTAGCTAAATGTCGCTCATTTAATTTAAGAGCTGTCCCGTTATATATTGACTAACCTTCAATGGTTGAATAGGGAATGTACAACAATTGTATATCATTAGTACTGTCCATAAATATGACGTCATTTAAATGACACATATTAGAATCGTAAGCATTAAATATTCAGAGCACCTGACTTGTGATAGCTGGAAACTGTACTTTATAAGACTAAGTACTGTTCATATGTATGGCTGTATTTCAGCGACGAATATCCAAAGCTTAAACAATCAAAGCGAGAACACGTTCCCTTGTCACCCTGAGGATAAGATATGCTTTCAATATGTTCTGCTTACACACCAACAATGACACGTGACGTTGTGGTAAAAATGTCATAGGATTAGCTGACACTATGAATTTGGTGAGAAATTTATTTATACGTGATGCAAGACGAATTTCAAGCGGGCGATTAGGTTATGCCAATCGTTTTGTTGCAAATTGGTTCTTAATAGAGATACTTCAGAAGAAACTGTTGCTTTATAACGTGTCATTTATTTCAGAGAACGTTGTTAATGCTCAGATGTCATGAACTAAGTGCAACTAAGAAGTTTTCCAAGGTCACGCGAACTGTAACCAGTTGTACTGCTTGGGGTGGTCGTAAGTGCTTGTCATTAACTTCTAGTGCCAGGACGTCCTATTTATTTGGATAAAAGTAGGACTTGGTCCTATTGTTTTTGCAGTAGGTGCGGGTCGGGGCTGTTTGAATATTTTTCTCTGTTTCTCATTTCTCTTTTCGTTCTCCCTCTCTCTGTGAGACGGCCCGATACAGACTGAAATTAGAATCTTGAAAGGTTCCTTCAAAAGCAGAGAATACATACAGAAGTAGGAACATGGGCCAGACTACGTAGTTTCGGCTTATAAAGCCTCGTCAGTGACCCTGACAATATCTGGTGACGAAATCAGAAAAAAACATTCCGTAATTTCCTAATTTTAATTGGGCAGTCGATTCAAAGAGTGATTAGTTACAAAAGGATCCAAATAATATAAAAGACGATGATCTAGAATAATAGTCAAAATCGATCTCAAATTTTAGATTTCTCAGAATCTGTCCTCTGATCTCAAAGGATGTAAATAAAATATAATCTGCACTATGGGTGATGTACGGGGAGATGTTTAACGGCCGCCACACGGCACAACACCAGCTGCAGTGAGAAAAATTAGAATCTTGAAAGGTTCCTTCAAGAGCAGAGAATGCATACAGAAGTAGGAACATGGGCCAGACTACGTAGTTTCGGCTTATAAAGCCGCGTCAGTGACCCTGACAATATCTGGTGACGAAATCAGAAAAAAACATAAAATATAATCTGCACTATGGATGATGTACGGTGAGACGTTTTACGGCCGCCACACGGCACAACACCAGCTGCAATGCTTTTTCAAAGGGCCGTTAAACCCCAAAACAACCAACCAACCAGTTGTACTGCTCAGCTTAACCAATTTATGCCTAATAGTCCATTTATCATTTAAGGGGGTCTGGTTTAGTTTATCTTTATTATTTGTGTTTTTCTTTAAAATAAAATTATTCATATTTCTGATGCAAACAGTCAAGAATCTGATCAGACGCTGCCTTTTTATCACAGCTTCTTCAACAGATTTAGTGTCCGATTTCAACATTGCACCATTTACGCAAATTACTTGCCATTGTAGTCCTTTAGGTTTGAAGTGTAATATTCTTCCCTCTTTAATGCAAATAACTCACGTTTTACAAAGAATCGGCCAGACAGTGGCGACAGCTTATTAATATAAAATGTACCTCAAATGATGTTTAGCCTTCTTTTCATGTTAACGATCGTAGTTAAATAAAATCAACAGCAGCTTTTAATTAATGAACTTGTCTGTTTGAATTTAGAGTGCTAACAAACAGTTACAACATGGATCTCAGTGAAGTTCAGCCATGTAAACGACTTATCATACAACACTAGTTTATAAATTGATTATCGATTTTTTTGGGTTATGAGACGGGAATGTTTCCTTCCAAAACAATCCCAAAGTCTAAATCCGTCTTATACGAGGGGCGTTCGGAAAGTTTTGCAAATGACGTAATTTCTCGGTAACCACCATACAGACAGAACTTCTGATTGCAAAAACACATAAAGCTATATTATGCGAAGAGAAGTCTGCAAACAAGGTGCATTTTTTAAAAAAGGACCCATTTTTAACTTCTTTGAAAGAGGTATACCCTAAAGACACTGCAGAATTTTACTTTAGTAGGCCGTAATTTATATATCAGCAGTCTTTGATATCTTTTTATCTTTGTTAGTTAAAGACAAAGCCCAGACAATGTTGTTCTGTAAATATCGCGGAAATTAGTTTTAATCTGGCTTCCGTACAGGGCCGGAAATATGGATTATCCGTACTTTATGCTGTAGCAATTTCTCCATTTCTACTAAAATTTGATGATTTTGTAATGAAAACAAGTGTATTAGCATTCAAAATATTGTCGGCAAGAGCATTTACATAGGTCAACGAAAACCTGCCAACAAATTCAAATTAATGCCAAAAAAGAAGCCTCTGCAAGCTTTCAAAAATGAGGTTAACGTAAAATTCAATAACGTCATAAGAACTGCGCATTGCTTTGCAAGGAATAAATCGATAGCAGCTGCCGCCCTTCTAACTTTTGTATGGATATTATAGGCAACGATGGACAAGCAAATGACAAAGATTAATTTGGTATTTACAAGGATATTTGACTTGAATGCCTAACACTGAAAAGATTTTACATATAAAATTAGCCCAGTGGTATGACTGGGACCTATTAAAATGCGTTGTAACTCAATAAGGAAAAGTGTCTTTGTATAATGTTTCGTATCATTGTAAAGACAAAATACAGTGCTTTCAGTACATGCATAGCAGTTGTACCCAGCATGCTCCTAAACAAAGTCATGAGGCCATTTGCAAAACTTTTCGAACGCCCCTCGTACGTGTAAGATTTTTGGGACTGCTTCAGAATGAAAAACACATTGCATAGCTGAATTTCGTAAGACTGATTCAGATATTTGGGGTCAGTCTAGAGATGGCAAAGCACCGTTTTATAGCCGAAAAAGTAAGGGAATGTAAAAATGGGAATTTCTGGGAATTTCATGCTAGTTTCAGGCAATATGATAAATGTGTTTTAAGTTCTTGAATTAACGAACATTTGATTTTAAACGATGATACGGGCCCCGTAGACACACAACATTGAAACAGCATTGAATCAACGTTGATTCAAAATAACGATGCATTTGCCTCGCTTTATATTGTCTCTGTTGCAATTCTTATTCTGTCCAGTATGTATTGTTCTGGTGCAAAATAGCTTTTTCATTTAAGTTTAGTTTGATTTGTCGAATAGGTGGATAATCTGAGCATCATCAAATTGGCATACGGTTCTCGACTTGAGCTCGAGGATTGACGTGTTAACTTCAAAATTGAAATGTCCTAATTTAAATCCGACAGTTAATCTCAAATTCAACTTTATATTTTTGCCTAAAGTATTTACATACCTATGATGATGGGATTCATAAGGATTTGTGTATTAAGTAAACTTTTTCTTGGATTTCTTATCTCAGGTACATGTGCAATATATGACTAAATATCAGGCAAACAATAGTCGCATGTTGGTTGTAGCTGAGGCCCGGCAATGGTATTAAAGTTCCGATATGTATAATACGATTATTTAGCGTTATTCCAGAAATAGATATTTCATGGAAGTGTCAGATACTTGAGGAATGTATTTTTAGATTTAAAATAAGACCTTGGATGAAATTTTAATTTAAAACTATTATAAAATTGCAGCGTCTTTCAAATGTAAAGTACAGTTTAGGTTACTCTGGTACAACGCAGATTGTTTTCCTTCATATTTAATAGATCCATTAAAAGCACGAAATAGTTTATCCAAGACTGTTAGACACGACCTACATTCAATTTTAGCATACAAACAAGAAAAGAAAAAAAAACATATTTATAATTTAAGCCTGTATTATATAATACTCTAGGAGCCAAGTCAGCTAAAAATTGAAAGAGGTGGCACCCTCTGCTATCCTTGGTTTGTCTACGTTTTCTATTAGCCATAACCTTCTGAAAGGAGGTTTGATTGTTCTGCTCTCTAAAGTTTATTGTCATGATGCTTTAATTAACATGTGTTCCGTGGTACCCTATGGCTGAAATCAACACCATTAAGCCATGTATTGTTACATTGTTGAACTTCAGCGGAAGTCATATTTTGCAGCAATGCCATTCTTTTCCTGCTCTAGAGATATCGTTTCAATACAGGTGTTACTAATTAGAGCCATAATGCATATAACGACTTTCTGCTTTATTTTTGAGCATTTTTCTATATGAATTTACCCCACCCACTTGAGAAACAGGTAGGCTAAATTGTTCAATGAGATAACCCTCAATAATTTCGTCCATTAAATGGCATAGTGGTAGATTTAAATGTCCAAGAAACTAACAAAATATGTTCCGAACTCAAAAGTGACTGGCATGGTATTGTGTATAATATACAACGATTCATGCTACCCCATGCAGAAAAAAGTCTAAAGAAATATAATATTTAAATGAAACATGTAAACAAACACCATTTTAGGTCAAACGCCTACTCTTTGCCCTTATAATACTTACATGTAATTGTGGTCTGCAGGTATTCAGTTATAATACATCAACACAGACTTTGGGCTGCAAGCTTATTTTACTACCCCATAGTAACGTCTTACTACTTGTCTTATAACTTTACATTTACGGTGCGATTTCCAGTTTGGTATCGCGGGTTGGTTGTTGCACGGATAGAATCAATTCCTAAACATTGCCTTTTACACTGTTTTATCTGCTCTGACCCTTTCCTTTAAAAGCTTTATATGAAATTGAAGATTAATAAAAATATTTTGCCTTATCGCATTTATTTACACCAAAGTAACGTATATAACAGGTTAAAAAGTAAGAGTTATTCTACTCTACTGCCACAAGTGTAAAGAGACGTGTGGCTAGAACGAAAAGCTCTCTCTCTCTTACTTCATCATGATGAAAATCATGTTTAAGATCGTTTGGGCTCATTCTGAATCAGTTTGAAAAAAGAACTTAGCTCGAGCTGTTGCTAGGGGACATTGGCAGTGTACCAACATTACATTACCGAGCACACACTCAGCCAACCGAGATTAATGTAGTGTTTTCTCTGATGCATAACTTGCTTCCGCAGAACCTTCCTTTTTGGAATTAAGTTAAGCTTTTATTATTCCACCAGACTTTCAGGACATGCTTGACAATAATCTGAAAGCAAAGACCACCTGCGATAAAGAACAAAGCAGATTTGGTTTAATTGATTCTGTTCTTGAAAGTGCATATGATATTGTCCAGCCATGGGTAATATGGTTATGGCATATTGTCATTACTCTCAGTTCATTATGAAAATGACTTTTGAATAAAGTCAATGAAAAATCACTTATTTAAACTCCTGGTTTGGTAGTCAAAATGGTAACGTATACAACATTCAACGATAAAAGAGTTATCAGATTACCCTTTTACTGTTAAGAAGTTTTTATATTTATGCTTGAGTAATCTGGAGCAGAAAGTAACACGTCCTGAAGTAATCATCAAATGTTGAAAGCAAAACATAAGGCTTCTTAATGTCAACATTACAGAAGTATAACTATATCTCTCTGAAGAGATTTGAATATTTGATGTACCCATTTCGTTGCTTCAAATTGCAATTGTTACAAACAAAACGTGTAGCAGTAGCATAAGTACAGTTCTATACAGCGCCTAATTTGCATTGGTATTATGCCTGTTTTAGATGTTTTGCTTAAAACCGATTATTTTCTGCACCTGGTAACCCGAGCATTAATATGAGAAGCAAATGAAAGGCATCGATCAGGAATTGATACAAGAAAGGCATCGATCAGGAATTGATACAATCAGATCCCACATCCCGCCCTTAAACCAAAGGGAAAGAAGGACACACACAAATTGACAAAAAGTTCACGAAAGACATGTACGGTAAACTGAACGAACAGCTCTTTCTTAAACAGGTTGTCATTCAGCAGCCCCAACTAAAACCAGCCAGAACATTATTTTTACCAACTTTATATTTTATATTACAAAACAAATCAGAAAGCAAAATGGGCAGCTATTCAGGTGACCATATTGCTAGATGATGGTAAACATGCCAACTTCTTAACAATAAAAGGGTTCCTTCCGAGAATTGAGGAACCTTCAATGCTTCATCTTATTGAATTTGCAAACAGAATATACCAATATTATTCAACACTATAATACCTAATCTGACAACTCGTTTGCTTTAAATGTTGTATTCGTTACCTTTTTATTATCATACAAATGAAAAAGTAAGTGAATTATCATTGACTCGATTAATATAAGATCATTTTGATAATGTCATAATCATATCATCCTTGCCCAGACAATATCATGTGCACTTGCCAGGAATCTGCCATGTTCTTTCTCACATGTGTTCCTTATTTCTAAATGATCTGCAAACATGTCATGGAAATAATTCTGTATTAATGTTAATGGACACACCTCAATGTTCACTGCAGTTTGTTAGAGCGGAAACAATATTTTCGACCTCCTATTTGCTTCTGTGGCTTATTTAACCTTCTTGAAATAAGGTTTACTTTTAACAGAAACACTTTTCTCCTACAGAAGCAAATTCTTTCTTTTAACAGTTTACTCCCATTAAGAAAGGAAGGTAAGGTAAACGTGGCAGGTATTTCAGCGTAATATTGTATCCATTCACCTAAAATTCTTGAAACGATAGGAGCTTAACTAAATTCTGAATGAGAATTCTCTGGGAGCAAAGAATGCATCACAGGAAACAAAGACATCAACCTCGGTGTCTGGGAATAGAATGTTATAATGCTGCCAATGCCCCCTAGCACCATCTTCGACTGAATTCTTTTTAGCTCGCCTGAGCACGAAGTGCTCAGGGTGAGCTTTTGGGATACCCTGATGTCCGTCGTCCGTCGTACGTCCGGACGTCCGGACGTCCGGACGGACGTCCGTCAACTTTTGCTTGTGTACACTCTAGCGGGCACAGTTTTGATCCAATCTTTCTGAAACTTTGTCAGAATGTTTATCTCCAAAAAATCTAGGCCAAGTTCGAAACTGGGTCATGTCGGGTCAAAAACTAGGTCACTAGGTCAAATCTTAGAAAAACCTTGTGTACACTCTAGAAGGCACAGTTTTCATCCAAAGTTCATGAAACTTTGTCAGAATGTTTATCTTTATAATATCTAGGACAAGTTCGAAACTGGGTCACGTCGGGTCAAAAACTAGGTCACTAGGTCAAATCTTAGAAAAACCTTGTGTACGCTCTAGAAGGCACAGTTTTCATCCAAAGTTCATGAAACTTAGTCAGAATGTTTATCCTGATAATATCTAGGCCAAGTTCGAAACTGGGTCACGTCGGGTCATAAACTAGGTCACTAGGTCAAATCTTAGAAAAACCTTGTGTACACTCTAGAAGGCACAGTTTTCATCCAAAGTTCATGAAACTTTGTCAGAATGTTTATCTTTATAATATCTAGGACAAGTTCGAAACTGGGTCACGTCGGGTCAAAAACTAGGTCACTAGGTCAAATCTTAGAAAAACCTTGTGTACGCTCTAGAAGGCACAGTTTTCATCCAAAGTTCATGAAACTTAGTCAGAATGTTTATCTTTATAATATCTAGGACAAGTTTGAAACTGGGTCACGTCGGGTCAAAAACTAGGTCACTAGGTCAAATCCTAGAAAAACCTTGTGTACACTCTAGAAGGCACAGTTTTCATCCAAAGTTCATGAAACTTAGTCAGAATGTTTATCTTTATAATATCTAGGACAAGTTTGAAACTGGGTCACGTCGGGTCAAAAACTAGGTCACTAGGTCAAATCCTAGAAAAACCTTGTGTACACTCTAGAAGGCACAGTTTTCATCCAAAGTTCATGAAACTTAGTCAGAATGTTTATCTTTATAATATCTAGGACCAGTTCGAAACTGGGTCACGTCGGATCAAAAACTAGGTCACTAGGTCAAATCATTGAAAAACCTTGTGTACGCTCTAGAGGACACAGTTTTGATCCAATCTATATGAAACGTTGTCAGAATATATATCTCCATAAACTCTAGGCCAAGTTTGAAACTGGGTCATGTTGGGACAAAAACTAGGTTACTAGGTCAAATCTTAGAAAAACCTTGTGTACACTCTAGAAGGCAGAGTTTTCATCCAAAGTTCATGAAACTTTGTCAGAATGTTTATCTTTATAATATCTAGGACAAGTATGAAACTGGGTCATGTTGGGTCAAAAACTAGGTCACTAGGTCAAATCATAGAAAACATTGTGTACGCTCTAGAGGACACAGTTTTGATCCAATCTTTATAAAACATTGTCAGAATGTTTGTCTCCATAAACTCTAGGCCAAGTTTGAAATTGGGTCATGTCGGGTCAAAAAATAGGTCACTAGGTCAGATCTTAGAAAAACCTTGTGTACGCTCTAGAAGGCACAGTTTTGATCCAAAGTTCATGAAACTTTATCAGAATGTTTATCCTCATAATATAAAGGATAAATTTGAAACTGGGTCATGTAGGGTCAAAAACTAGGTCACTTGGTCAAATCATAGAAAAACCGTGTGTACGCTCTAGAGGACACAGTTTTGATCCAATCTTTATGAAACTTTGTCAGAATGTTTATCTCCATAAACTCTAGGCCGAGTTTGAAAGTAGGTCATGTCAGATCAAAAACTAGGTCACTAGGTCAAATCTTAGAAAAACCTTGTGTACGCACTGGAAGGAATAGTTTTGATCCAATCTTCATGAAACTACGTCAAAATGTTTATTGTCCATATATATATGCCCCTTATGAAACTGAGTCACGTCAGATCAGAAACTAGGGCAATAGGTCAAATCTAAGAAAAACTTTGTGTACACCCTAGAGGGCACAGTTTTGATCCAATCTTCATGAAACTCTGTCAGAATGTTTACCTTTATAAAATCTAGGTAAAGTTTGAAACTGGTTTGTGTCGGATCAAAAACTAGGTCACTAGGTCAAATATAAGAACGACCTTGTATACACTCCAGAGGGCACAGTTTTGATCCAATCTCAATGAAACTTTGTCAGAATGTTTATTCTTACAATATCCGGTTTGAAACTGGGTCATGTCGGGTCAAAAGCTAGGTCACTAGGTCAAATCTAAATTAAGTTATGTTGCAAGAATCAGAACTAACATTGCAATGATGCCAGCCACAAACTCCTTGGAATACATTAGTTTCACCACAGTGAGATAATGATGCTACCATTTAAGTCTAGTTCAAATCCATCAAAGGAACTCAACATGAACGGGAACTTTTGGGAGAAGCGACTCTGCCATTTTCAGCTCACCTGAGCCTTACAGTATTGGTGTTAGCTGCCTCTTTCATCCATCCATAAATATTTTCAAACATCTCTGAAACCACTGGGCAGATCAAATTTCATATGGAGCCTGCACATGGGTCAAAGGATTGAAAGTTCTTCAAATGATCTTGGTCACATGACTAAGGTGGCCGCCATTCCCATGTATGGTAAAAACTCTTATAAATCTTCACCAGAGCCAGTGAACTGATTAATGCTCAGGTGAGCGATTCAGGGCCACCATGGCCCTCTTGTTGAAATATTAGAATGAAGCTTTGTAGGAATGTGTATGATAATGGGGCAATGTATCCTGAACAAGAACCACAACTCTGGCTTACAGAATTATCTGCCCTTGCATAAATTTCCTGTTTACTTTAACTCCTTAACCATTCAAAATATTTAATACAACTTAATGGTGATATGATGTATATTATAAATCATGTCAAGGGAATGTAATAGAACCAAAAATTGTATATCTAGTATATTTAGTTTATCTCCCTTGAATGACTTTGGCTTGGAAGCTGATTTTTGGTATACTAAATAGTATTTGATGTGTTAAATATTTAAATAATGTTGCAGTCATTAATTATAGAGTGGTTGCCCCTGTTTGTCTGCCTGTCTATCCTTTTGTAAGCAATCTTGTTCATTCTGTAACTGCTTTATGACATTTAAACGGGCGTATTATGCGCCGCTTGCGAAGCCCTTGTTTTGTAAGGTTTGTTGTCAAGGAAAGCCAGCAGGACGTCAAAAACATCACCCTTTAGGAAACTGGCAGAAAATACAGAAGTTAGGGTACACATCATCCATAGACTAATCAATATAAAGGCAGTGTGCTAGCTATAAGTTTCTCATTAGCTTGTTTACTCAGTCTAGGCTGCTAGCTAGTGCAGTATTAAAGGCCAAGGGTCTCGAAGCTAGTTTGTATATTAATACAAGTCTGAGCACTGGTAAACAGTGGGAACGCTTGAGGCTTGTTGAGGTCCTTGCTGGGCATACAAATCCCAAGATGCTGTTTGATAGCTATCAGCCGAGTTGGTTTGAACTCAAACGATTTAATAGGATTGGGATGCTAGTAGTACAAGTGCTGGTAACTTGATAGATGGGTAATGCTATCATAGGTGGTATCTGTGATTCTGAAATAATTTCAGTACACTTAGTGCAGTCACTCATTAGAATTACATCAATGTGATAGTTCTGTTAAAGAATCACAGCATACATTTCGTAATTTATCATCAAAACCTAAACTTATATGCAGCTGTTCAGTATGTATTGGCCAAAACACTACAGACGTAAGAATATTTGCATCATTCCAGTCATTGCTATTTTTATATATGTATGTCATAGATTCAGGTATAAGTGTTGTTAAAACTATTTGTGAGCATAATGAGTGGATTGCCATTGTGATAATTGTTGTTATACATGTGTATGTTTGGAACAGACAGTATTTTCTTCAGTGGAAAATGATTTTAACTTGGTGCTGCAGAACTTTTGCAGTTTCACCAAGTTCATCCTACAGCCTTGATTTAAATCTCGAAGGCTGTAAGAAGCTGTTCAACACTTTAATTGCTGTACATTTTCTTCATATATTTATTTACATTGAGTGTCAAGGCTCATATATTTATTTACATTGAGTGTCAAGGCTATTTATATTTTGTGTATAATTTGTGCAGAAAAGTTAATGTTTCAGGTTTCATTATGGCATCACTTGTAAATGTTATTGTTGCTAAGTTATTATGTTTCTTTTTTTTTTTTTTTTTAATGATGGAAGTGGTTCAGGCTATTTGTTCCAAAAATATTGTTGAATATTATGAAGATAGTGCCTTAAATATGTGTTCAAAAGGTATTTCATTAAAATGCATGTCTGTCTCGTAAAAGTGAAAAAGTGTTAAATGCATAGTCACTGGGTGACATCAATTGCGCAGCACTGCACGAGTGTATGCTTGAAATTAATAGTGCCTTAAAATTTATATTTTTTCCTTTATCAGTAGCTCAGAGATTGCTCATAATTTGAGGAAAGTATTTTAATGCAACCTTGTAGTCATGTTACTTCATACAACTTTATCATAAGAGAGATTGCATGAAAGTATGGCTTGTCTTTCTAGAGAGGATGATATCACATAATCAGTGCAATCTGATGCCAATTCTCTGGTGAGCAGAAATCTAGTCTGGGGACACTGCTGTGGGCAGAATTATTTTCCAGCCTTCATATGGATGTGATGTGTGCATGCTGGAAAAAATATGGAGAATTAACTTGGAAAAAAATATTGGACCTTTGGAGATCTAATATAACTCGCTTTTGGGAAAATAGAATGTATTTGATACATTTAACGGTGTGTCAAACAAAAAAAAAGTGAAAGAAAAGAAACCTGGTCTGTCAAAAAGAAAGGTCAAAGTCTTACATGTGGCAATGTTTCAGGTACCAGTTTATCAAGATAGAGCTCTGTACCTCGGAGTTCAGGGTATGCAGTAAAGCAAGATGCATGAGTCACTGATTTTTGTTGCTCATATTTGATTAACATAAAGATGTTAAAGCTTTATAAAGTTTATTGTGCTGAAGAAAGGAATTAAAATGTTAACTGCACTTCGAGAAATGTTTTGGTAGCAGTAAATAAACATAGTTTTAGAAATTTTGTAAAAAGAAAACATGAAAGAATAGAGTGAAAACTGGAAGAAATATCATTTATGTACACTGGTTTATGTGTACATGGCTATGATTGAAATTGCCCAAAAGCTGTATTTGTGGCATATTTTCTAAATGCTGCAGGTATTATTTCAATATGGAAATTCCTTTGCAGGGCACTAAATACATAATGACGTGACATTTGGCTCCAGAAATAAAGTAAGATGGCAAGAAAGTTCACTTATGGTTCATTATCAGTTTCTCCTAAAAATTGAATATGGTTTCAGATTTAAAGTTCTACTCTTGAGAAGTAATTTTTTTTTTTTTTGCACATGGTTGCCTTTTGTTATGATTCCATTTGTTAATTATTTCCACCTTTTCAGCTACTATTAACCACCTTTTAGAAGTTGTTGCCATTTTTATTACCTTCGCAAGTTATCGGTGCTTAATACATACTCGTTGCACAATTCTGACAGTTTCTGTTGAGTTGAATGTTGAATTTAATTAACGGGGTAATTTTTGTATTTCTTTTAAAAATATAACATTTACTTTACTGTGAATAATTACATTTTATCATTTATATTTGATGCAAAAACATGCTTGATATTGCAGGACTGCAGCCTGAAAACTGAAGAATGGCCACTGAAGCCTCGAAATAGTTATGATAATTTTTACACTACCTGCATATATTCATTGATGTCTTGCCACCTGCAGACAATTATAAATGAATCACCAGCATGCAAAAAAGTGTTTAATGCATCATTTAGCAGCAAATACCCATCATTGTCTACCTGTATGTAGCCTAGAAAGAGCAATTTCGCAGGATTTCCATTCCACTTTGTAATTGCTGAAGTCTTGCTTGAAATCCATCCCCAATGTTTTACTTGCATGCAAGGGTCTTTGGATTATACTTAATAGAAAACTACAGTAGAAAACTACAGTAGAACTTCAATGGCTCAAACCCTGATGGCTTGTCATACCTGCATGACTAGAACTCGTTCCTGGGTCCCTAAAGGTCACTCTATATAGAAACTAGCCCTGGATGACTAGAACTACCCTTGGCTTGAACTGATTTTCATAGTCCCAAGTCTGTTTGAACCATTAAAGTTCTACTGTACTTGGAAAGGTATGAATAACTGTAGTGGGAAGCATGCAGAAACATTAGAAGGTAAATATTACATTGGTAGAAGTAAATACCATTGGCACTTTCAAAAGTAATCTATTTAACCACTTGCAAACGAAAGTCTAAGGCACAATTGATGTGAATTATGTTGGGTGGCATTTAAACGTCTCCTGCATCAGTACAGTTTTGTGATGTTGTGATGCTGTTCACTTAGCTGCAGTTTTCCGGATATAATCTCTCAGTGATCTGTTTACAAATTTACATGTCTGGCTAATTTCATGTTCATGTTACATGTACTGTGCTTGTGAATGATACGTACAAAACTAAGTGCGCGGGAATAAAAAGTTAGTTTACAGTAATGTAGCATGCAGTGTGCCGTAAAAGTTCCATGTACTGGGACACATAGGTCCCATCAAACAGTGCAGACCCAGATCAGACTGCTACAGGAGCAGTCTGATTAGGATCTGCACTGTTTGCAATTCCATCTGCATCTTTAAGACCCACAGTTTAAGGACAGTTGCATTATTTTAGCTGTCCCGATTCTTAGAATTTTTATGGCATCTAGAATGCACATGTGCATGAATGTAGTAGCTTGCTTAGTGCATGTTTGCATGTCAGCATCCGACTGCATCTTTAGGAATGAAGTTTGTTTCAGGGCAGCATCTTCCCAGTGGAGCCACCAAATACGCCACAGGTCAGCCAATATGCTTCTGATGTCGTCAGCATACAACAGTCCACAGAACAGACCAAGCAGTCCAAAACTTCGCCTGCTGTAGCTGCTGTTTTTCCATACCCATCATATAACTATATACCAGCTATTGCACCTTCTTTTCATAATACTAATATTAATCAACCAACTGCTGTACCTGTTACAACCACAATTGCTTCTTCAACAACTTCTGTTAGTGCCAACTCGCCTGCTGTACCCACAAATAAACTAGCATCTGTTGTTGTACCGTCCCAGGTCATGGCGCCTTATACCAAGCCGTATGTTACAATTCCTAGACGCACATTTGCACCTCAAACTTTTTTGGTCAGAAATGGTCACAAGGTGCAGTGTGTCATGATGCCTCCTAAATCACTTTCCACAACCTCGCTGTTTCAGCATACTGCAGATGAGGACACTAATTCTGTGAGAAGTGCTAGTTCACCAGTTACTTTAGGCTAGCAATAGTTGGAAGTATTTGTCTCTTTGCTCCACCACTAACAGCAGTGGTTTGGAAGAAGTCGAGTCCCCCCACCCCACCCCACAAACACATGATAGTGATGCCACCACATAGCAATGGTTTGGAGGTCTCTCCACCTTTGGTTTCATGTAGTTAATGTGTGAATTTTGATAGATAACAAGTGAACGTTGAATTTTCTTCAAACTTTCATATGTGGATATGTTGTGAACACTCGTTTGGGGTTGCTGATGAGAAATTTCGTTAATTTCTGACAGTGACGGCACATCATTATCCTGAAAGTGGACTGTGCCCTGTAGCTCCACTCCTATACTTCTTGGAATGTTTCAGTCAAGACTTCACTGAAATGATCAACCTTGTTGGCTGTCTGTAAAAAATCAGATTGGAAAGGGATTTTTTGAAGGTAACCATAAGAGATAAAGTTTATAATCACCAAATTTTGAATATGCACAGTTGGAGATTGAGAGGCGGGGTAGGGGAGAAGTGTTTTTGTTTCAAAAACAAACTTTTAGCGTCTAGTTGAATTTCTTTGTTAAGCATTGTTAGAGAAGTTCTTTGGTTTTAAAACAGCCCAAAAGTGCTGTATTTTATTTGAAATGGTAGCAATGAATTTATTGGAAGCTCCACTTAAACGTGATTGAGAACAGAAAGCAGAAATAGCTGTGAATTCTTATACTAGTTCCATTGTCGGATGTCAAATGTGCCTTTATACTGCATTCAGTAACAGGAAAGCATTCAGTGACAGGAATTAAAGTTGAAGTGCAATTAATATTTCAGTTTCCAAAGTTTGCTGCCATCTTTTAGTATGGAGCTGCTGGAATTGGAGAAATCTGATGCAGATTTAAAGTCACAATCTCGGACATGGAAATTAGATTTGCATGGGCTGGTCAGGAGTGTACATGAGCCCCTTCTCACTGGCTGTAGTTGTGGCAGGTTTTAATTGCAAAGTAAGGCCTGCAAGTCAGCTTTAGGAATCTTGTTAAAAGCTGGGGCTGGTCATGCATAGTAAGTATGGATTGCAAAAGCAAATTTTATATTTCAGGAGAACCATTTGATCAAGGATGCTGAAGTTAGTAAGTTGGGATGTAATAATGAAAGTGGTGCAAGGCAGGTTGGAATATTAAATCTTCCCCACCATTCAGTACTCAGTAATTTAGGCCCACTTAGACCTATTTTTAGCTCACCTGAGCACGAAGTGCTCAAGGTGAGCTATTGTGATCGATATTTGTCTGGCGTCCGTCCGTTGTCAACGATTTCTTCAAACGACATCTCCTCCTAGACCAGTGAGCCAATTTCAAAATAATTTCACACAAATGTTTCTGTTGTAGCCCTGAACCAAACTTGCTAAAATGGTTCCGCTCCACTGAACAAAATGGCCGCCAGAGCTAAAAATAGAAAAACCTTTAAACAGCATCTCATCTGAAACCAATGGCTCGATTTCAAAAAAAATTCACAGAAATGTTCAACACATGGGCTTGAACCAAAATTGCTAAAACTGTTCCACTTCGCTGAACAAAATGGCTGCCAGAGCTAAAAATAGAAATCTTCAAATAGAAAAATCTTTAAACGACATCTCCTCTGAAGCCAATGGCTAGATTTCAAAGTAATTAGGCAGAAATGTTTGACTCATGGCCCTGAACAAGAATTGCTAAAATGGTTCCACTCCGCAGAATAAAATGGCCGCCTGAGCTAAAAATAGAAATAAATCTTAGAATGACACAGAGTGCACAGTTTTGATCCAATCATCATGAAACTTTGTCAGAATGTTTATCTTAATGAAAATCTAAACCAAGTTTGAAACTGGGTCATGTGGGGTCAAAAACTAGGTCACTAGGTTAAATCTTAGAAAAACCATGTGTGCACTCTAGAGAGCACATTTATGATCCAATCTTCATGAAACTTTGTCAGAATGTATATCCTTATACAATCTAGGCCAAGCTTGAAACTAAGTCATGAGGGGTCAAAAGCTAGGTCACTAGGTCAAATCTTAGAAAAACCTTTTGCACACTCTAGAGGGCACAGTTATAATCCAATCTTCATGAAACTTTGTCAGAATGTTTATCCTTATACAATCTAGGCCAAGATCAAAATTGAGTCATGTGGGGTCAAAGACTAGGTCACCAGGTCAAATTTTAGAAAAACCTTGTGCACACTCTAGAGGGCGCATTTATGATCCAGTCTTCATGAAACTGTCAGAATGCTTATCTTTATGGAATATAGACCAAATTTGAAACTGGGCCATGTAAGGTCGAAAACTAGGTCATTAGATCAAATCTTAGAAAAACCATGTGAATGCTCTAGAGGGCACAGTTTTGTTCCAATCCTCATGAAACTCTGTCAAAATGTCTCCAACAAATCTAGACCAAGGGTGCAACTAGGTCTTGTTGGGTCAAAAATAAGGTCACTAGGTCTGTATACTCTAGAGGGCACGGTTTTGGTTCAATCTTCATTAAATTTTGTCAGAATGATTATCTTGATGAAATCTAGACCAGGTTTAAAACTGAGTCTTGTTGGGTTAAAAACTAGGTCACTAGGTAAACTCATAGAAAAACCTTGTGTACTCAATTGTGGCTTTATTTTGCATTGAATCATCATGAAACTTTGTCAGAATGTTTATCTTCATGAAATGTAGGAGAAGATTGAAACTGAATAATGTCTAATCAAAATCTAGATCACCAGGTCAGATCTTAGAAAAACATTGTGTACACTCTAGAGGGCACAGTTTTGATCCAATCTTCATGAAACTTTGTCAGAATAATAGATTAGAAAGTGCAAAACTTCTCCAAATGAACCATCATCAGATAGATGATCTTCCATGTTATTTCATCATAACTCAGGTGAGCGATTTAGGTCCATCATGGACCTCTTGATGATGGACCTCTTGTTTAAAGTTATGTATATATCACAAGGGTGTTGGCACTAACATAGAGGTTTCTGCACATATGAGCCAGGACACAACAAACCAACAAAGTGGCATAAGCGCCCAGCGAGACCCAGATCAGCCTGGGCATCAGCCAAGTCTGATCAGAGTCTCTGCTGTCCACATGGAGCTATCTTAGGCCCTTAGCTACCCTTTAAGTGCAAACCGAAGACTGGGCGTATGCCCAGGCTGATCTGAATCTTCACTGGGTGCACATGCCACTTTGTTGGCTTTGTCATGTCGCAGCTCATATATTTAATTGCATCTTCTGTATTTATGCATGGAGAATGCAGTCTGTCAGCCTGTTAAAATTACTGCAGCTTGTATTGACAATTTTTGATCAGTTTTGTATACATATTAACATCTTATTGAAATGTGTACCATATGTATTTTGCAATAAAATTGTGCTTTCCATTTCCAGATTGACCCCAAATTTCTAAACCAGTCTGATTTTCTGCTATGAGATTGGTTTTTCCTTTCTGAAATGATGCTAAGAATCTAAGAGATTGGTTTCTCCTTTCTGAAATGATGCTAAGAATCTAGAGCCATCATATTAAAGGCAGATCTAAATTTTTGATTGTTTTGGATGGGAAAAAATCCCATATTATGGGAAAAAGCCCCATATTATAGCAGAAGCAATATGGAAGTGTCTTTGTTGTTATGAAAGAATGTGTCAACATGTAACTAATGGTTTTGATTTACATTTTTAAATGAGCAGGCTTTTGTCATTTGTCTGAATATACACAAATTATTTGAAAAATAATTTTAGACTCTGGCATTAACAACATTGTCATTTACATTTAATATCTAGGGTTGATTTTGCAATTATTTTTTTTTTCAAGAATTAGCTCAATTTATTACATATATATATCTTTGTGTATATACATCTTTATGTGTGTGTATTTTTCATGCGAGTTTCAGAATGTGCTTATTATAGTGCTGAGGATTTTGTATGGAAGTTGCTTTATTGTAAGACCTGAAGGTTTATTGTTTGTGTTCATCAAATCAAGTAGAGCCAATCTCTGTGTCAAGTAATAAAATTGTGTAAAACATATTTTGGAGAGTGTTGGCACACCTATGTCCAAAGAGACAGAAGCCTAGGGAGTAGTCACAGGTCTTGATTCTACTGTAGTCTCTGAAATCCCCCTCATGATTCATCTGTTCCCACATAGACCCAAAATAATGGGAATTACATTGAAAAGGCTGTAAAACCCTTAATATTCCATCCATCCAGCTGTTAGAATTGCAATGTCTACCACTATGAAGGAATTTCTTCCTTACTGATATTCACACAATGCAACATTGCTCCTTACTAATATTCACACAATGCAACATTGCTTAAAGTATTTTGTTGCCTTCATATTACTTTGAATTTTTTGCCTATAAATGTAGAAGCATGAGCCAGATGCAGCTTCGCTTTCATTGAATTCTTGCTTCAAAATCATTTAATGTTTTGATGAACAGAAACAAAACCACGATGTCTTTAATATATCACACTGGTCTGGCATTCAACACAGGCAGCGAAGACCACGTAAAGGAATCTTGCTTGTTCCGCTCATCAGTATAAGTTTGTTTCAGAAGTATAGTCTCAAGGACCATCCGATCCCTGGCTCTTGAAATAGGAATCAAAAGTTTTACTGAATTCATATGCATATTCAAGAAATGCTTGAAAACAATTTTTGGACTACAACGTCCATGCAAGGAATCGGTGAAGTTTCTTATTAAAGCACTGCAGTTATACTAGACAGAATTTTTTCAAAAACCTGATCTGACTAGGAGGTATAACAAACTGCAGGGTCCTTTAGAATAATAGTTTGAAATTAATCTAAGAGATATACGAAAACAATCAAGTTTTATAGTACGTTGCCTGCGTTGAATGCCAGACCAGTGTGTATATGAGCTTTGTGAGCTATTATACTTTTTGCAATGCCTGTTGGTTCACAGTATATTTAGACTTTTTAACTGCATATTTTCACCCATAATGCGTTGTCTCTTTACTGCCAGTTGCAGTCGGCATTGTGTTTCTTGGGAGCAGGGAAAACGACGTGCTACACACAGCTGGTTAGGTACTTGCAGCTATTTTGAGACACCTGTTCAATTACTGAAGTGAAGTTCTTAAATGCTTCGTGGTGGTTGGAAGTTTTTTTTTTTGGGGGGGGGGGTGCACATCTGCTAATTAATTTCAGTATCCTTTGCTGCAAGGTTGAACTGCTTGCAAATACAGTTTAGGTAGTTTGTCAAAAAGTGATATTAATTACATTGCTATTCTATGAATTTTCATGAAACGTTGCATACCTTAATCTATACCCATGTAACTTTTAGATAAAATTCACTTTGTTATTACTAGACTAGTCTAGTCTATCCCATGTTATTACCATTTTTCCTTCTAATCTTAATTTAGTAATGCTTTCCAATATTATGAACACCGACATTTGCAGTTGACAGTAAACAGATACATGTAATAATTATATGCTGGGAATTATGAACTGGAAAGCTGTCCTAAGCCCTGTTTCATATCGTATTCACACTCGCACTGTGTTGTGTAGTTTGCATGGAAAGCATATAGAAAGTATTCAAACTAGAACTTAGTTCAGATTAAGGGTAGAGTTGGGATCAGGGCCTAGGATTGCATTTACCGTGTTTACCACATATGGTAAATGTTCTAAACTTTTGAACGGTTAATGGGTTTTCTTTTTGCAGAACTGAACAAGACATTTTAAGGAATAAATGGGTTTGGAAACACGATTTATTCCATAAGAATATGCAAAATAAGCAACCAGATTTATTTAAATGGCAATAATTACTAATTGAAGAAACCAGGAGGGTTGAGACCAATGGACAGACACTCAGTGCCATGTGTGCAACTATGCTTACGTACCGCTGATCCACTTGGGGAACGTTGTTACGAGAATTCAAACAGGACAGAAGGTTTAGAACATTGTTATGAGAATTGGAACAATAACAACAAGAGGTAGCCACAGGGGAGGTGGTGGTTAGTGAATGTTTTCCATTCTGTGAAAGTTCTTACAAAAATGCCATATGCCAGGCAGTGTAGACCCAGATCAGACTGCTTCTGAAGGAGTCTTAACAGGGTGTACACTTCTTGCAATTCAACTTAAAAGGAAAAACCAACTTAACAGGAAAAACAAAGCTTTTTTATGTGTGATAAGAATTGTTCAATATTTTAGAACATTTACCCTATCAGTATAAATCATGTGCTATTTGTTGTACATAATATTTTTGATAGATTGTTAAATAGGATATATACATGTATGAGTGTAGAAATGTTTCAATTTATTGTAAGGTGTAAACTATGCAAAGTACATAAAACTATGCACAGTATGGTGCTATCTGATGCTGAATGAAGTGCATCAAAAGCTCAGGATTTGAATAGTATCGTATAATTCAACAAGACTGTTTATTTCATAATTTTGGCAGTAAGCAGTTAAAAGATGAACATAGGTCTAGAATTATACAAATGAGTGAGACAGATTGTGATTATAAAAGCTGAACTGGCTGTTAAAAGAACAAATAGTGTTATAGTTTTTGCAGTGCATGCATTTCAAAGAGTTTCAGTAATTTCAAAACAGTAATCATGACAAAATTTCAGTGTGTTTGACTTCAGATTTAATTTGTTTGCTTTTTTTTTCTACTGTAGAAGAAACAATGAATTTGATAACATGAAATATATACTTAAATTCTATTGTGGAGCTTGAAATAAACATTGGGAAATACCCTTTCTAATTTATAACCATATTTCCATCTTTTAAATGTTTACTGTTACATTATCCTTGCAGTGGATGGCATTTTCTAGTCATTTGGTTAAAGTTTGCTTCCCTTTTAATGCTTTTGAACATAAGCATAAAGCCATCATATACTCTGGTTTAAGAGATCTTATTTTTTGGGGGAAAAAACTGCACATTGTAAGTCCTCCTATGATCTCCGGCTTGATCCACTTATATACAGTATTAATCCTATTATTGCATTTGACGAAAAGGGGGGTGTTATTTAGAGCCTAAAGTGTAGTAAATCAGCCATTGCCGAAATACCTTTAATAAACAGTATTAAGGTAAAGGAGTATGCAACTTTACTATTTTATGCCTCTCCTCAATAGTGTGTGTGTTGGGGGGGGGGTCAACTCTTAGAGGAAAAAATGTAGGAGCAAATTCTTCCGTTTTAGAGTAGATCTCATTTCAAAGAGTCACCTTATCCCAGAAAAGCAAACAGGAATTCATTCAAAATAAATTCATTCAAAATAATATAACAATATTGTTGGAAAATAGGCAGGGGCTGTTTATTAGAGCAGGGACGCTTATTAGGATTAATACGGCTTACACATGGTAGTATTGTGTATATCCATCCACTCTTAATGATATGTCTATGCAAATTTGGTAAACAGTCCACCCATTTATTCAAGGGATATCTCTGGGACAAAGGAAAATTTTCCAGTCCGCTAGTCACCTTGAAAATGTAAAGATCACCAAGCCAAGGAATAGTATGGTTGGGTTAACTGACCGTCCCAACATGACCATAGCTGTTTACCATGGAAGTTAAACAATAACACAACAACAACAGCTATAGATTGAGTGAAAGAGGGAAAATCTGACAAGAAATAAATATGGCAACTATATTTGTGATGGCTTTATGTCTTTGTTAGAAGCATGAAAATAATCTAGTCTGCTAGTGGTAATTTTAGTCACTTATGATAGTATACTTAATGACATTATTTCTGACAATAATTTTCACGGACATGTTAAAACAGTTTGGAAAGACATCATCAAAAGATGTTTACTTTGCACATTGTGAAAAACTTAATGGTACAGCAAAGAGTTTCTTAGCTCATCTGGCCCTTCAGGGGCCATACTGGTGAACTATTGTCACACCAGTGCATCCAGCTTGTTTTGTCTGTAATTGAAAATAACTAAATCTAAAGACTTTTCCAAAACCACAGCATTCATGGTTCTCAAATTTCACATGAAGCATGACCATACTGCTGGGTTTCAGAATTATAGAATACAGCCAGTTGAGAAACCAAAAGGCCTCTATAGCTAATGTTGGCAAAACTTAATCAGCTTCTCCAGACCCACATGGTTAAGTTAGCAATAATTTTGTATGGAGCGTCAGTGGTACCTGTATTTTAAAAATTGTGAAAATGAAAAAAAAAAAAAAAATGTGTAGTAGAATTTGATCAGTCTGATTTTACTATATTGCCTGTATCACATCCGAGATGACTGTCACCATATGACACTGTATCATATCCAAGATGACTTCACCCACTATAAAAAAAAACAAGAGGCCCACGGGCCACAAAGCTCACCAGATCTCTAGCACAAATTGCAATCAAACTTGTATAGGCTTAAAACTGCTGTCACATTTGTACAGGCTAGTACAAAATATGCTAGTCTACAAAGTCTCAGTCTGACAGTCTGCTGAGTTGATAACAAAATATATAACTATTTCCCACATTATGATTGCAGTAAATGCCATTTTAATTTTCCACATCATTAGTCAATGTAAGTCTTATTTGCCATAGCAACCAAACGAAAGAGCTAATTTTCATGAAAAAAAAATTCAATTCCCAGCCCAAGGATACTAAAGATAAAATCTGAGCCCAATTGGCCCAGTGGCTTCAGAAGAGATAATTTTTTAAGCGTTTTCCCCCCATTTTTTGCATTTTGGTTTCCATGGCAACCAATAAAAGGAGCAGTGGGCCAGAAAACATACAGCTGATAGAACACTTCTCAAGCAACATTTCTATAAAAGTTTTGTCAGCATATCTGCAATGGCTTGGCAATAAGTGCCAGTTTTCAATTTTCCCCATTATGAGTCAATGCTACTCTAAGTTCCCATAGCAACCAAACTAAAAAGCTGATTTTCATATAAAACACAAACTTTCAATCCCCCAGCCCAAGGATACTACAGATGAAATCTGGGCTTAATCAGCCAAGCGGCTTCAGAGGATAATATTTTAAGTACTTCTTTTTCATTTTTAGCTCACCTGAGCACGAAGTGCTCAGGGTGAGCTTTTGGGATACCCTGATGTCCGTCGTACGTCCGTCAACTTTTGCTTGTGTACACTCTAGCGGGCACAGTTTTGATCCAATCTTTATGAAACTTTGTCAGAATGTTAGTCTTTATGAAAGCTAGACCAAGTTCGAAACTGGGTCATGTCATGTCAAAAACTAGGTCACTAGGTCAAATCTTAGAAAAACCTTGTGTACGCTCTAGAGGGCACAGTTTTCATCCAAAATTCATGAAACTTTGTCAGAATGTTTATCCTTATAATATCTAGGACAAGCTTGAAACTGGGTCACGTCGGGTCTAAAACTAGGTCACTAGGTCAAATAATAGAAAAACCTTGTGTACGCTCTAGAGGACACAGTTTTGATCCAATCTATATGAAACTTTGTCAGAATGTTTATGTCCATAAACTCTAGGCCAAGTACGAAACTGGGTCATGTCGGGTCAAAAACTAGGTCACTAGGTCAAATCTTAGAAAAACCTTGTGTACGCTGTAGAAGGCACAGTTTTGATCCAAAATTCATGAAACTTAATCAGAAAGTTTATCCTTATAATATCTAGGACAAGTTTGAAACTGGGTCATGTCGGGTCAAAAACTAGGTCACTAGGTCAAATCATAGAAAAAACCTTGTGTATGCTCTAGAGGACACAGTTTTGATCCAATCTTTATGAAACATTGTCACAATTTTTATCTCTATAAACTCTAGGCCAAGTTTGAAACTGGGTCTTGTTGGGTCAAAAACTAGGTCACTAGGTCAAATCTTAGAAAAACCTTGTGTACGCTCTAGAAGGCACAGTTTTGATCCAAAGTTCATGAAACTTTGTCAGAATGTTCATACTCATAATATGTAGGACAAGTTTGAAACTGGGTCATGTCTGGTCGAAAACTAGGTCACCAGGTGAAATCATAGAAAAACCTTGTGTACGCTCTAGAGGACACAGTTTTGATCTCATCTTTATGAAACTTTGTCAGAAGGTTTACTTCCATAAGCTCTCAGCCAAATTTGAAAGTAGGTCATGTCGGGTCAAAAACTAGGTCACTAGGTCAAATCTTAGAAAAACCTTGTGTAAGCTCTAGAAGGCACAGTTGTGATCCAAAGTTCATGAAACTTTTTCAGAATGTTTATCCTCATAATATCTAGGACAAGTTTGAAACTGGGTCATGTCGGGTCAAAAACTAGGTCACTAGGTCAAATCTTAGAAAAACCTTGTGTACCCTCTAGAGGACACAGTTTTCATCCAATCTTTATGAAACATTGTCAGAATGTTTATCTCCATAAACTCTAGGCCAAGTTCAAAACTGGGTTATGTCCGGTAAAAACTAGGTCACTAGGTCAAATCTTAGAAAAACCTTGTGTGCGCTCTAGAAGGCACAGTTTTGATTCACAGTTCATGAAACTTTGTCAGAATGTTTATCCTAATAATATGTAGGACAAGTTTGAAACTGGGTCATGTCGGGTCGAAAACTAGGTTGCTAGGTCAAATCATAGAAAAACCTTGTGTACGCTTTAGAGGACACAGTTTTGATCTAATCTTTATGAAACTTTGTCAGAATGTTTATCTTCATAAACTCTCGGCCAAGTTTGAAAGTAGGTCATGTCCGGTAAAAACTAGGTCACTAGGTCAAATCTTAGAAAAACGTTGTGTAAGCACTAGAAGGTATAGTTTTGATCCAGTCTTCATGAAACTATGTCAAAATGTTTATTGTCCATATATCTTAGCCCCCTTTGAAACTGAGTCACTTCGGGTCAAGGTCAATTCTTAGAAAAACTTTTTGTACACCCTAGAGGGCACAGTTTTGATCCAATCTTCATGAAACTCTGTCAGAATGTTTATCTGAATTAAATCTAGGTAAAGTTTGAAACTAGGTCATGTCGGGTCAAAAACTTGGTCACTAGGTCAAATATGAGAACGACCTTGTATACGCTCCAGAGGGCACAGTTTTGATCCAAGCTCAATGAAACCGTGTCAGAATGTTTATTCTTACAATATCCAGGCCAAGTTTGAAACTGGGTCATGTCGGGTCAAAAACTAGGTCAAATGTTAGTATGGTAAAAACTCTTATAAATCTTCACCAGAGCCAGTGACCTGATTAATGCTCAGGTGAGCGATTCAGGGCCACCATGGCCCTCTTGTTTTGCATTTTGGTTTCCATGGCAACCAATAAAAGGAGCAGTGGGCCAAAAAAACATATAGCTGATAGAACACTTCTCAAGGAACATTTCTATAAAAGTTTTGTCAACATATCTGCAATGGCTTGGCAGTAAATGCCATATTTCAATTTTCCCCATTATGAGTCAATGCAACTCTAAGTTACTATAGCAACCAAACTAAAGAGCCAATTTTCATACAAAAATAACATAAACTTTCAAACCCCCAGCAAAAGGATACTACAGATGAAATATGGGCCTAATTGGCAAAGTGGCTTCAGAGCAGATAATTTTTTAAGTATTTTTTATACGCCCGTTTTGAAAAAACGGACGTATTATGGCATGGCGCTGTCCGTCCGTCCGTCCGTCTGTCTGTCCGTCCGTCTGTCCGTCCGTCAACATTCTTGTGCGCACCACATCTCAGAAACGGTTTGAGATATCTTCATGAAATTTTGTAGGCATATATATTAGGATGGGGCAAAGTGTCGCGTATAGTAATGGTTGCTCCCCCTTTCTTAATTTCAAAGTTATGCCCCTTTGATTATTTTTTACCCTACTAGTCTTGTGCGCGCCATAACTAGATAACCGTTTGGGATATCTTAATGAAACTTCATAGCAATGTGTATGAGGGTGTGATGATGTGTCGCGTATAACAATGGTTGCTCTCCTCTTCTTCGTTTTGGAGTTGCATCCCTTTGATTAGATTTTTAGGGTATTTTTGTGTATACTAATCTTGTGCATTCTATAACTAAGTACCCATTTGGTATATCTTGATGAAACTTTATAGCAATGTGCATGATCACAAGATGGTGTGTCACATATAAGAATGGTTGTTCCCCCTTACTTAATTTAGGAGTAACCTCCCTTTGATTAGTTTTTTAGGCTAACCCTTCCTCCATAACTCCTTAACCCTTTGAAATATTTAAATGAAACTTTGTAGGAATGTGTATAATAATTGGGTAATGTATCATGCGCATGAACCATAACTCTTGCTTACCTCCTGAATTATCTGCCCTTGCATCAATTTGCTTTTTACTCTGTATCTCCTTAACCGTTTGAAATATTTTAACGAAACTTGTTGGTGATGTGTATATTGTCAAGGGAAAGTATTGCGACTAAGAGTTTATGAATTATCTCCCTTGTTTGACTTTGGCGTTTCACAACTTCTGAGCTGCTTCACCCTGGATCCTGATTTTTGGTGTACTAATAGTATTTGATGTGTTGTTTTAATAACATTGCAGTCATTAATTACAGAGTTGTTTCCCCTGTTTTGTCTGCCTGTCCATCCTTCTATAAACAATCTTGTTCATTCTGTAACTCCTTCATGACACTGAAACGGGCGTATTATGCGCCGCTTGCGAAGCCCTTGTTTTCTTTTTTTGCATTTTGGTTTCCATGGCAACCAATAAAAGAAGCAGTGGGCAAAAAAATATATAGCTGATAGAAGACTTCTCACGAAACATTTCTATACAAGTTTTGTCAGCATATCTGCAATGGCTTGGCAGTAAATGCCATTTTTCAATTTTCCCCATTATAAGTCTATGGAAACTCTAAGTTGCCATAGCAACCAAACTAAGGGGCCGATTTTCATAAAAAACACAAGCTTTCAATCCCCCAGCCTAAGCATGCTACAGATGAAATTTGGGCCCAATCGGCCCAGTAGCTTCAGAGGAGATGTTGTTTAAAAGTGTTGACGGACGACAGACGACGACATACGACAGACGACGACGACGGACAACTGCCTATACTATAAGCTCCCCCGGAGCCTTCGGCTCTGGTGAGCTAAAAATCCAAGAGAATGACTGTCACCCACTATTACAACCCCCCCCCTCCCCCCCAAAAAAAAAAAAAAAATCCAAGAGAATGACACTATCTCAAGAACACCATAATGAATTTTGGATCAGCATTATGTTAGAATGATCTTTGCATGAAGTTTTTTATACACCTGTTTTGAAAAAATGGACGTATTATGTATTATGGCTTGGCTCTGTCCATCCGTCTGTCTTGTCAACATCCTTGTGTGCTCCCCATCTCAGTAACGGTGTCAGATATCCTCATGAAATTTTGTAGGCAAACATAGTAGGATGGGGCAAAGTGTCGCGTACAGTAATGGTTGCTCCCCTTTCTTAGTTTCCAAGTTATGCCCCTACGATTATTTTTTACCGTCCTAGTCTTTGTGTGCGTTTGGGATATCTTGAAACTTCATAGCAATGTGGCCGGGCCATGTAGCGCAGTCGGTAGGGCGCCCGACTTATAAGTAGGTGGTGTTTCGATACCCGGTCTGGCCACATACTTCCATTTCTCCTTGCACTGATTCAAGAAGGGCAGTTGTCAGTTACCGTCGAGAGTATTTGCACTTAGTACTGGTTAACCACTTAGGAGGTCTAAACCTGCCCAGGAATAGTGTGGTTAGGGTTACTGACCGTCCCGACATGACCGTAGCTGTTTACTGTGGACGCAAAGCAACAAATCAATCAATAAATCATAGCAATGTGTATGAGGGTCCGACAATGTGTCTCGTATAACAATGGTTGCTCTCCCTTTGTTTTGGAGTTGCATCCCTTTGATTAGATTTTTACGCTATTTTTTACGCTATTTTTGTGCATTCAATAACATAGTAACCAGTTGGAATATCTTCATGAAACTTTACAGCAATGTACATGATCACAAGATGGTGTGTCATATATAAGAATGGTTGTTCCCCCTTACTTAATTTTGGAGTAACTCCTTAGATTAGTTTTTTAGGCTAGCCCCATTCACTCCATAACTCCTTAACCCTTTGAAATATTTTAATGAAACTGTAGGAATGTGTATAATAATGGGGCGATGTATCATCAGCATGAACCACAACTCTGGCTTACTTCCTGAATTATCTGCCCTTGCATCAATTTCCGTTTTACTCTGTAACTTCTGAACAGTTGGAAATATTTTAACAAAACTTTATGGGGATGTGTACATTGTCAAGGGAATGTACTATGACCAAGAATGGCACTCTAGTTTATTAGTTTATGAATTATCTCCCTTGTTTGACTTTGGCATGTCTCAACTTCTGAGCTGCTTCACCCTGCAGGCTGATTTTTGATATACTTGTAGTATTTGATGTGTTAGATGTTTTAACAACATTGCAGTCATGTTTTAACAACATTGCAGTCATTAATTACAGGATTTCCCGTTTGTCTGCCTGTCCATCCTTCTGTAAACAACCTTGTTATCCCCTGCTGAAGGCGGAGGGATATAGTTTTCTCCATGTCCGTCTGTCTGTCTGTCTGTCTGTCCTTCCATCCGTCCGTCATACCGTCCGTCCGTCCGGAGCCATAACTAAGTAACCACTGGACAGAATTTCATGAAACTTAAAATAAATATATATCACTATAACGCGCTGACGCACGTGAAGTTTCGCCAAACTGGCTTCAGTAGTGCATGAGTTATTGCCCTTTAATGGAATTAAAATTAATAAAATGAGTCATAACTAAGTAACCAATTATCAAAACTTCATGAAACTTAAACTGAATATGTACCACTATAACGCGCTGATGCACGTGAAGTTTCGTCAGACTGGCTTTAGTAATGCATGAGTTATTGCCCTTTAATGGACTTAAAAGTAATAAAATAAGTCATAACTAAGTAACCAATTATCGAAACTAAATGAAACTTAAACTGAATATGTATCACCATAACGAGGTTATGCACATAAAGTTTCGTCAGAAGGGCATCAGTAGTGCATGAGTTATTGCCCTTGAATCAATTTAAGGTTGACACATTCAGCCATAACTAAGTAATCCATGAATAAAATTCTTTGAAACTTATACTAAATATGTATCACAATTTCACATTGGTGTATCTTATGTTTTGTCGGAATAAGTGTTTGAGAATAACTTCAGCTTATGCCTCACTTATCCCAGAGTTACTGCCCGTGATTTTATTTACAATCCACAAGTTCAGCGATAACTAAGTAACCAGTGAACGAAATTTTATGTAACTTAAAATAAACCATAAATAAATCAGGGCCATTCGGCGGGGGATATAAATTCACCGAATTTGCTTGTTCATTCTGTAACTCCCTCGTGACACTGAAACGGGAGTATTATACCCCGCTTGCGAAGCTCTTGTTCATTTTTTTGCAAATTGGTCCTCACACGAAGCTTCTTCAATTTTTGGCAAATTGATCATGATGGACCGTTACAAAAAATAACAAAAAAGCATAAATAATGCTGAACAGATTTTTGACAGAATGATCTTTAAACTGATGCAAAATGAACCAGCCAGCAATTATTCAATATAGCAAAATGAGAAAACATGAAATTGATAAAAATCAGAAGAACTGCTTATAGGATTTTGACCATGGACATTCAGCAAAATCTATTTAAATTGACCATACTAAAAACAGAAAAGAACATTCACTTGTGACAGCATTTACTATTTAAAGCAGCCTTGCCAGATACCAGTTTTTGTGCAGGTTTCTCAGGAAGCGATGCATGAGCATATCATGATACTGGTTTTTCTTTTGCTTTTTTTTTTCTCATTAAAAATTTTGCAACAGTTTTTCACCAGTCATCTTGGATGAGCATGTTGAGCCTTTAAGATGTAAGGCACTTGTTAAATTTATTGTAACATTTTACTATAGCACCTTTAGATTATTTTTCATTTTATAGATTTAAGATTTTATTTGACATAATTTCCACTGTATGTCTTTCTTTTCATTTGTGATCATTTTATTTTTGTTTTGTGTGAACTGAATAGAAGAAATGTTTTGTATACATCAAATATATCATCATACATGAAAGTGGGTAAGCATAGATATTGTACATGTACATGTATGTTCGGGTGAGTGTAGTCTTGTCAAGAAAATGAATCAGTAAATAGTCTTTGTTTTTTTCCATTCCATGTGTGTGCATTTAATTTATTGACAGTTCAGACAGCTGTCACCCACTCCCACATATTGGTTTGGCTTACTGGTCTGTAACACTCTATTTGCAGCTGTAACATTACAGCAATTTCTGCTAGGATCATGAAATTTATTTACAGAATGAACATAAGTGAAATGTATTTTAGCAGATGTTGAGCCGACAGTTTGGAGTGAGTTTTTAGCTCACCTGAGCACGAAGTCTGGGATCACGAAGTGCTCAAGGTGAGCTATTGTGATGGATATTTGTCCCTCCATTGTCAACAATTTCTTCAAACGACATCTAGACCAGAAAGCCAATTTCAAAAAAATTTCACACAAGATGTTTGATATAGCCCTGAACCAAAATTGCTAAAATGGTTCCGCTCCATTGAACAAAATTGCCATCGGAGCTAAAAATAGAAAATAATCTCTGAAGCCAGTGGCTCGATTCTAAATAACTTCACACACATTTGACTCGTGGCGCTGAACCAAAATCGCTAAAATGGTTCCACTCCGCTGAACAAAATGGCCGCCAGAGCGAAAAATAGAAATCTTAGACACAATAGCGCACAGTTTTGATCCAGTCATCATGAAACTGTCAGAATGTTTATCTTAATGAAATCTAGACCAAATCTGAAACTGGGTCGTGGGCTCAAAAACTAGGTCACTAGGTCAAATCTGAGAAAAACCTTGTGTACACTCTAGAGGGCAGTTATGATCCAATCTTCATGAAACTTTGTCAGAATGTTTATCCTTATACAATCTAGGCCAGGATTGAAACTGAGTCTGGGATCAAAAACTAGGTCACTAGGTCAAATCTTAGAAAAACATTGTGTACATTCTAGAGGGCATGGTTATCCAATCTTCATGAAACTTGTCAGAATGTTTATATGAAATCTAGACCAAATTTGAAACTGGGCCATGTCTGGTCAAAAACTAGGTCAGATCTTAGAAAAACTGAACGCTCTAGAGGGCATAGTTTTGTTACAATCTTCATGTAACTTACTCAAAATGTTTATCTCAAATCTAGACCAAGGGTGCAACTGGGTCATGTTGGATCAAAAACTAGGTCACTAGGTCAAACCTTAGAAAAACATTGTGTATAGTCTAGAGGGCACAGTTTTGATCCCATATTCATGAACTTTGTCAATGTTTATATCCCAAGAAATCTAGACCAGGTTTAAAACTGGGTCGTGGGGTCAAAAACTAGGTCATTAGGTTAATTTTAGGGAAACCTTAGATACATAATAAAGGGTTCATTTTCCATTGAATCTGTGAAACTCGTGTGATCCATGGCCCTCTTGTGATCAGTCATTGTCCATAATTCTAAACATCTTTCCTGTGAAAACCCTGGGTTGATTGAAATTGGATTTCATATGCAGCCACCTGTGTTGTGGGGAAAGACATTGGATCTGATATCGGAGGGCTACCAGGGCTGACAACACTAAACACTAAAAATTCTCCAGAACTGATGATGGAACATTTCGAAGGGCCATTGGTATTTTGTGGAACAGAATGGAATAGGACTTTTTATGGAATAAATAACATCGGAAATGTGCCAGTTAAGGGGGTAATAATAAGGGAGGGTAGTCAAGGGGGTAATAACAAGAGGGCCATGAGGCCCTGAATCGAATTGGCAAAGTGGCTTTTTCTTATGTCTGAAATTGTCAAACTATGAGTCGGGGGTCAAAAGTCAAAGAATGACCAGGACCTCTTGTACTCATAAAGATAATTGTATTTACCAATTTTTAGGCCTAAATCTTCAAAACTTTCCATGAAATCTTATGTTCTAGCATTTTTCCATATTTGACCTTGCCGTAAAATATTCAAGGTCAACCCAAGGTCATCATTTTGAACAATCTTGATAGTACTGGAGTACCCAATGCTACATACTAAGTTTCAAAGCCATCAGTCAATTGGTTCTGGAGAAGAAGATTTTTAAAGGTTTTTACCATATATGGGCATGGCGGCCATGTTGGTCATGTGACCTGGGCCGTTTGAACAAAATTTCATTCCTTCAACACCTGAAAGCTCTATATGAAATTTGGTTACAATTGGTCCAGTGGTTTTTGAGGAGATTGTTTGAAATTGTAAAAATCTGATAGTTCTGGGTCAAAGGTCAAAGAATGACCTTGACCTCTTGTACTCACAAATCTTCATGTACTCAATAAGATGACTGTGTATACCAATTTTTAGGCCTTAATCTTCAAAGCTTTCCAAGAAATCTTATTTTCTAGCATTTTCCTTTATTTGACCTTGCCATAAAAAAGGTCAAGGTCAACCCAAGGTCATAATTTCAACAATCATGGTAGTACTCAAGTACCCAATGCTACATGCTGAGTTTCAAGGCCATTGGTTCTGGAGAAGAAGATTTTTAAAGGTTTTTAGCTCACCTGAGCACGAAGTGCTCAGGGTGAGCTTTTGGGATACCCTGATGTCCGTCGTACGTCCGTCCGGACGTCCGTCAACTTTTGCTTGTGTACACTCTAGCGGGCACAGTTTTGATCCAATCTTTCTGAAACTTTGTCAGAATGTTAGTCTTTATAAAATCTAGGCCAAGTTCGAAACTGGGTCATGTCGGGTCAAAAACTAGGTCACTAGGTCAAATCTTAGAAAAACCTTGTGTACGCTCTAGAGGGCACAGTTTTCATCCAAAGTTCATTAAACTTTATCAGAATGTTTATCCTCATAATATCTAGGATAAGTTTGAAACTGGGTCACGTCAGGTCTAAAACTAGGTCACTAGGTCAAATCATAGAAAAACCTTGTGTACGCTCTAGAGGACACAGTTTTGATCCAATCTTTATGAAACTTTGTCAGAATGTTTATCTCTATAAACTCTAGGCCAAGTTCGAAACTGGGTCATGTCGGGTCAAAAACTAGGTCACTAGGTCAAATCTTAGAAAAACCTTGTGTATGCTCTAGAAGGCACAGTTTTGATCCAAAGTTCATGAAACATAATCAGAAAGTTTATCCTTATAATATCTAGGACAAATTCGAAATTGGGTCATGTCGGGTCAAAAACAAGGTCACTAGGTCAAATCATAGGAATAACCTTGTGTACGCTCTAGAGGACACAGTTTTGATCCAATCTTTATGAAACTTTGTCAGAATGTTTATCTCCATAAATTCTAGGCCAAGTTTAAAACTGGGTCATGTTGGGTCAAAAACTAGGTCAGTAGGTCAAATCTTAGAAAAACCTTGTGTACGCTCTAGAAGGCACAGTTTTGATCCAAAGTTCATGAAACTTAGTCAGAATGTTTATCTTTATAATATCTAGGAAAAATACAAAACTGGGTCACGTTGGGTCTAAAACTAGGTCATTAGGTCATTTCATAGAAAAACATTGTGTACGCTCTAGAGGACACAGTTTTGATCCAATCTTTATAAAACATTGTCAGTATGTTTATCTCCATAAACTCTAGGCCAAGTTCAAAATTGGGTTATGTAGGGTCAAAAACTAGGTCACTAGGTCAAATCTTAGAAAAACCTTGTGTACGCTCTAGAAGGCACAGTTTTGATCCAAAGTTCATGAAACTTTATCAGAATGTTTATCCTCATAATATGAAGGACAAATTTGAAACTGGGTCATGTAGGGTCAAAAACTAGGTCACTTGGTCAAATCATAGAAAAACCGTGTGTACGCTCTAGAGGACGCAGTTTTGATCCAATCTTTATGAAACTTTGTCAGAATGTTTATCTCCATAAACTCTAGGCCAAGTTTGAAAGTAGGTCATGTCAGGTCAAAAACTAGGTCACTAGGTCAAATCTTAGAAAAACCTCGTGTACGCACTAGAAGGAATAGTTTTGATCCAATCTTCATGAAACTATGTCAAAATGTTTATTGTCCATATATATATGCCCCTTATGAAACTGAGTCACGTCAGATCAGAAACTAGGTCACTAGGTCAAATCTAAGAAAAACTTTGTGTAGACCCTAGAGGGCACAGTTTTGATCCAATCTTCATGAAACTCTGTCAGAATGTTTACCTTTATGAAATCCAGGTAAAGTTTGAAACTGGTTTGTGTCGGATCAAAAAGTAGGTCACTAGGTCAAATATAAGAACGACCTTGGAAACGCTCTAGAGGGCACAGTTTTGATCCAATCTCAATGAAACTTTGTCAGAATGTTTATTCTTACAATATCCGGTTTGAAACTGGGTCATGTCGGGTCAAAAGCTACGTCACTAGGTCAAATCTAAATTAAGTTATGTTGCAAGAATCAGAACTAACATTGCAATGATGCCAGCCACAAACTCCTTGGAATACATTAGTTTCACCACAGTGAGATAATGATGCAACCATTCTATCATCTGTGTTTGCCTAGTTAAGTCTAGTTCAAATCCATCAAAGGAACTCAACATGAACGGGAACTTTTCAGAGAAGCGACTCTGCCATTTTCAGCTCACCTGAGCCTTACAGTATTGGTGTTAGCTGCCTCTTTCATCCATCCATAAACATTTTCAAACATCTCTGAAACCACTGACCAGATCAAATTTCATATGGAGCCTGCACATGGGTCAAAGGATTGAAAGTTCTTCAAATGATCTTGGTCACATGACCAAGGTGGCCGCCATTCCCATGTATGGTAAAAACTCTTATAAATCTTCACCAGAGCCAGTGAACTGATTAATGCTCAGGTGAGCGATTCAGGGCCACCATGGCCCTCTTGTTTTTTCCTCCTTTTAAAACTGACTCTGAATGAGCCCAAATGATCCCTTACTACCAAAAACATATTTTTTCAATTAAATGAAGTACAGGGAAGCATTTTGCCATAGCCACATGGCACTTTACACTAGCTGCAATGGAGTAAAAATAACACTTACTTTTTAACCTGTTACATACGTTACTTTGGTTTAAATATATGCTAAACGGCCAAAATATTTTTAACCATGGTTTTAATATGTTTTTAAAAGAAAAGGTCAAAACAGATAGATTAGTGTAAACGGGCAGCGATCAGGAATGGGTTCAGTCGGTGTCACAAACCTCCCATGACACCAAACTAGAAATAGTAATATAAAGTAAAAAGACAAGTACTCAAATAATACTAGAAGTAGCAAAATAAACATGCAGCCCATTCCATGCAGATAACCTCCAAGCTAGCCTTACACCAACATAACCAAGGACACAAAACGTCTACTTTCAACCGGATAATGACGAATTAAAAGACAAAATAAACCAGGGTTGTAAAGACAATAAAAAAAGTGGACAGCACAAACTGTAACATCATAACATCACAATGAATGGTCCGCCTTGGAAATATCACTGATAAATTATATACGGTAGGTTTAAACAGATTTCACATTCATGTAAAAATAACTCAAACTAATAAGGCCTTGGCGTGTTTGGTATTTGCAACATTTAATCTCAAGAAATATTTTCAAATAAAAGTTACAAGTGTTACCTTCTGAGTTCAAAATGTAATTTATTAAAACTAAGTTTGTCTTGTGTGATCTTAAAAATCATTAAGATATTAATGAATATAATTAGATTTAGTACTTTTCCATGTACAGAATAATTCATGAGCGCTTCTTTTTTTATTTATTTCTTTATTTATTTTTTTCAGGGGGGGGGGGGGAGGGGGGACAATTTCAATTTTTCTTGTCATGTAAACAACATTGTTTGCTGTCTGAGTATGCGACTAAACAATGCAAAAATTAAATATTTTGGTAGATAATAAATATATTTATCAAAACTGTGTTGTTTAATAGTTTCGAAAGAGTGTATTCCTGGGTGAATGATAGTCTTTTTACGCAAACATGTTAATCTGATAATTACGTTACTTTGCTTAAGATATGTGTTGTAAGGTCAAAACTGATTTAATCTGTTATGTTGTATCATGTTTAGTATGATCTTAATGACACAGGTCAAATTTTTCAGTTTTAAATAGCATATTAGCTATGTTTTGTCAAACAATTGCGTGAAAAATGACTCTGAAGCCACTAACAATGAATAGGTGTGCCTTTGTTCAACAGGTCATGGTTGACCAAGTATAAAGACTACGAATCTCAAATATATTTGTTACAAAGCTATTGAAAAGGGCCAGTTAGACAAATTGAAAATTCAATATTGGGGTCATTTTATCACAGTCTTTGTAAAAATAAACAACAACAACAACAAAAAAACTCTCAAATTATGTTTTAAATTTTCAAGGGGTACATGAATTGTTATAGCGAAAATAACAGACCCGAGGTTCTTAATTGTTTTCTGTGTAGCTTAATTTATGGCATATTAGCTATTCTAACAGAAAATATTGACATTTGATACAGTTGAATCGTTACAGCATATTTCTCATCAATTCTTATTTCATATACTTAAAATTTAATAAGGTAACGTATATTACTGCCCATTACAGAGTTATGCAAGGTTTGCCAAGGTGGTAAACGCTGAATCTGATCACTACAGATCAAGACAATTATTTTTATATGTAAACACTAATGGAACACCACGTGGACCACTATCTCTCTTTTCTATGCCACTTGCTCCACTATAGGTAGTCATATCCATCGCTTAATTTGACTATTTTGACAATAAATATGGCGAGCAGAACCATCAAACCTAGTTTCTGAAGGTTTAGACTATTCAAAAATACATTCAAACTAAGTATAGCAGAGGGTGCCACCTCCGACCCTTATTTTGGCTAGATAGGCGATTTTGGCTCCTAGAGTATAAACATGCAATGCGTTCATTGACTATTATGATGTTTATATGCAAGCTATGTTTTTATTTGTAACTCTGCAGGCTTCGGCCATGGCAAGGCCAGCGAAAACCTCTCACTTAAAAAAATGAGTGCAAAACGATATTTATATAATATAATTGGACAAAACAATGAAAAACGATACATTGTATAAATGTAAAATAGCCGATAACATTCCTTAAGGAACCTTTACTGATAATGATAAGACGAAAGTATTCTGATACAGTCAACTCTGGATATCTCAAAATCAAAGTTCGCTTCAAATTACTGATATCTCAAAGTAAACTTTAAGGTCACAGAAAATTTTCTTTGAGATTCAGCAGTTTTAGATAAGAGCAGTTGAAATGTAAACAAAATAGGAAATGGGTCCAAACAAATTCCTTGGTTTACGATAGTATTTTTAGATATCAGTATTTGAGATCAAGAAAGTATCAATCTGAAAGGAATTTTAGAGCTGCGTTAGAATAAGTGTGAAATTACATGCTTAAAACAAAAAGTTCAAGCCGCTTCCAGCGGGTACATGACGCCGAAATAACGTCCATGCCACATGTTGACGTCTCATCGACGCAATACGACAACATTTCAAACGCCAATACATCATTTCGAATATCACATGACGTCAGTACGACGTCACCTCGACGCTGGGTAGTTTATGCTACTGTCCGTTCAAAAATACAGATTATTTGTAATCTTAGTTGTTTCCAACTATGGTTTGAGGGCTGGATTTGGATTTTGATTGTTTCAGTTCCTGGTCTTTGCATACTTTTTACTTCTAGTAATTCTAGTATTCTAAAGACCAGTAGCTGCACATTTTACTTTCTATTTTGTTTCTGGTTTAAAATAAGAAATAGGCAAAACAGCTGTGTGAGCGGTTTTTTGCCATGGGGAGGTATAAATATAATGAGTTTGCTCAAAGCATCCGATTTTTTTTAAACCCCGTAATTGATTATCACTGTTTTCAATATAGTGGAGCGGGATATAGCGAAAATACTTCAGTTGATGATACAAGCATGGAATTTACAGGATAGCAAGTACCTGGCATGCACTTTAACATAAGATCGTGGGCCACTTGAAATTATGTCATTTTCAAGATGGCCGCCGCAAAAACAAAATGTCCGCCATTTTTATGTACTTTTCAACACATTATTTAAGGTAATAGTCCAGAGGCCCGTTGGCATGGATGTTTCTTTTATGCCCTGATTATAGTCACTTAGAGCATTGACTTAGGGAGTTGCAAAATGGTTGTTGCCAGTGTTTCTTTCAACACTTTACCTAAAAAATGGCCAAAGTGGTGGGTGGGGTAACACTGGTCCATTACAGCACCTAAATGCAATAAACGCAATGTAGAAAATACTTTGTGTTATAAATAAACCTTTTTAAATGTTCTAATACATAAAAAGCAAACTGAAGTCTGGAAATGATGACCAAAAAGCATGATATATTTGTAACGTATATAACTGTAACTAAAATACAACTAATCAATGAGAAACAGACCAAACGGTGGCATGAAATTTTTACATGTGGTCCTAAATTAGCATAATCTATCGCTTTTATTTGACTCATGCTCATCTCAACTTTGACAGAATTCCTTGATATATTTTGAATCAGTTAGGTTGCAGTTAGTAGTGGCAATATCAGTTGAAGACAGAATGTAACTTATTTCTTATGAATTCCTGAAACACTGGTGAGAAGGTATAATTAGCTGTAGTCTGTATTATGTCTTAAATTGAAAAAGTGTACAAGTACGCAATTTAAAATGCTATTCTTATATTCATTAGACAATAATAATTTTGGGTTGTAGCTGAAAGGCACCCAAACAGTAACATTACGTAACATAATCGAAATCCGTCCCAGGAAGAATAATCCAGGGTCATATGTAATAAAAATCGGGTCTTCGTGTAGACAACAACTTCAGTTTGATGTTGTTATCATAATCAGTAAAGCAGTTTTTCAGCAGCTCAAAAATGGTTGTTGCTATATCATTTTATGTGTTTTACCTAGAAACTGACCAAAGTAACGGGTGGGGTAACATTAGCGTGCTACAGCAGCAATCTGTTACAAACGAAATGTAGGGAACAATTAACGTTATAAATGTAAAGCGCAATTAAAAATTATCAATATTATTTTTTATATCTAAATAAATAGATATATTGACATATTTAGATAAAGATAATCATCAGTCAAATAAGACCAGTAACGTACATAACCGTGACTAAAACACAATTAAGATACATGAATCGCTGGAATGAATTTTATATGATTGGTCCTTAATCAACATACTCTGTCACTTCTCTTTAAACCATGTTGAAGGAACTGCTTGCATATGTTATATTAGTTATGTAGCAGTTAGCTGTGGCATTGCCAGCTGAAGAGAAAAGTTTACTTTTCCTTAGGATTTTCCCCAAAACAGTTACTGACGAAAATATCTAACTGTAGATGATATAGCCTTTTAGTGTAACTGTTTATGTCTTAAGTTTACACATGTGAAGCAGCCATGAAGAAACACTACTGTTTGTGCCTCCAAGTCTGATAATATGGGATTGTCCTGTATTTGAAAGGCATTGTAACAGTAACATTACGGTACATATCTGTAATGTATTAGGAATAAGTTTTTTTTTATTTGAGTAAGTTGTTTTCAAAGGCTCAATTCTTGGATGCCAGAAAGCATTTAACTTACCATTGATATTAAGATAGCAAATATTTACTTTTTATACATTCACAAGAACTCAACAGGAACATCTGAAGCATTTGGAATTTTCTTAACATTTTGACTTACAGCAGCACCACAAAACGCATCACTTAAAATCTTGGGGGACCAGTATAATATGTATAAGTTGACCTAACTGATCCATGTTTAGGTTTAGAATTATCATAGGGGAGATACCTGTTTCCCTACCTGTGCTGTCTACCGAGGCAATCAGGTAACCTACATGCAAAAGTGGCTGTCAGCTGAGGCAGCTGATAAATAATCGGCTCACTTAATAGTTATTATCATCGTGCTTGAATGTAATCAACGTTACCTTTTTGTATTGCTTCCATCTGTTACACTGCACCATATTATCACTATGTCAATTAAGTAATGGAAAATGATATATTTTAAGAGACACATATTACTTTTGAGGCTTAGAATTCTGTAGAACTTGGTCCCTTAAAACGTAAAATATTCGTCAAATGAAAAGTAAGTCCTGATGCTGGTTCCATGCTAAATCGACTCATTTAAGGGACTGTTGAATATAAGCAGACTAGAAAAGGTAAGAAAAATAGCATGGAAATTAAACTAATTTTTAAACAAAAACATGTAATTCTATATTGCTGTGATAACCCATGTCTCGACTTCTCTTGCCTCTTTTTCTTCTAAATTAAATGTGTCTGATGCTGCACTCTCAATGTCCCGGCTGGTACATTACCGTAAGGAACTATATACACAGACCAGATAACTCAAACTACTATGCAACATTTTGACTTGGGTGTTTCAAGATTTTAACTGAACAACGTTGGTTTCCTAGGTAACGTAATATATGCGATAATCTTACAAAGTAAGTACACTTTGTTAGAAAGTGTTCACGTCAGCTTTGTAAGAAAATGGTGTGGCTTAACTCTTCAAGCCTAAGGTTACATTTTTGTTTTACACTCTTTCAATCTGCAGGGTCAATATACCAGTTCTGTCCAATAAACGAGGCAATATCATGTTTTGAATTGCTAAATACTGGTAATCTTACAGAATTAAACTTTACAGAACAGTCGCTAATCGGATTTCAGATTTATCCAACCGACTATATATTGCTTTATTTGAAGCCTGTATACAAACTATTTGCCGGCTTATAATTGCTGCATTTTTTCTATAGTGAAATGTATCTGTTTTGCAGTTTTTGATTATACAACAAAATGTCATGTATGTTACTGTCTTCAGAATCGCAAGACTGAGTAGCTGGACATAATCATTAAAGGTGCAGATATATGCTTTTAGAAATAAACAAGCAGCAAAACCTGCTGTGCGTGTATGGAATTTGCAAAGTCTCCAATTATTAGCATTTGCAATATTCTGAGTTTCGTCACGTATAAAACGTACCTCATGAAGTCCCTAAATTAGTCATAAGCTGATAGTTCCAAGAAAATAGTGTTTTTTAAGAACTGCCAGGATATTAACTTCATAAATGTTCTCTGAGAGACAGTGAAGAAATTCTGTAGGTCGAATTATAATGGACTAACTCATAAATTAAAGTTATTTACGTTACTACTAGTAGTAATGAATGATGAAAATAAAACGGTACTAAAATGTATTTTCTGATACTTTATGATGATTCTATGGAGAAACTGCATTTGAAAATAAAAAAGTAGTTTACCTTGAAATTATGGTTTTAAAATAAAAACACATAGGTAACGTATATAATCGATGCTTATGGCCAAATACTCGTTAGAAAATTTGACAACATGCGCTTTTCCATTGTGAACAATCCATTGATGACGTTTTTACATGTAGATATTGCCAAAAAATAAGACACATGCCCACGGGAACTACATATGCCTGCGGACTATAAGCATGTTATAAATTAAAACGATAACATTTTGAAATTTGGCGGCCATCTTGAAAATGGATGATTTTTAAGTGGCCCACGATCATTTTTGAATCTGGGCCATGTAAGGAACATTTAGTGAAAATTTCATGCTTGTATCATCAGTGAAGTATTTCCTTGAATTTTCATTCTAAGCAGCTCCACTTTTAATAAAACAAACAGATCGTGAAAAATATCAGGTTAAATTGAGATGCATCGTTTCTGCAAACCAAGGTATGTAAAACGTTTTTAGACGTATTCAAATAGACGATTGTTTGTAAATGATGTTAATTTGCATTGCACACAGACAAAAATTACACACTTAAAGCTAAACTGTTGATAATGATTCGTAATTTGACACAAAACTGAACTTATATGTCCAATATATTTCCTTTTTGTGCGATTAGTTTTATATTTATCTTTGTTTGTTGATAAATGATATTGAAAATGGGGATTTCAGAGGATTTATTACTCTTGACGAAGACGTTCAACTAAATTAAAGGGTATTAAGCTTGTTTAAATTTCAACAGTGTATCTGATAGCTCGAAGACAATAAAACGACATCCCTTCTTTTAAGCGCATGAGCCGCCACAAGTAAGACGATACTTAGCGTTTTGCCGTCCAATTCTGAGAAGACTGAATTATGAAAAAACATTCATAGACATCAGAGCTTTCATCTAAAACTAAGATGTCTTAGATTTTACAATTGATTATTTTATTTATTTGGCTATAATACAGGGCCTTTTCCATCTAGCCAAATAGATGATGTAACTCTGAAGCTTTTTTCCTTCCGAAACAATCCGAAAAAAACAAGATCTGTCTAAAGGACGAGTCTTGATATTTTGGATTGTTTTGGAAAGGGAAAACGTTTTATAACCGAAGTACTACGACACGGACACTGTCTGAGGTAATGCTGATCGCTTGTCGACTCAGTATCCTTTTATCAGTATCGTTTACCAGCTCAGGCAGCTTCTTTTACTATTCGGGTATTTGCATTGTCTAAGATACAGTGCCCTTTAATGAAAGGCAAATTGGTTTGGCTAACGACGACAGTACAGGTAATTATAAGAAATAATTGTATTGGTAACTTGGCCAGAATTGAAAAGGACACGGACACGCTCGGTGTCCGGAAGCATATGTAATGGAATCGTTCCCTTGAGCCGCCTGGAATTTATCGTTATTAGACGTTGACAAAAAATGTTGTTGCAAGTTCTAAGAGAGAAGGCTTATAGGTAAAAATAATTGTTAAATGTTTTTCATATAATTTGCTTAGTCCGTTGTAACCCGTCTGTTGGTCTAACTTACTTAGTTCAATATAGATAGCTGAGTTGCCATCTATTTGGAAAAGAGCTGCTGACTCGGCTTATCACTTGTAATTTATTGTTTGTTGGGATGTCTTTGTCAATCTTTCCCTTTGATGTTGGGGATAGGGTTTGGGATCTGATTCAGTCAGTTCCTGAAGTGTAGTTACTCTTTAAATTTACACAGCCTTTTGTGTGACCCCCTTAAGTTCATTAATACGTAAATGTTGTTGCAAGTTCTAAGAAAGAAGGATAACAAAGCCATTTGTGTGATCACCTTAAAGAAATGAATGATGTGAACAGACGACAAGAGATTACAATTTTTATGCACTATCCTAAAGTAGGTCCAAATCAACGTATTGCGAAATATAACAGTTAATTCTCTTAAAAAGAAACATTTAAAATAGTTGTCGTTTCTTTTCCCAAAAAACGAAATTGTTTTCAGACAATGTCTCTGATATGTCAGGATCAGGAGTCTGATTTTGCTTTTTGTAGGTTCTTGCTACATCGGTGTACTCCTTCCTGATGCCCTTGTCTGTCTTGTTTCTTGAGACACAGGGGCTGAGGTAGCCGGTGAGGTCGCCTGTTTACGATCTGCCTGATGTTTCCAGTGTAATGCGTCAGTAATTGTAGGTCGGAGAGGATTGCTCATGGCCTGCCAAGACCTGCCTATCACCATTTTACTTTCAATTTTTTGGAGTTTATCGGCATGAAGAAGCTACATAGTGAAATACGCGTCCGGCGCACTAACTTTGGTATAGTAACGTTTATTTTGTATGTTCTTATTTTGTTTCTAATCTTAAACTTCATGTGTTTTGAAACAATTTCTTCTTTTCTGTTTTTTTTTTTGTGTTTTTTTTTTTGTTTTGTTTTTTTTTTCTTTCAAAGGGGAGGATCCTTTTCTTTATTCATGTTTTCTTCCCTGTAGGATACAGCCCATCTGAAATGAGGTTTGAGAGACATTAAAAGTGCTCTCTCTCTCTCTCTCTCTCTCTCTCTCTCTCTCTTAAATCCCCATTGACACTTCAAACTGAAAAAAAAAACAGAAAAATAAATGTTGTGGGATTTTTTCGGATTTTGATAAGTACTTTTGACGTGCAGTATACGTAAGAGACATACGTACATTATTCCGGTGCGGTTTCCATCACTTTCTTCTTCTAATATTATTTCTTAAAAGATTTTTTTATCATCTCGGCTTCATTAGCATACAAGCATCTTCCCTTTTTGGTCCATTAGCCGTTTTCTCATATTCGATGATAATCCAGGTAATTTGGAAATTAAATTTGCATAATCAGAAAGTGACGAGTCTTTACAATATGGAGAGTTTCAATGCGAGGCGCAATTAAGTACCAACTGCTCGAGTAACGGGACGCCTGTAAGTAAACTAAAAAACTACAGCGCAGCTAAGTAATACCGTAAAAATAAAAAAATAAACTGTGACAACTACTATACTTACCGTAGCTGCTCTTAAAGCTAAATAATTTGTGCAGTGATGCGCTTCAAAAGTACAGATGGAATGTCAACAGTTTAGACCCTACTCAGAAAGCTCCTGATCTACACTTTTCCTCAAACCTTTGTTTCCCAATACTTAGTATTTTACGGTATGTTTATACTTCAAAACCGTCATGCTGCTACTTTTTCCGACCCATTACAACGGATGCAGTGAGTGCTCTATATTTCACAAAATCGCTAAAATAATATCCATGAAATTGAATGTAAGAGGAAATGAAACATTCACGCTTACATTCATCAAATGATACTTCAACCCTTGAGTCAAACTATATTGGGATAATCTCTCTCTCATTCTCTCTCTCTTTCCCTCTCTTTCTATGTCTGTCCGTTTGCTTCTCCGTCTGCATGCCTATCTGTCTTAATGTAGTATTGAGACAATATGGTAGTAATGAGACAGTGAATCCTGCAATATTGAGACAATGCGCCAATAATGAAACAATGAATCATACAGTATTAAGATAATATGCTAAAACAAAAGGAATTATACAGTATTAAATAATATGCTAGTATGAAAATGACGAATCATACAGTATTAAGACAAGTCGCAGGTAAAAAAACAATATAGTATACAAAAAAATCAAAAAGAATTCTTTCAAGAGCAGAGAATACATTCATAAGAAGGAACATGGGCCAGACTACGTAGTTTCAACTGATGTAGGCAATTTGCTAGTAATAAAAAAATGAAGTATACTTTATTGAGGCAATATGGTAGTAATGAAACACTAAAGCATACAGTATTTAAACAATTTGATAGAAATAAAATAATGAATCCTATAGTATGAAGACAGTATACTAGTAATAAATCAAAGTATGAATTACTGCAAATTGCGTTTGCAGTTCAACTCAGAAGTACATTTGTACGATCACAGAGTTCACATAGATCAAAGCATTGGTGCAACTGCATTATTCAAATGTCCAAGCATTTTACTGTTGATCCTGGGTGAAATAAACACGCAATTAAATGACATGAGAATATTTTATTGTTTGGGAAAATATGAAGTTTCTGTTGAAATAATGTTAGTTTTTAATGCCATTAAAAATTGGCGGAGCATGAATGCCATACTCCGATACCAATGACGTTGTAGATCTGTAACCGTAGCAACTTAAAGTGTTAAAGTGATATCACCAAGACGTCATTCTGTCAAGGTATTAAGCACAGCAGTTGTAAAATAATTCCATAGTCGCTATGGTAACTGATCTATCTATTACTGGTATTGGAGCTTGGTATACACTGTATGGCATGCCCCTCTCGAATTATAAGTGAGATGCTACCTGAAATTCATATATTGGAAAAGTGGAATTTTCTCAAATTTGTAATTCATTTACAAAAAAAATTAATTCTTTTTTATAAATGCAGACGCGACAGTTGTTTATTTGTGCTGCAAACAGAAGTAAATTATGCACTGAAGATGTAAGGGTACATACCCCTGTTTTCCGCCATTTTTTTTTTTTTGAAATGGAGACAACTTTTGAGCCTCTCTGTTTGCTCGCTGCACTTCAAAATCCTATCAAATAAGGCAAACTCTTTAAAAAAAAGACTTAGCACCTCTATATGCAAATTCTTGTTTTAAGTTTTGGCTCCTCCTGAGAAGAAATCCAAAAATAAAAGTGACGGAGTTGCCTCAAAGTGTACCCATTCATCTTTAAAATGACTTACTGCCGATGAAAAAAATATACTCAAATTGTGCGCGTTTCCCATGTCGAAGTGTCCCGAGTGCGAGTCCCACATGAGGCCGAACTCTTTTTCAGCCGTGAACGGGGATTCATTGCACACAGCCTTACATTATCATTCTTCTTTCGCCCTGATATACCCGAAGTATTGTTGAAAATGGCGTAAAATGGCAAGGCATCATTTTCATTCGTGCCATTTTGAAGAACAACAACTTTTGTGCACTGATTCTTGTTTCTAAGTAATGTTTATATTTATCACTTCTAAACTCCATTTACATATTTCCTATGTCAGACCATTAGCTGACTACTCATAGTCAATCATAATCTTAAGTAATTTGGAAATAATATTTGCATAAAGAGGCACTGGCATGTACTGCTTTACATTTATGACAACAATAGAGACAGTTAGCTGACGTGGGAATTGTACTTTAAGAACCAATCTGTCCGTGAACACGATGTCCTATAAAGCAAAAAACATGGATAGTTTTTACAGGTAAGCGTACCTGATTTCGACTTCATCTTACAGCAAACACGGTGACACAGTTTTTGCCGATATCGGCGGATTGTTTCAGGTATAAGGTATGCTATCTCGTCATTCTTATCAAGTTACCACGAAACGCAAAGTGTGCAACAGAATACGAGGGATGACTTGCAATTCAATTCTACGCCCATTTAAGCATTATGTCAGTCATATCAGAACGACGGAAAGGTGATAATGAAAGGCTGTGTGCTATGAGAATGATTTCCATCTTTAGCAGGAATCGAATCCGTGCCGCTATCTTAGCAGGTCAGCTTCCATCAATCGGAGAACCATTTAATCTACTTTCAGTTTCATTTTCCAAAAGGTCTGCAGCTCGGTTCACCTATATATTATACTACGAAAGCCCGGATAAGGTCGGATGATGTCATATTTCCAGTTCAGCTGTTTTTTCGAAATTAGCTCGGTATGAATAACGTGATTTGGAAAAAAATGTCTCCATATTCCTATCAGTGGAAAAAAACGTCTAAACTCAATTCATTGTAAAAGGCGGTTCAACCTTCACGTTTGGTAATAAAATGTGGGTTGGTGTGCATATATTGAGTCATATAACTGACAAAAAGTAGAGAAATCAAGTGTTTCAAAAAATAACAAATCGCTCCACAAATTAAAATTTCCTGTTCTGGTTTCCCGTCTAGCAATGCTATATAAATATAGGCGGGATGGTGATTGGGACTCCATGTCTGTACATTGTATTTTTACCATTTTATTCAACCTAATGAAATCGAAAGTAGGTCATACTTAAATGACCCAAATAAGTTTTCAAACCTTTCTTACTGTATGTTAAACCTGAAGGATCTTTTATTTGTTTAAAGCTGGCTAATCACGGCCATTTACACTGACGAAACTATTCTGAAAAGCTTGCAGCGATACCTCTTGATACTTGTTTTCACGTTGATAGAGCAATGGGGCCTTTAAGTGTATAAATAAACTTAAAAGAGTAATATTTTCATTAACCAATACCAAATCTTTACTGTTTTCTTGCTAAATCGGCTCAATCATTCTTTAAGGAGTATAGATAGACATGTCTATTATCTATTGCTTAACTTTCAGCTATCCTTATCTCGTAAGATAATAAGCCGCCTCATGTAGATCTACACTGTTTGCCCACTTGTCTTGATTTCTCAATATGAAAAGTATTGGACAAGGCATTTTTTGAATTTTTGCAGACGTTAATTTTGTCATCTGCTTTTTTTGGTGCTTAAAGAGTTCAATAAACGGTAAAGCTAAATTTTGATCTTGTACGTGAGGTCTCAAGCACGTGCCAAATATCAAAGGACTTTTATGATATGACTGCCCATCCCTGGCTTGCTCTTGTTGGGCGTATTCCTTCTATGGAATATAAATAGTGGAAAATGAGCTCTCTGATCAGTCAGCGCCAATAAACAGGCTGATTTAAGAATTTACAGTGCACAAATGGCTTAAGGCCCCTTTTCACGCGACACAAAACGTTGATTTGTAGAGACGCTAATTACATACGTTTATGATGGTTACCGTCAAATTAAGGTTATAGATGCATATTTAAGTACACCAACTATGCCATTTTTAGTTTTGCTACCCTTCCCAATGTGGTCAACTCTTACAGGAAAGAAATAGCTCCACTGGGAGCTAATTCTTTGCTTTAAGAGTAGACCCTATTTTGGAAAATTACATTTCCCAGGAAAAACAAACACTGAAGAAGTCACTAAAGTGTTATCCCAGCAGGCAGATGACGTCAAAATGGCGTCGCACTGACGTCGATGCGACATGATGACGTCGCCGCATCGACGTCAGTATGACGTCATTTTCACATCTGCACATCACGTCGCATCGACGTCAGTATGACGTCATTTAGACATCATGTGCCTGCTGGGATTTCATTTCTTTAATAACTGAAGAAACATGCAGATGTACCCATGCACCTAAAGTTATTTTCTTTACTACTAGCAGCGAACTTTCTCAAAGAATCTCTGTGATCTCAGTGCTATTTCCTCCATCTGCATAACACTTCCAAGGTGCAGAGATTATAAGATAAACTAATGACTGTATTATTTACATGCTAATTGTCACCCGACGTAGGCCGCGGTGGGCGACTATAGAAATGACCCTCGTCCGTCCGTGTGTGCGTCCGTCCTTCCGTCCGTCCGTCCGTCCGTCCGAAATCTTGTCCCCGCAACTCCTCCTACGTCTTTCATCGGATTGATTTGAAATTTTACTGATTGTATTCTTATGATATGAAGATGTGCATGTGGTTTTCGATTTTGTTTCGGCCATTTTTAATGAAGTTACGGCCCTTGCTGACTTAGACCTTGTCCCCGCAACTCCTGCAACATCTTGTGTCAAATTGACTTGATATTGTGCAGAATGTTTCATCATGATCTGAAGATGTGCAAGTGATTTTGGAATTTCTATTGTCCTATTTTTTACAAAGTTATGGCCCTTTGTCATTTTTTGGCATTTTTCCAACTTTTGAACCGTTTCACCGAGAGAGCTGAAATTTGGTATGCTATTAGCATTTGGTAAATTGATTATTCTGATTATTGTTAGGATGTGCTAAATCATAAGTGACAGAGTTATTCCCCTTTCATAGATAATAGACATTCACGTAAAGGTAAAAGGGATAACTGCAGAACTATTCATATTAATGGGCTGAATTTTCATAAATGCATTGTTCATTTTTCATCAGATTCATATAAGCAGGATTATGGCTCTTGTTATTTTGTACTGGGTATACAGTCTTGATGTTTTGATCATTTTGTAAGGGCCAATAGTTTCATTAACCTGATTTTACACATATATGCCCCTTTCTGAACTTAAGTATTTTATAAAGAGGCTCAGTAATTGGGTATATGTTTTTGCTTATGTTCAGTTATCATTTGCTTACCAGGTTCTGTAATATATATATTTTCTGTTTTTGGCCATACATTTACTCTGAAACAGAATAAAGAGCTGAAGTTTGTGACACATTTCAAAACGTCGGGTGACACTTGGCCGATGGCCTTTTATTCGTGCAATGTCTAATCTGAAATGAATCGTGTTATACAATAAGTGCTTTAGTTTTATGAAATAAGACTTAACGTTTTAATTAAATGTCATTCGAGGATTCGAATTCGTTAGAAATATTGAACAGTCCATAATGACTTTCACAAACAGCTATAAGGACTTACAGATATAGTACAAATCTCAAACTTGAAATAGTAAGTTTTTTTAATATAAGGGTATTTGAATATAATTGTCTTTAATTTTAATGGTATCCACATAATAATGGTTGTAACACTGATTAAGTGGTTATTCACTATCAACTTTTTAGGCCTATGACGATAATGGCTTTCGTACATGTACAACAAATTCCATCTGTTTGGACACTCAAACATTTAATTTCGATCAAACTCGTGCAAATGACCGGTAAGGTTCGTTTAATTGCCATGAAATGTTGCGTGGGGCTGTGATAGGTCTTTGTAAAAGCTGGTCACATGGCCCAATAAAATTCAAGAATTTTTTCAAGCTCATAAGCGACCGTGCAGCACGAACGGTACTATATTTTTAATAAGTACCTTTCGTGTAGAACGACCGCTTAAGTGCTTGAAAACAATGCTCGAATTTGATTGGACAATGTGACCGGCTGTTACGAGACCTATCACACTCCCACGCAAAATTTCACGTACCCTACCAGTCGAATACGGCCAATGTTCCTTTACCGGTTTTATCAAGGGACTTTGGGATTTTGATATCTCATTTCAAGCATAAATGTACACTTCTTTAAAGTAAGAAATTTCGGAACACTTCTGACCAATTAATGTTACTAAAACATTAATCATATTATTGTACTCGTCTATTTAATGGAATTTTAAATTGAGACAAATTAAGATTGTAGCTAGTTGTGCTCAAATGAATTTAAGAACAGCCCCGTTATTTATTAACTAACTGTCAATGGTTTGAATAGAGGGAACATACAACAATAAGCACTGTTCATATATATACATGTATGACGTATTTAAATTATACATATTAGAATCGTACGCATTAAATTATTTTGAGCACCTGACTTGTGACACATGGAAACTGTACTTTATAAGACTAAGTACTGTTCATATATATGGCTTAATTTAAACGACGAAGATTCGAAACTTAAACAACCAAAGAGAACACACGTTTGCTTATCATCCTGATATCATCATGAACATACAAAACCGCTCTCAATATGTTCTGCTATATACAAACGATGACAAGTGACGTTGTGATAAAAATGTCACAGGTTTAGCTGACAGTATGAATTTGGTGAGAAATTTATTTATACGTGATGCAAGAGAAATTTCGAACGGGCGATTAGGTTATGCCGATCGTTTTGCTGCAAATTGGTTCTTAATAGAGATACTCCAGAAGAAATGGTATTTTTGAGCGTGGTAATTATTTCAGAGCATAGTGTTAATGTTCAGATGTCATGAACGAAGTGCAACTAACGAGTTTTACTTGGTCACGTGCACTGTAACCTGTTGTACTGATCTGCTTAACCCATTTATGCCTAACGGAATCTTCTATCCTTATATAATGGCTCAGTCCATTTATCATTTAAGGGGTGTCTGGTTTAGTTTATTTTTATCATTTGTTCTCTTCTTTAATATACCTAGACATGTGCTTCTCCCAGCGTGGTAAAACTAGTCCAGCTGGTAATAAGCCACAAGCACGACTGTAGCTGCGACTGAGGGCCTTGTGGCGGCTTAAAAGTTTCCCCGTATTTGATCAGAGTGCAGATTATATAGTTTCTGATAATGTGGGCTCATTGGGCTAATTTGCAAACGTAGAGGCTGTTAAACCGAGTCTGTTTTTTATTTTTATTTTTTTTTACTGGTGCGTTTCCTTGCTTCCAGGGCATTTTCTTTTAGAATTTATTAACTATCATTTGATGCGCAACGCAGCAAAAGGGCCCTTAAGGGCAAATTTTCTCATTTTCACTTTTTAACATTTCTTGTTATAGCAATATTTTACCTTTTCAGTGGTACCTTTCTTTTTGCAAAATTCGTTTGTTTGACGTCACAATAAGAAATTTTATACTTCCACCCTCTGACCTAACGTTGCATTTCTGATGACGTTAACGTCGTAAAACAATACCGTCAGCTTTAAAATTGTCTGGTCCGCTGTGATGGCATACATTCGAACAAACGAAGACAAAAATCAATAAGCATATACGTGCCATCTGCTCAAAGCCTTCCTTGTTCGCCCCATCTCTATATGAATCCTCATGAATCTGCAAATGTAAGACTTTCCAGAGTGTTTGCAGGGTCGTTCTGGTTGGGTGGAGCGAAGATACCATGAACTTTTGGCACTGGGGCGTCCTGCTGATATCGGGTTGAGGTAGGGCAAGGGCCTGTTGTGCTTGCAGAAGGTGCGGTAGGGGCTTCTTTTGCAGTTTTTTTTTTTTCTCTCTCTCCTATATTTTCTCTTCTCTCTCCCACTCTTTGGGAGACGGCTCGATATATATTGAAATACTGTCTCAAAGGGCCGTTAAACCCTAAACAAGCAGCCAACCAACCTTGAGTGTTTGCTGTAGACAGACACATGCCGTACGGCACCTATTCTCACGCATTGTTAAAAGTAAGAAGGAAAACAAGAACTCTGTGGAAAGCTATAGCGCACCTGCCATGCACAATATAAGTGTCTTCTGATGTGTAATTGGAGGGAAAGAATAATAGACTAAGTGCATTCCTCACAAAATTAATTTCCTGAAAACTTGGTATGTTGCCATGCTGACCTTAAAATGCACACAGTAGCTCTTCCTAATTAGATACTCTAACAAGTTTGGTCGGTCAAAATCTGCCAATAGCTTCAAGAGATATTTAACATAATATGCAAAGTAATTCTTTGATTTATGCAAATGGGGTCTAGGTCACTAAAATCTAATCTGTTTGGCTTGCTCAAGCTATATATCCATGCTTGTTTAGTAAAAATTCAAAACCTGTCAGCAAGTTTAATATGTATTTAATGTTTGGTCCTGTTTCCTTGAAAGCAGGGTCAAGGTCACCATAATATATATTCTTTAGCTTATCGTGATAAAACATCTATGCGAGCTTGGTAGAATTCAAAATATGTCAATGTAGTGGAGCAAATATGTTGGGCTATCTTTCAAGGGGGTGGTCTACGGAGTGTAACATTTGTTAAATCCAATAATAAATGTAATAGATCATGTGACAAAAAAATAAATAAAATAGAAAAAAAAAAAAGATTATAAAGGTGAGGGAGCCGAGGCCATTGGACAGGTGATAGAGGGATGTGACTGCGCTGTTCCCTGCGGGATAGTCTGCCAGGTTTCTAGGGCAGCCAGAGCGGTCTTCCGCGCAGGGCGGGCGGTCACATCCACATCGCCACAACAGCCTCGGCTCAAACATATCGTGTTCAAATGAAATATTAACCGCATAACTTTAAATTAATTTCGGTACTCTAAACTAAAAGTTAAGCCTTTTCTTTCATTGTTTCTGACACTTCCCTTAAGTACAAACACTAACCCGCATACATACATACATACATACATACATACATACATACATACATACATACATACATACATACATACATACATACAGTATATATTTAGGAATTGAAAGTTGTTGTTTTTTCGGCGTTCTTCGTGTGATGGGGCCGGTTGGAGGAGCTAGAATTCCATGAAGTGCGAAGCGCTTCTCTTGAAATTTTTTGGCGACGACCACTGGCTTCTTCGCGCAATATACGCTGGAAACATCAAAATTTCTTATTCTCACAACTACACCATTTTTCAGACCCTTCCTGTACCGTTTTTTTCGTGGTCATGTATTGTGAGATGTGTCAAGTATACGTCGAAGGATAGTAACTACGTGTTCGGCCGTTGCATTTGACAGCCACCGCCGTAGCCTAGCGCCGGTCGAGCGTTGTGTGGACCGGTCGCGTTGCGACTGATATCGTATTTGGTTATCGTTAGTTAGTGAGAGGCTAGTTACTCTAAAAGGCCAGCAATAGAGGGTCAGTGGTAAATGTGAGTATTGTGGGGGTGAATCTCATTTTTTTGGCGTTTGTCGAGGTATGGACTACGTTGGGACGTGTGCAAAGTAAGTGAACCCCGAAGGAGTTCACGAGAGCTTTGCAGGCGGCCCAGTGTGGTTTGTGCATCGACGGGCACCGGAGAGGTTAGGTTCACTGCTAATATTTACATTCTATCTAATCAATGTTTTATTTGACCTCAAATTTGTGTTAGAGGTAAATCGGAAAAAAACAATAAAAACATTTATACGCAGATTTCAATAATGTAAATATTTATAAATAATGTATATAGAATAACACGATATGTAAAAAATATGGTGTCGGTGTAAGGGAGGAGGAGCCGACAAAAAAAAAAAAAAAAAAAAAACATTTGTTTTTGTATATCAAAATGATTGCCTGGGTCTATAGATATCAAATTTAGCGTTTGCCACTCCGGCAAACCTTGCATAACTCTGCAGTGGCCAGTTATTAACGTTACCCCGTTAGATTTTAAATATCATACATATTTATTTAGGTCAATAAGAAATGTGTTTAAGCAAATAAATGTATATATTATCAATATTTTCTGCAAGAATGATTAATATGCTATAAATTAAGCTGCATAGAAAACCGTTCAGAGCTTCTGTGTTGTTATTTTCGTTACAATATATTATGTAGCCCCAAAAATTAAAAATTTAACTTAGGTTGTTGAATTTACAACCAGTTTGTGCTAAAATAGCACAATATTTTTCAATTTTCTAATTGTCCCGTTAAATTCCTTTCTAACAAAACAAATTTGAGACCTCTAGCTTCTATTCTTTGTCAAATATGTACTGTTGAACATGATTACACTTATTCGCTGTTGGTGGCTGCAAAGTCATTTTCCCACAATTGTTCGTACAAAAAAACGGTTACTAAGTTATTTTAAACTGACAAATTGGCCCTGTTGCAATAAGATCATGAAATACATGATATTAAACAACAGTTCACATTTTTGTTTTGACCTAACAATACATATTTTAACCATTGTAACGTACTTAACAGATTAAAATGTTTGAGTATAGCATAGATCATTCCCACCACGAATATACCTTTTTGAAATTCTGACTTTTAAACAACACAGTTGTGATGACAACACTAAAGTTGTTATTTATTGTAAAATGAGAGTTTCATCGCCTACTTAGAAAACAGTGTTATTTACATGACTCGCAAAGCTGAGATTGCCCTGATGTTCAAATGAAGCATTTGTGAATTAATATGTACATAGAATATCTACGAATTTTTATTAATAGCCTAATGACTTTTAAACAAAACCAAATATGTCAAACTAGCTAATCATAACTTACAGTTTTGTACTCAGAAAGGTAACGAAAATAACTTTTATTTTTAAACAGTCCCCGAGGCGAGATTTAATATTACTTTTTGTAACTGCCAAATATGTGTAAGCTTTATTACTTTGAGCTGAACTAAAAACCTTTTTGAAGGCACATTAGACCGGTTTAAGGCTACCCAATGTAACTCATTATTGACAGCCCCACGGCGGAGCATCAGTTTTAGTGTATCGATGTTATATTTTGTGTTGTCCTCTTATCTGTAATCTTCAAAAATCAGTTTATTTCATCGGCATATGTGCCATCATTCTGCCATATATACTAGTAGCCATATATAGAAAAGGACAGAAATGGGTGTAAATAGGCGTTTTGGTGACTAATTATGTTAGTTAATGCTATCTTTGTGATCATTTACGTGGGCTGGATGTTCACTTGGCTAGTACCGTCTGACTACCTATCTTAAAACTTTATGCTGCTATTTTTAATTTGGCATCGCGAGTGGAGTGTTTCACAGAAAGAATTCATTCCTGATTGCTGCATTTTTACACTACTTTCACTGTTTTGACTTGTCTTAAGAAAGAAATATATAAAACCAACGTTTAATTTTTTTGCCTCAAAGCATACAGTTTCATAAAAGTAACGTATATAACAGGTTAAAAAGTATGAGTTATTTTATTCTACTGCAGCAAGTGTAAAGTTCCGTGTACTTGCCATGAAAGTTCCGTCATACCTCATCTTATTGAAAATTATGTTTGGGAAAATCTAGGCTCATTCTGAGTCTGTTTGAAAAACGGAATTTAGCTGAAGCTGGTGCTAGGGGGTATTGGCATTGTTGCAACATTACATTGCTGGACACACACTCAGCTTCACCAAGGGTGCTATTTTTCCCTTATGCATTCCTGGCTTCCAGAGAATCTTCCTTCAGAATTTTGTTAAGCTTTTATCATTCCAGCAGACTTTAAGATGAATGGATATTGTGTGAAATGAAATAACTATGGCTATCTTGGCCGCCCTGTCTGATGGGGGTAACCTTATTACTTTGAAATCATCATCAAAATGACATCTAATTCAAGTCAATGATAGTTCACTAACTTCGACTCCTTTATAAGGTGATCAAAGAGGTAACGTATACAGCAGTCAACAGTAAACAAGTTGTCACATTACTCTTTTACTGTTAAGAAGTTTTCATATTTATGGTAGAGTAACAAGGTGCAGAAAGTAACCGCCCTCAAGTATAACGCATATGTTGAAAGCAAACACTGAGATGCCGAAGGTTAACCAAACTGCAGTATCGCCATACATCTCTGAAGGGATTCAAATATTCGATACAATTGTTTTAAATAAGTATAGTCCCAAAGAAAGGGCTAAGACAGTAACATAATTACCCACAGAATTTTTCTATGTAACGCACAGTTTGTATTAGTATTATGCCTGTTTTAGATGTTTACTGACAGGCGGTTATTTTCTGCACCCGGTCACCCAAACATTAATATGAAACTTGTTCCCAGTAAAAGGATCCGTCCCAAGAACTGGGGAACTTTTAATACTTCATCCTACTGCATCACATCAAAAAGACGATATCATAAAGAATCTGACAAATCATTTACATTTGAATGTTGTATACGTTACCTTTAAAATACCAAAAAAGGAGTCAAAGTAAGTGAATTATCATTGACTCAATTAAAAGGTCATTTTGATAATGATTTTGAAATAATAACAATATGTCATAATCAGATTATCTGTGCCAGATCTTGAGAGGAATCAAGTAAACGAATATGCTATTTTCTTTCTCGTGTGTGTTCGTTGCTTCCACATGATCTTGCAGCATATTTTGGAAATAATACTGTATACTTTTGAATGGACACACCTAATTTTGTTATGCTTCCGTAGATGCTTCCTATTTACTTCTGTGGATGATGTAACCCTTCCAAAATAGTCTACTCTTAAAGGAAATACTTTTCTCCTACAGTAGCCAATTCTTTCCTTTTGGAGTTTACTTCCATTAAGAAGAAGGGCTAAAGTAAAATTTGCAGAATTATTTCACGTAATCGTGTATTAAAGCATCTTAAACTCTTGGACTGATTATTTAAATTAAGAAAGAAAGATTTCCTGGAAACAAGAAAAGGATCACAAAAATAAATAATACTTAATTTCCATTTAAATGAAGTTCACAATTTACACTAGTTGCAGTGGAGTAAAATAACTCTTACTTATGTCTCCCCCCTTCAGGGTCGGGAGACATTGTTTTTCCCCAGGCGTCTGTCCGTCCGTCTGTCTCTCTGTCTGTCCGTCTGTCTGTCACAAAATCGTGTCCGTTCTATAACTTGAAAACTGCTCAAGCTATATTCGCGAAACTTCATATAAATATCAATCAACATGAGACGACGTGCAGAGTGCAAGAATGGTAACTCTGGCATTTATACTTTTTGAGTTATTATCATTGGAACTTAGTCCATCACAAAATTGTGTTTCAATCGTGTCCGTTCTATAACTTGAAAACGGCTCAAGCTATATTCGCGAAACTTCATATAAATATCAATCAACATGAGATGACGTGCAGAGTGCAAGAATGGTAACTCTGGCATTTATACTTTTTGAGTTATTTCCCTTGGAACTTAGTCCATCACAAAATTGTGTTTCAATCGTGTCCGTTCTATAACTTGAAAACCGCTCAAGCTATATTCGCGAAACTTCATATAAATATCAATCAACATGAGATGACGTGCAGAGCGCAAGAATGGTAACTCTGGCATTTATACTTTTTGAGTTATTTCCCTTGAAACTTAGTCCGTCACAAATTGTGATTCAATCGTGTCCGTTCTATAACTTGAAAACGGCTCGAGCTATATTCGCGAAACTTCTTATAAATATTAATTAACATGAGACGACGTGCATAGTGCAAGAACAGTAACTCTGGCATTTATACTTTTTGAGTTATTTCCCTTCGAACTTAGTCCATCACAAAATTGTGTTTCAATCGTTTCCGTTCTATAACTTGAAAACCGCTCAAGCTATATTCGCGAAACTTCATATAAATATCAATCAACATGAGACAACGTGCAGAGTGCAAGAACGGTAACTCTGGCATTTATACTTTTTTGAGTTATTTCCCTTGGAACTTAGTCCATCACAAAATTGTGTTTCAACTGTGTCCGCTCTGTAACTTAAAAACTGCTCAAGCTTTATTCACGAAACTTCATTCAAATATCAATCAACATGAGGCGATGTGCAGAGTGCACAAATGGTAACTCTGGCATTTATACTTTTAGAGTTATTTCCCTTGGAACTTTGTCCATCACAAAATTGCGTCTCAGTCGAGTCCGTCTATAACTTTAAAACCATTCAAGCTATATTCATGAAAGTTCATACAAATATCAGTCAACATCATACGACGTGCAGAATGCCGTCTGGCGTTTATACTTTTTGAGTTATTTCGCTTGGAACTTTGTCCATCACAAAATTGCGTCTCAGTCGAGTCCGTCTATAATTTTAAAACCATTCAAGCTATATTCATGAAAGTTCATACAAATATCAATCAACATGAGGCGATGTGCAGAATGCAAGAACCATAACTTTAGCATTTATACTATTTGAGTTATTTCCCTTAGAACTTTGTCGGTCACAAAATCGTGTCTCAGTTGTGTCTGCTGTATAACTTGAAAACCATTCAAGCTATATTCACGAAACTTCATACAAATATCAATGAACATTAGAAGAATTGCATAGTGCAAGAGCCATAACTCTTGCATTTATACTTCCTGAGTTATTTCCCTTGGACCTTTGTCAGTCACAAAATCGTGTCTCAATCGCTTTATCACTTGAAAACCGGACAAGCTATATTCACGAAACTTCATACAAATGTCAGTCAACACTAGACAACCTGCAGAGCACAGCATTTATACTATTTGAGTTATTTCCCTTGGAACTTTGTCATTCACAAAATCGTGTCTCAATCGTCTAAGGTCTATAACTTGAAAATCGTTTAAGCTATATTCATGAAACTTCATACAAATATCAGTCAACATATAAATAGACGACGTGCAGAGCACTGTAACTCTTGCATTTATATTTTTTGACAAAAACTAAATATGATTATCAGTCAACATTACATGACATGCAGAGCATAACAACCAAAACTCTTGCATTTATACCTTTTACTTATTATGAATCCCTGCTTCAGGGTAATATTGTTTTTTCCTTGGCGTCTTAATGACTGATCCTTTTGACATCAAAAATGGGGGAGACATCTGTTTTTTCGTAGGAAAACAATTCTAGTTTTAACCTGTTATATGCGTTACTTTGGTTTAAATATATGCTGTAGGGCCAAAATATTTTAACTACGGTTTTGTATATTGCTTTTATATAGGAAACGGTTAAAAACAGATAAACAGTGTAAAAGGGCTCCGATCAGGAATTGATTCAACTAGTGCCACAATTCTTCCACAACACCAAACTTAAAATAGTAACATAAAGTAATAAGACATGTACTCAAACGAGTCTGTCGTGTGGCAAAATAAACATCCAGTCCATTCCATGCAGATGACCACAAAGCTAGCCACAATCAAACATACCCTGGAATACAAATTGTCTATTTTCACGATTTTCTATTTGTTTCTATATACATCAGACTGACGGCCAATAAACAGACAAAACAAATCATTTTTTGAAAGGCGAATGGTAAGTTGACAACACAAACTGTAACATCAACAGACCAAGACGGATGCACCGCCGTGGAAATGTCACTGATAAATTACATGGGGTGGGTTTAAACCAGTTGTACGTGCTGTTTTGAAAACATTTAACTCAAATTAATCAGGCTTAGGAACATTTGGCTGTAGCAACAGTTAATCTCAGGGATAGTGTTCAAACAACTGTTACAAACGTTACCTTTCTGAATATAAAACTCTATGTTATAATCAGTTATTTTGCTATAGTGGATGTTTTAAATGTGTTTCGGCTATTAATGGAAAAATAATAGTGTTCCATGTACGGTTAATTCACAAAGGCTTTTTCTATTGTAGGACAATCTCACCTTCGCATGTCATGTCATCTGTTTACTGCCCAAGTAGCCAACTTCACCACGCAAGAAATTATTTAACGATAAATGAAACACATAGTTATCACAATTTGGCTGTTTAAAAGTCAGAATTTCAAAACAGTGTTTTCCTGGCCGGAATGATAGATGCTTTACGCAAACATTAATAATATGTTAAGTATGTTACTTTGGTTAAAATATGTGTTTTAAGGTCAAAAATAATTTTTAAACATTTGCTTTATATCATGTTGAACATGATCTTATTTCAACAGCCCCAATTTGTCAGTTTTAAATAGTTTTAAATAGCTTATTAGCCATCTTCTGTACGAATAATTGTGTGAAAATGACCTTTCAGCCACCATTAGGGAATAGGTGAAACCACGTTCTACAGTACATGGTTGTATAAAAGCTAGAGGTCTCGAATTTGTTTTGTAGAAAGGTATTGAAATTTGCTAGCTAAATAATTAGAAAAAATAAACAGTTTGGGCTATTTTGTCCCTGAGTTTTCGTAAAATGCAACAATTTAAGTTAGTATTTTAAATTTTCAAGGGGTAGATTATATATTGTCACGAAAATAACAGCATAAAAGTTCGAAATTGTTTCGAGGTAGCTTAACTCATAGTAAATTAATCATTCCTTTAAAACAAAGGATATTTGATACATTTATAATGTTTAAACATACTTCCTATTGACTTCAATAAATATTTTTGATATTCAAAATTTAATGGGGTAACGTAAATAACTGGCCACTACAGAGTTATGCAAGGTTTGCCAAGGTGGCAAACGCTGAATTTTCAAACTACGGACCAAGGCGATCATTTTGATATATGAAAACAAATGTTACACTCCGTAGACCACTATCTCCCTCTTCTAGGCCACTTACGCAATCATATTTGCTCCACTAATGGGTTCAAGAGAAGTTCTCCAGTGACCATGAAATTGGAGTCAAAGTCACCAAAACCTAACCATCTATTAGTACTGTCCTAATGATATATTCTTATATTCTTGCAAGTTTGGAGGAAATCCACTCGGTGGTTGACGTAAAATATGGACAGATGGACATTAAGTAATCCTGTGTCCTTGGAAATAGGGTCACGGTCACATAACCTTATATATTCTAGGAATTATTCCACTGATATATTCACGCAAGCAAGTTCTGTGGAAATCCACCCATTAGTTTAAGATAGTGAGGGATTCAACGCAAGAATCGGCCAAAAAAAAAACATGTAGTCGTATTGTGACCTTGAAAATGGGGTCAAGGTCTCAAATACCAAATAAACTCCAGAAATTTTGCTACTGATATATTTATGCAAGTTTGATGGAAATCCACCCATTAGTTTAAAATAGAGAGGGATTTAACAGTAGGATTGAGTTGAAGACATGAAGTCATCCTGTGACCTTTGAAATAAGGTCAAGGTCATAAAAACCTAATGACGTCCAGTAGTTATGTCAATAATGTAGCCATGCATCATGCAAGTTTGCTGAAAATCCACCCACTGGTTTAAGATAGAGAGGGATTTGACGCTAGGGCCAATGTAAATTGTGGACAGACGGATGGACGGAAAACCGGATACTTATATCGCACCTTGCTAAAGCAGGTGCGACAAAACTCAGAAACTTCTTCTTGTCCTATGGGTTACATGTTTTGCAGCTCCATGATTTCACAGATTCACTTGCACATCCGTACAGTCTGATCCTGAACTTCACTGTTCTTAAATGCGTAGACAAGTTGGCGAAATCCTAAGGCTCTAACGTGTAAGACTGTATTCTGGTCCGGGCTTTCATTTTTTCATTTTATGCTAGCCTGTAATTTGGTTTAAGTTTAGCATATGGACAGACGACGATTAAGACTGGGTTAAATACTTTTTATGCAAATAAAAAAACCTCAGCCGTGCCAGAAGAAAAGTTGCTTGTAGCCATCGTGGTCATGCCATGGACTATTATTCTATATCTGCGCAGTCGGAGTTGTCCAAGCTAAGGCTCCGCGAAACCTATGAAGTGAACAGCTAATACAGCGCATTTCCGATCAGAGGCTTAACTGTTCGCATAGTAGAATTGTTCAAGTGTACTTATCTAAGTGGCATTGTTAAGAGTAGATATCGTTCTACGGAAGAAAATACAGGAATGGGTTTCAGCCATTACACACGATTTATAGAAACATTAGCGATATTTTTTTTACTTAAATGTTAGACACTTTGCGACATCAAACCAACCTGCGAACCACCGCAAACTGGCGGTAAGCTCTTTAAAGTCTCCATAGTCCTATCAGTGGTTAAAACGTCTAAACTCAAATCATTGTAAAAGGCGGTTCAACCTTCACGTTTGGTAATGAAACATGGGTTGATGTGCATATATTGAGCCATATAACTGGCAAAAAGTAGAGAAAATAAGTTTTTGAAAAATAACAAATCGCTCCAAAAATTAACATTTCCTGTCCTGGTTTCCCGTCTAGCAATGCTACGAGGGGTGATCATTAAGTAATGGAAACTAGCATTTATTTCATTAGATATGTGTCAAAACAGTATTCCAGGTATATAATACCTAAGATGCAAGCACATGACATATGATTAAGTCTAAAAGTACTGCATAGGAATATCGTTGCCATGGCAACGATTCCTTAAACTTATAAGGGTTTAGTCTCTAAATTTTTGCATATTTTCATGTATATTTGCTGCTGATTAGTAACAAAGAATGGATAAAAGTTTGTGATGGCGTGATGGCTTGATGCAAGTCTCAGATCTATACTAAAAGAAATATGTTGTTATTCATAAATTTCTCTCTAACCTGGCAGAAATACAGAGCGTGAAACACTTTGGTCGAGCAAAATTTGACATTTTTCGCTGAATTTAAGCCGGAGGAACCAGAAAAGTGACGTCATTGCACTTTAACAAGCAGAGTCTTGGGAGAATTGTATAGCAGAAAGTACAAAAATTATCCTGTACTTGTTAATCGATCAGTTTACTTTAGCATAATACTGGATATCACGGGATAAGATGTCAAACTCCCTTAAAATCAATTATTTCAACCCCTGCTTTAGCTTTAATTCATGCCAGATTTCAGAGCGTTTTCATAGACAATCATTATATGTGTGTTTCATAAGTCAAAACCTGACTTAAACGGAAAGTGTTCCTAAGATTTCAATTTCCTTTTACATATCGCACACAATAAGCATAATACAAGCACCTCTTTACCAAAATGACGTCGAAAAAAAACACACGCGATACCCCGCATGCACGTGACGTCACATATTGCTATGGTAACACGTAAAATTTCAATTTCAAACATGGATTCGAAAGCTCTAAAGACACTCGTGAAAGTTACTCATTGCTGTATATAATCAACTAATCTACAAAGGTGTTTCCATTATTTAATGATCACCCCACGTATGTAAACATAGGCGAGATAGTGATTGGGACTCCACGCCTGTACATTGTATTTTTACCATTTTATTCAGCTTAATGAAATCGAAAGTAGGTCATTTTAGTTGCCAAATAAAATGACCCAAATAAATTTTTAAACCCTTTTTATGTGAAACTCAATGATGTTTTATTTGCTTAAAACTGGCTAATCACGGTCTTATACACTGACGAAACTATACTAAGAAGCTTGCAGCGATAGGGGAGACCGGGGATAGTTGATGCACGGGGCAAGTTGATGCAGTGAGAATAAAAAGACTATGACGTCATTATGGACATCAGAAATGACAAATTAAAGTAGTTATTGAAAGCCGCCATCTTTTCCTGAAGTTTTGCGGAATTTGAACAATAAATGAGAATTTGGTGAAGAAAAGTTCATTTTTGACACATCTAAGTAAATTTATGGTATTTTGCAATTTTTCGTTTAACGCGCATTTGTTTCCGGTTGTTCATAATGCTTTTATGCACACAGGTCGAGAAACCTTTCATCTTCAAAACCATACGCTCTTCTGAAGGAAAACTTTGTGCATTAATTGTCTACTTTGCTGAATGTCACGTGGGGCATGGTTGGGGCAAGTTGATGCAATGAGCATGGGGCATGTTGATGCACCATAGAATCCTGCTGTACTGCATGAGCTGTTCACAATATTTGGATGGACTTGATCCCTTAATGATGTAGAATTATAGTTTAAGCATTTCGGATTTTTTGTATTTTAGAATACGATGTATTTTATCATATTCAATTAAATATATAATAGCTTTCTAGCCATGTAACAGCGATTTCCACAATTTACATGTGCGCCTAGCGAAGACTCAATCCAGCCTGTGCATCCGCGCAGTCTGATCAGAGTCTCTGCTGTGCACTCTATGGATAGCTAAGGACCCATACCTTTTCGTGTTGCCAGTGAAGACTCTGACCCGAATGTGACGATGCACAGGCTGGTCTGAGTCTTCGCTGGGCGCACATGTAAATTGAACGAATTGCTGGGCACTGGCTTATTCAGTATAGCAGCTATGTCAATTAAATGATATTTTCCCATTTAAAATGTTCTAAAGTTTCAGAAATAAAATAGAATGTTTTGATCGTTTTATCGTACAATTATACATGTAGGCCTATATTTACAAACATCCCTTCTAGAGTCTTTTGCTGGAGATAACTTCAATGGCTAAAATATTTTTGGTAAATGCATCTAAATGGACAGAAGGAAACCCCAAATTGTCCATTGAAAAGGACAATTTACTGTAGTATTCGTTTCATGGAACTGTAAAGGCAAGAAAAACATCTGTATCAACATGCCCCAAGCGTTGCATCAACATGCCCCACTACTGGGGCAAGTTGATGCGTTCGACTTGCCAAAGAAAACTACTTAAACGGAGGGAAAATAAACCAAAACTCAATGATTACTATTTGATTTTAACTGCAGAAAAGACAGAGCTTTTAGTATATACAAAGATGATCCATATTGGGCAGTCCGATCACGAGATATATCCAAAAGTCTAAAAAGTGCATCAACTATCCCCGGTCTCCCCTACCTCATGATAAAATTTTGCACGCTGATAGAGCAAGGGGGCCTTTAACTTTATGAGAAGATGTGTCTTTTTAATCTGCACAGACCTAGATCTACCATGTCAGTTATTTTGCTAACATGCTGTGCTGCTGTGCATCTTTAGTCTCTCTCCCCCCTTCCTCCCTCCCCGCGATTCTTTGAACACTTTATAGAAGTATATTTGTATAGTTAATAAACACACGTGCGGATCCACAGTTAGAAGTCCAACAAGCCAGCCGCCCCGCTTGCGTAGTCGGCAGCGTGTCGGACTGCAGATCAAGGGGAGAAGGACAGTTGTCAGTTACTTGTGAAAAAGTATGTACAGTCAGTACTGCTTAGCCACTAGGGAGCTCTAAGCCTGGCCAGGAACAGTGCGAGTACTATGGCTGACCGGTTTAACATGATCTTAGCTGTCTACTGGGCCGTTAAACATCAAATGCAACAACAAAACAACCGACAAGATAGCGCTCAAAGCATTTTTTTCTGATAGCCTGTTTTGCGGTCTGACTCAAGAGCATAGACACCAGGTCTGGCTGACATCAAATTCTAGACTAATATGCAATGTGAAAAATTGCAAATGTAACAATGACTTAAAAATAAAAATGATAGGGCCTTAAAAAGTATGCATGTAGAAAATATATTCCAGTTGACTGTTAAACAGACCATCAGAAAAAAGCTGTTTTGAGTACTGACTTGTCGGACTACATGGTTCGCAGGCTTTTAAAGAGAATCTCCGGAAAAAAATGATAAAACTCCACTCGATCGGAATCTGGTCTTGTCTTGCCTGGCGATAGCAACCTAAAGGCGCGCGTGTCGAAATGTCATTGTGACGTTGGATTGTGACGTCACTGCAATAAAAGCTTGTCAAAGTTTTAGCACCGTGGACAATAGCAAAGTAGAGTGATCTATCTAACACACTCTGATGTTGTCACGGAAAGAGGCATTGCTGAAAAAATATTCGGGCCTAATTCTTCTGTTTGATCGGAAACTGGCTGAATAAGAGTGAACCTCCAGACATTTTTCTTTTTCCATATTTGTTTTAATATAAGATCGCTTTATTCATCTCGATTCATTTTGGTTGGAATGGATCGTTTTCTTCATTGAAACTCGTTTCCTCATTTCTTTCACATAGGAATACGCACGAAAATGTTTCGCTGACTTTCGACGTCATTTACTCGAAATAACGTCAGCGACGTTAAGGGCCCTTTTGTTGCGTTGCGCATCATTTGTGTTTAATACTGTTGAAACATTATATCTTTAGTTGAAAGGCCTATTGCAAAAAAGTGTCAATCTATTTAAGCGGCCAAAGTTACATTAGACGATATAGACACCGAACGATAAAGGAGCGAGAAACGTACAGGAGAATACGGTGATAACAGACACACCCAGTCTACCACAGAGGAACCGGTCAGCAAAACAAGACACATCGGATATCACACAAAAGTAAATCAAACATCATATTTATCGACAAAATCTTGCAAGAAACCTGATTTTCTTCAAGAAACACACAAAAAACATCGTTTTAGTTTCAGAAAATTCTTTCGTTGAAGAGTAGAACCCATATTGTGAGGACCTTGTCCATCAGGGAAGCAAATAGGAAAACACCGCGAAAGTTGTTCCCTTTATAGAAATAGGTGAAAATCATGGCGTGGGGACTTAAAGGGAAATCACCCTATAAAAACTGCAATTGATTTTTTTTGAAACTTCATACATTGGTAGAATATTATATGCTGAGCGAAAAAATGAAATAAAAAATGGGGTCAACGTGCTACTTTTTGAGATTATGCAACGCCATCTATATGCCTGTGTGAAGCAGTTGTGAGGCAATGTTTCAGTTATAAGACAATGAAGTAATCAGTAGTGAGGTAATGTGTTAGTATTGAAACACTGAAGCAAACAGTGTGTAAACAATCTGATAGCAACAAAACGATGAATCCAAAAGCATTAAGATAATATTCTAGTAATAAAACAAAGCATGAATTTCTGCAAATTTCATTTGCATTTCAAGTCAGAAATACATCAGAACGATCACATATCTGATTGAGATCAAAGCATTGGTGCAACTGCATTAATTCACATGTCCAAGCATTTTACTATTGGACCTTGATGAGATACACTTGCAATTAATTGACTTGAGAATAAGTATTTGCTCGAGAAAACCTGAAGTTCCTGTTGAAAAATATTCAGTTTTTTTTATGCTATTGAAAAACGCTCCGATACCAATGACGTTGTAGATCTGTTACCATAGCAACTTAAACTTCATATAAGTGTCCAAGTGATGTCATCGACATGTCATTCTGTCAAGGTATTAAGCACGCGCAACATGTTGGTAATTCCATAGTTGCTATGGTAACAGATCTATCTATCACTAGTATTGCAGCATGGCATACACTGTATGCAATGCCCTTCTCGAATTATCAATGAGGTGCTACCTGGAATTCGTACAACAAAAAAGTATGATTTTCTCAAACTAACAATTTGCTGTTAGGACACTCGATTAAACTCTTGCAGTTCCTTTACCGGTTTTATCAAGGGACTGGGGAATTTTGATACGGCATTCCATACATAAATGTACACTTTTTATAAGGTTAGAAGTTTCGGAACACTTCTGGCCTATTAGTGTTGTTAAAGCAATGTTTATATTATCATACTTGTTCATCTATTTAATAAAACTTTAAATCGAGACAAATTATGATTTTAGCTAAAAGTTGTTCAAATGAATGTAAGAACAGCCCCGTGATTTATTGACTAACTGCCAATGATTTGAATATGGAATGTACAACAATTGTACTTCTTTAGCACTGTCCATATGACACATATTAGAATGATAAGCATCAAATATTCAGAGTACCGAACTTGTGATACCTGGAAACTGTACTTTATAAAACTAAGTACTGTTCATATGTATGGCTTTATTTCAGTGACGAATATACGAAGCTTAAACAATTAAAGAGAACACACGTTCCTTTGTCACCCTGACATCTTCCTGCTGAGGAAACGAAAACGCTCTCATTAGGTTCTGCTATACACCAACAATACCACTATACGCTGTGGTAAATGTCACAGGATTAGCTGACACTATGAATTTGGTGAGAAACTTATTTATACGTGATGCAAGACAAATTTTGAGCGGGCGATTAGGTTATGCCGATCGTTTTGTTGCAAATTGGTTCTTAATAGAGATACTCCAGAAGAAACTGCTACTTTAAAATGTGTCATTTATTTCAGAGAACGTTGTTAATGCTAAGATATCACGAACTAAGTGACACTAACGAGTTTTACTTGGTCACGTGCACTGTAACCAGTTGCACTGCTCTGCTTAACCCATTAATGCCTAGTGGACTCTTCCATTCTCATATATCATATATATTGGATCAGCCCATTTATTATTTGAGGTGTGTCTGGTTTAGTTTGTTTTTATAATTCATATTTTCTTTAAAAGAGAAGTAGTCCAGTCAAATAGTGGGAGAACCTAAAACAAATTGCAACAAAAGCTTTTTTGCAGTTTTAACTTTCCTAGACCTAGGTCTATAACATACTAAAAGTAGGATAAAATCGGAGAATGCGAAAATTGTTTATTTGCTTATTTTTCTTTTCAAAGGATTTAATACACCTTAAACGTACTGTTGTTGTCATAACTACTTCTACACATCAGTTCTAATGTGATTTAGTCCACAGAAGTTGTTCATAAAACAGCTCTATCTTATGCCTGTAGTCCACATCATTTGCCTTGTTGATATGCTTAATATGTCTATTGTATTATATTTATTAATACTTGGTCACCCCACCCACCAATGCAAAATTTGTGTTTACAATTTTTCTACTATAGTTTTACTATTACAGCTTCAGTGAGTATATCTGAGAAGAATCAGTGTGTGTAGTTCTATTTTCAGAGTATAGGCTGGATACAGAGGCCATATCATGTTTCTTAATATTATTCTCAGTTTTCAGATAACATGGACAAATGAGTAATTTCAGTCAATGATAACAACACTGTTTCACTTTAACAAAAATTAGCTGAGAGACACATCCAAGCTACTTATAGAAAATCAGAATGGACAGGTGTAATTTGTGTAATAATGATATAGAAGAAGGTGGAGAGACCGTAACACTTCGACAGAAAGGAGCTGATAGTATTGATAAAGCCAGTAAACTGCGTGGGGATGAAATAGAAGCTAAACCTGGCCTAGTTGTACACAAATCCTGTAGACGAGTATACGAATACTAAGAGCATTGATTTGTTTTTAAGACAGGAAGGAGAAGCTGCTACAACACCAAAGCGTGTTTTGCGTTCAGAGACTACATTTGACTTCCAAACAGACTGTATTTTCTGTGGCAAATAATCAGAGTCTAAACGACCTCATGACAAAGGTCAAGTCTCTAGTGTAAGAACATTAGAAATCAATAGCACCATACAGGATATATGTACACAGAGAAATGATTCTTGGTCTCATGCAGTCATGGCTAGGCTGGAATACTCCCAAGATCTCCAGTATCTGATGCAGTCTATCATAGACAGTGTAGCACAAATTTTAGAACCTTCAAACAGATACCTATACTCTATAGAGATTTCAGAGAAGAAGACAACTCAAATCCATCAGTTACAGATAGAGAATGTGGATTTTTGCGAGTAACCCGTTATTTAGAAGAAAACGATGAAGAGGAGATAACTATAATACTCTCATTGATAAAATGCATGACTATCTGGATGGCACAGAGTTTGAACCGTATAAGTTCCAATATATGAAAAAAACGCCTAACTGATCATTTCAGAGACAGAATCATAGTACCAGAACTTGATGGTAAATCAAATGTAGTGACTTTCATATCAAATGCTTCAGTAATATTCCATCAGTTTTATGAATCACCGAAGAAAGAAGACTCCGAATCTGAAAAATACAGACTTATAGAAACAGCTGCAAAGCTAATAAAGAATGACATAAAATCAATAAGAGCAGATTCTTCTACTTACCCATCAAGTGACATGATAAGATCAGTAGAGGTAAATCTGACATTTCTTCCTGGAACGTTGAAAGTGTTCCTACAAAATGTTTTTGTTGCTAAAGGTTCTGATACAAACATTGCCTCTATTGGACAAGCGATTATGCAGTCAGCCAGGCCAAGAATACTCAGCACACCTCTTCAAAAGAGTCTGGGCGTGCAAATGCACAGGGAGTTTGGATCTAGATTTCTGGTTGATACACTCAATCACTTAGGATTTTGCTCTTCATATTCTGAGATTCAGAGATATGAAAGAAGTGCAGCGGTTAATTTAGGAACTGATATTCCCGGTTTAAAGCCTGGTATGTTTGTTCAACACATAGCGGATAATGTTGATCATAATTTGAGAACTCTTGATGGATTTAACACGTTTCATGGCATGGGTATAATAGCTACTATAACCCCACAAACTGAAATATGTAAAACTGTTCCAAGAGAGAATGTAACAGCCGAGGACATTGCCTCTGTAGGCAAGATAAATATTGCTTTCTTTATGCCAAGGGAAGATTAAAGTTACTGAAATATGATAGATTACCAGACTTTTCAACTGAGGATGCCACAGCTAATGCGGACTTACTGTGGAAAACGTCATGGCTTCTGCAACCCTGCAACCCGACAGGCATTCTTGGAATGGTTACATGCAGATGGTAAGTCAAGGATCACACCCAGGGGTTTCACCTGTGTTTTTCATGCCAATGATAGACTTAAAATCAAATGATGAGATTTGTATTTACTCAACAATGTGTTTTGTCAGTGAGCAAGCAAAACGGTATAAGTTTACCCCAATTCTCACATTTGACCAGCCACTATGGTGGAAGTCATTTGATATACAACAATGTGAAAGCTCTAATACAGCTAAAAAGGATATAATCTTAAGGTTAGGAGGGCTTCATAAAGAAAGCACTGGCAGTGTTCCTCGAAGCAAGGAACCCATTTGATGGTGATCCATCACTGCGAAGTATTGTGTCTGGAGTGACTGCAGATGAAACTGTAAATTCCAGAGAAGTTGGAGAAAGCATTCTGAAAGAGATGATAGGCAAACGTGTAGAGGCTTTTGTGTTTCAGAAGAAGGCACAACCTGTCACACTTAATTGCAAAACACAGTTGAAAATTGACAATGATATGGTGACTGTTGATCCTCAGCTGCTTTTTCAAAGATTAATTTCCGCTGCAAGAGGAAACACAGCACCTGAGGAACTTGAAGATTTATTCACTTATGACCTAGCCACTCACCCACCATCACTATTTGGGAATGACACCTTAATTAGAGCAGCAAATAAACCACAGCTAACAACTGCTTTAGCCTTGTATCTGCTACCATACAGAGTAATTGCAAGTATGTATTAGATGGTGGTGCCTTACTTCAGCGCATTCCATGGCTTCGTGGTTTAATTATAATAATATCTATGATCTCTATCTGAAATATGTCACGCAGAAATACGGTTCTAGATCTGCTGTTGTATTTTATGGTTACAGTGAAATGCCATCAACAAAGAACACAGCTCATATTAGGCGTAGTAAGGGCCAGGCAGGTAACTCTATCAATTTTTCAAGTGATATGACACTAGATATGAAAAAAGATATGTTCCTGGCAAATCCAAAGAACAAACAAAAGTTCATCAGTAACTTGAGAGATATGTTTTCAGAAAATGGCATCAAAGCCCTACAAGCTGAGGGCGATGCAGACTTGCTAATAGTCAAAACAGCTGTAGAAAGTGCTGAGGGAGATCCAACAGTTTTAATTGGAGAAGACACTGATCTCCTTATACTGCTGTGCCATTATGCCTCTCTAAATGCTAATGACATCTACTTTAAATCTGAACAAAGAAGAAATATGAAGACAGCTTCCAGGGTGTGCAATATTAAGGAAACAAAACTGAAACTTGGTAATGACCTCAGTAAAGATTTATTGTTTGTGCATGCAGTTCTTGGTTGTGACACAACGTCTAGTGTATTTGGTCTTGGAAAAGGACTGGCACTCAAGAAATATCTAAAAGATAAGACTTTTCGTGAATGTGCCTCTGTTTTCACTAACGATGAACATATTTCAGTGGATGGCATAATTGGCTATGGAGAGAAAGCTATGATTATTCTGTTTGGCGGAAACCCAGAAGGGAAGCTTGATTCCCTAAGGTTGAACACATTTTATCAGAAAGTAGCAGGTAGCGTCAAATTTGTAGCCTGAAAACTTTCCACCAACATCTGCAGCAGCGAGATATCATTCTCTCAGAACATATCAACAAGTTCAAGTAAGGAAGGGTAGAAATGACTTACTTGCAGAAAACTGGGGCTGGGCCGTGAAAGGCAACAGACTACTGGCAGTACATACTGACAAACCTCCTGCTCCAGACAGATTACTTAAAGTTGTTAGGTGTAAATGTAAAGCCTCTTGTAAAACTTTTCGTTGCACTTGTCGTAAACATGGCCTTACATTCTCACAAATGTGTGGTGAATGCAGAGGAATCAGTTGTCTGAGTTCTGAACAGATGGACAATATGAACGTTGATGAAGACAGTGACTAAAATCAATCTTCACTAAGGGAAGACAGCATGTGGCAGTATAACTGACTTTGAATATCAACTTGTTGATATTGGTGTAGTTCTAACCAAAATCATCAAGCTGATATTTTAAGTCATTTTTACTGTGAATGTGAAGAAGGAATTCTAATAAAGCTGTTTATGAGTACTGTATTCATACTATTAAACGCCCCAGGGGTGTTGCAACATATCTCTAATAAACAGTACTAAGGTAAATGGGTATACTTTCAGGTGAAGCAACTCTACTATTCTCTTGCCTCACTTCTCAGCAGTGGGCAACTATTAAAGGAAGGAATTTGCTCCAAGGAATTTGCTGCCATAGGAGCTAATTCTTTACTTTTGGAGTAGACTCTATTTCAACGAACTACCTCATCATAAGAAGCAAACAGGAATTTATGAAAGTCAATATTATTTTCCCTAAAGTGGCAGGGGCATTAATTAGAGCAGGGTGTTTATTTGGATTAATACCGTTTGTTTAGGTGTAGTAACAAATTCTTTTTATCAAGAGTAGACCCCATTTCAACGAGCTACCTCATCAAAAGAAGCAAACATGAATTTACGAAAGTCAATATAATTTCGGAAAAGAGACAGGATGCATTAATTAGAGCAGGGATGCTTATTAGGATTACTACAGTATGTTAAGGTGTATTTGATACTTTCTTATCATGCATTCAAATGTCAGTGTTCCAAATTTGTAGCAAGTTTATGCAAAGCAAAACAATTTGCATGACATATATTGAAGTTCAGTCACTGTCCTTCAAGAAGTGAGTTGAAATTGTAACGCAGAACGTAGTGGGTGGGGTAAAGTAATATCAAGTTTTATACGTAGTGGGTGGGGTAAAGTAATACCAAGCTCAATACACTATCTTAGGTGTTTAGATTCAATTGTGGTGTAATCAGTACTTTTTCTTAGAAATAAATCACATAACAATAATGTTGGTATATAAAACAACATAAATTATAAATACATATAAACAAGTAAATAAGTGTTTGTAAAACTGCAAAAAAAAACATGTTTGACATTTTCCGATTTCATCCTACTTTTGATATGTCATATGTGAAGGCCTGTCCTCCATGAAAATGCCAAAACAGCTTTTGTTGCAATTTGTTTTGGGTTTTATCGAAAAAACTGCTAGTTTGCCTGGACTAAAGTACTCATTTTTCTGATGCAAACAGTGAATCCTCAGATCAGACGCCGCGTTCTGCGGCGTCTGATATGGGTCTGCACTGTCTGTTTGCTAATGACCCTTTAAAGGAACAAAATGCATAAATTAGTTAAATAAAAATTGCAGAGTGTTACATTGACCATTGCGTATGTCCCTTTAAAGGATTGGTTAAATGAGATTTGCACAGTATTACAGTAACCATTAAAGATAGTTTGTTGCAATAATTTCGCACTTTGAAGAAATGGAAAGCGGGGTCATTTGCTTGCCTACGCTGGGACATTTAGTAAATTCTTAACAGAGATCATGCAAACAAGCCAATTAAAAGACTCGAAACTCTCGTATGTATACCTGCAAATGCGAAATAACACCAACCATACAAATCCTTATGCACAAAAGCATTGTCGAAGTGTCGGTCACTCAAAGAACGTTGAAATGGGTGAGGAGGCAGTGTTGCGATATTACATTAAGTACGGCACATGGAGAGTCGCTGTTAACCCGAGTCTGCTATTTCTGTTTCTCTGCTGCAATCCTTGTTTCAAGGGCTTTCCTTTCATATTTTATATGGTATTGTGTTTGAAACTGTTGAAACATCATTCTATAGATCTTGAATTGAAGGGCTAATTGCAAAAAAAATGGTCTGAAATATGAGCCGCGATACAACTAAACCAACAAAGTGACATGTGCCCCCAGTCTGATCAGAGTCTTCGCTGTGCGCTTTAGGGGTAGCAAGGGTCTAAGCTACCTCCACGCGGGCAGAAAAGATTCTGATAAGACTTGGTGGATAACGAGGCTAATCTGAGTCTTCACTAGTCCCACATACCACCGTGTTGGTTTTTTTCGTGTCGCGGCTCAAACATATCACGCATATTCAAATAATTCGTGCAAGAAGCTATTTGTCAAGAAACACACGTAGCACATTAAATATACTAACACCAAAAGAAACGCACGCACAGTTTATATATTAAATTTGCAAAAGTAGGCAACCGCTGCTAGCTTTTGTCTTGTTAGTTTGACGTGTCCTTGAATTTTGAGAAAAGGAGTAATGAAACCCTCAATATCTCTTACACTGTAACTGTGAAATCCAACACCTTCAGTGTGGGGTAAAATGAAAAGTTACACAAAAAGAAGAAATCTTCAAGAGGTTATATTCTCAATTGCAGAATCTTTGTGAATCACGATTTACCTGCGATTGTAAATCCCTTTGTCAGAAGACAATTTGTTCTTAGGCTGTCTTTAGTTCTCGAAAGACAAGACAAGGAATGTTAGGTGTTCAGAAAGAGTAAACAGACAGTTCACTTAAACATAGGGTTTTCCACTGAACATTCTAACTCTGATATCTTCAATTAGAAAAGGAAAATCTTATCGGTCTTCAAACATTGCTCTTTGTTTAATACAAAGCGGGGAAATTTGAAATTGGCCGATTAAAATGCGCTGTCGTTTATCAAATAACAATAACATCCATATTTATTCAACCGTTTTCTAACAGTTGCAATTCAAAGAACATTCTGAACATAAAATGCGTTACCGGAAAGAGAAAGATAACTCTTGCAATGAATTAAAAGCTTTTCGAGAAAGGGAGATAACTCTTTAATCAAAGATTTTAATCATGGTAGATTCAACAAGTACTGTGGTCGAATGAAAATCATACTCTATGCAATGATCGATTTGGACTTGCACTAAGACGGTGCTGAGAAAAATAACATAACTTTGTGTGTGTTTGTTTTGGTGTTCAGTATTTTTAATTTTGTTTTGACTGCTGTGTCTGTTATTCCGTTCTTTATAACGTTTCTGGCTCATAATCCATTACAAAAACAATTTATGTGAAGTTTAGAGCAATAAGTAAGACATAAACGGCATAAATAAGGAAAAGATTACAGACTAACATTAAAACCATAAGTGTAAATTCAACTACCTTGCATTAGCAACCTTTGAAACAAGAGCTTCACTGAACGGGGGCAATGTACGCCCGTTTGGGTTAACAGTACGAAAGGAATCATTAGATAACCAGGATTGTGTCTGTCACTCAAATTTTCCGTCGCCAGACAGATATGAAATTATTATAAAAGTTATATAAAATGTCATAATTCTGTCAAACAACAAGTAAAGTTAAGGTCCTTTTTCTCTGCGTCTTTTCTGATAGTGCTTTTTGTTTGCAAATATTTAAGAGTTTTCTGGTACATTTCACTTTTCAGCGGGGGATGCCCGTGCTTGCGAGTTAATACGTTGGCACCTCCTACCTGATGTCTGCAGCTGCTCTGCCTAGCGAATTACACCATTTTGAGAGGCTTTGTCTGCCATGGAAGTAAACAGAAGTTGTTCTCCTCAGTAAAATGGTTGGAAAACATGGAGATGTACACACACACACACACACACACAACTTAACTCATTTCTCGCAAGAAATGGACTTGGCTATCTTCTTGCAGTAGCCCCTGTAATTTCATGACTGATTTATTAGACGAAAATAATTTGACGGAGCGTAGCAGTAATATTAACTGAGCAATTTCATCAGTTTCTTCGACAGCATTCGGTGTCTGATATCCACATTGAACTATATAGATACGCAAAACTTTTACAGCAGATTTCTTGCCATTATAGTCCTTTAGGTTTGAAGTGTAAATTCCTTCCGTCTTTAATATTAAGCAGATACGTAACGTTTTACTAAGAATCGGCCAGACAGTGGCGGCTGCTTATCGATATAAAATGTACCTCAAATGATGTTAAGCCTGCATTTTAGGATGAGCAACCGCGTCTGTCTGGTCGATTTTTTGTAAAATGTGACTTATTTGCCTTAGAGTTTGGAGGATAGTACACTTCAAACCTAAAGAACTATAACTGCACGTAATTTGCTGTAAGTCCTTTGCTATCTGGTGCAATGTGGAAATCGGATACTAAATGTTTTGAAGAAGCTGTGATAAAAACGCAACGTCTGATCAGAGTCTTCCATGTTTTGCATTAGAAAAATGAATAATTTTATTTTAAAGAAAAGCACAAATAATAAAGATAAACTGAACAAGACACACCTTAAATGATAAATGGACCGATCCAATGTATAAGGATAGAAGACTCCATTAGGCATAAATGGGTTAAGCAGAGCAGTACAACTGATTGGTTGGTTGGTTGGTTTTTTGGGGTGCAACAGCCCTTAGAAACAGTATGTCAGTCTGTATCGGGCCGTCTCCCAGAGAGGGGGAGAAAGAAAAGAGAAATGATTAACAGAGAAAACATATCCAAACAACCCCGATCCCCACCTACTGCATGCACAGTAGGCCCTTGTCCTACTTTTATCCAGACGAAAAGGACGTCCCGGCACTAGAAGTTAATGGCAAGCACCATTGGCCGACCACCACCCAAGCAGTTCAACTGGTTACAGTGCACGTGACCTGGTAAAATCGTTAGTTGCACTTAGTCCATGACATCTGAACATTAACAGCATCCTCTGAAAAAATTACAGCGCTTAAAAGTAGCAGTTTCTTCTGGAGTGTCTTTATTAAGAACCAATTTGCAGCAAAACGATCGGCATAACCTAATCGTCCACTTAAAATTTGCCTTCCATCACGTATAAATAAACTTCCTACCAAATTCATACTGTCAGCTTTACTACAATTCCACGTATAATCGTCGATGTTTAACAGAACACATTAGAGCGTTTTCGTATCCTCTGCAGGAAGATGTCAGGGTAACAAGCGAACGTGTATTCTCTTTGGTTGCTTCAGCTTCGAATGTTCGTCGCTGAAATAAAGCCATATATTATAAACCGTACTTAGTCTTATAAAGTACAGTTTCCAGGTATCACAAGTCAGGTGCTCTGAATATTTATTGCTTATGATTCTTATACGTGTCATTTAAATGACGTCATATATATGGACAAGTACAATTGTTGTACATCCCATATTAAAACATTGACAGATAGCCAATAAATAACGGGGTAATTCTTTAATTTAAATTCATCAGTCTGGGGACTTCTGGATTTCCATCGCGCACATTCGTGATGGTTAACCATGCATTTTAAATAAACTGAAATTATGGCTTACAATAACATAATAACTTAAATTTTTACCACAAGATGTCACCACGTGTCCGAAGACTGAAATGTGATGGGAAGCTATAATGTTAGTTTCCTCTGGTGTTATGGCTGACCATAACAAAATCAAAAACCCTCAAGTAATTTTCAGCTGAGTAACTGGTGCAGAACCTTGAATAACTCATACAATTAGCATCTGTTGCAAAACAGCAAGCATTGCGGACAATTTTGCGTAACAGAATAGGAAGAATAGAAAGTAAAAAAAAAATTAAAAACAAGCCAAAAACACACCAATATTTACCTAATTTTGACCATAATTTTGTGTAAATAACCAACATACAGGCTCTTTATACTGAGAATAGTTAACAGCAGGACCAAATATCAATTTTAAGCGTAGACAGGCCACAATGAATGCCGCAGGTGGGTTACATTGCCATTTGAGTGTGTTCGACTGAAAATTGAAAGAGTTTATGGCTGCCCGTCACAAATGTGCGTAATGGAAAACCATAAGTCCCCAGACTGTTCATTTGGCAACAATTAGCATAAATTTGTCTCACATTAAAATTTTATTAAATGTATAATAATATAATCATTACTTTAGCATCCTTAATTGGCCAGAAATGTTCCGAAATTTCTCACCTTATAAAGACGTGTACATTTATTATTGAAATGCAGTATAAAAATCACCCAGTCCCTTGATAAAACCGGTCAAGCCACAGTCTCACTGTCACGTACTGAGGACTAGGTTAACTACATTTTCAAAACGTAGCAAAACGGCAGTGTACGTTGTAAAACGTAGTGAATGCATATATAGATATAGCTAAATCCGTAGCCCAGTTACGTTTGATTTAGAATGTTTAAGGTAAGGTGGGAGTAATTGACAAAACACATGATTCTATTCATACTTCCCTATATTGTACATTTTCAGTCCCTCTTTCAGAAAATGCAATAAAAGGGGGGGGGGGGGGTCGCCGATGTCGTTTTCAAGATATCTGACCTCGAAAACGTCCATTTATCCACTTTTTCGACCCGACGTTATAATGGCGTTCTATGGAAAATGCACTTTTTTGCTCGTCACTCGTGGATAAAAACCTTCATTCTGAGAAAACAAAACCTATTTTTTTCTTCAAAAACTAACACAGTATGGCCCAATGATAGAAGTTCACATTAAAGCAATAAAAATAGTAGGTCGCTGACTTAACTTTCGAGCTAAAGTGCATAAAATGCCCGGCCTGTCGTCTCTGTAGACTGAAATGTTGGCGTTGCACATGGTGACGTTAACGTTACTTAACTTTCGCGCCAAATATCAACTATCGCTTTTTGTATGCTATCGGCAAATTTGTCAGGAACTTTCATCACTCATGATTGTCATCGTCTAAAAAGTACAGGATGAAGGCAGAGGTAATATATTTCTCTCAATCTCTGCATAAGCCGCCTTTGATTTAAAAAAAAATAAATCGAAAACATTGCCATTATGCCCTCCCATACAGTTGACTGGCACCCGAGTTGGGGCGGGCTTCTACGTGTTATGAAATTTAAATTATTCCCTTGTCTACTTGCTTTTGCACAGTATAAGCGAGTCACGTTTTCCAGTTCCTGACCCGACCCAAGAATGAGCCTATAATATTCTGCAGCATTCCAACGACTGTACTTCGGCGACTCTCTCTGTGTAAAATGATAGGCAGCTTTGATTCACTTTAGCGTCCAGGAGATACAATAATTTGATATACACTTGAAACAGAAATAAGAAATGAAAGACAAAAAAGTGAAAGAAAGACAAGGAAAAAGAAACACTACATCGTTTTTAGCTTATTGACAGAACAGATCGTTGAATCATCATATCAACGTCGATAAAAGATTCTGACGACATTGCGTCGACGTTGATACGGCAGCCTGACGTTGTTCAAATGCCAGGGACAGTCTAAGAATTTTTAATATAATTGAAATGTGGCATAACTTTTGCAGATTAGTATTTTAAGTGTGGATGGTATGAAAACGACTGTCTATGGCTGCTACCATGCGTAGTCGAAGTGTAGATAGTGATCTGACTACTCATTGTACGATTCTGGATCAATTTCACGAGGCTTTGTTATTGCAACTCAACATCTGCGAACTCCGTCAAACAAACTGATGAGAAATAGCTATATTTTTTCAGTTTCTTCTCTATGGCACTTTCTACATGTATTTCCTTTTCTTGCGTATGAAATTTGTAATAAAAGTGATGCAACTCAATAGCTGCGAACTCCGTCTAATACTTTCAGCTATTCCGCAAGTAGTCTTCCGCACGGAAAATTCAATATACTTTTTGCAGTTTCTTCTCTACGGCACTTTCTACTTCATTTAAATTTCGCCCAGCGCTCAGCCTCCTTGCATTGTGTGAGCAGACCATGTAGTGATCACAGAAGCGGCTAACGTTGACGCCATCATGTTTTAATCAAATAGAACGTTCGACGTCATTACGTAACGTAGGGACAGAAACTGCCACCCGGCGGCACTGAATTACTCCCACCTCACCTTAAGCCACAGTTCCACAGTCACGTCATGAGGACTAGGTTTTACTACGTTTTCAAAACGAGGCAAAACGGCAGTATACGTTGTAAAACGAAGTGAATGCACATATATAGAAATAGCTAAATATGTGGCCTAGTTACCTTTGATTTAGAATGTTTAACTCAAAGATGGCATTTTGAAATACGTTACGTATACCTAATAAAAAGTAGCAACACGTAGTAAAATGTGGTCAAAACGTACAAAAATGAAGCCGAAACGCATTAAATACGCACAAAAACGTTACAAAAAGAACCTAGAGGTCCTCTGAGCCTCAGGCTTACTGTCACGTATTGAGGATGAGGTATTTCTACGTATCTAAAACGTACCAAAACGGGAATATGCGTATTAAAACGTAGTGAATGCGTATTCTACACGGATATATCTACCTAGCAACGTTTCAATTGAAAATTCAGCTTAAACGAAGCATTTCTAAATGCTTATTATATGCATAGTAAAAACGTTTTGTAGCGAAGTCTAAACAAACTAGAACGTAGATGAAACGTTTTAAATACGTAGTCATACGTAAATGTCCTGTACGTAGTACTACGCATTATATATGCTTTTCCACATCTCAGTACGTTTTATGACGTTTTATTCTGCGTTTTATAACGATTTGGTATTTTTGCAATACCCACTCAATCGCCACTTTGACTAGGTAGTTATCCCGGACATTACCTAATAGTTCCTAGTAACACGTACGGAATCGTAGTAAACTGTTGTCATCCATTCTGAAAGCGTGGCATTAAGCCGTTTGAGAGCCGGGTAATACGAAGTTAATCGTAGTTATACGTATAGGAAACGTACTAGAAACTTAGTAACACCAAAATACCTACAAAACGGGGTACATTTTTTGCCAAACGTAGGGGTTAAACGTAGTACAACCTAGCCCTCAAAACGTGATAGTGAGACTGGGGCCTTAACCCAAATATGGCATTTGAAATACGTAGCGTATACTTAGTAATACGTAGCAACACGTACATGTAGTAAAAGGTGGCCAAAACGTACTAAAACGAAGCCGAAACGCATTAAGTACGTACAAAAACGTAACAAGAGTAACCTAGAGGTCCTTTTAGCCTCAATCTCACTGTCATGTATTGAGGGCTAGGTATTTCTACGTATCTTAAACGTAGCGTAGTCTATATCTACTAGAAGGTAGATAGCTGAATTTCGTATGACTGACTTAGATATTTGGGGTCAGTCTAGAGTCTAGAGATGGCAAAGCACCGATTAATAGCCGAAAACGTAAGGTAATGTAAAAATGGGAACTTCATGCTAGTTTCAGGCAATTTGATAAATGTGTTTTAAGAAAAGCTGACTGTTGGATGGAAACTCAAAATTTTGTATTTTGCTAAAAATGTCATGGTTTAAAGCTCTCGACGAAAGATAAAGATTAGTGAAAAAATTAGTGAAATATGTCAAACAGTTCTCCAGATATCTAAGCAATTACTGTTGCCATGGCAACCATTTTTAGGCCGCTCAAATTTTGCATATTTTCATGAATTTCAAAGGGAGAACGTGTGTGTCCTGAAGCGAGTATCAAATAGTTAACTGGTATGGGGCTTAGGACTAAATGTAATTGTCAGTTTCTGCACCTTCAGAGCATAGGCTATTGCACGTTGTTGAAACCATGGCAACTGGAAGTACATATAGTCGGAGAAAAAATAAAATTTGTGAAACTAGCTCTTTTTCAAATCGAGGTTATTGAAAATGGCAGCCTGACCTGAATATACCATAAACATGTCTTCAAACATCAACATAAGTACGGTACATAGCAAAAACAATTAGTTGCAAACTTTCACTGACTACAGAATAAATGCACGTGCAAAGGGTGTCCCTGTCGCAATTACAATTTTACAGAAACAACAGTTTTTTTTAGATTTCTTTACTCTAATTTCTACACGTTCAGTTTGAATTTGCTTATTAAACAAATAAAGAGTCGCATTTTTATCCCATCTTTGCAAATAACGGCGTAGAAATGTAGTGTTTGATATTGTTTCTATGGTTACGATGCATAAAAATGTGTTACATCAGTTCAAAACGTCCCTAAACCCATGTAACTAATATACAACTCTTATTTGCTGTAGAATCGATATGGTTTTAATGTAGTTCAGTACTTGGTTTCTGTATATCTAATGGTTTTCATTTATTTTTCTAATAAACAGATTTAAAGTTGCTGCTTAGATACCCCACCCACTGTATATGCAATGGCAATATCACCGTTTTGTGAAGAGAAAGTGTGTACAAATGTGAAAAATACGTGATATAGAACTACACGATTAAGAAAAAAATGTTTTTCTTACCAGTGAATTGTCGCTGATGTATACATGGTGTTGAAGCGCGAATCGTAGTTTATATCTCGACGGCGAAGCCGGAGTGAGTTAAGAAAAACTTTACTGTTAGAAACAAGCCGAAAAATCACACGGTCAACCAATGATAATTTCATAACAAAATGGACATCTCAAATATTTTTATGGCACCACAAATTAACATTTAAATGGCAGACTGGAAAACGAAGGGAGTTAATGACAGGTTTCTAGTTTTATGGCCCTTTCAACAGTACTTAGGTCATGCAACAGGGCATGGTGATTTTTACAGACTGTGTGCAATGGCACCCCGTGATTGAAAAAAAAAAGAGATTCGAACAAGGACTGCTAGCTTAGCACGCAGGCGCTTCCCTCGCTAAGCTACAGAAAAGTGGATGAAATTAGATGAGATGAATAAATCACTCATGAGTACTCGTGGCACCCCTATCAGGATTACCAAAATTACACGACTTTCTTGGCTATTCTAGAAGCCCCGGGTAGCACAGTAGGTTAAGGCCTGGCCTGCTGATCAAGTAGTTCAGAGTTTGAGATCTGCTGTCTGCATTAATCTTTCCAACCGCAAATTTGGCTCCACTGCACAGCTTTTAATACTCCCCCCCCCCCCCCCACACACACACACACTTACCACCATCCCCCAACTATATTCCCCAATCGTCCTGATATGACTGAAAGTAAAAAGTATGCAAAGACCAGGAACTGAAACAATCAAAATCCAAATCCAGCCCTCAAACCATAGTTGGAAACAACTAAGATTACAAATAATCAAGATACAGAGAACATATGGTCAACCGAGTGAGCAGCTTGTTCCCAAAAGGTGGCCACTCAGCAACCCAAACCGAACCAAAAATAATAAGAACATACATAAGGTAAAACATCACAGAAACTCTGACACCAAAAACAGGCAACAGAGAACCACAACAGAACTACCGCCTTGGAACGGTCAGTAATGAATTACTGGGGGGCTTAAATCGATTTTACAGGCCCAACCTCACCCTCAGTTACTGAAGTGGTACAATACATTTAGTATGTTGTTCGGTTCGCATGATAACCCTCTAACTCGTCAATGAATCATCACGGTAAACACATAAATCAAATTTCAACACCATGAAGAAGCAAAGACGAGGACTCAACAGATACAACGGGCCGTCTGACAGGTGGAGATCCCTGTCCTGCCAAACAACCTGCCAACAATACTGTTAAAAAGGACATAAAATCCAAAGTCATTCATCAATCCATTTTTAGCTGTTCTGTGTAGTATGACGATCATTGCTTAAACAGAACATTGCTTAAAATTTCAGTATCCCTCGGTGAATAGACGCTGTAGGCCTTAGTCTACACCACTTCCTGTCCTGAAAAATGCCTCTTCTTGCGTATTACCTGCTTCACAGAAGCAATTCATTAAAAAAAACACTAGTAAATTTATTTATTTCAACATAAAATAAAGATAAGTCAAAAATATTGCTGCAAATAAAACGGGTTTACTCCGTTCTTCTATTCCGTGATTTCTGCAGACGTTTTGCTCGGGACAACTCTTGTCATCAAATGTACCGAATACAACTGCAACTGCAGTCTTGGTAAATGGACTTATTTCATAGATAAAAAAAGGTCATGGTGAGCATTGTTGACAGTAATCTTATTCTTTCAAAGATACTATCTTTTATTATTAAAGATCATGGATACTACCTGTAGTGTTCGCAGATTTGTAATCGTCAAGGGAGGTAGATAATGCCAGTATGACTTATCTCCCTTCCTTCTATTTTACACTATTGACACATTTCAAAGATGGATAAGTTTTAAAGTTTTGCGAGTTTACACCTAATATTTTGACTTTCTTAAACTTCAAACCTTACTCTATCATGCATATATTGCCTTATTGTCAAACGTGACTGCCATTTTTAGTTATTATACCCCGCCACACGTTAGTGTCGGGGTATTATGTTTTCACGTTGGCCGTCCGTGTGTCCGTCCGTCCGTCCGTCCGTAGTATGTACGTCTGTCCGTCCGTCCGTCCGCACTTCGTTTCCGTTCGATAACTTAAGTATTTATCAACGGATTTCCTTCAAATTTTGCATATGCATTTGTATCAAGAATGTCTCGCTTGGGATTGTTAATGGGCAAATTTCGATAATTTCTGACAGAGTTATGGCACTTGTCAATGTACAAAAAATGGTTTCTGGCCTCTAGTTCCTTTACTACTTGGAGTATCATGATGAAACTTCACGAAAATGATCGAAGTAACAAAAGCTTGATATGAGCACAGAAATTTTATCACCGGGGATTATCTGCCCCTGCCCTGGGGCTATATACATGTATAAAATCATGAAAAATGTCATATAAAATCAGAATTTGAAGCAATTTTTCTGAAACTTACAGCAAATGATCAGAGTGATGCAAGCCTCCAGTGATGCTCAAATTTACCCCATGTGAGTTATCTCCTCCCCCCCCCCACCCCCCCCCCCACCCCCGGGCTATATACATGCATGAAATGATGATATCTGCGTTCTATCATGACAAAGATTTTTATCCTTGTTCAGTGGGGTTAGGTTGCCCCTGCCCTGGGGTTATACAGAGAAAAAAATAATTCTGGAAAAATCGGTGTGTAAAAAAAGCTTGCAGTGGCGGGGTATCACGCAGTCGTTTGCGATGCTTTTATTAGGCGAATAAAACACCAATTTTTCACTCAAAATTGGGTCGATTTTTCCAGTATAAGCTCTCCCGTTGATAACAAGGGACAGAAAACATTCATATCATGTTATCTTATTACATACGTATGTATTTTTAAACTATACAAGCAAATAGGAATGGGATAATATTTGTTGCTTGATTTTTATCGAGGAAATATTACATACATGTCTCAATATTGATATTTTCAAAATGGATTCCTGGTTACCATGGAAACGGTCGAACGTTGACCTCTAAAAACTTGTGAAATACAAACAAGCATGGTATATATCAATTTCCCAAAATTTGAGCCAAATCCGTAATTTTCGACTTTCCACGTTATTATGGGCCAATGCTCGATGCTTACAGTCAGCCTCTCTTTAATTCTTGAATGAACGGACCTTTGATTTTAAACGATGATACGGGCCCCGTAGACAAACAACATTGAAACATCATTGAATCAACGTTGATTCAACATTAAGATGCATTTTCCTCACTTTATAGTGTCAAATCAGTTATTAAGAAAATAATGATCTCCAGCTTTATCATAATAAACAATCAATAGTTTAAGGAAACTATATTCAAATATTGTGCAGAATAAGCCTTATTTCTATGTAAATATTTCTGTTGCGATTCTTATTCTGTCCAGTATGTATTGTTCTGGTGCTAGGTCGCTTTATCATTTAAGGTTAGTTTGATTTTTCGAATAGGTAGATAAACTGAGCAAGATCAAATTGGCATACGGTACTGGACTTGAGCTCGAGGATTGATGGGTTAACTTCAAAATTGATATGTCCCAATTTAAATACCGACACTTATTTCAAATTCAAATTTATATTTTTTGCCTAAAGTATTTACATACCTATAATGATGGGATTCATTAGGATTGGTGTATTCAGTAAACTTTTTCTTGGATTTCTTATGTCAGGTACGTGTACAATGTATGACTGAATAGCAGGCAAACAATAGTCGCATGATAGTTGTAGCTGAGGCCCAGCAATGGGTTCTTCCAATAAATCAGAAACTGTCGGTTTTGCTTTTAAAGTTCCGATATGTATATTACGAGTATTTCGCGTTATTTCTTTAAATAGATATTTTATGGAAGTGTCAGATACATTAGGAATGTAAGTTTAGATGTAAATTAAGACCTTCGATTAAAGTTTTATTAAAAACTATTTTAGAATTGCAGCGTCTTTCAAATTTAAAGTACAATGTAGGTTACTCTGGTACATCGCAGATTGTTTTCCTTTATATTTAATAGCTTCGTTAAAAGCACGAAATAGTTTATCCAAGACTGTTAGACACGACCTACATTCAAATTTAGCATGCAAACTAGAAAAAGAAAAAAACATAATTTTATTTTAAGCCTGTATTATATACTCGAGGACTTTAAAAACGCCTCTCCCGAAAGAAATTGAAATGCTGCATTTGTCTTATTATCAGCTAAAACAACAAGAGGGCCATGAGGCCCTGAATCGCTCACCTGTGCAATTGGCAAAGTGGCTCTTTCTTATGTCTGAAATTGCCAAAATATGAGTTTTGGGTCAAAAGTCAAAGAATGACCATGACTCCTTGTACTAATAAATCTTCATGTATGCATTAAGACAACCATACATAGCATTTTTAGGCCAAAATCTTCAAACTTATCCATGAAATCTTATGTTCTAGCATTTTCCCATATTTGACCATGCCGCTAAAAAGGCCAAGATAAACCAAAGGTCATCATTTGAACAGTCTTGGTAGGACTCTAAAACTCCATGCTACTTAACCAAGTTTACAGGCCATTGGTGTATTGGTTCTGGAGAAGAAAAATATTAAAGGTTTATACCATAAATGGGTATGGTGGCCATTTTGGTCATGTGACCTGGACTGTTTGAACAAATTTTTGTTCAATCAAGCTCTGGAGGCTCTATATGAAATGTGTTTACAACTGGCTCTTTGCCTTTTGAGGAAATGTTTGAAAATGTCAAAATATGAGAGATCGGGGTTAAAGGTCAAAGAATGACCTTGACCTCTTGTACTCATACTTCTTCATGACCTCATTAAGACGACTGTATATACCAATTTTTAGGCCTAAATCTTCAAAACTTTCAATGAAATCTTACGTTCCAGCATTATTCCATATTTGACCTTGCTGTGAAATGGTCATGGTCAACCTGTTACGAAATGGATCTAATCGTCCACTATGTCGTCGAGATTATTTTAATCCATTCAGTCAGTAAGGCTACAGTTTTTAGGGTAACTGTGGTATTAAACGTTTACGGAAATTGTGACTACGTTATGCATGGGTTGTTTGTGAATACCTCTCGTATTGCATGATTTTAAGGTGAATACCTGCACGAGTCTTTTGATTGTGGAAAGCGTGTTGCATGATTTTAATGTGAGACGCATAGTATTTATACGCCTATCTTTTAATGAAAAGTTAGACGTGGCTGTTTAATTCTTGATGGATGTTATATTGTTGTGTGCCCAGATTCTGTGTTAAGACCTAGAAGGGTAAGATTTTATTATATTTATTTAGAATAGTTTGGCTAAGAATGGAAAATGTGACTTCTGATTGATATGGTATGATTATATGTGTCGACTGATTTGATTTTGTTGGCAGTGATCAGGCTGCGCATGTGTCGACCGATTTTGTTAGTAAGCATGCTGCGCATGGTATTTGTATATTAGGAAGTTTTGTAAATTACGAAAATAGTTTATATCACTGATGTTGGTTGCAATGGTGTGCGTCTATTTGACGTCCAGTGACGTCAGTTGCATTCATGTTATTCATGTGACGTCAGTTGCATTCATGTTATTACGACGTCAGCACTTTTTATATTAGTTTCACGTATACGTGGCCTATAGAAGTAGATTAATTTGTAATGGAACTAATTTATATACTCGTGACGTCAATTGACGCCAAAGCATGCACCGCATTTTGGGTTTTTTCCATAAGTTATAATGGTAACATTTGGTCGTCATGCGTTTGATTTGCCTTCACTAGATGACGTCATATGGTATAATATCATTGGCGTCATGATGTCAGATCAAACGTTATGATCCCAAATGTGTTAGAAACGCTTATTATATTCTATGGCAAATGGTATTACGCTTTGTTTAAAGAAATGAATTAATACATATGCGAGTTAGATTTTGGTCAATCAATTTAATGTAAATAAGTCATTGTTTAGATTATTCATGTTTTATGTGGGGTATGTCATGGTAATACCTATTGACGTCAGTCTACTTCTTGACAATGTTTGACGTCAGATCCTTCGACGCACATGCGTGGTAGGATCTACGTTTCTTCATTGGCGGAAGTGGTAAGCACAATTTTGGCTTAACATCGTGAGCGCGAGTTGTGTCTAGTGACACGGCTGGCGTGTGCACGTTATGCTCGGCATTCGCCGAGGGCGTTGTATGGTATTTCCAAGACAGGCCCAAGTCTTACGTATTGTTATTATGTAGTTACAATGTATTAAGTGTAAGTTCGTTATTTTTAGGCACATCAAGTCCGGCAGTCAGCTGTTAGGGCTTAGAGCCACGTCTCACCTGGAGATTCGATAAACGTCTCCAGGTTAATACCAACCCGGGTAGAGGCAGTTACAACGCCGTTTGTGCATGGTTCCTAAGCAGAGGCGGGAAGCACAAAATGTAGGCGGAAGTGGTTAGCACAGTTTTGCCAGATTCTGTGATAAGATCTGAAGGTCACATCAAGTGTGGGACAGTGTTCGTCCACTAAGGTGTTTTAATATATATAGACTGGTCCCTGGTACGATCCAGGGAGCGACCAGTATATAATCGTGCACGTGTTAATAAGAGTTGGTGTTCCTCATGATATATGGACTGGCCCATGACATGATCCAGGGAACGACGAATTGAAGTCTACCAACATAAGGCCTTGTTTTTTTTTATGAGCTCAAACTAACGTTTTTTTGTTCTTTGTGTTTTCCTTTAGTTCATGGCTCTGAGCCGAGTACGGTGTTGACGTCAGACGGTAATCTATTTGCGTATTGTACGCAAATCGATTACATATTTGAAACAAACACCTTACTTGGGCCAGCGACATGAACTGATATGTGTTGTATATTATTGTAATTGTGACAGTTGTAAATTGTATTGTTGTATATAAAATTTACATTATATATAAACTTAAAAAAATTCTAACATTGTTAGAGTTTCCTTGTTAGTGTATTACACTAGTAGATAACCCTTTAACCGGAAGTCACCCTCCGCCGTCCTGGCGACGCATAAGGCTCTACACCCGTGTCGACCGGGTGTAAAACCTTCTGCGTAACATGGTGTCAGAAGTGGGATTTGATTTCCGGTTAATATCTGCCAGTGTAACACATTGACAATATATACAGAATCTAGGCACAATTTTGTCAGACATTTTTTTTTATTATTATTGACTTTCTGATTGTTCTTTTCTAAGGTGACGTAAGGCTGTGAATTTTAGGGGAGCAATTTTGCCACTAAATTCTTTGTAAATGTAACCTACATTCAATTAAGGTCAACTATCCTTATTCCCTGCGTGATGAAGTGCGATAGCCCATGCATTAATTTGTGATAGAATGTAACAGGTTACATATCTGAGTGGGGAAACTGAGGTATATAGACTTGAATTGTCTTGGCACGGATGATACATATTTAGTTTTAAGGTCCGTTTGAGTACCTTGGCACTGCTGTTGCATGACAATCTGTTAGTTTATTAACTTAAACGTTTTGTACGTTGTGTCGTAACCGTTACTGAGGTCCATTTTATGTCCTGATTTAGTAACGTAGGTCACTCGTAACGTTATATAATATCGTTACAATGAATTAAACCTAATAGCAGAATCTTAAGTTTGATTTACCGTTGGTATCTTATAAGGTTTTGTAATGTAGGACGTACAGTTGTCGTGTCAGTGTTAATACGTTGCGTTACATACGTTACGTTTGTATATCCGATACGCTAGATCAAGTTGGGCGTAATTGTAATGTGGGTTATTTACGTCATCTAATTGTGTCATTTGAAAGTGAAAAGTAATTCTCGGCAAAGTCAACGTCAGTTTATGACGTCATTTCCGGTCTGTTTTGAACGTAACTTTAATGGATACGTCCAGATCGCGAGTATACTAATTTATCAACGTTTTAGTTGGATTAGTTTGTTATTATTATTGTTAACGTTTTAGTTAACGTGTGTGACTATAAGTGAACGTCGGTTTCAGTTAAGTTAACGTGAGCATTACGTTAAGCGTCATGGATCAGTTAGTTAAGACGGGAAAGGAGTTAGGTTATGAGGGGCAGGCATTGCAGGAATTTGTAAAGAAACAGCAAGAGACTGAGAGGGCAGAAAGGCACGCGGTAAGGGAACTTGATAAAGAGAAGATCGCGGCGGAGAAAGAAAAGCTTGCGCAGGCCGATAAAGACCGGGAAATTGAGTTAGCTAGGATCGCGCAGGCCGAAAAAGATAGGGAAATTGAGTTAGCTAGGATCGCGCAGGCCGAAAAAGATAGGGAAATTGAGTTAGCTAAGATTGCGGCGGATAGGGAAATCGAGATGGCGCGAATTGAAAGCATAGAGCGGCAAGCCGAGAAAGATAGGGAAGCTAAGTTGTCTCAAGTCGAAAGCGATAAGGAAGCGAAGTTGTCGAGCGAGGTCGAGTTAGAAAAGTTGAAGTATAGTTTTGAATTGCAGCAACGCGAGTTGAAAAATCAGATAGATTTGCAGAAGGTAACGTTTAGAGTTGAATTAGAAAAACAGAAGGCTGAAAAGTTAGCGCATGCGCGAGATCCCAAGTTACCGTATTTTGATGACAGTAAGGACAAAATGGATAGTTACTTATCAAGGTTTGAGAAATACGCGACGGCGAATAAATGGGATAAAAACGTTTGGGCTGCATATTTAAGCGCATTACTTAAAGGTCGCGCGCTTGATGTCTATGATAGATTGTCTGTAGATGATGCAGCGGATTATGACAAGTTGAAAGATGCGTTGTTAAAGAATTTTGATATGACTGAACGCGGATTTAGGAAGAAATTTCGCTATGATAGGCCCGAAAAGTCCGAAACGTTTATTCAGTTTAGTAGTAGACTTAGGTCGTATCTTAATAAATGGTTAAAAATGGCGAAAGTAGACCAGTCTTACGAAGCTGTTTGCGATTTTTTCGCTAGGGATCAGTTTTTAGAATCCTGTAGTAAAGAACTATATGTTCATTTGAAACCGAAAACATTCACGAATCTAGGTGAGATGGCTAGGGAAGCAGATTTATTTGCAGAAGCACGTGGCGGTGTCTACGCTTGTGTTAATAAGGGGCAGCGTGATAGTAAGGGCGTAACTCAGAGTAGATCTGATAATAAGCCGAGTGCGAAGCCAGAGATAAAATGTAGTATTTGTGGTAAGGGACATTTAACATATAAATGTTTTAAGAATCCCGATAGGAAGCAAGCATATAGTGCGGAGGTAGGTGCAAGTGCAAGCGGGTATAGCGGAAGTAAGGGGAGTAGTTATGCACCGAAAGATGAGACACAAAGATCACAGAGTAAGAGCGATACTGTACAGACGAAGGGTAGTAACTCAGATCGTGGCCGTGGTCGGGGTTTTTCCCGCGGATGTGGTCGGGGTGGCGGACATCAAATGAGTTTTTGTAAAACTACAATGAATAGGTCTCATGAAATTGAAGGTCTCTATAAGAGTAAGGAAGAAAGTCCACTAATCAATGATAACGTGGATAGGGAAGGTGTCTGTTACTTTTTAAGGTCGCGATTACCAACAGCACAGGGTACGGTTAATGGTAAGACTGTTGTAGTTTTAAGGGACACAGGTTGTACTGGGTGTGTCGTTCGTAGAAACTTGGTTTCTAATGATCAGTTACTTGGTAGAGAATCTGATGTAACTTTGATTGATGAATCTACCCAAAGGTATCCCTTAGCAATGGTTGACATAGATTGTCCATTTTTCACAGGAAAAACTGAGGCATTGTGCATGGAAGATACATTGTATGACCTGGTTATTGGAAATATTGACGGGTCAAAACTTCCCGATATGTCCCATTTTGCAATGGCGGCAGTGACTAGGTCACAAGCTAAGCAAGGTGAAGAGGTCTATAGGAAACTTAAAGTTCCTGATCAAATTATTGCTAGTGATAAGGAGGCATTGAAGCAGGCCCAAGTTGTTGACCCTAAATTGAATGGCATAAGGCAAAGAGTGGAATCTGGGAATGTGACTATTAGTCGTGGATTGAACCGGGGTGAAACTAAGTTTATTCGAAAGAAAGATTTATTGTATAGGCAGTTTACTAAGGGAAACAAGGTCACTTTGCAACTTATTATCCCTGAAGGTTTTCGTGAAAAGGTGTTAAGATTGGCGCACGAAACCTTGATGTCAGGTCATTTGGGCATAAGGAAAACTATGGATAGAGTTTTAACTGAGTTCTTTTGGCCTGGAATTTGTGGTGATGTGGCAAGGTTTTGTAAATCTTGTGACATATGTCAAAGGACTATTCAAAAAGGTCGTGTCACTAAGGTTCCTTTAGGAAAGTTGCCTCAGATTGACACACCATTTAAACGAGTCGCTGTTGATATAGTTGGACCGATAGAACCTCGTTCTGACAGGAAATTCCGCTATATTTTGACAATGATAGATTATGCGACGAGATATCCCGAGGCGGTAGCGTTACCCGGCATTGAGACGGAACGCGTAGCCGAAGCGTTAGCTGAGATGTTTAGTAGAGTTGGCATACCTGATGAAATGTTAACAGATTGCGGAAGTCAGTTTACTGCTGAAGTTATGAAAGAAGTAAGCAGGCTGTTATCACTCCAGCAGTTAACCACGACGCCGTATCATCCTATTTGTAACGGTCTTGTAGAGCGTTTTCACGCGACGTTGAAGCAAATGCTACGTAGGATGTGCGCAGAACGTCCAAAAGACTGGGATAAATATCTCCCAGCACTACTGTTTGCAATAAGGGAGGTTCCGCAAGAGTCATTAGGGTTTTCTCCGTTCGAATTGTTATACGGACGTAACGTTAAGGGCCCTATGGCAATATTACGTGAATTATGGTCTGAAGAGGTACAGGATGAGCAGGTTCTGTCTACGTACCAGTACGTAATTGAGTTGAGAGAACGGTTAGAGCAGACGTGTAAGTTAGCACATGATAATTTACGGAAAGTACAAGTAAAGCAAAAGGCTTATTATGACAAACGCGCTAGGTCGCGTAAATTTAACGTGGGAGATAAAGTACTGTTATTACTGCCAACTGACAGTAATAAACTGTTATTGCAGTGGAAGGGTCCATATGAAGTAGTAGAGGTGGTGAATAGAATGGACTATAAAATCGACGTCAATGGTGTCGCGAGTACATATCATGCTAATATGCTGAAACAGTATGTCGAACGTCGTACTGTGCCGTCACATTGTTTATTGTCGACTGAGACTACAGAGTCGGTTGATGACGATGGTAGTGATGAATTTTCTCTTGATGATTGTGCTTTTCCGACAGCTAAAGAGCCGGAAACTTATAACAACGTCAGTATTTCAGATACGTTAACGTCAGAACAACGTATGGAGGTTGAAGCGTTGATTAAACAGTACCCGGATGTACTATCAAGTTTACCCGGTCGAACTGATCAAATACAGCACGATATCAAACTACTCACGTCAGAACCCATACGGACGAAGGGTTATTCTATCCCGTATAAGACGCGTAACGTCATGGAGACGGAGATACAGGATATGTTGGATTTAGGGGTAATCGAGCCGTCGATTTCACCGTATTCATCTCCTGTTGTCCTAGTTCCGAAGAAAGACGGATCAGTTAGATTCTGTATCGACTTCCGGAAGCTTAACAAAGTGACGGAATTCGATGCAGAACCTATGCCAAATATGGAGGAGATTATCAATAAAATGTCGGGACATAAATTCTTTACAAAGATGGACCTGAGTAAGGGTTATTGGCAAGTCAGTCTTACTGAAAGGTCTAAACCTTTGACGGCATTTGAAACGCCTAAGGGTTTATTCCAGTTTAAAACTATGCCCTTCGGTTTGGTCAATTCGGGAGCCTCATTTTGTAGGTTAATGAGAATCATATTGTCCAATCTCCCAAATGTTGACAGCTTTGTTGATGACATGTGGATATTTACTGAAACATGGAAAGATCATGTGACGTCATTACGTCAAGTGTTAGATCGGCTCAGGTCGGCCAAATTGACGGCAAAACCATCTAAATGCATGATCGGATATGGCAGTATCGAGTGCCTTGGTCACAATATCGTCGGCCAGACGGTACGACCGCAAGATGACAAGATACAGGCTATCAGAGATGCTCCTCGTCCATGTACGAAAAGGCAAATTAAATCTTTTCTGGGATTAGCTGGGTTTTACCGTCGTTTTATCCCAAATTTCTCAACCATAGCTTCTCCTCTGACTGATTTAACTAAACGGGATAGACCTAATTCTATCAAAGATTGGCAAGATCAGCATGAAAGGGCATTTCAAACCATGAAGAGTAGGCTCACGTCTAGTCCTATTCTTCGCTTACCTGTTTTTCAAGAAGGTAACCCGTTTGTACTTCGAACAGACGCTTCAGACGTTGGTCTTGGAGCTATTTTGCTTCAGGAGTTCGAAGGTGAAGGTCGTTTGCCGATTGCTTATGCTAGCAAGAAATTGTTACCTCGGGAAAAGAACTACTCTGTAATTGAGAAGGAATGTTTGGGTATTATCTGGGGTGTTGAGAAATTTCGTAAGTACCTGTATGGGGCGGAGTTCCTACTTGAAACTGACCACAAACCTTTGTCTTATATGCAGACAGCTAAGGTGCTCAATCCCCGAATCATGCGTTGGGCCATGAAATTACAGCCGTACAGATTCAGGATCGTTGCTATCCGCGGCCAAGATAATTTGGGGGCGGACTACCTTAGTAGATAGTTTGGCCACGTTATGCATCGCACCGTTGTTGTGTATATAGCTAGTTTTCCAGTTTTGACATAGCCTACGATTCGATCGCATTTCGTACTATTTCAGAAAAGAAACATTGTTATGTTTTTTTCTCCCTAAGGGGAAACCTATGTTACGAAATGGATCTAATCGTCCACTATGTCGTCGAGATTATTTTAATCCATTCAGTCAGTAAGGCTACAGTTTTTAGGGTAACTGTGGTATTAAACGTTTACGGAAATTGTGACTACGTTATGCATGGGTTGTTTGTGAATACCTCTCGTATTGCATGATTTTAAGGTGAATACCTGCACGAGTCTTTTGATTGTGGAAAGCGTGTTGCATGATTTTAATGTGAGACGCATAGTATTTATACGCCTATCTTTTAATGAAAAGTTAGACGTGGCTGTTTAATTCTTGATGGATGTTATATTGTTGTGTGCCCAGATTCTGTGTTAAGACCTAGAAGGGTAAGATTTTATTATATTTATTTAGAATAGTTTGGCTAAGAATGGAAAATGTGACTTCTGATTGATATGGTATGATTATATGTGTCGACTGATTTGATTTTGTTGGCAGTGATCAGGCTGCGCATGTGTCGACCGATTTTGTTAGTAAGCATGCTGCGCATGGTATTTGTATATTAGGAAGTTTTGTAAATTACGGAAATAGTTTATATCACTGATGTTGGTTGCAATGGTGTGCGTCTATTTGACGTCCAGTGACGTCAGTTGCATTCATGTTATTCATGTGACGTCAGTTGCATTCATGTTATTACGACGTCAGCACTTTTTATATTAGTTTCACGTATACGTGGCCTATAGAAGTAGATTAATTTGTAATGGAACTAATTTATATACTCGTGACGTCAATTGACGCCAAAGCATGCACCGCATTTTGGGTTTTTTCCATAAGTTATAATGGTAACATTTGGTCGTCATGCGTTTGATTTGCCTTCACTAGATGACGTCATATGGTATAATATCATTGGCGTCATGATGTCAGATCAAACGTTATGATCCCAAATGTGTTAGAAACGCTTATTATATTCTATGGCAAATGGTATTACGCTTTGTTTAAAGAAATGAATTAATACATATGCGAGTTAGATTTTGGTCAATCAATTTAATGTAAATAAGTCATTGTTTAGATTATTCATGTTTTATGTGGGGTATGTCATGGTAATACCTATTGACGTCAGTCTACTTCTTGACAATGTTTGACGTCAGATCCTTCGACGCACATGCGTGGTAGGATCTACGTTTCTTCATTGGCGGAAGTGGTAAGCACAATTTTGGCTTTACATCGTGAGCGCGAGTTGTGTCTAGTGACACGGCTGGCGTGTGCACGTTATGCTCGGCATTCGCCGAGGGCGTTGTATGGTATTTCCAAGACAGGCCCAAGTCTTACGTATTGTTATTATGTAGTTACAATGTATTAAGTGTAAGTTCGTTATTTTTAGGCACATCAAGTCCGGCAGTCAGCTGTTAGGGCTTAGAGCCACGTCTCACCTGGAGATTCGATAAACGTCTCCAGGTTAATACCAACCCGGGTAGAGGCAGTTACAACGCCGTTTGTGCATGGTTCCTAAGCAGAGGCGGGAAGCACAAAATGTAGGCGGAAGTGGTTAGCACAGTTTTGCCAGATTCTGTGATAAGATCTGAAGGTCACATCAAGTGTGGGACAGTGTTCGTCCACTAAGGTGTTTTAATATATATAGACTGGTCCCTGGTACGATCCAGGGAGCGACCAGTATATAATCGTGCACGTGTTAATAAGAGTTGGTGTTCCTCATGATATATGGACTGGCCCATGACATGATCCAGGGAACGACGAATTGAAGTCTACCAACATAAGGCCTTGTTTTTTTTTATGAGCTCAAACTAACGTTTTTTTGTTCTTTGTGTTTTCCTTTAGTTCATGGCTCTGAGCCGAGTACGGTGTTGACGTCAGACGGTAATCTATTTGCGTATTGTACGCAAATCGATTACATATTTGAAACAAACACCTTACTTGGGCCAGCGACATGAACTGATATGTGTTGTATATTATTGTAATTGTGACAGTTGTAAATTGTATTGTTGTATATAAAATTTACATTATATATAAACTTAAAAAAATTCTAACATTGTTAGAGTTTCCTTGTTAGTGTATTACACTAGTAGATAACCCTTTAACCGGAAGTCACCCTCCGCCGTCCTGGCGACGCATAAGGCTCTACACCCGTGTCGACCGGGTGTAAAACCTTCTGCGTAACACAACCCAAGGTCAACATTTTAAACAATCTTGATAGTACTCGAATACCCAATGCTACATACCAAGTTTAAAGGCCATCTGTCAATTGGTTCTGGAGAAGGAGATTTTTAAAGGTTTTTACCACATATGGCCATGGCAGCCATGTTGGTCATGTGACCTGGACCGTTTGAATTAATTTTTGTTCCCTCTAACCTTGGAGGCTCTATATTAAATTTGGTTACAATTCGCCCAGTGGTTTTTGAGGAGATTGTTTGAAATTGTCAAAATATGAGAGTTCTGTGTCAAAGGTCAAAGAATGACCTTGACCTTTTGTACTTATGAATCTTCGTGTACTCATTAAGATGACTGCATACTCCTATTTTTAGGCCTTAATCTTCAAAACTTTCCAAGAAATCTTATGTTCTAGCATTTTCCCATATTTGACCTTGCCGTAAATAAGGTCAAGGTCAACCCAAGGTCATCATTTGAACAATCTTGATAGTACTTGAATACCCAATGCTACATACCAAGTTTCAAGGCCATCGGTCTACTGGTTCTGGAGAAGAAGATTTTTAAAGGTTTTCACCATATATGGGCGTGGTGGCCATGTTGGTCATGTGACCCAGACCATATGAATAAATTTTTGTTCCCTCAATCCCTGGAGGCTCTATATGAACTTTGGTTTCAATTGGCCCAGTGGCTTTTGAGAAGATTGTTTGAAATTGTCAAAATATCAGAGTTATGGGTCAAAGGTCAAAACATGACCTTGACCTCTTGTACTCCAAAATCTTCATGTACTAATTAAGATAATTGTAGATACCAATTTTTAGCCCAAAATATTCAACAGTTTCCAAGATAACTTATGTTCTAGCATTTTGCCATATAAAAGCACAAGGAAGCAAATTTGACCTTACCGTAAAAAAGGTCAAGGTCAACCCAAGGTTTTAAATATGAACAATCTTGGTAGTACTTGCACACCCAATGCTACATACCAAGTTTCAAGGCCATCAGCCTATCGGTTCTGGAGAAGAAAATTTTTTTAGGTTTTTACCATATATGGGCATGGCGGCCATATTGGTCATGTGACCAGGACCGTTTGAACAACTTTTCGTTCCCCCTTCCTCTGGAGGCCACATATGAAATTTGGTTACAATTGGCCCAGTGGTTTCAGAGGAGAAGTTGTTTGAAATTGTGGACGGACGGACGGACGGACGACGACGGGCGACGGAGCCTTACCATCCTATAAGCTCCCCCGGAGCCGCTGGCTCAGGTGAGCTAAAAATAGTCCTAAGTAAAACTGCATGCATTAAGCAAATGCTTGAGATAATCATCAGTACAATTTTAGAATTTAAAAGGTTTAAATTACACGTGGCAAAGACAAAGGGTGTTTTAAAACGTGGGATTTTCACCAAAACGGTTATAATGTACCGTCCAAATGCTTATCGGAGGATAGCGTGGTTCCCGTCTTCCGCTATCTTTCAACAATTGCTGAATTGAAGCGAGGTAAATAAACGCTCTTGGAATGCAATAATGGCATTTTAAACAGGGCATCAAGCTTCGAAACCGACAAAAATAAATTCACTCAAACAGTATTTTACGGCTAATAGTGGTCTACTCTAGAACCGCGTGTAGTTAAAATACGCATTTTAGAGTTCGTTCAGAATGGAATCATTGACGTTGACGTCATTTACCGCGCTGATTAACAGACGTTTGGCGCTTATATCAAAGTATCCGTTGATGTTGACGGATGCTTAGAAAGTAAATCTGTAAGATGTTTGTATCGGATGCTGTTTATGTGAAGTGTAAAGCATCATATTACGTTATTTTCTAGAAAATCATTTTTTGAGATTCCAATTTGTGTGTTCCAGTTTTCGATTTAAGTTTTCTGACAGCATATAAAGTCATGGCGACTTAAATTTTGAGTTTTTCTGTATGATATCTTTCACGGCAAAGCTGGAATCGACTTCAAGGACTGTATCATAAAGAAGTTTAAAATGGAATTAAGGAGAAGTGACGGTGACCAGTGAAGTGCAAAGGTCGTCACACATGACATAAATTCGTGCAGTTTCTTTGATTTGATTAGTTTTACACTTTCTAAAGTATCCTAGTCATTTTTAATAGCTTGAAATGTGGAATTACTAAAATACATCATAATTTGGGGTGAGGCGTTTTTAAAGTCCTCGAGTATATATACATGCGTTCATTGCCTATTATGATGTTTATATGCAAGCTATATTTTGTTTTGTTTTGTTTTTTAATTCTGCACGCTTCTGTCATGGTAAAGCCAGCGAAAACCTCGCACTTAAAAAATTGAGCGCCTAACGATATCAATGAAATGTAAGTGAGCAAAACAATGAAAAATTATACATGGCATATATGTAAAGAAAAAACGATAACATTCCTTAAGAAAACTTTAATGATAATAGATTAGATGAGAGTATTCTGATACAGTCAACTCTGGATATCTCAAAGTCGAATTTCGCTTCAAATTACTGATATCTCAAAGTAAATTTTCTGGCCCCACAAATTTTCTTTGAGGTATCAGCAGTTTGAGATAGCAGCAGTTGAAATGTAAACAAAATAGGAAATGGGTTTAAACAAATTCTTTGGTTTACGAGAGTATTTTGAGGTATCAGTATTTGAGATCAATAGAGTAACTAGCCAAAAGGAAGTTTAGAGCTGCATTAGAATAAGTTGAAGTCAATACGACGTAATTTCGAACATCAGTGCGACGTCATTTCAAAATCGCACGACGTCAAAACGACGTCATTTCGACGTTGTGTGTCCGCTGGGTAGTTTATGCTACTGTCCGTTCAAAGATACTGATTCTGTTTGTTGTAATTCTAGTATTCTAAAGACCAGTAGCTGCACACTTTACTTTCTATTTTGTTTATGGTTTAAGATAAGAAAAAGGCAAAACAGATTGAGCGTTTTTTTTTCATATAGAGTTATCAATCTAATGAGTTTGCACGAAGCATCCGGGGTTTTTTAACCCCGTAGTAGATTATCGCTGTTTTCATTAATAAAACAATCGGATAGTCTGAAAAATATATGGCTAAATTAAGATGCACAGTTTCTGCTAACCAAGGTATGTAAAACGTTTTGAGACGTATTCATATAGACGATTGTTTGTAAATGATGTGAATTTACATTGCAGACAGACAAAAAATTACACACTTAAAGCTAAACTGATGATAATGATTCGTGATTTGACACAAAGTTTAACTCATATGTCCAATATATTTCCTTTTTGAACAATTTGTTTTATATTTATCTTTGCTTGTTGGTAAATGATATGGAAAATAGGGATTTAAGAGTATTTATTACTCTTGACGAAGACGTTTAACTAAATTAAAGGGTATTAGCTTGTTTAAATTTCAACGGAGTGTCTGATAGCTCATAGACAATAAAACGACATCCCTACTTTTAAGCGCATGAGCCGCGACAAGTAAGGCGATTCTTAGCGATTTTCCGTCCAATTCTGAGAATTAAAATCTTAAAAAGTTCCTTCAAGAGCAGAGAATACATACAGAAGTAGGAACATGGGCCAGACTACGTAGTTTCGGCTAAAAAAGCCTCGTCAGTGACCCTGACAATATCTGGTGACGAAACCAGAAAAAAGCATACTGTAATTTCTTAATTTAATTGGGCAGTCGATTCAACGACTGATTAGTTTCAAAAGGATCCAAATAATATAAAAGACGATGATCTAGCGTAATAGTCTTCATCGACCTCAAATTTTAGATTTCTCAGAATCTATCCTCTGATCTCAAAGGTTGTAAATCAAATATAATCTGCACTATGGATGATGTACGGGGAGACTTTTTACGGCCTCCACACGGCACAACACCAGCTGCAGTGAGGTAAAATTAAAATATTAAAAAGTTCCTTCAAGAGCAGAGAATACATACAGAAGTAGGAACATGGGCCAGACTACGTAGTTTCGGCTAATAAAGCCTCGTCAGTGACCCTGACTGAAGACTGAATATAGAAAAAAAGTTCATAGACATCAGAGCTTTCATCTAAAACTAAGATGTCTTATATTTTACAATTGATTATTCTATTTATTTGGTTAATACAGGGCCTTTTCCATCTAGACAAATAGATAATTTAACTCTGTTTGAAGCTTTTTTCCTCCGAAACAATCCGAAAAAACAAGATCTGTCTAAAGGACGAGTCTCGATATATTGGATCGTTTTGGCAAGGGAAAACGTTTTATAACCGAAGGAATACGACAGGGACACTGTATGAGGTAATGCTGATCGCTTGTCGACTCAGTATCCTTTTATCAGTATCGTTTACCAGCTCAGGCAGCTTCTTTTACAATTCGGGTTTGCTATATTAATTATTTGCATTGTCTAAAATACAGTGCCCTTTAATGACAGGCAAATTGGTTTGGCTAACGACGACAGTAAAGGTAATTATAAGAAATAATTGTATTGGTGACTTGGCCAGAACTGAAAAGGACACGGACAGGCTCGGTGTCCGGAAGCATATGTTATGGAATCGTTCCATTGAAATTATCGTTACCAGACGTTGACAAAAAATGTTGTTGCAAGTTCTAAGAGAGAAGGCTTACACAGCCATTTGTGTGACCCCCTTAAGTTCAATAAAACGTAAATGTTGTTGCAAGTTCTAAGAAAGAAGGATAACAAAGCCATTTGTGTGATCACCTTAAAGAAATGAATGATGTGAACAGACGACAAGAGATTACAATTTTTCGACACTATCCTAAAGTAGGTCCAAATCAACGTATTGCTAAATATAACAGTTAATTCTCTTAAAAAGAAACATTTATTTAAAATAGTAGTCGTTTAAACGAAATTGTTTTCAGACAATGTTTCTGACATGTCAGGATCATAAGTCTGATTTTGCTTTTTGTAGGTTCTTGCTACATCGGTCATCTCCTTCCTGATGCCCTTGTCTGTCTTGTTTCTCGAGACACAGGGGCTGAGGTAGCCGGTGAGGACGCCTGTTTTCGATTTGCCAGGCGTCTCTTACCCGACGCTCCCCGTGTAATGCGCCAGTAAGTGTGGGTCGGAGAGGGCTACTCGTTGCCTGCCAAGACCTGCCTTTTACCATTTTAATTTCAAACTTTTACAGTTTAGCGGCATGAAGAAGTTAAATATAGAAATACGTGTCCGACGCACTTAATTCAGTATAGTAATGTTTATTTTGTATGTTCTTATTTTTTTAACTAATCTTAAACTTCATGAGTTTGGAAACAATTTCTTCTCTTTTTTTTTGTAAAGGGGAGGATCCTTTTGTGAATTCATGTTTTCTTCCCTGTAGGATGGAGCCCTTCTAAAATGAGGTTTTAGAGACATTAGACATTAAAAGTGATCTCTCTCTCTCTCTCTCTCTCTCTCTTAAAACTCCATGGACACTTCAAACTGAAAAACAGAAAAATAAATATTTTCCCGCATTTTGATAAGTACTTTTGACGTGCAGTATAAGGTAGAGACAAGCGTGCATCATTCCCGCGCGATTTCCACCACTTTTATTTATAATATCATTTCTTAAAGTTTTATATCATCTCTGCTTTATTACCATATTGGCATCTCCCCTTTTTCGGTCCATTAGCCGTATTTTCATATTCGATGCTAATCCAGGTAACTTGGAAATTAAATTTGCATAATCAGACAGTGACGAGTTCTGATTAACGATCTTTACAATATGTAGAGATTACATGCGAATTGCAATTTAAGGACCAACTGCTCGAGTAACGGGACGCCTGTAAATAAATACAAAAAAAGATACAGCTCAGCCAAGTAATACCATAAAACTAAAATAAATTGTGGCAGCTAATATACTTACCATAGCTGAATAATTTGGTTTCCGGTGCGGTGATGCGCTTCAAAGGTTGAGATGGAATGGCAAACAGTTAAGGCAATGTGATAGAAATGAACCAATAAGGTATACAGTACTGAGGCAATATGGTAGTAATGAAACTGAAGCATACAGTATTTAAAAAATTTGTTTATTCCTGCAGAAAATAATTTTAGTTTTTAATGCCATTAAAAATTGGCGTGAGTGCCATGCTCCGATACCAATGGCGTTGTAGATCTGTTACCATGGCAACGTAAAGTTTATATAAGAGTCAAAGTGATATCATCGAGACGTCATTCTGTCAAGGTATTAAGCACAGCAGTCGTAAATTCCATAGTCGCTATGGTAACAGATCTATCTATTACTGTTATTGGAAATGGAGACAACCCTTCAAAATCCTATCAAATAACACAAACTCTTAAGATAAAGAATTTGCCTCTCTAGGGGCAAATTCTTTGTTTTAAGTATTGATTCCTTCTGAGAAGGGAGACAAAAATGAAAATGGCAGAGTTGCTGTTACTCAAACTTTAAACTGACTTACTGCCAATACTACCTGATGTAAGAAAATACCACTCAATTTACGCACGTTTCCCTTGTCGAAGTGTCCCGAGTGCGTTTCAACAGGAGGCGGAAATCTTTCCAATCATAACCTGAATCCATTGCACACAGCCTTACATTATCACTCTTCCTTCGCCCTGATTTAACCGAAATATTGTTGAAAGGACGTAAAATCGCAAGTTATCCTTTTCATTCGTCCCATGTCGAAAACATCAACTTTTGTGCACTGGTACTTGTTTCTAAGAAATGTTTATATTTATCACTTTTAAACTCTATTTACATAATTCCTATGTCCGTCCATTAGCTGTCTACTCATATTCAATCATAATCTAAGTAATTTGGAAATAATATTTGCATAAAATGCACTGGCATGTACTGCTTTACGTTCAACAATAGAGACAGTTAGCTGACGTGTACTTTTAGAACCAACTTCAGATGGACACGAATGTCGTTTAATACAAAAATAAAATAAAGAAAAAAACGTGTATGGTTTATCAGGTTAAGCATACCCGATTTTGACGTCTTTTTTCAGGAAACACGGTGACACAGTTTTGTCCGATATCGGCGGATTGTTTCACGGATAAGGTATGCTATCTCGTCAGTCTTATCAACATGATATCTCGTCATTCTTATCAACTTACCACAAAATGCAAATTTGCAACAGAAGACGAGGGATGACTTGCAATTCAATTCTAAGCCCATATATTTCAGTGATATCAGAAATGACGGGAAGGTGATAATGAAAGCCTGTGTGCAATGGGAAAGATTTCCATCTCTAGCAGGAATCGAATCCATGCCGCTATCTTAGCAGGCCAAGTTCCATTAATCAGAGAACTACTTTCAGTTTCAGTTTCCGAAAAGTCTGCAGCCCGCCACCTATGAATTATACTACGAAAGAACGGATAAGGCCGAATGGTGTCATATTTCCAGTTAAGCTGTTGTTCTGAAATTAGCTCAGCATGAGTCACGTGATTTAGAAGAATGTTCCCAACAAAAATGTAAAAATCAACAAAACTAAATAAAATTTCACAAAGCAAATTTCAAAATTACATGTATGATTAAGAGTTATATTTTCATTAACCAACACAAAATCTTTACTGGTTTCTTGCCAAATCGGCTCATTCACTCTTTAAGGGGTATAGATAAACATGTCTATTATCTATTTTTTAACTTTCAGCTATCCTTAAAATAAATGCAATTCTATCTTATTTAAAGGTAGGTTCCTGGACTAGGGATAACAATTATGTTCACAAAATAATTTCGTCTTTTTCTGAGTAGTATTGAATTTTCTCATTTTTCTGAAATTGTTGCTACTGAGAAAATCGTCAGATGTTGAAGAAAATAGTTTTCCCTTTTGGCTTATTTTCCTTCGTTGGAATTCCAGTTCTAAAAATAACTTTGTTTATTATGTCCATAAGTGTGCGATTTCTGATGTCATTCTCCAAAGGTCAATTTTCTCTTGCCATGAGCTCTTCTAGAGGTCCTGGCATGGTGGATGGGTTAAACTATCCCAAAATGCAATGCAGCATGACGTCAGCAACGTTATCTATTTTTGGCGCGAACTAAAAATAGCGCTAACTGGTGTGCGAAGCATGTTAGGAAATCCCTTGCAAAACAGCTTTTCTAATATTTTTTTGATTTACACTTTGTAGTGACACTTAATCATTCCGTTTTTATAAGTGCTTTCCAACAACTTGGATAAAAGATCATCAAAATTATGATGCATTCCAAAGTACAGGACCCTACCTTTAAGACGGCGACTATAGTTTAGCACTTTAAGCAACAGTGACGAAAAAAGGCATAATTTGCTTACAGCGTTGGTCCTGATGGTCGTAATGAGCCACCTCATGTGGATCTACACTGTTTGCCCACTAGTCTTTGAATTCTCGATATGAAATGTCTTGGACAAGCAATTTTTTTAATTTTCGCAGACGTTAATTTTGTCGTCTGCTTTTTTGGTGCTTAAAGAGTAAGATAAACGGTAGAGCTAATCTCTGATCTGGTACCTCAAGTAAGTGCCAAATATCAAAGTGCTTTTATCATATGACGTCGCTGTAAGGCCCTTTTTCACTCGACACAAATCGTTGATTTGTAGAGACGCTAATTGCGTACGTTTATGATGCTTATCGTCAAATTAAGGGGATAGATGCACATCAAAGGACGTTCAAAGGACAGCAACAATGCCATATTTATTTTTGCCACCCTTTCCAATTGTTGTCAACTTTAACAGGAAAAAAAAAACTCCTCTGGGAGATAATTATTTTCTCAAAGAGTAGACCATGTTTTGGAAGGTTACATGTTTTAGGGAAAACAAACACTGAAGAAGTCAAAAAAGTGTTATTCCAGCAGGCACATGACGTCAAAATGACGTTGTACAGACGTCGATGCGACCTTATGACGTCGCATCGATGTAAGTATGAAGTCATTTTGACGAAGGCACATGATGTCAAAATGACGTCTGACTGACGTCGATGCGACATGATGACGTCACACTCACGTGGTGACGTCGCACTGACGTGAGTATGGCATTTTGACGAAGGCACGTGACGGCAAGATGACGTCGTTAAAACGTCGTCGCATCGAAGTCAGTACGCCGTCATATTGACGTCATGTGCCTGCTGGGATTTCATTTCTATAATAACGGAAGAAACATGCAGGTGAACCCATTCACCTTAAGTTGTTTTTATTTACTGCTACCACCAAACTTTCTCAATGAATCAGGCCCAGAGGTTATAAAACTTGAGTACATTCTCAGACTCAAAATAAAGCACACTGATTGGCCGCTTCCGAGCATGTGCTCGGAAGCGGCCAATCAGTGTGCTTTATTTTGAGTTTGAGATTATCCTCAAGTTTCATAACCTCGAACCCATATTTCGACATTATCTGTGATCTCAGTGCTATTTCATTCATCTACATAAGACTTTCTAGGTGTAGAGATTATAAGATAAGCTAATTACTGTATCACTTACATGCTAATACGTGCAATCCCGATCAATAATGAATCATGTTATACAATAAGTGCTTTAGTTTTATGAAATAAGGCTTTACGTTTTAATTAAATGTCATTCGATGAGTTGAATTCATTAGAAATATATCGAACTGTCCATAATGACTTTTGCAAACATATCATAATGACTTTTGCAAACACATGTATAAGGACTAACAGATATAGTACAAATCCTCAAGTTTGAAATGGTAAGTCTATTTTATATAACTGTTTTAATACGTTATTTTAATGGTATCCGCATAATAATGGTCGAAACCCTGATCAAGGGGTATATCACTTGCATCAACTATTAATAATGGCTTTCTTACGACAAATTTCATCTCCAAGGACAGTCGAATAAACTCGTGCAAATGGCCGTATTCGAGTGGTAAGGTACGTGAGTTTTCCGTGAAATTTTGCGTGAGAGTGTGATAGGTCCTTGTAAAAGCAGGTCACATGACCCAATCAAATTTAGAATTTGACTTCTGATACATGGAAACTGTACTCTATAAGACTAAGTACTGTTCATATATATGTATGGCTTTATTTCAGCGACGAACATTCGATGCTAAACAATCAAAGAGAACAAATGTTCGCTTGTCACCCTGATACCTTCCTGCAGAGGCTCAATATGTTCTGCTATACACCAACGATGACACCTGACGTTGACTGTATTTTTCTTTACTACTTCCAACAAACTTCATCAATGAATCCGTTCTCGACATTATCTATGATCTCAGTGCAATTACATTCATCTGCATGACACTCCTTGGTGCAGAGATTATATGATTAAACTAATGACAGCATTATTTATATGCTAATACGTGCAATATCTTATCTTGCTCTCGATCAGCAATGAATCTTGCTATACAATAAGTGCTTTAGTTTCATGAAATAAGACTTAATGTTTTAACTAAATGCCATTCGAGGAGAAGAATTCGTTATAACTATCGAACTGTCTATCATGACTTTTGCAAATAATTTGTATAAGGACTTACAGATAAAGTAAAAATCCTCAATCTTGAAATGATAAGGCTATTTTATATAATTGTCCTTAATAATTAATTTCAATGGTATCCACATTAATGGTAGTGTATGGTGATAATGGCAGAAACAATGATTAAGTGGTTATTCACTTGTATGAACCCTGACATGGCCTTTGAAGAAAATGGCATTTTTAACAACACATACATCTGTTAGGACACTTAATTAAACTCTTGCAGGTCCTTAACCGGTTTTATCAAGGGACTGGGGAATTTGATACTGCATTTCATGCATTAATGTACCTTTTTTTAATAAGGTCAGAAATTTCGGAACATTTCTGGCTAATTTATGTTGCTCATTCAATGATTATATTATTACACTTGTCCATTTATTTAATAAAATTTTAAATTTAGACAAATAATGATTTTAGCTAAATGTCGCTGAAATTAATTTAAGAACTGTCCCGTTATTACTTGACTAACTGCCAATGGTTTGAACAGGGATGTACAACAAGTGTACTTCATTTTCACTGCCCATATATTTGAAGTCATTTAGAATCGTAAGCATTAAATATTCAGAGCACCTGACTTCTGATACCTGGAAACTGTACTTTATAAGACTAAGTACTGTTCATAAGGTATGGCTTTATTTCAGCGACGAACACTACCAAAGAGAACACACGCTCGCTTGTCACCCTCACATCTTGCTACAGAGGATATGAAAACGCTCTCAATATGTCCTGCTATACACAAACGATGACACATGACGTTGTGGTAAAAATGTCATAGGATTAGCTGACACTATCAGTTTGGTGAGAAATACGTGATGCAAGACAAATTTTTAGCGGATGATTAGGTTATGCCGATCGTTTTGTTGCAGATTGGTTCTTAATAGAGATAATCCAGAAGAAACAGCTGCTTTTAAACGTGTTATTTTTTCTGAAGATGTTGTTAATGTTCAGATGTCATGAACATAGTGCAATTAAGAAGTTTTCCAAGGTCACGCGAACTGTAAGCAGTTGTACGCCTCTGCTTAACCAATTTATGCCTAATGGACTCTTCTATCCTTATATATTGGATCAGTCCATAAGCCCATCAGTCATATAAGGGATGCGCTTAAAGGGTTGCTTAACGTCTAAGCGACCTCTAATGCGACAGCAAATACTCTGATCAGAAAGGGCGAATGCCCAGGCTGATCTGAGTTTTGCTGGGCGCACATGCAACTTTGTTGGTTTTGTCTTGTCGTGGTCCTTATATGCAGCCAAGGTTGCAATAGACCACCTAGACACTGAACGAATATGAAGCGAGAAACTCACACGAAAAAAGCAGGACTTCTTCGATAACAGACACACCCTATCCAGCCCAGAGGAACTGGTCAGCAAAACAAGAAACATTGGAAGTCATACAAAATATATTTAACTTGTTACACTTTATCGAAACAATCCTGCAAGAAGCTTGTTTGTCCAGAAAAAGAGGATCTTACATGAGTGCTCATGTATAATTGAATTTATTAAACGAGTTGGGGAAAAAGATAAGATGCGAGGCTATGCCGAGCATCTTATCGGTTTTCCCCAACTCGTTTAATAATACAGGAGCACGAATGAAAGATTCTATTTATCTTATGACACTAAAATCGCATTTTATCAGCAAAATTTAAACTAAAACGTCACGATTTCGCCATTTAAGAACGCGACCTTTTAATGGACGTCAACGCATAACGTTACAACGTAATTTGCATATTTAATCCACTACTTGATTATCGTCTTTAATGCATGGCATTATTACACTCTCAGATGCGACGTTTTAGAGACTGAGTGTGTACTTGGCTGACTGAGGTGACCATGTGTTATTCTAGTAGTAATAATGCGAAATACGTATGTGCTCATTAAGAACATGCACAGAAATTAAGTGGTTGTTCTTTGTCTTCATGGCTCTTTGAGTCTATACCAAGCCCCCCTCACAGAGAGATGGAGAAAGAAAATAGATGAAAAACCACCATCCCGCACCTACTGCAAGGACAGGTAGTTCTTGCCCTAATTCTACCTAAATTAGTAGGACGCTGCGGTAACAAGTATTAAGAAAATATCTTTAATTCCGAAGATGAATTTAGGATAAATACTGGTAAATAATAATAATAAAAGTAGTAATAATGTGACATATGTGCTCATTAAGGAATTGCACAGAAATTAAGATGGTTGGTTTTGGTTTTAATGGCTCTTTGAGTCTATATCAAGCCCTCTAACACAGAGGTGGGGAAAGAAAATAGATGAGGAAAAAATTCCGAACAACCACCATCCCGCACCTACTGCAAGGACAGCTTGCCCTTGCCCAACTCCTACCTAAATTACTAGGACGCTGTGGTAACAAGTATCAGAAATTAACCTTAATTCTGACGATGAATTTAGGATAAATACTTGTAACAAAAAAAAGGAATATTAATAGCGATAATAATAATAAAAATAATAACTACTTAAACAAAGATGGCCATATTACTATGTTAACGTTACGAACAATTAGTGCGCCACTTGCTAATGCGTTGCGGAACGTGGTTTATTATACACACATGGTTAACTGAGTCTGTCTCTACAGGACACAATGGCGGTATGCTTTGACATTATCATTAGATACCCTGGATAAAGAGACCAAATGAATTCAGAATTAGATGCGCGTCTAGGACCAGGTGTTTGGATTGCGGTAGCTAACATACACAACTTTAGTCGAAGTTTTCACTTTGACTGGAGCACAAGCATCTCTGTAGAAGGAATACTGTGTATGTTTTATGTTGTTTGTCTTGTATTTGTCTTTATTTTATTCTAATAAGAGAAGCACATATTATGTAGACAGGTACCAACCCTGCGTGCTTCTGGGGAGCAAATTTACGCCGGTACCAACCCGAGCCTTGCCCCCATAAAAGCAGATAATAGACACCAAATCTTATTGCTTTTAAAAAAAAATACAGATGTGATAGAAAATGTAGTGGGTGATATAGACTATATACTAGGCTATACGCCACGCACTTTCACAGGTGAAACAGCCATTAGCTGTTTAGAAAACTTAGGTTTCATGCAGAACATAAGGTTTTGTGTTTGCTACATATAAATAATTTTCTACTCTAGTAGATAAAGCTTTATTCATGCGCAATTTTAGATTGAACACTGAAACGTACCCCTGTTCAAGTCTGGTCATGGACCTGTATTCTTACATGATACACACACCAGAAATTTGATAACGTTTCATTCTTTATCGCGTCTGACGAAGGGGCCTTGTGCCTCGAAACTATTTACGCGATTCAGTGACTGTTAACTGAAATAAAGAAAGAAACGAGCTATACATTTATAAAATTATAGCAATGTATACATACAAAGACAGTAAATAACATTTCTGTCAGTTTAACACGTAAAACACTGGTTTTTTACTGTTTACAGAGGAGGAAGACTAATACCCTGATATATACATATAAACACACTCGCATATATCGGATATATTTGCGCCAATTACATCTGCCTTCCTCCAATATGTCTCATATACACAGGGTGACCGCAAAGGGCCACAACCTTCAAAATAGTAGAATGGAATGGCGCAAAAGTCTTGGAATGAGACTATCCGCGTTGCTCAGTTTACCGGGAAAACGGGTAATGCGAGGCAGAGTGAGACCCTAGCTTCGGTCAGACACCCACAAACCCCCTAAACATTTTAAATCAAGATAAGTTCCTGATTTGACATCTAATTGACTCTGTGCTGGCGGTTCCAGTTTCCTTAATATTAGACCTCTATATTGATATGAAATTCGTTTAGCTAAACATTGGACTTTTTAGTCTATTTTGCGATTTAAATTAGAAACAATAATTTCAAATTTAGTAAGAATCCCATACCGGAGGTTAGTGCCGATGATTTACGAACAGCCGAGGAACTAAAGATCAGCTAAAGTACTAGATCATCCATGCTATAGGTGCGTAGATTAACTAAATTTATTTATTTATTTATTTATTGCCGTAAAATCCAGTTCATATGATATATTTTGCATATCAAATTATCAAATATGAAATTTAAGACAAATCAGTTGATTATTGTTTGTTTATCTTTTCTTTCTTTTCATCCAGTAGTTTTATAGCATAATTTTGCTTGAAATGACAATTCAGTATTGTGATTGCAATTATCTTCGGTACTTTAATCTTAGTAACGGTAACTGTCAATTATGAATTTGATCATTTTTGCTAATTATGGCTTCAATTTGCTGCATCGGTTAAGACTTTAATGGTATTGTAGGCGACAGCATCAAACGGAGAGAACTTATATTGATAATAAGGGTGTTAATGCCAAATAATGGCTGTTATTGTTCGTCAGGCTCGTTTTATTTACTCAGTTTTGACACAAACTAGATAAGTTAAGTGTACACAAAAATAGAAATATTTCTATTCTGTCCAGTATATATTGTTCAAGTGTAAGTTGCCTCTACCGTTATAATTCAATAGTTTGATATACAAAGCATATCTAATACTACTTCATCAGACTGGCCGAAGGCACCGGACTCGTGCTCGAAGGGTGATGTGCTCCGTTCCAAAATGAACCGTCACCGGTGTTCTAAAACTAAAATTGATATTTAGGCTAAAATAAATATATGGCTCTCATAATGTAGTCTTTGAGGATCTTAGTGAACTCCGGTAATTGCTTTCGAGGATTCTTATGTCAAGTGCATGTGCAATGCATAACTACATATCAGACCTCAGTTGTTCAAAACTAACGACGTCGTGAGTTAACGAGACGTTAAAATTTCAAATGAATTATTCGCAAAAGAATGTCATTTTTTCGTGAGGAGCTTTTCCATTTCTTCGGCTGAAATATTAGCTCACTTGATGTTATGTGTAGTAGAAATCTGACGATGCTTTGAACAACAGGACAAAGTGCACTTGTTGTGAATAAGACCTAGCATTTTTTCTTCCTATTCATCTAAAATGGCAGTTGGGCTATTAAAGCTAAATATGTATAATTTGTAGCACTATTTCATGAAAGTGTCAGATAACATGATAATGTATATTCAGATCTGGAACAAGAACTAAGATTATTATTTAATTTGAAATATAATTTGATTGCTGCGTCTTTCAAATTTAACGTACAACTCAGGTTACTTTGGTGCATTGCAGATTGTTTTTCCTTCATATTTAATAGCTTCATTAGATGCAGAAATACAATAATAGTTTATTTTTCCCATATTGTTAGACACGACATATATTTTATTTTAGCATCCAAACAAAAAGAAATAAAACAGCAACATAATTTTATCTTTAAGCCTTTATTGTATAAACATGTAATGGGTTCGTTAACTAATATGACGTTTAAATGCAACCGATATTTTCTTTGTTATTCCGCAGAGCTAATGTAATAACAAGTGACAGCCTTAAACTAATAAAAACACACTGAGCGCAAAACGATATCAACAAGAAATATTTGATAGAAAAGGAAAGAATAAACATTGAATAAATGTAAGACAAATAATGAATTTCCTTAAGGAATCTTGAACGATAGTAACATAGATGAACGTATTCTGATGCAGCACCTCTCGCTATCTCAAGAGTGAGACGGTTCTAATTAGTGTTACCCTTCCGTATCTGGAGCACACCATTTATTTTCCATCATCGTCGTCATCATCATCATCACTTTTGTCAACTTCTCTTTCTGCTTGTTCTTCTTTCTCCCTATTCATCTTCGTTTTCTTTCTTTGTCTCTTTCTTCTATCTCCCGTTTTCTTTTTATTCCTCTTCTTCTTCTTCGTCTTCCCTCCGGGTCCTGCGTTGGCTGTGCTTTGTGGATTTAACCTTTCATGAGTACCTTCATTTATATTTTCACCGTGCACTCTCGTAGTACTGAATGTAATTTCTGTTCATTTTTCGTCTTACATTTTGCTAAAATGATTTCGGGATATACTTTAGTATGTCCGGTGAGTACTGTTGATGAAAAAAAGGAACATTTTCGTTCTTGAAGAAAGATTACAACATTAACGCAACATTAACAAAATAAGAGCTAGTTTATTCGGTTGTAATATACCGTATTAATCCTAATAAATGGCCCTCTTCTGATAAACGCCCCTGCCTATTTTTTCAAAACTTATAAACTTGCATGAATTTGGTTCTCTTGATGAGGTAGCGCTTTGAAATGGGGTCTACTCTTAAATGAAAGAATTTGCTTATACAGGAGCAAATTCTTTTCTTTAAAGATTTGACTCCACCCCTACTGAGGATGGAAACAAAATATAATAGAGTTACTTCTCTGAAAGTATAAGTATTCGCCATATATCAATTATTCTTGGCAATGGCCAAATTACTACAACTTAAACTCAAAATATCGCCCTCCTTTCTTAGAATGCAACGTCCTTTGGGCGTTTAACAGAATTAATACGGTATACAAAAATTTGTTAACAGGTAGAAAAATCAACATATGAGGACATCCCTTCTACGGGATCCCTGCCAATCAAGGCTACATTGCTTTGCACTGGCTGAATTTGAATTGTGTTCTTACTGCTCGCTCTAAATATTTTACCCCTAGGTCTAGAGTTAATTGCTTTACTCGCAGCTTTAATATGCTTTTGGTCTGGCCCATACATATTATTAAGAGCTTCTTCTATGGCCTCTTTGGTTTCCATAATTGTTATTAAAATTTTCTACCCTCTAACTCATTTGCAGCATATACATCTTGTGTCAAATGCCATGCAAAAATGCCAGTATGAGCTGATGAAGCTTTCTGAGACCATACATGGTCTTTGGAAATTCTCACCTTACTAGAACTTCCAATATGTTTCATCTCTTCAAAAGACCTAATTTTAGCAAACTTTTGACCCCTGTTTAGTTGCCCATATGATAATGAAGAGAGGGGCAGTATTGTATGAGCCTCAACATCTCCAGATGGTCTTAAAGAATTTCCAACACAAGAATGAGAAGAAATTCCAATCTGACCCAAGGAACCCTAAAAGGTGGAGCCAGCTGGAACAGGTCGGAAACTAACATCACTTTGCTCCAAATTACAAGATTTAGTGATTTGAAAAGAATCAATGGCATTCTGGCACACATCAGTTGAAATACATGGGGTGGCAGCCTTAGAAAAAGAGCTAGCCACAACACTAGCTGTAGGTAAACAAATCTGATTCGCAATACATTTTATATCAACACAATTGGAGGAACCATGAATTCGTCTAAAAGCCGGAGATGCTGGCATAAGCAGACTGACTGGAAACTAACACAACTCTGACTCAACCCATGGGATTTTGAAGCAAAAGGAACATTACATATTTGAGTCTCAACCAACATTTGTGGCCTAGGTCGCTGGAGAGTTGACACTGACATCACCAGGTACAACTGTTCACCTGCTTTGACCTAAAGCTGAGGAGGTGACTCCAAGAGGAACAGCAAATACGCTTTTATGCATCGAAGGAGAGGAGGTAAATCCATAACGAAACCAGGCTACACTATTTTGAACCTTCTCTGAGGGAACACAGGCTATATCATTAACAACCAAAGCCGGGGTACGATTACCAATTGGACTAGCTACACTACTATGAACCAATGTGGAGGAACTGAGGTCAAGAGGAGCGAGATCATTATCAGTCAAAGCTGGGGGACACACATCAGGAGTCACAGCAGCAACAAATTATACAGATACAGTTACAGCAACAGAGTGGCAAGCTACAATATTCTGAGCTGAAGCTCTTTTAACAACTGGATGAGAAGACATATCAATCAGACCTAAACTTGGGAAGCTGTCAGTTGCTGGGCATGACTCAACATTTGTTTTTCAACAGTTCTTGAATTAAGAGGAAGGTCTGTCAGGCCTGTTAGCTTATCCTCTGAGACTGGCAGACCCAAAGGCACATCTGGCAAAAGTAAAGTTTTAACAGCTTTATTTTTTTGCATTTTCTGACTTCTCACAGTAGTATTACCATGAAGGGGCGTGGACGTAGGTAAAACACTTATCGACTGTGGTGACAAGAGATCTTCCAACTTCCTATTTAATCATTAGTCAATATATAAACTATCTCATCCATTTTCTTTCTAAGACAATCATGGTTGTTTATTCTAGTCTCTCTTGTTGGGACTTGCCCTGCTTTTTTATTTCTTCTGTGTTTGAAAACATAATTAAACTTTGGTTTTGCTTTGTGGTTTTAACCTTTCATGGGTACCTTCATTGTCATTTTCACCATGCTTTTCCGTAGTACTGAATGTAATTTCTGTTCATTTTTCGTCTTACATTTTGCTAAAAAGATTTTGATATGTACTTTAATATGACATGTGAGTACAGGTGGGGAACATTTTATGTCAGGCGATTACACTGACTAGAGGTTAGGAAAACAAAAGAGAAAAGGAAAAATTTCGTTCTTGAAGAAAGATTACAGCGCAACATCAACAAATTAAGAGCTAGTTTATTCGGCTGTAATATACCGTATTATAATCCTAATTGATGTCCCTCCTCTGATAAACGCCCCTGCCTCTTTTCCAAAACTAGTTAACTTGCATGAATTTAATTCTCTGTATGAGGCAGTTGTTTGAATTGGGGTCTATTCTCAAAGTAAAAGAATTTGCTTATAGAGGAGAAAATTCTTTTCTTTAAAGAGTTGACCCCCACCCCTACTGAGGATGGAGACAAACTATAATAGAATTACTGCCTCTGAAAATCATTCACCATAATACCGTTGATTAGTTATTTTTGGCAATGGCTAAATTACAACTTAAGCTCAAAATATCGCCCTCCTTCTATAGAATGCAACGTCCTTTTGGGCATTTAACAGAATCAATATGGTATAAAAATTGTTAACAGTTAGATAAAAGACTTATGAGGACATCCCTTCAACGGGAGACCTGCTAATCAATGCTCCATTGTTTTGCACTGGCTGAATTTGCAGGGTTGGAATATTTGCTAAGTGCATTTAACTTGCAAGTTATTCCCCAGCAGGTCAGGAGCTGACTGCTGTATTTTGAATGGTGTTCTTACTGCTCACTCTAAATATTTTACCCCTTAGTCCAGAGTTAATTGCTTTACTCGCAGCTTTAATATGCTTTTGGTCTTGCCCATACATATCATGAACAGCTTGTTCTGTAGCCTCTTTTCCATAATTGATATCAAAATTTCTGCCCTCTAATTCATTTGTAGCATATACATATTGTGTCAAATGCCATGCAAAATTGCCAGCACGAGCTGATGTAGCTTTCTTAGACCACACGTGGTCTCTGGCAATTCTCACCTTACTAGAACTCCCAAATCGTTTGATATTTTCAAAAGATCCAATTTTAGCAAAATTTGGACCCCTATTTAGTTGCCCATGTGATAATGAAGAGAGGGACAGTCCTGTATGAGCCTCAACATCTCCAGATGGTCTTAAAGAATTTCCAACACAAGAATTAGAAGTAATTCCAATCTAAACCACGGCACTTCCAATATGTTTCATCTCTTCAAAAGGCCTAATTTTAGCAAACTTTTGACCCCTGTTTAGTTGCCCATATGATAATGAAGAGAGGGGCAGTATTGTATGAGCCTCAACATCTCCAGATGGTCTTAAAGAATTTCCAACACAAGAATGAGAAGAAATTCCAATCTGACCCAAGGAACCCTAAAAGGTGGAGCCAGCTGGAACAGGCTGGGAACTAACATCACTTCGCTCTAAATCACAAGATTCAGTGATCTGAAAAGAACCAATGGCATTCTAGCACACATCAGTTGAAATACATGGGGTGGCAGCCTTACAAAAAGAACTAACCACAACACTAGCTGAAGGTAAACAAATCTGATTCTCAATTCATTTTATATCATAAGAATTGGAGGAATCATTAATTCGTCTAAAAACCGGAGATGCTGGCATCAGCAGACTGACTGGGAACTTACACAACTCTGGCTCAACTCATGGGATTTTGTACCAACAGGAACATTACACATTTGAGTCTCAGCCAAAATTTATGGCCTTTTTCCAAGAGAAACCAAAGCTGAAGAGCTAGCACCAAGAGGAAAAGCAGTAAAAGGAGGTGTAGTTGGTGAGCTAACATCACCAGGTACATCAGAGATGCTATAACAAGACAAAGCTGAGGGGCTGATACTGACAGCACTAAATACAGCAGTTGTACTATTGTGGTGCGACGCTGAAGAGTTGACACTGACACCACCAGGTACAACAGTTCTCCTGTTTTGACCTGAAGCTGAGGAGGTGACTCCAAGAGGAACAGCAGATACGCTATTGTGCATCGAAGAATAGGAGGTAACACTATGAGGAAACCAAGCTACACTATCTTGAGCCTTATCTGAGGGAACACAATATACACCATTAACAACCAAAGCTGGGGTACGATTACCAATAGGATTACTACTTCACTACTATGAACCAAGGAGGAGGAACTGAGGTCAAGAGGAGTGAGATCATTATCAGTCAAAGCTGGGTGACACACATCAGGCGTCACAGCAGCAACACTACTCTGAACCTTGGTAGAAAAGCAAACACTATCATCCGGTACAGTTACAGAGAGGCAAGCTACAACATTCTGAGCTGAAGCTGTTTTAACAACTGAATGAGAAGACATATCAATCAGACCTGAACTTGGGAAGCTGTCAGTAACTGGGCATGACTCCATATTTGTTGTCACGCCTGTTAAACCATCCTCTGAGACTGGCTGACCCAAAGGCATATCTGGCTACAGTAATTTTAACAGCTTTATTTTTTTTTTGCATTTTTCTGACTTACAGTAGTATTACCATGCAGGAGATTGGACGTAGGTAAAAACCTTATAGACTGTGGTGACAAGAGATCTTCCAAATTCTTATTTATATCATTAGTCAATATAGAAATTATCTCATCCATTTTCATTCTAAGACAATCATGGTTAAAATTGTCAATAGTGTTTATTCCAGCTGCTCTTGCTGGGACTTGCCCTGCATTTTTAATTCTTCTGTGTTTGAAAAAAATAATTAAATTATTTGTTTGTTCACCAACAGAGCGTTTCCCACAAGAATATTCTGACAGTCTGTTTGACAGCAGTTCTGACTGATCTGATGTCAAGTGGTCAGTAAATACTGACTGACATCCTGGTAGGGCAACTGAAGTTGAACGTTCACATGCTCCTTCAAACAACACATTTATACTTCTTCCAATAGAACCCTGGGTAAAAAAAGAAAAATATTTTTTTGGTTTTATATGCCATTGAAAAACTGATCTTGTTGCCACTCTGCCTGTACTTCACCTGGTACTGTAAAACACTTAATTATAATCTGCATTATCAAATTCTGGTGGCAAAGCATACTGGCACACTTTAATTTTGGTACTTTCATAATTTCAGATCCATTGAAAACTGGGTACTTATTTTGGGACATCTCATCTTTACCAAAAATAGTGCCAGAATTAAGTATCACAAAATATAAGTGCTTTAAAGTAGTAAAATCAACTTGTAGTTTTAACATTTTTGGATATTCAAATTTAATGTGTCCTTGTATTTAGAGTAGTCAGGGAGGTTTATTCTCAAGATCAAATGGCACATTTAATTTTAAGACTTACAGGCCCTTGGAACTAAAGGCTAACAGGAATGAGCACCATTCCTAATCATTAGGACTCTCGCAATTGTGGTATTTAATATGTCTTGCCCTGGTAATGTCAGAAAGTTAAGCTCTGCTTGCACGAGGTCAGCAGTGGAATTAGCATGCACAATCTGGTTCTTTACCTTTGATGGACTGTTGACTTGATATAATAGAACTAAAATTCTGCTGAGTGGGGCATAACAGGCCTATTACGGTTTTGGTGAGAGCGCTGTGGGGGTGGGGGCAAGGCTGTAACTGCCTTGCCTTGTGCTTGTACAATGTTTCAAACGAAAGTTTCAAACGTATTTTTAAATTAGGAAGCAAACACAAAATTGCTGTAAGAAATATATAAAGGAGCATAATTCTGTCAAAATCAGAAGTAGGTCAATGGTTCTTTTACTCGGGATGTTGCGTTATACAGTTTTAAACATATGGCACAGACATATAGAATATAGATAAAATAAAACCTTTATAACTTTGGCCTCTAAATGCGACCTTGACATTTGTCAGACATTGTTAAAATAAGAGTTCTGCACATCATTAAAATTTAATACTAGAACTGTGTCCATTGGACACGGATGTCCACGCCTGGTTTCTTGAGTATGATGTCGCCTTGATTAAGGTACTGGTACTTGTAGAATAATTAGGTTCACAAAGGCAGCAGACTTGTATAATATAAAAGGGATAATATATTATAGGTATTTATTCCCCAAGGCCTTGGAGGTACTGTATGAAATTTGTTGACAATTAGCCCAGTGAATTCGGCAAAGATGTTTGAAACTGTAAGAATATGAGATTCCTGGGTTGTAAAAACTTTTTAAAAAATGGCATTGACCTCTTGTACTCATACATCTTCATGTACTTATTGAGATGACTATATATACCAATTTTTAGACCAAAATCTTCAACAAACTCCATGAAACCTTACATTCTAGCAGTTTCACATACTGTAAAACACTTATATTTGGCGGTCACATTATTTTGGCTATGTTGGCGCCAAATTAAAATGCCGCTTATTAAACTGCTGATCAAGATGAAAATCTGCCTTTGAGAGATGTATTCGTTCCATTATAATATCAAAGCAAATACAAATCATATGCATTAGTAGAAACGGAGTACAATTAAACCATCCAGAGGAAACGGAGTGTAGCGATGTTCATGTCATGCTACTTAGTACCTAAGCCAATTTGATTAAATCAGTACCAACACAATAACCTGTATAATGTAATCCGTTTTGTTTATAATGATAGAATAAATTGTAATGACTGCAATTAGCCGCATAATTAAAGAATTACAATTTAGAACTAGGACATAAATGGTCTTTTTTTTCTTTTGCTTTTGTTTTTTTAGTTCACCTGAGCACAAAGTGCTCAGGGTGAGCTTTTGGGATACCCTGATGTCCGTCGTCCGTCGTACGTGTGGACGTCCGGACGAACGTCCGGACGGACGTCCATCAACCTTTGCTTGTGTACACTCTAGCGGGCACAGTTTTGATCCAATCTTTATGAAACTTTGTCAGAATGTTAGACTTTATAAAATCTCGGTCAAGTTCGAAACTGCGTCATGTCGGGTCAAAAACTAGGTCACTAGGTCAAATCTTAGAAAAAACCTTGTGTACGCTCTAGAAGGCACAGTTTTTATCCAAAGTTCATGAAACTTTGTCAGAATGTTTATCTTTATAATATATAGGATAAGTTTGAAACTGGGTCACGTCGGATCAAAAACTAGGTCACTAGGTCAAATACTAGAAAAACCTTGTGTACGCTCCGGAGGACACAGTTTTTATCCAATCTTTATGAAACTTTGTCAGAATAATTATCTCTATAAACTCTAGGCCAGGTTTGAAACTGGATTATGTTGGGTCAAAAACTAGGTCAAATCTTAGATAAACCTTGTGTACGCTCTAGAAGGCACAGTTTTGATCCAAAGTTCATGAAACTTTGTGAGAATGTTTATCCTTATACTATCTAGGATAAGTTCGAAACTGGGTCATGTCGGGTCCAAAACTAGGTCACTAGGTCAAATCATAGAAAAAAACCTTGTGTATGCTCTAGAGGACACAGTTTTGATCCAATCTTTATGAAACTTTGTCAGAATGTTAATCTCTATAAACTCTAGGCCAAATTTGAAACTGGGTAATGTCGAGTCAAAAACTAGGTCACTAGCTCAAATCTTAGAAAAACCTTGTGTACGCTCTAGGAGGCACAATTTTCAACCAAAGTTCATGAAACTTTGTCAGAATGTTATCCTTATTACATTTAAAACAAGTTGAAACTGGGTCATGTCGGGTCAAAAACTAGGTCACTAGTTCAAATCATAGAAAAACCTTGTGTACGCTCTAGAGGACACAGTTTTGATCCAATCTTTATGAAACTTTGTCAGAATGTTTATCTCCATAAACTCGGGGCCAAGTTTGAAAGGAGGTCATGTTGGGTCAAAAACTAGGTCACTAGGTCAAATCTTAGAAAAACCTTGCGTACACACTAGAAGGCAAAGTTTTGATCCAATCTTCATGAAACTTTGTCAAAATGTTAATTGTCCATATATCTAAGCCCCTATGAAACTGAGTCACGTCTGGTCAAAAACTAGGTCACTAGGTCAAATCTAAGAAAAACTTTGTGTATACCCTAGTGGGCACTGTTTTGATCCAATCTTTATGAAACTCTGTCAGAATAGTTATCTTTATGAAATCTAGGTCAAGTTTGAAACTGGCTTATGTCAGGTCAAAAACTAGGTCACCAGGTCAAATATTAGGAAAACCCTGTATACGCTCCAGAGGGCACAGTTTTGATCCAATCTCAATGAAACTTTGTCAGAATGTTTATTTTTACAATATCCTGGCCAAGTTTGAAACTGAGTCATGTCGGGTCAAAAACTAGGTCAAATATCAGGAAAAACTTGTGTACGCTCTAGAGTTCACAGTTTTGATCCAAACCTAATGAAATTTTGTCTGAATGTTTATCCTTACAATATCCAGGCCAAGTTTGAAACTGAGTCATGTCAGGTCAAAAACTAGGTCACTAGGTCAAATTTTAGAAAAACTTTGTGCACACCCTAGAGGGCGCAGTTTTGATCCAATCATCGTGAAACATTGTCAGAATGTTTATCTCCCTACAAATCTAGTCCAGTTTGAAACTGGGTCATGTCGGGTCAAAAGCTAGGTCACTGGTCAAATCTAAATCAAGTTTTGCTGCAAGAATCAGAAGTAACATTGCAATGATGCCTGCCACTAACTCCTTGGAATACATTAGTTTCACCACAGTGAGATAATGATGCTACCGTTCTATCATCTGTCTTTGCTTAGTTCAGTCTAGTTCAAATCCATCAAAGGAACTAAACATGAACGGGAACTGTTTGGAGAGGCGACTCTGCCATTTTCAGCTCACCTGAGCCTTACAGTATTGGTGTTAGCTGCCTCTGTCATCCATCCATAAACATTTTCAAACATCTCTGAAACCAATGGGCAGACTAAACTCAAATTTCATATGGAGCCTGCACATGGGTCAAAGGATTTAAAGTTCTTCAAATGATCTTGGTCACATGACCAAGGTGGCTGCCATTCCCATGTATGGTAAAAACTCTTATAAATCTCCACCAGAGCCAGTGAACTGATTAATGCTCAGGTGAGCGATTCAGGGCCACCATGGCCCTCTTGTTCATATTTCACAAGCACGCCCAAAAAAAAATCCGCCAAGAGGTCCGTTTGTGAAAACCGCTAAATTTTACTGCCGCCAATATAAGTGTTTTACAGTATTTGACCTTACCCTCAAACAGGTCAGTGTTACGAAATGGATCTAATCGTCCGCTATGTCGTCGAGATTATTTTAATCCTTTCAATCAGTAAGGCTACAGTCTTTAGGGTAACTGTGGTAATAAAACATTTACGGAAATTGTGGCTACGTTATGCATGGGTTGTTTGTGAATACCTCTCGTGGACAGCATATTGCATGATTTTAAGGTGAATACCTGCACGAGTCTTTTGATTGTGGAAAGCGCTTTGCATGATTTTAATGTGAGACGCATAGTATTTATACGCCTATCTTTTAATGAAAAGTTAGACGTGGCTGTTTAATTCTTGATGGATGTTATATTGTTGTGTGCCCAGATTCTGTGTTAAGACCTAGAAGGGTAAGATTTTATTATATTTATTTAGAATAGTTTGGCTAAGAATGAAAAATGTGACTTCTGATTGATATGGTATGATTATATGTGTCGACTGATTTGATTTTGTTGGCAGGGATCAGGCTGCGCATGTGTCGACCGATTTTGTTAGTAAGCATGCTGCGCATAATATTTGTATATTAGGAAGTTTTGTAAATTTCGGAAATAGTTTATATTACTGATGTTGGTTGCAATGGTGTGCGTCTATTTGACGTCCAGTGACGTCAGTTGCATTCATGTTATTCATGTGACGTCAGTTGCATTCATGTTATTGCGACGTCAGCACTTTTTATATTAGTTTCACGTATACGTGGCCTATAGAAGTAGATTGATTTGTAATGGAACTAATTTATATACTCGTGACGTCAATTGACGCCATAGCATGCACCGCATTAAGGTTTTTTTTTTATATAAGTTATAATGGTAACATTTGGTCATCATGCGTTTGATTTGCCTTCATTAGACGGCGTCATATGATATAACATCATTGATGTCATGATGTCAGATCAAACGTTATGATCCCAAATGTGTTAGAAACGCTTATTCAGTTATTATATTCTATGGCAAATGGTATTACGCTTAGTTTTAAGAAATGAATTAATAAATATGCGAGATAGATTTTGGTCAATCAATTTAATGTAAATAGGTCATTGTTTAGATTATTCATGTTTTATGTGGGGTATGTCATGGTAATGCCTGTTGACGTCAGTATACTTCTTGACAATGTTTGACGTCAGATCCTTCGACGCGCATGCGTGGTAGGATCTACGTTTCTTCATTGGCGGAAGTGGTAAGCACACTTTTAGCTTTACATCGTGAGCGCGAGTCGTGTCTAGTGACACGGCTGGCGTGTGCACGTTATGCTCGGCATTCGCCGAGGGCGTTGTATGGTATTTCCAAGACAGGCCCAAGTCTTACGTATTGTTATTATGTAGTTACAATGTATTAAGTGTAAGTTCGTTATTTTTAGGCACATCAAGTCCGGCAGTCAGCTGTTAGGGCTTAGAGCCACGTCTCACCTGGAGATGCGATATACGTCTCCAGGTTAATACCAACCCGGGTAGAGGCAGTTACAACGCCGTTTGTGCAAGGTTCCCAAGCAGAGGCGGGAAGCACAAAATGTAGGCGGAAGTGGTTAGCTCAGTTTTGCCAGATTCTGTGATAAGATCTGAAGGTCACATCAAGTGTGGGACAGTGTTCGTCCACTAAGGTGTGTTAATATATATAGACTGGTCCCTGGTACGATCCAGGGAGCGACCAGTATATAATCGTGCACGTGTAATTATAAGTTGGTGTTCCTCAGGATATATGGACTGGCCCATGACATGATCCAGGGAACGACGAAGTGAAGTCTACCAACATAAGGCCTTGTTTTTTTGTATGAGCTCAAACTAACGTTTTTTTGTTCTTTGTGTTTTCCTTTAGTTCATGGCGCTGAGCCGAGTACGGTGTTGACGTCAGACGGTAATCTATTTGCGTATTGTACGCAAATCGATTACAGATTTGAAACAAACACCTTACTTGGGCCAGCGACATGAACTAATATGTGTTGTATATTATTGTAATTGTGACAGTTGTAAATTGTATTGTTGTATATAAAATTTACATTATATATAAACTTAAAAAATTCTAACGTTGTTAGAGTTTCCTTGTTAGTGTATTACACTAGTAGATAACCCTTTAACCGGAAGTCACCCTCCGCCGTCCTGGCGACGCATAAGGCTCTACACCCGTGTCGACCGAGTGTAAAACCTTCTGCGTAACATGGTGTCATGAAGTAACGGGATTTGACTTCTGGTTAATATCTGCCAGTGTAAGACATTGACAATATATACAGAATCTAGGCACAATTTTGTCAGACATTTTTTTTTATTATTGACTTTCTGATTGTTCTTTTCTAAGGTGACGTAAGGATGTTTGTAAGGCTGTGAATTTTAGGGGAGCAATTTTGCCACTAAATTCTTGTAAATGTAACCTACACTCAATTAAGGTCAACTATCCTTATTCCCTGCGTGATGAAGTGCGATAGCCCATGCATTAATTTGTGATAGAATGTAACAGGTTGCATATCTGAGTGGGGAAACTGAGGTATATAGACCTGAATTGTCTTGGCACGGATGATACATATTTAGTTTTAAGGTCCGTTTGAGTACCTTGGCACTGCTGTAGCATGACAATCTGTTAGTTTATTAATTCAAACGTTTGTACGTAGTGTCGTAACCGTTACTGAGGTCCATTTTATGTCCTGATTTAGTAACGTAGGTCACTCGTAACGTTATATAATATCGTTACAATGAATTAAACCTAATGGCGGAATCTTAAGTTTGATTTACCGTTGGTATCCTATAAGGTTTTGTAATGTAGGACGTACAGTTGTCGTGTCAGTGTTAATACGTTGCGTTACATACGTTACGTTTGTATATCCGATACGCTAGATCAAGTTGGGCGTAATTGTAATGTGGGTTATTTACGTCATCTAATTACGTCATCTAATAGTGAAAAGTAATTCTCGGCAAAGTCAACGTCAGTTTATGACGTCATTTCCGGTCTGTTATGAACGTAACTTTAATGGCTACGTCCAGATCGCGAGTATACTAATTAATCAACGTTTTAGTTGGATTAGTTCGTTATTATTATTGTTAACGTTTTAGTTAACGTGTGTGACTATAAGTGAACATCGGTTTCAGATAAGTTAACGTGAGCATTACGTTAAGCGTCATGGATCAGTTAGTTAAGACGGGAAGGGAGTTAGGTTATGAAGGGCAGGCATTGCAGGAATTTGTAAAGCAACAGCAAGAGACTGAAAGGGCAGAAAGGCACGCGGTAAGGGAACTTGATAAAGAGAAGATCGCGGCGGAGAAAGAAAAGCTTGCGCAGGCCGATAAAGACCGGGAAATTGAGTTAGCTAGGATCGCGCAGGCCGATAAAGACCGGGAAATTGAGTTAGCTAGGATCGCGCAAGCCGAAAAAGATAGGGAAATTGAATTGGCTAGGATCGCGACGGAAGAAGCTAAGATTGCGGCGGATAGGGAAATCGAGATGGCGCGGATTGAAAGTATAGAGCGGCAAGCCGAGAAAGATAGGGAAGCTAGGTTGTCTCAAGTCGAAAGCGATAAGGAAGCAAAGTTGTCGAGCGAGGTCGAGTTAGAAAAGTTGAAGTATAGTTTTGAATTGCAGCAACGCGAGTTAAAGAATCAGATAGATTTGCAGAAGGTGACGTTTAGGGTTGAATTAGAAAAACAGAAGTCTGAAAAGTTAGCGCATGCGCGAGATCCCAAGTTACCGTATTTTGATGAAAGTAAGGACAAAATGGATAGTTACTTATCAAGGTTTGAGAAATACGCGACGGCGAATAAATGGGATAAAAACGTTTGGGCTGCATATTTAAGCGCATTACTTAAAGGTCGCGCGCTTGATGTCTATGATAGATTGTCTGTAGATGATGCAGCAGATTATGACAAGTTGAAAGATGCGTTGTTAAAGAATTTTGATATGACTGAACGCGGATTTAGGAAGAAATTTCGCTATGATAGGCCTGAAAAGTCCGAAACGTTTATTCAGTTTAGTAGTAGACTTAGGTCGTATCTTAATAAATGGTTAAAAATGGCGAAAGTAGACCAGTCTTACGAAGCTGTTTGCGATTTTTTCGCTAGAGATCAGTTTTTAGAATCTTGTAGTAAAGAACTGTATGTTCATTTGAAACCGAAAACATTCACGAATCTAGGTGAGATGGCTAGGGAAGCAGATTTATTTGCAGAAGCACGTCGCGGTGTCTACGCTTGTGTTAATAAGGGGCAGCGTGATAGTAAGGGCGTAATTCAGAGTAGATCTGATAATAAGCCGAGTGCGAAGCCAGAGATAAAATGTAGTATTTGTGGTAAGGGACATTTAACATATAAATGTTTTAAGAATCCCGATAGAAAGCAAGCATATAGTGCGGAGGTAGGTGCAAGTGCAAGCGGGTATAGCGGAAGTAAGGGGAGTAGTTATGCACCGAAAGATGAGACACAAAGATCACAGAGTAAGAGCGATACTGTACAGACGAAGGGTAGTAATTCAGATCGTGGCCGTGGTCGGGGTTATTCCCGCGGACGTGGTCGGGGTGGCGGACATCAAATGAGCTTTTGTAAAACTACAATGAATAGGTCTCATGAAATTGAAGGTCTCTATAAGAGTAAGGAAGAAAGTCCATTAATCGATGATAGCATGGATAGGGAAGGTGTCTGTTACTTTTTAAGGTCGCGATTACCAACAGCGCAGGGTACGGTTAATGGTAAGACAGTTGTAGTTTTAAGGGACACAGGTTGTACTGGGTGTGTTGTTCGTAGAAACTTGGTTTCTAATGATCAGTTACTTGGTAGAGAATCTGATGTAACTTTGATTGATGAATCTACCCAAAGGTATCCCTTAGCAATGGTTGACATAGATTGTCCATTTTTCACTGGAAAAACTGAGGCATTGTGCATGGAAGATACATTGTATGACCTGGTTATTGGAAATATTGACGGGTCAAAACTTCCCGATATGTCCCATTTTGCAATGGCGGCAGTGACTAGGTCACAAGCTAAGCAAGGTGAAGAGGTCTATAGGAAACTTAAAGTTCCTGATCAAATTATTGCTAGTGATAAGGAGGCATTAAAGCAGGCCCAAGTTGTTGACCCTAAATTGAATGGCATAAGGCAAAGAGTGGAATCTGGGAATGTGACTATTAGTCGTGGATTGAACCGGGGTGAAACTAAGTTTATTCGAAAGAAAGATTTATTGTATAGGCAGTTTACTAAGGGAAACAAGGTCACTTTGCAACTTATTATCCCTGAAGGTTTTCGTGAAAAGGTGTTAAGATTGGCGCACGAAACCTTGATGTCAGGTCATTTGGGCATAAAGAAAACTATGGATAGAGTGTTAACTGAGTTCTTTTGGCCTGGAATTTGTGGTGATGTGGCAAGGTTTTGTAAATCTTGTGACATATGTCAAAGGACTATTCAAAAAGGTCGTGTCACTAAGGTTCCTTTAGGAAAGTTGCCACAGATTGACACACCATTTAAACGAGTCGCGGTTGATATAGTCGGACCGATAGAACCTCGTTCTGACAGGAAATCCCGCTATATTTTAACAATGATAGACTATGCGACGAGATATCCCGAGGCGGTAGCGTTACCCGGCATTGAGACAGAACGCGTTGCCGAAGCGTTAGTTGAGATGTTTAGTAGAGTTGGCATACCTGATGAAATGTTAACAGATTGCGGCAGTCAGTTTACTGCTGAAGTTATGAAAGAAGTAAGCAGGCTGTTATCACTCCAGCAGTTAACCACGACGCCGTATCATCCTATCTGCAACGGTCTCGTAGAGCGTTTTCACGCGACGTTGAAGCAAATGCTACGTAGGATGTGCGCAGAACGTCCAAAAGACTGGGATAAATATCTCCCAGCACTACTGTTTGCAATAAGGGAGGTTCCGCAGGAGTCATTAGGGTTTTCTCCGTTCGAACTGTTATACGGACGTAACGTTAAGGGCCCTATGGCAATATTACGTGAATTATGGTCTGAAGAGGTACAGGATGAGCAGGTTCTGTCTACGTACCAGTACGTAATTGAGTTGAGAGAACGGTTAGAGCAGACGTGTAAATTAGCACATGATAATTTACGGAAAGTACAGGTAAAGCAAAAGGCTTATTATGACAAACGCGCTAGGTCGCGTAAATTTAACGTGGGAGATAAAGTACTGTTATTACTGCCAACTGACAGTAATAAACTGTTATTGCAGTGGAAGGGTCCATATGAAGTAGTAGAGGTGGTGAATAGAATGGACTATAAAATCGACGTCAATGGTGTCGTGAGTACATATCATGCTAATATGCTGAAACAGTATGTCGAACGTCGTACTGTGCCGTCACATTGTTTATTGTCGACTGAGACTACAGAGTCGGTTGATGATGATGGTAGTGATGAATTTTCTCTTGATGATTGTGCTTTTCCGACAGCTAAAGAGCCGGAAACTTATAATGACGTCAGTATCTCGGATACGTTAACGTCAGAACAACGTATGGAGGTTGAAGCGTTGATTAAACAGTACCCGGATGTACTATCAAGTTTACCCGGTCGAACTGATCAAATACAGCACGATATCAAACTTCTCACGTCAGAACCCATACGAACGAAGGGTTATTCTATCCCGTATAAGACGCGTAACGTCATGGAGACGGAGATACAGGATATGTTGGATTTAGGGGTAATCGAGCCGTCGATTTCACCGTATTCATCTCCTGTTGTCCTAGTTCCGAAGAAAGACGGATCAGTTAGATTCTGTATCGACTTCCGGAAGCTTAACAAAGTGACGGAATTCGATGCAGAACCTATGCCAAATATGGAGGAGGTTATCAATAAAATGTCGGGACATAAATTCTTTACAAAGATGGACCTGAGTAAGGGTTATTGGCAAGTCAGTCTTACTGAAAGGTCTAAACCTTTGACGGCATTTGAAACGCCTAAGGGTTTATTCCACTTTAAAACTATGCCCTTCGGTTTGGTCAATTCGGGAGCCTCATTTTGTAGGTTAATGAGAATCATATTGTCCAATCTCCCAAATGTTGACAGCTTTGTTGATGACATGTGGATATTTACTGAAACATGGAAGGATCATGTGACGTCATTACGTCAAGTGTTAGATCGGCTCAGGTCGGCCAAATTGACGGCAAAACCATCTAAATGCATGATCGGTTATGGCAGTATCGAGTGCCTTGGTCACAATATCGTCGGACAGACGGTACGACCGCAAGAGGACAAGATACAGGCTATCAGAGATGCTCCTCGTCCATGTACGAAAAGGCAAATTAAATCTTTTCTGGGATTAGCTGGGTTTTACCGTCGTTTTATCCCAAATTTCTCATCCATAGCTTCTCCTCTGACTGATTTAACTAAACGGGATAGACCTAATTCTATCAAAGATTGGCAAGATCAGCATGAAAGGGCATTTCAAACCCTGAAGAGTAGGCTCACGTCTAGTCCTATTCTTCGCTTACCTGTTTTTCAAGAAGGTAACCCGTTTGTACTTCGAACAGACGCTTCAGACGTTGGTCTTGGAGCTATTTTGCTTCAGGAGTTCGAAGGTGAAGGTCGTTTGCCGATTGCTTATGCTAGCAAGAAATTGTTACCTCGGGAAAAGAACTACTCTGTAATTGAGAAGGAATGTTTGGGTATTATCTGGGGTGTTGAGAAATTTCGTAAGTACCTGTATGGGGCGGAGTTCCTACTTGAAACTGACCACAAACCTTTGTCTTATATGCAGACAGCTAAGGTGCTCAATCCCCGAATCATGCGTTGGGCCATGAAATTACAGCCGTACAGATTCAGGATCGTTGCTATCCGCGGCCAAGATAATTTGGGGGCGGACTACCTTAGTAGATAGTTTGGCCACGTTATGCATCGCACCGTTGTTGTGTATATAGCTAGTTTTCCAGTTTTGACATAGCCTACGATTCGATCGCATTTCGTACTATTTCAGAAAAGAAACATTGTTATGTTTTTTTCTCCCTAAGGGGAAACCTATGTTACGAAATGGATCTAATCGTCCGCTATGTCGTCGAGATTATTTTAATCCTTTCAATCAGTAAGGCTACAGTCTTTAGGGTAACTGTGGTAATAAAACATTTACGGAAATTGTGGCTACGTTATGCATGGGTTGTTTGTGAATACCTCTCGTGGACAGCATATTGCATGATTTTAAGGTGAATACCTGCACGAGTCTTTTGATTGTGGAAAGCGCTTTGCATGATTTTAATGTGAGACGCATAGTATTTATACGCCTATCTTTTAATGAAAAGTTAGACGTGGCTGTTTAATTCTTGATGGATGTTATATTGTTGTGTGCCCAGATTCTGTGTTAAGACCTAGAAGGGTAAGATTTTATTATATTTATTTAGAATAGTTTGGCTAAGAATGAAAAATGTGACTTCTGATTGATATGGTATGATTATATGTGTCGACTGATTTGATTTTGTTGGCAGGGATCAGGCTGCGCATGTGTCGACCGATTTTGTTAGTAAGCATGCTGCGCATAATATTTGTATATAAGGAAGTTTTGTAAATTTCGGAAATAGTTTATATTACTGATGTTGGTTGCAATGGTGTGCGTCTATTTGACGTCCAGTGACGTCAGTTGCATTCATGTTATTCATGTGACGTCAGTTGCATTCATGTTATTGCGACGTCAGCACTTTTTATATTAGTTTCACGTATACGTGGCCTATAGAAGTAGATTGATTTGTAATGGAACTAATTTATATACTCGTGACGTCAATTGACGCCATAGCATGCACCGCATTAAGGTTTTTTTTTTATATAAGTTATAATGGTAACATTTGGTCATCATGCGTTTGATTTGCCTTCATTAGACGGCGTCATATGATATAACATCATTGATGTCATGATGTCAGATCAAACGTTATGATCCCAAATGTGTTAGAAACGCTTATTCAGTTATTATATTCTATGGCAAATGGTATTACGCTTAGTTTTAAGAAATGAATTAATAAATATGCGAGATAGATTTTGGTCAATCAATTTAATGTAAATAGGTCATTGTTTAGATTATTCATGTTTTATGTGGGGTATGTCATGGTAATGCCTGTTGACGTCAGTATACTTCTTGACAATGTTTGACGTCAGATCCTTCGACGCGCATGCGTGGTAGGATCTACGTTTCTTCATTGGCGGAAGTGGTAAGCACACTTTTAGCTTTACATCGTGAGCGCGAGTCGTGTCTAGTGACACGGCTGGCGTGTGCACGTTATGCTCGGCATTCGCCGAGGGCGTTGTATGGTATTTCCAAGACAGGCCCAAGTCTTACGTATTGTTATTATGTAGTTACAATGTATTAAGTGTAAGTTCGTTATTTTTAGGCACATCAAGTCCGGCAGTCAGCTGTTAGGGCTTAGAGCCACGTCTCACCTGGAGATGCGATATACGTCTCCAGGTTAATACCAACCCGGGTAGAGGCAGTTACAACGCCGTTTGTGCAAGGTTCCCAAGCAGAGGCGGGAAGCACAAAATGTAGGCGGAAGTGGTTAGCTCAGTTTTGCCAGATTCTGTGATAAGATCTGAAGGTCACATCAAGTGTGGGACAGTGTTCGTCCACTAAGGTGTGTTAATATATATAGACTGGTCCCTGGTACGATCCAGGGAGCGACCAGTATATAATCGTGCACGTGTAATTATAAGTTGGTGTTCCTCAGGATATATGGACTGGCCCATGACATGATCCAGGGAACGACGAAGTGAAGTCTACCAACATAAGGCCTTGTTTTTTTGTATGAGCTCAAACTAACGTTTTTTTGTTCTTTGTGTTTTCCTTTAGTTCATGGCGCTGAGCCGAGTACGGTGTTGACGTCAGACGGTAATCTATTTGCGTATTGTACGCAAATCGATTACAGATTTGAAACAAACACCTTACTTGGGCCAGCGACATGAACTAATATGTGTTGTATATTATTGTAATTGTGACAGTTGTAAATTGTATTGTTGTATATAAAATTTACATTATATATAAACTTAAAAAATTCTAACGTTGTTAGAGTTTCCTTGTTAGTGTATTACACTAGTAGATAACCCTTTAACCGGAAGTCACCCTCCGCCGTCCTGGCGACGCATAAGGCTCTACACCCGTGTCGACCGAGTGTAAAACCTTCTGCGTAACAGTCAGGGTCTGTCAAAGGTCATCATTTGAATAATCTTGGTAAAACTTGAGTATGCAATGCCACTAACCACGTTTCAAGGCCATCAGTCAATTGGTTCTGAAGAAGATTTTTAAAAGTTTTTACGACAAATGGGGATGGTTGTTATGTTGGTCATGTGACCTGAACGTTTAAACAAATTTATATTCCCTAAGCCACTGGAGGCTCTACATGAATTTTGGTTACAATTGGCCCCTAGGCTTTCGAGGAGATGTTTGAAATTGACAAAGTACGAGAGTACAGAGTCAACTTGACCTCCTGTACTCACAAATCTTCAGGTACTCATTAAGTCAATGGTACATTGTGTATATACCAATTTAGGCCAAAATCTTCAAAACTGTCTATCAAATCCTATGTTATAGCATTTCCCATATTCGACCTTGTAACTCAATGTCATCATTTGAGCAATCCTGGTAGTACTTGAGTTCTCAATGCTACATACCAAGTTTCAAGGCCAGCTGTCAATTGGATCTGTAGAAGAAGACTTTATGGCATGGCAGCCATACTGGTCATATGACCTTGACCGTTTGAACAAAGTTTCTGTCCTTCAACCCCTGGAGGCTTTACATGAATTTTGGTTTCATTGGCTTAGTGGCTTTAGAGGAGATGTTGAAATGGTTGAAATATACAAGACCTTGGTCAAAGGTCAAAGAATGACACTGATCTCTTGTACTCACAACTTTTCATGTACGCATTAAGATGACTGTATATACCAATTCTCAGGCCAAGATATTCATAAATCTCCATGGAATCTGATGTTCAAGTATTTTTGCATCAAAAGCCCCAGATTGATTGATTGATTGATTTCTTGCTTTACGTCCACGGTAAACAACTATGGTCATGTCGGGACGGTCAGTTAACCTAATCACACTATTCCTGGGCAGGCTTAGACCTCCTAAGCGGTTAACCAGTACTAAGTGCACAAACTTTTGCCAGTGACTGACAACTGCCCTTCTTGAATCAGCGGAAGGAGAAACGAAAGTATGTGGCCAGACCGGGTTTCGAACCCAGGACCTCTGACTTATGAGTCAGGTGCCCTACCGATTGCGCTACGCGGCCCGGCTAAAAGCCCCAGAAAGTAAAGGACTTCTTCGATTAAGGCGAGGATTTTCCCCATTAGACCGGCGCGACAGGTCCGAATTTTCAAAAGTATAAAGTGTGCAAATTTTTCTTAGCGGAGCTTCCACAAATATGTAAGGCGTATGAAATCAGATCATTTGTGATTCAGACCCAAAGACATGGGGAGATAATCCAGTCTGACCCTACCTACCCTTAATTCAAGGTTTTCGCATACCTCAATTTTTGAGATAATAAAAATATTGAAATCAGTCATTCATTTCATACATTTTTGTCATAAATGCATGCTAAATACATGCATATCACAATACAAAGCAATGATTTTCTTCTTGTTACGCCTGACTGGCATTTAAACATGCAAAACCACAGTTATACTTCCGGTCAAAGCGGCCAAAAGAGAACGCTTCACTATAACTAAAATACAAGTACTTTCCCCCCCGTGACCCAGCATTTCCTTCATGCAGCAGACTTATACGATGCAAGTACGCAATATATATGAGTGGGAAGCTGGGTCACGGGGGGGAACGATACTCAATAAGCCAAAGAAGAAGAATGGTCAACAGTAGCACTGTGATCTTCAAGGATTTTATTGTGTACCATGACCTTGAAATGAGGTCAAGGTCACATACATACAGTCAAAAGTATCCAGTGTTATCTGTTATGTAAGTAATGTAAGTCAAAAAAGGCTGAAATATATACAATAAATCATTATTTCAACGAACTGTTTAAGGAAAATTTACAATTTATCTCAACAATAACGTCAACGTCAACGTATGTTTAACGTACTTTACATAGACACAAACACTTGAAAATTCATTTTCCATGCAAGTTACAAGTCATAGTCATAAATGCAAAGCAAAAGTCAGTGATCCGTATAACTTTTAAATCATGGGGAAAATTCACGCCTTAATCGAAGAAGTCCTTTGACCTTGATGTAAAATAATGTCAAGGTCAACCTAAGGTCATTGTTTGAATAATCTTGGCAGTACTGGGGCACCCAATGTTCTGTAACTAGCATCAAGGCCATCGGTCTTCTAGTTCTGGGGAAGAAAATTTTTAAAGGTTTCTACGATATGTGGGTGTGGAGGCCATGCTGGTCATGTGACCCAGACCATTTGAACATCATTTTGTTCCCATAAATCCTGGCGGCCTTATATGAAATTTGGTAACAATCTGCCCAGTGGTTTCAGAGTAGACATTGTTCGATACTGGACGGACAATGACGGACGGACAAATGGATTAACCACGACAATGGATGATAGAGCCTGCCTATACTAACATCTGCCTTGCATTAGAATAAGTGTGAAGTTACATGTATGAAACTAATTCAAGCCGCTAGATAGCTTAAGCTTCCATCGGTTCCAAAGAGGAAACCTCTGATGCAGATTCTGATTGTTGCTCTTCTAGTATTCCATTCACACTCTTCTGTTAAAGTCTTATATCGATAACTGAGAATGCAGTATTGCCGCTCTTAACTGTACTAACATGCAACTTGCATATAACAAGTCGCCAAGCGAACATGTATAGGCGTGGAAAAAGCCTTATTAATACATGGTTTTGTGTTTGTTAAAACATGCCTTTTAATAGCGTGGGGAAACACTATTAATGTAATGGTAAAATTTAAGTATCTGTGATTCTTTCAAAGGTCAAGGTAAAATGGGTTTTGGAGAATAATTCGGAGATTTTTCATTTATTTCTCAATAACGACATGAGCTGTGATTCTTTATGAAGACTGTCTCGGAGTCACAACGTATACTTATGGCATATCATTGAAAATTGTGCATAAATTATCCAGGTTGCCATTTCTTATCTGGAGCACTCTCTTTGTTTATCATCATCATCATCATTATCGTCATCATCTCCTTCTACTTCTTCTTTCTTTCTGTTCTTTCTTTTTGTCTTCTTCTATCTCCCTTTTTCTTCCCTTTTATCTTCTTCTCCGTATTCCCTCCTGGTCTTGCGTTGGTTGTGTTTGTGGTTTTTACCTTTAATGGGTACCTTCATTGTTTTTTCACCGTGCACTACTGTAGCACTGAATGTAATTTCTGTTCAGTTTTCAAATTACATTTTGCTAAAAAGAATTTTGATATGCACTTTAATATGACAGGTGAGCACAAGTGGGGAACATTTTATGGCAGGCGATTACACTGAATATAGGTTTGGAAGCAAAAGTGAAAAGAAAAGGAAGAACTTCGCTCCTGAAATAATAATACAGGCCAATCTCAACAAACTAAGAGCTAGTTTATTTGGTTTTAAACGTATCAGATATTATATCCGCGTATTTAGTCCGCTTGAAAAGTGCAGATTAAGGTAGATGGATACTCAATAGCCCTGTTTTCAATTTGTTAAAACAAAACAGAGTTATTGTTCATGATGAAATTTGGGCAGATCGGTCTGTAAAAACAGTACTAACCGAGATCAGATTGCGACGGAACCAGTCTGCTCGGTGTCTTTACAGAAGCCATTCCATCTGTGCATATATATAGGCGTTAATCTATGGTAGAACCGGGAAAAAAAAAGAAAAATGCCATTCCATCTGTGCATTTTTATAGGCGTTAATCTATGGTAGAACCGGGGAAAAATAGAAAAATAAATAAAAGGGCAAGGACTGGCAGTGCTTGCAGCAGGTGCAGAATAGGTGCTGTCTGTTCTTTTGTTGTTTTTTTTTTGTTGTTTTGTTTTTGTTTTGTTTTTTTTGTATCCTCTATCCCCTGTATGTCACTTTTTTTTTATCCTATATTCTCTCCATCTGTGTGGGCGACGGTTCGATAAAGAATTCTTATAGAGCCGTTAAATCCAAAACAAACAACCAATCAGCTGTTCAAAGAATTTAACTGCAACATTACTTCTGCCAATTTCTCATAGTTTGGGATATTTTTTAACTTAAACATTGTTTTGCAAGAAAACGAAACTGTGATTTTTTGTCTTATTCTGTAACATACAGTGTAATGTTTAATGAAATAATATGCATAAGCATGCCCCATTAATTAAATCTTTTTTTCTTGAAGTTCATGCATTTTAAAAAAATGTAAAAAAAAATTCTCAATATTAAGATGACTGCAATATTTTTCACAATTTTGTATTAAATATTCTTACTACAGATTTTTTGATTTGTATAAGTAAAAGTGCAATTGCGTGCTAGAGATATGAATTTAAGTGGGAAAAATGTAAAAACATATGTAGAGATACAAAAAAAAATTAAGGAAACAAAACGGTGAATTGTTTTCTTATCCAAATGTTTTATAACCTTTTAAGTTATTCAGCTAATACAATGGTTTGGATTCCCCGCAAATATATCTATTCAGTATCCATCTACCTTAAAAATATCGAACAGGTTGACCGATAAAATGAAGCTATTTATCAATAAAATGAATATGCACGAAGCAGCAGTTTCCTTTAACCCTGTAATAGATTCTCTCTTTTGAATTGATAATAAAAAATGATAATTTGAAAACATGTAAGGCTAAATTCAGATGCATTGTTTCTGCTAACCAAGTATGCATAACACTTTCAGAGGTATTTATGTGAACGATTTCTTGTAAACGTAATGCCTTTTTTCTGTAGACTTACATATATTACACTCTTAAAACTGAAAGCTGATGATAAAGATTCTTGATTGGACACTGCAACTTAGCCTATATGCCCGATATGTTTCTCTTTGCTTGTAAATAAATGACATTGAAAATAGTATTTTCAGCGGAGTTATTGTTGAAGTAAGCCAGAGGAAGTAACAATTACAAATTGAACTTTGTGATTGTTACCTTGTCTGGCCAACATAGCATAAGCTACCGATAGAAGAAGAAAGAAAAACACCAGGGGCCGTATTTATAAAATGACTTAAGTGGTTGCTATGCTGCTGCTAAGGCTAAATTTCTATGAAGGAGATTCCCTACAACTATGAAATTTTCTCTGGAGGACCAGTCTTTTTCAGACTGGTCCTCCAGAGCAAATTTCATAGTTGTAGGGAATCTCCGTCATACAAATGTAGCCTTAGCAACAGCATAGCAACGACTTAAATCGTTTTATAAAAATGACCCCAGTTTTCAAAGAGAAGCAACTTTCAAGACTTCCTGTTTACTTTCCTGGAGACGGTATCCCTTACAGAATGGAGTGTATTCTTTAAAGGCTCCATAGTCCTATCAAAGGTAAAAACCGTCAAAAAACAAATCATTATAAAACCTGTATAGCCTTCAGAATTGATGAAAATATGTCGGTTGATATGCTTTTTTGTAGCATATAAATGGCGAAAAAGAAGGAACAATGTATTTTTAAAAATGATAAGTCTCTCCATAAAAATACCGGTTTCGTCTCTGGTTTCCCGACAAGCAATGCAATTATGCAACAGCGGCACATTCAATTGGATCCTTGCCTAATTGTTTTGTACATTGTATTTTTATCACCTGTTAAACGCCTGTACCTTATATTTTTACCGCCTGTACGTTGTATTTATATCATGAAATAAAGCTTGTGAAATCGAAAGTAGGTCACTTTGGTTGGCAACTAAAATGACCTAGTTATTTTTTCAAATCTATTTTATTGTAAACTCAAGGACGTTTTGATTTTTCAAAGCCGGCCAATCACGATAGTAATCAATGGCGAAACTATAGTGAGAAGTTTGCAGCGATACCTCACGATAAAATATTTCATGCTGATAGAGCAATGGGGCCTTTAAGGAAAGAGTGTGCTCCTACAGGAGCAGATTCTCATCCCTAAGAAGTGACTCCAAATGTTTATTTTTATTCAAAAATTTTAATAAGTTTACAGTCTTTAAATTAACCCGTGCAAACGCTCTTGCTGGCAAGATTTCGAATGCTTATACACTCGGTCTCGTTACAAAAAAAAATGCAATTTTAGTAGAAAGGGAGAATTGCTGATACATACAATGTGGATAATACAAATTCGCGGGACAGTATGTATGTAACCTAGATTAAATTGTATTTTCCTGACATTTGCAAAACAACGTTGCCTGGGGATTATCTTTAGGTAGCAAAGACAAATAAGAAAATAAAAACCTGCTCAAATATAAACTATGATCTTCTTAGAAGTTAAAATCTTTGAAGCTTCAAAAAATCGTCCTTAAGAAAAATACATCGCGTTTACAGATTTGTCTCAGCATGTCATAGAATTACATTTTCCGCTAGCAGAAGTTCTGAATTGATGGTTGTTACCCAGGCTTTACGTCACGTGAAGAACTTTCTGAGCGTCTGTTGTATATGTAGTACCTATATACCTATACTCTGATTGATTCCAACTTGCTCGTGAATCATGGAAAATATATTTCATTAACACTTTCTATATGTATGACTTCATTTAAGTGACATTTATTAGAATCACAAGCAAAAATAATCAGATGATCTGACTCGTGAATCATGGAAACCATATTTCATAAGCACTAGCAGTACGCGTATGTATGACTTCATATAGGTTACACTTATTAGAAGCATTAGCATTAATATTCAGAACATCTGACTCGTGAATCATAGAACATATACTGCACAGCGCTGTCCATATGTATAACTTTATTTAAGTGACACAATAAGACGCATGAGAGTTTGTATTAATAATCATATCATCTGACTAGTAAATCATGGAAACGATATTTCCTAAACACTAGCAATACGCGTATGTATGACTTCATCTAGGTGACACATATTAGAATGCATTAGCATAAATAATCAGATCATCTGACTCGTGAATCATGGAAACTATATTTCATTAGCACTGGCAATATGCATATGTATGGCTTCATATAGGTGACACATATTATTAGCATGAGCATTAAAAATCAATTACATGTAATACGACTCGTGAATCATGGAAACTTTACTTCACTAGCACTGCCAAAATGTATGACTTTTTAAGGGACTATTAGATGCATTAGCATTAATTATCAGAGCAGCTGATTTGTGAATCATGGAAGCTTTACTTCCTTAAAACTGTCCATGTACATGACTTTTATTAGGCTACAAATATCAGAAGCATACGAATTAATTGTCAGCGAGAAAGCACATGCCCTTTCTGCCCAAATATCTGTTTGCTGATGGTGCAAAAAATGCTTTCAATTTGCTGTGATATGCGCAACCGAGAAAACATGAAATTGTGGTAAAATGTCAAAGGATTAGCTGACAGTATGAATTTGGTGAGAAATTTACCAATACGTGATGCAAGACAAGTTTTAGCGGGTGATTAGGTTATGCCGATCTTTTTGTTGCAAATTGGTTCTCAATAGAGATACTCCAGAAGAAACTGCTACGTTTAAAGGTGTTATTTATTTCAGAAGAGGAAGTTGATGTTCGGCTGTCATGAACTAAGTGCAACTCACGATTTTTACCAGTCACGCGCACTGTAACCAGTTGTACTGCTCTGCGTAACCCATTTATGCCTAGTTGACTATTCTTTTGTCATATATTGGATCAGTCCATTTATTATTTAAAGGGTGTCTGGTTTAGTTTATTTTCATCGTTTGTTCTTTTCATCTTAAAGAAAATTACTCTTTTTTCCGATGTAAACAGTGTAGACACTAATCAGAGGCGTCTTCTCTGGGTCTGCAAAGTTTGTTTTTTTCCCTTTTTGAATTTCTGTGCATTTATGGGTTTAATCAGATTTGCGGAAATGACATTAACTTATAAACTTAATCGTGTCCTTGCGCCATAATCTATGATAGAAACATTTCGGCTGTGAACATGAAAATATTTTTACCATCTTTATAACTTTGATGGATTGTCATTTTCATTTTTATTATTAGTATTATTACATCAATTAGAAGTAGGTTAATTATATGCATTATATTTTGTAACAGAAATATCTAACAAACAACATGTAAATTTGCATGTCCTGTTTCTTACTTCGATGGAAATATAACCCTTAAATGAATATTCCTAGAAATGTGCTTCTCCCCGCCTTATTAAAACAATACAGCTGGTCATAAAACACAAACATGATTTTAGCTGCGGTTGAGTACATTGTGGCGGCCTAAATGTTTTCCCGTATTTGATCACAATGCAGATTATATATTTTCTGGTATTATGGATTCATTAGGCTGATTATGAATGATCGATTGATTGATTTGTTGCTTTACGTCCGAAGTAAACAGCTATGGTCGTGTCGGGACGGTCAGTTAAATCTAACCACACTATTCCTGGGCAGGCTCAAACCTCCTTAGCGGTTAACCAGTACTAAGTGCACATACTTTCGCCAGTAACGAATCAGTTTAAAGTATAGTCCGCTGATGCTGATACTAGGAGGAGTGGACATTGTTGCAATATCACATTCCTGCAAATGGAGAGAATGTTCAACCGACTCTGCTATGTTGGTTTCTCTGATGTTTTCCTCGCTTCCAAGGGATCTTCTATCAGAGTTTATATCAGAGTTTATAGGATATTGTATTTGAGCATCTCAATAGCTTTGATTAATGGCTTATTGCAAAAAGGGTCAAACTATTTACAGGCATTTTACATAGGAAAGGCAAAAGCTACGGAAGACACAACCTATGGTAGACACCGCAAGAATAAGAAGCGAAAGACGCACACGAAAAAACGAAACAGTACAATCTTCGATAATAAAAAGAAACAGTCTAGCTCAGAGACGTTGTACAGCACAACAGGAAACAGCGATAGCCATACATTAATACATAAAACTTATCGCATTTATTTTGCAGCGAACCTGATTCTCAACAAGAAACAAACATAAGGCATCCGTTTTTTGTGTAATAATAACAAACTCTTTCGTAGAAGACTAGATTTCATTTTGAGAGGGCTTTGTCCATCAGGGAAGCAAATGGAAAACGCAGCGAAAGTTGTATGCTTTTTTGAAATAGTTAAAAATCATTTCAGTGGATCCGGACACTTTTACTCAGTTCTCACAAAAATGGACTTGCCTAACTTTTTGCAGTAGTCCCTGTAATTTCATGACTGATTTACTTGACAAGAACCAATTGATGGAGCGTACCAGCTACATTAACGGAGCAATTTTAAGATCTTCTTTAGCATAATTAATGTCCGATTTCCTCAGTGCACCAACCAAGCCCGGTATTTACGGTGCATTACTTTCAATTATAATCAATTCGGTCTGAAGTGTAATTTTACTTGCGTCTCAAATGCAAATATGCCATGTCAACAAAGAACTATCGATAGAAAATGTGCCCCTAATGCAATGATAGCCCATTGTTCAGTCTGTATCTTTATGTTAGTAATTGTGGGAAAATACAACCAACAGCAGTTCTCTGGCCTGGGGCTACCAGAAATGAGATATACGTATTACTTATCCGATGTTGTCGTCAGCGGCGGCTTAAACCTTTTAGATTTTTAGCATTTAGCTTTGTTTTGTGTTACAGCGCTGACTGGTTACCCAGCAGACACATGACGTCAAAATGACGTCGTATTGACGTCAATGCGACGTAATGACGTCGTATCGACGTCAACACGACGTCATTTCAACGTCGGAAGCCCACATGGTACACACAACATCCTGCTTAATTCTTGTTTATTAATAAACTTTTCTGTTTGCATTACAATGTTAACAAAATGTTACAACATAGATGTCAGTAGTTGACCGATCTGATTTCGTGACGAGAAATAACAACAAAGGTGACTAATAATAGAGTACAGGATTAATTATTGCAGATATGGGGTTTTCAACTACTTCCAGGCAATGTGATAGCCTAGAAAGAATTAAACGATAATAAGAATCAAAGCAGCACTCAAAAATTGGGCTTGAATCGATGCTGAGTCAGCGTCATAATGCAAAAATCTTAGTTTAATATGTATCTTTCAAAAACCTTTATACTTACAAAAGTAATGAACACAGATTCTATTATGAAGTAATAACAGCCTATACTTCCACAAGAAATTTGTTGAAATGCTGTGACAGATTAAGCCATATTTCTATTTCAAAATTTCTGTGGCGTTTCTTATCCTCCCCAGTATATATTGTTCTAGTGCAAGTTAGCTCTACCTTTAATAGTTCCACAGGATCATAGTGTATCACGGTGCAGATCTTAGATCAAATCATCAAACATGCCTGAGGCACTGGACTAGTGTTCGAAGAGTGGTGTTCTTAGTTCCAAAATGAACCGTCGCTGGTATTCTCAAAGTCGAATTGATATTTAGGCTTGAATAAAAATATGACTACCATGATGGAGTCTATTAGGAACTTAGTGAATTCAGGAAACTGTTCTCGAGGATTCGTATGTCAAGTACATTTGCAATGTATGACTTAATATCAGGACTCAGTTGTCCAAAACTAACGATGTCGTTAGTTAACGAGGCGTTGAAATAGCAAACATATTGTTCGCAAAAGAATGCCATATTTGGTGAAAAGAAAGTGAGGAGCTTTTCATTTTTTTTTTCGGCAAAATTATTAGCTCACTTGATTTTATGTGTAGTACAAAACTTAGCGATTCCTTCACTATGGACTTTGTTATGTAACGATGCTTTGAACAACTGGACTAAGTGCAATGATTGAGACCTAGCATTGTTTCTTCCTGTTTATCTGAAAATGGCATTTGTGCTATTAAGCAAAATATTTATAGCATATTTTTAGCATTATTTCTAGAAATAGATGTTTGATGGAAGTGTCAGATAACATGATAACTGTATTTCCAGATCTATAACAAGAACAAAAAATTAAAATTTAATTTGAAACTTTAATATGATTGCTGCGTCATTAACATTCAAAGTACAACTCAGGTTACTTTGGTGCATTGCAGATTGTTTTTCCTTCATATTTAATAGTTTCATTAGATGCAGAAATAAGAAAATAGATTATTTTCCCTTATTGTTAGAAACGACATATATTTTATTTTAAGATACAAACAAGAACCAGAGGACCAATGGTCCTGTAGCTCACCTGACACTTGGTCCTGGTATATATTTTAATGCTTTTATACATGCATATAGCACCAGGGCAGGGGCAGATAACCCCGCTCCCTTGAGGATTAATGTTGAGTCCCAATTCTATATACCAAGCCACAAGGTCACTGGGCCTTTGTTTCTGGACAAAGATTTCTGAAGGGTTTTTATCATATATGGGTGTGGCGGCCACCATGTTCCTGTGACCATGGCAATCTGAACAAACTTTGATTCCTTTGACCCAGTATTAAAGCTCTATATGAAATACAGTAATCATTTGTATAAACTATGATGGGCCTGAGTGCCCAATGCTACATACCGGTACCAAGTTTCAAGGTTATAGGCCTTTCGGTTCTCGAGAAAAAGACGTTTGAAGAGTTTTTACCATATATGGGCATGGTGGCCATCTTGGTCAAGTGACCAAGACCATCTGAACAAACTATTGTTCCTTTAAGCCGGTGAAGCTCCATATGAAATATGGCTTCAATTGACCCTATTGGCCTCTGAGAAGAGGTTTGAAAATGTTGACGGGTGACACAATCTCAATGACCATGTACAAAAGACAAAGAATGACCTTGACCTTTAACAACAAAATATCTTCATCTGGTCATTTAGTCAACCATATATACCAAATATTGCACCTTAGACTTAAATAGTTTCTGAAAAATCCACTGTTTAAGCATTTTCCATATATAAGGCTACATAATGTACGAAAGTTGACAGTGTCATAAATTAGGTCAAGGTCAATGCACGATCATTTGTATAAACTATGATGGGCTTGAGTGCCGAAAGCTACATACCAAGTTTCAAGGTCATACGCCTTTTGGTTCTGGAGAAGAAGATTTTGAAGGATTTTTACCATATACGGGCATGGCGGCCATCTTGGTAAAGACCCCGAGAACAAACTTTTATTCCCTGATCACACTTAGACTCCATATGAAATTTTGCTTCAATCAGACCAGTGGTTTCAGAGGAGAAGATGTTTTGAAAATCTTGATAACGGACGGACCGACAAAATGACCTTGACCTTCAGTGACAAAAAGTTTTCCCATATAAAGGCCTAACATACCAAAGTTGACCATGTCGTAAATTAGATCAAGGTCAATGCAAGGTCATCATTTGTATAAACTATGATGGGCCCGCATGCCCGATGCTACATACCAAGTTTCAAGGTCATAGGCCTTTTGGTTCTAGAGAAGAAGATTTTTGTAGGGTTTCTACCATATATGGGCATGGCGGACATCTTCGTCATGTCACCAAGACCCCGGGTATAAACTTTCGTTCCCCTATCCCACTGAGACACCATATGAAATTTGGCTTCAATCTCCCCAGTGGTTTCAGAGGAAAAGATGTTTGAAAATCTTGATGACGGACAGACCGACAAAATGACCTTGACCTTCAGTAACATAATATCTTCATCTGGTCATTTAGTTGACCATATATACCACATATCGTACCTTAGACTTAAATAGTTCCTAAGAAATCCACTATATAAGCGTTTTCCCATATAAAAGCCTAAAATACCAAAGTTGACCATGCCGTAAGTTAGGGCAAGGTCAACGCAAGGTCATCATTTGTATAAACTATGAGGGCCCGCATGCCCAAAGCTACATACCAAGTTTCAAGGTCAAAGGCCTTTAGGTTCTAGAGAAGAAGATTTTTGAAGGGTTTTTACCATATATGGGCATGGCGGCCATCTTGGTCATGTCACCCAGATCCCGGTACAAACTTTCGTTCCCGCATCCCACTGAGACTCCAAAAAAATTTGGCTTGAATCTCCCAAGTGGTTTCAGAGGAGAAGATGTTTGAAAATCTTGACGACGGATGGTCTGACAGAATGACCTTGACCTTTAAAGACATGATATATTCATCTGGTCATTTGTTTGACCATGTATACAACATATTGTACCTTAGACTTAAATAGTTTCTGAGATATCCACTGTTTAAGCGTTTTTTCCATATAAAAGCCTAACGTACCAAAATTGACCATGCCGTAAATGAGGTCAAGGTGAATGCAAGGTCATCATTTGTATAAACTGTAATGGGCCCGCATGCCCGATGATACATACCAAGTTTCAAGGTCATAGGTCTTTTGGTTCTGGAGAAGAAGATTTTTGAAGGGTTTTTACCATATATGGACATGGAGGCCATCTTGGTCATGTGACCCAGACCCCGGGTACAAACTTTCGTTCCCCCATCCCATTAAGACTCCATATGAAATTTGGCTTCAATCAGACCAGTGGTTTCAGAGGAGAAGATGTTTAAAAAATCTTGACGACGGATGGTCCGACGGAATGACCTTGACCTTTAGTGACACAATATCTTCATCTGGTCATTTAGTCGACCATGTATACCAAGTGTTGTACCCTAGACTTAAACAGTTTCTGAGAAATCCACTGTTTAAGCGTTTTCTCATATAAAAGCCTAAAGTACCAAAGTTGACCATGCCATAAATTAGGTCAAGGTAATTGCAAGGTCGTCATTTGTATAAACTATGATGGGCCCGCATGCCCGATGCTACATACCAAGTTTCAAGGTCATACGCATTTTGGTTCTTGAGAAGAAAATTTTCGAAGGGTTTTTACCATATATGGGCATGGCAGCCGTCTTGGTCATGTGACCCAGACCCCGGGTACAAACTTTCGTTCCCCCATCCCACTGAGACTCCATATGAAATTCGGCTTCAATCGGCCCAGTGGTTTCAGAGAAGTGTTTGAAAATCTTAACGACGGATGGTCCGACGGAATGACCTTGACCTTTATGGACATAATATCTTCATCTGGTCATTTAGTTGACCATGTATACCAAGTATTGTACCGTAGACTTAAACAGTTTCTGAGAAATCCACTGTTTAAGCGTTTTCCCATATAAAAGCAATGCCATAAATTAGGTCAAGGTCAATGCAAGGTCATCATTTGTATAAACTATGATGGGCCCGCATGCCCGATGCTACATACCAAGTTTCAAGGTCAAAGGCCTTTTGGTTCTTGAGAAGAAGATTTTTGAAGGGTTTTTACCATATATGGGCATGGCAGCCATCTTGGTCATGTGACCCAGACCCCGGGTACAAACTTTCGTTCCCCCATCTCACTGAGACTCCATATGAAATTTGGCTTCAATCGGCTTAGTGGTTTCAGAGGAGAAGATGTTTGAAAATCTTAACGACGGATGGTCCGACGGAATGACCTTGACCTTTAGTGACATAATATCTTCATCTGGTCATTTAGTCGACCATGTATACCAAGTATTATACCTAAGACTTAAATAGGTTCTGAGAAATCCACTGTTTAAGCGTTTTCCCATATAAAAGCCTAACGTACCAAAGTTGACATGCCGTAAATTAGGTCAAGGTCAACGCAAGGTCATGATTTGTACAAACTATGATGGGCCCGCATGCCCAATACTACATACCAAGTATCAAGTTAATAGGCCTTTTGGTTCTGGAGAAGAAGATTTTTGAAGGGTTTTTACCATATATGGGCGTGGCGGCCATCTTGGTCATGTGACCCAGACCCCGGGTACAAACTTTCATTCCCCCACCCCACTGAGACTCCTTATGAAATTTGGCTTTAATCGGCCCCTGTGGTTTCAGAGGAGAAGATGTTTGAAAATCTTGACGACGGATGGTCCGACGGAATGACCTTGACATTTAGTGACATAATTTCTTCATCTGGTCATTTAGTCGACCATGTATACCAAGTATTGTACCTTAGACTTAAATAGTTTCTGAGAAATCCACCGTTTAAGCGTTTTCCCATATAAAAGCCTAAAGTACCAAAGTTGACCATGCCGTAAATTAGGTCAAGGTCACCGCAAGGTCATGATTTGTACAAACTATGATGGGCCCGCATGCCCGATACTACATACCAAGTATCAAGGTCATAGGCCTTTTGGTTCTGGAGAAGAAGATTTTTGAAGGGTTTTAACCATATATGGGCGTGGCGGCCATCTTGGTCATGTGAACCAGATACCCCGAATAAACTTTCGTTCCCCCAACCCATGGAGGCTCCATATAAAATTTGGCTTTGATCGGCCCAGCGGTTTCGGAGGAGAAGATGTTTGAAAATGTTGACGGACGACGGACGATGGACGGACGACGGATGCCTGGCTATACTATAAGCTCACCTATGAGCCTAAAGGATCAGATGAGCTAATAAAAAAACCAGCATAACTTTATCTTTAAGTCTTTGTTGTATAATAATTTGAGGAGTTCATTAACTATTTTGACGTTTAAATGCAAACGACATTATTGTTTGTAATTCTGCAGAGGCAGTTCATTGAATAGCAAGTGACAACCTGAAAGTAATAAAAACAACATGAACACAAAACGATAACAACAAGATATCACTGAGCAGAAAAGGAAAGAATAAACAAACAATGTAAGACAAACAATGAAGATCCTAGTGAAAACTTGAATGATAAAAACATAGACGAGTGTATTCTAATGCAGCTATTCTCGATATCTCAAAGTCTAAATTCATCTCAACTACTGACATCTCAAAGTAAATTTTCTGGTCCCCGACAATTTACTCTGCGATATCAGTAGTTTGAAATAACAGTTGTTGATTTTTAAAGAAAAGTAGAAAATGTGTCCAAACTATATTCTTTGATATAAGGAAGCACTTTGAGATAATAGTGTTTGAGATAACGAGAGTCTCTAGTTGAAAGGAGTTGTGCAGTTGCATTTGAATAAATGTGAAGTAACACGTATGAAACTAATTCAAGTCACTAGGTAGCTTAAGCTACTTTCGGTTCCTGGGCAGAAACCTCTGATGCAGTTTCTGATTGTTGTAATTATAGTACTCTGTTCAACTGTACAGCTTTCCACTTTGCGTCCATTTTGTTTGTGATTTGAAAAGAAACAGGTAAAATAGATGTTTGTCTGCTTTCTGCTTTTTAAGTGGCTTTTGATGTTTTCCTGGGACTGTTTCAATATAAGGATCAAACATGGTTTTTCATGCATTATTGTTTGCAAGGTCCCGAGGGAAATGTTGTAATCCGGGGCCCTAGGCCGAGGGTTTCAACGTCTCTCCAGGGGCTGGAAAAAATGTTTGATCGTTATTATTACATAAATTCAAATTAAATACTACAAAAACAACGAAAATGACTGGGCACTATTTTTCGGCCTCATCGCAATTACCTTGCTGATATTCTGCACGCACTATGCATATCTATAAAAATCCTCGTTTCAGGCCATGATCAGCTACCGTGAACTTTTTCCAACATAAAGCAGTTCACAAGTCACAATCATGTTCATCAAAGTTTTCACTCGATGTCGTCTGCACTTCCATTTTTACAATATCCGAATCGGTCTAACTCTTCCGTTAAAGTCTTTTATCGATAATTGTTAATGCAGTCTTCCCGCTTGTTTCTGTTCTTACGGAGTATTGCTCTGCAACTTGCTTACGAAAAGTCGCATAGCCAGTCATTATAGGCGCGTTTAATGCCTTGTTAATAATTGTTTTTTATTCGTTACATAGCCTTTTAATAGTGTGTGGCACCGATTCTGATGCAATCATTACATTTAAATATTTTTTATTCTTTCAGAACTCCAGGTAATATGGCTTTTGGAGAATAGTTTGGATATTTTGTTTTACTTCTTAATAAAGACGTGTATTGTGATTCATCATTAGTACCGTCTCGGTGCGACGGCTCTTACTAGGGGGTCACAACGTATGTTTTAATGGAAAACATTGAAAATTATGCCTAAATTATCCTTTTACCTTATCTTATCTGGAGTTCTTTGTTTATTTTCTATCATCATGGTCGTCATCATCATCATGATCATCATTATCGTCATCATCTCCTTCTGTTTGTTCTTCTTTCTTCCTATTTTTCTTTCTTTTCTTCCTTTGTCTTCTTTTCTTTCTCCCTTTTTCTTCTTCTTCCTCCTCTTCTTTTTCGTCTTCCCTCCGGGTCTTGCGTTGGTGTTTGCATTATCGTTATCATCTCCTTCTGTTTGTTCTTCTTTCTTCCTATTCTTCTTTCTTTTCTTCCTTTGTCTTCTTTTTCTTTCTCCCTTTTTCTTCTTCTTCCTCCTCTTCTTTTTCGTCTTCCCTCCGGGTCTTGCGTTGGTGTTTGTTTGTGGTTTTAACCTTTCATGGGTACCTTCATTTTTGTATTTCACCGTGCACTACAATAGTACTAGAGGTACTTTCTGTTCAGTTTTCGTCTTACATTTTGCTAAAAAGGATTTCGATATGTACTTTAATAAGACAGGTGCGGAACATTTTATGGCAAGCAATCACACTGAATATAGGATAGGAAAGCAAACGACAAATGAAAAAAAAACTTTGCCCATGAATTATGATTACAGCATAACGTCAAAAACTGAATGCCAGTTTATTTGGCTATGAACGTTTCAGAAATATTACCGCGTATTTAGTCTGCCTTAAAAGTGCAGATCAAAAAATAGCGAACTGGTTTGACCGATAGACTCAAGCTATTTATCAGCATAATAGGTATGGACGAAGCAGCAGTTTCCTTCAACATTCTAGCTTTTAAATTGATAATACAAACATATCTTCTGAAAAATGTAAGGCTAAATTAAGATGCATCGTTTCTGCTAACCAAGGTATGTATAACATTTTCAGACGTATTTCCGTGGACGATTGCTTGTAAACGACGTGAATTTTTATTGTAGACAGTCAGAAATTACACACTTTAAAAAACTAAGCTGACGATAATGGTTCGTGATTTGGTCACTAGAACTTAGATTGTATGCACATTTTTTTTGCTTGTAAATAAAATGATATGGAAAATAGGTGTGTCAGCACGTTTATCGTTTACGCCCATACAGACGAAGTTGGCCAGAATTGGTTAGAATCACAAATTGCAATTAAATTGCAATTTGTGATTGTTTCCTTGTCTGGTCAACTTCACAACTTCACGCACCCGCCCAGTCTGATCAGAGTCTTCGCTGTGTGCTTTAAGGGTGACAAAGGATCTAAGCTACCTCTATGTAGAGAGCAAAGATTCTGATTAGACTGAGTGGCTGCCCAGGCTGATCTTAATCTTCGCTTGTCGCACGTGCCACTTTGTTGTTTTTCTTGTGTCCTGCTCAAACATATCGCACGTATTCAAACAATTCGTGTAAGAAGTTATTTGTCAAGAAACAAACAATAGGACATTAAATATTTTATTTCGTTTTGACCGGTGTCTCTGTGTTATTCAGTAAACTATCTGACTCATAATCCATTACGAACTCTGCTCCACAGTTTAATTTGATGTTTAGAGCAAAGGGTAAGACATAAACGGAGCAAATAAGGAAAAGATAAAAGTCCAATATTAAAATCATACATTTAGAAGAACAAGCTAAATGAATAAACGTGTGGATTTAGCTGTGTTCGAAGTAGTGCTCCACTGAGCGGGGGCAATGTACTCCCGTTGGGATTTACAGAACGAATGATCAGAATTTTGTCAGTAACTGAACTCTTCCGTCGCACGGCAGATATGGAATCTGTATAAAAGTTATTCAAAATGTCACAATTCTGTCAAAACTGCAAGTAAAGTTATGGCTCTCTGTTTCTGTGCATTGTCTGAAAGTTCTTTGTGTTTGAACAAAATTTCAAATCAAAATCTTTAGTAGTTTTCTGGTACAATTACAGTTTTCGGCGGGGATGCCCGTGCTCGCGAGATAGGGACGAGTCGGGTAACTCATAATGAGCCGTTTTATCAGGATTTTTGCCGTCAGCTCAGTTAATTTTGTTTAAAATCCAAACAACTGATATATGAAGGAAATAATGTCACTGTCCGAATTTACCCGCTGTCCGAATTCACCCGACTTTACCCAAATACGTAGGCAGGTGCTCTACCTCGCTGATTACACTATTTTGAAAGGCTTTGGCGCCATGGAAAGTAAACAGAAGGTAACATAAGTTGTTCCCCTTAGTAAAAGTTGTGGAAAAACATGGATGTGTACCCACACAACTGAACTCAGTTCTCACAAAAATGGACTTGGCTACCTTCCATTAGTAACCCTATAATTTCATGACTGATTTGCTTGACCAGAAGCATTTGACGGAGAGTAGAAGATATATTAACAGGGCAATTTCATGAACGTCTTTGATAGCATTTAGTGTCTGATTTTCACAGTGCACCAAATAATTCAAGTATTAACAGCACATTAGTTGCCATAATAGTCCTTTCCGTTTGAAGTGTAATATCCTTCCGTCTTTAACGCAGATAAGTCACGTTTTACAAAGAATCGGTCAGACAGTGGCGAGTGCTCATCGATAGAATATGTACCTCAAAATGATGCTTAGCTTGCATTTCAGATTAACGACTGTAGTAAAATAAAATCAACAGAAGCTTTTAATTAATAAAATTGTCTGTTTGAATTTAGAGTGCTAATGAACAGCTACAACATTGATCTCAGTAAAGTTGATTGATCTGACGTCGACACGAGCGATAACCATGTAGACGACAAGTTATATAAAACAAGCTTTTAAGTTAATTACCGATTTTTTTCAATTATAAGACGGGCATTTCCCCTTCCAAAACAAACCCAAAATCTACATCCGTCTTATACATGTAAGATTTTTGGGACTGTTTCAGAAAGGAAAGCACCATCTGCTATCCGAAGACTGATTTAGATATTTGGGGTCAGTCTAGAGATGGCAAAGCACCGTTTTATAGCCACACAGTACGGCAATAAAGAAATAAGAATTCCATGCTAGTAAAATGTGTGTCAAGTTATTGAATGAATGAACGTTTGCTTTTAAACGATGGCTCCAGTGGGCACACAGCATTGAATAGCATTGAATCAATGTTGATTCAACATAACGATGCATTTGTCTCACTTTATTATTACTATGTTTTTTTCAAATAAGTAATTCACAAAATATGGTCACCAGCTTTACTATGATAAATAGTCAATACTTCAACGAAAATACTTTCAATTATTGTGACAAAATAAGCCATTTTTTATGTCAAGGTTTCTGTTGTGTGTCTTATTGTGTCCAGTATAATTTGTTCTGGCGCAAGTTAGCTCTACCTTTATATTTTAGTCCGATTTGTTAAATAGCTTGATAAACGGTGCATCATAAAATTGGCACAGGGTACCAGACTTATTCTCGAAAATTGGAGTGTCCACTTCTTAATCGAAATGTCCAAGTTAAACTCCAGCCAGTAAACAAAATTTAAATGATATTTGGGCCATAAATTCGTATAGCTACCATGATATAGCTATTCATTAGAATTGGTGTTTTCATTTAACTGTTCTCTTGGACTTCGTATGTCAGGTACATGTGTAATGTATGGATAAACATCAGATAAATAATATTGGCACGATGGTATATCTGAGGCATACCAACAAATAAGAAACTTAAAGTTCTGCTATTAAAGCTCCGATATATATATACTATTTAGCGTTACATCTGATAAACTCCGATACGTTATATACTGGACAAAAAAAGTTAAGGATCAAACATTAAACTGAAAATTTTATATCGAAAAAAGTAATTTTCAAAAAAATCATTTTCTTCTGTTGAATACATCTACCAATGCTGCACAAGACTGCATGACATATATTGGAATCTGATCACATGACACACCAGCAGAAATGAATAAACAAGCATACCCCTAAAATCAGAGTGAAAATTGGCATTAACACAAAACTGAATGTCCATTATTTTTGGCTTTATCAATGCAAAATCATTTTCAGTTCTCAGTGTGACCTCCAAGGGCTTGAATAACTGCATGACAGCCACTCGGTATGCTTCTGGTAAATTTCGAGAGGCCCTATTTAGGGACTCGCTTGCCATTTTTCACAAAAAGCCTGAATGAGCTCTCCCCGCGTTTCAGAAAGCCTCTCGTTATCAGGGTTGGCAGTGTAACATGTCCAAAGAATGCTCAGTCGGATGTGAAGCGGATCTGGATTTAAAATGAACTTGACATGTCAATGCGGGCGTTCGTTTCTGTCCCCAGGTACTGGTCCACCACATTTGCCTTGAAATTTGATGATGTCATCGCCAAAAACTTCAGCATACGGTCTCGTAATTGGATAAAACGTGTCATTCCTAGCTCGAACACCAATCAGAGCGCGTCTGTCAGGCATGCGGAAGACCACACAGCTGCCAAACCAAATACCGCACCATACCATCACCCATCCTCCTCGAGACATGTCATATTCCGCGGCACGATTGAATTCACAGACTACATGACGTGTACCTCGCAGGCGTCACACCCTTCTCCCATCATCGTGGGTATCAACATTCAAATCTGGACTCATCTGGGAAAAGAACATGGGTCCAATAACCCAGCTGCCAATTTGTGTCACTTTTTGCCGACTATCGCATCGCATTTCTATAGAATCGCATCAATCCTGGCCTCATCACCAGCATGCAAGTGCGGAAATTAGCTGTGTAAAGTCAGTTTCCAACCGTTTTCGCTGAAATTGACCGATTAAATCATTTAATGCACAAACAATGTGCGTCCTCGCAGCATTATTGTCATGAACCAGTAGCTTGGAACAGAGACTATCGTCCGGATGGACAAGTCTTGTTATTCGCAAGTTTTAAATCTGATTGAACATGCTTGACAGATGTTACAAAACAGCAATTCTAATTACCAGAGGCTTCAGAAACCTCTTGGAGGGATAATTCAGGCCTTTCGTGAAAAATGGCAAACGAGTCCCCAAATGAGCCTCTAGCGCTTTACCAACAGAACACCGATTAGCTGTCATGCAGTTATTTAGACCCCCAGAGATATTGATGAGCACTGGCAATGGTTTTGCATGGATAAAGCCAAGAATCACGGACATTTAATTTTGTGGTGCTGCCAATTTTCACTTCAGTTTTAGGGGCATATCTGTTTATTTGTTTCTAGAGGTGTGTCACGTGATCCGATTCCAATATTTTTAATGCAGTTCTGTGCCGATTTGACAGCTGCATTGAACAGAAGAAAATTATTTTTGGGTAATTTATTTTTCATGATTTAAGCTTTAGTCAAATATTTGATCCCTAACTTTTTTGTCAAGTATATTTAGCAATCACTCTAGAAATGGATTTTTCATGAAAGTGTCAAATAAGATGATGAATTTATTTTAGATCTATAATGATATCCTAAAAGAAAGTTTATTTTGAAACTATAATAGAATTGCTGCATCTTTCAAACTTAAAATACAATTAAGGTTACTCTGGTACATCGCAGATTGTTTCCTTCATATTTAGTAGTTTTATTAAATTCACAAATACGAAAATAGTTCGTTTTCCCACATTGTTAGACACGACATACATTCTATTTTTAGCATAAACAAAAAAAACAACATAATTTTATCTTAAAGACTGTGTTATATTAACATGCAATTCGTTCATCAACTATTATGAGGTTTATATGCAAGCAATTTTTTTTGTTTGTAATTCTGCTGGCTTTAGTCTTGGAAAAACCAATGACAACTTCACACTTAAAAATGAGCGCAAAACGAAATTCACGAAATATTACTGAGCAGAAACATTGTATGACTGAAAGACAAAGGCTTTAAAATTATTTTCATGATTATGGTATACATGATATAGATGAGCGTATTCTAATATTTTATTTCTAGTTGAAATAGTTTTTGAGCTAGAGTTCTGAGATAAACCTGGGTTCGAGGTTATAAAACTTAAGAATAATCTCAAACTCAAAATAAAGCACACTGATTGGCTGCTTCTGAAGCAGCCAATCAGCGTGCTTTATTTTTAGTTTGAGAATGTACTCAAGTACTATAGCCTCTGAGCCAGGTTTTTCTCTGTTAACTCAGGTTTGTCTTCGCAAAACATTAAAAACTGTTTTTCTTCTAGATATACTAGGTTTTTGTAGAAAAGTCTGATGTTTTCTAAGAAACACCTGGTATATCCGAGAAAAAACAGGTTTCTGAAAGGGCTGCATTTAAACACGTGTGAAGTTTCACGCATAACACTCTTTCTAGCGACTAGTAGTAAAAGCTGCAATGTCTGTAACTTTTGATCTTTTATTTTTAGAATTGATGTTTCTTAATTTCAAGAACACAGTAATGTAGCTAAAATTTGGGTATAAATTTCACCAGATTCGTAAACCTTAAAAAATTATCAATATCAAACCAACAGCATTTATGTTAAAAGTGAACTGTCTAGAATTTCTGGAGGGATAAGCCATAAGTAGCCAACCGTATGAAATATCTTGATGAAAATTTAAAGCAATGTGTATTAGGTCTAGGCCGTGTATCTTTTTTAAGAATTATTGCTCCCCTTCCTTAATTTTGGAGTTATATCTCTTTGATATTTTCAAGGCTGTTCATGTGCAAGCCATAAATAGGTAGCCATATGGACTATCTTGATAGCCATGTGTATTAGGTTGAAACAGAATGTCTTATAAAAGAATAATTATTTTTGGAGTTGCATCCTTAAGATTAGTTTTCAAAAGCCATTCTTGTGAGAATTCTAACAGTTGGAATATCTTGATGAAACTCTATAGCAATTGAGACGAGGTTAAACATCGTGTGTCATATTGGAATGGTTGCTCAATAATTCTGCCCAAGATACTGACAAGGGCTGAACCTCTGTCAGAAACGGGCGTATATTGCCCCGCTTGCGGTGATCTTATTATTGTTTGGCAGGCGATTACATTGAAAATAGAGGAAAAGAAAACAGATATCACTCCTGAAGTGAGATAACAACGTAATATTAACAAACTAAGAGCTATATTCGGCTGTAAAATTATAAAATATTTACCAAGTGTTCAGTTCATTTGAAAAGAGCAGATTATACAATATCGAACTGGTTCGACCTATAAAATGGATGATGAGTATGCACGAACACCGGCTTCCTTCAACCCCGTAATAAACATTGTCGCTTCCGTATTGATAATACAAACAGATCAGGCTAAATTAAGATGCATCGTTTCTGCTAAGGAAGGTATGAATAACATTTTCAGACGTATCTATGCGGACGAATTGTTTTTAAACGATTTGAATTTGCATCGCAGACAGATAGAAATTACCCGCGTAAAGCTAAGCTGAAGATAATAGCTCTTGATTGGACACTACAACTTAGCTTATATGCCAATATGTTTCATATGTGTACAATTTGTTTCAATATAATGTTTGCCTCTTGATAAATGATATGGAAAGTTAGCTATTACTCTTGGCGAAGACGTTCAACTAAGAAATGGTTTAAGCACGCTTAAATTTCAACGGTATGTTTGACAGCTTGCAAATTAAAAAGCATTCTTTTAAGCCATTTTAACGATGTTCGAATTCTTGTTACGACATTTTCCCACAGACACTGTCTGAATCTATGCTGTTCAAATATCAACATAGTAACCTTTTATTGTGAACTACGATTCTGGTCTGCCGCATTAATCATCTACATTGTTGTATGTATGTTTACAGTGCTCTAACAGGGACGTAGCTAGGGGTATTTACACAGTACGCACAATCATGTTTCATACTCACTGAGGGCAATAATAGGGTGTTAAGCTGCTAAGATATTTCAAACTTTCGTGTCTGTAGTTAGTTAGTATTAAAATTATGCCCAATTAACAATATTGCTGCATGAAAATACGCAGGCGTGTGTTGAAATTTTGTCAATTTGACAAAATTTCAATACGCACCTGCGTATTTGCGTATCGGTAGCTACGCCTTTGTCTAAAATGGAAGACAAATTGTGTGCTCATGACAGCAGCTTAATCTGTATTCTGTATATTGTGTCTTCCTAACCTACTGCATAGGAGAGCCATTCTAAAAGCATGTACAATTGTCACTAAAACTCTTAGGTACAATACATCTTAGCGTTCTAAAAGTTCTATTTCCTATCATATATATATCAGAACATATTTACTGTTTATAAGTATCTCACAATTATTTACAGTTTAAATAGACGTACTGTTCCTTACCCTTGTGTCTTTACAAAATTATGGATTTCTGTAAGACTGACATTCTCACCGCCTTCTTGTGTTCATTTTACTAAGTTCTTGATATCTCAAGCTCTATAGGGCATATGTTGATCTTCTGCACTGATATTCTTATATTGAAATTCTATTTCGGATCTTCTTTTTTTCCTTTATCGGTATGTTTGTCTACAGTCAGGTATGAGCAATCCAAAAGAACTCGAACTTGAGAGTCTATACTTAACGAATTTAGGTCCATTTTAACAGCCTCCGTTAAGTCATGACATATATCACCTAATATTTGTCTTATGTATAAGTAATAGTGGTCGGCCGATTAATCGAGCATTGCTCGTTTTTGGACTTCCGAGTTGATGATCTGTACTTTTTTCCGTACTCGATTACTCGGTTCCGGCTTTTAACAGTATATGGACGTTGCGGTTAGTTTTGATCGATTCGTTTTATTACTGCAACCGCATGTGTTTACATTTCCGGAATGGCTGAAAAGAGCGAGCTACTTGATTTCCCAGGCGGAAATGCCGCTCTGTCGTGTGGAAGCACTTTGGCTTCATGAGAAAAAGCAATGGCCCGATCTCTAAAGCTACCCTGGACATGAGTAGGGCCGTTTGCCGCCACTGCTCAAAGTCGTATGCATTCAATGGTAGGTAAATCGTCATAAATAATCCTGAAAAATTGTCGTCGTCGCCGTTGAATAAAATATTATTTCTGTTTAAAATAATTGTGAGTACCTTTATAACCACCCCATTAAGGTAATTTTATCAAGCACCCACATTCAGCAATTTAGCTGCTATACTCAGGAAAATGAGTTCTATTGTTTTAGATATTAAGTCTGATTTAAGGGAACTAAAATGATAGCCAAGGCTAAAATAGATTCATTAAATATTTATTGATAACAAACATGATACAAACAAGAAACAGAACATATACTAGAGTAGCTGACTAATTATTCAGTCCACCACAAATTTTTCATTTGATCGATTAATGATCGATCATTGGTCACTTACATTTTCAAATGATCGATTATGAAAATTTAACCGATTCCGACCACTAATAAGTAATAGTTGTATTGTTGACTTTGCGAGAATTGGAGGCCACACAGACAGACTCGGTGACAGCAGGTGCATGTTTTGGATTCGTTCCCTTGGTTTCCTTGGAATCATACTTTATTTATAAAAAGTGGACGAAACACAAGACCTTGCTAGTACTACGAGAGAAGGCTAACACAACAATTTGTCTGACCCTTTTGAAGAAAGAAATGGGAAATTGAAAATTATCGGGTTAACCCATACACATTAACTCAGTTCTCGCGAAAAATGGACTTGACTACCTTCTTGTTGTAACCTTGTAATTTCAATACTGATTTGATTGACAAGAACCATTTAGCGGAACGTAGCAGTTATATTACATGTAACAGCACGTTCAGCAGCTGCTTCAATAGCATTTACATTGTACCAGATAAGGTGATTATTTACAGAACATTACTTGCCATTATAATCCATTCGGGTTTGGTTGCATCTATAATGCAACTAAGTCACGTTATACACAGAATCAGCAATACAGTGGCGGCTGCTCATCGATGCAATGAACTGATAGAGCAGTATCAGGTCATGATTGCAGTAAATAAACCAACATCAACTTTTTAAAAAATGACCATAAATAAGCTTGAAGTTTGTTTGATTTGATTGCTAACGAACAGTTACATCACAAATATCTATAAAGTTGAAAGGGCTGATTTTGTTACGAGCAATACCTACCAAACCGACTTATCATACAAGACTAGCTTTAAATTTAATAATTGCAAAAATGGGATTTGCATGCTAGATTCAGGAGATAAAATAAATGTTATTATCTCACTTTTTTCAAACTAAGTGAATCACACAATAATATTCACCAGCTTTATGGTAATAAGCAGTTTATACTTCCATCAGACTGTTTTTTAAGTATTGTGATAGAATGTGCTATATTTCTATGTCAGCGTTTCTATTGCCTTTCTTATTCTGGCCAGTATATATTGTTCTAGTGTAAGGTGGCTCTACCACTATACTTTAATTTGATTTGATCAATATTGATAATAAATGGTGCATCATCAAACTGGCATAGGGTAATGGGCGTGTGTTCGAGAATTGATGTGTTCACAGAAACAAAACAAAATTAGTCACCATCAAACACAACAAGTTAAAGTCCCAGCATCCATCTCGAAAGAAAATTGATAATTAGGCCTAAATATTGACATACCTTCCGTGATGGTGTCTATTAGAACAGGTCTATTCAAGTAACTGTTCTCGTGGATTTCGTATGTCAGGTATATAGGCAACGTATGACTAAATATCAGATAAATCATAGTGACATGAAGATAATATCTGAAGAATAGCTGTGGTTTCGTCCAATTAATTACTAAAGCTCCGATATGTATAACATTAAGAGTTATTTTTAGGAACGGATTTTTCATGAAAGTGTCAGATACCATGATAAATGTATTTTTACATCTATTATAAGAAATCTTGGTTGAGCGTTTAATTTGAGACTATAATAGAATTGCTGCATCTTTCAAATCTAAAGTACAATTCAGGTTACTCTGGTGCATCGCAGATTGTTTTCCTACATATTTAGTAGCTTCAGTAAATAAACAAATACAAAAATAGTTTATCAGACACGACATGAATTTAATTTAAACATATAAACAAGTCACAAACCAACAACATTATTTTATCTTTAAGCCTGTGTTATATAAACAAGCAATGTGTTCATTCACTATAAACTATAATGACGTTTATATGCAAGCAATATTTTTGTTTGTAAGTCTGCAGGCTTTGGTCATGGTGAAGCCAGTGACAACCTCAAACCTCAAAAATAGTGGACACAAAACGATACTTACGTACTATCATTAAGAAGAAAGAGAAAGAATATATATTGTATACATGTAAGACAAGCAATACCATTCTTTAAGATAACTTTGATGTTAATAGTATACATGTTAAAAATAGGCGTATTCTAATATCTTTTTATCATATGACGTCGCTTTATTCAGTGGATAACTCGGATATAAATATCAGATGACCACACGTTAAATAACATAAGATAGATGTGACGTCATTGTCAACAACCGTGTCAACACTGCATTTTCTCATTGAAATAATTTTCATTTTGAAGGCGATAAAGTGATATGATAAACAGAATCTTACACTTATGGTCATTTCATATGAAGCCTCATTGCATAAATTCCATATGAAATAACCACTCGTTTAAGATTCTCTGTATCTCTAGATGAAAGGTGTTTTGGAGCTGCGTAAGAATAAGTGTGAGGTTACATATATAAATTAAAAATAGTTAAGGCCGCTGGTTAATTAGATTAAACATATTTTATTTTAACAAGATTTAGATATGTATTTACCACAATACTAATAAGAATGAGAACAGAAGCTACACGCTTTTTAGCTCACCTGAGCCAGAGGCTCCTGGGGAGCTTATAGTATGGGCAGACTCCGTCTTGTCCGTCGTCCGTCCGTCCGTCTATCCGTCCGTCCACCCACAATTTCAAACGACTTCTCCTCTTAAACCACTAAGCCAATTGTAACCTAATTTCATATGTAGCCTCCAGAGGAAGGGGGAACGTTAAATTGTTCAAACGGTCCTGGTCACAAGACCAACATGGCCGCCACGCCCATATACGGTAAAAACCTTTAAAAAATTTCTACTCCAGAACCAATAGGCCGATGGTCTTGAAACTCGGTATGTAGCATCGAGTACGCGAGTACTACCAAGACTGTTCAATTTATGACCTTGGGTTGACCTTGAACTTTATAAGGCAAGGTCAAGTTTTGCTTTCTTGGGCTTTTATATGGGAAAATACTAGAACATAATATTTCATGGAATGTATTGAAGATTTTGGCCTAAAATAGATATATACAGTCATCTCCAGTGAAGCATATAGTATAGGTAGGCTCCGTCGTCCGTCGTTGTCCGTCCGTCCGTCCGTCCGTCTAGCCGTCCGTCCGTCCACAATTTCAAACGACTTCTCCGCTGAAACCACTGGGCCAATTGTAATCAAATTTCATATGTAGCCTCCAGAGGCAGGGGGAACGTAAAATTGTTCAAACGGTCCTGGTCACATGACCAACATGGCCGCCACGCCCATATATGATAAAAACCTTTAAAATCTTCTTCTCGCGAACCAATAAGCCGATGGTCTTGAAACTTGGTATGTAGCATCGGGTACGCAAGTTCTACCAAGACTGTTCAAATTATGACATTGGGTTGACCTTGACCTTCTTACGGCAATGTCAAGTTTGCTTTCTGGGGCTTTTATATTGGAAAATGCTGGAACATAAGATTTCATGGAATGTATTGAAGATTTTGGCCTAAAAATTGATATATACATTCATCTTAATGAGTACATGAAGATTTATGAGTACAAGAGGTCAAGGTCATTCTTTCAAAACTCTCATATTTTCACAATACCAAACAATCTCCTCAAAAGCCACTGGGCCAATTTAAACCAAATTTCATATAGAGCCTCCAGAAGTTGAGGGAACGAAAATTTGTTCAAATAGTCTAGGTCACATGATCATAGTGGCTGCCATCTCATTTTAGGTAGAGAGATTTAAAAATTTTCTTCGTCAGAACCAATTAACCGATGGCCTTGAACCTTGGTTTGTAGCATTGAGTACTCGGGTACTATCAAGATTATTCAGATTATGACCTTGGGTTGACCTTGACCTTTTTTACCGCAAGGTCAAATATCGGAGAATGCTACAACATAAGATTTCATGAAAAGTTTTGAAGATTTAGGCCTTAAAATTAATATATACATTTATCTTAATGAGTACATGAAGATTTGTGAGTACAAGAGGTCAAAGTCATTCTTTGACATTTGACCCTGAACTCGCATATTTTGACGATTTCAAACAATTTCCTCAAAAACCACTAGCCAATTGTAACCAAATTTTATAAAGAGCCTCCAGGGGTTGAGGGAACAAAAATTTGTTCAAACGGGCTAGGTAACATGACCAACATGGCCGCCACGCCCATATATGGTAAAAAGCTTTAAAAATCTTCTTCTGCAGAACCAATTGACCGATGGCTTTGAAAATTGGTATGTAACATCGGTTACTCGAGTACTATCAAGATTATTCAAACTATGACCTTGGGTTGACCTTTTTATAGCTCAACTGAGCCAGCGGCTCCGAGGGAGCTTATAGGATGGTAAGGCTCCGTCGTCCGTCCGTCCGTCAACATTTTCAAAAGACTTCTCCACTGAAACAGCTGGGCCGATTGTAACCGAATTTCATATAGAGCCTTAAGGGGGCGGGTTAAACCTGAAAAAATCTTCTTCTCCAGAACCAATAGACCGATTGCCTTGATACTTGGTTTGTAGCATTGAGTACGCGAGTTCTACCCAGACTGTCCAAATTATGACATTGGGTTGACCTTGACCTTTTTTACGGTAAGGTCAAATTTGCTTCCTTGTGCTTTTATATGGCAAAATGCTAGAACATGAGGTATCTTGGAAATTGTTGAAGATTTGGGACTAAACATTGGTATCTACAGTCATCTGAATGAGTTACTGAAGAATTATGAGTACACGAGGTCAAGGTCATTCTTTGACCTATGACCCAGAACTCTCATATTTGAGAATGTCAAACAATCTCCTCAAAAACCACCATGCCTATTGTAACGTAATTTCATACAGAGCGTCCAGGGGTTGATGGAATGTATATTTGTTCAAATGGTCCTAGTCACATGACCAACATGGCCGCCGAGCCCATATATTGTAAAAACCTTTGAAAATCTTATTCTCCAGAACCAGTTGACCGATGGCCTTGAAATTTTGTATGTAGCCGTGGTTACTCGAGTACTATCAAGATTGTTCTGAATGATGACCTATGGTTGACCTTAACCATTTTACAGCGAGGTCATATATGGGAAAATGCTAGAACATAAGACTTCATGGAAAGTTTTGAAGATTTAGGTCTACAAATTGGTATATACATTAATCTTAATGAGTACATGACGATTTATGAGTACAAGAGGTTTAAGTCATTCTTTGACTTTTGACCCAGAATTCTCTCATTTTGAAAATGTCAAACAATCTCCTCAAAAGAAATTGGGTCATTTCATATAGAGCCTCCAGGGGTTAAGAGAATGAAAATTTGTTGAAACGTCCAGGTCACATGACCAACATGGCCTCCACGCCCATATAGGGTAAAAACCTTAAGAAATCTTTTTCTCCAGAACCAATTGACTGATGGCTTTGAAACTTGGTATGTAACCTTGGGTACTCCAGTACTATCAAGATTGTTCAAATAATGAACTTTGGTTGACCTTGACCTTTTTTTACATTACACTTTACATTAAATCTATTCAGTGTACACACTGTTTTATTTGAGTTTACTAATATGTTCCAATATGAAGGGATTTTTTTAAATGATATTCCACAAAAGTTCCTTTTAAACCAAAGGTAGCTTTTAATGCCTCAAACGGATATACATTTCCTTGCTCGTCATAGAGATCAGAAATGTAATTAAATCCTCTTTTAAACCCAACCCATATGCAAAAGTTATACCCATTTAACCAATTTTTTATTATACCAGAGAGGAGAGTCAAGGACAATATGCACAGTTTCAATTTCTATAACATTACAAAAATCATGCCAGTTTTTGTAAAAAATCTTTCCAAAAAGGATTATCTATATTCCTTGTTATTGTATTTACATACCCCTGCCCAGTGAAAATAAATTGTGAAAATTGATTTTATATAAAGTATACCACGAAATTTTATCTGAATTTTTAACTATTCGTCCTAACCACTATGGCCTTTAACTTGGTATATAGCATTGGGTACTCGAGTTCTATCAAGCGTGTTCGAATTTCGACCTTGGGTTGACTTTGACCTTTTTTACGGCAAGGTCAAATATGGGAAAATGCTAAAACATAAGATTTCATGGAAAGTTTTCAAGGTTTGGGCCTAAAATGGTATATACATTCATCTCAATGAGAACATGAAGATTTGTGAGTATAAGAGGTCAAGGTCATTCTTTGACCTATGATCCCGAACTCTCATATTTTTACAATTTCAACACTCACATGAAAAGCCACTGGGCCAGTTGAAATCAAATTTTATATGGAGCCTCCAAGGGTTGAGGGAATAAAAATTTGTTAAAACGGTCCAAGTCACATGACCAACATGGCTGCCATGCCCATCTAGGGTAAAAACCTTTTAAAAATCTTCTTCTCCAAAACCAATAGACCAATGGCCTTGAAACTTGGTAGGAAGCATTGGGTACTCGAGTACTGTCAAGATTGTTCAAATGATGACATTGGGTTGACCCTGACCATTTAACGGCAAGGTCAACTATGGGAAAATGCTAGATCATAAGATTTCATGGAACGTTTTGAAGATGAAGGCCTTAAAATTGATATATACATTCATTTCAATGAGAACATGAAGATTTATGAGTACAAGAGGACAAGGTCATTCTTTGACCTTTGACCCAGAACCCTCATATTTTGAAAATGTCAAAAAATCTCCTCAGAAGCCACTGGGCCAATGGTAACTAGATTTCATAAAGAGCCTCCGGGGGCTGAGGGAACAATTTCTTTTCATCTGGTCCAGGTCACATGACCAACATGGCTGCTATTCCCAATTATGGTAAAATCCTTTAAAAATCTTCTCCAGAACCAACTGACTGATGGCCTTGAAACTTGGTATGTAGTATTGGGTACTCTAATAATACCAAGATGATTTAAATGAATGACCTTGGGTTGACCTTGAGCCTTTTACGGCATGATCAAATATGAGAAAATGCTAGAACACAAGATTTCATGGAAAGTTGTGAAAATTTTGTCTCAGGTGGTTCAAATGATGACCTTGGGTTGACTTTGACAATTTTTTGCATGGTCAAATTTGCTTTCTGATGCTTTTTATGGGAAAATGGTTATTATAAGAGTTCATGGAACTGGTAGAAAATTTTGGTACAGGAGTTAATAAATACAGTCTAATGAATGAGTAGTAGACTTTTTTAGCAATAGAGTTCAAGGTCATTTTTTGAGCTTTAACCAATGTCCGTCATATTTTGACACTTTAAACTATCAGGTTTATTCAAATGATGATCCTAGTTTGACCTTTGACCTTTTTTACTCAGGTGAGCGATTCAGGGCCTTTTGATTTTAGTTCTTTTCCTTCTCTACTGTTTTAAGGTACTGTCGGCTCTGAGGCGGAAACTTTTGATACAGATTCTGTTTGTTGTTATTTTATAATTCAGGTCACCTGTAGCTGCACTCTGTACTTTCTATTCTGTTTATGGTTCAAACTAGGGAATAGGTTAAATATACGGTATATTTGTGTGCTTCCTGATTTTTGTATGTCTTTGGACGTTTTCCTGGGACGGTGTCAAATACATTTAGGTATATGAGTTTTTTTGTTTTTTTTTGTTTTTTATTCAACCTCATCATCATCGTTTAGTTATCATTTGCTCATTTTCTTCTACTTCTTCTTCTTCTTCTTCTTCTTCTCTCAGTATCTTGAGTTGGTTGTATTTTCCTGGGTGCAATCATTTGCTTGTTGGCCGTGCACTAGTACTTTATGCAATGTTTGTTCGATATGCTAAAAAAATTCAATAACTCTATATGATAAGTGAGTAAATTTTCATTTTTGGCAGACGTATACACTGAATAACGTTTATGAAAAAAAGAGGAACAGATAAAAAGCACCATTCCTCTAGTGAGATTACAAGGTAACATAAAAACAGCTATAATCGGCTATAAAGGTATCAAATATTTACTTCGCGAGAAGTGCAGGTTAAACAATATCGAACTGGTTTGACCTATAAAATGAAGTTATTTGTCAATATGGTGAGTATGCACGAAGCCGTGGTTTCCTTCAATCCCGTAATAAATATTATCGCTTCCGCATTGATAAAACAAACGGATCGTCTGAAAAATATAAGGCTAAATTAAGATGCATCGTTACTGCTAACCAAGGTATGTAAAACATTTCCAGACGTATTTATGTGGACGATTGCTTGTAAACGATTTGAATTTGCATCGCAGACAGACAAAAATTACACACTTTAAACTAAGCTGATGATAATGGTTCATGATTAGACACTGCACTTTAGCTTATATGGCCAATTTGTTTGCCTATTTGTACCATTTGTTTTATATTTATCTTTGCTTGTTGATAAATGATATGGAAAAAAAGGTTCTTCAACATAGTTATATTATGCTTGACGAGGATTTTGTTGATAAGAATCCGTACAATTTCAACGGTTCATAGCCTTTTTACCTCGGATAACTTGCAAACAATAAAACAGTTTTAACAACATAAATGCGAAATAGAGAGATACTTATCCTATTCTCTCACAGCTGTGACAACACTGTGAAAACGTTCATTTACGTCAGAGCTTTCATTACTTGCCTTTAGAAGCCTCAGATGTTATAAATGATGTATCGTTTTTGTTTGGCAATAAGGCACCTTTCCTCATCTACAATGACTCTAAATAGCAAACTTAACTTTATTATAAGATGGGTTTTACTTCCAAAACAATCCCAAAATCTAGTTCCGTCTTTCAGAAGAATCTATGATTTTTATATTGTTTAAGAAGGGGTCAAACGTCTTAAGCTTATAACCGACGAAATACGACAAGATCAATGTCTGAGGTTATGCTGTTCACATATCAACTTACTATATTTATGTCGTGTACCAGCTCAGACATCTCGCTTTACAATTCTTGCTTGTAGAAGCAACTGTTTTAACTTTATCTTCAGTGTCCTTCAACAGAAGACATATTGTTTTGCTGACCATGGCAGTTAAGTTATAAGTAATAATTTGGTAACTTAGGAAGCACTCTTGAGGACACAGATAGACTCAGTGCCGGGAGGTGCGTGTTATGGATTCGTTCCTTTGAGCCTCCTGAGGAACACCGTTATGAGAAGTGGACAAAACAAATGTTGCAATTACTAAGAGCGAAGGCTAACACAACTATTTGTGTGATTCTCATTCAAGATGATGTTATTGTCAAGATATTGTTTTTTCGGCACTCTCACCAAGCAGGTCCAAATAAGTTCATTGCTAATCACAAGACTTAGCTGCCTCATAAAAAACATTAAAATAAAATAGTTATCGTTTCTTGTTTATAAACAAACTTGTTTTCAGTTGGATTTTTATATGCCAGGATCAGAAGACTTTGTAATTTGTTTGATTTTTTTTATATTTTACGAAACAAAAGCATTGCTGATCGGTCATTTTTTCCCGAGTTATCTTCCTTTTATTAAATAGAAAACCATTTATCCAGCCCTATAACGACACAGTTCATGTATTTTTTTCATAAAGGTTTTCATGTGGTGCGTCTTATCACAGTATTACCATGAACTAAAATGTTTTCCTCTTGTATTTGAGTAACATTTGAGTATTTAGTAGATAAGCCTGTTTCTGAATGGAAAGCCTGTTTACGTGTTCTTGAAACCCAGCTGTGGCCGTCTTGTCTTTGTTTTTCTACCATTTTTGAGGAGGAGGCGCATCTTTTGTGACTTCCTGTTTGGTTTCCTGGAGGATGGAGCTCTTTTAAGATGAGATCTATAGAAGCAAATTCTTTCCTATAATTAAGTGAGGTAAAATGAAAATGGTAGAGTCGCTTTGCCAAAAATTGTACACATTCATCATTAGACTCCACAAGAACAAAATGTATTCGTAGCATATTTTCTTTGATACAGAGGTGTGCAATCACATGTAAATAGGGATTCTCTCGATTCAGAATTAACTTTTATGGTAAATGGATACACTTTCAGGGGAAGCAACTTTGCCGTTTTTATTTTGCCTCCCTTCTCATGAGAGTTCAAATCTTATGAAGGAAAATTGTTCCCCCGTGAGTTAAGGGTTGATCCCATCGTGAACGCATAAATTTAAATCAACAAAAAATGATGGCAGCTCTCTGTTTTCACACTTTGATATTTAACTTTGACATTCAGTTTACGGAGAAATACCCATGCGATTTCTAAAGCTTTCTTTTTATAATGATTTCATTATTATAATTTTTTCTCAGCAGAAAAGATTTTTATATCTACTCGACTTCATTTGCATATTAGCATCTCCCCTTTGTCGGCCCATTAGCCTTTTCCTCATATTCGATGGTAATCCAAGTAATTTGGAAATTAAATTTGCAAAATGAGGCAGCGACATGTTCTGCTTAACGATCTGAACAACAATAATATGCAAAGTTTACATGCGAGTTGTACTTAAAGAACCAACTGCTCGATTAACGGGACGTCTCTTAATAGGAACAAAAAGGTAACAGCGCAGCTTTATTGTAATTTATTTGTAATCAAAATAAATACTTCCTGTACAAACGAGTCCTGGAAAACGGGCGACGGTAAACAGTGTACGAAATGTTATAAACACCAGAGTTTAAAAATCAAACAGACATTACTCATGAACGTTGGTTCTTAGTAAAAAAAAAAGGAGGCAATGATCAGAAACTATGCAATCGGGCCCGGATGTTATAAAACTTGAGTACATTCTCAAACTCAAAATAAAGCACACTGATTGGCTGCTTCCGAGCACATGCTCGGAAGCAGCCAATCTGGTCGCTTTATTTTGAGTTTGAGATTACACTCAAGTTTTATAACCTCGGACCCAGATCCCATATTCCGTCCTCAAAACCTTTCAAAACCAAAAGGGAAAGAAGTATTCATAAACTGACAACAGTTCACGAAAGACAAGCACGATTAACCGAATGAACAGCTCTATCCAAAACTGGTGGTCATTCAGCTACCCCAACTGAAAATCCCACTCACACAACGGTTTAACGAAAGCACCGACATGGAAAAACCAGAACAAATAAAAGTAACATTAATTTTACGTATTTTCTGTTTTAAAATACAACCAAAAAAAAGAGAGAGCAAAGGTTGCAGCTATACTAGTGACCATATACACAGTTCCGAGCCACATCCAGAATGTCACTCAAAATCACTTGAAAGCGTATACCTAGCCAATGCAACGACAACTTAGCACGTGACATAGTCTCACAAGAAATTTGCACGTGGTCAATATCCCACATAAGTCCGTGATTTTACCTTACAGTTAATGGAGGGATGTATACCTGTTTAAAGAAAATAAATTAACACCACTTTTAATAAACTTACCCTGCCTTGCAAGAACAACACACATCGCAAATGCATGATGCGCTAGCTTCCATGTGTAGGTCATGAGGAGGCTGATTCTTCGCCATAGATCGCCAACATTTAGCAGACACTTGCATTCGTCATTTGTTTTTCTTTGTGTAAAGCTTGTGAGACGTAGTAACAGTAACTAAGTAGGCGGAGCTTAGCGGCTATTCTGTATTGCTAGAATACTACAGACGAGCGGAGATAAGAACAAGTAAGATATAAGATTCATAACCGAAAAACCGCTTTGGAACGGTTTCAAATAGATTGCTGGGAGTTTAAACTAGTTTTACTGTATTTAAACCCTCGCCCTCGGCTTCTGCAATGGTACGAAACATTTTTAGTTGTTTTTTATGGTCCGGTGAAGGTTCCCTAACCCATCAACGAATCATTATAGGCAAAAAATCACGGATACAAACTATGATGAATCAAAGATGTGGACTGGACAGAAACATCGTATTTTGTATCTAACCCTGCCGATCGTGTCAGGTATGGTTTTGTTATATGTGTTATTTAATGTAAAGTATGTTGCTACTTCGAGCATACCAGAAACATGATTGTCATGTAGCTATTTTCACCCACTCACATTAACTACATGTTACAGCAAATGCAGTGAGTGCTTGACATGTAACTATAGTAACTTCTCCGTCAATATTTGAGCCGCGACACGAGCAAACCAACAAAGTGGTTGTGTGCTCAGCGCAGACTCAGGTCAGGCTGGGCGTGCGCCCAATCCGCTCAGACGCTTCGCTAAGCACTTAAAGGATAGCTAAGGGTCGAAAGTACATGTACCCCCATGCGAACAGCGAAGAATTGATCACAACCCCTTTGTTGGATTTCTCGTGTTCCAGCTCATTTTTGAAATGGAATGTAAGAAGAAATAGACAGGTCGAACATTATTATCTTAGTCTATATTCTGCGAATCACGCTTCCAACACTAAGTCAATCTTTAGTTTAAACATATTTATTTCGCTTTTCCATTGACATACATATATACATACATGTACAAATAACATATCAGTACAAGCTATGGGATTAAAACGGAAGCTGTGTGCTTATAGAGTTCTTCTCCTTATTATGAAACATTTGGACAAATTATGGCGGATCTCTAAATGTTATAGAATATAGGTTACAATGGTAAACCACAATTAAAACATCATATAGTGTTTGAAAGAAGAAATAACAAACAAGGCCTAGTTGCTGAGAAAAATAGCACGTATGATAACCTCTTTGCCACAACATATAACAAAGAAAAGAAAAAAAGCAATGCAATTCCAAAAAAATAATACGAGAAAATGGGTGTCAGTAAAAAATTTCGACCGAGAAAGGTAGCGACCTATCATTAGAAGAGGGTTCTAGGCCAATAAGAAATAATTCTTAGCATATACAAATACTAAACAGGATTGAGAGAGCGGGAACGGGTCTCAGCAGCAGTCATAGCATTTACGCAGAACATTACGTGGGGTGATCATTAAGTAATGGAAACACCTTTGTAGATAAGTTGATTTTATACAGAAATAGTTATCCTTCATGTAACACCAAAGAGTGTCTTTTAAGCTTTCGAATCCATGTTTGAGATAAAAAAATTTAAAGTGTTACCATAGCAGCACATGACGTCACGTTCACGCCGGGTACCACGTGTGATTTTTTTCGACGTCATTTTGGTAAGGAGGTGTTTTTATTATGCTCATTCTGTACGATATGTAAAGAGATATTGAAAATTTTGGAACACCTTCCGTCATAGTTAGGTTTGGGCTTTAGAGACACACATATAATGATTGTAAATGAAAATGTTCTGAAGTCTAGCATGAATTAAAGCTAAAGCAGGGGTTGAAATAATTGATTTTTAGGGAATCCAACATTTTATTCCATAATTTCCAGTATTATGCTAAAAAAATTGATCGGTTATCTAGCACAGGATAATTTTGGTCCTTTCTGCTATACAATTATCCCAGGACTCTGCTTGTTGAAATACAATGACGTCACAATTCTGGTCCCTATGGCTTAAAATCGGCAAAAAACGTCAAATTTTGCTCAATCAAAAGTCTTTCACGGTCTGTATTTCTGCCATGTTTGAGTGCAAGGTATGAATACTTACATATTTCTTTAAGTATCTGAGACTTGCATCAGGCCATTACACAATCACAAACATTTATCCATTCTTTGTTACTTATCAGCAGTAAATATACATGAAAATATGCAAAAAATTAGAGACTAAACCCTTAGAAGTTTAAGGCATCGTTGCCATGGCAACGATATTCTTAGAAAGTACTGCAGAACTTAATTATATGTCATATGCTTGCTTCTTAGGTTTTATATATATGGAGTACTGTTTTTATACTTAGCTAATGAAATAAATGCTAGTTTCCATTATTTAATGATCACCCCTCGTATTTGCTTTAGTTTGCCTGCATAATAGGAGTGTTGTGCGTTTAGAAGCGTTTTGTTGCTATAATATATTTTTTTCAAATATTAAACTGTTAGTTTCATAAGTCAATGACAGGTCGCCGTACAAAAATAGATTAAGAGAAGGATGCTGATATGGAGACACTGCGTTTATTAATTCGCTGCATTTGATAAGATGTGCAATGAAAGAAAAGTATTGGGCATTCTCAACAGTTCCACAATGACAAAGAGGAGAATCTGATATATTTTTAACAAAGAGATAAAAATTTAGCGAACTACAGTTTGTTCGTAGGCGGGTTGATAATATTTGTCTTTTTCCACAACCTACATAATTATGTTTGGGAACGGATTTTTTATCTCTTTGAAGAAAGCATTTAAAAGAGCTTACAGATTCACATTGCTTTGCGTCAACAGGTACATTATTCCATGCTCTGACACTCGACGGTAAACAAAAATTAAAATACTGGTCAATTCTAGCATCAATAGTTTGTAAGTCATTTGAATTTCGAAGTCAACCTTTAGAAAATGAACCTACCTACCTACTGATCGATCGATCTATTCTTGCTATTCCTCGATTTCCTTTCGTTGACTGGGTGGTGCTTATTTCAAACCTTACCTTCGACGAGTATATTTTCTGAAAAGGTATAATTCGGTTATGATTTTATGGTCAGTCGGGTAGAACAAAGCTCACCTTTACAAACGGCATGCACTAAAATGATCGGATATTGCATAACAATCTTCTTTTCACTTATACATATATCATCTAAAAAAACGCAGTGACGACGTCGATGCAACATTATGAAATCGGAACAGCCTTGTATAAACGTCAATAAAGCGTCATAATGTTGCATCGACGTTCTTCCGAAGTTGTTTCGACGTAGTGTGTCGGTAATAACTGTCTCATCATTTGTGATGACCGATAGCGTTTACTAGGCATTTGTTAATCTCACAATTATGCATAACAGCTCATGCGTATGCTACTTTACCGATTTTTCATGTGGACTGCTCGAATTTGACATTGAATGGCAAGCCTCTAACAGCTCCGCCATGTCAACGAAAGGAAATTGAGGAACACGAAATGTACCAAGCACAACTTCTAACCCACTACTTACATTTTCTTGCACTTTTGCATTAGTAGATTGTATCTGGAGGACCTGTCGTAGTGTAGTGGATAACGCGCTGACCTTCTAATCCAGGTGTAGCAATTTCGATTCCCCGCTTCTCCGGTCCACAGACGAACAGGTTTGGGAACATCTTTTCTGAACAGCAGAAGTTGTTGTAAAAAACCGATTTTCAAAATTCAGTAGTTGTGAAGTTTTCAATATTATGACAGAATCCTGCGAGTTGTGCATCAAAATGAAGGTTTATTTTTCATTCAGAAGTACAGTTAGTCATCTTCTACATTTTTAAAGCAGTAATATGATAGTATAACCATACGCTGACGGCATTCGGAAAATGGTTCTGCCTGAATCATGAAAACAGCTTAAATATTGCAATTTTGGAAAGGGTTACTAGTAATTGGAAGTTTTCATGATTTCTTGGTAATATTTTTGTTAAAAAGTTACTTGATTTATTTCAAGAATGGTTTCCGTCCGGGCTAATTAAAGATGGCAACATATACAGTCGTATACAATGGACTGTTGCTTTGGCAAACGTGGGGATGAAATTGAGGGGTCGGTTAAAAGTTTTTCTTACCTATAAGACAGAGTTTGTTCTATTTTTAGCGGTGCTGGAAAATTGTGTCTTGCCCATGGGCTGGGACAGCTAACACGAGCTTGAATTCTGTGTATCTCTACTCGCTCAATGAAATGCTATCAGCCCGGCTCGGCGATTCTATACTTTATGCATTATTTTTTGAAGCAATGAATTTTCTAAAAGAAACTCATTCTTTATAAGTCCACCATTATCTGTTTCTATGTCTTAAAATCGAAAAATAAAATCCGAAGTAGTCAGTGTTTCAAACAAGCACTGTCGAGAGTGCTGCCATTTTGAAAACGTTACCAACTGACGTTTGAAATAACGCCGACGTTACGTCACAATACTACTTACGCTTGTATACGTTCGCATTGAATAATAGTTCCCCGTTCAATATTTGAAATACTTATTATCGTAGGTAAGAAAAATAATTAATCATTGGTCTCCGATGCGGATGGGGAAACCCCAACCCTCGGGCACAAGGGGTGTTTCGGAAACTCGGCAAGCCTCGTTCCCGACACACCCCATGTGCCCTCGGGTTGGGATTGCCTGTCCGCATCGCAGACCAATAATAGATTCTATTAGTCTACTATAATCTAGACCCAGAATTATAAACGTCCCTTAACATTAAGGCCACCATATCTTTAAGGCCAGAATTTTCGATTCCTTTTTTTTTTTGTTAGATCTATACTAGATTTAATACTAATTCTGAAAATATAAGCATGTGAACATATTTGGGATGTACTCAATATCAAAGATTGTTATATAGACTAAGGGAATTAATTTTACTACACCAATTCGTTTTGTTATCTTTCTTGGTTTCTATTGGCAAAGCCCAAGTACAGATGAAAATGACTTGTAAACAGCAGCATAAAATACCCCAATCTAAAGGCAAATATAGTATCTGTTGAGGGCGTAAATATAAATGACAGCAACGCATGTATGAACTGGAACGATTATTCAATCCGGTTTAACTATTTCCCTGCATGACATTAAACATTTATCATTTTAACTAAAAATGTAAGTTCATTCATTCCCATGACGCTATCTAGGTGCAGAGATCTAAAGATGAGGCAAGTAATTTAAATATAAGGGTGGATGGCTACACTTTCAGGCAATGCAACTCTGTTTTGTTTTCTTTTCTTTAATTTTTTTGTTTGTTTCTTGTCTCCCATTTATAAAGTCAAGTTTTAAAGCGAAGACCTTTCTCCCCGAAGAACAGATTCCAACATAGAGCAGTTACTGAAATACAACATTTTGAAATCGCTTGGTCTCCCAGATAAACAAATAGGAAACCACGAGAGTTGTTCCCCTTTTCAAAAATGTAGGAAAATCATAGAGGTGTGTCGATAAACCTTAAAATGTTAATAAGTGCAGCTGCATGATCCTACATTTGATAAGAAACGAAACGGTAGATATACCACATGTTTCACTCTTCTAGAATTTACTTTCGAGCAACGAACCCTAAAATCAAACGAACCCTAAAATCAAACTTGCCCATAACTATTGAATTGCATGAAATAATTTTTACAGACAGAATACGCCCCAGCCCCCCCCCCCCCCCCCCCCCTCACCTCGCCTTCACCCTACCTTCCAATACTTGTGACTAAAAAAGACATTCTTAAGACATGTTTGTATTGTTTCACCTTGTACATACCTATTGAACAAAATTCCGATATGTACGTCTTTTATTACATGCTGCGCAAAAAAAAAATCCTGTCATCTCTCTGTTAATTTATATTACAATAATTTGAAAGAGTTTCGCTAAAAAGCACAGTTACGTACATGGTGCATGATGGTACATGTATTCTTTCTTTTTTATGCGCAATACTAATTTGTCGTATGCAGCATTTTAGGGGAGGGCAAACTGTCTGTTATATCAATCCGTTGATATGCACGTTTCATTTATAAAATGTCTTGACTAGCTTCTACTCTGGTAATATACAATTATTGACTTCTGTTGAAGTAGACATGAAATGTTATGGAACAATTAACATCATAATGACCAGCGCGAAGCATAACTTCACAAACCATGCACCGTTTAGACGTAACGTCACCAAAGATGCGACATTAAGACGTGACGTCACAAACTATGCGACATGAAGTAGTATCTACCTCACGTGATCAGTCTCTTAACCAACGAACTAAGTTTTATTTATGGATTATATACGAGTAATATATGATATTGTTGGTCTTAGTCGTTTTGCTTGATTATTTTGTTAGTCTACTAGAGGAACCAAGTGTTTCTTTTAGAGTTGATTCGGATTCCGAGTGAGAAAAGAGTAAAAATTGAAATTGCCGGAGTTACTTCCCCTGAAAGTGTACCCATTGATGGTTGGTTGGTTGGTTGTTTTGGGTTTAACGGCCCTTTGAGATAGTATTTCAGTCTATATCGGGCAGTCTCCCAAAGAGAGGGAGAATAAAATTTCCTTTTAAAAGGAAGGCTTGTCCAGCTAAGCCAGTGAAATGTTCATCAGTTGTTTATTCAAGTAAACCCAGTTGTTAGTGCACTTTCTGTTGCTAATTTTTATTTAGCAAAATAAAATTTCTTAAAGTCTCAATAGTCCTATCAGCGGTAAAAACGCCTAAACTCAAATCATTGTAAAAAGCGGTTCAACCTTCACGTTTGGTAATAAATTGTGAGTTGGTGTGCATATATTGAGTCATATAACTGGCAAAAAGTAGAGAAAACAAGTTTTTGAAAAATAACAAAACGCTCCACAAGATACAATTTCCTGTTCTGGTTTCCCGTCTAGCCATGCTATATAAACATAGGCGAGATAGTGATTGGGACTCTACGCGTGTACATTGTATTTTTACCATTTCATGAAATCGAAAGTAGGTCATTTTAGTTGCCAAATAAAATGACCCAGATAAGTTTTCAAACCGATTTTAAGTGAAACTCAAGGATGTTTTATTTTTTTCAAGCTACATAATCACGGTCATTTACAATTACGAAACTGTAGAGAGAAGCTTGCAGCGATACCTCTTGATAAAAATTTTCATGCTGATAGAGCAATGGAGCCTTTAACTTCTTGAATGGTGGCATTATCTACAGGTGTGAGGTAAAAACAAGTGTAGACTTTATTTGAAAAAACAGATTGAGGAAATATGTAAAACACACACACGGGCCGTGTTACGCAATCGGTAGGGCACTTGACTCATAAGTCAGAGGCCCTGGGTTCGAAACCCGGTCTTAGAACTGGTTAACCGCTTAGGAGGTTTGAGCCTGTCCAGGAATAGTGTGGTTAGGTTAACTGACCGTCTCGAATTGACCATTGCTGTTTACCGTGGACGTTAAGCGACAAATCACACAAACACATACACACACACGTACGCACGCACGCACGCGCAGAGAGAGAGAGAGAGAAAGAAAGAGAGAGAGAGACTTTTCCAACGTTTAAGCCGTTAGGCATGTCTCAAGGAAAATTACTATATGGACCTATTTCAAGTCTGTTCTATATGGCTGCTAAGTCACATTTAGTTTGAATCAATATTTTAGGAAAGACTGTTTCAAACCTGTGTCTGTGGAATCTTGGCACATCTGAACTTGGCATCAAAAAAAAAGACAACAAATATATATTCACTGAACTATATTTTTGGTTTTAGTAGCATCAGTGACAGTGACTAGAAGGAAATTTTGACACTCTGAGAAGAAAATGCATGCTACTATTGTTTGAGATAATGACTTACTTGCTTTACAACATTTGGGAACAACAAAGCACGGAACCCATTGTGTTCATACTCCCATGAACTTCCGAAAAATGAAATTTATCTCTTACATTTATACTATGTTTTCACATCAATTTTGGTACTTATTTGTGAAGTTCTGGCTAATTTTCCGCCAAGGAAAGGACGAAGAATAGCTATTTACCAACGTGTTTGGTAATGACGTTCAACAGCCGTCACTATGACATGACGTATATCAAACGTTACGTCGGCCAATCAACTTATCGAATAATCCGTGACGTCGAATAATCCGTGACGTCGCTTAAGCGTAACATTGCATGACTGCGTGTTGTTCATGGATGTATGTACATCGTCAGCCCAGTAAAGGTTCATCTAAGGAAATCGTCGAATTGTGTAAATATTTCTCTGTACATTTGTTTAGGTGAAATTAAAAGGCAACAATAGAGACTGTGACAAGAAAACATTGATGCAAAGCATCAATACGCCGTGAAAATCAGTCACATTTAGCTTTTGCGACCAGTAGGCCTAACTGTGCACATATACAGGAATCTCGACACTAGCAAAGGTAGCCTAATATAGAGTTATGCGGTGTTGTCAAGCTGATTATAGTTTATTGGCTTTCTTCTACTATTGTATACGTCATAAGCATGTAGGCAGGTTCTTGACAAACATGCATCATAATGATGGATTTCTGATCTGCTCGGATTTATTTTCTATTCAGATAATATTTTAGTTTCGCCTGCTACTAGCAGAAACTAGGTAGATATACATGTGTATTACTTTACTGTTCCTGTGTCTGCGGCATTATCACCGTCGGTGCCGGTGTCGTATATTTAACGTTTTTTGGTCGAGTGGTTTTTGTGACAATGCGCAAACAGGCGAGAGATAGCATGTCCTTATGTAATATTGGAAATAGACTTCAACTCTAGGTTTCATCATATTTTACTCCATGTAACATGGTTATTTTTTGCCCATAAAGTAAATGTAGATTGTTGACGCAGTAATTCTGCATATGTTGATAGGAGGTAACGTGTATGTTGAACTTCAGTTCAGTTTCCTAGGGCTGGTTCAGCCACTAGGAACACGTTGATAGGAATTTTGTTCTGTTCTGTTCAATTCTCGTATCGACGTTACCCAAGTGGCTCAACGGTACGTAACCATAGTTGCACACACCTGGCGCCGGGTGTCCGTCCAAAAACGTTGATAGGAAAAATCCAATTTTTTAATTTAATTTATTTATTTTTTATTAGTGAAAGGTCAATATACAGTAATACGTCAAGCTTTCAAAAATATATACATTCTGCTGGCTATCACTCTGACATGTAATTATTTACGTTCAAATTTGTATATTTATTATGTTGTTTAAAAATGATCTTTACCTTTAAGAAACTAGTCTACTGCGTAATACAAAATTAACGAAGACTTGTTGCAAATTATATAAGTATTACCTCCCTTGAAACATGCCATAGGCGATTCCACAAAGGTACCTATCAGACTGCATTTTGCGCAGTCTGATCATTACCATGTGGGCGATTGTATACATTTTCTGTTGTCGGATGGGGATAAAAAAAAATGCACTGAGGCAAAGTAGCAGGCGAAAATTGTATGTATTTTATGACGTACGCGAAGGTACAAAAAATCGTCCGGCATATACTAAAATATAGAGTGGAGTCAACCTTTGGAGTGGAGCCTTTTAGTGGAGTGTTTTTTTTTTTTTTTTTGTTTTTTTTTTTCAAACTGCCAAGACTTAATGCTGCTGACTCGGATAAATATACAGTATGGCCATAATGTTTAATTATTGTTCCCCAAAGTATACTTGGCTTGGCCTAGCTTGATTCATAGTATTATGCTTTCAAGCAAGCTATTATGTTATTTCACATAATCTGGCTAGTACAGGAGAGAAATTAGAACATGCCCCTTTGCATTTTGCACCTGGTCATTGCCCGAAAATGGTGAGGCATGGTTTCTTGTCCAGAATACTCCAAAATACCATTCCAAAAAACCACGCCACTCCATAGGTTGACCCCACTCCATATTTTAGTATATGCCAACTCTCCTGGTATTTTCCGAATGAGCGTGACGTCATTTCTTCCGAAAATAACTCGGTATCACTAAACGACATGAATACTGGCTTGTGGCCGAAACCACAAGCCAAAAAAGAGAGAAATGATAGACGAGAGAAAAAATGTCCAAACAACCCCCACCCGCACCTACTGCAAGCACATTAAGCCCTTGTCCTACTACTATTCAAATAAGTAGGACGCCCTGGTACTGGAAGTTACACGCAGCACCTTTGCACCACCCAACCACCTCTGTGTACCCATTGAAGTTTTCCTTAAAGATCATGAAGTACTTTGTTTGTTTTGTCTTGTCGCGGCTCATTTGATATGTGTACTTATCTGGTTTTAACAGATGTTTTCTGGGAAAGTGAAAATCTGTATAAGCAAACTGACGCCAACTTTGTTACTGGCATTTGCCTCTTCTGATGCACGCCGAAATACCCATACAGGGTCAAAGGCTTAAGCATATAACGTCCTTTGAACGCAGTTTGAAAGCCAATAATATCGATATAACCATGTGACATGTGAGTTTTGATGCGGATTAGTTAAATTAAAGGCGGATGAAGTTTAAAAAAATGATCATGAAGCAGGTGACGTTTGTATTAGCAAGAAGTCCGTGGAATGCTGTGTCTCGCTTTTCAGCGCATTGCCACAAAACACAGATAAACTAGAACTAGACAAGTTCCCCCGACGACAACACCGGAAAAGTGATACATATTTTTCGTTTCTGTGCTCGCAGGTGAAAATCAAATACCTTAATGATATTAGGTCAGTAAAATTCACATTTAATCAAAGTATAGTCCTAACGTATGGATGTCAGCTGAAAACATTATTTCTCACGTAGATTCTGTCTGACCTGAGATTTCCAGAGTCTATACTCCATTAGTACGGCCATATGAACGGCTTCTTTTAAGTGATATAATATATAAGTAGCATGATTTAATACAGAGAGTAATGCGTGCCCTAGGTCACCATGACATCACACTGATGACAAATCTGAAGATGAACCAATTAGTGTCAAGTCGGGTAACTTCGGACAGCGGGTAAATTCGGACAAATAATTGCAAATAGTGAAAACTCAGGTGAGACGGCTCATATTGATCCGTCTGATCAGGATTGTCACTGTTTGCCCAGTTAATTTTGTTTTGAATTCCAAACAACTGACATATAAAGGAAACAGTGTCACTGTCCAAATTAACCTGCTGTCCGAATTCATCCGACTTTACCTAAGTGGTTGGACTCAGTTGAAAATTTGTGATCGAGTATCGGTTATTGAAAATGATCGATGATCGGATAAACATCGATTAATGGAATGTTTAGAAGCGTATATAGAATCTACGCTAGGTTTTGTTAAAGATCTGTTTCTTTGCTGTGTGTTATTGCATCTCGACTAAGACGTCCATATCAAATGCTCAAAGCATTTTCTCTTTACTTCTTAATCGATATGCCATACCATCATAAGCTTCAAATGAGCATAAGATATGCAGTATAATGCAGAAACTGGACATGATAGTATATACAATTACACATATTACATATTAACAAACGGATACATCAATTATTGCAAATTGTAATCGATTAATGACTCATTTGTTGCAAACGGGTAATGATCGAGTAACTTGATTAATCGACAAACCACTAGTACCCATACACTTTTAACAGCTTTCTTGTAAATGACAAAGGGTAGACGTAATTTGATGAAACACAAGACTTTTTTGTAAAATAAACTTTCGATCGTCAACAGAAAGCAGCGTCTAGGATGTTTCCGCTTATAGAAATATTCTTATAGCTGTATGTCATGTCTGACGTAAACGTCACAGCAAAATCAAAGAACATAATCCTAGTCTTGGAGATGAGATGCCGTCGCGGATTCGAATATTTCAAGTCACAGGGTATAGATTAGGTATATTAACACTTGTACTGCCTTGCGGTACAAATCGTCTGTTATAGCGACGTGGTAGAGTGTTCGCCATTTCAATCCCCGATTCTATCCTCCGCTTAGGGGTTGAGACTTTTTAAGAGTCCGTGATTTTTTTTGATAAAATCGTAACCTTAAAAGCCATTTGTCCATTTGTGATTCTTTTCATCATGGTGGCACGGTCACCAGATCTGACCATCCCGATACAACAAAGATGGCCAGTCAGACAGAAGCACGAAGTGAGACACAAAAGCATGAAATGGACAAACAAGATTTTGAACTATCTAAGACATATCAGTACAGAGCAGGTAGAGAGAGTGAGAGATAGTGAGAGATATCATGGTGTCACAGAATGATACTGACAGATACTTGACTGAAGCGTATTAAAATGAATTTAACCCCTATCAAAAGCACCAAAAAAGCAGACGAAAAAGTTTACCTCTGCAAAAAATATATATAATGGTTCGTCCAAGCTATATCCAATTGAAAACTTTAAAAGCAGAGGGCAACCAGTGTAGATCCAGATGAGATGGCGCCTCCTCTGGAGCCACACTGTTTACAAAAGCAACTACGTGTATTGTCATTTTTCATGGAGGACATAAGCGTATTTGAAAACAAATAATTAAGGCTTAGTAAGTAACTTTATCTCCGTTATAAACAAAAAACAACAAAAAAAATCTGGCAATATTGAAATGTTTCCATCCTGGTTTTGACAGTAGAATCAGTCAAAGCTGGGATGGAATCATGTAAATACTGACATCACAGCGGCGCTTCAATTGCGAGAGCAATTAAATGTCAACTTGCTGTTGCTCGCTTGGTAATAACGCTAGATTTCAAAGCATCATTTTTATATTCCTTCTCATTGGGTGTACTTTTAGAAGAAAACAGTGGCTGCTACACGGCCAACTCTGTAAGAATTAGCTGCCCCTTGGAGGATTTCCTTTAACGGTAGATCCCTTCTAGGGAAGTAGGCAGGCATACAAGTCGTTTACATTTACTGTTGTCTGGAAACAAGCCCCTTAGGCGTTGCTTTGAAATCAGAGTTCTGTTTGAGTCAGTGATAGATGATTCGAGCAGTGTTGAACCTAAGAAAACTGTCTGAGAACAGGCACAATGAAACAGTCTGATACTTTGGTTTCATTGGTGGGTGGCTAAGTGTCGTTTCTAAATCTATTTCCAATCTGATCCGAGTCATCAGGGATTGTTTACGCAATTATTTTTCAGTATTCCTTTCTTTTGACATCTATTTGATACCGTATTGAAGGTCATTGGTAAGCCGATATTCGTTTCTTGTCGTATAACGGTTGTTTGCTTACTTTTCTTTGGACCTATATAAGGCTTAGTGGTGTATTGCGAACATTTGTTATATCGCCCTTCTTCTTCAAGACGCCTATTGTCGCCTTTTAATACTTGCACACTTTAATGACCGATGTGAATATCGCTCTTCTCTTGGAGATATCATCAATTTACAATCAACAATAATTTTCTCAAAAAGAATCAATATTTCTATATCTCCCCTTAGTGTATATTCCGCATCTTCTGTACAGATTCCTTCTTCCACTAAAAAATCCAACACTATGTGAGCCGCGACACGAGAAAACCAACAATGTGGTTGTGCGCCCAACGTAGACTCAGATCAGCCTGGGCATCCGCCCAGTCTGATCAGTGTTTTCGTTTTCCGCTTAAAGGGTAGCTAAGGGTCTAAGCAACCTCCATGCGGACAGCGAAGACTCTGATCAGACTGGGCGGATGCCCAGGCTGATCTGAGTCTGCGCTGGGCGCACAACCACATTGTTGGTTTTGTCGTGTCGCAGCTCATGTTACCTTCTATATAAATGCGCCCTTTGATTTTTTAGGAATCTTCTGTAAACGAAAAGGTCATACCACTGCTAACATTTGAGCCGCGACATGACAAAACCAACAATGTGGTTGTGCGCCCAGCGCTGACTCAGATCAGCCTGGGCATCCGTCCTTTTTTACCAAACCCTTTAAAAGTGATCAAAGGGTAGCTAAGGGACTAAGCTACCTCCATGCGGACAGCGAAGACTCAGGCTGATCAGACTGGGCGGATGCCCATGCTGATCTGAGTCTGCGCTGGGCGCACAACCACATTGTTGGTTTTGTCGTGTCGCGGCCCAACCACATTGTTGGTTTTGTCGCGTCGCGGCTCATTTAGGTTCAGTCAGTGGAAACAAATTACTTATGATGAAAATTCAACCAGTAAATTTAAAATCAATAAAGACATGAAACAGAATTCAAATGGATTAGGCTTTTGCAAACATCATATCCACTGGGATTTAATGACAATATATACTATGAAAATACCGGATTTCGATGTCTTCTCTTTGTATGAATTTCGTAGGCGTAAAGCTAGATCACATGTATCAAAGAAAAATGGAAATTGTAAACGCAATGGTCGCGTTCAAACGTTATTTAACCGTACCCTAAGAGATCTAACTACTAAACTTGACGTTCATGGTCGACATAGTATGCTTTCGTATTTAAATTCATTACCTATTTCTGTGATACGGAGTTTGGATACTGAAGCAAATATATTTTACGATATATCTTACAGATTATATGATGCTACTTTACTTACAGAGTGTTATACTCAGCACGCTCTTTGCCCAGTCATCGATTCGGATATTAATCAAGACATTTTAATAGAATTCCTGTCATAAATACAGGAATAGAATTATTGATTTACCTAGCATAATCAGCATTCACTCATCCATATCAGATTATTTTAAGAATTGTTGAAGTACCAATAATTCGTTTTATATATAATAAACCTAATAGTATCAGGAGTATTATATACAATTTCAATAGACTTGTTTCTGATCTTCATATCAAAACCAGTACGAAGTAAGGATTCTAAATATTCTTATCCAGCTGCGGGTCACGTTATTACTTGCAATGTAAAAATCAATTCTGATCCACCGATTCGCTCTATAATAGCGAAGGGTCCTTAATATAGGTTTCTATCAAAAAAAATTTCAAAAGTGCCGCCAAGAAATTGCAGCATCTCTTAATGAATTCTGTAATCGTTTGTGTAAGCAAGAGTAGGTTGAGTGCAATGCTTTAAAGGATTGTAAATTAAATATTTGCAAAATCACAGATCAGCGTATTTTTTTCAAAATACTAACGTGTTACCACGTAAGCCTACAATAAGTTTCTCTCTTCTCCTCTCCCGTAAACAAAATAACCCCGTCCATCCTCCAATCTATATGCAAAATCAGCAAATTTCTGAAGTAGAGACTCACAAACACGTAGGAATATTTTTTTCAAATGACTGCACTTGGCATACCCATATTGACTACATTAAAAATAAAGCTTGGAACAGGATACATATTATGAGAAAATTAAAATTTAAAATCGACAGGAAATCTTTAGAAATCATATATACAACTTTTATAAGACCAATCTTGGAATATGCTGACGTAACCTGGGACAACTGCACTCAATATGAAAAACAAGAATTAGAAAAAATCCAAAATGAAGCTGCGAGAATAGCAACAGGAACCACTAAACTTGTATCTTTGAATAATCTTTACAAGGAAATCGGCTGGGATTCTTTGGAGAAAAGACGGACAGACCACAAGCTCACACTGTTCTACAAAATGCAAACTAATATGACACCTACTTATCTATCCAACCTGATTCCTCAAACCATTAGCAACATTTCTCATTATAACCTCAGAAACTCCGAAAATCTCCAGACTATACATGCAAGAACATCTCAATATGCCAATTCATTCCTTCCATCAACTGTCAGAAACTGGAATAGCCTACCAATAGAGGTTGCTCAATCTGATTCTCTAATAACTTTTAAAAATCATCTTAACAGAAACAGAGCAGCTGTCCCAAAATATTATTTCGTTGGTTCTAGACAATCCCAAATCTTGCATACTCGTCTTTGAACAAACTGTAGCTCACTAAATAACGACTTATATTTGAAAAACATCACCGACTCACCTCTCTGTAGTTGTGGAAACATTGAAAATACCCAACATTTCCTGTTGCAATGTCCTCTCTATTTTGAACAAAGAGCCGAACTTCTGGACTCGTTATCTCAATTTGGGACACTATCTCTTAATCTATTACTTTATGGTAATGCTTCCCTATCTTTTAATAGTAATGTTATGATATTTGAAAGAGTACAGAAATATATCAGAGACACTAAACGATTTTGATACGATTGCAACCAAATGTAGTCTGCCATGCGACTGGTCGCTATAGGTCATCAAGACAGATTTAACTGGCCAGTCCGCTGTTGCATTCCCCTCTGTGCTGTTGTAATTTTGTATAAATGTATTTCTGTTTTCAGACTTTTCTGTTTTGCTTCTTTCTTCGTTCTTGTTAACCTCTTTCTGTTTTACTCTTCTTCTTAGCTAGTAGTCAAAAGCCCTGTTAAGTTTTTATAGCTATTTTTCGATTTTAATGAAGATCTTACCAAAACACAGCTTAATTCAGAATGTACTCAACATAATTAATCTTAACAGGGCTTCTCCAACTCCTTCACCTTTACATGTATTCTCTCTCTCTCTCTCTCTCTCTCTCTCTCTCTCTCTCTCTCTCTCTCTCGTTTATGACTTAAGCACTTACTTCTTTGGACATTTTTGTGAGCAAAATCTTTACAAATTCGAAAAATGTCTTTCGCCTAAGAATCAACAGACCATATTTGTTAGGGAAAAGAACTAATTAATTATTATTGCTTTCGTTCTGATCCTTAAACTTGTAATTATGAAATGTTGTACATTGTCATGTTCATGAAATAAAATATGTTTAAACTAATAAGTTTTCGTTATCTAAAATTGGGTATCCAGGAATTTCATAGGAAGTATGCCTTGGTTCCAGCAGACAAAGCTGCAAACAACGTTGATACTTTGAAGCAGGAGCTGAGTGGCACTATTTGCTGTAAATGTTGATGAAGACCAAGAGAGACCTACTGCATTCTATAAGGCACGGTTTATTGCTGCACGACTACCGATCTTTCTAAATTGCTTACTTCTAGTCGAACTGCCATCAAAAATCATGTCATTAAATATTGTGAAAAAGTCAATGAAAGATCAAGTAAAAACCTTTTTTGCTTAATCATGAGAGGTATTTAACTGAAAGAGTTTTCCAAAGGGAAGGCTCTCTTAATATTGTATGTAATGATAGGCGTGCTTTCTTCACCTCTGAAGCGGTCAGGAATTAAAATTAATGGTCTTTTCAGAAAGTGAGTGAAGACCTCACCTTTCTCAAGGACAATACGTATTTATATCAGATTTGGCTCTAAATTATATAGACAAATTTTAGGTATTCCTATGGCCACTAATTGTGCCCCTCTTGTACATGTTTTTGTTCTGTTATGAGAGAGACTTTATGCTTTCTCTTTTAGAGGATACCAAATCTGAAGTTATTGAAGCTTTCAGTTCTACTTCTCGGTATCTGAATGACCTACTGAATATTGACAATAACTTCTTAGATAGCATGGTCAATCAGATTTACACTTCTGAGTTTCAGCTGAATAAGGCCAGCGTCTCAGATACCGAGGGCTCATGTTTGGATTTACATTTATCTATATCGGATGGTTATGTTTCAACTACAATTTACGATAAACGAGATGATTTTGATTTTGATATTGTTAATTTTCCACTTTAGATGTTGATGTTCCTCGTCCTACATCCTATGGTTTTTATATTTTTCAACTTATTCGTTTTGCTCAAGTGTCTAGTCATGTTGATTACTTCAATATTCCTAATTAAGCTATGACAGCAATACTTCTCAGACAAGATTATAGATATCATAAACTTCGTAAAGCGTTTCAAAATTTTATCGACGGCGTTTCGACTTAGTGTCTAAATATAATGTCGGATTGAACACTTCTTCTGCAAGGCCTTTCGGCACCTGAATTTTATGGCGACTCGATGTATAAATTCAGAAAAAAATGTTTTTTTGTTTTTGTTTTTGTTTTCTTGTTATTTTAAGAATTAAATAATTCGATATACAAAGACTGGTTATAATATAGATGTTTTTCGACAAATTGCAAGCTTGGTGGTTAACCAAATCAAGATTAACAGCTTTGCTTACCTCTTCGATTCCATGACGGTGGGTCGGGCCTCAGACTTTATGAAGGCGCCAACTTAAATCTAACGTAAAAGTAGCACGTACTGTAAGCATCCGACACACGTACTGGGACGTCTTGGGTCGGACCAAACGTGGTTTAATGAGTAGAGTTCTTCTGCTCTGGAATTTCTGTGTGGCTATTTCTGTGAGTCATCATGTTTGTTTTAGCACAGTTTTAATTTTGATTTCTATGTTTCTTAGATATAACACTTATGAACTAGGAATCTTCCACGCAAACCGAACAACTTCGTGTCTGATGAACCAAAGCAGAAACAATGGCGAGGGTTGGTCGCGACCGCAAACCTGTTAAACCCCCTGGTAATTTCCTTACTTGCCATCCCAAGGCGGCTTTACAGTTTTGGCTCTTCTTGGTTGTTTTATGTGTTGTTTGTTGCAATGTCTGTTATTGATATATTGTTTGAGATGTTAAGGCTAGCCCGGTGACCACCAACATGGGAAATGGCTGTTCATATGACTGCCGCTGCTGATGTCTTTGGTGGTGGCTAATTTTGTGTTGTCGTTTTCATACACGGTATCTGAGGTGGGATCTGGGGTTGAATTGTGTCAGTTCTTGAGAATTTTCCTATTTATCTTTGATCACCACGGCCGAAGCAAAGTATAGCGTTCAGTTATCGAGTTACCGGACTTTGATTTTCACTGACTCGTCCATCACATACATAGACATGGCGGGCGTATTATCATAGGCAGGGGATGCTTACAGCTCGCGAACACCTGATCACAACGCTGGTTTGGGGTTGATGTCTGTATATCAAACAATCTCGTATTTGAGCCGCAATACGACAAAACCAACAAAGTGGTTGTGCTCCCAGCGCAGACTCAGATCAGCCTGGGCGTCCGCCCAGTCTGATCAGAGTCTTCGCTGTCCGCATGAAGGTAGCTTAGACCCTTAGCTACTCTGTAAGCGCTTAGCGAAGAGTCTGATCAGACTAGGCGAATGCCCAGTCTGATCTGAGTCTGCGCTGGGCGCACAACCACTTTGTTGGTTTTCTCGTGTCGCGGCTCATTTGTCAATGTTGTATTGTTTGTTGCTATGTCTGTTATTGATATATTATTTGAGATGTTAAGGCTAGCCAGGTGGCCACTAACGTGATGAATTGGCACACCGAACAGTGTCTGATGAACCAAAACAGAAAAAAGTGCGAGGGTTGGTCGCGACCGCAATCCGGTTAAGCCCCTGGTAATTTCCTTACAAGCCGTCCCAAGGCGGCTTTTTTCTGTTTTGACTCCTCTATATTGTTTTATGTATTGTTTGTTGCTATGTCTGTTATTGATATATTATTTGAGATGTTAAGGCTAGCCAGGTGGCCACTAACGTGATGAATTGGCTGTTAATATGACTGCCGCTGATGATGTCTTTGGTGGTGACTAATTTTGTGTTGTCGTTTTCACACATGGTGTCTTGGGTGGGATCTGGGATTGAAATGTGTCAGTTCTTGAGAAATTTCCTATTCATCTTTGATCATCACGGCCGAAGCAAAGTAAAGCATTCAGTTACCGAGTTACCGGACTGTAATTTGCACTGACTCGTCAATCACGTACACAGACATGGCGGGCGTATTATCATAGGCAGGTGATGCATACAGCTCGCGAACACCTGATCACAACGCTGGTTTTGGGTTCATGTCTGTATATCAAACAATCTCGTATTTGAGCCGCGATACGACAAAACCAACAAAGTGGTTGTGCTCCCAGCGCAGACTCAGATCAGCCTGGGCATCCGCCCAGTCTGAACAGAGTCTTCTCTGTCCGCACGAAGGTAGCTTAGACCCTTAGCTACTCTGTAGGCGCTTAGCGAAGAGTCTGATCAGACTAGGCGATGTCCAGTCTGATCTCAGTCTGCGCTGGGCGCACAACCACTTTGTTGGTTTTGTCGTGTCGCGGCTCAAATTTTGTCAATGTTTTTTTTGATTTATGAGTACGGACTTAGGATTTTGGTACTTTTGACCGCTTCTATTTGACTGCTATTTAGAAAGTTTGTTCATCCTATTTGCACTTACGTCTCATTTGGCTATTTTTAACTTGTCAGCAAATCTTCTGAGCTAGACGTTTAGGTCTTTGGTGTTGCTGTGAATAATTTGCCGAGTTTTCTTGGAATCATATTTGCATTATGTGGTGTACATTTACACTGCATGCTATTAAAGAAACCACAGTTTATAGCTCCCTAGTGCGATATGTTTTTTGTGGCTTTTTCTCTTAAGTGCGAAATGGTGAATTTCTGATGGTGCCATGGGTGGGATGGATCACTGCCCTCTTACACTGTATTTTATTGCCAGTAAGACATTAATGCGCAGACTTCAAATTGGAAAAGCATTGAGCTAATTTAGTTCCTTAACTACCCTAAAAGCGCAAAGCGAAGACTCTGATCAGACTGGGCAGATGCCACTTTTTCTGGGGTATTGTCGTGTCGCGGCTATATATATCTGGTAAAATAGTTATCGTAGTAAAATGCTAAAAAATTCTCATCATGCGTAAACGGATAATACTGAATTTATCTTTTTGAGAAATGAATGAATTTACTTAATCTGGAATGAAACTGGATTCAAACTTTTTTTCATTTGCATTTCATAGAATCAATCGCAATGCTGTCTTATCTTAATTTCTGCACTATGTATATTATGGAAATGTTTCAACATTTGAAGCACCAAAAATGAAAATAGTTGAGTATGCAAACAGCGTAGATCCAGATGAGGCGGCTCATAATGAGCCACCTCATCTGGATTTACACATTTTGCTCTTTTTGACTACCCAATGTCATATAGCGTGGACCAAAAAAATGAATATTTGAAGACGTAAATTTTGTCGTCTGCCTTTTTGGCGCTGTAAAGCTTAATCGAATTTCTCATGAAATATAATCAGCATCCACTCATATTCCTGCGGCAGGACAATCAATCAAAATGTCTGAAATAGACTGCATATGATATGGATTTTCAAATGTAAATATTGACAATTTTTATCACGCAGTATTATTAAAGTTGAACAAGAAATATCTTTAATAGAGTCAGGTACTTGAAATATATAACAATGAATTTTCATCATTTATCCAGTGGCAACATACCGTTAAGGCAACGTCGCATGAACGTCGATGCAACGTCATGACGTCCTACTCTGTGATCTCCTATCATGTCTTTGTCTGGACTGGATAAATCTTCCCAGCACCAGAAGCATGGTCCTTTCATTTGACTGCAGTAAATTGAGCCGCGACGCGACAAAACCAACAATGTGGTTGTGCGCCCAGCGCAGACTCAGATCAGCCTGGGCATCCGCCCAGTCTGATCAGAGTCTTCGCTGTCCGCATGGATGTAGTTTAGGCCCTAAGCTACCCTTTGAGCACTTAACGAAGAGTCTGATCAAATTTGGCGGATGCCAAGGCTGATCTGAGTCTGCGCTGGGCGCAAAACCACATTGTTGGTTTTCTCGTGTCGCGGCTCAATTATACTTCTAGTCGTAAAACAAGAGTTTTCCATACTCACATGGAAAAGTGATACATATGCCTACGACAAATAAATATAATTTCGTGATAAACAACGCTTCTGTGTTCAGTTTGTCCCCTTCTCAATGGGAGTCTGTACAAAGATTTTTTTCTCTTAGGAGAAAATTCATTCCTTTAGACCCAATTTTGGACCCAGGAATCAGTCGGCGCAAAGGTTGTCTCATTTTGTAAAATACGGGTGGAAAATACGTGGAAGTGTACGCATTTCTTTTAAGGCGGTACATGTACAATCCAGTTTTACGGCAGAAATCTTGTGTCCCAAAACAGCAAATTACATTCTCAGTGGATTTATGGAAAGCCTTATTGTAAACCAGTTCATCGGTTCACGCGACGTCACATGACATTAAGTGACGTCAAAACAAACCTTAGTAGTCTCCAATATGATTGGACGCAGGCAACGTTATGACGTCGTTACGCTGTTCCGCTGTTTCATTAGAAAAACTGCGTATAAATGTTTTCTTCTGCTTCAGTCGTAGCCCCTAAAGTGCAAAAATGGCCGATTCCAATGTAAAAAGCAGTTACCTCGCACTAATTCAATTTGCCAGAAGAAACTTTCCATTCATTTATGAAATGTAGCCATTTGTAATGACACTTCTTCAACTATACCCAGGTCAATAATTTTGTCCGGCACATACTCTAGTAGAACTAAATGACATTTATTTTTGCGCTAATCAGACATAATAGTTTATAAGAAGTTTCAGATCGACGAAACATCGTAAGTACTGTGCATCGTTACTTAAAAGATAGAATGTTATGACTGAGAATGGCTGGTGGTGCTGTCTGTAAGCCATTAGTTAATTTCCGTTATTTATAAACAGTCAGTTCAACAATGCCATTTTTAAAATCTTTTATAAATATCGTAAAAATGCACAGGCAGAACCTGTTTTTTTTTCTCTAGTAGTGAATTTCTTGTGCGTAAACATCCGGGACTTTCGGAAACATTTGATCACTTGCTGTATATCGTTCAGACTGGCGAAATTGGCTCAGTCTATCGTTGAATTACTTCAGACATTATCAAAAACAAGGAGAGTCGTAAAATAATTAGACGGAACATGTATTCGCTATACTGAAACATCGTTGCTCTAGCAAGCGCACATCATAATCGAACCAACTTCATATGAAGCCACCAGGGCGTAGGAACAAAGCTTTTTTAAACTGTAACGCCCTTATATTGTAAAACCCTTTAAAATCTTCTCAAAAACAAAACGACCGACTGCCTTGAAACATGGTTAATAGCATTAAAATGTCACGTACTATCAAATTTAGTCAAGTAACGATCCTAAAACGACGTAGACTTTTACGACAAGGCCAAATTTGCTCTCTGGTGCTTTATATGAGAAAATGCTATAGCATTATACCTCTTGGAAATTGTTGAAGTGGGTATAAAAAACCAAGACAGTGCTTCTGGTTCGGCTTATAACTATTAATGTCATAATTTGCCGGCTTTTATTAGGCTTTGACTTTTTTTACGTTATGCAGAATAGCCTTTCGGGTATCTACCGGGAAAGAATTAACCACTTGGTATTTCGCTTGTCTTGTTTTGTTCTGTGTGACTTCTTCCCTTTGGTGTTTAGGGCAGGATGCGCTAAAGGACTTTATCATGCATCTACTGCAAAGTCCATCTGATAACAGGGGTATGATAACATAATGTAATATCATGCCACTTTAGGACTCTCCTTGTGTGCATGTTATCGGGCGATGCATTTAGAAATAGTCCCTGAAGATGATAATGGCGTTGGCTCTGATAACAATGCTCGATTGGTTAAATGACGTAACCGACCTACCTCATAACGCAGTCGCAAAGTCAGCAGGCTCTTACAAAACTGTAATTGCTTTCCATTTGTTCGGCGCTCTTTACGCCTTAAAATCTTCGACTGATGCATGATCAATAGAAAACCACGAAAGTGTCTTTTGATATCAAGTTTCTCAGGCTCGACCTCAAACATTTTGGACTGGCTAGGCAAGCCTCGCCATTCCTTCGCTGTTTCTGGTCTCGACCAGAAACACTTCGGACTGGCTCGGCAAGCTTCGCCATTCCAACGCTGATTCTGATCTCGCCTGATAAACTTGATATCAAAAGACACTAACATGGTATTCTCTATGTGTCCGTTCCTGGTCATAACCTTTTATTTATTTCTACACTTTAAATCACCCACAGTCAGCAATCAAAGAGAGAAATATGATACCGACATTTGACATATAAAATAATAATTGAGCCGCGACAAAAGGAAACCAACAAAGTGGCATGTGCGCCAAGCGAAGACTCAGATCAGCCTGGGCATCCGCCCAGTCTGATCAGAGTCTTCGCTGTTCGCATGGAGGTAGCTTAGAGATACTGTCGCAACAATTGAACCAGTTATTGGCATTGAGTTCTACGTTTGCGACAAAATCTTGCTAGGATGAGGGTGTTTGCTTAAAATTCAAAACGTATTACAAAATAAAAATTAAATGCTTTACGTCTTATCTTGCATTGCATCACTATTTGAGCCGCGACTCGACTAAACCAACAATGTGGTTGTGCGCCCTGCACAGACTCAGCCTGTGTATCTGCCCAGTTTGGTCACACTCTTTCTTAAGAGCTCAAAGGGTAGCTAAGGGCCTAAGCTACCTCCATGTGGACAGCGAAGACTCTGATCAGACTGGGCGGATGCCCAGGCTGATCTGATTCTGCGCTGGGCGCACAACCACATCGTTGGTTTTGTCGTGTCGCGGCTCAATTATTTTATCTTGTTTTTTCTTTATATTGTTATGAAATAAATGTCGCAAATCATAATCTGTGTATCAGTGTTAAGAAACTTCAGCAAACATCATTTTTTGGAGTTGATTATATACAGGCGGACCTTTTTCAAACAGGCGAAGAGAACATGATTGATGTTTCGACATATATCTGTGACAAGATCTGAAGAACAATTGAATAACCAGTGTAGCACGTTTTTTGCATTGCTGGACATGAAAAGATTCAGTCAAACCGACTTTACTATTTCCACTACTTCGATTCGGCCGTGACACGTCAAAACCAACAAAGTGGTTGTGCGCCCAGCGCAGACTCAGATCAGCCTGGGCATCCGCCCAGTCTGATCAGAGTCTTCGCTGTGTGCATGGAGGTAACTTAGACCCCTAGCTACTCTTTGAGCGCTTAGCGAAGGGTCTGATCAAATTGGGCGGATGCCCAGGCTGATCTGAGTCTACGCTGGGCGCACAACCACTTTGTTGGTTTTCTCGTGTCGCGGCTCATATATTCCTTAATCCCAAAGGATCTAATTTTCAGAATGTATTTACAATGCACTCTACAGTTTCGCATGATGGATCTCCTGTCTATAACTACAGAAGGGCTTTTAACCCACACCGCACAGGGGAGGGCTCTCCCTGTACGAGGGGTAGGGGCATCAGTTTTGGTCCCGATACGAAAGACGGCATAAATTTTATGGTAATCCATGGACATGACATTTAGTGCAGCGTTTTCGAACACTTACACTCTAACTACGCTACTGGGTAACGGCACAGAGGGAACATTAGCATAAGAGGCTGGGCAAGCTACCATGTATCGTTATATTGATCATGTTGCTATTTTCGTGTTGATAATTCATGACTGATTCTTCAAAGAGTGCTTCACTCAGGGGATAACTGTATTCAAAATTAACATTTGAGGAGGTAAATCGTCGGTTTTTATGGTCGCAAATTGCGTTTACGGCGACGAGTCGGTTTTATGGTCGGAAGTTTCGTTTTACGGCGCCGCGTTAGTGGAGCCGTAAAACGCAATTTACGACCATAAAACCGACGATTTACTAACGCAAATGAAAATTTTCAATACACTTTTTCACATTTTCACCTTTCAAAGTGTGCATCTTCCCATCCATTGCAAGCAATTTCAGCAGCGTAAAACCAGACGTCAACCAATCAGACGTGCCGTTTCATGTTGATGTCGGATTTCCCACAGTACGAGTATATCGCAGGATATACTGTCGCAAATTTTTGACGTTATCCAATCAGACATCGCGTTACATTCGGAAATGCATTAGAATGGTTGTTAAAAATAAAGAGACGAACCATCTGCTGATTGCTTATCATGGCGCTATGTGGTTGTCTGAGACAATTACTAATTCACTTGGGAAAATCACAAGAAAGATCATATAATTTTAGAAATCTGAGCTCACATTTCTTCGGAAATTAGTCTGTTCTTTCGTGACAATGACGAAAAATATGGAAGGAAACCTAGGAAACCAGCTGCCCGGCAATTATCTATATGTATCAGGTTAACAATATATTGTATGTGTCTGGCAGACAAGTACAAGGGGTTATTTGTACTTTTCATATGGGTGATCCTGCTACCAAAAAATTAAGTGCTTCTAAAGAAATGACCACCATTCTCTTTAAAGAATATCTTTAAAGAATTGGCAAAATTATTGGAAATTTCATGTCTTTATTGATCGAAAATGAATGACCACCAAAGCTCAAGGTGGGGATGCGTTACACTGTCGTCTTTGAAAAACATTGGGTGTGCCTTTAAACATTTTGAGCAGTGTATTTGCAGAAGGTTGAGTTTTCAATTTCCAGACGGGAATGGAATTGCGCATTCTGTGGCCCTTCCTTGACATCTTCATTCATATTTCTCTTGTATTCTCGCCGATGCACAGTTTTTATTGTCTTAGTTACCAAGCAGACAGACAGTTTTATTTTCTCGAAATTCCCAACTGGCCTGTTAATTGTCACTTAGCAGAAATTAAGGTTTTACATTTATCAATTTCTCATTCACATACTTAATTGATCCAATTTGACACTCCTAGTTTTGTTCCCAAAGATAAATTTGATATAAGCGTCGCTTAATATCTGCTGTACCATGTTTTGCGTAAACAATTTGAATCTATGCACCCGACATGGATTGATGGCTGAGTTGCTTTCTTACGTCGTTTTCATCAGTATATCAGTCATGCCCATACGATGACAGGCTGGATATTATGACAGGCTCTATGCAATGAGGCGCCATTTAGGTTCTGACAGATTCTCGCCTCCAGCTGGACTCGAGGTCACGACCCTGAGTTCCAAATAATATTGGCTAACCACTTGGTCATGGGACGCTTCCTCCGTACTCGAGTAAAACGACTGTCACAGCTTGCTCACTTTCAGAATGTTTTATCGTTCCCACTTGGCACACAAGGTTGAATCAATATTGATTCAACCCACAAGGTTGAATCAATATTGATTCAACCTTGTGTGCCTGCTGGGGTTACTAATATTTGTTGGCATTTCACCATAATCATATGTTCTGGTAATTGGAATCATTGCACCTATTGTGAGTTGTTCTCAACCTTGTGTGCCTGCTGGGGTTACTAATATTTGTTGGCATTTCACCATAATCATATGTTCTGGTCTTTGGAATCATTGCACCTATTGTGAGTTGTTCCGATATTCAATAATAATAATAAATGGAAGTCGTATGGCTTTGTGGCCACAAATCCATGAGACCTTTTTTCTTTTTTTTTTTTTTTTTTTTTTTCGTTGAATGCTAAATTGCTAAATCTAGGGAGAAGAACTCTAAAAGCATACAGCTTTCGTTCTAATCCCATAGCTTGTACTGATATGCTATTTGTATATGTATGTATATATGTATGTCATTGTAAAAGCGAAATAAATATGTTTAAACCAAATTGCTAAATTCACGTTGTGTGCTTCAGCTTGGTGCCTTTTTTGTTTCATTTTATTCAGTTGTTTTTTTTCATTTTTTATTTATTTATTTCCTTTCATTATTAGTTTTTTGTTTTTGAGTTCTGCTGAGCATTGTTATCACCCTATCGGTTGAAGCCAGAGCTAGTTGCTTCACTTCAGCTTAAAAAACAATTGAAGCACTGCATGGCTTCCTAGCACTAGGGAGATCAACGTAGCTTAAGGTAGAGTACTTCAAAGTCTTCAAATGACGTTAGTAAGCTGTATGTATCAAGCTGTATAATGAAATTAGAAATAACTTAATAGTAATATGTCTATAACCCAAATATTTTTTAGCCGTAACACGCAAAGTGGTGCTCAATGCATACGCAAAAGCAACGACAAAGACTAGTCTGCGCTTCAGCGCAAACTGACCAGATAATAGCTGTTCGCATGCACCATGTACGGACCCTTAGAAGCCTATATTCTCAAAGTTCTAGATCGACAGGGCAGATTTAGAGACTTGATTTGCGTCTTCTGTCTTTGTAGATACGTGAAGCCCATACTTATTCTACACGGGTCCTTTATATATGATTGACACTTGCTGCTGACTCCTCTGTAGGGTAGAGTCTGGTAAATACGGACAGCGGGTAAAGTCGGACATACTATCGTCTCGTCAGGATTTTCACTGTTTGTCCAATTATATTTCTTTTATTCCCAACAACTGACATATAAAGGAAACAATGTCAGTGTCCGAATTTACCTGCTGTCCGAATTTACCTGACTTGACCATGATGAACGTAGAAGCAATTTTCTTTATCTGCCGATGCCTCAGTATATGTATGCTCCTACTACCGCCGTTATGTCTCAGACGAGCTCAGCCTTGATGAGTTTGATATCTCCCTAAATAGAGCTACTGCAATCCGCAACGCCACTATCATGATTGGGGGTGACTTCAACTTCCCAGGCTGGGACTGGAAAACTAAAAGTCTGAAGCCCAACACAGCCTACTCAACCCTGCACACAAAGTTCTCAGAAATCCTGGACGATAGCAGCATGGTCCAAGTGGTTGAACAGCCGACGAGGAAACGTAACACCTTGGATCTTCTCATCACCAATAAGCCAGAAAGAGTCATGAGAGTTGATATTATTCCGGGAGTCTCTGATCATGATATTGTGTTCGCAGAGCTTGACCTCAGGCCTATCAAGTACAGCCAGAAGCCACGTCAAATCCCCCTATACAAAAGAGCTAACTGGGACCTCATTAGGCAAGACATTTCGTCGCTAAGAGAGACTATCACCACCATGTATGAATCCAATGAAGTCAATGTGAATGACATGTGGATTAAGTTCAGAGACCAGCTGTTAGATAGTATTACCAACCACATACCCCACAAACAGTCAAAACCCAAAGACAAGCACCCCTGGATAGGACAGGAGCTGAAGAAATTGATGAAAAAGCAACAGAGATACTACAAAATCAAAAAGAAAACAGGTGATCCACAACATGCCCATCAGTACATGGAAATTAAACACCTTGTCCAGAAGAAAACCTGACAAGCCTACTGGAATTATGTAGAGGGTATAGTCACGCCAGGCGAAGAGGAGAGTGAACATCAAAGTAGGAAAAGATTTTGGACATACATTAAACATAAAAAGAGTGGAAAAACCGGTGTCTCATCTCTGAAACAGGATGGAAAGCTATACTCCCACCCAGTGGATAAAGCAGAACTACTAAATAAACAGTTTCAGTCAGCCTTTTCTAGTAGCGAAGATGTATCAAAGGAAGACTTCTCTCAAAACTACAAAATGCCAACAGAAGAGAACCAGTTCCCAGTGTTAGATGATACAGACATCACTCTAAATGGTATCGTCAGGCTACTAAAGGATCTAAATCCAAACAAATCTCCAGGACCAGATAACCTAGGACCAAGGGTACTAAAAGAACTGGCAGAAGACATAGTACCTCTACTTCTCATGATCTTTCGAAAGTCACTGGCCACAGGAGATGTCCCTGATGGTTGGCGTATAGCTAACGTCACCCCAGCATTCAAGAAGGGACAGAAATATCAAGCTGAAAACTATCGGCCAATTTCCCTCACCAGCGTCTGCTGTAAGATCATGGAGCATGTGATTGCCAGCCAGATAATGAGCCATGGAGAAAAGAACAACATCCTTTATCCTCTCCAGCATGGTTTCAGGAAGGGCAGATCCTGTGAGACACAACTGATTGAATTTATTGATGATTTGTCAAGAAACCTGCAAAACAATCAGCAAACAGATGTTCTCGTCATGGATTTTGCCAAGGCTTTTGACAAGGTTTGTCATAGCCTCCTGGCCCACAAGCTGCACCACTACGGTATACAAGGAAATGTCAACAGGTGGATAAGAAACTGGCTAGCCAACCGGAAACAGTCTGTTGTTGTTGAGGGAGAAAGTTCACAGTTTGTGAGTGTTGACTTGGGAGTTCCTCAAGGCTCAGTGCTTGTACCAGGCCTCTTCCTCTACTACATAAACGATCTCCCAGCGAAGCTTCACTCAACAGCACGCCTCTTCGCCGACGACACGATTGCCTACTTAGTGATTGAGAGCCCAGAGGATGCTAAACTCCTACAAGAAGACCTCGTCACCCTGGCAGAGTGGGAAGATCAGTGGAGGATGAAATTTCACCCCAACAAGTGCACCAAGTTAACAGTCACCAACAAAAGAGACCCTATCAAGACAGACTATGACCTACACCAACATATCCTAGCCAGCGTTCAATCAGTTAAATACCTCGGGATTACAGTGACGGAGGATCTTAAATGGGACACCCACATACAGAATATATGTGTCAAGGCTAACCAAACTATAGGCTTCCTCAGAAGAAACTTGAACATCGGAGCTGTGTCTATAAAGCAACAGGCCTACTTCAGTCTCGTTCGCCCTTTGTTAGAATACTCCTGTACAGTCTGGGACCCATACACTCAGAAGAATACAGACAAACTAGACATGGTGCAACGACGTGCAGCAAGGTATGTTCTACATAGACACCGGAACATATCCAGCGTGAGCGACATGCTTCAAACTCTAAACTGGAGAAGCCTTGAGAACAGGAGGCCTCTGTATAATGTATAGAATTGATAGAGGATTGGTTGCCATCAGTAAAGAGGGAAGAATGACTCCACCAAAGAGGTCAACAAGGCACAGTCATTCCAGAGCCTTCCAGACTATAACCTGCGGGACAGAAAAAAGAAAGATGTCATTCTTCCCCAGGACAGTGAGAGATTGGAACGCTCTTCCTCCTGACATCACGGAACTGGAAACACTAGAAGCCTTCAAGGCTTCAGTGTCAAAACTAGAATACTAAACAGCAGATATTATTGATGTTTTTAAACTGTATATAATGATGTTTTTAACGATTCTTTTAACGACTGAGAGAAAACAGCATATCACGGATTGATACATCAACTAACCTGGATTGATATACTTTTACCCGGACTGACTCCACCTTTTTAGGAGGTATTGTTATTAAGTGCTGCGTAACCTACCTATATATCCTAGCATAATCTTCAGAATGTTGAAGGAGGCTAGTACATGCCAGAAGCAGAATGCCAGATAGTAGTCGCCCGCAATGAAAGGCCGATTGGTGTAATCCCGGCGCTTAACGTAACCCGATAACTGTAAGCGTTTCAGTGCCTACTGTGTAGCGTTACTTAAATAATAGAATATTCTGTCTGAGAATGACTGTTGGTGTTGTCTGTAATCCGTTAGTTAATTTCTGTTATTTATAAACAATCAGTTCAACAATGTCATTTTTATAATCTTTTATAAATACAGTAAAAGTGCACAGGCAGAATCTGTTTTTGTCTGAATGTGATTTTCTTGTACGTAAATATCGGGCTTTTGGAAACATTTGATCACTTGCTGTATATCGTTCAGCTTGGAAGCGACTGAGGCGTCTATGGACCCCCGGCATGTTGTGATAACGCAGAAATAACAGGAGGGATTTAGCTTCAGAAATTCATTCTGACCCTTTGAAAGCTATGCTTATGTTGTGGTTATTACTACTGTCTTTGTAAATCGGCTTGCCTATCGGAACCTGAATTTTATGGTGACTTAGTATATAAATTGCGCAAAATCGTAGGGAATACAGAATTTCCTGATCAATTTAAGAAAATTATCATGCGATTTAAACGCATTGGCTATAACATAGATGTAATGCGACAGTCTACATGCTTAGTGGTTAACCCAATCACGGTTGACAACTTTGCTGTCCTCTTGAATTGCACGCCGGTGGGTCAGGGTTCAGACTCTATGATAGCCCCTACATAAAGCTATATATTATTTGGTTGGGGCCGGATGTTTGTCTGTTTCTTGGCCCGAGGGGTTTAACTGGTGGTCTTCTTTTGCTCCAGTGTTCCAGTGGTGTTGCTGACGCCCCAGGGATCTCCAGGTGTCTCAACACGTTTTGGCTGTTGAGTCCTCATCCTTGCTTCATCACCGTCTTTTCTAGATTTTAATTGTTGCCCGTGATGACTCTCTGATGAGTTGGGGGACCTACATACGAACCGAACTACTAACTAACTGAGCACCGCGGCGGAGGGTGAGGGTGACGGTTTGGGCCCAGTAAAACCGGTTTACCCCCCCCCCCCCCCCCCCAGTAGTTATTACAGACCGTCCCAAGGCGGTACTTTCGTTGCGGTTGCATTTGTTTTATGTTCAGTGCTGTTTACTTTATTGTGTTCTCATTCAACCTTCTATAATAAAAATAGAAAATAGGTAAAAATAGTTGTTAAATGTTTTTCGTATAATTTGCTTAGTCTGTTGTAACCGTTCTGTTGGTCTAAATTATTTAGTGCAGTAAAGATAGCTGAGTTGCCACCTATTTGGGAAAGAGCTGCTGACTCGGCTTATCACTTGTAATTTATTGTTTGTTGGGATGTCTTTGTCAATCTTTCCCTTTGATGTTGGGGATAGGGTTTGGGATCTGATTCAGTCAGTTCCTGAAGTGTAGTTACTCTTTAAATTTGCTACTTGTCTCGCACTTTTTATACATTACATGTACATGTATTTAGGATAACCTGTGGAAGTCTACTGGGAAATGTTTGTCTTATTTTGTTACTTATTTGTGTCGCTTATCCCATTACTTCAGATGGTTTTGCTGTCTTATGAAACCGAACACATTAACTGCCGATTTCACGTCGTTTATAAGATCACCATAATCTCTGATTTTATATTCGAGCAATCCCAGTGACCAAAATGTAAAATAAACCTTGTTCAGAGATTAACCGAGATTTTAAATCGACGTGAAAGTGGACATAAAACAAATTGCACTTTAAATGTGATACACATATATTCTGTTTATAGACTTGAAAAGGTTGGCAGATGATTCGATTGTATAATTGCCTTGGCAGCACATAATTAGAGCGTCTTCAGTAACACGTTGCGTCCAGAGTCCAGAATACAAGCTGCGGAAGAAGGGACAACGCAACAACAGCAGTTTTACCATATATACATCTGGCAATTGCCTTCGTTGTTTCCCATAAATAATACTGGGCTGAGCAAACCTTTCAGACCTACAGGAGCAGTCTGATCAGGGCCTTTGTTGTATACCATCCCCTTTACTGCATGGTCAAAAATAATTGTTCCATTTAAAGGACAAATGGAGTTATTGTTTTAGGTATCGTTTTAATAATTTTTAAGGTGATATAACGTTCACAACACATTTAACACTTTAAAACAGCAGTGACGAAAGCAGCCGAATTTTCAAACAGTGTAGATCCTAATGACGTGGCTCATTATAAGCCACCTCATCAGGTTCTACGCTGATTGTCCTCTAGTCTTTGAATTCTCAATATGATATATCTCTGAGCTTTTGCAGACGTAAATTTTGTCGTCTGCTTTTTGGCGCTTAAAGTGTTAAGAAGATTATATATTGTGTGTACTTTTGGCTGGGCATGATAATGGTAATTGACAGAAATTTCTTCTCTGACACTTTCGGCTCATCATCTCTTGACTGGTACTTCCTTTTGCATCAGTTGGCAATAATGAGTTTTACGCCTTCATGTAATCACTGAATGTTTATTTCATGTCAACCAGCACTATGACGTAATATGAGCATGACAACTGTTTCGGTATAAAGATTTAATGATTGAATTTGAGAGCAACGTAGATCCAGACGAGTCACCTCATCTCGATCTCTTTGGTCTTTGAATTTTTCCAAACGTTATAGCTTTGTTGGATATTTTTTTTAAACTTTGCAGACATAAATTTTGACTTTTTTTTTCTTTCCTTTTTTTTTTTTTTTTTTTTTTTTTTTTTTGCTTCAAAGATAAAGTTAAGCACGAGATTACATGGACTTATTTAGGAACAAAGCAGCACTGATATTTAGGAACAAAGCAGCACCTCTGCGTGTTTGAAAACCCCAAACGCCCGAATGCACAAATGCAGTAAATTTTGCAGTTTCCTCCCCGGGCTTTAGTCGGAATCGTAGGTACTGCACTGACGCCTGTATCTTAGTTACGCAAATATTTAAGGTGAATGGTCACATTTTTGGCTACTGAAAATTTCAAAATATTGGTTGCTTTTAAGTTGTAATTATTTTCGACTTGTAGATCGGTTAAATTCTTGTAATCTGGGCCATCATTTAAATGTGGTCGTGCGCCCAGCGCAGATTCAGATCAGCCTGGGCATTTGCCAGACTCTTCGCTTTAGCGCTGAAAGGGTAGCCAAGGGACTAAGCTACCTCCATGCGGACAGCGAAGACTCTGATCAGACTGAGCGGATGCCCAGGCTGATCTAAGTCTGCGCTGGGCGCACAACCACATTGTTGGTTTTCTCGTGTCGCGGCTCAAATATTTGAATCCCCGGCCTGTTGAAAATTTCTATCGATCGAAAAAAAGGACTAAGCCCAGTAAAGAAGACGTCATTGCATTTTAGAGGTAAGGTCAGCCCAGCATTTATCAGAGCTGTGATCTTCGCTGACATTAACATTCAATTGTGACATAACTGGACTAGCCTATGTTTGTAACATATGATAAGTTGATCGAGACTTGGCCTGCACCATTTACCAAGACCTATCCGTCCCAATACTTAAAAAGCTTTACAAAAGTTACAGTGATACTGTAAGTCAAATCCTGTAAAAGCAAGGAATACATGTACACCAAAGAAACGAAAACAACAGCTTGTTTACGACTGAATTAACAAGCACCTTTCTCAAGTTTGATTTTGACAATCGTGCTGTTTCATGTAGGCCAATTCTCATTCAGTCCGACTCAACTCAATGGCCACTGCTAAAGCAAGATAGAATGTAAGAAGTCAACATTTTTAAGAAGTGTAAAAGAAAATAGTGTATCCAAAAGAACTCTTAAATCTAAGATTGTGTGTCAGAATCTCCTTTTCATCTGCGAAATAGAGAATCTTACACGAGTGGTCATTTCATATGAAATTTATGAAACGACCCTTCGGCGAGATTCATAAATTTCATATATGACCACGAGTGTAAGATTCTGTTTATCATATGACCCTTCAACATGCAATTTTAACGCCTCCAAGCTGAACATTATTTCTGTAAGAAAACTCATTTTTGACATGGACGTTGTCAATGACGTCACGTCTACGCGCCAAAGTGTATTTACACGTGTGGTCATACGATTTTTATGACACGGCGTTATCCACTGAATAACAGCGACGTTACATGATAAATGACAATCTGTATGTTTGACCAATTTTCAGCCAAGATGACGAATGACAGCGTCTATGGTCTAATCAAAGTTTCAGGAAGTTAAAGTCATACAAAAATCCTATACGAAAGGCGTGTATCAAAAATTATGAATAAAAGGAAACATGTTGTTACGTATATTGTGTCTAATTTGAGAATAAAGACACACATTTGCACTTTAAACACCAGACGCATGAATCCTAAACAAGTGGGCAACGGAAATGATATAGAATTTCCTTCGTAATAAATTTAACTGTACAACAAGTATTTCAATTAAGTTATACAATATAACAGAAAATCTGGTGGGTTATGTTCATCTTTTCCGGGTTCGTAGATCAGTTCATAGTCGACAGCTGCAGTCCTTTGCCAATTTGTTGGAATGATCCAACAGACAATCCGTCGTGGAAGCTTAGTTCTGCTCTGAGAACTATCCATTTGCGCGGCTTTAAATAATCATCATTGTGTTTAAATCGCGCTGGTGATGATGGCCCTGAGTTTCTCACAATCCTCTTGTTCTCCTACTTCCCGTGGAAATCTGACGTTTTTTTTCTGTGTGAGTTTACTCAGCGGCGCCATTATTGAAGCACAATTGGAAACTTTGACAAGTATCCCGTCATGCAAAGTGAATTTTCTGACGGCTTCCTTGGTTTCAGGACACCCTCTTTCTTTCACAGTTTTTCCTTTTTTGTAGCGTAGGCATTAGTTCATCTTTTCTGAACAAATATCCATAGCATTCCAGCTCCTCTACCCCGATACGGCATTTTTCTAGGCTGAAGGTGACACCATTCCATCGGACACATTGCGTCGAAATAACGTCGTTCTTATGCATCAGCATCAGTACAACGCAATTTCGACGTCATGTCCTTGCTGGGATGGTCTTGAGTCATGTGAAATGCCTTTGCAAGCGTTGCATTATGTTAGCAAACGTTTCTTTCACTGATGAGGATATCGTCACGCTGATTATAAACCTCGAGATCTCACCAGATACATTTGTATTCTAAACATCATGTTCTAAACGCACTGTTAGCCAATCTCTCCCTCCGCCAGCCGTTCATCCAATCGACCTGTCACCTATTATTCAGCTGCGTCCGTGGAGAACCTTCCATTTTCATAATCCCGACCTACATTCCCAGCAAGCTTCGGAGAGGGAGTGGCATGTCCCCTAAATTTTATTTGAATCAAAAGCCTTTCAGTTGCCGGCTGGCTCAACGGGGATTCGAATATGCAAACTTCTGCAAACTTCTGCACAATAGCCAAGCGCCTCTAACAACAAGACCGCATGTTTCTCTTAGAAGACGGTGCAAAAATAGTATGTAAACATCATTGAGCCTTGAGCACTTAGCCAAATACGGTATTCCTTTGGTCCTTTTACGTTCGTTATTGCTCTTGCATGATTTGAGCTCTGGCCTCGAGGTTATGCTCAACTCAGCTGAGAATGAAATTTAATCAGCTAATAAAGTGCAAATTACTAATAAGTACAGTTGTTTTCTTGCTTTGTTTAGCTACGTATAAATTTTTTTCTGCTTATGAATATGAAAATGCCAACATTAGTTGGCATTTTCATATTTATCAGCAGAGAAAATTTTAGGCTCAGCTGAGTTGAGCACGAAAAACCGTTTTATCATCTCAGGGCCTCATTTAAACTATTTATGCCTTGTGCTCCAAAAAAAAGAACATTGGCAAACAGTGTAGTCCCAGATCAGACACCACAAAACGCGGCGTCTGATCAGGTTTTATACTGTTTGCTTAAAGTTTACAGCAAAATTTACAGAAATTAGAAAAAGGTAAGTAAAGCAGACCCATCAAGTTTAAAATGATGGAAAAGTCAACTGGGCATGAACAGATTTCGTCCACAATTGTAATTCAGGATTTAGGTTAGCCGCAACACGACAAAACCAACAAAGTGGTATGTGCGCCCAGCGAAGACTCGGATCAGACCGTGTCCAAGGGAGAGGGAGAAAGAAGTGACAGACGAGAGAACACCGAACCGCACCTACTGCAAGCACAGTAGGTCCTTTCCCTACAATGTTCCGAATCAGTAGGACGCACCGGCACAGGAAGTTACACACAGCACTATCGCATCACCCAACCACCCCCAGGAACCCTGGAAGGGTACTGCGAAGACTCTGATCAGACTGGGCGACTGCCCAGGCTGATCTGAGTCTTCGCTGGGCGTTAAATACCACTTTGTTGATTTTGTCATGTCGCAGCTCAGGTTAAGGGACACTGACAGTCTAAATGATTCTTGTAAACTGTCGATAAGCAAAATCTTAGCGTTATCTTTACGAACAAGCTGTCTGGCCTGGGATTAGGGAACATCTAGCTCCATAAGGATTATACTGTATATGGCTGCATTTAAGTGATTGTGTCGTATTGAAATCAACTTAAAGCAAAATCAGAGCTTAATCGACATGATGTGGGTTTTGAACTAATTCTTCACTGAGCGCTGAAATGTTAAGAGTCTAAACTACCGCCATGACGACAGCGAAGACTCTGATCAGACTGGGTGGATAAAGGCACTAGACATTTGAATAGGCAATGGAAGCATATATGTACATGCATACAATCTACAAACAGTGACGCTTATAGAGCTCATTTCCTGAATAAAAATCAACCACAGCTGCACATATTTAAACATGGCATGACATTTTTCAATTCATATCGTTCAAATCTGTTGGGGTTTTTTTTTTCTAGAAATATTAGGGCCAGCAATGTATGTCGTGCCGTCAACAATTAGATATAACATTTTCCGGTACATTTGCCCAAATTCCAATATAAGAAAAGTACACAACGAAGTTAATTCGGTCGTAGATATAAACTATATTTGTAATCCAATTAGATTTATTCCATTATATACGTACCAAATGATACTGCTCATTTTGTTTCAAAAAATCTAAAGATTGGAACACAACTAAAACCATTACCGAAATTTCCTTAAAATTACAAAAAAAATGTTGTTGTTTTTTTCATGCAGATATTAATCTTCAGATGGAGATTGAATGGCAAACAGTGTAGACCCTGATCAGACTGTTCCTTCATGAACAGTCTGATCTGGATCTGCACTGTTTGATTAGATCTACCTGTCCTAATATTTAGATTGTTTGTGATAATTGGAAGACTCTGAAGTACTCTGCCCTTGGCAAGGTGTCCATTAAGACAATAATCTAGCACGCTTGGTAGTGTTTCTTCTAGTTCTGTTTAAAACTAAAAGTGCATATCTAACAGGCCCTTAACATCGAAATGACGTCAGCGACGCGTCATTTTGACGTTCTGTTCCTGTTGGGTATTTCTGTAAAACAAAATGTATCACCAAACAAAAGAACATTTCAGGGCTTCTTTTGCTTTTGACGTATATGCGTTGATCTGCATGGGGCAGCATTTCCATCTATCTCTTGTAGAGGGTCTTATTTTTTAATCCAAAAATTGCCATGTAGTCCAATATTGGAAAGAGTCTCTATAAGCCGCTGCTATACATAGTAGATACAAAAATAAGAAAAAAGTGCAAATGAAAAGTGCAAATGTAAAGAGGGGCGCACCATTTGAGAGTCTTTAAGATGCTCTGCAAACATAATAAGCATATCATTCACTTTTGGTCATACCCTGCGCTATTTATTCAACTCACGTGAACAAGACAATCATACGAATATAAAGTTCCCATGATACATGGTGCATGGCGTATTTCACTAACATTGCTTCCGGGTCAGTTGCTAATATTAGATTCTCTACTCCAGGGCGTAGGCATTGTAGTATGAGAAACCTTTTCGAACGAAGAAATTTGAGCCGGGACACGAGAAAACCAACAAAGTGATTGTGCGCCCAGCGCAGACTCGGATCAGCCTGTGCATCCGCCCAGTCCGATCAGACTCTTTACTAAGCGCTCGAAGGGTAGCTGAGCTACCTCTGTGCGGACAGCGACGACTCTGATCAGTCTGGGCGGATGCCCAGGCTGATCTGAGTCTGCGCTGGGCGCAGAACCGCTTTGTTGGTTTTCTCGTGTCGCGACTCATTTTACGGCACAGCACTGTGCAGCATCAGCTGTTGTTAATATCTTTTGATCCCTAGGAGACAAACTATGTTCCGACTAACATTTGATGCATCTTTAATACTGACTTTAAGAAAGCATAGCCAATATGCAAGGTTATCTTCTTATTCGAAGTAGTGGGACAGATTTACACGATAGGTCTGAGCAAACAGTGTAGACCCAGACCAGACTGCCCCTGAAGGAGCAGTCTGGTCAGGGTTTACATTGTTTGTTTAAACATAGTTTTATTTCAAAAATCAAACATTCATGGCAGTAACAATATTGTTATATATACATAAACACTATAATAGGATTAGAACGGATGCAATGGCTTATTTAGTTCCTCTTCTAAGTGTTTGCCATTCAGTCTGCAACTTTTGAGCGCATTACTGCATTGAAAAAGAAAACTTAAATTTCTACGACGATTTTGGTAATTCTTAAGGTTTCCTTTTTTCAGAATGTTTAGAATAATATTCTAATAACGAACTCCTGGGGCCGTACTCATATAACGACTTAAGAGGTTGCTATGCTGTTGCTAAGGCAGAATTTGCATGAAGGAGATTCCTTACAACTATGAAATTTGCTCAGGAGGACCAGTCTGAAAAAGACTGTTCCTCCAGAGCAAATTTCATAGTTGTAGGAAATCTCCGTTATAAAAAATAAGCCTCAGCAACATCATAGCAACGACTTAAATGCTTTTATAAATACGACCCCTGATCATGGTCAAGAAATGGAACTAAAGTGGTTTGGACACAGTTCTAGGTCTTCTGTCTTAGCAAATATAATTCCACAGAGCACATTGAAACGAAAAGACTTGAAACCAGGGTCCGAGGTTATAAAACTTGAGTATAATCTCAAACTCAAAATAAAGCGCACTGATTGGCTGCTGCCGAGCACATACAGCACACTGATTGGCTGCTACCGAGCATGTGGTCGGAATCAGTCAATCAGTGTGCTTTATTTTGAGTTAGCCAATCAGTGTGCTTTATTTTGAGTTTGAGAATGTACGCAAGTGTTATAACCTCCGGCCCTGTTTTTGAGACATGCAAACAGTGCAGACCCAATTCAGACACCACAGAACGCGGCGTCTGCACTGTTTGCTTACAGGAATTTCTATGCAAAATACAATAATCACAAGAAAACGAAAACAAGCAAAGGATTCATCTAAATAATAAGGCTGGACAAATCCACTAGTCGAAAAAGGGCTAATACCATTCTGACTTCAGACTTATTGCATAGAGTTAGCCTAAAGTTAATGTGTTTTGATTTTTTTAATCAAAAAAGAAAAAGAAAGAAAGAAAACACATATAAATGGTAACAGAAATAATTAAAGTAGATGAAACTGCAAGGCTATTTCAGGTAAATGCATCGTTTGTTTCGAATGCTGTGTTGTTATCCATCTGTAGGTTAAGCTTTTCCTGAAAATAATCACCCCAAACTTGTTTTGAATTCCAAATTTAGACATGTCTTAAGCAATTACATTATATAGAGTGACAACAATAACCAGCTTCTGCAGCAAGACTTTAATTGTGCTTTTTGTCCTTCTTAAAGAGGGTTTATTCTGTTAAAGTGTGACAATCCAAGCCCCAGCGCTGCCATGGAAAAATGCTTGGCGCCTCTGACGGCATCCAAACTGACAGAAAACCACGGATACAAAAACAAGAAGCATTCTGCACTGTTTCCAATTTCGCTTTAATTTGTTGTATTTTGGCTTGCATCATTTTCACTTTATCAAATTAGCACTGGCAAAAATTGCTTAGTTATAATCCTGTTATGTACTCCTGGTTACAAACTCTTCGACATGTCCATCCCAAATATTCAAAACAATGAGGGCAAAGTGTTAACACAGTCCATTGCGATAATTGGTAGATTACTTGAAAACTGGAACATTTCCTTTTTGCTTATCATGTGTACACTGTATTTGTATTTGAAAATGGATTAGTTTTTTCCTTGGAAGCGTACACATTCACCTTAACAGAAAGACCTAATGTCGCCTTATAGGCCACCGTGATGTTTAGTGGGCAATATTTCATGGGAGCAGGTGCATGCGCCGATCATTGTCGCAAACAGTCGGCAATTTCCGTAACGCTCTCTCGCCTTTTTTTTTGGAGAAAGCTCGGGTTACTTTGCAGCTATTTTTTCAAGCTTTGTCCGCTCTGGATAATACCCATAAATCCATGCGGCAAGTACGAGAGGTCATAACGAGCTATTAGGCGTATTCGGCTGGGCGTTTCGCGCATCACGATTCTTAGCGTGAAACACTTTTTTCTATAGAGAAAAGTGCTTCACGCTATGATTCGCGAAGCACGAAACGCCCAGTCGAATACGCCTGTTGTTCACCTCTCGCGAGAGTTATGCGCCCATAAATCTGGAGTTTCTAAAGCAATAAATGCAAAAGTACATTGATATTTACAATTTAAAAAAGATGGTGACCATGGAACATGATGACCTATCTTCAAGCCGAATAACCTTGAGAGGTCAGTTAAATATATTGATGGTTTCCGGTGTTTCTAGTGGTGATATGTTGAAATTTTAACAGGAAATTTAATGTGATTCTTATATGTCTTATAGACTATCTCCAATGCAGCAGCTGTGACAAGTTGCACTCTATACTTGTCGCCATTTCCGGGAAACGTTCCTAAATCATGACTAATGATCTCAGATTCTAAAATGGTACTGTCTTTCTTGGGTGGGAATCGGCATTTGATGGAGACAGCCAGATGCTAACATGATTAGCAGGACACAAAAGACCTTCTATATTAAGGCCCGATTTCAAGTCAGCGAGGATTTAATGCTATTCATTTACCATCTTACTCCTACGCAAAGTAGGAATCCGTACGGTTCCTCTGCTGCACAAAGTGGGAATAAGACAATTCTGGAATGGTTTCTGCGAAAAGTGAGAACCGAAACAGAGTGAGAATAATGCGTGTTCCTTTACTCTTGTCAAACGAGATTATGTTCAGAGGGAAAGATGGAGTTAGTCGTTTTGCTGATCGTCCAGTTGTGTGTCAGCGTTTTGTAGTTACACGTTTTACATCTTTTGTTGAGTGCAAGAGGTGAACTGCGTTTTTTACTACGGCATCCCTATCGTAGATCAGTCTATGTATCCTTAGGCAAGAATGAGAAAAACAAAATAAAAGAAATAAAGAAAGAAATAAAACAAGACCTGTCCGCGTACAACCGTGTCGCAACAAAATCAACGCAGTGCCATAGCGCCCTGCCAAGACTCAGAATCTTCGCTTTGCGCTAACAGAACAGGCATGATTTTTTATCTTTAATGTTTTAGATAGCGCGGCTTAGTTACATGCCGAAAGACAAAATTTACATAAAACTTTTAAACAGTTTTGTAAAACAAGAGGGCCATGAGGCCCTGGATTGCTCACCTGAGTTAACAATATGACAATTAATCTCTTCTAAGCTAATGTAAGCTTGTGTGAGCAGGTTGCCATTTTGAATCAGGGATCAAAGGTTTATATATTGACCAGAAGGCAAGTTTAGTCATGTGACCTAATTAATGTCTGACTACAATAGGATACTGAATACAGGCCGGATATCTAAAACAGAATGGATGATTTTGTGGTGTTTCAGTGGTGTTAATTTTGTCTGACACCCCAGGAATCTCAAGGTGTTGCAATACGTTGTTTCTGTCAAGTCCTCATCTCTGATTCATCATAGGCCTTATCTGTGATTTGTGTCTTTCCTGTGATTATTTGTTGATTCATGCTGATCAAACAGCTAACTAAATGTTTTGAACTATTGCAGAAGCAGTTTCAATCCAGTTTAAGCCCAGCATTAATCTTTAACTGACCATTCCAAGGCAGTACTTCTGTTGTGGTTCCTCACTGTTACATGTTCTTATGTCCCCTTGTTTCAATAGCTACCCATCACTTTGGGTTTTGAGGGCTAGATGTGAGATTTGATTGTATTAATTCCTACTCATTGCCTATCTTTTTACTCTACACTAAATGCAAGAATAACCAGCAGAACAACTGATTTCTTTTTTTTTCCAGACGAATTCTTTATTTCCAAATTTCCAAATGCATTCATATAAAATATAATGCATAGAACGTGTATTTGTGGGTCCTTTAAGAAGATTGACATATTAAAGGTAGTTTTGGAAGGGAAAACCATCATATTATAGGTGGACAAGTACGATAGTTGTGCACTAGGTAAACTGAAGAAAAATGAAAGAAATTAAGTCTTCTTTAACGTATTTATTTTTTTTTAGTTTCAGATAAACAAAAATGTGAATAAATATATATGCAAGAGCTTGATTTTCAGAAAGAGCTATAATTGTGTACCTGTATCTGGACAGAATGGGCAAGAAAACTGTTCATTATTTCCTTAATACTCAGTGAGATTTTATGCGGTAAAGTGCAGGTACCGTGTCAAACAACTATTCATATGTTCTTATGCTACATGCTGCAGTTTTCAACAATACTTTAAGCAAAGCCTCTCTGACTTTCCTCAGGCTCTTTGGAAAAATACAGTGTGCAAGGAAATGGCTCTTTGGTAATGGCTTGCTGCAAAAGTGACAAGGTATCCGTATTTTAAAGCATGAAAAGTTATTGATTATTAAAGAAATAATGATAAATTTTCTTACCCAATCTGTCCAAATATAGGAACAAAATAGTATGTGATACTCCACCGGGTGGTTTAATTAATTGATATTTACAAATTCAGAAATTGAGACATCCAATCTTTATTTTGCCTGGTGATTATCAACGTCATGATTTAGAACATAGATGAAAACCCCCAAGGGCACAACATTTAATAAACACTGAATCAACACTGATTCAATGTTAGGCAATTGAATGAATGTTGATTCAATGTTGATTGCCTGCTATGAACACTGAAACAATTACAGTTTATAGTGGCACCTTTTATGTGGATAGAAATTTACAGACTGGTAGTATACTATCTCAGAAAAGAAATGGTACATAATAATGACTGTCAACAGGTTTATGATAATTTATTTCAGTACATTTCTATGAAATCTTCATCCAATAGCTGAGGTACTCTATTCACCAATTTCAATCATATATATGGTGTAATTTTGTTAACAAGCCTGAAGAGATAATAAGACAGTTGAAATGAAATTAATACACCAAAGGGTTTGTGCCCCACTTAAGTGGTAACACAGCAAGAAATTACAAACATCTCCCTCTGGTATGGCATTTAAGATGTAAATCAAGACCTGCTTTGAGCTAATGTCACTGGCTGTAGATATCTATCAAAATGACACAAAATATTCCACATGGTAGAACATTCACATGATGTTGATAGGAGCCGGCTCTGCTGACAAGGTTGTATCATAACATGCATTGTTGGAACAGCAGTCATTTGTCATCAGTATGCCGTATGTTGTAACACCTGACATATTAGGTTTAATATGACGTCATTTGTCTGAAACAAATGTGAAAATGTGGCATGCAATACCATATCTTCATAACACACCATATTCTGTAGTGTACATAAGGGTCTGAGAAGCAGTCATTGTGTTTCCTGGATTCCCTGTGGAGTATGTAATGACAACTTTCATAAGCAGAATGCTGATATAGCATTAAACAGCACTGGTTTTCCACCAATTTTGAGTCTTTTGAATGTGCTTCTGTGCCTACAGAGTCCTGTCATAATTAAATGTGTTTATGTAACAGTTTTGAGCATGGTCTTCTAGCAGGCAATGGTTATCAACTGTTCTGTGAATTATCTATCATCCTGGTAGAAAGTCAAATACCAAATAATGATGCAGTGTTAGATTCCAACAGCAAGGATTGTCTGATTTTGATTCACCGAAGCTAGCATTCTTCACAGTTCATCTTAAATATTTGTTCCATGGCTGTGTTATCCAAGGTTTGTACTACACACTGGTTGTTCTACAAGTTGATTATCAAACTCTTTTCTTCTAGGCTACAGACAGGTGGCTGGCCAAAGATCAAACTGCAAGCTTATTGGTCAATAAATTTAAAACAGGTGCTTTGAATACTGGTATATGCTAGATATTTTTAAAAGTGTCATTTCAGTGCAACTTTTTTCCATTCCTTTCGTACTTTGAGCGAGTATACCGGTATCACTGTAACCTTTGTATCATTGCTTTTCTTTCTCTGAGTGAGTATACTACAGTATATTCTCATTGGGGGGAGGGGGGGGGGGGGTGCAAGACTGACATACCACTGGTCTGAGATAAGAAATAGAAGCAGTAAAAAGTATACTGTTTGTTTTTGATTTTGAAAACTGGGCCTCGTGTAAATGGCTGCATGGACATATTAATTTATTTGAAAAAAAAATTGCAAATAAACTTCCCATAAGAACTCAATATCTATTCAACATGTTCAATGCATGTTACCAGAAAACGCTAAAAACGCTAAATTTGATACTTTACCCCGTTTTTATATGACAGTGCAACATATCCTTACAAACTGTTCATCCCTTTTTTAATGTAATGCATAAAAATGCATAAAAGCAATCTCTATTGTCCAAAGTGTATGTTTAAAGGGGAACTACTCCAGCGACAATGTTGACTTAGACCCCTGGTTCGTTTAAAACCATGTAATTTCCTTATCATATGACCCATTGCACTGAAAATTGTCGCAAATTAAGAGAAAATGATTGTTTTTATCTACAGTGCCAAGGTATTACGCAGATATGTTGACATCTGTAGAAAAATCGAGACTGCATTTACTGTATACTTTCTTTTGCCTCTGAGTATATGTACAAAATGTTTCATCTGTTTGATTTGACACATTTGAGATATCATTGTTTTTGACAGCCATTTTTCTAGAAAATGGCATTCTCAGAAAAGTCAATATGACACTTGAACAGCTGGATATATACAGTCAAACTTGTCTTAAGCAATTTAAAACTCAAAGGAAGGTCTTAAACTGCTTGCTGAATACAGCTTAATTTACACCATAAGTACTAATTCTGGATATGAGATTTAGTCCTCTTAAGAATAATTTTTGCTTAGAAAAGTTGGTTTTAAAGACAGGTCTGGCTGTATTCCTTAACAAAAGATTCTAAAAAAAAATCATACCTACAAGAAAAGAAGTAGTGTACAGTCGAAACATAAAAATTTGGTTTTGGTTTTACTGAAAACAATGCATCTACTCTTACTTGATGAAAACTCAGCACGATGCTGTGTCCTGCTTATCTGCTCAATGTCACCAGACAGAGCTAAACAAATGGCCCAACTTAAGCTTATGTGCCACTATCACCACTTAAAAAGAATATGTATGTCTCACTTTCTAATATTTGCAGACATGACAACACAGTATAATATGTCTTTACTAAAGCAGTGGAGAACGTTTATGCTTATCCTAGTATTTGATTGAGCATTATTCAGGGACTACTGGTATACCCTGATATTACTGCAGTCTTAATCATAGTCAAACTTAAAATTCATTAATGCAGAATCTTGGAAAATTATATTACCACAGTCACTGTTTAAGTACAAGAACAAATGCCTAACCAGCAGGAAATTAACAACCACATCAATTTTGAAATGAAGTATGCATGCTGAAATATGCTAAATTTCCTTTCAACACTGTAACTTATTTGAAATTTTAAGTACCATATTTATTCAGTCATAAAATGCCATTTTTCCTAACTTCAAATGACCCCAAATATCTAAATCAGTCTTATGAAACTCTTTTATAGGAAGGGTTTTTCTATTCCAAAAGGAATTCAAAAATCTTGATTGTTCTTATAAGCTGGATCTAGATTTTTGAGATTGTTTTTGAAGGGAAAAAACTTGTCTTATCACAACCAAACAAAACAGGAATACAGAGGTAAAATGTATAATGAATGATGAAAAGATGACTTAACTAATTTACATCTTCTATAACTCTTTATTATATGACCAAGATGTCAAACACAATTTCATTGGCTAATTTGACGTCACGTGCCGGTCAATATTTTGTGATATTCACCGGCCAGTCAGTGAATATTACTTTTACACTGACGTCATTGTATATTCGTGACGTAACGTCTGATGTACCTTAATGTTAATGGCGTAACGTCGCGAGATAATAACATGTAGTACTACTTAACTCGTATTAAAGGAAACTGTATTCAGAATTGTCATATAATAAAACAATTGTTGACCTTTATTTCGGTGAATATGCAGTTTTATTGACCTGCAAACATAACATATTGACCTCCGCTCCGCATCGGTTAATATGTTGTTTGCAGGTCAATAAAACTGCATATTCACCTCAACAAAGGTCAATAATTGTATAATGTTTAATAAAGAAGTACATATAAAAGGGAAAGGTTTCCAGTAACATCCTGTTCAAAGGGGCAGCAGAGGCTAAAGGCCAACTGCATCTTAGATACATGGATAATGGATGACTTGTAATCCTGATGCCTGTATGTAACAGATTTCAGCCATACAAGGACGATTGAAAGGTGATAATGAAAGCTTGTATGCAAAGTAACCCCATTTACGGCTGGTAAGAATTCTACCTCAAGCCAGATTCAAGTCCAAATCTGCCAGATCAGCAGGCCAGTGGTTAACCCAATGAGCAGCAGAAGCTCTTGTACCTTGGACACAGCATATGGAAGGCAAGCCCACCTGCTTTATCCTTCACCCACACTTCCAAAAAGTACCCACTTATGCTGGGTTGCTGGAAAGAGTTTTCCAATCACAGGCTGGCTGAACCTGGATTCTAATCTGTAACTCTCAGTATCTTAACTGACCATCTCTAACCTCTTAACCTTGGCAACTTTCTATGTAGTTTTTCTCTCCTAAAACAATTTCAAAAATCTAGATCCATCTTGTAAGATGGATCTAGTGTTTGGAATTGTTTTGGAGAAAACTCTATCTCCAAACCTGAATTCTAACTTATAACTTTCTACAGCTTAACAAATGATCTATGGTATCTTTGTAAATAGATTTTCTCTCCTAAAACAATCCAAAATATCTAAATCCATCTTCTAAGATGGATCTAGGGTTTTAGGATTGTTTTGAAAATGGAAATCGGAAACCTCAGTCTTATAAATGAATAAATAAGGTAAAGATAAAAGCAGTGAATATATCCAGTCCAGTGCGTAGGACGACAAATAACAGAATTTGGTTTGGTGGCCACCCAATCGTTGTTATAACCACCAGCAATACCAACCTCTGACTGGAGGCTGGTATTGCTAATTAACTTGTGAGTGAATTCTATGTGTTCTTTCATATGCATAATCTGTATTTTATCTATACATCTAGTGCACAATAAACAAGTTTGTGGTCACTCCAGTAGGCTTCAACAACATCACTGAATGCAGGACAGTTTGTAAAAATCAAATCTATCACTGATCCAGAATCAGTAGTTGACTGATTGATACGTTGCTCACATTTAAATTGTTTTGTCGTGAAATTTACAAAATTCGAAGAGTTGTCATTTGCATGTATGTTAAAATCACCAATTATCACTAATTTGGTATGCATATCAACCAATGGGACAAGATGATGCTGAATATCATTTTTTAAATTGGTTTGCCCACTTTTAGGGATTTTGTATAAGTATACAACTTGGAAACATCCCTTTACCTTGCTGTACATGGTGGCAAACATAAATTCACATATGTCAGAATGGAATTTTTCTATTCTCTGAATTTCAAAATAATCCTTAATGTACAAAGCAAGTCCATGGTATGGCCTGTTGCCAGAATCATTCCCTGTTTCATCCATTCTCAACAGTTTGAAATTCTTCAGAACAAAATGATTACTATCATCTCTTGCACACAGTCTGGATTCTGCAAACCCAACCACATCAGCTGACAATACATTTGGCTCAAATTCAATATCCTTAAAGTGCTTATGCAAGGACCTTGCATTATTAAATGCAATTTTGACCTTCTGTGAATTAACTTTATATAAAGGAACATAACAGTTCAAGAAGTGACTCTGTTTTTAACCGCTGCATCTCGATTTTCACTTGTTCATCCACAGCCATGGCTGCTTCATTCAAATTCAAAATATATAAATTTTCTAGTTTTCTTACTCTACTAAGAGCAACATAATGAATATGTGGTTGCTTCCTGACTCTTGTCTGAGACAAGTCTACTACAATTTCATCAACTGTAGACCCCTGAGCTTTATGGATAGTTTTACCTGCTGATGGTTTCAAAGGAAATTGAATTCTTTGGTATGTTTTGAAGTTGTATATAAATGTTCGTTCTATATCAAATATTGGAGTCCACGCTTTATTTATGTTTGTGCTGTATAAACCCCTATTAGAAAATTTCTCACGAGTTGACTGGCCAATTTGAGAATCTTGAAACAAAACCCATATAATCCTGGGACGATCTGTACCTTCCATTTTGTACTCAATGAACTTGACAACACATGTCGACCCATTTGTTAAACCATCCTCCACATTGACATTGACTGTTATATCATAAATCATTCCAACTGCTACTGTCAACAGCTTTTGTAAATTAGCAGTTTTGTTGGAATCGTCTGGAAGTGCTTCAATGAGTTTTCTGCATTTGTTAATAGAAATATTTGCAGAAACAACTGTATCATGACATGGGATGACATCTTTTTCTTCTGATAATCTATTCAAATAATTGTCATTGTGTCTATCTACAAACTTATTTTCAGTGAATAAATGAGGAGCATCTTTTGGATAATTTGTCATATGGGGACTGATACTATGTTTCTTTAATTCATTTTTGTCAGCTTCTGTCAGCTCATTTTGTCAAAGCCGATTCAGCATCTGAGCGAAGTCAACATCATCTTTTTGTCTCATGATATCAACCAGCTCATACAATCTAAAATAATCCTTCCATAAATTATATGATAAAGCTGAAGCACCCTTTGAGGGGTCACTGAATATCCACTTGTCACATACTGGCATCAGCTGGTACAAGTCTCCCACAGCAATGATGCTTAAACCTCCAAAACTGACTTTTGTTCCAGTAAGCTGTTGCAAACGTGTATCTAGAAAGGTCAGTGTGTTTGTTCCTACCATAGAGATTTCATCTATAATAATAACTTTTAAATGTCTGTATTTTACTCTGAATGTGTTGAGTTCATCAGCTGACAAAAGGCCACTACCTTGTTTCAACTTCTTTAAGAAAGCTGACGCAATAGTGACACCATTAATAAAAGTATATGCAGCTTTGCCAGTGTAGGCACAGAGAAGAACTCTAATATCATCAGGATTTTCTCCTTCCCTCAAATTTAGAAATCTGTACAGACTTTGATACAGTGCTTTGATTAGCACAGATTTGCAAACACCAGCTCCACCTGATAAAAATGCATAAAGCGGTTCTTCTTTACATTTCATCCAATACAGAACATGATTGAAAAATTCTCTTTGTCTCAAATTTAAACTTCTGAGCAAATTTAAGTACTGTTCATCTGGTAACATGACTCCATTTATTTCTACAGATGGAACTGAACAAGCAGACTGTATCTCTATACCAATATCATACTGTCGATGTTCTACTACTCTATCTGGATTAAAATATACAAAGTTTTCAGCTTCTCTTTCACCTTCTTCTACTGCTTCTCTGTTTTCATGCTCTGTGTTAGGTGCTATCTCATCATAAGCATCTTCCTCTTCTGCCATTTGCCTTGCAAGCTCAAGTTCTTCAATATGATGTTCATACTGGCTGCGTTTAGATTCAAGAGTGTCTTTCAAGACATTGTAATGAGCTTCATATGTTTCAAACGAACCTAACAAATCTTTTGCTTCATTTCTCCAGGGCATAAACAGCATAAGTCGTTCTCTGTAGTAATTTTCTGGGTCTTTCTTTACATCATACCTCACATAACGTATTATTCTAGGATTTCTTCTATGTTTATACTTTGTTCCATTCTTTGCCACATACAACAAGTCTGATCCATGATGATTTCCAGATTTAATATTCTGATCATTATCATCTTCATCATTTTCATCACTAGATTGACAAGAACAACCATCATCCTCATTTGTATCTCCAGTCCTTTCAGGTAACCTGTTTTCTTTGGGATAAACAACGTCAACTGTAGAGACATAATCTGCCAAACAGAATTTCTGAAGTTGTCTAGGTCGTTTTGCATACCTCTGAATTATATTGTCTGCTTCTATGTCTGTAGATTCAGCAGGAAGTTCATCAAGCACAGATTTAGATTTCAGTAAAAATATTCTTTCTTCTGGGATAGAAGTATTGATGAAAACAACGTCCCTTGTAGCTTTTGTTAAAGGAATCTGCAAAGCAAGATATACTGCTTCTTGTGCACTCACTTCAACACAATTTGAAAACACATTTCCAATATGTCTTACTTGTTTCTTTATATCAAAATTTCCTTTGCGAGCTTCTCTTGCTGCTGCATCAAGCTGTGCACTCATGCCTCTTTGAGATTTGCTTATGTATCCAACAACATATGCTGCACAACCATATGGTTCAAGAATCATCTGAATATCAAGGTTTGCTTTCCATCCAAGAAGAATCGTTCGGTTAAACAAATTAATTCTCATCTCATTTGGATTCCGCTTGAGAAAAATTTTGGGAGCACTGAGAGAACTTCTTATACACTTGATGTAATTTTCAAGATCCATCTTGGCAACTTGCTCCAAAAAATCATCAAATGCCATTTCAGAGACATCTTTGTACTCATTCATTGATTTTTGAAGTTCTGAGTGTTTCTTTTTGTATTTCTCTATGTCTTCATCCAGAGGATGCAATAACATTGTTCTTGGAAGAGGAGGCAAAGGAAATCCAAATCTACATATTGCCTTTCCTTTCTTTCTGCAGGACTTTGAATGCTTATGTGACTGAAGTTCAACAAGCTCCCCAATTTCTTCTTCACCAGTACTGCATGTAAGGTATTTATCAACAAACTGAATAATTTCTTCCTCTGTGTTTTTTTTCCAATTTAGGAGCATTTTCAATCCAAATAAGCATGTGGATATGAGGAGACCCACGTTGCTGAAATTCCACTCTATAGAAGAAATCTATCACTTTCCCAATAGGTTCAATCTCACTTTTAAGGACAGTGTTCAAAAATTCTTGTACTCTGTGATCAAAATATCTGGAACAAGTTACTGGGTCTTTCTGGACAAGCCTTGTTTTCTCTTGCCAAGTTAAAGCCTCTACATCCTTGTCTGCATAGTCAATTGCATCATTCAATTTTGCTAACATCTTCAAAAGATCATTCCATCTAGTATCAGCTGCTGACAAAGATACAAACCAAGTTGGTAAAGACAGTTGCCTGATCATTGCAAATATGTCTTTCTTCCTTTTTTCTAGATAAGCTGGAGAATTTCTAAGCTGACGAAATATACAATAACCTTCATCAAGTTTCACAAGCTTCTCCAAATATGCTGGATCTCTTGCCTCAGCTGCTGTAATTTTCTTGCCTTTACTTTTACATCTTCTTACAGCTAAATTAACTTTGTCACTTATTTGTTTCATTTGTAACTTTTTATGCTTAAAGAAAATGTTTGGGACAGACTGAGCAGCTCTTCTATCAATGCTTCGTAGCTCCCATTTAACAATGTCGCTGTAATGAACTAGAGTTGTTCTCTCAGTTTTATCAGGACGCCTCTGACCACAAATTATTTAAGTTGCTATCAAGATTTGTATTTTGTACTGACACTTCTAGAAACTCTCTTACATTATCCTCTGCACTTTCAGTTACTGCTTGAAACCAGTTGTTGTCAACTGTAATGCCTGAATTTTTATACATGTCACTATTTGTTAAAAGCCAGTGTAATGCTGTCAGAACTCTCATCGGTCTTACATTTTCTTTGAAGTCTATTTTCTTGTATGACAGTTTTTTCTTCAATTGGATGGCAATTGTAAAATTTTCATCCATAGGTCTTGGAAGAGAGTTCACAGTGGGCTGAATATCAACAGGTACATTGATTACATTTCCTTTCAGTGAATACTGCCCACCACGTGGCAGTTCTCTAATTTGCATGAATGGAATACGCAGTGCTATTAATCTTTCTTCAAGCTGATGCAAATCTAACTCTGGAGGTTTGTTTGGCCATTTCATTCCATTCGCAACTGACAGTCTGGGAATTTTTCCATCTTTTACTGCTGACAAACAAGTGTGACATATCCACTCTTCATTATTGACTGATTTAAATTTTGTGCAATACTTCAAACTGTATGTCATAATGTTAGTGTTTTTCAGCATTGATACACTTTTTCTAAACCATGTTTGGTGACAACAAGTACATACGAACAGAGGACCTACTGAAATATTTTCATGAAACTGTTTAAGACATTCTGCTATACTTTCATGTGCTTTTCTATCAATTATTTCACATGGCTCAATTTCATGTGAGTTTTCTTCAGCAATTTTACGCCTTTTTGCCCTGTTCAGCTCAAGTGTATCTTTCAATTTTCTTTTCTCTTGCCTACGCTGCCCCTGAGCAATCCTTTCACATTCCTTGAAGAAAGGGTTTTGCCTTTGCTTCCGCTTACTAGCTAGTTGATATGTCTTCTCTTTTTCTTTAAAACTTTGGTCTTGTCTGGCAGATTGCTTCTGAGCACATTCCTGTGCTAATACATTTGGCTTCTTTCTAGCAGACTGCTTTGATGCAAGCTGACTTGCTCTTTCCTTTTCTTTAAAAGCTGGCTGCTTTCTATTAGACTGCTTCGATGCAAGCTGATTTACTTTTTCCTTTTCTTTAAAAGCTGGACTTTGTCTGGCAGCCTGCTTCTTGGCACATTCCTGTGCTAATACAGCTGGCTTCTTTCTAGCAGACTGCTTTGATGCAAGCTGATTTACTCTTTCCTTTTCTTTAAAAGCTGGCTGCTTTCTAGTAGACTGCTTTGATGCAAGCTGGTTTACTCTTTCCTTTTCTTTAAAAGCTGGGTTTTGTCTGGCAGACTGCTTCTGGGCACATTCCTGTGCTAAAACACCTGGCTTCTTTCTAGCAGACTGCTTTGATGCAAGCTGATTTACTTTTTCCTTTTCTTTATAAGCTAGGTTTTGTCTGGCAGACTGCTTCTGGGCACATTCCTGTGCTAAAACACCTGGCTTCTTTCTAGCAGACTGCTTTGATGCAAGCTGATTTACTTTTTCCTTTTCTTTATAAGCTAGGTTTTGTCTGGCAGACTGCTTCTGGGCACATTCCTGTGCTAAAACACCTGGCTTCTTTCTAGCAGACTGCTTTGATGCAAGCTGATTTATTTTTTCTTTTTCTTTAAAAGCTAACCTACTTCTTTGTTTTCTTTTAAATGCAGCATAGTACTCTGTGCGCCCTTTCTTCAGTTTGTTATCACAGGTTTTCTTCTCCTCGCTCATTTCAACAGCAATACCTTGTGCTTTTTTCTGCTATCTGACATTTTGATCTTCAAAATAATTTTCAAGAAGACATTCTGAATGATCAGTAACCCTGTATTCAAGTTCACTTCCACTTTCTATTTCAGGAGAGAAGTTCTGAACTGTGCCAACATGAGAATTTTCTCTAAATGTCATAGCAACTGGCAGCAAATCATACTGTGTTGTCATATTTATTTGCATGCTATCATATAATGCATACATGTATGTAATCAATTCATCTAAAGAACAGAATCTTATCAAAACTGAAAATCCATTGCATGATGAAAGACCATTCTGAGCATGAGAATGTGAATCAAAAAAATTGTACATGCCATCTTTTTTGTATACTGCAGAACATATTGCACCAATCATGACCAGGACATATGAAGAGGATTGAAAGGCTCTGTACAATGACTCGTGAAGAGTTGGAGAAGTCGTGCTACCAAATTGCTGTACTGCAATGCCAGAAACAACATCTGACTTTATGATATGTATGTCTGTTTTGAAGACCTTTACAGTTTCTGGAATTTCATCAAAAGTTAACAATCTGCTAGTGTATCTCTGATTAGCTTTCAATGAAGATAAGATTTTTTTGTATAGAATATCTCCTTCAATAAGTATTTGATCTACCTCAGTACTTGAGCAACTATTTGAAAACTGAGCATGAATAAGGGCACAAAGAGCATTTGACACACACTGGCTTCCCCGAGAATCTACACTGAATCTGTCACTTCCTTGATGAAATGAGCCACAGATAAATGACTGTGAATGAAATGGTTTGAATGATGTCAAAAATGAAATTTGCTGAAACGGCTGACTTCCATTATTGGATTCAGTCAAACAAGGACCCTTAGTGTTGGTCAATATATCTGGGAAAGTGCTGGTACCAGATTTGTACAGAAAAGTATTATGACCTGAACTCTGTGACTCTATTTGAAAATGTTTCTCTAGAAAACTTGTTTTATAATCTTTGGTCAATTGACTTTGTTCATTCCTTTGATTAAGATCTGTACTTTGTGTGTCTATTTTATAATCTTTGGTCAAAAGACATTGTTTATTCCTTTGATGTGCCTGCACGCTGACAGGTCTTGCCTCTATGAGGCCCTTGGTCATGACAGACTCGGAAGTCTGCATGAATTTAGGAGTCCACTCAGGAGTCAACCCGAATTTATGAGTCGACTCAGGAGTCAACCCGAATTTAGGAGTTGACTCAGGAGTCAACCCAGTCTGGTAGTTGCAGCTTCTATCCAAAACCGTCCTTCTGGCTGCAGATCGTCTCCAGTTCTTTGTTCGAGGCATCCTGTACAATGTTCAATATCACATAAATGGTCCAATCTCAGAATACAACACAACTCAATAGTATCACTCACTTTTACAGAACTTCGTTGAAATATAACAGTTCATATAAAGCTTGATTTGATACCTATAAAAGAAATGGATATCATCAAACAGTACAATCTATTCATGCCAAAGTTTTTTAGCGACAAAATCTATTCCACTTGTTTAACTTTAATTTGTTGAAAAGTACAGCTCTTATTAAGTTTGAATTTACTCAAAGATTTATCACACTGTATGAAACTATTCACACTGTTTTTCAAGATTAATAACATGCATGTATTTAACGATTTCTTTGTTGTAATTCAATGACAGACTTGGTGCATAAGAATAGTATAAAGTATTTACAGAAAAATTGTAAACTTGTCATCATATATTGTTCATTGAAAAATATAAACTGCATCAATAGTAGTGTCAAAAGCATTATGACTATATTGTAATGATTAGAATTATTATCACATATATTGAAGGCTCTTACAGTTAAAACAAAATAAATAGAAAAAAGTATTCTGCATGATCAGCTAGACGATTACATTCCAAGAAGAGGCCCATAGACTGCACTGGTAGAAATATCATCTCTATTATTCAGCAACACTAATTATAAGTGTTTTCAACATTAATATCAGTTGCTGCTGATCTAATAAAGAGAAATTGTTTGAAATAACGTCAGAATAATGTATAATTTTTACACCAGTGGCACTTCAATACCTGGTACACTGACGCCTGCAATTACCCCAACACATTATAACAGTATCCTTGTACAGATATAAATTGTGGTAGAAGCAATAAAATTTCAAATGTGTAAAATTTCCAATTTCAAAAAATAAATCTGCAATAATGACTGCTGGCAAAGGCACCTATATAACAATACTGTTATATGGATAACTCTTTGGGTACGCTTTCTATTAAGCCAGCAAAGGGCTTGAACAAGAAGTAGTCTTGAATTATCTTCTGCCAACGATGTTTTAATTTGATTTGGTTTTGCCGTCCAGCAATTAGCTCTGTTGACTTCTGATCATGGAATCTCTGAAAGTATAGAAGGGAAGTAAATAAAATTTCACATACAGGGCAATGAGTGGAACCATAGTAACCAAGAACCATAATCATATCACAATGAGTTTTGAGTTTTAAGAACTGGCCAACAATTCCGAAAGAAAACTTTGAAATAAAGAACATGTAAAATTAAAGCAATTTTAAAGTATTAGAAAGCTCTGTTCACTGAAAAATTTCAGCAAGTTTTATTAATTTGCAAATACCAAGTTTCATAAAAATACAAGAATTAAGCTGAATGTTCTTTCTCTCTCTGTGCACTGTCACAAATCAATGCTAAGCAGAAAATTCAACGGAAGTTTACAACCCCAACACTGATGCTGGAAAAGCTATACCTATATTTCACTTTGAACTAGCTGCTGGTTACTATGTTGTTACGACCTGGCGGAGGTAACAAAAAGATGGAAGTAAACCAGCAACAAGCCTGTTTTTAAACTTAACAAAATTTATTTACTTGTACATCAAAATAAAACAGTCATTAATTAATCAAGAAAATATGTAATTAACGATACCTTATTTTGTCTGAATGTCCCTCAGAATTTAAAACACAAGTCCTTTAATAATTTCTGATCCCAGAAGATAAAGTATGTATGAGCATATGAATATTTCCAAATCCAATATATTTAAATTCCAGTATAACTTATTTTACTATAGACTGGTGAAAGTTTTCATACAAAGATGATCTAAATGAAAATCTGTCCTCTTTATATAATATCTAGGAACATTCCGGAACTAACCAAAAATAGATCTTACCAAAAAGTACTCAATTCTGACATAATTTCATACCAGAAGATTCTTAATGTTTACAACAGAAAGGTCTAATATTTTCTCAGTACTAAAAATAGTTATTCCAGAATGTTCTAAAGTACAATGTAAACAACTTGTTTATTTCAAACCTAGTAAACATCTAAAAACTGCAAAATCATGGTAAAAGAAAATATTTACACCAACTTAAACACCATATTCATAACACTTCCCCTCTTCAAGGAAAAGAAAGTTTTATGAAATAAAGCTTTCTTTTGCCATATGACCAATTATGAAACAAAATTAAGTTTAATGCATATACACTGTATATATAGCAGTACTAATCCAGACATCATGTAGTAATAGCCAAATTTAGGCTCTTGAAAGTGCATCCGGGATAATATTATCTTTTCCTCTGATATGTCTGATGTCAAGATTGTACTCCTGCAACATGAGACTCCACCTGAGTAACCGCTGATTTTTGTTCTTCATTTTATGAATGAAGGTCAGTGGATTGTGATCACTGAAGACAACAATTGGTGTGGCTGAAGAAGATAAGTACACTTCAAATTGCTGAAGAGCAAGGATGAGAGATAAACACTCTTTTTCAATAGTAGAGTAATTTCTCTGATGTTTGTTGAACTTCTTAGAAAAGTAACAAACAGGGTGATCCACACCATCATTATCTTCTTGAATCAAAACACTGCCTGCACCAACGTCACTAGCATCTACCGCCATTTTAAATGCTTTGTTGAAGTCTGGTGCTAAGAGAACTGGAGCACTCTTAAGTATCGCCTTAAGCTTATCAAAGGACTTTTGACAGTCTTCATTCCAAATATATTTCTTTCCTTTACCTAGCAAAGGGGAGGTGCCTATAAGGCCCTTTTTCTGCCCAAGAGCAAAATGTTTTATTTTCAGCTGATGATTAGACTATAGTGTCCGCTATACTGAATCAATAGTGGTTAAGCTCCGTAAGCCCTACTTTTGGAATAATGGGGTTATTAAAGTGGGTGGGGTAAATCAGCATGAACCAGGGGTGTCATATTATAAGCTATATTTCTCCTTCAAATTTAATGGCATTCATAAATACCTTCCTTTATAAGTTGAAGTAATGTCTTTGGTGACATCATTTCTCAAATTCTGTCTTTTAAAATAAAATCTTATGTCTGCAGAATTTCTTTTAGAGACACTGTCAATTTTCATTAATTTTGGTACTCTGAATTCAATATATTCTACCATATCTCTAGAACCAATGGATGACTTCTTACCAAACTGACATGGGTTCACCCTTGGGAGAGTGCAAACTGTTGATTAAATTTTGGTGACCTTGACCTTTGTTTCAAGGTCACAGTAAGACTTTTAATGTCAATTTTAAGCCAAGTGTTGGCCATTGTCTACACAGTAGCTCCTAAACTGACATGAAATCATGACTAAAGTGGCCTAAATTAAACATTATGAGGAGTTAGAGCACTAGTTATGATCAAATGGCCATGGCATCATGATTCAAGGTCAAGGTCAAGGTTAGACTAGACAGAGTTTGACCAAAGACCTCACACAGCTAGAAAGCAGAAATTTAACAAATATGTATGTTTCTATTTGTAATTCAATGCTTAATATGCATATAATGACCTTGACCTTGATCTGAAGGTCACCGATACATTCAGAAGTTCATTATTTTACAATAGACTTTTCTATAACCTTTATGTTTAACGCAATTCTGTTTCATCATGTTTGGCTAATACTGACCTTCAGACCAAGGTCAAGGTCATTCTGTGCTCATTAAACATTGATTTTCAAAAGAAAACACTCAGATTTGGTACATTTCTGCCACCTGATTGATGAAATCTATGATTAAACTCTGTTTAGTCTAGCCATGACCTTGACCTTGAAGATGATGTCATGGCCATTTAATCATGATGTCATGGCCATTTAATCATAACTGGAGCTCTAACTCCTCATAATGTTTAATTTAGGCCACTTTGGGAACAATTCCATATCAATTCAGGAGCTGCTGTGTAGACAATGACCAAAACTTGACTTAAAATTGACATTATAAGTCTTACTGTGACCTTGAAACAAAGGTCAAGGTCACCAAAATTTAATCAACAGTTTACACTCTCCCAACGGCGAGCCCATGTAAGTTTGGTAAGAAGTCATCCATTGGTTCTAGAGATATGGTAGAATATATTGAATTCAGAGTACCAAAATTAATGAAAATTGACAGTGTCTCTAAATGAAATTCTGCAGACATAAGATTTTTTTTTTAAAAGATAGAATATGAGAAAAGATGTCACCAAAGACATTACTTCAACTTATAAAGGAAGGTATTTATGAATGCCATTAAATTTGAAGGAGAAATATAGCTTAAAATATGTCACCCCTGGTTCATGTTGATTTACCCCACCCACTTTAATAACCCCATTATTCCAAAAGTAGGGCTTACGGAGCTTAACCACTATTGATTCAGTATAGGGGACACTATATTTAATCATCAGCTGAAAATAAAACATTTTGCTCTTGGGCAGAAAAAGGGCCTTAAAGGCACCCCCCCCCCCCCCTTTGTCAAGGGTTCTGCAATTACAGAGAAGTTATTACAGAACTTCCTATAATATCCTGCCACACCAAGAAAGCGCATCAGTTGTCTTTTGCATGTAGGTACAGGAAAATCTGAGATAGCCTCTACTTTAGCTTCTACAGGTTTTACCTGACCTTGACCCACAACATGTCCTAGAAATGTCAAATTTGCGTGACAGAATTCACTTTTTGCTAAATTGATTGTCAATTTTGCATCACTAAGTCTTTGAAAGAATTCTCTGATAATCTGTAGATGTAGTTTCCATTCATCGTTGAAGATGATTGCATCGTCGATGTATGCTTTACAACCACCCAGATCAGATGTCAAGCTATTTATAAGTCTCTGAAACGTTGCTGGAGAGTTTTTCATACCAAATGGCATAACCTTATACTGATAGAGTCCATCTGGTGTAACAAATGCCGAAATCTCCTTAGCTCTGTCTGTCAAAGGAATTTGCCAAAATCCTTTCAGAAGATCAAATTTAGTAACATATTTGGCTTGTCCAATTTGATCAATACAGTCATCAATACGTGGGATTGGAAATGTATCCGTTTTAGTCACAGAATTAACTTTTCGATAGTCTGTACACATGCGAAAAGTTCCATCAGGTTTTGGCACCAGAAAACAAGGAGAACTCCAGTCACTTTGACTTGGTTCTATAAAATCATTTTCCAGCAAATATTTAATTTCTTCCCTGAGATACTGTTGCTTCACAGGGTTCATTCGATAAGGATGTTGCTTCACAGGCTTTGCGCCATCAATGTCAACATCATGAAAGATTCTGTCAGTCCTGGTTGGAATGTCCGGAAATAAGTGCTCATATTCAAGAATTAACTGTTTCAGTTCAAGTCTCCTGACTGGATCCAGGTGTGACAGTTTCTGGTCGAGATCCTTTAAGATGTCAGAATTCTGGAGTTTTGATGATGAGGGATCAGATTTTATAAAGTTCATATCCTCAGAGTCCATTTCAGATTGCTCTTGAGGGACAGAATTTACTACACTTATTGGTGAAACAACTGAATTATCCCTATCAATGTACTTTTTCAACATATTAATATGACATAACTGTTTATCCTTGCGCCTCCCAGGTGTGTTGATAATATAATTTACATCACTGAGCTTTTTGTCAACAGTGTAAGGGCCGTAATATCTGGCCTGCAAAGGTCTGCCAGGAATTGGCAAAAGAGCAAGTACCTCCTCTCCAGTTTAAAATTTCTTTCCCTGGCATTTTCATCATAATGAAATTTCATTTTGTTTTGAGCTGATTTGAGATTGTACCGAGCAGCTTCACAGGCTTTTGACAATCTGTTATTGAAGTCAGAAACATACTGAAGCAAATTCAAAGAACTGTCATCATCAGAAAGAAATTTCTCTTTCAAAAGTTTCAGTGGTCCACGAACTGTGTGACCAAAAACAAGCTCAAATGGGCTGAAACCAAGTGATTCTTGTACGGATTCCCTAGCTGCAAATAACAGGAAATGAATGCCTTCATCCCAATTCTTTTCAGTGTCAAAGCAGTAAGATCTGATCATGTTTTTCAGTGTTTGATGAAATCGTTCTAAGGCACCTTGACTTTCAGGATGATATGCTGATGACCGATATTGCTTAATGCCTAATTCATGCATTACTTGCTGAAATATTCCTGACATAAAATTAGATCCTTGATCTGACTGGACAGATTTAGGGAGACCTACAAATGTGAAAAACTTCACAAGAGCCTTAACTATGGTCTTTGTCTTGATATTCCTAAGTGGGATGGCTTCTGGGAAACGTGAGGAAGCACACATCATGGTCAAAAGATATTCACAACCTGACTTTGTTTTTGTGTAAAGGACCTACACAATCAATAATTATTCTGCTAAAAGGTTCCTCAAATGCAGGAATTGGCTGCAAATGGGCTTTAGGGATAGTTTGATTAGGTTTTCCTACCATTTGACATGTATGGCAAGATTTGCAATGTTTAGAAACATCCGATTTTAACCCTGGCCAGTAGAAATGATTAAGAATCTTGTGATAGGTCTTGTTTACACCTAAATGACCTGACAAGGGAGTTTCGTGAGCTAAGTTTAAAATTTCAGGGCGATAAACCCTTGGAACCACAATTTGGTGGTTAACAGTCCACTCGTCTTCTGCTGAGACATCAGGAGGACGCCATTTTCTCATCAAAATGTCATTTTTGACATAATAGCAAACAGGAACCTGGGACATGTCATTCTCATCTAAAACCCTTTCAAATAAAGGTGAGATCTCAGGATCACTGTGTTGTTCTTTGCAAAGCTGTGACCTTGACAACAGGTCATTACCTTGGTCATTTGAAAATGAAGGAGAGTGATCTGGGTTGGACACAGATGAGGTGTGAGTAAAGTCTGTCTGCAAGTCAGACAGGCTGGGTGAAAGAGATTTTGAAATCTCATCATTAAAAGACTGACCTATAAAAGTATCAGTTAAATCAATGTCCTGATTCCCATCATTCAATATGGCTTTCTTTGCCATAGCCCTAGTGACAGCACACAAGGGGTAAAGGTCAGGAATTTCCTGCTCAATGGGGTCAGGTGGTTGATCAACACAAGGTGTGTTGGTCAAAAGTGGATTAACCACAACCTTATCTCCTGCTAGGTCGTTGCCTAACAATAAGTGAACACCTTTAAAAGGTAATGAAGGTCTAATACCAACAGCCACTGGACCAGAAATTAAGTCTGAGGACAAATAAATGTTATGAAGCGGTACACTAACAAATCCACATTCTACACCCTGAATAAGGACACTTGTCCCAGAAGAAGTCTTCTCGGAAAATGGCAGGGTATCTGCCAAAATAAGGGATTGAGAAGCTCCAGTATCTCGTAAGATAGTAATAGGGGTAGACTGGGCAAAGTCACAATTTAGTGACACAAAACCTTCTGATAAGAATGGTTCATAAATCTCCATAACAGAATCAGTCTCAGAAATTTTGGCCTGAATAGGAATTTGATCCTGAACACAAGACTGTGGCATTGACCGTAAAGAGGTAAGACCTGTGGGTTTTGGACCCTCTTGTTTTTCTCTCTGCCTCTTTAAAAGTAAGCATTCAGAAATTATATGTCCCGTTTGCTTACAATAATTACAAATAGGCTGAGATAAGGGATTTTGACCTTTGTTTTCACCAGGGGGTTTTGGTTTTGGAGTATATGAGGGACTGGAATTGCCAGATGGATTACTGGGACTGAATTTTGGACCTGACTGAGGGAAAAAGGTCTTTATAGGAAAAGGCTTGTGCACAAAAGAAGTCTTATGAGTTAAAGCATAATCATCAGCCAAACGAGCTGCTGCCTCTAACGTTTCAACTTCCTTTTCATCTAAAAATGATTTAATGTCAGAATTAATGCACCTTTTAAACTCCTCAACAAGCATGAGCTGTCTAAGTTTACCATGATCAGAGCCCACTTTCTTTGATGAGCTCCACCTATCAAATAACTGCTCTTTTGTCCTAGCAAATTCAACATAAGTTTTGTCATTTTCTTTTCTACAGTTCCTAAATTTCTGCCTGTAAGCCTCAGGGACCAACTCATAAGCCTTAAGAATAACTTCTTTTACTTTGTCATAATCTGAGCTCTGCTCAAGAGAAAGTTGAGTATAAATTTCGCTAGCCTTGCCGATCACAACGCTCTGAAGAAGCAAAGTCCAATGCTCTTTTGGCCATTTCAAATTTTCAGCTACTTTTTCAAAGTGAAGAAAATATTTATCAACTTCTTTTTCTTGAAATGGAAGAACGAGTCTGATGTGTTTGGTAACATCAAAAACTTTTTTAGAGTCCAAAGGCAAAGACTTTGATGTGGTCTTTTCTTGCATTTCCATTTCTTTCATTCTAATCTGAAATTGTCTTTCTCTTTCTTTTTCTTCTTTTTCAAATTTTAATTTCTCTTTTTCTATTTCAACTCGTTCCTTCTTTTCTAACTTCAGTTTTTCATGTTCTAGTCTTTCTTTTTCTTGCTCTAATTTTTGCCTCTGCAACCTTTCTTCTCTTTCTAATGTTTCAAGCCTAATTCTTTCCTCATGCTCTAACCTTATTTTTTCTATTTCAAGTTGTCTCTGAATTTCTAATTCTCTCATTTGCAAATCTGTCTGAGTGACAAGAATGTGAGAGGTTGCAGAGGAATAAAAAATTTCTTCATCAACAAAGAACTGAATCAAAATATTCTTAATTTCATGTTTTAACATAGACCTTTTGACTGAAGATAATTCATAATGTGCTGCAATATCCAATAAGTCTGTCTTTTTGGCCAAGTTCAACAGCTCCTGAGAAGGCGCAGCAATGAATTCATTGAGATCAAAAGACATGGTTGCTTTTTGCTGGCTTTACTTGTTTGAATAACAGTGAAAGCTTTTCTTTTTTTCTTTTTTTTTTTAATTCAGAATTATTTGATGCACTAGAAATTTCAATCCCGGACTCGAGCCCCCAATTTGTTACGACCTGGCGGAGGTAACAAAAAGATGGAAGTAAACCAGCAACAAGCCTGTTTTTAAATTTAACAAAATTTATTTACTTGTACATCAAAATAAAACAGTCATTAATTAATCAAGAAAATATGTAATTAACGATACCTTATTTTGTCTGAATGTCCCTCAGAATTTAAAACACAAGTCCTTTAATAATTTCTGATCCCAGAAGATAAAGTATGTATGAGCACATGAATATTTCCAAATCCAATATATTTAAATTCCAGTATAACTTATTTTACTATAGACTGGTGAAAGTTTTCATACAAAGATGATCTAAATGAAAATCTGTCCTCTTTATATAATATCTAGGAACATTCCGGAACTAACCAAAAATAGATCTTACCAAAAAGTACTCAATTCTGACATAATTTCATACCAGAAGATTCTTCATGTTTACAACAGAAAGGTCTAATATTTTCTCAGTACTAAAAATAGTTATTCCAGAATGTTCTGGAAAGTACAATGTAAACAACTTGTTTATTTCAAACCTAGTAAACATCTAAAAACTGCAAAATCATGGTAAAAGAAAATATTTACACCAACTTAAACACCATATTCATAACAATGTATGGGCATAGCATGAGCATGTTCATCATGTAACCTGGGCCCTTTGAATTAACTTTTGTTCCCTCAGCCCAAGGCAGCTATCTATGAAATTGGCCAAGTAGCTTGTGAAGCTATGCTGGGAAATATTGAAATATGAATGACCTAGAGCTATCGGTCAATTAGTTCTGGAGAAGACGATTTTTAAAGCTTTTAACCATATATGGGCGTGGCAGCCATGTTGGTCATCTGATCTGGACTGTTTGAACAAATTTTCATTCCCTCAATCCCTGGAGGCTCTATATGAAATTTGGTTTCAATTGGCCTATTGGTTTTTGAGGAGATTGTTTGAAATTGTCAAAATATGAGAGTTCAGGGTCAAAGGTCAAAGAATGACCTTGACCTTTTATACTCACACATCTTCATGTACTCATTAAGATGAATGCATACACAAATTTTAGGTCTAAATCTTCAAAACTTTCCATGAAATCTTATGTTCTAGAATTTTCCAATATTTGACCTTGCCATAAAAAACGTCAAGGTCAACCAAAGGTCATCAGTTGAACAATCTTGACAGTACTTGAGTACCCAACGCTACATACTAAGTTTCAAGGCCATTGGTCAACTTATTCTGGAGAAGAAGATTTTTAAAGCTTTTGACCATAAATGGGCCTGGCGGCCATGTTGGTCATGTGATCTTGCTTGTATGAACAAATTTTCGTTCCCTAAACTCCTGGAGACTCTATACAAAATCTGGTTTTAATTGGCTGAGTGGCTTTTGAAGAAATTGTTTGAAATTGTCAAAATATGAGAGTTCTGAGTCAAAGGTCAAAGAATGACCTTGACCTCTTGTACTCATAAATCTTCATGTACTCATTAGAATGAATTTATAAACTAATTTCTAGGCCAAAATCTTCAATAGATTCCATGAAATCTTACGTTCTAGCATTTTCCCATATAAAAGCACCAGAGAGCAAATTTGACCTTGCCGTAAAAAAGGTCAAGGTCAACCCAAGGTCATAATTTGAACAATCTTGGTAGTACTCACATACCCAATGCTACATACCAAGTTTCAAGGCCATCGGCCTATTGGTTCTAGAGAAGAAGATTTTTTTAGGTTTTTACCATATATGGGCATGGCGGCCATGTTGGTCATGTGACCTGGACCGTTTGAACAACTTTTCGTTCCTAAGGTCCCAGGAGGCTCTATATGAAATTTGGTTACAATCGGCCCAGTGGTTTCAGAGGAATAGTTGTTTGAAATTGTGGACGGACGACAGACGGACGACGGACAACGGAGCCTTACCATCCTATAAGCTCCCCCGGAGCCGCTGGCTCAGGTGAGCTAAAAACTGAACAACAAGAGAAGCTGTTGAGAAGTGATTTAACATCACAGTAAACAAGATTTCAGTGATGTCGAGATGTTGCTACTGAATTTGTAGGACTACAAGTATTGCTCGGCCTGCGATAAATGACACCCTGGTCTAGCAGCTCTGCGCAGAAGCAACAGGCAGCCAATCTATTTCGCGAGCCCCGATGGGCTGGGCAAAAGAGAATAAGAAAGAAAGAAAAGAAACGAGAAAAACTATATGGGTGGATGGGGTATCTGTATCAGGCTTAATCTTTCCATAAAGATGAGACCGTCTAAGGGATCGAAATATCATAATTTCATTATTATAAGTATTTGTCTTATGTTTTTGTTGTCAGAAACTAAAACAAACCGCTGTCAAAAACTGATTAATAAGCATATTTATTTTCTCGCCAATTCCTACGAAATTTGACCTAAAAATCAGAGAGAGGGAAAAAATAGACTTATCGCAACGAAAAGGTAACTTGATTTGATCAGAGAAACTTAAAATGAGAATCCACTTTGTTAAAAAATAGAAAATCTTTCTATCCTGCTCCTTCGTATTGTTACTATGCTGATAAATATTAAACACAGTGATGACAAAAGTAAAAAGTATGCAAAGACCAGGAACTGAAACAATCAAAATCCAAATCCAGCCCTCAAACCATAGTTGGAAACAACTAAGATTACAAATAATCAAGATACAGAGAACATATGGCCAACCGAGTGAGCAGCTTGTTCCCAAAAGGTGGCCACTCAGCAACCCAAACCGAACCAAAAATAATAAGAACATACATAAGGTAAAACATCACAGAAACTCTGACACCAAAAACAGGCAACAGAGAACCACAACAGAACTACCGCCTTGGAACGGTCAGTAATGAATTACTGGGGGGCTTAAATCGATTTTACAGGCCCAACCTCACCCTCCGTTTCTGAAGTGGTACAAAACATTTAGTTGGTTGTTCGGTTCGCATGATAACCCTCTAACTCGTCAATGAATCATCACGGTAAACACATAAATCAAATTTCAACACCATGAAGAAGCAAAGACGAGGACTCAACAGATACAACGGGCCGTCTGACAGGTGGAGATCCCTATCCTGCCAAACAACCCCACTGGAAATCTGAAGCAAAAGAAGGTCACCAGTTGAGCCCCGGTGGACCAAGCAACAGACAAAAAGGCTCCGGTCCCAACCAACTACAATATATAGCTTTAGGTCGGGGCCATCATAGAGTCTGACGACCGATCCCCCGGTGTGCAATTAAAGAGTGCAGCAAAGTTATCAACCGTGATTGGGTTAATCACTAAGCATGCAGACTGTCGCATAACATTTAAATTATAGCCAATACGTTTGTGACGTATTATTAAAACCGGTTTCAGAGAAGTTCAACACCTGAACAGATCCTGGGATAATTATGAACATCGATATCACATTCCTAATATCGATTAATGCCTATCGCTCCCCGGGTCTAAGGGAAATAACTGCATTCACATTAATACTCGCTCCAGGTAACAGGTAACCGATTACACTATTAACGCGAATTTAAGACATAAGTTCCAGTTGATAGCTCGCCTGCAGTGCCTTGCCCATCCATGGGTTAAGGAGATATAGGTCTTTAAAAAACTTTAACCAAAACATCCAATCCGAACGCCGACGCCGTGGTGACAACAATAGCTCTTCCTGAACTTTCATTCAGGCGAGCTAAACAGAATACAATAAATACGTAAATTGCGTACTTACATGCAGATGGAATGGCAATCAGTGTAAGCCATGACCAGACTGATCTTGGACTATACTGTTTGCTCAGTCATGTCTGTCCCAATTCTTAGAACTTTTGTCGTCTTCCTAAATTTACCACCTATTACTGTATCCTGTTTCAACATATATAGTAAGGCATCAATAATCCGCCATTTCATGAGTAATGTCAAGTTCGTAAGGAGAAGAACTAAATAAGCTACTAGCTTCCGTTCTCATCCTAATTAGTATTGTATCTTGTAAAATATTGTATATCTACAGATTGTTGAAATAAAATATGTTTAAACTAATACAATAAATAGATTATAAACAGACAGCCAAAGTAACTAATAATGCTGATAATGATAAAATTACTATTAATACTACTACTTAAAATAATAATAATGACTATAACAGTAGTAGTTTTAGTAGTAATGATAAAATGAATACATAGATTTCTGGAGTATATTTTGGATTTTATTATGGCATCGGAAATTACTATTTTTAAAAATAATAATGATCACAATAGTAAATCTTACACCTACTTTGGCATCTTGCAAGTAAAGGGTACTAGGTCCACTTTGTTCGTTACCTACCCTTTGCAGACGGCCTATTCGTTAATCCCATTGCTATTACAATGATGCCATTTCATTAGATGAGCGCAACTTCCATCGCATCCAATCAAATTATCCGTAACATAACATTTTAGCATAACAGATGCTGTTGGCGATAGAAAGGTATCGTGTTTACGGTGAACAATTACCAAAAAAAAAGTAGACGGTCAAGATTTAACCACAATATCAGTGTTTTTGAACAATTACGCGAAACTGTAAGACAACTGTTTTTTTTTTTTTTTTTTGTTAGATTGGTCTAAAAATAACAAGGGACAAGGGGAACAACTCGCTGCAGCCAAAAGGCGGCGCTGTGGGAAATATGATTTGCAAATAGGCCGTTGGCAAAGGGTACGTATTGAAAAAAGTGGACTAAGTAACCTTGGCTTGCGAACAAACTGACTAAACAGGCGGCGCACAACAATTTTATACTCCATCTTTAAATTTGAATGTTAATATTGTTTAGCGCTGAATGTGGAGTAAAGTTTGTTTGTTTTTTCTCAGACTTAGTATCATTTACCGGTTTCTTGGTTTCTGATCATCAAACCTTTCCATTCTTGATAGTGACACAATATATTTACTACAATCTGCGACATCCTTGGTACTTCTACGCAGCTATGTATTATTGCCGATATGTACTTATTTTTGAAATATTGACGGTATTGCCAATTTAATAGACATTGTCATTTTCTTTAAGCTCCCGACGGGATTTTTAATTGCAACGTAACAGAAAGTGAGATTTTAGATGTATATCCATTTCTCTGTCATAGGCTTAATTAATGGAACATGACTCTCCTAGTCTTATTCCCAGTGGAGAGATTCTCAACATTGCTATGACGCTTCGCCATTTTTTCATATACCGTAAAATCTAAGTATTGGGAGAGATAGGTCTGAGAAAACAGAGCAGACCCAGATCAGACTACTCCTGAAGAAACAGTCTGATCAGGGCCAACACTGTTTATCATTCCATCTGCAGTTTTGGACGCATTGCTACATTGTAAAATCAACAGGTTTCATTTTAGGACAGTTATAGTCTTTTGTTAGGTGTCCCTTTTTATCATTTTTGTAGTAAACAACTCTACAAACGTGACAATGAAAGCTGCAAACAGCGACTTACTAATCATATTCAATCGCTGAAATACTGAGGCTTTCTGTCAGAAAAATTGTAAACAGACGAAAAAAATCAAGGCGCAGTTACAGAGGGGTAATTCTGATTTGCCTACCTGTCGACCGAGCCAGCCAATTACCATACATGCAAAAGTGACTGTCGACAGACAGCAGTATTACATGTAGTTCGGTCGACATCCATTAACAATTTTCTGTCGACAGCCACCTTTAACAGTGCCGGATCGGTCGAGAGCACAGGTAAGCAAACTTGTCTTATCCCCGTGAGATGGAACTGAATTATATACACATGCACGTGTAAAAACAACAAGTTCTAACAAAATCTCTTATAAAAATTTAAGCCGTGACACAGGAAAACTCACAAAGTTGCACGTGCGCCAAGCGAAGACTCAGATCAGCCTGGACATCCACCTAGTCTGATCAAACTCTTCGCACAGCACTTAAAGAGTAGCTAAGGGTCTTACTAGCTCCATGCGGACAGCGAATACTCAGCTCAGACTGGGCGGATGTCCAGGCTGATCTGAGTATTTGCTGGGCACACATGCCGTTTTGTTGGTTTTCTCGTGACGCTACTCAAATGAGGCCACAATAACAAAACAAATCCACACAAGACAGCGAAAGAAGAAGGGGAAACTTTTTGTGAGTTTTACGGGTCTTTCCAGAATATTTCGTCGAGCCGACCCGCAGCGACCGTTAAGCAAAGCCGGGCGAAAACCAAAGCACCCGGGGAAAACACTTGATATTGCGCAAGCAGAACTTGACTTTCTCAAGTTCGCTGTCGGCATGAAGGTAGCTTAAACCTTTAGGTAGCCGTTAAGTGCACAACGAAGACTCTGACCACACTGGGCTCATGCCCAGGCTGATCGGAGTCTTCGCTGGGCGCAAAGGCTACTTTGTTGGTTTTGTCGTGTCGCGGCTAAAAAGCAAACACAGCCAAAACACCGAGAAAAGAAGGGAGAAACTTTTCATGAGTATTACGGGCCTTTTCAAAATATTTGGTCGTCTCGATCGCTAAACAAAGGTGAGCGAAAACCGATGCTCCAGTGTAAAAAAAAAACACCCGACATTCCGCAAGCAGACCTAGACTTTCTCACTGGTGCGCCGGCCAAGGTCCGAACTCACAGCGGTGAGATACGTAATGTTTAAGAGGCAGCGATCTTATCAACTACGCCAGCAGGTGGAGGTGGCTCGGTGGTGCAAAGGTGCTGCGTGTAACTTCCAGTGCCGGTTGGTAGGTTGATTTGATGCTTAACGTCCACGGTAAACAACTAAGGTCATGTCGGGACGGTCAGTTAACCTAACCACACTATTCCTGGGCAGGCTTAGACCTCCTAAGCGGTTAACCAGTACTAAGCGCACATACTTTCGCCAGTAACTGACAACTAACCTTCTTGAATCAGCGGAAGGAGAAACGAAAGTACGTGGCCAGACCGGGATTCGAACCCAGGACCTCTGACTTACGAGTCAGGTGCCCTACCGATTGCGCTACCCGGCCCGGCTCCAGTGCCGGGCGTCCTACTTCTTTGAATACTAGTAGGGCAAGGGCTTACTGTGATTGCAGTAGGTGCGGGTGGGGTTGTTTGGACATTTTTCCTCTCGTCTATCATTTCTCTTCTTTCTCTCTCCCTTTGGGAGAAGGCCCGATATAGACTGAAATACTGCCTAAAAGAGCCGTTAAACACAGAACAACCAGGCCCGTAATGGAGAAACACATACAACAAAACGGTAAGGTACATCTTCGATAATGGACAGACTCAGCCCAACACAAAAGAACTTTACGACGATACATTGGTTGGTTGGTTGTTCTATGTTTAACGGCTAAATGAGACAGTATTCAAGTCTATATGGACCCACTCGCTAGAGAGAGAGAGAGAAGGGGCATGATTGGCGAGAGAAAAATATCAAAAACAGCCCAACCGCACCTACTGCAAGCACAGAAGGGCCTAGCCCTATTGTTCGAATTTGTATGACCCTCCGGCACTGAAAGTTACCCAGCGCCATCGCCAGACAAGACCTTCCGCTTCTTCAACACAAAAAAACAACAAGTCATATAAATGAGTCGGTCGGGTCGGGCGATGGTGCCTTGTACCTTTCAGGGTCGGAGCGGAGTGTCTTACAAATTTGGGCAAATGTCGGCTATGCTTGCAGCAGGTGCGGCGGGGGATTGTTTTGATATTTTATTCTGATCTTTTCTTTCTTCCTTCCCCCTATTTCTGGGAGACGGCTCGATATTGACTGAATACTGTCTCAAAGAGTCGTTAACCTTAAACAACCAATCGACCAACTATAGGAAAAAATATACAAGCATTTAATACATTTATTTTTATGTATTTTCTACCACAAAGCAAAACAGGGAGCCTACATAAGACAACAATGCTAAAAACACAACAGGATCCGAATGGAATGGACAGAGCCCAACCCACCGAGGGCTTTGAATGGAAGCAAACTTTTGTTTTCAATACTTGCTTTGCCACAAAGATTCAAGAGATTGTCTTTTATTGATTGACTAAAACAGCCCTGCAGCCCTGTGAGACAGAAGTTCAATCTATCTCGAGCTGTCTTTTAGAAAGAGAAATTGCATGCGAGATTATTAAAATCAAAACCAACATATCCCGCACCTACTGTGAGCATAGCAGGTCGTAACCCTCAGTATGGTATCTGAATGTATTCAAGGCTAGTAACAATAAAAGATTAGTTCCTTGTTAGCCTAGGAGTTAAACGTCTCTTTGAGACAGTGTTTAGTCTGTATCGGGCCGTTTTTCAGGAGAGAAGAATAAACACTGTCTGTTGATTGCCCAGGTACAGTCGGCGAATGTATTGTAGCGTTGTGTTTACTGGTATGATGGGAATAATCATCATAACGACACTGTTTTAGCGCTCTGTTTAGGTCATATTTTTGCATCTATTGGTCATTTTTCTAGCCCGTCGTCTGTAAAAGATCTCCCATTTTATTCGAACATCGTAATAAGGTAACTGTAACTGACACCAATCGTTCGCCTCCTCCGTAATGTAGTGTATACACCGTTGTCGGTTACAGTTGATATTTTCCGCACAGATTTGTCTCACTTGGGGGTGGTCCTACTGATTTGGAATATGTAGGGCAAGGGCCTACTGTGCTTGCAGTAGATGCAGGTGGGGGTTGTTTGGAGTTCTTTGCTTTTTGTTGATAGATTTATATGATTTATCTGACTCATCATCAGAAGCATAAAGGTCGCTGCCTCTGGGGTAATCAAAGCCAGGCATTTCATTTGCTTTTACAATTATTCTCTCGTCTATTATTTCTCCTCTTTCTCCCTCTCTGGGAGACGGCCCGATATAGACTGAAATATTGTCTCAAAAGGGCCGTTAAACCCAAAACAATCAATTGTCTCACTTCTAGCAGATACAGCTGGGAAGTTTCATTAGGAATAAGTTCGGCTTTGCATTTCTGAAGTATTAAAAGCAGTATGCGACAGCTTCATTAGCTTCATTAATTTCAAACAGACCCATGTCACTATAATAAGTGATACAACAGCAAAGCCCATTAAAGCTAATATTACAATTGGCCAATCTGTGTGCATGGAGATTTAACAATCAAGCGGTGGTTTAACTAAACATTGAAATACGATCACTTTTTTTCGCACTTTCAGCCATTTTAGTATTAGGTGTGATTTCTGTTCATCAGCCAAAATATCAGTGACTTTAAGTTCGTAAAGTTTGAATTTCGGAATCGTTCTATTGACATGTCAGCAAACACATTGTGTATATGATTATTGTCAAAGAAATGCTGTGTTGCGCAAGATCGAGACGTCCTTTGTGCGGCTTTGACATGATGCAAAACAATTCAGTCGTGATTATTGTTATTGCCAAGGCAGGTTGATAATGCAAAAGTGTGGGTGGTGGTCGCGCGATGGTGCTGGGTAATTCAGTACCAGGGCGTCGTACTGATTTGGTACCTAATAGGGCAAGGGCCTAGTGTACTTGCAGTAGGTGCGGGTGGGGGTTGTTTTGATTATTTTTCTCTCAAATCTCTATCAGATCTCTGCTCTTTCTCCCTCTCTCTTGGAGACGGCTCGATTTGCACTGGAATAGTGTCTCAAAGAACCGTTAAACCCAAAACAGCCAAGCAACAATGCAAAAGTCTCAACCTTGATCATTTAATGTTCTTCATCAAAGTCCATTGAAAATTCAACGGTGTATGATTCAGTATCAGAATATTGGGTGTCAGCTCAACTATTGTCGGGTGCAACACGTTGTGTAGAAATCAGAAATCACACAGAGTGAACACTTCCGATTCGATGTTAATGCAAAGTGCTAAAATACAAGCTTCAATAGTTACAGGTGTGAGAGCTAGGTTGAAGGAACATTGTTTAACTGATATACCCTTACATTTGCTAAGCTGTAAGCCAGATATAGGGGTAAAGAATTGCTGGTTTGAAGTTTGAATAAGGTTTTTAGGCAGACCTAACAGATGGATAGCATATTTCGAAGTAGCATTTAATGGCAGAGACAGTGTCATGACGTTAAAAACATGTAATGGGCCCTAAAATGTGATGTGGATATGTTGACAAGATGGATATATATTCTGATCCAATTAAAAAGGGTGCCCTACAAGTACAACAAAGGACAAACATATACAATCATGACACACAAATCTACGACACATTAAAAGTAAAAGGAGCAAAGTTATTTCTTACTTGAGACAGACATATAACATGGACAGACCGGAATTTATTTATATACTAGCCCTGGGGATATTTGCTAAATTAAAAAATTAAGTCACATAAAGCACTGAACTGCAGCAAATTACAAACTCTATAATTTATTTATATGCTTGATCAAGTCTTAAGCCAAAAGCGTCCTAAATTCAGACAGGCGTCACAAAATTGAGGAAACATTGAAGTGTCTAAGGAAGTCACTGTTAACATTGAAGCTTCACACTGTCGAAAGTCACTCAACAGAACCATGTCATACCTGGTTAAACAACCATCGCCAGACTTCTATACACTTAACAAAATTTCTAATTGGTCAGTTTTCATCTTTGCAGAAATATAATTTCTAAACAATATTTTTGAGTATTATTATAATCAAAATTTTAGATTTTTGTCCACTTATTAAAATTGAATTTTGTAATAAAAACTTTACTGTAATATTAGAGTTATGACCCCTTGTTTGTAAACCATAGAACAATTTTAAAATGCCTAAAACCTGCATCAAATTGCCACAAAATCATGACATTTCAGAAGTAAATTAAGTTTTCCATGATAAAAACATGAAATTTGTACTTAATCTTCATGAAATTCTTGTCTATATTAGTTTAAATAATGAAGTTTAGAAATTACCTCCCTTGGAATGTTTGTGTAACTCTTAATAATGGCTTCAAATTGCAGTAAATCATTTTGAAAATGCATGGGCTATTGTGCTGCTTGTAAAATACAAGCATATTTATCCATTTGTTCTTCTTAATTTGTAGCCAGATAAATTTGAATTTGCATAAGGCTTAATTCTATGGAAAAAAGTGACCAATTAGAAATTTTGTTCAGTGTATATGAATATGTATGAAATTAACCAATAAACTGTAAAGTATGCGTGAAGCAAATAAATAAATAGTCCGGCCATGTCATACCTGGTTAAACAAACATCGCCAGACTTGTATCATCCTGTTTATCCAGTATATTATCTGGTTAGGGCTCTAGAACACCCTGTGGGTTGCTGGTTCTTCCGACACGTGGTCGCCATTGTCAAGTTGAGAGTTTATAGAGACTAAGACTAAGCCGGTGTTGACAAGATGAATATAAATTCTGATCCAATTTAAAAGGGTGCACTACAAGTACAACAAAGGACAAACATATACAATCATGTCACACAAATCTACGACACATTAAAAGTAAAAGCAATATTGCTTTCGAACAAAGCAAAGTTACTTTTTGCTTACTTGAGGCAGACATATTACATGGACAGACCGGAATTTATTTATGCACTAGCTCTGTAGATATTTGCTAAATTATAATTTAGTCACATAAAGCACTGAACAGCAGCAAATTACAAACTCTATAACTTTTTATATGCTTGACAAGGACAAACATATACAATCATGACACATCAACGACACATTAAAATGTAAAAGCAGCAAAGTTACTTCTTACTTGAGACAGACATATTACATGGACAGACAGTTTTCTTTTGATTTTCTTGCAGTTTCTTTATTTGGGACTGTATGTAATTCAATCCCATGTAATTGTCTTTCATACCTTTCGTTCACTTGCCCAACCGATGGTTAACTTTGGTAATGAATGAACTCACACCATTTACATATGAGCCGCGACACGAGAAAACCAACAATGTGGTTGTGCGCCCAGCGCAGCTCAGATCAGCCTGGGCATCCGCCCAGTCTGATCAGAGTCTTCGCTGTCCGCATGGAGCTAGCTAAGACCCTTAGCTACCCTTTAAGCGCTTAGCGAAGACTGATCGGACTGGGCGGATGCCCAGGCTGATCTGAGTCTGCGCTGGGCGCACAACCACACTGTTGGTTTTCTCGTGTCGCGGCTCATATTATTGTGCAAAAACAGTTTCCATTGACCCTGTCCTTTTTGTCAGTGCTCGAATGTATCGAGCTAGTGCATTGACATCATTAATAGTAACAGTGCCAAACAGGCGGTTTGAGAGATCCCCAAGAAAAAGTGTGAGGGAACGGCGACTGCATGATCTTTTTATATGATGTGACCCAGGTATTTATTTTCATATTGTTTCAACCGTGTTGTTCAGCTAAGCTGTGATTTCAGACTTACAGCTTTATCGTTTACTAGAAAAGAGCCCGCGCAAGCGCGGAAATATTTCATGATGGTCAAGTTTATATAAAAAAAAGCGAGTTTTAATTTTTCAATGTAAATAGCCTTAGGCCCAGGTGAAGATATGACCTTTACCATGAATACTCACTAAAGCTGCATTTACCTAATTAGTTATGAATACTCATTAAAGCTTCATTTACCTAATTAGTTGTCTGCATCTACAAACTTTCAGGTAGCAGACTGCATTGTTTCTAAAAAAATCAACTTTTTTCACTTTTTCCTATAGAAAAACCTAAGTGACTCAAAAGTTGACCTTGCCGTAAAACAGATCAAGGTCATCCCAGGGTCATCATTTATATAAATTTTGTTGAGCTTTCGAGTCCTTGATGCCACATGCTAAGTTTCAAGATCATAGGATTTGTGGTTCTGGGGGAGAATTGATTGATTTGATGCTTAACGTCCACGGTAAACAGCTAAGGTCATGTCGGGACAGTCAGTTTACCTAACCACACTATTCCTGGGCAGGCTTAGACCTCCTAAGCGGTTAACCAGTACTAAGTGCACATACTTTCGCCAGTAACTGACAACTGCCCTTCTTGAATCAGCGGAAGGAGAAACGAAAGTATGTAGCCAGACCGGGTTTCGAACCCAGGACCTCTGACTTATTAGTCAGGTACCCCACCGATTGCGCTACGCGGCCCGGCGTGGTTCTGGGGGAGAAGATTTTTGATTTTTTTTTACCATAATAAATGTTTACCATCTTGGTTATGTGACCTGCCCTGGGTATTTTTTTCTGGAAAAATTGGGTCCTGGAACGTTTTGGGGGAAAATATTCAAGCCCTCTGAAGACTAAAGGCTTATTTAGCTTCATTGAATCACTGAAATTGATTTGTCTGCTTCGATGGAAAAATGCCCTTTCTTACCTGGCGCATGTGTGTTAACCTTAGACATTTTTTATTTTTGTCTTTTCGAAAGTTCAGTTCAGTTTGAATTCTCCTAACGACGTTCCCCAAGTGGCTCAGCGGTACGTAACCATAGCCGCACACACTTGGCGCCGTGTGTCCGTCCAACTTTCGAAAGACCATGTGCGTTGAGCTTTATTCTTCAATGGGCGAGTTCGATTGGCTACTCGTATTGACTATCGTTCTGGAAGAAAATGGGTCGTTTCGAGCCAGGGCCGTCGGGACTATGACCATTTAGTTCTTCATCCGTTTAGACATATGAGCAAAAATACAAAAATAAATCGTTATTTATGGGGAATGACGTACGTTCATGGGTCGGATTTTTGCATTAGAACCTGCTAAATTTGGACTTGCTAAGCAGCGCGCCGATATAACGACACAGAACCGAAACGACCGGATTAATTTAAAACGTGTATTCGAGTACACGATAATTTCACTCGAACGCACCCATTGTTGGCAAAAAAAATTCGACCAATAGTCGAAGTTTCTAGAAAAATACTTGGGAGAATTTAAAATGAAAGACGAATTTAATTCCCAAATTCTTTAAATCTACGTGAAACTAAAACACACGCTAACCGAAATTATCCATGATAGTAATATGCGAAAGAACCAGTATAGAAATTACGCTTGAAAATGCCACCTATTTTGCAGTTAATGCGTTACTTCGTTTATTTAGTATTATAGATATGAACTGTACCATCCTCAAAATCGATTGTAACTCTATGAAATTTAAAAAAAAAAGTACATGTGTAAGATAAAAGAGTGATAAGGAGTGTCAAGAAAAGTATAATCAATATTGACACCTGATACAAAAAGAGGAATTTAATTTTTTCCTATTTTTGTGTTTTTATCCGCGAAACAACATTCTCCTGTAAATTACAATTGCCCAACTATAAACTTTGAAATGCGGTTTTGTTTGAAAGTGGTCAAAGTACCCAAATCGTAAGTCCGAACTCAAATTTACAAGAATTGACACATTGCTTTTTCATGTGAGTAGGCTTGAAGGGTAAAAGCAAGGGACCGCTACCGCTACTCGGATCATACAACGTGCTTTTGATTCTATGTTTAATGTTAGAAACATACTTTCGGATTGTTTTATGTGTCTGTGTTGCACATAAAAGAGATAATATTCTTTAAATAACTACACGTTATTTAAGTACCATTTGTTGAGGTTTTCTGCGCTTCGTGTTTTATCTTTTGCAGTTAAGGCTCTGGTGGACCCACACGCTGCTCATTTTCGATGGACGTTTCTTCTAACATATATTTTATGAAATTGTTTCTTTCTGTTCTAAATAAACCATCTTTTTCCTTAAAGGATGAACCATGTTTGTGTGTTTTAACCATTTGCAGAGGCACTGAGATGGATTTGTTTGGAGTTGCGTCCTAGTTGGGGGATTAAAACGCGCAAGAGTAATAATCACACCTACGAGAGGTTTGAATTGAACTGAAAACTGCTCGACGTAGTTTTGTTATTATAAACAACTGTAGATTTGTTGGAGTCAACACTTCAGCTGCAGATGTTTCGGATACTTACGACTAAATTGTTGAGTAACTTCGCGCAGTGTGATATAATGGGCCGTTTTCGATAACTTTTTCCTCCTGTCACAAAATGAACTTTTAACGCAAAATTTACAGATCCAATAGACTGTGAATCAGCAAGTTTAGCTATGTGTTCGTATGCATTTATGATTTCTACTTTTTAATTGTCTTCGTCACTTGCCAGTGATGACAAGAAACGCAGAACAGTTTTGTCTTTTGGGGCAAGTACTTTCTCAGCATTTATGTGTTTTATTTCCCATTGTATGCTGAGGAGAGAGGGAAGATAAAGTTTTTATTATTTACCACATAGTTTCAGGTGCAAGCAGAGATTTTTCTTCACTGAGGTCATCATTAGCAATAAAAGAGCACAGTTGTCCAAAATCTGATTTATCCAAAGGATACTGACGTCAGTCACTGCATAAGAATTCATTACGACCTTCAAACAGTCCTGTTGAATAAAGATTTGATAATGGTGCCTGTTTGAATTTTTTACTGGTCTCGATATTTGACATAGGAGAATCATTGTGACGAGAGCAAGCGCATTACTTCTTTAGGGTTATTTTCTGAAATTCCAAGAAAACTAACAGAGCATACGTGATAAGAAATAACATGACTTGTTCCTTATTTGTCTGATTCGAATGTATTTGATCCTTATATCAGAGCACTGGTCTGTTGATGAAGGAAGCTAGAATAAGTTCCCAGCTGAGTAGGCATTAATGTTTCATACAGAAGGAAAGAAATTGGGCTTTCTTGTTTTCCTATCTATACCTGACTATTAACACAATATATTTCAGGGGATGATCGGTGGTGCGTTAAGGCTGCGTGTAACTTTCACTGCCGGGGCGTCCTACTGATTTAGATAATAGTAGGGCAAGGGCCAATTTGTTTTAGTAGGTGCGAGTGGGGGTTGTTTGGACATTTTTCTCTCGTCTATCATTTCTCTTCTTTCTCCCTCTTCCCGGGAGACGGCTCGATATAGAATGAAATACTGTCTCAAAGGGCCGTCAAACCAAAAACAATCTGTAGATTTCTTGTTTTCTTATCGTTTATATAAAAACACAGTATTCGTGAGTGGAACCTTTTAGCGCAGATGATTTAGTGTTCTGGTAGCACAACACAACGTTTCCAAAATTGAATGCAAAACTTTTCTACATCCAAGGAAAGTAGCATCACCTATTTTGTCTTCCGGTTTGTCATCACAAAATGTACACTGAAAGCTTCGCAAAACTGAAGGTCCAGCAATCTAGCGAAACCATTCCAAGCTCTTCTAAGCATGTCAAATGGAATCATTCCAGATGTATCTATTACGTAGGGGTGGTCGGATGGTGCTGGGTATAACTTCCAGTGCCGGGGCGTCCTACTAATTAGAACATAGTAGGGCAAGGGCCTTCTGTGCTTGCAGTAGGTGCGGGTGAGATTGTTTGGACATTTTTTCTCGCGTCTATCACTGCTCTCTACTTTCTCTGTTTCTCTGAGAGACGGTCCGATACAGACTGAAATACTGTCTCAAAGGGCCGTTAAACCCAAACAATCAATCAATCTATTTTGTTGTAAGATCTGCTGCATGCTCTAGAATATTTCCTTCGGTCATAATATGCGTATACATTTTGAACAGACAATCAATCAATCAATCTATTATGTTTGCGTATACATTTTGAACAGACAATCAATCAATCAATCTATTATGTTGTAAGATCAGCTGCATGCTCTAGAATATTTCCTTCGGTCATAATATGCGTATACATTTTGAAGAGACGCCCGTACTGAAACAGGTACGTGCCATCCAAATTAAACAAAATATTTTCCTGTCAATCATAGTACAATTTCCTATATAGTCATTTGGTATACTGGTAAGTCTTCAATAGTGGCCATTGCTTTGACAAAGTTTGCATTTCTCTCTTGATGCCAATTTCCTACCGGGGATCTCTTGTATACCACCCGTTTCCATGGATAGTACAGCACAGCACTAAATATCCGGGTTATTAATGGCACGAGGTTTATCCGGCTGTTCTCCATTCCGGGTTCATATGTGTCGTACAGTTCTTTCAATGCCATTGTAAAAGGATACGGTATCTTTTTTCGTGGTATATATTCAAATGTATCTACCTCTGTTTCTATATACTACATGTAGGGTGTGGTTTCTTTTCAGTGCCGGCACGTCCTACTAGTGTAATAGTAGGGCAAGGGTCTACTATGCTTGCAGTAGATGCGGATGGAGACTGTAGTCCCCCACCGAAGGCGCAGGGATATAGTTTTCTCCATGTCTGTCTGTCTGTCCGTAATTCCACCCGTCAGTCCTTTTTTCCATCCGCCCGGAGCCATAACTAAGTAACCACCGACGGAATTTCTTGAAACTTAAATATATATATCACTATAACGCGCTGATTCACGTGAAGTTTCATCAGACAGGCTTCAGTAGTGCAGAATTTATTGCCCTTGAATCGACTTAAAATCAAGAAAATAATCCATAGCTAAGTAACCAATTACCGAAACTTCATACTGGCTTCAGTAGTGCAGAAGTTATTGCCCTTGAATCGACTTAAAATCAAGAAAATAATCCATAGCTAAGTAACCAATTACCGAAACTTCATGAGACGTTAAATAAATATATATCACCTTGATGCGGTTATGCGATTAAGTTTCATCAGAACGACATCAGTAATGCATGAATTATTGCCCTCAATTAAAGACTGGCATATTCAGCCATAACTAAGTGATCATTGAGCAGAATTCTATAAAAAAAATTATACTTTATATATACTCAGAGGCACAAGAAAGTGTACAGGTAAAGCAGTATTCATTTTTGTTCAGATACCTGCATATCTACATAATACCTGGACACTGTTGATAAATATAATTAATTTTGAATCATTTGCGACAATTTTCAGTACAATCGGTCAAAGGATAAGGAAACGATATCATTTTAAACAGACAATGGGTCTTAATCAACACTGTCGCTGGAGTAGCTCCCCTTTAAGCATTCACATCGGACAATAGAGATTAATTTATGCATTACATTGAAAAAGGGATGATAGATTTGTAAGATGTCACAACCTCAAACGAAAAACGAGGTTAAGTATCAAATTTTTATACCAAGAAATGATGTTTTTTGGCGTCTTCTTGTAACATGCATTGAATTTGCATTGGGTTCTTATGGGAAGATCATTTGCATTTTTCTTTAAAAGAAACAAGTCTATGAGGTTCCATTCAAGCTCGCACAAAATTAAGAAGCCAAACAACAATTTTCCGAAAATTTCAAGTGAAAACTTCTAACACCAAGTAAGATAGAGAAACATTTAATTTCCTATAATTTTAATCCAAAGGGAGATAATTTGAGACATGTAGGATTTCTAACTATGGTTGAAGCCGTTTGGTGGGAGTTTCAGATTAAATGACGGTGTGGATTTACCCACCGACATTAGCGCTATACAATCGTGAAGTGCAGAATGCCATTTGCTTTGTGCATTGAAATGGAATTAGGGCCTTAACTCCATTATTAATGACTGCGAAACAGTTTGTTTTTGTGATTTGCAGAGCTAGACGTTAGCCAAAATGATGTTATCAATATTTCCACGCAGCCATTTACACGAGACCCAGTAATCAAAATCAAAAACTGTATACTTTAAATTGCCTCTGAGAATATATATCACTATAATGCATTGGTATACATCTTACGTTTTATCGGAATTGCTCCAGTAAGCACTGAGTTATTGCCCTTGGGTTTGAAATCCACAAACTGAGTCATAACTTACTCACCAATAAATTGAATTTCATGAAACTTAACACAGTTATGTATTGTCATGACACAGCAGTGAACGTGAACTTTCGTCATAATCGCATCAGAAGTGCAATCAACAAATTAGCTAAAACTAAACTCAAAGAGCCGTTAAGCCCAAAACAACCAACCAAACAGCTGTTTCTATACTATCTTATACACTGCTCAAAATATTTAAAGGAACAGCAGCTATTTTCACATTGACATTACTACAACATATACCTAGTTCAACTGCCCATAAATCCGACCGCCAGTGAGAAAGAATTCCTATTCTTTTGCAGCATTTTGAAGAAGGATCGAAGTTTAAGACACCAATAATTTCAATACAAATGATGTCCTGCTCATTTCCATGGAACAAATTTTTCAATTTTCGAAATTTCTGAAATTGAGGCATTTTGCTGTAAGTCTGTAAACTCCCATAGCTTCATCTTAAAGTGATCCTTTCAAATGGGCCACCTTTTAAGACATCTAGTTTCATACATAAAATAAACAGTTTTGATTTTGGTTGAAATTTTCAGACTTTTCACCTGTTCTGAAAATGTACAAATTTCTAACAAAATTCCAATTTTACCAAAATTTATTCATGAACATGGGCAGGACAAATATTGAACCAAAACTTGTGCTATCAGTAACATCTAACCTCTTTGAAATTTGACAAAATAAAGGAAAACTCTGTGTCTTTGGTGATTGAAAGTAAATGATCTCAAAGTGAAGTTGCATTGCACTGGCATCTATTGAAAAATATTAGGTGCTCCTTTAAATAGTTTGAGCAGTGTATGTCAAAGTGTATATCATTAACTTTGCAGAATAAAAGTAGGGCATAGGCCTAGTCTGTTTGCAGTAGGTGCGGGTAGGGGTTGTTTGGACTTTTTTTCTCTCGTCTATCATATCTCTCTTCTTTCTCCCTCTCTATGGAAGACGGCCCGATATAGACTGAAATACTGTCCCAAAAGGCCGTTAAACCCAAAACAATCAATGAATCAATTTTGCACCAGTAAGAATATTCCGTCACATATTTACAAACTGTAACTGCATTCTTGTATGACAAACTACGCAATCTCAATTTCCTGTTGTAACTCTAGTATCTATACCATAATTATTGTATACGAAGATACCCTCAAGTAAGGGTGATGAAATCTTCTCTGCTAAAACATTGTTTCGGGTGTTTCTAGAAGATAAATGCTTTAGAGTGAAGCAAGTAAGAATTTTATTCTGTTTGTTTCAACCCACTCGCATGCTCAACATGCACAGTTGGCTCAGGGTGAGCGATTGTGATCTGACAATGTCCGTCGTCAACAATTTGATTTAAATGACATCTTCTCTGTAACCGCTTTGCCTAGGGCTATGATATTTGGTATGAAGCATTGTCTAGTAGACTTCTACCAAGATTGTTCTGTGTGTAACTTCCAGTGCCGGGGCGTCCTACTGATTTGGAACATTGTAGTGCAATGGCTTACTGTGCTTGCAGTAGGTGCGGGTGGGGCTTGTTTGGACAAATTTCTCTCGTCTATCTTCTCCTCTCTCTCCCTCTCTGAGCGACGACCCGATATAGACTGAAATACTGTCTCAAGGGACCGTTAGACCCAAAACAAACAAATACCGGCCCTGGGGTTCAAATGGCCCAGTGACGGGAAATTTAGGTTCGAATCGCCAGAACTACTTGGCTCAGATGCTTGAAATTTGGTATTTAGCATTGCCTAGTAGTCCCTTACCAAGTTTGTTCAAATGGTGGCCCCAGGGACCAAACTGGCCCTGCGGCAGGGAGATCTGCGTTTGAACCACAGAAATACGTAGGAAAATATTCAGAAATCTTCTGAAGAAACACTTGGCTCAGATGCTTGAAATTTGGCGTCCCTTACCAAGTTTGTTCAAATGGTGGCCCCAGGGACCAAACTGGCCCTGCGGCAGGGAGATCTGCGTTTGAACCACAGAAATACGTAGGAAAATATTCAGAAATCTTCTGAAGAAACACTTGGCTCAGATGCTTGAAATTTGGCGTGTAGCATTGCCTAGTAGTACTTTAGCAAGTTTATTCAAATGGTGGTTCAAGTGTCAAAAATGGCCCCGGGGCAGGGAGCCCTAGGTTTGCACCATAGAAATACATCGAAAAATATTCAAAAATTTTCTTTAGAGCCGGTAGGCTCAGATGCTTGAAATTTGGTATGAAACATTGTCTGGTAGACTTCTACCAAGTTTATATAAATGGTGGCCCCAGGGTTCAAAATGGCCCCACCTCAGGGGGTCAAAGGTTTGAACCATAGAAAACATAGAAAAATATTCAAAAATCTTATTCGACAGAACCACTTGGCTCAGATGCTTGAAATCTGGTTGAAGCATTGCGTACTAATCCTTTACCAAATTTGTTCAAATGGAAACGAAAAAAGAAATAGAAAATGAATTCTCAAACTTGTAAATTCAGTTTCAATTTTTTTAGACTAACATGCTTATAATGAAACACTTCAAACATCATACATGGCGAACTAGACATTAATATGAATAACAATTTATGCATATGTGTGAAATGCAACTAAGACACATAACAGTCAATGAATACCTTGTCACATAATAGATAAAGATAGAAGTATTTCCAGCTCGTACTATAGATATTTCCAAATACACTAAATTCACACACAGATAATATTACCGGTACTATTTGAACGCTGCAAGAATTCAGTATACATGCAGAAATATAAAAATTACTTCTATTTTCAGATAGATAGACAGAGAAAGAATAGTTAAACAGGAAGAGATGGAAGACTCAAACTTACCCATTGAATCAGCCTGTGAAATAAAACTAGTTAACCCATTGAATCAGCGTGTGAAATAAAACTAGTTAAAGGCAGAATAGCCTGTACTTTTTACGCCCCCGTGACGATAGTCAGGGGGGGGGGGGGCATTAAGATTTGCCCCTGTCTGTCTGTCTGTTCGTCACGCTTTATGATATAGAGTTTGTGTAATCAACTCATCCCACAGTTTTCAATGGATCTGTTTCAAACTTTGCGTACATGTTGGGGACATATTGAAGATGTGCATGTGGGTTTTTGTTGGACCTAGAATTAATTTTGACAGAATTACGGCCTTTTGAACTTAGTCATTTTAGGCAAATTTTTGCATTGTAGGGTATAGATTTGTAGGGTATAGATTTTGTGTAATCAACTCCTCCCACAGTTTTCAACGGATCTTTTTCAAACCTTGCATACATGTTATGGACATATTGAAGATGTGCATGTGGATTTTTGTTGGACCTAAAATTAATTTTGACAGAATTACGGCCTTTTGAAATCAACTCCTCCCACAGTTTTCAACGGATCTTTTTCAAACCTTGCATACATGTTATGGACATATTGAAGATGTGCATGTGGATTTTTGTTGGACCTAAAATTAATTTTGACAGAATAACGGCCTTTTGAACTTAGTCATTTTAGGCAATTTTTTGCATTGTAGGGTATAGAGTTTGTGTAATCAACTCCTCCCACAGTTTTCAATGGATCTTTTTCAAACCTTGCATACGTGTAGTGGACATATTGAAGATGTGCATGTGGGTTTTTGTTGGACCTAGAATGAATTTTGACAGAATTACGGCCTTTTGAACTTAGTCATTTTAGGCAAATTTTTGCATTGTAGGGTATAGGGTTTGTGTAATCAACTCCTCTCACAGTTTTCAATGGATCTTTTTCAAACCTTGTCTACATATGGTGGACATATTTGAAGATATGATGAGGCATATTGATAGGTCTAGAATTAATTTTGACAGAATCACAGCCTTTTTAACTTAGTCATTTTGGGCAGTTTTTTTCATGGCAGTTTTTTTCATGGCAGGTTGTTTTCAATGGATTCTTTGTAGACCTGTGCTTTATGGATATATACATATCATGTGACAGGCGCTGCACGGGGGCATCATTAGTGTCTTACAGACACAATTTTCTAGTTTTTAGCTAAGTCCGCACACTTGTAAGCTAGAAACTGAGGATCACATCTACATCCGAAGGTTTTAAAAGGGTGTCAGGAGGAAAGGGAAGAACAACTGTGCCAGGATCAATGAAATTAGAATTCTGCACTTACTTATGTTCATATGAAACAGTAAAGTTCATGTGTCTCTTCTTGTGGCTGCACTTACCTTGTTTAGAAACCAGCTTTTTACATAGATCACATTCATACTTAATAAGAAAGTTTCGATCACATTCATACTTAATAAGAAAGTTTGGATGTCTCTTAGCAAAGTGGTCCACGTATTTGTTATAAGTAGAAAAGAGAGTCATTTCAGGGCACCTTACCACCTACCTGGCAGCACATTCCCGAAACAGGGCCATGGAAACTTTGTCTTCCCACTAAAAACTCTCTTCTCCTCATCGACCAGTAACTGTAACTCGCATTCCATAATTCTGAAAAGCTATGAAAATGACACTCAAGTCAGCATCTGAAAAGAAGTGAAGAAGGAAAAGAAAAAGATGTCGATTGGTCAAGGTCACCACATCTAGGTCGTCAGCCTGAACTGCATCTACAAGAAATGGAAAAATTAGACATTCAAACAGCATGCTGACTTTATATAATCATATTTGTCATTTAAAAGAAATATTTTGCAAATACGATTTTTCATTATATATCTTTAAATCAAATATGTCTTTTAAATTAAATTTTGTATAAAGTGATATGTCGGAAGACATGTCATTTCTAATAAGTGTCAGTTAGTCAACGTGCAAGAACATTACATGGTTAAATAATGGTCATTTATGATATATATCTAGATATACTAAATCAAATGCGATATTTAATGAAATTTAAATGGATTTCAATGAATTTACACACAGAAAAACAAGACAAAACGACGTACTATTTACAACTTACTTCCCATAAAGAAAGTTAATTTATCCATGGGTAAACAAAACTTTAATTGCAATTTATTTTAAGGAGAATGTATAGCTCGGGGCTTGATAGCAGGGCCCGCCGGGTCCTCACAGGATTTTTAGCAACGGGACTGGGTCAGACTCATATTCTGCTTCAAGCTCCGCCTCCTCCTCAGAAAAGTCATTACTCAAATTCTGTTCTTGAGTAAAGTCTAGGTCGTCTTGACCTACAAAATATGGGTCATCTAACAAAATGGAAGAATCTTACTGATTCTGAATCAAACTGGGGTCATTTTGTGTAACGTCAAGCTCTTCAGTGACGACTGGATTTCCATCAGGATCAACCCAAGGGGTTGGACTATTTTCACCCAGGTAGGACTTGAGATTATCAACATGTACGTCTAGTACTGATCGGGGGGATAGGTTACCTCTGATAAGGGCCTATCTATCCTAATTCCACTTTTTTTTATCTGCATATGTGGGATAAAACTTCCAAACAAAACTCCCTATTTGGTACTCAGTCTCTGTTGCCTTACTATTATAATATTTCTTTGACGTCTGGCTTCAACTTTCAAATTTCCAATAACAGTTTGAAAACTCAACCTCATGACAGACGTCAACCATTCAACATACTGAATTGGGCATTCTTTATCCTGATTATCTGGGAGAGTGTCATACATCAGGTCAGCTGGGCAGTTTATTTCTTGGCCATACATTAATATTGGCGTATATTTTGTAGAACTTAGTTCTGAAGCTTGATAGGCCATACGCACATATGGTTTATAATCGTTCCAGTTGTTCTGATTGTCTGAACAAAATATAGCTAACATTTGTTTTAGTGTTCGGTTAAACCTTTCGATTACCGCATCACATTGGGTCCTATGGGGGTAGTCCTAGAAATTCCATCGAAAGTAATATATTTTAAAGGCAAAAATATGCTTTACCAATCCTCTACCATAGGGTTCCCGCTCTTTCAAAGCACATTCGGAGCTTTGAATTACAGGCACTACGCAAGCGAGTACTCGCTATTATGGCTATCTGCGAGTACTCGCTATTATGGCTATCTGCACTTGATGTAGTGTTACATTGAGAAGTGCTGCTGACAGGAGCACCCGAAGTACTTTGACACTGTTCTGCTGCACTGTTTTGACTATTTGATGAGCCCTGTGAATGTAAGCTATTTGTACTAGCAGTTATTACTATTTGTGGTATATTTCATGCATTTTTGTTGTACTTATTTCACATACTGGTATGGAGGGTTTTTTTCGCTGTCTTAAGGCAACATTTTCAATAATTAATAATTTGACTGTCAGGACTCTTTGTATTTTGACATGACAGTGAAAATCCACGACAGTTACTGTCCATATGTGTTGCTTGCAAAGGAACTTTTAATGAAGTACTTGTACTTTGAATCGTCTTAACATCAGTGTTTTCTTGTTTTGGCCTCTTGTAATCTGTGGTTACTCTATCGGCCTCTTGTGTAACCTTTTGGACTTTTCCTGATCGTGTTGTTCTTTTAAAGGACAACGAAAATTATTTGACCTTCACCTTGACAATAATGGCATATTATCTTCCTAGGTGTTCTGTTGCTCTGTTTATTTGGCCTATAACTATTATTATTCGGGCTAGAATCACTTTCTTGCTTAACTGCATTAGTGGGTTCTTGACGTTTTTTGTTGTTGTTTTTTTATTTGGTCTGTATCTAACAAAGGCGCATCAGTATCAAAACCGAGATAACTTTGTAAATCTGAAACATATACTAGAACCAACTTCTAACCGACCACTTATTTATAGCATGTTTTCCTCTAAATAAAAAGGCCAATCGAACATATGTTTCCATCTTTAATTAACCTGTGGTATTGGTAAAGTAAATCAGGTAACTCTGAAATAAAAGTCTTATCCGTATACCATTGAATAAATGAAAGATAATGGTACCCCAGTCTCCGAAAATCGCAACATTTCAGCAGATTTTCACGATTCGGACAGAACCATATTTCGGAATCTTGTCAGCATATGCTTATGAATTGTGCGAATATTTAGAAAATGTTTAAATGAGCTTGATAATTCATAATCAGGCATTATTTTAATACAGAATCAAAATTTTAGTCACAATTAAAAAAAACTTCTCAACAACAGTCATAATCCTTGCGAATTTCGAAACTGGGGGTACATGTGCATCCTCTGCTGCCAGGAAAACGATTCTAAAGGTATTGAGCTCAAACATTTTACAACGTTTACATGACACATTGGGAGTACTGAATATAAGCAAATTATGTCCGGATACCATCTTCAAACGACAGTGTTCAAGACAAAGCAAGTGGTCGGTTAGAAGTTGTGCTTAGTATATAAGTTAAAAAAATAGGGCTTACAGCATCCCCTTGACGAATATCAACATTACTTGTAAAGGAACTCTTTAAGATTTTAATATTACTTATAAAGAAATGCAGGCGGTGGGAGTTACTAACTTTTATACAAATTTAAATTTCATTATTTGCATACAAATATTAAACAGAATAGATGTAATCATACACTGTAGAAATTTGAAAAAAGCTTCATTCTTTATTTTTAAATTTATTATAAGGTTTTACCTGGAATAAAATGGATTTATTCTAGAAAAGAGTTTGATATGTAACTAAGAACGAAGAAAGTTGCCACGTCGCAAAAGCTACACAATAGTGGATTCAAGGTACCAAAATGTATCAAGAACGTATATGTAAGGGAAGCAATCCGGATATTTAAAGTTCATCTTCGGATATTCTCGGAAGTGGCCATCGCAAAGCAAAATAGATGACACGTATATGAGTGCCCAAACGTTTTTGGTGAAAAACAATGGACAAGCCGGATAAACCGCTTCCCAGTGTGATTCCCCAAACTCTTCTGGATTGCATCAACGTTCTAGACAGGGAATACCCGACAGTTTCTTGGAAACGAACCAGAAATTCGAAGGGATTCTCACTTATGGTCAGGATGTTTGCCGCCAAAATGTCACTCCTTCGAAGGACGGTTAGTCTGCTTTCGGATGTCAGCAAGCAAATCATTAGGACATATCTACCGATGACTTGCCACTGAAAAGACCAAAGCGGAAACATAAACCCCCATCAACAGTTGCAAGGGATCGTGCACGGAGACGGAGGTTTTGGAATAAGAAGAATTCTGTTCAAACTTCTTCTCTGAACGCCCGGCAAGGATACCATTCTTGAACAGGAAAATTCCATTCATACAGATTCGGCCCTCCGCGTAGCGTAATCGGTAGGACACCTGGCCCATAAGTCAGAGGTTGGGTTCGATACCTGGTCTGGCCACATACCTTCGTTTCTCCTTCCGCTGATTCAAAGGGCAGTTGTCAGTTACTGGCGAAAGTATGTGCACTTAGTACTGGTAAACCGCTTAGGAGGTCTAAGCCTGCCCAGGAATAGTGTGGTTAGGTTAACTGACCGTCCCGACATGACCTTAGCTGTTTACCGTGAACGTTAAGCAACAAATCAATTATACAGATTCGGAATCTTCTTTCGAATGATTTCTCTGCTCTTGGTGGAACTCTTTTAGATTTTAATTCTGGTGCCAGTAAACACATTTCCAGTCAATCGGATCCTGATCTGGATATATCCGATCTAAGTGATTTAAATGAACTGGTTCACTCTTCTGAGATTCCTTTAGTAGCGAGTTGGGAAAAAGAACTGTCATACTTGGAATGTTATACAGGACCGGATGATAACTCCCTCGACTACTGTGCAAACTGTTATTCCTTACTAAATAAAGTTGACTTGAGACGCTGTACAGGTTGCAGATTTATTAAGTATTGCAGCACGGAGTGCCAAGCAGGACACTGGATATCTCACAAAACCCTCTACAAGGCCATTCAGGGTATCCCTAAGCTTCAGTAGACTCGACAGCTGATCTCAGGAAAGTGCTTCAGTGGAGGGCTACAACATTACATTGTATTTATTTCTTTTTCATGAGGAATTGGTTGAGGACTATATAGTTACATTTCAGTGTTGTGGGTGTGTAGGTTTACATTCATTGGTGATTGATTATTCACATGGGTAGGAAACTTTAACTCTTAACTTTTATCCCAAATAAATACTTTTACCGGTTATCCGGACGCGCCAAAAAGTCAGCGGCGGAACTCTGAGAACGAACGAATTGCAGACAAAATCACGCTGTGCTATTCATCGGCGCGGAAAATTGCCTTCTTTTGCTTTGTGTGCGGTCTTTATTGCCTTTATGACCCATAGGTGTTGAATCCGATTGTATCGGTTCCTGTCAGTGCATTCTCATCTACTCGACAATAACACTAAACAGAACATGATGAAAGCACTATTATTACGTTGGCTTATTTCGGGAGTCAGTTATACGAGTTCAGTACTCGGAATCACAGGTCAGTGCAGTAAAAGTTATTACTGATAACAGGCTTCTTTAAATTGGTAGTATTTCCTCAAACAGAGAAAAGTCGGGTATTCAATGGATTTGCTAAACAATCTGTACATTGTTAGATTATTACGTTGGCTTATTTCGGGAGTCAGTTATACTAGTTCAGTACTCGGAATCACAGGTCAGTGCAGTAAAAGTTATTACTGATAACAGGCTTCTTTAAATTCGTAGTATTTCCTCAAACAGAGAAAAGTCGGGTATTCAATGGATTTGCTAAACAATCTGTACATTGTTAGATCTACCTTTTCAAGTGAGTAGTAAGTTTAAAACTATAGTTCATGTTCGATGTTCAAGTCGGATATTACAGACAACGAGACGATCAAGGGAAATCGTAACAATCAAGGAAGATCAGGGAGATTAAAATGAACAACCATAACTTATTATGTGTATATAATTTAATTTACCAAATATTCGCGCGAGTTCTTCTTCCGCCAGTATTTGTGAATTCACCAGCTCAAAAAATTAAACTTTGTCGATACTTGATATTTGCACCAAATACACAGCCACAACTGTTTCATCGCAAACTGCAGAACTCGCCAAGTATTCCAACATGAGACATTCACGAAATGATAATAAAGCGACTTGGAATACATGAGACATTCACGAATTAATAATAAAGCGACTGAGTGTGTTAGATAACGAGCGATTTAAAATCTATATACAGTTTATACAGACGTGTGTATTACTAACTATCAAGCTTAATTTATAACAGCCCAATTTGTACTTTCCACGCAAATCCTTTAGAACTATACTCATAAAATCTCATTAAAGATACATCATTTAATACAATTCCTACCAGACTATGGGTCCGAATCTTTCACTCAAAGACTTCGCCCTCTCTCAAGCCATGCTGTGTGCTTTTCATGCCGAAATGCAATTAACATATTAAGTATAATGTGAATCCATATACTGAAAAGAAGAAATTTCACTTTCTGAAGTGCAGCTTAAATGTCTCTTTTCCTAAATCACAGAAGGATAAACAACTAAATGTTTCAGCCAGTTCTACTAAATGGTACAGCTACATATCTTTAGTAGTCTGACGTGTCAAAGCAAATGTATCAGATTCAGATTTTCGAAAGGAACAAATAAAACCTTTAAAATGAAGTTAACATGAAGTCTTCCATAATAATACGTCACAAATAATAATACGTCACAAACGTATTGGCTATAATTTAAATGTTATGCGACAGTCTGCATGCTTAGTGATTAACCCAATCACGGTTGATAACTTTGCTGCACTCTTTAATTGCACACCGGGGGATCGGTCGTCAGACTCTATGATGGCCCCGACCTAAAGCTATATATTTTAGTTGGTTGGGACCGGAGCCTTTTTGTCTGTTGCTTGGTCCACCGGGGCTCAACTGGTGACCTTCTTTTGCTTCAGATTTCCAGTGGGGTTATTTGGCAGGACAGGGATCTCCACCTGTCAGACGGCCCGTTGTATCTGTTGAGTCCTCGTCTTTGCTTCTTCATGGTGTTGAAATTTGATTTATGTGTTTACCGTGATGATTCATTGACGAGTTAGAGGGTTATCATGCGAACCGAACAACCAACTAAATGTTTTGTACCACTTCAGAAACTGAGGGTGAGGTTGGGCCTGTAAAATCGATTTAAGCCCCCCAGTAATTCATTACTGACCGTTCCAAGGCGGTAGTTCTGTTGTGGTTCTCTGTTGCCTGTTTTTGGTGTCAGAGTTTCTGTGATGTTTTACCTTATGTATGTTCTTATTATTTTTGGTTCGGTTTGGGTTGCTGAGTGGCCACCTTTTGGGAACAAGCTGCTCACTCGGTTGGCCATATGTTCTCTGTATCTTGATTATTTGTAATCTTAGTTGTTTCCAACTATGGTTTGAGGGCTGGATTTGGATTTTGATTGTTTCAGTTCCTGGTCTTTGCATACTTTTTACTTTTTTTTCCAATCGTGAACTGAAAAATCAGCCAACTCCAATCTTCCACCGCCTAAACTCACCAATAAGGACTCAAAATAATACAGGTAAATGACTATGCACACTGAAAAAAAAAACAAAGTGGCTTACATAATGGTGTGGTTCACTTGGCTTGGATTTCAACCACAACAAATAATAATGATGCAAATAGAACTAAAAAGATCCTATGCATACACAAGTCATAATACAATAGAACTAAAAAGTTCATAGGCATACACGTCATAATACAATATCAGCACTATGCTGACTAGATATTAAAATCATCTAAGCACACAAAATTCACTGCAGTTACAGGTACTGATAAATAAAGCGATTTCTCATAGCAAATTTTGGTACACTGTGGTTTTTTTCGATAATAAAGTTCTTTCAACAAAACACCTTGTTATATGGGAAAAAATGCATTAGCTTGTAACGATCTTTAGTAATCAAACGACTTGATGAATATGCAGTCTCACTAAAAGCCTGTAAGTGAATCAGTACTAACTGGTCTAAGGTAGTGCAGGTGTTTAGTGAGGCCGCATTATTAAAAAACATACTGATCCTTTCAAGGTAGTGCAGGTGTTTAGTGAGGCCGCATAATTATAAAATCTACTGATCTTTTCAAGGTAGTGCAGGTGTTTAGTGAGGCGCATAATTATAAAATCGACTGATCCTTTCAAGGTAGTGCAGGTGTTTAGGGAGGCCGCATAATTATAAAATCTACTGATCATTTCAAGGTAGTGCAGGTGTTGAATAAAGCCGCATAATCATCAAATCGATTACTACTGACCATTCCAAGAGAGTGTAGGTGTTTAGTGAGGCTGTATTTATGTCCCCCCCCCCCCCCACACACACACCAAAAGTGAGAGGGGGCATTGTTTTCAGTACAGATCCCGGGCGTCAGCGTCTGCGTGACAGTTTCTTGCGTGCGCGGTATCTCTTGAACCAATGGATAGAATATTACCAAACTTGCATGGATACATCAGTGGGACAAGTTTAAGAGCTGATTAGATTTTGGTGACCTTGACCTCATTTCAAGGTCACTGGAGGACTTAAATGATAATTTTTTATACCCACTATATCTCCAGAACCAATGGATGTAATTTCACCTAACTTGCATGGACACATCATTGGCACAAGTTTAAGAGCTGAGTAAATTTTGGTGACCTTCACCCCGTTTTCAAGGTCACTGGAGGACTTAGGTGACAATTTCTTGTACCCACTATATCTCCTGAATCAATGACAATGGGACAAGTTTAAGAGCTGAATAGATTTTCTAGTTTTTCACCACATCGATTATTACTGACCGTTCCAGGCAGTGCAGAATTTGAGTGAGGCCGATAAATTATCAAATCGATCACTACTGACCATCTCAAGATAGGGCAGGTGTTCAACGAGGCTGCATATGTATCAAATCGATTGCAACTGACCGTTCCAAGGTAGTGCAGACTCACAATGTTGAAACGACGTTGGAAAACGTGTAAGTAATGTTGTATTGTCGCTACAACGCCATTTATGCCAGTTTATAAGACTTCGATTCTATTTCCCATACCTATTTGATCTGTACCTTATTTCAACAGAATTCATACGTTTGAAATATTTGATATTTCATAGAGACAGACGTCAAAAAAGACGTTTCAAGCAGTGGAGACCCACTGTTTTGCAGTCTGTACATGTGTGTATATATACCAAACAAAAAAGAAACGCACATAGTAAGATTTTCGCGTTCAATTTACCTTTTATATCATGATAAGAAAATGTCTATAAATCCGTATTTCTGATCAAATCTTGTTTAAACCATCATTGGCGTAGACGAGTATCTGTATCTTCCATATGCATAAAAAATGCATTAATGAAATCGTTGACAATGATTTCCATGTGTTTATTCAAGCTTACTGTCTACATGGACTGTAGAGCATACATGTGTATCTGGATATTGTTAGTGAGTTTTGTTTGTGTTTAAACCCCTGAACACGTCAGCAAATGGTCGCTACTTTACGTCAAAAACAGAATGCCATTCCTCAGAATTCGATTATGACTATCATCAGTTTGATGCACGGAAGATGTACGGCGTGCATACGAGCCAAGGTATCATCAGTTTGATGCGCGGAAGATGTACGGCGTGCATACGAGCCAAGGGAGGTCACACCTCTTATTGAAAACTGTGACACTGAAAACTGACCCCTGCGTTGTTCAGAGACTCGTCCCAAAATACTGAATAGACACAATTAAATGAAACATTCGGGTGGAACTGTCCGATTGTCTACCTCTAACACTGTATGAATTGTTTTCTTAAATTGTTTAATTTTCAAGAAAATACCAAAATATTACTGTGTGCGTTTCTTTTTATGTTTGGTATAGTACTTTAACACCTGATCTAAGGCCAGTGTTTACTATTGTTATTACATCTTCAGCAGGCCACGAATATGTTCTTAAAGTACGGTGCATACCTGCAGTTAAATTCAGCATGTTCTTCTTTTCATGCATCGTCTTTCCTACAGTTATTTGATGCATTATGTCCTTTATTTTCTAGTATATTGCTCCTTTGCTCAATCAGTTCTAATAGTACCTCCTTCTCATATGGCGAAAACACCTGGCATTATGAAACAAGAAATGATATTTTATTACTTTTTTTACGTATAAATACTACTTGAGTGATACTCAAATGAGTATGACTTGATATTCACGTTAAAAATCCGATCAAATGTGAGCTGATCCTTGTTTGATTACGAGTTAACACATACCTGTATGATCCGAAGATAATTGCATAAGCCCGAGACAGGCAAGCCTTCCCAGTGGGCACATGACGTCGAAATGAGTCTTACAGACGTCGATGCGATGCCAATAAGTCGTATCGACGTCAAAACGACGTCATTTCAACGTCAGGTGCCTGCTGGGTTTGTTATGCAAGTGGCTATAAGTGTCTTATACCGTGACGTCTTTCTAGACGCTTCATTGGCAAGGCGCGATTCTAACCTTTCAGACGGGGACACCCTGGCCTTTTAGATGAGAATTCACTTACTCGATATGCGAACAGTTAAAAGATTCATCATTTGAAATAATTCTTAAAAACTTATTTGTTATTTGTGTAGACTATTTGACGTATTTACTTACTTATTTAGGGTCGTTTCCTGTGCCATGCTACTGCTTGGGGATCCAAAAATATCGAAACTAAGGGGTTTAAGAGGTGTTCTAGCCATAATCAGAAATGCCCACTATTATGATTCACAATACGAAATAACCCTTTTAAAATAGTGTCTATAATAAGAAAACTTCGAGGTACACGTCCAACAAAACATTTCCGAAAAAAGTCAAGTGTGTCCCAAGTCCTTTCACTTGTCTGAAACATCACAGGCTTCTGTGCATGACGTTACAGTATTTTTCCAGTAAAGTTTCTCTCATAATAAGTTGTCCTTGAATTTTCACGTGTATTTTTCGGCGACACAAACGTACCCTCAGTTTCACTGACAACTTGATCTTAGGTCCAGTTCCGTCTTTCTTAAGTTCATAATACCAGTGATCAGAAAGATCAAGTTTGTTGAAGTCGTTAATGTGACACACTAGCGTTGTTTCATCACCAAAGTCGTATAAGAATAAATTCGCTCGATAATAGCAAAGGATCCTAGATATAGTTTCATTCGAAAATAGAGTTTCAAAAGTGTTGCAAAGAAATCGGAGCATCTCTTACTGAATTTTGAAATTGTTGGTGTAAAAGAGAACATGTTGAGTGCTATGCTTTAAAGGACTGGAAATTAAATATTTTCAAAATCACAATTCAACGTATTTCCTTTTATTCTCAAAAGTCTAACATGTTACCACGTAAACCTAAAATTAGTTTTCGTTATCTGAAATTGGGTGTCCAGGAATTTCATAGGAAGTATGTCTTGGTTCCAGCAGACAAAGCTGCAAACATGACGGTTGCTTTACATTCATAACTTGAAGCAGGGGCTGAGTGGCACTAAGGCTTATGAACAGACTTTCGCTATCGAGAGGTCTGCGATCAATGACCATATTTATAATACAGCCACTTAATTTGCTGTGTTGATGAAGACCAAGAGAGACTTCCTACATTCTATTGGCTACCTTAACTTCAGCAGCGACCTAACTCTAGCACCTGCACGACGACTGAACTTTCTAAATTGCTAACTTTTAGTCTTACCGCCATCAAAAATCATGTTATTAAATATTTGGAAAGAGTCAATGACAGGTCAGTTAAAACCTTATTTTGGTCAATTAAAAATTAATGTGAAGTTCTAAATAAGCTGAAATCTAAAGATTTTCGTGCGTCCAGTTTGTCTACATATGATTTTTTGACATTTTATACTACCTTGCCCCACAATCATACCAAAGATTTACTTGTGGGTTTAACTGAAAACGTTTTCCATAAGAAAGGCTGTCTTGATATTGCATGTAATGATAGGCGTGCTTCCTTTACCTCTGAAGCGGTCAGGAATTATAATTTATGGTCTTGTCAGAAAGTGTGTGACGCTCTCACCTTTCTCTTAGACAATATTTATAGTATTTTAGATTTGGCTCTAAATTATATAGACAAATTATCTTCCTATGGGCACTAATTGTGCCCCTTTTGTAGCTGATCTGTTTTTGTTCCGTTTTGAAAGAGACTTCATGCTGTCTCCTTTAGGGAATACGCAATCTGAAGATATTGAAGCTTTCTGAACTTCATTTAGATAAGGTCAGCGTCTCAGACATTTATCTATATCGAATTGTTTTTTTTTTCAGCTAAAATTTACAATATACGAGATGGTTATTTACGATATACAAGATGGTTGAAATTCTGATAGTGTTAATTTTCCAGTTTTAGCTCGCCTGAACGAAAGTTCAGGAAGAGCTATTGTTGTCACCCCGGCGTCCGCGTCGGCGTCCGGATTGGATGTTTTGGTTAAAGTTTTTTAAAGACCTATATCTCCTTAACCCATTGATGGATTCTTTTGATACTTGCACTGTACGTAGATATTGGTCCAAAGTTTAACAGGGTACCACCCCAACCCCACTCCATGACCTTGATGTCAAGGTCATGGACTTAGAAGATTTGGAGTATTTTTGGACTGGATGTTTTGGTTAAAGTTTTATAAAGCCCAATATCGCCTTACCCCATGAATGGATTCCTTTGATACTTGCACTGTAGTTAGATATTGGTCCAAAGTTTTGCATTTAGCCACTGATTTCCTGAATTTTATGTCTTCACCATGTTCACCAGAATTTCATGTTGTTCACACGGTCTTAAATTAATGCCATCTTTATGGAATTGTGATGCATTATGACCAGATGAAATTGCGATGAGGTGTTAATAAAAATTCTAGCAGTCGGAGTATATCTACCGAAGTCATTCGAGATTTTCCTTCTCAAAGATGTAGATAGGTCTTGTAAGGATCTAGATCTTTGAGACTGTTTTGGAAGAGAAAACTCCATTTTATGATACAATTATACAGATTGATTTACATATTTGATGTAATTTTGGAAGGATAACTTCTATTTTATTACTGAATTAATACGGTGCAAACCCAGCAGGCAGATGGCGTCGAAATGGCATCGTACTGACGTCGATGCGACATCATTACGACGTTATGTGCCTGTTGGGAACACATGAAGATACAGAATGAAACTAGTATCTTCATCTAATGAGACAAGAAACTGGGGCCGTATTCATAAAACGACTTAAGTGGTTGCTATGCTGTTGCTAAGGCTAAATTTCTATAAAGGAGATTCCCTACAACTATGAAATTTGGTCTGGAGGAACAGTCTTTGTGGCCGTATTCATAAAACGACTAAAGTGGTTGCTATGCTGTTGCTAAGGCTAAATTTCTATAAAGGAGATTCCCTACAACTATGAAATTTGGTCTGGAGGAACAGTCTTACAAAGACTGTTCCTCCAGAACAAATTTCATAGTTGTAGGGAATCTCCTTCAAAGAAATTTAGCCTTAGCAACAGCATAGCAACGACTTAAGTCGTTTTATGAATACGGCCCCTGATATGTATCAGACATATATGACTCTACCTGTTTTATTTTGGTTGGTTAGTTTTTTGTTTTGAGTATAACGGCTCTTTGAGACAGTATTTCAGTCTATTGCCCTACTGTTATCATAACTGTTTGGGCTTAATTAAACCAAAGCAACAATGCGTGTTTTATGGTGGAGTCTTTTATGGTGGCATGGTGTCAAAAGTACATTGTGCGTAGTGTTTGTTATATCTTTATTCGCGATTTATTACAGAAAGTAGCAACCTACCTGACAGAGCCATATCAAGCTTTCAAGGTCTGTGCTATTACTTAGGAGTAAAATCTCAGATTATTTCATAAATAAGTCTGTTCTTGCGTGATACTGACGACAAGTATAGAAGCATTTTAGCAAAATAGCTGTCGTATATCTATAAATGCTTATAATGTCTGGAGGGTGATGATAGCTTGTACTTTTTGTACTTTTCAATAAGGTGGTTATGCTACTCACCACTATTTATGTGGATGACATAATTTAGATATAGATTTAGATATTCGGATATTTTCATCTTATTTTTTAAAGATAGAGCCAGCAGTATCGGTCCGATTCAAATCAGAGTAAAAAGTGCATATATACTTCACGGCTACGATCCAGCCGAGCAAGCCTCAGGTTAGTCTGAGCATACCCGTGTTGATTTAAGGTGGTGAAACCCCCTGATTTAGGCGAGTACAAAAAACTACAATAGATCTTCCCAAAATTTAGCAGATGCCTTCTTTATGTTCTTTCTCATAATTCAAAATTCCAAAATGCAGGACTTCCTGAGGTTAAATAGGGTTCATATAAGAAAATATCAAAGAGTAATTTTGTGCGCAAAAATCTAACAAACTAACTATCGTTATTAAAAAAGCCTCAGGTTAGTCTGAGCATACCCGTGTTGATTTAAGGTGGTGAAACCCCCTGATTTAGGCGAGTACAAAAAACTACAATAGATCTTCCCAAAATTTAGCAGATGCCTTCTTTATGTTCTTTCTCATAATTCAAAATTCCAAAATGCAGGACTTCCTGAGGTTAAATAGGGTTCATATAAGAAAATATCAAAGAGTAATTTTGTGCGCAAAAATCTAACAAACTAACTATCGTTATTAAAAATGTTAATGGGTCTGAAGCTCCTTTACTGCATTAAGAAAAGTGTCCTAGGATTTTTTTTTCCCATTTTGTCACACATTATCAGGCTGCGCAAATTAAAGATGTAGGCTGTGTCCAAATACTTATCAAAACAACACAGTAGAGTCTATTTTCAAGGATGAACAATTTCACTTTACACTCCTGTATTGGTCAAATAATGTATTATTTGTACTGTGAGTATGGAACAGGTATAACTGCCCTACCTGTATCTAATGAATGCATAGCGTATACAAGCACCATTTACAGGCTCAGACATTTGAGAAAAACCTACTGTTTTCATCTGGTCTACCTTACAATTTGAGAAAGAGTTGGAACAAATAGTTGCTAGGCCGCTCTTTTGAATGCATTAAAGTAACTACAGAGCTAAGTACATTTTCATGAAACGAAGTTAATTGTCTAGATTTCTGCGCAGATATTACCCTTTAATCTTCCTGTACAAGAACACTTTTTGTCGCGCCTTCTTTAGCAAGGTGCGATATAGGAATTCACTTTTCTGTTCGTCACTCATTCCGTCAACCATTACGTCGACCCTAGCGTTTAAGTCCATTTCTCGCAAACTATGATACCTAGAATCATCAAACCTGCCGTAAACCTTCTTCTTTGAACACTCTCGAGGGTTGTTGCTCTTATTTGTATCCTTGACCTATATTTCAGGCTCTGCTGACTTCGTAAAATTTTACATTAAAAATTACGTCGACCCCAGCGTTTTTAAGTCCATTTCTCAAAAACTATGATACCTGCAATCATCAAACTTGGCATAAAGCTTCTCCTTAGAATGTGCCCGAGGGCTGTTGCTCTAATTTTTACCCTTGTCCTATTATCATGGTCTGCTGACTTAGTAAAATTTTATATTCAAAATTACGTCGACCCAAGCGTTTAAGTCCATTTCTCATAAACTACGATACCTAGAATTATCAAACCTGGCACCAAGTTTCTTCTTTTGATGTTCTTGAGGGCTTTTGCAATTGATTTTAACCTTGATATACATTTAATGGTCTGCTGACTTCGTAAAATTTTACATCCAAAAAAATGTCGACCCTAGCGTTTAAGTACTTTTACCTCAAAGGATGATGCCTACAGTCATCACACCCGGCATAAAGCTTTCTTCTTAGAATGTTCATGAGGGATGTTGCAGTTATTCCTACCATTGACCTATATTTTACGCTGTACTGTCTTATTAAAATTTTACATCCAGCATTGTTTTGACCCTAGCATTTTAGTCCTTTTCTCATACACTTTCTTTTAACTATAGTCTTAACTACTGTGAAAGTACAAGGCAGGTGCGACATAGCATTCCGCGGAATTCTTGTTCAAACAGCATGTCCCTATTTTATATTATACCGCATATATGCATATATTAAATTCAGTTAGAAAATAGGTAAATACTAAACGAATATTTTGTTGAATCATGAAATTGACACAGGGGTCATAAAGATAATAAACTCTGAATTATGCTGAATGAGTTTATCTACACTGATGGTTGAAATGTTGAATTCGATGATGGATGGTATCAAATATATTATTTGATACAGAAAAGGGTGCCTAAAATATAAAATACGACATAAGCTTAAAATATACAGTAACAGGCACTTATGCATATGTGAACCATGGTAATAATGCAGTATTCTACAGCTGAATGCAGAATATAATTATTTATAACAACATTATGACAGAAACAACTCGGGCAGTACATTCTCCGCATTCGGAAAGAGCTACGAAAATGCATGACAATGTGGAATTAACTATAAAATAAATTTTAACAAACTACGCCACATTAATAAAAGGGTTCACGCCGTATGTCAGGAGCGGCTGTAGCGTAGTGGATAACACTCCAGACTACCAATCCAGGGGTCGCAGGTTCGATCCCCCGCTTCTCCGGTCTTTCGGATGAGACTTTAAACCGAGGTCCCGTCTCCATATGACCTCGTTGTTGGTGGGACGTTAAACCCGAGTTCACTCACTCACTCACGCCGTATGTCCAAAGTTTCTGATGGTTTCAAATTATGCGAAATGCATATAATATTTAAAAAATTTTACCGAAACTAAGCGCAGGCTTAAATGTGTATTTGTTAAAGGTGTGAATAGCGATAGTATTTGCACACCGTCAACAAACAGCGAAATTTACATTTATTTGGAAAGAAGCAGAAACACAGATATGTGTGAACATACCTGGCGTTGAAGAACAAGAACAAATGTAGCTATGAAAGCTACAGAATGAAATATTATATCCATGTTTTGAGTCGTAAGACTCACAAGAGCTGTCGCCTGACAGCATAGCTCGCCTGAACTGGTGCTTGCCCATCACACAGTTGCTATGGTGTTTGGATTGCTATGCATAAAACTTCAGGCAAGCATGTCAATAATGACAACACATTTATAAACTAAATCTATCTCAGAAATAAGTCTTAATATAAAATTAAAATAAAAAAGGAATCCACATGAAATGTCAAAGTCCACAACCTTGAGGTCAAAGAAAGAACTGAGGGGTGGGGTAGGGTTGGGGGGGTGGGGGGGCTTCAAAACCCTGAACAATTATCTAACATCAGTCCAAGTATTGGTATCAACTGAGTCTATCCTGGCACTGTGAAATTATGTCTTCATAAATATAAAACTTTAACCAAAATCTTTCTGACAAAATTCTATGTCATGACCTTGACTTCAAGGTCATCCAGGGGTTATGCATATAGTGTTTTGTAAAAAGTCAAAAAAGTGTCTAACATCAGTTCAAGTGTAAACTAAATCTATGCCAATCATTATGAATCAGTATGCAATTAGAAAACTTTAATAAAGACCAAAATTTCCTTAAGTCTCTGACCTTGACATCAAGGTCACTGAGCGGGGTTGGGGTAGTACTCTGTAAAACTTTGGTCTTAAATCTTACTACAGTACAAATATTAAAAGAATCCATCCATGGGCTCAGGAGATATGGGTCTTTAAAAAACTTTAACCAAAACATCCAATCAATAAAAAGACAATTTTTCTTAGTCAATGACCTAGACATCAAGGTTACTGAGGGGGGTGGGGGTAGTACCTTTGAAAACTTTGGACCAATATCTAACTACAGTGCAAGTATCAAAGGAATCCATCCATGGGTAAAGGAGATATTGGGCTTAAAAACTTTAACAAAAATATCCAGTTCAAAAAACTCCCAATTTTCTAAGTCCATGACCTTGACATTAAGGTCACTGAGTAGGGTGGGGATGGTACCTTGTTAAACTTTGGACCAATATCTAACAACAGGGCAAGTATCAAAAGAATCCACCCGTGGATTAAGGAGATATAGGTCTTTAAAAAACTTTAACCAAAACATCCAATCCGGACGCCGACGCTGACGCCAAGGTGACAACAATAGCTCTTCCTGAACTTTCGTTCAGGCGAGCTAAAAACGAAACGTCCTTGGAAGTCACTGGCAAACTGCACCGAGCTAGGCATCACATGCACGTGCGAAGTGAAATATGACGTAGTGAGTTAGAGAAACAACCAACCATTCTTCTCCACACTTACGAAGTAAAAATAAGTTGGGGAAACCGCAGGGGAAACAATTTCTGATTGGATTACAAGCCAATCATACCAAGCCAAGGAATATCCAATTATGTAAATAAGTCAAAGTCAGGCAAAGCACAACTACAAAACAGGTTCCACTAAAACCCGAAATAGTACTTGTATTGCCAAACGTGTACGAAAACCAGAAACACTATAACATGAAAATAACCTCTGTGACAAAATCATAATATAAAAAAATTAAAAACTGAAAATTTCTCCGGTGTTTTCAATCTCTTTCAGCTTCAGATGGCCGGCCATGTTTGCATTTTAAATGAATAAGACAATGTGCTGTTTTTTAAGAGTGTATCAGCTTCTTGCTGGTTATCGTCTTGTATTACTCCGAATTACTGTCCCGTACAATACGTCGAGTAAAATAGTGTAAATATTGACATCTTTAATTATGACATGCAAACAATAGTGGGGTCCTTCAGTATCAGGTATGAGCATGTTAGCCTTTCTAAGTATATGAAACAATATTACAACTTAAATGTTTTAGGCAGTGGCAGAAACTTCAGAGCGTGCACTTATTTGATTATGTTTTAGGTAGTGGCAGAAACCTTAGAGCGTGCACTTATTTGATTCAATCCACAACTCAAAACAAAATTATACACGCGTATAAAGCCATGACAGCATTCGTACCTTTTTCTTGAGAATCAGTGATATATAGACACACGCTTTTGCAGGCTTATAAATGACGTTCACGCTGGGCATACAATTCGCTTCAGGTTTTATTGTCTCGCCTGCGAAGCAGAAACGAGACATAGGTATTGCTTTTCCGGTGTCGGCGTCGGCGGCGTAAACTTTCATCGAGTTTTTTGCGTTTAGGTCAGTTTCACATTGCGCTGACAGGCGAGACACCACATTCCTCGGAAATCTTGTTTAAATTGTTGTTCAAGCGAAAGGACATGACAGGTTGTTTACTTTGAAGCTGGAGACAAATGTATCCCAGTGTGTTCTCTGACACATTGATCTTGTCATTTCTTATCTTGTACTTCCTATAACACCGTTTTGTCATAATATCGACAGATGCAAATACTGTAGACCAGATGAGCCTGTTCTATAAAGACAGCAGTCTGATTGGGTTCAACTTGTTTTTTTTTTAATTCAACAAGCACTATTTGATACATCGCTAGACACGGACAGCAAAACTTATTAAAAAATTTGGGATGACTACAATAATTTACTAATTGTTCCGATAAACAGAGCTGGTACGGTAGGTCTGCGAAATTCACGCCTCCACTTGATTACTACCTGTTTACTAGCCGTATAATGAAATGCGAGCGACCCGGAAAAAATGCCCTTAGCCGATTGCCTAGAGTTCCGTCATTAGAAAATAGGCAAACAGTGCAGACCCAGATCAGACGCCGCAGGCCGCGGCGTTTAGTCTGGGACTACACCGTTTGCATGAGATTTACAAGAGTTTCTGTAAAATGAATAAACGTAAATAATTAGAGACCCCTAAAATTGCGTATGGACTCATCGAATTTATAGGATAGAAAAGTCAACCAGGCTTAAGTGGGTTAAGCACGTGTGACCATCGTAGACGGCAAGCAGTTGGTGCATCCCATAGACTGGTTAGAAAAAAGTTGACTCGAAGCTATTATAACGCCTACCTGGGCCAATTATCGATTCTACGGTATGATCAGAAGTTGCTAGAAGCTAAGGCTGATTTTACATATAGCTGGCCATTTTGTTGTCATAACACCACCGCGATGTTGTCGGTAAAAGTACAACTGAATCTCCTCCGGCACTATTTCCGTCAATCAGCTAATTGATTGCTCTGTTATTTGGTGCTGCAGTACTTCGAGAACGATACTGGCGTTTTGGTAAGAGTGAAAAGAAAGATCGTCCAAGAATGTAAACAAAAAAGTAAATTAGGAACGTGTTGATAAAACGTGTCTGGAAGCAGACTTTGCTCATTATTCGATCGAATATCACGGTCACGTCACTTTGGCATCCTCATTAATGGCACACGTTTGCAGATCAGTACGTGTAAAATCTGTATGCCTCCTCTTATACATCATTTTTAGTCGACCAAAATCATTTCATGTCGCTTTCTCGCTTACAGTAAGCTTATTAAAAACGTAATTTACACGCCTACCAATCGCTCTCATGCGAAACCGCGGTTCAGAACGCCAATCCATGAGAGGAGTTTCCGGTTTTGCAGTAGGGGAGCCAAAAAGGTAAACAAATTTGACATCGGCACAAGGTTTGAGTTATTTATTATCTCTGAAAACTATTTATGCAAAATATAAGAATGCTATTTTGTCACATAGAGATTCCCTTCTGCCACATATTAAAGGATTAGGCATATGGTCTTGCATTTTTCCAGATATTCATTTAGTACAGCATAGTATGTGTTCAAGGTCAATTTCGGCGATATATACATGTAGGGAAAAGCCACAATCTGTTGCTTGATTTTGAGTCTCTGACCTTGTCAGTCGCAAAGAAGTGAACAGAACTACTGTGCGCGTAAATCCAAACGTTGAAAGTAAGCTTTCCGTGTCGGACAGTTTAGCTTATACAAGATATACGCAAAAACTTGGCATCGTCAGCCCGGTTCCGCATGAGATATTAGAAAATATAAGGAATTTTTATGAGAAACAAAAACAGTTTCTGGACAATAATTGAATCAAAACTAACATGAACTCCGTGATAAATCATTATTTTATACGTTGCAGATCACTACTTTTAGGCTGTTTTTATTCCCCGTTTGTCTTTTTAGGCCTTTTGCAAACCTCTTTCAAACACTCTTGCATGCCTCAAAAACCGACAAACGGGGATAAGAACAGCCTGAAGGTCATCTGCAATGTATAAAATAATGATATATCACAGAGTTCATGTTAGTTTTGATCCAATTACTGTTCGGAAGCTGTTTTTGTTTCTCATAAAAATTCCTTATATTTTCTATTATCTCATGCGGAACCGGGCTGACGATGCCAAGTTTTTGCGTATATCTTGTATAAGCTAAACTGTCCGACACGGAAAGTTTACTTTCAACGTTTGGATTTACGCGCACAGTAGTTCTGTTCACTTCTTTGCGACTGACAAGGTCAGAGACTCAAAATCAAGTAAAAGGTTGAGACTTTTCCCTACATGTATATATCTCCGAAATTGAAGGTGAACGCATGCTCCGCCGTAATAAATGCATATCTGGCAAAATGCAAGACTATGTGCCTAATCCTATCATGTGCCGAAGAAACAATCTATATGTGACAAAATAGCATTCTTATATTTTGCATAAATAGTTTTTAGAGAAAATAAATACCATAAACCTTGTGCCGATGTCAAATTTGTTTACGATTTTGGCTCCCCTACTGCAAAACCGGAAACTCCACTCATGGATTGGCGTTCTGAACCGCGGTTTCGCATGAGAGCGATTGGTAGGCGTGATTTAGATAAAAGCTGTACATTATCTTTAAATGTTTTCTTTGTCATTAGATAGTCTGTGTGCAAGATGAAGAATGGACAATAGCATCTAACATATAATATTAACATTATCATATGGAAACGGGTTCACATATTAAACACATCAACACCGTAATAGTGTAGACCTGTAAGAGTGTTATTATTGTATATAATTTATATCCACCGAAAATCAAACTACAAAGCGAATAAATTCTGTGAATATCAAAAAATATTGTAAACTCTGACAAGTGCTATTAAAGTTAATATGAGAAAACAAGAGACCCAGTGTGAATCTACCTATGATATTTTCAATATTTGACAGCGTTTTCGCGTATCCCTGTTATATATCTTCCTTTGTCTGGCACGTCTTAGACTCGAGTGGGCGTACTCGTACACACCAAACAGTTCACCAGTTTCCTTTGGGTCTATAAGGTACTTGTTAACATGTGCATTTTGCGGAAATCTGAAGACAAAAATATGCTGACTTAGTATTTATGAAGACATTTACACTTCACAGCTCATCGAAGACTGAATAAAATATGATAATGATGCATGATAGGTGTTCTGAAAAGACATAGGGCATAAGAAACTTTATCTAATGCCGGGTTTTAAATATATAACATAATCAGCATGAGCCATTATGGCTATTTTACCGACCAAGATATAATTAAGACTATACATGTTTAAAAACAAGCAAGCATCACAGCACAGAGTAAAACATATATAACAGATCTGAATGAACTTACATACAGATAAATAGTTTAAGCACATGAATTAAGGCAGGGTGCATGTATCATGCTCAGCCGCCGCATGCATGCAACTCCACATTAATTAAACAGATAAGAACTGAAAACACATGGGAGAAATTGAAACATTCAGTCAATATAATGAACTAATAATGTTTTGATTAAAACAGTTATTAATAACAATAAAGAGCCCTTTATCATGGCACGTCTTGATCCGAAAACTTCTTATGAATGTATTCTCTGCTCTTGAGGGAACTCTTTAGTATTTTAATTCTACCTCACTGCAGCTAGTTTTGTGCAGTGTGGCGGCCGTAAAACGTCTCCCCGTACATCAGCTATAGTGCAGATTATATTTTATTTTCGTCCTTTGTGATTAGAGGCTATATTCTGAGAATCTGAAAATTTAGACTGGTTAATACTCTTATTCGAGATCATCGTCTTTTATGTTATTTGGACTTTTCTTGATACTAATCAGTCATTGAATCGACTGCCCTATTAAAATTAAGAAATTACAGTATGCTTTTCTCTGGTTTCGTAACCAGATAGTGCCAGTGTCACTGATGAGGCTTTATTAGCCGAAACTACGCAGTCTGGTCAATGAAGCTTCTTCTGAATGTGTTCTCTGTTCTCGAGGGAACTCTTTAAGATTTCAAATTTACCATTGACTCCACACCTTTACATGAACCTTTGGTGAAACGAAAATGAGAGAGACGAACCACGATGGATTCAGCATAAAAGGCAGCCTGTCATAATTAAAAGTTGAGCACATACAGGTTATCACATATCAGCATGAGTACTTTATACTGCTTCCTTGCCCTTGGGAGCGCTAATGAAACAAGAAGCTGAAGCACTAAACGAGTAATGGTAAAGAAAAGCAACTGAATAGCAACAAAGCATAAGAAAAAGCAAAACTGACAGAAAAGCAAATTAAATTGGAAATGACAACAAGATTTGTTAAGTGGGTATGGCACAATTAAATTTCAAAATGTTGCAAAGATTTTATTCTAAAACCTGATGCAAACATATGACCTTCATTTCCATATTTGGTTTCAATAGTTTCAATAGTTTAGTATTTGGTTAGTTTGCATACATAAATTGGTGTTCTGTTTCGAAATTTTAGCTCAAGTGAGCCTCGGTCCGTCATCCGCTATCAATAATCTTATTTGACTCTCTAGAAGTTACTTTTTGACAGACTTCGATATGCAGCATCTCATTGCCCATATATGGTAAGAAAACATTCAATAAAAATCTTCTCAGAACCAAGAGACATATGTCATTGAAACTTGGTATATGGAATTGGATAATCAGGAACTATCAAGTATGTTTAAATTGTTGCCTTGGGTTGACCGGACCCTTTTAACCAGGTCAAGTTTGCTTTCTAGTGCATTTAAAGGAGAACATAATATAACATTGAATTTCCGGGTTTTTTTGTTTGTTTTTTGTTTTAAGATGTATTAAATGACGATTTTTCGGTACCATTCTTTTAAAAAGAAGAAAGAAGTGGGGAAAATAATAAGTAAAGATTTTCGTGTCAGATCAGGGAACTAGGGGACGTGCGCCAGAAAAATACATTAAAAGATCAGGAACAAGGAAACGTGCAACAGGAAAACAGCTATAAATGCATATTCCTGGTGAACATTCTGCAGTTCCTTCATCTGAAAGCATTCAGACATTTTGCATCCTTCTTTCCTGTAGTTTTTTTCTTTATTTCATTTTCCCCTCTTTACTTCATTTTGTCTTTCTCTCTTTTTTCGTTTTTTTTGTTGGTATCTTCTTGACATATACATTTTTGGTGCATGCATAACGGGCGGCATCGTCGTCTCAGTGCCGGGGCCTTAAAAAGTTCCACCGACATTGGGACGACGATGTTCCTGCCGTTGTGTTGATACAAGTTTATTTATACTTTTGATAATTCCATTATTCCACGTTTAGAAATTGTATATTACTGTTTGTTTCTTGCCATGTCCTGCTGTGTTTGATATTGTAGGGGGAGGGCTGTAACTAATGTTGCGAGAACTTGTAGTCCAACCCCATTGTATATAAAGGCAATAGAATATGTTTAATCTATCAAATTTTCAAATGCGCTGGATAAACAGAGTTACGAAATTGTTATCATTGCTATACACCAAAACCACTAGTTTTGCCTCCAATAAACATGAAGTTGGGAATTTCAGAAACACCAGACGAACAACAAACGCATTTATCATGCATCTGCTGCAAAATTCACCTGATAACAGGGGTATGATAACATGATGTGATATCATGTCACTTTAGAACTGCGCTTGCGCGAATGTTATCAGGCGGTGCCTAAAGAAGCGATCTATGAAAACGATTGGCTACATACTGACGTTGGCCGTGATAACAACGTTCGATTGGTTAAATGAGGTAACCGACTTACGTCACAACGCATTCGCGACGTCAGCGAGTTCGTACAAAATGCGTTTGCTTTTCATTTGTTTGACTCTCTTTACGCCGTTAAATCTTCTAATGATGCATGATAAATAGAAAACAATGATAGTGTCTTTTGATATCAAGTTTATCAGGCTCGACGAGAAACACGTCGGACTGGCTGGGCAAGCCTCGCCATTCCTACGCTGTTTCTGGTCTCGCCTGATAAACTTGATATCAAAAGACACTAACATGGTATTCTCTCTATATATATAAGAGGCAGTTCATGTCCATAAGCTTGGCATAAAACCCTCAGCAGGTTTCTAATTAACTCTGTGGTCAGGTGAGAAAGATGGCATCTTGTTTACTTTGTAACTTGAGACAGATACACCGCCAATTATTCTTTGACATTTGAATCTTGTTATTTGGTATATGGTGCTTCCTGCAACACAGTTTGCCCAAATGACTTTATTCATTAGGACTGATATTACTGAGCTAACCGTGTAGTAATATTTCGAAAAAAATGCCAACAGCGTAGATGCTTATGAGTCGCCTCATCTGGATCTACACTGTTTGCCTATAGTTATTGAAGTCTTTTTTTTTTCAATTTGCAGGCGTTTATTTTGACATCTGCTTTTTTGCCGCTTAACAGTCACGCCTCCACCTAATTACCAGCTGTTTACTTGCACTATAATAAACACAATGATTTGGCAGTTTTAATGGAAAATGTCCGTAATTATACATGTACAGCTGTATATCATATATTGTAGAATGTGGTCAGCTAGTGCACCTGCCAATATTATTGCGTAATGTCTGCGTTTTGCAAGTAGGAGGATAACTTGTGAAAAGGCTAGGATATTTTATTTTATACAATAGTGAATCGCGGCGTCTAATCTGGTTGCCAATAACCATTTTCTGGGACACTAGTCATAAATGGGTTAATTAAGTATTCCCTGTTCCCACAAAGGTATATTTATCAGAAAGAGATCAAGAGTACATTGAACCTCGTCATATGCTGTTTTCTACAACTAAGTAACTGACTGATATATCTTTTATCCGGATCCATGTCACTTTGTGAGCGATTCTAACCGTCTTGGAGTAAACATAAACATTGCTACATATTGTTATATGATAATAACATAGAAAGAAATATATTGATAAAATACCATCTATTACATCAATCGTATATTGCTATTATCTGGAACAGTTTTGCTGATTCCTTTATGAAAGTAATTCATTCATTTCATCTTCATAACGCTTTCTCGTACCAATATGTTATATTATACTCTCGTGACGATACTCAATGGGCATTAAGATTTGCCCCTGTCTGTCTCTGTCCGTCCGTCCGCCAGTCCGTCCGTTCGCCACACTGGTTTGTGTAATCAGCTTCTCCCAAGGTTTTCATTGGATCTTTTTCAAACCTAGCATACTTGTTTTGACATTATGACAATGTGCATGTTGAGTTTTGAGGGAGATTAAATAATTAGTACAAAATTACATTTTTTTAGACTTAGTCATGTTGGGTAGCTTTTTTTATTCTAGGGTATGAGGTTTGTGTAATCAAGTCCTCCCACAGTTTTTAATGGGTCTTTTCTCAAACCTTGCATAATTGTAGTGGTCATAAGGTAGATGTGCAGGTGGGGTTTTAAAGAGAAGAAATAATTTTAACTGAATTATAACTGTTTAAATTTACTCGTTTTAGGCGGGGGTTTTGGCACTTCAGTGTCTGGCGTTTGTGCGTTCAATTCCTCAGCCAGTTTTAATGGATTCTTTCGAACTTTGTGCATATGTGAGAGGAATAATGCAGATGTGCATATGGCTTTTTGATATAGATAAAATTGTTTTGACAGAATTACCGCTTTTTGAACTTCGTCATTGTTGGTAGGATATGTGCATTATAGGATATAAAGTGTGTTTAATCAACTGCTCCTTCAGTTTTCTTAGGATTGCTTGTAGATAGTGTTTGTACTAGCCGCACCGGGGTTGAGAGAATAAGCCGGACGCTCCCTCCCCTTGCGCAGTCAGTCGAAACCTGGCCAATAGGGCTCGTTTGCCATGAGCTGCGACCCATGTGGCTTGGAAAGGTGATCCTGGTGATTGAGCATCTCGGCTGTGCATGACGGTTGCCATCGATGTGCAACACATCCCTTCGGCCTTAATTTCAGCTAGACAGGAGACCATACAGCCTCGGGTATGGTCAATCGGCTTTGTCGCGCCAAGCCCTAATAATAACCTTTGCTTTCGTTTTGTTTTGTATTTTTCTTGCCACCAACCATGTTCCCATCCATCTTTCCTTAATCTGTCTTTTTGTATTTCTAGAAGCCGGCGGCTTAACGGGTCAAGTATGGTAGCATCTTGTTTGAGCAAGTATATCTCAGTGTATCTCTGACACTTGTGAGTTGGAAAGCCACTCATTTTTAATGTTCCCTTGTTGGGCGAGGCGGGCGGAGAGCGTAATGGATAAATTTACAATCTTTTTCTGCTATGGAGAGAAACAAACAGAACAAATCGTCACAACCTAACGTAAGAAACGTAATCCACTGGAGAGTCATATGAATCCTCTGATTCTGAACCAAAAACTCAACGGTCCACGTCATCACCACCGTTGATGCCCTTGTCTGCCGCCTTTCTCGAGACACAGGGGTTGAGGTGGCTCGATGGGCGACGCCTGTGCTCGCGGGTTAATGCGTAGGCGTCTACTACCTGATGTCTGCAGCTCATGTGTCCCGCGGAATGCGACAGTTAGTGTGACTCGGAGAGGGATGATCGTTGCCTGCCAAGACCTGCCCATCATCTCTTTTCTTTCTAACTTATGTGGTTAAGCGATACTGAAGAAATTAAATACAGAAACGCGCGTCTGTCGAGCTAAATTTTGTATGGATACATTCATATTAGAACCACTGGGCCGATATCACTGCTGGTGGTCAATTTGTCCCCGAGGATATCATCAACCCAGTTTGTCCGTGTTTCAGTGTTGACCCTGGTTCTCTAGCATTGGGGTCACTACTTAAATACTGATTTAATTAATCTCATTCCATTTGATATATATTTGGTAAAATTTAAAACTAAGACTGCCTTGTCAAAGCGACATTAATCTTAGCAGAGTTTCTCTTCCATTATTTTGAGTTGTTTTGGCTTTTTGCGGGTTCTTGCTACATCGGACATCTCTTTCCTGATGCCCTTGTCCGCCGCCTTTCTCGAGACAGAGGGGTTGGGGTGGCTTGATGGGCGACGCCTGTGCTCGCGAGTTAATGCGTAGGCGCCTCCTACCTGATGTCTGCAGCTCATGTGTCCCGCGGAATGCGACAGTAAGTGTCGCTCGGAGAGGGATGCTCGTTGCCTGCCGACACCTGCCCATCATCTCTTTTCTGTCTAACTTATAGGGTTTAGCGATACTGAAGAAGTTGAATACAGAAACGCGCGTCTGTTAAACTAAAGGGGGTGCCTATAAGGCCCTTTTTCTGCCCAAGAGCAAAATGTTTTATTTTCAGCTGATGATTAGACTATAGTGTCCGCTATACTGAATCAATAGTGGTTAAGCTCCGTAAGCCCTACTTTTGGAAAAATGGGGTTATTAAAGTGGGTGGGGTAAATCAGCATGAACCAGGGGTGTCATGTTATAAGCTATATTTCTCCTTCAAATTTATTGGCATTCATAAATACCTTCCTTTATAAGTTGAAGTAATGTCTTTGGTGACATCTTTTCTCAAATTCTATCTTTTAAAGTAAAATCTTATGTCTGCAGAATTTCGTTTAGAGACACTGTCAATTTTCATTAATTTTGGTATTTTGAATTCAATATATTCTACCATATCTCTAGAACTAATGGATGACTTCTTACCAAACTGATATGGGTTCACCCTTGGGAGAGTACAAACTGTAGATTAAATTTTGGTGACCTTGACCTTTGTTTCAAGGTCACAGTAAGACTTATAATGTCAATTCTAAGTCTTGTTTTGACCATTGTCTACACAGTAGCTCCTAAACTGATATGAAATCATGACCAAAGTGGCCTAAATTAAACATTATGAAGAGTTAAAGCACTAGTTAGGATCAAACGGCCATGAAATCATCTTCAAGGTCAAGGTCAAGATTAGGCTAGACAGAGTTTGTCCAAAGATCTCACACAGCTAGTAAGCAGAAATTTAACAAACATGTATGTTTCTATTTGTAAAACAATGCTTAATATGAATATAATGACCTTGACCTTGATCTGAAGGTCACCAATACATTTAGAAGTTCATTATTTTACATTTTACATTTCATTAGAAGTTCATTATTTTACATTTTACATTTCTATAACCTTTGTTTAACCCAATTCTGTTTCATCATGTTTGGCAAATACTGACCTTCAGACCAAGGTCAAGGTCATTCTGTGCACATTAAACATTGATTTTCAAATGAAACCACTCAGATTTGGTACATTTCTGCCGCCTGATTGATGAAATCTATGATTAAACTCTGTTTAGTCTAGCCATGACCTTGACCTTGAATATGATGGCATGGCCATTTGATCATGATGTCATGGCCATTTAATCATAACTAGTGTTCTAACTCCTCATAATGTTTAATTTAGGCCACAATGGGAACAATTCCATACGAATTCAGTAGCTACTGTGTAGATAATGGCCAAAACTAGACTTAAAATTGACATTATAAGTCTTACTGTGACCTTGAAACAAAGGTCAAGGTCACCAAAATTTAATCAACATTTTGCACTCTCCCAAGGGCGAACCCATAATAGTTTGGTAAGAGGTCATCCATTGGTTCTAGAGATATGGTAGAATATATTGAATTCAAAGTACCAAAATTACTGAAAATTGACAGTGTCTCTAAACGAAATTCTGCAGACATAAGATTTTATTTTAAAAGATAGAATTTGAGAAAAGATGTCACCAAAGACATTACTTCAACTTATAAAGGAAGGTATTTATGAATGCCATTAAATTTGAAGGAGAAATATAGCTTATAATATGACATCCCTGATTCATACTGATTTACCCCACCCACTTTAATAACACCATTATTCCAAAAGTAGGGCTTACGGAGCTTAACCACTATTGATTCAGTATAGCGGACACTATAGTCTAATCATCAGCTGAAAATAAAACATTTTGCTCTTGGGCAGAAAAGGGGCCTTATAGCCCCCCCCCCTTTGCTATGGATACACTCATGTTTTGACATTCAATACACCAGTTTTGCCGAAGAAAATCAAAGTTGTTTTCCTTTCTGTGAACGTAGAGGTTCATATTCCTCTAAGAAGTCAATGTCAGGTATTCGGCCACCATGAAGATTATTGAACATAAAGCCGATTTGTGCTAACTACGGTAAAGAACAGCATTGCAGTGATGACCGCATCTGTAAAATTACAGCTAAATGCGTCAACTGCAATCAGCCAATTTTCTCTCGCGACTGTCCGACATGGAATGAAGAAAAAGCGATTCACAAATTCAAATTTGAAAAATCAATTACTTTTCCAGGAGCGCGCAAAATCGTTGAAGAGCTGCCAGCAGCTCCAGGCAAAAGTTACACCAGCGTCAATAAAGGTCCCGGTGTTCACGTTTCGTGCACTAATGCACAAACGCAAACAGAAACGTGCTTTGCTGAACAAAGATCAGCTTCATCTTATGAACCCCCAGCACCTAAACAGCCTGTGTCTCGAATGGCACAGTTTGTCGTGGACGCAGTTCAAAGTACATCAGCTCAGCCAAAACAAGCTGAGTCTGCGCAAAAAACTGCTGAAATGAAATCTGCACCGAAGGCAAAAGATAAAACAGACGCGTAATTACCTTCTCTCTGCTAATAGCCATAAACACCGTATCACTCGCTCACCTAAAAGGTGCACATAAGTGTAGATATGCTCATGCCTGCCACACAAGGCGTGCAATAAAATAAGGAAAGAACGTGCACTGTTAAATCTCTTGCAATCTCATTATCTTCCATTGTTATTCAGTTACAAGAGGCGAGTTTTCCCTTCTTGAACAATCTCAAAGATCTAGATCCGTCTTGTAAGGCGGATCTAGATCTTTGATATTGTTTCGGAAGAGAAAATCACATTTTACTGCAGAATTACACAAGACTGATTTATATATTTGCAGTAATTGTGGAGGGATAACTTCCATCTTATTACCGAATAAATACCATACAAAATCAATTGAGCCGCGACATTAGAAAACCAACAGAGTGGTTGTACGCCCATCGTAGACTCGGATTCGCCCAGGCTGATCAGAGTCTTGGCTAAGCGTTTAAGGTAGCTAAGGGTCTAAGCTACCTCCATGCGGACAACGAAGACTCTGATCAGACTGGGCGGATGCCCAGGCTGATCTGAGTCTGCGCTGGGCGCACAACCACTTTGTTGGTTTTCTCGTGTTGTGGCTCAGTCATAGAGATACAGAATGAAACTATTAGCTTCATCTTATGAGACAGGAAACTGATATTTACCAAAAACATGTGGCTACACATGATTGATTTTGGTTGGTTGGATATTTTGAGTCTAACGGCTCTGTTTGACAGTATTTCAGTCTATTACAAGTCGTCTCCCAGAGACAGGGAGAAAAAAGGGAGATGAGGCGAGAAAAAAATACGAAAACCCCATCCGCACCTACTGCAAGCACAATAGGATGGGTGAGGGTGACTTGCGATTTTACGTCCTTTTCAATAGTATTTCAGTCATATCAGGATGATGGGCTTGTAATTATGAAAGGCTGTGTGCAATGGAATCCCGTTTGCGATGGAAAGAACTCCGCCTCTGGCGGGGCTCGAACCCGCGACCGCTAGATCAGTAGGTCAGCGCTTAACCCACTGAGCTACCGGGGCTCCTGCAAGCACAATAGGCCCTATTGTCCAAAGTACGTGTAGTAGGATGCCCCGGCGCTGAAAGTAACCCAGTATCATCGCCTGACCGCAACCACGCCAATACATACATGTTTGAACTTAAATATAATAACTATTTAGGCTAAATTCAACTAAAGCAACAATGCATGTTTTATGATGGCATGATGTCAAAAGTACACGAGCCGCGACACGAGAAAACCAACAATGTGGCTGTGCGCCCAGCGCAGACTCAGATCAGCCTGGGCATCCGCCCAGTCTGATCAGAGTCTTCGCTGTCCACATGGAGGTAGCTCAGATCTTTAGCTACCCTTTAAGCCCTTAGCGGAGAGTCTGGTCGAACTTGGCGGTTGCCAAAGCTGATCTGAGTCTGCACTGCGCACACAACTACTTTGTTGGTTTTCTCGTGTCGCGGCTCACGCTGTGTTTAGTGTCTGTTATGTCTTTAATCGCGATAAATACCGGTTTAAGAGAGAAAGTAGCAGCCGAACTGTAAGTGACATATCGAGCATCCAAGGTCTATGTTATTATTTAGGAATCAAATCCCAGATTATTTCAGAAATATGTTTGTTCTTGCGTAATAATGGCGACAATTATAGAAGGATTTTAGCAAAAACAGCTGTCTAGTATCTATAAGTACATGAGCTAATAATGTCTGGAGGGAGATGACAGTTTGTACTTTTCGTCAATATGAGCCGCGACACGAGAAAACCAACAATGTGGTTGTGCGCCCAGCGCAGACTCAGATCAGCCTGGGCATCCGCCCAGTCTGATCAGTCTTCGCTGTCCGCATGAAGGTAGCTTAGTCCCTTAGCTACCCTTTAAGCGCTTAATAAAGAGTCTGATAAGACTGAGCAAATACCCAGGCTGATCTGGGTCTGCGCTGGGCGCACGACCACATTGTTGGTTTTCTGGTGTCGCGGCTCATATGGTGGTTTTGCCGCTCATCACTTTAAATAAGGATGACATAATTTAAATATAGATTTAGATATTCGGATAATTTCATCTTAGCTTAAATAGTGGAGCTAGAGGTATAGGTCGGACTTAAAATAATCAGAGTAAAATGTGCATGTATACTTCACGGTACGATATCATATGCTCTGTACCTCAGCCGAGCAAGCCTCAGGTTTGAGTTAGTCTGAGCATACCCATGTTGATTGAAGTGCATACATTCAGAGTAAACATCGCATCAGATGTAACTGATTGGTCATCTGAAATCCAAATTATTTAAGTTTATAAGAATCTGAACAAGTTTATTGAAGTTTATATGAATCTAAACAAGTACTTGTTCCCCATTATCTCATAGTTGACTGTTCCATTTTGTAAGGTTTATTTGTCGTAGACATATCAGAGCATGCATGACCTGCATCCGGGTTTTTATTGTATGGGGGATAGTAAACACAATCTACCATTTGTAAAAAGAAACAGTTTTAAAATGGCGTTTTATGAATATAAACTTTATTTTGGCTTCTTTACCTTTTTAATTTAATCGCCGTTATTTGCGGAAAGACGTGTTTTATTCAATAATAACGAATGACGAAAAGTGTATTTGCAAATTTCATGACCCGTTTGAGCAGCCGTAGATCAGGCGCATTCGAGTTGTCCAATCGTGTATTTAAAGGTCTAGTAGGAAAGCCATAACCGCACCGCGCTTACAATCTGCCGCGCCAGAAATCAGTCTTCTTTAACAACTGGTGTATTTCTAACTAAAATTACAAAAAAAAAAAAAAAACAGTGCTTCCACTAGTAGAAGTCTGGGGGTCTGTGACTTCTAAACCTGAATGCCAGGAAGTCAGTGACTTCCAATTTTTATCATAACCTACCATTTTTAAAGTGAATATTGACTTAAATAATGAGTTAAATTTGTTGTAATAATGGTATTTCACCCATTAATGAAGGAGAAAGCAATATAAATATGGACATCCTGGAAGAAACCAAGTCTATCTTTCAGCATGACTTCCAAATGACAAACCCTGGAAGTCATATGACTTCCTGATTTTGATGGTTAGTGCTAGCACTGAACAAAATACAATGAGAACAAAAAACTACTTTTTCGAAGCTGAACAAAAAATCAGAAATACCCCTTATCTTTTTGAATTTGTATACTAAGTCATCATAAAAAATTCTGGTTCCGATAGGCCTTCATGTGAAAGTGATTTTAACCTGAAATTGAGTTTTAAAACCAGTTCATTGCATCGGCGATAAAATTTTCTAGATAAGGAATTATTTCGATGCAGGCTTATCTATATACTCATTCGCTCAATTGCACACACGCTCACTCACTCACAAACTCACAAATTCACTCCCTTAGCAATTGGGCCAAACGAGATCAGGGAAAATCATGAAAATATGAGGCAGAAAAAGCTAAGAAATAGACTTTTAATAAGCGTCCCCCCCGGTTACAGCTAGCTCCTGGTGAGGTATCGGTATTTTTGCAGTTCAGTCATGCCATTAAATCTTACTTGTGGCAAATAAACTAGGATTTCGAAGTTGTATGAAAATGAGTAAGGAAAACATCGGTTTTGGCCATGGTGCCGCATGGTTATATATCTATGCGCCAGTCATTTGTATCCTCAACCCCCACCTACAGAAACGGAATTTTTACATTTCAGAGACCTGTGATGATTAGCTGATGGTAACAACCTTGCTCTTATTTCGACCCTATACTACAGAAAAATCTCACAGGGTGAAGGACTCCAATCTTAAAACTCCGGCACTATGGAAACAATTAAAATATAATTGCCCTGCACCTTGGTCCGACTATCCCAGCGCCATTGTATTATTGTAGGCCCGGAACGTCGCGTTACAATAGTCTAGCTGCAGTTGCAGTTATCCGTTGAGGGATTATTGGGTTGCCTTTTATATTAATTCATGTTTTTCCACCATTTTGAAGGACTTCTTATTAAATCAACAACCCAACAAACTATGTACGTTTATTGTGTTTCAGTTCATTCCTGGCGCAGCCCATCTTCGTAGGTTGGGGCGATTTTGGTTGGTTGGTTGGTTTGATGCTTAACGTCCACGGACAACAACTAAGGTCATGTCGGGACGGTCAGTTAACCTAACCACACTATTCCTGGGCAGGCTTAGACCTCCTAAGCGGTTAACCAGTACTAAGTGCACATACTTTCGCCAGTAACTGACAACTGCCCCTCTTGAATCAGCGGAAGGAGAAACGAAAGTATGTGGCCAGACCGGGATTCGAACCCAGGACCTCTGACTTACGAGTCAGGTGCCCTACCGATTGCGCTACCCGGCCCGGCTAGGTTGGGGCGAGGATGCAAATGACAGCAGGCCGAATTGACCCGGACGAGTTAAATGGCGGCCGAGTTGACCCAGGAGCCGTGAAGACCCCAGGCTTACAGAAAGCAGGCCGAGTTGACCCGCTTCTTCCATGACATACTATCGCCTGACAATAGTTGTAATCGAACTCGACCAAGGCTGATCACGATAATCCTCACTCGGGAATTCATGTTTTGTCCTCGAACAAGACACATTTACTTTACAAAAGTACTGATAATACCCAGGAAGCGGTGGATCCGTCCTGACATGACTAAAAAGTTGTTCTTTAAAAACGAATTTCATCTTCGACAATTATCTTTTTTAAAGATGTTTCTTGTTTTCCTTTTGATGAGTTGTACTTTGCATGTGAGGATTTTCCTGAGTATGTATATGATTGTTATATGGCTGCTACACACTGATTTTTTTTTAAAAAAATCAGTGAGGAAAAAGATCGACTGTTTGGAATTGTCAATGAATATTTAACAACCGTCGTATTCAGAATTTATATTTTTGACATTAAGTATTCAAAAATTTGCATCTGGCTGGGAATAATATACCGGATAAACAGGGTTGCGGTACACGTCATTACACGCATAAAAACGACATTCATTCTCACAAGGTAGACATAGAATAGGCTTAAGGCTGCATATAAATTGTTCAGTGCAAGCAACAGGATATGACATGTTGTTTACTTCGAAGCTGGAGACAAATGTACCGCGGAATCTTCTCTGACACATTGATCTTTTCATTTCTTATCTTCTGCTTCCTATTTATTTACATCATTTAGTAGTATCGCCCAGGGGCCGTATTCATAAAGCCACTTAAGTCGTTGCTATGCGGTTGCTAAGGCTAAATATCTATTAAGGAGATTCCCTACAACTTTGAAATTTGGTCTGGAGGAACAGTCTTTGTAAGACTGTTCCTCCAGAGCAAATTTCATAGTTGTAGGGAATCTCCTTCACAGAAATTTAGCCTTAGCAACAGCATAGCAACCACTTAAGTCGTTTTATGAATACGGCCCCAGATTTCAGAGCAAACATTGTAGCGCAGGTAAGACAATTATTTAAAGACAGCAGTCTGGTCTTGATCTGCATAGATTTTCTTATTCTACTAGTACTTTTTGGTACATAGCAAATCACAGATGGAAAAATCAACGTATTCAAAGTTTGGGGTAATTACACTTACAGTAACTGCATTATTGTTTCAATATATAGAGTTGTTATGGTAGGTCTCAAAGACTTCACTCCTCCTTCTAACTACTACGTGTTTACAAGCGGTGTAATAGAGTACGATCTACATAGAAAATGCCCTTATCCATTTATGCCTAGACTGGCTCCCAGTTTGTTTGTTTTTTGTTTTATTTTTTGGTTTTGACCACAGGAAATGATTGGCCATCAGAATTAAAAAAACATGTTAATTCAAAAGACTTCTGCTATTTGAATACATATAACTATTTAGCCTGGAAGCCAGGCTAATTTATGCCTAGCTTTCATAAAAAGGAAATAGGCAAACACTGCAGACCCAGATCAGACGCTGCAGAACGCGGATTCCGATCAGGGTCTATGACCGTTGCAGAAAATTTACAAATTTTAAAGTTGCAGGGCCACATGGCGCATTCGGTAGCGCAGTTGACTCAAGAATCTAAGGTCCTGGGTCCGATACCCGGTCCGGTCATTTACCTTCGTTTCTACTTCCGCTGAACCAGAAAGGACAGTTGTCAGTTACTGGCGAACGTATGTGCACTTTGGAGTATGTTATCCGCTTAGGTGGTCTAAGCCTATCATGGAATAGTGAGGTAAGGTTTGCTGACCGTCCCGACATGACCTTAATTGTTCACCGTGGACGAAAAGCAACAAACAACAACACTTTAAACAGATCATAAATGAATAAAACAGATACTGGTAAAATGGTGGATGGACTCATCCAATTTATTATAATTTAGCCGCGACTCGACAAAACCAACAAAGTGGTTGTGCGCCCAGCGTAGACTCAGATCAGCCTGGGCATCCGCCCAGTCTGATCAGAGCCTTCGCTGTCGGCATGGAGGTAGCTTACTCCCTTAGCTACCCTTTGAGGTAGCTTACACCCTTAGCTTCCCTTAACGAAGAGTCTAGTCAAACTTGTCGGATACCCAGGATGATCTGAGTCTGCGCTGGGCGCACAACCACATTGTTGGTTTTCTCGTGTCACGGCTCAATTATATGGATAGAAAAGTCCACCAGGCATAAATGGGTTAAGCACAAATGACCACAGTAGCCTGCAAGGACTAGGTGCATCCGCATTGACTTAATAAGAGAAGTTCACCCGCAGAAGTTGCTAGAAGCTAAAAGCTGATTTTACATATGGCTCGGTATGTTTGTTGTCGTAACGCCTCCACAATGTTGGTGGTAAAAGTACAACTGAACCTCCTCCGGCAGTATTTCCGTCAGTAAGCTAATAGAAAGATCTGTTATTTGGTGCTGTAGTACTTTGAGAGCGATACTGACCATTTTGCTGAAAGTAAAGGAAAAGATCGCTCGAGAATATTAGCAATAAAGTAAAATACGAACGTGATGATACACACATCTGGATATGAGTCGGTCGTAAATTACATTAACGTCACTTGGAATTCTTATATTTGTAACAATTTTGCAGACTCTCAGTAGTAAAGGGTGTCACTCTGGCCTCATCCGTCCGGAGACTAAGTCCACAGCGTGGGGGAGTCTCCGGCCGGGATGAGGCCAGAGATGACACCACTTTAGTAAGCTTGAAAAGGCTAGTTTGAAATAACTTAGTCTTTTTCAGGGTAAAAGTCTATGTTAAATGGCATAGGAGATGGCTTAAGAGGCTATACAGTAATATGCGTCTGCTATGAATCTCTTGGCCCTGTATCTCAAGACCTCACTATACCAGAGGCATAACTCTATAGCGTCAGTTGATGGTGTGAGTCGCTGTGGCATACTCTTGTTCATTCTGTTCAATTTCTGAGGCTTTACAGTAATTGCGTCTGCTATCAGTCTCTTGGTCCTGTATCTCAGGGCCTCACTATACCAGAGGCATAACTCTATAGCGTCAGTACTTGTTCCTTGGGGATTATAAAATCTTGTATCTCAAGATTTTAATGTTCTGGACTGAAATTATTTCTTACTAGCCTTCTTAAGCCTGACTACTACATTTGATGACGAGAAGATCTCTGCTCCCAGTGTGATTGAACTTGTGGGTATCTAGTGGAAGGTCCACATATCCACATTGAAATTGTGGAGCTGATGTGGATGTCAAGTGGAAGGTCCACATTGAAATTGTGGAGCTGATGTGGATGTCAAGTGGAAGGTCCACATATCCACATTGAAATTGTGGAGCTGATGTGGATGATGTGGACTTGATGTGTATGCAATGTGGAGGTTATGTGGATGATGTGGATCCACAATGTGGAGTTTCCACATGTCCACATCTACACATTAGACAAATCGGCTTACCCTGTCCCATTTCTGACAGACTGAAACAATGCATCTCAAAACCTCACTGTTACAATGCCAACTGCCCAGGGGTTCACTTGTTCCTCATACATCCTAATTCTGAGTTATATCAGATTCCTACCTTCTATTCTGTACATGCATATTGTGGTTTATTATTTTGAAACAAACTTTGGTAGGTGTTGACTTGTTCTTTCCGATAAAAAAAGAATTATGAAAATCCGTCAAGGCAATCTGGGGTTATTACAGTTTTCTCACCCTCTATATTCCGCGCATGCGCAGTTTGACAATTTATTTTAATTTCATTTGGTAGGTGGTGACTTGTTCTTTCCAATAAAAAAGAATTATGAAAATCCGTCAATGCAATCTGGAGTTATTACAGTTTTCTTACCCTCCAAATTCCGCGCATGCGCAGTGCATGCCCGACAGTTTTTGTTGTTTTGGGTTGTTTCAATAGTTTATTAGTAAACATATAATATACTCATAACAGAAGTGATACACATATACACGTATTCGCCTTTCATTTGTATCATTTTTTCTGAAAGCTATTACTTGTTTTGTCTATTTATAGTATAAAAGAAAGTCAATCCAGATTTACCTCCCTTGTAATAACACCATAATATGAAAAATTTAATAACTTTGTTATTTTTCGGCCGATTTTGATAAAATAAACACCAAAATGTAGATTTTATTATTCTCTAATTAATTTTTATATTTTGAAATGTGTTACTATAAATAGTAACATGACCTAATTCAAATAACATATACATGATATGCAAATTTTTTACTTGTTTCCAGTTAACTGGGTTTATGTTTAGGTATATATATTGGAAACTAACATATTAATATTGCTGGTTTGCCGGTCACCACTGGACTGGAACTGGTGTGCACAACGGTTATACCGCCTGGGCCCGCAGATGCAAAGTCTATCGATTACATGTGAAACAGTAGAAGCCTATGGCTTAAGGGGTCGGAACATCCATGGTTCCGTAAAAGGTACCTCCGCTGGCAGGTCTCTGGTCCACAGCGACATTCAGGACTTGTGATCATGTAGATATGGCTTCAAATCGCCAGGGCTTCCCAGGCATAGGGTAACCGACCGGGGAAGAAATAGTGCTGTACAGCACACTCTTCTTGCTAAATTTTAAAGTGCATATTTTTGTCTTTACTGGCATGCAAGAAATAAAGATTGCATTTTTTGTGGCACTATAATCTTGATGAGAATTGTGTGAAATAATATATGAAACTCAAAATGCTATCCGGTATATAAGTGTGATGTTCAGATATGAATTCATTCTAGTTTCGAACAGAGAGAAGTAAGAAGCAAGAGAAAAAAACAAAGCATTTAAAGATATTTGATGAGTTATAATTCATCTCCTGATCATGAAGGACTTCTATCTAACACTTCTGAGTGATGGTTCTCTGAAAACTTTCCCTCAAAACACACAAAGCTCTTTTACTGTGAGACTAGACCACCCGATAAATATCGAAAGCGAAAAGTGGGAAGTTGCTTTGGTGGAATTAATTACACCATCTCGAGTCAATAATATTTCCGAAAACAATAACTTTTTCTTTTTGTCTTTTCTGGACCAAGCGGTATTAAATGCTCAAGGAATAGATACGACAAAGGATTTGTGTGCTAGTGGAGAGGGCTGTCATGAATATAAATTATTTCTTCCTGAAGGAAATTACAACTCTCCACAGCATTTGGTGGATGAGGTGCAATCTGTAATAGATACAAAACATGGATCTTTAATGAAACAAATACATGCTTCTATCAGCATTACTTATGTTAAAAGCACAAATCGTCTAAAAGTTGTTGCACAAAATCCAAACCAGGTCAGGATTCGCTTTCCAGCTTCACTTGGACAAGCTCTTGGAGTTAATCCGGGTATGTCAGAAAACCCCATTGGAAACGAATCATATGCTTTCAAATATGGAGTAGACCTAAATATATTGCATAATCGCTTGTACGTGTACTCAGATGTAGTTGATTATACATACCTTGGTGACATAACTGCTCCTATTTTGCGAGTTGTACCATTTGAGAATTCAAAACGCTCTCAGCAGTCACATAAAGAATTTGTCAACATGCACTACGTTCCAGTAGGAAAATCTTATATTGATCAAGTTCATATCAGTATCAAAGGTGATACCGGTAAAAATATTCAGTTCAGCTCTGGAAAGACTTTAATTAAGTTGCATTTCAGGCGGCGAATTAAATAAAAAAAGAAACACAAAATAAGTATAAATACAACACACTGTTACAAACGTCACCATGTCAAGTAAAATCTTGAGAGAAAGCAGAATGTCTGGTAGTTCCAATAACCTAACAAAAGCACACTGTGGGCTAACTTGTGATTCTTCAGGCTTGCCTGTCATTCCTGTTGTACAAAAAAGAAAAAGAAATCATTCTACCTTTGGACAGATTCGATACCTCATGAAACGATTGTCAACTGCTTTGGACAAAAGGCATAGAGAGGGTAGACCTTTAAAGTATTGCCGACTATGCAGAGCAGAAATTCGTTCATTATGTCGTGAGGAGAAAGAAAAGCAACACAAACTCAAATGATACATACACAAGAAGAATAAACAGTTAAGACGTTCCAGGCGGACAAAGAATGATTCTGGGGGTCAGAAATGTCATAGACGTAGTGAAGCTAAAGAAGATATCAACAGACAGACAGGGAACAAGCTGGAGTTAAAAACAATGAAATAAAGTGTTAGTCACTTTTTAATGGTATGATGATTGAGTAACATTGGAAACTTGTATCAGTTTACTAAATGTAGGTTTGTTAAAATTCAGTTGGTATTTAGACTATTGACAGAATTAATAAAACTGATATTAAATTATACACATTTTTTTCACAATTTTCTACATCATTTAGTTCACAAAATTGCATGCAATTGGTAAAAATGTAAGAATTGCAGTGGTTTACCAAAATTAGCACAAGTTCTTCAATATCTATTGCAGACTATAAAAGGGGGAGTCAAAGGATATAACTTCATTCTTCAACCAGTCGTTAATGGGTCGATACCAGTGCAAGCAGTGCTTCCGTGAATTTGCTCGATCAGACAGCCTGAGAAGACATATGTCCAGTGGTGTTTGTAAAGCAACTACAACTATGTCTGACAGCGAAGAAAGTACTATCTCAGAAGCATCGGATGTAACTACAAACAGAAAATATTTGAAGGGAATGAAAGGACATGATATCTTTGGAGAATATGATTATAGTAAACTCTCAGACGATCCAGACACAGAACCGTCAGAAGTGGAGACAGACAGTGAGTCTGCTAGTAAAGAGGAAAAACAGAAAGCCAAACGCAGGAAAATTCAAAAGACAAGTCCTTGGGATAGACTAATGAGAAGTACTTACAGAGACAATCAAGATCAGTTCGATGAAACAGTGGAAGATACCATGCAGGAGACACCTAACATCGATGTTGAATCAGCTGAGGAAATGGCATATGAAGAACTGAAACCAAAATACAGATCAACGCTGGTTACCAAGTATCAAGACCTCGTGGCACTCGGGTCTGCTTTGAGAAAAGATCCTATCCACAAGAAAGTAATATCAACAGCTCACAGATTGAAAGAAGATGAAGACTATGACGAAGAAGAGGCGATGCAGTATGCAGTGAAAAAAAGAAGATATCTACTTGAACGAAAACTTGACGAATATGAAAGACCAACTTTAACTGTTGAGGAGGAAACCCAATGACATTGATTCTTGATATGACTTTGAAATTAACCATTTCAGTGATGGCAAAGCATTGAGATCATTTAAATAATATACTCAACCGAATTAAAAACGCAACATTTTTAGCTCTAAATATTTTATTTAGCGGATAAGTTTCATCGATCTCATATATTACAAACGAGTTGTACCAAATCAATGAATGCGTAAAACATTTCTCACCTCGATGTCAAGCGAAACGTAAAGGCCAGTGCACGAAATGTTGTTTGACAGCAGATGTCCCGTGCAAATTAATCGTTCACCAATTCTTACCCGATTTTCTTGTGGTAATAGCCCAACGATAACCCAACCGAAAAATTGTTTTGTCGTTGTAAAATCATTTGCTGCAAAATGCCAAGACTCTCTGAAAACGAACGGAATCAGGCGTTAGGAATGGTGCGTGCTAACGTGAGCATACGGCAGGTAGCCAGACACTTTCAGTGCCATCCGTCAACAATTTCAAGACTCCTAAACAGAGTACAACAGACAGGGACCACTAGGGACCGCCCTAGGCCCGGGGCTCCTAGAGTTACCACTCAGAGACAAGACAATTTCATCAGAGCGCAGCATCTAAGACACCGGTTTCTAAGCACCACATCCACCGCCAGACAAATCAGGGGTCGTCACAGGTACGTTGCTACATGTTTAAAATTCGAAACAATTTTTCATGATGTCAAGTTTTAAAAGCCAAACGCAAAAGTATCCCGTAGCCTTGTGGCCATAGGGGCAGTAGCTTGTTAGCGGTTTACTGTATCTTTGGCGTAGCAGGTGAAACGAAGTGCTCAATTCTCTCCTTTCGCTATTTTAACCTCCGACGAACCAAATTAAGTAGCCATTTACTGCTGGATGGACAGAGATTAAAAGCCTTGCTGTCTGTGGGATTCGAACCAGCGACATTTTGCACTAAAGCCTAGTGATCTAACCACTCTCTATCAACCGTTTACTTGCTCCTTAAAGCCGGTTTCTCTTGTTTCAGGCGCCCTATTCACCCAGACACTGTACGTAATCGCCTGAAAGAGCGACAGATATACGCCCGCCGGCCATATAAGGGACCCATCCTGACCCGTAGACACCGGATGCAGCGCCTTCAGTGGGCCAGACGTCACCTGCCCTGGACGAGAAACCAATGGGCAAATGTTCTCTTCTCGGACGAGTCGAAATTTAATGTAAGTATGGTTGACGGGAGGAAACGTGTTTGGCGTCGCCGAGGAGAAAGATATGCAGATGTGTGTGTGCTGGAGCATGACAGATGGGGTGGTGGCAGTGTTCTTGTCTGGGCCGGTATCTCTTCCAACTATCGCACGAGACTTGTCATCCTCCGCCAAGCTGTAAACTCCCAGAGGTACAGGGACGAAGTTCTAGCCCCAGTTGCTTTGCCGTTCGTACGACGTTACATTCCTAACGGTGTTTTTCAGCACGATAACGCCCGGCCACATACCGCTCGACTGACAACCAACTTCCTACAGGCAAACAATGTGAACGTCTTGGACTGGCCTTCCTTGTCTCCAGATCTGGCTCCGATAGAGCACCTGTGGGATGAGCTCGGTCGTCGTGTATACGCAAGGGACCCCCAGCCAGCTAATGTCCAACAGTTAGAGAGGGCTCTGCTCCAAGAATGGCAGCGCATACCACAGAACGTCATCAGACGATTGATTCTTTCCATGCGTAGGCGTTGCAACGCATGCATTCAGTCACGCGGTGGCCACACACGTTATTAGGACTTTTAAGAATAGGGTGGCTCTAAACAAAGCTCGCGCATGCGTCAGCCCTTTCATTTGTGGTGGTACAAAACAAGGACAATAATCGTTAATCCCTAGCAAAATTGAAAATTAATTTTATTTTCAGTGGGATATTAAAATTTTGTAAGAAATTTTGGATAAGATTAGTGTTGCGTTTTTATTTCGGTTGAGTATAGTAGAACTGCAGTGGGACCTATCAAAAAGTTTTATTTAATATGAAAGACTAATGATCATTATGTAAACGAAGACAGAGGGACGGTCCTAATCCTCTGTTTGTCGTAATGAATAGCTGAGCGGGACAAATAAAATTGTTCTGAATTTGATCTTTTGTTATTTGTTCTTTTCTTCCTAGTTCTTATTATTGTTACAGTGAGGTTTTGAGATGCATTGTTTCAGTCTGTCAGAAATGGGACAGGGTAAGCCGATTTGTCTAATGTGTAGATGTGGACATGTGGAAACTCCACATTGTGGATCCACATCATCCACATAACCTCCACATTGCATACACATCAAGTCCACATCATCCACATCAGCTCCACAATTTCAATGTGGATATGTGGACCTTCCACTTGACATCCACATCAGCTCCACAATTTCAATGTGGACCTTCCACTTGACAGCCACATCAGCTCCACAATTTCAATGTGGATATGTGGACCTTCCACTAGATACCCACAAGTTCAATCACACTGGGAGCAGAGATCTTCTCGTCATCAAATGTAGTAGTCAGGCTTAAGAAGGCTAGTAAGAAATAATTTCAGTCCAGAACATTAAAATCTTGAGATACAAGATTTTATAATCCCCAAGGAACAAGTACCGGCGCTATAGAGTTATGCCTCTGGTATAGTGAGGCCCTGAGATACAGGACCAAGAGACTGATAGCAGACGCATATTACTGTAAAGCCTCAGAAATTGAACAGATTGAACAAGAGTATGCCACAGCAACTCACACCATCAACTGACGCTATAGAGTTATGCCTCTGGTATAGTGAGGTCTTGAGATACAAGGCCAAGAGACTCATAGCAGACGCATATTGCTGTATAGCCTCTTAAGCCATCTCCTTATACCATATTACATAGACTTTTACCCTGAAAAAGACTAAGTTATTTCAAACTAGCCTTTTCAAGCTTACTAAAGTGGTGTCATCTCTGGCCTCATCCCGGCCGGAGACTCCCCCAGGCTGTGGCCTTAGTCTCCGGACGGATGAGGCCAGAGTGACACCCTTTACTACTACTCTCAAATGAAGATAAGTTGTGTGCATACTGCACAGCTAATGAGTTGATAGGCAAAATAACAGCCAAGAGAGTGTTTTAAAGAAAATAGGCATAAATGGCAGTATTTGTGACTAAAAAGAGACCAAATGTTTTACAATAATTGAGCCGACACAAGACAAAACCAACAAAGTGGCATGTGCGCCCAGCGAAGACCAAGATCAGCCTAGGCATCCGCCCATTTCTGAACAGAGACATCGCTGTCGGCATGGCGGTAGCTGAGACCCTATAAGCGCACAGCGAAGACTTTGATCAGACTGGGCTGATCTGAGTCTTCGCTGGGCACACATGCCACTTTGTTGGTTTTGTCCTGTCGAGGCTCAATTATTATGATCGTTCCATGTACGAGTGCACTTATGTCATTTGCCATTAAAGTTATTTTATCACGCAAACTTTAATGCTCTTAAATATGCTTTTCAGTCGATCAAAAATTAGATATAAGTTGTCCACAAAGTCCTGGTCTTATTTTCAACAAGCTGTTCCCAATCAAGCCAAAGGGCCAATTGCATATCGCGTTTAAATCTCCGTCTGTGGTTTCAGCCAGGGATTAGTCTGACAGGTAAATATGAAGTGGAGAAAATATTAATGTTGACTTTTCAGGGGGTTCACCAGGAAAATTCATTTCGCATTCAGCAATTTCGCATCTGGAAGAATCAATTGCTAAAATGCACTGGATAAACGGAGTTGCGAAAGTCCACCAAACCCAGTACTAACTCTGCATCCAGTAGACACAAAGGTCATGATTTCAGAAACGCCAAACGAACAACAGACGAATAAATAAGAGGTTGTTCATGTCCACAAGCTAAGCATAAAACCCTCAGCAGGTTTCTGATTAACTCTGTTGTTAAGCTGAGACAACATGACATGAGCCGCGACACGACAAAACCAACAATGTGGTTGTGCGCCCAGCGCAGACTCAGATCAGCCTGGGCATCCGCCCAGTCTGATCAGAGTCTTCGCTGTCCGCATGGAGGTAGCTTAGACCCTTAGCAACACTTTAAGCACTTAGCGAAGACTCTACTCGGACTAGACGGATTCCCAGGATGATCTGAGTCTGCCCTGGGCGCACAACCACATTGTTGGTTTTGTCGTGTCGCGGCTCACATGTTGTTTACTTTGTAGCTGGAGACAGATACACGGCAAATTATTCATTGGCACTGGAATCTTGTCAATTCGTGTCTCCTGCTTCCTGCAACACAGTTTGCCCAAATGACTTTACTTATTAGGGCTGATTTTTCTGAGTGAACCGTGTACAATGTAGTAATATTTTGCAAAAAAAAAAGCAAACTGCATAGATGCAGTTGATGGCTCATGATGAGCCGCCTGATCTGGATCTACACAGTTTGCCCTCTAGTCTTTGAATTCTCATTGTGATATAGCATAGGCGGAACATTTGTTTGTTTGTTTTTAATTTTGCTGGCGTTGATTTTGTCGGCCCTCTTTTTTCGCGCTTTACAGTCACGCCTCCATGTTTACTTGCACTACTGTAGAGTAAACACATGATGGGTAGCTTTAATGGAAAATTTCCCTATACTGTGAAAAACGGTAGAATAACTGGCAACCAACTGCCAGTCCATTTCCTGTTATTTTTATGGACGCCCGTAAAAATTTGCAGGAATATCAAGCAAAGTGGGATAGAACAGAACAGGTGTTGTTTTGGTCATATTACCCCGCAACACATTTTACAGGTATTTTCGAGTGCGGCTAGTAAACATAACACTACCATATCTTAATTTCCACCAATGTTCTACAGGCAGATGCCCGTAAAAATAACGGGAAATGGACTGACAGCTGGGTGCCAGTTATTCTACGGATTTTTACAGTGTAGGTATAAATAAAAATATGACCATTGTAGACTGCATTCAGCCGGTGCATCTGCCAAGGTCATTGCGTAATGTCTGCGTTTTTGCAAATAGTAGGAGGAGAACGTCGTAAAAGCTATGGTTATTTAGTGAATTGTGGCGTCTGCTCTGTTTGCCAATTATTACTCTATGCGACACTAGTCATAAATGAGTTAATTTAGAATTCCCTGTTCACAGAAAGGTATAGCTATTCATCAGAAAGCGACAAAGAGTACATTGAATCCCGTCAGATGCTGTTTTCTTCAACTAATTAGCTGATTGATATATCTTTTATCTGGATCTATAGTACTTTGTGAGCGATCCTGACCGTCTTGGTAGGAGTTAATATAAACATCGCTTAAGATTGTAAACAAAGCAAAAAAAAAAGGTTTCCTCGATAAAACACGTACAAGATAGTTGCTCGGTATTACATACATGTATAGTTGTCAGGGCCTAATGTTTTGACGTCTATGGTGGGGCTTCTTGGGTTCAGCTGGCGTTTTTCTTTTGCTTCAGAGTCCCCGTTTCTGTATTTCTGTTTAGTCCTCATCTTTGTATTATCGTATATCTGTTTCTTGATTCATATGTTTACCATTCTAAAGTTGAATGGTACGGCAGTTGATTTGTAAGATATATCCCTACGGACCATTTCTTTTCAAACAGCTCTTCTTCATTAAGCCGCAAGTAAACCATGTAAACAGGCAGTAATTAGATGGAGGCGGGAAATGTTGAACAGAGCTCTAGATAAGAGGGAGTATTTGATGATAATTAAGGATAATTTTTCTTATTTCTCATCGAAACCATACGTTGTGACCCCTCATCTGAACCGTCTCGACGAGACGGTTCAGATGAGGGGTCATAACCTATGTTTTTATGCAGAATTAACAAAAATTATCCTTAAGTATCACCAAATACTCCTTCTTATCTAGAGCTCTGCTGAAACCTACAATAAATAATCCATATCAACAATTTGCTGTTAATTGTTATCCCTAAAGTCTTATGACACGATTTTACTATCGGCTGATATGTCAAAACATTGCTAGCGGATTGTCTAAAAGAGAATATCCTGCGTCTAATCAGGATATGCGCTGTTTGCTGATGTACATTTGGCTCAAGCTTTAGAATCGCGCATACTGTAAAATATGGTTGGTTGGTTGGTTGATTTGATGCTTAACGTCCACGGTAAACAACTAAGGTCATGTCGGGACGGTCAGTTAACCTAACCACACTATTCCTGGGCAGGCTTAGACCTCCTAAGCGGTTAACCAGTACTAAGTGCACATACTTTCGCCAGTAACTGACAACTGCCCTTCTTGAATCAGCGGAAGGAGAAACGAAAGCATGTGGCCAGACCGGGATTCGAACCCAGGACCTCTGACTTACGAGTCAGGTGCCCTACCGATTGCGCTACCCGGCCCGGTATGGTATCATAGATTGGTATATGGTATGGTATGAAAATCACATACCATACCAAACGGTCATACAAAAGTATTATTTGGGCATTAAACCCATCATTATCAAATGCATGACAACAATATTAACAAGATCACCTCTCTAGGTGATCTTGTTAACATTGTTGTCATGCATTTGATAATAATGGGTATAATGCTTATATAAAGGTGATCTTATTAAAATTGTTGACATGCATTTGATGATGATGGGTATAATCCTTATATCAAGGTCTGACTGCTATTGACTTTCAGAGACAACAGATCTAGATTAAACTACAGGTCATTAATAATTTTGGTATGGTATGAGATTTTCATACCATACCTCATACCAATCCATTATACCATACCACATTTTACAGTATGCCTAGAATCGTGACAGTAAATGATGTTGCAGGAAATATAAGATAAGAAATGACAAGATCAAAGTGTCAAAGGCTTGTCTGTGGTCGATATGTGCATGTATGGCATAGTTTAAAACCTGAGATGGAGTGGTTTGAATGTGATGGACGAGAAAATCTACATTCCATTGGCTACGATTTCCTAACAGAGCCTGGGATGGTACTCCGAGAGAATGGAATAGCTCCCTCAGTAGGAGCAAATTCTTTCCAGTAAGAGTGTCAACCTAAAATCAATGAAATGAAATGCAGGTGTCCATACCATTCCACTCCGTTTCATCAGTCACTTGAACAACTGATTTTATAGGTTAACTGCTGATGGTTTAATGCCTAGTATGGGGCATGAAAGCCCTCGAATATTTCTTTAATACTACCTCTTATATGTTTTATGCTAACAGAAAAGAAAAAATTATGGAAAGTATCAGTCTTTGAATCGACTGTCCAATTAAGATTAAGAAATTACAGTATGCTTTTCTCTGGTTCGTCACCAGATATTGTCAGGGTCACTGAAGAGGCCTTATTAGCCGAAACTACGTAGTCTGGCCCATGTTTCTTATTCTGAATGCATTCTCTGCTCTTGAAGGAACTCTTTCAGATTTTAATTTAGCCCTTAAAATATTTCAGATTGTTTTGAGTTCAAAGTTTGGCAGTTGGTACTGAAATCTTGGCCATTGCATATAATTTCAGCATGCAGATCAGTTGCAATTCGACAAAATTTCAATAAGAACCTCCGTATTTGTGTAATGGCAGCTACATTATTTCCAGGTAAGGTCAAAATCACAAGGTAAATCTCACCCAAGACATCGAAAGAATAAGAAAAAATACAAACGGAAAAACTGACCATTGTAGACTGCGTTCGCTGGTGCATCTGCCAAGATTACTGCGTTATGTATGCGTTTTGCAAGTAGCAGGAGGAGAACGTTGTAATAGCTATGGTTATTTAGTGAACTGTGGCGCTGATCTGTTTGCCAATTATCATTTTATGCGACACTAGTCATAAAAGGGTTAATTTAGAATTTCCTGTTCACAGAAAGGTATAACTATTCATCAGAAAGCGACAAAGAGTACATTGAAGCCCGTCAGGTGCCGCTGTGCTGTTTCCTTCATTAATTAGCTGATTAATAATATCTTTTATCTGGATCTATAGTACTTTGAGAGTGATTCTGTCCGTCTTGGCAGAAGTTAATATAAACATCGCTTAAGATTGCATAAAACACGTACGTTTGCAAGATAGATGCTCGGTATTACATATAGTTGTCCGGACCGTATTGGGTTCATCTTGTGGTTTTCTTTTGCTTTAGATTCCTAGTGTCTGTATTTCTGTTTAGTCCTCATATTTTTTTATTTCTTGATTTACATGTTTACCATTCTAAAGTTAAATGGTACGGCAGTAGATTTGTAAGATATATCCCTACGGACCATTTCTTTTCAAACAGCTCTTCTTCATTAAGCCGCAAGTAAACCATGTAAACAGGCAGTAATTAGATGGAGGCGGGAAATGCTGAAATAATCCATATCAACAATTTGCTGTTAATTGTTATCCTCAAAATCTGATGACACGATTTTGCTGCCGGCTGATATGTTAATACATTGCTAGCGGATTGTCTAAAAGTGAATATCCTGAGTCTAATCAGGGTATGCGCTGTTTGCTTGTGTACATTTGGCTCAAGCTTTAGAATCGGGCATACTGTAAAATATGGTATGGTATGATGTATTGGGTGAGTGAGTGAACTAGGGTTTAACGTCTCACCAACAACGAGGTCATATGGAGACGGGACCTCGGTTTAAAGTCTCATCCGAAAGACCGGAGAAGCGGGGGATCGATCTCGCGACCCCTGGATCGGTAGTCCGGAGTGTTATCCACTACACTACAGCCGCTTCTATATGATGTATTGGTATATGGTATGGTATGAAAATCACATACCATATCACATACCATACCAAACGGCCATACCAAAAGTATTATTTGGGCATTATACCCATCATTATCAAATGCATGACAACAATACCCATCATTATCAAATGCATGACAACAATGTTAACAAGATCACCTAGAGGTGATCTTGTTAACATTGTTGTCATGCATTTGATAATGATGGGTATAAATAATGCCCATCATTATCAAATGCATGACAACAATGTTAACAAGATCACCTAGAGGTGATCTTGTTAACATTGTTGTCATGCATTTGATAATGATGGGTATAATGCTTATATAAAGGTGTTCTTGTTAACATTGTTGACATGCATTTGATGATGATTGGTATAATCCTTATATCAAGGTCTAACTGCTATTGACTTTCAGAGACCACAGATTTAGATTAAACTACAGGTCACTAATAATTTTGGTATGGTATGTGGTATGGTATGAGATTTTCATACCATACCACATACCAATCCATCATACCATACCATATTTTACAGTATGCCTAGAATCGTGACAGTAAATGATGTGGCAGGAAATGTAAGATAAGAAATGACAAGATCAAAGTGTCAAAGGCTTGTCTGATGTCGATATGTGCATGTATGGCATAGTTTAAAACCTGAGATGGAATGGTTTGAATGTGATGGACGAGAAAACCTACATTTTATTGGCTACGATTTCCTCCCAGAGCCTGGGATGGTACTCCGAGAGAATGGAATAGCTCCCTCAGTATGAGCAAATTCTTTCCTGTAAGAGAGTCAACCCAAAATCGATGGAATGAGATGGAGATGTCCCTTCTATTCCACTCCATTCCATTTCATGTTTTAAACCATGCCGATTTGTCTCATCTGTTATTTTAACAATTAATTTTATAGGTTGGTATATTTTATTAATCAAATTTTAGTACAAAGTATAGAAAAGATGAACCAGGATTTGATCGAAAGCCATATGCTTATGAGGACCACTCCCCTGCTCAAAAATCAAGTACATCAAGTACAGAACAAAGGTTGAATGTACAACTATGATAACATAAACTCCAAATAAGCACAGCTGGACACAAAACAGCCAGACCATAAACAGAAAATATCCTAATTATATGTCTGTATTTGCATGAGTATTACGTAACCACTTTAACGCTTATAACACTAACAGAAGAAGAAGAAGAAGAGAGAGCGAGAGAGATATGATTTCCTCATCCGGTCAGTCCCAGCTGCATATGTATATAACATATGTATATAACATTTCATTAAGATGAATTGAATGCGCTATGAAAAGTTATAGGTAACTCTTTGTGTGTGTGTTATGTAATTTTGAACTCGTGTAGAGATGCCTATAGGTTAATTGCTGATGTTTTTATGCCTAGCTTGCCAGCATGAACGCCCTCTACATGTTTGTTTGTTTTTTTAAATACGACCTCTTTTATGCTAGAACAGAAATGAAAGTATCCAGGAAGAGGCAAAGCTTGGAGCAATGTCTGACACGCACTGCCATATAATATGTTCCATGAAGGGAAGTGGCGCGGTTTATCCCCTTAGATGTTTCTGCTTGTTTTCGGTTTTAGCAGCTGAGACTGAAATCTTGCCCAGTTCATAACACTTCAGCGCGCAAATACGCAGGTGTGTGTTGAAATTTTGTCAGTTTGGCAAAATTTCAATACGCACCTTCGTTTTTGCGTAAAGGCAGCAACTCCATTGCAAGGAAAGGTGACAAAAGCAAAATCCACATAAGAAAGAAGAAAGCAAAACACAAAGGGACAACCTTAATACCACATTTGCGACACCCTTGGCTCTCTCAATCCATCAAGAAGATGGACATTCCACAGCCCAGTTGGGAAACACCACAGTAAGATTGATTACATCTTGGTGAGGAAGCGCTTCCGATCAGGAGTTTAAAACATCCATTGGACAAGAAGTTTTCCTGGAGCAGACATAGGAAGTGACCATGACCTGGTGATGATGACCTTCCGAGTTCGTCGGAAGAAGGCTAGAAAGTCAACCCAGCGAAGACCAGGGTGGATGATCACGTGGTGTGTACGTCACTGGAAATTCCAATACAACGATTGCTTCGTGGTTAGATTTTTTCAAGATAACTTCTTTGTTGCCAAATGCAATCTTATAGAATAAAGTGCAATGAATGCGTGCTCGTAAGTACTTTTAACTGGTGTTCTTGTTTTTACTGAGAGTTTACTTGTTTTCATGTTTAAACCTCCCCCAATAATGGAGCAACAACACCAATTACGTGCTACAGTCTACTTTGGCTTTCAGATGTTGGGGGACGATTAAATTTAAAAACTATAAAACTCACGATAAAAGCGCTAATATCGTCTGAAAGTACTCATGACTACACATTCACTGCGCTGCAATTCGAAAGAATGTATACAAAAAGAATGAAATTATTAACTAAAACGTGAAGTATCCCCGGGGGTTCCTTGTTCAGAATGACGTAAAAAATGACGCAAGGAAGCACGTGATCATCCACCCTGAAGACGGAAGTTTGATCTTGAGAAGTTAAGGGACCCAGATGTGGCGTGCACTTTTCAAGCAACAATAGGTTGGAAATTTGCACCACTCATTGGTCTAAGGGATGATGACATGGACATTGATACCACTATTACCACCTACAATACAGTAGTGACTGATGCATCCAGTGAGATACTGGGAAAGGAACGTCGCATGAAAAAGCCCTGGGTCACAGAGATTTTCTCGACCTCTGTGATGAGAGGAGAAATTTGAAGAAGAAGCGTTATGAAGCAGGAGGAGCAGAAGAATACAGGGAAGCAAACAAGAGGATTCAGAAGGCAGTAAAGAAAGCGAAGGAAGACTGGATAGGTAATCAGTGCAAGGAAATCGAAACTTGCCTGAACAAAAACAATAGCAAGAAAGCATACCAGCTGGTGAAGGATCTAACTTAAGAGAAACAGGGTAGATCCACAACTATCCAGGAGAGGTCGGGGAAATGCCTTGCAGAGGAAATTGATATTCTCAGCAGAATATTGCTCAGAACTAGACAGCCATAAGACTTACGGTGACAATGCGGTTCTGGACTGCAATCAGCCCTCAGAAGAAGATTAACAACCGATCCTTCGTGTGGAAGTTGAGAGTGCAGTAGCAGCACTAAAGAAGTTGATAATATACCAGCAGACCTTTTTCAAGTTAGCAGGGAGACCATGATTGATGTTTTAACAGATATCCGTAACAGGATCTGGATAACGGGAGAATGGCCTATCCCATGGACCCAGTCGCTGATTATTACACTCCCTAAAAAGGGCAACCTACAGTTCTGCCAGAACTACACAAACATCAGCCTCATCAGTCATTCAAACAAAGTAATGCTGAAAGTCATCTTGAACAGGCTTAAACCACAGGCCGAGATAATCGCTGAGGAACAGGCTGGGTTCCGAGCAGGAACGAGCACCACAGAACAGATCTTCAACCTGATAATCCTCTTGAAAAGTATCTCCAACATCGGCAGAATCTGTACCATGCCTTCATTGATTTCAAAAAGCCTTTGACAGGATATGGCATGCAGCCTTATGGGCAACCATGCGGAAGTACAATATCAGTGCAAATCTAGTTCGCACCATTGAGCAGCTATACGACAAGGCTACAAGTGCAATCCTGGTGAATGGCACTACAGGAGAATGGTTCAGAACAACAGTTGGAGTAAGACAAGGATGCCTTCTGTCACCCACTCTCTTCAACATCTTTCTCGAACGGATCATGTCTGATGCTCTGGAAGAACATGACGGAAAGGTCAGCATAGGCGGCAGAAACATTACCAACCTGTGGTTTGCCGATGACATGGACGCTCTAGCTGAGGAAGAGCAGGAACTAGAAGCCCTAGTTGAAAGTCTCGACCAAACCTGCACAAGGTATTAGATGGAGATCAGTGCTGAGAAGATTAAACCGATGACAAACAGTGCAGATGGCATCCAGAGGTAGATCAAGGTAAAAGGGCAGAAGCTGGGTACCGTAACAAGCTTCAATTACCTTGAAGCAGTTGTCTCAGATGATGCCTGAAAACAGGAGGTTCTCTCAAGGATTGCACAATCCACTTCAGCTCTTACCAAGCTGAAACCAGTTTGGAGAGATAACAACATATCTCATGGATCAAAGGTGAAACTTATGCGCTCCCTTGTCATTTCCATATTTCTGTATGCCTGTGAATCGTTGAACTTGACAGCAGTTGGAGAAAAGAACGCAGGTCCTTGAGATGAGATGCTACCGAAGGTTACTGAACATTTCATACAAGGACCATATAACCAATGAGGAGGTTCGAAGAAAGATTTAAGCAGCCATTGGAGAATATGATGAACTCCTGACGCTGGTCAGAAACGGAAACTAAGGTGGTCTGACCACGTCTCAAGGTCTTCTGGTTTAGCAAAGACGATTCTTCAGGGTACAGTGAAAGGAAAAAGAAGAAGAGGTAGACAGAAGAAGAGGTGGGAAGACAATATTAAAGAGTGGACAAGGGTGGATTTTGCCAGCTCAACTAGGGCAGCTGAAAACGGAACAAGGTGGAAAAGGATTGTTTCGAAGTCATTTGTGGTGCCCCAACGACCTAGTAAGGCTATGGGATATAACAGAATAGAATAGAATACATCAAAGGCAATCGGAACACCGCTCGGCCAATTCCGTGAATCTATTCATGTTTCATTTTTAGTGATAATAGAAAGCTTATAAAACGTATTTTTAATGTTATGCTTGAAGATGCAGTTATACAGCCAAATGAACAGAACTGGGCTATGTCGGTAAAAACACTTTGAAGTTCTTTAGGTTTCAGAGATGTCTGGCTGGCACAAGGTGTTGGTAGCGTTGATAGTTTTATAAATGCTTTTAAAATAAGAGCTAGGGATGTGTATATGCAAGAATGGCATGCACGACTCGAAAATTCAACCAGGGTGAGGTTTTATATGCATATTTCAAATTTCAAACACCAGCAATATTTGGATTCCCTTCAGATTGACAAATACCGAAAGTGTCTATGTAAATTTAGAGTATCGTCCCACAGGCTTGAATTCGAAGCAGGACGTTGGACCAAACCAAACAAAACACCTTTAGATAAAAGAAAGTGTATAATATGTAACGTTTTAGAAGACGAATATCATTAGCTCGCCTGTACGAAAGTACAGAGAGCTATTGTTGTCACTTGGACGTGGGCGTCGGCGATGGGGTGGGCGTGGGCGTCACACTTTAAAGTTTTACGTTAAAGTTTTTTTTATGTGATGGGCAAGGCACTACAGGCGAGCTATCCTATACGGGGACAGGTCTTGTTTTGTTTTGGAATGTACGTTGTACCTCAGTCTAAGAAAACAATATATAAATAAGTATTTCTGGAAACGGCCAAATATGGTTTTTATTGAGCTTGTAAATACTGAAAAATTAACTGTATTGAAAAAATTAAGCATCTACATTGAGAAAACTCACATAGTGAAATTATTGTTATTTTTCGATAATTATTATCATCATCATTATACTTTGTACATGCGCTTTGTTGGAGGCAATCTGTATGGTGGCATGGATACATATGTATCTTTAGCATTTTGTAGTTAATACTGTGGAGTCCGGCTAACGCGGTTGTGCTGTTTGGACATTGGTTTCCGCCACATGGCCGCGCATTACCGGACTCCAAGACAGTTAAACTTACCTTCCAAGATGTAGTTGGTATATATGTGCCTATGGAAATGCAGAAGGCTTTCAATTCAGGGCAATATACTTAAGTATTAAATGTATTTGGCCACTATCCTGTTAAGGGTAATAGTATCTGTCAAGGGTAATGGTGAACTAGTTAAGTTTTCTGTCTGTTAATTGTGTACTCTGTTTTTGTTTTTTTTGTTTGTTTGTTCTTTATTTTATCAACATATGTAAATGGATATTCCAACTCACATACCTGTACTTTGTCGGGTGATTTATATTGGTTGCGTACGCCTGCTGTCTCTGTGGGAAGCAATATCGTGGAGCCCGGCAAACGGGGATGTGCTGTTTGGACATTGGCCCCGCCACACGTCCCCGGGTCACCGGGCTCTAAGTGTTACATGATTAGAGCTAGAAGGAGGTATTTATGCAAAATGCTTGACTTACGCATATAGCTTTACAAAGATCTCAAATTATGATGCATTTCACAACTTGCTATGTCGCCATCTATCCTGTACTAAAGTTGCTGTATGTTGTATGTATATGTGCTAATGGGCCGTTTTTGTTTTTTTTTTGTTTTGTTTTTTGTTTGTTTGTTTGGTGTGTTTTGTTTTGTTTGTTTTTTCTTTTCTTGTTTTGATTTTTGTGTTGTTGTTTTTTTTTGGCCTCTCCGACTTATCATTGCTTATCATCAGTCATGCTAAATGGACACTTCTACCATATTTCTTCGGTTATAAGCCCATAAAAAACGATCCCAAAATCAAAATCTGTACAAGTCGGCCTAGATTTTTGGGATCGTGTTTGAAAGGGAAACCCCTTTTTATAGCAGAATCACACAAGAAAGATTCAGATATTTGCCTTATTAGGGGACATTTAAGATAAGAAAACCCCTTTTTAAAGCCGAATCACTATGATACCTCACAGTTCGCACTGGTCCATTTCCAATAGGAGATTGGGGGTTTCCCCGCAATTACTTCATCGGATGATCACGTTGGTAGCTTGGTTGGCAAAAGATTAGCAGCGGACAGTGCTTTTCTATAGGACAGTCTGAAGTATAATCGCTAAAATGCGTAAAAGATAATTAAAATAAGTGCGAATAAATAGCTCCCGATTTAAAACAATTCGAAATAAGGTCTTAGTCACCTGTCACATGAAAAAAGAATCATATAATTAATTGAATTCATCTAGAAAAAAAGTGTATTTGGGTATACCCATCAACTTAAACGGACTGTCTTTCTTAATTACTACCACTGAAAAAATATTAACAGAATAAAATGAAAATACTGTAGATCAGTATCTTAATCTTTCCTACTGTAAAGTATATTTATTAGTATAAACAGGATTAAATGAAAAAAAGGAATATTATATCCTAGAGAACTAAAGCGGAATTACTGTAAAATGTTGATCGGATTTAGGGACAAGAAAATTAAAAACAAAAATAATAGAAATAATAATATCTATCGATGATTGTGATTTCTTAAAATTTTAAAAACAATAAAGAGAGAAAGAAAAAATAAATAAAATGGAGGAAACCATACGTTTGTGCTAATGGATAATTTGCCGGACTCGGCGCACAAACAGTTTATTTTAGATACATGTTTATTTCAAATTGTCACCACAGGACACCTGCGGCGTTTTTTTTTTTTTTTTGTTTTTTTTTTTAACTATGATAAGACGTCCTTGATCAAAGAATCCACTGAAGACAGCACAACAGGAAACAGAAAACAACAGGAAACAAACATTTTTAATTCAGAAAATTAACATAGGATACAGACTCGGATACGTTTTATTAGAGTTTTTATGATAAAAAGTATATATTGTATTTTGTGAATGCGAGATCAAACAAGTTAAGAACAGTTTAATGCTAACAATAATTCAATGATAAAATTGAATTTCGCATTTCATCTCGTTTCAGTGTAAGCTTTAAGCTATTTCCTAAAACAAGTAAACGCCACCTAAAACATTAATTTTAAAACAGTTTATAAAATTCTATTATAGAGCTAAGCCATCAGTACTTTTTGAAAGTTACATGAAGTTCAAAAGCTTGAACTTAGAAATATAAAAGAAAAATATATGCATCTGAGTCATTCATCAACGATTCGCTGCCATTTATTCAGTCGTTCATTCATTTAATGGTTTGTGTGTTCGTTTGTTCATTCGTTGTATTTTCTGTTTCCCTTTTTACACGCTACATCATCTGGACTTTTATAATTTTGCGCTATGAACATTTGTGATAGAAAAGAAAAAATATGTATTTTTGAAGCATGTTAGCACGAAAATAGATCATGAAATTCAATTTCATTAAAGAAAATATAGTCCTTACAGGTTATATGTCTAAAACATTAAAATTTTGCTGTTTTAAATTCATATTTTACACAAACAATCACGCGCATTAGCTGTGTAATATAATACCACTACTTACATTGTGTTATTGCGGTATTCTGTATGCGTATGTTAACGTTATGGTTTTTGCCGGTTTTACAAAGAATTGTGGGAAAGCGTCATTAGAAACCGTGTAAACAAATTATAAAACTGGAGTAAAATTTGATAATTAAGGTATATATGCCTTTATTCATAGGAAAATTTGCCTGTAATAAGTTTTACCATGACAATCATATATTCCAGGCCGATGAGTGCTTTATTCTTCCTTAAATCAGCTTTTATAGAGAAGAAAGTGAAAGTAGACATTTTATCATATATTTGTAGAATATAATCCATAGTCGGGTGCTTAAACATAATAATGCTGTCCGCCAACCTTAAACCTCTTTCCGGAAAGTCACTTTTGGGCCGTAATTTGCCTTTTTCATCATCTCTTGTTATAGTATTCGGCGGTAGATGTTATGGTTTCTTTCGGCTAAGATATATCATTCTACGGTTAAATTGGTAACTATGATACAGTATTCTACGGTTTTTGGCGGTGGTATTCATTCTCACCTTCTTGCAAACATTATGAATTTTATTAGTCAGATTTCAAGAAATGTTAATATACTAGTAAATGAAAGAAAATGTAAACAAACTTCTTTGCTGGCCTACGATGGGGGATTTAATGGGTATGACTCTGTCCTACCTATCTTAATTGTAATAGTCATGACTAAATACATTTAATTCATCCCTTTAAGTATAAAAAAGATGTTTCTCCATATTTCCAGAAGAATATTTCATTCCTGCCACTGAATCAATGACAAATCAACCTTTGAAGATGTCATAAATCATAAAGCTGTTATCATTATGCACAGCAATAATTCATCCCTTTAAGTATAAAAAAAGATGTTTCTCCATATATCCAGAAGAATATTTCATTCCTGCCACTGTATCAATGACAAATCAACCTTTGAAGATGTCATAAATCATAAAGCTGTTATCACTATGCACAGCAATAAACCACCCAGGCCCACATTCACAAACACAACTCAAACTCATGCTCGACTCATACTCCAGTAAGGTCGGTTGAAGTGACGCTCGAGTAAGCCTTGAATGCGTGAAGCTCAAGTACATGTATACAGTTTTGGTATTCATTTTGTCTTCGTGGAGGAGACTCTAGCTGCACACCAGTTAGACTCGCATCATGTAAAGGACAGTTTGGACCCAGACCGGACCTCCTAAAGTATATAAACTGTAATTGACTCTAAAACTTTAAGACATGGTTGACTTATCAGTGTAGTATTTAATTACTAACTGTGAAATTCGTTAAAAATTATACCGCGGGAACTACGCTTTTCTACTTGACGTCTGAGCGTCCGTCCAGTTTACCTTGGTGTGCCTGAAGAAGCGTTCATGGTGTAGCCTGTTCAACATCGGTCATGGATTCGATACCGTCCTTCTCCAGTATTTTGGCTGAAACGTTAATCGATTTTTCCATTCTCGTACAGTGATTTTTTCACTGTTTGGGGAATTGTGTCGGTGCCCACAGAATTGGAACAAATCTCTTTGTATTTTCCTTAAATTTGAAATTTCAGAACACCTATACTGGCTCAAGTGATGGGATAAGGGACATGAAACTGAATATATAATATTTAAATTCAATTATAGCTATATATCTGCCAGTTCTGCAAGCAAGCAAGTAAATTTGTGCGTGTAGGTCCCTAGAAAAGTTCTTCCTGCAACTGGGAATTTTTCAACTTGCAGTTGGGAAAAAAAGATACTATTTTGAATTGGGACTGGTGCCTTTTATGGGTACCACTTATATAGAGAAAAAAATCACTGTCGTATCACTGTAGTTATTGTTGTTTAACTCTACCTCCTAGTATTTTCTGCAAGACGCCCCCACAGCACCCCCCCCCCCCAAAAAAAAAGACTTCTACCCTTCTTCACCGTCGTATGCGCTTTCTTTACTTGTTTCGTGAACAGCTTTTATACCACGGTTTTTATCCAAACTAGGTATATACAAGTATAGTGACACGGGGACGACGTTGTTGCATGCAATGAACAGCTTCGATGATACTAAAATTAATTGTTATGGGCGTGTTTCTATATCATTGTACTCCGCCATCCCCCACCCCCACCCCCAATAGACGATGTAAGCTATGGAGGTCCGACCGTCCGTTCGCTCATCCGTCTGTCTGTCCGACTGTCCACAAGCCTTTGGTTCCGTCCGTTTTAATTGCTGAAATTTCAGTTACCACAAGTGAATTTTTCTTATGTTAGGTGTACCAAACTCGGATACAATTGACTTTGATACTGAGAGAACTGGAAAATAAAAATAGCCATTTTAAGACAGTAATATTTTTATTAAAATGTTTGTTATTTTTATTAATATTATTATTATTATTATTATTATTATTTAATTATTTAATTGCGTGTGTTTGAAACTAATGATATTTATTACATATATTACTAAATATAGTAACAAATATCTTGGATACGCAGTCCAGTATGGCTCGTGGTTCCTTCCCTCATATCAGCCTGCTCGTACGGAGCCATATCGGCCCGCTCGTGCGTCCATATCAGCCCGCTCATTCGTAAATAAAATTGCAGAATGCAAACTGGAACAACTGTAAATTTATGGCTTGAGCGACTGTATTGATATGGGGGAGAAAGACCGACAGGCAACTGCTAAACGGTTGAGAAAGTTTCTAGAGAAAACGAAAATCCCAAATAGAATCGTAAACACAATGTGATAGTCATTTACAGACTCAGACAGAAGGAAAAATCCTCCTCAATGAATTTGAAATGCATATTGTAAGGTTTTTTTTTCTCTGTCTCTCTTTCTAAAAATTTGCTCTCTGAAATCCTCTCTAATTCTTTGTATTTCTAACTTTGTTTGAAAATGATTGCATAATGACGTCAGCACGGCGGCGGTGCTTGCGTACTGTACTTTTCAACGTAACATAACGTCAAAAACATTCGAGTTGAAGTATCGCCCAAAAGAGGTTCGTTGTTTGAATCGGTATACTAATTTTAGGGGAAATGCAGAATACATGTAATAAAGAGGCCTAAAGCCCCTCGGGCCAATAAGGAGCTATTAGGGCCGATATGCCTGGCAACGCGACACTAGACATGTAATAACCTCTAAGTAGCAGTACTTGGTTCAAGAGCAGCTAGGATTATGTAGCTAAGGTCAATGTAGAACATTTATGTTGAGAACCCTCTTTTAATATTGTATAAACATGAAAATTAAAATAAAATTAAAAAATGTATGTTGAAGCTTAGTACTTTCAAAGATTTTATTCGTTGGAATATACATATCCCACCCCTTCCCCTAATCACACCACTACCACTTATATTCATAGGGAAGAATTCTCGTTATAGTTACGGGATTTTTTCGATAATATCCAAGAGGATCGGAGATAAGCGATTACCTGTGTACGGTTCTCATTTTAAGAGGAAAATGTATAGAAGCTCAAAAATAAATTATATTTTCTTGTTTAATTTATTTTCCGACATTACATTATAACGTCTAGCTCAAAAGAGCATTTCAAGCTCTTTAATCTGGTATAATAATTATAGAAATGCGTCAATGAGAAGTTTCTTTCCATCAGAGCCCATAGTTTTCTTTCTACAAACCATACGTTTCTTAACACAATTTATTCAAATTACGCGAATCTTCGTTTTTGGATCTAAATAACATATAGAAATCAACATTTGCGAATCTATTATAACGTAGGAGCTGAAAGTTGTTAGTCCACTATTACAAAGATGTATTTTTACATACATGGCTAAATAGGAAATTTCTTCCCTGAACGCCTTATTTTGCTAACAATTGATTCGAAGCTTGGTCGAAAATTTTCTCTCCATTGACCATAAAGACACTGGAATTTGTGGCCAAGGGCTAAAGTTTACAGGTAGTTTAGAGTTATCGTTTGACAACGTAACGAGTTTTCTTCCAGATGGCAAAATGAGTTTGGGGTTGGGTATATTGTTTTCAATCTGTCCGCCAGTCTGCTGTCCGCATTTTAGGGTTTTACTTATACCGCATTTGTCGGATCTCAATAACATTTTTAACATATATTTATGATGACTGGAGACAAGTCAGCCTAAAAAAGGGGACCCGAAGAGGTTTTTGAAGGAATTACGTTTCTTTGTAGATCTAGTTTCCGCTAAAAATGTGTAAATAGTGTCAGAGTTTCCTTTTTTAAAAGTAATATTCCAGCTCAACATTGTTAAGATATCAGTCAAATTAGAAATTCGGCTGGTTTTTGACAGGTTTGGGGTTGTTGTTTGTTTCTTTGTTTGGGGTTTAACGGCTATTTAAGACAGTGTTTCAGTCTTTATCGAGCGGTCAGTCAGAGAGAGGAAGAAGGAACGATAGAACAGAAGAGAGTAAAATTAAATCCGACCCCCATTCCGCACCTGCTGCAAGCACAGCAATTGTTATCCAGATTTATAGTACGATCCTCGGATACCCAAATCTTTAGCATAACGTGCGAGGCCTACAAAGGATATCATGCTATAAATGAGAAAGAACGCAGTTTGTCCGCCTGTACTGTCGATAATGCACTTGCTAAAGCTCGTGGTTTATGTCTCCGTACAGGAGGACGAACCATGCTCTAGCTTACACTAGTAAGACTCGCCTACACCAAAAGTAGCCCTACCCGACCACGTGTGAATGAGTATGTGTGGGGAGGGCTCTCTATTCTCTCTCCATCTCTCTCTCTCTCTCTCTCTCTCTCTCTCTCTGAGACGTCTGAATATAGACTTAATATTTTTAAACGACATTATAGCTGAAAGGAAATACAAATCATATGACATAAGCCAAAACTCTGTGAAACGCAGCACCATAAAATATGAATTTGTCACACACACACACACACACACACACACACACACACACACACACAAAAAAAAAAAAAGAAAAATGTATAACATTGAAGCCGCCTGGCCTATAACAACAAATTTGGTAGTCGTGCTTCTTCGCATTGTCATATCATAGCCATGAGATCGCTGAAATATTTATCAAAATTAACTTGAGCCGCCGTCGAGGGAGCTTCACCGTTCCTCGACCAATTCTTACTTACTGGAGTTTACTCCAGCTCCGCTTATGTCTATGAATACGACTTGACCTTACCTTGAGACAATCGTTGAATTTGAGTTTAGTTTGCAAATAGGGACCTCAGTATTAAAAAACAAGTAAATAGTTTATATGCATGCGCCGAAAAAGTCTAAGATCAGCCAGTCTTTCTATGATGTTTTACAATCATCCAACTTATATTGAAGTTGTGATCACTAAGGGTCTTATGATATTCTCGGAGATCTTGAGTTCTTATTTCGATCAGGACAGGTGGTTCTTATTTAAAGCATTTGCTAAAATCGCCTTGCACACATAGGTTTACCATCTCTATTTTACTATTTGCTTTTCATGTTTACCGTAGGAAACATAAACGTCCACCGTAGAATACGTTAGCATAACATTCGAAAACCAATACATAAGGTTTGGATTAGCCGTAGGAAACTATAAAACCTTTTTTCTAAAATTCACATGTTTTCATACATTCGTGCATGCTGCAGTAAATATCGGTGTACATTTACAATTTAGTGCAATATTCCTCAGCATGGACAAATACAGGAGTAAATAGAGCCAGTAAAAACCTACTTGTGATGACTGGGATTCTCGCTAAGCCTATTTCGATAAAACTGCCAAAAAACGAAACATTTTACGTGCAAGGGGATAACAATATGAGTTGGAGTTCTTTGGTACAGCATAAAAGGCTAGATTTGCATTAAAATATGAAAATTGATATTTATTTTGTTAAAATCATATGCTAAACGGCCGTTAACATCAGAAATCTTCATCAAAAGCCGTAGAAAATCGTAACGTTAACCGTAGCATGCAGAATCCTGAAATAACACATTGTAGGTAGTGAATACTGTATCAATCTTTCTGCCAAACCATACTCGGGGAATCCCCAGGTGTCTTATCAGTGACGTCACGCTTTTATTTCCTATATATTGGGTGTCTTGTTTGGCGCCCCGTTACTGCGGCTATGGATACGTTCCGCTGAGGTGCGGGGGTAACGTCGATATGAGAATTGAAATATGATGATGTCTACATTTTTTTTTTATGGACGGACGCTCGGCGCCCCGTTACTGCGGCTATGGATTCGTTCCGCTGAGGTGCGGGGGTAACGTCGATATGAGAATTGAAATATGATGATGTCTACATTTTTTTTTATTTTCAGAAATTCCTGTATTTTAATGCTGTGATGCAGAAGGTCGGGGTTCCAATCCTCTTTGGGCCAGCCAGCGACTGAAAAACTCTATCAATCCAGCAGAAAAAAATGTGTACCTATTTCGAATCAGGGGAAGATAAAGGCAGCAAAAGGAAAGGAATGGGCTCCACCTTTCCTATGCTGTGCCCAAGATACTTCAACTGACCTTACGGCCTCTAACATTAACTGCCCTTACGGCTATTGAACTACGGAAATTTTTTACTCTTTTATTAATGCAAACGTAGAAGACACTTATCAGACACCGCACTCTATGGTGTCTGATCTGGTTTGCAAAGATTGCTGTGCTAAGTAATTGTTGGTATGTACCGAGCTAAGGAGGGAATTTTGTCAGCAATTTGACAAAAATTCAATACGCACCTGCGTATTTGCGTAAAGTCAGCTACTCCATTGCCCGGAAAGGTGACAAACACAAAGCAAATTCCACATAAGACACCGAAAGAAGAAGGCAAAAATACAAACGAAAAACTGTACAAGCATATTTGCGACAACAGATACTTCTAAGGCTACCGGATAGAATAGAATAGTACGGAACAAAACTAGGCTTAAATCTTAAAGTAATTGATTCTTGGTGCTTGCCGCCGTCACTAACACGTTAGGTTATAAGGAGAAAAAAGTATTCGGCGTTAAAGCATTAAAAATTTTGCAAGCTGCAATAACCCGATATCGGCGCTAAAGCATTAAAAATTTTGCAAGCTGCAATAACTCGATATCGGCGCTAAAGCATAAAAATTGCAAGCTGCAATAACCCGATATCGGCGCTAAAGCATTAAAAATTTTGCAAGCTGCAATAACTCGATATCGGCGCTAAAGCATAAAAAATTTTGCAAGCTGCAATAACCCGATATCGGCGCTAAAGCATTAAAAATTTTGCAAGCTGCAATAACTCGATATCGGCGCTAAAGCATAAAAAATTGCAAGCTATAATAACCCGATATCGGCGCTAAAGCATTAAAAATTTTGCAAGCTGCAATAACTCGATATCGGCGCTAAAGCATAAAAAAATTGCAAGCTGCAATAACCCGATATCGGCGCTAAAGCATTAAAAATTTTGCAAGCTGCAATAACTCGATATCGGCGCTAAAGCATAAAAAAATTGCAAGCTGCAATAACCCGATATCGGCGCTAAAGCATTAAAAATTTTGCAAGCTGCAATAACTTGATATCGGCGCTAAAGCATAAAAAAATTGCAAGCTGCAATAACCCGATATCGGCGCTAAAGCATTAAAAATTTTGCAAGCTGCAATAACTCGATATCGGCGCTAAAGCATTAAAATAACCCGATATCGGCGCTAAAGCATTAAAAATTTTGCAAGCTGCAATAACCCGATATCGGCGCTAAAGCATTAATAATTTTGCAAACTGCAATAACCCGATATTGGCGCTAAAGCAATAAAAAATTTTGCAAGCTGCAATAACCCGATATCGGCGCCATAGCAATAAAAATTTTGCAAACTGCAATAACCCGATATCGGGTTAAATTTTGCAAACTGCAATAACCCGATACATGTATCGGGTTATTACAGTTTGCAAATATTTTTAATATTTTAGCACCGAATACATTTGTTCTCTTGTTTTTTTGTTGTTGTTGTTGTTGTTTTGTTTTGCCTCTCAGACTTATCATTGCTTATAATCATTCATGCTAAATGGACACTTCTACTGTATTTCTTCGGTTATAAGCCCATACAAAACGATCCCGAAATCAACATCTGTCTTATGGGACGGACCTAGATTTTTTGGGATTGTGTTTGGAGAGGAAACCCTATCTTATAGCAGAATCACACAATACAGATTTAGATATTAGGGGACATTTAAGATGGGAAGACCCGTCTGTCTTATAGCCGAAATATAACGGTACCGCACAGCTCGCACTGGTTCATTTCTTATATAATGATATAATGGGTGTCTTGTTTGATTTACTCTCTTTTTTTAGAATATCCTGTATTCAGTGCTATGACGCAGAAGTTCGGAATTCGAACCCTCTCTGGGCCAGCCAGCGACTGACAAACCCAGCAGTAAATGGGTACCTTTTTCGAATCAGTGAAAGATAAGAGCAGCGGGAGGAGAGGGATTGGTTCCGTCATTTCTATAATGCAAACATTTAAGACACTTACCAGACACCGCCTTATGTGGTGTCTGATCTGGCAAACAGTTTGCAAAGATTGTTGTGCTAAGTAATTGTTGGTATATATCGAGCTTGAGAGGGGATTTTCTCAAGATTTGTCAAATTATTGTATCATTGTATTATTTTTAAAATATATGATAGATGATGATATATGCTTTATTACTTTGCCGGGTAGCTTGGCAGTATGCCAGTGCAATGTAACGGGCACTTTGTCAATTCCCAATTGACATTAATGTAGTTTTTACTCAGCTTAATGTTGCATGTTAGGGTGCATAGTCAGATTGAATATTTTTCCGATGTATAATGAACGAATTTTATGTATTTCAACTTCAGGCTGTTATTTCTGAGAATCGGTCGAAGGGAGGCAGCATATTCTTTTAGTTATAAAGTGTTGTTGATGAATTAGATTCCTTTATTCAGCAATGGATTCTGGAAAGTTAAATCTTTCAGAAACAAGGAATACAACAAAGACACGAAAATAGCAGACTCCGTTTAACTGGGTCTGTTCATGGGCAGTCATAAAATTTGCAACACCAGCCTCTTCCACTAGCACCGGCCTCTCCCACCGGCTTACGGAGAGACAGTTCATGGCCGCAACAGGGCACTTCACAACAGTTGCAGTAAAGTTATTTGGAAGCGGGGAATACTCTATAGAAATGAAAATAGCAGAGTCGGCTTAATTGAGTCTACTCATGGGCCGTAGAGAAATGTACAACACCTGTCAAGCCCCCTGGCACCGGCTTAGCTCTATATTCAAAATGACCCTGAATGAACTCGCACCCTTTCAATCATCCCTTTCAGTGTCTTAGGACTGATCACCCTTTATTGTGTGTGTGTGTGTGTGTGTGTGTGTGTGTCTGTGTGTGTTTCTAGGTTGTTGTTGTTGTTTTTTTTGTTTGTTTGTTTTTTTCTTAAATGAATGTTATCTACCTATTTCTTCGGTAATAAAACGGGAGTTTTTCCCTTTCAAAACAATCCCAAAACGATCTGTCATATAAGATGTATCTAGATCTTTGGGATTGTTTTTGAGAGAGAACCCCCACCCCCATTTTATAGCTGAATTACAAAGATCGAACATTGTTTACATATTTGTGGTAATTTTGGAACAGAAGCCTTCCGCCTTATAAGACGATTGTATCCGGCTGCTTTCTCTCTCTCTCTCTCTCTCTCTCTCTTTTATCCTTTTTTGTATATATACTGAACAACGACAATTTAGCATGATTTTGCTTGAAGACAATTTATAGAATTGCATCAGTAGTGATCTATTTTTATTCTACTACTTTCGTTTCTCTTTCGTGCTCCTTGATTTCAAACAAGAATTCTGTAAAATGCTATACCTCACCTATCTGCGTGTATCACAGAAATAGGGACATTCCAAAAAGCAGAAGTCTTGTGAACCATAAAACATAATCAAACCGCGACACGACAAAACCAGCAAAGTGGCATGTGCGCTCAGCGAGTACTCAGATCAGCCTGGGCATCCGCCCAGTCTGATCAGAGTCTTGGCTGTCCGCATAGAGCTAGATTAGACCCTTAGATACCCTTGAAGCGCACAACAAAGACACTGATTAGACTTGTCGGCTGCCCAGGCTGATCTGAGTCTTCACGGGGCGCACATGCCTGTCCTGCTTCCCGTCATTCAAGATGGCTTTCTTTGCCATAGCCCTGGTGGCAGCTGTAGGTTCTGTTGTGCCGCGGCACACGACATTATTCTGGTTTCTAAACAGACATACGAGGATATGAACAAGTATAACAGAATTATTCATACTATCTTAGCAAGAATAAAGTATACAATAAGTATGAAAAGTAGTAAAGGGCGTCAGTGATGCCCTTTACTACTTATGAAAGTTGTATGGCTTGAAACTTGTGCAGGATTGGGAGCTGGAGTTCAGGAGGACTAGGTATTGCACAGATACTGCGAAAAAAATCCATCGGTTTGCGGTGTAAGCGAAGTAACATAAAACTTCCATTTCGTGATTTCCAACAATGTCTTACAGGCAAAAGCCCGTAAAAATAACGGGAAAAGGACTGGCAGCTGGTTTCCAGTTATTTTACCGTAAAATCTACATATTTTTTTACAGTCTATAGGGGTAAACTCACACCAGTCTGCGCAGTCTGGTTACCCCTCCGGCACTGTCCGGTGTTTATCGCATTGCATGCAGGCATGCGCCATTATAGGAATAGCCCAAGACTCGTTGAATTAAACGTAAATAAACGTAAATAATAGAGCCACGACACGAGAAAACCAACAAAGTTGTGCGTCTAGCGCAGACTCTGATCAGCCTGTGCATCCGCCCAGTCTGATCAGAGTCTTCTCTGTCCGCATGGCGTTAGCTTAGGCCCTTACCTTCTCTTTAAGCGCAAATCAAATTCTCTGATCAGACTGAGCGGATGCCCAGGCTGATATGAGTCTGCGCTGGGCGCACAACCACTTTGTTTTCTCGTGTCGCGGCTCAATTAATGGTAAATATGAGTCGTAGTGACTTACTTCATGATCTCAGATCATCCTCCACATTCGCGCAGTCTGATCTAAGTCTTCCCTGTTGGGACAAGCATTCTATTTCTGGTCACCAGGGGCCGTATTTATAAAACAACTTAAGTGGTTGCTATGCTGTTGCTAAGGCTAAATTTCTATGAAAGAGATTCCCTACAACTATGAAATCTGCTCTGGAGGAACAGTCTTTTTCAGACTGTTCCTCCAGAGCAAATTTCATAGTTGTAGGGAATCTCCTTCATAGAAATTCCTCCTTAGCAACAGCATAGCAACGACTTAAGTTGTTTTATAAATACGGCCCCAGGGCGCATATCGTATTGGGATACATCCTGATTATCGTGTTACAATGAGGATTTGTGAGGCTCCTTGAAAACGCAAACAATGGAACAAATACAAATGTATTCATTTTAAAACAACCATCCACAAAAAAAATACACCCGGTATGACAAAATCAAGAGAAAACAGAATATAATGTACAAACAAAAACGAAAGTAAATCATTTGAAATTTACAAGGTACAGATGGTCTGTTGAAAACTGGGAACTTAGAAAAGACAGAAATCCAGAATCAGTTTCTACTGAGCAGACCAACATTTTAGTACCTTAGATATAAAGGCATTTTAATACCTTACGAGGGATGATCAAAAAGTTCCCGGAAAGTGTTGTACGCCCTTTATTATTTTACTTTCTTCAATAAGATTTCATCCCAGGCAACCTTAATGTAATTGTGATTCATACCATACAAAACAATTGACTTATGTCTATTGCACGCGCCACCAACGTAACGACCGGTAACGTGACCCGGCCCAGCTAACGTTACGTTGCATTTTTATCGTTTCTAATAGCAAAATTCGAACATTGCTAACTCACAAATTATTAATGTAAACATGAATTACTTTACATAACTTAAAGATATATATCTTATCGTGATGGTCGTTACAAATTTTGAAAGTTGTTTTGATTCTTTCTACGAAATGATGGCTAAGTCCAACGTAACCTTTTTTCAGTAAATATATGGGGGTGGGGTAATTCAAGGGCAGATAACTTACTTAACCTTATAATACCGAAGTGTTATGTTTATGTTTCATAGACTAGAGATAATGGTAATTCGTTAGTTATGTGATTTATGCCTTTCAGTTGAACCATTCTAGCAATACGACAACACAACCTGAAATCGGCACCATGATAAGTTTCCGGCAAATGTTCAACTCACCCAGCAGCAATGATGTATCGGCCATCTTTGTCAAACTTAGATTATATTAATTTATTACTGTGTGCAGCATTTAGAAGAGTGTGGTACATGAAGCTACTTAAACAAAAGGTCTCATCTTAAGACTATGGCTGAATTTTGACAAAGCTTGCTGATGTAACCTTGCTGCTGCTTGATTTAAGACTTTTGATAAACAGCTAATGCTGCTGCAGATATCAGATTGCGTTGTCGTATTGCTGGAATAGTCAGCCAATAAAGACCAAGACTCCTATAAAAACGTTACGTTTAAGGAACATTTCATTGTGCGTACGTTTATGCTTATTTCTTATGCTTGTCATTAGTGGCATCGAGTCAAACCCTGGTCCAGGTAGTGGTTATAAAGGGAGTCAGAGAGGGGGTGCCTGTGGGTCAAATGGATCTCGGTTATCTTCGGGTGGTTCGGGTTCGGGTGGTTACAGATCGACTGGCAGCGGTGGGAGAGGTAGAGGATCTGCAGATACGGGACGTGGAACACGTAGGCGAGCATCTTGCTCCAGTAGTATTTTTCCAAATTCGGACAGGGTGTTACGGAGCTCAGACTCAAGCCAAGGGATGATGAGTTCTTGGCTTAACAGTGAGAGATATAATACTGATCTTGAGTGTGGTGGTCGACAGAGTAATGTACGAGCAGAGGCAGTGTTTTCGAGTGCAAGTGCACTTACGGAGAGTACATGTGACAATGGTGGCAGTGGAGTCGGGTGCGACGAACTTTATTTGAAAACAGTTTTACTCGATATTAGAAAGGAGGTAAAGGAAACCAATAAGAAGTTTGATAGGCTTGAACGTTCTTTAGATGATCTTAAGGCCAGTCATGACGATATGCAAGCTGAAAATAAAATGCTCAGTGCGAAAGTAGAAACTCTTACAAAAAAGATTGATCAGCTGGAAAACCAGTCAAGGCGAGAGAATCTTGTTTTTCATGGACTGAATGATTCGGACGGGGAATCGTGGGATGAATCCGAGGTAAAAGTGCGGAAATTTTTGGCCGAAAATTTAGAACTGGACGAAAGCAGTATATCATTTGAGAGAGCCCATCGCCTAAACGCGCGTAAATCACCGAGGCCCGTGATTGTGAAATTTTCACGGTATAAAGATAAAGAAAAAGTGTTGCGTACGTACCGGGAAAAAAAGTCGAATCATGATGAAAATGACCTTCCTGGTGGCCATGAGCAAAGTCAAGGACAACAAAATGAACAGGGTGTTGGATCATTGTTAGCTGGTGTTAGGGTTGCTGAGGACTTTTCAGCTCGAGTGCGTAGTGCACGAGCGTCGCTGCGGCCATTCTTGCGAGACTTTCTTAAGCAGAAGAGAAACGCCTATATCAGATTTGATAAACTGATTGTAGACGGAGTTGCTTATGTATATGACGATGTCAATCAGAAATTAATTAGTGATTAGGGGTGTGGCCCTGGCTTGAATGGTAAACATTGTGACAAAAGTGAAAGTGTGGTGCAAAGGTCAGATCAGTTTTTACATGCCGATAAGTCGAACCCTTATAATTCGATATATAAGCAACTGTCGTCTGTAAATAATGGTGTAAAGAATGGTGTGGATTTACATATTTTGTCAGCCGACATGCAGGCTGATAGCTGTAATAAAAGTTTAGTTTCTATTAGTAAGGAAATGGGCACCCATAAATGCTCAACTGGTAATTTAAGCTCTAATCCTAGGGAGTTGATGCAGCAGTCTAATGATATTAGTCAGCCTGAATGCCGGCGGGCAGTTAATGTAGCTCGACACACGTTTCAGCATGCAGGTTCAGATAAAAACGAAGATTTTCTCCCTCAAATGGACTTCTTTATAGTTAATTTTAAAATAGGGGTCTGGAATATCTCAGGATTGCGTTCGAAACTCTATGAACAAAATCATGTTTTTAACACTTTTATTAATACATTTGATATACTATGTTTTGTTGAGACTTGGGCGGAAAAGTTTGACCAGTTTCACGTCGAAGGGTATATGCCGCCGTTTGTGGCAAATAGAGTCAAACATCCGAATGCATGGAGGAATTCTGGGGGCATCGCAGTTTTTGTCAAGGAGAGCATGACTAGATATTGTACAATTACGAAACTCAATTCTTTAAATTCCACCAACAATCTTTTATGGTTGAAATTTGATTTTATTGATATCAGTAAAGGGGCTTCGTTCATATGCGGGTTTATATACATGTCTCCCGAAAATTCATCAGTGCATTCGGACGAAGATCTTTTTGCTATTATTGAAGACGACATTGCATCTCACAAATCTCTTTTCATAAACCATAACTTTATCATTGCAGGCGATTTTAATGCATATACATCTACTGATGCCGATTTCATTCAGCACGACAAATCTTTTGATTTGCTAGATGATCTTGGTTATGTCGAGGATGTAGAACCACCTCTGAGGTGTAACCAGGATGATCATGAACCAAACGCTTATGGTAGAAACCTTTTAAGTTTATGTAAAAATACTGGTTTAAGGATTGCAAATGGTCGTTTTGGGACAGACGCTGGCATTGGCAAGTGTACATGTATTACAGATACATCAGCTAGTACTATTGATTATATTCTTGTTGAAAACAGCTTCAGTAGATTTATTATAGATTTTAATGTTCATGATAGACTTGAATCAATTCATATGCCACTGTCACTTGATTTTCAATTTAAGTTTACATGGGATAAGAACCACATTACTATAAATGAAATAGCATTTCCTAGCCGGCCTAAGTTTATTTGGGACATAAATAAGCAAGTGGATTATAATCATAGCATTTGTGCTAATTTAAATAGCATATCTGAAAGCTTTTATGATGCTTTAGCGAACAATGATTGTGAGCTGTCGCTGAAAATATTAATGCAAGCGATTAATAACGCAGCAGATGTTATGAAAAAACGCATTTTCAATTTTTCCGGAGGGTCATTTATCAAAAAAGATACGAAACAATGGTTTGACCCAGAGTGTCAAAAGTCACGTATGAAAGCCATACGGGCTCTAAGAAGTTTACGACATGTTAAAACACAGGATGCACTTAATCAGTATAAAGAAAGCAAGTCCGAGTATAAAGAGTTAATAAAGATAAAGAAAGCTGATTATTTCGAAAAACAAAGTGTGCTTTTGTCACAAGCGGCTAATGACAAAAATTCTAAAAAATTTTGGAATATGTTGAAATCAGGTCGAAAGCCGTTAAATACTGAAATTACCTCTGTTGCATGGTATACGCATTTTTTTGATGTATTCAATCCCCCATCAGCGGGTAATATTACTAACCATGCTGACAATGAAGAAATGAATATTAAAGATGAATATTTGGATAAGGATATTACCGAATCGGAAGTATCCCGAGCACTTAAAGAACTTAAGACTGGGAAGTCGCCTGGAATAGACGGAATTCCCATCCAGTTCATAAAGTCATGTACTGATCAAATTGTTCCCTTTCTTACCGTTTTATTTAATAAATGTTTTGAGCAGGGTTATTTCCCGCCTGAATGGTCAACTTCGATTATCACACCGATACATAAGAAGGGAAATACCGACGATCCGAATAATTACCGTGGGGTTAGTCTTTTGCCTGAAATAAGTAAAATTTTTGCGAGTATCATTAACACACGACTGAAAATTTGGAGCAACAGCCATAATACTATAGGTCAAGAACAAGCAGGTTTCCGTGCGCAGTTTTCAACAACCGATAATGTGTTTGTTTTAAATACATTAATAACAAAATATCTTCGTAGAAAAGGTGGGCGCTTCTATGCGCTTTTTGTAGACTTCGAAAAGGCATTTGATCGTGTGGATCGAAGTGCACTTTGGTATAAGTTGTTAACTCAAAATGTAAGCTCTAAAATGGTCCGAATGTTAAAAGCTATTTACGCCGATGTTAAAGCATGTATTAAAACCTCAACAGATCTCACCGAAATATTTTCTTGTCCGCTCGGGGTTCGACAGGGATGTATAATCTCGCCAGTTTTGTTTACTTTCTTTCTAAACGATCTTAAAGACTACATATCGATAGGAAGTCACGGCATTGATGTTGAATTTGTTACATTATTTATTTTGCTTTTTGCCGATGATTTAGTTGTGTTCTCGGAAACTGTGATTGAACTTCAACGATTAATTAACCGCTTGCGGGATTATTGGGATGCCTGGCGTTTGAAGATAAATCTTGAAAAAACAAAAATAATTGTTTTCAGAAATGGGGGACCATTGCGCGAGAACGAAAGATGGAAATACGGCGACATGAATATTGAAACCGTGACATATTATAAATATCTAGGTATTCTTTTCTCTTCAAGGAACGTTTGGTCAATGTGTCAGAAAACTTTAGCTAGCCAAGCATCTAAAGCACTGTATTCTGTTAAGTCAAACTTATTACAATACGGTGATATCAGTGTAAATGTTTTGTTTAAAATATTTGATAGCAAAATATTACCGTTGCTTTTGTATGGCTCAGAAGTTTGGTTTAACCATATCGCACCGGACATTGAACAGGTTCACAATCAGTTTTGCAAGTATGTTTTGCATCTACCTTTGTACGCACCAAATGCATTTGTTCGTAGCGAACTTGGAAGATACAGTCTTGATGTTTTTAAACGTATCAAAGCAATCAAATATTGGCTTAGAATTATTTCATTGCCGGATTTTCGACTACCTAAATTATGTTATAAAATGCAGTTGCGATGGCTGGCAAATGATACCGACTGCTGGGCATTTAATATCAAGCAATTATTATTTAGGCTGGGATTTGGCGAAGTTTGGTTGAACCAGGGGGTGGGGCAAGCAAATGTATTTTTGAAAGTACTGAAACAAAGATTGACTGATATGAACATACAAACGCTTAATTCAGACTTACAAGCTATGGACAGGTTAAGGACATACAAACTTATCAAATATAATTTTGGTTGCGAGCAGTTTCTTTTCAGTAAACAGAGTAGGATTTTTAAAATTTTATTTACGAAATTTAGAGGTGGATTGTTGAAATTGCAGTGTAATGTAGGTCGATTTAATAATATCCCCTTTAATGATAGGTTGTGTCCACTTTGTAAGACAGATATTGAAACGGAATTTCATTTTCTGCTCGTTTGTCCAATGTTAAAGGCAGTAAGAATTAAATATTTTTCAGCAATCTGGTATACATACCCATCAGTTGATAAATTTATTCAAATATGTACCTCAAACAATGATAAACTTATATTGAATGTATCAAGATATATATTTTCAGCACTGAAGGTTCGAGAAAAAATTATACTCGGCGATGTAAATTAATGATCATTTATCCTGTTCGGCGCGCAGCGTTGAGTCGACATTGAATGGACGTTGATTCAAGGTTCTGACGTTGAATCAGCGTTGATTCAGTGTTGATTGGACGCTGTGCGACCGCTCAGATGATGCTCAAAATGTATATCAATATGTGACTGGCAGAGCGTGAAGTGGGGCCTTTGGGTAGGTGCTTGAGGTGAAAGCTGTGATCAGTCTGTGCATCTGCGCAGTATGATCACAGTCTTTTGATTTTATCTTTGTAAACTCTCTGGGATCCAAGAGTTGGGTGTTTAAAGATGAAGGGCGCGGGTTGCGCGGATGCCTAGGCTGACTGGATCTTTTATCTTCGCACATCGTGGGGCACCATTTTGCGTGACACCAATCAGATATATTTTCTGTTCAAATGCGTAACATATTTTGGTCACTCTTTTTGATGTATTATGTAAATGCATATATGTAATTTGGGCCAGCGGCCTATGTTACTAAAGAATAAACTATACTATACTATACTAAATAGTTCGACTGAAAGCGTACATATATATCTAACGAATTGCCGTTATCAAAGGTTCAAGAAAATTGATCACAGCAATTCCGTTTTATCACGTAATGCAAATTATCTGCCATTGAATTACCCCACCCCACACATTTGATTTTTAAAGGGCAGGTTGGAATTAGACATCATTTCGTTAAAAAGATCAAAACAACTTACAAAATATTTAATGAACATCAAGATGAGATATATATTTCTAGTTAAGGTGAATGAATTAACGTTTCTACATTCATTTCAAAGATTAACAACGTTCAGAAATTGTTATTAGAAACGATAAAAATGCAACGTAACGTTAGCTGGGCCGGGTCACGTTACCGGTCGTAACGTTGATGGCGCGTGCATTAAACTGATTAGACATAAGCCCATTGTTTTAAATGATATGGATTACAAATATATTAAAGTCGGATAGTGTGAAATTTCAGTGAAGAAAGCAAAACAGTAAAGATAATACAACACTTTCCGGGAACTTTTTGATCATCCCTCGTAGATATAAAGAAAAGAAATACGTAGAAAAAAAACGTGAAAATATCGAAGTTATTACGTCAGGATAAGTTTCATCCTAAATTTTAGAACAGACAGCAGAAACTATCATAGTTCCTCTAGCCATGCTTTTTAATAAATCCCTGCAGCAGGGCAAACTTTCTGATCCTTTGAGATTGGCTAATTCACATCCGTGATAACAGTTCCAAAACCAAGGCAGAAAACTGTACACCGATTTTTTTTTAATGTCGGTGTGCTCTCTTTGAATGGTGAAAGTATGATTTCATATATCATCATCTTAATTCCATAATGTCGTTACTTCAAATTTTGTTCTTTTTTTTTTCTTTTTTATAGGTGTAGAATCTAGGCCTATATACGATATATATATTATCTGCCTTGAATTACCCCACCCCCACACATTTGATTTTTAAAGGGCACGTTGGAATTAGACATCATTTCGTTAAAAAGATCAGAACAACTTACAAGATATTTTATGAACATCAAGATGATATATATATTTCTAAGTTAAGGTGAATGAATTAACGTTTCTACATACATTTCAAAGATTAACAACGTTCAGAAATTGTTATTAGAAACGATAAAAATGCAACGTAACGTTAGCTGGGCCGGGTCACGTTACCGGTCGTAACGTTGATGGCGCGTGCATTAAACTGGTTAGACATAAGTCCATTGTTTTAAATGATATGGATTACAAATACATTTAAGTCGGATAGTGTGAAATTTCAGTGAAGAAAGTGAAACAGTAAAGATAATACAACACTTTTCCGGGAACTTTTTGATCATCCCTCGTAGATCTACCTTTGCTCTCATTTTTCTCAAAAGTAACAAAATACTAGTTACAACATTATGGAATTAAGGTTACGATATTTCCGCTTTTTAGGCAGAGCGGTGGTGGTGGGGGGATTGAAATATATGAGGCTTATCAGCATGGTCAGAAAATATGCTCACTCCTAACAACCTACGTCATCAGCAAGTGACGTGTTTTTGAAATTACACCATTTCGATTGGTCCAATGTTCGGAATTTTCCCATAAATATTGTAAATTTCAAAATCTTCGAAAAAGCCGTTGGGTGCACCAAATACGGCAATGAAAGGACAATCTTACTACATGGAAGTCAGCCTCTGACATTCAGTTGATTTTGCAAACCGTTTGACCAAATATGCTTCAACCTAAATTGTGATGTATTTAGTCAAAGTATTTGCAAATTCTACAACATTTTATGGAGTCACTTTCATGCTGAAATGATTGCCCTTTTTAGAATGCATTTGGTGCATGCAGTCTTTTCTCGAAAAGTTATCAACATTAAAAGAGATTTGTTGGTCTATTTCAAATAGATGAATGTCCGAATAGGTGTTATTTGATCAATTAGTGACGCATCGGATGACATAGGATGTTGCCCTTGATGCTACCGATCTTAATGTGCCGCAGCTGAGTGGCTGACGTCAGTGATTGTGGTGACGTAACCTTTCTTATGCACGAGACGTCAGGTTGACAACAACTGCTAGCAGCATACTTTCTTTGCCAATTCATTCGAATGCTATAGTTTACTGTTTTATGGGTGCAAACCCAATTTCTTTTATACTTTTCAATAAATTATAGAGATTTCTCGGTGAAATCGAAACTGATAATCTCACTGTTTGAAACAGTGAAATTATCACTTTCGATTTCACTGTTTCAGAAATAGGATTTTGAAATAGCCTTAAGTTTTCTGTTGATTAATTGGCTAAATCTTATCTGGCTTGACACAAATTACGTCACGCATGTTTGCACGTCATTACGACGTTAATGACGTCACTCAAAGCGCCAACATAACATTATTACTGCACGCGACGTCAGGCCGCCTAAGTCTCCTGTAGGCATTCTTTCTTGCCAAATTTTTTTGAGATCCGTGTATCAAAATGATATTTAGAACTATTTTTCAGTTGCAAACCAAGTTTACACCCAATATCATATCCAATAAACACGCTGGAAGCATCAAATTTGACGCAAAACGGCTAGAAAAAAAATGTGTTTCTGACGTGATGGTTGACGCTCTTGAATAAACAGCATTATTGTTATTTTCAAGCATAAAAGAAATAGAAAATTTGACTTTTTCAGTGTAAGATGAATTTTTATTTCACTCATGAACTCCAAAAGTGATATTTTCACTCGTGGCTTCGCCACTCGTGAAAATACTGCTTTTGGTGTTCATTCGGTGAAATAAAAATCGATCTTACACTGAAAAAGTCAAATATCCTCTATATCATACACGCTTCATCTCTTAGAACTCCAAAGTGACGCGAAACTGCTAAAAAAAACTTAATTATTTTCTGACATTCCGCATTAATCTTTTTAAAGAAACTAAATGCACAATTAAAGCAATGATTTAAAACAGTAGGTTTACGGTTATTTCCATTTAAAAAGTTACGGAAATGTCCCATAGTTTTCAGATGCTGTGCCTGGCACCCTTTTACTGTAGGTATAAATTTAAGCGATTTTATGTCTTTTCGGTGTTTAGCTGGATCTTTTTCCATTATGTAGCCACATTCGGCATAAATATCCTCGTTGATTCGAGTGCGGGAGGATTCTTCGAGTTGATCCCAGTTTACAGTGTATATTAATTCCCAAAATGGGCACCAATACACACACGTGGAGTGTCTTCGTGAAAGGAATGTATTTTAACGTGTTTATTAAATGGTAGAAAAAAAAACAAAAATAAATAATAAGATTTCTTGCTTTCTGCATGGGTGAAATAAAATGAAATTTGCAAACTTTTAGTTTTTTAGCTCACCTGAGCCAGCGGCTGCGGGGGAGCTTATAGGATGGTAAGGTTCTATTGTCTGTCGTCGTCCGTCCGTCCACAATTTCAAACGACTTCTCCTCTGAAACCACTGGGCCTATTGTAACCAAATTTCATATATAGCTTCTAGGGGGCTTAGGAACGAAAACTTGTTCAAACGGTCCAGGTCACATGACTAACATGGTCGCCACGCCCATATATGGTAAAACATTTAAAAATCTTCTTCTCCAGAACCAATAAGCCGATGGCCTTGAAATTTGGTATCTAGCATCGGTTACGCGAGTACTACCAAGATTGTTCAAATTATGACCTTGGGTTGACCTTGACCTTTTTACGGCAAGATCAAATTTGCTTTCTGTAGCCTTTATATGAGAAAATGCTAGTACATAAGATTTCTTGGAAACTGTTGAAGATTTTGACCTAAAAATTGGTATATACAGTCATCTTAATGAATACGTGAAAATTTATGCGTACAAGAGGTCAAGGTCGTTCTTTGACCCTGGTCTCTCATATTGTGCCAATTTCACACATCTCCTCAAAGCCACTGGGCCAATTGTAACCAAATTTCATATATTACATCTAGGGGCTGAGGGAACGAAAATTTGTTCAACGGTCCTAGTCACATTACCAACATGGCCGCCACGCCCATATATGGTAAAAACCTTTAAAAATCTTCTTCTCCAGAACCAATAGGCGGATGGCCTTGAAACATGGTATCTAGCATCGGGCTCTCGAGTACTACCAAGATTATTCAAATTATGACCTTGGGTTGACCTTGACCTTTTTTACGGTAAGGTCAAATTTGCTTTCTGTAGCCTTTTTACGGGAAATGCTAGAACATATAATTTTTTGGAAACTGTTGAAGATTTTGATCTGTAAATTGGTATATACAGTCATCTTAATGGGTACATGAAAATTTATGCTTACAAGAGGTCATTGTTTGGCCTTTGACCCTGGTCTCTCATACTGTGACAATTTCACACATCTCCTCGAAAGCCAATGGGCCAATTGTAACTAAATTTCATATATAGCCTCTAGGCGCTGAGGGAACGAAAATTTCATGGCCAACTTTCCAATAACTGAGTCTCGCCAATACCTGAGAGACACGATACACAAAATGCATTGATTTAGATAGGAGATGACTTTTAAAATAATTATAAAAGATAGAAACTCTGCGCTGGCGGCATAGAAAACTACATTATTTACCGATTACGCTGATATGTTTTTCATAATTTTATAATAAGAACATTTTGGTCTATTTTCGGGTTATTTGTTATGACCCGTAAAATGATTAAATATATAGCAAAATCATCATAAATTTGACAGATTGATACATTTTAAATTAAGATAAGTCCACGATTTGAGATCTAATTGATTCTGTGCTGGCGGCTCCAGTTCCCGCAATATTAGACCTTTATACTGATATAAAATTTATTTAACTAAGCGTTGGACTTTTTAGTCTATTTTGCGATTTAAATTAGAACCCATAATTTCAAATTTAGTTAGAATCACATTCCGGAGGTGTACGGTTAATGCCGACGGTTTACGAACGGTTGAGAAACTTAAGAACAGCTGAAGTACTGGATCATCGCATGCTATAGGTGCGTATATTAACTGTATTTATTTATATATTGCCGTAAAATCCAATTCATACGATACGTTTTGCACATCAAATTATCAAATCTGCAATTTAAGACAAATAAGCTGATTCCTATTCTTTCTTTCTTTTCTTTCTTTTCATTACATTATTATTATCAATTATAATTATTATTATTTGCTTAAAATGAGAAGACAATTATCTTCGGTACTTTAATCTTAGTAACACTTACTACCAATTATGAATTTGATCCTTTTTGCTAATTATGGCTTCAATATTTGCTGCATCGGTAAAGACTTTGATGGTATTGTAGACGACAGTTTGAAACGGAGAGAACTAATGTTGATAGTAAAGGTGTTAATGCCAATTAATGGCAATTATTGTTCGCTTTACTCAGCTTTAACTCAAACCAGGTAAGTTATTTGTACACAAAAAGTGTGCAAGCATCGATCAAGATCTTAAGATTGGACGGACACACGGCGCCAAGTGTGTGCAACTATGGTTACGTACCATTGAGCCACTTGGGTAACGTCGATACGAGAATTGAACAGAACAGAACAGAATTAAGATCTCATCAGAAGCGCTGAATGATGGGGAGGTATTTTTATGAACTGTTAGACTAAACTAGACAGTGAAAGACTGCACAGTCTGATCGGGTATTCAGAGAGTGTGTTGCAGAAAAAGCAGAAATGTTCTGAGGGACAAATGGGCCGCGACACGAGAAAACCAACAACTTGGTTCTGATTCCAGCGCACACTCAGATCAGCCTGTCCTCCTCCTAGTCTGAGCGGAGTGTACGCTTAGCGCTCACAGGGTAGCAAAGGGTTTCCAGGCTGAACTGAGTCTGCGCCGGGCGCACAACCACTTTGTTGTTTTTCTCATGTCGCGGTTCAAATAGTTCTACAGCTTGTCTCCCGACAGTTGCCCAAGAATCGCCCGCAAACATAGAACAGATTTCCCAATTAGTGTGTGCACATGCACAGGCTGATTTGGGCACACGCATTAAAACGTTTTGAAAAGAAAAATCTGTTGTTTTTTTGTTTTGTTTTGTTTTTTGCAAACAGCACACACATACTTAATTATTCAGCAAAATAAATTATCTTTATTTTAAAATTATCTATCTATTTTATTTATTTTTTCCCCGATTTATCGTTTATTTATTTCACGAATAATTAAGGATATCTTTGTCCAGGTAATCTCTGATTTTACGATCGATAATCGATATATTCATGTTCAATAAACACGCTTGACATTTACCCTTCGCTATCAACAGATGATTCAACACTGACAACTTCAGCAAACGAAAATACCATATTGCCATTAAAACTCCGATATATTTAATTTTTGAAAATATTTTGGTTTTATATTTGAATATGCAATATGGGAACAGAAAAATAAAAATAAAAACATTTGATGTACATTTGAAACCTGATCATCTGCGCTTCTGCTTTAGTTGAATGTTCAACCATTTTATAAGCTATTCAGATTAGCCTGCGCAAACTGATCAAGACGGGACCAGGGTTTCTTGTTAGTTTGCGCAGATGCGCAGTCTTATTTTAAGTAACTACATTGGAATCAGAATTGTTTACGAGTGATACCCCAAAAAGAACATCAATCGCCAGAACCCGTGACCATTCATTAGTCTGAGCTGATGCGCAGCCTGATCAGTCGCATATGCGCAAACTAAGCAAAGAACCAGAAAGGGCGTTTAATTTTTATGACACTTCCAACAGTCAAATAATCGATATTGTCCCTGTTTTAATCACTACCTGTTGCCAAGTAGACTGCTACGCTAGGTAACTCAAGAGACCTGCGGGTATTATCGATAAATCGGCGATACCTGTATTTTTCACTCGATAGCGATTATGAAAATAGTTGCTTATGACGAACCCACTAAAACTCCCTACCAGCTTATATTCCTTCATTACCTACCGTGGCACAGTTCCGTCATACTGTTTGCCGGGCTATTGGTATTTTGCGGAGCGGAACCGCAACTAGCCTCCGTCCCCACTCTCCTGTTTTTTCAAACTTATAATAATAAAGGATGACAACCTACGTCATAGCGCTGACGTCATAATCGTTTTATCAGCGGCCTTAATTAGGTTACTGTTTTGCATAAACACTGAAACAACCAAATATCTAGTCTATCTGGTGCCAATAGATATTACCAGAATTCACAATAGAATACTTAATCTGATAACGCTTCACCAGTGATCTGTACCGACTCTGCCTTAATGCATGTTTATCTCAGCTGTCCACATCAAAAATTGTGGTGAGGCGTTTTATAATTTCTCACCCTTTGAAGAATCATGCTGGACCGTATGTATTAGTAGGCACCGACTCGCCGTTTTATCTTGTGTTAAAATCCTGTCTCTTATATCACGGCCGCTTATCTCCGTCAGCACAACACCGTGTTGTGTACAGGAAAATGTGCAGGAGATTTCCGATGGTCCTGCAGGCGATTCGAAAATAAAGGTCGCGAAAGGTAGGTGTCTCGGTTTAAAAGGGATATATTCTTTTCCAGCGTAAAACAAAAGAAAAGGAAAATGTCATGCAACCCTTCAATCGTTTTTCTATGAATACGAGTCTTGATCGAAGCCAGATTCTCAGTTATACAACAGATTTCCATTTTTTCCCGGAGCGATGTCATGGAGGTGGCCGTTTTGTTGACATGCAAACATTTCAAATTTGCATTCCTGCAGTCGCCGAGTATTTATGTTTTCATCTATCACCTGTATATTAAAGGTCTCTCATATAAGTACCAGTTACGAGCCTAAACAGAATTTGCTACCTTCCTTCAGCCCAGATAATGAAAGTTGTTGTGGAATTCGTGATCCAGGAGATCGGTGGTGCTGAAGGCGATAGGTGGCGGTGCAGGAGATTGTTTTATCTTGTGCCACCAATGACCGTTTTTAACTGTTTTATAACGTAAATAATGTAGTAGCATGGCATGGTACAGATTCGCACAGCTTTCAGATCCGTACACTTGGCTGTACAATGCCTCTGCTGCATTAAGCATGCTAATTAAAATGAAAATAACGACTCCAGCAATCAGGGGATTGAATTATCAGTCAATCATTTGCACTGCAAAGCTTCTGTTAGAACTAAATGGTACGAAAGTAATGCTACTTTGTCAACTGGGTACTTACATTCGTCCCACTTTCTTTGTTTAATTACATTTTAAGGTAGGTTGTAGGTCGAATTCAAGGCTATCGCATAGCATTGTCGGGTTAAAAATCAAAGTACTAAAAGTACTTAAAGGCGGGCATTTTATTCGCATGGTTTAGAGAAGACGTTTGAAAATGTTAACGCACAGATATATGATGGATAATGACAAAGGCATACCATTCAATAAGGTAGCTCTTCGGGATGAAATTTAGATAAAATTCGTTTTGAAAACAGTAGGCTTTAGTCAAATTTTCAACCCAGGACCGCTAGTTCAGCAGGCCATCGCTTAACCTACTGAGCTACCGGAAGGATGGATGACATGTGATTTTACACCCTTTTTAACAGTACTGAAGACATACAGGACGATGGGTGGGTGACAATGAAAGGCTGTGTGTAATGGAACCCCGTTCATGATTGAATAGATTCCCGCAGGGCACGAACGCGGTACCGCTAGATCAGCAGGCCATCGTTTAACCTACTGAGTTACCGGGTCTCCTATAGACTACAGGCATCAGTGGAGGTCTTGTTCTTTAGTATTTCTTGCTAAAATGGGGGGGGGGGGGGTATCTAGGGACTGTGATCTAAGATTATTTATATTAAGAATAATAGTTTTCTATTGAACTATCCCCCGCTTTATTTTGGGGTAGATTTTTTCTCTTGTTTCTAGAGGTTTCATGGCCTTTTAGTTGAATTTAAGTTCCAAAGAGTCATTTTGTATTTTGAATCTTATTTGTTAAATGCTGTATACATCAATCAAGAGTATTCAAGCGTCCAGTTTGTTCTACGAATTTCGGAATTCAGAATTCGGAATTCGGAATTGTGAAGTAGTTTGGAAATGAAATGTGAGCCAATTGGGCCATCGTAAAGTCTGACTCTTGTGTGTGTTTGCCAATGAATCATTTAGGCTGGGCCACTGTGCCTTGGTCTGGCAATAGACGCTTTATAGGTAAACAACAGTATAACAATACCTATGAAGTGCTTTGTTGGCATTAAGTGCGTAAATTTAAGTTGTCTTGACTGCATGTTCGCGTTTTTCTACACTTGTTTCAAATTAACAAGGAAATGCCATTAGGTAAGCTTTTTACTGCATATAGCGTAACGGAATACTCCTGGCGGACCACGAAAGACTCTTCACTGACTCCTAACGATATAAGAGCGACCGTAGTCTGTCTAAACTGGTTAAATGCTGACTGCAGTCACTCTGCAAAAGACTAAATATCCATTGCATCCAACTGCAAAAGATCACTTTTAACTGCAGTCATCTGTAAGATATAAAATGATGACTGCTGTCTTTTTATGCCCCCAACTTCGGAGAAGTTGAGGGGGCATATTGGTTTGGGCCTGTCCGTCCGTCCGTGAGTCCGTCTGTCCCTCCGTCCGTCTGTCCGTCCGTAACGCTTTTTTGGCAGGTGGGAAACTCAAGAACCGCTTATGCTAGGATCTTGAAATTTCATATGTGGCATGTACATGAAAAATGAGCAGACCCGTGTTTTTTCTTTTTTTCGCCGGTCATGTATTTACAGAGTTATGTCCCTTTTTCAACATAGTCTATGGAACCTTGTGAACAAAATATCTCAAGAACCCCAGATGCTAGGATCATGTAATTTTGCAGGAAGACATTGCCCAAGATGTAGATGACCTGATTAACTTTTGAAAAAAAATCGTGAATTTTTGACCGAGTTATGCCCCTTTTTTGACTTAGTGCATTGTAAGCCTATGGAACCATGTGAACAAAATATCTCAAGAATCCCTGATGCTAGGAGCATGATTTTTTGCAGAAAGATACTGCCTAAGGTGTAGGTGACCTGATTAACTTTTGAAAAAAAATTGTGAATTTATGATTGAGTTATGCCCCTTTTTCAACTTAATGCATTGTTAGCCTATGGAACCTTGTGAACAAAATATCTGGAGAACCCCTGATGCTAGGATCATGATTTTTTGCAGGAAGATATTGCCCAAGGTGTAGATGACCTGATTAACTTTCGAAAAAAATTGTGAATTTTTGACTGAGTTAAGCCCCTTTTTCGACGTAGTGCATTGAAGCCTATGGTACAAAGGTACAAGCATTATTGGATGAACCTTCTTTAGAGGCAGCATATGGTTGGGGGCATAGTGTTTCATAAACACATTTTCTAGTTCTTGTTTAGTTAGATTAGTCAGACAGGATGAAAGTCATAACAACACTGCCTAGCAGCCACAACCTAGTAATCTAATCCTTAATGACACGTCAGTACAATCAGACGGTTTCAACTATGCATTGCATAGCACAGTAGATCTTTGTTTTGGATTCTTTTTTTAAAACAGCCAACTTGTAATCACCCTATCGGCGAATAATCTACGTAATGTATTTATACGCGTTGATCGCTGGGATAAACATGGAATTAAGTCGCAAACTGAAGCCTTTTTCAGTTTGAATAAATCAAGATTGGTTATGACGAATCATTCTGCTTTGTTCAATGGGCTGGATTTTCGAAACTATACAGAAATGTCAGAACTATTTTCTCTGTTTCAAAATGTAGAGCGCGTAGCGTAGGCTTACAAAAACAGAGATATGTTAAGACCTCCGCAAAACCGTTTTGACAACCGTAGCTATAGACGGGCTTACAGCCCGCCTAAAAATGGCTACTAACAAGAAAAAAAAAAAAAAAATTATTGAATTCAAGGTCCATCTCATTCATACTGCATACTGTCGGTTACAGAATTGGCAATATGTTCATGCTTTTTAAGCAGCCAACAACAAATACAATAATACGGCTTCGCGGCTGCGCAGTCTGATCAGAACCATTGCTGTGCTCACATTATGTTTTAACAAATATCTTACGAGGTGGGTGACTTAAACAAGTTCAATGCATTAGTGTATCGGATGATGCGGTCGAATTTCAAATATACATAGAGATTATATTTCAATTTTCATATCATGCCCCGTATCAACTCTCTATTACCATATCAGCCCGCTACTCCAGTATCAGCTAGAAAGGAGTAGAGGGTAGGTAGGGGTATTAAGTGAAAACTGACATATCATAATCTATTTTTCATATATTTTATCGTGTCATTTTGTTTGTTGTTGATGCTTAACGTCTCAGTCAACAATTTTTCAGTCATGTCGGGACGAAGCCGCCGCTTCCTGAGCTCACTAGCGATATTGTATACCTAGTTGCTCACGGGGTCGTTTTGTGGCATGTGACTTTGATAGAGACCAGCGAAACAGATAACTTGTTTTCAAAAAGCATGACCCAAACAAAGATTCATCCTGCGACACATGTTTTGGGCCTTTGGTGGCACAAGATAAAACAATCTCCTGCACCGCCACCTATCGCCTTCAGCACCACCGATCTCCTGGATCACGAATTCCACAACAACTTTCATTATCTGGGCTGAAGGAAGGTAGCAAATTCTGTTTAGGCTCGTAACTGGTACTTATATGAGAACCTTTAATATACAGGTGATAGATGAAAACATAAATACTCGGCGACTGCAGGAATGCAAATTTGAAATGTTTGCATGTCAACAAAACGGCCACCTCCATGACCTCGCTCCGGGAAAAAATGGAAATCTGTTGTATAACTGAGAATCTGGCTTCGATCAAGACTCGTATTCATAGAAAAACGATTGAAGGGTTGCATGACATTTTCCTTTTCTTTTGTTTTACGCTGGAAAAGAATATATCCCTTTTAAACCGAGACATCTACCTTTCGTGACCTTTATTTTCGAATCGCCTGCAGAACCACCGGAAATCTCCTGCACATTTTCCTATACACAACACGGTGTTGTGCTGACGGAGATGAGCGGCCGTGTGTATGTTACAAACGGAAAATCTGTCAGAGTTTCTTCAAAATGTAATCATGTAATCTACATGTTCTATTCCACTAATACTGTATTTACCGCCAGATCTATATTTTATTCATTTTTTTCAAATGAAACTAATAAGGTGCAAGCACCTGGGAACGAACCATTGTTTCTTACTCTTCTTTTTTCTCCAAACAAAAATGAAATGAAATAACCATTTTTATTACGTGAAGGTGCATGAACGTATCTAGAAGATCGTTTTTCATGTTTTCAGATGCTTGCAAACTGATGAACAATACACGAGAACGTCTATCAAACTCAGGTTTTGTGAATACTGTGTCATAACGGCTGGCAATGGATTTAAACTGTTTCTGGGACGAATGGTTCTGGTTCCCACATGATCGTCCCTGGGGCTGGAAGGACCTGGAGAACCCGGAAGGGAGCAGCGAGTATCGACCACAGCTCAAGGATCTCCACTGGGCTATACCTTTTGGACTTGGTCTCATTGTATTCAGATTTGTCTTAGAAAAGTTAGTATTCTTTATCATTTATATTTTTGGACTCAGCATAGACGACGACCTGTTTTTCTACTATCTTATCATTAGCATTAATATTAATACACTACCTTAGGGGGTAAATTCATATAATAGTACAACTTGGCCCATGAGTGTATACTTACCGTTACTTTATTTAGAAAGAAAAACGAGGCCTAATTATCAGGACTTCAGGTAAGGAAAGAGTTTGCATATAGTTCTTAGTTGTCTGGTCTTAGGGTCATAAGAAGTACCCGCTCCTCTCAGTATACAGGTATAATGAAGCCATGGAAACTCGGGTAGTATGGAGCAAAGTGGCTTGTATCATACTACATTGCAAGCTAGAAACTTATTTAAGTACAAAAGAAGGGCACTTATGAAGAAATTTCATCATCTTTGAAACAGAAACGAACTACTCACTACCTGTTGCTTTGAACAGTAAGTGTTGAAAGGAACGACTATGAATTTATTTTGCTGTCAATTTGTTTAACACCGGAGACAAAATCGGAATACACCGGAACTGGCGAATACATCGAAACCGGTCAAACAACTGTTTTAATGATTGAACCGTAGCATTGTAACATTGTTGTCTTGTTTACTACGTACTTATATTATGGAAAGCTTTTCCTCGCGACAGGAATTAGATTTTCAATGGCCCTTCTTCAAGACTTCGGATAAGAAGGAATTTAAGCAAAACTGAACTTTTATGGCCATTGTTATTCAAAATGTCTTACAACGTGGAAAAGCTCAATTCAAGTTTTTAGAGATCTGCCCAGCAACCCATTTTCAATAAGACTTAGGCCTTTCAAACATCCTCTTCACCAGACTGCTCCTAGTCACTTTCCACAAATATAGGTCACAGTGCTGTACTTTGCCGACAGTCGATGCCATGTCATATTTCGAGGTCAGACTGGTATCGCAACTTCTATAAGCACGATAGGGTCAAGTCAGGTAAATTCGGACAGCAGGTAAATTCGGACAGTGACACTGTTTCCTTTATGTGTCAGATGTTTGGAATTAAAACAAATTTAACTGGGCAAACAGTTAAAATCCTGATGAGACGGCTCATCACGAGCCGTCTCATCTGGATATCCTATGGTTGCAATGGTATGTCCGAATTTACCCTCTGTCCGAAATTACCAGACTCGACCCTACCGTTCAAAATTTTTAAGTGCATGCACCAAAACCACGTCTTGTGACATCCTACTAAACATATAGTCACAGTGACCTACTCAGAGGCTACTCTAGCAAAAAAATCGGCAGCATGCCAGGTTTCAAGTTCAGTCCTGTGTCTGAGTTTCCATTAGGAGAAGAGCTCTATAAGCTATCAGCTTTCGTTCTGATTCTTTTTCATTGTGTATTTATGATGTATGTTGTTTATATGTTGTAATACATGCTTAAAAATGAAATATGTTTGAACCAGTTTCCATAAGACAGACCATTCAAACACTATCATAGTGTGCACCACACAACTGAAGGTTACCTGCCAAACAAACTAAATAACACCTCTGTAAAACAAATCGACAACATGCCACGTTTTCTATGTGAGTCCTGTATCCTGAGTTTTAAGCCAGAGGCCTTTCAAATTTCGCCAGTGCATACACTAGACTGGTGAAGGCCAACAATCACAAAACCAGGTAACAGTAACCTACTTTAGCGAAATTAGTCGATGTTATGTCACGCTCTTGAGGTCTAACCGTCTTCCCTGTATCTTTAGATTTTTCAGACTTCACCTGGTAGTAGTTTTGCTGATAAATGATGTGCTCAGGACCAGATCATGCCATTTGGGCATCTTTATTGTAGCTACCGTTACTTAAACAAAACTTGTATGTATCGCGCTGAAAAGAATATCGGAAAATTTCGTAAAAAGGCAGTTTTTATATACCCTTGGATGGGTACAAAATAAGTAGACCGAATTATATAAAAAATCATATACTATAAAGATGGGCCGCCGTGTTGTGAAAAACATCCCTCTACTTTTCGCGAATACGCATGCCCATGCCATTTCTTACGCGTGCGCAGTCTGATCATTTTCGTTTCATCTGTGAAGCAAATAAATGCATGTGTAAACTGCACTTGCACTGACCAGCCTGCAGGCTGGCCGGAGCTTGCGCAGCTTTGCATCTGCATGAAGACATATTCTCTCGCATGGCTGATCACTGCACACCCGGATTTCTGAATACTCCTCGTTTCTTTTAAAATAGTGTTAGAAAGTTTATTCTGTGTTCCTTTATGCTGAATTTTGCATGTTTGTGATTAATGAAAAGGACTAGATTTTAATCAGCCATAAATGTTTAATTATTAAAATCAGTTTGACGCTGGGGTTTGGAATCCGCTTGACTAGCTCCTAGGAAATGGGTTTTATTGATTACTTTATAAAAATGTTCAATGTTAAGATGCAATAAGATGGATACTGACTTCTTTTGGGATGAAAAGTTTTGGTTTCCTCCGGATCGTCCGTGGGGCTGGAAGGACCTGGCTAACCCGGAAGGGAGTACCGAATATAGGCCCCAGTTGAATGATCTTCACAAGGCTATTTTATTTGGGATTGGACTCGTTATTTTCAGATACACCATTGAAAGGTTGGTTTGGAAACAGGATTTTTTATTGTCGAGCCCGCTTGCGGTGAGCGAGACATAGTTGTTACAATTTCAGTTCGGTGTATGTCCGTGCGTCAGTGCGTGCGTGCGTGCGTGCGTTAGTGCGTGCGTGCATCCGTCCGGATTTGTCCGGGCCATAACTTCTACATCTATGCATGGATTTCAAAATAATTTGGCACAATTGTTCTCCTTGATGAGTAGAAGTGCCTTTTGAAACATTTGATCAGGTAGGTCCAAGGTCAAGGTCACACTTGAAGGTCAAATGATAAAATGGCCATAAATTGAGCTTGTCCGAGCCATAACTTCTACATTTGCGGATGGATTTCAAAAAAATGTGGCACAATTGTTCTCCTTAATAAGTAGAAGTGCCATTTGAAACATTTGTTCAGGTAGGTCCAAGGTCAAGGTCACACTTGAAGGTCAAATGTTAAAATGGCCATAAATTGAGCTTGTCCGAGCCATTTCTTCTACATTTGTGGATGGATTTCAAAATAATTTGGCACAACTGTTTTCCTTGATGAGTAGAAGTGCCATTTGGAACATTTGTTCTGGTAGGTCCAAGGTCAAGGTCGCACTTGAAGGTCAAATGTCAAAATGGCCAAAAATTGAGCTTGTCCGAGCCATTACCTCTACATTTATGCATGGATTTCAAAATAATTTGGCACAATTGTTCTTCTTGATGAGTGGAAGTGTCAAGTGACATACATGTGTGGGTAGGTCCAAGGTCAATGTCACACTTGAAGGTCAGATATTGTAATTGTCATAAATTGAGCTTGTCTGGGTCATCACTTCTACTTATTTTCCTTTGTGAAAATTTGAAAAAAAGGAAGAAATATGCTTGCTAAGCATGATGTTGTTTGGCTTCTTTCCAGAGTGAAGCAGTTACTTAGTCTTGACATACTTATAGGTCACTATAGCAAACAGCGGGCTCGACCAGTTGTCCCTGGACAACCTTCTAGTTGTTATATTTATTTATTTATTTATTTTATTTATTTATTTCTTGACAGATGATAAACCATTCAAACTCTTAAGGCGCCAAAAAATGAAAATAAATGAGTTTGTTACGAAAGCATATGTCACAGACTTTTAAAATCTCAGACGCACCGGCCGAGGATCGAACCGGGGACACTGTACCACGCCGCTTTAAAATCCGAATTGTACCACAACACCTCGTAGTTGCAGGTGAAGCGGCTCATTATGAGCCGCCTCATCTGTGTCTACAGTGAGTCTATGTCCTGTTTTATTATCCCCCGTCGAAGGCGGAGGGATATAGTTTTGTCCATGCCCGTCCGTCCGTCCGGAGCCATAACTACGTAACCGTTGATTGGAATTACATTAAACTTAATACAAATATTTATCACTATCACCCGCCTAAACAATATCTAAAGGGTAGTTTTTGCTACGAAATGAGACTTCGAACTAATGTTGCAAATATTATGTAACCTACGCCACAGCGGTAAATTCATGACACATGAATCAAAAAAACAGGCCCAGCATTATAAAACTTACAAGATCACGCGAAGAAATATGTGTTCCTAAAATGTTTATATCATTTGTGCAAATTTGCTCCGTTTTGTATATTTTACTCGACTTCAAAATACATTACCCCAGCATTTTTCTGTAAGAATGTAACCTTACGTCACGAGCTTTTTTTTTAAATTGAGCAAAGCAATCGCTCTGAAATTTATATGCAAAATCCTGCCTAGTAACAGCTACGAGATGGTGTGCCAAGATTTCATGCGCTGAAACATTAAATGGTCTAAAAACGTTAAAAAGTGTATAATGTTACCTACGTCACGCGTAACCTACGTCACAACGTCACCAAGACCACGTTTTGAAAGCCTTGACGTCATTTGATTAAGCAGCGCTTCATAGAAAACCCCTTTCTGCCAAAAAAGCAAAGAAAAACTTTTTTAATTTGAAACCAGCCAAACTAATCAAATGTCAGTAGATTAGTAAATGTGCAATGCTACGCATGTCAAAAAAATCGTATGCGATATCGTTCTTCAACGTATCTAAATAACGTCATAAAATACGTCATTTTTAATTGTTAGGGTTGGTATTCCATGACCTAAAACTATTATCTAATATTTTAAAGTTTGAAGCAGATATAATGAGCATTATGGTCGTGAATTTTTCTTGAATTCTGGCATGGTTGTATATATGGCCATTTTTGTCCACGAATGGCCCAGCTTAACTGAGAACGTCTCTATAACGCGCTGATGCACGTACAGTTTTGTCAGATTGCTTCAGTAATGGATGAATTATTGCCCTTTAATTGATTTAAAATCACTAAAATAAGCTACAAAGTAACCAATTACCGGAATTTCATGAAACTTATAACAAATATTATCACCACAACACAGTTGTGCACATTAAGTTTCATCAGTATGGCATCAGTAGTGCATGAGTTGTTGCCCTTGGATCAATTCAGCCGTAACTAGGAAAACAACGAATGTAATTCTATGAAACTTATAACGAATATGGCTCACCATAACATGGTGGTGCATGTGACATTTTGTCAGAATCACTGTAGTAATGCATGAGTTATCGCCCTGAAATGGCTTTTAAATCAGCAAATTGAGTCATAATTAAGTACCCAGTTAATGGAATTTCGTGAAACTTTATACAATAGTGTGTTGCAATAAAACGGCAGTGCACATCAAAGTTTGCCTTAATGGCCTCAGTAGTGCATGAGTAATTGCCCTTTAATTGCGTTAAAATACCACAAATTAGCCATAAATAAAGTACCAATGAACGAACTTTCTTGAATCTGCATATAGATATGTTTTATCTAAATGGGGTGATGCTGAGACAAAATTTTCTAGAATGATCTCAAGCAGGAGCTATTGTCCTTAATTTAAAACCCATTAGTTTAGCCGTAACTATGTAAACAGTGAACGAATTTTTATGAAACTTAAAATAAACACTACACAACTTGGAGCTACTTCGCCAGGGGATATAAATTCAACGAAGTTGCTTGTTTTTATTATTCTCTTGTTGCAGCTTGGTAAAAAATTGTTTTTTAGCTTTTACAGACGTTAACTTTTGTGTCTGCTTTTTTTAAGATTAATACGCTGCATTACATCACTTGAGAAATTGATTTATTTCATTACGCTTCAGTTTTACCTGCTCACATTCATGTTCCTATTTGGTTTCGTTCCCTGGAGCTAGTAAGTTACTAACGAGGAAAGGACCCAACAACAACCTTCACGTTACCATTTTACCACCAATGCCAGTCCGCATGCGCATAGGATGCCTCTGCAGACCGGAAGTGGTAGATGTGACATATGGATGGCTCCATGACCAGATTTAGGCTGGTTGTTGAGATGGATGGATACTGTCAGAGAGTAGTTCTTCCCCCTTTCCCCCCGGAAAAATGGTTATAGGAAGGACGGCTATATAGTGGATTGTCCGGACCTCATAGAGCCACTTTTCCCCCATAGTCCTTTTTCCCCCACCGGGAAATTGGCTATTAGTGAATTTGGTATGGCTAGTGGTATTTTGAGGAACGGAACGAAATGGAACGGAATGGAACAGAGACATTTTACGGAATTAATCGCATAAGAAATGTATAGGTACTTCAAGGGAGGTAATAAAACATGATTAATTCCAAAAAAATCAAAATGCAAATTTAGCAACCATATTTTTATAATAATCAATAATTACTAATTTAAGAAACGAACTGATGCGATTTCTTTTCATCGCAGATATTTATACATGTATAATACATACACATACGCATGCAAGCTACAGGAAGATGTACAAACGGGTGCTTTGTCTAGTCATGTTTGATTTAGTAGGGAGTTTATTACATTGAAAATCATAATCAAACATGTGTCCCAATGGGAGTCGAACCCACGACTCCTGCATGAAAGGCGAACATTATTCCAGGCACTCCGCTGCGCGCACGCACAGATGAACGCTTGTACAAACACAAAATTATACATGCACACAACCACATACACTCATATCAGTTTTTTGGCAAACATGGAAAAGCAAAATGCCTACCTGTTTTCCCCAAAACAAAAATAAGACAGACTGATGGACACATGCATGCGGTTCTGGCATCTGTTATCCATTGATAGTTTACGGACAGATACTCATATTTCTGTTTCAGTTATGAACTTCACTATTATGATGGAGAAGGAGCAAATTCCACTATGTAGCGTGTTTTCCTGCAGTCATATTACCAGGGGGAAAATCCACTATGGAGGGGAAAAACGACTATGCAAAAACACATATAGTAGATTTTCCCCGGGGAAAATTGGCTATATAGTCATATTTCCGGGGGGAAATTCTGCTATATAGCCATTTTTCCGGTGGGAAATTCTACTATGGAAAAATCATAGTCATTTTTCCGGGGGGAAAAACTACTAGTTTAAGCATATTTTATTGCTATAAGTGACAAGCAATGGGGTTGGGCCACAAGTTCTCACAACATTAGTTACGGCCCGCCCCCTACATCATAAATTAACAGATATAAATAAGCATAATAATGACAGCAAGCGAACATATTCATAACATAACTATAAACAGTACCAAATGAGAAAAAAAACCTAGCTATACAAAGGAGTCTTGTCAGGTGATCCGGGTCAAAACTTGGTGGGAATTCAAACGATGGTGGCTATGTGTATACATATACATGTATGTGTATACCAGCCGACTATATATATAGCTGTAGCTAGTCCTAAAACCGCTTTGAAGATTTAATAAAGTTATGGATAGCCTTAAAAAGAATTATGTTGTTTTCAGTACCCAATTCTGGTTTACCAAATAGTACAGTGTCAGTACTGAGAGGGTGAAAATTTCTTGTAGCGTTAAATAACAATAGCCTCTCCGTAGTGTATTTTGGGCATCGAAAGAAGTAATGTTCAGCATCTTCTATTTCATTTGAACAGGAACAGGTAGGGTCAAGTGTTAAGTAGTTTGTAAAGAGATCGAAATTTAAATTGCTACATTTGTTACGTAGTCTAGCATGCAATACAGATATGTATCTACAGCCATACAAATAATAACTTGGAGTTGCAGAAACATTCGTGTATATTTTCTTAGTATTCAATTTAAAACTTGTAAGTGTGTTTATTTCTCTCAGATTATTGTCGATCGAGTTCCATAATGAAATTGACGAGGGAATACATGATTTTCGTGAGATTTCTGTACGGGTATAAGGTATAGAATAATTGTTTTGATTTCTAAGTGGATAATTAGAAACATTTCTAACTAGTGGTGGGATAAGGTCAGTTATATAAGAAGGGGCTAAATTATTATGGACTTTATACATAAAATTTAATTTCTGTTGACGCCTCCTTTCTTCTAATGAGACCCAACCACATTCACGAAAAAGGAATGCTATTGATACAGATCTAGTTAAACCCGTTACAATGCGCGCGGCTTCATTTTGAATTTTGTCTAATAGATATGAATTCTGGGCTGAGCAGCCATCCCAAACAATGGAAGCATATTCTAATATAGGCAATAGATAAGAGGTATATATCTGATTAAGTGCTTTTCGACTAAAAGTGTATTTAAGTTTACGCATTATTCCAAGGACTTTTGAAGCTGAAGTTATAATATTATCGATATGAGCAGTCCATTTACCATCGCTACTAATAGTTAAACCAAGGTGTTTATGGTTTTCGACAAATTTTATTTGAGTATTGCCAAACGTTAGGCGGGGCAATGTATCAAAATGCCTTAAGGTGAATAAAACTGCTTCGGTTTTGTTAGGATTAAATGTAACTAGCCACTGGCTAGCCCATGCAGATAGCAAACTGAGGTCGTGATTTATAATACCATCAATATCATGCAGGCTAGTGGCTGAGTAATATAGAGAACTATCGTCGGCAAACAATCTTGTTAAACTAAGGAGGGACTCAGAAATATCGTTTACATATATCAAAAATAATAAAGGGCCCATTACAGATCCTTGTGGAACACCAGCGTTTAATATTTTAGGAGAAGAACTACTTGCTTTTAGCACAACCTTTTGTTTTCTGTTGTCAAGGTAATTAGATATCCAGTGTAATAAGCTTCCGTGTACACCGTGTTGTTTTAATTTAAAAAGTAAACCTTTGTGCCAGACCCTATCAAAGGCTTTGGAAATGTCGCAGAAAACCATACATGAAAACTGATGGTTGTCAAAGGTCTGACATATACTATGGTAAATATCAATAAGCTGGAATACTGTTGAATGGTTAGGGAGAAAACCAGACTGATATTTATATAACAAATTATTTGCATAAAGATAATTATATAATTTTTTAAAGACAATACGTTCTTGCAATTTACTGATATTACTCAATAAAGCAACTGGCCTATAATTTGACGGCGATGTCTTATCACCTTTTTTGGAAATGGGGATTACATTCGATTCCTTCCAGGGATCTGGAAATATACCTTCGGAAAAAGATCGGTTAAATAATAAAGCTAAAGGTTTAGATATAGTTTTGGATACTCCTCTCAACATTCTATTACTTATACCATCATTTCCATTCGCCTTATTTGGATTAAGATTTTCGATTAATAATTCAATTTCGCTTTCAGAGCAACTAACAGTAGAAATATTTTGAGGCGTTTTGCTTTGAAAGATAGGTAACTGGGAGTTTTGGTCATTCACACTAGATATTGAGACAAAGTAATCGTTTAAACACTCAGCTTTTTCTGTGTCAGTATAATAGTAATTTAAATCACCGGTGTCTGATAATGTACATAAAGGCGGAATAGATGAAGACGTATTATTATCTTTAACAAAGTGACGAACTACTTTCCAGAATTTTCTTTTATCGTTATTTTGAAAGTCGCAAACTAATAGTTCTAAATTATTGTAAAATTTTTCTTTAGCGTATTTTATTTGATTATTGACTTTGTTACGTGCTTTTTTATATTTATTCCAATCTGAGGGGTTTCCAGATTTCGCTGCTTTTGTTTTAAGTCTATCTCTAATCCTAGAAGTGCTTCTTATTACGGAATCGTACCACGGCTTGTCATCTCCCCTCACTATAACAGTTTTATGTGGGATACATGAGTTAACAAATTCAAGGAAAATACTATTAAAGCATAAACAAGCCTCGGTTACGGTTCCATTTAGTAAACACGACCAGTCAAAATTTCTGATTCTTTGATTTAATAAATCAAAATTAGCATATTTGTATTGCCAAACGGTTCTTTCAAAAGACTCATTTAAATCGTAAAAGAAAGGTAATGTAATATAGGTTGCGCTATGATCACTTATAAAATTTGGCAATTTTATCGTGCCTTTATCGACAAAACTCATTTCTTCGGGAATAATAATAGGGTCTAACAGTGCTTGTTGCCGGGTTGGTTCATCTATGATATTGTGGAGAGAATTTAACATTAAAACATCTTTTAGATTGCGCACATTTTGGTGATATAAGTCTTCATTTAAATCTCCAACAATGATAATATTCTTAGATATTTCTAATGCCTTTTCAATATTGAGATTCAGCTGCTCAAAAAAATTAATATCTGAAGTACGGGGACTGTAAAAGGTTCCTAATAAGTAAATTTCTCTATTAACCTTAATTTCTGTCCAGACAGATTCATTACAAAATATTTCAAGATCTATACGCCGAGAGTGCAAAATATTTGACGAGACATAAACCAGTATACCCCCTCCATGGCAAGTACGATCTTTTCTATATGGTGGGTCAAACTTATTAGAAAGTATTAAGGAGTCCATATTTATATTGACATCAAGATGTGTTTCACTAAAGCAGAGTATATCAAAATCCAAAAAAGTGTCTTGTATATATTCGATTTTATTTCTGATACTTCTAATGTTACTATGAATGATAGAAAGGGTGTTAATTCGTGAATCTGGTCCCGGGTTACGTTCAATATCACCAGCTTGTAATAAAAGTAAACCTAAAATCAATATGACATTTATATTAATTAGCCAATTATTGGGAATAGATGATAAAAAACGACATAACTCTGAAAGTATCTTCAACAACTCGATTATAGGACCAAGTAGAGAGTCGACTGGTAACTTAATTCTACAACTAGAGCGATATATGATGCCACCGCTGTGAAACAGACCAATGCAAATACGCCATTGTTGCAATCCGTTATCCATTCGGCATCATCATAAGATCTTCAGTCCACGTTAACTGCACCGAATCTGCATCACACCGGCACCATCTGCCCAGATCACCTGACAAGACTGGAAAGTAAGCAGTATATACAAAGAAAAGGTGGAGTGACAAAAACAAAAGAAACAAATTAATGAAAGCAAAAAACATATGAAAACACAAGACTAGTTGGTATGTAAATTTGGAGGCAAAGTTGTCGAAAAGCAAACAATGTAAAACAAGTCTCATTGGGAACGTAGTTTCGAAATACCACTGTAGCAGCGCTAATTCGGCGCCGTGACGTCGAATCAACACTGGTACAGGGACACGTCGACGCCACGCTTCCGATGAGATTATTCTATAGTATTTCTACAAGTATCTTCCACAGCACAAAACAAAATAGGGGTATATTTGTATTTAGTTGAAAAGATTCGAATTTTAACGGCTATTGCTAAAAAAAAAAAAAGTTGATACACTTAAGAGCAAAGGGGATGGGGATAGGAATTTATTCAATTATCATAAATGACAGCAGGTAACATGCGCAGAGAAAAAAAAAATACATCGGGGGGTGGGAGGGGGACACACTGGATCGTCACTAGGAGAGTGGGCGGGTGGATCGTCACTAGGTAGAGTAGGTGGCCACACTAAAGCGTCACTGTAATAAATAGCAAATTTCACCTCACAAATCGATCATAACATGCCAAGATAAATCGTCGATTAACAATGCACACATTTAAGTATAACATATCTCAATTAAATCAAAATCACCACCTCGTTTTATTGACTCAGACTGTGTGTAAACTAAAGAAAAACCATTACCCTTCAGCCAGTTGTACAGAGTATGTGTCACTCGCTTTGTGCTCGTGACACATCCTCTCCACAGCTGATCTCTCAAGAAGCTGAAATCATAGCTTTTTTCAGCCGGATCACGGGATAAGGTGCCCGCTCAATATGTGGGCAGCGAAGAGACAACAACCCTTTCAACTTTCACTGGGCAGTTTGACCATAGACATGGTGTCCACATAACCAGCCCAAGAATTCTTGAAATCGGCAAACAAAAACTTCATCAAGTACGTTGGCTGCATAAACAAGGCACCTTATCCCGCGAAACTACTGAGCAATTATCCGTGGCCGGTTTTACGATAAAGTGCACTAAGTATATAGCCAATAGAGCTATTGTATATGATCCAAACATCCAATAGCAATACACTACACCTGTTTCATTTGCATACGTAAACAGAATAGTATACGGTTATGTAGTGTAGCTACCAAGCAAAGTCGGAACTTAAAAGAAAAAAAAGGAAAACATTTCCGCGAACGAAAATAGAATCAACGTACTCAATGTGCTCAAACAACGGGGCGCCTAAAAACCATCAATTTTCCACTTGGGACAAGTGGAAAACTGATGGTTTAAGGCGTCCCAATACTTAAGCACATTAGGGCAAAAATTTTAGGTAGCTAATTTCCTACGGAGCCGCATGAGGCGAGTCACGTGACAAGACGAGCTGCGAAAATCCAGACCAGTTCGGTGTGGGTATTCGCTGCTTTCATCCCTTTTCTCGAATCTTCGTCCATAATGTGCAGCGCGAGGACTCAGAACAGCTAACACAAATCCTCTAGCTGAGACCATTAATCGTACCCAAACTTGGCCAAAGGCATCATCCCATGAGGCTCAAATAATCCACCACAACTCGAAATTCGAATACTCAGCCCTCTTCGTCAGCAATTACAACAAATAATCAGTTGCCTGACATTATCAGTCGTTCTTATAACACAAATCAATAAAAAATAGTTAACCTCGCAGGTAAATCAGTGTTTTCCAGATCTCGTCCAAATGGTATTTATGAACGATAACTCAAGCACGGCACGTGAAAAGGTGTCGAAGGACATGGGCAGACAGTGAAACCCAGATCAGCGTGCGCACACTGATCTGAGTTACCCTGCCCGCATGTCAAGTCCACAAATACCCAAAGGCCATAATGTGAGAGGAGAAAATACAGATCGGCCAGCGCAGATGCGCAAACCGAACCGCGCATTCACCTCCCACATATAGTTCAAGACACCGTTTCAAGCGACACTAGGGAATCGACGTATTCATATTCCTGCGAGACACAAAATTTTGTCTCAAAGCCTTGAATTGTACGAAAATAATCTGATGACTTCCTTTGTCAGATATTAAGGGGAATTAAGTTCTACACACAATTTTTTCAAGCCCAACCTTAGTAAAACGATACCTAGCAAATAAAATACAAACTGCCGCATGAGAAGACACCCAAGGGCGTGTGCGAAAAGCGAAGAACGAGATCAACGCGTAAGATTGGTCCCAGCTTTCATTGTTCGAACAAAATAGTCCTTGAGTCCTAAGAAATCCACCAATACACATGTGAAGGCTCGGATCACCCTGCACAAATGCGCAGGCTGATCCGAGCCTTCGTAGATCGCACATTACCCAGGCGCCGTCTCACGCGACGTTTTTGTTATATCAAAACAAGATGTTATATGCACGAAGTTCACATTGCCTGACATCGTCTCAGCCTTCTGCGAGTTCCATCATCTCTGTACTGAGCTTCTGTTCAGCTTCCGCTGCACTGTTCAAGATAAATGGTCTACTTTCGATAGACTTTTTAACCATCACCTTACCGTTCCTCGTCCAAAAACTGTCAATTTTGCGCGCCTTTTTAAGCGGGAGTAGTGTTTTAACTATTTCATGAAAAACTACTAGGGGGGAAAAGCTACTCTCTGACAGATACACCTGCATGCATGGTCTACGTACCTCCGTGCGGACAGCGAAGACTGATCAGACTGGGCGAATGCCCATGTTGATCCGAGTCTGCGCTGGGCGCACAACCACTGTGTTGGTTTTCTCGTGTAGCGGCCCATATGTTGTTTTACACGTGTGAACATTACCACAATTTTATTACATATTAAGAAGCGGAACATGAGAAGCTTTCTGTGGTTAGTTTGCTACTAGGTAAACTTTGCTGTATTATTTGAACCGTGGCGGTATATCTGGGGCCTGTTTCACAAAAATTAGCCGTACGATGAATCGTGCGATACTCGTACGTTTGGTCGTACGAGAATCGCACGATTCTCGCACGATCGTTTCATAAAAACCTCGTACGACAGATAGTACGATTCTCGTAGGATTTTAGTTATACGATGGATCGCAGACGTGATGTGTATTAGCTTTGACAGATGTGTATTGGGTTTTATAAATAAAAAATAGCCATCAGAGGAGATGGCAAATCCCCCGACCGAAGACCCCCATGGGCCTTGGTAAAAAGGGTGCACTTCATAACACATATTAGTAATATATTGTCGTTCTTTTATGCTTCTGATTGACATTAACTGTTAACAGATGCATGATTATCTAACACTCAGACTAAAACAGTATGCTTGACTGCTAAAAAGAGGTAATATCTCAAACAGCCACCATATACACAAATGTATAGCATACGATACATTCAACTTTCAATATGTGTGAATGTGTGAATAACTTCTAAAGTACAAGCCCTACAAATCTAATTTTGAGCTCTCTAGTAAGTGAATTTGGACAAAGAATCCAAATCTGGAAAAAAAATATTTTTTTTTTTGGGGGGGGGGGGGAGGGGGGGTGCAGGAGGGGTCACGGGAATGTGGAGGGGTAAGAGAGAGTTAGGAACACTGAAAAGATATCACAGCATGATCATCAATATTCTAAAAGGTACACGGTTATTCAAGTTCTGCAGCTGGCCAGGGTTATACATTATGGAGCAGAGACTCAAACAGCAGCTCAAACTACCAAAGGGAAATAATTCACTGAGTCTAAAAGCAAGAGTTATCATTCATGTATGAGACAAATTGTCATGACCTGTTCTGCATATCTGTGAAGTATATCATGAAAATATTTCAAAAGGTATTCAAGCTATGGAGCGGACACCTAAAATCATCAAAGGGAAATAACTCCAAAACTAAGAAAGCAAGAGTTGTTATTCTTATTCGCGACACATCATCATGACCTGTTCTACATATCTGTGAAGTATCATGAAAATATTCCAAAAGGTATTCAAGTTATAGAGCGGACACGAAATCAGACCTAAAACCATCAAGGGGAAATAACTCAAAAAGTAAGAAAGCAGGAGTTGTCATTCTTGTTTGCGACACATCGTCATGATCTGTTCTACATATCTGTGAAGTATCATGAAAATATTCCAAAAGGTATTCAAGTTATAGAGCGGACAGGAAATCATACCTAAAACCATCAAGGGGAAATAACTCAAAAAGTAAGAAAGCAAGAGTTGTCATTCTTTTTCGCGACACACCGTCATGACCTGTTCTACATATCTGTGAAGTATCATGAGAATATTTCAAAGGGTATTCTAGTTATAGAGCGGACACGAATCTGCCAAAAAATCACACCTAAAACTATCAAGGGGAAATAACTCAAAAAGTAAGAAAGCAAGAGTTGTCATTCTTTTTCGCGACACATCGTCATGACCTGTTCTACATTTCTGTGAAGTATCATGCGACACATCGTCATGATCTGTTCTACATATCTGTGAAGTATCATGAAAATATTCCAAAAGGTATTCAAGTTATAGAGCGGACAGGAAATCATACCTAAAACCATCAAGGGGAAATAACTCAAAAAGTAAGAAAGCAAGAGTTGTCATTCTTTTTCGCGACACACCGTCATGACCTGTTCTACATATCTGTGAAGTATCATGAGAATATTCCAAAGGGTATTCTAGTTATAGAGCGGACACGAATCTGCCAAAAAATCACACCTAAAACTATCAAGGGGAAATAACTCAAAAAGTAAGAAAGCAAGAGTTGTCATTCTTTTTCGCGACACATCGTCATGACCTGTTCTACATTTCTGTGAAGTATCATGAAAATATTCCAAAGGGTATTCAAGTTACAGAGCGGACACGAATCTGCCAAAAAATCACCAAAGGGGAGATAATTCAAAAAGTACAATAGGAAGAGTTACCATTCTTGTACGCGACACATCGTCATGACCTGTTCTACATAACTGTGAAGTATCATGAAAATATTCCAAAGGGTATTCAAGATATAGAGCGGACAAGAAAGTGTTTACGGACGGACGGACGGACAGACGGACGGACGGACGGACGCCAGGCTCATCGCTATATCCCCCGAACCTTACGGTCGGGGGATAAAAAGGTGCGATTTGTAATACAACGCAATCATGTCAAAGAAAAAGGTCAACAGGACCTCAAATGAGGTTAAAGCCCTTCTCACTGAAGTAAGGAAGATGGATGGATGGCTTGCGATTTACGTTTCAGTTTCAACCGTATTTCAGTCGTATCAGGACGGTGGAAGGGTGATAATGAAAGGTTATGTGGAATGGAACCCTGTTTACGATTGAAACGCCTCCGGAAACGACCACAGGATCGCTTGATCAGCAGGCCAGCGCTTAAACCACTGAGCTACCGGTGGCTTCTAAGTAAACATGGACGACTCCTAACCAAAGACACGAAGGATCGCACCTGGGAAGTTTTCAGCCCAAGGTTTAAAGTTTTTTATCCTTAGTTGCAGATCTTCAGAACCAATATATGAAAACAAAATTCCTATATAAATTCATTTTCAGGCCTCATACTTTTCAGGCTTCTGCGGGATTTCAGGCTTTCATCTCTTGAATTTTACTTGATTTCAGGCTTTGATTTTTACGTTTTCAGTGTTTTTCTGCTTAAAAAGGGCTATTTTAGGCTGCGAAAGCAGGCATTTCAGGCTTTGAAAAGCTTTGTCAGTATGAGGCCTGATTTTACAAAAATGGGGATTGGAGATCAAAACCTAGGACTGAAACTCTAAAAACTAGGCTGAAACTCAGGGTTTTGAAATTCATTGTGCATTGGCTTGCCATGCCCTTCCTCGATTTTCGAAATACTGTTTTCAGATAGAAGTTCCGAGGAATTAAACTCGGGTCTTTTTATTTTGCCAAATGCTATTTTTGATTGTATCAGCTCTTTCAGACTTGCACTGCAGAACCTTGTGGTCAGCGCAATAATTCGCTTGTATAGTATAGCAAGCCAAATTTCGCATTCTCAATTTTAGGTGTTAAGTTTTCAACCCTTTGTTTTAACTTCAAAACTAACTTTTGAAAATTGAAATTTTCTATAATCGTTTTTACAAATCCGGGTATTGAAGTCAGATTTGAAACCTACGACTGAACTGAAACCTAGGTTTGAAGCTCAACTTAGGGTAAAATTTCTTAAACCTAGTTTAAAGATTTATTGTGCATTTGGCGTGCCATACCGTTGAACACAAACATGCAGTCTCCTCAGATCAGAGATCACCTAATTAGGGGTTCAAACAGTCCTAAAACCTCCCATTTTCTTGTAAGATAATTTTTCTCTATTAGAACAAATGCTGTCGCCATGATTTTGAGAATAGTCTCTAATACATTGCAGGTAAATTATCCCGCAAGAATCGCACGATAATCGTACAGGAAAAACTTCACTCAAAATCACCCTTAGGTGATTTATCATAAATTTGGAATTTTGTTAATTGGCTGATTTGCTCAAAACTTGGTATATGCTTTTCAGAAAGACAGTAGATAAATGTAATCTATTCAAAAGTTAAGTATGAGTATGTTGTGCGATGAAAGAGGAGAAAAAGTGAAATTTACGACTGCCCTTTAGGTATCGTAGATTTGATCGTAAATTGAGTTCTACGAGGACAATAGTGAAACCGAGATTTTTTTCATGAAAGCGATTTTTGGTCGTAAGATTCTCGTACGATCATCTTACGACGAATTTCAATCGTACGATTCGTTGTGAAATAGGCCCCTGGTCATGACGTGAACATGGGTTTTCACTTTATTATTTGACCATGGCATATCTCAATTGTCATATAAAATGCTATTTTCTTAAGCATTGCATCTATAGACGGCGCCGTTTTACTATTTACGAGGAATTCTCTAGTCCCATCACTTTAACCGGTGACACGAATTTCAACTCCGTACATTTTGGCCTAGCTATAGCCTCACCGTCCAAGATATGCCTTAGCAATGTTTGCCTTTTATCCTTTCTGAGGCATTTGACTTTTTTTTTTTTTGGGGGGGGGGGGGAATTTCCACTATACATAACTAGAAAACATCCAAACTAAGCAAAACTTACCCTGCTGTTAGATAACGTCCAGCTTTTCAAACTTTTCAATCGAAAGTAACGGTACTTGGGTCGGTCACTCACACGAAACTTGTCACATTTACTAACTTGTAACAGACACACCGTTTGCACGAGACATGAGATTACCATAATGATTATTGAATTCTTGTCTATTTTATATGTGGTACAGACTGCACTTAGTTTAATCTAAAACAATAAAAGCAAACATACATTTTTGTGTGGTTTTCTGATGTCATCTAGGAAACTCCGTCGAAAAAACGGCCGTGCTTCTACCTCACCTTTACGTTTTGGGCGTAAAGATTGTACTGCGTGATATAGTTGAATTTGCAAACACTAGATGTAGATGAATGAGTCGCCTTATATGGATCTGCACTATTTTTCCTCTAGTCTTGAATTCTCCATATAATATAGCTTGGGCGAAACCTTTTTCGGATTTTGCAGACGTAAATTTTATCGTCTGTTTTTTGGCGCTTTAAGGGGCACTACTTTAAACGACAATAAAACGCTCAAAGAAAAAAGATATATTTTTCAATGTGATGTCTTGAATTAAAATTACTAATTATTTAATTTGTAATTGATATGTCATTATGTCTAGCACATAGGCAAAATGAGCAGAATCAGACAAGACCGCAAAACGCGGCGTCTGGTCAGGTTCTTCATTTTTGCATAAGACAAACGAATATTTTTTCTAAAAAAAATGATAAAAATAAACTAAAATTGTTACTCAGGCATTTGATAACGATAGAAGAAGTAGCTAGGCATAAATGAGCCACGACACGAGAGAACCAATGAACTTTGTAAAGTGTCTATGTATGATAATTACTAAGATAAAGTGTCGCGTCATATTATACATAACAGTAATGACACGACATATAATTGGCATATATTGACTCTCTCTCAATTTAGTTAACATCAGTTACCAAGTTCGCCCATTTGAGCCGCGACACGAGAAAACCAACAAAATGGCTGTGCGCCCAGCACAGACTCAGATCAGCCTGGGCATCCGCCCTGTCTGTTCAGACTCTTCGTTTAAGCGCTTTAAGGGTAGCTAAGGGTCTAAGCTACCTCCATGCACACAGCGAAGACTCTGATTAGACTGGGCGGATGCCCAGGCTGATCTGAGTCTGCGCTGGGCGCACAACCATTTTGTTGGTTTTCTCGTGTCGCGGCTCAAATGGGCGAACTTGGTAACTGTCGCACTACATTTGGTATGGATACGTTTATATTGAGAGAGGCCCATGTAAAACGAGAGATATAAAGAAAATACCAATCGGAACCGTGACCGCTCGGCCAATTCCGTGATTCACGGAATTGGCCGAACGATGCTCCGATTGAATAAAATCGCGGGTTCCATTCCGGCCAAGGTCCTGATTCTTTTCTATTTTCTGAAGTCATTCATCATCATCCTTTTTACCAATTAACCGTCTGGCCTGATCTGACTGAAATACTGTTGAAAGGATCGTACTTTCCAACTCAATTTGTATCATACACTCATGTAGACGGAAGGACAAAGCTTATCCAATTTCTTAATGCCATGTTTTTCTAATAGATTTGATCAATGGACATGATGCAGTATAAATTATTCATATGCTGAACAACATCGCGTAAAAAAATCAACTGCTCTGCGTAACTCATTAGTGGTCTACTAACACGCTGGGGGTTTACGGGGCATGGCACTACGATATCATCTGGTATAGACGAAGGACGTTAGTGCTGGGTAACTGCGCTTTACGACATAAACGATATAGCTGATTTTCTTTTTGGTTCGAGATTATTTTCTTTTGAAACGTAAGCTATTTACCGGTTTTAGCACGTGATCGTGACATACGTTGTTCGAACCGCGACACGACAAAACCAACAAAGTGGCATGTGTGCCCAGCAAAAACTCAGATCAGACTGGACAGTCTGATCAGAGTCTTTGCTGTGCGCGTAAAGTGTACGTAAGGGTCTAAGCTACCTCCATGCCGACAGCGAAGACTCTAATCAGACTGAGCAGTTGCCCACACTGATCTGAGTCTGCGCTGGGTGCACAGCCACTTTGTTGGTTTTTAGCTCACCTGAGCCAGCGGCTCCGGAGGAGCTTATAAGATGGTAAGGCTCCGTCGTCGTCCGTCGTAAGTCGTCCGTCCACAATTTCAAACGACTTCTCCTCTGAACCGCTAGGCCGATTGTAACCAAATTTGTAGCCTCCAGGGGACTTAGGAACGAAAAGTTGTTCAAACGGTCCTGGTCATATGACCAACATTGCCGCCACGCCCATATATGGTAAAAACCTTTAAAAATCTTCTTCTCCAGAACCGATGGCCTTGAAACTTGGTATGTAGCATTGGGTACGCGAGTACTACCAAGATTGTTCAAATTATGACCTTGGGTTGACCTTGACCTTTTTTACGGTGAGGTCAAATTTGCTTTCTGTAGCTTTTATATGGGAAAATGCTAGAACATAAGATTTCTTGGAAACTGTTGAAGATTTTGACCTGAAAATTGGTATCTACACTCATCTTAATGAGTACATGAACATTTATGCGTAAAAGAGGTCAAGTTCATTCTTTGACCTTTGACCCTGGTCTCTCATATTTTGACAATTTTACACATCTCCTCAAAATCCACTGGGCCAAATGTCCTCAAATTTCATGTAGAGCTTCTAGGGGGGGGGGGGGGGGGGGGGACGAATATTTGTTCAAACGGTCCTTGTCACAAGACCAACATGGCCGCCACGCCCATATATGGTAAAAACCTTTAAAAATCTTCTCCAGAACCAATTGGCCGTTGGCCTTGAAACTTGGTATGTAGCATCAGGTACTTGAGTACTACCAAGATTGTTCAAATTATGACCTTGGTTGACCTTGACTTTTTTACCGTATGGTCAAATTTGCTTTTTGTAGCTTTTATATGGGAAATGCTAGAACATAAGATTTCTTGGAAACTGTTGAAGATTTTGACCTGAAAATTGGTATCTACACTCATCTTAATAAGTACATGAACATTATTATGTACAAGAGGTCAAGTTCATTCTTTGACCTTTGACCCTGGTCTCTCAGATTGTGACAATTTCACATATCTCCACAAAAGCCACTGGGCCAATTGTAACCAAATTTCATATAGAACCTCTAGAGGCTGAGGGAACAAAAATGTGTTCAAATGGTCTGGGTCACATGACCAACATGGCAGCCATGCCCATATATGGCAAAAACCTTTACAAATCTTCTTCTCCAGAATCAATAGGTGGATGGCCTTGAAACTTGGTATGTAGCATCAGGTACTTGAGTACTATCAATATTGTTCAAATGATGACCTTGGGCTGACCTTGACCTTTTTTAAGGCAAGGTCGAGTATGGGAAAATGCTAGAACATAAGATTTCATGGCAAGTTTTTGACCTGAAAATTGGCACAATACAATATATACAATTGTCTTAATTAGTACATGGAAGATTTGCGGGTACAAAAGGTCAAGGTCATTCTTTGACCTCTGACCCATGTCTGACATATTTTAACAATTTCAGATGTCTCCTCAAAAGCCTTTGGGCTAATTGTACATGTAGCCAAATTTCATACACAACCTCCAGGGGCTGAGAGAGCGGAAATTTATTCAAGTAGTCTAGGTCACATGACCTGCATGGCCACCATATTCAGGTGAGCGATTCAGGGCCTCATGGCCCTCTTTTTTCGTGTCGCGGCTCAATTTTGCCTTTCCTTCAATACCGTAATTGTTGTATCTGTCCGTATGTCAGTCAGTCTGTTCGTTCGTCTGTCCAGTAAGTATGTAATTTTCTTGCATGTTAAATTCACTTTAAATTACCATCAGGCAGGAACAAAATTGTAGTACTAAGCTTGGTGAGGATTTGACTTCTATCGTTTGCTTTTCTTGTCTGTCCGTTCGTTCATTCTTTTGTGCGTCCGTGGGTTTTCCTGTCTTTGAGTCTTTCTGTTATTTTTGTTTTTGGGTCTTTCTGTTATTTTGTCTGTCTGATCGTATGTATGTGTCTGTATGTCAGATTTTGTTTGCACAGCAGCAGCAATGTGAAAAAGATGTAATGTTGCTACTGTTTAAATTTACGAAATAGTATCAATATCGCGGCTGTAGGGTCTAGAAATATTCAGGATTTAGATACCTACTTTGAGTTGAATCGGGTGACATTTCTTATAAGAAAGTGTCTCATTCATGGGATGATTAATAAATATAATGTTGAACATAGTTAATATTACTATAACGTAATGCCTTTTGCATACCAAGCAGTTTTTTAATGGCTCAGTGGGTCGAGTGTGGGCATGTTTACCGTTTACGCGCTGCATACTGAGACGCTTTATCCATTGTTAATATACTAGGGGCCCAAAATGAAAATAGTTGAATATGCATGCAAACAGCGTAGATCCAGACGAGGCGGCACATAATAAGGTCAAGACTGTTTGTCCTCTAGGTTGAATTCTCAATACCGGCATGATGTAACTTGAGCGAGAGATTTTTTCAAATTTATTTATTTTATTTTATATATTTTTTTAATTTTGCAGACATATATTTTGTCTTCTGCTGTTTGCTCTTTAAAGGGTTAAAGATTACCAAATGAGATGAGAGCCCTTACAAAAGGGGGTCTGCTCTTAAGGAAAATAGTTTTACTCCTCTTGAAGCAAATTCTTTTCTTTAAGACACGACCCCCATAAAGAGGGGAGTAATAATGAAAATGGCAGAGTTGCTTCCCCTGAAAGTGTACCATATTGGTCAAATGAGAAGTAAACAAATTACAGTTTTTTGCTCTAAGCAACTGAAAAACGAAAACATCAAATTACATTAAATACATGTGCAGTGTAGTTTTAGGAATTCATATTTCACTACATAAAAGTTTGTTTGAGAAGCCTCATTAATATTGATAAGTACGTCTTTAATCATGTCATAGCTGAACATTTTTCTTAAACTGCAAAAAATTCAAATCTTACTCATATTTGTAGCACTATTAAGCAGTTAAATCTTAAGTTTAAAAAAATTGTTTTGAATTTATTTAAATTTCAGTTTACATGTTTGAATTAGTTTACTGGATGCAGTAGTTATGAACAATTGGACTGCGACACGAGAAACCCAACAAAGTGGCTGTGCACCCAGTCTGATCAGAGTCTTCGCTGTCCACATGAAGCTAGCTTAGACCCTCAGCTACCCTTTAAGCGCAGAGAAAAGACTAATTAGACTGGGGGCTGCCCAGATGGATCTGAGTCTTTGCTGGGCGCACATGCCACTTTGTTGGTTTTCTGGTGTCGCAACTCAAATCATTATTCAAGAGGTTTCTTACAGTGATTGTTGTACATAGCAATTTGAGAAACCATTGTAAAATTAGTTTTAAACATTTTGAAACATTATTTAATTTTTAAATTAAACTTTAAATGGTGGATGCTCATTTCTAAAACATCCCCCAACTTGTCAATACATAATAATAATGTAATCACAATTAACTCTCAGCTTTTGAAGTTTGGTTATATGACTTTGATTTGCAAAATCTAAAAGCATCTATGATGAGTGCATTATGGTTGAAAATCTATTAAAAATAAAAAATATAACGCATGTATGGAAAAAGATCTATGTGCTAAATAAACTTGAGCCGCGACGTGACAAAACCAACAATGTGGTCGTGCGCCCAGCGCAGACTCAGATCAGCCTGGGCATCCGCCCAGTCTGATCAGAGTCTTCGCTGTCCGCATGGAGGTAGCTTAGCCCCTTAGCTACACTTTAAGGTCTTAACGAAGAGTCTGGTCAAACTGGGCGGATGCCCAGGCTGATTTGAGTCTGCGCTGGGCGCACAACCACATTGTTGGTTTTGTCGTGTCGTGGCTCACTTAAGTTTTGAATGGACAGAAATTTTTGATGCGGGTTTCAGCGCTTTGATTCTTTTATGTCCTCTATCACTGCAGCAATAATCCGTAATTTCATAAATTTCTTCTCATTTTACCCACAGGTAGTGGTTTGTTTGGTTGGTTGGCTGATTTGATGCTTAACGTCCATGGTAAACAACTAAGGTCATGTCGGGACGGTCAGTTAACCTAACCACACTATTTCTGGGCAGGCTTAGACCTCCTAAGCGGTTAACCAGTACTAAGTGCACATACTTTCGCCAGTAACTGACAACTACCCTTCTTGAATCAGCGGAAGGAGAAACGAAAGTATGTGGCCAGACCGGGATTCGAACCCAGGACCTCTGACTTACGAGCCAGGTGCCCTACCGATTGCGCTACCCGGCCCGGCGCTAGTGGTTTGGTACCTGTGACCCTATGTGGGGGAAATGAAAAAAAATCACTATGTACCATACCCCCCCCCCCCACACACACACACACACACACCACATAGGGTCACAGGCACCAAACCACTACCTGTGATTTTACCTTCTACTGGTTGTATACTGTAAACAGAGGCCCTGCATGGTAGTTAAGTGGGTTAAGGGCTGGTCTGCTATGCTAGCAGTCATGGTTCAATTCTGGCTGAAGATGTAAATCTTTCTACCATAAACAGGGTTCCAATGCACAAACCTTTCCTTGTCACCCTCCCGTTGTCCTGAAATGTCAGAAAAACATAGTGCACTTGCAGACCAGAACATAAAGTAAACTGCGTTCTGCTTCCACAACTGAAACGATTTTCTCAGACGTTCTCAAACTAACCCAAGGTGAATATATACACTACAGGGGGAGGCAATACACGGCAAGAAAAAATTGCCTCGCCTTTCAATTGTGACTTGTCTTTAAGAAAAGAATTTGCTCCCTTAAGTAGTAAATTTTTTGTTCATGAGTAGCCACCATTTTCGAAGAGCTGTTAACCCTTCGAAAATGACGGCTACTCATGAATGCATGCATATGAAAAAGTCAGGGAAGCTAAAAGGATGTCAAAAAAATGTTTATACTTATAAGAGCCGCGACGTGACAAAACCAACAATGTGGTCGTGCGTCCAGCGCAGACTCAGATCAGCCTGGGCATCCGCCCAGTCTGATCAGAGTCTTCGCTTTCCGCATGAAGGTAGCTTAGTCCCTCAGCTACCCTTTAAGCGCCTAGCAAAGAGTCTGATCAGACCAGGTGAATGCCCAGGCTGATCTGAGTCTGCGCTGGGCGCACAACCACATTGTTGGTTTTCTCGTGTCGCGGCTCATAAAATAGCAAAATAAAACAAAACAAAACATGGCAGTACATCCAGTTGCCTTGATTCATTGATGAATTTCTCTTATTAATTTCTCTTTCAGCTTAGTCGTTGTTCCAATAGCCTTGAAACTTGGTGTCTCAAACAGAAAGAAACCATTGCCAAAGCCAAACACAGTTTTAGAAGCCTCCTTTAAAAAGAATCAAAATCCAGACCATAAAACGATACTGGTCAGTATTATTAATACCTGCGTTTTGAGGCAGTTTTAAGTTTTAAGTCAGACTAATTCCAGTGTCCATCAGAAGCATTGTGAAACAGCGTTTCCTTTGAAACTATAAACTTTGCTCTTTAATGTAATCAAATTTCATTTGTAGCATCTATAGGATTTGGGAAGAATAAGAACTGTTTTGTGGCCATTTTGGTTGCTAATGGCACTTAATGGACGCCATTGACTTGAAATGGGAACATTTAAGAATTGCTCTTACTGCCTAAGCGGTCTCTTTATAAAAGCAGTTCTTTTACAGAAATATTTTTTTTTATTTAGCCATCCATTTAGTCTTCCATTAGGCACTTGGTTTTTTGTGCCAACTGCTTGTCATTGGCTTGGTTGCCAAAGCAACCAAAATGCTGAAAAATAGCAAAATATTCAAAAAATGCACTTCTCAGTGGCCTAAAGGCTGGAAAATCTGAAACTGCAGAAATGTTCTCAGCATAAACTATGATCAGACTAGTTTCATGCCAGTGGGTTTAATAGTTTGGTTGTTATGGCTATTGGTTGATATGGCAACTTGAAAATTACTATTGACATTCTGTGGGAAAATGAAAAATCGACTCTAACTGCCTATAAACATTGCAGATATTATGACAGATCTTTTAGAGATATGTGTCTCAGTTAGCTCTGCATCAGACATATTTATGGTTTTTGTGTCATTTGCTATATTTGCTTTGTTGCCATAGCAACCGGAAATCCAAAAATTTGATAAATATTCAACAACCAACTCTCCGACAGTCATAAGACTGGAAAAGCTGTTATTTCACAAACTGTTCATAGAATAAGCCTAGCTTTTTAGAATGATTGTGTTTGGTGGCAATTGGATTATTACGTGGGTTGCTATGGCAACTTAACTGTTAAAAGGAACTGTCTAAGGGGAAACAGAAAATTTGCTTAAACTGCCTAAGCATTGCATATCTGTACCTGTTATGACAAATTCTTTACAGAAATGTCATCAGAAATATGATTATTTTGACAACTTCTGAATATTTGTATGGTTGCCATATAAGCAACAGGAGTTTCAAAAATGAGAAAAAAATGCATAGCATATTCTATTTTTCTGCTATAGGTTTTGAGCAAACAGACAGATTTAACTGAGAGAGCTGTTCAAATATGGTTTAGAAAAAGAAAATTAAAAGATGTTCCAACAGCTTTACAAAAATTCCGAGAATCTAGGTAAGTTCAAATTCTGCAATTTAGCTAACCTGGCCCAGAGGTTTTAAAATTTGAGTACATTCTCAATTTCAAAATAAAGCACACTGATTTGCTGCTTCTGAGCACATGCTCGGAAGCAAACAATCAGTGTGCTTTATTTTGAGATAGAGATTATTCTCAAGTTTTATAACCTCGAACCCAGAGCTCATGGTGAGCTATTGTAGTCATCAATAAGTGTCGATCTGTAGATCCTCATGATTGACTTAAAGATTTACGCCCTTGTTTATGATTTCAAAAAGTTTCCATGAACTATTTTCACAGTAACTTTGAAATGGCCCATTTAAACATCTTAAGAGCATTTTTGTGAAAAGGAATTTGAAACCAAGAAATAAAATAAAGTTTATAAAAACGCGGTCCGCGGTCGAAATCGCCTTATTGGATAGAATTAATTTGCTCTGACGTCACTAGCACGTGCATGAATCAGAACAATACCTAGGTATCGTCATATGACCGTAAGGCATGGTATTGACTTCTCTACTGGCTGACAGGAGTGTGTATTTACATTTTCAATTTCGATACTCAATTTTAAATAAAAAAATTCATTAAACTGAAGCAATTTTTCTGAATTTTCATAATGTATTTAGATTAGTATACGAAATTAGTAAAATTGTTTATTTTGGAAATGTGAAAAAAATTAGGGAGTACACTTTTAACATGTTTAAGCTGTGAACATGATTGAGGTAACATTTTTATAACAATCATAAGGAATTACACAGTATGTAAATACTACAAGATCTTGGACAAGACTTATATCAGCCAAAGCAGACTATTGAAATGAGAGTTACTGACTCTTACCTGGTGAACAATTCAGTATATTTTTCAGATCAACATGGCCAGTTTGACTGATAATATTGGGCATCTCATTATGCAAAGTAGCTAAAATCAAAAGTGTAGACTTGTAGAACCTTTGGTGCCTTAATATACTTACAAAACCAACTTATGTGAATATGTCTAGCAGTGCAGGACAATTCATTGAAAATCACAAACATGGAAAGTTAGACAAAAATTCCGAGTGCCAAATTCTCAGATTTATTCCATGAAATGCATATCCTAGAAGAACATTGGGAACCACAATCATTTATGTTAGGGTTAGGGTCTGGATATTGGATTGTTTTCAATGTTTTTGATTTTCGATGAAATTTCGTAGACCTTCTGTTCAGTAAATAGCTATGCCTTCATATCTTCCTATATTTATAAAGGTTAATTGGGGTATGTGGTGTATGAAATCAGCAAAGGAACAGATGAGCGCGCTGGTCTTTGCATTGGCTGTTTTCATATCTGACAAGCCCCCTTTCCTCTAAGCTGCAATTCATATGAGCCACGACCCGACAAAACCAACAAAGTGGTTGTGCGCCAAGCGCAGACTCAGATCAGCCTGGGCATCTGCCCAGTCTGATCAGAGTCTTCACTGTCAGCATGAAGGTAGCTTAAACCCTTAGCTACCCTTTAAGCGCTTAGCGAAGAGTCTGATCAAACAGGGCGGATGCCCAGGCTGATCTGAGTCTACGCTGGGCGCACAACCACATTGTTGGTTTAGTCGTGTCGCGGCTCATGTATTCTAAAGCAGTCTCATTTTCTTTTTCAGTTGGCAGCTAATCTTCTATTCCACATTCTTTATCTATGGAATACTTGTTCTTTGGGATGTAAGTATTCAGCCATATCTGGCATTAGTTATCAGCATTTCAATACACTACCGTAATGACTCTAAAATTTCAGACATCCGAAAGTCAGACAATCATTGTTCGAAAATTCTTAGAAAGTGGATTTTACTCATGTTAATGCATCCAAATGATGCTTAGTGAATGGCAAAGGTTGTAGACTCTGATCAAACTGCTCCTTTAGGAGCAGTTTGATCTGCGTCTACAATGTTTGCGCAGACCTGTCTGTCCAAATATTTGGGGTCATTACTATAGTCAACAGGTTTTTAAACTGGCGATACACATTCTAATTCCCTCATGAAAATTTCATGTCTGAATCATGATTGAATCATGGTCTTAATTTTTTGTCTGAATTTTTTTTCTGAATATATGCTGAATAAAGTTTGAATTAGTCTGAATATGTATGTTGTTGTTTCTTCTGAATCTTTGATGAATTTCTGACTTTTAAAGACAGTTTCAGACAAGTTCAGCTACTTTTAGTATAGATTCATTAAGAATTCAGACATATTCAGACATTTTGAGCTATGATTCAGAATTTTCCAGGATTAATTCAAAAACAAATGGAGAAATTTTCAGACAGCTTCAGACTGTTTTCAGACATGCATTTCAGAAAGTTTCAGACATTTTCAGCTGTTTTCAGACTTGCTTTTCAGAAAGTTTCAGACATTTTCAGCTGCAGTTCAGATATTTTCAGTAGTGATCAAAGATGATGCAGAAATATTCAGCCAGCAATCAGAATTATTCACAAGTTTTCAGCCAGAAATCAGAAATATTCAGTATCAATTCTGGAATATTCAGCTGTAATTCAGTCATACTCAGCTTTCTGTGTTTTAGGGTTGAATAATAGGTCAGTTGACAGGGATTGTCTATACTTTTGAGCTCATCTTTTGGGCATTTGACTCAGGTGAGCTAAGAATCTAAGCTCATGTGTTGTGCTATAAGCCACTTAAATGGCACCATTATATTGCACCTTCTTAGTGAGTTGAAGAAAATAAAACGAGCACTTTAATAATGTCTGAAATTCAATCAGACGTTCAAAATTGAATTCATTCAAAATCAAAATACATAAAGGGTCTTACACAATTAAGTAGTCATTTCATATGAAATTTATGAAAGTAGCCTTTGGCAAGTTTCATAAATTTCATATGAAATGACCACAAGTGTAATATTCTGCTGGTGGTAATTAAACCAGTGCTATAATTAGGTGCAAATGAATGAACGACTGACCTACTGGAAATTCTGTTATGTCTATGAAAATTATTTCCTTGGAAAGAAACTGCATGATGTATAGCAGGCACTGGTACAATAAAATTCATGATACCCTAAAAAAAAAGTGAAGGCTTAGGTATGGTTTTGAAAGGTCTAAACTTTGCAGAAAGTTTCAGACATATTCAGAATGTCTGAATTCAGACAAGATTCAGACAGACTGAATTCTTTTGAATAGATTCAGACAGATTTCAGAGCAATTCAGTCTGTTTTCAGAAATCAGTAAATTTGGATTCAGAACGATTCCGGCATCAAAATGTGAACTCAGGCAGATTTACAGAGTATTCAGAAAACTTCAGAAAGTGTCAGCAAATATTCAGAAAATATTGTCCATGAGGGAAGGGAGCAACATTTTAAAATTTAAAATTGCAAAATCAAAGATGCATTCAACCATAAAAATTCTAAAAATATGGATACTTAAAATAGTTACAGTTAGTATCCTTAAAATGGAACAGTTTGGTTTTATAATTAACGGAATAATGCATCCAAAAGATGCTAATTGAATGGCAAACAGTACAAACCCAGATCAGACAGCTCCTTTAGGAGTTGTCTGATCTGGGTTTGCACTGTTTGCCTAGACTGAGTATCTATCCCAATACTTAGAACTTTTATGGTAACAATTTTCTTTATTTTTTGTAGAAACCTTATACATGGAAGACAAGGCTTTGCTGGGAAAACTGGCCACATCAGGTATTAATTCAGTTTATTATCCTTTATTTTCTTGTATTAGGATAAGAATCTTTCATAGCTTTGAGTGTGGATCAATTGAAAGAACTTCCAGTGGGTAACTGGTTGTTGGTCTGCCCAAATAATTCTCCTGGTATAAGCATTTTCTTTCCTAAATGAAATACCCATAAATCTTTCCCGCGTTTCGTTAGTAAAGCGGGAAAGAATTGTCTTTTAGATACGGGTATTTCAATTCTGACTAATCAAATCGTTTGATTATTGCACGTGACTGGCCGTCCTGAGTAAGAAAATCAGTTCTAGCGAGCCTACCGAACTGACAACATCAATTTTCTACATAAATAATTTCATTGAAATGTTTAAGATTACCAGTCTTCTTTTGACTTAGTAGTGACTGTAGTTGTTTAGATGAAAAATAGTCACATCAAATGTGTAACTTTAGCCATTATAACATTGTTCTTTGTGTATAAATTTTAGTTATTAGCACGACATAGTTGTATTCAGGTAAGGTCCGATACCTGCCCCTAAGATAAGTGGTGCGTTGTTAGACGTCGGACACAGGTTTCCTCCACAGGGGGGTTTTCCTGGGCGATTGCTCACTATCAATGAGGGGGACAAAGTTTAGTGCTTCAGGTTTTCAGCAAGCTTACATGTTCGTACTACTCGTATCTCAGTTGTCCACGTCCACCTAGCAATAAATGCTCGCTGTCGGCAAAATGTTATTTTGTATGGAAGCGTCCTAGTGACAGGTTAAAAAAATATTTATCTAATACGTAGGAGATAGGAAGTCCTACGTAGGACTTAGTAACTCCTACGTAGGACTTAGTAAGTCCTACGTAGGACTTAGTAAGTCCTACGTAGGAGATGATATAACAGAAAGAAAGATTCATAAGAAAGCCAGAAACTGCTATAGTATGTACTCAGCTGGCATATTACGTTTAAAATACGTCGCATAAACATGTTTGCAACATAATCACTTTGCATAGACGTCGATATGACGTTGTTTGAACGTTGTTTGTCACATCCAGATCTGGCATAGATCTTAGATAGATTTGTAGCTTGTCTTGACTCACCTGCTTTCGGAGAGTTAGTGTAAATGTAAATGTTGTAGTCCTTTGACAAAATGTTGTAGTTCGTGAACTTGTGTCAATTTTTCCGTGTGTGTGTGTGTGTGTGTGTGTGTGTGTGTGTGTGTGTGTGTGTGTGTGTGTGTGTGTGTGTGTGTACTTCTTTTCCCTATTAGTTTTTAGGGCAGAATGTGGGGTTTGATTGTATTAATTCCTGATCATTGCCTATATTTTTTCTTTTTCTTTACTATAATTTATCTGCTTCAAAAGCTGTGTGGCCAGTCTTTAACAACGTCATAATAACGTTAATTGAGCTGCGACACGAGAAAACCAACACAGCGGTTGTGCAAACAGCGCAGAATCAGATTCGCCTAGATATCAACCCAGTCTGAACAGAACTTTCTCTAAGCGCATGAAGGGTAGCTAAGGGTCTAAGCTATCTCCATGCAGACAGCGAAGACTCTAATCAGTCTGAGCGGATGCCCAGGCTGATCCGAGTCTGCATTGGGCGTACAACCACTTTGTTGGTTTTCTTGTGTCGCGGCTCAATTGTTTTTATGATTTGTATGATAGATCTCAGACAGGACAAGAAATATTCGTTCAGAGGGCTGCATAATCCGCGAAACAAATATTTATTTTTCACAATATATAACAATAATAAGCTGTTTGTATTGATACAAATCTGGATAAATTTACGCTGTTACATGACAGCGATTTGATTAAGTATTTCTTAATCTATTCATCATGCATCGGTAATCTCGCTATTTAGAAGATGCTTTATGATGATTAGAGAAAGTAGCTTTTTTTCTCCATTGATAGACAAGAAGACTGTTGCCATATGTAACAATGTAATTGTGACTTAATCTTATCAGATACTTGAAAGCGTTATCCAAAAGATAATTAAATGTTCATTTGAATGGAGATAACCACAATACAGTTTTCCCGTAATTGAGATGCAGATTAATAAATAATACGTTTCGAATTTATGAATTTTGTTATATAAATAACATTATTTGAATCAGGCAGTAATTTGAGCACAGATACACATAAAATACAAGTTAAATATCTCTTACGTATGAAACAGCTAAGTCCTACGTAGGAATAAGTAAGTCCTACGTAGGAGTTACTAAGTCCTACGTAGGACCTATTAACTCCTACGTAGGAGTTAGTAACTCCTACGTAGGAGTTACTAAGTCCTACGTAGGAGTTACTAAGTCCTACGTAGGACTTTTTAACTCCTACGTATGAGTTAGTAAGTCCTACGTAGGAGTTACTAAGTCCTACGTAGGTCTTAGTAACTCCTACGTAGGACTTACTAACTCCTACGTAGGACTTATTAACTCCTACGTAGGAGTTACTAAGTCCTACGTAGGAGTTACTAAGTCCTACGTAGGACGTTTTAACTCCTACGTAGGAGTTAGTAAGTCCTACGTAGGAGTTACTAAGCCCTACGTAGGAGTTACTAAGTCCTACGTAGGTCTTAGTAACTCCTACGTAGGACTTACTAACTCCTACGTAGGAGTTACTAAGTCCTACGTAGGACTTATTAACTCCTACGTAGTAGTTATTAAGTCCTACGTAGGAGTTACTAAGTCCTACGTAGGCGTTAGTAAGTCCTACGTAGGACTTCCTATCTCCTACGTATGAGATAAATATTTTCTAAACCTGTCACTAGGACGCTTCCATAATTTTGTGTTGTTTAGTTTAGAAAAGACTCATGGATATTTGTCCTGCAGAGGAATGCTCAGTATTCTTTACTGCGGAAGATATAGAGGATCTTACATGAGTAGCCATTTCATATGAAATTAATAAAACGAACCTTCGGCGAGTTTCATGAATTTCATATGAAATAACCACAATTGTAAGATTCTGTTTATCATATGTCCCTTTAAAATGGGATTTTAACGCTTTCAAACTTAACATTATTTCAATAAGAAATACATTGTTGACATGGACGTTGTCAATGACGTTACGTTCAGGCGCCAAAGTGTTATTACACGTGTGGTCATACAATTTTTATGACACGACGTTATCCATTTAATAACAGCGACTTCATATAAAGTTGATTTAATATCTAATATGCACCAAAGTATATATTCATTTTTCATGGCATAATGGTGGCATGCTGTATTTTCCAATTTTTCAGTAGAATTAAAGTCTTAAAGTGCCTCTATTAGCAATGTCTGGAGATTTTTTTCAGGAAGCATTGTTCACATTATGGTGATGACAAACAAAACATATCACCCATTTCAAAAGAAAAAATGTGAACAATGTGACTTTTGCTGACAAAATTTCCCCCTATTTTATAAAATCTCACCATTTTTACAAGGGGAAACAGCTTTCATGACTTCTTTTTGCTTTTCTGGATAAATAAACCCTTCTCAAATAGAGTCTACTCTTAAAGGAAAGAATTTTCTCCCCTGTACTCTTCTCAATGGGTCAACTCTTACAGGAAAGAATTTGCTCCCTAGGAGCACATTCTTTTCTTTAAGAGTAGAGGGGAGCAAATTCTCAATGGGGGTCAACTCTTAAAGGAAAGACTTTGCTCCCCTAGGAGTAAATTCCTCTTTTACGAGTAAAGGGGAGCAAAATTCCTTTCTTTACAAGTAGAGGGGAGCAAGTTCTTTCCTTTAAGAGTAGACCCATTGAGAAGGGGTGCAAAAATGAAAATGACAGAGTTACTCCCCTTAAAAGTGTAACCATTCACCTTAAATTTTTGTGCTGTTTCAGCATGTTCCGAACGACATTTACTGGTACTATATGACAGAGCTTGCCTTTTACTGGAGTCTTATATTTACTTTATTCTGGGACCATAAAAGAAAGGTAAATCTTCCTTAACTGTTTCTAAGAAATTCTACTGTTCATATATACCTACAATAGGCATGCCAATACCCAGACTTTTGAAAGGATGGGGTGCAGATTTCACAAAATTTTCAAATTAGGTTGTGAAAGTTAAGAAAAATAGATTTTGAGGCCAACTTTGGGGATGGAATCTCAGTTTTTGGTACAAACTGCATGACTTTGAAATAATTTGCCTCTCTAAAGGGATGTGTTTGCACTCTCCGCACCCCTCTGCTCACGGGCCTAATAGGATTCTTAGTTTGAAAATACAATTTTTTTGTTACATTGCAATTTTACATGAAAATTATATTTCATTCTTATGCTGAGGAGCATCAGAATGCTTTTGTAAAACATAATTTATGGTAAAATTTATCATATTTTGCAGTGGCGGATCCAGAGGGGGTTCGGGCGGTTCAAACGAACCCCCTCTTCAGCCTTAATTATTTCATTTTCATGGGCAATTTCAGGAAAAATAGGTCAAACTGCACAAATCGAACCCCCCCTCAGCTAATTTGAACCCCCTTTCCAAAATTTCTGGATCCGCCCCTGTTTTGTCCAAAGTTTTTTGTGCTATGCATATTTTCCTTTTCAATTTTTTGTAAATACAAAATAATATTATGCTAAGGGATTTTTGTAAATGTAAAATTATGCTTATGGATTTTTGTAAATGTAAAATTATAATGAGGGATAAATGCTTATGCCAGAAAATGTACTTCCCCTGAAAGTGTTACCATCCATCTTTATTATATTTTCATGGCAGGACTTCATAGAAATGATGGTTCATCATGTTGCAACAATAGTGCTAATGTATTTCTCCTGGGTTTTGAACTTTGTCCGTGTTGGATCACTGGTTCTCATCGTACACGATGCTGCAGATTCATGGTTATCGGTAAGATTAAGTATTACTTTTAGAGAGAGTGAGAGAAAGGTGGGGGAGGTGGAAGGGGGGTGGGGGGGGTGGGAGAGATAGGTGAGAGTGGACATAAGGGAATTCACCCGGTTCAAAGGGAATTAACCCAGTTTTACTGATAAATCTGCAGGTTTTGTGAGTTGCGCTGCTTTCAGTGAAAACTGAAATAAGTGTAGAATTCCTGCTGGCTAATCCTTTGAATATAATTCCCTTCCAAAAGGGGTGTAAGAAGAGCCACTCTTAAAATTCCTATGGCAATAGAGCTAATTGTCATCAGCCATTTCTGCAAGGGCTTAAAATATGCCATTGCAGACCTGAATTGTGTGAGATATGGTAAAATGAAATTTGGATGACCAAATTTAGGATTTCTTAAATATTTTTTATACATGTACTTATTTGGTGTTAACACTTAATTAGTTATATTTGCAGACAGCGTGTATCAGAATTTACAGACAGGGTACCGTAAAAACTCTTTATATTGGGACAGTTAGGTCAGAGCAAATAGTGCAAACCCAGATCAGACTGCTCCTCAAGGAGCAGTCTGATCTGGGTTTACACTATTTGCCATGCCATTTGAATTTTTGAACACACTACTGCACTGTAAAACTAAACTGTTCCAATTTTAGGACAATTATGGTAATTATTTTTGGTGTCCCAATATTTAGAATTTTTACGGTTTATCCAATGAGCTGCCTCATTTGGAGTTAGACTCTGTGCCCTATGTGGTCTTTAAATTTTCAATATGATGATTTTTGTCGAGCCCACTTGCGGTGAGCGAGACATAGTTGTCACAACTCAAGTTCGGTGCATGTGCGTACATACGTTAGTGCGTGTCTTACTGCATGCATCCGTCCGAATTAGTCTGGGCCATAACTTCTACATTTATGGATGGATTTCAAAATAATTTGGCACAATTGTTCTCATTGATGAGTAGAAGTGCCATTTGAAACATTTGTTCAGTTAGGTCCAAGGTCAAGGTCATGCTTGAAGGTCAAATTGTAAAATGGTCATATATTGAGCTTGTCCAAGCCATTACTTCTACATTTATGGATAGATTTCAGAATGATTTGGCAGGTAGGTCCAAGGTCAAGGTCACGCTTGAAGGTCAAATGGTAAAATGGTCATATATTGCGCTTGTCCGAGCCATTACTTCTACATTTATGAATGGGTTTCAAAATAATTTGGCACAATTGTTCTCCTTGATGAGAAGAAGTGCTATTTGAAACATTTTTTCAGGTAGGTTAAAGGTCAAGGTCACACCTGAAGGTCAAAAGATAAAATGGTCATAAATTGAGCTTGTCCGAGCCATTTCTTCTACATTTATGGATGGTTTTCAAAATAATTTGGCACAATAGTTCTCCTTGATGAGTAAAAGTGCAGCATTTGTTCGGGTTAGTTGAAGGTCAAGGTCACACATGTAGGTCAAATGATTAAATGGTCATAAATTGAGCTTGTCCGAGCCATTACTTGTACATTAATGGATGAATTTCAGAATAATTTTGCACAACTGTTCTCCTTGAAAAGTTGAACATTTATTCGGGTAGGTTGAAGGTCAAGGTCACATTTGAAGGCCAGTGAAAAATTGTCAATTATAGCGTTTGTACGGGCCATTACTTCTATATTTATGAATGGATTACAAAGTAATTTGGCACAATTGATGTTCTTGATATGTAGAAGTGTCATTAGAGTAGTTATTTAGGTTTGTCCAAGGTCAAGGTCACACTTTGAGATCAAATGATAAAGTTGTCATAAATTTAGCTTGTCTGGGAATTACTTCTACCTGTTTTTCATATGAGAAATTAAGAAAAGAAATATGCTATCTAAGCATGATGTTGTTTGGCTTCTTTTTAGATTGAAGTAGCTAGTTTGCACATACTTATAGGTCACTAAAGCAAACAGCAGGCTCAACAAGTTGTCCCTGGACAACCATTCTAGTTTTATCAAACGTTTTTTTTAAATTCGCAGACATAAATTTTGTTGTCTTGTTTTCTGTACTTTAATGGTTAAATGTCTTTTTCAGCTGACCAAAATGTCTATCTATATAAAGAAGGAAAAGGCTACAGATGTTTTCTTTGGTATCTTCCTAGTTGTGTGGGTTATTTCCCGCCTTTTAATATATCCTTATGTGTAAGTATTTCCCAGTTAATAATATATCTATATGTGAGTAATATTGGTAACACTTCAGTATTGCTGCAAAGTCCAAATGTCCTTTGCAGCAGTACTGAAGTGTATCCAATTAAACACAGTGTATAAGCGGACAGTCACCAAATCGGAAGCGACAATTGACTGTACACCCGAAAATCATTAGTGACACATAAACAACTTGTGAGGTGAACCGGTAAAAAGCAGGTAAGTCCTTATCGAATCTGTTCTTTTAGATGCGGTTTTCAACATCGGGGAGAGAATAAGATGTACTTCACCTGTAGCATTGTCAGTTTGACATATCACCACCCAATCTCTGTGTAAAAATCAAGTTTTCCTGCTTAATCACCAGTTTTGCTTTATTTTCTGTCGATCGACACGGACAATCGGGGTTAAAAAGACTAGAATTATGGCATCATTTCTGTTAAAACCAACATAAAATCATCGCTACACGTTTATCCTGTGATATCCAATAGCTGAATCCATCGAAACATTACTTAAAACAAATATATTGCCTCCTGAATCGCACACGTTCGTCTCATTCGACTGTCCGACTAGTGACAACTGTACCTAATCATTAGCGACATATCAAGAAACAAAAACTGTCCGACTAGTAGTGATTGTATTTTCACATTCATGACGATCATTTTCAACAAATGCTTGAAAAAGGTAATAAAAATATCGTTTTGGATGCTTTCACTGGGATCATCATTTGGGGAGAAGGCTATCAAGCATTGCTGAAAGAAAGAAAAGATGGGTACATGTAAACAAATACAATATCGCAAAAAGTAATAAAAATGCCCCCCCCCCCCCCCCCCCCCCCCACCACACACACAAAAAAAACGAAATAAAAAGAATACACGTTATTTAATGATGCCTGCATTAGCATTTAAGCATTTTCAGAAATTCGGTAGTATTTAAGCAGCGTTATATTGAATGGCCAATTCTACAAAGTTCATGACGTTGTAGGTGTACACTAGTGTTCTGTTCTCGGATCTATACCTTTCTTGTTTTTGTAAAGGAACTCGGATCGTTTCGGTCCTGTGTAGTTTCGGTCTGATTGGGTGATTTATTAGTTAGTTAGTGTAAAGCTAAATGGTAGGCTTAGGGTAGGGCAGGGCGAGGCTGGTGGGGTAGAAATGGGGAGTTTGTTTCTTTGTTTGGGTTAGCGGTCCGGTGCACAGTTAAGGTCATGACGAGCCAGTGAACTGTTCATATACAAGCTTAGACTATCTGAGCAAGTGAAACGAATAACAGGTAAGTTCTCCGACAACAGTAAATGACAAGTACCGTTGGTTATAACCGCATATATTCAGGTATATTTCTGTGGGCACGTTAAGCTGTTTCCCAAGAGATGGGAAATTAGGAAAGACAGATAGGGTAGACGTGAAATAAAAAACAAAAAAACACAAAAACTAGAACAACCCTCACATTACGCACCTGATGCAAGCACACGCCCTCGTCCTACATTGTAATTTAGGTTAGGGAGAGCAAAGAGGATGTAGAAGGGTAGTATAGGGTATCAATGTAGATCTAGGTGACAATATTGTGCCGTTTGTAAAATATGTTTTCATATCTTTTAAGCTGCAAGTCTGACCATTGTAATTAGTTTCGCCTGTTGAAAAACACATTCAAAATCAAAATTCATTTTCTTTACACAGAAAAATTCAGAAACACTCTCAGTATTTTCAATTTATTTCGAATCTTACGAATAAATCATTGAGCTTGCCATGCTAATCTGTTCAAATTTATAGTAGATATAAACAGCATACTGGACCTCTGAAACAAACTCAATCCAGTAGATATTCTTACCCTCCGTTGTCGTTATATTTCGATAAAGAATACATAAGAAAAAATATTTACTAACACATATTTTCTGCTCAATAAGACTTACAAGAAAATCGTCGCTAGTCGTTCAACACCATTTTTTGTTTTTGTCACTAGTCGGACAGTCAAATGAGACGAACGTGTGCGATTCAGGAGGCAATATATTTGTTTTAAGTAATGTTTCGATGGATTCAGCTATTGGATATCACAATATAAAGGTGAAGCGATGATTTTATGTTGGTTTTAACAGAAATGATGCCATAATTCTAGTCTTTTTAACCCCGATTGTCCGTGTCGATCGACAGAAAATAAAGCAAAACTGGTGATTAAGCAGGAAAACTTGATTTTTACACAGAGATTGGGTGGTGATATGTCAAACTGACAATGCTACAGGTAAAGTACATCTAATTCTCTCCCCGATGTTGAAAACCGCATCTAAAAGAACAGATTCGATAAGGACTTACCTGCTTTTTACCGGTTCACCTCACAAGTTGTTTATGTGTCACTAATGATTTTCGGGTGTACAGTCAATTGTCGCTTCCGATTTGGTGACTGTCCGCTTATACACTGTGATTAAATGTCCTTTATACTTTCAATCTGCAACAAAACATCACACTTAATTGAAATTTAGGTAGGAAACAGATTGCGTTACCATAACAATCTGTAAGATTTATCTGACACCCACTGTTCTGCTTCTAGTCAAAGTTGTGTTGCAATTTTGACAGGGTACTCTGTAAACGTAGTTATCTATGTATACCCCTATTTGCCTCGTGCACTGTAGGGTATTTTATGTTCTGAGCCTTTATAATTAACAACTTATGATGAAAAATAGAGGTCTTTGAAGACAACAACACCTTTTGTATTCATGCTGTCATTCATAATAATGTTGAGGTAGCTATTTCCTAATAGACCTAGGACAGTGACCTGTGCAGCAGGGGCGGATCCAGAAATTTTGGAAAGGGGGTTCAAATTAGCTGAGGGGGGGTTCGATTTGTGCAGTTTGACCAATTTTTCATGAAATTCCCCATGAAAATGAAATAATTTAGGCTGAAGAGGGGGTTCGTTTGAACCCCCCCCCCCACCTCTGGATCCGCCACTGCAAAGAGTGCCATAGGAATTATTCACGATAATTTTGCCAGGTCTTATTGGCATAACAGCTATAAGGCAATTATCCTTACATGTGACCATTGTCAAGCATGCCTGTTGTCATACTCAGGAGCCTATTAAGCAGAGTATGACTATGACAGAAAAAGGAGCAGTCTGATCTGAGTCTACACTATCATTTCATTTGCTTCTTTTGGGCACATTACTGCTTTGTATAGCCGGGCCGCGTAGTACAGCCGGTAGGGTGCCTGACTTATAAGCCAGAGGTCCTGGGTTCGATACCCGGTCCGGCCACTTACTTTCATTTCTCCTTCCGCTGATTCAAGAATGCCAGTTGTCAGTTACTGGTGAAAGTAAGTGCACTTAGTAGTGGTTAACCGCTTAGGAGGTCTAAGCCTGCCCAGGAATATTGTGGTTAGGTTAACTGACTGTCCCAACATGACCATAGCTGTCTACCGTGGACATAAACAATAAAATTACAACATAACTGCTTTGTATAAAAACAAACTGTTCCATTTTCAGGACAATGATAGTATTATTTTAGGTGTCCCAAATTTTAGATTTTTGTGATTACCACAGAAATCTAAAAATTGGGACACCTAAAATAATTACCGTTAAATCTAGCGGTAAAAATTGGAGGAAGCCTAAAACACTAACAGTAATTAACACTTTTTTTGTTTACAGAGTTCTATATTGTACCACGGTGGAGCCGTTTTACATTATAGACAAAACGTTTGGTGGCCAGATATTCATCAACGTCTTCCTGTACATTCTACAGATTTTACATATCATATGGTCATATATGATATTCCGAATGGTTATCAACAAGATCTTCCAGGGTCATGTAAGTAACACTGGTCATTTATGATATTCCGAATAGTTATCAACAAGATGTTCAAGGGGCATATAAGTAATAATGGTCATATATGATACTCTGAATAGATATCAAAAAGATTTTCAAGGGGCATGTAAGTAATAATGGTCATTAATGATATTCCGAATAGTTGTCAACAATATCTTCAAGGGGCATGTAAGTAATAATGGTCATATATGATACTCTGAATAGATATCAATAAGATCTTCAAGGGGCATGTAAGAGCTTATGGTCATATATAATATCCCGAATAGCTATCAACCAGATCTTCAAGAGGCATGTAAGTAATAATAGTAATATATGATATTCTGAGTGGTTATCAACCAGATCTTGAAGGGGCATGTAAGTAATAATGGTCATATATGATATTCTGAATATTTATCAACCAGATCTTCAAGGGGCATGTAAGTAATAATGGTCATATATAATATTTCGACTAGTTATCAACAAGATCTTCAAGGGGCATGTAAGTAATAATGGTCATTATATTATATGATATTCTGAGTAGTTATCAACAAGATCTTCAATGGGCATGTAAGTAATAATGGTTATATTATGACATTCCAAAGAGTTATCAACAAGATCTTCAAGGGGCATGTAAGTAATAATGGTTATATTATGACATTCCAAAGAGTTATCAACAAGATCTTCAAGGGGCATGTAAGTAATAATGGTCATTTATTACCAAAGGTGAGGGGGCCATATTGTTTTCAGTGCGGATCCCGATGCGTCGGCGTCCGGTGACAGATTCTTGTATGCAAGATATCTCTTGAACCAATGGATGGAATTTCACCAAACTTTCATGGATATATCATTGGGACAGGCTTAAGGGCTGATTAGATTTTGGTGACTTTTACCTCATTTTCAAGGTCACTGGAGGACTTAGATGACAATTTCTTGTATGCATGATATCTCCTGAACCAATGGATGGAATGTCATCAAACTTGCATGGATACATCATTGGGACAAGTTTAAGAGCTGATTAGACTTTGGTGACCTTGACCTCATTTTCAAGGTCATTGGAGGACTTACATGACAATTTCTTGTATGCATGATATCTCCTGAATCAGAGGATGGAATTTCACCAAACTTGCATGGATACATCATTGGGACAAGTTTAAGAGCTGATTAGATTTTGGTGACCTTGACCTTATTTTCAAAGTCACTGGAGGACTTAGATGACAATTTCTTATATGCATGATATCTCCTGAACCAGTGGATGGAATTTTACCAAACTTGCATGGATACATCATTGGGACAAGCTTAAGAGCTGTTCAGTGTTTGGTGACCTTGATCTTATTTTCAAGGTCACTGGAGGACTTAGATTACAATTTCTTGTTCCTACAATATCTCCTGAACAAGCAGATGGAATTTCACCAAACTTGCATGGATACATCACTTGAACTAGCTTAAGAGCTGATTAGATTTTGGTGACCTTGACCTTATTTTCAAGGTTACTGGAGGACTTAGATGACAATTTCTTGTATGCACGATATCTCCTGAACCAGTGGATGGAATTTCACCAAACTTGCATGGATATATCATTGGGACAAGCTTAAGAGCTGATCAGTGTTTGGTGACCTTGACCATATTTTCAAGGTCACTGGAGGACTTAGATCACAATTTCTTGTTCTACAATATCTCCTGAACCAGCGGATGGAATTTCACCAAACTTGCATGGATACATCACTTGAACTAGCTTAAGAGCTGATCAGAGTTCGATGACCTTGACCTCGTTTTCAAGGTTACAAGAGGACTTAGATATGTGAAAATTTCACTAAACTTGATAATATCTCACTAGCCTTTGGCTTGGTGTCCACTTTGCTTTTATAGATATACCTTTAGGACAATCTCAAGAGTTTACTTTGTTTTGATGACTTTGACCCTATTTTCAAGGTCGAAAGCTAACTACAAATCCTTTTATTTCTCTTAAAAATGAGTTATATCTTAAACCAGTTGATGGATATTCATCAGACTTGCATGAATATATCATTGTGACAGGTTTAGAACATGTTTAGTAGTTGGTGACCTTCGCCCATTTGTCAAGGACATAGTTTTCCATGTAGGATTTTCTCCAAACTTGCATAAATATTTTTTTGTACAGGCTTTTTATTCAATAGAGTGGATGGGAAATGGGCTGGTGGGGGGACATCAGTCTTTCTCTGAAAAACATTTCTAGTTATATTTTAGGTCCTTATCAACAAGATTTTCAAAGGGCATGTAAATAATAAACGTCATAATTGATATTCCAAAAAGTTTTCAACAAGATCTTCAAGGGGCATGTATGTAATAATGGTCATTTATTATGTATTCGAAGTTGTTATCAACAAGATTTTCAAAGGGCATATAAACAATAAGGGTCATACATGTATATTTGATATTCTTAATAGTATTCAACAAGATCTTCAAGTGGAATGTAAGTAATAATGGTCATTTTGATATTCTGAATAGTTGTCAACAAGACCTACAAAGGGCATAAAAGTAATAATGGCCATATATGATATTCCAATTCATTATCAACAAGATCTACAGAAGCCATGTAAGTAAGATATTCTGAAAAGTTATCAGCAAGATCTTCAAAGCAAATTAAAGTAATAATAGCCTTACCAACAAGATCAAGATATTTAATTAATAATGGCCATATCATATATGCTTCTGATAGACAGTATTACATATGTAAGAATAATAGCTGCACTTTGGCTTCATGAAAATAACAGGGCACCGCATGAAATTATCTTGTGGAACATGAGGCAGTGACCCTACGATCACATATGAGCCGCGACGCGAGAAAACCAACAATGTGGTTGTGCGCCCAGCGCAGACTCAGATCAGCCTGGGCATCCGCCCAGTCTGATCAGAGTCTTCGCTGTCCGCATGAAGGTAGCTTAGACCCTTAGCTATCCTTTGAGCAATTAAAGAAGAGGCTGGTGAAACTGGGCGGCTGCCCAGGCTGATCTGAGTCTGTGCAGGGCGCACAACCACATTGTTGGTTTTCACGTGTCGCGGCTCAATTATAAACTACAGTATCTGTGACTTTTTATGCCTGGGATTTTGCACTTTTGACATGTCAACTGAACATTACATTTTCTTTTGGGAGGGGGGGGGGGGAGAGAGAGGAAGCATTTTATTAGAGCAGGGGTGTTTATGTGTTTAATAGAATAAAAATAGTATGATTTTGATGTTTTATTATTATTATTATTTTCATTATTATTCTTATTGTTATTGCTGTTACTATTATTATCACTGTCATTATTATTATCTGTATTAGTTTGTTGTTTCTCTTAATAAGGTCCGTGATGTGCGGAGCGACTCAGAAGAATCGGAAGACGAATCAGGGGAAAGTGTAGAATTTAATGGTAGACTGGTATCGGATGAGCAGAGTAACAATAGCAATAGTCTTAAGTCCAGTGGCTCAGCTCAGGGTAAAACAGACCAACTCAGAGATAAAGACATGCGAAACGGTGCTATAGAACACGATGATGCTATAAAATCATAGGTAGTCCAAACTCACTGTCATAATAAACCCGTAACTCACATTTCAGTGATGGTAGTCCGAATTGACTGGCACTCACGTTTAAGTGGAATAGAATTTAAACAAAACCTTCCCTACACTTTTTATTAAGATGTATGGGTACACTTTCAGGGGAAGCAATTCTGTTGTTTTCATTTTTGCTGCCCTTCTGAATGGAGATCAATCCTTAAAGGAAAAAATTTGCTCCCTAAAATTCTTTCCTTTAAGAGCAGACCTCACTTAGGAGCAAATTCTGTAACTTAAAGAGCAGAGTCAGGCCCCATTTTGAAAGGGCTACAATGTCTAGGGAATCAAACAGGAAATTGCCCAAGTTATCTTCCATTGTTAAATGGCAGAAAAGTATGTTGGTGTATAGTCTGTTTGCTCCCAAATGCAAACGGCATCCCCAATATTTTTTCAAAATTGGTGAGAAGTAGAAGATTTTCGACTTGCTTATTCTAACTTTTCATCCTATACATAACAAAATCATAATTTTGCAGAAATGTGAGGCTTTGCATAAAAAAGTTTCTATCCAAAAACAGAACCTTAAATATGGCAATTTTCATTTAATCGAAAAATCTGACTGTCTGAAATGTTTCTCTTTTTAGACTGTATTAGACAGGATAACGGTTTTCTCCGCTATTAAAGTGCAGGTGTACAACGGTATTTTAGCTTCAAAGCAAACCGTCTTGTCACAAACTTAACGGTACCTGTCAGCGGTATTATTAACACATAAATCACCAAACACGTGGCAATGCTCTTCAACATACAGTGAAATCAATAGAATAACAAGAAACATCTTTAAAAAAGATAATTGTCGAAGATGAAATTCGTTTTTAAAGAACAACTTTTTAGTCATGTCAGGACGGATCCACCGCTTCCTGGGTATTATTAGTACTTTTGTAAAGTAAATGTGTCTTGTTCAAGGACAAAACCTGAATTCCCGAGTGAGGATTATCGTGATCAGCCTTGGTCGAGTTCGATTACAACTATTGTATGACGATAGTATGTCATGGAAGAAGCGGGTCAACTCGGCCTGCTTTCTGTAAGCCTGGGGTCTTCACGGCTCCTGGGTCAACTCGGCCTCCATTCAACTCGTCCGGGTCAATTCGGCCTGCTGTCATTTGCATCCTCGCCCCAACCTACGAAGATGGGTTGCGCCAGGAATGAACGGAAACACAATAAACGAATAGAGTTTGTTGGGTTGTTGATTTAATAAAAAGTCCTTCAAAATGGTGGACAAAACATGAATTAATATAAAGGGCAACCCAATAATCCCTCAACGGATAACTGCAACTGCAGCTAGACTATGGTAACGGGACGTTCCGGGCCTAATATAATACAATGGCGCTGGGATAGCCGGACCAACCCAGACAAGTAACGGGTAGATGAAACAAAAGCTTTAGTCAATCGTTAGTGGTTTTACAAAAACCCAAAAATAACCTTGTCATTCACAAGTAGCACGTGACTTTCCCGACATTGCTCTGTCTAAAAATATGAAAAGTACATATTAATCGTATTTTGTTCGTTGATGAGATTGTTTCAAACATTATTGTCGAAAAGTGTTCATTCAGAAACTCTTCTGAAATCGCTGAGTGTATAATTTCAACTGTACTACGGAAAGTGCGAACGGCAAAGACTCAGATCAGCCTGGCCATTCGCGCAGTCTGATCGGAGCCTCCTCCATTCGCATGAACAATCTATTGAAATATCAGTACGCAAAAGCGAGGGATGCTTCTCATACCTTTCCGAAAGAAATTTTTCACACCAAAGATTAAGTAAACATGAAAAAAAATAATTCAAGGCATTCTTTAAAATGAAGCCTTGCATAATTATGTCATAAGAAATTTACATCCGACTCTTCAAATAATCACAACCAAAGTCAACATTTATTGTAGATATCTAGATTAGGAAATCTGTTGGCGGTCAAGTGTTTCAATCATATTTACTACCCGAAGAAAATAGATCTTGAAAAATATCAATTGAAAACATCAAAGAACCTGTAATCTTCAAACGATCAAAGGCATAAAGGTACAGCCTCTACTTCAAACTGCCCATTAAAAATTTGCATTAATTTAGTATTAAGACGTGCTATCTTTTGTAGATTTTAGACCTGTAATAAGTAATAGTAATTCTGAGGTAATTTATTTCATTTTTACAAAACATACGTTGAGGAATCACTAGATTTGTCTGAGATACCACGACATGTGTTTTCATAGAGAGTGAATTAGCAGCTGTTTTGTGGAGAAATACTACTACTACTACTGCTAATATTAATAAAGTTAATTAAAATTGATAATTGCCTCTTGAAACAACTAATCGACGTGGCTTGTTAGTGTCAAAATAAAGAATATCCACAATGATGCCAGAGAAGACTCGGATTTGCACAAAATCGGGATTACTTCATGTAAGGTAAAAAAAAAAAAAAACTAATTCTAATTACTGGAGACCTTTGCGATGCTATAAGCTTTATTCAGTGTTGACAACTCCTTTGCTGCCTTAGGTGATGAAACGCTTCTAAAATGTGTTTCCTCTTTATGCAAAAATTGGCTGTGTAAGGATCAAATTCTTTCCTTTGAAATTTGACCCGGTGGCGAAATTGAAAAGGGAATAAAGTGTACTCAGTGACCTTAATAAATCAAATCTTCAGTTGTGTCTGGTCTTCGACTAGCAGAAGCGAACCATAAAACATAGACGGCTTCGTCGTCGGTCACATAACTCTTTCGGCAAGTTTTCTGGTTTAGCCGAATGCATTCGCAGTTTTGAATTCTTCCCAACCTCAATTCTTTGAGAACACAAACATATTTCACTAGCTTCAGAAAGGGATGTAAAAATGAAAATGGCCGTGTTGCTTCCCCGAAAAGTGTGCCCATTCACCTTAAGACAGGTCGTTCCCGATATCGACCAATACGGGACATACTTTGTATCCATTTCACTTCTAACGTTTGATCAAATACATATACAATATTACAAGATCAACTCTTAACCAAAACAAACTGGCCAAATAATGTGGATCCAGACAATACGGCTCTTCCCAAATGGATTTGAAGTCTAGTTCTTTTGTTGTGTGCAAAGAACACTTACTGACCGTTCCAAGGCGGTTCTTCCGTTGTGGTTCTTCAATTTTACGTGTTCTTAGGTCCGCTTGTCTGTGGTCTTCTAGCAATATGGGCACCTGTTAAGCTGCCCACATTGCTCTCTCTCTCTCTCTCTTTGTGTGTGTGTGTGTGTGTGTGTGTGTGTGTGTGTGTGTGTGTGTGTGTGATTTATAATAGAAAGTAGGTAAAAATAAATGTTACTGTTGTTTTTAATGACCGCCTGTTTGGGAAAGAGCTGTTCAAATGAAATCAAAAACTGTAAGTTAGTGTAAAGAAACCATAATAATAAGACAAAGCAACACTGGGCATAACATCACCTGAAACTGAACCTTAAAACAAATGGGGTGAATAGGGAAGGTAAAGATAGCCTGCGCCTCCGCGCAGTCTGATTGCTTAGATAATCTGATTCTGGGGAATAAAAGTGAGGATTCAGTTTGATCACTTTACACAGATGTGAACGCCGGGCTGCATACCGTGATGGCATGTCTGCATTTTCAGCCCAGGCCTATCATATTGCGACTGTGTTGTCCATAGTCGAGGTCATCAGCTAATATGCATACAGTCATGCATCAAGAGGTTAATCTCTTACTGCTGGGTTGACAAAAATTTTCAGTCGTTGTCCGGGCCGGGTTTCGGAGCCGCGACTTTCTGTGCGATAGCTAGGCGCTCTAACAAATGGACTACGGCGTGACACACAAATCACTAGAAAACTGTGCAGTCCAAAAGTCTGTAACTGTGGTAACACACGTTGGTTGGTTGTCTTGAGTTTAACGGCCCTTTGAGACAGTATTTCAGTCTATATCGGGCCGTCTCCAAAAGAAAGGGAGAAAGAAGAGATATGTGATAGCGAGAGAAAAAATGTCCAAACAGCCCCACCCGCACCTACTGCAAGCACAGTAGGCCCTACCCCCACCATAACCAAATCAGTGGGACGCACGGAATCGGATAGTTATACCCAGCACCATCGCACCACCCAACCACCCCGGTAACACACGTGAGAGTCGTCAGGCTAACAGTAATTCCCTAGCTGTTGTGCACAAAACACAGGTTGGTCTGAGTCACCAATGCCCACATATGCCCTAACTCCCTTTTACGCGTCGGTAAAAGGGACGATGGGAAATTAACGAGCTGCCCAGTCTGGGACTAGACTCTGCATTCGTACATAAATCCCGGGCTCGAGACGCGTTGGAAGCGGGTATCTTTTCAGTCATAAAAAGCTTTTCATTATCTCCAACCCATCGTCCTGATATGGCTGAAATTATGTTAAAAAGGGCGTAAAATCGTGATTCATCCACCATCGACATTAATTCATAGGTTTGATTTTCAACACATTAATCTAATAAAGGAAGAAGATCCGAATTTGTCAGCCAGTCAAAGCAGCTTACACATCTTTTCAAGCGCAGAAATTGATTGACACTTCCGGCTACTGATTACATCATCAATGGGCTGCCCGGTGTCTCTCTACCGTTATATTGTCACATGTACTCAATACAAAAGTCACAGGTCTTTGAGATGTTACAGTTATGTCTGTCACTGACCCGTTAAATCGTCTAGAGAAAGTAAACGTTGTTGACGCTAAGATTCCACGAAAATTTGAAAACTGCCATATGTCATTTTCACCTCTTAATTACAAGGGAGTAAAAGTTGGATGTTGGAACTCCCGTTTAGTTTTACATGTTAGAGCATGTGACCAATGTATGCTATCCCTAGAACAAAATTTGCGTAATTAATTGAAATTTTATTCTGAATCCATTTTTTTCTACTTTTTGTTTCACCATATATTATCAGATGTTAAAACATACTGTCCAGTTAGGATATTCAGAATGTAAACAGACTGAACCATTACTTTGTGATAGGTGAAACCGTAACGTATCGTAGAATATTCAGCCCGTTAATTTAACAAGGTATTAAATTGACTGTCCTCCGTAAAGCAATGCTGTGTGATGTAAAAGTAACGCGATGACTTTGCAGACAGAAGATTGCGGGTTCGAACCCGGTTAGCTTGAAATCATTTTTTTTGCTTCTGTTTGTTAAAATGAAACTTTAAATTTTGACGCCTACAGTTCTCCAGTCTTAGATTTTAATTTCTTATCTGCCTCTTATTTTAATTTTGATTTGTTTTATGTCTCATTCCAAACATACTCCTTGAAACAGCAATTCAGTCTATGTCGAGCCGTCTCCCAGAGAGAGAGTGAGAAATAAAAGAGGTCTGATAAGAGGGAGGAAAATGCCCAACCCACCACCACCCGCAGGTACAGTACCATCGCCCGGCCATGACCTCCCCCATTACGTTCATTCAGCATCATCTGTTCGTCTGATATAACTGATTAGTTCATTTATTTTGGCAAAGCAATAGGGGTTTTAGCCACCATGTTTTCGAGATAATAAGCAAAATCCCGTTTGCACTTGGGAGCAAACGGACTATACCTATACACCTCTGTCACATCCAGAAGAACCACAAGAGGGAAGATTACATGAGCCACGACGTGACAAAACCAACAATGTGGTTGTGTGCCCAGCGCAGACTCAGATCAGTCTGGGTATCCGCTCAGCCTGATCAGAGTCTTCACTAAGCGCTTAAAGGGTAGCTTGGGGTCTAAGCTACCTCAATGCGGACAGCGAAGACTCTGATCAGTCTGGGCGGATGCCCAGGCTGATCTGAGTCTGCGCTGGGCGGACAACCACATTGTTGGTTTTGTCGCGTCGCGGCTCACATCAATATTGTTCCAAACTTTCAGTTTGCATAATGCATAATTGACATTTCAGTGCAATGAAGAATGCTGTATACTTGCTTGAGCACCCCTTATCACAGTATCCGAACTACATGTACAATCTCTTCCGGTTTTCATAGCGTTGAATCGAGAGTACAAACGTTCGCTTATAACCAGTAGTCGGAAATCATTATGTTTTGAGATTTTATCCGGAATCTGCTGCGTCATTTATAGCTATTCAGCTTCGAAAATGTAAAGAGGTAAGTTTAATATAATTTGCTCTTCGGTCTTTTACTTTATTACCCTGTACAATGTCGTGTATGGGTGGGTAGTAATTGGTAAAGTTTTCAAATCGCCCTTGGCATGATTCTTAAACCATTTTGAGCATTTTCTTACATGTTTTATAAAAAAATCTTTAGAATAAACGGAAAGCGTTATCAATCTACAGTTTATTAGTTTTGATAAAAGAATGATAGCTAAGTTTTGCACGACACAATCTCGTGTTAAATTAAGCTGTTCTAAAAAAAATCTGCGACAGCAAGGAGTTTTTCATGTACAGGGCAATAAAGTAAAAGACCGAAGAGAAAATTATATTAAACTTACCCCTTTACATTTTCGAAGCTGGATAACTATAAATGACGCAGAGATTCCGGATAAAAACTCAAAATATAATGATTTCCGGCTACTGGTTATAAGCGAATTCTGTACTCTCGATTCAACGCAATGAAAACCGGAAGAGATGGTACAGTGCGTTCGGATACTGTGCTTATAGACAACCTATATGTCATCAGCAATTAAGTGATACATTCTCGAAATTACACCATTTGTATATGGTCCAATATTTGAATTTATTTTACTGTAGATGTTGTACATTCTAAAATCTCATTGAAGCCATTTGGTACAACAAATATTTGAAAAAAAAAAAGACGAACTTACTACATGTATATGGAAACCAGTGTCGGAAAGGGGGGGGGGGGGGGGGGGGGGGGTATCAATAAGGTGGGTTTTCTGCATCCTACCAAAGTTTTCTTTTTTTAACTGATGGTATACTCCAATGTGTCTAGTTTATTGGAACATATGTGACTTTGGTCGGAAAGCCCTACTTACTGAGCTATGGGTCCACAGAAGTGGGTGGGGTAATCCAACATGGTTTTAGCTTGTCTTGTAAAATCATTCTCATTTGGTAGAAGAGTACAGCAGACAGACAGGATTTGATAAAATGATTAACAGAACATCTAAACTATATTTCCATATCATTTTATTTGGTTTAATTTGAACATATGTTGTCAAAAAAGACTGCCTTCGACATTCAGCATTTTTTGATATTTTTGACCTCAATTTTCAATATTTCTTGGCCTTATTGTTAAATAAACAGACATGTTATCATCAAACTCATGTCAAGGAAGCACCTTGACAAGGACATTCAGATGATGTGACCAGAATTTCACAATGACCTAGTTTTCATGGTCGACTGAACACATAAACTTGCTTGGAAGATGGTTTTCTTTCTATTTTGACCTAGAATTACGAACCTTTGGCCAAATTACTATTTTAACTGCTATATTATGCTCCACGCCCCCGCCACTAAAGGTGAGGGAATACATATTGGCTTCAGTGCAGATCTCGTTGGCATCTGCATTTGCGTATGTGTCACATATTAAGTCCTTCTGTGACCTTGGAAACAAGGTCAAGGTCATCAAAATCTGACCTTGACCTTGTTTCCAAGGTCAAAGTATGTGACACAGACACAGATGCAGAAGCCAAGGAGATCCGATCTGAAGCCAATATGTATTCTCTCACCTTTAGTGGCGGGGGTGTAGGGCATAATATAGCAGTTAAAATAGTAATTTGGCCAAAGGTTCGTAATTCTAGGTCAAAATTAAATGAAAAAGCATCTTCCAAGCAAGTTTATGTGTTCAGTCGACCATGAAAACTAGGTCATTGTGAAATTCTGGTCACATCATCCGAATGTCCTGGTCAGGGTGCTTCCTTGACATGAGTCTGATGACAACTGGTCTGTTTATTTAACAATAAGGCCAAGAAATATTGAAAATTGAGGACAAAAATATAAAAAAATGCTGAATGTCAAAGGAAGTCTTTTTTTTTTTGACAACATATGTTCAAATTAAACCAAATAAAATGATATGGAAATATAGTTTAGATGTTCTGTTAATCATTTTATCAAATCCTGTCTGTCTGCTGTACTCTTCTACCAAATGAGAATGATTTTACAAGACAAGCTAAAACCATGTTGGATTACCCCACCCACTTCTGTGGACCCATAGCTCAGTAAGTAGGGCTTTCCGACCAAAGTCACATATGTTCCAATAAACTAGACACATTGGAGTATACCATCAGTTAAAAAAAGAAAACGTTGGTAGGATGCAGAAAACCCACCTGATTGATACCCCCCCCCCCCCCCCCCCTCTTTTGTTGATTCAGCAAACACTTTTGCCAAACATGTTTAACTCACCTTATGCTGTGATGTATTTAGTTGAAGTGTATGTGAATTCTGCAATATTTCAGGAGGTCACTTTCATTGCAAAACACTGTCATTTTCTAACTTCATTCGGTACATGCAGTCTTTTGTGTAAAAGTTATAAACATAAAGAGATTTGTCGGTATTCCGAATAGATGACTGCCTGAACATGTGTTCTTTGATCAGTTTGTGGCTTGTCAAATGACTTAGCTTGTTGCCCTTGTGGATGGACGATTATATGAGCTGCAACACGACAAAACCAACAATGTGGTTGTGCGCCCAGCGCAGACTCAGATCATCCTGGGCATCCGCCTTGTTTGATCAGACTCTTCGTTTAGTGCTCAAAGGGTAGCTAAGAGTCTAAGCTACCTCCGTGCGGACGGCGAAGACTCTGTTCAGACTGGGCGGATGCACAGGCTGATCTGAGTCTGCGCTGGGCGCACAACCACATTGTTGGTTTTGTCGTGTCGTGGCTCATATCAGTCTTGTTGTGTAGATGGAGCAAGATGAGAAATGTCAATGTTTAGGGGATTTAAATTTTTTTTTAATAAAGTTCATATCGTTATGCTTGTAATTCAGATTGAATGTTCAGCTTATTCCAACTTTTTCTATTCTACGTGATTTTCTTCTATTTATACATTAATTTTATAAACCTCAGGTTAATACTACAGCTCATACAGGTTTGGGCTTTTGGAATAAGAAATTTAAAGCCAACCTTTTGAAAATTATCACCCCTCCATCTCCACCCCTCCTCTCCCGCCTCTGCCCCAGGATAATCTCCCTGTCTCAGACTCGGAGAAAACAGTGATAATTTCATAAGTGTATCTGACTGTTTCAGAGAATGAGAAAAGGCGAACCTACTCGAAAGCAGCATCTTTAATTTCACAAAGTATACCCTTTCACTGTTTAATGTTTAATGCATGCATGGTGGAAAGTTTTAATCTATAACCAGAATTTGAAACGGTTTTAGGAACTTACATTTTCAGGAGGTGCTGCTTGGAGTAGTTGAATGTCGCTTCTATGACTTCACTGTACAGTCAGATAAACTTGATGTCACTGAAACTTTTGTTTAAACCTGAGGAAGCTGTATATTTTTAAGCATACCTACCCTAATATGCTCAAGTATTTGGACACCTAAAAACGATTAAATTTCCATTTGGGACAAATGGAAATTAATGGTTTTAGGTGCCCCATACTTAAGCACTCAAATCTTTTTTAAGGTGAATGGGTACACTTTCAAGGGGAGCAACTCTACCATTTTCTATTTTTGCCAACCTTCTAAATGGGGTGTCAATTTCTAAAGGAAAGAATTTGCTTCTTTAGGAGCAGATTCTTTCCTTTAGAGTAGACCCCTTATTGGAAGGGCTACATCATTCAGAGAAGCGAACAAGAATCACAAAAATTGTTCCCCTTTGTAAAAATGGCAGAAAACAATGAAGTGTACCCACTCACCTTAATAAGTCAAAGTTAGCACCGATAAATTTCTTTAAGAGGACACTTTTCAATATGTATATTTTAATTTAACTTGTAGTATGTCATTATATGATGTTATTATTTTACAATGAGTCATAATTTTTAACTATATTTTTATCAATATTTATTATGCACTGCAATAAAAAATTGCAATAATTCGATTTTAATAATTTACCTATAATTAGAGCATGCACGTGTTTACATACCCTCTGAAAATGAAACAAAATACATGTAGTAAATAATATGAGAAATGATTTCACTTGCTTCTGCACTGGAACTGATCTGCATAGCTTAACCATGTTGATACTGATGTCATAATGACATCATGGTGACCTCAGATGACATGACAGTGATGTACATATTATTAAGGTGAATGGTATCTATTTCAGAGGAAGCAAATCTGTCATTTTCATTTTTGCCTCTCTTCTCAAAAGGGGTCATATCTTTATAGAAAGAATTTGCTCCCTCAGGAAAATATTCTTTCCTGTAAGAGCAGGCCCTAGTTTGGAAGGGCTTTTTCATCCTGGGAAGCAAACAGGATATTACAAAAGTTGTTTCCCTTTGTAAAAATGGAGGAAAACATTGAGGTGTACCCATTCACCTTAAGATGTGTTAATATAGTGCCATCGTCATGACATCATGGCACTATGACATCATCAAGCAGGTATGCTACTAGTACCATTGCTAGTGCAATAGCTCAGACAATGCAGTTCCGAGCCACACCCAGAATGTCACTCAAAGTCACCTTATAGTGTATAACTGGCCAGTGCAACGACAACTTAGCATGTGCCATACTCTCACAAACAAAATTGCACTTGTTGAATGTCTCACATAAGTCTGGGATTTTACCTTACAGTTAATGGAAGGATGTTTACTTATTTAAAGTAGGCGTGGTGTTTGGAACTCTCTATGGACGGACGCTCGGCGCCCCGTTACTGCGGCTATGGATTCGTTCCGCTGAGGTGCGGGGCCAACGTCGATATGAGAATCGAAATACTACTTGGAACTCTATTATTTTGTTCTCAAATAATTCTATTCAGTGTTAGAACTTTTAAATTTTGTTTTCACCTGGTATTGTTTATAAATTATAGTACTGTCTCCATTAGCTAAAAAATTCTATCATTCCAAAATTAACATTAATATTTTGTGACAAGGTTTTACCAACTATTACCTTCAGTTGTAATCCACATGGACGTTTAAAAAAAAATCAATTCATTTACTTATTTTTTATTACAAATATATATCGCTGTTTTGTTTTTCCTTTTCTGACACATATCAGTCCTGAGCTGTGTCCCTCTTTTGAGTTACCAATTTAACAAAGTTTTGAGTGGTTTTAATGAGGGTTGCAATTGGTGCAGAGCTCATGATAAGGGGGGGTATTTTGTGACAGGGATTATAATAAAACTTTATCAGATCTGTAAGATTCCAGTTGAGGACTGAAGGCATGCATGAATCAGTGTTCTAGTTGCAATGGTAACAAAGCAAAGCTATTTCACTGTCACTTTCAGTCTGTAAGAGCAGCCAAGGTTTTCCACCATTTTTATACGCCCGTTTTGAAAAAACGGGCGTATTATGTCATGGCGCTGTCCGTCCGTCCGTCTGTCCGTAAACATTCTTGTGCGCACCATAACTCAGTAACCCTTTGGGATATCTTCATGAAATTTTGTAGGCATATGTACAGATGTATTAGGTAGGGGGAACGTGTCGCGTACAAGAATGGTTGCTCTCCCTTCCTTGGTTTCAAAGTTATGCCCCTTTGATTGTTTTTTTACCCTACAGGTCTTGCGCGCGCCAGAACTACATAACTGTTTGGGAAATCTTCATGAAACTTCATAGCAATGTGTATGAAGTCCCAACGATGTGTCGAATACAACAATGGTTGCTCTCCCTTTCTTCATTTCTGAGTAACATCCCATTTATTAGTTCTTTTCGGCTATTTTTTATGTAAACTTATGTTGTGCATACATTAACTCAGTAAATGTTTGGAATATCATGATGAAACTTTATAGCAATGTGCATGATCACAAGATAATATGTCGCATATAAGAATGGTTGCTCCCCGTTTCTTAATTTTGGAGTAAACTCCCTTTCCTCCGTCCATAAATTTCTTGTGTGCGCCATAACTCAGTAACCATTTGGGATATCTTCATGAAATTTTGTAGGCATATGTAGTAGGTAGGGGGAAAGTATCGCATACAAGAATGGTTGCTCCCCCTTCCTTAGTTTCCAAGCAATGCCCCTTTGATTGTTATTTTTTCCCTGCAGGTCTTGTGCGCGCCATAACTAGATAACTGTTTGGGATATCTTCATGAAACTTCATAGCAATGTGTATGAAGTCCCAACAATGTGTCGCGTACAAAATGGTTGCTCTCGCTTTCTTTGTTTCTGAGTAACATCCCTTTTATTAGTTCTTTTTGGCTATTTTTGTGTATACTTATGTTGTGCATACATTAACTCAGTAACTGTTTCATAAATCATGATGAAACTTTATAGCAATGTGCATGATCACAAGATGATGTGTCACATATAAGAATGGTTGCTCCCCCTTTCTTAATTTTGGAGTAACCTCCCTTTGGTCGTTACTTTTACGCATCTCGATTCACTCCATATCTCCTTTACCCTTTGAAATATTTGAATGAAACTTTGTAGGAATGTGTGTAATAATGGGGCAATGAATCCTGTGCAAGAATCAGGACTCTGGCTTGCTTACTGGATTATCTGCCCATGCATAAATTTCGTGTTTACTCTGTAACTCCTTAACCGTTTAGAATATTTTAACACAACTTTATGGAGATGTGTAAATTGTCAAGGGAATGTATTAGAACCAAGAATGGTATATCTAGTATGTTTAGCTTATGAATTATCTCCTTTGTTTGACTTTGAGATTACTCAACTTAGGAGCCACTTCACCTTGCAAGCCGATTTTTGGTATACTAATAGTTTTTGATGTGTTAAATATCTAAATAATGTTGCCGTCATTAGTTAAAGTGTAGTTTCCTCTGTTTGTCTGCCTGTCTGCTATAATTCCTTTATGACATTAAAACGGGCGTATTATGCGCCGCTTGGGAAGCCCTTGTTACAAAGAGGAACAATTATTAAAACTTCCTGATTACTTCCCTGGAAAACATAGCCCTTCAAAAATAGGGTTTACTCTTGAAGGAAAGAATGTGCTCCTAGTGGAGCAAATTCTTTCTTTTAAGAGCTGACCACCATGGAGAAAAGCGGCAAAAATGAAAATGGCAGAGTAGCTGCCCCTGAAAGTGTACCCATTCACCTTAAGTTATGAGATGTTTTGTCTTTACTTTCTAAATTTTAAATAAGCACGTTGTCTTAAATTTTTCACGTTTAATTGAGCATGCTTTGAGATCTTTTTATTACTAACTATTATATGATTTTTATGTATTTCTAATGTAAAGCATGTTTTTCTCGCTCTATGCAACTATTGTATCATCCCCAATAAATATATATTTTGTGTAAAGTGTAGTTATATTTTACAGCCTGTTTTTCATAACCTGTCCTTAGATGAAACGCATTGTTATGGCATTGTCTGCCCATCTGTCTGTCAGTCCCACTGCCATCTATCCATTAACTTTTTGTGTCTGCTCCTAGTCTAGTCTAGTTTATCTCATAACCTTGCAAGGTCACTGAAAATATCTTATGGTCACAAGGACACTGAAGATGACTTTACAACAATCCCTTTCCACCTGGTCCTGTCTTCAGCTTTTCAGCTGCCCTAGCAAGTTGTCCTGGCAAAGTTCATCCCTGTCCACTCCTTGATATTGTCTTAATGTCTTCCCACCTCCTCTTCTGTCCACCTCTTCTGTATCCTGTAGAATTTCTTTTGCTACGCCAGAAGACCTTGAGATACGGCCAATCCACCTCAGTTTCCATTTTCCTCAGTTTCCATTTCTTGACCATGGTCAAGAGTTTGTCATATTCTCCAGTGGCTGCTAGTGCTTTCTTTCTGCAAACATCCTCATTAAAGACACGGTCCTTCTATGAGATATTTAGTAACCTTTGGTAGCATCTCATCTCAAAGGCCTGGGTTCTTTTCTCTAACTCTGCTGTCAAGGTCCTTGATTCACAGGCATGCAGAAATATGTATGTGACAAAGAAGCCCATCAGTTTCACCTTTGATCCTACAGATGTTATCTCCATATTGGCTTCAGCTTTGTCAGAGCTGCAGTGGCTTGTGCAATCTTCGAGAGAACCCCCTTAGTTTTGAGCCATCAAATGCGACAAATAGAATCTATCATTGGTCTCCGACAGGGAACTCCCAACCCGAGGGCATACGGAATGGGTCGGAAACGAGGCTTGCCGAGTTTCCGACACACCCCGTGTGCCCGAGGGTGGGATTTCCCTGTCCGCATCGGAGACCAATGATTGATTATTTTTCTTACCCACGATAATATTTACTTCAAATTGAACTGGGAACTAATAGGCCTTTTTCATGCGAAAAAGTACAAGTGTAAATAGTACAACCGTGTCACCCTCATGGCTGCTGTAGTGAACAGACGAGTAAAAAATAGGTCCTTGACAAATCCGCATTTTTAGATTTTCTAATTGAAATTTATATTAAAGAACAAAAATTATATTGAGATGACTACAGAAAGCGCGTGTATGACGTTACTTGTGACGTAACGTCAACGTCATTTCAAACGTCAGTTGGTAACGCCTTCAAAATGGCGGCCTCCTCGACAGTGTTTGTCACGGTGAAACATTGTCCATTTTCGATCTTTTTCCGACTTTAAGACCTTGAAACAGGCTATAATGGGATTATAAAGAATGAATAACCTTTCTTGGATTGGATTTTATCGATGTGGCAATTCATTCCTGTGAAAGAATAATGCATAAAGTAGGCCTATGGAATCGCCAAGCCGGGCGCACCGTATTTCAAGGAGCGCGTAGTGGTACACAGAATTCAAGCTCGTGTGAGCTGTCCCAGCCCATGGGCAAGACTAATATTTATCATATACTTTCACTAGTATTGCCCTTGATACTAGATATTTGGCCCACCCATTATAGCCCTGTCAGAAAGCGCTGTCCAGCCCTGTTGTCCAAAATTCAGGTGTAGGGCCGAGATCACCTCACGTGCAGGGCGGGACAGAAATATCTCAGCCCTTGTATCGGCCCTCAATTTTGGCGCTAACGTCAAGTATTGCCGCTGACGTCATCAAAACAATTCAGCGAGCTAAAAGACGTCTGCCGCCATGTTTTATTGCCGCACGTCGACTGGCTGAAAGTGGACACGCAGAGGCTTCGTAGTTTGTTCTAAAACCAGAAAACCATTCTCGGTAAGTTTTATTTTGTAATCTGAGCCATTTACGATTAAAATACCAAACAATTATGATGTGTTTTCTTCATTTGTGCTCAGTTGTGCTTCCAGCTGAAAGAAAAATGGCGGCACGGCTCACCATCCATGATCTTCCGACTCGAACATCTTCATGTTTTTTTTTCAGCCAATAAAGAGAAAGAAAAAAAACAGACAAATTTTAATGGAACAAAAATGTTGCAGTATTTCTTACAAAAGTTCAATTTCTATAAGAAAGTATATGATAAAAAGATCATCACACGGTTGTTTTGATCCCATCCCTGATCTCAGCCCTCGGACCGTATCAGCCCTCGCCCTTCGGGCTCGGGCCGATACGGTCAACTCGGGCTGAGATCAGGGCTGGGATCAAAACAACCGTGTAATAATCTCTATGAAATAGGTGTTACCTAAATGCGTGCAAAAGCAGATTTTTTTCTTTTACAAAGCTGAGAAGCGCGGTGGCTCAGTGGTCAGGGCACTTGACTCTGAAGCCGAGAAGCGCTGTGGCTCAGTGGTTATTGCACTTGACTCTGAAGCCAGAGGTCGTGGGTTCGATCCTCACCCGTGGTGAAGTCTTCGTATATCCGAACGTGTTTTTTGGCTTGCCGTTTCGGCGGCAAGCCAGTATTCAAGTGGTTTAGTGATACTGAGTTATTTTCGGAAGAAACGATACGTCACACTTAGTCGGAAAATACCTGGAGAGTGTGTACTGCAACGATTCGTTCTAAACATTTTAGGGCCGCAATATTAAGCCAAAGAGATTGGAAAGCTCGTTCCGGTTTGAGACTGCATTTCTTCATTATTTTCTTCACAGACATAACAAACAAAGACCTATTCCGATTTTGTCAATTTTTATCCATACCCGATTTACCTCATCTGCTAAAAATAACAGATGAGACTTTATTCTATTTTTGATAGTGCATGTACTTTTTTTGATATTTCCGTTAAAAAGCGCGTTTTTCTTTTACAAGTGCCTTGAACTTGGTCACATTTCTTTTGCTTTTTATAAACTGATTGCATTAAAAATGAAACTCTGAATATAATGCAAAGTATTTGGCTTTGCATCCGAAGAAATATACCAAAACCTGTGTAAGAAACAGTGTTTATATATAGCAATAGCGCAAAGCATTAGCTTTTCCAAAAATCATGCAGCGGCGTCGCGAAAAATAGGCCTTAGGGCATCGCATAATCTGACTGGTCAGAGCAGCCGGCACACTGTCCAGCGCCGGTGCATTCATGGGATCTGATCAGTCTTTTTCGGCATATATGTTCTTCATCATGATCCATGATAAAGACATCTTTTATGCTGAGGATAGACTGATAAGACTGCACTTATGCCGTAGTGGGCTGATCTGTGTATCTGTATAAACTGAAAGAGCAGAGTTCAAATTTATTGTTTAGATTTAGAAACAAGCGCTTTTGACGATTTTCTTCCCTTATCACATTAACTGAATTTTTTGTATTCCATCTGTCCGCTATGTGTGTGGCTTGTTTATATGTAGAACTGACCGTGTTATGTATTAAAAGTCTGTAATGTCGGTGAGTACTTAAGGTTACGCATTCCAACAGGCCTTTCCGTGGCACAAAGCGATATATCATGTACACATTTTTAGCATCTGATAAATTTCCTTTTGGCCATCAACATGTTCATGAATAGCCTGAACAATGATACAGAAAAAGGGGACAATTCAGAATTTTTAACAATTGAAACTCAGAATTGTTAAAATTTGAAACTGTTAGGGATTCATTGACAGCTTTATGACAAGGGAGGGGTTGGTTGGTTGGTGCGATGATGCTGGGTATAACTTCCTGTGCCGGGGCGTCCTACTTATTTGGATTAAAATAGAACAAGGCCGGCCTACTGTGCTTGCAGTAGGTGCGGGTTGGGGTGTGTGGACATTTTTCTTGCTTTTACAACACTCTCTAATGTTGCCTTCTAAGTTCAGCTATACAAATATACAGAGAAATATTTACACCCGTCGACGATTTCCTTAGATGAACCTATACTGGGCTGACGATGTTCATACATCCACGAACAACACACATTCATGCAATCTTACGCGTAAGCAACGTCACGGACAATTCAAATAGATGATTGGCCGACGTAACGTTTGATATGCGTTATGTCATAGTGACGACTGCTGTACTTCATTACCAAACATGTTGGTTAATAACTATTCTTCGTCCGTTGCATGGCGTTAAATTAGTCAGAACTTCACGAATGAGTAAGCAAAATTGATGTAAAAACATAGCATGAATAGAAAAGATAAATTTCATTTGTCGGGAGTTCATGGAAATACGAACGCAATAGGTTCCGTGCTTTGTTGTTCCCAAATGGTGTAAAGCAAGTTATTGTCCAAACAATAACGGCATGCATTTTCTTCTCAGAGTGTCAAAAAAAATTCCAGTCACTGCCACTGATGCCATTCAGTAAACATTAATTTATTTCTTATTTTGATGCCAAGTTCAGATGTGCCAAGATTCCATAGACATGGGGTTGAAACAGTTTTTTTCCTAAAATTTTGATTCAGACTAAATGTGACTCAACAGCCGTAAAGAAAAGACTTGAAATAGGTCCATATAGTTATTTTCCTTGAGACATGACTACCGGCCGGCCAAAATGTTGGAAAACTGTTTTTTTTTTTTTTTTTGTTGTTGTTGTTGTTGTTGTTGTGTGTGTGTGTGTGTGTGTGTGTGTGTGTGTGTGTGTGTGTGTGTGTATTTCCTCAATTTGTTTTTCAAATAAATTCTACACTTGTTTTTACCTTACACCCGTGGATAATGCCACCATTCAAGAAGTTAGAAATTTTACTTTGCTAAATAAAAAGTAAGCAACAGAAAGTGCACTATCAATCGGTTCACTTCAATAACAACTTATGAAAATTTCACTGTTTTAGCTGTGCAAGCCTTCCTTTTAAAAGGAAATTTTATCTAGCATCATTTGCAGGGATAATGTCAACAAGTGTGCCGTCCTTCGGATCGGCACATTAACTGGAGGCGCCCTGTGCAGGGAGAGTCATCTCCTGTGCAGGTTAAAGATCCCTACTATAGCTACATGGCTATACATGTAGGCTTTCGTCCTGCAACACCGGAGTGTACAAAAGTACACCGTCTGTGTCCCCTCGGGGGGGCTAAGATTGATTGATTGATTGATTGATTGATTTGATGCTTAACGTCCTCGGTAAACAGCTATGGTCGTGTCGGGACGGTCAGTTAACCTAACCACACTATTCCTGGGCAGGCTTAGACCTCCTAAGCGGTTAACCAGTACTAAGTGCACATACTTTCGCCAGTAACTGACAACTGCCTTTCTGCCGCGTTGTCTTATGACGTCATCATGACGACCAGCTGGTCGTGAAGCACTTCAAAACAAAGGTCACTGCTGTTTGTAAACATACTTTAACGATGCCAAAGGGAAATGAAGCAAGTTTTTTTAAAGGAAAATGCATCGATACCAAGCTTTGGATAATTTACAACTAGGGTCAAACCCGGTACGTTCGGACAGCTTCGTCTTTTATCCTCAGTAGTAAGCCGGGCATGATGTTTCTAAGTCCGGGACCTTGGAACTTACGTGATGTTATATTTAAATTGTGGCATGAACCATTTAAAGCATTGGAAAGTTGTTAGATGCTCCTAATATTTGACATTTAATGACTAAAACAGTAGTGGAGGGTACGATCGGACGGTTCCCGGTACTCTCGGACAGAAGTGATGGTACACTCGGACAGAGGTCAAAATTCGTATTTTCCCTTCATGGTCATGGAAAACGTGAATTATAAGAACCACAAGAGACTAAAATGAGCACTAAAAATGAGTACAAACACAATTGCTCCAGGCCTTCCACAATCTGTATGAACGTTATACACTAAAAGTGGGGACATATATCGTGTACTCAGTGCTAGGGAGAAATGAACCATCTGGTATGGCATTGAAAAAAAATACGAAACACAAGTTCTTGCCTAATAAACTGAAAATCACAATAAACAGTGCTCGCCTGTATATATATTTTATTATTGTGGGAAGAGGAAACAAACACAATTTTCGGCTGTAACTGGTAAGTCCTCTTTGTAGTCATAGAGAACGTGAATGACAACCACAAGAGAATAAAAAAAGTACAAAAACAATTACTTCATGCCTTCCACAATTTAGATGAACGTTACTCTGAAAGAAGGAAAATAACTTGCACTCGATAATTAAAGGAATCATGAGATAGATAATATAAAAGAGTGTTCAAGGATAGACTTTGCCAGCCAATCTAGGGCAGCTGAAAACAGGATCAGATGGAAAGTGATTGTGGCAAACTCATGATCTGTGGTGCTTTTGAACGGCCTTACAAGATTTGTATGGAATAGACTAGACTAGATGACAATTATATTTCGCAAGTGGAGTACGACCTTACTTCGTTCTTTTCACAGTTCAAAAATAAGGTAAAATCAAAGTCAGCTCTTGTGGTTGAAGTTTAGTCACAAAGACGGTCTTCTTCCAGGCAGGAGTCTAATCTTCCAGTTATAAAATTTCTTTACCCTACTCTACCAGGGATAGTGGAAGTGATGAGTGTATCAAACTAGCTTTGAGGGCCAATCTAATCATAATACACTAACTTACATGTATCGTCCAGAATGCAGTCCCAATCACATTTGATTTTTTTTCCGTTTTCATCGAAATGATATTTTGTTAAAACTAGAGATGCATACCCCAGTTGTTTTCGGAGTGCAAAAAATTATGCCTTAAAAAACACAGATGCTAATAAAATATACAAGTAATGTCAAAATCAAATTCCAGTACCACGACGAAGAATAGAAATTTGAGAAACACAAATGTGGACATAAAGTTAGAGAGCCAGCAATAGCATAGCATTAAGTACACTTTTAAGGCATTCATTACTTCCCTGGGTCCATTGTATAATCGTATGCCTAGAAACGTATGTTTGAGCACTGTAAATACTAAACTAAAACTTGTATTAGTGTGATTATTTTATTCCTTTCACTAGAATCCTCACCATGCTGCCATTCCAAACGTCATGTTCAGTTAATAATTAGCTATAGAGAAGCATCTATAGCGGATGCGACCAATAAACAAGCTGTTCCATCTGTGGTGCCCCAACGGTCTTGCAAGTTCATGGGATAGAATAGAATAGAAATTAGAAATTATTTTACAATTCTATATCTGCAGGTACTTGTATACATCCATTCATTCAACATAATTGTACTTGTAGCGCCTTATATGGGAGTACCCTTCGGGATTATAGGCGTCCGACTGTACCGTCACTTATGATCTTTAGAGGCGGGTACGGTCGGACACTTATTTTATTGCCAGAAACACAAGATTCGGAAATAAGAAAGAAGAAATATGTATGAATTTCACTAATTTAATGATATATTTTCACAAAGGATGCGAGATCACGCAAGAATGGTGACATAAAACAACTAAAATCAAGTTGTCGAGAAGCAGTCGACGGTTCCGCGGTCTCTACCTTTGAAAACTAGGGCGCCTTTCGAAGTGTATTAATGACATGTACTATTATCAACCAATGAAAACTTTTGTTACAAACGGTTTAGGTTTACATATTTGGACCAGTGAGATAAAATATTATTGGACGACAGAAAGTATATTAACGGCAATTGGCATAATGAGCCGTATATCGGAGAATTAGAGAAAATACAAAGTGTCCGAGGATACCCCACCGTCCGAACGCACCAGGTTTGACCCTACTGGATGACATTTGAATGGCTAAGCATGGAAGTAATTGCCCATCGAATCGAGGTATTTGGTTTCTGTTCACGAATTGTCATCTCCTTCGCATTCTACATCGACCATGCTGTCTTTAAAATAGTCGCTTTTCCGAAATATCGACGTCGAATCTTACAATGGCAGATATCTTATCTAATTGAATCGACGCACGAGATAAATGACAAGTCATTTCATATGACGTATTGTTTGTTTATTTAATTATTTTTTTACTGAAACACAGCTAAATCAGTTACCGTTTACTTACTTGGACTTCTAAATTGAATTGACTGCCTTTAAAAATAGAACAAAAAGAAATAAATGTTGAAGATAACTTTTTTTGGTCACTCTCTCAGAAGCGGGACTTCATCAAGGAAGGTCATGTGATCGAGGATTGATTTCGGCTCAGTGTTACTTTGCATAAAAGAAACGGGAAAAATCCAATGTAAACAGCCTAACGGTGCCGCCATATTTGACCAAAAGTTTTGAGATGGAAGGTGTTGGATTTGCTCTTTGTGGAAGTAGCTTTTTTTAATGATGCATGTTATCTATTAGTTCTGTACCAAACCCTCAGTTTTTTTCGTCTTTTTCATCGGAGATCTATGATGAAAAAAACTGGGTTTTGTCGGATGGCCCTTGGTAAGGATTAGCCGGTTGCGCAAAAGTACTTTGTGGCGAGATACATCGCTTGCAGAAACTGGTTAAATCATGAAATTTCAATACCAGCATTAATTGTCCGGAAACATGAAACATTAAACTACATGACTGCAATAATATGAAAGTTGCATCTTACCTTCAGATTGAGATATTTACTTCCATTTCGATTTACCCTCCCTAAATTCTTTCGTTTGTTTACCATTTCAAAAATAGGGTTATCACGTGGTTGGCGCGTGCGCTTACTGCGCATGCCTGAATGACCGGATTTCTGTTTTGAACGAAAACAATTTTAAGTTAGGCTCAACAAAACACCGAAATAAATGCGGTCCGTAGAAACACCCGAAAAACAACAAAATCTCTTTTGGGTCGGAAGGAGGAGTTGTAGCGGTCCGTGGAAACACCCCAAACCACCCCAAAACATCCCAAACCACTTGCAGACCACCCCAAACCAGCCTCCCTAGATACAAACTAGAACCCCACCCCCTCCCCCACCAAGACACCAACATTTCAGGTCAATTGGTGAGTATAAGTTTTTCCTTCCATCCACCCTCTTCATTCGTTTAAATTAACTTGTCACTGCGCAAGGGATGGGGCTCTAGTTTGTGGCTGGTTTTGAGTGGTATAAACGGTCGCCCCTCCTCCCTCCCAAACCCTGCGTGTCATACATAAACCTAAAAAATAATTTACTTTATTATACTGAGATTATTAAGTTTTCGTAAGTATATAAACCAGAAGTTATTAAAAGAGAAACACGGGCAACCATTTATTTTGAAGTGTTCTTTTTATAGATACTGTTTGAGATGGGTGGGAGCAGTGTTGGTGTGTGTGTGTGGAGGGGACGGGGGTGGGGGAGGTGATAAGAATCTGGGGAGGCTGGTTTGGGGTGGTTTGGTAGAGGTTTTGGGTGGTTTGGGGTGTTTCCACGGACCCGAGTTGTAGGATATAGTAGGGTAGGGTTCGAGATGGTTCGGGACGGGAGTATGGCCACAGCCTAAGATTTGCCATTAATTACTATCACAACACCCTTTACTGCTGTGATAGTTATTAATGGCAAGTCTTAGGCTGTGGCCATACTTGTATGTATACCGTCCTACCCCTTGATGGTGGTTGTAAAACACGCTTTACTGCTTTACAACCACCATCATGGGGTAGGACGGAATACATACAAGAAAGTAGGTAAAGAAGTGGCAATGTTGGATGGGTGAGGTATGAAGAGGGTAAGTGAGGACAGAGTCCGTCACTGACAGACACCGGCGCAATTACCCATGCGGGTGGTTTAGGGTTTTTTCAGCAGTTAGAGGTAACATATTACTAATTAGCGACATCGTCTGTAGCCATACATTCCCCTCCTCAACCCTTACAAACCCTCATATCATATCATACTCTACTCTTCCCTACCCGTCCCCACTCTACTATATGAAGTTTGATGTGTTTCTATGGCCCTAAATAAATGTGTGCACCGCAGAAGTATATTTATTTATACACTGTCTCAGTGGAGAAGAGGATTGATGGTAATTTGGTATTTTGTTTAGCTATAAAGCACAAAAGGGAATGCCGAGGCTTCAATCTGCAGAGTTGGTTTAGATGTTCAAAGAAAAAGACTACATGTGTAACAATAAGAATTCTTCTTGGTGCAAAATTCAACACTATGGTCGGAACATACCAGACCAAGTGGCCCTTGATCTATTGTCTGATATATAGAGATTATTACACGCTTGTTTTGATCCCAGCCCTGATCTCAGCCCGAGGGCTGAGATCAGGGATGGGATCTAAACAACCGTGTTATGATCTTTTTATCATATACTTTTTTTTTTTTATAGAAATTGAAGTTGTGTAAGCAATAGTGCATTTTTTGTTCCAATGAGATATGTCTGTTTTTCTCTTTTAATCATTGGATGATATAAGAAGATGGTCGAGTCGGAGGATCATGGATGGTGAGCGCCATTTTTCTTTCAGCAGGAATTCAACGGAGTATAAAATCAAGAAAACACAACAAAATTGTTAAGTATTTTAATCGTAAATTGCTCACATTACAAAATAAAACTTACCGAAAATGATTTTCTGGTGTTAAAACAGACTACACAGTCTCTAACATGTCCACTTTCAACCAGTCCACGTGCGGAAATAAAATGGCGTCAAACGTCTTCTAGGCCGCTGAATTGTTTTGATGACGTCAGCGACAATACTTTACTTTAGCGCCAAAATTGAGGGCTGATACCAGGGCTGAGATTTTTCTGTCCCGCCCTACACGTGAGGTGGTCTCGGCCCTACACATGACTTTTGGACAACAGGGCTGGACAGCGCTTTTTGACGGGGCTATAATGGCTGGGCCAAATATCTAGTATCAAGGGCAATACTAGTAAAAGTATATGATAAAATATGGTATTCCACTCTGGGTTAGATATATTCAGAACAAAAAAGACTGCAAGCATATATTTGTCGTCCTTTAATAATACCTAGTGCTAGGTTTGGGGCCTGGGTACCACTAAACAACTCGCGGCACCCGTGGCACCCATGGAAAAACAAGGCAACGAAAAGTATGTGTATTAAGGATTCATAAGGGGGAGCTATAACGCCTCCATCGCTGATTGTATATGTTCTCTCATCGACTGTAAGTCTTTACTGCTGTGACACCCTGATTGTTCATATAACTCAAACTTCAGCCAGTAAGAGGCCAGTCCATAAAAATACTTCGCCATCCAGAAACACCCCAAACCACTAATGTGGTGAGGCCGGTAAGGGTAGTAGGAATTAGATTAAGGTAGAGAAGGGGAAAAGGGGATTTGAGGCTGGGGATGGGGGGCAGTGGTGGTGGTGGTGGTGGGGGTGGGGGTTGGGGGGGGTTAATGGCCACAGGCCTCGGATAAGTAACTTAATACTTACTATCATGTCACCCCAAACTGTTTTAAACTACCCCAAGCCATCATCATGGGGTATGACGGGGTACCCTGGAGTACTGGAGTAGGTAGGATAAAAGTTGTAGTATAGATAGGGTATTTACGAGGCTAGGAAAGAGAAAGAGAAAGGAGAATTTGTCACTGACAAACACGTCAGGCTTCATGCCCGTCATGCCCCATGAGGGTGGTTTGGGGTCATTTTCAGAGTGGTAAGGGGTGATATGACACTAATTGGTGACATGCCCAAGACCTCCCCAAACACATTAACCCTTTTGTACCCTTCCTTAATCCAACCTAATCTGCTGTACCTTCTCCCATTCTGCAATAAGAATGTGGTTTGGAATGTTTTTGTGTGATTCTATGAGCTCTTTTGACACAATTTTGTTTCTTGTTAATAAGGCCTATTAAGTTCTAACGAATGGCCATTTTCAGCTAAGAGCAAGTGTTTCGCCACTTTCTGTGTTTAGTAAGACCCAGTTTGCCGAATTACGCATATTGTGTAAATACTAGAACCGGGCCGCGCTGTTATTATCACCCTGCGCTCATTTCAACAACTACGCTATGGCGGTGACCCTTTGTAGGGCAGAATTCCTATAAAAGAAAGAAAGCTAGAATCTCGTTCAAAAAAAATCCTAAAATTTGATTTAACCGTCTACTTTTCAAAATAACATGGCGTCCGTCACGGACTCAGTTTGTGGAAAGACACTTTTTGGACTATATAGACAGTCAGAGGTAAAATAGAGATAATTTTATGGTTGAATTTGAGTAAATATAGGATATTATGATTGGCAGAGAGACTGTCTTTCCTGATTTTCGTCTCATTCAAGTCACAGTGAATTTTCAGTGACAACTACAGCAAGCAACCCATCACCCGACAAAACGTCATGTTTTTGACATATAAACGTCCGATGAAAAAAATGAAAAAACATGATGTTTTGGTACAGAACTAGTTATCTATAGGCGTGCAAACAGCGCGGACGCGCTGTCCGCGCGTGAGCTTTGCTCATGCGCGTTGCTTTTGCACGTATAAGTATCTTTCATGGGTATGAGGTGTGGATAGAAAAATCCGTCACGAGGGTCACTGTTCGGAATCACGAGGCTTGCCGAGTGATGCCGAACAGTGATCCCGAGTGACGGATTTTTCTATCCGCACCTCACACCCATGATAGATACTTTTTCTTGCACACCACGTTTTATATATCTTTAGAACTTTAGAATTTTAGTACCTCGGAGGTTTCTATTCGATTCTAAAAGAAAGCGCCGCTTTCAACGACCGCCATTCGGTTCTTTACGTCAACGTCTGGCATGCATAAACTGACGTCATTTTGGCCGTCTTCGTGACGTAATCATCTAAAACGCCAACGTCACTTGACGACACAGTTAACGTGACCTCCATTACAACCAATGCATCGAATGCTCGTGATTTTTATCCGGTCCTGGGTGAGATAACCTGGGTGGGGGGGGGGGGCTGGTATATTTATAAAAAAAATTCCTTGTCTTTGGGTATGCAAGAAAAAATAACCTGGCTCATGAGGGGGTTCAAAAAAATAATCTGGCCTCAAAAGTAAGAGAAAAAAATAACCTGTCTCCACCCAAAATTTCAAAAAAAAATATAGTCTGCAGATAATTCCATTGGAACCACTGGTCTGATTGAAGCAAAATTTCATATGGAGTCTAAGTGCGATCGGGGAATAAAAGTTTGTTCTCAGGGTCTTGACCAAGATGGCCGCCATGCCCGTATATGGTAAAAACCCTTCAAAATCTTCTTCTCCAGAACCAAAAGGTGTATGACCTTGAAACTTGGTATGTAGCTTTGGGCACTCAAGCCCATCATAGTTTATACAAATGATTGTGCGTTGACCTTGACCTAATTTATGACACTGTCAACTTTGGTACATTATGTAGGCTTTTATATGGGAAAATGCTTAAACAGTGGATTTTTCAGAAACTATTCGTCTAAGGTGCAATATTTGGTATATATGGTTGACTAAATGACCAGATGAAGATATTTTGTCGTTAAAGGTCAAGGTCATTCTTTGACTTTTGTACAAGGTCATTGATATTCTGTCACCCGTCAACATTTTCAAACATCTTCTCAGAGGCCACTAGGGTCAATTGAAGCCATATTTTATATGTCGCTTCACCGGCTTAAAGGAACCATAGTTTGTTCAGATGGTCTTGGTCACTTGACCAAGATGGCCACCATGCCCATATATGGTAAAAACTCTTCAAACGTCTTTTTCTCGAAAACCGAAAGGCCTATAACCTTGAAACTTGGTACCGGTATGTAGCATTGGGCACTCAGGCCCATCATAGTTTATACAAATGAATACTGTATTTCATATGGAGCTTTTATACTGTGTCAAAGGAATCAAAGTTTGTTCAGATGGTCATGGTCGTATGAAAATGGTGGCCGCCACACCCATTTATGATAAAAACCCTTCAGAAATCTTTGTCCAGAAACAAAGGCCCAGTGACCTTGTGGCTTGGTATATAGAATTGGGACTCGACATTAATCCCCAAGGGAGGGGATTATCTGCCCCTGCCCTGGTGCTATATACATGTATAAAAGCATTAAAATACATACCAGGACCAAGTGTCAGGTGAGCTACAGGACCAATGGTCCTCTGGTTTTAAGATCTCATAAATTAGTAAAAATATAGCAAACCCGACACCCCTTAATTTGGAAATGGATCAATCCAAAAAGCCAAGTGGAAGAATTCATTTGTGATAAATGGGTTTATACTCACCTAAGTTTCACTTGAGCAGAACAAAATATCTGGTCCCTACTCAACTGCATCTCTCCACACCCCACATAGATTTTACGCTCTTTATATTCCTCTTTGAACCCTTTCCGACACTGGCCCTCAAGATCTGCGTAGACTGCTACTGTATCCCCGGCTCCTATACCTGAGCACATGAAAATTAATCGAGACATCAACACTCAAAGGGCCAATAATGAAAATAGTTGAATTTTTGTTCAAACGGTCTTAGTCACATGACCAATATGGACGCCACGCCCATATATGGTAAAAACAATTAAAAATCTTCTCGAGAACCAATAGGCCTATGGCCTTGAAAGTTGGTATCTAGCATTTGGTACGCAAGTATTACCAAGATTGTTCAAATTATGACATTGGGTTGACCTTGACCTTTTTTACGGTAAGGTCAAATTTGCTCTCTCTGGGAAAATGCTAGAACATAAGATTTCTTGGAAACTGTTGAAGATTTTGACCTGAAAATTGTTATATACAGTCATCTTAATGAGTACATGAAAATTGATATATACAAGAGGTCAAGGTCTTTCTTTGACCATTGACCCTGGTCTCTCATATTTCACACATCTGCTCAAAAGCCACTGGGCCAATTGTAAGCAAATTTCACATAAGGCATCTAGGGGCTGAGGGGACGAAAATTTGTTCAAACGGTCTTGGTCACATGACCAACATGGCCGCCACGCCCATATATGGCAAAAACTTTTACAAATTTTCTTCTCCAGAACCAAATTTTCGATGGCCTTGAAACTTGGTGTATAGCATCTGGTACTTGAATACTATCATGATTGTTCAAATGATGACCTTGGGCTGACCTTGACCTTTTTAAGGCAAGGTCAGTGTGGGAAATGGTAGAACATAAGATTTCATGGCAAGTTTAGAAGATTTTGGCCTAAAATTGATATATACATTCGTCTTAGTTAGTACATGGAAGATTTGCGGGTACAAGAAGTCAGGTCATCCTCTGACCTCTGACCCATGTCTCTCATATTTTGACAGTTTAAGACCTCTCCTCAAAAGGCACTGGGCTAATTGTAACCAAATATCATACACAGCCTCCAGGGGGCTGATGGAACGAAAATTTATCAAGCGGTCCTCATCACATGACCTACATGACCACTTTACTCAGGTGGGCGATTCAGGGCCTCATTGCCCTCTTGTTTCTTAAACCCATCTATGCCTAGCGCCTCATAAAGAGGACACAGACGAAGAGTGTCGACCCAGATCAGACTGGCACCGCAAATTGCGGCGTCTGACCAGGGTCTACACTATTTGCATATGGCAAACGGCTTTTTTTCTTTAAAATAAAATGAAGATGATAAAAATAAGCTAAACCAGAAACCCCTAAATTGCGAAATGGACTCATCAAATTTATAAGGATAGAATAGTCCGCTGGGCATAAATGGGGTGATTTTAAAATGCTGCACAGCTGATAAAAATAAATCCAAATGAGCCGCGACGCGAGAAAACCAACAATGTGGTTGTGCGCCCACTTCAGACTCAGATCAGCCTGGGCATCAAAACAGTCCGGTCAGACCTTTCCCTGAGCTCTCAAAGTGTAGCTAAGAGTCTAAGCTACCTCCATGCGGACAGCGAAGACTCTGATCAGACTGGGCGGATGCGCAGGCTGATCTTAGTCTGCGCTTGGCGCACAACCACATTGTTGGTTTTGTCATGTCGCGGCTCAAATGAAAAACTAGGACATGGCCAATCCATCCGCTGATTCGAACTTTTCTGGTAAAAGGTGGACATTTTATTTGCTGCCTAGCACAGACTTACTGCTTTTTCGTTGGATCATCTGTCTGTTAGGCACATGCTTATGAGTTGAAAATTACTGGATAAAACCAGTGGAAGGTCATACAATGGTATAGCAATGAGATTCGCCCAGAGAGATTATTCAAAAGTAAGCAATGCAGAGTTACACACACTGCATTTTCTCCCATTGTCCTCTATTGTGAAGTTTCAAGATACCTCCATTAATACTTTTGGAGTTATCCTACGGACGCATAAACGAACGAACGAAGAACATTTCTAAACCCCGTCTCCCCCACTCTCCCCCAACTTCGCTTTGTGTGTGTGTGTGTGTGTGTGTGGTTGGGAGTGGGGGGGGGTCGGAAGGGGAAGATAAATAAATAAGTAAAAGATAAGTAAAGAGTAAAACGGCCTTATGTCCACTTTAGTATTGATAAATGCCACCTAGCAGACGATAATGAGAAGCGGAGTGAGTAAACTCGGGTTTAACGTCCAACCAACATAAAGGTCATGAATACGGAGACCGAAGATTAATAGAATCTACGATGGGGTTGAGGCCGAGACAAGGAAATCTCAGGCTAGTTTTCAGAATTTTTAGTCTTAAATTATCTGAAAACGAGCCTGAGATTTCCTTGTCGAGGCCTCAACCCAATCATTGATTATTTTTCTCACCTATATATTTTATAAAACAAAATATTCATTGAATTCTGAGCTTCTTGTTGAGGCCATTCCTTTAAACTTGAAACTAGTTTTCTATTTATAGTTTGACATGTGTGCTGATTTCACCTTGTGCATGCATTTTTCATGACTGAAAGCTAATCAGAAATCTACAGTGACACTTCCTGTACATCACTGGGTGTCAATGTCATATTCTGCATGCAATTTACATGACAGGTAGCAAGTGGATTTGTTGAGATTAAGTGTGTAGTGTGATTGGGCTGTACTATATAGTAATGAATGACATTTTGAGACAACTTTCTGAGCCTAGGCTGAGATAGCAGGCCGAGATAGAAAAATCTCAGACAGCACTAGAAAGGGATATTCTTGTTCAAAGGGTGAGAAATAAGCGGAAGCCTTAAAAGGAAACTGTGACCGTCGAGCTCGGGCGAAATTGCACATGCTGCATGGGATTTGTCAATGGCTGGGTAATACTATACATGGTATACCATACTGTTTACACCATGCAAACTTTCATGGCATCTTTGACAAGCATGCATTGTTCTAGAATACAAGATAAAGGCAGACAGCAACTGATATAACTTTGCAGAACCGTACAACGATTGCCCAAGATTCCTTCGTACATAAAAGCTACCGACCCCAAGCCAGATTCAGGTCTACACTTTTACACATGCAATCCTGCTTCTTGTAACGCATTTCAGTGTAATACAATATTTAAACTCAATGTAATGCAATGGTGGTAGCATGTCTGGGAATGTAACGCTGCGCTGAATTTTGATTGATGGTCCTTCCACCATTCCTTATTCAGTCTATTTGTTTTTAAGGAAAAAAAAACCTTGAGGGAGGGTGCCGATATGACTGACTCAGGTAATAAATATGTTTTGAAAAGTAAGATCCCTTGGAAGTAAGGGACACACCAAAGAATAGAAAATAACAGCCGTGGTTTAATTCAGTCTGTTCATGACTAGTAATGAAATTTGAGACACCAGCCACGCCCCCTAGCACCGGCTTAAGCGGAACTCTATTTTCAAAATTTATCAAATGAACTCAATGATCCCAAAGGACCAGAAAATATAATCTGCACTGCGATGATGTACGGGGAGACGTTTTACGGCCGCCACACGGCACAAACGCCAGCTGCAGTGAAGATGTTCTGAAAAGTAAGATCCCTTGGAAGCAAGGAACAAACCAAAGAATAGAAAATAGCAGACTCGGTTTAATTCAGTCTGTTCGTGACTAGTAATGAAATGTGCGACACCAGCCACGCCCCTAGCACCGGCTTAAACGGAACTTCATTTTCAAAATTACTCAAATGAACTCAATGATCCCAAAGAACCAGAAAATATAAGTTCCAGACTTTAACCACACGATTGCTAAACAATATATGTAAGTACGTACATTACATGTAAGTCTTGATCGAAATTTGAATAATTTTAAAGAATGTGCATGTATATGTATCTCTACATCTTTCATTATTCAAAATGAAAAATGATATATCGGCGAAATAAATTCGCCAAACATCCTACGAAGCATGTTTTGTGTGAGCGTCAGTCACAATTTCATTCCGAATGAGTGAGAGTCGAAGCAGACCTAACACATGTAACATGACTCTATTAGCCGATCAGCGCAGATGCTCACTGGAGCATCGCTCAACCGGTAAAATCGGTCAATGTCTTTGTCGTTTTGGTAAAACACCTCCTCTAAATAATAGACTGGCCCATGTCAAACTTAAATTATTCAGGGTGTCGAGTAAACTGTGCTGCTACAGATGTTTTATAAGCCCCTATTATAAATAATGGACGGCTGTATGATAAAAGAGTTAATTTTATACATATTTTCATGGGCGAAATGATTTATTCTACCAGTAAACCCTCTGAATGATGGACTGGCCCAAAGACAAAACTGGAATACTTTAATTTATATATTCAGGGGTGATACCTGTATTGCGCTTTTTGACACTCCTACTGTAAATAATGAACTGCTCCAAAATCAGTGATGGGAGAGTCAATTTGATAAATTTGGGGGTGGAAGGATTTGCACTATTGGTATTTTTGTCAAAACCCCTGTACATGTGTGGACACTTTGGAGGGGTCATTAGAAAGGCAAAGCCCCTCCACACACACAACATTTTAGCAAGTGATATTTTTTCTCGGTGCTCCCCGCTCTCTGTTCTATTCCTTTCTATCCCATAACCTCACTAGGTCGTTGGGGCTGTTGTGTGGCTATTTTTATTGCGTAACTTTGGCATAAATTATGTAATAATTTCATAATCTGAAGATAATTTTCGTATATAATAATTTCATATTCTGAAGATAATTAAAGTAAATTATCCTTTTAGGTTTCAGAATTATTTGACTTTCATTTATTAAGTGCAAATGTTTGATATGACTGAGAGATCTTTCGCTTTTCACTTAATTAACAGTTTCAAATATTCTATGTTGCAAAGGCAACTTTTGGAAAACTATCATGCAAAAACTATGAACTTTATATAAAAATGATTCTCTTATACTATAGAATTCACCTATCTTTGAAGACTTTGCTTTTAGATTATAATTTCAACAACAACAACAACAACAAAAATAATAATTTTTATGTTTAAAATTTCAATAATAAGCATTTCTTTTACTGTAGCAAACTGTGTTGAATTTAGTATCAATATGTTTGCCTCAAATAGGAGAATATGAAACTAATAAAATATTTTGGAAATATTGATAAGCAAAAATTTTATTATGGAAAAATAAAAATATAGTTTCGATTTTTTTTAATTATTTTGTTTACGACGAAAGAACTGCTGACATTTGGTCACTTAGTTCTCATTGCCAAATTCAATTTCACACATCTTTGTTCTCAAAATTGGCAAAAATGCACATGAAAGCGGTCTCAGGTAATTGGTAAGCTCAAGGGACTTATGGTGGCAGTTGAGAACAATAGTGTGAGAAATAGTTGAGCGGTGTAAAAAATTGAGTTACCCAATGTTAGCAGCTGACAATTACGCATGCGCACTGACCAAAATCACCCATGAGTAGCGCCGAGGATGCATACACCTTTTTGCAACAGACATTCTTATTGGTCAGTGACGTGCTAATTGATATCACGTGATCTGCTGGAAAATAGCGCGAGGGAAGTGGGTACCCACTTGGTCGTCACTCTTCGGACGACAAGCGCAGAATAAAGACGTTTTAAACACAGCTTCCCTTCGTTATTTTCAGTTACATCTGCTGATCAGCCAAATCAGCCAGCTAATTTCCCCAACGACACAGCTCGTAAAAACTGGTGGAGAATCCGGGTAAAAACAAGTCACATCCTCTCGCTGATGAATAAAGAAGGGGCTCAGCCATCCAACTATAACTTGAGATCAGCAGGCCCAGTTCAAAGTCAGTCGGATTCAGAAAGTGACCACGAAGAAGAGGTAACAATGAATCATCCCCACTCACACATCCATCTGGAGCCCTTCAAAGGACAGGGTGAGGACCCTGAGAAATGGTTCTCATATTTTGAAAGGTACTGTCAGTATCACAATTTAAATGCTGAAAGAGCAGCCCTATCTATGTCATTCCACCTGAAGGGTGTAGCGAAAATATGGTTTGACAGTTTGCAGGACACAACTCAAAGTTCTCTAAGACTTTTAAGAGAAGCCTTTATTGCAAGGTTTAAGCCACAGAATAATGTGGACATTTCAGTGCTATCACTTTCTCAGAAAACTGATGAATCAGTGGAAGAATATTTTAGTCGTTTTATTGACAATGTTGCAACCAAGGAACTACCTGAAAATATTCAGATTACCATAATGACAAAGGGACTTCTTCCACAGCTGGTATCTTTGGTGATGCCTCAGAATCCTAAGACACTTGAAGAACTAAGACAAGCTATGGTACTGGCCGAACAAACCCATAAGGCCTCCCAACCAAAACAGACAGTGGCTAGTGCATCCGATAATGACCTGACAGAGGAAATAAGATGTCTGCGGAACCAACTTTCCGAGGTGCTGGCTATTCAGAGCCATAGGCAGCAACAGCAACAACAACAACATGTCAATCACCAAACATACGAACGACCCCGCCCATTGGACCAGACTAGGCGAGGATATCAACAGGGACCTCCACGGGAACGACATCAAGACGTGCCACCTCAACAGCAGCAGTACAACTGGAAATGTTCATTTTGTGGAGGTAAGCGTTTTCATGTTAGGTCAAACTGTCCAGCATCAAACCAAATATGTAGGCATTGTAACAAAAGAGCCATTTTATGAGAGAATGTAGAGCAGCCAGGCGCTCAAACAATAGATCTTAGGGACTCGCGCCTGTCTGCAAGTCTGAAAGACATGTGGATGGGCACAAAGGCAATAATCAGACTGCGTCAAATGTAACAGTTACAAACACAAAATTTTCTGATAAGCCTTCAGTTAGCTTGGTTTCATCTCTTCAAGAAAACACAATTCTCGTCTCCATAGGTGATAAGAAAAGCCGATGTTTAGTTGATACAGGTGCCACAATTTCCTGCGCTTCATTAACATATTTAAAGAAAACGGGCATTGATTGTACCCACTTGAAACCAGCTCATATTCAATACATCACTGGCGTTGGTAATGAAACACATACTGTTCTGGGAAAACTTGAAATTCCTTTAACCATTTCTGGTATAAAGATTTCTTTTGAGTTCATTGTTCTTCAAAACTTGATACATCCAGTCATTTTGGGGATGGATTTTCTAAAATTTCATAAGGTCCAGATAGACCTTGATAAAAGAACCATATATATCCAAGATAAGCTTGTGAGTGCCTGCTTTTTAAAAAGAAAAACAGGTTTAGGAAGAACAGGAAAAGGTGTTACAATACCAGCTGGTTCTCAAATGAATATTGAATTAAAGGTCTCAAGAAGAAAAGCAGGGGAAGTAGTATTACTGGAGCCAATTCCAAACTTGCAGTCAAGGCATTTAGCAGGTGCGAAATGCCTTGTAACTGTTAAGCGAGGAAGGGTTCCAATGAGCCTACTAAACCCGACTGAATCAGATATATACATTCCGGGACACACAGTGGTTGCGAATGTTAGTGACATTGATGTTGAAAATATTCAGTCCTTAGATAGCCATCTTCAGTCGCAGAGTACAGCAGTTGGTACAGCATCAGAAGGTGAGTCAGAAAATGTTACTAGTAATATTGAGTTCAATGTATCCAATGAAAGTCTTTCACATGGTGAGAGATCTGAGCTTCTTGAATTTCTGAAGAGAAATGAAGATGTGTTCTCCACATCTCTTCAAGATTTGGGGAAAACAGATCTCTACCAACACAGAATTGAAACAGACCCAAATGCACCACCTGTTCATCTTCCTTTCTACAGACAAGCTCCACATATCAGAGATGAAACTCAGAAATTGGTTAATGACATGCTCAAAGATGGTATTATAGAACCATCATTCTCAGTATGGAATAGTCCAGTGGTGCTTGTTAGAAAGAAAGATAACACCTTCAGGTTTGCAGTTGATTACCGTAAATTGAACAAAATTACTATGTCAGTTTCACATCCCTTGCCCCGTCTTGAATGTGTCTTTGACACAATAGGTCAAGCGCATGCTTCCATCTTTTCAACTCTAGATTTAGCCTCTGGGTTTTGGCAAATCCCGATGGACCCTGATACACGCCATAAAGCAGCCTTCATTACTCACGATGGTGTGCATGAGTGGACTAGAATGCCTTTTGGCCTCAAAAATGCACCTATGACGTTTCAAATGGTCATGGGACGCGTGTTGAAAGACCTAAATTGGAAACATGTACTCTGCTATATAGATGACATATTGATATTTAGCAGCTCTTTTCGAGAACATTTACAGCATCTCCAATTAGTGTTCGACAAGCTGAGAGAAGCTCGACTCACTTTGAAAGCAGATAAGTGTCATTTTGCTGTTGAAAAAGTTCTTTATCTAGGTCATGTGATCACCAAAGATGGTGTTTTTGTCGATGAAAAGAAGACCGAAAAGGTAAGTAAATACCCAACCCCAAAGTCTCAGAAGTTCGCAGCTACCTTGGACTCTGTAACTATTATAGAAGGTTTGTAGAGAATTTCTCCAAGCTTGCCACACCATTGAATCAGCTTTTGCAGAAAGATACCAAATTCAATTGGTCACAAGACTGTGAAAAATCATTCCAAGCCCTCAAACATGCTTTAGTCACTGCTCCAATGTTAAAGTACCCAGACATGAATGCTCCTTTTATTCTGTCAACAGATGCAAGTGGTACGGCTCTAGGGTTCATTTTGGGTCAAAAAGGTCCTGATGGTAAGGAAATGGTAGTGGCATATGGAGGAAGATCTCTTAAACCTGATGAACGCAAATTCACTGTGTCCGAGCAAGAATGTCTCGCCGTCGTAGACGGAATCAAAGCATATAAAGAATACCTTACTAAACATTTTACTGTGATCACAGATCACCAAGCTTTAAAGTGGCTCAATTCAGTCAAGGATACATCGTCCAGGCTAGGAAGATGGGCTCTGGAACTACAAGGGTATGATTTTGATATTATACACAAACCAGGAAGAGTTCACATGAATGCTGATGCCTTGTCGAGACGACCTTATCATGACCAAGAACACACAGGTAAAGATTCTGTACAAGTCTGTTCAAATGAGGTAGCTGGAACAAATGTTAGTGCTATACCTACTGAAATCTCGCAGTCACATGAGTCTGACGATACTTCAAAAAGTAAGACGTACATACAAGTTGAATTTACCTACGGGTCCATGCCACATGTGGTAAGTACAGAAATATACGATGAAAATACCATTCCAAAAACAGACATTGGTAAGTCAATTCCTGAACTACAGAAAGAATGTCAAGATTTTAAACATATCTATGAGTATCTTGCATCCAAAACTTTGCCAGATGATGAGAAACTTGCACATACTGTTGTCGTTGAGTCGAGTCAATATGCTCTACTTGATGGTTTCTTGTACCACTTCTATCAGCCTAGAGTAAAAGGGTTACCTGCTGCACAAAGGTTAGTTAGACAACTTGCTTTACCGGGTCCTTGCAGACCGGATGTACTCAGATCATTTCATGATTCACATGCTGGGGGTGGGCATCTTGGAATCCAAAAGACCTTTGCGGCCATACGTGAAAGATATTACTTTCCAGGTATGTATCATATCATCAGTAAGTATGTCACAACTTGTGATCTTTGTCAGAGAATGAAAACCGACAGGAAAAGACAGCCACCACCACTGACTCCCATGCCAGTTGACGATGTCTTTATTAGATGGCACATGGATATACTAGGGCCCCTGCCGAAGGTAAATGGTTATCAGTATATTCTGTTAGTAGTTGACAGCTTTTCCAGATGGTGTGAAAGCTTTCCTTTGGAAACTCAGGATGCAAAGCAGGTAGCAACAGTACTGTACAATGAAATCATAACCCGCTATGGAGCCCCCTCATGTCTAGTCAGTGACCGTGGTGCCAACTTCATGTCGAAACTGGTAAGTGCTTTATGCGAAATGTTTGACATAACTCGCCATCATTCATCGTCATATCATCCCCAGACCAATTCGACCTGTGAGCGTCTGAACAGTACTCTTGCTCAAACCCTCAGAATGTATTGTGACAAAGAACAAACTAATTGGCCCCAATTTTTGCCAAGTGTCATGATGGCTTTTAGAATGTCTCCCGCCACTGAGTCTACAAGTCTGTCCCCATTTCATATGGTCTTTGGAAAAGAAATGAACCTCCCAGTTGATACTGCACTAGTCCCAAAGCACACCATGGCTCCAGATGCAAAAGCCCACTTTGAAGAACTCTTGGAAAGATTGAAAATGGCAAAAGTAATTGCTTTGTCAAACGTTAAGGATTCCCAGGCAAAATCAAAAGAGCGTTTTGATAAAAAGTCTAAAGAACCTACCTTTGACCTCCATGACAGGGTCTTGTTAAGGTGTTCTAAAGTACCAACCGGGCTTTCTCCCAAACTATTTGAGAGATTTGAGGGTCCCTTTTACATCACAAAAATTGGGCCCAACTACACTTACATGTTGAGACGCTGTTCTAATCATAAGCCAATAAAATCCCCAATAAATGCTAGCCGTCTGATCCATTATAAGGATCCATATATCATGCGAGATCTGCCTGATCAAAATGATGAAGCTGAGGCAACAAATGACCAAGAGGTAAGCACTGATCAGAACGAACAACCAAATCATGTCGGTGAAGACACTTCGCCGAAGGCCCAGATGGAAGAGCCAGACCAGCCTGAGGCTGATAATGAAACACAAAGTAAGTCTCAAGAAGCAAATCCACCTTCAAGTCAGTCAGATGACACATACTATGAAGTGGAAACTCTTCTCAAAATGAAATACATCAGAGGTAAGAAACATTATTTAGTCCATTGGAAGGGTGATTATAGTGACACATGGGAACCAGAAGAATTCATTACAGAAAAGCCAAAACGAGAGTTTCACATACGCCGTGCTAAACAGGGCAAGCGAAAACGTAAGTCAGGTCACAGATATTTTACATATTGAGCATCAATGTCATAACTTAAACCCTGAGTTCCATGGTAAAACAGTGGGCAAAAATCTTAAATAGATAATAAAAGGGTCATGTGGAATCTAAACAGCCAATCAGTTGCCAGAATCTTTATTTTTGGGTGTCATTAAATTTGAATCAAAACATCAAAACTTTTCTTATGAAGGGGGCCAAACCAAATAAAGTAGAAGCTATCTTCCACTTTATTGTTACATAGTGCTAGACAGTGGATCCCTGTCAACCGGCTTTCCAACATATTTTTTTTTATTGTTTTATAGTGTTACCTGGACAACTGAGAGGCCTGTTGCTGATTCTGTTGACCTCCTTCCTGCTTATTTGCCAGATGAACCAGGGCGAGGCAAAAGAAATAGTACAAAGACTTAATTACGGCATAGTTTTCAAACCAGAAGTTGATATGTTCATGGCACAAGAAGAATGGCTTCATACATTTCAAATTCCAATCCCTAGGAAACTTGGCTCTCCTGACATTGGTTCTTGTCACAGAGATAATGATACATGTTTCTTTATTTATCAAGCCCTTTTGCAAGTCATGGTAATTAGAACAGAAACAGCCCTTCGCATCAATAATACTGTCAATACTATTAGGAAACTGGTACCTGAAACAAAGGTTCATAAGTCCAGAAGCGCACGATCATTGTGACCTTTCATCGGTCATTTATCGAAATCGCTTTTTGGCCTTGCTGCTGAAAAAGATATTGATGTTTTAGCCAAGCATATAAACGCTTTAAACCGTCCCAAGGCTTATCAGAAATTTTGGCTCAGCACGGAACACATTTCAGTTCATACATTAAGGCGTCAAATAAAAGAATGGACAATCTTATGGCAGGTATACATCAAAATGAAATGGCAATTGATTATATCCAATCAAAAGTTAAAATGTTACAAGCAATTTACGAGAATTATTCTTGCGCATAAATACACGTCTGATTACACATCTTGAACACTCAAACAGATTAAACAATGAAATTGGGGAAATGAAATTAGGTTTGCTTGATTTAGTTAAGGGTAAACTCTCGCCTTTACTCATTCAACCAGAAATAATGGCTACAACATTAAGTGATATCCAAAAACTTTTAAACCAGAGATACCCAGGGTTTCATTTGGCATGCAAGACTGTCCAAGAAATGTATCAATCAGGGAAGGTTCTATACACAAGAATTAGCAGCAATATTTACGTAACTGTCAAATTCCCCCTTTCATATCGGCAACACCCATTAACAGTGTATCGCATAATCTCCGTACCAGTCCCAATTAACGAAACTTCAGGACATGGAACACATTTGTTAAACCTCCCCAAATTCTTGATAATTTCACATGACAGTGAATATTATGCTACTCTATCCCAGGAGGACAGCATCCCAGGAGGAGCTGTCCTCCTGTATTGGACGAAATCCAACATACTGTGCTCTAAATAAAGCATTGACCCCAGCAACAACACCTTCTTGTGAATATGGGTTATTTGCAAACAACAAGGTAACTGTTAATTCGCATTGTGACTTCCGATTTGTCCATAATCAAATAACGCCTAAAGTACTAGAGTTAACACCAAGCACTATTTTATTGTATCGAACACCAGTTCTGTCCCTAGAATGTGGAAGTGAGCAGAAAATGGTTAGCGGTTGTGATTTTTGCATTATGAAGTTCCCATGTAGGTGTTCTGTTACTACAACACAATTTTACTTGCAACCAAGGCTTACAGCTTGTCAAAATGAAACCCAAAATATTACCAAGTTACATCCACTTAATTTAGCTCTTTCACAACAGTTCTTTGAGCCCCCTGTAATTAAACATATTTATGCCGATACTGCTTTCCTCAAACCAGTAAACATATCTACACCAGCTTTCAAAATCTATAAACATAAGATGAATAACATATTGGCAGATGATATAAAAGCCCATTTAAGTCTGAAACGAATGGCTGATAAAGCTAAAAATGATGAAACTATTTTCAAAACACTATCAGAACCTCTCTTAGAGGGTGAATTAAGCCTTAACACAAGCTGGCCTGACACCAATGCCATTCTGATATTCCTATCAAGTACTTTAACCATTGGAGCTGTTATAGCAATAATTTGGATGTACTTCAGAATTCGAAAACTGTCTATGACATTGTTGATGTTGCAACAGATGCAGATGGCCGATGCGATGTCAACACTGCCATCTTTCATCTATAAACAAGTTCAAAGTAGAGAAGCATCAGGCACGCAAACCTATTTCAACCTTAATCTTAGCTGGAATCACGCCATATTCTTACTCACAACTTTGATTTTGATATTAGTCATTGCCATTTTAACTAAATTGATTAGACAAGTTAAATATGATGGACCTTGGCTTTATGTCGAAATAGCGTCTCATGAGCAATGTCTGCTAATGCCAGTTATAAGATTGCCTTTGTGTCCAGCCGAATGTAAATTTCAGCTACCAAGTACAGTCAGCAATTTGCTTATAAGTGGCAGTAAGTTTTCTCCACAAATGCATATAAGTTGGCCAAATTTTGCAGTAACCAACAAGCAAAGTGGACAAAGCATGTTGGTTCCTGAAACATTTGACGTTTCATTCATTCATGCTTATAAGCTGAAAAAGATGCTGAACAAACCATTTTTTGTACATATGTATATAGCTCATAATGGATTCCTGAAGCAAATAGATGTTAATTGAGTATCAGTATCGTATTCTAATTATATAAATGCTGGACAGTTCAACCTCAAAGAAAGCGCTTACAGACTGTAGAGCAGGGTGACATTATTTGAGAACTTTATTAACCATCAAACTTAGTAGTATATTTACTTTGTGTTTTCATGGTTCAGTACAATAATGCATATAAATACATATATTGAAAGATCACTTCAGAACATGTATTGTATGAGTACATTTATATTGTTTTTTTTTTTTTTTTTTTTTTTTTTTTCATGTTTCACCATGATGTTGTTTTTTTGTCTCGTATGGTAGCTCATTGTGTACATTAGTAGCTTTTGGATTTTTTTTTATTGTGTGACTATTTTTCATTTTTGTAACTTTGGAGTCCAAAGTTTTTGGACAAGAGGGGCATTGTTGTGTGGCTATTTTTTATTGCGTAACTTTGGCATAAATTATGTAATAATTTCATAATCTGAAGATAATTTTCGTATATAATAATTTCATATTCTGAAGATAATTAAAGTAAATTATCCTTTTAGGTTTCAGAATTATTTGACTTTCATTTATTAAGTGCAAATGTTTGATATGACTGAGAGATCTTTCGCTTTTCACTTAATTAACAGTTTCAAATATTCTATGTTGCAAAGGCAACTTTTGGAAAACTATCATGCAAAAACTATGAACTTTATATCAAAATGATTCTCTTATACTATAGAATTCACCTATCTTTGAAGACTTTGCTTTTAGATTATAATTTCAACAACAACAACAACAAAAAATAATAATTTATATGTTTAAAATTTCAAAAATAAGCATTTCTTTTACTGTAGCAAACTGTGTTGAATTTAGTATCAATATGTTTGCCTCAAATAGGAGAATATGAAACTAATAAAATATTTTGGAAATATTGATAAGCAAAAATTTTATTATGGAAAAATAAAAATATAGTTTCGATTTTTTTTAATTATTTTGTTTACGACGAAAGAACTGCTGACATTTGGTCACTTAGTTCTCATTGCCAAATTCAATTTCACACAACTTTGTTCTCAAAATTGGCCAAAATGCACATGAAAGCGGTCTCAGGTAATTGGTAAGCTCAAGGGACTTATGGTGGCAGTTGAGAACAATAGTGTGAGAAATAGTTGAGCGGTGTCAAAATTGAGTTACCCAATGTTAGCAGCTGACAATTACGCATGCGCACTGACCAAAATCACCCATGAGTAGCGCCGAGGATGCATACACCTTTTTGCAACAGACATTCTTATTGGTCAGTGACGTGCTAATTGATATCACGTGATCTGCTGGAAAATAGCGCGAGGGAAGTGGGTACCCGCTTGGTCGTCACTCTTCGGACGACAAGCGCAGAATAAAGACGTTTTAAACACAGCTTCCCTTCGTTATTTTCAGTTACATCTGCTGATCAGCCAAATCAGCCAGCTAATTTCCCCAACGACACAGCTCGTAAAAGGGCACCACAGATGTCTTTGAAACAATCCCTTTCCACCTTGTCCTGTTTTCAGCTGCCCTGGTTGAGCTGGCAAAATCCATCCCTGTCCATGCACTCATTAATATTGTTTTCCCACCTCTTCTTCTGTTTACCTCTTCTTCTGTTTCCTTTCACTGTGCCCTGTGCCAAACCAGAAGACCTTGAGACGTGGCAAAAAACACTATAGTTTCCGTTTTCTGACCAGCGTCAGTAGTTCATCATATTCTCCAATGGCTGTTTGATCTTTCTGCAAACCTCCCCATTGGTTATATGGTCCTTATACGTAATATTCAGTAACATTCGGTAGCATCTCATCTCAAAGGCCTGTATTCTTTTCTCTAACTCTGCTGTCAAGGTTCAAGATTCACAGGCATACAGAAATATGGAAATGACAAGGGAGCGCATAAGTTTCACCTTCGATCCAAGAGATATGTTGTTATCTCTTCAAATTGGTTTCAGCTTGAAAAGAGCTGAAGTGGCTTGTGCAATCCTTGAGAGAACCTCCTGTTTTGAGCCATCATCTGAGACAACTGCTCCAATGTATGTGAAGCTTGTTACGGTACCCAGCTTCTGTCTTTTTACCTTGATCTCCCTCTGGATGCCATCTGCGCTGTTTGTCATCAGTTTGGTCTTCTCAGCACTGATTTCCTTCTTATACCTTGTGCAGGTTTAGTCGAGACTTTCAACTAGGGCTTCTAGTTCCTACTCTTCCTGAGCTAGAGCGTCTATGTCATCGGCAAACTGCAGATTGGTAATGTTTCTGTCGCCTATGCTAACCTTTCCGTCGTGTTCTTCCAGAGCATCATGATAATCATGATAATCCGTTCGATAAAAATGTTGAAGAGGGTGGGTGACAAAAGACATCCTTGTCTTACTCCAACTGTTGTTCTGAACATTTCTCCTCTGCTGTCATTCATCAAGACTGCACTTGTAGCCTTGTCGTATAGCTGCTCAGTGGTGCGAACTAGATTTGCACTGATTTTGTACTTCCGCATGGTTTGCCCATAAGGCTGTATGTAATACCCTGTCAAAGGCTTTTTTGAAATCATTGAAGAAATGGTACAGATTCTGCTGATGTTAGAGATACTTTTCACACAGGATTCTAAGGTTGAAAGACTGTTCTGTGGTGCTCCTTCCTGCTCGGAACCCATCATGTTTCTCAGCGATTATTGTGGTTTAAGCCCATTCAAGATGACTTTCAGCATGACTTTGCTTGAATGACTGATGAGGCTGATGGTTCTGTAGTATATTCTGCAGAGATATAGGTTGCCCTTTTAGGGTGTGTAATAATCAGCGACTGAGTCCACGGGGTAGGCCATTTACCCGTTCTCCAGATCCTGTTACAGATATCTGTTAAATCATCAATCATGGTCTCCCCGCCAGCTTATCAATTCCGGCAGACTTCCCCTTCTTTAATGCTGCTACTGCAATCTCAACTTCCTCACGAAGGATCGGTCGTTGATCTTCATCTGGGGCTGATTGCAGTCCAGAACCGCATTGTCACCGTAAGTCTCATGGTTGTATAGTTCTGAGGATATTCTGTTCATCTGCTGAGAAACTCTTGTTCCTCTGTAAGGCATTTCCCAGACCTGTCCTGGATAGTTGTGCATCTACCCTGTTTCTCTGAAGTTAGATCCTTCACCAGCTGGTATGCTTTCTCGCTGTTGTTTTTGTTCAGGCAAGTTTCGATCAGCTCGCACTGACTAGCTATCCAGTCCTCCTTTTGTTTGCTTCCCTGTATTCTTTTGCTCCCCCTGCTTCATACCCCTTCTTATTCAAATTTCTCCTCTCATCACAGAGGTCAAGAACATCTCTGGTGACCCAGGGCTTTTTCCTGCGACGTTCCTTCCCAAGCATCTCACTGGCTACATCAGTCACTACTGTATTGTTGGTGGTAATCATGGTATCTATGTCCATGTCATCATCCCTCAGACCAATGACTGGTGCAAATTTCCCACCTATTGTTGCTAGAAATGTGCATGCCACATCTGGGTCCCTTAACTTCCCAAGATCAAACTTCAGTCTTGGCTTTCTAGCGTTCTTCAGATGAACTCGGGAGGCCATCGTCACCAGGTCATGGTCACTTCCTATGTTTGCTCCAGGAAAATTCCTTGTCCTATGGATGTTAACTCCTGCACGGCAGCGCTTCCTCACCAAGATTTAATCAATCTGATTGTGGTGTTTCCCATCTGGGCTGTGCCATGTCCATCTTCTTGATAGTTTGTGAGGGTCAAGGGTGTTTGTCAGTACCATGCTGTTGCAGGTTGCAAACACTAGAAGTCTGAGACCTCTCTTATTTGTCTCGACATTGCAGTAAGGTCCACAAACATTTTCCCGGTCTGCCTGTGCACCATTTCCAACTTTAGCGTTCCAATCCCTTTGTACAACCAGAATGTCCTTCTTGGGTGTTTGGTCTATGATTTCCTGGAGTTGCAGGTAGAAGTGTTCTACCTCATTGTCGTCATGCCCAGATGTTGGTGCATAAACCTGTATGATGGTGATGTTGCAAGGAGCTGCTCTCAGGCGGATTGAAATCTGGTCGGCATCCCAAGACAACACTCACCATGCCCTTATACACAAGAAATCCAACCCCATGTTTGTCCTCTTCTCCACTGAAATAAACATTGAGTCTGTCATATGTTGATGTCTCACCAAAGATTTCCAGCGCATCTTACAGAGCCCCACTATGTTCCAATGATACCTGTCCATTGCATGAGTCAGCTCTTCAAGTTTCAAGCTGACCTCTGAGTCCTCACGTCCCAGATGCCAACTGAGATGTTCTCCATACCTCTGATCTTCTTGATCTGTGTTACACCAGTTGCATCTTGTCACCTACGTCCCGGTGTCCAACAGTAGGCGCGGTCATTGTTAACCCGGGCTGCGACCGATCCGATATTATTAATTAAGGTACATGTATTATTACGGTTGTCTGCCTTGGTATTTCTAGGGCAGAGTTCAGCCTGACGGAGCCCATCCGTCTCCAGGCTATATATGTTGATCACAGCTGAAATCCATTGTTTATGATTATTGTATGGCTCGCCTTGGTCACGAACACATGGCTGTTGACTCAAAGAGTTCTTCCGCCCTGGCCGTTGACTTCTTCTAGGAAGACTTCCACTCACTGATATTGTGTTAACACCATCCCTTGGTTGGTTGGTTGATTTGATGCTTAACGTCCACGGTAAACAACTAAGGTCATGTCGGGACAGTCAGTTAACCTAACCACACTATTCCTGGGAAGGCTTAGACCTCCTAAGCGGTTAACCAGTACTAAGTGCACATACTTTCGCCAGTAACTGACAACTGCCCTTCTTGAATCAGTGGAAGGAGAAACGAAAGTATGTGGCCAGACCGGGATTCGAACCCAGGACCTCTGACTTACGAGTCAGGTGCCCTACCGATTGCGCTACCCGGCCCGGCAACACCATCCCTTGTTGACCCATAGGGTTGGGAGACTCATGAAGGTGGGGTCGTCTTTTTTTCTCCCATCAAGTCGTTTCTTGCCCACTGCCTGTAACATAAACAACCAAACTCAAAGAGCCAAAGTGATCGGGTCATATCCCTACCTATCAGTGACCCCATTGGTGTAGCTGTTTCACCAAGCTGAGCGGGCTCGCTCGGGTCTAACTGCTAACACTAGACTTGGACAGGTGACACACAGAGTGCTGAGGAACTAAGACGATCACTTGACATGGTTACAAAGACCCAAGGTAAGGTCTGGATTCTGGGGAACTTCAATTACCCGAAGTTCTCCTGGGATGCAGAACAGAACCCCTCCATTAAGCCTGGTTGTGGTTTCACACATATTTATGACGATTTTGTTTCCATGCTGGATGATTTAACCATGATTCAATTTGTCAATGAACCCACAAGGGGCGAAAATGTCCTAGATCTCTTTCTCACTCCGAACTACACACTTGTAAATAAAGTTGAAATTCTTCCTGGTATTGCTGACCATCATATCATGCTCGCTGGTGTTAATGTTAAGCCTACGATAGGATTACAAAAACCTAGATCTGTACCTTTATATAGGAAAGCCGACTGGGATAGGTTCAAAAATACATGTTTGATTTTGCCTCTGATTTTATATTAAATTACCATGATAATACTGTAGAACATCTCTGGGATTCTTTTAAAACAGCTATAAATCAAGGCGTTTCAAAGTTTATTCCTTACAAGGTTTTGAGTTAAGAAGAGCCTTCCATGGATCACCCAGGACATAAAAAGACTCATTGGAAAGCGCGATAAACTTTTGCACATCCAGAAGTCAGGAAATACCACAGACAGACACCACTTTAAACAGGTATAGTATCTTATTCAGGCTAAAATTAGATCAGCATATGATAACTTTATACAAGATATATTGGACTCTCTGCACAAACAGCAGATGGCAGTCCCTCTGGTTTAATACCTAAAAACTGTACTCCCTTATTAAGAATGCAAGACAAGGCACTCAGGGAATCTCATCACTTACGGATGAGAAACAAAACATTTCGACTTCTAACAGAAAAGAACAAGCAAATCTTTTAAACCAACGGTTTCAGTCTGTGTTTTCCCCATTATCTCCTATACGTTTAGGCCAGCTGTGTGTAGAAAAAATGCAGCAGTTCCTTGAAAGTATACCAGAAAACCTGGAGTGTAAATACCCTAAAATGCCTGAAATAAAAATTGACTTAACTATTTCGTTTTTTCTTCCTAGATGTACTTTCGATTTCTACTTTCGGTTTAATACACGCAAACAAACAAACAGTGCAACCTGTTGATAACTATTTTGAAATCAGGTCAATTTCAAGATTGACCGCGGTCCATTTTGGCATTCCAAATTGGACAGCTGAATTTTGAGATAGGTCATTGTCGCTACCCAGTGTCAAAATACCGGTTATGGATGCCTACCGACATAGCTTTTTATCGATGAAAGTTATTGTCAAACCTTCAACTAGAAACATATAACAAAACACACTTCCATTTGATCTGCGCCGATTATCTTTTTAAAGATTTTTCTTGTTTACCTTTATTCCTACTAACATGTGCATTACACTCAGTAGAGGGTGACGCAGTAAGGGATCGACCATTTGATATTCTGGGGAACCTGGCTCCACCCAAAATTTCAACAACAAAAAATAGTTTGCAGATAATTCCATTTGAATTGAGTTTTTATCATGTCTCTGGCTTCTGGGGCGCTGCGCCCCCCCCCCCCGACACCCCCCCCCCCCCCCCATATTTATATTACGAATTTAATATTATCTGCAATTGTTTTACACCAGCGGGCCCGCATGTGCATACATTTACAATAACATCCTATACAACATTCACATACATGTATTATTGATCTGCTGCATTACTAAGTAAATGTTTCCAATAAAACTGAATTGCAAAAGAGTCACTAGCTTGTGGGAGACAAAGCCATAATGGCAAAATTAACACTCTAAAAGGCAAAAGTCCTAAAAAACTTATTTTTTCATCATCATCCCTAGTTTTTCTCTATTGTTTCCAGTCTTAAAATTGCCATTAAAATTGGGAAATTGCTTTGGCTTTTATTAACTGGCGTTCATATGTATAATGTGACTCTATCTATCAAACTTTCTAAAGTGCGAATAAAGCATGTTTGGGCATTTATTTATTTATTATTTATTAGAAATTTCTTGACAACATATATATATGAGTCATGTTTGGGCATATGATTGGGCTAGAAAAAAACCCTTAAATTCCAGTAATGTTAGCCCTAAAACTTTGCGAAAATAATCCTAATTTAAGGCCTAATTTTTTTGCCAAGCTCATACAGGGATGTTTGTATCTGTACCTTAGATGAAGGGAGTAACATGCTCCAGGCACTGGTTTGCAAAACCAACCCAAGCCATGCCCTGAGCCTGGTTACAGACAGCACCAGGTTCTTTTTGTGAGAAAAAAAAGTGTAAAAATTACTGATGAGGGTAAAAAAAGGATGTTAAGGTCTAGTAAACAAGGATATGATAGTTCAGCCTATAAAATTTTAAAAAAAATAACCTGTTTAAGTTACTTTGAAAAAAAAAGAAATTAGCTCCCTCAAGGTGAAAAAAAAGAAAGAAATTGTTTCCAGAGTCCAGTGAAATAAAATGTCCCTGTCTCCAACAAGAATACCAGCTTCCCCCCGCCCTCCCCCACCCCTCCCCGGTTCCGGGACGTTTCGTGCCAAAACCAGTTCGTACCGGGACGTTTCGTGCGGGACGATTCGTCCCAATTTTTCGTCCGGGACGTTTCGTCCCACTTTTCGGGACGATTCGTCCCATGCAATGTTTTATGCCAAAAGTATATCTATTGACAAATGAATTTTGGAATTGCTTGTGATATGTACTTTATTGAATAAAAAAATAAATCTTACATAAATCTTAATAGGGTTTTTTTTTTTCTTTCGTCACTTTCTGACTTGGCCATGCTATATGGTGAATTTTGACATGCTCATTGCGCTGGAATCTGTAAGGGGCTTGATAAAATAAAATGTGCACATAAAATGCACATTAACACTGTATCTGATGCAGACTATTCTCAGACTACAATCAAACTGTTTGCTGATGATGCTCTGCTATACAGAACCATCAATGATCCCTCTGATGAGATACAGCTGCTGCATGACCTTGACACCATGATTGAGTGGTCGAAAACCTGGCTAATGCGCTTCAATGCCAAGAAATGTCACCTCCTCAAAATTTCAAGACAACGGAAACCACTACAGACGCAGTATTTCATTGATAGCAGTAAACTAGAAGAGGAACAGCATCACCCCTACCTAGGAGTAGAACTTACCTCCAACTTAACATGGAAAACACACATTGCCAACATCACTGGACGAGCAAACAGGATCCTTAACCTTCTAAGAAGACACCTCTATGGATGCAGCCAAGAAGTTAAATCAAGGGCATTCACCACACTAGCCCGCCCTCATGGTCTTCAGCACACGTCTACAGACACTCACAGCCTAGACGTCACCGCAGTTTTATGTTTTTAACCTGTATATACGATGATGCTTTTAACCATTTTGCTGACGTCACTTGCCCGTGATGCTTCGTGCCCTGGGCAGTACAGAAGTAGAAGTAGAAGTAGAAGTGATGCATTTTAATTGCAAACAAAGTTAATTTAAATGTTACAGGATTATACGTTTACTTTAATATGCTTTCTGTATATTTTCAGATCTTGATTATAGTTAGATCTAATAAAGATAACACAAATAAAGCTCATTCTTATTTAAATGTGTTTCTTTGTATTTCTTTTTTTTTTTTTTAGCACCCACCACATCTGATGTAATGATCAGAAAATGATCGTCTCAGCATCGAGAGATAGGTAAATTATAATGAGAAAAATTCTGTAGAACAGTTATCTATAATATATGGGATGAAACATCTCGGACGAAAACGTCCCGGTAAAAATATCATTCTGGATATATATTCGATCTGTGTAATATTTAAATAAGTTTGAATACCATATAAAAATGTTTGATTTATTACAGCTGAACAGCATAATAGTATTCTGGCCATTGCTAAAACCTTGTACCGCACCGCACCGCACCGCACCGGCTAAAACCTTGAACCGCACTTACGGAAATTTTCGTACAGAGCCGAGTAAATTCCGAACTTTACCGCACTCCCGTTATATGCTATCTCTATATAGATCTGTTCCTGTCTTTCTCAGTGACAGTAAATAATGAATTTATTATTGAATATTTATTGTATGTCGAATTAATTCGACGAAAATACTTCTTCATCTCAATACATATACTTAGGATCGAATATTTTCTTTGCATGCATAATAATAAGGCAAATTTACAATATACTGTCGAGATTTTTTCTCCAAAGAATACAAACATGTATTTTTCTGGTGATTGCAATACAGACATGCTTTTAAGAGTCACTTCCAGCCCCCGTAGGAAAATTTTTCAGGTAGATATATATGTATATGCGATTTGTTTAAATCTTAAGAAATTATACGGATAAAATTACCTTAAAACAAAAATATATATCGAAAGCATATCTCAACTTTATTTTTATAACTATACCCTACCAAATCTAAACGCTAGGGACTACTATGTGATAGTTAACCTGAGAATTTATGACATAATTAAAATAGATAAAATCGATATTAAAATCCGTTTTGGGGCTGGGTAATTAAGGTTTCAGCATGATATAAATATGCATATACTTCCAGTACATTTACATGTTTAATTAAATAAAATTATTTACAAAATCAGCATATACTAAGTAACATACCCTTTGCCTACAGTAGAGGCCGTAAAATTCGGTAGGGTTCGGAAACCTTCGGCGGTGCGGTACTCTATTTTACCCCAGTGCGGTGCGGTGCGGTACAAGGTTTTAGTAATAGCCTAGTATTCTTTTGATACCGAATATATATCCAGTGACCTATATATTAGTTAAAAAAAAAAAAAAAAAAAACGGGCTGGAGGGCTTTTCAATATTAATACGGGAAACTTTTTTTATTATGCATTTGGATTAGGATTTTGATCTTGATTCTCTCTTACTTAGGAGAATATGCATGCATTGAAAATTGAAGGAAGTCAGTGACATAGGTTTTAATTAAGCTGAGTGGGTTGGAATTTCTTTCAGCAATTATCGACGTGAATCGTCCATTTCATTAATGTTTACGTAATCAAATTACTTATTCAACGTTAAGGTAAGCTTTGAATTTTATGATGATGTATTAGAATAGGAAATTTTGTGATTATTTTGCTTGGTTTTGGGGTTAATTTTAATTGATGTGACAATTCTTCAATGCATAACTAACCAACCCTCTGAACTCATTGTTGTAGGGCGAAAACTGTGAAAAACAAGTTTTATTTTAAGATTATTTTGACCCATTGAATCGGCACGAAATTGCATAAAATAGCACTCAAACAATTAACAAGGCATTCAACTTTATGAAAGATATCATTTCGAGGCTCAAAAATAGTTATTTTGGGAGCCTTATTCAAAAACGGGGGAGTGGGGTTTTGAACATCCTGATTTGCCGATTTTCGCTACTTTCCTAAATAAGCATATTTTTATACTGTCATAAGACCATCATGATAGTAAATAATTGTCATGAAAATGATATTAAACAACATTTAGGTCCTTCCCCTTCCGTTTCCTAATGCTAAAATATTACCTCAAACCTTATTAACGACGGAGTACATCGTAAAAGAAGTGATGGTTTTTACGGCGGCGTCGCCATTTTCTTTCGAGTGACCAATGTTTCTCAATTTACATCATTAAAAATGAGCTCCAAAACCAAGCAAAATTATCACAAAACTTATTTTCTAATACATCATCATAAAATTCAAAGCTTACCTTATCGTTGCATAATAATTTCACTATGAAAACACCGATAAAATGGGCGATGCACGCCGTTAACTTTTGACAGAAATTCAAGCTTTTTCAGCTTGTATTAAAAATGGCGCTCCGGTAGGAGGCGCTGCAGACGCATGCGCGACACGCCTCTTTGGACCGAAAGGTGAAGACGCGAGTCACTGTATTTATAGGTCACTGATATATCGTATCAAAATATTGTCAATTTAAATGTGGGACGAAACCTCCCGGACGAAACGTCCCAGTAAAAAATGACGTTTGGGACAAAACGTCCAGGGACGAACTGGTTTTGGCACGAACCGTCCCGTAACCCCCTCCCCCTCCCCCCCCCCCCCCCCCCACACACACACACATACCCACACTCCCCCCCCCCCCCCCCCGAATATTAAATGGTCGGTCCCTAAACATAGATAGGTAGATTTGAGTTGTTCTCAAGCTCTCTAATTGTAACTGCTAGTGCTCCCACAGCTCCCTGACAATATTAAAAACACAACTTAGCAAAACCTCTGGGAGGGCTGACCTGCGCGATTCTGAGTTACTCGAGTAAGATTACTCGGGTTAACATGCCGAATGCATGCTGTGACGTCAATAAAGCTACTTCCGCGAGAGATCGAAAACGAGGGTGTGACAGACAGAAGTCTTTGGAGCATAAAATCTAGCTCATTATTTTCGGTAAGCTACGGGTTATCGTGTTTATAAACGAATAGAAACAAACAAACATGATTGAACTCTCTGTGCGAAACGATGTAAATGATAAAACGAGATTCTTCATGAGAAAACGCCGCTGCTGAGTGTTTGGCTGCTGATGCACCGCTCAGACTCCCCGCTAATTCTGTAGTCATACTTCCCGATTTGGGCATAAATTCGTAAATACTGCTGATTTCGGAAAAGCGGGCCTTATTGTACGGTAGAAAGAATTATGGTCCAGCCTGTGGGAATAACAATTAAAAGTTATATTTGAAGCATTTATGTTTAATTTAGAACTGTCCTTTTCTTGGAAAGCCCAGTTTGATAATGGCATAATTGTGGGTGGGGAGAGTCCCCTGTAATGGACAGCATGAAACGATTCATAAGAAGTAACTGTTCATACGCTTCTTGTACGTTGGAGCTCATGGGCTTTACTTGGTGTTCACCGTCGGGAGTTTCCTGAACACATTTAAAAAATACATGGTCATCCCATGAACCTCAGTCATCTAATGCACCAGTCATTTGCAACCACGGCCCCCCTGGGGCCGGGGAATAGCGGGGATATTGACTTTTCACTCTGCAAAGCCCTGGTATATGCCCTGCACTGTGGGGACATCTTTCAAGTCAAATCCTTGGTAAAGGTCTCCGCCCCGAAGGGATCATGTAAATATAACAAGACCTGTCAGGGGGACAGGACAGCTCACCTGACAGCGCCTTGCCCGTCACCTAAAAAACTTTAACGTAAAATTTTAACAGTTTGCTAATGCCAACGCCGGTAGGGGAGTGCAATAGCTCTTCCTGTATATTCATTCATACAGGCGAGCTAAAAATCCATATTCTGACAATGTGTGTGTCACTGTAAATTTCGTTAAAAACACTCCACTATTTTCCCCACTGTTTTGGAGGGAATCAAAAGCCCGGCATATCCACGGCACTGCCGGGACACCGCTTAGGTAAAAACACTGTACTTAAGCCCCGCTATCCCCGGCCCCATGGGGTCGTGGTTGCAAATGACTGGTGCATAATATGCAAGTTGATTAGGCCCAGTAGCCACAATACCAGTCATCCCTTACCCCCCAAAAAATGGGCCTATCAGGCTGTGGCAAAGTCAGCAGCAACCCTTGGAAAAGCCTGTCGCTGTTCTGCTGCAGGCGTTGCCACAAAGGTTGAGGGAATTCGTTTTTACCATGCAAGCTCACTGCAACTTAGCAGCAGTAACAATGTTCTGGCTTAGAGCATCTGACCATGGCTTAGGTGTGGCAGTGGCACACAAGTCACTTCTCAATTATTCATTGAAATCTTTAAGCAAACTGTGCAGAGGCATCGCCACTCTATAGATAAGTGAATAAAGAGTAAAATCTGATTGTCTTCATGTGCCTGATAACATATGTCAAGTAACATGTACTTCCGTTTCATGTTTGAATGATTCTATGTTTACAGGCTTGACCAAACCAAAGGGATTCTGGGCTGAAACTGCTCCGGTTCTTGGAGTGTTTTTTACAAGAAATCATATAAATTGTACGGACTGTAGATTCTGTTGCTGACAGTTGCTTTTGTGAGACTTGCAATTCCTGAAATTGTAGAAGTGATAAAGCTTTACACTGTCATTAGGAAATTCCATAATTGAACCGGTGGCCATGTCAGTTTGTTTGGCAAACTTTGCAGTGTTTCAAACAGGGCTTCAGTGGTCACCACCAACAACATCATCATGATGGCAGTTCTAGCATGCTCTTGGGTGTCTTTAGAAGAGAAAACACCTGGGCCCAGTTGTTTAAACCTAACGACATCGTTGGCTAACATTTCAAACATTTAAAAAAATTTCAAATGTTAATATCTCAAATACGCCAATATTTTTTGTTGAAAAAGTGTGAGAAGCTTTTGCAATGCAAAAGCTTCTCTCATATTTTCAATAAAAAATACCAGTGTTTCTGGCTATAAAGTTGCAAACCACTTAACAGTTGACCTCTTAACGAGCTTGTTAAGCTAACGATGCTTTGAACAACTGGGCCCACTTTTATAACAGAACTAATACAGTAGTTAATGCCTAACAAGTTGTATCACCTACTTGTTGGAAATCTACAGACCTTTTCCCCTCGTATGAAAGCTACTTTAATGTTTGATTTCAAGATTGCCTACAAACTCATTCGCTGGTGGTGGGAATGGTTGAATAATACCATTAAAAGTCCCGGGGGCGTTGCATTTTATGAAAGGGGGCGTTATTTAGAGCCTGCAGTGTACTAAACATCCACTGCCTAAATCTAATACTTCTAATAAGCATTTTTAAGATGAATGGTATACTTTCAGAGGATGCAGCTCTACTATTTTTCGACCCCTTCTTAGTAGGGGTCAACTCTAAAAGGAAAGAATTTGCTTCTATAGAATGTCATTCACTATTAAAGGGTCTAGGGTAGAACTTATGATACATGTTTAGCCTTCTATTTGTATGTTGTACAGAGCTCTAGATAAGAGGGTGTATTTGATGATAATTAAGGATAATTTTTCTTATTTCTCATCGAAACCATATGTTGTGACCACTCATCTGAACAGTCTCGTCGAGACGGTTCAGATGAGGGGTCACAACATATGTTTTTATGCAGAATTAACAAAAATTATCCCTAATTATCACCAAATACGCCCTCTTATCTAGAGCTCTGGTTGTAGAAACCTTCAGGGAAAAGAGTCCCATACAACTCAGTGAGGTAGTTCAAAGGAGAGTTTCAAGGATTATAATTACATGTATCACATTCATCATCAATCAGAGCTCTAGATAAGAGGGGGTATTTGGTGATAATTAGGGATAATTTTGGTTAATTCTGCATAAAAACATATGTTGTGATCCCTCATCTGAACCGTCTCGACGAGAGGGTTCAGATGAGGGGTCACAACATATGGTTTAAATGAGAAATGAAAAAAATTATCCCTCAATTATCATCAAATACCCCTCTTAATTAGAGCTCTGATCAATTACTTTATCATATCATATGACAGCGCTGTTATTCAGTGGATAATATTATGTCATAAATATCATATGACCACACATGTAATAACACTCTGGCGCATACATGTAACATCACTGACCAGGGCTCTCAATCACTGAAATTTGGGGCCGAAATTCGGCCCCATTCCCAATGCCAAAAAGTATGTTTTTTTCCCAATTCCAGATGAAAAATTCCCAATCTGACCAAGTCTTTTGGTCCAAAGAATACTACAGTTGTATCAATGAAAACTGTATTAAAAACCACCTAAAACTGAAAATTTTAACATAATTTATAACCCTAAAAATCAGAAAGCATTTAAATTTTCAATTCCGTTCATAGAACAACATCCATCTTTCACTATGGTCATCTTTTGTTACCAGATACTGGTACCGGGTTTTATCATGTACTGTAAGGGTTACTTCCCTTTAGATAGAGGATGAATAGCCTACCGATTCGGATGCAATATTTTAATATTTTCTTTGTTTGAAGGGCCAGTATTGTTGTTACGAACAATATTTTGACTTATTCTTTTAATTAAAGTCTTTCAATGTTAAAATTTGATCATTGTTTTCACTTATGGTCGATGATTCAGCCGTTTTTGCATTTCATACCGGGATTGATTTTCACAGACATTTTCGGCCTTATCTAAAATTATGAACAGGATTAACGGGACATCCAAGAGGAGTTATAGTGATAGTGACATACCCTGAAGGTTTTGTACTTGCAGGACTGAAAGTTTTGTCATGTTCTGCTGTGTGAAAGTCCACTTTCTCTCATTTTTACATACTTTGTTTGCCACATGTAACTATGGTACTTTGTTCTACATAGCCAGTCATAGTTTTAAGTATCAATGAATTATTCTTATTTAGTTCACAGAAATTTAAAACCCAGAGTATAATATACTGTTGTCATATTGTAACCCTTTTTTCTAAGTCCCAGTCTTCAATTCGAGAGCGGCAAGATAGGGAAGCTGCCAGTTCTAAAGAAAGAAAGAAAAACTAAACACACACAAATATTTTTGTTATTATCTAATATCCCAACTATTTGATAAAATGTATTATGATTCACTATCTGCTATGTCTGGGTATTGACTTGATTCCACTGAAAATATAACAATACCATGTGTAGACAATGAACACATCATACATCAAACAATGTAAATTTTCCCAATTTAATACAAAACGGCGCTATTTTTCCCAATTCTAAAGGCCCCGGCCCCATTCCCAAAAAGGGGTGTGAGAGCCCTGCTGACGATGTCCATTTCAACTGCATTTTCTTATGGAAATAATGTTCAGTTTGAAGGCATTAAAATCCCATTTTAAAGGGTCATACAGTGGACTCAACAGTATCGGATCAAGTTCAATAAAACTCCTGTTTTGCTGTATGTCAATGTTAAAAGTATGTATGTTATGACACATAACAATTGCAAAATATCTCTTCTATCTTTCCATGTCAAAATATTTACGAAATGTATTCCTTTAAGGGCATATAACCTATCGAGACTTACAGGGGGTCTTACGACAGTAACGAATCAGGTGCGACAGTATCGGATCATATGATGTTATTTTACAGGAGAGTTTCTCGGAGGCGTTCTGCCAACTTTCTTAGCTTCAATAATTTTGCTACATAACAGTTGGACCTATTAAACTATCAGAGAAAACTTTCAACGATATTTTTCATGTGGTCTTTCACCAGCAAGGGTTATGTCTGTTAAAAAAAGTTAAATGCATACAAAAGTACAAGCATGCCAAAAATTCTTTACTCAGTAATCCCCTGCGCCCCATAGCACGGAACTACTCAAACAGTAAAGATCATTATCTGCCTTTGCAAAGTGTAGACCATGATAAGACCGTAGTGTCTGATCAGTATCAAGAAATTTACGGTGATTTTCCGCCCCAACGATATTTCAGTGCAATCAAAGTATAAACACTACATGGTCATTAAACGAGCTCTCTGGCATTAATCTGAGTCTACACAGTGTACAGATGTCCATCGGATGAACGCCAGTCATTATTGGGTTCACAACACACATGCGAGCTGATCTCGAATGTTTCTTCTGAATGTTTAGCAGAAGCTTAGTTGTGCTACGCATAACTCGTTTGCTAGCATGTGGAGCGTGGGATGGGGGTGTTTTACAAAAAGGATGTTGTCTTAGTTTTATACTGATCTCTTTTGAAAGAAGACACAGCAGCCACTCATGTAGTTGATTTATGTCTTGTTTTCAGCATCAGACTATACTTCTAACATGCAGTTTTCCAGCTCAGGCCTGTATTTGAGTTCAAATTATATAATGATCCGTTACTGTCGAACGTCGATGCCCCACTTTTCAAGTCTGCAGTTTCATCAAATACTGGAATGTCACAAAAATAATGACTGCCTGCAATTTTAGGGATGCTAGGACACATTACAAAGCAAAATTGGTTTCAATCGCCTAATAATAAAATAGTTTAAATAACCGAAATCTATTTTGGGGTTAACGAGCAACAGGCAAAATGCAAGCACCGCTGAAGAGGGGCCAAGCTTTTCAACAACTCCGATTTGTTTCACAGCCGCAGATTTCAATCGAATTTTTTACCCTGCACTTTGCCATTGGTCTAACTTGATGACTGTAATATAATGGTAAAAATATTTGCTTCATTTGTGTGAAAAATGGGTGATAACTTACGATTGATCCGATACTGTCGAGTCCACTGTATGATTAACAGAATCTTACACTCATTGTCATTTCATATGAAGTTTATGAAACTCCCCGAAGGCTCGTTTCATAAATTTCATTTGAAATGACCTTGTGTAAGAGCCTCTAGATTTATCTAGATCTCAAGAAAATATCTTGATGTGCATGTATAGCACTTTGTTGATTTACTGTTTGTTCTGTTTCTAGAATTACACCATGTAACGAGTGACAGCCAAGAATCAGTCCCCTCGTCAGTATCAGGAAAATAAGGTGAGCAGTTTTGGTGTTTATGCATGTTATAGTTTCCTAAGTTGTGAGTGGGATGGCCTAATTAAGTGTCCGTCATTCCAACGGTTGAATTCGCTGAAGTGAGTGAGTGAACTCGGTTTTAACGTCCCACCAACAACGAGGTCATATGGAGACGGGACTTCGGTTTAAAGTCTCATCCGAAAGACCGGAGAAGCGGGGTGTATCTTGCGACCCCTGGATTGGTAGTCCGGAGTGTTGAATTTGCTAAAAGCGTAGATCTAAATAAGGTGGCTCATAATGAGTTTGCATACATGTATATTATGTATATAGATTGCATATACAGTGCTCCAGGTAAGAGGGGATAACAGGTGTGATTTTGGGAAAATTTTCTATATCCCTCCTTAAAAAACATATTTTGTGACCCCTCATTAGAACCGTTGCACCAAGACTTCTAATGAGGGGCCACAACATATGTTTTCGACAAGAAATAATAAAACTATCCCTGAATTACCCCTGTTACCCCCTCTTGTCTGGAGCTCTGAATTATAGACCAGAAAGGGTTCTTAATTGGAGAAATAAACACTCTATTCTATTCATCTTCAGTCTTTGCCCTCTAATCTTTATGCCCCCGAAGGAACTTCGGGTGGCATATTAAAATCGCACCGTCTGTCCATCCTTCTCCGTTACAAATTGTGTGTCCGCAATAACTCATGAATCAATGAAGCGAATTTAATCAAACTTCACAGAAAGGTAAACCACAATGAGAAGGTATGTCATGCACAAAATTAAGGTTCCCAAGACCAAGGTCAAGGTCACAATCAAAGGTCATAGGTTTGTCCCTTACAAATTGTGTGTCCGCAATATCTCATAAACTGCCTAAGCGAATGTAATCAAAGTTTGCAGAAAGGTAAAACACAATGAGAAGAAGTGTCACACACAATATTTAGGTTCCTAGACCAAGGTCAAGGTTATAGATTTGTCCCTTACAGATTGTGTGTCCACAATATCTCAAAAAATGCTGAAGCTAATCTAATCAAAGGTAAACCAAAACATGAAAATGTATTGTGCACAAAATTTTGATTCCAAGGACCAAGGTCAAGGTCACAATCAAAGGTCACAGGTCTGTCTCTTACAAATCATGTGTCCACTATAACCCAACAACAAAAAAAGTGAATTCAATCAGATTTCTAAGAAGGTGAGTTGTGCACAAAATTTTGATTCCAACTACCAAGGTCAAGGTCACAATCAAGTGTCATAGGTCAAATTTTGTTTTGTCAGTTACTTAAAGGCTACTGAAGTAAAATTTATTAAACTTTGCTAAAAGATACCGCATATTGAGAAGATATGTCCCACAGTAGATTTGCATGCTCATGTCACATTTCTTCAAAGATCAGATGCCAAATCATGTCTCTTTGATTACTCGAAAAGTACTGAAGCAAATGTTATCAAAACATCTTGCAAAAGTAAACTTTTATCAAGAGGTTTGTTATGCACAAGATTTGGCCAAAGGTCAAGGTCGCAGTCAGGAGTCAAAGGAGTCAAATTGTGTGTCTGCAATTCATTAAAAACTACAGAAGCCAGTTTGATCAAACTTCACAGAAAGGTAAAGCCTGATGTAAAGGTACGAATTTCACAAGATTGATGTTCCCATATCCCAGGTCAAAGACATGTAGTCAAGAACCAAGCTGGCTAAATTGTGAATTGGCCATTTCTCAGAAATTATTTAAATGAATCTAGTGACACTTCACTGACAGTTATTAATGGTGTGACACATGCAACGTTTAAATTTCCATGCCCAAGGTCAAGATCACAATCAGCTTCAAAGGTCAAAGCATGCTTGCATATATTGAAGAACTACAATGGTGTACATGTATTTGATTACACTCCATGAGTCATTATCAGAGGTCAGATCTGGGCTTCAGAAATCCGAATATTTGTCGGTTCTGACACAATTTTAGTTCGAAAAACCGATTTAGTTGGCATGAGGCACATTTTAATCGTTCTGAAAAACACAATTTGCAGATGCATTATGACACAATTTCCTTGATTTCAGCCAAGTGTCATACCATTTATTGTCCATAATTGTCCAGTATTCATGCATTGCTGTCAAAGTTATCAAACAAAGCGTCGATTGTCTTGCCAAGGTGTGAACACAGATCAGGTTTTTAGAAATCTTCGATAATTAGCACGTGTCCAAATTTGGTCAGCGGCGACCTCGTATATACTCATACACATGCCAACGCACGGAAGAAAGCTTTGCAAAGTAAAGTCACTGTTTACTTTCAGAGAAAGCATCAGGAAAGAATTTGACTAGCAAAAAGATAATAATAATAATAATTAAACCTGACTTGATTATGCGCAGGCTGGTTAGAGGTTTTTTTTATCTAGCGCAAAAAAGTATTATTTTAATTTGTTGCAAGTACTTTCTTGCAAGTATATATATAAATTTCAAGAGAATTAACTCGAATAGAAAAAACCCTGGTTACTGGCTCAATAATATTGGCACATGTATACTTTCACTTACGTCTCTGCGCTTGAAAGTGCATTTTTCACGATATGTAAGAACATCGGGACTAAATGACTACTTCAGCGATGATTTTCTTTTTGTCAGGCAAGCAGTATATAATGTTTATCTACCTCGTTATGGCTAATAAGCGCTACGGACATGTAAACATGTTTTTATCATTAGTGGGTGGGGGATTCATTGGTTTTCGTTGACCTCTATTTTGACTGTGGAACACGTTCGTATGACGTCATTAGTCGTTCGGACCGATTTGGATTTCAAAATTTCTGTAGCCCTGGGTCAGATACCAGGTATAAGGGGCCTTCGGGGCATTTGTTACAGGCTGTAACATTTCTTGTTTCTTTTAATTTTGCAGACATCAATTTTGTTGACTGCTTTTATAGCACTTTAAGAGTTAAGTGGGAAAGCAAAGAGTGAGGAAGTATTCCTGTGTTGCCCAACTTGCTTATTATCCTCTCTGTCTTCCCATCACCAAACCATGTCTGGTCCATACGTGTATCTTCAAGGCAGGGATGAGGTTGGAGATTTATGCTTAAAAGCACAGTTTTTCAAAGAGCTCATATTTTATGTACCATAATGAATCTAAATTTTTCGAGACAAGTCTGAGCAAACATTGTAGACCATGATCAAACTGCTCCTGAAGGAGCAGTTTGATCAGAGTCTACAACGTTTGCCATTCACTGAGCATCATTTCAATTCATTTGAACTGTAAAATCCACTTTCTAAGACTTTGAAGAAAATGACTGTCTGACTTAAGGGTGTCCGAAATTGTAAGAAGGGGCCATTTTGTAATGTAGATGGATAGAGAGACTCTAGAAACTACCGTAAAAATTCTAAAACTTGGGACAGATGAAATAATTATTGTACGTAGTTGTGAAAATATGCAGCAGTGTGTCCAAAAGGTGCAGATGAAATAGCTAACAGTGTATTTTTGATCAGACTGCTCCTTTGGGAGCAGATACAAGCAGTCTAATGTGGGTCTGCACTGTTTGCATATTTAGAATTTTAATGGCAATTTTAAGCATAAATGGCCCTTTCCATGGGTCCCTATAAAACTAGAAACGGAACCAAAACGAAACGCAACGAAACGAAACGAAACGCAACGGAACGAAACGAAACGAAACAAAACGCAACGGAACGAAACGAAACGAAATAGAAATAAAATGAAATGGAGCAAAATCTGAAAAATACCATGAAAGTATCACAATAGAACAGCACCATATATTAATGCAAAAGGCAGACTAAAAAAGCCCCATGTTTATCCCTATACATTGCTATATGAAGTTACCAAGTTACTGGGTATTTGTTAGATCAAATACATTAACTTTTAAACAGATACTTGGCTGAATTGTTGCGCATTGTTGGGGACCGAGGCAAGAACACTATTTCAGGAACCTGGGTCATATGTATGGAGCTGGTAGCCCGAAAAATGTCGAAAAGCTCATACGACGCTCCACAACAAAAAAAAAGTAAAAATAAATATTAATTATCTTTAAATAACAATCAAAAACTATAAAGATCATAAAGAAAATGCCCAGACCAAAACACCCAAAGACCAAATGAGGCCCCAAAATCGTATGTCAGTTTATCAAATTAAACAATTCAGCCAAGTATCTGTTTAAAAGTTAATGTATTTGATCTAACAAATACCCAGTAACTTGGTAACTTCATATAGCAATGTATAGGGATAAACATGGGGCTTTTTTAGTCTGCCTTTTGCATTAATATATGGTGCTGTTCTATTGTGATACTTTCATGGTATTTTTCAGATTTTGCTCCATTTCGTTTTATTTCTATTTCGTTTCGTTCCGTTGCGTTTTGTTTCGTTTAGTTGCGTTTCGTTCCGTTGCGTTTCGTTTCGTTTCGTTTCGTTTCGTTTTGGTTCCGTTTCTAGTTTTATAGGGACCCCCTTTCCATTTGTCATGAGAAATAATCTCTGAAACAGCATACATAATGAAAATTGAGCATATTGTATTTATTTGTTCATAAGATGGCAGTTTATTTGTCCAGAATCAGAGCAGATATGTAAATCAGTTTTGTGTTATTCAGCTTTAGAATGTTGGTTTCTTACAAGTTACATCTTCAGAGCTATAGATAAGAGGGAGTAAATTTTGATGATAATTAAGGATAATTTTTCTTATTTCTCATCGAAACCATATGTTGTGACCCCTCATCTGAACCGTCTCGTCGAGACGGTTCAGATGAGGGGTCACAACATATGTTTTTATGCAGAATTAACAAAAATTATCCCTAATTATCATCAAATATGATAATTTAAGATAATTTTTCTACTTCTCATCGAAACCGTATGTTGTGACCCCTCATCTGAACCATCTCGTTGAGACGGATCAGATGAGGGGTCACCACATATGTTTTTATGCAGAATTAACAAAAATTATCCCTAATTATCATCAAATACGCCCTCTTATCTAGAGCTCTGCATCTTGATCTTTGGGATTGTTTTGGACAGGAAAATTCCCGTTTTATAACCGAAGAAATGCAGTAAACCATTGAAGCATACTTCTGCTATAAATTTCAGTGGAGTTACTCCCCTTATGCTGTGTTGGAAATGGCCGGTGGCCAAATGGGCCCTTTTTTAGCTCACCTGGCCCGAAGGGCCATAGTGAGCTATTGTCATACCAATGCGTCCGGCGTGCGTTGTCCGTCAACACCTAAAAACAAAATTTCAAACATCTTCTTCTGTGAAACCACTGGTCCTATGGTTCTCAAATTTCACATGGAGCATGACCAGACTGCAGAATTTCAAAATTGTAAAATTGGGTCTGGTCAAGAATCCAAGATGGCTGCCATAACTAAAATTAGCAAAAACAACAAAATCAACTTCTTCTCCAGAATCATTTGGTATATTTGGTTGACAGTTTACGTGGAACATTAATGGGACCTTGGAATTAAAAATTCTAAAAATAAAAAATAATCTACAGCTGAATTAGGTCACAGTGACCTACTTAGCGTTTACAAGACTGATTTCGCTCAAATGTCAATATCTCAAGAAAATGTAAGCAATTCTGATCAGATTTGGTCAGAAATGAATCTTGAATGGAATTATTTCAATTTTGTGCCAGTTGACTATCCAAGATGGCCACCATGGGGGCGGTTACTAAAACTAGCACAAACATAAAAATGACAATTACTCAAGAACCCTTGAATAGAATTGGACCAATTTTGTGTCAGAATGTTCCTTGCATGAAGCCGTTTTGATAAATTGCAATTTGGCATTCCAAGATGGCCGCCATCTGGCATTACTAAAAATAGCACAAACATAAAAATGACAATTACTGAAGAAACCTTGAATGGAATTGGACCAATTTTGTGTCAGAATGTTCTTTGCATGAAGTCGTTTCGATTACATGTAATTGCAATTTGGCATTCCAAGATGGCCACCATCTGCCGTTACTAAATATAGCACAAAACATGAAAATGACATTATCTCAGTAACCCCTGAATGGATTTTGATGAAATTTGTGTCAAAATGATTCTTGCATTGAGCAGGGCTTCCACTAACTTTTAAAATTTGGAAGTCCAGACTTCCATGGTGTCAGATTTGGACGTATTGAGAGAATTTTTTGGAAGTCCGAAGTTTTTAGGAATGACTTATGCATGGTTATTTTTACTTATTTTTACTTATGGTTATTTTTACCATCTCCCCCCCCCCCCCCCCCCCCCCCCCCCCCCCCTTAGACGTCCCCCTCTCTCTCTCCCATACTGTAGTGAACTTTTGTTCTTCGAAAGGAAGCCTGAGCATTTGCGCAGTCTAATCAGAGCCATTCCTGTTGTTTGTGAACAATATGCAAGTCCTCTGAAGACTCGCCGTTGCACTGTCTGCTATTGCATAATATTCCATTTCATTGGCCGCCAAATGGGCCGCGTCGGAAATACGGTGACTTACGGAACATATAATGACACGCTTCCACTCGCTAGGTCGATGTTCATTATTATTCATGTTAGATGCGAACAAGAAAGACCGGTCTGACTGCTTAGTTGCGCTGGCTGATACGATTGTTAGTTATCGGTATGTATACTGAGGTACCTGTCTCACGGTATGGCACTGCGTATATACTAGCAGCGGCGTCTTTGATCTATACATCAAAGAGAAAACGTGCTTGACCCATAAACGTGCAGGTACTTGTATATCAAAGCTACCGTATATGTAATCGCGTAGACCTTGATCAGAATGCGCTATTTCTGTGCACACTGTACGGCATTATTTTCGCACTGGGTTGCATGACGATATGACGATACAACTAGGATATCGGCGAAATGGACGTTTCAGTATTCGTATTTTAATAGTACCATTAATCAAAACAATGTATAGTACCAGAGCGTACAACCATAACACGTCGGAAATAGCGACTAATAATATTAACAGTCTATCTTCGCTTTGAACCACACTTTTCGCGGAAGAGGTTCGTATTCCTAAAACTCCATTGACGACAGTATGGATCAAGACAAGACGTTCGTTGTAAGGGCAAGCGTTAATATGAATGTTATATGTTCTTAAAAACTTTGGATAGAGTTTGTCAATACATGCTTCAGTATTCGTATGGATACATTCACAAACTTTTGAAGTCGGAATACGCCTTACACATACAGGTCGGTTACATTCTCGCGATCGTAAAAATAGATGGACACTTTTCATCCAAAAGCTCAGTCATCGTGATTTGATAAGTTGTTTTGCAGACTGCCGTAAGAGGTTGTATCTACGAGTGGGCGTTATTTTGATAATCGTTTTTGACAGGTAGGCGGTCCGACATATATGTTACCTGGTTCAGTGCTCCATACGGACAATCTCGATTGGCCCGTAGGCGATCTTTTCGTCTGGCTGACACCTGCGTTAATCCGATTGATTATGACACGTGCTAGAATTTTAAAGACAGTGGCGATATTTTATACGTCGGGACAAGATCAAACGGCCGTATGTGACAATTATCGGGTGCATGCCAGACGCCAGAGGTCCCATTTCTCGACGTACGGGAGCATATCCTGGGCGTAATATACGGCCATACGCCGTTAACGGAAGCCCTGATTGAGATGTTTCAAAAATAACTAACTATAGACCAGTCATGCTGGCCTCTGTTACTTAAAATAGAAAAATGTGAAAATTAGAAAATCTCAATGAAATTGGACTAATTTTATGTCAGAATGGTCCTTTCATTAAGCTTTTTCGATTTTTTGCATTTTGGCATTCCAAGATGGCCGCCATCTGCCGTTACTAAAAAAGCACAAAACATGAAAATGACAATATCTTAGTAACCGCTGAATGGATTTAGAAGAAATTTATGGCAAAATGGTTCTTGCTTTGAGGTGTTTCAAAAATTAACAAATATAGGCCCGTCAAGTTGGCCTCTGTTACTTAAAATAGCAAAATGTGAAAATTCCTTTGGAACTTGACCAATTTTGTGTCAAAATGCTCCTTGCATGAAGGCTTTTCGATTTTTTGCATTTTGGCATTCCAAGATGGCCGCCATCTGCCATTACTTAAAATAGCACAAAACAAAAAACTGACAATATCTCAGTAACTCCTGAATGGATTTTGATGAAATTTGTGGCAAAATGATACTTGCATTGAGGTGTTTCAAAAGTAAATATATAAAGACCAGGCAAATTGGCCTCTGTTACTAAAAGTAGCAAAATGTGAAAATGAGAAAATCTCAGTGGAAGGCACCAATTTTGTATCAGAATGGTCACATTGCACAATAGCCAGGTGAGTGATACCGGGTCCATTTGGGCCTCTTGTTGTCTGGGGCCACCAGAAATCTCCAAAATATGAACATTAGTGGTCCAAATTTATCTGCTGAGCAATAATAATTGAAAAGGATCTATTTAGCTAGTGGACAAGTTGGGCCACTAAAACTTTGCCCTTTTAAGCTTTTAGACCACCACATTAATCTTGGGAGTTTCCAGCACTGCTTATAGTAAGAATCTTCCATGAAGTAACCCTTAAACAGTCAAAAAAGCAGACATCAAAATAAAAGTCTGCATAATTTAAAAAAAATGTTTCTTCCAAGCCATGTATTACCAAGAATTCAAAGACTCAAGGACAAATAGTGTAGATCCAGATATGTGGCTCATGATGAGCCCCTTCATCTCAATATTCTTTCTGCAAATTCAGCTCTTTTTAGTTTTGGTGCTTTAAATGTAAATGGCCCAGCAGCTTTAGCCTTTAAAGTTACAAAAATGAAATACCATTCCATATTAATTCTCATGAAGCTCCGGCTCTTATATAGCCTCTTGCTTCTTTTCCGAAAATAACGTTATAATAATGTTGCATGAATTTTTGTTTGCCTCACTGGATAAGGTAGCTCTTTCAAATGGGATCTACTCTTAAAGGATAGAATTTGCTCCTAGAGGAGCAAATTCTTTCCTTCAAGAGTTGACCCCTACTATAAAGAGAGGCAAGAATGCTTGAAGTGATCCATCACCTTTATTGTCACTTACTAGCGGTATTTTGGCAGTGGCTGATTATCCCCCGCCTAAGGCGGAGGGATATAGTTTTCTCCATGTCCGTCCGTCCGTCCTTCTGTCTGTCTGTCCGTCCTTCCGTCCGTCCGTCCGGAGCCATAACTACGTAACCACTGGATGGAATTTCATGAAACTTAAAATAAATATATATCACTATAACGCGCTGATGCACGTGAAGTTTCATCAGACTGGCTTCAGTAATGCATGAGTTATTGCCCTTTAATGGACTTAAAATTAATAAAATGAGTCATAACTAAGTAACCAAATATCAAAACTTCTTGAAACTTAAACTGAATATGTATCACCATAACACGGTTATGCACATAAAGTTTCATCAGAAGGGCATCAGTAATGCATGAGTTATTGCCCTTTAATGGATTTAAAATTAATAAAATGAGTCATAACTAAGTAACCAATTATCAAAACTTCATGAAACTTAAACTGAATATGTATCACCATAATGCGGTTATGCACATAAAATTTCCTCAGAAGGGCATCAGTAGTGCATGAGTTATTGCCCTTGAATCAATTTATGGTTGACAAATTTAGCCGTAACTAAGTAATCAATGAATAGAATTCTATGAAACTTATACTAAATATGTATCACCATATCACATTGGTGCATCTTATGTTTTGTCGGAATTGCTTGAGTAAGCAATGAGTTATTGCCCTTGAATTGGTTTAAAATAAACGAATTGAGTCATAACTAAGTAACCAATAAATGGAATTTCATGAAACTTAAAATAATTAGGTACTGTCATGACACAGCAGTGCACATTAAGTTTTGTCATAATTGCTTCATTTATGCATGATTTAATGCCCCTGAATGGATTTAAAATCCACAAATTAGCCATAACTTAGGTATCGGTGAACAAAATTTCTTGAAACTGAATAAAAAATGTATCATCATTGTGCAGTGATGCTGAGACAAGTGTAATAGCTTCAGCTTATATCTCACTTATCCCAGGGTTATTGCCCTTGATTTTATTTACAATCCACAAGTTCAGCCGTAACTAAGTAATCAGTGAATGAAATTTTATGTAACTTAAAATAAACCATAAACAAATCAGGGCCACTTCGGCGGGGGATATAAATTCACCGAATTTGCTTGTTTCCTATAATTTTGGCTGTAAATAATATTCCCCTTCCGCAAATGCAAAGCCCCTGGGGGCGTTTAATAGGATTAATACAGCTATTGAATTTGAAGCAGCATAGACCTTGCTGAGGTGGCTCTTGATGAGCTACTAATCTGGATTTATACTGTATGCCTTCTTTTCTTTTAATACTCAGTACATACAGCTTTGGACAAGCATTTTTGATAATTTGCAAATTTGTAAAGGTGGGGGGGGGGGGGGGGGGGAACAATAAGGAGGGTTTTCTGCATCCTATCCAAGTTTTCTTTTTTGGACTGATAGTTTGCTCCAGTGTGTCCAGTTTATTAAAACATATGGACTTTGGTCGGAAAGCCCTAGTTACTGAGCTATGGGTCCACAGAAGTGGGTGGGGTAATTCAACATGATTTAATTCTGTCTTGTAAAAATATTCTAATTGGGTAGAAGTGTACAACCTTGCTGAGGTGGCTCGTGATGAGCTACTAATCTGGATTTATACTGTATGCCTTCTTTTCTTTTAATACTCAGTACATACAGCTTTGGACAAGCATTTTTGATAATTTGCAAATTTGTAAAGGTGGGGTGGGGGGGGGGGGGACAATAAGGAGGGTTTTCTGCATCCTATCCAAGTTTTCTTTTTTGGACTGATAGTTTGCTCCAGTGTGTCCAGTTTATTAAAACATATGGACTTTGGTTGGAAAGCCCTAGTTACTGAGCTATGGGTCCACAGAAGTGGGTGGGGTAATTCAAAATGATTTAATTCTGTCTTGTAAAAATATTCTAATTGGGTAGAAGTGTACAACCTTGCTGAGGTGGCTCGTGATGAGCTACTAATCTGGATTTATACTGTATGCCTTCTTTTCTTTTAATACTCAGTACATACAGCTTTGGACAAGCATTTTTGATAATTTGCAAATTTGTAAAGGGGGGGGGGTGCGGGGGGAACAATAAGGAGGGTTTTCTGCATCCTATCCAAGTTTTCTTTTTTGGACTGATAGTTTGCTCCAGTGTGTCCAGTTTATTAAAACATATGGACTTTGGTCGGAAAGCCCTAGTTACTGAGCTATGGGTCCACAGAAGTGGGTGGGGTAATTCAAACATGATTTAATTCTGTCTTGTAAAAATATTCTAATTGGGTAGAAGTGTACAACCTTGCTGAGGTGGCTCGTGATGAGCTACTAATCTGGATTTATACTGTATGCCTTCTTTTCTTTTAATACTCAGTACATACAGCTTTGGACAAGCATTTTTGATAATTTGCAAATTTGTAAAGGGGGGGGGGGTGCGGGGGGAACAATAAGGAGGGTTTTCTGCATCCTATCCAAGTTTTCTTTTTTGGACTGATAGTTTGCTCCAGTGTGTCCAGTTTATTAAAACATATGGACTTTGGTCGGAAAGCCCTAGTTACTGAGCTATGGGTCCACAGAAGTGGGTGGGGTAATTCAACATGATTTAATTCTGTCTTGTAAAAATATTCTAATTGGGTAGAAGTGTACAACCTTGCTGAGGTGGCTCGTGATGAGCTACTAATCTGGATTTATACTGTATGCCTTCTTTTCTTTTAATACTCAGTACATACAGCTTTGGACAAGCATTTTTGATAATTTGCAAATTTGTAAAGGTGGGGGGGGGGGGGGGGGGGAACAAAAAGGAGGGTTTTCTGCATCCTATCCAAGTTTTCTTTTTATACCCCGCCACACTTTAGTGGCGGGGTATTATGTTATACCTTTCGGTGTCCGTCCATCCGTCCGTCCGTGCTCACCATTTCCAATCGATAACTTGAGTATTTATTCACAGAATTTTTTTCAAATTTTGCATACATATTGTTATCGGCGATGAGTGGTATGGGATTGTTAATGGGCAAAATCCGTCCATTTTTAACGGAGCTACTGCCCTTTTTCGTATTGGAAAGATGGTTTCTGGCCTGTTATTCCTTTACTGTTCATGATATCTGAATGAAACTTCACAGATATGTTGCACATCAAAGGTTACATATTGTGACTAAGGACCGTCACTCTGACCTTCCCAGTTTGTGAGTTATCCGCCCTTGATAGGTCTGAAAAAAGGTTTTTGACCTATTGTTCCTTTACTATATGGAATATCTGAATATAACTTCACAGATATGTTTCACATCAAAGGTAACATATTGTGACTAAGAACCGTCACTCTTACCTTTCCCGTTTGTGAGTTATCCGCCCTTGATTGAATTAAAAAATGTTTTTTACCCGTAGTTCCTTTACTATGTGGAATATTTAAATGAAACTTTACAGATATGTTTCACATCAAAGGTTACATACTGTGACAAAGAACCATCACTCTTACCTTTCCAGTTCATGAGTTATCTGCCCTTGATAGGTCTGAAAAATGGTTTTTGACCTGTAGTTCCCTTTCTATATGGAATATCTGAATAAAACTTCACAGATATGTTTCACATCAAAGGCTTCATATAGTGACTAGGAACTGTCACTCTGATCTTTCCGGTTTGTGAGTTATCCGCCCTTGATTGATCTGAAAAACGTTTTTTTATCTGTAGTTCCTTTACTATATGGAATATCTGAACGAAACTTCATAGGTATGTTTCACATCAAAGGTTACATATTGTGACAAAGAACCATCACTGTTACCTTTCCAGTTAATGAGTATTCCCCTTGATAGATCTGAAAAATGTTTTTTGACTTGTAGTTCCTATACTATATGGAATATCTGAATGAAACTTCACTGATATGTTTAACACCATAGAATAGGAAACAGAGTCTCTCAGCTCAAAGAAATGCTTTACAGCCTGATCTAAATCTACACTGGTCAGAATGCTCCACGTTGTTGGGTGGTTTATATTAATATTTATTTACAGTAAGGACATCATATCTCTGTCTATCTCAGTTCTGTGGCTCTTTAGCTATTATATATCTCAAAAAATAAGTTACATGTGTAGGATGCACAGCAGTGGCGGGGTATCATGCAGTGCCTGCGGTGCTTTTATTTGGACTGATAGTATGCTCCAGTGTGTCCAGTTTATTGAAACATATGGGACTTTGGTCGGAAAGCCCTAGTTACTGAGCTATGGGTCCACAGAAGTGGGTGGGGTAATTCAACATGATTTAATTCTGTCTTGTAAAAATATTCTAATTGGGTAGAAGTGTACAACTTCTTTTTGTCATCTGCTTTTTAGGATGTTAAGGGTTAAGTTTCTCGGTGGCCACTTGTGGTACAAAATATCTGGTCATCATTAATGACTGAGTGGATCCTTATTAAGACTTTGGTACTCAACTGTTAATCTGTATTTCCTGAGAAACAGAGGGAATTAGCTTTAATTAACCAAAGTCCAGCCATTGAGGTGTGATGCACAAAAAGGGGGCTTATGCCACATATACAGAGAGCGAAGACTCTGATTAGAATATACACCTGTGCAGTCTGATTAGAGTTTTTGCTGCTTGGAAACACAGTGTGTGGCTCTTATAAATTTGATGGCAGAAATCAAGGCTCACGCTAGACTTCCTGGATAGGCAGACTGGTTTGTGTTGTGGCTGTTGGCAGAAACGTTGCACAACCTTGTCACATGATGAGCTTACGTGACTAAGAGTTACAGGAAGTTGCCGTTTGCTCGCTGGCTTTGTTGTATGAGTGCGGCACATTGTTGTAGAGGCAGGAGCTCTAGGTCAGCAACTTTTTGGGGAAAGAAAATTGTTTAGCAGAGATATAAAGGGGAAACAAGAACTGATAAAAACAGTTCTTATTTCCCTTTATACATGTATCTCTGCTTAACAGTTCATTTGATAATAAATGTATTAGAATCATATCAGCAAGGCAATGCTAGCAAGAATCAAAACTTGTGTCTGTGACAAAAATGAGGAAATTATGAATTTTTTAACCCCAAAATTTGGATTACATGCAGCTCTGGGAAGCTGCTTAAAAGGGCTAGTCATAACCCATACAGTTTTAAAGATACCACAGGCATTAGTCTGTGTGACTAGGACACACAGGATGAAGCAGGGCTTTAAGGGTAAGATCACTTTCTTATTGATAAATTGACTTTCTCTTCACTAAGTTTTAGAGAAGGGGTGGAGATAATTTCATGTTAGTTTGGTATTTAATTTTTTAGTGTTAACTCTACACACAAACATACCATATTAATCGTATTAAATACCCAGGGGCGTTGCATTTTACCAAAGGGGGCTTTATTTAGAGCCTAAAGTGTTGTAAATCAACCAATGCCAAAAACCTCTTATAAACAGTACGAATGCAAATGGGTATACTTGCAGGGAGCAACTGTACTATTTTGCCTCCCTTTTCAGTAGTGGCCAACTCTGAAAGGAAAGAATTTGCTCCTCAAGGAGCAAATTCTTTCCTTTGAGAGTAGACCCCATGTCAAAGAGCTATCTCATACAGAGAAGCAAACAGGAATTCATGCAAGTTAGTATGAAATTATATTCGGAAAAGAGGCAGGGGCGTTTATTTGAGCAAGGGCATTTATTAGGATTAATATGGTAAGTTTTGACCTATCATCTGAATTTCTGTCATGTAGTCCTCCATCAGGCATTTGGTTCTGTTCTAAGTTAGAGATGCTGTACATTCTTTTATCATTTGACGTCGCTGATAATCAGTGGATAATGTTGTGTCATAAAATGGTATGACCAAACATGTAGTAACACTATGGCATGTACACGTAATGTCATTGACAACATCCGTGTCAGCCATGTGTTTCCTTTTTGAAATAATGTTCATTTTGAAGGCAATAAAATTTCGTTTTAAAGGGTCATATGATAAACCGAAACTTTCACACGTGGTCATTTCATATGAAATTTAGGAAACTTATAAAATCTCATTTCATAAATTTCATATGAAATGACCACTCGTGTAAGAGCCTCTATAATATGATCTATTGGATGTAAATAGAAGGGCCAACTTCACCTTCAGCTTCCCCTGTAAGACCCCATCCCATCCCTAAATCCCGCCAAATTAAACAGAGAAATAAAGAAAAAAACAAGAAAGTATGATAGTATGAAAAATTACATAAAGCAGCCTGCCTATGGATTTCATATAAATCTTAGCTTTCTCAACAGTTAGAATTTGACATAACATTGATTTTTGGTCTCTTATGGTCGATAGTCGTTAAGCATCCCAGCATTGTAGTAACACAGAGTAATTATTGTAATAGAGAGTACAATATAATATGTAGCATTCAACCAATGATTGGTTTCTCTAAACAGACCTGTCTAACTTCATTACGCCACCGCTTTCTTTGTATGGCTATTAGCCACTGGACTATGAGATAGTGCAAAGTATGCATATCAGCTTTGTAATAGTTATACCATGGTTTGGTCACCTGTACGAGGAGATAATCCACAAGTGGATTATCTCCCGTACAGATGGACAAACCATGATATAACTATTTTATACCACCCTTACCACTGTAGACCTTGCTCACTGCGAAATATTTCGAGCTAAAGTTGGTGTTTTCTGGCAAGGGTAGTATAATTTGTCATAAGCCACCAGTTTATTTCTGTCGGGGTAAATGAATGAAAGAATTTCAGTTTTACGTCCCTTTCAAAAGTATTTTAGTCATATCGAGCTGATGGAAGTGTGACAATGAAATGCGGTGCCTTATGGAACTTTTTGTATGGGTGAAACAATTTCAGCTTTTGGGGAGATTTGAACCCAGACTGCTAGCTTAGCAGGCCAGTGCTTAATCCACTGAGCTTCCGGGGATCCTTCTCATTTTGGTAGGAACTTGTGACGTGTCTTAACACTTAAACTGCCAAAAAAAATAGATGAATTTGCAAACAGTGTAGATCAAGAAGAGGTAGCTCATGGTAAGCCACTTCATCTGGATCTACGCTGTTTGTCCTCTAGTCTTCAAATATGATATAGCGTGGACAAAACATTTCTGAAAGCAGACATAGAGTTCAGCCTATTATTATCACTTGCTTTTTGGTTGGGTAGGGAACATGGCATCAAGTGGAATCTACTGTTTGAATTTCTCATAGTTACTCCACAGCATCACAGATCAGATAATGACTGGCGGCTGGTGGAATTAAGGGACCTTGAAGAAATGCATATTGTGATTAGTAAAATCAGACAGGGCATCAGCTCAGACTGATCAGAGTCTCCACGGTTTCACTTTTGAGAGACCCCAGGGCTGATAGATTATGTAAGTAAAAAGGGACTGCATGGATATTCAGGCTGATCAGAGTCTCCTTTTTTGACTGCATGGATTATTCAGGCTGATCTGAGTCTTTCCCGTTCATACATATACTGTCTCAAGCAAAGGCAGTTGCAATTTTGATGTTTTGTTCCTACTGGCTAGGGTGGAATTTTCTTTTTGTGAAATTCTGAAGTACCATTTAAAACTGAATGTCCTGCTGTCATGTTGTAGAGCTCTTGTACTGTAACCAGATATTGGCCTGTCATTAGACAAAATGACTGAAATTGACTTAAATGTCAAAAGTTGTATTTGCATAATTATGAATATCTAAGCTGCCTACAGTGACTAGGCACAATTGGTGACAGTAAGGTACTGCTGCTGCTGTTGTTTTCAACTGTGTGCTTCATTCACAAAATAGGCAGATGACAAAATTTATATCTGTATAATCTAACAAAATGTTTCATACAAGTTATGTCACTGGGAATTTAAAGAAAATAAGGCAAATAGTGTAGATCCAGCTGAGGCGGTACATGTTTATCTAGGTCTACACTGTTTGCAAATTCAACTTTTAACTTTTATCACTTATTATACGCCCGTTTTGAAAAAACGGACGTATTATGTCATGGCGCTGTCCGTCCGTCCGTCTGTCTGTCTGTCCGTCCGTCAGTCAACATTCTAGTGCGCACCATATCTCAGTAACCTTTTGAGATATCTTCATGAAATTTTGTAGGACTGTATATTAGGATGGGGCAAAGTGTCGCGTACAGTAATGGTTGCTCCCCCTTTCTTAGTTTCTAAGTTATGCCCCTTTGATTATTTTTCACCCTACTAGTCTTGTGCGCGCCATAACTAGATAACCGTTTGGGATATCTTGACGAAACTTCATAGCAATGTGTATGAGGCTCCAACGATGTGTCGCATATGACAATGGTTGCTCTCCCTTTCTTCATTCCGGAGTTGCATCCCTTTGATTAGATTGTGTGGGCTATTTTCGTGTATACTAATCTTGTGCATTCAATAACTTGGTAACAATTTGGAATATCTTGATGAAACTGTATAGCAGTGTGCATGATCACAAGACAGGGTGTCGCATATAAGAATGGTTGTTTCCCCTTCCTTAATTTTGGAGTAACCTCCCTTTGATTAGTTTGTTTTAGGCTAGTCCCATTCCTCCATTCACTCTGTAACTCCATAACCCTTTGAAATATTTTAATGAAACTTTGTAGGAATGTGTATAATAATGGGGCATTATATCATGAGCATGAACCACAACTCTGGCTTACTTACTTCTGAATTTTCTGCCCTTGCATCAATTTCCGTTTTACTCTGTAACTCCTTAACTGTTGGAAATATTTTAACAAACTTTATTGTGATGTGTATATTGTCAACGGAATGTATTATAACTTAATATGGTACTCTTGATTACTTAGTTTATGAATTATTTCCCTTGTTTTACTTTAGCATATCTCAACTTCTGAGCTGCTTCATCCTTGTGGCTGATTTTTGGCATACTAATAGTAATTAATGTGTTAGATGTTTTAATAACATTGCAGTCATTAATTACAGAGTTGTTTCCCCTTTTTTTCTGCCTGTCCATCCTTCTATTAACAATCTTGTTCATTCTGTAACTCCTTCATGACACTGTAACGGGCGTATTATGTGCCGCTTGCGAAGCTCTTGTTTTTTTTTTTTCACATAGGGATTTAAGCTATATGGCTCGTAATACAGAGTTCATTGTTGAATCTGGCTCAAGGTGTAATTCTTTTTCCTCCCAGTTTAATTTTAATGAAATGGTGAAACATAAGGAGTGGGGGAAGGAGGAGTGGGGGGTGTTGGGGTTGCGGGGCGGGGGAGGCAAATACTGTAAGTGGCGCATATAATTTGATCTTTGGTGTAGGGTTACTGCTTTGTTGGTGACATTGTTCGCAAGTTCACTGGCGGTAGCAATTTTCCGAGGAATAATGTTTCTGTGAGTTTATGGCAGTTAACTGTACAAAGTACAGCCATAAACCAGTCTCTGATACTCAGTGATGCTGGCTGTAGGAGACAAACTCTGTTGTAAATTATGAAGAAACAAAGTGAGTAGATTGAATATTTCTTTGTAAACTCAGATCACCAGTAACTTTATTTTCTTGATGAGTGAGTAGGTGGGGGGGGGGGGGGGGGGGGGGGGGGTTAAATTGTGCTTTTGCTTGTATTTGATCGAAAAAAGGAATTTGGATCACAGCAGTGATTCTTTTTACAAGATTCTGCAGTAGATGTTTTTGAAGAGAATAAAATGGTTTGCTTATGCTTTAAGGGGAATGGTGTAACACTTTCAGGGGAAGCAACTCTACCATTTTCATTTTGCCTCCCTTCTTAAATGGGGGTCAACTCTTGAAAGAATTTGCTCCCCTAGGAACGAGTTCTTTAAGAGTTGACCCCAAAGAGCAAATTCTTTAGTGGACACCTGTTAGAAGGGCTTACTCCTGTGGGGAAGCAAACAGGAAGTCACCAAAGTAGTTTCCCTTTGTGAAAATGGCTGAAAATCATGGATGTATACGGGATGCACCATAGTAGCGTCAGGCTAGCCAGAATCCTGTACATCATCAATAATTCTTCTGTTTCAGTTTCAAATGACATTTCTGAACCCAGTGAACCAATTTCAACAAAAATATCATATTTAGCATATGTACAAAATGTGGTCCGAAAGTCAAGATAACTGCCACACATTTAGCAACAGATTTCAGTATTATCTGGCCCCACTAATGCTCCATACAAAATTTGAGTCAAATACAATTCTGCTTCACCTACTGTGACTGTCACAGTGACCTACTTTGTTAGAAGAGTGACAAGGAGACCTGAAGAGAAAACCTGATGAAGGGAGTAATACCCCGAAAATTTGATACAAATGAAGATCTAGAATCTGTATGTGTAGTTTGATTTGGGTCAAAAGATATATATTATTTCAAGAACCACTGAATGGATTTTGAGGAATGTAGTCAGCAGGGGGCATACCTGTGGATCTGAAATTTATGCAAAATTAATGATTATGACAGTTGGGTCACAGTGGCATACAGCAACAACTTCCAATGAATGTACTGGTATGAGAATCAGGTGAGTGATATCAGGTCCATTTAGACTTCTTGTTTTGATGGCTCTGGGTTCGGGTCAATAAGTATTGGTGATACCTTCGATGTTATATGTTATATAGAGTAAAATAGGTTCACAGCTGTAAGAATGAAACGTATGCAGAATAGAGGGGGAAAAAAAAAGAAAAATGGAAAATAAGAATTTGGTGTCTAGAATTTCAATGAATAGTAAATTAATCAGAAGTCCGGGATTTCCATATCTGATTTTGACAGAATTTTGAATATGTTGTCATGGCAACTATCCGTGCTGATTGAGAATTCAGAATATCTGAGAATACAACTAGTCGTTGAATGAATTTCTAAACTGAAGGTTACAACATTTCAACTTGGGTGTTTTTGTACACCTCAAAGTTTTTCTGCCATTCTTATGATGGGGAACAAATTCTTGACTTCCCATTTTGCTTACCTGGAGGGTAAAGCTATTCCTAAATGGGAATCACTCTTAAAGGAAAGAATTTGCTCATTGGAGCAAATTCTTTTCTTTCAGAGTTGATCCCTATAAAGAAGGGAAGCAAAAATGAACATGGCAGAGTTGCTTCCCCTGAAAGTATACTCATTCACCTGAAGTGTATTGATACACCTCAAAGGGAGAACACTGTAACCTGAAAAATGAATTTGCTCCCTAGAAAGAATTTGCTCCCACATATTAAACTTCTTTCTGGGAACAAACTCATTCCTCTTTAAATTCTTATATCAGAGGAGATGCTATCACTTCCTGTATGGAGGTAACTAGTTACACTTTCAGGGAAAGTTAAAGTCTTCCATTAACCACAGGGTATAATCGATTTCGCTAATTTTCGCTTCCTGCAGAGACTGTACATCATATCTGGCTTCCGCCGAGACTGTCCGCGAACTCTTGCTTCCTGCCGAGACTTCTGTACATGATAAATGGCATCCTGGCGAGACTGTCCGCGTGATTCTGCTTCCTGCCGAGGGTCTCGGCAGGAAGCAGAATCACGCGGACAGTCTCAGCAGAAAGCCATTTCTCGAGGACAGTAGTCTCTGCAGGAAGCAAGAGTACGTGGACAGTCTCGGCGGAAGCCAAATATGACGGACAGTCTCTGCAGGAAGCGAAATTTGGCGGAATCTATTATACCCTGTGTTAACAGTAATTTCCTCCATAAGTCTCTATTGCCTTTGATGCATTAGTTATACCATGGTTTGTCCGCCAGTTCGAGGAGTTAATCCTCGAGCTTTAGCGAGGGGATTATCTCCCATACAGGCGGACAAACCATGGTATAACTATTTTATACCACCCTTATCCATGTAGACCTTGCTCGGTGTGAATTATTTTGTTTTAAAACTGGTGTTTTCTAGTAAGGGTGGTATAAAAACCCAAAACTGCTTGTCAGGTGTGAAGACATACATACCACATTCATGTGGACTTCTCAAGTTAATCTCTGCGAGTTGCACAGAGGGCGCTTGTAACAGTGATCCTCAGAATTCTTAATATTGTATTAGTTTGCTTAAATTCCAAGCAGCTGGGTAAGGGGGAACACCAGGAAACAGCGGCTGTTAGTAAATATCACAGGCTGATTAATGCTGTTGTGTTTATGAGATAAAATAAAAATAAATTTATCATAATATGAATGGCAGAGCTCCAGATATTTTAGATTTTGAAGGTATTTTTGGGAACAATTTTTCTAACTTTTAATAAAAACATGTTGTGATTTCTCGTTATAACCATCTAACTGAGACTGTTTTAACCAGGGATCACAACATATCATATTTATTGAGTATGAACAGAAATCATTAGCATCCTCAAACTTTGCTTTATCTGGATGGATAGAAGCAAGACCCATGATGACTGCATAAACCTTTTGTAGAGTTTTCTTGTTTAGGTCTGTTATATGACAACATGCAGACTAGTTAGACACTGCATTCTGTGGAATTCTTTTTACGGTTTAAAATTTAAAGAGAAAGTTACTCCTCAAAATTTGGCTCTTGAGAAGCCTTTTTCAGTGGCATCAACAGGTTGCCTGGGAGTTGTAACTTCCAAAAATGCTGCATGTTTTTTACCCCCCTTCGCCATAGCCATCGAGAAAAGGGATATGAAACTGGTCTTCCTTTGTCCCTCCATCCATCCATAAACAGTGCAGCTCCTGATCAAACTACTTCTCTTGAGCCATCTGATGTACATTTTACAGCTGGATCTACTCTGTTCACAAATTTGATTTTTTTTTTCTCGTTTGGTGCTTTAAAGGTTAACTATATGTTACAGGAAGATGTTTAAGATGAGTCTTATAGTTAAGTATCATCACGCCACTATCTTGATTTGTTCAGGGGAAACAACTCTGCCATTTTCTGTGTAGCCTCCCTTCTCAACTGAGGTCATATCTGGAAGGAGAGAATTTTCTCCCATTGGAGCAAGTTCTTTCCCTTTGAATAGCAGCTCCTTATTTGGAAGGGTTTCCTTACCTTAAGAAGCAAATAGGAAGCTACGGAAGTTGTTTCCCTTTGTAAAAATGGTGGGAAAATATGGAGGTATATCCAGTCACCTTAACCTTTAAAGTGCCAAAAAGCAGACGACAAAATTTACATATGCAAAATTTCAAAAATATTTCACACAAGCTTTACCATATTGAGAATTCAAAGACTAGATGGCAAACAGTGTAGATCCAGATGAGGCGGCTCTTCATGAGCCGCCTCATCTGGATCTACTATGTTTGCAAATTGGACTATTTTCATTTTTTGGTGGCTAAAGTGTTAAATAATAGAAAGATAGTAGGATGAGTCTTACAATTGAGTATCACCATCTCAGCATCTTGATTCATTCACTTGGTATGACTGAGCTGCTGGAGTTTTTTTAAGGATGTTGAGTGTATATTTTGGTGTATATAAATATAAACTAAACAATTTATTCCTGTCAGAAAATAAATATATGTATATATGAAATAAAGAAAATCTGCTTAGTGATGTTCCGATGGATATTTTTAGGATTATCAAGGAAGTTTGATAGGATTTATATGAAATAAGGTGTGATTACAGGTATGATTATGAAGAAATATTTAAGGTGAAAGAGTACACTCTAGGATAATCAACTCTGTGTGGTTTTCATTTTTGCATCCTTACTGAATAGGGATCAACTCTTAAAAGACAGAATTTGCTCCTATAGTATAGGAGCAGATTCTTTTCTTGAAGAGTAGACCCCATGTTGGAAGGGTTTGACATTCAGCCGATGGAAAGGAGTGGGAAGTCACAAAAGTTACCCCTAGATAAACAGCGTGTTTCCATACACCCTCTAAAATCTTTTCAAAGCTCTTTAGAAGAGAGAATATTAGAAGATAAATAGAGAATTTCTTTTAAATCTGCATCAAATCGTACATTATGACCACCCACAAGAGTAGACCCCATGTTGGAAGGGTTTGACATTCAGCTGAGGGAAAGGAGTGGGAAGTCACAAAAGTTACCCCTAGATAAACAGCGTGTTTCCATACACCTTCTAAAATCTTTTCAAAGCTCTTTAGAAGAGAGAATATTAGAAGATAAATAGAGAATTTCTTTTAAATCTGCATCAAATCGTACATTATGACCCCCCCCCCCCCCCCTCAAACCCACCCACCCCTGCGAATGCTCCCTGCCTCATCTCCTCAGTGTCCCTCATGGGGCTGCTGCCCATCCCCCTCCCCTCACTCACCCACTTCCTCCCCTCAGTGCCTCTCATGGGTTGTCTTGATTGATTGAGGGGTCATGTGATTTTTTAGAGAAAAGAGTTGTATCATGTTTTTTCCGCCTGTATGAAGAGATAATCGAAGAGTTTTAGTGCCTTACAAAGCATACACCACCCAAGCACCCACATTTGTATAGACTGCACATTATGAAATATTTTTAGCTGAAAGTTGGCGTTCTTTGAAAGGTACTTAACCCTTAATGTGCCAAAAACGCAGAGGACCAAATTTACGTCTGCGAAATTTCAAAAAATGTTTCGTCCAAGCGATATCATATTGAGAATTCGAACACTTGAGGGCAAACAGTGTAGATTCAAATGAGGTGGCTCATGATGAGCCACCTCATCTGGATCTACTCTGTTTGCCTATTCAACAATTTTAATTTTTCGCCATTTAAGGGTTAACCCACAGTAATAATCTTATATAGTGCTCAGTTCTATTAAAAGTTGGCTTGTTGTATGTGCCATCTTTATGAATAAATACAGCAGGGTTCAGCCCAACAAAATACCTAAGAAAGAATAAAATATCAAGTTTAGGAGGTGATTGATAGCTTCTATCATGTATACTGCATTATCTTACAGAATAATGTCTTTAACCTGTCACTATACCACAATTACTACCTAAGTTTGGGATACCATTGCCATTTCATAAAGGTAATGGGTCTTCTTTGAGGGGAAACAACTCGACTGATTTCTGATTTGCCTCCCTTCTCAGTCGAGGTCTACAAGGTTTGCCATGGCAGTGCTGTTAAGTAGGGTAAATTGGGACAGCGGGTAGATTCGGACAGTGACATTGTTTCAGTTTGGAATTAAAACAAAATTAACTGGGCAAACCAGAGCTCCAGATAAAGTTGATTTTTGAAGATAATTCTGGGATAATTTTTCTTATGTCTCCACAAAAATGTATGTAGTGACCACTCATTAGAACCGCCTCATTGAGACTTGCTGATGAGAGGCACAGCGTATATTTCTATTGAGAAATCTGGTAAAATTATCCCTCAGTTATCCCTGTTACCTCTGCGTATCTGGAGCACTGGGGCAAACAGTGAAAATCCTGATGAGACTGCTCATTATGAGCCGTCTCATCTGGATTTTTACCGTTTGGAATGGTATGTCCGAATTTACCCGCTGTCCAAAGTTACCCGACTTGACCATAATGCTTTCAAAGTATGTGCAGACCTTTAATAAGGTAAGTGTAAAAGATACACATTTACTATCAGATTTTGAAAAAATATCTGGCTTAAAAATAAATTTTGATAAGACACAAGTGGTCTGGATTGGGAAAAAAAAGTACAGTCAGGAGTCAATTAAAACAAAATGGAAACTTAGTTGGGGCAAAGCACACTTTAAAATACTAGGAATAAATTTTAATATAGATCTCAGTAAAATGATAGAGGAAAATTATAAGGAAAAAGTGGTGAAATTGGAAAAAATGATAGAAACATGGAGGAAAAGATATTTAAAACCTATAGGTAAAATAACAGTTATTAAAACATTATTTTTGTCAATATTTAACCATCTATTTTTTTCTATTCCTAATCCACCGCAGTCTACCATTAAGAAAATAAACAGTATGCTTTTTAATTTTATATGGGATGGACCTTCAAAAATCAAAAGAAGTATTTTAGTTAAGCTATATACTGAAGGTGGATTGAAGATGATAAACTTAGAAGCCTTTTTATGTGCAACCAAAACAACTTGGATAAGGAAACTTTTAATGGCATGTAATACTAGCAAGTGGCAAAATATAGTACAGTTATATATAGATGTGAAAAAACTAGCTACATTCTCATCCCTTTACTGTGAAGAAAGAATTAACCATATTGATAATGCCTTTTGGAAAGATGTTATGGCAAGTTTTAAAGCACTTATTGATAAAACCAAGATAGAAAATGCTGATCATTTTCTTACAAGCCCTCTATTTCACAATAAAAACTTTATTATTGGGGATATAGGTATATTTGACAGAGAAATGTATAATAGAGGAATTGTATTTGTTAATGATTTGATAGATAACCAAGGTAAGTTTTTATCACTAGCAAATTTTAAAACTTATAGTGGGCTGAATTTAAATTTCTTGCAGTATTACAGTGTAATATCTTGCTTAAAAGACTTTCAGAAGAGAAATACAATAGAAGTAAAGGAAAAACTTTCCAGCCCATTTGTGCCAATTCACCTAGGAAGTGTATTGAAAGCTACAAAGGGTTGTAAAGTAATGTACGATATATTAAATCAAAACTCTGAGATCCCAACTGGGAAACAATCATGGAATAAAATATATCAAATGGAAGATAAAATTTGGCAAAGTGTATTTGAGACTCCTTTCCAGACTACAATAAATACAAAATTACAATGGTTCCAAGTTCAAATTAATCATAAAATATTAATTACTAATAGCTTCCTTAAGAAAATAAAATTAATAGATAGTCCTAAATGTACTTTCTGTAAAACAGAAGATGAAACAATACAACATCTAATATGGGAATGTAGAGATACTCAGAATCTGATAACACATATAAAATACTGGTTCCAATCTAAAGATCTTATATTGAACTTAGATGAACAGAAATTTTTGTTTGGTATGACAGATGAAGGAAATTTTTCCGGTCTAAACCAAATACTGTTAGAAGCCAGATATTATATATATCGCACACGATGTCTAAAACAAAACTTAAATCTTAATACTTTGAAAACAAGGATAAAGTCATTATATGCCGTGCAAAAGTCAATTCATGTCTGTAAAAATGAATTACAAAAGTTCAATGACATTTGGGGAGACTATGGTAAACTAATAGATTAGATAGCATTGTTGGGAGAAAAAAAAAAAAAAAAAGGTATTATATAAAATGAGACTCTGTGACATTATAAAATGTTCTGTGTAATGTGTGGAGGGGACCATAGTGGTGGAAATGGACGATTCTGGTTTATCCCCTTGTTTGCTAGTATACAATAGCTGAATAATGCTACAAAGTATTAAATTTTAATTTGTAAAGCTGCTCTGTCCTTCTGTGACATTAAGTGACCTCTCTCCTTTGCATTGCCTTTGGATTTGTTTACTTTGCTGGGTGGTAAATTATTGAAATGTGTGCATGTGGGGGAGGGGGAAATTATACTACAAGTGTTGGCAGCATTGAAGGGGATAGGCAGGCAGAGTGCTAAAAAGGTTGATTATGGTATTATGAATGTAATATAAATATTGACATAGACCAGTAGATGTATGTAGACAGGTATACTTTACAATTTAAAGTCCCAAAGATGAAACAAGAAGGTTATGACTAAGGACTTTTTTTGAATGATACTTACGGTAACAGTACCAAAATCAGTCTTAGAATAACTGAGTTAAAGCGCACAACCTCAGATATCGAAATCAATATTAGTCTAAATACATCTGAAGGTAATAAGAAAGTTTTGCCTTATATGTAGTAAGTAGAAAGAATTATATAGGACAATAGCAAAGAGCATGCTCATTGGAATATGTTAAAATATATATAGCATGCATAAGATTGTGAGGTATACGGTGGGATGGTCCCCGACCCACAATATACCAATTCACGGGGAAAATAAAATTTAATACCGAAAAAAAAAACAAAAAAAAAAGATACACATTTACAGTGCAGACATGATCTGACCTTGCTCTACACTTCAGCAACGGAAAAAAAAAAATTGAGGGGATTAGACTGTAAGTTGAGATCTTTGAAGCTTGAGTGTTGGACTGAATTACAAAATTTGGAATGATACGAAGCTGAGATTGGTACAAGCAAGTGAGGAATGAGGAAGTGGGCAAACAAGCCTACTGAACCGACCTTGGGTTTTATGCGCCCCCAAAATATTGGTCTTACATAGGGAGTTTCAGCAAAAAAAAAAAGGAAGGAAAATGGGCTCAGACCTTAGACCTGAATTGGTAGCCTAGCCCATTAACCACAAGACAACTACTGCTTCTATCAGCTGGGATGTCTGGAGTGAAATATGAACATGGGCATTATGATGCATGAAGCCTTGACTTCTTTATAGCTTGGAATAACAGATTGTATATTACGAAGCAGGGAAATGTATATTATGAAGCAGGGAAATCCTTCAGAGGAATTTAAGTTGCCCACAACTTTGTACTTTTTTGATAAAAATTCAGGAAGTAAAACATTTGGCTTCATTTGGGAAGTTTTTGTTTTCAAAAAGAAAAGAACAAAGAAAATGTTGTAAATAGGGAAACGTTATTTGTTTTGTGCAGTACAATATGGTTCACAGGAAGAAACATACACCCAGTTTTCAAGTGATACCTTTACTCTGGGACTAGTAAAAGCAAAGGATAAAATCGGAAAAGTCCAAGAAAATCAGGGACTAGTCAGGGAATTTTGAAGTGGAGGATTAGGGGCAACCCTGACTGGGGTAATAAAGTTTTGTGATTCATTTGTCAGTGTGATAAATTACCTCCTTTGCAACATCCCTTTCCTATACAGGTTAAGAGGGATGAGGATGTTGCGGACAGAGAAAACTGATATGGATAAAGGCAGGGCCCAGCCTACAAGGAGATTTGGGAGAAATAGTCTCCCTAAACTGGCTGACTTCTCGAAGAAGTTTAAATGTATAGAACATATAGGGAAATCCAGAATTTTGGACATAAACTTCTCCCTGAAATCATGAAAGTGTCACAGTTACTTCTCCCAGGCTAAGCCCAAAGGAAGTCAAGAGTTTCAGGTAGGATGAGTATTTGAAGATAATTCTAGGATAAGTTTTTAAATTCTCCATGAAAACATATGTTGTGACCCCTCATTAGAACCGTCTCGATGAGACGGTTCTAATGAAGAATCACAACGTATGTTTTTATGGAGAATTAAGAAAAAATATCCCAGAAAATCAGATATTCAACTTTCATTGGCCTCTCCAAAGTACACATTTTGCAGAGTTAATTCCCTGTATCTGCAAAGGGAAGTAATTATGTAATATAGCCCCTTTCAGAGGTTTATCATACTCCTTGTTTTACTTTCAGGAACTTACTATTGGCCCCAAACAGGGGTTACCTAGCAACAAGACCTAAATCTCCAACAACCAATCGAGATGGCGACCCTTTCCTTGAAGATAAGTATTTCGGGCAAAAACATCGTGAAGACGATGCAGTTTGAGCCCTCGACGATGGTTTTCGATGCCTGCAGAATAATACGAGACAGACTGACGGAAGCTGGAATTCCCCTGCCCCCAGGAAGTAAGTATGCTGTTTCAAGACTTGATGATAATTTTCTGTTTATTTTGCATAAAAATGTACCGTATACCTTTGGTTATAAGGCAGAGGTTTCTCCCTTCCAAAACAATCTCCAAGATCTAAATCTATCTTACAAGATTGATCTAGATCTTTGAGATTGTTTTAGGCTGGGCTGAGTAGCACAGTCAGGACCCATCTGACTCAAGATCTAGAGGTCCTGGGTTTGATACCTGGGTCTGGCCACATGCTTTCGTTTCTCCTTCGGCTGATTCAAGAAGGGCAGTTGTCAGTTACTGGCAAAAGTATGTGCACCTAGTACTGGTCAACCCCTTAGGAAGTCTAAGCCTGCCCAGGAATAGTGTGGTTAGGTTAACTGACTGTCCCGACATGACCATAGTTGTTTACCGTGGACGTTTTGCATCAGATCAATCAATTTGCAAATTCAACTATTTCAATAAATTTTTGGTACTTAAGCCAACTTCATCAGACTTAAAATAATTGCCCCTCATTAGAATAGCCTGGATTATGGTAAATGCAGGGCTGTGGAAATACCATGCCCGACTTGTCCTACTTGTCCCATTTCTCTCTGGACAAGTGAAAAATTTTAATATACTTGCCCTTAGACAACTATGAAAAAAGTGTATAGCGGGTAGTTTCCTTTTTGATTACAACAACTAGATTTTTTTTAGAAAATTACTTAGGCAAACAGTGTGGACCTAGATCAGACTGCTCCATTCCAATTTGTACAGTTCACCAGGAAAAAGTTTTATTTGTGTGGAGTAAGGAAGAAGATGTTGGTTTTTTTTCAGCCATTGATGTGTCAGGTTTTTAGGCTATTTAAAATGAGAGATGAGATTTGTCAAAAAAAATAATGAGAATAATCCTTAAAATAATGTAAACATCATATTTGTAGTTTTGGACAAGTAATTTTTTGCCACACAAGTGGTGTTTGACTTTTTACGTGTCCCTGGACAAGTAAGAAACAGGCCTGGTAAATGGTTGCACCTATGTTTTCATGGAGAGAAAAATAATCTCCTAAAACTTTTTGTAACGTGAAATAAGCGCCAGAGAGAAAAAAATGTCATTCTACACTTTTTCCAAATTCAACTGTTTTCATTTTTGGTACTTTCAGTTTAACCCCTTATATCAGCTTTTCCCACATTAGAACAGCAAGGATTATGGTAAATGGTTGCACCTATGTTTTTATGGACTGCAGAGCACTAGATAAGAGGGAGTATTTGATGATAATTAAGAATATTTTTTCTTATTTCTCAACTAAACATATGTTGTGACCCCTCATCTGAACCGTCTCATCGAGACGGTTCAGATGAGGGGTCACAACATGTTTTTATGCAGAGTTAACAAAAATTATCTCTCATTATTACCAAATACTCCCTCTTACCTAGAGCTCCAGGAGAATAAAAAATGTCCTAAAATAATTTGTAACATTTGACATGAGTTCTGGAGAGTGAAAATGTCAGCATTTATGCAGTTCCCTACATGTATAAATAATTGATGGCTTCAGCAAAATTGTTGCTATTATATGAAATATTTTTGCCAGATCCGTTGGTTGACATTTCGACTGACACTCTAACATTTCATCAAATTAATGATGAAATATGGGATATTTTGTTGATGAAAAACATCAGAGCCAGTCCAATATTAGATTGGTATTCTAACATTTAGTGGAAATGTTAAACATATGATGAAAGCGGGTGCAGAACTTGGGGACTTCATTATAGTTCCGCAACGCACATATTAAAAAGGTAAAGAAAAGTTTCCCTGTTCCTTAGTGGAGTGGGTGGAGATGCTCAATTATGGTGCAGACGGTTGCATGTTCTAATTGCTCGGCCAGCCGAAACTGTAAAACTCTCAGTAAGCCCAGAAATAATGGGTATCTTTTTCAAATCAAGGAAAGATAGGGCAGTAAGAGGGATGGGCTTGGCTTTTCATATGCTGTGTCTAAGATATGACTGGCCTCTAACCCCACTATAGTCACCAGGCTCCTCCCATAGTTAGTAAAAGAGTCAAAAGTTTGACCATAAAGGTAGCAAATCAGTAGGGATCTAACCAGTCTTCTGCTCTTTCCTGTTGGGCTCAGAATTGCATACCTTTATAATGCATGATTAACCCTTTATATACCAAAAAGCAGAAGACAAAATTTACGTCTGCAGAAATTTCAAAAATGTTTCATCCAAACCATATCATATTGAGAATTCAAAGACTAGAGGGCAAATAGTGTAGATCAAGATGAGGCGGCTCATATTGAGCTGCCTCATCAGGATCTACGCTGTTTGCAAATTTGCTATTTTCGTCACCGGTGTTAAGGTGCTGACCAGTTCAGTATACTGGCTGTAGCAATAATCTAATGTTACACCACCGGTAGTTCAAACTAGCAAGGCAGTGGGATATCAAGTCAAGTCAGTTGTTCGGAAGTTTTTCACAAGTTCCAGCAGTTGTAGAAAATGTCAAAGCTAATGATAAACAATTTGTGACATGAAACAAGATGATTATACAGCGTTTCCGGCTTTTATAAGATAGAATTACATGAATATTTCATATGGAAGCCAATGCTGTTTCAAATGTGCGATTCTCCTCTGCAAGAAAGAAACAGATATTTGCTGATTTCTCTAAGTTTAACTCTTTAAGCATTGAAGACAAAAATAGCTAAATTTGCGAACAGCGTATATCCTGATGAGGCGGCTCAAATTGAGCCGCCTCATCTAGATCTATACTGTTTGTCATCTAGTCTTTGATTTCTCCATATGAAATATCTTGGGCGAGGCATTTTTTAAAATTTTGCAGGCGTAAATTTTGTTGTCTGCTTTTCGGTGCTTAAAGAGTTAAAGTCAAGAAATGCTGTGCAGCGTTGTCATGGTGAGAGAAAACCATTGAGAAATGATTTTTTTCCAGGTCAGGGAAAAGTCAGGGAATTTTTTTTTGTTTTTGATTGATCAGAAAAATTTGGAAATGACTTGAAAGTCAAGAAAATAAATAGGAGATGGTACCATATCCAGCATATTGCGACAATTAATTTCCGTATTATCCTTAAATTTGATGTTGATTTTTGCAATATGTGGAGTCCCTGGCAGACAGTAATGTCAAGGAGTTGCTGACAGACATTCCAGGCTCTGATAGATTTCACCTTTGGGACCAGTCTGATCAGGGTCTACGTAAGTCTTAAGAATTTGGCTGTAAGACAGGGTTTTACCAACCGCTAAGATAACCCCTAAACCAAAATCAATCTGTAATAATTCTGCTTTAAGATGGGTTTTTCTCTTCCAAAACAATCCCAAAATTCTAGATCCATCTCATAAGATGGATCTAGATTTTCAGGATTGTTTTAGAAGGGAAAAACTACCATCTTATAACAGGAGAAATAGAGTATGTTGTTTGCTAAGTCAACACTGTCCCATTATTTAGCAAATTAAGCACCAAAAATGAAAATAGCTTCAGTTGCAAACAAGTGAGGCAGCTTACAATGAGCTGCCTCATCTGGAACTACACTGTTTCAATTCTCACTGTACCATAATTTAGATGCGACAAAATATTTTTTGAAATTTGTCAGATGTAGATTTTGTGGTCTGCTTTTTTGGCGTTTCAAAGGTTAGGGTCATTACGGTAGGAGTGTGTTCACAGGTAGTGTTTCATGGGCAATTTCAAATTGGATCTGTTTTCTTTGCTGCCAAATTGCTACTGAACAGTTGATATCAATTACTGGGGCATGCCCAAAGAAATGGGGCCTTAGCAGCACCGCAGAGAAGGAGAGATAATGAGGATAATTCTGGTATAATTTTCAAAAGTTCTGCATTAAAACATACATTGTAACCCCTCATTAGAACCGTCTCACTGAGACCGTTCTAATGAGGGATCACAACATATGTTTTCATTGAGAAATGAGAAAAACTGTCTCCGAATTATCCTCAAAACCGCCCCTTATCTGGAGCTCAACAAGGGTAGGGTGTTTGTAAGTGCAGACTGGCATGAGTCTTCACTTTTCACTGCCAAGATTTTCTTAAGAATTTTCATGCATTGTTGATACGAATAGGGATGACTTATGAGTGGCGATCGATGCCCACTGATCAAATTATCAGTCTGCGTAGTTTGCATGTTCAGTTAGGCATATTTTGCTGTGGCCCAGCTCATTAATTTCACTTAAAACAGTAGATTCTTAGGAATAGGTTAAAGAGGAGTAGTTAAACAGACTTTTTTTTCAATGTTTTGCATCTGAATCATAATCATGATCTCGGCAAGCAAAATTGTATTTTTCCGTAAAAATTCTAGGTATTGGGACACCTATCTATCTTGAAAATTGTACACTTTGGGTTTTCAGGTCATTTTAAAGATGCAGATGAAATGGCAAGCAGTATAATCCTGATCTGATCTGGGTCTGCAGTGTTTACTTAGACCTATCTGTCCCAATACTTGAATTTTTTGGTAAATCAGGCAAGCAAAAATATATCTTCGCCCCAATGCCCAGATTAACAAACAAATTCTTGATAGGTGTTGGGAGAAATTGTATAATTTTCAAACTATATCCCATAGTGGTTGGTAAGGGATGAGTCAACTACTTACCCAGTTCAGGGCCTCAAGTTGTCAAAAGCAGTGTCAGCTAAATGAGCCTAAGGTATAAAAAAATATATCAAGGATACTTATGCCTTTTAGTACCCATAAAAAGAGGTGTGCCAATGTTTTTGCCTCGTAAATGGCAGTAAAAATGGCAGTATTTGTGCCTAAATGTTTCTGAAATACTGTCAACTCTCGATATCTCGAAGTCGACCTTCAGCCCAAACTACTGATATCTCAAAGTAAATTTTCTGGTACCAGAAAATTTACTTTGAGATATCAGTAGTTTGAGATAACAGGAGTTGAAATGTAAATAACAATAGGAAATATATTCTTTGATATAAGAAGATACCTTGAGATATCAGTGTTTGAGATATCACGAGTTGACTGTATGTAACATCGTGTTAACTAATGACTTCGACAGGGGCCATGTTTCGTACTAAGTATTACTCTTGTAAATGCCACCATATCAGGCTATGGCAGAATTGGAAAAACCATACATACACTGCCAGCCATTTGCACACATTTCATCCCTCCCATTGTCCTGATATGACACTAAATAATGTTAAACGGATGTAAAATTGCATGTCATCCACCCATCAGGGCCCCGAGTTGTCCAAAGCATATTATTACCTTAATGATCTTGTAATAGTCAAGGATTTGTATTGCCTTCTAGTGCACATGAAATAAGGTATGCCAGTATTTTTGCTGAAAAAAAACGTGAGGAGCTTTTGTAGCACAAAAGCTCCTCACATTTTCAGCAAAAAATGGCAGTATCTATGCCTAAGTCGCATCTGAAAATGCGACTTCTCGTTAAATAACAACATGGTTAGTTTTGAACAGCCGAGGTCCATGTTTGTACTAAGTATCACTCCTGCAAATGCCACCATATCAGGCTTTGGCAGAATTGCAAAACCCTATACATACACTGCAGTACAAGGCAAAGCAATGAAAAATGAAAATAATAATTGAAAGAGCAGTTAGCCCGGTATGCTCTTAAAAAGTTATTTGTGTGTGAATGTAACTTGTCCCTGAAGGATAGAAACGTCAGACAGAGTAGCGGAGAATCAATGAGGAATATGGTAATTCCGATAGAGAAGCCCCTATTTCCATAATGGAGGGATATATGATACTATCATTATAACTGGCTCTCGACAATAAATATTCAGAGCTCTAGATAAGAGGGAGTATTTGTTGATAATTAGGGATAATTTTTGTTAATTCTGCATAAAAACATACGTTGTGACCCCTCATCTGAACCCTCTGGACAAGACGGTTCAAATGAGGGGTCACAACATATGGTTTCAATGAGAAATAAGAAAAATTATCCTTAGTTATCATCAAATACTCCCTCCTATCTAGAGCTCTGATATTCATCCTTAAAGTGCCTTCTTGACTAGGTGCATGTAGAAATATTGAAGGAATTAGAGACTTTTCATGCTGGTTCGTACTTAAATTATATTTGCATCGGCTTTTATTCTTGTTTTGTGCTACATACATGTATTTTGAATGTACTATCAGAATTCCTCTTCCGAATGTCTGTAGACCAAGGAAAAATATGTTGATCTTAATTAGTGCAGTTAAGTTGGAAAAAATGACAACTGGGAGAAAATGGTGTTTGAGCCGGGGCAGTCTTTGATTGTTACATTAAAGTGCTACTCAAACTAAAATTTTGTACAGATAATTTTTCTGCCTCATTTGGCAATATTTAAATGAGAGTTGTTGCGAACTGACTGTGCCAAAAATTCGTGCAGTCTTGTTTTATTGCTTAATTAGAGCCTCTACAGCAGTGTAGACACTGATCAGGAATATGGTATACATAATAATGCTGTTGACCAGATAGGCTGGCTTACTATGGTCTAACAAGGGGGTATATTGGCTTAACAGTCCATAGTAACAGATTCAGTCACTAGGAGTCAATGTAAATTCATGATAATGGCACTGTAGGATAGACTTTGTTGAGCTATAGTAGGTTTATTGTTAAAAAGTGACATTCACAGGCAACAAGAACTGTGGGTACCAGTATTTGGTTTTGTCTGATGAGCTGGATAAATAACAAAATTCTAAATCTGCGAAGAACTCAACATGTTACATTTAAACAAAGTTTATTTGAATGTGTTGCATTGATAATGTACCAAATTACAAGCTGGGGTAATATTTGGTCAGATTTCAGACATATCATCAAAAATTAAGGCAGCAGGGGACAGTTTCACATTTGGCAGTGGACGATTAAGAAAATATTTCAGTACAGTGGTCCAAAAAGGCATGGTTGCTGTTATATTATAAATTGAAATCTATGAATTTTTTGTACCAATTCAGAGTTGTGAAAAAAAAGAATGAAAAAATTTTTTAGGTAGGTTCTACATTTCGGCATACTGTATTGTGATGCTATGTGAATTTGAGGAATATTGGGCTTTATTTGCCATTTTGCCAGCAGTGTTTTGGTGGATAGTTTGAAAAATTTGTTAGAAATTCAGGGTATTGTTTGAAGTGTCTTTATAATTGATGTACCATAATTTTTCTTATAAGCACCCGGGGGCGGCGTTGCAATTCACAAGTCCTTTAGATGGCATATTTTTAGCTCACCTGAGCCAGCGGCTCCGGGGGAGCTTATAGGATGGTAAGGCTCCGTCGTCGTCCGTCGTCGTCCGTCGTCCGTCCGTCCGTCCGTCCACAATTTCAAATGACTTCTCCTCTGAAACCGTTGGGCCAATTGTAACCCAATTTCATATGTGGCCTCCAGAGGAAGGGGGAACGAAAAGTTGTTCAAACGGTCCTGGTCACATGACCAATATGGCCGCCACGCCCATATATGGTAAAAACCTAAAAAAATCTTCTTCTCCAGAACCAATAGGCCGATGGCCTTGAAACTTGGTATGTAGCATCGGGTGTGCGAGTACTACCAAGGTTGTTCAAATTATGACCTTGGGTTGACCTTGACCTTTTTTACGGTAAGGTCAAATTTGCTTCCTTGTGCTTTTATATGGCAAAATGTTAGAACACAAGATACCTTGGAAACTGTTGAAGATTTTGGGCTAAAAATTGGTATCTACAATTATCTTAATGAGTACATGAAGATTTAGGAGTGCAAGAGGTCAAGGTCATGTTTTGACCTTTGACCCAGAACTCTGATATTTTGACAATTTCAAACAATCTTCTCAAAAGCAACTGGGCCAATTGAAACCAAATTTCATATAGAGCCTCCAGGGGTTGAGGGAACAAAAATTTATTCATACGGTCCAGGTCACATGACCAACATGGCCGCCACGCCCATATATGGCGAAAACCTTAAAAAATCTTCTTCTCCAGAACCAGTTGACCGATGACCTTGAAACTTGGTATGTAGCATTGGATTCTCAAGTACTATCAAGATTGTTCAAATGATGACCTTGGGTTGACCTTGACCTTATTTACGGCAAGGTCAAATATGGGAAAATGCTAAAACATAAGATTTCTTGGAAAGTTTTGAAGATTAAGGCCTAAAAATTGGAGTATGCAGTCATCTTAATGAGTACACGAAGATTCATAAGTACAAAAGGTCAAGGTCATTCTTTGACCTTTGACCCAGAACTCTCATATTTTGACAATGTCAAATTATCTCCTCAAAAACCACTGGATGAATTGTAACCAAATTTCATATAGCGCCTCCTGGGTCAGAGGGAACAAAACTTAATTCAAACGGTCCAGGTCACATGACCAACATGGCTGCCATGCTTATATATGGTAAAAACCTTTAAAAAATCTTCTGCTCCAGAACCAATTGACAGATGGCCTTTAAACTTGGTATGTAGCATTTGGTTTTCCAGTACTATCAAGATTGTTTAAAATGTTGACCTTGGGTTGACCTTGACCATTTTACAGCAAGGTCAAATACGAAATAATGCTGGAACATAAGATTTCATAGAAAGTTTTGAAGATTTAGGCCTAAAAATTGGATAATACAGTCATCTAAATGAGTACATGTAGATTTGTGAGTACATTAGAGGTCAAAGTTGTTCTTTGACCCTGAATTCTCATGGTTTGACAATTTCAAACTTCTTCTTAAAAGCCACTGAGCAAATTGTAAACACATTTCATAAACAGCCTTGGGATTGAGGGAAGGAAATTTTTCTTCAAATGGTCTGGGTCACATGACCAATATGGTGGCCATGCCCATATATGGTAAAAACCTTTAAAATCTTCATCTCCAGAACCAATTGACCGATGGCCTTGAAACTTGGTATGTAGCATTGGGTACTCCAGTACTGTCAAGATTATTCAAATTATGACCTTGGGTTGACCTTGACTTTTTTATGGCAAGGTCAAAATGGGAAAATGCTGGAACATAAGATTACATGGGAAGTTTTGAAGATTTAGGCCTGAAAATTGGTTTATACAGTCATCTTAATGAGATCATGAAGAATTATGAGTACAAGAGGTCAAGGTCATTCTTTGACTTTTGACTCAGATCTCTTATATTTTGACATTTTCAAACATTTCCTCAAAAGCCAAAGGGCCAATTGTATACACATTTCATATAGAGCCTCCGGGGATTGATTGAACAAAAATTTGTTCAAACGGTCCAGGTCAAATGACCAACATGGCCGCCATATCCATGGTATAAACCTTTATTATTTTTCTTCTCCAGAACCAATACACCAATAGCTTGTAAACTTGGTTAAGTAGCATGGAGTACTAGAGTCCTACCAAGACTGTTCAAATGATGACCTTGGGTTTACCTTGACCTTTTTAGCGGCATGGTCAAATATGGGAAAATGCTAGAACAGAAGATTTTATGGATAGGTTTGAAGATTTTGGCCTAAAAATGCTATGTATGGTTGTCCTAATGCTTACATGAAGATTTATGAGTACAAGAATTCATGGTCATTCTTTGACTTTTGACCCAAAACTCATATTTTGGCAATTTCAGACATAAGAAAAAGCAGCTATGACCATTGCGCAGGTGAGCGATTCAGGGCCTTATGGCCCTCTTGTTTTTTTCTTTTGTAAAGTGCTCCAGATAAGGAGGAATAACTGTGACAATTTAGGGATTTTTCTTTTTAATATTTCTCATAAAAAATATACATTGTGACCCTCATTAGATCCGTCTCGCTGAGACGGTTCTAATGAGGGGTCACAAGGTATGTTTTCTTTGAGAAATAAAAAAAAATATCTCCAAATTATCCTCAAACACCCACTTTATTTGGAGCTCTGTTTTTAGAAAAAATTAGGACAGTAAATGTTAAATTTTGCTGGTCTAATGTCAGTCTTGGTGAATTTTTCATAGAAAAAAAGGGTGGGGGCAATTATTTAAATGGGGACATGTATGAGAAGAAGTACGGTAAATACTATAATGCTTTATAAAAACATTTTAACATTTTCAAGTATCACTTGATATTGTGAGATTTAGACTTCCTTGTCGTTCAGTCACTTCCGACTGATAATATCTTAGCCAGTTACTGCCCTCCAACATGAGTACCAACTTTTTTACCCTCAGCAAACTGTAAAAACAGGTAAAAATTCAAAAAGAATTGTATACTTAAGGACAAAAGTTCTGCACGGATGTTAGTTTAACATCCGTGCTAAACTTATGTCCTTATATATAAGTATATATCCTGAAATTAGCTCGGACATTGAATTTTTCTTAAATGATTTAAGGGTAAATAATTCACTTTCAGGGAAAGTAACTCTGCCATTTTTGTTTCTATTTTCTCTATGGGGTTTATTAACCCTTAATGCGCCAGAAAGCAGACAACAAAATTTACGTCTGCAGAATTTCAAAAAATATCTCGTCCAAGCGATATCATATTGAGAATTTGAACACTAGAGGGCAAACAGTGTAGATTCAGATGAGGTGGCTCATTATGAGCCGCCTCACCTGGATCTACACTGTTTGCCAATTCAACAATTTTAATTTTTGGCGCTTTAAGGGTTAACTCTTAAAGAAAAAACTTGCTCCTCTAGAGCAAATTCAGGCGCCATTTCAGAACTGAAGCAAACAGGAATTCACAAAAGTTGTCTCCCTTTGTTAATATGGCAGAAAAACATTCAGATTACCCATACCTAAGGTACTAATGGTATTCACTTTCATTTGAGTTATTTGGGCACACTCACAAGTAATGTTACAACAACATGTGCAAATGCATTGAATTTCACCATTCATTTGAAAATACATGTTAAAAATAACTTTCATATATTTTTAGCTCACCTGAGCCAGCGGCTCTGGGGGAGCTTATAGGATGGGAAGGCTCCGTTGTCGTCCGTCCGTCGGTCGTCCGTCCACAATTTCAAACGACTTCTCCTCTGAAACCGCTGGGCCAATTGTAACCAAATTTCATATGTGACCTCCAGAGGAAGGGGGAACGAAAAATTGTTCAATCGGTCCTAGTCACATGACCAACATGGCCGCCACGCCCATATATGGTAAAAACCTAGAAAAATCTTCTTCTCCAGAACCAATAGGCCGATGGCCTTGAAACTTGGTATGTAGCATCGGGTACGCGAGTACTACCAAGATTGTTCAAATTATGACCTTGGGTTGACCTTGACCTTTTTTACGGTAAATTCAAATTTGCATTCTGTAGCTTTTATATGGGAAAATGCTAGAACATAAAATTTCTTGAAAACTGTTGAAGATTTAGACCTAAAAATTGGTATATTCAGTCATCTGAATGAGTACATGAAAATTTATGCGTACAAGAGGTCAAGGTCATCGTTTGACCTTTGACCCTGGTCTCTCATATTGTGACAATTTCACACATCTCCTCAAAAGCCACTGGGCCAATTGTAACCAAATTTCATACAGAGCCTCTAGAGGGCAGGGGAATGAAAATTTGTTCAAATGGACTGGGTCACATGACCAACATGGCCGCCACGCCCATATATGGTAAAAACCAAGAAAAATCTTCTTCTCCAGAACCAATAGGCCAATTGCCTTGAAACTTGGTATGTAGCATCAAGTACTTGAGTACTACCAAGATTGTTGAAATTATGACATTGGGTTGACCTTGACCTTTTTTACGGTAAGGTCAAATTTGCATTCTGTAGCCTTTATATGGGAAAATGCCAGAACATAAGATTTCTTGGAAACTGTTGAAGATTTTTACCTGAAAATTGGTATATACTGTCACCTTAATAAATACATGAAAATTAATGCATACAAGAGGTCAAGGTCATTGTTTGACCTTTGACCCTGGTCTCACATGTTTTGACAATTTCACTTATCTCCTCAAAAGCCACTGGCCAATTGTAACCAAATTTCATACAGAGCCTCAAGGGGCTGAGGGAACGAAAATTTGTTCAAAGGTCCTAGTCACATGATCAACATGGCCGCCATGCCTATATATGGTAAAAACCTAGAAAAATCTTCTTCTCCAGAACCAATAGGCCGATGGCCTTGAAACTTGGTATGTAGCATCAGGTACTTGAGTACTATTAAGATTGTTCAAATTATGACCTTGGGTTGACATTGACCTTTTTTACGGTAAGGTCAAATTTGCTTTTTGTAGCTTGTATATGGGAAAATGCTAGAATATAAGATTTCTTGGAAACTGTTGAAGATTTAGACCTGAAAATTGATATATACAGTTATCTTAATGAGTACATGAAAATTTGTATGTACAAGAGGTCAAGGTCATTCTTTGACCTTAGACCCTGGTCTCTCATATTGTGACAATTTCACACATCTCCACAAAAGCCACAGGGCCAATTGTAACCAAATTTCATACAGAGCCTCTAGGGGCCGAGGGAACGAAAATTTGTTCAAACAGTCTTGGTCACATGACCAACATGGCCGCCACGCCCATATGTGGCAAAAACCTTTACAAATCTCCTTCTCAAGAACCAAGTGATCGTTGGCCTTGAAACTTGGTATATACAGTCGAATCTCGGTAGTTCGAACGCCGATTTTTCGAAACTACCGGATTTTTCGAAGTTGAATCACGGTCCCGATCGTAGGCCCATTAATTCTATGCAAAAACACCTCCGCAAATTCGAATTTCGATAATTCGAAAAATCGGATTTTTCGAAAGAAAAATTAGGTCCCGATGGAGTAATATGCATTAAAAATACTCCCCTATTATTCGAAATCAAAATTCATGCTCCAATTTCCTGCTGAAAAATAACACCTTTTTGTCATCGATGAGATAAATATTAACAGCCTCAGGTCATCACTGCCACCTGCACAGGTAATTATCGCTAAGTTTTGATAGCTAAGTCATTAATTACTGTTGAGCAAAAGGTGTCTGTCTAATTGCGTAATTGTCGAGGATTATCTTGTTTGAAGTTTGTAAATTTAAAGGCCAAATGTGATGGCCTTTGTAACCAGCAAAGGATCGGACTAGCATGCGCATCCGAACTTAGGTTTCGTTAGTCGGTGATCGTACGGGTTTGCGCACGGATCATAAGGTTTGCACATGACACTTAATAGTTTCCAGCTACCTTGCGCAGACTGAGAGGCTGGTTTGAGTATTCGTTCCCAAATATATAAATAGAGGTCACTGATTAACTCCGAATGACTGAGGAACCTTTTCTGTGACACGGCTCAGATGACCAGTTGAGTCGTTTTTTCTGAAAACAAAAGTAGCCCAGTTCCCGGAAACATAAACGGAAAGTGAAAGTACAGAAATGTCCGAGGCGTTGATCGGCTAGCCTGTTTCCGTTCAGCCTGGCTTTGATCTTTTGCCGGCGCTGCATTGTCATAAACAATTGATTTGCAGAGCTGGGAAATGTTCGGCAGCTGTGCGGCTTTCGGACAATACACATGTACATGTGCCAAATATGAGGGGTGTCTCGCGATATTAAATGATCGTGGATACTTTGGATGTTTCCAGTATGTAATGTTGATTATTCTACGTTCTGATTTTGTTTTCACTGATTTGTAAATCCATGAACGTCAGTAAGCATAGAGAAATATAAAATTTCCTTTTAAAAGGAAGGCTTGCACAGCTAAGACAGTGAAATTTTCATGAGTTGTTATTGAAGTGAACCCGATGGTTAGTGCACTTTCTGTTGCTAACTTTTATTTAGCAAAGTATTTAATTTCCAACTTATTGGATGGTGGCATTATCCACGGATGTAAGGTAAAAACAAGTGTAGAATTTATTTGAAAAACAAATTGAAGAAATATTTAAACACACACACACACACACACACACACACACACACACACACAACAAAAAACAACAACAAAAGTTTTCCAACGTTTTTGGCGGCCGTTTTAGGCATGTCTCAAGGAAAATAACTATATGGACCTATTTCAAGTCTTTTCTTCACGGCTGTTGAGTCACATTTAGTCTGAATCAAAATTTGAGGAAAGACTGTTTCAAACCCATGTCTATGGAATCTTGGCACATCTGAACTTGTCATCGAAAGAAGACAGTAAATTTATATTTACTGAAGTTTATTTTTGGTTTAAGTGGCATCAGTGGCAGTGACTGGAACAAAATTTTGACACTCTGTGAAAAAAATGCATGCTGCTGTTGTTTGGGACAATAACTTGCTCTACACCATTTGGGAACAACAAAGCCCGGAACCCATTGCGTTCGTATTTCCATGAACCCCCGACTAATGAAATTTACCTTATATATATTTATGCTATGTTTTTACATCAATTTTGTTACTCATTCCTGAAGTTCTGACTAATTTAACGCAGGACGAAAAATAGTTATTAACCAACGTGTTCGGTAATGATGTACACTGAGCAGCCGTCACTATGACATGACATATATCAAAGTTACGTCGGCCAATCATCTATCTGAATTATCCGTGACGTTGCTTACACGTAAGATTGCACGAATGTGTGTTGTTCGTGGATGTATGAACAACGTCAGGTTCATCTAAGGAAATCGCCGAAGAGTGTAAATATTTCTCTGTACATTTGTATAGCTGAAGTAAGAAGGCAACATTAGAGAGTGTTATAAAAGCAAGAAAGGGTCCACACAACCCCCAACCGCATCTACTATAATCCAAAATCCAGATCAGCCAACTCCGGCATAAGCGCAGTCTGATCAGTCTAGCATCAGCATGAAAGATGAAGAATATATTTATGCCGAAAAAGACATATCTAACGAATGCATCGGCGCTGGACAGTGTGCCGGCTGCTCTGACTAGTCAGATTATGCGATGCCCTAAGGCCTATTTTTCGCGACGCCGCTGCATGATTAGCATTGCGCTAAGCTATATATAAACACTGTTTCTTACACAAGTTTTGGTTTATTTCTTAGGATGCAAAGCCAAATACTTTGCATTGCATTCAGAGTTTCATTTTTATGCAATCAGTTTATAAAAAGCAAAAGAAATGTGGCCAAGTTTAAGGCACTTTTAAAAGAAAAACGTGCTTTTTAACGGAAATATTAAAAAAAAAAAAGATGTACTATCAAAAATAGAATGTTATTTTTAGCAGATGAGGCAAATCGGATTTGGATAACAATAGACAAAATCGGACAAGGTCTTTGTTTATGTCTGTGAAGAAAGTAATAAAGAAATGCTGTCTCAAATCGGAACGAACTTTCCGATCTTTCTTGCTTAATTGCGGCCATAGAACGAATCGTTGCAGTACACACTCTCCTGGTATTTTCCGACTAAGCGTGACGTATCGTTTCTTCCGAAAATAACTCGGTATCACTAAACCACTTGAATACTGGCTTGCGCTCGAAAGCGCAAGCCAAAAATACGGGACTGCCTGAAAACTGCCGTAATAACGAATTCCGAAAATGTACGGAAATGAACGGGAAAGGCCGGAATCGAAAATTCGAACTACGGATAATTCGAATGAAATAGTGAGGTCCCTGTCAGTTCGAATTATCGAGGTTTGACTGTAGCATCAAGTACTTGAGTACTATCAAAAGATTGTTCAAACGATGACCTTGGGCTGACCTTGACCTTTTTTTAGGCAAGGTCATGTATGGGAAAATGGTAGAATATAAGAGTTCATGGCAAGTTTTGAAGATTTTGGCCTCAAAATTGGTATATACAGTCGTCTTAGTACATAAAAGATTTCCGGGTACAAGAGGTCAAGGTCACCTTTTGACCTCTGACCCATGTCTCATATTTTGACAATTTAAGACGTCTCCTCAAAAGCCACAGGGCTAATTGTAACCAAATATCATACACAGCCTCCAGGGGCTGATGGAACAAAAATTTATCAAGCGGTCTAGGTCACATGACCTACATGGCCACCATACTCAGGTGAGCGGTTCAGGGCCTCATGGCCCTCTTGTTATATATTCTTTTTCCTTATTCAACTTTTATTGACAATTTTCTTAACTACCAATCAGCATAGAGGCAACTTTCTTTCCTTGTTACAGGAAACTTGCGGAACAAAAATTGTACATGTTGTTTGTTCAGGAAGTTAGCTTGACCCTGACTATCAGTCAGGTCCCAATGATTCACAATGTTGGTACAGCGTCTACTCAATCTTAGCCAAAGGTCTAGGATGTTGTCTCAACATTTGGTCAACAATGTTCAAATGTTTCGTGTTCACCGGGATAGACAAAAGCAAAAAAAGAAAAAAAGCATGTTAAATGAGTGATTTAAACAAGCTTTACAACCATAAAAACTGTATTCTAAGTGTATGGACAGATAAGTCTGAGCAGACAGTGCAGACCAAGATCAGACTGCTCCTAAAAGGATCAGTCTGGTCAGGGCCTACACTGTTTGCCGTTCCATCTGCACCTCTTGGATACATTACTGCATTGTAAAACAAGACCTGTCAGTGGGACAGGATAGCTCGCCTGACGGCGCCTTGCCCATCACCTAAAATACTTTAACGTTTAACATTTTGCTAGCTCCGCAGCCGCTAACCCCGATGCTGGGGGTCGTACAATAGCTCTTTCTGAACTTTGTTCAGGCGAGCTAATGAAACCATTCCACTTTTAGGGCAGTTACTGCAATTATTTTGGGTGTCCCAGTTGTAGAATTTTCACGGTAATTTTATATTTTCAGCCCCAGAAAATTATGGACTGTTCCTGGCTGATGATGATTCTAAGAAGGGTTGTTGGTTGGAGGCTGGAAGAAGCCTGGAGTACTATCTTCTTAGAACAGGGGTAGGTCACTCTTTTCTGTGATCAGATTGTAAGCATTGGCTTATTAAAAAATTGTGTACTCATTTAATTCAGTTACCAGGGCCCAGTTGTTCAAAGCATCGTTAGCCTAACAAGCTCGTTAAGAGGTCAGTTCGTTAAGTGTTTTGCAACTTTATAGCCAGATACACTGATATTTTTTGTTGAAAATATGTGAGAAGCTTTTGCATTGCAAAAGCTTCTCTCATTTTTTGAACAAAAAATATTGGCATATTTGAGATATTAACATTTGAAATTTTAACGTCACGTGAACTAACCACGTCGATAGTTTGGAACAACTGGGCCCTGTACTATTGTTATCCCATACTGATAGGTATGGTAAAACTAACAAACCTGGGCCCAGTTTTTCAAAACATTGTTAGCTCAGAGCTCCAGATAAGAGGGGGTATTGAGGATAATTCAAAGATAATTTTTCTTATTTCTCAATGAAAACATATGTTGTGACCCCTCATTAGAACCGTCTTGACGAGACGGTTCTAATGATGGGTCACAAAATATGGTTTTATTGAGAAATATGGATAATTATCCCTAAATTATCTCTTTTACCCTTTCTTATCTGGAGCACTGCAGCTTAACAAAGTCATTACATGAAGGAGCCATTATGTCTTCTAGACTACATAAACTCAAAGGTGCTTATATGTTTTGCTTAAAAAATTGTGAGAAGCACTGCGCAAGCCCATCACAGGTTTTCAGTAAAAAAAAAAAAAAAAAAAAAAAAAGGGCAGAAGTGTTTTAGCATACAGAACACTTGAAAATTTAACTTCTAGTGAACTTAGTTACTAACAAGGTTGTTAGAGTTGAGCGACCGAGCCCAGGTGAAAATGTTGAAAAAAAGAAACAATATAAACATACCATTGGTTGTAACAAATTTACCTACTTTCAGTTTCCTTTTTCAAACGCTATACTTATAAAGAATGTTTTCAAGAAAAGTGGCGTTCTAGCTTTAGCAGCCAGCTTTGTCTGTCCCTGTTGCTACTGTATAATTTATGTAGAAACAGCAATGCAATAGTAAATCAACAAATTTTGGCACATCAAATAGAACTTTCACCCTTGGGAAACGTCATTGTCAATTTTTTTGGATGTACAGCTGATTAATATAACAGGGTTTTAAGCAGTTAAGTGGACTGTCTGTTTGCCAGCCTGAATAATAATAATAACAATAAGTATAATAATAATGTTGCGGTTTGCCTTTACCTGAAAATATCTATGCCTTGGGTGTAGTAGCATTGCTCCTTTTCTGACTCAGACAGTTTTCTTAGAAAATTGTTGAATTAATTAGGTGTTTTTACCGTAAAACCTCTATATATTGGGACGGTTAAGTCTGAGCAAATAGTGCAAGCCCAGATCAGACTGCAGTCTGATCAGGGTTTACACTATTTGCCATCCCATTTGCATTTTTTGGACACATTACTGCATTGTAAAACCAAACTCTTCCAATTTTATGACAATTATGGTAATTATTTTTGGTGTCCCAATATTTGGAATTTTTACGGTAGGTGCTTTTACTTTGAAATGAGCTGTAATGTGGTTTTGCTAGTCATTTGTAGTGGTACAGCCACTTTGCAGTAAATCCTGTATTATTGATCAAAGAAATATTTGAGCCGCGACACGAGAAAACCAACAGAGTGGTTGTGTGGACAGCGAAGACTCAGATCAGCCTGGGCATCCGCCCAGTCTGATCAGAGTCTTCGCTGTCTGCATGGAGGTAGGTTAGATCCTTAGCTACCTTTTAAGTTCTTAGCGAAGAGTCTGATCAGACTGGGCAGGTGCCCAGACTGATCTTAGTCTGGGCTGGGTGCACAACCACTTTGTTGGTTTTCTCGTGTAGCAGCTCATTTAGTGTTGTGGCTGTAAATATTGGGACAGAAGCATACCATACTTATTCTGTTATATGACATTTTTTTCCCCTTTCAAAAACAATCCCAAAATTCTAGACCAGTCTCCTCTTCAAAAGGGTCCAAAAAATCTAGATACATCTCATTCTACAAGACGGATCTGAGTTTTGGGGATATTTTTTGGAGTGGAGGAAAAAGACTCATTAGCAATTTATAATTATGCAATACTGAATTAGATGTTTGGATCATACAAGAGAGAGGAAAGTGCACCTTACAGCCAAAACGGTCCAAAATATCTAGATTCATCTCATTCTACAAGAGGGATCTGAGTTTTGGGGATTTTTTTTGGAGTGGAGGAAAAAACTCATTAGCAATTTATAATTATGCAATACTGAATTAGATGTTTGGATCATACAAGAGAGAGGAAAGTGCACCTTACAGCCAAAACGGTCCAAAATATCTAGATTCATCTCATTCTACAAGAGGGATCTGAGTTTTGGGGATTTTTTTTGGAGTGGAGGAAAAAACTCATTAGCAATTTATAATTATGCAATACTGAACATACTAGAGGGAGAAAAGTGTGCCTTACAGCCGAATAATAAAAATCGCTTATGGAGACATCTGAGAATCTTTCTACAAGCAATATTTTGGCTGTCAAGTAGTGAAATCAGCTTGTGCTAATTTTATGTATAAATGCTGCAGTTCAGGTTTCCCAATATTAATAGACCAATCAAAGACGTAGATAATGGAAATGCCTTTATAGATGGTACTAAATAGCACTGTAACTTCTACAGGTACAAAGTTGTACCATAATTATTACCCATGGTATTGGTACAATTTAAGGTGTCTGGGTACACCTTGATGTTTTTAGAGGAGCAAATTCTTTCCTGTAAGAGTTGATCTCCCTTTTAGCAGGGAGGCAAAAATGGGAGAGTTGCTTCCCCTTAAAGTGTACCTATTCATTCAATCAATTGGACAGGTTCATTTCACTCTCTGTCAGTGTATCTGTAATTACTGGTGAAATCACAGACAGTGTAGACCCAGATTAGACTGCTCCATTAAGGAGCATTCTGATCTGGGTCTACACTGTTTACTCTGGCACCATATTTACTTGGATACAAGACAGGGCTTTACTCCTTCAAAATGACCTCAAATATCTAACTCAGTTTTGTACTAATTCTGCTGTAAGAAGTGTTTTCTCCCCCCCCCCCCCCCCCCCAAAATCTAGACCCTTTTTGTAAGACATATCTAGATTTTCAGGGGGCGGGGGGGGGGGTTTAAGGGAGAAAACCCTCATCCTTTAACCAAATAAATAGGTTACTTCTGTCCCACAATTTTACTCAAATGTGTCTGAAAAAAGAAAGTCTTATATTTACCTTTGTTGCATTTGTAGATTACTTGTCACATTTAGGGAGAGGACTCTAAATTGTCATTTATATCTTTTGTCCAATCCCTTTGTCTTTTTGCAATAAAATATTTTTTAATCTAAATCTGTCCAATTGAATGGGACATAATGGTATGTTCTTTATTATTGACCCACAGGACCTCCTGGAGTACAAATCCAAACAACGGATTCTCAAGGTACGCACTCTTGATGGCGCTATCAGAAAGATGCAGGTGGACGACAGTCATACAGTGGGACAACTACTTATTACCATTACTTCAAGAATAGGTATGAGTCACCTAGTTCAATCTTTACTGTCTCTCCTAGAGACTGGCAAAAGTGAAACATAGGTATTACTTTTCTTGTGTTGGCATCATGTCACAAAGAGTACTCACAAGAAAAGCTTTCATGTATTACTGATATTTGGTTTAAACATATTTTATTTCGAACTTTACAATACATATATACATTGTAACAATGCAAATAATAGGATTGGAACGAAAGCACAAGTACTTTTTAAGTTCCTCTCCTTAACTATAACTAACATGTAAACATCATGGCGATAGCTTGAATATATAAACAGTTTCCATGTAAATACATATGAGCCGCGCCACGAGAAAACCAACAATGTGGTTGTGCGCCCAGCGCAGACTTAGATCAGCCTGGACATCCGCCCAGTGTGACCAGACTCTTCGCTAAGTGCTTAAAGGGTAGCTAAGGGTCTAAGCTACCGCTATGCGGACAGCGAAGATTCTGATCAGACTGGGCGGATGCCCAGGCTGATCTGAGTCTCCGCTGGGCGCACAACCACATTGTTGGTTTTCTCGTGTCGCGGCTCATATGTTAAATCGCAAGAGGGCTATATTGCCCTCTTGCTTATATATTCGGCGGAAGCTATTACTGACATTTCAAGCATCTGAGGCCATGAAGACAGATATTTAAGACTTTAAAGGCCTTCTAGAATTCTCACCAATATTACTTATATTCCAGGTATAAAGACTTTTCTCACAGTGACTAATATTACTGATACCTTATGCTGTGAAGAATACTTATTGCTCAACAAAGGAAAGGGAAACAAGGATAATGTACTTAGGGATAATTTCCCATATTTCTCCGTAAAAAACATACGTTGTAAGTCCTTATTAGAACCGTCTGTTTGAGATGGTATGTTTTCATATAGAACTCAGAAAAATGACATTTGAATTATCCTAAAAACCATACCTTAGCTGGAGCTCTGAATTACAATTATAGTCAACTCGCATTAACTTGAACACTGATATGTCAAAATACCCTCTTATATCGATGTTTATTATGTTAACACATTTTCTATTTGTTTTTGTTTACATTTTAACTCCTGTTATCTCAAACTGCTGGTATCTTAAAGTAAATTTTCTGGGACCAGAATTTTCTGGGACCAGAAAATTTACTTTAAGATATCAGTATTTTCAGAAGAACTTTGACTTTGAGATATCAAGAATTGACTGTATTAATGATATATTTCAGGAATCACAAACCATGAAGAATACTCAATAGTCTTAGAATTACCTGAAGATGAAAAAGAAAAGACATTAACACTGAAACGAGATAAATCTATAGCAAAAGATCAGAAGAAACTAGAAGAAATGAGAAAGAAGTTACATACAGAAGATGATAGTAAGACAACTTTATTCTTCTTTTATACCATATTGTTTTTATTATAAGACTATTTGGCTATAAAATGGGTATTTTCTTCCACTAAAGTTACCCCTAGGTATCTAAATAAGTCTTGATTTTCTGTTATAAGACAGGTTTTCTCTTCCAGAACTGTCCCAAAAGTCTAGACAGATCTAGATTTGTGGATTGATCTGGAAAGGGGAACTCCATGTCTTATTAATTAATGAAGAGGATTGCTGCTCAATATCTTCCCTTGCTGTCCAATAATTTTGTTTGAAGGATATTTAGCTAAAGGCTGTACCAGATAAAAGTACCTCACTGGACAGGACTGGAAGGGGTACCACTAAGGACATTTTGATTACATTTACAATATCAAATAGTAGTGTTTTTGTCTCTTCAACCTCTCACCACCAAAACTTTAATAAGGTTTAGGTCCTGCCCCATGATATAATTTTTCCTGGCAATCCCCTGAGTCTTTACACATATGGGATGTCCGAAAAAGGTAGCTATAACAATATGATTTGTATGCTACAGTGGACCCCTCTTTACAATGACGGCATTTGTTCCCAAAATTTTTTACGTTAAACTGAATTTGCTGTTGTAAAAAATGCATATTTACAACAATTTAGCCACTCCGTGCAAATCAAAATGACGTTATAAAGAATTTTGCTGTTGTAATGAGTGGCGTTGTGAAGAGGGCTGACTGTATTATATATATACCCAATTCTCCTATTTCCGTAGTTTCCGCTATTTCCGTAGTTTGCCGGCGTCTATGTCAACAGCTGATCACATGACCTCCCATTGCTGGTACAATATCTATAGCCCAGTTCAAATCACCAGATATTGAAATTTTCTGTTTTCACTGCAATTTTACTCTTTTATTCCACAATGAAATTTACTAGATAGATAACAGGAAATAAGTGTTAATAAAACTATAGGGCCTGAGTTCAAAATGATATTTAAAAACTAAACTTTTCATTGAACCAGAAAATTTTTACACTTGTGAATTAAGCAAATCCTTTTCTGTGAACTGTACTATAGTTTACAAACTTTTCCCACCGTTTGACCTCATGAATCAAAACTTCTGCTTGACCTACGGACCTGAGGAGAAAGTTCCTTACAGTAGGCAGTGATTTTAAAGAAAGATATAACTAACATTTCTTTGATGCTGCAACTTCATTTTTGACATGCAGGTCCTCAATATCATGACATTGTATTGCACTTTATTTAACTATTAAAATGCACTAGTGAAAACATTATTTCTCTGACTTTCATTTAGTGCTACGGAAATAGGAGCAAAGGGCATATAAAAAAATGATTTTGTGTATTTCTGTAATAGCATAAATTTAAAGAGCAAATGTTTTTTATTTGTTTGTGGTACAAATTTGTTAATTTTTTGTTGCACAAACTGTCATTCAAAGAAATGTGCTGTGAAATAAATTATGACAGGTTACATTTTGATACTGCTGTATATTTCCAGTGAACTGGTTGGACCATGCCAAGACGTTGCGAGAGCAGGGTGTAGAGCCTGAGGATACATTGTTGCTGAGACGTAAATTTTTCTTCTCGGATCAAAATGTGGATGCCAGAGATCCTGTTCAGCTGAATCTTTTGTTTGTCCAGGTACAGTTTTATATGTATGGCTTCCAGAAATGGCCCAATCATGTGATTATATCGGCATTACTGTAAATATCTCATTTTATGAAAGAAAATAATTGTGAACTGGATAAGAAAATCTGTCACGTCTGAGGTCTTATAGCGCAGATTTTAATGTAAAGTGCAATTACCCCATTCTGATGTATTTTTTATTCATAGCAGTTGCCAACATTTTATGAAATGAAGCCAGTTATCAGGATACTTCAAAAAATGATCTTTGTCTCCCTTAGTCTCCCCTGTGTCAAGCAGAAGCATGACATTGGTATAACTTTTTCGGCATTGTACCCTACAGTGGCACAAGATTATCGTTGAGTTTTCTGGTTTAGCTCATTGTGCAGACATGTGAGACTATAAGTATCTTTCATGGGTATGAGGTGTGGATAGGAAAATCCGTCACGAGGGTCACTGTTTGGCATCACTCGGCAACCCTCGTGATGCCGAACAGTGATCCCGAGTGACAAATTTTTCTATCCGCACCTCACACCCATGATAGATACTTTTTCTTGCACACCATGCTATATTTAGAACTTGTTAAAATGCGTAATTTTAGTGCCTCAGAGGTTTCTATTAGATTTTAAAAGAAGACGCCGTTTTCAACGACCGCCAATCGGTTCTTTACGTCAACGTCTGGCATGCACAAACTGACGTCATTTTGCCGTTTTCGTGACGAAATCATCTAAAACGCCAACATCACTTGATGACGCAGATGCGTGACCTCCATTACAACCAATGCATTGAATGCTCGAGATTTTTATCCAGTCCTGGGTGAGATAACATGGATGAGATAACATTGGTAGGTACAGGGGAAGCACGCGGATATCCTTATCCGGTGTGCAAGAAAATTCATTCCACAGCTTGTTCAGTATATACACCCAGTTACCCTTGAGTTAGAGCAAAAGTCTCAGTATCTCTGGAATGCCCCTTGTATGTACTTTTGTTTTTGTAAATTTTAATTTTAGTCTCAGTATGAAACCGGAGAGCCATCAGGTGCTTGTCATGACTTGATAGTGCGTCATATATCTAGAAAAGTGGCAATAATAAGAATAGCATTGAAGTAAGGCTGTGCTTTATATTTTGAAAAGAGGTGCCTTATTAAAAAGGTCATTATACCCCCGACATGTATGTCGAGGGGTATATAGTTTTCGTCTTTCCGTCCGTTTGTCCGTCCGTCTGTCCGTTCGTCCGTGTGTGCGTCCGTCCGTCCGTTAACATTTGCGTTAAAGTTTTGTGTTAAGTTTTTAATTTTGCTTATGTTTCCAATATCCTTTGATGAAGCCTGTTGGTATGTTCCTAGATTTACTTACAGGTTTAAGCAGAATACTTATCATCATCTGGATACTGCTGCTGACCAAAGGTCAAGGCCACAGACTTAAACATTTGCGTTAAAGTTTTGTGTTAAGTTTTTAATTTTGCTTATGTTTCCAATATCCTTTGATGAAGCCTGTTGGTATGTACCTAGATTTACTTACAGGTTCAAGCAGAATACTTATCATCATCTGGATGCTGCTGCTGACCTAAGGTCAAGGTCACAGACTTAAACATTTGCGTTAAAGTTTTGCGTTAAGTTTATAGTCTTTTATATTTCTTATATCCTTTGATGGAACCTTTTGATATTTGACTAGGGTTACTTTTAGGTTCATACAGAGTAGTTTACATCATCTGGATGCTGCTGCTTACCAAAGGTCAAGGTCACAGACTTGTGTATTTGCGTTAAAGTTTTGCTTTAAGTTTATATATTTTTCTTATATTTCCAACATCCTTCAGTTTTCATTAGGCGGTGGCGCTGGTTGGGGGTATACGTGAGCCCCTGCTCACTTGCTCTAGTTATTTAACGGTACTATGCTTTATATTGTAGACGAGAGATGCGTTATTAAATGGTACTCACCCAGTGTCACAAGAAGAAGCCATTATGTTTGCTGGTATGCAGTGTCAGATACAGTTTGGTGATCACGATGAACACAAACATAAACCAGGACTCTTTGAGTAAGCTCATAATTTCTTTTTTTACACGAAGCTTAGGATGATAAGCTAACATTTTAGCGCAAAAATATGACATTTCATGATTTTTCCCCGCAAAATCATTACCGTTGAGCCTTAGTGACTAGAACTCTGATAATGACATATATCTAAAACTACCTGTAAAATTAATAAAAAAATTGGACACCTAAGATTATTACCGTTATAGTCCTAAAAAAAGAAACTGTTTGATGTTACAATGCAGTAATGTGTCAAAAACATGCAGGCGGAATGGTAGACAGTAGGAGCAGTCTGAGGTGGGTCTGCACAGTTTGCTCATATCTATCAGTTCCAAATTGTAGAATTATTACGACAATATATTATACAAGTTTCAGCCATGGGGTTGAGATACTTAACATTTGTTGCAACCCTCTGTTGATATTAAGAAGTTAACCACAGAAAAATTAGTGGTTGAATTTTGTGATTACACAAATTAAACTGATTTTCACAACATTCAGTTGTTTATTTTCTATCAAATGTGTGTCATTTTATTTTCACCGCTCTGGCCTGTATAGCCGAAACAAGATAACAAACATGCATTTATGTCAACATTATAAAACTGCATGCTGTTTGTGAAATCTACATGATAAACTGACTGGTTCTGTGCTGGTTTACTCAGTAAAAAGAACGTTGTAGCAAGGGAAAACAGGACCAGTCAGGACATTAAGATTAAAAAACAATGATGTGCGGTCCTAATTTGATTGATACCATTATTGCGCCGCTACATGACAAAAAAATCAGCAAAGTGATTGTGCGCCCAGCGCAGACTCAAATCAGCCTGGGCAGCTGCCGTGGCTGATCTGATTCTGCACTCTGCGCACAACACTTTGTTGGTGATCTGGTGTCGCGTCTCAGTTATATGCATAAAAGACTGAAGGTTTCTTCTGTCAGAATGACCCCAAATATCTAAACCATTCTTGTGTTATTCTGCTATTAGATGGGCTTCTCTCTCCCAAAATACTACCAAAAATCTAGATCATCTAGATTTTGGTTTTTCGAGAGGGGAAAAAAAGGTGTTACAACCGAACACATATGGCATACATGAAGACTAGAAGTTCTATTATTGTTCATGACATTGTTTTCATGCTTCCAGGAACAAAGAATTTTTGCCTAAAGAGTATTGCAAGATTCGGGGTATAGAAAAGAAGATATTTCAGGTACTAACTTCAGATGTAATCATAGTGTAGTCTCAAGGTTTACAGAAATAATAATGAACAATATAAAGTAAGAACATCCACCCTTGAAAAGTATGTCCTGACACAGTTTGCAGAAAACATTGGTATTTTATTAAAACTCTATACAAAACATCACTAAGGATGAGGACATAATTTCTTGATTTGCTGAACATTATTCTACACTTCTGCTTGATCTTGTGCAAATATTTTCCAGCCTTCTGTATTACATTTATTTGATTCGGCAATAAGATGGGGGCATTCCCCTTCCCAGATAATTTGAAATATGTGAACCAGTATACTTATTCTGCTATATTTCTTTTCCTCTTCCAAGACAATCCCAAAGATCTAGATCCAGCTTACAAGATGGACATAGAATTTATCTATGTCCATTTTGTAAGCTGGATCTAGATCTTTTAGGTGCTTTGAAGGGGAAGAAAAACTTGTGTTTAAGCTAGATAGATATGGTAGATTAATCTAATAGTGTATGTTAATTGCTATGTTTTTGTGTAATAAGGAGCACAAGAAGTGGGCGGGATACTCGGAGAGGGATGCTAAAGTGAAGTACACACAACAGTGTAGAGCTCTGAAGACTTATGGGATTACATTCTTTCTTGTGAAGGTTTGTATTCAACTAAGTACCCCAGATATACTAGTATGGGCATTGATTTGCTACAATCATAAAAGGCCTTTACAGTTTATAGGTACACATTCACTTTGTTAAGTGCTTCAGATAAATAGGGGTAACAGGAGTAATTTTTAGATTTCTCTATAGAAACATGTTGTGACCCCTCATTAGAACCGTCTCGGCGAGACGGTTCTAATGAGGGGTCACAACAGGTGTTTTTGTTGTGAAATAAGAAAAGTTGTCTCATAATTATCCTCAATACCCCACCTTATCTGGAGCTTTTAAGCTGCCATTTATAGAAAGGGAAACAACTGTTGTGACTCCCTGTTTGCTTTCAAGGATGATGAAGCCTCTAGAATTTGCTTCAGTAGGAGCAAGTCTTCCCTTTAGGGTTGACCTTAGTTGGGAAGGGAAGCAAAAATGAAAATGGCAAAATAGGTTTTTATGAATGTACCTATTGGCTTTAATATATCCATGAAGAGCCTGTTTAACCTGGGCCCGGTTGTTCAAAGCATTGTTAACCTAACGAGCTCATTAAGAGGTCAACTCGTTAAGTGTTTCATGACTTTATAACCAAATACACCAATATTTTTTGTTTTAAAAAATGTGAGAAGCTTTTGCACTGCAAAAGCTTCTCACATTTTTTCATAAAAAATATTGGCATATATGAGATATTAACATTTGAAATTTGCCGGGCCGGGTAGCGCAATTGGTAGGGCACCTGACTCGTAAGTCAGAGGTCCTGGGTTCGAATCCCGGTCTGGCCACATACTTTCGTTTCTCCTTCCGCTGATTCAAGAAGGGCAGTTGTCAGTTACTGGCGAAAGTATGTGCACTTAGTACTGGTTAACCGCTTAGGAGGTCTAAGCCTGCCCAGGAATAGTGTGGTTAGGTTAACTGACCGTCCCGACATGACCTTAGTTGTTTACCGTGGACGTTAAGCATCAAATCAACCAACCAACCAACATTTGAAATTTCAATGTCTCGTTAACTAACGACGTCGTTAGTTTTGAACAACCGGGCCCAGAACTTCAACTCTTCATCAGTGATGTGGCCAATATATACTTCTTTTGAGAGTGTTTAAATGTCAGGCTTTTACCTCAAGAATTTCAACCTGTCCGGAGCTCTGATTGCAGTGCCTATTAAGACAGAAATTGTAAGTATAATTTGAAATACAACTGCCTGATCTTACTGTCTGTTCTATCAGAAAAAGTCTGACCTCGTTAACTAGTAGAGAAATATATTCAAATTTTAGCATAATTACAGTTATTGCTTGAGTGTCTCAATATTTATTTTAATAGAATGAAATCAGTGTTAGTTTGTTTATACTTCTGATGAAGTGTGAGGAAAAAGTGTCGAAATAAAACTTCCTGAAATAGATCTGTTGTAAATGTCATCATCTGTAATAAGGACATGTTAAATAATCCTGAAAGTTAATCAAGTTGATTTTGCTGTCTGCTGATAGGTTGATAAATGGCTATAGAATGGCAAACAATGCAGAACCTTTATCAGGCATGTTTGTTCTGAAATAACGATGTCATTAGCTAGTGAGACATCAAATTTTCATTGCAGTCGGTAGCACTACTGGCTCAAGCCAGAGGTACCGGGTTTGATACCCTTCCAGCCACTAGTTTAGTGGATATTGATTCTTCCCCTTCTGCTTATTCAAGGAGGGCATTTGTCAGTCACTGGTGAAATTATGTGCACTCAGTACTTGTCAGCTAAACCTGCTCAGGAATAGTGTGGTTAGGATAACTGATGGTTATGACATGACCATAGCTGTTTACTGTGGACATAAAGCAACAACACCACAAAGCACATTTTCATACATATGCGCAAAACACTGCCATTTTCATCTCGCCTTAGACTAGCAGAAGTGCTACATAGGTATTACAGTTGTAATGCTGTAGAAATGAAGTCACTATAGGTCTGTTACAACAGAAACATCAGTCAGGCTCCATGCTCATGATATGATCTACATTACTGCTGACTTCCAGAGGAGTGGATTATTACACAGCAATTTACTAGATCAGTTGTACGTAGATACACTTATTTGTATTCAGCTTCATACAAATCATTCCATAAAATTTCTAAGTAATTGGGTGGATGTAAGCAAACAGTGTAGACCAAGATCAGACGGCTCCCAAAGGAGCAGCCTGACCAGGTTCTGCTCTGTTTGTTATTCCATTTGCATCCATTTGACTTGCAACTGCGTTGTAAAACCAAACTGTTCCATTTTCAGGACAAAGTAAATTAGATCTATGGTAGTTTTTAGCTCGCCTGTACGAAAGTACAGAGAGCTATTGTTGTCGTGTGGACGTGGGCGTCACTCTTTAAAGTTTTACATCAAAGTTTTTTGTGATGGGCAAGGCACTGCAGGCGAGCTATCCTGTTCGTGGACAGGTCTTATTGACTTCTTGTTCATATTTGTGACATGCTTGTGTTTCTTTATCCATTAGGAGAAGGTGAAAGGTAAAAACAAGCTCGTACCACGACTACTTGGTATCAACAAGGAAAGTGTGGTCAGAGTTGACGAAAAGACAAAAGAAATTCTCAAAACGTGGCCGTTAACAACAGTACGGCGGTGGGCAGCATCACCAAATAGCTTCACCCTGGTAAGTTTGCTTGTTTTCTTTGATAGATTAGTAGGCATAATAATTAGCTGAGAATGGTCTCCATACTGAATGTGAATAGATATACTTTCAGGGGCCACAACTCTACCATTTTCGTTTTTTGTCTCCCATCCCAATAGAGGGTCAAATCTTAAAGGAAAGAATTTGCTCCTAGAGGAGTAAATTCTCCCCTTAAGAGTAGACCCCATTGTGGAAGGTCTTTATTGCTCAGGGAAGCAAACCAGAAGTCACAAAAGTTGTTCTCCTTTGAAAAAGTGGTGGAAAAACATAGGAGTGTCCCTTGCACCTCAATCACAATCCTGTAAATCAGTTTCGATAAAAAGTTACCTTGCACACCAGATAAGGATATCCATGCATTTCACCTGTACCTGGAATATTCTTACTTCATCAATGGTATCTCACTCAGGACCAGATAAAAATCTCGTGCATTGTATGCATTGGTTGTATAGGATCTCATATATCTACATAGTCAGGTGACGATGGTTTTGTTAGACAATGACATCATGAAAACTGCAAGTTGACGTCAAGGTATGCTGAGTCAGCGTTTAAATAAAGAACTGAATGTTGGTCGTTGAAAGCATAAGTTCCTTTCAAATCAAATAGAACCCTCAGAAGTTCTTTGTTTGCAATCAAAGGTTGTTAATAGAAAGGTATGCAAGAAAACGTATCTATTATGAGTATGAGATGTAGATAGAAAAGTCTGACTTGCGGTATCACTGTTGGGTATCAAGAGGCAAGCATGATGATGCCGACCAGTTACCGTCGTGATGGATTTTTCTCATACCCATGAAAATAGTAATGGGGTCAGTACATGTTCTTATAGTGAAAGAAGAAAGAATATCTCAAAATTCTCTTCAAATATCCCAGACAGAATTATTATCAAATGCTACCAAACTTATCACAGTATAAGATTGTTTTGTGTTTCAGGATTTTGGTGATCACAGTGACCAGTATTACTCTGTACAGACCCAGGAAGGGGAACAGATTGCTGCCCTTATTGCTGGCTATATTGATATCATCCTCAGAAAGGTAAGATACATGATGCCAGTTATTCTACCTGTTCTCTTGACCAAACCAGTCAGTTACCATACATGCAAAAGTGCTGTTGACCAAGGCATTTGTCAGCCATATCAGCTTGGTAAACAGCCATTAACAGTAGTATCATTTACTGATATTGTTATTTCTTATAAGCAAATTTTTGGCTGATACCACTTTGAAGTCTACAGCACAGGTAAACAAATTGGTATTACACTATTACCTGGTGATTCTGTCTCTATATAAAGTGTGCATCCAGGACTCAAATCCATGTCAAATTCCTGAGCCTGTTGGGGGTAAAAGCAAAAAAACGTTGAAGATTGTCAATGAAGTAAGAACTTGTTCAGTTTGAGTATTTTGTAGGCAGCTATTATGTACTTATCAGAAGATTTGTTGTACGTAACCCTCATGCCCTTTCTTGAAAAAAAAAGTAATTTTGGATGGTGTCACTGATTGTCATATTTTTCAAATTTTCATCAAACACATATGTTAAGAAAGTGATGCTAATATGACTTGATAACTGTGTAGAAGGATCTAGTTTTCGTTCTTATTCCTTTAAGTGCCAAAACAGCTGACAGCAAAATTTACATCAGAAAATTCTCAAAAGTTTCTTCCAAGCTATATATATTGAGAAATCAAAGAGTGTAGATTTTCATTATAAGCCACCTCATCTGGATCTATGCTGTTTGCAAATTTCTGGTGCATTAAGTCAAAACATCTTAACATTTATTTAATTGCAGAAGAAAGCCAAAGATCATCTAGGTGTAGAAGGTGATGATGATGCTCTCATGTATGAAGACAGTGTCACCCCAGCCCAGGCTACTATTATCTCACACCAGACTCACAATGTCACACAGCCAGTCACAGGTAAAATATCTATAGTGTCTTCTCATCACAAGCTGGGTGTTCATGACCTTTTCAACTTAATGTCAAATAAAGGCTTTAAATATGCTAAGTACCATGCTTAATCTGTCACTAGTAACTCATTTGTTGAGTGTGTAAGTTGATTATTTACACGGTGTTGTCAGCTCTGAGTAACTTGGATGCTTGAAATAAAGCATTGATATGATCGGCATCATGCTGTCAGAAGTCAACGATAAGAGCAATCAGCTTGGCTCTGAGCAATCAGCTCTGATTACCTTAGCTAATGTAGAATAGAGATGCAGAAAATGAACTAAAAATTCCTGAAGTGTTTAATTTTTAAATAAAACAGCCATTAACACACGCCTTAAAGGGAAAAAAAACAAAAACAGACATTAAAATTTACATTTGCAAAATTTCTAAAATGTTTCATCCAACCTTTTCAAAGAATAGAGGACAAACAGTGTAGTATGAGCCGCCTCATCTGAATCTATGCTGTTTGCAAATTTCAGTATTTTCATAATTTCATTTATGGCACTTTAAGTGTTTCTGTGGACCTGAATATCATGAAATCTATGATTGAATTAATATTTGTGATTACCTTTATACAGGTTCAGTTGCTATTCCGGGTGTTATGCGAGATGCTGCTCAGAGTCAGAACCAGATCAGTGTGGGCAGCATGCAGCAGGCTATGTTCTCACAACAGTCTAACCAGGCACATGCCGGGCAGTCTGTCCGACAGAGTCAGAGCTACGAGGAGCATGGATTAAGCCAGGCCCAGAGGGCCCTTGTTCTCACTATTGGTGATGGTCTAAAGTCAGTTAATCAGGCCCAGAGTGAACTGGACAACAAGGTGGATATCCCACAGCTGGGAGCAGACGCTGTGAGTAATTAAAATCAACCTATTCAGCCAGCCACCTGTGGTGTTGAATGTAGATTCTAATGCACTTACAAATATAACGTGACGTCTGATTGGATAACGTCAAAAATTTGCGACAGTATATTCTGCGATATACTGTCGCAAATCCGACGTCATTAAGTAACGTCGCTTCTCATTGGCTGACGTTTGGTTTTACGCTGCTGAAAGGGCTTGCAATGAGTGCAAAGAAGTACACTTTGAAAGGTGAAAATGTAAAAATGTGCATTAGAATGGGGATAACTATATTGAAAATTGTCATTTGGGGAGGTAAATCGTCGGTTTTATGGTCGCAAATTCCGTTTTACGGCTCCGCTGGCGCGTCGCTGTAAAACGAATTTTCCGACCACAAAACCGACGATTTACTTCCCCAAGTGTCAATTTTGAATACAGTTATCCCCCAATTCTCAGTTTATAATATTTCTCATAAGCAAAATGTCATGATATTTGGTAAGAGTCTGTTTCCATTCTCTTTTGAGATTCTAGTTTAAAGATTAGTCTTATTTCTCTACAAAACATATAAAAATTCATGATTTTTGGTAAGAGTCTAGTTTCCATTCTCTTTTGAGATACTAACTTAAAGATTAGTCTTATTTCTATACAAAACGTACCTTGTATGATCCCTACAAAGTCCATTAAAATCCTACAACCTAGGTTTTATGTAGCAGTAAGAGAAAAAAGTATAAATCTTCAAATCTTACCTTTATTTGGAGCTTATAACCCTTTTGGCACCAAAAATGCAGACAACAAAATTTAAGTCCACATAATTTAAAAAAAAATGTTTTCGTCCGAGCAATACCATTTTGAGAATTCTTAGAGTAGAGGGCAAACAGTGTAGATCCAGTTGAGGTGGCTCATTATGGGCACCTCGTCTGGATCTACACTGTTTGCAAATTCAACTATTTTCATTTGTTTGTTGTTGTTGTTTTTTGGTGCTTTAGTGCTAGAAAAGAGTGCCGTTATAATACATATGTATATGGACTACTTATCTTTACAGGCATCTAGGAAGTGGCGAGAGAACACATTAGATCTGTCCAGACAGAAGGTTTCAGCACAGTTATCGGCAATGAATGCTGCGACGGCACAGATAGTCACTCTGACAGGTGTGGACGAGACAGACTACGGAGCTGTGGGAGCCTCTGTTAATCAAATGTAAGGAGACCTTTGTTTTTCCTGGGCTATTTTAATTTTCGGTTTTGTATAATTCTCACATGCAGAGGTCAATATAAGAAAGGGTAAAAAGGATAATTCAGTGATATTTTTCAATATTTCTGCATTAAGACATACGTTGTTACCCTTCATTAGAACCGTCTTGCCGAGATGGTTTTAAGGAAGGCTCACTGCAATATGTTTCATTTAGAAATAAGATAAAATGAGCCGCGACGCGAGAAAACCAACAATGTGGTAGTGCGCCCAGCGCAGACTCAGATCAGCCTGGGCATCTGCCCAGTCTGATCAGATTCTTCGCTGTTCGCATGGAGGTAGCTCAGTCCCTTAGCTACCCTTTAAGCACTTAGCGAAGAGTCTGACCAGACTGGGTGGATGTCAAGGCTGATCTGAGTCTGCACTGGGCGCACAACCACATTGTTGGTTTTCTCGTGTCGCGGCTCAAATTATCTCAGAATTATCCTAAAAACCCCGCCTTGTTCCGGCTATACACACATGAGACAGTGACAGTGAGCACATTGCTCACGTGTGAGATTGGAATTCATGAAAAGATGCAGCAAATTCATCATAGATAGTTACAGTGTGTATTATGATACAGGGGCTGACAAATAAAAATAAATTCCACTTGCCCACAGGACAAGTAAAAAAAAAAATTTACTTGTCCGGCAGAAAAAACTGCTTGCCCAGATTTTTCAAAAAAAAAATAAATAAATAAATAAATAAATAAAAATAAAAAAGAAAGAAAACAAAAACATTTACTCTTCTGTAAATATTGCACATTCCATAAAAATTGGACATCTTGTCTAAGCAAATAGTGTAGACCATTAGTAGACAGAGAAGTTAGTAGGTAGCCTAGATCCTGATCAAATTGCATAAGAGCAGTCTGATCAGGGATTAATCTGTCTGCCAGGTATTACCAATTACGTTAGGTCACTGGCAAGCCTTTCCTTTTAAAAGGGAACTTTTTTTACACTGCACAGGTTCCATTTTGGCGGGGGAAAAAACATGTGACTCATGTCGCTTGCACTTTACATCAAAGACTATCATAAAAGTTCAGCGTATTGGGATATATGTCTGAGCAAAAAGTGTAGACCCAGATCAGACTGCTCCAGAAGATGAGCAGCCTGATCACAGCCTACACTGTTTTGCCATTCTGTCTACATCATTTAGAATTTAGGCACATTTAATGCAATGAAAACAAAAAAAAATAAAACTAAAAAACCTTGTTTGATTTTTATGCCAGTAAGTGGTCAGGTGACCCAATTTCTTGAATTACGATGGCTTTGTTGATCAAAGTGTACCGACCTGTCTAGACTCTGTATTTTGACTCAGAGCACGGAAACAGCCTATAGGTACACGTCTTTCTAGTTCTGAAATTTGCTGAATGATTGACAGGTGTCGCAAACACCATTAATGACCATTATTATACTGGATTAACAGGGTGGCAATAAACAAATTTTCAGTAACTAAAGGTGAGAAAATCATGATTATTATAGCAGTAAACATCGCATGACTGTCCTTTTTGAACCGAATTTTAATTGTTAGGGATTTTCTTTCACTTGCCCGGCCGGGCTTTGAGCTGGAAATAGTACTTGTCTGGGTCAATTTGGAGCTTGGCCCGGGTGTCCGGGCAATGGATTTGTCAGCCCCTGTGATACAAAATATAAACCAAATGATATACACAAAAGTTATTACAATTTAAAGGATTACTTAACACAACTTCTGCATGTTCTTTTCTACATTTGCTTGTACTGATGTAGAATTTTTCGAAATCTGAAGATAGAAAAGTTTTACAGTTTACAACTACTAAGCAGAATCAGAATTTGTTGACTGCCATAATGGATGTGACCATATCTGTAATAGCAAGAAGACAGGTGCTGTTGATAAAATTTCATTGTTTTGAAAACAGTTAATGCAGAATATACAATAAAAGGAATGTCAGATTCGGTTGCAGAATGAATCTATGGTTTTAATATAAGCATAACACATTTCTCTCTCTCTCTCTTCTCTAGTTCCTCTAACCTGGGAGACTTCACTTTAGACGTGAGGATGTTGGCAGCGCTACAAGAAGAAGACGACAGTGGTAACAAGTTACTGGACGCTGCTAGACGTCTAGCTGGGGGTCTGTCGGACCTTCTTAATGCTGCTCAGCCTGAAAACAGAGAGGTATATAGACAAAATTTCACTGCTGTCATAAGGTGAATGATCCACTTTAAGGGGAAATAACTCAAACATTTTCATTTGTGCCTCCCTTCTCAATGGAGGTAAACTTTTAAAGGGAAGAATTTGCTCCTCTAGGAGCATATTCTTACCTTTAAAAGTAGACCCCATTTTGAAAGGGTTTTGTCATCCAGGGAAGCAAACAGAATGTCGCAAAAGTTGTTTCCCCTTGTATATCTAGGGGAAATCATTCAAATCTGACAGTATTTGCTTCCCTTCTCCTTGCGGGGGTGGGGGTCTGCTTTTAAAGTGGATGGATACACTTTCAGGGGAAGCAACTGTCATTTTCATCTTTGCCTCTCTTCTCAATGGTCAGCAACTCTTAAAGAAAAGGAATTCTCCCACCTTTACCTATATAAGATAGGCTCTCAGCTCATATAAGAAATTTCTATCTTATACCTGGCAACATCTTTCTTATATTAGCAACCAGACTTTTTCATTTTTTGACTAATATTTTAATTTTAAATGAACAAAATGGACACGCAAGCATGTCGGATGACGTTTGATAGCAGATCATGGGTTTGTGACGTCACTCAATTTTAATGATGTCACTAAAACCGGTTAAAAAAGTCGCTAGCTAACTTGACGCGCGTGACGTGAGAGGCTAAGTTGCAATTTGTTTTCGCCCTCTGGAAGATAAAATTTCACATATCGTGTTTTCCGTCTAATTTTGAGGTGAAAACCGTGTTTAAACCCATTTTAGGACCCGATAAACACACTGGGCTGGTCAAAATTTACTTCAGATCATTGGTTAAAAAGTTAGAATTTTCCTGTTCTGAAGCCTAATCCGACTTGAGGTTTAAAATCTGCTAACAGTGGGAGAAAAATAATCCATCATGAGCCAGTCCATGTAGGATAGGTAAATCTCACCCTCAGGGTCGGAATTTCAACCAGGGACTCGGCAAGCCTCGTCCCTGGTTGAAATTCTGACCCCTCGGGTGAGATTTCCCTATTCTACATGGACACTCATGATGGATTGTTATATTCTTTCCTTGTCTGATTAACCCCATTTTGGAAGAGCTCCTTTGTCCAGGGGAGCAAACATAAAGTTGCTAAGAATTGTGTCCTTCGTCCTTCGAAAAAATGTCAGAAAAGCATTTAGGTATACCCATTCACCTCAAAAGAAAGAATTCGCACCCACATTGGAGACCCAGGACTGTCACACTGAGATTTATGAAATCTATAAAATACAATTTTCAAGTGTTTTAGTGATGCATTGTTGATTTGATTTTTTTGATGATTTATTGTATAGCTATTTAGTGTATATTGAGTTTGCTGTCAAATGCAAACAGGATTTGGTTATTTTCTAGAAAATGAGAAAACCTACATAAAGTATTTTAATGTCCAAATACGAGGGTTGATCCAGAAGTTCATGGACACCTTAAATAACCAAGGAATTTGAAAAGGCCCATCGATGAAACATTACATGCCCATTGCCACACCATTGGTAAACACACATGTAAATTTTGAATCAGATATCTAAAACAGTTCCTATATAACAACGCATTTTGTTCAGTTACCCTAGGTTGCGCCTTAATTAACATTCATATCGTTTGAAATTGAGAAATGTTATGTTAGTTCTTGACTGAAATTTTATATTGAAATTTTAAGGATATAAATATGTTTGATTATTTTAAATGGAAAATTTTGTATTTTCCTGCAAAAATGTCTGGAGTATGCCACACAAACAACTCCTGGTATATTCAAACGTAGATGCCCAGGGATCTCCCTAGACCATTAAGGCATGTCGCTTGCAACATGCCTTCCTCTTCAAATTACCTTTGCAACATGCCTTAATTTCCAATGAAAATTCATTAAAGTGATATTATTTTCATTTCTTAGCCAGTAAAATTGTTTTAAATGCATTAAGGATCATCAATAAATTATTTTCAATGTAAATTTAGGCTAATTTTGACAAAATATTGCTATATTAAAGATTTTAAAAATTGACCAACAAGTCAAAATCTGATATTTGTGCTAAAAGCGACATGCTTTCTGAAATTTCTGGGGAGAACACTGGATGCCAAACCCAGTATTCATTGAATTTACCTGATATTGTGAGAATTTATTCAGTCCAATATAGAAAAGCTTTGGTTAAGCTTTGAAAGAAATGACATTGCACTTGGATTTTCTGGACTGTGTCCACGAATTTTAGGATCCTCCCTCGTACTTTTTACTGTTATACTCAACTGATTATGAAATATCTGAATTTTTGGATGTTCCTGTAAAATATTTTCCATTACATATAAGCAGTTTCACTGATAAGTGTAATGCGCTTACTGGAGTAGCCAGAATATTGAGCATAAATTGACATGTTGTTATTTACTCCAAAAGAAATGAGGCTGATAGGAGTTGTGTCAGTCTGTACGTCAGAGCTCTAGATAAGAGGGGTATTTGATGATAATTGAGGGATAATTTTCTATATTTCTCACTGAAACCATATGTTGTGACCCCTCATCTGAACCGTCTCAACGAGACGGTTCAGATGAGGGGTCACAACATATGGTTTTATGCAGAATTAACAAAAATTATCCCTAATTATCACCAAGTACTCCCTCTTATCTGGAGCTCTGTGTACGTGCCCATAGATTCCACAGTTGTAGCATATTGGTGTGAATTATAGAGTGAATACTATCTATATTTTTAGCCTCGTCAGAACCTGTTGGCTGCAGCAAGTCGTGTTGGCGAGGCGAGTCATGATATCATGGATGGTGTAGGTGAAACTGCCGAGGATCTAGACAAAGCTTACCAGGTACTGCAGTACTCCAGATGAGAAAGGTTTACAGGAATATTTTAGGGATAATTTTCAATATTTCTCCATAAAAATATATAGTGTGACCTCTCATTAGAACTTTCATGGCAAGACAGTCCTAACAAGTGGTCATGGCTTATGGTTTTGGTGAGAAATAAGAAAAAGTATCTCAGGTATCCTCTAAACATCTTCAGGACTGAAATACCACCAATAAACAAATCGTGTTGTTGTATAACACTTGGGCCTGTGAAATAACGTAAATAATTTTTGTGCATTATTAAAAAAAATAATGCCAATTTAAAGGTCAGACTGTATCACTGATAGTTTCGTTCAAGGTCACCAGTTTTGCCACTTAGAAATCTTTTGGATTAAATTCCATTGTCTTAGTTTGAAAGTTTGTAGTTGGAAATTTTGGACTTAATTTATCAACACTTTGTTCAGCCATTATTCTTCTCAGTGTTTATTCAGGGTGTTAAAAATATATGAGCCGCGACACAAGAAAACCAACAAAGTGGTCATGCACCCAGCGCAGACTCAGACCAACCTGGGCATCTGCCCAGTTTGATCAGACTCTTTGTTAAGTGCTCAAAGGGTAGCTAAGGGTCTAAGCTACCTCTATACGGACAGCAAAGACTCTGATCAGACTGGGCGGATGCCCAGGCTGATTTGAGTCTTTGCTTGGCGCACAACCACTTTGTTGGTTTTCTCGTGTCGCGGCTCAATTACAGACTTAGGTAGGCATCAGTGCTATTTCCATTGTAGGAAACCTTGTTAGCTCTAGCCAAAGCAGTGGCTAACGCTACAGCCCAGCTGGTTCTCAAGGCCAAGAATGTTGCTAGTACAACAGATGATAAGGAGCTACAGAACCGAGTCATTAGTTCAGCGACGTCATGTGCCCTAGCTACGTCACAGCTTGTGGCTTGTACTAAGGTATAGTCGAATCATCCTTTAAACAAAAACCTATCTTAAAAAAACTCAATTAATCCAAAGTAGCAGTTTTAGTATAAATGAATCTCTATTAAGCAGGTACCTGTATTAAGCAAGGTTTTTCAGCCCTTCCCTTGGGTGCTTGCTTAAGACAGTTCATACTTAGTTTATTGGGTAAACTTCCAGGGGAAGCAGCTCTGCCATTTTCATTTTTGCCTTGCAAAACTGAAGAAATACAATAATTGTCTATCTCAGAGGGTTTTTTCGTAACAAAAAGCTATACAATCACGAAGTTGTGGGAATAAAAGGGTCAGGGTTGATTGGATCATGGATGACTTGCAATTTTGCTTTCTTTTCTATAGTATTTCAGTTGTATCAAGATGATTGGAGGATGATATTGAAAGGCTGTGTGCAGTAGAACTCCATTGTTGCAAAGACTTCCAGCTCCATTGGGATTCAAATCCGGACTACTAACTTAGCAGTCCATTGTTTAATCTACTGAGCTACCAGGGCAGATTGAGCAAATTCTTTCCTTTATGAATAACCTGCAATTTTCAAGTAATAACTTTAGCATTGTGAAAGTAAAGAGTGGATCTGGAAAAGGGTATGGAAAAGTGGAAAGTGTAAGGGAAAAAACGGGGAAAAGTCGGGGAATTTTAAAAGGGAGGATGAATGGCAACCCTGATAGACCTCTATAATTATGTTAATATGATTGATATCTTACTGTAGGTTGTGGCTCCGACCATCAGCAGTCAGGCATGTCAAGAACAGCTTATTGAAGCTGCAAAGATGGTAGCCACATCAGTGGAGGGTGTTGTCGACACTGCCGCGGCTGCCAGTCAGGACGAGAAACTACTACAAGATCTCGGAAGTGCCGCGACAGCAGTCACACAGGCTCTCAATGATCTGTTGCAGCATATCAAACTTGGGGCAGGACAAGCCAAGGTAGGTTCTGAGGTTCAGTGATCCAGAGAAGGGTCAGCTTTAACCAGTGAAGGGCCAAACAAGCAAGTGTCAAAACTTTCAAAATGTTCTGTCAAAGCTATATCATATTGAAAATTTTAAGAGTAGAAGGCAAACATTGTAGATCCAGAGCCACCTCATGTGGATCTACACTGTTTGTAAATTCAATTATTTTCATTTCTGGCGCATTGAGTATTAAGGATGATTATGAGATAATTTGCATATCCTGGGCTCATGTGTTATCGATACCTTAATAAAGTATCCTGGTCTATAAGGAACACAGCAACATCAACATATATTTGTCTTGTATGAGTAAAAGTAAAAAGTATGCAAAGACCAGGAACTGAAACAATCAAAATCCAAATCCAGCCCTCAAACTATAGTTGGAAACAACTAAGATTACAAATAATCAAGATACAGAGAACATATGGCCAACCGAGTGAGCAGCTTGTTCCCAAAAGGTGGCCACTTAGCAACCCAAACCGAACCAAAAATAATAAGAACATACATAAGGTAAAACATCACAGAAACTCTGACACCAAAAACAGGCAACAGAGAACCACAACAGAACTACCGCCTTGGAACGGTCAGTAATGAATTACTGGGGGGCTTAAATCGATTTTACAGGCCCAACCTCACCCTCAGTGTCTGAAGTGGTACAAAACATTTAGTTGGTTGTTCGGTTCGCATGATAACCCTCTAACTCGTCAATGAATCATCACGGTAAACACATAAATCAAATTTCAACACCATGAAGAAGCAAAGACGAGGACTCAACAGATACAATGGGCCGTCTGACAGGTGGAGATCCCTATCCTGCCAAACAACCCCACTGGAAATCTGAAGCAAAAGAAGGTCACCAGTTGAGCCCCGGTGGACCAAGCAACAGACAAAAAGGCTCCGGTCCCAACCAACTACAATATATAGCTTTAGGTCGGGGCCATCATAGAGTCTGACAACCGATCCCCCGGTGTGCAAAAACTTCACCTTTTCCCTTTTTATTCTTGGTGAAAACACGCCATTTTCCGCGCCGACTGTTTTGCTACTTGACCCAGAAACATGACCTTCGAAATTGACCAATGAAATAGTGCGTCATATGCTATCGATACTCATTTGCATATCTAAATTGACACGCGCTCTGTAAGTGTAACAACAAAATCTGCGGTGGGGTATTAAAATCATTCATTTTCGTGACGAAAATCTTCTGTTAATTTCTTCTTTGTTTTTGTAAGCTCACATTACCCATTAATGAAAAAGGTATGTTACAAAACTTGCTAAAATAGATACTGCTACAAATTTAGTGAGAGCATGGTGTTGAAAATCATTCGTTTTTTAGAAACAGATTGACGCCCCATACTGTCTAGAACATGTAGTTCACACCTGGAACACTCTTCAATAAATATACATTGAATTTAAATTGTAATAAAATCTAAGTAGCTTTTCAGCAGCAAAAACAGGTGTGAGCTAAAAACAAGAAAAGAAACAAATTCCCTATATTGTATGATAAGGACCTATGGTACGTTTGCACTTCCGTACTTTTGAAATCCAACACAGTCACTCGCTGCAGCCTGTTCTATTTATAGCCCCATAGGGCAAATAAACAGACAGGAAAGCGTCCATAGTTGCAGAAATTTCAAAAGTGAAATTTTCAATGAATTTATGGCCAAGAAATATGGATATAAGTGAAAATGAACAAATAACATGTTGTATTGTAAGTACAGTGATCTTGCTTTGATTCTAAGCATGTTTATTTGATTTTTTTCACTGAGTTGGCGGCAAAGCTTCAGTCTACAGGATCAAAGGTCAACGTGACCAAATGACGTAATATCTATGAAATTCTCGCAACCTAAAGGAAGGTATCGAAAACATATGAGTGGCGATATTGTATGACGTCATGATACTGTATAAAAGTAAATGTTTTGACCCCTTCATTAGAACAGTCTTGGTGAGATGGTTCTAATGAGGGAACACCATATAGTATTTATTGAGAAGTAAGAAACCTATCCAAGCGTTATATTGGAAATCCCATCTTAAGGTTTATGTTTTTTGGATGAGACTTTGAACTATGGTCCTGTCTCTATATGACGTGTTCGTGAAAGTTTAACTCAAGTTCACTTACTTAGAATAGCAGGTAAATTATGTGAGACAATACAGCCTCATGTTATCATTCGTACATAACAAGTTTGCATTAAAAAAGTTCCTAAATGTTTCAGAAAGCATAAAACAGAAATAATAATACATGCATTTATAAAACAATGTTTTTTATGAGATATGTGGATACACTGCCATGTTTTTATACAATTTTTTTATATGGGAGATAATTTCTTTGACTTTCTTATTTGCTTCTCTGCATGAAGAAGGCTTTCTGAAGTGGGGTCTACTATGAAGGAAAGAATTCGCTCCCAGGGGAGCAAAGCTCTAAGGGGAGCAAATTCTTTTCTTTAAGAGAGTTAACCCCCATTGAGAAGGGAGGCAAAACAGAAATGGAAGAGTTGATGTACGAATTCACCTTAATTTGTGTTTTTATAGGCTGGTGAGTCTTCAGAAGTTGCTGTTGATACGATACTGACGGTGACTGACAGGTTGTTCAGTAGTGTAGGGGATGCTCATGAGATGGTGAAACAGGCTCGGCAGCTTGCTCAGGTATGTGCTACTGCAGAGATTTACCTGATTCTAGATTTTCCTGATGCAGGATTCAGAATCATATAGTCCCCAAATTATTCCTGGGACTCAAGAAAAAAACTTGAGGGTCTGCTGGGACTCTCTGACTAAAGCACTGACAGAAGCTTTCGAATTCTGATGTCAGAAATAATTGCAATTACTGGAAATAAATGATCAAATATAGCATGTATAAGTTATTTATTTTCAGTAATAAGCACAGAATATCTTTTTTCAAATATCATGAATATTCTACGTAGCGGCTGTAGACAAAATTATCAAAATACCATATTCGACCCTTTTAGCGCACTGGCGCTAACCATTTTCAAAATAGCATTAAAAACTGCAGTAGACTTTCTTCCTAATAAGCGCACATTTCAAAGAATTATTGCATACAGAAAGAATCAGCATATAATGTTTAAAGCATCAGAGAAAAGCTGCTTATAGTCATGTAGGATGGAGAAGCTGTGTAAGTGAAAACTGAAAGGTTTTATAGTGTTTTCAGCACTTGTAAACAAGCAATCAAAGAGATAAACTGGTAAAAATATGTGCGCTAATAATCATATGCCTCAGAAATTCCCATGATGTGGGCTTATTAGGGCATATGCGCTAATAAGGTTGATTGCGGTAGTAAAGATAATAAGAGAACAGGGCTCTTAATTTCTGCTTGGGACCCTAAGAAATAAAAATGAGGATCCCAAGGACTTCTCAGATTCAGAAGGTGGGAAAACCCTGGAACAAACTGTTGCAATCTTCTTTGAATTCTCAAATGAATTTGGGCATGATTACAGTAATAAATGTCAAATAAGAACTTCAGAAAGAATAAAATGCATTTAGCTCTGAATGAATAAATACTATCAGCTTTTTCTACAAACTTACATATTAGGTAATTTGTCCTTTGCACTGATATGTTTTTGTTAACGCCTTGCAAATGCAGAATGTGACCCTCATTAGAATTGTCTTGATGAGGCTGTTCTAATGAGGGTCCGCAGTATATGTTTTCTTTTGGAAAAAAAAGAAATTTTATCTGAGAATTATCCCCAATTCCACCCCTTATATGGTGGTCTAATATATACATGTATTTGTTGACAGGCAACATCAATGTTGGTGACAACAATCCGTGGCCAGGCAGAATCTCACCCAGACTCTGATGTACAGAAACGATTATTGTCCGCTGCCAAGGCACTAGCTGATGCTACTGCCAAACTTGTAGAGGCTGCAAAGGTAAGTACCAAATTACTATGAATGACTAAATATTATAGATTCATTTTTTGCTTATATTCACGAACCTGCTGGCTTGTGAATTCAAGTATCTCGCCAATATTTGTAAGACAGAGGGCCAAATGGAAATTACGTGGCTGTGAATTTAAGAACTTGCTGATAATTCAGAAACTTAAAAATCATGAAATGAGCAGCGACACGACAAAACCTACAATATGGCATGTGCACCCAGGTAAGGATCAGATCAGCCTGGCCATCAGCCTAGTCTGATCAGAGTCTTGGCTGTGCCCTTTAAGGGTAGCTGGACTCTAATCTACCAAAAAACTGACAGTGAAGACTCTAATTAAACTGGGCGTATGCCCAGACTGATCTGAATCTTTGCTGGCGGCACATGGCACTTTGTTGGTTTTGTCCTGTCATGGCTCGAATGAACAAGATTGAAGGTTCCTAAGTATTGAGACTCATTGAGGCCTATGAGTAAACCACCATGTTTTTCAGAGTCAGTTGCCTTCCAAGAAGTTGCTTATTTCATGAGCAAACCCTTCCAAAAAAGAGTGTACTGTTAAAGAATTTGCTCCTAGAAGAACAAATTCTTTCCTTAAAGAGTTACCCCCATTGAAAGAGAGAGTTGAAAATAAAAATGACAGAGTTGTTTCCCCACAAAGGGCACCCATTTACTACATAGCCAGCTACTGTAAATACCTTGAATATTTTAAAAATCAGGACACCTAAAATAATTACCATAATTGTCCTGAAAATAGAACAGTTTGGTTTTAAAATGCAATATTGAGTCTATGAGATGCAGATGGAATGGCAAACAGTGCAGGCCTCTAGGAGCAGTCTTATCAGTCTGCACTATTTGCTCAGGCCTACCTGACCCAATATTTGGAATTTTTACAATAGTATATCGAGAAATGTGATTTAATTCACAGGGCTGTGCCACAAGTCCCAATGACTCGGAGCGTCAGCAGACATTGAGGTCAGCAGCAGAGGAATTGAGATCAGCTACTAACACTGCCGCTAGTAACGCTCTCAAGAAGAAACTCATCAAACGTCTTGAAGTAAGAATTATTAGTGTGCCTTAGAGAAAGCAAAGGAGAGCTTATGCTATATTGCTGTCTGTGCATACAGCAGGGGTATAGTACATGATACATAGGGGCATATTACGTGGTTTATTAGCTCACCTGAGCCGTAGGCTCACAAGGTGAGCTTATAGTATAGGGAGGCTCTGTCGTCCGTCGTCGTCCGTTCACATTTTCAAACAAGAATATCTCCATAACCACTTGGCCAATCATGGTCAAATTTTATGTGTAGCATTGTTGGGGTGGGGGATTGCCTGCATAAGGTTTAAGGGCAGATTGTGTTGGAACTCTGGTTGCCATGGCAACATATAGCTCCCATAGACTTATAATGGGAAAAACTTAAAAAAATCTTCTTCTCTGAAACCATGAGGCCCAAAGCTTATATATTTAGTATGTAGCAATGGTTAGTGGTCCCCCACATAAATCCTGCCAATCAAGCCCCTGGGGTCCAAACTGGCCACGCCCCAGGGGTCATTAGCTCCCATAGACTTACAATGGTAAAATCTTAAAAAAACTTCTTCTCTGAAACCATGAGGCCCAGAGCTTTTATATTAAGTATGTAGCAATGGTTAGTGGTCCCCAACATAAATCCTGCCGATCAAGCCCCTGGGGTCAAAACTGGCCACACCCCAGGGGGTATTTTGTTTATATAGAGCTATACAGCTATATAACCTTCAAAAATCTTCTTCTTTGAAACCATGAGGCAGAGAGCAAAGACATTTAGTGTGTAGCAATGTTTAGTAGTCCTCTACATAAATCCTGCCAACCATGCCCCTGGGGTCCAAACTGGCCACGCCCCGGGGGTCATTAGCTCCCATAGACTTACAATGGAAAAATCTTAAAAAATCTTCTTCTCTGAAAGCATGAGGCCCAGAGCTTATGTATTTAGTATGTAGCAATGGTTAGTGGTCCCCAACATAAATCCTGCCAATCAAGCCCCTGGGGTCCAAACTGGCCACACCCCAGGGGGTCTTTTGTTTATATAGAGCTATATAGCTAAATAACCTTCAAAAATCTTCTTCTTTGAAACCATGAGGCTGAGAGCAAAGACATTTAGTATGTAGCAATGTTTAGTAGTCCTTTACATAAATCCTGCCAACCATGCCCCTTGGGTCCAAACTGGCCACGCCCCAGGGGTCATTAGCTCCCATAGACTTACAATGGAAAAATCTTAAAAAATCTTCTTCTCTGAAAGCATGAGGCCCAGAGCTTATGTATTTAGTATGTAACAATGGTTAGTAGTCCCCAACATAAATCCTGCCAATCAAGCCCCTGGGGTCCAAACTGGCCACACCCCAGGGGGTCTTTTGTTTATATAGAGCTATGTAGCTAAAGAACATTCAAAAACCTTCTTCTCTGAAACCATGGGGCAGAGAGCAAAGACATTTAGTATGTAGCAATGTTTAGTAGTCCTCTACATAAATCCTGCCAACCATGCCCCTGGGGTCCAAACTGGCCACGCCCCGGTGTCATTATCTCCCATAGACTTACAATTGAAAAATCTTAAAAAATCTTCTTTTATGAAACCATGAGGCCCAGAGCTTTTATATGTAGTATGTAGCAATGGTTAGTGGTCCCCCACAAAAATTCTGCCAATCAAGCCCCTGGGGTCCAAACTGGCCACGCCTCAGGGGTCCTTAGCTCCCATAGACTTACAATGGGAAAAATCTTAAAAAATCTTCTTCTCTGAACCCATGAGGCCCAGAGCTTTTATATTAAGTATGTAGCAATGGTTAGTGGTCCCTAATATAAATCCTGCCAATCAAGCCCCTGGGGTCCAAACTAGCCACACCTCAGGGGGTCTTTTGTTTATATAGAGCTATATAGCTAAAGAACATTCAAAAATCTTCTTCTCTGAAACCATGAGGCAGAGAGCAAAGACATTTAGTATGTAGCAATGTTTAGTAGTCCTCTACATAAATCCTGCCAAGCATGCCCCTGGGGTCCAAACTGGCCACGCCCCAGGGTCATTATCTCCAATAGACTTACAATGAGAAAATCTTAAAAAATCTTCTTTTTTGAAACCATGAGGCCCAGAGCTTATTTATTTAGTATGTAGCAATGGTTAGTGGTCCCCCACATAAATCCTGCCAATCAAACCCTTGGGGTCCAAACTGGCCACACCCCAGGGGGTCTTTTGTTTAAATAGAGCTATATAGCTAAAGAACCTTCAAAATCTTCTTCTCTGAAACCATGAGGCAGAGAGCAAAGACATTTAGTTTGTAGCAATGTTTAGTAGTCCTCTACATAAATCCTGCCAACGATGCTCCTGGGGTCCAAACTGGCCACGCCTCGGGGGCATTTGCTCCCATAGACTTACAATGGGAAAAACTTAAAAAATCTTCTTCTCTGAAAGCATGAGGCCCAGAGCTTATATTTTTAGTATGTAGCAACATTTAGTGGTCCCCCATATAAATCCTGCCAATCAAGCCCCTGGGGTCCAAACTGGCCCCACCCTAGGGCGTCATAGAGCCTGTATAGCTATTTTAAGGACCTTCAAAAATCTTCTTCTCTGAAACCATTAGGCAGAGAGCTACGATATTTAGTATGTAGCAATGTTTAGTGGACCTCTACATAAATCCTGCCAACCATGCCCCTGGGATCCAAATTGGCCACACCCCAGGGGGTCATTAGCTTTCATAGACTTATAATGGGAAAAAAAAAATTAAAAAAATCTTCTTCTCTGAAATCATAAGACCCAGAGCTTATAAATTATAATAAAGCAAAGTTTAGTGGTCCCCTACATAAATCCTGCCAACCAAGTCCCTTGGGTCAAAACTTACCATACCGAGAGGGGGTCGGGGGTTGGGTCAGATTGTTACTCAGGTGAGCGATTCAGGGCCTCATGGCCCTCTTGTTTCTTTTCCTACATAGTTGGGAATATTTTACTTTGCAACCATTGTATTCAAGCTCCCATGAGGTACGCGCCACTGTCTTCAGACAACTCTTGTATGATACAAACTTCTGCATGTTAAAGTTTCGGATATAGCATGGCATACCGGTAGACTCCTGTGGTTAATGTGTTGATGTTTGGATTTAACATGGATTTTAACTCACAGAGTTTGGCTGATATTCCTCACAGTAAGCAAAAATCAACTAGTTAGTAAAAACAAGACTTGAGATAGTAAAATATACTTGGTAACTATAGTATTTGGGTGTTGCAAAAATACGATATGACAATAATCTAGAGCTCGAAACAATGATCCCCAAATAAATGACGGCCATAACAGATGTTACTAGAGAAATTTGAAAAATTATCGCAAAATTTATATCAAATACTTCTGTCTTATCAGTAGATCTGTCATACAGACTTGTGAGCATATGATAATTTAAGATGTAGTATGTCTGAAGTGATGTACATTCTGACATTATATGAGACTAAATATGAATCTTTTTCTAGCAAGGGTTCCACAAATTATCCATGCATTGTTACAAACAGGACTATATCAGAAAACCCTACAAAAGGTATTGCTACTGATAATGACGCCGGAAGAATGGTAGAAGCCTCACTTCAGAAATTACTAGTAAGAGTGGCAGGCCCCACTGCTCTTGATATGTTATAATGTTAAAAGTAGGCCCATGAAGTGCAAATACAGTCAACTCTTGATATCTCTAAGTCAAACCTCAGCCCAAACTACTGATATCTCAAAGTAAATTTTCTGGTACCAGAAAATTTACTTTGAGATATCAGTAGTTTGAGATAGTTTGATACTTTGAGATATCAATGTTCGAGATGTCGGGAGTTGACTGTAAAAATCTCTTATCATTTTCAGACGGCAGCAAGACAAGCTGCAACAGCTTCCACACATCTCATCAACTCATCCAAGATGGCTAACAGAACAAACACTAACACAACATCACAACATGAACTCGAGATGCAATGCAAGACTGTTAATGAACAGTTAGCTTCTCTTGTTCAAGGGTTTAGGGGTGTGGCCCAGAACCAGGACAGTGCTAGAGCCCAGCTCACACTGCTCAAGGCTTGTCAGGAGTTTGTACAGGTAAGTTACTTCTGGCTGCAACATTTTGTGATACCATAAAAATTCTTAAAATTGAGACACCTAAAATAATTACCATAACTGAGCCGCGACACAACAAAACCAACAAAGTGGCCTCCACCCAGTCTGATCAGAGTCTTTGCTGTCCGCATGGCGCTAGCTTACACCCTTAGCTATCTTTTAAGTGCACAGCAAAGATTCTGATCAGACTGGGCTGATGCCCAGGCTGATCTGAGTCTTGCTGGGCGCACATGCCACTTAGTTGGTTTTCTCTTGTCATGGCTCAATTGTCCTAGAAACGGAACAGTTTGGTTTTGCAATGCTGTAATGCATCCAAAAGATGCAGATGAAATGGCAAACAGTGCAAGTTCTGATTAAATTTCTCTTAAAAAAGGAGCAGTCAGATCTGGGTCTGCACTGTTTGCTCAAACCTGTTTGTCCCAATACTTACCGCAAAACAAGTTAAGTATTTCAAGAATTATATAGTTTGTCACCATGTTACATGAGTATACGCTATTTTCTATCCAGCCTTGTTCATAAAATTACTTATTGTTTTCAGCTCACAAACTGCTGGTTTCTCATAAGCACAGATAATATGCTGTAGAGATAAATCACGGCTACAGCCGCATCAGGCAAAAATGTGGCTTAACATATTTTCGACCAGTGACAACTCAAACCAATCTGTGAACTTGTGCAGTCTAGTGAAAGCTTTCATTTTGTGACCGTAGAGTCCTAAGAGCCCCCTTTCTAAGGTTTGCCAACAGCAAAGGCTCTGATCAGACTGCGCGGATGTGCAGGCTGGTCCAAGCCTTTGCTGTTTGCATATTCCTTATGCACCCAGTTCGAGTGTTGCCGCTCACATGGGATGTAATGTTATTGTTTTCAGCCTGCCAATTCTCTCGTGAACTCTGCCAACGCTGCCGCCCCCACAGTGACGGACCAAGCAGCGACTACCAATCTACACAACAGTATCAAATCAATGTCAGCTGCTCTCGCAGAACTTAGAACAGCTTCTTCCAAAGCCCAGGATGCTCTGGGATTCCTAGAATTAGAAAGTGCCTTAGATGAAGTGTATGAGCTAGACCGAGAACTCATTGAGATCAAGCAAGCAGCTAATGAGGGAAGGCTGGTACCCCTCCCTGGAGAAACTGTAAGTTCGTCAAAAGTCATTGCAGAGCAAAAAATAAGAATGTACAATATGGATTTGTATCTTCAAAAATCCTACTTTGAGGCTAAATGAATCGAAATATTTTGGTTTGGTCTTGTCAGCTGTTAAGAACATGCACTTACAGGATTTGAGTACCAGTAATATAATTTTGCATACCCACATTCCTGGAATTTAAATCTACAGATCTGGATCTGTTGTTCAGATCATCCTTATAAATGAGTCAGTTAGTTAAGAATTTGTTAAGAGTACACATTAAGGCAGTTGTGCTGATAATGCTTGCTTAAAAATGTGAGGAGCTGTTTTAACGAAAAAGGACAATGTTTCTTCATACAGTACATTTGAAAATGAAATGCCACTTTAATTTGAAGACCTGGACCAAGGTCAGTAGAGGGATAAATAAAGTACCTGATTGCCTGAAAATTCACTTTTACACATATATTGGCTAAATCAGTGAATAGCAAACAGTGTACACTCTGATCACACTGCTCCTATAGGATCTGAGCAACACACAAAATCAACAAAGTATTGTGTGAGCCCAGCAAAGACTCAGATCAGCCTGGGCATCTGCCCAGTCTAATCAGGGTCTTCACTGTCGGCATGGAGGTAGCTTAGACCCTTAGCTACCCTTTAAGCACAAGCAAAGACTGATCATAATGGGCTGATGCCCAGGCTGATCTGAGTCTTCCTGTGGCGCAGCTGCCACTTTGTTGGTTTGGGCCTGACTCGGCTCTTCTGCCCTGTCAATGCCAGCATGTCTAATTAATTATCAAATACATAAAGTTTGGATGTACAGTCATTGGCCAAATTTATTAAAATTCCATTGACTTATATTCATTTTTCAGTGTGCAAGAAATTTAAATATTCTGCTTCTTGTTATCCAATCTAAAAGATAAATATACTGGTAGCAAGTGTGATTAGTGGAGCTATTTCCACAAATGTCGTTCATTCTTCTTACCTAGAAGTTGTAGCTTGAAAACACAGCAGTGTTATTTTGGGATAAAATTGTGGCGACGTCTCATTAACACCCAATGCAAAAGCAGCAGCATTTTTAATCGGGTACATTTCAACCATGTCACACTGTATCCAGTTTGATGAAATATATTTCATTGTCAAATTTATTTTGAGTAGAGTTCGTATAAGTTTCATCAGAATGATTTATTTCTTAATCCACAAAAAAAAAAAAAAAAATAAATATATGAATAAAACAAAATAAAGTGTGAGTTTGGAAATACATGCAAGTCAATGGGAATTTGGATTTTGATTAAGTACTTTAGGCCAAGAAGGGTATGTTCTATCACAGTTTGTACAAGTTGCTCTTTTTAGCATTTTATATAATATAATTACTATTTTTTTCCACCAGGCTGAGTCGGCGTCCCTTACTCTAGGTGCTACGTCAAAGACTGTAGGAGCAGCCATGGCTCAGTTGCTGACCGCTGCAGCACAGGTGATGATTTATTTTTATTTCTATATATCTATGATGTTTGTGTTGGTTCAAGTTGTGCTTGTTTAGCGAGGTAGAATTCCTTGGCACAAGACCATAACAGACACTTTACCTTGTTTTGTATGGTGTTTTGATTGCACATGCACAGTATTTCCGGCTTAATGAGGGAGGCGCCTCCATCACACTCAGTCCCAGACTGCCACCCTGATAGGGGTGGTCGGGTGGTGCGAAGTGCTGGGTTTAACTTCCAGTGCCGGGGCGTCCTACTTATTTGAATAGTAGTAGGGCAAGGGCTTACTGTGCTTGCAGTAGGTGCGGGTGGGGGTTGTTTGGACATTTTTTCTCTTGCCTATCATTTCTCTCTTCTTTCTCCCTCTCTTTGGGAGACGGCCCAATGTAGACTGAAATACTGTCTCAAAGGGCCGTTAAACCCAAAACAACCAACTGCCACCCTGATATCACTTATTCCAGCTCAAGGCTCCCTGGATGCACATTTCCTGGTCTGTTGGAAGGCAGAAATCGATCAGATGTGTGAGACATGGCCATCAAACCCAGGACTTGTGCATGAAAGGTGAACTTTCAGTCATGCAGTTTCACATTGTATAAATAGGGTATGAGAATCAGTGCTGATGGGGGGTGGGGGGAGGTTATCATGGTCAAAAACATCTGGAAAAAAACATTTTTTCCAGATTAGGGAAAGTCAGGAATTTTTGTGATTGGTCAGGAAAATTAGGAAAGGACTTGGGAAGTAAGGGGAAAGTCGGGGAATGAAAAAATAAATGGCCATGGTAGTCTTCAGAAAATATGGAAAATACTGGGGTTTCACATAACAGAAAGAATTTGCTGGTGAGGGAGCAAATTCCTTTCCTTTAAGAGTAGCCACCAATTCTCAAAGTAGCATTGTTAGAATAAAGAGTATAATCAGTTTTTGGATCCATACACTGTTTGCCCATTATTTAGACATATAATTGTTTATTCTTCAGGGTAATGATAACTATGTTGGTATAGCAGCAAGGGACACTGCCAATGCATTACGAGTGTTGACGAGTGCCGTGAGGGGTGTTGCAGCCAACTCTAAAGACAGACAGGAACAGAATCTCATTATAGACAGTGCTAGGGAAATCATAGCCAAGTCTAACGAGCTGCTAGAGGTGGCTAGAAATGCCATAGACAATCCTAATGATCCTGAGAATCAGCAGAAACTTCAACAGGTGAGTTAATAATATATGTTTTTGGCTTTGAGACGGGTTAGTTTCCTTGCCAAAACAACACAAAAAATCTAGATCCATCTTACAAGATGGATCTAGATTATTTGGGATTGTTTTGGAAGGGAAAAAAAACATCTTACGGCAGAATTTTTTCAATTGTTTTATTTTTTTTTGAAAGGGGAAAAGGCCCCCATCTTACAGCAGAATAAATACTGTATGCTTTAAGCCATAGTAGCAAAACTACGTTTTTTTAGTGGTACCACAGTAGACCTGCCTCAATTGTCTGTATATCTTATTCAGCTGTTGGCTCCGGCTTTATGTAGTTACAAGAACTTCAAGTGCTAGCTGTCATGTACATATTCAGTCATTGATGCAGAATTTCAGGTGTATAGGTACACTTTCAGGGGAAATAATTCTGACATTTTCATTTTTTCCTCCCTTCTCAAAGGAGCCCAATCTTAAAGGAAAGAATTTGCTCCTATACCTCAAATAATATTTTGTCCATATTTTTGACTCCCTTTACAGGTGGCTAAAGCAGTATCGAATGCCCTAGACAACTGTGTGAACTGTCTACCAGGACAGAGAGATGTGGATATTGCCATCAGACATATTACTGAGACCAGTCAGACATTGACAGCTCAGAAGGTAAGCAACTCCCAGAATTTATACCAGTTAGATTAATGTCTGATTTAGCATGTTTGTACATGAAGAAAGAAGACCCTTAAACAGACTTAAAGAAGACTTTGTTACTCTTTGTTGGTATTTAATATTTTTTGTGGCCACCATTAGATGTTTAAGGCTTGCATTTTGTGTTAGTCACTAAAATTGACTGTGGGCAGCAACATTAATCATGTCAAGTCATATTATATCTCCCAAGTTATTAAATACATGTACTGCCCAGTCTAGAGTTTTGACAGCCTATTGACCCATAAAGCGCCAAAAACACAGACAAAGAAAATTTACATTTGCTAAATTTCAAAAAATGTTTTGTCTAACCTGTATCAGATTGAGAATTTAAAGACTGGAGGGCATATAGTGTTGATCCAGATGAGGCAGCTGACTATGAGCCACCTAATCTGGATCTACACTGTTTGCAAATTCAACTATTTTGTTGCGAATTCAACTATTTTCATTTTGGTGCTGTAAGGGTTACACCTTTAAGTTTATGAATTGAATGTTGACGTTAATCTGCCTGATTTCAGTTTCCATCTACATCACGATCATTTCAAGAGGTTCAGAGCGAGATGAACGACGCTGCCGCTCATCTGAACACGGCTGCCGGTGACATCATTACTAACTCCAGAACAACTACGCAACAGTTATCTCAGTCATCAGAGAACTACAACAGAGCATACCAACATTTTGTAGGTGCAGGATTAACTCTTGCTGGTAGGTTTCAGAGCTCGAGATAAGAGGGAGTATTTGATGATAATTAGGGATAATTTTTGTTAATCCTGCATGAAACCATATGTTGTGACCCCTTATCTGAACCGTCTTGACGAGACAGTTCAGATGAGGGGTCACAACATATGGTTTCGATGAGAAATAAGAAAAATTATCCTTAATTATCATCAAAGACTCCCTCTTATATAAAGCTCTGCAGTTTTTTAGATTTACTAAGGACTGCTCCAGATAAGAAGGAGTGGGCTAACAGATAATTTAGGGATAATTTTCCACATTTCTGCTATAAAAAGATTCTGACCTTCTCATTAGAGCCATTTTCCTGAGGGGTCACAACATACATTTTTGTTTAGAAATAAGATATATGATCTCCAAATTGTCCTCAAAACCTATCATATCTGGAGCTCTGTTCAACTTTCAGGGAAAGCAACTCACCCATTTTTCAAAGGAAAGCAATACCTGTGAATGTGTCTAAAATTGTATAATTGCAAACTTTTGTCCCAGTGAACCTGAATACAATTACAGAATTATGTCCCCCCACCAAAGGTGAGGGGGGACATATTGTTTTCAGTGCGGATCCCGTCGGCGTCTGTGTCTGTGTCGGCATTGGCGTGACAGATTCTTGTATGCGCAATATCTCTTGAACCAATGGATGGTATTTCACCAAACTTGCGTGGATATATTATTGGGACAAGTGTAAGAGCTGATTAGATTTTGGTGACCTTGACCTCATTTTCAAGGTCACAGGAGGACTTAGATGACAATTTCTTGTATGCGCGATATCTCTTGAACCAATGAATGGAATTTCACCAAACTTGCATGGATACATCATTGGGACAAGTGTAAGAGCTGATTAGATTTAGGTGACCTTGACCTCATTTTCAAGGTCACTGGATGACTTAGATGACAATTTCTTGTACCCAATTTCTTGTATGCGCAATATCTCTTGAGCCAATGGATGAAATTTCACCAAACTTGCATGGATATATCATTGGGACAAGTGTAAGAGCTGATTAGATTTTGGTGACCTTGACCTCATTTTCAAGGTCACTGGAGGACTAACATGGCAATTTCTTGTACCCACTACATCTCCTGAACCAATAGATGGAATTCCACAAAACTTGCATGGATACATTATTGGGACAAGTTTTTGAGCTGATTAGTTTTTGGTGACCTTGACCTCATTTTCAAGGTCACTGGAGGACTTGGATGACAATTTCTTGTACCCACTATATCTCCTGAACCAGTGGATGGAATTTCACCAAACTTGCACGGATATATCATTGGGACAAGTGTAAGAACTGATAAGATTTTGTTGACCTTGACCTCATTTTCAATGTCACTGGAGGACTTAGATGACAATTTCTTGTACCCACTACATCTCCTGAACCAATGGATGGAATTGCACAAAACCTGCTTGGATACATTATTGGGACAAGTTTTTGAGGTGATTAGATTTTGGTGACCTTGACCTTATTTTCAAGGTCACTGGAGGACTTGGATGACAATTTCTTGTACCCACTATATCTCCATAACCAGTGGATGGAATTTCACCAAACTTTCCTGGATACATGATTGGGACAAGTTTATGAGCTGTTTAGATTTTGGTGACCTTAACCTTATTTTAAAGGTCATTGGAGGACTAACATGGCAATTTCTTGTACCCACAATATCTCCTGAACCAATGGATGGAATTTCACCAAACTTTCGTGGATACATGATTTGGACAAGTTTTAGAGCTGAACAAAATTTTGGTGACCTTGACTTCATTTTCAAGGTCACAGGAGGATTTAGATATGTGAAAATTTCTCTAAAATTGATGTATCTCTTTAGCCTTTGGCTTGATTTCCACTTTACTTTCATAGATATACCTATGGGACAGTCTCAAGAGTGTACTGTGTTTTGATGACCTTGACCCCATTTTCAAGGTCAAAAGCTATCTTACAAATGTGTATTTTTCTCTCTTAAAAATGAGATTTCTTGAACCAATGGATGGATATTTATCAGACTTGCATGAATGTATCGTTGTGACAGATTTAAGATATGTTTAGTAGTTGGTGACCTTGACCCATTTTTGAAGCACATAGTCTTCTATGTAGGATATCTTTAGAACCAGCGGATGAATTTTGTCCAAACTTGCATAGATATTTTATTTGTACAGGCTTTTTATTCATTAGAGGGGATGGGAAATGGGCTGGTGGGGGGACATCAGTTTTTCTCTGAAAAACATTTCTAGTTCTTTCTTACTTCCTTCACTATTCAAATTTGGATAATACCCATAAACTCATGCGCTTAATACAAGAGACATAAGAGATCTTGTTTACCTGTTGCCAGAATGTTTAAAAGGTCAACCCTTAATGCGCCAAAAAGCAGACGACAAAATTTACGTCTGCAGAAATTTCAAAAAATGTTTTGTCCAAGCTTTATCATATTGAGAATTCAAAGACTATTGGGCAAACAGCGCAGATCCAGATGAGGTTATGAGCCACCTCATCTGGATCTACACTGTTTGCAAATTCAACAATTTTTCATTTTTGGTGCTTGAAGGGTCAATACAATAATAATGTTATTACAGGAATCTCAAAAGACACTGAAACACAGAACCAGATAGTTGGTGGTCTCAAGAGTGTGTCCATGGTCTCTAGTAAACTGCTGCTGGCGGCCAAGTCAGTCTCCGTAGATCCTAACGCTCCTAATGCCAAGAACCTGTTGGCTCAGGCTGCTAGGTATGTTCCTGTACACTGAATACAGCTACATGTATGTCTCCTTTAAATCTATGCAAAATGGAGTTGGAAAGGCATTTCATTCTAAACAATGGACTTTACAAAAGCAGTCTGTTATTACCAAAATTGAATATGCATAGCTGAAGGTAGAGGTTGGCTGGGTGTGGGATAGCATGATGTGGGCTTCAGATGAGGGATGGGAGGCAGGGGACATCTGTTTTAGTTTCGAAAACATTTCTAGTTTTGTTTTTGGTCAGGCAAAATGGAAAGGACTTATAAAATCAGGAAATTTAAAAGTTTACGGCAATGGTAGTCTTCAGAAAATATGCTCATCTGCTTAAGCAGAAAGGATATACTTACATGAAATGTAATCCTTGCAAAAAGTGTCTGTTCTTTAAGGACAACGTTTGCTTCCCCTGAACAACGTTTGCTTCCCCTGGGAGCAAATTCTTCCCTGTAAGAGTAATCCCCAAATTTCAATTGATACATCTAACAGTCAAAGTAAGGGTTCACATGTAATGAATTTTTGGACTCGTATGTGGAAATGACAGTTTGAAAACATCAGAGAAAATTTGCGGAAAAGTCTGGGAATTTTGAAGTAACCAAATAAATATGTGTATATTACAGAGCAGTGACAGAGAGTATTAACCAGCTGATCAACATCTGTACGGTCTCAGCTCCAGGACAGAAAGAATGTGATAATGCTCTCAGACAGATTGAGGTGAGTAAAGTTCAGGGCCCAGTAGCTCAAAATCAATGAAGCGTTTTTTTAAGGAGATGTTGACTATCACATGTCAAGCAAATACATATTCAGATTAACACACATTCAGTTAACTTGGATTTTGCTTTCACACACTAAATGGCCATAATATGCATCAAATAGGTAAATTTTTGTCTCCCCTTTGACTGGCAGAAAGGATACACAGGTATTACTCTTCCATCATTGGTCGCGCAATTTTTTGTCAAGTTTTCTGGTTTATGACAATGTGCTGATAGGCAACACCCAACCATCTGTGGACTTCTTGTAGAAAGTTATTATCCACATAGATTAATCACACCTTGAAAAATTGAAAGGCAGTAAATTGAAAAGGCAAAAAGTAGAAATTTTACCATTTTCCTCGAGTTTATGGCCAGTTTTAATTTCCCCTCCCCTCCCCCCCCCCCCCCCCCCCAAAAAAAAAAAAAAACATGATTAAAAACTACCAGGAAGTATTTAAACCACAATATTATTTCTTTACCAAATCATAGTAAAATATTGTTCCTGATATAACTTCCAGTTTTGACGTTAACATAAGAATGGCAACTTTCTAGCAAATGTCTTGATCGGAAAGAATTTGCTCTTAAACAGAAAACAAATGCTTTCTTTGAAGGGTACTCTTCTATGAGAAGGGAGGTAAATGTTTCCTTTGAAGAGTGATCTCCCTTTGGGTGTGTCCAAAGAGCTTTTCTTTATAAAGTAACAACTGGGGTTTTTCCGCCATAGTTACTAAGGGGGAAAACTTTGGTGAAATCCAGTTCGCTTATCTAGAGGACAAGGCCCTTCCAAAATGTGGTCAACTCTTAAAGGAAAGGATCTGATCCTAGAGGAGCAAATTCTTTCCTTTATGAGTTAATCCCATTGAGAAGGGGGGGGGGGGGGGGGGGAGGGCAAAAATGAAAATGGCAGAGTTGTTCCTCCTGAAAGTGTACCCATTCATCTTGTAAATATGAAGATATCAGTTGTTCAGTATTAGAGTTACTCCGTTATATTCCAGATGATGAGAAGTTGGTTAGACAATCCTAATGAACCTGTCAGTGATATGCCATACTTTGAGTGCCTTGATGTTGTCATTGAGAAATCTAAGGTGAGTCAAAATTACCCCACCCACCACCTCTCATTGTGTGGCTCAGCTGTAGAAATAGATAAAGCAATTACTTGACAAATGAGCCACGACGTGACAAAACCAACAATGTGGTTGTGCGCCCAGTGCAGACTCAGATCAGCCTGGGCATCCGCCCAGTCTGATCAGAGTCTTCGCTGTCCGCATGGAGATAGCTTAGACCCTTAGCTACCATTTGAGCACTTAACAAAGAGTCTTATCAAACTGAGCAGATGCACAGGCTGATCTGAGTCTGCGCTGTGCGCACAACCACATTGTTGGTTTTGTCGTGTCGCGGCTCAAATGTTGTTAGATTTTCTGATTTAGCTCTGATTAGGGTTAATTCTGTGCAACTACAGCCAAACTTAATAGGGACACTTTTAGGATCTTGAAAATTAATTGCAGTTATAGACAGTTCCAGTTGACTCAGTGCCCCAAATGGGAAGGGGTAACGGATAATTTAGGGATAACTCTCTCCTTATTTAACTATACAAACATATGTTTAGACTCTTCATTAGAACTGTCTCACAGAACTTCAGAAATGGTTCTAATGATGAGTCACAATGTATGTTTTTGTTGAGAAGTGAGAAATTTGTATGTTTTCATTGAAAATGCTCAATTATCCAGGAAACCCCATCTTGTCTGGAGCTCTAAAATTTCTCTTAACCCTAAAAGCGCCAAAAAGCAGACGACAAAATTCACGTCTGCAAAAATTAATAAAAAATTAGTTTGTCCAAGCCATATCATACTGAGAATTCAAAGACTAGAGTGCAAACAGTGTAGATCTAGATGAGGCGGCTCATTATGAGCCGCCTCATCTAGATCTACACTGTTTGCCCGTTCAACAATTTTAATTTTTGGCGCTTTTTTAAGGGTTAATTAACCTTCACAGACTAGAAAAATTAGTCGCAGTTGTCCATGGTACGAGAAATGAGTCATTTGAGTTCCAGTCATAGAGGAATCATTGTACAGTCAAACCTGTCTTAAGGGGTCACCCCAGGGGGCCCACAAAAACTGGCTGCTTAAGACAGGTGACCCCTTAATACAGGTTCATTTGCACTGTATTTTGGTTGAAGGGACCCCAAAAAAGTGGCTGCTAAAGACAGGTGACCCCTCAATACAGTGATCTTCAGACAGGTTCGACTGTACTTGACAAGTTTATAAATTGTGTTGAAGTTCCAGAGCTCCAGATAAGGGGTATTATGAGGGATAATTTAGGGATAATTTTCCATATTTCTTCACAGAAACTATGTTGTGACTCCTCATTAGAACCATCTCAGCGAAAGGGTCACAACATGAGTTTTCATTGAGAAATAAGAACAATTATCTCAAAACCCCATCTTATCCGGAGCTATATTGTCAACAAATGTCATGAAAAGTTTGTTGTGTTTTTCCTGATCATGTTGAGTACCGTAATGTGCGTATATATTGGGACACCCAAAATAATAAATTTTCCATTTGTCCCAAATGGAAAATTTATTATTTTGGGTGTCCCAATTCTTAAGCCCATTAGGGGTACTGTATTTATTTTCCTATAAGACGTGGTTTTCCTCCTGCCCAAAAACAGTCCCAAAAATAAAAATTTGTGTTTACAAGATGGATCTATAATTTTGGGATTGTTTTTGATGTGGAAATCCTCCCTTTCTCTGTCCTATAAACATGTAAATACCAGAATAAAATCATCTGCTGGCTTTGTTGTTATTCATCCATTAAGGTGATGGTTTCCTCATAAATTGTATCATATTATAGGTTTGTCTTTTTGTCTTCTTTAATGCTTGCTCAACAGAGCTCGTCGGATAATTTTTCAAAGGTAAGGAAAAGACATTGGTTTTGACTCCTGATTAGGGGAATGAACCCTCTCTCAGGGGAAGCAACTCTGCCATTTTCATTTTTGCCTGCCTTTGCAATTGGTTTCAACTCTTAAAGGAAAGAATTTGCTTCAATAGAAGCAAATTCTTTTCTATAAGAGTAGATCGAATTTCGAAGGACTTTGTCATTCAGAGAAGCAATTAGGAGGTCACAAAAGTTATTTCCCTTCGAAAATACAACAGAAAAATGGCGGTGTACTCATACTCATTGACATGTCAAATAACATAGCTGGGTATCATTTCCTATTTTAAGCAGCTTAATTCCAATTTCATAATTCAAAAAATGAAAAAAAAAGGAGATGGAAAGAAAAAAAAAAGTGATGGGATTTTGAGCATATCTGAAGCTCAAGAGCTTGATTACCTCAGAAGTTGCATGGCTTCTCTATGATACGAACTGCAATGGCAAGGAAAGGTACTTAAGGCTTATGCAAACATCAAAGGTGCAAATCAGCCTGCACATGTGTGCAGTCTGATCAGTACCTTTGCTGTTTACACATACATGTACACCATCTGTGGACCCTGAGGAATGTACAGACCCAAAACAAAAGTTCTAGCTAGGATTAAGTATTCATAGACTGGTTTGAATCTTTGCTCTTCACACAAACATTAAGCCACATTTTTGTGTGACACATCTTGTATGCATTCATTTTATGCAAATTCTGATTCTGTTTCTGATCCTAATGCTTTTCTGCTTGGATAAATGACGTCTAATTGGATGAAGTGAAAAATTTGCAACATTTCTTCTTGTATATGCTGGGATATACTGTCAGACTCCCAATACATTACAAAATTTCATTTCTCATTGGCTGTCAGCTGCATTTTTATACCCCGCTACACGTTAGTGACGGGGTATTATGTTTTCACGTTGGCCGTCCGTGTGTCCGTCCGTCCGTAGTACGTACGTCCATCTGTCCGTCCGTCCGCACTTCTTTTCCGTTCGATAACTTAAGTATTTATCAACGGATTTCCTTCAGATTTTGCATATGCATTTGTACCAAGAATGTCTCGCTTGGGATTGTTAATGGGCAAATTTCGATAATTTCTGACAAAGTTATGGCACTTGTCAATTTACAAAAAATGGTTTCTAGCCTCTAGTTCCTTAACTACTAGGAGTATCATGATGAAACTTCACAAACATGATTAAAGTAACAAAAGCTTTGTATGAGGACAGAAATTTTATCATTAGGGGTTATCTGCCCCTGCCCTTGGGCTATATACATGTATAAAATCATGAAAATTCGTTTCCGATTGATAACTTAAGTATTTATCAAGGGATTTCCTTCAGATTTTGCGTATGCATTTGTAACAAGAATGTCTTGTTGGGATTATTAATGGGCAAATTTCGATAATTTCTGACAGAGTTATGGCACTTGTCAATTTACAAAAAATTTTGTAGCCTCTAGTTCCTTAACTACAAGGAGTATCATGATGAAACTTCACAAACATGTTTAAAGTAACAAAAGCTTTGTATGAGGACAGAAATTTTATCATTAGGGGTTATCTGCCCCTGCCTTTGGGCTACATACATGTATAAAATCATGAAAAATTCCATATAAAATCAGAGTTTGAAGCAACTTTTCTGAAACTTACAGCAAATGATCAGAGTGATGAAAGCCTCCAGTGATGCTCAAATTTACCCCATGGGAGTTATCTCCCCCTGCCCCCGGGCTATATACATGCATAAAATGATGATAAAATCTATATAATATATTGATGTGAAACAGATTTTCAGAAATTTACATCTGATGATAGAAGTAATACAAGCTGATGATGATAAAAATTTGATCCTTTATGGTTTATTTGCCCCTGCCATGTGGTCACCAGTTTAAAATTACTAAAATTGTATTTGAGTAGAGTGGTAAGTGATTTATCGGAAGCTTATTGTAAGTGATCAGAGTAATGAAGTGTCCTGTCATAACAGAGACTTTTCTCTGTGTTCAGTGGGGTTAGGCTGCTCCCGCCCTGGAGTCGTACAGAGAACAAATAAATCTGGAAAAACCGGTGTGTGAAAAGGGCTTGCAGTGGCGGGGTATCACACAGTCGTTTGCGATGCTTTTATTTGCTGCTGAAAGTGCTTACCTTGGGTACTAAGTACTGCACTTCAAATTGTGAAAAAATAGATAAGAGTGGGTATAACTATAATTTTAGGAGATAAATCATCAGTTGTATGGTCCCAAATTGCAGTTTACAGCTCCACTGACACTTTACCATGAAACAAAATCACAACCATAAAACACTAATGATTTACCTCCACAAATGACAGTGGAGGGAAATTGTTGTTTTTGGGGTGGTAAAATGCATTTTACGGCGCATTTTAGAACAAATTTGCAGCCACCAAACTGACAATTTATATCTCGTAACTGCCTATTTTGAGTTAGAGTTTTCCCCTTATTATATTTCAGTCTCTTGGAGGTTCAATGACTGGTATGACTAACCATGCAAAGAAAGGAGAGGTGGAAGAATTTTGTAGCTCCGTTCAGAGTTTCTCATCAGCCGTCTGTGGTCTCACTGAAGCTTCAGTGCAGGTACAATAATTTCTTTATTTAAGAAATAAAACTTAACTTACAGTGTTCATTGGTTGATGAAGCTGTTAGTATTGGAAGGAGCTAAAATTTCATAAAGTGTGCAACGCTTCAAGAATTATGGCGATGATCACTAGCTTCATCACTTGACATTGAAAATTAAAATTTCAGTTCATATATTTATACTTTATCTTAAGCGGTATATGCCTCATATTGCAAGTAGTAAATAAAAAATTACACATAAAGTAGTACCATAAAGTTTTAATGCCCATGCTTTGTCTGCATATCAAACAACTAAGTATAGCTGAACTGCATTTGAACCTATGAAGTTCATAATCAAAAGGCACTAAACACCCAGGCAACTATGCTCTATCAGTTAAAGATATTTCAAGATTTGCTGCACCAGACACGTTTGTTTAAGGAAGACAGCGATAACATAACTAATATGCTATGCTTTAGGTCCTTTGTCCGACAAAGAATAATCAAAAATGCAGATAGCTGATTGATTTATCAGAAATGCAGTTCGCCAGTTTAGCAACAACATGTATTCTTAATTACTGTTTCAGTAAAGTGTCTATGCACAAACCCTCAATGTGCTACATGACACATATTTGGTGCCGTGACCAGGATAGGCATTCCTGTAGTGAAACATCTTCAGAGTGATACCCTAAAAATTCTAAATATTGTGACAGAAAGGTCCAGGCAAACAGTGCAGACCCAGATCAGACTGCTCCTAAAGGAGCAGTTTGTTCAGGGTCTACACTGTTTGCCATTCCATTGGCATCTTTTAGACACTTTAGTGCATTCAAAACCAAACTGTTCAATTTCAGGACAATTATGGTAGCTGTTTTAGGTGTCCTGATTTTTCTAAGGTATGTGACAATATTAATGCTGTTATTTTAGGCTGCATATCTGGTGGGTATTGCTGACCCAGCCTCAGAACCTGGTCGCCCAGGCCTTGTTGATCAGTCACAGTTCAGTCGAGCTAACCAGGCTATACAGATGGCATGTCAGAACTTGACCAACCCAGCCAGCTCTCAACAACAGGTAAGAACAACCAGATTACTGCTTATTTTTTGTTTATATGAAATAGGAAAAACAAACACTCAGATCATTAATACATGTATGTTGCAGTTCTACAGTCTGAAAAGTAAAGAATGTCAGTTTTATTAACTTCTTACTCCCAATCATGCCCTGTAGTTTATCAGTTTAGTATGCCCACAACTTCAAAGTATTGTGGGGGCATGTTGGCTTGGGCTTAGTTGTTGGTTTAGAGGTGTAAACTCAAGAACTGTTACTGATGGAGCCTTGATACATGTATTTCATGGATGGATGAATATAAAAAATTAGCAGACACACAATTTTTCTCCTTTCGGTCAGGCTTGTACTTACAGAGTTGCTTTTGTTTTTGTTTTTTCTCAAAAACTTAAATGAAAGTCTATGAAAATCTTGGAACAGTCATGGGAGTCAGGACACTGATGTTAGACATAATCTTAGAGACTAAGGTATAGATCAAAAAGATAAACTGTAAAACTGTTCCTTACTAACTTTTAAAAATATTAAGAACATATAGAAAAAGCATCAGACTAGGAACAATATAGGAATATTTAAAGATTTTCTTGTTGTGTGCTGTCATTCTTGCATTCAAAGTAGGTCTGGCTACAGGGAAAAGATATCCTTCTAAGGAATAGCAGTTTTATTTAGCTTAGAAATGCTAGTATTTCCTCTCTAGGAATGTTATGCATGCAATTTTTGAAGTTATTCAGCTATTACCTGACAACTTCCCTTTCCTGTACTTACCATTCCCTCATTCCCTTTAATAACCTGTCCTTTTTAGGTTAGGCATTAGGTTTGGGGCATAGTGTTTTACAACACATTTTGTTGTCAGATAGCATGAGGAAGAAATCCCTGCTTCACTTGCAGAAGGCTCTCTTAAAACTTTCTACTGTGGGGTCAACCTCTGCATGAATAGTTTGCTTTATTTCTTGTCGTAGTCTCTCTCTTTTTAAACATTTAAGTGTCGTGGGCAACCATGCAGTGAGATAAATGTATGTTGATTACTGTTTACAAAGCAATTGCAAATTTCAATGAAATTTTTGCCCATTGAAATAGGTAGCAAGATATGACTGTTGTGTATAAGTAATTTCACAGCAAGGCCAGTCCACCTAAGAGCAATCATTTACATGGTCCATGCCAGTCTGGTTATTAGACTGGAATAGGTTGCTCCCAAGATAAAAGATGGCACCAACCTTACCATGAGAGTGATCAGACCTATCTAAATATATTTCTGAATATATGATGATGCTGTATTTTAAACAGTACTGCCAACAACAATGGGAAACAGATAAGAGGGGGTATTGAGGATAATTCAATAATAATTTTTCATATTTCTCAACAAAAACATATGTTGTGACCCATCATTAGAACCGTCTCAACGAGACGGTTCTAATGATGGGTCACAAAATATGTTTATATGGAGAAATACCCATAATTATCCCTAAATTATCCCTGTTGCCCCTTCTTATCTGGAGCACTGATTGGAAAGAAATAGAAATGAAGATAGCCATGTAATTTCCTTTTCATGTATCAGTATTTGTAATTAAACTATTAAAGAAGAAAAGTCTTTGAGAAAAAAAATAAAAGCATGAAAAAACAGTAGACAAAGCAGATGGTATAGTTTCTAGATGCATCCTCAGTTTTGAGATTCATGGGCACATTGCTATTTGGAAAGTTAGAAGCTGGAACCGGTAGACTGATAGTTAAACTCATTTCAATAGACCAGCTCATGCAAATGCCCATGAACAGTCATCAGCATTAAAGGCTTCCTATGGCATGCCTATAGCTACAATGCGTAAGTCCAAAAAGTGCCATAATTCTACTAAATATTTATTGAATTACACCAAATGTTAACTAGGCTAATAGTTGAACTCATTTAAACAGATCAGCTCATGCAAATGCCCTGATCCATTAGTTTGTTGACTTTCTCTCATTTGTTTGCCCTTCTTTAGTAAATTTTAAGTTTTATCTTAGTATTATGCAACTGGGACTCTGCGTACTGTGGTAAGGTTAAAGTTCAATGTTGAAATAGTTTTACTTTTTCTGTTCTGACTTTTTTGTGTTGATATATGGTCACTTGCATTTCAAAAATATACTCCAGTTCACATATATTGCATGTACATGTATTACCGATAAGAAAAAAAATCAGGGAAAACTCTTGTACTGCTGATTTTGTACAAAACTAATTTACTTGAAAAAAAAAAAGGCACAAAAATTAAATTGGCATGATTAAAACCAACATTATGTTCAGAGCAATTTTTATGCGCGTTGTGATATTGTGAGTTGTATAATTGTCTGTGACAGAGATTTAAAAGCTGGGAGGTCTTCCTCAACTAGTTAGTTGTGTACGCTTCAGTGTTTCAAAAGTGTTTTATAACATGATATCAAGTGATTTGTGTGTGAATTGTTTGAGAAACTTCATAGCATACCATATGTATTCAATATATGATGGAAGGGTTTTTTGTCTCGCCTGCGAAGCAGAGGCGAGACATATGTATTGCTTTTCCGGTGTCGGCGGCGGCGGCGTCGGCGTAAACTTTTGTCGAGTTTTTGCGTTTAGGTCATTTTCTCAGAAACTATAAGGGCTAGAGCCATGAAACTTGGGTCATGCATACATCTGGAAGAGTACAGTTGAAAGCCATCATCAATATTGAGTCTTGACCTAGATTTTACGGTTGACTGACTTCACAATTTCTTGTCGAGTTTTTGCGTTTAGGTCATTTTCTCAGAAACTATAAGGGCTAGAGCCATGAAACTTGGGTCATGCATACATCTGGAAGAGTTCATCTAAAAGCCATCATCAATATTGAGTCTTGACCTAGATTTTACGGTTGACTGACTTCGCAATTTTTTGTCGAGTTTTTGCGTTTAGGTCATTTTCTCAGAAATTATAAGGGTTAGAACCATGAAACTTGGGTCATGCATACATCTGGAAGAGTACAGCTGGAAGCCATCATCAATGTTGAGTCTTGACCTAGATTTTACGGTTGACTGACTTTGCAATTTTTTGTCAAGTTTTCACGTTTAGGTCATTATCTCAGAAATTATAAGGGCTAGAGCCATGAAACTTGGGCCATGCATACATCTGGAAGAGTACAGCTAAAAGCCATCATCAATATTGAGTCTTGACCTACATTTTACGGTTGACTGACTTTGCAATTTTTTGTAGAGTTTTCGGGTTTAGGTCATTTTCTCAGAAACTATTAGGGCTAGAGCCATGAAACTTGGTTCATGCTTACATCTGGAAGAGTAAATCTCATAACCATCATCTGTATTGAGTCTTGACCTACATTTTATGGTTGGCTGACTTTGCAATTTTTTGTCAAGTTTTCGCGTTTAGGTCTGTCTCTCAGAAATTATAAGAGCTAAAGCCATGAAACTTGGTTCATGCATACAGCTGGAAGAGAAGAACTCGAAGTCATCATCTGTATTGAGTCTTGACCTACATTTTGCGGTTGACTGACTTTGCAATTTTTTGTCAAGTTTTCGCATTTAGGTTTGTTACTCAGAAACTATAAACGCTAGAGCCATGAATCTAGGGTCATGCATACATCTTTGCTGAGTGACAAAGTGCCAGCAGGCGAGACGCCGCATTCCGCGGAATTCTTGTCTTCCAAAACAATTCAAAAAATCTAGATCTGTCTCACAAGACAGAATCAAGATACATGTACCGTAATCAACCTTATTAGAGCCCTGTGCGCTTAACTTTTTCAAAATGGCGGCAAATACTTGTAGTAAACTTTCTTTCATGTAAGCGCACATTTTAACAGGTTATTATTTAGTGAAGGGAACGAATTTAAAGGTAAAGCATCAGATAAGCAGCTTTTCTCTGATGCTTAACCTTTAAATTCATATGGATATACATGTAGAAGGATAGAGAAGATTTAGAAGTAAAAACTTAAGTATTCTATTGCATTTTCCGCTCTTGTAAATGAGAAAGCAAAGGGATAAACCAGTAAAAATATGTGCATTAATAGTCCTATGTCTCACAAATTGCCACGGCGTGCGCTTATAGAGGTATGTGCGCTAATTAGGTAGAATACGGTATTTAGGATTATTTGAAAGGAAAAAAAACTGTCTTATAGCATTTTTAATATGACTCATTTTGGAGAAGGAAATTACCCCCATCCTATAGCTGAGTAAATACGGTACCTTTCTTGGTATGCAGAGCCTACCTTTGCAGCTATGGTGACATCATAATGTAATCACTGTTTTGTCATTTCTAAAAGTCGTCGTGGCTTCGTCTACCAAAAAGTTTACATCAGTGAAATGTCATCTATAGCTTTAAGGTGTGCTATGTATACTTGTATGGATATGCCTTGCATATCATTAACCATTACCGATAAAGGGCCAAAACCAAATACAGCTGAATTTGCAAAGAGCATAGATCCAGATGTGATGGCTCATAATGAGCCATCTCATCTGGATCTACATTATTTGCCCGCTGGTCTTTGAATTCTCAGTATGATAAAGCTTGGACAAAACATTATTCAAAATTTGCGGACATAAATTTTGTCTGAGCCGGCTGCTTTTTGGGTCCTTTATAGGTTTAGTAAAATTCTCATAATCTGAAGGAAAAATTTTTTTCAGACAAATGGTTTCCCATTCACCTTTAGAATGAATCCAATATTTAGGGGATAACTGTATTCAAAATTGTCATTTGGGGAGGTAAATCGTCTGTTTTATGGGTGCAAATTTCATTTTACGGCAACGCACCAGCGGAGCCGTAAAACAGAATTCGCAACCATAAAACCGACGATTTACCTCCCCAAATGACAATTTTCAATATAGTTATCCCCATTCTAATGCGCATTTTCACATTTTCACCTTTCAAAGTGTACTTCTTTGCACTCATTGCAAGCGCTTTTAGCAGCGTAAAACCAAACGTCAGCCAATGAGAAGCGACGTTACTTAATGACGTTGGGTTTGTGACAGTATATCGCAGAATATACTGTCGCAAATTTTTGACGTTACCCAATCAGACGGCGCGTTATATTTGTAAGTGCAATAGAATTATTTGTTACTGTATGTATAGTTGTATTTTCAGCAGTTTCAATATTTCTTTTATGCATGCTTTATTTGTTGACTGCTGGTCTTCAGTTTGTACCATGTGTATTTGGTAATAAGACAGGGATTTTTCCCTCAAAAACAACCCTTAAACCCTCAAATCTAGATCCATCTTACAAGACAGGGCCAGGTTGTTCAAAGCTTCGTTAGCCTAACAAAGTCATTAGTCCAGAATTCATTAAGTCTTACAGCACTCACAACATCAATTGCGGTAAGATTTTATGCCAAAAAATTGTGAGAACCTTTTGCAATGCAAAAGCTCCTCACATTTTTTTTTGGCAAATAATGACAGTATTTTTACAAACAGAATGTTTGAAAATTTAACGTCTCGTTAACTAATAATGTCATTATTTTTGAACAGCTGGGCCCAGATCTAGAGCATTTGGGCTGATTTGGAGTGGGGAAATCTGAGTCATAGCAGAATTACACAAGACTAATCAGAAATTAGGGGTTATTACACTGAAAAAAAAACTAGTCTTATTGCCAAAGTAAATTGTTACGAAATATGCAAACATTTTACTTTATGTTAGATGCAAATGAAAATGACTGATACTTCAATTTCAGATGTGGCCAGTGGGTTATTTTTTCTCTATTTTAAAAATCATTAACAGTATTTAGAGTCAGACAGATAGTGCTGCTATATTCTAGATGGCTTTTATTTTAAACCATCATGGCTGCAACAGAACCTCACAAGAAATAGATACACAGAGGTTTTCAGATGATTGTGCCATACAAAAATTTCCTGTTGCGCATAGTATCTAAAAGATTGAGTTCCCCTGATTTTCTAAACTATTTGCCTTAAATGAAAAAATAAAAAACAAAAACAAAAAACTGTTGCTTCTTGCACTTTGAAGTGTTCAACACTTTACACAGATTTAAACATGGTCAGTTGTAAGGCAATTCTAGGTAGACATATCACTTGGGTCCACACTCATGATATGAACTGCTTTACTGATATGAACTGCTTTACAACTGACCTCAAAACAGTAAATTATTGCTCAACAATTCACTGCTAGAGCTGATCTATTTCTTAATTGAAAAAAAAATAATAATAAAAGCAGCAAAATCTTCTTGTAATGAATTTTAGCTGACTGGCACACTAAGATTTTTGCCTTTTGCCACTTTTGCTTCAGACATTTCTAGTGTTTGGTTATAGTTTAGTTCTGCCTGAGAAACATATACTACAATGGGTAATTTCCTGTGTGAAATTTCCATAACATTTTCCACCCCCACAAGCATACACTGTTGACATCATGCCCATCTCAAGTGTAGAGTGATTAGAATCACAGAAAATGGGAAAACCTCCAAATTCTTGTGAATGGAGTAACAACCATCATTTTTTGTCTAAACATGCCAACTGTGAATTTGTTGGATAAAGCTTTGAAGTGATTTCCTGCTAGTGCCGCAGTTTCACAGACTAGACTGTCAGCATAAAAATAGCTCATTTCTTCATGGTCTGACCTAGCCCATTCAGCCTTTACCAGATACTTAATTATCTTACTGTGTTGTTTATCAGGGTAACACAAAGGTAATAATCACGTATATTACATGTTGGTGTGTTCTCCCATACACAGTGTTTTTATCAAGAGTGTTTTAATATCAGAGCACAAAATAAAGGTGGACTGTGATGATAATTCAAAGATTATTTCTTTTATTTCTCCAAAAATGCACCTGTTTTATTTCTCCAGAAATATATACTGTATTTTATGATTTGTTATTTCTCTAGAAATACATACTGTATTTTACGGTCTGTTATTTCTCCAGAAACACATAGTGTATTTTACGGTCTAGTATTTCTCCAGAAACACAGTGTATTTTACAGTCTATTATTTCGTCAGAAAAACAGTGTTTTTTACGGTCTAGTATTTCTACAGAAATACATACTGTATGTTACTGTCTATGATTTCTTCAGAAATACATAGTGTATTTTACAGTCTATTATTTCTCCAATAATAGATAGTGTTTTTTACGGTCTAGTATTTCTGCAGAGATACATAGCGTATTTGACAGTCTTGTATTTCTCCTGAGAAATAAGAAACTTAATCTTGAAATTATTATCCAAACCGTTCTTTATTAGCAGTTTCATATAATAATAATCACGTATAATAATTTATTATGCTGACAAAATCATACCTTTCCTCACAACTATTTGCCTCAGAAATTAATCGCTTTGCTTAAAAGCAGTTGGAGACTGATCAGAGTTTGCTGTGTGTGCACAAGCAACAATGTGCATTTGTTCATGAGATGGTTCATTGGTTGGATGGTTGGTTGTTTCAGGCTTAACGGCCCTTTCAGACAGTACTTCAGCCTGTATTGAGCCAAATCCCATAGAAAGGGAGATAGAATAGAGGGAGATAGGATCGACAACAGAAAACTATCCAAATAGCCGCATCTACTGCATTTAGCTAATATATGTAGGATGCCCGAATGCCCAAAGTTTCATGGCATCTTTGCCCGAACCTACCACCCTTGTATTATTAAGAAAAAGATACAAGAAAGCAATTGACTGAAAGGAGGGAATGATCGAAAACATAATAAAAGTGTTTGTCTCATTTTGAGCTGTGGTCATCAACACATGGTGTTTTTTGGTGTGTGGGGAAGTCAGGAAAAAGCTGAGCTAGGATAATTTGTGGTTTTGTTGGTAATTCTCAGATAAGTTTTGTTCTTAGAACTGCCTTGCCAACTTGTTCTTATGAGACTATATGAGCCACGACACAAGAAAACCAACAAAGTGGTTGTGTGCCTAGCACAGGCACTGATCAGCCTGGGCATCCACCCAGTCTGATCATAGTCTTTGCTGTCCGCATGAAGGTAGCTTAGTCCTTTAGCTACCCTTTAAGAGCTTAGTGAAGAGGCTGATCAGATTGGGTGGATGCCCAGGCTGATCTGTGCCTGCGCTGGGCGAACAGCCACTGTGTTGGTTTTCTAATGTCGCAGCTCAACTATGAGAATTACCATCTAAACCCCAATTTATCTGGAGTTTTGAAGAATGAGCAGTGTGGGCAGAGAAGCTGTACTAACAATCATTTCTGTATTATTCTACCTCTTTCAGCTCATAGCTTACATTAAAAGAAAATTATATACATGTATATAGTGTAACATATTGTAAACCTAAAAGCAACAGCAAGGTCATGCAGATCTTATTTGCACGTGGTACAGTTGTGTACACAAAGTTGACCTGATATTTAGATCAGCTTCTGAAAGGAGGATGAAGATATAATTTATAAATTGGCACACATAAAATTGTTTCTAGGGCTTAAACTTTAACCTAGCTTTTGTATCTTAATTAACTATTTAATAGCTATATTTTATATTGGCCTTTACAGAAATATGTAAATACTATTTAAATATATTATCGAGTCTTTATAAAATATAATCAAGCCACTTGTTCTATCTAAAACTGCACTGTGTGCATTCGCCACAGACACAGTCATTATCCTACATATAAACAGGTTGGTTGTGACTGTGGCAGTGTGCCAAAATATTGCTGCGGAATCAAAACAGTGCAGATCTTGATCATACTGGTGCAAAAGGAGCTGTTTGATCTAGCTCTGCACCGTTCAGTCAGGCATTGAAGGATACAAGTTCGTTACGATAATACTTTACATGTTATATCCCATAGTAATCCAACCATAGTAATCCTCCTCCTGTGTTATAATCATGGTCAGCCTATCAGTAATACTGTATCTTAAACTTGTGGTAGATAATAATACTGTATGAAGGGTAATCAACAGTTGTAAAAGACTGGAAAATACTGTCTGTTAAGAGGGGAAAAAATGCTAAGCATGACATTGTATACCAAAAATGAAAATTGTCACAGATAATTTCAGCAGTTTTAAAATAATTAGAAAAGAGTTACAAAGCAAAATTCAAAGCATGGATACCAGAACATGCAGTCCACATTGAATTGTTTGCATGTTCAACCGTGGCATGATGTACTTTTCATCATGTTGAGATCATGTAAATTTTAGGATATACATGTATACATTGTTTCAGTACGAGGGTAATTTTGTAATGTAAAAATTCTAGATATTGGGACAGATAGGTCTGAACAAACAGTGCAGACCCAGATCAGACTGCTCCTCAAGGAGCAGTCTGATCTGGGTGTTCACTGTTTGCCATTCCATCTGAATCTTTTAGATGCATTATTGCTTTGAAAAACCAACATGTTCAAATTTCAGGAAAAGTATGTAATTATTATAGGTGTCCCAATATTTAAGATTTTTACAGTAAAATATAATTATGACGATTGAGATTTTGAAATTTTTTGTGATAATATTTTCCTTCTTCATGCAGGTGCTATCAGCAGCTACTGTCGTGGCCAAACACACATCTGCCCTGTGTAATGCCTGTCGGCTAGCTTCGTCCAAAACAGACAACCCGGTGGCTAAGAGACACTTTGTACAGAGTGCTAAAGATGTGGCTAACAGCACAGCTAATCTAGTCAAAGCTATAAAGGTAAATTTACAACTTTGCTAATTCAAACAAAGCTGTCAAGGCAAAATTACAGCACTGCTAACTAGCTTTGGACCAGTTGAGCAGTTTAGTGCTGTTAATTTAGATCATACCATGAAGGTAAACTTACAGCATAGCTTATCTAGACAAAGCTTTCAAGGTAAATTTACAGTTCTGTTAATCTAGACAAAATTGTGAAGGTAAAATTACAGCATGACTTATCTAGACAAAGATATCAAGGTAAATTTACAGCTTTGTTAATTCAGACAAAACCATGAAGGTAAAAATACAGCATGGCTTATCTAGACAAAGCTATCAAGGTAAAATTGTCGCACTGTTTTTCTAGACAAAACTATGAGGTAAAATTACAGCATGGCTTATCTAGACAAAGCTTCAAGGTAAAATTACAGCATTATTAATCTAGACAAAACCATGAAGGTAAAATTACAGCATGGCTTATCTAGAGAAAGCTATCAAGGAAAAATTATAGCACTGTTATTCTAGACAAACCATGAAGGTAAAATTACAGCATGGCTTATCTAGACAAAGCTATCAAGGTAAAATTGTAGCACTGTTTTTCTAGACAAAACTATGAGGTAAAATTACAGCATGGCTTATCTAGACAAAGCTTCAAGGTAAAATTACAGCACTATTAATCTAGACAAAACCATGAAGGTAAAATTACAGCATGGCTTATTTAGAGAAAGCTATCAAGGAAAAATTATAGCACTGTTATTCTAGACAAACCATGAAGGTAAAATTACAGCATGGCGTATCTAGACAAAGCTATCAAGGTAAAATTAAAGCACTGTTTTTCTAGACAAAACTATGAAGGTAAAATTACAGCATGGCTTATATTGACAAAGCTGCAAGGTAGAATTACAGCACTATTAATCTAGACAAAACCGTGAAGGTAAAATTACAGCATGGCTTATCTAGACAAAGCTATCAAGGTAAAATTAAAGCACTGTTATTCAGACAAACCATGAAGGTAAAATTACAGCATGGCTTATCTAGAGAAAGCTATCAAGGTAAAATTATAGCACTGTTTTTCTAGACAAAATTATGAAGGTAAAATTACAGCATGGCTTATATTGACAAAGCTTCAAGGTAAAATTACAGCACTATTAATCTAGACAAAACCATGAAGGTAAAATATCATCATGGCTTATCTGGAGAAAGCTATCAAGGAAAAATTATAGCACTGTTTTTCTAGACAAACCATGAAGGTAAAATTACGACACTGCTAAGCCAGACAAACTATCAAGGTTATCACCTTATACTGCCTCTATCTGTCTCTCTGAAATTTGTAGCATAAAAGACATCTTAATCCAGATCAACCAGATCTGGGTCATTTATACTCGCTCATGGAACAGGATCGCTTTTCTAGTTACTTTTGGCATTGGCCCCACATTACAATCTTGTTTGGTAGCTTTTATAGAATTTATTGTATGTCTTTCTTCAAAGAAATCATGGAAATATCTTTTTACTGAAAATATTTAGTGGAATTTCAATGGGTGCAGATTCAGATCAGATTGCTCCTGCAGTCTGATCCCAGTCTACTCTGGTTGCCTAAGCACTTTTTGTCACAACTTGATGCTCAAATATTTCAGGCTCTTGATAACAATTTTACTGATGAGAATCGTCAACGATGTGCCGAGGCTGCCAAACCACTGACTGATGCTGTAGAGGAATTAACTACTTTTGCTTCATCTCCAGAGTTTGCTACTAGACCTGCTAAGATTAGTGAAAAGGTATGTAATTTATTAACACTTGAAGCAACAAGAATGTAAATAGTTGCATAGTTCCAGCACCAGATAAGCAGCTCGTATAAAGCGGCCTATGCTTGATCAACAGATTTATAACAAGGAAATATTGTGACATTCTCAGGATCTGCTATCTGTTGTGAACAGTGAAGGGTCGTATAGATAGTAGAACTAGTTGACGCAATCAAAGAAGAATAAATTTAATGCTTTAATATGCAATAATGCAGTTAGACTGGGAGAGGACTTGTGGGGGCAAGCTATGAGTTCCTACATAGGGTTTGTGTAGGAGCGGTGGTAGTGTAGTGGATAACACCCTGGACTACCAATCCAGGGGTCGCAAGATCAATCCCTTGTTCTCCTCTCTTTCGGATGAGACTTTCAACCCAGGTCCCGTCTCCGTATGACGTAGTTGTTGGTGGGACGTTAAACCCAAGTTCACTCACTTGCTGACATAGGATTTGTGTTAGGATGGGGGTGTGAGAGAGAAAAAGGGAAGTTTGTCCTAAGCTCAGGAGATGATACTGTACCATTGTTTGTATAGTAGATTTATGAAACTAATTATTATTTCAGGCTCGACAGGCCCAGGAACCAATCACGTCAGCAGGTAAAGCTCTGATAGATGGAGGATGTAAGATGTTACAAGCCGCCAAACAACTGGCTATCAACCCGAAAGACCCACCCACATACCAGATGTATTCCAATCATTCAAAGAGTGTTTCAGATTCTATCAAGAGACTTGTTTCTGCCATAAGGTAACTCTTAGTTATACTGGTTTTCAAGAGTCTAGCTACTGTATTTTTCGATTATAAGACCAAGATCTTTTGGAAAGGAAAATCTCATATTTCAGCAGAATTATACAAGACTTATTTACATAAAGTAGAACTTCAATAGCTTGAACCCTGATGGCTGGTTAAGCCTGCCTGGCTAGAACTCTTTCCTTGGTCCCTAGAGGTCACTTTATAGAACTAACCCTGGATGGCTAGAACTACCCTTGGCTGGAACTAATTTTATGGTCCCAAGTTTGTTTGAGACAATGAAGTTCTACTGTATTTGGGATCACTTTGGAGGGACAGAGGGGGACAAGGTGGGTAGTGGGAAGCCTCTGTAGTATAGCGGAATAAATTTCAGGTTCTTAAGAGGTCAAGGTTATTCATTTAATTTACCTTCATGCAATCTCATAATACCAACAATATTAGTCTGCTAAAGTAGACTAAAGGAACACTGTGGATTGAGCGTCTCAGATGCTTTCAGCTAAATAGAAATAGTCAAAAGAAATACTTCCTTCACTATTTATCTTCAGAACCAAATTTAAATACCATGGGTGCATCTTCATGTTTTTCTGACAGTTCTATAAAAGGGAGGAGCCCCGGGTAGCTCAGTGGGTTAAGCGCTGGCCTACTGATCTAGTGGACCTGGGTTCAAGCCTAGCTTGAGGCAAGAATCTTTCCTACCATAAACTGGGTTCCATTGCACACAGCCTTGCATTATCACCCTATCATTGTCCTGATATGACTGAAATACTGTTGAAAAGGACATAAAATCACAAGTCATCCATTCATCCATCATCCTAACAGTTCTGTAAAGGGGAACAACTTTTAGGATGCCCTGTTTGCTTCCTAGGAGGACAATGCCCCTTCTACAAGGGGTCTACTCTGAAAGGGAAGAATTTGCTCCTAAGGGAGCAAATTCTTTCCTTTAAGAGTAGCCCCTTATTGAGAAGAAAGGCAAAAATGAAAGTGTCAGAGTTATTTCCCCTGAAAGTGTGACCATTCACCTTAAACCCTTCTGATTATTTCACAGGGACAGTGCCCCAGGTCAGAAAGAGTGTGAAGATGCCATAGACAAGATAAACAGATCTATCAGAGACTTGGACCAGGCTTCACTGGCGGCCATCAGCCAGAGTTTGCCACAGAGAACAGAGAGGTCCCTCAGGGTAGGTTTCCATGTTTTTAGCTCACCTGAGCACGAAGTGCTCAAGGTGAAGTATTGTGATAGGTCTTTGTCCTTCGTCCGGCGTCCGTCGTCCAGCGTCAACTTTTGCTTTAAACGACTTCTTCTTTAAAACTGCTGGACGGATTTCAAAATAATTTCACAGAAATGTTCCTTGGGGGACTCCCTACCAAAATTGCTCAAATGGTTCCGCTCCAGTGAACAATATGGCCGCCAGAGCTAAAAATAGAAAAACCTTTAAACGACTTCTTCTCCAAAACTGCTGGGCCGATTTTGAAATAATTTCACAGAAATGTTCCTTAGGAGACCCTCTACCAAAATTGCTCAAACGGTTCCGCTCCGCTGAACAAAATGGCCGCCAGAGCTAAAAATAGAAAAACCTTTAAACGACTTCTCCTCCAAAACTGCTGGGCAGATTTTGAAATAATTTCACAGAAATGTTTCTTAGAAGACCCTCTACCAAAATTGCTCAAACGGTTCCGCTCCGCTGAACAATATGGCCACCAGAGCTAAAAATAGAAAAACCTTTAAACGACTTCTCCTCCAAAACTGCTGGGCTGATTGTGAAATAATTTCACAGAAATGTTCCTAAGGAGACCCTCTACCAAAATTGCTCAAACGGTTCCACTCTGCTAGACAATAATGCTGCCAGAGCTAAAAATAGAAAAACCTTTAAACAACTTCTCCTCCAAAACCGCTGGGTCGATTTTGAAATAATTTCACAGAAATGTTCCTTAGGAGACTCTCTACCAAAATTGCTCAAACGGTTCTGCTCCGCTGAACAAAATGGCCACCAGAGCTAAAAATAGAAAAAAGCTTTAAACATCATCGTCTCTGAAGCCAATTGCTGATTTAAAAAAAAAATTCACAGAAATGTTTTACTCATGGCCCTGAACAAAAATTGCTAAAATGGTTCCACTCCGCTGAACAAAATGGCCGCCAGAGCTAAAAATAGAAATAAATCTTAGAATGACACAGAGGGCACAGTTATGATCCAATCATCATGAAACTTTGTCAGAATGTTTATCTAAATGAAATCTAGACCATCTTTGAAACTGGGTCATATGGGGTCAAAAACTAGGTCACTGGGTCAAATCTTAGAAAAACCTTGTGCACACTCTAGAGGGCACAGTTATGATCCAATCTTCATGAAACTTTGTCAGAATGTTTATTTATATAAAATCTAGGCCAAATTTGAATCTGAGTCTTGTGGTGTCAAAAAATAGGTCACTAGGTCAAATCTTAGAAAAACCTTGTGTACACTCTAGAGGGCACAGTTATGATCCAATCTACGTGAAACCTTGTCAGAATGTTTATTTTCATGAAATCTATACCAGATTTGAAACTGGGCCATGTCAGGTCAAAAACTAGGTCACTAGGTCAGTTCTTAGAAAAACAGTGTGAACGCTTTAGAGGACACAGTTTTGTTCTAATCTTCAAAGGGCTTTGTCAGAATGTTTGTCTTCAACAAATCTGGACCAAGGGTGCAACTTGGTCATGTCAGGTCAAAAAGTAGGTCACTAGGTTAAACCTCAGAAAAGCATTGTGTACACTCTAGAGGGCACAGTTTTGATAACTTTGTCAGAATGTTCATATTCAAGAAATCTAGACCAGGTTTGAAACTGGGTCATGTGGGGTCAAAATCAAGGTCATTAGGTTAAATCTTAAAAAAACCTTAGGTACACAATAAAGGGTTCATTTTCCATTAAAATTTTGTGAAACTCTGTCTATCGGTCATATGGATGTCTCTGAGGTTAGGTTCACAGGATACTCAGGTGAGCGATCAAGGGCCATCATGGCCCTCTTGTTTCTAGGTTGCATTTCACTAGTTCTATAAATGGCATTCTTGAGACAAATTCTGGCAGTTTACAAGTTCTATAAAATTGAGCCCCGACACGTCAAAACCAACGAAGTGGCATGCCAGCAAAGACTATGATCAGCCTTGGCATCTGCCCAGTCTGATCAGACTCTTCGCTTTGTGTGGAAAGTGTATCTAAGGGTCTTAAACTAGCTCCATGTGGACAGCAAAGACCTGATCTGACTGGGCAGATGCCCAGGCTGATCTGAGTCTTTGCTGGCCCCATATGCCACTTTGTTGGTTTTGTCATGTCGTGGCTTAATTTAATGGCATTCTTGTGGCAAATTCTGGCAGCAAAAAAAAAACAATTTTGATTAGCTAAAACAATCTTGGTTGAATTTGGCTACTTTTTTGACTAAAAAAAAAGTGAGTGGGTGAGTTTATTAGTTCATAATAGATAGGGGTTGTTCACTATGTTTGTTCAAAGAAGTCTTCTTCAAAGAAGTCTTCAATGATTAACTGTCAGAGTATTTGATGGCCACTTACTAGAGAGGTCGTGCACATGGACTAAGAGATCTGGGCCCAGTTGTTCAAAGCCATTGTTTTCAGCCTATGGAAAACTCTTTGTGAGACTGCAAAGATGATGTTAAAAATCTGCATGTAATTTGGAGATCTGTTGGAGAAATTTTGAGAATTAATTTTTTAGAATCAGTTAAGGTTTCTAAGAAAACAGCACAAATAGCAAAGAAAACTATACTAAGCAAAAATAAAAACTTGACAGTCGCTATTTTGCATCTTACGGTAGTTGGGGAAAAAGTAAAATATTGAAATTCTTTTAATTTAAGAAAAAGTAATCATTCTGTAATGTCATAGTCACACAAAATTCAAGATTTTTTTAGATACAGCAAAATTGAGGCTGTTGTAAACGTCACAGGGGTACTTTTCTGTTTTCTATGCTCAAAACCAAACAATCACGGAACTTAAAATTGTTAAAGTCTGCTTCACTGATAACAATTCTGTTGGCAATGCTTTTCCATTATTAAATCATGGACTCGTAAGCTAAAATTATGCTGATGCACGTTCGAGTAGGAGGCTGTGAGGACAAGACGAATAGCCTCGGTCCAAACCATTATGAAGTCGGATATTCTGTTTCAATGGAATTCCCATTACACATTACAGTATTTATGGCAGTTTAAGAAATAACTTTAAAATAAATTTAGAAATAAAGACATTGAGTTTGCAAGACAGTCAAACAAATCTCGAAGAAAATAGCAAGAAAGACGCATTGGTATGGAAGATATGGCATCTCAAAAATCTCTATATGTTTAATTCAAAGGGAGATAATCTGAAAGTTTTGAATTTTTAAACGTTATTTTCAGGTTGTGATTACAATGAACATAAGCGTTTAATGTGTTTTCTGTGCGTACTGGAACTACTTTTTATTGTGTACAAGATAACTTCCTTCTGCGCATGCGCAAATTAAAGTTCTATTCTAAATTATTAAATTAGGATTAAATTAGATAACTCCGGATAGGACAAAAATTTACCAAATAATTTTCATGACTTAAGTAATCAGACGTCTGTCCAACTCGAAAATATCCATATATACATCACAAAGTCGCTAGCCTGGTTGGAATTAAGAAACAAAAACCATCAAGTTTTTATTTTTGTTCAGTATACATGTAATATAAGGTTATTGGCTCTACATGTGTCTTTGTTTCTTTTAACATAGTAACAGGCAGCAAAACATAAATATAAGCCTAAGAATAATTCTGATATAATTCTTCATATTTTTCAATGAAAACATTTATTGCTTCCTCATTAGAACTGTTTATTGCTCCCTCATTAGAACTGATTGAGCAGAAGCATTCTAATGAGGTGTCACAGTGATGTTTTCATGGGGGAATATGAACATTATCCCTCTTACCCCAAATTATTCCTCTTACCCCAAATTATCCCTCTTACCCCTTCTTATATTTGGGGCACTCAATATATTAGATGGGACTTACATATTTCAGGCGTACCAAGAACAGATGATCAGTTGTTCCCGAGAGATACTTGAGTCTATTGAGAAGATACGTAAAGCAGCCACCAGGGAACCAGAGAATCTTGGACACCAGGTACTCAAAAACGGCATTTAATCATCTGTTAGCCTTTGAAATCTTTCATACATTATATAGGGTCTATCAAAGTTACATGTCCTATTCAGTGAGTAGCAGTGGTTAAATTTGAATTTCTTAATCTGTTATGATGATAAAGATGACTTGCAGTTTTATGTCCCTTTCAACAGTATTTCTGTCATTTTGGGTCAATGGAAGGGTGATAATGGATGGCTGTGTGCAGTGGAACCCTGTTTACCATAAAAAAGATTTCAGTATCCAGCAGGAATTGAGCCAGGTCTGCTAGCTTAGCAGGCCAGCACTTAACTCACTGAGCTCCAGTTTTCATATTCTGTGAAAAGTATTGGATGAAGTTAAATTTATTGAACTGGTCTAGCAATAAAAAGTTTCCGGAATGAATATATGGAAGTCCAGGCTCTGTCTTAGTCAGTGATAGAAATTGAAAAAAACTGGGGAAAAATGCAAATAGAAGTTCAAGTTCTACCTGTCATAAACTGTTTGTATTTTATCAGACCTAGCAAATGAGATACATACCATACAGAATAGTGTGATTATGTTGCAGAGTTGAACAAAGTGTATTTACTGTCCAGCATCTTAATAAATGTCAAAACATCTCTGGTGATGTAGCAGTCAGTAGCAAAATCATGTCACCGGAATCAACACTGTTTATTCGAGCACCATCCCAGTATGAGTGTTGTTAACAGTGCCCTAGATAAGAGGGAGTATTTGGTGATAATTAGGGATATTTTTTGTTAATTCTGGATAAAAACATATGTTGTGACCCCTCATCTGAACCGTCTTAACGAGACAGATGGGGGTGACAACATATGGTTTCATTGAGAAATAAAGAAAATTATCCCTAAATTATCATCAAATACCCCTCTTATCTAGAGCTCTGTGTTAAGATACATGTGCTATGTTTATTCATTTATTAGATGGGGGATCTCTACAAAAAACCTCAAAAATCTAGATCCTAGATAGGAGGGGTACAATTTTTTTTGAATATTTTGGAAGAGATAAACTCATCTTACAGGAGAATGTACTAGGACTTACTTATATTTGAGCCGCGACACGAGAAAACCAACAACGTGGTTGTGCGCCTAGCACAGACTCAGATCAGCCTGGGCATCCGCCCAGTCTGATCAGAGTCTTCGCTTGCCGCATGGACGTAGCTGAGACACTTAGCTACCTGTTAAGTTCTCAGCAAAGAGTCTGATCGGACTGGGCGGATGACCAGGCTGATCTGAGTCTGCACTGGGCGCACAACCACATTGTTGGTTTTCTCGTGTCGCGGCTCATTTGGGGTCATCCTGGAAGGGTAGACACTCAGTCTTACAGTGGAATTATGACGGTAGTTATTGTTATCGTAGGTCACCAAAATGGCAAGCTATCTTGATCCATTGGCTGATGCTGCTGCCGGTGCTGCCTCCCTGACTACTAACTCTAAACAACAGATGAATATCCTGGATCTCACAAAGACAGTAATAGAGTCAGCACTCCAGTTTATGTACTCATCAAAAGAAGGAGGCGGGAACCCTAAGGTATGTTGTATTGACTAGCAGAAATAGTCTCTTTAATTTGACTGCAGCTAGAGCCTATCTGCTGTATACTGTACATTTTAGCTGAGGACTAGATAAAAAAAAATATGTGGTGATAAAAAAGAAAAATATAAGGCATAATTGACACATGGGTCATGCACAAGGTCATGTCTTCACACCATGAAGATAACTGACAATACAGACAATGCCATCACATATATGAGATGTCATCATAAAGAGCTGAGTGTAGGTTGTAGGCAACCCTCGAGATGCCAAACAGTGACCATTGTGACAGATATTTTAACCATGAAAGACACCTACATGCTAACATGACAGTAATATTTTCCCTATTGCATGTATAGGAAGTGGCATCATGAAAATTTGTGATAAATCATGTTGCTAACATTGTGGCATGCTATTTGCATTTTGATGATGTGAGATGTTCTGTCAGTGTCAGCTTAAAAATGGTCCTTCAGGACAGAAAAGTCACAACATCATTGCATTTCCTTTCTGTACAATATTAGAATCAAAATATTTTTCCTTACCAGTGAATTACCTTTGATTTACTATGTTGTAGTGCAGATGTGAATATTAGTTCACTCTGACTTTGCCATTGTAAATTCCTATTTCATGATCTGTCCAATAACAGTATGAGTTGATCAGCCATAATGCATAAATAATAAAAATTCTGTCTAACATTTTTGCAATTCTTTTCTGCATATTATGTGTGTATTTCAGGCTACAACTACGCAAGAGAACATCAACACAGCAGCTGATGATATGAGAGACGTACTACAAGATCTCCTACAGATGTTAGAGGAGGCCGTGTCCCAGGCAGGGGAGGTCACCACTATGATTGACAAGATCAGTAAATCTATCACCAAGGTTTGCAGCATATCATATTTGAGCCGCGACGCGACAAAACCAACAATGTGGTTGTGCGCCCAGCGCAGACTCAGATCAGCCTGGGCATCCGCCCAGTCTGATCAGAGTCTTCGCTGTCCGCATGGATGTAGTTTAGGCCCTGAGCCACCCTTTGAACACTTAACGAAGAGTCTGATCAAATTTGGCGGATGCCCAGGCTGATCTGAGTCTGCACTGGGCGCACAACCACTTTGTTGGTTTTGTCGTGTCGCGGCTCAATTATTCTGTTTCAAGACGAGGGTTGTTCACTTTTAAAACAACCCCGAGATCTAGAGTTTTGGGATTATTTTGGGAGGGGTAACCCCAGCTTTTAGCAGAATTACACAAGACTGGTTTAGATAATTGGGGTAATTCTTGATTGCTTGGGGATGGGGGTGTTGGGGAAAGGAGTGTGCAGAAACCTGTCTTGTAATCAAAGAAGTATGTACAAAATCTAATGTGTGTTTCAAATTTTCAAGCCATGAAAATGCAATCATTTTTGTGGAACCTGCTTTAGCAAGGTGCAGTGTATAGATTGGGGTACCATTTTTCATCTGTCTGTTCATAGTTTACCTGAACCTAGCATTTAAGTCTAACATATCAAACTTACTGAAGTACATACTTTATCATCAAACTTTGCACCAAGATTGCAGTTACTGCAAATGCATTGCAGCTATTTTTTGTGGACATCAAACTTAAACACAATCTGATCTGATGGGTATTTGAGTTGTTCCCCTTTAGTTTAATGTTTTGTTGTTGTCGTTGTTTTTCAGAGAGAGTTAATTATTACTAGAAAGATTTTGTTGGTGGCTTAAGGAAAGAATTTGCTCCCTTTTGAAACAAATTCTTTCCTGAAGAAAAGCTCTCATTTTTTAAGGGCTTCTTCATTCAGGGAGGGAAACATGAAGTCACAAATGTTTCCCCTTGTAGAAATTATGAAAAAACATGGAGGTGTATCCAAACATTTTTAGCTCACCTGAACACGAAGTGCACAAGGTGAGGTATTGTGATCGGTCTTTGTCCGTCGTCCGGCGTCAACTTTTGCTTTAAACGACTTCTTCTCCAAAATTGCTGGACCGATTTTGAAATAATTTCACAGAAATGTTCCTTGGGGGACTCTCTACCAAAATTGCTCAAATGGTTCCGCTGCGCTGAACAATATGGCCGCCAGAGCTAAAAATAGAAAAAGCTTTAAACGACTTCTTCTCCAAAACTGCAGGACCGATTTTGAAATAATTTCACAGAAATGTTCCTTAGGAGACCCTCTACCAAAATTGCTCAAACGGTTCCACTCCGCTGAACAATATGGCCGCCAGAGCTAAAAATTGAAAAAGCTTTAAACGACTTCTTCTCCAAAACTGCTTGACCGATTTTGAAATAATTTCACAGAAATGTTTCTTAGGAGACCCTCTACCAAAATTGCTCAAACGGTTCCGCTGCGCTGAACAATATGGCCGCCAGAGCTAAAAATAGAAAAAGCTTTAAACGACTTCTTCTCCAAAACTGCTTGACCGATTTTGAAATAATTTCACAGAAATGTTCCTTAGGAGACCCTCTACAAAATTGCTCAAACGGTTCCGCTCCGCTGAACAATATGGCCGCCAGAGCTAAAAATAGAAAAACCTTTAAACGACTTCTCCTCCAAAGCTGCTGGGCAGATTTTGAAATAATTTCACAGAAATGTTCCTTAGGAGACCCTCTACCAAAATTGCTCAAACGGTTCCGCTTCGCTGAACAAAATGGCCGCCAGAGCTAAAAATAGAAAAACCTTTAAACGACTTCTCCTCCAAAACTGGTTGGGCCGATTTTGAAATAATTTCACAGAAATGTTCCTTAGGAGACCCTCTACCAAAATTGCTCAAACGGTTCTGCATTCTGCTATGCAGAACAATATGGCCGCCAGAGCTAAAAATAGAAAAAAGCTTTTAACAGCATCGTCTCTGAAGCCAATGGCTCAATTTACAAAAAAATTACCAGGAATGTTTTTCTCATGGCCCTTTACCAAAATTGCTAAAATGGTTCCACTCCGCTGAACAAAATGGCCACCAGAGCTAAAAATAGAAATAAATCTTAGAATGACACAGAGGGCACAGTTATGTCCAATCATCATGAAACTTTGTCAGAATGTTTATCTAAATGAAATCTAGACCATCTTTGAAACTGATTCATGTGGGTTCAAAAACTAGGTCACTGGGACAAATCTTAGGAAAACCTTGTGCACACCATAGAGGGCACAGTTATGATCCAATCTTCATGAAACTTTGTCGGAATGTTTGTTTATATAAAATCTAGGCCAAATTTGAATCTGATTCTTGTTGGGTCTAAAACTAGGTCACTAGGTCAAATCTTAGAAAACCCTTGTGTACACTCTAAAGGGCACAGTTATGATCCAATCTACATGAAAAGTTGTCAGAATGTTTATTTTCATGAACTCTATACCAGATTTGAAACTGGGCCATGTAAGGTAAAAAACTAGGTCACTGGGTCAGTTCTTAGAAAAACAGTGTGAACGCTTTAGAGGACACAGTTTTGTTCTAATCTTCATGAGACTTTGTCAGATGTTTGTCTCCAACAAATCTGGACCAAGGGTGCAACTTGGTCATGTCAGGTCAAAAAGTAGGTCACTAGGTTAAACCTTAGAAAAACATTGTGTGCACTCTAGAGGGCACAGTTTTGGTAACTTTGTCAGAATGTTCATATCCAAGAAATCTAGGCCAAGTTTGAAACTGGGTCATGTGGGGTCAAAATCTAGGTCATTAGGTTAAATCTTATGAAAACCTTAGGTACACAATCAAGGGTTCATTTTCCATTTAATCTTTGTGAAACTCTGTCGGTCATATGGATGCCTCTGAGGTTAAGTTCACAGGATACTCAGGTGAGCAATCCAGGGCCATCATGGCCCTCTTGTAATTAAAAGTTACTAAGATTTACAGGACAATTTAAAGCTCTAGATAAGGTGGGTTTTTTGGATATTTCTGAGATAACTTTTCTTGTTTCTCAAAGAAACCATATGTTGCAACCCCTCATCAGAACTGTCTTGTTGAGACAGTTCTTATGAGAGGTCATAACATATGTCTTTATGCAGAAATATGAAAAATTATCCCATATTACCCTTTCATATCTGGAGCACTGAGACATGCTATATTATTATTCAGACTGATGAGAGGATAGAAATCCGAGACGGTGCATCCTATGTTGACTACCAGACTAACATGGTGAAGTTGGCCAAGAACATAGCCAGACAAGCACAAGATATGGTATGTTGTATTGTATTACATCACTGTACATTAACCTTTATTGTATGACATCGCTGGTTTTCAATGGCTAACACCTTGTCATAAAAAAACAGTATGACTGCCTCTTACAACACATGATTCTAGGTTGTGAAATCATGATGCTATCTGTGACACAGGTATGTTTCCAGTTGGTAATGTCAACTTTTAAGGCGATGAAATCTCATTTAAAATATTATTAACAGTCATATGAGAAAAAAAACTTGCTGTTCTCGATCATTTCATTTGAAAATTTGTGAAACCGTCCAAAGACTTGTTTCATTAATTTCATATGAAATTACCACTTGTATAAGACCCTTTACCATTAAAATTCTGAAAATTTGGGTACCCAAAATAAATACCATAATTGTCCTAAAACTGGAACCATTTGGTTTTGTAATGCAGTAGTGTGTTTCACAGATTAAGATGGAATGGCAAACAGTGGAGGCCCTGAAGCAGTCTGATCTATATCTGCACTGTTTGCTCAGACCTATTTGTCCAAATATATAAAAAAAAAATTGATACATATGAAAATGATGTGTTAGCTACTTTAATTAAATCAGGGCCCAGCTGTTCAAATCTAACAACATCATTAGTTAACGAAATGTTACATTGTAAAGTGCATTGAATGCAAAAACTGCCATTTTTTTGCCCCAAAAAAATGTGAAGTGTTTAGCTCCTAACATTTTTCACTAAAAACTATTAACATACTTGATTTTATGAGTACAACAAGATTTAACAGATCCATCACTGACAACTTCATTAAGCTAGTTATACTTGGAAAAACTGGGCCCAGATTAATCATGTAAAACTTCATGTTTACAGGTGGGTAAGGCAGGAACAAATGTGGCGGAGCTCGGAGTGTTGGCTAATCAGCTGACACGAGACTTTGACTTGTTAGCTCGGGAGTCGGGCGGTGCTGCTGGTACAGCAACCAATCAAGATGTAAGTATGGCCATAGTTAAATTTACAACTGAAAACTTCGAGAAGCACAACAGAATAATTGGCAGGGGAAGAAATGAGCGGCAACATGACAAAGAGCGGCAAGATGACAAAACCAACAAAGTGGCATGTGCGCCCAGCGAACTTTCTGATCAGCCTGGGCATCTGCCCAGTCTGATCAGAGTCTTAGCTTTGTGCTTAAAGGGTAGTTAAGGGTCTAAGCTAACTCCATACGGATGGCAAAGACTCTGATCAGACTGGGCAGATGCCCAGGCTGATCTGAGTCTTTGATGGGCACTCATCCACACCTTGTCACGGCTCAAATAGTAAATAGCTGTGGCAGTGTGAACTATTAAAAAAATATATATAAATTAAACAATATAATATTTCTAAGCCTTGTTGTCCATATTTTGTATATATTCCTTATAAATAAATGATTGTGTTTTCACAACAAATTCGTGTAACCCTGTCTGACAGGTCATGCAGAGAAATCAAGCTTTAGATTTGTTGCATGAAACTTCTTTTTTGAGAAGGGTAGTAGCTCAAATTCAGTTGGTAAGATTGATGTCTCTAGGTGCAGGTTCTGCAATGGGCATGGGGCATAGTTGCCCATTGGGTACATCGCACAGCCAAAAAGTTGCTTAATGCATATATGCAACCAAATATATGGGTGGATGATATTGTCATGAGCTGTTCATCTTTTTCAGCAGTATTTGGTCATATTTAAACAATGTTAGGATGATGGTGAGAGGCTGCACACAATTGGACAGCATTTATGGTGTGAAGAATTCCATTGCCAACAGGCTACAAAGTGGTAGCGCTAGTGTCTGAGTGACTGTGCTACTAAGGTTCCTGTCTGTTCAGAACAATAGCTCAGACCAGCCTTCGCATTCTGGTCAGTCTTTCAGAGCTCTAGATAAGAGGGAGTATTTGATGATAATTAAGGATAATTTTTTTATTTCTCAACGAAACCATATGTTGTGACTCCTCATCTGAACCGTCTCGTCGAGATGGTTCAGATGAGGGGTCACACCATACGTTTTTATGCAGGATTAACAAAAATTATCCCTAATTATCACCAAATACTCCCTCTTATCTAGAGCTCTGGTCTTTTACAGACACAAAAAATGAAGGATCTAGCTAAATCCAAGGCTGGTTTGAATGCTTACTATTCACAGATACGTTAAGCAACCTTTTTGGTATAAATAAATAGATATCCTTCTTAATTATGTTTTGTTTCTAGGTTGCTAGCAGAGTTCGTATGACTGTACAAGATCTTGGTAAGAGTTGTATTGAGTTGGTACAGGATGCCGGCAGTCTTCAGTCTAACCCGGCAGACAGCTTTGCCAGGCGAGATCTCACGGAACATGCTAAAAATGTCACAGAAAAGGTAAATAAAAAATGCTCCAGTTAAGAAGGAGGTAATAGGAATAATTTGGAGATAATTTTCTATATTTCTGCACAAAACATATGTTGTGTCATTTCATTAACACTGTCTCAGCGAGACGGTTCTAAGGAGTGGTCACAACATATGTTTTAATTTAGAAATAAGAAAAATTATCTCAGAGTTGTCCTAAAAATCCCACTTTATCTCGAGCTGTGATAAACTGTGGTACGTTTTAGGGCTAAGACATTTTGATGGTTTTACCTATCAGAAAACTTGTCTGGTAACGTATGCTGGGCTGCTTATTTTTGGCTCTAAAATAAAATACAGTTACTGGGGCTGTAAAAGGACAAAGACAGTTACTTGGGCTATGTTAGGACAATGATTGCAGTTTCTGCACTTAAGAAGACTTTCTTATAGTAAATCGATGCATGTGTAATAAAAATGCTGGATGCTGGAAATCTTTAGTCTAATGTTGGGGACAGCTTCACTAGGCGAGATCTCACAGAACATGCTAAAATCTTCTCAGAAAAGGTAACTGGCGGTGGATTTTAGGGCTGAGACATGTTGGTAGTTTTACCAATCAGAAAATACTTTTAAGCTGCTTATTTTTGGTGGAAAAATAATACATTTACTTTTGCCATGAAAGGACTGTAGGAACATTTGAATGCTTTCTTAGTAAAAATCGATACATGTGTATGTATCATGAAATTACGAATGCATTAATGAGAAGACAGTAAGAACATCAAATTTAATTCATTTCTCTTTAGTGTTTTGTGTCTAATGTTGTTTTCATATTAGTCACACAGCACATGTCCAGATAAGACTAGATTTTGAAGGATAGAATAACTTAGTGAGACAAATATGATCATGAAGGGTCACAACATACGTTTTGTATGGGGTTTGAATAGATTATTACAAAATCACCCTGATTGGGACTTCTGACAGTAATATAAATATTCCTTCCTATTCTAGGTGTCATTTGTGTTAGCTACCTTGCAGTCCGGGTCACGTGGAACCCAGGCTTGTATTAATGCTGCCCACACTGTGAGTGGAATTATCGCTGATCTAGATACCACCATTATGTTTGCTACAGCTGGAACTCTCAATGCTGATGGGGACAGTAGCTTTGCTGATCACAGGTAGGGCTTCTTGGTATTTGCAGTAAAACGGTATTGGTTAGTGTCTTTGTGGTAAAAGGCTATAGAACTCAAAATTCTCCTACCGTTTTAGCTGAACTTGAACATTTAGTAGACGCAAGACATGCTGAAATATCTTATGTAATCACAGGTAACCAAATTGTTTAAACTGAATGTATTCCAGGGTTGACATGGTCAGGGAAAACATCTGGAATTTTTTCTTCCCCAGGTCACAAAAAAGTCAGGGAATTTTGTAGTTGGTCAGGGAAATTGGGAAAGTACTTGAAAAGTCAGGGAATTTGAAAATTAATGGCTAAGGCAGTCTTCAGAAAATATACTTATTTTGTTCACAGAGAAAAGATGTGCTTTCTAGAGAGATAGCCTGGGCCCATTTTCCTTCTCACTGGGGGCTACTCGTAAAGAAAAAGAATTTGCTGTCTCTGGGGAGCAAAGTCTTTCCTTTAAAAGTAACCCCCAATATTCGATGAGGTACAATTAGCACTGTAAAAGAATGTTTGGATCTGTAAAAAGGGTATGAAAAACTGTAAAAGTCAGGGAAATGTCCAGTATTTTGAAGTTGATAAGTGGTAACCCTGTAATTCACTTCCAGGGGAATTTCATTTTTTCCTCCCAACTCAATGTGGATCAACTGTTAAAGGAAAGTAGACTCCTTTTGGAAGAGCTTCATTGTCAGGAAAGCAAAGAGGAAGTAGCAGAAGTTCTTACCCTTTGTAGGAGCCCCGGTAGCTCAGTGGGTTAAGCGCTGGCCTACTGATTTAGCGGACCAGTTTTGAGCCCAGCTTGAGGCGAGAATCTTTCCTACCTTCCTTTCCTTTCCATTGCATACAGCCTTTCATTATCACCCTCCCATCGTCCTGATATAACTGAAATACTTTTGAAAAGGACGTAAAATTGCAAGTCATCCATCCTACTAACCCTTTGTAAAAATGGCAGAAAATCTAAGATGTGCACCCATATGTTAAGAGGAAGAGTCCATTTGCAGGAATTACTAGAGGGAGGTTTCAAGTGTCCTAATGCATATTGTTGTTACAGTAACTAAAATATATATATGAGCTGCGACAGGAGAAAACCAACAAAGTGGTTGTGCACCCAGCGCAGACTCAGATCAGCCTGGGCATCGGCCCAGTCTGATCAGAATCTTCGCTGTCAGCATGGAGGTAGCTTAGACCCTTAGCTACCGATTAAGTACTTAGCAAAGAGTCTGATCGGCTTGGTCGGATGCCTAGGCAGATATGAGTCTGCGCTGGGCGAACAACCAATTTGTTGGTTTTTGTGTCGCAGCTCATATGCTGTTCAACATCCTATATGTAGGGTAACTACAATTGTATACTGTACGTAACTTTCAGAGAAAACATACTGAAGACAGCTAAAGCTCTGGTTGACGACACGAAGACACTCGTAGCTGGTGCAGCCTCTAACCAGGAACAGCTTGCTAATGCTGCACAGATGGCAGTGAAGACAATCACCAGACTGGCTGATGTTGTTAAATTTGGTGCTGGCTCTTTAGGGTCTGATCAGCCAGAGGCTCAGGTGAGTTAAGTCAAGGTCACACAAAAATGGCTGACAAACTATGAAGTCAAGGTCAGAGTTATCATGTTTGAGACATATTATTATTATTTGTAGGATCTAATCAGTCTGAAACCCAGGTGAGTGAGGTCAAGGTTGCATGGTCAAGGCAAAATAGGATGTTATCAGCCTCTGACCTATTTGAGTGAAGTCAACCCTTATAACACAAAAAATGCAGACAGCAAAATTTACATCTGCAAAACTTTTAAAATGTTTATATCCTATTGAGAATTTGAAGAATAGAAGACATGTTATATCCTATTGAGAATTCGAAGAAAAGAAGACAAACAGTATAGATCCAGTTTGGCAGCTCATTATGACCCCCTTCATCTAGATCTAAGCAGTTTGCAAATTCTGCTATTTTCATGTTTGGCATTTTAAGTGTTAAAATTACAAAGACATGAAAGGATCTGATGAGACGGTGAACTTTGCGTCAAAGTCACAATAAATTGGCAAATATATTGATTATTATATGATCAGCCTACGACCAAGGTAGAGTTTTGAAGCAAAAAATGAACAAGATTATGCCCGAAGGGGGGCATATTAAAATCGCCCTGTATGTCCGTCAATCCGTCCATCCGTTACAAATCGTGCCTCAGTGATAACTGAAAAACTGCTGAAGCAAATTTGATAAAACTTCACAGATAGATAAAGCATAGTGAGAAGCTGTGTCGGGCACAAGACTTAAGTCCCTGCGCCCAAGGACACAATTGGGTGAGAGGTCTAACTGTGACTCAGAATCGTGTCTCAGCAATAACTTATAAACTGCTGAAGCAAATTTAATGAAACTTCACAGATAGACAAAGCATAATGAGAAAGTGTGTTGCGCACAAGACCTGGGTCCCTTCGCCCAAGGTCAAGGTCACAATTGGGTCAGATGTCAAACTGTGACTCAGAATCGTGTCTCAGTGATAACTTATAAAATTTTGAAGCAAATTTAATGAGACTTCACAGATAGATAAAACATAATGATAAAGTGTGTCGTGCACAAGAATTAGGTTCCCAGATCCAAGGGCAGGGGTCAGTGGTCAAATCCTGTCTCTGCAATTTCTTTAAACCTACTGAAGGGAATTTCATCAATCTTCTAAAAAAGGTAAACCATAATGAGAAGGTATGTCACAAACAATATTAAAGTTCCAAAAATCAAGGTCAAGGTCACAGTCTGGAGTCAGAGGTCAAACTATGTCTTTGCAATTACTCAAGAAAGTACCAAAGCAAATTTCATTAAACTTAGCGGACAGATAAAGGGTAATGTATGCCAGGGACAAGACATAGGTTCTCACACCCAAGGTCAAGGTCACAGTCAAAGGTTTAAGGTCAAGTCACTTCTCCTGAAACTCTTTAAGAACAACCACAGCAAATTTGATTAAACTACATGAAAATGAGAATGGTGTGTCAAAATCAAAATGAAGGTTCTCTTGCCCAACATCAGGGTAACAGTCAGGCCTAAGAGGTCAAATAATATGTCTAAATTGGCTTGAAACAGCTGAAGTGAATTTTTTTAAACTCCAAAGAAAATGAACACATGATAAAAATGATCCATTTTTTTTTTCTGAAAATTTACGATCCCATGCCGAATGTCAAGGTCACAATGAGGGGTCAGACATCAGATTTTTCCTTTACTACCTCAAAAACAGCTAAAACGAATGTGAATAAACTTCAAAGGTCAGCTCCTGTTTCCATGAGACAGGTGAAACCAGAGAAACAAATTTGATCAAACTTTATGAAAAGTAAAAGCATATTGATAAGTTATGTCAGGTGCAAGGTTATATTCCTACACCCAATGTCAAGGTCGACAGCACAGATTGAGTAGTGGTTGAATTATGTCCAGGTATACTCTTAAACTTCTAAATTGTATTTGAATGTCACATGAAAGTAAAGCAAACTGAGAACCTGTGTTGTGTGCAAAACTCAGGTTGCATGCCTGTATGGTTCAGGTCACATCCACGGGTCAAAGGTTAGTTCATGGGGCCTTTGGGGGCGTATGTTACATACTGTAACATTTCTAGTTTGTTGCCAGAGTTTAAGTAATATCTCTTTGTTATAGGTCCTGTTAATCAATGCTGTGAAGGATGTAGCCTCGGCTCTGTCAGACCTGATCAGTGCCACTAAAAATGCTTCGGGTAAACCTGTACAAGACCCTGCCATGTTGCACTTGAAAGAATCTGCTAAGGTGAGTACATTGTAGTTATTAGTTGTCATTAGATGTGTAGGCTTTTGTTAGGTCGTAGGGGCTAACTGATTGATGAACAGACAAAATATGAGCATAACTGTGTTCAACCCAATTAGTGCACATGCCCTAATAGGTGCTCATCATTGGCGTAATGATAAATATGCATAGTTTTGCAGGTTTGGCACATTAATTGCTTGTTTAGATTACAGTGTCCTAAAAAGGTTGAATTTGGTACATACCTGACTCCATTACCAATGCTAAATGGACTGTTTTTTGTCATGTTGGTAAAAATAAGGAAAAAGTGAACAGGCTTGAAACAGAAACACGTGTCAATAACTACAGTAGCTTTCGTATGTTTTCTCAGTTTCAGCTAGCCCATATTTGTGTCACTGTTGGTGCCAGCAATGGCTTGCACAAATGTTGAAGTTTTACAATAAAGCATTTCAGGTGTATAGATGCACTTTCAGGGGAAGCAACTCTGCCATTTTTATTTTTGCCTCCCTTCTTAACTTGAAGGAAAGAACTGAGCCGCAACACGACAAAACCAACAATGTGGTTGTGCGTCCAGCGCAGACTCAGATCAGCCTGGGCATCCGCCCAGTCTGATCAGAGTCTTCGCTGTCCGCATGAGGGTAGCTCAGGCCCTCAGCTACCCTTTAAGCGCTTAGCAAAAAGTCTGATCAGACTGGGCGGATCCCCAGGCTGATCAGAGTCTGCGCTGGGCGCACAACCACATTGTTGGTTTTGTAGTGTCGCGGCTCAACTGTTGTCTGTGAGCAGGTCACTTCCTTTAAGAGTATACACATTTAGAGTGAAGGCTGTTCTTACAGGGTAGCTAAAAGCTTAAAGAAAAACCCCAAGATTGTCTGCTTTGTAAAAAATGGCATTAAAAACATGGAAGAGTGCCTATCAACCTTAATGGATTGGATAATGCAAGTTCATGTGAGCCATCTTGTCAGGCAACAGATCTGGTTTACCCTCATGCGTAGCCATCTTGGGAAACAGAATTTAGGGGTTAAATTTTCAGAGCTGCAGATTAGAGGGTGAATTTGATGATTATATGGGATAATTTTGTTTTGAATCTGAATAAAAACGTACATTATGAATTGCCTCAACGAGGCGCCATGACTCCTTTTCAGTGAGATGCAAAACTGATATATGTTGATAACATATGTTGTGATCCATTATCTGAACCACTTCAGTGAGGTCAAAACATACATTATCAATGAAAAATAAAAAAAAAATTATCTCACAATTATTCTCAAATTCTCCCATGTATCTAGATCTCTGATTGTCTTGTTTGTTTTGTTATTAACCAAACATGAGTTTGGAGTGGATATTTTCTGGGTGTGACATTTCAGTATGGGACTATCCAGTCAGTGTATACACATTTCTTTCTTCTTTTATTAGTGTTGTCTCAATTTTGTAATATTCTCTGATTTTTTTTATATATCAAAGTAATATAAATTGTGTTTAGTCAGTAATCATTGTGGATTTTTCAACAGTCTCAAATGTATACATTTTTTCGCGACCATATACTCTAAACAGAAATGTTAAACAAACAGTATTCCATTAAAGGGTTATAAATACTGTATATATAAATTAAATAATGAGTAATGATAATGTGAATACTAAGCGTAAAATAAGAAAAAAGTACCTGTAAAGTCATTGGGAAATACGAAAAAATACTTATTTGGTTATATCATTTTTCCCTTTCAAAACAAGAACAGCCCCCAAAATCTAGATCCATAAAGATGGATCTAGATTTTTGTGATTTTATTATAGGAAAAACTTACAGCAGAATTACCCAAGACTGGATTACATTTTTGGAGTGATTTTGGAATGGAAAACCATGTCATGAAGCCAAATAATACAGTAATCAACACTAATATGTCACTATGCGAAGCTTTTAAGGTTCATTTGGCTTACTGAGTCAAATGAAAACAAAAAATTAAATGACTTGAGAATAATTCTTTGTTTGAGAAAATCTGAAGTTTGTGTTGAAAGACTTTCAATTTGTAATGTCATTGGAAAATTGGTGGTGCCATGCTGCAATACCAATGACATCATAGAGCTGTCACATAGCAACTAAGAGCTCATATTGATGTGAAAGTGATGTCATCAAGACATTATTCTGCCAAGGTACTTTGCATATCAGTAATACCATAGTTGCTATGGTAACATATCTATGATATCATTGGTATCGGAGCATGGCAATCAGTGTATGCCATGCTCCCCTCGAATTATAAGTGAGATGCTACCTAAAACTCACACAATGGAAAAGTGATTTTTTTCAAACCTACAGTTCATTCTCAAATAATCTATTTCTCTGTTTGCATTAGGTTTTACCAAGTATGAGCGATGCTTGCTCTCGTAGTGAACACACCTACAGGGCCCCTATGGGAATCTTTAAAACATTTAAAAGCCTTTATTTTGATTGGAAACTTTTATTTTCCTTTAATTTAGTTAGAAAACTTTTATTTTTTATATATAATTTACAATGTTTCGTATGTCTAAAACAAACAGAAAAAGTAGATCATAAACTTTGCTTACATTTAATTAAAGTTATATTTGCCATTTCTGGAGTTTTTCAGAATGCTCGACCCATCCCCAGACCATTGTAGGTGTTAAATCTTTAAGCACCAAAAAGCAGATGACAAAATTAAAAATTTGCCTTGTCCAAGACATTTCATATTGAGAATTCAAAGACTAGAGGGCAAATAGTGTAGATCTAGATGAGGCAGCTCATTATGAGCCGCTTCATCAGGATCTACGCTGTTTGCAAAATTTTGCTTATTTCGTCACTGGGGCTTAAAGAGTTAACTATGATATCATCAATACCTGGGTTTCATTGTGGAATCTACAATGGTCTGATGATGGAACAGCATTCCTGAGACCCCAACGGAGATAATGTGAAGAAGAAAAATGAATCGGTTATACAAGCACAAGGATTTTTATCATACAAGGTTTTTTTCGCAAAGAAACAGAGAAACGAGGTGAGGAACATAACGTTTATTTGCCCTTTTTTTTTTCCTGAGAAGTAACCCTTAAAAACGATTATTTCACCAAAAATTGCCTTCATAAAACACCTTTATTTTCAAAAGAACCTACTAGGGGGCCTGCACGTGGCTACTCTAGCACAAGACATATATGTTGCAGGGCTGTGGAAATACTATGCCCGACTTGTCCTACTTGTTCTGCTTGACTCCAGACAGATGAGAAAATTCAATTCACTTGCCCAGGGACACAAGTATGTAGAGGGTAGTTTAAAAGATTATGCAACTATTTTAGGACAGTTCTTAGATATTTTTCATATTTTCTCCTGTAAGCATATGTTGTTGGTACCTGTTAGAATGGCCTCACCGAGGGGATTCTAACTGAAGCCCACAATATAATGGTATTATTCGAAGTTTTGTGACAGTTAACCAAAACCTATCGTCAGTTAACTTTCCTTAACTCTTCTTTTATTCAATATCTTCTATTTTTTTCCTTCTTTCATATATGCCTTGTTTTTCTGGGCAAGTAAATTTCCGTTCGGACAAGATATAGAGGATATTTGACTTTTTCAGTGTAAGATCGATTTTTATTTCACCGAATGAACACCAAAAGCAGTATTTTCACGAGTGGCGAAGCCACGAGTGAAAATACCACTTTTGGTGTTCATGAGTGAAATAAAAATTCATCTTACACTGAAAAAAGTCAAATTTTCTATTTCTTTTATGCTTGAAAATCGCAATAATTCTGTTTATTCAAGAGCGTCAGCCATTACGACAGAAACACAACTTTTTTTCTAGCCGTTTTACGTCAAATTTGATGCTTCCAGCGTGTTTACTGGGTATGATTTTGGTTGGAAACATAGTTTGCAACTGAAAAATAGCTTGAAATACCATTTTGATCAGCAGATCTCGAAAAATTTGCCAAGAAAGAATGTCTACAGGAGACTCAGGCGGCCTGACGTCGCGTGCAGTTAGAATGTTACGTTGGCGCTTTAAGTGACGTCACTAACGTCGTAATGACGTGAAAACAAGTGTGACGTAATTTTTGTCAAGCCAGATAAGATTTTGCCAATTAATCAACAAAAAACTTGAGGCTATTTCACAAAAATCCGATTTCTGAAACAGTGAAATCGAAAGTGATAATTTCACTGTTTGAAACAGTGAGATTATCAGTTTCGATTTCACCGAGAAATCTCTATAATTCATTGAAAAGTATAAAAGAAAATTTTATGTTTACTTGTCCATTGACAGGCAGAAAATTTTTGTATTTCCACAGCCCTGTATGTTGTGTATCTTAACTCTGTTTACAGGTCATACCATTAAGGGCGGGACCCTATCGATCTAACGTAACTGGCATGCGTTGAGCATTTTATGAATGTGCAAGTCCTACTGTTAAAAATGACATTTTTGGATATTGTGTTCATTTGTAGATTCAACCTGACTAGAAAAGAATAAAAACCTTAAGTTGATAATGTGACAGTGCTTAAGTATTTGGACGACTGAAAAATTATTAATTTTCTGTTTGGTACAAATGGAAAATTTTATTTTTAGTTGTGCTTATAAGTATTGGGATGCCTAAAAATAAAATAATTTTCATTTGGTACAAATGGAAAATTTATTTAAGGTGTGGTTAAGTATTGAGACTACGAAAAAAAAAAATATATATTTTCCATTTGGCACAAATACTGATACTTAGGCACACAAATATAGTTCACCAAATGACTTTGTGAAGTGAATTAAAAACAGTCTAATTGCAAAGAAGAATGACTTTAAACAAAACTATTTTAGTCAATTTAACTGGTGTAACACTTAAGACAATTTTCAAATAAAGGTTGCAAGAAGTTACAAAAACAAAAAGATTAAAGTTTCCATCGAAACTATTTCAGTTTAAGATGTCTGGGTACACCTCCATAATTTTTTCCATCGTTTTTGCGAAGGGGAAACTACTATTGTGACTTTACGTTTGATTTCCTGGACAATAAATCCCTTTCAAATGATGTCTACTCATAAACGAAAGAACTTTCTTTTTAGGAAATTAAATTTTTTAAGAGTTGTCACCCATTAAGAAGAAAAATGAAATGAAAATGGCAGAGTTGCTTCCCCTGTAAGTGTACCCATTCAGCTTATATACATCTAAATTGTACATAAGTTTAATATGTAATCAAGCTTATTAGAGTCATTAGTGCCAAAAGTGAATATAAGTTTGACCTTGTTGGATATCTTACATATCATATTAGGTGTTGTGATACTGTTGTGTATTCTGTACTCATTAATCTGCTTATTCACATTATGGTTTAATTTATCCTGTAAATCTTAATAGTACCCTCACAGAAGACTCGTGGTTGAGTGGTCAGAGATGCTGGGTTATGGTGCAGAAGGTTTGACTCACCTTTCCAGTGCTCCAGATAAGAAGGGGTGACAGAGATAATTCAGGGATAATTATCTATATTTCTCCATAAAAACGTATTTTGTGACCAATCATTAGAACCGTCTCGTCGAGACGGTTCTAATGAGGAGTCACAACATACGTTTTCGTTGAGAAATAAGAAAAATTATCTTTGAATTATCCTCAATACCCTCTCTTATCTGGAGCTCTGCTTTCGCAAGCAGAAGCCCAGCAGTAGATGGGTACATTTTTTGAAGCAAGGAAGAAGAAAGCAGTGAAAGGAGAAGAATGGGCTCTGTCTTTCATATGCTATGCCCGAGATACAGTGGGTCTCAAACCCCCTCTGCCCCTATGGCCACTAGGCTACGGGAAACTTTACCTTTTTTTTTACCCTCGTGAATAAGAGTTATGTATGGGATTATGCAAGTTGCAGGCTTAACTTGGTGTCAAAGATTTTTGTAGATAGATTGCTTACATTAAGATCTAACAATCTTTGTGGATCAATAGGCAGTTGAAACTACCAAATCCTGCATGACATAGTGTTGTCATACTTGTCTTTACCACCTTCAGACAGATAAGAAGTATATTTAATGAAAATAATAATACTTTTAAGAAATTAAAAAATAATTAGAGTTAGAACTGAAGTAAATAAAAGGACAAAAATAATGTAACATTACACTGCAATATACCGTTACAAATTGGTTTACATAAGCAGACGTGACTAATATTTATATTTTACATTCAAATTGCCAAGATGTGCAGGTATATCAGAGTTTGTTGTTTTTACATATCATCATGTTGTATTTCATTTGCAAATAAAAGAGTTTCTCACTATAAATCAAGGACTGGTTGTTTTATTGAAATATTGAAAACCTCATAATTTTAACCCTTAAAGCACCGAAAATGAAAATAGTTGACGTTGCAAACAGTGTAGATCCTGATGAGGCAGCTCATAATGAGCCACCTCATCTGGATGTACTCAGTTTGCCCTGTGTTTTGAAATCTCAGTACGATATAGATTTGAAGAATTTTTTTTTTTTAATTGTGCAGACCTAAATATTGTCTCCCCATTTGGTGCTTTAAGAGTTGATATTTATTTTCTTCAAAACAGTATAGCTGTTATAGATGTTGCACTAGATTGTTTTGCATGGAGTTTATAAACATTATACATAGAATGAAGATGTAGCTTTTATGTTTGTCTGCCTGTCAGTGTTTGTACAGTTTTTGTAACAAAATTCTTTTATAAGAGGCTGAAATGTCACACCCATACTAAGAGTTATACCCTCGCTAAAGTAGATTAAGTATTCAGTTGATTCCCTTTTATTACAGCATTCTTAAACATTTTTCCTTCGCTGTTGTAGAAATGATGGAGTTGACCTTTTTTCTGACATTGCTGTTTTAATTAAACCGGATATGTTTTTCCTGATGAAACTAGAATTAGGTCATGCCCGGTAAACACAGTTTCATTCTAGTCTTGAAATGAAAAATTCAAGCTTGAGCGAATAGATTGTCAGAACATAACAATGCTATTAGACTTGTATGTATGTAAAGCATATTAGCACAAAATTTCAGCTTTGTAAGAGATACACTGATGGAGTTACCACAAAACTCATGAAAGCGGCCAAACCAAAATTTTGGTTTGGCCACTTTTAGGAGTTTCATGGTGGCTTTCTTCAAAGCTAGCGTTGTGTGCCAAAATGCTTTTCATTCATGCGAGTGAAATAGCATTGTTATATTTTGTTAAAACCATTTTCAGAAGCTTGCATTTCTAACTTCCACGGTGAAATGGAATTGTGTGTTTACCAGGCATGTAGATGCTCTGGCTGGCTGGATGTGGCTACTCAATGGCTGTACTGTGAGATAGTATAGGTTGTCAGTACATTTCATATACATAGTTTGATGGGACAGACTAAATTGTGGCATTCAGGTTAACATGATTTTCCTAGCCTGACTATACATTGAAATAGTCTTGATATTCTACAGAGTTCATCCCTGGACTTGAGAAGAGTGTTTTGAGCTTAAGAACGCAAACTGTACTCAGACAGAAAATATTGTATGATTTGTTGTCTTATGGGTCTTGATCACCTGCAACAAGCAGAATGCAAGACATTGGGACAACTTGTACAATGTCAGCAGTGGCGTGAACTATCTTGAAAATTCAGGTTTAGCGTGATTTGTGACAATGTCCAGACAGGTGAGTCACTGCCTGTCATGGAACTGTTTTCTAAAATGCTAAATACTGTGAACCTCTCACTTTGGGTGGAAAATATTGTCCGAAGTGCTAAAGACCATGAACATCTGAGAACCATTCTAACCCCTATCATGTGATGTTAAGATGAATTGTTTGGAGAATTGATACAAATTACCTCTTTTGGGATAGAATGGGGATGTGGTGCATAATATAGTTTATTAACAGCAAATAGTAGAGGGACTACAGTATCAGGTTTATGACTGTAGAAATTAAAGTTTAAATAAGACATGGGGGAACAATCATAAGTGAATCCAGTTTTGGAACTGCCTAGATTCTGAAATGAATATATCAGAGTTTATAAAAGTTCATGAGAATTTACAGGACCCAATGTGTCAAACTGATCAGTATATACGAAAAAAATCTAGATATTTTACCATGCCAAAGAATTTTTACAAGGCATGTTAGGTAATGAGAGAGAGTTACATGAGGAGTATTATGTGGGTAATTAGATGTCTTAGTGTTGGAGTCTGCATACATTTAATATGCTAGACAATAAGTAGAATGTGAGTGAAAAACAAACAGAACAACTTGCATGAAGGGAATAGTCTACATTGCAGCGCAGAATTCTTTGTGTTGACATTTGAAGTCATTTTTTTTTTGTTGAATAGTCAGGGTTGTCACATGCTGCCAGTCAGAGCTGTGGTCAAAGCGGTTTCATTAAAACCAGAAGGGAAAAATGTCTCGAAGACCCTTGCATTGTGATGCTGTTTAGAAGTTTTGTACCACTCATCCAGCTGCTCAGTAACATGTGTTGCTAACTGAATGTTGCTCCCCTTAACTTTTGTGCCAGCATCTTTGCAAAACCTAATAAAATTCTTTTGCCTGAAGTTTGAACATTGGATGTAAATTGTTGTGCAGCATTTAGCAGAGTGGGGCAATTATGCATTGCTGAAGTTTTAGTTGCAATTTATGAGTGAGTGCCAGAGACCATTGATGACATTGCACAAACTGACATGTTTTGTCAGTGCTGTTTGATGTTGGTTGAATAAAGATTATTAAGCATTACTTACTGTACAGATATGGACTTAAACCTTTTCATATGAATTTGTTGAAATGAGTTTCCACTTAACAAAGAGAGGAAAAAATAGTGGCCCAAACGAGTTACTTAGTGTTGGGTATTGAAAAAGAAAAAAAGTCAAAATTTGCTTTTGGTATGGTATACCAGATACAGAAATCAAAAGTAGACTTTTAATAGTGAGTTGGGGGAAAAGAATGCTGCCTGATGTTTCTGAAAAGCGTCTATATGTAATGGTAAGTATTTATATCTGTTGATACAGACTTTAAGCATAATATTTTTAAAAAGAATAGTTGACAGATCAGGGGATGTTTATAGTTTCACAGATTAGAGCATGGGAGGATGTCAGTAATATATTTGAGCCGGGACACGACAAAACCAACAATGTGGTTGTGCACCCAGCGCAGACTCAGATCAGCCTGGGCATCCGCCCAGTCTGATCAGAGTCTTCGCTGTCCGCATAGAGGTAGCTTAGACCCTTAGCTACCCATTGAGCACTTAACAGTGAGTCTGACCAAACTGGGAAGATGCCCAGGCTGATCTGAGTCTGCGCTGGGCGCACGACCACATTGTTGGTTTTGTCGTGTCGCGGCTCATTTGCATTTTATCCTCAAGATCATGTTGATTTTATCTCTGCACTATACATACACACATTTATGCATATTATTATGTAGAAGACAAGTGTAATGTAGAAGGCATAAGTGTACAGTCAAACCTGTCTTAAGGGGTTACTCTATTAAACAGCAACTGTCTGAAGCAGCCACCTTTTTAGGGTCTCTTAAACCGACTACATTTCAGATATGAACTTGTATTGAGGGATCAAACACCTTTTCTCTTGTTCCCAGGTAATGGTGACCAATGTAACGTCCTTATTGAAGACTGTGAAATCTGTGGAAGATGAGGCCACCAGAGGAACCAGGGCTCTCGAATCTACAATAGAGGCTATAGGGCAAGAATTAAAGGTATGTTTGCTATTTCTCCTATATATGTATTGATACGGCTATAAAACAGATTATTTCCCTCTTTTTAAACAACCAAAAAAAATTTAGATTCATCTTGTAAGAAGAATCTAGATTTTTGGGATTGTTTATGATTTTAAAAAAAATCTTAAAGCAGAATTAATACAAGTGATTGACATATCAGGGATTATTTTTGAGGAGGAAACTTCCCCGATCTTATCGCCAAATAAATACACACCAACAGCAGAAACTTGTACTGAATTGTTTCTTGTAACATGATAGTAATACAGTAAAGGAAATATTTTGCTAAATTAAGCAGTTGTTTCCCGTTTGCTAAATATTGCCTTCCCTTTCCCTAATTTTAGTTTCCTTACTTTTGCCATGATCTAGTGAACCAGTCTCTTGCATGACCATGTAGGGCCCATCAATATTAAGATACATGACATTATTGAAGGCAACTAGTGTTTGATTGCCTGAGAGGGGTTTATACAGTTGAGTCAGGTTCACAACAGCAGCTTTTTCAGTTGTATTCATTAGACATTAAGTTCTTATAATTCATTTCATTCTTGAGATGAAAATTCTTCTTTTCAGGCTTTCAGTAGCATGACAATTGTAAGTGTATGATCTGAAGTTTCCTTACAGTGCTTTTACCCTCATTTTGTACTTGCTAGTCATCTGTAACTTCAGGAAATAATTATAAAATTTGCCTGGCAGTTCCTTAAAAATAATTTTCTTGCACACCAGATAGCAATTATTCACAAGTTTGACCTGTACAGACAGTTATTTCACCCATGTTATCTCACCCAGGATTGGCAAAAAATCAACTTTAGTCAATGCATTGGTTTTATAGGATGTCATATATCTGCATTTTAATGTGACCTTCAGATGATGATGTAATAAGAAAAGGCAAATGATGCCAGCTTATGCCCACTAGCACCGGCTTAAGCAGAACTCAGTCAAGAAGTACATGTAGTGTACATGAAGTACTTATCTATCATGGGTGTGAAGTGCTTATAGAAAAATCTTTCACTGTTCCAAGGCAAGCCTCATGATGCCAAACAGTGATGGATTTAGCTATCCCCATGCCATTCCATGAAAGACACTTATAAGACTGGAAACTGGCCAGTATGGGCATCTCATTTGACTGACCAAAGCTAGTAGGCCAAATTGTCATATTTTTCTGACATTTTAGATACATCGGTTTAAATTTATTTTATTTCCAAAAACACATAGATTCACGGTTACAGCCATGATGAAATATGAACAAACTTGGATCAGAACAAAGCATAAGCTTATTTAGTTCTTCTCAGATATATTATTTAAGGAATGAATTTCATTTTTCTGAGGTTTATCGAAGTGTAAGCTACATTGGGTCACGTGCAAAGTGAATGAACCCCGAAGGGGTTCATGTAAACTTTGCTAGTGACCCAATGTAGTTTACACTTCGATAAACCTCAGAAAAATTAAGTTCATTGCTTATATTTACATTCGTTTTAATCAAATCTTTCATGAAAAATTTCATATAAGCGCTATAATTGAAGCAGTAAAACATGTACACGCAGTTTTTTCTGCTAACAGCAGAACGGCGTGCATGACGTCAGGACGTTGCTGACGCCCAATCAGGTTGTTGAGAGCCATTGTTTATTTTTACGTCATTGACATCGCGTGTCTCAATGTAATTATTGGAAGGTAAACTACATTACGTTCCAATGGTTTACTATAGGGCTTTTCAGTAAATACATCAAGAATGTAAATATATACAAATATCTGAAAAAATGTGAAGAGCTTTTGCTCCTAACTCTCTTTGGGCAAACAAATAATATTAGCACACTTGAATTAATGTGTGCTGAAAGACTTAATGAATTCTTGACTTATGAATTCATTAAGCTGACAATGCTTTGAGCAACTGGTTTCAGATTCCTAGTGACACAATTATGAGATCACAGTTTTCTGTTGTACAGAAATGTAGAGTGAGGTTACAAGTGACTAGTGCAGCTATAATATGTAGCTTACTGCTCCATAATTATCTCAGTATTTGGACATAGAACCCTTCTTTTTGCATTGGGCTTTACAGCTTCATGTTTGGATAAGGCTGTAAAAGAGCAATAAATACACACCTCGAGAATTCTTATAGACTACTTGGGAGTCATGAAGCAGAAAAAAGTGCAGACTTTAAAAAGTCTTACAGGTGTTGACACTGTTTGCTGAGGTATCTCTGTCCAAATATTTGAGAGTGTTTAAGGTATGATATGAGTAGAATTATTATTACTTAGGTAATGGGTACATTTTGAGCCGAAGCGACTATGCCCATTCCATTTATGCCTTCCTTCTAAAGGGGTCGACTCTTAAAGGAAAAGAATTTGCTCCTCTAGGAGCAGATTATTGTTTTTGAGAGTAGACTCCTTTTTGGAAGGGCTTTGTCCTCCAGGGAAGCAAACAGGAAGTCACAGAAATAGTTCCCCTTTGTAAGAGTTCAAAAACATGAAGATGTACCCAATACCTTAATTCAGTACTTATGACTCATAAAAGACTAATCAGAAGCTGTTTGATTTTGAGTGCTTTAAAAAGATCTCATGAAAGGGTTTACCTAGATGGCTAATATCTATTTCAACATTTACATTGTATGAGGTGAATTAATCAGATGTAGGGCAACTTTGAACAGCTACGTGAAAGAATTTACCTAGATGGCTAATACCTATTTCAACATTTACATTGTATGAGGTGAATTAATCAGATGTAATGCAACTTTGAACAGCTACGATAAACAGAGAAAAGGAAAACTATCTGCAGTTCGTAGGATCTGCAGTATGTCTGCAAATAAGAAACAAAAGGCCAGGTTTTTGTTTTCCTGTGACTAGCCAAATGCAAGGCATAGCATTACTTTTCTGGCAGCAGCAAACTTTTATTGAGCTTTCTGGTTTAGCTCTGTTTTGTGATGATGAGCTGACAGGCGAGACACCGCATTCTGTATGATTTTTGCCCATATTAAGAGTAAAAACCATACTTTTTTTAACCATATTAGAGTTTAAAGATGTCAATTACCTCTGTTTCATTGATGCAGGACATTTCAAAGTCCCTTGCTTCCCTGCCATGGTTTACCCTTAGTTTTGTTGCTTTTTGGGGTTGGTACCACTCACCTGAAGAATTTGTAACCCATTACCCAGCTTCTATGTCCATTGTAGTTATTATCCTATAGTTCCAAGCTTAACCCATGTGAAGTCACAAGACTTATTTAGAAGTTGAGGTGACTGGGTACACTTTCAGGGGAAGCAACATGGTTATTTTCAGTGGGTTCACTCTTAGAGAAAAGAATTTGCTCCTGAAACAAACAAACGTTGTTTCCCTTTGCAAGGGAAATCACTCTACCTTGCAAGTTTTTGCTTCCCTATTCATATAGGGCTGCTGTCTGTCAGCGCGTATGGTTGCCATGGTCACGTTAAAAACTTTTTTCCAGTCAGAGAAAAAAGCGAATATTTTATGGTTGGTCAGGGAAATTTAGAGAAAAGGACATGAAAGTCAAGGATAAGTCCAGGAATTTGAAAAATAATGGCTATAGGGTTGCATTAAACATATAGAATTTAGCTGCCAGCGAAAGCGCGACTTCTATAATCTATATTGCAAACTTTTGCAGTCCCACCCAAGACTTTAGTCATTTGGCAGTAAAGTACATGGTTGTGAAAAATATAGCGCATTAATTCTATTAAATGCCAGAAACACTACTTTATATAAAAATGGGGCATTATTTCTGAAGAGTCTTAGCAGGTTCTAATTCAGCCAGTCACCAAAGTGCTTCAAAAAAAAAAACTACTTAGTATTTTTTCAACAGTGGAAGAATAGGAACTGCTCTTTCTGAACATAAAAATAGTTGACTGTTTTATTTGTTTTATCAGATACCTTGCATTCCATGAGGTTAATTTGATTATGATCCTGTATGTACAGCTGAGTTTGAGGATTGTATGCAGTGAACTATGGAATTTTCAAAACTCAGCATACAAGCAATTTCTGCTAAAAGAGGCAGGGGCAGGGGAGGAGTGTTTACAGAAAGGGAGTTCATTAGGATTAATACAAAATATAATGTTATAAATAAAGTAGAATAGTTTTATATACAGAATTTCTGTCTATGTAAGAATAAGACATATTTCTTTCTAACGTACTATTCTCTGCTTATATACATGTAAAAAGGTAAATGTAATAATATATTTCTTCATAATAGATTCTGTACCATGTTCACAGTATCCGAACGCACTGTACCCTCTCTTCCGTTTTTCATAGCGTTGAATCGAGAGTACAAAATTCCCTTATAACCAGTAGCCGGAAATCATTATGTTTTGAGTTTTTATCCGGAATCTACTGCGTCATTTATAGTTATTCAGCTTCGAAAATGTAAAGAGGTAAGGGACCGACCATTTGATATTCTGGGGGGGGGGGGGGCCTGGTATTCTTGATGGAGACACAACATTTTATTTCACTGGCCTCTGGAAACAATTTCTTTTTTTTTCACCTTGTGGGAGCTAATTTATTTTTTTTACAAACTAACTCAAACAGGTTATTTTTTTTTTAATTTTATAGCTGAACTATCAGATCCTTGTTTACTTGACCTTAATATCCTTTTATTTTACCCACATCAGTATTTTCTACACCTTTTTTTCTCACAAAAAGAACATGGTGCTGTCTTTAACCAGGCCAAGGGCATGGCTTTGCTTGCTTTTGCAAAACCAGTGCCTGGAGCATGTTACTCTTTTCATCTAAGGTACAGATACAAACATCCCTGTATGAGTTTGGCAAACATTAGGCCTTAAATTATGGATATTTTGGCCAAAATTTAGGGCTATTTTGGCAAAGTTTTAGGGCTAACATTAGGAATTTAAGGTTTTTTTTCTATCCCAATATATGCCCAAACATGCTTTATTCGTACTTTAGAAAGTTTGATAAATACTTACTGATAGAGTCACATTATACATGAATGGCAATTAATAAAATGGCTGAAAGTTATGTGCTAAGAAGTTAAGAAAGGGGGGTCTGGGGGGCTGCCCCCCAGAAGCTAAAGCAATTTCCCAATTTCAATGGCAATTTTAAGACTGGAAACACTAGGAATGATGATAAAAATAAGGGGTTTTATATTAGGACTTTTGCCATAATGGTTTTTGTCTCCCATAAGCTAGTGACTCTTTTGCAATTCAGTTTTAGCGGAAACATTTACTTAGTAATGTGGCAGATCAATAATACATGTATGTGAATGTTGTATAGGATGTTTTTGTAAATGTATGCACATGCGGGCCCGCTGGTGTAAACCAATTGTAGATAATATTAAAATACATGTATTACTATGAATGTGGGGGTCTGGGGGGCGCAGCCCCCCAGAATCCAGAGACATTATAAAAACTCAATTCCAATGGAATTATCTGCAGACGGTATTTTTTTTTTTTGAAATTTAGGGTGGAGACAGGTTATTTTTTTCTCTTACCCTTGAGGCCAGATTATTTTTTTGAACCCCCTTATGAGCCAGGTTATTTTTTTCTTGCATATCCAAAAACAGGGAATTTTTTTGATAAATATACCAGGCCCCCCCCCAGAATATCAAATGGTCGGTCCCTAAGTTTAATATAATTTTCTCTTCGGTCTTTTACTTTATTGCCCTGTACAATGAAAAACTCCTTGCCGTCGCAGATTTTTTTTTCGGAACAGCTTAATTATGTCCCCCCACCAAAGGTGAGGGGGGACATATTGTTTTCAGTGCAGTTCCCGGTGCGTCGGCGTCAGCGTCGGCGTCAGCGTCCCACTCTTGTATGCGCGATATCTCTTGAACCAATTGATGTAATTTCACCAAACTTGCATGGATATATCATTGGGACAAGCTTAAGAGCTGATTAGATTTTGCTGACCTTGACCTCATTTTCAAGGTCACAGGAGATCTTAAATGGCCTGAAAATTTCTTGTATGCACAATATCTCCTGAACCAATGGATGGAATTTCACCAAACTGGCATGGATATATCATTGGGACAAGCTTAAGAGCTGATTAGATTTTGGTGACCTTGACCTCATTTTCAAGGTCACAGCAGGACTTAAATGGCCTGAAAATTTCTGGTATGCACAATATCTCCTGAACCAATGGGTGGAATTTCACCAAACTTGAATTGATATATCATTGGGACAAGTTTAAGAGCTGATTAGATTTTGGTGACCTTGACCTCATTTTCAAGGTCACAGCAGGACTTAGCGGACAATTTCTTGTACCCACGATATCTCTTGAACCAATGGATGGAATTTCACCAAACTTGCATGGATACATCATTGGGACAGGTTTAAGAGCTGAGAAGATTTTAGTGACCTTGACCTAATTTTCAAGGTCACTGAAGGACTTAGATGACAATTTCTTGAAACCACTATATCTCCTGAAACAATGGATGGAATCTCACCAAACTTGCATAGATACATCATTGGGACAAACTTAAGAACTCATTAGATGTTGGTGACCTTGACCTCATTTTCAAGGTCACTGAAGGACTTAGTTGACAATTTCTTGAAACCACTATATCTCCTGAAACAATGGATTGAATCTCACCAAACTTGCATAGATACATCATTGGGACAAACTTAAGAACTCATTAGATTTTGGTGACCTTGACCTCATTTTCAAGGTCACTGGAGGACTTAGATGACAGTTTCTTGTACCCACTATATCTCCTGAACCAATGGATAGAATTTCACCAAACTTGCATGGATACATGATTGGGACAGGTTTAAGAGCCTATTAGATTTTGGTGACCTTGACCTCATTTGCAAGGTCACTGGAGGGCTTAGATGACAATTTCTTGTACCCACTATATCTCTTGAACCAATGGATGGAATTTCACCAAACTTGCATGGATAGATCATTGGGACAAGTTTAAGAGCTGATTAAATTTTGGTGACTTGACCTCATTTTCAAGGTCACTGGCGGACTTAGATGACAATTTCTTGTACTCACTATATCTCCTGAACCGGTGGATGGAATTTTACCAAACTTGTATGGATACATCATTGGGTCAACTTTCAGAGGTGATTAGATTTTGGTGACCTTGACTTCATTTGCAAGGACAAAGTCATCTATGAAGGATATCTTTAGAACCAGTGGATGGATTTTCTCCAAACTTGCCTAGTATTTTACGTGCACAGGTGTTTTATTCATAAGGGGGGGGGGGGGGATTGGAAATGGGCTGGTGGGGGGACATCAGTTTTTCACTGAAAAACATTTCTAGTTTAACACGAGATTGTGTCGTGCAAAACTTAGCTATCATTCTTTTATCAAAACTAACAAACTGTAGATTGATAACGCCTTCCGTTTATTCTAAAGATTTTTTATAAAACATGTAAGAAAATGCTCAAAATGGTTTAAGAATCATGCCAAGGGCGATTTGAATACTGTACCAATTACTACCCACCCATACACGACATTGTACAGGGTAATAAAGTAAAAGACCAAAGAGCAAATTATATTAAACTTACCTCTTTACATTTTCGAAGCTGAATAGCTATAAATGATGCAGCAGATTCCGGATAAAATCTCAAAACATAATGATTTCCGACTACTGGTTATAAGCGAATGTTTGTACTCTCGATTCAACGCTATGAAAACCGGAAGAGATTGTACATGTAGTTCGGATACTGTGATGTTTATATACTGAATATGCTTTTCTGTACATACATACATGGTTACACAGTAAGTAACTGTCGGTTGTGATGGTTGAAGAGTTACAGTTAAGAAGTTAACAGATCGCAGGTTCTAGTTCTGCTGTCAGAATTCTAAAGCCTCTCAGGCTGTCAGGACTGTTTTATCTCTGTTGTATAATATACCGTATACAAGGTAATTTTCGCGGTGTTCCATTTTTCGCGGTATTTAGCAGTCACTTAGAAACCGCGAATATTAAAATTGCGAATAATTTCCTGTTTCTTACAAAGTGTCTTCTGTAGACAGAGTGTTCATATATTTTGTTTGTGTTTGCTTCAGTAGTTGCTGGTACTTTTCACTTGAGCCAGTTCTTTCATTAACCTGCGGCAGCCCTGTCGCAGGTTAATAAAAGAACTGACTCAAGTGAAAAAGAAATAGTTTTGCTTTTTGAGCTTGTTGCGAACCGCGAAAATTAAAAATCGTGAAAATTAATATTTATGTTTTTGACCCTAAACCGCGAAAATTTGAACCCGCGAAAATTACCGCATATACGGTAGCTGTATGGATATACCTGATGATCCATTTCCTCATGGCTTCAGCCTGTGCATGTGCTCCAATCTGATCAGAGCAATTGCAGTTGACACACATGATGCATGGATTCTAAGGAATCTACAGGCGTATAATGAAGGCTTTAGGTAGACTGCATGATTTCAACAAATGCTTTAAGCCACGTTTTTTGGTGATGTGGCTCATATAGATTAAGCCTTTCAGTTTTAGCCATGACGAAGTACCATATTTCTTTAGGTTATAAGCTGGAGGATTTTCCCTTCCGAAACAATCCAAAAAATCTAGGTCCATTTCATAAGATCGATCTAAATTTTTGGATTTATTTTGAAAGAGAAAACCACATTTTGTAGCTGAATTACACAAGCCAAACTTACATACTTGCGGTAATTATGGAAGGGTAAAATCCCATTTTATAACAAAATTAATACGGTAAGACACATTCTTTTATTTGTTTTCTCCAGGCCTATGACAGCAGTCCAGATACTGACAAGAAAGCCACGGCAGAAGATCTTATCAGATACACCAAACCGATCACCTCGGCAACGGCCAAGGCTGTGGCTGCGGGCAACTCGGGAAGACAGGAGGATGTTATTGTTGTAGCCAACATGGGCAGAAAGGCAGTTTTTGACTTACTGAGTGTTTGTAAGGTAAGATGACTTTTCAGTAGTTAGAAAATTTGAGCTACAACACAAGAAAACCAACAAAATGGCATGTGCACCCAGTGCAGACTCAGATCAGCCTGGGCATTTGCCCAGTCTGATCCGAGTCTTCACTATGGGCTTAGAGGGTAGCTAAGGGTCTAAGCTACTACATGTGGACAGGGAAGAATCTGATCAGACAAGGCGGATGCCCAGAGACTGATCTGAGTCTTCGCAGCTGGGTGCACATGCCACTTTGTTGGTTTTGTCGTGTCACAGCTCAAATTATTCTTTTACAGCAGTTAGAAAGAAAAATACACTAAGGTTTTAAAAGACACGTCAGACATTCTGCCGTGAATATCTGATTACTAAGGACAGTTCAGTATGGCAGCACATGATGAAGAAATTGGGGAAAGGAAATTTAAATACCATGCTATGAATGTTAAGGAACACTATGTTGTGTTTCATTTCATTTTCCTTTAAAATTAAAGAGCTCTGGTAGCTCAGTAGGTTAAATGCTGGCCTGCTGATCTAGAGGTATCAAGAACAACTTCCAAGACATAGGTATTACTTTTCCGGCTTTATCCACGGTAGCGTAAACTTTGCATGAAGTTTACAGGTTTGGCTCAGTTCTTTGACAGTGTGCAGACAGGGGAGACACCGCATTCCACAGAATTCTTGTTTTGCAGGCAGCTGCTCAGACAGCAGAAACTCATGATGTCCGTCACCGTACGGTGGCAGCTGGTAGTGCATGTGCTGAGGCGTATAAGAACCTTTTGGAACAAGTGAACATGGTGAGTCCGTACTGTAACTTCTACTGCTTCACTTTTGTAATTACCTTAAAAAGTATAAGTTTTGGGATAGATAGGTGGGAGCAAACAGTGTAGGTGCAGATCAGACTGCTCTTTGATCAGGGTCTACACTGTTTGCTATTCCATCTGCAATTTCTGGATGCATCACTGCATTGTAAAACCAACCTGTTTTATTATTAGGACAATTATGGTAATTATTTTAGGTGCCATGATTTTTAGAATTTTTACGGTACCCTGTCTTTGACTGCTTCATATCTGTAATTTAAGAGAGCTAGAGATAAGGGTGATAATTTGATAATAATTCGGGGATAAATTTCTTATTTCTCCATAAAAACATACGTTGTGACCCCTCATTAGAACCATCTCAGCGAGTCAGTTCAGATGAGGGGTCACAACATACATTTGATGGACACCCAACTAAAGCTATTTATAAAAGTTTAAAATATGTAGGTTTGTTATACAGGAGCTGACATAGTCGATTGGTAAAGAAAGCGATCGGCTCACATAATAGCTAGCTGAATATCAAGAAAAACCTGTGATGAGTTGAAATAGATTGCAATAATAATCATAACAAATTTCAGAAATTTGGAAACCTAAAATGGGTTGGTGTTTTATACTCCGTGCTCTGTTGTATTACAGACCTATCACAGAATGCTGCGCAGAGTTCAATACAACAGAATTTCATGGCACAGAATATGAAGTACCAAACATTTAAGACGATGCTGAAGCCTTATAGCAGATGTTGAAAAAATGATTTTAGGACAGTCATGAGCTATAGGAAAATGTTTCAGGACTGCATCGATGGAGAAAATATCATACAAGCCACAACACGAGAAAACCAACAAAGTGGCATGTGCGCCCAGCGAAGACTCAGATCAGCCTGGGCATCCACCCAGTCTGATCAGAATTTTCGCTGTCCGCATGGAGCTAGCTTAGAGCCTTAGCTACCCTGAAAGTGCCCAGGCTGATTTGAGTCTTCGCTGGGTGCACATGCCACTTTGTTGGTTTTTTCTTGTCACAGCTCATATAACCTTTAATGTTGATCTATATCTCCCCAGCCATAAGCTGCCTAGCACTTCCTTTCTCAACACTATATTGTTTCTTATTTGAGATTGTGTTGAACATGATGAACAGTATTTAATATGATATATGGATTACATTTTTCTAGGTTTTGCAGAAGCCATCAGTTGAAGCTCGTCAACATCTGACAGTTCTCTCGAGACAGGTAGCCAATGCTGTTGCAGACATTGTCCACTCCGCTGAAGCTATCAAAGGTAGAATATATTGTCAAAATAATCAAGTTTTGTTTTTTAATATTGTTCATTTCATCTGTTGTTCTCAATCTTATATTGATATTGTTGTCACAGTTATTTGAAAACATATCTTGATATTTAGCACTTCATTTTAGATACCAGTAGTTTATTATTTGGTCTTCAAACTTGCCTTGGATTTTGTCATCAGAAATACATGTACTATTTGACATCATCAAGAAAAATCTTGTAGTAACTAACAAAGAATATACAAAGTATAAGAGACTTGGCCAGGAAGCAGTTGAAATTATTGTTAGCTTAACAAAATGCTTTAGTCAAGCAGTTCTTAGTTTTATAGCGTACATTAAATCAGATGTGCTGATATTTTTGCTGAAAAAATGGCAGTGTTTTGTTTTGTTCACTTTACATTTGAAAACCTATCTTTTTGTTACCTACCATATGGGTAGTATTAAACAATTGGGCCCTGATATCTACACTAGTAGGAATTTTTATGGTAAAGACTTTGAAAGAAAAATGCATTGTACAAGGCAAGTGTGAAGACATCCATATTTGAACCGCGACACGAGAAAACCAACAAAGTGGCATGTGCACCCAGCATAGGCTGAGATGAGCCTGAGCATCCATCCAGTCTGAGCAGACCCATCGCTGTGTGCTGAAAGTCTAGCTAAGGATCTAAGCTAGTTCCATGCAAACAGAGAAGATTCTGATGAGACTGGGTGGATGCCCAGGCTGATCTGACTCTTCACTGGGCACACATGCCTCTTTGTTGGCTTTGTCGTGTTGCAGCTCATTTGTCGTGTAAATTCAGTGCTTATCAAAATTAAACCCAAAACCAATATTTCTGAATATTAACTGTAGGAATAGATCTCTTAATTTTAAATCAGAAACACAAACACAAAATAAGGTACATTAGGTTAAAAGAAACTTTTTAGTTCGCCTAAACAGAAGTACAGGAGGGGTTATGCAGTCAATTTATTATAGGTGACAGCATAAGCTTTGGCATCCTACTATGTGTTAAAGCTTTCGGCTAAAGTTTTTGTCTTGCCTGTGACTAGCAGAAGTGAGGCATAGGTATTAGTTTTTCACCTTCACTGGCTGCATAAACTTTGCATCAAGTTTCCTGGTTTAGCTCGGTTTTGTGACAATGCACTGACAGGCAAGACACCCCATTCTGACGAATTCTTCTTTATAAGATAGGCAAGTCAGGGGAGTTGTCCTTTAGGCAAAACAGTCTTGTTATATGAATGACTATCGCCTTCACTTCATTTGACAGCTTTGCATAACCTTTCTATCCTTCCATCTGAAGTTCTAGGTTCTTGTTCTTGTTTTTGTCTTGCTTTAGACATGGACTTGCAAAATGATCTAGTTTCATAAATTCTCTGTATGTTTGATACAATATTGAACATGTTAAGGTGTTTTGAATGGAAAGTTTTAAAAACAGTGAGCTTTTGTTTTAACCCTATTGCACTCAAAATGGCAAAAACTCTGAAGTTTTGGCTGTTTTGAGTGCAATAGGGTTAAAATCAAATGAAAGTTTTGTTGAAGTTGGTAGTCTTATAATGCTGAGCAAATTTTCAAGATAGTGTGTGTTGACCTTTTTTGCAAGTTCATTAGCACTCTTGATTTCTACTGTTTTTTCTCACTGTATGAGCTTAATAATTGATTGGCATTGTTGAAAAGGTTAGCTACAGCATATGCAAATGGGCAAGACTCTGATCAGCCTATGCATCCGCATTGACTGATCAGAGTATATGAGTCATGCGGAATATGAAAAGGAAAAAGCAAAATCTCTGATCAGTCTGAGCTTATGAACTGGGCCCAGTTGTTCAAAACTGAGCCGCTTGGGGAACGTCGTTACTAGAATTGAAACAGAACAGAACTGTTCAAAACTAACGACATTGTTAGTTAACATGACGTTAGATTTCAAAAATAAATATCTCAAATACCCCAATATTTTTTGTTGAAAAAAATGTGAGAAGCTTTTGCATGTGCAAAAACTTCTCACATATTTTCAACAAAAAAATATCAGTGTATTTGTTTATAATGTTGTAAAACACTTAACGAGTTGACCTCTTATTGAGCGTGTTAGGCTAGCGATGCTTTGAACAACTGGACCCAGGTGATTTGAGTATTTACAGTACACACATGACAAGATCCATTTTCGAGCATTGTCAATCAAATTATCTGATTCTTCCTTAGCCTCTTTCTTTCCTTCACAATATTAAGTTTTAGTGCATAGTTAAAGCATAATTGCTTACTTGGTGCATTCTTGCTTTTGTTTACCCCTCACAGCTCATCGGCGAATTAATTTCTTTCCGATACCTTGGCGCAACTCGCGATTCTCAGGTCTGGCTGCCTGCCTATATTATCCCTTTGATACGTTTGAGAAAATATGCCGTGAAGATTTTGCTGTAAAACAAATTGCACAGTAGCATAGCTCTTTTTAGCTGGCCTGTACAAAGCACAAGAGAGCTATTGTTGTCACCCTGGCTCCGGCATCTGCATTTGCATACGGTAAAATGGATGGTTTGGTTAAAGTTTGTTATGTGATTGGACCAGGTGCTATTAGGCGAGCTGCCCTGTCATGGAAGAGCTCTTGTTACATCATAGGTGTCTCAGTACACTATTTATTTCCTTGCTTGGACTAACTCCAGCAGACATTGTTTAATGCTTAAAGCACAGAAAAGCACCAAAAAAGAAAAAAAGTTGAATTTGCAAACTGTGTAGATCCAGATGAGGCAGGTCTAGATCTACACTGTTTACACTCTAGTTTTGAAATCTCAATAAAATATAGCCCAGACAAAACATTTAGTGAAGTTTTGCAGCTGTAATTTTTGTTGTCTGCTTTTTTGGCACTTTCAGTTTTAATGTCTTGCATACCATTTACAGCAAAATTATTCAGCATCTAAATGTTGTTGATTTGCGTGCTCAGTAGATGTAGTCTGCCCTATCAAATTTTTTCCTTAGCTTCCCTGTAAAAGTTTTTTTTTCTGAGAATCATAAACAGGACTGCGTAGAGAAAGATAATCAGTGATGATGTCATTTGAAATACTTTCATCAGTACGCACAGATCTATGTAACTTAATCATCTGAAACTTCCTATTTTGCAAAGAGTGACTTGTAGGTAGTTGAGACTAACAAAGTCACTGTATATTGTTTCAGTCTGATGACTGTATTGTTTAAAAATTGAAATTTTACTTTTCAAAGTTCATAGTGGGAGGAGTTTAAATTCTGTGAAGCCTGAAGCTCTTCATGAAAAATTTTAACCACAGCTACTAGCTTCACCATCCAGTGAACTTTGAAGAGTAATAAACTACACTAAGTACATTCACAATTTATTTTGAGCTATCGAAGAAGATGCAATTTCATTTGTATAGAAAATTTAATATTGAACACCTGTAACCATAGCTGGGCACCATTGAAATATTTTGACGTCAAGTCAGACCTTCGGTTATTATGACTTCATTGTGATGTCATGACATCTTAGCAGCCACATTTATCAGCAGATGAAGACAGTTTCTTCAAATAGGTGCATTTAAATAAAGTCAGCAGCAGTGAAAATATTACAATTTGATCACTGTATATTGTTACCATTTGTTGCTGAGTGCTAGCTAACATGTGACCCCACTAATTTCTTGAAAGGCTGTTTGAAATCAGTATGCATGGTTTGAATTCCTCTACAACTGTTTCAGAGTATTTATAGTACCAGAGACAGTATCAATTGTGCGAACTGCCTTGTTTATTTCTTGGGATGCTTGCTAGTGCATTATCATCAATTATCATTATTATATGAGCCGCGACACGAGAAAACCAACAATGTGTTTGTGCGCCCAGCGGAGACTCAGATCAGCCTGGGCATCAGCCCAATCTAATCAGAATCTGTGCTTTGCGCTCAAAGGGTAGCTAAGTCTCTAAGCTACCTCCATGCGGACAGCGAAGACTCTGATCAGACTGGGCGGATGCCCAGGCTGATCTGAGTCTGCACTGGGCGCACAACCACATTGTTGGTTTTGTCACGTCACGGCTCATATTCAATGTAAGGCAGCCATGAAAGTTGGTTCATTTTCAAAAGTAGATAAATCTAGCTCATCTTTGTGGCTATGAAAATAAGTAATTTTGCCACTAGCTGTCTCATGCATCATGAGTCTTTACCAGAAATTGTTTATACCAGTTTTCACAAAAAATAGTCCAAAGCATGCAAGAAAGTAGGTAAAATCTTAAACATCTGAAATCAGCTGAACCTTGAAGTAGAGTTCAGGCTGACAATGGAGACAAGTTATTACCAGTGTCTTCTAAGCATTATGTATTAATGATAGTTTCCTTTCTTGTCTCACCTGGGACAAGCAGAAGCGAGGCATAGGTATTACTTTTCCAGTGGTGGCATAAACTTTTCTGGTTGTTGAAGGTGAAACACTGCTCTCTACAGATTTCTTGTATAGATAAGTAATAATAGTTAAGAATAAGACAACTGAAAATCGGATACTGGTATCTTTGGGTGTGCATTTTCTGTGTTGACAAAAACTATTTTGAAAAAGCTTGGTTTGAGCCAAGGTTGCCCATTACTCCCCTTGTTATTCAGATCTGTTAATACTCAAACTTTCTTTATCCAGAAGCAGTTAACATAAGATGGTCGTACATAGTACCAGGTAACAGGAAAAACAGAGTGATGCTTTATATCAGCCAAATTTTATTTTACTTTTATTTTTAGTTTCCTGATAGCTGTCTTTGAAGACTGAGGAAAAAGTACAATCTGAGGATGAATGGGAACACTAAGGGAAGTAATTCTTACAAGAAGAATTATCTCCCATGTTTCTTTCATGAAAATGATGGAAAAAGCTGGGGATGTATCTATTCATCTGAATTGTACTTTGGTTTCGGGAGTCAAAGGGAGCTACCTTTAGCATCTCTAACAGTCAGTTAGCAGTTTAAGCAAAATTTTAATAAAAATTAGACTACTAGATCCCCACAAAAATAATACGAATAAAACTGCAGTATAAGCATGTCATTATTTTTTTTGGTAGCAACAAGTATTTTATCATCAACTGCAGTCATTAAGATTTTAAAACAGAATGTTAATTATTTGTAGCTGCATATGTAAACTAATTTTTAGACCAACTAAAGACAACCCTGCACACAGTCACTGTCGAAACCCTAACTGCTGAGACAGAATTGACCAAAGAACCTATATCAGACAATTTTTTTCTGCTCCAAAACAATCCAAAAATTCTAGATACATTTTACAAGATGAATCTAAATTTTGGGATTGTTTCGGAGGAGATAAAACAACTGATGGCTAAATTAATGACTGATTTACACATTTGGAGAAAATGCCCTTGTTAGCTCACCTGAGCCGAAGGCTCACAGGTGAGCTTATAGTATAGGCAGGTGTCCGTCTTCCATCAGTCCGTCCGTCTGTCCATCAACATTTTCAAACGACATCTCCTCTGAAACTACAAGGCATATTGTTACCAAATTTCATATATAGCATCTATAGGCAGGGGGAACCAATAATACTGTTTTTAACCAAATCGCTTCAGAACTTTGGTTGCTATGGCAACTTAAAGTTTCCATTGACTTGTATGGGAAAAATTGAAAATTTGCATTTATTGCTATTTCTCTGCAGATAAATCTTTTACAGAATTGTTCCTGGAGTAGCTCTCTATCAGCCACATGAAATTTATGTTAATTGCACAATTTGGCTGGTTGCCATGGCAACCGAATGGTTAAAAATAGAAAAAATATTCAAAACTCATCTCCTCAGAAACTATGCAACCAGTAAAGCTCAAACTTCACAGAAAGGATCTTGGTACTACCCTCTATAAAAATCTGTTTTTCTTGGCAATTGCTCCAGCAGTTTGGTTGCTATGGCAACTTAAAGTTGCCATTGACTTATAATGGGAAAATGGAAAATTTGCATTTATTGCTATGTCACTGCAGATATTTTGACAAAACTTTCATAGAAATGTTCCTTGAGTAGTCCCCAACCAGCCATATCAAATTTATGCAAATTGAGCTACTTGGCTGATTGCCATTGCAACCGAGTGGTTAAAAATAGAAAAAATATTCAAAAATCATCTCAGAAACTGTGCAACCAATAAAGCTCAAACTTCACAGAAAGGATATTGGTACTACCGTCTATAAAAATACTGTTTTTCTTGGCAATTGCCCCTGCAGTTTGGTTGTTATGGCAACTTAAAGTTGCCATTGGCTTATAATGGGAAAAATGGAAAACCGCAATTTTAGCTATCTCGCTGCAGTTATTTGGATTTTTTTCCTACAGAAATGTTTCTTGAGTAGTCCTCTATGATTCATATTCATATTAATTTTGTCCAAATCACCGAATTTGATTAGTTGCCATGATGGCAACATAAAGGAAAAAAAATTTGAAAAAATATTCAAAAATCTTTTCCTCAAAAACTATAGAGGGGGATGAAGCTGATTCTTTGCATACATGTTCATGACATTAGCCACTACATAAATATTGTTTTCTATTATTGTTGCCCACGTGGTTTCATTGCTATGGCATTTTAAAGTTTCCATAGACTAACAACTCAGTCAACATTGAAATTAGGCCACATTGTACAATTTACTTTAGAGTTACCTACCCTTGAGTGCTGAGGATGAATGGACTCAGGTGAGCTACAGGACCAATGGTCCTCTGGTTTTATAGTTAGAATGGTAATATAAACCCACTTCAGGGTTCGAGGGTATAAAACTTGAGAATAATCTCAAACTCAAAATAAAGCACACTGATTGGCTGCTTCCGAGCATGTGCTCGGAAGCAGCCAATCAGTGTGCTTTATTTTGAGTTTCATGCTCGAAAGCAGCCAATCAGTTTTGAGTTTGAGAGTATACTCAAGTTTTATAACCTACGGGCCAGATTGCTCCCAACAGAGCAGTCTGATCATGGTCTACACTGTTTTCCATCAAATCAAATGAATCCAGAATGGGGACTACTCCTGAAGGAAAGAATGTGCTCCTTGAGGGAGCAAGTACTTTCCTTCAGTAGAAGTCCCCATAGGACAAGTGGACTTAGCTAGATTTGAAGATGAAAATTTATAGATCACAATATTTTCTCCTGCATGTTGTTTGCATGACCAGGGCCAAGTTGTTCAAAACATCATTAGTTAATGGAATGTTACATTTTCAGACATATTATACCCAAAAATACTCCAATTTTTTGGCAGAAAAAATGTGAGAAGCTTTTGCAGTGCATCTAGAGAGCAAAAGCTCCTCACTTTTTTCAACAAAAAAAATATGTTAACACATGATTTTATAGTGCTAGAAGGCTTAACAAAATAGTGACAAAATGACTTCCTTTAGCTAATACTGCTTTGAACAACTGAGCCCAGATGAATGTAGTAATTATTATAGTCTTGCATCCTTATCAGAAAAATCATAGAATATGAATTGATATCAATTAATTATGAATTGGTTTTCTCCTACATGGGGAGCTTTGAAATATTTTTGGGAGTTTATAGTTAGTTTACAGTGCAGTCAGTGCCTTAAACCTTTCAGCCTCAAATGAAACTATTAAAAGTATATAATTATTTAAGGGACTGTTAAAAGTATATAACCATTTAAGAAACATAGAAAAATGTCTCAAGCTTTGCCCAGCTTCACTTAGGCAGGAGTTGAAAGTGAAGTCCAGAAGTATAAAAATGCAATAGTAACTTTCAACAATAAAACTTAGTCTAGCTGGTTCACTCAGATGGCCTGGTTTAGGATTGTTTTCCAAATAAACATATTAGAATTTACAACTGTAGTTGTTGAACTGTCTTTGAATTTATATCATTTTGTGATGTCGTGGAATTCCAGATAAGGTAGGATTTTGAGGATAATTCTGAGATAGGTCTTCTTGTTTCTAAATGAAAACATACGTTGTGACCCCTCAGTAGAACCGTCTCAGAGAGACGGTTCTAGTGAGAGGTCACAACATATGTTTTTGTGCAGAAATGGGGAAAATTATCCCTAAATCATCCCTGCTACCCCATCTTATCTGGAGCACTGAATTGTCAGTTATGGTGTTTAGCTGTGGAAGATCACTAGTGAAAACTGTTAACTGATATGTATATACCATATGTTTGCAGGTTCAGACTGGGTAGACCCAGAGGATCCAACAGTTATTGCTGAAAATGAGCTTCTGCGAGCAGCCAGTTCCATTGAAGCTGCCGCCCTCAAATTGTCACAGCTTAAGCCCAGACCTAAGGCTAAGGTAATAACCATATTTCTCCTAATAAACACGCAGGGAGTGGGGAGGGGGGGGTGAAGCGTTGTCGTTCACAAGTCCTCAAAATTGCATTTTTGAAAACCAAATTTGGGTGATAAATGACAAAGCCTGGTGGTCTAAAGCCAATTTTGGTGGAATTTTGGCCTTTTTTTTCCAAAAAAATTGTGAAGGGCATTTATTAGAGATGGGCTTTATAACATGAAATATGGTATGTGAAAGAAGAACAAAAACAGACTTTCAGGGTAAGAAGGAAAATACTTTACATGCAACACATAAAAGAAACATGTGGGATGTTCAGGGACCTCTGGCAGTGGCAGAGCTCTAGATAAGAGGGAGTAATTGGTGATAATTAGGGATAATTTTGTTATTTCTGCATAAAAACATATGTTGTGACCCCTCATCTGAATCGTCTTATAGAGACAGTTCAGATGAGGGGTCACAACATATGGTTTTGATGAGAATTAAGAAAAATTATCCTTAATTATCATCAAATACTCCCCCTTATCTAGAGCTGTGAGTGGGTCAAGGAGTTGTCAGGAAGTTTTGAATTTTTAACTGGGACCCCAATAGTTATACATATACTAGTATGAGAAGATGAACAGACCTAGGCCTCAGCCTTACTACATTTGAGCAGTTGATGGTATTGTTTGACATAAAGGAAAGAAGTGCTTATCTCAGTGAGATATGTTTGATATATTTGGTGGCGTTAAAAGTTCCCACCAAATACCAAACATATCAATACTGAGATAATGCTAAACATCTTGTACTGACAGAACAGCTTTTGGAGGGTTCAGAGGCTTACAAAAGGGTAAGTACTTGAAGATAACTATAAGATTATGTATGTTACCCTAATGTGCTTAGTATTGGGACACCTAAAATAATAAATTTTCCATTTGTCCCAAATGGAAAATTCATTATTTTTAGGTGTCCCAATATATACCCACATTACGGTAACTACACTCCCTTGGGGTAAATAGTTTCCGTCTTTCTGTTTGTCTGTGTCCGTCAGTTAACTGTTATGTTACAGTTTTGCATTATGTCCTTTACCATATTTTCAATATCCTTGGATGAAACCATCCAAGACTTAAGCATTTGAGTTAAAGTATATGTTTGACTTGTATTCTTGCTTCTGATTCACATATCTTTTGATAGAACCTGTTGATATTTGACTTGTTAGGACAGATCCATTGACATCATGTGGATGCTGCTGATGGCCTTAGGTCAAGATCACAGACTCCAGAATACACATTAAGGTTTTTTGTATCGCCTGCAACTGGTAGAAGCAAGACATAGGTATTCCTTCTCCAGTGTCGGGAGGGACTTAAACTTTGTTGAGTTTTTGCATTTAGCTCTGTTTAGTGACTGTGCACAGACAGGAGAGCTACTGCATTCTGTGGAATTCTTGTGTTGAGTTCGTTAACAGTTACACTAAAGAGACAGTCCAATATGAGACTAGTACTGGGTTTGATATAGAATCTCCCTCTTTTTGTCCACCTTTTACATATACAGTCGAATCTCGGTAGTTCGAACGCCGATTTTTCGAAATTACCGGATTTTTCGAAGTAGAAACACGGTCCCGATCGTAAGCCTATTAATTCTATGCATAAACACTTCCGCAAATTCAAATTTCGATTATTCGAAAAATCGGATTTTTCGAAAGCAAAATTTGGTCCCGATGGAGTAAATTCATTATAATTACCCCTCTATTATTCGAAATCAAAATTCATGCTCCAATTTTATGCCGGATTATTACACATTTTGTAATCGATGAGATAAATATGTACACCCTCAGGTCATCACTGCCACCTGTATAGGTAATTAAGCTTCACGACCACTAACGTTTTGATGGATTAGTCATTGATTTCTCTTGAGCAAAAGGTGTCTGTCTAATTGCATAATTGACGGGGATTATCTTGTTTGAAGTTTGTAAATTTAAAGGATAAATGTGATAACTTTTGTAACCAGCAAAGGCTCGGACTAGCATGCGCATCCGAACTTTGGTCCCGTTAGTCTGTGATCATACGGTTTGCGCACGGATAATACGGTTTGCACACGGCACTAAACAGAGTCTCTAGCTACCCTGCGCAGACTGACAGGCTGGTTTGAGTAATACATTGTCTCCGAATCACTGAGGAGCCTTTTCCATGACACAGCTCAGATGACCGGTGAACTCGTTTTTTTCTGAAAACGAAAGTAGCCAGTTCTCGGAAACATAAGCGAAAGTGAAAGTACAGTTAAGTCCGAGATAGAAACAAGTCAGGGCTAGCCTGTTTCCGTTCAGTCTGCCTTTGATCTTCGCCGGTGCTACATTGTCATACACAGTTAATTTGCGGAGCTGGGAAAATGTTCGGCAGCTTTGCTGCTTTCGGGCAATACACATGTACATGTGCCAAACACGAGGGCTGATCTCGCGATATTAAATGATTGTGGATGTTTGGATAGTTCCGGTATGTAATGTTAATTATTCTACGTTCTGATCTTGTTTTCATTGATTTGTTAATCCAGGAACGTCAGTATGCGTAGAGAAATAAAATATCGGACCGTCTGAAAATCGCCGTAAAAACGAATTCCGGAAATGTACGGAAATGAACGGGAAAGGCCGAACTCGTAAATTCGAACTACGGATAATTCGAATGAAAAAATGAGGTCCCTGTCAGTTCGAATTATCGAGGTTTGACTGTACTAAGTTTGGTTTGAGTAAGCAGTGCTGGGGCTAAAGCAGGGGCTGTATGCCCCCTACCCAGTGCAGTTTGGGGTGTAGAAACCCTGTTCTTGTTCTCCTTAAAAATGCATGTTATAACCCTTCATGAGAACAGCATTGGCTAGGCCGTTCTAATAAGGGGTAATTCTCTGTAGAAACATGTTGTGACCCTTCTTTAGAACAGTCTTACTGAAAGGGTTCTAGCAATAGGTCAAAACAGTATAAGAATTAGTGTTGTGACACCCCTCATTAGAACCATCTGAGCAACATGCATATCCATAACATTCATATAGCACAGTTATCAACTACTCCCTCTTATCACATTAAAAGTAATTTTTCTGGTTCTTCTGTAGGAGGCTGATATGAACCTGAACTTTGATGAACAAATTCTTGAAGCAGCCAAGTCTATAGCTGCAGCAACTGCTGCTCTTGTGAAGTCAGCCTCTGCGGCCCAGAGAGAACTTGTTGCACAGGGAAAGGTAAGTAAATTTCATACCCACTGTTTGAGTTTGAGATAAACCCAGATGCCATACTCCATATAATGTGGAGGAAAAGAAATTACCATTATCACTTATAGCGCCAAAATTGAAAAAGCATGCTGCGTTTACATGCCCCAGATATTGGGTAATCTGGACCTATGTTACCATAATTATTTGGTTATAAGACTAGGAATCTCCCTTCAAAAACAACCTCAAAAATATAGATCCATCTCATAAGATGGATCTAGATTTTTGGGATTGCTTTGGAAGGTAAAAATCCCTTCCAAAGCAATCCCATAAATCTAGATCTATCATGCAAGACAGATCTATAATCCATGTTATAGCAGAATTGCACAAGACTGGTGTAATCTACGTGGTTGGGGGGGGGGGGGGGGGGGGGGGGGGGGGACTCAGTCTTATAACTGAATATTTATGGTATATTCCAAGCCAGATAAATGTTTGGCTATGTATATGACTTGCTACTTCATGTAACTGCATCATGACTGCATGTATTGCATCTGGGCATGAAATATGTATCAGTGCTCCAGATTAGAAGGGGAAACAGGGAGAATTTTGGGAGAATTTTCCATTTTTCTCGACAAAAACATAGATTGTGACCTCTCATTAGGATTGTCTCACTGAGACGGTTCTAATGAGGGATCACAACATGTGTTTTCATTGAGAAATAAGAAAAGGGAGTTGTGACACGGCAAGACCAACAAAGTGGCATATATGTTACAGAAGACTTAGATCAGACAGAGCACCCTCACAGTCTTATCAGACTTCTCTGTTGGCAAGGAGGCAGCTTAGACCCTTAGCTACCCTTTAAGTGCACAGTGAAGACTCTGATTGGACTGAACAGATGCCCAGGCTGATCTGAGTCCATGCTGGGCACATATGCCTCTTTGTTGGATTTGTCATGTCGTGTCTCAAATTATCTCAGAATTATCCTCAAAAACCATTCTTGTCTGGAACTCTGATGTACCATCGACATCCATTATTCATTCATCAATTAGATTTTATGTTTCATTATCATTGATTATGGTTCTAAACCATTCTTCTTTTGTGGTGAGAAAAATTTCTGTGCTTTAAAATGCTTGGCTGTTTCAACAATATCAAGCCTGGTAATAGCCTCGGATATTTGGCATAATTTTCAATATTTCTGCATAAAACCTATGTTGTGACCCCTCATTAGAACCGTCTCACTGAGACAGTTCTAATTAGGTGTCACAATATAGGTCTCTCTTGAGAAATAAGAAAAATTGTCTTCAAATTATCCTGAACCTCCATCTTATCTGACCAAGTGTGGATTTCCAATAATTCTCACATGATGAAGAAAATTGGTCTATCTCTACATTATTCTATACATGTCTCATTAATGTTAAATGTTTCTGCTAATTAATTTGTGTTTTATCATTTTCTCTAAAACATACATTAACATCACTTTACTCTTGGTATACAAGGTTTTTGTCATTCTGTCAGTACATCAAGCCCATGATGTTTAAAACTAACAACACACTGTTAGTTAACAAGAAGTTAAATTTTCAGATGTATTTACATGCACACATAAAAACTGCTGTTTTTTGCTGAAAAATAGGTTGAACTTTTGCAAAGAAAAAAAAATACAACTTACTGAATCCTTGACTTTTGAACAGATGGGCCTAGGTTGTCAACTTTTTCCTTAAAGCTTTGCAGTACTCCTTTTTGAATACTCATGTATAGAAGGTGGCACTGGTTGGGAGTATACGTGGGTCTGCCCATATGCTCTAGCTTACTCACATACAAACTATAGATTTAATTTTCATCATGTTATAATTGTTCAATCATTAGAGGCTTGTTTGCGTTCATCATTACTAACAGCATCTCGGTAGGAAAAAGAGTTCACAATAGAAACTGCAAATGGCCTGGGCCCAGTTGTTCAAAACTAAAGACGTCGTTAGTTAACGTTTTGTTAAAATTTCAAACATTAATATCTCAAATACACCAATATTTTTGTTGAAAAAATGTGAGAAGCTTTTTGCACTGCAAAAGCTTCTCACATATATTCAAAAAATATCAGTGTTTTTCGTTATAAAGTCGTAAAACACTTGAGTTGACCTCTTGACGAGTTTGTTAGACTATGCTTTGGACAACCGGGCCCTTTTCTGCAGACATAGTATATTCCAATCAAGGGCCTGTTATAAGCATAATTGTGTCTGATTGACCTAAGGTCATGTGCAGTTTTCAGCTACTTCAAAATGTCTTGTAGTGTGTTTATCTTTACTAACACAGGGGAGGTAATTTCAGGAGAGGCCGCGGCGCAGAGAGCCGTTCGGTAAACCTAAACCGCCGGTAATCTTTTCATTTCACAACTTTTCTCACGTAGCAGATATATAACCCTGTTCCTAGTCATAAAACATTTGATACCTTTATTTACAAAATCACCCAGCTAATCTATCCAGGCCAGGATTTATCCAAATGGGTATTTTACCTTGCTTTATAAGTGGTATTCAAGGGTCTCGGATACTGGTTTGTACTTGCCGGGGAAGTTGTTCTGCCCTAATTCCCGCATTTTGATTTACCTTAAATGTTAACCCATAAAGTGCCAAAAATAAAGGAGAAGATGACAAAATTTACACATGCAAATTTTAAAAGAATATAATTGAGCCTCGACACGACAAAACCAACAGTGTGGTTGTGCGCCCAGCGCAGACTCAGATCAGCCTGGGCATTTGCCCAGTCTGATCCGACTCTTCATTTAGTGCTCAAAGAGAAGCCAAGGGTCTGAGCTCCCTCCATGCAGACACTGAAGACTCTGATCAGACTGGGCGGATGCCCAGGCTGATCTGAGTCTTCGCTGGCACACAACCACATTGTTGGTTTTGTAGCTCCAGATGAGGTGGCTCATTAAGAGCTGCATGATTTGCAATTACGCTGTTTGCAAGTTCAACTATAGGTATTTTCATTTTTTGGCGCTTTATATGTTCAACTTATTTGCCAACTGCAAGATTTGATCCATAGTAGCAAAAAGAGAAAGAAAAGAAAAATCTATAATGTACATCAGATAAAGATGTTTGTGCAATGGCATCAAAGCACCTTGTAATAATACTGCAGCTGAAATTGATTTCTTTGCTTGCAGAATTGAATTTAAAGAGCATTTCTATTTTACATTATTTCTCAACATATAAACTGTAGAGTTATTTAGGAAACCGTATCTCAGTCAGAAAAGTCCTACTAAAAATGTAACTCAGTTCTCAGTTTCAACATTTATCCCTTCGTAGCCAAAAACAAACTGTCCGTTAAATAGCTTGTTGTGGTCCAGTGAAATTATGTAGTAGGATGGACATGCTGAAAACAGAAAACTGGCATGATACCTCCTAAACAGAAATGGCCCATTTGAAATAAAAAAATATACATATACTGGCAAAAATAGGTATACTGGTAACTTCAGAATAATTCGATCACCAAAATTAAGTGACAAGTGCGACTAAGACAACAGATACATCACAGCTTTCTCATTGCGTCATTTTTGACTGTGATAAATGGTTTACCCTACATATAGGCTTAGGCTGGAATGGTCATTGGGTAGATAAAAAATGTTTCCGTAGCAAGTGCTCCTATACCTATAAATCAGATGTTTTATGGTGTCGTAGTCAGTTCACATTTGCTTTCAATTTTGTGACTCACAAAACAGTTACATTGTTTTGTATGCTCCCACTTAGTGACTACAGTATTTAGTTTCTCGTACATGCCATTAGCTTTGGACTGAAACCCGTGAGATTTGATAAGTTTTTAAGTGAGATTTATCAAATTGGGTGAGACTCTCTCAAAAATTTCTTCTAAGCTAATGCAAAATGCAGCTTTTATGCGAGAAACAAATGTAATAGTATGCAGTACTTGTTTATTTTTTCTTAAAATACAAATTTCAATGGAAAAGTTAATCCAGGCAAATTTGATACCCAGTCCAGCCACTTACTTTCGTTTCTCATTCTGCTGATTCAAGAAGGGCAATTGTCTGTTACAGGCGAAAGTATGTTCACTTGGTACCGCTTAAATGCTTTGGAGGTCTAACCTCTCTCGGGAATAGTGTGATCAGGTTAACTGATCATCCTGACTTGACCATAGCTGTGTACAGTGGACATAAAGCAAAAAAACAACAAAAAATGAAAGTAGTTGAATTTGCAACCAGCAAGACACAGATGAGGTGGTTCATCATTAGCTGCCTCGTCTGGATCTACTCTGTTTGCCCTAGAGTCTTTGAATTCTCAGTTTAAAATTTTGCAGATGTAAATTCTTTTTAACGTCTTCTTTGGTTTTGGTGTTTTAAGGGTTTAAATTTAAAAAAAAAAAAACAAGAACTGCATATTGAAAATTAAGTGAGATGTGGGAATCAGCTCCAAAAGACACAACTGTGTGAGATTTTGTCTCACTTAGTGAGACTTGGCATGGTGTCTCAATTTTTCAACTTTTAAAAATCAGTATGTATGCACAAAAGAACAGGACTGGTCTGTGCTGGGTGACTCTTGTTCTTGAAGTTTATCTTTAGAGATACAGAAGAGACAGTTTTCTTGCCCATTTTAACCTACCAACAGAATTAATTTTATATTTACTCGGAATTGCCATGCACTCCCATCTGGTATAATATACTAGTATCAAGTTTGACAGAATAGGTTTCCAAAATTTGTGGTCATCTAATTGTTCAGTCTTGACACCTGGGCCCAGTTGTTCAAAACTAACGACATCGTTAGTTAACGTTTCGTTAAATTTCAAACATTAATATTTCAAATACACCAAAATTTTTTGTTGAAAAAATATCAGTGTGTTTGGTTATGAAGTCATAAAACACTTAATGAGTTGACCTCTTAACGAGCTTGTTAGGCTCAACTGGGCCCTGAAGTGATAAAAAATGAAAAAAGAGTGTAGATCCGGATGAGGTGGCTCATTATGAGCTGTCTCATCTGGATATATGATGTTTGCAAATTCAAGTACCACATTTGAGCCACGACACGAGAAAACCAACAATGTGGTTGTGCGTCTAGCGCGGACTCAGATCAGCCTGGGCATCCGCTCAATTTGACCGGACTCTTTGTTGAGTGCTCAAAGGGTAGTTAAGGGTCTTAGCTACCTCCATGCGGACAGCGAAGACTCTGATCAGACTGGGCAGATGCCGAGACTGATCTGAGTCTGTGCTGGGCGCACAACCACTTTGTTGGTTTTCTTGTGTCGCGGCTCATTTATGTTTTAGGGCTTTAAGGGCTGACAGTTCCAGCATTGACAAACCCTAAAATGCTCTGAAAAAAGGTTTATGGTCATTTACGGAGCATTTTATATTGCATTAAGTTGGTGTGAGGTTCTGGGGGTAGAAAATTTAGTTAATTTGTAAAGTGTGTCACTCTGCATGGGAGGGAGGGATGTGTGTCACTTGGGGTGGGGGGAGGGTTTAGATGACAGGTTGAAAAAGTGGTCTTTAGTATGACCAACCAACAATTGTTTCAATGTACATGTATTGCAGATGTCCTAGTTTTCTTCTGGTTGTCTGTATGTACTGTGAAGTGGCTCAGTGTAGTGTTAACATCTGTTGTATACATGTTGTCAGTGTGAATTAACTCATTATTAATGTTCCTCTTGTCTTTATTTCGTAAATTTTCATCTATGTTTTGACGTCATAAATGTTTTATCAGCATGACTATAGTCTTTCATTTATTGTCACTTAAAGCGCCAAAAATGATAAAAGTTGAATTTGCAAAACAGCAAAGGTCCAGATGAGGTGGTCCTTAATGAATCAACTGAATCAACACTATTTGTCCTCTAGTCCAAACTTTTCGAAAGTTTGCAGACATAAATTTTGTCTGCTTTTTTTGGCGCTTTAAAGTTTACCAGTGTTGTCATCATATGTAGAAATGCTCATTGCTCTTTGTATCATACTAGTTGTTGGCAGACCACTAGATAAGCAAATAGAAAATGGGTGTATATGAATTGGTGGTTCTTTTCTAGTCTAATCTAGTATTTATTAACACTTAAAATATGAAATTGTTGACCTTTCAAACAGCCTAGATCTAGTTGAGGCAGCTCAATTTTGAGCTTCCTCATCTGAATTTACACTGTTTGCTTTCTTTTCTTCAAATTCTTAATATGCATATGCGTAGGAAGAGGGCGTTGCCAGGGGTCATGCCCTGCCCAGTAATTCAGAAATGCATGGTGCCCCCCTCATGGCCCCCAAAAAATTAAGGTTGTCTAAGGTTTGGGACCCCACCCCACCCCAAATATTGAGAACCTTCCTACACCGCTGATATGATGTAACTTGGATGAAACATATTATGAACTTTCACAGATGTAATTTTTCTCATCTGCTTTTTTAGCACTTTATGGTATTCCACTACAAGTACATTATTTAGTGGACACTGACAGCTTTTGCTTATCTAGAGGCCGGTTAGATTTTCACTCAGTTGTAGTACCATATGAGCAGCGACACAACAAAACCAACAAAATGGTTGTGCGCCCAGCACAGACGCAGAGCAGCCTGGGCATTCGCCCAGTCTGATCAGAGTCTTCGCTGTCTGCATGAAGGCAGCTTAGACCCTTTGCTACCCTTTAAGTGCACAGCGAAGAGTCTGATCAAACTTGTCGGATGCCCAGGCGGATCAAAGTCTGCGCTGGGTGCACAACCACATTGTTGGTTTTGTCATGTCGCAGCTCATATTTATTTGGTTATAAGATGGGGATGGGATTTTCGTCTCTAGAATGACCCGAAATATTTAAACCAGTCTGCTATTAGATGGATATTTCTTCCCTTTCATAATGATATCAAAGTCTAAGATGGATCTAGATTTTTCAGGTTGTTTTGGAAGAGAAATCCCCCACCCACCTCATCATATTACTGAATAAATACGATAGTTATTGTGAACATTGTTGTTTATATGTTTAGAAAATTAGATTTGGACAGACACACGGCGCCAGGTGTGTGCAAATATGGTTACGTACCGTTGAGCCACTTGGGTAACGTCGATACGAGAATTGAACAGAACAGAACATTTAGAAAATTAAAATTTGAATAAGTACTTCCTTCGAAGCTATATGAATTAGTTGCATGCAGCATGTTCTATGTAGATCATCACTAAACAACTTGGAAACTTTGCATATCACCTTTTTAACATAAGACTGAAAACTCAATACTTTAACATCCAACTCAGGTTTCCTTGAGCTACCAAATTATTCAGCTATAAGACAGAGTGTCTTTTTCTTCCAGTGTATATTTGAGCCACGACACGAGAAAACCAACAAAGTGGTTGTGTGTCCAGCGCCGACTTAGATCAGCCTGGACATCTGCCCTGTCTGATAAGAGTTTTTGCTAAGTCCTTAAAGGGTAGCTAAGGATCTAAGCTACCTCCATGCAGACTGCAAAGACTCTGATCAGACTGGGTGGATGCCCAGGCTGATCTGAGTCTGCGATGGACGCACAGCCACTTTATTGGTTTTCTCGTGTCGTGGCTCATTTGTCTTTAATTCTATTGTATGATGGATTTGCACTTCCAAACAATACAAAAAATCTATGCGATGTTTTTGGTGAAAAAATGTCTTATAACCAAATAAATCTGGCATTTTCCGCTCAAGAGTCTATGGCATGCCTGCTATGGAACCTTGTACTCCCATCAATGTCAAGGCCAAAATTGGGCTACTTGGGCACAATATAGATCTTCCTGCTACTAGGAAATAACTTCTAGGCCTTTTACTAAAATTAGTTAGGAAGCATGTTAGCTATTTTTAGATGAGATAAGATTTGGAGTAAAACTCTCTGTAGCACATAATGAAGACCAGCATATTATGGAGCATGTTTCCCTTATATAGGGATGGTAACTAATAGCTACTGCCTAATGCGGACAGACGTTTATCCCATTCCATTCGGGATACCCCTTTAGGAGTATCTGGGCAAACAGTTTGGATCCAGATCAGGCCCCACAAACGTTGGGCCTGATCTGAGATCCAAACTGTTTGCTGCCTAGACATCATTTCTACAAGAGTTTGCTAGACCAATATTGTCAAAATATTCTTTTTTTGATGCAGACGACAATTTCAGCAGACGACAAAAAATACCCTGAATGCAATGGGTTAAAAAGCACTCATATCTAGCTAGGCTGCCATCACATGTTGTCTTGTATAGAGCCGATAAACATGACCTCAAAAGGAACTAACATGATTTTTTTCTACAGGTAATTGTCATGCATCATTTAAGCTAGTTGATGCAAAAATAAACAAGAAGTTGAAGCGTATTTCAATCAAACTCCTTGATAGGGCACTTACGTTATGGCATAATTTGGTGACATCATTCAGTCTATCATTTCAAAGTTGGGTACTGAGATAGTTGCAAACTGCACTGCATAAAACAGTTGCACAAGGGCACTGCCACAATGACTTAATACCATTAAAGTTTATCATACCCCTCTTATCTGTTACTTTTTGGTGCACATGTGACCAGCAGAAGAGAGACATAAGTAGTCAACTCTTGATATCTCGAACTCTGATATCTCAAAGTACTCTCCTTTATCTAAGAATGTAGTTTGGACAGATTTCTTATTTTCATTTGCATTTCAACTCCTGTTATCTCAAACTACTGATATCTCAAGGTAAATTTTCTGGGACCAGAAAATTTACTTTGAGGTATCATTAGTTTGGGATGAACTTTGATTTTGAGACATGGAGAGTTGACTATATTACTTGTCAGCCAGCAGCGTTGATGGCACAAACTTCCTGGTTTAGCTCTGTTTAAGGGCAGTGTGCCAAATGCTAGGGCAGTGTGCAGACTGCCAGGACACTGCCTTTTGCAGAATGCTTCTTACAGTAAGCAGAGCTCTAGATAAGAGGGAGTATTTGATGATAATTGTGGGATAATTTTTCTTATTTCATATTGAAACCATATGATGTGACCCCTCATCTGAACCCTCTAGTCGAGATGGTTCAGATGAGGGATCACAACATATGCATTTATGCACAGTTAACAAAAATTATCCCTAATTATCACCAAATACTCCCTCTTATCCAGAGCTCAGATTTGTGCCTGACAGTATTGAGATGTGAGTATTGGTATATTTTCAGGTTGGTGCTACTTATCATAAGACAGACACTGATGAAGATGGTCAGTGGTCACAGGGGCTCATCTCAGCTGTAAGTGTTTTTGTAGGATTGTACGAGGGAGAGTCAAAAAGTTTGTAGAACAGGCCAAGTACAGCTCAGAATTTCTTTACATATCTAGACATTAAAACATTTGTGTGATCCCCAGAGACATAATCAATAGATAACCTTCAAGCAATAATTGAAAACAAAAGTTTTGAGTTTCAGGCAGTATTAAAGTTCCTCACAAACAACTATTAAAGAATGTGAGTTGCAACAACTAAATTACCCACCCTTCAGTCTAGTGATTATTACCTGTTTAGAAATTTGAATTCCCATCTGCGTGGAACCAGATTTCCTAATGATGATGAACATAAGTTGCCACAGTCTCAGGCATGGTTCGAGGACCAAACTGATGATTTCTACTTTAAAAGTATAGACAGTCTGAACGCAGGTGGGCTAGGTGCATCTAGGTAAATGGGGACTTTTTTGAAAAATAATCATACAATGCATGGTCTGGTGCTGCAATGTATACCTCATTCTGTGACCTTTCTGACCTCCCATCATGTAGTCAATTTGCCAAAAAGTTAAACAATATCCAATTATTTCCAAGAAAAAAAAAAAATTAACCTTCACATCATATTTAGTGTGGAAACACCTGTTACGTCCCTTTTTGCTTGTGATATGTTCTGATCAAATGATGGGCTATATTTGTTTGTTGTATTGTACAATTCAGTGTTAGTTGTTCTGATCAAATGATGGGCTATGTTTGTTGTATTGTACAATTCAGTGTTAGTATTCTTTAATAAAATTTCTTGGGGTTCGATTACTCTGAATAAATTGGAAAAATTTTCATAGTATTTGTTCATTGCACTAAAAGCAATAAAAACCTGAGCTTCAGACCAACACAAGATCTATGGACTGCCAAGAGATCCAGGGGCCCATAGCGCAGTTGGTAGGTGCCTGACTAATAAGCCAGATGTCCTGGGTTCGATACCCAGTCCAGCCACTTACTTTCATTTCCTCTTCCGCAGATTCAAGAAGGGCAGTTGTCAGTTACTGGTGAAAGTAAGTGCACTTAGTACTGGTTAACTGCTTAGGAGGTCTAAGCCTACCCAGGAATAGTGTGGTTAGGTTAACTGACTGTCCCGGCATGACCATAGCTGTTTACCGTGGACGTTAAACAATAACACAAAACCAAGAAATCCAGGTCCTGGCCCATGATTGATTGGGCCCTCTGCTTCGGCTACAGTTGCATAATTAGTCAAACCTGTCCTAAGGGGTCATTAGGGCCCCGCCAGACGAAGTCTGCGGAGGCCCTATAGTAATCACCTTGTCCGTCCGTCTGTCCGTCTGTCATCATTTCGTGTCCGCTCAATAACTCTAAAACCGTTAGAGATATTTTCACGAGACTTGGTATAAATGTAAAGCATCATCAGACGATGTGCAGAGAACAAGAACCATAACTCTGCCTACAATTTTTACTGAATTATGCCCCTTTGAAATTTTGAGTACAGAAATCGTGTCCGCTCCATAACTCTGAAACTATTAAAGATATTTTCACGAGACTTGGTACAAATGTAAAGCATCATCAGACAATGTGCAAAGAACAAGAACCATAACTCTGTCTACATTATTTACTGAATTATGCCCCTTTGAAATTTTGAGTGCAGAAATAGTGTCCGCTCTATAACTCTGAAACCGTTAGAGATATTTTCACGAGACTTGGTATAAATGTAAAGCATCATCAGACAATGTGCAGAGAACAAGAACCATAACTCTGCCTACAATTTTTACTGAATTATGCCCCTTTGTAATTTTGAGTACAGAAATCGTGTTCGGTTCATAACTCTGAAACCGTTAGAGATATTTTCACGAGACTTGGTACAAATGTAAAGCATCATCACACGATGTGCGGAGAAGAAGAACCATAACTCTGCCTACATTATTTACTGAATTATGCCCATTTGTAATTTTGAGTACGGAAGTCTTGTCTGCCCTTTAACTCTGAAACCATTAGAGATATTTTGACAAGACTTGGTACAAATGTAAAGCATCATCAGGTAATGAGCAGAGAACAAGAATCCTAACTCTGTGTACATTTTTACTGAATTATGCCCCTTTGTAATTTTGAATATAGAAATCAGGTCCGCTGTATAGCTTTAAAACCACCAATGATATTTTCATAAAACTTGTACATAATATAAAGCATCATCAGACAATGTGCAGTGAATAAGAACTGTAACTCCATCTACATTTTTTACAGAATTTTTCCCCTTGCTAGTTTACAGTCTAGAAAAGGTGTTTGCCCTCTAACTTTAAAAACTGTTTAAGATATTTTCACAAAACTTGGTACTAATATAAACATCATCAGACAATGTGCAGAGAAAAAGAACCATAACTACACCTTCCCTTTGTTATTTTAGGTATGGAAATCTTGCCTGCTGTATAACTTTAAAGCCTTTGAAGATATTTTATAAAACTTGGTACAAATATAAAACAACATTAGATGATCTGAAGGTGTGCAGAATGCAAGAATGGTAACATCAGTTTCCTGCCTTACAGAGTTGTTGCCCATGTTTTAATCAGTCATAATTGTGTATTTTGCCCATATCTTAATGACACTGCCAGAGGCTTAATTTCAAACAACATATTTAATATGAAGGAACAACATGATAATAGAAGGCTGGTATTGTTATTTCTAGTCGGGCACATACGACTTAAATGTCATCAATAGTTTCATAAAGGCGGGGCCCTTTTAGTTACCATGTTTCTAGTCTGTCTTTAAATCCGCCTGTTTGGGGTCTCTGAAACCAAAATGCAGTGCAAGTAAACCTGTATTTAATAGTTACCTGTCTTGAGCAGCCAGTGTTTGTACGTCCCCTTTGGGCAGCCCCATATGACTAGTTTGACTGCAGTTGGAATGAAATTAGTTGATTTTGTTTGCAGGCTAAAATGGTTGCTGCGGCAACTCACAGTTTATGTGAAGCTGCCAATGCTATGGTACAGGGTCAAGCAAATGAAGAGAAACTGATTGCCTCAGCTAAAGAGGTTGCAGGGTCAACAGCTGCATTGTTGGTAGCTTGCAGGGTCAAGGCTGATCCAGGATCTGTTGCTATGCAACGACTTCAGGTAAGTTCAAGGATTGCTTTAGTTTCATTCTTAATTTCTGTAAAGGTGTTACTTGTCTTAAATTACTGACATATTGGTGATAAGCCATAAAACTTTATCTTATTTTCAAACATGTGGGATAAAATTCATTCATGTATCGGTAAAGGAACTTTTAACATATGGTGTAAGTTCACTTGCAAAGTTGCTTTTACTCTTGTATAAGATATATTTGCCATATGACTTCACATCTGAAAGTGTAATAAAGCCATGCATTAAAACCAATAATCAACTAGTGGATTAAATATGCAAATTACATCATAATGTTATGGGTTGACAACCATAAGAATGTTGCGTTTTCTAATGGCAAAATGGTGACGTTTGAGTGCAAAATTTGCTAATAAAATTTATAATAATTATGTATCATATGATAAATAAAATTTTGCATTCATTCTCCTGTATTATTGAATTTAATAAATTTGTTGGGGGAAAACTGCTAAGCTGCTAAGATCCTCTATGTAATATCATATACAAAAGAAAAAGCCATTGCTTTGATGTAGGATACAAAAATAAAAATAACTCACTTGAAAAGATAGAAATCATTTGTATAGGAGAAGGTGAATACATGGCCGTTGGAACAGGGGCGGCAGGGGAGGCGACCGCCGCCCCAATATTTTCGACAAGAATATGATTCTGCTTTGCTTAAGAATGAGAAAAGGGAGACAAAGAAAAGAAAAGGACACTTTCACACCTCATACATCGCAATTTTGCCAAGTCACAACAGGTGACGTCGGTTCACGCTTTAAAAATCGCCTTCAGGTGTAAAGGATTAACGATGAAAGGTGTAAACGGGTGTTAAAGAAGACACACTTTCGCACCCGATTATCACATTGTGATTGTAAATTGTTCAAATCATGAGTAGGGCAAGTCGGATGTGAAGACCAAATGCAGTTAAATCATGTGAAAATATATTTCACAACATGTGCAAATAGGAGTCATGCAGATCAACCTGTGCATCTGTGCAGCCTGGTCAGACTCTTCCCTTTTTGCTTATGCCATGTATGAATCCTGGAGCATCTAAGATGTGAAAAGTGAAGCATTGGTCAGTCTGGACTTATGCGCAGATTGATTTTAATTTTATGAATACTTAATTGATGAGATACCTTTTCACACGACGCTACCCAATTGATTACTGAATCCTACTGCATGAAACAATAAGTCCGTTCAAACATATACTCAGATTCTTTAGGAGCCCCAGTAGTTCAGTGGTTAAGCGCTGGTCTGCTGATCTAGCGATCCCGGATTCGATCCCCGCCGTAAGCGGCAATCTTTTCAGTCGTAGACGGGGTTCCATTGCATACAGCCTTTCAATATCATCCACTCATCATCCTGATATGACTGAAATACTATTTAAAGGACTTAAATTGCAAGTCATCCATCCATCAGATTCTTCATGAACTTCCGAGCTAGCCCTCTAAGATTCTAAGTGTATCCTGTATTCCCTATAGATCTGGGGATCGCGGGTTCGAACCCCAGTCACGACGGATTAATTTTCACTGACTTCTGACAGCACTGATACAGACAGGACTGGCCCAGTGTTGCGTTTTATATTGCCTGGACGGTAGTTAGAGAGGCAGTGGCCACAAGGGCTACGGCGGACACTCTAGCAAGCGGAGCACTAACATTCTGCACGTGCATGTGCTTGGCACAGCTTTAATGTCCAAGACGTGTAGTCAAACGGACAACTAGGCAAAATTACCCTCTAAACACCAAGTTTCCAAAATTTAGATACACATTTTATGCTGTTAACCGTCATAGGTTTACCCAAAGAGGGTGGCTGTACTACCAGTAGACAATCAAGGTCACGGTGTATCATCATAGGTTTACTTTCCTTCCAAAAAATAATCTAATATTATAACCCATATGGCTAAACGAAAGCAACATCGTGTCATTGCGATGACGGTGCGACATCAAAATTCATACGTTGTGTTTTACTTTGGAGGGTTATGGGAGGTGGGGCGGGGGGACAGTTGGGGCCTGGGGGGGGGGGGAGGTGGATAAAAAGTATTGAAAAGCCGCCTCCCCAATGTCAAAATTGTTCCGACGTCCCTGGAATATAAGTATGAAAATTAAGGTATATAGTACACTGTTAGCAGCTGTGGTTAAGGTGACTGAATATTGTTTACTTTGGTTTGAACATATTTATTTTGCTTTTCCATTGACGTACATATATGAATACACGTACAAATAACATATCAGTATAAACTATGGGATTAGAACAGAAGCTGTATGCTTATAGAGTTTATCTCCCTGCTTACTTTCAGGCGGCAGGCAATGCTGTAAAGCGAGCTACCGAGGCCCTGGTCAGTTCAGCCCAGCAGGCCAAGACTTACACGGTAGAAGAACAGAGCATCACTGTAGAGGTACATAATGTGAAAGGTATGGCCCAGGTGCTCGCCGCTCAAGAAGAGATTATTAGAAAAGAGAAAGAACTTCAGGCTGCAAGAAGAAAACTAGGACTTATTCATCAGCAACATAATAAATTTGTGAAGAAAGATGATGCGGATGATTCCTCTAGCTCATTTTAAACCTGATCAGACCACCATGATAGATGACCAGAGCTCTAGATAAGACGGAATATTTGATGATAATTGAGGGATGATTTTTCTTATTTCTCACAAAGCATATGTTGTGACCCCTCATCTAAACCGTCTCGAGACGGTTTAGATGAGGGGTCACAATATATGTTTTTATGCAAAATAAAAATTATCCCGAGTCATCGGCAAATACTCCCTCTGATTTAAAAAGCTCGGGATGACAACTCCTAGCTCGTTTTAGATGCGCGGACAGACCTGCAAAGGAGATTTACTCTGCTGAGAAGTGTTGTCTCCCTTTTGCGGAAGCTACCCTTACAGGGAAGAATTTGGTCACCTTTGAATTTGCTCACAGGGCTATTACTTGTAAAGGGAAGACTTTGTTCCCATGGTCTAAGGGAAGAATATGCTTTCAGAAGGGAGCAAATTCTTTCCTTTAAGAATACCTCCAGATAAGAAGGGATTCAAAGCCTGGGGAAAATAATCTTACCTGAAAAGGGAGGCAAAAACGTTTGAACTTATGCTGCTCAACATAGGTCTGTCCATGCACCAATAATCTGATCAGGTTTGGAACATGATAGGGTAAACAAATTCTTATAGATCTGTAGGTACATATTAGGTACAAAAGGATTGTATCATTGTCTTTTTGCAGAAAGTGTGGCAATCAAATTGCCGTGGAATCTGTTGAAGAATAATATCTCAGTAATACCTATTTATTAGGTTATAAGATGGAAAGTCTCTTCCCAGAACAACCCCATAAATCTTGATTTCTCTTATAAGAAGGATTTAGAAATTTAAGGGAATGTTTTGGAAGAGCAACACGCCATCTTATAGCAGAATTTCATCAGGCTTTTTAAGATATTTGTGGTCATTCAAGAGGGGGACCTTTCCTATCTTATAACTGAATAAATATGTTGTTCTGAAATGTACTTGTTTTCAAGTAAGAATAAGCATCTCTAGCTTCTAATCAAGCAGGGCCTGGTTGTTCAAAACTAAAGACCTCGTTAACATCTAGTTAGAATTTCAAATGTTCATATCTCAAATACACCAGCATTTTTTGTTGAAAATATGTGAGAAGCTTTTCTCACATATTTTCAACAAAAAATATCAGTGTATTTGGTTATAAAGTCATTAAAGGCTTGAGTTGACTTCTGAATGAGCTCACTAGGCTAAGATGCTTCCAACAACTGGGCCCTGATATGAAGTTGCGTATGAGTTTTTAGAAAAAAAGAACTGGAAAGCAGATTGGAGGTTCAAAAATGGACTCATTCCTTTAAATGTGGAAGAAGTGTGCATGTTGAAACAGCAGTGGAACAAGATTTCATGGACCAACTCATGATATTTCTACTCATCAGCAGGATGCAGTGCTCTCACAGAAAAACGCGACAATTGTGTCGTGGATAGAGGAATCAGTTAAAAGTGTATAATCTTAAGTGCTATGTAAAAATTGCTAAGCTTTTGTGTTTCAATACTTGGAAAGTTCATCATGGCTTATGTTTGTTTCATGTTGACTGGTAGGAGAGAGACATAGGTATGGTTTTCCTGATTGCGGCAGGGGGTGTAAAGTTATGTTGAATTTCCTCGTTTACCCTAATGTGCTTAAGTATTGGGACACCTAAAATTATAAATTTTTATATTTGTCCCAAATGGAAAATCCATTATTTTTAGGAGTCCCAATATATACGCACATTACGGATTTCAAATTTATGACTACACGGACAGGCGAGGCACCACATTCATGGAATTCTTGTATAAATTTGTATATTTCTCAGACTCTGCTGACTATAAAGAATATGTGATATAAAGATTTATCTCGCTGTTGTATAGTATTTAGCTACATGTATGCTTTATTTGTATAAAAAGGACTAATATTCCTGCATCAATGGTATTCATGGACATGGAGAGAATATACAGAGATACTGAGCATTAATATGTGCATTAACAAATTACACTTAACCCTGTTGCACTCAAAACGGCCAAAACTCCATGGAGTTTTGGCCGTTTTGAGTGCAATAGGGTTGATATCCCAACACTTAAAGTGCTGAAAATAAAATAGCGGAATTTACAAACAGCCTAGATCCAGGTGTGGCAGCGCAGGCTTAATGAGCTGCCTTATCTGGTTCTACTCTGCATGCCCATTAGTCTTTGAATTCTGAATATGGTAGAGCTTGGACGACATAATGTTTGAAAATTTTGTAATCTGCTATTTTTGGGCTTTAAGGGTTAAAATGTGATTAAGGTGTGTTCACGGTGTTGCGAAATGTCTAAGCCAAGCTTCACTTTGAACCATACTTGGTAGGATAATTACGATATTTCTCGGAAAGAAATCTAGAGTTGGATATATTATTAGATGTAGAAATAGACAGTGTGACATAATTATTTTGCAGTTTGAGTATTGAGTAGATATAGACTATAAATTATGCTTTTGACCAGAGATGAGAAATGCTTGTTTTGCATCATTGAATAGAAAGTCTGAAAGAAGGTGACTTAGTACAAAAAAAGAGTAAAAATTGGAAAATAAACTAAACCAGACATCCAAATGGACTATTCCAATGTGGAAGGATAGAAGAGTCCTGTGGGCATAAAAAGGTTAAAGACAGGGCTGGTACTATATAAGGAGGATTAACTTCAAAAGTGTCATTCTGTCTCTTGATCACATAGTGTCAACACCTCCAGTCAGCCAATAAAATGGTCATAACTGGCAGTTCTGGTCCACTGATTGGTTGAATAAATTTTCACACCTTTACCTGTACAGGTAAATCTGCTGTGAGATGGGAACCAGACCCCCCGGCGGAGAAGTCCTGTCTTTAATCATTGAAAATATTTTGTTAAACAAATTGAGAAATTGAGGCAAAACAAGTTCAGTTTTCATCTGGTTCGGCAGGCCCTAATAAGCAATAAAATAAGATGTATTATCAGAATTGTATATATAATATCACCAAGTCATATACCCTCACTCTGACTATAGTCTTGCTGCTTCTACTCACTACACCAGCCTCTAGCACTAATAACATAGCTCTATTTAAGCAAATATTTTGGGATTAATATTTGATGCATTTATTCCTAGTTCAGGTCAAGGGGTTCTTTTGCAGTCCTACTAAAGACAGAAAAAGACTTACCCCACCGAAAAGGACCGAAAAGAACTTTTGGACCGAAAAGGACCTGTATTTGCAGTTAAATGCCATATAAAACATACGTTTTAGTAATTTTAATATCATCATGATATTAATCAGCGCTTAAATAATAATTTTGTGAACTTAAATAGCTTCATCCTAAAATTTCACAAAAATATTACAGCACCGAAAAGGACTCCACTTTTGGTCAGTAAAGAGATGCTATATTCCGAAAAGTACATCGCAAATGCCGTATTTTGGGCACCGAAAAGGGCATTTTTTCACTTAATGTTCTTGGAAATAATGTTTAGAAATAAAATATTTTACCCTATGTATTTTTTTTTCAAACATTTTTAGTGCATAAAATGGCATTTAAAAAGTTCTTTTCGGTCCTTTCGGTGGCAAAAGTCCTTTTCTGCCTTTAGTAGGACCCGTTCTTTTGTTCCAATCCTAGTATAAGGGGTTCTTGGTAATTCTGAGATTTTTTTTATTTCTTCATAAATACATATTGTTGTGACCCCCTCCTGAGAAACACCTCAATGGGGAAATAGGAGGTTGTCATAGTGTATGTTTTTATGGAGACTGCTCAGAAAATGTCAAATTTTTTATCTGTCTAATTCTACTCTATCTAAATATTTCAGCCAAAGCCCTTCGTCAGTAAAATGGAACCGTGGAAAAATTACATGTAGGCAGCCATTATGCTTGACAAACTGGAAATAAACCATTTATTTCCAGTTTGTCTAGCATAAAAATGGCTGCTAACATGTAATTTTTCCAAGGTTCATTTTACTGAAGAAGGCTTTTTGCCGAAATATTTAGAGTGGATTTAGACATTGCTTCAAGTTCTTTCCCCATTGGAAAACATTTACAAGTATCTAGCTTTGGTTTCTTAAGAAGTATACATGGAATACCAAAATAGCGAAACAATAAAAATTGGTTATATCCCAGAGTTTTTGCTTAATGGAGCACTGTTCTAAACCTAGCTAATCTATGTTATTGCTTCCATTCTGTATGCATTTATACTCAAAACCATTGCTTTGCTATTGCAACTGAAGTCTAACTGAATGTAGAATTTTCATCTTCTGTGATATGTACTCTTCCCAGATCATGTAGATAGAAATGATAGTGTTCTATGCTTGTTCTTGAACTAAAAATATTTCAGTGCTCCAAATGGGGGGGGGGGGGGGGGGGGGGGGGGGTTGAAGAAAATTCTGAGATAATTTTTCGTATTACCCTGACAACAAAAACATACGTTGTGACAACTCATTAGAACCATCTCACAGAGACGGTTCTAATGGGGGGTCACAACGTGTTTTGATAGAGAGATGGAAAATTATACCTAAATTATCCGTCTTACCATATCTGGAGCACTGATACTTGCCTCTTGATGACTAGTATTCGAAGCAAAGCTACAGGTAGGCCAACATTTTTAGGGCAAATGTCTGTTTTCTTATCTTTTACACTAAACATATGTGATGGATAATCATTTAATTTGTCTGAAAAGCATGTTTTAATGGAAGCCAGTAACATACATTATGTGGAGCAGTAACAAGAAACAGTTCAGTTTTCTCACCATAAATGTTGGCCTATCTGCCTTTGCGTAACGTCCCTCTCTTCTGATCTTGCTTTTATATCAGCTTTTTATATCAAAACATTTTACTACATATCAGAATACCTGTACTTCATCTCATTTACATGTTTTATATTCTTTGTATTTGTACAAAAGTATACATATTCATACATGCATATTCATGTTGAATTAATCATGAAAGAGAATGTTATTGTTCACTGACAGACAACACTAGTATTTCACATTATTGATATTATATACATGTATATATATAATAATACTACATACTGATAAACAAGGATCGAAACCCGGTCTGGCCACATACTTTCGTTTCTCCTTCCACTGATTCAAGAAGGGCAGTTGTCAGTTACTGGGGAACGTATGTGCACTTAGTACTGGTAACTGCTTAGGAGGTCAAAGCCTGCCCAGGAATAGTGTGGTTAGGTTAATTGACCGTCCCGACATGACCATAGTTGTTTACCGTGGACGTTAAGCATCAAATCAATCAAAACTGATGAGAAACAGAATAAGGAGTTACCTGACTGTGAATTTGTTACCGGAGTTCGTTTTGGAATTATTGGATGAGTTCTTGAATTTGTGACCAAGTACTTGTCAGCTTACTTATTAGGTATTGGCAAAAATTGGAGAGCCAGTAAATTTGCATGTATTAATGAAAATACAATTCCCTTGAATATAGAGGATATTACAGGAGTGATCATATCATATGAAATTTACGAAACTAGCCTTCAGCGAGTTTCATAAATTTCATATGAAATGACCATGAGTAAGATTCTGTTTATCATATGACCCTAAACAAGCCTTCGGCGAGTTTCATAAATTTCGTAGGCTTGTTTCATAAATTTCATATGAAATGATCATGAGTGTAAGATTCTGTTTATCATATGACCCTTTAAATGGGATTTTTTCGCTTGCATCAAAAAGAAAATGCATTGTTGACACGGTTGTTGCTTGAGATGCTCTTGGAAGCAAGAGAGAGAGAAAGCAGCTTGCCCATGAAAACAATATATATCATGAGTAGCATGGGATCTGGTCCTATTCATATCTTCTTTTTCTTTTTTTCTAGCAAACATTTGCTCATTCAACAGCTATTTTTAAGGTGAATTGATACACCTCCATGTTGTCAAAGGGAAACAACTCTTTTGGGTATATTATTGCATTTTCTGTATAAGAGCCCAAGACAAGGGGTCAAGTTTTAAAGCAAAGAATTTGCTCCTGGTGGAGCAAATTCTTTTAAGAGTTGAGCCCCATTAAGAAGGGAGGCAAAAATGATATGACAGAGTTGCTTGCCCTGAAAGTATATCCAGTCACCTCAACATATAGAGAAGAATTACAGCTAGATTTGTGCATTTAACCCAGCATACCCCGGCTTTATGTGACAAACACCATTTTGTGATTCATTTAGGTGATAGACGACAGCTTTCAGAGCTTTGGGGAGCCAGAGTTTGGGAGTATCACATTCTGTTATAAGAAGGGTTTTCCATTCCAAAACAACCCCCAAAAAATCTAGATTGAAATGGGAAAAGTCCATTTACTCATATTTGCAGACTTTTAGATATTTAAGGTCATTCCAGAGGAAGAAAAACATAACTGAAGCAATATGGTCAAGGTAGTATGAAATAGAAATAAGAATACATTGCTTTAAAATTGAGTTTGGGGTGTAATAAATCTGATTTTATTTTTATTTTTCAAAAAAAAAATTAATAATTTGGAGGTGGGGGGAGACATATTGGAAAATTACTGTTTATATAGCTACTTCCAGACTTTAGCTTGTCCGAAGCTCTGACCTTTAAGTGCCATTATCATGTAAATAAACCCTTTGTTTTGTTATTAGTATAAATAAATATGTTCTCAGCTCTTTTAAGTGTCTTTGCAGCTGCATTATTTCAGTGTTAGCATAAAAACATTACACCACAATGATTGTTGATTTCACAACCTTGAATCAGAATAACGAATAACCCTCAAACCCCAGTGAACAAGCTGTACTGCAAGATCATTTTGGGGAAGTCAGAAGGGCTAAACTTTTAATGCATCATGGCATCCAGCATACATGATATGTGCCATTCTGTCATCTGCATAAAAACACCCATAGGGTCAAGTCAGGTAAATTCGGACAGCAGGTAAATTCAGACGGTGACATTGTTTCCTTTATATGTCAGTTGTTTGGAATTAAACAAAATTAAGTGGACAAACTGTGTAAATCTTGATGAGACGGCTCATTAGGAGCCGTCTCATCTGGATTTTCACTGTTTGCAATGGTATGTTCGAATTTACCAGCTGTCCGAAGTTACCAGACTCGATTTTACAGTATTTATACAGATACATGTATGAGAGTGATGGTTTTCCACGCAGAACAGGGCTAGTTATACATTAAGCAACATCATGTCATAGTTTAGTTAAGCGAGACTTCATTAACGTATCTAGCACTGTAGAGCTTAAGAGCTACTCATTGGCTTCAGATTTTTTTCACGCCATTTATGTACTTGAACATGGCAAATCATAAGCTGTATTTTTGTCCAATAGTGCTTCCAGAATTATTTTATGGTCCCATTTTCACAAAAATTTTGTTTGATCATGTTTTTACATTCTGACGGATTGTATGTTGTTCTAAACCCAATTATTCCCTCCTATATGTCGTATTTTTGTAGCTTCCTATGTTGTTTTTGTTCTGTTTAATGTTATTAGGAAACTAGGACTTATACATCTGGGCCCAGTTGTTCAAAGCATTGTTAGCTTAACAAAGTCAGCAGTTGACGATTCGTTAAGTCTTCTTGTGCAGATAAAATCAGGAATGCTAACTTTTTTGCCAAAAAATGTGAGGAGCTTTAGCACTGCAAAAGTTCTTCACATTTTTATGGCAAAAATGGCAGTGTATTTGCACACAATACATTAGAACATATGTCTTGTTTTTTAATGAGATGGTTAGCTTTGAACAGCCGGGTCCTACTTGCTGTTTAACAGAGGAGGTAGCATTCACTCCTTTATACTTGTTTTATTGTGCTATATGAGTTCCGGATACGGTTGGATTTTGAGGATAATTAGACGATAAATTTCGTTCATCATACACCATAAAAAATAACTCTATTCTATGGGCACATTCGGCATAATTACCTGGGTAAAACCAGGCAATACCCAGATATTGCTCCAGTTTACCCAAGTAATTATGCCAAACATGCCCAGTACACACTTTATAGCTCATAAATCATGCCCCAAGGTTATAAAACTTTTTTTTTCATGCTCAACTCAGCTGAGCATGAAATTTTACCTGCTAATAAATATATAGCAAATTACTGATAAGTACAGTTGTTTTCTTGCTCAGTATAGCTGAGAATGTAATTTTCTCTGCTTATGAAAATGCCAATATTAGTTGGCATCTTCATATTTATCAGCAGAGAAAATTTCATACTCAGCTGAGTTGAGCACGAAAAAAGTTATATAACCTCAGGGCCATGACTCAGTCTACTTCATAATGCCAGCCAAAAATCTCTTGTAGCGGCTAGCGTATTACATCCAAATGACATGATTTCTGTCTGTCATTGAGGATCTTGACAATCGTGAAAATGAAATACACATGTACAAATACATTATTTTGTAATTAGTTTAGCAAACCAACCAAAATGCCAAATACTGATTAACAACAAAATTGTACTGCCCACTATGGTGCACATGGGAAAAATTGGAAATCCATATGTACGTACCGGAATATGTGGTGTAGCTTGGCAAATTTTTCATTCTGTAATTTTACTATACTACATTAATGTACCATAATTTTAAAAGATACCTTACAGAGTTTTAGACCTTTGCAGTGAAAATTAAGAAACATGGACATTCAAAAAGTGTATACTTTCTTATGCTTTTGAGTACAGTGGACTCTCTTTAAAACGATGGCATTTGTTCCCAGATATTTTGCCATTAAACTGAATTTGCTGTTATAAAGAAAACATATTTTGAACAATAAAGCCATTTCATGCAAATCAAAATGACGTTATAAAGAATTTTGCAGTTGTAATGAGTGCGGTTATAGAGAGGGTTGACTGTATATGTTTAGACATTTCATTAGAACAGCCTCATATGTTTATATTGAAATATCAGTAAATACCCCAGAATTATTCTCAAAATCCACCTTACCTGGAGTTCTAGCTTTTTTAATATGCATAGTCATATATATCATCATATATGTGTACTTCCAATGTTTTTCAGTATGTCTGGTAAGAAGAGTTGTCATATATTACCACTTCTTTGTAAGATTATAAATATGGTTAAACAAAATAAACTCATTATTTGATATAACTTTGTGTTCATTGTTTATGTGTTTCCACTGATGTTATGAATAACAACACGAAAAAGATTTGGCTGTGCTAATAGTCTATATCCAGTCCCTAAGGAGAAAGAACTAGGGAGAAGAAGTCTATAAGTGCCCTGCTTTCGTTCTAATCCCAAGCCTGTATTGTATACTATATATGTGTATGAAACGAATAAAATATGTTTAAACCGAGGAGAGAGTCTGTGCGAAAAGTCAGTATGTCTCATGTTATGTAGCAGCTAGACCAAATACATCAAAAATGCGATAAAATTTAATAAAAATATTACAACAAAGCTATATGATATTGAGTAATCACAGACTAGAGGACAGTGTAGATACAGATGAGGCAGCTCATCATGAGCTGCCTCCTCTGGATCTACACTGTTAGCCATAGTAACACTACATGTCCTGTCATTTCTGGCAGTGCCTAAGTGCTAAGTGCAGTGTGAAATTTTCTAAGTTCTTTGAATTGTGAACTTGAGGACTAAGATTAGGCTTCTGTGCCCAGTGGTCTTCAAGGGTCATTTGTGTGCCATTTAGTTGACTGGACATGTATATTCAGACTTACACAGTTTTCAACATTTTCTCATGGAAAAAACCCTAAAGCAAATTTGACCTTGCCTTAAAACAGTTAAGGGTGAGCCAGGGTCATCGTTTGGATAAACATGTTAGTACTTGAGTACTTGATGCTATAAACCAAGTTTCAAAATCATCAGTCTTTTGAGTTCAGGAGAAGATAAAATGGGTGTGACGACCATGTTAATCATGTAACCACAACTGCTTGATAGGTTCCGTATGAAATTTGGTTCCAGTGGCTTTGGAGGAGCAGGTTTTTGAAACTTGGAATATAAATGACCTTGGTCAAAGGCCAAATTAGGATGTCAAAACCTTCATGTACTCATTTAGTTTACTGTTTACACAAACTCTCCCCCATTTCCGATAATCTAATGTCAACATTTTCTCATATACAAAAACAACGAAGCAATTTTTGACCTTACCTTAAAAAAGCCAAGGTCAATCCAGGGTTATCATTTGAAGACAGTAGTAGTAGAGTACCCGATGCTATACACCAACTTTCAAGGCCATCGAGTTTTTTTGGCTCAGGAGTAGAATTTTACCATTTATGAGCGTAGCAGCAATGTTAGATATGTGACCAAACTTCCATATCCCTGACCCCTGTTGGCACCATATGAAATTTTATTCCAGTCTGCCAGTCAGGTTTTGGAGGAGAATATGTCTGAAATTGTTGGATATGAGTGACTTTTCTGAAAAAGAATGACCTTGACCTCTGGAACTCATTTCAGTGACTGTATATACCAAGGTGTACACTAGTCTCCAATAAATCTTTTGATATTTTTTTTTTCATATCAAAGCACCAAGAAGTAAATCTGACCTTGCCATAAAGGTCAAAATCTGACCTTGCCAAGCGCAACCCAAGGTTATGGTTTGAATAAAGAACCTGGTATGGTTTGGGCCATTTTTGTCCCTATTTAAATTTACTTAAAATTACATTGCTTCTGTTGCTCATCATCTGGGTAAACCGGTTCATACAGAAAAATATGTTTCTTCTGCATGAATCCTCAGAATAAGATAATTTCGGACATGCCTGTTTTGTTTCAATTTAATAATAAAACTGCTAGAAAACAGTGTTTAGGAGGGTTTCCTTTAATTAAATAAGACAGTTAATACAGCTTTAGAGAGCACTTGATAATATGTTTTTGGTGGTACACTTACTAATAAGTGGCACAACACTCCAAGATTCTAGCTTCAATTATATCTGAGAAAAAACTATGACACAAATTTTCAATATAGACAAAATAGGGAAAGACAGAAAAATGGATAAAATGGAAGAATAAGAGCAATGAGCCTGAGTCTCATTCCCACAATACAATCACTCATTCTCCATATATGAACTACGTTTCAAGATTCTAGCTTGCACAGTTCCTGAGAAAATCGTGACACAAAATTACATTGAAAAGACAGTAAAGAGGTCAAATATTTTTTTTCCCACAATACAACTCATTATTTCCCATATGTATACTAAGTATCCGTTTTCCAGCTTCAATACTTCCTGAGAAAACTCCAACACAAATGTTCAATGTTAACATGTAAAATAGGGAAAGAAAGAAAAATGGATAAAAATGGAAGAATAAAAGAAATGGGCCTGAGTCTCAATCCCACAATACAGTCACTCATTCTCCCTATATGTAACAAGTTTCAAAATTCCTGAGATAACTGTGACACAAATTAAACTTGAAAAGGCAGAAAAGTGGTCTATAAAAAAAGAGGAATAAAAGCTATGAGTATGATCTTCATTCCCACAATACGACGATTCATTTTCTACGCGTATACGAAGTTTCCAGATTCCATCTTCAAAAATTCCTGAGTAAACTCCGACACAAATGATAAGTGTTAACATGTCAGAAAGAAAGAAAAAAAAATAGATAAAACTTTAAAAATAAGAGCAATGAGCCCGAGTCTCAATCTCACAATACAATCACTCATTCTCCATATATGTACCAAGTTTCAAGATTATAGCTTGCATTGTTTCTGAGAAAACTGAGGCACCAAATTACCTTGAAAAGACAGAAAAGTGGTCAAATAAAGAGAGGAGAAAAGTGGTCAAACAAAAGAAAGGAATATAAACAATACAACAACATGTTTTCCATATGTATACTTAGTTTCCGGATTCCAGCTTCAATAGTTTGAGAAACCTCCAACACAAATGTTCAATGTTAACATGTAAAAGAAGGAAAGAAGGAAAAATGGATACGAAAATTGAAGAATGAAAGCCATGAGCCTGAGTGTCAATCCCACAATATAATCACACATTTTCCATATATGTACCAAGTTTCAAGATTCTAGCTTGCCCATTTCTTGAGAAAACTGAGATACAAAAATACCTTGGAAAGAAAGAAACGTGGTCAAATAAAGATAGGAATAAAAGCAATGAGTCTGATTTTTCCCAAAATACAATAACTCATTTTCCATATGTATACTGAGTTCCCAGATTCCAGCTTCAATAGTTCCTGAGAAAACTCTGACACAAATGATCAATGTTAACATTTAAAATATGGAAAGAAAGAAATAATGGATAAAATTGGAAGAATAAGAACAATGAGCCCGTGTCTCAATCTAACAATACAATCACTCATTCTCCATATATTTACCAAGTTTTAAGATTCTAGCTTGCACAGTTCCTGAGAAAACTGTGACACAAAATAAACTTGAAAAGACAGAAAAGAGGTCAAATAATTCTATTCTATTCTATCCCATAGCCTTTCTAGGTCGTTGGGGCACCACAGATGACTTCGAAACAATCCCTTTCCACCTTGTCCTGTCTTCAGCTGTCCTAGTTGAGCTGGCAAAATCCATCCCTGTCCACTCTTTAATATTGTCTTCCAACCTCTTCTTCTGTCTGCCTCTTCTTCCTTTTCCTTTCACTGTGCCCTGTAGAATCGTCTTTGCTAAACCAGAAGACCTTGAGACATAGCCAAACCACCTAGTTTCCGTTTCTTGACCAGCGTCAGGAGTTCGTCATATTCTCCAATGGCTGCTTGGATCTTCCTGCGAACATCCTCATTGGTTATGGTCCTTGTACGAAATGTTCAGTAACCTTCGGTAGCATCTCATCTCAAAGGCCTGTGTTCTTTTCTCTATCTCTGCTGTCAAGGTCCACGATTGATAGGCATACAGAAATATGGAAATGACAAGGGAGCGCATAATTTCGGTCAAAAAAAAGAGTGGAATAAAAGCAATGAGTCTCATTTTCTTTCCCGCTATACAATGACTCATATTCCATATGTTTACTAAATTTCCAGATTCCATCTTCGATAGTTCCTGAGAAAACTCCAACACAAAGGACCTGGTATGATAAGGGCCGTTTTTGACCCCCATTCAAATTCTCTTGAAAATGCATGGTTTCTATTGCTTATCATTTGTGCGTATGGGAATAAGCAGAAATAATATGTTTCGTGTTTGTTAATTCTCAGAATAACAGGATTTCTGACATGCCTACGTTGTTTCAATAAAATGAAGGAAAGTTGCGAAAAAAATTGAGTTTAATACATATTCCTTTAAAGAAATAAGTCATTTACAATAACTTTTGAAAGCTCTTAACAGGCTTTTGATGAAATGCTTATATGTAAGATTGCACTGCTAATTACCTGTGCGCTGCACAAGGCCTCTCCAGGTACCCCACCCACTCAAGTTTGTAAGTCCAGAGACGCTAACAAAGAAATTCCAACAGATCAAAATGAAATGTATACCAGATTATTCCTTGTGTTCTAACTAAGAAAATAAATACTCACAACATATGTTTATTTAGTCTATGAGCGGAGGTATGGGCGTTTTTATGTTGAGAACGCTGGGAAAATGTTCCAAACGCTGCCAATTTGGTAACAAAAAGTTAAAAATAAACATTGAGCCCGGTCTCCAGCACATTTAATATTTTCATGGCATGTAAATATATTAAAATTTTATCTGTATACAAAATATTAAATGTGCTGGAGGCCGGGCTCACATATTTTGACAGCCACAAAGGCTGCCAAATTCGACATTTTCGTCAGAATCCGCTGGGGGTATGGGTATGTTCAGTACAAATATCACAAATATTTTGTGCAAGAACTGGTTAATTTTGTGTTTGCTGTTATAAGGCTTGAACTTTCATATGAATACATTTTATTAGGGAAATAAGACTTTTGAAAAATGAGTTTTCTGGGGGCCAAATATGGGTCTTATCATACCAGGTCCTTTTCAAAGTTAACATGTAAAATATGGAAAGAAAGAAAAAATGGATAAAATTGGAAGAAAAAGGGCAATGAGCCCGAGTCTCAATTCCAGAATACAAATACTCATTCTCCATATGTATACCAAATTTGAAGATTCCATCTTGCACGGTTCCTTGGGAAACTGTGACACAAATTTACCTTAAAAAGACAGAAAAATGGTTAAAGGAAAGAATAAGATCAATGAGCCCGATTCTCAATCCCACAATACAAGAAGTTAATGTCGATATGTATACCAAGTTTCAAGATTCTAGTTTCAAGTTCCTAAAAAAAAACTGTAACACAAAAAGCGTTATGGAGTTACGGAATTACGGACAGACCAAATCCAGTATAGTCCCACTATTTCAAAGCGGGGCTATAGCGGGGATATAAAAAACATAAAAATCGTAAGACTGTAGAAAATTTGAATAATAATAGATAGCTAAAGGTTTCATCACTCATGTCATTAACGGAGGTCTATAAGATATAATTCTGAAAATTCATAAATCACCTGTTCTCAGAGTAGGCGCGCAATAAAATTATAAAAACGTGAAATTATTTTTTTTGGGGAAATGCAAATTTTCTTTATTTCATGCATCATAACATATCTCAAGAACCATATGTTAAAATATCTGCATTCGGAGAGGATTCTTTAGTCAACTTCCAGCCTCTCCAAAGGCCAGGGGGGTACACTAATGGAGTAATTTAAGATGCAACCCCTTCGTTAGTAAAACTGCAAACAATGTACATGAGATACTGTTAAAAGTAATGTCTGTGAAACGTTTTAGCTCATAAAAGTGTTGTGCGTAATAAAACAGTGGATACTACTAATCTAACAAATCCCAAACTATTAGAATCTTAAGAAGTGCATGTACTCATGCATTAGTTGTTTCCAAACAGGCTTAAGGCATTGAGTTCTTTTTTTCGTCAGAACAAAAAGAAAGATGCTCTTGTGAATATTTCATAACAACAGGTTGCAGTGCCAATGCGTGTAAAATTATCGTGGAAAGAAATAAGATAATGGAAAAAGTAACAGCTGTATAATAAATTACTTGAGTAACGTAGCTTACATAATAATTAAGTATAACAAGTAAATAAAAGATATAAAAATCTAAACGTTAGTAACATTAAAAAAATGTATTCTTTTTCTGTTAGATATAGTCACGCCGACTCAGAGGCCGACACCCCACATGATCCGCCCTGCAAAATACGTCCTGAATCCCGCCCCCTTCCCCACGCCTGGGACCCCCACTTTGCTTAAGGAACATAATGAGAAAAGTATACCCGCTGAGAAAGCAGTTGGTAAGCTATGTAACCATGAATAACTAAACTATGTAACCATGAATAACTAACGTCTTACTTTATTTTGACGTTGTCTACTTTTATTCTCTGGCGTGTGAAAGTCGGAGCAATTATATGTTCATTAAGGTGTATGGGTACACCTACAAGTTTTCCGCCACTGTCAGAAAGGGGAACAACGTTTGTAACATCCTGTTTGTTTCCCCGGACGAGAGATCTGTATTCGCGTGGTGTTTTCTTCGACAGAAAATAATTTGCTCAAATGTGCAATTCTTTTAAGAGTAGCTATTCTCTTAAATGAGAGGACTTTGCTCCTAGGGAAGTAAATTTGTTTAATCAAGTATTTAGAAAAGAGGTAAAAATGAAGATGCCAACTTATTTCACCTGAACGTGTATCCATTCCCTTAATTTATATAACTACACTTAAAGTCAACAGGTTATTCTATGTTTTCAAAGTTGAATAAATATCACTGCATAAAAGAAGCTAGTGCTGGCTTGGCTTTAATAAGCTCGCAATGTGGTCTTATTTCTTATGAAGTTAGTATGTCTGCTCATTTAATATAATCATACGATAAATATTTTCATACAAAGTCACAAAGTTATTTTTCGTTGCCGTCAATTTTTCGTTGCCGTCAGGCAACGTCTAACCTAAGTATTGACCCACATTTTACGCCATTCCATTGGCCAATATAATAAACAGATCGGCCTGTCGCCAATCGTATTGGACTTGACACGCAGCTTTTTCCGAAGGTTGACGGAAAATAAAAGACGGAGGACTGACTATTTGGTTTTCCAAAACCGCCAGTTCGGGTATCGCACATTTGTGGGTAATCAAGTTATCAAAACATAACCTGTTTGCTTTTGTTCGAGAGTACGGCCCAGTTAACAACGAGTAAATGTCGAACAGGTCAGTAACCTAACCACAATGTTTCTGCGCGAGCCTCTCGGAGGCAGTCTACAAGTACTGAGTACACATTCATTCGCTCGTAACTGACTGCTGTTCTTCTTGAATCAACGGAAGAGAGGGAAATGTCTCCACGAAAGAACGTACCGGACGCGAGGATCGAACTCGGGGTCGCTAGCACTCGCAGCGGACACGCTCCCGACCGAGGTACAGTGTCCGGCACTTTATCACCTAATATTTTTCTGGCAAAATTTATCTTTTTAAAGATATTTCTTGTTTTACTTATCTAAACTAGGATGCCCAGTGTAACAATAATGGGAATCTGAAAATCGACATTTAGCAGACGACACAACTGTGTAAATCGGAAGTAGCAAATTTTAAACAGAGATAAAATAAGATTAAGACTGCTAATTGCTGTATTTTCTATTTGGCATAACTTCAACAGCAGTTCTGGAACAAGGGCAAACTACTCGTAACGTAGCTTACATAACGTAGCTTACATCATACGATATAATTATGCATACTTCAATAAACGAAATAGCAAGTCGAAAGTTTTTGTTAGTTTTGCACTTCCCTCGTAAGCATATCGATCATAAATGAACCAACATTCCTCCTTTTTCTGTAGATTTTTCACAATTGCGGTAACGTAGCTTACATCCTTATCCATTCTGCTAAACGTGTAGTTTTCAGAGAAAAATGCTTAATATTATAAGCGGTCAATGCATCTATATAGACGCTATCAAATTTGACAAACATGAATGCTTATTTTAAAGATTTACTCGGAAGCGAAACACTTGTTTATTGCTTGCCAACTATTCAGTATCATGCGGGTAACGTAGCTTACATACATTTTGGCGACACTGCAGATGAAAATAAATCTTTCCCCAGGGAGGTGTGATTTATGAAATGGTATTTTAGGTTTGCATATATACATATTATGTTCACTTTAAAAGCATAATTTTATTACATTTTACATATATATTGCGGAAAAGGGGGACGCACTTGTTTGCACCATATAGAAAGACATGTGTTTTATGCCATTTTTAGCCTTTTCAAGCATCGAGAATGGAAAAACGTGTGAATATGATGCTTTAATTCACAACTGAAAATGACAAATACATCTTTGAGCTGGAATGGAAGTATGTTTAAGCCATGTGAAATGTTGTTGAATAAGCGTTTAGACTATAGACACCGAATATTAAGACTTGTTTGTCTATTCTGAGAACAGGTGAAATATGGGAGGGGGAGGGGGAGCGGCAAATATGGCCTAAATCATACCAAGCCCTTTAATAGTACTTGAGTACCTGAAGCTATATACCATGTTTAAAGGTTCTTGAGAGGAACAGTTTCATTCAAAGGTTTCAAGGTTCTTGAGAGTAATAATTTTAAAGGTTTTTACCTTACTGGTTGAACAAACTGTCGCCAGGTGAATTTTTGTTCAAATCTTCTGGATATTTTTTTTTTGGTCGTGACTGCATTGACAAACAGGAGCCACATAGAAACACTTTCCAGCATCATAGGCGGAATCGTTGTCGTCCATACTGTTGGCCCACTACGTTTAGCTTGATTTCTCTGAGAGAAAATACCTTTTGTGATGAAACTTCACATAAGCTTACATCATGACATTGTCTCAGCAATGCCAGTGCCGTTTGCTGGTCAAGGTCTTACCTTGACCTACTTCTCACACTGTTGAACATGGCCAAATTTATTTTTACCGTCTGCGTTTAGCTTCATTTCTCAGAGACTGAAACGACCTTTTGTAAAGAAACTTGACACAAGCATTCATCATGACATCATCTCTGCAATGCAAATGTTATTTGCTGACCTTGACCTAGTTTTCACGCTTTGTTGAACATAGCCAAATATACGTCTACCCACTGCTTTAAGCTCCCTTTCTTAGAGACTAAAAGACTTTTTGTGGTAAAAGTTCACACAAGGTTACATAATGGCATCTTCTCTGCAATGCCAGGGTTGTTTGCTGACCTTGACCTTCTTTTCACGCTCTGATGAACATAGCAAAGTTTTCATCTGCCGAATGCAATCAGCTCCATTTCTCAGAAACTAAATAACCCCGCAGGCACATAACGTCAAAATGACGTCATACTGACGTCGATGCGACGTAATGGCGTCGCGTCGACGTCAGTACGACGTCATTTTGAGTCATGTGCCTGCTGGGAAGCTTTTGTAGTGAAGCTTCATATGAACTTACAACATGACATTGTTACTGGAATACTAGTGTTTTTGCTGATCTTAACCTTGCTCTCAGACTGATCAATGTGACCCAATTTACCTCGACTACCCTCTGCATTCAGCTGAATCCATTTCTCAGAGACTAAAATACTTTTGGGAAGAAACTTCACACAAGCTTACATCATTACATGGACCGCAATGACAGTGTTGTTTGATGACCCTAACCTACTTATCACATTTTTTCTGTGACCTTTTGTGAATGAATTTCATACCTGTTTTCTTCATGATGGCGTCTCAGCAACACCGGTGTAGTTTGCTGACTTTGGTGTACTAAAATTAAAAAGCAATATGGGAAAGTAGAGTAACCTGGGGGAAAAAGAGCTTTTTTGCGGTCGGGACATAGTCTACCGCGGAATTCTTCTGTATTATAAGATACTGGTTCGAAAAAATAAGTGACCTTGGTTTAAGGTCAATGACCTTGACCTCTAGTAATATAAAAATCTGTATAAATGTACTTATTAAGTTGACGGTATATACCAACTTTTATATTGGAGTCGTCAACAATAATGTCCATTGAATTGAATGTTCCACCAGAGAAAACCAACTTCTTTTCAAAGAAATCCTACTCTAGGTTATCTGTAATCACTGCACTCAATTTGTAATAGTACGAGTAACTCCTAAGTAATTGGTAGACTGAACATGTTCTAACATCTAGTGGCATTTGGTTACATAGAATTTCATTAGCCAACTGATTTCTTAGTGTGCAAGGCTATCAATGTGTGTGTGGTGTACGGAAGGGGGGGGGGGGGCATCTGGTAAGCAGTATTATGCCTTGGAACTGGTCATACTATACTGAACACTGCTAAGACCAATCCTTGTCACGGAATGTGCCTACTGTTGCGACAATGCAGCTAAGACACCGCAAAGACGTCACCACAAAGACATCAGGAAGACACTAAAAATAGAAAATTACATAATTTACACTCATGTATATATTCAAATGATTTGGACATAAGCCTCGGCTGAAAATTGTATTTGTCTTACGAAAATGCACCAATAAGCTGGAAACACATATATAGATGGTTCATTGTCCAATAGAAATATTAGAAATACTGCATATGTATTTAATTCGTAATGATACTCTTGATATATACAGTGTTTTGAAAATGTCACACACTTGGCCTGTTGAAAATACTGTATATCAAATTGGGCTGCAAAAAAAATGGTACAAAGACCGCTAGGGTAAAGAAGCTAAAGTCTTAAACTTAATTCTTTACATATAATGTGTGTCACATTTTATGATACTTAAGGATGTAATAAAAATCTTAAAGAGTCCCTTCAAGAGCAGAGAAGGAACATGGGCCGTAGTACGTAGTTTCGGCTAATAAAGCCTCATCAGTGACTCCGTAAATATCTGGTGACGAAACCAGTGAAATGCATACTGTAATTTCTTAATTTTCATTGGGCAGTTGACCCAAAGACTGGTTAGTATAAAAAAAAGTCCAACTAATATAAAGGACGATGATCTAGAATAAGTCTAAACCAATCTAAATTTTAGATTTCACAGAACATATCTCAAATGACGAAAATAAAATATGATCTGCACAATGGATGACGTACGGGGAGACGTTTTTCGGCCGCCACACGGCAAAACACCAGCTGCTGTGAAGTAAAATAAACATCTTAAAAAGTTCCTGCAAGAGCAGAGAACACATTCAGACGAAGGTAGCTTTTATCTGGAAACTTTGTTCTGAACTTTCTAGAAAAATGGTAAGTGAGATGGGGATTGAAAGTGTTACCTTTATAAATTTCAGACTCTCAAGCAATGCCCTTGCAAGTATTTTAGACTTGAAAATAGAGCACCGCATATTTGGCATCATTTTATGTGAACATTTAAGATCACACATAATTGATGCCAGAACCGGATCGAGGATCTAAAGAAGACTAGTCGAATGGCACAACCTACTCCATCAGTCAGAACACCGCTCGGTCAATTCCGTGAATCACGGAATTGACCGAGCGGTGCTCTGATTGCCTACTCCATACACAGGGCTGGTTGTGCTAGGAGGGGGCTTCTGCACAATGTTCTATACCTCAGAAACATTATTGCATTATTATGCCCCCGCCACGAAGTGGTGAGGGGCATTTAGTTTTGCCCTTGTCCGTCCGTGCATACGTACATACGTCCGTACGTCCGTCCGTCACACTTTGTAGTACTGTTCTTGTCTCCGCAACTCCTCCTACAGTATTCGATGCAGGGAGTTGAAACTTGGACAAGTTCAGACATGCATTGAACATGTGCATAAAGGAAACATAACTTTGATTAACATCTTTATTGCAGAATTATGTCCCCTTGAATAATATACATATTTTGACCATATTTCACATCTGAGTACTGTTCTTGTCTCCGCAACTCCTCGTACAGTATTTAATATAGGGAGTTGAAACTTGCAACACAGTTCAGAAATGCATTGAACATGTGCATAAAGGAAACAGAACTTTGATTAAGGTCTTGGTTGCAGAATTATGTCCCCTTGAATAATATACATATTATAACCATATTTCACATCTGAGTACTGTTCTTGTCTCCGCAACTCCTCGTACAGTATTTAATATAGGGAGTTGAAACTTGCAACACAGTTCAGACATGCATTGAACATGTGCATAAAGGAAACAGAACTTTGATTAAGGTCTTGGTTGCAGAATTATGTCCCCTTGAATAATATACATATTATAACAGAGTTACCCTTGAGACAGGTTAGACAGCATTATTTTTTTATACAATTTTATTACAACAGCAGATATTAACAGTTACTTAAAAATTTGGAGAGGTAGGCACTGATTAAATTTGATATTCACATTTGATAATCAGGCAATCAGTCACTATCTGGGGTTTGTGTCAGTCTTATGTAACAGTCCTGCAGTTGGTGCTGTCTGTTTTTAAGATACTAGGTTCAAGTCCTAGAGGACTGCATGTTAGTACTGGCACATATAACACTAAACAGCAATATCCATTTACAGAATGCATTCTAAGATAAGAATGACATAGGTTTAGAATATTCCAATCTTTAGCCATATGGTAAGATGTCTCATAGGAAAGAACATGAGAAGTAAATACTTAAGGGCTGTAAGGGAAATTACTTTTGATTTTTGATTTTGTACTAACAGTGTATCCCACCTGAAGATATTACATAAATATTTTTTTCTTCAGTTTGGTGGTTTCAAAACGTCGAAAATTGCAAGACCGCTAACATTTCTGCACTATCTGAATCGACATACCTGTAATTGCCTACATGTAGTTGCCAGCAGTGCTCGTTTTATAGGTAGCGCCTATTTATTTCATATTAACCATATTTCACATTTGAGTACTGTTCTTGTCTCCGCAACTCCTCCTACAGTATTTAATGTAGGGAGTTGAAACATGCAACACAGTTCAGACATGCATTGAACATGTGCATAAGGGAAACAGAACTTTGATTTAGGTCTTTATTGCAGAATTATGTCCCCTTGAATAACAAATATTTTGACCATATTTCACATTTGTAGTACTGTTCTTGTCTCTGCAACTCCTCCAATTGTATTTGATGTAGGGATTTGAAACTTGTAACACAGTTCAGACATGCATTGAACATGTGCATAAAGGAAACAAAACTTTGATCCAGGTCATTATGGCAGAATTACATCCCCTTGAATGACATGCATATTTTGACCATATTTCACGCTTTGTAGAACTGTTCTTGTCTCTGCAACTCCTCCAATAGTATTTGATGTAGGGATTTGAAACTTGCAACACAGTTCAGACATGCATTGAACATGTGCATAAAGGAAACAGAACTTTCAGTCAGGTCCTCATTGCAGAATTATGTCCCCTTGAATAACATACATATTTTGACCATATTTCCATAGCTTAAATACAATCTCACCTTTTATCGTCGCTCTAGCGGCCTCATGTATTAACAGATTTTGGTATTACATCACAGCTTTATTGGGTATGACAGTACCTCGAACAACTTTGCGTTTCAGGTTTGTAGGATGAAGGTCAAGGTCACAGTTGCTATTTTCAGAAAAACTAGGGCATTGCTCCAGCGCTTTCATTTATAGATCGATTTTGATGTAACTTCACATAAATGTTAAGTATAACAATATCTTGAATAAGTTACTGTTTCAGCACCGCAGTCCAAGGTCAAGGTCACAGTTGCTATTTTTAGAAATTATCATTCCTCTACTCCTCTATTCATTGACAATTTTGATGTAACTTCACTCAAATGTTTAGTGTGACAATATCTTGGACAAGTTCGTGATCCAGAATTTCAGGGTAAAGGTCAAGGTCATATTTGCTATTTTAGAAAATATGCTGTCATCCCTCTGGAATGATTTTGGCATAACTTGACACAAATATTTAGCTTGACAATTAGTCCAGTCAAATTGTGGGGGAACCTAAAACAAATTGCAACAAAAGGTTTCTTTACAGTAATAAGCTCCTAAGACCTACATTTTTAACATACTAAAAGTAGGACAAAATCGGAGAATGCGAAACTTGATTTTTTTCATATGTCTTGTTTTCGAAGGATTTAAACCACTGCACAGCTACTTTTGGTCGGAAAGCCACTTCTAAACATCATTTCTAAACAAGTTAAATCCATAGAAGTCACTGATAAAGCAGTTATATACTGTTCTTTAGCTTTTGTCTACCATTAAATTTGCAAATTATGCATAACCGGTCGATCACATAGTATATTACTATTGGTTTACCCCACCCACCAGTGCAAATTTTGCTTTTACCATAACCTCTATTCAGATGGACAATATGGATAGTAATGAAGATAGTACGCAGAGTCAATGTTTTTAAATGAAGACTGTGACAGAACAATAGAATAAAACAGCTTGATGTAACTCCTTTTTATCAAATAATGGGACATCTGAGAGTGTTGTTTTGTTGCTTCATGTCCACGGCAAACAGCCATGGTCATGTCGGGACGGTCAGTTAACCGTACGACACTATTCTTTGGCCGGCTTAGACCTCCTATGCGGTTAAGCAGTACTAAGTGCACATACTTTCGCCAGTAACTGACAACTGTCCTTTTTGAATCAGCGGAAGGAGAAACGGAAGTAAGCTGGATCGTGTATCGAACACAGGACCTCTTGCTCTTGAATCAGACGCGCTACCGACTGCACTATATAGCCCGGCTAAATACTTCATGTGTTGAAAGGATAATCCACTAGAGGGTTAAATATGCAGATAACTTGGACATGCTTTGAGATATTAGGTGGTGACCTCCATGACATTTTAGCATTCACAAACGGTAAAATGTTTACTTTTCTGGTTCAAAATTTACAAATTATACCTCCTTCCCGCCTAACAGCCACCTCCCTACCCCGCCCACTCTTCTGGAAAGATTGATTGATTGATTTTTTGCTTATCGTCCACGGTAAACAACTATGGTCATGTCGGGACGGTCAGTTAACCTAACCACACTATTCCTGGGCAGGCTTAGACCTCCTAAGCGGTTAACCAGTACTAAGTGCACATACTTTCGCCAGTAACTGACAACTGCGCTCTTGAATCAGCGGAAGGAAAGAAGTCATAGTTTTAGCTCGCCTGAACGACCTTCAGGAAGAGCTATTGTTGTCACCCCGGCGTCGGCCTCCCCGTTTGCACCTGCGTCCATGTCCACCTTTTGGGTGTTATAGGTTATTTAAACATATCTCTTTAACCCATGGATAGCCTATGTTAATACTTTCACTTATGCTAGATAATGGTCTTACGTTCTACACCCTTGCCCCCTCAGTGACCTTGAGGTCAAGGTCATGGAAATGGAAATTTCATGTTAAACTATGGGATGTTCTCTAAGGTTTTAGCTCACATATCAAGAAGAGCTTATAGTATAGCCTTGGTCCGTAGTCCGTCGTCGTCTTTCACACTTTAAAACATGCCTCCTAGACCATCTGCCCAATCTTGATCAAATTTTGTGTGTAGCATTGTTGGGGTGGGGGACTGAGTGCATGAAGTTAAAGGGCAGAACAGATTGGAACTCGGGTTGCCATGGCATTATAAAGCTCCCATAGACATTATAATGGGAAAAACTTAAAAATTCTTCTTCTCTGAAACCATGAGGCCCAGAGCTTATATCTTTAGTATTAAGCAATGTTTTGTGGTCCCCTACATCACTCCTGTCAGTCCATCCCCTGGGGTCCAAACTGGTCCACCATAGGGGCCCATTGGTTTATATAGGGCTATATCGCTAAACCTTCAAAAGTTTTTCACTATGAAACCATGAGGTCCAGAGCTTACATATTTAGTATGTAGCAATGGTTAGTGGTCACGTACATAAATCCTGCCAACCATGCCTCTGGGGTCCAATTGGCCAGCCCCAGGGATCATTAGCTCCCACAGACTTATGACGAGAAAAACTTAAAAAATCTTTTTCTCTGAAACCATGAGGCACAGATCTGATATATTTAGAATGTAGCAGTGTTTAGTGGTCCCCTACATGAGACCATGAGGCCCAGAGCTTACATATTTAGTATGTAGCAATGGTTAGGGGTCACCTACATAAAAACATGACAACCATGCCCCTACGGTCCAAACTGGCCACGCCCCAGGGGCATCAGCTCCAATAGTCTTATGAAGTGAGAAGCTTAAAAAAATCTTCTCTGAAACCATGCGGCCCAGAGCTTAAACATTTAATATGTAGCAATGTTTAGTGGTCCCCTGCATAAATCCTGCCAACCGTATCCATGTGGTCCAAACTGGCCCCACCCTAGTGGTCATTTGTTAATATAGGGCTACTTATATAGCTGAGAACCTTCAAAACAAATTTCTCTGAAACCATGAGGCCCAGAGCTTACATATTTAGTATGTAGCAATGGTTAGTAATGGTTAGTGGTCACGTACATGAATCTTGCCAACCACGCCCCTGGGATCCAAATTGCCCTCCCTCCCTCCCCCCCCCCCCCCCAGGGATCAATCATTGGCTTCCATAGTTTTATAATGGGAAAAACTGAAAAATATTCCCCCACCCCCGGATCAATCATTCGCTCCCATAGACTTATAATGAGAAAAACTTTAAAAAATCTTCTTCTCTCAACTTATGAGGTCCAGATCTTATATATTTATTTAATATGTAACAATGTTTAGTGTCCCCTAAATAACTCCTGCCAATCAAGCCCCTTGAGTCCAAACTGGTCCCACCCAGGGGCTCATTTGTTTATATAGAGCTATATCGCTAAAGAACCTTCAAAAATCTTCTTCTCTGATACCATGAGGCCCAGATCTTATTTAGTATTTAGCAATGTTTAGTTGTCACGTACATAAATCCTGCCAACCATGCCCCTGGGGTCCAAATTGGCCCAACCCAGGGGTCATTAGCTCCCATAGACTTATAATGGGGAAAACTCTTTCAAAAATAATCTTCCCTGAAACCATGAGGCCCAGACCTTACATATTTAGTACATAGCAATGTTTAGCGGTCCCCTTCATAAATCCTGCCGAGGAGATTTACAAAGACTATTCATAAGTATGTTGCATTGTTTGTGTTTTATGCATGTAGTATTCTGCTCTTTGTGCCTTTATTTCGGGCTTCTCATGCCTTCAGAAATCAGTATTCTAAATTGAAGCATGTTTATGGCAAGCTAAGTCATCAGTATGACATATTTCTCGTTGCAGTTCGGTTACGGACCTTCAAAAATTCACTTCAGATTTTAAGGCAGAATAAAGTGGGTGGGGTAATTTATACAAATTTTGGACCTATATGGCTTTAGATTAATAAGAAAATGTGCCAGATTCAATCTTAAGCTTCATATATTCAATTCTGGCAGAGGTAGAATAGGTTCTTAGAAATAAAACTCACAGCAATAATGTTATGTCATATAAAACATTACAAATAATTGGTATATTTAAGAACTAAAAAGGCGCTTGTAAAAATGCAGAAAAAATATATTTTGCATTATCCGATTTTATCCTACTTTTGATATGTTATATGTGAATGTTAGTTCTCAACAAAAATGCAAAAAAAGCTTTTGTTGCAATTTGTTTTGGGTTTAGGGAAAAAATCGCCAGTTTGCCTGGACTAAATAACTGGGACAAATTTACGTTTCATCATTGTAGGTCCAAGGTCCAGGTCACAGATGCTATTATAGGTACATGTAAATCTTTGTCATGGTTCTAGCGCCTTTATTTATTAACTGATTTTGATAGAACTTCACACATATATTAAGTATGACAATATCTTGGACAAGTTAACCTTTCAGGGTTGTAGATCCAAGGTCAAGGTCACAGTTGCTATTTTTAAGAAAAACTCAGTCATCCCTCTAGCACCTTTATTTATTGACAGATTTTGATGTAACTTCACACAAATATGTTTTAACACATTACTTTTCTAGTGAGGCATATGGCGGGGGCATTCATCACCTTTAGTGATTGTCTAGTTTTTGCTAATTTCCAATTTTCAACTAATAAGATTTCATCAGTGTATTACTTTCAGATTAGTTGTAATGCCAGTAACTAAGTAATCCCTTTTTAATGACTGATTCTATCAGTCATTCAAAGCTGTCACAATCGTATTTTGGAAAGTGGCTTTCACAGCTGTATTCTTCCGCTCAGATTAGAAGTGATCGTAAGTTCATTTCGCTAAAAAACGTTTGGAATTGAAAATAAGTTTTGTACGATGTTAAACGTATTCTTGTGCAGTTATAATTATTTATGTAGTTCTGCAAAATGATAAGTATCCAACTACTGACATCAGCGGTCAGAAAATATAACGAATACAAACTGAATATCAAAATTCATTCCGCCAATTACCGTATTCGCCCGCTTTAAGCGCATCTGTCTCTTTAAGCGCCCTCATACTTTATGAAGTAAAATAAATAATCAGCCGCTGAAAACAACAACAAACTGTTTTACAGTTGCAAACTTGGCTAAAACAGTATTCCATGCACGTCAGTCATTGCAGAGAATGTAATGTAAAAGAAATTCTGTAGGTTCTGTTATACTGGACATCATACGGTAATTGTGTGTTTATCAGTGGCTATTTATAGAACTGCCATGTTGTAAACATTGGAGTTGACACCCTCGTGGTCCATGCGAAATACCGCAAACACTGAGTGCTTAAGTCAGTGAAAAGCAGTGACCGTTGTCAGAATTCAGAAATAACTTGTATACAAGGGATAGAATATGGGAAGGTGCATGAAGTGATTTGCTCTAAATGGCTTATTTACATTATAAGAGCTGGACCATATACAAGCAACAGGACTGAAGTTTAAAATCATTTTGGGCCGACGTAGCATGACTTTATTCTGATAGAATCTGTCATTTCAGGGCCATTGGCCCTTTGATTAATATTAATTCTCAATTTATGGATATCCAAAAACGAGTTTTGATATCCACAATTCTATTTTGGATCAATCTCATTTTAGATATCCTAAAATCGAATAAAAATATCTTAAAAAATAAAATTATGGATTCCTAAATTGAAATTGGATATTCAATATTGATTATGGTATTTGAATTTCCATAATTTAATTTTTAGATATTAATAAATCAAATAAAGAATATCGATAAATCACATTTAGGATATCTAAAATTCAGGTTGAAAATGGATTTCTTTTATTAGACTATCGGATATTAAAACTCTTAGACTTAGGATTTCTTAGACTCAAATTTATTTCAGTGCACATATAATTCAATTTTTAGATATCAATTTAAAATTATGAATTATAGAAGCGCATATTCAAATAATCAAATTATGGATATACTAAAGTGATTTTTGGATATCGAATATTCATCATGATAATTGGATATCCATTATTCTTTTTTTGGATGTTCAAAAATTAAATTTTTGGATGTTCAAAATTCAAGTTAAGGATATCCATAAATCACTTTTAGACAAAATCAAGTTGAATTTTGGATTTCCTGAATTCGATTTTTGGATATAAAAAAGACTTGGATTAAGAATTTCCTAGAATCAGCTTTTTTGGTGTATGCATAATTCAAGTTTTTGGGTATCCATAAAAATGAGAAAAACAATCTAACGTTTGCTCTTAAATGCACAAAAATGATATTTGGATATCTGTAATTAGAGTTCTGAATATCTTAATATCAACTTATTTTATGGATGTTCAAAATCGCATTATGGGTTTCCAAAATTTGTCATGATTTTTGGATAATCAAAACTGATTTTTGGATATTTATAATTCGAATTTGGGATAAACATAAGATGATTTTTGGATATCCATAAACATCTTAGTATTGGATATCCACATTCAAATTATTGATATCCAAAATAAGAATCGAATACTAAATATCGAAATTTAGATTTTTTTTTCATTTCCCAAAAATAAAGACGAGTTCGGATATCCATAAATCAATATTTGGATATCCCTAATTTGATTTATGGATATCCAAAATTCGATTTATGGATATCCAAACTAATTTTGGATGTCATCATTTTTGTGATATCACAAAATATATCCAAAACATGATTATTGATAACCAAAAATGAATTATGGATATCCTTAAATGATTTTTTAATTAAATGGGGAATAAAAAGTAAAACAGTGTCTCATCAGTAACACCAATCAATTTTTTGTAATCTATTGATTTTAATGCAAACAACGTAATGCTATGCTTCTTTTTTGTTGAAAGTGTATCCATGCGTGAGTGTATGTACGTGCATGTGGGTGTGACCTTAGCAAATATACATATATATTTTATCAGACTGAGAACGTCGATAGGAGAATTGAAATACTACTACTAATACACACTGGTACAGAGCCTGTCTGGTGGTGCAGCCTACCCAATCCCACCCTTGTCACAAGAAATTGTTCATTATTGAAACTGCATTTAGGTCTTAATACATAGAAAGTAGTGTCCTATAAATTTTATTTAACTACTATTTCACAAATCCCCAGACTGTACTGGTGAAAAAAGTGTCTTGTTTTCAAATGTTCAGCCATTTGTAAGGCGCGTGCAAATGGATGCGTTCATTAAACATAGTATAGGCAGGTTTAGCCAGGTTTAGCTGTATCATTCATAAAGAATAAAAACTATGTTACTGGCCATACAGGCATGCAGATGAAATCATTCAACCTTAAAAAAGTAGACATCCCTGTGTTTTCCACATAATTTTGTAAAAAAAAATGAACATAGGCTACTTTATTTCATTTATTTTATGTAATTTATTTATCTAATTTTTTTTTTGGAAGAGTTGGAAAAAATATGTAAAAAATGAGTAACACACACACAGAGAGAGAGAGAGAGAGAGAGAGAGAGAGAGAGAGAGAGAGAGAGAGAGAGAGCATTTGCTCTAAGTTGTGAGAAGATCTGTTGGAATTTTTAGCATTTTATGTAGATTTTTTATTTCGCCCCAAATCAGTGATTATCACCAGAACGTATATTCAAGGGACAGTTTAAATAATTAATCTCTCCTGTAGGAACAACATCTTGCATTATAGGAGTAAGTTCTTTCTTACTAAGAGTACATGTAGATCATTTATTGGAAGGGTTACATCCAAGGAGGCAGAAAGGAGTCCACAAAAGTTATTCCCCCCTGGCAGAAGTTGTGAAAAATATAGTGATGTACCATTTACACCTTATGCAGGAATGTAAAACAGAGTGCATGCATCATGCTCAATCCAGTATGCATGCACCACCACCTTCTTTTTCTCTTGTTCCCCCCCCCCCCCCCCCCCCCCCCCCCCCCACCACCACCACCACTCTCCCCCGCCCCCAAACACACACGTTTCGCTATTGATCAGGTCTGAGTTACCAAATTATACGCCTTGCATAATTTTGTAATTGGTTGGGGGCTCATGTAATGGTTTCAATAGACCATACCTCCATTACAGCCTGTGTCGTAGTGGTAATGCTAAGTTACATGGGCTAATATGCCGAATGCGCTCAATATATTTCCCAGGTGAGACGCAGTGCATTGTGGGGTATCGCACATGTCAAGGCCGCCATTGAAAAGTAGCACAAGTTCGCGGGAAAGTTTTGTCAAGTGTCTTTTGGTAAGAAATAAACCAAGTTTTTCCAAACTTCGGTCTGTAGAAGTAATTGACTTAAAGTTAACAACGTAATTCGAGTTTTGTATTGGTTGTCATAGATAATTGTACAACTTTTCTGACACTGAAAAAATCTCTGTCATTGTCAAAAGACAAAACTGGGACACGAGGAATGTGTCATCTTTGTTTGCAAAGTTTGAGAAAGTTTAGAACAGTCCTGAAAATCACTGTAGATAATTTTGAATTTGCTTGTGGTCAGGCAAGTTCGAGAAAAAGAAGGAAAATTGTGTGTAGAATAATGTATGGGGAGTTGGTCCGTGTTACTCTTTCTCAGTAGTCTACGTTGCTCTGGTTCCCAGGACAGATTTTGGGTTTATAAGAAACAACATTGTTCAGTTGATACATGCTTTTTTTTTTTTTAACCTGAGCTGTTGTGTGCATGAGCGTTTACATTGAGAAAGTTTTTGCATAATTTCTAAGCACACGCAAATTTTGTAACGGCATGTTCAAAAAAAATGTGACCAAAGTGTGACATTGGAGGTCAAAATTAAACACTCTGCCATAGGTTTAATTTTTATTCCAGACTTATCTACAGTGCTTCCAGTTTACAAAACTGTATAAATTTTAATAATAGCATTACTAATAAAAATTTTATGACAATTTTTGTGAAGAAATTTACGCCCAAAATCTGTTAAAATGACCAAATTTTATGAAAGCTTGGAAAGGCTAAAATCATGATCCTATCACTTTAAGTTTCTATTATTTGATGCAGGGCATTTCCAAATTATGTAAATAAGTGCTGTTTTCTGTAAGAAACTGCTGAATGATATAAAAACTCAAATTTTAACTTCATTTTGATACATTATTTTAGATGTACAGTTCTAAAAACTTTCATATCTTTTATTTACTTGACTGTATCTCAATAAAATGTGCATTGTAACGATGCCATATGAGAAGAGAACTATTCTAGAAAATGATTATTCATATAAAAAGTTATAGGTAGTGGTGATGCCATGTCAAAAATGTGCAAAAAGTTTCAAGAAAAGTGTTACACTCCTGAGTATTATTTCAAAACTGCTCTAATTTGCATTACAAGAGCCTTAAGTCAATGATTAAGTGTTCCATGTAATAAAGTAACACCAACTGCATGTTGTTAACATCATTTTTTCCAAGTTTATTGGCCTCTTTAACAAGAAACATTGTTCTGATGCTCAGGAGTGTAACACTTTACAGCCATTTGTTGTATTATACAACAAGATGAATATTCTGCCTTGGAATTTCATTATTTTGTTGTCTTCTCTTTAAAAGCAACATGCATGCATTGCTGTAGCAAAAACCAAAACCATATCTCTTAACTCACGCTTGGGTGTACCACAATATACATGCTATTTCGGCTATCTAAATGCACAACAATCAAACAGATATATACTGAATTAAATTTTCTTCTTCACTCTCTCTTTTGGTAATTGAACAGTTTTCTTTACCTGACAATCACTACCTGTTTACAAAATACATTACAGAAGTGAAGTTCCATACCAGTTTCAGAAGTTGATGGTCACATTATAAATCAGTAGAAAATGTCCCTTTCTAAAATATCATTAACCTCAAATTCTTATCAAAACAGATGGCACAGCATCAAGAAACATTTTCAGATGTTGGAAACATATATTTAGCTTGAATTAATCCAAACATGTTGATGTAATGGAAGAAAAAGTGTCCAAAATGGCATTAAACTTAAAAAACTCAGGAGTGTAACACTTTGCACTAAACATAACATTGCAAAACCCGAAGTTAGTCACAAAATATCATTATCTTGGTCATTCTTATCTAATTATTTCTCACAAAACACTTGATAGCCATGTATGGTTATTGTTTAAAATGCCTCATAGTGATAGATATAAAGAAAATGGAATCTCAAAATCTTCAACTTTCGGTCGATTTCATGGCAGTGCAGCTTTATTTACATTTAGAAGTTGACTATATGTTCCAAAATTGCTTGAGAGGGGCTTGGTCTTCATTTATGAGCACAATAAATGAAACTTATACTGCTTGTGGTAAAGAAAAAAGCTATTTTTGTCTTTTTTCAAAAAAGTGTTACACTCCTGAGTGGCTCAAATGGTACATAAGAGGAAAATAGAACCCAAGATGAAGACTGCCCGTGTACCACCTACTATGATGGGTCAAAGACTTTTCATACAAGGCATGAAAGTTTACTAAAGCTACCCCTGGAAAAAGTTATGGGGTTCCAAATGTCAAATGTTACACTCCTGAGTTCTAGGGGTACTTGAGAAGAAGTTGTTTACATTCTGAGACGGATGCCGGTAAAGCAACCGGAAAATTTGCAATACAATATACCATCTTTAGTCAATGTTTCAGACCATGTTATAGAGATTAGAAGCATCAAATATAAAAATGACATCCACAGGGGTTTTCCTAGGTACCAAAATGCCATTGGCCTGCAGGGCCACCTGGCCGGAAAATCTACTGGCCATCCAAATTTTCAACTGGCCCGACTATTTTTCCAATGCGGAATATACAGGACTAATTATATTCAATAAAAAAAAGCACCATTAAAATGTATGATCCTTTATCACCAAATATCCAGTCTTATCTGTAGTTGTTTAGTATCCGAATGTTTAAGATAATTAACCCATAAGCCAAGTCTGATACCTCATGATATAGCAATGAGGTTTTTTTGTAATTGGTGCATCCAGTAACATAAGAGCCAACTGTGTCCCTAGTTTTACAAATTGAACATTTCATTCCTAGGGCATCATCAAACTCGAGCCACTTCAGGCACTTGAATTCAGTCAGCCACCCAGGTTGAAAGTACCGATGGCGGCCAGACTGTTGGTATTTCTTTCTTTCTTTCTTCTTTCTTCCAATCACGCCTTAACCCCAGAAGGGGACACAGACGGTGTACTTTTGTACACTCCGGTGTTGCAGAATGAAAGCCTACATATAGCCATGTAGCTATTGTAGGGATCTTTAACCTGCACAGGGGATGACTCTCCCTGCACAGGGGGCCTCCAGTTAACGTCCCGATCCGAAGGACGGCACACTTGTTAACATCATCCCTGCAAATGATGCTAGAAAAACGCGTTCGGACATAGGAAGATTTCACCTCGGGTGAGGCTCGAACCCACGACCTCTGACTTCAGAGTCAAGTGCACTAACCACTGAGCCACCGCGCTTTCTCGGGTGGCTTTTTTTCTTCATCGGACTTAAGCAGCTGTTTTTGTTTTTTAGATGGCGGGGGTTGAAATAAGCGCAGAAGTCCTTTGGGGTCCATTTTTTACATGTGACTTCTGCGATTCATCCCCAAACTTCATCGGTCGGCCATATTGTCTATTTGCAATGCGAGGAGAAATTTCATTGGATTAAACATTTCTGATCGTCCAATGAAATCATCCGTAGCAAAACGAAAGTAGACTGGTTTTCAGATGGTTTTCGCTTCAAGTTTGAAACAAACTGAATGTCCCGAAATGGCTCCCCGAAATTCAACTGGCCTGACGGACCTGCTACAGTGGGATTTAACTGGCCCGAGGCCAAAATCAACGGGCCCGGGCCAACGGACCCGCGCTTAAAAAAAAACCTGCATCCATTTAGATGGGAACCTCTTCTTTTTTGGTGCACCAGAAATTCAGCATAGTGTTATTGAGTTCAGCATTACTAATTCCATAGGTGATGATGAAAGGACATTAATCTTACATTTTCATGCAGCCCAAAGAACTGGAAAGTCAAAACGATCGCTAATAGGTATGGTAACCAGCACAGTTTTGTAAAATTGCATTCTGAAAATTCAGTAATCAAAAAAATGTCACACAAAAAGCGTTACACTCCTGAGTTTTTTGGCTATATTTTTGCCCATAACTTTTTATGCCCACGAAGGGACTTCGGGTGGCATATTAAAATCGCACCGTCCGTCCGTCCGTCAGTCCGTCCGTGCGTCCGTCCGTAACAAATCGTGTCTCAGCCATAACTTAAAAACTACCGAAGCAAATTTGATGAAACTTCACAGAAAGATAGAGCACATTGAGAAGGTGTGTCGCGCACAAGAGTTTGGTTCCTACGCCCAAGGTCAAGGTCACAGTTGGGTCAAAGTTCAAATCATGTCTTAAATCGTGTCTCAGCTATAACTTATAAACTACTGAAGCAAATTTGATGAAACTTCACAGATAGATAGAGCACAATAAGAAGGTGTGTCATGCACAAAAGTTTGGTTCCCAGGCCCAAGGTCAAGGTCACTGTTGGGGGTTAGAGGTCAAATAGTGTCTCTGCGATTTCTTTAAAACTACATAACTGAATTTCATCAAATTCCATAGAAATGTAAAGATTAATGAGAAGATTTGTCACATATAATATCCATATTCCCAAACCCAAGGTCAAGGTCACTGTTGGGGCTTAGAGGTCAAATAGTGTCTCTGCGATTACTTTAAAACTACATATCTGAATTTCATCAAATTTCACGGAAATACGAAGCATAATGAGGAGGTTTGTCACACATAATATTTATATTCCCAAACCCTAGGTCAAGGTCACAATCTGTGGTCAGATGTCAAATCATGTCTCAACAATTGCTCATAAATGTACCAAAGCTAATTTCCTTAAACATCACAGAAAGATGAAGCTTAATGAGAAGGTAAAACACACACAAGATATAGGCTTTCACACCCAAGTTCAAGGTCACAGTCTGAGTTCAAAGGTCGTTTCTCCCCAATTACTAAAAAGACTTCTTAAGCAAACTGTACTAAACTTCCTGAAATGGTAATACATAATGGGATGGTATGTCACAAACAAAATTTAGGTTCCTGTTCCAAAGGTAGGGGTCATAATCAGGGCACATAGGTCAGATTATATCTCCAAACTGACTTGAGACTGCTGAAGTGAATTTCATCAAACTTCACAGAAAGGTAAAGCATGATAAAAAGGCATCTCACTTGCAAGATTTGGGCTGACTTGCCCAAATTCAAGATCACAATCAGGGTCAAAGGTCAGTTTAAGGGGCCTTTGGGGGCATCTGTTACATGTGTAACATTTCTTGTTTATTACTCAAAGTATTTCAATGAAATTTGGCAGGTATCTTCAAGGCCACATAATACATCTTCAGCAACAAAAATAATGCACTAAGATAGCCCTGTTTTCTTTAAAATTCTCTGAAAGGCTTTGGTCACATTTTTTTTGAACATGCCCAACTGGGCATGTTCAAAAAAAATGTGACCAAAGTGTGACATTGGAGGTCAAAAATAAACACTCTGCCATAGGTTTAATTTTTATTCCAGACTTATCTACAGTGCTTACAGTTTACAAAACTGTATAAATTTTAATAATACCATTACTAATAAAACATTTATGACAGTTTTTGTGAAGAGATTTACACCAAAAATCTGTTAAAATGACCAAATTTTATGAAAGCTTTGGAAGCTAAAATCATGATCATATCACTCTAAGTTTCTATTATTTGATGCAGGGCACTTCCAAATTATGTAAGTAAATGCTGTTTTCTATCAGAAACCCCTGAATGAAATAAAAACTTAAATTTTAACTTCATTTTGATTCACTTTTTCAGAAGTAGAGTTTAAAAAACTTCCATATCTTCTCTTTACCTGGCTGTGCCTCGGTAAAACATGCATTGGGATGATGGCATATGAGTATGGAACTAATCTAGAGAATGATTGTTGACATAAAAACATACTGGTAGTGGTGATGCTATGTCAAAAATGTGCTAAAAGTTTCAAGGAATGTGTTACACTCCTGAGTATTATTTTCAAACTGCTGGAATTAGCACCACAAGAACTTAAATCATTGATTAAGTGTTCTTTGCAATAAATTAACAATGACTGCATGTTGTAAACATCAGTTTTTTCCAAATTTATTGGCCTCTTTAACAAGAAAACTTGGTCTCTTGCTCAGGAGTGTAACACTTTTCAGCCATTTGTTGGTACTGTAAAAAAAGTTGAATATTCTGCCTTTAGATTTCATTATGATGTTGTCTTCATTATAAATGCAACTTGCAGTCATTGCTATAGCAAAAACCAAAATCATAACTTTCAACTCAATGCTTGGGTGTGCCACAATATATTGTTAATCGGCTGTCTAAATGCACACAAATCAAACAAATACTGAATTAAATTAATTTCTTCTTCACTCTTTCTTTTGGAAATTGAACAGTTTTCTTTACCTGAATATCATTACCTGTTTACAAAAGACATTACAGAAATATAGGTCCACACAAGTTTCAGAAGCTGATGGTCATATTCTAAATCAGTAAAAAATGTCCCTTTCTAAAATACCATTAACCACAAAATTTTATCAAAACAGATGGCACTGCATCAAAAAACATTTTCAGATGTTGGAAACATTATATTTAGCATGAATTAATCCAAATATGTTGATGCAGGGGAAGAAAAAGTGTCCAAAATGGCATTAAACTGAAAATGCTCAGGAGTGTAACACCTTGCACAATACACATCATAGCAAAACCCAAATTAAATCACATAATATCATTATCTTGGTCACTTTTATCCTATTATTTTTCACAAAACGCTTGATAGCTATGTAAGAATATTATTTGGAATGCCTCATAGCAGGGCCTGACAAATCCAAAAATTTTCCACTTGCCCACTGGGCAAGTAAAATAATTATTTACTTGCCCAGCCAAATTTTTAACTTGCCCAGAATCTTCGTCAAATTCCAGCATTAGCGAATAGCTGTCTAGAAAGTTGGTTGCTCTTAAAGCTCACATTACCCTGCACATGAAACAACCACTTGAGCACAGCAAGTCTCTTTCTTTCAATACTACAACACGCTGCCACACCCCCTTGTGAGGATTATGTGCAGGTGGATTGTGTTTTTCTATCACAATGCAGAAAAATGAACAGTCAAGGATGATAGGGTTAAAAAGACTATAAGGCTAAAAACAGATTTGTTGAGTTAGAACATGGGGTGGTCAAGTGACCTCACTGCAAAGCTGAACTGATCCATTGTGGGCAGTGTAACTACTGAGACAGGTAGTCTGTTCCAACAATATATAATGGCTGCATGGAAGTATGAGTGTTTGTAATAATCCAATGTTGTTTGCATCTGACGCAGTGTGCGTGTGCCTGCAGGTCGGGGGGGGGGGGGGGGGGGGGGGGGGGGAAGAAGAGAGAGAGAGGGGGGACTTAGTGATTCTTTGAATCCTACCTTAATCGACCAGTTAACAACTCCTCCGAGCATTAATAAAAGTATTTGTCACTCTGCTAAGCTAGATACCATCTAACGCGACCAGCAACCTTAGCAATCCAGCCCAAAGTCGTCAAAAAGCTGACTTGGGTAGCGAGCGACCATGCTGCTAAAACCGAAAGTGAAAGTAACGTTGGTACGAGACTTCGCGAGATAACGAAAAAGAAAATAAAATCTTATCACCGTGTATAACGGGTATGTTGGATGATAAAAAATGCGAGTATTTCCGAAATGCATAACTGTTTTATTCCTTTATGCTGAACGTATTTACAAATGATTGATATTATCGGTAAGCTTATAACGTTATTGCATGTAACTTTCTCAGCAATGAATTAGTTTTTTCATATTGTCGTTGCATATTGTCCGTCATTTTATGCTAATCATCGTACCCGTTTTACACGGTGTTTTCACATTTGCAGTGACCATGATATTGCATTTGATTGGTCAATCGCTAAAATCCCAATCAGTGAAACCCGATAACTAGAGCGAATCCATGCTTACGATTTAACACGGTTTACTTGTTTACAGAGGCCGATTTACATAACCAGTCACCCGTAGCGTGACCGCAGGCCAATCGACAGGCGTGTTTCTTTTGTACACACTGAACGGCCATTGTTTTATCTTACCGACACGTGCCGAACTCAGTAAACTGATTTAATCACCGTTACACTGGATTAACAGCTGGGTGTCAATTATCTACGTGTCAATAAACAAATTCGGCCATGCGACACCAGACACTAAGGGTGAGAAAATCGGATGATAATTATGGTCGCGTACAGTCTGCGCGGCTCTCTTTTTCATACATCGCTTACCGTAATTTGCGTAAAACTTCCAGAATTTTACAATTTTGCGATTTTTTTTAGTTGCCCGACCGGGCGTCGGCCTGGAAATTCCACTTGCCCGGATAAATTTCCAGCTTGTCCCGGGCGGTCGGGCAATGGATTTGTCAGCCGCTGCTCATAGTGATAGATACGAAGAAAATGGAATCTCAAAATCTTCAACTTTCAGTCGATTTCATGGCAGTACAACTTTATTTACATTTAGAAGTTAAATTTAAGTTCCAAAATTGTTTGAGGGTGACTTGATCTTCATGTATCTGCCTAATAAATGAAAATAACACTACTTGTGTGAAAGAAATAAGCTATTTTTGTCTTTTTTCAAAAAAGTGTTACACTCCTGAGTGGCTTAAATGTTGCGTATGAAGAAAACAAGAGCCAAGATGAAGACTTCCTGTGTGCCAATTATCATGATGGGTCAAAGACTTTTCATACATGGCATGAAAGTTGACTAAATCTACCCCTGGAAAAAAATCACAAATGTTACACTCCTGAGTTCAAGGGGTACTTGAGTTGAAGTGGTTTACATTCTGAGATGGATGCTGGTACAGCAACTGAAAAATTTGCAATACAATATACCATCTTTATTCAATGTTTCAGACCATATTATAGAGATTAGAAGCATCAAATATAAAAATGAAATCCATTTACATGAGAACCTCTTCTTTTTTGGTGCATCAGAAATTCAGCATAGTGCTGCTGCGTTTAGCCTTTCTTATTCCATGAGTGATGATGAAAGGAGATAAATCTTACATTTTCATGCAGCCCAAAGGACTGGAAAGTCAAACAGATGGCTAATAGGTATGGTAACCGGCAGAGTTTTGTAAAAATGCAGGCAGAAAATTCAGTAATCAAAAAAATGTCACACAAAAAGCGTTACACTCCTGAGTTTTTTGGCTATATTTTTGACCGTAACTTTTTCATTACTCAAACTATTTCAATGAATTTTGGAAAGTATCTTCAAGGCTACATGATACATCTTCAGCAACAAAAATAATGTACTATTAAAGCTCTGTTTCCTTTAAAATGCTCTGAAATGCTTCCGTCACATTTTTTTTGAACATGCCCAACTGAAGTGTTCCACGGGAAAAAGAGCTGCCATAGAAAACAGTTTTTTTGCATTTATGGAGATCCAAATTATCCTGCTATTCAGTGAAACATAAACAGCTCTGGGAAACTAACAAAACTTCAAATAATTTGTAAATCGTCAAATCATTTCTTAAACCAAGGAATGTTTTTTGTATTAAAAGGGACAAATTGGTGCCTTCAATTTCCAAAGTTCCATGCAATATGGAATTTCGGCATGTTGGTATGTGGATAGAAAGTTCTGTTTATGTTGAGACCAGCTATCAATTTTGGGAAGATTGATTGATTGGGTATTTGAAATTTCGAAGGCATGGTGAATTGATGGGTAGTCACAAATTTCTGATTGGGTATTTTTAGATGCGATACTGCTGTTCAACAGTATTGCAATTATATTAATCAGCATTCCAGATACATATAATGCAGGTATAAAAGTCATCATCAGAGCTGTCTGTATCATTCAGCTTTGGATGAATTCACTGCCCTTTCAACAGTAGCTCAGGGTGTGCACTGGGCCCCAGAAAACGAGCGACATCAAGTCGCCTTACAGCTGAAGCCAAGCGACTTCAAAAGAAACAAGGCGAAGTGGGACGTTTGTAATTTTTTCATGTCCTATCGGAGTAAAAACGCAAAACTGAAAGTACAAGTTATGACCTTGTCGGTCACTTTGCTCCCGGCCCAATTCGTAATAAATTTGCACATCAGCGCAGACTGATCGCTGTTCATTCATGCACGGTTAATGTGAGCACAGAAGACTCCGATAAGACTGCGTGGACTTGCAGACTGATCTATGTCAGTTTTCTTTGCATACGCATCAAGTATCTTTCTTCCTGACACACCTGTACAAATCTGCACGTGCCACCGATCGATTATCAGTGTCTAACGGTGTCTTTGAAGTTTGCTTACGATCGGTGTGTTGCGACACTGAATGTCGCAATGAAGTCTCTGACAGCTTGCCCATCTGCATTGATTGATTGATCTATTGCTTAACGTCCACGGTAAACAACTATGGTCATGTCGGGACGGTCAGTTAACCTAACCACACTATTCCTGGGCAGGCTTAGACCTCCTAAGCAGTTAACCAGTACTAAGTGCACATACTTTCGCCAGTAACTGACAACTACCCTTCTACAATCAGCGGAAGGAGAAACAAAAGTATGTGCAGGGCTCTCGATCACCGAAATTTGGGGCCGAAATTCGGCCCCATTCCCAATGCCAAAAAGTATCTTTTTTTCCTAATTCCAGATGAAAAATTCCCAATTTGACCAAGTTTGTTTGGTCCAGAATACTGCAGTTATATCAATGCAAAATGTATTAAAAACCACCTGAAACAAAAAATGTTAACATATTATATAACTTCAAAAATCAGATAGCGTTTACATCTTCAAATTCATTCCTAGAAAACATCCATCTTTCACGATCGTCATCTTCCCTTATCGGAAACCGGTACCGGGTTTTATCATGTACTGTGAGAGTTACTTCCCCTTTCGATAGTCTTTAGAGGGCGAATTGCCTAGCGATTAAGATGCAATATCATGAATATGCTAATATGTTTTTTGCTTGAAGGGCCAATATAGTTGTGGTGAAAATATTTTGACTTATTCTTTTAATTAAAGGCTTCCAAGCTAAAATTTGATCGGAGTTTTCACTAATTAGCGATGATGTGGCTGTTTTTGCGTTTCGTACCCGGATCGATTTTCACAGACATTTTCGGCCGTATCCAAAACCATAAACAGGATTAATGGGACATCCAAGAGTTATTATAGTGATAGTGACATATCGTGGAGGTTTTGTACTGGCAGGACTGAAAGTTTTGTCATGTTCTGCTGTGTGAAAGTCCACTTTCTCTCAACTTCACATACTTTGAATAATATGCATACTTACCAATTGCTTACAATGGATATTAAAATTCTAAGTTTTAAGTCTTAATGAATTATGCTTTCTTAGTTCACAGATACTTCAAACCTAGAGTATAATAAACTGTTGTCATAATGTAACCCTTTTTTCTTAGGTCCCAGTCTTGTCTTCAATTTGAGAGCTTGAAGATAGGGAAGTTGCCAGTTCAAAGGAAAGAAAGAAAAACTAAACACACACAAATGAACTTGTTATAGATTTATTATATTCACTATAAACTATGTTTTGACTGCATTCCTCTGAAATATAACAATACCAAGTGTATGTTGTGTTGGTCTGACAATGGAAACATCACACATGAAACAATGTAAATTTTCCCAATTTTAGACAAAACAACGCTATTTTTCCCAATTCGAAAGGCCCCGGCCCCATTCCCAAAAAGGGGTGTGAGAGCCCTGATGTGGCCAGACCGGGTTTCGAACCCAGGACCTCTGACTTATGAGTCAGGTGCCCTACCGATTGCGCTACGCGGCCCGGCGCGCATCTGCAGAGACTGTTCGGAGATTATGTCTTGGCTAGATATTTCTCAGCAGCCATAGATATTGGTGCGAAAAGACAAGATTCTGATAGCGTGGATACGCAGGCTGATCCGAGTCTTGTTCCTCTATAATATAACTTCCCCCGATCCATAGCTTGTTTGTACGGAAAAACTTTGATCAGAAGTCGCGATTTCGGTCGTCGGCTCAATGCCGATCTGAGTTTTCTCAAGTTAATTCTATACCAGCACCGTACATAGCACAGTCTTGTTCCGAGACAACTACAAAACCTTACCATTAGGACAAGACTGCAAGGGCTGGTTTGGACGTTTGCACATCCACAATGCCAAACGCGTGGAAGTGATCTCACCACTTCGAAGGCTACTTTTACAAGGTACTTAATGGCGTGTGCATACGACTCAGATTAGCATGCGCACTCGCAAAGTCTGATGAAAACTAACTTGATGAACAATCTATGAAAGGAAGACTCTGATTATCTTTAGTTTCAGATGGCGTAAGGTCTTATTTTACCTGACACATAGAAAATATTTTAGTCACAGCGGACATTCGCTGCATGGAAAGTTCGGTGAACTCATGACCCGTACCACATAAAATGTATCTTATGGAACATGCGAAGAGTGCGGACTGATAAGCTTCTTCAGAAGTATTCGCTTTTCAAAGGGTAACGGTGACGCTCATATCACAAAGACCTCATTAGCGGTCAGGAAACACCAATAGCATTACAATATTGCGCAGGCTGATACGAGTCTTTGCTATCAGCGTATGTCTGGGTTAAGATACCTTCTACCGTCTCTCGGTTCAATCTGACACATTGAGTTGCACATGTCAGAGGCGGCGTCCTTTGATCTGAAGCTGAAATCAACAAGTGGGATTAGACAAACATGTCTGACCTATTAACGAGCAATGGTTACCGTCTTTAACCACTGCACTACCGGTTTTAGGCTCGGTAATCGCGTTTGCATTGATCTAAATGCGTAACTCGCACTGGTCGCCAATTTTTGCATGTTTTTTTTTTTTTTGAGACATGTGGTTGTTCATTTGTCGGTTCATCCCGTAAACGATACTGAATATGTGACAACAACGTAGACTCGACAAGAATGAGTAAGTCTCGGGTAATGCATTTGCGAAAAGTGCAGCCTGGCGTCGGGGTTACACTGTTCGTAGAACTTTCGCCGGCATAAAATTCTATGAACAACAATGTAGAACATAACCTGATGCGATGTCCTGCACTTGTCTACACAGCCAGCATTAACATTCTGAACTTCGAAGATTGCGACGATCATTATAAGCCTGCCTAAGTGAGTACTGTCATGTCATATCTACTTTGCTTGTTATCGCCCTAGTTGAAAGATAAGAAAATTTATACCATAACGTAAGAAATCAGTGAAGACCATGATCAGAATGCCAGTGTTCCCATTCACGTAGAATTGTGCGTGAATCACGCGGAAATCATTCCAATCACGCATAAATTTTGGGGCAAGAACGTTTATTCACGCGCATATGTTTCTCTCAAAAATATAAAATGATTAGAGGCCAGGAGAAAGATGTTTTGATTTTTTTTTAGACATTTAGTACAGAAAAGATGCCTTTATTCACATTTTAAGGCTTTGAGGCTATTTAAAATGAGAAATGAGATTTGTTAGATATAAATGAGCTTTATGTTTGTGGCTGAATAAATCTTAAAATAATGCGTTTAACATATTTATGGTCTTGGACAAGTAATTTTTTTTGGCGGACAAGTGGAGTTTCACTTTTTACTTGTCCCTGGACAAGTAAGAATTTTTTCTATTTCCACAGGCCTGAAAAATGTAAAATTTATCTCTTATTTTTGCGAAAAAAAACCCGGGACCAAAATCGTCATTTGTTTCGTAGACGATCTGAAGGACATTTCAGTTTTTGTCTCTATAAATGTTTAAAATCCCATCAGTTTTACATTTACTCGTATGTAGAGATGCCAAAGAAATAGAAATGAAAAAAAAAAAAAAAGAAGAAATCGAGATATTTAACCAAAATGCTACGAATAACTCTGCCCGGGACCAAAGTCGTCATTAAAAAGCTCAAATTTTTATCTTCTTTGGTATGTTTACAGATGACGAAGTGTAAAAATATTGGGGTTTAAAATGTTTCTGTAGGAAAAAATTGAGATTTGCTTGACATCGTCACTCCCGCAAAAACTGGTCCCGGGTCGAAAAAGCTCGACGTGGTCCTGTATTTTTGTTAAAATTTCAATAAATATCGAAAGTTTTATAAAATCTTTATGTGCATTTTTCAGAAGAGGCTACAATCTACTTATGGTCCAATTTTCAGCTCGTTATTAGCATCTTTAGTACAATTTTAATGCCAACGAAAATTGGTCCCGGATTTTGGTCCCGGAATTTGGTCCCGGGTCCTGGTTTCTATTCCTTCCCCTAATCAGCTGCATGAATATTAATGACATGTGCGGTCATGTTGCGCACTAGAACTGTCATAATGGCCGACAGAATTTGTCCGTATTTTTGCGTTTATTTTCGCTGTTTCTGTTTGGAAACGGCACTTTCTATTTTTCATTTGGAAAGGAATCCATCAAATGATTAATATTGGACAAAACGAGGACTGGAAAAAGGCATGACAGCCGTTTTCTTCGTTTTTTCAGGCTTCAATTGGAAACACATTGGCACTTTAGTGTTTGCAAAAGAAGCGGACCAAGGATTCCGGGTCATTTCGGCCCATGTCCATTTCGGCCCATAACTTTTTCGAGATAAAAAGTCATAGATCTACCCGTAAATTTTACTTCATACCCGCAAATTTTATTGATAGGGGGTATAAAACCCCTCAGTTTAAAATTTGAGTGGGAACACTGAACTCTAAGAAAACTGAACTGAACTGAACTGATGGCCACATTGTTGCACCGAGTAAATAATAAAATGAGAAGAAGCAAATGTATTTTCTGTCTCGTCATTAATAATTGACTATTTTGTTTTAACAACAGCAAAGCATTAAACGAATGTCCGTGCAACAGCAGAAAAAGGTCGCAGGTCGAGAATTTATTATTCGTAGACCTAGAGATCACGGCTTCGGCGTATACTTTCGGCCGAACAACAAAATGTTGGATTTTGCTGCATGTTGCTCCGCCGTACATACGCCCGAGGTCTGATTCACACAGAATTGGCCGAGGAGTTCCGAATGATCGGCTGCATGAATATTAATGACGTGTGCGGTCATGTTGCGCACTAGAACTGTCATAATGGCCGACAAAATTTGTCCGTATTTTTGCGTTTATTTTCGCTGTTTCTGTTTGGAAACGGCACTTTCTATTTTTCATTTGGAAAGGAATCCATCAAATGATTAATATTGGATAAAACGAGGGCTGGAAAAAGGCATGACAGCCGTTTTCTTCGTTTTTTCGGGCTTCAATTGGAAACACATCGGCACTTTAGTGTTTGCAAAAGAAGCGGACCAAGGATTCCGGGTCATTTCGGCCCATGTCCATTTCGGCCCATAACTTTTTCGAGATAAAAAATCATAGATCTACCCGTAAATTTTACTTCATACCCGCAAATTTTATTGATAGGGGGTATAAAACCCCTCAGTTTAAAATTTGAGTGGGAACACTGAACTCTAAGAAAACTGAACTGAACTGAACTGATGGCCACATTGTTGCACCGAGTAAATAATAAAATGAGAAGAAGCAAATGTATTTTCTGTCTCGTCATTAATAATTGACTATTTTGTTTTAACAACAGCAAAGCATTAAACGAATGTCCGTGCAACAGCAGAAAAAGGTCGCAGGTCGAGAATTTATTATTCGTAGACCTAGAGATCACGGCTTCGGCGTATACTTTCGGCCGAACAACAAAATGTTGGATTTTGCTGCATGTTGCTCCGCCGTACATACGCCCGAGGTCTGATTCACACAGAATTGGCCGAGGAGTTCCGAATGATCGGCTGCATGAATATTAATGACGTGTGCGGTCATGTTGCGCACTAGAACTGTCATAATGGCCGACAAAATTTGTCCGTATTTTTGCGTTTATTTTCGCTGTTTCTGTTTGGAAACGGCACTTTCTATTTTTCATTTGGAAAGGAATCCATCAAATGATTAATATTGGATAAAACGAGGGCTGGAAAAAGGCATGACAGCCGTTTTCTTCGTTTTTTCGGGCTTCAATTGGAAACACATCGGCACTTTAGTGTTTGCAAAAGAAGCGGACCAAGGATTCCGGGTCATTTCGGCCCATGTCCATTTCGGCCCATAACTTTTTCGAGATAAAAAATCATAGATCTACCCGTAAATTTTACTTCATACCCGCAAATTTTATTGATAGGGGGTATAAAACCCCTCAGTTTAAAATTTGAGTGGGAACACTGAACTCTAAGAAAACTGAACTGAACTGAACTGATGGCCACATTGTTGCACCGAGTAAATAATAAAATGAGAAGAAGCAAATGTATTTTCTGTCTCGTCATTAATAATTGACTATTTTGTTTTAACAACAGCAAAGCATTAAACGAATGTCCGTGCAACAGCAGAAAAAGGTCGCAGGTCGAGAATTTATTATTCGTAGACCTAGAGATCACGGCTTCGGCGTATACTTTCGGCCGAACAACAAAATGTTGGATTTTGCTGCATGTTGCTCCGCCGTACATACGCCCGAGGTCTGATTCACACAGAATTGGCCGAGGAGTTCCGAATGATCGGCTGCATGAATATTAATGACGTGTGCGGTCATGTTGCGCACTAGAACTGTCATAATGGCCGACAGAATTTGTCCGTATTTTTGCGTTTATTTTCGCTGTTTCTGTTTGGAAACGGCACTTTCTATTTTTCATTTGGAAAGGAATCCATCAAATGATTAATATTGGATAAAACGAGGGCTGGAAAAAGGCATGACAGCCGTTTTCTTCGTTTTTTCGGGCTTCAATTGGAAACACATCGGCACTTTAGTGTTTGCAAAAGAAGCGGACCAAGGATTCCGGGTCATTTCGGCCCATGTCCATTTCGGCCCATAACTTTTTCGAGATAAAAAATCATAGATCTACCCGTAAATTTTACTTCATACCCGCAAATTTTATTGATAGGGGGTATAAAACCCCTCAGTTTAAAATTTGAGTGGGAACACTGAACTCTAAGAAAACTGAACTGAACTGAACTGATGGCCACATTGTTGCACCGAGTAAATAATAAAATGAGAAGAAGCAAATGTATTTTCTGTCTCGTCATTAATAATTGACTATTTTGTTTTAACAACAGCAAAGCATTAAACGAATGTCCGTGCAACAGCAGAAAAAGGTCGCAGGTCGAGAATTTATTATTCGTAGACCTAGAGATCACGGCTTCGGCGTATACTTTCGGCCGAACAACAAAATGTTGGATTTTGCTGCATGTTGCTCCGCCGTACATACGCCCGAGGTCTGATTCACACAGAATTGGCCGAGGAGTTCCGAATGATCGGCTGCATGAATATTAATGACGTGTGCGGTCATGTTGCGCACTAGAACTGTCATAATGGCCGACAGAATTTGTCCGTATTTTTGCGTTTATTTTCGCTGTTTCTGTTTGGAAACGGCACTTTCTATTTTTCATTTGGAAAGGAATCCATCAAATGATTAATATTGGATAAAACGAGGGCTGGAAAAAGGCATGACAGCCGTTTTCTTCGTTTTTTCGGGCTTCAATTGGAAACACATCGGCACTTTAGTGTTTGCAAAAGAAGCGGACCAAGGATTCCGGGTCATTTCGGCCCATGTCCATTTCGGCCCATAACTTTTTCGAGATAAAAAATCATAGATCTACCCGTAAATTTTACTTCATACCCGCAAATTTTATTGATAGGGGGTATAAAACCCCTCAGTTTAAAATTTGAGTGGGAACACTGAACTCTAAGAAAACTGAACTGAACTGAACTGATGGCCACATTGTTGCACCGAGTAAATAATAAAATGAGAAGAAGCAAATGTATTTTCTGTCTCGTCATTAATAATTGACTATTTTGTTTTAACAACAGCAAAGCATTAAACGAATGTCCGTGCAACAGCAGAAAAAGGTCGCAGGTCGAGAATTTATTATTCGTAGACCTAGAGATCACGGCTTCGGCGTATACTTTCGGCCGAACAACAAAATGTTGGATTTTGCTGCATGTTGCTCCGCCGTACATACGCCCGAGGTCTGATTCACACAGAATTGGCCGAGGAGTTCCGAATGATCGGCTGCATGAATATTAATGACGTGTGCGGTCATGTTGCGCACTAGAACTGTCATAATGGCCGACAGAATTTGTCCGTATTTTTGCGTTTATTTTCGCTGTTTCTGTTTGGAAACGGCACTTTCTATTTTTCATTTGGAAAGGAATCCATCAAATGATTAATATTGGATAAAACGAGGGCTGGAAAAAGGCATGACAGCCGTTTTCTTCGTTTTTTCGGGCTTCAATTGGAAACACATCGGCACTTTAGTGTTTGCAAAAGAAGCGGACCAAGGATTCCGGGTCATTTCGGCCCATGTCCATTTCGGCCCATAACTTTTTCGAGATAAAAAATCATAGATCTACCCGTAAATTTTACTTCATACCCGCAAATTTTATTGATAGGGGGTATAAAACCCCTCAGTTTAAAATTTGAGTGGGAACACTGAACTCTAAGAAAACTGAACTGAACTGAACTGATGGCCACATTGTTGCACCGAGTAAATAATAAAATGAGAAGAAGCAAATGTATTTTCTGTCTCGTCATTAATAATTGACTATTTTGTTTTAACAACAGCAAAGCATTAAACGAATGTCCGTGCAACAGCAGAAAAAGGTCGCAGGTCGAGAATTTATTATTCGTAGACCTAGAGATCACGGCTTCGGCGTATACTTTCGGCCGAACAACAAAATGTTGGATTTTGCTGCATGTTGCTCCGCCGTACATACGCCCGAGGTCTGATTCACACAGAATTGGCCGAGGAGTTCCGAATGATCGGCTGCATGAATATTAATGACGTGTGCGGTCATGTTGCGCACTAGAACTGTCATAATGGCCGACAGAATTTGTCCGTATTTTTGCGTTTATTTTCGCTGTTTCTGTTTGGAAACGGCACTTTCTATTTTTCATTTGGAAAGGAATCCATCAAATGATTAATATTGGATAAAACGAGGGCTGGAAAAAGGCATGACAGCCGTTTTCTTCGTTTTTTCGGGCTTCAATTGGAAACACATCGGCACTTTAGTGTTTGCAAAAGAAGCGGACCAAGGATTCCGGGTCATTTCGGCCCATGTCCATTTCGGCCCATAACTTTTTCGAGACGAAAAGTTATACCCGTAAATTTTACTTCATACCCGCAAATTTTATAGATAGGGGGTATAAAAACCCTCAGTTTAAAATTTGAGTGGGAACACTGGAATGCGCTTTACACCTGCCGCCAAAGCAGATGGATAGATTAAGTCGGCAAAATGTAGCGGAATCAAAGCTCTTTCGCTCGGCGCTTAGTGGATTAAATGTTCTACCGTTGGCTTTGCCGAGGTGTTAATTTTTACCGACTTGATGTCGGCAACACCTATCGAGATCAAAGCTCAATCAGGGTCGGTGAGGGGATTAACGCTGATAAATGAAAGGGGGCTTTGTTAATTGGCGTTGAAATTTGATATACTGGCGCCAGTCATTTTGACGAATTATTGATCTTACGACCCAGAAAAACAGGGCGACTCGAACTTCGCTTTTCGGGAAACCTAGGGCGAAGTTTTGAGCCCCAGGGCGAAGTTATCGCCCAATTTCGCCTGCAATGCACACCCTGTAGCTTAATCATAGGGACAGTCGTGGAACAGTCATGAATTGAATTTGGTGAGATTTCCAATGCTAATTGCCTCTTCATTCATTCACAGCAAAAACCTTTGGTCTGAAGTAATTCATGAGAGCAAATCCTTCCCTTTCAGAGTCTACCCAATTTGAGAAGAGAAGCAAAAATGAAAAGGACATTTTTGCTTCTCCGAACTATTGCACTCCGAACGAGTGCAATAGGGTTAAGAATGTAGTGATTGGGATCAAGTGCATAAACCAACTGACATTGTCACTATGCATTGACAAGATTTTATGTCAGTGTAATGAGTGTCAGTGTTCCTTTTCACCTTTTTGGGAATGGTGGCAGGGCCCTTAGCATTGGGAAAATTTACGCGTCAAAACACAAAATTGGGAAAAATCATATCCTAGGAATAAATTAAAATACATCTATATGGGTATACTCCCATGACATGTAAAATCATAGGCAAAATCTGACCAAAATAAGTGCATTCCCCCCCCCCCACCCCCCACCCCCCCACCCCCACCCCAAAATATAATAATAATAATAATTTTATTATCAAATTCATTGACTACATTTTTCTACAAAATTAAGCATTAGTTATGTTCAAGATAATCTAAAGGAACTTATAATTATTTAGCAAAAAGACAGCAATTATGCACTGTACATATTTGTTGTTGTTGATATTTGTGTTGTTTTTCAAAAGTCAGTTCTTGTTATCCACTGGACAGGTGTAAAAATCGGTCTGAATTCTGTGCAAAAGAGAGAAGCCAGGCCAAAATAATGAGTGCTTTATTCACTTGAAGTCTTGAAAATCAATGTTTACACAAATCTAACATTATTTGGCCATACATTTCACACCAGAAATGGTTACAATTTCAATGTCACATATTTTCGTGGCTGTCATAAAAACGGACATTTTTTCTTCAGTTTCTAATTGGGAATTTTTTCCAGCCAATTGGGAAAAAAGAAGGTGTTTTGCCCTTGGGAATGGGGCCGAATTTCGGCCCCAGAATGGCCTGAAAAGGAACACTGAGTGTATAATGGTGTGAGTCAGTATGAACCAGCTGCCCTTGCAAAAAAAGCTCCCTCCTTGCTGTAGTTTCTGTACCCATTGGAATAATTTCATGAAACTTTTTAGCTGCACTAAGCATACAACAAAATGTTAGGAATAAAGCAAAACTCTGGGTCTTTCATTTGATCTGTTTCCAGCCCTTGACAAAACCAGCTGAAATGTTTTCATGAAACTCAACAGATGCTATCATCTTCATTTTAAATTGTCCTGTGAATACGAGAGACCTTTTTTAGTCTCTTAATATACGGGTTACCTGCATTAATCAAAGTAACTTGTTCTGGCTATGTAGTTCCTTAATCATTTGGAATATTGTCTCGAAACTGCAGAGCTCCAGATAAGAAGGGATAACAGGGATAATTGTCATTATTGAGATGAATTTTTGCTGAGACGGTTCTATTTGGGGGTCACAACAAATGGTTTTGTTGAGAAATACAGTACACGCAACGTGAAGACTTGATCTGACACGCTCTCGCGTGACACTTAAAATCGCGAGGAAGGGATTAAAATCCACGAGATTCTCTCGCAACTCTCACGCATTTCACACTAAACTTCCTCGCGTGTTTGAAAATCGCCACGTTCCACGCAAGAAAATTCCTCGCATCTCGCGTGAAATTCATAGAGTGATGTATGCGAGAAACTTTCTCGCATCACGCGTGGAATTTTGTCCAGGTAGGTACAATGTACATGTACAGTAAATGCAAGTTTCTATACATATACCTTTACGATTCGCAATGCATTTTTTTCGACGCTGATAACGGTTCAATTAATACATTGTAAGCGTGCGTGAATAACCTAATTGATCGCATCCTCAACGCAAGTATTGTTTGACCGTTACGAATTAAGGATGTGTTGATAAACAATCATGATCAGCGTAATTTTGTTGCAATTACGCAGCGAGTTAATTAGAGAGGCTTATGTTTGAAAGAATATTGTTAATAGGTTACTTAGTAGCAAAATACTAGAATGATGACACAGACAAAAAATTTCGCTCAGCCGCCACCGATAATAGCCCAATCCATGTCAAAACAGTCACAAAGATCAAAGCGTTCGATCAGCTTTTGAACTCAAAGCTATACCGCTAGTGGCACGTGCCGAAATGTTCACTTATTAACCAATATAAACTTTCTGATGTAAGAGCTGTCAAGTTTCCATTAAAAGCGCACGCGACAACAATGACTTGAGTAGCAAATGGGCTGTCTCAGAGGTGATTGACGTCCGCTTAACCACTCGCTGAAATATGCAAATTTGTAAACCTGTTGGTTTGACAGCTAAAAAAAAAAAATACGTCACAGCTGCATCCTATTTTCAAGAAATATAGAAAATATGATTTTGCGTCGTGGATTAATAGTCAAAGTGTTTGGATTTTAAAAATGCATCAAAATGAATGAAAAATAAGAGGTGAGAAGTTTGTTTTTTATTCCGATCTCCGCGTTGCAAAATCACATTATCTATATGAAAAAAGAAACTGATTCTGCTGCGCGAAAAAATTCTCAAAGTATTCGGACTAATAAACATAATATATATGTATTCATATTTAGAGGTGACTGAACGCATTCAGGGCCTTTGCCGTAATAAAATGTGAAGACAGTAGCATTTGTTGAAATACGTAAACACAGCCCGTTTATAGGTCAGTCTCGTGCCTTGACATCAAAGGACGCCGCTCAGAGCACAAAATGGTGAAAGGAATCTTATTCCATACGCTGATAGTAAATATGAGGATCAGCCGGCGCAGTATTGTATACTATGCGACAAACTGGTATGCTTTACGCGTCATAGCGTGAGCGGTTTATGCCGTCTATTTGTTCGGTTATTTCTGGAATGGCTGAAATTGCCTATCGTAATTTTTGCCGCTAAAAATTTTTTAGTCGGCGCCAAAAAAGACCAGTCGGTTGGAAACCGGAATCACAACTTTTTTAGGCCCAAAGTAAAAATATAAATGAATTACCTGTACAACATATAATGACCTGTGAAATTGATAGGAATCGTTAATCCTTTCCACTCGAAAACACGCGTCACGCGTGATTAAGTTTGACGCCGATGACTCACCTGAGCATACATGGAGTTAATCCTTTCTCTCGAAAGTTGCGTGTCTCGCGTGAAAAGAAATTGTTTTCTCGCGAGTTTAACGTCACGCATCTCGCGAGTGTCTCGCATCTCCCACGCATTTCACACGCAAAAACCCCACTAAACTTTCGTGGAAAAGATTAAAATTTCTCGCGAGAGCGTGTCAGATCAACTCTCCACGTTGCGCGTACTGTAAGAAAACTCATTTCCTTCATTATCCTCAAAACCCAGCTCCTTCGGAATATTGTCTCAAAATTTCATAGATACCGTATTAATCCTAATAAACATCCCTGCTCTAATAAATGCTCCCTGCCTCTTTTCTGATATATATTAACTAGCATGAATTCCTGTTTGCTTTTCTGGATGAGGTAGCTTGTTGAAATATGGTCTAATTTTAAAAGTTGACCACTAATGAGAAGGAAGCCAACATAGTAAAACTGCTTCCTCTGCAAGTATACCCATTAGCCTTAATACTATTTATTAGGGGTATTTTGTAGTGGCTGATTTACTACACTTGATCTAAATAATGTTCCACCCCTTTTCATGAAATGCAACGTCCCTTGGGCAATTAATAGGATTAATATAGTATACTCATCTCAATGAAACAATACTCAATGACTAAGCAAACCAACTATCAGCCTGTTAATTTAAGAGCTTAACCTACCAAGGGCCAGATTTCATGCCTAGCTAGAAGTTGTCAGCCCTAACTGCAGTGATTTTTTTACCCCTGCGTCCTGCGTCCTAGACGCATAATTTTCCCAGAGGATGCAAAATATTTCCTTGGCTGCGTTCCGGGACGCATAAAAATAGCCGATCGGTAGTCCAACTTCCGATTTCGGCTTCGTTTACAAAGCTACTTTCGTTTTAAGAATATAGCAACGGTGCATTAGCAGATTGTTATATTACTGGTAAAAAACAGTACCATAGTCTTTCCTACTCCCGCTAAATACCGAAGTCTACCTGTAATACCAATAATCAATAGTAGTTCAATGTCCAGTACCGGAGGAATATAGTATTATCGACCACGGTGATGTCTTTTACCTAAGTGCAAACTTTTATCAATACACCGGGTCAATAAGTAATCATGCCTCCGAAAAACAAGAAAAAGATCAAACTTGATTCAAAGCAGCAAACATTATTTGGTCTTCTTGGGCAAGACAAACACACAAGGCCAGATGTTGCAGATCATGATGCGACCGATCAAACTTCCGAATCCGAAATGACAACGGATGTCTCCAAATCCAATACGCTGCCTGACAATGAGACAACAGGTGATTTATTTTAATCCTGTGACCACAGGAGCTTGACGTTGGTTATTTTTTTACTTATAGGGCTTGTCCTTTGAAGCCCTTTAAGTTTGGGATGCAGAGAAAATAGTGCTTTTGCATCCCAGTAAAGATGCAAACCCTTGAGCTTGGGATGCAAAGATTTTAGGTCTTGTGAGTCCTGGGACTCAAAGAAGGAAAAAAAATCACTGTAACTGCTGTTTTTTTTATGGAACTTCAAAGGTGCAGTCATTTTTAGCACGTCTGTACGAAAGTAGGGAGAGCTATCGTTGTCACTTGGATGTTGGCGTTGGCGTCACACTTTAAAGTTTTACGTTAAAGTTTTTTTAGCTCACCTGGCCCGAAGGGCCATAGTGAGCTATTGTCATACCAATGCGTCCGGCGTGCGTCGTGCGTCGTCACGGAATTTGTCCGTCAACACCTAAAAACAAATATTCAAACATCTTCTTCTGTAAAACTACTGGTCCCATGGTTCTCAAATTTCACATGGAGCATGATCTGACGCCAGGGTCTCAGAATTGTAAAATTGGGTCAGGTTGAAAATCCAAGATGGCCGCCGTTACTAAAAATAGCAAAAACAACAAAATAAACTTCTTCTCCAGAACCACTGGGTATATTTGTCTGAATTTTGGCATGGAACATCAGTGAAACGTTGGTATTCAAAATTATAAAAATGAAAAAAATCTGTAGCGGAGTTTTGTCACAGTGACCTACTTTCTGTTTAGAAGTGTAATTTTGCTCAAATGCCAATGTCAAATAACGACTTATTCAAACAACTTCAAACATTTTCTTCTCTTAAACCACTGCACCCATGGGTCTCAAATTTCACATGGAGCATGACCAGACTGCAGGGTTTCAAAATTGTAAAATTGGGTCAGGTCAAGAATCCAAGATGGCCACCGTTACTAAAAATAGCAAAAACAACAAAATCAACTTCTTCTCCAGAACCATATGGTATATTTGGTTGAAAGTTTGCATGGAACATAAATGGGACCTTGGGATTAAAAATTGTAAAAATGAAAAAAATCTATAGCGGAATTAGGTCACAGTGACCTATTTAGCGTTTACAAGACCGATTTTGCTCAAATGTCAGTATTTCAAGAAAACTCAATCAATTGTAGTCAGATTTGGTCAGAAATGGTCCTTGAAAGGAATTATTTCAATTTTGTGCCAGTTGACTATCCAAGATGGCCACCACAGGGGCCGTTACTAAAAATAGCACAAACATAAAAATGAAAATTACTCAAGAACCTTTGAATGGAATTCGACCCGTTTTGTGTCAGAATGTTCCTTGCATGAAGCCGTTTCGACAAATTGCAATTTGGCTTTCCAAGATGGCCGACATCTGCCGTTACTAAAAATAGCACAAACATAAAAATGACAATTACTCAAGAACCCTTGTATGGAATTCTACCAATTTTGTGTCAGAATGTTCCTTGCATGAAGCTGTTTCGATTAATTGCAATTTGGTTTTCCAAGATGGCCAACATCTGCCATTACTAAAACTAGCACAAACATAAAATGACAATTAGTCAAGAACCCTTGAATGGAATTGGACCAAATTTGTGTCAGAATGTTCCTTACATGAAGCCATTTTGATTAATTGCAATTTGGCATTCCAAGATGGCCACCATCTGCCGTTACTAAAAATAGCACAAAACATGAAAATGACAATATCTCAGCAACCGCTGAATAGATTTTGACGAAATTTATGTCTAAATGATTTTTGCATTGAGATGTTTCAAAGTAACTAAATATAGACAAGTTTTAATGGCCTTTGTTACTAAAAATAGAAAAATGTGAAAATAAGAAAATCTCAGTGAAATTGGACTAATTTTCTGTCAGAATGGTCTATTCATTAAGCTTTTTCGATTTTCTGCATTTTGGCATTCCAAGATGGCCGCCATTTGCCGTTACTAAAAATAGCACAAAACATGAAAATGACAACATCTCATTAACCGCTGATTGAGACGAAATTTGTGGCAAAATGATTCTTGCTTTGATGTGTTTCAAAAATTAACAAATATTGACCTGTCAAGTTGGCCTTTGTTACTTAAAATAGCAAAATATGAAAATTAGAAAATTACGATGGAACTGGACCAATTTTGTGTCAAAATGGTCCTTGCATGAAAGCTTTTCAATTTTTTGCATTTTGGCATTCTAAGATGGTCGCCATCTGCAATAGCACAAAACATGAAACTGACAATATCTCAGTAACCCCTGAATGGAATTTGTTGAAATTTGTGGCAAAATGATTCTTGCATTGAGATGTTTCAAAAGTAAATATATAAAGACCAGACAAGTTGGCCTCCGTTACTAAAAGTAGCAAAATTTGAAAATCTCTTGAATTGGACCCATTTTGTATCAGAATGGTCCCGTTGCACAAAAGCCAGGTGAGCGATATCAGGCCCATTTGGGCCTCTTGTTATGTGATGGGCAAGGCACTGCAGGCGAGCTATCCTGTACGGGGATAGGTCTTGTAATACTTCGCAGATACAGCCGTAACAATTGTATTGTAATGAGATGAAATTTCACAAAAGAAAAAGACAGCTTTTGGGCTCTTAATGAGTTACCTGCCCATGGCAGATTTATATATTTTGGAATTTGGTAGGTGACTTTGGCCACATTATCGCAATTTCTTAGCATCTGTTCATTTGTACTGGTACTACGGGAGGATAAATATATAACTATTTACATTGTCTGGATACTTCTGCTGACCTCTTTTCTCTGTGGGCCTGAAATTTTTGAATGTTATTGAAAGGGCTGTAAGACTTCAAAGCAGCCATCCATTTAGTCCTATAAAATGCATTTCTTTTCGCTTTCAGTATACATAAAACTTTAATTAGGGATTTGTTCTACAGTTATCAGCAATACAGAAAGTCAGAAAGCAGTTTAGAACCATACAAGCTGAAAATGTACGTCATTAATCCAAATTCGGAACAAGTAGCAGCTAGTTTATCATTGTATTGAAATGGACAACATTTACTGTTCTGATTGAGTTGTGATTTTAATCACAACTCAATCAGAACTGCAAATTTTCTCTGTTTTCAAGAAGATAAATTTTGTGCTTAGTTATCAACATAGCCTTCAATCTAGGAAACAGTCTCAGCCGAAAGTTTGGTTATGGTATCAAGTATTGTTTAAGAAGAAAAAGTAGTAAATATTTCGAAGATAGCCTATCAAGCTGTTGATGTAGTGTTAACCTAGTCCTTCAATATAATGCTTATAACATTGTTCAGACTTTACTTAAATACAACTCTATTACTTGATAAGGTATAAAAGCTGTGGGGATTTCAAGGGAGACATGGTACAGTTCTGTTGGTTTACAGCTGATTAGAATTTGATAAGATGTAGAATTTAACTATTCTGAGTACAGACCCAGAATATTGTTACACTGAAATTTGCACAAGTTAATTTACTGTCTAAGCAGTTTGAGCAAGTTTCTTGCTGAATTGCCAACAGTGCAGATCCTGGTTAGACTATAATTTACTTAAGGAGCAGGTAAATGTAGCTCTGCGCAGTATGCTCAGAATCAAACTGTCCTGTCAAAATATTTAGGTTCATTACAATACAATGGAAATACCATAAATATCTTAAAAAAGGGGACATCTATATTAATTACGGTAATTGGCCTAGAACATGATTGATTGATTTGATGCTTAACGTCCACGGTAAACAACTATGGTCATGTCGGGACGGTCAGTTAACCTAACCACACTATTCCTGGGCAGGCTTAGACCTCCTAAGCGGTTAACCAGTACTATGTGCACATACTTTCGCCAGTAACTGACAACTGCCCTTCTTGAATCAGCGGAAGGAGAAACGAAAGTATGTGGCCTGACCGGGTTTCGAACCCAGGACCTCTGACTTATGAGTCAGGTGCCCTACCGATTGCGCTACGCGGCCCGGCCCTAGAACATGAAACAATTAGAATGAATAAATGCAGATGAAATTCTGGCAAACAGTGTAGACCCTGAGCAGACTGCTCTACAAAATGGAACAGTAAGACTGGGTGGATTGATGGATGACTTGCAGTTTTACGTCCTTTTCAACAGAATGTCAATAATATCAGGATGATGAGAGGGTGATACTGAAAGGCTGTGTAGAATTGAAAATCTGTTTATGATTAGACAGATTTCCGCCTCTGGGAATCAAACGCTGGTTTGCTAGATCAACAGGCCAGCGCTTAAATCACGGAGCAGAGCTACCGGGGTTTAAAAGATTGAATAATACAGTAAAGCTGCCTCATCTTGATCTACCCTGGGGCTGGTTGCAGATTCAACTATTTTCTTTTTTGACATTTTAAGGGTTAAAGGAATCAGATTTGCAGGACCCAGATTTTTATTACTGCATGTGAGAACAAGACCTCTCTGCTACACTGATAACAGGCTTACCATTGACCATATGCAAATATTGATTTTAAACAAGAGGCCACATATATATAAATGGCAAGAATAAATGAGCCGCGACACGAGAAAACCAACAATGAGGTTGTGCACCCATTGCAGACTCAGATCAGCCTGGTCATCCACCCAGTTTGAACAGAATCTTTGTTAAGTACTCAAAGGGTAGATTAGGGTCTAAGCTACCTCCATGCGGACAGCGGAGACTCTGATCAGACTGGGCGAATGCCCAGGCTGATCTGAGTCTGCGCTGGGCGCACAACCACATTGTTGGTTTTCTTGTGTCACGGCTCAAATATGGCTTAAATATATTGACGGACCGGTAATGTAATGATAGGCAGTGTTATAGACTTTAAGAACAGGTGAAACAAGTTGCCGAAAGAATTTTTGGAGTGACCAACTGTCAGATGACAGTTAAAATGGAAAGTACTTGAGTAACCTAACTACAAAAGTGCCAAAACTCAGATAACAAAATTTTCATCAGATTGTGCAAATTTAAAAAAAAAACTGTTTTATACAAACTACACCATATTGAGAATTGAAAGACTAGAGGGCAAAAGTAGATCCAGATGGGCCACCTCATCTGGATCTAAGATGCTTGCAAATTCAGCTATTCTCATTTCTGGTGCTTTAATGTTAACCTCGATTCAGTGAGCATTTGGATATTTCTGAGAAAGAGTTACGGCTTTTGTGTTTCAAAACATGCAGTAAGACAAACTAAAAGGGAATTTGGAGTATGGAGTTTGTATTTTGACTTTCATGAAATGAAAAATGGTAGAATTTGCTGGTGAACTGGGAGTGTCAATAAATATTGTCAGTCTGATTGCCATTCAGACAACATAGTTTTAGATAATAAGGTAAGTATTAGCAATGTTAGAAATTAACTTTTCTTTTTTTGCTGGTAGCAAGTAGCAGTGAGTGAGTGAGTGAACTGGGGTTTAATGTCCTACCAACAACTAAGGTCATACTGAGACAGGGCCTCGGTTTAAAGTCTCATCCTCCAGGAGAAGAGGGGAATCGATCTTGCGGCCCCTGGATTGGTCATCCAGCGTGTTATGGCTGATGGCCGCTCCTGCTATCTAACAAGTTCCTGGGCACTTGTTACCTGGTATTTAAGTTAGAATTAAAGCTAGTGTACCCGACAGTAAAAATTGGCAGCCCTAGTACATGTGTAGTATTGCCATCCAAACCATTAAAGTATTGTGTCAGATTTACAACCAAACGAAATTTTGTATTGTCAGAATTAGTAATAATCCCCTTTGACCGTACGAAATTTTGTTTTGTCTTACTTGACAAGCAAAAGCATTACCAAAAAAAAATCAATTAAAAGTGGCTTGTAGTTCAAGAAATATTTCACTACAGAATTCCCAGGCAGAAACTTTTTTCTGCCTTGCTTTTTCACAAGGTGGTAAACAGGATTTTCATTTAGCAAATTTGCTGCCTGATTAGTTGTGTCAGTGAGAGTGTGTCTCTCTCCCCATATAACCAAGGAAGTTGCTACATGTATTTTGCTGAAATTTTCACCAAAATATAACACTGAATGTAACATTGGCAAATATTCTTTACATTTTCAGATAATTTACCGTAATCGCCCCATTTACCGCACATGCCCCTATAACCGCACACCAAAGCCATTTCCGGAAAAAAATGCATAAGCGCACACTGCTTTTTCCTTTTGAAACTCACAAAATCAAATGCATCAAGTTCAACTTACCATTACTGTTTCAACAGCGACAGTGTTTTCAGTTTTGTTTTCCCGACGCAATGTGCGAAGAGAGCAACTCTATCGGTCTAAATGTCAATCGGGCATCCTCGCCGATATTTACGAAGTTGGCTGAAGTGTTATGATGTGTACGAGTGCGAACAGCGACTCGGATCAGCTTACAATTTTGCGCCGTCTGATTAGCGTATTCTCTGTCTGCATCAACAATGGGAATGTACAAGTTGATCCCAGAAGGCTCGAGCTTACGAAGTTATGAGGTTGCGGGGGTGCGCAGGCTGAACTGAGTCTTTGCCTTTCGTACATGCGAAAAGGCGCCATTTCTCAAGAGCAATTCTTGTCATATATAGCGAAAATGTGCACGTGCGCAAAAGTGCGTTGGGAAAGATACATGAACGACAGATGAGAAACTCGGGTTGCAAAAGAAATAAATTATCATAACGACAAACTCTTGAGTCTTGTTCCCTGACAAAATCAGTCTGAATGCATGCGCAAACTGAACGAAGCGACCAGCCTGCGCATATGCATGGTATGTGCATTTAAACAAAGTTCGCGGTAGCCATAGGATAGCTTTAATATCATTGGCATACCTGACCCGTGGGCCTTAAAAGGGCCTCAGGACACATTCGATCAGCAAACACCCGCATCATACAGTGCATTTGCGAACACTGACCAGTGTAACAGATCTCCAGGATTCGCCGATAGTTTGCAAAATAATTGTTTTAAGATGCGCAGACTGGTCTAAGGCTTTGCTGTTTGCACATGTAATACGGTACCTTTCTCATGACACATTGCCAATATTTCTGCACCCTTGGACGTAATATAGGACAGACCGAAACAGGAAAGATCAAAAGGACCGCATCTCCAGAATTAGAATGAGTGTGTTATTAATAGAAGCCCGTGAATTTAAAGCAGACCCCTTGCGATGAATGAATAGCCAGAGCACTGACAAACTTACTGACCCGGCACCAGGTGTGTGCAACTATGGTTACGTACCGTTGAGCCACTTGGGTAACGTCGATACGAGAATTGAACAGAACAAAAACTTACTGACGTTTTTAAACAATTGTATACATATTAGGTCATTGTAAATGTGTTGAAATACTTTCCTTTCTTTCGGAATATTTTATTTGGAATAATGAAGAAGGATAAAGAGAATGAAATACATGCATAATGAGGACATATTTAATACTGAGAGGTATGAGATATAATTTGCGACTTGACATGAGATCGTTTTTCTCCCGGAAATTGGCAATTCAAATAGTTCGAACACTAAATATTTTCATGACACTTCGAACACCCCGATCAGTATTGCTGACTATTTCGACTGTTCGTTTGTTTTTTTGTTTTTTCGTTCTGAGTGTGCGGTTATTAGAAAGGTTTTTAACCACACCTTTTTGTTGCAATTTTGAAAAAGTTAAGCGCACCGTGCGGTAAATGGGGCGAATACGGTACTTAAAAATTGTGAAAATCCAGGACCCAATTTTGGTCCAAAAATCCATGCATACATAGTTTAAGATGGATATAGTGCTATGCATTAACAGGCAGAAGTATATGTTGTACAGACTGAGACACATGTGCAAAATCTAGATTTGATGACACAGTCAAGAAGTAAGATCAGAAATCAGCTGTAAGTGTTTGTATGCCACATCTGAGGGGTCCAAGATAGATACAGATTGTCTTATAGGCTGAGACAGGAGCTCAGACTGAAGGACATAACCAAGATTGATACAGATTGTCTTATACTCAGACTGAAGGACGGTACCAAGATTGATACAGATTGTCTTGTGGCTGAGACAGGAGCTCAGACTGTAGGACATAATCAAGATTGATATAGATTGTCTTATACTCAGACTGAAGGACGGTACCAAGATCGATACAGATTGTCTTATAGGCTGAGTAAGGAACTCAGACTGAAGGATGGTACCAAGATTGATACAGATAGTCTTACAGGCTGAGACAGGAGCAGTGCAGTTCATTGTCTTGTATTGCACTTGTCCCGGCCTGTAGGCTTTTCTGAAAACTACAGTTTAATAGAAAGGTATGTCAGTAGCACTTAAACTCATACCTCAACAGTTGCTTTTCCCCTGCAGCTAGTACAATCAAGACATGGGTATTTCTTGTCTGTCAGTGTCTGGGGTGTAAATTTTAGTTTAGCTTTGTAAGTACAAAAAATGTATTGGACAGGCATCTGAGGCAGGAAAATATTGGTATGGTTATGCTTTGTTTGGACAAGATCCTTTTAATGCCACATCCACTCTAATTTTGACTTGGCACTAATGCATGCAGCAGGGTTTGTATCTGCAAGGCAGAAGTATGTAGCCTGTCTAGTGACAAACCTCACTACTGACTGAGTGACTTATCAGTTGTTTTTGTCACAATCGGAACAGATTTTCCTTGCAAAAATAACTTATTATTTTGTTTTGTTTCAGGTGATGTATCCTTGCATCCTGTCCTGCTGGTGAAAATCAGGGATGAAGTGGTTACTGCAACCATTCCCTACAATTTAAGACTGCTGTCACCTCAAGGTAATTATAAACCTTGTTGGCTTAACCTTTTTATTAACGACTGTAGATTTGTTTTGGGGACATTTATGCAAACAGTGCACACAAAGTTCAGAGACTGCAGGGGTCAGTTCCTGGAGCAAATTTTTATGCCCCCAACTTTGAAAAAGTTGGTGGGGCATATATATTGCTTTTGGCTTGTCTGTCTGTGCATGTGTGAGTGTGTCACCCTTTTTCATGCCTGTTGTAACTTTGGAACCCTGCCAGCTACGGTCTTGAATTTCATTTATGATTTGATTGATTTGATGCTTAACGTCCACGGTAAACAGCTATGGTCATGTCGGGACGGTCAGTTAACCTAACCACACTATTCCTGGGCAGGCTTAGACCTCCTAAGCGGTTAACTAGTACTAAGTGCACATACTTTCGCCAGTAGCTGACAACTGCCCTTCTTGAATCAGCGGAAGGAGAAACGAAAGTATGTGGCCAGACCAGGTTTCGAACCCAGGACCTCTGACTTATTAGTCAGGTGCCCTACCGATTGCGCTGCGCGGCCCGGCTTTGGATTCCTCATTGAAGAATAACTGACACATATTTTTTGTTCTTTTCCGAGTTATGCCCCTTTTTGGAGTTATGCCCCCTTTAACAAAATGAGATGAATATTTTGTTTCCTTCAAAAGTAGACCAATTTGCTGGGTTTTGTTGCCCGAGGAAGTAAACGGGAAACTGCACAAGTTGTCTCCCTCAGAAAAAAATGGCAACAAAATATGAAGGTGTACCGACACACCTTAATGTGTTGTATGTTTTAATCCACATGAATCATTATCTTACAAATAAAATTGTCACACTTTATTACTGAATTGTTCGGATATCTATATTATTGAATATTTTCCTCTGGGAATTTTTAACACGCAGGGACAAATCTTCTGTACATAAGCCACTATCATATCATCTTGTTTTTGTCTCAATAACTTGGTATATTCTGATCCATAGATTTGAACTCCTTTTGTTTTTAATCATCATTTATTGAAATATTATTGCTGAAATATTTTGATTTCTAAAGATATACAGGTAGTTAGAACAATAACCTGGTATCATGTTTCTGTATTTGTGATCCAATGTATTTTGATTTGTTCATTACTCTAATGACCCTTAATATTGTAACTGAAGAAATTAATCAGTGTATACCCAGATCAGACTATCTTAGGAGTCTGCTTCTGGTTCTGCACTATCTGCCATTTTGCAAGACCAAATCACCTTGTTCAATTTTTTGGTTAATTACACTCTTGGAGTCAATACTAAAACTACGGAATTAAAGTTTGAGTAAACTTTTTAGCCTATATCTGGTAAAATTTCTAAACTATTCAAAAACTGAGACTGGCTTTTTGCAGGTTCTCCCTGCATCAAACTTCTCCTCTCTGATGGTCTTGCTGGACATTTTTCTCGGGACACAGGGGTTGAGATAGGTGTCGCTTCCCTGATGTCTGCAGCTGCTGTGTCTCACCAAATGCGTTGGTAAAAGTGGCACGGAGAGGAATGTCCATTCCCTGCCGAGACCTGTATTTTAAACTTTTGAAATTTAGAGGCACTGAAGAAGTTAAATACAAAATTTAATGTGCATCAGTCTCACTCAGTCTGTTAAAGGTACAGAGATATATTGGCATACTTCAAAAAACCCTATTCGTACGGTTGGTATACGTTAGTTGCTTTGTCTTTGGCATTAAAGTTTAACAATAAGTTTGTGCTCATAAGCATAAGGATTCCTAAATACCTCAGCATCTCTGAGTTTGGTTATATGGCCTATATTTCATAATTCATTGAGCATAGAAAATTAAGGTTCAAAAGCTCAGTTTCCAAGTAACCAAAAGGGATAGAGTCTTCAGACTTGCTGCATAAAAGCATCTGGAGAACAACTGAATGCAGTGATGCATATTGGGCCATGACTTGTACTTCACGATTCATTGAACACAGAAAAGTTAGGTTCATCTGTTGCTAAATTCCTAAAATAACCAAATAGGATATGGATACATTCTTCATACCTGTCCAGGAAATGGCAACTAAATATGGTGCTGATATTAATTTGCATTAAGTCTGGTATTAGTTTATATTTCTGAAGTCCCTGGCCTGAAAGAAGCTTTGTGACATTTACTTTTGGGTTGAGACTGTCGTTTCCATCTGTCTGTCCACCAGTCCAGCAGTTGGGGATAAATTGGAGCTCATGTGAACATGGGAATCAACTGAGTGTGTAAAGAAGTTCAGGCATACAAGACCATGTGTTATCTATAAGCCCAAACATAGTCATACCTGTTAGGGGAGATAACTGAGAGTGTTCTGTTACAAGGTTTTGTGCATATTTCGGCATCCGTCCAGACCTGTTTATATCATGTTGTACAGTCGGTAATCCACTTATCATTAGCGATTTATATCCCTCCCTATCATAAAACCAAACTACTGGAGCGCAACAGTTAGAAGCTCTAGCCATTGTCAAAAATCCCTGACTAGAAGTAGAAAAATCAATACCTCCTTTTGGTGGTAACTAATAAAGTAGGGATTTGTCTTAAACACTGCACTTGCGCAGGTTAAAATCAAAGTACTAGAGACCTTTCTTACCTGGTCAAAAGTTGTCTGAAAGTCATGTCTGTTGTAGTTTGGAATCACGTGGAATTTAATTGGGAACTTCTTAAGGTAAGTTATTTTTTGACAGATACACATACATATTAACAATACACTGAGTTTTCAAGGAAAACTTTAAATCTGTGAAGTTTTGACAGTGGTTTGATTGTTTAATATTTGTGATATTTAAGTTCAATTCATGTTAGAGAAAGGTCATAGTTTGTGGTATTCCTGATTAGTTGCAAATAAATGAGCCCTGCCTGTTTTGGAAAAATAGCCTTAGCGCATGATACTTCAATTATACAGACACTGATAAGTCTGCAGTTTTATACTTTTTGATGTCCTGGAAGCAAACACTATTCTGTAAGAAAATAAGAAGAAAAAAATTATAGCCATACAACCTTTAGCTTACTGTAAATGGTAACAATGTTTGTGTGAACTTTTTGACCAGAATAGATTACACTTCCCTTTTACAAAATCAAATGAAATAATGCATAGGTTTGTGTGTTCTTGTGCACTTCAGGCTTCCACCACAGTCCACAGAAGGTTGTTCAAAGTTACCAAGAACTAGTTCAGTTTTTTGCTCAAGTTAAAATTTAGGGCAGACTAGTAGGTACAGTTACCCTTGTAAATTTACAGGTGAAAGGTTGTTTGAAGATGATCTGTTAATTTCTATGTCAGCCAGTGGAAGTGCAAATAATCTGTCCTAGGACAGTCTGATCTTATTGCTGTTATAGGCTTGTTGTTTGAGGACCTTTATAGTATCTTAAACCTAATCTCTTCCTTTGTGCCGCAAATTGTCCTCTTACAGGAGAAGAAGGACCTATTATATTGGCCTGTACAATACCAATATGTCATAGTTACTATAAAAAAGGTACCAAAAAGCTCCAACAAACAGTGTAGACCCAGGTCAGCAGTCTGATCAGGGTCTGCACTGTTTGCCTTTCCACCTACAGTTTAAAATTGATTTCATGATCGCAAAATCAAGTTAAATTTTAGGTTTGTCATGAGAGTAATCAATGATTTGGTGTCTGTTTTGGATAATTACGGTAGGGCTATGAAAGAAACACATTGTTGCAAGGTGTTCAAGTTATTGGGCTGTTCAATAATAATAATCGTTTATATAATCAAATGATTTATACAATTATAAATAACTACTACCTCTATTTTTGTGGTTTTCTCATGAACAAAAAAAATGGAGACATATGTCCTAGTTAGGGAGTGCTATCAAGGGCATTGATTGTGGGGTGGGGTAATGATTTATACAATTATAAATAACTACTACCTCTAAAAATGGAGACATACGTCCTTGTTAGGGAATGCTATCATGGGCATTGATTGTGGGGTGGGGTAAGGGGGCTGACTTGATCTTGACAAGCAATTGAAGTATGTCTTTTACAGAGGACTGTTTGAATGGTGACTAAAAATTTAAGGGTATCCATAAATTTCTTTTAGCTGATTACTTCAGGCGAAATCCACACCAAATTGAGCTGTGTGTGAAGGTCCTTAAGGAACTTTCCTGCATTTTTAGAGCAGACTTTGATCAAATAAATGATGACAAGAGAAACTCTACTATTTCTGCGTTTCTTTTTAGTAGGGTCAACTCTTAAAGGAAAGAATTTGCTCCTCTAGGAGCAAATTCTTTCCTTTAAGAGCCCACCCATTGTTAGAGAGCTACTTCCAGTAGAGCAAACATGAATCCATGCAAGTTAATGTAGCATCTTTTTGGAAAAGAGGCAGGGGGCATTTTTAGAGCAGGGGCATTTATATATTATGAAATACGGTACACTGAATAAAGCTGATTTGCAAGGGTATGCAACAGTTGCTTTAGGACCCTTCTAGGGTCCAGTTACCATGGGGATTGAGGATAATTATAGGATTTTTTTCCCTCAAAACATTAATAGTAGCGTTTCTCCCCCTGCAATTATACCGATTCACCTTACTATTTATTAGAAGTATTAGGCAGGGGCTGATTTACTTAATACACTTTAGGCTCTTAATAAGGCCCCCCTTTTGCAAAATGGAATGCCCAAGGGGCGTTTAATAGGATTAATACGGTACTTGCAAGTTTTAGTAGATTGCATACTGGGGTATGATTTTGATATCTCGGTATCTACCGTTAATAGAAAATCTATAAAATAGTTAACGTGATAGTCCTCAAAATGGAACAGTTTGGTTTACAGTGCAATTATGCGGCCAAAAGATGCAGATGGAATTCCAAAGAGTGTGCAGACTGCTCCTTTTTGGGTCTGTACAGTATGCTCAGACCTGTCTGTCCCAGTATTTAGAGTTCTCATGTTATCTGTTACTCCATGCAGGGTTGATATATAAACCAAATTTCAAAAGGATTCTTTAGAGAGTCACTGTCCGGACTCCTAGGTATGGCTGATTATTATGTCTTTTAATTTTATACCATATTCAATATCTGAATGATATAATAAAATAATCAATGCAGTGATAAGGTCTGTATTGCTCAAATCAACCACTTGGTTTGAATTCCTATTGATAGTTTTATATCATATAAATTTCAAAATTATTGATTGACAGTGCAAAAAGTTAAAAAGGTAAATAGTGGTAACCTCAGGAAATATGGTACTGTTGAAGATTGAAGACTCTGATCAGATTGCTTATCTGCTTAATTTTAATGCTGAGTTTTGCATCAGTAGATACCATGTGTCTGTTTTGCAAATGGCAATGCATGCCATGCCATTGCATGGAACTGAAACTCTCAGATGAAGTTTTGCTGTTTGCAGTTGTAGCAAGGCAGGTTTTACCAGGCAAGTTATGTAACTTAAAGGAATTTATTAAATTGAATACAAATGAATGTAGTACAGTATTTGTACTGCAGTACCTTTCCTGTTAGGTTGGCGATCAGTATCAAGGATCAGTATCATAATTTTCATCCAGATGTGGTATTACTACCCACAGTAGTACATGACAGTTCAGTCAGAGCTCCAGATAAGAAGGGGTAGCAGGGATAATTAAGAGATAATTTTTCTTATTTCTCAAAGAAAACAGCGAGACGGTTCTAATGAGTGGTCACAACATATGTTTTTAAATTCAGAATTATAGAAAATTATCCCTAAATTATCCCTGTTACCCTTCTTATCTGGAGCAATGAATTGACTGGTAAATAAACGGACAACCCATCAATCAAGCTGCTGCAATTAGTTAGCCAAAATATGACAGCGCTGTTCAACTTGTATGTTGGAAAAGCATTTTGTACACAATAACTGCTTTGAAGTCAAAGGACTAGTGCCCAGAGTTATCTCAAAACCCACGAAAGTGGCCAAACCAAAAATTTAAATTTGGTTTGGCCACTTCAGGAGTTCTGTTATAACTCGGCCAACCGAACTCTCGGGTTATTGCTTGTATATAGGGTGAGATAAAGTGTTCAAGATAAGCTATAAAGATCATGCATTAGTGATGCTGGCGAGAACCCTGCAGCAGGGTGCACCAAATGTAGAAGTACCCGGAAATAGTGAGACCGTATTTTAGCAAAAAGAAATGGCATACAATCGAGTATGAATTCCTGATCTATAGGTCGGTCGCGCTATATTGGCAATGTTTTGTTTACATTTTTAATGTCAACAGCACCTGTACTATCATTACCGTGCAGTTCATGTAACTTTTTGATCTATGGTCATAATGGCTCTTTACGGTTAACTGGCAGTTCTTATTTATCTAAATGACACTTTTTGAAAACCTAAAGACAGCAACTGCCTCTAGTTTAAGAAAATATCATTGATAACAAAAATGGTAACAAAATTATTCAAAATTTATCATTTTATTCCCTTGAGTTGGATAAGCTGAACTCTGCTATATAAACAATCAGTCACCAAATCAAAATAAACACAAAACAATAACATTGCCAACTTATCGCGACCGGACTATAGTATGGTTATCCCCTGTTGGGATAACCAATAAGCTTTTAATTGTGTCTCAGAAATGCCCATCATGTGCTCATGTGGACATGTGCAGTAATTAGTCAAAACCAGTAAGGTCAAGAATATTGTCATATTTCTGACATCTTGGGATAAACTGTTTTTGGTGAGATTGAATTTGAACTCTTTTGTTTTGATTTTATGGGCTTCATTTTTGTCTTGCCTGCAACTAGCTGAAGCCAAACATAGGTACAGTAGAACTTCATTGGCTCGAACCCTGATGGCTGATTTACCCTGCCTGGCTAGAACTCATTCTTGGGTCCCTAGAGGTTAGTTTATAGAAACAAACCCTGGATGGCTGGAACTACCTTTGGCTGGAACTAATTTCCATTGTCCCAAGCCTGTTCCAGCCATTAAAGTTCTACTGTGTTAATACTTTTCTGGTGGAGTAAACTTTGGCAAGTTTTCTGGTTTAACTCTGTTTGGTGGCAATGCGCAGACAGGCAAGACACCGCCTTCTCTAGGGGAAGCGGCAAATAATTGACAATGAATACTTCTGAGAGCCACAGACGAGGCAGCATATTAGCAGGCGCTATTTTGATACTTTCTTTAGAGAAAGTATGGTAGGCTTCTTTGGAATTATATGAGAAGAAATCAAGGTCTTGAACTAGCCTTAAACTACTCTGATTTCAAGTACATACACCTTTTAAGAGGTGTAAAAGATTATCTCTTTTAAATTGGCACACAACATTAATTCTAAGATTTCACAAATAATAATGCACTTGCTTGGAAGTCATACCCGTCCTGATTGGTTTCTTTTCAAATACAGTCGAACTTCGATTGCTCGAACTCGCCGGGACCACCGAAAAAAGTTTGAACGATCGATAGTTCGAGCCATTGAAGACCAGCTCAGTATGATCCAACTTTATGTAGTATCTTTTTCTATCATAATTACGACAACTTCCTGTATTTTGATTGGTCACTATTTGAACCTTTGGACTTTCAGGTAGATAAAACAAAACAACACAGAAACATATCTTTATAATTTCTTTTACAATATAAAAAGATCAAGATAAGCATGGACGTAGCAAAGCTGATGACCAATACTTGTAATCGGTAGGATCTACATTTAGTCCGGTCATTCAACTTGGAAATGATAAATTACAAGGAAATAAGTGCGAGCCATCGTTGCTTTTTTACATAGGAAGTGGTTTCTAGGGACCAGAGTTAGAGTTTTAGCGTTCGAGCCATCGTTGTTCGAGCCAAGTGTGGCATGTTTAGTGAAAATGAATAGGGATTTTGCCGGGACTGGAAAGTCAGTTCGACCGAAACATGGTGTTCAAGCCTTCCGAGTTCGAGCCAGTGAAGTTCGACTGTAGACGGTCTGGCTTTTCCTAGCAGAATCTCTGGTAGCCTGTACATGACACTTGTTCCAGATCTTGATTTATCTTAAATTTATTAAGATTTGGCTTTAATCAGATTGAACAATATTGTGAAGAGTAGCATGGTGCATGTGCCTTGATTTTAACTCGTAACAGGACCTGGGTTTCAGTTATCTCGGGTATATAAAAGTCCTACAGATTTGGAGGCAACGTCTAGACATGACTGAAATACTGTTTACTGATACATGAAACCACAACTCAACAACAACAATGTAACTCTTGCAGCAATCATGCATTCATGCAAACTCCGCTGTCCCATGACAGCCCTCGTTGTCTGAACACTGCTCATTGTCCATTTACTCTTGTTCTTTTGAACTTGTAAGTTTGCTCATCGAAGTCGAGTGTTGACATTTATGTTTCCCCCAGTTTACCAAGGCTTCTTGTTCAAACAACACTGGAATGTCTTTCCCATTAAGTTACCCTTATTGCCGTTAATAATTCGACTTGTCGACCATTTTACCATAGTCTCGTCCATCTTATTTGGATAAGTTTGTTTGTAATATGATGAGACATTTGTTAACCTGTTGGCAAACAGTGCAGACCCTGATCATACTGCTCCTAAGGAGCAGTCTGATCTGGGTCTACACTATTTGTTCTGGCACTTTAGCTCAATATTTGAATCTTTACGGTACTTGGATTACCTCTGTTATCATCCAATAACAGTTGGAATACCTTGGCTGTTCTCATAGCTTTGTTTCTTAAGAAACTAATATATGACCCTTTCAAATGATGATACTACTCTCAAATGTACGTGAATTATTAGGATTCTGGTTGTTGCACGCAAATAGTTGCACTCAAATACATGTAGTTGTTAAATTATTCGGATTCTGCTGTTTCTTGACATGTATATTAAACAAGGAGGTGCCACCGGATTCTGATGTTTCTGGAAATAAAAATCAATATATGGTGGCAACATGGAGGTGCCACTAAGAATTGTCAGCAAATGTGGTCATGGAGTGTCAAGAAGATTTATTATGAATACAGTCAAGTAATTTTCTACTTGTATAGCAACGGACAAGGATTCTTAGGGTACCCCTGGCGTACAAGTATGACAAAGGTTACATAGTGTTTGTTCTTTTGGTCCGTGTGTCTGTCTTTCCTTCTACCCATCCATCTTCCTGTATATTTATTATCAGTCTGGTTAAAGTTTGCAGATATGCCTGAATAAAACCTAAGTTTAATGTCACCCGACAGGCAGAAGTGGGTTATAGAAATGACCCTTGTCCGTCCATGTCTGCATTTTTCCATCCGTCTGTCTTTCTGTCTGTTTGAAATCTTGTCCCTACAACTCCTGTATCTTTCATTCGGTCAACTTGAAGTTCTATAGACTTTCTTAACTGTTTGTGTTGCCATCTGCAGTGTTAAGCTTTCATTTTGTAAGGTGGTGGCAAGGGCTGGGGGTAAACCTGAGCCCCTGCACACTTGCTATGGCTGTGTTCTGTTAGTAAAATGAAGGAGCTCATGTTAAAAAAAACCCTCTGTTTTCAGAACAGCAGAAACAGTGGAGCTATTGAGAACATCTTGTCTAGTGAAGGAGCACCAAGCTGATGATTTCTTAGTTGGATTAGCTGATATATCCAAGGATCTTCATTGAAAAGCGAAGAGAAATAAAATGGTAATACAATTTACAAGTTACACTTTGCACACATAAAACATTTTTCTAGCAGACACAGTGCTCAGCTAAGGTGTGGTTTTTGTATAACTCTGAAATCATTTTATCTTAATTCCCAACCTGAACAGTGGGTATTAACTTATTAACGAAAGAATTTGCACCTAAATGCAAATTCTTTCCTCGGAGAGTAGATTCCATTTCGGAAGGGCTTCATCTTTCTGGTAAGTGCCAAAAATACCTTAATGATCCTAATGAACGCTCCTGCTCGTATAAATGCCCCCTGCCTCTTTTCAGATAATAATGTTATAGTAGCTTGCGTAAATTCCTGTTTGCTACTCTGAAGGTAGCTCTTTGGAATGGGGTCTATTCTGAAAGAAAGAATTTGCTCCTAGAGGAGTTGATGCCTACTGAGAATAGAAAAAATAGGGAGCTGCTTCCTCTGAAAGTATACCCAATTACCCATCACTTTTATATTGCTTATTAGAGGTAGTTTGGCTGTTGCTGATTTACTACATTATAGGCTCTAAAGAACACCCTCCTTTTGCAAAATGCAACGTCCGGGGCATTTAATAGGATTAATATGCCATCCTGCTTTGTTAGGACAAAGTAAAATTTAACAAATTATTATATTCACTTGCAATGAAAATGGCAAACTATCAACACAAGTTGCCATACATTGAGTTGTGGAATTCAGTCTAGAAACATAAATATTTATTCATCCTATTCAGTAAATCAAATATCAAGGATTAAAGATACTGTCCGGCTCATTACATATAAATGTACATTTCACACTTCATTTATTGGAAATACAACTGTAAATATTTAACCATTTCATTTTAAGTTTAACCACTTCCACTCAAACTGTATGGCTTGAGGTAACTTTTAGAAATGCAAGGTGTTTTCTGTTTGGAGGTGGCTATGTGACCTGACCTTATTTATGGACCTATACAGCATAGCCTAAGTCTCACTAGTGTAGACATTGAGCAGATGCTTAGCAGGTCACAAAATGGTTGATTTCATTGGCTGGACCAGCCTTAACATTGATGCAGTCTGATCAGAGCTTTTGGTGTTTGCACAATCCATGTATAGACCCTGCGGAATCTCTGAGCGCAGAATGAAGGCTGTGGGTAGACTTTGCAGATTTGCAGTCTGATAATAGTCTTCCCTGTTGGTATATATGTGAAGGTAAACAGTTTACTATCAGGGGCATGCTGATCTGGCAGTCCCAGGTTTGAGCCCCCCTGGAGGCGGAAATCTCAACCGTTAACAGGTTTCCATTGCACACAGCCTTTCATTATCATCCTCCTGATATGACAGATATACTTTTGAAAAGGACATAAAATCACAAGCCATCCATCATTACTTTCAGGGGAAGCAACTTGAGTTATTTCCTCCCTTGACAAAAGGGGTCAGCTCTGATGGAAAGAATTTGCAAGAGCAAATTCTTTCCTTAAGAGTAGACCCCATTTTGGAAGGGGTAAATCATGCAGGAGAGCAAACAGCAAGTCACAAAAGTAATTCCCCTTTGTAAAAATGGCAGAGAAACATGTTGGTGTACATATACACCTTAAGCAACCTTTTCGAGTGCTGCGGCTCAAACCGTTATAAGGTGACTGGGTGGATGAATAAGGATAAAGAATGGGATAAACCATTATGTAAGTGTGTACAGTATTCTTTGGTGACCCAGTGACACATACGATAATTCTCCAAACAAATAAATCCCTGGCCTTCAGTGTGTGTAGGAAAAATAGCTGGGTAGCTAGCCACGTGGTGCTGAGTAGGACTTACAAAAAGATTATATATAATATAATAATAAATTCAAAGTTTTCATTTCAAAGACTGTGTAATGCTAGTGAAAATGTGTAGATTGCTCTTGACCAATTGATTCATTGATATTTTCTGTTGCCAGACAGCTCCAGAGAAGACAAGTTTTGGGGATTGAAATTCTGATATCCACATGGAGAAGGTTGAAAAATCCTGATTTTATTTCTTAAGTTTTGGCTCAGAATGACCAGGAAACTTGGATAACAGTGTGAAAAGGAGGTAAAGTAAATGTTTAAGAACTTCGAACATTAGTTGCAAAAATGCCAAGGCAAACAGTGTGGGCCAAAATCAAGGGCGGTAACTTTACAAGGCAAACAGAGTGGGCCCAGATCAAGGCCTGTAACTGTGGGCCCAGATCAAGGGCTGTAACTTTACAAGGCAAACAGAGTGGGCCCAGATCAAGGGCTGTAATGGGGGCCCAGATCAAGGGCTGTAACTTTGCAAGGCAAAAAGTGTGGGCCCAGCTCAAGGGCTGTAACTTTAGTTACAGCCCTTGATCTGGGCCCACACTGTCTGCCTTGGCATTTTGTTAGACCCCGTGGCCTGACCTATTTACTTCAGTTTGACTTGATGAGCAATAAAATAAGTTTAAAATAGATCAAGGAAGAGTTTGATCAGGGTCTACACTGGCAGTTTCACTGGTTTTGCCAATTGTCCACCACAATCTTTAGAGTTTCTAGCACAGGTTGGACCATTGGGGTGACATTTAAGTTGCATTTAAGACATTTAATTAGCACTGTAGCATATACTTCTTCATCATGGGGGTGATACCAACTTGCTTCCCTCGTGTTGACTGATTCAGGATTTTGCAAAGTGGCTGTCGACAAGAGAACTCGGTCATAAGCAATACCAATAACGCTGTAAACGATTTTAGTGTTAATGGCTATAGAGCAAACTGATACTGCTGTCGACTGTGTTGTCAACAGCCACTTTTGCATGTATTGTAACTGACTGGCTTGGCTGACTGTACAGGTAGGGAAATTGGTATAACCCTCGTGTTCAAGCACTTCATTTTTGGACAAGCACTAATCAGTGATCTCTACAAGTTAGATATATTGATTTTTGATATTTATTTGATTGATAGCTTATCTGTGTTGCTAGGTATAGTTTTAAAACTGGGTAAATAATTGAAAGTTGAAAGTTTACCGTAATTATCCTAAAAAAATGGAAAGGTATTGCCAGAGCAAACTGTGTAGATCCAGATCAGACTGCTCCCAAGGAGCAGTCTGATCTGGGTCTGCACAGTTTGCCATTACAGTCCTGTAGTAATTTTTGACATGTTGGGTAATAATATCAATACTATACACTCAAATGTATGGTAATTGCAGAAATGTGATTAAAGTGTTCCAATGTTTATGACGATAATGGTAGTAAGTTTGCCTTGTTTTACTCTGTCAGTACAATGTCCTGCGGTGAACAGAAAGTAGATAAGGTACCAGTAGGCTTGAAACTTCAGTGTTGAAACCAAAGTGTTGATGTTTGAATACGACATGTATGGATGCAACAATCACTGGGCAGTTTATGTCCACTAATGATGTTAGCTGTAGATCACAGTAGATTTTCAAAAATAAAAATTATGATGCAAAACTTTTATTTTTAGCAGTCATAATTGGCATATTAAAACGCCACTGATTTAAACCAGATGGATGGATGACCTGCAGTTTTACGTCCTTTTCAATAGTAGTTCAGTATCAGGATGATGGGATGGTGGTAATGAAAGACTGTATGCAATGGAACCCAGTTTAAGTAACACAGACCACAAGTTTAGCATGCCAGTGATGAGCCCACTGAGCTACTTAGGCTCACCAATGTAGACTGATGGTCAAGAAAGGAAATACAGCCATGGAGGAAAATTTTACTCCTGTCATATTGCCAAAGTCAAAACCAATATATGAGCCACGACATGACAAAACACACATAATGGCATGTGCGCCCAGCGAAGACTCAGCTCAGCCTGGGCATCCGCTCAGTCTGATCAGAGTCTTGGCTGTCCGCATGGAGGTAACTTAGACCTTTAGCTACCCTTTTAGCGTACAGCAAAAACTCTGATCGGACTCTGAGTCTGCGCTTTGCATACAACCCCTCTGTTGGTTTCTTGTGTTGCGGCTCATATATACTAGTACAAAAAAAAGACTCCAGTTAAGAAGTACTTAGTGGTAATGTATTGGTGGCGGAGGTAGGGTAGACTTTTGTTGAGTTTTCTCAGTTTCTCTGGGATAATTCACAGACAGGCCAGACATAGGGTTCTATGTAATTCTTGTGTCCTGTTGTGTATACACATGTGCCATATAATTCCAGGGAAATTTAATGCCAAGGGCTGTCAGTCCAGCACAAATAATATATTTCATATTCGTCTTACGCTGAAGACAAAGTATGAAAGCATTTTACTTTGTGATTGGTCAGTTGAAGGTTATAACCAGACTTGTAATGCATCTTGTTGGGTATGTATTTCAGGGATGACAGGACTGATTACCTCCCCTACCCACATGATAGCCACAGTTAGACAGTCAATCTGATGTTCTAATGATTAGTTTGGGTAAGAGTGTTTCTTGTTGATAGTCGAAACATATTAGCACTGGAATTATACCATATTGAATTGAATTGAATGAATTGAATATTGTTTATTTCCAATCAAGGACCCTTGCGGGTATATAAAAAAAATACATACATTCGATTGAAAAAGACATGTAGGCACATACCACATGTAGACATTACAATAACAACACACTAACATATAGCAACAATTTCTATACAATGACTGAATTAATGAATAATGAGGGTATATCGACGGTCTGAGAATTACCTGGATGTTTTGAATCTCTTCTCAAAACAACAGTGAATGTAAGATCCAAGTGCCCATAAAATATTTTGATTTTCTTGTAATAACAGCCATCTGGCTTTGTCAATATTGTTTAAAAATACAAAGTTACAGTTAATAATATTAATCTTACTAAATAAATCAAGTCTTTCATCGTGATATAGAGAACATTCGGTCAAAAAGTGAAATTCATTTTCGACAGTTTTTAAATTACAAAATTTACAAATTCTTTGCTCCCTGACCAAAGACCCATGTTTTGAATATCTACCTGTTTCTATAAGGAGGCTATGAGCACTTATTCTTAATTTACATATAGCTTTCCGCAAATGAAATTCTTGTAAATCTAAATATGCTTCTTTATATACCATATTTACCTTATTCGATGCCCCTGGGGGTGTTGCATTTGAGAAAGGGGGGTCTGGGGGGGGGGGGGGGGGGCATTATTTTGAGTCTGAAGTGTAGTAAATAAGCCAATGCCAAAATACCTCTAATAAGGACTATAAAGGTGATTGATCACTTAAAAGGAAGGGATTCTACTATTTTTTGCCTCCTTTTTAGTAGGGGTCAACTCTTAAAGAAAAAAAATTTGCTCCTTTAGGAGCAAATTCTATCCTTTAAGAGTAGACCCATTTCAATAACCTACCTTATCCATCCAAGCAAACAGGAATATATGCATTATAGTATAACATTATTTTGGAAAAGAGGCAAGGGGTGTTTATTAGAGCAAGGGCATTTAGTAATATTAATACAGTACTCTAATTGTCAAAATCATTAGGGCACAATAACTTATCCAGGCCTGGTGAACATGCAGTTTCCTCACACATGGAAACAAAAAAAACATAAAAGCTTCTGCTAATAGTTCGCCAAAACAATGCTGTTGGATTCATATACACGTAAAGCATATTTGACCCGCAACACAACAAAACCGCCCACTCTGATCAGAGTCTGTGCTGTATGCATGGAGCTAGTTTAAATGGAGCTAGCTTAAATGTTTAGCTTCTTAAAAGCATGCAGCAAAGACTTTGATGGCATGTGCTCCCAGCGAAAACTCAGATAAGCCTTGGCCTCCGCTTAGTCTTATCAGAGTCTTTGCTGTCCACATAGAGCTAGCTTAGACTGATAAGCTAGCCTTTAAGCACACGGTGAAGACTGATCAGACTGGGTGAATGCCCTGGCTGACTTTAGTCTTTGCTGAGCCCACATGCCACTTGGTTTGCTTTGTCGTGTTGCGGCTCATATTTATGAGTCAAATACCATTGTTATGTTGTGACTATCCATTGCAGAAGTCCGGGAAGGAATGGAATGGTGCGTTTACACGACACGTGATCACAGTAATTGCTTTAAACAAATCTTTGTGTGGATAAGTTGCCTATGTAAATGTTCAAAATATTTGTCTCGCCCTCCAAGTAGCAGAAGCAAGACGTTTACTATTTCAGGGTTGTTGGCATAAACTTATGTTGAGTTTTCAGGGTTATCTCTATTTTGTGACAATGCAATGTCAGGTGAGACTCTGCATTTCTTGGAAGTCTTGTTTATGATGAAAAGATGAAACGGGCAAAATCATCACCTGGATTAATACGAATATTAGCAGAGTGTGAATGCTGGACAGAAAACATTAATCTCATATTAAAAAATCAAAGTAATCAACCTTTATGTGAATGGTTTCACTTAAGGGGGAGGCAGCTCTGCAATATGCATTTTTGCCTCACTTTAAAAGCAAGTCAGCTCTCAAAGGAAAGAATTTGCTCCTCTGGGTGCAAATTCTTTCCTTTTAGAGTAGACCCTATTTGAAAGGGTTGTTGCCCAAGAAAGCGAACAGGAAGTCACAAAAAATTGTTTCCCTTTAAAAAATGGGAGAAAAACATATACCCGTTCACCTGAAATTTGTCGAATCATCACTGGCAAAATGGCAAACCTTGGAGCAGTCTGATCTGGGTATACGCCATTTGGTCAGGCTTTTCTGTTCATGTACTTAACTTAGAGTAGCTACGGTAAATGGGTGATAAGAAGAAAGTTTGGGTTAAAAATGTTGATATTTGGATTTGAAGTAATCTGACTTGTCATGATAATGTCAGGACTTAGCAAATGCGAGTCCAAAGAGGGATTTAATTTTAGTCTCACCTGCAACTAGCTTGGTATTACTTCGCCAGTAAAGGCATAATCTTATATGAAGTTTTCTGGCTTAGTTGTGTAGGGGCAGCTTTTTGACAAAGAGCAGACAGGCGAGACACAAAGTTTGGGGGAGTTCATATTAGAATATAAATCATAAGTTCATGTGTTGTTTTTAATGATTTTTTGTGTAAAAATAAATGCTACAGGGTTCAGTCTAGAGTTCCTTGGGAGCAGTTTTGCGACATTTTCAGGGAGATCCTTATGGTATATTTTGGATTTCCCTTTATGAGCTGCGACACACCAAAAACCAACAAAGTGGCATGTGTGCCCAGGGAACACTCAGATCAGCCTGAGCATCCACCTAGTCTGATCAGAATCTTTGCTGTTGGCATGGAGGTAGCTTAGACCCTTAGCTACTCTTTCAGTGCACAGCAAAGAGTCTAATCAGACTGGGCGGAAGCCCATCTTTGCTGGGTGCACATGCCACTTCGTTGGTTTTGTTGTGTCTCGGCTCATATGTGATATACATAAATAACTTCCTGATCAGCTCTATATTGGGTAAAAGTAGGCCATTTTAGGGAGATTTTTTCCTGCCATTTTGTGGTGCTGACCCTGTGCTTATAATTAGCCGAATAGAATTTTTTTTTTGAAGCAAGTATTTGAGACACCAGACAGGTAATTCCAGGCAGCTTTGTTACAAATGGCATTCATAGACTGATTTTTGGATCTAAGATTTGCTGCGTAGTTGTGTGTGAGTCTGTGATTTTGTTTCTGTCATTTACCTTTCTATGGTCATTGTATCATGTTCGGTGTTTAGGTGTATGGGTACACCTACATGTTTTTCTGCCATTTTTAGCTCGTCTGAACGAAGTTCAGGAAGAGTTATTGTACTACCCCGGGCGTTAGCGTTGGTGGCGGCGGTGGCGGCAGCAAATGTTAAAGTTTTACGTTATAAAAAGTTTTTTATGTGATGGGCAAGGCACTGTCAGGCGAGCTATCCTGGCCCTGTGACAGGTCTTGCTACAAAGGGAAACAACTCTTGTGACATCCCGATTGCTTAACTGGATTATAAAGTCTTCCAAAATGGGGTCTACTCTTAAAGAAAATAATTTGCTCCCTGGGAGCAAATTTATTTCCTTTAAGGATAGACCCCAGTTGATAAGAAAGGAAAAAATGAAAATGGCAGAGTTATTTCCCCTGAAAGTGTACCCATTAGCCTTTGATATCTGTGAGGTCATATACAAGGTAATAATATTTTTGGCCACTTTTCAGTCAGAAGACTGCAAAGAACACTCAAGAAAGGGATGTACAGACCAGAAAATCATACCAGGAGGCTTCAGAATTATTCTTGCGGTTCGAAAGACTACAGCCGTGACGGCCAAGTCCTGTTTTATACTGTGAAACAGTAGAAAGAAGCTGAGTTAATGGCTGATAGAGTAGGTTATGATGAGTGCAATATTGTTTATCTCATCAAATTGCACTTGTCCCGGCCTGCTCTCGCAGCTAGTTACAGAATGAGATGTAAAATGAGCGACATCACACAAAGTTGTGAACCGAACAGCAAAGACTCATATCATTGTTTGTTCTTTGGACATTATTGGCTTTTTCTGTAGTCATACCATACTGTAAACTCGGACATTTTGCCTATGAGGGTTTTTAAGGTAATAATCTCTAAATTTGAGTATGTGATTCTCATATTGTTTGTTTGAATTGTCATAGACTGTAGGTGTTATGTGATAGTTTATTTTTTGGGAAACTTGAACTTCTGAAAAATTAAACACCATGAATGTTTCCAGATATACATAATTACTGATATTTTAGTAGTTTTCAAGACACTGAATTATGAGGGAGTATTTGTTAGATACCAGAAACCTGTAACTTGTGGGGGTCAGGATTTGTGCATTTGGTTGCTATTATATTATCCAATTGCACTTTTCCCGGCCTTTAGAGGTGACAGACAGCCATCAAAACAACGCTTTTTCTAAAAGATGTGATAGAGAAAAAACTGGAGGCACTTGACAATGAATAGAAGTCTGCAGAATTATCTACTTTTGCTGGTATTAGCAAGGTAAGCGAATTTTGGTACATGTATATGGGTACACCTTGTTTTCCACCAAAAGGGAATCAACTCTTTGTGACTTCCTGTTTGCTTTGCCGGGCCGGGTAGCGCAATCGGTAGGGCACCTGACTCGTAAGTCAGAGGTCCTGGGTTCGAATCCCGGTCTGGCCACATACTTTCGTTTCTCCTTCCGCTGATTCAAGAAGGGCAGTTGTCAGTTACTGGCGAAAGTATGTGCACTTAGTACTGGTTAACCGCTTAGGAGGTCTAAGCCTGCCCAGGAATAGTGTGGTTAGGTTAACTGACCGTCCCGACATGACCTTAGTTGTTTACCGTGGACGTTAAGCGTGAAATCAACCAACCAACCTGTTTGCTTCCTAGGGCAAAAAATGCTGCCAATAAAGGGTCTACTCTTAAAGGAAAACATTTGCTCCTACAGGAGCAAATTTAATACTTTCAAGAGTTGTCCCCCATTGGGAAGGGAGACAAAAATGAAAATAGCATGGTTGCTTCCCCTGAAAGTGTATCTATTCACCTTAACTTATGGCACAAATGTAATACAGGGATCTGGATTTAAAATCTCTTGAGTTAGGGATTGAACATGCAACACCTGAATTGGAGCCTAGAGCCCAAACACAAGACCACTGCTAGTCCTGATATAGGTTAAGAAAACATTTTGCACACTGACATACTGCAGCCCTTGCCATATATTTAGCTCCCTTTGCAAAGGGAGATAATTTATAATGCACTGTATCGGTTTAAACCTTTAATGCTCAGCATCCTGTAAGAGGTGTTTGCAGACAGTAGACACCCAGATCAGATGCCTACAGAATAAGAGGTGCGCGGTCAAACTGGTATACCGGTGAACCCCGGTATTTAGTCCCGGTGGTATGATCCCGGGTACTTTTTGGCAGTACTGGTACCTCGACTGACTTCGTGACCAAGAGGAGCGGCTGTAGTGTAGTGGATAACACTACCAGACTACCAATCCAGGGGTCGCAAGAGCGATCCCCCGCTTCTCCGGTTTTCGGATGAGACTTTAAACCGAGGTCCCGTCTCCATATGACCTTGTTGGTGGTGGGACGTTAAACCTGATTTCACTCACTCGTGACCAAGATTTACACGGAAATTGCAGAGTTCATTTGTATCCTTAATTCGGCCAAAAAAGAATCAATTTTATTTTCAGAACATAAAAACAATGGAAAGTATCAGTAAAATGTTAAAATCTGGTGTTTGTATTAATATTTATGTAAAAATATGTAAAATTATTCCACCACATGCGTTCTGCGTCTGTGCACTAAAGCATCTCAAGATGGCGAACAGCAACAGCGTTGTGAAAAAGCCCCGAGGAAAGGCACACATTTGGCATCACTTCGGACTGAAAAAGAACAACAGTAGTATCGAGCAGAATGTAGCCATCTGTAGAGCCTGTGACTGTGTTGTGAAGTGCGCAGGTGGTGGCACTTCAAATTCAACAGTCCACATGACGGTTGTGAAACAAAACGGAAAGTATAACAACAGAATGGCAGTCACCGTATACCGTGATATGTACCATGGTATTTGATGAAAAACCGTGGTATATCACGGTACATTATTTTTCCATGGTACCCAGCCCTACACAGAATGCAGCGCCTCAGCAGGCCTACATAGTGAAATTTTTGAAAAGTTGAAATCAGATCAGACACTACTTGTATTGGAAAGGGACTTGTCTGAAGGAAGGTAGAAGAGCACGAGACATTAATGGGTAAAGATAATGGAATAATACTTTCCTTGACAGAATTGTATATCTCCGTGCCAGGTGGGACTTGGGCAGTCTGTTTCGTCAAGGTCAAATTGCACTTGTCCCGGCCTGCCATGTGGTATATCTTGCATCATTGTTCAGTAGTTGGTGAATGCTGAATAGAGAACTGTCCATCTGGGCTTGACCTCTTTGTGTGTGTGTGTGTGTGTGTTTTTCTTGAGCAGTTGCATCAGATGTATTTTTCTTGCACAACATATAAGGATGTCCAGGTGCCTCACCTGTACCCACAAAATGTTAGCTCACCCAGGACTAGATGAAAATGGCTTACAGTGACGTTTTTTCCAAAGGTTGACGTCCTGAAAATTGCTAAATGACGTCTTCCTATGCTACTCAGACGTTAACATGAAGCGAATGTCAGTTGAAAGCGCCGCTTCCTTCCAAAATTAAAGAGAATCCTCTAGAACGCTAAAATTGTACATTTTAAGAAGTTCTTCGTTTACAATCAAAGGTTCTAATTGGAAAAGTATGCAAGAAAAAGTACCTATCATAAGTATGAGGTGTGGATGGAAAAATCCATCGCTCTGGATCACTTTAGCGTCACTCGGCAAGTCTCCTGATGCCAAACACTGGCGCTTATAACGGATTTTTCTTTTTTCTTTCCACACCTCAAACACATGAAAGCATACAGCTATAATTTCTGCCATGATGTCAAAGGGAGACAACTTGTAATGGTTTAATGTTGGCACACACGGTTGTCTCAGGCACTTTATATGCACTTAGAACAAGGAATGAAGAAAGAAGAAGAAAATGATTTGAATGCAAACATAAATGAAAAGGGTGGCTAAGTGCATTCTGTTTGTCTTGGAAATCTTGCAGTTGGCTAGGGAATTTGGAAATTTATCCGAATTCCAAATGAGGTTCATGTTAGAAATGATCAGGAAGAGGAAAGAAAGAGACTAAGGAATGGTTACAGATATGTGGATTCTGATATAGACAACAAGTGGAATGTTTAGGTTGCGACTTGTGCAACTTTGTACTGATGAGCAAATTGCACTTGTCCCGGCCTGCGTAACCACAGTGTACCTGCAGAAAGGATATTTAGAGATCTGTTGAGAATGACAGATTTAAACATTAGACAGCCAAAGATTGGATGAACAGCTAAGTAGGTATGTATTGTTGCTGAAAAACATTTACCGTAAATAAAAAATTCCAACAATTTGTACAAGTCAGTCTGAGTAAACAGTGCAGATCCAGATCACACTCTTAAAGGAGCAGCCTGATCAGTGCTCAAGGTGAGCTGTTGTGATCGATATTTGTCTGTCCGTCCGTCGTCAACAATTTCTTCAAACATCTCCTCCTAGACCAGTTGGCCAATTTCAAAATAATTTCACACAAATGTTTCTGTTATAGCCCTGAACCAAAATTGCTAAAATGGTTCCACTCCGCTTAACAAAATGGCCGCCAGAGCTAAAAATAGAAAAACCTTTAAACGACATCTCCTCTGAAGCCAATGGCTCGATTTCAAAAAAAATTCACAGAAATGTTTGACTCATTGCCCTGAATCAAAATTGCTAAAACGGTTTCACTCCGCTGAACAAAATGGCCGCCAGAGCTAAAAATAGAAATCTAAAAATAGAAAAACCTTTAAAAGACATCTCCTCTGAAACCAATAGCATGAATTCAAAATAATTTCACAGAAATGTTTGACTCATGGCCTTGAACCAAAATTGCAAAAACGGTTCCACTCGCTGAACAAAATGGCCGCCAGAGCTAAAAATAGAAATAAATCTTAGACTGACACAGAGGGCACAGTTTTGATCCAATCATTATGAAACTTTGTCAGAATGTTTATCGTAATCAAATCTAGACCAAATTTGAAACTGGGTCATGTGGGGTCAAAAACTAGGTCACTTGGTCAAATCTTAGAAAAACATTGTACACACTCTAGAGGGCACAGTTATGATCCACAGTTATGATCCAATCTTCATGAAACTTTGTCAGAATGTTTATCCTTATACAATCTAGGCCAGCATTGAAACTGAGTCATGTGGGGTCAAAAACTAGGTCACTACGTCAAATCTTAAAAAAACCTTGTGAACACTCTAGAGGGCACAGTTATGATCCAATCTTCCTGGTACTTAGTCAGAATGCTTATCTTAATGAAATCTAGGCCAAATTTGAAACTGGGCCATGTCAGGTCAAAATCTAGGTCACTAGGTCAGGTCTTAGAAAAACCATGTGAATGCTCTAGAGGGCACAGTTTTGTTCCAATCTTCATGAAACTTTGTCAAATGTTTATCTCCAACAAATCTAGACCAAGGGTGCAACTGGGTCATGTTGGATGAAAAACTAGGTTACTAGGTCAAACCTTAGAAAAGCATTGTGGATACTCCAAAGGGCACAGTTTTGGTTAAATCTTCATGAAACTTTGTCAGAATGATTATCTTAATGAAATCTAGGCCAAGTTTGAAACTGGGTCTTGTCAGGTCAAAAACTAAGTCACTAGGCCAAATCATAGAAAAGCCTTGTGTACACAGTTGTGGCTTTATTTTGCATTGAATCTTCATGAAACTTTGTCAGAATGTTTACCTTCATGAAATGTAGGCCAAGTTTGAAACTTAATAATGTCTGATTGAAAATTAGATCACCAGGTCATTTCTTAGAGAAACATTGTGTACACTCCCGAGGGCACAGCTTTGATCCAATCTTCATGAAACTTTGTCAGAATGTAGATAAGAAAGTGCAATACTGCTTCAATTGAACCATCATCAAATAGATGATCTTCCATATAACTTCATCATAACTCAGGTGAGCGATTTAGGTCCATCATGGACCTCTTGTTCTTTCCTGCCACTGGCAGAAGCAATTGTAGGCATTACTTTTTTCCATTTAGGGCATAACCTTTGCATGGAGTTTTCTGCTTTAGCGCTGTTTTGTGATAATGCACAGACAGGCAAAACACTGCATTCTGCGGAATTCTTGTTAGAATTTTTACAGTAATATTGATGGTGTTTTATGAGAATGGCATATTGGCTGCACTTTTAGAATTTCAGACGTGTCTGGCTATGTAAATGTGTCAAATGAGACTTTTAAGCTACGTCCTTGTCTACATATGACCTTTGTGTATGTGGGACGTTATACCAGAGTTCACCCAGTCAGTCACTTCATGGAAGAACACCCGTTTTATATGAATAATTGCAGTATTTGGGCTGATATTAACTCAAGAAGGCCATTTAAAATATAATTTTAATGAAAATCTTTTATTGGAAACACAGTGTGCATCTCTGCATACTAAGAGTGAGTGAGTGAGTGAACTCGGGTTTAACTTCCCACCAACAACGAGGTCATATGGAGATGGGACCTCGGTTTAAAGTCTCATCCGAAAGACCGGAGAAGCGGGCGACCCCTGGATTGGTAGTCCAGAGTGTTATCCACTACACTACAGCCGCTCCTGCATGCATACTAAGAGATTAGTTACGAAAAATATTACACCAGATTTGTTTCTTAAACTTCCTTTGATACGTATGAACACATACAAGTTGGCTTGATACTAGATGACCTGTGATTTTATGTCCTTTACAATTGTATTTCAGTCATATCAGGACAATGGGAGGGTGATAATGAAAGGTTGTGCGCAATGTAACCCTGTTTACATTTGGAAAGATTTCCGTCATCAGCAGGAATCAAACCTGGGACCTCTAGATCAGCAGGCCAGCACTTAGCCCACTATGCTACCGAGGCTCGTACAGATGTAAGAATTTGCGATTTTAATTCAGCCCCAACACGAGAAAACCAACAAAGTGGTTGTGCGTCAAGCACAGACTTAGATCAGCCTGGGCATCCACCCAGTCCGATCTGACTGTTTGCTAAGCGCTTAAAGGGTAGCTATGGGTCTAAGCTACCTCCATGTGGACAGCGAAGACTCTCATCAGACTGGGCGGATGCCCAGGCTGATCTGAGTCTGCTCTGGGCGCACAACCACTTTGTTGGTTTTCTCGTGTTGCGGCTCATTTGGTATGTATATTACTTGGCTATAAAATACATTCAAACTGAACTTGCATAACCCGGTTCGGAGTCTGCTCTGGGCGCACAACCACTTTGTTGGTTTTCTTGTATTGCGGCTCATTTGGTCTGTATATTACTTGGCAATAAAATACATTCAAACTAAACTCATAACCCTGTTAGTTGCATTCACATTGATATGACACTGACCTTTAATATTGCGTGTTAACTGGGAATAGTCGCAAGAAAATTTAAAAAGGCTGCATTTTGTTTCATTCTTAGAAGGGTTTATTGTCAAGAGAAGCTAACAAGAAGTCGCAAAGTTGTTTGTCTAAGTAAAATAAGTTACGCAGAAGGCGGGGTCTCACCCATAAAATGGTGCTTAAATTAACTAGAATACTTGACAAAAAGAATATGCTGTGGACACTGATGATGCTATGCTGCTGGAAGAGTAATACCGCCAGTCACAGGCCTGGCAAAAAGCAAAATACCATGGCGGTATACCTTAAGTACAAGCAGTTATCACTACATACTCTGCATATACTTTCTGATGCAGTAACTATTTCTTCAGTTATAAGAGGGGGTGGGGGGGAGGTGTTCAGAAAACAATCCCAAAAATCGAGATCCATCTTGTAAGATGGATCTAGATTTTTGGAATTGTTTTTGAAGGGAAATACCCATCTCAGAGCAGAATTTCATAAGACTGATGTAAATATTTGGAGTCAGTCTAGAGAGGGAAAAACACTGTTTTATAGCCGAATAAATATGGTTCATGAATAATGAAAAACACAAGATGTGGCACTTTATGAATGATATATACATGTATTTACAGTTGTACAAAAATAATTACTATTTAACAAAAAATGATCACAGTCCAAGCACAATATATTATTTCTCTGTATATTGGAGGAAACAACACTAACATGATATGAACAAGACACGAGAAAACCAACAAAGTGGTTGTGCGCCCAGCGCAGAGGCATCCGTCAAGTCTGATCAGACTCTTCGCCAAGCTCTTAAAGGGTAGCTAAGGGTATAAGACATGCAGACAGCGAAGACTGAACAGACTGGGCGGATGGCCAGGCTGATCTGAGTCTGCGCTGGGCGCACAACCACTCTGTTGGTTTTGTCGTGTTGTGGCTCAATTATGTACATTATCATAATGAACTGTAGATAAACAGAAATATTTACAACTAAGCACAAAAAGTATTACAGTGTTATAGTACATGGTAAATTAAAAATAAAAAAAGAAAAACAACTAAAGTGAGCATATTTAGCATAAACACCAGGCAATACAGAGCAATATCCTGTTATTCCTTGGTTACTCAAGTAACCTCATCAAAGTTGCTTCCAGTTTACCATGCTTCCACTATACTCTGAAAGGCCATGAAAAGTAAGTCCGATATCCACCAAATATGTCCATTTATATGCTGAGTTCACATGCAGAAACAAGGCAAACTGTATTCGTTTTTCCCTTCCAAAACAATCCCAAAAACAGGGATACATCTTACAAGAAAATACTAAAACTACAGATTCAAATTTTACAAGATGGATCTTGTACACTGTAAGATGGATAAAAATACCATGTTTACCGTTTGTAAATTTTCAAACAGAAAATAAAGATCTTATATGTTACAGCATCAGAGTTTGGCACAGCCCTTTTGGCACCTGTTTTGTTGAAACAAATAGTCTGTCATTATTTACTAAATGATAATTTCTTGCATTTTGTTTCAGATTTTTCTGGCCTATTAACATTGTTATCAGCAAAGACCAGCCTGTATCCATACTTGAAAGTGACAAAGACCAGCCCCTGTTTGTACTAGAATTGACAAATCAATAAGACCAGCCTGTGTCCTTGCTTACAACAGATAAAGACCAGGGCCAAGTTGTTCAAAGCATCGTTAGCCTAACGAGCTCGTTAAGGGGTCAACTCCTTAAGTGTTTTGTGACTTTAAAGCCAAATACACTGATATTTTTTGTTGAAAATATATGAGAAGCTTTTGCACTGCATATTTTCTCACATATTTTCAACAAAAAATATCGTATATTTGAGATATTAACATTTGAAATTTTAACGTCTCGTTAACTAACGACGTCGTTTGTTTTGAACAACCGGGCCCAGCTTGTATCTGTATTAGAATTAGGAGCCCTGGAAACTCAGTAGGTTAACCGCCAGCCTATTGATCTAGTGGTGGTGGGTTCGAGCCTGGCTTGAGGCAACTGCAAACAGGAATCCATTGAATAAAGCCTTTCATTTTCAACCTCCCATAGTCCTGATATGACCGAAATACTGTTGAAAAGAACATAAATTTGCAAGTCATTCATCCATTTATCTATACTAGAATTGATGGACCTGCCTGTATTCATACTAGAACTGACAAAGACCAGCTTATATCTGTTCTAGAACGGAAAAAGACAAGCCTGTATCCATACTAGAATAGCACCTACAAAGGCCAGTTCAAACCAAACATCTGTAACACCAACACTGAAACTCTTATAATGTCCCTCATCTCAAGAACAAAGTGTTCTTTGTCTCGACAACAAACTTGACAGGGTACTGCATGTATAAACACTAACAGATCTACTAAAACCATAAAAGAAAAAATACATCAAGTCTTATCCCTTAATGCGCCAAAAAGCAGACGACAAAACTTACGTCTGCAGAATTTCTAAAAATGTTTCGTCCAAGTGATATCATATTGAGAATTTGAACACTACAGGGTAAACAGTGTAGATTCAGATGAGGTGGCTCATTATGAGCCACCTCATCTGGATCTACACAGTTTGCCAATTCAACAATTTTAATTTTTGGCGCTTTAAGGGTTATTACAAAGCTCCAGATAAGGGGTAATGGATAATTTAGGACCACAACGGTTAATGAAGGGTCACAACATATGTTTTCATTGAGAAATAAGAAAAATTTCTCTGAACTATCCCTGTTACCCATCTCATCTGGAGCTCTGATTTAAATACTGAAACTATAAACGAAAAAGAACATCATGCCTCAACACTGTATACAGATCTTACAAAGAACAGCATGTGGACAAACAAGACAGTCATGATGGCCCTGAATCGCTCACCTGAGCTCAACATTTATAGTGCATTCAATTGTTAGCTAGTTTGCACAAGGGAAAACTGTAAGTCAAATTGGTTTAGTTGTTCTTGAGAAGAAGTTGTGAAAATACTTTTTAACCTACTTAGGCAAGGTGGCTGTCTTTAATTTCCTTTGGCAACCCCTGTAGTGTTTCTGATGCCCAATTGCTAGTGTGGCTTATGAAAATACCTCACCAATGAGCACTTTGTGCTCAGATGAGCTGAAAAAATACCAGAACACAAACGCAATAAGACCACTGATATGGCAGTGTGTGTCATATCTTTTCTCCTTCACTATGTAAGGGATAATATTACTCTTGAATTATTGTTCCATTTGGCCCATTATCTACCTTAACCAAGATCTTGAAGCCATAAACATACTATGCAAGTATGGTTCTGACTGCACCAAAAATGCAGTTGCTATGGTGTTCATAAGCTGATGATATACAGCCTTCTTCACCAAGGGACAATGACTGGTCTAAACAGCCCAACTTCACCAATTTCCAAGCTGATCAAGATCTTGTTACCATAAAGACATTCTGCAAGTTTAGTTTTGGTTGCTTCAAAAATGTAGTCTCTATAGTGCTCACAAGCTGATATAAGCATTCATCACTATGTAAGGGCCAATAAGTTATCAACTCTGGTGAAAACTATACTGTTTGCCCATTAATGAACATACTATGAATGTTTGTTTATATTGCTAAAAGACTACAGATTTATCTATTCACACACAAGCTAGTGGCGGATGACAGACAGCTAACAGATGACGGCTGATGGCTGATCACAATAGCTCACTATTCACTATGTCAGCTGAGCTAAAAAGTCCACAGGCCCATGTTTAGCTGGTCTATGCCAAACATGCTAGAAGCCAAGGCTACAAACATAAATACATTTACAAACAAAGAACTGGGTATTTCAGTGGCAAGAAGGCATTTTCAGGACTATTCCAGCAAGGAATGGTGGTATGCCATCAGGAGATGGCTTATATATAAGCATTTTGCTTATTGTCAGATCCTGTGCCATTATGTGTTGTATTTACATATACGGTTCACAAAAAGTAGGGGATATTCAGGTTTGAAAAATTGTAGCATATACAACTAATGTGATATCCATATGAAACGCATAGTATCGATAAGATAAACATCCGTTAAGACACTTTTCATGAAAGTTTGGACGATATTTCCTGACACGTGATCTGCATACAGTTAGTTTCAGACAGGGGGTCAGGACAAAAATGTGGTAAATTCGAACAAAAATTTTTCAACTAGGCTAACTTTTCAATGCACTTTAAAGTTTTGTATGCTAAAAGATTTTTTTTCTTCTTCAAAACGGTCATTTTGGGAAGAAAACCAGAAAATAAAAATCGTACAGGTACATTGAGTCACCGAAAAGTTCACACGTTTATGGCTTGCACTCTTTATTTTGATGCAACAGCGCATAAAAGCAATTTTCAGCTTGTTAAATGAATCAAAACGAGTGTTTTTGTGTAAATTTTGTAATCTGAAAAGGATCTGTTTTTGTAGCAGATTCGTGTGAAAATTGGGTGTCGACCCCCTGTCTAAAACGAATTACACGCAGATCACATGACAGGATATATCATCAAAATTGCAATGCAAAATGTTTAATCGAATATTTTTCTGATTGACACTTGCCGTTTCAGATGGATTTGATATGTTTTCTAATTTACACAATTTTTAATATCTTAATATCCCCTACTTTTTGTGAACCGTATATATGTACTTTCTACGAAAATATTATTGAAACCAAGGAATGTTGGGGCTGTAAAATATTTTCCTCAAACCTTGCATACTCGCTATAGTTGCAGGGTGTGCAGAGTCCAAGAACAATAACTCTAGCTTCCAGTTGTGGCCCTTGTTTTAATCAGAACCATGATTTCGCATCTTGCCCCTACCTTAATGACAGATATTTTAATCAAACCATGCATACTTACTCATTATAGTCTGAAGGTGTGCAGAGTGCAAGAATGGTAACTCCCCCTTTCTGCTTCACAGAGCTGTTGCCCTTGTTTTAATCAGTCATGATTTTGTATTTTGGCCGTATCTTAATGACTTTACCAGAAGCTTAATTCCAAACAACATTTAATATGAAGGAACATGATTCTGTCATTTCTGGTTGGGGACATATGACCTAAATGCTGTCAATAGTCCCATAAAGGCGGGGCCAAGTTTAAGAGGTGATTAGGTTCTGGTGACCTTGACCGCATTTTCAAGGTCACTGGAAGACTTCGATGAAAATTTCTAGTACCAGTGATATCTCTTGAACCAATGGCCAAATTTGCATGGATACATCATTGGGACAAGTTTAAGAGGTTTTCAGATTTTGGTGACCTTGACCTTATTTTCAAGGTCATTGGAGGACTTAGATGACAGTTTCTTGTAACCACTATTTCTCATGAATGGAATTTCTCCAAATTTTCAGGGATACATCACTGCGACAAATTTAAGAGCTGATCAGATTTTGGTGACCTTGATCTCATTCAAGGTCACTGGAGGACTAACATTACATTTTTTGTACCCACTATATCTCCTGAACCAATGGATGGAATTTCACCAAACTTGCATGGATACATCATTTGGATGAGTTTAAGAGGTGATTTGATTGTGGTGACCTTGACCTAATTTTCAAGGTCATAGTCATCTATGTAGGATATTTTAAGAACCAGTGGATGGATTTTCTCCAAACTTGCCTAGATATTTTACTTGTTCAGGCTTTTTATTCATTAGAGAGGATGGGAAATGGGCTGGTGGGGGGACATCAGTTTTTCTCTGGAAAACATTTCTAGTTCAAATTATTGACATCTATATCCCTAATTATTTATTGACATCCATAATTCAAATTATGGATATCTATTATTCAAATTATGGATATCAATGAATTATGAATATCCATAAATCATGTTGATTAATAGATATCAATAAATCAAATTATAAATATCCATAATTCAAACTACAGATATCCATAATTCAAATTATGGATATCTATAATTCAACATGATTTATGGATATCCATAAAATTTGAATTATAGATATCAATAAATAGAACAGAATTATGGATATCCATAATTCAAATTATAGATACCCGTAAATCAATTTGTAGATACAGTTACATATAGTTACAGGAGATGAACTAGATAAGCCTTTGGCTTCCATTCAGATCCTTTTGGTATTGTATACTATTTGTAACTTGTACATAACTTGTATAAAACTGAAATAAATATGTTTACACTAATTTATAGATATCTATAATTCGAATTATGGCTATCAAATATTCCCTTGATTTATGGATATCAATGATTAGAATAATGGATAATCCATAGTTCAAATTATGGATATCAACAAATAGGGAATAAATAGTAAAATGGCACCCCATATACAGTCAGTATATTAAAGATTCTGCAGTACACAATATAACTTTCCAAGCCACACCCAGAATGTCACTCAAAAGTCACCTGATAGAGTATAACTGATCAGTGCAATGAAAGCTCAGTATGTGACATAGTCCCACATATAACATAACACATGTTAAATGTCCCACAATAAGTCAGTGATTTTTACCTTAACCTTACACTTCATGAAAAGATGCATACCTTTTAACTCTTTAAGCCCCGGTGACGCAATTTGCAAACAGTGTAGATCCTGATGAGGCGGCTCATAATGAGCCGCCTCATCTAGATCTACACTGTTTGCCCTCTAGTCTTTGAGTTCTCAATATTAAAAGTCTTGGACAAGGCATTTTTTTTTATTTTTGCAGACGTAAATTTTGTCGTCTGCTTTTTGGTACTGAAAGAGTTAAAGTAGGTGTGGCTTCAGGAAGGTGAATTATGATCAGTTTGTACATACTATCAAAACATAAATACAAAATATAAAGATCTTGCATATTGGATCACTAAGTCATTTAAAAAACTCAGTTAATATCACAATGTGTATCATATGTATTGTGCTTGATGAGCATTGAGCAGAATCAGACTTTAATAGTTTTTACCATAGCACTATCCACCATGCATAGTTTTATCAATGGAATGTTGTGAAAAGAAGCACATTGTTCTTCCTATAAATAACCCAGCTATCATGTTTTATAGGGTCAAGTCGGGTAAATTCGGACAGTGACACTGTTTCCTTTATATGTCAGTTGTTTGGAATTAAAACCAAAATAACTGGGCAAACAGTGAAAATCCTCACTGCTCATGAGCCGTCTCATCTGGATTTTCACTGTCTGCAATGGTATGTCCGAATTTACCTGCTGTCCGAAGTTACCCAACTCGACCCTAATGAGAAATTAGGACAGATATGCCTGAGCAAACAGTGTAGACCAAGATCAGACTGCTCCTGAAAAGAAATGGTTTGATCAGGGTCTGCACCCTTTGTCATTCCAACAGGAAATTCTGAAACATTGCTAGGTAGTAAATCAGTTTGTTCAAACTTTACAAGTGTAGGTGGTACATCTCAGAAACATTGGGGTTTCTGCAAAATTTTTTGAAGTGATTAAACACTTCAGCCAGGGAATGGTCAAACTGCCAATGAAAGATGCTATAGTGTCTTTTTCTTTTGAGAAACGGAAAATACTAACTCTAATGACCAATCAGTATGATTCCTGTTGCTTCAACTGATATTTGCTTAACGGAAAATGTTAATTTTGAGAAGTTTCTTTTCCAGATATCCATTGAAGCAGATGTTGGATTATCCCCAAACTTGCATGGCTATATCAGTGGGAAAAAGTTTAGAGCTGAACAGATTTGGGGACCTTAACCGCATGTTCAAGGTTACCGGAGGACTGGTAATGTCAAATTTTCACTGAAAATATGTGCTAGCTCTTGAACCATAAATTGGATTTCCGCTGCACTTGCATGGCTATATGATTGGGGCAAGCTATAAAGTTGATTACATTTCAGTGACCTTGACCCTATTTTTCAAGGCCAAAGGATGAATTTATTATGTTCATCATCAAAGGTAAGATATTTTTTTAACCAGAAGGTGGATTTCCACCAAAATTGCAAGGATGTATCATTGAGGCAAACTAAAATATTGATTAGGTTTAGTGACCTTGACCACATTTCAAGGTCAAAGTGAATTATAATGTTAGTTATCAAAGTTAAATATTTCTTGAACCAGAAGGTGAATTTCCACCAGATTTGCATGGATATATCACTGGGTCAACTTAATATGATTGGGTTTTGGTGACCTTGACCTTATTTTAAAGTGAGGTTTGGTAACCTTGACCTGATTTTCAAGGTCAGCATGTGAACATTGCAGGATTTTAGGGAAGCAAGAACACTGCAAGATTTTAGGGAAATGAGACCGTGAAAATGGGCTGGTGGGGGAACACCATTTTCTCTGTTAAAATCATTTCTAGTTAATTCATGTAAAAACATATGTCAAGGAAAAAAAAAGATCTGTAAGTGTATTTCTAGAGACTGTAATGTTTTTCAAAAGAAAGAAGACAGAACCAAGAAGTGCTAGAACATTGCTGTTTAGCTCATCTTCTTTAAACAGTTTAGTCAGGAAGATAACTCCATGAGTGGTTTTTCAGTAAATTCCCATAGATGGAGACTGCTGGTGTGCATACACCATTGCCAAAGATGAGCAGTAACAGGGATAATTTTCCTTTTTTTCATAGAAGTACAGTAGAACTTCATTGGCTCGAACAGGCTTGGGACAATGAAAATTAGTTCCAGCCAAGGGTAGTTCTAGCCATCCAGGGTTAGTTTCCATATAAAGTGGCCTCTAGGGACCAAGGAAAGAGTTCTAGCCAGGCAGGGTGAAAGAGCCATCAGGGTTCGAGCAATTGAAGTTCTACTGTATACGTTGTGACCCCTCATTAGAACCGTCTTATTGAGACGGTTCTAATGAGGAATCACAACATATATTGTCATTAATAAGAAAAATATTTTCATTAATAAGAAAAATTATCTCTGACATCCTCAAAACCCCACCTTATCTGGAGAGCTCTCTGAGTATTACATGTCATATTTTACAACTGGTGGTTTCCAAGATGTACCAGGCTGGAGTTAATGTGTCCTAAAATAGAGGGAAATTATGGTAGTACATATTCTGCCTATCAGAGCTATCATGCTACAGACTGGCGACTTCCTGCTTTACTGTCATCAAATGCAACCCAATTTTCTCTTTCATTGGAATCATTTTCATTGGCCGAGCCAGTAGATGGTTCTATTTGGGGTTCCTGCATGTCAATGACACTATCAGCTTCCACCCGGACATCAGTATCACCCATAGGATGATTCAGGGACCTGGGGGTGTCATAGGGATTTGTAGACAAACTTGTTGTACGTGGTGTGTCATAATGATTTGGGCCACCAAATGTGCTATTTGTTGGAGAAAGATAACCATTAGACAAAGTTCCTTGTTTGGCTTCTTCAGCTTGCTGTTCTCGTGTCAGTGGGGTATCGTAGGGGTTAGTAGTGCTACTCAACAAGGCTTGATTTGCTGGGCTGGAAGAAATATTTTCAGATTCATCAGAACTTGTAGAACTCAGGGTGTCTGCAGACACTGTAGACAAGTGAGGAATTGGGGTGTACTTGTTTGCTACAAGTGATTGTTGTAGTCCTGTATTGGGTGAATGTATTTCACCAGAATTCTCTAAATCATTAAAAGGCTCTTTAGCTCTTGTTGCAGACTGGAATCTTGTATTGACAAACTGTAAAGCATGAGAATCTGGATCTTGGTCTTCAGAAGCTTGATTGCTGAGTTCTGTTTCCCCATCAAGTGTGCTGCTAGAGGTTCTGGGGCTTGGATCAGCAATTGTCGTCTGCTGAGCAAGGTCAAGGTTATTTGGCTTCAGGTAAGCAATAGAGTCATCTGAAAATACAGAAATGATCATGGTGAGATATATATTCTCATAAACTTACTAACCAGCCATGACCATAAGAATTCTAAGCATTGAAACAGATTCAGTCGAACTTCGATGGCTCGAACTCGCCCGGACCACCAAAAAAAGTTCGAGCGATCGAAGTTCGAGCCATTGAAGACCAACTCGCAAGGTCCAGCCGTATGTATTATGCTTTTCTATCATAGCAATGGTGACTTCCTGTTTATTGATCGGTAATAATCTAAGCAACTCGGTGCCAGCAGAAATCTCCGATCTGGGTATACCTGTGGTTACGGCAAACGCTTTGTTAATATCAAAGCGTCTTATGACAATGATCAAACGTCTGAGTGACCGTTATTGAAATGGAAAGTATTTACAAGGTAATCAGTGCAAGCCATTGGTGGGTTTTTACATAGAAAATGTACCCTAGGGACCGGGTTTGCGATTCGAGTGTTCGAGCCATCGTAGTTCGAGCCAAAGGTCGCAGGCTAAGTTAAAATGAATGGGTGTTTTGCTGGGACTGGAAGGTCAGTTCGACCGAAGCATGGTGTTCGAGCCTTCAGAGTTCGAGCCAGTGAAGTTCGACTGTATGTCTGAAAAAAAAAAACAGTTCAGACCCAGATTAAGCTGGTTCTAGGAGCAGTCTGATCAGGGCCTACATTGTTTTCCATTCCATTGGCACCATTTGGACCCATTTATGGAGTACAGAAACCATAGCTCAGTTATGATTATTATTTTAGGTGCCCCAATATTTCTAATTTTTGCTGTATGATGGATTTTTTCTTCAGAAGCCATAAGATTTATTTAAAGATTACTTTATAATTTTCATTCTTTGGGTTCTTAATAAATGTAAAGGTTTCCCATAGCCTAAAGGCTACAGGAGTGCTTGCAGTGGGGATTAAAGGCCCATTGTACCAAGGGCAGAGCATACGAAAGGCGGAGCCCATCCCTCTCCTTTTGCTGCCTTATTCATCCCTGATTCCAAAAAGATAGCCATTTACTGTTGGGTTGACAGAGTGATCCCATTGCTGTCTGGCCCAACTGTGCAGGAGGTTCTCAAAGATACTTCTCTAGGAGCAAATTCTTTCTTCTAATATATATGACTACCTTTTTTGAAGTTTTTTGCCCACACAGAAGCACACAGCAATTCACTAAAAATAGCCATCAGAGGAGATGGCAAATCCCCCGACCGAAGACCCCCATGGGTCTTGGTAAAAAGGGTGCACTTCAAAACACATATTAGTAGTATATTGTCGTTCTTTTATGCTTCTGATTGACATTAACTGTTAACAGATGCATGATTATCTAACACTCAGACTAAAACAGTATGCTTGACTGCTAAGAGGTAATATCTCAAAGAGCCACCATATACACAAATGTATAGCATACGATACATTCAACTTTCAAAATGTGTGAATAACTTCTAAAGTACAAGCCCTACAACCCTAATTTTGAGCTCTCTACTCTAGTAAGTGAATTTGGACAAAGAATCCAAATCTGGATTTTTTTTTTTTTTTTGGGGGGGGGGGGGGGGGGGGAATGTAAAGGGGTCAGAGAGAGTTAGGAACACTGATAAGATATCACAGCATGATAATCAATATTCTAAAAGGTACACAGTTATTCAAATTCTGGAGCTGGCCAGGGTTATACAGATATGGAGCGGAGATTCAAACAGCAGCTCAAACTACCAAATGGAAATAACTCACAAAGTATAAAAGCAAGAGTTATCATTCATGTATGAGACAAATTGTCATGACCCATTCTGCATATCTGTGAAGTATCATGAAAATATTTCAAAAGGTATCATGCTATGGAGCGGACACCTAAAATCATCAAAGGGAAATAACTCCAAAAGTAAGAAAGCAAGAGTTGTCATTCTTGTACACAACACATCATCATGACCTGTTCTACATATCTATGAAGTATCATGAAAATATTCCAAAACTTATTCAAGTTATAGAGCGGACACGAAATCACACCTAAAACCATCAAGGGGAAATAACTCAAAAAGTAAGACAGCAGGAGTTGTCATTTTTGTTCGCGACACATTGTCATGACCTGTTCTACATATCTGTGAAGTATCATGAAAATATTCCAAAAGGTATTCAGGTTATAGAGCGGACACGAAATCATACCTAAAATGATCAAGGGGAAATAACTCAAAAAGTAAGAAAGCAACAGTTGTCATTCTTGTTTGCGACACACCGTCATGACCTGTTCTACATATCTGTGAAGTATCATGAGAATATTCCAAAGGGTATTCAAGTTATAGAGCGGACAAGAATCTAACAAAAAATCACACCTAAAACTATCAAGGGGAAATAACTCAAAAAGTAAGAAAGCAAGAGTTGTCATTCTTGTTTGCGACACATCGTCATGACCTGTTCTACATATCTTTGAAGTATCATGAAAATATTCCAAAGGGTATTCAAGTTACAGAGCGGACACGAATCTGCCAAAAAATCACCAAATGGGAGATAATTCAAAAAGTACAATAGCAAGAGTTACCATTCTTGTACGCGACACATCGCCATGACCTGTTCTACATAACTGTGTAGTATCATGAAAATATTCCAAAGGGTATTCAAGATATAGAGCGGACAAGAAAATGTTTACGGACCGACAGACGGACGGACGGACGCCAGGCTCATCGCTATATCCCCCGAACCTTTCGGTCGGGGGATAAAAAGGTCTAACTTTGAAAAAAGGCAGAAAACATAATGAGCCGTGACACGAGAAAACCAACAAAGTGGCATGTGCACCCAGCGAAGACTCAGATCATCCTGGGCATCTGCCCAGTCTGGCCAGAGTCTTTGCTGTCTGCATGGAGCTAGCTTAGACGCTTAGCTACCCTTTATGTGCCAAGTGAAGACTGATCATACTATGTGGATGCCCAGGCTGATCTGAGTCATGCCACATGTTCGTTTTTTCATGTCGAGGCTCACATTCAGATGCATCAGTTCACCTAACCCATGAAGCCTAAGCACCAATTACCAATCCCGGCAGGCACATAATGTCGAAAGAATGCCATACTGACGTCTATGTGATGTCATTTCTATGCAAAGTAATGACATCACATTGAAATTGGTATGATGTCATTTCAACGTCATGTGCCCGCTGGGATAACAGCAGTATGCACCAGTATGCCTTACCTATCTGTAATAGACTAGATTTGAGTTTGGAGAAGTTTAATCCTCCTGTTGAGAGCTAGTTTATAGATGCCAAAAGAGCAGTCTCTGATCTAAAAGCTCCTCACCGGGCACATGACCTCGAAATGACATTATTACATAACGTTGATGTCAGTATGTTATGAGAATTGAAAGAGAACAGAACAGTACAACGTCATTTCAACGTCATGTGCCTGCTGGGTCCACACTCTGTTCAGCGACATTTTTTTTTTTTTTTTTTTTTGATATACTTGTCTAAAAATACAAACTAACAGTGAACACCACACAACACTGATATACCATGTGTTACATCAGGAGTGACCATGTCTTCTGTATCAACTACAGGATTATTTAATAATGGAATGAGACTTTATAATGCAACCTGAGAATTACATGGATATTAACTCTTTAAGCCCCAGTGACGAAATTAGCGGCTCATCATGAGCCACCTCATCTAGATCTACACTGTTTGCCCTCTAGTCTTTGAATTCTCAATATGAAATGTCTTGGATAAGGCATTTTTTTTTATTTTTGCAGACGTAAATTTTGTTGTCTGCTTTTTGGTTCTTAAAGAGTTAAAGCAACTTACTGAAATTCAGCTTCCGGCTGCAACACTGAATGACAATGCCTCTAGATGTTAAATGGAAAAGCAATCACTTGCATAATTATACCCCCGACATACAAAGTATGTCAGGGGGTATATAGTTTTTGTCATTCCATCCGTTCGTCCGTTTGTTCGTCCGTTCGTCCGTCTGTTCGTCAACTTTACGTCAAAGTTTTGCGTTAAACCTTGTTTTGATTGCTCATATCTTTGTAACTACTCATCAGATTCTTTTCATATTTGGTTTATGATATCTCTATAGCATTGTCTTTGGTGTAAACTATTTTAGCCCCTGGGTCAGGCCCCGGGGTGGGGCCAAGGGTCAGTAATTAGGACTTAGGCATTTTCATTATGTCAAAGTTTTGCGTTAAACCTTTTTGATTGCTCATATCTCTGTAAGTGCATTGAAGATTTCTTCCGTATTTGGTTCATTATATCTCTATAGCATTACTTTTGATCTGGACTACCTATATTGCAGGGTCAGGCTCATGGGTGGGGCCAGGGGTCAATAACTAGGACTTTGCCATTTGTTGAATAGTTATGGGTTATAGTTCTAATGTACTTGAATGGAGCCTTATGATACATGGCTAGGTTTATTTCATACTAGTTTACACATATGGATGCTGCTGCTGACATAAGGCCAAAGTCAAAGGCTTTGAATTTTGTACATGTATAACATTCGTATTGTAGCTTTGTGGTAAAGTATGCTTTCATGAGGTGGTGGCACTGGTCGGGGGTATAAGTGAGCCCCTGCTCACTTGCTCTAGTTATTATGTATGAATGAATTCTTTTAGAAATTTGGAGTTTTTTTTGGAGGGTGTGCATCATACTGGTTCTATGAACTTTACCTATATCCTACGGAACCCCGGAAGGGCCATTTCTATTCCAGTATTTATCAGAATAAAAACTGAAACAAAAAAGTTAGAATGGAAATCAAATCAATAAATACCTTGTTTAAGCGACTTATTCTATCGTTTAAACCAAATAGTGTGTTGTTTAAACGATATAAAATAGAACGGAAATTAAAACAAGAAACCGGAAAGGAAATGAAATCAAGAAAAACAGAAAAGAAATTGAAACAAATATGTCGTTTAAACAAAATATTTTCTACTTTCCTTTTCCGATTTTTATAAGAATAGAAATTGAAACAAGAAAATCAGAACGGAAATCAAAACAAAAATTGTCTTGTTTAAGCGATATATTATATCGTTTGAATGACGAATATGTCGTTCAAACGATATAATATATCCCTTAAACAAGATACTTGTTGTTCTGATTTCCGTATGTCATTAAAACGATATAGTAAGTTGTTTTAACGAGATATTTGTTGTTTTGATTTCCGTTCTGATTTTCTTGTTTCAATTTCTATTCTGAAATATGTTGTTTAAATGATATAATAAGTCATTTAAACAAGATATTTGTTGAGTTGATTTCAATTCTAACTTTCTTGTTTCAATTTCTATTCTGATAAATATCCGAAAAGAAATGTCCCTTCCAGGGTTCCGTAATATCCTGTGCAATGCATGCCCTTCTGAATTAATTTATCTATGCATATGAAAGTGATCTTTTTTAAGCATCTCATTCAATATTGCAACCATTTAGTTTCTGACCTGTAAGTACATGTAATTCTCAGATTCCATATTCATTTAAAGTGACATTCCATTATTAGAAAATCCTGCCTTATTATCAGTTCTACCATTTATGTGCAATTTTATAATAATACAGTAGAACTTCAATGGCTCACATCCTGATGGCTCAGTAACCCTGGCTGGCTGGAACTCTTTCCTTGGTCCCTAGAGGTCACTTTATATAGAATTGAACCCTGGATGGCTAGAACTACCCTTGGCTGGAAATAATTTTCATGATCCCAAGCCTGTTCGAGCCAATAAAGCTCTACTGTATACCATAATGTGCAAAAGTATTAATTGGACACCTAAAAATAATTAATTTTCCATTTGCAATTTTCCATTTGCCCCAAATGGAAAATTAATTATTTTTAGGTGTCCAAAAATTTAATATTACAATATTATATTCCCCAGTTGTTGGATACTAACACTAAAAAGACACACATTTATGATAATTTCCAGGTGAAAGAAATCGCATGTACACACTCATACTTTATGTTATATTCTGTGCAGCAACAAAGATTATTTCAGCCAAACTCCAAGCAGATACAGTGATTGAGGTCCAAAATATCTGAAGTAACCTTTGTATAAATTGTACACCAGTTATTTTATTACCGTATTTCTTTGTTTATGAGACCGGTTTTGTTTCTTCAAAAACAATTCCCAAAATCTAGATCCATCTTATCAGACGGATCAAGAGTTCTCAGACTGTTCTGGATGGGAAAACAATTTTTTAGCATGGATTCAGGTACCGTATACGAGATAATTTTCACTGGGTTCCATTTTTTTGCGGTATTTAGAAAAGCGAATATTAGAATTTCCTGTTTTTTACAAAGTATCTTCTGTAGACACAGTGTTTGTATATTTTGTTTCTGTTTGCTTTGGCCGCGTAGCGCAATCGGTAGGGCACCTGACTCATAAGTCAGAGGTCCTGGGTTCGAAACCCGGTCTGGCCACATACTTTCGTTTCTCCTTCCGCTGATTCAAGAAGGGCAGTTGTCAGTTACTGGCGAAAGTATGTGCACTTAGTACTGGTTAACGGCTTAGGAGGTCTAAGCCTGCCCAGGAATAGTGTGGTTAGGTTAACTGACCGTCCCGACATGACCATAGTTGTTTACCATGGACGTTAAGCATCAAATCAATCAATCCATCAATCAATCAAAGCTTCGGTAATTGCTGGTACTTTTCACTTGAGACAGTTATTTCATTAACCTGCGGCAGCCCTGCCGCTGATTAAAGAATGAATTGGCTCAAGTGATATGAAACAGTTTTGCTTTTCGCGCATGTTGCTAACTGTGAAAATTAAAAATTGTGAAAATTAATGTTTATGTTTTTTCCCTTAGCCTTGAAAATTTGACCTCGCAAAAATTACCGGGTATACATACGGTATTTGTGGTCCATTCTAGAGAAGGAAAGCCCCATTTTATAGCCGAATAAATAGAGGAGCTTACATCAGTGCTCATGTATTATTGAATTTATTAAACGAGTTGGGGAAAAAGATAAGATGCGAGGCTATGCCGAGCATCTTATCATTTTTTCCCAACGAGTTTAATAGATTCAATAATATAGGAGCATAAATGCAAGATTCTATTGATCATATGACACTACAATCGCACTTTATTAGCAACTTTTGCACTAAAACGTCAAGATTTCGCCATTAGACAACGCGACGTTTTATGGACGTCAACGCATAACGCTACAAAGTAATTTGCATATTCAATCCACTAGTGGATTATCGTTTTTAATGCATGGCTTTATTACTCTCAGATGTGACGTCATATGATAAAAAACAGTATAATTCCTGGATTGTCAGGTCAGTCATTTTTTTAAACACATAAAACATCAGAAAAGAAGACAACAAAATAATTAAACAAAAAAAAAATCCTCCAAGGCCAAAAAAAGAATTATTAGATTCTCAGACACATTTTTGATAAAACAGATGATGGAGGCAGGTTTTTTTATTTCATTTCTTATTTCCTCCAAAACAGACGAGACATGTTTTTTTGTTTTTTTTCTTTCTGAGAATTTATTTTTTTCAGATGGAGATATTTGTTGTTTTTGGACAGATAAAAATTGTTGATGCGCAGACTTTGAGAACAATTTGGCAGTGCTTGAGAATCCAATTAATTTTTTTTTTGGCCTAAGCTATATCATATTGAGAATTTAACGACTAGATGGTAAAGAGTAAAGATCCAGATGAGGCTGAGCCGCCTCGTCTAGACCTATGCTGTTTCTAAAATCAACTTTTTCAGTCCGGGTGCTTAAAGTGTTAAGGTAATTCTGTTAGGTCCAACTTTGTGTAAACAAGATTTATTTTGCATTATGGTCAATGGGATAATGCGTGGCATTAATCATAAATGGTGATCATCATGTGACGTGAAATCTGGCAATAGCATCTTAGCATTAATATGGAAAAGTGTTGAAATTCAGATATTTTGGACATCGTTCATGTTTACCAACCATGAATTATTACAACCAGGAGTAAAGCTATGAAGAAAATTTGTTAAACTCCCTGGATAAGGTATCTGTAACAAAATGAAAAGGAAATGGTAATTAAATAAAAGCAAAGCTATAAGCTACAACAAGGCCAACGACTTAAGTCATTTTGGCACTTAATCTATGTCATTCCGCGAATGGAAAATTTGAAAAGAGCACACCTTTGCGGACAATCACTTATTTTGGAATACCAATGGAATATTTTTGCAGTTATAATAAATCGAGAAAAGGCTGCATGCACCAAAGGTTGTTACAAAAGACTATAATTTTGTGAAATAAAAAGCATTATACATTATCAAATGATATATATGACAAAAGTTAGCGTGCCATGTTAAGAGTACATGTACATGTATATATTCTGTGTTAAAAGAAAATAAACTGGAAAGAAGGGACAAAAGTCAGGAAAATAAAATTTTGATCGACTTCAGATTGCAAAAAGTAAACCACCCAATAGCATTGATTAGCCACACCAGATACTATTGTAATGTCCATAAGTGTTGGGACACCTAAAACTAGTTTATTTTCCATTTGTCCCAAATGGAAAATAAATTATTTTAGGTGTCCCAAAATTGAAAAACATTACAGTAACTGGATGAGCTATGATGTATTGGTCATAAACATATTATAATGAATGCTATTTCTGTTAACAAGGTGACCATAACAGGCTTGTCACTGTGACACCTGACTGTAGAATGTAAGTAGTCCACTCTAAAATTTGGTAAAAATAGAATTAACACTACCCAGCAGGCATGACGTTGAAATGACGTCGTACTGAAGTCGATGCGATGTGATGACGTCGCATCGATGTCAGTACGACGTCATTTTGACAGTGTGTGCCTGCTGGGTAGTTTCTACAATAACCTTAAAGAAGTACTCCCTTGCCAAACCATGAAAAAATATATCTTAAGAATCTACACGATAGCTTCAAAATAGTCTGGATTGACTATTTGTCATTGGTTTTGGGCATAACTATTTTAGAATGTATCTAAAACAGTAAAAATAATAAACTCAGAAGAATCCGCACAGACCATGATCAAAATTGTGTGATTGCAAATGAAATCGGTTGATGTCACAATCACATAAATGTGCAAATGATAAAATCACTTACATATTATCTCGTGATTGCTATGATATTGATGGCTTACTGGCTAAAGATTTTACAAATTTACATATACATTTTAAACATTTCTTTTTAATTCACGATTATCTGAAATCAGAACATTTTTATGAACTTTCATCCATGATTAAGTAAGGATAACAAGAGCTTCCCCAGCGGTGCATAATAAGCCCATTTCAGGGTCATGAAGGAATTACAGAATGAACAAGATTGTTTATAGAAGGATGGACAGGCAGAAAAACAGGGGAAACAACTCTCTAATTAATGACTGCAATGTTATTAAAACATCTAAAACATCAAATACTGTTAGTATGCCAAAAATCAGCCACAAGGATGAAGCAGCTCAAAAGTTGAGAAATGCCAAAGTCAAATAAGGGAAATAATTCATAAACTACGTAAACAAGAGTGCCATTATTAGTCATAATACATTCCCTTGACAATATACACATCATCATAAAATTTATTAAAATATTTCCAACGGTTAAGGACTTACAGAGTAAAATGGAAACTGAAGCAAGGGCAGATAATTCAGAAGTAAGTAAGCCAGAGTTGTGGTTCATGCTCATGATATACAGGTGCTTTGCATTAATTTTATAGCGAACTGTTCTGGATCCTAAGCAGTGTCCGTTTATTTATTACCATGGTAAGAGTAAGATTTTTTGACACCAGAGACTTTCAGCTGAGGCTAGAATATACTTAGGGGTATGCTAAGACTTATGAAAAATTTGCATAGGTATAAAATTAATGCAAAGCACCTGTATTGCCCCATTATTATACACATTCCTACAAAGTTTCATTAAAATATTTCAAAGGGTTATGGAGTTACGGAGTGAATAGGGGAATGGGGCTAGCCTAAAAAAAAAAATCAAAGGGAGGTTACTCCAAAATTAAGGAAGGGGAAACAACCATTCTTATATGTGACATCCTGTCTTGTGATCATGCACACTGCTATAAAGTTTCATCAGAATATTCCAAATAGTTAATATGAAATAGGCGCCACCTAAATTGCAACCAACCTACATTATGACTCCAGGAAAAAACTGAAACAAGAAAATTTTAGCACAGCTGCATGGATAGCTCCTTTTGTTATGAGATTGATTAATTGATTGATTGATTTATTGATTGATTTATTGACTGATTTTACCATTTTCGGTGGACATCTGAACAACACATTCGTATCACGAGATGTCAAATAAATGATAATGAAATGAGAATAAAAAAGTAGGCCTAGGCAAGAGACAGAACAGGGGACAGGTGTTTTGAAGAGACTGAGAGAGAGAGAGAGAGAGAGAGAGAGAGAGAATGGTACCACTGGCAACCGTAAAACCCTGCACAGTATCGGCAGCCAATGGTGCCATTGGCAACCGTTGGCACCACTGGCAAAATTGCAAATGTCACCACTGGCAGTGCTTTGGTAGAGCCAATGGCGCCAAAGGTACCATTGGTAGAGCCGATGGTGCCTATAGCATCATCGCTTAAGTTTTTCTAATTTTCTTTCATTATTGTGGGGAAAAATTCTCCTTTGTCAACTCGAGTGTTTATGATGGGTTCAATAAATTGCCGTATTGAATGACGCAAATTTACCACCACGGTAATTTTTCCCACGCCCTTAGTTGTCTGCAGTATTGGCAGCCAATGGTCGGCAATGGTGGTTCAATGGTAGAGCCAATGGTGCCAATATTGAAACTCAGATCGTCATTGGCATGTCAATAGTGACATTGGCAAAAACCCGAACGCAACCAGTATTGGTTTTGACGTCACACATAAAAGAAGCAACGTCACACTGATGCTTCATCCAATCAATTACTAGATTATTTATATAACTGAGGGAAAACCGATAGGCCTAGTGGAAGTCAAAAGCTGTTTTGCATCTCTCCGTCAGCCTTTGTCGTTTCTAGACAGTTTCTAGACAGTTGTAAAGCTTTCTAGCTACATCACGTGTGCGCCTGCCTGCTGCCGACCTAGAAATATAATGCGTGTCACCAATAAACAGATGCCGAGAAGCCGCAGTTGAAAGGTAGGTAAGGGTTGTTGTTGTTTTTTTCGAGCTGTACGGCCTTCTAGCCGAATATTCTGATGGCCATCATAGGATTTTTTTTTTGGAATTCAGACGCGTGTTGCCAGGGAAGTGTCGGCGGAAGTTCAGGAATTTATTTTCGTCCAATTAAAATGCCAGCGTCTCGTTTCTCCATAGAAAGAAAAACGCAGACCGGAAATTCAGTGACACAAAAATTTCGAAGCCTTAGTGGTACGGGACAGAATAGAATAGAACAGAAATACGCCTTAATCGTAAAGCAACCAACTCTCGTTGTCTGCCGCCTTCGGCGGCAAACAACTCGTTGGTTGGTTGCTACTAAGTAACTGAATGCACAAGATTAGTATACACGAAAAAACAGCCCACGAAATCTAATCAAAGAGATGCAACTCCAAACCGAAGAAAGGGAGAGCAACCATTGTCATATCCAACACATTATTGGAGCCTCATACACATTGCTATGAAATTTCATCAAGATATCCCAAACGGTTATCTGGCTATGGCACACAAAAGAATAGTAGGGTAAAAAATAATCAAAGGGGCATAACTTGGAAACTAAGAAGGGGGAGCAGCCATTACTGTACGCGACACTTTGCCCCATCCTAATATACATCCCTACAAAATTTCATGAAGATATCTCAAACGGTTACTCAGATATGGTGCGCACAAGAATGTTGACGGACAGATGGCCGGACAGACAGCGACATGCCATAATACATCCGTTTTTTGAAAACCGGCGTAAAATGTCTAACAAAATTTAGGAATAGTGAAATGGTGACAGAGTAAACCTTTAACTCCGTTCATGCCTATTATACTGGTAAACCTTTCTTGCCAAAGGTAAATGAGTGCATTTACTTTTTTCTCTCATTTTTTAAAGAAACTCTTCAAAAGGCAAAACCACATGAAAGCACTGCTCTATCAACAAAAACTCAGCAGGTTACAGTGCCCATTCATCTTTACTTTATACTGTTTTTAAGAGGCATTTTGGCAATGGTTGATTTACTACATTTTATGTTCTTAGTAACTCCCCGTCCCCATTTTAGTAAAATGCACCCCCCCCCCCCACCCCCCACCCCAGGATGTTTAACAGGATTTATACAGTATTCACACCAGGGAGCCTACATGCTAAGTATTGATACATAACATGAGAACTGGGGCCGTATTCATAAAGCCACTTAAGTGGTTGCTATGCTGTTGCTAAGGCTAAATATCTATAAAGGAGATTCCCAACAACTATGAAAATTGGTCTGGAGGAACAGTCTTTGTAAGACTGTTCCTCCACAGCAAATTTCATAGTTGTAGGTAATCTCCTTCAAAGAAATTTAGCCTTAGCAACAGCATAGCAACCACTTAAGTCGTTTTATGAATACGGCCCCAGGTTGTCACTTCTAACATGCGTAGTTTCTTACCATCTCTCCTTTCTCTTTGGTCATACGACGAGCTTGGTGACCTAAGCCTTTCTGCAGCAGTGTTAGGGACTTTTGGTCCCGTATAAAATACAAATTTGTCAGAAACTTTTGACTCATAATTTGGCCTCTGTATATTAACTGAAATAGGAGGAGTGAGGTTAGCATTACATGTACTGACTATGTTAAGCAGAGACCATACAAAGCAGGTTACACAATTTCTAGATCATTTGAGTTGAGCATGTCAAAGCCTGCAAGTTCCCATAAGAATGATAATGAATGCATCTTTCAGAGAGTATCTGCATTACCCTAAACCATGGAACTCATTCTCATTGTTACTAATAGAGCCGCGACATGAGAAAACCAACAAAGTGGTTGTGCGCCCAGCGCAGACTTACATCAGCTTGGGCATCCGCCCAGTCTGATCAGAGTCTTCGCTGTCGGCATGGAGGTAGCTTAGACCCTTCACTACCCTAAGAGCACTTAACGAAGAGTCTGATCAAACTGGGCGGCTGTGCAGGCTGATCTGAGTCTTTGCTGGGCGCACAACCACATTGTTGGTTTTGTCGTGTTGCGGCTCAATTATAATTGTAATTGTAAAAATTATTGTATTGCTGTGACAAAGTTTGATCTGAGTCTTTGCTGGGGGCACATGCTACTTTGTTGGTTTTGTCATGCCGCGGCTCAAATATTGTTAGGAGACTGAAAAATAGTGTGGAGCCACATCAGCCTGGTGCAGTCTGACCTGAGTTTACACAGTCAGGCACTTCTGTCCAATATTATGGATCAAACAGGTAAATAGGCAAGAAGTTGGTCCTGTTAAAATGTGTCAACTTGTGCGCTTTTTCATGCTCATTCTGTCTGACTATTGTGATACTACATGTACATTTCCTATAATAAACACCCACTTTTACATAAACAATCCACACTTTTTTCTGTGATAAAGTGGCTCAAGTCCACAAGAATGTTTTAGACCACCTGAATTCGCAATTAACTGCCCAAATTTTGGTTCAAGAATGCTACAGAACTTGCCAATTGATTAAAAAATCCTACAGACTTGCTATGTAGAGAAGTGTAATGTGCAGCTAAGTGTATTTGATTGTTTTCATTTCCCGAATGATACCGTTGTCATGGCTGCCATATATGGCAGCATTAATGCTCCGTTTTTTGTTGATAATTTGGAAGGCATTTACTGGTCCAGATGGGTAACAGAGACAAATCTAAGCTAATTATGACTATGCATATCTTCAAAATATTTTTCTTTTGCTGAAATTATTTGCACATCACATTCCTGACAGACTTTTTCCAGATTTTGGAAACTAGTTTAAGTCACTTCACACAATGTGGCGGAGAAATTTAATATATCAGTTCTCAAATTAATCCCAAAAAGGATGGCTTGATCTGCCAAAACAAAACCCATCTTACACTGCAGCTAGCTACATGCTACAATTTACAAGTACCCTTCACGGCATTATACATCTTTACACATAGCCAGTCTGAGAGTTTGATTTCATCAGGACACAGTCATACATATTTCAAAATGCCCATCAAACAAGGGTAACAACCTATCTCATAGCGCTGACGTCATAATCATTTTATCAGCGGCCTTAATAAGGTAAATATTTTGCATAATGAAGGCTTGACAAACACTGAAACAACCAAATATCTAACTGATCAGGTACCTATAGATGTTTTGGGCTCAATATTACCAGAAGCCACCATAAAATACTTGCTTAATCTGAAAACAATTCACTACAGTGATCTGTACTGACTCTGCCTTAATGCATGTTTATCTCAGCTGTCCACATAAAAAATTGTAGTGAGGTGTTTTATATTTTCTCACCCTTTGAAGAATCATGTCCAATATATCTGGACCATATGTACATGTAGGCACCGACTCACCGTTTTATCTTGTGTTAAAATCCTGTCTCTTATATGTTAAAAACGGAAAATCTGTCAGAGTTTCTTCAAAATGGCCGTCGAATGATTAATTCTGTCACGCCCTATGACATAGGTTGTTACTCCTGATCCAAGTTAACTGACAATGATACATGTGCTGATTATCATATGAGGAAAGAAAACTTTCTCTTGCTATCCTGTCTAGTAAGCATATACAATTGTGAATACGAGCCAGTCTCTGTGAAAACCGGGCTTAATGACATAAGTAACTGCATCACTGTAAAGTAGTAACTTTTCTAAACATTTCCTGAAAATTTGAGATGGTTACCATTATTTATTACCGAGATATAGACTTGAGAAGCTAACAGGTTGTGCAGTTTTTTTATGTGACGTTATTAACGTCATGCACGTATGTTTTGACGTCAACGTCACTACGTTTGTTTGAACGCGCTTTCCGTGCTTGTTACACAAACTAACTCGGACAAAAAGTGTGTTTGCTCATTTTCAATATGTATATCATAGTACACATATGACAATTTGCATGACTTAACATTCTTTCTCAAATGATAGGTCTTTATGATGGTATACCATCTGTTTTCAAGGCTTTGTGGTTACCGTGGAATAAGGGTTGTCATGGCAACATATGTCATATTTATGACTGGACTTTGTCTGAATTCATGGGCTTTCTGTTATATCTCAACACCGAAGGTATTTTCATGGAAATAAATAGAGGTCTGAAAAATCATTAATTTTGATGTTTTTCACCCGTTCACAACGTAATTATTACATTATGTCATTAAGCCCGGTTTTCACAGATAATGGCTCATATATATTCAGTTAACGGGTTTTCCATCGGAAACAGCCCCAAAAGTCTAGTATCATCTTATAAGATTGCTTTAGGTTTTTGGAATTGTTTTCATACACAAAACCCATCTCATACTAGAATATTGGAGGGGAATGATCCTATCTTTGAGTTGAATTATCACAGTAAAAACAGAACATTTGTAGTAAATACAGCGTTAAAAGCTTCCACGAAAGTTTCCAATTACACAATAACAGCTAATACTGATCAGAGTCTTCATTTTTCTTGTCTTATGGATTGGAGTGTGTGAAAAGAGAATTAATGCCATAAGTCCCTTTTCACATGATTACAAACCAAATCAGTTTTACAACTGCATGTCCTGATGAGGGTCTTGGTTTTTCACAGGACAGCTTCCTCCAGATCAGTTGTGTTCTGGAACAGGGGCCTTATTTATATATAAAACAACTTAAGTGGTTGCTATGCAGTTGCTAAGGCTGAATTTCTATAACAACTGTGAAATTTGCTCTGGAGGAACAGTCTTTTTCAGACTGTTCCTCCAGAGCAAATTTCATAGTTGTAGGGAATCATAGAAATTTAGCCTTAGCAACTGCATAGCTACCACTTAAGTGGCTTTATAAATATAGCCCCAGAGGACTCTGATCAGAGAAAGAGAAGGGGATGGGATACAGAAGCTGATCTCAACTTCATGATCTGCATATTATGATTTGCTGATTTGTTTGCTGACCTGTTTCCTGACCTGTTTCTGTGGGTATGGCGCCATGGGCTATAAATAAATGCTACATTCATATATACTGTTCACAAACACTAACAGACATTAAGCCTCTAAAATTGTATAAATTAGAAAAAAATTCAAATCAATTTGAAACAGCATGTGTCCGTCATATAAATATTTGATAAGACATTTTGCATTACAATTTGGATGGTATATCTGTCACATGATTTCCGCGGAGTTTCGCTGTAGATGGGCTGACCCCCCAATTTCACATGAATCTGGTATAGCAAAAGATCCTCTTAGGATTACAGAATTTACACAAAAACACTGGCCATGATTCGTTTAATAAGCTGAAAATTGGTTTTGCATGGTTTTCGATTCAAAATGACAGTTTTGAAGAAGAAGAGAAATCTTTTAGCATATAAAACTCCAAAACGCATTAAAAAGTCACCTTAGTTGCAGAAGAATTTCAATGGATTTTTGTTCAAATTTGCCACATTTTAGTCCTGACCCCATGTCTGAAACAAATTGTATGCAAATCACTTGACAGGATATACCATCAAAATTTTTCATGAAAAGTGTCTTAACGGAGGACACTTACCATTTCATATGGATATCACATTTGTTGTAGCTGCTACAATTTTTCATTGCTTAATATCCTCTACTTTTTGTGAAGAGTATATATGTACTATACAAAAATCTATCTCCTAAAACTATGGTGTTGAAGCCTTGTGATTGATGATTAAGGTGAAGGGGAATACATTCAGGGACAGCAACTCTGCCATTTTCATTTTTGCCTCCCTTCTCACTGAGGGTCCACTCCTGAGGAGCAAATTGTTTTCTTTCAGAGTAGACCCCATTGTGGAAGGGCTGCTCTATTGTGGAAAACAAACAGGAAGTCACAAAAGTTATCACCCTTGGTGAATATTGCAGTAAAATATAAAGGTGTACCCACTCACCTTAAGTCCTCTATGAACTACCCATGAAAGCTTTTCTCTAACTTTTAATATTTAAAGCACAAAAATTGAAATACCAATTTGCAAACAATGTAAATCCAGATTACGAGCCACCTCACCCGGAACTGCATTGTGTGCCCTCTGGTCTTTGAATTTTCAAATTTTGAAATTTTGCAGACGTAAATTTTGTCATCTGCTGTTTTGGCAGATATCCCAATAAGGACAAATCATGGGCATTAGCATCAAACTATGTCACATTACTAGTGATTTGAATTATCGCTTAGTGTTCTTGCTTATGAAAGCTCTATGAAATGAAATGATCCAATTTTCAAATGAAGAAAATATCTCACAACTAGCTTACCATCACTGGAATTATCATAACCAGTTGGTTCATCTGACACCGCTTTAAGTGTTGTATATCTCTCTTCTTCAGGATCCTCATAGCAACCAGATGTCTGTCTGTCAGGGGCACAGCTCTCAAGTTTTGATGCAGCTGGAGGGGGTGCCGGGGCCCTGACACTCAGATGTGGGTATCGAGCTTCGTTGTTTAGATTCTCAGCGTCGTAAGTTGGGTTAACAACGCCAAATTCCATGTGGTTTGCAGCTGAAACATTTAAAAAGAGAAATTGAAACTAATAAGAATTCTAATGCACTTACAATATAACGTGCGTCTGATTGGATAACTTCAAAAATTTGGGACAGTATAATCTGCGATATACTGTCACAAACCCAGCGTCATTATAAAATGTCGTTTTTCATTAGCTGACGTTTGGTTTTATGCTGCTGAAAGCGCTTGCCATGGGTGCAAAGATGAAACTTTGAAAAGTTAAAATGTGAAAATGTGCATCAGAATGGGGATAACTATATTGAAAATTGTCGCTTCTGGAGATAAATCATCAGTTTTATGGTCACAAATTGTGTTTTATGGCTCTGCTAACGCGTAGCAATAAAATGAAATTTCTGACCTAAAGCTAATGCTTTACCTCCCCAAATGATAATTTTGAATACAGTTATCCCCTAATTCTGTCTCAGGATTTCTGTCTCATCTGTCTGCCCATTTTCACTAGACAGAGCTAAACCAGGAAACTTGACCACATGTTTTTGATGCTGATGGCCATACTGACATCTTTCTGAATCCAAACTACTGATTTCTGAAAACAGATTGAATTGTTCTGAAACATGTCTGAATCTATTCAGAAGAGTCTAAGCTGTCTAAATCTTGTCTGAAATTCTGAATATGTCTGAAACTCTCTACAAATTTAGACCTTTCAAAAAGTAATACCTATGTGTCACATTCTGGAGAGAGACAAATACTATCAAATTCAAGTTACTTGAAAACAATGATTCAGTATCAACCCTCTGTCCAGATAAATGATGAGTTTTGATAATAGTTCTCAGAAAATTAAGTTTAATTATTAATGGCTACAAATCCATGTTTTTCTGATGTTTTCATTAAGAGAAACATTTTCTCTGACAACCTATTTGCGTCGCTGGACAAAGAACACCCTTAAAGCGCCAAAAATGAAAAATTGTTGAATTTGCAAATAGTGTAGATCCAGATGAGGTGGCCCATAATGAACCTCCTCATCTGGATCTACACTGTTTGCCCTATTCTCAATATGATATAGCTTGGACAAAACATTTTTTGAAATTTCTGCAGACATAAATTTTGTCATCTGCTTTTTTGCGCATTAAGGGTTGAAAAGTATCTACTCTTAAAGGAAAGAATTTGCTCCAAGGGAGCATTCTCTTGGGCACATTTCTGGATTGTAAAACCAAACTGTTCCATTTTTTATGTCAATTATGGTAATCATTTTTGGTTTCCCAATTTCTAGAATTTTTACGGTAACATTTTTACGGCACTTACAAGGGCTGTTGTCAAAAGTGCCACCATTATTCACACTGAACTGCACTTGAAGATTATCCTCCTTCAATTTCCGCACTCTCCTCCCATAGTAAATGACAATGATGATGATAATAATAATCAGAACAACAGCTATTGCTACTACTGCTATAATCACTGGACTGACCCCTCCAGCAGCCTCTTTCCCTCCTGCCCGCTGTTCCGTGACACCCACTCCAACAACAACTGTAAATAAAACAAAATTTCCAGTATCGACATAATGTTAAAACAATACTATACCCTATTTAAACTATTAGAAAAACAAACTCTCCAATAGGATGGATGAGTGGATGAATTGGGATTTTAAGTCCTTTTCAATAGTATTTCAGTCATATCAGGATGACGTGAGGATGATTATGAAAGGCTGTGTGCAATGGAACCCCGTTTATGGTAGGAAAGATTCTCACCTTAAGCAGGCTCCAACCAGGGTCCGCTAGATCAGCAGGCCAGCTCTTAGCCCACTGAGCTACCGGGACTCCTCTCTCCAATAGGCATACAATGTTGGAACAACACTATACCACAGTAATCCTATTAAACTCCCCAACGACGTTGCATTTTACAAAAGGGGGATGTTATTTAAAGCTTGAGGAAAAACAAAACTATCACTGGCCAATAAATACCTATCAATCCTAATAAATGCCCCTGATCTAATAAACTCCCCTGCTTCTTTTCCGAAAATAATGTTACATTAACTTGCAAGAATTCCTGTTTGCTTCTCTGGATGGGGTAGCTCTTTGAAATGGGGTCTACTCTAAATGGAAAGAATTTGCTCCTACAGGAGCAAATTCTTTCCTTTAGGAGTTGACCCCTACTGAGAAGAAAGGCAAAAACAGTAGTTGCTTCCTGTGCAAGTATACCCACTCACTTTGATATGGTTTATTAGAGGTATTTGGCAGTGGCTAATTCCTACACTTTAAGCTCTAAATAATGCCCCCCTTTTGTAAAATGCAATGACCCCAGGGCATTAAATAGGATTAATACGGTAGTAATATTCACACTTGCCACTGACTTCTTTAAGGTAAACCTCTAAGAGTAACTAGTTTCATACATTGACGAATGACAATTGATCATTAAGGGACGTCTAAGGTAAACGAACATCTTGATTGGTCCATGAAACGTTCAACTGATGCCTCATCATAGCAATGACTGTTTAGCTTAATGGCTGAAAACATTGTTACTAGCTTTTCTTTGACCCATATTTTGCAAATTCTACACTAAATTACCATGAAACTCTTTGCTTTCCATGCTTAGCAAAATATTTATTTTCCATGCAAAATATTCCCATAGCAAAGTATTTACTTTCCTTGGCAAAATATTAACTTTCCATAGCAAATTATTTACTTTAGTAAAGTATATCTTTCAAACGCAAAATATCTATTTTCCATTGCAAAATATTTATTTTCCATAGCAAAATATTACCTTTCCTCTTTCAGTAGTGAAATTTTTACTTTTTTAATCAAAATATTTACTGTCCTAAGCCAAGTATTCAAACTATTTACTTATCTTTGCTTCAAGGGAAGGAGATCCATTACCATAAAAATTCTGAAGGGCTCAGCAATCACTGCAGACCCTGATCAGACTGCTCCTAAATGAGCAGCCTGATCAGGGCCTACACTGTTTGCCATTCCATCTGAATCTTTTGCAGACATAACTGGACTGTGAAACCAGACTGTTCCATTTTACGTCAATTACGTTAATTATTTTAGGTGGGACACCTAAAATAAGTAACGTAATTGACATAAAATGGAAACCATTTTATGTAAACCATTTTATGTCAATAACGTTAATTATTTTAGGTGGGAAACCTCAAATAAGTAACATAATTGACATAAAATGCAACCATTTTATGTCAATTACGTTACTTATTTCAGGTGGGACACCTAGAATAAGTAATGTAATTGACATAAAATGGAAACATTTCCATTTTATGTCAATTACATTACTTATTTTAGGTGAAACATTTTATGTCAATTACGTTACTTATTTTAGGTGGGATACCTACTTATTTTAGGTGAAACATTTTATGTCAATTACGTTACTTATTTTAGGTGAAACATTTTATGTCAATTACGGTAATTGGCATAAAATGGAAATGTTTCCAGTTTATATCAGTTATGTTACTTATTTTATGTCAATTACGTTACTTATTTTAGGTGAGACACTTAAAATAAGTAACGTAATTGACATAAAATGGAAAAATTTAGAATTTCTATGGTATATAATTTACCTTCACAGAGTGGTCCAGTGAACCCAGGTTTACAGGTACAGTGTCCTGACTTATGGTCACAGGTTTCTGTCTGCACTTCGTCACACCTGCATTCCTCTTGACAAGCTACCCCGTAAGTCCCAGCCTCACACACTGAAACACAAAGTTACAGTCAACTCTCGATATCTCGAAGTCGAATTTCAGCCCAAACGACTGATATCTCAAAGTAAATTTTCTGGTACCAGAAAATTTACTTTGAAATACATGTATCAGTAGTTTGAGATAACAGGAGTTGAAATGTAGATAAAAATAGGAAATATATTCTACGAAGTAAGGTGATACTTTGAGATATCAGTGTTCGAGATATCAGGAGTTGACTGTAATTACAGAATCCCTGAAGGGACACTTACATGTACAGTGAACCCTCTTTACAACGACAGCATTTGTTCCCAAAAAATTTTTTTTTACGTTAAACTGAATTTGCTGTTGTAATGAATGCATTTTTAGATCAATATAGCCATTTCATGCATATCAAAATGAAGTTATAAAAAATTTTCTGCTGTAAAGAGTGTCATTGTAAAGAGGGTTGACTGTATTTATTAGAGCTGCAACAATTTATTTGAGCTGCAACAGGCAAAAAGGGTGCTTAACAGATATGCAAACAGAAAAAGCTCAGATCACACAGTACAATTAGAGCCTTTGCTACTTGCACACACCATGTTTATAGACCCTAAGCAGTGTACAGGCACAAAAATACTCCAGCTAAACTGCTCTGGTTCACCGACTAGTTTGAGTTGTGACTGTTTGCAAATACATTGAGCGCCCCTTTGCATGACACAGCACATTTTATCTTAAGTGAACAAGATAGTATCTTGATGCCCCATAGATTACATTGTGGGAACAAGATAATAACCTGAAGCTTCAAGATAATATATCATTTTCTCAATATAGCATCTTGTGAAATCAAGATAATATCTTGTTCCCTCAAAATAATATTTTCAGGGGTTTACTATTTTATCTTTTTGAGTTTTTATTTTATCTTTATGCATTAATACATTATTATTTTGGGAACAATGTATTGGGATAGACTAGACTAGACTAGACTAGTGTTATCTTGTGGTCAAAATATATTGTCTTAAGGGTAATATGTATTTTCTTGATGCCTCACAAAGATAACAACAGAGCCTGCCTATCCTATAAGCTCCCCCTGATGCCTTTGGTTCAGGCAAGCTAAAAATATAGAAGTGCAAAATTACAATGCCAATATGCACTATAAAAAAAATCTCCAAAATTTGATAATGTGGATTTCAAGAGCTTTCTTTACAGAATCAAGAAGAACAAGTAAATTCATTGAATTTATATCCCCTGCCAAAATGGCTGCTTTGTTTATGGCTTATTTTCAGTTTGATAAAATTTGTTCACTGGTTACTTAGTTAAGACTGAAGCAGTGGACTTTAAATCAAGGGGACAATAACCTATGTTTAAGTGAGGCCAGTTTAAACAACTTGCTTCAACATCATCTCGCTATGATGATATATACTTATATCCAGTTTCAAGAAATTTTGTTCATTGGCAACTTAGTAATGGCTAATTAGTGTATTTTAAATCAAATCAAGGGCAGTAGCTAATGCATTACTGATGCCATCATGATAAAACTTGATGTGCATTGTCATGTTATGGTGATACATAACTGTTCTAAGTTTCGTGAAATTCTGTTCATTGGTTATTTAGTTATGACTCAATTTGTCTATTTTAAAGCAATTCAAGGGCATTAACTCATGCATTACTGAAGCAAGTCCAACAAAACTTATCTGCATCACTCTGTTATAGTAATACATATTTAGTATAAGTCTCATAGAATTTCTTTCATTGATTACTTAGTTATGGCTAAATTTGTCAACTTTAAATTGATTCAAGGGCAATATCTCATGCACTATTGATTTCATTCTAACAAAACTTAATGTGCACAACTGTTAAATAGTGGTACACATTAAGTTGAAGTTTCATGAAATTCTGATAATTGATTACTTAGTTATGGCTCTTTTTATCATTTTGAAAGCAATTCAAGGGCAATAACTAATGCACTACTGAAGCCAGTGTGATGAAACTCCACATGCATCAGTTCCTTACAGTGATCTACATTTATTTTAAGTTTCATGAAATTCCGTTCAATGCATAGTAATGGCTCCAGACGGACAGACAGAGGGATGGATTGAAAGACGGATGGACGGACATGGACAAAACTATATCCCTCTGCCTTGTTTTGAAATGGATGACTGACTTGGGATGTTACAGTCATTTCAGTCATCAGGATGATTGGAGGGTAATAATGAAAGGTTGTGTGCCATGAAACACTGCCGATTTCTGCCTCAAGCCAGCCAGTGCTAACCTCCCTGAACTATCAGGGCTCCTTCTGCATGTTTGAAAAGGCATGTATGAGCTGCGACACGAGAAAACCAACAAAGTGGTTATGCCCCCAGCGCAGACTCAGATCAGCCTGGGAATCTGCATAGTCTGATCAGAGTCTTCACTGTCCGCATGATGGGAGCTTAGACCCTTAGCTACCCTTTAAGCGCTTAGTGAAGACTCTGATCAGACTGGGTGGATGCCCAGGCTGATCTGAGTCTACGCTGGGTGCACTAACTTTTGTTTTTTTTTTCGTGTCGCGGCTCGTATATAGCCGTCCAACTTACTGTGCTGGCAGTCTACTCCTCTGTATCCTGGGAAACATCGACACCTGCCATTGATAGGGTTACATCTGCCCCGATCTCCCGTGCATGTTTCAGCACATTCGTTAGCACAGCCTTCGCCCCAGGAACCATCAGGACATACTGGAATACAAGTTTAGCTTTGAAATATCCATTAGCAATTCATGTTTAAGATATCAGTAGCAGCGTAGGAAACTGGTAGCATTACCAGTATCTCTACTGTGTTTGTAGAGTAAACTTACCTCTTAATTTGCCGATAAATTGGTCATTGTTTCAGCTCTACGTCAGTGAGCTATATCCAATTCCATTCGGGATACCCCTTTAGATGTAACTGGCCAAACAGTTTGGATCCAGATCAGGCCCCACAAGATCCAAACTGTTTGCTGCCTAGACATCATTTCTACAAGAGTTAGTTAGACAAATATTGTCAAAATATTCTTGATTTTTGATGCAGATGATAATTTCAGCAGACGACAAAACAAATCCAGAATGCAATGGGATATTGTACAGTGACAGCTTTGTCAGCTGCAGTATACTCATACTGTCTGGAAGCATCTTTTTATAGGTGAGCTATGCTGTCCAGTGACTGCTTCTGTCAGGTATATGCTATATCATCTGGTGACTGTTTTTTTAAAGTCGACTTTGCTGCCCAGTGTTAGCTGTCATAGGCTAATAAAGTGTATGGTGACAGCTAGGGCTGGGACAAGTACCCAGGTACTAGAGGTCGGGTCCGGTAGACTAATCACCCAGGTACGAATTTACTACCCGTTATCCGAATGGTAATTATTATGCAATTTATAAATATTCTATTTCAATAATATTCCAAGCAAAAAGAGCGAGGTTTTGTGTGACGGTCTTCTATAAATTGCAATCATATAATTTTGTATGTCATAACAGAGAGATTTCTACATTTTTGTACCCTTCCCATGCACATGTGCACATATGACAGGTATCTTACTTATCATTTGAACTTAATGCATATTTTGTAATTGTAGATATGCTAAAAATGCTATGGTAATGGGTACCAATGGGTAACAAGGACTCGGGTACCCGGGTACAAAATCTCTACCCGTCCCAGGCCTAAAGACAGCACATGATAAACAAGCTTCAGTGTCTACTGACAGTTTTTGTTTGTAAGCTATACTGTTTGATGAACTCTTTCATTTCAAGACAATTCTTATTAGGTAAGCTAAATTGCCTGGTGACAGCTCTTGATAAATCAACTTTATTGTCTAATAACTGTGTTTCCTAGAGGAACAAATTCTTTCCTTCAAGAGTTGACTCCTATTTAAAATGGAAGCAAAATAAGAATGGTGGAGTACTTTCCCTGAACATGTATTTTTATTCACCTAAGAAATCCCAATGTACCCTATTGATCCTATTGAAGGCCCATGGGGCATTATTTAGAGCCAAATGTGTAGGTAATCCGCCACTGCAAAATACCTTTAATGTATTAAGGCGAATGGGTTTACTTTCAGAGGAAACAGCTCCTCTATTTTTGCCTCCCTTCTCAGTAGGAATCAACATTTAAAAGAAAGAATTTGCTTCTTTTAAGAGTTGACCCCATATCAAAGAGCTACATTATCCAGAGAAACAAACAGGAATTCATGCAAGTTAATATAACATTATTTTCGGAAAAGAGGTAGGGGGCATTTAATAGAGCAGGGGCATTTATTAGGATTAATATGGCAGTTACTACAGTACTTACAATCCTGGCACGTTTCCCCAGTGAACCCAGCAGGACACACCCCAGGAGGTGGGCACTCTCCTGTCACGAAGTCACAAACAGCACCATCAGAACATGGCTGACATGTCTCCTGACAACCAAGCCCATACCGCCCTTGTGGACACTCTGAAAGATGAGAGAAAATGAAAGTCAGTGTCAATCAGAAGGATCTAGATTTTTTTAGATTGTTTTGAAAGAAAAAGGCTTGTCTGATACCAGATAAATAGGATACAATTCTAAACAATGACACTATGATGAGAGCTGATGGCTATATTATGTACATAGATAACAATACTGAATACTGTTTATGTACCAAAGTATCAATAATTTTATTTCCATATTCCACTTCAAATCATATATTCTTGGACTCCTGTTCTTACTTGCAACATAGTTTTATTATGAAATCAAAAATGTCCTGCTTCAGCGATTCTATATAAGGTGAGACAAAAACAACCCCAATTGTCCATATAACTACTATTTCATACCCTAAAGACTTATGCCACCTCTTTATATATATTTGTTTTGGTTCATGCAGGGGAAACAATTTAAGTTTACAAGGATCAATGTACCTAGCTCCAACTTTAAACACACATACACAATCATATATCACAGGGTTTGTTATACAGTGACACCTGTATCCATAAACTAGATACATGTACTGCATAAAGTTCCAAGTATTGGGACACATAGGTTGGAGCAAACATAAGACTGTAGGGTCTACACTGTTTGCCACTCCAAATTCATCTTTTGAACACCAAACTGTTCCATTAGGACAATTATGGTAATTATCTAAGTTATCCCAAGTTTCAGAATTTAACTCTTTAAGCACCAAAACGCAGCTAGACGACAAAATTTACGTCTGCAAAATTTAAACAAGAATTCCGCGGAATGCTATGTCGCACCTGCTGTGTGCCTTCACATGAAGAACTCAATGAATATACTAAGTGGTTCTGGAGAAAAAAGTTGATTTTATTGGTTTTGCTATTTTTAGCAATGGTGACCATTTTGGATTCTCGACCCGCCCGAATTTTATCATTCTGAAGCCCTGCAGTCTGATCATGCTGCATGTGAAATTTGAGAACCATGGATGCAGTGGTTTCAGAAAATAAGTCATTTGAATGGACTAAAATTCTAGGGTCGACGTAAATTATCCTAGGGTCGACGTAAGGTGACTGTGACCTAATTCCGCTACAGATGTTTTTCATTTTGATAATTCTAAATAATAAGGTCCAACTTATGCTTCATACAAAATTTCAGCCAAATATACCAAGTGGTTTAGGAGAAAACTTGATTTTATTGGTTTTGCTATTTTTAGTAACAGCGACCATCTTGGATTCTCATCCCGCCCGAATTTTACCATTCTGAAGCTCTGCAGTCTGATCATGCTGCATGTGAAATTTCAGAACCATGGATGCAATGGTTTCAGAGAAAAAGTCATTTGAATGGACTTAAATGCTAGGGTCGACGTAAATTATTCTAGGGTCGACGTAAGGTCACTGTGACCTAATTCCGCTACAGATTTTTTTCGTTTTGATAATTCTGAATACCAAGGTCCGACTTATGCCTCATACAAAATTTCAGCCAAATAGACCAAGTGGTTCTGGAGAAAACATTGATTTAATGGTTTTGCTATTTTTAGTAATGGCAGCCATCTTGGATTCTCGACCCGCCTGAATTTTACTATTCTGAAGCCCTGCTGTCTGATCATGCTGCATGTGAAATTTCAGAACCATGGATGCAGTGGTTTCAGAGAATAAGTCATTTGAATGGATTAAAATGCTACGGTCGACGTAAATTGTGAACGGAAGGACTGACGGACGGGCTGACGGACGGAAAACCAGACGCCTATATCGCACCTTGCTAAAGCAGGTGCGACAAAAAAATGCCTTGTCCAAGACATTTCATATTGAGAATTCAAAGACTAGAGGGCAAACAGTGTAGTTCTAGACGAGGCGGCTCATTATGAGCCGCCTCATCAGGATCTACGCTGTTTGCAAATTTTGTCACTGGGGCTTAAAGAGTTAATGGTATTTAGAAACCTACCTTGGCTGCAGTATGGCCCAATATATCCAGGGTAACATATACAGTCTCCAGAATTTTGATGACATGACCCATGTTGATTACAATCACATTCATTGAGACAGTTCTCTCCCCATGTTCCCTCATTACACGTTGAGTCACAGGTAACTCCTCTCCATCCTGCTTTACAACTACACTCCCCTGTAAGGAAATGAGCAGCATTTCTTCAGTTATTTAATTTTTTTTTCATTCTTCAGTTGTAAGACAGAAATTTTTCCCTTCAAGACTTCCCTTCCAAAACAATCCCGAAAATCTAGAGCCAAGATTTCCCTTCCAAAACAATCTCCAAAACTCCCTTCCAAAACAATTCCCAAAAATCTAGAGCCAAGATTTCCCTTCCAAAGCAATCACGAAAATCTACAGCCAACTTTTCATTTCCAAGACAATCCCGAAAATTCTCTTCCAAAACAATCCCGAAAATCTCGAGCCAAGATTTCCCTTCCAAGCAATCCCTAAAATCTAGAGCCAAGATTTCCCTTCCAAAACAATCGCGAAAATCTCGAGCCAAGATTTCCCTTCCAAAACAATCCCGAAAATCTCGAGCCAAGATTTCCCTTCCAAGCAATCCCGAAAATCTCGAGCCAAGATTTCCCTTCCAAGCAATCCCGAAAATCTCGAGCCAAGATTTCCCTTCCAAGCAATCCCAAAAATCTAGATCCGAGATTTCCCTACCCCAACAATCCCAAAAATCTAGAGCCAAGATTTCCCTTCCAAAACAATCCCCAAAACTCCCTTCCAAAACAATTCCAAAAATTTAGATCCAAGATTTCCCTTCCAAAACAATCCCCTAAATTCCCTTCCAAAACAATCCCAAAAATCTAGAGCCAAAATTTCCCATCCAAAACAACCCCAAAAATCTAGATCCAAGATTTCACATCCAAACAATCCCCAAAATCTAGATCCAAGATGTTTCTAGATTTTTAGGGTATTTTTTTAAGAACAATCCCAAAAATCTAGATCCAAGATTTTCCTTCCAAAACAATCTCAAAAATCTAGATCCATCTTGGATCTAGATTTTTCCAGATTGTTTGGAAAGGAAAAAACATCTCCTAGCACAATTTTTTAAGACAGAGTTAGATATCTGGGGTCATTCTAAAAAAGGGAAAACCCTGTTTTATAGCTAAATCCATCTTGTAGAATGGACCTAGATTTTCCAGATTGGAACTTTGGACCAATATCTAACTACAGTTCAAGTATCAAAAGAATCCATCCATGGCTTAAGGAGATATAGGTATTTAAAAACAAGACATGTCCGCATACAGGATAGCTCGCCTGCAGTGCCTTGCCCATCCATGGGTTAAAATATAGGTCTTTAAAAAACTTTAACCAAAACATCCAGTTCGGACGCCGACACGGACACAGACGCGGACGCCGACGCCAGGGTGACAACAATAGCTCTTCCTGAACTTTCGTTCAGGCAAGCTAATAACCAAAACATCCAATCCCGACGCCGACGCTGACGAAGACGCAGATGCAGACGCGGACACAGATGCTGACACTGAGGTGACAACAATAGCTCTTCCTGCACTTTCGTTCAGGTGAGCTAAAAAGGAAAACCCAATTTTATAGCAGAATAAATATGGTACAACTGTTCTTTATTGAGGGTCATTCTATAAAGGGGAAAACCCCATTTTATAGCCAAATAAATTCAACACCACTGTTCTTAAGGACACTTTCAGAGGGAAGCAACTATGCTATTTTCAGTTTTGCCTCCCTTGTAAATATTCTTTATCAATGACTCATTACTGGGTTACCCCTCCTTAACCATTAAAGTGCCAAAAAAAGCAGATGACAAAATTTATTTCAGAAAATGATTCATCCAAGCTATGAATATATCACACTTCTGCAGACAAGTTTACTTCTGCAAAATTTCAGAACTGTCAGTAAAGAATTGTACATCAGGACAGTCGCAGAATTCCCGCTGGGATCTGTAACTGCAAGGATTCTTGGCAGGAACCTGGGCATAAAAAGTTTTCCAATGGCTTTCATTTTCTGTCTAGACTTTTCACTGTAATTTATACTTCCTAACAGGTGTCCAGCAGGACTCAATGTAGAATGTTACGTCAAATATTTAAATCATTGGGAATTCTGAGGAAGGATTTCTTTCAGGAATATTTAAATTAGTACTATTCCTGCTGTAAAATTCAAAATTCCTGGCATGAATACTGGCAGGAATGTGGACAGGATTCTGTTGCATATACACAAAAACCTTGCCATATCCTTTCAACATGCTATTTAAAACTTTGACATAGACGGTGGATATAAACAAATGAAAGCAAATATATTATCAATATTTTGGATATTACAAGTCATGATAAACTTGGATCAGTGCTGCCATTGACCTTTAAAACAGATTTATGGCATAAAGTAATTATATTTTGTTATAATAACTCATAATTTTCATGACCAGGGAGGTGGGTGGGGTACATGAAATAATATACAAATCAAGTACTTTACATCAAGACATTAAATCTGACTTTATAAAAACATGTCCTGATAATACAAAAGGGTAAACTCACATTCTCTCCATACTCTTGTTGATTTAGTCTTCAAATAATATAAAAAAACTTTTAAAAGTATGTAAGTACAAACAAAGAGCATGGTCAGTCTTCAAACTGAATTCATCACTTTCGATTCTCTGTGTAGGTGAAGGGTATGCCCAAAATCTATGCTATTCTATCAATTATTTTGCAATTTTTCACCTCTTTTTTCTGCCATAATTCCTGCCATGAATATTTCAAATTTTCCAGCAGGAATATATTTTCAATACTGTTACACTTCAGCAGGAAAACAAATTTCCACAGGACTCCAGCTGGAATTATGTCAGAATTTTTTGTATGAGAACAGAACTCTAGATAAGAGGGGTATTTGATGATAATTGAGGGATAATTTTCTTATTTCTCATTGAAACCATATGTTGTGACCCCTCATCTGAACCGTTTCGTTGAGATGGTTCAGATGAGGGATCACAACATACGTTTTTATTCAGAATTAACAAAAAATATCAAGGTTGGGCGGTAAATTCCACCCCCGGTATTTACCGGTGGAATTTACCGGTATTTACCGGTCTGGAAAATACTCCCAAAGTGGAAAATACTGGCAAATACTGGTCGATTAAACTTTTTCACCTTTGAATCTTGCTAAAACCAAAACTAAGTTAACTTAAAATAATATATATTCAAACTAAATGACTTAAAGACGTTTAAGTTAATTTTCATGTTAAATATGAAGTTAATGATCATAAAGAATAAAATGTTTCACAAAGCAGGTTGAAACAGCCAAAAAGTAGATTTAAGACAAAAAAATTGACAATTTCACAAGTATGAACAGTATCTTGATTCAACTTTATTATTTGTCCTTAAACTCAACAGCATAAAATACAGGTAAGAAATTACAGGTAAATTCACCTGTGCACCTGGCCAATCACCTGTGACACCCAATTTGCAAGACAATGTCTAAATTGTTAAAACAACAAGTTTCAAAACAATGTTTATTTAAGGGAGCAGAGTTTTGCTTGGGGCAAGGATAGAAACAATAATTTGTCAGAATGGTTATCTGTTTTATACAAAGGTTAGTCAATTAGTCAAGTTGAAGTACATAGAGATGTTATTGGTATGGCTTGAGCTATAGTATTGCTTCAAAATTCTTGACTACATTTATAGCAGTCAGATAATAATTTGGCATAATCAGTCCTGAAGCTGAACCATCACACATCATTATCAAACTACTATTCACCATAAGCAAAAAGATCCTATGCCATTGTTGAACAAGACAACAAGACCAGCGCCAGATGTATTGACTACAAACAGGAGTTAGTGCCAAAGCTCCATGACTCCGAGCCCACAGACAGAAATGTCCAGCTGCTAAACAGGCTATTTTTTCCCCTAAAACAAAGTCCAAAATTTCACTGCCTAGATAAACTATTAAATAAATAAGTAGATACAATTGTTAAACATCAGTATAAGTATTGAGTCAGTTGACCAGTATAACTGAAATACTGAATGGATTTTGAGTGTAGGTTATTGTATAAATTCCAGGCTGGTCAATTCAATCAGCAAGTATTTGCCGGTATTTTCCAGTATTTGCCGGTATTTACCGGTAAATACCGCCGGCATGGAAAATACTCATATTTGCCGGCATTTTGCCAACCTTGAAAAATATCCTTAATTATCACCAAATACTCCCTCCTATCTGTGCTCTTCGAGAATTTTACATACCTGTCCTATGGTCACAGAAATTAGTGCCATTTTCACTGCAAGAACACTCTGAAGCACACTGGAACCCATACCATCCCTGTGGACACTGATCATCACACCAGTCACCATAGTAACCGGACAGGCACTGACATTGTCCATCAGCTGGATTACAGATGGCTGTTTCGTTGTTACATTCACATTCCTCTGCACAATTAAAACCGTAAGTACCCTCAGGACATCTCTGAGCACAATATAAACCTGAAAGACAGACATCAAATGAGCTGCGACATGACAAAACCAACAAAGTGGCATGAGCACCCAGGAAAGATTAATTCAGATCCATTTGGGCATCTGCCTACTCTGTTCAAAATTTGCTGTGCAATTAAAGGGTAGCAAAGGGTCTAGGCTACCTCCATGCCAACAGCAAAGACTCTGATTCAGATCCGCTTGGGCATCTGCCTAGTCTGATCAGAGCCTTTGCTGTGCAATTAAAGGGTAGCTAAGGGTCTAAGCTACCTCCATGCCAACAGCAAAGACTCTGATTCAGATCCCCTAGGGCATCTGCCTAGTCTGATCAGAGCCTTTGCTGTGCAATTAAAGGGTAGCTAAGGGTCTAAGCTACCTCCATGCCAACAGCAAAGACTCTGATTCAGATGCCGGGCCGGGTAGCGCAATCGGTAGGGCACCTGACTCGTAAGTCAGAGGTCCTGGGTTCGAATCCCGGTCTGGCCACATACTTTCGTTTCTCCTTCCGCTGATTCAAGAAGGGCAGTTGTCAGTTACTGGCGAAAGTATGTGCACTTAGTACTGGTTAACCGCTTAGGAGGTCTAAGCCTGCCCAGGAATAGTGTGGTTAGGTTAACTGACCGTCCCGACATGACCTTAGTTGTTTACCGTGGACGTTGAACATCAAATCAACCAACCAACAACTGATTCAGATCCCCTAGGGCATCTGCCTAGTCTGATCAGAGCCTTTGCTGTGCAATTAAAGGGTAGCTAAGGGTCTAAGCTACCTCCATGCCAACAGCAAAGACTCTGATTCAGATCCGCTTGGGCATCTGCCTAGTCTGATCAGGGCCTTTGCTGTGCAATTAAAGGGTAGCTAAGGGTCTAAGCTACCTCCATGCCAACAGCAAAGACTCTGATTCAGATCCCCTAGGGCATCTGCCTAGTCTGATCAGGGCCTTTGCTGTGCAATTAAAGGGTAGCTATGGGTCTAAGCTACCTCCATGCCAACAGCAAAGACTCTGATTCAGATCAGCTTAGGCATCTGCCTAGTCTGATCAGGGCCTTTGCTGTGCAATTAAAGGGTAGCTAAGGGTCTAAGCTACCTCCATGCCAACAGCAAAGACTCTGATTCAGATCCGCTTGGGCATCTGCCTAGTCTGATCAGAGCCTTTGCTGTGCAATTAAAGGGTAGCTAAGGGTCTAAGCTACCTCCATGCCAACAGCAAAGACTCTGATTCAGATCCGCTTGGGCATCTGCCTAGTCTGATCAGAGCCTTTGCTGTGCAATTAAAGGGTAGCTAAGGGTCTAAGCTACCTCCATGCCAACAGCAAAGACTCTGATTCAGATCCGCTAGGGCATCTGCCTAGTCTGATCAGAGCCTTTGCTGTGCAATTAAAGGGTAGCTAAGGGTCTAAGCTACCTCCATGCCAACAGCAAAGACTCTGATTCAGATCCGCTTGGGCATCTGCCTAGTCTGATCAGAGCCTTTGCTGTGCAATTAAAGGGTAGCTAAGGGTCTAGGCTACCTCCATGCCAACAGCAAAGACTCTGATTCAGATCCGCTTGGGCATCTGCCTAGTCTGATCAGAGCCTTTGCTGTGCAATTTAAGGGTAGCTAAGGGTCTAAGCTACCTCCATGCCAACAGCAAAGACTCTGATCAGACTGAGTGGATGCTATGGGAACTATGACACTTTTTCGTTTCGTAACAGCCTTGAAAACATAGTTAACCAGGTGTGTTATTTCTCCAGTCAAAATATCAGTGAATAGGTGTATTCATAAAAAAAATAAATAAAAAAACTCGAGAATACAAGTATGGCCAAGCACTCGGAATTCAACCACACTCGGTTTTGGACAATGGGATCAGTTCCGAGATAAGCCCGGGAATTGCTATGGCATAATGCTACTATAATGTAAACCATCTGAAATCAAAATCATCAGCATTCGACCAATACAGATAGAGTTGTAAACTTAGGCCCCGCCCACTTGTGCAATGGCTCCTTTTCACAATGAACAAAATATATTTAGGAACAGGTCACTTAAACTCAATGCACTGCATATTTTTGGAGGTGCACAACGGACACAATTTGATTGTCGAGTGCTCCAGATAAGAAGGGGTAATAGGGATAATTAAGGGATGATTTTCCATATTTGCCCATAAAACATATGTTGTGACCCCTTGTTAGAACCGTCTCGCCGAGACGGTTCTAATGAGGAGTCACAACCTATGTTTTCATTCAGAAATAAGACAAATTATCTCTGAATTATCACCGTTACCCCTTCTTATCTGGAGCTTTGGATTTACAGTATTAAATTATTCATTATATATCCCTGAGCAGCATGTAGAGGGCACAGGTCCCACCAATTGCTGCTCAAGGGTAGCTGATGCTAGCTCTCTAAATCCTATGCAAAATATGTATAAATATATCCTTGGGCAGCATATTGAGGGCTGGATCCCATCCAATGCTGCCCAAGGGCAACTGCTGATAGCAGTAGTAACTAGTCAACAACTTTTTGGGAACTCGGAACCATGTATTTGAAAAAATTTTGGAATAAAAAACTTGAGCATGAAGCATTTATATGTACATGCATGCAATGCATAAAAGCAATAAGGCACTTTTAAAAGTGTTCCTAAATTTTTCAAAATACCTCCACAAGAAGTGTCACTGGTACTTGAAAGAAAGTCAAATGGCTCTCTAAGCGTGTCACTGTACTATAAAGTCACAATACCTCCCTAAGGAGTGGTTTCACTGGCACTTGAAACAAATAATAATAGCTCCATAAGAGGCGATGTCACTGGCACTTGAACAAATTCACTGTCTTCATTATATATTCTGGAAAGTCCAATTTATCACTGCACGAATTATCCTACTATAAAGGAATATAAAAGTCATCCATGGCATAGGTATGGGGCACTCACAAAATGAAGTGTCACAAGTATTCCTGATCACACCTTATATAATGTACAAGCCCCAAGTCCTTCACATGAAAGGAATTATTATGTATTCAAGTGTAGCATGTTAACACAGTGTAAACTTATAAAGGTCAAGTCCACATCTAACCTTTTGCCACAACCAGATCCACAAAAATGACATATAATAATCATGATAAAACAATAATACCATGCAATACAGATGAAAACCGAGCAATTCATGATACTGAAAAGTACCTATAATGGTTCCTTACTAAACTACACAGACCTACACCTACTATATACAAGGGCATGGGCGGGAGGGTGAAAAAAATTCAGAACGAGTGTCTTTACGCATCTATTGAAATTTTTCAACTGAAGCGCCCGTTCAGAATTCAAAGCGCTTGGCTTATCAGTAAAATTTCATTGGTCCTTGGGAAGGGAGATGTAAATTTGATTGGCCACTTTTAAATTTGCTAGTAGTAATTAGCTGAGCTTGGTGACGTGTGCAAACAAAGGGGCGTGTGCAAAATGTAAGGGGCTGATGCGTGCGCATGTCTATGTAATAGGCATTTATTACCAGGTAAACTATAAGCAGCAGCCAATGAGAGCTACGTTAGAGTGGTTGGGGTGACTAGACACTGACAGAGCCAAACAAGCCCAGTCATTCTCGCGAGACAAGGCGAGAGCAAAGGGAGATAATAATATAAACAAAATAAACCAGACTCATTCATAATTTAAAACAAGATTAATAATTAATCTCTCTATTAAATTATTCATTATATATCCCTGAGCAGCATGTAGAGGGCACAGGTCCCACCAATTGCTGCTCAAGGGTAGCTGATGCTAGCTCTCTAAATCCTATGCAAAATATGTATAAATATATCCTTGGGCAGCATATTGAGGGCTGGATCCCATCCAATGCTGCCCAAGGGCAACTGCTGATAGCAGTAGTAACTAGTCAACAACTTTTTGGGAACTCGGAACCATGTATTTGAAAAAAATTTGGAATAAAAAACTTGAGCATGAAGCATTTATATGTACATGCATGCAATGCATAAAAGCAATAAGGCACTTTTAAAAGTGTTCCTAAATTTTTCAAAATACCTCCAAAGTCCCCAAAAAGAGTAGAAAGTAGGAGAAGTATATATACATATTAAAGAGTGATAAATATACAGTCATTAGAGAGGAAGTCAGCCTACCTCACTATAACATTTGAGATACATACAATTATGAAGTCTTTGGGAAGTATGTGCTAGTATAATGGCCTAATGTGGTGGCCACTTGCTGTCTCAAACCAAAAGATGGTTGCAGATACCTTTCACAGGCATTACTACGCCAGTCCCCTTGAATTTTGATGAGATCGACAGGGAGCCCACACTGCAGTGCAAAGGAAGCCCCACCGCGCCTAAAGCTGTGACCAGAGTATTTCTCAGCGGGAAAACCTAGAGCCTTGAAGTGTGCCTGGAGCTTAGATGTGAACATCACCTGAGTGAGAGGAATGACCTTGGAATTCTCCTTGTATCGAAAGAGTGGAACTGGATTTGGGGGTGCAGGACAGTCAAGGAACATCCTCAAAAGGGCATTGCTCGGGCAAAAAGGTGAATTAAGCATTCTTGGCAAGGGTATCCGTAGAACACGCTCTTGGAACTGTAGGACCTTTGCCCAGCGGACAGTGAGGATTACCCCCTCTTTAGTAAATTGTGCATCAGCAGCACACAAATGGCGAGAGGCATCAAATGAAACCACAGATGAAATAAGCAGGTTAGACTTCCGAAAGAACGAATAGAATGCCACCAGGCAAGCAGCCCAAAAAGTCCGATCCAGGCTTTGAGTAAAGTTTAATGTAACAAAAACTTGTTTCAAAATTTCCAAAGTAATTGGGAGCTTTTGGCTGGTTGCATCCCCTTTAACCCTTTTGACACCCTTTAAAATGGAGGTGACATACCAGTTATTAGCCAATGGATTGTCAAATCCAGCCTCTACATGGAGTAAACGAACAATGTTCAGGTACTGACGCACAGATGTGAAGCACAAGCGACAAGAAAGATAAGCTATATAACGCCCTAAATTGTACTGAGACAGGGGAACCGGCTGAATCGAAGTTTTATTACAGAACTCAAAGAAAGCCATCTTATGGGCTAGGTAAGTTCTTGACGTGGATGCAGCAAATGTGTTGCTCCTATAAAAATTCACATCGTCATCAAGGCTGTGTATGAGAGACTGACTGTCATGAGTGTGTTGAGCAGGAACCCTTAGTTTACTGCCACCATCGCCAGGCCTTCCAGGTAGGGAATCTGTCAAGCAGAAAGTGAAGGGATGGTAACGACATGTGACAATGAAGTGGAGTGTATGCAGTAAATGGCAAAAGAACCTCCAAATAGCCTGGTAGATGCAATCTAGAGGCGCTATCAGCTGCCACGTTTCGGACCCCTGCGATGAACCGAGATGTTAAATGAAAGTTATGGTATGCAGACAGCCAAAAGAGAGCACGAAGACATTGCATTACTACTGGGTTACGTGAGGTACCTTTATTAAGGGATGCGACTGTAACGCTGTTATCAGAGTATATGATGATGTGCTTGTTTTGCCAGAGTTTAGCCCATCGCTGAGCTGCAACAACAACTGCCAAGACCTCCTTTTCATTGATGTGGAAGGATTCGGCAGCAGGGAAGTCTAAAGCCCAGTTGAAGTAAAACCAATCAGGGCCAAAGCAGCCTCCAGCCGCCTCATTGCAGGCGTCAGTATATACACATTCAATGGGTTGCTTATCAAGCACGACAGACCGACCGTTGAAGGTATTTAGGAAGCTAAGCCACCAAAGCAAGTCATTCCGAACCTCGCAGCTAATTATAGATCTATGTGATGCATGTTGCAGGGAGCTTATTTTGTTGAAAATACGACGAAGAAAGACTCGTCCGCCTTTAACAACACCAGCAGCCCAGGACAGCCGTCCAGCAAGTGACTGAAATTGTCTTTTTGTGGCTCGTTTCAGCAGCAAGAATGAACGTAATTCATCTTGAAAGGTTTTTAGCTTTTCCTCAGGCAGCCTGAGGGCCATTTCAATGGAGTCAAGTTCGATTCCTAGAAATGTTATTTTCCTTGTAGGGTCTACGACCTTACCCCAATGAATAGCGAAGCCCAGCCTCCTGAGAAGCTGTATTAAGTAGCTTAATGCTTGTGCACACTCATGTTTTGATTTTGAAATAATTAAGAAGTCGTCAAGATAGACTACTAGCAGGTTAAACCCCCTCCTTGCCATCATCCTCCGTACTGCCTGAGTCAGTCTGTGGAAAATTCCAGGACTAAGCTTGGCTCCAAAGGGCAGTTTAGTATCCTTTAGAAATACTGCCCCATTGCCAAAGTTCCATCGGAAGCCGGTCACCCGTTGGCTTTCCTTACTAATCTTAACAGACCTGTAGGCCGACTTCAGATCAACTTTGGCAAAATAACATCCCTGCGTCATCAGAGAAGCTGCGTCATCAACACGTGAAAACTTCTGATGCCAATCAGAAGAGCAGTAATCATTCACCGCCTTACCAGCTGGTCTTGAGCAGTCATGAATGAGCCTGACATCACCATCCGGTTTTGGAATGGCAGCCATGGGGCTGATAATGTCAGGCTTCTTGTCACATATAACATAATTGCCAGCTTCAATTTCTTTCCTGACCTGAGCTGATGCTTTCTCATATAAAGGGCTGCCAGTTTTGGCTGATGGATGATTACTGCACTGAACTGGTGTTATTTCCACTGCCTCATCAATAATGCTAAAGCCATTTTTGATACCACTGAGAAGAAAGCCCTTGTCCGGGTCATCCTCCAATTCAGACTCCCAGGCAAGAGGATTTAGGCAAGGCAAGGGATTAACCTGGAATGTTAGTTTTTTCCTGCAGTATGGTTCAGTGCAGAGTGGGCCTGACTGCAGCCAGGTAAGATACAACTATGCCTATATTTGCAGTCTGGTAGTGTGCAACCCTTTTGAGAGTTAAAATTACGACAGATTGGCATATCCGATTTACCCCTATTAGGTTTGCCATTTTGTTTTCCTTGGACAGAGGTTCTTTTTTGCTGGCTGCCCTGAGCTGCTGGCCTGTCCCTAGGTTGCAAATGAATGTTAGACAAGTGCTGCACATCTGTGCCCCACCTAAACTTCATAGAACATTGCAGTTTCCTATATTCTCTATCAAATAGCAAGACTGAGACGAGACTAAACCTCTGCACTAACTGATAAATTTTGGTAGAGTAAGACAGGTAATCCATCAAAGAAGAGCCAAGCAATTTTTGTTCACTAACAAGCCTATACAGAATTGCAAGGTTGGCCACTGACCATTGGCTAAGTGTCAAATTCTCCAATCGAGGTTTCCTAGCGCCCGATTTCATTACTATTTGCTGATCCCCTTGTCCCCCTAGCACAACTTCCTCTTCGACAGTGTTTTGTACAAAATCGCAAATGTCATAATGACTTGAAGCTGACTTACCCGCTGCCGACGACAGGTGGATCTGGGGGTCACTCCATGACATTTGGGGAATGGGGCTTGAAATCGCCTCTGCCGAATTGCCACTTGGTGCAGACGCTGATAACACTTGCTGCTGTTGTTGTACAAATCTGTCGAATAGATCTGTTGTTGTTGTTTGCTCGATCGCTGGGTTTTGGCGTGAGCCGGTAGCATTTCCGGTGCCAGGAATAAAAGTCGGGACCTCCGAAGACGTTGTAGCCGTAACTTCCGTTCGGCTCATGTCGGCTGTTTCCGTCGCTCGAATTGCTTCAGTAGTGGGGAGCCCAACCGATTGGTTGGCGGCTGTTCCGTCTTTTAGCGCCGACGCGACATGGACGATAAGCCGGCGTTGCCCTTTAGGAATTTTTGGACAGTCCAAATCATCAATCTCTACTAGCCTTAAAGCTTCGAGGCTAGTATATCCTCGTTTTAAAAGTTCATCTATGGCCGACTTTGAAATCTTATTTTGCAGGCAGAAATTTATAACAATATCCTCATCCGTCATTTCGGACACAGAGGCCTGTCCAGACTGCATGTCTTCACCACTGCCTTCTGCCATTTTAAGGTTTTTTGTTTGTTTTTCTTAAGTGTGGTAAGAGTTCAGGAACCGCGCGCGTGTATTAGTTTACGAGGTGAACCTCGTGCTTGCAAAAGTAACAGAACTCCTCCGAACAAAACGCAGAACAATCCAGAAACCGAAACAGTCTTGCTTCCTGGGCACAGTTGGCTTCCTGAATGTATTGGAAGAGTTTCTTTTCCTCGATATCCGACATGATATACCAATCAGGAATGAAGAATATTGCGCGCACTAATTTCTTAATGTCCGCCATTTTCCCACACTAACAAAAATGACGATTTATCATTTAAATGTTTATTTCCTTGTGGGTTGATTTTTGGAACTTCACATGAACGTATTTACATGTATCCTTTAAACTACTTGATAAGGATTTTTCCATATAAAAGACTATTAAGCTCCATCTTAATAACCAAACTGTACTTTGCTTGAAAAAAATTCAGAACGAGTGTCTTTACGCATCTATTGAAATTTTTCAACTGAAGCGCCCGTTCAGAATTCAAAGCGCTTGGCTTATCAGTAAAATTTCATTGGTCCTTGGGAAGGGAGATGTAAATTTGATTGGCCACTTTTAAATTTGCTAGTAGTAATTAGCTGAGCTTGGTGACGTGTGCAAACAAAGGGGCGTGTGCAAAATGTAAGGGGCTGATGCGTGCGCATTTCTATGTAATAGGCATTTATTACCAGGTAAACTATAAGCAGCAGCCAATGAGAGCTACGTTAGAGTGGTTGGGGTGACTAGACACTGACAGAGCCAAACAAGCCCAGTCATTCTCGCGAGACAAGGCGAGAGCAAAGGGAGATAATAATATAAACAAAATAAACCAGACTCATTCATAATTTAAAACAAGATTAATAATTAATCTCTCTAATAAAGGGAAAGTACAATATTTACCATGGTAGCCAAGGGTACAATTACAATAGCCAGTATTATGGTGACACCTAGCCCCATTCAGGCAGGAACATTGCTGGGTACAGTTGAGGCCCCACATCCCTGTTGGACATTCCTCGTCACAGTTGGTTCCTATATAACCTGTAACAGATGCAAAATAAAATGTACCTGCATTTCTCAGAGATCCAGAAATGATGATGTTAACGCACCTTGAGTCTAAAATACAGGAAAAAATTTCCAAAGAGGGTTGCAAATCTTATAAACAAAACAAGTATGATTTTTAAGTAAAGGTTATTATAGGACTGAATTTCATTTTTTGTGGATTTTATTGCTGTGTAAACGCCGGCAAATCACTCGCAAACTGAATAAAGCCCAAATGGCTTTATTGATAAAATTTATTTCTTATAATTCCAACTTGGTTATCTCTAGCTTAAAATACGTCCGCTATATTGGGTGAGTCTAAATACCACAGACCACCACAGACCACCAAAGACTACCACAGACCACCTCGGACCACCACATACCCTACCACAGACTACCATAGATAATAGCAGTGGCGGCTCCAGAGGGGGTTCGGGGGGTTCAAACGAACCCCCTCTTCAGCCTATATTATTTCATTTTCATGGGGAATTTCAGCAAAAATTGGTCCAACTGCGCAAATCGAACCCCCCTCAGCTAATTTGAACCCCCTATCCAAAATTCCTAGATCCGCCCCTGTAATAATGCAATTTTTCATACATCCTCTAAAATAACATTTTGAAGAACAAAATGTAACAAGCAAATTCGGTGAATTTATATCCCCCGCAGATGTGGCCCTAATTTGTTTATTATTATGTTTTTTTTTTTAAGTTTCATATAATTTTGTTCACTGGGCTGGAAGGACTATTACTCTGGCATAAGTGAGGCAAAAGCTGAAGCTGTTCTTAAACACTTGCCTAAGCATCACTGCACTATAATGATACATTTTTAATTCAGTTTCATGAAATTTTGTTCAGTCCAGTATCTAAGTTATGGCTAATTTGTGGATTTTAAATCAATGCAAGGGCATTAATTCATGCATTACTGATGCAATTATGATCAAACTTAATGTGCATTGCTATGTCAAGACAATACATAAATATTTTAAGTTTCATGAAATTCCATTCATTGGTTACTTAGTTATGACTCAATTTGTTGATTTTAAACCAAGTCAAGGGCAAGAACTCATTGATAACTGAAGGAATGTCTACAAAACCTAAGATGCACCAATGTGTTACAGTGATAAATATTTATTAAAAGTTTCATAGAATTCTATTCATTGATTACTTAGTTATGGCTAAATTTGTCAATTTTAATTGATTCAAGGGCAATAACTCATGCACTTCTGATGCAATTCTGATGAAACTTTATGAGCATTATCGCCTTATGGCGATACATATTAAGTTTAAGTTTCATGAAGTTTCAATTATTGGTTACTTAGTTATGGCTCATTTTATTGATTTTAAGTCAATTCAAGGGCAATAACTCATGCACTCCTGAAGCCAGTCATATGAAATTTGACATGCATCAGCGAGTTATAATGACATATATCTATTTTAAGTTTCATGAAATTCCGTCCAGTGGTTACTTAGTAATGGCTCATTTTATTGATTTTAAAACAATTCAAGGGCAATAATCCTGCATTACTGAAGCCAGTCTGATGAAACTTGAGGTGCATCAGCGAGTTATAGTAATATATATTTATTTTAAGTTTCATGAAATTCCGTTAAGTGGTTACTTAGTTATGGCTCCGGACGGACAGACGGATGGAAGGACGGACGGACGGACATGGAGAAACCTATATCCCTCTGCCTTCGGCGGGGGATAAAAAATATGCCAAATTAAAGCATCCAAAAACTTTTCTAAGGACAGGAAAAATCATGTTATTGTTAATCCTGACTACTTACTCATTATATATATATATATATGTACATAAAATATAGCATAAAATTTAAAAAAAAAAAGTGTCAAATTTTATACTTTTTTATTCTGTTCTTCACAATGTTATTTTTGAAGATATTTGATAATCTGTATTGAGATTTGTAGTACTCTATGGTGGTCTATGGTAGTCTGTGGTGGTCTGTGGTACATAATATATAACACCTAATTATAACAAAACATTTTCTAAAATTTTGTCAAATTTTGTATTTTTTTATATTCCACTCTTTAAAATGTTATTTTTGAGGGTGTATGATAATATTTATTGAGGTCTGTGGTGGTCTGTGGTAGTCTGTGGTGGTCTGTAGTGGTCTGTGGTGGTCTGTGGTATTTAGACTCACCCCTATATTGGGTACCTTATAAAACTGCTGCAAAGAAAATAGTTCCAATATTTTGTTTCAGGGAATTTACTGATGTATAAAAGCTGTTTTTCAATCTCTTTTGACCAATCAAATTGCACCATTAGCAGTATAAAACTGAGTTCGAATTTTAAACTTATATTCCTCTCTTTCTGATTACATTTACTTTTTAACCGTTATCCACAGTAAGATGCCACAATCACAATGCTAGTCACTCAAACTGTTGCACTCTGAACTCTGAACTTCTAACAGTGCCATTTCTGCAGATGTAGACTGAAAGCTTACCTGGGTAACATCTTGTACATTCTCCTGTGATAAAATGACAATCACCATGCGGACATTCACACACCTCCGAGCAGTTGCCACCATAGAATGGCATTTGACATTCCTCTTCACACCTGTCACCTTGGTAACCAGGCATACACTGGCACTTGCCAGTTAGAATATCACAACTGTAAGGCATTCAAATATAGAACTATAAGTAAAAATTTACCTTAGCCCTACCCATGAGCCTGGCCCAGAGGCCCATGTCCAATGCAATGCTACAGAGATATGAATGAAATACAGAATATATGACCCGCGACACGACAAAACCAACAAAGTGGTTGTGCGGCCAGTGCAGACTCAGATCAGCCTGGGCATCCGCCCAGTCTGATCAGAGTCTTTGCTGTCCCCATGGAGACCTTTAGCTACCCTTTAAGTGCTTAGCAAAGAGTCTGATCAGACTGGGTGGATGCTGATCAGAGTCTTTGCTGTCCCCATGGAGGTAGCTTAGACCTTTAGCTACCCTTTAAGCGCTTAGCAAAGAGTCTGATCAGACTGGGCGGATGCTCAAGCTGATTTGAGTCTGCGCTGGGCGCACAATCACATTGTTGGCTTTCTCGTGTCGCGGCTCATATATGCAATGCAGAAACAGAGGTATGAGCAATCACAAAATTTGATGTAAAACTTTGACATATTGAGAATGCAAAAGTCCCAAGTTATTGACCCCTGTCCCCACCCAGAGGCCTTACTCAGAGACTTGGACAGCTCATATCAAAGGTAATGTCACAGAGATGAACCAAATATGACAAGAATCTGATATGTGGTTACGGAGATATGAGCAATCAAAAAAGGTTTAATGCAAAACACTGACATAAAGCTGACAAACAGACAGACAGAGGGACAAACAAACAAATGGATGAACAGATGGAATGACAAAAACAAAATTGTTTGTCCACGTTATAAACATGTTCAAAATGATTTATTCTTTATATCAGAATCTATTAGGGATGAAAAATGAACAAAGCCAAAAAGTAGCATGTAAAATACAATGTTAATACAGAGGATCTTACACAAGTGATCTTTCGTAAGTAATTTATGAAACGAACCTATGGCGAGTTTCATAAATTTCATATTAGATGACCATAAATGTAGACTTACGCAGAATGTAGTGTCTCGCCTGTCAACGCAATGTCACAAAACGGAGCTAAACCTAAGAACTCGACATAAGTTTTTGCCGCAAATGCCTTCCATGACACCAGAAAAGTGAAACATATATTTGGCTTTTGCAAGTCACAGGGGCCACCAAAATACTAAAATAAAATGCTTGACTAGGGACACTGTGTACATGTCAATTTTGCACTTTTTCTACATGAACCATAAAGGACAATCAATATGATTTCATTGTAAATCAGTATTTGAATTTTCAGCCGTTTTCCTAAACTAAGTACAAGGTTTGCAATTCATTACATGAGCCGCAACACGACAAAACCAACAATGTGGTTGTGCGGCCAGCGCAGACTCAGATCAGCCTGGGCATCCGCCCAGTCTTATCACAGTTTTCGCTGTCATCATGAAGCTAGCTTAGACTCTCAGCTACCCATTAAGCACTTAGCGAAGAGTCTGATCAGACTAGGGGGATGTCCAGGCTCATCTGAGTCTTCGCTTGTCGCACAACCACATTGTTGGTTTTCTCGTGTCGCGGCTCACATGATTAAAAGGATCTTGGTGGTAGATGGAAATCTTTAACCATTGGGATGTTCCACACTACCAGCTCAAATGAGCAGCGACACTGCAAAACCAACAAAATGGCATATGCCCAATTTGATCAGAGTGTTCGCTGTGTGCTTAAATGGTAGCTAAGTGTCTAAGCTATCTCCATGCAGGCAGCGAAGACTCTGATTACAGTGGAGCAAATATGATTGCGTAAGTGGCCTAGAAAAGGGAGATAGTGGTCTACGGAGTGTAACATTTGTTTTTATATATCAAAATGATCGCCCTGGTCTGTAGTTTGAAAATTCACTGTTTGCCACCTTGGCAAACCTTGCATAACTCTGTAGTGGCTAGTTATTTACGTTACCCCATTAAATTTTGAATATCAAAAATATTTATTGAAGTCAATAGGAAGTATGCTTAAACATTATAAATGTATCAAATGTCCATATTTTTTGAAGGAATGATTAATTTACTATAACTTAAGCTACTTCGGAAACAATTTCGAACTTTTATGTTGTTATTTTCGTGACAATATATAATGTACCCCTTGAAAATTTAAAATACTAACTTAAATCGTTGCATTTTACGAAAACTCTGTTACAAAATAGCCCAAACAGTTGAATTTTTCTAATTGTCTAACTAGCAAGTTTCAATACGTTTCTAGTAAACCAAATTCGAGACCTCTAGATTTTTTACTTTGTCAACCGTGTACTGTAGAACGTGGTAACACCTATTCCCTAATGGAGGCTGAAAAGTCATTTTCACACAATTATTCGTACAAAAGAAGGCTAATAAGCTATTTAAAACTATTTTAAACTGACAAATAGGGTCTGTTGCAATAAGATCATATTAAACATGATATAAAGCAAGTGTATAAAATTATTTTGACCTTATAACACATATTTGAACCAAAGTAACATACTTAACAGATTGTTAATGTTTGCATAAAACATCTATCATTCCGGCCAGGAAAACACTGTTTTGAAATTCTGACTTTTAAACAGCCAAATTGTGATAACTATGTGTTCTAGTTATCGTTAAATGAAATTTTTGCATGGTGAAGTTGGCTACTCGGGCAGCAAAGAGATGAGTGTTATTTACATGACATGCGAAGTCGAGATTGTCCTACAATTAGAAATAAGCCTTCGTGAATTAACCTGTGCATGGAACACTATAATTTTTTCATTCCTATCCGAAACACATTAAAAACATCCACCTTAGCAAAATAACTGATCCTAACATACAGTTTTGTATTCAGAAAGGTAACGTTTGTAACCGTTATTTGAAAACAATCCATGAGATTAACTGTTGCTACAGCCAAATGTGCCTAAGCCTTATTAGTTTGAGTTGAAATATTTTCAAAGCAGCACGTTCGACTGGCTTAAACCCATCCCATGTACATTGTAATTCATCCGTGACATTTCCACGGCGTTGCATCCGTTTTGGTCTATTGATGTTATAGTTTGTGTTGTCTACTTACCAGTAGCCTTCAAAAATTGTTTTTTCTTGTCTGTTTATTGGCCGTCAGTCTGATGTATATAGAAACAAATAGAAAATGGGTGAAAATAGACAATGTGTGTTCCAGGGTATGTTTGATTACGGCTAGCTTTGTGGTCAGGTGCATGGAATGAGCTGGATGTTTATTTGGCCACCCGTTAGTTTCCTTTGAGCACATGTCTTATTACTTTATGTTACTATTTTCAGTTTGGTGTTGTGGGAGAATCCTGGCACTAGTTGAATCATTTCCTAATCGGAGACCTTTTATATTGTTTATCTGTTTTGACCGTTTTTTCTAAAAACAATATATCTAACCGTAGTTCAACTTTGGCCCTATAGCAAATATTTTAACTAAAGTAACGTACATAACAGGTTAAAAAGTAAGAGTTAATTTACTCCAGTGTAAATTGTGGCTACCGTGAAACACTTCGTTGTACTTCATTTAAATGGAAATTAAGTATTATCTGGTCATTTGGGATCATCTGGACTCGTTCTGAGTCGATTTGAAAAAAAAGGAATTTAGCTGAAGCTGGTGCTAGGGTGAATTGGAAGTGTTGCAACATTACATTCCTGGGCGTAAACTTAGTAAAACCGAGGTTGTTGTTTTGTTTGTTTTGTTTATTTATTTATTGTTTTGTTTGTGATCCATTCCTTGTTTCCAGGATATCTTTCTTTCTTAATTAAAATAATCAGTCCAAGAGTTTAAGTTGCTTGGATACACTATCACATGAAATAATTTAGCAAATTTTACTTTAGCCCTTCTTCTTAATGGGAGTAAACTCTATAAGGAAAGAATTGTCTACTGTAGGAGAAAAGTACATGTATTTCCTTTAAGAGTAGACACTTTTTTGAAGGTTACATTATCCACAGAACTAAATAGGAAGCATCTACGAAAGCATGACAAATTGAGGTGTGTCCATTTAAAATTATACAGTATTATTTCCAAAATTTTCCAGAAGATCATGTGGAAGTAAGGAACACACACGAGAAAGAACAAAGCAGACTCGGTTGATGGATTCCTTTCAAGATCTTGCACGGATAATCTGATTATGACATATTGTTATTACCTTAAAATCATTTGAAAAAATGACCTTTTAATTGAGGCAATGATGATCCACTGACTCCTTGTTTTGGTATTTAAAAGGTAACGTATACAACATTCAAATGTAAATAATTTGTCAGATAAGAATTATGATTCTCTATGATATTATTTGTTTGATGAGATGCAGTAAGACGAAGCATTAAAAGTTCCCCAGTTCTTGGGACGGACCCTTTTACTGTGAACAAGTTTCATATTAATGCTCGGGTGACCGGGTGCAGAAAATAACCGCCTTTAAGTAAAACATCTAAAACAGGCATAATAGTAATACAAACTATGAATTATACAGAAAAAAATTGTGGGTAATTATGTTTCTGCCTTAGCCCTTTCTTTGATCCTATAATTATTTAATACAACTGTATCAAATATACAAATCCCTTCAGAGATGTATGGCGATACTGCTGTTTAGTTAACATTTGGCACCTCAATATTCGCTTTCAACATATGCATTATACTTGAGGGCGGTTACCTTCTGCACCTTGTTACTCTACCATTAGTATGAAAACTTCTTAACAATAAAAGGGTAATTTGACAACTTGTTTGCTGTTGAATGCTGTATACGTTACCTTTTTGACCACCTAACTAAAGAGTCGAAGTTAGTGAATTATCTCTGACTCAAATTAAATGTCATTTTGATGATGATTTCATAGTAATAAAGTTACCCCCATTAGACATTGAGGCCAAGATAGTCATAGTTATTTCATTTCACATAATATCCATTCACCTTAAAGTCTGGTGGAATGATAAAAGCTTAGCAAAATTATGAAGTAAGGTTCTCTGGCAGCAAGGAATGCGTCAGAAAAACAAAATTAGCAACCTTTGTTAAGCTGAGTGTGTGTCCAGCAATGCCAATGCCCACTTCCCCACCCCCCTGGCACCAGCTTCTGCTATTTCTTTTTTAAACTGACTCAGAATGAGCCTAGATTATCCCAAACATAATTTTCAATAAGATGAGGTACGATGAAACTTTTCATGGCAAGCACACGAAACTTTACACTTGCTGCAGTAGAATAAAATAACTCATACTTTTTAACCTGTTATATACGTTACTTTGATGAAAATGTATGCTTTTATGCCAAAAAAACTTAAACGTTGGTTTTATATATAATTGCTTTTAATAGGAAAAGGTTAACGCAGAGACAGTAGTGTAAAGGGCAGCAATCAGGAATTGATTCTTTCTGTGAAGGACTCCACTCGCGATACCAAATTGAAAATAGCAGCATAAAGTTATAAGACAAGTAGTTAAACGATACAAGCCAAATAAACATCCAGCCATTCCATAAAATTATCACAAAGCTAGCCTTAAATTAATATTATTAGTCACACAAATGCCTATTTTCACCCATTTCTGTCCTTTTCTACATGTAGCTATATATGGCAGAATGATGGCAAATATGCCGATGAAATAAACTGATTTTTGAAGATTACAGATAAGAGGACAACACAAACGATAACATCGGTACACCAAACTGATGTTCCGCCTTGGAGCTGTCAATAATGAGTTACATTGGGTAGCATTAAACTGGTCTAATGTGCCTTTAAATTTTTTTATTTCAGCTTAAAATAATAAAGCTTACACATATTTGGCTGTAGTAATATTTAATCTCAGGGGCTGTTTGGAAATAAAGGTTATTAACGTTACCTTCCTGAGTACAAAGCCGTAGGCTATGATTAGCTGGTTTGACACTTTTGGTTTTGTTCAACTGTCATTTGGATATTAATAAAAAATATATATATCAATATATTCCATGTACTCCCTTGTGGTTATGACTCGAGACCTGTTAGAGCCTTAAAAAGCCATAAAGATCAAAATAGGGAGAGTTGATCTGATGACAGAACTTATGGTTCAGCAGTTATGGAAGGGATCAGGTGGGCAATATATCCCAGCGGGCACATGGCGTCGGAGGGGCGTCATACTGACGTCGATGCGATGTCATCGCATCGACGTCGGTGTTACGTGGTTTTTGACGTAGTGTGCCTGCTGGGAAGAATGCTAGCTCAGACTCTGCCCATAAAAGATTATATGTTATGCAGGGCTGTGGAAATATCATGTCTTCCTATTTTAGGCCGAAAGAAAGAAAATAACTTGTTTCCGGTTACGTCTCAAAACCTTTTCAGGTGGTAGGTAGGCACACGTTTTTAATAGAGAGACTTTTTTGTATGCAAAATGTATTCAGACCCTTTAAAATAGTCTAAAAATGCATCTTAGGGTTCCAAAGGGCCATAAGAAAGTCTGAGTAAGCCCCAAAAACATAGGGTCAGTTGGGTAACCAGAAACAAGAGACTTTTTCTCTTTGTCCCAACACTCTTTTTTTATTTATTATTTTTTTTTTTGTATGCATATACCTGTTTAGTATAAAAATGAAATATACTGTTTCTGGCTGTCAGACGCAAAGAGAGTAAATTGATATATTAACCCTTTGCCTATTGGAAATATTTTAAAGAAGCTTAACTGGTAAAAATGGGTAAACCGTTACAAATTAGGTACAAAAAACGTACTTCTGAATTAATTGTTGTAGAATTGCTGCCCTTAGCTAGCTTTGAAGTATAAATCGTACAAATATGTGCACAGGTTTTATGATTAATTACTACTTTGAGATCAGTAAATTAAATGGCACATGCATTTACAACAAGAGCTGTCGCCTGACAGCATAGCTCGCCTGAATAGGTGCTTGCCCATCACACAGTCGCTATGGTGGTGTGGACTGCTATGTATAAAACTTCAGGCAAGCATGTCCATAATGACAACACATTTATACACAAAAGCTATCTCAGAAATGTCTTAAAATAAAAAAAAATCCACATTAAATTTCAAAGTCCATGAGCTTTAGGTCAAAGAACTAAGGGGTAGGGGGGAGGAGGGTAGGGCTAGGATGTATCAAAGCCTTTAACCGTTATAGTATTAGTATCAACTGAGTCCATTGTGGCACTGTGAAATTATGTCTTCATTAATATAAAACTAATCAAAATCTTAAAGACAAAACTCAAAGTCCATGACCTTGACATCAAGGTCATCCAGTCGGGTAAGTACATAGTGTTTTGTAAAAACTCAAAAAAGTGTCTATCATCAGTTCAAACTAAATCTCTGCCAAGCATTATGAATCAGTACGCAATTAGAAAACTTTAATAAAGACCAAATTTCCTAAGTCCCTGACCTTGACATCAAGGTCACTGAGCAGGGCTGGGGTAGTACTCTGTAAAACTTTGGACTAATATCTAACTACAGTGCAAATATAAAAAGAATTCATCTATGGTTTCAGGAGATATGTGTCATTAAAAAACTTTAACCAAAACATCCAATCAAAAAATACTCCCAATTTTCTAAGTCCATGACCTTGACATCAAGGTCACTGAGGGGGGTGGGGGTAGTACCTTGGAAAACTTTAGACCAATATCTAACTACAGTGCAAGTATCAAAGGAATCCATCCATGGGTTAAGGAGATACTGGGCTTTAGAAAACTTTAACCAAAACATCCAGTCCCAAAAAACTCCCAATTTTCTAAGTCCATGACCTTGACATCAAGGTCAAGGAGTGGGGTGGGGGTGGTACCATGTTAAACTTTGGACCAATATCTAACTACAGTGCAAGTATCAAAAGAATCCATCCACGGGTTAGGGAGATATAGGTCTTTAAAAAACTTTAACCATAACATCCAATCCGGACGCCGACGCTGACGCGGACGCTGACGCTGACGCGGACGCGGACGCTGACGCGGACGCGGACGCCGACGCCGTGGTGACAACAATAGCTCTTCCTGAACTTTCGTTCAGGCGAGCTAAAAATGCATCAAGAGCTTCAGTCACTGGAACTACCTGAATAAGGCGGTTTCAGGAAAGCGTCACAATAAATGGTAACACTAAGGATATACATGGGTAGTAATGGTACAAGTTAGTTTATATTAGACCTCGAGTGTAAATAAGAGACCTCAAATTAAGTTTGAGTTGTGCACAAATGACAAGATGGAAAATTAAAGTAGCAAGTAGCAAATCTAACACCCCAGAATCCCATTTGCCACCTCTTGATAAAGTGGATAGTAGTGAGTTGCAGCCTGGGAACTCTGTTATAAAATCAATCTCTGAAAAGTAAAAGCAGACTAATACTTGAAAATTGCCTCTGTTTGCAGGACCACACACAGCTCCATAATTATGGTCAATGCTTTTGACCATGTGAAGTTTGTCTGGTCTTAACCTTAAGACTAACTGTAAGGTTGGCAAGGGTATTATTATGGTTGCCAATTTATGCAATTAGGTGTGTTAGTTTTGCTACCAACCTGTACATGTAGCAACATACTACCGTAGTGTGCGCATGTGTTGGGACGCCTAAAATAATGAATTTTCCATTTGGGACAAATGGAAAGTTTGTTATTTTGGGTGTCCCAATACTTGGGCGCATTGGGGTATCCAAAAAATAAATTTTGATATGGATAGATAATTATTCTATATTAAAGGAGGAGTATAAGAGTAACATAGGGAAGTTGTCTTTTAGGGAGGTCCTGTGCAAATATGAAACATTGCCTCCATAATGAGGGAATGGTGTTGGGAGTATTTAGTTTTTCAATATTTGCAAATCTACATACAAAAATATGGACGTGTGTGGACACTGGACAGCTGGGCATATGTTTAGGAACCATAAAGACTATGAAAATGCTTAAAATAAATAAGTATGTGGGTGTAAATATGTAAATATAATATAAGTTATTATATAACGCTTCTATTTTCCGTTTATTTGTATCTAAATATTAAACCTAAAATAGATAAATAGATAAAAATAAACATAATAAACATATCAGATTTTTCTTAAGACAGTATTTAGTAAGTTTTTTAGTAAATGTCCGTCCTATATTACCGCCTTAATTTGAGCATCAAGGTAAGGCTGGAAGTCAGGATTGTGTGAGCAACTTGGAATTTGATATGGAATATGTCAGATAGTGAGGGATTGGTTTGGTAGATTATAACTCCGTATGTGTAGAGATAGTAAGCAGGGTTTTTCCCTCGATCTTGTATTTAAGGAGTGTTTGGACTCACAGACCAATTCTTAAAGGTCCATTGCTAAAAGTAAAGAGTCCTAGGCTCTTGAACAAGACATAAAATGTCGATATTAAAGCTTAGACCTTTATAAATACTATACCAGTCAAAACAAGTTCCGCCGCATTAACTTTAGCATCTTTTTCTGAAAAGGTACCGTAACAAATGAGTTTAAAGAGTCATTGCAGTAATGATAGGACATTTTTATATTGCTAGACAGACAGGTTTTAAAATTTTAATGTAAACAGAAAGTTTGCGCAACTTTCAGTTTTAGTGGGGGGTATTTCAAATTTCCCGAGATTTCTCATGAAAACAAATCGCCTTTTCTTTTAGTTTTACTCTCATTTTCTGATCTGTATTTCTTAGACACATTCATTGGATTCTAGATGCTTGATATACAAAAGAACAAAGGAATTCAAAACGGTTTTCACGATAATTTCTTACTTCTAAATTTCAACGTTTAGAAGAAAAGCCAAACTTTCAAAAGTCGCACTGGCATTGTAATAAACATTTCAAAACTGCATGCTTGATACAATTTTGCAATAAACCGATGCATTCTCATTTAAAGATGTTGCAAAGAAACGTATTCACATGTCTAGAAAAGCAGAACTAAAATTTGTGACTGATAAGCCAATAATCTGAAAATCAAATTTCCTATAGTTTTGATTCAAAGGGAGGTAATTTACAGTCTCACACACTTTAAGATGCAATGTTCGCCACTTGAACGTTTGTTCAGATTTGATTTACATGTTTCTAGAATCTAGGGTTTATCGAGAATTTAACGAGACAAACATAACGGTACTGCGCATGCGCAGTGAGCGCTTAATCGCATTTCTATGGTTTACTAGTTATGCGAGGTAACTCTGTACATGCAAGCAGGAAACTGAGACGTTCAAAAGTTTTCCGTAGACAAATGTTGTGGCAACTTATTAAAAGCAAAATAATTTGAAGGTGTTATATTAAATCGTCAATATCACGATTAGAAATTGCGGCGGAATTTGTTTTGACGAGTATATATTCTGAAAATAGTAACGGTTGTACTAAGAATATATTATTAATCACCTTGAATTGGACTTTTGAGAGCCACTATGTATCTTTGATTTCCTAGGAGCCTCAGACATTCTCTTGGACGCTGGAAACCCTATTTTTGTGTCAAGTTAGGAGGTATTGGCATTGATAAATTAAATTATGGAGAATTTACCTCCAAAGCTTTAAAATGGTTGTCATCAACACTGCTAGCAGATTCTTTTTAGAATCCCTGTTGGCTTCTTTTGATGACCAGGCTGTCCGAGGTGAGATCTGCTCTTACCAGAATAAATTTGCCCTTAGAGGAGCAAATTCTTTCATTTGGAAATAGACCCTGCCGAGAAGGAAGGCAAAATATAGTAGAGTTGCGTTCATTAATTGTGCACATACTCTCTCTAATGTTGATTATTAGAGGTTTACTAGTGGAGGCCTTTTTGCTGCACATTTGGGATTTGCTCTAGGTAGGTCCAAAGGAAGGGTTACAGATGATATTTTTAGCAAAACTTATCATCGCCTTATGGAGTGATTTTGATATTACTTAACACAAATGTTTGGAATATTTAAGACATGTGCCAGTTCCAGTGTTGTAGGTCCAGGGTCAATGTCACAGTTGCCCCCCTTTTATTTCTTTTTAAGGAAAACTGGGTCATCCTTATTGGGAAATTATTTAAGGATCTAGTTTATATCTATTTGTTTTTGGATAATTTTGCATTTCAGGATGCAAAGGTCTAGGTCTGCATGCATTGTCACAAAGAAAACAAGAGGGCCATGAGGCCCTGAACTGCTCACCTGAGCCATTGGCAAACAGGCTTTTTCTTATGTCTGAAATGGTCAAAATATGAGTCTTGGGTCAAAAGTCAAAGACTGACCATGACCTCTTGTACTCATAAGTCTTCATGTACTCATCAAGACAACCATATATACCATTTTCTAGGCCTAAATCTTCAAAAACTTTCCATGAAATCTTATGTTCTAGCATTTTCCCATATTTGACCTTGCCGTAAAATGGTCACGGTCAACCCAATGTCATCATTTTGAACACTCTTGATAGGACTGGAGTACCCAATGCTCACCAATCAACCCCTGGAGGCTCTATATGTAATGTGATTACAATTGGCCCTTTGGCTTTTGAGGAAATGTTTGAAAATGTCAAAATATGAGAGATCTGGGTCAAAGGTCAAAGAATGACCTTTACCTCTTGTACTCATAATTCTTCATGACCTCATTAAGATGACTGTATATACCAATATTGAGGCCAAATACTTCCCATGAAATCTTATGTTCCAGCATTTTCCCATATTTGACCTTGCTGTAAAAAAGGTCAAGGTCAACCAAAGGTCATAATTTGAACAATCTTGATAGTACTGGAATACCCAATGCTACATACCAAGTTTCAAGGCCATTGGTCAATTGGTTCTGGTGAAAAAGATTTTTAAAGGTTTATACCATATAAGGTTATGGCGGCCATGTAGGTCATGTGACCCAGACCATTTGAAGAAATTTTCATTTCCTCAACCCCTGAAGGCTCTGTATGATGTTTGTTACAATTGGCTCATTGGTTTTTAAGAAGAAGTTTGAAATTGTCAAACTATGAGAATTCAGGGTCAAAGGTCAAAGAATGACCTTGACCTCTTGTACTCATGAATCTTGATGTATTTACCGATTTTACGCCTAAATCTTCAAACCTTTCCATGAAATCTTATGTTCTAGCATTTTCCCATATTTGACCTTGCTATAAAATGGTCAAGGTCAACCCAATGTCATCATTTTGAACATTATTGATAGAACTGGAGTACCCAATGCTACATACTAAGTTTCAAGGCCTTCGGTCAATTGGTTCTGGAGAAAAAGATTTTTAAAGGTTTTTACAATATATGAGTGTGGCAGCCATGTTGGTCATGTGACCTAAACCGTTTGAACAAATTTTCATTCCCTAAACCCCTGGAACCTCTATACGAAATTTGGTTACGATTGGCCCAGTGTTTTTTTTATAAGATTGTTTGAAATTGTCAAAATATGAGAGTTCTGGGTCAAAGGTCAAAGAATGACCTTGACCTCTTGTACTCACAAATCTTCATGTCCTCATTATGATGATTGTATAAACCAATTTTTAGGCCTTAATCTTCAAATCTTTCCATGAAATCTTATGTTCTAGCATTTTCCCATATTTGACCTTGCTGTAAAAAAGGTCAAGGTCAACGCAAGGTCATAATTTGAACAATCTTGATAGTACTTGTGTACCTAATGCTACATACCAAGTTTCAAGGCCATCCATCAATTGGTTCTGGAGAAGAAGATTTTTAAAGGTTTTTACCATATATGGGCATGGCGGCCATGTTGGTCATGTGACCTGGACCGTATGAATTTTTTTTCGTTCCCTCAACCCCTGGAGGCTCTATATGAAATTTGGTTTCAATTGACCAAGTGGCTGTTAAGCAGATTGTTTGACATTGTCAAAATAAGAGAGTTCTGGGTCAAAGGTCAAAGAATGACCTTGACCTCTTGTACTCATAAATCTTCATGTAATCATTAAGATGACTGTAGATACTGATTTTTAGCCCAAAATCTTCAACAGTTTCCAAGATATCTCATGTTGTAGCATTTTGCCATATAAAAGCACATGGAAGAAAATTTGACCTTGCCGTAAAAAAAGTCAAGGTCAACCCAAGGTCATAATTTGAACAATCTTGGTAGTACTCGCATACCCAATGCCACATACCAAGTTTCAAGGCCATTGGCCTTTTGGTTCTGAAGAAGAAGATTTTTTTAGGTTTTTACCATATATGGGCGTGGCGGCCATGTTGGTCATGTGACCAGGACCGTTTGAACAACTTTTCTTTCCCCCTTCCTCTGGAGGCCACATATGAAATTTGGTTACAATTGGCCCAGCGGTTTCAGAGGAGAAGTCGTTTGAAATTGTGGACGGACGACGGACGACGGACGGACGACGACGGACGACGGAGCCTTACCATCCTATAAGCTCCCCCGGAGCCTCTGGCTCAGGTGAGCTAAAAACTGTCATTGTTCTAGTAACCCTATTTATGGACCAGGCTCAGTGAGAGGGCAGTATGTAATACCTTGTTATCCCCTCGCACCATGAGGTGGTGAGGGGATATAGGTTTTTTTCCCGTACGTAAGTAGTACGTACTTACGTAAGTACGTACGTACGTGCGTACGTATGTTCACCTTTTGTCATCGCTCTATCACCTATATTTCTCAATGGGTTTTAAAATAACTTCACACAAGTGTAGGGCATGACAATATCTCGGGCAGGTTCGGCTTTCGGGGTGCTGCGCCCGGGGTCAGGGTCACTGTGGCTATTTTTGGAAAAACTTTGTCGGCGCTCTAGTGCCTACATTTCTCAATGGATTTTAAAATAACTTCACACAAATGTGGGGCATGGCGGTGTCTCGAGCGGGTTCGGCTTTCGGGGTGCTGTGCCCGGGGTCAAGGTCACTGTAGCTATTTTTAGAAATACTTCGTCAGCGCTCTAGCGCCTACATTTCTCTATGGATTTTAAAATAATTTCACAAAAATGTAGGGCATGACAATATCTCGAGCAAGTTCAACTGTCAGGGTGCTGCGCCCAAGGTCAAGGTCACTGTGGCTATTTTTAGAAAAATGTTGTCAGCGCTCTAGCGCATACATTTCTCAATGGATTTCAGAATAGCTTCACACAAATGTAGGGCATGACAATATCTCGAGCAAGTTCGACTTTCAGGGTGCAGCGCCCAAGGTCAAGGTCACTGTGGCTATTTTTAGAAAAACTTCGTCAGCACTCTAGCGCCTACATTTTTCATTGGATTTTGAAATAACTTCACACAAATGTAGGGCATGACAATATCTCGAGCAAGTTCCACTTTCAGGGTGCTGTGCCCAAGGTCAAGGTCACTGTGGCTATTTTTAGAAAAAGGTTGTCATTGCTCTAGCGCCTACATTTCTCAATGGATTTTAAAATAACTTCACACAAATGTAGGGCATGACAATATCTCGAGCAAGTTTGACTTTCAGGGTGCTGCACCCAGGGTCAAGGTCACTGTGGCTATTTTAGAAAAATGTTGTTAGTGCTCTAGCGCATACATTTCTCAATGGATTTTAAAATAACTTCACACTAATGTAGGGCACGACAATATTTCGAGCAAGTTCGACTTTCAGGGTGCTGTGCCCAAAGTCAAGGTCACTGTGGCTATTTTTAGAAAAACTTTGTCATCGCTCTAGTGCCTACATTTCTAGATGGATTTTGAAATAACTTCACACAAATGGCTTCACACAAATGTAGGGCATGACAATATCTCAAGCAAGTTCTACATTTAGGGAGCTGCGCCCAAGGTCAAGGTCACTGTGGCTGTTAGTAGAAAAACTTTGTCAGCGCTCTAGCACCTACATTTCTTCATGGATTTTGAAATAACTTCATACAAATGTAGGGCATGACAATATCTCGAGCGAGTTTAACTTTCAGGGTGCTGCGCCCAAGGTCACTGTGGCTATTTTTAGAAAAACTTTGTCAGCGCTCTAGGGCCTACATTTCTCAATGGATTTTGAAATAACTTCACACAAATGTAGGGCATGACAATATCTTGAGCAAGTTTGACTTTCAGGGTGCTGGGCCCAGGGTCAAGGTCACTGTGGCTATTTTTAGAAAAAAAAATTCAGCGCTCTAGCCCCTACATTTTTTCAATAGATTTTGAAATAACTTCACACAAATGTAGGGCATGACGGTGTCTCGGGCGGGTTTGACTTTCAGGGTGCTGTGTTCAAGGTCAAGGTCACTGTGGCTATTTTTAGAAATACTTTGTTATTGCTCTAGCGCCTACATTTCTTCATGGATTTTAAAATAACTCCACACAAATGTAGGGTATGACAATATCTCGAGCAACTAGTCTTGTGCGAGGGGATTTGTATCGCCTGCGATGCCTTGTTGTTCTTATATTCTGGCTTCCAAAAAGGTAGTTATGGGATACATGGAAAAATTAATATTCTTTATAGGTTACCTAGGTGTCCATGGACCTAGTAGGAAAGTATAGGAATGCCATATGAAAGGGAAAAGGCAGGCATTATGCTGCTATTTATTTACTGTGTAAATAAATGGGTGCATTGTGACTGCCCGGAAAAGGAAACACAAGTTCTTTTTAGCTGTTCTATTTATTTTTGTTCTACTTATGACACATATAAGACTGACACACCCACAACTGTTTTTCAAGATAAATATTCTAGTAGTATACAGTCATTTAAACTACGAAAGCTTTCTTCACAGATAACGTTTACATTAATAACAATACCTGACTTATGCAAAAATGGAAAAACATAATTTAATCAAAATTTCAAGTTCAAATGTTAGAGGTTTACATGATGCGCAAAAGAGAAAGGATGTTTTTGGTTACTTAAGAAATAAAGAATTTCAGATTTGTTGCCTGCAAGATACCCACTTTACTGAAAGTCTAGAACCTTATATTCGCGCGGAGTGGGGTGGGGAAGCCGTATTTAGTTCCTTTTCCTCTAGTCAAAGGGGTGTTTGTATCTTATTCAGTAATGACTTTGAATATAAAGTATTAAAAGTTAAAAATGATGTACAAGGTAATTATATTGCACTAGAATTAGAAATTGAGGGCAAAAGACTTACATTAATCAATATATATGGACCAAACGAAGATTCTCCTGACTTTTATATTAAAATTGCAGAGATAATGGAAGAATTTGCAACTGACACTTGCATTATATGTGGAGATTTTAATTTAGTACAAGACCAAAACTTGGATACTTATAATTATTTACATATCAATAATCCTAGAGCAAAAGAATGTGTTTTGAATTTAAAGGAAGAGTTAAATTTAGTGGATCCATTTAGGGAAATTTTTGAAACAGATAGGAGATACACTTGGCGTAAACCAACCCCGCTCAAGCAAGCACGACTTGATTTCTTTTTAGTATCCGAAGCATTCATGACGAGTGTTGAAAACATTGATATCTTGCCAAGCTATAGGTCAGATCATTCCACAGTGGTTTTATCCTTCAAAGTTAAAGACAGGACTTCTCTGCCGGGGGGGTCTGGTTCCCATCTCACAACATAATTACCTGTACAGGTAAAGGTGTGAAATTTTACTCAACCAATCAGTGGACCAGAATTACCAGTTATGCTCATTTTATTGGCTGACTGGAGGTGTTGACACTATGTGATCAAGAGATAGAATGACACTGTTGAAGTTAATTCTCCTTATATAGTACCACCCCTGTCTTTAATGATTTTAAAAAAGGAAAAGGATTATGGAAATTTAACAATAGCCTATTGAAAGATATCGAATATGCCAAATTAATTAAAGATTGTATTCAACAAACAAAAGAACAATATATGGTCCCCGTTTATGAGCTAGAATATTTAAGAAATAATGAAAATTGCCCTATACAATTAAAAATATCAGATCAGTTGTTTTTAGAAACTTTGTTGATTACAATACGTGGTAAAACTATATCATATTCAGCTTATAAAAAGAAACAAAACAACTTAAGGGAAGAAAACCTATTGAGAGAAATTAAAATATTAGAGGAAAAAGAAGTTTTAGATTTAGAAAAAATAGAAGAATATAAAAATGAATTAGAAAAATTAAGGAAAGAGAAATTAAATGGTATAATGGTAAGATCACGAGTAAGATGGGCCAAAGAAGGAGAAAAACCTACTAAATACTTTTGTAGTCTTGAGTCTAGAAACTATGTTAATAAAACTATTCCGAGTGTTTACAAAGAAAATGGTACCGTCATTAATAAGCAGAATGAGATTTTGCAGGAAGTTAAAAATTTTTACTCTAATTTATTTTCGTATCAAGATGAAGAACAAGATCTGAATATAGAAGATATTTTAAATAATTTAAATAATCATCCAAAATTGTCAGCAGAAGAAAAAATAAGTTTAGAAGGAGACATATCGGAAGAAGAAATAGCTTTTATATTAAGTAAAATGAAAAATAATAAAAGTCCAGGTACAGATGGTTTCTCTGCAGAATTTTTCAAATTCTTTTTCAAAGATTTAAAAATGTTCATTAAAAATTCAATAAATGAGGGCTACAAAATGGGCAATTTATCAGTTACTCAAAGAGAAGGGCTAATAACATGCTTACCAAAGGGGGATAAACCAAGGCAATTTCTGAAAAATTGGAGACCAATAACCCTTTTAAATGTAGTCTATAAAATTGCATCGGGATGTATAGCAGAGAGAATTAAGTCTACACTTTCAAAATTAATTTCCAATGATCAGACAGGTTTTATAAGTGGTCGTTATATTGGAGAGAACACCAGATTAATATATGATTTAATGCACTATACAGAAGAGGAAAATATACCTGGGTTGTTACTTATTATTGATTTCGAAAAAGCATTTGACTCTATATCTTGGCATTTTATATTTCAAGTTTTAAAACATTTCAATTTTGGTGAATCATTGATAAGGTGGATATCTGTTTTTTACCAAAATATCTCCTCTGCAGTCATACAAAGTGGGTTTCTTTCAGATTTCTTCCCAGTTGAAAGAGGTTGTAGACAAGGTGATCCCCTGTCTCCATATATATTTATATTATGTGCAGAGGTACTTTCTTTAATGATTAAAAGTAATAAAGATATCAAAGGTATCAACATAGATGGGGTGGAATACAATTTGACACAATTTGCAGATGATACAACTATATTTTTAGACAGTACAGAAAAATCACTTGAAACAACAATGGATACCCTTTCTCATTTTGCGCATCTATCAGGCCTAAAAATTAATACATCCAAAACTAAAGCGGTATGGATAGGTGCAAGAAAATTTAGTGGTGAAACCTTTAACCATAGATACAAATTTGATTGGCAGCAGAATAACTTTACTATATTAGGAATAATTTTTTCTTGTAACCTTGGGGATATGTTAGATCTAAATTTCAAAGAAAAAATAATACAAATAGAGAAAGAACTTAAACAGTGGTCGAAGAGAATTTTAACACCCTTTGGAAGAATCACAATTTTAAAATCTTTAATCATTTCTAAGTTGAACCATCTTTTTATTGCATTACCAACCCCCTCAGATGAAACCATAATTAAGCTCCAAAGATGTTTCTTCCAATTTATTTGGCAGTCTGGAACAGATAGAGTAAAAAGAGATGTTTTAATGCAAAGTTATGAAAATGGAGGACTGAAGATGATAAATATAAAGAATTATATTACAGCATTGAAAAATACTTGGATAAGAAGGTTAATAAAGTGTGACCATAAATACAAGTATATTTTTGAAACTGTATATTCCAAGATAAGTAATTTGATAAATAGAGGAACAGAATTTGTAAACGCAATAAAGTCCAACAAAACAAATAAGTTTTGGAATGATGTTTTAGATTCATGGGTAAATTTGCAATATAAGATGAACCCATCATTTAATTCAGATATATTGGGTATAAATATATGGAATAATAAAAATATAAGGATAGATAATAAACCTGTATTTTACCAAAGATGGTACAATAAAAAAATTTATTTCATCAAAGATTTGCTAAATGCAGATGGCACATTTTTGAATTTGAATGATTTTATAGAAAAGTATGATTTAAATGTAAATTTTCTGGAATATTTGGGTGTAAGATCTGCAGTTGAAAGTTATTTAAGAGGTAAAAATTTTGAAATTTTAAATTTTATAGAAACCAATTGTTTTCTACCTTTTAGTATAAGACAGATAATGAGAAGTGCAAAAGGTAGCAAAGATATGTACAAAATATTAAATGAAAAAATTACTATTCCAAAAAGTCAGCAGAAATGGGAAAGAGAATTTCAGGGTATTGAATTAAACTGGAAAGTAATATATAGTATACCAGCGTATTGTTGTAGCAACACCAAATTACATTGGTTCCAGTATAGAATTTTGCACAGAATTTTAGCAACAAACGATCTATTGTGGAAATATAAAATAAAGGGGGATAATCTATGCACATTTTGCCAGAAGTTTCCAGAGACATTAGAACATCTGTTTTGGTATTGCGAAAAAGTACAAGAATTTTGGGAGAAAATAGAAATATGGATAGCAGAAAAAAGTGACTATATAGTTAATATCCATAAATATAGTGCAATTTTTGGAACAAGCATTAACAAAATTTTTAAGAAGCCAGAGAATTATATTCTATTGTTAACTAGATATTATATATATAAGAGCAGAATTAGTAATAAAAAATTATATTTGAATGTATTGAAAAGTAGAGTCAAATGTTTCATGGACATCGAAAAAACGATAGCAATAATAAACAACAAATATGATAAATTTTCTAAAGAATGGGAAGGGTGGCTAGGTTTGTTTGAAGAGTGAAATCAGTTCTGTAATATATTCATAATTAAAACTTATAACTATTATAAGAAATTTACAAGTATACAAGATAATTTACACAGGTAAGGATATTAGAAGAGTATGTATATAAGTATTCATACGTGCGCGGATCAGCTCTGTGAATATTTATACATACCTGTATGTTTCAGCTGGTCACTGTCTCCATAAGAATACTTCCAAGACAGTCTATTTTGTTTAACTTGAAATTTAGACCTCACAGCTCCATAATTATAAGGTAAGAAGTTAAGAAGTTGTTTAAGTACGTTTTTCTTCGTTTATGGGACAGTTTTATTTTCTCCCATCAGTGCGGCCCTAGAAATGTGGATCAATCCTATAGGAAGGATCCGATATTTCTGGGTCGTTTTGATGGAGGAATCCATCTCAAAGTTAAATTTCATATAGATAATTTTGATCCTTTTTTTATTCTTTTGGAGATGGAAGGACGCTGTCTTTGTGGGCGAACAAATGCAGTACTGTTACAATGTTTGAAATAACTGTTTGAAAAGAAATGGCATCATAAATCGGATTTGGATTGATCAGTGCATCAGCGCGCTTACAATAGTCAGACCTTTACTTTATTACAATTTCAGAACTGATTCTCATTTGAAACATTAAGTATCTGATTGAGCTCGCAGATGCACAGTTTGATCTTTTTCCTCATTTTAGAGAAATCAATATACTTTACTTTTTTTTTTCTTTCTTGGTAGAAGTAACAACTGGTAAAAGTTTTGTGCACCTAATATGTCCAAGATAAAACATATACATGTAGTAGCTTCTTTTCGTTTAGCAAATAAGACTGTGCATGCTAATTTATATGTTTACAACATTATCTGCGGAATGTGAATGTGTCAGCTTTATATGAATAAATTATAAAAAAAAAATATATTCCATGTACAGATTAGTTCACAAATGCTTCATTTGAACCTCAGGACAATCTCGGCTTTGCAAGTCATGTAAATGACACTGTTTTGTGTCAAAGTAGGCAATTAAACTCTTATTTTACAATAAATAACAACTACATGTATTGCCATCACAACTGTGCTGTTTAAAAGTCAGAATTTCAAAAAGATATATTTGTGGTGGGAATGATCAATGCTTTAATAAGACATTTTAATCTGTTAAGTATGTTACTGTGGTTAAAATATGTATTGCAATGGCATAACAAGAGCTGTCGCCTGACAGCATAGCTCGCCTGAATAGGTGCTTGCCCATCACACAGTCGTTATGGTGGTGTGGACTGCTATGCATAAAACTTCAGGCAAGCATGTCCATAATGACAACACATTTATAAACAAAAGCTATCTCAGAAATGAGTTTTAAAATGAAATTAAAATAAAAAAAATCCACATGAAACTTCATCAAAGTCCACGAGCTAGAGCTCAAAGAATGAAGGGGGGGGGGGGGGCTATGATGTATCAAAACTTTGAACCATTATCTAACATCAGTCCAAATATCAGTATCAACTGAGTCCATCGGGGCACTGTGAAATTATGTCTTCATAAATATAAAACTTTAACCAAAATCTTTAAGACAAAATTAAAAGTCAATGACCTTGACTTCAAGTTCATCCAGTGGGGTAAGTATATAGCGTTTTATAAAAGCTCAAAAAAGTGTCTAACATCAGTTCAAGTGTAAACTAAATCTCTGCCAGGCATTACGAATCGGTATGCAATTAGAAAACTTTAATAAAGACCAAATTTCCTAAGTCCCTGACCTTGACATCAAGGTCATTGAGCGGGGTTGGGGTAGTACTCCGTAAAACTTTGGACTAATATCTAGGTACAGAGCATATATAAAAAGAATTCATCTATGGGTTCAGGAGATATGTGTCTTTAAAAAACTTTAACCAAAACATCCAATCAATAAAAAGACAATTCTCTAAGTCCATGACCTTGACATCAAGGTCACTGAGGGGGGTGGGGGTAGTACCTTGGAAAACTTTGGACCAATATCTAACTACAATGCAAGTATCAAAGGAATTCATCAATAAGTTAAGGAGATATTGGGCTTTATAAAACTTTAACCAAAACATCCAGTACAAAAAACTCCCAATTTTCTAAGTCCATGACCTTGACAGCAAGGTCACGGAGTGGGGTGGGGGTGGTACCCTGTTAAACCTTGGACCAATATCTAACTACAGTGCAAGTATCAAAAGAATCCATCCATGGGTTAAGGAGATATAGGTCTTTAAAAAACTTTAACCAAAACATCCAATCCGGACGCCGACGCCGACGCGGACGCGGACGCCGACGCGGACGCCGACGCCAGGGTGACAACAATAGCTCTTCCTGAACTTTCGTTCAGGCGAGCTAACAAAAATGTGAACTGTTGTTTTATATCATGTATTACATGATCTTATTCCATAAGGGCCAATTTGTCAGTTTAAAATAACTTATTAACCATTTTTTGTACGAACAATTGTGGGAAAATGACTTTGAAGCCACCAACAGGGAATAGGTGTAACCATGTTCAACAGTATATATTTGACAAAGTATAGAAGCTAGAGGTCTCAAATTTGTTTTGTTAGAAAGATATTTAAAGGGACAATTAGAAAATGGAAGAACTTAGGGCTATTTTATCACAAATTGTTTGTAAATGCAACAACCTAAGTTACATTTTAAATTTTTGAGGGGTACATAATATATTGTAACGAAAATAACAGCACAGAAGCTCTGAGCTGTTTTCTAAGCAGCCATATTTAAAGCATATTAATCATTCTTGCAGAAAATATTAATATTTGATACATTTATATAGTTTAAACACATTTCTTATTGACTTCAATAAATATGTTTGATATTTAAAATCTAAGGGGGTAACGTAAATAACTGGCCACTGCGGAGTTATGCAAGGTTTGCCAAAGCGGCAAACGCTGAATTTGATAACTATAGACCTAGGCGATCATTTTGATATACAAAAATAAATGTTACACTCCGTAGACCACCCCCTTGAAAGATAGCCCAACATATTTGCTCCACTATTAGACTGGGAGGATGCCCAGACTGAGATGAGCCTTCACTGGGCTTACATGCCGCTTCGTTGGTTTTGTCACATTGTGGCTCAAATCTGTTTGTGGCTTGCTTATTGCAATGCATTAGAGTCAGAGTCACTTCACGACTGATTGCCTATGAAGTGTATACTGTCTTTTGCCTCTCAGAAAATGTAAATTGAGTGTTACAAACTCCAAACTAGACCCAGCAGGCACATGACGTTGAAATGACGTCATTTTGACGTTATGTGCCTGCTGGGGACCAACTTGTTGCTTATGTTACCTGCTGGTGGTAGCCCAGGGGCAGTCACATGCCACACACTGCCCAGCAACCAAGTACTCTGTTTCTTGACAATCTGGAATGACGAAATTATAGAATTCATATGAAAAGGTACCTTACTGCATGACATTGTGTGAAAAAGAAACTCAGATTAGCCTGCACATCTGTGCCATTAATACATAGGACATACGGAGACAGGACCTTAATTGTTTTAAAGTCTCATCCAAAAGATTGGAGAAGGGGCACAGTCTAGTGCTATTTCCACTAGACATTGCCCCTCCTGAACCCTTTGGGAATCTGGAAAGTGACTACTAAACAGCATACATGTGATGTCTCCCGGATCATCTGGGAGTCTCCCGGAAATGAAGCCCAGCTCCCGCCCTCCCGGAAAGCCTTCAAAATCTCCCGGGTAATGAGTTTTCCCTTCATAATTTTTTTCTGATACCCCTTTTCCAACGCCATGCCCTTTTTCCCTGCCAGTAAGGAGATATCCACATGTGTATTCACAGCATCAAATATTGTTTTGACTGTGCAATAAACAAACACATCATGTCTGTTGACATTAATCCCATTATTCAGGTCACTAATAAACTCACTGACCCGTGAAAACACATGGTTGTGTTTTACCTACGAATGTGTTAAGAAGATATGTCACGTGAAAAGAAGCCGATAGCCCTGTTTCACAACTACACAAAATAAACATGCGCAATACAGTCGGAGACTTGTTTTCACTGCTTAGATTCCCTTAGACGCATAGACGATAGATGCAAAACTCTGTTTAGACAGCACAGAGAGAGGTGCAGGCTGATCTGTGTCTTAACTTGTCGCTCACTCCGTAAGTAATTTTTCCCCGAAGTGCAATTCAGTTCAGTTCAGTTCAATTCTCTTATCGACGTTTCCCAAGTGGCTCAACGGTACGTAACCATAGTTGCACACACTTGGCGCCGTGTGTCCGTCCACCCGAAGTGCAAATTATATCTGGATTATTATATATGGCGGATAACTCTGATCATTAATGGTGTAAAAGTTAGACATGAAAGTTTTGATATTTCTGTCTTGTGCATGGGTATAGTTTGTGTCAAAAACAGAATTTGAACATTGTTATACACATTTTTATCCATTTTTACAGCTCTGAGTACCTTTAAACAAAACTTATTTGTTTATGAAAAAAGAAGATAATTAGATAAACTGAAATAGAAATTTCAAGGGAGGCAAATCTGTATGAAATCTCAAGTATACCCTTTTGCAAAAGCTAGATTCTGTGCCAGACAGATACCAAAATAATGATACAAATAACAGTAATATAATAATATAATAATAAATGAATAATTATAATAATTAAAGAAAGGAGGTTTTTTTTTTTTTTTTTTTTTTTTTTTGTGGGGGGGGGGAGGGGGCGGAGTGGGGAGGGGCTGGGGGAGTTACTCAAAAGTAAACTAAACACACTATACTATAGTTCATGTTCTGTTTTAAAATAAGAAAAAAATACAGTTAAGTACGTGAAACGATGCATCAAAGTTGTTGTCAAAAAGTCTCCCTAAAGAAGAACTCAATCTCCCTGAAACGAAATCCAAATCTCTCACATGGTCATCGGGAGTTCATCACATGTATGAAACAGTTTGCACAAATGCGCAGACTGAACTGAGTATTCATTGTATGCACATAGTATGCTATATTTCAAGCAGTGAAATTATAACAACCTGCATATAAATACCGTATTAATCCTATTGAACACCCCAGGGGCATTGCATTTTACGAAAAAAAGGGGGCTTTATTTAGAGTCTAAATTGTAGTAACTCAGTCACTGCCAAAGTATCTCTAATAAACAATAAACAGTATTAAGGTGAATGGGTATACTTTCAGAGAAAGCAACTCTACTATTTTTGCCTCCATTCTCAGTAGCAGGTCAACTCTTAAAGGAAAGAATTTGCTCCTCTAGGAGCAAATTCTTTCCTTTAAGAATAGACCTCATTTCAAAGAGCTACTTAACCAGAGAATCAAACAGGAATTCATGCAAGTTAATACAATATTATTTTCGGGAAAAGAGGCAGGGGGGGGTTAACTACAGCAAGGGCATTTATTAAGATTAACATGGTACAAAGAACAAAATAACTGAATTAAGCACTGCTGCACCTCATATTCCAAAATTTTTATAAATGAAACCCACATAACGATAATAACGTAAATTTTACTGTCTTAGAAAGCAAGAAGCAGTAGTGCTTGAAATTTTGGAAATTTACTTTGAGTAAAAGTGTCACTGTTCAAAAGTTAAGGTTTGTTTCTTAAATTATTTTCTCAGTGTTTCAGTTTTTACAGCATTTGAACTTTTTACACTTAAAGCGCCAAAACAGAAGTATTTCAATTTGCAAACAGTTTTGTATTGGTCCAGATGAGGTGGCTCAAAATGAGCAACCTCATCTGGATCTACACTGTTTGCCCTCTAGTCTCTGAATTCCCAATATGAGATAGCTAGGACAAAACATTTTTCTGAATTTACAGACGTAAATTTTGTTGTCTGCTTTTTCGGCACTTTAAGGGTTAGGCCATTCACCATATCATTCACATAAGCAATAATTATACTCACCCCTGTTATGACATGCGCTGCCATGGTAACCTGTCCCGGTACAGTTGCAGGATACCGTTCTGATCTCGTCACTATAGTAACATACACCATCGTGTTCACATGCACATGCTGTTCGACAGTCCCTGCCATAGTACCCTGGCTTACATTCTGTCTGACAACTGAAATATACATAAAATACCATATTTAGTCAGAAAAAAAACGATGGGGTGCATCCAACCTCCAGAATGACTCCAAATATGTACTGTATTAATCCTAATAAATACCCCTGCTCTAATAAATGCCCCTTGCCTCTTTTCCAAAAATGACATTATATTCACCTGCATGAATTCCTGTTTGCTTCTCTGGATAAGGGGGCTCTTTGAAATGAGGTCTACTCTTAATGGAAAGAATTTGCTCCTAAAGGAGCAAATTATTTCCTATAAGAGTTGACCCCTACTGAGAAGGGAGGCTAAAAATAGTAGTTGCTTCCTCTGAAAGTATACCCATTCACCTTAATACTGTTGATAAGAGGTATTTTTGCAGTTGCTAATTCACTACATTTTAGGCATTGAATACCCCCACCCCACTGCCCCCTTACATTAAATGCAATGCTCCCAGGGCATTTAATAGGATTAATACAGTAAATCAGCTGTATTTATGCTGCTACTACAAGATACTGTTGTCTTTAGATATGGTCCATTGTGCACCCAGCAAAGACTAGTACCTGATATCCTCCAGTGGATAACCGCTTGGCTATCTGGATGGACTCAAACAGTAGTACTTGATGGAGCCTGTTCAGACCCTGCAACTGTTTTGTCTGGTGTTCCCCAGGGTTCCATTCTAGGACCCATACTTTTCTTGATATTTATTAACGACCTGCCAGGCAACATCAGTTCGCCTTTTTGCTGATAACTGTGTCCTTTATAGAAACATTAGAAGGTCTGAAGACCAACAATTACTTCAGGACAATTTGGATAAACTGGCCCAATGGGAAGAGGCATGGCTCATCAAGTTTCATGCGGCTAAATGTCACACCATGAGGGTTACTATGCATCCCCCTTCATAACTATGTTCTGCACAACCAAGTTTTGGAAACTTATGCGCCACATCCTGCGCCTGCCAAATACTTGGGAATCACAATTACTGAACACCTCGAATGTGGTCAACATATATTGATAATATTACCAGCAAAGCCACAAAGACTGGATTTCCTTTGCCAAAACCTGGCTTTTGCTCCTAAGGATATCAAGGCTGCTGCATACAATGCTGTGGTCCGGCCCCAATTAGAGTATGCAGCACCTGTTTGGACTCCCCATCACCAGACTGAAATTAGTAGAATAGAGAAAGTACAGAGGCCTGCTGTGCGCTGGACCTGCAGACACTGGCACAACCAAAGCCATGTAAGCGACATGCTAGAGAAACTTGAATGGCCAGGTCTGCAGGAACGGTGGCAGCAGGCTTCTCTATCTCTATTCTACAAAATTCACAATAAACAGGCAATAACTGATAAGGATAAGTACCTGTCTGAGACCGGTGGAGGGAAGATGAGAACGAGATCCCACCCATTTCAGTATCACTGTCCAGTTGCTTAGTCAGATGGTTTGAAGCATTCCTTCTTCCCCAGGTCAATTGCAGCTTTGAATGGACTTACAACTGAGCTTGGCTCTGTGGAGACAGTTGAGGGGTTTATGTCGAAAATAGTGTAAACCTCGGTTTGGGCAGGGGTAGAGCATGTAATGCCTAACCCTGAGGACTGCTTGTAAATAGTTTTTATCTGTGTGGCATTGTCATGACAGACAGACAGGGTGGGAAGGTAGGTAGGTAGGTAAGTAGGGTAGGGTAGGTAGGTAGATGAACAGACAGACAGCCAGACAGACTGTCAGACAGACAGACATATAGATGGATGGATGGATGAACAGACAGATAGACAGATGGACGGATGGATGGACAGACAGACAGACAGACAGACAGACAGACAGACAGACAGATAGATAGATAGATAGATAGATAGATAGATCATAAGACAGACAGACAGACAGAGATTTGTCCAGTTACTTACTGTTCTCCTCCGAAGCCCATATCACACCTACAAAGTCCTGACTCGGGGTCACATAGCCCACTGTAACATATACAGGACTCAGAACAGTTTTGTCCCCAGTGTGTGCTGTCGCACGTCTCAGTACAGTACTGCCCCTGTAAATAAAAATTTTGGGGATATTTGAGCTGAGACACGACAAAATCAACAAAGTACAGTGTTCATTCTAGAAATTTCAAAACTGGGGCCCAAGGGCCCCTATCAGGTAAAAAAGTGGGGACATTACAAAAAATTGTGGGCCCAAAATTTACGACTCACCTCAGTGTTTTGCCTTTCCCTTGTTGGGCCTGCTTTTGTTGATAATAATGTCTCTCAGTTACAGGAATCACTATGAAAAGTCTCTGAGCCACACAGACTGGAAAGATCGTTTGTCATGTTTGTTTTCAATTTTTTCAGAGTCCTCGCCCCCCTGCGATTGACCACTTTCCGAGGCATTGGCCCCAGACTGATTACTGACTTCAATAGGAGATGTGCTATTATTGTTGTTTTCATCGGTAGAAATCCTCTGACGCTTCGGAAAAAAGCTCAGAATTGTTCTATCTGTTTTGTGTATTACGCCGGCAATGACTTGCTTGTCCGACATTTTGAGAGAGAACACTGATTTCTAAGAAGAAATCTGATTCATTTAGGCACCGCATTTGACCAATGAAAACGGCTGTTTTATATCACTGTTTGATTTACATTTGGTGCACTTGTTTATGACAATGGGCGTACGCCATTCAAAATCTGAGCGCACGCCGTTCAAAATTCGAACGGCGACAACTATGCGCCCGGCAGACCCGGGTATGGAATTTTCTATGCGCCCACACTACCAAATGCGCGCCAATGGCGCAAGGGCGCGGCCTAGAATGAACACTGAAAGTAGCATGTGCGCCCAGCAAAGACTCAGATCAGCCTGGGCATCCGCCCAGTTTGATCAGAGTCTTTGCTTGCGCTTATAGGGTAGCTAAGTGTCTAAGCAAGCTCCATGTGGACAGCGAAGACTGATCAGACTGGGTGGATGCCCAGGCTGATCTGACTCTTCCCTGGGCGCACATACCACTATGTTGGTTTTCTCGTGTCACGCTCATTTAAGGAATGAATTTTATTTTTCTGAGATTTATTGAAGTGTAAACTACAATGGGTTGCATGCAAAGTGAATGAACTCTGAAGGGGTTCATGTAAACTTTGCTAGTGACCCAATGTAGTTAACACTTCAATAAGTATCAGAAAAATTAAGTTCATTGTTATTTTTACATTGGTTTCAATAAAAACCTTGATGGAAAATCTTAAAGAAGCACTAAAATTGAAGTAGTAAAACATTTCAACACAGTTTTCTGCTAACAGCGGAACAGCGTCAATGACATCATAATGTCGCCAAAATCCAATCAGATTGCAGAGAGCCATGGTTTATTTTGATGTCATTCAAGGTCATTGTCAGGTTGCGTGGCTCAATGTAATGATTAGAATGTAAACTACATTATATTCCAATGGTTTACTATAGGGCTTTTCAGTAAATACACCAAGAATGTAAATATAAAAATTGGGACATCTAAAAGATTTACCACAAGGGAAGATTGCAGTAATGTGGTTAAAATGCAGATTTAAACCCTGATCATACTCTAGAAGCAGTCCTTGTTCTTTAATAATATATGAGCACTCATGTAAGATCCTCTATGTAACCATTAAGTCATACACAATCTTAAAACCCCTTGAATTCAAACACAGGGTATAATAGATTCCGCTAATTTTCGCTTCCTGCAGAGACTGTCTGTCATATTTGGCTTCCGCTGAGACTGTCCGCAAAGTCTTGCTTCCTTCTGAGACTTGTGTACATGATAAATGGCTTTCTGCAGAGACTGTCCGCGTGATTCTGCTTCCTGCCAAGGCTCTCGGCAGGAAGCAGATTCACGCGGACATTCTCGGCAGGAAGCCATTTTTCGAGGACAGTAGTCCCTGCAGGTAGCAAGAGTTCGTGGACAGTCTCAGGGGAAGCCAAATATGATGGACAGTCTCTGCAGTAAGCGAAAATTGGCGGAATCGATTATACCCTGTGTTTAAATGGATCTGCTCAAAGAGCTTGGCATAAGAATCTACTAATAAATGGGTTGAACTCATAGTGTACATACTATGTAACCAGGGGGACATATACAATCTTCCCTGGAACCATTGCGACACTGTCCCCCATTCTGACACTGACACTGTTGTTGACATTCCTCCACAGGAGTTCCTGGGGTGCACGCTCTATCACAGCTGTAATAAAGAAACAATAGGATCATAAGCCAAGAACACGTTTTGCCTTGATCCTCTGGGAGCAAGTTCTTTCCTTTAAGAGTAAACCCGATTTCAAAGAGCTACCTTATCCTGAAGGCAAACAGGAATTCATGAAAATTCAAATAACATTATTTACGGAAAAGAGGCAGGGGACATTTATTAGAGCAGGGGCATTTATTAGGATTAATATGTTAATTAGGAACTAAAAACAATATTGAATATTCCTAGTGTATTGATTGAATGATTTGTTGCTTTATGTCCATGGTAAACAGCTATGGTCATGTCGGGACCGTCAGTTAACCTAGCCACACTATTCCTTGGCAGGCTTAGACCACCTAAGCCGTTAACCAGTACTAAGTGCACATACTTTCACCTGTAACTGACAACTGCCCTTCTTGAATCAGCGGAAGGAGAAACGGAAGTATGTGGCCAGAGGAGGTATCAAACCCAGAACCTCTGACTTATGAGTCAGCTGCCCTATCGCTACGCGGCCCAGCTATTGCTAGTGTAACCATGTTTATGTTTGCTGGATCATAAACTAGAGGTGGTAGTAAGCATGGCTTACAAAATCCCCCCCCCCCACCCCCATTTAAAAGTTAGGCACACAGTGGTTAAGCATGCAGCTATGTCATTTAAGTTTTACATTTATACAGCATACATGTTATGACAACTACAAGTGAACATCTATATACCAATATCTGTTCACATATTTAATATCAGTCAAATGGTTTAGGAGAAGTAGCGACAACAAACTCTGTTTTCCAAGACTACAAAGGGGCACAACAAAGCTGGAAAACCCTTTTGAGAAAAACAGAGCAATATGTGCCAACTCTTTCTTCTACAGTATCTGTGCACCAAATCTGAATAAAATGGAAGTGAAAATGGCATAAAAAAACTTCAAACTAGGGCCAAACATATAAAAAAAGGGGCATAACTCATGCAAAAAGGGTTAATGCACATCTTCATACCAAAATGTGCTCGCATACTTAATTTCAAGAAAATCCGTCAAATGGTCTTGGAGTAGTAGCGATAACAAACTTTTCTTATGAAAACCACAAAGGGACATAACTCAGCAGGAAAACCTTTCCGGAAAAACTGAACAATATGTATCTGCTCTTTCCATATGCTGCATCTAGTAACCCAATTTGAATAAAATGGAAGCAAAAAAGGCAAAAACCCTATTAAATAGGGCAAAAAATATCAAAAAGGGGCATAACTCAGGCAAAAAGGGGCAGAATTTAAAATCAAAACCCTAATGCACATCTTCATACCAATATCTGTTCACATACTTAATTTCAAGAAAATCTGTCAAACCATCTAGGAGGTACAAAGGGGCATAACTCCGCAATAAAAACCTTCAAGGAAAAATTGAAAAATAAATATCCACTATTTTCTTATGCTGCATTTGGAACAAATCGGAGCAAATTTAATGCGTTGCGGACAAAAGGACGGACAGAAGGTCAACGTCAAACCAGTATACCCCCCACAAACACAGTTTGCAGGGGGTATACTGTTGACCTTGAAAAATACCTATCCACTATTTTCTTATGCTGCATCCATGGACAAAATTTGAAATAAATCAGAGCAAATTTAATGCGTTGCGGACGGACGGAAGGACGGACAGAAGGACATGTCAAAACAGTATACCCCCACAAACGCAGTTTGCGGAGGGTATAATTAAATTTTTTTGACAAAAACAAATGTCTCCCAACCTTCGCTTTCCTTGCAGTATCATTTTCCCTAAATGTTGGCAAGTTAAGACCTCCTGTGACCTTGAAAATAGGGTCAAGGTCACCAAAACTTACTAGTTCTCTTGCACCTCCTGATTATACACTTGTCTATGTTCGGTCATGATCCATCAACCCTTCAGGAGATTATGGTGTAGACGAGCCATTTTTCATCATTCCTTGACCTCCTGTGACCTTGAAAATAGGGTCAAGGTCACAAAAATATGAGTACTTCTTTTGCATCTCCCAGTGATATATCTGTGCGAGTTTGCTTTAAATCTGTCTTTCCATTCAGAAGACAGAGTGCAGACAAGGCATTTTCCAACACTCTTTGACCTCCTGTGACCATGAAAATGGATGAGAGTCACCCAAATAAAATCACTTCTTTTACATCTCCCAGTGATATAGTAGTGCAAGATTGCTTTAAATACATCCAACCATTCAGGATACAAAGACAACCAACAAACTGGCATGTGCACCAAGCGAAGATTCCGATCAGCCTGGGCATCCGCACAGTCTGATCAGAGTCGTCGCTGTGCGCTTAAAGGGTAGCTAAAATTCTATGCTAGCTCCATGCTGGCAGTGAAGACTGACCAGACTGGGCTGATGTCCAGGCTGATCTGAGTCTTCCCTGGGCACACACGCCACTATGTTGGTTTTGTCATGTAGCGGCTCAAATGATGTTTTGCTGTACTTACTAAACACCATAATATCCTGGCTGACATGTACAATGGCCGTCCACGTTGTCACAGGTGGCATTATTTTTACAACCACACGGGTACATGCAGTGCAGACCAAATGCTCCTTGACATGGAGTTGAACAATCTGTACCTGTATAACCTACAAAACAAGAGATAACAGGTGGCATTATTTTCACAACCACATGGGTACATGCAGTGTAGACCAAATGCTCCTTGACATGGAGTTGAACAATCTGTACCTGTATAACCTACAAAACAAGAGATAACAGGTGGCATTATTTTCACAACCACACGGGTACATGCAGTGTAGACCAAATGCTCCTTGACATGGAGTTGAACAATCTGTACCTGTATAACTTACAAAACAAGAGATAACAGGTGGAAATACCGGGTACTTTTTATTACCACACTGGTACATGCAGTGCAGACCAAATGCTCCTTGACATGGAGTTGAACAATCCATACCTGTATAACCTACAAAATAAGAAATAACAGGTGGCATTATTTTCACAAGTACACTGGTACATGCAGTGTAGACCTAGTGGTCCTTGACATGGAGTTGAACAACCTGTGCCTGTATAACCTACAAAACAAGAAATAACATGTGGCATTATGTTTTACAACCACATGGGTACATGCAGTGTAGACCTAGTGGTCCTTGACATGGAGTTGAACAATCACTGCCTGTTTAACCTATGAAAAAACTAGAAATGTGTCCATAGGACATGGATTCCCCCCTCCCAGTGCCCTAAGTAAGATGTTGCCTTGTTTAAGATACTGGCACTTGTAGAATAACTAGGTTCACAAAGGCAGACTTCTATGGTACATGTTTTATTGTTTTCCTTAGGTAGATGTATTGTGCTCTCATTGGATCAAGAGAAGTGTGTGTGTGTGTGTGTGGGGGGGGGGGGGGGGGGGGGGGTTATGACTGATATGATAACTTTCTTTATCTTACCACATAAATGGATGCCATGCAACTTTCCAAAAGAAATAGCCCGGAAACAAGTGACTTTTCAAAAACTAACAAACGGAAACCATTATTGTATGAAATGAAGTTGAAAAAGGGCCAGAACCCAAACCAGTCATAACCCCCTCGATAAATAAAGTCGTTACTTACTTACTTACTTACTTACTATAACTCCCACATAATTGACAGATTTTACCTAACATCGAACTTGACCTGTATTTTATGATTATATACCTGTGTAAAAAATATGAATTCAATATACCAATGCTTTCAAAAGATAATGAATGGAAACCAGTTTTTCATACAAAATAAAGTTGAAAAAGGGCCATAACCCCCACAAATAAAACATCCCTTTTTTTTTTTCACAACTGCACAGGAACATCCAGAGTGGACCAAATGCTTCTAGACATGGAGTTGAACAATCCCTGTCTGTATAACCTAGGAAACAAGAAATAACAGGAGGCATTATTTCACAATGACAGGGGTACATACAATGTGAATCAAATGGCTGAGCAACTCGATGTTTGTTTTTGAACCATAAACAGATGATCTCCCTACCTCCACCCAACCCCTCCTCTTCATCAAAAATTTATTTGGAGTTATGGTTCTTATTCAGATGTTTATTTTGTCATTTGATTCTTTGGTGTCTTTAGGGTTAATATTGAGTTTACAGCAACATGTACTTACCAACGTGGCAGATGCAGTTTCCATTCTGTGGGTCACAGGAACCCCTGTCACTACACTGACACTGCTGTGTACAGTTCCGACCCCAAAACCCCGCTGTACAATCTGAAAGATAGAATTAATCTTTACTGATTGACAGTTCTGGGCCCTTTGTTCAAAACTAACGACCTCGTTAGTTAACGTTTCGTTAAAATTTCAAATGTTAATTTCTCAAATATGCCAATATTTTTTGTTGAAAAAATGTGAGGAGCTTTTGCAGTGCAAAATCCGCTAGCATTTTTTCAACAAAAATTATCTGTGTATTTGGTTATAAAGTTGTAAAACACTATCAATGTGACCTCTTAACTAGCTCGTTAGGCTTACGATGCTTTGAAGAGCTGGATGCTGGTATCCAGAGTGTCACTCAAACCCCACCTGATAGTGTATAATCCAATCCAATGACAAGACAACTTAGCATGTGACATAGTCCCACATACAAAACTGCATGTGTTGAATGACCCACAGTAAGTATGTGATATTACCTTACAGTTAATGAAGGGATGCACACCTGTTTAAAGTAGGTGTGGCTTCAGAATGGTGAATTGCTTACCAACTTGTGTTTTGGCTCGAATAAAGCAATCTGAAGCTTGAAAAAGCCAAAGACAACACACGGCTCCAATATTACATACATACTTTCAGAGTAATTTTCCTTATATGGCTTTAAAAATGTTTAGTAATAATTCCCTTATTGGTTCAGGGGATGGAATGCTGACAAGGCTTGTTATTTTACAGTCCAAGTCCAGTGGTGACCTTGAAAAGTATGTCAAGGTAACAATATTCCAATCAAGTCTTGAGTCCATCCCATTTATATAATGTACCCAGTTTGGCAAGAATCTGTGGACTCCTTCAGAAGGTAGAGAGTAGATGAACTATTTTTAGTCAGAGTTTGACCACCTTTCCACCCGCATACCGGTAATTTTGAAAATGAGGTCAAGGTCTTTAAAACATAATCATCTCTTTATCCCCTCCCGATGATGTATTCACACAAATTTGATATATATTGCTAGAAGTTTATGGCTAGTGTGAAAACTAAATCAAAGTTTTACAGTACAAAACTAAATTGTCGACTCCCAAACCAGGGTTCACCAAATTTCAGTGAAACATTACATCTCTAGTGCGAACAGCAAAACGACTGATCACAGAGTGCGAATGTGCAGGCTGATCTGAGTCTTTGCTGTTTGCAAAAATTTTCAAATTACCATAATTACGTATTCAGTTATAAGACAGGATTTTTCACTTCCAAAACAATCCCAAACAGAGCTCTAGATAAGAGGGGTATTTGATGATAATTGAGGGATAATTTTCTTTATTTCTCATTGAAACCATATGTTGTGACCCCTCATCTGAACCGTCTTATTGAGACGGTTCAGATGAGGGGTCACAACATATTTTTTATCCAGAATTGACAAAAATTATCCCTAATTATCACCAAATACTCCCTCTTGTAAGATGGATCTAGATCTTTTGGGATTGTTTTGGAAGAGAAACACCCATTCAATAGCAGAATTGCACATGACTGATTTACATATACTGAACAAAAGAAAGAAACATAACATCAACATTCAGATCATTTTTCCGGTACACTTCATTCAAATTTCAAAATTTATTCAAGGCTAAAAACTTGAACAAAGAAGTCACCATTTTGATTTTATTCATTACCAATCCGTATTTTATTCACACCAGTTCATTTAAAATTGCAGGGGTAGTATGTAATGTTTCTTTTTCTGTTCAGTATATTTGCGCTAAGTTTTGAAGGGTTAACTCATGTCTTACAACAGAGTAATTCCATACTTACTTGACTCACAGTACTTGCCCACAAAACCATCGTAACATTTACAACTCTCTGGTAGAATGCAAACGCCATTTTGATTACATCTGTATTGGCACTTTGCTGAAAATACAATTATAGAAAAGGTGAATAAATTGCTGAATATAGAAGATCTTACATGAGTGGTCATTTCATATAAAATTTATGAAACAAGCTATTGGCGAGTTTCATAAATTTCATATGAAATAACCACAAGTGCAACAGTCTTTAAATATCATATGGCCCTTTAAAATGGGTTTTTAATGCCTTCAAATTGAACATTATTTCAATAAGAAAACACATTGTTAATATGGACGTTGTCAATGACGTTACGTGTATGAGCCAAAGTGTTCTTACACGTGAGGTCATACGATTTTTATGACATGACATTATCCAGTGAATAACAGTGACGTCATATTATAAAGCAGAGTATGTGTCAATTACTGAACAGATGAATATATGAGCCGTAACACGACAAAACCAACAAAGTGGTTGTGAGGACAGCGCAGACTCAGATCAGCCTGGGCATCCACCCAGTCTGATCAGAGTCTTCACTGTCCGCATAGAAGTAGCTCCTTAGCTACCCTTTATGCGCTTAACAAAGAGTCTGATCAGACTAGGTGGATGCCCAGGCTGATCTGAGTCTGCGCTTGGCGCACAACCACATTGTTGATTTTGTCGTGTCGCGGCTCATATGTCAATCACAGTATAAGTGAATGCCATATTAATCCTATTAAAACTCCAGTGGGTTGCATTTTATGAAAAGGGGGGGGGGGGGGGTATTTACAGCCTAAGGTGTAGTAAATCACTCTCCTAAATACCTTTAATGAACAGTATTAAGGTGACTGGGTATACATGAAAGGGGGAGCAACCTAACTGTAATATGTGATAAAATTCTGTATCTTACCTTAGAAATGGATGCAATGCAACTTTCCAAAAGAAATAACCCAGAAACAAGTAACTTATAAAAAATAACAAATGGAAACCATTTTTTGTATCAAATGAAGTTTAAAAAGGGCCATAACTCCCAAAGTAATTGGCGGATTTTACCCTAAATTGAACTTGACCTGTATTTTATAATTATATACCTGTGTATAAAATATAAATCCAATGCACTAATCTTTTCAACAGATAACTAATGGAAACCATTTTTTTTCACAAAATAAAGTCGAAAAAGGGCCATAACTCCTATAATTATTGATGGCTTTTACCCTAAATGGAACTTGACCTGTATTTTATGATTAAAGTGTTAAGAAATATGAATCCAAAACACTAATCTTTTCAAAAGACAAGAATTCCGCGGAATGCGATGTCTCGCCTGCTAGCGCTTTGTCACAAAACAGAGCTAAATCAGCAAAGATGTATGCATGAACCAAGTTTCTTGGCTCTAGCCCTAATAATTTCTGAGAAACAGACCTAAACATGAAAACTTGACAAAAAATTGCAAAGTCAGTCAACTGTAAAATGTAGGTCAAGACCCAATATTGATGATGACTTTGAGCTGTTCTCTTCCAGATGAATGCATGATCCAAGTTTCATGGCTCTAGCCCTTATAGTTTCTGAGAAACAGACCTAAATGCGAAAACAACAAAAAATTGCAAAGTCAGTCAACCGTAAAATGTAGGTCGAGACTCAATATTGATGATGGCTTTGAGATTTACTCTTCCAGACGTAAGCATGAAGCAAGTTTCATGGCTCTAGACCTTATAGTTCCTGAGAAAATGACCTAAACGCAAAAACCCGATGAAAAATTGCAAAGTCAGTCAACCGTAAAATGTAGGTCAAGACTCAGTATTGATGATGGCTTTGAGATCTTCTCTTCCAGATGTATATATGAATCAAGTTTCATGGCTCTAGCCCTTATAGTTCCTGAGAAACTGACCTAAATGCAAAAACCCGATGAAAGTTTACGCCGCCGATGACACCGGAAAAGCAATACATATGTCTCGCTTCTGCTTCGCAGGCGAGACAATAACTAATGGAAACCTTTTTTTTTTCACAAAATAAAGTCGACAAAGGGCCAAAATTCCTTTAACAATTGATGGATTTTACCCTAAATGGAACTTGACCTGTATTTTAAGATTATATACCTGTGTTATGAAATATGGATCCAATACACTAATCTTTTCAAAAGATAACCAACCTAAACCATCTCCGTAAATACGGGACGGACTGGACATACATACCGGACGGACTTTATTACGGACAGTGGTGATACTATATGGCCCCCCCTCCCCCCACCCCTCCCCCATTAAAAATGGCGGGGGCATAGAAACTCAGCAAAAGTTTATGCCACGGAAGCCCACAACTATCTCGGAGAAATAATGCTTATGTCTTGCTTGTGCATTTGCAAAGTTTTGCGAAAAGTGCATTTTTTGTAGGCGAGACAAAAATGCACTTTTCACATAACTTTGCAAATGCTAAGCATGCAAAGCTTAATTGATTTACAGCAACCTAAACATCTAGAACGTAATGTAGACTGCTTACCGATACAATAATTTATCCCTGTTTGCGCCTCATAACCTTGACAACAGAAATAGGACTTCCTGTTTCTTGACTTTGTCACCATTCGGGTTCCCGTCTTCTTAAGATTGCTGCAGAAGGAAGTTGACCAAATATCAGCAAAAGACCCAGCGGGCACATGACGTTGAAATGACATCATACTGACGTCACATCAACGTCAGTACGATGTCATACTGACGTCATGTGCCTGCTGGGACACAATGTAAGAATTCTAAGAATTGGAACAGATAGGTCTTAGCAAACAGTGCAGACCCAGATCAGATGGCATAGTATAATACATGAAGTGGAGTCTTGGAGATCAGTCTTTGACTGTATATACCAATTTTTAGGCTAAAATCTTCAATAATTTCCAAGAAATGTTATGTTCTAGCATTTTCCCATATAAATTTAAAGCACCAAAAACCAAGTTTGACCTTGTAAAAAAGGTCAAGGTCAACCCAAGGTCATCATTCGAACAATCTTGGTAGCACTTGTGTACCCAATGCTACTTATCAAGTTTCAAGGCCATTGGTTAATTTGTTCTGGAGATGTTTTTAAAAGATTTTTACCATATATAGGCATGGTGGCTATGTTGGTCATATGACCAGGACCCTTTGAATAACTTTTCTTTCCTCCAACCCCAGGAGGCTACATATATAATTTGGTTACAATCAGCTCAGTGGTTTCAGAGACGTCATTTGAAATCATGGCCGACAGAGCCTTCCTATCCTATAAGCTCCTCTGGAACCTTCTGCTCAGTTGAGCTAAAATTTAAAGCACTTGTCAAGGTAACGAATAACAAATACAATCTGTCATAGAAAATCACTGTTTATTTTATTGATTTATTGCTTAACGTCCACGGTAAACATCTATGGTCATGTCGGGATGGCCAGTTAATCTAACCACACTATTCCTGGGCAGGCTTAGACCTCCTAAGCAGTTAACCAGTACTAAGTGCACTTACTTTTGCCAAAAATCACTGTTTCATGCCTGTCATTATTATCTACAATTTCACAGCAATCCGATAACGAACAGGTTACCCAGCAGGCACATGATGTCAAAATGACGTCGCACCAACGTAGATGCGACGTCATAACGTCGCATTGACATCGGTGCAACATCATTTCAACGTCATGTGCCTGCTGGGTATGCTCCAAGGAAGATCCAATGTAGACTTTGCTGGCTGCACTCAAAAGAAATTTGAATTTGCAAACAGAGCAGATCCAGAAGAGGTTGCTCATTTGCAAATTTAACTACCTTCAGTTTTGGCACTTTCACCCTTTGAACTCAGAACGGCCAAAACTCCATTCTGAGTGCAATAGGGTCAAGGGTGAAGGAATTAGGAGCTGAAGCAATTTGGAGTTGAAGGAGTAGCACATAGTATAATCCAGTCTGCCAATTTTCACTTCCTGCTGAGACTGTTCATCATATTTGGCTGTCACCATGATTGTCCACTATCTCTTGCTTCTTGCTAAAACTACCCTCCACGAAAATGGCTTCCTGCCGAGACTGTCCACATGATTCTGCTTCCTGCTGAGAGTCTTGGCAGGAAGCTTTATCACACGGACATTCTTCTGCTGCACATTCTCCAGCAGGAAGCAGTTTATCATGCGCAGCAGTCTCGGTAGGAAGCAAGAGATCATGGATAGTGTCAACGGAAGCCAATTATTGACAGGAAGTAAAACTGTGTGGACAATCTTGGCAGGAAGCCATTTATCAAGGGTAGCAGTCTCGGCAGGAAGAAAGATATCGCTGACAGTCTCGGCAGAAGCCAAATATGACGGACAGTCTTGGTAGGAAGCAAAAATTGGCAGACCAGGCCCAGAGGTTATAAAACTTTTTTCATGCTCAACTCAGCTGAGCATGAAATTTTCTCTGCTGATAAATATGAAAATGCCAACTAATGTTGGCATTTTCATGTTCATAAGCAGAGAAAATTTCATACTCAGCTAAACTGAGCAGAAAAACAACCGAACTTATCAGTATTTTGCTTTTTATCAGCAGGTAAAATTTCATGCTCAGCTGAGTTGAGCATGAAAAAAGTTTTATAATCTCGGGGCCAGTTTATATCCTGTGAGTAGCAGAGTTGAAGATACTTACAAATATTGTGTACATCTTGGCGGAATGGCCCAACACCAGGTATACGTCTTATGTTGCACGTAGTATATATAAGTCTCATATTGTGAATAATATTCCCTGAAGAAACAATACAAATAACACAGAATTAAATGACCTGAGAATATATTATAATCTTTGGTTCGTGAAAATCTGAAGTTTCTATTGAAAGATTTCAGTTTGCAATGTCATTAAAAAAAACTGGCAGAGCATATCATACACTGTTTCCCATGTGCCGACACCCATGACCTCATAGATCTGTTACCATAGCAACTATGGAATAATCAACTATAGTAGAACTTCAATGGCTCGAACCCTGTTCACCCTGCCTGGCTAGAACTCTTTTCTTGGTCCCTAGTGGTCACTTTATATGGGAACTAACCCTGGATGGGTAGAACTACCCTTGGCTGGAACTAATTTTCATTGTCCTGAGCCTGTTCGAGCCAATGGAGTTCTACTGTAGTGTGCTCAGTACCTTGGCAGAATGACGTCTTCATGACCTCATTTTGCCACCAATATGAACTCTTGGAGCCAATCTTGGTGGTATTTGGCCTTTTTTTTTTTACAGAAACTGGAGGTGGACTGGTAAGTGGGAGTATTGAGGATAATTCAGAAATTTTCTCTTTTCTCAACAAAAGCATATTGTTGTGACCCCTCATTGGAACCGTCTCGGTAAGACGGTTCCAATAGGGGGTCACAACATATTTTTATGTAGAAATAAGGAAACTTATCCCTAAATCATCCCATTTACCCCTTCTCATCTGCAGCACTGGAAATGGTGAGGGAGGGATTTTAATGGAAGAAATATGGTAAAACTTCAAAAGTCTGTCGACACAATTATCAGTCTTGAGGTAGAAATATTTGAGCCGCAACACAACAAAACCAACAAAGTGACATACACGCCAAAGTTAGACTCTGATCAACCTGGGCATCAGAGAATATGTTGTGAGCTTAAAGAGTAAATAAGGCTCTGAATTAGCTCAATGCAGACAGTGAAGACTCTGAACAGTCTGGGCAGATGCCCAGGCTGATCTGAGTCTTCATGCCACTTTGTTGGTCATTTCTAGGACCAACTAGAATGCCTGTCAGCAAACTCCCACCTTCACCCAGATCAAAAAAAGACAAAACAGAAAACTTGTGTCAGTGGACTGTATACTGTATATGTGATGATTTTTTGCAGTAATCCAATTTTTGCAGAACATGTTTTTCGTGGTCACTATGAAACTGTGAAAATTAAAATCGCCAATTATTTTCCTGTTTCTGACAAAGTACTTTCAGGGCACAGGATGTGGATGAAGTCGTACTGAAGTTGATACAATGTCATTACATTGCATCTACCTCAGTGAAAAGTGCATTAGAATGGGGATAACTGTAAAAACAATTGTCATTTAGGGATGTAAATCATTCCTTTTATGGTTGCAAATTGTGTTATGTCTCCTCTAACCCAACACTATGGCCCTGGATCGCTCACCTGAGTATCCTGTGAACTTAACCTCAGAGACATCCATATGACTGACAGACAGAGTTTCACAAAGATTAAATGGAAAATGAACCCTTTATTGTGTACCTAAGGTTTTTATAAGATTTAACCTAATGACCTAGATTTTGACCCCACATGACCCAGTTTCAAACCTGGTCTAGATTTCTTGGATATGAACATTCAAAACTGTACCCTCTAGAGTGTACACAATGTTTTTCTAAGGTTTAACCTAGTGACCTACTTTTTGACCCAACATGACCAAGTTGCACCCTTGGTCCAGATTTGTTGGAAACAAACATTCTGACAGAGTCTCATGAAGATTAGAACAAAACTGTGTCCGCTAAAGCGTTCACACTGTTTTTCTAAGAACTGCCCTAGTGACCTAGTTTTTGACCTGACATGGCCCAGTTTCAAATCTGGTATAGATTTCATGAAAATAAACTTTCTAACAACTGTGCCCTCTAGAGTGTACACAAGGGTTTTCTAAGATCTGACCTAGTGGCCTAGTTTTTGACCCCACAAGACTCAGATTCAATTTTGGCCTAGATTTTATATAAATAAACATTCTGACAAAGTTTCATGAAGATTGGATCATAACTGTGCCCTCTAGAGTGTGCACAAGGTTTTTCTAAGATTTGACCCAGTGACCTAGTTTTTGACCCACATGACCCAGTTTCAAAGATGGTCTAGATTTCATTTAGATAAACATTCTGACAAAGTTTCATATTGATTGGATCATAACTGTGCCTGCTGTGTCATTCTAAGATTTATTTCTATTTTTAGCTCTGGCGGCCATTTTGTTCAGCGGAGTGGAACCGTTTTAGCAATTTTGTTCAGTCATGAGTAAAACATTTCTGTGAAATTTTTTTGAAATTGAGCCATTGGGTTCAGAGACGATGATGTTTAAAGCTTTTTTCTATTTTTAGCTCTGGTGGCCATATTGTTCAGCAGAGCAGAACTGTTTGAGCAATTTTGGTAGAGGGTCTCCTGAGGAACATTTCTGTGAAATTATTTCAAAATCGGCCAAGCAGTTTTGGAGAAGTCGTTTAAAGGTTTTTTTATTTTTAGCTCTGGCGGCCATATTGTTCAGCGGAGCGGAACCGTTTGAGCAATTTTGGTAGAGGGTCTCCTAAGGAACATTTCTGTGAAATTATTTCAAAATCAGCCCAGCAGTTTTGGAGGAGAAGTCATTTAAAGGTTTTTCTATTTTTAGCTCTGGCGGCCATATTGTTCAGCGGAGCGGAACCATTTGAGCAATTTTGGTAGAGAGTCCCCCAAGGAACATTTCTGTGAAATTATTTCAAAATCTGTCCAGCAGTTTTGGAGAAGAAGTCGTTTAAAGCAAAAGTTGACGCCGGACGCCGGACAAAGACCAATCACAATACCTCACCTTGAGCACTTCGTGCTCAGGTCAGCTAAAAACTTGCGACCATAAAACTAATGGTTTACATTCGAGGAGACCTGATACACTATTTCCGACTATAAAACCAATGATTTACCTCCCCCAAATGACAATTTTCAAGACAGTTATCCCCTAACTATACAACTAGTAGAACCAGTGTGGGACCTACTTGATAATTGAAGAGCAGACATGGCTAGCATCAGGGTTTAGACCATCTGGGTTGATAGCCGGCAGGTCCTGAGTGAGACCAACTGCACATAGCCCCAGGAGCACAGTGACAATCTTGATCAGCATCCTGCAGTCAAGTCTCTGAAACAGTCTGAAAAATGATAATTTGAAACAATGAGGCCGAGGACCAGCAAACATGACCTTAAGGTGAATGGATACACTTGCAAGGAAAGCAACTCTGCCATTCTATTTTTTTTGCCTCCCTTCTCAATGGGGGTCAACCCTTGAAGGAAAGAATTTGCTCCTCTAGGAGCAAATTCTTTCCTTTAAGGGTAGACCACTAAGTGGAAATGCTTTTTCCCAGGAAAGCAAACAGGGTGGCTGGGGTTCTCTTTCAGGGGAAGCGACTCTGCCATTTTCATTTTTGGTTCCCTTCTCAATGGGGGTCAACTCTTAAAGGAAAGAATTTGCTCCTCTAGGAGCAAATTCTTTCCTTTAAGGGTAGACCACTAAGTGGAAATGCTTTTTTGCAGGAAAGCAAACAGGGTGGCTGGGGTTCTCTTTCAGGGGAAGCGACTCTGCCATTTTCATTTTTGGTTCCCTTCTCAATGGGGGTCAACTCTTAAAGGAAAGAATTTGCTCCTCTAGGAGCAAATTCTTTCCTTTAAGGGTAGACCACTAAGTGGAAATGCTTTTTTGCAGGAAAGCAAACAGGGTGGCTGGGGTTCTCTTTCAGGGAGAAACAACTCTGCCATTTTAAATTTTTGGTTCCCTTCTCAATGGGGTCAACTCTTAAAAGGAAAGAATTTGCTCCTGTAGCAGCAAATTCTTTCCTTTAAAGGTAGACCACCAAGTGGAAATGCTTTTTTTTACCAGGAAAGCAAACAGGGTGGCTGGGGTTCCCTTTCAGGCAGAAACAACTCTGCCATTTTCAATTTTCAGTTCATTTCTCAATGGGGGGTCAACTCTTAAAGAATTTGCTCCTTTAGGAGCAAATTCTACCTTTATGAGTAGACCCCGTTTGGAAAGGTTTTGTGGTCCAAGGAAGCAAACAGAATGTCATGAAAGTTGTTTCCCTTATTAAAAATGGTAGAAAAACATGGAGGTGCATCCATACACTTGAAGGAATGGGTGACCAGAATCAGATAATCCCCAGTCCCTAGCACTACCACCCACTGCTGTCAGGGCCACAAAATGATTGGACCACCTGATGCCTCTACAGTAGAGCTGCTAGCAGCTGTAGCAGAACCTGAGTGTCTGGGGCCGTATTCATAAAACGACTTAAGTGGTTGCTATGCTAGCTGTTGCTAAGGCTAAATTTCTTTGAAGGAGATTCCCTACAACTATGAAATTTGCTCTGGAGGATTAGTCTTACAAAGACTGTTCCTCCAGACCAAATTTCATAGTTGTAGGGAATCTCCTTTATAGATATTTAGCCTTAGCAACCGCATAGCAACAACTTAAGTGGCTTTATGAATATGGCCCCAGGTCAGGTAAAAGTGCTACTAACCCAGCTGGCACATGACGTCGAAATGACGTCTTACTGACGACGATGATGCGACGTCATTAAGTCGCATCGACGTCAGTACAACGTCGTTTCAACCTCATGTGCACGCTGGGAATTCACCGGCATTACCTGAAAAAGCAGACAACAAAATTAGCTTCCCTGCGCTGCCATGCAATGAAGCCCTTCCGATACGAGGGTTATCTTAAAAACAAGAGAAATAATTTTCTCTTAGAGAATAAATTCTTTTCTTTTAAGAGAAGGGAGCAAAAATTAAAATGGCAGAGTTGTTTCCCCTGAAGTGTACCCAGTCACCTTTATAAAATATATGTGTCAAATTTGTTTGATGTGTTTCGTATCCTACTATAATGGAAAACACAGTCTTAACTTTTAAGGGGAAAAAAAAGCAGACGACAAAATTTACGTCTGCGAAATTTCATAAAACATGTTTTGTCCAAGTTGTATCATATTGAGAATTATAAGACTAGATGGCAAACAGCGTAGATCCAGATGAGGTGGCTCATGAGCCACCTCATCTGGATCTACGCTGTTTGCAAAGGTGTTTGGTGCTTAAAGTGTTAATTCATCTTGACTCATCTATAACACTGTGACTTTTATGTAAACTATCTTAAAATCACAACATTTAAAATACAGTCATGATGTCATTGTGGGTTTCGTGCGTGACAATTACACTTGGTAGACAATAACGTAAATGTTTTTTTGTGTTTTGCAAAAAGGAAAAAAGAAAAGACAAGAGGGCCATGGTGGCCCTGAATCGCTCACCTGAGCATTAATCAGTTCACTGGCTCTGGTGAAGATTTAAAAGTTTTACCATACATGGGAATGGCTGCCACCTTGGTCATGTGACCAATATCATTTGAAGAACTTTCAATCCTTTCACCAATGTGCAGGCTCCATATGAAATTTGAGTTTAGTCTGCCCAGTGGTTTCAGAGATGTTTGAAAATGTTTATGGATGGATGACAGAGGCAGCTAACACCAATACTGTAAGGCTCAGGTGAGCTGAAAATGGCAGAGTTGCTTCTCCGAAAAGTACCTGTTCATGGTGAGTTCTTTTGATGGATTTGAACTAGACTGAACTAGGCAAACACAAATGATAGAATGGTAGCATCATTATCTCACTGTGGTGAAACTAATGTATTCCAAGGAGTTGTGGCTGGCATCACTGTAATGTTAGTTCTGATTCTTGCAGCATAACTTAATTTAGATATGACCTAGTGACCTAGCTTTTGACCTGACATGACCCAGTTTCAAACTTGACCTAGATTTTATGGAGATAAACATTCTGACAAAGTTTCATGAAGATTGGATCAAAACTGTGCCCTCTTAGGTGTGCACAAAGTTTTTCTAAGATTTGACCTAGTGACCTAGTTTTTGACCTGACATGACCCAGTTTCAAACTTGGCCTGGATATTGTGAGGATAAACATTCTGACAAAGGTTCATGAAGATTGTATCAAAACTGTGCCTTCTAGAGTGTACATATCTGACATAGTGACGTAGTTTTTGACCCGAGATGACCTACTTTCAAACCTGGCCTAAATATTATTACAATAAATATTCTGACAAAGTTTCAAAAAGACTGGATCAAAACTGTGTCCTCTAGAGCGTACACAAGGTTTTTCTAAGATCTGACCTAGTTATTGACCTGACATGACCCAGTTTCAAACCTGGCCTAGATATTGTGAGGATAAACATTCTGACAAAATTTCAATAGGTTTGGATCAAAACTGTGACCTCTAGAGCATACACAAAGTTTTCCTAATATTTGACCTACTTTTTGACCCGACATGACCCAGTTTCAAACTTGGCCTGGATATTGTAAGAATAAACATTCTGACAAAGTTCCATTGAATTTGGATCAAAACTGTGCCCTCTGAAGCGTATACAATGTCGTTCTTATATTTGACCTAGTGACCTAGTTTTTGACCCAACACAACCCAGTTTCAAACTTTACCTAGATTTCATAAAGATAAACATTCTGACAGAGTTTCATGAAGATTGGATCAAAACTGTGTCCTCTAGGGTGTACACAAAGTTTTTCAAAGATTTGACCTAGTGACCTAGTTTTTGACCTGACATGACGAAGTTTCATAGGGGGCTTACATATACCGTGAACAATAAACATTTTGACATAGTTTCATACAGATTGGATCAAAACCATGCCTTCTAGTGCGTACACAAGGTTTTTCTAAGATTTGACCTAGTGACCAAGTTTTTGACCCAAGATGACCTACTTTCAAACTTGGCCTAGAGTTTATGGAGATAAACATTCTGACAAAGTTTAATAAAGATTGGATCAAAACTGTGTCCTCTAGAGCGTACACAAGGTTTTTCTATGATTTGACCTAGTGACCTAGTTTTTGATCCGACATGACCCAGTTTCAAACGCGTCCTACATATAATGAGGATAAGCATTCTGAAAAAGTTTCATGAAGATTGGATCAAATCTGTGCCTTCTAGAGCATACACAATCTTTTTCTAAGATTTAACCTAGCCACCTAGTTTTTGACCCGACATGACCCAGTTTTGAACTTGACCTAGAGTTTATGGAGATAAACATTCTGACAATATTTCATAAAGATTGGATCAAAACTGTGTCCTCTAGAGCTTACTATGGTTTTTCTATGATTTGACCTAATGACCTAGTTTTTGACCCGACATGACCCAGTTTCGAACTTGTCCTAGATATAATGAGGATAAATATTCTGACAAAGTTTCATGAGCTTCGGATGAAAACTGTGCCTACTAGAGCGTAAACAAGGCTTTTCTAAGATCTTACCTAGTGACCTAGTTTTTGACCCAACATGACCCAGTTTCGAACTTGGCCTAGAGTACATGGAGATAAACATTCTGACAAAGTTTCATAAAGATTGGATCAAAACTATGTCCTCTAGAGCGTACACAAGGTTTTTCTATGATTTGACCTAGTGACCTAGTTTTTGACCTGACATGACCCAGTTTCAAACTTATCCTAGATATTATGAGGATAAACATTCTGACACAGTTTCATGAACTTTGGATGAAAACTGTGCCTTCTAGAGCGTACACAAGGTTTTTCTAAGATTTGACCTAGTGACCTAGTTTTTGACCCGACGTGACCCAGTTTCGAATTTGTCCTAGAGTTTATAGAGATAAACATTCTGACAGAGTTTCAGAAAGATTGGATCAAAACTGTGTCCTATAGTGTGTACACAAGGTTTTTCTATGATTTGACCTAGTGACGTAGTTTTTGACCCGACATGACCCAGTTTCAAACTTGTCCTAGATATAATGAAGATAAACATTCTGACAAAGTTTCATGAACTTTGGATGAAAACTGTGCCTACTAGAGCGTAAACAAGGCTTTTCTAAGATCTAACCTAGTGACCTAGTTTTTGACCCGACATGACCCAGTTTCTAACTTGGCCTAGAGTACATGGAGATAAACATTCTGACAAAGTTACATAAAGATTGGATCAAAATTGTGTCCTCTAGAGCGTACACAAGGTTTTTCTATGATTTAACCTAGTGACCTAGTTTTTGACCCGACATGACCCAGTTTCAAACTTGTCCTAGATATTATGAGGATAAACATTCTGACAAAGTTTCATGAACTTTGGATGAAAACTGTGCCTTCTAGAGCGTACACAAGGTTTTTCTAAGATTTGACCTAGTGACGTAGTTTTTGATGCGACATGACCCAGTTTCGAACTTGGCCGAGATTTTATAAAGACTTACGTTCTGACAAAGTTTCATAAAGATTGGATCAAAACTGTGCCCGCTAGAGTGTACACAAGCAAAAGTTGACGGACGTCCGTACGGACGTCCATACGGACGTCCACACGTACGACGGACGACGGACATCAGGGTATCCCAAAAGCTCACCCTGAGCACTTCGTGCTCAGGTGAGCTAAAAAAAAAGAGGTCATAATGGTCCTGAATTGCTCACCTGAGCCTTAGAAAACATTGTCCTCAATCATCTACATAAAATCAGCATTATGGGTTAAAGGGTTTTTCAGTTCGAAGTTGAACATATATTTTTTTCCTTTAAATTATCCCATCCACACAAAAAGTATTTATTACCTGATTAGAAAGATTTTAGACATCTTAAATTTTGAAAATAACATCTGCTAGCTTTACCAGAGGTCAGGCTAGAGGGAGAAGTGGGAGAAATAGTCTCCTAAGTTGACTTACTTCTACCTTTTTTGAGCTGAGGGAGAAGTCAAAATGTATAAAAGATATAGAAAATCAAAACTTTGGGATAGAACTTCTCCCTGAAATCAGAAAATGTTGCAAAACCTCTCCCTGTCTGAGAACTCTAGGCTGACCCCTGCTTTAACCTATATTTGGTGATCAGCTGCTGTGGTAATACAATTACTTAGGCCAAATGAAAAATTACATGTGTTTATGGTAACCAGTCTGAAAATTTTAGGTAGAGTAGGTACAGTTGTTTTTTTTTTTTTTTTTTTTTTTTTTTTTTCCAACAGAAATACATGTACATTTCAAAATGCATAAAATCATATATTTTTCAGACAACCTGAAAAAATCCCTAGTTTTCACCAGCAAATTTAGACAGGGTCAGATAACCCTATACACAGATACCGTATATTTTATTTGGCCTTACACAAGAGAATTTTGTACTCAAATGAAATGATAAATAATAACAAGAACACAAAAGCAAGTCAAATGACTAGGCAGTTTCTGCCATATATTTTCTTACTAAATGGGTAAGGGTCCATGACTCTGGCAGTTATATTTTTCCTACTTTTAAACAGTTATATTTTGCCTACTTTTAAACTTATAATGTAGCCATAAACATACTACATAAGTTTGGTGAAAAATACAGTAGTGACTCTTTTGTGTTCGTGTTTCACTTTTAGTCGGCAGCGAGTTTCGAGTAAGAAAAGTAAGTTTCGAGTAAGAAAAGTGAGTTTTGAGTAAGGACAGTGAGTTTCGAGTTAAAAAAGTGAGTTTCGAGTAAGAAAATTGAGTTTCGAGTAAGAAAGTGAGTTTCGGGTTAAAAAAGCGAGTTTCGAATTAAAAAAAGCGAGTTTTGAGTAAGAAAAGTGAGTTTCGAGTAAGAAAAGTGAGTTAAGAGTTAAAAAGGAGATTCGAGTTAAAAAAGCGAGTTTAGAGTAAGGAAAGTGGGTTTCAAGTTTTGAAAAAGCAAAGCGAGTTTCTAATTATAAACAAATACAGGAGTGTCGGAGTGCATTTTATACCGTACATATACTACTCAGCAAAAAAAGAAATTTGATGGTTGAAAGCTTGTCATTGTTTTTCCAACTCCAACTTTGGAAATCTCATACTCACAGAGATATTTTTTTATTTGAAACTGATCAAATATTCTTTCCTTTCAATTCTGTTAAGGGAATAAGGGTACTTGAATGATTGGAAACGCTTAAACTTGTTCTAGAAAGGACAGACGTCAATTTTCAGAAAAATGCGAAATTGAAAACATAAATAAATTTTGACTTGACTTGAAATTTACAAATTTTGTCTTAAAAACAGTACAACAGTTGAAATTTCAATGCAATACCTATTTCAACTGTGACGTTGACGTCTCACTCTAGGGTAGCATTAAATAAACGTACAGCAGGTCATGGGTGCACTAAAATGTATTAAAGAATTGTGGGATTGTTTTATTCTAAATTATTCTTATTTATTTAATAAACATCCTTTGTGAAATGATATTTAATGCACTGTACTTAACCAACCACATATTGTTCTTAGAAATATCTCTAGGGACGCTAGGTGGAAGACTGGCATTCGTGCTAACGTACGTTATCCTAAAATATAGAATGTATTATTATCACTTATATTATCATTATTATTATAAGCACACAATTTCCTGGCGGCAAATCTATAGAACAATTGATCGCAATTTAACAAAATGGGGACGGACACGCGCCCATAGTGGTTTGTTTCAACAAAAATATGCAGTTCTGCTTCACTTAGGCATTTGTTTTGCGCATTGTTGTTTGAAAATTATAGTTCGTGTCAGATGAGCACCCGATGAAGTTTAATAAGGCCCTTGCTTCATACGGTCGACATGATCGACAATATTGGAAGGTTATTATCAACTCCTATACTTTTTGCAGAAATCCTTGAAAACGAGACAAATTTTTCTTATAAAAAGTACACACTCATTGACTTTATGAAGTATGCGGGGAAGTTTGGTAAAAAAAACAAAAAAATTCCGACAATATACCGCCTGTCAATCAAATCAGGGCTGCTTAAATGCTTGACATCTCTACTGTGACGCTGACAAAATACAGGTACGGAATATGTCCACCAGTATTCCCTAGAACTGCAGCATACCGATGTTCTGTACAAATTTTGACGTTACAAAGAATTATAAGCATGGAAAGATGAACAAGATATGTGACAACAGAACCCCTCTTGAAGTATTTTTTAACTAGAAACTCACTTTTCTTACTCGAAACTCGCTTTTTTAACTCGAAACTGTTTTTTTTACTCGAAACTTGCTTTTTTAACTCGAAACTCACTTCTCTTACTCGAAATTCGCTACTCGAAAAATAGAACCCCTCTTTGTGTTCACAAGATGATTGACAACATTTTCCATAAAGACAGGGGTAACACCTCTGGTGTTAACGGTATGATATATCCTATATTATCAAACTTTACTGAGATCTTATGGCAATAAACATACTGTGTACCTTTTTTTTTTCAGTTATTGGATGGTGGACTTTCTATTCCAATACAATCCCTCCCAAAAAAATTTAAATCCATCTTATAAGATGGACCTAGATTTTTGGGTTGATGAATCTAAGTTTTTTGGGAGTGTTTTAGACAGGAAAAACTTATCTCAAAGTAGAATTTCATAAGACTGACTCAGATATTTGGAGTTATCCTAGAGATGGAGTACTGTATTCCTTTGGTTACAAGATGGGGTTTTCACCTTCCAAAACAATCCCAAAAATCTAGATCAGATGTTCCAAAACGATCCCAAAGATCTGGATCCATCTTTCAAAACAATCCAAAAGATCTAGATCCATCTTTTCAAGATGGATCAAAGATCTAGATCCAGCTTTTCAAGCAGCTTTGGGATTGTTTTGGAGCATCTGATCTAGATCTTTGGGATTGTTTTTCCAAAATTGTTTTCCAAAACAATCCCAAAGATCTAGATCCATCTTTTCAAGATGGATCCAGATCTTTGGGATTGTTTTGGAACATCTGATCTAGATCTTTGGGATTGTTTTGGAACAACTTTTCAAAATGGATCCAGATCTTTGGAATTGTTTGGAAGAAAAAATGTTTTATATTTCAATAGCTCAAGACTGATTTGCATATTTGAGGTAGATTTGGAAGGACAAACTTTGGCCTTATAACCAAATAATTACAATAAGTTACTTTGAAAATGAAGCCTGACATTTGTTTCCACAAGCTGATAAACAGCTTTTTCTACCAAGTAAAGGGCACTAACTCTAGTGTTACTGATCCAAAGTTGATCAAGATCTTGCAGCCACAAACATGCTGTGGGTATATCACACAAACTGAACCAAAACTGTTGCCTCTACAGAGTTAACAAACTAATATGCAGCATTTTCCACAAGGAAAAGTACTTGAGAGACATTTGACTGATTGATTGATTGTTTTGGGTTTAAGGGCCCTTTGAGACAGTATTTCAGTCGATATCAGGCTGTTGCCCAGAGAGAGGGAGAAAGAAGAGAATTGATAGACAAGAGAAAAAATGTCCAAACAACCCCCACCTGCACCTACTGCAAGCACAGTAGGCCGTTGGATTCCAGGACAACTCCGCCCACAAAAAACTCGGCCCATAACAAACATGATCCATTACGAACTCGGCCCAAAGCAAACTCTGCCCGTGGGTGTAGCAAGGTATCATTTCGCAGGACTTCTTCATTTGAAAAGGCATGTCAGACAATAACTTGACGTGTATAATATTACTACTAGGTTTAGAAAACAGTGTTGAACAAGATACTATAGTATAGCCATCCATATGGACTACTCACATAAAAAGTCGGGGCCAATATGTCTAATGTATAAATAATCACGTAGGGGGATAATTGCTAAAGATAATATATAGATAGAAGATAAAATTAAAACAAGATTCATGTTTTCATATATTTAATGCTGGCTGCATATAGATTTCCTTTTATCATTTCTCCATGGTCTAATACCAGAGACATGTATGGGAATAATTTTTCTTTAAATCCAGGCCAAAGAATAGTTTCTGAGATGATTATCAAAGCTTGCTCTCGTACACCTGACATCATGCATATGTCCATGCTTTTCCCATAGGGATGGCGGGTTTGGAATTTTGACTCCCTCCCTCACCCCGCATCCCCCCTCCCCCGCTGCACCCATCCACTCATACTATCAACTTTGGAGTTTGTTCTCTTCTAGAAGTATAGACAGAGCTCTAGATAAGAGGGAGTATTTGGTGATAATTAGGGATAATTTTTGTAAATCCTGCATAAAAACATATGTTGTGACCCCTCATCTGAACCGTCTCGACAGAGGTCACAACATATGGTTTCATTGAGAAATAAAAAAAAATTATCCTTAAATATCATCAAATACTCCCTCTTATCTAGAGCTCTGATAGACCTCCATGAGTCCCTGTGAAAAGGGGTCCGGGCATCCCACTGGTTTGGGTAATAGTAGGGCAAGGGCCTACTGCTTGCAGTAGGTGCGGGTGGGGGTTTTGGACATTTATCTCTCCTCTATCATTTCTCTTTTCTTTCTCCCTCTCTTAGGGAGATGGCCCGATATAGACTGGAATACTGTCTCAAAGGGCCGAGACTGTCCGCGTGACTCTGCTTCCTGCTGAGAGCCTGGGCAGGAAGCAGAATCAAGCTGACAGTCTCTGCAGGAAGCCATTTATCATGTACAGAAGTCTCGGCAGGAAGCAAGAGATTGCGGACAGTCTCGGCGGAAGCCAAATATGATGAAACAGGAATCGATTATACCCTGTGAATATGTATTAACTCCAAAACGAAGTTTGGTATAGGATGAGTATCTATACATGTATGAGCGGCTGTGTTACACCATATCGTTTTGGATAACCTCTGAGACTCAGGGAATGCAGATTTGAGTCTGTATGAACATCAAATTTCAACATCAAATTGATGAAATAAATTGATGAGAAACAGCATTAAAGCACGGCGCAATACTGTATATGTATGGGCCGAGTTTGTTATGGACCGAGTTTGAGTAGGCCGAGTTTGTTTTGGGCCGAGTTTGCAATGGGCTGAGTTTGCTATGGGCCGGGATGTCCAGTTACCTGCCCAAGGTTGGGCGGTAAATTCCACCCTTGGTATTTACCGGTGGAATTTACCGGTATTTACCGGTCTGGAAAATACTCCCAAAGTGGAAAATAGTGGCAAATACTGGTCGATTGAACTTTTTCACCTTTGAATCTTGCTAAAACCAAAACCAAGGTAACTTAAAATGATATATATTCCAACTAAATGACTTAAAGATGTTTTAATTAATTTCTTTATTAAGTTAGTTTATCATCATAAAGAATAAAGTTGTTTCACAAATTATGCAGGTTGAAACAGCCAAGACAAGACAAGACAAATGTATTTCACTCAATCCATAAATGTGGCTTTAAGACAAAAAAATTGACAATTTCACAAGTATGGACAGTATCTTGATTCAACTTCATTATTTGTCCTTAACTCAATAGCATAAAAATACAGGTAAGAAATTACAGGTTTATTCACCTTAGACCTATGCACCTGGCCAATCACCTGTGACACCCAATTTGCAAGACAATGTCTAAATTGTTAAAACAACAAGTTTCAAAACAATGTTTATTTAAGGGAGCAGAGTATCCCTTGGGGCAAGGATGGAATCAATTAGTTGTCAGAATCTGTTTTATGGCAGTTTTCATTAATTCGAAAAATCTGACTGTCTGAAATGTTTCTCTTTTTAGACTGAATTAGACAGGATAACGGGTTTCTCCGCTACTAAAGTGCAGGTGTACAACGGTATTTTAGCTTCAAAGCGAACCGTCTTGTCACAAACTTAACGGTACCTGTCAGCTGTATTATTAACACATAAATCACAAAACACGTGGCAATGCTCTTCAACATACGATGAAATCAATCGAATAATAATAGTGAAAAAGGATAAGAGTCAAGCCCGACTGCGTAAATAATGCGCTATAAAATGAGAAAAGGCATTGTTATTATTACTATTATTATTTGATAGAAAAGTGCAGAGTTCCTGGTGGTTTAAAACGGCGGTGATAGTTTAGCAGTAATGGGTAAGGATGAAACAATCTGCAAGAATAAGACACTCGGGCAATAAAGATAACATAATTCGCCGCCCGTGTACATACTGGTAATACTGGTGAATACCCCTACCTGAGCTGTCATTTTAATTGATTGGATTATAAAGTAACAATCCAAGGAGAGTCACGAACTCGGCTGGATTCGATACCCCGACTTCTTCATTATGAATAAGAGAGCATTTATATTTTACCCGTCGGGGAAGACGACTCATCTTTTGGATCGTTATTAAAAAGGTCTGCATGTTATGTGTATTTGTGCAGTTTACTGTACAGTCTGGTCAGAGTATGCACCGTATGATTCGCCTATCCTGCAAGAGTATGCAGTATGCACCGTATGATTCGCCTATCCTGCAACATGTGCCTATCATGAGCATGCTGTTTTTACATATAGGCTTGTTTCGGCAACGACGCGGCTTGAATCCAAATGATGTCATTTTCATAGGGTCAACAATTTAAGAAAAGAATTTGCCCCATTCTGAAAGGGATGTAAAAATGAAAATGACAGTGTTGCTTCCCCGAAAAGTGTGCCCATTCACCTTAAGACAGGTCGTTCCCGATATCGCTTGAGGCAAAAATACCTAAAATGTACTTTACAAAGGGTGTTATAATCAATATCGTAAAGTGAGTGGAATTAAGCTTCCGAAGGAATGTTTTGTTATTTCAGAATTAATACTTGATGTATGCAAAACGGTGCTCATGTCATACACAACAAAAACAGACTCAGTTATATAAGCCTGCGCAGCGGCACAGTCTGATTAGAACTCTGTCGTCCATACACACCATGTATGGTTTTTGATGAAACTGAAGGCTATATGCAAAGCTATGGTCAGACAGCACTGATCCAGACTGGTTTGAGTCTTGTGTGTTAGCAGATACGTTAAGCACCCATTTTGCTTGTTGCAGCTCAGTTTATATCGGACGGTAACAGGACAATGCACAAGACGTGCTTTGGTATGGATTTAACTGCTCTTGCAAGAGTATTTCTCATACATCTAGTCCATCGGTAGGCACGGGAGAAAACTGATCTTCTGGTAGCGGAACAGGTCCACCAGAAGCACGACGTCAAAATGACATCACACCAACGTCGCTGTGATATTGCGACGTCACATCGACGTCGGGATGACGTCAATTGGACGCTATGTGCCAGCTGGGGGGGGGGGGGGGGGGGGGGGCATTTCGACGACACACGGGCGAGACTCGCATCACAACACTTTACCACTAAGCCGAGGGCTCGCTGACAAGACAGAATTGCTTTTGCTTTAGTTGCCACAGACGAGTTTACTTCGTATGACAACTCGTCGTTGTACTGACAATCAAGGGAAAAGAGAGAGAAAGAGAAAGAGTTTGTGTCATTCAGTTTTTGAGAGAGACTTTGGCTTCGCTTGAAACTTCACTAATCATCCATTTCAAAGAGAGAATAAGAGAGAGAGGGAGAGAGAGGGAGAAAAGAAAGCGTGGCATCACGGGCTTAAAACTGGGGCTTAACTTCTCCGAAAACAGCTATTTGGGATAAGTGTGCAAACTGCGAAGAATGAACTCAGCCTGAGCATTCACTCAAGTCTGATATGAAGTTTTGCTGTTGGCAAAAATGCGAACAACGAAGGCTCTGTTCAACCTCAGACAGTGCAGGAGTACACCATTGACGTAGTTTCGTTTCGGTATTCTTCTCAAAAGGATCATCTTTTTGAAGAATAGAAGTTGCTTTCCTGGCGAATTCTTGCCTTTTAGTGTAGTCTCCATTTTCGTCCTGGCATTGTTTAACTTGTATGCCCACATTTGGGTGTTGAAAACCAACTCGTGGATAAAAAGCTGTGGAAACCGATCATGAGTGAATATGATCTTATCATAGCGGCAGAACTTGACCTGTAAACCACACAAACCGTCAATCTGCTGTCTCGTAAGAGACATGACCGTCGGAACTTTTGGCAGGAAAATGTACGCTGAGTCAAACAATGTACTTTGAGTCAGACAACATTTTAAAATAATTCGATAATTCTGAGATTTTTTTTCGTATTAATAAAAATACGTTGTGACCCCTCGCCGAGTCATTTTGACCCCTCGTTAGAATCGTCTCGCAGAGACGGTTCTACTGAGAGGTCACAACACGTGCTTTTGCGGAGAACGGAGGATAATTATCCCTCGATTATCCCTATTACCTCTTCTTATCTGGAGCATTGATCCATAGTTTAAAAATTCATTTGTTTGTTTGATGGAACTCTTTCTGCGACCTTTGTTTTCTGTGCATCTTCTGCTGAGACACTTACAAAGTCAAGGTCGCAATAGGCAGGGATGATGGTATTGTTATTGTTGCTGTTTTTTTTTTTTTTTTTTTTTTTGTTTTACCAAAACTACTTAATAACTGTGCAGAAGGGCCAAAAATGCCGCCCAGCTGTGTACTCAGTATTCATATATTGTTTCGAAGTACAGAACATATCATTAAATAATGGGTTGGCTATGACTGTCGCCTATAGTAGGCTGGTGGCATCATTTCTCCAGGGTCCGATTGTTGAAAACCAACGATGGCGTTGGTGAACGAGGTGTAAGATTTGCAAATATATGATAGGCCTTCGAAAAAATGTTGCTGCTCTTGATGAAAAAAAAATCTGACAAGCTTTTCAAAAGTTATTCACATTTTTTTCTTTTTGGAGCAACACTCTTGATGTTACCGGGACGCTTTGAACCACCTGGCCCAGGACGTAACCCAGCAGGCAAGAAATATCGAAACAGCGTCATAACAACGTCACTACAACGTCAGGGTTCGAGGTTATAAATCTTGAGAATAATCTCAAACTCAAAATAAAGCACACTGACTGGCTGCTTCCGAGCATGTGCTCGGAAGCAGTCAATCAGTGTGCTTTATTACATGCTCGGAAGCAGCCAGTCAGTGTGCTTTATTTTGAGTTTGAGAATATACTCAAGTTTTATAACCTCGGGGCCATGAAAAGTTACATTGATATCAATACGACTGTGTTTCAACGTTATGTGTCTGCTGGGAACTTGACAGTGTGCATATCTCTGCATGTAGTAAGGATCACAATACTGCGAATGAAAATATATCTACGGCATAACTATGTAAAGTTGGTTCGAATTTTCCTCTTTTCTTGTAGCTATAACTAATTTCAAATGGTGGTGAAAAATGCTCGTATTTCATGATAATGGGAGCCCCAAGCTCAAGCGTGAACCGGGACAAAATATTAAGGGGTTGTTAATCTTGCCAAACGAAAAAAAAATGTGTCGAAGTACAAATGAGCCGCGACACGAGAAAACCAACAATGTGGTTGTGCGGCCAGCGCAGACTCAGATCAGCCTGGGCATCCGCCCAATCTGGTCAGAGTCTTCGCTGTCCGCATGGCGGTAGCTTAGACCCTTGCCTATCCTTCAAGCCCTAAATGAAGAGTCTGATCGGACTGGGGGGATACCCAGGCTGATCGGAGTCTGCGCTGGGCGCACAACCACATTGTTGGTTTTCTCGTGTCGCGGCTCAAATGTATCAGTATCTGAGCAGCGCGACGATAAATATATAGCTGAGACTGACATAGCCGACTCAAATTTGCTCTACATTTTCCTTGACTCTCAAATGAGGATATGAGTAACGCTGACAAGACAGGATTATCTGAGTCTTCGCTGTTCGCACATGTCCTAATGCACTCCCTTGATTATACTTACATTGTTTGTAATCCGAAATAGTTTGCGAGTTGTATGAGTTTAAAACCAACTTAATTCAGTTCATGGAGTGAAAATTAGCAGAATATTTGGCTTGAATAATGAAATTTATTAGCTTCATCCATTCTGAACAAAGTGTCATTTCTGTCTTGTAACGTATAATCCCAATTAGTTATTTTGTTCTGGCTGCATGATCACTTTTCATGTTTATTGATATATAGTCACGTGATGTAGTGTGAGGACATGAAATTTCACCTCTCTGGATTTTATGGATTAAAACGTAAAATTCAATATTTTTGGGATTACTTTTATGTTCGGTATGACAATTAGTGGTCCAGCTTCATGCCTCCAAAGAAAAAATGTGAAAAAAGTAAAATTGAGAGATATTATAAACCAAAAAAGAGAAAAGTTGTTTCTCCTATTCAGATATCGAGTGAACAAAGTGAGCGAAAATCAGAAGTTAGGATTAACCAACCAAATTCAATAGACCAATCAAATAAACAATTGGGCACTTGTGTATCAGCGGACACTAGCCCACAAAATCAAAACAAACGTTTTCATCAGTCCTCGCCAGAATATTTCAATTTTGGACAATATTTTACAACAAACTTAGACGCTTTAACCAACATGAGTATGAATTTTCCACAAATGCCTTTTGGCAGCCAATATATGCAGTCTCCGCCATTCAACTCTCAGTTCACAGGTTCAAATACGGCACCGGGCCCCTCAGCACCACCGTGGGCCACAGAAATAATTGAAGATATCAAGAGTATCAAACTATCGGTGTCTAAAATAGACAATATAGAAAAACTCGTTAACAAGATAAACTCAAAAGTTGAAAACCTGGAAACAAAAGTTAAAACCATGGATGCAAAAGTTACAGACGTTGAAAAGTCAAACCAGTTTATAAACAATGAATTTGAAGAAACAAAGCAAAAACTCAAAAGTGCAGATAAAGAGCTAAAGAGGCTAAATAGCAAATGCAAAGATTTTGATGATATGGTAACAAAATTAGAATCACAAAATCAGGACCTGGAAGCAAAAGCTAATGATCTAGAATTTCGAGGGTTGAGAGAAAACCTTTTGTTTCACGGTTTACAAGAAACCCCAAATGAAGATTGTGAAATGATGATCAAGCAATTCATAGCTGAAAAACTAGAAATCACAAAGGAAATTTCTATTGAAAGAGCACATCGCCTTGGTAAACCCAAAAACAGAACAAGGCCAGTAGTTGTAAAATTTCATAGCTACAAAGATCGAGAACTAGTTAGAACCACCGCTATGGAAAAAAGCACTGAACTGAAAGCTTCAAATCTTGGGGTCGGAGTACAGCAAACAAAAGCTGTCTTACAGAAACGCCGCGACCTAAGTACTGTGTATGAAAGAGAAAAGGCGGCTGGCAAAACGTTGAGATGGGCTGGAGCCAAATTACTTGTTCGTGACAGAAACGGCGGAAACTTCCGAGAAGTTACGGAATAGGACGAGCAGAGGGGGCTACGTATAGTTTCGTGGAATGTTAATGGACTGTTGAGAAAATTAACTGACGAAGACTTTATTGAGTGTCTACGTTCGTACGATATTGTCTTATTTTCTGAAACCTGGATAAGTAACAAACATTTAGTTGATTTAGAAATACAAGACTTTGAAAGTTACCATATTTTTGGGCATAAAAGTCTTAAGACTAAAAAGGGGCGTCAAAGTGGGGGTATATCAGTTTACTTTAAAAAAGAACTGAAAAGCAAAATCACTGTTGCTGAAACAAATGACTTTGGTATTATTTGGTTGAAAATTAATCGAGATTTGTTTCAGTTTGATGAGGACATTTATATATGTCATACCTACATTCCACCAACAGGTTCAAAAGTACTAATTGATAAAGACTTTGACTTTTTTGAAGAAATCGAAAACGGCATTGAAAAGTTTAGTAAAATGGGAAAAACATACATTACTGGAGATTTAAATTCTAGAACAGCACAAGTATCAGATATATTAAAATTTGATAAATATTTAGATGACACCGATAATGATAAAATCTACCATGACGACAATGATAATGATTTTTTCTTACGCGAAGATATTTTACCGACACGACGGAATAAAGATCACGTGATCAATCAAAATGGACGACGATTAATTGCACTTTGTAAATCGACAGACCATATTATAGCAAATGGTCGTTTATTCTCCGATAAAGACGGAAATTACACGTTTTGTTCTCCATGTGGTCTAAGCGTCACGGATTATCTATTAGTCAATAAATTTGAAATAAATTCAATAAGTGAATTCGAAATCTTAAATTGGAATAATTTCTCTGATCACGCAGCTTTATACTTTAGTTTTAGAACAAAATGCACACCGGAGACCGAAGTACCACTTAATAGCATAAATAATACCGTAACTGAGTCGAAAATTATATTTGATGAAGATAAATTACCTGAATATCAAACTTTACTAAAATGAAACATACAACATCTAGATGTTTGCACCGACCCAACCATAGATGCGACATTAAAAGTTGAGGTATTAACCAATTTTTTGTCTGAAAATGCAAGTCTGGTTTTTAGTAGAAAAAGATCAGTTCCAGGAAATAAAACTATTTTTCAACAGCAAATAAACCAAAGTGGTTTGACGAAAAATGTAAACAAGCAAAGCAAGAATTTACGACAGCAAGAAATGCATTTAATAAAAACAAAACAGATGCAAATAGAATAATATTTAGCAGTTTGCGGACAATATATAATAGAACGCGTCAAAATGCAAAAAGGCGCTTTAAACTTAAAGAAGGGCAAAGATTAGAAAATATTGCAAAATCACAGCCACGTAAATTTTGGAAATCCTTAAAGAAATGTTATACCAAACCAAAACCGAAAGATACCGATATTAACATAGAAGATTTATACGACCACTTTAGCACTTTACTAGGACAAGATACAGATAACCTATCCAATGACGTAGAATTTCCACATAATATAGAAGATGATGAGTTAGATGGTCAAATTACAGAACAAGAAATTCGTCGAGCAGTTTTCAAGCAAAAGAATAGTAAAGCAAGCGGCCCAGATGAGATATCAGCCGAAATTATAAAAGCTTCATATGATATTATTTCGCCACTTCTAGTTTCTATTTTCAATACATTATTTAGCAACGCACAGTACCCCGAAAACTGGGGAGTTGGATTTATTGTTCCTATATTCAAAGGTGGGGATCCAAATATAGCAAAAAATTATCGTGGAATTACGTTGAATAATATTTTAGCAAAGATTTATTCGCAAGTGTTACTGAACCGATTAACGGTATGGACAGAAAAATATGAAAAAATATCTAATTGTCAATTCGGATACCAAAAGGGTAAAAGTACAACAGATTGTATATTTATTTTAAATTCTATAGTAACAAAAGTGTTAAACTCTGGTCAGAAACTCTACAGCATTTTCATAGATTACGAGAAATGCTATGATAAAATAAATCGTTTGTTTCTATGGCAGAAACTATTGTCCGAAGATGTAAGTTCTAAAATGACGAATGCTCTTAAAGCAATGTATTCCACAGTACGTTCTGTCATAAAGCATAACAGAGAAAAATCTAATTATATCAATACTCGCCTGGGGGTAAAACAAGGAGATCCAAGCTCATCCTTATTATTCATGATGTTTGTTAATGACATTTTAGCTAACATAAATACAGATTTAGATGGAATCTTTACAACAGACGAGCTCAAATTATTTCTCATATTATATGCCGACGATCAGGTTCTATTTGCAACCTCCCCCAACTCTCTGCAATCGATGTTGAACAATGTTGAAATTTACTGTAATGTATGGGGATTGAAAATTAACGTAGACAAAACCAAGGTGTTAATTTTCGAAAAAGGTGGTAGACATACAAACTTTAATTTTTATCTTTATGGTCAAAAACTAGAATTGGTTACGTCTTTTAAATATTTGGGAATATTTTTCTTCAAAAACGGAAATTGGTACAGAACACAAAAATGCATAGCTGAACATGCTTCAAAATCAATGCACAGGCCCTTCTCGGTATTCAGTCAGTACGAATTTAAAACCCGCGACAAATGCAAACTGTTTGATACATTAGTAGCGTCAGTCTTGAATTATTCATCAGAAGTATGGGGCTTAAACGAGGGTAAAGATATAGAATTAATTCATACAAAATTTCTACGAAAACTCTTATGTGTAAATAAATCTACGAATTTAACAGGACTATATGGCGAATTAGGAAGGGTCCCTTTAAGTGTGATGCGAAAAATGCATATGTTTCGATATTGGATAAAAATATTAAAATCTGACGATGACTGCATTATAAAACACATATACTTAATGTTGAAAAACGACGCAGAAAATAATATAACATATAACAAACTAAATTGGGCATATCAAATAAAATCGATGCTTGAAGGTTTAGGGCTAGCATATATATGGACGGATCAACGAAATAATGATATAAAAGTATATTTACCTTTAATTAAACAACGAATTTTGGATCAATATTATCAGAGCTGGTATAGTAATATCAACAATTCTCAAAGACTTGCATCGTATAGCCGCTACAAACATTCCTTTGTGTTAGAACCATATCTCGATAGCATACATGAACGAAAATTTAAAATATGTTTAAGTAGATTTCGATTATCATCACACGCTTTAGAAATTGAAAGAGGACGTTATTTTAATATACCAAAAAGTGAAAGAATTTGCAAACTTTGTGCTACAAATTCTGTTGAAAACGAGTATCACTTCCTCTTAGTTTGTCCCTCATATAGAGATTTGCGCAAAAAATTCATGAAGCCGTATTATTGTTCTTGGCCAACTCTCAATAAATTCGATAGTTTAATGTCATCGGTAAACAAAAAAGAAATACTGAATCTTTCGAAGTACATATATTTTGCAAGTAAGTTAAGAAATGATATTATCAGTTGAAAGTATGTTTCTCCAATTTGCTTTTCATAGAAGCTCTCTTTTTCAGAATATGAATGTGAATGTATAATTCTTTATTTTAAAGTCCTTACACTACAATGTTTAATTATGTAGGCTAGAAGCAATGTAGTTTGCTTAATTGCTGAATAAAATGTGTTTGTTTGTTTGTTGTTTGTTTTGTTTAGAATTGATTATTCATTAATCATAGCTTGGTTGTCTGCAGTTTTTTTGTGACGTGGCCGAAAAATCAGAAGGTCATTTTGCATAATTGACCTGTCAATGTTAATTAATGTGTTCAACCGTAAGAAGCTGACTGGACTTTTATCAGGAATTTATTTACCGATTAGCTTACTTTTTGTGTATTTAGTTATTTATTTATTACCCCAGATGTTTCGTAATACGATACATGATATGATGCAAACTGAGTGAAAAGAAATCGTATGACATGTACCAGATCAAACGTTTTTTTTTGTTTGAATGAACAGCCTAAAATCAGCTTTGGGCAGGTACAGGCTTAGCTGAGTCCCTGCTGTTCGTTGATGTCGCACAATCGTCTTTCTCGTGACATCACTTCTTATGAACTAATTCGAACTTACGTAACAGCGACGAGCAAGATGAGTGAGCCGGAACAAAAGTGAAATATTTCTGATGGGTACAGGTGATATCAAATTAATCTCAGAATAATTTCAGCGATAAAAGGTCCGACTCGGACAAATTGTAGGAAAATTAACGTAGTTTTTAGAGATATAAACTGAGATGCACAAACCGTGCGGAAAAGAGGTGCCCAATGGTGAAATACTTCCAATTCGGGAAACAAACTAGACCGGAGGATTCAGTTTGATCACTTTACACAGATTTGAATGCCGGGCTGCATACCGTGATGGCATAGCTTGCATTTTCAGGCGAGGCCTATCATATCGCGAGTGTGTTGTCCATAGTCGAAGTCATCAGCTCAGCTGCATGCAGTCATGCATCAAGAGGTTAATTTTTTACTCTTGGTTGACAAAATTTTTCAATCGTTGGCCGGGCCGCGACTTTCTGTGCTATAGCTATGCGCTCTAACAAAGGGACTACGGCGTGACACACAAATCACTAGAAAACTGTGCAGTCCAAAAGTCTGTAACTCTAGTAACACACGTTGGTTGTTTGTTTTGAGTTTCACGGCCCTTTGAGACAGTATTTCAGTCTATATCGGGCCGTCTCCCAAAGAGAGGAAGAAAGAAGAGAGATGTGATAGCGAGAGAAAAATGTCCAAACAGCCCCACCCGCACCTACTGCAAGCACACTAGGCCCTTGCCCCACCATTATCCAAATCAGTAGGACGCCACGGAATTGGAAGTTATACCCAGCAGCATCGCACCACCCAACCACACCGGTAACACACTTGAGAGTCGTCAGGCTAACAGTAACGCTTTAGCTGTTGTGCACAAAACACAGGTTGGTCTGAGTCACCAATGCCCACATATGCCCTAACGCCCTTTTACGCGTCGGTAAAAGGGGCGATGGGAAATTAGCGAGCTGCCAAGTCTGGGATTAGACTCTGCATTCGTACATAAATCCCGGGCTCGAGACGCGTTGGAAGCGGGTATCTTTTCAGTATCTTTTCAGTCATAAACAGCCCTTCATTATCACCAACCCATCGTCCTGATATAGCTGAAATTATGTTAAAAAGGGCGTAAAATCTTTATTCATCCACCATCGACAAAAATTTAAAGGTTTGCTTTTCAACAAATTAATCTAATAAAGGTAGCAGATCCGAATTTGTTAGCTAGTCAAAGCAGCTAAACATCTTTTCAAGCGCAGAAATTGATTGACACTTCCGGCTACTGATTACATCTCTCTACCGTTATATTGTCATGTGTACTCAATACAAGAGTCACAGGTCTTTGAGATGTTACAGTTATGTCTGTCACTGACCCGTTAAATCGTCTAGAGAAAGTAAACGTTTCAGACGCACAGATTTCACGTATTTTAGAAAAGGGCTGTACAAAGGTTACACATTTTTTCAAGGTGAAGTACACAGAGGTGTTATTGGTATGGCTTGAGCTTTAGTATGGCTTCAACTCTCAAATACATTTATAGCAGCCAGATGATAATTTGTCATTATCAGTCTTAAAGCTGAATCATCACACATCATTACCAAACTACTATTCACCATAGGCCAAAAGATCCTATGCTGTTGTTGACCAAGACAACAAGACCAGTGCCAGATGTATTGACTGCAAAACAGTAGTTAGTGCCAAAGCTACATGACTCCAAGCCCACAGAGAGAAATGTCCAGCTAGCAAACAGGCTATTTTTCCCCTAAAACAAAGTTCAAAATTTCACTGACTAGATAGACTATTAAATAAATAAGTTGATACAATTGTTAAACTTCAGTATAAATATTAAGTCAGTTGACCAGTATAACTGAAATATCCCTATGGATTTTGAGTGTAGGTTATTGTATAAATTCCAGGCTGGTCAATTCAATCAACCAGTATTTGCCGGTATTTTCCAGCATTCGCCGGTATTTACCGGTAAATACCGCCGGCATGGAAAATACTCATATATGCCGGCATTTTGCCAACCTTGTACCTGCCCTTGTCCTACTGTCGTCCAAAACAGTAGGATGCCCTGGCATTGTAAGTTACACGCAGCACCATCACACCATCCAACCACCTCTTTGAGAGACATTTAAAATAGCCTCAGCACTGCTTTATGAAAATATTCTTGAATAATGTTGGACTGTGATTACTTTTTTCCTAAATTAACCCTTTTTTGACCAGTGCACTTGTCCATTCTTATCATGCAGGTAATCCCATTTCTAGTTTTAGGGGTTTCTGGTGAATATTTTCACTTTTATTGTACTTTGCATAGAAATTCCTGCAAGCAAACAATGTAGGCCCTGATCAGATGCCGCGTTTTGCGGCGTCTGAACTGGGTCTGCACTGTTTGCATAATGTCCCCAAAACGGGTATCCGGCCTAAAAAGGGTTAAAAGGAGCTCCGGCATCTCAGTAGGTTTAGCACTGGCTAGTTGATCTAGTGGTCACAAGGTCTATCCCCTCTTGAGGCGAGTATCTTTTTTAACATAAACAGGGTTCCCAGGGTTCCATTGTGTATGGCCTTTCATTATCACCCTTCAATTGTCACGATATGCCTGAAATACTGTTGAAAAGGACGTAAAATCGCAAGTCATACATCCTAAATCAAAATGATTCTTATTTCTGACTCTTTCTTGACTATATGAAAAATACCGGTAGTTAGTCTTTTGTTTAGTTTATAAAGCAGTTTATTCTTTTTCATCTTCTTCTTCCAATACAGAACTGTTCGCCTATGGCGTATTGTAGTACTAGTGATTATACAAACACAGCTCTAGATAAGAGGGAGTATTTGGTGATAATTAGGGATAATTTTTGTTAATATTGAGAAAAAACCTATGTTGTGACCCTTCATCTGAACTGTCTCGTCGAGACGGCTCAGATGAGGGGTCACAACATATGGTTTCAATGTGAAATAAAAAAAATTATCCCTCAATTATCATCAAATACCCCTCTTATCTAGACCTCTGATACAAATTTTCCTCAACATTGTTTTTCTTTTTTTCACAGATAGACAGAATTTCTAGACATGAGAAGTGAACAAACCTACGTTCTTCATAAATTCCTATTCCTTGTATGTCTACTTTTTTATTTATAGAAAATCTTACAGCACATACTCGGAGCAGGTAATTTCCTATATTAACAAAAGAAAATCGAATGATACATACGTTGTTGACATAAGCTGTTTGTTGGTCCACAAAAGCTTTCCCACAATACCCATTTCTGCGGTCAGCCAACCATTAAATAGTCTATAGAGAGATTGACACAGAAATGGTTGACCTCATATCTGAGGCGAGTTATTATTTTAATTCAAATTTAAACCCAGCTCAGGCCAAATGCAATTCATTGCCTCAATAATGGATCTCTTAAAAGATTAAAGCGTCAAAAATGGATATCCATAATTCGAATTATAGATATCCATAAATTGAATTATGGATATCTGTAATTCCACATGGTTTATGGATATCCATAATTTGATTTATGGATATCCATTTTTCGAGTAACAGATATCTATAATTCAAATTATAGATAGCCAATATTCACCCTTATTTATGGATATTAATATTTTGGTTTCGAAACCTAGTCTGGCTGCGTACTTTCATTTCTCCTTCCTCTGATTCAAGAAGGGCAGTTGTCAGTCACTGGCAAAAGTATGTGCACTTAGTACTGGTCAACCGCTTAGGAGGTCTAAGCCTGCCCAGGAATAGTGTGGTTAGGTTAAATGACCGTCCCAACATGACCATAGCTGTTTACCGTGGATGTTAAGCATCAAATCAATCAATTAATATTTTGAATGATGGATATCCATTATTTGAATTATGGATATCAATAAATAGGGAATAAACAGTAAAACAGCTCCCCAGTCGAATTATGGATAGCCATAAATCAAATTATGGATATCGATAATGTGACTTATAGATATCCATAAATCAAATTATGGATATCAATAATGTGACTTATAGAAATCTATAAATTGAATTATGGATATCTATAGTTCAACATGATTTATGGATTTCCATAATTTGATTCATGGATATCCATTATTCAATTTATAAATATCTATAATTCAAATTATGGATAGCCAATATTTATGGATATCAATAATTCTGATTTATGGATATCCATAATTCAAATGATGAATATTCAAAATTTGAATTATGGATATCAATAAATTGGGAATATATGGTAAAATGGTACCCCATAGAAATGCTGTTTCAAAGGGCAGTTTAACCCTAAAAAACAATCAATCATTTAACCCAAAATAATCAATAAGTTGGTTCAGGTGAGCAAAAAAAAAATTCTCCTTCAAATGAAATTACTGATTATTCCGTTACATGGCAAATATAACATAAACATCATAGTTAAGATGCATTCATGAGGTTACATATATTAATGTGAATTTTAAAATACATAATTTTATGAGATGCGACATCAGAAAACTAACAAAGTGGTTTTGCACCTAGCGCAGACTCAGATCAGCCTGGGCATCCGCCTAGTCTGATCAGAGTCTTCACTGACCGCATGAAGGTAGCTTAGACCCCCGCTACTCTTTAAGCCAAATGCGAGGACTCTCATCAGACTGGGCAGATGTCCAGGCTGATCTAAGTATGTGCTGTGCACACAAAGACTTTGTTGGTTTTCTCATGTTGAGGCTCAATTAAGATTTCTATCGTGTGAAAAGGAACCTTTAACCATGTGCATCACAGCAAATTGCTAAAATCAGCCTGGGGATTTGCTCAAACTGAACAGATTCTTCAATTTTCCATTTTTTATTCCTCAGGACTAATAGAATTTCATAAGACTTATTAACCCTTAATGCGCCAAATAGCAGACGACAAAATTTACATCTGCAGAAAAAAAAATGTTTCGTCCAAGCGATATCATATTGAGAATTCGAACACTAGAGGGAAAACAGTGTAGATTCAGATGGATCTACACTGTTTGGGACTCAACAATTTTAATTTTTGGGGCTTTAAGGGTCAAAATAATTGGGGTCATTCTAGAGATGGAAATATACCATCTTATAGCTGAGTAAATAGGGTAACACATGTAACTGCAAAGAGGAGGCTCTAATCAGACTGCACAGATGCCGAGCTGAGCTGAGTCTTTCCTGTATGCAAATGTAGTCAGGTACCTTTTTATACAATCAGTCATATTAAGATATGAGATGACTACCTTAAAAACTCTAAGTATTGGGACAGAGAGGTCTGAGCAAACAATGCAGACCCTGATTAGACTGCTCCTAAAGACTTAAATGTAAAACTTCATCCAAAATTATCAATGGATTAAAATGGAGTCAGTCTACCACTCCATTCCATGTTTTAACCCTTAATACCCCAAAAAGCAGACAACAAAATTTACGTCTGCAGAATTTCAAAAAATCTTGTCCAAACGATATCATATTGAGAATTCGGACTCTAGAGAGCAAACAGTGTAGATTCAGATGAGGTGGCTCATTATGAGCCACCTCATCTGGATCTACACTGTTTGCAAATTTAACTGTTTTAATTGTTGGCGCTTAAAATTAAGGGTTAAATTATGCCCATTGTCATGCTCCTATGCAGTTGGTACAGAGTCTATTTTACAAAACGCAGAAGTGCAAATATACAGGTGCATGCTGACAAAATTTAAATTCATAATTCACAAGCATATGTGCAGCCATGCCTTTGACAGCTTAATTGTCTTAAGGAGAAAAAGAATGTTTATATTTCATCATGCTTGGACTAAATGTTTTTTTGTTTGTTTTTCTTAATTTTGAACATGTAAATTTTGTCATCTGCTTTCTTGGCACCAGCAGAGTTAAACTGAAACAAACTACATCTACCATTAATTGAAATTTAACCTATTCAAGGAGCGCTATTATCAAACTGATTTTGTTTTTCTTGTCTTTTAACCCATTGCATTCTGGGTATTTTTTGTCCTCTGCTGAAATTGTTGTCTGCATCAAAATTCAAGAATATTTTGACAATATTGGTCTTACTAACTCTTGTAGAAATGATGTCTAGGCAGCAAACAGTTCAGATCTCAGATCAGGCCACACGTTTGTGTGGCCTGATCTGGATCCAAACTGTTTGCCCAGATACCTCCTAAAGGGTTATCCCGAATGGAATCGGTCAACCAGAAGTAATTCTAACTTAAAGTTGTCAATTGCATGGATCCATACTCCGCACAAACAATCAGCAGACAGGAGGTGGACACTGCATATACCAACCACAAGCTACCAAGCAGGGTCCGGTTGTTCAAAACTATGACGTCGTTAGTTAACGAGACATTAAAAATTTAAACATTAATATCTCAAATACACCAATATTTTTGTTGAAAAAATATGAGAAGCTTTTGCATTGCAAAAGCTTCTCACATATTTTCAACAAAAAATATCCGTGTATTTGGCTATAAAGTCCTAAAACACTTAACAAGTTGACCTCTTAACGAGCTTGTTAGGCTGAGGATGCTTTGAACAACTGGGCCCAGGTCTGTAAGTACTCGTTCTACCCAAGAACCATACAGGACTGGAAAAGACTAGACAGCCCAACTATGGAATGACGAAGACAGCTGCCACATTATGTTGCATGCCATGCAAAAAAATGTGGCAGCTGTCTTCGTCATTCCATAAACAGCTGGTCTCCATGTTTTTAACCTGTACATACAAACTTTTAACTGTTTTTATCTGGAAGGAGACAACTGTCCCATCCTCCTTATAGGGTCAACCTTACAGTCTTAAAAAGAGACTTCTGACCTTTTTCCGGAAGATGAAAATGAAGAGGAACAGATAGATGAATGGTCATCACATAAAGGATATTTATCATATGACGTTGCATTCTGAGAGTGTAATAAAGCCATGCATTAACAAGAGCTGTCGCCTGACAGCATAGCTCGCCTGAATAGGTGCTTGCCCATCACACAGTCGCTATGGTGGTGTGGACTGCTATGTATAAAACTTCAGGCAAGCATGTCCATAATGACAACACATTTATAAACAAAAGCTATCTCAGAAATGTCTTAAAATAAAAAAAAAAAAATCACATGAAATTTCAAAGTCCATGAGCTTTAGGTCAATGAACTAAGGGGAAGGGGGAGGAGGGCAGGACTAGGATGTATCAAAGCCTATAACCGTTATCTACCATCAGTCCAAGTATTAGTATCAACTGAGTCCATTAAGGCACTGTGAAATTATGTCTTCATTAATATAAAACTAATCAAAATCTTTAAGACAAAACTCAAAGTCCATGACCTTGACATCAAGGTCATCCAGTCGGGTAAGTATATAGTGTTTTGTAAAATTCAAAAAAGTGTCTAACATCAGTTCAAGTGTAAACTAAATCTCTGCCAAGCATTATGAATCAGTACGCAATTAGAAAACTTTAATAAAGACCAAATTTCCTAAGTCCCTGACCTTGACATCAAGGTCACCGAGCAGGGCTGGGGTAGTACTCTGTAAAACTTTGGACTAATATCTAACTATAGTGCAAATATAAAAAGAATTCATCTACGGTTTCAGGAGATATGTGTCATTAAAAAACTTTAACCAAAACATCCAATCAACAAAAAGACAATTTTCTAAGTCCATGACCTTGACATCAAGGTCACTGAGGGGGGTGGGGGTAGTACCTTGGAAAACTTTAGACCAATATCTAACTACAGTGCAAGTATCAAAGGAATCCATCCATGGGTTAAGGAGATACTGGGCTTTAGAAAACTTTAACCAAAACATCCAGTCCCAAAAAACTCCCAATTTTCTAAGTCCATGACCTTGACATCAAGGTCAAGGAGTGGGGTGGGGGTGGTACCATGTTAAACTTTGGACCAATATCTAACTACAGTGCAAGTATCAAAAGAATCCATCCATGGGTTAGGGAGATATAGGTCTTTAAAAAACTTTCACCAAAACATCCAATCCGGACGCTGACACGGACGCTGACGCTGACGCGGACGCCGTGGTGACAACAATAAGCTCTTCCTGAACTTTCGTTCAGGCGAGCTAAAAACGATAATCCACAAGTGGACTAAATATGCACATTATGCGTTGATGTTCGTAAAATTGTGTCATCTTAGTGCAAAATTTGCCAATAAAATCCAAGTTTACTGTCATATGATAAATAGAATCTTGCATTCAAGCTCCTGTATTATTCAATTTATTAAACTTGTTTGGGAAAACCGATAAGATGCTCTGCACAGCCTCGCATCTTATCATTTTCCCCAACTTGTTTAATAAATTCAATAATACATAGGCACTTATGTAAGATCCTCTATATACAGCCCCTCGGCATACTTTGTATGCCATAGCTATAATCATGCCTCAAAAATGTATATGAAACATGAACCGCACTGTAATCATATATGTTATGCAACAATGAAAACAAAAAATAGTCCCAAAATAATAGCCACCTCACGTTTACAAAACTAATGAAAAACAAAAGACATAGTGTAGTTAAAAGAGTACCAAAATATAAGCCACCTCACCTACACATAACTATACCTAATGAAAAACAATTGAGTCGTTAAGAAACAAGTTGTAGACCTTTCAAAGAAACGTCCTATGTACATATTTGTGGTTTCATTCAATTTCAAAATGTATGCCAATTAAAACAGTGGAAAATCCAGTCATGAGTTATTCACTGGCAAAGTTGCAAACAGTGCATACTCTAATTAGGTAAAAAAAAAACAGGTTTCCCAAAGCCTTGTGGCCACAGGGGCAGTGGAGATTAGAAACCCACTGTATCTTGGGCATAGCATCTGAAAGGCAGAGCCCATTCCCCCTCCTTTTGCTGCCTTATCCTTCCCTGTTTCAAAAAAGGTACCCATTTACTGCTGGCTTGACAGAGAGCCCAAGACATTCAGCAAGAAACTGTCAATAGAATTCTGAATCTGATACTCTTCATAACAGAGTTATCTTACCTTATTCAATTTCAGTATATGTTATAATACGAGTTTTTCAGTTGCCAGTTGATCCATTATTATTAAACCCTTGGTTCGATCCTACAACATTCTGCTCTATAACCGAGGTGCTCTAACCAGTAGACCACAGTGCCTCTCTACCCTAATTAACCTACTCCTTTAAGGTGTATGGGCACACTTTCAGGGGAAACAACTCTGCCATTTTCATTTTGCCTTCCTTCTCAATGGGGGTCAACTCTTAAAGGAAAGAATTTGCTCCCATAGGAGCAAATTCTTTCCTTTAAGAAAAGATCCAATTTTGGAAAGGCTTTTTCATCCAGGGAAGCAAAGAGGAAGTCACAAAAGTTGTTTCCCTTTGCCAAAATTGTAGGGAAAAAAAAACATGAGGTGTACACATACACTTAAATGCTTTTTTGATTGATTGATTGTTTTGGGTTTAATGGCCCTTTGAGACAGTATTTCAGTCTATATCGGGCCGTCTCCCAGAGAGGGAGAAAGAGTGGAAATGATGGAAGAGAGAAAAATGTCCAAACAACCCCCACCCGCACCTACTGCAAGCACAGTAGACCCTTGTCCTACAATGTTCCATTTAAGTAGGACACACCGGCACAGGAAGTTACACACAGCACCATCGCACCACCCGACCACCTCCAAATTTTTTTTTGACGATTCTGGTATAATTTTCCTTATTTTTTTTTTCTATATATAAAAACACATTGTGTTCATTAGAAATGCCTCATAGCATTATACCCAATAATGGGGCATAATGGGCCATGTTATATGATATGTTTATAATTGAAAGAAGAGTAATATCATTTGTGCATTAACGCTTCACACTCCAAACTTGAAAACAGTTGAATTTGCAAACGGTGTATATTCAGATCAATTAAGCCGCCTCATCTGGATCTACGCAGCATAGATCCAGATGAGGCATAGTCGATGCTGCGTAGATCCAGATGAGGAGGCTTGATCTGGATCTACACTGTTTTCCCTCTCAAGTCATTTTATGTTGCACTTATTCTGCAACAGCAGCTGTTCGTAGTCTTCCCTAGTGCACTTCTAGTCTTTGAATTCTCAATATGATAAATACCGGTAGCTCAGACGAAACATTTTTGCAAATTTTTCAGATGTAAAATTTGCCATCTGCTTTTTTCTTGGTGCTTTTAGGCCTGAGGCTCACCATACAAATTAAAGTTCAAGTTGTCCTATATAATTCTTATATAATTACGAAATATTTAACTTTAACCTACAAAGTAGGGCAATTACTGTGTTTCTTTACAAGCTGTTTTGGCAACATGTCATCTTACTAAACCGTCTCTGTATCCTCAATAGCACAGAAATAAACCCCCTTTAGAATTTCCATTGAGTAGAAGTCATGTCTCCTTCTGTAATGACCTTAACCCTTAATGCGCCAAAAAGCAGACGACAAAATTTACGTCGGCAAAAATTTCAAAATATGTCTCGTACAAGTGATATCATATTGAGAATTCGAACACTAGAGGGCAAACAGTGTAGATTCAGATGAGGTGGCTCATTATGAGCCACCTCATCTCGATCTACACTGTTTGGCAAATCAACAATTTTAATTTTTGGCGCTTTAAGGGTTAAATTTTGGGACGGAAGTGTCTAAACAAACAATGTAGACCCTTATCAGAGAGCTCCTTTCAGGAGCAGCCTGATCAGGGTCTACATTATTTGCCATGCTGAGACCATGTTTTGGCCATTTACTGAATTCTAATATCAGTTTTTTTACCCTTAAAGCATCAAAAACAAAAAGACTTGAATTTGCAAATAGGGAAGATCAGATGAGGCAGGGCTCAGCCTAGAGGGCGATTTGGGAGAAATAGTCTCCCTAAGCTGGCTGACTTCTCCCTATTTTGAACTGAGGGAGAAGTGAAATGTATAGAACATAATAGGGAAATCCAAAATTTCGATCAAAACTTCCCCCTGAAGTCCAGAAAATGTCCCAAAAATTCTCCCTGTCTGAAAGCTCTAGGCTGACCCCTGATGAAGTGGCTCATATTAAGCTGCATCATCTGGATCTACACTGTTTTCCCTCTCAATAAGATATGGCTAGAACAAAACATTGTTTGAAATTTGGCAGACGTAAATTTTGACCTCTGCTACGTCTGCTTTTTCAGTGATTTGAGGGTTTAGTTTGGTTTTATGGCCCAAATATTAAGGGCAATTATGACAAATAAACTTTCTAACAAAAATTAACCTATCTTATTGAACTCTTTAAATATATACTTGTCAAAAAAAGAAAAAAAAAATACTAAATAAATATAAATCTTAAAATGATTGGAGTCACATGAAAAGGCACCATCCCAATAGGACAATGAAAGCACCAAAATTGTCAATAGTTGAATTTGCATACAGCATAGATCCGGGTGATGTGGTTCGATTGCTTGGCTCTACACTGTTTGTCCTCTATTTGAATTCATGGGTAATACATTTTTTTTTTTTAAATTTTGCATATACACTGCTCAAAACATTTGAAGGAATTCCAAATATTTTTCCGTAGACGACAGTGCAACGCATTCCCACTTTGAGGGCCATTTACTTTTGTTCGACAAAGACAATTTTTTCCATTTTTTTGCCAGTTTTCTTGAAGATGGTCGAGGTTACTGACAGTACAAGTTTTGGTCCAATATTTGCCCTGCTCATGCCCATGGACTGTTTTTTGTACAAATGAAATTTTGGTAAAAAATTGCATTATTTCAGAACAGGGGAAGAGCATGAAAATTACAACCAAAATCAACACAATCAGTTTGCCTATGAAGCTGAATGTCTTACAAGGTGACCTGTATGAAAGGATCACTTTGAACTCAAGTCTATGAGATTTTATAGACTTCCAGAAAAATGCCTCATTTTCAGAACAAGAGGGCCATGAGGCCCTGAATCGCTCACCTGAACAACTGGCAAAGTGACTTTTTCTTTTCTTATGTCTGAAATTGTCAAAATATGAGTCTTGGGTAAAAAGTCAAAGAATGACCATGACCTCTTTAACTCATAGATCTTCATGTACTTATTAAGACAACCATATATACCATTTTAGGCCAAAATCCTTTTGATGAATCTTATGTTCTAGCATTTTCCCATATTTGACCATGCTGCAAAAAAGATCAAGGTAAACCCAAGGTTATCGTTTGAACAGTCTTGGTAGTACTCTAGTACTCCATGCTACTTACCAACTTTCAAGGTCATAGGTATATTGGTTCTGGAAAAGAAAAATATTAAAGATTTATACCATAAATGGGTATGGCAGCCATGCAGGTCATGTGACCTAGACCATTTGAACAAATTTTTGTTCATTCAGCTCCTGGAGACTCTATATGAAATGTGTTAACAATTGCCCTTTGTCTTTTGAGGAAATGTTTGAAAATGTCATCTTATGAGAAATCTGGGTCAAAGGATAAAGAATGGCCTTGACTTCTTGTACTCATAATTCTTCATGACCTCATTAAGACGACTGTATATACCAATTTTAAGGCCAAAATCTTCAAAACTTCCCATGAAATCATATGTTGTCGCATTTTCCCATATTTGACCTTGCTGTAAAAAGGGTCAAGGTCAACCCAAGGTCATAATTTGAATAATCATGATATTACTGGAGCACACAATGCTACACAGAGGGCCGCAAGGGAGATTAGTTCTGAGGGCCGCAAGGGAGATTAGTTCTGTACTAATTGTGTTACCCTCTTGAAATAAAGTCTTTATTATTATTATTATTATTATTACATACCAAGTTTCAAGGCCATTGGTCAATTGGTTCTAGAGAAGAAGATTTTAATGGTTTTTACCATATATGGGCATAGTGGCCATGTTGATCATGTGATCCAGACCATTTGAAGAAATTTTCATTCCCTCAACCCCTGAAGGGTCTATATGATATTTGGTTACAATTGGCTCAGTAGCTTTTAAGAAGAAGTTTGAAATTTTCAAACTATAAGAGTTCAGGGTCAAAGGTCAAAGAACGACCTTGACCACTTGTATTCATGACTCTTTATGTATTCATTAAGATGACTGTATTTATCAATATTTAGGCCTTTTATATTCAAAACTTTCCATCTATGAAATCTTATGTTCTAGCATTTTCCCATATTTGACCTTGCCGTAAAAAAATGGTCAAGGTCAACCCAAGGTCATCATTTGAAAAAAAATAATAGTACTCTAGTACCAAATGCCACATACCAAGTTTCAAGGCAATTAGTCAATTGGTTCTTGAGAAGAAGTCTTTTTTTTAAGGTTTTACCATATATGGGCATGGCAGCTATGTTGGTCATGTGACCTCGACCGTTTGAACAAATTATCATTCCCTCAACTCCTGCGAGGATCTAGATGAAATTTGGTTACAACTGGCCAAGTGGTTTTTGAGGAAATTGCTGGAAATTTTCAAAATATGAGAGTTCTGGGTCAAAGGTCAAAGAATGACCTTGACCTTTTGTATGCATAAATCTTCAAATACACATTAAGATGACTGCATATACCAATTTTTAGGCGCTAATCTTCAAAAATTTCCATGAAATCTTATGTTCTAGCATTTTCCCATATTTGACCTTGCCGTAAAAAAGGTCAAGGTCAACCCAAGGTCATAATTTGATACATCTTTATAGTACTCAAGTACCCAATGCTACATATCAAGTTTCAAGGCCATCGGTTGATTGGTTCTGGAGAAGAAGATTTTTAAAGGTTTTTACCATATATGGGTGTGGCGGCCATGTTGGTCATGTGACCTGGACGGTATAAAAAATTTTCATTCCCTCAACCCCTGTAGGCTCTATATGGAATTTGGTTTCAATTGGCCCCGTGACTTTTGAAGAGATTGTTTGAAATTGTCAAAATATCAGAGTGCTTGGTCAAAGGGCAAAGAATGACCTTGACCTCTTGTACTCATAAATCTTCATGTACTCATTAAGAAGACTGTAGATACCGATTTTTAGCCCAAAATCTTCAACAGTTTCTAAGATATCTTATGTTCTAGCATTTTGCCAATAAAAACCACAAGGAAGCAAATTTGACCTTACCGTAAAAAAGGTCAAGGTCAACTCAAGGTCATAATTTGAACAATCTTGGTAGTACTCCCGTACCCAATGCTACAAACCAAGTTTCAAGGCAATCGGCCTATTGGTTCTGGAGAAGAAGATTTTTTTAGGTTTTTACCATATATGGGCATGGCGGCCATGTTGGTCATGTGACCAGGACAGTTTGAACAATTTTTCGTTCCTAAGGTCCCAGTAGGCTACATATGAAATTTGGTTACAATCGGCCCAGCGGTTTCAGAGGAGAAGTCATTTGAAAGTGTGGACGGACGACGGACGGACGACGGACGTACGACGGACGGACGACGTACGACGGACGCCGGAGCCTTACCATCCTATAAGCTCCCCCGGAGCCGCTGGCTCAGGTGAGCTAAAAATCGAAAACTGCAAAATCTGTTCCATGGAAATGGTCTGGGTATCAGTTGTATTGAAATTTTTGTTGTCTAAAACTGTGATTGTTCTTGCCACCCCTGCAAAGGAATAGTGAATTCTTGGTCTTTAGCGATCGCATCTATGGGCCGTGTAACTGGGTATGTGTTGTAGTAGTGTCTATGGGAAAATATCAGCTGTTCCTTTAAATATTTTGAGCAGTGTATAAATTTTGTTGTCAGCTCTTTTCGTGCTTTATGCACTAATGTTAACCAACATAACCATATCAACACTATTTCAACTTAGTGTGTCCATTGGATATATGCAAATGAATTGTAAATAATCTTAAGTCAGGAGATTTCTTTTTCCGACCAGTATAATGCTACAAAAATATGCACTGCCATTCAATACATCAATATCAAATTTACATCTTATTTGAAATGATTTCTTTTTCTGAAAACGTATTAAATCATAGTTATATAGTAAATGTAATTCATCTATACATTAAAAATCACTTATTTATTATGTGCTATTTAATATCAATAAATGACGCAGATCGAATATGTAAAATAAAAGTGGTACGAGTGATGACCTGAACCTAGTCACAAACTATAAACAACTTCTAATGTTTATTGACAAAAGCACATATCCCTCACCATCTCATTCATTGCAGGGAAGTTCTCCTCTGACCTTGAAAACTTAATGAAGGTCACCATAACCTTCTAATCTTTTGCTTCTTCTCAGTTATATATCCATGCATTTTTGATGAAAGCCTGTCCACTAATTCAAAAGATATTTTTTTTTTCAGGGCAAGTTTTCCAGTGACCTTGAAAATGGGGTCATGGTCACAAAAGCCTAAAGTGCTCTTTGGTTGTTCAAATGACATTGTCAAAATCCATCCATTGGTTCAAGATTTAGTTCTGGAGATAAGGCTAAGAAAAGCATTTTAAGCATACTAAGTAAAACCTCCTGTGTATGAGCTTGAAAACTGGGTCAAGGTCACAAAAATTGAACCATATATCTCTGCAAGTTTTGGTCAAACTCCATTACATAAAGTATTAATCCTATTAAACACCACGTGGGAGTTGCATTTTGCGAAAGGGGACGTTATTTACAGCCTAAAGTATAGTAAATCAGCCACTGCCAAAATACCTATAAGCAATATAAAGGTGATGGGTAAACATTCAGAGAAAGCAATTCTACTATTTTTGTCTCCCTTCTCAGTAGAGGTCAAATCTTAAAAGAAAGAATTTCCTCCTCTAGGAGCAAATATTTTCCTTTAAGAGTAGACCCCATTTCAAAGAGCTACCTTATCCAGAGAAGCAAACAATATTCATGCAAGTTAATATTATTTTTGGAAAGAGACAGGGGGCGTTAATTAGAGCAGGGGCATTTATTAGGATTAATATGGTACTCCTGAAAATATGGGGAAGACAATAAGGAAAGGCAGACACCTATAGGACCCAAATGTCCCCTGGCCCCTCCCCATTTGGTGGTCGAGGTAAATAAATTGTAGATTTTGATGTGCCAACATGAAGCCTGAGTAAAGCATTAACGCCTCGAAGGGATTGACCTTGGCAAAAATAGCAGATCCAAAGCAGGTCCAACAGAACATGATTTCTCATCAGGAACTACTACCGTAATGACCCTAAAATTTCGGGCACCAAAAGTCAGACAATCATTGTTCAAAAATTCATAGAAAGTGGATTTTACACTCATTACTGCATCCAAATGATGCTTAGTGAATGGCAAATGTAGTAGACCCTGATCAAACTGCTCCTTTGGGAACAGTTTGAGCTGAGTCTACAATGTTTGCTCAGATGTGTCTGTCCGAATATTTAGGGTAATTGTGATATTCGGGGTTTTTTTCATCGAAAAATAATTATAATATTACTAAGTGAAAATTGCAACTGCCAGCTGTCAAACATTATTTTTTTTTTCTCAAATCAATATTTCATATGTCAGCTGCATAATACAATGTAAAAATGTTACTTAATAGAAAGAACATATTTTCTGAACGCAACACAATGTTAAAGGAAAATGTTGGTCTAGTTATTATGGATACATCATGTTCTTCTATTAACTGTTTAAGCACCAAAAAAGCAGACAACAAAATTTACGTCTGCAAAAATTAAAAAAATGCCTTGTCCAAAACATTTCATATTGAGAATTCAAAGACTAGAGGGCAAACAGCGTAGATCTAGATGAGGCGGCTCATGATGAGCCGCCTCATCAGGATTTATGCTGTTTGCAGATTTCGTCACTGGGGCTTAATGAATTAAGTAAACTTCTGTTGATGTTTTGATTTCAAAGCAACATGGTAGTAACTTGATAGAACAGTAGTTTAAACTGACACCTCGATGGGACAATCCTAGCCCTTAAATCGCCAAAAAGCAGACAAAAATTTCATCTAATAAATTTTGAAAAATGTTTCATCCAGGCTGTATCAGATTGAGAATTCAACGACTACACGGCAAATAGTGTAGATCTAGATGAGGTAGCTCATAATGAACCACTCGGCTGACCACTCATCATAATGATCCATCTCAACTGGCTCTAAACTGTTTGTCCTTTGGAATTTCAATTCTCAAATGATATAGCTAAGATGAAACACTTTTTAAAATTTTGCAGACGTAAATTTTGTCGTCTGCTTTTTTTGGCGGTTAACAGGTTTTCAAAAATGACCCATCTAAAGCAACTGTGCCTCAAATTAGCTAAATTATTCATGCAGCAACACTTCAGTTAAGGCGTATGGATATGCCACATTTTTTTCTGCCATTTTTTTTCGAAGGGAGACAACTGTGCCTTCAAGTTGAAAACAACTTCCAGTAGGGATTCACTCTTAAATGAATAAATTTGCTCCTATTGGAGCAAATTTATTCCTTTAACAGTTTACTCCAACTGAGAAGGGAGGCAAAAAATGAAAAAGACAGAGTTAATTCCCTTGGAATTGTATCCATTCACCTTAATTCAGTTGACTTCGCTGCTCTCTGGAAAAATTATATAAATGCAATTTCAGTATGCCCTCTGCAACCTCCATGACCAGTTAGTTGTGGATTTCCTAAAATGGATGGATAAATGACTTGCGAGTTTAGGTCCTTTTTAACAGTATTTCAGTTATATCAGGACGATCAGTGAGTGATAATGAAAGGCTGTGGGCAATGAAATGCTGTTTACAATTGTAAAGATTCTTGCCTCCAGCAGGGCTTGAACCCCGGACCGCTAGATCACCAGGCCAGCACTTAACCTACTGAGCTATCAGGGCTCTTGGAAAAACCAACAAAGTGGTTGTGCGCCCAGCGCAGACTCAGATCAGCCTGGGCATCCACCCAGTCTAATCAGAGTCTTCACTGTCTGCATGGATGTAGCTTAGACCCTTAGCTACCCATTAAGCAGTTAACGAAGAGTCTGACCGGACTGGGTGGATGCCCAGGCTGATCTGAGACTTCTCTGAGTGCACAACTGCATTGTTGGTTTTGTCGTGTCCTGGCTCATAAATCATTCAGTTATAAGAAGGGAGTTTATCCTTCCAAATATACCCTTATTATGTGAATAGTCTTGTGTAGTTCAGCTATAAAATGGGGTTTCCCTTCCCAACTGGTTGGTTGTTTTGGGTTTAACGGCCCTTTGAGACAGTATTTCAGTCAATCTCGGGCCGTCTCCCAAAGAGAGGGTAAAAGTAGATAGAAATGATAGATGGGAGAAAAATATCCAAATGAGCCCCATTCGCAACTACTGCAAGCACAGTAGGCCCTTGCTCTACTGTTATCCAAATCTGGCACTGGAAGTTATATCCAGCACCATCGCACCACTCAACCAACCCCTGTTTCCCTTCCAAAACAATCCCACTCATACAAGTTGGATAGATCTTTGAAATCATTTTGTAAGGAAAAAGGAAAAAACAGACAGCTCTCCTCCATCTTTGAGAGTGTTTTGGAAGGGAAAAACCCTGTCTAATAATTGAATAAATACAGTAACTTGTACCTCTCCATAGTAGGAATGGGGGTGGGGGGGGGAGGGGAAGGGGAAGGGGAGGGGGGGGGGGGCAAACAATTAAATTAATACATATGATATACTGAGTAACTTCCTAAAAATATATAGAAAAGAAACAAAGTCTTCAATAATAAGCAAAATATAGGAGCAGCTGTAGTGTAGTGGATATAACTCCGGACTACCAATCCAGGGGTCGCAAGATCGATCCCCCGCTTCTCCGGTCTTTCGAATGAGACTTTAAACCGAGGTCCCGTCTCCATATGACCTTGTTGGTGGTGGGATGTTAAACCGGAGTTCACTCACTCACTCACTAATAGGCAAAATAACATCATGAATTGAAAATAAGTGACTAATTACCAAAATCGGTGAAAACAAAATAATTATCCACTCATATCAAACTAATGATCTTTCTATATCAAACCGATGATCTTTCTTCGGGCTAATTCATTATGATGATGTGAGAAAGAAACGTACATAAAATACTGTTTCCTTATTCAGAATGAAATTAACACATTACCATCAACTGTCATCGGTGGACTAATAGATTTAAATGTACTGGCTCACACATAAATATCAAGGGAGAAATATGGTAGTGCAGTAGTGAGAAAGGTGAATTTGCTAAATAAACCGAAACTGAGGTACAGTAAATATTCAATTGATCTGTCATTACTTCATGCCTGATCAGGCTTACTTAAATTACCACAAAAACTCAAAATATTGAACAAAGTAAATAAAAAAATGTATACTCTAAAAATTCTAAGTATTTGGACAGATAGGCGTGGACAAGCAGTGTAGACCATGATCAGACTGCTCCTAAAGGAGCAGTCTGATCAGGGCCTACACTGTTTGCCATTCCATTGGCACTTTTTTTTGATGCAGTGCTGTATTGTAAAAACCAACTGGTTCCATTTTGGGGCATTTACGGTAATAATTTTACGTTTCACAAGTTTCATATTTATTATGGTACCTAACCAAAGTAAATAAACAAACAATTAACGTCCAGATCAGACTGCTCCTAAAATGTTAACAAATAAACATGTATTGGCAGTACCATGACTGGATAACCCTGAAAGCGGCCAAAAAAGAGCAGACGACAAAATTTACGTCTGCAAAACCTCCCCAGAAAAATGTTTTGTCCAAGCTTTTATCATATTGGGAATTCAAAGACTAGAGGGCAAACTGTGTAGACCCAGATGAGGTGGCTACCTTCTCTGGATCTACGCTGTTTGCAAAGTGAACTATTTTCCTCTCTGTCACTTTCCGAATTCAATTCAATTATATATGGCTGTGACAGAGTAAGTACATAAAAATAAGCCGAATAAGATGTGACTTTTTCTCACACATTTTTTCTGTTAGTTTTTTCACATATCCAGTTCAACAGCTGTAATTATCCTAGTTTTATACCTGAGGTTACCATTTAAGGTGACTGGATACAAATTCAGGGGAAGCAAATTTGTATTTTATATTTTTGACTTCCTTTTCAATAGGGGTCAACTCTTAAGGGAAAAAATTTGCTCCTGTAGAAGCAAAGGAGCAAATTCTTTCCTTTAAGAGTAGACCTCTTTATGAAAGGGTTTTGTTGCATAGGAAAGCATACATTAAACCACAAAACTTGTCCCCCTTTGTTAAAATGGCAGAAAAACAAAGAGGTGTTCTGATTTTCTTGGTTGGTTGTTTTGGGTTTAACAACCCTTTGAGACAGTAGTTCAGTCCATATCAGGCTGTCTCCAAGACAAAGGGGCTAAGAAAAAAGAAACTAGAAACTGTGTTTGTGAAACACTATGCCCCCAACCATATGCTTGCCACTAAAGGGTTCGCTCCTTTTTTCATGATCTATCCATATTTAAAATTTCAAAATCCTAGGCCCAGTGGTTCTTGCTCCCAGTAGCTGCATAAGTAATAACTTACAGGGGGAATAACTCCATAATAAGTTATAGAGGTACCTGATCTTTATAAAAAACAATTAAAACATCAAGGACTACCTATATACCAAAAATCAGCTTCCTAGGTTAAGCGGTTCAGAAGCTGGAAAAATGCCAAATTCCAACAAGGGCCATAACTCAATCATTTTTGACGGAATTTGCCCAAAAGTTAATCAGTTCTTGTATATCTCACCCCAAACCTGTATACAAAATTTCATCACCCTAGGTCAAGCACTTCTAGAGATATTGTGGTAACAAGATTTCATTTTAATTTTGATAAAAGGGAGATAACTCCAAAAGTACAAGTTCAACGGAGGAAAAACAAAAACAAGACCTGTCCGCGTACAGGATAGCTCGCCTGCAGCGCATTGCCCATCACATAAAAAAACTTTAACCAAAACATCCATTTCGGACGCCGACGCCGACGCGGACGCGGACGCGGACGCCAGGGTGACAACAGTAGCTCTTCCTGAACTTTCGTTCAGGCGAGCTAAAAACGTGTCCGCTCATTTTTCATGACCTATCCATATTTGAAATTTCAAAACCCTAGGCCCAGTGGTTCTTGCTCCCAGTAGCTGCATAAGTAATAACTAACAGGGGAAATAACTTCATAATTTATTATCAGAGAGTTACCTGACCTTTATAAATAAAAACTTTTAACACATCAAGGACTACCTACATACCAAAAATCAGCTTCCTAGGTTAAGCAGTTCAGAAGTTGAAAAAATGCTGAATTCCAACAAGGGCCATAACTCAATCATTTTTTCACGGAATTTGCCCAAAAGACAATCAGTTCTTGTATATCTCATCTTAAACCTGTATATAAAATTTAATCATCCTAGGTAAAGTACTTCTTGAGATATCGTGGTAACAAGATTTCATTTTAATTTTGATATAGGGGAGGTAACTCCAAAAGTACAAGTTTGACGGAAGAAAAAAACATACGGGTCTGCTCATTTTCATGACCTATCCATATATGAAATTTCAAAACTCTAGGCCTAGTGGTTCTCAGGGAATATAGCTGTATCAGATGGCACTGATGAACTGACAAGGCGAAAGCAAAATGCCCCTCCAACTTCTTCGAAGTTGGGGGCATAATGATAGGTGAGAGAAAAATATCCAAACCCCTGCCCGCACCTACTGCAAGCTCAGGAGGCGCTTGCCCTACTTTAATCCAAACAAGTACTGGAAGTTATCCAGAACCATTGCCCGACCACCATCCTTAGGTCTACTTATACAATGCAAACCTGAGATAAACACACCTACAAAAAATAAATCTACATAAATACTTGGGAAAAAAAACATGTGCAAACACTACAAATTCTCGTCAGACTGCTCTTTGAATTATAAATACAGTATTTCTTCTGTATTTTAAAATATTTACCAAATAAATGGTACAATGTAAATTATAGTCCCTGCTGACCTCTCTGTATGGTCTAGTGATTGAAACACCTCAGTAAGACATGTAAGGTAAAATATGATACCTTGTTTTTTGTTGCAGTTTTTTTTTTTTTTCAAAATATACTTGTTTTTGCTTCAAAATACTCCTCAAGGAGCAGTCTGCTCATGGTCTACTTATTCTGACTTGTATAAACTTCCTCTAATTCAGGAGCATCCCCAAGAGTAAATGGGTTGTACATATGAAAGGTTATCTGTAGCTAATAATCTGAAAAAAAAATCTGGGGCCGTATTCATAAAACAACATAAGTGGTTGCTATGCTGTTGCTAAGGCTAAATTTCTTTGAAGGAGATTCCCTACAACGTTGAAATTTGCTCTAGAGGAACAGTCTTACAAAGACTGTTCCTCCAGAGCAAATTTCATAGTTGTAGGGAATCTCCTTTATAGATATTTAGCCTTAGCAACATCATAGCAACCACTTCAGTTGTTTTATGAATACGGCCCCTGGTCTACACTGTCTGCCATTCCATCTGCATCTTTAAGATGCATTACTGCAGCGTAAAACTGAACCATTCCATTTACGAGACAACAGCCATACTTATTTTACTGGCCCATTTTTTTTAATTTTTTTTTTCACTGTATTGTTACAGAAATGTAAACGATCTCATAAATATGTGACTGAAATTGCCCTGTTGCGTGCAATGCAGACTGAGTCCAAATTCTCACGATTAAAACAGGATAATTTGAATCACAAATCAGTGCTTCAGATAAGAAAGGGTAACAGGGATAATTCTGAGATAATTTTCCTTTTTTTTTTTTTTGCATAGAAACATAAGTTGTGACCCCTCATTAGAACTGTCTCACCGAGACAGTTCTAATGAGGGGTCACAAGATATGTTTTCATTAAGAAATATGAAAATTCATTTAAGAATTATCCTCAAAACCCACCTTATCTGCAGCTCTGGCAGACTGAGACAAAATCCTCACGATTAAAACAGGATAATTTGAATCCCCCATTTCCATAATGTGTGTATATATTGGGACACCTAAAAATAACAAATTTTCCATTTGGGACAAATGGAAATTAATTATTTTTGGTGTCCCAATACTTAAGCACACTAGGGGTATACAGCTGTAAATTTAATTTCCTCATAAAATTGAAAAATTTACCTTCATATCACAATAGCCATGCATACCCAGGAATTTGAGAAGACCCAGTAGCTCAGTGTGTTAAGGGAAGGCCTGCTAAGCTGTAGAACTCCAGTCCTGCTGAAGTGGAATTCTTTTCGATCGTAAGCAGGGTTCCACTGCATAAAGCGATTTATCATCTTTCTTTCATTGGCTGGATACCACTGAAATACTGTTGAGGAGCCGTGACTGAAGTACTGTTGAAGAGCTGTAAAACCACGAGTCATCCATCCATCCAATGATTTAGACATCTTATAATAGACAACCATCTGTTAATAACCAAAAGCAAAGATTCAAAACTAGTTGGCACACTTTGATTCACTGAAAATAGATGAATGGATGACTTCTGGTTTTATGGCCCTTTCAACAGTATTTGTCTTTATCATATGACGTCGCATCTGAGAGTGTAATAAAGCCATGCATTAAAAACGATAATCCACTAGTGGATTAAATATGCAAATTACGTCGTAACGTTATGTGCTGACGTCCATAAAAACGTCGCGTTTTCTAATGGCGAAATCGTGACGTTTTAGTGCAAATTTTGCTTATAAAATGTGATTTTTGTGTCATATGATAAATAGAATCTTGCATTCGTGCTCCTGTTTTATTGAATTTATTAAACTCGTTGGGGAAACCGATAAGATGCTCGGCACAGCCTCGCATCTTATCTTTTTCCCCAACTCGTTTAATAAATTCAATAATACATGAGCACTCATGCAAGATCCTCTATTTATCAAGGTGATAGAAGGGCGTGGGATGACACTGAATCTATGCTGATACATGTCTTTGCTTCAAACATTAAACTGCAACACTAATTCTCAGTGCAGTGTCTATGTTAATTCGAAGCCACAAAATGAAAGGTTTATTTAGCACAAGAAAGAAACTACAGGAAAGACAATTTGGCAAACATTTGCATTCATGTGGAGCAACTTATTTGCCAAGCATAACTATGACAAAGAATGTTTGCAAAATGAACTCTTGCAAAGAAATACATGTACTTGCTGCAGTGTTCACATGAACAAAGATTCCTGTCACAGTGGCAGATCCAGAGGGGGTTCGGGGGGTTCAAACGACCCCCTCTTCAGCCTTAATTATTTCATTTTCATGGGGAATTTCAGGAAAAATTGGTCAAACTGCACAAATGGAACCCCCTCAGCTAATTTGAACCCCCTTTCCAAAATTTCTGGATCCACCCCTGAGTCAAAGTTAAGTTACCTTGACAAACAAAATTGTATGAGTGAACTGCACACCATGCCACATTATTTTCTGTTAAATATCTTTAGTTCAAATCAAACAAATTTGATAACTGTGAGCCCCGGCAGCTCAGTGAGTTCAGTCCTGGCCTGCTGATCTAGCGGTCCCTAGATTGATTCTTAGAGACAAAAATCTTTTCAATCGTAAACAAGGTTCCATTGCACACAGCTTTTCATTATCACCCTCCATTGTCCTGATATAACTGAAATATTTTTGAAAAGGATGTTGGTTGGTTGGTTGGTTGATTTTGATGCTTAATGGTTGATTTTGATGCTTAACGTCCACGGTAAACAACTAAGGTCATGTCATGTAAGTTAACCTAACCACACTATTCCTGGGCAGGCTTAGACCTCCTAAGCGGTTAACTAGTACTAAGTGCACATACTTTCGCCAGTAACTGACAACTACCCTTCTTGAATTAGCGGAAGGAGAAACAAAAGTATGTGGCCAGACCGGGATTCGAACCCAGGACCTCTGACTTACGAGTCAGGTGCCCTACCGATTGCACTACCCGGCCCGGCTGAAAAGGATGTAAAATTGCATATCATTCATTCCTCTGCTTATGGTATATCTTTGGTTATAAGATGGGAATTTCTCCCTTCCAAAAACATCTCAAAGATCTAGATCTGTCTTTTAAGACAGGTCTAGATCCAAAAAGATCTTTGAAATTTTTTAGAAGTGTTAACCCTATGTCGTAGCTGAATTTACAGAAGAACAATATATGCATTCAAAGATAATTTTTCATATTTCTCAACAGAAACATACATTGTGACTCCTCGTTAGAACCGTCTTGGCGAGACGTTTCTAAGGAGGGGTCACAAAGTATGTTTTTATGGAAAAATAAGGAAAATTATCTCTAATTTATCCCTGTTACCCCTTCTTATCTGGAGCAGTGTTATATGTTTGGATAAATATATGTATAAGATATGAGATGGTTCGAAATTTTATGTGCTTCAGTTTTCTGCACTTTAACATTTTTTTTATGAATTGTGGGCCCGTATCACTGACAAGGCATTGTAATTAAGTCCTGATTGATTGACCACAAAACTGACAGCTGACCACTGACACCTATTATTTAACAATAATATTTGCCGCATATTGTCTATATCAGTGTTAATAATCATGTATAGGTGATTATTAATTAGTCCTGATCATCTTAACCACAGAATGCATGTAACAAAACAGAGCCGTCACTGGACAGTATAGCTCACTTAAACTGGTGTTTTCTCATTTTTTAAAATTTCACTGTTAAACTAAAGGCCTGGTATGAATTGGACCATATTTGGCCCCCATATCATACCAGGTCATTTTTGCACAGCAACCTCAACTTAAAGACACAAGCTTTAAAGGACAGTCACAGATAAGTGTAGCTTCCCTAAATAGCTATTCAGCTGCATATAAACTTTTGTTTTTTCAAGCTGTGCTTGTTTATGAGGCCACAGTCCCTGTGTACGAATCCATATCTGGCTCATTTCCTCTGTATGTGTTGCGTTATGCATTCACATGTACAATTTTACAGGTTTGATATGGCTGACATCACTGCCGACATTCAGTGACAATGCTATCACGGACCGCCACCCTGATATGACTTTGCCAGCTCGGGCAGCTGGCTGCAGATTTCCTGGGCCAAGTTATTCAAAGCGTTGATATAAGGTCAACTTATAAAGTGTTTTATGACTTTTAAACCAAATACCCTGATATTTTTTGTTGCAAAAATGTGAGAAGCTTAAAAGCTTCACACATTTTTTATCAACAAAAAATTTTGGCGTATTTGAGATAAAAAGTTTGAAATTTTAACAAAATGTTAACTAACGATGTCGTTAGTTTTGAAAAACCAGACCCTGGTCTACTGGATTGAAGAAACTGATTGGACAAGTGAGTCAAACCCACAACATCCTAAATGAAAGGCAAACTCTCAATCCACTAGGTCAGACACTCCACTAGGTGCTGTACATCAACATCACAGTAATTACCCTATCTATCGGGAAACCTTGCCCAGATCACACTAATATCTTAGAAGCTGTCTCATTTGGGTCTACTCTGTTTGCCAAGTATAATTTCTAAATATTTAAAGTAAGGTAAGCTATAATGGCACAAATCTATTGTTCTTTTTTTTGTAAAACAGCTAAAAATCTCATTCTTATAGTTTCTTTGGGGTGTAAACTGGGTTTAAATTCATGTTAATAAACTGACATCCCCTTTACAATATACATCTTCTCTCATTTTTGCTTGCAAACTTGGATTTTTTTTTCTGGCAAAATTTCTATTAATCAGAACAAATCTGCCTGACCAAACAGCATAGACAACACCAAATGGCACCATTTTGCTGAAAGTTTTAGATTGTCAACTCGTCCAAATTCAAAAGTGAAAAAAATCTATTACAGAAATTCAGAGGTTAAGTGGTTCCAATATGAATAGTTTGGGGATAACTTTACTGAAAATTCATAGCCATGCTGATGCATCACCATAAAAGACAATTGTAACCATAAAACCAATGAATTGTTTCCTAAAGTGACAATTTTCAATGCAGTTATCTCCATTCTAATGCACATTTTTACCTACATAACTTTCAAATTGTACTACTTTGCATCAAAGGCAAGTGCTTTCAGCAATGTAATAACTGATGTCAGCCAATGAGAAGTGACTTTGCATAATGACATAGGATTTCCAACAAAATATCACAGGCTACAGCCTGACAAATTTTTGACGTTATCCAATCAGACATCACATTATATTCGCAAGTGCCTCAGGATAGAATTGTGTTTATTCTGACAGTCATTTCTACACAGAAACTTCATAAATAAACCAAACAACAACAACATACATGCAATATATTCATCCGATCTGTTTATTTTATGTTTATGTTTTAAGACATCATACAACTACCATTAACATAAAACAATTACAGTGCTACCAATAAGAAGGGGTAACTGAGATAATTTAGGATAATTTTCCTTATTTTTCCAAAAAAACATAAATTGTGACCCCACATTAGAACCATCTCAGCGAGACGGTTCTAATAAGGGGTCACAATGTATATTTTCATTGAGAAATAAGAAAAATTATTTTTGAATTATTCCTGTTGCCCCTGCTTATCTGGAGCTCTGAAATATAACTACCATTAACATATAACTAATCACAGATACTAGAACACAGCTTTTACAGTGAATGGGTACACTTTTAAGGGAAGCAACTCTGCCATTTTCATTTTTGCTTCCCTTCTCAATTTAGGGTCAACTCTTAAAGGAAAGAATTTGCTCCTAAAGGAGCAAATTCTTTCCTTCAAGGGTAGACCCCATTTTAGAGGGTTTGTTGTCCTTGGAGGTAAAAACTGTGCATTTTTTTTAAATGAAGGAAAGACATGAAGATGACCCTAAGTGAGGTAACAGATAATTATTGCACATATAACATCTTAAGCCCATTGGTTTCCATACATTTAGAATCTCTTTAATTTTGCATTTTACAAATGTAGTAATATCAACACTAGCTCCAAAAAGGTATTAAGCACAAATTCAATCCAGCACATAGGTGCCAATAAATATTAGCAATTTACAAATTTCCCCCACCAACATGCTGCTTCAAGTACAATATTAGTCCATTAGTTGGAGACATAAGACTAATCAGACTGATCTGGATCTGCACTGTTTGCTCAGACCAATATGCCCCAAAACTTAAAATTTGTACCATACCTACAATCACTTGTGTACCTTGAACACCTCCCAGCTGCCAATCACTGGAAAAAGCTTGACTTCAAATTCATGCCTCCTTGTCTGTTCATTTTTACCTTCTTTCCTCTTAAAATGTGCTAGCCTGATCTCACTGAGTTCTTCAAACTGACAGCATGACCAACTGTCTTGTAGTGTTTCCATCTTTAATACTATCAACAAAATCTACTCTTAATTCTTATATGGTGCTAATGTTTGCACAATTGCAAATACAGGAAGCAGTGCTGCTTTAAAATCCTCCATTCCTCATGTCACAGTATGCAAATTTCTTCTCTTGAATATCACAATGCTGCTTGTGGAAAATGAATCCCTTCAACTATTCTACAATTCTTATTCTAACGGATAAAGTGCATTTCAGGAGCTTTTTAACATCTTGCATATGAGGTAAATATGGCTCATTTCAGAACTATTTCATATTTCATATGTTCGACAGTTTCTGGAAATTCCCAGGTTTTTCGTCAATCCGTTTTTGCAATAACGACCATGCCTTTTCTACCTGAAATTAAAACATACATTATACTGTAAAAAATTTAAATACTGGGACAAATAGGTCTAAGCAAAACAGTGCAGACCTAGATCAGTCTGATCAGGGTCTACACTGTTTATCTGGGTCCGGCTGTTCCAAACTAATGACATTGTTAGTTAACATTTTGTAAAAATTTCAATCGTTAATATCTCAAATACGGCAATATTTATGTTGAAAAAATGTGAGCAGCTTTTGCACTGCAAAATCTTCTCACATTTTTCAACCAAAAATTTCAGTGCATTCGGTTTAAAGGCCCCATTGCTCTATCAGCAAGGAAAATTTTATCGCGAGGTATCGCTGCAAGCTTCTCGCCATAGTTTTGTCATAGTAAATCACAGCGATTGGCCAACTTTGAACCAATAAAACATCATTGAGTTTCATATAAAAAGGATTCGAAAATTAATTTGGGTCATTTTAGTTGCCAACCAAAATGACCTACTTTCGATTTCGTAAACAATGAAAAAATGGTAAAAATACAATGTACAGCAGTGGAGTCCCATTCACTATACCGCTTTTGTTTATATTGCATCGCTCAACGGGAAACCAGAAAAGGAAATCTGTATTTTGTAGAACGAATTTTTATCTTTCAAAAACACGTTCCCCATACTTTTTACCAGGTATATGGATCAGTCTATCCACATCATTCCATATTTTATCACCAAACGTGAAGATTGACGCACTTTTCATAACGATTTGCGTTTAGACGTTTTTATCACTTATAGGACTATGGAGACTTTAAAGTCATAAAACATTTAATGGGTTGAACTCTTAACGAGCTTGTTAGGCTAACGATGCTTTGAACAACTGGGCCCTGGTAATTAAAAAATTCAAGCATATGGAAACACTTACCCAAAACCTACCACTGCAAATCAACTCATACGTTTTTAAAGCATATTAGTACAAAATTTCAGCTTCAAAGAAGATAAAATAATCACAAAAGGGTTAGCAAGGTTTGAGTGTGACTTCTAAATCTGATGTTCAACATTATTATGAGCTCTGGTAGCGCAGTAGGTTAAGCCCTGGCCTGCTGATCTAGAGGCCAAGGTTCAAGACCCACTAGAGGGGGAAATTTTTCCTACCGTAGATATGAGTCGATTGCACACAGCCTTTCATTATCACCCTCCAATCATCCTGATATGACTGAAATACTGTTAAACAAGACCTGTCACCGGGACAGGATAGCTCACCTGACAGCGCCTTGCCCATCACATAAAAAACTTTAACATAAAACTTTAACATTTTGCTAACGCCGCCGCCAATGCCAACGCCGACGCTGATGCCGGGGGTAGTGCAATAGCTCTTCTTGAACTTTGTTCAGGCGAGCCAAAAATCTTAAGTCATCCATCCATCCATCAACATTATTAAGCTAGACTAGTACATGCTCAAGAGAAAGCAACTCTGTCATTTTCCTCTTCATGTCTACTCATACAGGGAAGACTTTTTTACAAAGGGGAAACAGCTTTTGTGACTTCCTGTTTGCTCCCCTGGATGATAAAATTCTCTAATAAAAGCATCGTAAACGACTGCGTAATACCCCGCCACTGCAAACCAATACCCCGTCTTCTATCTTTTATACATTTTTTTTATCATGACATGAACCTCATATTACCTAGATAATGTGTTGCAAGTTTCAGGAAAATCCTGTTAATCTTTGATTTTATACAGAATTTTTTCATAATTTTATACATGTATATAGCTCTGGGGCAGGGGCAGGTAACCTATGTGGACTTAATACTACTTGTAACAGAAAGCTTATGTTATTTTAATCATTTCTATGAAATTTCATCAAGATATACCGAAAATCTGATTTTATATTGATTTTTTCATGATTTCATACATGTATACAGCATGTGTCAGGGGCAGATAACCACTGGGGCACAAAATTTTGATCAAGACATAAAGCTACCGGTATATCAATATGATAAATTGTTACAAGATTCAGAAAAATCCCTTTCGACTCTAATTTTATACACTTTTATCTTCATTATTTCGTACATGTATATAGCCCTAAGGCAGGGGCAGATAATCCAGGTGGACAAAATTCTGCTTATAACTGAAAGCTTATGTTACTTCGATCATTTCTGTGAAATTTCATCAAGATATTTCAAAGTGTAAAAGAACTACAGACCAAAAACTGTTTTTAAGACCATGAAAAGGGCAATAACTCCATAAGAAGACATCGAAATTTGCCCATTAACAATCCCAACCGAGGTCTTCCCAAGACCAATGCACATGCCATGTATGAATAAAATCCGTTAATAAATACTCAAGTTATTGAACGGAAACAAAGTGCTCACGGACGGACGGACGACCGGACGGACGGACGGACGTACGTACGACGGACGGACAGACACACGGACAGCCAGCGGGAAAACATAATACCCCGCCACTAACGTGTGGCGGGGTATAAAAAGGGGCTACTTTAAGGAAAGAATTTTCTTGCACACCAGATAAGGATATCCGCGTGTTTCACCTGTACCTATAAATCTTATCTCACCCATGTTATCTCTTCCAGGACCGGATAAAAATCATGTGCATTCAATGCACTGGTTGTATTGGAGGTGACCTGCATCATCAAGTGACGTTAGCTTTTTAGATGATGACGTCACAAAGACGGCAAAAATGACATCAGTTTATGCACGCCAGACGTTGACGTAAAGAGCCAAATGGAGGTCGTTGAAAGCGGCACCTTCTTTCAAGATGAAATAGAAACCTCTCAAGCACTAAAATTACGCAGTTTGACAAGTTCTTACTTTAAGACAAAATATGGTGTGCAAAAAAAAATATCTAACACGGCTGTGAGGTGTGGGTAGAAAAATCTGTCACTCAGGATCACTGTTCAGCATCACTCGGCAAGCCTCATGATGCCGAACAGTGACCCTAGTGACAGATTTTTCTATCCACACCACACTGAAAGGAATCAGTCCACAATTATTTCCCTTGATTGGTTGAACACTTTCAGGATATACTTTCGCACAAACAGTTCCCTGGTTCATTGGTTACTAAGAAGGCCAGTTTGACTGAATATCCTGCTTGCTATAGCAAACTGAAAAGAGCCTTGGGTATGCTTCTTGAAAATGTATAATTAGTTCAGAATCCCCAGCACTGAAGGTAACTAGAGGAACGGAATCACACCCTTCATAGGTGCCCCTACAACGGCAGTTTGTCTCATAAGTTGACGGGTCAATGTTTACCGTAGGAACAGCGGAAAGAGTAGCTGGTTTATTCCTGTTGAAACTGATTGAAAATTGTATGGCATGCCTCAGAGACTTGAAGAAAAGAGAGTTAAAAGTGCCTGAAGTGTTGTGAAAAAAGTTTCATGGAAGGATGGATAATTAAACTGTATAGTAAAACTAATTGTGGTCTTGTGCCACACACCCATGAAAGATACTTATATGCTCTCATTGACCGTAACTGAAAAGGGAGGAAAGCTGAAAATGGATAAATTGATTCCCCTGAAACTGGTATCATCCACCTGAAGTCCCTACCTGTGACTGTGTGTATTCTGGTTCCCAAAGGCTTGATAATATAACATTTGACCTCTGAACTCTGTCTATATTAGACATCTGTGACACTAGCCTCTGATTGGCCTGTTCCTCTGACAAGTTGTTTCTTTCTACCATTCTTTTCACAGCCTGTAAAATATTCATGCCAAATCCCGCTAAGTGAGACATTCAGAGCTCAAAATAAAGATAGGTATTTAGGATAATTTTGAGATGATTTTTTTTCTCAATAAAAAAATATGTTGTGACTTTCATTAGAACCACCTTGACAAAGTACTCAGTTAGTTCTTGGACTGGTGACCCAAGTTTCAGTTGGTGGTCAGTGTGTGGGCAATTTCCTGTATCTAGTCCTTACTGATGTAGTTAACTGGGATTCTCCGGTGACAATTAGGGGATAACTGTCTTGAAAATTGTCATTTGGGGAGGTAAATCATCGGTTTTATGGTCGGAAATTTCGTTTTACGGCGACGCGCCAGCGTCGCCGTAAAACACAATTTGCGACCAAAAAACCGATGATTTACCTCCCCAAATGACAATTTTCAATACAGTTATCCCCATTCTAATGCACTTTCCACATTTTCACCCTTCATAATGTACTATTTTGCACCCATTTCAAGCGCCGTTAGCAACGTAAAACCAAACGTCAGCCAATGAGAAGCGACGTTACTTAAGGACATCGGGTTTGCGACAGTATATCGCAGAATATACTGTCGCAAATTTTTGACGTTATCCAATCAGACGTCGCGTTATATTTGTTAGTGCATTAGAATTACTTTTAGGTGTCCCATTTTTTTTTAAATTTCATGATAACTTTTGAAAGTTTCCTACTTCACAGAAGCTGATTTCTTGGGGACAAAGGTGTACAAATAGAAGGTAATTTTGTAATACCTCTGTGGGTGGGATGATGGTGACCCATACTTCATGTACCATGGAATCCCAGCCTGCCTCTAACAATATGGCAGCCTCCAAGATTACAACTTTCTCTCCAGCTGAAACAGAGATATTTTCCATTTGTTAGGGTCAAGTCAGGTAAATTTGGACTGCAGGTAAATTCAGGCATACCACTGCAAACAGTGAAAATCCTGATGAGACGGCTCATGATGAGCTGTCTCATCCGGATTTTCACTGTTTGTCCAATTATTTTTGTTTTAATTCCAAACAACTGACATATAAAGAAACCAATGTCACTGTCTGAATTTACCTGACTTGACCCTATTGTACTAAGAAAATCATTTGAAAAAAGGCGAAAAAGCAATTTATTCTATGTCCAATTACTGTTTTGTTTGACAGTTTAGGGGAAATAACTCCCACCATCTTAACATTTATCTCTGCATCTGTTTGAAATAGTACAAGGAAACAAGAGGATCATGGGGTCCTGAGTTACTTCCCTGAGCATGTGGTCCCTGAAAGGGCAGACAAAAAGTCCTAGAACAGTCAAGCGAGTTCTAAAGTAGCTTCGGCTGCATGACCCTTAAAGCAATAATCCTGCTCAAAATGACACATTCCATTAATTATTTAAAATCACTTTTAACTCTATGTAATAGCCTTTTAGAAAGCTAAAACACGTTTACCTGCTCATTTAGTGTGTAGAGTGAGTCGAGTAACATATAGAATATACCTGCTAGGGTGTGTATTGATTTTCATCGGGTCACAAAAAAATAAAACAGGCTAACAATATTGCCAAAAGTATCATTCCTGCTAGTAAATGAGTCCTGAAGGGAATGGAAATCAGTCATAGTGGATTTACTTGCATAAAAAACTCTCTACAAAGATTTTAAGAAAATGTGAAATTTGGGCAGGACTACTGCTTTAAACCTGCGAAAGTATCTCTCACCTCAATATATTTCTGGACCACTTCTTACAATATGTCAGCAGTATTTTCTGGACATCTGTTTATAAAAGATAATACAGAGGCAGTAACTCTTACCGTCAGAATATTTCTGGATCTCTTTCTGAGCCAAAGCAGCAATCTCTGGCCAAACAATTTCATTCAGTAGCTGAAGTTTACTCTGGAAGAGAAATAAAATACTCTCTATTTCCATTTCATTGCTAATGGTGAAACAGTGAGAGTCAAGCTAGACACATTATGACAAATGATTTAAAATTTTGAACACCAATGTCTCTTACAACAAGAGCTCCGCTGAGCAAGGCAATATACATACCGGTATACACCCGTTGGAATGGCTGGATTTTACAGTAGGAAAGGAAACAATATATGATCAGAACTTTGTCAGTAACTGAAATCTTCAGACTGCAAATAGAGGTGACAATGCATCTAAGAGAGTGTCCATCTATTAGTGCAGTCTAGTCAGTATTGCCTTTTAAGAATTCTTAGGAATCTAAACAAGAATTCCGCAGAAGGCAGTATGTTGCCTCTCTGGGCATTGTCATAAAACAGAGATAAACCAGAAACTCGTTGAAAGTTTACACAGCCAAAGCAGACGAAAAAGGCAATACCCATGTCTGGCTTCTGCTAATCGCATAGGTGAGAAAAATGAAGTAAAGAATCTAGTCAGTTCCGCAAATATGCCATTGCTGATTGAGTATTTGCTGTTCAAACATGGTCTGAGGTCCATTTCAAGTAATGTCACTCATCTTTGATGGTATTACACAGTCACTGTCAAATTTCACAGAAATACCATACATGTATTTATTTAGACACCATATTTATTTGGCTATAAAATAATAGTGTTTTTCCACTACTAGAATGACCCAAAAATATCAAAATCAATTTTATGAAATTCTGCTTTGAGATGGGGTTTGCCTGCTAAAACAGTCTTAAAACTCTAGATCTGTCTTATAAGACAGATCATGATTTTTAGCTATGGATTTGCCTTCTAAAACAATCTCAAAAATCTAGATCTGTCTTATAAGACAGATCTAGATTTTTGGGATTGTTTTGGAAGCATCATTAGCCTAACAAGCTTGTTAAGAGGTCAGCTCGTTAAGTGTTTTACTACTTCAAAAGCAAATACACTGATATTTTTTTTTGAAAAAATGTGAGAAGCTTTTGCAGTGCAAAAGCTTCTAACATTTTTTCTACAAAAAATATTGGCATATTTGAGATATTAATGTTTGAAATTTTAACTAAATGTTAACTAACGATGTCTTTAGTTTTGAACAACTGGGCCCTGTTCTATATCGGAAGAAATATGGTAGGAAAAATAATAAAGTTCCAGCCCCAAACATGCTGAGAAAAATCTCCTTTACCTTATCAGCAAAGACTTTAGCTCCGAGAGTTTTCCTGTTTATTTCTCCGTCCTCACCAATAATCTCCTCACCAAAGGCAGCCACTACTTTATCAAACCCAGGAGTTCCTTTGACATATGCTTTATGTCCTAGATATAAATGATATTCATCTTCAGATTACTGACTCGAAAATGCTGACATAAGCAATGATTTTGCAGAGAAATTGTGACATTATTCCTTTTTTTCTTAAGGCATATGGTGACACTTCCTTTTTCGTACCATTTTTATGAAGTGGGACAACTATTGTGACTTTCTGTTTCCTTCCCTGAATAATAAAGCTCTTCAAAAGTAAAGTATACCTTTGCCTTGCGAGAAAACAGATCATCAGCAAATGCGAATTGCCCCATGTCCTGACCACTGCGTATGTGTGCCACTTGTATGGACATGCTCAGTTTGCCACTTTCTCTGTTTTCTATGCATATCCTGTGAATTATCTATCAAGATGCACATATGCGTAGCCTTGTCAGGATGTACTTAGTTCACACATATCTGAGGAAAAGTTTGTCACGACATGGCTGGTAAGATAGGTCTCGGGTCGTGGGTAAAGGAGCTTATTGTGTATGTGAACAGCATAGCCACACAAATCATTTCTACATATCTACGAAATCTGAGCTGAACTGATTAGTAACCTTAACAATCATCATTCTTAATTTTAGTCTTTCCTGATAAGACTAAATGGATAGTGTTTTATTAGGATAAATATAGTAATTGGACAATAACGGACAGACTATGTGCCAGGAGGTGCAGCCATGGATCTGTTCCCCTTTACCTCTTGGAGACCACCAACAACAACATCTCAGTATTTAATGTGATCTACGCTCCTAACTGTAGTTTGTAGCAGTGCTCATATATTGTATTTCTACAGTTACAAAACATGGTTCTTCCCTTTCCAAACAATCTCAAAGATCTAGATCCATCGTTTCAGATGGATCTAGATCGTTGGGATTGTTTAGGAAGAGAACCAGAGGACCATTGGTCCTGTAGCTCACCTAAGTCCATTCATCCTCAGCACTCAGGGGTAAGTAACTCTAAGGCAAATTGTACAATATGACAGAATTTTGAAGTCTGCTTCTTGAGAACATTTCTGTAAACTTTTGTCAAAATATCAACTGTAACACAGAATAAATGCTATTTTACATTTTTCCCATTAAAAGTCTATGGAAACTTTAAGTTGCCATCGCAACAAACCACATGGGCAACAACAATAAAAACAAGAGCATGTGAGCAGAGGCTCACGTATACCCCCGGCCAGCGCCATCGCCTAATAAAAACACACTAAAGCAAATGTTAAATAACAGACATATGAATGAACAATCTATTACAAATCCAGTGGAAGGCCTTTAGACAAATACACAATGGTTCCATTAAAACATGCAAATTATGTTATCAAAAGAAAATACAAATTTAGCACAAAATTTCAACACAAATTTACATCAAGTTCTATGTCAGTGACCTTGACCTAAAGTCAGCGGCAGCATGCAGGTGATGTCAACTAGTCAATTTAAACCTATACCTAAACCTAGTCACATAGCAAACTGAGAAATCTTTAACATAAATTTTACCATTTATTCCATTGGAGATAGAGATGGAAAAAAGGAAAAAATGAAGGCCAAAAGAAATTTTAGCATTTTGATTTTCTTTCCTACAATAAACTTGGCCATTCTCAAGATGTAAACAAAAATTGAAGACTGTGGCTCTCTTAGGAACATAGAAAACTGTGACAAAAAATAAGCTGGAGAGAAAGAACAATGGACAAACAAAGGGAATGATAAGCAGGAGGCCGATACTCTATTACACCATACAACTAGTCATACCCAACATTTGCACCAAATTTCAAAATCCTAGCAGTAGTGGTTCCTGAGAAATGTTGGGACAGAAAAAGTTTAATTTTAAAGGAGAAAGAAGAAATGGACAAACAAAGGGAATGATAAGGAGGAGGAGGCTGATGTTTTCTTACACAATACAACTAGTCATACTCAATGTTTGTAATAAATTTCAAAAACCTAGGTGTAGTTGTTCCTGAGAAATCTATGATAGAAATTTAATTGGAGAGCAAGAAAAAATGGACAAACAAAGGGAATGATAAGCAGAAGAAAGCTAATTGTCCCTTATACTGTACATCTAGTTATACCCGACATTTGTACCAACCTTATAAATCCTAGCTGTTGTGGTTCCTGAGAAATCTGGGACAGAAATTTAATTGGAGAGAAAGAAAAAATGGACAAACAAAGGGAATGATAAGCAGAAGGAGGCCAACACTCTCTCACACGGTACATCTAGTAATACCCAGCATTTGTACAAAATTTCAAAATCCTAGCTGTTGTGGTTCCTGAGAAATCTGTGACAGAAATTTAATTGGAGAGAAAGAAAAAATGGACAAACAAAGGGAATGATAAGCAGAAGAAGGCTGATTGTCTCTTACAAAGTACAACTAGTCATACCTAACATTTGTACCAAATTTCAAAATCCTAGCTATTGTGGATCCTGAGAAATCTGTGACATAAATTTAATTGGAGAGAAAGAAAAAATGGACAAACAAAGGGAATGATAAGCAGGAGAAGGCCTATTATTTCTTACACAGTACAATAAGTCATACCCAACGTTTGTACCAAATTTCAAAATCCTAGCTATTGTGGTTCCTGAGTAATCTGTGACAGAAATTTAATTGGAGAGAAAGAAAAAATGGACAAACAAAGGGAACGATCAGCAAGAGAAGGCTGACTGTCTCTTACACGGTACAACTAGTCATACCCAACGTTTGTACCAAACTTCCAAATCCTAGCTATTGTGGTTCCTGAGAAATCTGTGACAGAAATTAAATTGAAGAGAAAGAAAAAATGGACAAACAAAGGGAATGATAAGCAGGAGAAGGCTGATTGTCTCTTACACAGTACAACTAAACATACCCAACGTTTGTACCAAATTTCAAAATCCTAGCTATTGTGGTTCCTGAGAAATCTGTGACAGAAATTTAATTGGAGAGAAAGAAAAAATGGACAAACAAAGGGAATGATAAGCAGGAGAAGGCCTATTATCTCTCACACAGTACAACTAGTCATACCCAACGTTTGTAACAAATTTCAAAATCCTAGCTATTGTGGTTCCTGAGAAATCTGGGACAGAAATTTAATTGGAGAGAAAGAAAAAATGGACAAACAAAGGGAATGATAAGCAGGAGAAGGCTGATTGTCTCTTACACAGTACAACTAGTCATACCCAACGTTTGTACCAAATTTCAAAATCCTAGCTATTGTGGTTCCTGAGAAATCTGTGACAGAAAAAATGTTAACATACACACACACACACACACACACAAACATATTAACGGAAAAACCAAAAACTATATACCCCCTATATACTCCGTATACCGGGGGTATAAACACTAATTCTATAGAGGCTATTACTAAGGCCAAAAAAAAAAATAGTTGTGTTTCAGGTTCCTTGCCAGAAAAAACAGGGTCGGTAGGTAGGTTTTACTTTTTTTTACTTTTTTTTTTCTAGCCTATCATTTTTATGCTACAAAACTGTACTTTAGTATTTAAAATAAATGCTGCAAATGATTCTCCTTTTGTATTTTATACACTTCCTCAAAAAGCCATTTTGTCAATGGCAAGAAAACTAAATGTGGTAAGAAAGCCAATGTGGTAAGTATGGTGTGTCTGAAGTTTTATTAACCACTGAACGAAACAACAACAATAACATTTCCCTTGACAATATAAATATTGATTGAAAAGACACTCTTGTACAACTCATCAGCTTTAGCTCACATTTGACAGCACTAACTACTTGTAGTATGTCTCAAAATAAGAGAAGTCCTGATTCACCTTTCTACACAGACCTTGCAAAGATGCTTTTACAAGATTGTTGAATTGCTTTCTGATTAAAAGCCATGAATTTATTGTGAAATCTGATTTAATATGATTCATGATTGCTGTCATATACTCCTCTTTTCAGGAATTAAAAGGAAAAACATTCATATCTAGAGACACCAAGAGATCTAATCAAATGTGTCACATGGGAAAAAACAATATAAAAACAAAAATCTATATGTTATGTTACTTTTATTCTGGATGCAAAAATATCCCATATGGTGGTTCCAAAGGCTGTCACTGCCACTCTATGTAGGAATTTCAACCATAAAAAATGAGATGATTGCAACTTCTAGCCGTTTAGAATAGACAGAATCAAAAATTCCAAACTCAAGGTACCAAATTTTTAATGATGCTGCCCAGATTACAGCAGATCTGAATCTGAATATCTGTCAGATGGCAATCAAGGGTAAAAGTTTATCATATTTTGAACCATGTCACAAGAAAACCTGTGTTCAGGGTGTAACTAGCTGGTGCATAGGCTGATCTGCGCACTGTACTGTTCACTTTGTATGATATGACACAGGTTTTCTCATATGATATCAAAAAATCAATTTTACAATTTATGTCATCGCCTTAGTAGAAGCTACTCTCCTTATGCCATCATTTAGAAACAGTGTTTTTACATATCACACCTTCTTACAAGTGTGATCTTGCCATCATTTAATAGCAATTCATTTGTAGTCCTAAATTATGTGACAAATAATTTGAAAATTGGTTGACAAATAGAAACTTAATTCCCGAAATTGACCTTGACCAGGGATTCTGCATAGGCAAGGGAGGCTAGCCAGAAAACGATAGTCATGATTATTTTTTGGGAGTTAAAATTTTAACCAATTTTCAAAGTGTTTGTATCACATTTAGGGACAAATGCATTACTTAATAACGACAAGGTCATATTTGTAAAAAAATGTTTGCATTCTATAGAACACAGTCTTTAAGGTGGCACTACACTAAAAAAAATCCCATAGCTCACAGTGCAAAATGGGTCAAAGTCAATGCACTGCCAATTTTCTCCTGGTCTAAACTTTCCAAATTGAGGCATGGAATTGAATAGACAACACCTTTACCTACCAGTAATAGCTAAAAAAGTTGGGGGTTGTGCGGCATATTTTTGACTCATTCTATTTTTAGTGCTGACAGGATGTAGTTTGCAGTGAATAAATCTCGAAACTTTCACTGCCACCCCTGTGTATTTTTCAAGCCCAACAAAAATGTAGCAAATCAGCTTTGTAAATAAGCTCCATTTTTTATAATAATAAATAAGCATAACATTCAGAAAAATATTCAACTTTCATAATAAAACCAATCAGGGGCCGGCAAATATTCATTATACGCCTGAAAGCTCTCCCCCAAAGAGGCGGGGCTTGCATAATGAGCATTTTTTTACTGTAGTGCAACCTATACCTTCCACCAAATTAAGGCCTTTAGCCTTCTTGTGTTATATAATGTAAAGTAGGTTCACTGCCATCATTTATTTATGCCAGGGATTACAGTTCTGCTAGTTGTGGAGAAAATATTTGCTATCAACTCTATGGCAGCACTTGGCGGCCAAAGCATAAAACATTTACATTTTGAAATATCTTTCTCATACTATTTGTCCTGTTACAAAAAGAAATATGCCTATGAACAATTAAGCCATCTGTGTTTTGTTTCTTTAATCTCTTATGTAAAAAGTACGGCATATCAGTCATACTTCAAGCACAGTTCCATTGCTGTAATATCTATTGATATGTGGGCACTGTTAAAATATGCAAAATTTCTGAAATTTCGCCTTTGAAGGTATACAGAGTTCCTGCCATGCAATTAGCTGACAGACAGTTACTAATATATGATAAACTATTATTCCTAGTATATGTATCCTGCAAGTCTGACTGCATATCACAAGGTGCACAGCAGAAAAACTAACTTTTGCAACCCACCCCCCTTCCTGCTCGGAGAAATTTCTGGGCGCAAACAATTTTACTGCTTTTGTTCTTCCTCAAATACAAGTCTATTGTCTTTAAACTACTAACAAGCTTATAGAAACAACTTTTATATTTCTATTCTATTATTCTATACCCAACCAACTGCACATCCAGTAAAAAGAGGCCTTACAGAACTGTCTAATTAAGGGTTGGTGAAGAAACAAGAATATAAACTGGTGCTGAGGGATACTGAGGTTCAAGAAAGGGAATATTCCACATAACAAAGGCTTTAAGTCAGATGAAAGCTACTCACCAGCAACCACTGATGCTGTCATATCCCAAAATGTAAAACTTCCAAGAGACGTCTTAACAGAATGCGACTCACAACAAACAATCTTCACTTGAGCCGGGTCCAGGCCAGCATGTCTTTTGAGATCAACGAGCCCTGTCTGATCTAAAAGCAAAATTGTACTTGCAAAGAAAAGCTCTTGCAATAACTTCTGTTTTCCCTATGTTTGTTGAGAATAATAATACAAATGATAATAATAAATAATAATAATAGACTGAAAATTGAACCTTGTAGTATTCCCAGCAGAACAGTCAAAGGGAGACAACTCCTCTCTCCATAGTACTGCATGCACAGTTTGATTTCTGAGTTGCAGATGCAAAGATAACTCAGATTAAAAGCATTTAAAGCATAAAACAAATTCATACAATCTGAAAGGAACAGGTAAAATATTTATGTTTTCTGCTTGTGTGCATAATATTTTCAAAGGGTATGGTTTGACCTGACCAGACTAGACTGCACACACAAAAGAGCTAATTTTGAAGCTTATACATGTATTGGTAACAATATGGAAAAGCATAATGTTGTGGCCTTATCAGAACTGTCTGAGTGAGATAGCTCTAATGACAGGCCATAACATCATTAGAACTGCCTCTAAGAGGAGGTTCTAATGAGACGAAACATACATTTCAACGCAAAAACGCAAACTGTGGCCTCAAACAGAACCTCCTCATTGCGCATTCAAATGAACATCCTAAGCAAGGCAGTTCTTATGAGGAGTCACAACGTATGTTTTTTGTCAGGGAAACATAGGAAAAAGAATGAAAATCCCTGATTAATTATCTATTTAGAGCTCTGGTTCTTTTATTAATGTTATGAAATCCTCAGTCAGTAGAAACTCATGCCGCCAAGTCTAATAAAATGCCCATAACTTTTCTTCCGAGAGAATATACAGAACTTAAAATGAATAAAATTTTGCAGTGCTCAATGAAAAAACAACTGAATTTAAGCTGAGAGTCTTCTCCGGCAATGTGTGCCGTACCATCTGATTCCCAGCGACGCTCAGTAAAACACGCAAGAATGCAAATAAGCAAAACGGAGTGCGAACAGGGCAGTTATTTGCAACTGCGGCCAAAACTATAACTTACCGCTGAAATTATGGGATTCACATACTGCTATTTCCTGGCCCTGGTGAGTCTATTACTAAGTTCTACAAGGCCCTGGGTTGTCCAACTGTCCCTGGCACAAGAGTAGCAAGAGGTCTGAAAAATATCCAGAGCACAAAACGAATAGCGCAAACCTCATATGTTCCATATTGACAGATGCGATTCTAAATTGTGTCGGCTTCAATGAAAGCCAGCGGCTACGACATAAGATTGAAGAAGATAAGTGCGAGACATCTAACTGTTCTCCAGTAGCACTCCTCATGGGCAACTGGTCTCAAATAAGCTTTAAGGACAGCATATATATGACAGCCTATGAATTCTTTCCATTATTCAAGTCACATCTGGCCAAGAAACAGACCTTTCTGCAAAAGCATGTTCTCATAACCCCACCCACTCAGTGCAATAATGGGTCCACAGTGAAAACTGGATTTTTTCTGCATATCAGCTGTATATTTGTGTCAAAAAGCTTCCTTGTTTGCTGTGAGTACATGCAAAACCAGAATATGGGGTTCCATTTTGGGAATCAGGGCTATCTCGAAGAAAACATACACAAACAAATTCTGGGTTTAGGTGGCACTACACTAAAAAAAATCCCATAGCTCACAGTGCAAAATGGGTCAAAGTCAATGCACTGCCAATTTTCTCCTGGTCTAAACTTTCCAAATTGAGGCATGGAATTGAATAGACAACACCTTTACCTACCAGTAATAGCTAAAAAAGTTGGGGGTTGTGCGGCATATTTTTGACTCATTCTATTTTTAGTGCTGACAGGATGTAGTTTGCAGTGAATAAATCTCGAAACTTTCACTGCCACCCCTGTGTATTTTTCAAGCCCAACAAAAATGTAGCAAATCAGCTTTGTAAATAAGCTCCATTTTTTATAATAATAAATAAGCATAACATTCAGAAAAATATTCAACTTTCATAATAAAACCAATCAGGGGCCGGCAAATATTCATTATACGCCTGAAAGCTCTCCCCCAAAGAGGCGGGGCTTGCATAATGAGCATTTTTTTACTGTAGTGCAACCTTTAGGTGGCACTACACTAAAAAAAATCCCATAGCTCACAGTGCAAAATGGGTCAAAGTCAATGCACTGCCAATTTTCTCCTGGTCTAAACTTTCCAAATTGAGGCATGGAATTGAATAGACAACACCTTTACCTACCAGTAATAGCTAAAAAAGTTGGGGGTTGTGCGGCATATTTTTGACTCATTCTATTTTTAGTGCTGACAGGATGTAGTTTGCAGTGAATAAATCTCGAAACTTTCACTGCCACCCCTGTGTATTTTTCAAGCCCAACAAAAATGTAGCAAATCAGCTTTGTAAATAAGCTCCATTTTTTATAATAATAAATAAGCATAACATTCAGAAAAATATTCAACTTTCATAATAAAACCAATCAGGGGCCGGCAAATATTCATTATACGCCTGAAAGCTCTCCCCCAAAGAGGCGGGGCTTGCATAATGAGCATTTTTTTACTGTAGTGCAACCTATAGTATGGTGTAAGGAGAGTAATATGTTGTATTAGGGCTGCCTCAAAAACATGTGCTCAGCCTTCAGCACCACACCATTGACCACGTTGTTCAGAATAGCATCTGGTAGTCGAGCCTCATCACAAGCAAACCGGTCTCCTGGGTTTCTGACCTGTTATGACTCTAACTGGCCTGCAAAGCTATAGAAGGTGATGAAAATCCAGGCCAAGATTTTAAGATCCATTTTAGGCACTGTGCAAAGTCATGTTTAATGCACTTCTTACATTGAAATAAAACCACCACAAAAAAGTAATAACTGTTTGTACACTTGATATTTCAGCTGCACAGGTATATTAATATAATCCTTGAATATTCTAAGATTCCACACTTAACAGTATTTCTGGTGTAAAATTCTTGAAGAGGGTGTGTATCATTCGGGGAAAAGCTTGAATGAAAGTGTTATACTTACCTCTTACCATATGGTCTCTGAACCACTGGAACCTTACCATTCTTTCTGCAGGTTTCACAGAGGGGCAAAACATTTTTGTACTTACGTTTTAACTCTTGATCAACTTGACCATCATCACAAGCACAGTAGCAGCACAAATCTGGTTTGCCCAACCCACTGGCATAATAGACTAACTGTATTGGCGTCTCACAGCAAATTCCAGGCCTGCATATGATTGTCTTGTAATGCGGGTTGGAAGGTGGCAGTAGCACAGAGCCACAAGTGTATTCAAAGTCATCGCTAACAGCTAGGCATAATGACATTTGCTGCCTGTCTGTTAGCCGATGTCTAGAATACACCACTCTTGGCTTCTCGCATTCAATACATACCACGATAGATCGAGCATTCTGCACACTACAGATGGTTGGGTCAAAGCTTGGGACATTTGCAAAGGTAATTGTTTCTTCGTCTATTACCTGGTCTCTTTCATCTCCATCAGTCTGAGAATCTAACCTGACAAGTGCTTGTGTCTCCTGAGCTGGTACAGCTTTAAGGTTCTTCTTTGCACCCAGCTTTAGTGATGGTCTGTCAGCTTCTGTTGTCTCTTCACCCTTTACTACACTGTATGGCTTGTAATGGCCCTCATTATTTTCATCTACTATCGGATCCGGGAGCCAGAAAAGCTGCTCTGCAGGAAGCCTTGGCTCAAGACAGCACAATCTATCATCACATTTTCTGACTTGAAAAGCATACTGAGTCTCTTTGCAATGCTTTTTGATCCAATCTTGGTACGGAGTATTCTTTCTTGTTGTGGACTTCAGGAGTTTAGTCAAATCTAGTCCAGGAAACAGATCCCTCAAGTGTCTTTTCATCAAATCAATGTCATCATCGCTTGCAGGGTCAGTTGCTTCAATCGGTCGGTCTTTGAGCTTCAATCTGCGGAATCGTCCTTCTATTAGGCGTTTCACTGGCTCTAGCAATTCAATCCAATCAGACTTAACAGCAATCTTTTCTCGGATGTCAGCCATACTGCCGCACTGTTTCAGAACTGCTTCAACACGTTCTGGTCCCTTTTCACGTTGCAATGACACATTTTGAAGTCCTAAATTCAGGATACTCATCACCCTCTCAGCCGGGTTGATCCAGCTTTGTCCTGGGGCACATCTGAGGTGCATAAGCATATCCAAATTGAACTCCTTAAAAAGGCATATGTTGGAACACTTAACGCTCTCTAATGTATTCCTCTGATCTGTTCCGCCGTCAGTGAACTTCATCAGAATTGGTGGAAGACTGCCTTTCTGTTCAATGACAGAAGAACAGACCTTAGCCAGCATCACAGCGTGCCTGAAAGGGGATGCACTCTGAAAAACAGAATCATTGACACAAGTTGTAACAGTACCATTGACAAAAGACTTGTCAATCTTCTCAGGTATTTTGCAGTTGAGTACCACAGAGGGTGTTAATGAGGCTTTCACCATGTCGTGATCTAAGGCCACGAGGGTAGTGTCTGTTGGTACAATACTGATCTTACCTCTAACTCCGGTTGACACTGCACCTCCTGGTTCTCCAACTGGGACCTTTGCCTTGTCGTCAACACTCACTAGAATACACTTTTCTTGTAGTTCTATTGCCCTTTCTTTCATGTACCGAAATTGTGCATTACAGAAGTGTGCATCTACATGAGCCAGTCTGAGTTGCCTTCTCTGTATCTTATATTGCACCTTAAGCTTAGAGGTGAAGTTTAAGGCTGCATGACTGTACGGGTTGCGGGGCACAAATTGTAACCTTACAAGACTTTTAGAAGGAATAGCAGTTCCTTCTGGACACACTTCTGTGGTTTTTGCTATCATGTCACTCAATGAAATAAATTCAGACAAGTGTGCCTGTCCATGCCGCCTATCATCTGCTGCTGTTATGCCTTCTACTATACCTGCCATTTTCTCAAAGAATGTGTCATACTTATTGTTTGGCCTACCCGGATTTAGATTCCTGAGGTCCGTGACAAGACCAGAATGACCTAGAGATATCAGTCTGAGCCTTTCTTGAGTGATGGGATGAGCAGCAGCACTGCCATCTAAAGCTAGCTCCTTGTAGATGAACTCACTCACTGAGGGTGAGATTTTTACCAAATTTGACAACTTATCTTTAAACAACCTCTTTTGAGCTCGTGTGTGCCTCTCCAATAAATGCGGCCTTACTATCTGTTACATTCTAGCACCCTCTACAAGAATTTCAGGTTCTGTGCGGTCTCTAGCTACACGTGAGATACAAATTGTTGTGACTACAGACCCCCCAGGACTGAACCTGATTATATCAATAGGCACTGTTAAGTGTAGATTCTGAACAAAATTGAACCTTTGCTTGTTTGTTTGAAAAGGTGTTTTGATGTGCACAGTTTCATCAAATACTACTGGAGTCATTTCAGCATTATCTTTCATGACACGGTCAAGAAGCCTATACTCTTCTTTTAATCCTAAAACATTACAGGGCTGCCTATATTCAATGATAGCGTCTTTGCCAATTGTTCGAACTGGGTGAAGAAGACCTTGGTTGTCTTTTACAGTTTCTTTTTGAAGTTTGAGGTAGTCTTTATAGGCCACCATACAATCTGCAAGTTGTTTTACATCTGCTGCAAAACCCTTCCAAGCCGGAGTGCTGTTCATTACAGGCTTCATCAGAATACTGGAAAGAAAAATTAAACAAAGATCTGTATAACACTTATTTTGTCACATTAGCCTAAATAGTAAATAAGTATGTACATGTATTAAGGTGAAAACTGAAGGATAATTTTCATTATTTCTCCATAAAAACGCAAGTTTTAGGTAGTCATTGGAAGCATCTCAGCCAAGGCATTTCTAAAGAATACCTTATTTTTATATGGAGAAATAAGCAAAATTACTTTTCAATTATCACAAAGTACCCACCCAAATGAGGCTTCTGTGTCATATCTGACATTGTGACCACCTCACTTTTGGAAGGGGGCACTACTTTTTACTACTTTTACTAAATTTCATTGAATATAAAATAAAAAATCTAAATACAGGAAAGGCAGTCCTGTTGTCGGGTGGTTTAGATCTCAAGTATCTAGCACTCTTAGTCCCTTGATCACCTCACCGCTGTGTGTTCGAGCCTAGCACCGATCACGTGAGCGGAGCAAGTTCTGCTTGCAGGTGGTCAGGTGGTTTTCCTCTTGGATCTCCCATTTTTCTTCCCACCTGTTTTGAATTGACTCAAAATGAGTGAAATATTCTTGATGGGCCGTTCCACCCAAACCAAATAAATTTGTTAAGGAAATCATTACATGACATGTTGACCCTCCAGAAATAAATAAATAAATAAATGAAAATAATACCAGAGGACCAATGGTCCTGTAAACGCTCACCTGGTATCTGGCCATGGCAATGTAAAAAGTAAAGAACACTGGGACAATTTAATTTGAACAAGCTTTCATTCTTTCATCCCACTAAGGTTCCATATGAAATTTGGCTTTGATTGGCCCAGCGGTTTTGGAGGAAAAGATCTTTGAAAAAAGTGGAGGGACAACGGATGGATGGATGACAAATAATGACCTTGACCTTTAATACTGACATGGCTTCATTAAGTCATTTAGTTGAATGCTTCCACCAACTATGACATGACTGGCTGCAATAGGTTCTGAAAAATGCATTGTTTTCACTTTTTCCCATAGAAAAGCCCAATGGACCAAATTTGACCTTGCTATAAAAATAAAAGGCCATCGGCCAAGTGTCACCCGACGTTTGAAATGTGTCACAAACTTCAGCCCTTTATTATGTTTCAGAGTAAATGTATGGCCAAAAACAGAAAATATATTTATCATATGACGTCGCATCTGAGAGTGTAATAAAGCCATGCATTAAAAACGATAATCCACTAGTGGATTAAATATGCAAATTACGTCGTAACGTTATGCTTTGACGTCCATGAAAACGTCGCGTTTAGTAATGGCGAAATCGTGACGTTTTAGTGCAAATTTTGCTAATAAAATGCGATTTTAGTGTCATTTGATAAATAGAATCTTGCATTCGTGCTCCTGTATTATTGAATTTATTAAACTCGTTGGGGAAAACCGATAAGATGCTCGGCAAAGCCTCGCATCTTATCTTTTTCCCCAACTCGTTTAATAAATTCAATAATACATGAGCACTCATGTAAGATCCTCTATATATTACAGAACCTGGTAAGCAAATGATGACTGAACATAAGCAAAGACATATACCCAATTACTGGGCCTCTTTATAAAATACTTAAGTTCAGAACGGGGCATATATGTGTAAAATCAGGTTACTGAAACTATAGGCCCTTACAAAATGATCAAAACATCAAGACTGTATACCCAGTAACAAAATAACAAGACCCATAATCCTGCTTATATGAATCTGATGAAAAATGAACAATGAAATTCAGCCCATTAATATGAATAGTTCTGGAGTTATCCCTTTACCTTTAAGTGAATGTCTATTACATATGAAAGGGGAATAACTCTGGCACTTACAATTTAGCAGATCCTAACAATAATAAGAATAATCAATTTACCAAATGCTAATAGCATACCAAATTTCAGCTCTCTCGGTCGAACGGTTCATAAGTTGGAAAAATGCCAAAAAACCACAAAGGGCCATAACTTTGTAAAAAATAGGACAATTGAAATTCCAAAATCATATGCACATCTTCAGATCATGATGAAACATTCTGCACAATTTCAAGTCAATCTGATACAAGATGTTGCAGGAGTTGCGGGGACAAGCTCTAAGTCAGCAAGGGCCGTAACTCCATTAAAAATGGCCGAAACAAAATTAAAAAACCACATGCACATCTTCATATCGTAAGAATATAATCTGTAAAATTTCAAATCAATCCGATGAAAGATGTAGGAGGAGTTGCGGGGACAAGATTTCGGAAGGTCTGAGTCAGCAAGGGCTGTAACTCCATCAAAAATGGCCGAAACAAAAATCAAAAACCACATGCACATCTTCATATCATAAGAATACAATCTGTAAAATTTCAAATCAATCCGATGAAAGACGTAGGAGGAGTTGCGGGGACAAGATTTCGGACGGACGGACGGACGGAAGGACGGACGGAAGGACGGACGGACGCACACACGGACGGACGAGGGTCATTTCTATAGTCCCCCTCCGCCTACGTCGGGTGACAAATAGCCATCAGAGGAGATGGCAAATCCCCCGACCGAAGACCCCCATGGGCCTTGGTAAAAAGGGTGCACTTCAAAACACATATTAGTAATATATTGTCATTCTTTTATGCTTCTGATTTACATTAACTGTTACTGTTAACAGATGCATGATTAACTAACACTCAGACAAAAACAGTATGCTTGACTGCTACAAAGAGGTAATATCTCAAACAGCCACCATATACACAAATGCATAGCATACGATACATTCAACTTTCAAAATGTGTGAATAACTTCTAAAGTACAAGCCCTACAAACCTAATTTTGAGCTCTCTAGTAAGTGAATTTGGACAAAGAATCCAAATCTGGAGAAAAAAAAAAAGTTTTTTTATTTTTTTTTTGGGGGGGGGGGGGGGGGGGTACGGGAGGGGACACGGGAATGTGGAGGGGTCAGAGAGAGTTAGGAACACTGATGAGATATCATAGCATGATCATCAATATTCTAAAAGGTACACGGTTATTCAAATTCTGGAGCTGGCCAGGGTTATACAGATATGGAGCAGAGACTCAAACAGCAGCTCAAACTACCAAAGGGAAATAACTCACAAAGTATAAAAGCAAGAGTTATCATTCATGTATGAGACAAATTGTCATGACCTGTTCTGCATATCTGTGAAGTATCATGAATATATTTCAAAAGGTATTCAAGCTATGGAGCGGACACCTAAAATCATCAAAGGGAAATAACTCAAAAAGTAAGAAAGCAAGAGTTGTCATTCTTGTTCGCGACACATCATCTTGACCTGTTCTACATATCCTTGAAGTATCATGAAAATATTCCAAAAGGTATTCAAGTTACAGAGCGGACACGAAATCACACCTACAACCACTAAGGGGAAATAACTCAAAAAGTAAGAAAGCAGGAGTTGTCATTCTTGTTCGTGACACATCGTCATGACCTGTTCTACATATCTATGAAGTATCATGAAAATATTCCAAAAGGTATTCAAGTTATAGAGCGGACACGAAATCATACCTAAAATAATCAAGGGGAAATAACTCAAAAAGTAAGAAAGCAAGAGTTGTCATTCTTGTTCGCGACACACCCTCATGACCTGTTCTACATATCTGTGAAGTATCATGAAAATATTCCAAAGGGTATTTAAGTTATAGAGCGGACACGAATCTGCCAAAAAATCACACCTAAAACTATCAAGGGGAAATAACTCAAAAAGTAAGAAAGCAAGAGTTGTCATTCTTGTTCGCGACACATCGTCATGACCTGTTCTACATATCTGTGAAGTATCATGAAAATATTCCAAAGGGTATTCAAGTTACAGAGCGGACACGAATCTGCCAAAAAAATCACCAAAGGGGAGATAATGCAAAAAGTACAATAGCAAGAGTTACCATTCTTGTACGCGACACATCGTCATGACCTGTTCTACATAACTGTGTAGTATCATGAAAATATTCCAAAGGGTATTCAAGATATAGAGCGGACAAGAAAATGTTTACGGACGGACGGACGGACGGACGGACGGACAGACGGACGGACGCCAGGCTCATCGCTATATCGCGACACATCATCATGACCTGTTCTACATATCCTTGAAGTATCATGAAAATATTCCAAAAGGTATTCAAGTTACAGAGCGGACACGAAATCACACCTACAACCACTAAGGGGAAATAACTCAAAAAGTAAGAAAGCAGGAGTTGTCATTCTTGTTCGTGACACATCGTCATGACCTGTTCTACATATCTATGAAGTATCATGAAAATATTCCAAAAGGTATTCAAGTTATAGAGCGGACACGAAATCATACCTAAAATAATCAAGGGGAAATAACTCAAAAAGTAAGAAAGCAAGAGTTGTCATTCTTGTTCGCGACACACCCTCATGACCTGTTCTACATATCTGTGAAGTATCATGAAAATATTCCAAAGGGTATTTAAGTTATAGAGCGGACACGAATCTGCCAAAAAATCACACCTAAAACTATCAAGGGGAAATAACTCAAAAAGTAAGAAAGCAAGAGTTGTCATTCTTGTTCGCGACACATCGTCATGACCTGTTCTACATATCTGTGAAGTATCATGAAAATATTCCAAAGGGTATTCAAGATATAGAGCGGACAAGAAAATGTTTACGGACGGACGGACGGACAGACGGACGGACGCCAGGCTCATCGCTATATCGCGACACATCATCATGACCTGTTCTACATATCCTTGAAGTATCATGAAAATATTCCAAAAGGTATTCAAGTTACAGAGCGGACACGAAATCACACCTACAACCACTAAGGGGAAATAACTCAAAAAGTAAGAAAGCAGGAGTTGTCATTCTTGTTCGTGACACATCGTCATGACCTGTTCTACATATCTATGAAGTATCATGAAAATATTCCAAAAGGTATTCAAGTTATAGAGCGGACACGAAATCATACCTAAAATAATCAAGGGGAAATAACTCAAAAAGTAAGAAAGCAAGAGTTGTCATTCTTGTTCGCGACACACCCTCATGACCTGTTCTACATATCTGTGAAGTATCATGAAAATATTCCAAAGGGTATTTAAGTTATAGAGCGGAAACGAATCTGCCAAAAAATCACACCTAAAACTATCAAGGGGAAATAACTCAAAAAGTAAGAAAGCAAGAGTTGTCATTCTTGTTCGCGACACATCATCATGACCTGTTCTACATATCCTTGAAGTATCATGAAAATATTCCAAAAGGTATTCAAGTTACAGAGCGGACACGAAATCACACCTACAACCACTAAGGGGAAATAACTCAAAAAGTAAGAAAGCAGGAGTTGTCATTCTTGTTGGTGACACATCGTCATGACCTGTTCTACATATCTATGAAGTATCATGAAAATATTCCAAAAGGTATTCAAGTTATAGAGCGGACACGAAATCATACCTAAAATAATCAAGGGGAAATAACTCAAAAAGTAAGAAAGCAAGAGTTGTCATTCTTGTTCGCGACACACCCTCATGACCTGTTCTACATATCTGTGAAGTATCATGAAAATATTCCAAAGGGTATTTAAGTTATAGAGCGGACACGAATCTGCCAAAAAATCACACCTAAAACTATCAAGGGGAAATAACTCAAAAAGTAAGAAAGCAAGAGTTGTCATTCTTGTTCGCGACACATCGTCATGACCTGTTCTACATATCTGTGAAGTATCATGAAAATATTCCAAAGGGTATTCAAGATATAGAGCGGACAAGAAAATGTTTACGGACGGACGGACGGACGGACGGACAGACGGACGGACGCCAGGCTCATCGCTATATCGCGACACATCATCATGACCTGTTCTACATATCCTTGAAGTATCATGAAAATATTCCAAAAGGTATTCAAGTTACAGAGCGGACACAAAATCACACCTACAACCACTAAGGGGAAATAACTCAAAAAGTAAGAAAGCAGGAGTTGTCATTCTTGTTCGTGACACATCGTCATGACCTGTTCTACATATCTATGAAGTATCATGAAAATATTCCAAAAGGTATTCAAGTTATAGAGCGGACACGAAATCATACCTAAAATAATCAAGGGGAAATAACTCAAAAAGTAAGAAAGCAAGAGTTGTCATTCTTGTTCGCGACACACCCTCATGACCTGTTCTACATATCTGTGAAGTATCATGAAAATATTCCAAAGGGTATTCAAGTTACAGAGCGGACACGAATCTGCCAAAAAATCACCAAAGGGGAGATAATGCAAAAAGTACAATAGCAAGAGTTACCATTCTTGTACGCGACACATCGTCATGACCTGTTCTACATAACTGTGTAGTATCATGAAAATATTCCAAAGGGTATTCAAGATATAGAGCGGACAAGAAAATGTTTACGGACGAACGGACGGACGGACAGACAGACGGACGGACGCCAGGCTCATCGCTATATCGCGACACATCATCATGACCTGTTCTACATATCCTTGAAGTATCATGAAAATATTCCAAAAGGTATTCAAGTTACAGAGCGGACACGAAATCACACCTACAACCACTAAGGGGAAATAACTCAAAAAGTAAGAAAGCAGGAGTTGTCATTCTTGTTCGTGACACATCGTCATGACCTGTTCTACATATCTATGAAGTATCATGAAAATATTCCAAAAGGTATTCAAGTTATAGAGCGGACACGAAATCATACCTAAAATAATCAAGGGGAAATAACTCAAAAAGTAAGAAAGCAAGAGTTGTCATTCTTGTTCGCGACACACCCTCATGACCTGTTCTACATATCTGTGAAGTATCATGAAAATATTCCAAAGGGTATTTAAGTTATAGAGCGGACACGAATCTGCCAAAAAATCACACCTAAAACTATCAAGGGGAAATAACTCAAAAAGTAAGAAAGCAAGAGTTGTCATTCTTGTTCGCGACACATCGTCATGACCTGTTCTACATATCTGTGAAGTATCATGAAAATATTCCAAAGGGTATTCAAGTTACAGAGCGGACACGAATCTGCCAAAAAAATCACCAAAGGGGAGATAATGCAAAAAGTACAATAGCAAGAGTTACCATTCTTGTACGCGACACATCGTCATGACCTGTTCTACATAACTGTGTAGTATCATGAAAATATTCCAAAGGGTATTCAAGATATAGAGCGGACAAGAAAATGTTTACGGACGGACGGACGGACGGACGGACGGACGCCAGGCTCATCGCTATATCCCCCGATCCTTTCGGTCGCTATATCCCCCGATCCTTTCGGTCGGGGGATAAAAAGGACAAGGTCAACCCAGGGTCATCATTTGAACCAACTATGATAGGCCCGAGTCCCCAATGCTACAAACCAAGTTTCGTGTAAATCGGTCTGCTGGTTCCTGAGAAGATGATTTTTGAAGAGTTTTTACCATATATGGGCGTGGAGGCCATCTTGGTCATGTGACCCAGATGCCACCGTGGAGGCCATCTTGGTCATGTGACCCAGATGCCGCGAACAAACTTCTGTTCCCCCTACCCATGGACACTCCATAGAAAATTTGGCTTTGATTGGCTAAGTTGTTTCAGAGGAGAAGATCTTGGAAAATGGTTGACGGACGACAAGGGACGCCAGAGCATGGATATACTACAAGCTCACCTTGTGAGCCTGACGGCTCAGGTGAGCTAATAAAAGCCTAACAGAACTGGAGTTAGTGTTCCAATGCTTAATGCTGCCTTGATAGTATAATAATATCCTGTATGTGTTGAATTCAAATTTTAAGTCATAGTTAAGAAAAATTGGTTTGTGTCTTACAGCTTACAAATCCTAGATGACTGAATATTTCGTGATGTTGCTCTTTCATTTCTGGAACTAAAAAAATTCGAGTCCATATGTAAATATGTAAATTAGTCATTTAATACCTGTACAGAAGCTGTGAGTGAGTTTCTAAGCCTTGAGTGTCAAGTGGTTGGGATTTTAGCTTCTTCCTTTTCACCTCATTGTAACCTTGGTACACTGCGAAGCAAGTGGGTACAGGGGTTACCTCCTTTCTTCTTGATGCTGCGTTGTTTATAGTTTCCTGTTGGTTTGTTAGATACCAAAGAACGCTGCTGAGTATCTGTGAAAATAGAAAATCAAAAAGGCCCAATAAAAACACATGCTTAATCATTTGAACCACATCATGAGAACACCTTTGTCTTCACAGCCCAAATAGTAGAATCCCTTGATATTCTTTTTTGGAAATATCAAGGTTCTAGATACATGTAGCTATTGTAGCTGAGCAGGCAGATTTGTGTCTGACCTGATTGGAAACCCAGACGACAGGTTTTCTCCCGAGGAGGCTCATTTGTTCAGAGAAGCTAAATATGTAAGATTAAACAAGAGGACCAGCCTTCTTGTAAATGCTCTGAAATCTGACACCTGGTCCTGGTATAGTTTCTTTGAAGTTCGATTTTTGAAACTTCTGATATAAAAACAAGAGGTATCATACTATCTAGGCAGCTAACAACAAATGTACTGAACAGACTGTTTGATACTGTATTATAAGCTGACTTTAATTTTGGACTGACAGAAGCAGACGGCTGATAAGGGTCTACACAGTTCATCAATTTATACTGAACAAAGACAAAGATTAATTTTAAATGGTAAAATCATTAGCAGATTAATTTTAAATGGTAAAATCATTAGCAAAAATTTAAGGATAATTACAGCAAATTTTGGGGTACAGTGCAATCTTTCATATTTTATTACAGAATTACTGGTAACAAAAAGGATTAAAAGTTTTAATCTTTAAAGAGCCAAGAAAGCAGATGACAAACCTATGTCTGCAAAATTAAAAAATAACAAAAAAACTTTTAGTTCAAACAGTACTTAGCTGAAAATTTATGATTTTAGAAGGCAAACGTTGTAGGTCCAGATGAGATTTATGAGCAGTTTCATCTGGATCTACAGTGTTTGTAAATTCAGCTATTTTCTGTTTGGGACATCAAGGATTAACATATTTAAAACCACCACCACAGCAACAGGTTAACTATTCAGTCACTTTTAAAAACTCCTGACCTGTTAAACAGGTCAGGAGTTTTTAAAAGTGACTGAATAGTTAACCTGTTAATACCAGAAGACAAACTAGCACTACTACTAGGGAGATACATATAAACACCAGCATGACAAACCAACAAAATGGCCCCTGCACCCAAATGGCTATCAGCCTGGGCATCAGTCTAGTCTGATCAGTCAGTGGATAGCTATGTAAAGGACCCAAGCAAAGACTGGACAGATGATCCAATCTTTACACAAGTCATCTAGTTGGTTTTGCCATGAACAGGCTCATTTATTAAAAAAGCACTATAGATGTGTATCACTAGAAAGATGCAGAAAGATGAGGGAAAAAAAAAGATCAGCTATGATATATGTAAATTCCTTCACCATTTTTTACCTTCGCAGCAAAACAGATATCCTGAAAACATAAACACAAAAAGAATCGCAATATTTGGTTTAAATAATTGATATTCTTACACAATTTTGTGAGTACAAATATCATTTGAAGCACTGTTTTTATAGAGGATCTTACATGAGTGCTCATGTATTATTGAATTTATTAAATGAGTTGGGGAAAAAGATAAGATGCGAGGCTTTGCCGAGCATCTTATCGGTTTTCCCCAACGAGTTTAATAAATTCAGTAATACAGGAGCACGAATGCAAGATTCTATTTATCATATGACACTAAAATCGCATTTTATCAGCAGAATTTGCACTAAAACCTTACGATTTCGCAATTAGAAAAATCGACATTTTGATGGACGTCAACGTATAACGTTACGACGTAATTTGCATATTTAATCCACTAGTGGATTATCGCATTTAATGCATGGCTTTATTACATTCTCAGATGCGACGTCATATGATAAAATAGTTTAACCATATATAACATGGTAGATTGAAAACAATGACAAAACTTTTCGAACCTGACTTGGAGCCGCAGAAGGCAAACATCTATGCATAAATACTGGTTGGGCAGCGCTGACCGACGAGACATTTACAGACTGAATGACATTGGACGGACACACGGCGCCAGGTGTGTGCAACTATGGTTACATACCGTTGAGCCACTTGGGTAACGTCGATACGAGAATTGAACAGAACAGAACAGATAAAACTTTTCACCAGACCAGGGTGACATACCTGCAACATATAACTGCCTTCTGTCTTTGCTGTCTGTCTTGGAAAATCTAAACCGCTTTGTTTCAGCTGTTTCAGAATGTCATTGTAGAGTTCATCTTTCCTTGTAAGTTCCCTGTAATACATTAACAAGTCCATGGAACGTTCTGATTACCTGTTTTGTTTTGGTTTCATTATAGTGTCAGATTATGTGCATGCTGGAAACCAGCAGATAATGCAAAATAGTGAATGTTTTAGAGCTGAAATAATAGCGAGCATCGCGAGCGGGCCCAAAGGGCCCGCTAGCCCGAAGGGCGAGCTCTTATGGTAGGACATTAGTCAAAAGATGATGTTGCATATGTTGCTTCAGAAAACCATCGTTCGATCTCTTGACCGGAATTTACCTCCATATGGGTGCTGCCATTAAGAATAAACAGGAAGTTTGATCGATTTCATGGTTGCTATTCTCCGTAGACACAAAGATAATAAACACATTCTTATTCACAAAACCTGATATGTGTATGTAAATAATTTTAACGTTCGACCGGAAGTTGAAAAATAAGCCGTGATGCAATCGTAACACTTCGGTCAATTCCATAGGAGAGGATGTCCAATTGCTGCGACGTTGACGGGTTACCGTAAAAAAATCCTGCATCGACATAGAACAGAATAGAATATACGGCCCTTCATAAGGGCTACAGCGATGCTCGCCAATAGGCAGTGCCTATTTTCATATTAAAAATAATGAATAACCCCTGTCAACCCCCCTGGGGTTGGAGGGGGTCTACATTACATGGGCGTGTTAGCATGTTGCAGTTTTACTCCCAAAGAGGCTCATTTTAGATGGAATTGACAGCCGGTCACCAAAAGGTAACTTGGGGGGAAAAGGGCTGGGGAAGGCAACTATGACTCATATTTGGCGAAAGTGCCAGTGTTCATAGCACCACCCTTTTCCATTCCTAACAGAGAATTGAAAGAATACCTACTTGCCAGTTTTGAAATCTGGGTACGCCCGACCACCAGCCATAAGAATCTGAAAGGCATTTACAGTCTTTTTGGTGGCCGTTTCCGCTGATTCTGCTATAGCTGATTCTAAAGAACTCTTCTTAATTGGCTCACACGTAAACTCGATGCATTTGATGTTGAATTTGTCGACGATTTCTCCGACTGTAAGGAAGTTTTCTACTTCGAATTTTTCATTCGAGTTCAGTTCAGTTTTGCATTCGCATTTGATGGAATAACCTTTCTCAAACGCTACATTGTGACAGTCGTTAAACACCTCTTCTATCAATTTCGAATTTCTTACAGAAATCATGAAACTTTTGGCCTCAAAGTGATCACATTTGTGTAATTTGATTGCCATCACCACCGACGGCCAACTGTAGGAAGCCGCCATCTTTGTTGAATAAACCGAATCGCCGAAAATTAACCGTATCGGAAAAATAAATCCAGCCCGAATCGGCGCACCTCGCATTGGGGATTTTTTTTTTTTTTACTGATATTCAAAAAAAAAGTTCAGAGTCGGCCCCGAAAACTTCCGGTCGGTCGGGGAACCGGAAACACAACTATTTTTTTATTTGGCCTGAGATCCTTTCAGTAAAATTTCAGGTTTATCATCCAATTAGCTTCTGAGTAGATGATTTTTGAGTATGTTTTCTGTTTTTAACCATTTGGTTACCATGGCAACCAGCCAAATTGTGCCATTTGCATAAATTTCATGCGGTTGCTAGAGGACTACTCCAGGAACAATTCTGTAAAAGTTTTGTCCAAATATCTGCAGAGATATAGCTATGAAAGAAAATTTTCAACTTTCCTATTATAAGTCAATGGCAATTTAAAGTTCCAACAGAAACAAAACTACTGGAGCAACTGCCACGAGAAACAGTATTCTTATAGAGGCTAGTATTAAGATCCCTTCTGTAAAGTTTGAGCTGTATCGGTCGCATAGTTTTTGAGATGATTTTTTAGCAGTTTTTCAATTTTTCCGTTGCCATGGCAACCAGCCAAATTCTGCAAGTTTAATAAGGCTGCTTGAGGACTACTCAAGGAACATTTCTATGAAAGTTTTGTCAAAATATCTGCACCGACATAGCAATAAATGCAAATTTTCTATTTTGCCATTTAAAGTCAATGGCAACTTTAAGTTGCCATAGCAACCAAACTGCTAGAGCAATTGCCAAGAAAAACAGTACTTTTATAGAAGCCAGTACTAAGATCCTTTCTGTGAAGTTTGGGATTTATTGGTTGCATAGTTTCTGAGGAGATGATTTTTGAATATTTTTTCTATTTTTAATCATTCGGTTGCCATGGCAACCAGCCAAATTGTGCAATTGACATAAATTTCTCAAGGAACATTTCTGTAAAAGTTTTGTCAAAGTATCTGCTGTGACATAGCAATAAATGCAAATTTTCAATCTTTCCCATACAAGTCAATGGAAACTTTAAGTTGCCATAGCAACCAAAGTTTTAAAGCGATTTGGATAAAAAACAGTATTATTGCTTCCCCCTGCCTATAGATGCTATATATGAAATTTGGTTACAATGGGCCTTGTAGTTTCAGAGGAGATGTCGTTTGAAAATGTTGACGGACGGACGACGTACGACGGATGCCTGCCTATACTATAAGCTCACCTGTGAGCCTTTGGCTCAGGTGAGCTAAAAACCCATCTTATAACTGAATTACACAAAATTGATTTATATATTTTTCAGTAAATTTGGAAGGGTGAACTCCCAACTTACAACCAAATATACATACAGTACATTCATCAGAAATTTCAAACCTAGTTTATCACAGTCCACAGACACAGCTCCTAGCCCCTCCAATCTCTTACAGATGGCCGACTTTCCGCTGGCAATACCTCCAGTCAGCCCAATAATGTATGGCCTTTCTCTACCTGTCACCCCTACCTAGAAAACAATAAGATTTTGGGTACTTGTTTAGTCAGCTATAAGCCATTTTCACCCTCCAAAACAATCCAAAAATCTAGATCTGTCTTAGAAGACAGATCTAGATTTCTGGGATTGTGTTGGAAGGGTAAAAAACATCGTAAAACAGAGTAAATACAACGGATTGTTGTCATTTTGATAGGCACTGAATGGCCTTATTGTTCAAAATATGTATTCTTTATCACAGAAAATTCAGTTTAACCTCAAAATGTTTGGGAACAAATGCTTTTGTAAAGAAAGTTAACTGCATCAAGGCTGTACCTAACTGAGTCAGCGGTTTTATGAGGTGAACTGACATGTGTAAGCATTATGCTAAACCATCACAAACGAGCGTGAGGGATAACTGTAAATCTCCAGACTGGTGAACAGTTATATTGAGTTTGACTTATCAGTCTGGGGACTTATGGATTTCCGTCACGCATATTTGTGATGGTCAGCCATACTTCTTACATTTTTCAGTCCAACTCACTAAAATGGCAAATTAACCTACTGGCAGTGTTCAGTCTGACCTGTCTACACTTGAAATTAATATTTGGTCCAGCCCTTAACTATTCTCAGTATTAACAGTTTTATTTTTGTTATGTCTGAAGAATTATGGTCAAAATTAGGCAATTATTGCTGTGCATTTGACTTGTTTTATTTCCAAGAAAAACAGATATTTACTTTCAATTTTTTATAAAGTGTTACGATCAAAATTGTCTACAATGCTTGCTTTTTTGTAACGGATGCTAACCGTGCGAGTTACTCAAGGTTTTGCATCAGTTACGCGACAGAAAAGTACTTGGGGTTTTTAGCCTTTGTTATGGTCGGCCATAACACCAGAAGAAACCAACGTTATGGCTTTCCATCACGTTTCATCCTTCGGACATGTAGTGACATCTTGTGGTAAAAATTTCAGTAATTACGTTATGGTAAGCCATCATGTCAGTTCATTTAAAATGCACGGTTAACCATCACAAATATGTGTTATGGAAATCCATAAGTCCCCAGACTGCTTATCTGAAAGTGTGGATTATCAAGTAACCAACAGGAATTATGCTGAATGCCAAGTCTGGCCTGTCTGCATGTCACAAAACAGAGCTAAACCAGAAAATTTGATGCAAAGTCTGCACCATTAATGCCACTGACACCGCAGAAGTAATAAGTCTCGCTTCTGCTAGTTGCAGGTGAGACAAAAAACTGGATTAACAATAACAGTTTTGGTTCCCTTAAAAACCTGTAGTGGGAATGAGGTAAATGTTACTCACCTTCAGAGGGTTATAGACAGTGCCGAGGAGACGTTTACGTTGTGATGAGGAGCTGACCTTCTCTTCCTCGTACTGATTATGACAGCTGTCTTCAAGCAAACCAATAGTGTACTCTAGCAGAGGATTCATGTTCTACAATAAGAATCTAAAATTATTATGCAGTGGAATATATACCAGTATTATTTGGAAACAGTTTTGGGCCATTTTTCTACAAATCATGATTTAAAGGTTGGTTTTATAACTGAATAAATATGGCAACTGTGAAATAAGTTTATTTAGCTGTGCATAACAATGCATGTAGTGGCCCCTAATTAGAACTCTAGCTTGCAATGACAGCCATAATGTATGTGTTACCCGTAAAGTAGGTGAACTATTACTAGATTTATATAGAGGTCTGGACCATCATAAATGTCATGCAATCAGCAGCTTGTCAGATTGTGGTCCTATATGTGACTCCCATCAACACCTCCTCCACCCTTCTCCCTCCCCTAAATCTAGCTAAATGCCCCTAGAAATATTTGTCAGTAGGGAAATATTTGTCCCCCTCTCCCAACATACCTACAATTCCCAGAAATATTTGTCAACAGGGCAACACATCTCCAAACTGTTGTTTTCATGGGCAAAACAATGTTACAAGGCTCTGATCTTCAAGTTACCTTCTTCTTTCTCTCTGTATTTATCATCTCTCCCCCTTTCTGTGTTTCTTGACTGAGTACAATAAGCTCCATTGTCGTGTCTGTAACTGTGGGCCCAAACCCATCATAGATGGGTAATACCCTGTACTCTAAACTTGGCTTTACATCTTGTAGGAATTCCTGTACTGCTTTCATCCTCACATCTATTGGTTCCATCAGCTCGCATAGTGTCTTCTCTGTATGAAACAGAAGAATAAGTCAGTCACAACTGTCACATACCACACTTAAGGCATAATTTGGTACACCTCCATATTTTTCCACCATTTTCACAATGGAAGACCCCTTTGGTGACTTCCTGTTGATTTCATCGGGGTGTACTCTTAAGGGAAAGAATTTCCTTCTCTAGGAAACAATTTACTCTTAGAGGAGCAAATTCTTTCCTTAAAGAGTTGAAAAATAAAGGCAGAGTTGGTTCCCTTAAAAGTGTACCCATTTACCTTAAGAGGGTATCATAATACAGTAGAACTTCAATGGCTCAAACCCTGATGGCTTGTTTACCCTGTCTGGCCAGAATTCATTTTGGGGTTCATAGAGGTCAATATATATAGAAGCTAGCCCTGGATGGCTGGAACTACGTTTGGGTGGAACTAATTTTCATGGTCCCACGCCTGTTCGAGCCATTGAAGTTCTACCGATTACCTGATAATGGTTTTGGTGGCCTCAGAGGCCATGTGGCTTCTTAACCAATCATGAAAGTAGTTCTGTCCCATATGGCCTCTTAACCAATCATAAAAGTAGTTGTCTCATATGACTTCTGAACCAATCATGAAAGTAGTTCTGCCCATGTGACTGCTGAACAATCATCAGTAAGTAAGTAAAGACTTTATTTACCAAGGGTTACAACATTTAGCATAAAATAAAGCTAATCTTCCATGAGGCCCTCAAAGAGGCCCTCAAAAACAGACAAGAAACATGTATGTACAAGTATGATACAGCCCTTATACAATGATAAAAACCCCCCTCAAAAAAACCTGAAAGCAGTTCTGTCCCATATATATGACCTCTTAACCAATCATAAAAGTAGTTCAGTCCCATATGACTTCTGAACCAATCATGAAAGTAGTTCTGCCCATATGACTGCTGAACCAATCATGAAAGCAGTTCTGCCCATGTGACTTCTTATCCAATCATAAAAGCAGTTCTCCCTTGTGACTTCTTATCCAATCATGAAAGTAGTTCTGTCCGATGTGACTTCTGAACCAATCATGAAAGTAGTTCTGCCCAAGTGACTGCTGAACCAATCATGAAAGTAGTTCTGCCCATGTGACTGCTGAACCAATCATGAAAGTAGTTCTGCCCATGTGACTTCTTATCCAATCATGAAAGTAGTTCTGTCCCATGTGACTTCTGAACCAATCATGAAAGCAGTTCTGCCCATGTGACTTCTTATCCAATCATGAAAGCAGTTCTGCCCATGTGACTTCTTATCCAATCATGAAAGCAGTTCTGCCCATGTGACTGCTGAACCAATCATGAAAGCAGTTCTGCCCATGTGACTTCTTACCCAATCTTGAAAGTAGTTCTGCGCATGTGACTTCTTAACTCCATGGAATATGCACTTGACTTGATCCAAGCAACATGTAGAAAAATATGTTGCACTGTTGCTCCAATGTTAAGTACCGGTATACAGAAAATGACAGATATATAATATTGCCCCAATCTTACAGCAAGTAAGACACTTTCATAATTGTAGTTTACCAAGAGGTCTTGGCAAAAGTGCAGACCTAGATCAGATGCTGCAGGACCTACACTTTTGACAACAAATACATAATTTCTGCAGAAAAAAAAAACTAAAATTAAAATCAAAGAGGAACTGTTTACATATATTGGAAATGGATGCTAGAAATTAAAACAGATAAACCCTTAAAGTGCCAAATAAGCAGAAAACAAAATTTACATCTGAAAAATTTCAAATAATGTTTTGTCCAAGCTAAATCATATTGAGAATCCAAATAAGGGCAAACAGTGTAGATCCAGATGAGGTGGCTCATTTATGAGCTTCCTCATCAGGATTTACCCTGTTTGCAAATTCATTTACATGTATTTTCATTTCTGCCTCTTTAAGTATTATTTAACTTACTCTTATTCATAGCTCCTTCTGTAACACCAACAGTCAAGATTTTTTGGCTCAGTAAACATCCCTCCGTTAACAACATTTTATGACCTGTATGTAGTCTGTCAAATGTTCCTCCCAATACGACATGATCGTGTGTCTGTATCACATTCACCTCTCCCTGTCTCTTGTATATAGTCTCTTCCTGGTCTCTGCCAACAGAAGTTTCAGCTACAGGAGTCTCGTCTACAGATTTTTCCTCTGAACAACTTTCTCTACTGTCTAACTTCAGTTTTTTCTCACCAGAGTCACTGTCTGATAAATTGTTTAGAAAACAAACATAGGCTTTTGAGCCAGTATTAAAACATTGTTCTAATGAACTTTGGAATGGTTGCTTAATTGAAGCTTGATCAACTTTCTTAAGGCTGTCAATGAAAACTACATCTAATGATTGCGATAACTTGTACATTGGAACATCTGTTGGTTCATTTACAAAATGACCCAATAGTACCCGCACATCCAGTTTGCTACAGATCTCTGCACTTGTTTTATAAAAGTCTTTCACTAAATTCCTAACTTCCAAAGTGAACGGTGTTTTCCGTATTTGAAATTTAGAGAAATCCACCTGTGCTGTTGAACACGAAGGTTGTATATGAATATACAGGGACTTTGTCACACTTCTGTTCATTTCGTTCAAGTACACTGGTACCCTGCTTCTGATCACCTGTATTGGGTGGGTCAAAATCAGAAGTCCAGTCTTAGACATAGTTCTTTAGGTTTCTCAACAAGTTACAAATGGTAATACTGATGCTCTGACACTCACTTAATCCTGAAAAAAACAAAATAATTACAATAAAAATTCTAAATATTTGGACATTTAGTTCTGAGCAAACACTGCAGATCCAGATCAGATTGCTCCTGAAGGAGCAGTCTGATCACGGTCTACATTGTTTGCCTTTCCATTTAATAGCATCGTATAGACACATTACTGCATTGATAAACCACACTTTTCAATCTATATTATAGTTATGAAACTTATGGTAATTATTTTAGCCCTTAAAGCGCCAAAAATTAAAATTGTTGAATTGGCAAACAGTGTAGATCCAGATGAGGTGGATCATAATGAGCCACCTCATCTGAATCTACACAGTTTGCCCTCTAGTGTTCGAATTCTCAATATGATATTGCTTGGATGAGACATTTTTTGAAATTCTGCAGATGTAAATTTTGTCGTCTGCTTTTTGGCACATTAAGGGTTAGGTGTCCTAATGTTTAGAATTTTTATGGTACCAATGGTGTGTGTGTAATAACTGCAAAAAAATAAAAGAAAATAAAAGGCCATCGGCCAAGTGTCACCCGACGTTTGAAATATATCACAAACCTCAGCCCTTTATTCTGTTTCAGAATAAATGTATGGCCAAAAACAGAAAATATATATATTACAGAACCTGGTATGCAAATGATAACTGAACATAAGCAAAGACATATACCCAATTACTGGGCCTCTTTATAAAATACTTAAGTTCAGAACGGGGCATATATGTGTAAAATCAGGTGACTGAAACTATAGGCCCTTACAAAATGACCAAAACATCAAGACTGTATACCCAGTAACAAAATAACAAGAGCCATAATCCTGCTTATATGAATCTGATGAAAAGTGAACAATGCATTTATGAAAACTCAGCCCATTAATATGAATAGTTCTGAAGTTATCCCTTTACCTTTAAGTGAATGTCTATTATCTATGAAAGGGGAATAACTCTGTCACTTATAATTTAGCACATCCTAACAATAATCAGAATAATCAATTTACCAAATGCTAATAGCATACCAAATTTCAGCTCTCTCGGTCAAACGGTTCAAAAGTTGGAAGAATGCCAAAAAATGACAAAGGGCAATAACTTTGTAAAAAATAGGACAATTGAAATTCCAAAATCACATGCACATCTTCAGATCATGATGAAACATTCTGCACAATTTCGAGTCAATCTGATACAAGATGTTGCAGGAGTTGCGGGGACAAGGTCTAAGTCAGCAAGGGCCATAACTCCATCAAAAATGGCCGAAACAAAAATAAAAAACCACATGCACATCTTTATATCATAAGTATACAATCTTTAAAATTTCAAATCAATCCAATGAAAAATGTAAGAGGAGTTGCGGGGACAGGATTTCGGAAGGTCTGAGTCAGCAAGGGCTGTAACTCCATCAAAAATGGCCGAAACAAAAATCGAAAACCACATGCGCATCTTCATATCATAAGAATACAATGTGTAAAATTTCAAATCAATCCGATGAAAGACGTAGGAGGAGTTGCGGGGACAAGATTTCGGACGGACGGACAGACGGAAGGACGGACGGAAGGACGGACGGACGGACGCACACACGGACGGACGAGGGTCATTTCTATAGTCCCCCTCCGCCTACGTCGGGTGACAAAAAACAAGGGCTGTTGCCTGACAGCATAGCTCGCCTGAACTGGTGCTTGCCCATCTAACATTTGTCGGTATGGATTGCACTTCATAAAACTTCAATGCAAGCATGTCAAAGTATTGTCAACATATTTATAAAATCAATGACCTTGACTTAAGAGTCACCCAGTGGGGTGGGGGTAGTATTTTATGAAAACTCAAGCCAATATCTAACATCAGTTCAAGTATAAATTAAATCCATCCCAAGCACTATGGAACAGTATGCTATCAGAGTACTTTAACAAAATGCCAAATTTCTAAGTCCATGACCTTGACCTCAAGGTAATTGAGTGGGGTGGGGGTGCTACTCTGTAAAACTTTGAATCTGTATCTAACTACAGTGCAAATATCAAAAGAATCCAATCATGAGAAAAGGATATATTTAATTGAAAAACTTTAAAAGTGAGTGTGCCCTATTTATTGACCCCTACCGCCCACCCAGGGTCTGACCCTGGGGTATAGTGTTATGTAATTAAAGTATATGCTATGATATGATTACATTCCAAATATGGAAGGGTTCTTGCCAGTGGTCGTTGAGATATAAAACTTTAAAAAAAAACTTTAACGTATAACTTTAAAGTGACTGTGACCTAAATTTTGACCCCTATGCCCCACCCCAAGACCTCACCCAGGGATATGGTGTTACAGAATAGAATAATATGCTATGATATGATTATATTCCAAATATCAAAAGGTTCTAGACAATGGTTGTCAAGATACGAAACTTTAAAAAAAACTTTAACGTAAAACTTTAAAGTGACTGTGACCTACATTTTGACCCCTATGCCCTGCCCAAAGACCTCACCCAGCGATATGGTGTTACAGAATAGAAGGATATGCTATGATATGATTATATTCCAAATATCAAAAGGTTCTGGCTAGTGGTTGTTGAGATATGAAAACTTAAGAAAACTTTGACCTAAACCTTTAAAGTGACTGTGACCTAAATTTTGACCCCTATGCCCCACCCCAACACCTCACCCAGGGGTATGGTGTTACAAAATAGAAGGATATGCTATGATATGATTATATTCCAAATATCAAAAGGTTCTGGCTAGTGGTTGTTGAGATATGAAACTTTAAAAAAACTTTAACATATAACTTTAAAGTGACTGTGACCTAAATTTTGACCCCCACGCCCCACCCCGAGACCTCACCCATGGATATGGTGTTACAAAATAGAAGGATATGCTATGATATGATTATATTCCAAATATCAAAAGGTTCTGGACAATGGTTGTCAAGATACGAAACTTTAAAAAAAACTTTAACGTAAAACTTTAAAGTGACTGTGACCTACATTTTGACCCCTATGCCCCACCCCAAGACCTCACCCAGGGATATGGTGTTACAAAATAGAATGATATGCTATGATAAATTATGATTATATTCCAAATATCAAAAGGTTCTGGACAATGGTTGTCAAGATACGAAACTTTATAAAAACTTTAACGTAAAACTTTAAAGTGACTGTGACCTACATTTTGACCCCTATGCCCCGCCCCAAGACCTCACCCAGGGATATGGTGTTACAGAATAGAAGGATATGCTATGATATGATTATATTCCAAATATCAAAAGTTCTGGCTTGTGGTTGTTGAGATATGAAAACTTAAAAAAAACTTTAACCTAAACCTTTAAAGGTAGGTTCCTGTACTTTGGAATGCATCGTAATTTTGATGATTTTTTTCCAAGTTGTTGTAAAGCACTTATAAAGAGCAAATGAATAAGTTTCACTAAAAAGTGTAAATAAAAAAATCGTAAAAAAGTCGTTTTCCAAGGTATTTCCTAACTCTGCTTCGCACACCAGTTAGCGCTATTTTTAGTTCGCGCCAAAAATAATTAACATAGCTGACGTTATGCTGCATTACATTTTGGGATAGTTTTAACCCATCTGCCATGCCAGGACCTCTGGAAGAGCTCACGGCAAGAGAAAATTAATCGTTGGCAAATGACATCAGAAACTGCGGACTTGTAGACATATATACATATCTATTTTAAGAACTGGAATTCCAACAAAAGAAAATAAACCAAAGGGAAAACGACTATTTTCTACAACATCTGACGATTTTCTCAGTAGCAACAGTTTCAGAAAAATAAGAGAATTCAATACTACCCAGAAAAAGACCAAATAATTTTGTGAACATATGTCATAGGTCAAGAAATGTAGAATAAAATTTAAATAACCATAATCTGTTTTGTTTTTATTTGTGCATTTCGGGTTATACCCAGTGGATGCCCATTCGGTTATGCACTGTGGTATTTTGACGTAACTGCCTTTCTGACCATACAATCCCTTGATAAAATACCTTTACCCAACCTGTTTCATGTACAGCACACTGTTTCAAATATTTCTAAAACTATCTCGACAAACTATAATTATCTTAACCTTAATCTTTACAACTAACATCAGCAAAATACAAAATATGAAAAAGCACATACCTGTAATTAAATATATGCAATATATATTTAATGTCATAACAAACAATTAGACATAGATCTTACAGAAAAGTATAGACCTTATCTGCTTAATATCTAACTGGCAAGTGCACTAGAGCATGCATTGTGAACATGCATATTAGTATTGTGTCATGCGAAGTAACGGTAAATGTCCGACTTATGTTGGGTAAATTGTTATCGCTAGGCCAGGAACCTACCTTTAAAGTGACTGTGACCTAAATTTTGACCCCTATGCCCCACCCCAACACCTCACCCAGGGGTATGGTGTTACAAAATAGAAGGATATGGTATGATATGATTATATTCCAAATATCAAAAGGTTCTGGCTAGTGGTTGTTGAGATATGAAACTTTAAAAAAACTTTAACATAAAACTTTAAAGTGTAACGCCCACGCCACACAAAAGTGACAACAATAGCTCTCCCTGTACTTTCGTACAGGCGAGCTAAAAATAAATAATAAATAAATAAATAAATAAATAAATAAATAAAAAATAAGCTTAACCTTTTTAAAACAAGGCCCTTATCAAAGGCATGAAGCAATGGGTCAAACGCTTATCCTTAAACTAGGACTTAGCTGGTCATGGATGATATGGCACTTTTACACGCTTTTCAATGAGCATCACACTCACAGTGTGAGGCATCTGGTAATTCACAGTGTCAGACTGAACCATTATCAAAGCTGAAGTTCTGCCTTAAATACTAGAGTTCACTAGAGAAGTCAGTGAGATGGACGGACGCTCGGCACCCCGTTACTGCGGCTATGGATTTGTTCCGACGAGGTGCAGGGGTAACGTCGATATGAGAATTGAAATATGATGATGATGAGAAGTCAGTGAGAATTTACAGGGCCAAATCTGGTAATATTATTGAAATATTCTTGAAAACGTTAAATATTTTCACCCGATCAAACGAATTTAGGCGGTCATTCAAAATTTCATGAGGACTGAAATACAGTAGGTAAAGCTTTTTTTTCACAAATGCTATCCTTGAAATATATAGCCTAGCGAAACCCCAGATAGGATTCAATGCATTTGGTTGTCCTTGCCCTGATGGTGAGGTCTACCAAGTACGAAGCCTGTATTCCTTTGGTTACTTAGAAACTGAGTTAAATGCAGAAGCCTGGTGAACCTAAATTTTCTTTATTTGATGAACCTTAAAATACAGTGATCCAATAGTAGTGATATAATAATGAGCCATATGTACTTTCTACTGTACGTTCTTCCCCAGGTGTTACTGCATAAAAAGTTTGAAGACCATGTCCCATTTCAACTTAGATACTGAGCTTAACGCAGAAGGTGAGCCTATAAACATTATGAACTACATGTAGTAAATGGGTATAGATATCACTACTAGCGCCTCACCTTCAAATCTGGAAATGAACAATTTAAGGGAATTGACTTCAGTACGAAACCTAGAGAAACAAATCACCTTGCACTCTTTTTAAAGTATTTAAAAGCCAAGTTTTCTTAAATTAGGGTCGAGTCTGGTAACTTCGGACAGCGGGTAAATCAATTGCAAACAGTGAAAATCCAGATGAGACGGCTCATCATGATCAGGATTTTCACTATTTGCCCAGTTAATTTTGTTTTAATTCCAAACAACTGGCATATTTAGGAAACAATGTCACTGTCCGAATTTACCTGCTGTTCGAATTTACCTGAATTGACCCTATCATGCTGTAATAGCTCAGTAAGTATAATTTCATCAATGACTAAGTTATTTTCATCAGATATTCTGTGTAACATAGATTAATGTGTGAAAAGTGAAATCACTTTTCTGCTACATCATTAAATTGATCCTATGGAATTACTCCACTGGTTGAGTGACCATACACAGTTAGGGAGAAGCTCAAATGGAGCTATATAGCCCGATAGAGCTATAAAAATGAGTGGAAATTAAAGCATTATTGCCTCTGCATTTGCAATAAAGCTGAGCTGCAAAATTTGATATGAACAACAGTATAAAGGATATGACAAACCTTTTATGATTTTGTAAAGAAAAGGAACTTCCACTGTTGCATTTTATGCAAATTGAGGAAAATTTAAATACAAGAATTATCTTTGAGATGCCCCCTCAAACTGGACAGATATATCCACTTCTGTATCATGGTTTACATACCTGCTACGCTGGGATCATCTAATCGGTATCAATGGACTGCAATTATAGAAATGTCAGGGGAATGGGAAGAAACATGTTTTCATAAACATATATGGTTCTTTCACAAAAGCGCAACCGGAGAAAAATCAAATTGCTTTGCATTCCAATATGATTTTCATCCATATTGAAAGCGCAGGGGCGGATCCAGAAATTTTGGATTGGGGGTTCAAATTAGCTGAGGGGGTTTGATTTATGCAGTTTGACCATTTTTTCTTGAAATTCCCCATGAAAATAAGATATTTTGGGCTGAGAAGGGAGTTCGTTTGAACCCCCTCTGGATCCGCTACTGAAGCGCAGTACTCAAAATTTTGCAATTATATTCCAAATGGATTCAGGTGAAGAATCTTCCAATTAGAATGCAGTTTCTATACCTCGATATATAGCTCCATTTGAGCTTCTCCCTAACCTGATAGATCAATATCATCTAGAAAAAAATGTCGTACAGAGCTCTATCCAAACCATCCCCTGTTTTCTGTTCTGTTGGACAAGGGCGGTGGCTCAGTGGATAGTGCACTCGACTCTGAAGGCAGAGGTTGTCGGTTCGATCCTCACCCGAGGCGAAATCTTCCTATGTCCGAAAACGGAATGATGTTAACAAGTGTGCCATCCTTCCATGCGGGATGTTAACTGGAGGCCCCATGTGCAGGGAGAGTCATCCCCTGTGCAGGTTAAAGATCCCTACTATAGCTACATGGCTATAATACGTAGGCTTTCATCCTGCAACACCGGAGTGTACAAAAGTACACCGTCTGTGTCCCCTTCGGGAGTTAAGGCGTAAAAAAAAGAAAGGTAGACTTGACGCTATCCGCACTGGGACGTATAGTCACGTACGGCTATCCACTACCTAAATATAATGGCCGAAAATACAGTGAGCGAAAACGGAATGGCCGAAATCTACCGATATGCTGTTAGACAGTTCTGACGATCTAACGTTCAACGAAAAATTTTGTAGAACAATCCTTACATATAAGAATTATTGCTGTGTTACTTAGAACCCGCGTCATGCGATCCAGTTCGCAAACTACGCGAATTTTTCGTTTTGTTTCGCAAATTCGCTTTCCTTATCGACGTTCAGCAGGGAGATAACTCCGCTTGAGCCATAAGTGGTATTACGAATCACCGAACAAGTGTTCGAATCTGAACAGATCACCAGCAGACTTCGGGGCGACTACCCCGGCGACTTTAAGGTCTAATCGCTTGGTCTTATTTTGAGTGAAATCTTTAGACAGTGCTTTATGTGGCATCTGATCTTGATCTTCAATTTGTAAATGTTTGCAGGCAACGATTAGTACAGTTGAAACATTTCAGTCAAGTGGGAGAGCTCACATCGAGACTGACATGAAGTGATAGGTCCTTTGTAGGAACTGTAGGGATGGTGGTCCTCATAAATGAATGAGCGACTTGTTGATACCAGCCTCTGTGAGATGTGTTGAGAAGGGACATGGTACCAATTGAAACTACAGGGCCTCTGTGCGTTGCATTGTACAGGAACAAGATATAAATTGAAGCTAATATTTTAACCATTATAAAGCAAAATAAGCTAAAGAAACTATAGAAATTATCCCTGAAAGTGCAGAAAAATCTGAGGCAAAAGTGATCAGGTGCATGCATAGTTTAAAGCATGGAATGGAGAGAACTAAATTGGAAATGACTGGACTGGCAGGAACTTCCTCTCCACCTCTTTCCATAGATTTGGAATGCTACTCTTACAGGATAGAATTTGCTCCCTGTAAGGACCTGAAGTGGAATGGAATGGATGAGTTGATCTACCTTCAGTTGGCTACACTATGTCCCAAAGCCTGGGATGGTGCTCTTACAGGAAATAATTTGCTCCAACCTGTGATGGTACTCCTATGGGAAAGAATTTTCTCGCTCTAAGGAGCAAATTCTTTCCATAAGAGTACAATCCCAGACTTTGGGACATAGTGTAACCAACTGAATGTAGATTATCTCATCCAATCCATTCCACTCCAGATTTTAAACTATGCCAGGCTGGTTCCAAAGGTCATCGGATGAGGATACTTAAAGATAAATGTAGCCCGTCTGACCCAGGTCAATGGCAGCCAATCTTGGTGATGACAATGATATTGCTTTAGCTTTCAAACTTGCCATACTTGCAAGAGAATAACATAAACCAAATAATAAAAAATATATACTGTAATGTGCCTTAATTTTGGGACACCTAAAATCATTAATTTTCCATTTGGGACAAATGGAAAATTAATTATTTCAGGTGTCCCAATACTTACGCACCTTACGGTACCTGACTGCAAACAAATAAAATAAAATATGCATATAATTGACTTACTTGACTGAAATAAAAACAGAATTGCAAACGAGAAAACATTATGCCCTCAACCATATGCCTGACCCTAAAGTGGAATTGCCTGTACTAAAATTATTTAGAGAAATCGTTCAAAAGTTGCCATACTAGCTGTAAGAAATTGAGATAAACGGTAACCCTGTTGGAAGATGGAATGTGATAATGTTTATGGTGGCATGACAAGTAGATCAAAGTCAGCAAGTGATAGTGGTGCTGTGACTGGTGCTGGGGAGACAATGTCATGGTGTAAGGTTAAAGGGCTACTGTATTGTTTTTCAACATGCATTGAAATCACTGGAAATAGCTGGTATTGTTTTGTCTAAAAGAATGTCGAAAACTGCAAGGAAAAATTTCAAATGGTTAAAAAGTTATAAGCAATTTAAATTTTATACCCAATTCTCCTACTTCCGTAGTTTCCGCTATTTCCGTAGTTTGCCGGCGTCTATGTCAACAGCTGATCACATGACCTCCCATTGCTAGTACAATATCTATAGCCCAGTTCAAATCACCAGATATCGAAATTTTCTGTTTTCACTGCAATTTTACTCTTTTATTCCACAATGAAATTCACTATATAGATAACAGGAACTATGTGTTAATAAAACTATAGGGCCTGAGTTCAAAATGATATTTGAAAACTAAAATTTTCATAGAACCAGAAATTTTTTACACATGTGAATTAAGCAAATCCATTTCTTTGAACTGTACTATAGTTTACAAACTTTTCCCACCGTTTGACCTCATGAACCAAAACTTCCGTTTGACCTACGGACCTCAGGAGAAAGTACCTTACAGTGGGCAGTGATTTCAAAGAAAGATTTAACTAACAATTCTTTGATGCTGTAACTTCATTTTTGACATGAAAGTCCTCAATATCATGCCATTTTATTGCACTTTATTAAACTATTAAAATGCGCTAGTGAAAACATTATTTCTCTGACTTACATTTAGTGCTACGGAAATAGGAGTAAAGGGCATAATTAGCTGAAAAATATGCAAAAACTCTTATGATGTCATTTGAGTCATTCATATAATTTAAATTTTTAAAAAAATATATTTTTACTTTTTTTACACTTTTTTCACCTAAAATAGATTTAGTGAGACAAGTTACACTATCTCATGAAAAAAGGTTTGAAAATTTTGCATCAGAATATGGTAATAATAACTGGAATCCAAATCACATTATGCAAGTAAAGCTGTAGAAAAGAAAAAGTGGGCGGGGCTTAAAGTCTAATTTGCATAAACTTTAATTGTCAATAATTACAGTTTGGGTAGGAATTTTTCGATGGGGTTTTCAGCAGTCTTTCTCTTTCTTTCTTCCATTTACGCCTTAACCCCCGAAGGGGACACAGACGGTGTACTTTTGTACACTCCGGTGTTGCAGGTTGAAAGCCTACGTATAGCCATGTAGTCTGTTTCTTTCATAAATATCTGTTAATAAGGAATGTTTCTTGAAGTAGTTAAGAAACAGTGTAGTAGCCCTTTAAGTAAAGTCTCCTCATAAATGGTCTTTAAGTCTCTTGAGAAATGCAGCTAAATTCTGTGGGTGGACATAAATTTGTCAGGATGTTAAACTGAGCGTCAAAGTAGGTCAGGGTCATCAAAACACTTTGGTGTTGTAAAGATAATGTCATGATGTTAGCCAAAACTACGTAGTCTGGCGCATGTTCCTACTTCTGTATGTATTCTCTGCTCTTGAAGGAACTTTTTAAGATTCTAATTTTACCACACTGCAGCTGGTGTTGTGCCGTGTGGCGGCCGTTAAACGTCTCCCCGTACATCATCCATAGTGCAGATTATATCTTATTTACATCCTTTGAGATCAGAAGTCTGTCTGAGGATAGATTCTGAGAAATCTAAAATTTGAGATCAATTTAGGCTATTATTCTAAATCATCGTCTTTTATATTATTGGATCCTTTTGAAATTAACCAGTCTTTGAATCGACTGCCCAATTTAAAATTAAGAAATTACAGTATGTTTTTTCTGGTTTCGTCACCAGATATTGTCAGGATCACTGACGAGGCTTTATTAGTCGAAACTGCGTAGTCTGGCCCATGTTCCTACTTCTGTACGTATTCTCGGCTCTTGAAGGAACTTTTTAAGATTCTGATTTTATCACAAAAGGTCTCTTGTGAGGGGGTTCCATCAGAATAGGTATTTTAGTGCTTGCAGAGAAATGGAACTTTATGTAGTTGGTAGACATAAATTTGGCCATGTTCATGTAAGCATGAAAGTATGGTCAAGATCAGCAAATGACAGTGGTGTTTTCAACAAGACCTGTCTGCATACAGGACAGCTTGCCTGCAAGTGCCTTGCCCATCGCATAAAAAACTTTTAACTTAAAACTTTAAAGTATGACGCCCACACCGACGCTAACGACCACGCCAACGTCCAAGTGACAACAATAGCTCTCTGTACTTTCGTACAGGAGAGCTAAAAAGGCCAATGTGAAGTTTCATCATCAAAGGTCCTTGAGAAATAGAGCTAAATGCAGCAGGTAGATGCAGATTTGGCTATGTTCAGCAGGGCATGAAAACAGGTCAAGGTCTGGAAACAACACTGCTGGTGTTGCAGAGACAATGTCATGAGGTATGCTTGTGTGATGTTTCATCATGATCAGTCGTTTAGTGTTTACATGATAAAAAGGGGCAAAACATAATGGGTAGATGTAAACTTGGCTATATTAAGCAGGTCAAGAACAACACTGTAATATCATTATGTAAGCTTATGTGAAGTTTCATAACAAAAAGTATTTCAGTCCCTGAAAAATGGAGCTAAACACAAGGGTAACCATTGTTGAAGACAATAATACCATGCCATCAGAAAGTAACCCTATGCCACTCCAGCCAGCTAAAGTAGTCACAACAGAAACCTTAATGAAAACTGTCTGAATACACCTTAACAGTTGACATTCAAACAAGACTTTATGGAAGTGATGAATTCAGCCAGTCGAGAAAATATCCCCAAGGTACCGATAGTGCTCACCCTAACCCGACCACACCGAGGCAGAAGCAGTCTGGACAAGGTTTGCCAGTCCAAACCACATCACTTCAGCGAGGCCGTCTAGGCCTACATATTTCCAGAACAACCAACATACACAGCAATATCAAAACAGGCTACGACTATTGTCAGGCCCAGCATCCCAAGCATGCAATGGCAGACCACAAAGTTATGTTCTGCATTTTCAGGGAAATGACACTGTTCCCCACATGCCACATGTTCAAATCAGGTACAAACTTTTTTTTCAGGACTAGTGTAGTCACTATTGTTATCTACTGTATTTATTCAGGCATGACAGGGTTTTCTCTTCCAAAACAATCTCACCGAATAAAAGCCCCTGCTCTAATAAGCACCCCCTGCCTCTTTTCCCCCCAAAAAATGTTAACTTGCATAAATTCCTGTTTGCTTCTCTGGATGAGGTAGCTCTTTAACGTGGTCTTCTCTTAAAAGAAAAGAATTTGCTCCTAGAGGAGCAAATTCTTTCCTTTCAGAGTTGACCCCTTCTGAAAAGGGAGGCAAAAATAACAGAGGCTTCCTCTGAAAGTATACCCTTTCACCTAAATACTGTTTATTAGATGTATTTTGGCAGTGGCTGATTAACCACATTTTATCCTCTAAATAACACTCCTGTTTCCTAAGATGCAACGCCCCAGGGATGTTAAATAGGATTAATATGGTATATCCATCTTGTGAGATGGATCTATATCTTTGGGATTGTTTTGGGAAAAAAAAAATATATTACACAATTACACAAGAATGACATACATATTTGCAGTAATGTTGGAATGGTAAACTACCAGAGAGGCGCCGTGGTCAAGTGGTTATAGCGACTCGGTTATGGTGCAGAAAGTCGCCGCAAGGTCGTGAGTTCGCAGCTCACCGTCGCCATCTGACGACTGGAAAACTCTGTCAACCCAGCAGTAAATGGGTACCTTTTTCAAAACAGGGAAGGATAAGGCAGCGAAAGGAAAGAGATGGGCTCTGCCTTACATTAGCTGTGCCCAAGATACAGTGGGTCTCTAACCCCCACTGCACCTACGGCCATTAGGCTATGGGAAACCTTTACCTTTACCATTAAACTACCATCTTATAACCCAATAAATATGATCTAACATGAAACTAATCCGTACAGGGTCTTAGATTTCCACATGGCAATAACATGCAAGACATTTTTGTTTACCAGGAGAAAAAAGAAAACAAGAAATAACATTTTGAGGGCTATTAATTTATTTACAGTACATGATCAAGACCTCCCCATCATAAAAATATAAACTATTCTTAAACAAGAATTAATTCAAAAACTTCAATAACAATAACATGCATCAGCCTGTATTATCAAATCAATAGAAGCTAAAAGACTTGATTTAAAAGCTATCTGAGCCACGACACGAGAAAACCAACAATGTGGTTGTGCGACCAGCGGAGACTCAGATCAGCCTGGGCATCCGCCTAGTCTGAGCAGAGTCTTTCCTAAATGCTTATAGGATAGCTAAGGGTCTAAGCTACCTTCATGCGGACAGTAAAGACTCTGAGCGGACTGGGCGGATGCCCAGGCTGATCTGAGTCTGCGCTGGACGCACAATCACATTGTTGGTTTTCTCGTGTCGTGGCTCATCTATTTGTTGCAACCCGTGAAGGTGATGGGTCACTCTCAGGGGCAGCAACTATGTCTCTTCATTTTTGCTGCCCTTCCAATTGGGGTCTACTCTTGAAAGAAAGGAATTTGCTCCCCAGGGAGCAACTTCTTTCCTTTAAGAGCAGACCCCCTTTTAAATGGGTGTACTTCTCAGAAGAAACAAACAGGAAGTCACAAAAGTTGTGGACCTTTGTGAAAATGGTTGAAAAGCATGCATGTGTACACATACACCTTTACACAAAGGCAAACAGCTAAGGCTCAGACCAGTGTGTGTCAGTGTGGATACCCAGTCACATGACGTCAAAAAGATGTCATACTGATGTCAATGTGATGTCATTACGTCACGTCAACATCAGTATGACATCATTGTCACATAATGTGACTGCTAGATATGCAGTCTAACCAGAGCCTTTGGTTGTATCGACCCTGACAATTTGTATGGACCAATATAGACTTTCTAGCTGAAGCCTTTATTTAAATGTTTATTGGGGTCCATACAAGCAAAGTCTCTGGCCAGACTGAGCAAAGAAAGCTCAAATTCACAGACTGGTCTGAGTTTTTCATCCTTTGCTAATACATTAAGCAAATGCCAATTTTTTCTGTGTGATGCAAGTCAAACAGTATTTACTGGATACAAATGGTACATGTATATAATGTACAGAGATGAATGGTATTAGATTTCATCTTTTACAAATTTAATGTAACATTCATCAGTTGGACTGCACAAACAAAAGCAGTCCTGTTAGGATCTGCAGCCATGTATTGATTGTAAATATAGGATGATTAACCCTTAATGCGCCAAAAAGCAGACCACAAAATTTATGTCTGCAAAATTCACAAACATCTTTCATCCAAGCAATATTATATTGAGAATTCGAACACTAGAGGGCAAACAGTGTAGATTCAGATGAGGTGGCTCATTATGAGCCACCTCATCTGGATCTACACTGTTTGCAAATTTAACTATTTAAACTTTTGGCGCTTTAAGGCTTAAAGTACATTCTATTTGTAGCTACAAAAGAAAGAAGTTTCATCACCAGCAAACATTTAAGGTGTATGGGTACATAATCAATTTTTTTTTGTCATTTTTTTCAAAGGGAGACAACTTTTGTAACTTAATATTAGCTTCCCTTGGCAACAAAACCCTTCTGAAAAGGGGCCTACTCTTAAAGGAAACAATTTGCTCCTATGGGAGCAAATTCTTTCCTTCAAGAGTTGACCCTCATAACAAAGGGAGGCAAAATTGAATATGGCAGAGTTGCTTCCCTTGAAAGTGAACCCATTCACCTTAAAAATAAACCAATTACTTCGAAACATACAATATTAACAACTATTTTAAGAAACTTGCAAATAGATAATGGGTTTTCAAGATACATGCCGATTCGCAGTTATTTTGTTTTCTCTTACTTTAATATTCATGTATATCTATTAAGCCTTTTTTCCATGCAGTGAACTTTCCATGCTGAAACTTTATCTCTAATTCTTTTGACTTGCCTTTACCAGGGCTCCTGATAAGAAGGGGTAACAGGGATAATTCAGAGATAATTTCTCTTATTTTTCCAGAAAAATATGTTGTGATTCCTCATTAGAACCGTCTCACCGAGACGGTTCTAATGAGGGGTCACAAAATATGTTTTCATTGAGAAATAAGAAAAATCATCTCTGAATTATCCCCGTTACCCCTTCTTATCTGGAGCTCTGATTAACTGTAGACATGGACAAAATAGGTGCTAAAAGTCATCCAATAACAAGCTCCATGGAAATCTGGCTTTACACTCAGTAACATACATCAACTCTTCTAATCAAATGGAATAAACATAAAAATTTCAACATAACATTGCCATGATACAATTAAATCAATTAAATCACACTTTCATTTGATAACCCGAGCAAAACCCAAGGCAGTTCAAAATCAGCCATGGGATGGAACAGCACATTAAACACCCACCATGATTTTAATTCGCACAACCATTTACAGAAAACTTCAGCACAAAATATTTTGGAATGAGCAAGGTTTACAGTGCTAAGGGTGAAATAAAATAGTTATACCATGGTTTGTCCACCTGTATAGGAGATAACCCACTCACTAAAGTTCATGGATTATTATAACTATTATAGTTATACCATGGTTTGTACGCTAGTACAAGGAGATAATCCATGACTTATCCAGACCACTGCATGTGTAGCAAAATCGCTAATTAAGGTGAACAAGTAAACTTCCAGGGGCAGCAACTGTTATTGTCATTTTTTGCCCCCTTTCTCTATTCTTTTTCTCCTTTTTCAATAGAGGTCAACTCTTACAGGAAGAATTTGCTCTCCAAGGAGCAAATTCTTTCCTTTCAAGGTTTATTCCATTTTGGAAGGATTACCTTGTCCAGAAAAGCAAACAGGAAATCAGGACAGTTGTTCCCCATTGAAAGAATGGCAGAAAAATATAAAAGTGCCTCAACACCTTAAATATGTTGAGTTTTGACTAGGGTCCAGGTGTCCAAAACTAACGTCGTCGTTAGTTAACAAGACATTAAAATTTCAAACATATTGTATGCAGAACACTAACATTTTTTGGGGTGCAAAAGTTCCTTACATTTTATTTCAGCAAAAATATGAGCACACTTGATCTTATGTGTATGTTCTACTAGAAGACTTCACAAATCCTTGACTAACGACTTAGTCTAACGACTTGGTCTAACGAGTTGTCAAGCTAATGACGTTTGAACATCTGGGCCCAGAATTGCACCATATATTGGGATGGAAGAACCTCAACAAAGCAGACCCGGATCAGAATGCTCACAGTCTGTATATTTTGTCATTCCTTCAGTATGGGGCACTGGTACATGCAGAAACAGCAATATGAGCTTGTTCATATTTTAATACACTTATACAGTGTTAAATTGGGATAAAGGGAATAATTATGAGATAATTTACCATTTTTGTCCATAAAAATGTATGTTGGGACTCCAAATTAGAACCGTCTCACCGAGACGGTTCTAATGAGGGGTCACAACATATGTTTTTGTTGAGAAATAAAATTGTCTCTGAATTATCCTCAAAACTCCACCTTATCTGGAGCTCTGTTATAGCTCACTTACTGTGACTTACACTCCATCACCAAGTAAAACTGAAATTAAAGAGAAACTTTAACACTAATTCCAATTGGACAAACCAACGGGGCCCAGACGCTCAAACCAATAAATGCTGTTGGTGAATGAGATGTTAAATTTTCAAATGCAGTGTATGCAAAAATATTTCCATTTTTCTCAGCAAAAATATTTGTACTTTCAATTTTATGCATACTAGAAGATGTAATGAATCCATGAACAACTGGGCTCAGACAAAAGCTGAAAAAAAACAACAACTCAATACTGCACCATAATCTTTTACCCTAACTGTAGAACTGTTATAGTAACTTATACAGATAAGAGTAATATATATACATGTATATAACGTATTCATTTGGTTATAAGACATGTCTTTCCCCCTCCTAAAACCCAAAGATCTAGATGTCTTATATATCTGTGGTCATTCTAGGGAAGAGAGGAAGAGGAGGGGGGGGGGGGGGGGGGGGGGGGAGGGAGGGAACTAAATTGTTATGGTCGGCTCTGTATGGAAAAAGTACAAATTTAAGTAAAATACTTGGCGGTTTCATTTTCACAACAGAATGTCAAGTTCAAGTTGCATTTCACATTTTGTAGGATAAACTTTCACCAATATTTTCCCATTTAAACAACCCTAATGTGCTTAAGTATTGGGACGCCTAAAACCATTAATTTTCCATTTGTCCCAAATGGAAAATTAATGGTTTTTAGGTGTCCCAATATTTAGGCCTATTTGGGTAGATAATACTTTTACTTTTTGTTTATGCAAGCATTGTTTCATGATGTATTAGAAGTTTTGTACAGTTTGCCTACCCATCTCGTCTTCCTGCCCATCACTATTAAGACTGATCATACCATAGGAGTAACATATTTATTTGGTTATAAGACAGGAGTTTACTTTTCAAAAATTACTGCAAATATGTAAATCAGTCTTACGAAATTCAGCTATGAGAAAGATGTCCCTTCTAAAACATTCCCAAAAATCTAGATCCTGCTTACATAACAAATCTAGATTTTTGGATTGTTTTCGAAGGGACCATCCACCTTATAACTGAAGAAAGATGGTAAATAAATAGAATCTATCATTGGTGCCGAGCATGGATAAGGAGATCCCAACCCTCGGTCTCTGTTCAAGTGGAAAGCGAGGCTCTGCCAGGTTTCCAACTTGAACGGTAGACCCAAGGGTTGGGATCCCTATCCCCACTGGACACCAAAGATTGATTTTTTCTCACCTACATGTACCAATATTAAAAAGACTATTTGAATGACTGCTTGCTTCTACCTTAAAACGATCAATAAAACTGATCAGGAGCAGTCTGTTCAGGGTTTACACTGTTGGCTTAAGCACCTACATCCCCCTATTAAGATCATTACAGTACTTCTAAGCACAAGTATTTTTACTCCCCATTCCCCAGCCCCCCATCCACTCATAAAGACCTATTTCAAGGTACTTCAAAAGTTATGAACAGTCTGGCTCTCCATGTCGTCTTCCTGGCTTTCACCTTGTTGTATGACCTCCACACGTACCATAGGAGCATTGACCTCAACCCCTGTCTGGTCAATCTCTGTCTGGTCAATCTCTGTTTGGTCAATCCCAGTCTGGTCTTCTTCATCCCCCACCTCGGCCTGTACAACTGATGGTATCATTGACACTGGTACTACATTAAGATAATCACCGGAAGCTTGATTGGCTGACACATTGACAATGTTTTGTAACGGAGCTATGGCCGGTAGTTTTGGCTGAGCAGGCATTGGTTTCTGCATCTGTGCTGTTTGTGCCAACTGAAGCAGGATACTCTCCGTTGTTAACCTGTTGGTACTCTGATTGGAAGTTTGTTGACCATATTGAACAGTTCTCAAGTTACCAGTGACCTGATTTTGGCTGGGTGTTCCAGAAGCACTTACCCCACCTCCCCTGATCATAACAACTTTAGGTATTGAAACGTTGGAGGCAATATTGGCTGCTGGCTGAATATTTGTTTGGGATGCACCTTGGACACTCTCAATAATTATTTGTGTTTGTACATCTTCTGGTTCAGCCTTATTACCTGAGAGAGGGACAATCTCTATCTGGTGCATCTCATCTGGGTTAGGCTGGTCTGAATCCATTGGCACAGCAGTCTGCATTTCTACGTATGAGCCCTCCTGGCTGCCATCATATGACATATCGTGAATTCCCTCATAAGACATCTCATGACTTCCGTTCATTTCTCCCCCATCGTCGTCGTTCTCGTTCTTAATTTTGGTGTAATGTTCATGCTCCACTGCCTCCTCAACCCCATGTTTAACACTCAGATGTTTCTTGATAAATTTCAGTTTACTAAATTCTTTGCTACACACACTACAAACATATGGTTTGGCCTGGTGAATTTTCATGTGTCGATCAAGGTCCTCCTTCAGCTTGAATGCTCCTGAACAATGGTGACATTCATAGCCACGGCTACTAGTACTTGTATTACCATGAAAAGTCTTGTCATGTTTCATAAGATTAAGTGGGGAATGGAAATCCTGATTGCATTCCGTGCAAGTGTACGGTGGGTTAGTCTCATGGTATACTCTTACATGTCGTTTCAAGTCTTTGACTCTCTTAAATTCCTTTCCGCATGTGTTACAGGGAAAAGAGCGAATGTTACTATGTGTCACCATATGTGCCTTTAACTGACTCTTCCATTTAAAGGTAAGATTACACTCATTACACATGAATTTACCTCGCCCTGCGTGTAAAGTAACATGAGCCTGTAAGTCTTGAATAGAAGCAAAGTTCTGATCGCAAGTATTACAATGAAATGACACCTCCATAGAATGATCAGCGATATGACGTTCTAATTCTCTCCGACTCACAAATGCCGTATTACACTTCTCGCATTTGTGAGCTTTGACACCAGTGTGCTGGAACATGTGTTCATCAAGTTTGTACTTGAAGTAGAATTCTTCTCCACATTGTTGACAGGTGTGGGTTAGCTGTTTCTTATTGGAGTGATTCTCAATCTGATGTTGAGTGAGTTCCTCCTCAGATGACACACACGCACAGCAGTCAGCACAGAAGATATGATTGTCGTCTTTATGATGGATATTGAGGTGTTTCAGCAGGTATCTCTTCCAGGTAAATGTCTGCTCACAAAATTCACACTTAAATGGCCGGTTTCCGGCATGTGACCTAATGTGTCTCTGGAGGTCACTCTTCTCCCAGAATGCAAAGTTGCACTCTTCACAGCGATACTGTTTCTCTCCGTCACTGTGGATCTTTCGGTGACGAACTAGGTGAGCGTTACGGTTAAACGCCTTGCCGCAGAATTTACAACGATATGGTTTCTCACCTGAAATACAAGGGAATACATTTAACAAGAATTCCACGGAATGTGGTGTCTCGCCTGTTAGCGCTTTGTGAAACTGACCTAAAGGCAAAAACCCGATGAAAGTTTACGCCGCCGCCGCCGACACCGGAAAAGCAATACCTATTTCTCGCTTCTGCTTCGCAGGCAAGACAAAAATCTAAATATTGGGACTAATGGGTCTGATCAAACCGTGCAGACCCAGATCAGACTGCTCCCAAAGGAGCAGTCTGATCAGGATCTACACTGTTTGCCATTCTATCTGCATCTTTTGGACACATTACTGCAATGTAAAACTGTTTTAGATTTTTAGGACAATCATGGTAATGATTTTAGGTGCCCAATTTTTTGCATTTTTATGTTACCATACAGTACTGTTTAAATGAGTGCCCAGTACTGTTTAAATGAGCGCCAACTTGCAAAAAGGAGGCTTCAAGACATTTCTCTGCCGGGTGGAAGATATGGCACCTATACAAATTGTTGTCAAAAAAGATGTAGAAAAATATATACATGTACAGCCAATCAGTGAATTGATCAGTAATAATGTTCACACGTACTCACAACCGAAACACTATATGCCCCCGGCATCATATGATGCGGGGGCATAAAAACATTCTGACACCCTTTTTTACTTTCTTGGAAAGTTGGATGGCATAGTCTTTCCAAAATGGGGTCTACCCTTAGAGAAAAGAATTTGCTCCTAGGAGCAAATTCTTTCTTTAAGAGTCGACCCTTGTTGCTAAAGAAGGCAAACATGAAAATGACAAGAGTCATTTCCCCTGGATGTGCATGAATTTATCCTTAGCATCCTTTTTCACATGTCACAACTTGAACAGCACTGACTTTACAAGGTGATAAATTTCCTCTCCTGTGTGAAAGCCTTAATTATTGACCTCATGTGAAACGAAAAAGGTTTTGACCTACACGTATATTTAACTTGTTCACTGGTCAGAACTATTTAATTTTTTTACTGGTCTAACAGAGCTCCTGATAAGACGTGAATTTGAGGATAATTTGAACAACTTGGCCCAGAACTTTTCGTCTCTCTGTCATTACCTGTATGTATGATAAGATGCCTGGTCAGATGACATTTATAGCTGTACGAGGCTGGACATTCGTTGCATTTAAATGGTTTCTCCCCTGTCCCATGAATTTTCACGTGTTGTACGAGGTTTTTCTGCTGACTGAACTGCTTGCCGCAATCTTCACAAGAAAACATCTGGATTGGTTCCCCCGTGTGTACCAACTTCATATGTCTGTCAAGATGACTTTGGTACCTATAAACAAATACAAGAGACACACTTAGTTACACATAATTCCATTCTGCACCATACAAGCTTTTGCAAACACAGAGCTCTAGATAAGAAGGAGTATTTGGTGATAATTAGGGATAATTTTTGTTGAATCTCCATAAAAATATATGTTGTGACCCCTCATCTGAACGGTCTCGATGAGGGGTAACAACATATGATTTCAATGAAAAATAAGAAAAATTATCCCAAATTATCATCAATTACTCCCTCTTATCTAGAGCCCTGAAACAACAATGCTATTTGACTAACATGTACAATGTCTGTACAGCATATTTGTGTATAATTTTTGCTATGAAGTGTACATATAAGAGTAGATGAAATTATCACAAAACTCCTGAAAGTGGCCAAACCGCAATTTCTTAACAATATTTGCCATTCTAGAGTAAATACCATTCTACAGCAAATTCTAACATTTTAGAATTAGCTCTAGGAACCAATTTTATGTCCCTTCAGGAATCGATGTCATTTCTAGAGCACATTCTTTCCTATAAGAATTGATTTTGGAAGGGCTTGGTCATTCCTTTAAAGGCAGACCCCAATTTAGACAGGCTTTGTAATCCAGAGAAGAAAACAGGAAGTCATATAATTTGTTCCCCTTTACAAAAATGGCAGAAGACAATTCAGAGGTCCAGATAAGAAGGTGAATTGAGGATAATTCAAGATAATTTATTCCTGTTTCTCAATGAAAACATATGTTGTGACCCCTCAATAGAGCCGTCTTACTGAGATGGTTCTAATGTGGGGTCACAGCTTATGTTTTTATGCAGAAATGTTAAAAAAAAAAGACTTGTCCGCTGTATAGGATAGCTCGCCTGACGGCGCCTTGCCCATCACATAAAATTTTTTAACGTAAAACATAAACATTTTGCTAACGCCAATGCCAGGGGTAGTGCAATAGCTCTTCTTGTACATTCATACAGGCTAGCTAAAAATAATCCCTTAATTCTCCCCTTCTTATCTTGAGCACAGTAGGATAAGTATTCTATAACCTTAAAATCAAGCCAGTGCTGGTAACTTACACGAAGCTTGTGTCACACTGCTGACAACGAAGCTGCTGGGAAGTCTCATGGGTTTTCATATGCTGCGTCAGGTTAGCCTTTAGACTGTACGCTGAGCCACACTGCTCACAAATATAAGGCATCTGGATAGAGTGGGTTCTCACATGTTGGGCTAATGTCTCTGAAATATAATAACATGTATTTTTATATGACCAAGATGTAACACACATTTTCATTGGCTGATTTGACACCATGTGCCAGTCAATATTCTGTGATATTCACGCAATTTCATGGGCCAGTCAGTGAATATTACTATTATGCTGAAGTCATTGTGTATTCGTGATGTATTGTTTGATGTACGTAGATGTTAATGGGTTAACGTCACAAGATACTATGTAGTACCATCATAAATATCAAAGAAAATTGTATTTAGAATTATCATATAATAAACAATTATTGACCTTTATTTCAGTGAATATGCTGTTTTATTGATCTGCAAACATTACATATTGGCCTCATCTTCACATCGGTCAATATGTTGTTTGCAGGTCAATAAAACTGCATATTCACCTCAACAAAGGTCAATAATTGTATAATATACCAAAAATGATAAAATGTCTCTGCAATATATTGCATTTCTTTGGCTTTATTTCAGAGGGTTTCCCTTCCAAAGCAATCTCAAAGATCTGGACCTGTCTCATAAAATGAATCAAAATCTTTGGGAGTGTTTTGGAAGAGAAAAACTCATTTTACAGCTGAATTACATGTAACACAAGACCGATTTTAATAATTCGCTGTAACTTACAAACTAAGATTGATGTAAATTGGATGTAAAATTTCAAAATGTCAGCAGAGCGTGACATATAGGCAAAGGTAAAAATAAATGCAACAGTCCTTGAGATCATTCTAAGAAGAAATTTTATGCCATGTTTGTTGATCGCAGATATCATAGTTTGAGAGAAATGGAGTTTAACGCTAGGGCTGATACAATTGTGGACAGACGAATTGGCTGATGAATGGAAAAACAAAATAAAACAAGGGCTTCGCAAGCGGCGCATAATACGCCCGTTTTAATGTCATAAAGGAGTATGGAATGAACAAGATTGTTTACAAAAGGATGGATAGGCAGACAAACAGGGGCAACCACTTTATAACTAATGACGGCAACATTATCCAAATATTTAACACATCAAATACTATGAGTATACCAAAAATCAGCTTCAAAGTTATTGTGGCTCAAAAGTTGAGTAATGCCATAGTTGAACAAGGGAGATAATTCATAAACTAAATATACTAGATTCTTGGCTCTACTACATTCCCCTGACAAAATCACATGTAGGGTTAAGGAATCACACAGGAAACAGGAAATTTATGCAAGGGCAGATAATTCAGTAAGCCAGAGTTGTGGTTCTTGCTCGGGATACATTGCCCCATTATTATACATATTCCTACAAAGTTCCATTCTAATATTTCAAAAGGTTAAGGAGATATGGAGTGACTGAGAAATGCCTAAAATTACTTATCAAAGGGAAGTAACTCCTAAATGAAGAAAGGGAGAGCAACCATTCTTGTATGCCACGCATCGTCTTGTGATCATGCACATTGCTATAAAGTTTCATCATGATATTCCGAACGGTTACAAAGTTAAGGTATGCACAAGATATGTATACACAAAAATAACCATAATCAACTAATGAAAGGGATGTAACTCTAAAATAAAGAAAAGGAGAGCAGCCATTTTTGTACGCGACACATCATACATATTGCTATGAAGTTTCATGAAGATATCCCAAACGGTTATCTAGTTATGGAACGCACAAGACTGGCAGGGAAAAAATTAATCAAACGGGCATAACTTGGAAACTAAGGAAGGGGGAGCAACCATTTCTGTACGCGACACGTTCCCCCAACCTAATACATATTCCTACCAAATATCATGAATATATCCCAAACGGTTAATGAGTTATGGAGCGCACAAGAATGTTTACGGACGGACGGACAGCGCCATGACATAATACGTCCGTTTTTTCAAAACCGGCGTATAAAAACTGCCAGCTTACTGACTCTGAATTCCTTTGGCATGTCAATAGAAATAAGACTCTCCGAGCCACAAGGTGACAAAACCTACAAAGTGGCATGTGTGCCCAGCAAAGACTCAGATCAGCCTGGGCATCCACCCAGTCTGATCAGAGTCTTTGCCATCAGCAAGGATGTAGCTTAGATCCTGAGCTACCCTTTGAGTGCTTAGTGAAGAGTCCAATCAGACTGGGCGGAAGCCCAGGCTGATCTGAGTCTGCGCTGGGTGCACATGTGACTTTGCTGTTTTTTCTCGTGTCGCGGCTCATTTCTTTTCCGTAGCTTTATCAAACTCACGCTTTTGTTCAAACGTCTCTGAGCAGATGTCACATTTAAATGGCTGATGCTGCTTCAGATGCCACTGCCACTCGGACTCCCCATTCTCCCCATAGAAAGCCAGGTTACAGTCGGTACACATGTAGAGCCGTTCTTGTCGCAGGTCTGGCTGCCCATCCATCACCACCTGTACTTGTTCTGAGAGCTGACTCTGAGTAGGAATCTGTGACATAGAAATAATAACAAAACAAGGTGAATGGGTACGCTATATTAATCCTCATAAATGCCCCTGCTCAAATACAACCCCCCCCCCCCCCCCCCCCCCCCCCCCGGTACTTTTCCAAAAATAATGGTATACTAACTTGTTTGAATTCCTGTTTGCTTCACTTGCTATGGTAGCTCTTTGAAATGGGGTCAACTCTTGAAGGAAAGAATTTGCTCCCCTTCCTTTGAAAGTATACCCATTCACTGTTTATAATAGATATTTTGGCAGTGACTGAGTTACTACACTTTAGGCTCTAAATAATGCCCCCTTTCGTAAAATGCAGTGTCCCCCGGGACATTTAATAGGACTAATACAGTACTGTCAAGGGAAGCTACACTGCAATTTTCCTTAAAGAAATGAGTTTGCTTTTCTAGGAGCAATTCTTTTCCCATCAAGAGCCTGGATACTTTTTTTTCGAAATCCTGGGCAAGCAGGTCTTGCTGCAAGACAAAATTTTTTTTTTGAGCTGTGACATGACAAAACCAACACAGTGGCATGTGTGACCAGCGAAGACTAAGATCAGCCTGGACAGCTGCCCAGTCTGACAGCCTCTTTGCTATTGTGCTTACAAGGTAGCTAAGGGTCTAAACTAGCTTCATGCGGACAGCAAAGGCTTTGATCAGACTGGGCGAATGAGGCTTGCCGAGGCTGATCTGAGTCCTCACTGGGCGCAAATATCACTTTGTTGGTTTTGTAGTGTTGCAGCTCAGTTTTACTTGTCCTCTTGGCAAGTGGAGGTTTTTTTTATCTGTCAGCCAATGCGCCAAGTTTCAGAGCTCAAAATAAGAAAGGGTATTGAGGATAATTCAAAGATAATTTTTCTTTCTCAATAAAGACATATGATGTGACCCCTCATTAGAAATGTCTCATGCTTTATGATGTTACCCCTCATTAGAACTGTCTCTATGAGACAGTTATAATGACAGGTCACAACATATGCTTTTATGGAGAAATATTGAAAATTATCCCTAAATTATCCGTGTTACCTCTCCTTAATGCGAGCACTGGATCAACATACCTGCATATCATTAGAGAGAACACTAACAGCAGCCTGGACTAAAGCCTCCACATCAGCACCGACTACAGCATTACTGGTGTGTACCACTATTTCACCCGCTGTTGTTGCCATGGTGATGCTCTTCCAACCTCTACTTCTCTTATGTTAGCTGTTTCCTGAAAATTCCACCAAACTAACATGTTTTTCCCATTCAATCATAATTGAGCTGAGACACGACAAAACCAACAAAGTGGCATGTTCTCCCTGGGATGACTCAAATCAGCCTGGTCTGATCAGAATCTTTGCTGTGCACTTAAAGGGTACATGCAGTAAGGGTTTAAGCTAGTTACGTGCGGACAGCAATGACTGATCTGTGGCTTAGCATGGAGCACATGCCATTTTGTTGGTTTTGTTGTGTTGTGGCCTAATTACTGTATTCTCTAGGTCTAAAGTACCAATTCCATTTCACAGCAGTATGGCAGTGCTGACTGTGGATTGTTTTGCAGCTGCAACAGCTGTGGCACTTTGCGATGGGCATACAATCCTATTAACCCATTGCATTCTGGGTATTTTTTGTGGTCTGCTGAAATTGTCGTCTGCAGCAAAAATCAAGAATATTTTGACAATATTAGTCTAACTAACTCTTGCAGAAATGATGTCTAGGCAGCAAACAGTTTGGATCTCAGATAAGACCCCACGTTTGTGGGGCCTGATCTGGATCCAAACTGTTTGTCCAGATACCCCTAAAGTCCCGAATGGAAATGTTGAAGGCGATCGCTATTGACAACCGGCTGGAATATTGCCTATCAAATTAAGATGGGCCAGTTAAGATCTACTGAATTTTGAAGAAATAATTAGGTAATATGAAATTTTATTATATAATTTCACAAGAAAATGTGAATATGGAGATGTCAAGATACGACTTTAACAACTTTTTCTTTCATGCTTTTTGGAGCTTTTATTTGAGCAGATATCAAGTTAGTATATGAACAGCAAGTTTTCTGCTATAGATAGTAAGGAGTACCAGCCTATTCCAATTTGGAGTTTTACAGCCTTTTCAACAGGGTTTTAGTCATAACTTACTCTTCAGCCAACACGAATATTTGAAACTAGAAAACGTGTTTATGAAACACTATGCCCCCAACGGTATGCTTGCCTCTAAAAAGGTTCATCCCATAATGTTTATGTCAGAAAGGGGTTTTAATCGATTCATCTACATCTTAGCCGGTAACTGTATGCTAAATATAAGGAACATAGCTTAGCAGTTCTTCAGATATTTTGTTCACAAAGTTAATCATGTAGCTTCTTCGTATACAAAATTCCTATATCCGAAAATGAGAAAAATTCTATCAAAAATTTATGAAATAGGTTTAAAAGCTAACCAGGTCATCTACACCTAGGTCCAAACCTGCATGCCAAATATAGGGATCCTAGCTTATGTGGTTCTTCAGACATTTTGTTCACAAGCTTGTTCCTTTATAAATTCCTATGTTGGAAAAAAGGGGATTAACTCAACCAAAAATTTACAGTATATGCTCAAAAGTTAATCAGTTCAACTACACCTTGGTCCAAACTTGTATGCCACATATAAAGATCCTAGCTTATGCCGTTCTTCAGACATTTTTTCACAAGCTTGTGCCTATAGTATATGCCTATGTCTGAAAAAGGGGAATAACTTAACCGAAAATTTACGAAACATGCTCAGAAGTTGCTTAAGTTATCTTAATTCCATGCAAAATATCATTTCTTTATCAGTATTCCAGTAGCCGGCTGGCAGGAGACTTTTAGGTCTAGTGCCAGCCGGCTGGCAGGAGACCAAAAAGTCTCCTGCCAGCCGGCTGGCAGGAGACACTTCCTTAATAAAACCCCAAATTTCTAAGTCCATGACCTTGACCTCAAGGTCACTGAGTTGGGTGGGGGTGGTATTCTGTAAAACTTTGAATCAATATCTAACTACAGTGCAAATATCAAAAGAAGAAGCCAATCATGAGAGAAGGAGATATATTAATTGAAAACTTTAAAGTGAGTGTGACCTAATTTTTTACCCCTAAGCCTCACCCAGGGTCTGACCCTGGGATATAGTGTTATGTAATGAAAGGTTATGCTATGATATAATGATGTTTCAAATATGAAAGGCTTCTTGCCAGTGGCTGCTGAGATATGATTGTTTGAAAAACTTTGTCACAATAAAAAAGTGAGTGTAACCTAATTTTTGACCCCTAAGCCCCACCCCACGGTCAGAGCCTGAGGTGTAGTGTTATGTAATGAAAGATTATGCTATGATATGATTATGTTCCAAATATACACCTTTCCTATAATTCAGAGTCTGTTCGAGTTTTGTCCCTTGCAACGCCTATGACGTCATCTATAGGATAGTTTTTCATTGTGTAACCAAATAAATGCCGGTTTTCCGTATATTCAAAACTAACATTCAAGGTTAAGATTAAGACAACTATATTTTGTTCCAACTATATTTAGCTCTTTCTTTGTCGGAAAATAAGCTTTATAACTTATAGCATATGGGAATTTGACATAAAATGAAAAGATTTCCGACTAAAATTTCGGGCCAAAATTACCGTAATCGAGAGCATGTATCATCAGCTTCCAAAACATAAGGAAAAGAAAGAAAATCGTGGAAGATATTCAAACCGTTATTACAAAAGATACAAAACGAAAGAATTGCTGATTATAAAGCTGACACACGCTAAAAATGACAACAAAGTGTGCTGACATGGAATTCGTTTGTGTAATCACCGAATCGCACGCATTGCCGCAATAAACTAACACCTATGATTGTGTATTACCTAGACACGTGTTCCGGAGGCAGCTTTAAGAGCACCCTACCGTGAAATGGAAACGATCAAATAAATAATACCGAAGATAATTAAGGGATGGAAAAAATAATATAAATTCAACCTCTGGTTCAAACTTACGGAAAACTGTCTGGATGCTGATGATTTTAGATCGGTATATCGCAAAGAAACCATAAATATCAGCGCTATAATCTATCCGGTAATAATGCGTAGTTACTACCTGAATGCTGACGTTTTACCTGTCGGAAAAATGGAAAGAACTTTTCAGATTTACGAAACTTATTTATACGAAATGTTGCTCTTTTATATTGAACAAACGTGAATCTATTGCCGGGGTGTTAAAACACGGCGTCGATGAAAGGGGTCATGAAAATCATGAGCGACTTGTCGGGATTCTCAATATGATATTAAAATAAAATAACAAGAGGCCCACGGGCCACAAAGCTCACCAGATCTCTAGCTCAAAATTGCTATCATATTCGTGTAGGCTCAAAATTGCTGTCACATTAGTACTACACTTTAATACAAAATATACAACTACAAAGTCTCAGTCTGACAATCTGTTGAGTTGATAACAAAATATATAACTATTTTCAACATATATGCAGTAAATGTCAGTTTTTAATTTTCCCCATTACAAGTCAATTCAACTCTAAGTTGCCATAGCAACCAAACTAAAGAGCCGATTTTATATAAAAGTAAATTTTCAATCATCCAGCCTAAGGATACTTCAGATGAAATCAGGGCCTTATCGGCCAAATGGCATCTGAGAAGGTAATTTTTTAAGTATTTTTTTTCTTCATTTTTTTGCATTTTGGTTTCCATGGCAACCAATAGAAGGAGCACTGGGCAAAAAAAAAAACATAGCTAATAAGAGAATTCTCAAGGAGCAATCTATAAAAGTTTTGTGAACATATCTGCAATGGCTTGGCAGTAAATGCCATTTTTCAATTTTCCCCATTACAAGTCAATGCAACTCTTAGTTGCCATAGCAACCAAACTAAAGGGCCAATTTTCATAAAAAACAAAAACTTTCAATCCCCCAGCCCAAGGATGCCACAGATGAAAACTGGGCCTTATAGGCCCAGTGGCTTCAGAGGAGATAATCTTTTAAGTATTTTTGGTTCCATTTTTTTTACTTTCGGTTTCCATGGCAACCAATAAAAGGAGCAGTGGGTCAAAAAACATATAGCTGATAGAAGACATCTTAAGAAACATTTCTATAAACGCTTTATCAACATATCTGTAATGGCTTGGCAGAAAATGTCATTTTTCAATTTTCCCCATTATAAGTCAATGGGAACTCTAAGTTGCCATAGCAACCAAACTAAAGGGCTGATGATCTTAAAAAACACAAACTTTCAATCCCCAAGCCCAAAGATGCCACAGATGAAACCTGGGCCCTTATCGGCCCAATGGCTTCAGAGGAGATAATTTTTTAAGTATTTTTTCCAATTTTTTGGCATTTCGGTTTTCATGGCAACCAATAGAAGGAGCAGTGGGCCAAAAAAACATATAGCTGATAGAAGACATCTAAAGGAACATTTCTATAAAAGTTTTATTAACATATCTGCAATGGCTTGGCAGAAAATGTCATTTTTCAATTTTCCCCATTATAAGTCAATGGGAACTCTAAGTTGCCATAGCAACCAAACTAAAGGGCCAATTTTCATAAAAAACACAAACTTTCAATCCCCCAGCCAAAGGATGCCACAGATGAAATTTGGGCCCAATTGGCCTGGTAGTTCCAGAGGAGATGTCGTTTAAAAGTGTTGACGGACGACGACGACATACGACGACGGACCACTGCCTATCCTATAAGCTCCCCCGGAGCCTTCGGCTCTGGTGAGCTAAAAAAATATATAAATGAAAAATGTCACATGCCACAGGGCAATTAGACTTTAATTTTGTCTTTCAATGTATTTTTGCAGTTCACATTTACAAAACGTCTGCTTTATGCATGTTATGTGTGCTTGCATTGTACTGAATTATATGGGATGATCCTATAGATGACGTCACAGTCTACTTGGGTAGATAACTCGTGCGCGACTTTATCGATTTATAGGAAAGGTGTATAGGAGGGTTCTTTCCAGGGTTGCTGAGATATGAAAGTTTAAAAAATTTCTAAGTCCATGACCTTGACCTCAAGGTCACTGACTGGGGTGGGGATGGTATTCTGTAAAACTTTGAATCAGTATCGAACTACAGTGCAAATATCAAAAGAAGAAGCCAATCACGAGAAAAGGAGATATATATTAATTTAAAACTTTAAAGTGAGTGTGACCTAATTTTTTACCCCTGAGCCCCACCCAGGGTCTGACCCTGGGATATAGTGTTATGTAATGAAAGGTTATGGGAGGGTTCTTTCCAGTGGTTGCTGAGATATGAAAGTTTAAACAAGAGGGCCATGAGGCCCTGAATCGCTCACTTGAGTATGGTGGCCATGTAGGTCATGTGACCTAGACAGCGTGAATAAATTTTCGTTCCTCCAGCCCTTGGAGGCTGTGTATAAAATTTGGTTACAATTATCCCAGTGGCTTTTGATGAGATGTCTGAAGTTGTCAAAATATGAGAGACATGGGTCAGAGGTCAAAGAATGATCTTGACCGCTTGTACCCGCAAATCTTCCATGTACCAATTAAGACAACTGTACATGTATATACCAAATTTTAGGCTAAAATCTCCTTAACTTGCCATGAAATCTTATGTTCTTGCCTGTAAAAAAGGTCAAGGTCAGCCCCAGGTCATCAGATATTAGTACTCAAGTACCTGATGCTATATACCAAGTTTCAAGGCCATTGATCGTTTGGTTCTGGAGGAGATTTGTAAAGGTTTTTGCCATATATGGGCATGGCGGCCATGTTGGTCGTGTGACCCAGACCGTCTGAACAAATTTTCATTCCCTCAGCCCCTAGAGGCTCTATATGAAATTTGGTTACAACTGGCCCAGTGGCTTTTGAGGTAATGTGAGAAATTGTCAAAATATGAGAGACCAGGGTCAAAGGTCAAAGAATGACCTTGACCTCTTGTACACTAATGCTACATACCATGGATGGACAGACAGGCCCAAACCAATATGCCCCTCAACTTCTCCAAAGTTGGGGGCATAAAAATGATGACTACCAAAACTTGTTCATCAGATTATGGTTGGTTGGTTGGTTGATTTGATGCTTAACGTACACGGTAAACAGCTAAGGTCATGTCGGGACGGTCAGTTAACCTAAGGAAGTGGCTATTGACAACCGGTTGTCAATAGCGAATGTATGCTATTGACAACTGGTTGTCAATAGCGAATGTTCGCTATTGACAACCGGCTGGCATATTCCCTATCAAATTAAGATGGGCCAGTTAAGATCTATGGAATATTGAAGAAATAATTTGGTAATATGAAAATTTTATAGTACTTTTGACAAGAAAATGTGACTATGGAAATGTCATGATACTATTTCAACAAGTATTTATTTCATGTTTTTTTTGTCCCCCTCCTTTTCGAAGAAAAGCGGAGGGACATAGTTTTCGGCATTCCGTCCTTCAGTCCTTCCGTCCATCCGTCCTTATTTCCGTTCTTCCGTCCCCTTAATGTAGTAGGTACCTTGTGTGCACAACTCCTCCTACAGTTTTATGCCGATTCTTTCGAAACTTTACAGATGTTTTTGTCATGGTCTGAAGATACGCATGTGGTTTGGATATAATCCTGAGATTATTTTTTGTCACTTTTTCCACAAGTTGAACTTAGTAATTTTTTAGGCATTTTTACTATCAAAGTGACTAGATAGTGGGTACCTTGTGTGCGCAACTCCTCCAACAGTTTTATGCCGATGCCTTTGAAACTTCACAGGTGTTTTGGTCATGGTCTGAAGATATGCATGTGGTTTGGATATATTCCTAAGATTATTTTTTGTCACTTTTTCCACAAGTTGAACTTAGTAATTTTTTAGGCGTTTTTACTATCATAGTGACTAGATAGTAGGTTCCTTGTGTGCGCAACTCCTCCAACAGTTTTATGCCGATGCCTTTGAAACTTCACAGGTGTTTTGGTCATGGTCTGAAGATATGCATGTGGTTTGGATATATTCCTAAGATTATTTTTTGTCACTTTTTCCACAAGTTGAACTTAGTAATTTTTTAGGCGTTTTTACTATCATAGTGACTAGATAGTAGGTACCTTGTGTGCGCAACTCCTCATACAGTTTTATGCCAATGTCTTTGAAACTTCACAGGTGTTTTGGTCATGGTCTGAAGATAGGCATGTGGTTTGGATATAATCCTGAGATTTTTTTTTTTGTCACTTTTTCCACAAGTTGAACTTAGTAATTTTTTAGGCATTTTTACTATCATAGTGACTAAACAGTGGGTACCTTGTGTGCGCAACTCCTCATGCAGTTTTATGCCGATTCCTTTGAAACTTCACAGGTGTTTTGATCATTGTCTGAAGATATGCATGTGGTTTGGATATAATCCTGAGATTATTTTTTATTACTTTTTTCGCAAATTGAACTTAATTCCAAAAGTACCATAATTCCTTTAAAATTAATTTTCTATTCTTTTTTTTTCATCAAACCCTGCATGCACATCTTCTCTTTATTATGTCCTCAACAACTCTACAAATAATGTCCTCAACAAGTCTAAAATGTCTATAAAAGAGCCACTGAAAATTGTGGGAGAAGTTGATTATTACACAAAGTACTTATGCTACAATGCAACATATACCTTAAATGACTAAAATGACTAAGTTTAAAAGGCTGTAATTCTGTCAAAATTAATTGTTGTTCCCACAAAAACCCACATCCACATCTTCAGTATGTCCACAGCAGGTATGCAAGGTTTGAAAACAATCCACTGAAAACTGTGGGACGAGTTGATTACACAAACTCCATACAATACAATGCAAAAATTTGCCAAAAACAACTAAGTTCAAAAGGCCATTATTCTGTCAAAATGAATTTCGGCTCAATCAAAAATCCATATGCACATTTTCAATATGTCAACAACATGTACGCAAAGTTTGAAAGTGGTTCATTGAAAACTGGGGGAGTTGATTACACAAACTCCATACCCTATAGTGCAAAAATTTGCCTAAAATGATTAAGTTCAAAAGGCCATAATTCTGTCAAAATCACTTTTAGCTCCACCAAAAACCCACATGCACAAGTTCAATATGTCTACAATAAGTATGCAAAGTTTGAAAAAGATCCATTGAAAACTGTAGGAAGAGTTGATTACACAAACTCCATACTTTACAGTGCAAAAAATTTGCCTAAAATGACTACCGTAATTGACCCATTTACCGCACCGTGCACTTAACTTTTTCAAAATTGCAACAAAAAGATGTGGTTAAAATGTATTTAATAACCGCACACTCAGAACAATGAAATGCAGGGTGACTGGAAAGAGGCAACATGGGTAGGACTGGAAATACTTTGTGTTTATACTTTTCATGAGTTCCCTGTTAATTATTGGGTTTTGTGAGAGTTTCAAAGAAAAAGCAGTGTGCGCTTGTGCAGTTTGTCCGGAAATGGCCATGGTGTGCGGTTATAGGGGCATGTGCGGTAAATGGGTCGATTACGGTAAGTTCAAAATGCTGCAATTCTGTCAAAATTACTTTTAGCTCCACCAAAAACCACATGCACATCTTCAATATGTCCACAATGAGTATGCAAAGTTTGAAAAAGATCCATTGAAAACTGTAGGAAGAGTTGATTACACAAACTCTATACCCTAAAGTGTGACTGACAGACAGACGGACAGACAGGGGCAAATCTTAATGCCCCCTGACTATCGTCACGGGTGGCATAAAAAAGATACAATACTGCTGAACTAGCATTCATAGGATAGCCAGGTGATTTCTGCACAAGTAGATCTCAATCTTTATCATTTCGGTCCAGTAGCTCAAGAGTTATGACCCAAAACATGTAAAAAAACACACATTTTATTTGTCCTGAGTGTAACAAAACTTCTGATGCATATTATTCCTAGGTCTTTTTCAAGGAAATAGCTGATTCAGATTGTGGTATTTAAACCATTATATCAATATGAGGGGTAAAAAAAATGGTAAACTTTTTCTGACTTCTATTCTTTGCAAAAATTTGACAAATTTAGTCAGATTTGTTACACTTGGGACATTTTTCCACCAAGCCTTATTCAAGGGCACACCATGCATGCGATATCAAAATCAAAGACAAAATAATATATGGGTGAATATTTAACTACGGGACTTTTCGTGTCCGTTAGTAATTTTTCAGTTATATTCAGTAACAAACTTCTGATTTTAGTATTATTTCGTAAATATGGTATTTTTCTCATAATAATAAAACTTTCAGTTACACTGGATAGTAATAGTCTGGAAAAATTTAGGTGTCAAGAAAGTGTATCCTATACAGCTCAATGTAACGGTAAATGTCCGAATTTCAAAATTCAAAATTGGATTTAATTTTTTTCATGAACCCATTCTACAAAAAAGATTCTTTTAAACAGGCAATAAAAATACTTCATCTTTTTGTCCGTTTAAGGTTCTTTTTGAGCACAATTGATATGTCGAACACTAATAAAATCCAAGTTAAATGTCTGTCCGTAGGTGTTATGTCCATACCGTTACGTCCTCGTCTAGACCTTTTTTTCAAAGCCCCTACATAGGAATTGGACATGGTTGAACATCCACTACACTTATATTACTTCATTATTCAGTTTATTGGTGGTAATACAGCCACACAATATAACAAATGTCCTGAAAAATGTAAAAGGAATGAAATACTTTGCTTGATACATTTATTGTGTGTCCATACCGTTCATTTTAGTTCTCGTGATAATTTTCAACATATTCATATTTAAACTGGATGACTTGATGTAGTATGGTATAAACTCAAGTTTGTTTACTAAGGACACCACCATGTCTGTTGGGAAATGTGCGTAATTTACTTGAAAAACACTAAAATGTCTACACCGTTACGGTCATTACCGTTACTTTTCACGTCCACACCTTTACTTTAATGTGTAACGGTGCAGACATTTTAGGTATATTTGCCTGATTTTCTATTTTCTTGTAACCCTTTGTTGCAGGTCTCGTTTTCAACTGATTGATTAGAGGTCGATTGATGTATAACGCCAAAATTATGACATTAAAACATGTATATTATCAGTATTTACTTATTAAATGTCACTTTAGTGAGACCTGCCAAGTTTTCCATGTGTTCCTCTAATGTTATTAGCTCATTTTTGTCTTATAAGCATGCATAAAATGTTTTGAAAATCTCTATCCTTTGAGATAATTTAGAATTGTTTGAAGCATACACGTTTTACATGCCAAAATGCCATCTTGAAGGTGTTAGAAAGTATTACCGTTACGGCTGTCTTGTACCGTTACTAGTGTCCATTCCGTTACGAATGGAACTAAAAATGAATTATTTCAAGTAAATATCTTTTCTTTTAGGTTTTGTTTCATTATTAAACACAAGTATGTGTAACAACATATTGCCCACAGCAACTGCGACTTTATAGACATCTTTTTCAATATTGACTGAAAACTTTTGGGTCAAAATTTTACCAATTTACATATGTCCCTACCGTTCATAGTTTTTGTCAACAAAATTATTAAGTTAGAAATATGTCACCAGTCAAAATTAGGGTACACTTTGTTTAAAAATAAATGTAATAAATTCAATAAATGAATGTAATAATAAGGGCAATAAATATAATAAATGTTATAAATAGATCACAGTGAGAAAGATAAGAGAGAATGGATTTTTAGTTTTTTATGTCAAATAGTGAGAAAGATGAGAAAATGTGTTTTATTTTTTTTTATGTCTTACAGTGAGGGAGTTTGATGGATGGGAAAGAAAGAGTAACTTTATAAGCAAAATAAGAAAATAGTTAACAAGTTGAATTTTGCAATATTAAGATTTCAGCAATTTAGATTTCAATATTTCCCAGGATATTTGTTCATCAAAGACTATATTTTTGACAAGTTTTGAGATTGTTTGGACAAGGAAATTGGTTTGGCTTTGTTGACTGAAAGGTTGTCACCTGTTTCTGTAAGTAGCCATTTGCAAGGGTAGTTAAGCTTGGTTTTGGTCTTTGAAACTTTTAACACTTATTAACAAACAAAGCTGTTAGGCATCAACTTGGTTAACTCTTGTCAACTCTGGCTTCTAGCTTAGTTTGGCAGACGATTAAATTGTTAATTGAGGAAATTGCTGTCACTCAGGAAAGTGAAACCCTTTTGATATTGTAGGTAACTTGTGTTTTAGCAGTTTGGCTTGAATTAACTCAGGGGACCATTTGGCACCTTGAGCAGAAACTTCTAACAGAAAATTTCATTGGATATTGTAGACTTCTAATGATTGGCTGAATGTAAGGAAATAATTTATTGGTTGATTAGGAAAAGGGGAAAATTTTGGGGAGACACTGAATTTTAGTTTGAATTGACAGTCTTACTTTGGTAGTGAAACAGGAAAGTCTTGATCTGGAAACGTAACTGGGAACATAAGATTTTACAATGTAGACCCTGCATAGACCGTTTGACTTTTATTTGGTTCTGTGCAGAGACTTACAAATCTTTGTAAAGATCTTAGTGTTTGGAAAGTGATGTGAAACTTAAGGACTTATATTTTAGAAACTGTATTGAAATGAAACTGATATGTAGAAATAATTAAGTGCATGGAAAGGAAAAATTAGGACATTGATTGTAGATAGTAATTAGTACAAGGTGATGAACAGTTATTTTGGAAAATTATATGCTGGTGACATCTTATTTAGGACAATTGTGGTAAACAGTAATTTAGGACTTTTGGGTGAATACAAGGACAATTTCGAAATTCAGTGTTAATGACTTTAGGAGGATCAACAGAAATTTGTGATTTGTGATTAAGTGACATTTAGGACTATTTGTGAAAAGTGATTAAGGAACCTTTTAGGACTCGAAACAAATTAGTCTGCATCCTTCGCGTTTTTAGTGATTTTAATAAAATTCAAAATTGAGAAATTGAAATCTGTCTTGAGGTTATTATTTGACATTTGTAATTTTCTGAGGCTCAGAGTCACATTCTGATCTGAGTCCCTTTTAAACTGTCACATCGGTGTCCCAAACAAAGGGGGGACAACTTTCACAGAACTGTTTTAATATAGGAGCATTCATCAACACAAGGGTCCTGTGTGCTACCATTCTTAGCTTGAGCTAAATTCCCCACAACCTGGTCAAGCCGAGTGCACTCACACAGTGACCCCCCCCCCCCCAAAGAATTTGCTCCCCATTCTGGTCCCCCATGCACCAGAGGGAGCTGTGTGCCATTTAGGCTTGATGGCATTGCTTTAGAGCATACCTTTCAGCTGTTTGAAAAGTTACACCAGCCAGTTATTTTGGGGATGGACTTTTTAAGGCAGCATAAGGCCAAAATTGACTTAGAGCAATGTACTGTAAGTTTTAAAAGCAGTAAGACTTCAGAAAATGCAACATGTGAAGCTAGAGAGCCATCCATTTGTAATATTTCACTGGGTCAAGAGCCCAAAACATGCATAGGTCTAGTGCGGACTGTATCTTCAGTGGTCATTGAACCACATGCTGAATGCACCCTGCCTGTAAAAATTGCTTTGTCTTCAAATTCTTCTAGTTTAGTTGATAGTGCTGTTCTTTTAGAACCTTCGGCTAGTCTTAACCAGGAAGGTTTAGTAGGTGGCAAGTGCTTGAGTAGTGTAGATCAGGGATCTGGGGCATATAGGGTGCTAAATCCAACAAATTATCCTGTCTTTTTGAAAGAAAATTTTGTGATAGCTACATCACATTTGATTGATGAACTAACTATTACACAGGTCACAGACTATGAGGACCAACCTTCTGTAAATTTGATAGGTACTAATGAGGAAAATGCATCTGAAATTCAATATGAAAATATTGCAAAAGATTTGGGCTTAAATTTAGACCATGCTGAACTGTCTGATGAACAAAAACGCAAACTTTACACATTTTTGGGCCGAAATAGGGACATTTTTGCTAAAGATTCCTCAGAATTAAAAGAAGCAAAATTTCACAGTCATGTGATTCATACAAAAACAGACAAACCAGTCAGTAAACCACCCTATAGGCAGACCCCACAAATGCGAGCTGAGACTGAGCGTTTGACAAACGAAATGTTGCAAATTGGCATCATTAGGGAGTCAAATAGCCCATGGCATTCCCCTGTAGTGCTAGTTAAGAAACCCAATGGCGAGTATAGGTTCGCTATAGACTATAGGGAGCTTAACAAAGTAACTGAGCCTATTTCATTTCCCATTCCAACTCTAAATGAGGTTTTTGATACATTAGCAGACTCAAAAGCTCAAATTTTTAGTCTTTGTGATCTTAGATCGGGATTTCACCAAATACCCCTTTGTCCATCAACGGCAGAGAAAGCTAGCTTTATTACTCACCAAGGTGTGTTCACCCCTACTAGACTGCCCTTTGGCTTGATGAATTCACCTATGTGTTTCCAAAATTTAATGTCTAAGTGTCTAAAAGATCTTAATTGGAAGATCGCTTTAGTTTACATAGATGATATTTTGATTTTCAATAAAAATTTCAATCAGCACCTTGAACATTTAGGCCAGGTCTTTCAAAACTTGAGAGCTGCTAATTTGAAAATACATCCAGGAAAGTGCAAGTTTGCTGCAAAAGAGGTTAAATATTTAGGGCATATTGTTAGTAAAGAGGGCATAAAAGTTGACCCTAGTAAATTTAGTGCTATTGAAACTTATCCAGTCCCTAAAAATGTCAAAAATGTGAGGGCGTTTCTTGGCTTAGCCCAGTTTTACAGGCGTTACATAAAGTCATTTGCACAAATAGCTTTGCCACTGAATAAACTATTAAGGAAAGATGCAAAATTTGAGTGGAACTCAGAATGTGATCAAGCTTTTAAGACTTTGAAAAAGGCTCTAATAACGGCTCCAGTGCTTGCTTTTGCTCAGTTTGATAAGCCTTTTATTTTAGCAGTAGACTCTAGTGATGAATCGATTGGATACGTACTTAGTCAGTTAGATTCAAATGGTAGGGAACATCCAATAGCCTATGGAGGTAGGGCATTACGTAATGAAGAATTAAGATGGCACATCTCAGATAAAGAAGGACTAGCTTTAGTAGAAGCAGTAAGACAGTTCAGACCATATCTTGCTAATATGCCGTTCACAGTGTACACTGACAATGTGTCTGTGAAGTGGCTACAGCAGATCAAAAATTGTCAAGGTAGGCTTGGAAGATGGGCACTTTTATTACAAGGGTATAACATGGAGATTATCCAGAAAACTAGCAGAAATAACTCCAACGTCGACGGACTTTCAAGACGCAGTTATCCCCCTTTACCAGAGGAGGACAGGGAAGATCCTGAGGTTTGTATGGTAGGCTATGAGGTAACTTTTTGTTATGCAAATGACCCGAGTGATGTAAAAGTGCTATCTGTTGATGCTGAGCCTGCTAAACAAAGCTCAGATAAGGAAAACAATTTTCCAAATCTGCAGCATCTGCAACAGAACTGTCCAGACTTTAAGGCCATTTATACATACAAAACTACTGGTGAGGTGCCTGATGATGCCAAGCAGGCGAAAACTTTGGTAGCTGAGGCCTCACAGTTTGAGATACAAAATGGCCTTCTATTTCACCTCTACACCCCAAGGTCCAGAGGACTTCCAAGGGAAGAAAGGCTAGTTAAGCAGTTGGCTGTACCAAAGATCATGCGTGATGACATACTGAGGTCATACCATGATTCTTTGGCTGGTGGCGGGCACCAGGGTCATGAGCGGACATTTGCTGCAATAAGACTGAAATACTATTGGCCGAAATGTATGAACAAATAGGCAAGTATGTTCAGTCATGTGAGCTTTGTCAGCAAGTCAAACGACCAGTGCATGCAAAACCACCACCACTTCAGCCACTTCCAGTGTCCGACCTTTTCAGTCGTTGGCATATAGATATACTTAGTGGCTTACCCACTACAAAGGATAAGTACAAGCATATACTTGTAGTTGTAGATTCTTATTCCAAATGGATGGAAGCACATCCCCTTAGGACTCAAGAAGCAACAGAAGTAGCAGCTGTTCTGTACCGGGAGGTCATTAGTAGGTATGGAGCTCCCCGCACTTTGGTATCTGATAGAGGACAGACTTTTGTGTCAAAACTGATTGCGGCAATGTGTGAGCTTTTCCAAATTACCAGGCATTTCAGTTCAAGCTATCATCCCCAGTGTAATAGTACCGTAGAAAGGGCTAACTCTATCATATTGCAGGCCTTCAGAATCTATTGTAAAGATAAGCAAGATGATTGGCCCGAAATCTTGCCGTCCGTCATGATGGCACATCGTATGACGCCATGTACTCAGTCGTGTCAAGAGTCGCCATTTTTCCTTCTAATTGGTAGAGAAATGCATGTACCTATTGATACTGCACTACTTCCCAAAGATACATTGGCTCAGGGTCATAAAATCCACCTCAACAATGTACTAAGGCAACTTGAGACCACTCGTAAAATTGCGACTGAGAACATTAAGGCCGCTCAAGCACGGTATAAACATCAGTTTGACAAACGTTCAAAGGAACCAAAGTTTCAGCCAGCAGATAGAGTTTGGCTGTACTGTACAAAGGTAGCTGTAGGAAAAGCTCCAAAGCTCCATAGAAAATGGGCTGGTCCATATTACATAACACTGCTAGGTCCGAATCACACTTACAGAATCAGAAACTGTGCAACTAACAAAGAGGTTAAGTCACTCATAAATGGGGTAAGACTGAAACCCTATTATGACCCAGAGGATAGGCATACAAATCCTCCTGAGGGTCTGGAAAATATGGAAGAGGAGTTTGATGCTGATGAAATTACAGATCAGACCTTAAATGCCAATGAAAAGGAAGTACGGTTAGAACAAAGTCAGGTTCGGGAAGAGACCAATACATGTAGAAACAATAGAAATGAGAATCAGACCCAGGAAAGGGCAAATACAGGTAGAACAATTGCAGATCAAAGTGAGCTCAGAAGGAGCAAAATAAAGGTACACAAAGAGTAGAAAATAGGCAGGCTCAGATGAGGCCAAGTATGAAAACTAAAAATACAAGTAGAAATATAGCAGATCAAAGTAGAGCTCAGAAGGAGCAAAATAAAGGTACACAAAGAGTAGGAAATAGTCAGGCTCAGATGAGGCCGAATATGAAAAATAAATGTACAAGCAGAAATATAGTAGATCAAACTAGGGCTCAAAAGGAGCAAAATAATAGTAGAACAAGAGCAGTAAATGATGAGGCTCAGAAGAAGCCAATACAAGGGAATAGTAATGAGCTGCAAGATAGGCAGTCACTGCAGTCACAGACTGGTCCAAGGAAGGTAAGACAGTCTAATTCTCAGCCGACAAATACTCCTGCACCACTACCAGGTGGTTCTCATGAATCAGACGAGTCTGTATCAAAGCGTGAGAAACTGGAGGGTCAGGTCCAGAAGGAGAGTAGCAAATCTAAAATGTTTTCCGTCGAAGACATTGACAAGCTCCTCTCGTCTCAGAGAAGTAAACGGAATTCTTTATTACCGAGTAAAATGGAAGCAGCCAGGTTCTGGATCCACCTGGGAATATGCTGATTCCATTCCTCAGGTACTGATTAGGGAATTCCATGCTTCTTGTATCATGTCAGGCAAAAAGAGGAGGCGTCCCTTAAAAGGCAAACATAAATTCTTTGAAAAGGTAGAAAATGAAAACAGTAGAGTAGGTAGTAAGGGTGAAACCCAAAACGTAGTGCAGAATAGTGAGTTGCACCAAAGAGTGCAAGAAAATAAAAATGAAAATTGTAAAGAAACAGAGCAAGCAGGTCAGGTATCGTCTGCATCAGCAACACAATTAGTGCATGAAAATGAACAAAACAAGGAGAACAGTCGCACAAGTATGGTAGGAATAAAACTGATTAAAGGCAGGTCATATTATATGATACAACAGGGAAACAAGGAACCTGAATTTCAGCCTGTCAGTATGGCACACTGGGATGCCAGAGATTTTATTACTCATTTAATGGAACAGCAAAGGAAAAGAAGTCAGGAGCTCAATATACAGGCAATTAGGAATAAACATAACCCACCTGCACTACCCTTTGACCCACTCAGAGGTGTAATGTCAGATTCAGTTCATGAAGTCAGAAAAGCATATAGAAGTTTGGAATTACCACCTGAGTGGTCATCCTTTGATGGAGTACCACCAGGAAGCATAAACAGTCTTATTAATACCTTGAAAGATGATTACTACAGAGCACTCGGCAAGGCAATGAGATATTAAAGATTTCAAAACAAGGCAAACAGTGAATTTCAGTTCAGTATTAACTATTAGATCCAAATGAATTTTCAGTGGGCTTATCAGTAAAATTCAAAATAATCTTTTATGCTAAATAGGGAAGTTTAGATAAATTGCATCTTGGAGTTTGTTAAAGCATACCATTTATCTGTCTACATTGTCATGTATTCAGATGTTGAATAGTGCTAGAGCATAATATGGTGATCAACATATTATGCCGACCCTGCCTTAACATATTCTAACATGAGCTAAAATTTGAAAGTCAAAACCTTTTAGCAACATAATGTGATTGGATAACTTTGGTATCAAAACAAGTGAAAAACATTTCAGTATTTCAATCATAAGTAATGCAGTCTGTATGGCTGCTTTTTGATCACAAACTAATATTTTTGTTCAAGTTTCAGAGCCTGAGATATGCTGGAGTTGTGCTATGGCAAGGCAGGATGACAGTCCTATCAGCAACCAACAGGAGACACGCCTAGATTCCATCAGCACATCCCAGGGACCACATACATCCATGACAATTTGTGCATGTGCAGTGCTAACTAATCTATGAAAGAAAACAATCATAAACAATGATGCAGACGCATATATTCAATGCATGCCGTAAATTTAATTTTGTTTCTCAGTGTAATATATTCAAGTGTAAATAGTCATGTAAATATATACAGAAAATAGGGGAAAAAAAAGAAAAAAAAAATATGTCCAGGAAGCAAACAGCAGTTTAGTTTGAGGACAAACTAAATTGGCCGCGGGGGAACATGTCACCAGTCAAAATTAGGGTACACTTTGTTTAAAAATAAATGTAATAAATTCAATAAATGAATGTAATAATAAGGGCAATAAATATAATAAATGTTATAAATAGATCACAGTGAGAAAGATAAGAGAGAATGGATTTTTAGTTTTTTATGTCAAATAGTGAGAAAGATGAGAAAATGTGTTTTATTTTTTTTTATGTCTTACAGTGAGGGAGTTTGATGGATGGGAAAGAAAGAGTAACTTTATAAGCAAAATAAGAAAATAGTTAACAAGTTGAATTTTGCAATATTAAGATTTCAGCAATTTAGATTTCAATATTTCCCAGGATATTTGTTCATCAAAGACTATATTTTTGACAAGTTTTGAGATTGTTTGGACAAGGAAATTGGTTTGGCTTTGTTGACTGAAAGGTTGTCACCTGTTTCTGTAAGTAGCCATTTGCAAGAGTAGTTAAGCTTGGTTTTGGTCTTTGAAACTTTTAACACTTATTAACAAACAAAGCTGTTAGGCATCAACTTGGTTAACTCTTGTCAACTCTGGCTTCTAGCTTAGTTTGGCAGACGATTAAATTGTTAATTGAGGAAATTGCTGTCACTCAGGAAAGTGAAACCCTTTTGATATTGTAGGTAACTTGTGTTTTAGCAGTTTGGCTTGAATTAACTCAGGGGACCATTTGGCACCTTGAGCAGAAACTTCTAACAGAAAATTTCATTGGATATTGTAGACTTCTAATGATTGGCTGAATGTAAGGAAATAATTTATTGGTTGATTAGGAAAAGGGGAAAATTTTTGGGGAGACACTGAATTTTAGTTTGAATTGACAGTCTTACTTTGGTAGTGAAACAGGAAAGTCTTGATCTGGAAACGTAACTGGGAACATAAGATTTTACAATGTAGACCCTGCATAGACCGTTTGACTTTTATTTGGTTCTGTGCAGAGACTTACAAATCTTTGTAAAGATCTTAGTGTTTGGAAAGTGATGTGAAACTTAAGGACTTATATTTTAGAAACTGTATTGAAATGAAACTGATATGTAGAAATAATTAAGTGCATGGAAAGGAAAAATTAGGACATTGATTGTAGATAGTAATTAGTACAAGGTGATGAACAGTTATTTTGGAAAATTATATGCTGGTGACATCTTATTTAGGACAATTGTGGTAAACAGTAATTTAGGACTTTTGGGTGAATACAAGGACAATTTCGAAATTCAGTGTTAATGACTTTAGGAGGATCAACAGAAATTTGTGATTTGTGATTAAGTGACATTTAGGACTATTTGTGAAAAGTGATTAAGGAACCTTTTAGGACTCGAAACAAATTAGTCTGCATCCTTCGCGTTTTTAGTGATTTTAATAAAATTCAAAATTGAGAAATTGAAATCTGTCTTGAGGTTATTATTTGACATTTGTAATTTTCTGAGGCTCAGAGTCACATTCTGATCTGAGTCCCTTTTAAACTGTCACATCGGTGTCCCAAACAAAGGGGGGACAACTTTCACAGAACTGTTTAATATAGGAGCATTCATCAACACAAGGGTCCTGTGTGCTACCATTCTTAGCTTGAGCTAAATTCCCCACAACCTGGTCAAGCCGAGTGCACTCACACAGTGACCCCCCCAGAGAATTTGCTCCCCATTCTGGTCCCCCATGCACCAGAGGGAGCTGTGTGACAAATATTTAGTTCCATATTCAATAAGTATTAGAAATTCGCTGCAATGTGAATGTATATTTATTACAGTACACGCAACGTGAAGACTTGATCTGACACGCTCTCGCGTGACACTTAAAATCGCAAGGAAGGGATTAAAATCCACGAGATTCTCTCGCAACTCTCACGCATTTCACACTAAACTTCCTCGCGTGTTTGAAAATCACCACGTTCCACGCAAGAAAATTCCTCTCATCTCGCGTGAAATTCATAGAGTGATGTATGCGAGAAACTTTCTCGCATTACGCGTGGAATTTTGTCCAGGTAGGTACAATGTACATGTACAGTAAATGCAAGTTTCTATACATACACCTTTACGATTCGCAATGCATTTTTTTTTTCGACGCTGATAACGGTTCAATTAATACATTGTAAGCGTGCGTGAATAACCTAATTGATCGCATCATCAACGCAAGTATTGTTTGACCGTTACGAATTAAGGATGTGTTGATAAACAATCATGATCAGCGTAATTTTGTTGCAGTTACGCAGCGAGTTAATTAGAGAGGCTTATGTTTGAAAGAATATTGTTAATAGGTTAGTTAGTAGCAAAATTCTAGAATGATGACACAGACAAAAATTTTCGCTCAGCCGCCACCGATAATAGCCCAACCCATGTCAAAACAGTCCCAAAGGTCAAAGCGTTTCGATCAGCTTTTGAACTCAAAGATATACCGCTAGTGGCACGTGCCGAAATGTTTACTTATTAACCAATATAAACTTTCTGATGTAAGAGCTGTCAAGTTTCCATTAAAAGCGCACGCGACAACAATGACTTGATTAGCAAATGGGCTGTCTCAGAGGTGATTGACGTCCACTTAACCACTCTCTGAAATATGCAAATTTGTAAACCTGTTGGTTTGACAGCTAAAAAAAATACGTCACAGCTGCATCCTGATCCCTCTTATTAAATCAGTTCATTCAAGAAATATAGAAAATATGATTTTGCGTCGTGGATTAATAGTCAAAGTGTTTGGATTTTAAAAATGCATCAAAATGAATAAAAAATAAGAGGTGAGAAGTTTGTTTTTTATTCCGATCTCCGCGTTGCAAAATCACATTATCTATATGAAAAAAGAAACTGATTCTGCTGAGCGGAAAAATTCTCAAAGTATTCGGACTAATAAACATAATATCTATATTCATATTTAGAGGTGACTGAACGCATTCAGGGCCTTCGCCGTAATAAAATGTGAAGACGGTAGCCTTTGTTGAAATACGTAAACACAGCACGTTTATAGGTCAGTCTCGTGCCTTGACATCAAAAGACGCCGCTCAGAGCACAAAATGGTGAAAGGAATCTTATTCCATACGCTGATAGTAAATATTAGGACCAGCCTGCGCAGTATTGTATACTATGCGACAAACTGGTATGCTTTACGCGTCATAGCGTGAGCGGTTTATGCCGTCTATTTGTTCGGCACTTTCTGTTATTTCTGGAATGGCGGAAATTGCCAACGTAATTTTTACCACTAAAACTCTTTTAATCGGCGCCAAAAAAGACCAGTCGGTTGGAAACCGGAATCACAACATTTTTTAGGCCCAAAGTAAAAATATACATGAATTACCTGTACAACATATAATGACCTGTGAAATTGTCAGGAATCGTTAATCCTTTCCACTCGAAAACACGCGTCACGCGTGATTAAGTTTGACGCCGATGACTCACCTGAGCATACATGGAGTTAATCCTTTCTCTCGAAAGTTGTGTGTCTCGCGTGAAAAGAAATTGTTTTCTCGCGAGTTTAACGTCACGCATCTCGCGAGTGTCTCGCATCTCCCACGCATTTCACACACAAAAACCCCACTAAACTTTCGTGGAAAAGATTAAAATTTCTCGCGAGAGCGTGTCAGATCAAGTCTTCACGTTGCGTGTACTGTAAGTGTAAATGCAAGCTGAATGAAGGAAACCACCATTTTTGGCACTGAACACCCCGTAATGGTATGGACAAATTACCGTTACAAGGCATTTCCAGTTGCCATGGAAACCACAGTTTTTGTCAGAAATTGTCTTTATGTAAAAATAATATGATTCTAGTGTCAAACTTTCAAATTTCGCATCGAAAATCTGGAAAGGAATATGTTTATTCTAAAGATAAATTTCGGTCAAAAACTCCCGTAGTTACATATTCACCCATATGTTGATCTGAAGGCCCAGTTACGTAACTTGTAATTAAATGACAAAACATATATTTAAAAACAGTCATTTTAATCATGCAAAGAGGTAAAGAGACAATTTTAGTAAAAATGTCACACTTTTTGCGTTACACTTGGGACAAAATTGACCCACATATGGGATGTTTTAAGCGCCGGAAACTGGAAAACATGTCATAGGTGCAATGGCGTGGTCTAGAATGAACACAGTAACAGTATGCAAAACTTCTAACACCAATATATTTCGGCAACAGGACTGATACTGACCCATCAAAAAATGTTTTAAACACATATCTATTTTTACTTTGGTTCATACAGGTAACTAAATATGTAAGAACATGCAGCAGATAAGAAACATGCTGTTATCAATTGGATGGAACATACTTTTACATTGCATAAATGCTGCAACTGTGCAGTCGTGGCAAATTTGGGATTTGTGATTGCTAATGTACTTTGACCGTTCACACAATGTAAAAAATGAAAGGTCAGGGAAGGCTCAGATAAACCAGTCATCAACCTATTATCATGTGGTTGTGTCAACTTCCTTGACCTGCTTATTGCAGTGTTTGGCAGTCACCCAGTATGGAAAATGTTTACCGAACAAGTAATAAAAATATATTATCAAACTCTTCAACTGACGACTCCAACCATAAAAATAAAGTTTTCGTCCATAAAAAGGTAAAATGCAAACCATTCCTGGGACGGAAACTGGAAACGAGTTAGGATACCGGCAAATGGCGGCTTTTCTACTGTTCTATTTACTTTTTGCAGATTTCAATCGTACAGAATTGTGCTCTGTTTAACTTTTCGTCATAAAAACAATAATTGTGCCCTATCGTTTACCGGAATTGTAAATTTTTTGGCGATTTGTTGTCAAATTTCAATCTTTCTCCAATATGGCGTCTGAAATACACCCTGGTACCCAACAGCCTTTGCGCAAACTCGCGCGTGACCTAAAAAGCGGGAATTCAAATGAGTTCGTTGTCAACGGGACGCTTGACTTTCAAATAAAGATAACTCTTGCTTGCTTATAACAACAGCTGCATGCCTTGACACTGTGACCATTAGTCTCAATAAGCCAGCTAGGACGCCATTTACTAGAGCTAGGAGCAGGCTCACTTGGATCATCGAAAGCAAAAAAAAAAAAAAAAAATAAAATCGGCTCTGGTACCTACAGAACTAAAGAAAGGCCTTGTGCGCACAAAACTGGTAAATGCAGCCCTGCTATGGTGTGGAACCACCACACCAAAATGCACTCCAGTTGCGTGACGGATTTGCAGAAGATGGAAGAACAAAAGTGACGACAACAACAACAAATCACCTTGTATGCCCAGAACTAAATGCTGGGTCGCATAGCGCAGGATAAAATGCGTGTGCGTCCAAAACGGGAAAACCTTTACACCAAATTCACTCCAGTTGCTACCGAGCTCTAGATAAGAGGGAGTATTTAGTGAAAATTAGGGATAATTTATTAGAATTCTGCATAAAAACATATGTTGTGACCCCTCATCTGAAACGTCTCGACGAGACGGTTCAGATGAGGGGTCACATCATATGGTTTCAATGAGAACTCAGAAAAATTATCCATACTCCCTCTTATCTAGAGCACTGACACGTGACAGAAGACGGAAAAACAAAAGTCATATTGGAGCTTTGTGGGAGAAAAGCTTGAGGTGCAGTCAGGCGCGTAGCTAGACTGAGGCAGCTACATGATACGCAGAATAATGTTTCTTACTCTTTGGGTGGGGTGTTTGGGGTGGAATCTAGAGGTTTAGTCCCTTATATATTTCATGTCTGTTGGTACTGAAATCTTGTCCAATTTACAAAATTTCAGCATGTAAATATGCAGGTGCGTGTTGAAATTTTGTCAATTTGACAAATTTCGAGAGGCACCGTAGTCGAGTGGTTCGAGTGACTCGGTTATGGTGCAGAAAGTCGCCAGAAGGACGTGAGATCGCGCCCAGGTTTGCCATCCGACGATTGGAAAACTCTCTTTGTCAGCCCAGCAGTAAATGGGTACCTTTTTCGAACCAGGGAAGGATAAGGCAGCGAAAGGAGAGGGGTGGGCTCCGCCTTTCATCAGCTGTGCCCAAGATATAGTGGACCTCTAACCCCCACTGCCCCTACGGCTGTTAGGCTATGGGAAACCTTTACCTTACCAATTTGACGGAATTTTAAGACGCATATGCGTATTTGCGAATAGGCAGGCACACCCTTGCCGGACTAGAGCAGTCCTCCTCATTCGTCTTTCACAAGAGCCACATTATTAATGAAACAAAATACCCGACCACCTGCGCCCGCTGTTTTACAAACAAGAGCGTCACATACTTACAAGCGCTTCGTCAACGGTAAGTTGATTTACTTCTTGTCTAAATATTTCAAAATTGATATGATTTACATGGAGCAAGTGGTATCAAATTATGTCAGAATAATCTGCTTTGTACTTTGACAATTAGTCGTTGCATACGGTGTTTAGCGACAATCGGAAGAAATCTGCATTCGGTATTTAAGCAACAATCGGAAGAAATCTGCATGGATCTTGTGCTCCTGTTTGTTGTCATCCCAAATATTTGTGGTTTCTCTCGATTTATTCTGTTATTTTTGAATGATCAGAGATGAATTATACATTACTTATACTGATGTTTTGTAAAGATAATGTTCTTAATCACAAGAAAAGAACAGAAGGCCGTTTCGTAATTTTTGTTTAATGTACGGCTTTCTGTTGTGAACTGCTTTTTAGGCATTACATTCAGTCAACTGTACTGCTTTTCGTGAAACGATGTATACAGCGTAGGACTTCAAACTAATATGTCGTCCTCAGAATATCTTATTAAGTAACTGCAACTTGCCTCGAATTGAGTTAAAGTTCCAAGAACATTTGCACTAACATACACATCATCGCATGTCATGCTGTACTATTACACTTGGAGCAATACTTAGTACTGTAATCAGTAAATTTCAGGTATTTTGCAGTTTATTCTGTTTTATTCTAATTACTTTTGGCCATCATGTAGTCGCAGTAACAGGCCCCCTTGAAACCAAAACAGCAGCTCAGTTGGATTTGTTTCACGCTAAGAGAATATTAAGTTTGTAAAGTTAAACTGTATTTAATTTGGAAAATGCTCTTTTTCGAACCATACACAAACTTTTCTCGGTCTTTTTCTTCGTATCTTCGTATTTCTAAGTAAAAATAATTAGTTTCGTACTACAATCGTGGTAAAAGACTAATTATGCAAACCCGTTTAATTGCCAAATTCTCATATCTTTTCCATCCATTCAAAATGACACCTATTCTGTAATAACCGACATACACGGTGTATTTATTGATGCAATAACTTTCATCTTTCTGCGTATTAAAGCTGGAATTCTTCAAAATACTCACATGGTGCAAACGCCCTTCTCCTGAAATCATCCCAAGAAAGCAGTTTTGTTACCAAGAAAGCAATCGTCGCTGTACAGTTAGGTCACGTGATTACATAGCGCGATTAAGGGAGATATGGGTTTATAAGAAACTTTTACCAAAACATCCAATGTGGACAAAAAAGCAAAATTTCTAAGTCCATGATCTTGACCTCAAGGGCACTGAGTAAGATGCAGTTGGTATTTTGTAAACTTTTGGACCATCATCTAATTACTGTGCAAGTATCAAAGAAATCTATCCATGGGTTAAAGAGATATTGTATGACCAGAAATTATTGAGAATAGCATTTTTCATAATCGGTTAACCCTAGTTATTTCAATAGACCATTTGCATGGTAGACAATAAAGAAAGGAATGTAATAAATAATTTCTAGCCATCATATTTCATCCTTGATACTAGCATTTTCAGTAATTTATGTCAGTTTGTTTGACCAAGAGGTATAAAGTCGTAAAATAAGATGGGGGATTGCAAGAACTTTTCAGAAGTATAGGTCTTATTCAAGACACTACTGCTTCGTGTTTGTGTTAAATATTATTAAACAATGCCACGTTTATCCATGATGTCACGTGATATAAGATAAATTTAGTCTTGGTGTTGGTAACTAAGTTATTTAACAATTAAAGCTTGGGGCTGGCGCATTAACGCATTAACGTTAAAACCTCACAATTTTTTTTTGTGTGTGTGTGTGTGTGTGTGTGTGTGTGTGTGCGGGCAGGGGTCTACAATATTCAAGGCTTTGTGAAATGAATAGTAAACAAGACTGATCTTATTTTCTGATACAATCTATCATTTTACATATACGTCATTAGTGTTTGCAACTGTGTAGTAATGCTTGTCTGTCCTTATTACTTTTCATTCAGTGATTACATCTAGTAATCACTGAATTCAGCCCTGCTGAAAAAAAGACCATTTTCTCAGAATTTGGTGAAACTTTGAAAACCAAGCTGTTTTTCAGAACCAAATATTTTCCTATAACATAGAGTTGACATACAGCTGCTGATTGTACAGCAGAATTGTTTCTGAATCTGAAAAAGTAATTTCAAATATACTATATCTGTTTATCATTTTCTTGTTATTTTATTCTATTTCAGATTTCATCTTATTTTGTGATTTTGCTCTAATTTTTTACTTGGTTAATTAAAGGGGAGGCAATCCACTGACAACTATCAAAGCCACCACCTGATAGTTCAGTGACGAATATAGCAACAACATATTAAAGCAGTTTTATCTATATTATGTAAAGGTAGAAAAATGCTGGCTGATATTAGGCAAAAATTCCAAATAATTTCACGCCATACTGTATTCAGTGTATTGGTCTTTAAAACTTGAACCAAAGCATCAAATGTCGACAAAAATTGCGATTTTTCTAAGTCCATGACCTTGATCTCAAGGTCACTGAGCAGGGTGGGATGGGTACTCTGTAAAAATTTTGACCAGCATCTTACTACAGTGCAAGTATCAAAAGAACCCATCCATAGTTAAGGATATATGGGTCTTTAGAAAACAACAAAAAAAACAAAACAAAAAAAAAACGTCCAATCTGGACGTCGACGCTAACGCGGATGCCGACACCAGGGCGACAACAATTCCTCTTCCCCAACATTTGTTAAGACGAGCTAACAATCAACGACATGCAAAAGTGCTTTCAATAACTTTATTTGAAAAAGAAAACAATTTGCGAAGCATACGACGTTGTATTACCAAAACTTAGAACTGAATTCTCAAATATAGTAAGCATGTGACCAGGAACTAAATCCTCAGATTAACAGACCTAGAATGTACAAAAATTTATAGTCTTGGTCTAACTCTATCTGAAGAGCCTGTGCCTGGCCTAAGGTATGTGCGCCGAGCAAAGACTTAGGTCAGCCTGGGCATCCGTCACTCTGATCAGATAATAATAATAAAAGTTTAGATCCTTTAAGAGCAAAGAAAACATTCATAAGTAAGAAGTTGGGCCATACCGCGGTTTCGGCTATTCAAGCCTCATCAGTGACCCTTTAAATCTGGCACAAGGAGCCAGAGGAAAAAACAGTAAATTTGCAGGTTTAACATGGCAGTCGTCTCAAATACTGATATAAGTCGAAAAATACCAAAATATTTCAAATTTGTTTAGAAAATGAATCTAAACGTATGATCATTTCTGACTTCTCAGAATATATTCCATGATCTCAAAGGACCAAAAGGAAAATATAATCTGCACTATAGATGAGTGCGGGGAGACTTTTTACGGCCGCCACACGGCACAACATCCAGCTGCAGTTATAGTAAATAATGATAAAAGTTTAGATCCTTTAAGAGCAAAGAAAACATTCATAAGTAAGAAGTTGGGCCATACCGCGGTTTCGGCTATTCAAGCCTCATCAGTGACCCTTTAAATCTGGCACAAGGAGCCAGAGGAAAAAACAGTAAATTTGCAGGTTTAACATGGCAGTCGTCTCAAAGACTGATATAAGTCGAAAAATACCAAAATATTTCAAATTTGTTTAGAAAATGAATCTAAACGTATGATCATTTCTGACTTCTCAGAATATATTCCATGATCTCAAAGGACCAAAAGGAAGTCTACGCTATGCGCTGAAAGGGTAACGTAGGGTCAAAGCTATCTCCATGCGGGCAAAAAGACTCTGATCGGACTGGGTGGATGCCAAGGCTGGTCTGAGTCTTCGCTACGCGCAGATCCACTTTGTTGGTTTTGTTGATTGATTGATTGATTGATTTGATGCTTAACGTCCTCGGTAAACAGCTATGGTCATGTCGGGACGGTCAGTAAACCTAACCACACTATTCCTGGGCAGGCTTAGCCCTCCTAAGCGGTCAACCAGTACTAAGTGCACATACTTTCGCCAGTAACTGACAACTGCCCTTCTTGAATCAGCGGAAGGAGAAACGAAAGTATGTGGCAGGACCGGGTATAGAACCCAGGACCTCTGACTTATGAGGTGCCCTACCAATTGCGCTACGCGGCCCGGCGTTGGTTTTGTTGTGTTGCGGCTCAAATAGAGAAGTGATTCGCGTCACATGAAAGGTACCTTACCGCATAGGCAAACAGAAAAAAAGGATCAGACCAACCTGTGCCTCCCCGCGCAGTTCGGTCAAAATCTTATCTTTACACATCAAACTCTATGAGGCCTGGAAAATCTAAAAAGTGAAAATTTTGGTGAGTTTGCGCAGCTGCACAGGCTGATTTTAATGTTTACAATCCGAACGTGGCGTAAGGTACGTTTCCACGCAAAGCAAATCACCTATAAAAACATGGTTTGGTCATACAGTGGAGGCAGGTGGAACGAAAATGCAACGAGTTTTCAGCATTGTGCTGCCCTACTGATATTGGCCCACGCAAGCTGTGTGTGGAATGAGGGCTTTTTATAACTTGTCTATTACTTCTTTCACCTTTCTTCCCTTTCTGGGAAAGGCTCCATATACTGAAGTATTGTCCCAAAGTATCGTCAAACCTAAACCTTTACCAACCAATTAAATAATCAAGCATGCAGTCAAGTCATATGGCACACAATATAAGATATCTGTATATATATACCTATAAAATACATATTACAAATGAAGTAAAAATAAAAAAAACAAATAGTAAAACGTGCTGGGACTGTAACACTTGCATGAACACCTGAAAGTCAAATTAATTAGTGAATCTATATCTTAATGTATATGGGTACATCTGCATATTTTTCCGACATTCTGACCAAGGAAGAATAACTTATGGGGCTTCCTTTTTGCTTCTCTGGACAAAAAAGACATCTTGCAAAATGGGGCCTACTTTTAAGGGAAAGATTGTTTTCGTACACAAGCAAATTCTTTCCTTTATGAGTTGCCCCTCATTGAGAAGGGAGACGAACAAGACAATGACAGAGCTACTTCCCCTACCTATTGACATTAAATGTTCCCGTATAGTCCGTTTGCTCCCAAGTGCAAACGGGGTTTTACTTATTTTCTCGAAAACGATGAAAGTTCCATCAAATGTTCTAATGTCCTAATGATTCCTATAACTATACATAACAGAATACGGAAAGTCCAAATTTTTGGATGCTTTTGTAAAATATTTTTCATTGACAGTAATGCGGAACTGAGCAGTTTCACTAAAGGGCGTCATATACTTGTTAGAACAGCCAAAATATCACAGTATCCGAACTACATGTACAATCTCTTCCGGTTTTCACAGCGTTGAATCGAGAGTACAAACATTCGCTTAAAACCAGTAGTCGGAAATCATTATGTTTTGAGATTTTATCCGGAATCTGCTGCGTCATTTATAGCTATTCAGCTTCGAAAATGTAAAGAGGTAAGTTTAATATAATTTGCTCTTCGGTCTTTTACTTTATTACCCTGTACAATGTCGTGTATGGGTGGGTAGTAATTGGTACAGTATTCAAATCGCCCTTGGCATGATTCTTAAACCATTTTGAGCATTTTCTTACATGTTTTATAAAAAATCTTTAGACTAAACGGAAGGCGTTATCAATCTACAGTTTGTTAGTTTTGATAAAAGAATGATAGCTAAGTTTTGCACGACACAATCTCGTGTTAAATTAAGCTGTTCGGAAAAAAAAATCTGCGACGGCAAGGAGTTTTTCATTGTACAGGGCAATAAAATAAAAGACCGAAGAGAAAATTATATTAAACTTACCTCTTTACATTTTCGAAGCTGAATAACTATAAACGACGCAGTAGATTCCGGATAAAAACTCAAAACATAATGATTTCCGGCTACTGGTTATAAGCGAATTTTGTACTCTCGATTCAACGCTATGAAAACCGGAAGAGAGGGTACAGTGCGTTCGGATACTGTGAATATTGTTGATAGGCAAAAGCGTAAACTTGTTGTTTACTACTGTCCAGTTAGGATATTCAGAATGTAAACAAATTGAACCATTGCTTTGTGAAAGGTGAAACCGTAGCGTATCGTAGAATATTCAGCCCGTTAATTTAACAAGGTACTAAACTGACTGTCCTCTGTAAAGCAATTCTGTGTGGTATAAAGGTAAAGTGATGACTTTGCAGACAGAAAGTTGCGGGTTCGAACCCGGTTAGCTTGAAATCATTTTTTTTCTTTCTATTTGTTAAAATGAAACTTAAAAATTTGATGCCTACACTTCTCCAGTCTTAGATTTTAATTTCTTATCTGCCTCTTTTTCTAATTTTGATTTTTTTTTCTGTTTCATTCCAAACATGCTCCTTGAAACAGTATTTCAGTCTATGTCCAGCCGTCCCCCTGAGAGAGTGAGAAATAAAAGAGGTGTGATAAGAGGGAGGAAAATGCCCAAACCACCATCACCCGCACCTATTGCAAGTACAGTAGGCCCGTGTATAGGTCGTTTGCGAAAAAGTGGAGGGCAAAAAATCGATATAATTTCTTTAATACTGAATAGATTTTCATGAAACTTTGCATGCGATAATCTGTTACCTATACAAACTCATGCTAGGAAATGTAGAATTTTTTGATATTTGAATAAAAAGTTTCCCTATTAATCATTACCATTTTTCTTCTCAGTTTTATGCCATCCTTACACAGGAGGTAACCATAATGGTACAACAGCCATTGTTGTTCTATAGTTACTATACTAATACTATCACTCATTCACAAATTACCATGTGATCTGAAATGTGTTCACTCACTACTGGGTAAACAAGAGGCTTTAAAGATAATGGGCCAGTCATTTGAAAAGGATTTTCTTATGTGTTTCTCATATATATAAGTAAATGTCCATATAAGGAATAGAGTCTGCACAACACTGGCTGTTCCAAAAACTGCACCAACCAAGCGTAAAACTTCAAAGATTAGGGACAGATTTTAACACGTAGTTGATCTGACAATATTTTTATTTAACTTTCAAAAAATCTGAGTTTCCTTGCATGAGTTCGTATGGGTAATAGATTAAGGTCTGCAAATTTTCATGAAAATTTATTCAGTATTAAAGAAATTAAATCGATTTTTTGCCCTCCACTTTTTCGCAAACGGCCTATACGTCTATTTTGTATTCTAAACTGTGGAGAACAACAAAAATAAGAAGTCTGCTAACTTTCAGGGAGATAACTTACTTTTTTATGGTTTTAGGCAGATTTTTACATTTACAATAAATCACCACCTTAAGTGAACATGCACATAATAAACAATAAAAACTAAGACCAGTCTGTGCAGTTGAAAAGTTGGTCTGAATGTCTTCTTATCGCAATAACCAAGCACGAACCTTGACGAACATAAAGTTTAAACTCTAGGTAACAGCCAACCATCGCGGCCCTAGACCACTCTGCCCTGTCATGTTGGGCCAAACCTCTGAATCCTTACCTAGAAATAAATACCTGGACATGTCTTCCCCTGGTCAGCTAAGCTACTAGTTACCTTGGTCCCATAACCTTAGTCACTCTTCGGCCCCATTTTGATCATTTTTAATTTTCTAAGTATTTTATCCTGTTTGCATTTTTAATAATTTTTCTAAGTACAAAGTAACACATATAATGAGAAAATACAGTTACACTCTAATATAAAAGTTTAGTCTCACCCCCACCCACCACCACACACCTTCCCCATCCCATCTACTACCAACATGTCTTATGCACTTCGTCTCTAGCAGTCTTTCTTGTTCGATGACTACTAACAGGAGCTGCAATCTGTACACGTGCTATTGGATTTTGCCCTTGTTTCATAACTCTTACTCCCGTATGCTGTCTTTTGGTCAGGGTGGGATCGGGTGTAGAATATTCTTTGTGATTTACTTTTATATTTAACTCTTCACACAAAACGCCATTTTTCAATTTTATTGCCTGTAATTATTATAGCTTATATAAATGTGTTTATTTGTCTAAGTGAATAACAGAACAACATTAAAACTGCACACCATATTATAGCTTATGTGTTTATTCATCCAACTGAATAATAGAACAACATTATAACTGCATACTATGCCATTCTATAGAGTTGTATGGCTACCTGGCATCCAGACTGGACCTCGCCAGTTGCTATTGCCTCCAAATATTGCTGACTGACTTTCTCCAGGTTCGTATCTTATGCTAAAAGGAAGAGTTATGGCATGGTCCTTTACTCCTCTATCAAAATTTAAATACCTGGACCACTGTTCAAAACTAAGATGATAATGCCGGCGCTGACATTCCTGTAAAATATACGAAATGTTTAATAAATATGAGCCGCAACACGACAAAACCAACAAAGTGGCATCTGCGCCCATCGAAGACTCAGATCCGCCTGGGCAGCCACCAAGTCTGATTAGAGTCTTTGCTGTGCATATGGTTGGAAGCTAAGGGTCAAAGCTAGCTCCATGCGGACAGCGAGGAGTCTGATTAGATTGGACGGATGGTTTATACAAGAATGTACAAATGAGTGGAACACTGTCTATGAAACGACATTGAAATATATAATCTATGAAACGATATTATAATGCTTCTAACCAAAGGTTTTCTCATTGGTCCAGTTCTAAGTCCCCGGTGTACTGTAAACTTCAGCCTATTTATTTTTTTTCGTCCTGGACAAGTAATTCTTCCGAGGTCTGCTGTAATAGACTGAGGCAAATAGGCTGACGGCTAATACAGCAATATAGATAAAATTTCATTTATAAATAAATGCAAATAAAAATCAGTTTTGCATATAGCTCACAGGTCCCGCATTATCCAGCACAGACATAAAGCGTAATGGTTCATATTCTTAGATTATAAGGAACACACTGACATCCGAAATTTCAGTTTTGCCACTTTCAGGGATTATGTAGCAACTCCATCCGTTCTTTTATTTCAAAATATTTACATTCTCAGTGCATTTATTGAAAAGCCCTATGGAAAACCATTAGGAAGTAATATATATAGTTTATACTTCAACAACTACATCGGTTCACGCGACGTTACATGAGGTTAAGTGACGTCAAAATAAACCATGATTCTCTCCATTCTGATTGGACGTAAGCGACGTTATGACGTCGTTGACGCTGTTCCGCTGTTTGTAGATTCCTGCGTTTAATTAATTTTTGCTTCAACTGCAGCCTCTAACGCAAATCTGTGGTCAATTTATGGATAGAAAAGACTGTAAAAGACTAGCAAAGTTTACATGAACCCCACTTTGCTCACGACCCAATGTAGTTTATACTTCAATAAACACCAGTAAAATGAAATTCATTCCTAGAGTAAACTTGAGCCATATAAGCATTACTTGCACATGAGTGATTTGAACAGCATTGCTGTATTTTGGCTATTTGTTAAAGCTTGAACTTTAAATTGTCAGATGAAATGGAATTTCGTTTTAATATGTTTATTTCCAGATGAGAATAGAATTGCATATTTTTCTGGCATGACCCTGGAATGTCAATTTCGAAAGTGATAATTTCTATCGTGACCATGGAAGTCAGGGTTGCCTCTTATCAGGGCTGTAAAAATACCATGCCCTACTTGTCCTACTTGTCCCGTTTCACTCTTGACAAGTGAGAAATTTCAGTTTACTTGCCCTGGGACAAGTATTCGAAGTGTCATCAGTGGAAGTATCTCAGGATAATTCTGAGATATTTTTAATGAAAACATATGTTGTGGATTCCTGTTAGAATTGCCTAATTGCGGCAATTCTAATAGGTGCCCACAATATATGTTTTAATTCGAAACGTTGTGACAGTTAGCCAAAAGCTGTCATCAAGTTCAACTCTCCCTCTATTCATTGTATATTGTTCTTTCCTTATTTCATGTGTACCTTTTTTCTGGGCGAGTAAATACATGTATTTGTTTGGACACGTTATCTTCCACATACAAATTTCATGAGTTTTCCTAACAGTTTCCAATTTTTCAAACCTTTTTACGGATCCAAAGGTTCAATGTGCATGGCTTATCATCCTTTCCCCAAGATCAGAATTAGTCATCTTTTCTCAAGACTGTCATAGCAATAATTAATATCTTAGGAGTTCCTTCAAGAGCAGAGAATGCATTCAGAAGGAACATAGGCCAGACTACATAGTTTTGGCTAATAAAGCCTCATCAGTGACACTGACAATATCTGGCGACGAAACCAGAGAAAAGCATACTGAAATATATCCTCTGATCTCAAAGGACGAAAATAAAATAAAATCTGCACTATGGATGGTGTACGGGGAGACGTTTTACGGCCGCCACACGGCACAACACCAGCTGAAGTGAAGTAAAAATTAAACTCTTAGAGAGTTCCTTCAACAGCAGAGAAGAGAATACATTCAGATGAAGGAACATGGGCCAGACTACGTAGTTTCGGTTAATGAAGCATCATCAGTGACCCTGACAATATCTGGTGACGAAACCAGAGAAAAGCATACTGCAATTCCTAAATTTTAATTGGACAGTCGATTCAAAGACTGACTAGTATCAAAAGGGTTCAAATAATAAGTTTTCAAATTTTCTGACATCTACCCCTTTTCAAACCCATTCCAAAATCTGACCAACCTAAAAATTTCCTGACTTTCCCCTAATGTGGAAAAAATCTAGATGTTTTCCCATGACCTTGGTAATCTGAAGACACCAATAGAGAGGATAAGTACAGTGCATTACCTTGGATAGTGATCTTATCCCATATGCCGACAGAAATTTTTCTTCGTCTAAAACATGACCCAGGATACTCCGCAATCTTTCCTCGGTAACCACAGACAACAGGATTTCTCCGTCTGCCTAAATGTTAAAGGGTGGAGTTATTTATAAATAAAACAAAGCCAGTTGTCTAATCTATGATTAAAAAGTAATATATAGAGGATCTTACACGAGTGGTCATTCCATATGAAATTTATGAAACGAGCCTTTGGCGAGTTTCATAAATTTCATATGAAATGACCGCGAGTGTAAGATTCTGTTTATCATATGACCCTTTAAAATGGGATTTTAACGCCTTCAAACTGAACATTATTTCAATAAAAGTAAAAAGTATGCAAAGACCAGGAACTGAAACAATCAAAATCCAAATCCAGCCCTCAAACCATAGTTGGAAACAACTAAGATTACAAATAATCAAGATACAGAGAACATATGGCCAACCGAGTGAGCAGCTTGTTCCCAAAAGGTGGCCACTCAGCAACCCAAACCGAACCAAAAATAATAAGAACATACATAAGGTAAAACATCACAGAAACTCTGACACCAAAAACAGGCAACAGAGAACCACAACAGAACTACCGCCTTGGAACGGTCAGTAATGAATTACTGGGGGGCTTAAATCGATTTTACAGGCCCAACCTCACCCTCAGTTTCTGAAGTGGTACAAAACATTTAGTTGGTTGTTCGGTTCGCATGATAACCCTCTAACTCGTCAATGAATCATCACGGTAAACACATAAATCAAATTTCAACACCATGAAGAAGCAAAGACGAGGACTCAACAGATACAACGGGCTGTCTGACAGGTGGAGATCCCTGTCCTGCCGAACGACCCAACTGGAAATCTGAAGCAAAAGAAGGTCACCAGTTGAGCCCCGGTGGACCAAGCAACAGACAAAAAGGCTCCGGTCCCAACCAACTAAAATATATAGCTTTAGGTCGGGGCCATCATAGAGTCTGACGACCGATCCCCCGGTGTGCAATTAAAGAGTGCAGCAAAGTTATCAACCGTGATTGGGTTAATCACTAAGCATGCAGACTGTCGCATAACATTTAAATTATAGCCAATACGTTTGTGACGTATTATTATTTTTCGGAATTGATCAGAAAAATCAGTCCTACCCTTAATCTTTTTGAATTTGTATACTAAGTCACCATAAAATTCTGGTTCCGATAGGCCTTGGTGTAAAAGAAATTTTAATCCGACATCAAATTTTGAAACCAATTCATGGTGTCTGCGATAGAATTTAGAAAAAGCCTTTCTAAGCTTATGATACCGATAGCCCTGTTGAAGAAGTTTAGCAGTTAAACATTTATTACGAGCATTAAAGTCATCTACATGACTACACACTCTAGCAAATCTTATAAGTTGAGAAATATACACAATGAAAAATGCATTGTTGACATGAACGTTGTCAATGACGTTACGTCTACGCGCCAAAGTGTTATTACACGTGTGATCCTACGATTTTTATGACACGACGTTATCCACTGAATAACAGCCACGTCATATGATAAACATGTATAAGAAACCCTACCCTATGGCATGGCTGCAGTCGTTTTCATAACGGCGATGACCTTGACAAAACAGCATTTGCCTCCCTGGAATGTTAATCCTTTTTTTTTCTAAGGGATTACTTTTAAAATATATGAGAACTCCTCAGGGGAAGCAGTTCTGTGGTTTTCATTTTCCATAGGGATCAATTTTAAAAGAAAGAAATTCCTCCTATAGGAACAAGTTCTTTCCCTCAAGAATAAGTGTAAAGACGTGTCCTTGTCCGAACTCCGTTGTTTATATGACTTTGGAAAGACTCAGTATTCTCAAAGAACCAGGGACCGTATTTATAAAACGACTTAAATGGTTGCTATGCAGTTTCTAAGCCTGAATTTCTATGAAAAAGATTCCCCACAACTATGAAATTTGCTCTGGAGGAACAGTCTTTTTCAGACTGTTCCTCCAGAGCAAATTTCATTGATATAGGGAATCTCCTTCATAGAAATTTCGCCTTAGCAACAGCATAGCAACGACTCAAGTCCCCAGAAAATAAACTTGCTATAGTATTGTTCCAAAAGAAACGAGTTCAATAGAGCTTTTTTATGAGCATTCTCCAACTCTCAAAATACTTGTGGGCCAGCAAGTAAAACAAAGACCACCATTTATGACCTTACCACTTATATAAGGTTCTGCTAAAATGCATAGCATATTCTAAAACAGTGTTCCAACAGAAAAGGAAAAGTTTCGTGTTTTATTATGCAACAAGTCACTGTTCTGGAGAGTTGGTCTAATTATTCACGGCACTGGCAATAACTGATATTTTGATAGCGTTTATTCGGCGTTAGATGATGTAACGTCTCCTTTCTCTCTGAAATCGCCATATCAACTTACATTAACTGTGATATACATGCAGTACAGAATATTATCGGGGTCTTAAAAGCACTGACGGGAAGATTGTGATAATTTGAAGGAATACTTTATCAGCGATTTTGAGAGTAAAAATCTAATATTTCAGCTCTAGCAGTAAATTGTTGAAAAATAAATCACTGTTTACCAATCAGTTGTAAGATGATATATCACTCGCGCTCCGAGCTCATGATATGACCCATTACTTCAAAACAGTGAATTGTTACTCAAAATTCACTACTAAAGCTCATATTTTTCATAAAGAAACATGGTTTAAATCTACTTGACTTCAATTTAACTGAAACCATGAGTTAACCCATTCCATTCGGGATACCCATTTAGGGGTATCTGGGCAAACAGTTTGAATCCAGATGAGGCCCCGCAAATGTGGGGCCTGATCTGAGATCCAACTTGTTTGCTGCCTAGCACGGCTGGTAATGTCGTAAGGGGCGATCAAAAGTTATGCATATTAAATCCTTACGAGAGTTTCCGGACATGAGCAACGGGAACGAACAACAAACAACAAACATGTCACGTAGGCGAATTTATCATTTATTATGATGCTCTCAGGTAAATATTCCAAAATCGGACAATTAGCATTTTTGCGCAATCGAAAGAGGTCACAGAGGTTTATAACAAAAGAGTGTGTCTAAAAATCCAGTTCTCCTGGATGAGGGGGGTTGTTGATTTATCTGTTTTGACCTTGAAGACGCGTGTTTTAGGCGTAAATTTATATGTTTAGTGAGACAAAAATACTAACTACGAATATTTTTTATGTCTTAATAGAAAGTCATTAAAATTCGGTTTATAAAGGTTGATATTTTAAAAAATAGGATAAAAAATATGATTTACGAGATCGACTCTCCCTTACGGGTCGGTTACCCCTTACGTGTCAATTTGGTTTATGTTCTGATTATCCAATAACAAACGGAATACTCTTAAAGTCTCTGTTGATGGGTCTTAATAAAACGCTCGAGCATCATTCAAATTCCAAAGACACTTGAAATCATCCCATTTTACAAGCATTCATGCACTACCTAGTCACTTGTAACCATGGCCCTCCCAGTCCCAGTGAGTAACAGTGTTTTTGATCCCTGCTAAAGCCCAGCACTGTGGGGACATTCAGTTGTTATATGACGCCCCCCCCCCCCCGCATTATGTTGTATTGTCATTCCACTGCCATGTTTACCTATATATATATGAAACCTATGGCATTTCCTCTGCACTGCTCTATCCCCCGCCCTGCTCCAGGGCAGGTTACAAATGCCTAGTGCATTAGCTCGAAACAACATAATGTTGGGACTATTTAAAACAGAGACAGCATTGTTGCTCGCAACCGGTTCAAAACTGGTACGAGAATCACCCTGTGGCTGTTGAGGTGATATACATCGATAGCTGTATTTCCATGGCTTGGAAATTAGAATCACAGTAAATAGCCAACCACTATTTTTGGAATTTGTGATGGCGAAACTTTTTGATTATTGTTTAACGTCCCGGTAAACAATTTTTCAAATGTCTCCTGTTCAAGGAAACAACACACTCGGGAGAGGATCGAACCCATGACCTCCCGGTCCTGAGCAAAACGGATTTTGACAGAGAATTACAGCTTTTGACTGAGCTATAGTTATAATGAGAATAGTTTAGATATCTACTGAGACTTTAAGGCTGTCTATAGCCTCGTTTGACATCAGTTTTTTTGTTTGTTATTTTTTGCCTGTACGGTATAGAATTGGTCGACAGCACAGGCAGCACATTAGTTAATAACCCTGTGTCACATCGTGCATCAACATTGCGAATATTCCTATTTTTGGGAACTTATCTTTTATGATTTTTTTTCTCATTGAAATGTCTTATTTGCAAGTCTTTGACCTGATTTGTAACACGGGCAACACCCACAAAAACTAAATGTCTCATTTCAGATGGTTAATTATAAAAAATATCCTTATTTTTGCCCCAATGGTATTGCAATAATTCGTCTCGTAATGGGCAATCGTCTCGATAGGGGCATCCGATGTCGTAAGGGGTAATAGTTACCTAAAGCTCGTCGCGGTAACAATGTGGCACCAAAAAGTTAACGCTGGTGGATTTTGCTTGAAAGATAGTGCGGAAAGAATACAATAACTTACAACCATAAAGCAGTTTAGACCATTTGTTGTAAAGAATACCTGTGAAAACAACCACGAAAACTGATTACACGGCTACACCATATATGGGAGAACCAAGATTACACGTCAGCTATTGACTGTCAGACGTCTGATTCTGTCGTTTCTTGTGCAGAAATGATTATTGTTGGGAATCACATTCTCCTTTTGCCTATATTGTGTTGCGAAGCAGTAAAAACAGATAAAATATTGGTACTTACGTAGCGGTTGCCATAGCAATTCGCTCCCGTTGCTCATGTCCGGAAACTCTCGTAAGGATTTAATATGCATAACTTTTGATCGCCCCTTACGACATTACCAGCCGTGCCTAGACATCATTTCTACAAGAGTTGGTTAGACCAATATGGTCAAAATATTCTTCATTTTTGATGCAGATGACAATTTCAGCAGACGACAAAAAATACCCAGAATGCAATGTGTTAATATATTTCCACTTACGTTTCGACAGAGGCGGCTCTGGTTCTCTGTCACCCATGCACTAATTTTGGGATGATTTTCTAGATCAGATTTTCTCAGCACAGTTGATCCAAATAAGGCAACAAGGCCGACCATAGATCTGATCCTCAGATGCCGTGATTCTAATGACTTGTCCTCACTTGATATTGAATCATAATAAAAGTTATCTTCAACATTCCAGAGACCTGAAAAAAATTGAGCCGCGACACGACAATACCAACCAACTGACATGTTCGCCCAGCTAAGACTCAGATCAGCCTGGGCATCCGCCCAGTCTGACCAGAATCTCCGCCGTCCGCATGGAAGAAGCTTAGATACTATACTATTCTTTAAGCCCACAGCGAAGACTCTGACTCTGGCGTTAATATTTTTGATGAAGTCACTCGAACAGTTTTGACAATAGTCACCCAAGGAACATTTTGTTGTTATTTCAATTTGAAATCGAGTCAGTGGATTCTGTGATGAAGTTTTTGTTTTAAAGATTTTGCTTTTGTGATGAAGTTTTTGTTTTAAAGATTTTGCTTTTGGTTGCCAAAGCAATCTGATATTTCTTCGTGTTTTTTTTTGACAGAAGACTTCACAAGGGCAATTACTCGGATTTCAGAGAAGATATCGTATAAATGTATTGTGCATAAATGGCAGACGGATGGACTACATGAGGTAATAAGTCAAATTACCTTAGCTCACCATAAGCACTTTTAGTGAGCCAAATATACATACGAAAAGACAAGCTAAACTTCAAGAAAACAGAAGAAAGCAATGTTTCAGGGAAATGACATAAGTAAGTTTTGTAATACCTGAAGTTTTGTTCATATCATCAGAAATCGATTGGAAGTGTCGAAGAAAGTTTGCAGCGTTATCTTGGTATGCCTCTGTATGCTGCAAATCTACCCCAGCCAGGATCAAACAAATGTCCAACATATTAAGACAGTACATTGCCATCCAAGCGGTAGCATCAGCCTAAAATATGAATGACAAGTTTGTATAGGCAATTTGTCAAAAAGGCTGAGAGCAAAAAATGATTTAGTTTTATTAGTATTGAATAATTTTTCATACTCGTGAAGGTAAAATACAGAAGGTTTGGCTAGTTAAAAGTAACCTTTTTATATCCGAGAGGCGCTGTGGTTCAGTGGTTACAGCGACACGGTTATGTTGCAGAAAGTCATAGGTTCCAATCCTGGCTTGAGTTAACTTGCGACTGGAAAACTCTCTCTGTCGACCCAGCAGTAAATGGGTACCTTTTTCGAATCAGGGAAAAATTAGGCAGCAAAAGGAGAAGTATGGGCTCCAAAGATACAGTGGGCCTCTAGTCCCCACTGCCCCCTAGGCCACTAGCCTATGGAAACCATAACCTTTTTTTACCTTATTTATTATAACCAGTTTCCTTTCTTATTTTATGCTGTTTTTATATAGGAGGTAACCTTGAAGCAGTCTAGTTCAACATGATCCAGCCCTGCAAAGTGTGCAAAGTTTCAAGAAAAAATACTCTACTAAATGAAAATAATGCATTTAAAGTGAAATACTTTTTTTGAAGTACATCAGTAATTTGAAACATTAAAATAAGCTTAGGCCCATACTCTGCTTACACACTGCACATTTAGAGCGTGAAAAGGGGAAATTATAGTTTAATTAGCAAAAAGCGTAGAGCCAGATGGATCTACACTCAGTTTGTCCTCTAGTCTTTGATTCCTCAATATGATATATCTTGAACATAACATTTTTTTGAAATTTTGCAGACCACAATTTTATCGTCTGTTTTTTGAAGCCTTAAGGGTTAGATTGTGAATAGCTGATTATTCATTTATAGCAAATCACACCTTGCCCCGAGGTTAATAACCTTTTTTTTTCTTGCTCAGCCGAGATTGTGCTCGAAGTAATGTAATTCAAAATACTGAACCATGCTTGTTTTGAGGTTTCAAATGCGAGAAATTCTGTATAAAACAAACACTGGAAACATTCAAACTCTGCAAATTGCACAGAATTTATTTAGTATGAATTTGATTTTTCATGCTCAGCTGAGTTGAGCATGAAAAAAGTTTTATAACCTCGGGACCTGGTCGCAAAGTCTGTCAGAACTGAGTGAATTCGGGTAGCTCGTGGAAAATCTACTCTACCGAATTTACCAATAGAATGAGTTATTTTAAAGGAAAACACTCACTAAAATGCATGTTGGACTCAAATGAAAGATTTTAATAAAACATAAAATTTGCCGAAAATTTCATGAAAATCGGACTTAAATTACGAAAGATATGACAGTTGAAAGATATAAGAATTTTGAGCTGGGAACCAGCAAACCTGTGAGTTAGTGACGTCATAGACTCACAGTCAAAACTGAAAATCCTAAATAACTTTAGTTTGAAACAAAATGTAGGTGACTGAAATGCATAAATCTATATTTTACTTCATAAAGAAACGATTAAATCTAAATAATACTGTAAAAGTAAGCAATTTATGCACTTATTCTAGATTAAAATATTTATCAGATGACAGGAACTTCCAAAATGGCGGCCTCTATGATCGCCTTTTTGATTTCTAAAAATCTTCGTATCTTTCTTATTTTTAGTCCGATTTTCATGAAATTTTCACCAAATTTAATTACTAATCGAGATTTACAATTTAATGTTAGTTCATATTTTCATGAGTGTTTTCCTTTAATAGTGACTGGTTTAAACAATATTTTATTCTTGCTTAATTACATACATGTATATTTTGATAGTGATTGGCGTTTTATGTTAGGCCAAGCACAATCAACGTTAAGAAAATCGGAGTATACCTACCTGTGCCAAATGGAATCCCTTTTTTAAAGGAGGCCTAGATCTGTCAAACACGCTAATGTTGTCAAATCCAAGAAATCCTCCAGTGAAGAGATGCCCTTGTCCAAGAGATTTGCTTTCAACCCACCTAACAGGTAAATGTGTGTGAAAGAAGAAACAACACAGATTAAATACATACAAAAAAAAAAAAAAAAAAAAAAAACAAGAGGGCCATGGTGGCCCTGAATCGCTCACCTGAGCATTAATCAGTTCACTGGCTCTGGTGAAGATTTATAAGAGTTTTTACCATACATGGGAATGGCGGCCACCTTGGTCATGTGACCAAGATCATTTGAAGATCTTTCAATCCTTTGACCCATGTGCAGGCTCCATATGAAATTTGATCTGCCTAGTGGTTTCAGAGATGTTTGAAAATGTTTATGGATGGATGAAAGAGGCGGCTAACACCAATACTGTAAGGCTCGATCAGGTGAGCTGAAAATGGCAGAGTCGCTTCTCCGAAAAGTTCCCGTTCATGTTGAGTTCCTTTGATGGATTTCAACTGGACTTAACTAGGCAAACACAGATGATAGAATGGTAGCATCATTATCTCACTGTGGTGAAACTAATGTATTCCAAGGAGTTTGTGGCTGGCATCATTGCAATGTTAGTTCTGATTCTTGCAACATAACTTAATTTAAATTTGACTTAGTGACCTAGCTTTTGACCCGACATGACCCAGTTTCAAACCGGATATTGTAAGAATAAACATTCTGACAAAGTTTCATTGAGACTGGATCAAAACTGTGCCCTCTGGAGCGTATACAAGGTCGTTCTTATATTTGACCTAGTGACCTAGTTTTTGATCCGACACAAACCAGTTTCAAACTTGCCTAGATTTCATAAAGGTAAACATTCTGACAGAGTTTCATGAAGATTGGATCAAAACTGTGCCCTCTAGGGTGTACACAAAGTTTTTCTTAGATTTGACCTAGTGACCTAGTTTCTGATCTGACGTGACTCAGTTTCATAAGGGGCATATATATATGGACAATAAACATTTTGACATAGTTTCATGAAAATTGGATCAAAACTGTTCCATCTAGTGCGTACACGAGGTTTTTCTAAGATTTGACCTAGTGACCTAGTTTTTGACCTGACATGACCTACTTTCAAACTTGGCCTAGAGTTTATGGAGATAAACATTCTGACAAAGTTTCATAAAGATTGGATCAAAACTGTGTCCTCTGGAGCATACAAACGGTTTTTCTATGATTTGACCAAGTGACCTAGTTTTTGGCCCTACATGACCCAGTTTCAAATTTCTCCTTCATATTATGAGGATAAACATTCTGATAAAGTTTCATGAACTTTGGATCGAAACTATGCCTTCTACAGCGTACACAAGGTTTTTCTAAGATTTGACCTAGTGACCTAGTTTTTGACCCGACATGACCCAATTTCGAACTTGGCCTAGAGTTTATGGAGATAAACATTCTGACAATGTTTTATAAAGATTGGATCAAAACTGTGTCCTCTAGAGCGTACACAATGTTTTTCTATGATTTGACCTAGTGACCTAGTTTTTGACCCAACATAACCCAGTTTCGTACTTGTCCTAGATATTATAAAGATAAACATTCTGACAAAGTTTCATGAACTTTGGATGAAAAAATGTGCCTTCTAGAGTGTACACAAGGTTTTTCTAAGATTTGACCTAGTGACCTAGTTTTTGACCCTACATGACCCAGTTTCAAACTTGGCCTAGAGTTTATGGAGATATATATTCTGACAATGTTTCATATAGATTGGATCAAAACTGTGTCCTCTAGAGCGTACACAAGGTTTTTCTATGATTTGACCTAGTGACCTAGTTTTTGACCCGACGTGACCCAGTTTCGAGCTTGTCATAGATATTATGAGGATAAACATTCTGACTAAGTTATATGAGTTTTGGATGAAAACTGTGCCTTCTAGAGCGTACACAAGGTTTTTCTAAGATTTGACCTAGTGACCTAGTTTTTGACCCGACGTGACCCAGTTTCAAACTTGTTCTAGATATTATAAAGATAAACATTCTGACAAAGTTTCATGAACTTTGGATGAAAACTGTGCCTTCTAGAGTGTACACAAGGTTTTTCTAAGATTTGACCTAGTGACCTAGTTTTTGACCCGACATGACCCAGTTTCGAACTTGGCCTAGATTTAATGGAGATAAACATTCTGACAAAGTTTCAGAAAGATTGGATCAAAACTGTGTCCTCTAGAGCGTACACAACGTTTTTCTATGATTTGACCTAGTGACCTAGTTTTTGACCAAACATGAATCAGTTTCGTACTTGTCCTAGATATTATAAAGATAAACATTCTGACAAAGTTTCATGAAGTTTGGATGAAAAGTGTGCCTTCTAGAGCGTACACAAGGTTTTTCTAAGATTTGACCTAGTTACCTAGTTTTTGATCCGACATGACCCAGTTTCAAACTTGGCCTAGAATTTATGGAGATATATATTCTGACAACGTTTCATATAGATTGGATCAAAACTGTGTCCTCTAGAGCATACACAAGGTTTTTCTATGATTTGACCTAGTGACCTAGTTTTTGACCCGACGTGACCCAGTTTCAAACTTGTCCTAGATATTATTAAGATAAACATTCTGACAAAGTTTCATGAACTTTGGATGAAAACTGTGCCTTCTAGAGTGTACACAAGGTTTTTCTAAGATTTGACCTAGTGACCTAGTTTTTGACCCGACATGACCCAGTTTCGAACTTGGCCTAGATTTAATGGAGATAAACATTCTGACAAAGTTTCAGAAAGATTGGATCAAAACTGTGCCCGCTAGAGTGTACACAAGCAAAAGTTGAGGACGGACGTCCGGACGGACGGACGTGCGACGGACGACGGACATCAGGGTATCCCAAAAGCTCACCCTGAGCACTTCGTGCTCAGGCGAGCTAAAAAAACGAGACTTACTGCACAAATGTATTGAAGCCAACATCCATCAGGTAGGGGGGTAAATGTGTTATTTTTTTATTGTTGTAAGGGTTCTTGGTATTCGTGATCCAAAACTTACTTCATCATATCACCCAACGTAGCCTGTTCCTGTGTTAATATTTGAAACAAATGTGACACTTTGATGAAAACTCGGAAATATATGCAACAATAAAAACAGAAGTTAAAATTTTATTGTGACACGACAAACATAACACGCACATTTATTTCAGGTTCGAAATGGGACAAAATACTTTTGCAAGACTTTCCAAATTAAGACAAGATTTCGACAGATGAACTGAGGTAAATATCGTGGAAACGTAGGAGTTTTTTTGTGGAAAAATAGACGCGCAAAAATATGGTATAAAAGTAAAATCTATAAAGGTAGCACAAATGTAGGACAATGGAAGGGGCAGTTGCGCAGACGTGTTGTTTCCCATAAGGGCTATTCCAGATATCAGTACCTCCCCGGGAAGGACCGGAACTTTTTGTGAGAGGTACCACCAAGGAAATTTTAATTACACTGACAATAAGAAATAATAGTTTTTTTCTCTCTTCAATCCCCAACCACCAAAACTTAAATTAGTTTCCCGTCCTGCCTTAGGATGTATTGTTTGCTGGAAAAGCCCTAAATGAAGCAGATTCTATCACTGAGGTCATAATATCTTTTACTACACATGACGAGGATAAAGTTAAGGTCATGGATTCAGAAACAAACATCACTGCATTTGCTTAATTAAAACTAAACCTCCTCAAAACCTGAACCAATAGTTCTGTTTGTTACCATAATAGCAAATTTCAATTAATCTAAATTCAATAATAAGGCGAATCTGACCTCTATTTATTCACTGATGCTCAAGGCAAAGTAATAATTACCAATTAAAGTTGTTCAGCAACCTTTTGAAGCACCTCTTCAAGAAATCAATATCCTTTGACTTTTTGAAGACTTTTGTGACAGCATATGCATGGAGTGGCGGGTTCGTGTCAGAGAAACTAAACTCGTAGGCTGGAATCTAGAAAAACAAATGAAACTACAAAGAGCCGGAGATAAGGACCCAGCAGGCAATGACGTCGTAATGACGTTGAAATAGATGGCATGTCGACGTCATGTGCCCGCTGGGGGAGATTACGTTGTGATTAGTTTGGGATAATTTTTGTTCATTCTCAACCTCACTGAACCGTGTTGCCGACAAGGTTGTAATGATTCTTTTTCTTGCATATCCTTTGATTAACAACGTTTAATTTCAAATGCAGAACTTGCTAAAATGCATAATTTGAGCGTTTAAGATTTTTCTATTTAATTCTGAAAGAAGCTGTCGCCATCAGCAACCGACAAGCCGTCCTTTAAATTGAAGTGCTACGTAGTATAACGTGATGCCATTTTGCCCTCTTCTTAAGGTCGTCGTCTGTGCAACCTACCATGGCGCAGGCTCGTGATCTGCTACACCAACAATGCATTGATTATATGTGTTATTTTTCCTTTTTTTATCCAAATCAGCGGTGTAAAATTCACCAGCAATAGGTAAAACAACAGTGAGCCTTGTCTAGTATGCAAGAAAGAGTGGCAATGTTTTTTCAACTTACATGGCTCATACTTCGTCCCATTTTTTGGATTTTTTTGGGAGGACTGTGTGATTGTGGCCTTTATGAGTAACTTGATACAGTCAACAGCAAACAGCAGAACGTCATTTTGATATTCACAGAACGGCTTTATTTTTCAAAATGTGTATTCTTTATAACAGCAAGCAAATAGGAACAAATGCCATGCACCCTTAAATAAACATAATCAATTGAGCCGCGATACGACAAAACCAACAAAGTGGCATGTGTGCCCAACGAAGACTTAGATCAGCCTAGGCATCCAACCAGTCTGATTAGAATTTTTGCTTGCGCTTAAAGTGTAGCTAAGGCTCTGAACTAGCTCCATGCGGACAGCAAAGACTCTGATCAGACTGGGCGGATGCCCAGGCTGATCTGAGTGTTCTTTGGGTGCACATTCCAGTTTGTTTGTTTTGTCGTGACGCGGCTCATTTATGATGGTGAGGAAATAATGAAAAGTACATTGTATTACCCGACCATCAGGATGGAGGTAACCATCTTGCAACAGCAATTCCAGCTGGGACATAGCAAAGCCAGCGTCAACATTTGCTAGTGGTATGGTCTGTAGGGCAAGGTCCCAGGCAGCATACTAAGACCCAACAAAAACAGAATGGCATTTAGGACTTTACATTCCCAAGTCATACGTCATGTCGATGCACAGAAATTACCGATTAACAAAAAATAACTGATATATGCCTAGCGTCCCTTAAAAGGAACATTGGAATAGCCTTAGTCCAGATCAGATGCACGTCTGATCAGGACTTATTTGCATTAATTAGAAAAAGTTTTGACTGAAACCAACCAACCAACCCTTGTATTGGAAATGGACCCTTCAGGTTACTTGGCGTTAATGCATTGAGACCAGTGGTATTCAAAAGTACTCTTACAAGCCTCCTCTATAAATAAAACTAAATCCGCTTAAACTGAAAGAAAACTGTAAAAGTAATCGATCAAGTTAAAACTTACAGAAAAGGAGGAAAACAAAGCTTCACTTACCGCGTCGGTAGTTTAATCCTTATAGCGCCCCCGCCCCCCAACAAAAAAAAACAGACGACAAAACTTAAGTCTGCAAACTTTTGTAATAATATTTCATCAAACCTATTTGATATTGAGAATTCGAAGATTAGACAAACTGCAAGCAGTGTATATCCAGATGAGAGGGCTCAAAGTGAGCCGCCTTATCAGATGATCTGAATCCATGCTGTTTGCAAATGCAACTATCTCAGTTTTGGCAGTTAAACTGTAAACATTTAAAAATCCATACCCATGGGAACTCCCATTTATCAGGCATAGAAATAATGTCTTTATTATATAGATGGCGCCACTCGTGGTTCCGTTCCGTATGAAGCTTAGTAAGCGGTATTTTCATGTGCTTTCTCCGTTCCGACCATTCCTTCTGTACCAGATAATAAAACTGTTTACTCCACAGTAAACCGGCGTAAGCTTGTCTTGCTATCTCTCTGTGAACAGCGTGAGTGTATGGTAAAACCTGAAACATGCATATGAATAGACTCAATTAAACCGAGTCTGCTAGTTTCGTTCGTCTGGCGTCCACATTGCTTCCAGAGGATCATCATTCAGAATTCATTATGTTGTGCCAGGTGACGGGTATGTCGCAACACTGCCCACGCCCCCTACGGTGCTAGGGGCGTGGGCAGTGTTGCTCTTCCGGTGCTAGGGGGCGTGGGCAGTGTTGCAAGTGGGCGTGGGCAGTGTTGCACTTCCGGTGCTAGGGGGCGTGGGCAGTGTTGCTAGTGGGCGTGGGCAGTGTTGCGCTTCCGGTGCTAGGGGTCGTGGACAGTGTTGCTAGTGGGAGTGGGCAGTGTTGCGCTTCCGGTGCTAGGGGGCGTGGACAGTGTTGCGACATTGCATTACTGCACATGAACAGACTCAATTAAGCTGAGTCTGCTATTTTAGTTTCTTTGATGTGTTCTTTGCTTCAAGATGAGATTATTTCACAATTTCTTTCACCAGTTTTTGTTTCGTCTTCTTTACTTTAAGATGTTAAGACATTTAAAGAAGATCGTTAAATAAAAAAGTGGAGGGTTGAAGATGGGAAAAGCTGAGTAAATTATCACCACAAACCGTAAGAAACTGACAGCTTTCTTGGTGATATTTTCAACCTACCACAATCCGTAAATATGAGACAGTAAATGGTTGAATATGCAAAAGGCATAGATCCAGATGTAGCGTGTAATGAGCCAACCCATCTGGCTCAACACTGGCTGTCCATTAGTCTTTGAGATCTTAGTATGATACAGCTTGATCAAAATATCTTTTCCGACTTTTTGCAGACGTTAATTTTATCGTCTGCTTATTTGGTGCTTGTAGACTTAACACTAAGTATAATCATGATAAGACCGCCATCCCGCTCATTATCTAGTCATTCTGCCTTTATATAACTACATGTATGTCGCTTTCCGCCAAGCTTTTTTTCTGAATATATCATTGAAGCAACACAGTGCGATACGTAAAATACGTGCCAACAACATAGTGGATACAGCTGCCGAGCTAGGGAAGACCAAATCGGACCAATATGAACCTAAGCTGATCCAGAACAAACCGCAAACTACAATGTTCCAAATCAGTAGGACGCCCAGGCACTGGGGCCGTATTTATAAAACGACTTAAGTGGTTGCTATGTTGTTGCTAGGGCTGAATTTCTATGAAGGAGAATCCCTACAACTACGAAATTTGCTCTGGAGGAACAATCTAAAAAGACTGTTCCTCCGGAGCAAATTTCATAGTTGTAGGGAATCTCCTTCATAGAAATGTAGCCTTAGCAACAGCATAGCAACGACTTAAGTCGTTTATAAATACAGCCCAAGGAAGTTATACACTGTAATACAGCACCATAGCACAACAACCCGACTACCCCCTGTTCCATATGACAGCGGGTAATTTCAAAACAAGTCGAAAATGCAATGAGAGGTAATTTTTCATGATATCGAAAGAGACCAAATACCAACCTACCTTATCATAAAAGTCATCTGCCTCCTGTATTCTTCGTTCAAATACATTATCAAATGATTCTTTTCTGGAAATAAGACGAAAGAGAAATTAAGAACTGACTTGTGAATCAAATGGGAACCTAGAACAAGGGCTTCGCAAGCGGCCCATAATACGCGCGTTTCAATGTCCTTAAGGAGTTACAGAATGAACAAGATTGTTTACAAAAGGACAGACAGGCAGACAAACAGGGGCAACCACTCTATAATTAACTAGAACTGTCAGCGAATCCGACTATACCCCCCCCCTTAATTGCTTAAATCAAATGGTGTTATTTTCGTAACAAAAAGCATAAAGAAGGAGAGAAATCATTGTTATCATGTATACCAAATATGAATGGTTGCCGTGAAATCTGTTACAAAAATTACATTATTCAAAGTCAGGAGAGAAAGAAAATTGGAAAAATATAGGGAAGAATAAGCAGAAGACTGGTTCTCAATCCCACAATATAACAAGTTCTCATCAACCTGCATACAAAATTCCCTACTCTAACTTACAGATGCATAGAAATCTTTTGCGAAAAAATGCATTATTCAAAGGAAAGAGAGAAAGAAAATCAGACAAATACAGGGAATAAAAAGAGGAGAAGTCTGGTTCTCAATCCCACAATACAGTAAGTCATCATTAACCTGCATACCAAATATGACTAATCTAGCTTGCATGGTTGTGGAGAAAACTTTGATGAACAAGCAAATTCGGTGAATTTATATCCCCCGCCGAAGTGGCCCTGATTCGTTTATTATGGTTTATTTTAAGTTTCATATAATTTCGTTCACTGGGCTGAACTTGTGGACTGTAAATCAAATCAAGGACTATTACTCTGGCATAAGTGAGGCATAAGCTGAAGCTGTTCTTTAACACTTGCCTCAGCATCACTGCACTATGATGATACACTTTTAATTCAGTTTCAAGAAATTTTGTTCAGTCATGTATCTAAGTTATGGCTAATACATGTATGTGGAGTTTATATCAATTCAAGGGCATTAAATCATGCACTAAATAAATGCAAGGGAGAGGACTCCTATAAGGGAGAGGAATCCTATAAGCATTTTGCTTTCGTTCCAATCCCAGTAACTATTTTTGTGTATATCTTATGTTGCATGTGAGTGAAATTATGAATAAAATATGTTTAAACTAAATCATGCACTACTGATGCAATTAAGATCAAACTTAATGTGCATTGCTCTGTCAAGACAATACATAATTACTTGCAGTTTCATGAAATTCCATTCATTTGTTACTTAATTATGACTCAATTTGTTGATTTTAAACCAAGTCAAGGGCAATAACTCATTGCTAACTGACGAAATTTCCACGAAACTTAAGATGCACCAATGTGTTATGGTGATGGGTATTTAGTAAAAGTTCCATAGAATTCTATTCATTGATTACTTACAAATGTAGTTATGGCTAAATGTGTCAATTTTAAATTCATTCAAGGGCAATAACTCATGAATTTCTGATGCCATTCTGATAAAACTTTATGTGCATAACCGCCTTATGGTGATACATATTAAGTTTTAGTTTCATGAAGTTATGATAAACAGTTACTTAGTTATGGCTCATTTTATTGTTTTTAGTCAATTAAAGGGCAATAACTCATGCACCCCTGAAGCCAGTCTGATGAAACGTGACATACATCAGCGGAATATAGTGATTCATATTTATTATAAGTTTCATGAAATTCCGTCCAGTGGTTACTTAGTTATGGCTGATTTTATTGATTTTAAAACAATTCAAGGGCAATAACTCATGCATTACTGAAGCCAGTCTGATGAAACTTGACGTGCATCAGCGGGTTATAGTGATATATATTTATTTTAAGTTTCATGAAATTCCGTCCAGTTGTTACTTAGTTATGGCTCCGGACGGACAGACGGACGGACGGAAGGAAGGACGGACAGACGGACGTACGGACATGGAGAAACCTATATCCCTCCGCCTTCGGCGGGAGATAAAAAGTTCATTATTCAAAGTATGGAAAGAAAGAATATTGGACAAATACAGGGAAGAATAAGCAGAAAAAGGCTGGTTCTCAATCCCACGATACAACATATCGTCAACAACCTGCATACCAAATGGGACTACTCTAGCTTGCTTGGTTGTGGAGAAATCTTTGACGAAAAATTTTATTATTCAAAGTATGGAAAGAAAGACTATTGGACAAATACAGGGAAGAATAAGCAGAAAAAGGCTGGTTCTCAATCCAACAATACAACAGATCGTCATCAACCTGCCTACTAAATATGACTAATCTAGCTTGCATGGTTGTGGAGAAATCTTTGACGAAAAATTTCATTATTCAAAGTAGGGAAAGAAAGAAAATCAGACAAATACAGGGAAGAATTAGCAGGAGAAGGCTGGTTCTCGATCCCACAATACAACATGTCGTCATCAACCTGTATGCCAAATATGACCAGTCTAGCATGTATGGTTGTGAAGAAATCTTTGATACAATATCTTTGAACAAGGGAGATAACCTAAATACACCAGATATACATTTTTAGTTCTACTTTTTTCCCTTGACAATGTAATACATGTACAAGAAAAGTTTACACAAAAGTAGCCAGTAAGAACTAATGAAAGGAATTAACTCTAAAACGAAGAAAGGGAGAGCAGCCATTGTTGTACCCGACACATCGTTTGGACTTCATACACATTGCTATGAAGTTTTATAAAGATATCCCAAACGGTTATCTAGTTATGGCGTGTACAAGACTTACAGGGAAAAAATTAATCAAAGGGGCATAGTTCAAAAGTAAGAAAGGGGGAGCAACTATGTTTGTACGCGACACGTTCCCCCACCCTAATTCATATGCCTACCAAATTTCATGAAGATATTCCAAATGGTTACTGAGTTATGGCGTGTACAAGAATGTTTACGGACGGACGGACGGACAGCGCCACGATATAATACGTCCGTTTTTTCAAAACAGGCGTATAAAAAATGCGAATGAATCAAGTTACCACCCTCCTGTGCAATAACGTAAACTCATAACATAATTGGCATATGATCACATAGTTTTACATCACCCAGTTGTGTCACCTTATGTTAAGTCGCCCTCCAGTCCATGACAACTCAGTAAAATATGAAACAACTTGCTATGCCAAGAAAAGCAATAGAAAACGCGCTTTGGTATTTTGGTGCTCGATTGCTTCATATAAAATGTAGCTGGAATCCATTTATTTCAGCAAAAATGTAGAAGGACACACGAATGAATGGATGGGCAAACGACCGGATGGATGGCTTCTGTTTACAGATGTAATGGGCGGCGCACTAAGATTCTCTGGTCTCAGATAACCTGCAAAGAGGTTGTAGGAACAGATCTCAGAGGCTTCAGATAAGGTGACTGACTATATTCACCAGCACCCACCTAAAATGCTAAGTGCAGCGAGGATCCGTATCATTTTTGTTTATGATTACACTAGGCTTTCCTCCTCTAGAATGAACCGCAAAATCTAAACCAGTCTTACGTGATTCTGCGATAGGATGGAATTTTTCTTCCTAAACCATCACAAAAATCTAGATCCATCTTATAAGACAGATTTTGAATTTTAACTTGTCTTAGAGGAGAATCCCCAGTCAACCAAATCAATAAGGTAATACCTAAAATCATTTGCTCCGGAGACGGAATCTGTATTTTGATAAAGCCTTAGCTTCAGAACAACATGCTGTCCAGGCTCCAAATTACAGACGTAATGAGCGGCACACTTCGTTCCAGTGGTCTCATTAATGCCATCATGATTACCTGAAAAATAGAAGCAGCACTTTCCTAAAGCATATGAGCCGCGACACGACAAAACCAACAATGTGGTTGTGCGCCCAGCGCAGACTCAGATCAGCCTGGACATCCGCCAAATTTGACCAGACTCTTCGTTAAGTGCTCTAAGTGTAGCTAAGGGTCTAAGCTACATCCATGCGGACAGCGAAGACTCTGATCAGACTGGGCGGATGCCCAGGCTGATCTGAGTCTGCGCTGGGCGCACAACCACATTGTTGGTTTTGTCGTGTCGCGGCTCATATACACTCGGCTTAGACTCAGTTCTTCTTCTGGTTAGAGCCAGGATGTCCAAATACAGCCATTGGTCCGTGTAAAGAGATTTGACAATAAGTTTAAGAATATGTACCCTAAAACAAAGAAATCAAATGAACAGAACTTTGCTGATTTGCGGACTGCACTCGAAATTGCCTGATTCGATTGAATTATTTTGCTCTGTGGTCACTTTTCCGTGCACGAATCTGAAAATACTAAAGTATCCTCAAATGACTGTTAGCATGATGTCGACCTTCCTATTTGCTCACAGCTGTGCTCATCTGGATGCTGATTTTTTCTTTTAAAATTTATGTTACTGCTAGGTACTAATTCTGAATTTTTATGAAGGATTTATCTATGATAATATATTGTCCAGCAAATTAGTAAAAATATTTGATTTTCGAGACAGTGAAACAACTGAGGGCGTACACTTTGAAAGGTAAATAACTTAGACACAAATCGAGCTCTCAAACAAGCTACATGTGTATATTACCTTCAATCACATACTGATGGAAAGCGTCCTTTACGTATTTGGACTTGTTTTTCTTCTCCGCATTTTCAGTCTTTTCATAGTTTGTTTCGTTCTCAGTGAACAGAATCGTAGGCACGTCTCCATTCTGATCTGTGTCAGCTTCAAATACATATGTGATTGAAGATTCCACTGAAAAGGATACCTAATATGACTCGCACTTGTATAACATATAACCAAAGGGCTGGGGAGCCCTAAAACGATAGATTCTGTCAGGAAATTGAGATTCTAAGTCTAGAAAAGTAGAGTCTTTGTCAGCATTACCGCAAATTCTTTTTAGAGTCTTCCTTATCCGTATTTACAGATAACACATTCAGAAGACTTCATGTGACCAGTTTCTTCTGCATATCAGTATCCCCTGTATTTGGAACTCTTGATTGTTTTAAAAGCAATATGCAAACAATGAGCACGGCCAGTATACCTAATTGAGTAAACTCGAGCAATATTCAGGTATTCCTCGGGCTGCTCGTAGATATTGAAGACATACCTTCGAGAAAGCCAGTTACAATATTTGGCCTGTGATGGCTAGAAATGACAGACAGGATCTGTCATTAACAACCTTTAGCTAAAATCTTTATCCCATGCTGACGAGTATTACAAATTCACTTCCTCCTATACTTTCAGAAATACCAGCTAGAAATTAGTAAATTACGACCATGCAGAATTCACCTGTCATATGACCAGTACGCCGATATTCTACGAGCAATTCGAATGCCTCTAATCTGACAGAAAAAAATATCCGTAGACAATACTGTCAGCATTTAACCCTGAAAACGCTAAAACAGCAGAGGATAAAATTTACGTCCGCAAAATTTCAAAAAAATGTTTCATCAAAGCTATATCATATTTACAATTCAAAGCCTAGATAGCAAACAGTGTAGATCCTGACGAGGCGACCGGTTTTGATCAACCTCATGTGGATTTACACTGTTTGCAAATTCAACTATTTCCAGCTTTGGTGCTTAACCCTTTTTAGACCGGATACCCGTTTTGGGGACATTATGCAAACAGTGCAGACCCAGTTCAGTCGCCGCAAAACGCGGCGTCTGATCAGGGTCTACATTGTTTGCTTACAGGAATTTCTGTGCAAAGTACAATAAAAGTGGAAATATTCACCAGAAACCCCTAAAACTAGAAATGGAATTATCTGAATGATAAGAATGGACAAGTCCACTGGTCAAAAAAGGGTTAAAGTACAATAAAACCTTGACGCTGATATTACCTTTTCTCTTTTTAGCTGGCTGGCCCTCCAATGGTGGACTCTCTCTTTTTCTCTTTGAGGCAGATGTGGACTGACTAGAACCTTCCACCCTACTTTCTCCTGTCAGAAAATATGTCATTAACATGGATTCAGGAGAATATTTGCATTGTAAGTATCGATTTTGATTAATAACTAGAGCAAGTGAGCAGGGGCTCACGTATATCCCCGACCAGCGCCACTGCCAAATGAAACCACCGCCTAATGAAACCAATCTTATACATGGTATGAACCTAGAAGTAAACTTAGTCACCTATCAAATGGTTCCATCAAAGTATATTACAAATATCAGCAAAGAGTACCAACTCAACAAAAAACGTTATTGTAAACGTTTAAGTCTGTTTCCATGACCTTGGTCAGCAGCTGCATCCAGATGATGTCAACTAATCTGCATGAACACAGAGAAGTAAATCTAGTCAAAAGGTTTTATCTAAGGATGTTTAAAATATAAACAAAGAATGTAAACTTAAACATTTAAAACTTTAACGCAAATAAACAAGTCTGTGACCTTGACCTTTGGTAAGCAGCTATGAACCTAAAAGTAAACTTAGTCAAATATCAAAAGGCTCCATCAAAGGATATTGGAAATACCAAAGAAGAATATAAACTTAACACAAAACTTGAACACAAATGTTTCATTCTGTGACCTTGACCTTTGGTCAGCAGCAGAATCCAGATGATGTCGATTATTGTGCATGAACATAGAGGTAAAACTAGTCATATATCAAAATGTTTCATCAAAGGATGCTGGAAATATAAGCAAAGCATATTAACTTAACGCAAATATACAAGTCTGTGAGCTTGACATTTGGTAAGCAGCAGCATCCAGATGATGTCAACTACTCTGTATGAACCTTAAAGTAACCCTAGTCAAATAGCAGAAGGATCCATCAAAGGATATTGGAAATATAAAAGAAAAATATAACTTAACGCAAAACTTTAACGCAAATGTTTATGTCTGTGACCTTGACATTAGGTCAACAGCAGCATCCAGGTGATGTCAACTATTCTGCATGAACCTAGAAGTATATCTAGTCACATACCAAAAGGTTCCATTGAAGGATAATGGAAATATAAGCAAAGAATAAAAACTTAACGCAAAACTTTAACGCAAATGTTAACGGACGGACGGACGGACGGACGGACGAACGGACGAACGGAAGGACAGACGGACGAACGGACGGAAAGACGAAAACTATATACCCCTCGACATACTTCGTATGTCGGGGGTATAATAAGGCATAATTATGATTAATGGGCATGAATATCGAACTCATTTAAGTATAGTCAACGCCAAATATGTATACTTGAATGTAAATGCATGCTAGTTTCAGCATGCACAATTAACACGTCATTTAGAGTCAATATGAAAATAGTTTTCTGCTTGAGGGTACAGTCCACTAAATATTCATGAGGACTTACCCCGCCTATTTCGGGGAGAGCATTAGGTTTACATTGTAAGAGAGATGACGTCATCTGTCAATCATGCATGTTAGATTTCTTGCAGTATAAAAAAAACCCAACAAATGATAGTTACAAAAAGGCATATTTAATTGAGAAATATTTTACCAGAAGGAGATGGGGTTGATTTTAGTAATTGATCCCCTAGGAAAAATGTATGCTCTTTTTTGGGGTACGAGTCGGTGGTTGCCATACTCGACCTAGCTTAGCGGCTCACTGAGATGGGAAGGCAGTGGATGTTTTCATCTCAAATTGATAGGCTAGGATGACACTTTAAAGCAAGACAGGTTCGGAAAACTTTGTATGTACAGTTTTGTAATAAAATGACCAGATGTTAATATTGTCGTCTATGGAAAATTAATGGTGGAATGCAACCTAGAGCCAGTGCCAAATGGCATCACCGGTGTTGTGCACTTTATTACTGCTCATGAACAGACTTAACAAAGTCTGCTGGATTCATTTTATGGTGTGTTCCTCGCTTCCAAAGAATGCCAATTTTAGAACTCTTTTAGCACAGACTGCCCCATGACAAGGCCCAATTTAATCCAAAAGATAATATATACTCTTAAAATGCCCCTTACTGCTCACTGCCTTTAAAACCGTCATCTATTTTTAACACAATATTTTTGTGTTGTGCATCGTGCTTGACAGATAAGACCGAAAACAGACACCATATAGCCATATATTTAGCATTAGTATGTAATCATTCAAAGCACTTACGTGTACAGGCCTAGATCGACTATAAAACAAATTTAGTGCTTGGTTCTAAAACAAGCTCAAAATCGAACCACATCATTTGAATTCCAACAATGTGGCACTGGTGACAAGCAAAGGCTCTGATCAGACTGCACACAAGTGCAGTCTGATCAGAGCCTTAGCTTGTCACATCAGCCTTCTATGGAAGTGACCCGAGCGATAGAGTCAACAGCTAGATCTCCCATTACCCTGCGTGGAAGAGAAGGGTGGTCTGACTATCACATGACAAAATTGCCACATTATTGGAAGTCACGTGACGTGGCTCAAGTACACAAATCAAATTGTGCAGATGAGAATGACTACACTTTCTTTTTTTTAACCTATACCGAGAGATTTGATTCGTCCATTACCTGCATCAGTTAGCCGGCTCTCACCCACATCTTTTATCCTTCCAGCCATGCCTACAAAATTAATAATAAAAACAACAACGACACATGGACGGATGGTGGGTGAATGGACGCCGGAAGGTACCAGCTAGGATATGCTGTAACTTGTTAGATATAACAATGCGAATTCTGCTGCAGAGCTTAGATGGGGCCTTTATGGGTATGCTTTCTAGCTTGACCCTTGAGAATATAAGCAGATGCAATGTCCTATGTCTTTAGTTCCAGTATTGTGTTTTTGTGTTACTTTAACGCATTAATGCCTAATATCCCATTTATAGGACATAGGCAAACAGTGCAGACCCATATCAGACGCCGCAAAACACAGCGTCTGATCAAATTGAACACTATTTGTATAAGACAAATGGGTATTTTTCTTTAAAATAAAATCAAATCATAAAATAAACTAAACCTGACATCCCTTTGACAAATGGACTCATCCATTTGATAATGATAGAACAGTCCACTGGGCATAAATGGTTTAAATTTACTGTTATAAATTTTAAATGATTCCAGATACTGATACAATACGAAGCCCTGTATCTCAGTGGGTTAAGCACTGGCCTGCTAAGCCAGCGGCCGGGCTCTATCTCAGCTGTAGGCGGATATATTCAGCAATCCTAAATCGGATTTCATTGCACCCAGTCTTTCATTTATACCCTCCCGTCGCCTTGATATCACAGAAATACTGATGAAAAGGACGTAAAATTGCACGTCATCTATCCATCCATTTTGGATACAAAAATCACAAAAGACTCTTACCTAAGCTTGGATGACGACATATCACTTTCCCAGCACTGACTTTACTCAGAGATGGTTTCCATTCCACGGATGCCTATGAGAAAATGATAACAAAACTTCAGATAAAACAAAACTTGAAAATTTTAGTATGGCAGAGAGTAAAATACACTCAGCTGACAACTCATCCCAGTGTAAAGTATCAGGTGGGTTCTTGTGTTTTTTGCATCTTTGAACCAAGAAAGATCTATAGAAGGAAGTAGAATCAAAACTGTATTTTTGTGTTTAAGTAATTAACAGGCCTGGTATAAAGGGTTTAACAAGAGGACCAATGGTCCTGTAGCTCACCTGACATCTTACTGTCAACAGACACATTTTGTCACTTCACTAATTTGTTACAAATTTTAAACCAGTGGTTTTAGAAGAGTGCAGATTTTGATGTCAAACAAATCCAATATAGCTGTGAAGTTATACTGGTAACAAAACTGGTTAATAAAGGAAGTCACTAGAGCACCTTGTCCTAAAGTATACAGAGATAAACATTCTGAACAAAGATTGGACCAAAACTGTGCCCTCTAGAGTGTACTCAAGCTTTTTCTCATATCTGATTTAGTGACATAGTTTTTGACCTGACATGACCCACTTACAAACCTGCCCTGGATTTCATAAAAATAAGTAGTCTGACTACGTTTCATGAATTGGATAAAAACAGTGCCCTCTAGAGTGTACACAAGATTGTTCTAAGATTTGACCTAGTGACATAATTTTTGACCTGCACCGCTTTCATCTGAATAGTGCCGCTACTTACACCAAGGGCTTCTATTGCCCACGTGAAGTGACCTGGCAGGGCGGAGCTATCGATTTGGTTCAATGCATTATGAAATAGGTAAAGCAACATTTTCGTAACCAATCGGAAAGATATTCGTAAGTATTCGTTAATCATCGCGTATCATGCATGAATTATAACTGTTAGCTATATCTCACAAATGTGTATAGACTCGTTGGTGTGTTGGACCTTTGCTAGACGTACTAACCTTTTTTTTGTATCTTATAAGGGTCCAAGGTTCGAATATATACCTAAATTTATAAAGTGTTTTTATTCTTTCTTTTTAAGTTTGCAGGTGACAAATGATTATTTTGCCTGACAGAAATTTCCGTTTTGTTTTGATTACTCCATATACTTTATGCTCATCATAAAAAAAGGAAAATCTTCAGAGGTTTTGTTTGTCTGATTATGCCGAAATATGTACGAGGGCATTTGATAGATTATGGTATTTTATACTCGAGAAAAGTGATATGCATGCACGAGCAAACGATGAGTGAATAAATAATTTCTGATTTGGTATTCACTTTTCAGTTTCATGGTGTCTACAAATGCAGACATGTCGAACTCTAACACTTTGAATTATCTCAAGCGAAAGAAATTACTGGAAATATCTATTCTCCTAAAATGAAATGATTATAACAAATAAACATGAAATGAAAATAAAGTTTGAAAATAAATAAAAAAATGAGAGAAAAAAAAGTTTATTCTCATCATAGATCGTAGCACTGAGTGTCCTAGATCGTAGCACTGAGTGTCTTCGCAATCCGACTACAGATACACTACACCACGACGCTTTGTACATGATTTGGTTAAAATACTGTTATTACTTATAACTAGAAAGGCGAGGATTAACGAAGTCGTACGGATATTTTTCCGATTGTTGGCGAAAATAGGAATTACCTTTTTGACAATGCACTGATCCATAACGCTAGCTCCGCCCTGCCAGGTAACTTCACGAGGGCAATACGTGAACACGGATAAACGGTAACGGTTCTTGTTTATGTGATAAATGTTTATAAAATTTACATATCGTTTAACCGAACTTGAGCACAGGCTAGACCGCCATCATGGTGAAATACCTTAGAGTCGTCAGTAGTAGTCTGTTTTAATGTACTTGACGGCGTCCTCAGAAACATCTAAATCTTTATACTCTAAATTCTGCGTATTCTTATGCAAACCAATATCAAGTACATATTATACGAGAATATTGTTTCATCACAATCGGCAACTTGTTTTAGTCGTTGCTGAGCAAAGACAAAAGAAACTTTGCGGACAGCACATGCGGTGTAATTGATAAATTAGGCCTACCTGTTTGTCACAGAATAAGCTTACGAGGCAGGTGAAATAATTGCACTGACAGTAAAAATAGCCTCTGTGACCTTGACCTAGCCCTAGAATGCTGAAATGAGAACTTGTCAAAGATAATGTCAAACTAAACATTTTTGCAAAGTTGAATGAAAATTGGTCCATAAATGAAGGCGCAAGAGCGATGACAGGGTTTTTCTAAAAATAGCCACTGTGACCTTGACCTTAGAATGCTGAAAAGGGAACTTGTTCAAGATATTGTCATACTAAACATTAGTGTGAAATTAAATCAAAATCGGTCCATAAATGAAGTCGTCAGATCGATGACAAAGTTTTTTCTAAAAACAGCAACTGTGACCTTGACCGTAGAATGCAGAAACGCGAACTTTTTCAAGATATTGTCATACTAAATATTTGTGTGAAGTTAAATCAAAATCTGTCCATAAATGAAGTTGCCAGAAGGATGACAAAGTTTTCCCAAAAAATAGCAACTGTGACCTTGACCTTAAAACGCTGAAACGCAAACTTGTTCAAGATATTGTCATACTAAACATTAGTGTGAAGTTAAATCAAAATCGGTCAATAAATGAAGTTGCCAGAGGGACGACAAAGTTTTTCTAAAAACAGCAACTGTGACCATGACCGTAGAATGCGGAAAAGCAAACTTGTTCAAGATATTGTCATACTAAACATTTGTGCAAAGTTAAATCAAAGTCGGTACATAAATGAAGGCGCTAGAGCGATGACAAAGTTTTTTTCTAAAAATAGTTACTGTGACCATGACCTTGACCCCACAACGTTGAAACGCGGACTTGTCTAAGATATTGTCATACTAATGAAATTAAATTCGGTCCACAAATGAAGGCGCTAGAGCGATGACAAAGTTTTTCTAAAAATAGCCACTGTGACATTGACCTTGACCCCAGAATGCTGAAACGCGTTCTTGTCAAAGACATTGTCATACTTATCACTTGTGTCAAGTACAATCAAAATCGGTCCATAAATGAAGGCACCAGAGCGATGACTTGACATTGACCTTAGAGCGCTGAAATGCGAACTTATTCAAGATATTGTCATACTAAACATTTGTGTGAGATTAAATCGAATTTGGTCCACAAATCAAGGCGCTTCAGCGATGACAAAGTTTTTTTCTAAAAACAGCCATTGTGACCTTGACCTTGCCCAAATATGCTGAAAAGCGAACTTGTCCAAGATATTGCCATACTAATCACTTGTGTGAAGTTAAATCGAAATCGGTCCACAAATGAAGACGCTAGAGTGATGACAAAGTTTTTGCTAAAAATAGCCACTCTGATCTTGATCTTGACCCCATCATGATGAAACGTGAACCCATCATGCTGAAACGTGAACTCGTTCGAGGTAATGTCATACCCAATACTCGTGTGAAGTTACATCAAAATCGGTTAATAAATGAGGTAGCTACATGTAGAGTGATGACAGAAGGTTAACATACATACATACATACATACATACATACATACATACATACATACATACATACATACGGGACAGACCCTATAGCCCCTCCATAACTTTGTTGTGCGAGGGGATAATAATCCAACCTAGCCCACAGTAGAAAAGGTCTGAGATGTTTTGGCTGTCCTGGATACCTGCAAGTTTCAAGGAGCTGCGATTAAAAATGAAGGAGCTATAGCCCGGACAACATTTTCCCATTATATGTCGATGGGAAAATATTTTATCATTCAAGGGCAAGTAACTCTGAAAAGAATGATCCAGCCTGGTCCAAATTCGAACTGGTCCGAGATGTTTTGGCTGTCTTGAATACCTGCAAGTTTCAAGGAGTTGCGATCATAAATGAAGAAGCTAGGGCCCGGACAACATTTTCCCCATTATAAGTCCATGGGAAAATATTTTATCGCTCAAGGGCAAGTAACTCTGAAAAGAATGATCCAACCTGGTCCAAATTCAAACTGGTCCGAGATGTTTTGACTGTCCTAGATACCTGCAAGCTACAAGATGTTGCGATCAAAAATGAAGAAGCTAGGGCCTGGACAACATTTTCCCATTATAAGTCTATGGGAAAATATTTTATCGCTCAAGGGCAAGTAACTCTGAAAAGAATGATCCAATCTGACCCAAATTCGAACTGGTCCGAGATGTTTTGGCTGTCCTGGATACCTGCAAGTTACAAGAAGTTGCGATCAAAAATGAAGAAGCTAGGGGCCGGACAACATTTTCTCCATTATAAGTCTATAGGACCTTTTTGTTGCCATGGTAACCACAGTTTTAAACCAATCTGCCCCAAAACTATATGCAATCAATCCCCCACCCCAACAATGCTACACATAAAATTTGAGCAAGATTGGCCAGCTTCTTTAGCAGATATTAATGTTTAAAAGTGTAGACGTACGACGTACGATGCAGGACGGACGACGGATCAAGCCTATACTATAAGCTCATCTTGTGAGCCTTCGGCTCAGGTGAGCTAATAAATATGGATTCAGTGGGAGCAATTCTGCCACTTTCTTTTTGCCTCCATTTTAAATGCCATCAACTCTTAAAGGAAAGAATTTCAACTGATTGGACAAAGAATGGGAACACTTCCAGATCTTATTAGTTAAAAAATCCTGTTTCATTCAGGGTTGGTTGGTTGGTTTTTTGGGGTCTAACGGCTCTTAGAGACAGTAGTTCAGCCCATATCAAGCTGTCTCCCAGAGTGCGAAGGAGAAAGAAGAGATATTATAGGGGAGGGAAAAAATGTCCAAACAACCCCCACCGCACCTACTGCAAGTACAGCAGGCTGTTGCCCTACTATTATCAAAATAAGTAGGATGCCCCGGCACTGAAAGTTACCCAGCACCATCACCCCACCACGAACACCCAATTCATTCAGAGCTTCATTCATGGCTTATCTAAAAGGGTAGAGGTTGCTACCTTGTGAAGCAAATTCTTAACTCAAAAGAGAATTCCCATTCTGAAAGGACTTTGTCCTCTTGAGAAACAGACAGGCAGTCATTAAATAGCATTTGTTTGGATCCTTTATGATACTAAGCAGTCTTTGAATCGATCGCCCAATTAAAATTAAGAAATTACTGTATGTTTTCTCTGGTTTCGTCACCAGATAGTGTCAGGGTCACTGAGGAGGCTTTATTAGCCGAAACTACGTAGTCTGGCCCATGTTCCTGCTTCTGAATGTGTTCTCTGCTCTTGAAGGAACTCTTTAAGATTTTAATTTTCCTTTACAAAGATGGCACCAAACGTGAATGGTGTCCTCATTCACCTTAACTTACATCACATTGTCCCAATGACCAGACATTTTTGAACCACTGTAGGTAGCACGTGTATCGTGGCTGTCCCTGGTCCCCGGTTTGTTACTGTGTACCTTCCTAGAATATCAGCTGGACAAGAGTCTGGTAACTTCGGACAGCGGGTAACTTCGGACAGCGGGTAAATTCGGACATACCATTGCAAACAGTAAAAATCCAGATGAGACGGCTCATCATGAGCCGTCTCATCAGGACTTTCACTGTTTGCCCATTTATTTTTGTTTTAATTCCAAACAACTGACAATGTAGGTAGCACGTGTATCGTGGCTGTCCCTGGTCCCCGGTTTGTTACTGTGTATACCTTCCTAGAATATCAGTTGGACAAGAGTCTGGTAACTTCGGACAGCGGGTAACTTCGGACAGCGGGTAAATTCGGACATACCATTGCAAACAGTGAAAATCCAGATGAGACGGCTCATCATGAGCCGCCTCATCAGGACTTTCACTGTTTGCCCATTTATTTTTGTATTAATTCCAAACAACTGACATATAAAGGAGACAATGTGACTGTCCGAATTTACCTGCTGTCCGAAGTTACATCACTTACATCACATTGACCCCATGACCAGACATTTCTGTACCACAATGTAGGTAGCACGTGTATTGTAGCTGTCTCTGGTCCTCGGTTTGTTATTGTGTACCTTCCCAGAATATCAGTCTCACTAGATTTACAATATTCCGCCACCACATCAAAGTATCTCTTGTCCTTAAACACACCTGCGAGAAAAAAAAGCCCAAAACATACAAAAATAATATTTCTAATATTTTCTACCAGCTGCGAAACGGGAAAACCAACAAAGTGGCATGTGCGCCCAGCAAGGACTCAGATCAGCCTGGGCATCCGCCCAGTCTGATCAGAGTATTTGCTGTGCGCTTAAAGGGTAGCTAAGAGTCTAAGCTACCTCCATGCGGACAGCGTAGACTCGGAGCAGACTGGGCGGATGCCCAGGCTAATCTGAGTCTTCGCTGAACGCACATGCCACTTTCTGGTCTTGTCGTGTCGCGGTTAAAATACAAAAATATATATTGTTAAAATAAATCCTAAGCTTTCTCAGTAATGTAATGGTACAACACTGTCCACTTAAATGCATTTTAAGGTGGTGATTTGTGGTACAAGTAAAAATCTCCATAAAACCATGAAAACATCACAAGTATCTCCGGTCTTTTCAGACTTCTTCTTATTGTTGTTATATACAGTTAAGAATACAAAACTGGGTGACATACTGATAAACAAGAGCTGTCACATAATCATAGCTCGCCTGAATTGGTGCTTGCTAAACACACTGCCGCTATCATCATGGGGTGTTGCTTGCACTGCATAAAACTTCCGGCAAGCATGTCCATATGAGCCGCGACGTGACAAAACCAACAAAGTGGTTGTGCGTCCAGCGCAGACTCAGATCAGCCTGGTCCAGTCTGACCAGATCCCAGTCTGATCAGAGTCTTCGCTGTCCGCATGAAGGTAGCCTAGACCCTCAACTACCCTTTAAGCGCAAAGCGAAGATTCTGATAAGATTCTCCGCAGGCCCAGGTTGATTTGAGTCTGCGCTGGGCGCACAACCACTTTGTTGGTTTTCTAGTGTCGCGGCTCAATTATATTGTCAACTTATTTATAAACAAAATCTATTTCAGAAATGTCTTAAAACAAAATTAAAATAAAAAAAAAAACATAAAATTTCCAAGTCCATGGTCACCTTAAGGTCCACGTACTGAGAGGTAGGGTATCAAAATCCTGGAACATTATCTAACAGCAGTCAAAGTATTAGTATCAACTGACTCCACCATGGCCCTGTGAAATTATGTCTTTTAAAATTTGAAACTTAAACCAAAATCTTTAAGACAAAATTCTAAGTCGACTACCTTGACTTCAAGGTCACCCAGTTGGGTTGGTATAGTATTTTGTAAAAACTCAAACAAGTATCTAACATCAGTTGAAGTGTAAGATAAATCTGTGCCAAGCATTATGAATCAGTATGTAATTATAAAACTTTTGAAAAAAATCTAAATTTCCTAAGACCATGACCTTGACATCTACGTCACTGAGTGGGGTCAGGGCAGTACTATGTAAAACGTTGGATCAATATCAAAATACAGTGCAAGTATCAAAAGAATCTATCTATGAGTTAAGGAGATATGGGTCTTTAAAAACTCTAACCAAAGCATCAAATCCAAAAAACCCAATAGTCCAAGTCCATGACCTTGACATCATAGTCACTGAGTGGGGTGGGTGGTACCTTGTAAAACTTTAGACCAATCTCTAACTACAGTGCAAATATCAAAAGAATCCATCCATGAGTTAAGGAGATATGGGTCTTTAAAAAACTTTAATCAAAACACCCAATCCGAAAAACCCACTATTCTAAGTCCATGGCCTTGACATCAAGGTCACTGAGCGGAGTGGGGGTGGTACCCTATTAAAGTTTCGACCAATATCTAACTACAGTGCAAGTATAAAAAGAATCCATCCAAGGGTTAAGGAGATATGGGTTTTTAAAAACTTTAACCAAAACATCCAGTTCGGACGCTGACGCGGACGCAGACGCCGACGCCAGGGTGACAACAATAGCTCTTCATGAACTTTCGTTCAGGCGAGCTTAAAAGGGTTATTAAAATGCATTCACGACTGAAGGTACTTCAAAGCATTGAAAGTAATGTACTATTAATTATGTCTCCCAACTCTATCATCAAGCTGAACAGAATATTAACTTGATTCCATATATCTGACCATGTATATTGTCCATCCATGCTACATGTATTGATAAATGGATGGATTCATTAATTACAGGATAGGTAGGTATACCTGTATGACACTTACAGTATAAAAATACGACTCTGACCATACTGGTGTGTAAGTGAAATATCCAACCTTGAAACAATAAGACTCCTGCGTTTTCTATATAATACAGGCTAAAACTAATACAATTTCATCTGTTTCTAAAAAGTGGATTTACTGATTCTGGTCTACACACTGGATATAAACAGCGTGAAAATGCTCAACAGATATACAAACAGCAACAGCAACAATAACACGCCTGGAAAACGCACAATTCTGTTCAAACCTAGAAATTAAAGATTCAAAATTCTGACAATGAGTCGCCAAAATATATCAATGTAATGCTATTCAACTTATGCGCGCGTGTAAAGTATACTAGCGCAACGTTTCAGCTTTGTAAACGATAAACTGGAGAGGAGGTATCACAATTCTCCTGAAAGTGGCCAAATCACAAAACTCCTGAAAGTGGCCAAATCACAAAAACTCCTGAAAGTGGCCAAATCACAAAAACTCCTGAAAGTGGCCAAATCACAAAAACTCCTGAAAGTAACCAAATCACAAAACTCCCGAAAGTGGCCAAACCGATATATCGGTTTGGCCACTTTCAGGAGTTTTGTGATAACTGTACCAATCTTTTTCTTCAAAGCAAAATTTTCCACAAATATGCTTTATATACATGGGAAACGAAAAGAGTTTTAATTTTGTTTAACAAGTTATAGAAGCCCTAGGTTAAGTCAAATAAAAAAAAAACATTTGTGTTTAGGATAACCTGACCCTACCTAAATTTTCTAGTGAAACCTAGATTTTTTTCAGGCTTTCCAGAAAATATATAATGTTATGTATTTTGAAAGGTATTCCTATAAAAACAAGCAAATTCGACGAATTTATGTCCCCCGCCTTGGAAACTAGGTCTCCACTGTATATACACTTAAGTGTTTGAGTTGGAAAAGCGGCTAAGTTAAAAATGTGAAAAAAGTAATAAAAAAAATAATGTGAGGATTATATCCAAACCACATGCATATCTTCAGACCATGATCAAAACACCTGTGAAGTTTCAAAGGAATTGGCATAAAACTGTAGGAGGAGTTGCACACACAAGGTACCAACTATCTATTCACTTTGATAGTAAAAATGTATGAAAAATGGCTAAGTTCAATTTGCGAAAAAAGTAATACAAAATAATCTCAGGATTATATCCAAACCACGTGCGTATCTTCAGACAATGATCAAAACACCTGTGAAGTTTCAAAGGAATCGGCATAAAACTGTATGAGGAGTTGCGCACACAAGGTACCCACTGTCTAGTCACTATGATAGTAAAAACGCCTAAAAAATTACTAAGTTCAACTTGTGGAAAAAGTGACAAAAAAAATCTCAGGATTATATCCAAACCACATGCGTATCTTCAGACCATGACCAAAACACCTGTGAAGTTTCAAAGGCATCGGCATAAAACTGTATGAGGAGTTGCGCACACAAGGTACCTACTATCTAGTCACTTTGATAGTAAAAACGCCTAAAAAATTACTAAGTTCAACTTGTGGGAAAAGTGACAAAAAATAATCTCAGGATTATATCCAAACCACATGCGTATCTTCAGACCATGACCAAAACACCTGTGAAGTTTCAAAGGCATCGGCATAAAACTGTTGGAAGAATTGCGCACACAAGGTACCCACTATCTAGTCACTTTGATAGTAAAAATGCCTAAAAAATTACTAAGTTCAACTTGTGGAAAAAGTGACAAAAAATAATCTCAGGATTATATCCAAACCGTATGCGTATCTTCAGACCATGACCAAAACATCTGTAAAGTTTCGAAAGAATCTGCATAAAACTGTAGGAGGAGTTGCGCACACAAGGTACCTACTACATTAGGGGGACGGAAGGACGGAAACAAGGACGGAAGGACGGACGGACGGACGGACGGAAGGACGGAATGCCGAAAACTATGTCCCTCCGCTTTTCTTCGAAAAGGCGGGGGACAAAAAAACATAAAAAAGAAAATAGCTGTGCCAACCCTACCTAAGATTTTCAGACCCGTTACCCTAACACATTTTTTTTTCGGCCTTAGAATGGAATTGCGCGTTCATCAGGCATAAACAGGTGATTTTGGATTTACCTGTATCGAGTATTTCATATTCTCTGTCATATACTGTCCTCTTTTGATTCGCTTTTTCCAGTCGTTTGTAAGGAAACTCATGTTGTGGATATTTATAGAGAGCCTTCATATAAGAGTGGGTGGGTGTGCTGTCGAGGTAATAGTAAAGTTCCTTCACATCCTCCCCGTGGTTACCCTTAAAAACCATTGTGTAAAATGCACATAACTGAGCCGCGACACGAGAAAACCAACAATGTGGTTGAGCGCCCAGGGTAGACTCAGATCAGCTTGGACATCCGGCCAGTTTGATCAGATTCTTCGTTAAGTGCCCAAAGCGTATCTAAGGATCTCAGCTACCTCCATGCGGACAGCGAAGACTCTGATCAGACTGGGCGGATGCCCAGGCTGATCTGAGACTGCGCTGGGCGCACAACCACTTTGTTGGTTTTCTCATGTCGCGGCTCATATATAAACGTTAGCGCTTTGAAGAGATTCTCGATATGAGAAACGATAAAAAACACGTGACGTATTAAGGAGGAATTAGGAATTGGCTGAATATATTTAGATTTTGTGCAACAACAAGCCCTTTAGGAGATAAGCAGTGCAGCTTAAATGTACGTATAGGTAAAACATATAATATATTAAAGTTGAAAGTGTATCCATTCGTATTAAGTATACATAAAAGAAGTCAGTCGACACAAAGCTTACGACGACGACGATACCAGCAAAGTTATACCCATGTCTCGCTTCTGCTAGTCGCCGGCGAGATGAAAACTAAACAAAAAGAATCGTATTTAAAATTCTCAAAGGGAAAATAGTATACTTAAATTAATGCACACTATCTTCTACATGTATTATATTTCGGCCCGAGACCTTTCTCAGTTATATAAACTACACATGAAAAATTTGTTTAACCGAAAAAGACTTTAGGAATACATATTTTGTAGAGGGCGACTAATTTTACAACTGTTGCAAAAAACCTCAGGTGTACTTGTAAAACATTACCTGCGAGTTTGTGAGTCCAAACAATCTTTCTTTCAGAATGGGATCCTTTCCATTCCAGAGCGCCAGGGCCAGACAGAGTCTACACTGCTGATCGGCTATACCCAGGAGCCCGTCCTCTCCCCAGCGGTAGGCCCGGTACACCGCCTCATCATGGGTAAAATCATCCCAGCTAAAAAGACAAAAGCAACATTATTCTTGAACCACCCTTAAAACCCTGCCTTCGGGGATATGAAGCCTACTTATGTACTGGCAAGCAGTCATAAATCTGGCTAGACCATATGAATTTCGCATTTTAGTCAGGGAAAAAACGCAGTCTGTCGACAAAAAGTTTATAAGGACCACAGGTTGCTAATAGTATTGCTTATAGTCTAATCGTGTAGTGTTGTGGGCAGGGCGTTTGGGGGTGGGGGTGGGAGGGGGGTACTGGTAGCTTTGTTAGCTCTGTGAGTTAAGAGGGTTTGAATCTCGGCTCTGTGTGTGGGTTAAGTTGGTTTGAATCCGTAAGCCTTTCCATGGGCTTGATATGGCTGAAATACTGTTGCAAAAGCTGTAAAACAACAAACAATCGATGTCATAAATTTCATTTCTTCAATTAGGAAGCCAAAGAAAATGTCTGACAAAAAAGTTCTTACCAATTACCGTCCTCTGAGCAATCCTCTCTTACAGTGCCCCACTGTCGCTCTGATAGGTAGGGACCCCACTTCTTCCAATCTTCACTGCTCTTCAAGCGTTTCTCTTCCATTCTATTCTATACGGGTACCTGTTGATCAGAATCTTCTCTGCTTGTTATAACATGTACAAGTTCCCAATAGGCACACAACATTGAATGACACATTTCCCCCATTAAACGCATAGAAGGAGCGTCGTGATAATTCACGTCGCTAACGTCGGGCCGTGCCAATTTCGCAACTTGAGGACGTCGAATGTAAACATTTGCTTCTGTTGACGTCCGCTTCAAAAACATTTTTTTTAGAAAATGCTGTAATATACTTGCATTTTCATTCTGTATAATGTTAGAATCGAAATAATTTTTCCTTACCTGTCAATTATCGCTGATTAATAAATGTGTTGGCGGGCAGATACGAATATTAATTCACTTCGGCTTCGCCGTCTTGAATCTGCCCTCCAACAACATGTGTTAATCAGCGACAATTCACGGGTAAGGAAAACATTTTTCTTAATTCTAAATTAAACGTTTGTGCCAAGTGGCGGTTGTTAAAATCGTCAGAAGGTTAGCTTTTTAACACTGTCACTACGTAACGTATTTTCTGCATTATCGTGCAACTATATCCCAATTAATCCTGGGCCCGAGGTTATAAAACTTTTTTCATGCTCAACTCAGCTGATCATGAAGTTTTACCTGCTAATAAATAGCAAATTACTGATAAGAACAGGTGTTTTCTTGCTCAGTTTAGCTGAGTGTGAAATTTTCTCGCTTATGAATATGAAAATGCCAACTAATGTTGGCATTTTCATATTTATCAGCAGAGGAAATTTCATGCTCAGCTGAGTTGAGAGTAAAAAATGTTTTATAACCTCGGGGCCTTTTTTTGGCAAGACGGACGAGTATCATCAACCTACAATTTCAAATGACCTCTCTGGGCCCACTCCGAGTATGCCGGTCAGCCAAATAAAACAGAGAATTAATTTATTTGTTTGAGAAAATCTGAAGTTTCTGTTGAAAGAATTTCAGTTTGTAATGTCATTGAAAAAACTGTTTGAGCATGGCATTCATCGTTTGCCATGCCCCGAAACCAATGCCGTCATATATCTGTTGCCACAGCAACTAAGAACTCATATGGATGTCTTAGTGACGCCATCGAGACATTATTCTGTAAAGGTACTAATCACAACAGTTGGAAATGTCCTAGTTGCTATGGTAATAGATCTATGACGTCATCTTACTTAAAATTCGAGAGGAACATGGCATACAAGGTATGACATGCTCCTCTCGTATAAGTGAGACGCTACCTGAAATTCCTTAGAATGGGAAAGAGTGATTTTCTCTAACCCATAATCCATTCTCGAATAATTTAATTCTCCGTTATAGGGTAATTTTGGTTTATTCTGAACTAGAATTTTGACCAGTCCTGTTTGAAGTGATACCTGCCCTTACCTTTTGTTCCCTTTAGTTTTTGACAAGATTTGTTCTGTTTCCTTTCAAATGTCCTATACCTTGTTTATAACAGGCTGTGTTTCCAATGAGTTTTTTATTGCAACAAAATGTTTACTTTCTGAATAAATGATAATTTTGAAAGCGATCCAGTTTTCTTTAAAGTACTTTCTTGGAGCTAACCAAAATAACTGAAGCTATAGGAGATAACGGGAATCCCCGGAGTGACGTCATCGGATGATCACGTGGGTAGATATAGCGACGGGCAGTAGACCAATATGGTAATCCGCTAAAAATTAACCTCTGAAGTGCGTAAAATGTATTTTGGAAGACTGTGAATAAACAGCAACCGATGAAACCATTGCGAATATTGTCACAATCGCTTGTCACGCGAAAAGAAAGAGTTATTTAATCGCTTCAATTTATTTAATTACTCGGTCTGGCCATACATTCAGACTCACTCCGGATCCGGACTGTTTCCCTCAATAACTTCGACTGAAAAAGAAATAACTAAATAAAATAGAAATAAATCGGCAGTACTAAATAATATTTTCGACGATCAAGGAGATTTGTATATATAACAGGGGTAATACGAAATGAAATACACAATTAAATATAGAAACTGAGATCTAATGAGAACTAATGCAAAATTAACAAAAAATATGATCTGATCTAGGGACAAGAACATTTAATAAATAAATGAGTAAATAAACTGAAATTCATGATTGCGATTCAAAAGGAAATGTTATAAAACGGTAAAGGATAATATCAAACAGAGAACCTTCTATGTTTTGAAATGGCTATCAGTAATTACCAGATCACTTAGTCCGAGTTCATGACCTCTCTCTCTCTCTGTCTCTGTCTCTCTCTAATTGTTTGCCCGTGCTATTTTATGAAGAGACAAACATTATAAATATCATAATATCATTGATTGTAATAATCGAGTTTTAGCTGATGTGTAAATTAACCGCATCGCCAAAACAGTTTATTAGATATGAAATTGTCACTACAGGACACCGGCGGCGTTCTTTGAAATGATAATTAAAGACATCCCTTATCAAACACCCGCTGAATACCGGGTACATGCACTAACAAACAATGCACAATCGGTTTAAGTTCAGAAAATGTACACCAGATACCGACAAATAAGTTTCATTAGAGTATGCATGATAAAACGTACATCTTAAAGCACTTCATGTGGAACCAACTTAAATGCTGAGAGACAATAAAACAAAATTTCACACTCAAATACCTACACTTCTCAGCGTAATTATTATATATATAAAATATGCATCATAATGCGCAAAATACAAGGCATGATTAATTTCATATTTTAACATCGACCCCTGAACGTTCAATATAGCTTGACTGTCGACTTCTTGCCAACCAGCGTGGGGAATCCCCTTGCAATCCTCTTATCGATGATGTCATCGCGTTATCTCCTATAATACTCATAAAAGACTTGAAACCATCCCAGTAAGTTTTCTTGATAATTGGACTGATCTGAATTTCTATAGACCCATTTTTGTAACTTATTGTAACTAACTGTAATCTCGGCATCAATTAAAGCAATTTCTGCTTCTGTAGGTGCTTCTTGATAAGCTTGTTTATATCCGGTTTCATAGTCCTTCCGGTAGCATGCGGCGATACATTTTAGTGGGTGTTGTCTCCAATGTGTACTCAGACGACTTTTAAAAGAGTTGAGGGAGGGTGCCCTTACTACAGTCTCTGGTAATAAATTCCAGGTATCTACTAGTCTGTTGCTGAAACTTTGACGTCTGGTGATAATCGTGCTCTTGGTTTGAAAAGCTTCATTGAGTGACCTCTTGTAGTTGAATGATTCATCAATGTAAATAGTAATTTATCCGTTTCTATTTGTTCCAATTGATATATTGTACACTTGAAACCATGTCTGCTCTTTCACGCCCGTATTCAAGAATTGGCAATCCTAATTCTTTTAATCTATTTTCATACGTTAGATGGCTTATACTTTTGACTAAATGGATTGCCTTACGCTGTACATTTTAAATTGTGATTTTGAACTTCTTTAAATATTGGTTTCCATATTTGTGAGGCATTTTCCAAATGAGGTTGAACCAGTGCCTTTCATAAATCTAAGAAAACATTTCAGTATATAAATATGTAAAGGTCCTGAAGATGATTTCAATATTTCGGTTTGCAATATTCACTTTGATAAGATGTGTTCTCTGAATTTTAGATTTTTGTCAACTATAACTTCTAGGTCTTTTTCATGATCCACCTTTTAAATATCTTTCTCAATTCATGGTGTAAGTACAGATCGATTTGCGTTTTTCGGATTTGCAATTGGACTCTCCCCTGAGGGATTCCACGAGTTATATTTTGCCATTCGGATCTGGAGTCATTTATCATTAACCGCCGTGTCCTATTTGATAGAAATTCTTTTACCCAGATGAATCTTTTTCCAACTATGTCGTAGGTATACAGTTTTTAGGTCTTTTGTGGGGAACCTTATCAAAAGCTTTACAAAAGTCTAAATAAATCACGTCCACATCCTCCTCATTATCTAATAACTCTATTATTTCTGCCATGGTTTCTAACAGATGAGTTTTACATGACCTTCCTGCTACAAAGCCGTGCTGTGCTGATGAAAATAAATCATTGGTCAACTCAGGTCATGTGATCTACAATTTTATCTCGTATAATCTAATGTGTCGGTAATTTTCTGCTGTTTCTTTTGTTACCTTTCTTAAATAGTGGGGTTACATTCGGTTCTTTCCAGACTTCTGGCAGTTTTCCTTCCTCTACTGATTCATGAAAATAATCCTTAGTGGTTTTTTTATTGCTTAATGGGTCTTCAAATTTGGGATGAAAATTGCCTGGTTCTTGTGATTCAGACGGTTTTAACTGACTTATTAACTTATCTATCGGCGTTGATACAACGTTTTACGTAGACTCAACGCTGATCCAATGTTGATTCAACGTCCTATGTCGCTAGAGAAAAGTACCATTGTTATTGTCATACATACAGTCCTTAATTTGAGCACATATTGAGCACTAGTTGAAGTATGTTTGTTCTCTTTATTTGTGCAATGTGTATATATGTACTGTCTAATTCACCGCTGAAGCAATGAGGAAATGTTAACATTGTCATGGCTTTAAAAATAGTTTGTAACCCTTAACTCAATAACTGGCTACTTCTGTAGATAATTTATTTGTAAAAAAAAGGTATTTATACATAAGTTCCTGTTCCTGACTCTCAGACTCCTGTCTTGCATTTCGTTTCGGCAAGAGGGAGTCAGGGAAACATGGACAGACGTTGTTGTATACTGACTGATGTCAATGACTGGTCTTACTCTGACGAGTAGGGCCAGGATTTACATCAGTCTTGAAGAAACCTTAAAGCTCTAAGAAATACTAGTACAAATGCTATGACTTTTTAGAATAGCTCTGTTCATTACTAGGTGTAGTGTCTCTTTAAGCATTCCGTCGGTATTGTCCATACGGATTTGCGGTTTTGTCATTTCCCTGACTAAACTGAATTTATTAGGCGCAAGGCGTTGGGTAGGCGCTGGGTCGGCGTTGATTCGACGACATAACGTTGAATCAACGTCGAATTGACGTCGATTCAACGTTGTGTATCTGCCGGGAATGTCTGCTAAGAATGTTAATTATTTTCGAAAAGTGAGGACGCGGACTCAGCGGGCTTGTCCGTGCAGTGTAGTCTGTACCTTCGTAAGTCATCTGTTCGCCTAATTTGAGTACAGTAATTGTGTGGTCCATAGATAATGGGTTAGAATTAAGTCCGTACTGCAGCCTTAGTAAACCACGAGTTACCTCGCTTATACTGCAAACAGAAACTATGCTGTACATTCTATTCATGCTATTCCCACCCCCACATAAGTTTCATATTTATTTCAAATTTTATTCTTGCTAAGAAACTGTCAAATATTTCTGCAATGCTATCCTAGTTTTACATGTAAATGTATATGCCACCATGTCTCAATGTATTATACTTGTTCATATCCTCATATGTCTGTATAGACCTGAGTGATAATAAAGTTCTGTTCTGTTCTGTTCTATATTTTCTTCTGTAATGATGATGTCACTAAGGTCATTCTCATAGTGGCGTTGCTCAAATTCTGGCAATGGTCCGCCCCTCTCATCCTCAAATACACTGGCAAAGACATTGTTTAAAATATCTGTTGTTTCTTGATCGTTTATCGATAGTTCTCCTTCACTGTTACTTAGTTGAGATACTGTTGACTTTGTCTTTGTTTTGGATCGGACATAGCTCCAGAAGAGTTTGTTCTCTTTCTTTATTCTTGCAGTTAGATTTTTTTTCATACATGTTTCGGCGAAATATGTTTCTGGACATTCTTGTTAACAAAGCCACATGAAGTAATGGGTTTGTTTCTGTATTAAAGGTATTAAAAACTGGGTTCGAAACTAGTAAACAATGCATATTTGGCAAGACGATACGGACGTATTTACAGACCAATTGTGAAAAAACTGTCAGGACAAAGGTGTGTAAGGGCCGAGACATTTATTATCGGGGAAGGGGGAGAGGTTACATTTTCATATGGTTCAGACCCCCCCCCCCCCCCCCCCCACCAGTCTCACCAGAATTATTTTTCCAAACCCCCAGATAGGTGACAAATTTATTTCCATATATGTCTTTACGTTTTAAGAAAAGAGTCAGAAATTTTAGGAGTAATAGGGGGTCTTAGGGGTGAAGCCCCCAAAAGCTGAAACATTTTTAAAAAGGAAGACAGATGGAAGAATTCTGACCCCCCCCCCCCCCCCCAATATGCCTTAGTAAAATTCATGACCCCCTGCTCCGAGGCTTATTGATTTCCGCCCCCCCCCACCCCAGTACATCATCAAACAAAATTCCGACCCCACCTAAAGGTACCCAGCCCCCACCTGATAATAAATGACTCGTCCCTAAAAAGATCATATGTAGTAAAATATGTCGATTCCTCATTCTATAAGGAATCTCTGCTGATAAATGCCAAAGAGAAATAGAATTGTTTGCTTTGTTTATTTTGATTTATGACTCCTTAGCCTATCTAGCCTATTCCAGTGGATAAATAAGTTGCTTTCAGGAATTTTATTTCCAAGGTACCCAGCGGCCTAGGTCCTACAATGCGTTGGACGGTCCATCACGGTTTGCTGTCTACTGGGTCTCTATTCTTTTGTTGAGCTACTTTAGCAGTTCATTTTAACATTGGCTGACTATATGGCTGCGTATCAGGGTGCCTATAAAAATACTGAAATGCTCCTAGGCTACTAACGTAAAGTACAACAGAAATAATCGTACTCAGGCTAAATCGGCTCAGACGCCTGGGCACACACCTTTATATGGGTCATTTTCAACAAGTCGCCCATGGGCAACGATCGCTCACCTGCCAGTATATGCTCAGGTCAAGTGGCCAAAATGCAAGCTTTCGGCTCAGGCAGGCTAATAAACAGGCTGCAATTCTATAGGATTGGATAGTGAGTGTGTAAACTGTTCCATCATGGCCACTTCTATAAAATCACTAAATGACCTTGACCTCTAGTATTTATAGAAGTTGAAGTTGACTGCATTTCCATATCACAGAGCTCAATAGCAACAGAAAAATGCACTTTCTCATCCTTTCCCATTCAAAAGCCTAAGGGACCAAATTTGATCTTGCCATAAAATAGGTCAAGGTCAACCTAAGGTCATCATTTATATAAACTTTGTAGTACTATAGTCCATGATGCCACATACCAAGTTTCAAGGCGATCGGCCCAGTGGTTCTTGAGAAGAAGAATTTTTAAGGTTTTTACCATAAATGGGCATGGTGGCCATCTTGGTCATGTGATCTGGGTCAAATATATAAACTTTTGTTTCTTTATACTGTTACTGCGGCTATGGATTCGTTCCGCTGAGGTGCGGGGGCAATGTCGATATGAGAATTGAAATACTACTACTACTGTTAAGGCTCTAAATGAAATTTTGCTTCAATCAGCCCAGTGATTTCTGAGGAGAAGTCCTTTGTAAATGTTGACGACGGATGACGACGACAATGACCTTGACCTCTAGTATTCGTAGGGGTTAACGATGACTGAATTTTCATATCACAGAGGACAATAGCAACAGAAAAATGCACTTTTTCTGCTTTTCCAATTCAAAAGCTCAAGGGACCTAATTTGACCTTGCCATAAACAGGTCAAGGTCAACCTAAGGTCATCATTTATGTAAGCTTTGTAGTACTGGAGTCAAAGATGCTACATACCAAGTTTCAAGGCAATCGGGCCAGTGGTTCTGGAGTAGAAGAATTTTTAAGGTTTTTACCATATATGAGCATGGCGGCCATCTTGGTCATGTGACCTAGGCCAAATATATAAACTATCGTTCCCAAATCCTGTTAAGTCTTTATATGAAATTTGGATTCAATCAGCCCAATGGTTTCTGAGGAGAAGATGTTTGAAAATGATGACACCCAATGGCCAAATGACCTTTGATCAAGGTCACTAAATGACCTTGACCTCTCATATCCATAGGTGTGTAAATTGACTACATTTCCATATCACAGAGCACAAAAGCAACAGAAAAATGCCCTTTTTCAGATTTTCCCATTCAAGAGCCTAAGGGACCATATTTGACCTTGCCATAAAATAGGTCAAGGTCAACCCAAGGTCATCATTTATATAATTTTTGTAGGACAAGAGTCGAAGATGCTACATACCAAGTTTCAAGGCAATCGGCCCAATGGTTCTGGAGAAAAAGATTTTTAAAGGTTTTTACCATATATGGGCATGGCGGCCATCTTGGTCATGTGACCTGGGCCAAATATATAAAATTTCTTTCCAGCTTTGCCTGAAGGCTGCATATGAAATTTTGCCTGAAGGCTGCATATGAAATTTAATTAAAATTGGCCCAGTTATTTCAGAGGAGAAGTCCTCTAAAAATGTTGACACACAACGGACAAATGACCTTTGGCCAAGGTCACTTAACGACCTTAACCTCTTATATCCATTTATGTTGAAATTGACTACATTTCCGTATCACAGAGCACAAAAGCAACAGAAAAATGCACTTTTTCAGATTTTCCCATTCAAAAGCCTAAGGGACCAAATTTGACCTTGCTATAAAATAGGTCAAGGTCAACCCAAGGTCATGATCTATATAAATTTTGTAGTACTAGAGTCCTTGATGCTACATACCAAGTTTCAAGGCAATCGGCCCAGTGGTTCTGGAGAAGAAGATTTTTAAAGGTTTTTACCATATATGGGCATGGCGGCCATCTTTGTCATGTACCTGGGTCAAATATATAAACTTTCGTTCCCCCATCCTGTTAAGGCTCAATATGAAATTTGGCTTCAATCGGCCCAGTGGTTTCTGAGGAGAAGATGTTTAAAAGTGTGGACGACGCCGACGACGACGGGCGACGGACCATGGCTATACTATAAGCTCACCTTGACAGGTGAGCTAAAAACTGATCAGATTCCAGTTATCGCTATTCAGGAACTTCATTAGGGATCTTACAGTATTTTAAGGTTTTCACCATACAACAGTCAAGATTTGAACATGAATGATCTTAAAAACAATAGTACTGTATCACGGCTGGTAATGTCGTAAGGGGCGATCAAAAGTTATGCATATTAAATCCTTACGAGAGTTTCCGGACATGAGCAACGGGAGCGAACAACGAACAACAAACATGTCACGTAGGCGAATTTATCATTTATTATGATGCTCTCAGGTAAATATTCTAAAATCGGACAATGCTATTCCCAACAATTAGCATTTTTGCGCAATCGAAAGAGGTCACAGAGGTTTATAACAAAAAAGCGTGTCTAAAAATCCAGTTCTCCTGGATGAGGGGGGTTGTTGATTTATCTGTTTTGACCTTGAAAACGCGTGTTTTATGCGTAAATTTATATGTTTAGTGAGACAAAAATACTACCTACGGGTATTTTTATGTCTTAATAGAAAGTCATTAAAATTCGGTTTATAAAGGTTGATATTTTAAAAAATAGGAAAAAATTATGATTTACGAGATCGACTCTCCCTTAAGGGTCGGTTACCCCTTACGGGTCAATTTGGTTATGTTCTGATTATCCAATAACCAACGGAATACTCTTAAAGTCTCTGTTGATGGGTCTTGGTAAAACGTTCGAGCATCATTCAAACTCCAAAGACATTTGAAATCATCCCATTTTACAAGCATTCATGCACTACCTAGTCACTTGTAACCATGGCCCTCCCAGTCCCAGTGAGTAACAGTGTTTTTGATCCCTGCTAAAAGCCCAGCACTGGGGACATTCAGTTGTTATATGACGCCCCCCCCCCCCCCCATTATGTTATATTGTCATTGCACTGCCATGTTTACCTATATATATATATATGAAACATATGGTAGTTCCTCTGCACTGCTCTATCCCCCGCCCTGCTCCAGGGCAGGTTACAAATGCCTAGTGCATTAGCTCGAAATAACATAATTTGGGACTATTTAAAACAGAGACAGTATTGTTGCTCGCAACCGGTTCAAAACTGGTACGAGAATCACCCTGTGGCTGTTGAGGTGATATACATCGATAGCTGTATTTCCATGGCTTGGAAATTAGAATCACAGTAAAAAGCCAACCACTATTTTTGGAATTTGTGATGGCGAAACTTTTTGATTATTGTTTAACGTCCCGGTAAACAATTTTTCAGTTATGTTGGAACGGAGCCACCTCTTCCTGGGTATTACCAGTACTTTTGGGGAGAAAATGTCTCTTGTTCAAGGAAACAACACACTCGGGAGAGGATCGAACCCCTGACCTCCCGGTCCTGAGCAAAACGGATTTTTTTCTCATTGAAATGTCTTATTTGCAAGTGTTTGACCTGATTTGTAACATGGGCAACACCCACAAAAACTAAATGTCTCATTTCAGATGGTTAATTATAAAAAAATATCCTTATTTTTGCCCCAATGGTATTGCAATAATTCGTCTCGTAATGGGCAATCGTCTCGATAGGGGCATCCGATGTCGTAAGGGGTAATAGTTACCAAAAGCTCGTCGCGGTAACAATGTGGCACCAAAAAGTTAACGCTGGTTGATTTTGCTTGAAAGATAGGGGAAGGAATACAATAACTTACAACCATAAAGCAGTTTAGACCATTTGTTGTAAAGAATACCTGTGAAAACAACCACGAAAACTGATAACACGGCTACACCATATATGGGAGAACCTAGATTACACGTCAGCTATTGACTGTCAGACGTCTGATTCTTTCGTTTCTTGTGCAGAAATGATTATTGTTGGGAATCACATTCACCGATAAGAATCACTGTACTCTGAAAATTCATTCGTTGGGGGCTGTACCAATCCATGAGGGCAAGTTTGTCTTGACACATTGTTGACCTGTGCATAGTTTAAGGCAGTAGGTTATCTTTATTTTACATTTTGACATTATTTTCCAAGTGGATATTGTAAAACACCTATTCTTTATTGTCCTTGTTAAATGACAACGCTCAAATGGCAAAATCACCTGAATTGCGTCCCATTTTACTGTGTATGTTGTTACGTTGCGTGTAGAAAGTGTGTTTACACAATCGATTCCTCCATCTCAATGTCTAATTTGTTGCATTTTACGATTGCAAGCATTGGCTAATGCAACAAAGATAAAATGAACAAAGTATGGTATATTTCTGTTCAGGGACAGAGAATTTATTTGCAATTTTATCTCTGTACGCCGACTTTCGAATGTCGGGGGCACTGTCCCAACTGCTGAGTGCCGTAATACTGGATGTGTATGCAGTCGTCGGGGTACAGCTGGATGCAGTAGTTGGGTGCAAAACATATTTTTTTGCCAAATTTACTTAGAAAGGGTCCGTTTTCTGTGCGTTTAAAGTCCCTGCTGCAGCTTATGTAGACAGGATGTTCCTGTCGGTGTTTCTTTAGACATTTCCTGGTCATGGAGTGGAACGAGGTACCGAAGTGGAAACGGAATGCGGGTTAGCCAGCTGATCTACTATAGCTTTTGTCACAAATGGACCTGTGCAAGCTAAGGTGTGATTTTGCATGTAATGGTCCCCAAAATAAACATAAATGGCTTCAGAACTTACGATTGCAAGCATTGGCTAATGCAACACAGATAAAATGAACAAAGTATGGCATATTTCTGTTCAGCGACAGAGAATTTATTTGCAATTTTATCTCTGTACGCCGACTTTCGACTGTCGGGGGGCACTGTCCCAATTGTTGAGTGCCGTAATATTGGATGTGTATGCAGTCGTCGGGGCACAGCTGGATGCAGTAGTTGGGTGCAAAACATATGTTTTTGCCAACTTTACTTAGAAAGGGTCCGTTTTCTGCGTGTTTAAAGTCCCTGCTGCAGCTTATGTAGACGGGATGTTCCCGTCGGTGTTTCGTTAGACATTTCCTGGTCATGGAGTGGAACGAGGTACCGAAGTGGAAACGGAATGCGGGTTAGGCAGCTGATCTACTACAGCTTTTGTCACAAATGGACCTGTGCAAGCTAAGGTGTGATTTTTCATGTAATGGTCCCCAAAATAAACATAAATGGCTTCAGAACTCACAAAACTAAGATTTTACAAAAGGACACAGTGGGTTTCAAAACATAGATAACATTCAGGTGCCCTGATGATTTTTGAATAATTTCATTAACATACAAACAGTGAAAAATGGCCAAAAAGTGCTATAATTTGCGGCCAACCATATTTGTACTGCTTTTCAAATGTATTTTTCTGTTTTAGGATGACTAAAATCCCTCATTAGAGGTGGCAGTGTGATACAGTAATGTTTTACAGTGGCAGTAATGCAGATAACAGATATTGTGTACATATCCTTCACTACCTAGCCATTTAACAAACATTAAGGCCATGTAATTTTTTACAGTAAGTTGGTAATGCACTGAAAAACAACCTTTGAATTGTTATTCTTTGATATTTTTTGTACTTATTTTACACGTTCATATCCCTTTTTCAGACTACGGGACAATAACCTTGGCTAAAGATGGAAATCTTTTCCAGCTACGAGCTTATAGTTACATACCCAAATTTCTGAAACAAAGGCTGTCCCGTACGTAAGGCAGACAGTAATCAGAGGCAGGCACTTTGCAGAGAAATTATAGATTAATATTAAAGATACACTGCCATACATGGTCAATAATTGGGCAAGGATTGAAAACTGTCTATGTGCTACGCGCTAGGAAATACTAAAGGCAGTTGAAACGTCCCATACGTAAGATTTATTTTGTCCCGTACGTACAGACCATTCACAAGCATTATATGACTTCAACGGCAAAACTAAATGGTGGTTTATTTTTTGAACAAGCAGCATTGTATATGCTGCTTACATGCTAAAGAGGCTTTTTTCTAGTGATCAACTTTTAAGATTAAGAAAGGATCATTCTGAGGCAAAGTATCAAAATTAAGCTGAAATATCAATATTTCATTTAAATAATTTAACATCAAGAAGTTAACATGGCATTTAGATTCTGTGAATTATACAGGTGTAGAGAAAAAATAAAAGCTTCTACATCATTGTTGCTGGGACTGATGAGAAAATATCATGGACAAAACATTTCTGTCCCATACATAAGATTTTTGTTTCCGACTCAAAAAGTTACTTCATGTTTCAGTCAGGTCATCTATTCCAGTGGAAAGCATTTTATTTTGCAGGTAACCACTTACTGTGGCTTCCCCGGCAATATTTGACTTTTGATCTGCCATAAAACATGCATGTATTGACATATGAAATCCAGCAAAATTATAAACTTAATAATCTGCCTTTCAACCAAAAATTCTGAAAAGAGTTAACCAATATATCATCACAAGCTATTTAATTTGCTCATGCAATACAAAATAGACTATAAAATAAATACAAGATATGTCTTTTATCTCTAGTTTGTGTTTTTCATTTCAAAATAATTATTTTCAAAATTTATGCTTTGTCCCGTACGTAAGATTTATCAAAGATGCAATTTTGAAAAATTAGGGTTTACTAACATGTTTTAACTTAAATTTACTTTCTTTTTAGTAGCACAGATTTTGATATGTTACTTGTTTGGTACTGTAAACATTCACTGTAATCTTTAGAGTTAAAAGCTATAGTATCATAGTATGGGACACAGATTGTTTGGGTCAACGGTAAATTTTTCTGAAGTTTGTTAAGGACAACCTTGTATATTAACTTGTATCTGTTATTGCATGTTATGTATATAATTTCCAGATGAGAATTACGTTGTTTTAGCTCAGTAAAGCAAACTTTAATGCTAAAATACATCCTGTCCCATACGTAAGATTATGATATACTGTACTGTTTACATGGAATTTTCAATGCAAGTACAAAAGCTTGTCTTCTAAACATCTAAGGATATCTGCTACGTGTTCAAGTTCAAAATAGCAACGGGCCCCCTTGAAATTATAAAGTCCTCAGAGGGATACTGTATTTCTATGTTAGAAACAATTTTGATCTTTCAGCCTATGAATTTATTACACCCCATATAGGCCACTGGCTTGCGACAAAAGCAGAAAGGACGATAATTCTGCCTCTTTTATCTCACTATCTTGACAGTTGTATAAAATCATCATGTTTTGAAAATGAGAAAATTTTGAAACTGAGTTTTGAGAAGTTATCTGTTTAAAATCCTACGTGCGGGACACACTTAATTTGAAGGTTAAGAACCACTGTTCAAAAACTAATTCTGTTCATTGGGCTGTGTTTTGATTTTTATAATTTCAGGGGCAAGCCAAAGTATCAACTTATGAAGTTTTAATTCAGTTTCCTGTGCTATTTTTAAAGTTAACAGCAATCAACGAGCGTTTTTTTTTCTAAAATATTTGATACCCTGTATGTTTTGAGCATACAATTTAAAGGCATTTTAAAGGCTGGTCTGTGTGTGTGTCTTCTGAATGACTGATGACACTTTCAAAACTGCCATTGGAAACACAATGGTAACACCGGTATGCTGAAATATGACTGGCATCCTCCATCCCCTTTGGCTGAAATACATAAAAGAAGGGGGTCATAACAAGGAAAGAAAGCTAGAATTCGATATGCACTGTTGTGAGATGGTGCATTTTTATATTAGTTGTTGTACACTCTCAACAGATGTGGCTCTATTGATGATCCATTTTTACTCTTTAGATTATGGTTGACTTGTGTCTTATTTACTTTAAAGTGCAAGTCGCACAAAAATACCCGACTTATGGGTAAAAAAAAGACGAATAATAACAAAGTACCCGACATATGGGTACAAAATACCGGACTTATGGGTACAGTGGTATTTTGCTGATACTCGACTAATGGGTACAGCGCCATCCCGACTATTGGGCCAGTGCCCCCAATAAATATTACTAGGCGTACAGTATGAAAAACTTGAATAACTTTCTTATTTCACATCCCACAAATTTCTAACTTATAGATATTATGTACATCGATATTCTCTTTAATTTTCATCTAGGAAATTTTCCCTGACATTACCATAAATGAACAAAAAACATGTTTTAGCGGTATTTTGTTCAAAGAAATGTCATATGCTTACATAAACTGTACGACACAGCGGTTATGCTTTGGTTTTCGTGCCTGCAAATTGGACAGACAAAGGATGGGTATATCAGTTAAGGTACCCTGCCGTAAAAAATATTTCAAAGAAAAATATGTAAGAATACATACCGTTTTGATTATCCAGTAGAAAATAAACAACAATAAATAAAGCCCCCTTCGACTGGTACAGCCCTCAACTACTTTAATTTCAGAGTACAGTGGTTCTTATCGGTGACATTCTCCTTTTGCCTATATTGTGTTGCGAAGCAGTAAAAACAGATAAAATATTGGTACTTACGTAGCGGTTGCCATAGTAGTTCGCTCCCGTTGCTCATGTCCGGAAACTCTCGTAAGGATAGAAAGTCATTACTCATTTTGGGGAATTATCCGTGAACTAATTGAAAATGACCCATACTGTATACTTTCTTCGTTTCGCCTACTTTTTCTTTCACATTGAGTAGTAAATGCAGGTTGAAGAGGATAACTTCATTTTAACTGATATTCGCAACTGCAGTTTAGAGAGATATGATCAGAAATGGTCATTCAGGTGTGTAACCGTCCGGTGAATAGATGGATGGATAACTGCAACGGGTCTCGAACCCGGGACCGCCAGATCAGCAGGTTAGCGCTTAACCTACTGAGCTACCGGGCTTCATCTGTCTGGTGAAACGGATATTTCATCAAATCACTGATTATAAAAGCACTGTGAACACATGCTATGATCTGCACTTTTTAAATACTAAGTTCTACTTAGATCTTATTATAGCTAGATCACTGTACAACGGTAGCTCAGCAGGTTAAGCGCTGGCTTGCTGATCTAGCGGCCCCGGGTTCGAGACCGCTGGAGGCAGCTAGACATCTTTCCAACCGTAAGCGGGATTCCACTGTACACAGCCTTCCATTGTCACCCTCCAATCGTCCTGATATGACTGAGATACTCCTAAAAAGGACTTAAACCTGCAATCTATCCATTCATCTAGCTCACTGAAAGACAGACAATATAAGAGCCGCGACACGAGAAAACCAACAATGTGGCTGTACGCCCAGCGAAGATTCAGATCACCCTGGGCATCCGCACAGTCTGATCAGAGTCTTCGCTAAGCTCTTAAATGGTAGCTAAAGGGTCTAAGCTACCTCCATGCGGACAGCGAAGACTCTGATGAGGCTGAGCCGATGCCCAGGCTGATCTGAGTCTGCGCCGAGCGCACAACCACATTGTCGGTTTTCTCGTGTTGCGGCTCAATTATATTATGATAAAATATGAAAAGTTGTAGTTATCTAATGGTGTATCTGGGCAACCATTCAAACATTTCCAGGATCCTGGAGGCAAGAATTTCTCGACGTACGCGTGTGCAAAAAACAACAACAAAAAAACACGTAGATTTTACGATAGAATACCTGGCAACCAGCTGCCAGTCCATTTTCCGTTATTTTTACGGGCGTGTGCCCGTAGAACATTTGTGGAAATCCCGATATGGTAGGGCTATGTTAACTGACCGCACTCGGAAATACCTTTATAGTGTTGAAGGGCAATACCTATCACATTCTGCCCTACACTGCGTGACGAGTCCTGCAAATGTTTACGGGTGTCCGTAAAGATAACGGGAAATGGACTGGCAGCTGGCTGCCAGCTATTCTACCGTAAAATCTACGGATTTTTTTTACAGTGCAGGCGATTCCGTCACGTGATGTGAATTACGGTTCTTACACTTGAAAGGGTGCTTTTATTATTATTATCATTACTATTATTATTAATCATGCCCATAAGTTTACTACAAGATACAGTAAGAAAATATATAGAAGTTCTTGCCTATTTCATGGGACAGCGTGCAAGAGAGGCTCCGTGTGGTTGAGTGGTTATAGAGCGACTCCGTTATATTCAGGAGCTCGCCGGAAGGTCACGGGTTCAAACCCGGGTCGGGCCATACAACGACTCTCTGGAAAACTGTATCTGTCAACCGAACAGTAAGTGTGTACCTGTTTCGAATCAGGGACGAATAAGGCAATGAAAAGAGACGGACGGGCTCCGCCTTTCATATGCTTAGAATGTATACATGAATATATGCATTTGTATTTGCTTGCCTTTAACCCTTAAAGGGTACAATTGAGCAGTAAATAAAAATGTATTCTATATACATGTATTCTATTCTATTCTATGCTGTGCCCAAGACATGGTGGATACAGTAGCCCCCGCTGGGCCTCTGCTCCTTTAGCCACTAGGTTATGGGAAACTTCTCAGTGGGCAAACGACGTCGAAATGACGTCGTACTGACGTCCATATGACGTCAGTAGGTCGCATCGACGTCAGTGTGACGTCATTTGACGTTATGTGCCTGCAGGGTTTTATTTTTATGCGAGACAGAGAAAGCAGGTTTGCGAGTCTGTTTCATAATGCGGTAGGATAATGGCACCCGATAAAGCAGATTACCGTCCCAGTGAGCACATGACGTCCAAATGACGTCAAAGCGTCGCATCGACGTCAGTACGACGTAATTTGAACGCCATGTGCCTGCTGGGGGTATTTGTTGCTTTCTCTTCCAAAACAGTCTTTAAAATCCAGATCCGTCTTAAGATGGATCTTATAAGATATAATTTCTAGATCTGTCTTATAAGACGGATCTAGATTTTGGGGATATTTTTGGAAGAGAAAACCTATTCTATAGCTGAATTTACATACTTTGCAGTAATTTTGAAAGTGTAAACTCCCATCTTATAATCCAAATAATACAATTAAGAAATAGATCAGCTCTAGCAGTGAATTGTTGAGTAATAATTCACTGTTTGGAGGTCAGTTGTAAAGTAGATCATATCACGAGCGCGGAGCGCGAGTGATATATCTACTTATAACTGACCGACAAACAGTGAATTATTAGTCAACAATTCAATGCTAAAGCTGAACTATTTCGATTCTAACACTCAAAAACGCTGAAAAACTATTCTTTTCATTCAAACTCTCCCAACCCTTCCTGCCAGCGCGTTCATGATCCCGCCAATATTCTTAACTGTATCTAAGATAAATGTACGTTGTTTAATGCGATTTTAGAAAGAAAAAGAGACGTTACACCGTCTAACGTCTTAAAACGTCACAAAATTACGTCAGTTGTTGCAGTGACGTCAGCAATTAGACTCACGCGCTCCGTACCAGTGAATTGTTGCAGAATAAAACACGGCAACTTCCCATTGCTTCTATAGGCGCACTGTGTGTTAGAATAGTTGTTTTCATAAGGACCTACCTATAGAAGCATTTTACCTCCTTTCGTATCCTTATATAGATATTGGCACAATATACGTTGTGCATAGATTTTTCGAAATAAATATGTTTAAAACAATGACCTACTGGCGTGCGACCAGTTTTTTTTTTACCCTGTAATTTACTAAAGGGTATTAGATTATGCCTTATTTTGATTTAATATACTAAGAGTATCTGTAGTTATTACACCGATCTATTTTTTAAGTAGGCCTACACTTAAGAGCCGCGACACGACAAAACCAACAAAGTCGCATGTGCGAATAGCAAAGACTCGGATCGGCCTGGGCATCCGCCCAGTCTGATCAGAGTCTTCGCTGTGCGCTTAAAGGGTAGCTAAGTGTCTAAGCTACTTCTATGGGGACAGCAAAGACGTTGATCACACTGGGCGGATGCCCAGGCTGATCTGAGTCTTTGATTGGCGCACATGCCACTTTGTTGGTTGTATCGTGTCGCGGCTCAGATATATGCCTGTGACAAGTCCTCGAATGATTCCCCACCAAACAGCTACACTGTAAACATTTCCGTAGATTTTACGGTAGATACCTACCAACCAGCTGCCAGTCCATTTCCCGTTATTTCTACGGGCGTCTGCCTGTAAACCATTTTTAGATATCTCGATATGGTAGAGTTATGCTAACTGACCGAACTCGAAAAACCTTTATAGTGTTGAAGGGCTATACATGACCAAACACAACCCTACTCTATGTGATGATACCGCCAATGTTTACAGGCGCCCGGAACAATAACGGGAAATGGACTGGCAGCCGGTTGCCAGGTATTCTACCGTAAAATCTACGGAATTTTTACTGTGTAATCCGTACGTACTTTAGCAGTCCCGGCAGCCACCACGGCTGGCACGCGCTGGATGATGCATTTTCCAAAACCTTTACATGAATTTAAAATTCAAATTATCATTTTCTTTTGTTTATATTGTGGTATTTGTCACATTTTTTACAGTATGATTGAACTGAAATACACCAACGGTGACACAACTGTCACTGGCAGGTGAAGAGTCAATCGGAACACCGGTCAATTCCGTGAATCATTCTCGCTCCGAATCGGAACACCGCTCGGTCCAATCGGAGCACGCTCGGCCAATTCCGTGATTCACGGAATTGGTCGAGCGGTGTTCCGATTGCGCTCGGTCAAGTTGATTCACGGAATTAGCCGACGATGTTCTGATTGGGTGAAGTTAGAGTTCCCCGGAAAAGAAAAGGTATGAGAAGTTGTTATCTTTCACCTCCTAGGCTGCAATTTGTGCTGATTCTCTTTCTTCTCTTTTCCTGCGCGTGCAATACGTGTAGGGATCTGTTTTTTTCAACGAAGATTAATTCTTCTCTTCTGGTTCGTGCAAAGCAAGCATGCAAATATTTGGAAAAGCGCTCATGTTTCAGGCCCGGATCCGGACCGGGCTCTGAATAACTGGAGGGGTGGGGAGATGCCGTGATGTGTGTGTGGGGGTGGGGGGAGGGGGGGGGCTTGAATATATGACATAATTAGGTATTTTTATGATGAGAACTTTTGATAATGTCTTTTTCGCCTTGAAATAAATGTTGTGATATCTCATTAGAATCGCCTCGCCAAGGCGATTCTAATTAGACATCTCTATTTTAATCTAGCTACATAGATAAATTATCTCAAATTGTCATCAGATACCCCTTATTATCTGGAAGCCTGCATATTATACATGACACAAAGGCCAAGATGGCGGGGCTGAAGGCCAAAAGCCCATCCACTACACTGCAAAAATAAACGGTAGATTTTACGGTAAACTAACTGGCAACCAGCTGCCAGTCCTTTTACCGTTATTTTTACGGGCACCCGTAAAAATTGCAGGAATTATCAAGCAGAGTGGGACAGAAAAGAGCAGATGTCGTTCTGGTTAGATAGCCCTTCAACAATACAAAGTTATTTTCGAGTGCGCCAAGTTAACATAAAACTTCCATTTCGTGATTTCCAACAATGTCTTACAGGCAAAAGCCCGTAAAAATAACGGGAAAAGGACTGGCAGCTGGTTTCCAGTTATTCTACCGTAAAATCTATAGATTTTTTTTAAAGTGTAGATCCGGGTCTGTATTTTTTTCGAAAAAAAAAAAGACAAATAATAAATGAATAAAAGCGGAGTGCGTTTGAAAATGTTATAACTCGTTAAAATGACTACGTAAAATTTCAACATCCCAGCGGGCACACGACGTTGAAATGACGTCGTGTTGACGTCAATGCGACGTGAAGACGTCGCATCGGCGTTAATATGACGTAATTTTTAAGTCATGTGTGAGCTGGGATCAGGACCTTTCGTTTAAAAATGGGGAAACGAGACTGTCATTTCAAATAAACATTGTTCTCGGGCGTGTCCTTTAGTTGTAACAGTCTCTGTCATAGAGGCTCAGTGCATTGTTTTCCACAAGCACCAATCCATCCAGAGCTTGCTGCTTAGATATGAACTTCACAAAACACGTTTTCCAGTCGAGCAAGAAGGATCGGCAACGGTCTCCCTTAGATAAACAAAACTCTTGACACTCCTCAATCGAACTGGTTTCCAGTCTGCCTGTAGTACTACCCAGTAATTTCTTGCCGGGATACAGGGTAAAAGTTTCGCCGTACCACTCGCAAACTGAAAAAAGAGAGCTTGATAGATAGGTGTTTTGTGTAACAAAATATTGGGAGATACACGGCAATGAGAGAGAGAGAGAGAGAGAGAGAGAGAGAGAGAGGTGGTCCATTACGCTAAACAAAACTAGATCTTTTTTCTAGAGAAGTACAAATGTCCCCAACCAGCCCATTCTCCACCCTATAGACCCCACCAGTGCATTTCCATCCTTAATGTCAGTCTAAAGATGTCATTACGTTTAAGAGCATTTAAATATTCTCTGTTACTTTAAAAAAATTGAGATTAAGATCACTAAAACCTCATCATTTCTTCGCCTTGACATAATTATATATCCATATTCATATATGTTCGTTAAATTCCAAAGGACTCCTATGACCTTGTATGTTTTGCGTTTTGGCTTATCCCAACAGGGGGGTGTTTTTTTCACCTTGAGAGAGCTAATTTTTTTTTTTTTTTTTTTTTACAAACTAACTCGAACAATTTATTTTTTTTCTTCAAATTGAATAAGGAACTATCAGTCCTTATTCATTTAACATCCTTTTCTTTTACGGGGTGGTCGGGTGGTTCTGTGTGTAACTTCTAGTGCCGGGGCGTCCTACTGATTTGGATAAGTGTAGGGTAAGGGCCTACTGTGCTTGCAGAAGGTACGGGTGGGGGTTGTTTGGACGTTTTTTCTCTCGTCTACCATTTCTCCTCTTTCTCCCTCTCTGGGAGACGGCCCGATATAGACTGAAAAACTGTCTCAAAGGGCCGTTAATCACAAATCAATCAATCAATCAAACCTTTTCTTTTATCCACATCAGTAATTTTTACACCTTTTTTTCTAACAAAAAGAACGTGGTGCTGTCTGTAACCAGGCTAAGGGCTTTTGCAAACCAGTGCCTGGAGCTTGTTACTGTCTTTATCTATGGTACAGCTACTAAGATCCGTGTATGAGCTTGGCCAAAAATTAGGCCTTTGATTAGGGATATTTTGGCCAAAAATTAGGGCTATTTTGGCAAAGTTTTAGGGCTAACATTAGGAATTTAAGAGGTTTTTTTCTAGCCCAATCGTATGCCAAAACATGCTTTAACTGCACTTTAGAAAGTTTGATTACTACTTGCCGATAGAGTCACATTATAAATGAATGCAATTAAGCTAAAAAATGGCTAAAAATTCTATGCGAAGAAGTTAAAGGGGGGGGGGGGGGGGGGGGCAACGCCCCACAGAAGCCAAAGCAATTTTCCAATTTTAATGGAAATTTCAGACCGGAAACAATGAAGAAAAACTAGGGATTTTGATAAAAAAGGGCGTTTTTTTTTTTTTTTTTTTTTTAGAAATTTTGCCTTGTTAGTGTTTATTTTGCCAACATGGCTTGTCTCCCATAAGCTATTGACTCTTTTGCAATTCAGTTTTAGTGGAAACATTTCCTTAGTAGTGCGGCAGATGAATAATACATGTTGTGAATGTTGTTTAGGATTTTTTTTGTAAATGTATACGCATGTGGGGCTGCTGGTGTAAAACAATTGTAGATAGTATTAAAACATTAATATAAATATGGGGGGTCTGGGGGCGCAGCCCCCCTAGAAGCCAGCGACATTTTAAAAACTCAATTCAAATGGAATTACCTGCAGACAATTTTTTTTTTTTGAAATTTAGTTTGGGTTAGTGAGTGAGTGAGTGAACTCGAGTTTAACGTCCCACCAACAACGAGGTCATATGGAGACGGGACCTCGGTTTAAAGTCTCATCCGAAAGACCGGAGAAGCGGGGGGTCGATCTTGCGACCCCTGGATTGGTAGTCTGGAGTGTTATCCACTACAGCCGCTCCTGAAATTTAGGTTGGAATCAGATTATTTTTTTCACTTATTTTTGAGGCCAGATTATTTTTTTAAATCCCCTTATGAGCCAATTTATTTTTTTCTTGCATATCCAAAAACGGCGAATTTTATGAAAAATATACCAGCCCCACCCCCGCCCCTCACCACACACACACACATATTTATACAAATATAAAAGTATCCATACCAAATTTAGTGCTGCTGACGTTGACATAGATACACTGAAACTAACATACATCCTCCGCCCCCGCCCCTCCGCCACACACACCTTTAGTGGAGGGACGTAATTTTTCTTGGTACATGTAGTATATGGAGATTTTATCACAAACAGTGCAAACATGTCGCCGACTGAAGCGAACGACTTCGTCACGGAGGGAGAGAGAGAGAGAGAGAGAGAGAGAGAGAGAGCAATAATTATTTTTTCAGTAATTAATAATTTAACCTACCTCGCAAACACTCACGAGTTTTTCCGTCAAACTCGTGCATGTCGTTACAAATGCATCTTGAGGGGTATTTGGGACGTATGGTCGGTCTGCAGTTCGAATTTTTCGCCCGACAGTCGGTGTCCGTGTTACATAAGTCTCCAATAGCGGCAGCTGCAACAGACTGGCCGTTTAACACAGGTTATAATCGATTCCGCCAATTTTCGCTTCCTGCAGAGACTGTCCGTATTATTTGGCTTCCGCCGAGACTGTCCGCGAACTCTTGCTTCCTGCAGAGACTACTGTCCGCGTGATTCTGCTTCCTGCCGAGACTGTCCGCGTGACTCTGCTTCCTGCCGAGAGCCTCGGCAGGAAGCAGAATCTCGCGGACAGTCTCTGCAGGAAGCCATTTATCATGTACAGCAGTCTCGGCAGGAAGCATAAGTTCGTGGACAGTCTCGGCGGAAGCCAAATATGATGTACAGTCTCTGCAGGAAGCGAAAATTAGCGGAATCGATTATACCCTGTGTTTAAGTACCAACAGTGGAAAGAGTTGAATTTGAAAACAGCGTAGATCCGGAAGATGCGGCTCATGATGAGCCGCCTCATCAGGATCTACACTGTTTGCTCTAGAGTCTCAGAATTCTCTACATTATATACATATGGCTTGGAGGAAACATTTTTTGAAATTGTAAAGATGTACTTTTGTCGTCTTCTTTTTGGCGCTTAAAGATTAACCCAGCAGGCACATAATGTTGAAATGACGTCGTTATTACGTCGATACAACGTCATCACGTCGCATCGTCGTCGATACGACGTCATTTTGACGTCATGTGCCTGCTAGGAAAGTTTGCCACTTTCAACATGCTCTGACATCTTTACAATTAGCAAGTAATAAATGTTTCAGGAAATATTTCATACAGGACAAGATCACGGGGGTAATACCAATTTCCCGAGCCAGTCAATTATCATACATGCAAACGTCGCTGTCGACCGAGTCAATCTACAGCAGTATCAGCTCTGTCGACAGCCATTAGCATGTTAGCAGTTACGTTATCGGTAATACTTACGACTAAACTCGCGTTAGCATTTACCGTTATTGGTAATGCTTACGACTAAATTCTCGGTCGACAGCCGCTGTGACCGGAACGGTCGGCAGCACAGGTGAGCAAATTGGTATTACCCCCGTTAAGATAGCATATTTTCAGCTTCTGTTGATTCCAATGTTTTTGGTGTATGAAATGCAGTAAAAACAGCAATGAAATATGAGCCGCGACACGACAAAACCAACAATGTGGTTGTGCGCCCAGCGCAGACTCAGATCAGCCTGGGCATCCGCCTAGTATGATTAGACTCTTGGTTAAGTGCTCAAAGGATTGCTAAAGATATAAGCTACCTCCATGCGAACAGCGAAGACTCTGGTCAGACTGGGCGGATCAGCCTGGGCATCCGCCTAGTATGACTAGACTCTTGGTTAAGTGCTCAAAGGATTGCTAAAGATATAAGCTACCTCCATGCGGACAGCGAAGACTCTGGTCAGACTGGGCGGATGCCCAGGCTGATCTGAGTCTGCGCTGGGCGCACAACCACATTGTTGGTTTTGTCACGTCGCGGCTCAAATATTGTTCAGACTATTTTCAACAAGATTTACGTGTTTGGAATGTAGTAAAAAGTCAATAGAATGTTGTTGTTTTTTAGATTATTTCTTACCAGATGAATTCTATTAGTTTCACATTCTTTTTATTTAAATAAAGCAAAATTCATAAAGTTTCAAATCATAATTTACAATATAACCTGTCTTTTTACATGTCTTGAATTTCAGTAAAATTTTAATGAAACATTTATTTTTTCCGCATTATTTTTTTACAAAATTATCTGTGTTATTCTTTTACATAATGTTCTTAGCGACAACTGCAAAATCCACAACACACATACATAGAGTATTTTCACAGTCTTTATCAACATTCAGCGGATTCGATACGACTTAAATACGGTTCAAATGGCCATAAAATCATTCCGCTCGATATGGCTGAAAATATTGTTAAAAGCTGTCATCCATCCAACCATCCGTTGTTATTTTATGAATTTGTCAAATGTTAGACAATTATTATGGATTGGTCAAATAAGAAAAATAATTACCCAACAGGCGCAAAACAATGAAACAACAGTGAATCAACGTTGATTCAATGTTGTTTCATTTATTGTGTGTCCACTGGCTACTTACCGTTCTTCATTGTATACACCACCCAAGCGCCATCTATCTCGGGATCAAACACGTCATAAAAGCTGTTCTTGTCGTTTAGCTCACATGTCTGCGTTCCCGCTTGATAACTGACGCCATTGCAACGTTGATCATAATGACAGAACATGCAACACGCCATCAACGTCAGCCGTTTTATCGTATCATACTGACGTGACAATCTTATTGAGTCATTGAAATGACGCTGAAACTTTGAGAATTCGTATGCGTACGTAGAATAATGAAATAATGCAACAGACATACAAACTTGCAAAATTTCTTGCGTGAAAACTTTCATTTTTGTTGTTGTTGGTCTGTCCTGTATAGATATGCAAATTTGAATGTTCCTAAATATTGCCAATCATGCATCAGTATGGTCTGTGCAATACTGAGTTGCAGATTTTCGCTACACAACAACTATACCTGAGCCGCGACACGAGAAAACCAACAATGTGGTTGTGCGCCCAGCGGAGACTCAGATCAGCCTGGGCATCCGCCCAATCTTACCAGACTCTCCGCTCGGCGCTCAAAAGGTAGCTAAGGGTCTAAGCTACCTCCATGCGGACAGCGAAGATTCTGATCAGACTGGGCGGATGCCCAGGCTGATCTGAGTCTGCGCTGGCCGCACAACCACATTGTTGGTTTTGTCATGTCGCGGCTCACCTGTTAAGATGCCAGAGCATGCAGAGGATCGATCAAAATATAACCAAGACCAGTTTCTGTACACATTGAAATAACGCCTTACGTCGCAACGGCTTTGCATGTAAACGATTGAGTATTTGCATTAGTTCAGAAAGGAATTGCTTACCTGGTGAAATTTTTGTAAAAATTGCATTCGACTTTAATAGGGTCGAGTAGGGTAACTTCGGACAGCGGATAAATTCGGACATACCATTGCAAACAGTAATGAATCCAGATGAGACGGCTCATAGCCGCTAATCATGATTTTCACTGTTTGGCAAGTTAATTTTGCTTTAATTCTAAACAACTGAGATATAAAGGAAACAGTGTCACTGTCCGAATTTACCCGCTGTCAGAATTTACCAGACTTGACCCTACTTCAATCGCCAAATATGAAAATAGTTGAATTTGCAGACAGCGTAGATTTATATGAGGTAATGAGCCGCCTGGTATAGATCGACACTGTTAACCCTCTGTTCTTTGAATTCTCATTATGATATATAAAGGACCTCTGACAGTTTCCATGCAAATTTGCCTATTTTTCGAGACTTTACTGCAGCAGTCTTGGGAGGAGAATGGTAAAGATCTAAGCACCATCAGGTAGACATATGCATCATAAAAAGGTTGAACAGTTATCACAGCTGCATTCTAACTCTCACTGACTTTCAAAGGAGGGTTAGTGAAGTTTTCGGTCATCCGAAATAGATCTATTTCTGGCCTTTTCCTATTTACTGATTTGAGCCGCGACACGACAAAACCAACAATGTGGTTGTGCGCCCAGCGCAGACTCAGATCAGCCTGGGCATCCGCCCAGACTGATCAGAGTCTTCGCTGTCCGCATGGAGGTAGCTTAGACCCTTAGCTACCCTTTGAGCACTTAACGAAGAGTCTGACCAAACTAGGTGGCAGCCCAGGCTGATCTGAGTCTTCGCAGGGCGTATTACCACATTGTTGGTTTTGTCGTGTCGCGGCTCATTTATTTTTGTTAAATATGCTTAAACTGAAGTAAAACACTACAGCTGCTGATAGTATCAAATTATATGTAAATAAAAAGTATGTTCGCCTATTTTTTATATACAGTGGGTCTAATTACCCCACCCACTTTTCAGTTTTTCAGCTGTAGACTATTCCCCCCCACCCCCGTCCCTCTGTTTGCCACTCATATATACTGTGTATATTGACAGTACGCATATGCATGCAAGTTGGCTTGATGAGGCACGTCGTAAGGGGGGGGGCATCTATATAAAACTTTTCATATTTTCCATACATTCAATTATAAAAAAACTGCTGTTGACAGTCTGTGTGCAATATAATTGAAAAATAATTTTTGTGCCAATTACAGGGAGTTCAGAGCAACATATTTCAATGAAAATTTTGAAATATACCCAAAGTTCATTTTGACCATTTTATAGGCAAATTACATTACAACCGTCAGAGGTCCTTTGACTAAACATTCATTTTTTGAAGATGTAAATTTTGTCGTCTGATTCTTTTGTCGTCTGTTAAAGGTTAAAACAAATTGTTTTCCTGACGTAATTATTCAGCATATGCAATCCTAAGGCAACCATACATTCTAACATGACGGTGACGTTTTTCCCCATTGAGCCTATAGGAAGCGGCGCCGATGGTGCCATAAAGTTAACCAATTTTCTTAGACTTTCGACAGCCCCCTCACTCTTAGACCTTGACAAAATGGTTAGATTTAGTAACTTATGAAATATGTAGCACAACTGCGCGACAAGATTTTATCAAGTTAGCAATCAGTGTCAGTCTCAACGAGTGCGTGAACAAGAAAGATAATGCATCTGTTAAATGCTCGTGCGCACGTACTGCTCAGTTCTGGTGTACTGTATTAGTCTACAGTTGAAAAACTGAAAAAGTAGGTGGGATAGTTACATTCTTAATATTTAGAATTAAGGTTTAACACAGGGTATAATCGATTCCGCTAATTTTCGCTTCCTGCAGAGACTGTACATCATATTTGGCTTCCGCCGAGACTGTCCGCGATCTCTTGCTTCCTGCCGAGACTTCTGTACATGATAAATGCCTCCTGCAGAGACTGTCCGCGTGATTCTGCTTCCTGCCGAGGCTCTCGGCAGGAAGCAGAGTCACGCGGACAGTCTCGGCAGGAAGCCATTCTTCGAGGACAGTAGTCTCTGCAGGAAGCAAGAGATCGCGGACAGTCTCGGCGGAAGCCAAATATGACGGACAGTCTCTGCAGGAAGCGAAAATTGGCGGAATCGATTATACCCTGTCACGGTTTAAGAAAATTGCTCCTCTATGATAAAAGGATCATGTGCATTAAGAGCCAACTTTTGGTCCCCTTCAGAAATGGCCCGCTTTTGCAAATTTTGTAGCTTTATTATTACACACATCAAAAATAACTTGCAAATGTGTATGCAAACTATGCCCCCAACCATATGCCTGACCCTAGACAGGACGCACCACTGAAGGGAAAGATCTGTTTAAAAGCAAATTAATTATAAGCAGAATTTTCTAAACATTTAATCAGGTCAACTATACCTTAGGCACAAAGTGTATGCCAGATATCATGACCCAGCTCAAGTGGTTTTCAGATATTTTGTTCACAAGGTCGAATCTGACAAAACATGCTTAAGTCTGCAAGGGACATAATTCAGTCATAGATTTACGAAATTGGCTGAAAAGTTAATCAGGGCATCCTTGCTTTATGTCTAAACAGTATCCCAAACTTAAGTGGATCTTCTGATATAGTGTTCAGAAGGTTGATTCTTCAATCTGTCTGCCATCCAATATAGGAAATATTGAAGGTCAAATTTAAGGTTTTCAATCTACAATGAAAAAGGAAGACTAAAAAAGAAACAGTGATAGCATCAACATTTTAACTTTTTTTTTTTTTTTTTTTTTTTTTTTTTTTTTTGGGGGGGGGGGGGGGGGGGTTATGGGAATGAGTGACGTTTGTGGTTTGGATATTTTGAGATGCCTTAAAAGGGGCTGAACAAGGCAACAAAATTAATGAAACCTGTTAAGCTAGTTTTTTGGTTGGCATTTTTGACAATTTCAAATACTGGGCAAATATAGAGTATAACTTTAACCAACAAGAAAATTTGTGTATGAAACACTATGCCCCAACCAATCAGGGGTTCTCGAGATATTTAGTTCACAAGGTTCCATAGGCTTACTACGCACTAAGTCGAAAAAGGGGCATAACTCGATAAAAAATTCACAATTGTTTTTCGAAAGTTAATCACTTCATTTAAGCATCGGTCTTAATAAGGTGGCAAAGTTTCAAGGCTCTAGCTGAAAAACTTTTTGAGATATCTTGCTCACAAGGTTTCTATAGGCTTACAATGCACTAAGTCGGAAAAGGGACATAACTCGATCAGAAATTCACAATTTGTTTTCGAAAGTTAATCAGTTCATCAACTCATCGGTCCTCATATGTTGGCAAAGTTTCAAGACTCTAGCTGAAATACTTTTTGAGATATCTTGCTCACAAGGTTTCAGTCTGATTTTTCTCAAGGGACATAACTCCAAAAAGGAAGACAACTCGGACAAGAAGAAAAATATGTGTCTGCTATTTTTGATGACAAATCCATGTGAAATTTCAAAACTCTAGCATGCACGAATGGATGGATGCACGGACGGGCAACCAAGAAACAAAATGCCTTCTCAACTTCTTCGAAGTTGGGCCCTCTCAACTTCTTCGAAGTTGGGGGGCATAAAAAACACATGTTCGCTTATTTTCCATACTGATCATGTGTATAAAGTTTCAAATTCCTAGCTCTTACAGTTGTTGACCGTATGTAAGGGTACTTGTGTACTATAGGCTTTAATGCACTAATTTGAAAAAGGGGCTCATTTTGGTCAAAAATTTAAGAATTTTTTTCAAAGTTAATCAGGTCATCTTTTCCTTGGTCAATATCTTCCTGTGAAATTCATGGTCCTATCATCAGGGGTTCTCAAGATATTTTGTTCGCAAGGCTCCATAGGCTTACAATGCACTAAGTTGAAAAAATGGCATAACTCGGTCAAAAATTTACAATTGTTTTTGAAAAGTTAATCAGGTCATCTACACCTTGAGCAATGTCATCCTGCAAAAAGCCATGATCCTAGCCTCAGGGGTTCTTGACATATTTTATTTACAAGGTTCCACAGGCTTAGCCGAAAAAGGGGCATAACTCTGGAAATATATGAAGAAAAACACGTTTTTGCTTCATTTTCCATACTGATCATATGTATAAACTTTCAAGTCTCTATCTCTTATGGTTCTTGACTTATAGAAACGTAGCGGACAGACGGACTGACGGACAGACGGATGGACAGGCCCAAACCAATATGCCCCCACAACTTCTCCGAAGTTGGGGGCATAAAAAGATAGTTATATGTTGCAGACTTTATCACCGGCTATAAGCTATTTAAATATCATTTTGTGGTTTATTGTTGTGTTTATTGTTATATGGACAATAAACATTTTGACATAGTTTCATGAAGATTGGATCAAAACTATGCTTTCTAGTGCGTACGCAAGGTTTTTCTAAGATTTGACCTAGTGACCTAGTTTTTGACCCGACATGACCTACTTTCAAACTTGGACTAGAGCTTATGGAGATAAACATTCTGACAAAAGTTCATAAAGATTTGATCAAAACTGTGTCCTCTAGAGCGTACACAAGGTTTTTCTATGATTTGACCTAGTTTTTGACCCGACATGACCCAGTTTCAAACTTGTCCTACATATAATAATGATGAATATTCTGACAAAGTTTCATGAACTTTGGTTGAAAACTGTGCCTTCTAGAGCGTACACAAAGTTTTTCTAAGATTTGATCTAGTGACCTAGTTTTTGACCCGACATGACCCAGTTTCAAACTTGGCCTAGAGTTTATAGAGATAAACATTCTGACAATGTTTCATAAAGATTGGATCAAAACTGTGTCCTCTAGAGCGTACACAAGGTTTTTCTATAATTTGACTTAGTGACCTAGTTTTTAACCCGACATGACGTACTTTCAAATTAAGGATAAACATTCTGACAAAGTTTCATGAACTTTGGATGAAAACTGTGCCTTCTAGAGCATACAGAATGTTTTTCTAAGATTTGACCTAGTGACCTAGTTTTCGACCCGACATAACCCAGTTTCGGTCTTGGCCTAGAGTTTATAAATTAAACATTCTGACAAAGTTTCATAAAGATTGGATCAAAACTGTGTCCTCTAGAGCGTTCACAAGGTTTTTCTATGATTTGACCTAGTGACCTAGTTTTCGACCTGACGTGACCCAGTTTCAAACTTGTCCTAGATATTATGACGATAAACTTTCTGACAAAGTTTCGTGAACTTTGGATGAAAACTGTGCCTTCTAGAATGTAGACAAGGTTCTTCTAAGATTTGACCTAGTGACCTAGTTTTTAACTTGACATGACCCAGTTTCGAACTTGGCCTAAACTGTAAGGAGATAAACATTCTGACAAAGTTTCAGAAAGATTGGATCAAAACTGTGCCCGCCAGAGTGTACACAAGCAAAAGTTGACGGACAGACGGACGGACGTCCACACGTACGACGGACGACTGACATCACGGTATCCAAAAAGCTCACCCTGAGCACTTCGCGCTCAGGTGAGCTAAAAAGAGCATTACTCAGGCTAAAGGGTGCAGAATTCAAAATGGAAACATTAATGCACATCTTCATGCCAATATGTATTCACATTTTTAATTTAAGGAAAATCCGTCCAGCGGTCTCCTAGGAAGCATTTTTTACAAAAATTACAAAGGGGAATAACTCAGCAGGAAGACCCTTCATGGAAAACCTGAAAAATATGTGTCAACTCTTTTCTTATGTTGTATCTGTGAACCAAAATTGAATACAATCAAAGAAAAACGGCCAAAAAATTGGCCAAAAAATGAAAAAGGGGCCTAACTCAGGCTAAAGGGTGCAGAATTCAAAATGGAAACCTTAATGCACATCTTCATTCGTATTCATATTTTTAATTAAAAAAATGCATTAAGCGGTCTTGGGGGAGTTGCGATAACAAACGTTTTTTTACGAAAATTACAAAGGGGAATAACTCAGCAGGAAGACCCTTCCAGGAAAAAAAACGAAAAATATGTGTCAACTTTTCATGTGTTCTATCCATGGACAAAATTTGAAACAAATCGGAACAAATTTAATGTGTTGCGGACGGACGAACGGGTGGAAGGAAGGAAGGAAGTGAAAACAGTATACCCACCTCAAACAAGTTTGCGGGGGGGGGGGGGGGGGGGGGGTTATAAAAAATCCCTTGTCCAAGACAGTCATATTGAGAATTTAAAGACTAGAGGGCAAATGGTGTAGATCAGGATCTACGCTGTTTGCAAAATCTGCTAATTTTGTCACTGGTGCTTAAAGAGTTAAAGAAAATTGAGCCGTGATACGACAAAACCAACAAGGTGGCATGTGTGTCCAGTGAAGACCCAAGTCAGCCTGGGCTTGAGCCCAGTCTGAACAGACTCTTCGCTGTGCACTTAAAGGGTAGCTAAGGGTCTAAGCAACCTCCTTGTGGACAGCACTCTGATCAGACTGGGCGGATGCCCAGGCTGATCTGAGTCTTCGCTTGGGGGCACATGCCACTTTGTTGGTTTTGTCATGTCGCAGCTCAAATATTCTTGTTTTTATATAACAGTGTAACTGCCAGTTAATTAAAAGAAATTGGGAATGACATAAGAGATCTATATAAAGTCGAAAGTAAACAAGACCTGTCCCCGTACAGGATAGCTCGCCTGCAGTGCCTTGTCCATCACATACAAAAACCTTTGACGTAAAACTTTAAAGTGTGACGCCCACACCCACGCCGACGTCAATGTCCAAGTGACAACAATAGCTCTCTGAACATTCATACAGGCGAACTAAAAAGTAAACTTCTTTAAGAAACACCTTATTTAGATTTTGCTTAGAATTGGCAAGTCTCCTGGGAAGACAGATGTCCAGGATTACATTTTGAAGATCGTTCCCCGATTGCGGCTGGAACTAGGGTTGTTATTCTTATACATAATAAATGGGCCGCATCAAACTGTCAAGTAGCAAGTAACTGACATGTAGCGGCAAATTGATCAGTCTTGAGATTGCAACAGTTGAGAAGAACAACCTCAAAGATAAAATCCTCAGGGGCAAAGAATAAATGAGCCGCAACGTGACAAAACCAACAATGTGGTTGTGCGCCCAGCGCAGACTAAAGCCCCTGTCACACTGTCACGATATCTCTGGCGACAAGCGGCGATTCACGGCGAGATTGAACTCGCAGTTAATCGGCTTTGACGACCACGAGTTACAAAATGATTTTCTGTCAAAACAATTGTACGAGTAGAGCACGAGATCTCTTCGATATGTCTGACCAAAACGTACGAAACTAGTACGAGTTTGCACGAGTATCTTCGACATTCTTACGATAATGCTTCGATACTTGTTCGATATCATTACGAGTTTGTACGAGTCAATACGAGTTTTGTACGACAAGGTACGAGTTCGTACGTTATGGTAGGATTTATTGCGATATTAGTACGGTCTTTATTCGACGTAGTACGATATCATCCGAACCTTGTTCGACTTTGTGCGACATAATGCGATTTCTGTACGAGTTCTCCAGCATTTTTGGTGTATATAAATTGGTGTATACTGCAGACAAATGGTGATAGTCTCATTGGTTACCGAGTGAGAAACATGACTTTCCAACTTCCACAAAGGCTTCTTAGACTTCGCTTACTGTTGGAACTGGAGGAATATGATGCCGAAATCGATCTTGGCCTCGCTCAGCTGCTCAAGCAGAGAAGGAGGAGGAGGAGGAGGGCTCCTTGAAGATTTTGGTTCAGACCATGATTCATGAGGCGAAAAGACGTTGGACACTATGATCGTCTGATGCATGAACTGCGGACTGAAGACCATGAAGCTTTCACCACACTGTAAAAAATTTCCATACATTTTACGGTAGAATACCTGGCAGCCAGCTGCCAGTCCATTTCCCGTTATTTTTACGGGCGCCCGTAAACGTTGGCGGAATCATCACGCAGAGCAGGGTATTGTTTTTTCTCATACAGCCCTTCAACACTATAAAGATATTTTCGAGTGCGGTCAGGTAACATAATTCTACCATATCGAGATTTCAAAATATGTTCTACGGGCAGACGAATTAAAATAACGGGAAATGGACTGGCAGCTTGTTGCCAGTCATTCTAACGTAAAATCTACGGAATATTTTTACATTGCAACTCCCTGAGATTACCACCTGAAAGGTTCTGAGAGTTTGAGCAGAGACTTACTCCTAGGCTGCTGAAACAGGACACGTGGTACCGAGAGTCCCTGAAACCGGGATTGAAGCTTGCTATCGCACTGAGGTACTTGGCCACAGGAGAAAGCTACAAGAGCCTCATGTATGGGTTCCGAGTGCCACACAATACCGTCCTCACGGGGATGCATGTCTTGGGACTGCTCCCTATCCCCCTGGAGGTAACTCGCCCACATTAGACACATCTTCCCTGGGAAGTGGCGTTGGGGTATCTCTGGGAGGTGTGACAGCTCCTTTTGTTCGTGGCAACTTTTCCCTTTTTCTTAAGAGCTATTATCATGCACTGATAAACGTAAAATGAACGTATGATGACTACTGAGATGTTAACTCAGCGACGTTTACATTGAAACTGCTGGACAATGACATAGCTAATATTTATAGAAGATTATCATGACTCGAACGGAACTCGTAAATCACTCGCGAATTGTCGTATAGTTGTCGACAATGCTCGAAGGGATCTCGTGGAGAATCCCTCATATTCGGCACAGTATCGTACTATATGTCGCAGCTACTCGTACCCAACTCGCCTTATATCGTACTATTATCGCCAGAACTCGCTTGTAGCTTTGGGACGGCGAGAACACACGAGAACGTGCGACAATAGGCGACAATGTGTACGATAGTTGTACGACAATATACGAGTGAGTTGCGAGTTCGCTACGAGAAAACTTTGGACGGCGAGAATTTTAAACAGTTTAAAATTCTCGTAGACACCTCCCGACAATATGCGAGTTATGACGATGCTTGTTCGACTTTAGACGAGAAATGGCGACATCCCCTCCACTTTCCCTCGACATGTGGCGAGTTATAAACTCGTAGCTTATCGTAGCCAAACTCGTGACAGTGTGACAGGGCCTTAAGATCAGCCTGGGCATCCGCCCAGTCTGATCAGAGTCTTCGCTGTCCGCATGGAGGTAGCTCAGTCCCTTAGCTGCTCTTTAAGCACTAAGCGAAGAGTCTGACCAGACGGGGCGAATCCCCAGGCTGATTTGAATCTGTGCAGGGCGCACAACCACATTGTTGGTTTTCTCGTGTCGCGGCTCAAATACCGTAGAAGGAAAGCACCAGATTAGACTCTGTACTTTCTTCTTCTGAATGTGTTCTCTGCTCTTGAAGGAACTCTTTAACATTTTAATCTTACTTCACTGCAGCTGGTGTTGTGCCGTGTGGCGGCCGTAAAAGGTCTCCCCGTACATCATCCATAGTGCAGATTTTATTTTCGTCCTTTAAGATCAGAGAATATATTCTGAGATATCTGAAATTTTAGATTGGTTGATTGATTGATTTGATGCTTAACGTCCACGGTAAACAGCTATGGTCATGTCGGGACGGTCAGTTATCCAAACCACACTATTCCTGGGCAGGCTTAGACCTCCTAAGCGGTTAACCAGTACTAAGTGCACATACTTTCGCCAGTAACTGACAACTGCCCTTCTTGAATCAGCAGAAGGAGAAAAGAAAGTATGTGGCAAGACCAGGTTTCGAACCCAGGACCTCTGACTTATGAGTCAGGTGCCCTACCGATTGCGCTACACGGCCCGGCTAGACTGGTTGAGACTCTTACTAGATCATCGTCTTTTGTATTATTTGGACCCTTTTTTATACTGGTCAGTCTTTGAATCGACTGCCCAATTAAAATCAAGAAATATCAGTATGCTTTTCTCTGGTTTCGTCACCAGATATTGTCAGGGTCACTAATGAGGCTTTATTAGCCAAACCTACGTAGTCTGGTTCATGTTTCTTCTTCTGAATAAATTCTCTGCTTTTGAAGAAACTCTTCAACCCCTGACTGGTTATAATGTAACTATGGTTTTAAAAGTTATGTCTGTCGGTTTGTCAGTTACATTTTAACCTGAGTACTGGTATGAGAAAGCAGATGTTACCAACTGACGTTTGAAATAACCTTGAGGTTACGTCACAATACTACTTCCGCTTGTGTACGTTCGCATGGAATCAATTTGAAATAATTATAATCATAGGTAAGAACAAGAGGCCCAAATGGGCCTGATATCGCTCACCTGGCTTTGGTGCAATGGGACCATTCTGATACAAAATTGGTCCAATTCCAATGAGATTTTCTCATTTTCACATTTTGCTACTTTTAGTAACAGAGGCCAACTTGTCTGGTCTTTATATATTTACTTTTGAAACATCTCAACACAAGAATCATTTTGCCACAAATTTCATCAAAATCCATTCAGGGGTAACTGAGATGTTGTCAGTTTCATGTCTTGTGCTATTTTTAGTAACGGCAGATGGCGGCCATCTTGGAATGCCAAAATGCAAAAAATCAAAAAGCTTTCATGCAAGGACCATTTTGACACACAATTGGTCCAGCTCCATTGTAATTTTCTAATTTTCATATTTTGCTATTTTAAGTAACAGAGGCCAACTTGACGGGTCTATATTTGTTAATTTTTTTAAAGGACTCAAAGCAAGAATCAGTTTGCCACACATTTCGTCTAAATCGATTCAGCGGCAAATAAAATATTGTCATTTTCATGTTTTGTGCTATTTTTAGTAACGGCAGATGGCGGCCATCTTGGAATGCCAAAATGCAAAAAATCGAAAAAGCTTAATGAAAGGACCATTCTGATATAAAATTAGTCCAATTCCATTGAGATTTTCTAATTTTCACATTTTTCAACTAATAGTAATAGTGGCCAATATGACTGGTCTACAGTTAGTTATTTCTGAAACATCTCAATGTAAGAATCATTTTGACACAAATTTCATCAAAATCCATTCTGCGGTTTCTGAGATATTGTCATTTTCATGTTTTGTGCTATTTTTAGTAACGGCAGATGGCGGCCAGCTTGGAATGCCAAAATGCAAAAAATCGAAAAAGCTTAATGAAAGGACCATTCTGATAGAAGATTAGTCCAATTACATTGTGATTTTCTAATTTTCACATTTTTCTATTTTTAGTAACAGTGGCCAACATGACTGATCTATAGTTAGTTACTTTTGAAACATCTCAATGCAAGAACCATTTTGACACATATTTCGTCGAAATCCATTCAGCGTTTACTGAGATATTGTCATTTTCATGTTCTGTGCTATTTTTAGTAACAGCAGATGGTGGCCATCTTTGAATGCGAAATTGCAATTAAGAGAAATGGCTGTATGCAAGGAGCATTCTGACACAAAATTGGTCCAATTCCATTCAAGGGTTACTGAGTAATTGTCATTTTATGTTTGTGCTATTTTGAGTAATGGCAGATAGCGGCCATCTTGGAATGCCAAATTGCAATTAATCGAAACGGCTTCATGTAAGGAACATTCTGACACAAAATTGGTCCAATTCCATTCAAGGGTTCTTGAATAATTGTCACTTTTATCTTTGTGCTATTTTTAGTAACGGCCCCTGTGGTGGCCATCTTGGATAGTCAACTGGCACAAAATTGAAATAATTTCATTCAAGGACCATTTCTGACCAAATCTGACCAGAATCAATTGCGTTTTCTTGAGATAATGACATTTGAGCAAAATCGGTCTTGTAAGCGCTAAGTAGGTCACTGTGACCTCATTCCAATATAGATTTTTTTCATTTTTACAATTTTTAATCTCAAGGTCCCATTAATGTTCCATGCAAACTTTAAACCAAATATGCCAAATGGTTCTGGAAAAGAAGTTGATTTTGTTGTTTTTGCTATTTTAAGTAACAGTGGCCATCTTGGATTCTTGACATGACCCAATTTTACAATTTTGAAACCCTGCAGTCTGGTCATGTTCCATGTGAAATTTTAGACCAATGGGTTCAGTGGTTTTACAGAAGAAGTTGTTTGAAGTTGTTTGAATAAGTCGTTTTCTGACAGTGGCATTTGAGCAAAATTACACTCATAAACAGAAAGTAGGTCACTGTGACAAAACTCTGCTACAGATTTTTTCATTTTTGCAATTTTGAATACCAAGGTTTCACTCATGAAGTTCCATGCCAAAATTCAGACAAACAAGCAAATTCGACGAATTTATGTCCCGCCTTGGAAACTAGGTCTCCACTGTATATACACTTAGTGTTTGAGCTGGAAAAGTGGCTAAGTTAAAAATGTGAAAAAAGTAATAAAAAAAATAATGTGAGGATTATATCTAAACCACATGCATATCTTCAGACCATGATCAAAACACCTGTGAAGTTTCAAAGGAATGGGCATAAAACTGTAGGAAGAGTTGAACACACAAGGTACCCACTATCTATTCACTTTGATAGTAAAACTGTATGAAAAATGGCTAAGTTCAATTTGTTAAAAAAGTGATAAAAAATAATCTCAGGATTATATCCAAACCACATGCAAATCTTCAGACCATGACCAAAATAACTGTGAAGTTTCAAAGGAATCGGCATAAAACTGTAGGAGGAGTTGCGCACACAAGGTACCCACTATCTAGTCACTATGATAGTAAAAACGCCTAAAAAAATGACAAAGTTCAACTTGTGGAAAAAGTGACAAAAAATAATGTGAGGATTATATCCAAACCACATGCATATCTTCAGACCATGACCAAAACACCTGTGAAGTTTCAAAGGCATCAGCATAAAACTGTAGGAGGAGTTGCGCACACAAGGTACCCACTATCTATTCACTTTGATAGTAAAAACGCCTGAAAAACGACTAAGTTCAACTTGTGGAAAAAGTGACAAAAAATAATCTCAGGATTACATCCAAACCACATGCATATCTTCAGACCATGACAAAAACATCTGTAAAGTTTTGAAAGAATCGGAATAAAACTGTAGGAGGAGTTGCGCACACAAGGTACCTACTACTTTAGGGGGACGGAAAGACGGAAGGACGGACGGACGAAAGGACGGATGGAAGGACGGAATGCCGAAAACTATGTCCCTCCGCTTTTCTTCGAAAAGGCGGAGGACAATATACCCAGTGGTTCTGGAGAAGAAGTTTATTTTGTTGATTTTGCTTTTTTTAGTAATGGCGGCCATCTTGGATTTTCAACCTGACCCAATTTTACAATTCTGAGACCCTGGAGTCAGGTCATGCTCCATGTGAAATTTGAGAATCATGGGACCAGTAGTTTTACAGAAGATGTTTGAATATTTGTTTTTAGGTGTTGACGGACACACTTCGGGACGACGGTCGACGCACGCAGGACCCATTGGTATGGCAGCTCACTATGGCCCTTCGGGCCAGGTGAGCTAAAAATAATCAATAATTGCTCTCCAGTGCGGACAGGGAAATCCCAACCCTTGGGCACAAGGGTTGTCTCGGAAGCTCATCAAGCCTCGTTTGTAGACACACCCCATATGCCCGAGGGTTGGGATTTCCCTGTCCTCATCGGAGACCAATGATAGATTCTATTTGTCTTTTCCCTTGCAGCACTGATGGCAATAGCAGTGTCCTTAAGGACCCTATGCAGCTCACACTTTAGACCATTGACAGGTGGTCTTTTATCCTCTCAATCATTCAATACACTTATTATAGGGTCACTTTTCAATGTTCAAAATAGACCTGAGGGTTCATATTTCAATGAGTCAGTCTTTAACACTGACCCTTTCAAAATTGATTGGTTATTAATTTTGACAGGCATGTGGTCCCATTTAATTGTTTGGTATAGAAATATATAAGGACATGTTCATAAGAAACAACAACAACCTAGAAACTTGTGACTTCTTTTCTTATGTTAAAACATATCTGGTTCAATTTATTAACAAAACAGCACCCATTTACCACATAAACAACATTTAAATTCTCAGTCATATTACCATATTTCTTCAGTTATAACGCGTGGTGGTGGTGGTGGGTCCAACCCCAAAATCTACTTCGAAGTTGGATCAAAATTTTGGGATTGTTTTAGAAGGGGGAAAAATCTCGTAGCAGAATTTCATAAGACTGATTCAGATGGAATAAAAACCATTCTAATGCACTTACAAATATAACGCGACGTCTGATTGGATAATGTCAAAAATTTGCGACAGTAAATTCTGCAATATACTGTCGCAAACCTGACGTCATTAAGAAACGTCGCTTCTCATTGGCTGACGTATGGTTTTATGCAGCTGAAAGCGCTTGCTATGGGTGCAAAGTAGCACACTTTTAAAGGTGAAAATGGGAAAAGTGCATTAGAATGGGGATAACTGTATTGAAAATTGTCATTTGGGGAGGTAAATCATCGTTTTGATGGTCCCATATTGCATTTTACGGCTCCACTGGCGAGTCGCTGTAATTCGAAATTTCCAACCATAAAACCAACGATTTACCTCCCCAAATGACAATTTTGAGTACAGTTATCCCCTAATTTTATAGCCGAATAAATACAGTTTAAACAATTAACAACGACTGCTATCTCTCGCTCACATATTCAAACAAACAATAGGAATGCCTTTATCCAAATTATACATAACACTAAATTGCACCCACTTTTCATACCAAATTAAGAGATGTCATGATTCTGTACTTTGAAAAGCTATGAAAAGATGTACTTTGCCTAAACAATGAACGTTTTCGTTTAACAACCAATTGCACTAAACAAAGAATAAAATTATTTGAGAATGAAATATAGCTTTCAGAAAATCACACTTTTCTACTGTTTGAATTTCAGTATGCATCTCACTCATAATTCAAGAGGAGCATGGCATACATTGTATGCCATGCTCCTCTCAAATTAAAGTGAGATGATGTTATATACTGAACGCCAAAAGAAACGCATACAAGTTTAGGTTCAGTTTTCTTCTGTCAGCTGATTTATGGTTTTAAATCATATATAGCAGAAAACACTACTGAGGTCTGCCAACAATATAAACTTATCTTCTTGCAAAATTAAACTTGGATTAAAGAGTTATCTCAATTTATCATGAAACATTCAAAGTTGTTATAAGAGTTGTCTTTCCTTTGGCGGTATAACAAATTGGTTCCAAAACACGACTCTTATGTGTGATTATGAATAAAACATCGGTTTTATTACCATGGTACTCTTCGTAGGGACATGACAGTAGTTTGAAGTTGAACATTTGTCAAATTATCTCCCTTGCAATTAAACAAATAGCAAAATGGGAAGTCCAATAACACCAAAAGTTCTGAATTGCTGCGAAAAATTTCTTTGCAAACCTTTTTATTTTACTCTTGTTAATTCATTTAACCTCTTTGTATAAATGGTTTCTGTTCTTTTCAAGAAATACAGGGTGTTAAAAAGTCTATGGAAATCCAATGGTAAGCCAGTGTTACTGTTTCTACTGACAACTTTCACCTGATTGTTTCTCTAAAACGCAAGCCTCGACTGCTTTGATTTTTTCGATGTTTCTTACCCTTGCCACGGACATTATGTCTGGAGAAAATAATCAGCTGAGCATTATAAGCAAATTAAAATTCAGCTTCTGAAAGTATTGTGACTTTAAGTTTAACCCCATCACAAAAGCAAGCGTTCTAATCTCTAAAGTTTATGGAATATCGATGCGTTAAGGTGCTCATTCTGTCGGAATATCATAAACAAAGAAACTCAAAATATCTAAATAAGAGTATATACCTATACCTTCAAATAAACTGGGCGTATACATTGTATGCGTTTCTTTTGGCGTTCAGTATATATCCGTTACTGTAGCAACTATGGAATTACCAACTGTTGTACTTAGTACCTTGGCAAAATGACATCTTGATGACTTCACTTAGACATCAATATGAACTCTTAGTTGTTAAGGTGACAGCCATATGGCATCACTGGTACTGGAGCATGGCATATAATGTATGCCATGCTCCGCCAATTTTCCAATGGCATTACAAACTGAAATTCTTTCAACAGAAACCTCAGATTTTCTAAAACAAATAATTATTCTCCAGTTATCTAATTCCTAGTAACTATATATATATATATGACTTTGAAACTGATGATAGCTGTTTCCGTTTTTACTTATACTAGTTATTTTAATGTCTGATTTATTACAGACCGAACATAAATATATCTATAATAAAAGCACCACCATTATAGAAGGATGAATACCACATTCAATATGAATCATGTGTGCCTTATGAATACAGTATTCAATATGAATCAATTATACTGAATGAATAAAGTTTTCAACATGAATCATATATACACAATGAAAAAAATTCTCTAGAAGAATTTAGATTTTTTAATTGTTTGAGAGGGGAAAACTGCTGTCTTACAACAAAACAATAGACAACAAGCTGAATATTATTGAATATTAACAAACATCGTCTCAAAATTTATTTAACAATCAAGTTTCCCAGTCCAGGAATGCAGTTATTCAGATCAAACAACTTTTACATATTTATATGTACTACATTCTACACGTATGTTATAGCAAGGTTTGCCCACATGTATGACATACTAGTAATCCATGAGCTTCAGTGAGTAGCAAACAAACCACAGTTCAATTATTTTCGACCACCCTCATCAGTATAAACCTTGCATATTACAGAAGAACTTCAATGGCTTGAACCCTGATGGCTCGTTAACCCTGCCTGGCTAGAACTCTTTCCTGGTCCCTAGAGGTCACTTTATATAGAAACAAACCCTGGATGCTAGAACTACCCTTGGCTGGAACTAATTATCATGGTCTCGAGCCTCTTCGAGCCAATGAAGTTCTACTGTATATGATTTTTGCTGCTTATAGATGGATGACTTATGATTTTATGCCCTTTTCACTAGTATTTCGATCATATCAGGATAATGAGAGGGTGATAATGAAAGGCTGTGTGCAAAGGAACCCCGTTTACTGTTTTTGTGCTTAACCCTTAAAGCGCCAAAAATTAAAATTGGCAAACAGTGTAGATCCAGATGAGGTGGCTCTTCATGAGCCACCTCATCTGAATCTGCACTGTTTGCCCTCTAGTGTTCAAATCCTCAATATGATATCGCTTGGACGAAACATTTTTTGAAATTATGCAGACATAAATTTTGTCGTCTGCTTTTTGGCGCATTAAGGGTTAAGTTGGCATTTTCTGGCAAGGATCGTATAATACAAGTTTTAACTAGGTATAAAACCATTTAGCAATTTTCCAAACTTTGGATAGCCTCACACATTTTGATTAAGAGCTCTGTATGTTTATATCACTGAAAATAAAAAGGAGGTATCAAAAAGTCAATCTTAGCAAAAAAAAGACATAACTTCATCCCTATCTGCTTCAACTCACAAAATTAATAAGAAAAGTCAGCATGGGGAGTGGGGAGGCGGCAGGAAAGACACTATCTAACACTAACTTTCACAGCCCATAGTAACCATGGTAACTCTTTTGACTGCCCTGTTGAAAAATTCTGATCTTAAAAAATCAAAAATGGGGAAACTGACCCTATTGGTGATACATGTAACAGCTGTGCTTCTAGCAAAAAAGAAAATGAAAAGAGAAAAAAAAAAAGAACAGCAGTGCATTCAACAACAAAAACACTCAACGTACTGGTACCAACTTGTACACAAAATGTTTGGTGTAGTAATATGAAGTTGGACATACACGGCCTTACACAAGTGGTCATTTCATATGAAATTTATGAAACAAGCCTTTGGCGAGTTTCAAAAATTTCTTATTAAATAGCCATGAATGTAAGATTCTGTTTATCATATGACCCTTTAAAGTAGGACTTCATGGCCCTCAAAATGAACATTATTATTTCAATAAGAAAACACTTTGTCGACATGGACGTTGTCAATGACGTTATCTGTATGCGCCAAAGTGTTATAACATGCGGTCGTGATTTTTATGACATAAAGTTATCCACTTAATAACAGCAACGTCATATGATAAATAAAATTGAGTGCAACTTGCTATCAATACATCCAGCACCTGATGAATACTTCGTATTAGGCAAACATATACTAAACTACTCCTTCAATTAGTGCTAATCACTTTTGATCACATTTAACTATAACCAGTGCTCCAGATAAGAAGGGCTAACAAGGATTATTATGGAATAATTTTCTTATTTTTCCATAAAAAATACATTGTGACCCCTCATTAGAACCGTCTCCTTGAGACGGTTCTAATGAGGGGTTACAATGTATGTTTTTATTGAGAAATAAGAAAAATTATCTCTGAGATAGTCCTGTTACCCTTTCTTACCTGAAGCTCTCTAATAATAACCTTGATAAATATTATAAATTAAGCCATAAAGCACTTTGATGACATTTCACTTTTAAGGTGAATGGGTACACTTTTAAGGGAAGTGACTCTGTCATTTTGATTATTGCCTCCCTTCTCAAAGAAGTCAACTCTTAAGGGAAAGAATTTGCTCCTCTAAGAGCAAATTCTTTCTTTTAAGAGTAGACCTGATTTTTGAAAGGACTATGTAGTCCAAGAGAGAAAAAAGAAAGTCACAAAAGTTGTTCCCCTTGGTAGAAATGGTGGAAAAACATGGAGGTGTACCCATTCACCTTAATATTTCATAACAACCGGAGCTCCAGATAATATGGTGATAACAGGGATAATTTAGGAATAGCTTTCCTAATATCCCTATACATGTAGAAACATATTTTGTGACCCTCATTAGAACTGTCTCGCAGAGATGGTTCTAATGAGGGGTCACAATGTATGTTTTTGTTGAGAAATTAAAAAATTATCTCTGAATTATCCTCAAAAAACCACTTTATCTGGTGCCCTGACAACACAATCAGACAAACATTAAAATACATATACTATACATATATTTACATATTCTAAAAAGATCTTTCACAAAGTTGAGCATCAAACAATGGAATAGACTTTGATAACTGATACACCACTACAATTTTTATATTAAAGACGAAACAATATGAATCACTTTATATTCACAAAAAAGTTTTATCTCCGCACAAATTAATGATGAAACAAAAATACATAATTCGGAAGGATGCCAATTTTTTGTATTTCCAAAAATAAATCCTGCTATGTGCAAATACAGAGTTAAATACAATTTTTCTTTGATATAAGACAGGTTTTTTTCCCTTTCAAAACAATCCCAAAAATCTAGATCTGCCTTTTATGATGGATCTAGATTTTTGGGGTTGTTTTGGATGAGAAAATCCCATTTTAGAGCTGAATTACATGATACTGGTTTAGATACTGTATACACGGTAATTTTCGCGGGTTCAAATTTTTGCGGTTAAGGGTCAAAAACATAAACAAGGGTCAAAAACATAAACATTAATTTTCGCGATTTTTAATTTTCGCGGTTAGCAACATGCGCAAAAAGCAAAACTACTTCTTTTTCACTTGAGCTAGTTCGTTCATTAACCTGCGGCAGGGCTGCCGCAGGTTAATAAAAGAACTGCTCAACTGAAAAGTACCAGCAATTACCAAAGCAATATGAACACTGCGTCTACAGAAGATACTTAGTAAGAAACAGGAAATTATTTCGCAATTTTAATTTTGCGGTTTCTATGTGACCGCGAAATATCGCGAAAAATGGAATATCGGAAAAAATGATCTTGTATATATTTGTGGTAATTCTGGAAGGGTAAACTCCTGTCTTATAACCAAATAAATACCATATTCAAATACACTGAAAATAAAGTGATTTTTAAAGCATAATATATATCTCAAAATGAAATATCTGCTGAACGAATAGAAAACTGACTTAGAACACACTCAAACATACCAATCTGTCTAACTGACAGGAATTAAAGTGAATGGGTACGCTTTCAGGGGAAGCAAATCTCTGTCATTTTCACTTTCGCATCCCTTCTCAATGGCGGTCAACTCTTAAAGATAAGAATTTGCTCCAAGGAGAGCAAATTCTTTCAAAGTTGACCCCATTTTGGGCGGGCCTAATTGTCCAGGGAAGCAATAAGGAAATCATAAATGTTGTCACCCTTAATATATATGGGAAAATTGTCTCCCTTATAAATATAGATATGGGGGAAAAAATGTCTCTCTATAAATATGGAGGGAAAATGGCATTATACCCATTTACCTTCATAATATTTCCTTTCTGTGAACTATCAGTTCCCATTTGTGACAGTAAAATATGAAGCTAGAAATCATGTTCACAGTACACAGATGCCCCTGCTTCATTCATGCCATGTTAGAGATAATGTAACCTCTTACAACTACAAACTCCTTGAGAACACCTTCACACAAGTCTAACTGGCCATGAATACCTATGGATATACATTTAAAAGCAAACATACCTGTAACACTATTTGCCACCCCTGGCTAGGGCAATAGCCAGGGTGTTAGTATTATCTGTATTATCTCTACCATGTATCGTAAAAAATCGATAAAAATAACCCATACTTCCGTGCTCTTGCAACTACATAAACATGATACACTGAGAATTCATAAAAGTAAAAATTTTGGGGATGGTCTTGTCCAATATTTTCTTTATTATTATTTTGTTTTTAATTGGTTTATTTCATTTATTTATTTTACTTATTTATTGTTTGTAAATGAAGCAATTTTTACAACTGACACTGAAAGCCCCCAAAAATGAAAACAACTGAATTTGCAAATAGCCCAGATCTAAATTATGTGGCTCACTAGAAGTTAAGGGTTAACACATGCGGTCAGAGAGTAGACAACAGGTCACAGCTAGCAATGATACATCAAATCTTAACAGAAAACAACATAAAATTCCGACTTATTTAATGACTCTGTAGAATTCAGAAATATGAATAAAATGGCTTTATCATATGACGTCGCATCTGAGATTGTAATAAAGCCATGCATTAAAAACGATAATCCACTAGTGGATGAAATATGCAAATTACATCGTAACGTTATATGTTGACGTACATAAAACACCGCGTTTCTAATGGCGAAATCCTGACGTTTAAATGCAAATTTTGCTAATGAAATGCAATGTAAGTGTCATATGATAAATAGAATCTTGCATTCGTGCTCCTGTATTATTGAATTTATTAAACTTGTCGGGGAAAACCGATAAGATGCTCGGCAAAGCCTCGCATCTTATCTTTTCCCCCAACTCTTTTAATAAATTCAATAATACAGGAGCACTCATGTAAGATCCTCTATTTATCAATATTACTGTACTTTTTCATTTATAAGATGGAGGTTTTTCTCTTCAAAAACAATCCCAAAAATCTAGATCTGTCTTTACAAGATGAATTTAATCTTTTGCAATTGGAATTTTGCCATTGTTTTAAAGGGGAAAAACCTGTCTAATAGCCAAATTACCAAGTGACATATTTACATATGTTTTGGGCGGTAAAACTTCATTGTATTACTGCTTAATTTGATAAATTAAAGTCATGAGAGAATCCTAAATTAAACTGCATAATGTGGGTTTTCAATATAAAGAACTCAAAACAAATCCTTACAGTGAAATCATAGAAAAATTGATCTTTTCCTCCCCAAAATTTTTACTTTTCTGGAGCTCCAATACATTATGACAAAATATGGTGGTATGTTTCATTAACAGCTGCTTATAAAAATATGATTTTCCTCACCCAATGATTACTATATACAATCGTTTGGTGAAGCTGTCCTTCACATTTTCCCATACAATGATTACTCTGAACAGTAGTTTGGTGGGACAGTCCTTCACATTATGAGCCACCTTCTACACCTACACTGTCTGCAAATTCAACCACACTATTTACCAATTCAACCATTCTTTTTTGGCACTATGAATATTAAAATATTCTAAATTTTCTCTAAAACAAAGACACCCAATCCCATACATACTCAAATCTCTTTATCAGCTGAAAATGAATGAAGATCTTTCCTGGCTGATTGTCATGGGCTGACATTTTGAAAAATCCATTATATATGAACAACCTTTTAGAGAATGAATGCCTTGACTATATGAGCCGTGACACAAAAACTAGTGTGCACAGCAAAGACTGCACAGCTTAGATAGCTAAGGGTCTAAGCTAGCTCCATGCGGACAGAAAAGACTCTGATCAGACTGGGCTGATCTGAGTCTTCACTGGGCGCACATGCCACTTTGTTGGTTTTGATGTGTCACGGCTCATTTCTCACAGTGCAGTAAATGCTGCCTAACCGAAGTGAAGGAAAGCTTCATCAAATTTCAATGAAAAATGTAATCTTATAATGACCTAAGGAGAATAATTCTAGAAGAACTTCTTGGCTTGATTTTCTTTATTTTGCCTGAAAAAAGAATAAAAAATAAGAATTGTATGTTTTATACATATATACAAAACAAAATTCTGATGAATGTTATGTCACAACTGCGACAAGCTCTCTGAGATGGAACTAAACACAGGGTAAACATTGTTGATGACAGTGACGATAAAAACAATGCCACCTGAAAGTGATCTTTATGTCACTCCTACTAGCTAAAGCAGTCACAACAATATATGTATGTCTGAATGCAGTCTAACTGGTCTTAAAGGTCACCTTTCGCAAGCAATCATCTGTATTGTAAAGCAATGTTTTATGCAGCTAACATGTTGTGACCCCTCACTGATACACGTTTTTTTAATTTTTTCCTGCAGAAAACTTGTTGTGACCCCTCAATGGAACATGTTTTATGTTAAAACATAACTTGATATTCCTCATGGAAACAGTCTCTGAGAGACTGTTCTAATGTGGTGTCACCAGTCACAACTTGTTTTGTATGGAGATATCATAGTATGAGCCGTGACAGGACAAAGCCAACAAAGAGGCATCTATGCCTAGCGAGGACTCTGCTCAGCCTGAGCAGCCACCCAGTCTGATTAGCACCTTTGCTGTGTGATTAAAGGGTAGCTAAGGGTCTAAGCTACTTCCATTGCCAGTGAAGACTCTGATCAGACAGGGCAGATGACCAGGCTGATTTAAGTCTTCACAGGGCACACATACCACTTTGTTTTGTCGTGCCGCGGCTCATATGTTCTGACTCAGTAAAACTTCCTGCATACTACATGTTCTAATGAGGTATTAACATGTGTTTTCTCAGACATTTAATGGAAATTGTTTTTACAGAGAATTAACAGGAACTGTGTTTTTACAGAAAATAAACAGAAATTATCTTGAAGTTATCTGCAACTATCCACACTTAGCTGAGTCTCTGTAATAGACAGGCTGAAGAAATACCAAGTAAATAGACAAAATTAACTTGTCCAAACAAATATTTACTTGCCAAGAAAAACACACAAAGGTACACATGAAATACAGAAAGAATAACAGATGATGAATAGAGAAGAGTTGAACTAGATGACAGATTTTGGCTAACTGTCACAAAGCTTCGAATTAAAAACATATGTTGTGGAGCCCACAACGTATGTTGTCATGAAAAATATCTCAGAATTATCCTGAAATACTTCCACTAATGACACTTTGAATACTTGTCCCAGGGCAAGTAAACTGCAATTTCTCACTTGTCAAGAGTGAAACTGGAAAAGGAGGACAAGTCAGGCATGGTATTTCCACAGCCCTGGTCATAGAACAATGTTTATTTGTCCAGTCATGTTTGTTTTGCGAGCCCACAATCCCTGGGTATACCTTTTTTTGTTGTTGTGTTGTTGCTTTACATCCATGGTAAACAGCTATGGGCAAGTCGGGATGGATGGTCAAGTCGGGACAGTCAGTTAACCTAACCACACTATTCCTGGACAGGATTAGACCTCCAGCCCTTTTAACTAGTACTAAGTGTTCATTCTTTTGCCAGTGACTGACAACTGCCCTTCTTGAATCAATGGAAGGGGAAGAATAGACCTCTACATAAGTAAGGGGCCGGACCAGGTACTGAACCCGGGACCTCTGGCTCTTGCGTCAGAAGCGCTACCAACTGCCCTATGCGGATAGGTTCTGGTATACCAGAACAGAACGAGAGCCTCCATGTGTGTAGTTATTTGCATACACATGCAAGGATTTATCGGTTAATAAGGAAGACATCATTGCTGACATTCAGTGACCTCCACCCTGATACAACCTCAACCTTTTTCCACCTCAGGCACACTGGGTGCAGTTTTGCTGGTCTATTAGATGGAAGAAATTAATCATTTACCTCTCTGCCCGTGGGATTCAAACCCACAACAACCTGCCTGAATGGCCAACACTTAGTCAACCACACCAGGGGTCGAATTTATAAAAACACTTAAGTGGTTGCTATGCTGTTGCTAAGGCTTAATTTCTATAAAGAAGATTTCCTCCAAGTATGAAATTTGCTCTAGAGGAACAGTCTTTTTCAGACTGTTCCTCCAGAGCAAATTTCATAATTGTAGGGAATCTCCTTCAAAGCATGGTTTAAACTAAGGCCTTAATCTCAGCTGGTCAACAGGACCATTCTAAATTGGGCCGAGTTGGTCCTGCCAGCTTGACTCGTGGTTTTCAATATTACCCTTTCACATCACACAGAAAAATCGCCTGGTTTTAAGGACCAGCCACATGTAAAATCAACTGGTCAAGCACAAAATCCACAGGTCTCGGACCAACAGATTAGTGCTTATTTTAACCCCTGCTTAGTCACAGCATAGCAACCACTTAAGTCGTTTTATAAATATGACCCCTGGCATTCCACTATCACATATAGAACAAGAAATCAGTACTTACTTATATACCATATATCCTATCAATATAATTATCTGCAAAGCTACGGCTATAAAGAACACAGCTGTTGAAACACATGATGGGGGTGGGGGGCACAGACCACCGCCTCCCTGAAAAAAACAACAAAGTACAATGTACATTCAATATTTGAAGTTAAAGATTCATAATAGTACAAATAAGGTTAATCAGTAAATTCCATATTTATTTGACTATCAGATGTTTTCCACCTCCGAGACAACCCAAAAAATCTAGATCCCCAAAAATCTAGATCCCTCTTATAATCTTACACAGAAGATCCAGACTTTTGAGATTATTTTGAACAGCAACAACTAATAGCAAAATATAAATATCAGAAAAAGCAGACGATGGAGTGCAAGAGTCATATAAAGTAAAAAGTTAAACTAATTTGATTCGTTTTAAGTCTGGAGATTTAAACATATTCATAAAAATGACTGAGAACTGGCTTCAAGAAGGAGGAGAAATCTAAAAATCTCACTTTGACAGAGCTCCAGATAAAAGGGGGTATTAAGGATAATTCAGAGGTAATTTTTCTTATTTCTCAAAGCAAACATAGCTTGTGACCCCTCATTAGAACCGACTAGGCGAGCTGGTTCTAATGATGGGTAATAACATGTTTTTATGGACAAATATAAAACATTATCCCTAAATTATCCCTGTTACCCCTTCTCATCTGCTTTATGAGAATTTGACTATAATCTAAGAGATAAGAGAGATCCATACCTGTGGTCTGTTGACTAGAACTGACATATCTTGTTTCACATTGCGTAGATTCTCTTGTAACTCATGCATTACAAGGGACATCTGGGGGTTCACAGCCCCACCCCCTCCTCCTCCCCCTTGCTGCACCTGGCCAATGTTACCCTGAATTATATTGGCTCTCTGTTGTACATCTGTTACCAATGATCTGAAAAAGATATAACAATGCAGATAATAACTTCCAATACACATCTACATTTTCTCTGTTCCTTTTTCCCTTTTTCATTCTAAAGGTCTGTCTGTGTCCTCTCCAATTTAAAGAGAACAGCGATTTTGAGTCCATTTGAGCCGCGACACAAGAAAACCAACAATGAGGCTATGCGCATAGCGCAGACTCAGATCAGCCTGGGCATCCGCCCAGTCTGCTTAGACTCTTCGCTAAGCGCTTAAAGGGTAGCTAACTAAGAGTCCAAGCTACCTCCATGCGGACAGCGAAGACTCTGATAAGACTGGGCGGATGCCCAGACTGATCTGAGTTTGCACTGGGCGCACAGCCACATTGTTGGTTTTGTCGTGTCACAGCTCATTTTTTCTACAAAAGTTATGGTATATAAATATCTGGCATCACAGGCAAATAGGAAAGACTCACATCATCCTGTGCATCCATGCACTCAGATCATATCATTCCATCTTTGAATATGGAATCTATGAATTCTGTAGAATTCTAACACAGTGGGCCTATAGAAGCAATAGAACGTTTCCGTGTTTTATTCTGCAACAATTCACTGTCTCGGAGCGCGTGAGTTTAACTGCTGACGTCACTTGCATTACTGACATAATTTTGTGACGTTTTGAGACGTTAGACGGTGTAACGTCTCTTTTACTTTCTAAAATGGCCATAAAAACGCACATTTACCTTAGAGACAGTTAAGAATATTGGTGGGAGCATGAATGCGCCTGGCAGGAAGGTTGGGAGAGTTTGAATAAAAAGAATACTTTTTCAGCGTTTTCGAGCCTTAGAATCGAAATAGATCAGCTCTAGCATTGAATTGTTGAATAATAATTCACTGTTTGTCGGTCAGTTGTAAGTAGATATATCACTAGCGCTCTGCGCTTGTGATATGATCTACTTTACAACTGACCTCGAAACAGTGAATTATTACTCAACAATTGACTGCTAGAGCTGATCTAATTCTTAATCAAAACACAAAAAGTGAAGACTCACCAGTTAGCACAGATCTGCAGGCTACCATATTTATTCGTAAAATATGTAAATCAGTCTCGTGTAATTCCGCTTTAAGAGAGATTTTTCTCTTCAAAAACAATCCTTAATATCTAGACCCATCTTGTAAGAAGGAACTTGCTTTTTGGGATTATTTTGGAATGGAAAAATCCCATCGTATAACTCAATAATTACTGTAATTCGATTGTTGACATTATGCACAGTGATGTCATTAAAAGTTAATGACGTCACATATCTATGATCTGCTGACAAACACCATCCTAGTTGCTTGTATCTCATTTCCTTCATTTAAATTGGAAAGATTAGTAAACATCTGAATGTATTCTGTTGTTATGGAAGAAAGGTGCTACTGAAAGATAGAAGTTTCTTCAATGAGCTGAAAGCCTAGACTATTTCTTCTACGAGTTGATCTTTAATACTTTATTTAGGTATAAGAAGTTTTTTTCCATTCCAAAACAATCTCAAAGATCTAGATCTGTCTTGCAAGACAGATCTAGATCTTTGAGATTGTTTTGGAAGGGACAAAAACTTCCTATACCTGAATAAATGGGGGGTTGTATCAGAAGAGTAAAACCCCATTTTATAGCTGAAATACACGGGACTTGATTCACGTATTTGCAATAATTCTGGAAGGGTAAACTCCTGTCTTATAAGCAAATAAATATATGTGAAAGTGGTAGAAAATGACAATACAGTGATACACTGTACTTAAGTGAGAGAAAATGAGAATACACTGTACTTAAGTGAGAGAAAATGAGAATACACCGTACTTAAGTAAGAGAAAATTAGAATACACTGTACTTAAGCAAGAGAAAATGAGAACACACTGTACTTAAGTGAGAAAAAATGATAATGGACTGTACTTAAAGGTAGGTTCCTGGACTAGCAATAACAATTATGTTCACAAAATAATTTCGTCTTTTTCTGGGTAGTATTGCATTCTTTTATTTTTCTGAATCTGTTGCTACTGAGAAAATCGTCAGATGTTGTAGAAAAATAGTTGTTTTCCCTTTGGTTTATATTCTTTCGTTGGAATTCCAGTTCTAAAAATAATGTTATATATCTATAAGTGCGCGATTTCTGCTGTCATTCTCCAAATGTCAGTGAGCTCTTCGAGATGGTCCTGGCATGGCGTTCGGGTTAAAACTATCCCAAAATGGAATGCAGCATGACACCAGCTGTGTTATCTATTTTTGGCGCGAACTAAAAATAGCGCTAACTGGTGTGCCAAGCAGAGTTAGGAAATCCCTTGCAAAACAACTTTTCTAATATTTTTTTACCTTCACTTTTTAGCGAAACTTATTCATTCCCTTTTTATAAGTGCTTTCCCACAACTTGGATAAAAATCATCAAATTATGATGCATTCCAAAGTACAGGAACCTACCTTTAAGTGAAAAAAATGATAATGGACTGTACTTAAGTGACAGAAAATGACAATACACCGTACTTAAGTGAGTGTGTGAGAGTAAATGAGACTACACTGTACTTAAGTGAAAGAAAATGAAAATACACTGTACTTAAGAGAGAGAATATGACAATACAATGCACTTACCTTATTTGTCTTGCTTCCTGTATAATATCATTCTGTGAATTTAAAACTCGTTCTACCTCGTGTCTTTTGATAGTATCAATCATCATAGGCTGGCCACCACCACCCTGCTGTGAAATGAAGGCAGTTCAATTACTTCCGAGCTTCACATAAGCAGGGGCAACAGATGTAATCAAAATTAAAGGGATAATTAAACAAGAGGGCCATGGTGGCCCTGAATCGCTCACCTGAGCATTAATCAGTTCACTGGCTCTGGTGAAGATTTATAAGAGTTTTTACCATACATGGGAATGGCGGCCACCTTGGTCATGTGACCAAGATCATTTGAAGAACTTTCAATCCTTTGACCCATGTGCAGGCTCCATATGAAATTTGATCTGCCCAGTGGTTTCAGAAATGTTTGAAAATGTTTATGGATGGATGAAAGAGGCAGCTAAAACCAATACTGTAAGGCTCAGGTGAGCTGAAAATGGCAGAGTCGCTTCTCCGAAAAGTTCCCGTTCATGTTGAGTTCCTTTGATGGATTTGAACTAGACTTAACTAGGCAAACACAGATGATAGAATGGTAGCATCATTATCTCACTGTGGTGAAACTAATGAATTCCAAGGAGTTTGTGGCTGGCATCATTGCAATGTTAGTTCTGATTCTTGCAACATAACTTAATTTAGATTTGACCTAGTGACCTAGCTTTTGACCCGACATGACCCAGTTTCAAACCGGATATTGTAAGAATAAACATTCTGACAAAGTTTCATTGAGATTGGATCAAAACTGTGCCCTCTGGAGCGTAAACAAGGTCGTTCTTATATTTGACCTAGTGACCTAGTTTTTGATCCGACACAAACCAGTTTAAAAATTTACCTAGATTTCATTAAGGTAAACATTCTGACAGAGTTTCATGAAGATTGGATCAAAACTGTGCCCTCTAGGGTGTACACAAAGTTTTTCTTAGATTTGACCTAGTGACCTAGTTTCTGATCTGACGTGACTCAGTTTCATAAGGGGCATATATATATGGACAATAAACATTTTGACAGTTTCATGAAGATTGGATCAAAACTATTCCTTCTATTGAGTACACGAGGTTTTTCTAAGATTTGCCCTAGTGACCTAGTTTTTGACCTGACATGACCTACTTTCAAACTTGGCCTAGAGTTTATGGAGATAAACATTCTGACAAAGTTTCATAAAGATTGGATCAAAACTGTGTCCTCTAGAGCGTACACACGGTTTTTCTATGATTTGACCAAGTGAGCTAGTTTTTGACCCTACATGACCCAGTTTCAATTTTGTCCTTCATATTATGAGGATAAACATTCTGATAAAGTTTCATGAACTTTGGATCAAAACTGTGCCTTCTAGAGCGTACACAAGATTTTTCGAAGATTTGACCTAGTGACCTAGTTTTTGACCCGACATGACCCAATTTCGAACTTGGCCTAGAGTTTATGGAGATAAACATTCTGACAATGTTTTATAAAAATTGGATCAAAACTGTGTCCTCTAGAGCGTACACAATGTTTTTCTATGCTTTGACCTAGTGACCTAGTTTTTGACCCAACATGACCCAGTATCATACTTGTCCTAGATATTATAAAGATAAACATTCTGACAAAGTTTCATGAACTTTGGATGAAAACTGTGCCTTCTAGAGTGTACACAAGGTTTTTCGAAGATTTGACCTAGTGACCTAGTTTTTGACCCAACATGACCCAGTTTCAAACTTGGCCTAGATATTATGGAGATATATATTCTGACAACGTTTCATATAGATTGGATCAAAACTGTGTCCTCTAGAGCGTACACAAGGTTTTTCGAAGATTTGACCTAGTGACCTAGTTTTTGACCCAACGTGACCCAGTTTCGAACTTATCCTAGATATTATGAGGATAAACATTTTGACTATGTTTCATGAACTTTGGATGAAAATTGTGCCTTCTAGAACGTACACAAGGTTTTTCTAAGATTTGACCTAGTGACCTAGTTTTTGACCCGACGTGACCCAGTTTCGAACTTGTCCTAGATATTATAAAGATAAACATTCTGACAAAGTTTCATGAACTTTGGATGAAAACTGTGCCTTCTAGTGTGTACACAAGGTTTTTCTAAGATTTGACCTAGTGACCTGGTTTTTGACCCGACATGACCAAGTTTCGAACTTGGCCTAGATTTTATGGAGATAAACATTCTGACAAAGTTTCAGAAAGATTGGATCAAAACTGTGCCCGCTAGAGTGTACACAAGCAAAAGTTGACGGACGGATGTCCGTCCGTCACGACGGACATCAGGGTATCCCAAAAGCTCACCCTGAGCACTTCGTGCTCAGGCGAGCTAAAAAGTATATGCTGCGCCCCTTTTTTAGAACCGTCTTGCAGAGATGGTTCTAACGAGGTGTCACAATATATGTTTGCTTCCCTGGGTGTGGTTGACTGTTTGAAATGGAGTCTACTTTTAAAATAAAGAATTGGCTCCTAGAGGAGCAAATTCTTTTCTTTAAGAGATGATACCTACGGAGAAGGGATGCAAATACAGTAGAAGGGCTTCCCATGACCCATTCATTTTTGTACTGTTTATTAGAGATATTTTGCAGTGGCTGATTTACTACACTTTGGGCTCTAAATAACGCCCCTTTCATGAAATACAATGCCTCAGGGATGTTGAACAGGATTAATACTGTTTTTATATAAGCTCTAAGATTCTACATCTACATCAGATTCTCAATCATTGTGTTGCTGTAATGATCATATGAGCCGCGACACAAGACAACCAACAATGTGGTTGTGCACCCTACGCAGACTCAGATCGGCCAGGGCATCAGCCCAGTCTGATCAGACTTTTTGCTAGCCCTTAAAGGATAGCCAAAGGTCTAAGCTTTCTCCATGCGGGCAGCGAAGACTCTGATCAGACTGGGCGGATGCCCAGGCTGATCTGAGTCTGCACTGGGTGCACAACCACTTCGTTGGTTTTCTCCTGTCGTGGCTCTTATGTTTCTTACCTGGCCACTAGCTGCAGGGACCCCGACCCCCGACGACATCTGTGTGACCTTGGAAAGTACCAGTTCTTGTCGGCCCATGAGCTCATCAAATCTTTTGCTCATCTCTCGTAATGTGTGGTGTATCATATTCTGACCCTCAAATATCATACGGAGTTCCCGGTCAGCCTGATTCTCAAAAGCCTGAAGACAGAAAATTTTTAAATCAGCAATTACAAATTCTAATTCACTTACAAATATAAATAGAACATCTGACTGGATATTTTTAAAAATAATTTGCAACAGTATACCCTGGGAAACCCCACATCACTGTGAAACATTGCTTCAATTGGGTGACATGTGCTTTAACATTGCTAAAAGCAATTGGTTTGGGTGCAAAATAGTACACTTTGACAATGAAAATGTGAAAAAATCCATAACAACGGGTTTAACGGTATTAAAAATGTCCTTTGGGGAGGTAAACTGTCTATTTTGTGGTCGCAAATTGCCTTTCATGCCAACATTAATAACAATTCTAACAATTCTAAGTTTCATGTACATATAGGTCCATTCAAACAGAATTCCAGCTTTCATAACAAGATCTACCACATACTGAAACTACTGTAACAACCCTAAAATTTCAGGCAGCCGGAAGTTGGACGATCATTGTTCGTAAATTTGTAGAAAGTGGAATTAACACAGGTTAATGGATCCAGATGAAGCTTAGTGAATGGCTAACATTATAGACCCTGATCAACCTGCTCCTTTGATCTGGGTCTACACTGTTTACTCAGGCATGTCTGTCCAAATATTTTGGATTATTGTGGTAATTTTAAAGGCCTAGAGGATGTTCAAGTTATTCCACTCTGAAAGTGCTATGAGGATGTGGATACATGGCGCTTCAGAACATCATTTATTAACAGAATTTCCTCGAAAAAAGTAAATGGTAATCAGTAAAGTGATAACTTTTCAATACACTGACAATCAACTTACGTTTTCAGCATTTTCATACTGTTCTCTAGCTCTGTCAGGATGCTGCTCTTGAAATCTGAAAAAGAATAACCAATGCTTGTAAATGTATACCGTAGTAATCCTATTAAATGCCCCGGGGTTGATGCATTATGTGAAAGTGGGGTATTTAGACCCCAAAGGCGATGCATTATGAGAAAGTGGGGTATTTAGACCCCAAAGGCGATGCATTATGTGAAAGTGGGGTATTAAGACCCCAAAGGCTATGCATTATGTGAAAGTGGGGTATTTAGACCCCAAAGGCGATGCATTATGTGAAAGTGGGGTATTTAGACCCCAAAGGCGATGCATTATGTGAAAGTGGGGTATTTAGACCCCAAAGGCGATTCATTATGTGAAAGTGGAGTATTTAGACCCCAAAGGCGATGCATTATGTGAAAGTGGGGTATTTAGACCCCAAAGGCGATGCATTATGTGAAAGTGGGGTATTTAGACCCCAAAGGCGATGCATTATGTGAAAGTGGGGTATTTAGACCCCAAAGGCGATGCATTATGAGAAAGTGGGGTATTTAGACCCCAAAGGCGATGCATTATGAGAAAGTGGGGTATTTAGACCCCAAAGGCGATGCATTATGGGAAAGTGGGGTATTTAGACCCCAAAGGCGATGCATTATGAGAAAGTGGGGTATTTAGACCCCAAAGGCGATGCATTATGAGAAAGTGGGGTATTTAGACCCCAAAGGCGATGCATTATGAGAAAGTGGGGTATTTAGACCCCAAAGGCGATGCATTATGAGAAAGTGGGGTATTTAGACCCCAAAGGCGATGCATTATGAGAAAGTGGGGTATTTAGACCCCAAAGGCGATACATTATGGGAAAGTGGGGTATTTAGACCCCAAAGACATGCCAAAAAAACTCTAATAAACAATGTGAAAGTGATGGGTACACCTTGCAACTCTACTATTTTGCTATTTTTCCTCTCTTATCAGCAGGGCTCAACTCTTGAAGGAAAAATCCCTTTTCAAAGAGCAACCTTACCATGAGAAGCAAACAGGAATTCATGAAACATCACATTATTTTCGGAATAGAGGCAGCGAGTGTTTATTAGAGTAGGGGCGTTTATTAGGATTAATACAATAGTCAACCAACTACAAGTGATATTATAGAAATAGACATAACTTGTAAACTGAAACCATTTCTATAGTAACCTAGTGTATACCATAAAAAACCCGAAAATTTGGACACCTAAAAAAATTACCACAGTTGGTTTTACAATGCAGAAATGTGCACAAAAGATGCATATGGAATGGCAAGCAATGCCAACCCTGATCTAACTGCTAGTTTACTTCTTTGTCTCTTTGGTCCATTTGTCCATATCTTTCACAAACTGTCTTCTTTTCTTTTTGCTTTATTACACGAATTTTCGGTTTTGTGAAAAACAGCACAATAAAGTCTGGTTTAATCATAATCTGCTATTTTACCCAATTTAACATAACAATTATGCCAAAAGTGTAACGGTTAGCAGATACCATTTGGCTATAAAACAGGCTATTTGAGTATAAAACAGGTTTTTCCCCTCTCTGGAATAACCCCAAAAATCTAAATCTGTCTTACAAAGTTGGCAATAACATGTATAAGATCAATTTTTCCTTTCCAAAAATACTCCAATAATCTAAAATTATAAGATGGACCTAGATTTTTGGAAGCGCTTTGGAAGAGAAAAAAAACCCGTCTTATAACTAAAGAATTTTCTTATGTTTGACTTACTCCTTCTTGTCTTTTTCAAGCTGTGCGTAATATTCGTCAAATTCCTTTTCATACTTTTGTTTATCTTCTTCACTGAAGTGGCTGGGGGCTTGCTGAAATATATCAAAAGATCAAATTCTGAATGATATGAAAATATCTTTATGCACTTAACATCCTGCGTTCAGTTGTTCAAAACTAACAATGTTGTTAAGTACTGTGAGATTAAATTTTCAAAAGTATTCAGAGCTCTAGATAAGAGGGCGTATTTGGTGATAATTAGGGATAATTTTTGTTAATTCTGCATAAAAACATATGTTGTGACCCTTCATCTGAACCGTCTTGACGAGACGGTTCAGATGAGGGGTCACAACATATGGTTTCGATGAGAAATAAGAAAAATTATCCTTAATTATCATCAAATACGCCGTCTTATCTAGAGCTCTGGTATTGTAAGCAAAACACTACAATTTTTTGCCAGAAAAAAATGTGAGGAGCTCACAGCATTATCATAAAAATATTCACAGTATCCGAACTACATGTACAATCTCTTCCGGTTTTCATAGCGTTGAATCGAGAGTACAAATGTTCTCTTATAACCAGTAGTCGGAAATCATTATGTTTTGAGATTTTATCCGGAATCTGCTGCGTCATTTATAGCTATTCAGCTTCTAAAATGTAAAGAGGTAAGTTTAATATAATTTGCTCTTCGGTCTTTTACTTTATTACCCTGTACAATGTTGTGTATGGGTGGGTAGTAAGTGGTACAGTATTCAAATCGCCCTTGGCATGATTCTTAAACCATTTTGAGCATTTTCTTACATGTTTTATAAAAAATCTTTAGAATAAACGCAAGGTGTTATCAATCTACAGTTTGTTAGTTTTGATAAAAGAATGATAGCTAAGTTTTGCACGACACAATCTCGTGTTAAATTAAGCTGTTCGGAAAAAAAATCTGCGACGGCAAGGAGTTTTTCATTGTACAGGGCAATAAAGTAAAAGACTGAAGAGAAAATTATATTAAACTTACCTCTTTACATTTTCGAAGCTGAATAACTATAAATGACGCAGTAGATTCCGGATAAAAACTCAAAACATAATGATTGCCGGCTACTGGTTATAAGCGAATTTTGTACTCTCGATTCAACGCTATGAAAACCAGAAGAGATGGTACAGTGCGTTCGGATACTGTGATATTGGCATACTTGATTTTATATGTACCAGAACACTAATAAAATTCTGGGTAAAACCTCATCTCTAGTGAGATGTAATGTGTACATCATAAATGCAGTCCATAGTGCTAGCTGCAATAATGTAGTTCCAACCTAGTTCAAACTTCTCAGAGCTCTAGATTAGAGGGAGTATTTGATGATAATTAAAGACGATTTTTCTTATTTCTCATCGAAACCATATGTTGTGACCCCTCATCTGAACCGTCTTGTCGAGACGGTTCAGATGAGGGGTCACTACATATGTTTTTATCCAGAATTAACAAAAATTATCCCCAATTATCACCAAATAATCCTTCTTATCTGGGGCTCTGAATGCAAAGTCTGTTTTGGCAGTGAAGCACAACAGAATGCCTTATATCATACACAAAATAGTACTAGACTCAAATACTGTGATCCAAAACGAATCGTGAGGCATACCAGGCATGTTAATGATTTCCACAAGTACCTTACAGAACCTATTTATAGGATTCTATTTATCAGTCCTTTACAGGCATAATGTTGTCATTTGCACAGTAACAATGACTACTGCTACGGTTGTAGTGTTCTGTTGTTGTGTAATTCTTTAACATCCACGGTAAACAGCTATGGTCATGTCGGAAGAGTCAGTTACCCTAACCACACTATTCCTGGGCAGGCTTAGACCTCTAAGCTGTTAACCAGTACTAAGTGCACTTACTTTCACCAGTAACTGACAACTGCCCTTCTTGAATCAGCGGAAGGAGAGATGAAGGTAAGTGGCCGGACTGGGTATCGCACCCAGGACTTCTGGCTTATAAGTCAGGTGCCCTACCGATTGCGCTATGCTGCCTGGCCCAGTTTTGTTTGAACTTGTTGAAGTCGTGAATGCCTTATGACGTAAGTCGGTGACGTGATTAAACCAATCAAACGTATTTATCACGGCCAACGTCAGTATGTAGCCAATCACCTTCAGAGACCGCTTCTGTAGGCATCGCCTGATAAAATTCGAGCAGGTGCAGTTCTTAACTGACATGATATCACGTTATCATACCCGTTATCAGGTGAATTTTGCAGCATGTGCATGATAAAGAATAATATACGTAGTGAGAGGCGCTGTAGTCGAGCGGTTAGAGTAGCCCGGCTATTGTGCAGAAAGTCACCGTAAGGTCGTGAGTTCGCGGCTCACTGTCGCCATATGATGACTGGAAAACTCTCTCTGTCAACCCAGCAGTAAATGGGTACCTTTTTCGAATCAGGGAAGGATAAGGCAGCGAAAGGAGAGGGATGGGCTCCGTCTTTCATCAGCTGTGCCCAAGATACAGTGGGTCTCTAACCCCCACTGCCCCTATGGCTATTAGGCTATGGGAAACCATACGTAGTTAAAGAAAGTTCTCACCTGACCAGGAGGAATAAGACTGTGAGTTAAAAATGCCATCACATCATGGTCATCTGCAAGGCAAATATTGTATACAGTCAATATGCTAAGCATCACAACAAAACCTGGCCCAGAGGTTATAAAACTTGAGCACATTCTCAAACTCAAAATAAAGCATACTGAATGGCTGCTTCTGAGCACATGCTCGGAAGCAGCCAATCAATGTGCTTTGTTTTGAGTTTGAGATGTGCTTGGAAGCAGCCAATCAGTGTGCTTTATTTTGAGTTTGAAATGTGCTCGGAAGCAGCCAATCAGTGTGCTTTATTTTGAGTTTGAGATCATTCTCAAGTTTTATAACCTCGAACCCCGGCTACAGGTTCTGTATTTATTCAGTTATATGATGTTTATTTTCCCATTTAAATCAATGCTCCAAAAATTTTGAGCCATCTACATTTTTGGGGATTGTTTTAGAAGAGAAAACCTGTCTTATAACAGAACTGATATAGGAATGATTAGCTATTTGGGATCATTCTTGAAGGGAAAAATCCTTGTCTCATAGTTCAATAATAATGGTGTACAGCCAAGGAATCACCTGCCTTTAGCAGCCACCTTTTTCGGGTCCCTTAAACCAAAACACAGTGGAAATGAACCTGTATTAAGGGGTCACCTGTCTTAAGCAGCCAATCTTTTGGCTTCCCTTGGGTGACCCCTTAAGGCAGGTTTGACTGTATAATATGCAAACTATGCAAGATGTGATGTGTCTGCACAAATACATTGTCAGCAAATGACTTTATCATTATTTTCAGGGGCAGCAACTCTGCCATTTTTGCCCCCTCCCCTCTCAATGGGAGGCAACTCTTGAAGGAAAGCATTTGCTCCTCAACGAAGTATATTTATTTTTAATAGTAGACCCTTTTTAGAAGGGTTTTGTTGCTCTATGAAGCAAATAAGAAGTCATGAACATTGTACATGTACCCAGGGAACAGCCTAGAGCTTTCAGACAGGGAGAAGTTATATGACATTTTCAGAACTTTAGGGAGAAGTTTTGGTCCAAATTTTGGATTTTCCTACATGTTCTAAAAATTTTCACTTCTCCCTCAACTCAAAACAGAGAGGTCAGCCAACTTAGGGAGACTATTTCTCCCAAATCGCTCTCTAGGCTGAGCCCTGACACCCCTTCCAATCAATGGCACTCCCTCCCCACACTTAACTGCCTAATTCTAGAAGTCCAAGTATAGTCAAATTTAATGTATCTTGCAATAACTTGTAGCCTCTATACTCTTATTGCCTTATGCCTCTACACAGAAGGACAGTAAGAGTGTGGATTAACCCATTCCATTCGGATCTGGACAAACAGTTTGGATCCAGATCAGGCCCCACATCTGTGGGGCCTGATCTGAGATCCAAACTGTTTGCTGCCTAGACATCATTTCTACAAGAGTTAGTTAGACCAATATCATCAAAATATTCTAGATTTTTGATGCAGACGACAATTTCAGCAGACAACAAAAATAACCCCCAGACTGCAATGGGTTAAAAGGTACACATGCATTTCCCCTTTTGGTAGTTTCAGACTACCTACCTGCCAATCCACCAGTAGCTGCACTGACTCCGAAGTAGCCTGACTTTGGTAGTTCAACATTTTCTGCTCTCAAACACAATTCAAAGTCGTCCTTATTGTTGGTTAAACCACTGTTGAAAAATACCTGAAATATGAAATAACAAATAAACATTTCTAGAGATACATGTACATATTTGAGTTTTAATTATATACTATATTAAAGGTAGGTTCCTGGACAAACAATAACAATTCTGTTTACAAAATAATTTTGTCTTTTTCTGCATAGTATTAAATAGTCTTAGTTTTCAGAATCTTGTTGCTAATGGGAAACTTGTCGGATTTTGTAGAAAATCGTCGTTTTTCTCTGTTTTACTTTCTTTGCCTTCACAATGTGTTGGAATTTCGGTTCTAAAAATAATTTTGTCATATATCTATAAGGACGCGATTTCTTATGTCATTCTCCCAAGGTCAGTTTTTCTCTTGCCGTGAGCTCTTCTAGAGGTCCTTGGAAGGTGGATGGGTTAATACTATGCCAAAATGCAATGCAGCATGATGACAGCCGCATTATCTATGTTTGGCTTGAACTAAAAATAGCCCTAACTGGTGTGCGAAGCAGAGTTAGGGAATCCCTCACAAAACGACTTATCTGATACTTATGACTTTACACTTTTCAATGAAACTTATTAATTTCTTTATTATACAAGAGGCCCACGGGCCACAAAGCTCACCAGATCTCTAGCTCAAAATTGCTATAAAATTTGTATAGGCTCAAAATTGCTGTCACATTTGTACGGGCTAATACAAAGTATACAACTACAAAGTCTCAGTCTGACAGTCTGTTGAGTTGATAACAAAAATATATAACTATTTTCCATATATTGATTGCAATAAATGCCATTTTTTAAGTTTCCCCATTACAAGTCGATGCAACTCTTAAGTTGCCATAGCAACCACACTAAAGAGCCGATTTTATAAAAAAAAACACATAAATTTTCAATCCCCCCAACCTAGGGATACTACAGATGAAATCTAGGCCTTATCGGCCCAGTGGCTTCTGAGGAGATAAAATTTTTTAACTATTTTTTGTGTGCATTTTTTGCATTTTGGTTTCCATGGCAACCAATAAAAGGAGCAGTGGCCAAACAAAATACATAGCTAATAAGAGACTTCTCAAGGAACTATCTACAAAAGTTTTGTCAACATACTTGCAATGGCTTGGCAGTAAATGCCTTTTTTCAATTTTCCCCATTATAAGTCAATGCAACTCTAAGTTGCCATAGCAACCAAACAAAGAGGCCGATTTTCATAAAAAACACAAACTTTCAATCCCCCAGCCCAAGGGTGCCACAGATGAAATCTGGGCCTTATCGGCCCAGTGGCTTCAGAGGAGATAATTTTTTAAGTATTTCTTTCCCGTTTTTTTACATTTCGGTTTCCATGGCAACCAATAAAAGGAGCAGTGGGCCAAAAAACATATAGCTGATAGAAGACATCTCAAGGAACATTTCTATAAAAGTTTTGTCAGCATATCTGCAATGGCTTGGCAGTAAATGCCTTTTTTCAATTTTCCCCCTTATAAGTCAATGGGAACTCTAAGTTGCCATAGCAACCAAACAAAGAGGCCGATTTTCATAAAAAACACAAACTTTCAATCTCCCAGCCCAAAGATGCCACAGATGAAATCTGGGCCTTATCGGCCCAGTAGCTTCAGAGGAGATAATTTTTTAAGTTGTTTTTTTTCATTTATTTGCATTTCGGTTTCCATGGCAACCAATTAAAGGAGCAGTGGGCCAAAAAACATAAAGCTGATAGAGGACATCTCAAGGAACATTTCTATAAAAGTTTCATCAACATATCTGCAATGGTTTGGCAGAAAATGCCATTTTTCAATTTTCCCCATTATAAGTCAATGGAAACTCTAAGTTGCCATAGCAACCAAACTAAAAGGCCAATTTTCATAAAAAACACAAACTTTCAATCCCCCAGCCCAAGGATGCCACAGATGAAATTTGGGCCCAATCGGCCCAGTGGCTTCAGAGGAGATGTTGTTTAAAAGTGTTGACAGACGACAGACGACGACGACATACGACGACGACATACGACGACGACGACGACGGACCACTGCCTATCCTATAAGCTCCCCCGGAGCCTTCGGCTCTGGTGAGCTAAAAATGCTTTCAGACAATTTAGAAAAAAAATCATTAAAATTTTGCTGCATAAAAAACTCCAGGAACCTACCTTTAAGCCTATAAAATCCCCTGGGAATGCTCCACTTTTACAAACTCACACATAGGCCTGATGCCTTGTCAGTTACTAGCATCTAGTAAAACCACAGCATGAAATATGGGGTAAATACATGCCCACTTTTAATAAATTTTGCTGTGAGTCTCTAAGGTAAAACGAGCATTGTTATCTATAGCTTGAAATCAGTCACTCAAAAAAACTGTTTCTAACAAGCAGTATTGAGTGATTAAGTAAGTAAGAGAAATAGCTGCACTCTTTCATCACTAAAATAACTGACAGTCACATAATATACCTTGTGGATCATGACAGATGAACATGTACAAACTACAATCTATCTGAGGATTTTATATCTGGAATTTTGCAATTTTCAAGTCTACATAATAATGTGATTAGAAAAAGAGGAGGTATTTGAGTGAGGTATTTACTGGAATTAATATGGTACATGCTAATTATTAGTGGCATTACATGTAGGTCAGAATTAAATGGTCAGAAGCAATTTAGACAAATACCATTCCTATATACATTACGGATCAACTCTGTTGTGTATATTGACAAAGTTTAGTATGTCCAGTTGCACTGACAAAGTTTGGCTTGTTCAGTTTATATGATACAGAGTTTCAGAGAAAGCAAGGTTTTGAGGATAATAAGAATACAATTTTACTTATTTCCAAAGAGAAATGTGTTTTGGGACCCCTCATTAGAACCATCTCACTGAGATGGTTCTAATAAGGGGTCACAACATATGTTTTCATTCATTCAAAAATAAGAAAATGATTTCAGAACAATCATCAAAATCTCTCTAGATCGGCTGGTGAAATAAAATTGTGACCTACCGTCAATACTTTGTTGTAGTATTCAATCTTGGTCCTAACTGGGAATGGTTTATTTCTGAAGTCTCTCATACACCCACCTAATTGCTGGTTGATACCGTCACTGAAAGGGAGAAATAAAGGATCTTACATAAGTGCTTATGTATTATTGAATTTAACTCGTTTAATAAATTCAATAATACAGGAGCACGAATGCAAGATTCTTTTATCATATGACACTTAAATCGCATTTTATTAGCAAATTTTGCACTAAAACGTCACAAGTTCGCCATTAGAAAACCCGATGTTTTATGGACATCAACGCAAAACGTTACGACGTAATTTGCATACTTAATCCACTTGTGGATTATCATTTTTGATGCATGGCTTTATTACACTCTCAGATGCGATGTCATATGATAAACAATAATAGTCAAAATAATGGTAATGACATAAAATACTGGTTGATACCATATTTCTTAAGTTATAAGACAGGGGTTTTCAACTCCTGATGATGAATGGCTGTGTGCAATGGAACCAATTGACTCAAACTACATCTTTGTATTTTAACTATCCATCTGCAGATGCTTGAATTTTCAATTTCCAAGTGCAATAGCACTGCATGTTTATCAGGCATACTATAAGAGGACAATATGGCTGAATTCGTATCTTGTCGGGCAAGCACCTACAGTAAAGCCAAAATAAGACCTGTCTCCATACAGGACAACTCGCTTGACAGCTATAATAAATATACATTATTATAACAGTAACTTGATCTGGTGTACTGTATAACGTCCAGTGGATGACCACATACCATCAGATCACCCGAGACGCTTGCATCAAGGGTGATCAGATGGTATGAGCTCATCCATGAGATGTGATGCAATATGCCAGATGAAGTAGCTATTATAATAATTTGTTTATTATATATCTTAGGGAACAGAAAACCATTCATACTTGCCAGCCCTAATGCATCAACCTGGATTCAAATTATGTAGCTAGTCCTGAGACAAACACTACTGACTGAGCTACCGAGGTGCTCCTTTTGAGGCGTTTGTTGACATTATGTCATTAGTCCCGTCTTTCTGGTTCTTGTTTCCACAATGCACATTAAAACTGACGCGCCTGCAGCTGGAACTCAGACAGACGCCTTTTCAGGGATAGTGATACAGATTCAAACACTGTCAGGTTGATATGGCTTTCTGTATCAGATGGCCAGAAAGCAGGCAATTCAAAGGGTGTATCATTGATAGGTATATAATAAACAACTTGAACCAAAACCACTTAAGCTGCGGCCAAAGACGATACCGATGCCAACACCAAGATGACAACAACAGGCCTTCCTGTACTTTACTTTAGTAGTGGCAACCTAAAACAGGCCCAGAGGTTATAAAACTTGAATACATTCTCAAACTCAAAATAAAGCACACTGATTGGCTGCTTCCGAGCACATGCAGCCAATCAGTGTACTTTATTTTGAGTTTGAGATTGTTCGCAAGTTTTATAACCTCGAATCCTGGTTGCTTAAGACAAATTACTGCTTAACACAGGAGCATTTGCACTGGGTTTGAGACTGGGTTTGAGTTTAAAAAACCTCAAACAGGTGGCTGCTTAAGACAGGTGATCCCTTAACAGATGTGTCAAAATAAACAAGATTGATTATATAATTATGTTTAACACTTACAGAGCCAAAACTAAAATAATTTAATTTGCTAACATCATAGATCTTATCTGGATCTACACTGTTTGCCTTTCTGGTCTTTAAATTGTCAATGTGATGCAGCTTGGGCAAAACATTTTTTTCTGAAATTTTGAAGACATAAATCTTGTCATCTGCTTTTTCGCCACTTTACCATTCGGGATACCCCTTTAGGGGTATCTGGACAAACAGTTTGGATCCAGATCAGGCCCCACAGAAGTGGGGCCTGACCTGAGATCCAAACTGTTTGTAGCTTAGACATCATTTCTGCAAGAGTTAGCTAGACCAATATTGTCAGAATTTTCTTGATTTTTGATGCAGACAACAATTTCAGCAGACGACAAAAAATACCCAGAATGCAATGTGTTAAAATGAAGTTTTACTTACTTCTGATGTTCATACTGTTTTGTTCCATCATTCACCATGGCCATGATGTAGGGATTATTATGCTGAAAAATAAAATCATAATCAGTTAAATAACAGTAATATTTATAAATGTTTGGGAAGAAATTCCTGAGCAAGAAGTACAGACCTAGACCAGACTGCTCCTAAAAGACAGGGTTGCCATTCATTCTCCTCTTTGAATTTCTCTGACTTACTCCTGATTTCTTTCTCGACAATTTCCATATCACAAAATCTCTTGTCTTTTCCCTGACTTGGAAAAAAATATTTTCCAGAATTTCTTTCCTAACTGTTGCAACCCTGTAGACTGATCATCGGATCATGGTCTACATTATGTGCCATTTAGTTTATAAATTATGGTTTTATCAGGCAACCTCTACTTAGGCAAATAAACTTGCCCGAATTTTCAGTGGGTAGAATCCATTGTGCTAAATTAAAGAGGGTAAATAAAGATTAAGATAGCAGAATTATATTCAGTAGATAGTAGAGGTGCAACGATACATTCAAGTCTTGGTTGGATATGTGTTGTGTTACTTGTCTCCTATATGATAGGTATCCTGATGCATCTTTCTCCGATTTTTTATCCTTGGACTATCAGATAATCATTTCAAAAACACTAGTTTTAACAAATGATACATTAATGTCTGGTAAAGGAATATTAAGACGAAGGAGGTAACTCTATGCAGGAAGAAATAATAACTCTATCACTTGCAATAAAATTCAAAATTTCCTTATTTAAAACTAAAAGTGCTAAAATTCTACTGTGCTCACTTTTGACACCTTTAGAATTAATCATGTCAAGCACTGCAATTACTACAGGAAAAAGAAATATAATGAAAACAAAAATGATATCATGTGAGTACAGGAAACAATTGTAGGGACAAATCCTGTGACCCAGAAATTCTTTTGTTTTTCCTTTTCTTCTGTGAAGAACCCCCTTTGCTAGATCTGAGTTAATAACCAATATCCCTTTTAGCCCTTAAAGCGCCAAAAAGCAGACGACAAAATATACGTCTGCAGAATTTCAAAAAATGTCTCGTCCAAGCGATATCATATTGAGAATTCAAACACTAGAGGGCTAACATTATGAGCCACCTCATCTGGATCTACAATGTTTGCCAATTCAACAATTTTAATTTTTGGCGCTTTAAGAGTTAGGTGAAAAAATACACCTCCATGTTTTGCTCCATTTTTACAAACAGCTTCCATGGTTTCATTTTTGCTTCCTTGGAGGACGAAACCCTTTTAAAGGGTAGTATACTTTTATTAAAACAGAAAATAAAATCGCTTCCCTAGGAGAAAACTCATTCCTTTAAGAGTTGACCCCTACTGAGAAGGGAGGCAAAAATGAGAAAAAACAGATTTTTTTTGGACAGACTTGATGTTAAAGCTAATAGCTTCAAGTGTGTCTGCTATGTTTGTTTTGGTTCTGCACTTGATGCTACATGTAAAATGTATCAAAAATTACGTCATAATTTGACACTGCAGAATTTGAGATTAAATTCCAGTTATGGAAATAAGCCACCCATTTGTGAGTCCTACATATATTTCCGGCTCAGGCCTCAATAAAAATCTATTGGAACTTAACTTTTCAGCAGTCTCATACAAAAGCTTGGGAGGATATGGCTCAGGGTATGCTACCACTAAACCAAACAAAGACAGACAGACACCACAGGCAGAAGCAGATGGTAAGAAAATGCCTTATATTCATATGTAAGAAAAGACCAGTGTCAACACTTAAAGTGCCAAAACTAAAAATATTTCAATTTGCAAACAGGGTAGATCAGGATGAGGTGACTCATTATGAGCCATCTCATCTGGATCTACCTAGTTTGCCCTCTAGTCTTTGAATTCCCAATATGATATAGCTTGCATGAAACATTTTTTTGTTGGTGAAATTTCACAGACATAAATTTGGTGGTCTGCTTTTTTAGGCACTTTTAGGGTTAAGCCACAGAGTATGTTATCCAAATTTGTGACAGGTTCATTTTCTTGCATATCAGTCAGTTTGACATTTTCGCTGGTTTTCTGCTGAGTATGTGACCTGTTACTTTCTGTTTATGACAATTGTTCATGTATATGATATGTACATGTACTCAGTAAGGCACTTTCTTGTCATGTCATTATACCATATAGCTGGTTATTTCTTCAAATTCTGCACAATCAAACAAAATAGTGCACAATCTGCTTTGGCTATACCATATTTCTATGTCTTACAAACAGCATTTTGGAAACAAAATTTGGGCATTAAAATGACATATTTTGATGGTCTGAAGCCAATCTAGCCATTTTTTCAGATAAAAAGTTATGGGGGATTTATTAAAGAGGGGCCATTTATTAGAAGAAGTGGTATTTATTTTATAAGCAGCATGAATGAGAAAATAGAGAATGCATACAGTTATACAGTAAAACTCTTTTGAGGTTAGAAGGTACTCTTTCAGGAGAAGTAACTCTACCATTGTCGTTTTTGCCTCCCTTCTCAATGTGGGGTAAACTCTTGAAGGAAATAATTTGTTCCTCTACAAATAACCCACTTTTTCACACCAACCCTTGGTATAATTCAAGTTCCTAAGTCCATGACCTCGACCCTACTTCCATCTATATAGGTGGGAAGGCCAACCAAATATCTATGTAGCCTTGAAGGTGGTATAATCGTGGATATAAGAACTTAATCACGTGACAGTCACATGTCAAATAATTTCTAGATATTTTCTTCTGACATAATTAGACCACAACACCAGATGAATAACCTGATACAGTTTCGATGCAAAGCAATATCGTTTTAATGTTAGAAAATTCATCCGCATGTGATTGGGTGATCTATTTATAGCAAATGTCAATGGGTTGTAAATTCGTGGATGTGATCTGCCGCATGATAAAAAGAAGACGTACCCACGTCAGGTCACGTGTTCATTATTTTCTGTTTCATAGATGCTTTTGGAAACTTTTTAGTTTTAAACGGATTTTAAATAATCCAATCTATATGAGATAATAATGATTATAGGAAAATACCCATCCAATTAAACAGGATTCTTAAAGCTCCACCTCGACTTTCCTACAGCTGAAACATATTAACTGTAGCGTCATAACCCTTGAACAGAACGAGTTGAAATTCACTGTATCACTGTATGGTTATATTTGCTTGAATACTAAATAACAGTATGTACAGATTGTTTCCTTTGGAAAAAAATACGAGCCTGGATTCAGCCCTACTCTCAAAACTTAAGACGTTCTTTTTCCAGAAAACGCAGATAAGGACCCCCGGTATACTAATCAAACAAAAGAACAATTTTGCAATAAGATTTTACACCCATACTAGGACCAACTGTTCACCGGAAGGTACAAAAGCAGTAATAATTGCAATGTTTTCTCAGGCTGATATCCGAGGTTAGAAAATGGCCACTATTCAGGTATACAAAAAGTAATAACAAAATAAGGCATAAAAGCAATTGGTCAAACTTTTTTAAAAGTTTTATTCCCTATTCAGGCTGTAGGAACTTGCTTTTGGTATGAAATAAAACCTTTATGCACAGTTAAATGTTTGGAAACTAAACACTTAGTGAAACTTTTTTGCGCATGAATATTATGCAAATTACTAACACCCACGAATTTACAACTCCCACGATTTTACAACCTCCAACCATATGGTACAAAATCTGACACTCCAAAGTTGTTATGTTCAAAGTTTGAACTTCATATGAAACCTCATCATATCAAGTTCGAACTTGGAACACATAGATATGTTCAAAACACTTAACAGAACATTTAACGCCACATATAGATGCATGGGAACCAGATAAACACTGTTTAACCCATGGCATACTTTGTATGCTGGGCTATAATAAAGGGTAGGTTAAGACTTAATCATCTAACATACAATTATTACAGTAACCAGCTATATGGTAATCAAAACCTGTCTATAAAAGTCATCTAACAGCAAATCAACACAAAACTTGTAGTGTTGCTTCCCCTGAAAGTGCACCCATTCACCTTAAAAATATTAACCAAACATCTCAGAAACATTCATGAATACTAGAAAATTGTGTCTGTCAGAAACAGGTTGGTTGGTTGGTCAACTGCTCTCCTGTGAAAAAGTAGGGCTAAAGTAGGGCTCAATAACTTGGAAAAGTAGGGCCAAAAAAGCAATTATAATCATGAAAAGCAGGGATAGTAGAGACATTTTGGATGACTTAATTCACAGAAAAAGCATACAATAAATAAATAATGTTATCTATGAATAGCAAAATTGAACAACTGTTCAAGGAAATGCTAAAACAAAAGTTCAAAACAGAAATATGCATTATGTTAACATACCTATGCATTATAATGCAATGTGTCATGGAATCAGAAACTACATATTTTTTTTTCAGAAGAAAAACTGTCATATTTTTCTTATTTCTGATCCAAACATAGATTTTGCAGGCTCATTAGAATCATCTCAGTAAGGAGGTTCTAATGAGCACCCAAAATCTACATTATAAACAAAATAGGAATCAACAATCCATACCCCTGCAAACCCCACTTTTCACTATGTAAAGTGGGGTTTACCTGGATTTCAACTTATGAAAATTGTTAATGTAATGGACTGAGAGAAACATATATTCTACTAAATTTTGAGACTTGTTTGTTCAGAAAAAATTAATCTGAATTTTACTAATACCAAGGGAGGAAAGAAAGCAAGGAAAAACTGCTGATTTTTATCATGTCAATCACTTTTGACAAAAAGTAGAGATAGTAGGGCATTTTCAAGAAAAAGTAGGGCTGAGTATGGAGAAGATCCAAAAACTAGGAAGAAGGTCTGAATAGTAGGAAAAGCAGGGTGGAGTTGAAAGCCTGAGTATTTTAGTGTATATTGAGTCATCTCCCAGAGAGAGGTAGACAGGAAAGAATAGGATAGATGAGACTAAAATAATTCCAAACAACCCCTATCCAGCACCTGCTGCAAGCACAAACAGCCATTGCCCTTCTATTATCTAAATTAGTAGGATGCCCCAGTACTGACAGTTACACAGCACCATCCCCCAACCTGATCATCTCACAGAAACAGATGCCCTGTGCCCACCAGCAAGCCCTCTTCCCCCACCCCACCTCCCACTCCCTATGAAGTGTACCCATGGTTTCAAATCAATTTAGTAATAAGCTGAAGTATGTGTTGAAACCTAGCTTGTTTCCTTGTATTGGCTTGTTTCCCTGTATTGGTAAATTCTAAGTTCCAAAGACTATAAAATGATAAAAAAACAAATTTTGAACTTCAAAATCTTAATAATAATCTTCATGCACATCTTCAAAATTCTTCATGCACAACTTTATTATGTCTGTAAAATGTGCTAATATCATGAAATGTGAGAGGAGTTGATTATATAAAATTCCTACCTTACATTGGTTAAAAACACTGAATATTTCTAAATTTATATGTCTGTAATTTTGTCTTAAAATAAATTTTTGATATTCAAAACCTTCATGCACATTCATTGCCCAAGGAATCAGACACAAAAGTTGTACCCCTTTGCAAAAATGGTGTAAAAAATGTAGAGATGTACCACCTTAAGAATATCTGGATGTATGTCTTAAGTAGCTGTGATATTGTTCACCCAAAAGACATTACTTGGAGAGTGCCATAAACTGTGCATTCCCATCCCATAATTAAATTACTTGGATTTTTCCAAGTCGCAATCTAGCAAGTTATAGATAGATAACTGTTATAGACAGGAAGCCAATTTTAACAAATATCCCACCTGATTTAAAAACAATAATTCCAACTGACTTAAATGAACTCAAGCTAACTTACTCTTGGCCTTGCTTTTGAGTGAGCCTCACGCTGCCATAATGATAATAAAATAATTTTATATTAAATTATTTTGTCATAAAAAGTCATTTAGGGACATGGTCTGTACAAGTCCCATCCAGACAACTGCTAGAGGAACCATGTCACCACTGGTCCCCCAACCTCCCCACTAAATATTAAACAGCCTGGCATACATGTGCATGTATGGTACCTCTTGCCTTGCTCTGCCAACTTTACTATTCATGTCTCTACTTGTTACAACCTTGACCTACTACTTTATGACCTTGACCTTACTGATTAAGTGTATTTCTAGTACTTACTCTATATGGTCAAGCCATGGGAAACATTATACCGTATACACGGTAATTTTTGCGGGTTTTCATTTTTAGCGGTATTTTGCAGTCATTTCGAAACTGCGAATATTAAAATTGCGAAATAATTTCCTGTTTCTGACAGAGTGTCTTCAATAGATACTGTGTCCACATATTTTGTTTCCATTTGCTTCGGTAACTTCTGGTACTTTTCACTTGAGCGAGTTCTTTCATTAACCTGTGGCCGCAGGTTGATAAACGAACTCTCTCAAGTGAGAAACAAACAATTTTTCTTTTTGCGCATTATCCTGACAGCGAAAATTAAAAATCGCGAAAATCAAGGTTTGAATATTTGACCTTAAACCGCGAAAATTTGAACCCACAAAAATTCCCGCGTATATGGTAATTAAGGTAAATGGGCACACTTTCAAGGGAAGTAACTCTGTCATATCTGATTTTGCTTCTCTTTTTTTCAATGGCAGTCAGCTCTTAAAAGGAAATAACTTGCTCCTCTACGAGAGCTCTTCCTGATGCCTGCAAATAATCAAAGAGTTCACTAGGACCATCCTCATTCCACCCTAGTCTCCTGTGACCATCTTCATCCAGGACCATTTTCATCTGATTCACACCCTCCCCTATGTCTATCCTCATTTACCCATGGTATTCCCCTAGGACCATCCTCATCATTCTGATCAAAGGGTTCTCCTATGATCCTCCTCATCTGAGCCTAGTGTTCCCCTAGGTTAATCCTCATCTGATGCTAGTGTTCCCCTAGGTCCATCCTCATCTGATCCAAGCGTTCCCTAAGGACCATTCTCATATGACCATAGTGTTCCCTCATCTAATCTGTGTGTTCCACTTTGACCATCCTCATCTGACCCTAGTGTTCTATAGGACCACGCTCATCTGATCTGAGTGATCCCCTTGGACCATCCTCATATGACCCTAATATTCTCCTAGGACCATCCTCAACTATCCAAGTGTTCCCCAAGGGCCATTCTCATTTGACCCCTGCTTTTCCCTCGGACCATCCTCATCTGATCCAAGTGTTCCCCTAGGACCATCCTCAAATGAATGTAGTGTGAGTGTTGCCAAGGACGATCCTCATAGTGATCTGAGTGTTCCCTTAAAAGACCATTCTCATAGTGATCCAAGGGTTCCCTTAGGACCATTCTCACAGTGATCTAAGGGTTTCCCTAGGACCATCCTCATCTGATCCACATGTTCCCCTAGGTCCATCCTCATAAGGTGTTTGTATATTTATGTCTGTCCCATAGCTGTTTGTGTTTGGAATACAGATTAATGTGTTCAATACTCTACATGTGCCAATATGAAACTTCATACTCTCTGCAATGACAGGCCATTTAAAACAGGCATAAGCATACATATGTTAATACTGTTACTAATATATATTCTATTAAAGCATCAAAACTTCCAGAACAGTAAGCATTTATATCCCTAACCGTCAAACATGCATACAAATTGTAGAATGATAACAAACAGTACTACAAACAACTGATTATATTAGTAATGTACTGTACTGGTAAATCAAATAAGCACTAACATCCCTAACACTCAAACATGCATACAAGTTGTAGAATGCTAATAAATAGTACTGCAAACAACTGATTATATTAGTAATGTACTGTACTGGTAAAGCATCTACTGTATATCAAGTAAACACTAATATTCCTAAAAGTCAAACATGCATACACATAGTAGAATGCTAATAAACAGTACAACTAACAACTGATTATAGTTTACCGTATTTTTATAAGGTTTTATCATATGAATCGCATCTGATAGTGTAATAAAGCCATGCATTAAAAACGATAATCCACTAGTGGATTAAATATGCAAATTACGTCATAGCGTTATGCTTTGACGTCCGTTAAGCGTCGAGTTGTCTAATGGAGAAATTGTACCGTTTTAGTGCAAAATTTGCCAATAAAGTGTGATTTTAGTGTCATATGATAAATAGAATCTTGCATTCGTTCTCCTGTATTATTGAATTTATTAAACTCGTTGGGAAAAATGATAACATGCTTGGCATAGCCTCGCATCTTATTTTTTTCCCCAACTCGTTTAATAAATTCAATAATAGATGAGCACTCATGTAAGATCCTCTATATAAGACTTGTATTTTCACCCTCCAAAATGACGCTATATTAAGACATTTTCCCCCTATTCCAAAACAAGGAAACTTTCTTGATCTATTGCTATGTATGATGTATCTAGATTTACAATGGATCTTGCTTTTTGGGTTGCTAAGGAGAGGGAAAAAAATGGTCTTATAACAAAATAGTTATGGTACATGCAAAACGAGAAAAAATAACACAAGATTTTGTCACAGGACAGTGTAGCTTGTCTAATGAAAAAAGAAAAAAAAAAGAACCACAAATGGTAGACCCGGGCACAGTTCTTATGTATTTTTTTTACATAGGTGAGATAATTTTTTTTTTTTTTGCTTTATTTGTAAGTAATGTTTCCTCACAATATTTATGCTAATCAGCTGATCACTATTCATGTTGTAAAAACAACTAGATGGCTGTAGTGGGTATGTCAAGCTCATTAGTGTATTTCAGTAAACCCATTGCATTCTGGGTGTTTTTGTTGTCTGCTGAAATTGTCGTCTGAATCAAAAATCAAGAATATTTTGACAATATTGGTCTAACTAACTCTTGTAGAAATGATGTCTTGGCAGCAAACAGTTTGGATCTCAGATCAGGCCCCACATTTGTGGGGCCTGATCTGAGATCCAAACTGTTTGCTCAGATACCCCTATAGGGGGTTTGCTCAGATACCCCTGAAGGGGTATCCCGAATGGAATGGTTTAAAACCTTGCCATATTTTATAACGGATGTCTTTGCTTTTTAATATTTGGTCACAGTGACCAAGTTTTGTGACTGGTGATCTGTAATGGTAGGGGCAGGCACTGATTGTGATTCAAAGGCCTGAGGCTTATGGGAACTGCAGTAAAATTAAAATATGTTAAACATTTTCTTAGAGTGTTCTGGTTCATTAAGGCTTGCATGAACATCTTCTTGAAAGAAACTTTAACACTAATGGTCCCAAAACTAGTAATACATGAATCTGCAATCAGCAAAGTTCCAGATGAGGCAGCTCATACTGAGGTGCCTCATCTGGATGGCCACTTTTTGTCCTCTTTTCCTTGAATTCTCATTATGATATAGCTTGGATGAAACAGTTTTTGAAGTTTTGAAGATGTAAATTTTATGAGCTGCTTTTTGGCCCTTAAAGCAAGCCATAACTTTTCCAAATTTTCCTTTTTACACACTATTTCACATCAATTTGATGGGGGCTGCTGTCATTAAGGAACATGGCAAAAAGTGCAATTAGGTGAGTGGTCACACTTCCATGCAAAGCAACTCAACCACTTCCTTTTCTGCCTCAATTCTAATGTGGGGTCAACTCTGAAAGTAACCAATACTTTGTTTAAGAGTGGAACCTTTCTGGAAGAGCTCTGTCACCTAGTGAAGTGCACATGAAGTCACAAAAGTTGTTCCCCTGCCCTCTTGTTACAAAAATTCTACAGAATGCAGTGTCTCCCTTGTCTGTGCATTGTCACAAAACAGAGCTACAAACAAACCAGGGAAATTGACAGAAAGTTTACGCCCCCAATCCTGATGCTGACTTCTTAACAGTCTTGCATTCTGCTAGTCAAAGGCAAGAGAAAAATGGCAGAAAAACATTTAGCTGTTCAAACCTATTTTACAACATCTTTTCTTGTGCCATGATGCAATGATTAAGCTCTCTGAAGCATCAGTATTACTCCTACAACCAATTTAGAGTGTATCCTTTTTACCCAATTCACAAAATTTCATAATGCAAACCATGCAGCTGCGTGCTGAAATTTTGTAAATCTGAGAAATTTTTTACACCTGCATATTTGTGAATAGGCAGAAGTGCCACTGGGATGACTATATACCACCCTTAGTGATGTATTTTAAACCACCCTTGGTGATGTTTTATATACCACTCTTTGTGATGTATTATATACCACCCTTTGTGATGTTTTATATACCACTAATGGCAATCTATTATAAACCACTTTTGGTGATGCATGTATTATATACCACTCTTGGTGATGCGCTATATACCAGCACCTGTTAGTATGGTTAATTAAGCTTATATCTAATATGTCTATTGAAGTGCTTAGAAATAAAGCGTAGAGTACCATTGCGTTTGGTTGATTCTGCAAGTTTACAAAGAAGAAAAGACATTATACGACACCTATACTGTGTATTAGGTACACTAAAACTCACCCTATACATTTGAATGTAAAAAGGTCTTGTCCATACCAGACATAATAAGGTTCATGCCAGTATGTATGAAGAATAATTTTTTCACTAATCTATGCTAGTCTGATAATCATACTAGCAGAAAAAAAACGCCAAAAGTTGAAAATAGCTAAATCGGAAAGCAGAGTAGATCAGCATGAGGCAGCTTTTAATGCTCTGCTTCATATGAATGTACACTGTTTGATCTCTTGTTTTGGAATTCTTTGAGTGATATAGCTTGGATAAAACACTGTTTGGCCAACATGAAATTTTGTTGTCTGTTTTCATGGCGCTTTAAGGGTTTATACTTGCGTCTATCATGCTGCTTTTCATTTTAACCCAATTTTGTCTCTGAATTCTCAATATAGTTTGGACAAAACATTTCTGAAATTTTCCCAATGTATATTTTTTCCTCTGCTCTTTGGCACTTTGAGGGTTAACCCTTAAAGCCCCAAAAAGCAGACGACAAAATTTACATCTGCAGAATTTCAAAAAATGTTTCGTCCAAGCGATATCATATTGAGAATTGTAACACTAGAGGGCGAACAGTGTAGATTCAGATGAGGTGGCTCATTATGAGCCACCTCATCTGAATCTACACTGTTCGCCAATTCAACAATTTTAATTTTTGGCGCTTTAAGGGTTTAACATACTGGCAGGACTCGTATCAGGTCTGGTACTGGCTAGATCAGTTACATTCTATCAAATGTACAGGATAAAAATGTGCAAAGAAAACAAAAACATCGTTACAGTGAGATTTAATTACCACTGCTCTGCGATCTTGGCCCTGTATCTGAAATGGTACCCCAAACTGACGTGAACTTAATATATATCCTAAAATATTGGTAATGTTTTAGGTTGGTTCTAAATTATATTTATTATCAGACAAGAAAAATGTTTTTCAGTAAAGCTATGATGGATCAGGTAACAATTTCTTGAATACCAGACAAGAATTTTCCCTGTTTTAACCCATTGTATTCTGGGTATTTTTTGTCATCTGCTGAAATTGTCGTCTGCATCAAAAATCAAGAATATTTTGACAATATTGGTCTAACTAACTCCTGTAGAAATGATGTCTAGGCAGCAAACAGTTTTGATCTCAGATCAGGCCCCACGTTTGTGGGGCCTGATCTGGATCCAAACTGTTTGCCGAGATACCCCATAAGGGGTATCCCGAATGGAATGGGTTAAATGTACCAAAAAATCTTTGATACTCCACTTATTCACCTCTAGGGCTTGGTAAAAGTTAATGCACTGATCGTATAGAAGGTCATGTGTCTTGCATTGTCAAGTGACACTGATGATGTCAAGAAGATAGAATAGTGTCTTGCATTGTCAAGTGGATACTGATGTTGTCAAGAAGACAGAATAGTGTCTTGCACTGTCAAGTGACACTGATGATGTCGAGAAGAAAGAATAGTGTTTTGCATTGTCAAGTGACACTGATGATGTCAAGAAGACAGAATAGTGTCTTGCATTGTCAAGAGACACTGATGATGTCAAGAAGACAGAATAGTGTTTTGCATTGTCAAGTGGACACTGATGATGTCAAGAAGATAGAATAGTGTTTTGCATTGTCAAGTGGATACTGATGATGTCAAGAAGACAGAATAGTGTCTTGCATTGTCAAGTGACACTGATGATGTCAAGAAGACAGAATAGTGTTTTGCATTGTCAAGTGGATACTGATGATGTCAAGAAGACAGAATAGTGTTTTGCATTGTCAAGTGGATACTGATGATGTCAAGAAGACAGAATAGTGTTTTGCATTGTCAAGTGACACTGATGATGTCAAGAGGACAGAATAGTGTTTTGCATTGTCAAGTGGATACTGATGATGTCAAGAAGACAGAAAAGTGTCTTGCATTGTCAAGTGACACTGATGATGTCAAGAAGACAGAATAGTGTTTTGCATTGTCAAGTGGACACTGATGATGTCAAGAGGACAGAATAGTGTTTTGCATTGTCAAGTGGATACTGATGATGTCAAGAAGACAGAATAGTGTCTTGCATTGTCAAGTGACACTGATGATGTCAAGAAGACAGAATAGTGTTTTGCATTGTCAAGTGGATACTGATGATGTCAAGAAGACAGAATAGTGTTTTGCATTGTCAAGTGGATACTGATGATGTCAAGAAGACAGAATAGTGTTTTGCATTGTCAAGTGGATACTGATGATGTCAAGAAGACAGAATAGTGTTTTGCATTGTCAAGTGGATACTGATGATGTCAAGAAGACAGAAAAGTGACATCAGTTAATGCCATGCTGGTTGTTAACTTAAAGAACTGAATGATATTCGCTAATAGCAATAGCTTCTCACTAAAGAACCCTCTTAAATGCCAATATTATGCATTTTAACAAGCTCTCTGTTTAAAATCAAACATTGCAAATTGGAAGTATGCAAGAAAAAGTATCAAACATGCAATAAAAGGTGTCACACATAGATGTGCGGTGCACATAAAAAGGATCAGTGTTCAGCAGCACTCAGCAAGCCACAAGACACTCAGGAAGCCTCATGACACTCAGCAGGCCTCGTGACACCCAGCAGGTCTCCTGATGCCAAACTTTGACCCTTGTGACAGCTTTTTCTATCTGCACCTCACACCCATGGAAGATATTTGTAATGACTAGGGGATTATAGAATGTGTTGTAAATGGTTAAAGATGATGTCAGGAGATTTAGTAACAACAAGTATTAAAGGTGCTACTGGTCGACATTTTACACAGAGCGGTACATCAGTGGTCCAGAAAAGAGGAGAATTTGGTGATAATTAGAGATAATTTCAGTTAAATTGCAACTGAAACATCTGTTGTGACCCCTCATTAGAACTGTCTCCATGAGACAGTTGTAATGAGGGGTCACAATATATGTTCAAAATGAGAAATAAAAACAAAATTGTCCCAAGATTATCAACAAACACTTGCCTTGCCTGCAGCTATGGGTCATGCATCCTAAACCAAAAATTGTTTTTGGCAGAAAAATTGAGTTCCGAAGGACATAAAAGCGTCAGGGTAAAGGTTTAACAATTTTCTTATTGCTACATCAAACAAGAAATTTCTCATGTTACATAGCCCACCTTTCCTTGAGTTTGCCCATTACATAAAAAGCTTTAACATCCTGCAGGATTAGGGGTGACTATTGCAGACCAAAATGACTATTGCAATACTATTACTATTGCAGAAATCCCTATTGCAATACTATTACTATTGCAGGTTACTATTGCAATGCATTGCAATAACTATTGGAGACAGTATTCTTATCCAGAAATTCTGCTTTTATGTATAAAACCTTGTTTGTTCACATAAGTTTGTGGCTAAAAAGCATTATTTAATGACTGTCATTTCACAATATGCACAACATGACAACAAAATACAAGAAAATGTTATATTTTTCATTCCTTGAAATCCAATACAAGCTAAAACACATCCTTTCCTATTATTCTTTTAGTTAAAAATACTTCCTTCAAGAAAAAGATGCATGTCTAGAAACTATTGAAACTATTGCGATATTGGAAACACTATTGCCGATAGTATTGACATTGCAGCTTTCCCTATCGATAGTGACTATTGCCAGTGTCACTATTGCGATATATCGATAGTCCAATGTATTGTTACACCCCTATGCAGGATGCCTATGAAAACTGTATGGTAAATCCTTAGTGACTTAATCTGGTCAGAGCTTTATATGGAACTTTTGACAATTCCACAATGAACCAGATAGGATGAGGATTTAAATGACAATTCTGAGATATGTTTTCATTATTCTAAACAAAAACATATTTGCCCCGCAACATGACAAAACCAACAAAGTGGCATGTGTGCCTCACAAAGAAACATCAGCCTGGGTATTTGCCAAGTCTGATCAGTCTTTGCTGTGTGATAAAAGGGTAACTAAGAATCTAAGCTATCTCAATGCCCACAGCGAAGACTCTATCAGACTGGGCAGATACCCAGGCTGATTTGAGTCTTTGCTGGGTGCACTTGCAACTTTGTTGGTTTTGTCCTGTCCCGCTCATTTGTGACCCCTCATTAGAACTGCCTCGACAAAATGGTCCTAATGTGGGGTCACAACATATGATTAAAGAGAAATACTGAAAATCATCCATAAATATCCCTTTTACCTCTTCTTATCTCAGGTTATCTGAGATACTGGGAAGATTATTTCTCTATTTTTCTACAAATAAATCTATGTTGTAACCCCTCATTAATACCACCACACACAGGCAACTGTAATGAGCTAACAACATCTTAAAAATATCATTGATATCTTACGTCGATAGAGTTTCATGTGCTAATACCAACAATGTTTTAACCCATAAAAGCGCCAAAAAGCGGACAACACAATTTATGTCTCCAAAAATTAAAACAAAAGTTTCCTCCAAGCTATATCATACTGAAAATTCAAATAATATATGGCAAACAGTGTAGATCCAGATCAGGGGGCTCATAATGAGCCACCTCATTTGGAGCAACACAGGATGCAAATTCAACTACATGTATTTTCTTTTTTGGCGCTTTAAGTGTTGTGTGTTCTGCAGACTCTTACCTGTCCGTCATTGTCGAAGGAGTCAAAGAAGACAGCTAGCCCTTTCCAGTAATCATTACTGCCAAATACTGGCCCTTCAATACCCTTCATCTCCGTGAACCAAACAGCCTGAAAAAAGAAATAATGTTTTGTTACCATAGAAATTCTCAAACTTTGGGAACCTAAATAACTTCTGCAACTGCTCCGAAAATTTAAGTTTTCATCTTTAAGATGCAAATGTTATGTCAAACAGTGTAGACCCTGATCAGACTGCTCCTAAAATTGGACAGTTTTCTAGATCCTTTAAACTAAAATATAATGAAAATTAACCTTTATTAAGGAGTTACCTGTCTTAAGCAGTCTCACCTTGGATGAGTCTTTAAAACGGGTTTGACTGTATAATGTACAAGATATAATTGTAAAAGGCATATTATCAAATATGGATAAGGTGAAAAAATATACTGTAAATAATATTCAGTGTGTTATTCTTGTAGAAATATAACTCAGAGAGACATAAAACTGTTCAGAAACAGTGTTTCTTTTCAGGCCATTCTGGGAACGAATCTCGGCCCCATTCCAAAGGGCAAAACACCTCCTTTTTTCCCAATTTGCTGGAAAAAAATTCCCAATTAGAAGCTGAAGAAAAAAGTCTGTTTTTATGACAACCACGAAAATATATGACATTGCGATTTTCACCATTCCTGGTGTGAAAAGTATGCCAAAACGATGTTAGATTTGTGTACATATTGATTTTCAAGACTTCAAGTCAATAAAGCACTCATTGTTTTGGTCTGGCTTCTCTCTTTTGCACAGAATTCAGACCGATTTTTTACACTTGTCCAGTGGGTAACAAGAACTGACTTTTGAAAAACAACAACAACAACAAAATATTGGTAACATATGTACATGTATATTGCATTTGCTGTCATTTGTCATTTTGCTATACATGTATAATTTATTTTTTGCAGAATAAATAGCATTTCTAGATTTTACCTTGTACATAAATAATTCTTGATTTTGTAGAAAAAACATGTTTAATGATAGAATTTTTTGTTTAGAAAAAAATGCACTTATTTTGGTCAGCTTTTGCCAATTATTTTACATGGGAGCAAACCAGTTGTAGTATACATATATAGATGTGTATTAATTTGTTCATTGGATATGATTTTTTCCCAATTTTGTGTTTTCACGCATAAATTTTCCCAATGCTAAGGGCCCGCCCCGATTCCCAAAAAGGTGAAAAGGAACACTGAGAAATATACTGAAAATTATAGTCTTACCAATCCATCAGCTCCTACTCTCCCTCTTCCCGTGACCTTGAAGACAACTTCAATAGACCAATGATCAAAGTTTGCCAGGTTCTTTGTCCATACCCCACCTAAAAATACGAATATCAAACACTAAGATCAGGGCCCAGTTGTTCAAAACTAACCACGTCGTTAGTTAATGTTTCAAACGTTTATAATTCAAATACGCAAATATTTTTGTTGAAAAAATGTGAAAAACTGCAAAAGCTTCTCAAACTTTCTCAACAAAAAATATCGATATATTTGGTAATGATGTTGCAAAACAGTTAACGAGTTGACCTTTTAACGAACTAAGGATAATGATGCTTTGAACAACTGGGCCCCGAGTATATATATCTGATGATAATTCTAGAATGATGTGATCCCTCAACAGAATCATCTGGCTATGTCATGATCCCTCATTAGATCCATTTCAGCAAGATGCTTCAAATGAGGAGTCACAACGAGGATCACAACATAGGTTTTTTTGCAGAAATAAAAATATATATAATTGTAACATAAAGTCTATGTTAACTGCAAACTTAGTCAAATAGGTTATGACCCAGCTGCAAGCACTTACTGTAAATAATTATCATAAAAATCCCTATACTTGCCACGCCAAAAATAATTACTGTAACTGTACTAAAACTGAACAGTTTGGCTTTTCAATGCAGAAATACAGGGCTGTGGAAATACAATGCCTGACTTGTCCTACTTGTCCCGTTTGACTCGGGACAGGTGAGAAATTTCATTTTACTTGCCATAGGACAAGTACATGTATTCAAAGTGTCATCAAAGGAAGTGTTTGAGGATAATTCTGAGATATTTTTTATATTTTCTCATGAAAACATATATTGTGGGTTCCTGTTAGAATCGCTTCATCGAAGCATTTCTAACAGGTGCCCACAACTTATGTTCTAATTCGAAACTTTGTGACAGTTAGCCAAAAACTATCAACAACTCTTCCTCCATTCATTATTTCTTCCTCATGGCAAGTAAATACTTGTTTGGACAAGTTGATTTTATCTATTTACTTACTTGTCCATAGCCAAGTAGAAAATTTTGGTATTTCCACAGCCCTGCAGTAATACATCTAAAAGATGCAAATGGAATAGCAAAGATGCAACAGACCGTACCCAGTTTGTACCACAATATATAGACAGACCCGACCAGTACGCGGAAGCTACCAGTAAGCGGACACTTTTGTGTTTGGCGTCAAATAAATGTTAAGATACTTTCTAAATTTTTTCAAGGCGCCATAAATTTCTTTATCTTTTTGTCATTCACTTTTATACTTACACAGCACAGTTAGAATTTGCAGGGCTGATGCAGACGGGTATCACCATCGATGCTTCAGTTTGGCTGCAGCAAGCACGCAAACAGGCAAAGCGAACAGCCATGTGTCAAAATGAAATCAGAACAATCCTTTACGATGTTTGTACAGTTTTGTTAACTACATGTATCAATAATTTTATTAGTATTGCAGCATATAAATGTTATCTCAGTTCCCTCAGATTCTAAGGTGTCCACGTACTGGTATGATAAGCTTGTTTGATACAGCAAATAGCATGGCCTCAACAGCGTTATGTTGCCCATAGGATTTTTTTCACGTGTTCCTTTTGTCTGTATTTGGCACAAGGATTTTCCTAAAATTGCATGCCCATCTGGTGGTCTGGAATAAGTTGGAGTCTTAAACATTAGGTGAACACCCTTAAAAGTGTCCACGTACCAGTCGGGCCTGTCTATTGCCATGACCATATCGCGAACTGTATCATATCCAATGGCCACCTGGCGGTCAATACCTCTAGCACTAATCGAGACATACCTTTCTTGCTTCTGAGAGATGGTGTAATCCTGATGTTGTCATCACTTGCTATGGCATCTGAAAAAATACAAAATTATTAACTCTATTTAAGATGTACTGACAGAACAAACACTTTGCTTTGGTTAAGGTATTTAGATACACAATAACTCTGTATCGACTTATAAAAACACATAACAGAGTTCTTGTTCATGGTGAATCATATATACACACTTACAATGCCTACCATAAAGATCCTAAGTTTTCGGGCAGATACGTCTATATAAACAGCGGAAACCGTGATCAGACTGTTCCTTAGGAACCAGAGTGATCAAGGTCTTTACAATTTCAATTCCATCTGCGCATTTTTGAGGCATTACTCTATGGTAGACCCGGAACAACAGGAAAATAAATAACAGGGCAAGGACCGGCTGTGTTTGCAGCAAGTGCAGTATTTGGACAGTCTTTTTTGGGGATATTTTTGAACTTAAACATTGTTTTTCTAGGAAACAAAACGGTGAAATGTTTGTTTTTTTGTTTTATTCTGTATCATACAATGTAAGTTTTACTAAAACAATATGCATAAGCATGCCCCATCGATTGAATATATTTTTCATGACGTTTTTCATGAAATTCAATTTTCTTGCATTTTTTAAAAAATAGCCATCAGAGGAGATGGCAAATCCCCCGACCGAAGACCCCCATGGGCCTTGGTAAAAAGGGTGCACTTCAAAACACATATTAGTGATATATTGTCGTTCTTTTATGCTTCTGATTGACATTAACTGTTAACAGATGCATGATTATCTAACACTCAGACTAAAACAGTATGCTTGACTGCTAAAAAGAGGTAATATCTCAAACAGCCACCATATACACAAATGTATAGCATACAATACATTCAACTTTCAAAATGTGTGAATAACTTCTAAAGTACAAGCCCTACAAATCTAATTTTGAGCTCTCTAGTAAGTGAATTTGGACAAAGAATCCAAATCTGGAAAAAAAATTTTTTTTTTTGGGAGGGGGGGGGGGGTGTGCGGGAGGGGTCACGGGAATGTGGAGGGGTAAGAGAGAGTTAGGAACACTGATAAGATATCACAGCATGATCATCAATATTCTAAAAGGTACACAGTTATTCAAATTCTGGAGCTGGCCAGGGTTATACAGTTATGGAGCAGAGACTCAAACAGCAGCTCAAACTACCAAAGGGAAATAATTCACTGAGTCTAAAAGCAAGAGTTATCATTCATGTATGAGACAAATTGTCATGACCTGTTCTGCATATCTGTGACGTATCATGGAAATATTTCAAAAGGTATTCAAGCTATGGAGCGGACACCTAAAATCATCAAAGGGAAATAACTCCAAAAGTAAGAAAGCAAGAGTTGTCATTCTTGTTCGCGACACATCATCATGACCTGTTCTACATATCTGTGAAGTATCATGAAAATATTCCAAAAGGCATTCAAGTTATAGAGCTGACACGAAGTCAGACCTAAAACCATCAAGGGGAAATAACTCATAAAGTAAGAAAGCAGGAGTTGTCATTCTTGTTTGTGACACATCGTCATGACCTGTTCTACATATCTGTGAAGTATCATGAAAATATTCCAAAAGGTATTCAAGTTATAGAGCGAACACGAAATCAGACCTAAAACCATCAAGGGGAAATAACTCAAAAAGTAAGAAAGCAGGAGTTGTCATTCTTGTTCGTGACACATCGTCATGACCTGTTCTACATATCTGTGAAGTATCATGAAAATATTCCAAAAGGTATTCAAGTTATAGAGCGGACACAAAATCATACCTAAAATGATCAAAGGGAAATAACTCAAATAGTAAGAAAGCAAGAGTTGTCATTCTTTTTCGCGACACACCTTCATGACCTGTTCTACATATCTGTGAAGTATCATGAGAATATTCCAAAGGGTATTCTAGTTATAGAGCGGACAAGAATCTGCCAAAAAATCACACCTAAAACTATCAAGGGGAAATAACTCAAAAAGAAAGCAAGAGTTGTCATTCTTGTTCGCGACACGTCGTCATGACCTGTTCTGCATTTCTGTGAAGTATCATGAAAATATTCCAAAGGGTATTCAAGTTACAAAGCGGACACGAATCTGCCAAAAAATCACCAAAGGGGAGATAATTCAAGAAGTACAATAGCAAGAGTTACCATTCTTGTACGCTACACATCGTCATGACCTGTTCTACATAACTGTGAAGTATCATGAAAATATTCCAAAGGGTATTCAAGATATAGAGCGGACAAGAAAGTGTTTACGGACGGACGGACGCCAGGCTCATCGCTATATCCCCCGAACCTTTCGGTCGGGGGATAAAAAGTGTAAAAATATACTTATAATCAAGATAATTGCAATTTTTCTAACCAGTCTGTTTCAAATACCCTATATTAAAGATTATATGATTTGCAGAAATGAAAGTGCATCCTTGTGCTAGAGACATGAATTTTAATGGAAAATGTGTAAAAAAGTATGTATAAATACAAAAGTTTGTTTTTTAGGAAAACAAAACGGTGAAAAATTTTCTTTTCTTATCCAAATGTTTTATAGCCCTTTGGGTTATTCAGCTGGTATAATGAAATGAATGCCCCACCCATATCTTTATTCACCATTCGTCTACCTTAATATGAAGTTTACTGTTCAATAAAATGTCCACTGCAACAAAAGTCAATAATTCAGGGCTCAGGATAAGTGGGAGTATCCGGTAATAATTAGAGATAATTTTTTGTTAATTCTGCAGGAAAACATATGTTGTGACCCCTCATCTGAACCATCTACAGAGCAGAAGAGGGGTCTCAACATATGGTTTCAACGAGAAATAAGAAAGTTATCCCTTCCTCTTATCTTTCAACTATCAAATACTCCATCTTATCTAGAGCTCTGATAATAGATCTGAGTTGTTCTTTACCTGACCATGTGCAAACTTGGAATATCAGCGCATACTGATCAATCTTTCCTCAGTTAGCAGGTAAGATTTCTGGCTCACAGAGACTTAGTATTCTTAAAAAGAAAGTCTCTAATCAGTAAGTAAGTAAAGACTTCATTTAAAGAGGGTCAGTCTGAGCATTGATGCACAAACTCAGGTGTTCAGGTCTAGGTTGCTCGGGACAGACATTAGTCATTTGCAGTCAGACAGAACAATTATTCTGGGTATGCTGCAGCTGGATCTACTAAACAGTGCTGAAGATAAAGCAAAATCACTAAACCATGAAATGTAGGTCACAGTAATACTTAAGAGGTAATTCATAGTGTCAGACTGATCCACTATATGATGTTACTCCACTGAACAATATCTTTGACCATGAAGAAGAGTCATGGACACAGGTGTCTGTATGGACAGTTTGTCGGAAAATTGTTGCTGCTGCACCAATAGGGATACACTATCTGACCGTATATCAACCCCCAAAGGTATCACCCGCACATTTGGCTTAAAAACAGAGCAAAACTAAGACAGTCAACCATAAATGTAGGTCAAGAACAAGCAAATGTAATGTGTTGCAGTTGCTACAGTCATATGTTGAACATGTACCAAGCATGATGGTTATAGCTACTTCAGTTTTCTATGATACAAGGTACAATTGTAAACAAATGTTTAACTTGATCACAAATGCTGAAAAGGAGGATGACACCATTTGATTCTATGTATACTGCAACACCCTCACTCAAGGATTCTGAGCAGGAATACTATGTCCACTTGTTTTGCAGGATGAACCTTTTGTACCTATGTCATTACAGAAGGAACCTACATGTACACCTGCTCTGGGGATGTCCCTCTCTGCACTGGGACTTCCAGTTAAGGTTAAGGTCTCGATCCATAGGAAGGCACACATTTTAAAGCAAAGGACATTACTGACATGTGTTTGGCCTAAAAAAATTCTGATGCTGCTACTTGGGTTTTAACTTGAGAATTTTTAGCATCAGAAGCACTGAGCTCCAAAATGCAAAAGTGACACTAAAGGGCTCGAAATATACACTCGTCCACAGGTATTTATATATCATACAAGTGCTTTGTTGGTAAGGAGGAGTAGAAATGTCGAAGACTTGTCCAAGAGGACAAGTTACTTTTTCTGGGTGACACTGGTTGAACATGCAGTGCTACACATGTTGTCGGATATAAATCAAACAAACATCAGGATTTAGTAACACAAAACGCATCAATTATATTTCTTTCACGCATCGTGCCTTGAAAACAGAATTAGAGATGGTAAAAAAACATTGCGTCTGAGCAAATTATTATACCTTGAATGTTTCACTAAAATAATCTGCAGTACATATATATATCTATCTTTTTATCCACTGTGCATGTTTATTACCTGTTCAGAAAATACAAAGTACGGTAAATTAATAGTTAATGTCTTAATCAAGCGAACCAGAAAATGAAAGTAGGATACAGTGGACCCTCTTCACAGCGACGGCATTTGTTCCTAAAAATTTTGACTTAAACTGAATTTGCTGTTGGAAAGAATGCATATTTAGAAGAATTTAGCCATTAAGTGCAAATCAAAATGACGTTATAAAGAATTTTGCTGTTGTAACGAGTGTCGTTGTAAAGAGGGTTGACTGTATTTCCAGTCCAGAAATGCAGGACAAGTTAAAATCATGAAGGACCAGTGGATTTCGTGGAGCACATGCCCAGCAGGACAAGAATGCCTGAATAAAAATTTTCGAGCCTGTTTTAGGGCCTGCAGAGTAGTGTGATGCCAGGGGTATAGCATACATCCCAAATTTCAATTAAATTTCACCCACTTACAAGACAATACATAGAGAAAAATTACCAGTGTGCAAAATCATACAAAGAGCCTATATACAGAAGAGTTCAGTACTGCCTGTAACGGCTGAAGATTGAAGATAGCATCATCACTCCTTCGCAATCATAAAGGGGTGCTTAAATGTGTTTTCACATAAATCATATATATAAAAATGTCTGAAAAGGCTGTTAAAAAGTTGACTGAATTACTGTATAACTACTGTAACAAAAATTCACTCCATCAGCCTGTTTTCTTTACTTTTTCTTACTTTCCGTTGGCAATAATTCAACTTGTCATGTAATATGGGTGTGCAACTTTCTAACAAGCTAACTGATTACTTTCAAACTGTAAGCTACAACACGCAGTACATAAACATCATATTTTACACCATATGGTACATGTATATTTTGATACACGTGTACGAAACCGGTAGGTTGTTTACACTCACCACCCTGATACTCCCAAAATGGAATGCTTCGATCCTTCTGTACCAAATGTGGACCTTTAAAACTGTATTTGTATTCAAATCTAATCTTTGGTAAATTTGCATTTGCGCAGATAACTGCAGAAAAAGTTAACAAAACATAAAACTTGTTCATGTTTTCACACTGGCGGAAATGGACGAAATCTGCCCTCTAGCGAAGAAGTGAACAAGGGAAGTAATTCTTACGTTTGCTGTAAACATTCTAAGGGCACGTTCGGTAAGTCAATATGCTGCTGTTTCTCAAAGTCCTCCGTAGACGGAGCACCCCCATGGATGAATGTAGGTGTTGGTTGGGGTGCAAGTATGGGATTTTACACACGACATTGATGTTTGATGGATGCAGTTTGCAAAACACAGCACTCTTTTACCGAGGCACTTCAGCAACAACTGCATTTTACCACACCCTAGAAATGAAAATCACTACTTTAGCCTCCCTTTCCTTTCTTCTTCATACTCCGACTCGATCATACCTGGACATCACACCAGAGGACTGTTCTGAGGTGGAAGTAATCCAGAAGTAGTTTACAGCTGTATAGGGGCTGGGAAATACTCTTTGAAACCATCGCGACCCCGAAGGAAACAGCCAACCATTCATACTTGCCAGCGCAGGGTCTGAACCTACGCAGCAGAGGCATGATTAGAAAAAGTTCATAGTACTTATAAACCACTCTTCTTCTTCATTTTATTTGCTATGAATTTAAGTTGTTAGTTAAATCTCATAGAAAAGAAAAAGATGTGTTTCTATTATTTTTGTATCACCCCATTGCCTACAATGGAGTTGGGCTACAAGTTCTCACAACATTAGTTACAGCCTCACCCCACTCCCCCCCCCCCCCTAAAATTCACAAACGGATCCTGTCTGACTAATCCAGATCCATGCGGAACAGGAGCTATGTTATACCCCCGCCCCGCTGAAGAAGCCAGTATGCCAAAGAGTATCCATCTAACTGGGACAGTTGGTGGCCATACAGACTGCTATCGAATATTTCCTATAATGCGTCATCCTAGTTAGTAGCAGACTCCTAAAATCTACACTGCAAAAATAAACGGTAGATTTTACGGTAAAATAACTGGCAACCAGCTGCCAGTCCTTTTACCGTTATTTTTACGGGCGCCCGTAAAAATTGCAGGAATCATCAAGCAGAGTGGGACAGAAAAGAGCAGATGTCGTTTTGGTTAGATAGCCTTTCAACAATACAAAGTTATTTTCGAGTGCACCAAGTTAACATAAAACTTCCATTTCCTGATTTCCAACAATGTCTTACAGGCAAAAGCCCGTAAAAATAACGGAAAAGGGACTGGCAGCTGGTTTCCAGTTATTCTACCGTAAAATCTACAGATCTTTTTTACAGTGTACAGTGACAGGTGGACAACAGTGGGAATCCTCACTTAATTTTAACTGGGAGAACGAAGAAAAGATCCCAGCTGAACCTCCATCTCAGCCTTGATCACCAAATATCCACGAGTCGTGACCAGGATAAGAAGAGAGAGAGAGAGAGAGAGAGAGAGAGAGAGAGAGAGAGAGAGAGAAAGAGAATTCGTGAATCATGGAATTGGCCGAACGGTGTTCCGATTGATGACGATGCAGTGAAGCGGTGCAGTCAGTTTTAGCTTTTGCGACTGTCTCTTAAAAATGTAGTCATAAAGACAAGAGCGCTACAGCAAAGTTGAAATAAACAAATAACAAGAGTTATTTTCATACTAATGATCTAAATTTTAGAACGTTTACTTCACTGTTTGTCATTTTTTGTCACCTGTCAAAAACGACGTAACGTTTACCGGCGGCGTTATCGCCTTTTAACGACAGACTGTGGACACCGGTTTGTCTGTTGGAACAGCCGAATATGTAGATGAGTGGATGACGCGATTTTTCGTCCTTTTTAACAGTATTTCAGTCATATCAGTACGATGGAATGGAACCCCGTAGACAGTTGAAAAGATTTCCATCTCCAGCAGCAATAGAACCCAAGACCGCTAGGCCAGCAAGCCAGCATTAACCCACTGAGCTGCCGCTTTCTATAATGTCATTCATAAACCTGCTGGAATCAAAATCATTTCTTAATACAGTCAACTCCCGATATCTCGAACATTGATATCTCAAAATATCTTCTTATATCAAAGAATATATTTCCTATTGTTATTTTCAGTTCAACTCCTGTTATCTCAAACTATTGATATCTCAAAGTAAATTTTCTCATCTGGTACCAGAAAATTTACTTTGAGGTATCAGTAGTTTAGGCTGAAGCTTGACTTCGAGATATCGAGAGTTGATTGTATTTGAACAAACTCTGATCGACTGTAGGTTATGAGCTACATGCTAAGTGTAACAAGCTGAGGTTACTGAGGTTTCGTGCCGATTTTCATGTCACATTTAGGGACGAGTCATTTATTATCGGATGGGAGGGCCGATTTCATTTTCATATGATTCGCATATTTTACGACCCTCCCAGTCTCATCAGAAACCTTTTTCCAACCTACCCCATCCCCTCAAACCTATGAAACACAAAGAACATTTTCTCATTTTTACAGGTTAATTTTTTTTATAGACTAATGGTCCGTTTAATGTTTTTCTCCATTTTTTTCTGCACATGCCCGCTCAGATGCTGAATGCACTATAAAGCTGTTAATAATATAAGGGGATGGCATGCAGGCACCTGGAGATCTGGGGCCATATTTATAAAACGACTTAAGTGGTTGCTATGCTGTTGCTAGGACTGAATTTCTATGAGGGAGATTCCCTAAAACTACGAACTTTGCTCTGGAGGAACAGTCTAAAAAGACTGTTCCTCCAGAGTAAATTTCGTAGTTGTAGGGAATCTCCATAGAAATGTAGCCTTAGCAACAGCATAGCAACCACTTAAGTCGTTTTATAAATACGGCCTCTGGGTCTATGACCGTTCCTTAGAGCTAACGTCGCTTTTACTTTAAGGGAGGTAATTTTGTGTCTCGCAAACTAGCGTTTCGTAAATATTTTTCGAAACTGTTTTGCGTTTAATCGATTGTGTATTTCTCAAAAGAGTTTAAAGAAGAAAAATCTTTTAAAAAAAGATAAACGGCGCAGATTAAATGGAAGTGTGTTTTGTTATATGTCTCTAGGTGAAGAGATGACAATAACTTTCATGAATATGACTCAAGTGAGCTATGTCGGTAGGCACCCGCTACCGTAATTTTGACATAGGGTAGCGACAATGGCCTATCTCAAGACTGAGCTGTCCAAATGGACCGCGGCCAATCTTGAGATTGACCTGATTCCAAAAAGAGTTCCCACCATGATGCAATGTTTGTTTGTGTGTTTGTGTGTAGATCTACACTGAAAAAAAGAAAGTTTTGTATATTTACGTCTGTTTTCGATAAAATTTCCATTGTAAATTTACAAACAAGAGAAACATTTTGCATTAACATTTGACAGAGTGCTAGTATTCACGCAGTTGCTTACAACGAAAAAAAAACCCCGAAGATTAAATATTCATTGACCTTTGATATTATTGGCTAAATTTTGACCTACGCGATATTTGACCAATGAAATCTTGTGAAATATAGAACAAAAGTGAACTTATACTCGGCTGCGCCGAGAAAAAAAGTATTATTGAAGTTTCAGACTTTGTTATAGTGACCTAAACTTTAAGGAACGATTGTTAATTCTGGGGCCGTATTCATAAAGCCACTTAAGTCGTTGCTATGCGGTTGCTAAGGCTAAATATCTATAAAGGAGATTCCCTACAACTATGAAATTTGGTCTGGAGGAACAGTCTTACAAAGACTGTTCCTCCAGAGCCAATTTCATAGTTGTAGGGAATCTCCTTCAAAGAAATTTAGCCTTAGCAACAGCATAGCAACCACTTAAGTCGTTTTATGAATACGGCCCATGGACTCTTATGCCACAAACGCAAGCATGAACTGATGGCCATGATCTTTAATAGGGGTGGTTGTGGTCGGGCGATGGTGCTGGGTAACTTTCAGTGCCGGGGCGTCCTACTAATTTGTAAAAAAAAAAAAAAAAAAAAAAAAATAAAAACACCGTTGTATGCCATGCTCCTCTCGAATTATAAGTGAGATGCTATCTGAAATTCATACAATGTAAAAGTGTAATTTTCTCAAACCTATAAATCATTCTCAAATAATTAAATCCTCTGTTTTTTTTTAAGAAGGACTGAATGATTGACAAGAAACATAACGGACAAAAAACAACAACAACAACAACAACAACAAAAAACAAAAAACAAAACAAAAAAAACAAATATACAGACTGCGGACATGGATGGATGGATGAATTGCGATTTTACGTCCTTTTGAACAGTATTTCACTCATCCAGGACGATGAGTGGGTGATAATGAAAGGCTGTGTGCAATGGAACCGTGTTTACGATTGAAACGATCCCTGCCTACAGTGGGACTCGAACCCGGGACCGCTAGATCAGTAGGCCAGCGCTCAACACACGGAGCTACTGAGCTACCGGGGATCCTGTGACCGCGGACATCTGTTGGTGCTTGGAATGGTTTCGTTCCTCAGAACCTAGATACTCCTTAAAGATTATGACATTTTGAACCAACAGTTGTGGGACGACATCGTATATAAATGAACTTGAAAGGAGTGTACATAGAACGATTTACATTTATCAGTTGGTAACATCGTATATAAATGAGCTTGAAAAGAGTGTACCTTGAACGATCTACATAATTGAGCCGCGACGTGACAAAACCAACAATGTGGTTGTGCGCCCAGCGCAGACTCAGATCAGCCTGGGCATCCGCCCAGTCTGATCAGAGTCTTCGCTGTCCACATGGAGGTAGCTTAGACCCTTAGCTACCCTTTAAGCGCTTAGCGAAGATTCTGGCCAGACTTGGTGGCTGCCCAGGCTGATCTGAGTCTGTGCTGGGCGCACAACCACTTTGTTGGTTTTCTCGTATCGCGGCTCAAATGAGCTTGAAAGGTGTGTACCTAGAACGATTTACATATATATCAGTTGGTAACAGTTTGCAATTATTCCATAATGCCAAGCGCCACGTAGGCTTAGCAAACAGTATAGACATAGATCAGTTGCCACAAAGTGTAGAAAAAAAGATTAACTGGGTTAAAGGGCTAAAACATCTATTTTCTTATTGGTTGGTGGGTTCTTCTGTGGTTATACGTGTACGGTAACTCAGATTTCATTAATTGCTGTCACGGTGCTAACTGTCCTGTTGCACATGTAGTTAAGCTTCGTTCACATGGGCAAAGTTTCTGTGACAAAGTAGGTTCGGCATAGAAAAATTTGCTTGTGTGAATGAAAATATATGCCACATTTTCATTGCCAAAATATGGTAAAGTTTGCATGAGAAACAAAATTTGTCCGTGTGAACAGAAAATTTGCCATAGAATATGTAACAAAGAAACTAGCTATGGAGATGAACACAGAAAACTTTGCTCAGAATCAAATCAGTTTGATATTTAACAAAGAAAATGTGGCACAGTTGGCCGTTCACACGAGTAAAGTTTGTTTGTCCTGGACACTTTGACGAGAATTATTTGTTCGTGTGAACACGGCAGCAAATATTTCATTGCCAAAGTTTATTTGACAAAGATTCTATGGCACATTTTTCTTTAACAAATAATTTGCTCCGTATGAACGCAATGTGTTTGGCAAACTTTTTTTGTTACAGTTTCTTTGACAAAGAAAATTTGGTCGTGTGAATGAGGCTTAATCCTAGAATAAGAACAAGTTGACAAGAGTCCAGGGAGAAGAGGGCTATACGCATGTTTAACCCGGTTACACCCGTGCCCCCCCCACCCCCAAAGTGATTTATTCCTGACCGTTCCAAGGCGCGGTGCTTCTGTTGTGGTTAACTGTCATTGTCAGCGTTTTATTAGTCTAAGTTATTTGTACACAGGGTAGAGTCGGGTGACTTCGGACATGGGGGTAAATTCGGACATACCATTGCAAACAGTAAAAATCCAGATGAGACGGCTCATAATGAGCCGTCTCATCAGGATTTTCACTGTTTGGCCAGTTATTTTTGTTTTAGTTCCAAACAACTGACATATAAAGGAAACAATGTTACTGTCCTTATTTACCCGCTGTCCGACTCTCCCCCTATGTAGGATAACCTTCTTTGCTTTGCGCTTGTCTTAATTTTGTGTGCCGTCGTTTTTTATGTTTTCCTTTTCCATTTGACGTTGAGGGCAGGATTTGAAAATGAGCCGCGACACGACAAAATCAACAAAGTGGCATGTGCGTCCAGCGAAGACTCGGATCAGCCTGGGCATCCGTCCAGTCTGATCTGAGTCTTTGCTGTCCACACGGAGCTAGATTGGACCCTTAGCTACCATTAATGCGCACAGAGACTTGGCAGCTGCCCAGACTGATCTGAGTCTTCTCTGGGCGCTCTTGCCAGTTTTTTGTTTTGTCGTGTCGCGTCTCAGATGGATTGTGACGTCACAGTTCCTGATCATTGCCTTCTCATCCACTTTGCTAGCCAATGACGTCATGATGAACGACCTATGTCAGGCACGTGACGTCGTGACTACGACACACAGACGTCGATGCGACGTCATCGCATCGCCTCGACGCTAAGGCAACGTCTGTCCGGACGCCACGCACTTACTGGGATTTAATAACACAGGGTATAATCGATTCCGCCAATTTTCGCTTCCTGCAGAGACTGTACATTATATTTTACTTCCGCCAAGACTGTCCGCGAACTCTTGCTTCCTGTCGAGACTTCTGTACATGATAAATGGCTTCCTGCAGAGACTGTCCGCGTGGTTCTGCTTCCTGCCGAGAGAGAGCCTCGGCAGGAAGCAGAATCACGCGGACAGTCTCTGCAGGAAGCCATTTTTCGAGGACAGTAGTCCCTGCAGGAAGCAAGAGTTCGCGGATAGTCTCGGCGGAAGCCATATATGATGTACAGTCTCTGCCAATACACAGTTCCGATAATAGCCGCTAAGCTCCGCCTGCTTAGTTACTGTTACTACGTCTCACAAGCTTACACAAAGATGTCGGAAATACAAATGACAAATGAAAGTGTCTGCTAAATGTTTGCGATCTATGGCGAAGAATCAGCCTCCTCATGACCTACACACGGCAGTTGGCGCATCATGAATTTCCGATGCGTTCTGTTCTTGCAGAGCATAGTAAGTTTACTAAAAGTGGTGTTAGTATGTTTTCTTTAAACAGGTATACAGTCCTTCATTAACTGCAAGGTAAAATCACGGACTTATGTTGGGTATTGACCACGTGTGGTTTGTTTGTGAGACTATGTCACGTGCTAAGTTGTCGTTGCATTGGCCAGATATACGCTAGCACGTGATTTTGAGTGAAATTCTGGGCGTGGCTCGGAACTGTGTATTAAGCGAAAATTGGCGGGATCGATTATACCCTGTGAATAAGTTCGTTACTCATTATATGCCCCTAGATAGAGTATTATAGGCAGAATATAGAAGAAGGAATAAGAAGAGAGAACAAAACAAGAAATGTGTCCACGGTACACAGATGCCCTCGCCTAGTGCCTTGAGTAAGATGGCACCTTGATAAAGTAGGATTACGTAGGATAACTAGATTCATAGAGGCAGACTTTTATAATATAAAAGGCCAAAGGCCAAGCATCGCCCCACATTGAAGTGTAACACAAACTGCAGCCCTTTATACAATTTCAGAGTTACGGTATCATGCTGTATGGCCAATAGAAAATACTGTTCATTACAGAATCTGGTTAGAAATGAAGTCAGTGGACCTTGATATATGGATCTCATGACCGATGGCACTGCAGTAAAACAATTCCCATAGCTCACAGTGCAAAACTGGTCAAAGTCATTGCACTGCCAATTTTCTCCTGGTCTAAACTTTCCAAATTGAGGCATGACATTGAATAGACAACACCTTTACCTACCAGTAATAGCTAAAAAAGTTGGGGGTTGTGCGGCATATTTTTGACTTATTCTATTTTTAGTGCTGACAGGCCTAGTTCGCAGTGAATAAATATCGAAACTTTCACTGGCACCTCCTGTGTATTTTTCAACCCCAACAAAAATGTAGCAAAACAGCTTTGTTAATAAACTCCATTTTTGTTTTATAATAATAGATAAGCATAACATTCAGAAAATATTTAACTTTCATAATAAAACCAATCAGGGGCTTGCAAATATTCATTATACTCTTGAAAGCTCTCCCCCAAAGAGGCGGGGCTCGCATAATGAGCATTTTTTACTGTGGTGCAACCGACCTGATTCTTGTAAATTCCTGTTGTACTTATAGATATTAATCGTCACACAAAATTTCAAGTTGCTACAATAATACGAACACTAAAATCTACCGCTTACAAAAATCTTAACCTTGCAAAATTAGCGTAAGCCTGAAGTCAGTTGACCGTGAGATATGGCTCTTCGTGACCTTATTCTGGTAAATTCCTGTTAAACTTATAGACTATAAATCTTCATACAAAGTTTCAAGTTGCTACAATGATAGGAACCCTACGATCTACTCCTTACAAAAATCTCAACCTTGCAAAATTAGCCTTAGTCTGAAGTCAGTGGACCGTGCCATATGGATCTTCATGACCTTATTCTTGTTGTAAATATAGATATTAATATCATACAAAATTTCAGGTTGCTACAATAACAGGAACTCTGAATTCTACCTCTTATAGAAAATAACCTGAGTCTAACAGGATCACGTACCTTCGAACGTACGTACGGAAGTATGTACGGACGGAGGAACGAAATAACGTACATACGTATGCACGACCGAAATACTATATGCCCCGGCATCATATGATTCGGGGGCATAAAATAGCTGAGCTAGATAGACAGATTTTTATAGTTAGCATACTTTTACATTACCTGATTTACTTTTGAGCATATTTTGTAAATATTCAGTACATGTGTTACGTTTCCAACTTAAGCGTTTTATATAGGAACAGCGTTACAAATTTACAAAATATTTGAAGAGCCACTTGTATTGGACTCTTTATATTCTATTTGGAACAGCCTTACAAATTTACAAAATATCTGAAGAACTCTTGCATTGGGCTCTTTATATTTTTTTTGTCATACAGTTACAAACTAAGGCACAGACGACTTGATTGAGCTTTGAGGTTGTATACCTTGACCAAATTTAGTGCGACAGATACGCATTTCTCCATTTAACTTCTTCAATGTCGTTTAACTTCAAAAGATGAGAGCAGGTCTCGACAGGCAATCATCGGACATCCCCAGGCTTGGATCCAGACCAACATGTACTGAATAACGTAATTCTGGATAACTGGCGGGCTGGGAGGTGCTGAGATGTGTGTGTGTGTGTGTGTGTGTGTGTGTGTGTGTGTGTGTGTGTGAAGGTGTGAGGTGGAGGGAAGGGGAATTTAGAATATATGACATAATTAGGGATCAATTTCATGAGAAGTTTTGATAATGTCTTTTTTTGATTTGGAGTATATGTTGTATATGTCACAACATATATTATAATCTAACCACATGGATAAGTTATCTCAAAGTGTCATCAGATACTCCTTATTATCTGGAGGCCTACATATTATATCTTAGACAGAGGCCCAGATGGCAGAGCTTAAACCTCAAAGCCCACCCTCTGGGTCCGGTACAGATCCCTGTCCGAGCTATTTCGCGAGACACGTCTGATATAGCGAGAACCTGCTTTAAGCCAAAATAAACCAAAACGAATGGAAGCCAAACTCAGCTAAGATTCATGTCGCTATGACAAGTCAGTCTTATATTTAGTATACTTTAGATTATTGCACGGCCCGTCAATATTGGTTGATAGACCAATTTGATGTAGTGCTCTATATTTAAGCCGAGTTTGTATCGGTTTTGAGGAGACATCTAGTTATTGGTCAGTTCCTAAATCTCTGTTTTTCACTGGTCACAATGCACCACAACCCCAAGTCTGGTACCCTGTCCAGAATACTACCGTTGCTATATGACGGAAACCTAGATATACACCGGGAGCCAAGATACACACAAATTTTCCGGAAAATTTACCGGAAAAATCTCTGTTTTTCATTGGCCACTATACACCACACCCTCCAAAATGCGGTCCATAGAATAATCGAAACGCACGAAACACCGGATCGAACCTGCATTTACCGAAACGCACTTAAAATATTACTTTTCCTTTGCCTCTTGGACAGACTGTGCGGGCCATGCAATGGCTAGTTTTTAAACCAGTATTTAAGTGACTATCCTCGGGGAAAACTTGTCGACCAGCAGTGATATCGGCCCAGTATAAACACAGGGTATAAACCAGTCCGCCAATTTTCGCTTCCTGCAGAGACTGTCCGTCATATTTGGCTTCCGCCGAGACTGTCTGCGATCACATGCTTCCTACCGAGACTTCTGTACAGGATAAATGGCTTCCTGCCGAGACTTTACCCTTGACCAATATTTCATGGTTTGCTGACTTGGTAAACTTTTATTTTCAAAATTACGTCGACCCTAGTGTTTAAGTCCATTTCTCACAAACTATGATACCCAGAATCATCAAACCTTTACATCCAAACTTGTGTCGTACCTAGCGTTTTAGTCCTTTTGTTTCAAAGTAAGATACCTCAGTCATCACACCAGGCATAAAGCTTCTTCTTAGAATATTCATGAGGAATGTTGCAGTTATCCCCACCATTGACCTATATTTCACGCTCTACTGACTTAGTAAAATTTTACATCCAAAATTGTGTTGATCCTCGCATTTTAGTCCATTTCTCATACACTTTCTTTGAACTATAGTCTTTACTACCGTGGAAGCGCAAGGCAGGTGCGACATAGCATTCCGCGGAATTCTTGTATTATAAACGCATGTATGCTATTGCATGGGCCTGTACTTCTATATATCATTTTCGAGTCAGGTTTGCATCGTATGTATTAGTCTGACAGTAAGGATACTGAGATCTAATAATACTAAGTCAATTAATTATCATTTTCCTTTTTTTTTAGAATTTCAGGCGATTGCCTTGCTTAATGGTGCATCTGCAAGCTGTTCAAATTCGTTTTGTGAGCAGTTTTTGGACAGTCCAATTAGTCTATTCTATCAAAACAAGACTCAAGTGACTTCTACAACCACCTTGGTATCTGTGGACAGGTTCTGTGGTCTAGGACGGTTGTAGAGATCTCTACAGACAGGAAGTAGGGTCAAGTCTGGTAAAATCGGACAGCATGTAAATTCGGGCAGTGATATTGTTTCCTTTATACGTCAGTTATTTAGAATTAAAATTAACTAGGCAAACAGTAAAAATCCTGTCGAAAAGCTCATTCTGAGCCGTCTCATCTGGATTTTCAGTGTTTGCAATGATATGTCCGAATTTACCTGCCTTCTGAAGTTACCAGTCTCGACCCCCATAGTCTCAGGAGGTTACAAAGATCCCTGAAATCATGTATTATTGTCTAGGGAGGCAGCAGACATCTTAGAAAGGAGGTGCATGTCTTGTCTCTAGAGACAGCTACTAAGAGCTATGGTGGTAGTAGAAATCTTTAAATACAGTCAACTCCGGATATCTCGAACACTGGTATCTCAAAATATCTTCATATATCAAAGAATATATTTCCTAATTTAATTTACATTTCAACTCCTGTTATATCAAACTACTGATATCTCAAATTAAATTTTCTGGTAACAGAAGATTTACTTTGAGATATCAGTAGTTTGGGCTTAAGTTCGACTCCGAGATATCGAGAGTTGATGGTACTTTGCAATGGCACAGCGCGGAAGTACTAACCTCTCGAGCCATATACTGTGGTCTAGAGTGGTAGCAGTTTTGTCTAGAGACAGGTTCTATGGTACAAGGTGGTAGTCATGGTCTCTAGATACATGATACAGGGTCTAGGGTGGTGGAAGATATCGATTAGGACAGGTACTATTGCCTAGTTCGGTAGCAGTGATTTCCAGATACAAGGTCTATGATCAAGGGTGGTGGTAGATATCTCTTTTGGCAAGTAATATTTTCTAGGGCGGTACCTATGGTCTCTAGATACAAGATCCATGGTCTAGGGAGTGGTAGCTATCTCTTAAGCCAGGTACTATGGTCAAGGACGGTAGCAGTGCTCTCTAGATACAAGATCTATGGTCTAGGAAGGTTCTAGATATCTCGTAAGACAGGTACTATGGTCTAGGGCGGTAGCAGTGACGTGTAGATACAATATCTATGGTCGAGGATGGTCAAACCTATCTCTTAAGACAGTACTGTTGCCTAAGGTGATAGCAGTGACCCCTAGATACAAGAGCTATTGTCTAGGGTGATGGTAGGTATATCTTAAGAAGGAGAAGACTGTCTAATGTTGTTTATAATTGTGTCTGATCCCATGGTTTATGAACAATGAAATAAGTATAATCATATCTGAAGACAGGTATTATTGTCTAGGGTGGAAGCAGTGACCTCCAAATACAATATCTATGGTGTAGGGCGGTGAAGAAAAATTCTATGGTCTAGGATGGTAGCAGTATTCTCTATATACAAGATTTGCGGTCCAGGTTGGTGGAAGATATCACTTAAGACAGGTATTATGGCCTAGGGCAGTAGTAGGTACCTCTAGATACAATAACTTTGGTCTAGGGTGTTTGAAGATATTTCTTAAGACAAAGTCTATGGTCTATGACGGTAGCAGTATTCTCCGTATACAAGATCTATGGTCGACGTTGGTGAAAGATATCTCTTGAGACAGGTAATATGGTCTAGAACTGGTCCAGGTTGGTGGAAGATATCTCTTAAAACAGGTACTATGGCTAGGGCAGTAGCAGGTGCCTCTAGATATAATATCTATGGTCTAGGGTGGTCGCATATATCTAAAGACAAAATCTATGGTCTATGACGGCAGCAGTATTTTCTATATACAAGATCTATGGTCGAGGTTGGTGAGAAAAATATCTCTTAAGACAGGTACTGTGGTCTAGGACTGTAGCAGGTACCTACTCTAGATACAAGAACTATGGTCAAAATTTAAAATTTGGTGGAAGATACCTCTTAAGATAGATTCTATAATAAAGGGTGGTAGCAGTTTTCTCTTGTTAGAAGATCTATGGTGCCGGTTCTTTCATCTAAGGCGGTAGCAATGACCTCTAAATACAACATATATGGAGCAGGGTGGTGGTAGATATTTCGAAAGACCGTTACTATGGTCTACGGCGGCAGCAGTGACCTATAGATACAAGATCTATGGTGTAGGGTGGTGATAGATATCTCTTAAAGCATGATAATATTGTCTAGGGAGGCATCAATGATCTCTGTATTCAAGAGCTATGATCTAGGGTGGTGGAAGATACCTCTTAAGATATACTTAAGGACAAAAGTTCTGCACGGATGTTAAATTAATATCCGTGCAGAACTTTTGTCCTTAAGTATATGTACAATGGTTAAATTGGTAACAGGTACCTCTAGACACAAGATCTTTGATCAAAGAGCAGGGGCGTAACTAGGGGCAATTTCATAATACGCACAACCATGTTTTATTCTCTACTTCTTGAAGGGAAAGCTAGTGTTTCAGCCACTTCGGTAATTGGTATTGGAATCTTGTCGAATTTATAAATTTTCAGCATGCAAATATGCAGGTGCTTTTTGAAATTTTGTCAATTTTGACAAAATTTCAATACGCACCTGCGTATTTGCCGTATAGGTAGCTACGCCCTTGAAGAGGGTAGACGATGTTATGAATTAAAGTTATTAAGAGAGCCTGCCACGAACCATGGAGCTTCGGTAATGGAATGATGGAATGTGCAAAATCACGGATTTTTGTGATATTACTGCAGTAGACTGTCCTCATAGAGACATGTGTGGCCCCTTAATTTTTCTGCCCAAATCTCTACCGTTACCATGGCAACGGCTGCCAAAGTTTTTAACTGGTTAAACAGCAAGAAATCGACACCTTGTCTAGTTTGATTTATCTGGTAAGTACACAATAATTTAATGCAATCAGCTTTTATGATTATCATCCAGGGAAGAGGTCAAGGAATTGTAATGCTACAAAAGTTCTCATATTTGCAACAGGTATATAAGATTTATTGCGTCTGAAAACCAATTTTGTGTTTGGTAAAAATGGTAATAGTGTGTAAAATCAATGCTCTGCTGTAGTCAAACCCAACTGGTTCATGACATACTTACCTAAAATTAAGAATGACAAAATATTACTATATTTAAATCTGCAATAAAATTGGCTAGCATTTTTACACAGCCTGCCTACAAGGTAGTCATATGAAGGCAGAATCCGAAATTTCCTAGATTTTAATTACCTCCCTTGAAAAACTCTCCAATTGGAAACCAATAACAGTGGTAGGAAACAACAATACATTGAGAAGAAATTGAAATTAAAAAATACCATCTATGAGGACACAGTTTGCGATGACTCCTTCATATACACCCATTAGGTCTATTTTACGGCGGTCTGTCTAAAAGGTACAGGTTGTTTACCTATTTTTCTAGAGATAGTACTGAGTCAGATAAGAAGTGAACGTCAATTCGTCAGGTACCTAAGTTCATTAATTGCTGCATAGTCAATATCCATACATGTTATTTACTTAAATGGAACATTTAGGGAACTAAGATTTAAGTCAATAATTTGTATTTTAGGGGTCGCCATCCATTTGTTATTTGATCTTGGTGGTGTGTGTGTAATGGGAGGGGGGCGGGGGTTGGAGGAACCAAAATAAATTGGCCCAAAAAGGGAATGAAAATATTCTTGCAAGACAAATAAGTAAAACAAAATAATTGAGCTCTGCCCCCAAATTTAGTAAAAGTAGAAAGTATGCAAAGACCAGGAACTGAAACAATCAAAATCCAAATCCAGCCCTCAAACCATAGTCTGCAGATTTGAATTGAATTGCAAAATGTAGCTGGCCAGTTGTTGTTTCTACTAATAAAGAGAGTGTATGCCAAACTGAATTGCTTGTACTGTTTGTAACCACTGATATTTTGTTTTCACTTTGTAAATAAAACTGCAACTATTGAATATGGTATTAATTCAGTTATTTCAATGCCAGAAGTTTAAAGGAGACTTGCATTGCCATACGGTCTCTGAATTTACGACCCTTCATACGGTACTTTAGTCATATTAAGCTGATGAAAGAGTGATAATGATGAAAGGGTGTGTGCAATGGAATGATTAGAACCCTGTTTACAGTTAAACTAATTTCCGCTGCAATAGATTCAAACTCTGACCGCTAGCTCAGCAGGCCAGTACTTTACCCACTGAGCCACTGAGGATTCATCATTCAGTAGAAACAACAATTTATGTTATTATAATCACTGCCATGTGATTATCATTGCAGAGCAACAAGCCACTGATGGAGAAACGACACCAACAAAGATCAGATCAACAATGTCTTGGCCGGTTGAGCCTCAACCGTTGAGGACCCTGGTTCTTCATGCAAGCTATGAAGAAAGATGTAAGTATTATCAGATCAGTATTTTAATTATGAAGAATATCAGATTTTAGGCATGACTTAAAGCATGGACTGAAACTGACAGTGGCCTGACCCAGACAGTCTACTCCATTGCATTCCATTGACTTTGTTTGGCTTCCTTACAGAAAATAATTTGCTCCCTCTAGGGACAGTCTAGCTATTCCATTGCATTGATTTTGGATGGCTCTCTTCCAGGAAAGAATTTGCCTCCCCTCTGAGGGAGCAAATTTTTTCCTGTAAGACCACACACCTAGGCTCTGGGAGCAAATTATAGCCACTGGTTATCTCATTCCATTCCAGTCCCTTCTAGGTTTTAAACTATGCCCAGGATCCGAAATTCTTCAGAATCCATATTATTGTATATATAAAATGTTGGAGAAAGCTTATATACTGGAAATGACTGTGAAACATGTCAAAGTGGTCCAGAGACACCAGATGGCAGCTTGGTAGCGTTTTAAATACATTTGGTTTGCTCAACATCTCAAAATACCCGTATTATACAGAGGCACAGATAAGATGAGTATCTGAAGATGATTCCAAGTAAGTTATTTATAAAAACGAATGTTGGGACCCCTCTATAGAACTGCAGTAAGACAGTTTTATTGGGGGTCACAAAATTTATGGAGAAATAAGGTAAATTATTGCAATTATCATAAAATACTCACCTTGTCTGTGCCTGATACAACCTGAACTTGGGACAGGACCATTTTACAGGTTGCCACCCTGCAAGCAGTTGTTTGACTCATCCCCAGGTACCGTCAAAATTGGAACACAAACATAGGCACCATTAACTGTCCTAAGAATGGAGCAGTTTAGATTTTACAATGTAAAAATGTGTCCAAAAGACGCAGATGGAATGGCAAACATTTTCGATACCAAGTCTGATATCAGACCTATCTGTCCTGCTATTTAGATTTTTTACAGTACATTCGAAGCTAACAAGGATGAGTAAAATATCACAATTTTTAGTGGTGAAGTCAGTAATTAAATTCTCTTTGTTCACAACTCAAGGGAGCTGATATTATATACCTGACAAAGTGTGAGTTTCAATACTGTATAATGTGCAAAAATGACAGTTTGCCATTGAAAAAGTTACTGTAGAATCGTATTGCCGAGACGGCTGTAATTAGGGTCAGAACATAATGTTTTGGATGAGAAATAAAAAAAAAATTCTCCCTGAATTATCCTTAATACTCTACCTTATCTGGAGCTCTTGGCCGTATATATATATATAGGAATGTTTATTTGTGTTTTCAGCAGCCATGTTTATTTCCCAAGTACAGAGCAGAGTTTAATGAGTGTGCCGCTGAGGTCTCATGTTACATTGACCCAGTGAATGGTGGAAGTATCAAACTTAAAGGTCGTGAATGAATTACCTCACAAACATTAGGTCACAGTTTCCGGTAATACCAGTCTACCAAGGAATGATACCCACACAGCTCCTACGTTCAGCTATGGATATTTGATATTCGAATCTGGAAGCTCATTGGAACACATTTACATGTTTCCAGGTTTTATTCAGTGGCAAGTAGATAATGATAGACAAGCAGGTAAATAATGATAGACATGTGCAGTTTTTCGTGAACCATGAATGTGATGTCAGTATCTCCTGACAGACGGGTTCCCTCTTCATGTGATTCTGACAGTTAAGTGACAGCTCAGTACTAGCTCATGGAAGAAAATGGGAATTATTCCTAGCCCAGCTCTGGGCTGGAAAATACCTAGAAACAAGTTTCAATTTTTACTAAATTAGAAACCTAATTTGTTTCTGAAATAATTTGGGTCCAGCGCTGCATGGACTAGAATCATTCCCAAGTGAACAAATACAAATCTTCAATTCACAGAAGGATTTACTGAAAACGGAATCTCTTTCAATATACCACATGAGCAAACATTCACAAGTACTTGGAAGGGGTATTGCTCCTTATAAGAAGGGGCAACAGGGATAATTTAGGGACAGTTTTCCATATTTCTCCATAAAACATATGTTGTGATCCCTCATTTATAGAACCATCTCACCAACAAAGTGCTAATGAAGGGTCAAAATATGTTTTCACTGATGAATATTATGTCTCAGAATTATCTTCAATACCTCATCTTTACTGGAGCCCTGAAGGGGATCCTGTCTAATATCATATTGAACTCTAAAGTATATGGTTGAGAGATTTTCACTTTCTTTGCAATATAATTTTTTTGACCTTGTTACATTTTCTTGTTATCTAAGATTCATTGCTGTACAAATAAAAATATGAATGCATTTTATTGTGTCCCTTTAACTGTGGCAGTGCTCCAGACAAAAGAGTAACATGGATAATTCAGGGATAATTTTCTTTATTTTGCATCTAAAACCTATGTTGTGACCACTGATTAGTTCTGTTTCAAACAGGCAGTTCTAATAAGTGGTCACAACATATGTTCTCTATGAGATTTAAGAGAAATTGTCCATAATTATCACCAAATACTTCCTCTTAACTGGACCACAGGCATTTTAAAAAAAAAATGTGATAACCCTCAATATTACTTCGTATACAAGGGCATCTTAGCTAATTAACTGCAAGTTATCATGAATTCGGAAACAGTATTCTAGAGTGCCAATATGGCACTTACCGCCATATCATCTCTTGTTTTTGGTCCAAATTCAGTGGACAGATGACTAACTTATGATTTTACATTCTTTTCAACAGTTTTCAGTAATATCAGGATGAAGAGCGGGCGACTACTTGTCTAAGGAACAAAGTAAATAAGCACCTGAGACTAGCATCAAAATGTTGGAAGTGTCAGAGATGCTTCTGTTTGGAATGACATAGTTTAAAACCTGGAATGGAATGGGCACAATAATCTACATTCCATTGGTTACAGTTTGCTTCTAGAGCCTGAGATGGTACTCTTTCAACAAAGAATTTGCTCTCTCTGAGGGAGCAAATTCTTTCCTGTAAGAGTGGCATCCCAAAAATCAGTGGAATGAAGTGCGGAAGCTTATCAATGTCAGCCCATTCCATTCCACTCCATTATAATTTCTAACATCTGTCTATGTGCAACCATCTCCACCATCAATAGTCGATGAAAATATTAAAGCATTGTGGCCAAATAAATATACAAGATCATAAACATTGCCTGTATTGCCTGACAGGGCACATCAATTTTAGGTGCATGGGTTCACCTTCCTGAATTTTTTTTTGCAATCTTTGCAAAATGGACAACTTTGGTGAGTCCTAATGATAAAGCCCTTCAAAAAGTGGTCTACTTTTAAATGCAAGCAGCAAAGTTTTCCCCTAAACTGTGAAATTTAATGCTCAGCAGCTACCTAGAGTTGCAGGGATGAAACCCTGGCACTTAAGCCCTGCTGTATCCCCGGCCCGACCCCATAGGGCCCACTTCTAAGACATTAATAGGTACTGAAGCAACATTTTTGTAAATGAAAAAAGATTTGACAAACTAGCTGCAGCGAGAGAGTGATAATGTAAATTTTCCTTTTTTTTAATTATAATTTAATTGACAGTCTTAAGTTGCCATAGCAACCTAGGTGGTTGAGCAAAGGCTATAATGAGAAGTATTATTTTAGTCTTGACTAATGCTGTGAACTTTCAGCAAGCATCAGAAGTTGATAAATCTCTGCAATGAAATCATTTTAATATTGATAAATGACAATTGTATTTTTCTCATAATTCAATGGACACTTTTAAGTTGCCATAGCAACCAAAGTGCTGGAGCAAAGGCAGTACTGAACAGTATTTTGGTTGACACTACTGCTATGAAAACTTTCAGAGTATAAGTGCTATCCTGCTTGTAGCTTCTGAGGAGTTGATCTTTATTAGAATTATTGAGATACATTGAGCATTTTGGTTGCCATGGCAACCAAATAATTCTAGAGACTCCGACAAAAGTGATACGCTTGTTACAGGACTACTGCAAAACACATTTGTATATCAAAATACTTTTGTATCTGCAAATAAGGCAGCTATAAATGCCAAGATTTGTTTTTCCCTTTGCCAGTCTGTTGAAAATCGCCTTGGCAACCTATATTCTGAGGCTACTTGGGCATTGAAAAGTATCATAATAGTTCTATTTTATTAATTATAAATATCCTTTATCTGTTCTTACCTTGTTTAAGCCATTAATAGTTAAGCAATATCATAAGTGTCAGTTTTAGCCTAGTTAGTATCATTTATACAGTGTTTATGTCCTCGTTGCTAGGTAAAAATTTGGTTGCTATGATAATTTTACAAAGACATTTCATGTTTCCAATGATATATTTTAGTTGAAAACTTTTGAAAAATCATATTCCATAGAATGATTTAGTTGCAAATGCTCGATTCATGTTATAGTTTCTTGGATGGAAAGCTGCTATTTTGAGTGAAAAACATGAAAATTCAACAATTTCAGACACCATTTTTTTTTTTCGTTTATGAAATGCTAGCCAATTTTATTTTTGGGTTCTGTCAGACTATTATTCCACTTAACCATCTGATAGGCCATATGATTCTATCTGGTTGGGTTTAGATTTTATGAGCAGTTATGTTAGCATACTAAAATTCAGGTTTTCTCTTCACTTTAAAGGTATCAGTATTTGCGTTACCATAGCAACCAAATTCTTTCAGGTTTTCCACCAAATTTAAGTTTTTGATATTATACTGAGGATGCTTTATAATATGAAGAACACTTATATTGAACTGCTTGATTCAATATATAAAATTAATAGGGTCTATTTTGGCATAAAACTGTATTATTATAGCCCGAAATATTTGGATGTCACCATGGAAACAGATTTTGCCATTTTCTGGCTCTATTTGAACAAAAAAATTAAAATCCTTCTACGATTTTACTTACATTGGTAAGGCCAATAAAGTGACAAAGTATTGATCGGAAATGAAATTTTCGAGTTTCCACTCAATGCTCCATGGTTCGTGGCAGGCTCTCTTAACGTTACTACTTGAGGTAGTTAATGATGAAAAAACAAATTTAGCTGTATTTTCTAATACTTACAGATGATTCTACAGAAAAAAAAACAACAAGAATCAAAATAAAACATAAGGAGCTATCTAGTCATTACATGATTTTAACACAAATACATATATATAACGTATATTATCGATTGTTACGGCCAAAGAATGGCAACATGTGTTTTTCCATTGTGTACCCACCACTGATGAAGTTGATATATGTTGCCAAAAATTAACACGAATGTTCACGGGAACGACATATGCCCCAGGACTAATTACTCTTTAAGGAAGTACTATGATCCAGGGTGATTGCAGCGATCTCAAGATACAAAATCTATGGTTAAGGGTGGTATCAATATCTCTTAAGACAGGTTCTTGCTCGAGGGCGGTAGCAGTGAACTCATGATACAAGATCTAAGGTCTAGGATGGTGGAAAGTTTCTCTTAAAACAGATGATATTGTCTAGGGCGGTAGCAGTGATCTGTAGATACCAGATCTAAGGTCTAGGGTGGTGGTAAATAGCTCTTAAGACAGGTATTATGGTCTAGTGCAGTAGCAGTCATCTCTGGATACAAGATATATGGTATAGGGTGGTGGTAGATATCTCTTAAGACAGGCACTAATGTCTAAGGCGGTAGCAGTGGCCTGTAGATACAAAATCTATGGTATATGGTGGTGGTAGATATCTCTTAAGACAGGCACTAATGTCTAAGGCGGTAGCAGTGGCCTGTAGATACAAAATCTATGGTCGACGGTGGTGGAAGGTATCTCATCAGACAGGTTCTTATGTCTAGGGTGGTAGCAGTGGCCTGTAGATACAAAATCTATGGTCGACGGTGGTGGAAGGTATCTCATCAGACAGGTTCTGTTGTCTAGGGCGGTAGCAGTGATCTGTAGATACAAAATCTATGGTCTACGGTGGTGGAAGGTATCTCATCAGACAGGTTCTGTTGTCTAGGGCGGTAGCAGTGATCTGTAGATACAAAATCTATGGTCGACGGTGGTGGAAGGTATCTCATCAGACAGGTTCTGTTGTCTAGGGCGGTAGCAGTGATCTGTAGATGAACTGTATCAGAATTAAGTGTGTGCTTATGTATACTATTTTGCTAATTTTACATGAACTGCATCAAAATGAATGAGTTAGTTTATATATACTAATGCACTATTTTTCTACGTTTTTCTAAACACTTGAACTGTATCAGAATTAAAAGTGAGCTTATATATACAACTGCACTATTTTGCTTTCTTTGCTAAACACATGAACTATATCAGATTTAAAAGTGAGCTTATATATACAACTGCACTATTTTGCTTTCTTTGCTAAACACATGAACTATATCAGATTTAAAAGTGAGCTTATATATACAACTGCACTATTTTGCTTTCTTTGCTAAACACATGAACTATATCAGAATCAAAAGTGTGCTGATATATACCACTATTTTGCTTCCTAAAGTTGCTAAACGTATCAATTGTATCAGAATTATGAGTGATAAAAAGTACTGCACTATTTTGCTATATTTGCTAAATACATGAATTGTATCAAATTAAGAGTGAGTTTATACATTTTTGTACTAATACACTACTTTACTACCTTTCCTTAACACATGAACTATATCAGATTTAAGAGTAAACTGGTATATACTACGACACTATTTTGCTACTTTTACTCCACACATGAACTGTATCTGAATTAAGAGTGAGACTGAGAAAAAAGAAGAAAAGAAAAAGGAAAACCTGAAAATCGGTCTTTTCTAAATATGTTGTTTGGCACAGAAGACATTAGAAAAGGGAAACGCTCACAAAATTAATAATATATTTGAAGTAGAAGATTTATGTAAGCTTTAAATATTGATGGAAATGTTATCGAAATCGGTTGAAAAATAAGAAAGTTTTAACTATTTCAAGACTTCAAAAATGCTGTCATGGACACCGCCATTTTTGTGTGTTTGTGACATCATAAACTCCTTATTAAGGGACGAGTCATTTATTATCAGAGGGCGGGGGGCCGGTTACATTTCGTGGGGGGGGGGGGGGGGTCGGAATTTTCTTTTGGTGATGTACTTGGGGAGGGGGGTCGGAAATCAATAAGCCTCGGAGCAAGTGGGGGGGGGGGGGGGGGGGGGTCATATATTTTATTAGGCATATTGGGGGGGGGGGGGTGGGGGGGTGTCAGAATTCTTCCACCTGTCTTCATTTTTAAAAATTGTCTCAGCTTCTGGGGGGCTTTGCCCCCCCCCCCCCCCCCCCCGACCCCCTATTACTCCCAAAATTTCTGACTCTTTTCTTTCCAACTCAAAACTTAAAGACATTTATGGAAATGACACACGAAACTTGGGCAGCTTCATTTAAAAAACAACAACAACAAAAACACAGACCTTTTCATTGATTTGCGTGAAGAACAGTATGAAAGTGTCTATAAAATCATGTCGAGTAGATGGTTTTGTTCTCATTATTAATGTCTGTGTTTGTGATATTAGCTCTCCAGGTGCCTTTTCATCAGCAAAACTACTGTAGCTTCTGGGGGCCGGCCCCCAGACTCCCAACCCATGAAGCCTTATTAATATTATTAACAGTTATAATTAAATACAATTATATTACAGATCATCATAAAATTGTTTGTCATCTATCTGCGAGGGGGGGGGTCGCAAAAATAATTCTGGTGAGACTGGGTGAGGGGGGTGGGGTCGGTAAATTTTTTAGTGAACCATATGTAAATGTACCCGGCCCCCACCTTATAATAAATGACTGGTCCCTAAATATGCTTAAAATTAATGCAACTTATGTTCCCTGAAATGGATTGTTTTTTATATAACAGAAGTTTTTATATCAGTTGACGAAATCAAAACAAAAAGAAAAAAAGAGAGTTTCGGAATACTTGAAGGGGATTGATAACTTCTCATGTCACTCTTATAAATTAACAATGCGTTTATTCCGTAGAATTTCTCTGTTTCGTTCCGTTTCGTTCCGATTCGTTCCGCAAAATACCAATAGCCGCGGTAGACTGGTCCTCGAATGTCTCTAAGAATAGAGGCCCTTTCTTCTGACCAAGAAGATGGGCACGTGAACCAGGCTATAGCCGCGGTATCTTCGCTGATAGCAGGGGGAATAGTCAGTATACCCTTTTACTCTGTGACTTGACTCAGAGATGACATTTAGTCAGATTTTTTTTCATTTTTCTGGAAAATCTCGTAGGTGTAAACCATTTGCTACGCTCCTTTTGTTGAATATTTAAGGCGTACTGGTACACTGCCATAAGTTTTGTCATCTTTTTCGAAGGGAGACTACTTTTGTGACTTCCTGTTTGCTTCACTGGACAACAAAACCCTTCCACAGGGGTCTACTATTAAAGGAAAGAATTTGCTCCTCTGGGAGCAAATTCTTTCCTTTTAGAGTTGACCCCCATTCAGAAGGGAGGCAATAAATGACAGTGACAAAGTTGCCTCCCTTGACAGTCTACGCATTTACTGCCAGAAAGCAATTTGAGCCACATCTTGTTATCTACGTGATTTAAAACAACAGCTGAACAAAAATCAATGTTATAATTACCCACCTTATATGGCGATTTTAAATAAAAAGGCGCACCTGTCAATTTTTGTATCAAAGAAGATTCGAGCTCCAGGCGAATACAAACTTCAAAATGATGCATTTTGTCAAGGTAAGGTTTTTTTTTTTTTTTGAAATTTGAATTTAAACTTTAGTTTTCTTATTTGAATGCGTTATTTGTGTTAAATGGTCAAATCTTTGTAGAACTTATTTGTAAAGTAAACATGGCCAACGGTTGATAGTCAAATCCTATTAGAGCTTATTTGTTAAGTATGACAATTAGTTGTTCAGTATTAATAAACTTTTTTTCTTTCTCAGTTTTGTTCGAAAGAAGCGTATATTGAGACTTATTCAACATTTTTGTTGCATGTTCACTCTAACATGTATTTCATATAAAGTAAATATACCGCAGATTCTAAGTAGTTGGATGCTCAGTTCTGAGCAAACAGTGCAGACCCGGAAACCGGGACCTGCAGTGTTTGCCACATTACTAAGTTGTGAAACCAAACTTCCATTCTATGACAATTACGACGGCAATTCTATGGTAGTCTCCATATCCCTCCCAAATACAACAAGACACATTCCATGTTTGCCAGGTAATGGATCGTAAAATTTCTAAAAATTAGGGTACCTAAAATAACAACCGTGTTTGTTCTAAAAATAGAACAGGGTTCGAGGTTATAAAACTTGAGAATAGTTTCAAACTCAAAATAAAGCAGACTGATTGGCTGCTTCCGAGCATGTGCTATAAAATAAAGCACGCCGTTGGCTGCTTCCGAGCATGTGCTTCAAAATAAAGCACACTGATTGGCTGCTTCCGAGCATGTGCTTCAAAATAAAGCACACCGATGGCTGTTTCCGAGCATGTGCTCGGAAGCAGCCAATCAGTGTGCTTTATTTTGAGTTTGAGAATGTACTCTGATCAAGGTCTTCAGTGTTTGTTTTAGAATACATTTTTCAGGAGATGACTTTCATAAAAGCGTTTCGCTTACCGTCAGATCCTGTACCATATTGTATATTGTACTATTTTGTAACCATGTAGTTTGTATTAACTAAAATATTGTTTAAACCAATACATTTGCTGGGTAGTGTGCCAAAGGTCCCAAATAAACCAAAATAAAGTCTTATTTTGTGGCACTGAGAGTCTAATAACTCACCCCCTCGCCTCTCCCTCACCCCTCGCCCCATCCCCCACCACCCCCCTCTTAAGTTACAGCCGCCACACGGAACAATTCCGGCTGTAGTGAAGATGAGGTACAATCTGATGGAAGATTCTCTGGAAGCAAAGAACCAGCCAAAGAAACGAAATTAGCAAACTCGGTTTAATTGAGTCAGTTCATGTGAAATACTATAATGCTGCAGCACTTCCCAAGCCTCCTAGCACCGGCTTCAGCAATATATAATCTGCACTATGATGATGTTATCATAGACGCATAGCAATACTAGAAAGCGATCAACATTTGTCCTACCGCAAAACAGTTTTGCTTCAAAATAAAATCATTTTCCATACTGGTAGGTTGGTTGGTTGATTTGATGCTTAACGTCCACGGTGAACAACTAAGGTCATGTCGGGACGGTCAGTTAACCTAACCACACTATTCCTGGGCAGGCTTAGACCTCCTAAGCGGTCAACCAGTACTAAGTGCACATACTTTCGCCAGTAACTGACAACTGCCCTTCTTGAATCAGCGGAAGGAGAAACGAAAGTATGTGGCCAGACCGGGATTCGAACCCAGGACCTCTGACTTACGATTCAGGTGCCATACTGGTAGGTTTTGGGTATTTCTTTACCTTGCAAAACTTTTTTATGAATCGCCTTTCTTTGAATATTTAATGCATATTTTGTATACTGCTCTTTATACAGTGGAGCAGACGGGTTATGGGATAGAATAGAGCAGAATAGAGCAGAGTATAAGAGAAGAGAATAGAATAGATTAGAGTTGATTCTTTGGCCTCAAAAACCTAGATACAGACATCAAAAAATATGTTCCTACATAATTTCTGTGAATAAAAACTCTATTAAACGATCGAAATAACAAAAGCTTTCTGTTATGATTGAAATCTTGCCAACAAGGTTGTCTGCTCTAGCTTGACATATTGTGGCCGCCTGGTAGAGTCATCTCGGCGAAACAATCTTAAAGAAATGCTTCAACATTTGTTTTCATGGTAATACAATAATTTCTGTAAATAAAAACTCTACTAAATAATCGAAATAACAAAAGCTTTCTGTTATGATTGATATTTTGTCAACAAGGTCGTCTGCTCTAGCTTGAAGAAAAAACAACAACTTTGTATCCCATATTGTGGCCGCTTGGTAGAATCATCTCGGCGAAATAAGCCTAACGAAATGCTTCAACGTAGTTTTTCATGGAAATACTATTATCTCAGAATATCATACAATGCCCTTGTAATACACGCATACGACTGCGCAGTCTTGATCAGTTTAAAAAAACAAAATAAGAATTCATACACATAATAATTCCACCACAACTTTCTACTACTAATTTGGCACAATTTGATTGGTCAAGAGCGTAGAGAAAACGGCGTTTATACTTCGATAAATCCCCGAACCAGAAACCGGGAACTACTTGGACTATTTTTTTAGCAGGCGGCCATTTTTTAAATACTCGGTCAGCTGGCAATTTTAAGATAAAAATGACCGAGTTGGAATCATAAGAAATGAATCTGTAAACGCCGGCGAATCACTCACAAACTTGAAATAAAGTAAGGGGGAAATTCTCAGGAACTGACACAATTCAATCCAAGGTCCAACCCAAGATATCATATGGGAAAGAAACAACACAAAATTAGTCACTAGCAAAGTCAACACCAGCGGCAGCCATGTGAACAGCCATTTTCCATGCAGGTAGTCAACGAGCTAGCCTGAACATCACAAACAACATAAATGGTTCACCAACTCCACTTAAAACAACACTTACCGTGATGACTCTCTGATGAGTTAGGGGACCTCCATACGAACCGAACTACCAACCAATTGTGTGCACCGCAGCGGAGGGTGAGGGTGAAGGTTTGGGCCCAGTAAAACCGGTTTAAACCCCCAGTAGTTATTACTGACCGTCCCAAGGCGGTACTTTTGTTGCCGTTGCATTTGTTTTATGTTCGGTGCTGTTTAATTTATTGTGTTCTCAGTTTAATCCTTCTATCATAAAAATAGAAAATAGGTAAAAATAATTTTTAAAGGTATACTCCCTCGTATTTCATTATGAAATAACCACAAAAGAATTAAACGGATTAGTTGTATGCAACACAATTAAGAACTGTGCAAAAAATCTTCATCCAAAAAGTCTTTGGTACGGAGGCAGAGACGATATATCATTGCGAACCCTTTTTGAATATTCATGAACATTTTTTCGTCATAAATTGATTGACTCCCACATGGGAATAAAAAGGCGTTTCTGCAAGCACGCTTTGCATTTTATGAATAGTGGAGTAAATAACCTTACAATAGCATTAATCTCTAATCCGTGCACGTGAGATCTTTTCAGCCAATAACTGTCCGATGTTGATTAAAGAAAGGGCTTAAAATTATTCATGATATGACTTTTCCCTGATTAACCGTGATTACTGGGCGTATCCGGTTTTAGTTTTTGGCGGGAATGACGACCCGCTATTCCCGCGTTTTTATATTTTCTTAAATTCTCCTACTTCTAGTGACCGGCACAAATTATAAATTTGGTAGATAAAAGTATTTTTACTATAAATCATTTTTATGTCTTTGACACGATTCATCGTGAGAAATTTGAAATTTAATAGAAACATATCAGGGCGTATATCTTTAAATGTTTTTCATATAATTTGCTTAGTCCGTTGTAACCCGTCTGTTGGTCTAAATTATTTAGTTCAATAAAGATAGCTGAGTTGCCATCTATTTGGGAAAGAGCTGCTGACTCGGCTTATCACTTGTAATTTATTGTTTGTTGGAATGTCTTTGTCAATCTTTCCCTTTGATGTTGGGGATAGGGTTTGGGATCTGATTCAGTCAGTTCCTGAAGTGTAGTTACTCTTTAAATTACTAATGTCACTTACGAGACAAATATCAATCAATGAAGCTGAATGTTCAGTCAAATTAGTTGCTTCTGTCAGAGAGTAGCTTTTTCCCCCTAGTAGTTTTTCCCCCCGGAAAAATGACTATGATTTTTCTATAGTAGAATTTCCCACCGGAAAAATGGCTATATAGCAGAATTTCCCCCCGGAAAAATGGCTATATAGCCGATTTTCCCCGGGGAAAATCTACTATACGTGTTTTTGCATAGCCGTTTTTCCCCTCCATAGTGGATTTTCCCCCTGGTAATATGATTGCAGGAGAACAGCTCCATAGTTGAATTTGCTCCTTCTCCGATTATAATAGTGAGATTCATAACTGAAACACAAATATGAGTATCTGTCCATAAAATATCGATGGATAATAGATGCTAGAACCGCATGCATGTGTCCATCAGTCTGTCTGATTTTGGTTTTTGGGAAAACAGGTAGGCATTTTGCTTTTCCATGTTAGCCAAAAACGGACAACTGGAGCTTATGTCTTCAATGCGGGCTGAGTAGTATAATCGGTTACCTGTTACCTGGAGAGAGTATTAATGTGAATGCAGTTATTTCCCTTAGACCCGGGGAGCGATAGGCATTAATCGATATTTGGAATGTCATATCGATGTCCATATCCCAGGACAGGTGTTGAACTTCTGTCATCACTGTGTTAACAATACGAATGCGCTGGATGGAAACATTTTTGATTTTTAACAATGTGGATTTTCATTTTCTTTTTCTCAGATCAAATCAATTTACTTTTTCAGCTGCTCCTTCTCGTTTTAATAAGTCTCGTTTTTCCCCTCTCTCTGATATTTAGGTCAAATTTCGTAAGAATTGGCGAGAAAATAAATCTGATTATTGATCAGTTTTGACAGCGGTTTGTTTTAGTTTCTGACAACAAAAACATAAAATTACTTATAATAATGAAATTATGATATTTCTATCCCTTTGACGGTCTCATCTTTATGGAAAGATTAAGCCTGATACAGATACCCATCCACCCACATAGTTTTTCTCATTTTTTTTTTTTTTTTTTTTTTTTTTTCTTTTACCCCGCCCATCGGGGCTCGCGAAATAGACTGGCTGCCTGGTGCATCTGCGACAGAGCTGCTAGTCCTGGGTGTCATTTATCGCAGACCGAGCAATATTTGCAGTCCCACAAATTCAGAGGTAACATCTCGACTACTAAATGTTTTTACTGGGACGTTAAAACACTACTCAACAGGAACGATAACGTTTTCTCTTGATTTTCTGTTTTGACAAAACTGTTTAAAAGTTTTTTGTAAACTGTGTCTTTCGGCATGTAACTAAGCTGCGCTATTTAAAACAATAAAGATAGAAATTTAAGATTAGTCTGACTTTCTCTGTTTTTCTGGGAACAAAAATAAATAAACTAATGAGCCATACCACGACAAAAACAAATTGGCATGTGCGCCCTGCGAACACTCAGAATAGCGTGTGCGTTCGCCCATCTGATCTGGGCCTTCGCTGTCCGCATAGAGGTAGCTTAGACCATTGCCTGTCCTGTAAGCGCACAGCGAAGATTCTGATTAGTCTGGACGGCTGCCAAGGCTGATCTGAGTCTTGGCAGGGCGCTATGGCACTGCGTTGATTTTGTTGCGACGCGACTGAAATTACTGTTTCATACAAAAATAAATACAAGAATGACGTTCGGATTAAATATCCATTTCTGACCTTCATTGCCGTTAGCAGGTGTTAATTTTGAAATTGCATTGTTTTGACAAGACGTGTGACCAACTGTATTTTCACACCTTCCGACCGACAGCGACTACTCAGTTGATGTCTTTAGCAAACAATTAAATGAGCCGCGATAAAGGTGCACGTACGCCCAGCGAAGTCTTAGATCAGACTGGGCATCCGCCAGATCCGATCAGAGGCTACGCTATCGGCATGGAGGTAACTTAGGGTCTTAGCTACCCTTTATACGCATAGTTCAGACTCTGCTCAGACCGGGCTGCTGTCCAGGCTGATCTGCGTCTTCGCTGGCCGTACATTCCAATTTGTTCGTCTTATCGTATTGCGGCTCATATGGGGAAACTTTTGAACATTGAGCAGAAAAGAAAGTGACCTGTCCATGGGCGGAACGCTGACGCGTACCTTGCAGCTTTCAACTGTTCTTTCCGTATTTCTTACTGCATTTAATACTATCTCAATTTAATTTCCACGTGATAATTTTAAATGGTTTTCGCACAGTCACAGCCTGATTTGATAACACATGTTCAAAATATTTTGAACAGAAATACGGATCAGTTTGGTTTGTGCAGAAACGCGGGTAAGGTTATGTGCAAAATCAAATTCAACTAAAATTGACAAATTATTAACTGATCATAAACTCAGACCAGTGTTTTGCAAGTGCATAAGTTGGTCTGTGTCAGTTTGCATACATAATTAATTCCATAAATTGACTATTGCGGCTTTATATTTTTTGCATTTATTTTTGTTCAAGTCATGATGACTTTAACAAACTTTAACGGTTTGACAATTACGAAAACAGTTTAGAGGCAATATCGGATGTTATGATCGATAATCGATTAATCCTCATGTAATTATAAGTATGTTAATTGTACTGTATATTGTCAACAAATTCCAATCAGCTTGCGCAAACAGATCAGACATTGTTCAGTCTTATCAGAATGCACATACCAGAGGCTGATAAGTGTCCGCAGGTGCACAGGTTTATTATCGTAAGTACTCATATTATAGCAAAAATACAAAAAAATCACAAAAATATCTTTCAATATTCCTTGCTAGCTTCACTAAAACAGTCATAAAATTAAAGTGACAAGCTTGCATTATGTTAACTTATAGCCCTGCAAGAAAATGTTTCATAGCGATTTTTTCCCATAGCGATTTATCCTTACACCACCACGGTTACGAGAAAATCTTCACCATGATTTAGTTTCTTACATTATTTTTTTTCGACAGTAATATCTTAAGAGAGCAATACAGTATATGTATCTTCGTGTCTCCTGATTATAAATGAGCAAAATATAATTCTATGGATTCTAAGATTCTACCCTGGGATACACAAAACATATTTGGGTTTCTTTGATAAAAACGCCCCACCACACTCAAATAAATTTCAATCAAAAATATTAGAACAAACATTAGCTATGATGATAATAATTAATAGACTGATCGAACATTTCCAAAAAACATGTAATTGGTTTGCAAAGTTTTTTTTAGCGTATAAAGGGATTTTTTAAAACTACAAGTAGTCGATTAACTGTCTGTTCATTTTTGATGGTCACGTATAGGAGATACGTGACTTCTTTCTCTTTTTTCCTTTCTTGTGTTCATTCGTTTATTCTTTCTTTCCTTCTTTCTTTCTTAATAAGACAATATGAATATCTTTCCTTTCTTAGTTAGATCACAAAAGCACATATATAAATACATAAACAAAACACGAATACCAAGAAATGAAGTGGTAAGCCTTTGAGCAATATAGGCGGATTTGGACTTAAACTGTCTGAAACTATTATGAGCGAGGTTGTTTCGAAACGCGATTTTCTGTATGTTTAGAGATCGATGGAAGAGATTTATAGTATACTTATTTTATAATGAATTACATCAATGTAAACCTTATAAAAATCTCTAGGTGGTGATAACTTATAAAAGTTTTATAGAAAATCCGATCATTTTCAAATTTTAGGCTGAACATAGCTTCTTAGGCAGTTTCGACATTATTCTTATGTAATTTCATGTGACTGAAGCTTCAAACTTCAAAAGCCGATGGAAGTATCAAAACATGAAGTTAATTTGTATATTTTTATACCATATTAACGGACAAAGACTGAAGTTTATGATCATAACTTATAAAAAATTGTCGTAATATCATATATGTATTTAATTTCACATTTTATATTATATTTCTATGTAATTGCATATAACACTCGACATTATTTGAACAGGTAAGCTCTCGGATAAACCCGTAAGTCGCTATCGGTAGTTTCCGCCATATTGAAGCATTAAGTTCCCTATGTATGAGTGTACTTGGTTGTGTGGATAAAGTTGTATAATTTTGTGTTTGTACAAACGTTCATCTGTGCGTGCGCAAAGCGGAATGCCTGGACTAGTGTTCGCCCTTTTATGCAGGAGTCGTGGGATCGACTTCCATTGGTACACACGTCCGATTATGATTTTCAATGTAATAAACTCCCTACTAAATCAAACCTGACTAGAAAAGCACCCGTTCGTAATATTCCTGTAGCTTGCATGCGTATGTGTACGTATATAAATATATGCGATGAGAAGAAATCACATCCATCATCATATTTCAATTCTCATATCGACGTTACCCCCCGCACCTCAGCGGAACGTATCCATAGCCGCAGTAACGGGGCGCCGAGCGTCCGTCCATTTCTAGAAATCACATCCGGCTCGTTCCTTAAATTTGTAATTATTGATTATTACAAAAATATGGTTGCTAAATTTGCATATCGATTTTTTGGAATTAATCACGTTTATTACCTCCCTTGAAGTGCCAATGCATTTCTTATGCGATTCATTCCGTAAAATGTCTCTGTTTCATTCCGCTCCGTTTCGTTCCGTTCTGCAAAATACCAATTGTCATACCAAATTCACTAATAGCCAATTTCCCGGTGGGGGAAAAAGGACTATGGGGGAAAAGTGGCTCTATGAGGTCCGGACAATCCACTATATAGCGGTCCTTCTTATAGCCATTTTTCCGGGGGGAAAGGGGGAAAAGCCACTCTCTGACAGCTTCCTCTATTATCTGATGCAAATTATACTGAACTGAAATGTCGTCGATTGTTTACGCGTAGCAGGTTTTAAGTAGTCAAAAAAATAAAATCTCCTGTTATTATTACATCCGTTATGCCACTGTCGAATGCTAGATCTATCGACGCTTCGATATCAGTAAGAGTTGACGCATCTGAATTCGGAGGTCAATAAAATGTACCAATTAAAACTGAACGATGTTTAAGTTTAACTTCGACCCAAATACTTTCAACGCCACGGATTTCTAGGTCACTACGCCGTTTGGAAAAATAGAGTTTCTTTGATATATACCGCAACGCCACCATGCGCGTCATCTGGTCGATCATATCGGATCGGGGTCTTAAAGCCGGTCAGCAAGACATCATTGTCCGAAACATTTGGACTCAGCCAAGTTTCAGTAAAACAAAGTAAATCAAATTTAGAAAGTTCTGACTCAATAATGTCAAGCTTGGGCGAGAGACTTTGTACATTATAGTGGGCTAATGAAAGGTAATTCTGAAATATTGCAGAACTTAGTTCTGATGCAGAATTAGTGATCGAGCTTTCACTAGAATAGTCAATGCTTAATTCAGGGCTGCTGCTGGGACCCGGATTGCTCTCAATATCGCCAGATCTGCATAATAATATGCTGTGAAATAGTATAAACTCAAAATCTGTAAACGGTTTGAGACCCTTTAATTTCAAATGTCGACAATAATGCAGTCCAACTCGAGCTCTAAAGGTTATTAAATCGACACCCATTTAGGTAACACACTCACTAAGAGCATACAACAGTCTACAGAACACGAGATGGATTGCATTTATAAAAATACTGTAGTATTTCCCTGTGGTGGCAAAGAAAACCGAGGGGTAAAATAATTAGAATAGGGTGACTGAAAAAGTAATAACAAAGAGAAAAAACAAACAGCAATAACATTAAACACATAGAAGTGTCATATTGGGGTGGGGGTAAATTTGGAAGGAAAAGAAGAAATATTTTAGTTTGTATTTTTTTCAATGCAGTCATGCAGATAAAATGGCAAACAGTGTTTATTTTTTATTTTATTTTATTTATACGATTTTTATAGAGGGTGACACAATTAGCTAAAAAGCTATTCTACCTTGCGGCCCTCTACTACGCTAAAACAACAATACAACTATAATACATATTTACAAAAATGGTGTAAAAAGAGCGCATAATACTGAATATGCATTGGTTAAAAATGCCAAATTCCATATGGCAAATTCACATTAAAAGATAAAAGGAAACATTCTAAACATGCTCCATATGTCATATCACCACTTTTGTATAGGCGGCCCTGCAGACACACAACGCTCAATCACTAGCGAATCAACGCTGATTCAACGTCATGACGTTGAATCCACGTTGGTCAAACAAAGACAAAGCGCTGCGTGTCCGATGGGGGTTTACTTGTGGTACAGAAGTAGCACAGGTCTAAGCATATCTAAAACAAAATTGGATTATAGAATGCCGTATGTTGATAAAAGTAAGATGAGATTAACTGATTAAATTACTTAAGACTTTTCTTGAAAGTAAGAAGAGAATCGGCCTCCCTGACTGTTTGAGGTAGAGCATTCCATAGTTTCGGGGCTGAACATGTGAAAGAGTTGTTATAAAATGCTGTACGTGTCAGTGGTATATGCAGGGATCTATTTTCTGAAGATCTTAAATTCAGTGAATGCGTTTCAGATAAAGCTTTCAATAAATTTGAAATGTAGTTTGGGGTCAGTTTATTGAGAGCTCTGTAGGTGAGTACTGCCTTGTTATACTTAGGCCTGTCTTCTACTGAGATCCAGTTGAGCTCTTGAAACATAACCGAAGATGGTGTGTCAAAGACAGCTCTTAGTATAATTCGAGCAGCTCTTTTTTTGTAATTTTGACACCCGTTCAATATTTTCCTAAGATGCTGCACTCCATGTGATAGAGCCATAGTCTATCAAGGGTAGAATATATCCTTAATAAAAACGTTTCTGAACGTCAGTTGGCACATATTCTGCTAGTTGTCTCAAAAGCGATATCTTACTTGAGATAGCTGAACATAAGTGATCTATGTGAGTTGTCCAAGTAAGATGCTCATCAATATGAATACTTAAGACTTTTTGCGTAGAGACGTTTTGTATGCAGACATCATTTTCCTGAATGTTAAGCTTACGCGTTCTGATATGTCGCTTCCTAGTACCTAACATCATGCAGGTGGTTTTGTTATAATTAATCGGGAGTTTATTTCGTTTGCTCCAGTGTTTGGCGTTGCGGAATTCTCTTTGAATATTATATTCAACTATATCAACTTGTTTGTCATTAGTATGTACCGTCGCATCATCAGCATAAAAGTCTGGAAAACAAAATTCAAAATGAAGAGGTAAGTCATTAATGAAAATAAGAAAAAGAGTAGTGCCTAGAATAGAACCCTGCGGTACACCGGAACGAATATTAGAAAATTCCGTCAGTCCAGACTCGCTATGCATAGCCATCAAGATACGATTCAAACCACTTAAGGGAAGACTAGATGAAATTATATAAATTCAGCTTATTCAGCAGGATTTTATGATCGACTAAGTCGAAAGTTTTTCGAAAGTCGAGAAAAAGTGTAGACCCTTATCAGACTGCTCCTTATCTGGGTCTGCACTGCTTGCTCAGATCTATCTGTCCTTACATTCAGAAATTTTACGTTACGTTTTATTCATTGATTAAACTGACTGTTTTACTTATGAAACGTAATTTGCATTTTTAAACAAAATATGACTCTTAAGTATGTCACAGAAGGAAATGAAAGAGGAGTTAAGGGCAAGGATGTCACATTAGTGCAGAAAAGAATTCTTTAGTTTATATTTGAAGTAAAATCATATTATTGTATACATGAAGTTTTAATAATATTTACAGAATTTGCATACCTGTAAGAGCAAGTTGGTCTCAACAAGTCTAAGAGCTTTCGACCAAATCCTATATTTAACTTACTATGTAATACAATTTAATCAAGTATATGTACATGTAAAATTACTGGTATACCTATAAGCATAAATGCACCTGTAAGAATCAGATAAACTATAAGTACAGGTTTTCTGTAAGATCACGGATAAAGCTATAGGTACAGCTGCAACTTAAAAGATAAGGGCATTTCTTTAAGTACTGGTTTTTCTGTAAAATACACGGGTATACCTGTAAGTACAGGTTTATCTGTAAAATACAAGTATACCTATAAATACAGGTCTACCTGCAGAAATTACGAGGTTACCTTTATCTTACAGATGCAATTGTAAAATTACGGGTATGCCTATAAATATAGCTTTTCGCGCAAAATACGAATACACATATAAGTACAGATTTACCCGTTATTTTGGATTTATTTATAGCTATTGCTATCCTGTCAAAATTATGGGAATACCTGTAAATACGGGTTTATATGTAAAATACGGATATACTTCTGTAGAAATGCAGGTACACACGTAAATCTTATAGGCAAATATGTATGTACTTATCTATGCTTAAATTGGAACAACATCTTCTACACTTCTTCTACACTTTATTTTTCACTTCTTGTCAGATAGGAATACGTCAAATCATATTTTGAACTGGGTCATAATTTGCATTCTTTCAAAACAACATATGTCACATGATTTACTATTCAGAGTGGCCAACCCGTTTTCGTTAATTAAGTGACACACCTGTGAAGCCTGTTATAACAGTCAAGGCTAAAATTAAAATATGTATGCATAAATGCGTGGGTATGTATGTATGTATGTATGTATGTATGTAAAAGCTTAAAGCATTTTCTATGGACTTCTTAATCAAGATGCAATGGCAGCTTATGCTGCCCTTGCGAAGTCAAAACTTAAAAGGGGCATTAGATATGTAGTATAATGTATAAACTGGACATAAATGTATATACATATTGATAAATATGATACATCGATTATGTCAAATCGCGATCGATTAATCGCTCATTTGCTGCAAACGATTAATGATCGAGTAACTCGATTAATCGGCAAACCACTAGTATGAGATAAACAGCAACAGTAGAAAAATAGCAACAGCAACAGCAATAACAAAACATTTTTCTCGGGTCATACACACGTAACAAATGAGAAAATAGCTAACAAATTTAAGGTGAATGGGTATACTTTCAGGGGAAGCAATTACGTCGTTTTCATTTTTGCCTCCCTTCTCAATGGATGTCAACTCTTAATGGAACAAATTTGCTCATCTAGGAGCAGATTCTTTCCTTTAACTCATTAATGCCTAGCGCCTCAAAATGGGATATAGGCAAACAGTGCAGACCCAGATCAGACGCCGCAAACGCGGCGTCTGATCAGGGTCCGTATTTTTCCTCAAATAAAACAAAAATCGAAAAATAAACTAAACCTGACACCCCTTAAATGACAGATGGACTCGTCCAGTATATACAGATAGAAGTGTCCACTAGCCATTAATGGGTTAAAAGTACAGCCTCTTTTGGAATGGCTTCTTCCTCCAGAGAAGCAAACAGGAGGTCACGAAAGTTGTTTCCCTTTGTAAAAATGGCTGAAAGCCATGGAGGTTTGCCCATACACCTCAATTAAAGAGAAACACTCACTGAAATACAAATTGGGATAAAATTGAAAAACTGAATGAAATATGAAGTTTGCCGAAAAGTTTATAAAAATCGGACTTCAATAAAAAAAGATATGAAAGTTAAAAGATACCAAAATAATGAGCTGAGAACCAGCAGATCCGTGAGTGGGTGACGTCATAAACTCACAGGGCATTATAATCAGTTTGGGACATATTTCTGTTGAATAACAGCCACATCCTTTTTTTTATCTATGCTTGACCATACAGTGCGAGACCCACCCCTATGCAAAAAACTTTAAGCCATTCCCAACTAACTTCTGCTCTTTTTAATGTCCTTTAGGATCATAAATGATTAATGAGCAAGGCGCTAGCATCCTAAAGCCGGCACCACGCTAGATGCTCACTTTTGACGGGGGAGTTCAAAATTTAAACTTAATGTTGCACTCATCACTTGGCAAAATTACTCGACCAAAATAACTGAAGTGCAACAGCCCCAAAGGTACCTGAAAAGGTCCCTACCTGTGACTGCGTCAATCCCCACCTAAGGGTAAGGTCAGAATAAGGGACCTCCATCCGGAACCAAATTACTTGGATACGGGGGAGGGTTAAAATTAGGGCTGTAAGTAATATGGGACCCAAACAGGTCCCATCCTTGAAACCTAAGGAACGCCTGCGTGTTCTCTCGTTGGGACCTGGGTTTCGGTGTGCTCCTCCTCTGTGGGCGGGGTTGGCCTGTGTTTCCCTGGACTTTCCGCTGGGGTGGCTTTCATGTGGCGCGCGCCTCCTTTTCCGGACAGAACCTGACTTGGAGCCGCAGAAGGCAAACATCTATGCATAAATACTGGTTGGGCAGCACTGACCGACGAGACATTTACAGACTGAATGACATTGGACGGACACACGGCGCCAGGTGTGTGCAACTATGGTTACGTACCGTTGAGCCACTTGGGTAACGTCGATACGAGAATTGAACAGAACAGAACAGAATTTCTGTTGAATGAAATGAATTAATCTATTTCTCACTTCATAACGAAATGTTTTGAGCCAAATGTGCCATTTAAATTAAGCAATATTTGCACTTTATCAAGATTAAAGTATTGATCACTTGACACGAACTTTCAAAATGGCGGCTTCTCTGGCCGCCATTTTGAATTTCTAGACCTACACATCTTTCTTAGTTTAAATCCGATTTTCATGAAATTCTCACCAAATTTAGTTGTTCATCGAGTTCTACAATTTCAGTTCTATTTACATTCAAGTGAGTGTTTTTCTTTAAACATACAAGGCAGAGACAGGAATGGAGGGTAAAGATGAATATGGAGTCATTATGATTTTGCTACATAAAATGAATAGAACGGCAGTGTAAGGTCGGGCCTAAAATTCGAGCCAGTGGGAAGTAATATTAGTTAAAAAATTCTTTCTTTTATTTTGTCCAGTGGTACTTGCTTAGAGAGGCCACAGTGCCTATTTACAGTTGTCAGTTATCTTAATACATCAGGCCCCGAGATTATAAAACTTAACTTAAAAGTCCATTCTCAAACTCAAAATAAAGCACACTGATTGGCTGCTTCCGAGCGTAAGCACACTGATTGGCTGCTTCCGAGCACATGCATGCTCGGAAGCAGCCTATCTGTGTGCTCGGAAGCAGCCAATCAGTGTGCTTTGTTTTGAGTTAGAGATTATTTTTAAGTTTTATAACCTCGAACCCAGGTTCTGAAGCAGTTTAAATTTTATTTAAAATATACATTTTTAAGATAGACCCCCTATGTCCATAGTGTAAGAAAACTTCTTAGGACATTGCGGCCCTATATAGGAATAATTGCTTGATTTGCATTTGTTCAAAACAACACCTGTTGTCAGAAATATTCAAGAATCACGATCTAGAAGATGACATTTGAATAATAAACGTATAAAATATTTGAGTCACGCCGCGTGTTACGGGCCATTAGTCATTATGGCAAGAGCGAAAAACAAAATCAACCCCTGTTTCCTGAAACTAATCAAATCCTTCACTTGTCAATTTCAGATTTACCGGAATTCAAAGATAGTTTCTACGAACAGGGGAGACTTTAATTAGACTGCGTAGATGCGCAGGATAAACTGAGTCTTCCCTGTTCGGATTTCACTGCCAAATATAAAATATTCCATAAAATTAAAAAAAAAAAAAAATGGGACCGTATTTATAAAACCACTTAATTCGTTGCTATGCTGTTGCTACGGCTGAATTTCTCTGAAGGAGATTCCTTACAACTATGAAATTTGCTCTGGAGGAACAGTTTTTCAGTGGTACGTAACTATAGTTGCACTCAACTTGCGCTGAATGTTCGTCCATAAATGGAATGACACAGTTAAAGTTAATCCTACTTATAAAGTACCACCCCTGGAAGTACCATTTGGAATTATACTCCGCCCAAAAAGGGAATAAAGGGAAATAACAAAGCAGTGGGTTATTGTAGTGTTGTGGCTCATAAAGGCATTTTCTCTTATAATCTTCTATCAATGTGTCAAATATGAACCAAATCCAATGAGCGGTACTTGATTAATTCATATAAGTATGAAAAAGGTAAAAAGGGAGCTAACTTAAAGTAGACAAGGTAGATGTAAGGTTCCTAAACAGTGCACTTGCCTTGAATGTTCTCTTTCTTTTGAATGCAGTTTGAAGAAACTTGCTTGAGCACTTTTTAATAATGCTCTTGACAAATCTAAATAAAAAAAAAACATTAAAATAAAAAAGAAGCAATTTAGAGTTATGGTTCTTGTAGAAAACTACACAACACTTCTTCTCAAAGTCTTCTATCATTATGTGAAGTAACAAGATAATCCTTTCTGCGCTTTGGGCGTTATACGTCGGACAAATGTTATGATAAAGGGAGATAACTCAAAATTGGGTCAAGGTAGAAGTATGGCTCCAAGATAAGGCATTTTCTGTTTAGCCTTCAATCATTGTGTCACATATACTCCAAATGCCTAAGAAAGTTTATATACTTGAGATGATCGAACAATTTGCAAGGTAGAGTTTCGGTTCTTAGATACTGCACTTATTAAAATGTGCTCTACCGTTGTATGCAGTTTGAACATGAAAAATCTTTGAAAAAAAGATAATCGGCGCAGATTAAATGGAAGTGTGTTTTGTAATATGGCTCTAAGTGAAGAGTTGACAATATCTTTCATGAATATGACTCAAGTGAGCTATGTCGGTAGGCATCCTAAACCGTAATTTCGACACTGGGTAACGATAATGACCTATCTCAAAACTGAGCTATCCAATTTGGAATTTACTTCATGTACGAAGTTACCCGACTCAACCCTAGTTATCTTGCTGATAAATTCGTAAAAAGTAACCAACCTGTTTATGGCGTTTCTGGGGCAAAGTTCGGCTTGGCGGAGTCCATCCCTCTCCAGGCTGTATGTGTTGACCAAATCCAATTTCCGTGATGACTATACTGGCTCGCCTTGATCATGAACACATGGTCGTTGACTCTCAGAGTTCATTCGCTCTGGTAGTTGACTTTTAGGAAGAATCCTATAAGCATTTTGCTTTCATTCCAATCCCATTAACTCTATTTTGTGTATATTATAGTTTGCTTGTCAGTGGAATTATGAATAAAATGAGCCGCGACATGACAAAACCAACAATGTGGTTGTGCGCCCAGCGCAGACTCAGATCAGCCTGGGCATCCGCCCAGTCTGATCAGAGTCTTCGCTGTCCGCATGGAGGTAGCTTAGACCCTTAGCTACCTTTGAACACTTAACGAAGAGTCTGGTCAAACTGGGCGGATGTCAAGGCTGATCTGAGACTGTGCTGGGCGCACAACCACATTGTTGGTTTTGTCGTGTCGTGGCTCAAATATGTTTAAACTAATTCCACCCTGAGATGCTATGGTAACACCACCTCTATTTAACCCGGGGCCGTATTCATAAAGCCACTTAAGTCGTTGCTATGCGGTTGCTAAGGCTAAATATCTATAAAGGAGATTCCCTACAACTATGACATTTGCTCTGGAGGAACAGTCTTACAAAGACTGTTTCTCCAGAGCAAATTTCATAGTTGTAGGGAATCTCCTTCAAAGAAATTTAGCCTTAGCAACAGCATAGCAACGACTTAAGTGGCTTTATGAATACGGCCCCTGATATTAAATAAAGGTTTTATTTTCGCAAGATTTCGCATTTGCGTAAACATTACCCAGTTTAATACGCACGGGTACACAAACCCTGTTTTCCGCCATTTTACAAAGGGAAAGAACTTACGTGACTTCCTGTTTGTTTCCATAGACGTCAAAACCCTTCCAAAAAGAGGTCTGCTCTTAAAGAAATAAATTTGCTGCCAGAGGAATATTTTTCTGTCACAGTTGCCCCCCTCGTAGAAGGGAGGCAATGATGAAGAGTGAAGAGTTGTTTCCCTTGAACATATGCTAATTCACTTTATAGTTATATTTTGACCTTAATGTTTTTGTAACCCAATATTTAAATTGTCCGTGCATTTATTGAAAAGCCCATGGGAAGTAAACCAGTAGAACGTAATGTAGTCTATACTTCAATAAAACCATCGGTTCACGTGACGTTACTTAAGAAATAGATCAGGTCTATCAGTGAATTGTTGAGTAATAATTCACTGTTTGTAGGTCAGTTGTAAAGTAGATCATATCACGAGCGCGGAGCGCGAGTGATATATCTACTTATAACTGACCGACAAACAGTGAATTATTACTCAACAATTCAATGCTAGAGCTGAACTATTTCGATTCTAACACTCAAAAACGCCGAAAAACTATTCTTTTCATTCAAACTCTCCCAACCTTCCTGCCAGCGCGTTCATGCTCCCGCCAGTATTCTTAACTGTATCTAAGATAACTGTGCATGTTTAAGGCGATTTTAGAAAGAAAAAGAGACGTTACACCGTCTAACGTCTCAAAACGTCACAAAATTACGTCAGTAATTGCAGTGACGTCAGCATTTAGACTCACGCGCTCCGAAACAGTGAATTGTTGCAGAATAAAACACGGTAACTTTCCGTTGCTTCTATAGGCGCACTGCGTTAGAAATGGCGTTAAATGACGCCAAAATAAACCATGGTACTCCAATCTGATTAAACGTAACCGACGTTATGACGTTTTCGTTACGTCGTCAACGCTGTTCCGTTTTTAGCAGAAAACTTGCGTATAAATGTTTTTCTGCATCAACGTTAACTGTAGCGCCTAACGCTAACTTGTGGTCAAATAATAGATAGAAAAGAATGTAAATATAAGCAATGAACTTAATTTTTCGGGTGCTTCTCGAAGTATAAACTACATTGGATCGCTAGCAAAGGTTATTTTTCTGGTGTTTATCGAAGTATAAACTACATTGGATCGCTAGTAAAGTTAACATGAACCCCTTCGGAGTTAACTAACTTTGCAGGCGACCCAATGTAGTTGCTACTTCGATAAACATCATGAGTCTCCCAACCCTATGGGTACTTTATTAATGCCCAGCGTCCCTTAAAAATACAGACAAAGAGTGAAGATCTAGATCAGACGCCGCATCTTGTGGCGTCTGCTCAGGATCTGCACTATTTGCATGAAATTTAGAGCAATTTCTTTAAAACTGTAAAATAAATAAATAACCCATTCCATTAGGGATTTTGGGTATCTGCGCAAACCGTTTGGATCCAGATCAGGCCTGATCTGAGATCCAAACTGTTTGCTGCTTAGACATCATTTCTGCAAGAGTTAGTTAGACCAATATTGTCAGAATATTCTTGATTTTTGATGCAGACGACAATTTCAGCAGACGACAAAAATATACCCAGAATGCAAAGGGGTAAATAATGATAAAGATCCTTGTAGATTAGACAAGTCCATTTAAGATTGGGGATGTTGATTTTTTATATTTTTTGTTGTTGTCGTTGTTACGCGAATTAAAACAACAATAACAACAACAGAAAAAACCGAAATCCCCGATGAGGAATGGACTTGTCTAATCTACAAGGATCTTTATCATTATTTATCCCACTGCATTCTGGGTATTTTTTGTCGTCTGCTGAAATTGTCGTCTGCATCAAAAATCAAGAATATTCTTACAATATTGGTCTAACTTATTTTTGTAAAAGTGATGTCTAAGCAGCAAACAGTTTGGATCTCAGATCAGGCCACACGTTTGTCCACTGAGAGTCCGCTGAGCACAAATGGGTTAACTTATAATTCTTATTTACAGCTGGCAATTGTTCTAGCTATAATTGGCTGCCTTAGTATTTTGACGGTAGATGGCGGTCGTGGTCGATGGCGAAGGGGAAGGGGAAGAGGAGGAAGGGGAGGATGGAGAGGACGGAGAGGATTTCGTACTGGGCGAATCGCGACGGCAGGACAAGGCGCTGGTGGGTGGGGTACCGAGACAGCGTGTGAAAACCAGGTAAGCTCGGGTAGGCCAGCGGCCAGTAGCTGTAAATTATTGAACCCTTTTATGCCTGGCACCCCCAAAATAGGATGATGACAATCAGTGTAAACCCGGATCAGACGCCGCATTACGCGGCGTCTGAACAGGGTGTACACTATCTGCATACAATTGACAGAAATCACAAAAAAACGAATAAAAATAAATATACCAGACACCCCTAAGTTGGTGAATGAATCCATCCAATTTATAAGGATAGAAGAGTCCACTAAGCATAAATGGGTTATGTCAAAATAGTTCCATTTCTATTCTTCTTTAATGATAAAATCCTTTTTTTGTCGAGCTCTATCGCGCCTGCGGTGAGCAAGGCATAGTTGTCAAAACTTCAGTTCGGTGTATGTGCATAAGTACATGCGTGAGTGCGTTCGTCCGTCCGGATTTGTCCGGGCCATAACTTTTACAGTAACGGATGGATTTCAAAATAATTTGGCACAATTGTTCTCCTTGATGAGTAGAAATGCTATTTGAATCATATGTTCCGGCAGGTTGACGGTCAAGGTCACTCTTGAAGGTCAAATGGTACGATGATCATAAACTTAGCTTGCCCGAGCCATTATAGGTCTTATACAAATTTTAAGAACAGGTTTGATGCGTAACCGACAAGTCCACTTTTCGCTAAGGTTGACTGCCCATTTTAGCACAATTTAAACTGATATAACACCTTATCATGGCAGCTTTAATATTGACAGAAGCCATCTCTGCAGCACATGCCATTGTAAACCTAAATTAAGTTGAATTTACCTTCACTGATTTGACTGTCATCAATGTGGCACAAAGGTGCTGGCAGAATGGAAACTACTACTAGTCGTTTTTGTTTCAACTTTAGAGCTTCTTAAAATGCGTAATTTTAGTGCTTTAGAAGTTGCTATTTGATTTTAAAAGAAGGCACCGCTTTCAACGACCGCCATTCGGTTATTTACGTCAACGTCTGGCGTGCATAAACTGACGTCATTTCTGCCGTCTTAATGACGTCATCATTTAAAGAAGTCAACATCACTTGACGACGCAGATACGTGATCTCAAAATCTATTTTTTTTGATATCACAAAAATCGAATTTGTTATATCACAAAATGAAGCTGATTTTGTGATATCAAAAATATATTTTGTGATATCAAGAAATCGAATTTGTTATATCATAAAATAGAATATATGATATCAAAAATGCTGATTTTGTAGTAAAACGGCGCTTCATACCTTTGGACAATACTTATATCAGATTATATGAAACAGAGAATTAAATAAAGAATTTCAGGTTTTAGGAAATCACACTTTTCCACTGAAAAAAAGTACAGGTAGCATTTCACTTATAATTCGAGAGAAGCAGGCATACACTGTATGCCATGCTCCTCTCGAGTTATAAGTGAGATGACACCGTAGATCTGTTACCATAGCAACTATGGAGTTGCCAACTGTTGTGCTTAGTGCCTTGGCAAAATGGCGTCTCGAGAACGCTACTTTGGCATTAGTACGAACTGTTAGTTGCTATGGAAACAGATTTATGACGTCATTAGTGTTGGAGCATGGCATAAGTGTATGCCATGCTCCGCCAATTATTCGGTGACATTACAAACTGAAATTCTTTTAACAGAAACTTCAGATTTTCTCAAACAAATATTTTTTCTCAACTAATTTAATTCTCTGTTATGAGTGTGAATTTTTGGGACTTGGTCCAATCCGAATGACAAATAAGCCGCGACATGACTAAACCAACAAAGTGGCATGTGCGCCCAGCGAAGACTCAGATCAGCCTGGGCATCCGCCCAGTCTGATCAGAGTCTTCGCTGTGCGCTTAAAAGGTAGCTTAGGGTCTAAGCTACCTCCAAGCCGACTGCGAAGCCTCTGATTAGAATGAATGGGTGCCAAGGCTGATCTGTGTCTTCGCTGCACGCACATGCCACTTTGTTGGTTTTCTCGTGTCGCGGCCCAAATGTTGTGTTCATTATCTGATTTTACAGTGTTCTGAGACAGACCATGAGTGCGTACAGTCAGAAACCCATCCCTTCAAATGGTTTTGCGAAGAAGGTATGTACAACTACTGTCACAAAGAATTATGATTATATCATGGGCTTTCTTTCTTTCTTTATTTCTTTCTTTCCATCTTTCTTTCTTTCTATCATTACCTCTCTTTAGATTGTTTCTTTCTTTCTTTCTTTTCTAAAGCCATAAAGAAACACTACCTATGGATAGTATTTCAACCAATTCTTCTCTTGAATATTAATTGAAATTTGCAAATCCAGACACAAATGATTTATAATATACTCCTCGCCAAAAGTTAAGCATGCTTTTAAAGTAAAAATACCAAAATTATTAGAAATTGCAATAAGTTAGTTCTAACTTTCAGTATGACGATACATGCGTTCTGCCATCAAGACCGATGCTTAATAAGCACTGTAAAAACACCAAATTTAAATTGGTGTGAGTAAGAACTGCACAAAGCAAGCACAGAAATAAATGCCCCCAAAATGCACATTTTAGGTTGAAAATAATGCTTCATTTTAATGATTATAAAGGCAGTAATTTAGTAACCGTAAAAAACATTTAGTGTTACAAAACGTTAAATTAGTGTTACAGAAAAGTCACTAACGACGCATTCTAATGCACTTACGTATGTAACGCGACGTCTGATTGGATAACGTCAAGAATTTGCGACGGTATATTTATAGGTTATTGAATCTATATTGTGAAATATTCGGCACGAGTTCATATGGCGAAGGACGCACGAGCTTGCGAGTGCGTATCCGCCATATGAACGAGTGCCGAATATTTCACAATATAAATTCAATAACCTTTTTATTATATACCTTTGATACAAATCTACAAGTTTTATCAGAGCTCTGTGTGTACGAAATCAAAATATTATATCGGTAGAGCAACCGCAACTTGTTTTAAATTTGAAATAACATTATGCCATTTCGTGTCTTCATACTCGCTAAAAGCCACGCCTGATGGCGCGAAAGTATATATGACGTTACGTTATTGGACATGACGTCAGTAAACAAACGCTGATGTTTACAAGAACTGGGCGCCATTTTCGAGTCTTACTCTCAGCAGCTCTGACGAAAATCTCCCTTATTATCGCAGAATAGTAAATAAAAGAGTGAAGGATCAAAGGTAAATTATATTTAATTGTCTTTTATGTAATTAATACACCTAAACCGAGACTAGTGTCATTATTATACTCGTTTTTGAATTGCAGTCGACGACAAAATGGCCGTCAAACTTTTCTTCTTTCAAAACAAAAGTAGTTCTTGGGAACGTGACTCCTTAACTCCGTGCAATATGCACTTGACTCCGTGCAATATGCAGAAAATATTGCACGGTTACTCTAATGTAAAGTAAATGGGGAACTTTTTAGGTATATAATAATCTACGATATACCAGTGGGAACGCAGACTCATCACATTTGAGTAATTCATTTTCTGAATGGTCGTCTACGCACAAAAAAGCAATCCCTTTTTTCGCCGGAGAAAAATGGCGGGAAATTTTTGTCAGAAACAGCCCAAAAATAATGCTCATTTGAAAAGATATGCAGTCGTGGTTTTCTGACGGACCAGATCACAATGAAATTTTATGTTTTATTATTGAAATCAGATGCATATCGGTACCTCAATGCAGTTTGCACACCCAAAACAACGATCACAATTTGACAACCGTTTTTCAGAAAATTAAAACCCTAAGACAGTACCCCAAAGTTATTTTGCAAAGAAAATTGTCCCAAAAACCAAATTAGATGCCATTATAACTGAACCGTAGTTCATACATTCGACCGCCTTTCAGCGAGGTATATCTACGGGAGAAAGTCTATTTACGTTGAAAATCGATAATGAAGTTGGTCATTTTTACAGCACGTGCGTTTGTCAACACACGGACATTTTTCTGCTGGATCGACTTGAGCCAGTTGAGGAGCCCAACTGTTTCTTCATTTATGGTACAGTAAAGTTTGTAATCATTTAGCATACTGTGCATTTATTAAGATTTTGCGTAAGTCTGCCTGCCTGTGATTTTTTGGGCTTCTGAATTTAGGCTACACGCCGAGAACGAACGAGAGAAAGCAAAACAAACACACTGGTACTCGAGTAAACCACAAAGTTTGACAAACGAAAAACATTGAGTGATTGACCGGCTGTTTTTTTAATAGTGGAACAAGAAAGAGCAAGCGGAATGATAATAAATATTTCAAGTGAAACCTACATGCTTTAGTCGAATTACGGACAACTCGCCCCAAGACAACTCGCCCCACAAAAATCTCGCCCCAAGACAAGTCGCCCCTCCTTCAGGTGACAACTCGCCCTACATTCTGAGACAACTCCCCCAGACAACTTCCCCCAAGACAACGCGCCCCACATTCTGAGACCACTCGCCCTTCTAAAGAATTCTGTCCCGGACGACGTCCCCCGCCCCTCCCCCCCCTCCCCCAACACACACGTACCCTTTCAGAAGGCATCCCACAAAAAATACAAGAGACAGCTTGCTCTTACTCATAAATCTGTCAAAACCCTGTCCCGTTAGGCGCTAAGGGACCGACCATTTGATATTTGGGGGGGGGGGGGGGGGGGGGGGGGGGGGGGGAGGGGGGCTTTGGATATGCAAGAAAAAAAAATTAGCTCATAAGGGGATTTAAAAAAATCAGACATCGAAAAACAATGAAAAAAAAAAACCTGGCTCCACCCAAAATTTCTTAAGAAAAGTCTGCAGATAATTCCATTTGAATTGAGTTTTTAAAATGTCACTGGCTTCTGGGGGCGCAGACTCCCCATATTTATAGTAATGTTTTAATATCTACAATTTATTTTTTACACCAGCAGCACCCCCCCCCCCACCCCCATACACATATCATATGTTCATACATTTTACCAAAAAAATCCTATACAACATTCACATACATGTATTATTGATCAGCCGCATTACGAAGTAAATGTTTCTACTAAATAAAACTGAATTGCAAAAGAGTCACTAGCTTGTGTGATAGGCTCTTGGTATTTATCAAACTTTCAAAAGTGCGAATAAAAGCATACAGGGATGTTTGCATCTGTACCATAGATGAACAAGGTAACATGCTCCAGGCACTGGTTTGCAAATGCAAGCTAACCCATGCCCTTATTCTTATGATCGGTCCCTAAAGGGGACAACAAATACTAATAAGCATTAATGCATGATTTTAGCATGCCTCCCAGCCACAGTTTGATAATTACTCTGCAGCTGCAGAACCCTCAAAACCTCGCTGCTCAGCCCCTGGGTGTACCAGGTTATCGTTGAAGTGCTTTGGGTATTTAATGTATTTACCAAGGTCCACCCATTCACAACCAGGGTCACGGCGAAGCTCTTCCTTTTTTTTTTTTTTTTTTTTTTTTTTTTTGGGGGGGGGGGGGGGGGGGGCACAGGGGTGGGGGGAGGGGGCGAATTGTGTTCTGCGTCGGGGATAAGAACGTAGATATTCTAGTAAGGTGAGTGTCTGAGAATATGGGGCGAGTTGTCTTCTGAAAGTGGGACAAGTTGTCTTCTAAAAGATGCAGTTGTAATGACAAACAGCGTAGATCCTGCTTCGGGATCTATCGCACTTTCATCGCACTTCAATCACTTTTTTCATCAAATTCGGTAATTTTCCTTGAAGGAATATGGAGGCTTCAATTCAATTCATGTCAATTCAATGTATAATTTAACATTGATTCAACACTGTCTCTCAACATTTTGCTATAACAGGTTTACCCAAGGGAAGTCAGTTTCTGTGCACAAGGCAGTAAGTATCTGCCATATTTTTGAATAAGTGGGTCAAATTTTACCAAACTTCCATGGATATATCGTTTGGACAAGCCAAATAGCATCTTTGCAAGTCAAGGGTACTAAGGCCACTTTGTTTCTTATGTATGTAAGGAACAAAGTGGTCTTAGTACCCTTGGATTGCATAGTGGTCTTAGTACCCTTGGTTTGTAAAGACGTCTAAAAAGTTGATTAGGTTTTGGTGACTTTGACCCCATTTTCAAGGTCACAAGAGGCCTTAGACTTGACCTTCTGTGGTCTGCGTCAGCATGACAATTTCTTGTACCCACAATATTTCTTGAACCAATTTCACCAAACTTGCATGGATATATCATTAGGACAAACATAAGAGCATAATAGATTTTGATCACGTTGACCTTATTTTCAAGGTCTTCGGAGGATTTAGTCTACATATGTGAAAATTTCACTTATACAGTATGCTGTATATCTCTTCAGCCCCCACTTTCAATCTCTTCAGTAAGGGAAAAATAAGGAGACCGTGTTTGGAAACACATGGGAAGAAACTCGTGCAGAAGGAATTATAATAGTGATTTGATAAGTAACTCCCCTTATACTGAACTGGCTGACGTACCATGAAGTCTCTAAAGATTGGAGTGAGTGAACTCGGGTTGAACGTCCCACCAACAACGAGGTCATATGGAGACGGGACCTCGGTTTAAAGTATACGAAAGACCGGAGAAGCGGGGGGTCGATCTTGCGACCCCTGGATGGGTAGTCCGAAGTCTAAAGATTGGAATTAAGCATAACTGTCTTAAAACTGATGTTTGGTTTTTCACTGCAGTAATGCGTCTAAAGATGCAGATGGAATGACAAACAGCGTAGATCCTGCTTCGGGATCAGCCCGACCAAGATCTGAAGTGTTTGTCTCTATATTATATTACTTTGTATCGAACTGCCCAAATGTACTCACGAAAACGCTAGAAATAGGCTAAAACTTTTGCGAATTTGTTAATGGAGTATTGAGGCTTCAGTTCAATTCAATGTATAATTCAACATTGATTCAACACTGACTCCCAACATTGATTCAGCATTGAATGTCTGCTGGGCCTTTAATACTTCTGTATTCCATGTCAGTCCATTGGCTATCACCCCATGAATGCCATAGGGCCTAACCTATTTTGAGTCGACATTTATTAAAGAGAAAGTCGACTGATCAAGTAAATTTTACCGGCAAGACTCCACTTGGCAGCTGCGCTACCGAGACTCTTTGGACTGTGGGAGTCGGTATGAGCCGAACAAGAGTTGCAAACAATGTTTGGTTTGTAGATTCAGACTCTAGAATAGGTTGAGTTTTCATACGATTTCTAGAATGAGGAAATTACAAATTTGTAGATCTTTGTAATCGTGTCTGTTCCGCGTGTTGTCGCTGATGACATCACACCAAAAACACACATACACATACTTTTCGATATTTGTTTTATATTTGACCTGAGAAAAGGTGCAGACTTGTCAAAGCTGCCAGGCGACAGAGTCGATTCCCCCTACCCCCCCCCCCCCCCCCACCCACTCCGCCTCCCCGTTCCTCTCCCCAACCAGCACACCGGGCCTGTACGACGGAGAGCGGAGGGTGCACCTCCCATAACCGAGCAAATTACATAAAAAAACATGCAGTTTTCTGCCAGAAAGCGAGTTTACACCCCTAAACTAAAGCTCTAAAAGTGTCCTTGAAATCTGGAGTTTTTTAACTTTCTTACCCCCTTTAACCCACCCCAACCCCACCACCCTAGGGCACCCCTCCCCTCCCGCCACCTCCCCACTCACACTGAAATTCGTTCCAGCCACACCTTTTTACCCTCCGCCCCTAATCCCTTGGCAAAAGTATGTGTACGGGCCTGCACAACCATTCCATTTGTTCCTTCAGATGTAGGACCCATTAAGGTTTCTCTCCCAAAGTGAAATTTCACGTGCTGTCTTAATTGAATAGTTGTTTAGTGGTGTAGCGATATTTGTCTTGCTTTAATTTTTCAAACAGGGTCGTGCGATATAGCATTTGAAATATTGGCACACTGGCTGTCAGCCGACTCACAAGTTAATATCAGTAATACAATCAATTTACTGTTTACGTCACAATTTCATGACGTAACTAGCATTATTATATACCTAAAAAGTTCCCCATTCAATTTACATTAGAGTAACCGTGCAATATTTTCTGCATATTGCACGGAGTCAAGTGCATATTGCACGGAGTTAAGGAGTCACGTTCCCAAGAACTACTTTTGTTTTGAAAGACGAAAAGTTTGGCGGCCATTTTGTCGTCGACTGCAATTCAAAATCGAGTAGAATGATGACACTAGTGTCGGTTTGGGTGTATGAATTAAATAAAAGACAATTAAATATAATTTACCTTTGATCCATCACTCTTTTAATGAATATTCTGCGATAATAACGGAGATTTTCGTCAGAGCTGCTGAGAAGTAAGACTCGAAAATGGCGCCCAGTTCTTGTAAACGTCAACGTTTGTTTACTGACGTCACGACCGATAACGTTACGTCATATCTACTTTCGCGCCATCAGGCGTGGCTTTAAGCGTGTATGAAGACACGAAATGACATAATGTAATTTCAAATTTAAAACAACTTGTGGTTGCTATACCGATATAATATTTTGATTTCGTACACAGAGAGCACTAATAAAACTAGCAGATTAATATCAAAGGTATATAATAAAAAGGTTATTGAATTTATATTGTGAAATATTCGGCACTCGTTCATATGGCGGAGACGCACTCGCAAGCTCGTGCGTCCTTCGCCATATGAACTCGTGCCGAATATTTCACAATATAAATTCAATAACCTATAACTACTGAGCTAGCTTCCTTGTTTACAAACTCTGCGGGTGGGTATGGAATTGTGGTTATTTGTGAATAAAATATAAAGATAGACTTCTGTCATGCATTGTATTTTTAATAAACATATCTAATTTAATCGCGCTTGGTATTCTAGCAATACATGGAATAATGATTCTCTCGATTTTGTCGCAAACGTTGAAATGCATAGCCGGGCCAGTGATGTGAACACTGATGTCCGCCATTTTGTTGAAAACAACAACAACAAATTGCGTAGAGTACCCGAAGATTATTTTGCAAAGAAAATTGTCCCAAACACCAAATTACTTGATTTTTGTCACAGGGAAAGGGCGAATACCATGGTTTTTCATGGCATATGTCCGCCGGCGGGAGAAAGTCGAATTGTTTTGAAAATTGCTTTTGAAGTTGACTTAAAAAGTCGTCTTTCGACGATCGTGTCAACTGCTCGAATGCCGAGTATCTCGGTGTTCAGTTCGGATCTCAGAGAACTAGGAAATTAAACTAAGATGTAAGGAATAAAATCGTGTATTATTTTCGGCTGTGTGTAGTTTGATTCGCCGACAAAGCAGCACTGAAATTGCGACCCGTTCGTCGATTGAATCTGAATCTGAGGAATTTCGAACGTTTTTTTCGTTGCTATCTGTATAAAAATATCACTCCGCCATGGATACGCGTTCCCACTGTACTGTCGCAAACCCGACGTCATTAAGAAACGTCGCTTCTCATTGGCTGACGTATGGTTTTACGTAGCTGAAAGCGCTTGCTAGGGTGCAAAGAAGTACACTTTGAAAGGTGAAAATGTGAGAAAGTGCATTAGAATGGGGATAACTATATTTGAAATTGTCATTTGGGGAGGTAAATGGTCGGTTTTATGGTCGCAAATTCCGTTTTTACGGCTCCGCTGGCACGTCGCCGTAAAACGAAATTTCCGAGTGCATTTTTTGACATATACGGCTGTGCTCGCTGTGGGCAGTTGTTCCTAAATCAAACTTGCTAATATCACGATGGTTAATCATTGGCGTTGATGATAATATACAATAATTTCCACAGCAAGTAAGAATTCAATTGTAATGGACTGTAATAATGTTGTTATTTACTTTTATATTATGCTAATCTTTTACGAGGGGTACTTTTTCCATGTCATCTTTTATCATAAGTATATTTTGAGCATACACACAGATCTGACTGATTATTAACCACATCTAGTAAAAATTAGTGGTTTTCCAATTAATCGATTATTAATAGTTGGCAGCAAATGAGTGATTAATCGATCACAATTTGACATAATCGACGTAATATCAGCTTTATATTATGTATATACTATTATGTCCAGTTTATGCATTATACTGCATATAAACCCATTAATTTCTAGCGTCCCAAAAATGGACCTTAGACAAACAGTGCAGACCCAGATCAGACGCCATGAAACTGTTTAACACGGACTTTAATTCTTTGAAAAAGTATAGATTTGAGAAAATCGCACTTTTCCACTATCTAAATTTCAGGTAGCATCTCACTTATAATTCGAGAGGAGCATGGCACACACTGTATGCCATGCTCCTCTCGAATTATAAGTGAGATGCTGCCGTAAATAAGTTACCCTAACAATTATAGAATTTCCAACTGTTGTGCTTAGTACCTTGGCAGAATGGCGTTTCGATGACGTCGCTTAGACATCAATATGAATCTTAATTACTATGGTAACAGACGTCATTGGTTCCAGAGCATGGCAAACATTGTATGCCATGCTCCGCCAAATTTTCAATGACGTTACAACCTGAAATTCTTTCATCAGAAACTTCAGATTTTCTCAAACAAATAGATCTATTTATTCGCAAGTCAATAAATTCGCATTACAAGCAGTTCCATCTTAGGACAATTACAGTAATTATTTTAGGTGTCCCAGCCCAGCAGGCAAATAACGTTGAAATGACGTCGTACTGACGTCGATGCGACGTAATGACGTCGCATCGACGTCAATATGACGTCATTTTGACGTCATGTGCCTGCTGGGAGGTTTTAGAATATTGGCGGTAATTCGGAAATTTCTCTCATTACAGTCGTAACGGACTGTGGTCCCCTTACTGCCCCAGTCAATGGCAGTGTTTCAACACCTAATGGGACTCTGATTGGTGAACAGGCAATCTACACTTGTGACTCAGGATTTACTATAATCGGTGGGACAAATCCAAGAGTGTGCCAGTCTGACAGTAATTGGAGTGGTACTGAACCCTGCTGTATTATAGGTATATATTGGGCATGTTCGGCATATTTACTCGGGTAAACCCGAGCATTATCCAGTATTCCTTGGGCTACTCGAACTGAGCCATGACACCAGAAAACCAACAACGTGGCATGTGCGCCCAGCGCAGACTCAGATCAGCCTGGGCATCCGCCCAGTCTGATCAGAGTCTTCGCTGTCCGCATGAAGGTAGCTTCGACCCTTAGCTACCCTTGAAGCGCTTAATGAAGAGTCTGATCGGACTAGGTGGATGCCCAGGCTGATCTGAGTCTGCGCTGGGCGCACAACCACATTGTTGGTTTTCTCGTGTCGCGGCTCAGATGTTTCTGCCTCTGTGGGCAACAATCAAATTATTCGCCTCACGTAGGTATGGACGACCCGAAGCGATGTCGCTAGTAACAATCGTTGTATTGTGTAATCCAATAAAATGTCATTTTACCTATATGGGAAACTGAATTTCACTGTTAGAAAAGTGACCAGCAACGAAATTTTGGGTCCAAATTAGGCTCATTAGCGAAAATGAGGTATCACCATTTTCTGATAGCTTGAGAGTGCTGAAGTTCATATATAAAATTATAGCTCAATATAATGAGCAATTTCTGAGAAATTTGACTCTTGTAGAACTGACTCAAAAATGAGAGATTTTCAGTTCTCAAAAATAACATTTTCAAGCGGTCTTCGATTTAGATGCCTTGTACTTTCAAACATAAAAGCTTTCCTTTAAATGATATAAAATCTACAGAAATAAGAAGAGTTAAATAAAAGTATTCTTTATTTATTCAGCAATCTGAAATCAGAAAAAACCGTTTCCATGGCAACCGACACAATCGTTACATGACAACAGGGAACATGTTGGCTTAGATATTTTTCAAGTAAATCTGGGCATAGAATTTTTTTCATTTTTGGATTTGCTATGCTCAAACTTGCAGTGTGAACACTTTCTTTGGCTAACGGTCATAGGAATAAGTGTTTGAGTTTCCTCATTTATAGTTGGTTTTGGGCAGCTGGGGCCGTGTTCATAAAACGGCTTAAGTGGTTGCTACGCTTACAAAGACTGTTCCTCCAGACCAAATTTCATAGTTTTAGGGAATCTCCTTCAAAGAAATTTAGCCATAGCAACAGCATAGCAACCACTTATGTCGTTTTATGAATACGGCCCCTGGTCTCATGAACAGTTCTGCATTTGAGCGGTATGAAACAGCTTCTTCATACGGTTATCATTGTCTTTGCGCATCAAGTCCTTCCATGGAAATGATTCCTGATAACTTCTTGCATAGTTGAAAAATGTGATCTTTAGTTTTAAAGACACCCAAACTTGTTTCCATGTCTGCGGCACATTCTCGTAAATAAAACATAGTTTTTGAAATTTTCTTCTCTCTGAAAGTTGAGCCCACACACACTCTTCATATAAATTATCTAGAGCAACTAAGCGGGTAAGGCCGGGAACTATTTTTGCTGCTTCATTTTGGATAGCGCAGCCATCCCAAACTGTGGATGAATATTCCAAGATAGGTCTCACATATGCAAAATACGAGACTTGATTAAGTGCAGCTCTCGATAGTGGGACTTGAGCCTGCGCATGATACATTTAACTTTATTCGCAGATTTAATCATGCTTTGTATATGGTGATGCCAGCGACCCTTGTTATTTAGGGTTATTTCTAAGTGTTTATGATTGTCAACGAAAGTTATAGGGGTATTATCAATGAGCAGCTGTTGGACTTTGATTTGCGAAAGCTGAATTGTGAATCTATTTAAACAAAAAAATAAAAAAAAATAAATTAACAATCTTTCCATTAATTTAGCATCAATACTATGATATGGGTCTATAGTTTGAAGCAAGTATTTTGTCATCCTTTTTGTTTACAGGTAAAACAAGATTTTCCGGGGAGGCGGAAAAGGGAAAAGAACGGTCTTATAAAACTCTATTGAACATCATGCAGAGGGGTTTATTACACTATGAACCATTCCTTTAAGCATCTTGTTGCTGAAAAAGTCAGGAATAACAGCTTTGTTTGGATTTAAATTTTCAACGATTTTCTTCATTTCATTTTCTTCAATACCTATACCAGTTGTCAGCCCAAATGGTGGCAAACTCACTTGTTCATCGTTAACGGACTAAATTGAAACAAAATAATAATTAAAACAATCTTTTAAAAAAGTTCTCTATCCGATATCAAGTGTATGGATCTGTAAATACATGAGATTTTTTTCTCATTTACACTTTTAGATTGTGAACTTTTCTCATTTGCAACTTTTAGATTGCATACCTTTCTCATTCACAATGTTGAAATGTTTGTTTTTCCTCATTTACAATTTGTTTAAATTGTTGACTTTTATCATTTACAACTTTTAGATTGTAGTGAACTTCTTATTTACATTTTTACATTAACAGTGGACTTTTCTCATTCACAATTTTAGATTGTTCATTTTAATCAGTTACAGGTTGTGGACTTTTCCCACAATTTTCAAATTGTAGAGTCTTTTCATTACAACTTTTACATTATGGACTTTTCTTATTCACAGTTTTAGATTGTTGACTTTTCTGATTCATAATTTTTGACTGTGAACTTCTCACTGACAAATTTTAGATTGTGGACCTTCCTATTTATAACATTAAGATTGTGAATGTTTTTCATTTACAATATTTTGATTGTGAAATTTTCTCGTTGACAGTTTTTAAATGTTTACTTTGCACAATATTTAGATTTTAGACTTTCTGATTAAAACTTTTAGATTTTGGACTTTCTGCCTTTCTGGTTTACAAGTTTTAGATTGTCGACATTTCTCATTCACTATTTTTAGACTGTGGACTTTCTCATCCATATTTTTTTTTTGATTCGGGACTTTTCCCATTTTCAATTTGTAGCAGATATCGTAATTTTTCATTGACAATTTTGAGACTTTGTATCACTTTAATGCCCAATTTTTAGATTGTATACATAGAGTTTTCTCTTTTTCAGTTTTTGGATTGTGAAATTTTCATTGACAGATTTTAGATTATGAGTTAATTTCAGTTACAATTTGGAGGTTGTGAATTTTTTCATTGACAATGCCTTTTCTCATCCACAAGTTTTAGACTGTGAACTTTCTCATTCACAATGTTGGGTTTGTGGACTTATCTCATTCACAACTTTTAGATTGTGTACTTTCTCATTCACAATTTTTAGATCGCGACCTAATTCAAAATTTTCATATGGTGGACTTTCCTTATTTATGATTGGATATTGTTTTATCACAATTTACAATTTTCAGATTGTGGACCTCTTTCGGCACCTGTTGACGGGTTTGTGACCATGACGGGCACACAGGAGGGAGACACGGCCGCTTTCTCTTGCTGCATAGGACATGTGTTGCCTACCGCTGCCTCTGATACGAGTACCTGTCAGAGTACTGGTGCTTGGTCCGATCCTACACCTGCTTGTGAATTGGTTGGTAAGTACAGTTTAAATGCCGATAATGAATTCGCAAACAGCCTAGATCCAGATGAGGCGGCTCAAAATGAGCCGCCTCATCTGGATCTACACTGTTTGCCCCTGGTCTTTGAATTTTCGTTTCTTTTATTTGTGGTCCTAGTTTCTTTATTTTCAGAGGAGCTTCCTTCAGAACTAAGTATGGAATTCCGTACTTCTCCAGTTCACAATATACCACAGTTTATTTATGTGACAATAATTTTGCACATATGAAAGATGCACAAATGAGCCGCGACACTAGAAAACCTACAAAGTGGTTGTGCGCCTAGTGCAGACTCAGATCAGCCTGGGTATCCGACCAGTCTGCTCAGAGTCTTTGCTGTTCGCGTGGAGCTAGCTTAGACCCTTGGCTACCCTTTAAGCGCAAAGCGAAGACTCTGATCAGAATGGGCGGATACCCAGGCTGATCTGAATCTGCGCTGGGCGCACAACCACATTGTTGGTTTTGTCGTGTCGCGGCTCATTTTAATTTTGCACATAATTATACAAGATGCACAAATTCTTGTCATTTACTGTCTACTGTGGGCAGTTCACTGTGTGTTTTATTATGTCAACTGCACCCTGGTCATTGTTAACTGTATGCTGCCCATTTTCTCACAGTGCTCATGCAGACACCCCAGTGCACACACCCATAGAATCATCATCACGGTCGCAGTGACAGAACCAATAAACATGGCACAGGACGCTATAACATTTTCTTTTGTGTCAAGTGACAAGTCACTGTCGATTGCGAGTTTTTAATGGCGCTATAATGCATCGGTATTGCATTTTACAAGATGGGTGGCGTTTAGGGCGTAAAAACTAGTAAAAACGCCACTGCCAATATGCCTCAAATAAACCGTATTAAAGTGAATGAGATTCTTTCAGATAAAGCAACTCTGTTTTTTGTTTACCATCTCAGTAGGGGTCAACTTTTAAAGGAAAGAATTTGCTCTACAAGGAGCAAATTCTTTCCATTACAAGTTCACCCAATTTCGAACAGCACGTCACCCAAAATGGCAAACATGAATTCGTGCTAGTTAAAATAACACGGCATGTATTTTTGGAAAAGAGACAGGGGCGTTAAAAGAGCGGGGGGGGGGGGGGGGGGGCGTTTATTAGAATCGATACGGTAAATACAATCCTTTATATTTGGCAAGCAGTGCAAACGCTGATCAAATATTATGTCATACCGCACTTGATTTTGCATAAAATTTACAATAATTTCTTAGAAAATAAAAAGAACATATTAAAAAAAAATAGATCTGATGAAATAAAATAAGAAGGGAAAACAAATAAATTAAAAAATAAATAAACCACCCAGAAGGCACAAAACGTCGAAACGACGTCGCGCTGACGTCGATGCGACATACTGACGTCGCATCGACGTCAGTTTGACGTCATTTCAACTTCATGTGTCAGCTGGGTGCAGACATCCCTTAAAAGACAAATTGGACCCATCCCTTGAGTAGAATAGGAGAGTCTGCTGGGCATAAATGGGATCATTTCGGATCCAATGACTTTCTCTATGTAAATGTTATATGTTTATATTATGTAGATTGTGGTGATCCTGTTGTCGTGCCTAACGCCGCGGTACAGCTGTTCAATTCGTCAGAGTTTGAAAACCTGGCGGTATACACATGCGCCGGCAATTATCTCGGATATGCATCATGTTACAGTACTGGAGAATGGGAAGGCCTTATACCTCAATGCTTGGAACGTAAGCAGAGAGTAACAGACAGTTTGAGTAGACTCCTGTCTGATAACAGTTCTGAAATACTGTCTTTTCTATTTTTTCCGTAAAATACATTGCATGAGTAAAGTCTATTTTTGCATAAAATATAGGTTGTGAGCCATCATTAGGACAGCCTATTTCTGCAAAGAGAATGACTGATTATATGAAAGGTCTATTCCTACATCTGATACAACTCAGGTTGTGTCCCATTATTAGAACAGTCTATTTCCGCATATAACTCAGGTTGTGTCTCATAGTAAGAACAGTCTATTTCCGCATATAACTCAGATTGTGTCTCAATATTAGAACAGTCTATTTCCGCATGTAACTTAGATTGTGTCTCATTATCAGAACCGCTTCCCAGCAGACACATGAAGTTGAAATGACGTCGTACTGACGTCGATGCGACGTAATGACGTCGCATCGACGTCAGTGCGACGGCATTTTGACTAAGTTTGCCTGCTGGGTTATTTCCTGCATACAACTCAGGTTGTGTCCCATTATTAGAACAGTCTATTTCCGCATATAACTCAGGTTGTGTCTCATAATAAGAACCGTCTATTTCGTGCATACTTCTCAGGTTGTGTCTCATTATTAGATCCTTCTATTTTGTGCATACAAATCAGGTTGTGTCTCATTATTAGAACCGTCTATTTAGTGCATACTTCTCAGGCTGTGTCTCATTATAAGAACCGTCTATTTCGTGCATACAACTCAGGCTGTGTCTCATTATTAGAACCGTCTATTTCGTGCATACAACTCAGGCTGTGTCTCATTATAAGAACCGTCTATTTAGTGCATACAACTCAGGCTGTGTCTCATTATAAGAACCGTCTATTTTGTGCATACAACTCAGGCTGTGTCTCATTATAAGAACCGTCTATTTAGTGCATACTTCTCAGGTTGTGTCTCATTATAAGAACCGTCTATTTCGTGCATACAACTCAGGTTGTGTCTCATTATTAGAACCTTCTATTTTGTGCATACAACTCAGGTTGTGTCTCATTATAAGAACCGTCTATTGCGTGCATACAAATCAGGTTGTGTCTCTTTATTAGAATAGTCTATTTCATGCATACAACTAAAGTTGTACCTCATTATCAGAACCGCTTATTTCGTGCATACAAAGTAGGTTGTATCTTATTATTAGAACCATCTATTTCCTGCACAAACCATATAATGTGTCTCATTATTAGATCTGTCTATTTCCTGCGCTCAACTTGCACACAACTTTGGTTGTGTCACATTATTTGTACTATCTATTTTCCTGCACACAACTTAGGTTGTGCCTAATTATTAGAACCATCTATTTCCTGCACAAAACTTAGGTTGTGCCTAATTATAAGAACCATCTATTTCAATCCTGAACAAAACTTAGGTTGTGCCTAATTATAAGAACCGTCTATTTCCTGCACACAACTAAGTTCGTGTCGAATTATAACAACCGTCCACTCCTGAATACTACTTTGGTTGTGTCTCATTATCAGTACCGTCTGTTTCCCTACAGCTTAGGTTTTGTGTTTCATTATAAGTGACGTAATATCAACTTATAAGAACCACGCATTTCCAGCATACAACTCAGGTTATGTCTCTATATTAGAACCGTCTAGGCCTAATTCTTGCGTACAACTGAGGTCGTGACTTATTAAATACTGCTCAAAATAAATAAGGGATATTAAGACATTTAAAAGGGCAAAATTAGAAAAATAAGTAGATGGATATTTTACTGTTATAATTCATAAAACAAATATTCATAGAGGCATTCAATACCAATATTGATACGTTTAAGCTTGTCACGTGACCTAGAGTATCATTGAAAGTAGACAGAGGGTCGACACCCAAATTTCGCACGAATCCAGCACAGCAATGACTGATAATTTTTATGCAAACTTTATGAAGACAAGCACCTAAAGCCTCAGTTGACAAGATGCAGATACTTTTTTACATGCAGTTTTATCACAGGACGAAATGGTAGGCGTAAATGATACCATTGTGTGGTGATTTGTCTCACCGATAGTAACATTTGCAAGGGCCCTACACCTTAGATAACGCTATGAAGCCTAACAAAGTGGATGTTTTTAGTTTGGAAAAATTATGAAGAATTTAAATATTCACAAAATTTTAGGGCCGAAAAGAATTTTTGCCGCCCATGCGAAATTGAGATGAAGACCCCATAGTCCTTTATGTGTTGCTCTATGTCACTTGACCTGCCGTGACTGTTTCTGTTTAAGTTGAATATTGTCACTTGAATAGTGCTCTATCGATATGCAATACTAATATAACCCAGCCATAATTATTATTTTTTGTTCTCCCTTCTATGTTCAAATATCCCCTACTTTCTGTGAGCAGTATGATAACCGTCTACTCCTGCGTATTACTTTAGTGAGCCGCGACGCGAGAAAACCAACAATGTGGCTGTGCGCCCAGCGCAGACTCAGATCAGCCTGGGCATCCGCCCAGTCTGATAAGAATCTTCACTGTCCGCATGAAGGTAGCTTAGTCCCTTAGCTACCCTTTAAGCGCTTAGCGAATATTCTGATCAGACTGGGCGGATGCCCAGGCTGATCTGAGTCTGCGCTGGGCGCACAACCACATTGTTGGTTTTCTCGCGTCACGGCTCTAGTAGTGTTTGCATACAACTAAGGCTGTGTCTCATTATTAGAAACGTCTATTTCGTGCATAAAACCTAGGTTGTGTCTCATTATAATACCTGCAGATAACTTAGGTTGTGTCTCATTATTAGATCCGTCTACTTCCTTCAAATAACTTAGGTAGTGTCTCGGTTTTAGATCCTGCAATTTTTTTGACAGTTACCATAATTATTTGGGTGTCCAGATTTTTAGAATGTTTACGGTAGTACAATCAACTCTCGATATCTCGAAGTCGAACCACAGTCAGAACTACTGATATCGCAAAGTAGATTTTCTGGTACCAGAAAATTTACTTTGAGATATCAGTAGTTTGAGATAACAGGAGTTTAAATGTAAAATGAAAATAGGAAATATATTCTTTATTTGAAGAATATTCTTTGAGATATCAGAGTTCGAGATATCGGGAGTTGACTGTATATGTTATTTACTCTAGTGTGTCCCGCGCTCAGTGCCCCAGACTTTGGCGACATAGTGAGCACTGGACTTCTTGAAGGAGATACCACCACTGTGATTTGTGACGTGGCATTTGAGTTATCAGCTACAGGGTCAGAGACTGTTACTTGTCAGAGCAATGGAGAATGGAATGGGGCGCTTTCCACGTGCGATCCTGTTGGTGAGTACTGGGGCCGTATTTATAAAACGACTTAAGTGTTTGCTATGCTGTTGCTAGGGCTGGATTTCTATGAAGGAGATTCCCTACAACTACGAAATTTGCTCTGGAGGAACAGTCTTCCTCCAGAGCAAATTTCATAATTGTAAGGAATCTCTTTCATAGAAATGTAGCCTTAGCAACAGCATAGCAACCACTTAAGTCGTTTTATAAATACGACCCCTGGTATATAAGTATACAAACCTGTGACCATGGTAACATGCTAGCATGCTAGATTTAGTCTAGTGTATTTCCTTCGATCCCAAGTTCGATTCTAGAGACATAGAAGTGAACCTTTTCTCGGAAAAAAATAGATAAAGGGGTCAAACTTTTACTCTGAGATCTCTGGAACATTTCAAACATTTGGTAAAATAAATCATTTTTACCTTCCGTTTCATTCATTTTGAAAGTTTTGTACACACGAAGTTTGAACCTATAGCCTTTATCTTGACCAAGTCCAGGCTTTAAGTCAAACTACCCCTAAAATGAAAGTGGTACAAATTCCCATAGAGAATTGATAGTGTGTCAGTTTGGTCGGGCATAGCTTCTAAAATTGATATGGGTTTTAAACTTGTTACAGCTTGCTGACCTTAAAAATGACTACATTTGATGACTATCGAGCAATTTTGCAAACCGTTCATGAATTGGCGAAATCGAAATATTGGTGAATTTGCTTCTTGTGGGCTTCTGACTACTTTGATTTTGGGGGTAGTGTGAACTGAAGTCTGGACTTGGTCAAGACAAATGCTATAGGTTCAAACTTCTTGTGTACAAAACTTGCAAAAAGAATAAAACTGAAGGTAGAAATGATTTATTTTACCAAATGTTTAAAATGTTCCAGAAATCGCGGGGTAAAAGTTTGACCCCTTCATATTTTTTTCGAGTATATAAATACAAATGTAGACTAATAGTGCCGAAAGTTATTTGGGAATAATAGAAACGATGATGGGGTTGAGGCCGAGACAAGGAAATCTCAAGCTAGTTTTCAGATTATTTTGTCTTATGCGAGGCTTGCCGAGCATAAGACTTAAATAATCTGAAAACGAGCCTGAGATTTCCTTTTCAAGGCTTCAACCCCATCAAAGGTTATTTTTCTCACCTATGTTTTATTAAACGTAGTATTCATTGAATTCTTAACTTCTTGTTGAGTCCATTCCTATAGACTTTAAGCTAATTTTCTATTAATAGTTTGGCATGTGTGTTTATTTCACCTTGTGCATGCATCTTTCATTATTGTCAGCTAATCAGAAATCTGCAGTAACACTTCCTGTACATCACTGGGTGTCAATTTCATATTTTGTATGCAATTTACATGACAGGTAGTAAGTTGATTTGTTGAATTAAAATATGTCATTAACTGGGGTGTACTATATAGCAATGATTGACATTTTGAACCAGCTTTCCGAGCCTAGGCCGAGATAGAAAATCTCAGACACCTCTAGAAAGGAATATCCTTGTTCAGTGGGTGAGAAAAGACAGTAATTCCAACATTATTTTCTACTGCTAATTTAGCGCAATTTGATTGGTCAAGAGCGTACAGAAGACGGCGTGTATACTTCGATAAATCCCTTGAACCGGAAATCTGGAACTACTTGGACTATTTTCTTTGCGGCAATTTCTAAAATACTCTGTAAAGCTGACATTTCTAAGATAAAAAATGACCGAGTTGGAATTATAAGAAATGAACTTTATTTTTGTGGATTTTATGGATATGTAAACGCCGGCGAATCACTCACAAACTTAACATAAAGCCCTTCGGGCTTTATTCAGTTTGTAAGTGATTCGCCGGCGTTTACACATCGATAAAATCCACGAAAATAAAATTCATTCCTATAATATCAAACATGGCGCAGCAGATACAGTGCTGTCTTTACGAGAAATTTCAGATTTGAGGTGAATGCTGCCCACGTGAATTTCATTACATTCAGATACTCCATGATTCTGGCTCAAATCCGACACACCTACACTGAGTACGGGTCGCTGATAAGGCTTACCGATAACATGTTACAAAACTCTCCCCAGCTGGCATGTGACACCAAAATGACGTCGTATTGATGTCGATGCGACGTCATCACGTCGCATGGACGCCAGTACGCCGTCATTTTGACATCATGTACCCGCTGGGTTGTTACACTCTTGTGAATGAGTTCATTGCTCCTTGTAGACCTTACCCATTTTCTCTACATTGTAAAAAATTCTCGTAGATTTTACGGTAAAAGACATGACAACAGATTGCCCAGCCTTTTCCGTAAAAAAACCGGGATAATACCGTAAATTTGTAATGTGTGAAATGGCTTCACTGTATAAAAACCTGCTATAATTTAGGGGATGACTGTGCTCAAAATTGTCATTTGGGGAGGTAAATCGGCGGTTTTATGGTCGCAAATTTCGTTTTACGGCGACGCGCCATTGCGATTTTTGACTTATTTTTCACACAAGCGCTTAAACCATAAAACCGACATTTTTCTTTCCCAAATGACAATTTTCATTACAGTTATCCCCATTCTAATGCACCTTTCACATTTTCACATTTAAAAGTGTGCCATTTTGCACCCATAGCAAACGCTTTCAGCGACGTAAAACCAGATGTAAACCAATGAGAAGCGACGTTACGTACGTCGTAATAACGCCGGGTTTCCGCCAGTATATTGTAGGATTTACTGTCGCAAATTTTTGACGTCATCCAATCAGACGTCGCGTTACATTCGTAAGTGCATTAGAATCCTCATTTACCTTCTTTGTAATCAATAAGGAAAGATAACTTGTCAGAGCAGTACACTTTTTAAAAATCCCCATAGATTTTACAGTAAAAGACATAGCAACATGAAAATGAACACTGTATCATTCGCATTTAACTAGTTTAAACATATTTTATTCTCAAAATCAGATCTTATACATATCCTCATACACAAAATTACAAAAGTGAATAGGATCTGAATAGAACGAAAGCTGTAAGCTTATTGAGTTCATCTCCATGACGAGCATGATATTTAAGATGCCAAGGTGGGTTATTAGATATGTACCATTATGTTGATGGATATTAGACATATTGTAAACTATTCTAAAATATTGTATTCATTAGAATCGTAAAAAGAGAGAGAGAAAAACAAAACAAGAAAAAAAAACATGAAAAGGTAGTGGCGGAAGCGACAACAGGCAGGAGAGGACACATTGCCACCTGATCACATATATATTTGATAGATATAGCGGCACAGCAATTGTGATGTCTCTTTCCTAAAGTTGCTAATAATGTCAAGATATTGTGTTTAAATCGTTTGGTTGTTTCTGTATATTTCTGCACAGATTTTCGCATTTAACTCATAATCAATCATTAATAAGAAGTGGGTATTTCACCTTCAAGTAAGATAAAAATGATAAGAATACTCTTTACCACACACCCGTTGATTTCCAAATGAACTTATCCATTTGAAACTTGCACCATTAAAGGTACGATACCCAGCAGGCACATGACGTCATTTCGCCGTCATGTTCCCGCTGGGATAGTCTACTAGGCATAAATGGGTTAAATGTGCAAATGAGATATGAGTACGCATGTACAATAAATAAATATGCAGTTCTGCAATTTTATAGAATTTGCGTTTATACCGTTTGATAAAGTGCAAAATGATTGGGAAAAGATATTATAGGCCTAGGTATTTTGCATTTTTGCTGTATACTGTATAAATTGAGCTTCGACACGACAAAACCAACCATCTGGAGCTTATGTCTTCAATGCGGGCTGAGTAGTGTCATCGGTTACCTGTTACCTGGAGAGAGTATTAATGTGAATGCAGTTATTTCCCTTAGACCCTGGGAGCGTTAGGCATTAATCGATATTTGGAATGTCAAATCGATGTCCATATCCCAGGACAGGTGTTGAACTTCTCTGAAGCCGGTTTTGTCATCACTGTGTTAACAATACGAATGCGCTGGATGGAAACATTTTTAATTTTTAACAATGTGGATTTTCATTTTCTTTTTCTCAGATCAAATCAGTTTACTTTTTCAGTTGCTCCTTCTCGTTTTAATAAGTCTCGTTTTTCCCCTCTCTGATATTTAGGTCAAATGTCGTAAGAATTGGCGAGAAAATAAATCTGATTATTGGTCAGTTTTGACAGCGGTTTGTTTTAGTTTCTGAAAACAAAAACATAAAATTACTTATAATAATGAAATTACGATATTTCTATCCCTTTGACGGTCTCATCGTTATGGAAAGATTAAGCCTGATACAGATACCCATCCATCCACATAGTTTTTCTCATTTCTTTTTTTTTTCTTTTACCCCGCCCATCGGGGCTCGCGAAATAGACTGGCTGCCTGGTGCTTCTGCGACAGAGCTGCTAGTCCTGGGTGTCATTTATCGCAGGCCGAGCAATACTTGCAGTCCCACAAATTCAGAGGCAACATCTCGAGGACTAAATTTTTTTACTGGGACGTTAAAACACTACTCAACAGGAACGATAACGTTTTCTCTTTTTTTCTCTGTTTTGACAAAACTGTTTAAAAGTTTTATGTAAACTGTGTCTTTCGGCATGTAACTAAGCTGCGCTATTTAAAACAATAAAGATAAAATTTAAGATTAGTCTGACTTTCTCTGTTTTTCTGCGAACAAAAATAAATAAACTAATGAGCCATACCACGACAAAAACAAATTGGCATGTGCGCCCTGCGAACACTCAGAATAGCGTGTGCGTTGCCCATCTGATCTGGGCCTTCGCTGTCCGCATAGAGGTAGCTTAGACCATTGCCTGTCCTGTAAGCGCACAGCGAAGATTCTGATTAGTCTGGGCGGCTGCCAAGGCTGATCTGAGTCTTGGCAGGGCGCTATGGCACTGCGTTGATTTTGTTGCGACGCGACTGAAATTACTGTTTCATAGAATGACGTTCGGATTAAATATCCATTTCTGAACTTCATTGCCGTTAGCAGGTGTTAATTTTGAAATAGCATTGTTTTGACAAGACGTGTGACCAACTGTATTTTCACACCTTTTGACCGACAGCGACTACTCAGTTGATGTCTTTAGCAAACAATTAAATGAGCCGCGACAAAGGTGCACGTACGCCCAGCGAAGTCTTAGATCAGCCTGGGCATCCGCCTGATCCGATCAGAGGCTTCGCTATCGGCATGGAGGTAGCTTAGAGTCTTAGCTACCCTTTAAACGCATAGTGCAGACTCTGCTCAGACCGGGTGGCTGTCCAGGCTGATCTGCGTCTTCGCTGGGCGCACATTCCAATTTGTTCGTCTGATCAAAGTGACCTGTCCATGGGCGGAACGCTGATGAGTGCCTTGCAGCTTTCAACTGTTCTTTCCGTATTTCTTACTGCATTTAATTCTATCTCAATTTAATTTCCACATGATAATTTTAAATGGTTTTCGCACACTCACAGCCTGATTTGATAACACATGTTCAAAATATTTGGAACAGAAATTCGGATCAGTTTGGTTTGTGCAGAAACACGGGTAAGGTTATGTACAAACTCAAATTCAACTAAAATTGACAAATTATTAACTGATCATAAACTCAGACCAGTGTTTTGCAAGTGCTTAAGTTGGTCTGAGTCAGTTTGCATACATAATTAATTCCATAAATTGACTATTGCGGCTTTATATTTTTTGCATTTATTTTTGTTCAAGTCATGATGACTTTAACAAACTTTAACGGTTTGACAATTACAAAAACAGTTTACAGGTAATATCGGATTTTATGATCGATAATCGATTAATCCTCGTGTTATTATAAGTATGTTAATTGTACTGTATATTGTCAACAAATTCCGATCAGCTTGCGCAAACTGATCAGACATTGTTCAGTCTTATCAGTTTGCACATATCAGAGGCTGAAAAGTGTCCGCAAGTACACAGGTTTATTATCGTAAGTACTCATATCATAGCAAAAATACAAAAAAATCACAAAAATATCTTTCAATATTCCTAGCTAGCTTCACTAAAACAGTCATAAAATTAAAGTGACATCCTTGCATTATGTTAATTTATAGCCTTGCAAGAAAAATGTTTCATAGCGATTTTTTCCCATAGCGATTAATCCTTACACTACCACGGTTACGAGAAAATCTTCACCATGATTTAGTTTCTTACATTATATATCTACAGTGTATGTATCTTCGTGTCTCCTGATTATAAATGAGCAAATCTGCCGGTCAAAAATATAATTCTATGGATTCTAAGATTCTACCCTGGGATACACAAATCATATTTCGGTTTCTTTGATAAAAACGCCCCACCACACTCAAATAAATTTCAATCAAAAATATTAGAACAAACATTAGTAATTATGATAATAATTAATAGACTGATCGAACATTACCAAAAAATATGTAATTGGTTTGCAAAGTTTTTTTTTTTTTTTTTTTTTTTTTTTTTTTAGCTTATAAAGGGATTTTTAAAACTACAAGTTGTCGATTAACTGTCTGTTCATTTTTGATGGTCACGTGTAGGAGTTACGTGACTTCTTTCTCTTTTTTCATTTCTTGTGTTCATTCGTTTATTATTTCTTTCCTTCTTTCTTTCTTAATAAGACAATATGAATATTCTTCCTTTCTTAGTTAGATCATAAAAGCACATATATAAATACATAAACAAAACACGAATACCAAGAAATGAAGTAGTAAGCCTTTGAGCAATATAGGCGGATTTGGACTTAAACTATTTGAAACTATTATGAGCGAGGTTGTTTCGAAACGCGATTTTCTGTATGTTTAGAGATCGATGGAAGAAACTTATAGTATACTTATTTTATAATGAATTACATCAATGTAAACCTTATAAAAATCTCTAGGTGGTGATAACTTATAAAAGTTTTATAGAAAAGCCGATCATTTTCAAATTTTAAGCTGAACATAGCTTCTTAGGCAGTTTCGACATTATTCTTATATAATTTCATGTGACTGAAGCTTCAAACTTCAAAAGCCGATGGAAGTATCAAAACATGAAGTTAATTTGTATTTATTTATACCATATTAACGGACAAAGACTGAAGTTTATGATCATAACTTATAAAAAATTGTCGTAATATCATATATGTATTTAATTTCACATTTTATATTATATTTCTATGTAATTGCATATAACACTCGACATTATTTGAACAGGTAAGCTCTCGGATAAACCCGTAAGTCGCTATCGGTAGTTTCCGCCATATTGAAGCATTAAGTTCCCTATGAAAGTAACGTGCGCACCAAATGAAAACTCAGATCAGCCTGAGCATCTGCCCAGTCTAATCAGAGTATTTTTTGTCGGCATGGAGGTAGCTTTGGTCCTAGGATACCCTTGAAGCGCACAGCGAAGACTCTGATCAGACTGGGCGGATGCCCAGGCTGATCTTAGTTTTCGCTTGTCACATATGCAGCTTTGTTGGATTTGTCGTGTCGCGGCTCATATATAGCTGTGAACACACAGGATATAAGGACAGTTTTTTTTTTTAGTTTAAACATATTTATTGTATCATAAACTCTTCATGATCACAATATAAACATGATACAAACAAGTGGATCAGAACGAAAGCATAAATGCTTATTTAGTTCTTCTCCTGTATTTAGTTCTTCTCCTGTATGTTTCATATATAACGCTGTGAAACGTACCACGTTTCATATATAATGCTGTGAAAACGTTTTTCATATATAACGCTGTGAAACGTACATAGGTTCTTCCGTAAGAAACTTCAAAATGAAATAAAATATCAATTTTTGAGAGCAAAAAAAAAAAAAAAAAAAAAAAAAAAAAAAAAACTGTCTGAACGAGTCTGTTTCGGGACGATATACGCCTTGACAGTGCAAGTCTTTTGCAGTATTGTTGGGGACTAGGGTGTTGATGACCTGATAAACTTTTGATCAAATTCTTTAAATATTCGATTGGATTAGACCTCGCCAAAAGCTCGTTTCATTATCGTATCTATTCGGCTATAAAACTATGTTTTTCTATCTCTAGACTAACCCCATATATCAAAATCAGCCTTATGAGGTGTTTTTTTTTATTTCTTCTTCTAAAAAAGTAAAAAAAATCTAGATCCATCTTATAAGACAGATCTAGATTTTTGGGATTGTTTTTTGGCAGGGGAAAACCTGACTTACAACCGAAGAAATACGGTTATTTGAACCGCAACACGACAAAACCAACAAAGTGGCTGTGCGCCCATCCACGCAGTCTGATCAGAGTCTTCGCTGTGCGCATGGCGGTAGCTTAGACACTTAGCTACCCTCTGAGCACTAAGCAAAGAGTCTGATCAGACTGGGTAGATGCCCAGGCTGATCTGAGTCTGCGCTGGGCGCACAACCACTTTGTTGGTTTTGTCCTGTCGCGGCTCATTTCATATCACGTGACCACGTGTTTTAATGTCTCTTTTTTTTCTCTCACATTTCTGTATTTTGTAGATTGTGGCCCGCCTCCTATGGTCGCTAACTCCAATATACAATATACAACTACAGTGTTTGAGTCCATAGCTATTTACCAATGTCACCCTGACTATACATTATTAGGAGACGCCTTCATGACTTGTTCCAGCTCTGGAGTCTGGCTAGTCATACCACCTATTTGCAACCCTACACGTAAGTAGAAAATTACACAGCTCAACTATAGACCATATTCTGGTGACGTCACACACCTGGTCAATACAGAGTTGTCCATCTTACCTCGGGGATACAATAGAAACAGTAGATATTTTGGTAGTTTTAACCCATGATATAGCTGCGACTTAAAGTAAAATCTTTCCCAAACTGATATTTTCAATCAATTCATATACTCTGTCAGTGATTTCTTATACACTTGTATGATTTATTATATGCCAAAAAAAGTAATTTTACGAAATTCGGCAATGGTGTTTGCAAGATACTTGAATATAATCGTAAATTATCTCGGTCTTTATCCAGACAAAATAACTAACAAACTTAAACACTGAATTATTATCACGCATTATTTTCCGATGATTATTTGAAATAATTTCAATCATTTCAGCTGCTAAATGCGCATGTTTAGGAGTTTAATTATTTGTCTCCATCACAGTTACAGACTTGGAACCCTACACTAATACACAATGAGCCGCGACACGAGAAAACCAAGAAAGTGGTTGTGTGCCCAGCACAGACTCAGATCAGCCTGACTCTTCGCTAAGCGCTTCAAGGGTAGCTAAGGGTATAAGCTACCTTCATGCGGACAGCGAAGTCGGTGATCAGACTGGGTGGATGCCCAGGCTGATCTGAGTCTGCGCTGGTCGCACAACCACATTGTTGGTTTTCTCGTGTCGTGGCTCAAATTATACCTGTTCTGTGACGTCACGGCAAATGCTCTATAACGACAAGTTTAGCTTTTGAAAAAGCTTGAGAGGTTATCCCTTAGCAAATGAATCTATAGGATGCAAGTGTTAAAGCAGAAAATTGGCAGCAATACAAGTTAATTTTATTGTATTCTGAGATTTGTTGAATCTTTGTAAGTGGCGAGTTTGACAGCTTTTTCTTTTTGTCTGGTGATTGCTTGTAACAGCTGAGCTTCAGTGCTATTAACTTTTGTTAGATGACCTGTACTGCTTAGTAATGGCTCTTCGTAAGTGGACTGTACTCTCTGGTAAGTGCTTGTATTAGGTGAGATTCTTGTATTAGGCGAGATGAAGTGTTCAGGATAAGTTTTACATCTCATGTCTTCGCAATGCTGGAAGGGACCCTGCAGCTGGGTGCGCAAAACTATGGGAGCAAATACCGGTAAACAGTGGAACCTGTATTTAGCGATAATCAAGCAGAACTTGTTATTGATCTGTACCGTTAGTGATAACTGAACTTTCAGATAACTGTTTGTATAGGGTGAGATAAAGTGTTTTAAGATATAAGCTATAAAGATCATGCATTAGCGATGCTGGCGAGAACCCTATAGCAGGTTGTGCCAAATGTGGAAGCACCGGGAAGTAGTGGGACCTGTATTTTAGCAGAAGAAAACGGCGTACAAATCGAGTACGAATTCCTATCTTAATATGGTATAGGGGATAACCATCGGATGATAAATCCGGAATATTATTTGAGCCGCGACACGACAAAACCCAAAAAGTGGTATAAGCGGCCAGTGAAGACTCAGATCAGCCTGGACATCCGTTCAGTTTGATAACATAAGAGTCTTCATCATGCGCTTAAAGGGTAGCTAAGGGTCTGAGCTACCTCTAGGCGGACAGCAAAGACTCTGATCAGACTGGACGTATGCCCAGGCTGATCTGAGTCTTCGCTGGGCGCAAATGCCACTTTGTTTTCATGTTATATATACCATATCTATTCAGCTATGAAACGTTGTTTTACCATCTCTAGAATGCCTCCAAATATCTAAACCAGTCCTTTGAAATTTAGATATGAGATGGGATTTTTTTTCTGTCTAAAACACTCAAAATACCCACTAGTAGATTATTGGATTGTTGTGGGAGAAGAAACTCCCTGTCTGGTAACCGAAGAAATACGGTAACTTGTGACCCATGGTTAAAACCGACTATGTCTGCATAAAACGGTAACTTGTGACCCATGGTTATAACCTACTATGTCTGCATAAAACGGTAACTTGTGACCCATGGTTAAAACCGTCTATGTCTGCATAAAACGGTAACTTGTGATCCATGGTTAAAACAGTCTATGTCTGCATAAAACGGTAACTTGTGACCCATGGTAAAAACAGTCTATGTCTGCATAAAACGGTAACTTGTGATCCATGGTTAGAGCCGTCTATGTCTGCATAAAACGGTAACTTGTGACCCATGGTTAGAACCGTCTCTGTCTGCATAAAACGGTAACTTGTGACCCATTGTTAGAACTGTCTATGTCTATGTCTGCATGAAACGGGAACTTGTGACCCATGGCAAAAACCGTCTATGTCTGCATAAAATGGTAACTTGTGACCCTTGGTTAAAAGCGTCTAAGTCTGCATAAAACGGTAACTTGTGACTCATGGTTAAAACCGTCTATGTCACAAGTGTGACCAATGGTTAAAACCGTCTATGTCTGCATAAAACGGTAACTTGTGACCCTTGGTTAAAACCGTCTATGTCTCCATAAAACGGTAACTTGTGACCCTTGGTTAAAACCGTCTATGTCTGCATAAAACGGTAACTTGTGACCCATGGTTAGAACCGTCTATGTCTCCATAAAACGGTAACTTGTGACCCTTGGTTAAAAGCGTCTATGTCTGCATAAAACGTATGTTCTGACCCATCATTAGAAACGTTTACTTCTGCATAAAACAGATGTTGTGCCCTATTATTAAGTCGTCTATTTCGTCATAAAACATAAGTTGTTAGAACTTTCAAATTCAGCATGAAATGTAGCTTATGATCCAATATGAAATCTCTCTATTGCTGACTAAAACTTTTGGTGGCGATGCGTCATTAAAACTGTCAGTTTCTGCGTAAAACATTGAGTTCGATCCATCATAATGGGTAGCTAAGGGTCTAAGCTACCTTCAAGCGGACAGCAAATATTCTGATTAGACTGAGTGGATGCCCAGGCTGATCTGAGTCTGCGCTGGGCGCACAACACTTTGTTTGTTTTCTCGTGTCGCGACACAAACATTATTGCTCAATATTAAAATCATCTGTTACTGTTTGAAAAATAGGTTGTGGACCAATATTAAACCCGCCATTTCTGGACAAAGCATTGGTTGTGAATAATTATTTGATCCACTCTTCGACATTGTCTTTCCATCGCATCTTCCGTTTACCACTTCTTCTTTTTCCTTTCACTCTGCCCTGTAGGATCGTCTTTGCTAAATCCGAAATCATTGAGAAGTGACCAAATCACCTTAGTTCACATGACTGCTAGGATCTTTCTGCGAACTTCCTCGATAGTGACATGGTCCTTATACAAGATGTTCACTAACTTTAAGTAGCATCTCGTTTCTAAGGCCTGCGCCCTTTTCTCTAATTCTTCTGTCAAAGTCCATGACCCACAGTACTACGGATATGACAAGGGAGCGCATCAGTTTCACCATTGATCCAAGAGATTTGTTATTGGCTTCAGCTAGTAAGAGCTACAGTGGCTTATGCAATTCTTGAGAGAATCTCTGGTGTTGAGCCATATCTGAGATAACTGATCCAAGGTATTTGAAGTTTGTTACGGTACCTATCTTGCGTCCTGTTACCTTGATCTTCCTCTTGCTGCCGTTGGCGTTGTTTCTAATCTGTTTGGTCTTCTCAGCACTGATCTCAATCTTATATCTTGTGCAGGTTTTGTCGAGACTTTCAACTAGAGCTTCTAGTTCCTGCACTTCCTCAGCAAGAGCGTCAGTGTCATCGGCAAACTGCTATTTTCTGCCACCTATCCTTGCCTTTCCATCATGTTCTTCCAAAGCATCAGCGTTGTTTCTAATCAGTTTGGCCCTCAATCTTATACCTTGTGCAGGTTTTGTTGAGACTTTCAACTAGGGCTTCTAGTTCCCACATCTCCTCGGCAAGAGCGTCAATGTCAGTGGCAAACTGTTTTCCACCACCTGTGCAAGCCTTTCCATAAAGGATCTAACATGAGTGCTCTTGTATTATTGAATTTATTAAACGAGTTGGGGAAAAAGATAAGAGGCGAGGCTTGCCGAGCATCTTATCGGTTTTCCCCAACGAGTTTAATAAATTCAATAATACAGGAGCACGAATGCAAGATTCTGTTTATCATATGACACTAGTATCGCATTTTATAAGCAAATTTTGCACTAAAACGTCACGATTTCGCCATTAGAAAACGCGACGTTTTTATGGACGTCAACGTATAACGTTACTATCTAATTTGCATATTTAATCTACTAGTGGATTATCGTTTTTAATGCATGGCTTTATTGCACTCTCAAATGCGACGTCATATGATAAATCATGTTCTTCCAAAGCACCAGAAATGATCCTTTGTAGAAAAATGTTGAAGAGGATGGACGAAGAAGGCATTTTTGACTAACTCCAGCTGTTGTTCTGGCCAAATTACCCATGCTGCCTTTCAGCTGGAGAGCATTAATGAGCCGCGACACGAGAAAACCAACAAAGTGGTTATGCGCCCAGCGCAGACTCAGATTGGCCTGGGTATCCGCCAAGTCTGATGAGACGCTTCACTATGGGCTTAAAGGTCTAAGCTACCCTGATGCGCACAGCGAAGACTCTGATCAGACTGGGCGGATGCCCAGGCTGATCTGAGTCTGCGCTGGGCGCACAACCACTTTGTTGGTTTTGTCGTGTCGCGGCTCATTTGTAGTCATGTCGTAGAAGTGCTCAATGGTGCGAGCTAGATGGCGGCCCACAAGGATGCATGCCATGTCAAAAGCTTTTTTGTAATCTCTGAAGAATGGTACAGATTTTACTGATGTTAAATGTACTTTTTTCAAAGGATTCTGAGGTTAAAGATCTATTCTGTGGTACTCCTTCCAGCTCTGAGCCCAGCTTGTTCTGTGGCTATTTTCTCTTTAGTTTTGGATTTCAGCCTTTTCAAGATGAATTTCAGCACGATTTTGCTCGGTTGACTGATGCCGCTGACTGATGCAAGCTCGAAGGGTGTGCTCCATTATAAGAACTGCCTAGTTATTTATAAAACACCGAGAAGGCACCGTCTTATAGCCGAATAAATAGGTACTTCCGGCATTATGGGTTACTTGTCTCATTGCAGCCATGTGCCCTGAACCCGTTGCTCCAGCCAACGGATCGGTGTCGTACAACTTCCTAACATTTGGAGGGACTGCAACGTACACGTGTGACGGTGGGTACACCCTGATCGGTCCATGTGAGGTATATTGTGCTTTGGTAGCAGGACCTGCTGCTGGATGGTCTGAGGCGCCCCCTACTTGTCAAATACGTAAGTTTTTAACTTATTTGTTTCTATATTTGAGCCTCATCATGTGATTTTCAACAATTTGGCCTTGGTGACAAAAAAAAAGGCTCTGATCAGACTGCACTTGCGTGCAGTCTGATCAGAGCCTTTGCTTATTACCTTAGCCTTCTACGGAAGTGGCACAAGCCATAGAGGCAGTGGATGTTTTTCTGATTACCTTGTGTCAATGAGAAGGATGATCTGAATATCACGTGACAAAATTGCCACATTGTTGGAAGTCACATGAGGTGGCTCATTTGTCAGCTTATTGAAAGTATGTATTGGAAACAGGATCACTTGCAGGGGAAGCAACTCTTTTATTTCTATTTTGCCTCCCTTTTCAATTGGGAGTCAACTCTTAAAGAAAAGAAGAATTATCTTCTTTAGGCGCAAATTCTTGCTTTTGGAAGAAAAATCCCTATTTGAAAGGGTTTCGTTGTCAAGGGAACGAACAGTGAGTCACAAAAAATATTAACTGTTTGAAAAATGGCGGAAAATCTCTAAAGAGCAAAACATTTGCTCTTCAAGTTGACACTTATGAAAAAGCGAGTTGTTTCCCTTGAACGTGTACGTACCTTTTCACCTTAAATGGAAGTTACTCAGGTTGGCCAACTAACTGGGCGTATTCGATTGGGCATTTCGTGCTTTACGATTTTTAGCGTAAAGCACTTTTTCTGAAGAAAAAGTGCTTTACACTAAAAATTGTAAAACACGAAACACCCAGTGCGGCACAATTGTTAAAGTGAAACACTATAATAGAAATATGCTTCACGCTAAGAATCGTAAAGCACGAACCGTCTAGTCGAATACGCCCGGTAACAAGCCACAGCCAATCCAGGAGACCGAAGGGGTAACGGATGTTTAACTCGTAAAGACAAAACAATGCATTATTGATAACAAATACATGTACGTGAAGCCTTTCAAAAAAGAACTTCAACCGCCTTGGAACGACCGATACCAGGACTGATAGCAGTATAATGCGAACATGTCAGAAAAAGTCGATCAGTTGCATGTAGACATATCACTCGCTCTCCGCGCTCGTGATATGATCTACTTTACGAATGACCCCCATACAGTGAATTATTACTCAACAGTTCACTGCTAGAGCTGTTCTATTTTTTGAATTTTGAGCATTCATTTATGTCTGAAGGAACTTCAACACACTGAGAGTAATGTCCTATGAATAACTTTTTTTTCTAACTCTTTCACAAATTGTCAGGTTGAACAGATGAAAAAGTAGTTTGTTCTCAATTCCGTTTATGTATTTTGTTGATAAATTGATGCATTTGTCGAATATATGATAGGTTGTTATACTTGTGGTTACCTAAAATGTATGAAAACTACACTTGTATGACGAAACATACAATGGAAATAATTTAACCTTGAAAAGTATATTCGAGTGTGTTATCTGCATAATATACGCTAAAATTTTGGAACAAACTACTTCGTTTTCATCTGTTTAACCGGATAATACATCAAAAAGTTGGAAATATGAAAGATAACTCTAAATGCATTGAAGTACCTCATACCTAAATGCATTTTCAGTAATGATGGCTATTTTCAAACGTAGCAAAAATTAACCTTTAATTCTTATGTAAACCTTTATTTTCATCAACGGGTCCTGCATTTTGGAATTCTTTATAGTGAAAAACATCCTAAAGACGGTAGCCAATCTGCCAAGTTTTGGGAAAATATGTTGCATTTTCAGCATTTTATGTCGATTTTTGTAGTCACTACAAAACAGTGATTATCACTACCCTAGTGCTTGAAAAGCATGAATGATCCCTACACTGTTTTAACATGGTGTTCTCGCTTGGTCACTTTTTGACCGTAAAATTGTAAATGTTAGGGCAAATAGGGCAAAACAAAAAGTGAAGGCCCAGATCAGACTGCTCATAAGGAGCAGTCTGATCAGGTCCTACACTGTTTGCCATTCCATCTGAATCTTTTGGACGTATCAATGCATTGAAAAACCAAACTTTTTTTTCCATTTTCAGGATATTTTCCTTAAACTACAGTCAACTCCCGATATCTCGACATTGATATCTCAAAATGTCATCTCATATCAAAGATTATATTTCCTATCTTTATTTACATTTTAACTCCTGTTGTCTCAAACTACTGATATCTCATAGTAAATTTTCTGGTACCAGAACATTTACTTTGAGATATCAGTAGTTTGGGCTAAAATTTGACTTCGAGATATCGAGAGTTGACTGTTATCTCAAACTACTGATATCTCAAAGTAAATTTTCTGGTACCAGAAAATTTACTTTGAGATATCAGTAGTTTGGGCTGAAATTTGACTTCGAGATATCGTAAGTTGATTGTATTAGGGTGTCGCAAATTTTTGAATGTTTACGGTAGTATGTTTTGTTTACTCTAGCGTGTCCCCAGCTCACTGTTCCTGACCATGGCGACATAACTACCGCTGGAGAGTTTTTTCCCGAGAGCGCCAATTTGGTTTGTGATGTGGGTTTTGTGCGATCACCTGCAGGAGATGAAATATTCTGTGGGAGCGATGGAGTGTGGTCTGCACCGATTGGCACGTGCGTTCCTGTCGGTGAGTACCTGTAGCATGCCAGACTAGTGCCTTTCCTTTCACCTTTGATTCTGTCGTCACCGGAGGGCTACAGGAGCAACATTCCCATTTAATCTTGCAGAGGGATTTAACCCCAAAATTAACCATATTTTCCCGTAGAATGAAGACACTCCTTGCATGATGCTGTACATGGGAGGTACAAAAATAAAGAAATAGTGCATATTTACCTCCCAGTTTCATCTTCCATCAACATTTTCAAAGGACTTTCCTCTGAAACCACTAAGCCAAATGTAACCTGAAAATTATATAAGACCTCCAGGGGTCGCGGAAACAAAAAACTGTTGAAATAGTCTGAGTAACATGACCAACATGGCCGCTATGCCCATATATGGTAAAACCTTTGAAAATCTACTTCACCAGGCCTTCTTCACAACTAATAGACAGATCACCTCGAAAATTGGAGTGTAGCATTGGTTACTCGTTAACTAACAGCACAGCGAACACATGATGTCGAAATGACGTCGTACTTACGTCGATGCGTTTCCTTTCTTACGGCAAGGTCAAATTTGCTTTAAGTTGCTTTTATATGGGAAAATTTCAGAAGCAACTAGGCCAACTGGAGAGAAATGTCATATAAAGCATCCAGGGGCCGTATTCATAAAGCCACTTAAGTCGTTGCTATGCTGTTGCTAAGGCTAAATATCTATACAACTATGAAATTTGGTCTGGAGGAACAGTCATTGTAAGACTGTTCCTCCAGAGCAAATTTCATAGTTGTAGGGAATCCCTTCAAAGAAATTTAGCCTTAGCAACCACTTAAGTCGTTTTATGAATACGGCCCCAGTAGTTGAGGAAAACGAAAATATGTCAAGAGAGTTCTGGTCACATGACCAATATGGCATCTATGCCCACATATGGTAAAAACCTTTAAAATCTCCAGATCCAATTTACTGGTGGCCTTGAAACTTTGTATGTAGCATTGGGTACCTAAGTACCAAATATGTTCAGATGATGACCTTGAGTTGAATTTGATTTTTGTTTTAACGACAAGTCAAATTTGCTTTCTGGTGATTTTACATGGGAAAGCGCTATAAAACAAGATTTCTCAGAACTTGTAGAGGATTTTGGTGTAAAAGTAGGTGTATACAGTCAACTAAATGAGTACACGAAGACTTTTGAGTAATAGAGGTCAAGGTCTTTTTTTGACCTTTAGCAGGTATGTTTAAATGATGACCTTGGTCCACTTTGATCCTTCATTATGGCAAGGTCAAATCTGCTGCCAGTGCTTTTATGTGGCAAAATTCTATATAGTAGACTGTGGTATAAAAGTTGATGTAAAATTGGTATATGCAGACAACTAAACTAGTACATGAAGATCTTTAAGTTACAAAGATCAAGGTCATTCGTTGGTTTTAGAGCAAGGACTTTCATATTTCAGCAGTTTTAAATATCTCCTCCGTTTGCTGTGACTGTGTATGAGCCGCGACACGAGAAAACCAACAATGTGGTTGTGCGCCCAGCGCAGACTCAGATCAGCCTGGGCATCCGCCCAGTCTGATCAGAGTCTTCGCTGTCCGCATGAAGGTAGCTTGGACCCTTAACTACGCTTTAAGCGCTAAGAAAAGAGTCTGATCAGCCTGGGTGGATGCCCAGGCTGATCTGAGTCTGCGCTGGGCGCACAACCACATTGTTGGTTTTCTCGTGTCGCGGCTCATATGGTGTGAACAAACAGAATATAGGGGTAGGTGTTTTATTCATGTATAATATTGTAAACCGTACATAGGTTCTTACATGCAGTGGGCATTAAGCCACTTTAAAATAAAGTAAAATATCAATTTCAGTGTGTCTGTTTCGGGACGGTCTACGCCTTAACAATGCAAGTGTTTTGGAGATTCGTCAGGGACTGAGGTTTTACTTTAATGCAAATTCGCTAATTATTAGGTTTGATAAGACCTCACCAAAAGCTCGTTTCATATTTCAAGTTAAAATACCACTGGTTTTAGAGTCTCTTTGTATACGCCCGTCGAAGACGGGTTGTATTTTGTCGTGGCCTCTGTCCGTCCTTCTGCCTGTCTGTTCGTCCGTCCGTTAACTTTTCTTGTCCGCTCCATGTCTCCTTAACTCCTTGAAAGATATTTTTGAAACTTGGACCAAATGTTTGCCTTATCAAGACGATGTGCAGAACTTATATTTCAACGATGTCCAACGAAGGTCAAGCTCATACTTAGAGGTCAAGTTCAAAAGATAGCATTTAGTGTCCATTCCATATCTAAAAAATCGTTTAAAATTTGTTCATGAAATTTTGTACAAATGTAAAGCACAAACAGACGATGTGCAGAGAAAAAGAACCATAACCCTACTTTCAGCTTAGACGGAATTATGTCCCTTTGTATTTTTCGTTTTGTAATTTTGTGTTAGCTTCGTATCCGCTCCATATCTCAACTCCTTGATTTTTTTTTTTGGAAACTTGGGTCAAATGTTCGCCTTATCAGTAATTCGCCTTATTAGCAATTTCATTTTAACTTCGTGTCCACTCCATATCTCAAAAACCATTTAAGATTTCTTCGTGAAAGTTTGTACAAATATAAAGTACGATCAGACAATGTGGAGAGAAAAATAACCATAACCCTACTTTTAGTTTTGACGAAATAATGCCCCTTTGTATTTTTCGTTTTGTGATTTTGTTTTCTCTTCGTATCTGCTCCATATCTCAACTCCTTGAAAGATTTTTTTTGAAACTTGGGTCAAATGTTCGCTTTATCAAAGCGATGTGTTGAACTCATATTTCAACAATATTCAACACAGGTCACGGTCAGACTTGGAAGTCGAAGTTCAAAAAAGGTCGCCGGCCCACGTAGCGCTATCGGTAGGGCACCTGACTTATAAGTCAGAGGTCCTGGGTTCGATACCTGGTCTGGCCACATTTTTTGCGTTTTGCCTTCCGCTGATTCAAGAAGGGGAGTTGTCAGTTACTGACGAAAGTATGTGCACTTAGTACTGGTTAACCGCTTAGGAGGTCTAAGCCTGCCCAGGAATAGTGTGGTTAGGTTAAGTGACCGTCCCGACATGACCATAGCTGTTTACTGTGGACGTAAAACAACAAATCAATCAATCAATCAATCAAAAAAGGTCACGGTCAGATACCATTTAGGGTCTGCTCCATATCTTAAAAACCGTTTAAGAGTCCTTCATGAAAGTTTGTACAAACATAAAGCACCATCAGATGGTATGCAGAGAAGAAGAACCATAACCCTACTTTCAGTTTTGATGGAATTATGCCCCTTTGTAATTTTTGTCTAGGAATTTTACATAAGCTTCGTTTGTTTTGTGACTACATATCTGCCTCATTATTGAAGATATCAGTTCTCTCATCTCTTGTTTCCTTTTCAACTAGGCCCAAACGGGTGTATATTGTACCACTCAGCGGATCTCTTGTTTGTTCTCACATACATGTAGGGGAGAGTCGGGTAATTTCGGCCATGGAGGTAAATTCGGACATACCATTGCAAACAGTGAAAATCCAGATGAGACGGCTCATAATGAGCCGTCTCATCAGGATTTTCACTGTTAGGCCAGTTATTTTCGTTTTGGTTCCAAACAAGTGACATTTAAAGGAAACAATGTCACTGTCCGAATTTACCCGCTGTCCGAAGTTACCCGACTGTCCCCTATGTATATTTTGCAGATTGTAATGCACCTCCTGCAGTCGATAACGCCGTCATAGAAGTAACAGGTGGGACAGTGTTCGAAGGCGTAGCCGAATACACGTGTAATCCTGATTATGATCTGGTAGGGGACAAGTTCTTGACTTGTCAAAGTGCTGGAGTTTGGATAGCCGCGCCTCCTGTGTGCGTCCTTAGACGTAAGCAGAAAATTACACAGTTATAGCTACTGAGATTATATGATAATTACTCCAGAATATTATTTAAGAAATATGTTTTCTTTACGCGTGAATTATCGCTGATTAACACATGTTGATGAGGGCAGATCTTAAAATATTATTTCACGACGGCAAAGCCGAAGTGAATTAATATTCGTATCTGCCCGACAACACATGTGTTAATCAGCGATCTTACCCGTGAATTATCGCTGATTAAAACATGCTGTTGGAGGGCATATCAAGAAATATTAATTCACCACGGCGAACCCGAAGTTAATTAATATTCGTATCTGCCCGATAACACATTTGTTTGATCAGCGATAACTCACGGGTAAGGAAAATTAGTTCGATTCTAACATTATTAATGCCTACTTCTTCATAAAACATAGGTTGTGACCCATTATTAGAACTGTCTAGTTCTTCATAAAACATAGGATGCGACACTTTATCAACAGTATCTAGTTCTCATAAAACATAGATTGCGACTCCTTATTAGAACTACCTTGTTGGTTGTGACCTTTTATTAGACCTATCAGTTTCGTCATAAAACATAGTTTGTGCCCACTTTCAAAAGAATTGTCAAGTTCTCCATAAACGTAGGTTGAGGCCCATTACAAAAAGTTTTCAGGGTCTTCATAATACATCGGTTTCACCCATTAATATAATTGTGTAGTTTGCCATAATAATTTAATTGTGACCGATTTTTGTGTGGTTCGCCATAAAACATAAGTTGTGGCCCATTATTATAACTGTCAAGTTTTTCATTAAACACAGGCTGTGACCTATTGTTAGAGCTGTCCAGTTTTACATAAAAAGTCGGTTATTTTATTCATGATTATAACTGTCTAGTTTGCCATAAAACAAAACGTGTGGCCCATTATTATAATACTCTAGTTCTGGAGAACACCATCAGTTTTTACCCAGTATTATAACTGTTTAGTTTGCTATTATTCATAGGTTGTGATCCAGTATTTGAACTGCAAAGTTCTATATAAAACATAGGTTGTGACCTGATATTAAAAGTGCTTCATAAAATAAAGGTTGTTGCTCATTAGAATGAATACATCTTTTTCTTAAAAAACAACAACAACAACAAAAAAAAAAAAAAAAAAACAATAACAAATGTTGTGCCCCATTATTGTAACTGTCTAATTCCCCCATACAACATAGTTCGCGACTTATCATAAAACTCGAGCCCGAAGAGACAGTCTGTGTGCAATGGAATGGATTTCACGTGCGTTAACAGATCTAAATTTAGATCTAACCGGTGCTCTATCTTAGTACGCCATTTTCAGATGACAACTCTTTTAGTTGTGGCCCATTATTATTACTTTCTAAGAGCTAACAATTTCTTCACGAAACAATAGTTGTGTCCCATTTTTTCAAACTGTATAGTTTGTCATCAAATTTAGGTTGTAACCAATTATATGAAATCTTAGTTTTTTCATGAAAACAAGTTGTGATCCATTATTATAACCGTCTAATTGGCCACAAACATCGGCTGTGACCTGTTATAATAATCTTATGTTCTTCATAAAAACATAAGTTGAGACCTATCATTAAATCATAACATAACATAACATAACATAACATAACATAACATAACATAACATAACATAACATAACATAACATAACATAACATAACATAACATAACATAACATAACATAACATAACATAACATAAGTTCATTCTCGGTTTATGAAAATAATCGATGCTCGAGTAAACATCGATTAATGGACTAAGAAGCCTATTTAAGGTTTTGTCCCCTTCCTATGTCTTATTGCATCTCGACTGAGAAGTCCATAGAAAATGCTTTAAAAGCATTTTCTGTAGACCTCTTAATCGAGACGCAATAGCAGATTATGCTGTCCTTGCGAAGTCAAAGCTTCAAAGGCGCATTAACTATAACGAATAAACTGGACATCAGCAAACCACTAATTCTAGCCGTCCAGTGTGCAATGATTCATAGGTTGTGATCTATCAGATCTGCAGAAAACATTAGTGATAGCTCGCGTTATTCGATCATTAATCGTTTGCAGGAGCGATTAATTGATGACAATATGACACGAAAATCGATGTATCACATTGTTAATATGTATATATACTATTATGTTAATCGTATACATTATTTTGTATACTCAATGCTCCTTTGAAATTCTGACTTCACAAGAACAGCATAAGCTGCTAACACATGGGTTGTGACCCTTCGTAAAACTATCAAATTCTTTATGAATCATAGGTTGTGATTTATTTTGGAATTCGTATGTTCTTCGCAAAACATAAATTGTGTCTAGTTTTATATTTGACTAGTTTGCCATTATCATGTTTTGGTTGATTCTAAGTACTGTCCTGGGGCCGTATTCATAAAACGACTTAAGTCGCTGCTATGCTGTTGCTAAGGCTAAATTTCTTTGAAGGAGATTCCCCACAACTATGAAATTTGTTCTGGAGGAACAGTCTTACAAAGACTGTTCCTCCTGACCAAATTTCATAGTTGTAGGGAAACTCCTTTATAGATAGCCTTAGCAACAGCATAGCAACGACTTAAGTGGCTTTATGAATATGGCCCCTGTTCTTCATGAAAAATAAGGTGTGACCAAGCTACTCGAAGTAATGTATTGAATTGCTCGGGTTTACCCAAGTATTAATGCCAAACGTGCTCACTTGCTGTTACTGAGTATATAGGGTAAAGTCCGGTAAATTCGGACAGCGGGTTAATTCGGACAAAGACATTGTTTCGTTTATATGTCAGTTATTTGGAATTAAAGGAAAACATCCACTTAAATATTAACAGACTTCAAATTATAGCGAGCATCGCGAGCGGGCTAGCCCGAAGGGCGAGCTCTTATGGTAGGACATTAGTCAATAGAAAATGTAGATGATAGCGAGCATCGCGAGCGGGCCCGAAGGGCGAGCTCTTACGGTAGGACATTAGTCAATAGAAAATGTAGATGATGTTGTACATAATGCTCCAGAAAACCATCGTTCGATTTCTCGACCCAAATCTACCTCCATATGGGGGCTGTCATTATTAGATTTAACAAGAAGTTTGATCGATTTATTTCAACAAACTGTCTCTCTGTTTCGTCTCTGACCACTACTCGTGGTTGCTATTCTCCGTAGGACGTTCTTCGGCACAAAACCTGATGTGTATGTAAATAATTTTAACGTTCGACCGGAAGCTGAAAAATAAGCTGTAATGCAATCGTAACACTTCGGTCAATTCCTTAGGCGAGGATATCCGATTGCTGCGGTCTTGACGGGTTACCATAAAAAATCCTGCATCAGCAGAGAACAGAATAGAATTTACGGCCCTTCATCCAAACATGTTTTATTTAATCGTTATATACTACTTTAACAGGATTCTTCAAATTTGGAAAACGAAGAAATAAATATTTAAATGGAATTGTTCCATTCATTTTTCCGTAGAAACGAAGGACGCTCTTAGAAGTTGTCGATAACCCTGCAGTGCCGATCGGTTCTTACCAAAAACTATATAGAAAAATATTCAGAAAATCGTATTTTCTTCTAAATTATCGAGATAAACCCGAATTCTAAATGTCTTTCTTTTCAAATTACCAGTTTTTGCATCGAGATTTTGTTGTCTTCTGCTAGCGGACACGTTCGACCATAACCATAGGGGCACCTGTGCCCGGATAAAACCCCTCACCGTACCACAGCGCGTAAACTGGAATCACGAAACACCGCACCTCAGTTAGAGTGCGACACTCACAGGAACAGTAGCGTGAAACTAATTTTGGTTGATTGCTGAAAGCCAGTCCTAAAATGCAATGCCCGTTTCTAGGCTGTGCCTGAAAACATATTTTACTACTTTTACAGCATTCTTCGGTCTTCAAGTATAACAGGTAACTGTAAAATTGAATTTGATATTCCTCTGAGTAATCCAAGCCTACGGTTTAGCAAGAAATAGGAATATCGATTCGATATGTTCTTCGGTCAGGTGCAGCAGCGTTTATAGTTGTTGTTATTGTTCCCGTAGATTAATTATTTTCCTTTTGTCCCATAAATATAATAAGTACTAGAAATTGATAAACGACAAAGGAGGATTCTATTTAAATATTATTAATTTGTCCTTACTCTATGCAGCAGGGCTTATAAGCATCTAATTGATAGATATCATATTATATCTTAGGATAAGGTGTACCACTTATAAATTAAATATAAAGTCAAATCATGATAGCGTAATCATTATAACCACCCTATTCAAAGAAATAACTTGACAAATACTATATATTATTTCAATCATCTATCAAAGATAACAGAATTGAATCTAACCCTTTCAATTCTATGAAACTACACAATAATACATTCAATATCACTAAATCTACATAGAAGATGAAATTTATTATATACAGATATTAAACTAGGCGGTGGGTGGGTATTTCAAATTTAACAAAGACGCCCTTGCTGCAAGAAAATATTTCAACTGTGAAGTTTGGCGCTAAAAATCTCCTTTTTATACTAAAAATATTTTGACCAATCAAATTTGGCTACTTAATTTTATCCAAGATGACAAAGTAAAAGATGGCACGAACAATCCTACTGAATTTAAGTCACTGTTCCAAAGCGTCAAATAATTATATATTATAACGTATTATAATAATCCAATTATTTTCCTTTTGTCCCATAAATATAATAAGTACTGGAAATTGATACACGACAAAGGAGGATTCTATTTAAATATTATTAATTTGTCCTTTCCCTATGCAGCAGGGCTTATAAGCACCTAATTGATAGATATCATATTATATATTAGGATAAGGTGTACCACTTATAAATTAAATATAAAGTCAAATCATGATAGCGTAATCATTAATTTAACATTAATATTCAAATAACCAACAAACCAACGGCCAAGATGAAAAGCAAAGTATAAATGTAAGTAATACAACACAAATACACAAATAAGCAAGCACATCAAACAAAATCAAGCAAAAGAGTTATCTAATCTTACCGTTAATCTTTATTACCATCATCATGAACCCATCAAATCATTTTTCTATCAAAACATGTACTTCTACTGTAATGTAAATGAAAACAATTATATGCATGACTTTATGCCAAACTAGGCTAATCTATGTAAATACTAAATAAATCACTATCTCCTAGAACCTGAAATTCAACTCCAGTGAACAGAAATCAAACCAAGTAAAGAATAATTAGAAAATTGAGCCGCGACACGACAAAACCAACAATGTAGTTGTGCGCCCAGCGCAGACTCAGATCAGCCTGGGCATCCGCCCAGTCTGATCAGAGTCTTCGCTGTCCGCATGAAGGTAGCTTAGACCCTTAGCTATCGTTTGAGCACTTAACATAAGTCTGATAAAACTAGGCGGCTGCCCAGGCTGATCTGAGTCTTCGCTGGGCGCACGACCACATTGTTGGTTTTCTCACGTCGCGGCTCAATTATGGTTCTTTGATCCTATACACGAACAAAGCCACCAAATATGCTGTAGTATTAGTACAGCAACATCCCACTCAGTATGATATCAACACATCTGAAGTTGAATTTGACAGAAACAATATATGAGCCACGACACGACAAAACCAACAATGTGGTTGTGCGCCCAGCGCAGACTCAGATCAGCCTGGGCATTTGCCCAGTGTGGTCAGACTCATTGTTAAGTATTCAAATGGTAGCTAAGGGTCTAAGCTACCTCCATGCGGACAGCGAAGACTCTGATCAGACTGGGCGGATGCCCAGGCTGATCTGAGTCTGCGCTGGGCGCACAACCACATTGTTGGTTTTGTCGTGTCGCGGCTCATATGTACTTGGATTATTTAGATGTTGCTAAACACTGAAGTCACATAAATAAAAATTTGACAACTGTTGCTCATGATATTTATAACAACCAGTTTGATACAGATACATTTACTTTCACATTGATGCTATAGTTCTCTCTATTGTTCCTTCCGTGTTAAGGTGCAATCCACCATCTTTTTTTGCAAATAATTCACGTTTTACCATACCTGCATACATAAAAGGTCTATATGTACGAATAAATTTGAAATTGATTGATTTGCTCACATTTCGTTGCAAATAACCGTTAACTCTCTTAATAACTGGATCCGAAACCTCATGATCAATTGGACGAGGCAATATTGCTCAGAAAATGATATCAATAGACGGCTTTACTTTACTGAAAATGCCTATTAAATTTCCAAAATCTGATATAATATTTTCAAAGGAAGCTTTGCGTCCAATATCATTGGTTCCTACATGAAAGATGACATGATCAAAATTCCTTAAAGATACTTGTCCTGTTAACAATCTGTTTGCCATCCGACTAACGGTATCTCCACTAAACGCTTGCAAGTATACCCCCTCTATTCCTGTTACATATTTGGCCATAGAATCACTCACTATAGTAACTCTTGTACTCTGTAATAAAATGAAAATTGACTTTAAAAATTTGTAAATTTACTCACCTTTTATATGTAAAAAAGGAAATGGCAGCCAAAGACTCTATACATAGCCTTTGCAACTAGCCTCTACCCTGTACAGGTCAGCAGTAGATATCTGAAAAAAGACAAAATTCAATTTAAAACAGATGCACAAATACGCCCACATGTTTAGGAATAGAAATTCATAACTATACATTTTAAAAAGCTTATTATATACAATTAAAACTGTTAAACTCAGATTTCACTGAACGTAACTGATTCACTTTCAATCTCTAACAGTGAACTTAGCAGTCTCTAATGGAAACCTTTTATTAAGTTGTATTTTTAATTTTCAGTTAAGGTACTCAGCAGCCAAAACAGGGCTACTGCAAGCCCTCTCTGCCTGCTATTTAACAAGCAGTGAACTGAATCTCAAATGCAAGCTTAATCCATTAACAAATCAGTACTAGATAGAATATTTTGTTTCATATATTCTGCAACTAATAACTTATCTTCTAAAGAAAATGATAAGTATTTTTGATAGCAATCACTCTTCCAATCACCATGAGCTTTTATTCAAGAAATTGGGACTTTTGATTTAAATCCAAATGTAGTTCCACCTCTTCTGAAACTATGTGTGGAAAACTCATCTGGATCCAATCATATTATCCTATTAAACATTTAAGTTTATTTTGAAACTGATTATAAGTAGCACATGTCCCATCTGGAAGAGTGAATAAAGGATCTGACTCTTTAGCTGAAATCTCATCCAACATTCTTGTATAAGCACGAATTGGACATAACAATGAACCTGGAATTTCGTTGACCAGTCTGATTTTCGTTCATGTGTTCATTCAGGGTTAGTAAGGACTACAGCGATGCTCGCCAATAAGCAGTGCCTATTTTTATATTAGGTCTTGATTAGCAATTAAATTTGGTGAAAATGTCATGAAAATCGGACTTAGAATAAGAAAGATACGAAGATTTTAAAAATTCAAAATGGCGGTCTTGGAGGCCACCATTTTGGAAGTTCATGTCACGTGATGAATATTTAAATCTAGAATAAGAGTATAAATTTCGTACTCTTACAGCATTTTTTAGTTTTGATCATTTTTTTATGAAGTAAAATATTGATTTATGCATTTCATTTGTCTACAGTTTGTTTCAAACTTAATTTATTTAGGATTTTCATTTTTGACTGTGAGTTTATGACGTCATTTACTCACAGGTTTGCTGGTTCCTAGCTCAACATTTTAATATCTTTAAACTGTCATATCTTTCTTCATTTAAGTCCGATTTTCATGAAATTTTCGGCAAATTTTATGTTTTATTAGAATCTTCAATTTGAGTCGAACATACATTTTAGTGAGTGTTTTCCTTTAAAACAAAATTAAACGGGCAAACAGTGAAAATCCTGATGAAACGGCTCAGTATGAGCCGTCACATCTGGATTTTCACTGTTTGAAATGGTATGCTCGAATTCATCCGCTGTCCGAGGGTACCCGCCTCGACCCTTATGGATTTATTTGATTTGTTACAGCTGTGTGCCCTACTCTCCTTACCAGTCGTGATGGAACTGTGTCATACAGTTCACCTGACCGTGTCCTTGGAACCACCGCATTTTTCGAGTGTAATGCTGGCTTCACCCTGATCGGTCAATGTTTGGTATACTGTGTGTTGGAAGCAGGCCCTAGTGCTGTTTGGACTGATGCAGCCCCTTCTTGTGAAAAAAGTAAGTTGCTACTTATTCACTTTTTTCTATGTCAGCTTATTGTCATTACGTTTTCTTTAAGTTGATTGAAACCCCTTTCCGTGGGCACAGGTTCCTCTACGAGTGGTATCATTTTATTCAGAGGCCCATTTGGATAGAGAATAAAGATGTTAATTTGTGATGGACCCGCCATTTTGACGGTTTTTCAAAATGGCTGCCATGAAATTGGCAAAAACTGCTATATATGCTCACATTGCATCTTCTAAAAGGCTTAAGGTGGTGATACGCACTGATTTGGGGCAAAGACAAAAATCTGCATAAAACGCTGAAAATACAACAGATCTTCCCAAAACTTAGCAGGTGCCTTCTTTGTGTTGTTTTTCATAATTTAGATTCCCAAAATGCAGGATTTGTTGATGTTAAAAAAGTGTTTCTATAAAGAAAGATCGGAGGGTAATTTTCTGCTATTCTATTCTATTCTATCCCATAACCTTACTAGGTCGTTGGGGCACCACAGATGACTTCAAAACAATCCCTTTCCACCTTGTCCTGTCTTTAGCTGCCCTAGTTGAGCTGGCAAAATCCATTCCTGTCCACTCCTTGATATTGTCTTCCCACCTCTTCTTCTGTCTATCTCTTCTTCTTTTTCCTTTCACTGTGCCCTGAAGAATTGTCTTTGCTAAACCAGAAGACCTTGAAACGTGGCCAAACCACCTTAGTTTCCGTTTCTTGACCAGCGTCAGGAGTTCATCATATTCTCCAATTGCTGCTTGGATCTCCCTGCGAACCTCCTCATTGGTTATATGGTCCTTGTACGCAATGTTCAGTAACCTTCGGTAGCATCTCATCTCAAAGGCCTGCGTTCTTTTCTCTAACTCTGCTGTCAAGGTCCACGATTCACAGGCATACAGAAATATGGAAATGACAAGGGAGCGCATGAGTTTCACCTTTGATCCAAGAGATATGTTGTTATCTCTCCAAATGGGTTTCAGCTTGGCAAGAGCTGAAGTGGCTTGTGCAATCCTTGACAGAACCTCCTGTTTTGAGCCATCATCCGAGACAACTGCTCCAAGGTATTTGAAGCTGCTTACAGTACCCAGGGTCTGCCCCTTTACCTTGATCTCCCTCTGGATGCCATCTGCGCTGTTTGTCATCAGTTTGGTCTTCTCAGCACTGATCTCCATCTTATACCTCGTGCAGGTTTGGTCGAGACTTTCAACAAGAGCATCTATGTCATCGGCAAACCGCAAATTGGTAATATTTCTGCCGCCTATGCTCTTCCTCAGCTAGAGCATCTATGTCATCGGCAAACCGCAAATTGGTAATATTTCTGCCGCCTATGCTAACCTTTCCGTCATGTTCTTCCAGAGCATCAGACATGATCCGTTCCGTGAAGGATCTAACTTCAGAGAAACAGGGTAGATCCACAGCTATCCAGGACAGGTCTGGGAAATGCCTTACAGAAGAACAAGAGATTCTCAGCAGATGGACAGAATATTGCTCAGAATTATACAACCATGAGACTGATGGTGACAATGCGGTTCTGGACTGCAGTCAGCCATCAGAAGAAGATCAACAACCGATCCTTCGTGAGGAAGTTGAGATTGCAGTAGCAGCACTGAAGAAGGTAAAATATGCCGGAGTTGATAATATACCAGCAGAACTTGTTCAAGCCGGAGGGGAGACCATGATTGATGTTTTAACAGATATCTGTAACAGGATCTGGAGAACAGGAGAATAGCCTACCCCATGGACTCAGTCGCTGATTATTACGCCCCCTAAAAAGGGCAACCTACAACTCTGCCAGAACTACAGAACCGTCAGCCTCATCAGTCATTCAAGTAAAGTCATGCTGAAAGTCATCTTGAACAGGCTTAAACCACAAGCTGAAGAGTTAATCGCTGAGGAACAGGCTGGGTTCCGAGCAGGAAGGAGCACCACAGAACAGATCTTCAACCTTAGAATCCTGTGTGAAAAGTATCTCCAACATCAGCAGAATCTGTACCATGTCTTCATTGATTTCAAAAAAGCCTTTGACAGGGTATGGCATGCAGCCTTATGGGCCACCATGAGGAAGTACAATATCAGTGCAGACCTAGTCCGCACCATTGAGCAGCTATACGACAAGGCTACAAGGTCAATGCTGATAAATTGCAGCACAGGAGAATGGTTCAGAACAACAGTTGGAGTAAGACAAGGATGTCTTCTGTCACCCTCTTCTGCACAGAGATCTAAAAAAATAAAATCGTTGTTGAAAATATACTTAGTGCTGAGAGTACCTTATTGCAATACCAAGAGCGTCTTAGCAATTATTTTTTCCACCTCTTTCACACATTATCTGCCTGAGCAGATAAAAAGACATAGCCCGTGTCCAAATTTTTTGTCAAAACACAGATTTGACTATTTTAACAAGGTTGAACACGCCTGTCTTAGTATAAGTAATATATTATTTACCGTCCCCAACAATTCTCCTCACCTCGATATTGTCACGCGCGGTACTGAAAATTCAGTTTTCGGATGTAGGGTAGTATTAAGTTTGTTAAAAATGACCGAACTAATATTTCTTTGATTTTCCTACAAAATATATCAAAAGATTTGTAAGATAGTGTAGAATACTGGGATAACACAACATTTTTAAATTAAGATCCGTGCTTTAAGAAAAACTTAGAAAACTGAGTAACTTTTGGCTCATTTTCTCTATTTTCCCTATATACTATTAGGAAATGATGGCCATATCAATCAGAGCAAAAATGACCGCATTAAATGTAAACTTAAAAGTTTGAAAAAAATATCTATGTGCAGCTAAAAAAGTGCACTATATTGACCTAACACAACATTTTTCATTTTTTATTCAGGGAAGACAAAAAAAGAGAAAAACTGTCAATGTCCTATCTAATTTAATGCTATTTCAAGCTCACGCGATATCGTCGTTTACAGGTAGATTATACGGGGCTGAGGAAAAAAGTTGCCCATGCATTGTATGTGTTATATAGGTATGCTTGTCTACCCTATATTTAATGAATGCATCCTGTGTACATGTAGCATTACATGGTTGAACGTTTGAGGATAAGCTACCATTTCTATCTGGGCTCCCTTACAATTTGAGAAAGAGTTTGGAACAAATAATCGCTATGACGCTCTTCATTTAAGAATTGAAATTTGATTTTTCAGCGTTCATCGTGTGATGAAGCCAGTGGGCGGAGCTAAAATTCCATGAAGCGCGAAGCGCTTCTTGAAGAATTTTAGCGACGACCACTGGCTTCTTCACACGATGAACGCTGAAAAATCAAATTTTACTTCTTATATTTACACTTTATTTTAGACCCTTCCTGTGCTGTTTTCGTGGTAATTTAATGTTAAATATGCAAATAATGCGTGGAAGAAAAGACAGAAACGACGTATTCGGCCATTACGTTAAACAGCCGTCGCCATAACGTGACGTCAGTCGAACGTTACGTGGACCAATCAAGACGTTTGTTTACCTTAGACGTAGCTTGACGACGACGTCACATGATCAACTGTCCTTCATCGGTGTATGAAGCCAGTTGCTCTATAAGGTTCATCTATGGGAAGTCAGTGACAAGTGTAAATATAATGCAATAACATACCTTCAGCGCTACGTAAATGCTCAATAAGGATGTTAATTTTTAGATTTCTGCGCAGAAAATTACCCTTTGATCTTTCCTTATAAATAAATTTTTTAAGCAGCATGTACTTTTGTTTTTGTATTCACTGTAGAAACTGTAAAGAACAACATGAATAAGAAGTCTGCTAACTTTCAGGGAGATACAATATTTCTTTGTGGTTTTATGCAGATTTCTGCGTTTACTACAAATCACCAACTGAAAGACATTTTTAGCCAAACAAACACTTTTAAATCCAGAACTCTTCAGTCAATGTGACCAAAAAGTGTAAACCAAGAAACCCTTACAAGATTACATTGGATTCATAATAAATTTGAGCCGCGACACGACAAAACCAACAATGTGGTTGTGCGCCCAGCGCACACTCAGATCAGCCTGGGCATCCGCCCAGTTTGATCAGGTTCTTTGTTAAGTGATCAAAGCGTAGCTACGGATCTAAACTACCTCCATGCGGAAAGCGAAGACTCTGATCAGACTGGGCGGATGCCAAGGCTGATCTGAGTCTGCGCTGTCCGCACATCCACACTGTTGGTTCTCTCGTGTCGCGACTCAATTATGATGAATACGCATAAGTAAAAGTTTTTCTTTTTATATCGTAACACCTGAATTGAGTGAGAGATAGCATATCTTCTTAATCAAATCAAGTTTTTGGAGAATTCATAAGAAGACTGAGTCCTATTCCCCAAAAGAGCTGCAATATTAATGAGCCGCGACACGAGAAAACCAGCAATGTGGTTGTGTGCCCAGGGCAGACTCAGACTAACCTGGGCATTCACCCAGTCTGGCCAGACTCTTCGCTAAGCGCTTAAAGGATAGCTAAGGCTCTGAACTACCTTCATGCGGACAGCGAAGACTCTGATCAGACTGGGCGGATGCCCAGGCTGATCTGAGTCTAGGCTGGGCGCACAACCACTTTGTTGGTTTTGTCGTGTCGCGGTTCATTTGGAGATGGCCTCCATGAAATAGGCAAAAACTGCAATATACTCATAATGCATTTTGTTGATAACTTATAAACATTATCTTTTTATAAACAAATCAAGGAGAGGAACTAAATAAGCAGTTCCTGCTTCCGTTCCCATCCTTCAATTTATTCAAAGTATATATATATATGTGTCATATATGTAAATAAAGAAGCGAATAAATATGTTTAGACCAAATAAATAAACACACTCTTACATGTTAAAGACTGCAATAGACATTAAGCAATTATGTGACAGCAGTGGACGTCGAGAAATATATTTGCAGAAATAACTTAATTTCCTTCAACATCCTGAAAGGACCTCTGACAGTATCAATGCATATTTGCCTATTTTTCGACAAATTATTGCACCTTCTTCGGGCAGCAAAAGTTGAAATATTTGGCATCAACATGTAGGCTTGTGTACTATAAAGGCATTTTAACAGTAATTTTGAAAAATTATCATGCCTCTAGACAAACTTAAACCGATTTTATCAAGAGGGGGTACGTGACTTTTTCAGTCTCTGAAAATAAGTCCATTTTTTTGGTTTTCCAATATATCGGAATTTTAATTGATAACTATGCTAAACCTGATGTACACACTATTGTTACTGATATTATGCAATATTTTTTCGATAATAACGACTTTGTTGTAGACTATCTTCCCCCCCCCCCTTCCCCGTGCCTCAGCAAGCCACTCACATATAATGTGTAGTATGATAGTACACACATACATGCAAAGTGGCTAGCTGAGGCACGGGGGGGGGGAGTATCTTTAAAAAACATTTCCTGTTTCCATTATGTTTAATTATAAAAATTGGCCATTCCATCATAAATTGAAGTCTATGTGCTAAAAAATCAGAAATTAAATTCATAGCCAGTTAGGGGAAGTTGAGAGCAACAAATTTAAAGAGAAATACTTGGGTCTATCAAAAATTTAATTTTGACTGATTTTTAAGGTAAATTAACATTACAACCGTCAGAGGTCCTTTGTTTAAATACGTGTTTTTAATAAACACAAAACAATGTATTTACAAGACGGTTATGCGCTGTTAATGACCGGCTTTGTGGCTTTTCGTATGCAAGATTCAGGGCAATACTGCATTATACAGAAGCAAGCGATAAGTTTGCAGTTGCAAGTCTCGATTCAAGATTTGTATGCAAGAGTTATACTGATTCGGATATTGTAAAAATTGAAGAGCAGGCGATCTTGAGTAAAAATATTCACACTTGCTACTGACTTCCCATAGGCTAACGCTTCATACACCGGTGAACGACAATTGATCATATGACGTTGTCGTCAAGCGACGTCTAAGGTAAATGAACGTCTTGATTGGTCGATCTAACGTTCGATTGACGCCATGACATGCCGACGGCTGCTAAACGTGATAGCCGAATACGTCGTTACTAACGTTTCTGCGACCCATATTTTGAAGATTCTACACTAAATTACATGTACCGCGAAAACGCCACAGGAAGGGTCTAAAAATAAAGTGCGACTAGTATAAGAAGGAAAATTTGATTTTTCAGCGTTCATCGTGTGATGAAGCCAGTGAGCGGAGCTGAAATTCCATGAAGCGCTGCTTCGCGCTTCATTTTAGCTCCGCTCGCGCTTCATGGAATTTGGTTTCATCACACGATGAATGCTAAAAAATCAAATTTTCATTCTTAAATTAAGTGAAAATGATTTTGACTTGTTAACTGCTGCTAAAGGTTAGACAAACATTAACGAATGCTGACCATGGCCTGAAACGATGATTTTTATAGAAATGTATATAGTGCGTGTAGGAATCAGCAAAGTGATGGCAATGAGGTCGAAAAAATAGGGCCCAAATATTTTTGTTATTTTTCTAGCATTGTGGTTGAATTTAAAAGCGAATGAACATTGTTTTTCATTGCATTAACATTTGCCAGGTCCCTCTGGGGCTTTTGAAAACCGCGGCCTTCGATTTAGTTTTAACAGCGCCTTTGGGAGCCGCAAATTTTATTGTATGAAATACTTTGTTTGATCCCTAAATGAGCCGCGACACGAGGAAACCATCAAAGTGATCATGCGCCGAGAGCAGACTCAGATCAGCCTGGGTATCTGACAAGTCTGATCAGACTCTTCGCTAAGCGCTTGAAGGGTAGCTAAGGGTCTAAGCTACCTCCATGCGGACAGCGAAGACTCTGATCAGACTGGGCGGATGCCCAGGCTGATCTGAGTCTGCACTGGGCGCACAACCACTTTGTTGGTTTTCTCACGGCGCGGCTCAATTGCGTTTTATTTACTCTAGCGTGTCCTGAGCTCAGTGCCCCTGCTAATGGCGACATAGTGGTCACTGGAACTCTTGAAGCAGGCAGCACAATCACATTGACTTGTGATCTGGCTTTTGAGCAGTCAGTTGCAGGATTTGGTTTTCTTACTTGTGGGAGTGATGGAACGTGGGGCGGTTCGCTGGCCACGTGTGACCCTGTCGGTGAGTATATATTACAGGACAGCAATAAAATCGTTGCCCAACCGAGACTCAATCCCAGCGCTTATCGCTTACCGTGGGAGAACTCTGCCAACCAGGTACCGAGCCAAATGGTCGCCTTTGATATTCTTCCATGCTTAATTACATACATCTCAAAATTTAATACATATAGAAATTTTGAATACATTTCCAAATCTTTAGGCTTGCGTAACTGCATATGTGCACCAGCCAGTTGGTTATTTCAAGCTGACTGATGTATGTATGTATAGTTCAACCATATAAATATTAAAAAGACACTAAATTTTATGCAGATTTGATTTATTCATATTTACTCTTCTTGTCTATGTATAGCGTACAAGACCGCTTAGGAGAGGACAAATATAGGCCTAGCCTACGTCCAATCCTTTGACTCATATAATATATATGTTGTCAAGAAATTTCTAATAAATCAATAAATAAAAATAAAATTTTCTACGAAGCATGTTGGAACCAACCAGTTATGCACTTTGATAACTTATATAGTATGGGCTTTACTTATATGCTATATATGATATCTCAGATACTATATCAGATATCATCTATAATTTATTGTATATCTGATTTCAACAATAAGATATCCGATTCATCCAAATCCTCTACTTATTCGCAGTGGACTTTGTACGTCACCATCACGTGATTCTAATGGTAATTGAGCATCCCTCACGCAAAAAGGCGGCTTAACCCATTCCATTCGGGATACCCCTTTACTCGCCGCTTTAGGGGTATCTTGGCAAACAGTTTGGATTCAGATCAGGCCCCACAAAAGTGGGGCTTGTTCTGAGATCCTAATTGTTTGCTGCCTAGACATCATTTCTACAAGACTTAGTTAGACCAATATTGTCAAAATATTCTTGATTTTTGATGCAGACGACTATTTCAGCAGACGACAAAAATACCCAGAATACAATGGGTTAACGTATCTGCTAACAGCGAAAACTGAAACCACACGAATCCGCGCAGTCTAGATAGAGCCCAGCCAGCACATGTCACCGGAATTACGTTGTACACAAGTCGTATCGACTTGAGTACGACGTTATTTCGACGTCATGTGCCCCCGGGAGCCTTCATTTACCTCCTGTAAATTTCTTAAGGTCCACACATGCAGTGTGCGAACGGCAAAGGCTGACCATACAGCGCAGATTTACCCACTCACTGACGCTCATCGGATTCCTTTTCTTCCTCACTCACTGATCACTCCACTAATTCACAGCCGGGCCGGGTAGCGCAATCGGTAGGGCACCTGACTCGTAAGTCAGAGGTCCTGGGTTCGAATCCCGGTCTGGCCACATACTTTCGTTTCTCCTTCCGCTGATTCAAGAAGGGCAGTTGTCAGTTACTGGCGAATGTATGTGCACTTAGTACTGGTTAACCGCTTAGGAGGTCTAAGCCTGCCCAGGAATAGTGTGGTTAGGTTAACTGATCGTCCCGACATGACCTTAGTTGTTTACCGTGGACATTAAGCATCAAATCAACCAACCAACCACTAATTCACGTAGTAACTCTTCACTTATACTTAATTACACACTTGAGCCGCGACGCGACAAAACCAACAATGTGGTTGTGCGCCCAGTGCAGACTCAGATCAGCCTAGGTGTCCGCCAAGTCCGGTTAGACTCTTTGCTTAGGGCTTGAAGGGTAGCTAAGGGTCTAAGCTACCTCCATGCGGACAGCGAAGATTCTGATCAGACTGGGCGGATGCCCAGGCTGATCTGAGTCTGCGCTGGGCGCACAACCACTTTGTTGGTTTTGTCGTGTCGCGGCTCACTTTAATACTCATTCCCTCAACTACGTTTTGATTTCCATTTACTTACACTCAGTTATACGTTTGTTCAATCACGGACTAAGCAGCTTATTCACTCAGTTACACAGTGTCTCGCACATTCACCTGCTTATTGATTTAGTGACTCATTTATTAAGTACATGTAGCTTACTTACTTATTTAATCACGCATAGTCATCTACTCAGTAACTTACTCATTCTGTCACTCAGTTCTTCATTCACCCCTTTCTTAAATATTTCTTTCTTCTCTTCAACTACACTGTAAAAATCGCGCTTAGCTATAAAACACTAGCGGTTACATGTTTAGGTGTAAACATGTTTAGGAATATTTCATATATCTAAACATGTACGCCTTTTCTATTACTTTCCCGGACAAAGTCTGCTAAACACGTTTTATTCTGTTACGCGATGAATCCATTCTCTCTTTTCCCCGTTGAAGAACGAAAAAAAGAGAAGCAAATGTTGACAGAGGAAATTTCAAAATAAAAGGTAAATATAACCAGTTTTATACATGTTTAATTTCTAAACATAAACCTAAACATGTTGCAAATTGAACATGTTACGATTTAAACACATAAAAATCGGACTGCATTTTTTTGCATTGACTCTAAGCACATTTTTTACAGTGTGCTTATTTACTCATTTGCGTACTCATTTGCTGTGTTTTAACCGACTGTTTTACTCATTAACTAGCTCGCCGAATCACTCGCTCACTAACCTTCGCACTCACTATTCATTCACTGTTTTATTCATTCACTTACATACTCACTCACTAACCTACTCACTCACTAACCTACTCACTCACTATTCATTCACTGTTTTATTCATTCACTAACCTACTCACTTACTAACTCACTGTTTTATTCATTCACTAACCTACTACTCACTAACCTACTCACTCAATATTCATTCACTGTTTTATTCATTCACTAACCTACACACTCACTAACCTACTCACTCACTAACCTTTTACTGTTTTATTCATTCACTAACCTACTCACTCACTGACTCACTGTTTTATTCATTCACTAACCTACTACTCACTAACCTACGCACTCAATATTCATTCACTGTTTTATTTATTCACCCACCTACTCACTCACTTCACCAGCCACTTAATCCGGCACTCCCTACCTCCCTAACCTATCAAACAACTCCCTTCCTTCCTCCCTCCCTCCCTTAGTGAAGAATTCTCTGATATTATTTCAGATTGTGGGTTGCCGTCGACTCCAACAAATGGAATGCGCATAATAAGCGGTACTGATTTCGAGTCCCAGGCCGATTACAGCTGTGATCCTGGTTATGAGCTTGTCGGACCGTCTTATAGGACATGCCTTAGTGACACCAACTGGAGCCAGAGCGAGCCATCCTGTCAGGCTGTCGGTAAGTCTTTTTTTATCCTAAAAACCCTAACAAGAAATGAGCCGCAACACGACAAAACAACAATGTGGTTGTGCGCCCAGCGCAGTCTCAGATTAGCCTGGCATCCGCATAGTTTCATCAGAATCTTCGTTAAGTGCTCAAAGGTAGCTAAGGGTCTAAGCTACCTCCATGCATGGGACAGCGAAGACTCTTATCAGACTGGGCGGATGCCCAGGCTGATCTGAGGCTGCGCTGGTTGCACAACCACATTGTTGGTTTTCTCGTGTCACGGCTCAAATATAAAAAAAAGACTTTGATGAAGGTAAAAGGGTCATGATGCCATAATTATAAAAGAACTTCCATCATTAATCCAGCGGCAACATAATATTGAGAAAGGTTACATCAACGTTGCATATATGCCGTGTTCTATCGGGGTCAATCCTGCCATTTTATCGTCTATCATCATGTCTTTGTCCAGACTGGGTAAGTTCTTCCCAACACCAGGGTTCGAGGTTATAAAACTTGAGAATAATCTCAAACTCAAAATAAAGCACACTGATTGGCTGCTTCCGAGCATGTGCTCGGAAGCAGCCAATCAATGTGCTTTATTTTGAATTTGAGAATGTACTCAAGTTTTATAACCCCTGGGCCAGAACCCCTGAGAGTCATAAGAGTTTTATGGCTTCGACGTCGGAGTTCCAAAGCAGTATTTAAGAGATCCTCGAATGCCATCATTATACCTGCGCAAAACAACATTCTTTATCTACTTTCATGTCTTTTGACGTCAGTCTCATTCAAGGGCGTAGCTACGTATACGGCAAATACGCAAGTGCGTATTGAAATTTTGTCAAAATTGACAAAATTTCTAAACGCACCTGCATATTTGCATGCTGAAATTTTATAAATTAGACAAGATTTCAATACCAATTACCAAAGTGGCTGAAATACTAGCTTTCCTTTCAAGAAGTAGAGCATAAACATGGTTGTGCGTATCATGAAATTGCCCCTAGTTACGCCCCTGTCATTGGTCATGTTTAAGAAAAACGCGTTTTTGACCCTAATGTTAATATTACCAAAGAAGACTGAACATTTATTATTGCATAGATATCGATGTCACACACCATTAACAGGCGTGCTTTAACTAACACAAAACCATGACTTTACAAGCGATTTCCCAGCCGGCACTTGACGTCAAAATGACGTCGTACTGACGTCGCATCGACGTCATTACGTCGCATCGACGTCAGTACGAAGTCATTTTAACGTCACGTGCCTGCTGGGTCACGTTCTTTGCCGCGACTTTTCATATGCAAGTTGTAGGGTAATATAGCTGGCGCAAATTGACCTGTCTCTTTGACCCCTCATTTAAATATATTAGTAGGTTCAGTTGATTTCACAGAGAGAGATAATTGAATTATAAAACAAACTTAAGGCCATCCTTTAAAAATATGTTTGTTGTGCTCCAATGCAAACTTAGCTGGATCGGTAGGTTGGGAGGAATTTTTTTTTCGGGTGCCACAAAGTGCTGGTTACGACTAAAATACATTTGCAAATAGTGCAGACCCGAATCAAAGTATTCCTTAAGAGCAGTCTGGTCATGATCAACAGTGTTTGCCATCTTACACTGACAGTCTTAACTCCGTTCAGCAGCCGTTACCCAATTTAAAGTTGACAATTACATGTATTATGATTAAATATTACTACATACGAAAAGAAATGAAAGAAAGGACACAAAGGCCAAATCATAGATAGTATGGAATGCAGCAAAAAAATTTTTTATCATGGCCTTACAAATAACGAATCTTCTCAAGAATCACGAGCATTTCTACCAGAAATGAATTACTTCATGCAATTGTGACTAGTTTACCAGATACACTTGCATAAACCTACAGACGTCTTGCCCATGTTAAATTGTGGGCACAACTGTATGTTCCTACTTCTATATGTATTCTCTGCTCTTGAAGGAACTTTTTAAGATTTTATTGGTACAAATAAAGTTTATCATTTCTCAAAAGGACTTTTGATTCGGGGCCGATAATGCAATGCATTCCAGAAGACATAATTTGTTTTAATCGCTTAATTGCAAACAGAAGCAACTGCAAAAGCATACGCCTCAAAGAGGGTTCAAAACCTGGGCAGGGAGAGCAGGAATGGATGGATAACGTGCAGTTTTACTTCCTTTTAGACAGTATTTAAGTCATATCAGGACGATGGGTGGGTGATAATGAAAGGCTGTGTGCAATGGAACCCCGTTTACGATCGAAAAGATTCCCGTCTCCAGTGGGACTCGAACCAGGGGCCACTATATCAGCAGAACACCGCTTAACCTACTGAGCTACCGGGGTTCCTGGACGCGTGTGTCTGAGAGAGAGAGAGAGAGAGAGAGAGAGAGAGAGAGAGAGAGAGAGAGAGTTGCATTCTACATCTTAATAGCATGTTACCCAAAGTGAGAATACAATGTAGCAGAAGATACATAAAGAGATACAGGGATAGTGTATTATATCAATCTACGTATCTGGATATCATTTCAAGGTCGTCATGATTCATGATACGGTAAACAATACCATGGGTGAAAAAGTAAGCATTATTCAGCATCTTGCCTCAACCTACTGCATGATGCTCGTGTTTGCAACGTTTCCATTCATCTGAGCTAAAAAGTGAATGCATACTCTCTCTGTCTCTCTCTCTCTTTCTCTCTCTCTCTCTCTCATAACCAGCTCTGAAATCAAACATTCATAAAAATGATAAAATTTAGGCGATTTTCCATACAGCATAGTTACGTGCCGAAACTCCTTGGCATTTGGAAATGGAAAACCGGCTTTATGAAGCAACACGCTCTGTAAATATCTGAGGCTCTTTTCTATGGCAAGTACTTTATGAAGGTTTCGGCGCCGAAGCTCTGCCTTTGTAAATACATGGCAGAAAGAGTTTCGACGCTGAAGCCAACTATAATATGCTCCACGAAAACCCGGGGGAGGGGGTGGTCGGGTGGTGCGATGGTGCTGTGTGTATCTTCCAGTACCGGGGCGTCCTACCGATTTGGACATTGTAGGGCAAGGGCCTACTGTGCTTGCAGTGGGTGCGGGTGGGGGTTATTTGGACATTTTTCTCTCGTCTATCATTTCTCTTCTTTCTCCCTCTGTGGGAGACGGCCCGATATAGACTGAAATACTGTCTCAAAGGCCGTTAAACCCAAAACAATCAACCAATCAATCAAGAAAACCCGGCTTTAGGATATGGCAGTCATTCAATCGCGTAAATACGTGTAGGTGTTGTTCTGCTAGAAAGCTTTGTCTCCTATTTCGCAATGAATTGTGCTATTTTGCATATTCATGCATAAAGGTCAGAAAGACAGGTCAATTTGCGCCAGCTATACTCTGTCAGTACAGAAGTAAGCTGGTAGCTTATGCAATTGTTATGCTACGGAAGCCTGTATGTGACATTGTGTTTTGTGGACCTTGAGACTCCTGTCTTTTAAATTTTGTGTTTTTGTGCTTGGACTTTGCTGTTTTGGTTTGGCCCATTATAGGCGTAGGGTTATGATTACTATAAGCCTATGTAACCACAACCATACTTTATTAAACAATTAAGTCTGCTTACATTCAGATATCACGAAAATCACAAGAGAGACAGCAATTATAATACAACTTTTCCTCATATCAGCATAAAAATCATATGTTCCCTTGTTCCCGGACTCCTACACCCTCTATGATGATCCTGAGTTGATCTTGGGTACTAAAGTGCTATTGATTTTTTTTTTTCAAATGATAATCCTAAGTTGACATTGACCTTTTTTCGGTTAGGTCAAATTTGATGTCTATACTTTTTATATGAGAAAATGAAATAACATCAAATTTCTTGGAAAATATTGAAGACTATGGTTTAAAATTGGGTTAAACAGTCAACTGAATGCGTCCCTGAAGATTTTGAGAATTTTTTATCTTTGACCAAGAAGAAGTTCATTCATAGTTTGACAATTTCATCACCTCTAAACACTGAGCCGATTGAAGCACAATTCATAACAGGGAATTAAATGACTTGAGAATTATTATTTGTTTGAGAAAATCGGAAGTTTCTGCTGAAAGAATTTCAGTTAGTAATGTCATTGAAAAATTGATGGAACATTGTTTGCCATGCTCCGGAGCCAAATACGTCATGTATCTGTTACCGTAGCAACTAAGAGTTCATAAGAGTTCATATTGATGTCTAATTGACGTCATCGACACGTCATTCTGCCAAGGTACTAAGTACAGCAGTTGGTTATTCCATAGTTGCTATGGTAACAAATCTATGACGTCATCTCACTCATAATGCGAGGGGATGATGGCATTCATTGTCACGCTCCTCTCGAATTAAATGTATGCCATGCTCCTCTCGAATTATAATGTGATGCTACCTGAAATTCAATGATTTCATTTTGCGCATAACATGAAAAAGTAATGCTTTTTCACAAATGTGCTATTAAAATTATCTTGGGCTCTGAAATTTATTCAATGAAAACGTGTGATTTTCTCAAAAATATAATTCATTCTCAAGCCATTTAATGCTCTGATTCATATGGAGCCTCCATGGATCGGAAAAATGAAAGTTTGTTTGACTGGCTGGTGTCACAAGATAGAAATTGCCGCCATGCCCATTTAAGATAATTTTTCTTGAAATTTTCTTCTCCAGATGCGAATGGCCTATCACGATGAAACTTGGTTTACAGCATATCGGAGTCATACACTATCATTTGAGTTAAGTGATGACTCTAGGTTGAACTGTTGACCTTTTTACTCAGGTCAACAATTCAGGGCCTTATGACCCTCTTGTTGAACATTCCCATAAGCGAATCGATGCATTTTCTGATAAAGGTCATTATCAGATTTCTAAGGTGAATGTGTACACGTTCAGGGAAATGAACTGTGCCATTATCAGTTTTGCGGACTTTTTCAATGAGATCAACTCTTAAGGGAAAGAATTTGCTCCTCTGGGAGCAAATTCTTTCTCTTAAGAGCTTATCCCATTTTGGAAGAGATTTGTGGTCGGGGAAGCAAACAGTGCGTTAGAAAGGTTGTCTTTCTTATAAATAAAAAAAAGAAGAAGAAAAGAAAATAACTGCCAGAAAAAACATGTATATGGGCCCGTTTTCCTTATTTTCATTTATTTACAGACTGTGGGCCGTTGGACTGTCCTTGTAACGGCGAAGTGATAGTAACGGACACCACATTTGGAAACAGTGCAACTTATAGTTGTATTAGTGGCTTTTCGCTGGTAGGGAACACAACGAGAACCTGTCTGGACACGGGGTTGTGGGACGGCGAACCTCCATGTTGTGTTGGTAAATACTTTGTCATTCTCGCGAGAACTAAACGAGACCTCATTATGATCTCTCGTATTTGGCGCTTGGATTTATGGGTATTATCCTTTTATTTTTATAAAGATGGTGGGCAAAGCTTGAACGATTAGGCGTCGAAGTAACCCGGATGACAATTTCTCAGCTACGACAGTCCCCAGCAGGCATATGACGTCATAACTTAGCAGATGCCTTCTATTTGTTGCGTTTCAACATTTAGCATTAAAAAAGCGAGACATTTCAATATTAAACAAGTGATTATATAAGGTAAATTCAAGGGGTAATTTGCGGCGCAGAATCTACAAACTGACCGATATTATTGAAAATGCATTTAGGTCTGAAAGTACTTCACTGAATTGTGAGTAATACTCTATTAATCACATTTTCAACTCTTTCACAAATTATCCGGTTAAACTGATTAAAAAGTAGCTTGTTCTCAAATGTTCGTACATGCATAAGGTACATGTAAATGGATGCATTCATTGAATATAGGGTAGACAGTTTACTTTTATTACACATATGGAATGAAAACAACAAAGGTATATAGGTGAAATGATTCAACCTTGAAAAACTCAGACTCCCCTGTGTTTTCTACATAATTTACAAAGTCATTGGACCATTCTACTTTTTTTATCAATCTATTTACTTTGTGAAAGAGCTGAGAAAAAAATAAGTGATAGGACATTACTTTTATTACATTGAAGTACTTTCAGATCTGATTTTCAATAATGATGCTTGTTCGTTATTTGATTTTTTTTTTAGATTTTTTTCGCCGCAAATGAATCGCACTTTGCTCTATTCTTACAGAAACCCTTTTAACATTGACAAGTCACACATTCTGAAATTCATAATAAGGCACCTCGCTAAGTTTTGTTAAGTTCTGTTGTACTTTTTAGCATTTTAAGCAGATGTTTGAATTTGCCCAAATCAGTGATGATCACCATCTTAAACTGATATTCCTTTTTCTATTTCCCTTTAAAGTCGACATTAGGAAATTTTCACGGGTTCAAAATTTTGCGGTTAAGGGTCAAAAACACAATTATTAATTTTCGCGATTTTTAATTTTCGCGGTTAGCAGCAGCCGTGAAAAGCAAAACTACTTCTTTTTCACTTGAGCCAGTCCGTTCATTAACCGGCGGCACGGCTGTCGCAGGTTAATGAAAGAACTGGTTCAAGTGGAAAGTACCAGCAATTACCGAAGCAAACAGAACTACAATATATAAACACTGTGTCTACAGAAGATACTTTGTAAGAAACAGGAAATTATTCGCAATTTTAATATTCGCGGTTTCTAAGTGGCCGCGAAATACCGCGAAAAATGGAACACCGCGAAAATTACCTTGTATACGGTAGTTGATTCGCGACAACTAAAGCCTCGTTCAAATGACCAAAGTTACTTTGTCACAGAAACTGTAACAAAGAATGTTTGGCAAACATTTTGTGTTTACACGGAGCAAATTATTTGTTAAAGAAAAATGTAGCATAGAATCTTCGTCAAATAAACTTTGGCAATGAAATATTTGCTGCCGTGTTTACACGAACAAAGAATTAAAATGTAACATAGAATCTTTGTCAAATAAACTTTGGCAATGAACTATTTGCTGCCGTGTTTACACGAACAAAGAATTATCATCAAAGTTACCTGGACAAACAAACTTTGCTCGTGTGAACGGCCAACTGTGCCACATTTTCATTGTTAAATATACTTTGTTCAAAATCAAACTGTTTTGATTATGAGCAAAGTTTTCTGTGTTCATCTCCATAGCTAGTTTCTTTGTTACATATTCTATTGCAAATTCCCTGTTCACACGGACAAATTTTGTTTGTCATAGAAACTTTATCATATAAATTTGGCAATGAAAATGTGGCATATTTTTTTCATTCCCACGAGCAAATTTTCCTATGCCAAACCGTCTTTGTTACAGCACCTGTTCCCGTGTAAACGACGCTTAACGGACAAGATACAGAACTAATGATATCCTATTGACGACGACTATGGAACGGACACGGATGAGCAACAGAATTACAGATACTCTACTGACGACGACTACGGAACGGCCACGTATGAGCAACAGAATTATAGATACTCTACTGACGACGACTATGGAACAGTCACGGATGAGCAACAAAATTACAGATACTCTGCAGACGACAACTACGGAACGGTCACGGATGAGCACCAGAACTACAAATACACTACTGACGACGACTACGGAACGGTCACGGATGAGCACCAGAACTACAAATACACTGCTGACGACGACTACGGAACGGTCACGGATGAGAAACAGAATTCTAAATACTCTACTGACTAAGGAATGATCACGGATGAGAAACAGAATTATGGATAATCTACTGACGACAGCTAAGGAACGATCACGGATGCGAAACAAAATAACAGATAATCTATTGAAGACGACTACGGAAACGGTCTCAAACAAGCTACAGAACTACACATACTCAATGGACGTCGGCTAAGGAACGGTCATGGATGAGAAACAGATTACAGAAATGATGCACTGTCCACGACGACTAAGGAATAATCACGGATATGTAACAGAATAACAGATTATAAGTATCTATCATGGGTGTGAGGTGTGGATAGAAAAATCCGTCGCGAGGGTCACTGATTGGTATCACGAGGCTTGCCTCGTGATGCCGAACAGTGATCTCAAGTGACGGATTTTTTCTATCCACACCTCACACCCATGATTGGTACTTTTTCTTGCACACCACGTTTTTTCTTTAACTTCAGAACTTGTTGAAATGCGTAATTCTAGTGCCTGAGAGGTTTCAATTCGATTTTGAAAGCAAGCGCCGCTTTCAATGACCGTCATTCGGTTCTTTACGTCAACGACTGGCGTGCGTAAATTGACGTCTTTTTTGCCGTCTTCTTGACGTCATCATCTAAAATGCCAACGTCACTTGACAGCGCTGGTACGTAAGCTCCTATACAACCAATGCATTGACAGCTCGAGATTTTTTTATCCGGTCCTGGGTAAGATAACGTGGGTAAGATAAGGTTTCTATCCGAGGTGAAAAGAATAGCAGTTTCTATCCGGTGTGCAAGAAAATATATTGACGACGACTAACGAATGGCACCGGATGTAGAGAACTGATGCACTACCGACGACGACTAAGGAAACAATTATGGACGACCTAAGCCATGTACATATCTCTGTTAACATATCTCTATTCTGACAACTCATTTGGAAATATGGGTTAACTGGTTTACATCTGTCCGTTTGTCCGTCCATTCATCCGTTACTGCGGATATTATTACGCGGGGTTATGGTCGGATCCTCTGACAATTCTCTTTGCCTGTCATTACCCTTTTACTTCAATGAAATAAACTATCACGCATGCATTTATTTTGTCGTTCATTTTGGTTAAAGCGAACTCGTTCTCCGTCTGCTTTACTGTAAAGTCTTGGCCCTTAAAACAAGCGGATGACAAAAATTACGTCCGCAAAATTTCAAAAAATGTTTCATCCAAGCTAAACCAGAATTCAAAGACTAGAGAAGGAACAGTGTAGATCCCGATGAGGTGGTTCATTACTGGCCGCCTCCACTGGATCTACTCTGCTTGCAATTGAACTGTACTCAAAAAAAAAATATTAAAGGGTCAAACTTTTACCCTGCGATTTCTGGAACATTTCAAATATTTGGTAAAATAAATCATTTCTACCTTCCATTTTATTCATTTTACCAGTTGTATACACATGAAGCTTGAACCTATAGCCTTTGTCTTGACCAAGGTCACGCTTTAAGTCAAACTACCCCTAAAATGAAAGTTGTTTGAATTCCCATAGAGAATTGATAGTGTGTCAGTTTGGTCGGGAATAACTTCTAAAATTGCTATGAGTTTTAAACTTATTATAGCTTGCTGACCTTAAAAATGATTAAACTTGATGACTATTGAGCAATTTTTCAAAAAATTCAAGAATTGGCGAAATCGAAAATTTTGGTGAATCTGTTGGACTTCAAAAAACTCTGATTTTGAGGGTAGTGTGAATTGAAGTCTGGACTTGGTCAAGATATAGGCTACATTGTATATTTTCAAACTTCATGTGTACAAAACTTGTAAAATGAATGAAATGGAAGGTGGAAATAATTTATTTTACCAAATGTTTGAAATGTTCCGGAAATCGCGGGAGTAAAAGTTTGACCCTTTAATATTTTTTTCGATTATATTTTATTCTTTTTTTTTTCGGTGCTTTTTGAGGTTAAACACAGCAGATCGGTCTCTTCGATAATCGACCAACAAACATTGCATATTGTTCCGAGTGTTCTGTTTTGATTCTCGTAATGACGTTCTCCAAGAGGCTCAACGGTACGTAACCATAGTTGCACACAAATGGCACCGAGCGTCAGCCCATACATTGCATAGGGGAGAGTCAGGTAACTTCGGACACCGGGTAAATTCGGACAGTGACATTTTTTCCTTCATATGTCAGTTGTCTGGAACTGAAACAAAATAGTTACTGGCCAAACAGTGAAAATCCTGATGAGACGGCTCATTATGAGCCGTCTCATCTGGATTTTCACTGTTTGCAATGGTATGTCTGAATTTACCCGCCTGTCCGAAGTTACCCGACTCTCCCCCAGCCAAGTTCTTTAAATACCGGCGTGCCGATGCTATACGGTGGTTACGGCATATTACGAAGTTTGTCGATGATTGGCGGTATTTACCGATGCGCCTATTTCATAAAAAGAACTTTTCAGTAGCACAGCGTTTATTTGTGGCGTTATTTTGTATTATTAACCTTTAAAAGTACAAAAAAAGAGAGAAAAAAAAAAAAATTTACATGTGAAAATTATTTTGACAAAAAAAAAAAAAAAAAAGAAAATGAGCCGCGACGCGAGAAAACCAACAAAGTGGTTGTGCGCCCAGCGCAGACTCAGATCAGCCTGGGCGTCCGCCCAGTCTGATCAGAGTCTTCGCTGTCCGCATGGAGGTAGCTTAGACTCTTAACTAGCCTTAGAGTGCTTAGCAACGAGTCTGTTCAAACTTGTCGGATACTCAGGCTGATCTGAGTATGCACTGGGCACACGATCACTTTGTTGGTTTTCTCGTGTCGCGGCTCAGATGATTTATCTACGCTATTCAAAGACCAGAGAACAAACAGTGTAGATTCAGATGAGGCGTCTCATCAGTGCCCACCTCATCCGATCTATACGCTGTTTGGAAAGTCAACTATATTCAGTTTCGGCGTTTTTGAGTGTTCAACACAGACATATCGGTAAATACCATAAAACAACCATAATCTTCGACTTACATCGTTGTTTATGAAAATAGTTGAAGTTGCAAACAGCTTAGATGCAGACGAGTCGGCTCATTATGGAAGTTTTGCAGATGCAAATTTTGTCGTCTGCTGTTTTGCCGCTAAAGACGAAAGGAACGGAAAGGTATTTGAGGGTGTTTCATTGATATAGCTGTCGTATCAAGGCCCCGAGGTTATAAAAAAAAATTATGCTCAACTCAGATGAGCATGAAATTTTCTCTGCTGGTAAATATGAAAATGTCAACTAATGTTCATATTTATAACTAGAGAAAATGTCATACTCAGCCAAACTGAGCAAGAAGACAACTGTACTTATCAGTAATTTGGTGTTATTAGCGGATAAAATTTCATGCTCAGCTGAGTTGAGCATGGAAAAAGTTTTATAACTTCGGGGCTTGGTAGCTAATTAGATTTCCAAAAAAGCGGCAATTTTATCAGACTTGCTTCCTTGGTCTGTGAGCCCCTTCTGCAAGAATGCTAAGTTCTGTAAGAATCTTCTCAGCCCTTTCAGAGGACAAGTCCTTTTTTTAATGGGTATGAGTAGACTTCCATGTTTTTCCACACTTTTGTAAAGTGTGACTTTCATTTGCTCTCATGAGTAAACAAGAGGGCCATGAGGCCCAGAATCGCTCATCTGAGTAAAAAGGTCAACGGTCAAACTAGGTCATCAATTGGAAAAAAACAGATAGTTTAATTACTAGTTTCAAAATATGACAGACATTGCTTAATGGTCAAAGAACGTCCTTGACCTCTATTGCTAAACAAAATTTAAGCTTGCTCGAATTTCTGTTTTTGAGAAGAAGATTTTATTGCTGAAACAGAGTTATCTGCCCTAGGTCCGAGCGTAAATGATTGATCATGACCAAAGATACATATTATTGCTCCCCGGCTATACTAGCTAGAAGCCTCCTTATGAAAGTTCACTTTGATCTGCCATTTGCTTTCAGATAAAACACCATTTGAGCCGCGACACGACAAAACCAACAATGTGGTTGTGCGCCCAGCGCAGACTCAGATCAGCCTGGGTATCCGCCCAGTCTGATCAGAGTCTTCACTGAGCGTTTAAATGGTAACCATGGGTCTAAGCTACCTCCATGCGGACAGCGAAGGCTTTGATCAGACTGGGCGGATGCCCAGGCTGATCTGAGTCTGCGCTGGGCGCACGACCACATTGTTGGTTTTGTCGTGTCGCGGCTCATTTGAAACTTATCAAATTTTCCCATTGTAAGTTTATGGGATTTTCTGTCCTGACTTTTACAAAGAGTACGTCCCTGCCTCGGGGACAAACGGAAAAAAGCCTATCTGATTTTAACAAATTTTAGTGGGCAGGCTTCCCTGTAAAATTTCAGCTCGTTCACATTTTTTTATTTACATTTCAACTCCTGTTATCTCAAACTACTGATATATCAAGGTAAATTTTCTGGCACCAGAAAATCTACAGTTAACTCTCGATATCTCGAACACTGATTCTCAAAGTATCTTATATCAAAGAATGCATTTCCTATTTTATTAACATTTCGAGTCCTGTTATCTCAAACTACTGATATCTGAGACGATGGATGACGACAGACGACGGACAACCTACCTATACTGAAAGCTCCCCGGAAGCCTTCGTCTCAAGGCAGCTTAAAACATTCGATTACCCGAATGAGCGAAAAAATGCGGAGACACGATTTTCCACATACGAAGTCTGTAAGAACGCTTAAGAGCAACTCACTCCGCAATGGAAAATTGGATCTAGCTTAATTTTGAATTTATCTAAGCTCTTGTGCCTGTCTTCGTTTCTACAAGTCTAATAAAGATCCAATCAAAATTGACCGAAAAAAGCTGGAGACACTACATTCTCCGACTCTGAAGGGCAAGTAACTCTGTTGTGATAAGTCCAATCTAACTGATATTCGAAGTCATCTGAGACTTCTTGTATGTCATTGTTTCCTGCAAGAATGAAAACCGTCTGATTAAAAATGAGCGAAAAAATGTGGATACACGATTTTCCCCATACAATGTCTATAGGATCGGGGCAACTTACTCCGCGATGAAAAATCTGATTGGGCTGAATTTCGAGCTTGTCCGAGTTTTTGTGCCTTTCCTTGTTCCCGGCAAGTCTGAGAAACATCCGATCGGAAATAACCGAAAAAAGTTGGAGACACTATGCCTCCCATTTTAAGTCAGTGGGTTCTATTGGTTGCCATGGTTGGTTGGTTGATTTGATGCTTAACGTCCACGGTAAACAACTAAGGTCATGTCGGGACGGTCAGTTAACCTAACCACACTATTCCTGGGCAGGCTTAGACCTCCTAAGCGGTTAACCAGTACTAAGTGCACATACTTTCGCCAGTAACTGACAACTGCCCTTCTTGAATCAGCGGAAGGAGAAACGAAAGTATGTGGCCAGACCGGGATTCGAACCCAGGACCTCTGACTTACGAGTCAGGTGCCCTACCGATTGCGCTACCCGGCCCGGCCTGGTTGCCATGGTAATGACAGTTTCGGCCAGACATGCCCCAAAACCTAAAGCAGCCTTCCTTCCTGCCCAATAATGCTACACATGAAATTTACTCGAGATTAGCCTAGTGGATTTACAGATATACTTGTTTGAAATGTTGACGGACGGACGACGGACGGACGATGGAGCTTGCCAATCCTATAATCTTCCCTGGAGCCGCTGGCTCGGGTGAGCTAAAAGTCAGTTCAAAGAGGAATCTACTCTTGAAGGAAAGACTTGCTCCTAAGGAGTTAATTTGCAATGAGAAAAGAGCCAAAACTGAATCTGGCACAATTGCCCCCCCCCCCCCCTTGAAATACCTTTTTACCTAGTTTTCAGTTTGGGCTCTCTTCTCATTGCGGGTGTCGTGCAACATGTGTCGGCCAGTAAACCCACCTCAAACAGCATGCCTGTACACGCAGTGCAAAATTAGGGTGATATATTGAGCCGCGACACGAGAAACCCAACAAAGTGATTGTGCGCCCAGCACAGACTCAGATGAGCCTGGGCACCCACCCTGTTTGACCAGACTCTTTGTTAAGTGCTCAAAGGGTAGCTAAGGGTCTAGGCTATCTCTCTGCAGACAGCGAAAACTCCGATCAGACTGGGCGGATGCCCAGGCTGATCTGAGTCTTCGCTGGATGCACATGCTACTTTGTTGGTTCTGTCGTGTCGCGGCTAATATATATTTTATCTATAGACTAAATGTCTCGCGTGAGGCTAATAACGGCGATACCAACATGTTTTATATCAGAACCCCCTTTTTATGCCCCGCCCTGTTACCCTGTCCGTGTGTGTTTGTGCGTTCGTGTCCGATCCATAACTTCGTCATGAATGGCGGGATTAGAAAAAAATATTTGGCACAATTGATCACCATGACAAGACGATGTGTCGCGTGCAAGAAGTAAGTTGCTAGCTTGAAGTTCAATGTCACATTGGGTAAGTAATCTTTGTGCATAGGCTATAGTGAATTATGTTCGTGTCCGGGCTTTAACTTTCCTGCATGGTGGGATTTGCAAAATATTTTGCACAACTAATTACCGTGACAAGACAATAATTATGTCGCGTGCAAGAACCATGTTGCTAGCACAAAGGTCAATGTCACATTGGGCAAGTAAAATTCGTGCATTGGCTATAGTGAATAATGCTCGTGTCCGGGCAGTAACTTTGTCCTGCATGGGGGGAGTTCAAAATTATTTGGTATGAATAGCTATCATGACAAGATGATGTGTCACGTGTAAGAACCGTGTTGCTATCTCAAAGGTCAAGGTCCGGTATGCACTTAGACTTAGTGCACTGGCTACATTCATTTCATGGCTGGGCTGTAACTTTGTCGTGCATGGTGGGATTTCAAAATTATTTGGCAGAACTGCTCATCATGAAAAGACGATGTGTTGCGTGCAAGAACCATGCCCCTTGCTTGAAGGCCAAGGTCACACTGCGCACATAAATTTTGTATATAGGTTATAGTGAAAATATTGTCGTGCCCACCCATAACTTTGTCCTGCATGGTGGGATTTCAAAATGATTCGCATGAATAAGCATCATGACAAGACGATGTGTCAGGTGCAAGAACCGTGTTGCTAGCTCAAAGGTCAAGATCACAGGGTGACTTTAACTTCAAGAATAGGCAACAAAGAAAACATGTTCATATTCGGCCCATAACTTTGTCCTGCATTTTTGGATTTCATTATTAGGGAAGACAATTTTTTGCAACAAGGACCACGTTACTAGCTTAAAGGTCAAGGTCACAGTGCGCGCTTAAGCTATGTGAATAGGCTATAATGAAAACATGTTCTTTTCATATTCTTATCCCAGGTTTGACTGCAAAATAAATGTTAGTCACTTTGATCTATTGTGTTTCTTGGTCTTTGATTTTCCCTTTTATAATGTCCAAGTCTGCTTCTATGAAGCTAGTTATCTGAAAAGTGTCAGTACCTTAATCAAGGTGGCATCTGACTCAATGCACTAGGCGGGGGCATCCGTGTCCTATGGACACACTTCTAGTTATTTTCACGTATTGATAGATTTTAAGAAATAACTATCTTTCATTAGCAACTGCTCTACTCCATCAGCAACAGGACATACCCAATTACTGGCTGATATTGCCATTCTATTGGAAGAAAACAGATACGCTAGAAACCTGTGTCCGAGGTTACAAAACTTGAGTATAATCTCAAACTCAAAATAAAGCACACTGATTGGCTGCTTCCGAGCATGTGCCCGGAAGCAGCCAATCAGTGTGCTTTATTTTGAGTTTGAGAATGTACTCAAGTTTTATAATCTCAGGGCCAGGACAACATTATAACTTTCCGAGCCACCTGTGACCCAGAATGTCACTTAAAAGTCACCTAATAGCGTATAACTTGCCAATGAAACGACAACTTAGCATGTGACATAGTCCCACAAAATCTTATGTGTTGATATCCCACAATAAGTCCGTGATTTTACCTTACCTTACCTGTGTGGATTTCAATTCTCCTATCGACGTTCTACCCGCACCTCAGCGGAACGGATCCACAGACGCAGTAATGGGGCGCCGATCGGCCGTCCATTACCTTATCTTACAGTTAATGAAGAGATATATACCTGTTCAAAGTAGGCGTGGCTTGAGAAAGGTGAATTGACAGCAGATCATAGGCTTTTTTACGTCACAATTTTACTGAATAACTGCACAGCGACATTGTAAGCAACTTGACGCTCGCGACGTAAAAGGTTAAGCTGCATTTTGTTTTTACCTTCTGTAAGAAAAAAATCTGCTATTTTCAAAGTGCAGACTATGTTTACACCTGCTTCAGGCCTGGGCTGCTAAAAATACTTCAGATCACTAAATATATAAATACATAAGAAGTTAGAATTTTGCAGCATAATCGACTTTTAATGTCTCGAACCACTGCAGTAGCAGTGGGCGAGTTGTTGCCAGTGAAACACTTGTAAGCCCCCCCCCCCCCCCCCCCCCCGCCCCAGTAATCTTTTGCTGACTGTTCCAAGGCGGTACTTCTGTTGTGGTTCCTTGATGTTACATTGTGCTACGTCCGCTTGTCTATGTTCTTTGGCGGTTTGGTCACCTGTTCTGCTACCCAATCTGCCTTTTGTTTTGTTTTGTAAGTTAAAGAAAGTAGATAAAAATAAATGTTGATGCTGTTTTTGATTAGGGTAGCTGAATGATCACCTGTTTGGGAAAGAGCTGCGCATTCGGTTTACCTTGCATGTCGTTCGTGAACTTGAGTCATTTTTCCGTGTGTGTGTGTGCTTCTTTCCCTATTGGTTTTGAGAGCGGGATGTGGGATTTGATTGTATTAATTCCTGATCATTGCCTATCTTTTTACTTTGATAAGTTCACTAAAACTTGGAGAAATATACCCCTCAGGAACCAGTACACACAGGATAGACAAATCTCACCCTGGCTGAAAAAAGGACCCCTCGGTTAAGATTTCCCTATCATACATGGACACACATGACTGGTTCTTATGAGTCATTCTACAAAAGATGAGGAATTCCTGTTCCTCACCTAAATACTTGTATACCTTTTTTCCATTTCAAGTATCTTGCGTTTGGTAGTATGTTTTAATTAAAGTGACCGAATATCTAATATTTACGATAGTGACTGGGCTAGTTAATGCAGTTGTTCATATTTCTTTCTAAATAAATTAAGAGTTACCCCCCTTATATTTGCTTGTCCCACTGCAAAATAATGAAAACTGAACTTCAGTTTGACAAAAAGTTCTAATATAAACAAAACAAATAGAGACATGATGAAAGTCTGTGACAGAAACCTACCAATGACAGAAGCGTCGTATACCCACTGGTTTTGATTTGAAGCCGTGTCAAGTTTGTTTTGATGTGTCCCGCAGTTCGTGTCATACTCTGTTACCGCAGTTGCAGTTGTAGTTTAGACAGAGTTACAGAGAAGGTTTCTTGTTGTGGTAACAGGAATGACATTTTAAACCAGGGCAGCAATCAAAATAAGCCCACATGTACACTGTAAAAACATCTGTAGATTTTACGGTAGAATAACTGGCAACCAGCTGCCAGTTATTCTACCGTTATTTTTACGGGCTCCCGTAAAAATTTGCTGGCATTATCACGCAGAGTAGAATAAAATAGAACAGGTTTTTTATTGGTCATGCAACCTTCAACACCATAAAGGTACTTTCGAGTGCGACCAGTTAGCTTTCTCCTATCAGATCGTGATTTCCAAAAATGTTCTTCGGGCAGACGCCAGTAAAAATAACGGGAAAAGGACTGGCAGCTGGTTGCCAGTTATTCTACCGTAAAATCAACGGAGATTTTTTACAGTGTAAACACATTTTTTACCGTGTAAGGGAATTTCAAGGTAAATTTTCTGAGACCAGAAAATTAACTTTGAGATATCAGAAGTTTGAGATGAACTTCGACTCTGAGATATCTAGAGTTGATATATGTTTATGGATACATAGCTATGTTTTCTGCCATTTGTACAAAGGGGACCAACTTTAATGACTTCCTGTTGGCCTCCATAGAGGCTAAAGCCCTTCCACTATGGAGGTTTACTCATAATCTAGGTTCGGAATTCACAGTAGCAAGTAACTAATTTGCCACCTCAACATCTCATTTGCCACCTGAAGCAAAAATGGGTAGCAAAAAGTTGCTGCCTGGGAATTTTTAGTAAAAAGTTAATTTCTTGGAAGTACTAGCCGATTTTCATTAAAATGCTGCTTCTGTGTGTAAGACTAAACACAATTCCATACGGTCAAAGGCATTATCAATGCCTTTGACCTTATGGAATTTTGTTTGGTCATTAATCTGACAACTGTTGAGTGGCAACAGTACTGTTTTTGGCCTCCAGATTTTTGCTACCAGGTATGCGAATTTTTCTAGTAGCTTGTGTACCAGGTAGCAAGTACTTGTTATCTCCAAAAGAGTTAATTTCAAACACTGATAATGAAAGTACTCCGATATACAATGTAGGTGTTTCTGATATTTGAAACGTATATAAAATGATGCGAAAACGTCAAGGAACGTCATTAGGAGAATTGAACAGAACAGAACAGAAAAGCTTGTCGCCACACAGAGAAAATTCAAACTACTAAATGGTTATTGAGTTTTATTTACCGTTGCTCTGAATGAACTTCATCATCAGAATTTGAATTAGGTATGAACTCAACATAAAGACGTTTTTATTGCTTAGGAAGCCTTTCAACGTTTTGTCATAGTTTGGAGCTAGACCCGGCTGGCATATGACGTCGAAATGACGACGTACTGACGTCGCATCGACGTCTGTACGTCGTCATGTCGACGTCATGTGCCCGCTGGGAGAATGTTTAGAACATTTTACAATTGTGACATTTTTCATGCCATACGTACGAAAAAAACATGGGAAAATGTCCTTTGATAAATGCCTGTGGAACTGCTAAAGTGTAGATGCTGGGTGAAAACTGGTGGCCTCGCATTTTTGTCACAATCTGATTGAGTCCTCGCATTCTTTGACATTTTTCGTGCTGTACGTACCCATAATGAAACAATGTTACATTTTTTTTATTTATTTGTAAAACTCTAATGGATGGATGGATGACTTGCAATTTTACGTCCATTTTAACAGTATATCAGTCATATCATGACAATGAGAAGGCGATAATGAAAGGTTGTGTGCAATGAAACCTCATTACGGTTGGAAAAAAAACTGCCTCCACCCGGATTCGATCTCGGGACCACTAGATCAGCAGGCCAGCAATTAACCCACTGACCTCATTGGACTCTTATATGAATTTTATCCGAAAGCTAACATGGATTATCCTATTTCTTCGGTTATGAGTTTTGTTTCCTTCCATAACAATTCCGAAAATCTAGATCCGTCTTATAAGACGGATCTAGATTTTTTGGATTTGTTTTGGAAAGGCGAACCCATCTTATAGCAGAATTTCAAAAGACTGAGCTGAAGACGCTCCGTTTTATAGTCGAATGAATAAGCCCAGCGGGCACATGACGTTAAAATGACGTCATACTGACGTCGATGCGACGTCATTACGTCGCATCGACGTCAGTACGACGTCATTTCAACGTCATGCGCCCGCTGGGAGGTACTTACCATTGCTGCGGACCGACCCGATCTTCACTAATCGCAAAATGCGTTTAAGTACTTCTTTTTATTGGCAGGTTAATTTGTAATGATTTTAAGTTATCAGTCAAGAACCCTGCTATAAATTGATAACATCGTGAGTCAACTCTCTGTTCAAACAAATATTCGAGCCGCAACACGAGAGAACCAAGAAATTGGTTGTGCGCCCAGCCAAGACTCAAATCAGCCTGGCCTGGGCATCCGCTCAGGCTGATAAGACTCATCGCTACGCACCTTAAGGGTAGCTAAGGGTCTAAGCTACCGTCATGCGGACAGCGAAGATGCATAGTCTGATTTGAGTCTGCACTGGGCGCATATGCCACTTGGTTGGTTTTGTCGTGTCGCCGCTCATTCAAACTTTTATATTCTATACATAATATTTCAATAATTCAACATTTGAGGCCACAGTTTACACACCAAAACCTTATCCTGATTCAAACTTTCCTGGTAATACATGTCTTATTGTATCAATTCTTAAGCATGTCAGACAGGACGCAGGGTACCATTTTTCGAAACAAGCATTTTAAGCGTACACGCGTGCATTGAAACAAGAGGGCCATGAGGCCCTGAATCGCTCACCTGAACAATTGGCAAGGTGGCTTTTTCTTATCATGTCTGAAATTGTCAAAATATGAGTCTTGGGTCATGCCCTCATTTTTAGGCCAAACTCTTTAAAACTTTCCATGAAATCTTATGTTCTAGCATTTTCCCATATTTGATCATGCCGCAAAAAAGGTCAAGGTAACACCAAGGTCACCATTTGAACAGTCTTGGTGATACTCTAGTACTCCATGCTACTTACCAAGTTTCAAGGCCATAGGTGTATTGGTTCATTAAAGATTTATACCATAAGTGGTAATGGCGACCATGTTGTTCATGTGACCTGGACCGTTTGAACAAATTTTTATTCAATCAACCCCTGGAGGCTCTATATGAAATGTATTTACAACTGGCCCTTTGGCTTTTGAGGAAATGGTTGAAAATGTCAAAATATGAGGGATCTGGATCAAAGGTAAAGAAATGACCTTGACCTCATAATTCTTCATGACCTCATTAAGACAACTGTATATACCAATTTTTAGGCCAAAATCTTCAAAACTTTCCATGAAATCTTATGTTCTAGCATTTTCCCATATTTGACCTTGCTGCAAAAAAGGTCAAGGTCAACACACGGTCATAATTTGAACAATCTTGAAAGTACTCAAGTACACAATGCTACATACCAAGTCTCAAGGCCATCGGTCAGTTGGTTCTGGAGAAGAAGATTTTTAAAGGTTTTTACCATATATGGGCGTGGCGGCCATGTTGGTCATGTGACCAGGACCATCAGAAAAATTATTCATTCCGTCAACCCCTGGAGGCTCTATATGAAATTTGGTTTCAATTGACCCAGTGGATTTTTAAGGAGATTGTTTGAAATTGTCAAAATATGAGAGTTCTGGGTCAAAGGTCAAAGAATGACCTTGACCTCTTGTACTCACAAATCTTCATGTACTCATTAAGATGACTGTATATACCAATTCTTAGGCCAAAATCTTCAAAACTTACCATGAAATCTCATGTTCTATCATTTTCTCATATCTGACCTTGCCGTAAAAAAGGGTCAAGGTCAACCAAGGGTCATAATTTGAACAATCTTGATAGTACTTGAGTACCAAATGCTACATACCAAGTCTCAAGGTCATCAGTCAACTGGTTCTGGAGAAGAAGATTTTTAAAGGTTTTTACCATATATGGGCGTGGTGGCCATGCTGGTCATGTGACCTGGACCGTATGAATAAATTTTCGTTCCCTCAACCCCTGAAGGCTCTATATGAAATTTGGTTTCAATTGGCCCAGTGGCTTTTGAGGAGTTTGTTAGAACTTGTCAAAATATGAGTTCAGGTCAAAGGTCAAAGAATGACCTTGACCTCTTGTACTCATAAATCTTCATGTAGTCATTAAGATGACTGTAGATACCAATTTTCAGCCCAAAATCTTCAACAGTTTCCAAGATATCTTATGTTGTAGCATTTTGCCATATAAAAGCATAAGGAGGCAAATTTGACCTTACCGTAAAAAAGGTCAAGGTCAACCCAAAGTCATAATTTGAACAATCTTGGTAGTACTCCCGTACCCGATGCTACATACTAAGTTTCAAGGCCATCGGCCTATTGGTTCTGGAGAAGAAGATTTTTTCAGGTTTTTACCATATATGGGCATGGCGGCCATGTTGGTCATGTGACCAGGACCGTTTGAACAACTTTTCGTTCCTAAGGTCCCAGGAGACTCTATATGAAATTTGGTTACAATTGGCCCAGCGGTTTCAGAGGAGAAGTCGTTTGAAATTGTTGACGGACGGACGACGGACGGACGGACGGACGACGGAGCCTTACCATCCTATAAGCTCCCCCGGAGCCGCTGGCTCAGGTGAGCTAAAAAGTGCGGTAGGGCGTCATATCTGATGGAACCAAGATCGAAGCATAACACTTCCCAGCAGGCACATGACGCTGAAATGATGTCGTACTGACGTCGATGCGTCGAAATGACGTCGCATTGGCGCCAAGACGACTACATTTCGACGTCATGTGCTTCGACGTCAGTAACACGCGATTTCGACGCGAAGTGCCCGCTGGATTAATTCGAGGAATATTTTTACTGATTCCGAGAGTCTTTTTTTTCCCATATACCGTATTTATCCGGTTATAAGACGGAGGCTTTTCCTTCCAAAACAAACACAAAACTCAAGATCAGTCTTATACGTTGGATCAAAAAAAAAATTCGATTCAAAAACACTTATAAAACGGATCTAGATTTTTGGGATTGTCTTGAAAGAGAAAAACGCTCTAAAAGCCGAATTACACACGACTGATTTACATATGAGCCGCGACACGAGAAAACCAACAATGTGGTCGTGCGTCCAGTGCAGACTCAGATCAGCCTGGGCATCCGCCCAGTCTGATCAGAGTCTTCGCTGTTCGCTTGAAGGTAGCTTAGTCCCTTGGCTACCTTTTAAGCGCTTAGTGAAGAGTCTGGCCGGACTGGGCAGATGCCCAGACTGATCTGAGTCTGCGCAGGGCGCACAACCACAATGTTGGTTTTGTCGTGTCGCGGCTCATATATGGGATATTTTTGGAGAGAGAAAAAAACCATCTTATAGCCGAAAAATATGATATGACAGATAAGAAACGAATTTATGAATTAGAATCGAAAATTCTCGATCTGGTTTTCTGTGTCTGTCTTGTTTCCGTTAGTAAAAATGAACAATTATTATGTTTGAATAATCTTCAAATATTCAACTTATCTAGGGCTCTGAGCCGCAAGAAGAAAACTGGCAAATATTGTGGATAATCTCTGCCATGCAGTTAGACTGCAACTCGTTCATGAAATGCAAAAAAAGTCGTTTTAGAGACGCCCTCTTTTTCTCGACACGACCGTCGTAGGGATAGGTCATGAACGAGCACGCAATATTGCAATCGACAACCCTTGTAACTTCAACCAACGTCAGAGAACGATATTGTGTTGTTTGTCAAGTCTTGTTTTGTATGTTTGTAAATATGCATCTGCACTCCTAGCTGATTTCACCAATCAAGACAGCCCCGGATCCAGGGGATGGGCTTTGGGGCTTCAGCCCCGCCACCGAGGCCCGTTTAGATTAAAATATATGTTGTGATATCTCATTAGAATCGCCTCGGCGAGGCGATTCAAATGAAATATCACAACACATATTTCAAGTTAAAAAAAGAAATCATCAGAAAATCCTTATCAACTTGATCCCTAATTATGTCATATTTTCAAACACGCCCGCTGATACATACACACACACATACATTTTGACACCTCTCAGCCCCACCAGTTATCCAGAGCCCCACCAGTACGTGGTGGTCTGGATCCGGGCCTGCAAGTTGTGACTAATTGCTGTTCCTGCTTATTGCCACAAAACAAAGATGGCAGCTTCCACTTCAGGGTGGAATATTATTAGTATTTGAAAATCTTTCAGGTGTACAATAGTGCATATTTGGCTCCGCCCTGCTGCGTCTTCGGCACCGCTATAAGCGTCTTTTTAGTTCAATATATGTTAAAACAATTAAACATACAGTGCTCGTCATGTTTCTGACATAGTGTTATAATAGCCTTCGTCTGCGATGGCACTGAAAATAATGGTATCTGTCTCCGATCCATTGTCATGATCGTCTCTTTGTGTCTTTGTTGATACCGGAAGTTCATATTTGAGGCGATGCCACCATAGCCTCGATCTCGCAGTGATATAATCACCCCTGCGCATGCGTGTCACGATTTCCGGTTCCAACGTCAAAATATCAATGTCACCATGAATCAGCAATATCACTTTGTGAGAACCTAATTTGCTATAGTCTGTAGCTATATGAAACAGTTTAACAAGAAATGGATTTGTAGCAAAATTGTTGTTTATCACAAACACTGAGCATTTACAATCTTCAATAGCTTTTTTTGTCACATCAATATCTTGAATAAGGTCTCCAGTTGTTTGGCAATTGTAATGCGCCTTTCGAAGTTTCGGCCATAAAGTTACCTGAACATACTCAGCAGAGTGCTGGTCTGTTGGATCATAGCTAACAAAAACGTCGAATGGTTTTCCTGATATGTAGCGGCGTCTTGGGGGCACATGTAGCCCTGTGGAAGAGTAAAGAACTGACACACATTCCCGTCTGAAATATAACAAAGCTGAACAAACCAGTACAACAGCAATGACGGAGAAAATCACAATAATGATCGTTTTCCCAATGTAGTTAGACTCAGGTTTATCATATGTTACGCACGAAAATGCAGACTTTGACACATATATCATTTCCTGTCCATTGCAAATTAGCTGCCTCCGATCTCTAATTTTGAATTTAACGTCGTCTACAAAATCCTTAAAACGTTTGTTATGGCAGTTGCATCTCCAGGGATTATCTGCTAAGAAGAAGTATTTCATTGAAGGCAAAGAAGCCAGTTCCGTCGTACTTTCAGCATCCAGAAATTTGAAGTTGTTCCCACTTATGTTGAGTTCTTGAAGACCATCAAGTCCCACAAACGTGCCTGTATCAAATTCACTAAGACCATTATTCTGCAGATAAAGCTGCTTTAAAGTTGTTTTATTAGCAAACAGACCTGACGGTACTGACGTTAACTTATTGCCAGCTAGACTGAGGATTTCAATATACTCAAATCCTTCAAATATCCGCGGATCAACTGATAAAATTGAGCTTCTGTTTAGATATATTTCACGCGCGCTCATATTTGTGAACTTGGTAAATGTCTTGAGACTCTCATTGGAGAAATTATTACCATCCAGAAATATTGTTCTAGCTGTTCGTGGTATACTATCTGGAGCAACTGTAAGGTTGGTGCGGCACATTGTTATCAAGATATCGCCATCCTTTTCACGTTTGAAGCACATGCATTTTGAATTACATCCATTAACTTCCTTGCAAAGGTATTGCTCTCTCCTAACTGTCTGAGGTGAGTGAATCCCATCCATTGTATAAGCTGTGCATTTAGGTACAATATATTTGGTACTTGGTATCTTTACGCCCTCGATCTCTATATACGGTTCCTTCAACCATACAATATGACAGGAACAAATAACCGGATTTCCAGTAAAATCATATGAAGTAGCCGCCACTGCATCAAACGGTTCAAAAGTTTCTATGTTGTTATAACTTAGATCCACACTTGTAAGGTTTATAAGATTTTTGAAGACGTTTGAATTCACGGTTGTAATGTTACAGTTTGACAAATCTATATTCCTTATATGAGATTCAGTGAAACTGACAGCAAGCTGCTTAATACCAGCGATAGGATTATTTGAGATATTTAAGATCTCTAAGCTATTTAAACTGTTCACTGAGAAGACGCTTTCAATCAGTTCAATATTATTCTCAGCCAGGTCTAGCGACTTCAAATTTGACGTGCCTCTAAACGAATCAGAAGAAATATTAATTGTCAGTTTGTTTCTAGCAAGATTTAAAGATATTAAATTTGGCATTGAAATGAACGTAGTTCCACTTAAATCTGTAAGCTCATTATTAGACAGATCTAGTCTTTCCAGATTGGGCAATGTCATATCTTTAATATCAAAAGTTTTCAAGCGATTGCTAGAAACATCCAGGATTTTCATATTGCTGTAGTCGATGTTTTCCGGCACTGCTGTTAATTGATTGCCATCCAAATACAGAAACCTTAAAGTTGATGGCCAAAATCTAAGACTTAGAGTAAGTAGATGATTGTTGGCAAGTGAAATGTACTCCAATGATACCAGAGGCTGCAAGACTGTGGCGGGTAAACTAGCAAACTCGTTATTGTCTAGACTCAAATGTCTTACTTTGGCTAGTCCAACAAAAGAATCATTATGAAGTCTTGAAAGTTTATTATTATTCAACAGTAAATGTGTTAGATTAGTTAGTTTAATAAAGCTGTTTTCTGGAACATGTTCTATCTTATTAGCCTGCATATCCAAAATCTCCAAACTCGGTAAAGACGCAAAGAGTTGCGGAAAATTATCTGAATTGTTCAGGTCATTGTAAGCAACATGTAACTCCAGTAAGGAATCAAGCCCAGTCATTTTCTTCTCATCCAGACTCTTCAGATGGTTATGTGAGAGTTCCAGCACTTCAAGATTGGTAAGACCCTTCATATCAATGTCAAACGATTCCAACTCATTGAATGAAACATTCAGATATTTTAAGGCTGTGAGATTTGATAAGCTCCCCGTCGAAGAACTTATATCATTTATCGAAATATCCAATGTTGTCAACAATGTACAGTCTCTAATTTCTTCCAGACTAAAAACATCAAACTCGTTTGTACGCAGATATAATGTTCTAAGTTTGGGCAAGACTTTACAGAAGTCTGGGAAAAGATTCTTCAGTGTGTTGTCAGATACATTTAAATCCATCAATGAAACAGCACCTTCAAACGATTTTCTCAGTAGTCCTCCTAGCATATTGCTTCCCAGATTCAGCGACTGAAGTTTTGATAAAGGTGCTAATGAATCCTTCGGAACATCTTTAATTTTACTGTTACTTGCATCGACTGCTTTTACTTTGATTGTAGTACTTTCGCATTTAAAGCTGTGGGAGGGGAAAACATTCAAATCTAGGTCACGGAGGTCGAGGTATTCCAGATCGGGCGTGTCACAGAATATTCCATATGGTATTTCAGAGAATGTGTTATGTCGTAGAGATAAGTACCTTAGTTGTTCCAGCCCGTAAAAAGATCTTGGGCCAATAACATGGATCGTATTATAAGAAAGGTCCAAGACTTTAATATTTCTAGTAGAGTTGAATAGATGCATATACAGTGATTCAATATTGCAGAGGAAATATGGATCTGAAGTAATCGTTTTACATAAACAATAGTGAGAATGCCCACGAACTGAGTCTTGCTGTAGACAATTCACAGATACGTATTGTAGGTCAGATCCATGATTAGTCCAAGTCGAAGCGATGGCAGAATAAGAATGGTCACGCATGCATGCTATGTGGACGGTGTTGTCTTCCGTATATAAACAGTCAGATGCATTGTTACTGGTAAAATTATAACTGTGAATACTGCCATCCACTGTGGTAAAGGTGAAAAGCTTGTAGCCTTCAGATTCAGAGGAAACCAGCGGGTCTAGCAATACTAGTAGGAACACAAGACCGCAGAAAACTCCCATCTTCTCTTTTTAATGGTCACAGTACTCTGCAAGAGAAAGTATCAGAATGTAAGCCATGAGCATAGCCTTGGGTGATTTTATCATATGAGCCGCGACACGAGAAAACCGACAATGTGGTTGTGCGCCCAGCGCAGACTCAGATCAGCCTGGTTTTGTCGTGTCGCGGCTCACGTTGTATACAAGGCCACAGAAAACTCCCATCTTCTCTTTTCAATTGCCTCAGTACTCTGCAAGGGAAAACATCAGAACGTATGCCATGAGCATAGCTTTGGGTGATTTTATCATATACATTGTGTATACAATTTAGGAAATCCACATTCAAACATTAAATTTCAAATAGTTCACTACAGAATACATGAAGAAAATGTTTAGGTATATTCAGATGCTTTGATTTTTTAGAAGTTCACAGGTTCATACTTTGATTTTTGCTCATTTTAATTATGTTACAAACTTACATTTACTATTTATCTGAACGTTTCATTTCACCGTTATAAACATGGCACTTATTTAAATCATTCAAGCCAGCACCATGACATGTACATAACCCAAAGGTATGGTTCACTCAGATCCAAATCAACGTATTTTTGCAAACCTGAAAATAGGCTCCATATAAACTGTATGATCCGTCCAAGAAACAACAGTTGCTAGTGTAACGATTCTGAACATTGAAGTAAATTATTTGAGAGTAAATTGTACTTTCTATTGCACTAGTAATGGTATGAATGGCACAACCAGCTATTGGTTATGTCATACTGGCGTCATCGTGGAGTCATAAGGACGAACCGATAATGTCACTATTTCATCACATCTTGATAACGTCAAAGTAATGTTATTCAATGCGTATATGATGCACAGCATACCCTTGTATCTATTGGTGATATACAATCACCAATAGCTACAAGGGTAAGTTGTGATTTTATATCACCAATAGCTACAAGGGTATGCTAATGCATACTGCTATGCATACCAGCAAAGGTGCATACAATTCTGTTGTTAGAGCAGTGAAAATCGCAAAGAAGAATTCTCGAACAAATAATATACTCTCAAATCACTGAGTTAACATTTCTGTTGTCAGAAAGGAAAAGGAAATTCAGAATATACAAATTAATATGTGACAAGTAAAATCTAAACAGTTATTTCATAGGAATAGAGCGCTTTGCGAAATTTCCTTACTTATGAGAAGGAATGACGACCCTGACTTGTCTCGCAAATGAGTTAGACATTGCTTAATTGCTGTGTAGAAGGCACAAGATCAGTGAAAGATTGCGAAGTCTTACGTTTTATCCCCATGTGACATAAAACTGTCCAAATTTTCTAATTACACACTAAACGACTGTCAAAACTGCTTAAGGTAAAATTGCTACACAACACAAGTTATTGTTCACTTGCTGTACGTTGGTAGATGGTACAGTTGATCATACTCTATTATAAGTTGACAAGCTACCTGTCTAGACAAACGACACCTCGCCAATACACACTCTTTGAAACATACATTACCCTGAGGGCACAAAGGATGTCCACGTTATGTACTAAACATTTTTGCCAGTCGTGTATGAAGTTTCTTTTACAATGTGACATGCATAACTTGAATTATAGTCTGCTATTGGTATTACGGAACAGAGACAGTTCACGCAAAAAAATCGCAATGTTGATGAATAAGATTGACAAGGGAAGCAAGAAATACGTTTTATTCCGTAGATTACATGCAAATTTAGCAACCAAATTTATTATAATGATCAGTAATTACAAATTTAAGAAACCAGGAGGGTGGGTAAGTGTGTGCAACTATGGTTACGTACCGTTGAGCCACTTGGGTAACGTCGATACGAGAATTGAACAGAACAGAACAGTAAGTAAGGGGTAGGAGCCTACTCCGGTGTGGCTAATATATGTTCCGTTCCGTTCCGCAAAATACCAAAAGCCAAATTTGTCGAAAGGAGGGGTGTCTATAAGGCTGTTTTCATGGCCACTACCGATTTTCTTTAAACTTTGTAAACTCAGACTACTATGTGTTGGCTGTAATGTCATGCGATATTAAATCATTTGGTGAAGGTTTCTTTGGTGTGTACGAGATGAAAGTGGGTGGGGTAATTCTGACCCGAAGAGGGTTCTGTTAAGAAAATGCTAATATTTTTATTGCTACTTAGAACTGGAAGTCTACCGTCTCATGACCCCTTATGCAATGCCAGATATAACATATGATTATAATACTTTTGTGAAATTTTCACATGCAGTGCGTTTATACTCACTTGTATGACATACCTAAATTTTAGCCTTTTTTATTCTCCAACTTTACGCAAAACCACAACAGCTTTTTACACTCAAAGCTATTCCAATGATATTTTGTAGTTATACAGTATATTAGATTGTTGTTCCAAAATTATGCCGATAATTTTCTACAATGAATATTTTCTGAGTTATCTGCCCTTAAAACCGCTTCTTTTATATTTGTTTTTCAAAATTATTACTCAGATTTTATATCCCCCGCCACAGCTTAGTGGCGGGATATTTATACCCTCGTTATGCGAAGTATGTCAGGGGGTATATAGTTTTTGCCATTCCGTCTGTTTGTCCGTCCGTCCGTCCGTCCGTTCGTCAACTTTACGTCAAAGTTTTGCGTTAAACCTTTTGTGGATTCTCATTTCTTTAACCTTATATCAGATTCTCTTCATATTTACTTTGTTATATCTCTATAGCTTTACCTTTGATCTGAAATATCAAGGCACCTGGGTCAGGCCCCTGGGAGGAGGTCACGGGTCAATAATTATGACTTAGGCATTTTCATTATGTCAAAGTTTTGTGTTAAACCTTTTGTAATTGTTCATATTTCTGTAACCACAGGTCAGATTCTTTTCATATTTGGTTCTTGATATCTCATGAACATTACCTTTGATGTGAAGAGTCTTTGCCCCTGGGTCAGGCCCCTGGGTGGGACCAAGGGTCAATAATTAGGACTTTTGCCTTTTGATTATGTCAAAGTTTTGGGTTAAACCTTTTTTAATTGCATATATCTCTGTAAATGCATTGCAAATATCTTCCATATTGTATTCATGATATCGCTATAGCACTGTTTTTGATAGGGACTTCAGGGTCAGGCTCATGGGTGGGGCCAGGGGTCAATAACTAGGACTCAGTCATTTTTTTTATTTTTTGCTTGTTCTGAAATATTTAAATGAGGTCTAGTGATGCATGACTAATTCTATTATATACTAGTTTACCATTTACATGTACACGGATGCTGCTGCTGACTCAAGGTCAAGGTCACAGACTTAGAATTTGTTCCATTAACATTTGCATTTAACTTTCGGTTAAAATGTTGCTTTCATTTGACGGCGGCACTGGTCGGGTATACCTGAGCCCCTGCTTACATGCTCTAGTTTGTTTTCTGCTGTATGTATTTCTGTTCATCTGTTGTACGTACATTTGTCTGCCTGTCTGTTTGTCCGTATGTCAGTCTGTCTATCCGTGAGTCTTCCGTCGTAATATTTAAAATAAAATAAAGCTAATGCCCTCTGTCAAATGTCTTTGCTTATTTTCTCAGAATTGTATCATGTTCTTTCCAGCGTCGTCTCTTCTGATTGCACATACTCTAAGTAACGTATTTTGCAGCTTGTAAAGACCCAAGACAAGTGCACATGCCATGTTTGAAGAAAACCCATCAAAAATACTCAAGGTATCGAAAGGAAACGAAGTCTCACGAATAGACAGACTGACATACGGACACTCTGACAGGCAGACAAATGTAGGTACAACAGATGAACAGAAATACAAACAGCAGAAAACAAACTAGAGCAAGTGAGCAGGTGCTCACGTATACCCCCAACCAGTGCCACCGCCTAATGAAAGCAAACTTTTAACACAAAAAATAAATTGAAATGTAAATGGAACAAATTCAAAGTCTGTGACTTGACCTCAGGGCAGCAGCAGCATCCATGTAAAGTAGACTAGTATAAAATAAAATTAGTCATACATCACTAGACTCCATTAAAATATACCAGAACAAGCAAAAAAATACAAATGGCTGAGTGCTAGTTATTGACCTCTGGCCCCACCCATGAGGCTGACCCTAAAGTCCCTATCAAAAACAATGCTATAGAGATACAGTGAATACAATATGGAAGATATTTGCAATGCATTTACAGAGATATATGCAATCAAAATGGTTTAACCCAAAACTTAACATAATGAAAAGTTGTAAGTCGTAATTATTGACACTTGGCCCCACCCAGGGGCCTGAACCAGGGGCAAAGACTCTTCACATCAAAGGTAATGCTCAAGAGATATCATGAAGCAAATATGAAGAGAATCTGACCTGTGGTTACAGAAATATGAACAATTAGAAAAGGGATAACACAAAACTTTGACATAATGAAAATGCCTGAGTCATGATAATTAACCCCTGACCTCCTCCCAGGGGCCTGACCCAGGTGCCTTGATATTTCAGATCAAAGGTAAAGCAACAGAAATATAACAAAGTAAATCTGAAGAGAATCTGATATCAGGTTAAAGAAATATGAGCATTCACAAAAGGTGTAACGCAAAACTTTGACGAAAAGGTGACGAACGGACGGACGGACGAACAGACGGAATGACAAAAACTATATACCCCCTGACATACTTCGCATGACGAGGGTATAAATATCCCGCCACTAACATGTGGCGGGGGATATAAAATCTGAGTAATAATTTTGAAAAAAAAAAAAAGAAGCTGTTTTAAGGGCAGATAACTCAGAAAATATTCAGTGTAGAAAATTATCGGCATGATTTTGGAACAACAATCTAATATACTGTATAACTACAAAATATCGTTGGAATAGCTTTGAGTGTAAAAAGCTGTTGTGGTTTTGCGTAAAGTTGGAGAATAAAAAAGGCTAAAATTTAGGTATGTCATACAAGTGAGTATAAACGCACTGCATGCAGAAATTTCACAAAAGTATTCTAATCATTTGTTATATCTGGCATTACATAAGGAGTCATGAAATGGTAGACTTCCAGTTCTAAGTAGCAATAAAAATATTAGCATTTTCGGAACAGAACCCTCTTCGAGTCAGAATTACCCCACCCACTTTCATCTCGTACACACCTTTCTTTCTTTCTATATATCCTGCATCACCCTCTCGCGAGGATTATGTGCAGCTGCGCGCATCAAAGAAAAGTTTGATAGAAGAAAGTTAAAACGATTTTAGTAAGGATAAAAAGTATGATAGTGTTAGTATGAGAAAGAAGTAAAAAGTTAAAAGCTGATAAAAGTAAAAAGTTAAAAGCTGATAAAAGTAAAAAGTTAAAAGCTGATAAAAGTAAAAAGTTAAAAGCTGATAAAACCAAAGAAACCTTCACCAAATGATTTGATATTGCATGACATTACAGCCAACACATAGTAGTCTGAGTTTACAAAGTTCAAAGAAAATCGGTAGTGGCCATGAAAACAGCCTTATAGACACCCCTCCTTTAGAATACCTTACCAACATACGCTTCATCACTGCCTACAGCTATCTGAATAAATATAGTCGTGGGATTAATTGATTAATTATGTTCCATTGTGTATTTGGCCAATATCATTCGGATGGACATCGAAGAAAATAGAAAACCTACAAGCTAGCCATATGAGCCGCGACACGAGAAAACCAACAAAGTGGCTGTGCGCCCAGCGCAGACTCAGATCAGCCTGGGCATCCGCCCAGTCTGATCAGAGTCTTCGCTGTCCGCATGACGGTAGCTAAGACCATTGGCTACCCTTTAAGCGCCCAGAAGAGTCTGATCAGACTGGGCAAATGCCCAGGCTGATCTGAGTCTGCGCTGGGCGCACGACCACATTGTTTGTTTTCTCGTGTCGCGGCTCATATATGTCCGTGAGATTAAACGCGACGCTACCCATACACTACAGGGCTAGGAACTGTGATGATCAGTCCTCAGCGGCTTGAAACGCATCTCTCTCTTTTTCTTTTTTTGGTAAACACTATTGTAGGTTGGATAATATAAATTGTCTGAGGTGAAATAATTATGATTATATATACATGATTATGTATACAAAACCTTTATTCTTGTTACTAAAACAATATGATCCAGTCCCCTGCCATCAGTCGATGTAAATGGCTGTAATAAAACTTCCTGAAAGTTTAAATAGCCATTTTTGTGCTATAACTATCAGATGGACGGGTGAATTACGGTTAAGGTCATTCAACAGTATTTCAGTCAAATCGAGCCGATGAAAGGTAATACTGAAAAACTGAGCGCAATAAAACCTCATTTACGTTTGAAACAGATCCCCTCCAGCAGGATGCGAGCCGCTAGCTAAGCAGGCCAAGCACACTCAGCTACCAGGGATATATGATTTATAAGACACGTGTAAGACAAAGTAGTTGATATTCGACTATGATTTCAAATACGTGTCTTTTAGTTTTCTATGCTCATAGGAAATGTTAAACAACTCATCAAAATGTTAAGTCATGCCAAAGTGGTTCATTTATAAATCTGTCAAAGATTTTACTAATGTTTTATGTCTTTTATTGCCTTACAATAAAATGTAACCTACATAATACCTTGTACATTCATTTAGACATTAACTTAGTCAAGACACCTGAAGCACGCAAACAGGAAAGACCCAGATCAGCCTGCGCATCTGCGCAGTCTGAGCAGAGTCTCTCCTGTTCGCATTAATAATCTATTCATCCCGAAGAAGAGACCAATGAGGATGCGCGGTAGACCTTCAACCCCTCAATTCGTTTCCATTCTGCGTTCTGCAGTACAAGGATACCGACGTTTTTTTTCTTCTCAACATTGTCGGTTGAGCATATTTCAAGTCGGAAATCATATACAACTCAACATTTTCGGTTGTGCATTTTTCAAGTCGGAAATCATATACAACTCAACATTGTCGGTTGAGCATTTTTCAAGTCGAAAATCATATACAACTCAACATTGTCGGTTGTGCATTTTTCAAGTCGGAAATCATATACAACTCAACATTGTCGGTTGAGCATTTTTCAAGTCGAAAATCATATACAACTCAACATTGTCGGTTGTGCATTTTTCAAGTCGAAAATCATATACAACTCAACATTGTCGGTTGTGCATTTTTCAAGTCGGAAATCATATACAACTCAACATTGTCGGTTGTGCATTTTTCAAGTCGAAAATCATATACAACTCAACATTGTCGGTTGTGCATTTTTCAAGTCGGAAATCATATACAACTCAACATTTTCGGTTGTGCATTTTTCAAGTCGGAAATCATATACAACTCAACATTGTCGGTTGAGCATTTTTCAAGTCGAAAATCATATACAACTCAACATTGTCGGTTGTGCATTTTTCAAGTCGAAAATCATATACAACTCAACATTGTCGGTTGTGCATTTTTCAAGTCGGAAATCATATACAACTCAACATTGTCGGTTGAGCATATTTCAAGTCGGAAATCATATACAACTCAACATTGTCGGTTGTGCATTTTTCAAGTCAGAAATCATATACAACTCAACATTGTCGGTTGTGCATTTTTCAAGTCGGAAATCATATACAACTCAACATTGTCGGTTGAGCATTTTTCAAGTCGAAAATCATATACAACTCAACATTGTCGGTTGTGCATTTTTCAAGTCGAAAATCATATACAACTCAACATTGTCGGTTGTGCATTTTTCAAGTCGGAAATCATATACAACTCAACATTGTCGGTTGAGCATATTTCAAGTCGGAAATCATATACAACTCAACATTGTCGGTTGTGCATTTTTCAAGTCGGAAATCATATACAACTCAACATTGTCGGTTGAGCATTTTTCAAGTCGAAAATCATATACAACTCAACATTGTCGGTTGTGCATTTTTCAAGTCGAAAATCATATACAACTCAACATTGTCGGTTGTGCATTTTTCAAGTCGGAAATCATATACAACTCAACATTGTCGGTTGTGCATTTTTCAAGTCGGAAATCATATACAACTCAACATTGTCGGTTGTGCATTTTTCAAGTCGGAAATCATATACAACTCAACATTGTCGGTTGTGCATTTTTCAAGTCGAAAATCATATACAACTCAACATTGTCGGTTGTGCATTTTTCAAGTCGGAAATCATATACAACTCAACATTGTCGGTTGTGCATTTTTCAAGTCGAAAATCATATACAACTCAACATTGTCGGTTGTGCATTTTTCAAGTCGGAAATCATATACAACTTAATTTAGGGCATTATACTGGTTTTCTTATCTTGAAGATTAGTTTGTTTAGGGTGTAATGTGTTGTTGACTTATTCGATAATTTTATCAGTTATTTTGTATCCGTCGACTTTAATAAAATAAAGACAACTGTGCTGAGTCAATGTGTCGCATTATTTGACGCCATGAGGTGGGGTGGGGGAGGCTCGGGCATGTACAAAAAATACAACTAGCATCGTATATTTATACGTATAAATATGCTCTCACTCTCTCTCTCTCTCTCTTTATCATTTAACCTTAAACGAAGAGAGAAAACATTGATATACTTGTAAGAGGTCTAAAAATTTACCCGGTTTATTGTGCACTTACATAACATGACTGAATAGCAGTATTAAATCTTTTGATAAAATTTTGCATAAAGAGACACAACATTAAATCATTCTATCGTGACACAAATATGCTTATAATAGAATCAACTTTTGCAAAGTATAAAGTGACTAATGAGCTTAAGTACTGAGACACCTAAAACCGTTAATTTTTCATTTGGAACAAATGGAAAATAAATGGTTTTAGGTGTCACAATACTTGAGCATATAATAATAGTAAATGCGCAGTGTGAAATATGCATGGTCCAGTTATCGAAAAGTGAATACTAATAATGCAAGCTGGTCTGGGCCGATAAAACATACCTTTTCTCCAGTATCAAGCATGTTATTTCTGGTGGTTAGAAAAAAAAATTACGTGCAAAACAACAGTGCAAACAAAGGTATTTCGCGGAACGGAACGTAGCTATTCCGTTCCGTTCCGCAAAATACCATTTGCCAATAGCCAAACAAAACTTTCAAAACAGCGTATGCATGTCTTTACCCTAGTTTTCTTAAGAAGCGGTTTAGATACCATTATGCATTGTTTAATGTTTTTTTGTTGGGTTGTAAGAATTAGTTTCCCATAATAAACACCAGATGTAACAATCATGTTGTCATTAATAGATAAGTAAATATCACTAGATGCTGTAAAGAAAGACAAATACATTACTTTACAAACCTGTATATATTTCCAAAACTTTTTCATATATATGTTGTATTTTCTTCTTTCTTTTTTCAAGGTAACGCGAGTGTTAAATGATAAAGTGTCAAATTTTCTTTACAAATAGTCCAGTCACTGTGTCATGAAATACGATAAGGTACCAAATAATAATAAATATATACAAAGGTTACAGTCTAGCATATTTCAATACATCTTACAACGAAGTGGCATGTGCACCTAGCAAAGACTCAGATCAGCCTGGGCATCCACCCAGTCTGATCAGTCTTCGCTGTCCGCATGAAGCTAGCTTAGACCATTAGCTACCCTTAAAGCGCAAGCCCCGGATCCAGGGGGTGGGCTTTGGGGCTGCAGCCCCGCCAGTTGGCCTCTGTGATATGTATAATATGTAGTCCTCCAGATAATAAGAAGCATCTGATGACAGTCTGAGAAAACATATCCAATGTGGTTAGATCAAAATATTCAAAATAAATGTTATGAAATCTCATTAGAATCGCTTCGGGGAGGCGATTCTAATGATATATCACAACATATATTTCAAGGTAAAAATATATAAAACATTCTCTTGAAATTGAATCATTAATATGTCACATTTTCAAGCCCTCTCCCCCATACAACTACATTCCAGCACCTCCCAGCCCCACCAGTTATCCAGAGCCCCACCAGTACGTGATGGGCTGGATCCGGGCCAGGCGCAAATGAAGAGTCAGGTCAAGTGTGGTGGGTACCCAGCCTGATCTGAGTCTTCGCAAGGCGCATAAGCCACTGTGTTGGTTACGTCGTGTCGCGGCCTTACGTTTTTCGAGCCTTCTTTGTCGTTATAAAAATGTTTCAGATTCATACATCTATATCTGATGTTTAAAAACCCGTAAAATTCTAAAAAAAAAAAAAAAATCTAAATAATTGCGAAAGATGCAGATGGAATGACAAACAGTGTAGACCCTGAATAGACTTTTCTTTTGGAGCGTAAAATCTCTACTATGTCATTTGCATTGTAAACTGTGTAAGGTTTACTGTCAACTTCGTCCAGTTTACTGTCTTTTGCGTCCGGTTTACTATCTACTGCGTCTAGTTTTGTCTACTGCGTCCAGTTTACTGTCTACTGCGTCCAGTTTACTGTCTATTGCGTCCAGTGTTGTCTACTGCGTCGAGTTTACTGTCTATTGCGTCCAGTTTACTGTCTATTGCGTCCGGTTTACTGTCTATTGCGTCCAGTTTACTGTCTATTGCGTCCGGTTTACTGTCTATTGCGTCCAGTTCACTGTCTATTGCGTCCGTTTAACTGCCTATTGCGTCGTTTACTGTCTATTGCGTCCATTGTACTGTCTATTGCGTCCGGTTTACTGTCTATTGTGTCCAGTTTACTGTCTATTGCGTCGTTTACTGTCTGTTGCGTCCGGTTTACTGTCTATTGCGTCCGGTTTACTGTCTGTTGCGTCCAGTTTACTGTCTGTTGCGTCCGGTTTACTGTCTATTGCGTACGGTTTACTGTCTATTGCGTCCAGTTTACTGTCTACTGCGTCCAGTTTACTGTCTATTGCGTCCGGTTTACTGTCTATTGCTTCCTGTCTTTTGTTTACTGTACATTTGTTTACTGTATATTGTCTACGACACTGCGACATTGGCTGCGTATGTGCAACAGCATAAGCAAAAGATGTATATGTACATTCCCTCGCACAGTAAATAGAAGACCGGACATAGCTAACAGTAGACAGGCTGCAGATGATAAACAGTACACAGTAGACTGTACAACTGGCATTATACAGCCAGCATGCTCTTGCGCACACCGTTATTTAAAGTTATTGTCGCAGTAGACACAGTGCGAACAATACACAAACGTTATAATGAGCCGTGACGTGAGAAAACCAACAATGTGGTTGTGCGACCAGCGCAGACTCAAATCAGCCTCTTCGTTAAGTGCCGCATCGATGGCTCAGGGTCTAAGCTACCTTCTTGCGGACAGCGAAGATTCTGATCAGACTGGGCGAATGCCCAGGATGATCTGAGTCTGCGCTGGGCGCACAAGCACATTGTTGGTTTTGTCGTGTCGCGGCTCATATATGGAATTCCAAAGTAAAATATGCTGCGCAGTAGAGATATATGTCATCAAGCTACAAGTAATAAATGAGACACGACACGACAAAACCAACAAAGTGGCATATGCGCCCAGCGATGACTCAGATCAGTCTTGGCATCCGCCCAGTCTGAGCAGAGTATTCACTATACGGATAAAGCTAGTTTAGATCTGAGTCTTCACTGGGCGCACATACCAGCTTGTTGCTTTGTCGTGTCGTGGCTCAAATACCACTTGAAATGCAGATTTCTCCCTTAATTTAGCGTATTGTAACCTATTTTTTTCCCTCTACCTGTATATCAGGGGACTTAATTCTTCATTCTATCAACATAGTGTCAAGGTATCGCTTTGGGCGAAAATCCAAAATCAACCTGACATTATGCTATGACGTGATTAACTTAATTGTTGAGATTCCAATTAGTGTAATTATCCTTATACTAGAACATACAACCTTGCTATGCGTTACAAACTGCTGGCAAAATATGGAAAACAGCCCAGACCAAGATCAGACTGCTTCTAGAGAAGCAGTCTGATCTGGGCATGGACTGTTTTCTCAGTGGTCCCTGTCCCAATATTTAGGGTTTTACGCTATGTGTGGTATGAGACATACTAGTGAAGAGCGCGAGAAAAATGCATACAAATGTGCGCACTTAGTTCTCTGACTTCCCTGTTTTTTAACAGCTCCATCACTTAAATGAAGAGCAGACAACCATTCAGGTTGAAATATTGACAAAATTTATGAGGGGAGAATTTGCACCCTACGTGTGGATATGAATAAGCCGCGACACGAGAAAACCAACACAAAAGTGGTTGTGCGCCCAGCGCAGACTCAGATCAGCCTGGGCATCCTCCCAGTCTGCTCAGACTCTTCGCTAAGGGCTTAAAGCGTAGCTAAGGATCTAAGCTACCTCCATGCGGACAGCGAAGACTCTGACCAGACTGGGCGCATGCCCAGGCTGATCTGAGTCTTCGCTGGGCGCACTACCACTTTGTTGGTTTTGTCGTGTCGCGGCTTAAATGCACCTTTACCAGATTAAATTCAACCGATGTGTAGTTCTGTATATATAGCTTATTTCAGTATCGCTTAACCCAAAAGTTTGAGAGAAAAATGAGTCACGGCACGACAAAACCAACAAAGTGGTATATACGCCCATCGAAGATTCAGACCAGCCTGGCCATCCGCCCAGTCTGATCAGAGCCTGTGCGCTTAAAGAGTAGCTAAGGGCCTAAGCCAGCTTTCTGCGGGAGCGAACACTCTGATTAGTCTAGACAGATGCCCAGGCTGATCTGAGTCTTCGCTGGGCGCACCACCACTTTGTTGGTTTTGTCGTGTCGCGGCTCAAAATGTACCTTAACCAGATTTAATTCAACCGATGTGTAGTTCTGTATATAACTTATTTCAGTATAGCTCAGCCCGAAAGTTTGAGATAAAAAGGTGATGGGTAAGTCTCGGCAGACAGCGTACATCCCTCTGCGGGTCACTCTTATTGATGTTGTCCGCGAGGCAGAGCAGTCACAGACATCAGGTAAGAAACACCTACGTTTGAAAGGGCTACTGCACTGTTTTCTTTCCTTTTTCCAGAAATATTCCTAATTCATAGGTATTTATGAGATTGACAGATTGCTGAAAACCCCATCGAAAAATTCTAACCCAAACTGTAATTATTGATAATTAAAGTTCAGGCGAATTAAGATTTTAAGCCCCGCCCACTTTATCTTTTCTAAAGCTTTACTTTCATAATGTAATTGAGATTCCAGTATTGTCACCATATTCTGATGCAACGTTGATTTTTTTTCATGAGATGATGTAATTACAATCTATTTTTTTTTTAAGATAAAAAGTATTAAAACAAGGCCTGTCCGCGTACAGGATAGCTCGCCTTCAGTGCCTTACCCATAACATAAAAAAACTTTGACGTAAAACTTTAAAGTGTGACGCCCACGAACACGCCGACGTCCAAGTGACAATAGCTCGCTGTACTTTCGTACAGGCGAACTAAAATATATAGGTCTAAAACATAGATTGTTTTTATAAATTTTAATACTATGAATTGCTAGTACTCAAAAGATCAAAAGACGTCATAAGAGTCCTAGCAAAATTTCAGCTAAAACTCTAAATTTCTTATACATGTAACTTTTCAACCCTTTGAACCTTTTCCCTGCAGTTTTCTTTCGACACTCTTTTACATAAAACAATACCAGTTCTTTCCAGTCAGTTAAATGCATGTTGAAAAAACAAAAACCAAAAAAAACAAAAACAACAGTAACCCTTTAACCTTATCACTCTAGCGCAGCCGTCCCCCCCCCCCCCCCTCCACCCCGCACACACACACACCCGCTATCCAGCTCCCCATGGTCCTAGAAAGACAATAGCAAGGGCATCAGAAAGGAGGAGTAAAATAATTTTTGGATAAAAATCCAAAGGAATGGAAGCAAAACTCTGCTATGTTTCATGTCACTATGACAAGTCCTTCTTAGTTTTTTTTTTTTTTCGACAATTTTACCAGATACTAAGAAATCAGAATCAGCAGTGAAGCACTGATTACTGGGTTGACGATATCCTCGGGTGTGTGTGTGGAAAAGGGTGGGTGGGAGAGGAGAGAGGCCGGGTTGCATATTCCCAGCAGTGATAACGGCCCAGTGGTTTCAATATAAATGCACCTTTATTAAAGTTAATGCAACAAATGCGTATCTCTGTATAAAACTTCTTGAGAGTCGCTTAACCCCAACAAGTTGAGATAAAGGTGATGATCAGGTCTCAGCAGATAACAGACACCCATCTCCGAGCCTACTTGCTGACGTTATCCTCGGGGCAGAGCAGCGCAAAAATCAGGTAACGTCTTCGTAATGACTCACAAGCGCATGCGTACCCCAGTAAACCATCTCAACCTCCATGACAGGCAAGGCTTCAGGAAAGAGGTGACTGATGCAGTGTGAACCTACAACAAGCCAAAAAGTATGGAAGCCAAATACCTTATGATTCACGTCGCTACAACATTTTCGACAATTTTACCAGTTATTAAAATCAGTATTCAAGTGCTGACTGCAATAATAAAGAACTAGAATCAGCCCTGGTTGACTACGTACATACAAGGTTTGTTACGAAACGAAAAAGAGCTGTTACGAAACGAAAAAAAGTCATAATTACCAAACGACCTGACGAAACGAAAAAAAGTCATAATTACCAAACGACCTGATGACCAGTTCGTTTGATAACTATGACTCGTTTTCGTTTCGTAACAGCTCTTTTTCGTTTCGTAACATCCTTGAAAACATAGTTGACCAGATGTGAGAATCAGCGCTGAAGCAATGGTTTGCTGGGTTAATAAATTGTCCACCGGAAGTGACATCGACTCTGTGGTTTCAATGTATATGTACATGTACCTTTATCAAATTTAAAGCAACAGATGCGCATTTCTGTATTTTCCTTCAGTGTTGCTAAGCCCCGAAATCTGAGACAAAAAAATAATGGGCAAGTCTCGACAGGCAAAGGGCAGCCCCTCTGAGCCCGACACACGAACTGACGTAATCTACGAGGCAAAGCAGTCGCCAGCATCAGGTTAGAGACGCATGTGTATTAACGCGTGAGCCCACTGAGCCACCTGAACCCCTACTGCCCGAGAAATCGACATGAGATGTGTATTGCAGCAAGAACCTGCAACAAGCTTAACTTATCCAAAAGAATGGCAGCCAACACCGCTCAGATTCATGTCGCTAGTGGTAAGTGTGTACTGATTTAGTACCATTTATTATGAAAATCCCTCCTGACTGACTAAGAAGTAACCACCTTTTTTATTGATTTATTATTTACTACATGTATGAAAATCCTAATTATCTAGTCCTTATTTATGAAAATCTCTCCTTACTGTTGATATTATGAAAACCACTTCTTACTGATTTTGTATTTGTCCTGAAAAAAAAACACTCCAATCTTATTAAGTGCTTACATTGAAACTCCTGTAACACTAATTTAGCATTTATCAAGAAAAGCCTTCCTTATCGTCTCTGTCAGCGTGCTCTTTCATGTGTTCCTCCAGGCCTTCTCTCTTTTCAAAATGTCTCTTACAAACACCACAAAGATATACTTCTGAAGAATGAGCAAGCATGTGCCGTTTAAGGTTGGCTTTCTTGTTAAAGCCACGCCCACAAATGTCACACAGAAACTTCCGGACACCCTGGTGATTATCTAAATGCGTTGTAAGGCTTATCTTATGGTTAAATGCTTCGCCACAATACGGACACTTGTAACTCTGTTCACAGGTGTGAGTCCGAAGATGTATCGTTAGAGTAATTCTACGACTGAACAATTTACTACATATTCCACACTGAAATTCCTTGGCTTGTGTGTGGCGCAACATATGGGCATCTAAATGAGTTTTCTGATAAAATTTCTCCAAACAGAATACACATTTAAATCGTCTGTCTCCGTTGTGTATCCGCTGGTGGCGTAGGAAATTGCTGCGGTTCGCGAAAGTCTTCTTGCAAATGTCACAGGTCACGTGACAACCTGAAATATAATTTTGAGATAAGACTTTGGAAGTATGTGAACTTCCGTGTTATGTCTGTGACATGAAATATACACAGAGTTGCCACTTATCATCCACTTCAAAATTTCCTGACTTTTCTCCAACCCTTTGTACGTATCCAAAAATGCAAAATTGTACTCTTTATTTCAACAAAAAACAAAAGTTAAAATTTGTACTCTTTGTTTCAACAAAATTGCAAATAAAAGGCCAAAGGCCAAATGTCCTCCGACGGATGGACAGCTGAGGTTATTCCTAAAGGAGGAAATTATTACATAAGAGTTCACCCCTATTGCAAATAAAAGGCCAAATCTTGCCCGAGCTTCTAAATAACGAAAAACAAAACCCGGTGCCCGTTTCACCAAACATCTCAAGGCTAAGAGTTTTGTAAGTTCCATACAGTTTCTATGGATCTTATGAAAATCTTCGGCTTAAGATATTTTGTAATACGGGCTCAAGGAGCCGTCCTTATAAACCACTTTTAGTCGTTGCTATGTTGTTGCTAAGGCTAAATTCTATGAAGGAGATTTCCTATATGAAATTTGCTCTGGAGGAGCAGTCTGAAAAGAACTGTTCCTCCAGAGCAAATTTCATAGTTGTAGGGAATCTTTGTCATAGAATATTAGCCTTAGCAACAGCATAGCAACCACTTATACGGCCCCAGATCTTCTGTGTCTTCTGAGTAACAGGTAACAAGTCACATCAAAGCTTCTTAATGGTACAGATTAATTTCACACAAACATTAACCTCAGCTTTTGAACAGAATAGGGCAAATCTTACCTGAGGTTTGAAGTACACCTTCCATTTGGTCTCTTGCACACGCCATGACTTTTTTTAAACGGAGCAGCCATAAACTTCCTTCTTGAAAGCCAAGCCTTTATTAACTGCAAAGGTCTTTATCACAGAAAGGTGGAATGAGATACAACAGCTGAAATATAAAACAAGAGGGCCCTGAGGCCCTGAATCGCTCACCTGAACAATTGGCAAGGTGGCTTATACTTATCATGTCTGAAATTGTCAAAATATGAGTTTTGGGTCAAAAGTCAAAGAATGACTATGACCACTTGTACTCATAAATCTTTATGTACTCATTAGACAACCATATATACCATTTTTAGGCCACATTCTCCAAAACTTTCCATGAAATCTTATGTTCTAGCATTTTCCCATATTTGACCATGCCGCAAAAAAGGTCAAGGTAAACCCAAGGTCACCATTTGAACAGTCTTGGTGGTACTCTAGTACTCCATGCTATTTACAAAGTTTCAGGGCCATAGGTGTGTTGGTTCTGGAGAAGAAAAATATTAAAGATTTATCCCTTAAGCGGTAATGGCGGCCAAGTTGGTCATGTGATCTGGACCGTTTGAACAAATTTTCATTCAATCAACCCCTGGAGGCTCATTATGAAATGTCTTCACAATTGGCCCTTTGGCTTTTGAGGAAATGGTTGAAAATGTCAAAATATGAGCAATCTGGATCAAAGGTAAAAAAAATGACCTTGACCTCTAAGTCTTGTACTCATAATTCTTCATGAACTCATTAAGACAACTGTATATACCAATTTTTTCGGTCAAAATCTTCAAAACTTTCAATGAAATCTTATGTTCTACCATTTTCCCATATTTGACCTTGCTGCAAAAGGTCAAGGTCAACACAAGGTCATAATTTGAACAATCTTGATAGTACTCAAGTATCCAATGCTACTTACAAAGTCTCAAGGCCATCGGTCAATTGGTTCTGGAGAAAAATATTTTTAAAGGTATTTACCATATATGGGCGTGGCGGCCATGTTGGTCATGTGTCCAGGACCGTTAGAAAATATTTTCATTCCATCAACCCCTCGAGGCTCTATATGAAATTTGGTTTCAATTGGCACAGTGGTGTTAGAGCAGATTGTTTGAAATTGTCAAAATTTGAGATTTCTGGGTCAAAGGTCAAAGAATGACCTTGACCTCTTGTACTCAAAAATCTTCATGTACTCATTAAGATGATTCTATGTACCAATTTTTAAGCCAAAATCTTCAAAACTTTCCATGAAATCTCATGTTCTAGCATTTTCCCATATTTGACCTTGCCGTAAAAAAGGTCAAGGTCAACCCAGGGTCATAATTTGAACAATCTTGATAGTACTTGAGTACCCAATGCTACATACGGAGTTTCAAGGCCATCGGTCTACTGATTCTGGAGAAGAAGATTTTTAAAGGTTTTTACCATATATGGGCGTGGTGGCCATGTTGGTCATGTGACCTGGACCGTATGCACAATTTTTCATTCCCTCAACCCCTGAAGGATCTATATGAAATTTGGTTACAATTGGCCTTGTGGATTTTGAGGAGATTGTTTGATATTGTCAAAATATGAGAGTTCTGGGTCAAAGGTCAAAGAATGACCTTGACCTCTTGTACTCATAAATCTTCATGTAGTCATTAAGATGACTGTATGTACCAATTTTTAGGCCAAAATCTTCAACAGTTTCCAAGATATCTTATGTTGCAGCATTTTTCCATATAAAAGCATGAGTAAGCAAATTTGACCTTACCGTAAAAAAGGTCAAGGTCAACCCAAGGTCATAATTTGAACAATCTTGGTAGTACTCGTGTACCCGATGCTACATACCAAGTTTCAAGACCATCGACCAATTGGTTCTGGAGAAGAAGATTTTTTCAGGTTTTTACCATATATGGGCATGGCGGCCATGTTGGTCATGTGACCAGGACCGATTGAACAACTTTTCGTTCCTAAGGTCCCAGGAGGCTCTATATGAAAGGGGGGGGGGTCTCCATAAGGGCCATTTTCTGGTTACAAATGGATTTGCACCAAACCTCACCAATCCCTACTTGTAAGTGATGGCTTTCATATACTGAAATACTGATCTCATCGAAAGCGCATTTTGAGTGGAGTGCAGTGTCAAAGTGGGTGGGGTAATTCCACCCCATACCTTACCATGTATCATTTTTTTCAATTATCTCAATAAGTAATAATAACAGATTTACCATTATGATTTGAAATAATACAAGCTTATCTGCTAATTAACTGGGTTATATATTATCATTGTTTGCTTATTCAATACCAATATATGAGCTTATAAGTGGTAACAGGAATTTTACTTATTTTTGCTTCTCCTACTTTACGAAAAACCATAATTTTTCTTTATTTATGCAGATATATACAGGAAATTTTGTAATTATATTGACATAATAGTATGCATTGCAGAATTATGAGAAAACTATCCTAGGCATATCAATACTGGAATTATCTGCCCTTGATTCAAGAAAATATAAGTAATTAAATTTAAAATGAAAGATCGAAATTCAACACTGGTAGGTATATTTGTGATGACTCTTTTGCTCATGTTTCTGATATTTTACTGATTGTTGAGCTTCAAATTTCATATAGTGCCCGTGATATTACACAAGAACTGTAACTGGACAGCAGAGCTCATCCTGTTATGAGCTTATATTTGGTAACAGGAATTTTACTTAATTTTGCTTCTCCCACTGTATGAAAAACCTAAATTTTTCATTTTTTTGTCCAGATATATAAAGGAAGCTTTGTAATTATATTGATATGATAGTGTGCATTGCAGAATTATGAGAAAACTATCCTTGGCATATAAAAACATGAAGTATCTGCCCTTGATTCAAGAAAATATAAGTAATTAAATTGAAAATGTAAGACCGAAATTCTACACTGAAAGGTATATTTTTGATGACATTTTTGCTCATGTTTCTAATGTTATACTGACTGTTGAGCTTTCAATTCCATATGTTGCCTGTGATATTACACAAGAACTGTATCTGAACAGCAGAGCTCGTCCTTTTTTATGCCACTTAATTACATAACATTCAAGATGTCATTTTCAGACCCAAAGTTTGATTTATGGATTTTAGTTACTGATATATCAAATGTTGTTGAATACCTTAGTTTAGAATTTACAAGTCTCACTGGAAACTAACGACAGAGACAGTGTACTAGACCCTCCTGCCTTACACACGCAATATTTGTTTGTATATCTGACAGTGATCATCCTAATTTTACACATAAACTGTCTGAGGACAATCCTAAAACACAGGTGGCAAGACAGGATAAGAAAATCCTGAAGAGAGGCAGGGATGCAAAGCATATATACCCTTTTGAAACTGGCTCAGCTGGGATGGGCTGACCATGTCACCAGAACAAATGCAGAGATGAAAGACATTCGCAGACGCTGGTTGAGATATGTTTACCAAAGAAAATATTCCGAGGAGAACTTTAATGTGAAAATGTTCATAAAGTTGCCAGAAGAAATGATACAAGAACATTCTTAAAGAAGAGAATCTGTGAACTTAAGCAAAGGCATAACAAGGGCTTCGCAAGCGGCGAATAATACACCCTATAAGTTGAGAAATGCCAAAGCCAAACAAGGGAGATAATTCATAAACCAAGTAAACTAGAGTTACCATTCTTGGTCCTAATATAAACCCTTGACAATATTCACAACACCATTAAGTTGTTTTAAAATATTCTGAACGATTAAGGAGTTACAAAATAAACAGGAAATTTATGCAAGGACACATAATTTAGGGATTAAGTAAGTCAGAGTTGTAGTTGTTGCTTAGGATACATTGCCTCATGATATGCATATGCCTAGAAGTTTCAATACAATATTTCAAAGGGTTGAGGAGTTATGGAGTGAATGGGAATAGAATAAAAGCTAATCAAAGGGAAGTTACTCCAAAATTAAGTAAGGGGGAGCAATCATTCTTATGTGCGACACATTGTCTTGTGAACATGCAGACCACTATAAAGTTTCATCAAGATATTTCAAATGGTTACCAAGCTATGGTATGCACAAGGTAAGTGTACACAAAAATAGCCTAAAAATGCTAATCAAAGGGAAGTAACTCTTAAATAAAGTCAGGGAAATTTAAATTTCAAAGTAAGGTATTCAATAACATTCGATATATCAGTAACTAAAATCCATAATATCCATAAATCAAACTTTGGGTCGAAAAATGATATCTTGAATCTGATGTAATTAAGTGGCATATAACTGGATGAGCTCTGCTGTCCAGTTACAGTTCTTGTGTAATATCACGGGCACCATATGGATTTGAAAGCTCTACAATCAGTATAATATTAGAAACATGAGCAAAAGAGTCATCAGAAATAATCCTTCAAGTGTAGAATTTCGATCTTACATTTCCAATTTGATAACTTATATTTTCTTGAATCAAGGGCAGACAATTCAGGGTTTGATATGCCTAGGATAGTTTTCTCATAATTCTGCAATGTACACTATCATATCAATATAAATGCAAAGTTTCCTTTACATATCTGGACAAATAAGGAAAAATTGCGGTTTTTCGTAAAGTTGGAGAAGCAAAAATAAGAGAAATTCCTGTTACCACTTATAAGCTCATATACTGGTATTGAATAAGCAAACAATGGTAAGTTATATTACCCAGTTAATTAGCATATATGCCTGTCTTATTTCAAATCATAATGGTAAATCAACCAATAATACTTATAGGGATAATTGAAAAAAATGATACATGGTAAGGTTTGGGTTGGAATTACCCCACCCACTTTGACACTGCGCTTCACTTAAAATACACTTTCGATGAGATCAGTATTTCAGTATATGAAAGCCAACACATACAAGTAGAGATTGGTGAGGTTTGGTGAAAATCCATTTGTAACCAGAAAATGGCCCTTATGGAGACCCCCCCTTTGGTTACAATCGGCCTAGCGGTTTCAGAGGAGAAGTCGTTTGAAATTGTGGACGGACAGACGACGGACGACGGACGCCGGAGCCTTACCATCCTATAAGCTCCCCCGGAGCCTCTGGCTCAGGTGAGCTAAAAATATCTAGACCTCCAGGAAAGGGAGAAGCCCGGTAGCTCAGTGAGTAAAGTGCTGGCCTGTGGGCCTAGCAGTCCCGGATTACCGCTGGAATGGAAAATCTTTTCAGCCGTAAATAGGTCCCACTGCACACAGCTTTTCATTATCACCCCCAATTTTCCTGATATGATTGAAATCTTTTGAAAAGGACGTTAAATCGCATATCACCCATCCATCCAGATCATTTTCTTATTTCTCTATTAAAACATATTTTGCCATACCTCATTACGACCGTCTCGGTAAGAAGGATCTAAATGTTTGAATTGAAAAATACGAAAAAAAAAACAAAAAAAAACTATCCATATATTATCTCTGTCACCCTACTTGTCTGGAGCACTTAGGGGAGAGTCGGGTAATTTCGGACAGCGGGTAAATTCGGACAGTGGCATGGCTTCCTTTATATGTCAGTTGTTTGAAACTAAAACAAAAACTAAATTACCAAACGGTGAACAGCCCGATGATATGGCTCATTATGAGCCGTCTGATTTGATTTTTCACCGTTTGCAATGCTATGTCCGAATTTAACCCCATGTCCGAAGTTACCCGATTCTACCCTAATAGGTGAGTAAACCTGTTGATCATTCGAAACGGTAAAATGTTTGATGTTCTTGAGTTTGAACCATTTTCATCAATATTGGCATCTCGTTAGAATCCAGGAACCCTTTCAAACCTAAAGGCATAAAAATTTGGCTGATTTTTACTATTGTACATGTATTGTCATTTTTACTTCCCAAATTCTTCAGGCTGATACCATCTTTCTTCAATCACTGTTTCACGACAGCGAGTCTAAACTTCACAGGCTGGTTGCAATGCAAGTGAGGAGCCCCGGTAACTCATGCCAGGGTAAAGCGCTGGCCTATAATAATAATAATAATAATCTTTATTTATAGTCGCTTATTTTTATTAACAGCTAACATAAGCTCTGTAGAGCTTTTATTGCGACTTAATAAAACTATAAACATATATACATGCTGAGCTGTGGATATGTGACTTGCTCAAGGTCACAACGCTAGGGCCCTGGTGGGATTCGAACTCGGGACCCTTCGATCATGAGTCGGGTACACTACCACTGCACCACTGCGCCTACTGATCTAGCGGTCGCGGGTTCGAGCCTCGCCGGAGGCGGAGTTCTTTCCAGCGTAAATGGGGTTCCATTGCACACAGCCTTTCATTGTCACCCGCCCATCGTCCTGATATGACTGAAATACCGTTGAACAGGGCGTAAAATCGCAAGTCATCCATCATCCAATGCAAGTGCCTGTTCCCGGACACGGAATTCTTATCAACCGTAAACGGGGTTCCACTGCACATAGCCTTTCAATATCTTCGTCGTGATATGGCTGAAATACTGTTGAAAAGGACGTAAAATCGCATGCCAGCCATCCAGCCAAAGCAAACGTTATACTTACAGACTTGCGAATTTCTTCCTGGATAAGCAGCTTTAAATTAAGAGAGACCACTCTGCTCAGAATATAACTGCAACTGCATTTCAATATGACATTTAGGCTGGTGCGGGCAGGTGGCCTTCATCGGGCATCCTCGACGATATTTTACCAGATTAATTGACTCCGAGATAATGCCGATCCTAAACCGGCTATTACGGGAACTAATTTCGATCAGCACAGACTCAATTCAGCCTGGGCATCCGCCTAGTCTGATCAGACTCTTTGCAAAGCGCTTAAAGGATAGGTAAGAGTCTATGCTACCTCCATGCGGACAGCGAGGACTCTGATCAGACTAGGCGGATGCCCAGGCTGATCTAAGTCTGCGCTGGCCGCACAACCACTTTGTTGGTTTTGTCGTGTCGCGGCTCATATGATTATTAAATGGAGCATGTCAGCGTAATGTTAGTTAATATTGGACAGTGGGAACTTAGGTAGGAAATCACATTAGACATGCATGGTGAGGGAGTCTTTGTTACTCAGCACATGCGTCTCACAATTAAAAAGAGAGTGCATGACAAGTCGGTACCGAGGAGAAAATAATCACATGCTTTAACAGTAATTTGGTTTAACTTGTAATTACATGTTTGTGAGCCACTGCAAAAACCAAGGCAGAAACTTCAGAATTCTAAAACAAATAATTATTATTCTCAATTTATTAAATTCCGTGTTACATATGCAAACATACAAAAGCAGAGTCTACCTGCCGCTTACAACTGTCACATGATACTAGATCTAATCTTAGACTATACATTTCATGTTCAAAACAAAATAGTAACGCATGAAATATTGGCAGGTGGCTGACTGGCTCATGGAGGTATGAGGTGCGGATAGAAAACTCCGTCGCGGGGGTCACTGTTACCCAGTAATGCCGAACATTGATCCCGAAAGACGGATTTTTCTATCCACACATTATACCCATGGTAGGTACTTCTCCTTGCATAACGTTTGATCCACAACAATCAATTTAAAAGGTACTCAATAGAGCTGGTAAAAATGCCTAACTTTAGCGATTCAAAGATTCCCATTTAATTTCGATAGAAGCCCGCCCTATCGAAGACTGACGCCCATTTTTTACGTTAAAGTTAGAATAGAAAAACACAAAGAAGTCTTCGAGAGAAACGTTTAATAGCTTATTCTAAATCATGAATAATTGTCTTTTGAGCATGAAACTTAACGATTCATTTTTGATGTGGTGAAAATGTGAGGCTTTTACGTTTTTTATGCAAAAGAAGTAACGCTCCAATATATATTTCGCATTAAATTTTGTCTTCGTTGGGTAATTGAGCCGCGACACGAAAAAAACAAAAAAGTGGTAAAAACCAACAAAGTGGTATGTGGGCCTAGTGAAGACTCAGATCAGCCTGGGCGAATGCTCAGGCTGATGTGAATCTATCTTGGGCGCACATGCCACTTTGATGGTTTTCTCGTGTCGCGGCTCAAATGAATTTCATACCAAAATACGTCTTGAGATGTTTGAAGTTATTTAACTACGTTTTCCAAATCTTTTCTGCAAAACGCGTTAATTCACGCAAACACGAATTTTCATTTGCTTTCGAGTATTGCTTGTTTTCACATAAGAGATTAAAAGGAGAAAATAGCGTCTCCGAAGAATATAGAGCTCTATTTTTTATGTTTTAATGAAATGTATTTCATGTCATTTTCGAAATAATATTACGGTTTAACCGTGTGAATTTTTCTAAAAGTAGATTTGTTTAACTTTAACCCCTGTTCCGGAGACGACATTGCTTTCAACGTCAGAGGGAGATAATTCTTAACAGCGTTTTCCGACATAGCTTTAGTGTCGAGTAAAACATGCATGAACAAGAGCTCCGCAAACGGGGCAATATACGCTCGTTACTGATTGTTTGCACCGTTTCATCCTTGTCTACATTGCTATTAAGTTTATCAAGATATTCCAAACATTAGGGTTCTCAAAAGAAAACCTTAAAGAGTAATCAAAGGGATGTAACTAAAAAAAGAAAATAAGGAAGGGGAAGCAATTATTCTTAATTAGACATATTGTCTTAACCTATTACACTACACATTGCTATAAAGTTTCGTCAAGATATTCCATACGGTTACCTAGTAATGACTTGCCCAAGAATAGTCATAGAAATTAATCAAACGGATGTAACTCCATAAATAAGGAAGGGGGAGCAATAATTCTTATATAAGACACACAGCCTCAACCTTATACACATTGCTATAAATTTCAATCAAAATATTCTGTATGGTTGCCTACTTACAGCTTGCACAAAAATACCCTTAGAAAATATTCAAAGGGAGGTTACTCCAAAAATAAGTATGGGGGGGGGGGGGGGGGCAATTCTTCTTATATGTTGCATAGTGTGTCAACCTAATATACATTACTATTAAGTTTCATCACAATAATCCAAAGGGTTAGTTAGATATGAGGTGTACAAATATAGTCTGACAAAATAATCAAAGGGAGGTAACTCAAAAAACTAAGTAAAGGGGAGTAACCATTCTTGTATAAGACACGTTGTCTTAACCTAATATACATTGTTATAAAGTTTCATCATGATATTCCAAAGAGTTACCTAGTTATGGAATGCTTAAGAATTGCCATACAAACTGCCACGGACAAGTTTTTTCAAAGGGCTGTAACTCCGCTAAAAATCATCGGAGCAAAATTTCCATATATTATGCGCTACTCCACATCGTAGTCTTACTGTTACTATAGTTTCAGCTTAATTGGATGAAAAGTATAGGAGGAGTTATCCGGAAACGAACACCCCAAAAATTCTAAGTAAAGGGCTGTAACTCCGTTAAAAATCATTGGAGCGTAACATCGAAACGATATGCGCTGGTCCACCTCATAGTCTTACTATAAACCAAGTTTCAGCTCGATCGGATGTAAACTGTAGGAGGAGTTATCCGGAAACGAAAAGTTTACACCAGCCGGACGGATGGACGGACAGACGGACGGACGCCAGCGCCATAACAATATACGTCCCGTTTTTCAAACGGGCGTATAAAAATGAGAAGACTAATGGTCTACACTGTTTCCAAAAGGAACGGTTTAAAATATCAGTGGTCTACTTCTGCCATGACTGATGCGACAAATGAACTCCTTTTGTGTTTGATTCTTTTTGAGGATCGAATTAAATATCCATTCAACATTTTTATACCCCGCCACACGTTAGTAACGGGGTATTATGTTTTCCTGCTGGCTGTCCGTGTGTCTGTCCGTCCGTCGTACGTACGTCTGTCTGTCTGTCCGTCCGTCCGTGAGCACTTCGTTTCCGTTCGATAACTTGAGTATTTATTAACGGATTTTCTTCAAACTTGGCATATGAATTGGCCTTGGGAATATCTCGGTTGGGATTGTAAATGGGCAAATTTCGATATCTTATGACAGAGTTATTGCCCTTGTCAGTGTCACAAAAGTAGTTTGTGGTCTGTTATTCCTTTACACTTTGAAATATCATGATGAAATTTCACAGAAATGATTTAAATAATATATTTTTTCTGTTGTTAGCAGAATTTTGTCCACCAGGGTTATCTTCCCCTGCCCCGGGGCTATATACATGTATAAAATCATGAAAAATTCTGTATAAAATCAGGGTTGAAAGTGATTTTCGTGAAACTTGCTATAGCTTATCGAAACAATAAAAGCTTTCTTTCATGATCAAAATTTTGTCCCCAGGGGTTATCTGCCCCTGGCACAGGGCTATATACATGTATAAAATCATGAAAAAATCCATATTAAATCTGAGTTTTGATATATCTTTATGAAATTTCACAGCAATGATATGAGTAACATTAGCTTTATTTTACAACCAGAATTTAGTCCAGCAGGGTTATTTCCCCCTGCCACGGGCATATATACATGTATAAAAACGTGAAAAAAACCCCCTATCAATCATGAAAAAAAAGCTATGAAAGGTTTGCAGTGGCGGGGTATTACGCAGTCGTTTACGATGCTTTTATTGACTGTTATCTTGATAAAGTCTCTAGAACAAATCATCATTGTTTTATAATTACTACAAGATATGTAGGAAACCGCTCTTAGTGCCCCTCTCAAACTGACTTTAAAAGAAACGAAAATTACGTGAACGTGGGACCCGTTTACACATGAACGAAGAGAGAGAGAGAGAGAGAGAGAGAGAGGTACAGAGGTAATATATACATGTACATATTTATACTCACAATTCCTTTCTTGAATTAAAATGAAATTTAATATCCATAATATCATAATCACATTTTGGGCAGCAACATGGACTATTTTTCTTACCTAGTCAGCACGGAGTGATCAAATTGTCTAAACGTAAATAGAGCATGGAAAAGTACTGATTTTCAGTACGACCTAAAGACTTTTCATTTTATTGTGCTACAAATTTGACTTACAATTTCTTTAAATAAATCAAAACATATAAAACAAGGGAAAAATTACACGCTAACTTTTAGTGAAATGACTTATTTACCTTTGTTGTATTCCCACTTTCAATGCAATCTGTTAGTGGTTATCTATTTGTTTGATCTTTGTACATGGTACTTTCTGCTACCATGTTACCAATACTTATTTGCATATTGTAAATGTATGTGCCTCTTGTTATTGCAATATATGTGACCTAGAGTGAATAAAGAATTGAATTGGGTATAATAGTTATAAAACTCTACTTCGAGAAATACTACGCATAAAGTATCTACTGCAACAAACATCCTTCTAAAGGCAATGAAAATCTGTTACGGTCAACTGTCAGATCAAACATTCCGTCGAAAAACTGATTTCTTTGATTCAATTATAACTGTATTAAACCCGCTCAGTAAAGGGCGCGGTAACTAGATTTGTGGCGTGAACCGCTAGCTAGCAAAGTGACCGCCGCGGAAATCGTTATAATCACAGTGTATAAGCGGACAGTCACGAAATCGGAAACGACACTTGACTGTACACCCGAAAATCATTAGTGACAAATAAACAACTGGTGAGGTGAACCGGTAAAAAGCAGGTAAGTCCTTATCGAATCTGGACCCGGTTGTATCAAACCGTCATTAAACTAATGACAAATTAACCGCTAATCTATCATTAAAGTCCTAACGACAAATTAGTTAATGACGCCATTAAGTCCGGTTGTATCAAACGTTCATTAAACCGTCATAAGTTAATGATGCGCTAATGACGAGTTTGTCATTAAATCTGACGTCATCGGAATATCATAACGTGACGTTATTAAGACTGCGTGCTATTTAATTGGATTTTCGCGCACTGGTTAAGCAATTAAAAAATTTTCCCACCAGTATTATCTAGTTATTCTTGAGTGCTTGATATTTTTCTGCAATTGTTCGCACCGCAGATTTAACAACATTTAATATTGTTTAAACTGTTTAACAAATAGAAAAGAATAATAATAAATAAATAGAAAATAAAATAAAAAACTATCTCCCAATTTAATCGCAACGTTCTCCCTTCCTCGAAACGATCAAATCAAATCAGAAACAGTTGCAGAATTAAATAAGTTTGTTGGTGGGTTGTATGGGGCTTAACGGCTCTTTGAGACCGTATTTCAGTCTATATCGAGCAAGCACAGTTGGCCCTTGCCCTACTCTTATCCAAATGTGTAGGACGCCCCGGCACTGAAAGTTACCCAGCACCATCGCCTGACTCGACCACCCCTAAAATAAATAAATAAATAAACATTCAGGTGAATGGGCACACCTTCAGGGGAAGCAACATAAACATCCCCAACTCCGAACCGGGACCAACTCCCAAAGGAAAGAGCGAAAAACAAAAACTGCTTTACTCTAAAGGTCCCTTCCAAAAGGGCCGTGCCAGCCAAGGAAAAAAAGGAAGTCATAAAAGTTGCCTCCCCTGCTAGTGATCACTCGGTTCTATTTACATGTAGGACGTCACAGATTTACGTCATATGAATTAGGTGATCTAAACGACAGCATACCAGTAATTTATTTACGGTTTTAAGCAGAAGATCTAGATCTTTTTTTAGCTCGCCTGTACGAATGTACAGGAGGAGCTATTGCACTACCTCGGCGGCGGCGACGGCGTCGGCGTTAGCAAAATGTTAAAGTTTTACGTTAAAGTTTTTTATGTGATGGGTAAGGCGCTGTCAGGCGAGCTATCCTGTACCGCGGACAGGTCCTGTTTTTCTTTTTTCTTTTCATGGAGAGGGCAAAATATGCCAGAAATACACACTGTAAATGGTAAATGATTCATCAGCAAATCTCGTTTTCATTCTTTTCATCGTCAAACCTGGCTTGGATTAATTTTTCATATTTTTTTCTATCATCGGATGCGGACTCTGAAATTGGAGGCTAGGGCTTGGCCTGCATGCTATACTTTAATAAAAGCACTGTATCGACAACAGAATAAATTTACCAAAATATTTTATCTCGGGATAAGTAGACAAGTCCATTGTCTTCTTCATGGGTAGGCCCGACCTCTGGTTTGGAAACTTGTTTCGGAAGAAAGAACGAATATCTAGGGAATGTGACGATGCTATAGCAAACACTTTGGTGTGCACCATGATTTATTTTTATAAATAATATTAGCCGCGACACGAGAAAACCAACACAGTGGTTGTGCGCCCAGCCTAGACTCAGATCAGCCTGGGCATCCACCAAGACTGATCAGAGTCTTTGCTAAGCGCTTAAAGGGTAACTAAGGGTCTAAGCTACCTCCATACGGACAGCGAATACTCTGATACCCAGGCTGATCTGAGTCTGTCCTGGGCGCACAACCATGGACAGTGAAGACTGTGATCAGACTTGGCGGATACCCATGCTGATCTGAGTCTGTGCGGGGCGCACAACCACTTTATTGTTTTTTTTTTGTTGTTATTTTTTTCGTGTCGCGACTCATATGTTCTTGTAATCAGAAGTATTCAATTGTATTATTCCCCTTGTCTCTTCATGAAATTGTCGGTACAAATAGTAGTTTGCCGCGAGTCATTGGATAGCACATGATTTTTTTTTCTTATCCCATAAGATCTTTCAATACCAACCAGAACCGACTGGTGAGTCGCTTCAACATCGCCAGATGATTCTCAAGAGGGCACAACATACGTTTTACAGAAGAAAAAAATCATCCTATACCAGTGTCAGCCGAATATGCAGTAGTTTATTTTCTTTCTTTCTTTCTTTCTTTCTTTTTCTTTTTCTTTTTTTTTTTGAATCTAGAAAAACTCACATGTACATCTTCAATATGCTTGTGACAAATAAGTCGAAACTCATGGCCATTATTTGTCAAGAAATATTTTTTCGTCTGCAAAAAGTCACATGCACATCTTCATCGCAATTTGCTTGTAAGATCAGGGCATCGTTTCAAATTTATTGGCTCAAAACTGGGAGAGTGGTTGATTACACAAAGTTGCTACCCAATATTTAGGCCTAACCTCAAAATTGTCTAAGTCGAAAACGCCGTAAGTTTGTAAACCTTATTTTTTAAATCCCAATAACGTCACATGTACATCTTCAATATGCTTGTAACATCTCTGCAAAGTTTTAAATGATTGCTTGAAAACTCTGGGAGGAGTCGATTATACAAATATTTTATGCGTGAGGGCAAGACAGACGGACGGACCGAACGGACAGGGGCAAAACATAATCCCCCCCCCCGCACCCCCTGACTATCGTCACGGGGGGCCTAATAAAGTTTATGATGTTATATAAGCTATTTTGATTGCCAACCAAGAAAATTTGCAATATTTTTTGTCAGAAACCGAGTCTCATTTTATTAGTTTAAAACTGGCCAAATACGGCTGTTTAAAAGGATGGAACTCTTGTGATAACCTTTCAGAGAAAACTTACAGTAAAATATTCCATGAATTTATACCATTTTGATGGCTTTCCGAACAACTTCAGTATTTTATCTTTCGCAGGGATGTACAACTTTTCCTGTGTACCTCTTTCTGGTGTTCCTGTGCACTGTCTACTGTGACAAATTTTACCCGTGCGAAACGCATGCACAAATGCTGGTTGTGTACCTTTTTTTTGTACGGCAAATTATGTGGCAAACTGCTTAATTTGTGTTGTGTCTTGTTTAATATCTACTGCCTACTAAAAATAGTTTTTTCGAGCATACAGCATGCGCGCACACATCAAGCTTTAGCTCAAACTCTGGCATGTGCGCAAAGTCAGTGTGGAAGTTGAAAGAAAACAGTAGACTGGAAGCAGTGGTACAGCAATAGTTTATGGGCAAGCACACAAAACGGGATATACCCCGCAGGCAAACAACGTTGAATCAATATTGATTCAACGTCGGTTCAGCTTCATGACGCTGAATCAACGTTGATTCAGTGTTGACCGAACGTTGTGTGCCCAATATGTAGGCTCCAAGAATGGGAATGTCATGCACAGAAAGGGGTACATGCTGGCACGCACCGTTGATTCAACGTTGTAAGACGGATGTGTAGGCTCCCAAAATGGGAATATCATGCATACAAATAGGAACACAACGTACGCTGGTTCAACATTGTGTATCCGAGACGTAAGCTCCCAAAGGCATACGTTGATTCAGTGTTGACCGAACGTTGTGTGCCCAATATGTAGGCTCCAAGAATGGGAATGTCATGCACAGAAAGGGGTACATGCTGGCACGCACCGTTGATTCAACGTTGTAAGACGGATGTGTAGGCTCCCAAAATGGGAATATCATGCATACAAATAGGAGCACAACGCTGGTTCAGCATTGTGTATCCGAGACGTAAGCTCCCAAAGGCATACAAAGGGGTACATACCCACCGTTTAATCAACTGTGTGTGTCCGATATGTAGGCTTCCAGAATGGGGTGTCATGAATATGAATTGTCACATTTCCTGCTGGACAGACAACGTTAATTCACCGTTGTGTGTCCGATGGTTAGGTCCGAGAATGGGAATATCATCCGATAAAGGGTACATATCATGCAGGCACACGACACTTGTTCAACGTTGTCTGCCCGATGTGCAAGCTCCCAACACGGGTATGTCATGCATACAAAGAGATACATACTCTGTAGGCACGCAACGTTGAGTGATCGTTCAGTGTCCGATGTGGAATTAAGATCCCAGAATGGGGATGTCATGTATATAAAGGGCACATACCCTGCAGGCACACAGCGTTGAATCAACGTTGTGAGTATGATGTGTAGGGTCAAAGAATGGGAATGTCATATGACAAAGGGTACACATCCTGCAAGCACTCGACGTTGATTGAAGGTTGGGTGCCCGATATGAAGGCACCCCAAATTGGGATCGTATGCATACAGGGGTCCGTACACTGTAGGCACACTTCATTGATTCAACATTGTGTGTCCCATGTTTGGGCTCCTAGAATCGGAATGTCATCTTACAAAGGAGACATGTCCTGCAATTACGATGAACAACGTTGTGTGTCCGATGTGAAGGCTCCCAGACTGAAAGTGCCATGCATACAATGAGATACATACCCTGCAGGCACATGACGTTGATTCATCGTTGTGTGCCCTATGTGTAGGATCCAGGTATGGGAATGTCAAGCATACAAAGAGGTGCTTATCCTGCAGGCACACAACTCAGGCTCAACGTTTTAAGCTCGATGTGTAGGCTCCCATATGGGTTGTCGTGCATACAAAGGGGTACACGCTGTAGGCACACATCGTTTATTCAAATGTCAGAAAAAATCGTTGACAATTGTCAGAAAAAATCACCGCCTACCGGGACTAAGCAACCACCCAGTGGGTGTGTAGGCTCCCAGAATTCCAACAACCTTAGAAAGTTTAGTTCAATAGAGTTTATTGGTCATCAAGTCAAATCGGGTCATAACTTCTATCAAAAGTCCTTAGATATTGATTGTGCGCTGCCTCTTGTCTTATGACGTCATCATGTCGTAAGCAGCTGGTCGATACTTTTCAAAACAAATAGGACTTCAATGATGTTTACATATTTTTACGATGCCAACGGGGAAGAAGCAAGTTTTTAAAGGAAATGTACCAAGCTTTGGATAACTAACAACTGTTGTATGATATTTGAATGGCTTTAGGTTCTTGCTCTGCATGGAAATGATTTCAAATCGAGGTATCTGGTTTCTGTTCACGAATTTCCATCTCTTTCGCATTCTACATCGACCATGTTGTCTTTAAAATGGTCGCTTTTCCGAAATATCGAGGTCGAATCGGACGATGGCGGCCATCTTGAATTGCTTAATGACGGTTTAAAGCTACCCCCAGACCATCATTAAGTTAATGAAGAGATAATGACGAACTCGCGTCATTAAAAGTTTCATACAACCGAATTTAATAACGCGTTAATTAATGGCGGTTTAATGACGGTTTAATTTGTCATTAAAGTTTGATACAACCGGGTCCTGTTCTTTTAGATGCGGTTTTCGACATCGGGGAAAGAATTAGATGTACTTCACCTGTAGCATTGTCAGTTTGACATATCACCACCCAATCTCTGTGTAAAAATCAAGTTTTCCTGCTTAATCACCAGTTTTGCTTTATTTTCTGTCGATCGACACGGACAATCGGGGTTAAAAAGACTAGAATTATGGCATCATTTCTGTTAAAACCAACATAAAATCATCGCTACACCTTTATCCTGTGATATCCAATAGCTGAATTTATCGAAACATTACTTAAAACAAATATATTGCCTCCTGAATCGCACACGCTCATCTCATTCGACTGTCCGACTAGTGACAAAAACAAAAAATGGTGTTGAACGACTAGCGACGATTTTCTTGTAAGTCTTATTGAGTAGAAAATGTGTTAGTAAATATTTTTACTTATATATTCTTTATCGAAATATAACGACAACGGAGGGTAAGAACTTCTACTGGATTGAGTTTGTTTCAAACAGTATGCTGTTTATATCTACCATTTTGCACAGATTAGCATGGCAGGCTCAATGATTTATTCGTAAGATTCGAAATAAATTGAAAATACTGAGAGTGTTTCTGAATTTTTCTGTGTAAAGAAAATGTACTTTGAATGTGTTTTTCAACAGGCGAAACTAATTACAATGGTCAGACTAGCAGCTTAAAAGATATGAAAACATATTTTACAAACGGCACAATATTGTCACCTAGGTCTACATTGATACTCTATACTACCCTTCTACATCCTCTTTGCTCTCCCTAACCTAAATTACAATGTAGGACGAGGACGTGTGCTTGCATCAGGTGCGTAATGTGGGGGTTGTTTTAGTTTTTTTTTGTGTGCTTTTTGTGTGTGTGTGGTTTTTTTTTTATTTCACGTCTACCCTATCTTTCCTAATTCCCCATCTCTTGGGAAACAGCTTAACGTGCCCACAGAAATATACCTGAATATGTGCGGTTATAACCAACGGTACTTGTCATTTACTGTTGTCGGAGAACTTACCTGTTATTCGTTTCACTTGCTTAGATAGTCTAAGCTTGTACAGTCATTTGACCTATTCTGACGCACGTTTCAGTCGACCGTGCGCTACATTCTTAATACACCGTCATTTTTTAATTTATTTGTGTCAGTAGATAAATAAAAGCCTCTTGTTTAAGGCACTTAGTTTGGGTTCACAAACTATTTGAGGAAGATAGGGAAATCTGACGACAACCAGACGTTGTCTTTTATCCTATTTCGACGCACCTTCTTCTATTCCGATGGATCTGTATATTTTTTACAATACATCGAAAGAACCACCGAGGGGCGCCCCAAAAGTAAACTGTCGGATTATTACGAGCTCGATGAAAGATGATTTTATGCAAACAAATGTCTACTTGACATAATTGATTATTTAAAAACATTTGATTATACACACGGCTTCGCTGATAAATTATTTCGGTGATTCAGTGCCCGTAAGTACAATGTTTGATATTTTTATCCAGGATTCTATGACAAATGACAATTCAAAATAAAGCCTTATGGAGTTTTACTTACATATTCAAATTGCATGACGAGAATACAGCACTAATATGGATTTCAGAACTCAGAGACATTCCCCAAATATACTATCCACCGGAATAGGCTAAATGAGCTAATAAATTAAAATTTCAATAAACCTAAGAAACTGATGTTATTTCGTTTTGATATTTATCGGTTTAGATAGCTAATAAAATGATCAATCGACAGACATATAGGTTTGCGACATATTTGTTTACACAAATATTGTCCGACCCTATTTTCACAGTTGGCCTGAAAACATCTGTCATTTTTCTTGTAAAATATGCATTACCAGCCACTTTTAAACTCAGTTTTCCGTATCTTTGATTGATAAATGAGATCCTTACTATATGTGGGTTTGACAAATAAATATTAAAAGTAATTACCTAAAAATCATTTCGCTTATAGCTTGTTTCGTTGCAGAGAAGGAAACAGGATACACCGGAATAGGTGAATCCACCGGAATAGGTCAAATGAGTGTATATGAACAGTTAACTAGCTCGTCATGACCTTAACTGTAGTAGTAGTATTTCAATTCTCATATCGACGTTGACCCCGCACCTCAGCGGAACGAATCCATAGCCGCAGTAACGGGGCGCCGAGCGTCCGTCCATGACCTTAACTGTGCACCGAAAAACGTGTTTTATATCGACTAAACAGGTAACCGTAATGATAACCTATCGGAGTTTTCCAATCGTGACCTTTGACCATTCTCCTCCAGTCCAACCAGAAACTCGAAACTCCGAGCTCGCTTATTAATGTAATGTGTGAGCTTTGACCAATGACCATCGATTTTCTGAGACATAGCACTGAGTTTGTCTTCACAAACACAGAATTTGCTTAGAAAATTGATCGATTAATAATAATTAAGGTCAAAATGTATTTTTACTGGTAAGGGGTGGTTGGGATTTACTTTAGCTTTCTTTACTTTTTATTGCATTGATGGTTGCTTAAACGGTACCGAAAGACGGAAAATGCGAATTTCTGAAAACCAGTAACGCATCACAAAAGCGGTACGCGGCTAGGTCACAATTTTGATTGACATGTTGACAGAGAAAAATTTAGCTATATGATCATTTTTTTTAATCAAGCAATGCTTGATAGCCTTCTCCCCAAATGATGATCCCAGTGAAAGCATCCAAAACGATATTTTTATTACCTATTTCAAGCATTTGTTGAAAATGATCGTCATGAATGTGAAAATACAATCACTACTAGTCGGACAGTTTTTGTTTCTTGATTTGTCGCTAATGATTAGGTACAGTTGTCACTAGTCGGACAGTCGAATGAGACGAACGTGTGCGATTCAGGAGGTAATATATTTCTTTTAAGTAATGTTTCGATAAATTCAGCTATTGGATATCACAGGATGCAGGTGTAGCGATGATTTTATGTTGGTTTTAACAGAAATGATGCCATAATTCTAGTCTTTTCAACCCCGATTGTCCGTGTCGATCGACAGAAAATAAAGCAAAACTGGTGATTAAGCAGGAAAACTTGATTTTTACACAGAGATTGGGTGGTGATATGTCAAACTGACAATGCTACAGGTGAAGTACATCTAATTCTCTCCCCGATGTCGAAAACCGCATCTAAAAGAACAGATTCGATAAGGACTTATCTGCTTATTACCGGTTCACCTCGCCAGTTGTTTATGTGTCACTAATGATTTTCGGGTGTACAGTCAATTGTCGCTTCCGATTTAGTGACTGTCCGCTTATACACTGTGTAATGTAGCTGACAGGTACCGTTATAAATAAATTTTGTGACAACGATCAACTGAGCCGCCGTCTGTGAAGAAAATACTTTGATCCTTTGTCTTTTTATTATTTTGAGATAACGGAACGTTTCTGAATCTCCTCCAACAACGAAATGTTGCAGTAGTTGATTGACCCGTAGTAATAACGTTATGAAATCTTGATATTATTTCAATAATTTTCATAAAACATATCAAAAATATATTTTTGCAGATACGTTTTCTCTCTCTCTCTTTCTCTCTCTCTCTCTCTCTCTCTCTCTCTCTCTCTCTCTCTTTCACTTTTTGCGTGAAAAAGGAAAAGTAATGTTTTCATCAATTTATACGAAATGTGGAAAGATTAGGCAGAAATTATACCATAGTTTTATATAACTTTTGACGCCACATGCTTTGGAATCAGATTTATTTAAATGACTTAAGGTGGTGATTTTCACTGATTTGGGGCAAAGACAAAAATCTGCATTAAATGCTGAAAATACAACAGATCTTCCCAAAACTTAGCAGATGCCATCTTTATGTTGTTTCTCACAATTCAGAATCCCAAAATGCTGGACATGTTGATGTTAAAAAGGATTTATATAAGAAAAGATCAAAGGGTAATTTTGTGCGAATAAATCTAAAAAATGACCATCATTATTGAAAATGTAACCAGGTCTGAACATAGATTAATGTATTATGAAGAGCGTCCTAGCAATTATTTTTTCCATTTTCTTTGCACGTTATCAGGCTGCGCAGATAAAAAAGATGTGGCCTGTGTCCAAATATTTGTCTCAAAAATACATAGCAGAGTCTGTTTTCAGGGTTGAATGATTTCAATAATATACCTGTCTTGGTCATTGTAATGTAATATTTATACTGTGAGTATGATATAGGTATACCTGACCTACCTGTATTAATGAATGCAAGCACTATACATGCACTTATATACATGGTCAGACATTTGAGGAAAAGGCTTCTGTTTTTATCGGCGCAGCCTGATAACGTGCAAAGAAAGTGGAATGAATAATTGCTAGGACGCTCTCCATAATACATTAATTTATGTTCAGACCTAGTTACATTTTCAACAATGATTGTCATTTTTTATATTTATTCGCACAAAATTACCCTTTGATCTTTTCTTATATAAATCCTTATTAACATCAACATGTCCTGCATTTTTGTATTCTAAACTGTAAGAAACAACATAAAGAAGGCATCTGCTAAGTTTTGGGAAGATCTGTTGTATTTTCAGCATTTTATTGACATTTTTGTATATACCACAAATCACCACCTTAAAGGACTGCATGATAATGTCGATTAAATACGGATGTCTAAGCGCTATTAATTTTGCATGAAAAACATTGAACCGTCACATTTTCAAGACGTCACTGAAACAGGAAATATCTGTTTCATTTATTGATTCATAAACGACTAAACCTTCAGATGAGATATTTTTGACCAGTAAATTGAGAATCTCTATTTTGTCCTATTCTACCTAACGTCCGGCGAGACATTAACTGACGCCATTTTCATTCTTTTCGTGACCTCCTATTCGAACAATGGACTGGCTTTTATCTATTCCTAGGGCTTCAAAGGGCAGTAATATAGGGTTTTCCAGCATCAGTTAGGACATCAAAAAAGGTTGATGGTACTGCAAGAAAATGATGTCAAATAGTATGTGTAGGAACCGAATCTACTCTTAAAAGTATATTTATTCCAGGGGTCGTATTTATAAAACGACTTAAGTGGTTGTCATGCTGTTGCTTAGGCTAAATTTCTATGAAAGAGACTCCCTGCAACTATGAAATTTGCTCTAGAGGAACAGTCTGAAAAAGACTGTTCCTCTGGAGTGAGTTTCATAGTTATAGGGAATCTCCTTCATAGAAATTTAGCCAAAGCAACATCAGCAGCAACGACTAATTGGTTTTATAAATACGACCCCTGGTGACTGGAATGTATAAGTGGTATGTCGGACTCCGGGTATGTACATGCCTGTCATTAGATGAGCCCTTAGCACTGCATAGGGAGCATTGTTACTGAAATTAATTGCTTAATAATTTGCGTTTACGTTTTGACCTTCCTATTTTCTGGCTGATCTTAGAGTCACTGGATGCAGAATGTTCTAATTTGTGTTTTTCAAACTGGAAAGTATCCAAAAGAACTTCTCCGCAAACCTTGCAGGTATAACAATTAGCATCATCGTAATGTGTAAGTGTGTGAAGTTTCAGCTCTGTTAATCTTGAAAATTGCTTCTCACATATAGAACACTTTAGAGAGTCCATCTCAGATTTCTTAAGCGGTTCACAGGAAGAATGTTTTTCAGCTACCTCAGGTAGTTGATGATCATTGTCTTGTTCTCCATCTTCTTCTCCTCCTTCACCTGAAAACTGACTCTCCCGGAGATCAGTCTGGCTGTCACATGAACCATTATTTGCCTTTTTGTGTACAGAGGCAATTTTCAAAGCATGTATCCGTTTATGTGTTTTAAGCTCCTGGTATGTTAACGATTTCTCACCACAATGACCACAAACAAAGGACTTATCTAATGTACGACAATCTGGCTTTTGGTGCCCAGTGTTATCGCGTTCTTCTATTTCAAGTACGTGCTTCAACCAATGTTTCTTAAGACCCTCGTATGTAAACGATTTCTCACCACAACCAATACACTCAAATGAGTTCTCAATTCTTTCATCCGCTGCTGGAACATGGTCATGAGTCCACATGTGTTTCTGGAATGAAAAGCTGTTTGGAAAAGTTTTGTCACAGATATCACAAATATAGATGTTATTATGACCATCTTTCGCCTCAGCGCTGTGTGCCAACTTCGGTACTTTCCCAGGATTCTCGTGCTGCCATAAATGCTCCTTCAGTAGGCGTCTTCTAACAAATCTTTCACCGCATATATGACATGTGACCTGCTTCTTTATCTCGTGAACAAGTAAGTGCCTCTCCAAGCATTTTTGTGTTAAACATTCTTTGCCACAGTCTCTGCACCTAAAGACAGAAAACAATTTTACTTCAAATCAGAGCTCTAGATAAGAGGGGTATTTAATGATAATTCAGGGATAATTTTCCTTATTTCTCATTGAAACCATATGCTGTGACCCCTCATCTGAACCGTCTCCTCGAGACGGTTCAGATGAGGGGTCACAACATATGTTTTTATCCAGAATTAACAAAAAATATCCCTAATTATCACTTAATACTCCCTAGGACTCTGTTCGAATAGAGCAGGTGAGAAGGCAGGCAATAATTAGGAAACGAAACAACCAATTTCCATAAGGAATTTGAAAACAATAAAGATTGCACACAAAGAAAAACAAGACAAGCCAAAGCCATAAAAAGATTTGGTTTTGGGCTTTTTGTGCAGGCAGGTGTTGTAGTTGTGTTATTATTTAACGTCCACGGTAAACAGCTAAGGTAATGTCGGGACGGTCAGTTAACCTAACCCTACTATTCCTGGGCAGGCTTAGACCTCCTAAGCGGTTAACCAGTACTAAGTGCACTTACATTCACCAGTAACTGACAACTGCCCTTCTTGAACCAGCGGAAGGAGAAATGAAAGTAAGTGACAAGACCGGGTATAGAACCCAGGACCTCTGGCATATAAGTCAGGCGCCCTACCGATTGCGCTACGTGGCCCGGCGTGCCGGCAGATGCCCGCGGAGTTATGACTTATACTTAGAAAACCGAAGATTAACAGAAAGCCAAAGTAAAAGCAAATCACAACAGAAGCTTCGCGCTGAATCGCTCTTTAATACATGTACATTACTCGGAATCTAACCCCATTTTATAATGTAACTACGCTGTATATTATAAAGTATAATTTGTCACTGCCGGTCTAAACAGACTGTTAAATCACATCCAAAACACTGTGTGATCCTTCACTCTTAACATCTGATACAATTAAATATCTAATGAATATCTAGTAAAAGCGTATACACAATTCTAAATATATGGCTGATTTAACACAGCGACAGGAATCTTAGTTGAGTTTGGCAAAAGCAAGTCAGGTTGATTACTGTTTTTTTGGATATGCTTTTCAAGCGATTTCGGCAATCACCAATAAGACCTGCCTTGCACCAGAATGTTCCTTCTCGGTCGGCTTGAGCTAATACCTGAACTATATAAAACTGCAAGACAGAAACTTACAGGGCTGAAAATCAACAATGGAAAGTGGCAAATTTGCCACCTGAAAACTGCATTTGCAACCTGTTTAAAAATGGGTTGCAAACTGTTGCTGCCTGGGAATTCTATAGTGAAGTAAGATTTCAAGGCGGTACAAGCCAATTCTTACAGAAATATTAATTCTGTTAGTAGGACTAAACTAAATGCCTTTGATCACATGGAATTTTGTTTGGTCATAAATTTGACAGCTACAGCTATGGGAGGCAAGAGGGCTGGTATCTGGTCACCAGTTTTTCTGCTATGTATGTTTGGTTGCTACTAACACTAATGCCAGCTAATAATTATAAGCAACCTGCAATCAAAATTAATAATTTCTAATTCTGAGTTACCTAAATCTTCTCTTGCCCGAATGAATTGCCATATGGACCTCCAAAGCAAAGTTCTTGGTAAACCTGCTGCCACATACAGAACATTTATATGGTTTCTCACGGTCGTGCTCGAGTTCATGAGCTCTTCTAGCACGTGAGCTACTGAATCGTTTATCACAGAAAGGGCACTTGAACGGCAACGCCCCTGCATGAATCCGTAAATGACATGCTAGGTACCCGGAGTTCCTAAACCACTTGTTGCAGACCTCACACTGGAACTGAGGTGCCATATGCATCAAATGGTGTTGTTTTAGGGTCACTTTCAATACCTGTTTATGGCATATACTGCATTGACAATGTGGTCCGAAGTCTCTTTCTGCTTTCCCTGAATTTTCATTTTCATGGTCCACACGATTATCATTGTCTTTTTCTGCTTTTCCTGAATTTTCATTTTCATGGTCAACACGATTATCATTGTCGTTTACTGTTTTTCCTGAATTTTTATTTTCATGGTCCACACGATTATCATTGTCTTTCCCGCCTGTCTTCTGGAGGCCAAACTCCCGCCATTTGTTAAACTTTTCGGTAAATGTTAATGGAGTTATCCTTACATATCTGCTTATAGGCAGTTTTCCAGCCCGCCGCTGTAAACTTTCGCTTTCTTTTCCTGCACCCTGATTTGGAGGCAGATATTGTGGGAACTGAACTCCAGAAACTAACAATGGCAGCTGTGTAGGATATTGAAACAACGGTGTATTCACAACGCCAATGTCTAAATACCCTAAACTACTGCCATTGCTTGAATTCACGATCTCAGTGTTAGAATTCACGCTTGTGGATAAACTAGCAATCGCATAATGACTACCAATCACTTCTTCAGCCTCCTGTTTCAACGTTTTACTTTCTCTTCCAGAATCTTGTTTCTTTGGCATACCCTGTGGATGAAGATTAATAGACTCTGATTGTGGACACTGTAATACGGAATTTACGGTGCTTGATGAGCTTATACCTGAATAGTCACAGTCAGTTCCTTTACTAGCTTTTTCCTGCAACCCTTCACTTTCTTTTCCTGAATCGTGCTTTTGTCGCATATCCTGCAGAAAAGAAATTCCACTTGCTAACTGAGGACACGACATGCTTGAATTTACTAAACCGCAGTTTGAATTCATTAAAACACTGTTTGAATTAATTAAGCCACTGTTTGAATGCACACATGTGGATAAACTAACACTAGAATCCATGCAATCAGTGTTTTCGATAGCTTCCTTCTTTACAATGTCGCCTCCTTTTCCGCTTAGCACTAGTGGCATATTCTGAGGGCAAAGATGTCCAGATACTGAACGAGGAAACGACATGTTTGAATTCACCAAACCACTGTTTGTATTTACTAAGCTGATGTTTGAATTCATGTTTGTGAATAAACTAACACTTGGATACATGCAATCACTCTCTTCTTTGATAGACCCCTGCTGTATATTTTCACCACCCTTTCCTTCGCCTTGCTTTAGTGGCATATTCTGTGGACAGAGAATTCCAGATACTAAATGAGGAAAGGACATGTTTAAATTCACTAAACCACTGTTTGTATTAACTAAGCTGATGCTTGAATTCATGTTTGTGGATAAACTAACACTTGAATATATGCAATCAGTCTCTTCTTTGATTGACCCCTGCTGTATATTTTCACCATCTTTTCCTTCGCCTTGCTTTAATGGCATATTCTGAGGACTAAGAAATCCAGATACTGACAGCGGAAACGACAGGTTTGAAATCACTAAATCGCTGTTTGAATTCACTGAACTACTTTTTGAATTCATTAAAGCGCTGTTCGAATTTACTACAACATTGTTTGAATTCACTTCGCTTGTGGACAAAGTAGCACTGGTATATATACAATCAGCCCCCCTGTTAGCCTCGTGCTGTAAACTTCCACTGTAATTTCCTGTGTCTTGTGCTAATGGTGAATCCTGCCAAAAAAAGATATATAAACTGGGAGTGACATAGCTTAAAGGCGAATGAGTACATCTCATATGAATTATGCGGAATGTAATGTTGCACATGCGTTAAACTTTCACAGTAGTAGAGATCGTGGTGAGAGAGGTTTGTGTAGTTCAAGAGAAACAAGCTTACAAACTACCGTTGTTGCAATTCTTGAGATAAGAAATTCACAGTCAACAGATCATAGAAGTGTTTTAAGGGTATTCTTTAAGGCGGCATTCCAGGAGATATTCCTAGAAAGAAACTCTTAAGGTTTGATTGTTGTTGGTAGCACAGTAATACAACTAGTATAGTCGTACAGAAATGAACATAAACCACAATAAAGCATTAGAAATCAGGACGTGAGGCTGACGTTAAATAACAAAGCTAACACAACATGAACTACATTGTATAAGTTAAGGGTGAAAATACTTGAACCATTTGCAGAAGACCATTCTAAGAAGAATCTTCATGCCAGAGTTGATGACTGTAGGTATAGAAGTTATAGAGAAATGGACTTAAATCACTAGAGCCGACGCAATTTTATATGTTTGATTAACGTAAAAGTAACAGAGTCAAAACAGAATGAAATATAGGTCAAAGGTGCATATAAGTGCAACATTCATAATGATCACTCTAAGAGTAAAAAGCAGGTATTATGTTTATAGGTAATGCAGTTCAGAGAAGAGACAAATGCTCATTATCCCTAGTGTCGCGACGGAACGACGAACGTTCGGAAAACCAAACGCCTATATCACATCTTGCTAGAGCAGGGGCGCTGAAAAGGATTGTTTCTAGGGCATACCGTTTGGTGCATTTCCCAACGGAGGCAGTGTAGCAGTTCTTTTTAAAGGAGATTACTGTAAAAAGAATTTGCTTTGAGATCAGTCCGCTGCGGGAAAGGAAACCAAAACTTCGAGATCAGACTGATCCCTTGTTTTGGAGGTGTATCCATTCAGTTTTAAGGTATGTATATGGGTAAGTCTCCGTTTTTTGTCCGCCGTTTGTACAACGGAGAGCAACTTTTGTGACTTCCTGTCTGCTTTTCTGGAGGAGGAAGCCCATCCATATGGGGATACACTTAAATAAATAAAAATGCCACTAGAGTAGCATTTTTCCCTTTTAAGTTAATCCCCACCCCCATTATGAAAGTAGGATTGAAAGTGTATAACTGAGCCGCGTCTCGAGAAAACCAACAAAGTGGTTGTGCGCCCAGCTCAGATCAGCCTAGGCATCCGCCCAGTCAGATCAATCTTTGCTGTGCGCTAAAAGGGTAGCTAAGGGTCCAAGCTTGCTTCATGCGGACAACGAAGACTCTGATCAGACTGGGCGGACATGCTACTTTGTTGGTTTTGTCGTGTCGCAGCTCATATATTTACCTTATGCAACCTTACAATAAAGAAGTCGCTCAATAATGACCGCGGTATTAGACAAAATAGATCATTCTCATGGAATCCTAATGAGTTTTTTAACTCTTCGCCAAAGGTTAAGCATAATCTTAAGATAACTGCAACAAGACTATCACAAATCATTATATTATTAACTTGATTCAAACTTTCAGTGTGAAGCAACAAAGCATTTTATCTAAAACATCATCGATAAAGCACTGTAAAACGTCAGATTTAAACTGATTTTAAGAAGGAATTGTACAAAGCGAGCACAAAGGGTAAATGTTTGAAAAATGTATATTTCTGAGATAAAAAGATGAGCCGTTGTAACGTTATAACAGCAATAACTTCGAATTCGCCTAAAACTTTCTGGTTTCACAAAGCGTGAAGCTGAAAGAAAAGTCTCTTACAGTGCCTCACAACGCTTTCTTTTCCCCAAAAATGTTCTCTTTCTACAAATTGACGCCTAATTTGACGGCAGTCTTGCTTAGCGCAGTTGTTTAATACTCAAACACTGATTTGAACTTGGTATTTTTGCAATGCTTAATTATTAATGTTAATGATAGAAAGAGTTTTCCTCCATTGAAAATTAGAATTTAAATCGATCTGTTGTCTAACAATCTTGTTACACTTACAGTCAAACCTGCTCATAAGGTCACATCTATTAAAGGGTCACCTGCCTGTAACAGCCACCTTTTTGGGACCCCTTGGACCGGAATACGGTGTAAATGAAACTGTATTAAGGGGTCAAATATCTTAAGCAGCCAATTTTTCTGGTTCCCTTGGGTTACCCTTTAAGACAGGTTTGACTGTACTTTTAGTTATGCTAAACTTTTAGTGAATGGTGGGGAAGGGTATATTTTGAAATAAGGATGGTTTGCAAAGAGCCGGTCAATACGAGAAATGGCCAAAGAAATGGTCAATACTACTTTAAACTGGACAGCAATAGTCAATGCTGGCCATTAGTCATTATTAGATCCGGATTTTGTGGATAGACAGAAAGACAAACAGATGGTAACGTGAAGGGTTATCTTAAGTACCCCGGTTGAACATCGGTAGTGGACTTGAAAAATCCAAAATTAGCACTCGGAAGTTGAGTCCTACACCAGGGTAAGAACAGTAGATCTTCATTCATAAGCTAAATACAATGAATACCACGAAAATCTAAGTAATCGGACAGATAGGTCTGCGGAAATAGTGCAAGCCCAGTTCAAACTAGCAGTCTGACCAGAGCCTACAATGTTTGCTACGTGGGGCGATCATTGAATAATGAAAACACCTTTGTAGATTAGTTGATTATATACACAAATAAGTATCCTTCATGTATCACCAAAGAGTGTCTTTTAAGCTTTCGAATTCATGTTTGAAATTGAAATTTTAACGTGTAACCATAGCAGCATATGACGTCACGTTCATGATGGGTATCTCGTGTGAATTTTTACGACGTCATTTTAGTAAGGAGGTGCTTGTATTATGCTTATTTTGCGCGATATGTAAAGAGAAATTAAAAATTTAGGAACATCTTCCGTTTAAGTTAGGTTTTGACTTCAGAAGCACACACATGTATAATGATTCTTTATGAAAACGTTCTAAAATCTGGCATGAACTTAAGCTTAAGCAGGGGTTGAAATAATTGATTCTTAGGGAGTTTGACATTTTATTCCGTTATTTCAGGTATTATGCTAAAGTAAATTGATCAGTTATCAAGTACAGGATGCTTTTGATTCTTTCTGCTATGTAATTCTCCAAAGACTCTTCTTGTTGAATTGCAATGACGTCACAATTCTGGTCCCTCCGACTTAAAATCAGCGAAAAATGTCAAATTTTGCTCCATCAAATGTCCTTCACGGTCTGTATTTCTGCCAGGTTTGAGAGCAAGTCATGAGTAACTATATATATATATATATATATATATATATATATATATATATATATATATATATATATATATATATATTTCTTTTAGCATCTCAGCCTTACATGAAGCAATCACACTATCACAAACTTTTACCCATTCTTTGTTACTTATCAGCAGCAAATATACCTGAAAATATGCAAAAATTTAGATACAATACCCTTATAAATTCGAGGCATAGTTGCCTTGGAAACGGAATTCTTTAACAGTACTTTAGGACTTAACTATATGTCATATGCTTGCTTCTTAGGTATTATATATCTGGAACACTGTTTTGACACAAAGCTTATAAAATGAAATAAATGCTAGTTTCCATTATTTAATGATCACCCCTCGTATTTCATCTGCACCTTCTAGCCGCAGTTCCGCATTGAAAAAAAATTAGAACACTGTCCTAAAAATTGAACAGTCTTGTTTTCCATTCTAGATATTATTTCAGGTGTCTCATTATTTGGATTTTTCTACGGTAAAACTTACTGTAGATGAAGATTGCTGATCTATATCCAACTCTTTACTTGTGCCGGTACATTCTGTAGCAGTTTTCATTCGAAGTGGTCGAAGTGGTCTTTTGTTCGTCCTCAATTCAGTAGCGCTGACTGACTTTGGTAAATTCAAGCTTGGTAAATAATCAACGTGGTTGGAATCGTGTCTTTTTGGTTGGCCACTCACAAAATGGCAAGAACAGACGAAATGCGTTGAACGAATGTCTTTAACTTCAAAACCCACCCTGCCGCAGAGCTTCACCCACATCAATTTTGCTATGTTATTCGATGGGTAAGAAAAGAATCTGCAGCCTGTATTGCCCCTGTCCCGTCTATGGCCACACCCAGAGATCGAACAACGGTCATGAGCACCCATTCTTGTTACTTCTTTACTTTTTCTCTTGACTAGTACTGCAATCAGAGTGGCGTATAATAAACCTGGGGTCGTATTTATAAAACGACTTAAGTCGCTGCTATGCTGTTGCTAAGGCTAAATTTCTTTGTTGGAGATTCCCTACAACTATGAAATTTGCTCTGGAGGAACAGTCTGAAACAGACTGTTCCCCCAGAGCAAATTTCAGAATTGTAGGGGATCTCCTTCAAAGAAATTTAACCTTAGTTGCTAAGGCTAAATTTCTTTGTCGGAGATTCCCTACAACTATGCATTTTTCTCTGGAGGAACAGTCTGAAAAAGACTGTTCCTCCAGAGCAAATTTCAGAATTGTAGGGAATCTCCTTCAAAAAAATTTAGCCTTTGAAACAGCATAGCAACGACTCAAGACGTTTTATAAATATGACCTCAGCCCTTGTTATGACCTTCTTCATTCTCGCAGTTTCGCCACAGCGAGTCGTGCTGCCCACTTGCTAAAATGTCAATATCCGTAGGTTATTTTCGTTTTTCTTCTACATCAAGGGAGTTACTGGTTTCTGAAATTAAACAAAAGTACGTTAGAAATGACCCATAAAACTTATTAAAAGTTTTACACCTTTCGTTTACACTGGCTATAATAGGCGTGTAATTATTTCTCTGCCAAAATAAGCAGTCGACATGAAACTTAGTAGAATAGTACGTGCATGAGTTTCTACCAATAATCAGAGCTCCAGATAAGAGGGAGTATTTGATTATAATTAAGGATATTTTTTCCTATTTCTCATCGAAACCATATGTAGTGTGGGGTCACAACATGTTTTTGTGCAGAATTAACAAAAAATATCCCTTTTTTATCACCAAATACTCCGTCTTATCTAAAGCTCTGATAACTGCCACTGAATGTCAGTATTGCCATGTCAGGGAAACACTGTCAATGATTGTATTATTTTACACTGAACTGCAATGGACGTTATTTCAAGCGATGTAAACAACATAAACATCAGCACAGGGACAAACCGTAACGACGGAAAAGTGGTCGAAACGCAGGATTTGCGGTGTTTTCACGCCGGATTGTGGTATTTTTCGTAGGATTCGCCGCCATTTTTGTTGACAGTTTCCGAGGTGGGTTGAAAAAACTATTTATTTATAACGTAAGGAGATTTTGTGTGAGCATTGGAACTAGCCTATCCGGATCTACATAGATGCCTTTAATCGCCAGATCTTCTGTTGGTACATAGATATTGTTGAAATATGCAATCAGTCAAGGAGAAAATTGTTTTGCATGTTCGGCCAAACGCTCAGACAGCATTTGAAGCCAGAGGGTTCGTACTTTCTTCAGTTTCCTTAAATTCTTGACCAACTGGTGGATGAATTAGCATTTTTTAAATAAAACTACATCTTAAACAGCCGATTGCATAGGATCTTTTGCCTGAGGAGGCATAGACATGAGACACAATATGCGAAATTCAAAGTAACGCCGGATAATGTGGTAACTTCAGGTTTCTCATTTGGCCAGTATTTTCAGATAAACATACCTGAAAGGGAAAACACAGGTAAAATACTTATGTTAATGCAGTTTAGGCGTAAGACTGCTCCCTTCAGCATTCCATGAGAGACACAATGAATTTTCAATATCTTCTGGCATGTTTCATATTCCTTTTAGGTTGAAAGGCCAGGTGACGGAAATATATTCACCAAGCTGTGAATAATAACAAATATCTGGTTCTATTCTATTCTATCCCTTAACCTTACAAGGTCGTTTGGGCACCACAGATGACTTCAAAACTATCCCTTTCCACCTTGTCCTGTTTTCAGCTGTACTAGCTGAGCTGGCGAAATCCATTCTTGTCCACTGTTTAATATCATTGTCATCACCTCTTCTTCTGTCTACTCCTTCTTCTTTCATCGCGCCCAGTAGAAACGTCTTTGCCAAACCAGAAGACCTTGAGACGTGGACAAACCACCTTGGTTTCCGTTTCTTGACCAGGGCCAGAAGTTCATTATATTCTTCAATGGCTGCTATGATCTTTCTGCGAACCTCTTCATGGGTTAAATGGTACTTGTACGAAATGTTTAGTAATCTTCGGTAGCATCCCATTTTAAAGGCCTGCGTTTCTCTGACTCTGCTGTCAAGATTCACTATTCACAGGCATACGGAAATATGGAAATTACAAGGGAGCGCATAAGTTTTACCTTTGATCCAAGAGATATGCCGTTGTTTCTCCTAATTGGCTTCAGCTTTATAAAAGCTCAAGTGGCCTGTTCAATCCTTGAGAGAACCTCCTGTGAAGACCCATTATCTGAGACAACTGCTCTAAGGTATATGAAACGTGTTACAGTACCCAGATTCTGCCCTTTTATCTTGATCTCCCTCTGGATGTCATTGGCGCTATTTGTCATCTGTTTAGTCTTCTTAGCACTGATCTCCATCTTAAACCTTGTGCACGGTTGGCGAGACTTTCAACTGGGGCTTCTAGTTCCTGCTCTACCACAGCTAGAGCGTCTTTGTCATCTGCAAACTGCAGATACGTAATATTTCTGCCGCCTTTGCTAACCTTTCGTCATGTTCTTCCAGAGCATCAGACACGATGAGTTCGAGAAAAAATGTTGAACAGGGTGGGTGACAAAGGACATCCTTGTCTTACTCTAACTGTTGTTCTGAATTGCGCTGCCATTCATCAGGAATGCACTTGTAGCCTTTACGTAGAGCTGCTCAACGGTGCAAACTAGATTTGCACTGATATTGTACTTCCGCATTGTGGCCCATGAGGCTGCATGCCATACTCTTCCAGAGGCTTTTTTGATATTAATGAAGACATGGTACAGATTTTATTGATTTTTAAGATACTTTTCACACAAGATTCTAAGGTTGAAGAGCTGTTCTGTGGTACTCCTTTCTGCTCTGAATCCGGTTCACCCCAGGTTAAATCCCCTGGCATTTCTTATTTCCGTTTGTTATGCCCCAAACTTCAAAGAAGTTGAAAGGGCAAGTTGCTGTCGCCTTATCTGTTCGTCAGTTCTTCCTCTCGTCCTTAACGCCTGATGCAGCTACTGGGCTGGAGAACCTTTGCGCCTAGGAAATTGAAAGTTATTTCCCTGACAATCATTACTGATGTAGCTACTAGGCTCAAGAAACATTGTGCCTAGGGTTTCGCAATCCCATATACCAATATGTCATGAAAATTGAGGGGACCCATGTTGTTTTCCTCTGTCAGATCTGTACTTTTATTATAGTTACCTCCCCTTTCTTAAAATTAAGATAAAGTCGCGTTACCATAATATCTAAAGAAGTATTTAAGCTTGGATAATGATATTTAGTATATGTACAAGATCTGATTAATCTTTGGGCAAATTTGGTTGAAAATGACTGAGTTAGGCCCCTCAGTATTCAAATTTGCAATTTATCCGACTTCTGAACCAGTTGCCCAGTTTTGGGAAACAAGTAGTCCTTGATGTACAAAAAGTTTTGGCAAAGATAAATAAATGTGTTCATTAATTACGGAGTATTTACCCTGATGGTCGCCTATGCAGATATGGGCTCAAGAACCACTGGCTGTAGAGTTGAAATTGAAGGGGTCAGAGCATCAAGGGACCTATCTCCACATTTGGCCAAAAATGAGTTTACCACTCTATCATGAACAGAACAGAACAGAAGTTTATTGGCAAATTCCAAAAGGCTATAAAGCCCATGTGGATACAATTATTTACATATGTTATGGCGAGTAGTTGACAGTGTAGACATATAATATTACAACAAAGCAACATATGAAATACATACTGGCTATCAAAAGTTTTACGAATATGAAACCTATACATGTAATAATAACGCGGAGAAGGTGTTTTACAAATAGCCGAATCCGAGACAGCAGCAAGCATTATTTAGGACAGTTAATGCATTATAATACATGATTTTATACAGACAAATAATAATAGTAATATCCACTCCGAAGAGATTTAAGAACTTATACAGTTCATAATTTTGACATTATCATTGATGTGTACCCTATGTTCCTCGTGCATTACAGTTCAAAAATGCTTATTGGTCCCGGACTTGGGGACGTGTGGCGGAAACCAATGTCCAAACAAGCACGTCCCCAACGCCGGTCCACGTAGCATTTCTGCCGAGGTACATACGGCACACATCCAGCTTGACATGTCGTATGATATTTTCCTAGAAAACATACATATATCAATCAAATAGGCTAAATGAAAACATTATGAAAACAGAGAAATTGGCAGCTGGCTGATATATTTGGCTTTATCAAACTCCCACGGGAAACAAAACTTAACTTTTTCACAATTTCGACATTATCATTGATGTGTACCCTACGTATCTTGGGTATAATAGTTTCAGGATATGCTTCTAGGTCCCAGCGGCATGGGGACATGTGGCGGAACCAATGTCCAGACAATCATGTCCCCAACGCTGGTCCATGCATCATTTCAGCCGAGACACGTACGGCACACATACAAACTTGACATGCCACATCAAATATTTTACAGACATATCAGACAAAAGGCTTTCAAAAATTACATGTATTCTAAAAAAGTGTAATAACTGTATATATTCCACTAGCAATATATATATTTCCCTATATAGTATTATTATTATTATTATTATTATTATTATTATAAATATATATACATAAAAATACAACTTTCTAATACCCGACAGTCACAGTGATTAAATCAGTCATTATGTAGGTCATGTTATGCATTTCTATATAATATTTCGTTTCTAAGTTCGAGAGCTTTATAAATGAAAACACCTAATTTGCGTATTTTGTTTCGATTAGTCGTGTTAATTAGTTCTATAAACTTAAACATACTTGCTCTTTTCCAGTAATATGAATCTATATACTTTTTTCTTAACTCTACATATAGTTGACATTCTAATACAAAATGAAACTCATCCTCTAACACTAAACAGACTGAACATTTTCTTTCATTAATTGGGATACTGTTTGGTCTTGCCCATCTACCAGATTCTATTGCTAAACGATGTGATGATACCCTTAACTTGCTTATAGCTTGAGAGAATTTATAAATATTAATAGCTTCTAAGTAAGGTTGGAACTGAAACGAAGCAACTGATTTATAGAAGTTTGCTCTCGAAGAATTGTCTAATCTTGAGCGCCAATTCTGAATGAATGTGTCCGTTAACCTCTGACTAAAAACTGATAAAAATCTCTTGTAATCCCCCACCCCTTGATTTAGCCATACTTCATAAAATCCTAAAGATAGTAATAAATGACGAACTAATGAGGCCCAGTTAACTTTATTCGGAAATATTTCAATATCACTTACCATCATATCATAAACTATTCTAACATATTTGTTCTCAGGCCGAATTAAAAGTTTTAACCAAAATTTAATAATGATAAAATATCTTCGTGTTATATAATTAGTTCTTCCCAACTCTCCATAAACAAAATCATTTTGTGTTGTCTTCTTTACGCCTAAAATTTGTTTGCAAAACTGCATATGCACCCTTTCAACTGAATTTGCTTGGGAAAAACCCCAAACTTCACAACCATAATTTAGAATCGGAGTTATTAATTTGTCAAATAATTCAAGTTTATGTTTTGGTGATATAAAGGTAAATTTATATAAATATCTATTAAGTTTGAAAATAGCTTTCTGAGCTTGCCCAGCAAGAGTAGTCTGAGCTTCCGAAAAGGATCCCCCAGTCGTAAAGACAATTCCAAGATATTTAAAACTTCTAACTATTTCTAATGGTGTACCATTGTAATTAAAAACTAAATTTCTTGGCAAAATACCCCCTTTTCTAAATATCATAACTTTAGTTTTTGACGTATTTATTGTCAGTTTCCATCTTTCACAATACTCAGCTAATAAATTTAAGTTTACCTGAAGTTCTTCCGATGTATTTGCAAAAATAACAATATCATCAGCATACAATAATAGAAATAATTTAAGCGTGTTCACATCTAAACCACTTACTCCTGAAAGTACAAATTGCTCTTCGAGATCATTTAGATATAACGAGAATAACAGAGGGGACAAACACTCCCCTTGTCTTACACCAAGGCTACAGTAGAACTCATTTCCTAAATTATTGCAAAACTTAACTCTAGATTTAACTGATGCATACATGGATTTAATAATATTTAGTATCTTTCCCCTCAGTCCTAATTTTACCAGTTTATACCATAAGTTTTCGCGAACAACATAATCAAAAGCTTTTGAAAAATCAATAAAAGCACAATATAACTTTTTACCCTGATTCAGTATGTGAGCAATTAACCCATGCAACACAAAAATATTATCCACTGTACCCATGCCGGGTCTAAAACCAGCCTGCGCCTCAATAAGAATAAAATAATTTTCTGCCCAATCTGACAATCTGTTGTTAATGATTCTCGTAAATAACTTACCTAATGCACTCAACAGATTGATTCCCCTATAATTTTCTACATCGTTTCTGCTACCCTTTTTATGAAGCGGAATTACGTAACCTACAGACCACTCTTCTGGAAAATATCCACATTCAAAAATTTTATTAAAAAGGTTACATAACGTCGGTCCTAATATGTCTTTTCCATGTATAAAAAATTCGTTTATAAGTTTATCCGGACCACCTGATTTATTTGTTTTTAATTGTTTTATCGATTTTATGACTTCTTCTTGTGATATATGTATATTCAACTCATCAAACATTATACCGAATTCGTTGTTTTCGTATCGCTCATTAAAATATAATACGTCTTCATCTGGGTTAAAAAATGGTTCAGACGGATTGTTTACTGCTTTAAAATACTGTTCAAAAGAGGAAAGCGCAATATTTGCTGGCTTCATGCCTGCTGATTCTTTTAATAAGTTCCAATACAGTTTTGCATTTTTATACCTAGCATTTACAAATTCATAAGTTTTATTTTTGTCGTAGTCATATCTACATTTTCTTAATAATGCCTTATATTCTGACCTTGCTTTAACCATCCCTATCCTGTTTTCATTTGTTTTTGCCTCCCTATAACTATTCAACATATGCAAAAAATAAAACTTTTTTTCGCTGCATTCTTCATTGAACCAGGGATTTTCCTTTTTATTACAGAAATTAGCATTTGCAGCCATAGTTTCAGTATTTTGTTCTAGTTTTGTTTTTTTAAAAACTGGTGTAGAAATATCCTCGATGATAGAAACGAAGTCAGATAAGCAAGAGTCAACATCCCCATTACTTTTACTGTTGGAAATTTTTACATTTAATGAAGTCAATTTTTCACCAGTCGTATTATCTTGTAACCTAGTTTTAAATTCATCCTTAAAATCGTTAACCCAAACATACTTACCACTCACCGTTTCATAACTTTCATTTTCAGAAGTTAAACATTCTTGACTATCAAATTCAAAAGAAAATTTTATTAAACAGTGATCAGATATAATGTTGGGATCATATACTTCGAAATCTTTCACAAAACTAAATAAATCTTCGGATGCTAAAACATAATCTACTACACTGCTCCCTCTAGACCCTATGAAAGTATATTTACCAATACCATTATCTTTTCCGACTCGCCCATTCATAATTCTCACACCCGTTTGTTTACAAAAGTCCAACAAAAGCATACCATTATTGTTAACCTGACCTTTGTCCTGCGAATAACGGTACAAGAAATTATCCGGAATATATTCGTCCGGTAATACAGACATATGTAATATATCGTCATGTGACACAAAATCATTATTTGTAGCCGTACGGCTATTAAAATCTCCACAAATGAGCAAATTACACTGACTTTCAGTTTTTGTTTCAATATGGACGACTGACTCTAATAATCTATCAAAAATGTTTGTTTCAATCATAGACTGTCGGCTAGTAGCTTCAGGTAATGCATATAACAAAGCAACATAAAGATCGTTTTTCAGAGATAGAACAGACTTGCTAATTTTTATCCACAAAATATCATCTTCGCTAGTGTATACAAGTGTTTCCCTAGTAACATATTTGTTTCTTAAATAAACTATAATCCCCCCTGAGTTCCGTTTTGCTCCCTTTTTTATATCCCGCCTATTTAATACAAAGCTTTCAAAATTTGGGTACTCAAAGTCATGCAGAAAACATGTTTCCTCACCTATTTATCTCCCATCTGACCATAGAATCAGCCAAAAAATGATTTTTAACGCGGTTGCAAAATTTTTACAACTTAGGTCCTATCTCCATTTTGGACTTATTATGCAACAAAAGACCTAAATCCATCAAATTTGTTTCTTCATTATATTTCATCAAGATATCAGTTTAGAGTGAAGTATCTAAATATTTTTATATTAAGACTTTTTGGTGACAAAAGTCATTGTCAACTAAATTTTATCTTTTTTAAACTGTTAAAAATTGATCTCAAAATTACATGATGGAGTTAGGACCTTTGTTGCATAACCATCTTAACTCTTTAGCGATAATCTTGCTTAATATGGGACCTATTCATATTAGCTAGAAATAAGTTATCCTCACCATGTTATGTACCTTTTTGGCTACTGATATGGCCACATTAACTTTTAAAATGCGATTTTCAGTTTTATGAAATATGGAGTTAGGCCCTTTCTTGCACGAACAAAATCACTAAAATCCAGTTTTTCTCAATTTATTTCTTTAAAACTAGTGGAATATTCGCAACACCACTTGAAATCAATGTTTTTCAACATACATTGACTAACTGTGCAATAAAAATCGATTATTTCGAGTTTCTAGAAAAAATGATGTTTTTGCGTTTTTCTCGAAATTATGAGAAATGGAGATAGGTACCTTGTTGCACTATCCCCTTCAATTTATATATGTTTAGGTCATGAAAAAAGTGCACGCTCATTTTTTCAGCCGTCGAACTTGTACTTATAGAGTTACCTCCCTTTATCAATATAAAATTGAAATCTTATTAGCACAATATCTGAATAATACTTTGCGAAAGGATGCTAACATTTAGCTTTAATATCAGATGTAGAAGAATTTATTAACATTTGGGCAAAATTCGTTTGAAAATGATGGAGAGAAAAAAGTGAACGCTCATTTTTTCAGCCGTCGAACTTGTACTTATAGAGTTACCTCCCTTTATCAATATAAAATTGAAATCTTATTAGCACAATATCTGAATAATACTTTGCGAAAGGATGCTAACATTTAGCTTTAATATCAGATGTAGAAGAATTTATTAACATTTGGGCAAAATTCGTTTGAAAATGATGGAGAGATGCCCCTTGCTTGAATTTGATAATTTCCCAACTTTTAGGAAGCTGTTTTTTTTTTTGTATATTATTAGTCCGAAATGTGTCATATATTTTGGTAAAGGTGAGGAAAATATTCTTGCGTTTTTTTTTTACTTTTGGACTTACATATTTAGATTAAACAAAATTTTAACAAAACATCTAGAGAACCATTTGAGATGGGATTGTGAGATGTGGCATACAGCTTGGAATCAGTATGTAGATAATCTGATTAATTTCTGAGAAATTTTCATAAAATTAATATCACTGTGTCCCTTTTCAGATTTAGACATTGTAAAGCTTTGCTCCTTTAGTTCACGCTTAAGATTGAAGGCATAGTCTTTCACAAACACAGTCTCTAGTTAAAGGAGACATGCAAGAGATTATACATTGCTGCATAAGACTACCGTATAATGGAAAATTTTCGCGTCGCCTAATTTTCGCGGAATTTCGCGGTCGGACTCCGCAAAATATTTTCCAAGTTTCTACAAAATAGTAATAAGAAATCTGAACCGTCCAAACATATGGTTTGCCGTATTCAAAGCGCCTCACAAACCTTAAAAGTAGGTAGATATAGAGCTATTATTTTCGGCGCAATTACGTTAGCTGGTAATCAGCAGGTAATTATAATTTGAACTTGCTGTCACTTTTTTCACTTGAGTAACGGTCACTTGTCCCTGATTGTGCAAGTACAATTGAATTACTTTTAACCGACTGTGAGTTCCGTTTACTTTTATCCTGAACAATAGCTATTCTATCAATTGCTCGCATATTTCAGTGGACTGTTTCTGTGTACTAAACATTGATTTGTACAAATGGTTATCTTAACGTTTTTTGTGTGAAATAAGGATTGGTATCCACCCAAAAGGAGCCGATTCTATCTAAACAAATGTGTTCAGTGTAAAGTGATTACAGTTTCTTTACGTTTCTCTCTCCTTTTACGTCTTGACTTTTCAGTCAAACCAATATTTTACAGGACACACGCAATTTTTATTTTCGTTGATATTCACATCCGCGAAAAATAACAACGAGCTGTCGCCTGACAGCATAGCTCGCCTGAATAGGTGCTTGCCCATCACACAGTCGCTATGGTGGTGTGGACTGCTATGTATAAAACTTCAGGCAAGCATGTCCATAATGACAACACATTTATAAACAAAAGCTATCTCAGAAATGTCTTAAAATAAAAAAAAATCCACATGAAATTTCAAAGTCCATGAGCTTGAGGTCAAAGAACTAAGGGGTAGGGGGGAGGAGGGCAGGGCTAGGATGTATCAAAGCCTTTAACCGTTATCTAACATCAGTCCAAGTATAAGTTTCAACTGAGTCCATTGTGGCACTGTGAAATTATGTCTTCATTAATATAAAACTAATCAAAATCTTTAAGACAAAACTCAAAGTCCATGACCTTGACATCAAGGTCATCCAGTCGGATAAGTATATAGTGTTTTGTAAAAACTCAAAAAAGTGTCTAACATCAGTTCAAGTGTAAACTAAATCTCTGCCAAGCATTATGAATCAGTACGCAATTAGAAAACTTTAATAAAGACCAAATTTCCTAAGTCCCTGACCTTGATATCAAGGTCACCGAGCAGGGCTGGGGTAGTACTCTGTAAAACTTTAGACTAATATCTAACTACAGTGCAAATATAAAAAGAATTCATCTATGGTTTCAGGAGATATGTGTCATTAAAAAACTTTAACCAAAACATCCAATCAATAAAAAGACAATTTTCTAAGTCCATGACCTTGACATCAAGGTCACTGAGGGGGGTGGGGGTAGTACCTTGGAAAACTTTAGACCAATATCTAACTACAGTGCAAGTATCAAAGGAATCCATCCATGGGTTAAGGAGATACTGGGCTTGAGAAAAAATTTAACCAAAACATCCAGTCCCAAAAAACTCCCGATTTTCTAAGTCCATGACCTTGCCATCAAGGTCAAGGAGTGGGGTGGGGGTGGTACCATGTTAAACTTTGGACCAATATCTAACTACAGTGCAAGTATCAAAAGAATCCATCCATGGGTTAGGGAGATATAGGTCTTTAAAAAACTTTAACCAAAACATCCAATCCGGACGCCGACGCCGACGCGGACGCGGACGCCGTGGTGACAACAATAGCTCTTCCTGAACTTTCGTTCAGGCGAGCTAAAAATCGCGAAAATGAATCCTTATGTTTTTGGGGCAAATCCGAGAAAATTTGGCGACGCGAAAATTTTCCATTATACGGTATATGCTAATGTTGTGAAACCTCTATTTGCAGAGTTAGCTTCAGCAGTGTCTTTTGGCTGGCAAGTATTAATCCATCAATCAGTCAGTCAATCAGTAAATCAATCCAAATTGCACCGACAGGAAACATAACATTTAAAATGAAGTACGAGTCGCTAAACATAATATAAGCCTTGAATGCAAGGCAGTCAGCTCTTTCTTCGCCATATTATGTCATTACAATGTTTAAACATTGATTAAGCACAGATACCATGAAGATAGCCATAAAATATAGCTACAGAGCCTTCTTTTCTTTTCTGCTTGGTGCCTTGTTCGGTTCCTGTTCTGCTACTAACTATCTGCGACCCAAAACTTTTGTTTTTACGGTTTGTCAGGTGTTACTACTCAGTCGACAGCTTAGGTCATGTTGAGCCAGTAGGTCATTCGTCAACACCGTTCCTGGGCAGGCTTAAACCTTTTAAGCGGTTAACCAGTACCAAACAAGCTCGCGCTAGTAGTATCTGGCAACTACCGTTGGGTGATAACGACGGAAACCACAATATTTCAGTCAAGAACAGTCGGTCTCCCAAGAGATTATGCATTAGAAAATGAAAGATAGGATTGACGTGAAGAAGAAGACGCACACATTAAAAACCTGGTCCACCCTTCCCACATCTGCTGCAAGCACAACAACCCCTTGTCCTACTATATTCCAATTCAGTAGCACGCCCCTGCACTAGAAGCTACCTAGCACCATCGCGACATACAGCCACCAACGACCCAAAATACAACTTCAGAGAACATGTTGACAGAAATGGTATTATGAAGACACGATTTTAATAGAGCTGCAAAAGGAACATTGGCTTTTGAGGCTATAATATATAACACATTTCTGTGTAGAAGCTCAAAAGTGATACAGACATACGGTTGCACATGAAGGACATAGTTTCAATCAGAATGTTCACAAGTGTGCAACTCGATTGTCAAATCAGATATATCGGCCACTTGAAGTATCCAGACGCCCAATGCTACCGCGATCGTGAGAACCATCAGCTAACAGTGACAGTGTTTTGTTTACCATTCCTAGTACGTATATAACTCTTATACAAAGAAGCGCATACTATTTATGTGTTTGATGTAGCTACTTACTTTGTTACTTTGTAAAACCGTTATTACTTGTTTAGGATATGTATATGTAACAAAATTATTTGTAGTATTGCACAATCACAACTATTTGTTTATTGCAAATTAGTACTTTGGGGAAACAGATTTATATAAGTCTTTTGACTTCTTTCTGGATCCCATTTGTATATATTGTATGTTTTGAATTTAGTTCCTGTAACAGAGTTTACACAAATAAAATACGTTTAAACTAACAGTGAGATGTCCAAATAATTTTGGAAGAAGTCTTGGAACAAGGATATTTTAGGGAGTACAACTTGGTACATGTATATGAGACATGGTCATTTTTGGACAACAACGGACATCAGAAATTAAGATATTTATTTTGGTGCAAACTTAGATAATATTGTAGTCTTAGTCTGTCAGGAAAAAAGGGAAATAGGTACCCTCTGCGAATCCCACAACAGTATACCAAAGCTTATGCTAGCCCATTTTCCAGTTGATAACTAAGTAAAGTGAGATGACTTTTATTTGTCACCGACATAATTACATTTCAAACTTACATTGTAGCATTCAGTAAAGGAATAATAACACAAAAATGACACCAAACGCCTCATTGCAAATGTGGCAAGTATGTGAACAGCTTTTTATTAAACAGATAACCACTTAGCTGACCTCACTGGAGCTTACAATATATGGCGGCTTCATTGGCCGAGTGATAAAATGGTAATCTTACCGCCAACTCGGGTCACATGTGGGACTAGTCAAGTTCTACTTGTGGGTGGTCAGGAGCGGTCTTCAGGCTGAATTGTATTAACATAAGAAATTTTACCTGCGTTTTACCCTTTTAAATGTGTTTATCTGTGAAAATACTGGCCAGATGAGAAACCAGAAGTTGCCACTTTATCCGGCGTTACTTTGAATTTCGCATATTGTGTTTCGATCTGTGCTTCCTCGGACAGAAAATCATGAGCAATCGGCTGTTTACTATGTAGTTATATTAAAAAAAAAATTCATCCACCAGTTGGTCAAAAATTAAGGAAACTGAAAAAAAGTACGAACCCTCTTGCTTCAAATGCTGTCTGAGCGTTTGGCCGAACATGCAAAACAATTTTCTCCTTGACTGATTGCATATTTCAACAATATCTATGTACCAACAGAAGATCTGGCGATTAAAGGCATCTATGTAGATCCGGACAGGCTAGTTCTAATGCCCACACAAAATCTCCTTACTTTATAACTAGATTTTTTTCAACCCACCTCGGAAACTGTCAACTAAAATGGCGGCGAATCCTACGAAAAATACCGCAATCCGGCGTGAAAACACCGCAAATCCTGCGTTTCGACCGCTTTTCCGGCGTTACGGTTGGTCCCTGTGATCAGGGCCCAGTTGTTCAAAGCATTGTTAGCCCAACGAGCTCATTAAGAGGTCAACTCGTTAAGTGTATTGCGACTTTATAGGCTAATACACTGATATTTTTTGCTGAAAATATGTGAGAAGCTTTTGCAGTGCAAAAGCTTCTCGAATTTTTCAACAAAAAATATTTGTGTATTTGAGCTATTAACAATCGAAATTTTAACGAACCGTTAGCTAACGACGTTGTTAGTTTTGAACAACTGGGCCCTGTTATTTAGCTACACTGCAAAATCGCTTATCCTGACCATTTCCTTACAGACACTGTTTGTAAGGAAATGGTCAGGATAAGCGATTTTGAGTGTTTGTAAGGAAATGATCAGGATAAGGAAATGGTCAGGATAAGCGATTTTGAGTGTTTGTAAGGAAATGATCAGGATAAGGAAATGGTCAGGATAAGCAATTTTGCTTGAATCCAGTTCCATTTTATGTTCAAAGGTATGTTATGACAAGGTGATTTTGAGATGGCTGAAGTGTCAATCAAATGGAAATTGCATTAGCCCCTGTAGAAGGTAATTATCTATCTATCTATCTATCTTATCTATCTATCTATCTATCTATCTATCTATCTATCTTTACGTCTTAACCCCCGAGGGGGACGTCAGACGGGTTCCGGCGAACCAAGTGCTGAAGGGGATTAGCTGGAACAAAAGTATAGGAAAGTGTGTGAAATGAGTTTGTACAGTGCGATAAAGAGTGTTAGTATAGTTAAAAGATAAAAACAGAAATTGGTGTTCAAGGAGAGACATGGATTACCTGGCAGACAGCACTGCTGAACTGCGCCAAGGTGGGAAGGACCGGTATGTAGGGTGGGAGGGCATTCCAATGGATTATACTCCTAGGGAAGAATGTGAACATGTAGTAGTCTTTATAAGTTGGAATTTGTCGATATGAAAGTGGATGAATATGTCTTGACTGTCTAGTGTTATGAACAAGGTACTCAGATGCAGGAATGGTAACAAGGTCATATATGACCTTGTACATCATTATAAGACGACAATCTATACGTCGTTGGTCTAGGGGGCGCCAATTCAGGTCCTTTAACATAGCAGTGACGCTGGATGTGTAATTATAATCTCTTGTTGCCCACCTGGCAGCCCTTCTTTGGACCGTTTCCACTTTATGTATATCAGTGGCAGTGTGTGTGTGGGGGGGACCATACTGTTGAAGCGTACTCCAACTGGGGCCTTACTAGTGTTTTGTAAGGAACCTTTGGAAGCAAGGAGCACATTAAAGTCGGAATTTACTCGTGAGGTGGGTAAGTCGTTGATCTTTTTTAAGTATTACAGTACCAAGAGAATTTCTCCGATTTCTTCACATAACTGAGATTATTTTCTAGCCCAACCATACTGTCTGAGTCTGAGCATTGTCTCCGTACCATATGACAAAGAACTAACAAATCTTTAGCATATCTTCGACCATAACAACCAGTCTAACAGGAATTTAACAAATAAGTTAACAGACATAATCTACATCTACATCTACCAAATACATGTAAGTGCATGGCCAATATTGGCATAGTAGCATAGTCAGGCCATAATGCCATAATCAGTTTTGCAAAACAGGAGGACTTAAATTTATACCTTTTAACCTTCAAAGTTCATATACCAAAACTAAATCTCTGTATGAGAGTCTGTTGTTCAGGAGAGGACTATCATATAAGCCGCAACATGAGAAAACCAACAAAGTGGTTGTGTGCCCAGCGCAGACTCAGATCAGCTTGGGCATCCCCCAGTCTGATCAGACTCATTGCTGTGCGCTTAAAGGGTAGCCAAGGGACTAAGCTACCTTCATGTGGCCAGCAAAGACTGATCAGACTGGGTGGATACCCAGGCTGATCTGAGTCTGCGCTGGGCGCACAACCACATTGTTGGTTTTCTCGTGTCGCGGCTCAATTATAAGCAATACCCCTTACCACACTGGTCTGTCATTCAACAAAGGTAACGAAGCCAGTGTACATGAAACTTGCTGGTTCCGCTCATCAGGATAAGTTTGTTTCAGAAATATAGTCTCACAGACCATCCGACCCCCGAAATAGGAATCAAAAGTTTTACTCATTTGATATGTATAGTCAAGAAATGCTTGAAAACAATTTTTGGGCTACAACGACTAGGCAACGAATTGGGGTAGAAACTTATTCAAGCACTGTATTTATACTACACGGAATTTCTTCGAAAATCTGATCTGACTAAGAGGTATAACAAACTTCCGGGTCCGTAAGAATAATAGTTTGAAATTAATCTAAGAAGTATGCGAAAACAATCGAGTTTTTATACGCCCGTTTTGAAAAAACGGACGTATTATGGCATGGCGCTGTCCGTCCGTCTGTCCGTCCGTCAACATTCTTGTGCGCACCATATCTCAGAAACCTTTTGAGATATCTTCATGAAATTTTGTAGGCATATATATTAGGATGGGGCAAAGTGTCGCGTATAGTAATAATTGCTCCCCTTGTCTTAGTTTCAAAGTTATGTCCCTTTGATTATTTTTTACCCTACTAGCCTTGTGCGCGCCATAACTAGATAACCGTTTGGGATATCTTGATGAAACTTCATAGCAATGTGTATGAGGGTCTGATGATGTGTCTAGTATACCAATGGTTGCTCTCCCTTTCTTCGTTTTTGAGTTGCATCCCTTTGATTAGATTTTTAGTGTATTTTTGTGTATACTAATCTTGTGCATTCAATAACTAAGTAACCATTTGGTATATCTTGATGAAACTTTATAGCAATGCGCATGATCACAAGACGGTGTGTCACATATAAGAATGGTTGCTCCCCCTTACTTAATTTTGGAGTAACCTCCCTTTGATTAGTTTTTTAGGCTAACCCATTCCCCCATAACTCCTTAACCCTTTGAAATATTTCAATGAAACTTTGTAGGAATGTGTATAATAATGGGGTAATGTATCATGTGCATGAATCACAACTCTGGCTTACTTCCTGAATAATCTGCCCTTGCATCAATTTCCGTTATACTCTGTATCTCCTTAACCGATGGAAATATTTTAACAAAACTTTATGGTGATGTGTATATTGTCAAGGGAAAGTATTGCAACTAAGAGTTTATGAATTATCTCCCTTGTTTGACTTTGGCATTTCACAACTTCTGAGCTGCTTCACCCTGGAAACTGATTTTTGGTGTACAAATAGTATTTGATGTGTTGTTTTGATAACATTGCAGTCATTAATTACAGAGTTGTTTCCCCTGTTTTGTCTGCCTGTCCATCCTTCTATAAACAATCTTGTTCATTCTGTAACTCCTTCATGACACTGAAACGGGCGTATTATGCGCCGCTTGCGAAGCTCTTGTTATAGTATGTTGCCTCGTTGCCTATGTTGAATGCCAGACCAGTGTGCTGACCGTCAGATCCTATATTGAATTGATTTGTAAATATGTGTATAACAGAGAACTAAATGACTTGAGAATAATCATTTGTTTGAGAAAATCTAAAATTTCTGTTTTATAGAATTTCAGTATGTAATGTCATTGAAAACTGATGGAACATGACAAACATTGCCATACTTCGTGACCAATGACGTCATAAATTTGTTGAAACAATGTTTGCCATGCTCCAACAATTTTCAATGACATTACATACTAAAGTCTACAGTGAGGCGCTAGTAATGGTACTTATTACCCATTCACTTCACTGCTCTCTCCTTTTTCTTGAAAGACCCTAGCTAAAGCACGACAACTCAGTCATTGTGACCTATACTCAGCCACACTACATAGCTCCTCTTTCACTCTCTAAGGCAGGGCAGCAGTCTCCTGTGAGCTCGTTCCAACACTTCCGACACCATTGATGTGACTTGATGGTCCCAATCCTATCAGGTCACCCATCCAAGTACTAACGGAGCGAAATAACAGTCCACCACTTTAACCACGTCACTATACAAGCATGCTTCTACAGCGAGGTGCTTGTAGTGGTATTTATACCCATTCACTACCGGTACATAGAATAACCGAAAAGCACAGAAATACCGGAAAGCACTTGAATAACCGAAAAGCAATTTTTATAGGAATTATCATTGTAATATTATTTTCATGGGTTAAAGATGCATTGAAAAGAGTTATTTTACAGACTACAGTTGTCTTGGTTTCACGATTGACAAAGTGAATCCACAAATTGTGCACTAACAAATAACCGAAGTGCACTTGAAAGTAGTCATGTTTACCATTGAAATTTGTGTCTAAGATTGATAGTGTGTTCAGTACTTATATATGAAATAAACTGTTTTAGACTATTCCCAATCATGCAATTTCATTGACTAATTTGGATTGTTTTGTTTGTACATAAAGCAGATGACAGTTCCCATGCCTTGTTATAACCAAAAAGCACTGGGAGAAATGCTGAACATTATTATCGCCCTTTTCTGTTACAATGCTATTATAGTACGACATCCGAAGTGAAAAAATATCACAAATAGTACTAAAAATAATTTCCAGCCCCGAAAAGACTTACTTAGATAATTATTCTCATGTAAAACTAATTTTTGAAATTGCTTTTTGGTTATTCAGGTGCTTTTTGGTATTTCTGTGCTTTTCGGTTATTCTATGAACCCATTCACTACAATAGGATCTGTCCTCTGTTTTAAACAGAAACTTAAGATTTATCAAACAAATAATTATTCTAAAGTAATTTATTCAGTTTTGTATATGTATTTAGTTTATCACGAATAAAATAATGTTTTATAGAACATATTAAACCAAATCAGTAGTTAAAATGACACTATTCTGATTCTGACTGGTGACATACAGGTATGATACAAAGAAAAGCATTTTTTAGAAAAGTCAGAGAAGACTCTGATTAACGGTCCAACATATATTTTCGTGGTACTTACATTTCCGTGGTATTCCGAAAATAGCTTTTCCTGATCCAGCGCACCATGCCATGACGTCATACTTATTGTTTTGACAGACGTTGAATCCCAGTATAATTTTGTCAACAATGAACCACATTGCTACAGAACATGTCTAAATTATATATTTTTCATATTTTCATGTCAATTTAAACCTGGTTTCACTAATACATTTTTACAGTTATCTTTAAATGACCCAAATATGAAAATACAAAACCATCCGATGCAAACAGGTCAACCTGTCTACTGTGGTCTATTTATAGTAACAAAATATGATGATGTGTGATGCAAAACTCCCGCCAAATTTTTTTTCTACGGTGGCAAAAAAGTGTCATGCCTTATATGGATTTTGTATTGTCTTGCAGTGTTAAGGAATAGTGACAATTAGTAAATGTGATACATTTTTTATTATTTAAAAATAACAGTTTTAAAGTTTGTTTGGTTTAATAATTAAACAAATACTTGAAATACAAAATACCCTAAAATCAGATATGACTGCACTTTTGGGACATGATCACATCGTACGAGCAGTTTTTTGGGATACCACGAAAATATATGATGTCATCAGAAAGTGTGGTACTGAGGGTATAAACAAATATGGCGGGTTAACATGCGCTCATTGAAAGAAAAAATAAAAATATACTGGGAGATATCTAAGGGGTGTTCCCTTCTTTATTTACATTGAATGATAGAATTTTATTCCCCAGATGTCAATGCAGTGTTTATAAGTTATACTAACACCACGAATATATATAACGCAAGGGTAAACTCACCTGTTGTTCCCGTTATCAACTGACAAACCTGGACTCCATGCGGACTTGTTATGGATACACACCACGAACCTGTATTGGTGTTCCGTTACAAGAAATTTGTACAACAACCAGTTCCCGTGTTATCAACTTCAAGTGTTCCTATTGGTATCAAGTAACTCTTGCACTACTTCATAACTGCAACTGCAGATTTGGGTTCCAAAGAAGCACACGCGAAATTAATTACTTCCCGGCGAATTCCAGCGTATTAAGGCAAAAGTTCGGTATGTTATATTTATTTAAATTCTATAATATTTGCACTTACTTTCCGTCGGAAGTCACATGCAAATGTCTGGCCTTTGTGCACGCCTTGGAAGTTTCCTGAAGACCTGGAACATGCACAGTTCACACCCATTTTCAAGAAAAATGACCATTATGCTAAAAACAACAACAACAACAACAAGCTTCCAGTTAGTATTTCACCTTCAAAATTTAAAATTTTTGAACGCTTTATGCTTTTACAGTTGAGTGAATATTTTGAGATTTTCAATAGCTTCTTAAGTGCTTTCAGGAAATGTTTTGGCAGCCGTAAGAAGAGAGACTTAGACAACCAGCAGTACGTGGGTGCCGCGCTGATTTTTGTCAATGGCTTTAAAAATAGTACAGTGGATGAGCAGTGGAATATTTTCCTAAATAAATTAAATGAATCTGTGGAAAAGTACGTCCCAAAGAGTATACAAAAATCTAATAACTGTAGTAATAAACATGGTGAATTCCCAATTAGTAATAAGCAGAAGGCAAGGATTAAAAGAAAAGAAAGACTGTGGTATAAATATAGAAGAACAGGAGATTCGAATGATAGAACTGAAGTTAGAGTTAGAAATCAGGTGCGACGTTTGACCAGAGAAGCCTCAAAGCAACATGAGAACAAGATTGCGGTGTCAGTGAAAGAAAATCCGAAAGTATTTTGGAAATATGTGAAATCCGAAACGAAAACAAAGACTTCAGTATCAGACTTATATACAGATGGTTCCAAGGAAAATATAACAAAAACTGACCAGGAGAAAGCAAACACCTTAGCGGACTTTTTCACTTCAGTATTCACAGTTGAACCAGATGGTGAGCTTCCTAAGTTAAATTTAAACGCTGTTCCTAAATTAGAGAAGTTGATATTGAATGTGAAGTGGTATGTAAGAAGCTGGAGGCTTTAGATGTGAATAAATCACCAGGACCAGATGGAATATCGCCGAGAATACTAAAAGAATTGTCAAATGTGATAGCCGAACCATTAACAATGATCTTTAATAACTCAGTAAATACAGCAAAATTGCCGGATTTGTGGAAAACTGCAAACATTACAGCCATTTTTAAGAAAGGAGAGAGAAAATGTGCAGGGAATTACAGGCCAGTTAGTCTGACATGTATAGTTTGTAAAGTTTTGGAATCAATCATAAGAGAACAGATAATCAAGCATATGAAGGAACAAAGATTATTCTGTGATAAGTAGTATGGATTTATCTCGGGAAGGTCTACAGTGCTGCAGCTTCTGGTAGTATTAGATAAATGGACTGAAATATTGGACTCTGGAGGTTCAGTAGATGCTATATATTGTTACTTCATGAAGGCTTTTGATAAAGTTCCGCATAGACGGCTGGTACACAAACTAACATTATACGGCATAGAGAACCCTTATGTGGCATGGATAGAAGCTTTTCTTAACTATAGGAAACAACGTGTAATAGTTAATGGTGAAATGTCAGGCTGGAGGACTGTCACAAGTGGCAACCCTCAAGGTTCCATACTCGGCCCGATTCTATTCGTACTTTACATAAATGATCTAGCTGAGAGTATTAGAAATAATAGTGACTTGTACTTGTATGCCGATGATACAAAGATATTCAGATCAATATTAACACCAGAAGAGTGTGAATTATTACAAGAGGATGTATACGACATGAGCTCATGGTCGGATAAATGGTTACTGAAATTCCATCCACAGAAATGTAAATATATGAGACTTGGAAATGCAGATGTAGACATCAAGGAATATAGACTGAAGTATGATCAGGAACCCATGGAGCAAACAAAAGAAGAGAAGGATATTGGGGTGTTAATAGATGACAAATTAACATTTGAACAACACATAACAGAGAAGGTGAATAAGGCTAACTCTATACTTGCTGTGATAAGAAGAACTTTTGAACATATTGATAAGAAAATATTCAGGCTTTTATATACAAGTCTTGTAAGACCCCATTTGGAATATGCTAATGCTGTTTGGAACCCGTATAAGAAAAAACATCTGGATATTATTGAAAATGTGCAAAAACGTGCCACCAGACTTGTGCCAGGATTGTCTAACATGGACTATGAAAACCGGTTGAAGAAATTAAATCTACCAACATTAACCTATAGGCGCATGAGAGGAGACATGATTGAAGTGTTTAAAATTCTTACGGGAAAGTATGACTTTGATTCAGCACAATTATTCCAAGTAAGAGATAGTACAGTAACTCGAGGAAATTCTATGAAATTGTACAAAAAACGCCCAAGATTGAATATAAGAAAGTTCTCATTCTCATTCAGAACAGTGGATATTTGGAACAGTCTTTCTGACAGTGTTATATCAGCAAATTCCATCAAAATATTTGAAAACAGATTAGATAAATTTTGGAGTAAACAAGAAATGAAATACAATCATATAGCGACAATAGCAACCGGACAAAGCCCCGATAATGTAGAGACAGTAAACGAAGAGCTGGTGACACAGGCATACCGCCTTCTACCAGAATGAGGATACTGGATACTGGATACTGCCTCCATATGAGCTGTGACACCGAGAAAACCAACAAAGTGGTTGTGCGCCCAGAGCAGAGTCTGGGCTTTCGCCTAATCAGACTGGGCTTTCGCCTAATCTGATCAAAGTCTTCGCTGTCTGCATGGAGGTAGATTAGACCCTTAGCTACCCCTTAAGCGCTGAGCGAAGAGTCTGATCAGACTGGGCGGCTGCCCAGGATGATCTTAGTCTGCGTTTGGCACGCAACCACTTTGTTGGTTTTCTCGTGTCGCGGCTCATATGATCTCATTGTGGACAAGCTGTATGCTTTTGGACTATCACAAAATGCCTGTGACTTCCTGGAAAGCTATTTGTCAAACAGAAAGCAAATAGTCAAACTTGGTCAGAATCATAGCGAATAGCTAAATACACTGAACATCAAAAGAAACGCCCACAATGTATACGCCCAAATAATTTGAAGGTATCGGTATATGCTTTTATGTAGACACTTTTAGTCAACTACTTTGTTTATGCTTTTCATACAGAATGAGCATCTTAGCGCTTTCTTTTGTGATGGGGTTAAACTTGAAAGTTACCATATTTTCAGAAGCTGATTTTTCAATTCCATAAATTGTTCGGACAATAAGTTTCTCCAGACAAAATGTCCGCCGCAAGGGTAAGAAAAACTGCTAAAATCACAGCAATCAGGCATTGCCTTACAGAGAAACAACCGAATGAAACGGGACCGTGTAAACAGCAACATTTGCTTACCACTGGATTTCCCATCGATCCTTTTAACACCCTGTATTTCTTGAAAAGAAAAGAACTGGTTCATACAAAGAGTGAAAATGAATTAACAAGAGCAAGCTGAAAAGATCTGCAAAGAAATTTTACGTAGTACTGCAGAACGTTTGCTATTCAATGGACTTTTTTAATTGCAAGGGAGATAACAACTTCAAACTACTGTCGTGTTCGTAAGAAGAATACAAGAGTTATAAGCTTAACGGGGTTTCCATACCCATACATCAGAGCCGCGTTAAGGAAACAAATTGTGATACTGCGAAAAGAAAGGCAGCTCTTACAACAGCTTTGACTGTTTCACGATAAATTGCGATACCTCTCTTTAATCAAGATTTGGTTTTGCAAAAAGCTGAGTTTGTACTGGTAACAGACGTCAGTAATCAAGATTTGGTTTTGCAAAAAGCTGAGTTTATACTGGTAACAGACGTCAGTAGTATTTTCTGCTACTCGTGATTTTAAACTGTGTATCAGCTACATCCACATCTACCAATTAAGTGCATGGCCAATATTGGCAATGTCGCACTGGCAGAAGAAATTCGAACTTTAACTTGTAGGCGTTTCTTTTGATGCCCGGCATATTTTAAAAGACGTGCCTTCGAGGCTCTGTTTTAGGACCTCTTTTATCTAATGTTTTATATCAAGGATATATTTATACATTTTATTTTACTCATATAATTATGCTGATGACAACACGTGTCACTCATCGACAAAAGTTTAGGAACCACCAAATTAGTCCTGGAAGCAGACAGTAATATTTTTATACAGTGGTTTGAAGATAATGAAATGCTGACAAACCCCGAGGAAAAGCTCTTGGAAAGAACGGTTATGGCAATTGCAAGTTTCTATAAATAGGCGGAACAGAAATAAAATGGGAAGATACTGTTGAATTACTTGTGTCACAACCGACTACACTTAAGAACTGAAATTTGATTTTTCAGCGTTCATCGGGTGGCTGGTTTGGGGTGGTATAAATGGTCGCCCCTCCTCCTCCTCCTCCACCCCTCCCCCCATTCCTGCGTGACATACACAAACGTACAAAATAATTTACTTTATTATACTGTGATAATTATTTTTTCGATATATCTAAACCCGAATACATACATATTATGGGGTAACCTCTTATTGAAATGTTCTTTTTATTTTGAATCTAAAAAGATACTGGTTCGGATGGGGTGGGAGCGGTGTTGGTGTATGTGTGGAGGGGACAAGGGGTGATGTGAATCCGGGGAGGCTGGTTTGGAGTGGTTTGTTAGAGCTTTGGGGTAGTTTTGGGGTGGTTTGGGGTCTTTCCACGGACCCTAAGTCTTTGGCCGCTTTAAGGATTTTAAGCAGAAACGCTTTTTTGTTTGTTTTAATTTCCTTTAGTAGAAGGCTTATACAATATCTCTCAAAACATCATGCTTAAGAACCAAATACCTGAATCGACAGGAAAAAAAATCAAAATAACATATCGTATTCTATATGATGTGCTATTGTTCTTCCTTATCGTTCCTTACTCTCTTCTGCTTCTCCGAACGATGCGGAATCATGTCTGTCTGCCGTATACAACAGTAATATGAGATTGGATAAAATTCAAGAATGCCGTATAATTTCATTAGATTCTAACCTTAGAATAGTAAGGTATGACATATTGCGGACAGACACTGGTCGGTATCTGCCCGGCAAATGGATCTGGGTATTCATGTAGCAGTATATTTAGATGATAACTGCACTCAAAATTGTCATTTGAGGAGGTAAATCGCTGGTTTTAAGTAATGGAATTTCGTTTTACGACACCGCGCCTGCGGAGCCGTAAAACGCAATTTGTGACCTAAAAACCGACTACTTACCTCCCCAAATGACAACTTTTACTACAGTTATCCTCATGCTAATGCACTTTTCACATGTCCACTTTTAAAAGCGTGCGACTTTGCACCCATAGCAAACGCTTTCAGCGACGAAACCAGAAGCGACGTTACTTAATGACATCGGGTTTCCGACAGTACATCACAGGACAACTACCATAAAACTTTGAGGTTATCCAGTTAGACGTCATGTTATATATAAGTGCATTAGAACTGTCTCAGATTTTATAAAACTTGCCGTGAGTACATTCTCAAAATAAAGCACACTGATTGGCTGCTTCCGAGCACATGCTCGGAAGCAGCCAATCAGTGTGCTTTATTTTGAGTTTGAGATTATTCTCTCGTTTTATAACCTCGAACCCTGATTTTTGGTGCAGCTAGTGAACTCCGTCATGTAGGTCACTGTTACCTTGTTATGTTGAACTATGATCCCGAAGAACGGATTTTTCTTCCCGCACCATATACCCATGTTAGATACTGTTTTCTTGCAATACCTGCTGATTCACAAGGTGCAGAAACGCCTAACTTTAGCGCTTGAGAGCCGACAGCATTTTCTTGCAATATCAGTCAAGCATTTACGATGTTCTAATCAGTCGATGCTGGAAAATCCTATCCCAGCAGGCAAATGACGCCATAACGATGCCGACGACCGATGTTTGTTTTTTACGTTAATGCTCATTACGGTGAGACATTAACTGACTTCATCTGCTGTCTTTTTGTACAAACAGCGTCACTTGACGACGCAAATATGAGACCTATTTGATAAATGCACTGACTTTCACTACGCATTATCTAATACAACAAATATCCTTCTAAAAGCGATGGAAGCTTGTACGGTCAACATCAGATCAAGTATTCTGCTAAGAAACTGATTTCTTTTGACACAAGTATAACTGAACTAAAACCGCTCAGTTGAAGTCGCGGTAACTAGATTTGTGACGTCATACTATATCACAACCTCGTTGTACTTTCTGAATCTCAAGCTTACAGACTGACCGCTGCGGAAGTATTCAATAATGTAGCTGGCAGGTACCGTTAAAGATAAAGTCTGTGACAAGGATCCAAAGAGCCGACGTCAGTGTGAAATAACTTTGATTTGTTTCTCTTTTCTTCATTATTTTGAAATAACAAAACGTATCTGAGCCTGCTCCATCAAAAACACGTTGCAATAGAGGACAGACGCGTAGTATCTAGTCCAAGAGCTGGATAAGGACGCAGTAAGATCCCAGCGGGAACATAGCGTCGAAACCACGTCGATCCGATTTAACTGACCTATCCGTGTGATATTTAACCACACCTACCTTAAAGTCCCTTAGACAAACAACATCAAAATACACCAATTATGTACAGTTATGTTTTATTGTTTGGTAAGCAAATTTCTGTCAACCAATCTATGGATAAGTCAATTATGTACGTCCGCAACTTTCTACGCCACCTGGAGTAATGTGTGAATTCTGTTGGATATTTGCGCCAGCATAGAAAATAAGGGAGCTGATCGAAAATGTAAATATGACCGCACTGTTTTACTTCCTATTTCAATAAAAAATATATCAGGGAAATGCTGAATAATTGTAGTTTTCGGAATGAACACGGAAAATTTTCATTTTATGAAAAAAAGGAGACATATGCGGGTAAAAACTTTGATCAACGCAGTAAAAATGTCATCAGGGCTTCCGTTAACGGGCGTATGGCCGTATATTACGCCCAGGATTTGCTCCCGTACGTCGAGAAATGTGACCTCTGGGGTCTGGCATACGCCCAATAATTGTCACATACGGCCGTTTGATCCTGTCCCGACGTATGAAATATCGCCACTGCCTTTAAAATTCTAGCACGTGTCATAATTAATCGGATTAACGCAGGTGTCAGCCAGACGTAAAGACCGCCCACGGGCCAATCGAGATTGTCCGTATGGAGCACTGAACCAGGTAACATATATGTCGGACCGCCTACCTGTCAAAAACGATTATCAAAATAACGCCCACTCGTAGATTCAACCTCTTACGACAGTCTGCAAAACAACTTATCAAATCACGTTGACGGACCTTTTGGATGAAAAGTGTCCATCTATTTTTACGATCGCGAGAATGTAACTGACCTGTATGTGTAAGGCGTATTCCGACTTCAAAAAGTTTGTGAATGTATACATAACACCCGAATCCTGAAGCATGTATTGACAAACTCTATCCAAAGTTTTTAAGAACATAACATTTATATTAACGCTTGCCCTTACAACGAAGGTCTTGTCATGATCCATACTGTCGCCAATGGAGTTTTTAGGAATACGAACCTCTTCCGCGAAAAGTGTTGATTCAAAGCGAAGATATACTGTTAATATTATTAGTCGCTATTTCCGACGTGTTACGGTTGTACACTCTGGTACTATACATTGTTTTGATTATTAGTACTATTGAAATACGAATACTGAAACGTCCATTTCGCCGGTTTCCTAGTTGTAATCGCCATATCGTCATGCAACCCAGTGCGAAAATAATGCCTACAGTGTGCACAGAAATAGCGCATTCTGATCAAGGTCTACGCGATTACATATACGGTAGCGTTGATAAACAATTACCTGCACGTTTATGGGTCAAGCACGTTTTCTCTTTGATGTAAAGATCAAAGACGCCGCTGCGGGTATATACGCGTGTCATACGTAGTGTCATACCGTGAGACGGATACCTCAGTACACATACCGAAAACTAACATCGTATCAGCCAGCGCAACTAAGCAGTCAGACCGGTCTTTCTTGTTCGCATCTAACATGAATAATAATGAACATCGACCTAGCGACAACCGAGTTCTTCGGTGGAAGCTTGTCATTATACGTTCCGTAAGTCACCGTATTTCCGACGCGGCCCATTTTGCGGCAATGAAAGGGAATATTATGCAATAGCAGACAGTGCAACGGCGAGTCTTCAGAGGACTTGCGTATTGTTCACAAACAAACAGGAATGACTCTGATTAGACTGCGTTCCGTAAGTCACCGTATTTCCGACGCGGCCCATTTGGCGGCAATGAAAGGGAATATTATGCAATAGCAGACGGTGCAACGGCGAGTCTTCAGAGGACATGCGTTTTGTTCACAAACAAACAGTAATGACTCTGATTAGACTGCACAAATGCTCAGGCTTCCTTTCGAAGAACAAAAAGTTCACTACAGTATGGGAGAGAGAGAGGGACGCGTGTAAGGGGGAAGGCGGGGGGGGAGGTAATAATAACCATGCATAAGTCATTCCCAAAAACTTCGGACTTCCAAAAAATTCTCTCAGTACGTCCAAATCTGACACCATGGAAGTCTGGACTTCCAAATTTCGAAAGTTAGTGGAAGCCCTGTGTCATGATTTACTATATATTCTATACATTTTGAGGGTAGTCAACTTAAACTAAAAAATGACCGCGGTATTTCTTATGCAATCTTTTCAAAAATTATATCAGGCTGTTCGCAAATTAATACGGTTTTCGAAATGAACACGGAAAAATGAATTTGAATATACGGAAAAATAAAATATGAAGAAAAAGATGACTTGCCAATATCTCGTAGTGTATTTCATTACCAGCTCGATTCGCGAATATCGATTATCGATTTTTAAACAGTGGCGTGGAAAGTTATCCATGACACCGACATCAGAACATCGCTACGACGTCATGCGCCTGCTAGCATAGTCTTCTCTAGCATCGGTCAGAACAGCGTAAACGCTTGACTGATATTGCAAGAAAATTCTGTCGTATTATATGTGCAAGAAGCCCGGAATACCCTTTCAAATACTAAACGGCGTAGGTGGACTTATGAAAGGCAGAATTATCTGTTATTCTCTATACACCAAAGAGTAAACATCTCCAGTACGTCATAAAACTTCAATAATTGTCCTGATCGGTTGCTTGCATTTGTAGAGGACTTTACCTTTGAAATGATTGACAACTCATCTCTCAGTGACCAATAGCCTTAGGATTTATTGCTATCAGTACAACAGCGACACTACACAATATCTCCGCCCACTAAAAGTCGCAAACAGGTAACTTAATCCTTTGCCGGGTGGCACAAGCTATGGCCTTTAAAATGAAATTCAGCCGCGACACGAAAAAACTATCAAAGTGGAATGTGCGCCCAGCGCAGACTCAGATCAGCCTGGGCATTCGCCCAGTTTGATCAGAGTCTTCGCTGTCCGCATGGATGTAGCTTTGACCCTTAGCACCCTTTAAGCGCAAAGCAAAGAGTCTGATCAGACTGGGCGAATGATTAAGTTGATCTGAGTCTGCGCTTTGCGCACAAGCACTTAGTTGGTTTTATCGTTTCGCGGGTCACATTATTACCCGACCGGTAACTGGAATGTATAAATGGAATGGATATGGCTGTCGGAATGTTTATGGTTTGTCTGCCCCTGTCATATGTTTGATTCACACGTAATTTTCCTTTAACTCATGTGATGAGTATAACTGTGCAATGAATAAATTCTATTCTGTTCCTTTCTATTCATATGAGCCATTATCACTGAATATGGCAGAACTGTTAGTATTAAAATTGTTTACTTAGTAATTTGCATTTAAGTTTTGACTTAACTACTTTCCGGATGTCCTTAGAGTCACTGGATGCAGAATGTTCTAATTTGTGTTTTTCAAACTGCAAAATATCCAAAAGAACTTCTCCGCAAACCTGGCAGGTATAACATCTAGCATTATCGTAATGTGTAAGTGTGTGAAGTTTCAGCTCTGTTAATCCTGAAAATTGCTTCTCACATATAGTACACTCAAGATCGTCCATTTCATATTTCTGAGGCAGTTCACTGGAAGGTTGTTCTTCAGCTACTTCAAGAAATTGACGTTCAGTTTCTTCTTCTTCCTCTTCTTTTCCTTTTTCTTCTCCCCGTCCACCTGAAAACAGACTCTCTCTGAGATCAGTCTGGCTGTCAGATGAACCACAATGCTCCTCCTTGTTTCCGATGACATTTTCAAAAGCATGTCTCCTATTAATATGTGTTTTAAGAGCCTGTTGTGTTAACAATTCTTTGCCACAATAAACACACACAAACGAATTCCCGAAGATAAAGTAACTTTGCTCTTGCTGTCCCTTGCTGCTGCTTTCTTTCTTTTCATGTACATGTTTCAGCCAATGTTTCTTCAGATCCTCGAATGTAAATGATTTCTCACCACATCGAACACACTCAAATGAGTTCTCAATTATTTCATCTGCTTCTGGAACACAGTCATGTGTCCACCGATGTTTCTGAAATGAAAAGCTATTTCGAAATAGTTTATCACACATTATACAAGTATATGCGTCATTATGACCATCTTTATCCTCACTGCTATGCGCCCACAGCGCAACTTTCCCTGGATTCTCGTGCTGCCATAAGTGTTTCTTCAGTAGGTGTCTATTAACAAACCTTTCACCGCATATATGGCATGTGACTTGCTTCTGTATCTCGTGAATGCGTAGGTGCATCTCCAGGTTGTTTCTTCTCAAAAATTCTTTTCCACATTCAGTGCACCTACATGTATAGATAGAAAGAAGCGTTACTTTCAATAAAAAACAGATGAGAACCCAGCAGGCATATGGCGTCGAAATGACGTCGTACTGACATCGATGCGACGTCATTACGTCGCATCGTTGTCAGTACGACGTCATTTCAACGTCATTTGCCTGCTGCGGAGGCAATACATCTTTCCGAACCACACCCAGAACGTCACTCAAAGGTCACCTAATAGTGTTCACTGACCAATGAAATGACAACATAGCACGTGATAGTGTTCCACAAACAAGATTGCACATGTTATGTTCGCGTTTTTGCACTAAAATTACTGAAAATATGCATAACTGTTTACCCACTGGGCACACAACGCTGAATCATCATTGACTGAATGTTGATTCAACGTGAAGACGTTGAATCAACATTTACCCAATGTTTATTCAAAGTTGTGTGCTTGTTTGGTTTGGTAAAGTAGGCTTGGCTTTAGAAAGGTGAATTATTAGAAAAAAAAAGTAAAAAGTATGCAAAGACCAGGAACTGAAACAATCAAAATCCAAAATCAAGCCCTCAAACCATAGTTGGAAACAACTAAGATTACAAATAATCAAGATACAGAGAACATATGGCCAACAGAGTGAGCAGCTTGTTCCCAAAAGGTGGCCACTCAGAAACCTACACAATCATTTTCTACGAGGAAAACAATAAAGATAGCACACGAAGCAAAACAAGACAAGCCAAAGGCAAAGTCATTAGTTAATACCCAACGGTTATCATGAACAATATACAAAAAGTAAAAGACTGATAGACTCATAGAAACCCGTCAAATAATGTCAATAGTAATACACCACAACAGAGTCTACGCCTTGAAAGGCTCTGTAATACATAACTGGGAATTTAAAGGTAAATAGGAAAATTCTCAGGAACTGACACAGTTCAATCCCAGGCCCATCCAAGCCACTATGTGGGAAAAAGACGTTATAAAAGTAGTCACTACCAAAGACATCATCAGCGCAGTCATGTGAACAGCCATTTCCCCAGTTGTGGTCACCAGGCTAGCCTGAACATCACAAACGATATATCAATAACAGGCATAGCAACAAACAACACATAAAACAACCAAGAGGAACAAACACAGAAGTGCCGCCTTGGGACCGCCAGTAATGATTTTGTGTGTGTGTGTGTGTGTGTGTGTGAGAGGGGGGAGTGGGGGGGGGACTGAACTGACACATAGGCGAAATGCCGTCGATAAAATTTAGGCGAAATGCCGTCGATAAAATTTGTGAAAACGCTTTGTGAAGTTTATGATATCTATGACCTTGTATGGGGAGTTTTGTTGTCAAAACTTTATTACGAATATTAAAGTCATCTACATGACTGGACACTCGAGCAAAACGAATAAAATGTGATAAACATAAACACCACAGGATGTAGAACGAGGAAGATCACCATCTAAAAATTGAAAAATTAACAATATCAAAATCCAAATAATCTCGTTTATAGTACATTTTAGTTGTAACAAAGCCGTCCGATATAGATAAATGTAAATCCAAAACTGAGGCCTCGTTATCCGAGACGCTGGCCTTATTTGACTGAAGTAAAGAAGGGTAAATTTGATTAACCATGTTATCAAAGAAGTTATTGTCAATATTCAGTAGGTCATCCAGATACCGAGAAGTAGAAATGAAAGCTTCAATAACTTCAGACTGGGTATCCTTTGAGAGAGACAGCGTGAAGTCTCTCTCATAATTGTCATGATTGTAAATGGATGATACCGCCAAAAGAAGGGCGATATTCATATCGGTTATTAAAGTGTTCTTAATGTTCTTAATTCATATCGGTATTAAAGTGCACCAAATTGGCGTCTTGAAAAAGAAGGGCGATATATAACACGTGTGAAAACTCGCTGTACCTCAAAAATAGTAAGCAAACACCCGTTATACGACGAGAAACGATTATCAGTCAACTAATGACCTTCAATATCAGTTAGATGTAAAAAGAAAGGAAGACTGAAAAGTAATTGCGTAAACAATCCCTGAGGACTGGTATAATAATAAATGTTTGTTTGCTTCTAGCTTTATTAAAAGTATGAAGTTGCTACCTGCAAAAAGAAATGAGCCGCGACACGACAAAACCGACATGGTAGTTGTGCGCCCAGCGCAGACTCAGATCAGCCTGGGCATCCGCCCAGTCTGATCAGACTCTTCGCTGTCCGCATGGAGGTAGCTTAGACCCTTAGCTGCCATTTGATCACTTAATAAAGAGCCCAGGATCAAACTGGGCGGATGCCCAGGCTGATCTGAGTCTGCGCTCGGCGCACGACCACATTGTTGGTTTTGTCGTGTCGCTGCTCAAATTAATTTTATATAATCTCTTGCCCGCACTTACCTAAATCTTCTCTTGGCCGTATGAATTGCCATATGCACCTCCAAACCCCAGTTTTTGTTAAATCTGCACCCGCAAAGAGAACATTTATACGGTTTCTCACAGTCGTGCGAGAGTTCATGGTCGTCTCTAGCACGTGAGCTACTGAATCGCTTATCACAGAAAGAACACTTGTACGGCAACGCTCCAGCATGGATCCTTAAATGACCTGCTAGGTACCCGGGGTTCCTAAACCTCTTCTTGCAGACCTCACACTGGAACTGAGGTTTCATGTGCAGCAAAACGTGTCTCTTTAAGGTCACTTCTAATACCCGTTTACTGCAAATACTGCAGTGAGCATAAGGTCGGACGTCCCCTTTTGCTTTTTCTGAATTCTCATTTTCAAGCTCAACATGAGTATCATTGTCTTTTCCTCCTGTCTTCTTGCGACTAAATTCAAGCCACTTCTTTATCTTTTCTTTTAAACTTTCCCTTTCTTTGTCTGCATTTTGTTTCTGATGCTCAGGCACTGATAAAGACCTGAGCATGCTAGTATTCACTAAGCCACTGGTTGACATTAAACTACTACCACTACTTGAATTCACCACCGCACTGTTCGAATTTACGCTTGTGAATAAACTAGCACTAGAGTAAAATCTACCCGTCACTTCGTTAGCCTCCTGTTTTAGACTCTTATTTTCTTTTCCTTCATCTCGAGTCTCTTTCATATTCTGTAGACACGGATTTCCATACACTGACAGTGGAAATTGCACACATTGGCTCACGTTACTGAATGATCTAGTACTTGAATAATCGCAATCCGTCTCTTTGCTAGCTTCTTGCTGCAAACTATCTATTTCTTTTCCTAAAATTTGCTTTTGTGAAACATCCTGTACAAAAGGAATTTCACAGTCCATCTGCTGACTTATGTCAGAATTCACTAAACCGCCATTTGAATTCATTACCTTAACTGAGCCACTGTTTGAATTTACGCATGTGGACAAACAAACACTAGAATACATGCAGACAGTTTCTTCTTTGAAAGCTTCATGCTGTGTATTTTCACTCCATTTACCTGCGGCTGACGTAAAATGCATTTCCTTTGGACAAAGAATTCCAGATACTGAGAGAGGAAAAGAAATGCTAGAATTTACTAAACTACTGTTTGCATTCATTAAATCACGATCTGAATTAATCAAGCTACTGTTTGAATTCACGCTTGTGGATAAACTAGCACTGGAATACATACAATTAGTCTCTTGTTTGACAGCAGCCTCCTGATTCGTGCTTTCATCACTTTTTCCCTCACTTTGCTTTAGTGTCATATCATGTGGGTAAGGAATGCCTGGTACTGAAAGAGGAATCTTCACTGAATCGTTGTTAGAAGACACTGAATCAGTTTTTGCATTCATTTGACCACTGTTTGAATTCACTACAGTACTGTCTGAATTCACAAACCCACTGTTTGAATTCACGCTTGTGGATAAAGTGGTACTGGTAACAGCTAAAGCAGTCTCTCCATTGACCTCTTGCTGTAAACTTTCACTGGCATTATCTGTATCTTTTTGTGATTCCTGTGGAACAAAAACAGTATTTATTTGGCTATAAATTGAGCCGCAACACGAAAAAACAACAAAGTGGCATGTCCGCCCAGCGCAGACTCAGATCAGTCTGAACATCCACCTAGTCTGATCAGAGTCTCCGCTGTCGACATGGAGGTAGCTTTGACCCTTAGCTACCCTCTAAGCGCATAGGGACGACTCTGGTCAGACTGGGTGGATGCCCAGGCTGATTGTGAGTCTGCGCTGTGCGCACATCCCACTTTGTTGTTTTTTATTGTGTCGCGGCTTAAAATGGAGTTTCCATTCTTCAAAATAGCTAAATATCTAAGTCAGTTTGATGCAATCCTCCTAGAAGATGCCGTTTTCCTTCCCAAACAATCTAAAAAATCTAGACGGATCTAGATTTTTGGAACAGCTTTGACAAAAATCTAGATCTGTACTGTCCAAAGCAATTCCAAGAAACTGGAAGATGAATTAGTTTGGGAAATGAAAATAAAGTCTTATTAACAAGAAAATTTGCTCATCAATAAGCGATAGAGAAAATGCGAAGGCATACATCTCACAAGAATGCCACACAATGCTATGTCGCACCTGTGTTGCGCTTAAATAACAGAAGTAAAGATAATGACAAGGAGAGATCCCATGTATAGTATACACAAATTAACGGTTCAGAGAGACAGGATAACAAGCTATGATTGTTGCAATTTCGGGAAAGGAAGTTTAGTAGATTATACAGCTGACAACAAAAATAGGTCAAAAACATACAGCAAAGAAGTATTCCATGATACAATCCTAGGAAAAAACTTTGTTTCAGGTTTGGCTGTCACAGGTATATACATGTAGTTAAGAAATGAACATATACCACTGCGTTCTATACAAGTAAGGACGTAAGGTTGGCGTAAAAATTAAAGAGTCAACGGAGCATGACATGTAGGTCACGGCACAAATAATAGATCCGTTTCAGCAGCATCTTTATGCAATCGTTGATGATTGTACATGTATGTACTGTAATTATTGACAAATAGGTCTAAACGTTATATCGACACGATTTTTCGATTAACGTATAGGTACTGTCAATACTGCAAGACTATTCTAAAACTAAGACCAACTTGTCATAGTGGCTGACATTAATCCTAGGGGAGTTTGGCCTCCATTATCTTGGTTTTGCTGCATCGGACATCTCTCTCCTGATCACCTTGTCTATCGTCTTTTTCGGGACGCAGAGGTTGAGGTGGCTCTGTGGGTGGGGAGTGGGGCCGCATTTTGTTAATACGTCAGTGTGTCTGCATTGCTGAGTCAGTAAGTGTGGATTGGAGAGGGATGTTTGTTGATTGCCGAGATCTGTCCATCATATATGTCTTTCAAATTTTGCTGGTTCAGAGGCAGTGAAGAAGTTAAATATAGAAGCGCGACTGTTGCACTATACTTAGTAAAGGTAGGTTTATACTGAAAATGAATGCATTTGGTTGTTGGTTCGAATATTTTGAAACAAACGGTTGGCAAGAGCCGGTCAGTATGAGTAACGGCCAGGCTAGTGGTCAATACTGTTTTTAACCGGATAGGACATGTCAATGCTAGTCATTAGAGGATCCAAATTTTGTGAGATAAAATTCCGATTGGGACTTGAAACATCCGGAATTAGAACTTGGATGCTGACCATGCGGCCAGCCTCAAACCAGCGAGCACATGACGTCAAAATGACGTAATGTCGCATCGACAACAGTGCGATGTCATTCGACGTCACGAAGCATCGACGTCAGTATGCCGTCATTTCGACGTCATGTGCCTGCTGGGCGGTGACAACAAAACCTCTTCCTTTCGGAAGGCAAACACAACTTACTGTAGATGGACGTTGCTTCTTCTTGTCTCTGTCCAACTCCTGGCTGATACATGGAGTCGCCGCCTTACTTCCATGTGGCCTTTTGTTCCGCCTCACTTCAGTAGCGATGACTGACTTTGGTAAATTCAAGCTTGGTAAATAATCCACGTGGTTAGAGTCATATCTGTTAGGTTGGCCACTTATAAAATGACACGAACAGACTTTAGTCGTTGTAAGAATGTCTTTGGCTGTGAACCCCAGCCTGCCGCTGAGGCATAACCACTGTGATCTTGCTATTTTATCTGACGGGTAAGAATAGAATTTACAGCTTGCTCTGCCACGTCTATGGTCACACCCAGAGATCGAACAGCGGTCATTCCCTCCCATTGTTTAACATGGCTTTACTGTAAAACACATAATAAGTGTGGTATCAAAATTTGGCGGTTTACGGCCTTCATGAAAATAAAGAAATTTAAGGCAAATTTGTTAGTTTTTTTTTCCTTCTTTTTAAATTTATAATAGCTATATTCATTGTGACGCCTCGTCGAGGCGATACTAATAGGATGCCGCAATGTATAGTTTGATGGACCGGTAAAGAAAATACCTCAATAAGGTAGGCCTACGTCCTTTTATCTGATGTTTTGAAAATATCAGATATTGGCGGACTTATATTTTAATGCTCTTTGCCTGAACCGCCAATATCGCCAAAATTCAGTAGCCCCCAAATATGTGTTTTACAGTACTTTGTCCTCGAATTTTACTTTAATCACAGCGGTGCTTAAGTACATATGCCCCTTGTTACAACCTTGCTCGTGTCGTTCTCGCAGTCTCATCTCAACAAGAATCGTGCAGCCTACTCCCAAATATATCTTTTTATTGGTATAGTATTTCAGTTTTTCTTCACAATCAAGTAAGTGACTGCTTTCTGAAATACAAGAAGAGTATATTACAAATACTCCATAAACATAAATGAGCCGCGACACGACAAAACCAACAAAGTGGTTGTGCGCCCAGCGCAGTCTAAGATCAGCCTGGGCGTCCGCCCAGTCTGATCAGAGTCTTCGCTGTCCGCATAGAGGTAGCTTAGACCCTTAGCTATGCTTTGATCGCTAGCGAGGAGTCTGATCAAAATGGGAGAATGCCCAGGCTGATCTGAGTCTTTGCTAGGCACACATGCCACTTTGTTGCTTTATCTCGTGTCGTGGCTTAATTTAATGTGCCTTTACCAAACAGACTTCGTTCACATTGTTATTATAAATGCGTGTACCGTCCACCTTTACGCGTTATAACGCACTTGTATGTAGAAAGGGGGACATGGAGCTGTACTTGAGAGGGACATGATGCGTGGATCATGAGAACCTTCACTGGAAGGTTTCTGAATAGCACTGAAGCTTTAAATGTGCCCAATGCCTGACATTTTCAGCCCTTTCCCTGCCGACTACAGTTAGTTCAATCCTTTATATAGTCTAAGAAACAAAATCTGCAAATTGTTGATGTAAATTTTCAGATGCACTGGTCAGAGTATAAGGTAAAGGTTTTCCATACCCCAGTGGCCGCAAGGGCAGTGGGGGTTATAGAGGCCCACTGCATTTCGGGCACAGCAAATGAAAGGCGGAACCTATCCCTCTCCTTTCGCTGCCTTATCATAGCACAGAACTGTCCTTAATATCTGTATGACAGTGTTTTTTCCTGTAATGCAGTTTGGTGATACAGAAATGATAATCAACCCATTAATAACGAATGGATTCTACTACCCTTATGAAATGGATGAGTCTATTCATCATTTTAGGGGTGTCTGGTAAATTTTCACTTTTGATTCTTTTACACAAATGCTTAATTTTTAAGCAAACAGCGGAGACCCTGATCAGACGCCGGGTTATGCGGCATCTGATCTGAGTCTGCGCTGTTTGTCTGTGTCCCATTTATGGGACCCTACGCATGATTGGTTAACATCAGATCTGTTGTATTACACTCTTTTAACTTTTCTGTAAAGTTATAAAAGGGGCCAAAACTACAACGTGGAGCCGAATTCTCCATCACCTACATTCTGATGGCTGGCGTTAATTAAGAATGCTTTCCTTGCATATTCTGCATATGTTCACCTTTTCGAGTGTCCTCAGACTTAGAGCTAAGGGTATCTTAAACAGTCAGATTTTGTTTTAAATTGAGACTGTTATCCGAGTTATAGCAGACATTTTGCCAATAAGTAGTTTTACATCCTTTTTAACAGTACTTCATTCATATCAGAACGATGTGGGTGTGATAATGATAAATCGAAGGCTTTGTGCAATGGAACCCCGTTTACGATTAGACATATACCTGCTTTTATTTATAGCTGGTCGAGGTGCCAGCCAATTATCACAAGAATGTGCTATGTCGCACCTGCTTTTCACTCCCACAGTTGTTGAGAACATGGTTAGAATGAAGTGTATGCTAGGGTTGATGAAATGCAGTAGGAAAAGTTGAGCGGAATGGATCAACAAGCTAGGATGGAAGCAGTTCTGGATATAAAATTCCACAGTCAACGGAGTGTGGACATGAAATTTTTCGAAGTCAGCAGAGCCTAAAATATACACCAAAGGTAGAAGAAAAATAGTGGCATGTACCAAGAATATTCAAAGAAAAAACGTGCCAGGTTTGAAGATTGTACTTATTTGTAGGCGGCATAGTTTGAGAGAAATGGACTTTTAAAACGCTCAGGTCGATGTTATTTCTGACATTGATTTTAGACTGAAATATAGGTCAAGGGTAAAAAAGTGTAAGAGGCCTCAAGTTCATTCTTAGAAAAATTCATGATTGCAGGTAGGCCTATCACAGTTTGAGAGAAATTGACTTAAAATCTAGGGTCGAAGTAATTGTGAACACACGGATGTACGGATGCATGGAATAACTGAAGGGCGCCGGAATGGATGATACCCCACCTTGCTATATAAAAAAATAAATAAATACAAGAATTCCGCGGAATGCTATGTTGCACCTGCCATATGCTTTCTCAATAGTAGATACCATGGATAGAGGAAAGTGTACACTAGGTCTGATGAATAATTTAGAAATTTGAGCAAATTGGACTTACAAACTAAAAATAGATGCAGCTCTATACATAAAGCTATACAGTCAACAGAGTTAAAAATATAGGTTAAAAGGTATAAAGTAGTCGAACAATCATTGACACCAGCTTTAGAAAACATTTTATGCCATGTCTGATGATTGTTGGTGGTAAGTTAGTGAGAAATGGATTTGAATGCTCTTGTCCATATAATCATGGTTGCCAGGTTCACTTAAAATTTCCAAAGTCGACAGAGCAGAGCAGGATACAAAAGCAGCATCTCAGAATAATCTTCAAGCCAGGTTTGATGATTACACCCATTGTATTTTAAGAGAAATGGACTCAAACCCTAAGGTCCACACAATTTTGGATGTGAAATGTTACAAAATCAGTAGCACGTGAAATATAGGTCAAAAGTTTAAACAAGTGCATTTATCCTTGAGTCCATTCTATGATGAAACTTTATACCAGGTTTGATGGTTTTAGGTATCATAGATTGAGAAATGGACTTAAACAATAGGGCTGACATGATTTTTAAGTATAAATTTACAAAGTCAGCAGAGCATGAAATATGGGTCAAAGGTCAAAGTAAGTGCAACAATCCTCCAGATCAATAAGGTGGTGATAATCATTGATTTAGGACAAACACAAAAATCTGCATGAAATACTCAAAATAAAACTGATCTTTCCAAAACTTAGCAGATGTCCTTTGTATGTTGTTTCTCATAATTTAGAATCCCAAAATGCAGCATATATTAATGTTAAAAAGTGTTTTTATAAGAGAAGATCAAAGGGTAATTTTCTGCGAATACATCTGAAAAAATAATATCATTATTGAAAATATACTTAGTGCTTAGAGTACCTTGTTGCATAATGGAGAGCGCCCTAGCAATTATTTTTTCGAACTCTTTCACACATTATCAGGCTGAGCAGATGAAAAAAGATGCAGTCTGTGTCCAAATTTTTTTGTCAAAACACACAGGTGAGACTATTTTAACAAGGTTGAACAATTTCATCTACACACCACTGATCATGTCAGTAATGTATTATTTATATTGTAGGTGTTACATAGGTATGCTTGCCTATCCTATATTTAATAAATGTGTCCAGTGTACATTTACTTTGTACATGGTTGAACATTTGAGAAATAGCTACCGTTTTCATCTGGTCTACATTACAATTTGAGAAAGAGTTGGAATAAATAATTGCTAGGACGCTCTTCATTATGCAATAAAGCACCTTCAGCACTACGTAACTTTTCAATAACGATATTATTTTTTCAGATTTATTCGCAGAAAATTACCCTTTGATCTTTCCTTATAAAAACAGTTTTTTAAGCAGCATGTACGTCTATTTTGTATTCTAAACTGTAAAGAACAACAAAAATAAGAAGTCTGCTAACTTTCAGGTAGATGCGTTACTTTTTTATGGTTTCATGCAGACTTTTACATTTATCATAAATCACCACCTTAAGTAGAAACTTATACCAGGTTTGATGACTGTAGGCATCATAGATTGAGAGAAATGGACCAGTATGCTAGGATTGACCTAATTTTTTAGGTAAAATTTTAAGTCAGCAGAACAGAAAATATAGGTCAAAGGTCAAAATAAAGGCAACACTCCTCTAGACCATGCTCAGAAAAAGCCTGCCAGGTTTAATGATTGCAGGTATCACAGATGGAGAGAAATGGACTTTAACACTAGTCTGACTAGGGTCGACATAATTTTTTGAAGTAAAATTTTACAAAGCCATTAGAGCATGAAAAAAATATGTCAAAGGTCAAAATAAGTGCAAGGTCCCTCGAGACCATTCTAAGAAGAAACTTTATACATGTACCAGGTTTGATGATTGCAAGTATCATAGATTGAATAATGGACACGAACGTTAGGGTCGACGTAACTGTGGCTGACAGACGGACGAACGGAAAAATGAACAATACACAACTTGTCTGACTGTACCAAACTCCAGGAAGATCTCAACAACCTAGGAAGATGGGAATCTGACTGGCAGATGTCTTTTCACCCAGAGAAATGCGAGGTCATCCATGTTACCACCAAGAAGAAACCTATCCTACACAATTACACCCTCCATGGCCACCCTCTCTCTTCAGTACCCCAAATCAAATACCTCGGAGTTCAAATTTCTCAAGACCTTAAGTGGAATTCTCACATCAACTCCGTCTCCTCAAAGGCAAACCAGACTCTAGGTTTTCTGAAACGCAATCTAAAAATCAACTCTCAAACAATCAAAGAAAAGGCCTATAAGTCCATTGTCCGCCCCAAACTTGAATACTGCAATACAGTACGGTCCGTGGAAACACCCCAAACCACCCCAAAACATCCCAAACCACCCCAAACCACTTTCATACCACCCCAAACCAGCCTCCCTGGATACAAACTAGAACCCCACCCCTTCCCCACCAAGACACTAACAATTCAGGTCAGTTGGCGAGAAATAGTTCTTTCCCCCCATCCACCCCCTTCATTCTTTAATTAACGTGCCACTGCGCAAGTGGTGGAGTTCTAGTTTGTATCCAGGGTGGCTGGTTTGGAGTGGTATAAATAGTCGCCTCCTCCATCCCGCTCCACCCGTATGCGTGACATACATAAACGTACAAAATAATTTATTTTATTACACTGAGATTATTCATTTTTTCTTTAATATTTAAACCCGAAGTTATTAAAAGAGATACATACTTACATATCATGGGTAAACACTTATTAAAGTGTTCTTTTTATTTTGAATCTATATAAATACTGTTTGGGATGGGTGAGAGCGGTGTTGGTGTATGTGTGGAGGGGACATGGGGGTTATGTGAATCTGGGGAGGCTGGTTTGGGGTGGTTTGGTAGAGGTTTGGGGTGGTTTGGGGTGTTTTGGGGTGGTTTGGGGTGTTTCCACGGACCCTTACAGTATGGGACCCTAAATGTGTAAAAAATCCCAAAGAAGGCGACAAAACTAATCACAGGCTCGTATACCAGGTAGAGATGGTTCAGAGGAGAGCGGCAAGGTGGGTAACTGGAAGGTACCATAATACATCAAGTGTATCCGACATGCTCCGTAGTCTGGACTGGAGTTCCCTTGAGCACAGAAGAGTGGATTCCAGACTCACAATACTTTACAAAATACGCCATCACCTTGTTGCCATTGAGGAGGATAAATATTTACAAAGAGGTACTGGACGACGAGAATACAAATATCGCCAGTTGAGAGCAGACAAAGACTATACCCGCTTTTCCTTCTTTCCCAGGACAGTCATTCAATGGAACCAGCTTCCAAGTCAAATCTGCCTGGCAGAGTCGCTAGATATCTTCAAGGCTCAGGTCTCGAAGATCGAGCACTCTAGACTCAATTAGTCCAAAACATTTCTTCTATCTCTTTGACTTTCTCCCTCTTTACTTCCTTCTGTCTTTCCAATTACTTACTTCTCTACCTTCATCTTTTTCGATACTTCTCCTACCATTTCCCTTGTAGTGAATGGGCATATATACCTCTACTAGCGCCTTGCTGTAGAAGCATGCTTTTATGGCGACGTGGTTAGAGTGGTTGACTGTTGTTGCTAGTTAAGCAACGTTTGGCTCGGTTAGTGCCTGGATGGGTGACCCAGGTAATTTGGGTGGTTCCAGGTGTCCTGCAATGGTGTCAGAAGTGGGATTTATATTTACAGCAAATAGCGGGTGCCCTCAGGTCGTCAGTCAATCGTATGACGGGCTTTACAGCAAACATGCTTATGTTAGGTAGAGAGGTTAATACGCCAGCGTATCTTATGTTCCCACAACGGAAACAGGGTAAGTTTTGTACAGAAACATACATTGCGGAGCTGTTAGCGAACATGCAAAAAGCTCATGAAACTGCGCGACGGACAATGAAGACTACATCTCGTTTAATGAAGCGTAACTATGATTTACGCCTTCTGGAAAGAAATTACCAGGTAGGAGATGCGGTTTATCTTCTTGACACGGCAGCGTCGAAAGGTAAATGCAAAAAGTTATGTCCACCGTGGAAAGGACCTGGGGTGATAGTCTCGAAACTCTCTTCCTTCATTGTCAGGGTAAAGCTAAGAAATGCCGTATTCGTGGTTAACCATGACCGATTGAAACCGTGTCGCGACCGTGAGGTACCTCAGTGGATAAAACACTGGCGGAACAATCCTGGGATCTCCCAGGATACCGCTTCTTCTAAGGGTGATGACCGGGTGTACTGCTTTTGTAGAAAACAGTGGCAGGGCAGGTTTATGATACAATGTGAAACATGTAAAGAGTGGTATCATGGATCATGTGTTAATGTCACACCGACAGATGCCCTGGATATAGATGAGTATGAATGTTCCGAGTGCCTCAAACGGGCAAGACGTCTGCAGTGATTTTCTTATATAGCTATACTTGGGCAAATAATTAGAAGTGACTTCTGTTGGTTAAAGTGTAATTGGAAAGAAAATCACTGGGAGTCTGTTAATGTGTGAGGCAACTTGGTACAGTTACTTACTCTGAATTTACACTGTGCTTACCTTTTTCAGGTATGTCTATGTCAGCAGACCAAGCCTTAGCCGAGCTACGAAAGATCGATAGGCTGTCATCTCGCCGAAAGAGCAAACCGGCAAAAGAACTGGCTCTGGCTGTATCCAGTAGTCCACTCCACCAGGAAGCTATCAGTACCCTACTGCGTCAGGTGGAAGTTGCGAAAGGCTACAATAAGCTTGGTTGGCTTCATTCCTTGGCCACATGGCTGGATTCTTATCAGTTCCACAGTCGGGAATGGATATCTGAGAACGTCAGCCCCTTAGCAGCCGCTAAGAAACATACCTGGGAAGAAAAGCCAACTGGTACGAGCAAAGACATCCGTCTCGGTAGTGACCCCACCATCGAGAGGACTGGAGAGCATCTTTCACCAGACGTCGATCTTCTTTTAGAAGGGGAAGAAAGTGGTATGGAAGTAGACCTGGAGGAAGCTGAGAAACTCATTTCTTTGAGTCCTTTGAAACCAGCGAGTCCAGTGAAGCCTCAGAGACGAGAGCAGTCTGATCCTGCCCGGCAACCGACTGCTACAGTCACATTCGGGGAATCTGTGGAAGCCATCCGGCATCCACCAGTATCTACAACTGTGACTGTGTCTCCAACCATTTCGCCGGCTGTTGCTTCAACAGACGTATCAGTGGAAGCCATCCGGTATCCAACTGATGTTCTTCCTGTCACTACAGTAGCTCGGTCCGCAACAGTGTCATCAGTTGCTATTGTGCCATCTAAGACTCACCAGAGTCAACCTAAATGTCAGGGTGTCGATCAACGTCCCCAGCAGGATCAGTGGAAAACAAGAGAACCACGGCACCAAGAAAGACGATCAGATCCACCACGTGGCAGAGGTCAACGAAGAGATCCACCACGTGATAGAGAACGTGATCTGGATAGAGGGAGGCCAAGGTACCAGGAACATGAAAGACCTAGTCGCCCAAGACGACCATATGTTCCTAGCCGGGAAAGATCAGATGATCGGTACTCTCGTCCAGAGAAACGCTCACGGACGACCGTGGAAGACATTAGAGTACAGGTGCCTGCTGTGCCTGCTGTTCCTGCTGTGCGGGCACCCAGATGTCCAGTTGCAGGATGTGGAGCAGATCTTCGTCAAAAACATGCTATGTCTGCTCACATACCTGGAGTGTTTCACCCGGAAATCAAGGGTGAAGATATTTCGTGTAGAAGAATGGGGGCCTTGAAGCTGATCACCCGATGGCTTCTTGGTGCATCTCGGACCTTGCAAGACCTTGTCATCTATCTGGACAGTATGGGCCTTCAGACAGATCCCGAAGCTCCCACCCATAATCTCGTTTCGGCAATGACAGATTTGTGTGCGGTGATGAAAATTCCAGTCCCAGATGATTTGACTTTGAAGCCATCCGGTAATAAAGTCACTTCTTTGCTACACTGGAAAGCCTTAGTGACCCTTATCTCTATGCTGGAAAGACATCAAGAAGAAAGTCTTCGTCAGCAGTTTGACTTGTCTTCTGAAGAAAGGTCACATTTGCCAGAATTTCCCAAGGGACTCGACAGTCACTGCCACCTGGACAGGACTATGAGAGACTTGGGCATCAAAGCACCGTCGCTAGAAGTCATCTGTCAGCACTTGCCTGCAGCAGAGCCATATGAGATTCAGCTTACAGGAGCTGTTGGTGTTTTCTGTGACCCTGAAACCTACCCATCACCTGATGAGTTGAATAACTGGGTCCATCAAGGGGTTGTTCCTGTGCTTGGACTTCATCCAAAGCGAGCGCTTACTGAGGATGGTTATAAACGCCTTAGGACGCTACTTGACCTGAAGGAAGTGGCGGGGCTGGGTGAAGTTGGCATCGACAGAACTGAACCAGCAACAACATGGGCAGACCAGATGCAAAAGTTGGAAAGACTTCTATATCTTCTTCAACGACGACATATCCTGGTTTTGCATTGCCGAAGTGTTGGGGATGTTGCAGATGAGGCTATACTTTCAGTTATGTATATGCTTCAAGGTCATCCAGCAGTTCACCGAGACCAGCTCATCCACTTGCATTGTTACACAGGAACATGGCCTATACTGAAGAGGTGGTTGGAATCCTTTCCAAACACCTATTTTGGATTCACTGCTGTAGTTGCCAAGTACGACAAGGTGGAAGATTCACAACAGGTAGAGGCTGTCGTCAAACTTGACGAATCCAGGCTCCTGGCTGAAACAGATGCCCCGTACTTCAGTCATCGAGGATACAGGCGGACAACTCCAGGGTTACTTGGAATGACAGTTGCCAAGATCGCGGAAATTCGTCGACAGCCCTGGAAGGAACTCCTTCTCATATCCTCGACCAATGCGAAACGGCTGTACGTCAGCAGAAAGCCTCCAGCTGTGGGCGATCACCACTAGGACAGCTATGGTGGAGGGAAGTAGGTGGGCAGCATAGAAGACATGGTGAGTTATACCTAACACCTGTTAGAATATAAAATTTTGGGATAGCCATCTGGTTTCCCCAAGACAAAGGCCTGATTAGCAAACTGTATAAGAAAGGTCCGATTAGCAAGCTGTTAGATTTTGAGTTAGCCAACCGGTTTCTCAAAAGGTCTGATTAATTTTGGGACAGCCAACTGGTTTCCCATTAGTTTTTATGCCCAAATGCTGACTAGGATGGCATGAAAGTTCAACAACAGCCTGTGGGTGTCACGGTTAACTACAAGACCTACTACTTCAAAATATGGTGGGGAGGAGTGTAGTGGAAGTTGGGTGACATTCGGTGCATTGGGGTTAGCCAGGTCCGGTGAGTAGAGTGACCTAGTGCAGGGGCTGATGGGAAAAATCATCTGTAGGTAGGTTTATGATACAATGTGAAACATGTAAAGAGTGGTATCATGGATCATGTGTTAATGTCACACCGACAGATGCCCTGGATATAGATGTATAGTGTAGTGAATGGGTATAAATACCTCTACTAGCGCCTTGCTGTAGAAGCATGCTTTTATGGCGACGTGGTTAGAGTGGTGGACTGTTGTTGCTAGTTAAGCAACGTTTGGCTCGCTTAGTGCCTGGATGGGTGACCCAGGTGATTTTGGGTGGTTCCAGGTGTCCTGCACCCTTCTCGCACTCCACTGGTGATACTCCTCATAGTTGAGGGCATACCAGTATACCGGCAAAAGCAAAAGCAAAACTCCTATATCGCACTTTCCTAAAGTAGGTGCGACAAAAACGGCTCGCCGGCCGAAGGGAGACTACTACTTGTGGCAGAGAAAAACAAAGAAAACAGGAAACGTCAAAGAAAACTGGGACTGAACTCACTTGCAGTTCCCATTTCCAACTGACTGACTCGGACTCCATGCGGGACGTGTTACAGAAACAATCCATGAAGTCGCCTGGGTGTTAGGTTACGAACTTACGAGAAATTTGAACAACACACAGGGAAACAATTTGTGTTTCTACTGATATCAATAACTCTTCTGCTACTTCATAGTTGTAACTGCAGTTTTGGGCAGCCTAAGTTTTCCCTGGCGATTTTTCTCCCCGTAAACCAGTAAATGGGGTTCCTTTGCACAAATTCTGATACGATTCACGCCAGTCTTTTTTGTTGTTGTTGTTCTGTCATATGTACAGTCCAAATCATGGGCGAAGCTCCTGTTGCACAGTGGGTTAAGCGCAGGCCGCTGTTGATCTTGTGGTCCCTGGAGGCGGATATATGGAAGTCTTCTCGGCACAAGTGTAAACGGGGTTCGATTGCACACAGCCTTTCATTATCACGCCCCCTCCTCGCACCCCCTCCCACCCCTCCCCACCACCACCAAATCGCCTGAGCTGATACGACCGAAATACTAAAAAGGTCATTAAAATCGCAAGTCATCCATCATCATCGAACTGGCAAGAAACGGATCCTGACAGGTACAGTAAAGGGGAGAGGTTGGGGAGGGGGAGCACAAAATGATTGAAGAAAGTGTCTGACCTAATTCGGAATAAGCCCCACTGTTAAAGCAAACTACGTTGTTCACAAATATGTCATCTAAATCTGGAAATAAACTGACTTTAACATGCTTACAGATTTGGTATTTTTAAATAGTTTGGCCTTGTACCCCATGCGCCATTTGGGCAAAACGCCTTTTTAGACGGGGAAAAACGCCTATAGCTGTTTCTTATTATATTTCCAGATTTAATCATTACTTTTTTGACAATACGGATTCCGTTACACGTTAAGATTATTCAAACTGGATAAGATATTTCATACGATATTCATAAAAACATTTCCCCAAGGTGAGCGTTTCGCACCCCCCTCCCCCACCTCACATACACACATACACACAACCATCACCACTACTTTTCACTTTGCATCATATAACACGACTTATGGAGCTTCAGAAGCCCAAACATTGATAATACCTTTAAGTGTGCACCTTGAGGTACATGTAGTATTTGCAAAAACACCGACACTTGATTTGTTTTCAGAGTATCCGGAGTCACGGCATTTTGCCCTATATCATGGATAACTTTCCACGCCACTGTTTAAAAATCGATAATCGATATTCGCGAATAGAGCTGGTAATGAAATACACTACGAGATATGGGCAAGTCATCTTTTCCTTCTTATTTTATTTTTCTTTATATTCAAATCCATTTTTCCGTGTTCATTTCGAAAACCGCATTAATTTGCGAACAGCCTGATATAATTTTTGAAAAGATTGCGTAAGAAATACCGCGGTCATTTTTTAGTTTAAGTTGACTACCCTCAAAATGTATAGAATATATAGTAAATCATGACTTTTTTTACTGCGTTTAGAAAGTTGCGGACGAGATTTTTTTTTTTTTTAAAAAAAAAAAGAGAGATCCCGAAACCTACAAAACATTTTTTAGAATTTATATTGAAAACAGACAATCACAAATCATCAAGTTCTCTCAGCAAGATGAAATGAAAGAAAATATCCACTCATCCCGATGTACTTAAAACCGCATAAAATGTTTAAATTAACGATGACAAACTAAAAGCATTGTGACAAGCGCTTCTTTGAAGTGCCTTCTCACCTCTGGTTGACTATGTTTTCAAGATGTTACGAAAAGAAAAAAAACGTTGTTACAAAACGAAAAAGAGTCATAGTTACCAAACGACCTGGTCATCAGGTCGTTTGGTAACTATGACTCTTTTTCGTTTCGTAACACCCCTTGGATATACATAGTCAACCAGGGCTGCTACTGATAAAGAGCCCTACATTCTGACATATTGTTTTAATTATACTTTTCTCCCTAAACCATATGGATATTGATATAAATGGCACGGGACTTTGACCCCGCACTGACATTCTGCCCAACCTTACCCTCATCATTTCAGGTGCTAGAATTCCACTTCTGTTGACAGTTGAGTTCTGACTGACTTTTGATACTGACAGTTAAAGCATCGAAAAAAAAAGCCCCCCCCCCCCCAAAAAAAAAAAAAAAACAAAAAAAAACAAGCATTTAGGTGTGCAAAAGTTCATTTAGTTCAAGCTGTATAATATTAACCCTTTAAGCGCCAAAGAGCAGACGACAAAATTTGTGTCTGCAAAAATTTCAGAAATGTTTCATCCAACCTGTATCTGAGAATTCAAAAACTAGAGGGCAAACAGTGCAGATCTAGATGAGGAGGCTCATTATGAGTCTCCTCATCGGGATCTACGCTCTTTGCAAGTTCAACTGGCGCTTAAACTGTTAAGAATTCAAAGACTAGAGGGCAAACGCAATCGGAACACCGGCCAGCCAATTTCGTGAATCAACGGAATTGACCGGCCGGTTCTCCGATTGGGGCAGACGGTGTAGGATTTACGCTGTTTCCAAAATTCAACTACATGTACATTGTATCTTTTATTTATTTATTTTATTTATTTTATTTTTCTTTTGGCACCTTAAGGGCTAGAGGCGTCTCGTGGAAATGTACCTTGCATTATGCCCGAACAGAGAAGCCTCGGATTATTTGAGCCGCGACACGAGAAAACAAACAAAGTGGCATGTACGCCCAGCACAGACTCAGATCAGCCTGTGCATCCGCCCAGTCTTTTCAGTGTCTTCGCTTTACGCTTTAAAGGGCAGCTAAGGGTCTAAGCTAGCTCCGTGCGGACAGCGAAGACTCTGATCTGGGTTAGAGGTCATAAAACTTGAGAATAATCTCAAACTCAAAATAAAGCACACTAATTGGCTGCTTCCGAGCATGTGCTCGGAAGCAGCCAATCAGTGTGCTTTATTTTGAGTTAGAGTTTGAGAATGTTCTCAAGTTTTATTACCTTGGGGCCAAACTGGGCGGATGCCCAGGCTGATTTGAGTCTTCGCTGGGCGCAAATACCACTTGTTGGTTTTGTCGTGTCGCGGCTCATTTTCACGCGACACCACACATATACCCGGTATGAAAATCAGCCGACTATCTGTCGATTATAATATTACTCAGTTTATGATATTTTTACATCATAATTTGCAACTTAATATGTAATGAAGCTTTTGATATTATTTTTGTACTATACACCTGCGATATCAGATGAATGTGCAAATAAAAGAATATAACTTCAAGGGTCGTTTAAACTAGGAACCCCGGTAGCTCAGTAGGTCAAGCGACTGATCAAGCGGTCACGGGAGGCGGAAACCTTTCCAACCGTAAAAGGGGTTACATTGCACGCAGCATTTCATTATCAACCTCTCATCGTCCTGATATGACCGAAATTCTGTTCAAAAGGAGGTACAACCGCAAGTCGTCTGTTCTTAAGCTGTCCCGAAAACATATATAGTTCAGACTGACACATTTCCAAGATTGTTTACTTTACAGTAAAGGGATACGTAAAGTGAGCCAAAAAGTGGTACCACTCTTTATTGGTTTTATGATCTTGTTATGTCATTACCTATGTGAGATGGGGTATTTCATTTGATGAAATAGCATTGCCCCTGGACTGTTGCATAGTAGGATTATGGCACCCAATAAACAAGAATTATGTCTCAAGGGAGACAACTGCATACAAAAGGAACATACTTCCTCCTGGCAACTTTTAAGATGACACCCAGTCCATTATTTCCGGCCTTGATAAAAAAAAATAACATTTGAGCCGCGACACTAGAAAAAAAACAACAAAGTGGTTGTGCGCCCAGCGCAGACTCAGATCAGCCTGGACATCCGCCCAGTCTGATCAGAGTCTTCGCTGTCCGCACGGAGGTAGCTTAGATCCTTAACTACGCTTTAGTATAAACATTATTTTATTTGTATAAACTGACAATACAAATACAATACACATGACAAGACATATACAGAAGAATATACAAAAAGGATCCAGCTTATGTAAATCTGTATCCCGTTTGACAATAATGTTGTAGCATATATATAATATTTAGCCCCTCTACGCTTTGAACGCACAGTGAGGACTCTCTGATCAGACTGGGCGGATGCCCAGGCTGATCTGAGTCTTCGCTTGGCTCACATGCCACTTTGTTGGTTTTGTCGTGTCGTGGCTCATTTGTTACTGCTTCTTTGCTTCGACGGGCGAGCAGACCCTGTAAGAAAGAGTCTACTCTTAAAGTAACTGAAAACTTTGCTCTTAGAGGAGTTTTTTATCCTTAATGAGTTGATAACGGTAGAATCGCTTTCCCTGAAAATACAGCCATTCGTGTTGCCCGCTCGATAGGACAGCTTCTTTCCTTTAACTCTTTCAAGACCGGAAACCCGTAAGGGGGGCATATTCAAACAGTGCAGACCCAGTTCAGACGCTGCAATATGTAGCGTCTAATCAGGCTCTGTACTGTTTGCTTACATGAATTCTATGCAAAATAAAATAAAAATGAAAACAATCCACCCAAAACCCCTAAATACAAAACTGTACTCATCCAAATGATAGGCTGGATAAGTCTACTGGTCAAAAAACGTAAATAGAAGACCCTATGAAAAGGGAAGCAAGTATTTCGATTTTAAAGTTGCCTTCCTTAGAGGTGCTTCTTTCCACCTTTAAGGAATGACCCTCATACATATATATCCCTCCCTTAGAGGTGTATCTGTGCACCTGTTGGACGGACACACGGAGCCAAGTGCGTGCAACCATGGTTACGTACCGCTGAGCCATTTGGGGAACGCCGATAAGAGAAGTGAACTGAACTGAATCTGAAATCTGGAATGACCTTCATACATGCATATCCCTCCCTTAGAGTTGTATCTTTACACCTTTAAGGAATGACCCGCATACATGTATTTCCCTCCCTTATGGGTATATCTTTACACCTTTAAGGCATGACCCTTATACATGTATATGCTTCCCTTAGAGGTGTATCTTTACACCTTTAAGGAATGGCCTTCATTCATGTATATCCTCTCCTTATAGGTATATCTTTACATCTTTAAAGGAATGACCCTCATATATGTTAATCCCTCCCTAAGAGGTGTAACTTTACACCTTTAAGGAATGACCCTCATACAAGTATATCATGCCCTTAGAGATGTATCTTTCCCACCTTAAAGGAATGACCCTCATACATGTATATCATTCCCTTCATTTTTCACTTCCCTTCAAAACAGGTGTCAACTCTGAAAAAGAAATGAAATGCTCCTCTAGGAACAAATTCTTTCGTTTAAGAGTAGACCCCCTTTCTGATGGACTTCGTCCTCCATGAAAGTTAATAGGAAGATTCAAAAGTTGTTTCCCTTTATAAAAATAGTGGAAAAACTTGAGGTTTACCTATACACCTTAATTTCCTGATGTCTTGCCAGTTGGAGGAGAGGTCAGCAATGGGCTTTGTATCACGAGCGAACAGTCAAGACTCAGATCAGCCTGCGCATCTGCGCAGTCTGATCAGGGTCTTTTCTGTTCGCATTCACAATTCATTGACCATCATGAACCTGCATGGCGAGAAGCGTAAACTCTGACCAGCCCAAACAAATGCATAGGCGGTCTTTTTTTTTCTGTCAGCAAATGTCATACGATACTTTTCTTAGTGGATAAAATTTATAAAATGTATATCACATGTATAAATAATCTAAATATTTCAGTTTCTTAAACTTGAATAAATCACGAGTGTATGTTTGTTTTTGCCAAATGGTCATTATTGGATGTGAATGCAGATGAACTAGAAATGGTAATTATGATACGCGGGAAAAGTTTCGAAAATTTCTTTCCAAGGAATATTGATGAAGTTAAATGTAAAATTTGTCTTTGCAGACAACTGAGTCCATAAGAAATGATTTATTTATTTACTTATTTATTTTTCTGAATAATATTTAATTCCGTATTTGACCCTTCTGGGGTCGTTTAAGTAGGAGAGTGGGTGAATTCGAAAATGGTTGGCAATTCTCAGAACACTGACAAACAGCCAATCCGCATCATCCGTCCAGTACAAATGCCATTCATAGGCCTACAAAATTTTGATTAAGACACTTGTAACTAGCCACTTGTGGCTTGGTGGTTAATGTCCCTTTCATCAGTTAACTTTTCACGCCACTCCCTGAAAATCGATAATCGATATTCGCGAATCAAACAGGTAATGAAATACACTACGAGATATGGGCAAGACATCTTTATCTTCTAATTTTATTTTTCCTTATATGCAAATCTATTTTTCCGTGTTCATTTTGAAAACCGCATTAAATTTCGAATAGCCTGATATATTTTTTGAAAAGATCGCATAAGAAACACCGCGGTCATTTTTCAGTTCAAGTTGACTACCCTCAAAATGTATAGAATATATAGTAACTCATGATTTTTGCTATGCGTTGATCAAAGTTTTTGCCCGCATATTTCTCTTGTTTTCATAAAATGATCATTTTCCGTGTTCATTCCGAAAAATACAATTATTCAGCATGTCGTTGATATAATTTTTATTGAAATAGGAAGTAAAACAGTGCGGTCATTTTTACATTTTCCATCAGCACGGAAAAATAGATTTGAATATAAGGAAAAATAAAATTAGAAGATAAAGATATCCATGCTTATACCCCCATTCCACTGGATGACGCTTTGACTGCGCTCTTGGCGATCATGGCGCTTCTCCAAAATTTTCGAAATCGCAGCAGAAGCGTAGGCATTTGCCAAAACTTGGAACTTGTGCGCTTCCAGTACGCTGCCAGTACGCTTCTAATACGATCTCGCCACGCTAGTCACGATGCTGCCGCGACTTAGCTGCGCTTCTCCCACGCTCAACGGACTTCGAGGGCGCTTCTAATACGCTGCTACTACGGCAAAGGATTTCAAGCTACGCTTATTACGATGCATTTGCGATCGTCCTACGACCTAAGCGCCGGAGCTGCGCTCATGCTGCGCTTGTGTTGCGCTTTGTAACCGCTTCTATGTAAATCGGCGGAGAATCGGGTTCAGCAGAAGTTAGCCATCAGCCTTCGAACAATATTGATAATATAAAAATTCCAGTGGCTATGGTTCATCTGGCAATCATGAATTAGAGACTTCGAACAACTCGTCTTGTTCTTCTTGCTGTTCAGGCTCAACTGGGGGCTCTGCTCGGCGTTCTAAAGGGCGCCTATCTGGCTCAGTTTAGAGAGCAAGAGCCTGGCAACTTGTGAAAAGCAGAAGGCGAAATCCACACCCAGGCCTGGTCAGGAGGGTATTTTCTCGCAGCCTGTACCGCAGGAGAGGGTATTCCAACTCCAGCTCCGGGCAGCCTGCATCTTGAATGAAACGTGAGAATCGAGTTATGAAACGTCGTGAAACGCGGCGTTTTCATGCCCAGATCGCCATAAGAGCAGAGGAAACGCAGATAAAGCGCCAAGAGCGCAGCGGAAGCGTCGTGGTTGCGCTATTTATAAATAATAGAGTCGCAGCGGAAGCGGCAAGAGCGCAACGGGAGCGCAAAGAGCGTAGCAGAAGCGTAGCTGGGTCGCAGACGAATCTCACGGCGCTGTCGGCACGATCCCGCTGCGCTGGTGCTGCGTTGCTCCCGCTGCTGCTGCGCTCATGAATTTTGAGCTACGTTCTTACTACGCTTTCGTTGCGCTTTGAGTCCACGGCGCTTCCGCTACGTAAATTTTGAGCAGAGTCAAAACAAGCGCCGTGACTTCGCGATCATGCCGCTTCTGATACGCTTTCACTGCGACCTAGAAGCTTCTCCTGCGCTGCTGCCGCTTCTGCTACGATTCATGGCGCTTTGTCCAAAATTTCGGAGCGCAGTGGAAGCGCCGTCCAGTGGAATGGGGGTATTACAAAAAGCACCAACCCCTGACAATAAGAACAAATTATAGGTAAAACATTAAACATCTATTTTTACCTATTGTCAGGGCTACCTTAACATAAGAAACCATATATCAAAACGTCAAATTTAAAGAGTAACTACACTTCAGGAACTGACTGAATCAGATCCCAAACCCTAGTCCCAACATCAAAGGGAAAGATTGACAAAGACATCCCAACAAACAATAAATTACAAGTGATAAGCCGAGTCAGCAGCTCTTTCCCAAATAGATGGCAACTCAGCTATCTTTATTGAACTAAATAATTTAGACCAACAGACGGGTTACAACGGACTAAGCAAATTATATAAAAACATTTAACAATTATTTTTACCTATTTTCTATTTTTATGATAGAAGGATTAAATTGAGAACACAATAAATTAAACAGCACCGAACATAAAACAAATGCAACCGCAACAAAAGTACCGCCTTGGGACGGTCAGTAATAACTACTGGGGGGTTTAAACCGGTTTTACTGGGCCCAAACCTTCACCCTCACCCTCCGCTGCGGTGCACACAATTAGTTGGTAGTTCGGTTCGTATGGAGGTCCCCTAACTCATCAGAGAGTCATCACGGTCAACAATTAAGATCAAGAAAAGACCGTGATGAAGCAAGAATGAGGACTCGACAGCCAAAACGTGTTGAGACACCCGGAGACAAACAGCACATACATGAAACAACTATGAAGAACCAAAACAGAAGTTCCGCCTTGGGACGGCCAGCAATGAAATTACACTACTCAAAATATTTAAAGGAGCACCTAATGATTTTTCAATAGACGACAGTGCAACGCATCCCCACTTTGAGAGTCATTTACTTTCAATAGACGAAGACACAGAGTTTCCAATCAATTTGCCAATTTTTGAAGGGGATCTCGAAGTTACTGACAGCACTAATTTTGATCTAATATATATCCTGCACCTGTCCATGGACTGCTTTTTGTGAAAAAAGGAATTTTGGTAAAAACCTTGTAATTTTTTAAACAGATGAAAATCATAAAAATTTCAACCACAATTGAAAACAACCATTTTGTATACAAAACTGAATGTCTTACAAGGTGACTCGTTTGAAAGCGTCAGGTTTAACTAAAGTTGATGAGATAAAAATGCCTCAATTTCAAAAAATTCGAAAATTGCCAAAAGTTGTTCCATGGAAATGATTAGGGCATCAGTTCTATTGAATTTCTTGTTATCTTAAACTTCGATCCTTCTTCAAAATGCTGCAAAAGAATGGAAAATTTTCGGCCGCTGGCGGTCGAATTTATGGGCCGTTGAACTGGGTATATATTGTAGTAATATCAACTGCACCTTTAAATATTTTGAGTAGTGCTCTCGGGGGGTGGGGGGGGGGGGGCGGGTAACCGGTTTGCGGTTGACCCCTTGGTCCTGTCGATTTTTACCATTGGGTTTTTACCATCTTCAGAATCTGTTATTATTTTTTTTTTTACGAAACTTGATAGACTTTCAGCAAAAGTTGTTCCCATTTGCAAGAAGCCATCTTGTGTTATGTGATAAGAGTCAGTCTTTGTTTTTCTTTTACAGATTAGGCTTCTTCTTTTGTCAGTATTGTTTCTGAGTTACGCAAACGCTTCCACGAAAAGAGCCTACCAGTGTATTCAAGCCTGCAACAGGAGGATGACCGATGGGTGTATGGAGTGCGTCGTGAACACGCCCGTGAATGACACAATGTGCCGATACGCCTGCAAGCACTCCGTGTTCAACGCTCAATATGGAAGCATATGCTATACATGTTTTGTGAAAAACAAAAATCTGATGGAACTTATTTGCAAAGACGAGTGTCAGGGTGGCATCCAAGAGGCCTTACAAATGAAGAAAATGTGTTCTTATTGTTCTAATATATTTTTCGATATGTGGAGTTAAGTTCGCCTGAGTTTCTTTCTACCAGACATGTAGTCCAGTCCCAGATCTAGACCACAACTAGCTGGGCAGGGCTTTCTCTGGATAACTGGTAGGGCTAAAGGCCCAAAGAACGGCGCCAGATAAAATACATATATGGGAAATCAAGATAATATCATGTTTACCGTTAAATAAATGTTCTGTCATCGCATTGGAATCGCCTCGCCGAGGCGATTTCAGTGAGATGTCATAACATATACATGTATTTCAATCTACCTTATAGAATATAATCTAAAATTATAATCAGGTGCTCCTCATGATTTACATTCCTGCATTATATTGGACACACAGCCCCAGGTGGCGGGGCTTAAGCCCCATAGCCCAGCCCCTGTATCCGGGGCAGGGGTACTTGGGTAATCGGAATAATTGGATCAATAAAACGTTGCTTAACGATTTCTAAACTCCGTGCAGTCTATCTGCTACAATGGTCAAAGTAATTCCATAAAACTAATTTTCCCATAGTCTTCGGAGTATTTTCATGTTTACTGGAAATCCTATTTTATCATTTCTTTTTGACGGATCACGGTTATATTTTGGTACTGGTAGAAAGCTAAAAGAAAAAAATGAATGAAATATCTATCTTCCATTTCAGTTGTTCAACTAATACGTAACAGCGTGACTTTAAATTTTACGTTTTAGTTTTTGGTCCATTATTTTTTTTTCGCGATGTCGCCATTAACGTCAATTGAAACTTGTTGGCTAAGTTTTTGACAACTTATATCTTAACACTGAGGAACAGATTTTAATCAATCAGCTTTTCATAGTAATTGTTTAATGCTTGGCCTGGGAGAACTGCTGAAGTTAATTTTCTTGTAAACTTGTAAATACACTAAAGGGAATAGGAAAATATTTTTGTGGAAAGACTGCATCTAGAACGAACAGCAAAGGCTCTAACCAGACTGCGCTGATGCGCAAGGCTGGTATGATCTTTTGTGTGTCGCTTTTGTTATAAGCACTTTGTTGTGCGCCGCTCGTTGTTAGAACGTCCAATGTGTTACGCAGAGGCAAAGAGGGTTCTGTTATGGCTTAGCAAAATTTCAGTAGTACGCTCATGACGTTGATCTACATCTCTTGGGCGTCAAAAACGAGATGAGATACAGAGGGAATTAACGCTAGCCGTCAACAACAGAGTATACTACGGCCTAGAACAGAATATTTACACCATGCACAATTTACCATATCAGAAAGACAATGGGTATTCATTTTAGATAACTACCTAAGAGTAAGATATCAGGTTATTTTTATAATAGTAGAATTGATTAAACAGTGCCCAGTATTTCAGCTGCCACATTTGATACTTTATTTAATCAAGAAAAGCCAACGATATTTGCAGATTTTTATCTTCTGCTGTTTTTGAGAACAATTTGATGTAACTTTCGGGACAGTCTACATATGAGCCGCAACACCAGAAAACCAACAAACTGGCATGTGCGCCCAGCGAAGGATCAGATCAGCCTGGGCATCCGCCCAGTCTGATCAGTCTTTGCTGTCCGCATGGAGGTAGCTTAGACCCTTAGCTACCCTTTATGCACTGAGCGGAGAGTCTGATCAGACTGGGCGGATGCCTAGGCTGATCTGAGTCTGCGATGGGCACACCTCTTTGTTTGTTTTCTGCCGTCGCGGCTCATTTATTACCTGCATTCAATGAGCTCCTTTGTAACTAGTTTTGATAAGCTACATATTATTGGTGAGTTTTCTGTTGTATATCGATAATCATTCTTGGCGAAAATATGAAATAAGATGAAGGATTTTCTGCATGCATGTGAGGTCATGCACATGTGAAGTCAAACTTTTAGGACATGATCAACAGCATGATTCTATTTTGGCCGGTACGTTCAGAAACAGAAGGGTACGTCACCTTCTGTGCTGGACGTAGCACCAGTCTGTTTGAGCATGACCTCAAAAGATATCCTTACAAATGTGTGAACTTTTTATTATACAGCCCTAAGGGTTCATAGATCTTTATTTCAACAGAAAAGACACTGATCAGACTGCACAAATGTGCAGGCTTATCTGAGAACAGTCAAGGCTGTCTTTAAGGTCACCTCTATTAAACAAATATCTGTCTGCCATACTCTGAAACTGCACTTTTCTATAAATTGCCCTGTACTAAGCAAGCACATGCCTTAAGCAGTTTTTGCCATTTGCCTGTTGGTGCTCGACTGTATTCAACATTTTCTCATAGCACACAAGTCATGTGAAAAGATAAGCCTCCATTTTTCTGCCATTTTTATATGGGAAATAAGCTTCCTCTTTCTGTCATTTTATATGTGCAATAGTTTTAATGACTTCAAGCCTGCTTCCTTAATTCACCTTTCCGAAACCATGCCTACTTCAAAACAGGTATGCATCACTCCATTGACAGTAAGGTAAAATCAGGGACTTATGGTGGGACATCTAACATGTAGGATTTTGATTGTATGCCATGTGCTAAGTTGTTGTTGCATTGGCCAGGTGTACGCTATCAGGTGACTTCTGACTGACATTCTGGACGTGACTCAGAAAGATGAATCAAACACTCCCTTCAAGCAAGGGTAAGAGCCCTTGTAGTGGGCTAGTTGCTAATTTGTGGTCTGGATCTGGGTTTAAATCCCGCTGGAGGTGGAATTCTTTGCATGTTCTTCACATCCATAAATTCATTACCGGTAGCATCCCTCCATCAACTAGATCTGACTAAAATACTTTTGAAAGGACTATAAATTCATTAGCATCCTTCTGTCAACTAGATCTGACTGAAATACTTTTGAAAGGGCTGTAAAACAACATCCAAAGGGCTGTAAAACAACATCCAAAGGGCTGTAAAATCCCAACCCATCCCATCCGATCCCCATCCCACCCAAGGTTGGGTAAACTCTTAATGCACCAGTTAGCATCCTGGCAGGACAAATTTCTTGTGAGCAAAATACATCTTTTTTTTTTGAAAATTTAGTCATTCAGGGAAGCAAACAGGCTGTCTCTCATGTTGTCTCCTTTAACCCTTTCAAGATGGATCCCTGTTTTGGGGACATATGCAAACAGTGCAGACCCAGTTCAGACGCCATAGAATGTGGCGTCTGACCAGGGTCTACACAATTTGCTGTCAGGAATTTCTATGCAAAATACAATATGAAAACATCCCCCAGAAATCCCCAAAAATAGAAATGGACTCATCCAAATGATGAGGATGGACAAGTCCAAAAGTCAAACAATACCTGTCACAGGGGCAGGATAGCTCGCTTGACAGCGCCTTGCCCATCACATAAAAAACTTTAACGTAAAACTTGAGCATTCTGCTAATGCCGCCGCCGTCAATGCCGCCGCTAATGCCAACGCCGGGGGTAGTGCGATAGCTCTTCCTGAACTTCGTTCAAGCAACCTAAAAAGGATTAAGGTGGAAAGAAACAACAACAAAATATATCATCTGATGGTTTTATTTATAAAAAGGCTTCATGACTATATTGACAATGTATGATGAAAAATGGTGATTGAAAACAAGCTCGCAAAAACTAAATCAAATTCTGAGTTCTGATAAAATAAATTTTGGGGCTTAAACTTCTGACATTTTTAATGTTCAATGTTTCCATAAGATACAAAGCACCACCTTAAGATGACTTCAATCTCCTTATTGGTGCTAGTACCTTAAGACTGTAACTGTGACCAACATGTGCTGTGACACAACAAAACCAACAAAGTGGCATGTGCACCCAGCAAAAACTAAGATCAGCCTGGGCATCTGCCCAGTCTGATCAGAGTCTTCGCTGTGGGCTTAAACAGTAGCTAACAGTCTAAGGTATCTTTATGCGGACAATAAGGACACTGATCAGACTAGGCAGATGCCCATGCTGATATGAGTCTTTGCTGGGTGCACACGCCACTTTGTTGGTTTTGTCGTGTCGTGGCTCAAACGTTTCAACTGATTTTCAACTGATTCAAGCATGAATGTTTTAAGGTTATTCACAGTGCAACTATGCCAGTCTTTGTCATGCACTGAATTGGTAGATGTAAATAAACATGTTTTAAGATCTCCTTTCCAAATCATAGGACAAATACCACTACCTACCCTAATGTACTTAAATATTGGGAAACCTAAAAACTATTAATTTTCCACTTTCGTACAAATGGAAAATAAATGGTTTTAGGTGTCCCTGCTTAAATATTGGGACACTTAAAAACCATTAATTTTTCCATTTGGGACAATCAATGGTTTTAGGTGTCCCAATACTTCACCACTTTAGGGTATGATGAACTCTTTTGACAGCAGTTATAGCTTCAATTAAACCAAACTGTTTGTGTATATAATCTTATGTCTCCTATGAATCTACTGACAGCTACTTTTCCGTATTTATTTGGTTAGAAGACGCGGCTTCTTCCCCCTCTAGAATGAACCTCAAATAGCTAAACGAGTCTCGCATATTATTTCTGCAATAAGATGGGTTTTTCCCTTTCAAAAGAATCCCAAATATAGATCTAGAATTTTTCTCCAAGTACCCGCTTATACCAAAAAAATATAGCTTAAACACATTTTCTAATTGTCTTTACATTTCCACTGTTATTTCAAACCACTGGTATCTCAAAGTAAATTTTCTGGAACCAGAAAATTTACTTTGAGATATCAGTAGTTTCAGATGTCAACTTCTACTTTGAGATATCAAGAGTTGACTGTATGCCAAACATTTGTTCATAACTGACACAAATAATATAAACTAGAAATGTTTTTCAGAGAAAAACTGATGTCCCCCCACCAGCCCATTTCCCATCCCCTCTAATGAATAAAAAGCCTGAACAAGTAAAATATCTAGACAAGTTTGGAGAAAATCCATCCACTGGTTCTTAAGATATCCTACATAGATGACTATGACCTTGAAAATGAGGTCAAGGTCACCAAAATCAAATCACCTCTTAAACTTGTCCAAATGATGTATCCATGCAAGTTTGGTGAAATTCCATCCATTGGTTCAGGAGATATAGTGGGTACAAGAAAATGTCATGTAAGTCCTCCAGTGACCTTGAATATGAGATCAAGGTCACCAAAATCTAATCAGCTCTTAAACTTGTCCCAATGATGTATGCATGCAAGTTTGGTGAAATTCCATCCATTGGTTCAGGAGATATAGTGGATACAAGAAATTGTCATCTAAGTCCTCCAGTGACATTGCAAATGAGGTCAAGGTCACCAAAATCTGATCAGCTCTTAAATTTGTCGCAATGATGTATCCCTGAAATTTCGGAGAAATTCCATTCATTGGTTCAGGAGATATAGTGGTTACAAGAAATTGTCATCTAAGTCCTCCTATGACCTTGAAAATAAGGTCAGGGTCACCAAAATCTGGAAACCTCTTAAACTTTTCCCAATGATGTATCCATGCAAGTTTGGTGAAATTCCATCAATTGGTTCAAGAGATATCACTGGTACAAGAAATTTTCATCTAGGTCCTCCAGTGACCTTGGAAATGAGGTCAAGGTCACCAAAACCTAATCACCTCTTAAACTTGTCCCAATGATGTATCCATGTCAGTTTGGTGAAATTCCAACCATTGGTTCAGGAGATATAGTGGATATAAGAAATTGTCATCTATGTCCTCCAGTGACCTTGAAAATGAGGTCAAGGTCACCAAAATCTAATCAGCTCTCAAACTTGTCCCAATAATGTATCCATGCAAGTTTGGTGAAATTCCATCCATTGGTTCAAGAGATATCTCGCGTACAAGTAATTGTCATCTATGTCCTCCAGTGACCTTGAAAATGAGGTCAAGGTCACCAAAATCTAATCAGCTCTTAAACTTGTCCCAATAATGTATCCACGCAAGTTTGGTTAAGTTCCATCCATTGGTTCAAGAGATATCGCGCATACAAGAAATCTGTCACAGGGACGCCGACGCCGGGGATCCACACTGAAAACAATATGTCCCCCCTCACCTTTGGTGGGGGGACATAAATATGGTGTCTTGGGCATTTATAAAAATGAATAAATAAACTACAATTACATTGCATGTTTAATATGATATCATATAATACATGAAAAATTAATAAAAACAAGAAAGTCTGCCCTTATTTGTTCTTTCCAAACCTGATAAATATATACAATGACAAATGACAAGAACTCCACATATTGAAATGAACATAATACCGCCAAGTTTTTCAGCCAATTTTCTTTAGAGGGAGACAACTTCTGGGTTAAGAACTCACTTCCCTAAAAATTAAGGGCCCTCTCCAAAAGGGGTCTACTATTTAACGAGACACTGACCAGAAATACCTGCAAACAAAAACTTACATAGCCTGTTTTTTAATGTTATATATTGCATGCTTTTTTATTTTCCTTTCAAAGAAAGTTGTTATGTCGGTAAATGGTATAAAATATTATAAAACACCCTTTATCATATGATGTCGCTGTTATTCAGTGGATAGCTTTGTGTCATAAAAATTGTATGACCACACGTGTAATAACACTTTGGCACGTACACGTAACGTCACTGACAATGTCCATATCAACGATGCATTTTCTTATTGAAATAACGTTCAGTTTGAAGGTGTTAAAATCCCATTTTAAAGGGTCATATGATAAACAGAATCTTACACTTGTCATTTCATATGAAATTTATGAAACTCGCCTAAGGCTTGCTTCATAAATTTCATATGAATGACCACTCATGTAAGACAGGTTTCCCCACTACAGGATGACCCAAATACCAGTCTTGAGTAATTGTGCTGTAAGATGGGTTTTCCCTTCCAAAGCCCTCCCAAAAGTCCAGGGCCCAGTTGTTCAAAACATGGTTAGCATAACAAGCTTGTTAAGAGGTCAACTCTTTCAGTGGTTAATGACTTTATGACAAAATACACTGATATTTTTTGTTAAAGAAAAGTGAGCAGCTTTTGCAATGCAAAAGCTCCTAACATTTTTTCAACAAAAATTTTTTGGTATATTGGAGATATTAATGTTTGAAATTTTAACGAAACGTTAACTAACGACATCATTAGTTTTGAACAACCTGTCCCAGATCTAGATTTTTGGGATTGTTTTTGGTGAACTAAAAAATATTATAGCTCAATTACACAAGACTGATTTATATATTTGGGGTACATTTTGAACAGGTAACTTGTCTTAAAGCAGAATATATGAAGTATCAAAACCTCTCTTTTTCTAGCATTCTCTCTCTATACCACATTCGCTGACTATTTTGAAACAATGATAATAAAGATGATATGATTTTTATAAAATTACATACATGTACTATAAATTTCATTCATGCATTAAAGCTTTAAAAATATAAAATAAATTCAGTGTTCATTAGGCTTGCATTTTATTCAGCATACGATTTCATTTGCCTTCGTAGGCTCTTTGTACAGTATTGCAAAACAGTCACTTCTGTCGTATGTACCAGTACTTTCAGTACCGTCAGTACTTTGATTATTCAAAATTCTTTCAGTACCATCAGTCCTTTAATTATTCAAAATTCTTTCAGTACCGTCAGTACTTTGATTATTTAAAATTCTTTCTGTACCATCAGTACTTTGATTATTCAAAATTCTTTCAGTACCGTCAGTACTTTGATTATTCAAAATTCTTTCAGTACCTTCAGTACTTTGATTATTCGGAATTCTTTCAGTACCGTCAGTACTTTGATTATTCAAAATTCTTTCAGTACCGTCAGTACTCTGATTATTCAAAATGGTTAACTGACTCAACCTTCTTCTCAAATCACTTAAGGTGAATGGGTACACTTTCAGGGGAAGCAACTCTGCTATTTTTCAGTTTTACCCCCCCCCCCTTCTAAATGGGGATCAACTCTTAAAGGAAAGAATTTGCTCCTAGAGGAGCAAATTCTTTCCCTTAAGACCAGACTCCTTTTTAAAAGGGTTTTGTTGCACGGGAAAGCAATCAAGGTCACAAAAGTTGTTTCCCTTTGTAAAAATGGACAAAAAAACATGGAGGTGTACCCATACACACACTTAAGAAAAATTAAAAACAGCCAAATGTCATAGCAAATATTTAAATGAAGTAAAAAAGTATTCACAACACTAAATCACAAAATTTATGCTAATATGTCACAACTCAAGACGATTTTAAATGTTAGTCTAATGCACTTAGAATGAGACATCTGATTGGATAACATCAAAAATTTGTGAAAATATATCCTTCTAGAATGTGGCCTCTCACTGGCTGATGTCTGGTTTAACGTTGCTTAAAACGCTTGCTCTGGGTCTCAAGTAGTACAATTTGAAGGGTGAAAATGTGAGAAAAAGTGCATTAGAATGAGGATATTGTCATTTGGGGAGGTAATCATCAGTTTTATAGACGCAAACTGGTTTTTATGACTCTGCTGATACACCACCATAAAAATGTAATTTGCAACCATAAAACTTTACCTCCCCAAATCACAATTTTGAATACAGTATCCCCTAATTTTTGATGGCATTGCTCTTTTGTAGAAACACTTTTTAAAATTTCTTCACAACTACAACTAAAAAGCAATCAACAAAGCACGTTGACCAACAAGTAGAATGGCACATTACTATGAGGTATGAAGTGTAAATTTAATCATACAAACCAACTATTTCATGGACAACAAAATTTGAGCAGCAACACGACAAATCCAACAAAGTGGCATATGGGCAACACTAAGACTCAGACAAGCCTGGTCATCAGCCCAGGCTGGTCAGAGTCTTGGCTGTGTGCTTAAAGGATAGCTAAATGGCTGAGCTACCTCCATGTAGACAGCCAAGACTCTGATCAGCCTGGGCATGCCCAGGCTGATCTGCGTCTTGGCTGGGTGCACATGCTACTTTGTTGATTTTGTCGTGTCGCAGCTCATTTTGTGTTGCAAAAGTGCATATACATGTTACTGTGTCATTTTTCTCACCACCTGCATTACTTCAACCCATTTATGATGAGTTGATTCTGCTTTGGGTCCATTTCAATTAACCCCATTGCACTCAGCACAGCCCAAACTCTGTTCTGAGTGCAATAGGGTTAAAGGGTTTCAGATTTATTTGTTTTTAAGAATCAATCATAAAAGAATTTCAGTATTTGGGGCAAAAAATACAGGACCTGATCAGATGCTGCATTTGCAGGGTCCAATCTAGGCCAACACTTTTTGATATGGTCAATTTTATCGGCCTCGGGGCATTAATGGGTTAAGACTGCATCTGTGCTTGTCACTTGCAAATGTATGAAAAATTTCATATTTCATGGGCTGATATAGCAAAAAAGCAAATATTTTTCTTGCATTGGTAGTTATTCATGAATACAGCATAAATAAAGTACACTAGTTTAAAAGTAAAGGGATACTTTATTGGTTCTCACAACCTCACAATGTAGATCTAAATTGCTTAAGCCGAAAAATGCAAATCCCTGCAAAATGAATATTTCTACAAAAACAAAAAAGCAAAATACAAAGACATTCTTAAAACTGACATTTTTTCAAAACTCACAATTTTTTAAAACTGCATTTTTTCAAACCTGACATTTTTTAAAACTGACATTTTTTTTTAAACTGCAATAAAATTATGCCATAAAAAACATTACACTTGCTTATAAGCATCACAGCTCAAGAATTTAACTGTGCTCCAGACAAAACGGCATAACAGGGATAATTTAGGGATAATTTTTCAATAGTATTCCATACAAGCATATATTAAGACCCCTCATTTGAACTGTCTCGTTGAGACTGTTTTAATGAGGGACCACGATGCATGTTTTCGTTACGAAATAAAAAATATTATCATGGAATTATCTTCAAAACCCCATCTTATCTGGAGCACTGAATTCAATATGTTGAGTAAAAAAACGAAAATACAATAATCAGCATGCTAAAGTGCCATTGCTTGCCTAAAGACAGTGTACGTATACTTGCTTAAGGTTCTGTCTTGTGTTTTAAGGATTATGGGTTCACCATCATGTTTTTCTACCATTTTTTCAAAGGGAGATATTTTTTTTGACTTCCTGTTTGCTTTCCTGGATCAGGAAACCTGTCCAAAAGGAAATCAACTCTTATAGGAAAGGATTTGCTCCTGTAGGAGCAAATCCTTTCCTTCAAAAGTTGAATGCCATTGAGAAGGGAGATAAAAATGAAAATGGCAGAGTTGCTCCCCTTGAGAGTGAACCCATACACTGTAATATATTAGAATGAAATCTCAAAGTGGTTTCAAGCAGTAAGAATGTAAAATGTATAATTCAAGATATGATAAAAAATGTAATATGGAAGCTCATTACGATTAAAACTGGCATAAAATATGAAGTGGTTTTGCATAATGATGTCATGATGATGTCATACAAAAATTATTATGTTTACTTGTATATTTGAACAATTACCTTATAATGCACCAAATTTCAAGATTTGAACTATATAAAAATAAAAACATAAAACTGATGAAAAATAATATGGTAAACATTCTACATATTCGAACATGAGTTTGTGAAAATTTGTGAAAATAGATACTGTAAAACACTTATATTTGGCGGTCACTTTATTTTGGCGATATTGGCGGAAAAGAAGAAAATCGCCAAATTAAAATGCCGCCAATATAAGCTCATGATACCGAAAGAAGAAAAAATATTATTGAGCACATGATCCTATTTCCTCTACCAAAATATCAAAGCTAATACACATCACATATATATGCGCAAAAGAAGATGCTTCCCAAACAACAAGAGGGAGAAAACGGAGTATGAAAATGTTCTCACCATACTAATTAGTATTTCAATTAAGTTGATTAAATCAGAAGGAACACAAAATCAGTTTACTTAAAACAATTAACTACCCAAACTGTAACATGACTATGATAATAATTGCTTTTATTTTAACCAACATGACAATATACAGCTCAAATAAAGAGCAAAATACGACGTCAGAAGAAATATTTTGTTCTTGAGAATCACAAAACCGCCAAAATAAAAATCCGCCAAAAGGTCCATATTTAAAAACCGCCAAATTTTGCTGCCGCCAAATATAAGTGTTTTACAGTATGCAACTAGACCCAAATCAGACCATTCCTTCAGGAGAAGTCTGATCAGGGTATACACTGTTTACATTTCTGCCAAAATGGCTGGATGCATGAACTGTGGTTTTAAGGCCCTTTCAAAGGTATTTCAGTTATACTGAGCCTATGGAAGGGCGATAAGGAGAGGTTGTGTGCAACGGAACACTGTTTAAGGCCAAAAAGAAGTCAGCCTCTGCCTGGATTCGAACCAGGACTGCTAGCTTAGCAGGACGTTTAAGCCACAAAGCTACCAGGAGCTCCTAGATACTCTATGTGTTTTCTGTTGCCTAAAAAAAAACCATAAGTGTACATATAGTTTTCCATGATATTTCTGATGAACAATCAATATGGTGTATGAAATTTTAAAACAGTTACTATATCTCATCTTTAAAGCTCTGACATGATACAAACCTATTTTCAACTTCATTAAATGTAAAATATTTGTTTGAAACAGCGACAATGTATAAAAATTTAAGAACAAGAATTCTGCGGAATGCGGTGTCTCGCCTGGCAGGGCATTGTCACAAAACAGAGCTAAATAAGAAAACTAAACAAAAGTTTACGCCATTGCCGCCAGTAAGGTAATACATATATCTCGCTTCTTCTAGCCATAGTTGAGACAAAAATGCATCAAATATTCAGCAGTAATAATTCTCCCAATACAATTTACACCATACAACTACATTTGATCATTTTCATTTTATAAACCAACTACTGTAACTCAACCTTCTTTCTCTGCAAGAAAATATTGCCAACCATTGACATGGCAGAGTTCTGGAAATGGGGGTGGGGGGATCTGATTCTTCTTGATAATTTTTACTTCTTCATAATAATCTGAACTAACATAAATTGCGAAAGTTTCTTGCATGAGAGAGACAGCTGGTTTCCAATATATTCTGAAGGATGAAACAATATATACTGATGGATGAAAGTTCTGCACGGATGTTCCGTGAACATCCGTGCAGAACTTTTGTCCTTAAGTATATGTTGTTTCTAATTCATTACACTGAAATTCAAACACTAGTATCAATAGCTCTTCTGACTTATTTCAACCAGCAGCTTAATTAAAACAGATTGTCTACCATCATTTTGTTTTCCATGTCATAAACTGTCTCAGGAACTGAATACTTATTCTTTTACTGACAGCTTTCCAATGAATACAAGACAATATCCAGTATTTAAATCTAGAGAAGCACCTTGTTCATGTTCAATATATCTGCAAAATGTAGTGTGCTCAGTGCTCCAGATATAAAGGACTAACAGGGATAATGTAGGGATAAGATTCTATATTTCTGCATAAAGACATATTGTGGCTACTAATAAGGTGTCACAACATGTTTTTATTGAGAAATAAGAAAAATTATCTCCGAATTATCCTCAAAATCCAATTTTATCTGGAGTCCTGAATGTATCATCACATATATTTTGTCATGTATATGTAATCACATGTACCATATAAACACAACATTTTTATACTGTTATCTTTTGATAGCTCAGAATTTGATCACTGCACCAAATTAAGGCATAAAGGCACACCTTCATGGTTTGCTGCCATTTTTACAAAGGGGAATAACTTCCATGATTTCCTGTTTGTTTCCATAGAAGATGAAGGCCTTCCAGAAGGGGGTCAATTCTTAAAGGGAAGAATTTGTTCCTACAGGAACAAATTCTTTCCTTTAAAAGTTGACTCAAATTAAGAAGGGAGGCAAAAATGAAAATGACAGAGTTGCTTTCCCTGAAAGTGTACCATTCACCTTAATGTTAATTCTTTTGACAAGATGAGTTCTAAAGGACTCATTTATATAGTTCTTTCACTTCAGTTTTTTCAGATTCCTTCTCTTTTGGCTTTCATACTGCCACCTACTAAAGACTTTTTTCCGTGTAAGTCTGGTGACACACAATTCTGTGTTTTTCTACTATTTGTGCCCATCTTGCTTTCCAACTTGTTTGTTTTATTATCCACTTCATTCACATAGGCCATCTAACATCTGGTAGTCTATTTGAACATTAACTAGGCTATTCAAGTACATATACTCTTTGAATATTACTTAGGCTTTTAAATATTCATATGTCTATTTGAATATTAACTAGGCTATTTAAATATTCATAATAAGGCTTTTCAAATGTCCAGTAGGCCTGTTTTAAGGTATATGGGTACACTCCTGTGATTTTTCTGCCATTTTTCTCTAAAGGAAAACAACTTTTGTGACATCCTATTTGCTTCCTTGAATGACTGAAACTTCCAAATAGGAGTCTACTCTTAAAGGTAAGAATTTGCTCCTATAGGAGCAAATTCTTTCCTTGAATAGTTGACTCCCACTGAGTAGACGTCCTTCAATGTCGAAAACCTTCCCAAAAGAAATCAACTCTAAAAGGAAAGAATTTGCTCCTTTAGGGGCAAATTCTTTCCTTGAGGAGTTGACTCATTAAGAAGGGAGGCAAAAAATGACAGAGTTGCTTCCCTTGAAAGTATGCCTATACACCTTAATGATATTTCTGATTTCCATGAAAACATATTTGTAGCCCCACATTAGAAATGTCTTGCCAAGATGGTTCCAAGGATGGACACTGCATCCTGCTGGTTGTGGGTAAGTTTCTAAAGAGAATATGATACAGTATTTCCAAATTTCACCAAAACCCATGCTAGTGCCCTCACTACCAGTGTTTAGATGTTCAACACTTATGCCTAGATCCTATAGGGTCTATCCTTTCATTACTTCATACGATATTCAAATGCATCTACACAATATATTATGATTGCAATTCTGATTTTTTTGTAGTCTTTGCTGCCTTTTGTTAAATTTAGAACAGAAACTCACATTATCAGATTAATACCATTCTGACAAAGAATTCCAGGTCCTAACAACCATTCTTCAAAACTATGTAATAAATATGTATTAATTTCAAAAGCTATTTCAACAATCCTAACTTCATGTATATCTAAATACTAGACACATCAATAAAAATGTGTCATAGTCAGGGTTTAATAACTCATTTTCTTACTAAATCTTTTCCACTAAAAGATACTTACCGTATTTCATTAAACTGTTCCTCTCACTTCTCCATTTGTAGCTCCTTAAACTTTCCTCACTTTTTTCCATTAAAATTTCTCTTACTTTTTCACTGATTGTTCTCTTACTTTTCCATTAAAAGTTCTCTTACTTTTCCATCAATTGTCTCATACCTGAACACTTAATGTATCTCCTGATTTTCATTTAAAAGTTCTTGTACTTCTCCATTAAAATGTCTTTCTTTTTCCATTAAATGTTCTCATACTTTTCCATATAATAGTTCTCTCACATTTCCATTTTAAATGGTTCTCTACTTTTCCATTACAACAGTTTACTGTTAAAGGCTCTCTTTCCTTATCTAAATGATAATCTATTCACTTAAAGATGAAAATCTACTATTTCCTTTCATAAATCCTTCACATGCTTTTAAAACCAGTTTTACATTTTTTCCATTATTATGTACTTTGCATGCATCAACAGTAACAGGTTCTCTATTTATGCTATCAAAGTTTCCACTCTCAATCCATTCCTTTAACTCTAATCCAACTCCTGTCCCGTATATTTTCTCTCAGATTTTTATATTTGTCTGATGAAAGTTGTGATGAAAGTAACAAGACATGATTATCGCAACACTTATCAAACACCCTTCCATTTGCATTATTTAAATCCCACAATTAGCGAAAGCTCAGAAGTCATATCTTCCATAAAAACATATTATGACACAATTGCTCACTTTCCCCTGCTAACATTCAAAGTCCTGTTGTGTGATTGCATTCAAGTCTTTCATCAGCCCTTCTAAATTGGCCATTTCAGCTGTCAGTTCTTCTGTGCTTAAAGATTTCTGGAATACAAAGAAAATATTTGTCAACTTATAGTTAATCTCACAATGCTAAACTGAAATGGAAAAGTATACTGAATACCAATGTAAATGCTGCAATATTTTACTCCAGGGCCCAGCTGCTTTAAAGTAACTATGTACATAGTTAACAAGAGTCCCCCATCCCCTCCCACCACAACAAAGCCCGACCTTATATGGCAGCATTCTGCAGCTCATATAAGCCTATAGTGCTATAGCCAATAATATGAACAAACTTATTCCATTCCATTCGGGATACCCCTTTATGGGTATCTGGGCAAACAGTTTGGATCCAGATCAGGCCACATTTGATCTGAGATCAAAACTGTTTGCTGTCTAGACATCATTTCTACAAGCGTTAGTTAGATATTGTCAAAATATTTTATATTTTCCTGCAGCTCATATAAGCCTATAGTGCTATAGCCAATAATATGAACAAACTTATTCCATTCCATTCGGGATACCCCTTTAGGGGTATCTGGGCAAACAGTTTGGATCCAGATCAGGCCACATTTGATCTGAGATCAAAACTGTTTGCTGTCTAGACATCATTTCTACAAGAGTTAGTTAGATATTGTCAAAATTTTTTATATTTTTGATGCAGATGACAATTTCAGCAGACGACAAAAAATACCCAGAATGCAATGGGCCTAACTAGTCATTGTCCAAGGCAGCATCATACTCTCCATTGCCAGATCAGGCAGCCTGCGACCATGACCTGAAAGTCTTTGTGGTGTGGGGTGAATAAACTTTGGCTGTTCAAGTGACCTCGGTCTCTATAGCAATCAAATCTTACATAGCACCATATCACCAATCCTCATATGTCCCTCATCTCACTAATTCGGTTATGTACCTCATATCACTAATTCTTAAATGCCCCTCGTATTACTAATTTTGAAATGCCCCTCAGATCATATTTAATATTCTGAAATGCCCATTGTATCACTAATTCTGAAATGCCCATTGTATCACTAATTCTGAAATGCCCATTTTATCACTAACAACTCCTAATGAAGAGGACTTTTTATAGCAACATACCTGTATTTCCTGATCATCTTTACCAGGTTTTAACGGCCCATCAACAGGTGATTTTGAGGTCACCATGGGCGGCATCATGGCTCGAGGTTTGATTGGTCCACTGGAGATGGGTGCCGCCTTCTTACTGCCTGTAGTTGACTGCTGAGGTTTGACTGTAAGAAGACAATGGAATATTAAGGAACCTAATTTACAATCCAAATCCTTTGCTCGTTTTCACATCATACCAACAATTCTAACACAGTGCGCCTATAGACGCTAGAAAGTTTCTGTGTTTTATTCTGCAACAATTCACAGTTTCGAAGCACTTGAGTCTAACTGCTGACGAAATTTTGTGACGTTCTGAGACGTTACAATGGGTAACATTTCCTTTTCATCGCCATTAAAACCTACATTTATCTTAGATACAGCTAAGAATATTAGCGGGAGCATGAATGTGCTGGCAGGAAGGTTAGGAGAATTTGAATGAAAAGAACTTTTTCAGCATTTTTCTGTGTTAGAATTGAAATAGTTCAGCTCAAGCACTGAAATGTTGAGTAATAATTGTCAGATGTAAGAAGATACATGTATATCACTCGCACTCAACAATCGTGATATGATCTACTTTACAACTGACCTCCAATATGTAAATCATTACTCAACAATTCACTGCTACAGCTGATCTATTTCAAATACGAATCTGAATCTACATGCCATTACTGTTGCTCCTTGTAAAGCTAGTAGTTAAAGCAATTTGACTATTCTGATTAAAATATAGGGCTAAAGATTCAAGCATTATAATGACCATACTTGATTAATTCCAGCATTTTTAAGTTTTAATGTAATTTAGTTTAGGACTTACAAGATCAGGCATTATAGGGCTGACAAGTCAAGCGTTATGAGGCCATCCTGATTAACCAAAGTATCATATGACTATTCAAATAACTAAGTTAAAGGCTGATAATTCAGGCAAAATTACTAGGTTTTAGGCTGCTAACTCTGGCATAATATCATTGTTCACATTACCAGGCTTCACACTTTTCCATTAAATGTTTCTGTACTGATTATTACTAGGTTTTAGTCTGATAACCCAGGCATGATGTGACTATGCAGGGGCTGTATTTATAAAACAACTTAAGTGGTTGCTATGCTGTTGCTAAGGCTGAATTTCTATGAAGGCCATTCCCTAAAACTAAGAATTTTGGTCTGGAGGAACAGTCTTAAAAAGACTGTTACTACAGAGCAAATTTCATAGTTGTAGGGAATCTTCTTCATAGAAATTTAGCCTTAGCAACAGCATAGCAACGACAAAAGTGGTTTTATAAATACAGCCCCAGATTACTAAGTTTTAGGCTGATAATACATGCATCATATGATTGCTCACATTTTTAAGTTTAAATCTTAGATAAAGCAAGGTATCTATGACCAAATAAAGCATTATAAATGTATTACAGCTCCTGTTCAAACTTTTTAAGCTGACAATTCAAGAATCAGCTTACTGAAGGTATATAAGTGCAGCTCAATATGAACCACGACACGAGAAAACCAACGAAGTGATTGTGCACTCAGCACAGACTCAGATCAGCCTGGGCATCCGCCTAGTCAGATCAGAATATTTGCTGTCCACCTGATGGTAGCTTAGGCCCTTAGCTACCCTTTAAATGCTTAGTAAAGAGTATGATCAGACTGGAAAAATGCCCAGGCTGATCTGAGTCTGCGCTGAGTGCACAACTACTTTGCTAGTTTTCTTGTGTCGCGGCTCATTTTCTTTAGCCAATTTTAACAAATAGGAACAGATTTTGTGACTTCCTTTTGCTTTCAAGGATTATGAAACCCTTCCAAAAGGGGTCTACTCTTCAATCCTACAGGTCTGGAGCAAATTCTTTCCTTTAAGAGTTGACGTGCATTGGGCAGGGTGGCAAAATAGTCAATGCTCGAGTTGCATCCCCTGAACATTTATTTATTCACCTTAACACTGATCAGGCCCGGAGGTTATGAAACTTGAGTACATTCTCAAACTCAAAATAAAGTACACTGATTGGCTGCTTCCAAGCACATGCTCAGAAGCAGCCAATCAGTGTGCTTTATTTTGAGTTTAAGATTATTCTCAAGTTTTAAAACCTCGAACCCTGTTCTGCATTAAAATATCATTGATTCTCAAGACTTTTATCATAAGCTGCAACAGTTAGGATTCAGATCAGTCAACATATCCGTGCAGTCTGATTAGAGTTTTCCAAAGTGTTCATCTGGGCCCAGTTGTTCAAAGCGTTAACCTAACGAGTCCGTTAAGAGGTCAACTCGTTAAGTGTTTTATGACTTTATTACCAAAGACACTGATATTTTTTGTGGAAAAAATGTGAGAAGCTTTTGCAATGCAAAAGCTTCTCACATTTTTTCGACAAAAAATATTGGCGTATTTGAGATATTAACGTTTGAAATTTTAACGAAACACATTTGAAATTTTAATGAAACGTTAACTAACGATGTCGTTAGTTTTGAACAACCGGCCCCTGAACAATACATCCCTATCGCAAACAGCTGGCCACCTCTGTTCCTTCACAGGAGTCTGAAATTTCGTCAATAAATTAAAAAAAAATGCAAATTCTACAGAATCGCGTTCATATTTTATACATATATGTATTATAAAAATACAGGAATGCAATGCCTTTTTTTACCCCCACCACGAAAACTCGTTCCCAACATGTTTTCAAGTAGTAAACAGCAAAAAGCGTTCCAATGTACGTAGCGGTTACTTGTAACTAAATGTTTTCTATCATCCGCCACCTACAATACATCAGTATGTATTTCAAGAAAGCCACAAAAGAAGATAAAATTTGGCGACTAACAGCGAATCTGTTTTCTGAGAAACCATGTCCACTTCAGTATGACGTCACTTGTTTACATTTGACAGCGCGTGAGCGGGCGCATTTAATTGGACGAGACGCATTTAATTGTACGAGGGTATCGGCACGACGGTCGTGTGGATAAGAATCATTATCATCAACACGGTCGGGCCTTATTCGCACGCCGGCGATTATATATTCCATCATAGATGCCATGGCCTTTCTTAGAAATTGTTTCTTACAACACAGTTTCGGTAATTCATATGGAGTATTCAAAATAACTAAAAACTGGTCAAAACATTTTATGACCGACTTTCTGTTGTTAAAACATCTGATATCCGGATCCCAGCTGTACCTTTATGGGGCACAATCTTATTTTTGGCATGTTCCAGTTCGACATGAATAGGTTGCATCAATTATATATGTGTATGTAGAAAAGGTATTCCGTCAAGATGAGGCATCAAAAGGATGTTAAGGCCGAATGCTACAAGTCCATAAGCCGACCACAGCTCGAGTATGCTTCGACGGTATGGGACCCAGTGACAAAATTCAACATAGCCAAACATAGTCTGTATAGAGGCGTGCCGCCAGATTTTGCCTAACCGACTAACGCCGAACCTGCAGTGTCACTTCAATTTGGCCAGAACTTGGTTGGGAGGACCTTGAATCGAGGCGACACCAGAGCAAAGTCACAATGATGTAAAGGATCGTCACTAACCTCGTTGAAATCCCTCCAGGCCAGTACCTGACAGCCACAGGAGTAGCAACTAGAGGACACTATGAACTATTCCTTCCAATATTTTGCTCCATCAACGCCTACCAGGGACCCTTCTTTCCATCAACAAGCCGTCTCTGGAATGGCCTGCCTGCCAATGTCATATCAGCACCGACTTTGGATGACTTCAAGCTCCTTGTCAGTGCAGGTATCCTAAGACCGTGATTGTGAACAATATGTTTTTATCTGGTTTTAACTGTACATAAGAACCTCCCAGCACAAATGTTTTAAGGTTGTTCACAGTGCGACTATGCCAATATTGGCCATGCACTTTATTGGTAGATGTATATGTAGATAGATTGATTTAACAGATTGACAATAGCATAGCACAGGATTGATTTAAGTAACTGAAAATGAGTCCCTAGTACAATCAATTTTTCATATTTTATGATCATTTATAAACTTAAATCGGTGAATTGGCGTGGAACATTTTAGAAATGTGTATATTCATGTTTCAAGTAGGGGCTATGTATAAAATATTTTTTGTTTAGTATAGCCCCTTAAAATCAGTAAAAACCACACCTATATCAAAAATTAACAAGGCATCGCAGGCGATACAAATCCCCTCACACAAGACTACTTGCTCAAGATATTGTCATACCCTACATTTGTGTGAAGTTATGTCAAAATCCGCTGAGAAATGAAGGCGCTAGAGCGATGACAAAGTATTTCTAAAAATAGCCACAGTGACCTTGACCTTGGGCACAGCACATTGAAAGTCAAACTTGCTCAAGATATTGTCATGCCCTCCATTTGTGTGAAGTTATTTCAAAATCCGTAGAGAAATATAGGCACTAGAGCCCTGACAAAGTTTTTCTAAAAATAGCCACAGTGACCTTGACCTTGGGCGCAGCACCCTGAAAGTCGAGCTTGCTCGAGATATTGTCATGCCCTACACTTGTGTGAAGTAATTTCAAAATCCGTTGAAAAATGTAGGCGCTACAGGGCTGACAAAGTTTTTCTAAAAATAGCTACAGTGACCTTGACCTTGGGCGCAGCACCCTGAAATTCGAACTTGCTCGAGATATTGTCATGCCCTACACTTGTGTGAAGTTATTTCAAAATCCATTGAGAAATGTAGGCGCTAGAGGGCTGACAAAGTTTTTCTAAAAATAGCTACAGTGACCTTGACCTTGAGCGCAGCACCCTGAAAGTCGAACTTGCTCGAGATATTGTCATGCCCTTCACTTGTGTGAAGTTATTTCAAAATCCATTGAGAAATGAAGGCGCTAGAGCGCTGACAAAGTTTTTCTAAAAATAGCCACAGTGACCTTGACCTTGGGCGCAGCACCCTGAAAGTCAAACTTGCTCTAGATATTGTCATGCCCTACACTTGTGTGAAGTTATTTCAAAATCCATTGAGAAATGAAGACGCTAGAGCGCTGACAAAGTTTTTCTAAAAATAGCCACAGTGACCTTGACCTTGGGCGCAGCACCCTGAAAGTCAAACTTGCTCGAGATATTGTCATGCCCTACACTTGTGTGAAGTTATTTCAAAATCCACTGAGAAATGAAGGCGCTAGAGCGCTGACAAAGTTTTTCTAAAAATAGCCACAGTGACCTTGACCTTGGGCGCAGCACCCTGAAAGTCAAACTTGCTCGAGATATTGTCATGCCCTACACTTGTGTGAAGTTATTTCAAAATCCATTGAGAAATGAAGGCGCTAGAGCGCTGACAAAGTTTTTCTAAAAATAGCCACAGTGACCTTGACCTTGGGCGCAGCACCCTGAAAGTCGAACTTGCTTGAGATATTGTTATGCCCTACACTTGTGTGAAGTTATTTCAAAATCCATTGAGAAATGAAGGCGCTAGAGCGCTGACAAAGTTTTTCTAAAAATAGCTACAGTGACCTTGACCTTGGGCGCAGCACCCTGAAAGTCAAACTTGCTCGAGATATTGTCATGCCCTACACTTGTGTGAAGTTATTTCAAAATCCGTTGAGAAATGAAGGTGCTAGAGCGCTGACAAAAGGTGAACATACGTACGTACGTACGTACGTACGAACTTACGTACGTACTTACGTACGGGACAAAACCTATATCCCCTCAACACTTCGTGGTGTGAGGGGATAATTATCAGTTGAAGTATGATCCAGTTGTCGTCAAGATTCTATACTTACCATAAAAAAACAGGCTGTATACCCCTAGTATGGGTATAATAAAATTAAACAAGAGGGCCATGAGGCCCTGAATCGCTCACCTGAACAATTGGCAAGGTGGCTTTTACTTATCATGTCTGAAATTGTCAAAATATGAGTTTTGGGTCAAAAGTCAAAGAATGACCATATGACCACTTGTACTCATAAATCTCCATGTACTCATTAAGACAACCATATATACCATTTTTAGGCCAAAATCTTCAAAACTTTCCGTGAAATCTTATGTTCTAGCATTTTCCCATATTTGACCATGCCGCAAAAAAGGTCAAGGTAAGCGTAAGGCCACCATTTGAACAGTCTTGGTGGTACTCTAGTACTCCATGCTATTTACCAAGTTTCAAGGCCATAGGTGTATTGGTTCTGGAGAAGAAAAATATTAAAGATTTATACCATAAGTGGTTATGGCGGCCAAGTTGGTCATGTGACCTGGACCGTTTGAACAAATTTTCATTCAATCAACCCCTGGAGGCTCTATATGAAATGTGTTCACAATTGGCCCTTTGGCTTTTGAGGAAATGGTTGAAAATGTCAAAATATGAGCGATCTGGATCAAAGGTAAAAAAATGACCTTGACCTCTTGTACTCATAATTCTTCTTGAACTCATTAAGACAACTGTATATACCAATTTTTCAGGCCAAAATCTTCAAAACTTTCCATGAAATCTTATGTTCTACCATTTTCCCATATTTGACCTTGCTGTAAAAGGTCAAGGTCAACACAAGGTCATAATTTGAACAATCTTGATAGTACTCAAGAACCCAATGCTACATACAAAGTCTCAAGGCCATCGGTCAATTGGTTCTGGAGAAGAAGATTTTTAAAGGTATTTTCCATATATGGGCATGGCGGCCATGTTGGTCATGTGTCCAGGACCGTTAGAAAATTTTTTCATTCCCTCAACCCCTCGAGGCTCTATATGAAATTTGGTTTCAATTGGCCCAGTGGTTTTAGAGCAGATTGTTTGAAATTGTCAAAATTTGAGATTTCTGGGTCAAAGGTCAAAGAATGACCTTGACCTCTTGTACTCATAAATCTTCATGTACTCATTAAGATGATTGTATATACCAATTTTTATACCAAAATCTTCAAAACTTACCATGAAATCTCATGTTCTAGCATTTCCGATATTTGACCTTGCCGTAAAAAAGGTCAAGGTCAACCCAGGGTCATAGTTTGAACAATCTTGATAGTACTTGAGTACCCAATGCTACATACCAAGTTTCAAGGCCATCGGTCTACTGGTTCTGGAGAAGATGATTTTTAAAGGTTTTTTACCATATATGGGCGTGGTGGCCATGTTGGTCATGTGACCTGGACCGTATGAACAAATTTTCATTCCCTCAACCCCTGGAGGATCTATATGAAATTTGGTTACAATTGGCTTAGTTGTTTTTGAGGAGATTGTTTGATATTGTCAAAATATGAGAGTTCTGGGTCAAAGGTCAAAGAATGACCTTGACCTCTTGTACTCATAAATCTTCATGTACTCATTAAGATGACTGTATGTACCAATTTATAGGCCAAAATCTTCAACAGTTTCCAAGATATCTTATGTTGCAGCATTTTGCCATATAAAAGCATAAGGTAGCAAATTTGACCTTACCGTAAAAAAGGTCAAGGTCAACCCAAGGTCATAATTTGAACAATCTTGGTAATAATCGCATGCCCGATGCTACATACCAAGTTTCAAGGCCATCGGCCTATCGCTTCTGGAGAAGAAGATTTTTCTAGGTTTTTACCATATATGGGCGTGGCGGCCATGTTGGTCATGTGACCAGGACCGTTTGAACAACTTTTCGTTCCTAAGTTCCCTAGAGGCTGCATATGAAATTTGGTTATAATTGGCCCAGCGGTTTCAGAGGAGAAGTCGTTTGAAATTGTGGACGGACGACGGACGGACGGACGGACGGACGGACGGACGGACGGACGACGACGGACGACGGAGCCTTACCATCCTATAAGCTCCCCCGGAGCCGCTGGCTCAGGTGAGCTAAAAAATTCTGATCCCAGTAAATTATACTTCAGTGCTTCTGAATGTGGGTCGTCAGGGACCCAAATGCATTAGAAAAAGCATTATCTTGTTGAACTGTATGTTTGGTTCTTGATTCCCCATGTTCAAGTTACATTAAAGTGAACTATAATCTCTGTATTATCATAATTCAGAGTTAAAACCATATCAGTGAAAATGTCACCTTGTCGAAACCCAGCAAACACCAGAAACTTTTCAGATCAAATCATCTGAGAAGAACTAGGACATCCCGTGATTCACAATACACTAGATACCTTGCATATAGTGATGTCCTGAAGATTTTTTTCAGGACTATTTCTATGTGGAATAGTCTCCCCTCTTCGGCGGTTTCTGCCAAACCCGCTGAGGAGTTTAAGACCCTTGTTCAGATTATCAGTCAAGAGGCTCGTGTTTTAGCATACCATTGATTTGCTTCTTGTAAATAGTTTTAATGGCCCACCCCGAAAAGTTATCCCTTTGAGCTAAATTCTAAATTTAGCCACCCACCACACCTGAGGTAAAGATCAGAAAATGGTTGTCTCAGTATCGAGAGACGGATTTGGTGGGCTTCTTTTCTTTCTTTTTTCAAACTGACCCTGTAATTACTTAACCTAGACTGACAGCATATCTTATTTGGAGCCCAGCAGAACTATTTTAGAGCCCTAGCAGTTTTAACTGACACTCACTTTTTAAGCATTGATTTTCTCACTGATTGATGTCAAAGGTGGAGCTTTATTTCGATCTAACCCAATTCTGATTCTTATCAGACATGTCATGAGCTTTGCTCCCTGTTATGGTGCTATTTTATTTTCCATCTTGTTTCTTGTCTTATCGTTTCATTTGTGGCTCGGTGTAGTAACGAAATGCTGTTGTTGTTTTTGTTGTTGATTTATTGCTTTAGGTCCACGATATACAGCAATGGTCATGTAAGTACGGTCAGTTACCCTAACCACACTATTCCTAGGCAGGCTTAGACCTCTTAAACGGTTAACCAGTAGTAAGTGCACATACTTTCGTCTTTCGCCAGCAGCTGACAACTGCCCTTCTTGAATCAGCGGAAGGAGACGCGAAAGTATGTGGCCTGACTGAGTATCGAGCCTGAGACCTCTTGCTCTTGAGTCAGACAAATAACCAAAGGTAAAACTGCAACAAGTTATACGATGATATAAATGCATAGATAGTGAAATTAATCAATTTGTACAAAATTCATCCATTTTCATTTGTTGGCCTACAAATCGAAACATTTAACAGCTATAACCGCTTGACGTTTATTCACCTCTAAGGACTACCTGTCCAAAGACTTTAAAATGAAAATGTAGAGGAGAATATAGAGCAAATAATTAACTTATTCAAAACATTTTTCATTAATACTAGGACTTTCTAGTTGAAGACCAATAAATAATTTGAGCAATCAGTAAAGACAAGTTCAACACAACCTAGGAGAAAAGTTCATACTTTCTTGCAGTCAGCAACAGGAATGTCAAGAATAGATCACAGAATAGATCACCCTGTCTTACATGTGTACAACGTACGAATACATATGGATTGACAGTTCTGAAGTAGACAGTTCCAACGATACCGATAGTCAACAAGTGAGTTTATTGTCAGCCCCAAATAAGTTGCACCTTTTCACAATTGAAAACTTATTTCTATGGTGCTGTTTCTCAACATAAGTGGTCTGTTTGCTGTCAATATGTTGATGTTGGGTTGAGTAGGCTTCCAAGCTTGCTAAGTGTCAGCTTATCTCCATCATAAACTGTGGTGCCCAGATGATTTGGATCATTCGCCTCTTATTGTTTTTTGTTTTGATTCTTCAGGGCATGGCTATTTGATGCAGTCAGGTGTTGAAGTCTTGCCTTACGCCTGTTCAGTGTATAGGCACAAGACAAAGATTTAAACAAATTAAATTTAGGGCACTAACACTTGATGCACTCAGTAGTTGCAATAAAAATAATGGATCACCCTGCCGTGACCTAGGCAATGTAAAGATAGAAGCCAAAAACACTGGCACTTGATACAGGCAGAAGTTATGAACAAAAAGTGGAACATCTTGCCTTACACCTAAGCAATATACAGATACAAACCAAAAGTTATTTTCAAAACGAAAAAACTCAGGGTACTGATGCATGAAAAAAAAAGATTGGTTGGTTTTGGGTTTAACGGCCCTTTGAGACCGTATTTCAGTCTATATCGGGCCGTCCCCCAGAGAGAGGGAGAAAGAAAAGAGAAATGATAGAAGAGAGAAAAATTTCAAACAACCCCGCCCGCACCTACTGCAAGCACAGTAGGCCCTTACCCTACTTATACCCAAATAAGTAGGACGCCCCGGCACTGGAAGTTATAACCAGCACCATCGCCCGACTACCGCCCCAGCATGAAAAATATATGTTAATACTGAAATCAGTTTGCAGAGGTGTGCGTGGGGAGAGCGGGAGGGGCAGGGGAGTATCCCCGGCTTCCAGATCTTGGCCAGATAAATTGATATTTATATTTGCAGGCAAACAGAATGGGTATTGATGTAGGACCTCATTAATAATTAACGTCACCGATAAACAAGTGCTGCAACGAAAGATCCTACCTTTACTATGAATCAGACATTCACCGAAAAACCTGACCTATCACCATACATGTATTTCAGTTTCAAAAGCTATTTTACTGGTTTCAAAATCTTTTGAAACATTGCGCAAAAAGAGGGGACATACTTACCCTAACTTTGAATAAAAAATATAGCTTGACAAATACAGTAACAGATCTAAACATTAGAATTAGTTTTCAGGCTTGATTATTTATAGCCTATTTTGACAGATTTTTCAAATTTTGGTTGATCATAAAAATGGTCGTACAAATGCCTTTGCTGCCTCTCTGATAGACACTTCTCTAAAATATTTCACCAATGCTATACCGTGTATTGTGAATTGAGATAGTCATTAAAATTAGTTAGAACACTTAAGTCGTTCTTTATTGTGTTATCACTTATTCCAAAACAAGTCCATACTATTACAATTGCTATGAATCAACATATAAATTTATAATTCTCACGGTACCCGCAATTTTTTTCAGTAGGCAGCGAATGCATTCAGACTTTACTTTTAATTTGACAGGTTTTAACTTAGCTTTACCCATCATGTCTGATAAGGCGTTCTGCAGGGTGTGGCATTAATCCCTCCATTTTATTAATTGATTTACCCCAGGTAATAAAATATTTTTATATTATATTTTTTTATTCAGCTGCTTCAACAAACATACATGAAACACAAATGACATATAATCCTATCACATTTGGCAGTATACAAGTAAGAAAGACAGAAATTCCTCTTCTGACCATGCCTCTCTGAGAGTGTAATATGATGCAACCACGATACCTTGGTGGGTAATAAAATATTAAGTATGAAGAAAATTTTAGCGTGGGCCATTTTAAAACCTTCCAACGCACCACGGCGGAGGGTGAGGGTGAAGGTTTGGACCCAGTAAAACCGGTTTAAACCCCCAGTAGTTATTACTGACCGTCCCAAGGCAATACTTTCGTTGCGGTCGCATTCGGTGCTGTTTAACTTATTGTGTTTTCTCTTTAACCCTTCTGTTGGTCTAAATTATTTAGTTCAGTAAAGATAGCTGAGTTGCCACCTATTTGGGAAAGAGCTGCTGACTCGGCTTATCACTTGTAAGTTATTGTTTGTTGGAATGTCCTTGTCAATCTTTCCCTTTGATGTTGGGGATAGGGTTTGGGATCTGATTCAGTCAGTTCCTGAAGTGTATTTACTCTTTAAATTTCCCTTTGAACAACTAAAAGTAGAAAAAAGAAAACTTAGCACGACCAAATGCAGATATAGTGGCAGGGGTGGGGTGGGGGAGGTGTGTGTGTTGGGGGTGGGGTGTCAGAGAGGGGGGGGGGGGGTGAAAAGCAGGGTATTGCAATTGGCCAAATTATTTCAAATCGTGCAGTTTGTCAGTTGAAACTGAGTTTACGCAGCTAAAATTGGCCCCCAAGTCGTTCACCTCTGTAAGAAATACCTGAAATTTTCACATTCTCTTACAAAATCTGCGTACATGCCGGCATAATTTACTAAGATACATGTGCCAACAAAAAGAAAGTGATACCCATGGACACAAAATGGTAAAATCTTGTTTGTTTAATCACTGTTGATCCGAACTTGACATTGATTTAATAATAATAATAATAATAATAATAATAATTATTAACGTTGTTTCAACGATTTTGTGTCTGCTCGGTTTGTTATATTTCACTGTACCTATGCTAATGGGCATGAATAGCCCACATAAAAAACTTACAACACAAGTTCCAATATACTATGCAGAGGCAGGACAATATGACAGAGAAAATGGAAAACCGTTGACCCTACACATGACAAAATTGGAACTTTAAAGAGTGATGCCTATAACAATAACTTATTCCCGGATGTAAAAAATCTGAGAGAGAGAGAGATTATTGCTGTGTTTTTGTTATTTTTTTTTCTTTTTTTTTTCTTTGTTTTTTTTTCTTGTATTTGTTTCCTTTTGTTTTGACGCATCTATGAAAAGTAAAAAGATAGACAATGATCAGGAATTAATGCAATCAAATCACACATCCCGCTCTCAAAACCAATAGGGAAAGAAGCACCCACCCACGGAAAAATCGACACTAGTTCACGAAAGACACGCACAGTATGTATGTATTTATTGAAGAATAAAATACTGTTTTTACAAAAGACACGCACAGTACACCGAATGAGCAGCCCTTTCCCAAACAGGTGGTCATTCAGCTACCCTAGGATTCTGCGTTTCTATGTTTTGTCGTTTTAAGTTTGTCACAGACTCCAACAAATTTCTAAAGCAAGCCTGCATATTAGCACGTTCTTGCCATAACTTTTTCTGTTTATACTACTTAACTGTGGACGAAAATAAAACCTAATCCGCTGGTCTGTGTTCTGTGTACTCAACACCCGTTCAGACCCTCTCCCGCTCTCTGTCTCTCTCTCTGTCTCGCTCTCTATCTCGCTCTCTGACACACACACACACACACACACACACACACACACACACACACACACACACAACTTCACATGGCAGTGTTTTCCTGCAGAATATGAGTGCTTTCCTGCGTTTTTCGGCGTTTTCCGATGATTGGCTGCTTTCCGGTCTTGATAATTACTGAAAACGGAACTGTTTTAAACATAAGCCTTAATGTTAAATAATTTTAATTAGGGGGGCGGAAGGGGATATGAGAGAGAAAAAGAAAGAAACTATAGGTTGAATAATACTCGCCAACTGACCTGAGATGTTGGTGTGTTGGTTTGGGCGACTAATTTATATCCGTGGAGGCTGGTTTTGGGGTGTTATGAAGGCGGTTTAGGTTGTTGGTTGGTTGATTTGATGCTTAACGTCCACGGTAAACAACTAAGGTCATGTCGGGACGGTCAGTTAACCTAACCACACTATTCCTGGGCAGGCTTAGACCTCCTAAGCGGTTAACCAGTACTAAGTGCACATACTTTCGCCAGTAACTGACAACTACCCTTCTTGAATCAGCGGAAGGAGAAACGAAAGTATGTGGCCAGACCGGGATTCGAACCCAGGACCTCTGACTTACGAGTCAGGTGCCCTACCGATTGCGCTACCCGGCCCGGCTCGCCGTTTAGGTGGTTTGGGATGTTTTGGGGTGGTTTGGGGTGTTTCCGCGGACCGGAGTATTAATCTGTTTAGGCCTTATAACCATTTTATTTACTTATAGGTACATTTGTTATTTTCTTTAAAAACATGGATACATGTAATAAAGGGTATCATCTGTGCTATTCTGATACAAAATATCAATATAGGGCTCAAATAATGCTTTTCACCAAATAAGCCAGATAAGAACTTCGTATTAAACCCAAATAACCATTATCTTGTGGAAAACCCTTTATTTTATAGTGCGTTCCGGTAATTACATGTGCGTTTCGGTGTTTTTGTGCATTTCGGTATTTCTATGGACCGAAAAAAAATGTAATATTCAGGATGATCAATGGATCGCCCATAGAATAGCAAATTGCCGTCGTGCGGACAACCGAACGACCGTCTTGCCGATTAGGATTCGAAACCGCACGACCGTCTTGCCGATAGCCACATCCAATCTTGTTGCACGCGACCGCGTGAAGTGGACATGGTTTCTCAGAAAAATAAAATCGCTGTCAGCTACCAAATTTGATCTCATTTTGTGACTTTCTTGAAATATACACTGACTAATTGTAGTTTGTGGCTGACAGAAAACAGTTTATTACAAGTAACCGCTATGTACATTTGAACGGCTTTTGCAATTTACTACTAGAAAACGTGTTGAGAATGAGTTTTCGTGGTTGGTGGAGTGCAAAAGGCATTGCATTCCTGTCTCTTTAAATAGTATATATATTTAGATAACTGGGTGTGATTTTGTAGAATATGCCTTTTTTGGTATTCTATTGACAGAATTTCAAACTCCTTTGGTTCCTTTTACAAGTGGGAATTCAGTATGTAAGCACTAATGTGGGTCATACAGCACATCAAACAAAACCAATATGAAATTCAAGCACTAAGAAACACAGCAAAAACATGCTTGCTCAAACTTAATAACAACAGAAATACGATGGAATTTAGAAAATGATTATGGAGTGACATGATATCGATGACATCTGATTTGATAGTTTTGCAGTAAGCTGGCAAAATAAACAAATCAATTAATATGGGCTTCTTTACTTCATTAAAAGAGTTTGCGGATAATGTGAAAAAAAATACGGAAATTTCTTTAATCCTTGCATTATACATACACACTGCATATTCTACATTAACCGGAAACTTATGTTGAGTGTATTAATACTTTCTTCATAATGATCATCTTGCTTATATGTCTATCATTTGGAGTTCCACAGACGGTGGAGGAAACTGTTTGTTAAATCATGACATCGTCAATAACTTTTTTTCTTTTTCAGTGCAAAATTTATTGTGTGTAAAATATAAGATACAGTCGAACCTGTGCTTACGATCACCTCCGAATAACGGTCTCCTGTAAACAACGGTCGGTTCGGATTCCTCCCGTCGAATTTCCAGGTTAAATTACCTGGGAATAGCGGTCCACTGCGAACTACGGTCAACGGTCATCCGAATCCATCCCGAGTCGCGCTAATTTTTTCCGAATAACGGTCAGTCCTTGAGTCAAAACACAGTTTCACTTTCAGACACACGTGTTTGTGTATTGCCTAATCTATTTTTAGCACTAGACTGGTTATTGATTTTCGGGTGCAGTATAATTTATGTAACAAAGTGTATTCTATGCAATTTAATAGCGCTTAATCCGTTTGATTCTATAAGTGTTAATTTCTGTAACGTAATTAAGGTCAGTTTTATTCGGCTAATCATGTCTTATACAGTATGCTCAGTCAACCGAAAATTAATCATCTGTAACTGATTTAATTCTCGCCGAAAGGTCGTGTGCGTCAACCATGAAAGCAACAGTCTTTTTACCGATACGTGTGTGTATATTACAGAATTAAAACCCCTAGCAACAATAATATTTCGGAAATTTATTTTCTGGAGTACTTTAATGGTACATATGCATTTTGAATATTGATTTCGCGCACGTGCAAAAAACGCGGGAAATATTAACGCTTGCCTGTAAACAAAACCGCGCGAAAAAAAAAATCTCCGACGAAGTTTACATTTATCTGTCAGTCGATCAAAATCGTGAAATTATTGAATCTTTGAACAACGGCCACCTGTAAACAACGGCCAATTTTGCTTTTTCCCATGGCTGGCCTTTGTTCACAGGTTCGACTGTATTTTCACAAAAATCGTATTAATATCTAGCTAAATTATTTGCCCAATTCTAAAAATCTAGTAAATTGCTTTCCTCATATCTATAGTTGATATTTTGTGCCATTTAAACCTCCTTCAGACATTTTGTTGTCACATGGTTTTGTTAATGTATGAATCATTTTGCAATGTATAAACACAATTTTCGTGATGGTATTTTATATGATTTTCAGACAATAATTTTTTTTGGTAAAATTGGAAATACACTGAATTTAATATTAATGCCATAATTTAATGAACACTTTTGTCCACCTCTGTACCTCTTGAGTATGTCGAAACTTTTTATGTGCTCCTATGTAGGACAAAAAATTCAAAATAAACATTCAGCAGCATGTATAATTATGCATTTTATGTTGCATTCAGTCTACCAATACAATACAAGGCTTCTGGAAAGGGGAATTAGGCTTTCCAATTGTTTCCTAAAGGGTGGACAGGTACACTTCAATGTTTTTCCACAATTTTTACAAAAGGAAACAACTCTGTGACTTCCTGTTTGCTTCCTGAAGACCCCTTTTTAAATGGAGCATATTCTTAAAGGAAAGAATTTGCTCCTAAGAAAGCAAATTCTTTCCTCTAAGAATAGACCCCCACAGCAAAGAAAGGAAATGGAGTTGCTTCTCCTGAAAGTGTACACATTCATCTTAATTCTCCACCAAAACATATGCTGTGTCTTTGTTGTTAGGATCTCCTCACAGTGAGGTAGGTCTAATATGGGGCCATAACATATGTTTTATGGAGAAATAGATAAAAATGTCTGGTAAGGAGCAATTCCATTCCATAAAAATTTCAAGCTTCTGCAAAGAGTTATACAATGTACAACAATGCTATTTGACTCATATGTATGTAATGCATAATTATGCACAATTTTTGGTTTGATTTATGGGAACTGCTGAAGTTGTCACAAACCTCCTGAAAGCAGTTTGACCACTTTCAAGAGTTTTGTGAGAATTCCACAAATTTATCTTGTACAAAGATGCAATTTTTGTAAAAATAACTTTACATATGAGTCAAACAGAATTGTTTTGTTGTAGCCATACATTTGCAGTGACTTGAATTTTTCATTTTTTATGTGGAAATGGAATTGTGCGCCTGCAAGACATGAAAAAGTATATCAGGCTTATAACCCAAACCCCTTCACTTGAGCACTGATAATCATGCTACACTGACCAATTCCCAACACCCAGGTGCATGTTTTACCTATATGTTTTGGGGTACTACTAGGGAGAGACGACTGCTGGAGAGGGGGCTCTGGTACAGAGAAACTTTTCAAGGGGTTGCCTCCCCTGCCCAGGCTACCAGTCTGCGAGAAATCGGAAGGCTGTACTGACTTCACGGGGCTGGCAACACCAGTGATAGGGGGCTTGTCTGGATGCTTGCGCCGCGTCAGAGACCCCTTGTAATCAGGGGACATAAAGCCTGCAAAAAGCAAGTGGCAACATAAGGAATTCAGCAAGAAAAGCTCTAGTATTAGTTTAGAAATAAAAGAGACATTTTATAGGGAATTAGCTTTCTTTTATACCAAGGTTCCAAATTTGATTGGTTGATCAGTTTTATACAAAAATGAGCATTTCATAACATTATAGCACCAATTAAAATCTGGAAGTTACTTACTAGTTTGAATATGACACAGGACAGGATTAGTCTTTTCCAAAACAACCCAAAGAATCTAGATCAATCCATATTTTTGGGATTGTTTTGGAAGGGAAAAGAATTTATTCTGCTACAAGACACGTCCACCCCTACTCAAGTATTGAAATCAGTCATGTTATTCTAAATGGGATTTTCTTCCAAAGCAATCCCATCAATATTGATTTGTCTTTTAAGATTGACCTAGATTTTTAAGGTTGTTTTGGAGGAGGACACCCTTGTCTTATGACCAAGTAAATATACCATATGTAAATGGATGGATTTTAGTCTAAGTTAGACATGAGATGACAAAAAAAGAAAAAAATCTCCAGTTATATTGTTAAAATTTCCTTTTCTGCATGAGAAATGAAAGATAGGCATCTTATCAAATTAGCCGCAACACGAGAAACCAACAAAGTGGCATGTGCGCCAACCAAAGACTCAGATCAGCCTGGGCATCAGCCCAGTCTGATCAGAGTCTTCACTGTCCACATGGAGGTAGCATAGACCCTTAGTTACACATTAGGCACCCAGTAAAAACTCTGATCAGACTGGGCAGATGCCCAGGCTGGTCTGAGTCTTCGCTGGGCACACATGCCACTTTGTTGGTTTTCTCATGTCATGGCTCAAATGGTACAAGCATTTTATCAAATGGCTGTAGAAGGTTAAGCAAAGCATTATGAAGTAAACACTGCAAGCGAAATAAAACTTCAACAGCACGCTATTCTTGCAATGTACGGCAATTACGCGTAACTGCCTCAACTGCGATAAGGGCAATTAACCAATGATAAGGGGAAATAACTGATACATGCCATATCCAACTCTGTTCACTAAGGTTTCATAACCATCTGACTGACCATGATCATCTTCCTCCATGCAGGGAACCAGTCGATCTGTGAAACAAACAGGGAACCATGCAAACTAGTGCCCCAACTAGTTATTAACAAAATAAATCTAGCGTCCACACAACAAAACAACCAAAAGCTTACAATCTATTGAATAGATGTACTACGAATATCATTATATTATTCTAAAATCACAAAGGGCCTATTGCTCAAAGCAAGTTTAAGCTAACCTCAAGTTTAAGCCATACAAAATGTATGGCTAACCTTGAGGTTAACTTTAAACCAGCATTTTGCAATCGGCCCATTGTGTTTAGTTAACTTAAACTTCTTCCCATGTCTGACTCTTTTTTTTGTACATAATCCTTGCAAACAAATTACCGTAGAGGTTTTGTACATTAATGTGTATGGGTACAATTGCATATTTTTCAGGGATAAATATGGTACTTTGCTTACCTGGGCAGAGCCCTAGATAAGAGGGAGTATTTGGTGATAATTAGGGATAATTTTTGTAGATTCTGGATAAAAACATATGTTGTGACCCCTCATCTGAAGCGTCTCAACGAGACACTTCAGATGAGGGGTCACAACATATGGTTTCAATGAGAAATAAAAAAAATTATCCCTCAATTATCATCAAATACTCCCTCTTATCTAGAGCTCTGACTGGGGCTATAATTCTTCAAGACCTAGAGAAGAAAGCTGGAGTAAATGGCAAGACTTCCAGATTCCACTGATACAGAGTCTGGTCAGAGTCTCTGGTATCTGCCATAAAGCCCTTATCCCCCTTGTCACATATGTTATATAATTTTCACATGAATATAATGAGAAGTATTTTTGAACTCAAGATAAAACCAATATTTACAACAATCTACTATTACAAGCCAAACTTCTAAGACATCTGCCCTAAATATTTGGACAACTCACCTGTTTCTATTGTAAACTTGTCCATTCTGAATCTGGACAAGTCCATTTATCATGTCACATTCTAACAATCTGTGCATAAACACTGCAGATTAATCATCAGTCAGGAGCAGTCTGATCTGGGTCTGCACTGTTTGCACAGACAAGCTCACAGTTCAAGATAATATGGGGGCTTGAGGCTAATTCTGAGATAGTTTCTTATTTCTCATAAAAAAATGTTATTTTTTTGTTGTTGTGACCTCGCATTAGAACCTTCTCACTGAGACGGTTTGAATGAGGGGTTGCAATGTAGGTTTTTCATGGAGAAAAAATTAAATTATCCCTCAGTTACCCGTTCTTTTCAGGAGCATAGATATACCACAGAGGTAATACCAATTTTCCCACCTGTGCCTTCGACCAAGCCAGTCAGTTACTGTACATGGACAAGTGGCTGTGGACCGAGAAAATCAACAACAGTATCAGTTCTGTCGACAGCCATTAACAATAGTATTGTTTACGGTTACTGGTATTGTTTACAACCAAATTCTTGGTTGACAGCCACTTCGCACTCTACCAGATCCGTCAACCGCACAGGTTAGCCAATTGGTATTACCCCCGTGCGTACTGTCCAGATATTTAGGCTTCTAAAAACTAAATACAAGCCAGCAAAACAAAAGAATACATGGTTACAAGCATACTGACAGAAAAGAAAGAAAAGAAGTGTTAACTCACAGCCATGTTCCATAGGGTATCCATGCACTGTTGAAAAATAAAAGGTTGTAAAGTTATTAGTTGTTGAGTTGTACACTAGTCTAGTCTAGGCATTCATCAGCCTTACACTAGTCTTGTCTAGGCATTCATAAAAACAATCATAATGGTTGAAAAGTTATTAGTTGTTGAGTTGTACACTAGTCTAGTCTAGGCATTCATCAGTTGTACACTAGCCTTGTCTAGGCATTCATAAACACAATCATAATGGTTGTAAAGTTATTAGTTGTTGAGTTGTACACTAGTCTATTGTACTAGTCTGGTCCAGGCATTCATCAGTTGTACACTAGTCCAGTCTAGGCATTCATAATAACAGTCATAATGTTACATTAGTTTTTGCATTCATAAAGTTATCACAATAATAATTTTTCATAGAGTTGCTTTCCACATAGTTGCCTCTTTCACAGCCAGCTGAGAGACATGAATATATACTGAACAAAAAAGTAATGTTACATCAACATCCAAATCATTTTTTCTCCAGAAACATATTACATGTATTCAAATTTCAAAATTAATAAAAGGCCATCGGCCAAAAGTCACCCGATGTTTGAAATGTGTCACAAAGTGCAGCCCTTTATTCCGTTTCAGAGTAACTGTATGGCCAAAACCAGAAAATATGAGTATAACAGAACCTGGTAAGCAAGTAATAATTGAAGCATAAGCAAAGACGTGTACTCAGTTACTGGGCCTCTATGAGGTTATAAAATACTTAAGTTCAGAACTGGGCGTATATGTGTAAAATCAGGTTACTGAAACTTTAGGCCCGTACAGAATGCCCAAAACATCAAGACTGTATACCCATTAAAAAGGGCCATAATCCTCCTAATATGAATCTGATGAAATATGAACAATGCATTTATGAAAATTCAGTCCATTAATATGAATAGTTCTTGAGTTATCCTTTTACCTTTAAGTGAATGTCTATTATCTATGAAAGGGGAATAACTCTGTCACTAATAAATTTAGCATATCCTAACAATAATCAGAATACTCAATTTACCAAATGCAACTAGCATACCAAATTTCAGCTCTCTCGGTCAAACGGTTTAAAAGTTGGAAAAATGCCATAAAACAACAAAGGGTCGTAACTTTGAAAAGTATAGGACAATTGAAATTCCAAAATCACATGCACATCTTCAGATCATGATGAAACATTCTGCACTATTTCAAGTCAATCTGATAAAAGATGTGGCAGGAGTTGCGGGGACAATGTCTGAGTCAGCAAGGGCCATAACTCCATCAAAAATGGCCGAAACAAAAATCAACAAGAGGCCCAAATGGGCCTGATAACGCTCACCTGGCTATTGTGCAACGGGACCATTCTGATACAAAATTGGTCCAATTCCACTGAGAATTTCTCATTTTCACATTTTGCTACTTTTAGTAACAGAGGCCAACTTGCCTGGCCGTTATATATTTACTTTTGAAACACCTCAATGCAAGAATCATTTTGCCACAAATTTCATCAAAATCCATTCCACCTAGATATTGCCAGTTTCATGTTTTGTACTATTTTTAGTAATGGCAGATGGCGGCCATCTTGGATTGCTAAAATGTAAAAAATCGAAAAGCCTTCATGCAAGGACCATTCTGACACAAATTCGGTCCAATTCCATTGAGATTTTCTAATTTTCACATTTTTCTATTTTTAGTAACAGAGGCCAACATGACTGGTCTACAGTTAGATATTTTTGAAACATCTCAATGCAAGAATCATTTTGACACAAATTTCGTCAAAATCCATTCATCGGTTACTGAGATATTGTCATTCTCATGTTTTGTGCTATTTTTAGTAACGGCAGATGGCGGCTATCTTGGAATGCCAAAATGCAAAAAATCGAAAAAGCTTAATGAAAGGACCATTCTGACACAAAATTAACCCAATTCCATTGAGATTTTCTAATTTTCACATTTTTCTATTTTTAGTAACAGAGGCCAATATGACTGGTCTACAGTTAGATATTTTTGAAACATCTCAATGCAAGAATCATTTTGACACAAATTTCGTCAAAATCCATTCAGCGGTTACTGAGATATTGTCATTTTCATGTTTTGTGCTATTTTTAGTAACGGCAGATGGCGGCCATCTTGGAATGCCAAATTGCAATTAATCGAAAGGACTTCATGCAAGGAACATTCTGACACAAAATTGGTCCCATTCCATTCAAGGGTTCTTGAGTAATTGTCATTTTTATGTTTGTGCTATTTTTAGTAACACCAGATGGCGGCCATCTTGGAATGCCAAATTGCAATTAATCGAAACGGCTTCATGCAAGGAACATTCTGACACAAAATTGGTCCAATTCCATTCAAGGGTTCTTGAGTAATTGTCATTTTTATGTTTGTGCTATTTTTAGTAACGGCCCCCATGGTGGCCATCTTGGATAGTCAACTGGCACAAAATTAAAATAATTCCATTCAAGAACCATTTCTGACTAAATCTGGTCAGAATTGGTTGCATTTTCTTTAGATATTGACATTTGAGCAAAATCGGCCTTGTAAAAGCTAAGTAGGTCACTGTGACCTAATCCTGCTATAGATTTTTTTATTTTTACAATTTTCAATACCAAGGTCCCACTTATGTTCCATGCAAACTTTCAACCAAATATACCAAATGGTTCTGGAGAAGAAGTTGATTTTGTTGTTTTTGCTATTTTTAGTAACGGCAGCCATCTTGGATTCTTGACCTGACCCAATTTTACAATTTTGAAACCCTGCAGTCTGGTCATGCTCCATGTGAAATTTGAGATCCATGGGTTCAGTGGTTTTAGAGAAGAAGTTGTTTGAAGTTGTTTAAATAGGTCATTTTTTGACATTGGCATTTGAGCAAAATTACACACGTATACAGAAAGTAGGTCACTGTGACAAAACTCCGCTACAGATTTTTTTCATTTTTACAATTTTGAATACCAAGGTTTCACTGATGTTCCATGCCAAAATTCAGACAAATATACCCAGGGGTTCTGGAGAAGAAGTTTATTTTGTTGTTTTTGCTATTTTTAGTAACGGCGGCCATCTTGGATTTTCAACCTGACCCAATTTTACAATTCTGGGACCCTGGAGTCAGGTCATGCTCCAGGTGAAATTTGAGAACCATGGGACAAGTAGTTTTACAGAAGAAGATGTTTGAATATTTGTTTTTAGGTGTTGACGGACAAATTGCGTGACGACGCACGACGCACGACGGACGCATTGGTATGACAATAGCTCACTATGGCCCTACTATGGCCCTTCGGGCCAGGTGAGCTAAAAACCACATGCACATCTTCATATCATAAGAATACAATCTGTAAAATTTCAAATCAATCTGATGAAAGACGTAGGAGGAGTTGCGGGGACAAGATTTCGGACGGAAGGACGGACTGACACACGGACGGACGAGGGTCATTTCTATAGTCCCCCTCCACCTACGTCGGGTGACAACCAGGGCTAAAAACATGCCAGGTATTGTCTACAAATACCAACCAATGCAGATACACTACCAAGCAGTTTTAATTTTATTTTAGATACTTTGCATCCTGTGTTGTAGGGAATTTTAAGTGCAAATGTTTCTTTTTTTGTTCAGTATAGAAGGATATCAATGGTATTTCAGTCATACCGGGATGATGGGAGGGTGATAATGAACAGCTGCATGCACTGAAATCTCATTTATAGTTGAAAAGATTTCTGCCTTCAATGGGAATGAGACCCAGGATCCCTAGATCAGCAGGACAGTGCATAAGGCCAAAAATAAAATATTTAATGTTTCCCCTTACGCGACCGACCGTAAAAAATCGTAGCGACCGGAAATATTTTTTTCCGATTTCAAATTTTTTTATTTTTTTTCTACCTTTGTGCCGAGTACCAAAAATCTGGGTCTTCAGTTCTAGATAAAGGTGTTTCTGACGAAAAACGCTTGCAGTCCCAAACTAATGAGTCAAGAATATGCTTCTCTCACTAAAACAGGATTATCCATCATAAAAACGAACGGCATCGTCTTTTCAAAAGAAGCAGAGCGGAATAGCCAAACAAAAATGCGCTCAACCACCTTAGATAAGACTGGCAAAAGATCAAAGGATTTCAGTCATCTTTTGAAGTCACTGGCTGCCGCTCAACGCACGTGCCGATAGGTTTTATGTAGAGTAACCTGGAGCTGAAAATTTCGGTGTCGGGCAAAAACAAAGGGTCATTCTTTGATACAGAGCGGCATGCGAAAATTGTTGAGCAACGAAATTGCATTCCGGGTATTGTTATTTTCAATTTGTCTTTTTCTGAATTTACACGGAAACTGTTCAAAAAAGTAAAATCGGGTTTGAAGTTATTAGACTAGCGAAAATCGCATAAAATTATGCTTTAAAGGCTACATTTTTAGGGTACTTTACGACCTGTGCATATAGGGAAAACGCAGATAAGCATGTGTATTGGCTAAGTCTGATCAGAGTCATCCCTGTCTGGACGTATTAGGTAGAAAACTATTTCGATTATTAGGAGACGCACATGGCTGAAATCTCATTTTGCCGACGCTAATCAAAACGTCTCCAGTGGTGCCAAATGTGTCCAACGGAACGCTAACGCGCAGAAAAAAATTCGCTTTTCTTATGGTAAAAGTTTTCATAATCCAAATATCAAAGTTGTGAATAGGAAACACCACTGCGCAGGCTGATCGGGGCATATGGTATAAGGTACCTTTGCCTGTCTCACGGTTTTATATGACGTGTGTCCAGTTCAATGCTGCGTTCTTTGATGTCTGATCAACATAACCACGTGCAGGTGGTTACCGTATTTAAAAAAAAACTACTCCGTTATAGCGTATTCCCTGCTGAGAATGCGTAACTCGCAATGACCATAATTAATGTTTGCTTAATGTTGTTTTGATACAGATTGACCCGTTCACCCTAATAAACTCATCTTACGGAGATAGATCTTCATATTTGGCTTGTTCCAATATCTAAAACGGGGTACAGTGTATGTGACAAAAGTGTATAGACGACGATGCAACGAGAATGTGTTTATCTCCGGTGCATCCGATCCCATATTTGCTAACAATGCAGCCTCGTCCGGGTCACACTGTTCTTATCGTAAAACTTGTACTGTTCTTGGCTATACGGCCAACATTAAAGAAGGAATGCGACGGACTTTATAAAAAATCTGTGTACAAGTTTGGACTGTCACCTCATATCTTCACTGCTTGATTAACCAGAATAGACCATGATCAGAATGTGCATTACACATGTCCCCGATATGGCACGTTCACACTTACATTTAATTATGAGTGTGTGCGTGTTTTGTATGTGTGTGTCTTATACTTCCATGCCCCACGCACCTCAGCGGAACGTATCCGTAGTCGCAGTAACGGGGCGCCATTCGCCCGTCCCTATTTAATTATAAAAACTGCGTCGTCTATTTTTATAGGACTTATATGCAAGTACTTTTAAAAAACACTCCTACGTCTTAATTTCGGATGGAAAAAAAATATCAGATGAAGCGGCTCGTGTGAGACGTCAGCATGTCCCCGCTTATAAAGATTATCTGGAGCTCTGACTTTTCCGGGAAAAAAAAATAAAATCCCGACCGACCTACCCACCATTGAGAAAAAGGGTCGGGTAAGGGGAAACAAGAATATTTCTAAGGATGGCCTAACCTACTGAGCTACTAGGGATCCTAGATGGTAAGGAAAGCAAGTATTCTGCAGCACAGAAATGTTGGCAAGTAAAAAACAATGCTCTAGGTCAGATTGGGAAACAGGGACAATTTAGGGGAAATTAATACATTTCTGCATAAAAAAGTATGTTTTGACCACAATATATGTTTTTGTTCAGAAAGAAAAATAATTATCTCAGAATCATCCTCCAAACCTCACTTTACCTAGAGCTATGAGGAAAGCAAGCAACCTAGAAAGCATTCTGCAATAATTGGTGACTAAATTTCTCCCTTTGTTACTTCCCTTACCTACAATACTAAGGAAAGATTGGCAGAGCTCCAGATAAGGTGGGGTTTTGTGATAATTTTTCTTATTTCTCAACAAAAACATTGTGTGACCCCTCATTAGAGTGAGTGAACTGTGTGTGACCCCTCATTAGGGTGAGTGAACTCGGGTTTAACGTCCCACCAACAACGAGGTCATATGGAGACGGGACCTCGGGTTAAAGTCTCATCCGAAAGACCGGAGAAGCGGGGGATCGAACTTGTGACCCCTGGATTGATAGTCTGGAGTGGTATCCACTAGGCTACAGCCGCTCCTGACCCCTCATTAGAAGCATCTCAGCAAGACAGTTTAATGAGGAGACAAAACATGTCTTATGGAGAAACCCTAAATTATCTCTGTTACCCCTTCTTTCAGCAGCTCTGGACTGGACTTTGCCCAGGTGGACTTCCTTGTTAAATAAAATCATCATTATTATTATTATCATTATTGGCAGTTAGCAAGTAAATTTTTGAATTCTTAAGTCTCAAAGTTTTGAAATTCAGTAAAGGATTGTCTCTATCTAAAGCATGCTCAACCATGTCAGTTTGATGTAAAAGCCATTTCTTAGCGAAAGCAATTTTACTCCAATTCTAATAACAATATTCCCCAGGAGGCTCAAGGGAACAGGGCCATTACATGCAACCCCTGACATCCAGTCTGTCTCTGTCCTATCCAATTTGAAGCAGAGATTTTGCATTACAAGGCTTAGAATTTAAGCTGTTTTATGCAAAAGCAATTTAATAATTACATAGGTTAAATTTTAGTCGGTAGTTTTATTATTATTTTTTTTAAAAATCAAGTTATTATTTTACCTTCTTCAAGATCATCGGATGATAATGCTGCATATATATGGAAAAAATATCGTTCTTACCAAAAGAAAATTTTTAGCATAAAGTTATACTTCCTATTTCATGCAGAACTATAAACAACTCATAAATACAAAGGATCTAGCTAATGCTAAAAGCCCCAGAAATAGAATACTGGTAGTTGAGGTTGCAAACAGCATATATCCAGATGAGCTGGCTCATCAAGAGCCACCTCATCTGGATCGATGCTGTCTGCCCTCTAATCTTTGAATTCTCAATATGAAAGATCTCGGATAAAGTATTTTTCAAAATTTAGCAGATGTAAATTTTGTTGTCTGCTTTTTCGGCATGCTAAGGGTTAAAATGAATGATATATACAACAACAGATCTAAACACAAGTCAGGGTGTTCTTCAGTAAAACATTCAAACCTTATCAAAACTGAATGTGTTTTAGAGAAACACCGAGATGAGTGCAGAACTTCTTTTTATTTAAATGGCAAAACAAACAATCAAACATGTCTTAAGGATTAACTTTTGGCTGCTGATGAAATGTTCATCCAAGGGATGCCCAAACAGTGACTACCAAATGATTTGATTTTGAGTAAAGTTTCTGACACAGCTATTTTCTTTGTTAAATATTCTGTCTAACTCTCTGTTCACATGGACAATTTTTTTTGTCAATAAACTTTATCAGGCAAATTTGGCAAAGAAACTTTGACATATATTTTCATTTGCATGATTGGTTGGTTGGTTGTTTTGGGTTTAATGGCCCTTTGAGACAGTATTTCAGTCTTTATCGGGCCGTCTCCAAAAGAAAGAGAGAAAGAAGAGAAATGATAGACATGAGAAAAAATGTCCAAACAACCCCCACCCACACCTACGGCAAGCACAATGGGCCCTTGCCCTACAATGTTCCAAATCAGTAGGATGCCCCAGCACTGGAAGTTATAGACAGCACCATCTCACAACCCGACCAACCCCTTGCTAAAAGAAACTTTGCCTGTGTGAACAAAGCGTCATAATAGTACAACACATATACATGCTATCTACCATATCTACTCTAAATGGAGAAAAAAATGACTGAGCAAACACTGTTGACCCAGATTAGACTGCTCCTAAGGAGAAGTCTGATCAGGATCTTCAGTGTTTGCTAACACTTTTATCAGTCTATTCAACAACTGAAAACAAATGGTCACAATGCATAACATGCTTCAAGCAAACTGAAGTTTTAAGTTTCAATGGGTTATATTTGAAAATGTTTTAGGGATACTTATTCGTTGAAATATTGTGTGTGAATGGCAATATCAAATCAACAAACTTTGATAACCCATGCCACCAATGTAACCATTTCAGATCATACAAGCTTTGGCAAATATAGCCCACTTCACAAATATAACCCACTTCATACAACCTAATTCACAAATTTAACCCATTTCATAATGATTAAGACATATCTGAATCATGCCAATGCACAATAGGTCTTTAGGCAGGTGTGAAAACTCAAAGCTTAGATCAGCCTGCATATCGATGCAGCCTGACTTGAGTCTTTCCTGTACGAACATGCCAGAGGACTGCATTTCTCAAACTATCACTCATTTAAGCTTGATGTTGGCCCTATCAAATAGACTTACTAGAAGTTTGTGATATATCCCCTGCATTTACTCTCGGTGGCCCCTGGGCCCCATACTGCATCTGATACTGTGTCCGGGGATAGACAGGTCGCATGGGAACTACCCCAGAATCTTCTGAAGGGCTGGGAGGACAGTTGGGTGGGGCGTTGTATAATGTTTTAAGGTGTCCATTTGGGTAAGCTGTGACTGTTGCAATGGCTGAAATACAAAACAAGAATTCCGCGGAATGCTATGTCGCACCTGCCATGCACTTCCACAGTAGTCAAGACTATAGTTTGCGAGAAATGGACTTAAACACTAGGGTTGACGTAATTGTTGAGGCACGGTTTTACAAAGTAAGCAGAGCATGAAATATATGTCAAGGTAAAAATAAGAGCAACAGCCCTCTAGAACATTCTAAGACGAAGCTGTGTGCCAGGCTTGATGACTGTAGGTATCATGGTTTGCAAGGAATGGACTTAAATGCTAGGGTCGACGTAATTGTTGATGGACTGTTTTACAAAGTCAGCAGAGCATAAAATAAAGGTCAAGGGTAAAAATAAGAGCAACAGCCCTCTAGAACATTCTTAGAAGAAGCTTTATGCCCGGTTTGATGATTGTAGGTATCATAGTTTGCGAGAAATGGACTAAAATGTTAGGGTCGACGCTAGGGTCGACGTAATTGTTGACGGACAGACGTAGCATAAAATAAAGGTCAAGGGTAAAAATAAGAGCAACAGCCCTCTAGAACATTCTAAGAAGAAGCTTTATGCCAGGTTTGATGATTGTAGGTAACATAGTTTGCGAGAAATGGACTAAAATGCTAGGGTTGACGTAATTGTTGACGGACGGACGTACGGACGAACGGAATGACTGACGGACGGACGGAAAAGTGAACTCCTATATCGCACCTTGCTAAAGCAGGTGCGACAATAAATTGATTAACCCATTGCATTCTGGGTATTTTTTGTTGTCTAGTGAAATTGTCGTCTGCATCAAAAATCAAGAATATTTTGAGAATATTGGTCTAATTTTTTGTCGTCTGCTGAAATTGTCGTCTGCATCAAAAATCGAGAATATTTTGACAATATTGGTCTAACTTACTCTTGTAGAAATGATGTCTAAGCGGTAAACAGTTTGGATCTCAAGGGGTATCCTGAATGAATGGGTTAATAATATGCGCAGCAGGGCTCCAGGTAAGGAAGAAAACTTAACTATGTAATTACTATGATAGAGTTATGGCTCTTGCTCTCTGCACTTCCTCTTACAGTCTATCACTGTAGCAAGTTTCATTTCTTTCCCTTCAATACTTTTGACAAACATATTTAAGCAAATAATAAGAAGGGCTTTAACTCCGTAATTACTTATGATAGGGTTATGCTTCATGTACTCTGCACTTCTTCTCAATGCTCTCAATCAACGTGTCAAGTTTTATAACTCTATAACTATTTGAGGGTAAATCTTGCAGTCTGCACTTCTTCTCATTGCCCTCTATCATAGTTTCAAGTTTTCTTTAGTTCCCTTCAATACTTTTAGAGATACATTCTGGACAAACACATTATATCAAAGTTTCGAAAGGGCAAAAACCCTGTAATTACTAGTGATAAATTTACTGCTCTTACGCTCTGCACTTCTACTCACTGCCCTGTATCAGTATGCCAAGTTTCATTTTAAAATTCCTTCCAATACTTTCAGAGATGTGCTCCAGTCAGACAAACAGGGAAATATATGCTCACCCTTGCAGGGGTATAATGATGGTGTATTTAAAAGCCAGAACTAGATGAGTGTAAAGCCAGCACCCATCTAAAGCTGAATGTGGCAAAAAAAACTCAGCACTGGCATAAACACCAACCATGGTGTAAAATCCAACATTGGTGTAAAAGCCACCACTTACGTTCTCTCTGATGAGTCTGAGCATCTACAGGTATTTTGAGTGGTTTAATGATGTGTCGTTGTTGTTGTGGGGGTAACTGGTGATACTGTGGGGGCAGCAATCTCTCCTCAGCTTCGCTACCAGACTGGTAGATCTCCGCTGAAATAAAAAGTATCATATTTCTTTGGTTATATTATCACAGGGTATAATTGATTCCGCAAATTTTCGCTTCCTGCAGAGAATGTACATCATATTTGGCTTCCGCCAAGACTGTCTGTGATCTTTTGCTTCCTGCCGAGACTTCTGTACATGATAAATGGCTTCCTGCAGAGACTGTCCGCGTGATTCTGCTTCCTGCCAAAGCTCTCGGCAAGTGTAATGCTATACAGGAAGGAAGCAGAGTCACACGGACAGTGTCAGCAGGAAGCCATTTTTCAAGGACAGTAGTCTCTGCAGGAAGCAAGAGATCGCAGACAGTCTCTACGGAAGCCAAATATGACGGACAGTCTCTGCAGGAAGCAAAAATTGGCGGACTGGTTTATACCCTGTGATTATGGAGATTTATCCCTCTTCAAAATTACCCCAAAAATCTAGCTCTGTCTTATAAGTCAGATCTAGATTTTTGGGATTTTGTGATAAAGGTGAATGGGTATTGTTGTTTGATTGTTTTACATCCCAGGTAAACAGCTATGGTCACGTCGGGATGGACCCCCTAGGCAGTTAACCAGTAGTAAGTGCACATACTTTTGTCAATAACTGACAACTGGCCTTCTTGAAACAGCGAGAGGAGAAATGAAAGTATGTGGCCAGACTGGGTATCACACTCGGGACTGATTGCTCTTGAGTCAGACGCGCTACCGACTGTGTTATACGGCCCGGCAGGTGAATGGGTATACTTTCTCAGTTGAATTGGTATACTTTCTTAGGAAGCAACTCTACTATTTTTTGCCTCCCCCCTCATGGAAAATTAGTGTCTGAATGTTGGCTGAAAAGCAGTCTGACCTTTGACTGAACTTGAGCTGAACATTAGTTTCTGAATTTGGTCTGAAATTCGGACTTTCCAGACCATATTCAGACACTGTTATCAAAAGTTCAGACATTTGATTCAGAGCAATTTCAGACACTGTTGAGATAAGATTCAGAATGTTTTCAGATAAGGGTCAGTTGTATTTCAGACAAAATTAAGCGTGAATTCAGAAACATTTTAGACAAAATTCAGAGTGTTTTCAGCTATGGTTCAGCTGTTTTTCAGACAAAGTTAAGCCAGGATTCAGAAACAGTTAAGACAATATTCAGAATGTTTTCAGCTATCCACCCCACCCTGCCTCCCCTGCCCCCACTTACCATATTATACTTGATATTGATTATATTTAAATCAGCCAGAATCCACTTCAAGACATAGATTCTCTACACAATATCAAAAGTTTTTTTTTTCTTCAGTTTAATCCTTGATTAACCAGTCTCTCAAAGCAATTATTATATACAAGTATTTTGAAGTGGGTGGGATAAGGATATGTAGTTTAAAGATGAATTTCAAGGCCATCAAGGGCAACACATGAATAAAATATCTTTACAAACATCCACTATAAATTCTGTATCATATCTTTACATGTTTCTGCCATCTTTCCTCACAAATCATTTCTTAAAAAACAAAGTTTAAACTTACTAAACTAAAGAGATATTTCTGTGTTGTTTGAAATTTCTTCTGCAGACGATCTGAAAAAATGCCCACTGAGCATGCCCAGAAGTCACATGACTTCCCACTGAATAGTTCAGAAAGATTCAGAAAAATTTGGTTCAGAAAAATTCAGACAAATTTGGTTCAGAAAGATTCAGACTATTATGAGTTCAGAATGGTTCAGACTATATATGAGGTTCAGACACTTCAGATAATTTCAGAATTTCTGAATCTTTCTGAATATCTGTCTGAATTGTTCAGCCTGTGCCCAGTAATGTTTCAGAAAGTGTTCAGAAAAATTCAGAAAAGGGATTTTGTGTTCAGAGGGATTCAGACACCAATTTAGTGTTAAGATCAGATTCAGTCCTGATTCAGACAAAGTCAGCCAAGTTCAGAAGATATTCAGAAAATGAAGTTCATGAGGGGCCGCGCCTTCTCAGTAGAGTTGCCCTCTAGAATCAAATTCTTTTGTTCAAGAGTAGACCCCATTTCAAAGAACTGGTTGGTTGATTTGATGCTTAACATCCACGGTAAACAACTAAGGTCATGTTGGGACGGTCAGTTAACCTAACCACACTATTCCTGGGCAGGCTTAGACCTCCTAAGCGGTTAACCAGTACTAAGTGCACATACTTTCGCCAGTAACTGACAACTGCCCTTTCAAAGAGCTACCCCATCCAGAGAAGAAAATAGAAATTCATACAAGTTAATATAACATTATTTTCGGAAAAGAGGCAGGGGGCATTTATTGCAGCAGGGGCGTTTATAATGGTCTTATTAAGATGAAGGTCATGGACTTAGAAATAAGAAGTTTTGTGAAAGTTTTCAATAGGCAAACTGCTTCAATGTATCTGGGTCTTTTTGTTTTGGCTGAGAAAACCCTCACCGGTGTTAGCATGTTGAGTAAAATATCTGAGTGTCGTCCTTCTATACCGTAAAATTTCTAAGTATTGGGACACACAGCCTTGTGCAAACAGTGCAGACCCAGATCAGACTGCTCCTAATGAGCAGTCTGATCAGAATCTACCCTGTTTGCCATTCAAGCTGCATATTTTGAATGCATCACTGCACTGTAAAACCAAGCTTTTTCATTTTCAGGACATCATAGTAACTATTTTAGGCATTCTAATTTTTAAATTTTTACTATACATGTACATACCTGGATTATTTGTATGTATTGAGCTAGAGTCATGAGAATTTCTCCGAGTCGAGATGGTCAGTGTGGATTCTGCCTTGTCAAGGTTCTTCAACTCCAGATGGTCATGGTCTATCCAGAGGTCAGGGGGCATGCCTTCCCGGGGCGGGGCACTTGGCTTCATGTTCTTTCCCTTCACTGGGGAAGCCTTGTACATAGTGGCCCTGTAATAAAAGTGACATGATAAGCTCATCTTAGTAACAAGAATATACTGTTTTCTTTCTAATAAATGCTCCATGTCTGATATATGCCCCTAACTCACCTTTTCAGTAGATGGATAAATGACTCGCGATTTTACGTCCTTTTTAACAGTATTTCAGTAATATCAGGATGTTGGGTGATAATGAAAGGTTATGTGCAATGGAACTCTGTTTACGATTGTGAAGATTCTCGCCTCCAGCAAGAATTGAACCCGGGACCACTAGATCAGTAGGCCAGTGCTTAACCTATTGAGCTATCTGGGCTCCTCACTTTTTTTGGTAAAAAGTGGCTAAATTTCCCCCAGATTGGCAAAATTTGTCATTGCCCAATTGTTGTCCCAAGAACCCATTTATAGGACATGTTAATTACAACCCCCTGGGGATGGATACTTTTGCCACTGTTTTGGAAGGGAAAAAAAAACAATTTTATATAACTTATATGACTAATTTACCTTTTCGCAGGGATCATTTTCGAGCAAGATTATGAGAGATTTTGCTCATTTTTTTTTGCAAGAAATCTCACTGAAATCTGTTCAGTGGGAGAAAATACATGTATCTCATCAAAAATGCAAATTCTACAATAGTAGGTAACAAGAAATCTCACTGAGAATGCACAGTTTCTCACGAAAAATGGCTAAATGGGATATTTTCTCTCAAAAAATTCTTAGCCAGACCCGTCACATATATGCCTGCTATTTGGGGTCGTTTTGGATGGGGGATCATATAGCCAGTGAAATAAGGTACTTACAATCTTTTATTCCTCTCTGCAGCATCCCTCTTCCTACACAGAATTACTGTTACCACGGCAACCACTATAACAAACGTTGCCCCGACAACACAGGCAATAATGATAATCATGACGTTCTGTGACAAACCACCCTTCTCTTCCTTGTCGCTTGATTCTTCTTCCTTGCCTGCAAATAAGGACCTGATTAAGGCTTTTTCACTATTTTAGCAGTATTCCAGTCGCCTTATTAATTCAATTATATGAGCCAGGACACCACAAATCATACAAAGAGGCATGTGTGCCCAGCAAAGACTCCAATCAGCCTGGAAATCTGCCCAGTCTGATCAGAGTCTTCCCTGTCAGCACTGAGGTAGTTAAGACCCTTAGCTACCCTTTAGGCACATAGCAAAGACTATGATCAGATGGCCCGGCTGATCTGAGTCTTCACTGACGCATATACCACTTACAGTCAAACTTCGATGGCTCGAACTGGCCTGGTGCTTTTCAGTCCAGTATCTTGGTATAATCAACAATGTCATAACCAAGATAGTGGACTGAAAAGCATCACAAGGAATGTAGAGTAAATTCCTTCTTGCATTTTCCTTTGAAGAAGGCCGTACAGGCTGAAACGTCAGGAAATAAGGAGTGTAAACAACTAAAAAGAAACAAGGGATTTAAAAGGTTATTTCATTTCAACAAAAAGTATACAGCCTTACCATCTTAAGTACTTTTAGTAAAGAGAAATTTGAAAATTTAATATTTGCCTAAATACAGATAAATGAGCCGCAACACGAGAAAGCCAACAAAGTGATTGTGCACCCAGCGCAGACTCAGATCAGCCTGGGCACCTGCCCAGTCTGATCAGAGTCTCCACTGTCCGCATGAAGGTAGCTTAGACCCTTAGCTACCCATTAAGTGCTTATGGAAGAGCCTGATCAGACTAGGCATATGGCCAGGCTAATCTGAGTCTGCGCTGGGTGCACAAACACTTTGTTGGTTTTCTCGTGTCACGGCTCAAATATTGAGTTAGGTAGACAGATTACGAAGTGTTTTAACGCCCTTTTCAAGAATATTTTGAAGTGTCCATGGGGCTGACAAGTAGGTGCTCCCAACATTAGCTCACAGGGTAGTGGGTTCGAAGCCTGCCATAGGCAAGGTTAAGTTCGAACCTAAACAGCACTAAGTCTTCAATGAACAGAGCCCATCATAATCATCCTCCCACTGTTCTGACTGAAATACTGTTGGAAAAGACCTAGAAATACCAAGTCATCCATTAAGAATAGTCGTTTCTAACTGGTTCTGCTTCGTTACTGATGATCAGGTCTCTAAATGAAATGTAATCTGATATACAGTAGAACTTCAATGGCTCGAACAGGCTTGGAACCAAGAAAATTAGCTCCAGCCAAAGGCAGTTCCAGCCATAAAGGGTTAGTTTCCATGTAAACTGAACCCTAGTGACCTAGGAAGGAGTTCCTGTCAGGCAGGGTAAACGAGCCATCAGGATTCGAGCCATCAAAGTTCTACTGTATTACTAATTCACCTGTATTTTCATCCGGCTCGCCTTTGTCAGGTCTTCTGTATACTGTGTTGTCTGGATGATAGCGGTTTCTGTCTCGGTAGGCAGCTGTAATAGAAAATATTAGTACTATAAATGAGCTGCAACACAATAAAACCAATAAAGTGGCCCAGTCTGATCAGTCTTTGCTGTCAGTATGATGGTAGCTTAGACCCTTAGCTAGCCTTTAAGCACAAAGCAAAGACTGCTCAGAGTGGGTCCGCAAGGGAATAGGTTGGACCCTTAGCTACCCCTTAAGCACATAGCAAGGACTCTGCTCAGACTGGGCAGATGCCCAGGTTGATCTGAGTCTTCACTTGGCCCCCATGGCACTTTGTTCTCGCTCAAATGAACTGTATTTCTTCTAATAAATGCCCCAGGGGCGCTTCGGTTCAAAAGTCCTATTCTTCAGACAAAACTGGGCCAAAAAATGATATATCTGGAATCTTGCTGAAATATTGCTCTTTTTCAGAGAAAAAGTGAGCATGTTTGGAGGGGGGGATGGGGGAGTAAAATAGAGAGGGGGCAGTACTTAGAAGAAAAAATGTATACATTCTACAAATACTGATAGACCTGGAAAATTCTCAAAATTTTTTACTTACTTACAGAGCTCCAGATAACTTTTTTCAGCAGGGAGTTGCTGAATCCTCACTTTGTGACAAGGGAGTTTTTCTGCAATGTCTGGAAGTTTTTTCACTCCCAGTTTTTTTTTTCAGGGAGTTTTTTTGTGGCTTGACTGCCATTACATATTACAATAAAGTCAACTTTTTAAAACAGAGTTCCAGATGCAGCATGTCTGGGGGTTTTAATACGTTTCTAAACAGTGTCAACACACAAACTCAGCAGGCCAAGAATAATGGGTTTTAAGAGCTCCGCTAATGATATCTCTAGCGGATCAGATCGCTAGAAAAACTTAAAAAGCGACTTCTGAACAGATCTTGACTCGCTTTCTGTAGCCGAGGGAGCAGCCATGATGAAATATTGCAGAAAATATAATATCGAAGACTGTGTCTCAAGCTATTACGTGTAAAATGTAGCAGTCTGTCTATTTGCTGTGTAACCCGTCAATTATGCCCAAACATGGACTGGGTCACCCAAATTTTTGTCCGGTTATGTACTATTTTTTCAGATATGTAGTTAGTCTGTCTATTTGCTGTGTAACCCGTCAATTATGCCCAAACATGGACTGGGTCACCCAAATTTTTGTCCGGTTATGTACTATTTTTTCAGATATGTAGTTACCCGTCTGCCGATATTGAATTACATCACACAGCACTTTCCGTGCCGGACTGTCCCATTAATCGCGAGTTCATGTGAATAAGTTCAGCAGTTACATGTACTCCTTCAAGCTTTTGCAGCCATGCTCACAATACGAGGCATTTGTCGACGCTTCCGTTTCACAAACGATGCGTTAATCAGTATTTTAAAGGCGTTTTCCCGACACATCAAACTGGAGTGGAATGCGTTTTTACCCATTTTTCATGCGTCAAAAATGCAAAAACGCCCTTTATCTGGACCTCTGTACTTAGCATGAAATTAAGCAAAAAAGCATCTACTCAAGAAAAATTCAGTGCAATATTCACGTGATAGTAAATCACAAGATATACTGTCTTATTATTTCTTTACCTTCACCAATCATACCTGTGTTGTATTCCAAATTGCATTAGAATTTCCCTAATGTTATCAGAAGGACTGTAAAGTTCACCACTCACCTTTCGGAGTCTTGTAGAATACAGTAGATGACATCGGGCCATAACCTTTACTATTTCTAGCCTGCACTTTAAAGTAGTAAGTCGTGTCCTCAGTAAGATCTGTTATCGTCATAGACAATCTTTCACCTATCACCCCTTCTACCACCCATTTGAGATCATCCTGACTGGGGTCTGTTGTGTAAAATACCAAGTACCCTGAAATTACAAAATGGAGTATTATCAATTATCCAAAAGTACCAAAAACAACACAGATTAAGAAAAACTTATATTTTCCTACTTGTTAGCACATTGTCATAAAACAGAGCTAAACTAGAAAACTTGACAAAAGTTTAGGGGGCTGTCGATGGAAAAGTAGTACCTACCGCAAAACTAATAACCATAGTGCTCCTAAAAGTGAAATAGTTTGGTTTTACAATGCAGTAATGCAGCCAAAAGATGCAAGTGTAATTGCAAACAGGGAAGACCCTGATCAGACTGCTCCTCTAGAAGCAGTCTGATCTGGGTCTGCACTGCTTGCTTGGACTTATCTGTCCCAGTACTTAGAATTTTATGGTATAACTCACTCCTGCAACTTGCAGCGGAGACAGTAAAACAGTACAGGCCTATCAACTGACTGTATTATTTTAATCAGCATTTCTGCTATACAGGAGGGCAACCAAACTCAGCTTTAATCTAAAGTAGTCCATAGTCAGGTGACCATTATGCCTGAACAGAGCCCATCATAATCTGAATGAAAATTAGTTTTTCTAAAGAAAACACATAAACACTGTGCCGGTCGCATTAAACCTACAATAGTGCTCTACCTAGCAATCACATCTGGGCGACAATGGCGCCAAAAGAATTAACTCTTTTGGCACCATTGTGGCCCACATGTGACTGCTAGGTAGAGCGCAATGTCGCTTTTATGTGACTGGCACAGTCCTGTTAAATAGCTCCATTATACAAAATTACCAAGGGAAATAATTCGAACTCTACAACCAGATTATGGCAAACAGAGATTCTTTTTCGCCAAATAAAAACAAAATTTGGCTTTATTTATGAAATTTAGAGACTTTCAAGGGTTTTTATTGACCAAAATTTATGCCGAATCTTGTTAAATACATTTGATGCTGGAAAGTGCATTACTATATAATCTTGGCGCTACAAGAGTTAAAAAGAAACAAGAATTCCCAAGAAGGTGGTGTCTCGCCTGTATCCTCATTGTCACAAACAATAGAGTTAGACCAGAAAACCTGATTCAAAGTTTAAGCCACCAACACTGACACCAGGGTTCGAGGTTATAAAACTTGAGAATAATCTCAAACTCATAATAAAGCACACTGCTTGGCTGCTTCCGAGCATGTGCTCAGAAGCAGCCAATCAGTGCGCTTTATTTTGAGTTTGAGATTGTACTCAAGTTTTATAACCTCTGAGAACAATCTCAAACTCATAATAAAGCACACTGATTGGCTGCTTCCGAGCATGTGCTCGGAAGCAGCCAATCAGTGCGCTTTATTTTCAGTTTGAGAATGTACTCAAGTTTTATAACCTCTGGGCCAGAAAGTAGTAGCTATGTCTCACATTCTGCAAGCTGCAAGTGAGACAAGAATTATTAATGCTTCCTAAATACATCCTGGTGTCTGTGGATTTAAATGCATTAAGATGAGAATTCCAAAGATTTCAGGAGCAAGGAAGAACTTAAGAGAAAAAGAATGAACAAGACGAAGTATCGGTATTCAAATTACACAAGAATTCAACAACATTATCTGTCTTGCCTCGCTGCATGATTTCACAGTAAAAAAACTTTTGATTTGCCACTGATGTTGGAAGAATAATAATGATATTTCATTTTCTGTTAAATGCATGAAGGAAAATAAACATGTGAGTGCCAAAAATGAAAATAGTTATGTTTGCAAACAGTGAGCCAGGGAAGGTAGTTCATCTGGATCTACACTGTTTGCCCTCTTGTCTTTGAATTCCTTATTTGATATACATGTAGCTGGGACAAAACAGTTTTTAAAAATTTTGCAGATGTAAATTTTGCTGCCTTTTTTTTGCACTTTAAGGGTAAGACATCAGAGCAGTTTAGCATCGTATAGCTTAGCAACATGATTAGACAAGAATTTATAAGCCTTCTAGAAGATAATTAGAAAACTGAGTGTGCTAATATTTTCTTTTGCAAAAATGTGGAATGTTGCAGTGCAAAAGCTTCTCACACTTTTTCAACACAATATGGCAGTGTTTGCATACAATGGGTTTGAAAACATAATGACTGGTGAAGCAATGTCATCGTTAGTTTTGAACAACTGGGCCCTTAAAGTCGTATGAAGAGTACAATCAAGTCATATGAAGAGTACAATCAAAACGAAAATACGAGGGGCATTTCAGAAATAGTGTAAATGAGTCTGCAATTCCTAGAAATGTTGACCGAGTTTTTAAATTTATATCTTAACTTTTAGGTTTACATATCACCCAAAGACCTTCACTTAGAAAATTTCAGTCACTGGCATTTTTTTCAAAATATGCCTTGACAATTGTTGTTAGGATAGGGACACTGAGTAGAAATGTGCGAATTATTTATGTGAAGACAAACTCATATTTTCCTATCTCTGGATACAAACCGCTCTGAATTGACACCTATAATATCTGTTACACTGATTTTTTTCCCAGTATAAAAGTCATTATATCAGCTTCATTAAAACATACGATTTCATTTGCAAGATTTGCAAATTATGGAGCAATGTGCATTTCTTGTGACGTCACTTCCTGTGCTTAATTGAAATGTAAAGTAAGCTTTTTAAACTTCGGTTTTGAGGTCATTTAAAGTGAAAGTGAATGTTTGATGGCAGCTATGAAACAAAAAATGATTAAAATTTAATTCGTCATACTTGATTTCTGTAATAAATAATCTTTTACGGCACCTTATGCTCTTTTGTCAGTGGCCTACCTGAATTTTTACGATAAGTTATCCCACCCACCCACATATTTCAATGTCAATATTTCATATGAAAGAACACTCTTTCAAGTCTTTATGTATACATTTTGTTGCCATAATGTCCCTCTAACTTTGGACATTAGTCAACGTTAAATATATTTAGCTGGTGTCTTTTTATAAGAAGATAATTATATTTTATTGCTTTATATTTTACATGAATTGCTGCCACTTTGCAACTTCCGGCGTGGAGTTTGCACTTGTATCATCCAGTTTCGTGAGTCATATCATGTCAGTCGTAAGAAAAAATAGTGACCTAATCATTTCAGTAATAAACTGCCTGTTGTTTGTTGAAATTTGATGAGAATAAGTAAAAAAACACAATTTATTGATATAATGCATTTATAATAACTTTGCATTTATATCCGCATGTCAGAGGAAAACGCTCGTTTATTATGTTACTTGTGTAGAATCCTGAATTGATTTCTACATTACTTTCTCTTCTTGCATTTGAAAGACAGTATTGCGTGTTTCTTCATTAAATTTATCATTTTCTCATTTAGCAAATGGCGAAAGAACGCAAGGGACTGTCAATGAAAATGTACAGTTTCCAGTATCCACACCCTTGTGACGTATAACCACCTGGTGTCATGCATGAGTGACTTAGAACTTCTTTAATTACATGCCATTTTAAAGCACTTGAATTTATCTTTCTAATGATATATAGAACCACTGCTAAATATCAACCGATAGGATACACTAAGCTCATTTACATTATTCCTGAAATGCCCCTCGTACATTCTTTGCTTAAAGTTAAGCATAAATTTTAAGTAAATGTAACAAGCTTATAAGAAATCATAATAATTTAGTTCTAACCTTCAGTATGAAGATAAATGCAGTCTATCATCAACACCCATGCTTAAGCAGTGTAAAGAGACTAATTTTAAACTGATTTGCAGTAGGTACTGCACAAAGCAAGCGCAGAAGTAAATGCCCCCAAAATGCACATTTTCAAGAGAAATAATGTTTCGTTTTAATGTTTATAAAAGCAGATACTTTGTATTTGCCAAATACTTTTAGTGCAACAAAACTTAAAATTGATGAAACGTACAGACAAGTTACTCACCTTACATTACAACAATTTGTTTCTTCCCAAATGTCCCTGTTTGGACATGCACAAATTTTGTGATCACTTTGTGCAGCTGATACTCAAACTCAATTCAAGCTGTTTTTACAATGATTAATCATTGGTGCTGATGACATAATACATTATTTAGGAGCGGCTGTAGTGTAGTGGATAACACTCCAGACTACCACTCGAGGGGTTGCAAGATCGATCCCCCGCTTCTCCGGTCTTTCGGACGAGACTTTAAACCGAGGTCCCGTCTCCATATGACCTCGTTGTTGGTGGGACGTTAAACCCGAGTTCACTCACTCACTCATAATACATTATTTCCACAGAAATTTACATTTACGATGGATATTATCTTGATTAATATTGTTACATTTACTTTTACCTTATGCTAAGCATTTGGCAAAAAATATATTTAAAATGTTTCATTGAAAGTACCCTTCTTTTTGAAAGTTTTGTAATAACAAATCATTACAAATGGCATAAAACAAAAGAAATCACGTCTAAAGCAAGAAAAACTTCACAAACAACTGTAGAGTATACCATAACATACAACAGTAACAAAATCCAGTAAGGTTTGTTGGTTGTTTCGGGTTTAACAGTCCTTACAGAGTTCTCAAGCTTTTGTTTACTGATTAATGGCTGGACGGAGACTCACCACTATATCCCCTAAACCTAGTTAGTACATTGATAACATATGCTGTGTCTCCTCATTTGAGCTGCCTTGATGAGGCAATCATATAATTGAGCCGCAACATGAGAAAACCAACATTGTGGCTGTGAGCCCAGCGCAGACTCAGATCAGCCTGGGCATCCGCCCAGTCCGATCATACTCTTCGCTAAGCGCTTAAAGGGTAGCTTAGGTTCTAAGCTACCTCCATGCGGACAGCAAAGACTCTGATCAGACTGGGCGGATGCCCAGCCTGATCTGAGTCTGCACTGGGCGCACAACCACATTGTTGGTTTTGTCATGTTACCATGTTACGGCTCATATAACGAGATGTCAAACCCAATCCTCCTCTGAACCTTTGTATTCAAGATGCATGGTCAATTACTTTTCTTTACAACCTGTACGAACCTACAATTAGTGATTCAATTCTCCATGATCACAAATCAAACCATTGTTATTCATTACCTATATTCAAGTAACTATGATTCAGTACCTATTTAAGTCACTGTGAGGCACCGTGGTCAAGTGGTAATGGTGACTCGGTTATGGTGCAGAAGGATGGAAAGATAAGGCAGCAAAAGTACAGGGATGGGCTCCACCTTTCATATGCAGGGCCCCTCTAACCCTCACTGCCCCTACTGCTACTAGGCTACCCTTTTAAGTCACTGTGATTAACAATTCAATCACTTATGCTTTACTACTCACTCAAATAACTATGATTTATAACAACTGAAGCCATTATGATTTAACACTGACTCATCAAGTCTCTATGATTTACTGGCGATTCAAGTTACCATGATTTAATGCAGTTCAAGTAATTTATTACCTAATCAAGCCAGTATGTTTTACAAATGATTCAGATCACTATGATTTATTACCGACCGCCATGATTTATGACGAATCAAGTCACCATGATTTATTATTGACTTACTTTATGTCAAAGAAAAAATGTGAGGACAATACTGAGAGATGAAAAGAAAAATGCACTCTAGACTACTAAAATTTTTATCCATATATAAAGAAATGAACATTGCAAAGATCCCAGATATGCCAACAATTGCTTTTGTAGTTTTTTTCTTGTCTCTCCATGAGAACATAAACTGAGCCACGACACGAAAACCAACAACGTGGTTGTGCGCCCAGTGCAGATTCAGATCAGCCTGGGCATCTGCCCAGTCTGATCAGACTCTTTGCTAAGCGCTTAAAGGGTAGCTAAGGGTCTAAGCTACCTCGATGCCAAGTGAAGACTCTGATCAGACTGAACGAATGCCCAGGCTAATCTGAGTCTTTGCTGGGCGCAAATGCCACTTTGTTGGTTTTCTCGTGTCATGGCTAAACTGATTCTAGCAAGATCTTACAACATATGTCTTCATGGTAAAACAAGCAAAAAGACCTACCACATTTATTCGGCTATAAAACAGTTGTTTTTTTCTTCTCTAGGGTAACCCAAAATATCTAAATCAGTCTGCTACAAAATGGGTTTTTCCCATCCAAAACAATCCCAAAAGTCTAGATCCATCTTATAAGATGGATCTAGATTTTGAGGATTGTTTTCAAACGGAAAAACCTCTGTTTTATAACCAACGAAATGCTGTAGCATAATCCTAAATTTCTGCTTATCTGGACATCTGACTGACAAACAATGAATGACATACAAAAAACATGAGAAAGAAAAATTGTCATGTCAACAGAACTAGATTCACTGAACTATGATACAATACCTAGAACAGGGTCAGCTTTAATGGAAGTAAGGTGACATTTAGTACCCATCAGAACTATGTAACATTTAGTAAACTTTCAGCAGTAAGGTAACGTTTTGGAAGCTTTGGTAACTTTCACCAATATAAAGTAGACAAATTTATAAAATTGTAAGACAGCTTATTTGAAACATAATTACTGTTAAGAGACCTTGAACTGTATATATTTTAATAGTTCTAAATTAAGTAACCATATCTGTCCTTAAACGGAACAGTCTGATTTTACACTGCAGTTATGCATCCAAAAGATGCATACATGTATGAAACGGCAAACTTTGTAAAACTCAATCGGACTGCAACTTTGGGAGCACTCTGATCTGAATCTGGACTGCTTGTTCAGACCTATCTATCCCAAAATTTGAAATTTATATGGTATGTAATAAACATAGAAATATACATCTAAAATAAATACTTAAAACTAGCACTTGCAACTGATTCATCCTAGTGTAATATTGCCTGGCCAAGTGATGGAAAGCATTGCGCTCGAATGTTTATATAAGCACAGAGTAGCTATATAGCAAGGTGTCGGACGGTCTGATCTCATAAGCCAGATATATTTCTAAAATATTTCAACTTTAAAGCATACATGCCTTTTCATGCTATAAATGTCTACAAGAGTAACTAACTCAGATATCAAAGAAGTCTTAGTAATGTCCCCAGACTTACCAGTTATCTGTCCATTAGGTTTCTGTGGGGGCTGCCAGTTAAGCGTCACGGCAAGGTCGTCGCCTTCAACAGCAACTGTAGTGAGATCTCGAGCACTGGAACCTGGGGCTGAAATAGACATACATGCCAAGTCTCACTTGACAGTTCTCATATGATTTTCAAATCTTTGTTTTTCAACTGAGAACTCAAAACAGAGATCACTACCATGGTGCAAAACTCAAGTGACATAAAAAGATGTCATTTATATTTCAAACTGATGTCATTTCACGTCATTACAGAATTTGCTGAATTTGGAACCCCCCCGAGATTTTATAAGTGAGTGTGAATGCTACATTGATCTGAGATAATTGTCCAGGGGTAATGATATAATTTAATAACTGTAGTGGTAACATGGTATTTGAAAACAAAAATTTGCATATGCAGTATTATGCAAATTACTTGGATTATTATATTTTGTTTATAAACTTAGTCCAATACCATTTATTCTGATCAGCACCATCCTTGTACCTTGCTTAATACCCCAACCTTCTCAAGGGTGTTTTTGCTGTGTTGTGCATCATAAAGTATTGCCTACCTGCTTCCTGTGTTGTGTTGATCACCGACATACTCCATGTGCTTTTCCTCTTTCCCTTTGTGACCTTGACACTGAACTCGTACTGCGTGTCGGGTTTAAGGTCATCAATATGGCACACCAGGTCTGTCGTGTTCACGGCCTTGAAACCTTTTCGACTAGCAGGTATAGTGTTGTACCTCAAGGTATAGTAGCGATTGTCTGTGATTCGTTGTATCTTGCCGAGAGAGTTGTCTGTCCACGTAACGACAATAGTGTTTGCAGAAAGAACCGTAGCTTTTAAGCCAATAGGTGGTAGCATAGATTCTACTTGTTCCTCAGCTGCAAAACAGGTAATGATGTCATTATGATGTAATTTTACCATATGACCATAGCTCTACATAACCATTTATATTTAACCCTAAAAGTACCAGAGAAGCAGACGTCAAAATTTGCATCTGCATTACTTCAAAAAAATATTTAGTCCATGCTATATCATATTAAGAATTCATAGACTAAAGGGCAAACAGTGTAGACCCAGATGAGGTGGCTCATTATGAGCCACCTCATCTGGATCTGAGCTGTTTGCAAATTCATCTTTTTTCATTTTTGGTGCTTTAAGAGTTAATATCAGTGCTGTGTTTAACCATTAATCTCTGACAACAAGCTTTGTGTAGTTTTATGAGAAAATTGCATATTAGTGCAATTTAATTTTGGCACTGTTTAAGAAACAGATCAGCTCTAGCAGTGAATTGTTGAGTAATAATTCACTGTTTGGAGGTCAGTTGTAAATTAGATCATATCACGAGCTCGGAGCGTGAGTGATATATCTACTTACAACTGACAGACAAACAGTGAATTATTACACAACAATTCAATGCTAGAAATTAACTATTTCTATTCTAACACTCAAAAACGCTGAAAAAGTAGTCTTTTCACTCAAATTCTCCCAACCTTCCTGCAAGCGCGTTTATTCTCCCTCTAATATTCTTAATTGTATCTAAGATAATATACGTTTTTACGGCAATTTTAGAAAAAAAAGAGATGTTACACCGTCTAACGTCTCAAAACGTCAGAAAATTACGTCAGTAGTTGCAGTGACGTCAGCAATTAGACTCACAAGCTCCGAAACAGTAAATTGTTGCAGAATAAAACACGGTAACTTTCCATTGCTTCTATAGGCCCACTGTGTTAGAATATTGATTAAAATGTGTAGTTGTAAATGTATCGGATACTGAATACTAGAAAACGTTTATTATGAAGCTTTTCATCTTTTACACCATCAATATCAAGTTACTGTCAAATATAAGGGTTTACAGTACCCCAGATAAGGAGAAATGACCAAAGTAATTTTAGGAATATTTTACTTATTTCTGCCGGGCCGGGTAGCGCAATCGGTAGGGCACCTGACTCGTAAGTCAGAGGTCCTGGATTCGAATCCCGGTCTGGCCACATACTTTCGTTTCTCCTTCCGCTGATTCAAGAAGGGCAGTTGTCAGTTACTGGCGAAAGTATGTGCACTTAGTACTGGTTAATCGCTTAGGAGGTCTAAGCCTGTCCAGGAATAGTGTGGTTAGGTTAACTGACCGTCCCGACATGACCTTAGTTGTTTACCGTGGACGTTAAGCATCAAATCAACCAACCAACCAACTTATTTCTCCAGAAAAATATGCATTGTGACCCCTAATTAGAACCGTCTCGACAAGAGGGTTCCAACAAGGGATCAAAACATGTTTTCATTGAGAAACAAGAAAAAATATTCCTCAATATTCTTTGTTACTCCTTCTTATTCTTATTACTCCTAAGAATGTATGTTGTGACCCCTCATTAGAACTGTCTTGCTTGAACAATTCTAATGAGGTGTCACATTGTATATTTTTGTTGAGAAATGAGAAAAAATTATCTCGGAATTATCTTCAAAAACCCAACCTTTTAACACTATGAAGGAACGGCAGAAATTATTCTATGCTATGCATACCTGTTTCAGCACTTGTAAACACTGTTTCGTATCTTGGTATCCCCTCTCCTTTCTTGTTAAATGCTCTGATTGACACAACATACTCTGAGGCTGGTTCTGTCATATAAAAAAGTAACATATAGCATATGTTAGTCAAGAAAAAAATTCATACTTACATTATTCTACCATTTACATACCTTTTCTTTTTCTTCCTTATATAAAGGATCTTACACCAGTGATCGTTTCATATGATATCTATGAAATGAGCCTTTGGTGAGTTTCATAAATTTCATATGAAATGACCACAAGTGTAAAATTCACTTTATCATGTGACCTTTTAAATTGGGATTTTTTAGCCTTCGAAAGGAACATTGTTTCAATATGGAAACACATTGCTGACATTATTGCTGTAAGTGACATATCTATGTGCCTAAATGTTATTACACATATTCATATGATTTCTATGACAAAATGTTATCCACTGAATAACAGCAATTGCCATATGACAAATGTATATAGGAAGAGAAGCAATAAAGCATGTTTGAATTGAAATTCAATTCATCCTTTACTCACAGCATTGTAAGATGCTTAATCTTTAATGTGCAGTAGCAGAAAAATTTCTGTATTTCTGCATAAAAGCTGTGAAACTATGCTGTGACCCCTCATTAGAACCATCCTGCTGAGACCGCTCAAATAAGGAATCACAACATCGGTTTTCCTTCAGAAGTAAGAAAACCACCTTAGAAGTTTCCTCAAAATCCCACTGCAGCTCTGGGTCCGAGGTTATAAAACTTGAGTATAATCTCAAACTCAAAATAAAGCACACTGATTGGCTGCTTCCGAGCACATGCTCAGAAGCAGCCAATCAGTGTGCTTTATTTTGAATTTGAGAATGTACTCAAGTTTTATAACCTCTGGGCCTGGTTCTCATTATTTCTGTGATAATTCTCAGAACTTCATACAACAAAGATGCCTTCTACCCGGTGATCATGGAAAATTGGTTGTTGGTATAAGCAAAATGATTTAAGGTGAATTTGTACATGTCCAAGGGACATAACTCTCCCATTTTTTGTGTCTCCCTTCTTAAAAGGGGTCATCTCTTAAAGGAAAGCACTTGCTCCCCTAGGAGCAAATGCTTTCCTTTAAGAGTAGACCCCATTTTGGGAGGGCTTCTTTGTCCAGGAAAGCAAACACAAAGTCACAAGTGTTGTCTCCCTTTGAACAAAATAGCCGAAAACAATGGAGTCACACCCAGACACCTTAAGAGTAGAGTGCTGCCGTACTGACTTTGTCCAGAGGTGGCCTCGGCACCACTAGGGGTCATCACTGTAAGTACTTACGTAAGTTCTCTATTGTGTAGAAGAATGTGTCGGCATCAAACACTTGTCTGTACACATCGGGAATCCCTTTCCCATAGCCCAAGTAGTAGCCCCGGACAATATACTTGGAGCGGCGGTTTGGTACCCACTGTACAACTAGGGAATCTGTCAGCGGACGAACAACCAGTCTGTCCGGCATCTCTGGTACTGCAGATTCTACAAAGAATAGGGATGTTATAAACAGAAAAAGAATCGGGATGTTATAAACAGAAAATCTCGTCTCAACAGAGTGACAAGTTTAATACAGGTGGTCACAAGACTAGGTTTGACTGCAGAAAAAAGCTTCTTTTTGTCACAATGAATACCTGGGCCCAGCTGATTGAAACTAACAAGGTCTTAACGAGACATCAAAATTTAATAAGTGAATATCTCAAATAGGCCAATATTTTTTGTTGAAAAAAATGTGAGAAGCTTTAGCAAAAGCTTCTCACATTTTTTTCAACAAAAATTTCAGTGTATTTGGTTATTAAGTCATAAAACACTAAACGAGTTGACCTCTTACCCAGCTCGTTAGGCTAATGATGCTTTGAACAACTGGGCCCAGAACTTTATGAAGTTTACTTTGATGATACAATCATGGTGATGTTTACATCTGACAGCACTGTATATATTTCAATGAGTCTGAGGTCATGGTGAATAAAATTCGAAAATAAGTCTAGGATTCTAACCCCAGTGAATCCCCTTCACAACGACAGCATTATTCCCAAACATTTTGATGTTTAATTGATTTTGCTGTTATAAAGAATACATATCTTGACCAATAAAGCCATTATATTCACATCAAAATGCATTATACAGAAATTTGTTTTGCAATGAATGCATTGAATGCCATTATAACAAGAGCTGTCGCCTGACAGCATAGCTCGCCTGAATAGGTGCTTGCCCATCACACAGTTGCTTTGGAGGTGTGGACTTCTATGCATAAAACTTCAGGTAAGCATGTCCATAATGACAACACATTTATAAACAAAAGCTATCTAAGAAATAAGCCTTAAAATAAAAAAAAAATAAAAAAATCCACATGAAATTTCAAAGTCCATGAGCTTGAGGTAAAAAAACTAAGAGGTAGGGGGGGGGGGGGGGGACACAACAAAAGCTATCTAAGAAATAAGCCTTAAAATAAAAAAAATCCACATGAAATTTCAAAGTCCATGAGCTTCAGGTCAAAGAACTAAGAGGGGGGGGGGGGGCTAGGATGTAACAAAACCTTGAACCATTATCTAACACCAGTCCAAGTATTAGTATCAACTGAGTCCAGCGTGGCACTGTGAAATTATGTCTTCATAAATATAAAACTTTAACCAAAATCTTTAAGACAAAATTCTAAGTCGATGACCTTGACTTCAAGATCATCCAGTGGGGTAAGTATATAGTGTTTTGTAAAAACTCAAAACAGTGTCTAACATCAGTTCAGGTGTAAACTAAATCTCTGCCAAGCATTATGTATCAGCATGCAATAAGAAAAGTTTAATAAAGAACAAATACCAAAGTCCCTGACATTGACATCAAGGTCACTGAGCGGGGTTGGGGTAGTACTTGGCAAAACTTTGGACTAATATCTAACTAAAGTGCAAATGTAAAAAGAATTCATCACTGGGTTCAGGAGATATGTGTCTTTAAAAGATTTTAACCAAAACATCCAATCAATAAAAAGACAATTTTCTAAGTCCATGACCTTGACATCAAGGTCACTGAGGGGGGTGGGGGTAGTACCTTGGAAAACGTTGGACCAATATCTAACTACAGTGCAAGTATCAAAGAAATCAATCCATGGGTTAAGGAGATATTGGGCTTTATAAAACTTTAACCAAAACATCCAGTCCAAAAATACTCCCAATTTTCTAAGTTCATGACCTTGACATCAAGGTCATGGAGTGGGGTGGGGGTAGTACCTTGGAAAACTTTCGACCAATATCTAACTACAGTGCAAGTATCAAAGGAATCCATCCATGGGTTAAGGAGATACTGGGCTTTAGAAAACTTTAACCAAAACATCCAGTCCCAAAAACTCCCAATTTTCTAAGTCCATGACCTTGACATCAAGGTCAAAAAGTGGGGTGGGGGTGGTACCATGTTAAACTTTGGACCAATATCTAACTACAGTGCAAGTATCAAAAGAATCCATCCGTGGGTTAGGGAGATATAGGTCTTTAAAAAACTTTAACCAAAACATCCAATCCGGACGCCGACGCCAACGCCGACGCGGACGCCGTGGTGACAACAATAGCTCTTCCTGAACTTTCGTTCAGGCGAGCTAAAAGCTATTTTTAGGAGAAAATGTTTTATATTTGAGCTGCGACACAAGAAAACCAAAAATGTGGCTGTGCGCCCAGCGCAGACTCATATCAGCCTGGGCATCCACCCAGTCTGATCAGAGTCTTCCCTGTCCGCATGGAGCTACCTTAGACCCTTGGCTACCCTTTCAGCACAAAGTAAAGACTCTGATCAGACTGAGTGGATGCCCAGGCTGCTCTGAGTCTGCGCTTGGCGCACAACCACTTTGTTGGTTTTCTCGTGTCGCAGCTCATTTCTTTGAATCTTAGAAACATACCATCCAGATCATCTTCAAATGTCTTTGCGTAGAGCCAGTCTGTCGCCGGACCACTTCCGTTAACTGTCAGTGCTGATATCCTGACTTGGTATGACGTATCCTTACGCAGCTCAGTCAGAGTGTAAACATTCTTATCACTGTCGGTGGTTATTGTGGAGCCCTTTCGGTTCCCTTTCTTCTTATAGCGGATCTTGTATCCTGTTACCTTGCCGTTCTGGTGTTCAACAGGAACCGGCTGCCAACGTACAACTATACTCTGTAACAGAGAGGGTAAATGATATTTTCACCCCCTAGACACAAATATCCCTTTCTAGAGCTGTCTGACTTCTTTTTGTCTTGGCCTGATGTCTCAGGAGTAGACACTGAAAGCTGTGTCAATCTGTCAATAATTGCTTAGCTCAGCTCAATAGTGTTGATTTAACTCTTTAAGCACCACAAAGCAGACGACGAAATTTACGTCTGCAAAAATTAAAACAAATACCTTTTCAAAGACATTTCATATTGAGAATTCAAAGACTAGAGGGCAAACAAAGCAGATCTAGATGAGGTGGCTCATTATGAGCCACCTCATCAAGATCTACGCTGTTTGCAAATTCTGCTAATTTTGTCACTGGTGCTGAAAGAGTTAAACCTGTCATGTACATTGAAATTACATGCAGAATATCAAACTGATAGCAAAAGATGTGCATGAAATGCCACTGTAGATTTCTAATCAGATGTCAATTATGTAAAATGCATGCAAAGGTGAAGTTAATTAGTAGATACAGCTATTAAAGGAAATGTAGATAAATGTAAAAGTCTGTTGTGATGGTCTTAACAAAAGGTTTAGCATTAAATGAATATACTGTTAAAATACAAATAAAGGATGAGATGAGAAAAAATAATCAGTGATGTGTTGAGCCCTCAACAAGTAATTGGTATTACCTTCCTGAGCTCACAAGACTGGTCATTTCATACAAAATACATGAATCTAGCCAAAGGCATGTTTCATAAATTTCTTGTGAAATAGCCACTTGTGTAAGATCCTCTATATACATGTACTAACCATGGAGCTGGCAGCTTCTAGAGTAAAATTCTGTGGTACATCTGAAGGTATGTCTGACAGGGTCCGTGCCACCACTTCCTCAGTACTCATGCCTGCCCCATTTTGGTTGTACGCTACCAGTCTGAAACTGTACTCTTGGAAGGGAGGCAAATCTGTGAGAATGTGACTGGTCCCAGTAATGTTTATCTGAAATATACAATAAATACAAATGACTACCAGTCTGAAACTGTAGTCTTGGTAGGGAGGCAAATCTGTGAGAATGTGACTGGTCCCAGTGATGTTTATCTGAAATATACAACAAATACAAATGACTACCAGTCTGAAACTGTACTCTTGGAAGGGAGGCAAATCTGTGAGAATGTGACTGGTCCCAGTAATGTTTATCTGAAATATACAATAAATACAAATGACTACCAGTCTGAAACTGTAGTCATTGGCCTACTTTGCTTGGGGCTAAATCCGCGGCCATAGCCGCTGTTCCAATAATTAGTCAGTTCCCATGTAAAGCATCTTCCAATCAAATGTTAGCGACCATTTTCGTGATCTTCCGACTCGGTTTGATACATATTCACTGATTGGTCAAAATTTCTCATCCGGGTATTTTTGGGCTATAGCCGCGGCCATTCTCAGAGGTATGGTCCGAGCTATAGCCCCAACCGAACATCAGTAGCTCGGCTATAGCCGCGATATTAGCCCCAAGCGAAGTGGGCCTTGGTAGGGAGGCAAATCTGTGAGAATGTGACTGGTCCCAGTGATGTTTATCTGAAATATACAACAAATACAAATGACTACCAGTCTGAAACTGTACTCTTGGTAGGGAGGCAAATCTGTGAGAATGTGACTGGTCCCAGTAATGTTTATCTGAAATATACAATAAATACAAATGACTACCAGTCTGAAACTGTACTCTTGGTCCGGAGGCAAATCTGTGAGAATGTGACTGGTCCCAGTAAAGTTTATCTGAAATATACAATAAATACAGATACAGGCTCTCCCACAAGTGCTGATTTCTTGGTTTCCCTTATGATATATTGATACATGTACACCCCCATGCAGACAGCTGTCATTTTAAATGCAATACATGTATTATTTGTTTGTCTGGTTGGTAATTCCTGTCTGGAACTACTTTGGCAAGGGCAGATAAATCAAACACTTAAAAAACAGCTGGAGTTGTCTTCCTTCTTCACAACACTTCTCTATTAAATAAAACATCTTACAATACAGTATTTACAGTGCATTTTTACACTAGAGAAAATCAAACTTGCAACCCCTGAATTACAAGAAAACTAGCTGACCTTCAATGCTCTATACTGTACCCATTTGGTGATGAGACCGGTTGTTCTCTCCATACAGTACACCAAATATATGTAAATCAGTCTTGTGAAATTAAGCTATGAAATGTGTTTTTTTCCTTCTAAAACAATCCCAAAAAGCTAGATCTGTCAAAGACAGATCTAGCTTTTTGGGATTGTTTTGGAAGGGGAAAAAACCTGTCTTATAACCCAAGAAATATGTTAATTACCTTTTCATCTTTTGCTCCTACCAAGTAGTATATCAGCTCATACAGGAGTACTGTCCCTTTGGTTTTAGCCGGAGGGTCCCAGGTTACCTCTATTGAAGTAGGGGACAAGGCTCTAGCTTGAACATTCCGGGGTTCACTGGGAACATCGTCTATTCAAATATATAACATAGACAGCTAGAAACACTGGAATATGTTACACTGAAACTGACTATTTTTAAACTAATATTTATTCTTAAAATACTCAAATTTATAATATATGTGAAGTTTTTTAATAAAGTCACATACAATGCTTATAATTTCAGTTGCTCTCTAAATATTTGCACAATATATTTTGTTATATCTGCTTAGTGTGCTGAAACTATGAAAACATTTTGTAATTTCATTTAGTGTTATTGTCACTATGCCAACAGCAGTAACAATAGAGGTCACTTTTAACATGCATACTGGGGTAAGAAAATGCTTCTGAATACAACAAAAGGCATAAAATTTTAATATAAACCACAATCACTGTAAAGAGCATTTTCTGCTGCATCCACTGTTGAAATTGCTTCCCATGAAAGTGACCCCAATCACCTTAATAATGAACCTACCTTCCTGTTTTGTCCTGACTGGCAGCACTGCTGGGCTGATACTTGGGCCATCTCTGTTCACTGATACAACTCTGAATTCATATTCGGTGCCTGGCTTCAAGCCCTGGATATTGACTTCATGTGTGGTGGTGTTGGTGGTCCTTTCCCTGCAATCATGTAAAATGAGAAATTGAACATATATTTGACAAAAGAGCATGCTGGGGAGTGTGAGTGAGAGACAAAGATAAAGAGAGAGATAGAGACAGAGTGAGAGAAATTCAATGTTGTATAACCTGAATTTCATATTTGAGTGCACTGATCTTGCCAGAGCAACACATCAATGAAAAGCAATGGATATGAGATTGTGGACTCTAAAGACAGGATTTTGATTAACTGTTTCGGCATCAATGTCACCTAAATGCGACTGCTGGGCAGAGTGTCGTTGTCGCATTAATATCCAAATGACCTAGACCTAAATCAAAATTATATGACCTTATATAACATGCTATACTTAACCATCACGACAGATTTCAATATCAAAGATGAACCAACATGAAAGATATTTCACTAACAGAAACACCCAATATGTAGTTTTCTTGTAAAATAAATTTGGCATTTGTAATTGCATATCTATATGAATTTGGCACCGAAAGAGTAGAGTTGAACTCTAAGACAGGTTTATCCATACTCTAGTATACTCCAGTGTTAATCAAGTGAATAAGACCAAAAGATGGCCAGCTACCTGTACTTGTAAATCATGTTACATTTAAAAGCAGCAGGGTGCTGAAATGATACTTTCACAAATATTTTGTATAAATTTGCCAAATAAATTGTGCCGAACGACAATGTTTGAACATAGTTTATCTTTTAACACAGTTTATTTCCGAGATAAATTCTATGAAAGCATCATACAAGAATCCACGGAGTTCTGTGTCTAGCCCATCTGTGGGTTGCCACATAGAGGTCGCTTTAGAAATTACAGAGCTTACATACCTGCCAAGTTTACAATTCTCAAAAGAGTGAGACTGCGCGCGAAGCCTCGATTTAGCCCCCTTTTCTGTGTTAGTTCATTTGCGGAGAAACCCCTTGACAAAGGAAAAGAGTGAGATTTTTGTGTCAATTTTTTTTCTCTTTATGTGAAACTACAGATTGGGGATGGCAGTGGGGAGGAGTAGGATCAGTAGGTAGTACTTAAATGAAGATAAACATCAAGTATTCTTATTTGCTAAAATTTTATACATTGAGTTTATTAAAGTGATCTGCTATCAAAAATAGCAAGTTATGTTCTGCAATGAAGTTGCTAAAGAGAGTTTCAGCTCTGATATCATCTTGGACTGTCTTGGAAATAACAATATAAGATAGCGATTGCAAAAGTTTTGACTTTTTCCTACCGACCGTGAAGATCTGTGTTATATACATCGTTTTTTCCGGCGTGGAAAACACTGAAATGCCTTGGCAAAGATTACAAAACGCAAAGCTGTTGTTTTTTTCAACCTTCCTAACCCAGCTAAAATCGATCTCCCTTCCATTTTGGTACTTTGATTTATAAACCTTTCTTTTTCTCCAGCGTTTTCAAGTCGTCAATATTTCATCTACATAAAAACGGAAGTACACATTTGTTGGTTTTCGGCTCTTATCGCTATCGAATACTCAAGTTATTTATACCCAAGCTATTTTAAGACTACCGGAAACCTTTAGCATTACCTATTTTTAGACCAGGTGCCAAATTTTCCCGGAGATAAATATAGATTCGGTGACCGAGATTGTCCAAATGTGGCGGAAGTTGAGAGAAAACACATTTTTGACGATCGAGAGAGCGCCAAAAATAGACATTTTTTAAAAAATTTTCCTGTTTAAAGTGAAATCGTGAGCAAGCGAAGGAATCGTGAGTTATGGCTATTTTTCAAAATACGATCGTGAGGTCGTGGGAGGCATCCAAATTCGTGAGGGTCACGCACAAATCGTGAAACTTGGCAGGTATGAGCTTAGAAAACTCAACGTAAGTCTACACCAATAATGCTGCCAACACCTATGCCAGAAAAGCAAAACCTACCCTAATGTTGTTTAATATTGGGACACCTAAAAACCATTATTTTTCCATTTGGAACAAATGGAAAATTAATAGTTTTAGGTGTCTCAACACAAGCACATTAGGGCATGTCTCACTTTCTGCTAGTGCAGGTGAGATAAATATGGGATGGGTATATTATGATAATTCAAGAATAACGTCTCAGAATTATCTTCAAATACTCCCACCCCCAATACCCCTGTCCCTTTTCTGGGATTCTGTAAAACTCACCTTTCTGAGCCCCTTTCCTGCCATCTTATCGAGTAACCAACAATCTTTGACTGTCCCTTCCTGTCTGGCTCGTTCCATGACAATGTCACAAATCTTGTTGACACTATGGCTGCCCGTAAGTTCTTTGGTGCTCCTGGCAGGTTGCTGGGGTTCACGGAGGGGTAGGCCCCTGAACGATGGACGTGGTAGTAAATTGAAGGAGTTGAAGGATTAAATGGGAGAGGGGTATCTGTACAGCGCAAACAAAAAGAGAAACAAAAACGAAAATTAGGAAAACGAAAAATAACGACAACAAAGACAAGCTAAATGCTGGGGAACTTCTACAGAATTATGGACAAGACTTAATGTGGTCTTGAGGATAACTAGAGAAAATTTCAGCTCAAATATATACTCCTTACACTATGTTGCCACTCCTGATTAGAACAGCCTTGATGAACACCTTCATGAGTAGTCAAAACATATCATATTTATTCCCCTTTATGACAGGATTTTCTCTCCTCCATAACAATCCAAAAATTTCTGATCCATCTTACAAGATGAAACTAGACTTTTTGGATTGTTTTGAAAGTGAAAAAACATCCTGAAGTAGAACTAACTTGACTAGTTTACATATTTAGCATTATCCCAGATCTATCCTCAAAACCTCACCTTATTTGGACCTCTAATCATTCTCATGCCCAAAAAACCTAGTTTAATTTCATTATGTCATTGTTCTGTATATATTCCAATGAAATGAAGTGAAGAGATTGTATAATCACGAGTACTCTAAGACCATGCTCAAGACTTTATCGTAGGTTTTATAGTTTTTGTATTTAATCCTCCCCAATATCCGAATCTGAATATAGGCAATGGTGTTCTAGGTCTCTTTGAATATTGATGCTGCTTTGGAACTTTGAAATTGGAGAAAATAAAACACAAAAATCAAGAACAAGAGTACCGTCTAGTTAAAGTACTCACAGGAATGCATTCTCTGCACTACCGTATATGTGGTAATTTTCACGGGTTCAAATTTTCGCTGTTAAGGGTCAAAAACATACATGTAAATATTATTTTTCGTGATTTTTAATTTTCGCGGTTAGCAACATGCTAGAAAAGCAAAGTTATTTCTTTTTCACTTGAGTCAGTTCTTTCATTAACCTGCGGCAGGGCCGCCGCAGGTTAATGAAAGAACTGGCGCAAGTGAAAAGTACCAGCAACTACCGAAGCAAACACAAATCAAAAATATGAACATTGTGTCTACAGAAAACACTTTGTAAGAAACATGAAATTATTCGCGATTTTAGTATTTGCGGTTTCTAAGTGACCGCGAAATACCGCAAAAACTAGAAAACCGCAAAAATTACCATGTATACGGTATATACTATAAGCATGCATTCTGAAATGAATGTTGGCTTGAAAAAAACTTGCCATGCAGCTGGGAATTTTACTGGGATTTCTCCCATTTTGTGGTAGGTGAAAAATAAAACATGATCCCCAACAAAACACCACCAACAAAAAATTTTTAACATAAGGTAGCATGCATGACTAAACAGTGGGTTTAGCTACTGCACATCTAGAACTGATAAATTACTGTTAAAATTCCAAGTATTAGGACCAATAAGGCTGAGCAAAAAGTGCACACTCAGATCAGACTGCTCCTTTCTGATCAGGGTCTACACCATTTGCCATTCCATCTGCATCGCTTGGACGCATCGTTGCATTATAAAACCTAGTTGCTGAATCTTAATGACAAGTTTCCCAATATTTAGAATTTTTACGATTAAGATAGTAACTTATTTAACAAAACTGTAACCTATCTATACAACACTGGATGCAGCAATAACAAATCAAAATACTTGAACAAAATATAAACACTACAGCATCATTTCATAACATACCGAAATAATCCTATTAAACACCCCAGGGGATTGTGTTTTAGGAAAGAGGGGTGTTATTTAGAGCCTATACTGTAGTATGTTATTTAGAGCCTAAATTGTAGTAAATTAGCCCCTGCTAAAATACATCTAATAAACAATATTAATGTGAATGGGTATACTTTCAGAGGAAGTGCTCCAAGAGTTTTGCCTCGCTTTTCAGTAGGGATGGGGTCAACTCTTAAAGGAAAGAATTTGCTCCTCTAGGAGCAAATTTTTACCTCTAGGAGCAAATTTTTTCCTTTAAGAGTAGACCCCATTAGGAGCAAATTCTTTCCTTTAAGAGTAGACCCCATTTCCAAGAGCTGCCTCATCCAGAGAAGTAAGCAAGAACTTATGCAAGTTAATATTAAATTATTTATCATTTTCGGAAAAGCAGCAGGAGGTGTTTATTAGGACAGGGTCATTTAATAGAATTAATACCGTAAGTAATACATCAGGTCCTGACAAATCAAAATTTGATCTACTTGTCCAGTAAATAGCTTCATGTAGAAAAACTGCTGAAATTCTTCATTAATAACATTGAAACTAATAAATATTTCTGGACAACTAAAACAAATAATTTAGGATTTGTCAGACCATGTTATAATCATAATAAACATTTTCATGTACATTATCCAATGTACCCATAATGTACATAAGTATTGGGACTCCCAGTGTCTGTTCTAGGATGCGGAATTGCAGGATTCACACTAATTTTTTCAGATCCCGCATAAAATCAGACCCAATGTGTGACAGTCCCGCGTAAAAAAAATAAACAATGAAAAAATCTCAAAACAAAGAATTTAACCTTGCCTCACAGAAAATACCGCTGTTTTGAATGAAACGGCAACATGTGCTTTTAGATCAAACTGAAACAGACGCTTGCAGATGTGGGTTGTCACAGATACTTAACGAGGGGCCAAGGTTGGCAAAAAGGCGGGAAATACTCATATTTCCCAGGACGGTGGGAAATACTGGTAATTCCCGGGAAATACTGGTAATTCCCGGGAATTACTGGGAAATTGGTCTCTCCCCTCTGGAAAGTTTAAATATATTTTATAACAGCCATACAACTATGTATGCAAAGCAAAAAATAATTTAACATCCCTTTATTTAATCATTAAACAAAGATACAGATAAAATATTGCCTAGATCTGCATATGCAATCAAATTATTTTCTTTATGAACTGTCCAAAGATGAGTCTGCATGTGCAGTTGTCTCAGTCTATCAATAAGTTAAATTGAAAATTCCTACAGTGATTGTCACCTGTCTGTTTAATCAAAACAATCAATTATTATTCACACCTTCAGTAGTGTTTGGTCATTACTTACAATAGGAAGCATAGTTAATAAGATAGATAATCTCTTGAGAAGCCTTTTGGGGAAAAAAGATATTACAGGACTTCATCAGGTAACCATCAGACCACAATGTCCACACATCAAGGTTTTAATTACTCTGAGACTGGAGTATGATACAGTGTTACACTCCTGTCTTGTGAAATAGTTGTGAATCTATGCCCAGCTTTGAAGACTTTCACCAGGTTCTTTAATATTTTGGTATGATCAAACTTTAGAACAGATTATACCAGCCTGCAGAAAGCTATGGGTCTTTAGTAGTGATAAACCAGGAAAAAAAAGTTTTAGTAAAACCGCAGCTCAGTTTTAAGTATATACCTTTGTGTGAGAACTAAATGATAAAAAGATCTTGTATTTTCAGTGTTGCAACATTGTTAAGTGGTTAAAGAAGGGATTTTAGAGGGGTTTTTTTATAAATAAAAATTTTAAAGGCAGTTTTCTAAAATGAAATTATAGCCTTTGAAACAATCAAATATCATCTGCTGTGTCCCCTGGCATGGACTAGTCCTGGAATTTATAACTTTATTTGCATATGTATATAACTGTGTCCCCTGGCATGGACCAGTCCTGGAATTTATAACCTTATTTGCATGAGTTAAGTATGTTCTATAAACTTAAATTTAAAGACATATTTTAGAATATTTCAGGGAAAAAAACAGCTCTAAAAGTTCATATTTCCCAGTATTTCCCACTTTGGCAAAATCGAGAGTATTTCCCAGGACGGGAATTACCGGTAATTACCGCTGGGAATTCCCACCACCGGTATTTCCCGGCCAACCTTGCGAGGGGCCCCATATTGGAGAATCACTATAAGGTAAGCAGCTGGGCGATCAAGACAAGTTTGCGCATCTTGTTCTGCGCATAAACAAAAACTTTACACTTCCAGATTAATTCTTTGCACCGAGACAACTACTCTCGCAAAGAAAATCAAGTGGTAATTTCTCGGACTCGCAGTCTGTAAATTTTGGTCACATTTTGCGAGTATGCGAGTGATTAATTTGAACCCTGGAATCGCTGAAAAGTTTCCTATCTGTTCGAAAATCCCCCCCCCCCCCCACCCACCCCAATTTTTTTTAAAATCCCCCCTATTTTCTAGATGTAGGGGGAAAAATTCCTCCTCAATTTTCAGTTTCTAGAATAGACACCGGACACCTAAATTAATTAATTTTCCATTTGTTCCAAATGAAGAATTATTTTAGGTGTCCCAACATTTAGGCATCAATGTGCCAGAAAATAATAAAGAACTAACTTGACATGTCAAGATCCATTTTTTATCTGGTGGAGGAATACATCCATGAACTTACAATCTGGTATCATCCGCCTTTCATCAGCTGTGCCCAAGATACAGTGGGTCTCTAACCCCCACTGCCCCTATGGCTATTAGGCTATGGGAAACCTTTTTACCATCTGGTATCAACAGATCACCAAAATCACCCCCGATGAATATTTAGACATTTCAAGAATTTGCTTTGCAACGAAACTTTTACCAGGTGATCAAACTGATGTTATTGTCTTATGACTGTCACGTGATTTAGTTCTTTTATCCACGAATTTGCCACCATCAAGGATATAATAGCAGATCTTACTCCTGCAATGGATTTTGATTGATTGATTTGTTGCTTAACGTCCACGGTAAACAGCTATGGTCATGTTGGGACGGTCAGTTAACCTAACTACACTATTCCTGGGCAGGCTTAGACCTCCTAAGCAGTTAACCAGTACTAAGTGCACATACTTTCGCCAGTAACTGACAACTGACCTTCTTGAATCAGCGGAAGGAGAAACGAAAGTATGTGGCCAGACCGGGTTTCGAACCCAGGACCTCTGACATATGAGTCAGGTGCCCTACCGATTATGCTACGCGCTTGGCACTCCTGCAATGGAATTACATACCTTGTTCCAGTGCTCTCAGCTGTGCTGTGGCTTGAATACTGCCGACAGAATTTTCCGCAAAACATTGATAATAGCCATCGTCTGATAGCAGTAATCCCAAAATCCTCAGGTTCTTTGCGTCAACAATCTCAAAATAGTCGTCGGGTATCATTGGAACTCCATTGTGGTACCATGATATTTTGGGCGGGGGATTTCCACTTGCCTGGCATTCTAATGTTGTGTCATGTTTTTCATGCGCATAAACATTGGTTGGCCTCTTTGTGAATGTGGGAGGGACTGTAAAGAAATAAGAAATAGATTACCATATTAATCTGGCTATAAAAGTTTTTTTTCACATATCTTATCTAAATCTGTCTTTCAAAATTCTGCTCTGAGGTGGGGTTTCCCTTCTAAAACTGAGTTTAGCAAGTAAAAATAATAAAAGCAATTTGTCATAAACAAAACAGCTGACAACTGCATGAAATACTGAGTAGACCTCAATAAGGTGAACTTAGCACCATATATAGCGGACCTTACATGAGTGCTCATGTATTATTGAATTTATTAAACAAATTGGGGGAAAAGATATGATGCTAGTCTATGCCGAGCATCTTATTGGTTTTCCCCAAAGGTGTTTAATAAATTCAATGATACATGAGCACAAATGCAAGATTCTGTTAATCACATGACGCTAACGTCGTATTTTATTAGCAAATTGTGCACTAAAACAATACAATTTGGCCATTAGAACACGGGACATTTTTATGGATGTCAGCGCATAACGCTACAACGTAATTTGCGTAGTTAATCCACTAGTTAATTATCGTTTTTAATGCATAGCTTCATTACACTCTCAGATGCGACGTCATATGATAGATAAACCATCATGCCTGATGACTTTATGCCTGGAATTTTAGTATTTTGCCCATTCAAGTAAATATAACATTTTTTTTTCTTTTCTGTTTTTTTTTCGGAAAAAGAGAGAAGGGCGTCTATCTTAGAGGAGGGGTGTTTATTTTTCAACAACATAATGGGATGCTAATCTTAGTGATCCTGAAAACTGCTCAATTTTTGCAATTGATAGAATATCAATTTTTACCACAAAAAATTCTGCTTACAAAATTTTGTCATCACAGACTCAATATATTTACCAAGAACTGTAAGTTCAGCTTCAGCATCAGTGGAGTCTATATCATTCTCGGCACGACACACATACGATCCCCCGTCCCCAGGGTCATCCTCTGTAGCAGGTTTTAGGTCGAGAATCTGCAGATTTCCTTTTCCTTTCATTGTAATTCGTCCATTACCATTTCTGAAAACAGCATAATATAATTAAACACAAGTAATGTATCTACTTACAACTGATTAACAAACAATTAATTGTTACACAGCAAGTCACTGCTAGCCTAAGAGCTAAAACACTCAAAATTCCTTTTTCTTCGAATTCTCCCAAACCTTCTGTCAGTGTGTTCATGATCCTAACAATATTCTCCACTGTAACACAGATAAATTGTGATTTTCTAACAACTTTATCTTGTAAAAGAGACGTTACACCATCTAATGTTAAGGAACTTATCAAAATTATCATTAATTGCCAGTGATGTGGACAGTTAGACCCATGCCCTCTGAGACAGCGAATTGTCGCAAAATAAAACACAGAAAAATTCCATTGCCTCAAAAGGCATACTATCATAAAATTAGGGGATAACTGTACTCAAATTTGTCATCTGGGGATTAACCTCCCCAAATGACAATTTTCAATACAGTTATCCCCATTCTAATGCACTTCTCACATTTTCACCTTTAAAAGTCTGCTACTTTGCACCCATAGCAAACGCTTTCAGTGACCTAAAACAAGACGTCAGCCAATGAGAAGCGACGTTACATAACATTGTCGGATTTCTGACAGTATATCGCGGGATATACTGTCGCAAATTTTTGACGTTATCCAATCAGACATATGTTATCCAATCAGACGTTGCATTACATACCTAAGTGCATTAGAATACATTATCATTTCTCACTTTCTCTGCTAATAATATACCATGAAATTTTGTCGCATCAGGAGATGTGAGATACTGTAATATCTTCGGTTATAAGAAGGGAGTTTATCCTTCCAACATCACCACATATATATAAATTAGTCACAAAACGAGAAAACACACAAAGTGGCTGTGCGCCCAGTGCAGACTCAGATCAGCCTGGGCATCCGCCCAGTCTGATCAGAGCCTTCGCTGTCCGCATGGAGCTAGCTTAGACCCTTAGCTACCCTTTAAGCGCTTAGCGAAGAGTCTGATCAGACTTGTCGGATGCCCAGGCTGATCTAAGTCTGCGCTGGGCACACAACCACACTGTTGGTTTTCTCATGTCACGGTGAGTAATTCAGCCAGAAAATTGGGTTTTCTCTTCCTAAACACTCTCACAGATCTAGATCCATCTTACAAGATGGATCTAGATCTTTGAGAGTGTCCTAAACACTCTCATAAATCTATATCCATCTTACAAGATGGATCTAGATTTTTGAGACTGTCCTAAACACTCTCATAGATCTAGATCTTTGAGAGTGTCCTAAACACTCTCATAAATCTATATCCACCTTACAAGATGGATCTAGATTTTTGAGACTGTCCAAACACTCTCATAGATCTAGATCCATCTTACAAGAAGATAAAACCCCATCTTATCATGCTTATAACTCAATAAATAGGTAAATAGTAAACTTACGAGAAATCAATAGTCTTCCCATCTTTCAACCAAACAAATGCTGGTGGTTGCATCTCAGATCCCAGCCCGAATGCTCCGCAAAATAAGATGACTTTTGACCCCGCCAATGCTTGAGTGTCAAGTGGTCTCAGAGAAAAATCTGGTTTAATTCCTTGAAAATCTTCCCCTGTACAAAGAAACAAAAATATAAAAGACAGATAAACTTTAACCCTTAAAGTGCCAAAAATTAAAATTGTTGAATTGGCAAACAGAGTATATCCAGATGAGGTGGCTCATGATAAGCCACCTCATCTGAATCTACACTGTTTGCTCTCTAGTGTTTAAATTCTCAATATGATATCCCTTGGACGTGACATTTTTTTTAAATTCTGCAGACGTAAATTTTGTCGTCTGCTTTTTGGCGCATTAAGGGTTACGGTGAATGGGTACATTTTCAGGGGAAGCAACTCTGCCCCTTTCATTTTTGCCTCTCTTCTTAATGGGGTTCAACTTTATGGCTTTTCGTATGCAAGTTTCCGGGTAATACTCCATCAATACAGAAGCAAGTGGGTACCTTAAAGACCCTAATATTTCGGACACCAAAAAGTCGGACAATTATTGTTCGAAAAATTCTTAGTAAGTGGATTTTACACATGTGAATGCATCCAAATGATGCTTAGTGAATGGCAAATGTTGTAGACCCTTCAGGAGCAGTTTGATCTGGGTCTACAATGTTTGTTCAGACCTGTCTGTCCGAATATATAGGGTCATTAAGGTAGTCTGCAGTTGCAGTTATCAATAAAAGACTTGTATGCAGGAGTTATACAGATTCGAATATGGTAAAAACTGAAGAGCAGGTAACATCTATTAAGTGAAAAGTTTTGAAAGCATGATTTTAACTTGTGAATTGCTGCTACAGGTTTGACAAAAATTCACAAGCACTGACCATGGCCTACAATGAGGATTTTTATAGAAATATATATACTGAAAGGATTTAAAAACTTCCACCCATTAATTTTGAATATCTCAAAAATTAATGCAGCTACGCCCACCAAAATTTTACAGCATATTTATTCTTTTATACCTGATTCTATCAATATACCGAATTTGAAATCGATCAACCGAATCGGTCAGGAACAAGCACGTGCTCCTCGTGTTCTTAGTACCGTTTAAATAATGATGAATAGCTTCATGTATACAGTTTTCTGACGAAACATTTCCATTACGATATCAAATTGAATTTTAAAAATTTGGACTCGGTCAGTGGCTTTATTTAGCCTACCGCGCCTAAATATCGCAAACAGGCGCAGAGTTTTGGGCCAGATAAATGCTGAAATTTCAAAAAGTGACGTCGCGGTACAATTTTATGCGTTAATTACGGCAATTTACAATCTCAGACGACGTGCACTGTTTACAGGAAGCTAAAAAGACCGCCAGAAAAGCACCTAACCAAGTTTGAAAACCAGAGGACATGACGTTAACTAACGTCGACGCCGTCGCCGTAATAGGCTTTGCGCGAGAGCATCATCCGCAGTGATACTTGCAAATCAACGTTGATGACGTCACAATATTAAGACAGTAAGAAGTGGTCGAAAGAGTATTGCATAAGATAACGCCGGCATCGCCTTATGCATTTCAGTGACGTAACGCTCTTTTACTGACGTCATTTAGGTAAATGAAACAAATAAACTGCGTAATCTTTAAATTTGATAAGTTACAAGCATTTTATTGTTAAATAGTCAACACTGTCATGAGTTAACAGATCAGCAGCCAGCAATAAAAAGTGGAAGTTTTTAAATCCTTTCAGTATAGTTTGTGTAGGTATCAGCTAGGTAATGGCGACAAGGCTGAAAATGGTGCCTTTTTTTTCTTATTTTTGTAGCATTGTGGTTAAAACGTGATAATAACAACCAAATATGTTTTTTATTTCATTAACATTTGCAATGTTTTGAGGGAGTTGTTGAAAACCGAGGCCGAAGGTTTTCAACAGCTCCCTCAGAACATTGCAAACGTTAATGCATCAAAATTCATGTTAGATCCCTATATTTCCTACCTGCTTTTTTTCTGTGACAATCGAGCAACTCTACTCTTTGGTCGAAAGAGGGAGTTGTTGAAAACCGAGGCCGAAGGTTTTCAACAGCTCCCTCAGAACCTGGCAAACGTTAATGCATCAACAGCTCCCTCAGAACCTGGCAAACGTTAATGCATCAAAATTCATGTTAGATCCCTATATTTCCTACCTGCTTTTTTCTGTGACAATCGAGCAACTCTACTCTTTGGTCGTTTATCAGCACCTTCTGCACAATAATAATTTCCAAAATCTCTGAATTCCACATTATATATTTCTAAAACACCTTCAGGGTACGTCCGATATTTACTAGTCCGATCTATTAGTAACTGATTGTCTTTATACCATGATACATTGGCACGCGGAATCGCTGAGATCTTACACTGAAACATCGCTGTGTCGGAGAGATATACTTCTAAATCTGCAGGCTGGATATCGAAATTCCGAGATATTCCTGAAACAATAACACATAACATTGTAACTACGTGTCTACTATCAAATTATGCAATGAACTCGCTTCCAAAGGCGATGAAATTTTGTTTATTAGGTCAACAGTCAGATCAAATATATTCTGTCTAAAAAATGATTTCTTTGTTTCAGTTGCATCAGATGAAGTCATGGTAAGTAGGATCTACACTGTTTGCCTTTTAGTGTTTGAATTCTCATTCTAACACAGTGCGCCTATACTTGCTATGGCAAGTTTCCGTGTTTTGTTCTGCAACAATTCACTGTTTCCAAGAGCTTGAGTCTAATTGCTGATGTCACTTACATTACTGACGTAATTTTGTGACGATCTATTTTTCTTTCTAAAATTGCCATAAAAATGTACATTTACCTTAGCTACAGTTAAGAATATTGGCGGGAGCATGAACATGCTGGCAGGAAAGTTGGGAGAGTTTGAATGAAACAGAATACTTTTTCAGAGTTTTTGAGCATTAGAATCGAAATAGTTCAGCTCTAGCATTGAATTGTTGAGTAATAATTCACTGTATGTGGGTCAGTTTAAAGTAGATATATCACTCGCGCTCCATGCTCTTGAAATGATCTACTTTACAACTGACCTCCAAACAGTGAACTATTACTCAGCAATTCACTGCTAGAGCTGATCTATTTCTTAAATAAAATATATCTTAGAAGATACATATTATCCAAATGTACCTGCTATCTCCACTTTAGCTTTCTGACTGAGAATTGTCTGTCCATCATCAACTGTTGCGGAACACTGGTAAAACCCAGCATCCGTCTCTTGTCTCTTGTCAGTAACATCGCTGACCAGCAGGGAACCGTTACTGGCAAGCTGGTACCTGAAGTGTGAAATAAGAATTACAATGCATTTATCACCAAACATTGTGATACACAGTCATGTATACCATATTTATCCTACTGAACGTCCGAGGGGCGTTGCATTTGCATTTTGCAGAAGGGGGGCTTTATTTAGAGCCTAAAGTGTAGTAAATCAGCAGCTGCCTAATGCCCCTAATAAAGAGTATTAAGGTGAATGGGTATACTTGCAGAGAATGCAACTCTACTACATGTATTTTTGCCTCCCTTTTTAGTTGGGGTCAACTCTCAAAGGAAAGAATTTGTTCCTGTAGGAACAAATTCTTTCCTTTAAGATTTGACCCAATGTCAAAGAGCTACATGTACCTCACAGACAAACAGTTCCTAACAAGTAACAGTTTTAACTATATGAGCCGCGACACAACAAAACCAACAATGTGGTTGTGCGCCCAGCGAAGACTCAGATCGTTCTGGGCATCTGCCCAGTTCCACCAGACTGTTTGTTACGTGCTCAAAGGGTAGCTAAGGGTCTAAGCTACCTCCATGCAGACAGCGAAGACTGATCAGACTGGGCAGATGCCCAGACTGATCTGAGTCTGCGCTGGGCGCACAACCACATTGTTGGTTTTGTCGCGTCGCGGATCATATATATCCCAAATTTACGGTAAATCATTATTAATGGGTACACTTTCAAGGGAAGTAGCTCTGCCGTTTTCTTTGTTGCTTCCCTTTTCTTTGAGGATCAGCTCTTAAAAGGGAACTATAAATTTTGCTCCCCTAGGACAAATTCTTTCCTTCTAGAGTATACTCTTTGAGAAGCCCTTGGTAGTCCAAGAAAGTAGATAAAGTCACAACAAGAATTCCGCAGAATGCCGTGTCTCCCCTGTCAGCTCAATGTCACAAAACACAGCTAAACCAGAAAACTCAAGGTAAAGTTTATGTCACTGCCGCCAATGTCACCCGAAAAGTAATACTTGTGTCAGGCTTTTGCTAGTCTCATGCAAGACAAAAATTGCTGCCCTTTGTAATACTGTCCAGAAGAATGAATAAGGACAAGGAAATTTGCCCATTCACCTTAATGCTCAAACTTGCATGTAAATGTAAATGAATACCGGAAGATCTTTTTTCCATTTTAATGGACCCAGAGCTTTAGATAAGTGGGAATATTTGGTGATAATTAGGGATTATTTTTGTTAATATGGCATAAAAACTATGTTGTGACCCCTCATCTGAACCCTCTCATCGAGACGGTTCAGATGAGGGGTCACAACATACAGTTTCAATGAGAAATAAGAAAATTTATTTTTCAATAATCGTCAAATACTCCCTCCTATTGGACCCCACCTACAATCTTATAAAGACAGTCGGGTAAATTAGCATGGTTATCATCAAAATTTCACCTTATCTCGAGCCTTTGACAAAACTTACCTTCTTTGCTCATCAAAATTGATAAAATTGCCATCTTTTAACCACTGTATTGAAGGAGAGGTAGAATGTATGACTGCACAATCCAGCCGAAGTACTCTCCCTTTGTGTCCTATTGTGTCAGATGGTTCGACGGAGAAACGAAAATCTGTGAACTGTGGAATGACAGTGGCTGAAAGAAAAAATTATAACACAATATCAGAATTAAGGTCACTGGGAATACTTCCATGGGAGGTAATTCTTCAAGAAGAATTTCTCACATTACACTTGGAGATTCTCTTAACGGAAAGACCTTACTCCCTTGAAGGAGCAAATTCTTTCATTTAAGAGGAGCCTCCATTTTTATTTGGAAAGGCTTCATCATCCAGTGAAGCAAACAGGAAGTCACAAAGGTTGTTTCCTTTGTAAAGGATTCCCAAAAATTGCACTTCCTAATAAATCCCTATAAATTGGATTATATGACGAGGTGGGGGAGATTGGGGGTAAGGGAGGGGGAAGTGTGGGGGGGAGAAGACTGGAACCCAAATATGAAGGGAGGCCCATTCACCTAAAGGAATTCCAGATACTGACTTATAGGTGTCCGAATATATTTGGTTAAGTTACCCTCTTCAGACTGAGTCTTATGAGGACAATTTCATTTATTATTTTGCTGTGCCCTTCACAACCTTTGGAATTTTCAGACAAATTATTCATAAGTTTCTTTTTACCAAGTGCGATGTTCATTCACAGAGTTCTAGACCACAGCTGCAGACAAGGCAAAATTTCAGGACAAAGAATACTATTCAGATTAATTTTTGTTTTATTTTTATTTAAACATATATATATTTTTTTCTTTATTTTTGCTAGTTTCTTCACAAACACCATTACAAGAATCTTTCTCTTTTGATAAAACAACAAGCAGAACGCCTACACAAATCAGAGCTATAACAGATCTATGCACAACAGTTACTGACAAGGTTAACCCCTGAAAAACTAATGCCACAGTTATGTCTTGCTTCTGCTTCTCATGGCAAGACAAAAATCTGTCCTGACTGGGTCACTCTTTGGGCATTACAAGGCTGGCTGAGCACACACTTGTGATAGACAATCTCTGATTCTTTTTCTTGCATAAATTTGTCTTAATGTTTTAGAGCTTGCAGTGTTCCTTTTCAGGCCATTCTGGGGCTGAAATTCGGCCCCATTCCCAAAGGCAAAACACCCCCTTTTTTCCCAATGGGCTGGAAAAAATTCCAATAAGAAGCTGAAGGGAAAAGTCCGTTTTTATGACAGCCACGAAAATATATGACATTGCAGTTTTCACCATTCCTGGTGTGAAAAGTATGCCCGAATGATGTTAGATTTGTGTAAATATTGAATATCAAGACTTCAAGTCAATAAAGCACTCATTATTTTGGTCTGGCTTCTCTCTTTTGCACAGAAATTCAGACCGTTTTTTACACTAGTCCAGTGGGTAACAAGAACTGACTTTTGAAAAACAACAACAACAACAAAAAATACTGGTAACATGTATAGTGCATTTGCTGTCATTTTGCTAATTACTTTATTTTTGCTGAATAAAATAGCATTTTTAGATTTTATCTTGTACATAACTATTTCTCAATTTTGTATAAAAAATATATTTAACGATCGATTTTTTTTTTTAGAAAAAATGCACTTATTTTGGTCAGCTTTCGCCTGTTATTTTACATGGGAGTAAATCATGTACCTATATAGCTGTGTATTCATTTATTCACTGGATATGATTTTTTCCCAAATTTGTGTTTTCACGCGTAAATTTTCCCAATGCTAAGGGCCCCGCCACCATTCCCAAAAAGGTGAAAAGGAACACTGGCTTGCATAAATGCATCATTTCGGCATTTTAAAGGTTTCTTTTGACCTTCGGAAGAAGCCAACGCCATCACTTCGTTTCTTTACTATCTACAGTTACAGCTCTGTAAACAAACTGTTTTGACAGACAATTTTAGTTGACTTAATCAATAGGTTGGTGCCACAGAGATCTGGAGATTGAAAATATGATTGTTACAGATATTTTTATGTCAGATTTAGTCTGAACATTGACCCTTTCAATTATCTTTTTAGTGCTGTTTTTCAGTTTCATAAGGCATCACATGAATAAGGTACCTTATGGCAACTTTGAATCTGAAAGACTCGGACCAGCCTGCCCACCCATCTATGAATCCTTGCAAATGTAAAAAGAGCACTGCTAATTAAGTGTGAGGTACATGTAATATTCCTGTGAGGGGGGTGTCAGAGAGGGTGGGATGGGTGGGGGCGGGGGTGGGATGGGGTGGGTAAGAAGGATGTTTATATTTGGAAAGGGAGCTATGAATTATTAGAATTTTGTCCATAACTGAAATCTAAAGAAACAAGGCAGATATATAAAATCTCTATAAGGATCCTGTCAAAACTGGTAGTAGGAGGTAACATAGTACTTGATTTTTCTGTGCACATCACCTATTATAAATTAAAGGTTCTAGCTTCAAATCTCCCTTGGTGACACAGTTCTAATGAGGGGTCATAACGTATGTTTTGATGGAGCTTTAAAGCATATCCCACAACTATCAACAATAATAATTATCAATCGCAACAAAAAGAAGACTGACACAATTTACGTCTGCAAAATTCCAAGAAATGTTTCATTCAAGTAATATCATAGAGAGAATTCATTGACTAGAGGGAAAACAGTGTAGATCCAGATGAGGCTGTTTTCAAATTCAACTATTTTTATTTTTGGCAAGAGTTAACCCCCTTTTCTTTAGCCCTGCCTCAAATCAGGAAGTCGCCACAAGGTCTAGCTGTCTGTCTCGAGGGGTTTGCTAGATTTAACAAATCAATTCCCATCATGCAACTTCATTAGCAGATGGTCAACTATTGATCATAAAGAATGCGATTTCTAATGACCACAGCATGGAAACATCAATCGTGGTCGGCTCACTAATGCACACTTTCATTTCCGATGCAAAAACCTTCAATTCATAAAGGACACATGGTGAACACGCAATATCCATATTCAGAACCTCATTTCAGATGGTAAGACGGTGAAAAGGGCTAGCCTCTATTTTAAGCGCTAAAAACAAAAATAGTTCCAAGTTGCAGTGTAGTTCCAGATGAGGCAGCTCGTTTTAAATTTCGCAGACGTAAATTTTGTCCTCTCCTTTATTGGCACGTCAAAGCATAGGGTACGCTGATTCACCTCACCATCAGTCCATAGACATTGGAAACTAATTAAAGACAGGACTTCTCTGCCGGGGGGGGTCTGGTTCCCAACATATAACAATGTTACCTGTATAGGTAAAGGTGTATAAATTCAGTCAACCAATCAGTGGATCAGGATTAACAGTTCTGATGATTTTATTGGATGACTGGAGGTGTTGACACTATGAGATCAAGAGACAGAATGACACTGTTCTGTTCTGTTCAGTTCTGTTCAATTCTCGTATCGACGTTACCCAAGTGGCTCAACGGTACGTAACCATAGTTGCACACACCTGGCGCCGGGTGTCCGTCCAAAATGACACTGTGGAAGTTAATTCTCCTTATATAGTCCCAGTCCTGTCTTTAAACTGCCAAGCTTTTTTCCATAGTCCAGGGTGGGGTGGGGTGGGGTTGGGTGTTGGGGAGAAACATGGTTGCCACAGAAGGCATTAATAATTGCTGACTGGCACAAGTAAATGCTGCAGAAGTCATCCATCCATCCACATTTTACACACCATTACTCAGCAGAAAATGGCAGTTACACACACATGACATACCATGTGACCCTACTGTCTGTGTCTATATCAGTACACATGTCTCGTGAACACGGACCCTCTACAGATGTGTGGGAATAGTAAATCCATGCAAACTGAAGAGTCTTTCCTTTTCACTTAACAGGTTATTTAGGCAAAGAGGGAAGATTTTGATCAGACTGCACGGACGTGCAGGCTGACCAAAGTGTTCCCTGTTTGCACATGAATGCATGGTAACTTTAAATATGTCACCACAAAGTTATTAATATTTTGACAAGTAGAACAGTAAAAATATAAACTGCCTGCAGGCTACCGTAAAAATTCTAAATATTGGGACACCAAAAATAATTACCATAATTGTCCTAAAATTGGAACAGTTTGGTTTTACAGTGCAGTAGTGTGTACAAAAATTCAAATGGGATGGCAAATAGTGTAAACCCTGATCAGACTGCTCCTTGAGGAGCAGTCTGATCTGGGTTTGCACTATTTGCTCTGACCTAACTGTCCCAATATATAGAGTTTTTACAGTAATGTAATTTATCATATTGGATCTATTAGCTTGCATAACATCCCTATTTTACTTAATTACAGGTGAATTTAATTATTGAAGGTCACCTCGGAACTCTGAAAACCAACATACTGGGTGGGGGGTTTACATAGGATGCGAGGGAAAATGGTGATGCTGCAAGAGAATCTTGGTTTTATGTCAGCTATGGAGCACTTACCCAGAAAACTTGATGCAAATTTGTAAAGCCAGTGAAATGTAAAATATATGTCATGATCTTATTTTGATGTGGGCAATTAATTTCAGCTTCCCTCTAGCAGACCAAGTTTTATGACTCTAGCCCTTATAGTTCTGGAGAGACAGAGCTTAACCAGGAAACTTGACATAAATTTGTAAAGTCAGTGAAGCGTAAAATATATGCCTTCACCTAATTTTGAAGGACGCATTCAGCTTCCTTCTACTAGATGTAAACATGGACCAAGTTTTATGACTCTGGCCCATAAAGTTCCTGAGAAATGGGACTTAACCACAAAATCTGATGCAAATCTGTATAGTCAGTGAAGTTTCAAATACAGGTCATGACCTAAATTCTGATGGATACACCTAAGCTTCCCTTTACTAGATGTAAACATGGACCTAGCCTTTTTAGTTCCTGAGAAACAAAGCTTAAACCAGAAAACTTGATGTAAATTTGTAAAGTCAGTGAAGTGTAAAATATAGGTCAAGCCCTATAATTTTGATGGATGCATTCAGCTTCCCTGTACTAGATATTAATATGGACCAAGTTTCATGACTCCAGCCCTTATAGTTCCTAAGACAGAGCTCTAGATAAGAGGGAGTATTCGGTGATAATTAAGGATAATTTTCATTAATTCTGCATAAAAACATATGTTGTGACCCCTCATCTGAACCGTTGAGACGGTTCAGATGAGTGGTCACAACATATGGTTTTGATGAGAAATAAGAAAAATTATCCTTAATTATCATCAAATACTCCCTCTTATCTAGAGCTCTGCCTAAGAAGTGGTGCTTAACCAGAAAATTTGACAAAAGCAGTGCTCCAGATAAGCAGCGTATTTGCGTAAATACCCAATAAAATAATTGAAAAACACAATTGACCTTTTCCTGTTAGCGTACCAATACGCAGACAAAATTCCCGGTACGCAAAGACCCAAAAGACAGAAGCGTAACGACGGTGTTATCCAAGGCTGTCATGTGTAAACAAAAGCGCCAGGTGTAACTCCTATGCCGCGTGTTCAATTATCTGTGTTGACCTCACAGATTTACCGCAGCGTTATTTATAGATATACTGGTACTCGTTCTGTACATGGTGCGCGAGAAATGGCGGGAAACAGACTAAACACAGCGGGAAAGAATTTTAAAGTGCACGAACTGAAGAAATCAAGTCACCGGTTTCCGGGAATTGCAACGACTCGGTCTTGCTCGAAATACAGTATAATTATCTTTGACGACCGCTTCTAGCAACTTGAAGCTACCGGTTGCATTTTCCAAGTTGAAAACTGATTTAACACACGTGTTATGCCCATCGAGCACAGCGCACGTGCGTAATACAAACAGTCAGGAAATGAAAAACGTGCCTCGGAAAAGGCTCATAACTTCGGCAGGCAACCTAAAAATCTTTTTTTTTTCCTCGTGAAAGATTCTGCAAACTCTTTAATGAGACCGGAGTTGGCCGAGTTGCCCCTCTCGGGTTTATCCCTTTGGCCATGATATACTACCGGTAACATAATTTTAATTTGCTGGCAAAGCCACTGTAAAAGTCTCGCCTTCTGACAAGCTGTCAATTATTGCGATGCGATACTTCTAAAGACGTAAACTGACCAATCACGTGAGGCGGTAGATCTAAGACAAAGATACCGTGTTGACCCAATTCGTTTATTGATCAAACAGTGATCAAGAAAGTGTGAAATACTGACAAGTGCCGTATGCTACTGCTGATTAACGACATACGGTAGTGGGGATTAAGAAGGTGTGAAATTCCAGGTAAATGTGAGGTGGCATTTACGATGATTTTATTGATTTCTGGTTCAAATAAACAGTCCCTCTGTAGCTCTGTCAAAGGTGGGAGCAGTGCGTGGCTTCTTCAAAACTTGCAACAATTGACATTTGAGGAGATTTTAAAGAAGTACAGCCGGCAAAAATAACGCGTCCGCGGGAATCCTCGGAAAGCAAATATTGGCGTCCGGGCCGAAATTTTCGCGTCATGGGACGCTGAATTCGGCGTCCCCGAGATCCCTGGACTATATATATAAATAGATACCGATGCAAAATCATGGTGATGCAAAATGTTAAGATTGCAGCACTATTGCTAACTCCAGTTTTACCAAATTGCACAAATAAAAATCAGAATACCCAATTAAAAGCAAAATCAGTGGGTAATGCAAGTTGCATAACCCAATTAAAATTCAGAATACCCAATTAACAAAAAAATTCAGTGGGTAATACCCAATTAACAATAAATTCTTATCTGGAGCCCTGCAAAAGTGTATGCCCTCGATGCCAATGCCACCGCCACTGTCAACGCTCGAAAAGCAATACCTATACAGAGCTCTAGATAAGAGGGAGTATTTGGTGATAATTAGGGATAATTTTTGTTAATTCTCCATAAAAACATATGTTGTGACCCCTCATCTGAACTGTCTCAATGAGACCGTTCAGATGAGGGGTCACAACATATGGTTTCGATGAGAAATAAGAAAAATTATCCTTAATTATCACCAAATACTCCCTCTTATCTAGAGCTCTGACCTTTATCTCTCTTCTGCTATCGCAGGTGAGACAAAAACTCTGTGCATGCTTCATTTGGCGAGAAACTTTGGTCTTGAAGGAAAAACTTTAATATTTGAGGCTTTGCAGTTCCCCAATTCGACTAATCTGACTACTGTATTTCATTAAAGTACAGATTAACTCATCAACCAGAGGGCCAATGGCCCTATATCGCTCACCTGAGCACTGAGGTTATGTTGGAAAAACTAAGTTGCCACAGCAACAAAACAACATGCACAACAGCAATAAAACACACCATTTATGTAGTGGATAATATCACAAACATTTATGCAAAAAATAAGCTTTATCCCCCCTTAATGGCTTCTGAGAAGAAGATCTTTGGCAAAAAAAAAAAAAAAAAAAAAAAAAATGAAAAAATTGAAAATTTGGCCCTTCAATTGCAACGGCAACCAATCAAAATCAGGTCTTTGGGCAAAATTCTTATAGCTGATAGAGGACTACTCTGGGAACATTTCTGTAAAGCATTTGTCAAAATATCTGCCGTAACACAGAAATAAATACCAAATGTCCACTTTCCCCATTGTAAGTCTATGGAAACTTTAAGTTGCCATAGCAACCTGGTCACATGGGCAATGATAATATGAAATATACTTTAGGTAGAGGCTAATGTTATTAATATGTATGCAAAGTATCAGCTTCATCCTCCTCATGGCTTCACTTTCCCCATTATAAGTCAATGGAAACTATAAGTTGATATAGCAACCAAAGTTCTTATTGGGTTGGCAGAAAAAACAAAATTCATGTAGAGGCTTCTGTCATCAACATGTTTGCACAATATCAGCTTCATCCCCCATATGGCTTCTGAGCAGAAGATTTTTTCATTTTTTCTCTTTTTTTTTCGAAAATTTACCCTATATTTTGCCATGGCAACCAATCAAATTCAGCGATTTGGAGAAAATTCATATGAAATATAGTGGACTATTCAAGAAACATTTCTGTAGAAAGAAAATCTAAATAAAAGCTGTGAGACAGCAAAAATTGCCAATTTCCATTTTCCCCATTATAAGTCAATGGAAACTCTTAGTTGCCATAGCAACCAAACTGCTGGAGAAATTGCCATGAAAAATAGTAATTCTATAGAGGCTAGTACTAAGATTCTTTCTGTAAAGTTTGAGCTTTATTGGCCACACAGTTTATGCAGAGATGATTTTTTAATATTTTTCCATTTTTAACTATTCGGTTGCAATGGCAACCAAAACAATTGCCCAATTTGTATAAATTTAACAAGGCTGGTTAAAGACTACTCCAGGTACATTTCTATAAAAGTTTTGTCAAAATATCTGCAGTGGCATAGCAATAAATGCAAATTTTCTATTTTGCCATTTTAAGTCAATGGCAACTTTAAGTTCCCATAGCAACCAAACTGCTAGAGCAATTGCCAAGAAAAACAGTACTTTTATAGAGGGCAGTGCCAAGATCCTTTCTGTGAAGTTTGAGCTTTATTGGTTGCATAGTTTCTGAGGAGATGATTTTTGAATATTTTTTCTATTTTTAACCATTCGGTTGCCATGGCAACCAGCCAAATTGTGCAATTTATATAAAGTTCATGTGGTTGATAGAGGAATACTCAAGGAACACTTCTGTAAAAGTTTTGTCAAAATATCTGCAGTGACATAGCAATAAATGCAAATTTTCAATTTTTCCCATACAAGTCAATGGAAACTTTAAGTTGCCATAGCAACCAAAGTTCCGGAGCAATTTGGATAAAAAACAGTTTTATTGGTTCCCCCTGCCTATAGATGCTATATATGAAATTTAGTTACAATGGGCCTTGTAGTTTCAGAGGAGATGTCGTTTGAAAATGTTGACGGACGACGGACGACGTACGACGGACGACGGATGCCTGCCTATACTATAAGCTCACCTGTGAGCCTTCGGCTCAGGTGAGCTAAAAACTTATGGGTGCACTCTAGCTGTGCAGACAGCTTTGCGTAAATTCTTTTCCTTTTTCTAATTAATTAGGTATAAAATTATTAATTCTCAGGCATAATTCTTCTATGTGCCATAAAATCAGAGCTCTAGATAACGGAAGAGGGAGTATTTAGTGACAATAAGGGATAATTCTTGCTAATTCTGCATAAAAACATATGTTGTCACCCCTCATCTGAACAGTCTCAACAAGACTGTTCAGATGAGGGGTCACAACATATGGTTTCATTGAGAAATGAAAAAAATTATGTCCCTCAATTATCATCAAATACCCCTCTTTCTAGAGCTCTGTTTTATTTTGCAGCTGAGTCAGCATAAAAACTTTTGCAATCTTCAGAAACAAACTAGATAAGAGAATCATTAATTCCAATATCTGCAGGCCGTAAAGCTTCCTAATTGTATACTCCTTTGATATGATTTCTTTTCTTTTTATTTCCTTCACTCTAGATTTCATTTTTTATTTCTTACTTTTTGGCTTCGGCTTTGCTTTTTTCTATACATAGTGTGACTGTAAGCCTGTTTTCAAGATCAAAGTGGTTCATATGATATAGTGATTTGGATAAGAGACTGGTTAAGCTGATACAATATTTATTCAGTATAAGACTGGGTTTCCCCGCTCCAAAATAACCTCAAAGATCTGTGCATACGATGGATCCAGATTTTTTAGATTGTAAACATCATAAAGCCCCTATTAATATACCTGATCAATGAATTGGGGTTTATTTTGGAGGAGAAAAAGCCCCATCTTATCAGTGATAAAATATGGTAACAAATTTCTTCTTTTTCCAGCAAAAATACACATTTCACCAGGCACCTGGTCAGATCCATCTAATTCAAGGACTTTCCATGTTTGTGTTGCATTAATTGCCCTAATTATGTTTGTTTTGCTAATATGATTGTTCCATTTCCCATAACATTGCCACATTTTCTACCTGTGGTTGATAAAACCTTGGACCTTACTCAAGCTCTCATTAATTCCAGGTTACAGTAATTACCCTACATAATTCAGACATCTTAACCAATCAATAATTGCATATTATCAGGTTGTTTTTATCGTCCAGGGATGTGCAAAAACACTATAAGCTGGCAGAATGGCAAACCGCACAGACCCTGATCAGACTGCTCCTTCGCAGTCTGATCTGGGTCTGATCTGTTTGCTCAAGCATTTCGTCCCAATATCGGGGATAATTATCAGTTGGTAATTATGTATAAGCCAATTATTCATCAGCAAGAGAATTAATGATATAATTTATAGATATGCTGTTCTGATAGACTGTGGTTCATACAAACACCGCAATGACCCAGAAAAACCTGTGCAGACCTACATGCACAAACAGGGGATGGATGGACTTTTTACTTTATGTTTGGGTGCGATGGGACAGGACGGGTCTCACCTGACCCACGGATGGGTCAGAACGGGACACTGTAGGGCAGGGACGGGTGGGCGGGACGTGTGGGGTGGAAGTGAGTTTTTGCATCCCTTTGAACAGTAATTCAAGGGCAATGAACTTGCCTAGGTAATTCCCCATTTCAAGGTTTATTACAGGTAGAACAGGCCATAGAGATGACACAATTAAGTTAATGAAAGGCTGTGTGTAATGGAACCCCTAAATTCTGCTGCCAGCCGGATTCAAACCCAGTACTCTTAGCCCAGTGAGCCAGTGCTTAAGCCTTAACCAGCAGCGCTACCGAGGCTCCAGATTTATTGGAGGTGGCCATTAGTTTCACCCAAAATTATCTGGCAAATCGGGAGCTGTGTCAGTCCATTTCCTGGCAAATGACAGCTTAATCTCTAATCAGCAATCTCTAATCCTAATAGAGATATTTAGAGGTTTCTAGATAATCCAGGCATTATTTTCTCTTTTGCCGTAAAAATTCTTAATATTAGAAGACTTACATGGACACTAAGCAAACAATGCATGCCCAGATCAGACTGCTCCAAAAGGAACAGTCTGATCAGGGCCTACATTGTTTGCCATTCCATCTGCATCTTTTAGCCACATCACTGTATTGTAAAACCAAACTGTTCCATTTTTAGGAACATTACAGTAATTATTTCAGGTGTTCCGATTTTTGGAATTTTTATGGCAAACATCTGTTTACCATGGCAGTTAGCTTCTTGATCAAGATCAGCTATTACCTAATGATTCAGGACTGGAATTTATCAGATGTTGAACAAGCTCCAAGAGAAATTATTCTTCAGAATGTAGCAGAACCTCACTTTTGTTTCTTCCATGAAATAAACATCATACGAACTTGACAAAATTTTAGGCTGGCCCAGATTATTTTTGTTGCATGAATCAAAATGGTTACTTTTCCAGCTCCCTGGCCACTATTATTTCTTTCCAGAACCCTGCTTCATTATTGTGTGTGTGTGAGTGCATGTGAGTGCAGGTGGGTGCGTGTGTGGGTTGGGGGGTCAGCAGTATTGACAACCGGTTGTCAATAGCCACTTCCTAAGATTTATCATGCACTTGCTGCAAAACTCACCTGGTAACAGGGCTATGATAACACGATGTGATATCATGTCAATGTAGATCTGCGTATGCCCGAATGTTATCAGGCGATGCCTTTAGAAGCTATCTCTGAAGACGACTGGCTATATATCGACGTTTGCCTCTATAACAATGTTCGATTGGTTAAATGACGTCACCGACTAACGTCATAAGGCATACGCGACGCCAGCAAGTTCAAACAAAAGCTTTTCATTTGTTTGCGTCTCTTTTAACCTTAAAACCTTCTAATTGTGCATGATAAATAGAAAACCATGTAAGTGTCTTTTGATATCAAGTTTATCAGGCTCGACCAGAAACACGTCGGATTGGCTCGGTTAACCTCGCCATTCCTATGCTGTTTCTGGTCTCGCCTGATACACTTGATATCAAAAGACACTAACATGGTATTCTCTATATATTGCCAAGGGAGGTAATGAAATGAATATGAGGAATATGACTATCCAAAGTCATCATTATTATTACTATTATTATTCCTTTATTTAGCTACCTAAAGGCAAGCTACAGAACATGGATGGAAAGTTTAAATCCTATTAATAGTCGACAATATCTTAACCTTCTTTTGTAACTTTATTTTGGACAGGTTACCCATGCATTTTTTATCAAGTTTATACAACTTGCACAAGAATGTTAGAAGATAAGACAGAGCTCAGATAAAACAGACTTTTTGGCAATACAATGTACACGTATATCGTATATCGGCCAGACGTTCTAATGAAGGGTCAAAACATATGTTTTGATAGATAAATAAGAAAACAATCTCAAATTATCATCAAATACTGCATCTCTGGTGCTCTAAATGAAGATAAACATTCACATCAAAAGGTATAAATAAATCTTCCCCAGATGTTGCTTTGACCTTCCTACAGTTCAAAATACTTGTCAAAATGATTAACAGACATCTACATCTATTAGATTTGTCTTATTTAGAGAGCTAGCTATTCCTGGATTCTGTTCCAAGATACTTGTAAAATATTTATTGTTTCTAACCCATGTGGTAGTGTAAGTACCCACAACAATGATTTTTCTGAAGCAGGGTCCCCCCCACCCCCCCACCCCCCACAACTCCCAATGCTGCATTTTGCAACTGGGTGTACATTTGCAGTATTTCTTTATATTTGTACTGCATCATGAGTGTCTTCGTTTATATAGGTTCATGGCAAATTTTGGGGATAAAAAAACACTCCGCAGAGGGTAAATGGGATTGCTGTGAAGAATGAAAAATTAAAAAAAAAAAAAAACAGTTTTGTTCAAGCAATATCATACTGAGAAGTCAAAGACTTAGACAGTAAACAGTGTAGATCCAGATGAGGTGGCTCATTTGGAGCTAATCCCTATTAAGTTTATGCAAATTCAACTGTTCTCATTTTGGCTGCTTAAGTGTTAAACAATGCATTTTCGCAGCTCAGCAGAACCAATTTGGCTAGTCTTTCCAAAGAAATGCCATGTGTGTGTTTTCATGGAAAAATTTGAAAAGTTATCCCCAGAAATTCAGTGTACCAGGAGCTTGGTACAAGACATGCATGTGACAAACCGCTCATTCAATCTGTATGCAAATGTCTTAATGTTTTGTCCATTTGCAGCGAAAGCTTTCTGACAGCACATTTCATTATCACTGCCAACATCAATACTGTCGACACCAGCTGACAAGGTCCTGTCATTTCCGATCCATTTTCCACTTATGGTAAAACATCTATATTTGATTAATGTATGGAAAGCTGGACATAGACCCATTCAGCCATTATCTGGACAAGCATGGGTCATTAAAACTCTTCTGACCAATTTATGACTATCACTCAATTTGTTCCCTGTATTACTTTAGGAGTGATAGAAAAGACAATACAATGAAATCTGTCTTTATCAATGGGAGAAACTGGTGAATTGCCTCCCTTTACCAAATCCCAAAGAACGCCATGTCTAACCTTTCATTGCACTGGCCCTTTACCACTGCATTTTTTTTTCTGATAAATTTGCCCCCTTTCTGCCCTCTCATTTTTTCTGTGAAAAAAAATGACTGAAATAGACCAAAACTGGCTTAAAATTTGTTAGTTCTCCCTCGAGTGCCATTTAAAGCAATTGTGTGAATTGCAGGGAAACAACTCCTGTGACATTTGCTTCCCCTTATGCTGAAAATATTGCCAACTTTTGAAGGAAAGAATTTGCTCCTAGGGGAGCAAATTCTTTCCTTTAAGAGTTGACCTGTTGAGTCAGGTAGCAAGAATGAAAATGGTAGAGTTGCTGTCCCTGAAATCGAACCTATTCCCCTACACCCTTTCTTTACTAGTGGACTTGTCTGTCCTTATCATTTGGACAAGTCCATTTCTAGTTTTTGGAGTTTCTGGTGAAAGTTTTCATTTTTGTTGTATTATACAGTCAAACCTGTCTTAAGGGGTCACCACAGGGGACCCTCAAAAACTGGCTGCTTAAGACAGGTGACCTTTAAATACAGGTTCATTTGCACTGTATTTCTGTTCTAGGGACCCAAAGTAAGTGGCTACTAAAGACAGGTGACCCCTTAGTACAGTGACCCCTTAAGACAGGTTCGACTGTACATAGAAATTCCTCTAAACAAACAGTGTAGACCCTGGTAATGCACCAGTCATTTGCAACCACAGCCCCCATGGGGCCGGGGATAGCAGGACTTAAGTACCTATTTTTACCCGGAGGTGTCGCGGCAGTGCAGTGGATACACCGGGCTTTTGATTCCTGCCAAAACAGTGGGGAAAATAGTGGAGTGTTTTTAACGAAATTTACCGCAACACATTGTCATAATATGGATTTTTATATTTATATTTATATGGGGGGGGGGGGGGGGGGGGGTTGGAGACCTTTACCAGGGATTTGACATAAAAAATGTCCCCACAGTGCAGGGCATATACCAGGGCTTTGCAGAGTGAAAAGTCAATATCCCCGCTATTCCCCTGCCCCAGGGGGTCTGTGGTTGCAAATGACTGATGCATAACACATTCTTTGTCGTCTGAACTGGGTCTACACTTTGTCTCTAATGAACAGTATAACAGCAATATGCTTACCTTGAATTGTTGTTAAAATCCAAAGAATCACAAAAGGATTATACGTCTTATATTTAATGCGTGTAAAAATCCGTGAAATTCCCATGCTGCAGAACCAGTCCAATTTTTATTTTGTTTCCTTGCAGACACAAATCTCTTATTCATTAATCCAAGCACAAAACGTATTTCTGTATTTATCCTTTTTGCTGTATAACAGAAATTCCAATATTTATATAGCGAAACCAAAATTCCTAATTTTAGCTACATGATTTCCTTTATTCTCCACTTATTTCGTACTTCCTCCAACTCTGCCCTCCTGTTTGGAGTGCCTCTGGCATTTAGGTCACCATGAATAATTTCTGGCTTTAATTATTTCCCCAGTGAAATATATATATTATTCTAGTGTAAGATATATATCCCCAGTGATATATTTCTTGTATTTTCTGCTCTAAATTAATCCGTTCTGTCACTGTGGCTGCAGTTTCAGCTTCTTTTCATCTGAAAGAAAAATAGAACACTTTGAAGCACATATACTACTCTGGAATGTTCAGTATTTATCAGACACATCTGAACGAACTTTGATCTGGATCTGCACTGTTTGTAACATTTTTTATAAAACACACACTGATAGCACAGATTCAAAGACAGAAATAATCATTTTGTTGTCTGACGTTTAATCTAGTATGGCATCGTTTATAAAACATGGAAAGGAATGGACTAGATTGGTAGAGACAGTAACTTCCACTGATTTCGGATGGTGCTCTTACAGGAAAGAATTTGCTCCCCTTGAGGGAGCAAATTCTTTCCTGTAAGAGAACCATTCCCAGGTTCTGGGAGCAAAATGGTAGAGAATGGAATAGAGATTATCTCGTTTCAATTTCCAACCCATTTTAAACTATGCCATCCAGCATACAGTCTTCTGTAATTTAATTTTGATTACCTTTCTCTAAAACATATCTCGTTTCAATTTCCAACCCATTTTAAACTATGCCATCCAGCATACAGTCTTCTGTAATTTAATTTTGATTACCTTTCTCTAAAACATACATGGTGCCCCTCATCTGAGCTGCCTCAATGAGAAAGCTTCTCCTGAGGGACCACACACCTTGTCTTAAACTACCATCTCTCTCACCCAACCCCATCTCCCCACCCTCTACCCCTTAAGAATCAACAAACATATCTCTGAGTTTACCTGTTTCAGCAAAATATCCTCAAAATCATGTCCAAAACCAACATAACCAGGTAAACAACTGCATATTAACCTGACCACACTGCATAACTAAAAGCCCTAACTAAATCCTCTAATCTTTTAGATATACAAAGACGCTCTAGATATCCGAAAATTTGTGGCCTGAAAATTGGTCTGAAAATTTACATTTTTTATGTTCATCTCTTCATATACAACATTGTGGAATTTCAATAGGAAACCTAGGGATATCCTACAACGTGTGTTTTGTCTGAAAGTATGAAATAGAAATCATTAATTTTCTGAAATTTTCTCTCCAAAATTTGGTATTATCTGGGGCGCGGTGCAAGAGTTACCTGGTCTTATAATCTGGCAAGGTGATTTTATCAGTCAAGTATCATCCAAGTAAGATTAGAGCATAAAATCAACATGGAGTACTGCTTCAAGATTATAATGAGTATGTACAACAACATGTACTACAGCAGAAAAACATGAGATGTACAATGCAAATATACACAAGGTTTGCAAATAATACTTTAAGTGCCAAAAAAGCAAACAAAATCACAAGTCATCCATCATCCACCATCGATTATACTACATACAGTGAAAACACAGATCAAGCACTCCAGATTTCAAACACATTAAAAAAATAAATGGTTCTATCCAAGTACAAATATACAAAAATATAGAAACAAAATTTCCAAAGTTTTCACTTCGGTTCAACAGTCCATCAGTCCAAACCTAATTCATTTATCAACTATCTGTTCAAACATAATGCCTGGAAGGCTGTCTATCACATGACCATCACATGACTAATGAGCTGTGTCAATCCACAGACCATAACATAGCCTGTAAATATCGGGTCAAAACAGGACAGGCCAAATCGATGATTTCTGAAACAGTATATATATATAGCAGTGTCCAAATACAATGTACTTACAACAAATACGGTACAAACATTATTCTACTTTGCTTTCTTCAGCTCGCTGTCACTCACAACATAACACAAAACAACTTCAACAGATTCTACGAGTGGTGGTGGTCTAGTGGTTATACTCTAGATTCAACGGGTCGCAGGTTCAATCCTTGCTCCTCCAGTCTTTCAGATGAAACTCTAAACAGAGGTCCCCATCTAACTGTGTTGGTGGGATGTTAAACACAAGTCCACTAACTTAATCACACAAAACCTTTTCCATATTGAACGACCCTCAGGCACCTTTTCCACACTGAATGCCCCTCTTAATGATGTACCTCCAATGATGTACCTCCAGGATAGCCAATCATTAGCCTGTCATAACTCTGCATAATTAAAGTCAATCAACCTGCACAATCTCCAATACCAACTACAGTAATTACCCCAAAATATCGGAACACTTTGACTTCTATATCATCTGTCGTATTTAGAAAGGGAGACAATTTTTTAGACTTCCTGTTGGCTTTCCTGGACAACCGAGCTGGTCTACTCTTCAAGGGAAGAATTTGCTCCTAGAGGAGCAAATTCTTTCCTTTAAGAGTTGACCTCCATTGAGAAGAGATGCAAAAATTAAAATGGCAGAGCTGTTTCCCCTGAATGTGTGTCCATATCCTTAATAAAGTGTTTACTGTAATTATCCTAAATGCTTACCAAGTTAGTATATTATCTGGCCTTGTGTCAAGAAAGGCTAGAAGAATGGCAAGCCAAATAGTGCAGACCCAGACCAGACTGCTCCTTAAAGAAGCAGTCTGGTCTCAGTTGTTCAAAGCGTTGTTAGCTTAACAAAGTCCTTTATGTCTTTAAGTACTCATAAAATCAATTGCAGTAATTTTTTGGCTGAAAAATTGTGAGAAACTTTTGCAACTGCAAAAGCTCCTCACATCTTTTCAGCAAAAATAGTTGTTAGTTTCGAACAACTGGGCCCTGACCTAGGTCTGCAGTGCTTGCTACCGTATGTCTTCAGTTATAAATTCAGCATTTTTCCCTTAAAAAAAAACAATCCAAAAATCTAGATCCATCTTATAAGATGGATCTAGTTTTTTGGGATTGTTTTAGCAGTGAAGAACGCATCTCAGGGCAGAAAAATATCGTAAGACTGATTTAGATATTATAAGTTATTCTAGAGATGGATAAACACTGTTTTATGCACATGGTTTTATGGCCAAATAAATACGGTAAGACACTTAATTCTGCCCAAATACTTGAGGGTCATTACAGAACTTATCAGACCGGCCCATCAGTAACTCTTGATTGGATCATAAAATGGACTGCTTCATTTCACAGCAGTACATTGTAATCATTTTCTCATTTAGAACAATGATTTCTATAGTTTCTGATAAGAAATTATCTGATGCTAATTCAGAGCCATATTCACAGGGTATGAAACCAGTCCCCCAATTTTCCCTTTCTGCAGAGACAGTCTGTCATATTTGGCTTCCACCAAGACTGTCCGCAGACTCTTGCTTCCTGCCAAGACTTCTGTACATGATAAATAACTTCCTGCAGGGACTGTCTTCGTGATTCTGCTTCCTGCCGAGGCTCTCGGCAGGAAGCAGAGTCACGCGGACAGTCTCGACAGGAAGCCATTTTTCGAGGACAGTAGTCGTTGCAGGAAGCAAGAGTTCGCAGACAGTCCAAAGTCTCGGCAGAAGCCAAAAATGACAGACAGTCTCTGCAGGAAGCGAAAATTGGGGACTGGTTTATACCCTGTGATATTGGAATACCTCTATCTGAATATACTTGGTGGCCCCTCATTTTTTACTCCATATATGAGCTGTGACACAAGAAAAACAACAAAGTGGTTGTGCGCCCAGTGCAGACTCAGATAAGCCTGACCATCTGTCCAGTCTGATCAGACATTGCTAAGCAAACTTTTTGGATATGTATATAGCCATGGGGCAGGGCAGGGGCAGATAACCCCTCTGAACAAAATTCTGATTGTAACAGAATGAAGATTCATGGTGGTGTACCCATACACCTCAGATAATGCTCTTTAATACACCCTGTGAAACAAGACCTGTCAGCGGGACAGGATAGCCTGACAAGGCCTGACAGTGCCTTGCCCATCACCTAAAAACTTTAACGTAAAACTTTAACATTTTGCTCACGCCGCCGCTAACGCCAACGCCAATGCCGGGGGTAGTATCATAGCTACAAGCTAAAAAGTCTTTCATTATAAAGTTTTTCAACAAATTTTGAAAATACTCACAGCACTGTGTGTCAACTATATTGAATCTATTTCCATCATTTTTTGGCTAAAAATTAAAAATCAACAACAACTTAAAAACAACACAGTAACACACCTGCACACATTAGCTATCGTTTTCACTTATCCCACTGATTTTTAGGTTCATTTAACACAGGGTATAATCGATTCCGCCAATTTTTGCTTCCTGCAGAGACTGTCCGTCATATTTGGCTTCCACCGAGACTGTCCGCGAACTCTTGCTTCCTGCAGAGACTACTGTCCTCGAAAAATGGTTTCCTGCCGAGACTGTACGCGTGACTCTGCTTCCTGCCGAGGGGCTCGGCAGGAAGCAGAATCACGCGGACAGTCTCTGCAGGAAGCCATTTATCATGTACAGAAGTCTCTGCAGGAAGCAACAGTTCGCGGACAGTCTCGGCGGAAGCCAAATATGATGTACAGTCTCTGCAGGAAGCGAAAATTAGCGGAATCGATTATACCCTGTGTTTAAGTAATCCTCAATATTCCTTTCACAAACATTAAATCTGCCATCTTTCTTTACCTTTATCTTTCCACAAATCTTCAAACTTTCACCCCAAAAACTGAGCTCCAGAGAAAAATGGGTACACTTTCAGGGGAGGCCACTCTGCCATTTTCAATTTTGCCTCTCTTCTCAATGGGGTCAACTCTTGAAGGAAAGAATTTGCTCCTCTAGGAGCAAATTCTTTCCTTCAAAAGCAGACCCCATTTTAAAAGGGCTGTGTTGCCCAGAGAAGAAAATGACAACTCACAAAAGTTGTTTCCCTCGTAAATATGGCAAATAAACATGGAAGTGTACACATACACCTTAAAAACTTAAACTTACCCAAAGCAACCTATAATTTCCCCTCTTATCTCAGGTAAAAATCTTAAACTTTGAACCAAACAATATTCTTAATCTTTTCAGAGCAGGAAAAAACACACCATGTCAAACAATTGTTAAAAACAAAATCAGAAGCACCACTGAAAAAGATTGCTTGACACGTATGCAAGAACGGAATCTGTGAACCCGAGAAGTCTTGTTGGAGCCATCACTACAGATTTCCTCAAGTTCAATACATGAGCATAAACTGAACAGGCTCAGACCCAACAGCACAGATACCCAGGCTGATCTGAGCCTTTGCTGTGCACTTATGTCTTAAGCACCCTTTTGGCATGATGCAACCTAAGTCGCCCTGCGGCAACAGATGACAGTTAAACAGATAATTACGCCATTACGTTATCCATCAATGGTCGCTGATATTTTGAGTGTTCCGGTAAAGAGTCAACGTATAATTAAATCAGGGCAGACTGTCTCCTGTTACTTTCCTAATGGTCTAACAAATGAGCCGTGTCAAGGAAAAACATGCCTCATGCCACTTGCAACAAGAAAGCACACAGTGACGACCATGCTCAAAATGTATGGATATTCACTCAGTATTGAAATCTTGCTAACCCTTTAAGCACCAAAGTGCAGACGACAAAATTTACGTCTGCAAAAATTTCAAAATGTTTTGTCCAAGTCCAAACTGTATCATATCAAGAAATCAAAGACTAGAGGGCAAACAATGTAGATCTAGATGAGGTGGCTCATTACGAGCCGCCTCATCAGGATCTACGCTGTTTGCAAATTATGCTATTTTCGTCACTGGTGCTTAAAGTGTTAATAGGCTTTTCCACCTTTTAAATTAAGGCGAATGGTTAAACTTTCATGGGAAGCAACTCTGCAAGCTTCATTTTTGTATCTCTTCTCAATGAGGGTCAACTCTTAAAGGGAAGAATTTGCTCCTCTATGAGCAAATTTTTTCCTTTATGAGTGCAAATTCTTTCTTTTAAGAGTAGACCCCAATACGAGAGTTTTGTTGCTCAGGAAAGCAAACAGGAAATCATAACAATTGTCTCACTTTGTAGTAATTGCGGACATGGAAATAAGTCCATTTGTCCTATCCAGGGGCCGAGTGCACAAAGCAAACGTAAGCCTACGCTCGACGTATGTCCGTCGTAAAAATGTCGCAGAATTTTAATCCGTGTGCACAACCAAGGCGTGTCGTTAACTAAGTCGTAAAATTGCTTCAAAACTCACAAATCACTTCTTGCGCTTGGATTAAAATACAGTCGTAGTACAGACTTAGTTGCGCCGACGTTCGTAAGCTACGCCGACGTAGATTAAGCCTCCTTTGTGCACTCGGCCCCAGGAAATGTTTAATACACTTTTACCTAGTTACATGACAGAAAACACAGACGCAAAAGCAGAAAGTACTTATTTCAAGTAAGTAATAACTGCCTCACCACACACGTGAGAATTTAATAACTGGACAAATTTATTCATTTATTATATAGCTTATTTTGCTTATAAATTATGATATCCTTTTCTGACAGTCCTAACAACCCAATGCACTTTAAAGCAGACCTACAAATTTAGTTACTCTGCTTTAGTCAAGAAAACATACTTACAATCAAAGAAACAATGGTACTCATCTCCAATATCACTTTATTCACACATTTTCTTTCACTTTCTACAACCAGTCTCAACAAGGAAGCTCATTACAGTTTGCTCATTTCAGCAAGCATTAACCCTTTAAGCCCCAGTGACAAAATTAGCAAAATTTGCCAACAGTGTAGATCCTGATGAGGCAGCTCATAATGAGCCACCTCATCTAGATCTACACTGTTTGCCCTCTATTCTTCTAATTCTCAATATGAAATGTCTTGGACAAGACATTTTTTTTAATTTTTGCAGACGAAAATTTTGTTGCCTGCTTTTTGGTGCTTAAAGAGTTAAAATTGTCTATATACAAGATTTTTACAGTGGCTGCTTTCCCACACTCAGCTCCCATAAAAACAAATTGTCAGAAGAAAGAGAATGATGTTAAAAGTAAAAGTTTATTACCTTATAATTTCCAAGCCATCTGCCTCTTTTGTTTACTTTGTTCCAGCAACAGAAGTGCATGATCAGAGAATCCACAATACTTCTAATAACAAACATGTATTCTTCAAAGATATAAAAAATGCCTGTTTCAAGATTTGGAGTAAACTGTTTGTATGTATGAGGCAAGTTTATTTGTCTATTTTTAATTCTTACTGATGAGGCCTGTCCTTGATCCTTCACATATAGCCCTAATGTGCTTAAGTATTGGGACACCTAAAATAATTAATTTTCCATTTGTTCCAAATGGAAAATTCATTATTTTTAGGTGTCCCAATATATACACACACTATGGTAATTCAGAAAACACAGGTTCATGAAAAAGACTGACCATTCATTTGAACAAACCTTAAGGAGCAGTCTGATCTGGGTCTTCATTGTTTGCTGAGACCTACCTGTCCCAATACTTAGAAAATTTGTGGTCTGCAGAAATTAAAGCCTTATTTGGGACAAATATTTCATGTCTTAAACAATTAACATGTCATCCATTATGTCATAAAATTTATGTACTATAAAGCCAGACAGACTAACTGTAATTATTTGACAATATCAGACAGTTTTTCTTACTCTACACTGACCCAGAATATCTATCCTATTAATTCTAATAAACACCCAGGCCCTGAGGTTATAAAACTTTTTTCATGCTCAACTCAGCTGAGCATGAAATTTTTTCTGCTCATAAATTTTAAAATGCCAACAATTTTTGGCATTTTAATATTTATGAGTAGAAAAAATAGGCTTCTTGGCTTATCTGAGCCTGAAAAATGCTGAATTTCTTGGTATTTTTATATTAATGGGCATTTTAAATTTCATGCTCAGCTGAGTTGAGCATGAAAAAAGTTTTATAACCTCGGGGCCTGGTTCTTTAGAATAACCCAAATTATCTTCCGTATAAATCCTAATATACACACTGGCTCTCATTAACTCTTTAAGCACCAAAAAGCAGACGACAAAATTTACGTCTGCAAAAATTCAAACAATGCCAATTGTTGGCATTTTAATATTTATGAGTAGAAAAAATAGGCTTCTTGGCTTATCTGAGCCTGAAAAATGCTGAATTTCTTGGTATTTTTATATTAATGGGCATTTTAAATTTCATGCTCAGCTGAGTTGAGCATGAAAAAAGTTTTATAACCTCGGGGCCTGGTTCTTTAGAATAACCCAAATTATCTTCCGTATAAATCCTAATATACACACTGGCTCTCATTAACTCTTTAAGCACCAAAAAGCAGACGACAAAATTTACGTCTGCAAAAATTCAAACAATGCCTTGTCCAAGATATTTCATATTGAGAATTCCAAGACTAGAGGGCAAACAGTGTAGATCCACATGATGCGGCTCATTATGAGCCGCCTCATCAGGATCTATGCTGTTTGCAAATTATGCTATTTTTGTCACTGGTGCTGAAAGGAGACACAACTTGAGATGAATTGACAGACAGGCTGGTAGACGGTGGGATTTCAAAATGCTCCCTTTGGGGGCACAACAAGAGTCATCTTTTACAATGTGATACTTTGTCATAACAAGTTCTACTTAAATGTGAAGTATCACAAAAATATCCCAAATGGCATTCACGTTATAAAGCGGACAAGAAAATGTTTAAGGAGGGAGTTGGACACTCATTTGTATAGTACCGTTCGGGGGGAGGGGGGTGGGGGGGAGGAAAGGCAGATAATTCAGGAATTTAGTAAGCAAGAGGTGTGGTTCTTGCTCCGAATACATTGTCACATTACCATTACTATACACATTCCTACACAGTTTCATCAAAATATTTCCAGTAACAGAAGGGGCGGGGGGGGGGGGGGGGGGGGGGGGGGGGGGGCAAGGGCAGATAATTCAGGAATTTAGTAAGTAAGAGGTGTGGTTCTTGCTCCGAATACATTGCCGCATTACTATACACATTCCTACACAGTTTCATCAAAATATTTCCAGTAACAGAAGTGGGGGGAAGCAAGGGCAGATAATTCAGGAATTTAGTAAGTAAGAGGTGTGGTTCTTGCTCCGAATACATTGCCCCATTACTATACACATTCCTACACAGTTTCATCCAAATATTTCAAAAGGTTAAGGAGTTTTGGAGTGAATGGGAATAGCCTAAAAACACTAATCAAAGGGAAGTTACTCCAAAATTAAGTATGGGGGAACAACAATTCTTGTATGCGCCACATCATCTTGAGCTATACAGTTTCATCAAGATATAAATAAATAGTCTGTTTCATAGCTTGACATTCCTCTCTGTGGGCACAAAGTTGTTGAGAAGAGCACTCATTTTTATATGCGGCATATCATTGGGACTTTATATACATTGCTATGAAGTTTCATCAAGATATCACAAAAGGGTTATCTAGTTATGGCACACACAAGACTAGTCCGGCAAAAATTAATCAAAGAGGCATAACTTGGAAACTAAGAAAGAGGGAGCAACCATTCTTGTACGCGAATGTCCGCCTGATCTTTTACATATTCCTATAAAATTTCATGAAGACATCCCAAACGGTTACTGAGTTATGGCATGCACAAGAATGTTTACGGATGGATGGACGGACGTACAGAGCCATGCCATAATACATCCGTTTTCTCAAAACAGGCGAATAAAAAAAGGGCTGTTGAAAGACTTACAAAGATCTGACATGGATTTACAATGCAAAAACCTCTTATCACCTAAGACTTTATCATTTGGCAGTTTGATTGCCTCAGTTTCTTGAATATTTAGGACTCAGTGAAGATAAAATACACACTTATGAGTATATAAAGTTAAAACTGACAAACGACCAAGAATTTATGATACATTTGACAGGTATACTATGAAAATATATCATTATTATGTTCTTGTTATCAGAACAACTCTTCAAACTTCATTTTCGCTTTTCAAAAAAGATTTAGCCATGACACGACAAAACCAACAAAGTGTCATGTGAATTACAAAAAGACTCAGATCAGCCTGCCGAGGCATCCGCTCAGAGTTTATGTTATGTGCTTAAAGGATAGCTAAGGGTCTAAGCTATCTCCATGCAGATAGCAAAGACTCTGAGCAGACTGGGTGGATGCCCAGGCTGATCTGAGTGCTCCCTAGGTGCACATGCCATTTTGTTGGCTTTGTCGTGTCGTGGCTCAAAATTTGATTCTAACACAGTGCCCCTATAGAAGCAATGGAAACTTACCGTGTTTTATTCTGCAACAATTCACTGTCTCGGAGCGTGTGAGTCTAATTGCTGACGTCACTGGCATTACTGACGTAATATTGTGACGTTTTGAGACGTTGAACGGTGTAACGTCTTTTTCTTTCTAAAATCGCCATAAAAACGTACATTTACCTCAGATACAGTTAAGAATATTGGCGGGTGCATGAACGTGCTGGCAGGAAGGTTGGGAGAGTTTGAATTAAGAGGATACTTTTTCAGCGTTTTTGAGCGTTAGAATCGAAATAGTTCAGCTCTAGCATTGAATTGTTGTGTAATAATTCACTGTTTGTTGGTCAGATCACTCGCGCTCCGCGCTCGTGATATGATCTACTTTACAACTGACCTCCAAACAGTGAATTATTACTCAACAATTCACTGCTAGAGCTGATCTATTTCTTAATTGAAATTATATTCCTTACGGTGCATGGATATAGTTACGTCCCTTTATATGAGAAATAAACTTTTGACATTTGAACAATGCTTATACCCTGTTCTGCTGTAGGGTAGAGTCAGGTAAATTCGGACAGCGGGTAAGTTCAGACAGTGACATTAGTTCCTTTTTTATGCCAGTTGTTTGGAATTAAAACAAAATTAATTGGGCAAACAGTGAAAATCTTGATGAGACGGCTCATTATGAGCCGTCTCATCTGGAATTTCACTGTTTGCAATGGTATGTCTGATTTTACCCCCTGTCCGGAATTACCAAACTCTACTCGTAATTTTCCCATACCTATTGATTCTGCCGGTTGTTAGAGTATCCAATCATGTCATCTCTTTATTTCAGTTCTTTGTGTCATTCAAGTTTTTCTGTTTCCTGAAAATAAAAAGACAGATTGATAAGCAAATTAAAAGCTAAACAGCCGCAACACATGAAACATGCATTTGGGTATAACTTGTTAATTTGGTTATCAGTCGGGGTTTTTTTTCACCATGTCACCTGAATATGCTCTGTTTGAAAAGGATGGATGGGTGACTTGCAATTTTACATTCTTTTCAACTGTTGTTCCGTCATATCAGGATTATGGGAGGGTGATCATGAAAAGCCCTGTGCAGTGAAGCACCTTTGAGGCAGAATCTTGCCTCCAGCTCAACTCTAACCTGCGACCATTATTCCACCGGGTAGTTGGCAATAAACACTCGTGCAATCGACTAACGTGGATCAAAAACCGCTAGAAACAGCTTTTTCGATTGCAAATTGGCGACAATTTGCAATCGAAAACGCTGTCTCTAATGGTTTTTGATCCGCGTTAATCTATTGTTAAGAGCATTTCGAAGGTGTGATTATATAGTGATCCAAAGTCGAGAGGGCTACCCACTTGGCCACATGGATGCTTCACTATCTGGAAACAGGCTGATGATTCTTACCACACAAATTCAGCTATATCCCTTCTTGAACGATCCCAACCAATAGTCCTGCTATCAGATGGATAAATACTCCCAAAAAATCTAAGTCCACATTAAAAGATGAATTGTTTTGGACAGAAATCCCCCATCTTAAAACCCAGTGAAAATATACCTATTTATCCCTGTCAGCTGTGAAAAATATCTTTCTAATCTTAAATATAAGTACAATTTACAAGCCTCATAAATTTCATCTTTATCATAAAATTCAGGCAAGTCAAGGAACAAGGTAGTGAAGCATAGATCTAGCAAAGTGAAAATTATGGTTTTATACTTAGCCATGCTGTCAATTTCGTTACCGTAAAACATCCCCATCTATGATAAATAGACTAACCCAGTTCCAAACGAGGAAGAAGCCACTACTGTATGAACAAGAAATCTGCGGATTCATGCATATATGAGGGACTATGCAAATAAATGGATGGATGCAAAGAAGGAAACAGCACTTCTGGCTATCGCTGTTAGCCCTTAAAGCACCTAATAAGCATATGACAAAATTTATGTCTGCAAAAATTCAAAAAAAAAGTCTTATCAATTAAGAATTCAAAGACTAGAGGGCAAACAGTGTAGGTCTAGATGAGGTGGTTCATACTGAGCCACCTCATCTAGATCAATGCTGTCTGCAAATTAAACTTTTTTTCATTTCTGGCCCTTTATGTATATAAGGCCATCTTGACCTGTCACAAAATTCTGTTATAAAACTCCATGCTGTAAAAACACTATTTTGCAAATAAGGGCCCCTCACCTGATGGAGGGCCTTTTTTTCAGAAATTTTGTTGTGCCTGGGTTCAATTCAAAACTACTTTGTGTTATCAGAGTAAACTGGAATTTTGGTTTAAATGTATTCTTAATGATAAACCTCTGCCCATACAATCTTTCTAATAGAGTTTTAATGACTATGTCATGTTTACACAGCAAACAGAGCCTCGATGGCAAATAAAAAACACTTCGAATATTTTCTTGAATGTTATGAGCAAAAGACCCAGATCAGAAAGCTCCTACAGGAAAGGTCTGACCAGGGCTTATACTGTTTCCATTCCATCTGCATCTTTTGAATGCATTATACTGCATTGTAAATCCAAAATGTTCCATTTTAAGGATAAATGCATTAACTTGAGGTTTCCCAATTTTTAGGAATTTAAGGGTAAAGCATGTAATGAACATACCAAGGTCGGAATGGGCTGTATACTGCTTTCAAACATCCTTGTTAACACACAATTTAGTCACACAGAAATTCTGTTTGTTGAATAAACAACATATTTTTTCTTTGAAAACTGCTAAATTAAGTATCCTTTTTGAATTCCAAGTTTTAATAGCTACAGATTCTAGTATTGTAAACCATGAACATTTTTAGCCATCAGCACCAAACAAGCAAACGACAAAATTTACAGCTGCAAAATTTTCAATTTTTTTTTTTTTTTGTCTAATCTGCATTATATTGAGAATTCAAAGATTATATATAAAGGGCAAACAATGTAAAGCCAGATGAAACGGCTCATTTTGAGCTGCCTCATCTGGACCTATGCTGATTGCGAATGCAACTGTTTTTGTTTTTGGCAATCTAAGTGGTAATTGTGGCAAAAAATGTTCATGAAATGTTCAAATGTTCATGATATAGCCATCTGGTTTTCTTTCTATTCCTACAACATTTGAGCCGCCACACTACATAACCAACAAATTGGCTTGTGCCCCCAGCAAAGACTCGGATCACTCTGGGCATCCGCCTAGTGTGATGAGAGTCTTTGCTGTCCGCATGGAGCTAACTTAGACCCATACCTACCCTTTAAATGCACAGCAAAGACTCTGATTTGACTGGGTGGATGACCAGGCTGGTGATTTGAGTCTTAAATGGGCGCATTTAATACCACTTAGTTGGTTTTGTCATGTCGCAGCTCAAAAATTTTACAGTTTAGCATGAAGCAGGTGCAACATAGCATTCTGCATAATTGTTGTTGTTGTTTTTTTGCATTTAGAGAAAATAGCATTTTCTTGAGTTTTATTAGAACATTGCAACTCATTCCATTATAGGACCATTTTAAATGGTAATATTAAAACCTGTCTTAAAGGTATCACGCTATAAAGGGGTTACCTTTTGGGGGGTCTCTTACACTGAAATACAATGTGTACGAATCTGTATGAAGGGTCACCCATCTTGCATATAAGCCGTTAATTTTGAGACTGATTTGTTCAATTGTATTTGGTATTTGATCAATGTAGATGTTTTTGTCTGTTAATTTAACCTCTGTGCAGAGCTTTTGTCCTTAAATATATTAAAATCAACATCTGTGCAGAACTTTCATCCTTAAGTATATTATTTTGACAAATTCGCATTCAAACCTGTCTTTCTTAGAAGGACACTAACTGGTTACTAGATGCCTCAACATTAGGGGCTAATTAGGTACCCCACAAAAAAACAATCTGATTATCACAGTGATCTATTCCAAAATGATCTAACAAGAGCAACAGGGGCTAAACATTGTCAGAAATAAGACCAGAAACAAACAATAGAATATCCTCTTACAATACATAATCATGAGCCATCTGACATATGTCAAGAAAGGCGATTACAAGGTACAAGAACTAATTTTCTTTTTAAGGTATATTGGTATACATTCAAGGGAAGTAACTCTACCAGTTTCATTTTGCCTCCATTCTTAATAGGGGTCAACTCTTACAGAAAAGAATTTGCTCCTACAGGAGCAAATTCTTTCCTTCAAGAGTAGACCTCCTTGGAACACTGGGTATAAACCAGTCCGCCAATTTTCGCTTCCTGCAGAGACAGTCCGCGAACTCTGCAGGGACAACTGTCCTCGAAAAATGGCTTCTAGCAGAGACTGTCGGCATGACTCTGCTTCCTGCCGAAAGTCTCGGCAGGAAGCAGAATCACGCGGACATTCTCTGCAGGAAGCCATTTATCATGTACAGAAGTCTCGGCAGTAAGGCATGAGTTCGCGGACAGTCTCGGCGGAAGCCAAATATGATGTACAGTCTCTGCAGGAAGCGAAAATTGGCGGACTGGTTTATGCCCTCTTGGAAAGGCAACGTCATCCACGGAAGCAAACAGAAAGACACAAATTAAAGTGTTACAATTTTTGAAGGGATTCGTCATTTAGGGAAAAGAACAGAACTCACGAAAATTTTCCCCCTTTGCAAAAATGGCAGAAAACATGGAGGTGTGCCCATACGAGCCAAAACATGTAACATGCACTCCTGTATAACATGCAGCTGTAACAAAGCAAACAAATGAATTCAGTTGTTCTTTGTTTCACAAATATTTAAATAAATCATTTGAAACCTTCATACCATATTTTCTGTAAATTTTCAGAAACCTCAACTCCTGTAATGGACATTTACATCTTGAAATCTGAATAAGTTCATTTTTCCTGTCCGGTGACATTTTCTACTAAAGTTCTGCAGAATGCTGTGTCTCTCCTGTCTATGCATTGTCACACAGCTAAACCAGGAAACTCAAAATTTTATACCCCTGCCGCCAGAAAAGCAAGACCCATATCTCACATTATAGCTGCAAACTGTTGGCAACCAGAGCAGACCCTGATCAGACCATGATTGCTCAGACAATCTTCCTGAAATTTTAGGTAGTCATATGGTACACTTAAATTCACAACCTGAAAATCAAACATTTCTGCTGTTGTCTTCGACTAATGGCAATTAACACTTTTATAGTGTCCCAAAATCACTATCTAAAACTCTGTTTAGACAATTGCCGTTTCGATTCGGAACAGATTGCTCCGCAATAAGGTAATCCGGAGCAAGCCCACTTGTCTGTTTAGACTATACCGTTTTCGATTCGGTGCAAATTACTTCGCAGTTCGGAGCGAATCTGATTCAGGAAAATCCGCTATCTATTTTCAACATTAATTTAACCGGATTCGCTTCGGTTTGCTGTTTAGTCACGACTTTTAATCCAAAGTGAAAGTTAATTTGGATTCGATCCACGGTGCTCTGTGGGATTAGTTTACTCTGAATTAGTTTTTAATTCGAATTAGATTTGCTAGTGTAAACAGTTAATTCGAAGCGAATTCGGTTTCGATTCGGATTAAAACTCTAGTCTAAACAGGGTATAAGTTACAAATTTCTGGGCAAGTAATTTTGAACTTTTACTCCTACAGAAAATCTGAACTTGTCCTGGTGAGTCTGGCTGCACATTTGTCAGGCCCTGCCTGTTCTCACGCAAAAATATACCAGTACTATGAATACAGTGTACCAAAATAAAATCAAAAACAGGTTACTTACATGCACCTAATTAAGCCAAAATTTCAACCTTCTTCACATACACAGAATTTAAATCCTATTCAACATCAGATTTGTGCTTTCCAGCTGCCGTTTTGTAAAATTACATGCTCATACATTTTTCATTTTCACTTCAAAAGAGAAAGCACGATAATGATAAACAAGGGTGACAATTATTTCAAGCGGACTAACTTCTACAGTACAAAACCTCCGAGAAATAAACAATATTGCAAGCCTGATAGAAATAACATATGTTAACTCTGATCAAGCGGAAAGATCGTAGCCTGATTTTTGTACAATGCTCTTACCGTATTTCATTCTATAGGCACTCTAGGGGAGTTTTTGTTCTGCATTCAAGGTTCATTGCAAGGCAAGGTATAAATTTACTCCAAAAACCACTTATCCTATGGGACCAGGCAGCCTTATTTATAGTAAAAAATACAACTGGAAGTTAACATATTTACCGTAGTTGTCCGATAATGGAGCAGTTTGCTTTTACAACACAGTTACAGTGTATCCAAAAGATGCAGACGGAATGGCAAGCAATGTAGACCCTGATCAGACTGCTCCTTAAGGAGCAGTCTGATCTTGGACTGCATATTGTTTGCTCAGATCTTAGAAACTATCCCAAAACTTAGAATTTTTACTGTAGTTGGTGGTAAAAGCTTCTGTTATTTATACACACCAATGGACTCTCCCTGGTTTAAGTTCAATGTTTTTATGCCATTTTAACTATGGGAAATAACTTTTGTGACTTCCTGTTTGCCTCCCTGGCCAAAACTGGGAGTAGAATCCTTCCTTTAAGAACTCAGACCCCCAACTATGAAGGGAGGAAAATTCTTTCCTTTTCATATGAGCTGACCACACATTGGAAGGACTTCGTCATCCAGGGAAGCAAACAGGAAGTCAAAAATATGTTGTCTCCCTTTGACACATCATACACCTTTAGTTGTCAAGAATATTGAGCACAGGGTATAAACCAGTCCGCCAGTTTCCGCTTCCTGCAGAGACAGACTGTTCGTCATATTTGGCTTTCCCCGAGACTGTCTGTGATCTCTTGCTTCCTGCAGGGACTACTGTCCTTGAAAAATGGCTTCCTGCCGAGACTGTCCGGGTGACTCTGCTTCCTGCCGTGGACAGTCTCTGCAGGAAGCCATTTATCATGTACAGAAGTCTCCGCAGGAAGCAAGAGATCACTGACAGTCTCAGCGGCAGCCAAATATGACAGACAGTCTCTACAGGAAGCGAAAATTGGTGGACTGGTTTATACCCTGTGTTGAGTGAACTCAGGTTTTACATCCCACCATATGGAGAATACAGGTCACCTCTGTTTACAGCCTCTTTCGAAAGACCTGAGTAGCGGGAAATTGAACCTGCAACTCCTGGACCGGTAATCTAGCGTGTAAACCACTACACTACAGCCACTCCTGTCAAGAATATTGTCCTTAAGTATTAGTCTTGTTGATACAATAGGGTAAGGAGATTACCCATGTTATAGGATTTGTCATCTTGTCATATCGGATCAGTCATTTATTAATAATCTGAAAGACTTTCAGACAGAATATTCAGACAAAATTTTCTTGAGATCAGAAACAGAAACTATGCTCAGAAGCAAGAGCCAAATTCTAATTTGAAAGTAACTGTGACATTTGGGATTCACCGCTCTAGCTCTGCTCTGCTCTGTATGAAACTTGATGTAAATATTGAGGCACGACAAGTGGGCTGTGAGCCGCAAGATGACAAAACCAGCAAAGAGGCACGTGCACCCAGCGAATACTCAGATCAGCTTGGGCATCCGCCCAGTTATCAGAGTCTTTGCTTTGCGCTTAAAGGGTAGTTAAAGGTCTAAGCTAACTCTGTGCCGACAGTCAACTCTGATTAGACTTGGCTAACGCCCAGGCTGATCTTAGTAATCGATGGGCGCTCATGCCAGATTGTTGGTTTTGTCGTGTCATGGCTCAAATCTGAAAGCACTATGTTTGGTTTCACAATATACAAGCAGAATTTCTCATATAAAAATATATCCTGCTGATGATTTTATCTTATTTTGACATGCTAAATATCTGTCAACAATTTCTGCTATTAGAAGACATATCCAGCTGTGTAAAAACATCTGACACAGGCTCCTAAAATCTCAAGGAGAAATTTTCTTGGAATATAACTTTTTTACAACCAGGGATGAAAGACATAGCCGACATTTTTGGAACTAATAAAAGGCGAAGAATTGGAAGGCCCTGTGCTGTAATCTCCGCAATAATTCAGCGATAGGACTGGTGTTCCTCCCTCTCTTAAATGATTCCAATGGCTAAACCGATCTTGTGTCATTCTGGTATAAGATGGGTTTTCCCCATCCAAAACAATCCCAAGCTATCACGCTCAAAGCTTTCATGAATTGGAAATTTTACATCTTTTTTTTACAAAGTTACCCTACCCACTTCAAGACTGATACTGTATATTCAGTTATAATCTGGGAAAATCTTCCTCCAAAATGACCAAAATAAGTAAATGAATCTTGTGTAATTTTGGTATAAGGTGGGGTTTTCTCTTCCAAAGCAATCCCAATGATCTAGATCCATCTTATAAGATGGATCTAGATTTTGGGGGTGTTTAGGAATGTGGAAAAACACATCTTATAACAGAGTAAATACAGTAAAATATTGGCCCAGTGGTCCGAGGAGGTCTTCTCAAAGATCTAATGGATGACGCCCCACCTCACCCCACCCATCTACAATTCAGAGCCAGAGGCTCCAGGGGAGCTAAAAGTTCTGCACCATTATGACATTCCTCCACAAGTGTCATATCCAATCCAATCTGACAGTCAGTAATTCCACCGTTAATTAACTAATACAGGTTGGAATGCTAACAATAATTAAAAGCAGTAATAAAGAAATGAGGTAATGATTTAATTGTTTCCACAAAATATTATCTTAATCAAAATCAGGAAAAGAATGGCATTTTTTGCAATAACAGCTTCAGATACTGAAGTTTGCATATTTTGGACTCGTATTATTCCCTGAAGTGGGTACAGTTTAGCTGGTATTTGCAAAGACATCATCACATGGTCATTCTACATACAATGTGCATAATGTATACTTAAGGACAAAAGTTCTGCACGGATGTTAAATTAACATCCGTGCAAAACTTTTGTCCTTAAGTATATACATATACAGGTTTGTTTGTTGGTTTTTCTTTCTAACAACTGCAGTTTTTATTTATTATTTTTATTATGTGATACTTCCTGTAAATTATCTTAATTCTAAATCTGTATTTCATTATTTAAACCATTCATCTTTTTTTTCTCTCAAAATAATTCATGCAAAAAATGTCCTATTCTACAGAAATCAGCTGTTATATATGGCCAGGAGCATTATCATTTCACTAGTCAAGCGCTGATTTATATCATGATGATACTTAAAGTTCTTAAACATACGTTTATATAGAATAAATGTCAAATATAAGTCCTTTTCGGTGCCCAAAAGTTCTTTTCGGCCCTTTTCAGTGGCATAAGTCCTTGTCTTAAGTATAGGACCAGACTGGGACTGACATTTATAAGTCCAGTTCGTAGAGAAATTATACGCTCCTGATATGGCTGCATGATGTTTCAAATTATTTTAAGTCTTTGAATTATCACGATCTGTCAGCATACAGAATAGCTCGACTGAAAAGCGCCTTGCCCATCATGTACAAAAACTGTAACCAAAACATTAGTGCAAAGTGGAGTGCAAACACTGTTGCCAACATAGATGCAGATGCCTGTGTGCAATAACAATGTACTTTCATACAGGCAGCTACAAATTGGCTATAGCTAATATTTATGGTATTTCTCATGATCATCTCTTCCTATATAAGATTACAAATGACAACAGAGTTAATGTTTTGTTTGCAAATTACTGGCAAAACATATATTTACACTGGTGACAGATTTAACACACAAATACTGCTGTTACAAAATGAATTGACTCAATTACTCAACACTAATTTGATTTCTCCTGGAGCAACCATTGGTGCTGAGCATTAAATAACAATATAATTGTACAGGACAGACTCACCGGAGCCAAATAAGGGGATATTTGATAGAAAATCAATGGGCAATATTTTCCGAGTTAATCCTCATCTGGTAACAAGTTCTCAGATTGCTGTTTAACTTGATGCTCGTGACAAATCTAATTAGATGGTTTCAAATTACAATGGAGAAAGTACATGTGCAAATTGTGGATACGAAGCTAAGAAGCATCTGCATTGCCAAGCTGCTGGCACTCCTGACAACAGATCACTGGGTTGTGGGGTTGAGTCGCTCAGGAGGCCAGATTCTGTTGGAACTTGAATGGTGCTTTGCTGCACAGAGCCTTTCAAAATCATGTACCCTTCCATAGTCCTGATTTGACTGAAATACTACTGATTGATTGATTTGATGCTTAACGTCCACGGTAAACAGCTATGGTCATGTCGGGACGGTCAGTTAACCTAACCACACTATTCCAGGGCAGGCTTAGACCTCCTAAGCGGTTAACCAGTACTCAGTGCACTTACTTCCTACTGAACGGGATGTACACTCGTAAGTTATCCACGCATCCAATCATCCCGATACTTAGTACGGCTGTATTATCAGAGCTCAAGATAATATGGGGCTTTAAGGATAATTCAGAGATAACTTTTTATTTCTCCATGAAAAACTACGTTGTGACCCTTCATTAGAACCGTCTCGGCAAGAAATAAGGACAATCATCCCTAAATTATCTCTGTTACCCCTTCTTATCTGGAGCACTGATGAATGCAACTCTGCTGGAATCATTGACAGAAATTCAATTAAAACCAGGGAACTCTTTTATTTCTCAATGAAATCCTATGTTGTGCCCCTAATTAGAACCGTCTCGGCGAGACGGTTCTAATGAGGGGTCACAACATAGGCTTTTATGGGCAAATATGGAAAATCTCTGTTACTCCTTATCTGGAGCAGTAATGAATGCAACTCTGCTGGAGTTGCTGACAGAAATTCAATTAAAACCAGAAATCAAGATGCATGACAACACTGAAAATCACAGTGATACCACAAAACAACAGCTTGAAGTCATCACTCATACTCTACAGCAGAACTCCTACTAAAGTGACATTTTAATGATGATTCTGTTAAAAACTTAGGCATAATTTAAAACCGGGAATGAATGAAGCCTGAAATGGTACTCTGATAGGATACATGTAATGGAGGAAAATCTGTTCCCTATCATTTTATTCCATTCCATGTTTTAACTATGCCATCTCTAGCCCCTGGTTTTGTTCTTTGTGTGGATTGTGCTGGCTGATCATGAAGGGTTCACACAATAAGCAGAATGCCATGTCTCGCCTGACTTCACATTGTCACAAATGTGATGGATGTCTTGTGATTTTATGTCCTTTTCAACAGTATTTCAGTCGTATCAGGACAATGGGAGGGTGATAATGAAAGAATGTGCAATGGAACCCTGTTTACGGTTTGAAAGAGTTCTGCTGGCAGGAATTGAACCCGGGAACACTAGGTCAGAAGGCCAGCACTTCACCCACTGAGTTACCGTGGCTCAAGTCACAAATCAGACGAACACCTATCCAGAAAACATTTTGCTAAGTTTACGCCGCTGACGCCATGAAAGTAATAGATCTACCTATGTCTCATTTCTACAAATACTTTTTCGGGTTTAAATGCTTCTTCTTCAGCCTTTGAAACTTTCAGCAGAGAGCTCTAGATAAGAGGAAGTATTTGGTGATAATTAGGGATAACTTTTGTTAATCCTGCATAAAAACATATGTTGTGACCCCTCATATGAACCGTCTCGATGAGACGGTTCAGATGAGGGGTCACAAGTCACAACATATGATTTCGTTGAGAAATAAGAAAAGTTATCCTTAACTATCATCAGATACTCCCTCTTATCTAGAGCTCTGTTTCATCAGCTTCTTCATTACATCCATGTCCCCATCTGTCCCTACCTGCCTGAAATAGCTGAAATACTACTGAAAGGATAGCAAAACACCAATTCAACAATGGTTTAGTTGTTTGGTAATGTATTCAACCAAAGTCTATGCAAAACATTGTTTCAATCTGTAAGACCAATAATGTGCTTTGAACCTAAAATGGTAAATAAAATATTGGAATCGCTGGAAATCTAATATTTTTCCTGTCACAATACATGACCATTTATGGCTTGGCATAGACTGAAATATTAATTAATTGTCTCATAGGGCCATTAAACCCAAAACAATTTGCAAACATGTCTATGTAACAATATGACCATACTTTTCACCAAAGTTAGGAGTTCTGATCTTGCATGTGGGTGGTGCAACATGCAGCACCTTTCTGTACACCCACCCACCTTTTGTTGCTGCTCTCCTCATTAAAGTTTCAGGTTATGTAATGATCTCTATCTGAACAGCGGCTAGACGAGGATAATTACATGTCAGTTTTATATTTTTCATATTTTTATGTTTTTTCGTAACTATCCAAAAATACACGGACATCATACTCAATCAATGTAATTACATGTATTCTAAATTTTAACAACTTGGTTCTACATTAAATAATCACAACTGATCAGAATTGCAAACAGTACAGACCCTGATCAGACTGCTCCAACAGGAGCAGTCTGATCTGGGTCTATACTGTTTGCACAGGTATTTTCGGCCCAACATATAGGAAAATTACGGTATGTTTTAATTTCAATAAACATTGTATTATCTGACATAATCTAACGAGCCTAGCAGAGTCAAGCATATGTTTTGCTCGTCAAAGCATGTTGCGGAGATCCGCGAACCAATATTTCTTTATTCCGAAACATTTATGACATGTGCTGAATGCAGATAAGAAGCAATTTTCCTCAACCAATTAGTAAGGCGTTATGATTGATTTTACAGGGGGCTGTCAATCTGATACAATATTTGATCCCCTGGGGAAGTATTGAATTCCCCCCAGGTGGCCCAGCCCACATGCTGATTTGAACAACAGAAGCTCCAACCAGGATTCCACAAGAGTGAAAATTTGGGTATAAAGTTAGATTTCAATAAAAATATATGTATACTGTGTGATTTCAAAGAAACTGCATATTATGAAGATGATTATTCAAGATGCTCCAATATATATTTTGTATGAAAGTTTGCATGTTCTTAATTTCCCCAAAAAAACTTTTACTCCTCAGATTCTAGGACGTCATTGCAGCAAGTACAATTTTGAAGGAATTTCTGAATAACTGGAATGCAAAGCTCATGATAAAAATGGGTAACAGGGATAATTCAGAGATAATTTTTCTTATTTCTCAAAGAAAACATATGTTGTGACCCCTCATTAGAACCGTCTCGGTGAGACGGTTCTAATGATGGGTCACAATATTATGTTTTAATGGAAAAATAAGGAAATTATCGCTAAATAATTCCTGTTACCCCTCCTTATCTGGAGCACTGTGGAATGGCAAAAACATTTGCACCATCTAAAGTGGCACAATCAGCCAAATCAGAATAAACTAGAAATATGTGCATAGTACACAGATGCCCCCAAGGTCAACTAGTGCCTTTCGTAAGATGGCACCTTGATTAAGGTACTGGTACTGGTAGGATATAACTAGGACACGAATATGTTTTCATTACAGCCTTTTCACACAGCTGAAGTGCCCATTGTGACCTTGACCTTTATAAGCCAGTGACATGGTCCCTACTTGTAACAAATCTTCTTGCCAAATAAGTTAGAAATCTCAACATGCAGGACAAACTTATGGGTCAGATACAAACAGGTTTTCACTGTGGCCTGAGCACCAAGTTCAAGTGTGACCTTGACCTTTGAGCCAGCCAAAAGAATCTTGCACATTGTCTTATCATGATAATTATTTATGCCTAATAATTTTGAAATCCCACCATGTAGGACCAAGTTATGGGCCAGACATGTCAACACATTTTCACTAAGCCTTATGCACAAGGCTTGCATGCGAAGTGTGACCTTGACCTATGTCACGCTTCTGCTTGTCGCAGGCGAGACAAAAATCTAATGATGAATTATCCAGAAATCTCCAGACTTGCCATGATGATGGTTGGGCATAAAATGTTTTAAAGATTGTTTCATAAGAAACTTACCTATGAATGAGGTATCAGGATGTACGCCACTAAAAGCAGATTGAAGGCTCAACAATAAGCACCTGGGGCCATATTCATAAAGCCACTTAAGTCGTTGCTATGGGGTTGCTAAGGCTAAATATCTATAAAGGAGATTCCCTACAACTATGAAATTTGGTCTGGAGGAACAGTCTTTGTAAGACTGTTCCTCCAGAGCAAATTTCATAGTTGTAGGGAATCTCCTTCAAAGAAATTTAGCCCTAGCAACAGCATAGCAACCACTTAAGTCGTTTTATGAATACGACCCCTGATCCCTCACCAAATCATCTCATTCATTCTAATATCAACACCATATTTTCTCTTGTGCACCATAAAGCATTAATCTTCCTGCTTACCTGAAAAATATGAAAGCACATTATTATTAAAAGTATTTTAAGTTTAACCCAGACCAGATTCCCATAAGCTTACTTTAGAAGCATGGAAAACCCCACAAGTGGGCATCCAGAAACAGACAAGGCCCAGACTGATATTATATGTATCTAAATGGAATTATATTTCCCTTGCAGTGCTGTAGATTACAGGGAGTATGGTGATAATTTTAGGGATCCTGCATAGAAACATATGTTATGACCCCTCATCTGAAATGCCTAACGAGGCAGTTCAGATGAGGGGTCACAACATATGTTTTTGAGGAGAAAGAGGAAAAATTCTCTCATAATTATCATCAAACATTCCCTCTTATCTAGAGCTCTGCTGAGATGCTGAGCTCTGATCAGTCTGCACTTTTGCACAATTTGAGCTAAATCTACTGTTTCCACATATCATAAGGTTTATTTTCTCATGGCAACTAATCTATAAGCATTAAAAAGACATTTACCAATCACTTCCTTTTCCTTGATTAATGGGCAGATAACACAGTGCACACAAAGAATCTGAGTCAAGAATTCTCAAGTTTTTCTCAAAGCAAAACATTTATTTTTATCACACTAACACCTTTGGGCAGCCTGTTTCCTTTGATCATTTGCTGTATTGAATAAAGAACTCCTTACTATATTTTGGGCCATTTTGTTAAAGCTGTAGCCTCCCCCCCCCCCCCCCCCCACCCCCCGGCACACAGCCTTTCATTATCCTGACATTCTCCTGATATGACTGAAATACTGTTGAAAAGGACGTAAAATCGCAAGGTTATCCATCCATCCATCCGTCTCGATACGACTGAAATACTGTTAAAATGGGACGTAAATTGGCAAGTCATCCATCCATCAAACTGTAGCGGGCACAGGGTGCTTATAAGGCCCATTATGGTGAATTGTATGTATATTCAGTACTGAATATTTGAGATCCCGCAATACATTTGTTATGCTTTTCACATGTACATGTACTTGTATGGAAACAGCCCCATGACTAAAGCAAATTTGTACAGCAAAACTTGCATAAATCCACTGTTTACTCAAACATTATCCAGGAGCCAAAATTATTGAACAATAGCTAAAAGAAGAATGGTAAATAACAAGTGCAGACATTTTTCCCTCTGAACGTTACAGCTCAAAACCAAGCAGTTGTTTTTCCATACAGCTACATACAAGGATGTGTTTTGCCGATAATTCCATGTTCTCCATAAAGTCATGTATGTTGTGACCCCTCAGTAGAGATGCCTCAATGAGGCAGTTGAAATGAGGGATCACAACATGCACATACATTTTCATGGAGAAACAGAACGAAAGTTCCAAAAATAATCTTCAAAACCAAGCATATCTGGAGCCCTTAACTGAGACAGGCTCTAGTTGCTGTTATTACAGGCTAACATGGCTAGAAATATTAATATCGACAAACTGCTTCATTCTAAAGCAACTTGACAAGAATTTTGATGTTCTTTGTCAGACAAGTGTCTCTTAAACAGTCAACAGGGCCATGAAATGCTAATCTCTAATTTTCAGAACTTAAAGATCTCAAAAATACTACATACTGTTGTTACAAGCAAATATTCTGACACCACAGAGGTAAGTGCATGAATCCATGACTATGTAGGCATGAAAACTTTTTATTTCTCCATTCAACTTCTCTGTATTGCAGGGTGTCATTTTTGCCATGGAAAAGTTTTGCTAAATTCTGATATTTTAGTCCACATTTTGGAATTCCCTACAGTTCAATACATTTAAACTTCTCCCCCACCAAAAAATAGGGTGAATTTAAAAGTCAGCCTGTTTAGGGAGACTTTTTTTTCCATCTGTGGTCCTTAAGCAAGACCATAGTTATTTTTCCATTAAAACTGCAGAGGGGATTTCAATGGCACTCCAAAACTTTAAGTCATCTGTAAACTAAACAATAGAAGAATCAGAGCTCTAGATAAGAAGGAGTATTTGGTGATAATTTGGGATAATTTTTGTTGATTCTGCATAAAAACATATGTTGTGACCCCTCATCTGAACCGTCTCCACGAGACGGTTCAGATGAGGGGTCACAACATATGGTTTCGATGAGAAATAAGAAAAATTATCCTTAAATATCATCAAATACTCCCTCTTATCTAGAGCTCTGAGAATTCCACGGAAGGTGGTCTATTGCATATCTGCCAATGTCATAATAGATGGTCAACTTATTGGTTTTACATCCTTTTCAAAAGTATTTCAGTCATATCTGGAGGATGGGAGGCTCTGTGCAATAAAGTGCCATTAGGTTCAAGAAAATCTTGCCTTCAGCAGAACTCAAACCTCCGACCCTGTGATCCAAAGTCAGATGCACTAAACCACTTGGCTACAAATACATGTACAGTTTCCATTATGAAACATCAAAAATTTTATGCTAAACCAGAAAACTAAACTAAAGTTTACGTTACCTATACCAATGCCACTGGAGAAGTACGAGTATAATACTAAGTCTCACTTCTGATAGTCACAATTAAAGGGAGACAAAAATTCTCAAAAATAACTGGTAGGATTTTTGGTTTTTCATTTCTTCATCTACATACTGCCTTGTTGAGATTAATATTGTCTAAAGGATGCAATTTGTGCTATGATTCTATATTTCATCTGATGGACCTGTCTAATATGAGTGATGGATTTCAAGCTGACTTTTTAATGTATCTCTGTGATTTCCAGTATTGTCATGCATCTTGATTTGTGGCTTTAACCCTTTTTTGACCAGTGGGCTTGTCCATTCTTATCATTCAGATAATCCCATTACTAGTTTTAGGGGTTTCTGGTGAATATTTTCACTTTTATTGTACTTTGCATAGAAATTCCTGTAAGCAAACAATGTAGACCCTGATCAGACGCCGCGTGTTGCGGCGTCTGAACTGGGTCTGCACTGTTTGCACAATGTCCCCAAAACGGGTATCCGGTCTAAAACGGGTTAATTGAATTTCTGACAGCAACTCAAATTTCATAAAGGGTTGTACCCATATTGGCTCATGTAATGACCCTAAATAATAGGACTAATTTAAAGTTCCACCCAAAGTCCAGGCTTTCGACCACCAAAATATCTCATTTGTCAGCCAATAATGTTTCCAAAATACCATTATTACAGAACTTGGTGGTAAGAGTAGGACAATGCTAACTGATTGTGTCAGTCCTATTCATCATTGCCTTTTTACTGACTTTGTAAATTGCAACGGGCATTTATTTGAAGATATAGGGTAGTTTCATCTGCCTATACAGCTAGATTAAAGAATATTAACAATGCAAATCCCTCGAAACGAATTTGCTGATCTTGACATTAAATTATGCAAAGTTTGCATTTAATCTCTCTCAGCAGATGAATCTTTGGTGGAATTTTCCGTTTTCAAGATTGAAGATGAAACCAATAATGAACTGCGACATGACAAAGCCAACAAAGTGGCATGTACGCCAAGCGAGGACTCAGATCAGCCTGGGCATCTGCTCTGAGTCTGGTCAGAGTCTTTGTTGTGCACTTAAAGGGTAGCTGATCGAGTTTCTAAGCTAGCTCCATGTGGACAGTGAAGATTCTGATCAGACTGGGCAGATGCCCAGGCTAATCTGAGTCTTCGCTGTCTGCACATGCCACTTTGTTGGTTTTGTCGTGTCGGGCCTCAACTGGGCACACATAATTCTGCAGGAGGCAGTGCATCTGGCATCTCAACACATACCAGTAGTCACAAAACAGAGCTAAATCAGAAAGCCTGACAAAAGTTTACTCCCCTACCTCCAAACACACTCCCCGATGCTGGCACTGGCATCATGGAAGAGTATTTCCAGATACCACAACAGCACTTATAATTGTGACAGAAATTATCATCAAAGCATACCCTTTATCTGGAGTATTAACCTCCCTTTTCTCATGGCGTGACATTAAAGATGCATTATGAAGTTGGTGCCTGTAGACATGGTACATCACAGGGTATAATCGATTCCGCCAATTTTCGCTTCCTGCAGAGACTGTCCGTTATATTTGGCTTCTGCTGTGACTGTCCGCGAACTCTTGCTTCCTGCAGGGACTACTGTCCTCGAAAAATGGCATCCTGCTGAGACTGTCCGTGTGATTCTGCTTCCTGCCGAGAGTCTCGGCAGGAAGCAGAATCACGCGGACAGTCTCTTCAGGAAGCCATTTATCATGTACAGAAGTCTCCGCATGAAGCAAGAGTTCGCGGACAGTCTCGGCAGAAGCCAAATATGATGTACAGTCTCTGCAGGAAGTGAAAATTAGCGGAATCGATTATACCCTGTGTACATGACTGTGTAGAGTGAATGCATGATCCAAAAGTCTTGTTTTGGTGATCATCAAAACAAGTGGATCATGGATTCACTCTACAGGCATCAATTTCCTATGGAAAAACTAGGAGTTTATTTCAATACTGTGATGGATGTGTTTTCCTAATAGACATTTATTTTCAGCAAGCAGAATATAATTGGTGTTTCCATTGATTTTATCCTGCAGTTTTTCTTCTTAATTCCTTTTGGAAACAATAAAAATCTAGTCAGTTCTGGCTGACTGTTAGAGAATCCTATCAACTGATGTCACTGTAATAACCGGATTTATTTGGTTATAAGTTGGAAGTTTATCCTTCAAAAATTACCAAAACTATGTAAATCAGTCTTGTAAAACTAGAACTGTCGGAGAATCCAACTATACCCCCGCTTAAAAGCTTTAGTAAAATGGTGTTACTTTCATAACATGGAGCATCGAGAGAAACAATTCGTTGTCAATATGTATATCCAGTATCAAATATTCTACACTGGAATCAGAAATTTCACAGACAGAAAAAACAAGTCATTGTCAACCCATATACCAAATATGAAGACTCTACCTTGAACAGTTGCTGAGAAATCTTTTATGTAAAAACAAGCTCTGCTGAGCGGGGCAATATACGCCTAAAGTTGGGAAGACAACAAGAGATAACAGAACTTTTGTCAGTAGCTTAAATCTTCAATAAAAGGCCATCGGCCAAGTGTCACCCGACGTTTGAAATGTGTCACAAACTGCAGCCCTTTATTCCGTTTCAGAGTAACTGTATGGCCAAAACCAGAAAATATGTGTACAACAGAATCTGGTAAGGAAATAATAATTGAAGCATAAGCAAAGACATATACCCAATTACTGGGCCTCTATGAGGTTACAAAATACTTAAGTTCAGGACTGGGCGTATGTGTGTAAAATCAGGTTACTGAAACTTTAGGCCCTTACAGAATGCCTAAACATCAAGACCATATACCCAATAACAAAATAACAATGGCCATAATCCTCCTAATATGAATCTGATGAAAAATGAACATTGCATTTATGAAGATTCAGCCCATCTTGAGTTATCCTTTTACCTTTAAGTGAATGTCTATTACCTATGAAAGGGGAATAACTCTGTCACTAATAAATTTAGCATATCTTAACAATAATCAGAATACTCAATTTACCAAATGCTAATAGCATACTAAATTTCAGCTCTCTCGGTCAAACGGTTCAAAAGTTGGAAAATTGCCAAAAACGACAAAGGGCCATAACTTTGTAGAATTGCCTAAACATCAAGACCATATACCCAATAACAAAATAACAATGGCCATAATCCTCCTAATATGAATCTGATGAAAAATGAACATTGCATTTATGAAGATTCAGCCCATCTTGAGTTATCCTTTTACCTTTAAGTGAATGTCTATTATCTATGAAAGGGGAATAACTCTGTCACTAATAAATTTAGCATATCTTAACAATAATCAGAATACTCAATTTACCAAATGCTAATAGCATACTAAATTTCAGCTCTCTCGGTCAAACGGTTCAAAAGTTGGAAAATTGCCAAAAATGACAAAGGGCCATAACTTTGTAAAATATTGGGCAATTGAAATTCCAAAATCACATGCACATCTTCAGATCATGATGAAACATTCTGCACAATTTCAAGTTGATCTGATAAAAGATGTGGCAGGAGTTGCGGGGACAAGGTCTGAGTCAGCAAGGGCCGTAACTCCATCAAAAATGGCCGAAACAAAAATCAAAAACCATATGCACATCTTCATATCATAAGAATACAATCTGTAAAATTTCAAATCGATCCGATGAAAGATGTAGGAGGAGTTGCGGGGACAAGATTTCGGATGGACAGAAAATGCCAAAAACGACAAAGGGCCATAACTTTGTAAAATATAGGGCAATTGAAATTCCAAAATCACATGCATATCTTCAGATCATAATGAAACATTCTGCACAATTTCAAGTCAATCTGATACAAGATGTTGCAGGAGTTGCCGGGACAAGGTCTAAGTCAGCAAGGGCCGTAACTCCATTAAAAATGGCCGAAACAAAAATAAAAAACCACATGCACATCTTCATATCATAAGAATACAATCTGTAAAATTTCAAATCAATCCGATGAAAGACGTAGGAGGAGTTGCGGGGACAAGATTTCGGACGGACAGACGGACGGACGGACTGACACACGGACGGACGAGGGTCATTTCTATAGTCCCCCTCCGCCTACGTCGGGTGACAATAATAAGGCAGATATAAAACTACAGAACAAACGAAAATTGGACGGACGCTCGGCGCCCCGTTACTGCGGCTATGGATACGTTCCGCTGAGGTGCGGGGGTAACGTCGATATGAAAATTGAAATATGATGATGAGCTACCATAATAGAAGAAACACGCTAACTGACTATTAGAGAAGCTTGTCAACAAAATGTCACTGTATTTGTTCTAAATATTGGGGCATCTTAAGCAGAGCTGAAAAATTCTTAAAACTGTCATTAGTCCTAACAGACATTACCCATTATATCAAATACTATGGGGACTTAGGAGCAGCTGTAGTGTAGTGGCTAACACTCCAGACTACCAATCCAGGTGTTTGCAGGATCGACCCCCCCCCCCCCCCCCCCCACTTCTCCGGTCTTTCGTATGAGACTTTAAACCGAGGTCCCGTCTCCCATATGACCTCGTTGTTGGTGGGACGTTAAACCAGAGTTCGCTCACTCACTCACTATGGGGACTTATATATTCAGCACTGGCATAATTTAGAATTGTTTAGCATGAGGCGTTATGGCGAGCTGACAAGTAGATTTTTCCAGCCCTGTTAAGGTGTGTGGGCAGAAGTGAAAGTTCAAAATGCACAAATAAAAGGCTGCACAGCATTACTGCAGCAGAAGATTTCTCCCTTCAACTTTTGCCTTTCTGTGGCTCAATTCCAGAGCAATATTTGGAGTGCTCCAGATAAGAAGAGGTAAGAGGGCTTTCCCATATTTCCCATTAAAACTTATGTTGTGACAGTCATTAGAACCGTCTCGCAGAGACGGTTCTAATGAGGGGTCACAACATATGTTTTCATTGAGAAATAAGAAAAAAATTAACTTAAGTTATCCAAAATACCCCCCTTAGCCGGAGCTCTGAATTATATTAGTTGCTCAATAAATCAGCATCTACAAGCAACAGATCCCTGATTAAGGTCATTTATTGAGGATTTATGGTTCCTAAGTAAACTATCATGGTCTCTGGAAAACTGTTTTCTGGAATGTGATTCCATCAAATACTCAATTTACCATATCCTAGGCTGTCCAAAGAATTATATGTACCATACTTATCCTCATAAATGCACTGGGGCCAATGCATTTGACAAAAGGGGGAAACTCTATTAAGGTGAATGGATATACTTTCAGAAGAAGCACTTACTCTATATTTGTCTCCCTTCTGAGACAGTAGGGGTAAACTCTTAAAGAAACAATTTGCTCCTCCAGGAGCAAATTCTTTTCTTTAAGAGTAGACCCCATTTCAAAGAGCTACCTCATCCAGTGAGAAGCAAAGAGAAATTTATGCCAGTTAACGTAACATTTTTTTCTGAAAAGAGGCAAGTGGCATTTATTAGAGCAGGGGCACATAATTAGGATTAATACAGTATTTATTTTGTTCTGGCCATTGAAGGGAAAAATATTTCTTCTTTACATCCATGTATTAAAGAAACTCAGCTTTGATCACTGCATTTTTCTCCAAAAGATGCGAAAACTGCCACTGTTATAGACACAAAAAGTGTAGACTGATCAGACTGCTCCTAATGGGTGGGGTAAATTACCCCACCCATTAGGAGCAGTCTGATCAGTCTACACTACTACCGTAATTCAACAGCTTCCCCCAGCAGGCACATGACCTCCTAATCGGTGGGGTAATTCAACAGCTCCCCAGCACGCACATGACGCTGAAATGATGTCGTACTGACATCAATGCAATGTAACAATACACAGACGTCAGTATGATGTCATTTTGACGTCACGTGCCCGCTGGGCCCTGTACTATTAGAAGCAAGCAAAATACCCACCTCCTCTACCCAAAGCTACAATTTGCCCTTTTAATTTCTTTGTCTACTTCCTTTCCTTGAAACATTTATTTGTTTGTTTGTTCTTTTTTCTCCTTTTTAGCTCACCTGAGCCGAAGGCTCACAGGTGAGCTTATAGTATAGGCAGGCATCCGTCGTCCGTCGTCCGTCCGTCCGTCAGTCCGTCCGTCCGTCAACATTTTCAAACGACATCTCCTCTGAAACTACAAGGCCCATTGTAACCAAATTTCATATATAGCATCTATGGGCAGGGGGAACCAATAATACTGTTTTTATCCAAATGGCTTCATAACTTTGGTTGCTATGGCAACTTAAAGTTTCCATTGACTTGTATGGGAAAAATTGAAAATTTGCATTTATTGCTATGTCACTGCAGATATTTTGACAAAACTTTTGCAGAAATGTTCCTTGAGTAGTTCTCTATCAACCGAATGAAATTCATGTAAATTACACAATTTGGCTGGTTGCCATGGCAACCGAAAGGTTAAAAATAGAAAAAATATTAAAAAATCATCTCCTCAGAAACTATACAACCAATAAAGCTCAAACTTCACAGGAAGGATCTTAGTACTAGCCTTTATAAAAGTACTGTTTTTCTTGGCTATTGCTCCAGCAGTTTGGTTGCTATGGGAACTGAAAGTTGCCATTGACTTATAATGGCAAAATGGAAAATTTGCATTTATTGCTATGCCACTGCAGATATTTTGACAAAACTTTCATAGAAATGTACCTTGAGTAGTCTTTAACCAGCCATGTTAAATTTATGCAAATTGCGCAATTTGAATGGTTGCCATTGCAACCGAATAGTTAAAAATAGAAAAATATTAAAAAATCATCTCCGCAGACACTGTGTGGCCAATAAAGCTCAAACTTTACAGAAAGAACCTTAGTACTAGCCTCTATAGAATTACTGTTTTTCATGGCAACTGCTCCAGCAGTTTGGTTGCTATGGCAACTAAGAGTTTCCATTAACTTATAATTGGGAAAATGGAAATTGGCAATTTTTGCTGTCTTACTGCAGTTATGTAGATTTTTTTTCTACAGAAATGTTTCTTGAGTAGTCCTCTACGATTCATATGAAATTTCTCCAAATCGCTGAATTTGATTGGTTGCCATGGCAAAATATAGGGTAAATTTTCGAAAAAAAAAAAAAATCTTCTGCTCAGAAGCCATATGGGGGATGAAGCTGATATTGTGCAGATGTGTTGATGACAGTAGCCTCTACATAAATTTTATTCTTTTTCTTCCAATCCCATAAGAACTTTGGTTGCTATGGCAACTTATAGTTTCCATTGACTTATTATGAGTAAAATGAAGCCATGAGGGGGATGAAGCTGAAACTTAGCATACATATTGATAACATTAGCCTCTACCTAAAGTATGTTTTATATTATCATTGCCCTTGTGAATTCTTTGCTATGGGAACTTAAAGCCTCCATAGACTTATAATGGGGAAAGTGGACATTTGCTATTTATTTCTGTGTTACTGCAGATATTTTGACAAAAGCTTTACAGAAATGTTCCTGGAGTAGTCCTCTACCAGCCATATGAATATTTCCCAAATACCTGATTTTGATTGGTTGCCATTGCAGCCAAAGATCTTCTTCTGAGAAGCCATTACGGGGGGATAAAGCTTTTTTTCATAAATATTTGTGATATTATCCTCCACATAAATGGTGGTTTTTATTGCTGTTGTGCATGGTGTTTTGTTGCTGTAACCTCAGTGCTCAGGTGAGCGATATAGGGCCATTGGCCCTCTGGTTTTGTGATGTGATAACAAGCCAGCACAGCAAGATCAAAAGTTTTTCTTGGAAGTAATTTTCAGGAGAAGCAGTAAACTTGTATCTCCCACAGGGGTGATAACCATCAAAGACATCAGAGATGGCACTTTATGAGCCAATTATATTGGTGGTGGCAGGAAAAACCTGACTTAGGACTACAACGCTTAAAGTGCTAAAACTGAAAATACCACAGTTGAATTTGCGAACATCGTAGATCCAGATGAGGTGGCTCATCTGGATCTGTACAGTCTGCCCTCTTGTCTTTGACTTCTCCATATACATGTAGCTTCGACAATTTTTTCTTCTTCATTTTTTGCATGACATAACCCAGGGTGAGAGTTACGCCCCAAACCTGTTTAAACACCTCCACCCCCCCTGCCCCCACCTCCCCCTATTATATGCTGGCTTTCTGTTTTATCTTTAACTCTTTGTTCACTATATAGGATAGCCTTGTAGCTATCTGCTCAGGAGATAACGTCTTGGCTATTGCTTCACTTTCCTTTCCCATATAGGAGCGGCTGTAGCGTAGTGGATAACACTCCAGACTACCAATCCAGGGGTAGCAAGTTCGATCCCCCGCTTCTCCGGTCTTTCGCATGAGACTTTAAACCCAGGTCCCGTCTCCATATGACCTTGTTGTTGGTGGGACGTTAAACCCGAGTTCACTCACTCACTCACTCCTTTCCCATAAGGATGAGGACATTGACTGAAATTGTCATTTCCTTTTCCCATGCCCTGCAATGCTTCAATTATATGTTTCTTTCCCCTCCCTCTGGCTATGAGCCAGGCCAAGGCAACATAAAAGTGATTCCGAGGCACTCAAGATTTATCTAGGCTCAAAAAAATAAGCATGACAAGAAAAAAGATAACTTCCCACCATGTTGCTTTTAAAATTGCTTTGTTGACATGCATATGTCCGGTGCGATGGCATTGTCCCTATTGTTTTTCAACACTTTCTTCTGAATACTCTAGAACATGGCCTTAGTACTGACTGAGTCAGAGCGAGTGAGCTGGGGTTTAATGTCCCAATCAACAATATTTCAGTCATGCCGGGCCATATTGCCTCTGTTTTTGTGGGACTTTCACTAATTTTGCCTTAGTAACTTGCAGCTCTGCTTCAAAAGCAACAGGCAGGCAGCCCATCTATTTTGCAGTGGGGCACTTTAAATGGCTTTCAACTGATGCTATTTTCTGGGACTTTCATTATTATCATTCCAAGTTTTGGGGCATTAGGTAGCATTTAACCATGAGATGGCCACACAGACACTTCAGACATCTTAAACTTTCCCTATAGGATCAGATCAACATTAACGTCTTATATTAGATAAGAAATAAGTTCGCATTCACATAAAAATATCAGAAAGAATCTCCCAAAAGCTCCACTCAAACGGTTCCAGCATCTTAGCTGTATCTGCTGAAAATATCTGGACACTTTGCCTTCATCAGCAAACAGATTAGATTCACATGGCACAACAAACTTAGGAACAACCTGATCTGCAGCTACAATATTCGCATGATCACAGTCCTCCAAATAAGGTTGAGGATGATTTTTAGATAATTTTCTTATTTCTCAAAGTCAGAAAACATACTTTTGTGACCACTTATTAGGGTTAATATTGTAATATTTTGACTAAGGGTTAATATTGTAAACCAAAGCGGTAATGACTATCAGTCCCTTATCAGTATCAGCACTCAATCGTAACTGTTGAGTTGTAATTGCAAACTTATTTTCAGCCAAAACATCAAGGCAAATGTCAAGTACAGAAATTATCTAAGAATTATGTGTATCGTTGATCAACATGCTCTTCTACAAACTCACAATTCTCAGCCTCTTTTTCATATATGTTACCAACAAAAAAAACTGCAACCAATCTGCAAGTGTTGACGATTTGAATAAAAGGCACTGTTTCAACTCTTCCTCCGGCCAGTATACTGACACTGCTAATCTAAGGTCTCAGGCGAGACAACTGACGGCTAAACAAAACCCTAAATTCACACTGCAGGGCTCCACAAGATACACACTGGCCCAGGCTTTCAATGGGAAGAAAAGGAAATCTACCTTTGACAATGATGCACTGTCACAAGCTTATCAATTACTGGTACATTAAGAGCATGACATCATTATTTTTAATCCTTCACTTTAAAACCATTATTTATTGACTGAACAGGCGAAAACCTGTGAATAAAGTGCTGTCACAAATTTGTTTAGCATGCAGAGAAGAACAAACTACATGTAGTGCAAAAACTCATCAAGATATCTAGCTGCCACAATACAGTTTATGTTTGGCAACATAAGAAAAGGTGCCTTAATTGCAATGAAGCATAAACAGCAAAGACTAAGCAGGGCTTGACAAATCAAAATTTGATCTACTTGTCCGGTTAAGAGCTTCTGCTCCAAAATGCTGAAATTCTTCAGTTTTTCCTATGTAGCTTATACATTTTTTTGGGCCAGTAAGAAAATATTTTACTTGCCCAGCAAAAATTTTGACTTGTCTCGGGCAGCCGGACAATGGATTTGTCAGTCCCTGCTGAGACACACATACTATGAGTATGTACAGTTGGCACCATTCACTTAGCAAATTTCTCCCTCAGGATCTGCACAGGAAGTTGGACCTGAACATACAGATCCATGCTAAGGCGGAATCTTGTTACGGTGTATGGGTATACTTTTGTATTTTTCTGCCATTTTTTCGAAGGCAGTCAGACAAATTTTGCAACTTCCTGTTTATTTCCCTGGGTCACACAACCTGTCAGAAGGGGCCAACACTTAAAGTAAAGAATTTGCTCCTGAAGGAGCAAATTCTTTACTTTAAAGAATTTGAAGGAGCAAATTCTTTACTTTAAGAGTTGACTCCCTCCAAAAGGGAGAGAAACATGAAAATGGTAGAGTTGCTTCCCCTGATAATGTACCTATTCACTCAATTTATTCACCTTAACAAATGTTACCAAGGCACCATTTCTCCTGACCTGCCCCAGGGCAGCTGCCCACAAGAGTGCATAGGGTGCAGAGTACCACCTTTCTTACCCAACAGTGAAAGGACAAAGAAACTGCAGCTTTCTAGACATCTCAAGTTCACAGAGTAGAACTACCATCAAAATTCTAAAAATTGGGACACTTAAAGTAATTACCATAATTATCAAATGAAACAATTTGATTTTAACCCTACTGCACTCAGATTACTGCCGAAACTCTGTGGAGTTCTGGCCGTTTTGAGCGCAATAGGTAATGCATCCAAAAGGCCAAAAGTGTAAGCCTTGATCAGAGCAGTCTGATATGGATCTGCACTGTTTTGCTCAGACCTATCTGTCCCAATAAATAGAATTAATTATTTCCCTTCACAAATTGAGTTAATCAGTTAACATCAAGGTAAATCTGATAACAACAAGGATTTTAATTCTAAACAAAACCATTGCACTGCTCTGCAAATAGGATTGTATAGTAGTAAAATGGTATACATAGCCAATATATTCAAATACACTATGGGTGATGGTGCACTGAAATTTTGTTAAAGAAAATTTATCTGTATTGCAGGGGCCTGTAACAATTTTTAAGGAATTTTACTGTCTTAGATAACATTAGTATTGTATAATGTCCCTGTCAGCCAACAATATTTTAACAAAAATCTTCAGTCTTATTGATCAAAGTAATGAAACCCTTTGTTATTAGCCACATGAATCATATTCAGTTGGGACATTAAAATAAACAATGGCTGGCACAGAAATTAAAGATGATTAACAGACATTAACTTCTTAAATAATTCAAGTCATGCTTTTGAAGTTAGAATATCATTATTACATTACCATAAAATTTTAAGAACTGGGATAGACAGGTCTAAGGCAGGGCTGGAAAAATCCACTTGTCCGCTCGCCATGGTGAGTGCCTCAAGCTACAGGTCAAGAATTTCTCAGAACTGCCAAGGTAACTTATTATTTTCACTATACATCTTGTGACGCAAGACGAGTGACAATTTAAGAATTTTCCAGCCCTGCTTTAAGGCAAACAGCGCAGGTCCAGATCAGGGTCTACACTGTTTAACATTCCATCTGCATCTTTTGGAAGCATAAAGTTCTGCATTGTAAAACTAAACTGTTTCATTGTTAGGAAATTATGGTATATTTTAGGTGTCCTAACTTTTACAATTTTTTCGGTAAATAATGGGACCAGCTGAGCTCCAGATAATGAGGGGTAACAGGGATAATTCAGAGGTAATTTTTTCATTTCTCAATGAAAGCATACATTGTGACCCCTCATAAGAACCGCCTCACCGAGGCGGTTCTAATGAGCGGTCACATTTATGTGTGTATGGCCAAATAAGGAAAAGTATCCCATAATTATCCCTGTTTACCCTTCTTATCTAGAGCACTGGGACCAGTGTGATCAGTGTTTACACTGTCCTTCAATCAGCAACCATTTGATATTTTGACACAACAGACACATTGCCAGATAGGAAAATCAACCTTTCAAATTTTATGCTGATGAACTTAAGATATACGGGTACACTGTAATGTTCTTCCGCCATTTTTACTAAGGGAAACAACTTCTGTGACTTCTGAAAACAAACATTTCAGAAAAGTGGTCTTCTCTTAAAGAAAGATTTGCTCCCAATGGAGGAAAAAAGAAGAAAGGCAGTTGCTTCCCCAATTCACCTTAAAGAAGTCCCAATACTTAAGAGTAAATCAAGAAGTGTCTGAAGACACAAGTTCTCAGCTTGTGACAGCTTGACATTAGCAAGGCCACATTTAACCTTTTTTTTGACCAGCGGACTTGTCCATCCTTATCATTTGGATGAATCTGTTTGTAGTTTTAGGCATTTCTGGTGAATATTTACTGTATTATAGAAAATCCAGTAAACATTTACAGTGTAGACCATGATCAGACGCTGTGGTTTGCAGCATTTAAATTGTGCCTACAGTCAGAAATCTCCCCAGACCATTAAGGCATGACGCTTTTACCATGCCTTCCTCTTCAAATTACCTTTGCAACATGCCTTAATTTCCAGTGAAGATTTATGCTATCTCTTAGCCAGTAAAGTTGTTGTAAATGCATTATAAAAGGATCATCAATCAAGTATTAGGCTAATTTTGACAACACATTGCTTGCCATATTAAGGATTTTAAAGACTGATAGACAAGTCAAAATCTGATTTGTGCTAAGTGTGACATGCCGTCTGAAATTTCTGGAGAGATCACTACCTACACTATCAACATATGTCCCGAAAATGGTTTACCAGTCTAAAGGGTTAATGAATACTGACAATCTATGCCAGGTCGGTCATCTGACATTTACTGCAATTACTGATGCAAATCTATGACATCATGGACATCAAGGAAATTCTCAGGACTATGAAATATAGGTCACAGTGACTAAGAATCGTAGTGAGGGCAACCATAATGTCCGCCTAAAGCAGTAACTTAATTCTAATACATAGTCAATAAAGTGTACGACAGCAGGCAAATTTACTGAAATGTGAAAGACTTTCTAGAACATTTAGACCTGTCCACGTACAGGACAGCTGGCCTGACAGGACCTTGCACACCATGCGGACGTCAGGGTGATGACAAGATCTACATGTACAGAGCCCTAGATAAGAGGGAGTATTTGGTGATAATTAGGGATAATTTTTGTTAATTCTGGATAAAAACATATGTTGTGACCCCTCATCTGAACCGTCTCATCGAGACGGTTCAGATGAGGGGTCACAACATATGGTTTCAGTGAGAAATAAAGAAAATTATCCTTCAATTATCATCAAATACCCCTCTTATCTAGAGCTCTGCATGTACATTTCATACAGGCAAGCTTAAAACAAAATTAACTTCAGTGTCAGAATGAATCCACCAGAGGTCTAGATAAGAGGGAGTATTTGGTGATAATAAGAGATAACTTTAGTTAATTCTGCATAATAACGTATGTTGTGACCCCCCATCTGAACCGTCTCGATGAGACCGTTCAGATGAGGGGTAACAACGTTTCATTGAGAAATAAGAAAAATTATCTTTAATTATCATCAAATACTCCTCCTTATCTAGAGCTCTGTCCATTATCTCAAGAGTGATTCAAACCTGTGCGGCAAAAATCACAGAACTGAGAATATGTAGGTCACAGTGAAAAATCAGCAGTATAAGTTCAATCAGTGTGTCAGAGAATAAATGGTCTAGACCTCCAGATAAGATGGGGTCTTCAAAATAATGATGAGATAATGTTTTCTTTTGCTCAAAGAAAACATGTTGTGACCCCTCATTAGAACTGCCTCGGGGAGATGATTTTAGTGAGTGGACTCAACATGTTCTTCTTGAGAAAAATGGAAAACGTATCCCTAAATTATCCCTGCTACACCTTCTTATCTACTGGACAGGTATTTGAAAAGTACTGACTGGTCACAAAGGTAGCAAAGGCAATTTTCCTGGAAATTTCCAGAACTAAATGAAAGTATCAGGACAGGCAAAATGTTAGGGGGTACATATCAGACAAAATTACCAGTGTACCAGTTTTACCAACTCAACCCTTATCTTAAGACTGTCGTCAAATATCTACTGTATGAACTTGTATAGTTAGGCGATTTTGGTCCAATGTGAATCACCTTATCTCATTAATTTGGTCCCTTTAGGCCAGAATAATGAACTAATCATTGATCACAGAAACTGTCCTGTGGCTATCCCCGCTTCCCCACCCATAATACAAATTTTGCTAGCCAAGTGGTTTGCACTCTGCATTTAAGGTTTACAATGAGTTTGAGTCTCTCTGGAGGTGCGGTTCTGTCCAATTCTAAATGATGCTCGACTTGCACTGAGCCTTTCACATATGACTGAAGTACTGTTGAAAAGCTCATTTTCTAATATTTTCAATCAGACTTCAAAGAAAGGGTTTTTAAATCCTGAAACAAGCATTGTAACCATGTACTGGGAGCAAGTGACACTGCAGGGAAAGTGATGAGCTGCATGCTGTAGCAAATAAGTAGCCCTGTGTCAATTCTGTCAGACTTCAATTTGCACTGCTGCCCTGTATAGCACAGTCAGTATTGTGTCTGACTCAAGAGCCAGAGGACCCGGGTTCTATACCCAGTCCGGCCACATAGACAGACCTGACAAGTACGTGGACACTTTTAAGGGTGTTTTACCTAATGTGTAATATTCCAGTGCATTCCAGACTATCAGATGGGCATGCAATTTCATGAAAACCCTTGTGCTAAATATAGACAAAAGGAACACATGAAAAAAAATCATCTGCACATGTGCAACATAATGTTGTTGAGGTAATGCTATTTGCTTTATAGATACAGGCTTATCATACCAGAACACGGACACCTTAGAATCTGAGTAAACTAAGATAACATTCATTCGCCACAATACTAACAAAATTATTGATACGTGTAGTATATAATAAATATGTATAAACATTGTAAAGGATTATTCTTTTTTCATATAGACACATGTCTGTTCACTTTGCCTGTTTGCGTGCTTGCCGCAGCCAAACTTAAGCATCCACTGTGATAGCCGTCTGAAACAGTCCTGCAAACTTGAAACTGTGCTGTGTAAAAGCGAATGACAAAAAAATAAAGAAATGGTGCCTTAAAATAAAGTTGCAAAGTCACTTGAATTAAGAAAGTATGTTAGTGTTTATTTCACGCCAAACACAAACAAAGTGTCCATGTACTGGTAGTGTCTGTGCACCTGTCGGGTCTGTCTAGATCTACTATCGGTGGCTATTACTAAAACCTTGTACCGCACCGCACCGGGGTAAAATTGATTACCGCACCGCCGAAGATTTCCGAACCCTACCAAATTTTACGGACTCTGCCGTAGTCAGTTTTATGTAATTTGGTATATGCTGATTCTGTAAATAAGTTTGTTCATGAGACATGTTAATGTATTGGAAGTATATACATATTTATATTATGCTGAAACCTTAATTGCCCAACCTCAAAAAGGACTTAAGTAGTGGTTTTATCCATTTCAATATGTTTTCAGGGTAACTATCACATGGTAGTCCCTGGTGTTTAGATTCGGTTGGGTTTACTGATAAAAATTACAAGACTGTGATATACTTTCAATATGTATTTTTGTTTTTGGGTAACTTTTTTCGTATAACTGCCCAGAGTTAAAAAAATCGCATATACATAATTATGATATACATCTCTGAAAAAAATCCTACCTGGGTTGGAAGTAACCCTTAAAAGTATGCCTGTGCTGCAATCACCAGAGAAATGGATGTATAAGTTCTTTGGAGGAACAGCTACGACAGTATAATGTACATTTGCCATATAATTATGCATGCATAGAAGATATTCAAAGTATTCAATTGAGAGTTTGCTTTCAGAAAAAAAAAGAAAAATGATCCTTCGTATATATATTAAAAAGAGAAGTAGTTTAGTTGACATAAATAGGACATAAAGTAAATTTTTACCAGTAGATTTAATATCTACTCACACAAAGAAAGATAGGAACAATCCTGTATATAAAGACAGCATATAACGTGAGTGCGGTTAAGTTCGGGATTTATTCGACACTGTACGGAAATTTCCGTGAGTGCGGTACAAGGTTTTCGTAATAGCCACTATCAGTGCTCCTTCCACTGATTCAAGAAGGGCATTTGTCAGTGGCTACTGGCAAAACTATGGGCATGCAGACCACCTGCCCAGGAATGACCCTCCAAACATGACCATATCTGTTTACCGAGGACGTAACAAAACTAAACTCAACTCAATGCAAATTGTGTCAATTTACAAATTTTTGACAGGCTGCACAGGGTTGAAAGTTACAGCTTCAGTCATTAACTAGAACTACATTTTCTCTAAGAGCTTGACAAATATGTAACTGCTAAAACTACACAACCTACACTTAGCTCACCTGCAATCGTTAAACAGGGACAAACAAATCTTCTAAAAACAACAAAGAGTTAATTGTCTCCGCGACGCCATAGTTGAATTTTAAAACGAGGTTCGGGGTCATCACAGGTCAACTTCCAAATTGGATGCAAGGGAGATAAACCGATCAAAGAAAACAATTAGTGAGGGGTACGTGTACTCACCGGATCGGACCGGATCGGACTGAATCACCGGATCGGACCGGATCGGACCCGAATTTGACCATTTATAACTGTTTTATCATACTTTCTATGACTGTTTATGTTTGTATTTTGTAGAAGATAGTGTGTCCAACAGATATATTGCAGTAATGTTTGGGTTTAAAGGGGGTCTGCATTGCATTTAGCATGATGTATCCAGCACATATTATCTCTTCTCAGTGACCTGTATGTTTTTATAGGCCACTGCTCTGCTCTAAATCACCTCTATAACGTGTACCCACACTCTATGTTTTGAACAAAAATAAAAAAAAATCGGATTATTTCATCTGACTTTTTCATTTTTAGCCATTTCAATCACATATTGTATATGCATGTTTACGTAGATCTGTCTCAGTGAAATTTCCAAGAAATTACAACAAACTGTAAATTCATTAAATTCAAATATAATTGTAATATATCTGTTGTATACACCATCTTATGCAAAATATAAACATTATCAGTCAAAGAAAGTATTATAAAACGGCTATAGATGCTGAAATTCGGGTCCGATCCGGTCCGATCCGGTGATTAGGCCCGATCCGGTGAATTTACGTACCGATTAGTGAGGTGTCATGAATCACCGGTAACCATCTGTTGCTGTGACTATCTATCTATCTATCTATCTATCTATCTATCTATCTATCTATCTATCTATCTATCTATCTTTACTGTCTCGGTCAATCATGACCATGATGACAGGTTCTGGTGTGGCGCATAAGTTGTCACAAAAAAAAAAAATGAATTTGTGACAAAGCCACCAGCAGGTTAAAACTATTTACAAGAAGTCCTCAGGGGCAGGCATTCCATGCCTAACCCCTGCCCTACCATAGGATATTAAATTTTGGCCTTAAACCCATCAACTGTCTCCGAAGAGACAGCTTCGGTTGTGACTGTAGGACATAGATTCTGCCGATTCCGGCACACATCCAACGGAGTAGATAGTACGTTACCTTGATGGGGGTAAAATGATGCAATCCATCACCACGCTATCTACAGTTAGTCTTAATCGTGTTTACAGTCTATAGAAGTAAAAAGTATGCAAAGACCAGGAACTGAAACAATCAAAATCCAAATCCAGCCCTCAAACCATAGTTGGAAACAACTAAGATTACAAATAATCAAGATACAGAGACCATATGGCCAACCGAGTGAGCAGCTTGTTTCCAAAAGGTGGCCACTCAGCAACCCAAACCGAACCAAAAATAATAAGAACATACATAAGGTAAAACATCACAGAAACTCTGACACCAAAAACAGGCAACAGAGAACCACAACAGAACTACCGCCTTGGAACGGTCAGTAATGAATTACTTGGGGGGGGGGGGGGGGGGGGGGCTTAAATCGATTTTACAGGCCCAGCCTCACGCTCAGTTTCTGAAGTGGTACAAAACATTTAGTTGGTTGTTCAGTTCGCATGACTTGATAAAAACATCAACTAGGGCCTGGTCCATCGAATTACCCCAGACCCAAAAACATTGTTCAGGAGCACTGCCTCTCTCAAATGGTTGATATCCCTACAAGACAAGAAAGGATCCTAGATATCCTCTTGACTAACAAACCCGTCCCTGTAACAAGAATTAAGGGTATGCCACCAATTGGTCGTGCCGACAATGATATTGTTATGGTGGAATATGATATAACAGCCAAAAGGGTCCTTGAGTCACCACGGAAAGTTTTCTTATACAAACGGGCTGATATGCAAGGTCTTAAGCGACCATATGCTTGCTTTTGCAGACCGCTTCATGTCGCAGTACTTTGCTCACGTTGATGTTAATAATAATAATAATTATACTGTTTATTTGTGAACAAACATACAGCATAAAATTACATATTAAAATACAGTTCTCATAAAATCTTCATTAAAATAAGTTGATAAATTCACTACAGTTAAGATTTTTCAAACAATATTTCAACTCACTGAGTTTTAAAAGTTCCTCCGCTACCAGTTAAAAGTTTATCACAGTATTACACCTATCACGGATTAAAAAAAAAAAAAAAAAAAAAAAAAACTAGACAGCTTAGGTGATTGGGAAGGAGCCCCACCTACCTAGGCTCTCTTGCTTTGGTTGATGGAACTTGAAACCTACATATTCTCTGGCGAGATCCTTTAGTGAAGCAATTTTTAGTGTGATATAATATCATATGTGAGCACTCGATAACCCATAAAGTTTGAAGCAAACTTGTTTCCAATGGGGTCCTTGTCACTGTGATGATTCGAGATCAGGGGTTCCAGACAAGCCATCAAGTACTGTGGCTTGTCTGGAAACCCTGTCCTCCTTCACACTGCTAAAAATATAAAATAAAATATATGTTATATGACAACTCTGCAATCAACACGACAACATGAGTTTGAAACGAGGGTCCTTGCAGCCATACAAAGCCAAATGGCAAGGACCCTTTTGCAAAACAGAAAAATAAATTGTTCCCAAAGGTTTTCAAAACAATCAGCACTATAATATGCACTAATCAAATTGGTTTGGATGCAAGTATCATGCTAAATCGCCGCATACAAGCACCCGCCCCTAGCACCTAAAGTACACATACGAGTACAAGTGTGTTATCACAGTATAAATTATAATCACAGTTTTTGAAAATGAGAACTGACCTATTAAAGTAATTACAAAATGGGCAACACTTGTGACCAGATTTGAAAATAAGTATAATAAATTCTATTGAAGAACCTGTGAGGAAAATCCCTCTAATAATATGCAAAAGAACTATTTTCTTTGTTCAAGCAGCTTTCAGACAGAAATAATTTAATTGACTTTTTGAATTCGTTAATCCTTTGACATCCTTTTACTGAGTCGGGCAATCCATTCCAATCATTGATAGCATTATAATAAAAAGAAGTACCTTCCATTTCCTTGATCCTAGGTATACAAAAGTTATATAAACTAGATCTAGTATTATATCCATGCGAACCGCAAACTTTCGAAAAGTTTTCCATTAAGTAAGAAGGACTGATTTCATGAAATATTTTGAATGCGTGGTTCAAACGTAACTGTGTTACCCTAGTTTCAACATTTAACAAATTTAGACATGCCAAAACATGTGAATTAACACTAAATATAGGTGTTTCTTGCTTGATAAACCTCACTACCTTATTTTGCGCAACTTGTAATTTACTTCTAAGTTTTTTATTCAAACCAGCGTACCAGGCAGAACATGCATAATCAAACTGACATAAGATAAGTGCAGAACATAAAGTTTGCCTTGTTTTTGAATTTAAACATTTACTCTGTCTATACAGAAACTTTAACCTTGAGCCTACTTTCTGAATAATTCCATGCACAATATCTTCCCCAGATAGAACGTAGTCTATTTTTACGCCCAAATATTTGACTTTTCCCTGAGAAGGTATACAATGTTCCCCACAATTGACACTAAAAGAATTAATACGTTTGAGTTTTCTTTTTGAGCCAAATAACATGCATTCAGTTTTACCTACAGTTTGTATGTCAACACCCATATTTGATTAAATAACTATTGTCTTTCCACGTGAAAGAAAATACACCCGCCATTAACAAGGGACACTACTACCTAAATGTAAGGAAAGTTTATTATCAATTAGCCAAGATGCACAAGATTCCATTACCTCTCCAAGTTTCTGAGAAACAACATCTGGATCCTTATGTGCAAACAAAATTGCACTATCGTCTGCATAAAGAAGAAGTTTACTACAGTCTTTGTTTATGCTTATGCTCATATCGTTAACATAGCACAAGAATAGTAAGGGACCAAGAATGCTACCTTGGGGAACCCCGCAGGTTACCACTGCTTTATCTGAATTTTTACCATTAACATTTACCCAGTGTGTTCTGTTTGTTAAATATGAATAAAACCATTCATTATCTACCACCCCATTCCTTTCATTGTCTTACATAATATTTCATGATCTACAGTGTCAAAGGCTTTCTGGGGTCCAATAGGACCATGCCTGTGCATAATGTTGTTGGTTGGTTGAATTGATGCTTAACGTCCACGGTGAACAACTAAGGTCATGTCGGGACGGTCAGCTAACCTAACCACACTATTCCTGGGCAGGCTTAGACCTCCTAAGCGGTTAACCAGTACTAAGCGCACATACTTTCGCCAGTAACTGACAACTGCCCTTGCCTGTGCATAATCCCTTAGCATTATTTGTTCTGATATAATCATGTAAGTGAATAAGACAACTCTCTGTTGAATACGAACTCCTAAACCCGGACTGATGGTCGTAGATGAGATTGTTACTAACCAAAAAAATTTCTAATTGAGAGTATACTGCCCTTTCCAGGATTTTTGAAACCACACTTAAAATACTTACAGGTCTATAATTACCAAATTCTAATCTACTGTTTTTCTTAAAGAGGGGTTTGACATTTGCTCGTTTCATATTATCAGGAAATCTCCTTTATCTATTGAAAAAAATTACCAAAATAGTTATCGGCAATTTTAATACACTTGAACCGTCCCTAAGGAATCTTGGTGGAATATCATCTAAGCCCGTTTTAGGTAGAACCGGTTGTTTTGGGGGTTTCTCTCCCTATAAAACTGTTTAAAGGACTCAGATTTGGCATGAAACATGTTTTTTGGATTTGGTAGTTTTTGAACCAAAACATGCAATATTTGTGAAAAAAGAATTAAAGTAGTTGGCAATTTTTCCAGCCTCGTGACAATTTTCTACCTCAAAATTGAATAATGTATGCATTTCTTTTCACATTTTATTTAAATGTGTCAATTTTCATGATATCTTTTTTTATATATACGTACTGTAATATCCTATCTTTTATTAGTTATATTCTGCTTCTCCTGAAAAGTTTCAAATTATTGAGTTAGACTAGGCTTGCGTTAAGCCCTCGATCTCTGCAAACAGGTTTTAGTTTTATCAGAGCTGCAGCAATTTTAGAGACTTTCTGTTAGAGCTAGAGCATAAGCACAAATGAAAATACCACTTGTGTTGTTCATGAGTGCATTAAAATGATCTTCCAGTGATTTTTTTCCGTGCAACATCTTTTCAAACTTTTTTAAAAGATAAACTTGTAGCCACCTTAGCGCATTCGGCATACAATATGACGGTAACTCTACATAAAGCAGTTGAGATTTCGTCCTAACGAAATCCATATAACTCCTATCGTAAATCATTAGTGATTTAACACTTTAGCCTCATGCATTACTTAGCAACCTTCAAAACTAAACACAGTCAAAGCTATCTTAAAGGACAACTCTATTAAAGACATTTTTCCCCAGTTTGGAATTCAATAGACACTTCGATAACCCAGACAAACAAAACATAGCGGCCATGGATAATTTAACTTCAAACGGGCTATACCCAGCTCAGTTACTACACGAATAAGCTGGGTCTAGTAACTTCAGACCTATGCATTAACTGTTGTGGACAGACCGAGCCTACAGAGCACTACAGGTCTACTGCAGTGCCCACTGTTTGAGCCGTCCCGCGAAATACTATGGAATAGAAGCTCAGCAGGGAAATCGGTCAGAATCAGAATCAGAATCAGAATTGTTTACTGGTGATACGTCCAAAGACAATCATTCACCAGGACCTGTGAATCAGGGAAGCTAGTCCCTAGCCCTTATAAGAGAAGTAAACTTAGTAACTGAATCCTCTGCACACTCAGCAGCAGAAATAAGTGAATCTTCCAGGGAATTCCAATCTCTAATAGTCTGGGGGAAGAAACTGGACTTGTAAATGTCAGTCCCAGCCATTGGGGTTTGAAATGTCAGGGAATGATGATTCCTGGTACGCCTATTTGGGGGAACAAGGTCATTTATGGGTATACTGGCTGCACCCCTCAGACCTTTGTAAAGCATTATAAGTCTACTATCTTTCCTTCTCTTTTTTAGGGCTTCCCACTTAAGTTTCTCCAGAATGCCAGTCATACTCCCAGTTTCATATGTGTAATTTCCCGTTACAAATCTAGCTGCCCTTTTCTGCACCTTCTCAAGTTCATCTTGAAGAAGTATACTTTGAGGGTCCCAAACTGAACTGCCATACTCCAGGACTGGACGCACCAGTCCCTTATATGCTGACTCCTTAACATCTTGTGGACATGCTGCCAAGTTACGTCTGAGGAAGCCGAGGGTCCTATTAGCCTTTGTGCAAATATTACTGACATGTGTGTTCCATTTCAAATCATTGACAATGGTTATACCGAGATACTTGATAGTTTCTACATTACTGAGGACCGTTCCCTCTAAGGTATAGGGAGCATTGATCTTCTTGATCCGTTTCCTTGTAATTTGCATTATATTGCATTTAACAGGTTGAAATCTCATGCCCCAACTCCTTGCCCAACAACCTAAATGATCTATATCCTCCTGAAGTTTCACAGTGTCTTCAATATCTCTGATTTCACGATAGCAAACACAGTCGTCAGCAAAAAGTCTTAATTCCGAGTCAATATTTTCTGTTATATCGTTAATGTATAACGAGAACAACAATGGTCCAAGTACAGTGCCCTGGGGGACACCTGACAAAACCGGGGCCCAATCCGACTTAACTCCATTTACCACCACACGCTGCTGCCTGTAACAGAGAAAAGAATCTATCCATTTCAGAGTCTTCCCACCAATACCATAGCCGTATAGCTTACATTTAAGTAATTCATGAGGGGGAGTGTCAAAAGCTTTCTCGAAGTCCAAGATAAAAGTGTCAATCTGACCGCCCTTATCCAAGATTTTAGCCCAGTCATTTATAACCGTGATCAATTGAGTTTCACAGCTATGTTTCTTACGGAAAGCATGTTGTCTGTCTGACAAAAGTTTATGTTCATCCAAATGTGCCATAATATTAGAGCAGACAATGTGTTCGAGTAACTTGCATGGTACACAAGTTAGAGAAACCGGCCGGTAATTGCAAGCCAAAGACCTATCTCCTTTTTTGAAGAGTGGGCATATATTTGCAAGAGACCATTCCTTGTGGATTTCACCCGAGTCAATAGATTGTTGGAAGAGATGAGCGAACATTGGGCCTAATTCAGATGCTAGTTCTTTTAAGACTCTGGGATGCAATTCATCAGGTCCTAAAGCTTTCGATGGGTTCAAGCCCTTAAGAAGTTTCGTTACACCTTCTGCCGAAACATGAATGTCCTCCATGAAAGGAGCCGAGCGATTAGGAAGGGGGACTTGGGTGTGCTCACTTTTGTTAAACACATCCGAAAACTGACCGTTAAAATCATTAGCCTGTTCCAACTCTGACTCGGCAACACCACCACCATTTCTCTTCTTTAGGGGTGGGATACCTTGAGTATCTTTCTTTTGACTATTAATGTACCTGTAGAAGTCTCTGGGATTAGCCTTTATGTCACCAACCAAGTTATTGACATACAAATCATGTTGCTCTTTCACATCAGCTTTAATTTCCCTTCTCAAAGATTCAAATTTTGACCTAAGTTTGCTACTGCCAGTCGTTTTGGCCTTAGCATGTGTCTTATTTCTTCTACGAATCTTCCTTCTTATCTCAGGGGTTATCCAAGGAACAGAAGAGGTTGACCTTCTGGTTTTTGAGGGGATATGCTTTTCAGCAGACTCTTGAATAAAGGAGGTTATCAAGTCAAAGTTTTCCTGAACTGAGCGATTGTCCGAGTAACCATTGAAGTATCTATGTTTTGCGAAGTCTGACGCTTCTTTCCTCATTGATTCAAAATCTCCCTTTTGGTACAAAAACACTTTCCTCCGAGGTTTCTTTTTTGGGGGGACATAAATTTTCAATGTTCCTGATATCACATCATGATCACTAAGTTTGTCCGGGGAATGTAGTTCTTGAAACTGACCAGGAAGCGAAGTGAGAATTAAATCCAATGTGTTTTTCTCCCGAGTCGGGAAATTCACCAGTTGTTCTAAACCATGGTCATTCATGACATCAATCAACATTTGTCCCTCTGACTGACTTAACACTGATCCTGACTTATTAAGTCGGTCTGGCCAAGCAATATCTTTGAAGTTGAAATCCCCTAGTACGTGAACTGAGGGGAGCTTATTCCCCTTGTGCTTTGTCCTAATATGATCTAACTGGTCACGAAACAATTGAAATTCCTCACTTGAGCCACCAGGCTGACGATACCAACTTGCTACATAATGGGAAATTTTGTTTGCCAAAATTTTAACCCAAACTGATTCTGAGTCGTTTTCTATTTCTGACAAGGGCATGTGCGGAATGTCCTTATGAATGAGAAGCATCACTCCGCCACCATGAAGGTTTCTGTCCTTCCTGAATACATTATAGGGGAATGTTTCAGGGAACAATTCCGAAGTTGCAACTGAATTGTCAATTTTTGTATCTTGAATAGCCACAACCTGAGGTTGGTGGACATCAAGGAAAGCTAATAAATCCAATTTCTTACCCCTAATACTGTTTATGTTCAAACTAACAAGTTTCAAACCGCCAAGAGTCTTGCCATTTAAATTTGACTCATTTGAACTGCTTGATGAAAGCCTAACATTCTTATCCTTTGACAGTGGATTAAATCGATTCTCAGTCACTAGATTCACAGAATCTACCACAGAGATTTGCAGTTACTTCTTGGAGCAACATTGACGACAATATCTACATCTACCAATTAAATATACCCCTAACTTCAGACAGAGTATACAATAGGAGTTGGCTCAGTACATCAAGGCCACTGGTGGAATTCATGGTCTGCTATTCTACCATTTTGTTCGGTTACAATTGAGTATATTTACAGAAGAGGCCATTCATACACGAGAGAGAGAGGGAGGCTATAGAAGAGATCTACGTGTCATCGCAGCCATGGATAGCGGATAGCTTTATGCATGCAAACATGATAAGGCACATCATATTGTTTTTTACATATGCATCTGTATTTTATATGTTACTCGGTTTAAAGCCATTCATAGTTAATGTTGTTCGATGAAAACTTACCCGACTTTAGATAAAATTTGTATCTTCGTGGTATTTAGTAGGGCCATAAAATAAATGGTAACTCGAGTATATTTTACAAATGTGCCCACTTAACAAGGTCATGTGACAGTTCAAGATGGCGAACGAAATGAGAATTTATTGTAATTTATAGTTTTGCGTTTACGCTCTATCGGAACGCTAAATCTCGGTATGATATTTCATATTTCTTGTATTTATGCACCACACACGTGACAGATTGATCAGAGTTGATCGAGCCATTACAAAGAAAAAAAAAGGACAGATCTTGTTAAATAGATCATAGCACAGAGGCTTGCATCACTACTATCACACATTTTTTTTCAGGCTGCAGTCATAGGTGTGTGTATAATACATACACCTATCTATGAGTGCGGCCTGAAAAGGTGTGATACAAGTCCCTATGGCTCATAGGTGGGTGGCACATGTTTTTGTAATGCAGCTTTGATTATAAGGACTGCCTTAAACAGCATTATGTCCGTACATATTGGTTTTGGTGCAGCCTGTCGGCATAGCTTCTTGTCTGCACTCTATCACCTGAAGAGATAGACAAATTTTGACCAAACTTGTACCAAAACATCATTAGGTGAGGGAAAGAACTAATTAGATTTGGGTGACCTTGACCCCATTTTCAAGGCACAGGAGGTCAAAGAGTGTTGAAAAATGCCTTGTCTGCATTCTAGCTCCTGAATGGATGGATGGATATTAATCAAACTTGCAGAGATATATCACTGGGAGATGATAAAGAAGTGATTATATTTTGGTGATATTGACCCCATTTTCAAGGTCACAGGAGGTCAAAGACTGTTAAAAAATGCCTTGTCTGCTCTCTATCTCCTGAATGGATAGATGGATTTTAACCAAACTTGCATAGATATATCACTGGGAGATGGTAAAGAACTAATTAGATTTGGTGACCTTGACTCCATTTCATGGTCACAGTAGGTCAAAGAGTGTTGAATATTGCATTGTCTACATTATATCTCCTGAATGGATAGATGTATCTAAATCAAACTTGCACAGAAATATCACTGGGAGATGCAAAAGAAGTGACCATATTTTGGTAACATTGACCATATTTTCAAGGTCACAGGAGGTCAAGGAATGGTAAAAAAGTCTGTTTTCTACACCATATCTCCTGAAGGGATTGATGGATTATGAATTTATGAGTATGAATGACCAAACATAGACAAGTGTATAATCAGGAGGTGCAAAAGAACTACTTAGGTTTTGGTGACCTTGGCCCTATTTTCAAGGTCACAGGAGGTCTTAACTTGATAACATTTAGGGAAAATGATTCTGTTAGGAAAGGGTAGGTTGGGGGACATCTGTTTTTAACATAAACATTTCTAGTTTTGAGCACTTTTGTAGTGTGCTTTTTTTGCCTTGACTTTTAGTCTTTTCTGATATGTCATAGACTAACGCCTGTATTCTAGAACGTCACTCCAGCTACACTCATTGAGTTAATCCTGAATATTGCTCAAATTTCAATGGGATAATCCTCCCCCTGGCTACAAAGTTGAGTCACTCACAGGTGAGTGAGGTCTTAGAATACAGCCATATATTAACACTCTCAGTTCATTCCTGTAATCCTATATTCCTATATCCCTTTCCATCTCCATATGAATATTTATAGATGACAGGCATTCTTTATGTAGGTAAAGTCAGTAAAACTGGTCAACATTGACAACTGTTTGATATATGAATACAATAACTTTGGATAATGAGACAGTATGACCCCATGTATTTCCCTCAAAAAGAAAGTAGATGACAGTGACCTATATTTCATGGTTTAGTGATTTAGCCTTATACCCTCAAGTCTATTTGATGTATGGATATGAAAGCATGGGAAAAAATCAGCATGACCATGATTGACATCATGATAAAAGAAGATCACAGTGACCTTTATTTCATGATCCAGTCATTTTGCCTTATTCCGTAAAGACTATTTGATAAATGAAAATGATAGCGTGGGGTAATGAATAAGTATTAGGCAAAAAAAAAAAAAAAAAAAGACAAAAAATACCTGTGCTGCCTATTACATGCCAAATAAAAATAGGGTCGATAGGTCGGCTTCTACATTTTTTTTTTCATTTTTTCTTTTTTTTTTTAAATCGCCCTATAGTGTGCAGAGGTTATGATTTATACCAAACATATTACAGTGCGAAAGTAGATTAAAGGCTTGCATTAGAAAAAAAAAAAAAAACAAAAAAAAAAAACAAAAAAAAAAAAACAAAACAAAAAATAAACCGCCCCAGGTTCTGTTCTATTAACAAATACTCAATTTGTTAAAGACTTTCTTTCTATAAAATGCAACCACTTTCCTATCACTAAATTGACAAACTATTTCTCAAACAAATGTAAATTCCATAAACCCAAAACCTGAAGTTCAGGGCGATTAGTTCTCTAATTACCTCTTTACCATGCAAAACATTGTGTATATAGTGATGGTATAACAAAAAGTAGCTGCATTTTGTAGAAAGAAAGTCTTTAGCAACAGTTACACTTGCAGTTGTTTTCGCTATGAAAGTCTTTAGTGCCTGTCTGCAGCGGTGTATTATGTAATCATATCCGGGGAAAGTTGATAAAATTTTTGTCCCAATTAAGGAATGACCATTGACGAAATGACCAGTTCTGACGATCGTTGAAAACTGGTCTGTCAGTAAACTGGATTTGCTTCATTATTTAAATGACTGGGTAAGAAGCTAAGCAGTTTGCGTAATGACTTGCAGACAAGCAGCTTACCTGTTCCTCTTGAGTGAAAAAAGGGGGAATTTTCAGACGATGTTTCCAGAAATGACAGGAACCAAGCTGACTTTTGGCGGCAAACATGGCGGAAATAAACAAGGAATTGCGGGAATATCAATGGCGGTAATTTAGGGCGGGAGAATAGTGGAAAACGGAAGAAATGGCTGGAAATTTTAAGCGGGAAAACTAATAAGGAAGTGGCGGGAAATTTAGGCGGGAAAACGGAAAAAAGTTTAGGGTCGGCGGTAAAATATTAGGGTCGGTCGGGTTACCGGAAACACGGGTATTTTTTTTTGGCATTATCTGATGTTTGACCTGGAAATGAAAGTAGATCACATTGACCTTTATTTCATGATTCACTGATTTTTGCTTTATACTTTGAGGACTAGTTGATATATGAACATAATAGATTGGGATAATGAGTCAGTATGACCCAATGTTTGACCTCATATAAAAATAAGTAAACTGACCTATATTTTATGGTCCAGTGACTTAGCCTTAAACCTTGAAGACTTTTGATGTACGGGCAATCCGACATGATGGCTTGGTATAATACGTCAGTATGACCAATTTTGTTTGACTTCAGAATAAAAGTACATGTAGATAACAGTGACCTATATCTCATGGGCCAGTGATTTTGCCCTATATCTGGAGGACCATTTAATATATGAACATAATAGCATAGCATAATGAGTAGGTATGACATTATGTGTGACCTCAAAATAGAGTAGATCACAGTGAACATGAAAGGGTGGGATAATAAGTCAGTTTAACCAATGTTTGACCTATATTTCATGGTTCAGTGATTTAGCCTTACACCGTGAGGACTACTTAATGTATGAACATAACTGCGTGGGATAACGAGTAAGTATGACATGATGTTAAGTAGGTCACAGTGACCTATATTCCATGGTCCAGTGATTTTGCCTTATACCTACAAAACTGATATATGATAGCTTGGGATAATGAGTTGATATGACCAATATTTGACCTCAAAATAAAGGTAGGTCACTGTAACCTATATGTCATGATCTAGAGATTTGCCTTATATCTTGATGTATGAACAAGCTAGTCTGACTTGATGTTTCACCTCAAATCAAAAGTAGCTTTAGAAGACTTGGAATCGCATGATACATTGGAGGAATTGACACTTGTAAGAATTCACACGATTTCACTTAATAAAAGGGTATTTCATATCATAATAGACGTTTGTGCCTTGTCCTTACATGGGCTTGTGAGAGAAACCTGCGATCTTTTTTCCCTTTTCGAGGAAGCGCTTTCAGTAATATTGTGCCCCAGCATATGACATAAGCAACAAATGAAAAGAGTGGCAGCTTTCAAATTGTCTAAAACAGAAAAAAAGCACTCAATTTTATACTCCGAAAAGTGCTTTAGTCAATGTTTTGACTGGTCATCATGAACTCAGTTTTTCCATGTTTGCAAGTAAAAAATTACAGTAATCGAATTAATTACTCCAAACAATTAATTATCCATAATATCTATGTAGACAAGAAAACAATAAACACCATCTAGGTTTCTACCCACACAGAACTTACAATTTGGCGATTTTAATTCTAATTTGACAAAAACACTTTGAACACCAATTAGTGATATGCTTTTTCAGAATGTTATAAACAGAATACGTCAGTACAATATAATACACAATGTAATTTGTTTTTTAGGATCTGCCTGTAAGACAGATGGCTATCATTATAGATGGACATTCTTGGCATTGTATGTCATGAAATATAAATGTCATGCATTACGAACTAAATGTATGCATTCAGTTTGGTCATGTTGGTTGGATAGCTATAATTATTTACTAACTAAAATGTAGGTAAAAACGTCCATGGACTGAGTTGACAATGTCCATGGAGTCAGTGGACATTGTCCATGGCCCCTCGTTCCAATACTCCAGCCGGACAATATCCATGGACAGTTTCCACTAAGTCCATGGACATCCTACAGACGAGTAGCAGACAAAATATTTTGAAACGCTATAAATCAAATATTTGTCGTACGTAGTGAAACGGCAATAAGCATCAGCTCTTCGTCAAGGTGTGTCGGTAACGATGATGGGGTACACTGGCATATTAATTTTCGCCTATCAGAGCAATCTCTATAGAGATTCTACAGAACTTAATTGGTGCTAATTGGTCCAATTAGTCTGTTGATATTCCTAGCCTCTTACAGTTTCCTAGATAGATAGATAGATAAATAGATAGATAGATAGATAAATAGATAGACTCGCAAGAAATATGTCGAAAGTACACTGATGCCCTCGCCTTATGCCTTGTCAGAGTACCTGAAGCTAAGAAAATCACAAAGTCATGAAATAGAGGTCACAGTGACATACAAATTGTACCAGGTCACTCGCAGTGTTGGAGTGGCACACTGTCCCAGTATGACCAATTAATGATGCTGTAGATAAAAAGATATAAGGCAAATCACTGGACTATGAATTATGGGTTACAGTAAATACCAGTCCATTGGCAGTGTCAGACTGATCCAATATTCAAGTTTAATGCAAATCCAATTGAGATATAAGGCACAATCACTGGACCATACAGAAACTGTCGCAGTGACCTACAAACACTATCAAGTTATACACAGTGTCAGACTGTTCCATTATCTCAAGTTTAATGCATTGGATCTGTTTAATATATGAGTATAGGGATATTACTATCTTAGTCTGGCTCCCTTCATAGCAAGTTGATAGAGAACCTCAATCCAAAACCTTAACCTGAGTCTAACACTGTTAGACATGTAGGGTTATACAGCTGCCATACGCAAATTTTTAATGCCACAATCAGTGATGGATGGATGGGTAAGAGTTTCAAACGTGTATATAGTTTGCATGAAAGTTTTGCTTTAAGCGTTTGCTTTGTTCTGTTTTTCTGTAAACCTCAACTGAATTTGTTCACGTGTTTAATGTAAGTGTAGGAACACATATTAGTTTGCATCCTTTGGCTGCTGCAGCTGACCAAAAGGTCAAGGTCAAAGACTCAGAAATTTGTGTATCATTTGTGCTAAAGTTTTGTGTTTAGTATACAGTGCTTTCATATAGTTTTAATCTACTTGACTGGAGCCTTTGATATGTGACTAGGTTTATTTCTAGGTTTAAGCAGTCTGGATGCTTGTTCTGACCTTAGATCAATATCATAGACTTCTAAATTTATATAACATTTGTGTTGAAGTTTTATCTTAAATTATTCATTTGCTTGTTTCAGAAGCTTTGAATGTACTTTTGATATTTAACTGGGTCCATTACTGTGTATGACATAGATTGTCTGTCTGTCTGTTTGCAAACATTTGCATTAATGTTTGTATTAAGATTGTGGGCCCTACTTACTTGCTCTAGTTCATTTTAGGTCATGGAGTCGCATAATATGAAAAGATTGAATCTAGCCTACCAGAATCTACAAGAAATACCCCAGGACATTACAGGACAGGTTGGCCTGTCTGTTGAGGAACTGGATCTCACTCATAACCGAATATCGTATCCTTAGAGACATTCTGTTGCCATTTTGATTATCATATTGCGCTGTTAAAATATTCCCAGCAGGCACATGACATTGAAATGACGTCGTGCTGACGTCGATGCGACGTACTGACGTCACATCGACGTCAGTACGACGTCATTTCGACGTCACGTGCCTGCTAGGTTGGGACAGAAGTGCCTGCACAGAGTAGATCCAGATTTGACTGCTTCTTTGAGCAGTCTGATCAGGTTCTGCACTGTTTGTCATTATACCAGCTCTTTTTGGAAATAATTTGCTGATTAGCAAATTTAACTTGTCCAGATTCAGGAAAAGTACCGGTATTAGTTCAGACGTCCCTGTATTTAACACAGAAAGTGCCAAAAATGAAACGAGTTGGAATTTGCAAACAACACAGATCCAGATGAGCCGACTCACAATGTGTCGCCTCATCTGGATCTGCTCAGTTTGCCCTCTAGTCTTTGAAATCTCAATACGATATAACTTGGACGAAACGTTTTTTTGAAATTTTGCAGACGTAAATTTTGTCATCTTTTATGGCACTATAAGGTTTAGGATAATTACATAGAAGTTGGAATTCTTCCATTATATTTCATAGACAAGTAGAATAAGTGTCTTATAACAAAAACATACAGTAATCCTTAACATTTTGTTGTGATCTGAAATGGCTGATAGATTATCCTCATCTTGGGTCGTTGGTGTTAGATCACAACAACATTTCATCACATGTCAAGATGCCGGAGTTACCCCAGCTTCACACACTTTGGCTCAACCAGAACAAGATTAACAATCTTAGTATGTACATCTCGTATTAATTTGAAGAGCATTTATTTATTTATTTATTTTTTGCAGTTTGGGCTTATTGGACATATGTGTTGCTGATAGTGAAATCCCATCCCTGGGTCAAGATATCTTATCGGACACATAGACTAGTGTTTCAAATAGGAATAAGAATAATTTTTTATTATGTTATTTCAATACTAAATATTTTCACAGAATGTGTATCAGACCATCAAGCTTTCAAAACTGAAAAAAAAATATGAAAGTGAAAAATAGCGGGTTGGGCTAATGTTACGCTGATCCCTCTACATGTTTAATCATATTAAATATATACAAAAAAAACTACCTTGAAATCAATTGTTAGCGCTAATCTGCCTCTATTAGTTCTATCTGAAGATTTTGTTACAGCTGTGTTCATGGCAACTTTGGCAAAGAATTGTCCAAATTTACGGATATTGTCTATGATGAACAATGAAGCAGCTCCTAGTTACTTCAACAATGGATCATACCCGCAATATGTTGACTACAGGTAAGGAACTTTCTCAGCATTTATTTTATTGATAACCCAAATTTTCCTCATTTGATATTAGACTAGGCTTACTAAATATATTGTCAGCTTACTCTGGAAGTTGGCATTCAGCTTATTCCGGAAGTTGGCATCATTTGAATGCTGCTGCTGACTTCAGGTCAAGGTAAAGCAGACTTTCAAATATGTGTAGCTTTGCGTAAGTTTCTGTTAGTATGCAAACTTTGCTGACATTCTTGAATAGAATATATTTGGTTGATCTGTAGCTCCATAGAACTTGAATTCTGCTATTCACAGAAAATTATGTGGCAGTGAAGTTAATGTTTTGTGTTTAGTTTTTTTTTTTTAAGTTTCGTTATAATACTTCTGACGTATGTCGAGGACTCGAGGGGTAAATAATTTTCATCTTTCCATCTGTTCGTCCATCTGTCTGTTTGTTTGTTTGTAACAGTTGCATTTAAGTTTTGCTTTAAGGTTAGTTATGCTTATACTTGAATTTTCCAATGTCCTTTGATAGAACTTTACGGTATATAATTAGGTTTCCTTATAGGTTCATACAGATTATTTGAATTCATCTGAATATTGCTGCTGCCCTTAAGTAAAGGTTACAGATTTAAACGTTTGTGTTAAAGCTTTGTGATCAGTTACGTCTTTCGTTTATATTTCCAATAATGTTAATGGAACCATTTAATATATGACAATATGAAAAGGTTTGCTTTCAGATTCATACAGAGTAGCTGACATCATCTGGATGATGCTGCATAGCTACAGCCAAGGTCAAACTCCCAGCCTGATGCATTTGCGTTTAAGTTTTGCATTAAGTTTATTTTCTTTGCTTATACGAGGGTCATCCAATAAGTCCTGCAAACGGCCGAGTTTCAGGCAAATGATAATTAAAAACGAATCAAGCAATCCACATTCCTACATTGCATCTTTCCTTCTTTCCAGTCAACAATTTCCAGAAACGTCATGATCTTGCAAATGGCGTTGCTAGGCAACTGAAGAATACTACCATTATGGATGCGGCGGTGGCTTCTAGTTGTCTGTTTAAGATCCCCTAGCTTAGTTCAGAATCCTTGTAAATATCTGAAAATTGCTGGGAGATACGGAAAATAATACTGAAGTATGTACACGGTACCAAGGTTAAGATATTGCCATCAGTGAAGATATAATTATTGTTCAAAGGAAGATCACCATCTTTTTCGGGCAGCTAAAATATCATATAAAATGAATATATGAAGAAGAGGCTTTCACAGCAGATGAAGTGTTTCCTAAACTGCCATTAATTTGTTATCAAAGAATAGTCCCGAGATGCTGAAATGTAGATATAAGAAAATATAAGCTTCCAGCCTTGTTTAATATCGTTTGCAGCCTTAAGATGGTGATTTATGGTAAATGTAAAAATCTGCATAAAACCATAAAAAAGTAAGGTATCTCCCTGAAAGTTAGCAGGCTTCTTATTTTTGTTGTTCTTTACAGTTTAGAATACAAAATAGATGTACATGCTGCTTAAAAAAGTGTTTTTATAAGGAAAGATCAAAGGGCAGTTTTCTGCGCAATAATAAAAAAAATTAACATCGTTATTGAAAATTTACGTAGTACTGAAGGTGCGTTATTGCATAATGAAGAGCGACCTAGCAATTATTTATTCCAACTCTTTCTCAAATTGTAATGTAGACCAGATGAAAACGGTAGCTTTTTCTCAAATGTTCAACCATGTACAAGGTAATGTACAGTGGATGCATTTATTAAATATAGGGTAGGCAAGCATACCTATGTAACACCTACAGTATAAATAATACATTACTTACATGATCAATGATGTGTAGATGAAATTGTTCAACCTTGTTAAAATAGTCTCAACTGTTTCACCTGTGTGTTTTGACAAAAAAAAATTGGACACAGACCGCATCTTTTTTCATCTGCTCAGCCTGATAATGTGTGAAAGAGTTTGAAAAAATAATTGCTAGCTCGCTCTCCATTATGCAACAAGGAACTCTCAGCACAATATTATTTTTTCAGATTATTGCGCACAAAATTACCCTTTGATCTTTCCTTATAAAAACACTTTTTAACATTAACAAATTCTGCATTTTGGGAGTCCGAATTGTCAGAAACAACATAAAGAAGGCATATGCTAAGTTTTGGAAAGATCAGTAGTATTTTGAGTGTTTTATGCAGATTTTTGTCTTTGCCCCAAATCAGTGATTATCACCACCTTAAGAAACCAGAGGTATACGTCAAAAACTAAAATTTTGCTAAAATTCTGTAATATTCTCTTGTTGCCTAGCAACCACATTTGTCCGGTAATGTGAAGTGACAACTGTCTCTAATATAAGGCGATTACAGTAGAACATGAATTCCTGTAATTTGAAAGAATAATAAACATGTATGCAGGAATTTTCTTCCCCTAACCGCTTGTAACAAACGTCATGTTTGTGCAATTTCACCGCCGGTATCGCTTACACCTTTGCGTTCAAAACCCTCCCATATCAGAAAAAGGAATAGCACATGTATGATTTTTAGCACATATGTGTATTATATACGTAAGCTGTTAATGGTGTATAACCCTACTCAATTAATAAAGCAGTAATGACGGCGTTTGCAAGACTTATTGGATGACCCTCGTATTTCAAATATTCTTTGATGGAACCTCATGATATGTGACTGGCCTAAATTCTAGATTCGTTCAGATTGGTGGACGTCACCTGGATACGCTGCTGACCTTATATCAATGTCTCGGATTTAGATATTTCCATTAATGTTTTGGGTTATGTTAATATTCCTAGCCTACATTTACAATATTCTTCGAATGATGCTTTTCATATGTGATTAGGTTTACTTTTAAGTTTATGCAGAATAATTGACATATTCTGGATGTTGCTGCTGCTGACCAAGGTCAAGGTCAGAGAGTTATGCATTAGCATAAGAGTTTTATGTTAAGTTCGTATCATTTTCTGATATTGTACACGTAATATATTTTGATGGAACCTTTTGAACTTTGACTAGGCTTACTTCTAGCTTCATACAATGTAGTGAGATTTGTTCCATTAGATGGTAGTTTCATTAGGCGGTGGTGCTGGCCAGGGTTATAGGTAAGCCCCTGCTCTCTTGCTCTAGTATTTCTGAAATCTTGGGTCTGTCTGTCTACCTTTGTGACCATCCATGAATTTTTAAGTAGGATGTTAAGCCACGGGTGTACCTCAGCTCTTGCTCACTTGATCTTATCTCCTTAAGCTTTGACGGATGAACGCCTTCATTTTCCCGGAATTAATGTAGATAACGTTTCTTTCAAATATGGAGGTCATTTGATCTGACCAGTGACCATTTAAGGCACCTAAAAAGAAAAAGGGTTAGGTTTTGATATCTTGACAGACTCTCAAGTTGACCTATCACCCGTGAACAACAAGTCACACTTAGCAATCAAAGGGTAATATGCCGAAGATTGCTCTGTTTTGTTGCTGTTTCTTCCTTTTGCACGATATGATGGTAGACATATTCCTCGGCTGTCAAAAGAAACTTAATGCAAAAAAAAAAAAAAAAAAAAAAAAAAATCACAAAAAACAACAACACACACACAAAAAAAACAACAAAACCAAACAAAAACACTACAGCTTACATGATTACATGATTAACTTACTATGCATCATTACAATTTCCTTGTATTTTTGTCAGGTATTATGTCATCAGTAAACTGCCGAAGCTAGAAGTTTTGGATGATAAAAAGATTGAATCTAGAGAGAGACAGGAAGCAGAAAGAATATACAGACCTGTAAGTTAAAGTATTATATGTTTCTTTGGTTATAAGACGGATGTTTTTCCATTCCGAAATATTCTAAAAACTCTAGATTTGCATTAAAATGGATCTAGAGTTTTGAGATTGTTTTGGAGGAGAAAAGCTTATCTAATGGCCGAAGTTCACATGCTTGATTGACTTATTTAGGGTTTACATGGAGAGAAACCCCCGTCTTATAGCTGAATAAGTATAGTAATATTTAACTGACTGTATTGGCATGAGTTCAGCCATATTGTCCACAGGTTACCTGCATTGAGCAGTACTGAGCCAAGATCTTTCGTATTATGCCAGGGTAAGCCGTATTATGCCAGGGTAAGCCGTATAATTGAAACGGTTCCTTAAAATTGTCATGAATCAAATGTTTTTAAAGGCTAATGATATTGAAAATATTCAAGACTTGGACAGTTTGTCCTTGTCTTCAATAATATTCTTTGAGCTTTGGCTAATATGAAAATTTTTGATGTATAATTTTGCTTATCATGTCTAAGTGTACAAATTTTGCGCCATGATGACGTCGCATGTAAACATGTGCTTCAGTCAATGCCCGCCTCATAATAGTCCATAGGAAAATGTCGCAATATCCTTGTATTTTCATTCAGTCGAGCCTTAGAATCGAAATAATTTTTCCTCACCCATTTTTCCTCACCCGTGAATTATCGCTGATTAACAAGTTGTTGGAGGGTTTCGGAGCCCGGGAGGGGACATTACAATACATATACTGATTTCGTTCACACGAAATGCATTTCGTTTCCACGCATTGCTTTTTCGTTCGCTCAGTTTAGTATTTCGTTTTCTCAAAATAAATTCCGTTCCCACGCTTTACTTTTTCATTTCCACGCATTACTTTTTTCATTCCCTCAGTTCAGTCTTTCGTTTCTTCGAAATAATATTCCGTTCCCACGCTTTACTTTTTCGTTTCCTCAAAATAGCATTTCGTTCCCTCAAAATAATATTCCGTTCCTTCGCTTTACTTTTTCGTTCCCTCAAAATAATATTCTGTTCCCACGCATTACTTTTTCGTTCCTTCAAAATAATAATTCGTTCCCTCAAAATAATAATTGGTTCTTCCAAATACCATTTCGTTTCCACGCATCACTACTTTGTTTGCACGTACTAATATTTCTTTCTCTTGTAAAATAAATTCGTGTCCTTAAAATGGTATTTTGTAACCTCGCAATAATATTTCGTTCTATCACTGTAGTATTTTGAGCCTACAAATTATCATTCCGTTCACTCGAATTAATATTTCGTTCCCACGATTTACAATTACGAGGCCTCGCAATAATACTACATCTATTTTTAGCTTTATCGGTACAATGGGCGTTGCAAAGAGCTCTGATTTGAATAAGGGCCTTTAATAATGATAATCAATTTGGTCAACATTATATTAAAAATTTGAACATGACAATCGAGCTGCATATTTAATAAACAATGCAAAAATAAGATACTGAGAAAACATAGCATCGCTATATAGAAAAACTTTCGCTGCTTTATTCCTGGTGAAAATTCGACGCTGGTACAACGTCCGCCCAACGTTGGACAAACATCATTGGCGTTTCTGAACGTTGGGTCAACTTTGTCCCAACATCGCGTGCTCACTCGGCGGTGTCGACTATCAGTTGGCGGAGTACTTGCATGGTTTACGAGGGGCTCTGGGTTCGTGATAAGTAGGGCCACAATTCTGTCCTCATCAGTTACATTTGGGAGGTGGCCCTGGGCTGGAGGGGCGCAGTGATGGTGATGTCTGAGTTGCTTACAGTGAATGGTATTCTGCTCTTGTGACTTCTTGTTTGTTTCCTTTGGCGGTGTGACCATTTCAAGGGGGTTCTGCTCTGGAGTGAGGAATTTGCTCCAAGGGGAGCAAATTCTTTCCTTTAAGAATTGGCCCTTTTTTTGGATTTACAGAGACTGGTTGGCTGAATTGCTTCGCTTGAAGGAGTACTCATTCACCTTTTATCATTTATGGACTTGGTAAGCCAGCTAAACTCAGGGTCCGGAAATACACCAGGGATTAATCGTGACAGCTGGCATAATAACCTATCATTAAGTTTAAGCATATTTTATTGCTACATTATATAGCTATGGTAAAGCTGTGGTGTGTGGGTGCCACTTCATATCTTTGCCAGGTTTCCACAGGGAGACAACTCTTAAGACTTCTTTCTTGCTTCCCCGGGTGGAAGTTCCTTTTCTGGCAGGCATGCTTTAGAGGGAGAGCATTTGCTTCAATGGGGGCAAATTCGTTTCATTAGGAGTTGGCCCAAAATTAGAGGGGGCACAGAGATTGGGATGACTGAAAGTACTAGACTGGCTACAGTTAAAAATTAAATAAAATAACAACAATAATAATAATAATAATAATAATAATAATGTACGGTTTTCGTTGACTAAGCAAGGGAGCAGGCACGTGCAAAGGAGCAGGCATGTGCAAAGGAGCAGCTGGTAGCAGGACTTTCACATGCTAGGTGGAGCAACGGAGCCCTGTTGCCTATATAAACTCTTGAAATCTTAGTCAAGGTGCTTCCACAACGACAGAACAACGTTATGTGTTATTGATTGTATGTGAAATTATATTGAGGGATTAATATTGTTTTGGGTTATTCAGTCTTCGTTATTTCTTGTCTTAGAGCTCGGACGTTACACTGGTGGCAGCGGTGGGATATTCAAGATTTCACAGGTACATTTTGCTTACGTATGATCTCTGGACATAAACTGAATAGTCTTTAGTGAACTGAATTCGTTTGGAAAGTTTGGCCAACTTAAAATGTCTTCAGAATATGTGACAGAGGCTGATCAAAATGGCAAACAGAGTAACGGAGATAGTGAGAACACCATTACACCCATGTGTTCGACTCCAGCAGTGCATTGCAGTCGAATGATAAGTCCAAGGCCTGATGCCTCAGTTAAGGACTCTGGGATTAGTCAAGTGTTTTTCCCTCCTGATTTCGAAGGAAATTCAAAAGTGGATAGCCCAATATCTCCAGTTTTGGAAGATATTGATAAAACAAGGAGTGCTCCCTTGGCAGGTCGGAGCAGGCGGAGTAAATGGAGCAGGCGGAGTAAATGGAGCTGTACTTGGATAGGACTAATTCTGGTATGGTTAGGAGTTCTTCTATCAGTTGTGATGATTCCCTATTTCAGTTTACAGATTCAGAAATACAAGACAGTAGTAAGTGACATTGTTTCTGGCTGGAAGTTTCTACCTTACTCTGGTTTCATATGTTTTGTTTTGCTTTCGTGTTTGTTAAAACTCTATCTTGATAGCATTGATTCTGAATCACAAGACGAAGAGAGATCTGGATACTTTAATAAAGATGAGTTGACTACTGCTGAGCGCAGGAATTCTTCGGCCGAAGTATGCCAGACTGCAGACACTAGAACAAGTGCTTCTGCAACTACAACTCATCGTGATTTTCAGTGCCGCAGGACATTCAGTGGAACTGGTAATGATACCTGGCACGATTTCAAGAAGTATTTTGGAAACTTAGCTGTGCTAAATAACTGGTCAAAGGAACAGTCCAGAAGAACATTGTTGTGTTCTCTTCGTGGTCAAGCGGAGACGTTTGCTTATGGTTTACCAATGAGTATTCAAAGTGATTGTGATTCTTTATTCTTCCGTATGGAGCAGAGGTTTGGGATAACGAATATGAAGGATAGTTACGTTGCTGATGCTCGATTGAGACGAAAAGCAAAGGATGAAACATGCAGGGAATTTGGTCAAGCAATAGAGGATCTTTGCCGCAAAGCCTATCCTGATAACACAGGAATAGTTGAAGAACAGGCAATCATTACATTTTTAGATAATTGTCATGACTCAACTGATTTCAGACTTGCTGTTAAAAGAACAAGACCCAAAACGTTTTATGAAGCTGTTACATCTGCTGTGCAAGAGGAAAGTTTACGGTTGACAGAACGAGAAAGGAGAAAGGTCGACTTTAGAGGCAGACCAATCTACACCATGGGTGACAGAAGTGCTGGGGGACTTTTATTCGTTTAATAGTTTTGTGTTTTGGACAGTGGAGGTCCAGTTTCCCAAAGGAGGGAGCATTGTACGGTTTTCGTTGACTAAGCAAGGGAGCAGGCACGTGCAAAGGAGCAGGCATGTGCAAAGGAGCAGCTGGTAGCAGGACTTTCACATGCTAGGTGGAGCAACGGAGCCCTGTTGCCTATATAAACTCTTGAAATCTTAGTCAATGTGCTTCCACAACGACAGAACAACGTTATGTGTTATTGATTGTATGTGAAATTATATTGAGGGATTAATATTGTTTTGGGTTATTCAGTCTTCGTTATTTCTTGTCTTAGAGCTCGGACGTTACAATAATAATAGTAATAATAACAATGATAATGATGAAAATGAAATAATAATAAAATAAAAAAATATGGTTGGCCTTCAGAACAAACGGAGTCCCATTAAGACTTGTACCATTTAGAATATAACATTTGGCCTGGGAGTGTGGCTGCTAAAATATACTGGTTTTGCTTTTATCATCACCGAATATTTTTGCGAGACAACGAAAAGCTATTTCATAGGAACGAAATGTTAATTTGAGTGTACGAAATATTATTGTAAGGAAATGGAGTATTATTGCGTGGGAAAGAACTAGTAATGCGTGGGAATGGAATATTATTTTGAGAGAACGAAATGGGTAAATTGAGAGAAGACATAGTAATGCGTGGGAACGAAATGTCATTTTGAGGGAACAAAATATTATTTTGAGCAAACGAAATTGTAAAGCGTGGGAACAGAATATTATTTTGAGGAAACGCATTACTATTTTGAGGGAACGAAATAGTAAAGCGGGGGAACGGAATATTATTTTGAGGGAACGAAATAGTAAAGCGGGGGAACGGAATATTATTTTGAAGGAACGAAATGCTATTTTGAGAGAACGAAAACGTAAAGCGTGGGAACGGAATATTACTTTGAGAGAACGAAACATTAATCTGAAGGAACGAAAATGTAAAGCGTGGGAACAGAATGTTATTTTGAGGGAATGAAATGTTAAATTGAGGTAACGAAAAAGTAATGCGTGGGAACGAAATGCATTTCGTGGGAAAGAAATAAGTATATATACTGCTATGTCCCCTCCCGGGCTCCGTAGAGGGCAGATCACGAAATATATTTATTCACGACGACTGAAAAATTATTTCTTAATCCTAACTTGGCGTTAACGTTTTCCTTACTGAGCGTATAGGAAGTGGCCTGGTCCTAAAATATGTGATAGATAATGCTGCTAACGTCGCAGTGTGCAATTTTGCACCTTGATGACGTCGGATGTATATATGTGCGTCAGTCGACGTCCGCCTCAAAATAGTTTATAGGAAAATGTCGCAATATCTTTTGCATTTTCTTTCTTTTACAATGTTAGAATCGAACTAATTTTTCCTTAGCGGTAAATATTTACATTCTCAGTGCATTTAATGAAAAGCCCTATGGTTCACCATTGGAACGTAATGTAGTTTACATTCCAATAATTACATTGAGACACGCGACGTCAATGACGTCAAAATAAACAATAGCTGTCTACAGTCTGATTGGACGTCAGCTACGTCGTGACGTCATGCATGTTGTTCTGCTGTTAGTATAAAAACTGCGTGTACATGTTTAACTGCTTCAATTTTATCGCTTATATAAGATTTTTCATGAAAAATTTGAATGAATGAAACGAATGTAAATATAAGCAATGAACTTAATTTTTCTGTTGTTTATCGAAGTGTAAACTACAATGGGTCACGTGCAAAGTTTAAATGAACCCTTTCGGGGTTCATTCACTTTGCACGTGACCCAATGTAGTTTACACTTCGAAACCTCAGAAAAATGAAATTCATTCCTTAAATAATCGCTGATTCTAAGGCACTTACGTATGTAACGCGACGTCTGATTGGATAACGTCAAAAATTTGCGACAGTATATTCTGCGATATACTGTCGCAAACCCGACGTCATTAAGATACGTCGCTTCATATTGGCTGACATTTGGTTTTACGCTGCTGAAAGCACCCGGTATGGGTGTAACTTAGTAGACTTGGAAAGGCGAAATCTGATAAAGTACATTAGTATGGGGATAACTGTACCGAAAATTGTCATTTGGGGAGGTAAATTGTCGGTTTTATGGTCGCAAATTGCATTTTACGGCGACGCTTCAGCGAAAATTGTCATTTGTGGAGGTAAATCGTCGGAATTATGGTCGGAAATTTCGTTTTACGGCGACGCTTCAGCGCAGCGTCGCCGTAAAACGAAATTTCCGACCATAAAACCGACGATTTACCTGAAGCGTCGCCGTAAAACGAAATTTCCGACCATAAAACCGACGATTTACTTCCCCAAATGACAATTTTGAGTACAGTTGTCCCCTAATTAACACGTAGTGGCGGGCAGATACGAATATTATTTCACACGAGTTTCACCCACATGAATTAATATTCCCTGCTCTGCCCTCCAGCAACATGTGTTAGTTCACGAGTAAGAAAAAAATTATTTCTTTAATAAACTCGCTGATTCACGTCATAAAGAAACACTACACACATCTATAGCTCAAAATAGTCTTTATGTGTAGGTAAATATGTACATGCATTAAGTTAATTAGAAAATTAATCTAATTCTTGTGCATTTTAGGTGACTCGAAGAAAATCCAAAGGGAAGAAAGTGCAAAAACAAGAGTTAAACTCGGAGACGTGAACAGTCACATAATAAGACGGTCATTATTCAAGAAATCAGCGATGCATAAAAAAATCTAGGCAAGATCGGTTTTTTTCTCGCCTGCGAAGCAGAGGCGAGACTTATGTATTGCTTTTCCGGTGTCGTCGTCGTCGGCGGCGTAAACTTTGTCGATTTTTCGCGTTTAGGTCATAAGCGCTGATAGGCCTGACACCGCATTCTGCGGAATTCTTGTTATCTGGTCTGCTACTACCAGGGATTAATAAGGATGTTCTAATAAGGGATTCTCAAAGTAACTTTGATTTTGAGCCATGCTTTTTACAGTCAGTAGTGGTTGAACATTTACAAACACTGATTATGAGAATTCATAAACCAGTTCATGATGCTATTTGGCGTACCTGAACCTTATTTTTCTATCGGCAATCAGATAAATAACGTAGCATGTGTTCATTTGATGGCATGGCGATTTAAGGTGCATAATACCATTGTTGTGCTAAATGGAGTCGCCCATTTTCGCGACAAACCAGGTTTGTCAATAAGAAGATGTTTTATAAAAGTGATTTAAAACAGTATTAGAGCAGATGCAGTGCACCAGATAAGAAGGGGTTAAAGGGACTGTTTAGGGATAATTTGCCATATTTCTCCATAAAAACATACGTTGTGACCCGTCATCGTAAAAACATACGTTGTGACCCGTCATTAGAACTGTGTTCTACAAAGAAATAAGAAAAAATTATCGGGGAAAAATCCTTTTATCTGGAGCACTGATGAATGGTTGATTTAATTATTATAGGTTGTACAACTCTAGTAATTAGGGAGTATGTATGAATGATTCTGGCATTTAAGGTGCTTTGAACTTTAAATCATATATTTTCACCTTACTGAAACATGTATGAGATGGTGATAAGGACGGATTAATGGTTTTGGATATATGAATTTTGTTAATAGCTTGGTTTAATGCAGAGTTCCAGATAAGCTTGGGTTTTGAGGATAATTCTGAGATAGTTTTACTTAATTCTCAACATTAACATCAACATTATTTAACACCTCATTAGAACTGTCTCGCAGAGACAATTCTTTATAGGTTCACAACACAGTTTATGGAGAAATATGAAAAATTATCCCTAAATAATCCCTTTTACCCCTTCTTATCTGGATCACTACGTGTATTTAATTTCTGTTAAAGCGCTGCAGGGGCTTGGCATAAATTAAAATCTGCTTGCCATTAAATTTTGTCCGAGTATTAAAATAGCTTAAACAATTGAGGCATTGAATGCCTTGTTGAAATATCTGTGATAGAAGTATATTTAAATGTTATATAGATGACCTGCTTCTGTGTGACACTAGTCAAGGTATTCTCTGGATATGTAGTACAGCTTTTTTACCCTACCACTGGACAGTTGCGGGGTATTATATTCTTCGTCATCTGTGTGTTCCTCTTTTGATCTATTCTTTCATCCATTCGTCTGTCTGCACTTCCAAAAAAGTGTTGTTTTTCTGCCTGTAGTTCACTCGTTGTTTCAAAAATGTTAGTGAACTGTCACAGGTATGAATTTGGAATTTCGGTTAAACGTTCGAGAAATGATCAAAGTGAGGGAAGCTTTCGCGCCCCTGCCCTGGGGCTTAAATGAAGTAGAAAGAAGGCAAATTAAAAAAGAAGATAATGGTTTTCAGTGGCAGGGTATCATGTGCTAATTGTGATGTTTTTAGAATGACAATGTCAGTGAGAGTTGAGGATGGGGATATTAGATTATATGGATTTAGTCTGATTGCAACTAGTTTCCACTATTTTTTAATGACTAAATTGTATGGTTAGTTTAATTATATACACATGTACATTATTTTAAGTAATGTTATTCTAAGGATGTAAAGTCTTTAGCATTATATATTTTTGTAAAAACTCAGGGCCATATGAGCCTTCATTGACTATGTACATTCCATGACTCATGTTAATCTTAAAATCGCCTAAAACAAATGAGCCGCGACACGAGAAAACCAACAATGTGGTTGTGCGCCCAGCGCAGACTCAGATCAGCCTGGGCATCCGCTCAGTCTGATCAGAGTCTTCGCTGTCCGCATGCAGGTAGCTTTGGCCCTTAGCTACCCTTTGAGCTCTTAACGAAGAGTCTGAGTAAACTATGAAGATGTCCAGGCTGATCTGAGTCTGCATTGGTCGCAGAACCACATTGTTGGGTTTCCCCTGTCACGGCTCAAATATAGTTGAATTAGCAAACAACGTAGATCTAGAAGAGGCTGTTCATCTGAGTCATCACTGTTCATCCTCTAGCCTTTGAATTCTCAATATGATATAGTTTGGACGAAACATTTTGTTTGAAATTTTGGAGATGTAAATTTTGACATCTCCCTTTTATGGCATTTTAAGGGTTAAAAAGACGTATGGCCTCGTTGTTGATAGGTAATCACGAGGGTAAAACAACAGAACCACTTATTTTCTTTATTATATTAATTGATCATTATCATAAGAAGCAGTCGGAACTATCGGATGGTGCACCTTTGTCATGAATAAAGATCCATAAGGTGGGAGTAATCATCTCTGTGTCTGGCTGGGTCAGCTTTCAGCATAGCTCACTGTTTGGTTCACTGATGGACCTGTGAACTGAAGGATATTAATCAAATGTAATTCATGTTTGTATGAATGCAATAAATCATGGGTTTTCTGCCGAATACTCTTATACACCTTGAGAATAATTTCTTATATTACTTACGAGTTCGGACTTATGATTTGGGTACTTGGACCACTTTCATTCTTAAAAGTTTGGGATTTCTGACTACCATGGCTTCATCAGTAAACTAAGTATTAATCAGTTTGCTTAGGTGAATAGATGCACCTCCATATTCTCTTACTTGTCGATAAAGGAAGGCAAATTTTTGGGCTTCCCATTGTTTGCTTCCTGTTTTCCATGGTGGCGGGGCCTATTCTTCTTGGATCCACTCTTGGATGGAGGAGCCTGATTCCGAAGGACTCGGGTTTCTTGTATGTGGAGTGGGTCCTGTGGGAAATGGGAGAGCTTCACTGGATGTACACCTGTTCGCCGCAAAGTTGTTAACATTACCAAGATATTTGGTAATTTTATTGTATCAACCTTAACCATTTATTATATATGTATTCGTGCTGAATAAAATTGTCATTTGTTCAGTATACTTTTTGTGCGTATGAAATAATTTATTTAAGCTTTGTTTATTGAATACAGTATTTCTTACATAATTAAAAGATAGGATTGCTCGATTTACAAAAAACAAATATAGAGCATCTTTGAATCAGATGTTGTCTCGGATCTTATATAATTGCATGTTGAAGAGTACTTGTCATGATCAATTTTTCATGTTTGGGTCAAAACTACGATCCCGCGGGATCTTGCACATTTGTACAAAGTTATGAATCTTCGCTTTTCGTAGAAATTAAAGGCTGATGGATGACTCATGGCTTTACGGCCCTGTCAACAGTTTTTCTGTCATATCAAGCCGATGCAATGCTGTCCTGTTTAAAGGTGAAAATTTCTGCCTCTAACGGAGGTCAAATCTGGACAGCCACTTGGCAGCCCATCATTTAACCCATGAGGTGCCGGGGCACCTAATGTTGAAAAGCAAAAATTGATAAACTGGTACAGATGTGCAAAATTACCTGATATGAATTTCATGGCGCCCAGGTGGGTCATCCCTTCTTCACAAGCCAAAGACTTTATTGACCTGAACAATGGAAAAATTTACTGTTTAGTAAGCTGGACAGGTGAAAAAAGACAAAAGCTGTTACTAGAATTTTAGCTCAAGCCTAAAACAGTAACTTTTTCCAAAGGAAAAACTAAAGCAAACCTCTTTTTAAAAGAAAAATGATAATAAAACTAATGTTTGGTTAAAACATATTTTATGCGTTTAGAAAATACATAATATTATGTTCATGACGACAGCAGTGGATTTGGTTCTTCTCTTTAAAAAACTAACTTTTCATCATGAAACGTTTATTTGTGAAGCACGGTTTCGAAGTTAGCAAAGCAAGTAATGAATCTTGAAAACTTACATGGGTTTTGCAGCATTAAAGATGAAATAGAAATATATATGATTTTTTTTTTCATTTTTTTTTATCTATATAATATTATTTGTTACCGAAATAACGCATTGATCTTTATGGGTAAGAGAATGATTGCAAAACTGTCAGTGATATAAATTGATACTCACGTGAAAACATGGCTTCTGTTTTCGGTTGGAATACTGTAGGACAAGGTATGGCGGAACAAGGAACTTGAAACTATCCTAGTTGTAAATTAAGGTAGAATGGGAGCAGCTTAAAAACAAAATATTAACACACAACAAGTTCATTAATTGGGCTCATTTCTTCTTGAAACAAGCAAAAATAGTACTCTTACTATGAGAGAAAATTTATAAAAGGTAAACAAAAAGGGTGAGAATTGCGTGAAACTGAATGTCTGTTTAGTATTACTGTTTTTTACTTTATTGTTGCTAGAATAAAATGTGATAAAACAAGTTACAGTCTTATATTGATACGCTGAGCTTGTTATTATATATGAAGTACACTGAGCTTGTTAATATGTATGAAATACACTATGCTTGTTTTTATGTATGAAATACACTGAGCTTGTTATTATGTATGAAATACACTGAGCTTGTTATTATGTATGAAATACACTGAGCTTGTTATTATGTATGACATACACCGAGCTTGTTATTATATATGAAATACACTGAGCCTGTTATGTATGAAACCACTATCATGAATAGTCATTTAACATTTACTTACCTTGGGCCTGTTGTTCATGAAGCAGAAAACGACGCGAAAATTGTTTTTATTATTTAGAACGTCGCGATACAGGACACTACGGACAGAAAGCATGAGATACGGTGATGAGTGAGAGAGGGAAAGTGAGTGAGGGAAGCAATTATAACTTACCCAGCGGTAACACAAAGATGCAAAACGTCATATTAACTTCGATGCAACGTCACCTGACTTGCATCGATGTTGATACGACGTTTATTGAACATTGTGTCCCTACTGGTATAAATGCATAGAAAAGTGATCTTCACATTGGTATCACATGTATTGTTTTCCATGATGCTCTGAAATAAAAAAGAAGAACTTTCACATGATATTACATAGCAATTCATGGTTTCACAACAATTATGATATCATTTTTTCTGTAGGCGTTTCCTCATTCATTTTTCTGTGGCAATGAAGCTGAAACTTGGAAGAAAATATTATATATTAGAATTATGAAATGGCTCTCAGGCGAACTGGCTGTAATTCCTTTCTCTGTAAACCTAAGGCAAGTTCGTTAAATTTTACCGCCTCAACTCGTAAAGCGCCAAAACTGCAGACGACATTATCTTCGTCTGTAAAATTAAAAAAAAAATCTTTGGTCCAAGCTATATTAAAGCGGTGAATTCGAAGACTAGAGGACAAACAGTGCAGATCCAGATTATTATGAGCCGCCTAATCTGGATCATCACTGTTTGCAAATTAAACTACTTTCATTTTTGACGCTTTCAGTGTTAAAGTAGTATTTGAGCAACTTACAGACTGCATACATGTATATCACTTAGCTGTAAATTTATATTGATAGGTAATCAGACTTACCTGGTATGAACGGAAGACCCAGTGACGTATTAGCATGGCCTACAAGCGGCTTTATCTCGCACCTGCCAGAGAGATAATATGTCACATGTTGGTGATAATGAACATCTATCGACGTTTTATTTAAATATCGATTTTGATTGCTAGAAGCATAAATTACATGTATATAATATCAACACAATGGTATTTCTAGTGAATATAAAGAAACTTTATTTCCAGTTAACATAAAGAAACTTTCTTTCTTTCTAGCTTTCTTGTTTTTTTTCTTTTATATATAAAATCCATCAATCCAGTAACTGAAACAATTCACCTAGTTACTTTCAAAACAGAAAAATGGAGCAGTATGATGTGAAAATGGACAAATGAGAACAGCAGACACCGCAATCAGCTGTTACTAGGTCGAGTTAATATACTCATCATAGTTGTTAAACATTTATTTGGGAAGGAGACATTATTGGATATATGAATGTTTCCAGTAATATTAATGTTTAGCTTCAGTCAACACATTACATAGAAAATAAACAAATCACAAAAAACATGTTTTCACCTATTTTAAATTCTAAGCCAAAAACAGATAGCTATACAGGTCACTACAATCAATCAGGTTAACGCTTTGAGACACACAGTAGCTTCCCAGCGGGCAAATGACGTCGCACCGACATCGATTCGACCATCACATGGCACCAACGTTCGTGCGACGTCATGTGCCCGCTGGGTTAAGCTACTGGGTGCTTAAACTAGTTTTATGCGCGCAACCTCACACTCCCTTCTAATGCAGCTCCACGCATCGCCCCAAGACCATGTACAGGTTTGGTCTTGTGCATCCTAACCCATCTTTGAGACATCATAGTAGAACACATAAAATCATAAGAAAACAATGATGAAGCATTCCATGAAAGGGCTTTTGCCTACCTGACCCTGTTTCCCGTTTGCACACATCTGCCGGTTATGCAAGGATTATTTCGACATAGATTGAAGAATTGACATCTCTCGCCAGTGAATTCCTGAGTGCAGGTACAATGACTGTCGTCCGTCAAACACGTTCCGTTATTTAAACATGGAGAGCTGTCACATGAGGAATATTCTGGATCTGTAAACAAATATTGAAAAAAAATATGGGTAATAATCATGGATTATTTTATTTCACCCATAATGGCAGTTACCCTAAAAGTAAATCGATTATTACCGTCAACAATCGTCAGTCACCGACAGACATCAAATTCTGCCTCTGCAAACTTCGTGTAGCATCTTTTTTTTTCTTTTAAACAATTTCTTGAGTTTCAGGGAGAAATGCTCATAGCCATTTTCAGTAGGCGATTCGCGATTTACCATTTGGAAATATATGATTATTAGAGAGAAAGCATCCCGCAAAGTCACTTCTACGCACCTTTGATTAACCATAGGCAGTGGCATAAGGTCAATATTCGTTTAAACATAAACTTATGAAAAAATACGACCACTTCTGTTCTTAAAATTTTAAAGAGTAACTACACTTCAGGAACTGACTGAATCAGATCCCAAACCCTATCCCCAACATCAAAGGGACAGATTGACAAAGACATCTCAACAAACGTGTTCTTATAAAACTGAATACACATATGAATTACTTGAACATAAAAGTGGTTGAGATCGCGTGAAGAGGTACCTTTAGGCCTGTGCGAGCATGAAAGACTCAGACCAGTCTTTGAGTCTTCCCTTTTCGCACGAACAATCTGTGAATTCTCGGGAGTCTGGTAAAGCTGATCTTTCTTGCACACCAGGGGCCAGTTGTTCAAAGCAATGTTAGTCTAACGAGCTCGTTAAGAAGTCAACTCATTAACTGTTTTAGGACTTTACAAGCAAACATAATGATTTTTTTTGTTGAAAAAATGTGAGAAGCTTTTGCAGTGCAAAAGCTTCTCAGATTTTTTTTCAACTAAAAATAATGGCATATTTGATATATTAATGTTTGAAATTTTGACGAAACTTTAACTAACGACGTCGTTAGTGTTGAACTACCGGGCCCAGATAAGAATATCCACGTTTTTCACCTGTACCTACAAATCTTATCTCAACCAGGATCGGATAAAACCACATGTAGTAAATCCATTGGTTGTGTAGGAGCTCGCTTTCCCGTGTCATCAAGTGACGTTTTTTTTTAGATAATGACGTCAAGAAGACGGTAAATTAAGTCAGCAACGTCGGTCGTTGTTAGCTTTGGCTTCTCTCAAAACATAATAGGAACCCCTCAAACATTAAATTAGTTCTAATTGGAAAATCAAATAGTGTTAATCAAAAGGTATGCGAGAAAAAGTATCTATCATGGGAGTGAGGAGCAGACATAAAAATCCGTCGCTTTGGCTCAGCTGTTCGGCATCACTCTGCAAGCCTCGGAGTTTTTATCCGCACCTGAAAGTCATGAAAGATACATATAGCCTGAGCTGATTTGCCGGCTGATTATAGTATATACGTACTTGGCATAAGATCTTTTTACGCGACACCAAACATGTTTGTACCTGTAAGTGGTGTTTCACACTGCAGACCTGTGTAATCACTCCCACAAGAACAAGAGAAACCAATAGTGGTTTCTGTGCAGGCACCGCCATTATAGCATGGATTGTAGACGTCACACCCTACGAATATTTCGCATCTTTGACCTGTAAATCCATTATGGCAACTGCACGTTCCTTGCAACACATCTGAACACACGCCATTTATACATGTTTGTGCACCACAATATATTGTTTTACCTGTTGGTATTGCTCTTGTGGACAGGATCTCTGAGTATGTTGGCGTTTTAGAAGTTGATTGTGTCGGCGGCCCAGTTTCCCCCTGTCTGTACTGGCATAGATCGCCATGATAGCCCATAGCACAAATACACGTAAAACCGCTGGCCGTATTCTGGCATAAACCGTATATACAGCCAGCCTCCTTACAATGATCAACTACCTCTGTACAGTTGGTACCGGTGTAACCAGGATCGCAGCTGCAAGTGTACCCACTTGGCTGATTTGCGCATGCACCGTGAATGCACGGGTTTGAGATGCAGTGATCTACTTGGTTGCAATATTCACCTACATATCCACCGACACATCTACATTTGCTGGTGTCGTTTTCATTTATGCATATCCCGTGCACGCACGTATCCACAGAGCAATTATGATTTACTATCACAGACTGGCATCTTATTCCTGTTTGTCCATTATCGCAGAGACAGAAGTAGTTGGTCATGGTGTTGATACATTTTCCATATCCACACTTATTATGCCGGCAATGGTCAATCGTTTCATTGCAAAATCGCCCCGTAAATCCCTCAATACAATCACATCTAAAGTCGCCTTCCAGATTTTTACACTCTCCTTTATTGCAATTTACATGGCTACAGTGGTTAATTCTTCTGTCGCATAATAAGCCTTCATAATCAAAGTCGCAAGAACAGGACGGTCCATTTTCATACGACGTGCACGAGCCATGTCCGCAAGGGTTGGGGCTACAGAAGTTGAACGTTTGTTCTGTGCAGTTTCGACCCGTGAAGCCTGCAAAGCAACTGCATGTGTAATTGTCACGTTGTAGAGGCGAACAATGTCCATGGGCGCACGGATTTTCAGAACACTTGCCGATGAATGCTTCACACCTTTTACCACTCAAGATTGCGGGACATTCACACCTATAATCATTTACGAGGTCAACACATGGTACGTCAAAATAACATGGGTTGCTTTCGCAGTCGTCAATGTTCGTTTCACAGTGAGCGCCCTTGAATCCTTCAGCACATGCGCAAGTATAATTTCCGGTTGAGGAATGGCATGTTCCATTGTTTTGGCAAGGTAAAGAGTCACAAGGATCATGTGGAGCAGTCTCGGAACAGTTTTTACCTGAAACAAAAGTGAAATTAACATAACTTGTAATACATAGTATGTGGTGCTAAGGACTGGACATTCAGGGTGATGAACTCATTCACAGGTAAGTAGAAGCGGTCAATATACCAAACTCCAAAGTCAAACCGTCATAATCATTGAAACATCGACAAATCCGAAATATTTAGATACACAGACACTGAGTCCCACAAAGAAATGTGAGCAGGTGCTCGTTGGTAGTAGGCATCAGCAAGAAGTAAGCATCAATTTCCTGTTTTTTGAAAACAGCAGTATCGCTTTAATAACATGGGGCATGCTAAGTAGTTTCAGTTGTTAGAGGCTTATAAGTGACTCTCAGAATTTATCTGAAATGGGCTGCCAGGTAAAGTTTGACAAATAAAATTACCATGCAATTTATACTTTGACATTTCTAAAATAAAATATCACAAAATATCTTATCTCACATCGGCGGTCTCGATGATGGAATGTCTAGATATATTAGAAAGAAGAATAACATTCTGAATTTCAGTCCAAATGAAACTATTTGACAAAATAGCAGAGCAATAAAATCTGATTAAGGTAATTTCATAACATCAGGCTTACCTATGAATCCTTCAGGACATTCACAGACGTAATTGTTTTGTCCACGGGGAGAACATTTCGCACCATTCTGGCATGGCTGCTGGGAACACAAACCCACGAATAAGTCACATCGGTGCTGAAATTTTAGAAGTTAAGGCTCACTGTAATATTTCGTAAGTTTTGACATACCCCTCCCTCCCCCCCCACACACACACACAAACACCTCCTCCGTCCTAAAATATGCTTTACAAATGTCCGGAAGATTTTCTGGCCCATAAAAATATCTTATAATGAATTATTCGAACGATTTTCAGTCATCGTTTCCTGCCTAAAGCCATATAAAGATGTCAAAACCTATTCAATCATAGTGGCATAGGAATAAAAAGTTACGACTTAATGCAGTCACGGAATTATGCTACTAAAAACGAAACTAATCACATTTCCAAAGTATTGTAAGATGGTGCTTGGTAGAAAATGGCCAAAAACATACTCAGACATTTTGTCTGAGCATGTTAGAATTGATATACTAGAAGAGTTCTAATAAACTAAACCCAAATGGTTTATTGCAAAGAAAGAGCAAACCTTTCATATGTTTACTTTTCAGACTATGATATTCAATTGAATCGGAGCATATAACTAATGTCATTAGCAAAATCAACTTACCCCTCCCAACATGTTTGGGCACACACATTCAAATGAATTAACTTTGTCGATGCAGTGCCCACCGAAGAGACATGGTGCGCTTGCGCATTCGTCCACATCCGTTTCACAAAGGCTTCCGGTATATCCTGGAGCGCATGAACAGATAAAACCGGAAGAAACCGCAGAACAGTTACCGCCATTCTGACATGGTGAATTGGCACATGGATCAGGGGTAACTGGAAATATATTTCAAGCAAAACAAAACAATCACGAATATCACTGCACTCGGCTTATAATAATTAAAGTACGCTTTTGTTGAGAGGGTGTGGCTATTATCAGTTTGTCATTTTCTTGTCAAAGACTGAGCAATCTCATAAGATATCATTTTACAGCAAGAGTTAGTGTTGTTACATGTAACATCATCCCCCATACCCATTCTGCATATGACATGCCTTGTAAACACGCAATCGCAGTCTCATTTGAGGACTGGATTTGGATTTTGATTGTTTCAGTTCCTGGTCTTTGCATACTTTTTACTCACCTTGACATTAAAAAACCAAGCTTCTGCAAATAGTTAGCCAAAATATAATGCTATAGGGGAGAGTCGGACAGGCAGGTAAATTCGGACATATCATGGCAAACAGTGAAAATCCAGATGAGACGGCTCATAATGAGCCGTCTCAACAGGATTTTCACTGTTTGACCAGTTATTTTTGTTTTAGTTCCAAACAACTGGCATATAAAGAAATCAATGTCACTGTCCGAAATTACCCGCTGTCCGAAGTTACCCGACTCTCCCCTACACAGTTCCGAGAGTAGCCGCTAAGCTCCGCCTGCTTAGTTACTGCTACTACGTCTCACAAGCTTACACAAAGATGGCGGAAAAATAAATGACAAATGCAAGTGTCTGCTAAATGCTGGCGATCTATGGCGAAGAATCCTCCTCCTCGTGGCCTACTCATCGCAGTTGGCGCATCATGCATTTCCGATGCATTCTGTTCTTTAAGGTAAGTTTATTAAAAGTGGTGTTAGTTTGCTTTCTTTAAAAAGGTAAACATCCCTTCGTTAACTGTAAGGTAAAATCTCGGACTTATGTTGGATATTTGTCACGTGCGATTTGTTTGTGAGACTATGTCACGTGCTAAGTTGTCTTTGCATTGGCAAGGTATACGCTATCGAGATTTTAGTAACATTCTAGATGTGTCTCGGAACTGTATTATGCTATTCGGCTCGTATTTTTGTAAAGCTTTTTTTGTGCACAACATTTGCTTTGGAGTTAAACAAATGGTGGGTTATCACAAAATTCCTGAAAGTTGCCAAACCGAAATTTCGGTTTATCACAAAATTTCCTGAAAGTTGCCAAAACGAAATTTCGGTTTATCACAAAATTCCTGAAAGTTGCCAAACCGAAATTTCGGTTTGGCCACTTTCATTGAGTTTGTGATAAGTCAACCAATTTACCTTTTACAAAGCTGGTTTTTCCTAATATGCTTTATACACAGAAGAGTTAAAAACGCATTAGGTTACTGCACAGCGATTTTGTAGTGGCTGAAGTCTTTATCAGTACGATGCGGATATTATAGGCTTTTATCATTTAAAAGAAAATGCTAAAAGAGAGAGCGAATAAAGGTGCTTTTAGAAATAGATATAAAATATAGTTCAGTCCATTGACCATCAAGAGTAAATAAAATATTTTAATCTAGAGATACAAAATGAATAGTTTGCTCTCTTTTTTTTTTTTTAACTCGAAAGCCATGAATTGTTGTATAGTATCAAAATTACAGACACCCCGAGTTTCATTTTTGTCCTAATGGGGAAATCACAAAACACTTTTATCCTCCAAATTCTGTTTGAAACTGACAGTAACATACATACCAAAGTTATATACAGCTTTAAATGCCATAGGTACGCTTCCAGTCGCAAACTGTATATAGAGGTACCCGGATGTTGACATAAAGCGACGATTGACGAAGTTATCCGAATTGCACAGTGTCTTCAAAACATTTTGGTTTGAAGGTGTTGGACCATCTATGACTGTCAACCCATTCTTGTCACCTTTATATAGAAAAAGTATATGTAGATCTATATGTAAAACATTCTTCGAGGAAGATATATTAATACAAATTTGAATAATTTGAAAAAAAAGAGCAAATGTTTGAGAAAACTCAAAGTGCATGGACACAACTCCTTGTCCTTCCGCCTTCGTTTTTTTCACAGAGTCAATTATGTTGACTTTGTGATTATTATTCTGAATGGCAGTAAAATGGGGTTAACACTTAATGGAAAAACATGCTCCTAAAGCCTAAAGTTTCTGTCAATTAAGAGTAGACCACCTGTTGCAGTGGCGTATCCACAAGGGTGTGTGGGGGGAAGGGGGGGGCGGAGGTTGTGTAATCCAAAGAACCCCCTTTTCAGCATAAACTGTTTCATTTTCATGGGTCCCATGAAAATGAAAATTTATGCTGAAGAGGGGGTTCGTTTGAATTTCGGAATTTCAAAAGCAATTGGTCAAACTGCACAAAACAAACTCCCCTCAGCTATTTGGACCCCATCCAATCCAAAATTCCTGGATCCACCCTTGTTTTGTAAGGGTTGGGTCGTTCAAAGAAGTTAACGGGAAGCCACAAAAAGTAAGTAAGTAAGTAAGTACAATTAAGTAAATAAGTTAGTAAGTCAGTAAGTAAAGACTTTATTCTATGAGAATGACAACATCTAGCAAGTGAGCTAATCTTCCATGAGGCCGTTAACACGTTAAATACAAGATAAAAGCAAGGCAGATAGATGATAAATGGAAAAATATCCAAATGTTAATGTTTGCAGTGTCTCCCTTTGGAAAATGGCGTTAAAACATGGTGGTGCAGCCATACCTTTTAACTGGAAAAAAGTACTAACCATCACATATATTCCTTTGCGTGAAGAAAGTAGAAAACTGAAGATCGATCTGTTTTCCTAGTGGAGCCTCTATGATCACGTGACAGTTGACGTCTTTGAGGGAAGCGTAAGGGAAATAAGGAGATGCAATCGCTGTGGGTGAATAGCTCCAAGGAATCGTAGCATTACATGGCCAAGCTGTATAAAGAATGGCATGTAGAATAAAATAAATTCTGAAGGAATTTCTCTGGCAGCAAGGAACACTTCAAAGAAACGAGAATAGCGGGCTCGATTTAATCGAGTCTGTGTAATGTTGCAACACTGCCCATGCCCCCAACAGCCGCATCTGAAAAACTCTCTACAGCAGAACTTGATTTTAAAACAGACTCAGAATGAGCCTAACGATCCTAAAGGAACGTATAGAGAGACTATAACTCAATAAAATACAGCTAAACAAAGGAAAAGTTATTTTTACCTACGTCTTCATAGATATGACGAGTTTGTTTTAATTAGTACACATTCAGTCAAAGGATCTCTTATTTCCGAGAACGATTATATATGTAGGGGATAACTGTATTAAAAATTTTCATTTGGGGAGGTAAATCGTCGGTTTTATGGTCGGAAATTTCGTTATATGGCGACGCGTCAGCGTAGTCGTAAAACGCAATTTGCGACCATAAAACCTATGATTAACTTCTCCAAATGACAATTTTCAATACAGTTATCCCCATTCTAATGCACTTTTTCATATTTCAAAAAAGCAGGCACTTTCTGCAACGTAAAACCGAAAGTCAGCTAATGGGAAGGATCTTTTTTATCGCGTCGGGTTTGCGACAGTATAACGCAGATTCTAATGCACTTACAAATATAACGCGACGTCTGATTGGATAACGTCAAAAATTTGCGACAGTTTATTCCGCAATATACTGTGGCAAACCCGAACTTCTCATTGGCTGACGTTTGGTTTTACGCTGCTGAAAACACTGGCTGTGGGTGTAACTTAGTAGACTTCGAAAGGCGAAATATGATAGAGTGCATTAGAATTGAGATAACTGTACCGAAAATTGTCATTTGAGGAGGTAAATCGTCGGTTTTATGGTCGGAAATTTCGCTCTACGGCTCCGACCATAAAACAGACGATTTACTTCCCCAAATGACAATTTTGAGTACAGTTATCTCCTAAATATATGGTCGCAAATCTGACGTTATTCAATCGGACGCCGCATTACATTTAGTATGGGCATTAGAATTTCAAATTAGCACATAAAAAGCAATAACATATTGTCGCAAGTGACAGTGTATACTATTTTGGGTATACAGTGAATATAATTTTACTTGAACAAACATAACACTTACTGAGAAACATTTGGTAAATGCGCGGTTCCAAACTACGGATATAATTTTGTACCATGTGTCCTTTAACAGATTTTCAGCAGCTCTGCCAGTTCTGTGCAACCCCAAGTGGATGACAAAATTTCTCACCAGCAAAAGATCCTTTGACAAATTATAATCATTAACACATACCGATATTACGGATAATTTACTGACGCACCGGTATTGTCAAAGTCAGCTTTCTAGCAACGCGGCAGATTCAGATCATTCATACAGTAAAAGTCCCTATTTAAGGATAAGTATAAACTTACAGTGGGAACGCAGACTCATCACATTTGAGTAAATCATTTTCTGAGCGGTCGTCTACGCACAAAGAAATAATCCCTTTTTTTCGCCGGAAAAAAATGGCGGGAAATTTTGAACAGAAAGAGTCCCAAAATAATGCTCGTTTGATAAGATATGCAGTCATAATTTTCCAACGGACCAGATCAGAATGAAATTTGATGTTTTGTTATTGAAATCAGACGCATATCGGTACCTCAATGCAGTTTGCACACCCAAAACAACGATCACAGTTTGACAACCGTTTTTCAGAAAAGTATAACCCTACGACAGTACCCCAAAGTTATTTTGCAAAGAAAATTGTCCCAAAAACCAAATTAGATGCCATTGTAACTGAACCGTAGTTCATACATTCGACCGTCTTTTAGCGTGGTATATCTTCGGGAGAAAGTCTATTTAGTTTGAAAATCGATAATGAAGTTGGTCATTTTTACGTATACATGGCACGTGCGTTCGTCAACACACAGACATTTTTTCAGCTGGATCGACTTGAGGAGACCAACTGTTTCTTCATTTATGGTATAGTAAAGCTTGTAATCATTTAGCATACTGTGAATTTATTAAGATTTTGCGTTAGTCTGTCTGCCTGCGATTTTTTGGGCTTCTGAATTTAGGCTACACGCCGAGAACGAGAGAAAGCAAAACAAACACACTGGTCAACCACAAAGTTTGACAAACGAAAAAGCCACAAGACATGTCGCCCCATCTTCAGGTGACAACTCGCCCCAGATTCTAAGAAAACTCCCCCAGACAACTTCCCCCAAGATAACGCGCCCCACATTCTGAGACCACTCGCTCTTCTAAAGAGTTCTGTCCCGAACGACGCCACCCCCCAACCCCCCCCCACCCCCCCACCCCCTCAACACACACGTACCATTTCAGAAGTCATCCAACAAAAAGTACAAGAGACAGCTTGTCCTTCCTCATAAATCTGCCAAAACCCTGTCCCGCTAGGCGCTAAGGGACCGACCATTAAATCTGCCAAAACCCTGTCCCGCTAGGCGCTAAGGGACCGACCATTTGATATTATTGGGGGGGGGGGGGGGGGGGGGGGGGGGGGGCTGGTATATTTTTCGAAAAAAATCCCTGTCTTTGGAAGAAAAAATATGCAAGTAAAAAATAAATCAGCTCATAAGGGGATTTCAAAAAATAATCTGGCCTCAAAAATCAGTGAAAAAAAAAATAACCTGGCTCCACCCAAAATTTCCAAAAAAAAGAGTCTGGGCCCTGCACTTTTGGTGGGAAGATAGCAACTGCCTACCTACCCACCAAAATTCAACTTACCCCTGAGTCTGGACCCTGCACTTTTGGTGGGTAGATAGCAAATGCTTACCTACACACCAAAATTCACCATACCCCTCCCTCCTTCCCCCGCCCTCCCCCCACCGCCCCCCCCCCCAAAAAAAAAAAAAAAAGATGGCCACTTGGGACACCCTAGATCTATTTTTTTTATTTAACGGCACATTTACTGTGATCAACCTGCATAGTAAGACAAACAGGTCTGAGCAAGCAGTGTAGACCCAGGAGCAGTCTGATCTGGGTCAGCAATTTTTCCTTAATACCTGCACATTTTGGGTACTCCATTTGTGGGTGATATAGATATGTTCAAAATGTAGGATGCTGTTATCTTAGTATCATGGGTAATTACTGTAACTGTGTGTGACTTTTTTTGTAGAACTATTATTTGTTTTTGTTGTTTTCATAGTTTGCAGGGATTAAAAGAAAGCCTACATACCTAAGTACTCTCCAAAAATCCTAGTTAATAGGCAACTGCAAACAAAATACTTTTTATGATTGGCCTGTGGCTGAGATGGGAGGAGGGGTAAGGGGCATGAGGAAATACATATTCTATAGAATTAAATGCCAAAAGTTATGTTTTAGCTTAAATCTCATAAAGAAAATTAAAAGGCTCATATTGAAGTTATATTAATAGAAATGATACCATAAACTGAAAAATAAAAAAAAATATATTTCCTGATTAATTTAATCCATCTTAAATGTTTGCAGCTTCTGACCAAAGCGAAGAAACTTGTAATTACTAATCAGTTATTAAGTTACTAGAGAGAAAAGCTTGATGACAGACATTAAATGATGAGTCATGACTGTAAAGGGATGCAGTTTAGTGCAGTTGAATGAGAGGTAGCCCCTTCCTGTCTATCCCCACCCCCCAAACACACACACACACACCAACCTATTAAAAAGCATTTTCACAGAGGATTTTATTGGCCAAATATTTAGGACTTTATTATGCTAGCAAGCTTTTTTTATATCATTATAAGTGCACAAAATAATGAATGGGGCATGCCCTGCTAACTGATGGACCCTGCACTTTATGTGGAATGTTGCATAATGCTGTTTGTCCTTCTACAAGTCAAGACTATGTTAGAATGAAAATAATTACACAGTTCTACCATAATTGTTGCACCAGCATCAATGGGCTTCATATTAACACCTGTTGTGCCCTCTTATTAGAAGCACTTCAGCAAGAGCATAGATGGTTCTATTAATGGATCACAACAAATGTTTTTATGGCTGAATAAGACAGAATTCCCAGAATTGCTATCATGCTCCAGCTGAGTCTTTGTATAATCATTATCATAAACCCATCTTTTGCTTTTGCCGGTATACTGGTATGCCCTCAACTATGACCATCACTTGTGGAACTGTCTCCAGAATTATTTTTCTTATTATGTACATATGTTATAATTTATTTTGGCTATTTATTTATTTATACTTATAGGGAAAACACTGAAGGGCAATGTCAGACTGCATGTGAATATAATAATTTGATCAGAGCTTTATACATTTAGAATACCTATATAGTACTAATTTGTTCATTTGAAAATTGTGTTAAATTTTAATTTTTGATCAAAAGCAACTGTGATGAGACACCACAACATACTGTACATTTTACTTGAAGAGAAATGATAAAGAATAACTCCACTTTGGCTCACTAGATATTGGCCTATTATTTTTCTTGTTTAATCATGTTTATATCTTACCATTATTCAACTTAGAGAATAGATTACCAAGTCCTGAGCCTTTGCCACATATTTAATCAAGTTTTCTGTTTTGCTGGACAGCTGTGCTTTTTATTTGTTTAGTTTTTTGTGAGTGTGACTCAGAATCATATTAGAGAACACATCACATTGAACTAAAATTTTGAGAAATTCTCCATTCTCAATGAAAAGTTAAGGTACCATTCATTATAAATTATATAATTTTTGCATGAGATTTGCCCCTACTGATAGATTTCCATGAGATTTTTGGCAACAGTTAGAGCAAATCCCTCAAAAGATCACTGAGTATATAAACACACTGTGGCATTTTAATTTATGAACCAAGGGCATTGCAGAGCTGACAGCCCCCACCCCCACCTGATGAGCTAGTATTTGACACACCTGGCATTTCATAATAAATATGTATTTTATTAAATCCCTGGTTTCTTCTTAGGAAGAATCAATAAATTCTTGTTAGCTGTTTACACTCTTGAAAAGGGGATAAACAACTAACAAGTAAATATATATGTTGTAACCCCTCATTAGAACTCCTCATTAAGGTAGTTCCACAGAGGGCCAAAACCTATGTTATAAAAATGCATACTGCAATTTTAATGCTCAAAAGCTCATTTAACAGTACATATGCTGCTTCTCAATGTTGGCTGAAATTATATGGAGTGTAAAGGAGTGTATAAGTATGTATGGCCAAGTTATTTTCTAAGCTTAAAGTTGAAACAAAATCTTCATTACTGCAATTGTCCTACCACTTTCACCATCTGACAGTGTGTCGAAATTGCTGGGAAAATCAAATAGTACTGACCCTGATTAGACTGCTGTTTTGATAGTACAGTCTAACCCAGGTCTACACTGCACTTTTTAATCAAGGAGTTTTGCAAGTATTTGTTATGGCTAAACATCTATTATATTTTGCTTAGTTTTTCATGTAAAAGAAAGGTTAAAAGTTGTGCGCGTGTGTGTAGGGGTGGGGGTTGGGGATGGAGGAAGGGTGGAGGAAGAAGGGGGGGGGGGTAGAGGGGCCTTAAGTCGGGTAAGGTGATCGTGTGAGTTGCAGGAGAGGCTTTGAAATATTGGCACGTGCAGGATTAATTGGATGGCAAAATTATTTTTTTTCTAGCAGTCCCTCTGATTGTGACCACAATGTACCGGTCTTAATAACTTATAAGCAAGTAAATTTATGCGAAGTTTGAAACAGTTGACGCAGTTCTGTAATTGCGTCACAACTGTCATAAATCGATCGATTTGTTTACAGTATGGTGTAGGCTACTGATCAGAATTCTTTTCCCAATCATTCTGAAGAAAGTACAGAAAAAAATATATTGTTGTATGTTGAATTACTAGATGCGTTCCTCTTCGTGTGTCGGATTTCAGGATTCAAGAACATTTCGGTAATGTTTAAATTTATTACAGATTATTTTGCTGTCTATCGATCAGGTAAAAAATCCGCCATTAATTTGAGAAAATGAAATAGGGTACCTAAACATTATTTTGCAAAGGAAATTGTCCCAAACACCGAATTACTTAATTTTTATAATGGAGAAAGGGCAGACACCATGGTTTTTCATGGCATATGTCCGCCGACGGGAGAAAGTCGATTTATTTTGAAAATTGCTGTTGAAGTTGGCGGATAAGAGTCGTCTTTACATGATCACGTAAAATGTTCGATTGCAGAATATCTCGGTGTTTAGCTCTGCTCTTAAAGGTATAGAGAATTAAATCAAGATGTAAGGAATAAAACCATATCTTATTTTCGGCTTTGTGTAGCTTGATTCGCCGACAAAGCATCACTGAAATTGCGACACGTTCGTCGATTGAATCTGAGTCTGAGAAATTTCGAACGTTATTTCGTTGCTATCTGTATAAAAATATCACTCCGCCATGGATACGCGTTCCCACTGTTATTTGTTGTTTTCTAATGAATGAATAAACACCTAAAATATCCTATTAAATATAGCTAACCCATGGGATATTTTCCCATGGGAAAGGACTTCTTTGATTAAGGGGTGAATTTTCCCCATGATTAAAATGTTATACGGAACACTGACTTCTGCTTTGCATTTATGACTATGACATGTAACTTGCATAACAAATGAATTTTCAAGTGTTTGTGTCTATGTAAAGTACGTTAAACATACGTTGACGTTGACGTCATTGTTGAGATAAATTGTAAATTATCCTCAAATTGATCGTTGAAATAATGATTTATTGTATATATTTCACCCTTTTTTTATTTACATTACTTACATAACAGACAACACTGGATAGTTTTGACTATATGTATGTGACCTTGACCTCATTTCAAGGTCATGGTACACAATATAATCCTTGAAGATCACAGTGCTACTGTTGACCATTCTTATTCTTTGGCTTACTGAGTATCGTTCCCCCCGTGACCCAGCTTCCCACTCATATATATTGCGTACTTGCATCGCATAAGTCTCCTGCATGAAGGAAATGCTGGGTCACGGGGGGGGGGGGGGGGAAGTACTTGTATTTTAATTGTAGTGGACCGTTTTGACCGGAAGTATAACTGTGGTTTTGCATGTTTAAATGCCAATCAGGCGTAACAAGAAGAAGATCATTGCTTTGTATTGTGAGATGCGTGTATTTAGCATGCATGTATGACAAAAATTTATGAAATGAATGACTGATTTCAATATTTTTATTACCTCAAAAAATGAGGTATGCGAAAACCTTGAATTTAGGGTAGGTAGGGTCAGACTGATTATCTCCCCATGTCTTTGAGTCTGAATCACAAATGATCTGATTTCATACGGTTTACATATTTGTGGAAGCTATGCCAAGAAAAATTTGAGAAATTTATACTTTTGAAAATTCGGACATGTCGTACAGGTCTAATGGGGAAAATCCTCGCCTTAATCATAGAAGTCCTTCGATTTTCCCATGGGAAAATTCACCGGCTATGGTCATAATATGTGGCCATAGTCATAACGCATGCCCATGGGAAAAGTTACCAGTATTTTCGATATTACTTTCTGTAGTATATACCTTTAAACATTCGAAGTTGTTATGCCCATCATAGCCATATATATTTTACATGTATGGGGGGCAATATTTCAAACATTTTGAATCAGGGTCATGGTCACCATACTTTCCACTGCCAAAAACGACCATGGCCAAATATGCCCGTGGCGTTCAATGTCCTTAAAAAATTTGACCATGGCCATCTCTTTTCACTAGAACGATTTTATTTGTTATAAATGAACAGATTTCATGTCATTTGTCACATAATAATATGACAAATAACATATGAGCCGCGACACGACAAAACCAACAATGTGGTTGTGCGCCCAGTGCAGACTCAGACCAGTCTGGGCATCCGCCCAGTCTGATCAGAATCTCCGCTGGCCGCATGGAGGTAGCTAAGACCCTCAGCTACACTTTAAGCGCTCAGGGAGGAGTCGGATCGGCTGGGTGGATGCCCAGGCTGATCTGAGTCTGCGCTGGGCGCACAACCACTTTGTTGGTTTTCTCGTGTCGCGGCTCATATGCAATATGTTCATTATAAGAGTTTTAAATTAAAAGTATTTTTTTTTTTGCCATGGCCAGCATCAGTTCAGCTACGGAAAAAATATACATTGGCCATGCTCCGTGTAGTAAATGCCTATGGCCAATATTGATTTTTTTTTTGTCGACGGATTTGTTAAATATATATGGCCGCGATGGACAGAACAAGCATGAGTCTTTCAATGTATAAATTTATTTAAGAAATAATGGAAATTTTTTTGACCCTTGCCAATATTTGGCCCATGAGCGGTGCATTTCCGATGACAAAAGTGGATTTTCCACGGGGAAAAATGGGTTTTCCCATTAAGACTGAGGAATCAATTTTCATTATTAGGGATGACATGATAAAAAACTGTTATTGCTACTTACTCGTGGAATACTGGTAATGGTCGTAGAGATTAGAGGGCGATAACACTTGCCCATTGGTTTTAGTGTAGAATAACTTGCTTAATCCACAGACCTGTAACACGAAATAGAAAATCCAGTTTTAGACAAACGGTAGAATAGTGCTAGGAACGACAATTACCACTTATCGTTTTCTTTTTCTAGACTGTAATATAATAATGGGTTGTATTAAGCCAGACACATACTGCTTTGTGCGGGGATCCTGTCACCAAGAGCCTTGCGACCATGTAAATGAAACGAAAACGTTGTAGTTTGTTTAGAAAAAAAGATTAGGAGCGAAATTGTATTGTCAGATATGGTGCACGCGGAGAAAGAGTAAAATTGACATGTAAATCAAGCGTTTCATTCAGTAATTTCAATATACATGTACCACTTTAATTTAATGTGCATCGAACGCAAATGAATTATGTAAAATTTTAGACTTGTGCAGTGAAAAAAAACAAAAACAAAAAACAACAACAACAACAACAACAAAAAAACAAAACAAGGAAATACGGCATTAAATAATTGTGGTAATTTCTTTTGCACCTGAGTATCACTGTAAAAAAATACTGTAGATTTTACGGTAGAATAACTTGAAACCAGCTGCCAGTCCTTTTCCCGTTATTTTTACGGGCTTTTGCCTGTAAGACATTGTTAGAAATCACGAAATGGGAGTTTTATGTTAACTTGGCGCACTCGAAAATAACTTTGTATTGTTGAGGGGCTATCTAACCAAAACGACATCTGCTCTTTTCTGTCCCACTCTGCTTGATGATTCCTGCAATTTTTACGGGCGCCTGTAAAAATAACGGTAAAAGGACTGGCAGCTGGTTGCCAGTTATTTTACCGTAAAACCTACCGTTTATTTTTGCAGTGTAGAGAACACATTTGATCTAGGAATGATACATTTAACTCTTTCGGCGCCAAATTTTTCAGACGACAAATTTTCGTCTGCTCAAATCATCAGACGACAGATTTGTAATTGGAAATTTTAACAATCTAAAGACATTTTTCATAAAATCAGGCTTTTTAAGTTCATATTTAAATGGCAAACAGTGTAGATCCTGATCAGACGGCTCTTTTAAGAGCCGGCTGATCTGGATGTACGCTGTTTGCAAAAGAAAGAGTCAATTAGAAAATATAAGTAATAGCGAAAAGACATTTATACTACATACTGACCTGTCTAGTTGAACTATAGGAGAATGACATACACGTGTCCCGAGTTTCGAGTAGACAGAAAAGAGCACACTTTTCCTTCGTCATGTTGTAGAAAATAGCAAAATAACTCTTCTGGTCCTGTAGGACCTTGCCATGGACTGGTTGGAATAAATTTACATAGGCACCTGAAAAATATAACGATGTTCTATGTCTTTATTTGAAAGAAAAGCAGTTTGATCGACATATAAATGCATTGGAATATACTAAAAGCAGTAGTATGGACATCTTTGCCAGCCAAGGGTACTAAGTCAACTTACGTTAGGAACAAAGTGGACTAAGTACCCTTGGCTTGCAAAGGTGTAGTATAGATCTATGTAGTCGCGAGATTTCGCTATAGTTTCGCAGTTGGTCAGCTTGAAACAAATAAAAGACCGTTGAGCGAATCAGAAACGAAAACAACATCTTATGGGTAATTTAGCACAAAATTGTATTCCGTATTTTGTGTTTCTTTTTGTCAAATTTAAAATAAATAAATAAATGAATAAATAAACAAAGGTGCAAATGGCTTATCAGAGCTCTAGATAAGAGGGAGTATCAGGTGATAATTAAGGATAATTTTTAGTATTTATGCATAAAAACATATGTTGTGTCCCCTCATCTGAACCGTCTCGACGAGACGGTTCAGATGAGGGGTCAAAACATATGGTTTCAATGAGAAATAAGAAAAATTATCCCTCAATTATCATCAAATACCCCTCTTATCTAGAGCTCTGGCTTAGCGGCTTGAGACAGGACATGAGTCAGTACTGTTACAACTAATAATTGAGCCGCGACACGAGAAAACCAACAATGTGGTTGTGCGCCCAGCGCAGACTCAAATCAGCCTGAGCATCTACCCAGTCCGATCAGACTCTTCGCTAAGCGCTTAAAGGGTAGCTAAGGGACTGAGCTACCTCCATGCGAACAGCGAAGCCCAGGCTGATCTGAGTCTGCGCTGGGCGCACAACCACATTGTTGGTTTTCTCGCGTCGCGGCTCAATTATTATTGTTATTTCTAGAACTGCAAGATTAGTTGTGAATTTCACATTACAGTCGGCTGTCGAAATCTCAGAGTTTCAGTTCATCCCAAACAACTGATATCTCAAAGTAATTTTTTCTGGTTCCAGAAAAAATAACTACGTGATATGAGTAGTTTAAGGTATCTAAACTATGTTCTTTGGCATAAAAAGTTACTTTGAGATATCAATATTCGAGGTATCGAGAGTTGACGGTATTAACCTTAAAACAGCCACAAATGAATTAAAGCTGTAAAGAATTATAATGGAAGCACTGACCTTTTGACCTTTCGTAGAAATCCATCACTGGACTGTTTCTGAGGCCCAGATACCCGCCATTAATTATGAGGGTCGTTATGTTTGTCAGAACACATGTCTTAGAGGTAGTAGCGTACTCAAATGCGTAGCAGGGGAACTAAGAACAGAAAAAAGACATACACCGCAAAAATTCAAAAAAAAAAAAAAAAGAAAAAAAAATAATAATAAATAAAAAAAGTTAAACCTTGAATATTTGCATACTCGTCCTAAAATGGAACAGTTTGATTTTATAATGACTGAGCCGCGACACGAGAAAACCAACACTGTGGTTGTGCGCACAGCACAGACTCAGATTAGCCTGGGCATCTGCTGAGTTTGATCAGACTCTTTATTAAGTGCTCAAAGGGTAGCTAAGAGGCTATGCTACCTCCATGCGGACAGCCAAGGCTCTGATCAGACTTTTCTTAAGTAATACATGGTTTGTGATGTAACATCTTAATGTCAGTGGTTGTTGACGTCTTATAACGCATGGTTCGTCCGATAATTGACGTCAAGTTTACCACATTGACAATTTATCCTTAATATATGGTTGGAGGTTGTAAAATCGTGGGTGTTGTAAATTCGTGGGTGTTAGTAATTTGCATAATATTCATGCGCTAAAGAAGTTTCGCTAAGTGTTAATTCTCCCAATATTTATTCATGCATAAAGGTTTTATTTCATAACAAAAGCAAATGCCTACAGCCTAAATAGCGAATAAAACTTTTAAAAAAGTTTGACCACTTGCTTTTATGCCTTCTTTTGTTATTTCTTTTTTGCATACCTGAAAAGCAGCCTTTTTTTTTTAATCTCGGATATCAGCCTGAGAAAATACTGCAATGATTACTGATTTTGTACCTTCCGGTGAACAGCTGGTCCTAGAATGAGTGTAAATCTTGTTGCAAAATTGTTCTCTTATTTGATTATTATACCGGGGGTCCTTATTTCCTTTTTCTTGAGAAAGAAATTCTTGTGTTTTGAGAGTAGGGCTGAATCCAGGCTCGTACTCTCTTCCAAAGAAAACAGTCTGTGCATACTGTTATTTAGTATTCAAGCGAATATAACCATACAGTGGAACAGTGAATTGCAACTCGTTCTGTTCAAGGGCTATGACGCTACAGTTAAAATGTTTTAGTTGTAGGAAAGTAAAGGTGGAGCTTTAAGAATCCTGTGTTATTGGATGGGTATGTTCCTTTAATCATTAATATATGATATACGAGGGGTGTTCGAAAAGTAATGCAAATGGCCTCATAACTTTGTTTAGGGGAAAATTGGGTACAAATGCTATGCATATGCTAAAAATACTACATTTTGTCTTTACAATGATACCAAATGCTGTGCAAATACACCTTTCCATATTGACTTACAACGCATTTTATTAGGCCCCTGTCATACCACTGGGCTAATTTCATATGTAAAATCTTTTCAGTGTTGGGCATTCAAATCAAATATCATTGCAAATGCAAAATTAATTTTTGTCAGTTGCTTGTCCATTGTTGCCTACAATATTCATACAAATGTTAGAAGGGTGGCAACTGTTATCGATTTATTCCTGGCAAAGCAAAGCGAAATTCTTATGACGTTATCGAAATATACGTTAACGTCATTTTAAAAAGCTTGTGGAGGGTTCGTTTGTGGCATTGATTTGAATTTATTGACAGGTTTTCGTTGACCCATGTAAATGCTCTTGCTGACAAGATTTTGAATGCTAAAACACTTGTTTTCATTACGAAATCATTTAATTTTCGGTAGAAATGGGGAAATTGCTACTACATAATCCATATTCCCGGGCCAGTATGGAACCCAGATTAAAGATAATTTCCGCGATAGTTACAGGACAACATTGCCTGGGCATTTTCTTTAAGTAGCAAAAATAAAAACAAATCAAAGACTGACGATACATAAATTACGGCCTACTAAACTAGAATTCGGCAGTGTCTTTAGGGTATACCTCTTTCAAAGAAGATAAAAATGCGCCTTTTTTAAAAAAAATACGCCGTGTTTGCAGACTTTCCTACGCATAATATAGCTTTATGTGTTTTTGCTCTCAGAAGTTCTGTTTTTATATTGGTTACCGAGAAATTTCGTCATTTGCATTACTTTTCGAACGCCCCTCGTAGATTGGATTATTTAAAATCTGTTTAAGACTAAAATGTTTCCAAAAGCATCTATGAAACAGAAAATAATGATCAAGTGACCTGACGTGGGTACGTCGATTTTTTATCATGCGGCGGAACATATCCACGAATTTTCAACCCAGTGACATTTGCTATAAATAGATCACCCAATTACATGTGGATGAATTTTCTAACATTAAAACAATACTGCTTTGCATCGAAACTGTATCGGGTTATTCATCTGGTGTTGTGGTCTAATGATGTCATAAGAAAGTATCAACAAATTATTTGACTGTCATGTGATTTAGTTCTTTTCTCCACGATTATACCACCTTCAATGCTATAGTAAAATAATTATGGTAATAATTATGTTATTGAACAATAAACAAATCGTGTCGGTCAATACGGACGACTTTATACGGTTCAGTAACACTTCATGTCCGCCTCAGCAAAAGTCAATAATAGCATGTCGAAACTCAGCGTACAAAGATAATGTGAAATTTCGCGGCATAATGACCAGAGAAAATAACATTTTCGCAAGGCTTTAATTTTCGCCAATGATAATGGATTTATAGGGTTCGTGCATTACAGAATGTTTTTATGTAAAAGCAGGGATCAAACATGAGTTTCTGATCCATTTACGACTGCTCTGCCCTTCGGGAGGTGTCGAAACCCTTGAATTTTTTTACACCTCTCGCGGGGCCCAGCAGATGTTACTTGTAATTTGTGAAGTAAAAAGACAGGCAATGATCAGGAACTAATACATAGAAACAGGAAAGAGTAATACATAGAAAATCATGTTTGATATCTATATTATATTGATACCTATATTTTAAACATGTCAGCACGAATTTGTGAAAAGACACACCTACCCTTTTCAGATGATACTCCAAACTACACTCAGCGGCACACTGGTTGAGGGTGAGGTTCATCTTGACCTTGAAGGAGTGTGCCGGGAAGGGTCCAGGAAGGGTTTTCCCGGGGACGTGGATGTAAGAGCTGGTAGCCGCATTTGCTGTTGGTAATAAAAAAAGGGGAAAAAATAAACAAAGGAGAAATTACTCGATTATCTTTCTTACTTAATGCTACAAAGGGAGGAAATCTAGTTAGTAAGGGATATAAATTTTATGCAATTGTCTCCCTTGGCAAAATCATTACCCGCATAAATAGAAGATATAAATGATAATGAAGAACAAATAACCAACAGAATAGCGAGTTAAACCAGTATGCCATCCAATGCGTTTGCTTAAAGCTCAAAAATGAAAATGAATTTGCAAATAGCGTAGATCCAGATGAGGCAGCTCGTGATGAGCTGCCTCATCTGGATCTACACTGTTTGCCATTAGTCTTTGAATTATCAAGGGTTAAGGTTAACGAAGATGACGAATACAATCAGGAATGTGTTGGTTTCAGCAGTTTGCCAGTATTTTTACAATGTTGAGATCTAGAACAAGATACGATGTATACCCCTTTCTATACAATAAACTAAAGTGAATGGGTACACTTATGAGGTAAAGCAACTTTGCCATTTTAAATTTTTGCATCACTTCTCAATTGGGATCAGCTCCGAAAGGAAAGGGAAGGAGTTGTCCTTTAAGAGCAAGTTCTTTCTTTTATGAATAGAACCCATTTGGACGGGCTTTAGCGTCTAGCAACGTTAGTAGGAATTGTAAGATTCTGTCTGTAAAATGGCACAAAATATAAATGGTATGGGAGAGTCGGGTAACTTAGGACAGGCGGGTAAATGCGGACATACAATCGCAAACAGTGAAAATCTAGATGAGACGGCTCATCATGAGCCGTCTCATCAGGATTTTCTCTGTTTGGCCAGTCAACTTTTGTTTTAGTTCCAAACAACTGACGTATAAAGGAAACAATGTTAGTGACCGAATTTACTCGCTGTCCGAGGTTACCCGACTCTCCCCTAGTATGCATACAACGCGCAGGCCGATAGTTTCATAGTATTACTAGTGTACATTTGAATCTCATATAATTAAAACTCTTTTCATAAAAATACAGATAAAATAGAAATAATGATTAAATGAATAAATAAAGAAATAAATGGATAAAAACTGCCTAACTAACTAAATAAAGAACAATTGGATAATTCAAACTCTGCCAAGTTCGCACCATAAGAAACGCATACAATTTAACGCTCCTTAATTCTAAGTCTCGATTATTTAAACATAACGACTGGCCTCTGGATTTCGATTTATCAAAATCGTAAAATCGTTTCTTTGCATGAAACATTCTTAGGTCCACTGGAAGAACGATTTTATCGAAAATAAACAAACAGTGTCACTAGAATAAATAGTAAAGAAATCATAGTCTTACTAATAGCTTGAATTGTTGGTAAAAAGAAAATTAAAAGAGCGGTCCACGTTAATTCCATTTTTTTTGTTTGTTAATGTTTCACTTTAATAATTCCAACCTTATTGTTCTTTTTGTCAGTATTTATATATCATACTTTATCTGTGCAATATTTCTGTTATCTCTGTTATTTCTGTTATCATATGAAGAATAATATGATATGAATTTTCACGACTTTAAACGCCAAACAGGAATTATCAGGGACACCTGCTTTACCCATTAATGCCTAGCGTTTTATAAAAAGGACATGGGCAAACAGTGCAAACCCATATCTGACGCCGCAGAACGCGGCGTCTGATCAGGGTCTACACAGTTTGCGTAAAACATCCATTTTTTATGAAAAAAAAAAAAAAAAAAAAAAAAAAAGAAATTAATAAATAACAAGCTACTCCTTAAATGACGAATGGACTCATCCGATTAATGAGAATAGAAGAGAAATAAAAAATAATAAGCTACTCCTAAAATGACGAATGGAATCATCCGATAAATGAGAATAGAAGAGAAATAAATAAATAACAAGCTACTCCTAAAATGACGAATGGAATCATCCAATTAATGAGAATAGAAGAGAAATAAATAAATAACAAGCTACTCCTAAAATGACGAATGGAATCATCCGATTAATGAGAATAGAAGAGAAATAAATAAATAACAAGCTACTCCTAAAATTACGAATGGACTCATCCGATTAATGAGAATAGAAGAGAAATAAATAAATAACAAGCTACTCCTAAAATGACAAATGGACTCATCCGATTAATGAGAATAGAAGAGAAATAAATAAATAACAAGATACTCCTAAAATGACGAATGGACTCATCCGATTAATGAGAATAGAAGAGAAATAAATAAATAAAAACAAGATACCCCTAAAATGACGAATGGAATCATCCGATTAATGAGAACAGAAGAGTCCACTGGGCTGAAACAGGTTAATAATATTGATAATCGGAATGTCTTATCAAAACTTTAAATAATCTTTTAACCCTTAAAGCGCCAAAAATTAAAATTGTTGAATTGGCAAACATTGTAGATCCAGATGAGGTGGCTCATAATGAGCCACCTCATCTGAATCTACACTGTCTGCCCTCTAGTGTTCGAATTCTCAATATGATATCGCTTGGACGAGACATTTTTTGAAATTCTGCAGACGTAAATTTTGTCGTCTGCTTTTTGGCGCATTAAGGGTTACACTTTTGTAACGCTTAAAGCAAATTTTAAGGCAACTGGGGACTGTTTCAGGTGAAGCAACTCTTGCAGTTTCGTTTTTTGCCTCCCTTCACAATAGGGGTCAGTCCTTACTGGAAAGAATATATTTTCCTTTAAGAGATTACCTCCAGCCCCGTATCCGCGCGGGGTGGAGGGGGGGGGGGGGGGCTTCTCTGTGTTATGTATAATGTGTAGGCCTCCAGATTAAAGTGTATCTGATCACAGTTTGAGATATTTTGTTTTTAGATTTGAAAATATGATGTGACATCTCAATAGAATCCCCTCTGCGAGGTGATTCTAATGAGAGATCACAACATATATTTCATGGAAAAAAACACCATCAAAAATTCTAATCAAATCGATCGCTAATTATTTATGTAATACATTTTGGAGCCCCCTCTTCCCCCCTCCCCCCCCCCCCCCCCCCCACACACACCACCACCATCAAACCCACTCCCTCCCTCACATACACACACTTTCATCTGGGCCTGAACCCATTTTGGGAAGCAAACAGTCAATCATTTAAGTAACACCCCCCCCCCCCCCACACACACACACATAACTTTCCAACATTGTAACAACGGCGAAAAGACATGAGGTGTTCCCATACACCTAGGTGAGACTCTGGTCTTAGAGAAGAATGTCGAAAATGACGTGGACAGCACATGCCAGACCAGCATGTGCACATTCTGACAGAGTGACCAGGGTTTTCCCTTATCATATTCCTGAAGATGGATCTGCGAGGCATTCACTGAACAACATAGCACCTGACCAGACTGTAACAGAGTATATTATCACTTTAAACAAGATATCCCTAGGCACAGTAGAAGCTGTTTAATATGGTCAGATTAGTCAAACAAACTATTGCAAAGAAGACCGTGGTCACTGAAAAGGCCTATTGTTGTATAGTATACAAATAATGAAATAAGCGTCGTGAGAAAACCAGTCTATGGTATATGTGGACGGTACATGCTTAGATCCGCCCACGCACGTGCACACGTGCGCAGACGGTCCTACACTTGCGCAAATAGCCCACAATAATTTGACATTGTAGAATTAAAAGAAAAGACTTACGCATGCGCAGTTTGGCCTGGAATAACGCTATTTGCATATTATGACTGCAGGCATTTTTCTCCAGAAAGTCTCATTTCTTGAATGTGTACTAGTGGTAAATAAAAATAGTTAAATAAACATTTCAATTACATCCTTTGAAGCTATTAAACTTGCCCTTTCCACTTGTCCGCTGTTTTGTTAGGACTTGGATGTATAGTGATCTATAGTGCTAAAATATCACCGGTAAGATGTGTTTGTTATTTCAGTTAGTCGTAACGGCACATCCGGACTCAGCAAATTGAATCCATGCCCGCACCTCCCGGCGTACGAAGTCTGCCCATGTTAGCGGAACTGAATTCTAGCTGATATTTACATAATACCAGCCGGGCGGCGTGGTGCAGTCGATAGCGCGTTTGACTCAAGAGCCAGAGGTCCCGGGTTCGATACCCGGTCTGGCCTTTTACTTTCATGTCCCCTTCCGCTGATTCGAGAAGGGCAGTTCTCAGTTACTCGCAAAAGTATGTGCACTAAGTACTGAACGGCTTAGGCGATCTAAGCCTGCCCAGGAATGGTGAGTTTGGGTAACTGACCGTCCCGACATGACCATAGCTGTTTACTGAGGACGTAAAGCAACTAAACAACAACAACAACAACAACAAGTGTTAGTATTTTATTTGTGTGATTTTGTTTATTGTATTTTATCCGAATAATTAGAGTGGGGACAATAGTCTGAATACTCGGAGTAATTCTTTTTAGACTGGAAATCCCTTTGGGGGACATATGCACACAGTGCAGACCCAGATTAGAGTCAAAACAGCTTGCTTACACACAGGAAGTTCTATGTAAAATATAATAAAAGTGAAAATATTCTCCATATTGGAGAAGAACTAAATAAGCAAGTTGCTTTCGTTCCAATCCTAGCAAGTTATAGATATGTAATGGAAAAAGAGAAATGGGCCACATCATGTGATTTCCAACAATGTGACATTGGTGACAAGCAAAGGTTCTGATCAGACTGCACATAGGTGCAGTCTGATCAGAGCCTTTGCTTATCACATCAGCCATCTATGGAAGTAGCCGGGCCGCGTAACGCAATCGGTAGGGCACCTGACTCATAAGTCAGAGGTCCTGGGTTCGAAACCCGGTCTGGCCACATACTTTCGTTTCTCCTTCCGCTGATTCAAGAAGGGCAGTTGTCAGTTACTGGCGAAAGTATGTGCACTTAGTACTGGTTAACCGCTTAGGAGGTCTAAGCCTGCCCAGGAATAGTGTGGTTAGGTTAAATGACCGTCCCGACATGACCTTAGCTATTTACTGAGGACGTAAAGCAACAAAACAACAACATACAATAGCAAGTGTTATAAGTATTTGTGTATTTTGGTTTATTGTATTTTTATCCGAATAATTAGAATTAAGGATAAAAAGTCTGAATAGTCGGAACCCCACATCGGATTAATCCTTTTTCAGACTGGAACACATTTGGGGACACAATGCAAACAGTGTAGACCCGGTTCAGGATCAAAACAGATTGCGCACACACAGGATCGTTCCAATCCTAGTAAATTATAGATATGTAATGGAAAAAGAGAAAAAGGGCCACATCATGTGATTTCCAACAATGTGACATTGGTGACAAGCAAAGGTTCTGATCAGACTGCACATAGGTGCAGTCTGAGCAGAGCCTTTGCTTATCACATCAGCCATCTATGGAAGTGGCCCAAGCCATACAACCAAACCAATGTCTCTGGTTACCTTGTGCGATTCAGAAGGATGATCTGAATATCACAGTGACAAGATTGCCACAATGTTGGAAATCACATGATGTGGCTCAATTTAATAAATGTGTTTAAACTAAAACATTGTACAGCAACCGCTTAATAATAATAGACTCGTCCAAATTATAAGGATAGGCAATTCCACTGATCAAAAAAGGATTAATCGCAAGTTTACATTAGTACTAAAATGTGGGTCCCTATAAAACTAGAAACGGAACCAAAACGGAACGAAACGAAACGCAACGAAACGAAACGGAACGCAACGGAACGAGACGAAACGCAACGAAACGAAATAGAAATAAAACGAAATGGAGCAACATCTGAAAAATACCACGAAAGTATCACAATAGAACAGCACCACATATTAATGCAAAAGGAAGACTAAAAAAAAGCACCGTTTTTGTCCCTATGAAGTTACCAAGTTACTGGGTATTTGTTAGATCAAATACATTAACTTTTAAGCAGATACTTGGCTGAATTGATTAATTTGATAAACTGACATACGATTTTGGGGTCTCATTTGGTCTTAGGGTATTTTGGTCTGGGCATTTTCTTTATTATCTTTATAGTTTTTGATTGTTATTTAAAGATAATTAATATTTATTTTTACTTTTTTTTGTTGTTGTGGAGCGTCGTATGAGCTTTTCGACATTTTTCGGGCTACCAGCTCCATACATATGACCCGGGTTCCTGAAATAGTGTTCTTGCCTCGGTCCCCAACAATTATTTTTATGCTGCGCAGAAAAAAAAATGTCTTTGCATTTCCCGAACTATAATGATTTCAGAAAATGTTCCCTGGTTCCCAGAAACTTAAGTTATTCTTCCGTTGGTTTCACTGTTGTCATGTTCGGGATCCCACTGCAAAATACCCGTACCCAAATTCCATGTCCTCTTACAAACCACCAAATGAACCTTTAATGTGCAGGCAAGAGGCAGAGTGTGACGTTTTGAAATTTATCTTTTCTTCAACCCGCATTTTTTTTCTTAAAACAATATTTATTGAGGTTTAAAAGTGGTTCCACCCCTCATCTCCTCTCCACCACTTTACCGCGTCCTGTATCCGTCCTGCCTTTATTTGCCAACAGACTAACATCCAATCTTGTCTAGTGAGTAGTCTAGTGTATCCCATAACCTTGTAAGGTTGCTTGGGCACCACGGACAGAGTCTTTGGCCTTCAGTTGCCCTTGCTGTGCTGACAAAATCACAACAGGAGACATGTTCTACTTTATTAAAGCTGGAAATTGTACTTAAATAAAAGGTGATAGTCGGGGGTAACTGTTGCTGTAATGGTATATAGGGATTTTAAATATAAATATATATTGTGCTGTCAGATTTTAGATATATTTTGCTTCATTTGATTTCTATTCCGTTTCGTTGCGTTCCGTTTCGTTTCGTTGCGTTCCGTTTCGTTTCGTTGCGTTTCGTTTCGTTCCGTTTTGGTTCCGTTTCTAGTTTTATAGGGACCCCTAAAATGTTTATTTAGCTGTGTCGTAATAATTATCTTACTTCCTTTTATAGGACTATGAAGTTGTAGAATGGCTGCGTCTTGGTCTGTTAAGCAGTGCTTTTTGGCTTGCATATGTACATGCGTTACCATAGTAACCGTTTACAGCTTGCTATATAATGCTGGTAAGTTACGGCAAGTCTCTACTGTATTTATTCGGTCATAAGATTATACGAATCTACCATGAGTATGAGGTACGGATAGACAAATCTGTCCCAAGGGTCATTGTTTAGCATCACGAGGCTTGCCGATTGATGCCAAACAGTGTCCTGAGGGACAGTTTGTCTATCCGTACATCACACTCCTGGCAGATTCTTTTTCTTGCATACCTTTAAGTGCTGGAGCTTTAATTAGGTCAAAGTTTCCTCTAGACCCTGCGTTGCGACGTCCGCCATTTTTGAGAACTGTTGTAATGTCTGACTTTGTTATGACGTCAGCTAGCGACGAAGTTACGTGACGTCCAATACAAGCAATGCAAAGCGAAGTCACGCGAAACTTTTTTTTATCCTACCCACGGGTCAGATAACCAGGGCGAGATAAGAATTTCTATCCCTAACGAAAACACGGGTATCCTTATCTGGGATGCAAGAAGGGAGGTTATCATTCAATAAATGCCGCAAATATGGTAACCAGTCTTGTATTATTCAGCTGTACTTTCAGTTGTATCTTTCTAAACAATCCCAAAGATCTATAACTGAGTCGCAACACGAGAAAACCAACAAAGTGGTCGTGCGCCCGGCGCAGACTCAGATCAGCTTGGGTATGCACCCAGTCTGATCAGACTCTTCCCTAAGCGCTTAAAGGGTAGCTTAGGGCCTAAGCTACCTCCATGCGGACAGCGAAGACTCTGATCAGACTGGGCGGATGCCCAGGCTGATCTGAGTCTGCGCTGGGCGCACAACCACTTTGTTGGTTTTGTCGTGTCGTAGCTCAAATTATTATGTTGTCCTTGTGAAGCGAGAGGAAATAAAAAGAAATTTCCTTAAAACTTAGACCCCCATGGTGAAGTGGTGAAGGGGGATGAGAATGAAAATGGCAGAGTTGCTCTCACTGAGTGTATTTCCAGTTACCATTGTTACTGTCAGAGAGTGGCTTTTCCCCCTTTCCCCCCGGAAAAATGGCTATAGGAAGGACCGCTATATAGTGGATTGTCCGGACCTCATAGAGACACTTTTCCCCCATAGTCCCTTTTCCCCCACCGGGAAATTGGCTATTAGTGAATTTGGTATGACTATCGGTATTTTGCAGAACGGAACGAAACGGAGCGGAATGGAACAGAGACATTTTACGAAATGAATCGCATAAGAAATGTATAGGCACTTCAAGGGAGGTAATAAACGTGATTAATTCCAAAAATTCGATATGCAAATTTAGCAACCATATTTCTTGTAATAATCAATAATTACTAATTTAAGGAACGAGCCGGGTGTGATTTCTTCTCATCGCATATATTTATATACGTTCACATACGCATGCAAGCTACAGGAATATTACGAACGGGTGCTTTTCTAGTCATGTTTGATTTAGCAGGGAGTTTATTACATTGAAAATCATAATCGGACGTGTGTACAAATGGGAGTCGAGCCCACGACTCCTGCATAAAAGGGCGAACACTAGTCCAGGCATTCCGCTGCGCGCACAGATGAACGTTTGTACAAACACAAAATGATACAACTTTATCCACACAACCAAGTACACTCATATCCGTTTTTGGCTAACATGGAAAAGCAAAATACCTACCTGTTTTCCCAAAAACCAAAATAAGACAGACTGATGGACACATGCATGCGGTTCTGGCATCTATTATCCATCGATATTTTATGGACAGATACTCATATTTCTGTTTCAGTTATGAATCTCACTATTATAATTGGAGAAGGAGCAAATTCCACTATGGAGCTGTTCTGCAATCATATTACCAGGGGGAAATTCCACTATGGAGGGGAAAAACGGCTATGCAAAAACACGTATAGTAGATTTTCCCCGGGGAAAATTGGCTATATAGCCATATTTCCGGGGGGAAATTCTGCTATATAGCCATTTTTCCGGTGGGAAATTCTACTATAGAAAAATCATAGTCATTTTTCCGGGGGGAAAAACTACTAGGGGGGAAAAGCTACTCTCTGACAGTTACAACTGAATCTTGTTCAAAGTATACTGATAAACATTTCGAAAGGCAGTGCTCCAGGTAAGGAGGAGTCACAGAGATAGTTTAGGAATATTTGTTTATATTTCCGCATAAAATACATGCTGTGACCATTCATTAGAACCCGCTCCCCGTCCCACCCCTCCCACCGAGACGTTTCTAATGAGAGTCACAACATGTTTTCTACTCTTTAATTAAGGGGATGAACTATATAAGCTTTCAATAGCTTTTGTTCAAATCCTTTTACTTCTTGTTTGTAACATGTATTTATATGTTTATTTGAATGAAATAAAATATGTTTAAACCGACATATATTTTCATTTAGAAATAAGGAAAAATATCTCTGCATTAAATATTATCCTCGAACCCGTATCTTATCGGGAGCTCTGGAATGGGAACAATTATTTTGTGACTTCCATGAACGAAGAAGACCTGCTAGAAGGGGGCTCTAAGAGGTAAAATCCCCCCCCCCCCGCCCTGAAAGCGTACCCGTTCACATTTATCTCTTTGGTCTCAGTCATCTTTGTTTAAAACTGAACTTATGTCAGTTTTAGTAAACTTTAAAGTTCAAATGACTATATACTTGTTATATCATCAGTCGCAAAATAGGATACAGATTCATATAAGTCGCATGACTTTCTTCTGAATCCTATATGTACTTTGTACTGATTCCCTCTATACTCGAAAAAATATTAAAGGGTCAACCTTTTACCCTGCGATTTCTGGATCATTTCAAATATTTGGTAAAACAAATCATTTCTACCTTCCATTCTATTCATTTTGCAAGTTTTATACACATGAAGCTTGACCCTATAGCCTTTGTCTTGACCAAAGCCAAGCTTTAAGTCAAATTACCCCTAAAATGAAAGTTGTTTGACTTCCCATAGAGAAATGATAGTGTGTCAGCTTGGTCGGGAATAACTTCTAGAATTGCTATGAGTTTTAAACTTCTTATAGCTTGCTGACCTTAAAAATGATAAAATTTGATGACTATCGAGCAATTTTTCAAAAAATTCATAAATTGGCGAAATCGAAAATCTTGGTGAATTTTCTCCTTATGGACTTCTGACAACTTTGATTTTGAAGGTAGCGTGAATTGAAGTCTGGATTTGGTCAAGAAGAAGGCTATAGTTTCAAACTTCATGTGTACAAAACTTGCAAAATGAATAAAATGGAAGATGGAAATGATTTATTTTACCAACTGTTTGAAATGTTCCAGAAATCGCGGGGTAAAAGTTTGACCCTTTGATATTTTTTTCGAGTATATTTTTTGTGTATTTACAATAATACGAGACTATGTTTTAGTTTCAAAAAAATATTGTTTAAATCAATCTCTTTGATTCTAGGATTATTCACATATTATAAGCTTTGACTTAACCGAGGCTTTGAAAAATGTTCTAAGAAAATATAAATGTGCCAGATTAACCTAATGTTTATTTTCCAGTCCTAGTGAAAGAACGGTCCGGACAGAGGTTAATGTTGCCCCGACACAAGAACAAAACTTGGAGCCATGTAAGTTCACTAATCAGTTAGCTCTCGATATCTCAAAGTTGAAGTTCAACTCAAACTACTGAGATCTCAAAGTAAATTTTCTGGTTCCAGAAAATTCACATTGAGATAGCAGTAGGTTGACATAACGGAAGGTGAAATGTTAAGAGAAATAAGAAATGTGTATCAGTGTCGAGATAACGAAAGTCAACTGTATTTCGAACAAGGGGATTAACACTTACCGCAGCCTTGGGTTGACACTATTCTTCCACACTTCAAGGCTGTGATAATCATTGATTTATGGTGAATAAAAAATGCAACACTTGAATACAACAGAGGTTTCCAAAGCTTAGCAGGGCATTCATGTTGTTTTTCACAATAAGAAATTCCAAACGCCTGGCTTTTTTTACCTTAGAAAATGTTTATATATGAAAAAAAAAATCAAAAGGTAATTTGCAGCACAAAAAATATAAAAAAGTATCCCTCATTGAAATCTTACTTAAAATCCGTTTAGGTCTGAAGGTATTTCAGTACATATAGAATAATGTCCTATTAGTTATTTGTTGCAGCTCTTTCAGAAATTATCAGGCATAACGAATGTTAAAAAACTGTCCTATAGTTTTGGATCATTTTTTTTCTCATATATATTATTGATAAATTGACGCATGCATTAAATCTATTACAGGTATGCCTGTATGACACAAACAGTATATAAACTATATTACTGTGACCATACAGCTTTAATAATGAAATACTTCAACTTTTAAAAGTCAGACTTCAGTATTATCTGAAAACATAGGCTAAAATTTGGTTGCAGAGTACGTCTTTATTTTTTCAACCTGACGATGTGTGAAAAGGTATTAACCTTTGGTCTCTTCTTAAATAAGGCCTTTTAAGTAACAAATCACCCATTTTAGAAACAACAAATAACGCACCTGCACATTTTTTCTCGGGAAATCTGCCTTGTTTCCAGCATTTTACCATTTTTTATTAGCCATCATAGATCAATGTTATCAACATTATCCGTTTTCCACCAACCAGTTGGTGGAAAACGGAAGATGGTGAAAAACTTTCAACTGCCTTGCTCTTATATGGCAAAAGACAATTGTAAAAACACACGCAAACCCGCTGCCAGGTAACTCACAGTTTGCTAATATAATATTTGGTGAAAAACTAATAGTCGGCAAGGACAAACTGTGACCACATCCAGGGCGTTAACATTTGTTGGAAGGTAGTCTAAAAAGAATGGAAAGATGGATGACTTAAAAATTTACGTCCTTTTCAACAGTATTTCAGCCATATCAGGACGATGAGTCATAAAGAAAGGATGTGCCCAATGAATCCCCGTTTATAGTTGAAAAGATTTCCACCTATAGCGGAAATTGTATCCGGGACCACTAGATCAGAAGGCCAGCGCTTAGCCCACTGAGCAACCTGGGTTCGAGGTTATAAAACTTGAGAATAACCTCAAACTCAAAATAAAGCACACTGATTGGCTGCTTCCGAGCATGTGCTCGGAAGCAGCCAATCAGTGTGCTTTATTTTGAGTTTGAGAATGTAATCAAGTTTTATAACCTCGGGACCAGGGCTCCTAAGTTAATAAAAGAATTTTACCTTGAGAACAAACAATAACTTAGCTTGTGAGAATATGCTATTGAATAAAATTGATTTTCACTACTGTTCCAACTGTTAAATAATGATTTTTCGATTTTTCATTGTTAACAAAAGACTTCTGTAAATTTTCACCTTAAACGATTTCTTTAACCTATTCCATTCGGGATACCCCTTTAGGGGTATCTGGGCAAACATTTTGGATCCAGATCAGGCCCCACAAACATGGGGCAAAGGGAAATCACCCTATAAAAACTGCCATTGAAATTTTGTTGAAACTTCACACAGTGGTAGAATATTATATGCTAAGTGAAAAAATGAAATAAAAAGATGGGGTCACCGTACTACTTTTTGAGATAACGCAGCGCCATCTATGTGCCTGTTTAAAACATGACTAAGTCTATTACGAACACTTTATCCGAGAAAATAGATGACCGATCGTTTCGAAATAAAGATTAATTTACTCCTCTTTCTTGTCTCTTGGTTTGCCTATCAAAATTGTTATCGTCGTATGTCTCATTATATAGGTTATTTTCAGTTTTTAGTTTCCCGCCATTTCCCATTAGTGGAAAAAACGTGGAATTTCTTCAATATATAAAAAGTTCCACAATTGAAATTTTTATATACTTTTGATATAGTAAAGGAATGATCCACCTCGTGCAAATAAGCAAATAAAAAATATAGGTCATCGACCAAATATTCAAGTTATGGAAGGAAAACCACTTTTATTTCGTGCGGTTTTCATATAAGCGCGTTGACGTCAAGGTTTTATGCGTTGACGTCGCTTTCTATTTGGCGCCATCAACGGCCATATGGATAGCGCTCTTACCTTTCGATGCTTTTTATGGTAATGCAATATAATTTCCTATTCAATTTCAGCAATGCTCTTATGTCTTGAACATATAGTCTATATGAAATTGTCGCCTTCAAAATTTTCTCGTATGCAGACAACACATTAATGAGAGAAATTCCAAGGACTGAAACTAGGCAGCATGTTCATTGTTATTTGTCATAGAATTTCGAACTTTTTTCTTGGTCCAGATTATATCACATTTATAAATGATGAACAAGTTTATATGCGAAGATTCAACTTGTTGGACCCGGCCACTGCCCGGCATGTATTTTCACGGCAAAGCTTTGTCCGTGGTGCATGATTTCAATCTATCATTTAATGATGAGACCAATTTTGGAGGATATGCATTTTGATAATTTTTCCCTGTTCGCATCGACAATCTATGAATCCTGTGGAAAGTCTAGGGCGATTAGTGAAAATAAGAGTGTCGCCGCCTAGCCGTTGTAAAATTTGTATACTACGAGAACAATATGGCTGATCGTCTTATGTCACTTGCGTTAAATCTTAGAAGCAACTATTCAAAAAGAAAAGAAAAAGACAAAACAAATTACCATAACGACATGAGCTAACAATAAAAGCTAAGATCAGCCTGCGCATTTGCTCAGTCTGATCTCCGCTTTCACTGTTTGCATGGGTATTTCATGACTCAAGCAAACGGTACCAAGTCCTTATTTATATTTATACTTGCGTAATTACGAGATTCAAAACGCGCTTGCAGTTTTCACATCCTCTCCTTACCTGACATTTAATTCCTAAAAAATTACACACTACCCGCCACAAAAATTGGCGTTCTCTTTTCCGTATAAAATTCTTCAGCCCCATTTTTGTTCTTTTGTCCAGTTTTATATATTTACCATTTTTCTGTCGCAAAACACTTATACGTTTGTTTCAACAAAGAGCCCATGTTGTCTTCGAAAGTGACGTAAACGTTTTAGCGTTACGGCAAACGACGTCATGATAACCATAGCAGGAAACAATGACGCTGCGTCAAAATGTATGCGCACGAACATTGAGGCGATTTCCCTTTAAATGCATGATCCACATCGGAGATCAAGCTGTGGACGTAAGCGTGCCGCGACGGTACCCATGCGTTAAAGCAACATTTTGAGGCAAGCGACTCTGTGCGGACTTAAAATTCTCGCCGTACTTCATTTTTCACGAGTTTAAATGTAGGATACTTTCAGAAATCATGGTGGGAACCTCAACCATTCTTAGACCGGATACCCATTTCGGTGACATATACATGTACTAACTGCAGACCCAGATCAGATGCCGTAGATCACAGCGTCTGATCAGGTCTGCACAGTTTGCTTACGAGAACTTCTATGAAAAAAAAATAATAAAATAACAATATTAAAACATAAAATAAAGAAAAAGAAAACGTATTCACTATTCACCAGAAACCCCTAAAACTACAAATGGACTCACCCAAATGATAAGAATGGAGAAGTCCAGTGGTTCAATATGGTTAAAGTGCCGCGACGACACCGCTGATGCCACTCATTGCGCTGACGCAATTTTTAAGACACGCGACGTCAAGCTGACTTGACCTACTAGCGGTATTCTTTCTACTTGTATCAATTTCATTTGATTCGCCCACTAAAATCAGGGTTGGGGATCATGAGGTTCTGTTTTATACGCTGGTAAATAAATAGATAAAATGGCGAAACTGTAGTAATTCTTCGTTTTTCTTTTCCACAAGTTTTTTTACATTCATTGCAGGATGTACCACTTTCCACTTAAAATCTTTCCAATTCTAAGACATTCTAATGCAACAACAAAAAATCATACTTTTGGCACCTTGAAGGATCTGTTACAAAATTGCAGTTGACGTCCGTGCAGTTACTCCGATATTCTATGAAAGAGACTTTAACCAGCTGACAAAAGATTGGTCTTAAAGGAAAGAATTTGCTCCTACAGGATTCCTGTGGGGGCATTTCTCTTTCGTTCCAGAGTTGATCCCTTTTTGGAAGGGAGGTTGCTTTTTCCCTAAAAAAACAAACAAAAAAAAAAAACAAAATAAAAATAAACGTTTACCTTAATTCAGCGTATGTTAGCTAAGGACAAAAATCTCCTACATCGAATCTTTATGCATGGTCACCTAAAACAAAAGTTACGTTCCTAGTTTTAAAAGTCTTCCCTTTCCAAAGTTCACTTTACTATACCTATTTGACGGAGGGCCGGTTATTGCGAGCCGTCGGCTCAGCTGAACTGAAAATCTGACTCACTTTTGATATGAGCCGCGACGTGAGAAAACCAACAATGTGGTTGTGCGCCCAGCGCAGACTCAGATCAGCCTGGGTATCCGCCCAGTCTGATCAGAGTGTTCGCTGTCCGCAGTCAGGTAGCTTAGACTCTTAGCTATCCTTTCAGCACTTAGAGAAGAGTCTGATTAGACTTGGCGGATGTCCAGGCTGATCTGAGTCTGAGCTGGGCGAACAACCACATTGTTGGTTTCTCGTGTCGCGGCTCATATGCCTTCCAAAGAGAGGCAGTATTATCTGTAACAATTGCAACTCAACATTCTGGTGCTAATTCTGTGCAATTTGATTGGTCGAAAGCGAGCGGAAAACGGCTTTAAACATCGATGAATCCCTTGACCGGAATCTTAGAATATATACTTCTCAAAATAAATAAGGGATAATAAGACATTTAAAAAAAGTAGAATTAAGAGAAATAAGTAGATGTATATTTTACTGTTATAATTTATAAAACAAATATTCATAGAGACCTTCAATACGAATATTGGTACTTTTAAGCTTGTCTAGTGACCTAGAGTAAATTGAAAGTAGACAAAGGGCCGACACCCAAATTTCTCACGAATTCAGCACAGCAATTACTGACCTTTTTATGCAAACTTAATTAAGATAGACGCCAAATGCCTCGATTAACAAGATGCAGATACTTTTTCACGCGGTTTTATCACAGGACGAAATGGTAGGCGGAAACTATACCATTGTGTGGTGAATTGTCTCACCGATGGCGACATTTGCAAGGGTCCTTCACCGTTAAATAACGCAATGAAGCCTGCCAAAGTTGATGTTTTCAGTTTGGAAACTAATGAAGAATTAAAAATTTTCACAAAAATTTAGGGTCCGAAAGAATTTGTTTCGCCCGTGCGAAATTGAGATGTAGACCCCATAGTCCTTTATGTGTTGCTCTAGGTCACGTGACATGCTGTGACTGTTTCTGTTTTTGTTGACTATTGTCACTTGAATAGTGCTCTATCGATATAAATCAATTATCTAACCCAACCATTATAATAAAATTTTGTGCTTCCTTTTATATCAAAATATCCCCTACTTTTTGTGAGCAGTATATATTCTGCAGCGATTTTTAAGGTAGGCAATATAACCACCAGTTTTCAGATATAGATGAATGAGTTGGAATTGGAAGAAATGAAAGGAGCCGCGACGCAAGAAAACCAACAAAGTGGTTGTGCGCCCAGCGCATCAGAGTCTTCGCTGTGCGCATGAAGGTAGCTTAGACCCTTAGCTACCTTTTAAGCACTTAGAGAAGACTCTGGTCAGACTGGGCGGATGCCCAGGCTGATCTGAGTCTGCGCTAGGCGCACAACTACATTGTTGGTTTTGTCGTGTTGCGGCTGAATTATCATTTCTATAATGTTTCCCATTACCTTTTTTCATTGTAGTTAGACCAACAACAGCAAGAGGCTAAAGAGAAGACAATCCATAATGGACATCGTACAAGCAAAGTTACTCAACAAAGAGATTCCGACAGGTTTACTGCTCGCGATTCAAGCATGGGCAGGCTCTCTGTTCACGATTCAAACATGGACAGGTTCTCTGCTCGTGATTCAAACATGTCAGATATTCTTACTGCACGCGCTGATGACGTTGAAAACTCTTGTGCAGACCCAAATGTAGCTAAAACCATGGGTTCGTTTCCAAGTCAACATTTAAATCACATCATTGTAAATGATGATAAAAAGATAATGTTTTGTTACATTCCCAAAATTGCATGCACAAATTTTTTGCGGGTATTTGAAACGTTAGAAGGTAAACATGATCCTTCCTTTGTAAGCGACATAAGCGGATATGACGTTCATTTCACAAATAAAAATCAGCTAAGGTTTCTGGAGGATTTCAACAAAATTGACAAAAAATTCAGATTGCAACATTATAAGAAAATTCTATTTGTTAGAGATCCTCTAGAGCGCCTCCTGTCGGCGTACAGGAGCAAATTTGTAACACATCCCAATCCAAAAGAAATAAATAAATGGCTGCTTCAAGTGTCAAAGTTTTATGCCGAGTTTAAAAGACGAGCAACTAAGAGAAACTTTAAGACTGATTATGTGGAAGATAAACTGGCATTTAACAAGTTTTTATATTACATTATGGATCATCTAGAGTTGAAAGGAGCGCTAAACGAACACTTTGCGTCATATGTTGAACTCTGCAATCCATGTGACGTACACTATGATTATATCGGAGTGTACGAGAATCTACGAGAAGAGACCGAATATATTTTCAAAGAATTTTCTATAGACATCGAATTTCCTGAGAGGCAGGATAATTATACTGGAGCGAAAACGTCTGAAATCACGTGGTCTTATTTTAAAGACCTTCCTTCGGAACTAACTCAAGCCATATTTGAAATTTATAAGAAAGATTACATGATTTTCAATATACCTATACCCGAATGGCTTTTAAAGCTTGATATTGAATAGTATATATAACCTATAAATATAGCAATTTTCATTGGCTCAGAGTTGATTTCAACCCATTCAATATTTTGTTATATTCACTGGCCTGGAGTTTTTTCCCATTGAAAATGTTTCTAAATTTAGATCACGTGCTGGAGAAATCAATATTGGAAAACCAAGGTTGACTGGTATCATATTTGAGCCGCGACACGACAAAACCAACAATGTGGTTGTGCGCCCAGCGACGACTCAGATCAGCCTGGGCAGCCGCCCAGTTTGACCAGACTCTTCGTTCAGTGCTCAAAGGGTAGCTAAGGGTCTAAGTTACCACCATGCGGGCAGCAAAGACTCTGATCAGACTTGGCGGATGCCTAGGCTGATCTGAGTCTGTGCTGGGCGAACGACCACATTGTTGGTTTTGTCGTGTCGCGGCTCATTTCTAGAGTAGATATGCCTAAACACTATATTGTGAAACGGGTACCAGTGTCTATTACGCACAACAAACATGGCGGATGACAGATGCTGAGAGCAAGCCTAGCAACAAAAGCAGATTTGCAAGCCTAACTGAACATAAATAACAATTTTTGTTGTTATATAATAAAACAATTGTTGACTATGGAGTCATTGGATATGATGTGATATTCACAAGAGAATACCAATATTGACCTAGGCTGTCGCCTCGGTCAGTATTGGTATTATCTGATGAATATCACATCATATCCAATATATGATGTGATATTCGCCAGAGAATACCAATATTGACCTAGGCTGTCGCCTCGGTAAATATTGGTATTATCTGGTGAATATCACATCATAATACCAATATTAACCTCGGCTGTCGCCTCGGTAAATATTGGTATTATCTGGTGAATATCACATCATATCCAATGCATTGTATAAGATATTTCAAGTGGTGCAGTGGAGCGTATTTCTTTTTACACAAACTTTATTTATCTAAGTGAATGGTACACTTTCAGGGACAGGAACTCTGCCATTTTGATATTTGCCTCCTTTCTCAATGCGGTCAACTCTTAAAAGAAAGAGCAAATTCCTTCATTTATGAGGAGACCCCATTTTGGAAGGGTTTCTTTTTCTAAGAAAGCAAACAGGAAGTCACGAAAGTAGCTTCCCTTGGTAAAAATGGCAGAAACCTTGATGGTGTATCCGTACACCTTAATGCAAGGTAAATGGTACTGTGATCATTATTTCCTTTCAATACCCCCTTTCTCTCCCCCAGCCAAAGGGAAGGAGAAAATCTTAATAGATAAACAAACGGAAAGACACCATTGTGCTAACCTTAAAAACTCTACTCAGCTGAGTAAGTATTAGAAAGATAGGCTGAGCAAGTTCAGCCTGCTACTAAAGTGCAGCATGATCAGGGTCTACACTGTATGCCAATGACATGCGTCTTTTGGAGGCATTACTGCATTGTAAAACAAAACTGTTCCTGTTTAGGACAAATACGTTACGTTTTACGGTCATTATTTTTCAGTTTTTAAATTTTACATTAGTCAGTATGGATTGAAAAAAAATACACCACATATTTTGTGAATAATTTTATTTATATACTGGCAGTAAAGGGGGAACAAAAGATAAGTATGTAAAGTAAGAAATGGGTAACATACTGACATGCAATATACAGTAACATAGATAAATTTATATATAGAAATATATATACAGTAACATATATAAATTTATATATAGAAACTGAACATTAAATATAAATTGGATAGATACAGTCATCTCTCGATATCTCAAAGTCAAAGTTCATCTCAAACTTATGATACCTCAGAGTAAATTTTCTGGTCTCAGAAAAATTACTTTGGAATACTAGAAGTTTAAGATATCCGGAGGCTAAATGTAAAGAAAAATAGGAAATACATGTATGGCCAAACTTATAGTCATTGATATAAGAAGCTACTTTCAGATATCAGTGTTTGAGATAACATGAGTCAACTGTACTACAAAGAAAAATCAACAAAACAAAGATTAAATGCATCCAAACATAAAAAATACTCCAGTGGGCACACAACGTTTTCACTGAGCAAAATATCGCGAGATATTTTTAAATTTCAACAGCAGTTTACATGGAACGCTACATCTCGATATTTAATTTCAACGGCAGTTTACAATGAACAATAAACCACCAGATTTAATTTCAACAGCAGTTTTCATTGAGCAGTAGCACTCGAGATGTGATATCAATAGCAATTTACATGGAAATCTACATCTCGACATTTAATTTCAAAGGTAGTTTACATTGAACATTAAACCTTAAGTTGTAATTTCAACTCAACATGTATTTTCGACAGCGGTTTAAATGGAACGCCACATCTCGTAATTTGAATTCAACAGCAGTTTACATTGAATACCGTACTCAACCTCCAGATGTGAGTTTAACAGCAGTTTACAAGGAATGTTACATGTGCAGCTCAAGATTTAACTTGAACCACAGATAACAATGAAAATTTAACCTCAAGATGTAACTCATGGAACACTGCCTCTCTAGATTTAATTTCAACCCCAGTTCATACTGAACATTAAATCGCCATGGTTGATTTCGAAAGCAGTTTGAATTAAATATTAAACCTTTTGGTGTAATTTCATGCAACCTGTATCTCAAGATTTCATTTCAGCAGAGTTTTTACATGAAACACTTTATTTGAGCCGTGACACGAGAAAACCAACAATGTGGTTGTGCGCCCAGCACAGACTCAGATCAGCCTGGGCATCCGCCCAGTCTGGTCAGACTCTTCACTTAGCGCTTAAAGGGTACCTAAGAGACTAAGCTACCTTCATGCGGACAGCGAAGATTCTGAAAAAGATTCAGCGAAGAGTCTAGGTGCCCTGGCTGATCTGAGTCTGCGCTGGGCGCACAACCATTATGTTGGTTTTCTCGCGTCGCGGCTTATTTACATCCCAGGACTTAATTTCAACAGCAGTTTTCACTAAACATTCAAACCCCTGAATTTAATTCATTTCAACAGCTCTTTGATTTTAAAAGTTTTACCTTGAGATGTAATTTTAACAGCAGTTTACATGGAACTGCACGTCTCAAGATTTAACCTCCACAGCAGTTTACATAAACGCAACAGTTCAAGATGTACACTCAAGATTTAATTTCAGCAGCAATTTAGATGGAACATTAAGCCTCCATATCCACTTTTCCGAAAGCATTTTATACTGAGTAGCAAATCTCAGCATTTCATTTTGACGAGCAACTTGTGACACAACATCTCAAGATTTTATTTCAACAGCAGCCTTACACAGAGCATTGAACATCGAGATTTGATCTCAATGTCAGTTTACATTGGTCATTAAACCTCAAGGTGTAATTTCAACAGCAGTTGACCGGTCCTGAACATAAAACCTCAAAATCTCAAAAGCATTTTACAAGAAAAGCTACATGTGCATCTCAAGATTTGAGCCGCGACACGAGAAAAGCAACAAAGTGGTTGTGCGCCCAGGGCAGACTCAGATCAGCCTGGGCATTGGATAGTCTGATCAGACTTCCTTGCTAAGCGCTTAAAGGGTAACTAAGGGTCTAGGATACCTCCATGCAGACAGCGAAGACTCTGATCAGACTGGGCGGATGCCCAGGCTGATCTGAGTCTGCGCTGGGCGCACAACCGGATTGTTGGTTTTCTCGTCTCGCGGCTCATTTTATTTCAACAATATTTACATCGAACATTAAACCTCTAGATTTAATCTCGACGGAATTGATATTGAATATTAAACCTGAAGATTAAAATTCAACAGCAGTGCGAGGATGTATGGAAATGAAGATCCAAAGATTTAATTTCAGTGGCAGTTTCTCTGAATACATGTACTAAATCATACGATTTTTAAATTTCAACAGCCGTTCACAATACATTGTTCCGAGCCACACCCACAATGTCACTCATAAGTCACCTGATAATGTATAATTGGCCAGTGCAACGACAACATAGCGCGTGATATAATCTCACAGACAAATTCGCACGTGTTCAATGTTCAAAATAAGTTCGTGATTTTACCTTACGGTTAATACAGGGGCGTACCTGTTTAAAGTAGGCGTGGTTTTTGTTTCTATGAATAAACACTAAGTATCATGAAGCGCACCTTTACGAAGCCACGCCTAGTTTAAAGAAGGTATGCATCTCTTCATTAACTGTAATCACGGTCTTACTGTGGAACACTGAACACGAGCAATTATGTCACGTGCTAACTTATTATACACTATCGGGTTACTTTTGAGTGACAGTCTGGGTGTGGCTCGGAAAGGTAAGTTTCAACTTGAACAGTAAATCTAGTTTATATATAAACTTTACATTAAACACTTAATAACCTGAACCAAAATATATACTAACGCAATAAAAGTTAATGTATATGAGTGACATGTGATTCAACATGAAGGCGAACTGGTACACTAACATCGGAATCAGCTCTGCCATTTTTTTTGTATCCCTTCTCAATGAAAGTTACTTTGAAATATAAGAATTAACTCCCTGCGGAGAAAGTTCTTTCCTTTAGGAGCAGACCTTATTTAGGACAGGCATTTGTCCAAGGAAGCAAACAATGAAACATAAGAAACTGTCACCTTTTGAAAATATAGCAAAAGCATGGAATGGTATCCATTCACATGGAAACATTTTATATCCTGTGTATGTATGTATGTATGTATGTATGTATAGGCAAATGTTATTGTGTCAAGTGATGCCACGTTTCCTTTTTAACCCATTTATGCCCAGCGTCCGATAAAAGGGACATTGATAAACAGTGCAGACCCAGATCAGATGCAGCAAAACGCGGCGTCTAATTGAGGTCTACACTGTTTGCATAATTTAAAAGAGTACTTCTCGTCAGAAGAAAAACAATTATTCTCTTTCAAAGAAACTAAAATTAATAAAAATACTAAAGCAGACACCAATTAAAAGACGAATAGTATGATTCAGTTTTTAATGATAGAAGAGTACACTAGGTGTAACTAGGATTTAGCTGCCATCTAAACTGCGCTCATGTTTTTAATCTACGAAGGATGTTCAGAACATAACTGAACGGGCTTCCAGTTTCCATAAACCATTATAATATTGATTAAATATTTATACGACATATACTGAGTATGTCTTAGACTGATTTCAGTCGAATATGTCAGACTTTTTCTAAATCATATTATTCATAATATTTTTTTTTACTTCCCTTTAATTTTTTTCAGACTCCGACATCTTCTACGTTGGAGACAGGCATAAAGGTATCAGAGGGGCAAGTGAGATTTTATGTGAATTTCTAACATCTTGAACTGCCAAAAGTCTAAGTATGTCTTAATGTCTTATCAGAAATATGTAAACACACACACGCAAAAAAAACCCAATAAGAAATGATATGCATGTAAATACATTTGCGAGACCATGGAAACATGCCCGTCATATATGCATTTCAAACACGGAATTTAAATGACTGAAAAATAATCATTGTTTGAGAAAATATGAAGTTTCTGTTGAAAGAATTTCAGTTTGAATGACTAAGAAAAACTGGTGGAACCCCCTTGGAGTTCATATTGATGTCACCGACGTCATTGAAATGTTATTCTGCCAAGGTGCTAATCAGTAAGCACAACATTTTATACATCATAATTGCTATGGTAACAGATCTACGACGTTATTGATATTGCAGCATGGCAAATAGTGTATGCCATGCTCCGCCATTGTTTTCAATGACATTAAAAACTGAATTTGTATCAACAGAAGTTTCAGATTTTCTCAAACTAAATAATTACTCTCAACCTATTAAATAACGTGTTTTCAATGATTAAAATGTACACATTATTAAAAAGAAACAGTAATGGAAATAAACATATTATGCTTTTAGAAAATGGATATGTAAACATTCAAGCAATTGGAACACTGTTTATAATACACAGTTCCGAGAATAGCCGCTAAGCTCCGCCCGCTTAGATACTGTTACTACGTCTCACAAGCTTACACAAATATGGCGGAAAAACAAATGACAAATGCAAGTGTCTGCTAAATGTCGGCGATCTATGGCGATGAATTAGCCTCCTCATGACCTACATATGGGAAGTTGCGCATCATGCATTTCCGATGCATTCTGTTCTTGCAGAGCAGGGTAAGTTTATTAAAAGTGGTGTTAGTTTGTTTTGTTTAAACAGGTATACATCCCTCCATTAACTGTAAGGTAAAATCACGGACTTATGTTTGATATTGACCACGTGTGATTTGTTTGTGAGACTATGTCACGTGCTAAGTTATCGTTGCATTGGCCAGATATACGCTATCATGTGATTTTGAGTGACTTTCTGGGTGTGGCTCGGAACTGTTTTTTAATGTTGCTGCACTAAAAATGACCATTTTGGTTTTTCAATACAGTCATGCATCTTAACCATGAATGTAGATGGAATGGCAAGAAGTGTAGACCCTGATCGGACTGATCCATTTGGAGGATTCTGATCTGGGTCTGCACTATTTGCTCCGACCTTTCTGTTTTCCGGTATTGTGTATTTCCATGTTGCAACTCTTGAGAGTTTAGAAACGTGTAGCAAGAACGTAAACAACGTGAAGCACTATGCCCCTAACCCTAACCATATGCTTGCCACTAAAGGTGTCAAACTTTTAAAGATGTCTAAGCCTGAAATGGGGCACATTTCCGTTACTTTTTATAGTAATTCCTCCTAAGTTAGATTGTCTACATACTGACACCCAGCCGCATGCTAAATATCCTAGCTCTAACATTCTCTACATATATAGTTAAAATTCTTATTTTAGTTAAACATCTAAGCCTGAGTCTAAAACTGAAGGGGTGGGTGGGTTGGGCAGTGGTGTCCAGTAGTTGTTAAGTACTGACTATCATGGGAATAGCTCCGTAATTACTAACTGCAGAGTTATCTAGCCTTTACCAAATTATTTTATATATCAAAAACAACCAATATACCAAAAATCAGCTTCCTATGTAAAGCAGTTTAGAAGCTGGAAAAAATCCAATTTAAACAAGGGGCATCACTATGTCATTTTTACAGAATATCTCACCATCAACCTGTATATGAAATATCATCATCCAAGCGCAAATGTTGTTTGAGGTATCATGGTAACAAGACGTCCTTTTATTTTCAACAAGGGGGAGGTATTTCTAATTGTCCGAGTTTGATGGAGCCAACAAAAAAAACTTATAAATTTTCATGATCTGTTAATATGTGAAATTTCAAAATCCTATACAAAGTGGTTCTTGAGTCCAGTAGCTGCATTCGAACCGACTATTAGGGGGAACAACTCCATTATTACTGAATGTAGAGTTATCTAGCTCATACCAAAATTATTTACAAATCGAGAACAACAAATGTCCCAAAATCAGTTTTCTATGTCAAGCTGTTCAGAAGTAAGAACAATGCTAAATCCAAACAAGGGGCCTAACTCAGTCAATTTTGGACAAAATTTGCCCTACAGTTTACAGTCCTTGCAGATCTCTCCGTCAACCTGTACATAAAATATCACCATCTTTGTTCAAATAAACAGGGGAGGTAAATCAAAAAGTACACATTTGACGCAGCTAAAGACATATGGGTCTGCTTATTTTTCATATCTATTCGTTTACTTAATTTCAAAACCCTACACCCAGTGGTTCTTAAGCCAAGTAGCTGCAAAAGTACTGACTATCAAGGGGAATAACTCCTTTATCACTTAACGCAGAGTTATCTTACCTTTATCAAAATATTTCTTACATCAAGAAATTTTAAAAAAAATCAGGTTCCTTGGTCAAGCGTTTCAGAAGTTGTCGAACGCCAAAGACAACAAAAGGGCATTTACTTGCTCCTTTTTGACGGACTTTGCCAAAAAGTTAATCAGGTGATTTACATCGTAGCCTCTAGCAGTATGCCAAATATGAGCTTCCTAGCTCAAATGGTTTTGCTACGATTCTGGAAACAAACTTTTATTTATTTTTTTTTTAAAAAGGGACATAATTCTGTAAGTACATGGCAGACGGAAAAGAAAAAAATGCGGGTTTGCTTAAATTTCATGGTACACCCACCTATAAAATATCAAGGTCCCAGCAGTTATTGTTCTTGGGAATCAGATCACCCATAATTATGTTTTATACAGATGAGAAAAGAGAAATAACTCTGCCAAAAGTGAATGCATCATATCGCATCCAACATCAGATTAATAAGTACATCAAATACTCACAGTATACCAAAAGTTAGGGGGCTAGGTCAAGCGGGCCAGAAGATGGAAAAATACCAAATCCAACAAAGGGGCATAATTCAGTCACTTTTTGACGGCATTTGCCCAAAAGTTAATCAGGTGATCTACATCTTAGCCCCTAGCAGTTTGCAAACTATGAGCATCCTAGCCCAAAATAATATTCCCAGGATTTTGGGGACAAACTTTCATTTAATTATTTGCAAATGGGGCATAACTCTGCAAGTACAAGGCTGATGGAAAAGAAAAAAAAAACGTGTCCTTTAGTTTTTTTATTGTCTACCACCTATGAAATATCAAGACCCCAGTGCTTATGGTTTTTGAGTAAACGAAGTATTACGTATGGGCAGATGGTAGACGGAAGAACGGGTGGTCTTGCCCAAACCCATATGCCCCCTCCTCAACCTCTTTGAAGTTGGAGCATTATTAAGTCCAGCATGTATATAAATAATAAAACAATTCGAGCGACCCATTAAATACATAACTCATGTTTGTCCTATGAAACTGTTCGTACATTTAAACGAAAATAACAATGCACTTAACCAAAATTTGTCAACTTCTTCTAAAATTCAACGTTTTAGACTTAAGGCTTGCAAGAAAATTAACTGATTTTAATCTGCCTGTGCAATTGAAAAACAATTACAACAACAACAAAAACGTTTAAAGGCACCTATTTATAAGACTTTTGTATTGAGCATATGAGAACTGAGGCGTTTAAATGGTGGATGGACCCGTTTTGTGTTAGTTTTTTTTCCGCCACGTCATTTTTGAGCTGATTGAAATTAATGTGTTAATGTGTTTACGCTGATTTATGCTTCAAGAAATTTAAATGCTGCACATAACAAGCCAATGCGTCTTTTTGTACGCTGCCTTATTCTGCTTTTTAACAGTATTTATATCGTTACTAGCAGATCTAGTTGCTACTGACAATCATATACAAGGTAACGGGATAATAGAAAAGTTGACAAATCTTTGGCATGGTGCTATCTACATGCTTTAGCTTCGCCTTGACAAACTAAATAAAACATATATATAGTGATGGTCTTATAATGTTCCAGTGACGACATAGACAGTTCGGAAATATATATGGATTCTTGGATTCTTGGAGTTTGAAAAGAAAAATAATACTAATAGTAATAAAAACACAAAAAACAAAACAACAACAATTACACACAAAAAATCGCAAGAGCCTAGCATTGGCAATTGGCAGTAAGCAAAGCTTAAAACATGCCAAACAGCGCTTTTATACCTCCAAAGACCAGTATTACTTTTTTAAACTGTGTTGTTCAACACTACCATGTATTTCATTGCAAAAAATTACAACCCATCCTGTAAATGCAGTATGTCCATGATGCCATGTTTAGACTTTCCTTAAACGTTATTGCTGATACAATTGTATATATAGAGGATCTTACATGAGTGCTCATGTATTATTGAATTTATTAATGAGTTGGGGAAAAAGATAAGATGCGAGGCTTTGTCGAGCATCTTGTCGATTTTCTTCAACGAGTTTAATAAATTAAGTAAAACAGGAGCACGAATGCAAGATTCTATTTATCATATGGCACTACAATTCCATTTTATTAGCAAACTTTGCACTAAACCGTCATGATTTCGCCATTAGAAAACGCGACGTTTTATGGACGTCAACGCATAACGCTACGACGTAATTTGCATATTTAATCCACTAGTGGATTATCGTTTTTAATGCATGGCTTTATTACACTCTCAGATGCGACGTCATATGATAAATTCACATAACGCAAGTGTGAAAATACAATGACAGTTTACAACATGACACTGGCGTTACAATAAATCCTAAGTCTGATTTAAGACATGTAATGAACGTATATGCTTAGCTGACACAAGACACTGACTTCCAATCTAAGCAAAAATGACAAATGGAAGGAAAACAGAAGCCTATTTTGATGCAGCTTATTAAATAACTATAAAAAATAAAATGAAAATTTGAGAAACCATTTCACAGGAATCTAGCGAATAAAAATCATAAATAGGAATACGCATTATTTAGTCCTGCTGGCACACTGTTGCGGTTATAAGCTGGTTCATTATGTTTTTTGTTCTGAAATAAAGAAAAAAATGTCATTGTTTTAAATGAACAGCATATGATTTATTCTTTGCTTGCTAATAAAGTTAACATTCTTTATGTAAATTAAGTTAAAAATTTTAACGAATAGAGATTGTGCACTTAGATATATACATATTGCTAAGCAATAATGGTTCCAGATTCCCAGAAACGCAGCTTTAGTGTAAGAATGAGTAAATGTCACACTGGTTAAGTATGACTATAAGGTTTCAAACTGAACAGTAATGTAGCATGATTATTTTAAAGTCTGTCTTATGCAGTACAAAAGGCCAAATTGTTAGCCAAACATTTGAGCCGCGACACGACAAAACCAACAATGTGGTTGTGCGCACAGCGCAGACTCAGATCAGCCTGGGCATCCGCCCAGTCTGATCAGAGTCTTCGCTGTCCGCATGGAGGTAGCTAAGACCCTTAGCTACCCTTTAAGCGCAAAACGAAGAATCTGATCGGACTGGGCGGATACCCAGGCTGATCTGAGTCTGCGCTGGGCGCACAGCCACATTGTTGGTTTTCTCACGTCGCGGCTCATTTATAGATAGCAGACTTGAAAGCACTCGAACTCTTACCGATGGACGGTTAAGGCTCCCTCGCCTGTCACGTGGGTCGGAATGTTCCCTCTTCAATACAGGAAAGTCTTCTGGCCCATAATCAGGGGCTGGGTTCAAGACCCCTGATGAATGGCGGTGATCGTAGTCAGGGGCTGGGTTCCGTAACTCTATTGTCTCCTCCAGATACACGTCCTGCTGTGGAGTACCGATACGAGGCCGGGGTATAGAAAGCCTTCTAGAGTTCCTGCTACGAAGAACGAAAGCAAATTTCAATTATTTCAGATAATAATTAAGCCGCGACACGACAAAACCAACGAAGTTGCATGTGCACTCTGTGAAAACTCAAATCAGCCTGGGTAGTGGCTAAGTCTGGGCAGTGTCCTCGCTGTGTGTTTAAAAGGTAGGTAAGGCGCTTAGCTACCCCCATGCGGACAGTAAAGACTCTGATAGACTGGCCGGATGCCCAGGCTGATCTGAGACTTCACTAGGCGCACGTGCCCCATTGTTGGTTTTATCGTGTCGCGGTTCATATATGTATTCAGTCATTAAATGAGGAAAACCTAAAGGAAAATATGGGAAGCAACAAAGTTACTTATCTGAGCTGAGGAAAGTTTTATTAGGGCCACGCTAGACAAAGTCTGCGGAGGCCCTATAGAAATCACCTTGTCCGTCCGTCTGTTTGTCTTTCCGTCCGTCCGTCTGTCATCATTTCGTGTCCGCTCAATAATTCTGAAACCGTAAGAGGTATTTTAACGAGACTTGGTACAAATGTAAAGCATCATTAGACGATGCGCAGAGACGTGAACCATAACGATGCCTAAATTTTTACTGAATTATGCCCCTTTGAAATTTTTGAGTACAGAAATCGTGTCCGCTCCATAACTCTGAAACCATTTAAGATATTTTCACGAGACTTGGTATAAATGTTAAGCATCATCAGACGATGTGCAGAGAACAAGAACCATAACTTTACCTACGTTATTTATTGAATTATGCCCCTTTGTAATTTTGAGTTCAGAAATCGTGTCCGCTGTATAACTCTGAAACTGTGAAAGATATTTTCACGAGTCTTGGTACAAATATAGAGCATCATCAGATGATGTGCAGAGAAGAAGAACCATAACTCTGCCTACGTTTTTACTGAATTATGCCCCTTTGAAATTTTGAGTGCAGAAATTGTGTCCGTTCCATAACTCGCAAACTGTTAAATATATTTTTACGAGACTTGGTACAAATGTAAAGCATCATAAGAAAATGTGCAAAAAACAAAAAACATAACTCTGCCTACATTCTTTACTGAATTATGCCCCTTTGTAATTTTGAGTACTGAAATCGTGTCTGCTTCATAACTCTGAAACCGTTGGAGATATTTTCATGAGACTTGGTACAAATGTAACACATTATCAGAGGATATGCAGAGAACAAGAACCCTAATCTTGCCTACATTTTTACTTAATTATGCCCATTTGTAATTTTGAGTACAGAAATCGTGTCCGCTCTTTAACTCTGAAATCGTTAGAGATATTTTCACAAGACCTGGAACAAAAGTACAGCATCATCACGCAATGTGCAGAGAACAAGAACCCTAACTATGCCCACGTTTGTTACTGAATTATGCCCCTTTGTAAATTTAGATATAGAAATCATGTCCGCTCTATAGCTTTAAAACCATCAAAGATATTTTCATAAAACTTTTACATAATATAAAGCATCATCAGACAATGAGCAGAGAATAAGAACTGTAATTCCATCCACATTTTTACAGAATTATTCCCTTTTGTAGTTTACAGTCTAGAAAACGTGTTCGCTCTCTAACGTTAAAATTGTTGAAGATATTTTCACAAAACTTGGTACAAATACTAGAATTGTTTTTCTACGAAAAAACAGATGTCTCCCCCCTTTTTGATGTCAAAAGGATCGGTCATTAAGACGCCAAGGGAAAAACAATATGTTTCCCTACCCTGAAGCAGGGATTCATAATAAGTAAAAAGTATAAATGCAAGAGTTAGAGTTGTTATGCTCTGCACGTCATGTAATGTTGACTGATATTCATATTTAGTTTTTGTCAAAAAATATAAATGCAAGAGTTACAGTGCTCTGCACGTCGTCTATTTATATGTTGACTGATATTTGTATGACGTTTCATGAATACAGCTTTTACGGTTTTCAAGTTATAGAGCTTAGACAATTGAGACACGATTTTGTAAATGACAAAGTTCCAAGGGAAATAACTCAAATAGTATAAATGCTGTGCTCTGCAGGTTGTCTAGTGTTGACTGACATTTGTATGAAGTTTCGTGAATATAGCTTGTCCGGTTTTCAAGTAATAAAGCGATTGAGACACGATTTTGTGACTGACAAAGGTCCAAGGAAAATAACTCAAGAAGTATAAATGCAAGAGTTATGGTTCCTGCACTATGCTATTCTTCTAATGTTGATTGATATTTGTATGAAGTTTCGTGAATATAGCTTGAATGGTTTTCAAGTTATAAAGCAGACACGACTGAGACACGATTTTGTGACTGACAAAGTTCTAAGGGAAATAACTCAAATAGTATAAATGCTAAAGTTATGGTTCTTGCATTCTGCACGTCGTCTGATGTTGATTGATATTTGTATGAACTTTCATGAATATAGCTTGAATGGTTTTAAAGTTATAGACGGACTCGACTGAGACGCAATTTTGTGATGGACAAAGTTCCAAGGGAAATAACTCAAAAAGTATAAACGCCAGAGTGCATTCTGCACGTCGTCTGATGTTGATTGATATTTGTATGAACTTTCATGAATATAGCTTGAATGGCTTTAAAGTTATAGACGGACTCGACTGAGACGCAATTTTGCGATGGACAAAGTTCCAAGGGAAATAACTCAAAAAGTATAAATGCCAGAGTTACCATTTGTGCACTCTGCACATCGTCTCATGTTGATTGATATTTGTATGAAGTTTCGTGAATAAAGCTTGAGCAGTTTTAAAGTTATAGAGCGGACACAATTGAAACACAATTTTGTGATGGACTAAGTTCCAAGGGAAATAACTCAAAAAGTTTAAAGCCAGAGTTACCATTCTTGCACTCTGCATGTCGTCTCATGTTGATTGATATTTATATGAAGTTTCGCGAATATAGCTTGAGCGGTTTTCAAGTTATAGAACGGACACGATTTGTGACAGACAGACGGACAGACGGACGGACAGACGCCCGGGGAAAAACAATATTTCTCCCGACCCTAAAGGGGGGGAGACATAATAAACATCATCAGACAATGTGCAGAGAAAAAGAACCATAACAACACCTTCATTTTTAACAGAATTATAACCCTTTGTTATTTTAGGCATGGAGGTCTTGTCCGCTCTATAACTTTAAAGCCTTTGAAGATATTTTTTATAAAACTTGGTAAAAATATAAAGCATCATCGGATGATCTGAAGGTGTGCAGAATGCAATAATGGTTACATCAGTTTCCTGCCTCAAAGAGTTGTTGCCCATATTGAATCGAACCTGATTTTGTATTTTGCCCATTTTCATAAAACGTTTACATAATATAAAGCATCATCAGACAATGAGCAGAGAATAAGAACTGTAACTTCATCCACATTTTCTACAGAATTATTCCCTTTTGTAGTTCACAGTCTAGAAAACGTGTTCGCTCTCTAACGTTAAAATTGTTAAAGATATTTTTACAAAACTTGGTACAAAAATAAACATCATCAGACAATGTGCAGGGAAAAAGAACCATAACTACACCTTCATCTTTAACAGAATTTTAACCCTTTGTTATTTCAGGCATGGAGGTCTTGTCCGCTCTATAACTTTAAGCCTTTGAAGATATTTTTATAAAACTTGGTAAAAGATGATCTGACGGTGTGCAGAATGCAATAATGGTAACATCAGTTTCCTGCTTCAAAGAGTTGTTGCCCATCTTGAATCAAACATGATTTTGTATTTTGCCCATATCTTAACGGCACTACCAGATGCTTAATTTCAAACAACAAATTGAATATGAAGGAATAAAATGATAATAGAAAGCTGGTATTTTTATTTCTGGTTGGGAACATATGACTTAAATGTTTTCAACAGTTTCATAAAGGCGGGGCCGTATTAGTTACCATGTAACTAGTTACCATGGTATTAGTTACCATGTTTCTAGTTTGAAAGGTATACAAGTTCCCATATTATCCAAAGAGCCAATCTCCAAATCTCCAAGAGTTTAAACAAGTACTATAAACATATTCTGCTACGAAGAGAGAGAGAGAGAGAGAGAGAGAGAGAGAGAGAGAGAGAGAGAGAGAGAGAGAGATTGCCCTTTCTGAGCTGAGTGAAGTTTTATCGGGTGAAGTATACAAGTTCCAATTTCTGAACGGGCAGGAGTCTCGTGCCCCAAAGGTGTTGAGAGAGAGAGAGAGAGAGAGAGAGAGAGAGAGAGAGAGAGAGAGAGAGAGATTCTGACCTGTCTGAGCTGAGTGAACCTTTATCAGGTGATGTGTATAAGTTCCCATTTCTAAACGGCCAAGAGTCTCGTGTTCCAAAGGTGTTAAGTGATATCCTTTCTGGAACTTCGTTTTTGTGTTTGTTAGAAAACCTATACCTGTGAAAACAGAATAACAGCTAAAAATAAATGATTTTACCGCCATTTCGTGACTTCCTGTTTGCTGCTCTAGACGACGTTGCCTTCAAAAAAGGAGTAAACTCTACGCCAAAAGAAGCAAGTTTTTTCCATTAAGACTTGACCTTCATTATAGGGGAAGGCAAAATGAAAATAGCAGAGTGGCTTTCCCCGAACCCATACATTGGCCTTACCATACGCCATTGGCCATTGGCAGTACCCATACATTGGTCATTGGCAGTACCCATGCATTGGCCTTAAATGCAGGCACTTGTAAGCGTAGTAAGGAGCAGAAATAAAGAGCACAAATAACGAAACTAGAAATACTTTAACATATATTTTGTCGGAAATAAAGAAAGCAAACAAATTACCCATCAACAGCATACTTCTAAATTGTTTCAATATTCAACGAAATATGCTCCTGAATATGAAGATGGAGATTAATTTTTGATAGACAAATTAGGTTGTTGTTCTTAAACCCCGTCTAAATCTTTCACCATTCAGTCGTCTTCAAGACCAGACTACAGCAGCTCGAGATGATGTTGATAGGGATAAATCGAAAGGACCATATTCACAGTGTTCACTGTCAGGTCCGCAACGAAGCTTTAATCCGGAATGTGATATTCTAACAAACTTTGTAATGGTTATGCAATCTGTTTTCTAGGTTTCCATGCATGGTTGGTGGGATAAATCGAAATGACCATATTCACAGTGTTCACTGTCAGGTCCGCAACGAAGCTTTAATCCGGAATGTGATATTCTAACAAACTTTGTAATGGTTATGCAATCTGTTTTCTAGGTTTCCTTGCATGGAAGTGGAATTTCAAGTGTGTATGAAATTTAGTTCTAGAGAGTAAAGACATTTGAAGTAGCACTGCACCAAGGGCGTAGCTACGTATACGGCAAATACGCAAGTGCGTATTGAAATTTTGTCAAAATTGACAAAATTTCAAAACGCACCTGCATATTTACATGCTGAATATTTATAAATCAGACAAGATTTCAATACCAATTACCAAAGTGGCTGAAATACCAGCTTTCCCTCCAAGAAGTAAAGAATAAAACATGGTTGTGCGTATTATGAAATTGCCCCTAGTTACGCCCCTGTGCACTGTAACCAATGAAGCATGGGTAACATTTCACATTCGCTGAACCGAAGGATGGCCCTTGTCCCTTCTTTCATAGAGGATCTTACATGAGTGCTCATGTATTATTGAATTTATTAAACGAGTTGGGGAAAAAGATAAGATGCGAGGCTCTGCCGAGCATCTTATCGGTTTTCCCCAACGAGTTTAATAAATTCAATAATACAGGAGCACGAATGTAAGATTCTATTTATCATATGACACTAAAATAGCATTTTATTAGCAAAATTTGCAATAAAACGTCACGATTTTGCCATTAGAAAACGCGACGTTTTAATGGACGTCAACGTATAATGTTACCACGTAATTTGCATATTTAATCCACTAGTGGATTATCGTTTTTAATGCATGGCTTTATTACACTCTCAGATGCGACGTCATATGATAAAATATGTTCTCTGTTCTTGAAGGTTCTCTTTTGGACTTCATTTGATTTCATTGCAGCTATGTTGTGCTGTGAAGCGGCCGTAAAACGACTCCCTGCACATCATCCATAGTGCAGATTATATTTCGTTTTTGTCCTTGAGATCAGAGGATATTTTCAGAAATCAGAAATTTTTGATTGATTTAGATTCATATTCTAGATCACCACTTTTGATTCATTTGGACCCTTTTTGATACAGATCAGTCTCTGAATAGAGTGCCCTATTAAAATTAAGAAATTGCAGTATTTTTCTCTGGCTTTCGTCATCAGATCACGTCAGGGTCACTGATGAAGCTTTAGTACTGAAACTTCGAAGTATGGCCTATGTTCCTTCTTTCGAATGTATTATCTGCTCTTGAAGGAATTCTTTTAGATTTAATTAGCACTATCAATTGCATACATATTTCAACTGGCATTTATTTTCTTGAATGAAAGCCATATGCCAGAACTTTAATGATATTCAATTAATTTTCTGAGTATATTGGGAGAAATGGGCTGGTTCAGATATTAAGGTAAAAAGTTCATAACAGGAAGTTTTGGTGTCCGAATACAAAGGGGCTATATATTATTCTGGTCTTAGAGGTTCGCAAAGGATTTCTATGCTTAAGGAGAGAGTTTTCCCCATAATGAAAAAGTTATACGGACCACTGACGTTCGCTTTGTATTTATGACTATGACATATACCTTGCATGACAAATGCATTTTCAAGTGGTCGTGTCTATACCACGCCTGGTAAACTATAACAGGTACCTCCGGCGGAGGTACGATAAAAAGTTGTGACAGGCATCTGGAGCTGCCTGTGACTGTCAAAAAAATGACAACAAACGGTAGGTATTCCTCTTTTTTTGACAAAATATAAAATAAACAGGGGGGTACATTAAAAATCAAAAAGTGCTATTCGACCTGTATAGACATAAAGCTTTGTCAGACATCATATCCTCCAGAACTTGCCATATTAACCAGAGATACAACTTTTGAAGTGGCTTTGATGTCAGCCCAAAGTACTCAAAACATAGAGAATTCGGCCGTTTTTGGTCTTAAATGCAGTGATCTTGAATATGAATCTGTTTTTCAAGGCACACTGATGTTAAGATAACCTCTCTGCCCAAATATAAATGTCGATGGACTACAAATAAGGCTTGATTCTTCAAAACAACAGCTGGAAGTGCCTGTGATGTAAGCAAATATAGTGAAAATCTGAATAGTTATTGCAGCTGGAAATACTGACATCTTCTCTAAACCACTCCCTCTAAAGAAGCATTCATTCAACGTTCCATTAAGCTATCATAAAGCGTATATCATGAAATTCCATATTAAAATTCCTAAAACACCATCTCAAAGAGTTATTGCCCATTTTGTTTCCACTTCTGTTAGTCAAACATTGACGAATTTCAATTAGTTGCTGAAAATTAACTGCCTAATTCAGTGTTAGAATCGGTATGAAATGTGCGCTTCATAAATAAGAGACAACTTTTTTGTGAATAGTGATGACTGTGATCGGGAGGTTCTGCTTGTGAATCATTCCAACTAGAAATTGTCGAGGTCACACGTCATGCCAGCTACACGTATGGTGTGTCAAATGGGTCGAAATTGCCAATACCCGTCAAAAGGCATACACGTACAGGCATCTTTAGTATTAGTCCTTTTTGTACCTCATATGCGTGTCGCTCGCATGTGACGTATGACGCTCGCTGTATGTGTTAACTTTGTGGTAACTGGAGTGATACATAGGTGCTACAAGTGATTCAGTCTGTCTAGTTTTGAATTGTTGTCGCTAGAATCCAAATACATCCATAAGGCCTACAGATTACATCTTCGGCAGGTGACATATTCTCAACATTACACCTTTTAGTATGTTGAAGTGATTGGAATCATACTATAAACTATGTGTAATTCAAAGTCTTCGAATAGCCACTGGATCAAATTTGGTAGCAAAAGAGCACTTTTACTACATAAAAGTCATCTTCCGAAACATTGTTATTTTTGCAAACATTTCAAGTAGCAAGCATGGCGTGTGACCTCGACAATGTCTAACGATTTGGAATGACTAACAGGCAGTCATCACCATTTACAAAAACGTTGCCTCTTATTTAAGCGCATTTCATAACTGTTCTAACACTGAATTAGGCAGTAAATTTTCAACAGCTACGTACAACTCGTCAATGTTTGACTGACAGATATGGAAACAAAAGGCGCAATAACTCTTTGGGATGCTGTTATGCTTTGAATTTTGGATTTCTGTTGTGAAGCATCAATGTTACGTGTTCTTATGTCTACCTGTCTGTAGTCTTCTGGCAATAAGGTCACCTGTACAGCTGCCCACTTTGCTTTCGGGTTTGTTTTGGAAATTATAATATAAAATAGGTAAAACAGAAGTTAGTGTTGTTTTCATTTGGGGTAGGTGAATGACCACCTGTCTGGGAAAGAGCTCTTTTTTGGTTTATCGTGCGTGTCTTTTATGAACTATTGTCAATGTATACTTACTTCCATTTTGGTGTTGAGAGCAGGATGTAGAATCTGACTGTATAAGTTCATGATCACTATCTGTCGTTTTAACAAAAATATGATTGATATTCGCATTATGATAGATTATTGCGCGTTGAATGAACGATTCTTTCAAGGCAGTGGTCTAGAGATGAAGAATATCAATATTTGCAACCGCAATAAATCTTCAGATTTTCGCTATATTTTCTTACATCACAGGCACCTCCATTTCGTCACAGGCATCTCCTGTTGTTTTTTTACAGATCCAGCCTTATTTGGAGTTTATCGGCATTTATATTTGGGCAAGGAGGTTTACTTTACGTCAGTGTGTCAAGATCAACAGATTCTTATGCAAGAAAAGTGCATTTAGGACCTAAAACAACCGCTCTTGTTTTGAGCTTTTCGACTGACCTTAAAGCCACTTCAAAAGCCATATCTTCCGTAAATATGTAAAGTTCCCAGGGATATATTGTGTGACAAAACTTAATGTATATAAGGGTCGAACAGCATTCTTTGATTTTCAATAAACTCCCTGGTTATAATGTATTTTATCAAAAAAGACGAATACCTACCCTTTTTTGTTTATTTTTGGACCGTCACAGGTAGCTCCGGATGCCTGTCACAACTTTTTATCGGTACCTCCGCGGAGGTACCTGTGATAGTTTACCAGGCGTGTATACGAGTAAGTTAAACATATATTGACGTCATTGTTGAGATTAATTGAAATTATCCTCAAACTGATCGTTGAAATAATGATTTATGGTATGCATTTCATAGTTTTACATATATAACTTACATAACAGACAACCCTTGATAGTTTTGACTATATTTATGTGACCTTGACACATTTCAAGGTCATTGTACACAATTTAATCGTTTATGATCACAGTGCTGCTTCTGACCATTCTCCTACTTTGGCTTACTGAGAATCGTCCTCCCCCCGTGACCCAGCTTCCCCTTCATATAAATTGCGTACTTGCTACACATAAGGCTGCTGCATAAAGGAGGAAAAGCTGGGTCACGGGGAGAAAGTACTCGTATTTCAATTATATTGAAGCGTTCCCTTTTGGCCGTTTTGACCGGAAGTATAACCCTAAGTGTGCAAGTTTAAATGCCAGTTAGGTGTAACAAGAAGAAAATCACTGATTTGTATTGTGATATGTATATATTTACAATGCATGATGACAAAATTTTATCGAATGAATGACTGATTTCAATATTTGTATTTCCTCAAAAATGAGGTATGCGAAAATCTGGAATTTAGGGTAGGTAAGGTCAGCCTGGATTTTCTCCCCACGTCTTCGTGTCTGAATATTTCATACCATTTAGATATTTGTGGAAATCTGCTTTGAAAGATATGCACACTTTTCACTTTTGAAATCTGAGCCTGTTGTGCCGGCCAAATTGGGTAAATCCTCGCCTTAAGCATAGAGTCCTTGGTAAATACGGCCAAACATTGTCAATTATCCACAGACTTTATATTCTGCTATTGTTCACTTTGTGTAATACCGCCTCGCCCTGGTTTTCCGTTCCAATTCCGTAAAATAAGAAATTGGCGTTGTCTGTCATTGCCAACTTCACTGATGTCGATGACAGCTTAGCTAGTGTTAAACGAATTTTGTAACGACAGAATACGACGTTTTTCAGTGTATCGCCGATGATTAACGAAGCAGATAACGCCAGATTACGATATTCAGTATTATAGAATCTAAAAATAGAACTCATTTCACTGGGTCAGAGGTTGATTCCGCTCGTAGACACTACTTCATGTCGCATAGTTGGTAATGTAACGTCTTAATGGCTCATGGTTTGTGAAGTAATGCCACTAAAATTTGACGTCAAATTAACTAAAATTGAAACCCCTTCAACTGAATTTATAATTATTATATGAGCCGCGACACAAATAAACCAACAAAGTGGTCATGCGCCCAGCGAAGACTCAGATCAGCCTTGGCATCCACCAAGTCTGATCAGTCTCTTCGCTCAGCCCTGAAAGGGTAGCTAAAGGTCTCAGTTACCTCCATGCGGACAGCAACATACCGATACACAGGCTGATCTGAGTCTGCGCTGGGCGCATAACCACTTTGTTGGTTTTGTCGTGTCGTTGCTCAATCATAATTAGATATTACTTCATGTCCACTTTAACAAAAGTCAATAATTGTGCAGTGTTTAACGGTATTTACTGGCCATCATGCTCTAAGACCTCAAGCTTGAGTATATTTATAAGCCCCGAAAGGATATCATTTTTTTACCTGTTTCGAATGGCTGCAACATTAACTCTGAGAGAAAATGGAAATTTAGAGCTCAGTAAATTAAACATGATGTTCCTCCAGTGTAAGAATGCCCCCAGTTGTAGAACAGGAACAAAGTCTAACATGCCGCCCAAACATTCACAATAAAAGCACCCCGCCCCAAGCAAATCGTTGGTTTGCTAGATATCCGTCATTTACATTTATATTAATTTCGATTCATACATGATCAGTGACAAAGCTTATCAGAGTGGTGACTACAGGCTAAAAGACAGGCGATTGTTTCATTGAAACACATTCTGATTGTGTATATTCATCACAGGGTATAATCGATTCCGCCAATTTTCGCTTCCTGCAGAGACTGTACATCATATTTGGCTTCCGCCGAGACTGTCCGTGATCTCTTGCTTCCTGCCTAGACTTCTGTACATGATAAATGGCTTCCTGCAGAGACTGTCCGCGTGATTCTGCTTCCTGCCGAGGCTCTCGGCAGGAAGCAGAGTCACGTGGACAGTCTCGGCAGGGAGCCATTTTTCGAGGACAGTAGCCTCTGCAGGAAGCAAGAGTTCGCGGACAGTCTCGGCGGAAGCCAAATATGATGTACAGTCTCTGCAGGAAGCGAAAATTGGCGGAATCGATTATACACTGTGTTCATTCTTTGCTAATTTTTCTGTGAGTGAAATGGCTTCGTTTAAATTTTATTTCACCCAAACAACGCATAAGCAGCGTGAAACACTATCAGAATATGTCTATTAAATTAAGTTCGATATTCTAATGCTAATTCAGCGTAAATTGATTGGTTCAAAGCGATAGGAAACGGGCTTCTATACCTCGATACCCCCCTGAGTGAGCTGCCTGAAAGAGAGTGGAGCTATTTTTGCGCCGGGTTCTGAGGTACTAGTTTTCACATGGCCCACAATTTTTACGTTGGAATTATAAGAACGAACGTTAATTCTGCTTGTTTGAAAAAAGTGATGAAGTGATGTATAAAACATCAGCGAATTACTAAAAAACTAATGTAAAACTCTTCGAGCTCTATTCAGCAAAGTACACTGTATATCTCACCTCCAAATTCCAAATATCGCCAGTATCAACAATACGATAAGGGCAGCTGCAGAGCTACCACATGCGATCAGAATTGTCTTTAAATCTGTAAAATAACAAAATAAATATCTTCGCCGCGATACGACAAAACCAACAAAAATGTATGTACGCCCAGCGCACACTAAGATCAGCCTGGATCTGATGAGAGTCTTCGCTGTCCGCATGAGGCTAGCTCAGACCCTTAGCTACTCTTTAAATGCAAGGCAAAGACTCTGATCAGACTAGGAGGATACCCAGGCTGATCTGAGTCATCGCTGGGCACACAAGTCACTTTGTTGGTTTTGTCGTGTCGCAGCTCATCTACCAAGTTTGGCCTAGAGAGCAGAAGACATACAGAAACAAAAATCGGAGTCTCGGTTTGACACTCTTCGTATAATAGCGATGTTATTTGCTCAGCTGCATTCGCCTACTAGTGCCGACTTATGCAGTACCCGATTTTCAACATTACGAGCATGGACTTAATGATCCCGAAAAGTGTTAGAGTCGACAGAAATTTCACAATCGATTATCAGTTTACAGACACCGACTGATTATCGATTATTTAATCGCTGCTAATTTTTGTTATATAAAGTTATTTTCATTGCATCTTAAGTTCAATTCATTGCATCTAAAATGCTGTTAGAACACTGTTAGATCTCCATTTTTCTACACCGCAAAATGGAAATATAAAGAGTCCTTTGTTTTTGTCTGTAGTTTTGTCTTCTTTATATATTTCCGATATAATCGATTCTGAAAAATGGAAACGATTATCGGAAATTTTACTACTAATTTTAACGACTGATGGCTGATTACTGATTACAACCGACGACTCCGTTCTACCACTAATCTCAAACGAAATACAAAATGATGAAGGGTGGGGTGACTAAAGCAATATACGTACAGTCATGGAATATATCTATCGATGTCGCATTAGGTAAGAATGCAAACTTCCAAAAACCGTTTCAAACAAGCTATGTAGACGAGAGGGCAAACAGTGTGCATCCAGATGAGGCGGCTTGTACGGATCTACGCCGTTGGCAAATTCAATTATTTTCATTTTTGGCCCTTTCATTGTTAATTAAATACGCTATAGTTGACAGGACTGTGCTATATGAGCCGCGATACCACAAAACCAACAAAGTGGTTGTGCGCCCAGCGCAGACTGTGATCTGTCTGTGCATCCGCGCAGCCAGATCAGAGTCTTTGCTGTCCGCATGTCCGAAAATCAGACCCTTGATTAATCAAACCCGTTAAGCGCTCAGCGAGGACGCTGATCGAACTGGGCGAATACACAGGCTGATCTGAGTCTGCACTGGGCAGCATGTCACTTTGTTGGTTTTGTCGTGTCGCTGCTCAATTATAATGCGGTGATGGTTACATACACGATCGCCTACAACAAAAGCTTCCCTGAAAAATTGGTCTGGAGGAATGTGAAAACTATTCATGACATCAAGTCCAACTTATTCATTCATTTGGAATATCCGATAAATCCGATAGTTTTGGAAAGACAACTCAAATTGACTATTTGTACAGGTAATCGCAGAGATTATCTTACTTGACTCGATTTATTGGTCCTCTGTGCGTGCAGCTAATCGATTTTACCTATGGTTTATCGCCTCTCCGATAGCGGATTAAAGGCCAATATTACTAGAAGTAACAGAGCCTTGACCATCGTCAAATACGAAATCATTTCTTCTGATACTTGAATCTCCGTGCTTTGAGAAAAACACTGACCAGCGACAAGATTAGCGTAATAGAAACTTTCTTGTATTCTAATGAAGTATGATTTATGCTTTTGTTGTAGAAGTGAACAAGACTAACGGGTATAATTAAAAATTATAATATCCATGTATACGCTGATCATGTTGTTCAAAATGCACTTTTCCATCTTTCTTTCAACCCAAAAATGCCTGGCTCCCTATAAAAGTGACATCTGAAAACAATGCAGACCTTGATCAGACGCTGCAGAACGCGGCGTCTCATCGAGTCCGTCACTGTTTGCAGTCACTACAGGAAATTCTCATAAACAGAAAGTGGCCACTATGCAGGTATGGGTTCAAGTCAAGAACAACAACAAAAACAAAATAATAATTATAATAATAATAATTACCTTTCATTTATTTATTTTTTCATATAAAAATCTCTTCCGCGTGACAAAGAAATATATATTTATCGTACCACAAACACCCCTTATATTTTGGCAGAATGACATCAGCAAATAGTGTAGATCCCGATTAGACTGTTTCTGAAAATCAGCTTGATCTGAGTCTGTAAAATTTGCCCTCTGGCCAATTCCTCTGTAATGCGTGATAAATTCAACTGCTCCAAACTTTTAAGATAATTACAATACCAGTCCGGATTAGCGTTTATCAATTTACTCAAACTAATCTCATAATTTTTTATGCGAACAGTGACGGTTCGGATCAGACTGTGTATTTTGCTACGCTTATCTGGTTCTTTGCTGATAAGTCTGATCAGTTTGAGCATCAGCATAGGCTTATGATCGCAGGTCTTGGTGAATGTTATTCTTTGAAATTTTGGAATGATTCCGATTCCGATAGTTATGTATTTACCCAATAAGACATTGCGACCGCGCAAACTAATAAAAAACTCTGGTCTTATCAGTTTGTGCAGGCTTATCTGAATAGCTAAAATACTGTTGATTTACAACTTGAGCAGATGCAAACATTGATCAGAAATAGCTGATGTGCAGGCTGATTATTTTTATTCTTTTCCTGTTCAAACATAGCATATTCAAATAAAAAACTTTATTATTTAAAAGAAAATTAAATTAAATACAATAACAGTTTTGTTATCAAGCAACGATATTTGCGTTAAGACTGTCATAATCTGTTGATGTCACGCCACGCGGCGCTCATGTTTATTACATTTGGATATATAAAATCCGAGATTACAACTGGACCAAGCTGTCATAAATAATTCGGGTAATGTATTAACAATTAAAGATATACTGATAGAAAAATAAAGATTAAATATTCAATTTGCATATTATTTGTTTGTTTGTTCGCAAAATGATCAGAATATTTCTCAAAATTTTGTAAAGCGTGTGCCCAAATCAGCTTGTGCATGTGCGCAAACTATTTAAAGCCGGCAATCTGTTCTCAGTTCGCGGATAAATACAAAGACTGCGCACACTGATCGGTCTCTAATCTGTAAACAAAAGGCTTTCTCGTACAGACTTTCAGGATCCACATAAGAATGCTATTCTATATCGGAGTAGATGCCTAAGAGAAACATGTTAAAACTGATTTAATATAGCTTCATTGAGCGGGTTGTGTAATCGGTGTGACCTGATGCTGGGTTTATCTACATTCATACATATCCTCACCAAAAATATAAATACGAATAAAAAAGGCCATTTCCTATGGAGTAAAAGTGATTATAAGTAGACCAAAAAATATACGCATTTCAGAGGAATGTTGTAAAATTTTGGCTTGCTTCAATAAATCTGAAATTGCAATCAAGGCTTCAGACCACAAATGACATGAGACACTTACGGGTAGATTCGGGATCTTTGGTGTCGCAGAGGGTTCCCGTCCACCCAGCAGAACATCTAAAATCAGAAAAAATGACAATATATGAGACAGCAAAATTAAACAAAACAAAAGAGAATCGATTGAGAATGTCAAGAGCATAAGAGTCCAAAACTCACAGCTGTCATCAGCAAAGCTTTACCAATGGACAGCGGCATCGTAGAGAGAAAATGATAATTTGAGCCGCTACACGAGAAAACGAACAAAGTAATTGTGTGCCCAGCACAGACTAAGATCAGCCTGGGCATCCGCCCTGTCTGAACAGAGTCTCCTCTTTGCGCTTAAAGGATAGCTATGAATTTTAAGCTACCCTCATGCGGACAGCGAAGACACTGATCAGACTGGGCGAATGCCAAGGCTGATCTGGGTCTGCTCTGGGTGCATAACCACTTTGTTGGTTTTTCCGTGTCGCGGCTCTTAATTTGTCACACTCGGTGAAAATTTATAGTTTTACTCACATCCTGTGACAGTTTATATAAGTACTTACAGGAAATCATTGGAAACCCCATCTCGTAGCATAATTGTACAAGTTTAGCTTTTGAAAAAGCTTGAGAGGTTATCCCTTAGCAAATGAATATATAGGCTGCAAGTGGTAAAGCAGAAAAATGGCAGCAATACAAGTTAATTTTATTGTATTCTTGGATTTGTTGAAGCTGTAGGTAAGTAGCGAGTTTGACAGCTTTTTCTTTTTGTCTAGTGATTGCTTGTAACAGGTGAGCTTCAGTGCTATTACTGTTTAGTAATGGCTCTTCGTAAGTGGACTGTACTCTCTGGTAAGTGCTTGTATTAGGTGAGATTCTTGTATTAGGCGAGATGAAGTGTTCAGGATAAGTTTTACAGCTCATGTGACCGCACCCAGCTGCAGGGTCCCTTCCAGAATTGCTAAGACATTGTCTTGTCTTAGCAATGCTGGAAGGGACCCTGCAGCTGGGTGCGCCAAACTATGGGAGCAAGTACCGGTAAATAGTGGAACCTGCATTTAGCGTTAATCAAGTAGAACTTGTTATTGATCCGCACTGTAAAGTGCTAACTGAACTTTCAGGTAACTGTTTGTATAAGGTGGCATAAAGTGTTTTAAGATATAAGCTATAAATATCATGCATTAGCGATCCTGGCGAGTACCCTGTAGCAGGGTGTGCCAAATGTAGAAGTACCAGGAGATAGTGGGACCTATATGAAACTGCGAAAGCAAAGCAAAAGGAAACGGCGTACAATCGAGTACGAATTCCTATCTTAATATTGTTATCCCCGAGGGGATAACCAACAAGACGGTTTATATACCGTATAGTATACGCGGTGATTTTCGCAGGTTCAAATTTTCGCGGTTTAAGATCAAAAACACAAAAATAAATGTTCGCACTATTTAATTTTTGGCGGTTATCAACACGCGCAAAAAGTAAAATTGCTTCTTTTTCACTTGAGCCAGCTTTTTCATCAACCTGCTGAAAGAACTGGCTCAAGTGAAAAGTACCAGAATTTACGGAAGCAAACAGAAACAAAACATTTAGACGCTGTGTCAACTGAAGATATTTTGTAAGAAAACATGAATTATTTCGCGATTTTAATATTCGCGGTTTCTAAGTTACCACAAAATACCGCGAAAAATAGAACACCGCGAAAAATATCGCGTATACGGTACTTGGGGTCATTCTAAAAGGCGAAAACCCCGTCTTATAGTTGAATTATTACAGTAATGAAGCAAATCAATACTCACGCGCAAGTAAAGTTTTCTCCATTATTTCCGTGTAAACATTCTCCATTATTCTGGCATGGCCTTTCATCACAAACATCTAGTATTGAAAAAAATAAGAAGAACAAGCAAATTCGGTGAATTTATATCCCCCACCGAAGTGGCCTTGATTTGTTTATGGTTGTTAATGTGCACTGCCTTGTCATGATAATATATAATTATTATAAGGTTCATGAAATCCCATTTATTGGTTACTTAGTTATGACTCAATTTGTTGATTTTAAGCCAATTCAAGGGCAATAACTCATTGCTTACTGAATCAATTCTGACAAACTGTAAGATGCACCAATGTGTTATGGTGATACATATTTTGTATAATTTTCATAGAATTCTATTCATTGATAAGTTAGTTATGGCTGGAAATGGCAATCTCGCATTGATCCAAGGGCAATAATTCATGCACTTTTGATGCCATTCTGATGAAACTTTATGTGCATATCCACTTTATGGTGATACATAATTATTCAGTTTAAATTTCATGAAGTATTGGTTACTTGTTTATGCCTCATTTCACTGATTTTAAGTCAATTAAAGGGCAATAACTCATGCATTACTGAATCCAGTCTAAGGAAACTTCATGTGCATCAGCACATTATAGTGATATATATTTATTTTAAGTTTCATGCCCAGTGGTTACTTAGTTACAGCTCATTTCATTGATTTCAAGTTATTTAAAGGGCAATAACTCATGCATTACTAAAACGAGTCTGATGAAACTTTATGTGCCACAGCACGTTATAGTGATTTATATTTATTGTAAGTTTCAAGAAATTCCGCTCAGTAGTTACTTAGTTATGGCTCATTTTATTGATTTTAAGCCAATAAAGGGGCAATAACTCATGCATTACTGCAGCTAGTCTGATGAAACTTCATGTGCCCCAGCGTGTTATAGTGATATATACTCGAGGACTTTAAAAACGCCTCACCTGAAATAAATTGAAATGCTGCATTTGTTATATTATCAGCTAAAATAAAACTAATGATAAATAAAACTGCATGCATAAAGCAAATGCATGAGATAATCGCCAGTACAATCTTAGAATGTAAAAGGTTTAAATGCACGCGGCAAAGATAAAAGGGTGTTTTAAAACGTGGGATTTCAGCAAAACGATTATAATGTACCGTCCGAAAGCTTATCGGAGCATAGCGAGGTTCCCGTCTCCCGCTATATTTCAACAATTACTGAATTGAAGCGAGGTAAACAAACGCTCGTGGAATGCAATATTGACATTTTAAACATGGCATCAAACTTTGAATTGTTAACAATAAATTCATTCAAACAGTATTTTACGACCCATGGTGGTCTACTCTAGAACCGCGTGTAGTTAAAATGTGCATTTTAGAGTTCGTTCAGAATGGACTCATTGACGTTGACGTCATTCACTGCGCTGATAAACAGACGTTTGGTTCTGATATCAAAGTATCCGCTGATGTTGACGGATGCTAAGAAAGTAAATCTGTAAGCTGTTTGTATCGGATGCTGTTCGTGTGAAGTGTAAAACTTCAAATTACCTTATTTTCCAGAAAATCACTTTTCTGAGATTCCAATTTGTGTGTTCCAGTTTTTGATTTAAGCTTTCTGAGAGCACATAAAGTCATGTCGACTTTAATTTTGTGTTTTTGCAGTATGATATCTTTCATGGCAAAGCTGGGATCGACTTTAAGGGCTGTTTCATAAAGAAGTTTAAAATAAAATTCAGGGGAAGTAACGTTGACCTGTGAAGTGCAAAGGTCGTCACGCATGACATAAATTCGTGCAATTTCTTTTATTTGATCAGTTTTACAATTCTAAAAAATCCTAGTCAGCTTTAATAGCTTGAAATGTGGAATTACTAAAATACACCACAATTTGGGGTGAGGCGTTTTTAAAGTCCTCGAGTATATATTTATTTCAAGTTTCACGAAATTCCGTCCAGTGGTTACTTAGTTACGGCTCCGGATGGACAGACAGAAGGACAGGCGGGTCAATTAAAGGGCAATAACTCATGCATTACTGTATCCAGTCTGAGGAAACTTCATGTGCATCAGCACATCATAGTGATATATATTTATTTTAAGTTTCATGAAATTCTGCCAAGTGGTTACTTAGTTAAGGCTCATTTCATTGATTTCAAGTTAATTAAAGGGCAATAACTCATGCATTACTGAAGCCAGTCTGACTAAACTTCATGAGCAGCAGCGCGTTATAGTGATATATATTTATTTTAAGTTGCAAGAAATTCCGCTCAGTGGTTACTTAGTTATGGATCATTTCATTGATTTTAAGCCAATAAAGGGTCAATAACTCATGCGTTACTGAAGCCAGTCTAATGAAACATCATGTGCCGTAGCGCGTTACAGTGATATAAATATATTTTAAGTTTCATGAAATTCCGTCCAGTGGTTACTTAGTTATGGCGTCAGACGGACGGACGGAAGGACGGACGGACAAACAGAAGGATGGACGGACAGACAGACGGACGGAAGGACATGGAGAAACCTATATCCCTCCGCCTTCGGCTTATGTGCATATCCACTTTATGGTGATACATCATTATTCAGTTTAAATTTCATGAAGTTTTGGTTACTTGTTTATGCCTCATTTCACTGATTTTAAGTCAATTAAAGGGCAATAACTCATGCATTACTGAATCCAGTCTGAGGAAACTTCATGTGCATCAGCACATTATAGTGATTTATATTTACTACATCATGAAATTCTGCCCAGTGGTTACTTAGTTACAGCTCATTTCATTGATTTCAAGTTATTTAAAGGGCAATAACTCATGCATAACTGAAACAAGTCTGATGAAACTTAATGTGCCACAGCACGTTATAGCGATATATACTTATTTCAAGTTTCAAGAAATTCCGCTCAGTAGTTACTTAGTTATGGCTCATTTTATTGATTTTAGGCCAATAAAGGGGCAATAACTCATGCATTACTGAAGCCAGTCTGATCAAACTTCATGTGCCCCAGCGTGTTATAGTGATATATATTTATTTCAAGTTTGATGAAATTCCGTCAAGTGGTTACTTAGTCACGGCTCCGGATGGACAGGCAGAAGGACAGGTGGGTCAATTAAAGGGCAATAACTCATACATAACTGAATCCAGTCTGAGGAAACTTCATGTGCATCAGCACATCATAGTGATATATATTTAATTTAAGTTTCATGAAATTCTGCCGAGTGGTTACTTAGTTAAGGCTCATTTCATTGATTTCAAGTTAATTAAAGGGCAATAACTCATGCATTACTGAAGCCAGTCTGATGAAACTTCATGTGCAGCAGCATGTTATAGTGATATATATTTGTTTTAAGTTTCAAGAAATTCCGCTCAGTGGTTACTTAGTTATGGATCATTTCATTGATTTTAAGCCAATAAAGGGGCAATAACTCATGCATTACTAAAGCCAGTCTGATGAAACTTCATGTGCCGCAGCGCGTTACAGTGATATATATTTATTTTAAGTTTCATGAAATTCCGTCTAGTGGTTACTTAGTTATGGCTCCGGACGGACGGACGGAAGGACGGACGGACAGACAGAAGGACGGACGGACGGACAGACAGATGGACGGACGGACATGGAGAAACCTATATCCCTCCGCCACGGCTCCGGATGGACAGACAGATGGACAGGTGGGTCAATTAAAGGGCAATAACTCATGCATTACTGTATCCAGTCTGAGGAAACTTCATGTGCATCAGCACATCATAGTGATATATATTTATTTCAAGTTTCATGAAATTCCGCAGAGTGGTTACTTAGTTAAGGCTCATTTCATTGATTTCAAGTTAATTTAAGGGCAATAACTCATGCATTACTGAAGCCAGTCTGATGAAACTTCATGTGCAGCAGCGCGTTATAGTGATATATATTTATTTTAAGTTTCAAGAAATTCCGCTCAGTGGTTACTTAGTTATGGATCATTTCATTGATTTTAAGCCAATAAAGGGGCAATAACTCATGCATTACTGAAGCCAGTCTGATGAAACTTCATGTGCCGCAGCGCGTTACAGTGATATATATTTATTTTAAGATTCATGAAATTCCGTCCAGTTGTTACTTAGTTATGGCTCCGGACGGACGGACGGAAGGACGGAGAGACAGAAGGACGGACGGACGGACAGACAGACGGACGGACGGACATGGAGAAACCTATATCCCTCCGCCTTCGGCAGGGGATAAAAATGATAGAAACTGACGTAAGAGTAGTTTTGCACATGTATTAAGACAGACAAAACTGTCTTTTATCATATGACGTCGCTGTTATTTAAGAAATAATTTTTCCTTGCCCGGGAATTATCGCTGATTAACACATTTTGTTGGAGGGCAGATCACGAAATATTCACGACGACCGCAGGCCGGAATGAGTTAATATTCGTATCTGCCCGACAACACATGTGTTAAACAGCGATACTTCACGGGTAAGAAAATAAAAATATTTCGATTCTAACAGTATACAGAATGAAAATGAAAGTATATTACAACGTTTTCTAAAGGACTGTTTTAGAGGTGGACGTCAACAGAAGCAAATGTTTACGTTTGACGTCATCAAGGCACGAAATTTAAAATCCCAGTTTAAAGGGTCATATGATAAACAAAATCTTACACTCGTTGTCATTTCATATGAAATCTATGAAACTCGCCGAAGGGTTGTTTCATAAATTCCATATGAAATGACCACGAGTGTAAGATCCTCTATAAATGAGCCACGACGCGAGAAAACCAACAATGTGGTTGTGCGCCCAGCGCAGACTCAGATCAGCCTGGGCATCCGCCCAGTCTGATCAGAGTCTTCGCTGTCCGCTTGAAGGTAGCTTAGACCCTTAGCTACGCTCTGAGCGCTAAGCGAAGATTCTGATCAGACTGGGCGGATGCCCAGGCTGATCTGAGTCTGCGCTGGGCGCACAACCACATTGTTGGTTTTCTCGTGTCGCGGCTCAAATAATTAGTCACAAATCCGTTTGTTATTAGCAAACCGGTCCTTATTTTTTTCTTATATTTAGCTTGAGTTTACGGCCCTTTCAAGACAACCGAACACCCAAGTTAACGCCTCATCTGGATCTCGACTGTTTGCCTTCTAGTCTTTGAATTCTCAATATGATACAGACCTTGGACGAAATATTTTTTGAAATTTTGCATACGTAAATTTTGTCGTCTGCATTTGTAGCGCTTAAAGTGATATCGAGCTTATCATTGAGCGACGGCAGACAAAAATTCTACTTTCGGTATGCCAAGTGTTATTCTATTTTTCTTTTTTTTTCTCCGAGAAAAACAAAAACCCTAACATTCCGTAGGCAAAACTTGGCTTTCTCTCTTGTACTTACTCGGAGCACATATAAAACAGCAGCTTTTGTTTGAGGAAGGTCATGTGGTTTTCTCTTGAAGCTCCGGTTTTCGCTCATTTTTGCTTAATGATCGATTCAATATTTACATGTACTTTTATTTGTATTTGGCAGTGAATTCAATGCATATCTTGAACAAATAAAATTGATATTGTTTACAGTGAAAAAATATCGTATCAATTCACTAGTAACTGATACGATCTAAATTTTGTTAAAGTTAGTTAAAGATCCGCTGGTAATTAGCATACCGGACCTTATTTTATTTATTCGTTTAATTTAGCTCGGGTTTACGGTCCTATCAAGAAAGTTTGACACTTTAACGCCTCATATGGATCTAGACTGTTTGCCTTCTAGTCTTTGAATTCGCAATATGATACAGAGCTTGAACGAAACATTTTTTGTTTTGTTTTTCTTCTGTTGGAACGCAGATTTTCGCCACTCCGCTTGATGACCGATTCAATATAACCGACATTCTTTTGGATGGTTGATGGATGACTTGCAATAGTACGTCTTTTTCAACAGTCTTTCAGTCATATCAGGATAGAGGAAGGGTGATTACGAAATGCAATGCGCAATATACCCCCGTTTACGGTTGCAATTATTTCCGCCTCCAGCGGGAATCGAACTGCGAACCGCTAATTAAGCAGACTGATGGTTAACTTACTAAGCTAGCGGGATCTTAGTAGTCATAGACGGAAATCGCAAAGAACAAATTTAGAATAAATTGAAAGTGAAGGATTAGTGTGTAGACATGTTAAGCTAGGACACATAAGCTACTGATCCTTCTTTAAACAATATGGCATAGGCAGAAAATGCATATTCTTACGGTACTGTTTACCAGTCCTATGCATGAGGAGATTTTTTTCCGCATTTAAAATATTTAATTTAGCCATTATTCAACAAAATAAGGAGACATGTTGATAGTAGCTACTCCGAGGATATGATTGCTGAGAGAATATGGAGTTCGAGTATATCATATATCTTCGGTTATAACCGGGTGTTTTTTCCTTCCAAAACATTCTTAAAAGACGGATCCAGATTTTTGGGATTATTTTTGGAAGGGAATAAGAGGGATCTGAATTGTCTGGATTGATTTAGAAAAACCCATCCTATAGCAGAATTTAATAAGACTGACCGAGATATTCGGTGCAATACTAGAGACGGAGAAAACCCGTTTTATAGCCGAACAAATCCAGTACCTTCACAGTCATATTTCTTGCCCTCAACAATTGTCGTCCTTGTATAGCCCACTGCGCAGGAACATGACCAGTCTCCGTCTGTGTTTTCACACCTAGCTCCACTATCATGTGATGAAGTACCATCCCCACATGTATATTCTCCCGTTGTATCCTGACATTCATCAATATCTGGAAATTGATTAGGTAAATGCGTATTTTTTCAGGGGAAGCAACTCTCTCTTTTTCATGTTTTCTCCCTTATCAATGGAAGTCAACTCATAAAGCAAGTCAACTCGAACAGGCTGATTAGAGCTGATTTCATTTTTTAAGATTTTTTTGGTCCAGGGAAGCAAACAGAGAGTCGCAGAAGATGTTTCCTTTTGTAAAAAAATAGTGGAAAACATGGCGGTGTTAATAGACGAAAACACGTTTAATGAAATGTCTATACTGTTGTAGAGTTTCTTTTCAACACTTAATCTTTCAGGCCTTACTATTTTAATTTTAAGGGTCAGTCATTGCGATATAGGCCGTGGTCGGGAAATAGTGCCGGGTAACAGTAAGTGCCGGGGCGTCCTACTAATTTGGATAATAACAGAGAAAGGGCCTACTGTGCTTGCAGAAGGTGAGGTTGGGGGTTGTTTGCACATTTTCTTTTTCTTCCCTACCATATTCTTTTAGTTCTCCATCTCTCTCTGAGATGGCTCAATATAGACTGAAGTACTGTCTCAAAGAGCCGTTAAATCAAAAACAACAAACCAACCGTTGGTGTCACTGTGTTTCTTCAGTTTTAATGTAAATGCGATTTGTAGAAATTATTGCTTTTTGGCAGATATATATTAATACTTCAGTAAGTTGCAAAAGTAAAAGGAACTAGTAACTGTGTTTGTGAAACACTATGCCCCCAACCATATGCTTGCCACTAAAGGGTCCACTCCTTTTTGATAACCTATCCATATTTAAAATTTCAAAAACCCTAGGCCCAGTGGTTCTTGCTCCCAGTAGCTGCATAAGTAATAACTAACAGGGGAAATAACTCCATAATTAATTATCATATAGTTACCTGAACATTACAAAAACATTTAACACATCAAGAACTACCTACAAACCAAAAATCAGCTTCCTAGGTTAAGCGGTTCAGAAGTTGAAAAAAATGCCAAATTCCAACAAGGGTCATAACTCAATCATTTTTGACTCAATTTGCCCAAAAGTCAATCAGTTCTTGTATATCTCACCGCAAATCTGTATACTTAATATCATATTCCTAGGTCAAGTACTTCTTGAGATATCGTTGAAACCAGATTTCATTTTAATTTTGATAAAAGGGAGGTAACTCCAAAAGTACAATTTCGGCAGAGGAAAAAAAATACGTGTCTGCTCATTTTTCATGACCTATCCATATTTGAATTTTCAAAACCCTAGGCCCAGTGGCTCTTGCTCCCAGTAGTTGCATAAGTAATAACTAACAGGGGGAATAACTCCATAATTAATTATCATAGAGTTAACTGACCTTTATAAAAACATTTAACACATCAAGGACTACCGACATACTAAAAAATCAGCTTCCTAGGTTAAGCGGTTCAAAAGATGGAAGATGCTAAATCCCGACAAGGGCCATAACTCAATCATTTTTTGACGGATTTTGCCCAAAAGTTAATCAGTTCTTGTATATCTCACCCAAAACCTGTATATAAAATTTCATCATCCTAGGTCAAGTACTTCTTGAGATATCATGGTAACAAGATTTCATTTTAATTTTGATAAAGGGGAGGTAACTCCAAAAGTACAAGTTCAACGGAGGAAAAAAAATATACGGGTCCGCTAATTTTTCATGACCTATCCATAAATGAAATTTCAAAACTCTAGGCCTAGTGGTTCTCAGGAAATATAGCTGTATCAGAGGGCACTGACGAACTGACAAACGGACGAACGGACAAGGCGAAAGCAATATGCCCCTCCAACTTCTTCGAAGTTGGGGGCATAATAAGCAGGGTCAAACACACCACTGACACAATAACTGTTAGACAAAATAAATGATGAAACATTTTAATGCACTTGCGAAAACATTGTGAAGTCTGCTTGGTTAACGTAAAAAAAGGCAACTTTATTTTTCTGTGTTTTTCAGTCGGGAGCCCGACGTCATTACGAAACCGCTTTTAATTGGCAAATGTTTTATTTTACGTTTTGGTACAGAGAAGTTCGTCTTTGAAAGGTAAAAATGTGAATAAGTGTATTAAATGTGGATAATTGTATTGAAAATTGTTATTTAGGGAGGTAAATCTTCTTTTTTTGGTCGCAAATTGGGTTTTAAAACTCCGCTGGCACGTCGCCGATTTGTGTCCATAAAATCGACAACTATCAGCCCAAAATGACTAGTCTGCGTACATTTAGTTTAGCTATCCCCTAAATGAGCGATAACTCTTCATACATACCTTCACAAACGTATTTATTTTTCACTAGCTTTCTTGGTCTATATCCCTCCGCACATGTACACGACCAGCTACCAATGGAATTGCTACAGTTTGCGACATGAGAGTTTCCCACAGAACCCACGCATGAGTAATTTCCTGAATCGTCGTTGCATTCGTCTATATCTATTGAAGTTTATGAGATATTACATATTTTTTCTCGTTGCCACATTCGGAAAGGAAGTATAACGTTTTGCAAAGGGCGGTAACTAGTGGAAGGGAAGTAAATATTTTGCAAAGGAAATTGCCTCCCTTTGCAAAATATTTACTTCCCTTACCCTAAAGAATTAATTGTTTCCCTTGATTATATTTGTTAACGTTAGGAGTTCATTTTTTTCATTTTATACATGAAACAATGGTATGGTTTACTTCCGAGCCATACACTTTCTATAATTTCAAAATTAGTGTCCATGCCAACACAAATTCTCGTGTGTGCAACAGCTGGCTCTGGCAGTGCTCAGTACACGGGCTCATGTAGGAAAACGTAACACCCAGCCTAAACATTTACCCGCTTTGTGAGCCACTTGGGGAACGTCGTTAGGAGAATTGAACAGAACACAATATATTCTGCTATATAAGGCACGGCTCCTCGACACCATTTTATTTCCCTTAACATAAAGTTTACGTATATAAATGTAATTTATCGGACTCCTTTTGTACATTTAAAATCTATTCTAATTAGATTTTGCTGAAATGACTGATCAAACTTGAGTGGGATAAATCGCAACTGCTCAATCACGTATCAGCTACTGAAATCTCAAGTAATAAAAATAGGCAAAAGAAAGCTACTACAAGTGACACCGCTTTGGGCTCGTCATTGTGCATAAGCTCTCTGGTGAGTTTATTGGATGAAAATTGCACTAGGGCAATTTTACCTCGTACAAATGAAAATAAAAGTATCGTGAGAATGCCAATACCAGGTTACGCATTCATGCAAGTTGGTCAGGGCGTTCGTTCAGCACATGCACACAACAGTTGTCAAAAGTATGCATAATGTTAATATATGTATTGGTCATCCGACAACTGTTAGATTTATAAATATTATTATTTTTCATATACATTATACTTATTTTCCTAAAATAAAGACGACTTGTGTTGTTATTCTTATTATCATCATCATCATCATCAAACAGTCATTAATATTACATAGGCCCGAAACAAAATGAAGATCATATATGAGCCACGTCATGTGTTTTCCATTAATGTGGCAATGGTGACCAGCAAAGGCTCTGACCAGACTGCACATAAGTGCAGTCTGATCAGAGCCTTCGTTAGTCACATCAGTCAGCTATGGAAGTGACCCACGCCAAAGAGCCAACAGTGAGGTTTCTGATTACCCTGTATAAACGAAAAGGACGATTGGAATATCACATGACGAAACTGCCACCCTGTTGCAAGGTACATGACGCGGCTCAAGTATGATACTAACCTTCACATGTGATATTATATCTGCCATATCTGTGAGGAGCGAATCCTTCATGACAAATGCACGTCCAACCGCCAGGAATGTCAAGACAGCCAGTAGTATTACCAGAACAGACATATCTAGTTGATTGCTCGCATTCATTCTTGTCTATGTAAAAATAAATCGATAGAACGTTCAACTAGTGGATGGATAGATGGATGACATGCGATGATACCTTTTTGGAACGGTCAGTAGATAAGTATGTATAATTAAAAGTAGTTAAATTTTATGCAGCAATAATTCAAGTATTTAGGAATTTTCTTTTATTAGTTTGTACAAGCCAGGTCAAATTTGATTCAAATCTAAACAATAACTTATCAAATTAAGGCAGTTTGCCAAAATTTCTCAGCAGTACGGGAAGTTGATCACTACCCCATTCGCATTGAGTTTATTGAAATATCACAAGAAAAGTATATGCCGCGATAATTGGAACCCTTGATTCTATAAGAAACGGGTATACACTGAGCCACTTTAGTTACGCACCACTTATAAAACCCTGACTTGTAAATAAACAATCGATTTATTTTCAAATTCAAAATTACAAGCTTACAACGCACTTATTTATGCATACATTCGGTAACAATGGTACCTGTCGGAACCCAAACAAAAGCGTGGTCGAACGCAAAAGAGCGGAACCAACCAAAACGAAAGTCAGCCATATTGCTGTCAATATTGAAATACTTTTCATTATCAATATCGGCAGCTTACTTTGCGGTGACACGTTGATAATGCAAGTTTATTTTATTGTCTTCAAAAGCTACTGTGACAAGTGATGTTGTTTTGTAAACAAGCGATCGAACTACTTATACAATAACTTCCTTGTAACCAAACACATGTTCTTTGGTACTTTTCATGCAAACATTGTTCAAAATTCTACGTTATGACTTTGACGTTAGTCTTGACGTCGGTACATTATATGTTCAGAAATTAGTCACTCTTCAATTGTGGTTTGGTTTTATTTACTTTGATGTTGTCAGCAGTATTATGGCCATCACAATTCGTTATGAATACTTTCATTGGTGATCGAAAAACTGACTTTAAAATGACGTCTAAAGTAAAATTATATTAAAAAGTGAACGTGTGTTGTAAATCCGCCGTAATAAAATTGGCTCTCCACTAAGAATCAAGAAACTTAAGGTGTTTTTTAAAGTGACTTTCCCAAGAGATGAAGTTCAATGCTTATCCCAGATGAAAAGAATGGCCGCTTATGTTGCACGTGCATTAATGCCAAAATAAGCTCGCAGCAAAGTGTGTGGATACACTCCAGCGAATTTGGAAAAATTTAACTGTCATCAGTTAGAGAAGTCATCAATGATTGTATTCTGCTGGAAAGTTCGTTAGCAGTTATGGACTAAAAATATGGGCATTGAAAAAGGTGGCGCGTAACTAAAGTGGCTAAGTGTATATAGATTTATATCGCATGAAAACATAACATAATTGTATATTATATGAAACTATATCAGGTATTTGGAAAAACACAAACACACACACAAACACACACACACACACACACACACTTAGTTAAATTTTTGGCTTTAGGAGTATGGGTACATCCTTCTGCCTATACACCATTAGTACAAAGGGGAGCAACTTTTATCTGTTCCTGTTTGCTTCCTTGAATGACGTAGCCCTTATAAAATGGGGTCTTCTGGGAAAGACTTTGCTCATAGAGATGGAGATTCTTTCTATTAGGAGTTGACACCCTCTAACACGGGAGGCAAAAACGAAAATGACAGAGTTGTTTCTCCGAAAATGTATCAACTCACTCTAAGTATATATGCAGGGAAAAATACATACAGAAAAACAGACGATCTAAGTGATACATTCTCCAGCTGTGACACATTTCCCAACCATGACACATTTTTCAAACATGACACATTCCCCTACCGTGACAATTTACCAACCGTTACACTTTCTGACACATTCCCTTACCGTGACAGATTCCAAAGATGTGATGCATTCCCCACCTACTGTGAAATATTCCCAAACCTTGACACATTCCCAACTTTGACATATACCCCAACTGTGACACATTCCCCAACCGTGACACATTCCCCAAGTGCAATACATTCCCCAAGTCCCCAACTGTGATACATTCCCAAACTGTGACACATTCCCCAACCGTGACACATTCCCCAACTGTGACACATTTTTAAACCATGATACCTTCCCCAACTGTGACACATTTAAAACCGCGAAACATTCTCCAACTGTGACACATTCCCCAGCTGTGACACAGTCCCCATCTCTGACACATTCCAAACTGTTACACATACCCAAACATGACGCATACCTCAACTGTGACACACTACCCAACTGATTCAAAATTGTGACACTTTCCACACTGTGACAACTTCCCCAACTATGACACATTCCACAACTGTGACACATTCCCAAACTGTGACACATTCCCAATTGAGACACATTCCAAATTTTTGACACATTCCCTGACTGTGACACAGTCCCCAACTGATTCCAAACTATGACACTTTACACACTGTGACACCTTCCCCAACTGTGACACATTCCACAACTGTGACACATTCCCAAACTGTGACACATTCCCCAACTGTGGCACACTCCCCAACTGATTCAAAACTGTGACACCTTCCAAACTGTGACACATTCCCCGACTGTTCCCGATTTGAGACACATTCCCCAACTGTGACACACTCACCAACTGCTGCACACTCCCCAACTTATTCCAAACTGTGACAATTTCCAAACTGTAACACATTCCCCAACTGTGACACATTCCCAACTGGGACACATTCCCAAACTGTGACATTTCCCAACTGTGACACTTTCCGAACTGTCCCACATTCCCAACAGTAACAAAGTCCCAAACTGTTACACATTCCCAACTGTGACACATTCCCAACTGTGACACATTCTACATGTGACACATTCCCAACTGCGACACATTCCCAAACTGTGACACATTCCCAACTGTGACACATTCCCAACTGTGACACATTCCCCGACTGTTCCCGATTTGAGACACATTCTCCGACTGTGACACACTCACCAACTGCTACACACTCCCCAACTTATTCCAAACTGTGACAATTTCCAAACTGTAACACATTCCCCAACTGTGGCTCCTTCCCAACTGTGATTCATTCCCCAACTGTGGCTCATTCGCAACTGTGACACATTTCACAAATGTGACACATTCCCCAACTGTGACACATTCCTACCGTGACATATTCCCAAACTGTTACACAGTCCTTAACTGTGGCTCATTCCAGACTGTGACACACTCCCAACTCTGACACATTCCCCAACTGTGGCTCATTCCCAACTGTGACACATTCCCCAACTGTGATACATTCCCCAACTGTGACACATTCCTACCGTGACATATTCCCCAACTGTTACACAGTCCTTAACTGTGGCTCATTCCAAACTGTGACACTTTCCAAACTGTGACAGATTCCCCAACTGTGGCTCCTTCCCAACTGTGACACATTCCCCAACTGTGATACATTCCCCAACTGTGACACATTCCCCGACTGTTCCCGATTTGAGACACATTCTCCAACTGTGACACACTCACCAACTGCTACACACTCCCCAACTTATTCCAAACTGTGACAATTTTCAAACTGTAACGCATTCCCCAACTGTGACACATTCCCAACTGAGACACATTCCCAAACTGTGACAGTTCCGAACTGTGACACTTTCCGAACTGTCCCACATTCCCAACTGTAACAAATTCCCAAACTGTGACACAGTCCCAACTGTGACAAATTCCCAACTGTGACAAATTCCCAACTGTGACAAATTTCCACATGTGACACATTCCCAACTGTGACACATTCCCAAACTGTGACACATTCCCAACTGTGACACATTCCCAACTGTGACACATTCCCCAACTGTGACACATTCCCCAACTGTTGCACACTCCACAACTAATTCCAAACTGTAACACTTTCCAAACTGTGATACATTCCCCAACTATGGCTCATTCCCAACTGTGACACATTCCCCAAGTGTGGCTCATTCCGAAACTGTGGCTCATTCCCAACTGTGACACATTCCCCAACTGTGACACATTCCCAACTGTGACACATTCCCCAACTGTGGCTCATTCCCAACTGTGACACATTCCCCAACTGTGACACATTCCCCAACTGTGACTCATTCCCAACTGTGACACATTCCCCATCTGTGGCTCATTCCCAACTGTGGCTCATTCCCAACTGTGACACATTCCCCAACTGTGACACATTCCCCAACTGTGACTCATTCCCAACTGTGACACATTCCCCATCTGTGGCTCATTCCCTACTGTGGCTCATTCCCAACTGCGACACATTCCTCAACTGTGGCTTATTCCAAACTGTGACACATTCCTCAACTGTGACTCATTTCCCAACTGTGGCTCATTCCCAACTGTGACACATTCCCAACTGTGATACATTCCCCAACTATGACATATTCCCAAACTGTGACACATTCCCCAACTGTGACTCATTTCCCAACTGTGGCTCATTCCCAACTGTGACACATTCCCCAACTGTGATACATTCCCCAACTGTGACACATTCCCCAACTGTGGCTCACTCCCAACTGTGACACATTCCCAACTGTGCTACATTCCAAAACTGTGACACATTCCCCAACTGTGACACATTCCAAACTGTGACACATTCCCACACTGTGACACATTCCCAACTGTGACACATTCCCAAAATGTGACACATTCCCAACTGTGACACATTTCCAAAATGTGACACATTCTCCAACTGTGACACATTCCCCAACTGTGACACATTCCCCAACTGTGACACATTCCCCAACTGTTGCACACTCCCCAGCTAATTCCAAACTGTGACACTTTCCAAACTGTGACACATTCCCCAACTGTGGCTCCTTCCCAAATGTGATACATTCCCCAACTGTGGCTCATTCCCAACTGTGACACATTTCCCAAATGTGACACATTCCCCAACTGTGACACATTCCTACCGTGACATGTTCCCCAACTGTTACACAGTCCTTAACTGTGGCTCATTCCAGACTGTGACACACTCCCAACTCTGACACATTCCCCAATCCTGGCTCATTCCCAACTGTGACACATTCCCCAACTGTGATACATTCCCCAACTGTGACACATTCCCCAACTGTGGCTCATTCCCAACTGTGACACATTCCCAACTGTGATACATTCCAAAACTGTGACACATTCCCCAACTGTGACACATTCCAAACTGTGACACATTCCAACACTGTGACACATTCCCAACTGTGACACATTCCCAAAATGTGACACATTCCCAACTGTGACACATTTCCAAAATGTGACACATTCTCCAACTGTGACACATTCCCCAACTGTGACACATTCCCCAACTGTGACACATTCCCCAACTGTTGCACACTCCCCAACTAATTCCAAACTGTGACACTTTCCAAACTGTGACACATTCCCCAACTGTGGCTCCTTCCCAACTGTGATACATTCCCCAACTGTGGCTCATTCCCAACTGTGACACATTCCCTAAATGTGACACATTCCCCAACTGTGACACATTCCTACCGTGACACATTCCCGAACTGTTACACAGTCCTTAACTGGGGCTCATTCCAGACTGTGACACACTCCCAACTCTGACACATTCCCCAACTGTGGCTTATTCCCAACTGTGACACATGCTCCAACTGTGACACATTCCCCAAATGTGGCTCATTCCCGACTGTGACACGTTCCCCAACTGTGACACATTCCCCAACTGTGGCGCATTCCCAACTGACACATTCCCCAACTGTGACACTTGTGACACAATCCCCGACCGCTTGTCATGATGTATTATGTTGACATACTAAATGCCGGAGACATTTAAAAGTACTGGCACAGATAGCTTGAGGAAATAGCTGAGACCCTGACCAGTCTGTCCCGTGCTACTTGGAGCAGTCTGGTCAGGGCATACTGTTTGTCATTCCATCTGCTTCTTTTTTATGTTTGGTGGTAAAGGAGAGGACGTAGCTGTTTCGTTCCGTTTCGCAAAATACCAATAGCCCTTACCTTTGCAGCTTGTAGCAGAGAAGATGTCTTCAATATATCCATCTTTGCATCTGCATTCGACAGCATTATTCTTTTCACTACAATTGGTCGATGTGTGGTCACAATAGTTTTTGGAGGGAAGGTCGCATAAGCTGATAGTATGACCTGAATAGAAATATGATTGAATATAAGCAATGCCACAATCAGGAAATACAACCCAAACAAGGCGTCGAAAGCAGAACAGAGGAATGCATATACATACACATTCGTATCAACTCATCTAGTTTTTGATTGTTTTTGACGCGCTTATAATACAATAATGCAATATATATATATATATATTTTCATTTCTTGAATATTAATGTTTTTAGCCCTTACCTAAATTTTCGGGCCTTTCGGGGGCGGGGGCGGGGGGGGGGGGGGGGGAGAGGGAAGGGGGATGTTGGTAGCCCCCTTTCTCCAGGGATACGTAATAGTTATTCCATAGTTTGTCCGCCTGTATCAGGAAATAATACACGAGCTTTAGCGAGTGGAATATCTCCCGTACAGGTGGATTAACCATGGTATAACTATTTTATACCACCCTTATTAGGGTAGACCTTGCTCATTGCGAAATATTTCGAGCTTAATTAAGCGTTTTCTGTTATCCCCGTAGCTGTAGGACAGAGCAAAGCAGGATAATCGTTTAAAGTTCCATATTCCTTAAGAAGGGGTTTACCTCGAGATTTCGAATTTAAAATATTCCACGGAATTTTGGATAAGCTTTAAAGATGTATTCAAGAAGTGGTATATTCTATCTTTCTTTTTTCAGTAAATGATTCCAACTCTACATTCTAATATTATTTAAGTGCAGTTTGACTTGTCGTGAGTAAGCGGAAAATGGCTTTATAGATCGATAAATTCCATGAACTGGAATGTGGGAACAATTTTCTTTACGGCGCCTCCTGAGGTACGAAATATAACCGGCAATTTTCATATATAGGTGACGGAGTTAAATTTATAAGAAATGTACATCATTTTAAGCTGATTTTATCGATGTGTAAACGCCGGGAATCACTCTCAAACTTATCATAAAGCCTTGTGGGCTTTATTTAATATGTGAATTATTATTATTATTATTATTATTATGTATTTTGGTATCACAGATTAGAAGCATAAAACAATACAATAAGATATAAAATACACATTTAAAATACATATAACATGGTTCACCGGCGTTTACACATCGATAAAATCCACAACATTTAGGTTCATTTCTTTAACAACATTTTAAAATTGGGTTCAGCATGCTGAATCATTCTAGCAAAACAACCTTAATCAAAGCAAAATCTGAGTTATACAGGGTGCTGAAAAAACGCGAACCTTTTTTTGAAATTGCTGTAACTCCTTTGTTTATGAAGGAAACTTTGCAAAATTTTGCACGGATGAAGCAAAATGATACTGAATAAGATCCATTATCAAGAAACTCTACAATTGAAAGTGACCTCATGATGACGTCATAAAGTATGAATGACATTATTTTTTCACATCTGAATTGTTGGAAACATAAAATGGTATTAAGTGAAAAATAAATGGTTTCAGAGCGCTCTCAGGTCTGTATTCTAAGGAAAAAAGGGTTAAAAAATCTCAAATAGTGGAAGAAAGTATCTGAGAAAAATAAAATGCAGGTGAAATTGGCTGTTATGTTGTGGTTAGAACTGGGTGGTGAAATAGGCTGTTCATGATTAAGCCGGAGAACTTGCAAGAAAAGGGAAGAGGCAAGCCAATAAAGGCAGTATAATCAAAGATCATTAAACAACTGAAAATGGCAAAGAACAGATAAGCAGCTTCTTTCTTTTTAGTGTCCTACTAATTTTTATATAGCTGAACGACTTCAAAACTCTACTTTGACCCATTTGGTTGATTTTTCATAATGCACTTGAACATGATTTTGTGTTGACCTTCACCTTTCCTTCAAAGCTCTCCATTTTCATTACAAACAACCATTTCATTACAAGTTTCTTTACATTATTCAGAATATCCATTATCTGAGATAATGTAAATTCTAATATCCGTAGAATGTAAGCTTTAGAACGCTCTAAATTTCAATTTATTTTGTTTGAGACCAGTATGCAGTTTCAACAATGCAGAAAAATGGAAATGACGTCATAACTGTAAACTTAAAACATTATGACATCACTTCTGTAAGCAGCGCCACCTAGTAGTAAAGCAGCATAAATGCCCAGCAGGACCAAATTGCTACAATTGCACGAAATTTTGAAAAATTTCCTCGAGAAATAAAGGAGTAACAGCAATTTCATTAAAAAAAGGTCCACATATTTATTTAGACACCCTGTAGAACAAGAATGATGATTTCACTTTCTTTGCCGATATTGATTACTTCTTTGCTTCTTCGAATTAGCCTTTTTCTATCCCGCCAGGATGCAGCGATTGTGTAAACTAAACTTAGCAAACAGAAACGGACAGCTGTCGTCACAGTGCGCTAAAATACATCAGATGGTCGAACTGAAAGGAAAAATCGTATGTCTTTGCACGTTTTGTTCTACTACTGAAGAATAGAGATAAATCGGATCGGTATAGTCAAGGGTATGGGTGCACATCCACGGTTTCTTAATATTTTTGCAAAAAGAGGTGACTTCCTGTTTGCTTCCCTGAACAATGAAGCCCTTCGGAAATCATGTCTACTTTTAAAGGAAAGAATTTGCTCCGCCAGAGGCAAATTTTTTCCTTAAAGAGTTGACCCCCAATAGGAAGGTGGTCAAAATGATAATTGCCTAGTTGCTTCTCCTGGAAGTGTATACATTCACCTTAAAGTACCGTTACTTACGTAGTAAGTCCGGGTTGTTTCTTATAATTATCCCATGTGTTCCTATAACTTTTTCATGGCAACTGCTGTTGTCGCAGGTTTTCAAATTTTCTTTCATAACATTGGACACAGTTGTTTGATTGAGTTTAACGTCAGTGTGCACTATGTAGTCTACTGTGTAATCTCCCTGAGTCTGTCTTTTATACCTAAAACAAAATAAGCATCCGCCTGGTCGAGTGGTCAGCGCTTCCGACTTCGGACAGCGACATCCGCGTGAGGCAAGATTCTGTCCGAATCTAAGCACATCATCGTACAGAGCCTTTCATAATTACCCTTCCATTGTACTGATATGACTCAAATATTGTTGAAAAGGACGTAAAATCGCAAGTGATCCAGCCAATTATCCGAAATAAATAAATAATAAATCAATGAAATGATGGTGTTAAAATGTGCTGTTCATTAACTTAAGATACCATTATGCTGCTCATATAAGACTCTGTTATGAGTAAAGTGGGTCTCACGCAGACCGATCACAGTCTTTTTATATGGAGCTGCATCAAAATTATGGCACATATATATACATTTAGCTCCTTGTTTTCCGCACTTGTACAAATAGAGACATCTTTTGTGACATCCCGTTTGCTTCCCTTTCGAAGCAAGTTCAAAATGAGGTCTACCTTTAAAAAAAAAAAAGAATTAGCTTTTAGGGGAGCAATTCTTAACTTTAAACGACGACCTTACTTGAGACAGAAAGCATTAAATGGAAATGGCAAAGCCACTTTCCTGGACTTATTTTTCTGTCGCAGCCTTTTTTTTTGTTAGTTTGCATTTCAGATTTCAGTGGCAACGGGCATTTTCACAGTCTCACTTTTGAGTAAGAAACGAGCCTCTGTGGCCTAATGGACAAGAGGACTGACTCTTGAGCATTAGGTGTTACACCGCTCTAAGCTCAAGTCTCGGCCAGTTAAAGAAAACTTTTAAGTAGCAACACTTAAAACAGGCTAGTCTTCAGATCATTTCAACGAGTAAAGGTTGAACATACCTTGCTCTGGCTACTGGCTTTATGCTGATTACTTCCACATAAATATTCGCTGCATGATTCTGCAGACCCTTTATGTACATCTGAAGAAGCTGCAAAAACACAAAAAAAGGCGCTATTAAAAGGGCCTCAGATAAACAATAGAAATACTTAATGATAACCAGTAAACGGCCAATTAAACTGGCTGGGTAGATACCTTGCGGTTTTACAACCCTTTTAATGGTATTCAGTCATATCGTACCGATGGAGAGATTGTTATGAAAGTCTGTATAAAATGGAAACTTGCTAACGGTCGAAACTGCGAGAATAAAAGTAAAAAGTATGCAAAGACCAGGAACTGAAACAATCCAAATCCAAATCCAGCCCTCAAACCATAGTTGGAAACAACTAAGATTACAAATAATCAAGATACAGAGAACATATGGCCAACCGAGTGAGCAGCTTGTTCCCAAAAGGTGGCCACTCAGCAACCCAACCGAACCAAAAATAATAAGAACATACATAAGGTAAAACATCACAGAAACTCTGACACCAAAAAACAGGCAACAGAGAACCACAACAGAACTACCGCCTTGGAACGGTCAGTAATGAATTACTGGGGGGCTTAAATCGATTTTACAGGCCCAACCTCACCCTCAGTTTCTGAAGTGGTACAAAACATTTAGTTGGTTGTTCGGTTCGCATGATAACCCTCTAACTCGTCAATGAATCATCACGGTAAACATATAAATCAAATTTCAACACCATGAATAAAACCCGCCCGCTAGTTTACATGTAGCAGGCTTGTGCTTAAGTCATGGAATTACCGAGGCTCCTGAATAGGGAATTTCCGGAAGAAGTGAAATTTGTTAAGAAAAGAAAAAAAAATAAAATCAATTTTCTTTTAACTCGAATATCATTTAAAAGTGTTCCATAAATTAAGCATATTCTAGAAATTTCAATAAAGTATCTCTTTAAGTTCGGGAGGTATAGCGGTTTATTTTTTTCCGTTTTCTTATATGGTGTTTTCAGAGAAAAAATGCAAATAACTGCAGCAATTCACTTGTTTAAATTTTCAGCGCTTTTTTAACTTTATAGTGATCCCGAACTCTATCACATTTAAAAAATCATATGCTATGCAGTTAAAAAGTTAGTGTTTTCCGGAGTAGGACTAGTTGACTAGAACGCTTAGATTTATCATTAATACTAATGTATTCGCCTATCATTATTACAATTCTTCTGTTTGTGTTGATGCTTCATGCAGCTATTTCCAGTTTGATGTCGTGGGTTGGATGTGAGAGTTGACTATATCAGTTTACAATAATTTCCTTTTCCAGTTTTCCTTCAAGACAAACTATCTAGTTATCATAGTTTTAGTCAACAACTTTTCGCCCATGTCAAGACTATGATGAAATCAAATAAAACACGTAAACAAATTAACAAATTATCATGTAGCTAAAAATTTGTTGTGGCTAAGATTACCCAATATTTTAAATTAAAGTGTATGAGCTCATACCCATGTTGTCTGACATTTTAACAAAGGGAGCAGCTGTTGTTACCTTCTCTTTGCTTCCTGCATCATGCACGATGTACCACTTCCACATTGGGTCCCAATATTAAAGGAAACAATTTGCTCCTATTGGAACATATTCTTTCATTAACAGGTGACCCCAATTGAGAAGGGAGGCAAAATAAACAAGAGGACCAAGAGGCCCTGAATCGCTCACCTGAGCAAAAAGGTTAAAGGTCAAACTAGGGTCAAATTTTGACCAAACAAGGTAGTTCGCCATCATTCCCAAATGGTTCTGAAGAATGTTTTTCTATGTATTCCTATGGTTCAAACCCTGGACCCCCTGGGGCAGAACCATTTTGGACCCTGTGGCCATCATTTAAATAATCTTGGTAAAGGACCACTGGGCAATGCTAAAAGCTAAATTTCAAGCCTCTGAGCCTAGTGGTTCTGAAGAGGAAATTTCTGAATATTTTTCTATGTATTTCTATGGTTCAAGCCAAGGACCCCCCTGGGGCGGGGCCATTTTTGACCCTGGCACCATGATTTGAACAAACTTGGTAAGGGACCACTAGGCAATGCAGCATACGAAATTTCAAGCACCTGCACTAAGGGGTTCTGGAGAAGAAGATTTTTATGTACATTTTAATTTCGAACCCAAGACTCCCAGGGCCACCATTTACACAAACTTTGTAGGAGTCCACAAGGCAATGCATCATACCGAATTTCAAGCATCTGAGCCAAGTGGTTCTAAAGAAGAAGATTTTTTAATACTTTCCTATGTATTTCTATGGCTGAAACTCAGGACTCCCTGCCGCAGAGCCATTTTGGATTCTGGGGCCATCATTTGAACAAACTTGATAAAGGACAACAAGGCAATGTATCATACCGATTTTCAAGCATCTAAGCCAAGTAGAACCTGAAGATTTTTTAATATTTCTCTATGTAGTTCTATGGTTCAAACCCAGGACCCCCTGGGGCGAGGCCATTTTAGACCCTGGGGCCATCATTTTAACAAACTTGGTAAAGGACTACTAGGCAAAGCGACATACCAAATTTCAAGCATCTGAGCCAAGTGGTTCTGAAGAAGATGATTTTTTAAATATTTTTCTATATATTTCTATAGTTCAAACATAGGACTCCCTGTCGCGGGGCCATTTTTAACCCTGGGGCCGCCATTTGAACAAACTTGGAATAGAACTTCTAGGCAATGCTACATACCAAATTCAAGTATCTGAGCCTTGCGGTTCTGAAGAAGAAGATTTTTTAATAATTTCCTATGTATTTCTATGGCTCAAACTCAGGAATCCCTGCCGCAGTGCCATTTTGAAACCTTGCGGCCATCAGTTGAACAAACTTGATAAAGGACAACAAGGCAATGCATCATATTAGTTTTCAAGCATCTGAGCCAAGTGGTTCTGAAGAAGAAGATTTTTGAATATTTTTCTATGTAGTTCTATGGTTCAAACCCAGGACCCCCTGGGGCGGGGCCATTTTAGACCCTGGCGTCATCATTTGAACAAACTTGGTAAGTGACTACTAGGCAAAGCGGCATACCGAATTTCAAGCAGATTTTTTAAATATATTTGCATATAACATAGGACTCCCTGTCGCGGGACCATTTTGGACCCTGGGACAGACATTTGATCAAACTTGGTATAGGACTGCTAGGCAATGCTACAAATCAAATTTCAAGCATCTGAGCCTTGCGGTTCTGAAGAAGAAAATTTTGTAATATTTTTCTATGTATTTCTATGGTTCAAACCTGGGACTCCCTGTCCCAGGGCCACTTTGGACCCGGGGCAACCGTTTGAACAAGGTTGGTAGAGGACCACTAGGCAATGTTACATACCAAATTTCAAGCATATGAGGCAAGCAGTTCTGGTTAAGTACTTTTTAGTGTCGAACCCAAGACCCCCTGCCCCGGGGCCATTTTGGACCTTGGGGCATTTGAACAAACTTGGTAATGGACCACTAGGCAATGCAACATACCAAATTTCAAGCATCTGAGCCAAGCAGTTCTGGTGTAGAAGATTTGTAAGTATTTTTTAGTTTCGAACCCAAGACCCCCTGTCTCAGGGCCATTTTAGACCCTGGGACCACCATTTGAACAAAATTGGTAGAGGATTACTAGGCAAAGCTACATACCAAGTTTCAAGCACCTGAGCCATGCAGTGCTGGAGTAGAAGATTTTAAAGTATTTTTTAGTTTCGAACCCAACACCCCCTGACCCAGGGCCATTTTGGACCCTGGGGCCACTATTTGAACAAACTTGGTAGAGGACTACTAGGCAATGCTGCATAACAAATTTCAAGCAACTGAGTCAAGCAGTTCTGGTGAAGAAGATTTTTAAGCATTTTTAGTTTCGAACCCAAGACCCTCTGCCCCAGGGCCATTTTGGACCCTGGGACCACCATTCGTAAAAAATTGGTAGAGGATCACTAGGCAATGCTACATACCACATTTGAAGCATTGAAGCCAAGCAGTTCTGGTGTAGAAGATTTTTAAGTATTTTCTAGTTTCGAACCGAAGACACCCTGTCCCAGGGCCATTTTGGACCCTGAGGCCACCCTCTGAACAAACTTGGTATAGGACTACTAGGCAATGCTACATACCAAATTTCAAGCATCTGAGCCAAGCAGTTCTGGGGATTATTTTTAAGTATTTTTTAGTTTCGAACCCAAGACCCCCTGACCAAGAGCCATTTTGGTCCCTGGGCCCATTTTGGACCCTAAGGCCACCATCTGAACAAACTTGGTAGAGGACCACTAGGCAATGCTACATACCAAATTTCAAGCATCTGAGCCAAGCAGTTCTGGTGAAGAAAATTTTTAAGTATTTTTAGTTTCGAACCCAAGACACCTGCCCCATGGCCATTTTAAACCCTGGGGACTACCATTTGAACAAACTTGGTAGAGGACTACTAGACAATGCTAATAAATATCAAACCCTAGGCGTAGCGATTTCAGAGAAGATGTCATTTAAAGCAAATTGTTGACGACGCACGACGGACGACGCACGACGGACGACGGACACCGGGTGATCACAATAGCTTACCCTGAGCCTATGGCTCAGGTGAGCTAAATAGGAAGAGTTAGTGACCCTGAAAGTGAACCAATGTCTTAATCAATTGGAAACTATGCAAAAAATGATCAAACTTTAAAATACCATTGCTTCAATTTCTGTTTTGAGCGTCCCTAGGTCAGGTTTGTCTTGCACCAACGTAAACTCAATAACTCGAACATACTGGTAATCACCTGCAAGAAAAATTTACATACAGTCAACTCCCGATATCTCAATTTCGAAGTTCATCTTAAACTACTGATATCTGAAAGTAAATTTTCTGGTCCCAGAAAATTTACTTTGAGATACCAGTAGTTTCAGATAACAGGACTTGAAATGTAAAGGAAAAGAAGAAATGTGTCCAAACTATATTTTTTATATCCGTAAATAATTATCCAAAGGGATAAAGAATAGTAATCATTAATACAATAACCCTTCCTAACGTTTCGACGTATTGCCTTTATCAAAGAAACAAAATTTCTCACGATAATTACATTTTGCCCTATTGCCGTAATAGGGCAAAATGTTATTATCGTGAGAAATTTTGATAAAGGCAATACGCCGAAACGTTAGGAAGGGTTATTGTATTAATGATATATATTTTTTATATAAGAGGGCACTTTGAGATATCAGTGTTTGAAATAACGAGAGTCAACTGTATGATTTGATGCAATGACTTAAGATTTGTCCAACAGATAAAAAGCTACCGGAAAGATGCATTTTAACCCTTAATGCGCCAAAAAGCAGACGACAAAATTTACGTCTGCAGAAATTTAAAAAAATGCGTTGCCCAAGCTATATCATATTGAGAATTCAAAGACTATATGGCAATGAGGCACCTCATCTGGATCTACACTGTTTGCAAATTCAACAATTTTTCATTTTTGGCGCTTTAAGGGTTAACACTAAAGCGACAGTGGAGAAGACAAACAAGAGCAAATCTCTTCATCTTAGGTTCCTTTTCTAAGCTTCTCTAAGGCCCAATTTCACGTCGACGAATTATTTCTAGGTGATTTAAACTACGGTGGTGACTTCGCTAAACTGCCTATAAAACCACGGTTTAAACCGATTTCGCGTGTGCAAAATCTACCTGATTCAGTAAAACCATGGTTTTGCCAAGCTGGCTATATTATTTCAAGTAAGGAAACATGTAAAATTGACTCACCAAGGATCTGGTATGCGCAACGGGATTAGAGCAACTTCAAAAGGCACGACTCTTTAATAGAACAGCAAGATTTCGCAACAGATTGATCGATTTATTGCTTTACGTCCACGGTAAACAGCTACGGTCATGTCGGGACGGTCAGTTCAGCTAACCACACTATTCCTGGGCAGGTCTAGACCTCCTTAGCGGTTAACCAGTACTAAGTGCACATACTTTCGCCACTAACTGACAACTGCCCTTCTTGAATCAGCGGAAGGAGAAACTAAAGTATTTGGCCAGACCGGGTATCGAACCCAGGACCTCAGACTTATGAGTCAGGTGCCCTACCGATTGCGCTTCTTGGCCCGGCTTATCGCAGCAGAACTCTGCCTCAGAAGATATTATGTTTTGGTAGCGCAGGGTAATTAGCACTATTATGAAGACATCACCCTTTAGTGCTCTTGTCTCTCGCCTTCTTCGGGATGTATTGGTTGAAAAGGCTGAGTTGAGGGGGGGGGGGGGGCTGCTCTCGCTCTAACACGTAGGCAATTCTTACTTGACGTCAACAGCTACTGTGCTTCGCGAAAGGCATCAATAATGTGTTCGGACGTTTCCATTTCAATTTTCTATCAAAAGCTTTGGATTCAAGTCAAATACAGAAACGCGCGCGCGCGTCTGTTGCTGTTTATTTGGTGAAGGTACGTTTATATATGAAAGAGCCACTCCATATAGCATCCACTTTTTGTAGCCCAGCTTAATTAGGGCTACGTTAGAACACTTAACTCTTAGGTAGCACAGCATACCCTTCTGAAGCGCGGCGAAACTAGTGATATCTGTACTTCAGAAGTCACCAATCTTTATCTTTGTCCTCATACCACATCTCCGTCTAAAATAGCGCTTTTTCTGCTGCACTACTGAAGGTCTTCTGGAGTAGCGCTAGCTCTGCTGCTCTACTAAATGGCGATCTGATGTACTATAGAACTAGTTCCGCTGCGCAATAAAAAATAAGATGTCAAAAAATAATAAGTTGAAATAATAATATTGATAATAATAAAAATAAATGATAATAAAATATATTCGGAGGCATTAATGAAAAAAAAAATAATGCGAAGCCGGTTTGACCATGCGCAGTAAAAACAACTGAAAAATTATAGGAACTAGAAAATTGTGTCTGTAAGATACGAATGATGGGCATTTTCATTTAGGTTCATAACAAGTATACAATGATTGCAAAAGAGCCATTGAAAACTGCGAGAGGAGTTGATTTCATACCAAAAAATGTGAAAACGGACGGACAGACAAACAGGGGCCAACCGTAAAGCCTCCACCCGCGAGGATAGTAAATTGGATGGGGGTGGGGGGAGCATAAAAAGTAAAGGCTACGCACAAAAATCTGAAACAACCCGTTGACCAGTGCCTCTTAGTAACAAGACATTGTTCTATCAGCATGATTTTATTTCCTCTGTCCTCCACCCGGTGCCTTATGAACCACTCCAATCTTCGTGAACCAAACCTGTGCTACAAATTCTGTACTATCTAATATTGAAAAGGGTCTAAGTTTGTGAAAATGGTTTCTCGGGCTCTTTCAAGCGTTAATGAGCCGTGCCATGACAAAACCAATAAAGTGGCATGTGCGCCGGGCGAACCTGGGCATCCGCACAGTCTGATCAGAGTCTTGGCTGTGTGCTTAAAGGGTAGTTAAGGGTCTAAGCTTGCCTATGTGGACAACGAAGACTCCGATCAAACTGGGCGGATGCCGAGGCTGATCTGAGTCTTCGCTGGGTGCACATGCCACCTTTTTTTCGTCATGCCGCGGCTCAGTGTACATCACGAATATCGTTTATGGTTAACAAAATCATTATAGTCATCCATTTTTTGCACAGAATCAAGGTTTGCCAGTCCTTAATCTTCCGTTTTTCGAAGCTAAAAATAATCCGTAATTTTAATTACAGTGAAAAATAATTTTTGTACGTGAAATTCATTCCGAAGATTATCTATGAAGATAAGCATCCAACGGTCTTAATTCTCGGTTTATCGACGACGTGAAATTGGGCCTAAGAATATAAAATAAAATGTAAGTTCTTTTTTACATAATGAATTTCATTTACATTGAGGTTGGTTTCGGTTTCGGATTATATGTCCTTTACAACCTGTCGCTGTAACGAAGTTATAACTAAGGACTTCGATGCTTAATTTTGTATGCATCGTTGTTGACGGTATGTAACGATATAGTCTGGGTGCCGGGACGAGAACCCGAAAAAATAGTCCGCACAAATGTTTGATGCAGATTCTTATTATTTAGGATGTCTATAATCAGAAACAAAATGATGCCACCTTGGCATCCTTGGGGAAATTAAAATATTCAAGATGGCGTCCAAGATGGCCACCGAGGAATAAAATTCATAATATCTTCTTAAATATAAGGGCTAAAAACATACTTTTGGTGGCTACATATAGGTTTTTGAGGTCGAGGAATCGATTAAGCTTGTTAAAAGTTATTTCAGACAAATCAGTTACAAAATGGCGGACAAGATGGCCGCCAAAACATAAAAATGTCTATATCTTCTTTAGTATACGGGCTAGAAACATAATTTTGGCGTCTACAATTGGGTTTTGGGGGCCAAGGAATTAGTTTAACATGTTGAAATTAACAAACCGGTTACACAAAATGGCGGACAAGATGGCGGACAAAGCAACGGTCACGGCACTAATTGTCGGAGAAATGCACTTTCCGATAGCAGAATTCTGATTTGTGTGTTAGAAACCCGGATTTTGCATGTATAAGATTGTTAAATATAAAAATGAAGTTATAAAAGTTCCATTCTAACAGTGTTTTAACAAGACGGCCAAGATGGTTCACAAGAACTTAGTGCAGGCAAGGGAAGATAACCCGTTGACAAAGCTTTAGTCATTACAGAAAGCCGTTGCTACGAGTAACAAACTAAAGGTTACAAGAATTTTGTTATATTCTATTATCTATTTTACTTTCTTCAATTAAAATTCAGGTTAGGAAACTCTGATATATATTTGTTGGTTGCTTGCGTCGTTTAAAATTACAGCTCATGGTCGGCAATCAGTGAGTGGTGTGAGTGCCGGAGGTTAGTGCCATGCCATAGCCAGAATTTTAGCATCTGGGCGGTATGGAAAATTTACAAAATATTTGTTGGTTGCTTGCGTCGTTAAATTATAGCTCATGGTCGGCACTAGTGGTGTGAGGGTCGCAGGTTCGTGCCATGCCACAGCCAGAGTTTTAGCATCTGGCCGGTATGCAAAATTTACATGTCAGAAAAGATCATACTTATTTCAAAGCAGTAACAAATTTTGTAAACAGCTTTTGATTTTTTTTTTTTTTTTTTTTTTGGTATTTTCCCAGTTCTTTCAAGTATCAAGGAGACAGTACTACCCATGATTATAGACAGTTGACTACAAATTGTATATGCATATTTAAAATGTTTTAGCTTCAAAAGTGCATAATTGTCATGTCAGTTTGTGCAAGTATTCTTACCTGACTAAATCTTCCGAGCAATGCTACAGAAAAGTTAAGGTAAACGAATACTGAATAGAAATATTGGCGAGGCATTCAAACCATTATACCGTCTAAATAATCCAAACAGCCATAAAACGTTTGGGTAAGAAAAAAACAATTTTCACCGTTTTGTTTTCCTAAAAAACAATATTTTGTATTTTTACATACTTTTTTACACATTTTCCATTAAAATTCATATCTCTAGCACATGAATGCACTTTCATTTCAGCAAATCATATAATCTGTAATATAGGATATTTGAAACAAACTGATAACAAAAATTGCAGTTTTCTTGTTAATAAGTATATTTTTACATTCTTTGAAAAAATGCAAGAAAATTGAATTTCATGAAAAACGTCATGAAAAATATCATCAATCGATGGGGCATGCTTATGCATATTATTTTAGTAAAACTTACATCGTATGTTAAAGAATAAAACAAAAAAAAACAAACATTTCACCGTTTCGTTTACTAGAAAAACAATGTTTAAGTTCAAAATATCCCCAAAACAGACTGCCCAAATTCTGCACCTGCTGCAAGCACCGCCGATCCTTGCCCTATTATTTATTTTCCTGTTATTCGGTTCTACCATAGAGTAATGTCGACAAAAATGCGCAGATGGAATGGAAACTGTGAAGATCTTGATCATTCTGGTTCCTAAGGAACAGTCTGATCTCAGTTTCCACTGTTTGTACAGACCTATGTGCCCGAAAACTTAGGATCTTTACGGTAGATATTGTAAGTGTATATTATAACTGTATATACTCCACAGTTAGTCGATTTGATGATGAACAATAACTCTCTTTGTTTTTTAAACAAGCAAGAACAGAGTTCTTCCGGGATCGTCCACCTTAATAGCATAAACTGACTTTATAGACCGAGCAATGCTACGGGAAAGTTAATAGCATAAACTGACTTCATAGACCCGTCAGCTTAGATCACCATAACATTCAAACAGATTCTTCTCCTGAGCTGCTAGGCCGATCAAATCACTTTTTGAGTTACTAGAGTATTTGGCTTGAGCACAGAAAACAGGGGGTTTGAATCGTATCTCTGACAACAACTGAAAACGGCTATCTGTCGACTTAGCAAAAAATATGTACTCGTACCGGACTAGAATCAAGGTTGGTCAAAAGACGGCACAAGGATAGATTTAGCCCTACCTTTCATAATAGCGCTATGCCAGAGACACAGTGAGAATCTAACAACCCATTGCTCCAACGGCGCAAAGGCTACTGGGATAATTTGATATATAGCTATACTTCCATTTGTCTGAGAGAACGAAAATTTGTATGAATGCTTGCGGCCCAAGATGTCACCGTTTCATCTGAAAAGTCCTCTTCTCCTGAACCACTGAAGTACACATAAGTTGGTATTTTCATGTAATATTTCACATTCCTCAAAAGTGTTAAATATGTAAACGTTGGGTCACGTATGCCCCCAAACTCGGGGCACGTACTTTACAGAAACTGAATAAATGACTTTGCATTTGGAAAAGAAAAAGGTAGATCTACAAGTAGAGTTAGAACCATCTGTAAAATGGATTTTCCAAAACTGCAATACAGTTTCCTGGCAGATTAAAACTGTGTCGCCAAAAGTTGTTTATTCCTGCTTCTAGCCCATACGCTAACTAACCATATGCTATAAGCGTAACACTGAGATAATGTCAGCATAAAATCAAAGACCTGAAAGTGATTTTTATTAAGCTCCTGACAAAAGATCAAAGTAAAGATATTTTTTCTGTTACGACTGGAATTTTTTCCTTCTGAGTTATTTACCCCTGCTTAAAGGCTAATATACAGAAAAAGAAGTAAATCTATAAAGTCAGGGGGAAAAAAGGACTTTTAAAACAAAACTTAAATCCATCTAAGCAATCAAAGTAAAAGAACTCTTTGTGCCAAGATCAAAATTTTGCCCCACTGCTAGGCCATTCGGGGTTCCACTGGTGCTTTTGGTTTGCTCCAGGATTTCATTGGTGTTGTTTCGGAGGGATCTTAAGGTGTCGCGATACGTTGTTTCTGTCGAGTCCTCATATTTGATTCATCACAGGTTTATCCGTGATTGATTTGCTGTCTGTGATGATTCATTGATGGGTTGGGTACCCTTCATGCAGACCAAATGCTAGCTAAATGTTTTGAACCACTGCAGAAGCAGAAGGCATGGGTTTGGATCAAGTAAAACTAGTTAACTGCCCTTTTGGTTCCTCAATGTTACGTGTTCTTGTGTCCGCTTGTCTGTGGTCTTCTAGCGATATGGTTACCTTATAGCTGCCCAGTTTGCTTTCTGTTTTGTCCTATTTGAAACACTGATAAAAACAGGTAAAGTAAATGTTACTGTTATTTTCAATTGGGGTAATTGAATGTCTGAGAGGGCTGTTCATTCGATTTACTATGCTTGTCTTTCGCGACTATTTGTCATTTTTTGTATTTGGTTTTGAGGGCGGAAAGTGGGGTCTGATTGTATTAGTTCTTGATCTCTGTCTATCATTTTACTTTACCAAAAGGTACATGCATGGAATTATGAACATAAAACAGCCATTAAAAACGACATTCTTAAAATAATGAATTATCGAGCTGTCAATGTCTTTCGGTTGCGACTGAAATTTTCTGTCTGCCCATACCTGAACTGGGCTCTTATGGATCATCATGGTCGCCTTGGTAATAACACTATCAGATGCAAAATGAGGTCTTTATGACTTCGTCTGTTTTTTTTAAATTCATAGATCTTATAATTTCAAAATTCCGGGTTAAAAAAACTTTCTAAAGCCTGAATTCTGCTATCAAAAAGTGCATTTCTTAAGACATTCAGCTCCGTAATCGATGCTTCGTCCGCCATCTTGTCCGCCATTTTGTGTAAATTAGTTCCTTAAAGTACATTCTAACATGCATTATGGATTCCTTGACCCCGAAAACCTATATGCAGACACCAAAATCATGTTTCTAGCCCGTATACTAAAGAAGATATGGCGATTTTATGCTTTAGCGGCCATCTTGTCCGCCATTTTGTAACTGATTTGTTTGAAATAATTTTTGACATTCTTAATCGATTCCTCGACCTCGAAAACCTATAAGTAGTCACCAAAAGTATGTTTCTAGCCCACATACTCAAGATATATAGGATTTTATCCCTTGGCAGCCATCTTGGACGCCATCTTGAATATTTTAGTTTCCCCAATGATGCCAAGGTGGCATCATTCAGTTTCAGTGTACGGACATGTTGGTGAACACATTTGTGCAAAAACATTTTGTGCGGACTATTTTTTTGGGTTGCACCCAAAATCTCCATTTGGCAACCAGACTAATATGCTTTTATTTTCATTTATTTACGACTCAAAGGCATTAAGGTAAAGGAGTACACGTTCTTGGGGAGCAGCTCTTCTATCTTTTCTTGTATCCCAGCGGGCACATGACGTCGAAATGACGTCGTATTGACGTTGATTCGACGTCATGACGTCGCATCGACGTCGGTGCGACGTCATTCCGACGTCATGTGCCTGCTGGGATCTCTTCTCAATGGAAGTGAACTCTGACAGACAAGAATTTAGCCTATTTTGGGAGGGGTTGCTCTCCAGTGAATCAAACAGGGTGTCATGAAAGTAAGTCTCTGTAAAACATGGCGAAAGAAATTGAGGTGTACCCACACATCTTAATGCTTACCTCCGCAGATTTTGGTGGTCGAGTTCAGAAGTTTAGGGGTCAGGCCAGCTCTGCACAAACAATTCCAAGACCCATTCGTGTCCACACATCCAGTAGACTCAAGGCAGGCTGGGAAGCCATATGTCGCCTGATTACACTCGTTGACATCTAAATAATAGTAGTTATATTAATAATGATAATAATTGGTACAAGTACTCACATACGTACTTATTTATCATAAAATCGTATGTTTTGTTTACAGACAGAGGAATTGGGCAACCTTTTTTTCGAAGCACTCACCTAGAAACGAATACTGAAATGTTTTCAAATAAGTATAAAAGATGTAAAATATACAGTATGAACGCACTGTCAACTTAATATGTGTTTTGCAGCATCCGGCTCACTCCCGAAGAGCAACTTCATAGCAAATACAACTCTGTTTAATTTTACGTATTTTAAAAACAAACGTTTCTGCTCTTTTAAATTTTGTATATCTCTTCAATGGGAGTCAACTCTTAAAGAAAAATAAATGCTCCTCTTTGTGCATTTTTTTTTAAAAAAAAGTGCTCCTTTGTGAGCAAACTCTCTTCTTTAAGTGTTGAGCGTTTGGGGGAAGGGTTTTCTTGTACAGAGAAGCATAGTGGCAAACTTAAGGTGTAGGGGTATACTTCAAACAAGGGGAGGGGGGACAACTCTACCATTTTTCACTTTTGCCTCCATTTTCAATGGCGATATACTCTTAACGGAGAGCATTGCAACCATAGGAGAAGATTAGACTAGGTTTGGACTAAAAATGCTAACGGGAAAACACAGAAGCTGTTAAACTTTGTAAAAATGGCTTAAAAACATGGAGGTGTACCCATACACTTTAACACATAAAACCTCTCCCTTGCTGACAGAAACCGTGGCTCTGCCGCAGAGGTACCAGGCAGCCCGCAAAATAGATGAACTGCCTGGTGCCTCGTCGACAGCGCTGCTAGTAGGCTACCTGAGCAGGGCCTAAGCATCATTTATCTAAGCTCTGTTAAAAGCCCTACAGATTCGGAGGCAACGTCTCGACATGACTGTAATTACTGGGATGTTAAACCATAACTTAACAACATCAATTCTCTGACAGCAAAAGTATTCCCTTTGTGAGAGAGAAGAAACGTCTTTCTAGGGCATAGTGTTTCCCCTTTGGCATGTATCCCTTTCCCCTTCGGCACTGCTGCGAAAGACTTACTGTTGCATCGTACTGTTTCTATATCATACTCGATTGTGACGGTCGTATTTCTGTATCCCTGTGGACAGACACAGGACCAGCCACCCGGAAGATTTACACAGTTTCCTCGTAGGCATTGGTATGAGGCGGGCAAGCTGCATTCATCAATATCTGAAGAATAATGAGAAATATTAGAGATGCAAACAATGTGCTTAAATCAATTGCACAGTCTGGTCAGAGCCTTTGCTATTCGATCTAAAAATGAATGGACTCTGAGAAATCTACAGTCGCAAAATGAATGCCCTATCACACTTGACTACGGGTAATGACTGATGGCGAATATGAAGGGGACGAGGCCTTTATCTGAATAGTTTCAAGGGACTATCGTCTAAATATAACATTTTCACATTTTTTTTCACAAGTAAATAAACTGATGAGTAACTATACCTTTATGAAAGAAAAACCTCAGCCTTATCTAAAATTATACACTTACACGAAACACAAAATTATATGATTTGTGAAAAAATTGTTTGTTTGAGTGAAAAATAGTTTTATGCACAATTTCTGCTAGTCAAAAGACTACATTAACAGTCTGCATAGTTTTACAATTTATAACAGGGCCTGCACTGTTTACTCACACCTCTCTGTCTGAATACAGTTAACTCTCGATGTCTCGAAGTCGAACTTCCGCCCAAACTACTGCTATCTCAAAGTAAATTTACTGATACTAGAAAATTTACTTTGAGATATCAGTAATTTGATATATCAGGAGTTGAAATGTAAATAAGAATATGAAATATATTCTGATATCAGTGTTCGAGATATCGGGAGTTGATTGTACTTAGAATGTCTACGGGGACAGATAAACAAGAAAACTCAAATATATACACTATTAAACATTAAAGTTTACCTTCACAGAAGTGAACATCTGTACTAAAACTCTGTAAATGATAACCATCATCACAAGCGCAGGTCCAGGACCCATCCGTGTTAGTGCAATTGCCGTTACTGCAGGTATATGTTTCGTTGTGATCACATTCATTAATATCTGAAACCAAAAACAAACGTTGTAATTCTTCAACACATATGGTATTGCCAATGAGACAGCATCCAACAATACTTAAATTTAATAAAACAATTCGTATTTTGTCTAGAAAATGCCACTTCAAGGCTTTAGACATTCACAAGCTAACACAATAGATCAAAATAAATAATCAAATGGATAAATAAACATGCATCCGAAAAAAATGTATAGCTATGGCTCCGTATAGTCTTAAAATATAAGTCTAGTAAACGTACAGAGCATAGGCTTTGTTAGAAAATCTAAAAAAAATATGGTCTTTCTAAAAGTTATACTTCATAGGAAACACACAAATGTTCAAGCCAACCAAATTTAGAATGTACATTCCATAGAATCCACCTGGTCAAAGTATTAAAATCATAAGTCCGAACTCGTAAATCATAGAAACCTTGACAAATCCGAAATATTTAGATACATGTACAAGACATGGACTCCAATACAGAGAAATGATCAGGTGTTTGCGAATAGTAACTAGTAGGCATCCCCTGTTTATTATAAGACATCCGCCATGTCTATGCAATGAAAGCCCGGTACCTGAAAGCCAAATTATCTTTCGACCTAGCCCATCACATCATAATGGACAACAAAATCATTATGCTTCTCTTAAAACTTTTTATTTGTAGATACTTTCTTTGCATTGCGATAGCCCTGTGCCAACATTTTACTGGTGAGTTTTTGGAGGAGGCTCCAGCATAGCGTAAAATCTGCGAGACATAAACTCCGTATGAAGGAAGCAAACTCAAGACCAGGATATGCTTTGGTTTAAACAATATTTATTCATCAAATTTTAAACAAGGTACAGAGACAACAGATCAGGATTCGACTGAAAGCCCAAGGCTTATGAGAATATGTTTCTTTCTATGGTCACATAATTAAAGGCTGCTGTGGCTACTTGCAGTAAAGCTATGCATCAGACTTTGCGAACGCGAAGTTTTCGAAATATAAAAACCAAGAAGGATTTTCATGCAAAACCATTGTTTTCTATCACATGTACATATAAAATAATAAAATTTTAATATTTAAAACCTGAACCCATTCTATAAGCTGAATGGATACACTTTCAGGATTCTTGGTCCCCACTTCTAAAAAGGGGTCAACTGTTAAAGAAAATGACTTGATTCCCAAGGAGCGAATTGCTTCTTTTAAAGGTCGACCCCATTTTGGAAGGGCTATTTCATTCAAGGAAGCAAACAGGAAGTCACAAGATTTGTTTCCCTTAAACATGGTGGACAATATATGGATATTTCTTTTTGCAGAGACTAAAATAGATAATGATTAAAACACTTACCATCGCATGAAATATCGCTATAACTGTGATAGCTTGTCTTAAAGCCTGAAGAGCAAAGGCAGGTCCAGTTTCCAACTGTGTTACTACATCTTCCATGATTTGAGCAACAGTTTCCTTCAGTTGAACAATTATAAACCTCACATTCATCAACATCTGTTTAAATAAAAAAAAAAAGAAACAGTAGTCACGCAACGTTATGACAATCTTGTTTCAACGTTGCTTGGATGCATGGCGTTAAAAACGTTGATAAAACGCTGTATCAGCAATGTGCGTTTTTTTGCATAGACGTTGATTCAAACCATTAGGTTGGATCAACGATGATTCATTGTTGTTGATACATGTATGTGTAACGGGTTGGAAAAATATGGTTAGATCTGTAAGTTGCAGCTAGCTGCCTCTGTTAAGGGCTGAAGGTAAATATATACCTGGCAATATAAAATGGATTAAAACTGAGTCGCATTGAAACCCCATGACAGATGCCTAATAAAATGATGATAGCACCTTAATGATAATAATAATTTTAAAATACTTTTCAATATTGGACACAAAAGAAAAGCTGACATGATTGTAAGTACACAGACATTGTGATTTATCGATATTGCTTTACAAATAGTTGTTTCAAGATGAACCGAAGGGGAGGAAACATGGTTTATATAAGCTTTTATAAAGAGAGTGTGTGCTGATTCCAGTTCGCAACGAGCTCGGTTATGAGTTAACGGTTAACCGGTAAAGTGCTTCATACAACGGAAAACATGCCCTCCTACATCCTTACTATTAAATTTAATGAGAAGGCAGGTCTTATACTAAATACCGTAAGGAAGCACAAGGTAGCGCAAGTTAGGCACAAGGTACCGCAAGGTAGTACAAGGTTGGCTCAATGTGGTATAGGGACAGGGTAGAACAGGGTTGTTAAATGACTGGGGCCGTATTCTTAAAACGACTTAAGTGGTTGCTATGCTGTTGCTAAGGCTAAATTTCTTTGAAGGAGATTCCCTACAACTATGGAATTTGCTCTGGAGGACAAAGACTGTTCCCCCAGAGCAAATTTCATAGTTGTAGGGAATCTCCTTTATAGATATTTAGCCTTAGCAACCGCATAGCAACCACTTAAGTGGCTTTATGAATACAACCCCTGATCTCACTAAATATTGATAAATAGTTATACTCGTAAGTATTTTTAATCACTTATTGATCAGAACTAACACTGACAATCCATCATGAAGAAACGAAAAAAAATATATGAGCCGCGACACGAGAAAACCAACAATGTGGTTGTGCGCCCAACGCAGACTCAGATCAGCCTGGGCATCCGCTTAGTCCGATCAGAGCCTTCGCTAAGCAGTCAAAGTGTAGCTTAGGGTGTAAGCTACCTCAATGCGGACAGCGAAGACTCTGATCAGACTGGGCGGATGCCCAGGCTGATCTGAGTCTGCACAGGGCGCACAGCCACATTGTTGGTTTTCTCGTGTCGCGGCTCATATTAGGAATCAAGATGCTATGAATACAACAGACTTTCCATGCATAAAATGTATACTTGATTGTGTTAACACCTGCATGATTATGCTGCTCTTGATGTCGAAAATTTGAATTTTACAGAAGTTAACAAAGGTATGCAAAGTCGAATATCTTCTATTATAACCTGATACTGTTGTTTCCACGGATGCCAGGTATTTAGTGAAAAGTACAAAAGCTTATTCAAAATCAAAGGCAAGTATACTTAAGCCGAGAGAACAAATACAAAACACTAAAATAAAATAGGCACTGAAATGGTAGACTACATGTATCATGTATTATTCCCTGAACCACCGTGTGCCTACCTTGTGCTACCTTGTGCCTACCGTGTACTACCTTGCGGTGCCTTGTGCCTACCTTGCAGAACCTTATGCTACCTTCAGGTACCATGTGCTACCTTGTGATACCTTACGATGTTTAGTGCGACCGGAAGGCAGAAATGGTTCAAGTAAATTTAATTCATACCAACCTGTGCATGTATGAGAATTTCCATTCGTTACATTCTGGAAACCCGTACGACAAACGCAATCCCAGCCAGGACTGAGATTTACACAACTTCCATACACGCCACATGCGTCTTCTCCGATGGCTGCACATTCGTCTACATCTGAAATAGTAAACCCTTAAAATAGTAACATTCTTGAACCGTAGTTTTTGAACGCTTGTAATATGTAAAATCAGAGAGGAATGGACGTTACAATGCATTTTCCCTGTTTCCTTAATGATAACGATCAAAGGGCGAGCATGCTGTTTGCATGGTCCGACTAATAAAATGTTTAGTGAACAGGAATGGGAATGGGGATGACAATTTTATGGCTTCTGCCATTACATCTGCTGCAAAACCGATAATACTGTTTGAACTAATTACTTTAAAACATATGTTTGAATACAATCCATGGGAAACTATAAGAGCAGTTGGTTACGCAAACTCTGTGCCCAAAATGCAATCGACTGACAGAATAGCAAATTTTAAATCCCCCTGACTATTGTCACGGGGGCAAAATAAGTCTGTACAGAGCATTTTCTTTTTCGTCTATTAAACGTATGTCTAGTGGAGTCACAAGGTTTAGTTACGCTAATCATGTTGTCATGTATGCAAATAGCGAAACCTGTCATCAAAAAGAACTCACCATCACAAGTGATATTATCATAATCATTATAATTGACATTGAACCCTTCCTCGCAACTGCATGTCCAGTTTCCATTTGTATTGACACATTTGCCATGGTTAGAACAGCAGTTCCCTTCTGCATTGCTACAGTTATTTAGTGCACATTCATCCACATCTAGAGAGAATAAACATACACATGTTATCATGTCATAATGAACCGCAAAAAATCTAAAAAAGGAACAACTTTAATAATTATAATTGCTGTCCTAAAATGAGTTAGATTTGACTTTTAAATGCAGTAATGCGTATAAAAATAAAGGTGCAATTAAAAACGAGTTAAACCCTATTCAGACCGCTTCTGAGGTGTGCACTTTTTGATCAAGCCTATCTGTCCAATACTTAAATTTGTTATGGTATACGTAAATGTGTTGCAACATCTACCAAAAAAAAAAAGACACATTTAGGCATTGCTTACGTCCAGTCCATTGGCTCACTTATCTTTCTGTTTGTACGTATATGTTGTGAAGAAATTGTAAAAAGATGAGTAACTAGTCAAAGAACAAAAGAAAAAAAACACACACAAAAAACAAATATACGTTTATATAAACAGAGAATAGATGAAAACATTTTGCAGAAGGAAATACTCTAGGAGCCAAAATCGCCTATCTTGCCAAAATAAGGGTCGGAGGTGGCACCCTCTGCTATACTTAGTTTGAATGTATTTTTGAATAGTCTGAACCTTCAGAAACTAGGTTTAATTGTTCTGCTCGTCAAATTTTATTGTCAAAATAGTCAAAATAACCGATGGGTGTGACTACCTATAGTGAAGCAAATATGATTCCATAAGAGTCTTAGAAAAGACAGATAGTAGTCAATCGGGTGTAATATTTGTTTTTATATATTAAAATGATTGTTTGACCTGTAGTGATCAGATTCAGCGTTTGCCACCTTTACAAAACTTGCATAACTCTGTAATGGGCAGTTATTTACGTTACCCTATTAAATTTTAATTATATAAAATAAGAATCGATGAGAAATATGCCGTTATGATTTAATTGTATCAAATCTCAATATTTTCTTTAAGAATAGTTAATATGCTATAAATTAAGCAGCACAGAAAACAGTTAAGAACATCGGGGCTGTTATTTTCGTTATAACAGTTCATGTACCCCTTTAAAACTTAAAACGCAATTGTTTGATAAAACATAGCTAATAAGTTATTGTAAACAGAAAAGTTGACCTGTTTCCTTCAGATCATACTAAACATGATGCAACACAATAGTTGAAATAAGTTTTAAACATACAATACATTTCTTTAGCAAAGTAACGTACTTAACAGATTAATATGTTTGCATAAAAAGACTGTCATTCCTCCAGGAATACATTCATTTGGAACTTTGCCTGTTAAACAAATTAACAAAGTTAAGCTAATTATATTCATTATTTATCCAAAAAAAAAAATTCTGCATAGTTTAGTCGCCTACTCAGACAGCAAACAATGTTGTTTACTTGACAAGAAAAATTTAAATTGTCCCAAAAATTAAAGAAAGCGCTCGTGAATTAATCTGCACATGGAAAAGTACTAAAGAAAGCGCTCGTGAATTAATCTGCACATGGAAAAGTACTAAATTTATTTATATTCATTAATATCTTAATCATTTTTAAGAATCATACAATACAAACTAAGTTTTGATAGATTACAGTTTTGTACTTAGAAAGGTAACGTTTGTAACTTTTATTTAAAAATATTCCTTGAGATTAGATGTTGCAAATGCAAAATACGCCAAGACCATATTAGGTTGAGTTATTTTTTACATGAATGTGAAATCGTTTAATCCTACCGTATGTAATTAATCAGCGATATTTCCAAGGCGGTTTATTCATTGTGGTGTATTTATGTTAAAGTTTGTGCTGTCCACTGTTCTGTTGTTTTCGAAAGATTGGTTTATTTCGTCTGTAATTTGCCATTATCCTGTTGAAAATAGGCTTTGTGTGTGCCTTGTTATGTTGGTAAAAGGCTAGCTATGAGGTCATCTGCATGGAATGGACTGCATGTTTATTTTGCTACTTGCTAGTATTATTTGAGTACTTGTCTTTTAGCTCACCTGAGCCGAAGGCTCAGAGGTGAGCTTATAGGATGGGAGTCGAGCCGTCGTCCGTGCGTGCGTGCGTGGGTGGGTGGGTGGGTGCGTCAACACTTTCAAACATAAATATCTCTGAAACCAGTGGGCTGATTGCTATCAAATTTTATCTGAAGCATCATTGGGGTAGGGGAAAGGCTGCATTAGGTTTTGGTGCAGATCAGCTCAGAACTCTGGTTTCCATGGCAATAGATAGCCCCCATAGAGTTATAATGGGGAAAACGGCGTCATCACATTTTCTCGACTGTTTTTGATTAGATCCTTATCATACTTGCAGGTAATGGTGACATACATAAGAGCTTGGATGAGTTCGAAATTTGGCCCGATTCGAGCACAGACTACGGAGTTAGCTGCCCTTGAGCGTTTGAAAAAAATCCCATAGTGTTATAATGGAGAAAACAACGTCATCACATTTTTTTAGAAAAACTTTGTCATCGCTCTAGCGCCTACATTTCTCAATGGATTTTAAAACAACTTCACACAAATGTAGGGCATGACAATATCTCGAGCAAGTTCGACTTTCAGGATGCTGCGCCCAAGGTCAAGATCACTGTGGCTATTTTTAGAAAAACTTTGTCAGCGCTCTAGCATCTACATTTCGCAATGGATTTTAAAATAACTTCACACATATGTAGGGCATGACAATATCTTTACTTTATGTTATTTCTTCTAGTTTGGTATCATGGGAGGGTTGTGGCACCCATTGAATCCATTCCTGATCGCTGCCAGTTAACACTACTTTATCTGTTTTGAGCTATTCTTTTAAAAGCAATATTAAAACCATGGTTAAAATATTTTGGGCGTTTAGCATAAATTTAAACCAAAGTAACGTATATAACACGCTAAAAAGTGTTATTTTTACTCCGCTGCTAGTGAAAAGTGCCATATGGCTACGGCAAAATGCTTCCCTGTACTTCATTTATTGAAAAATATGTGTTTCTTTGGTATTATTTGGTCTCATTCGGAGTCAACTGAAAAAAAAATCAGCCGAAGCTGGTGCTAGGGGGCATTGAAAGTGTTATAATATTTTATTCCCAGACACCGAGGTTGATGTCTTTGTTTTCTGTGATGTGTATTTTACTACAAGAGAATCTTCAATCACAACTTAGTTAAGCTCCTATCATTTCAAGAATTTTAGGTGAATGGATACAATCTTACGTGAAATAACATGTTAACCTAATCTCTTCATTTGTATCATCCCAGCCCGACGATGTGACACCTGTATCGATATCGCGTATGTCTCTTTACCTGTTGAAATCTATGTTTCAATTTGTATAGAAATTAATGTCAAAACAATTTTGGACAACGTAAATCATTTCTTTAACAAATTGTGTCAAAATTTATTCTGATATGACCTTATAGCTTATCTTACGCTCTTTAAGCTGATGTAATTTTCATCAAAATAAGTATGTGTTTTCATTCTTCCAGGTGAAGTGGAAAATAAGCTCATCGCCTCCTATTTAGCGTATATAAGAATTTGACAAAACGCGTGTTCCTAGACTTTGTCAGTAAAAACTTATTTTACTGTGTCTAGTTTAATTTTTTCCCTGATATTTTCTTAAAATTTGCATTGCATACTAAGTATCTTTAATATTGTGGATAAACGTATAAAGTTTTATTCACACAATACTAATCTTTTACCTCCTAAGCCTAAATCTTCCTTTAGATATTTGAAGCAGGGTATCCAGGATTTTCATAGGAAGTATGTTTTGGTTCCTGCTGACAAGGCCGCAAACAACATTGTTGTTGTTTGTCGGATGCACTATATTAACACTTTGAAGCAGGAACTTAACGGCACCACGGCTTACGAAGAGACTTTTACAGATGAGAAGACTGTCGTTAATAGCCACTCAAATAATTTGCCTTTAAAGTTTGCTGTAAACGTTAAGGAACGCCAAGACAAACTTCCTACGATGTATTGGTTACCTAAGCTTCACAAAAAACCGTATAAAGCTAGATTCATTGCCAACTCTAGCTCTTGTACTACTACAGAATTATCTAAATTATTAACTTCTTGCCTCACTGCTGTGAAATCTCGTGTCATTTGGTACATGAGACAGTGTATGAGAGGTCAGGGAAAAATATGTTTTGGTCTATAAAAAATTCTGGTGAGGTACTTAGTAAACTGAAGTCAAGAGGGTTCCGTGCGACTAGTTTGTCCACTTATGATTTTTCTACTCTTTATACCACATTACCCCATAATTTAATAAAGGAAAACTTGTTGATTTGATTGAGAGGGCCTTCAAAAAGTTCTCCAAAAATGAAGATACCCTTTATATTGCCTGTAACGATAAGAAAGCGTTTTTCACTTCTACTGACCGTAAAATATATAGAGGATATAGTCTTTGGTCATGTCAGAATGTATGTGACGCCTTATCATATCTCTTAGATAATATTTATATCAGATTTGGTAATAAGTTATAGAGACAAATTGTTGGTATTCCGATGGGTACAAATTGTGCTCCTCTTGTGGCCGATTTGTTTTTATTTTGTTATGAAAGAGATTTCATGACTTCTCTTTCTGTTGATAATCAAGCTGATATCATTGAGGCATTTAACTCAACCTCTAGATATTTAGACGATCTTCTGAATATTGATAATCCTTATTTTGAAAGCATGGTTAACCAAATTTACCCACCTGAACTTAAATTGAATAAAGCTAATACTTCAGATACCGAGGCCCCCTTTTTGGATTTACATCTATCTATTTCTAACGGTTTTGTTTCTTCTAAAATTTATGATAAACGTGATGACTTTGACTTTAATATAGTTAATTTTCCATTTTTGGATGGTGACGTTCCACGTCGTCCCTCTTATGGAGTGTATATTTCTCAACTTATAAGATTTGCTAGAGTGTGTAGTCATGTAGATGACTTTAATGCTCGTAATAAATGTTTAACTGCTAAACTTCTTCAACAGGGCTATCGGTATCATAAGCTTAGAAAGGCTTTTTCTAAATTCTATCGCAGACACCATGAATTGGTTTCAAAATTTGATGTCGGATTAAAATTTCTTTTACACCAAGGCCTATCGGAACCAGAATTTTATGGTGACTTAGTATACAAATTCAAAAAGATTAAGGGTAGGACTGATTTTTCTGATCAATTCCGAAAAATAATAATACGTCACAAACGTATCGGCTATAATTTAAATGTTATGCGACAGTCTGCATGCTTAGTGATTAACCCAATCACGGTTGATAACTTTGCTGCACTCTTTAATTGCACACCGGGGGATCGGTCGTCAGACTCTATGATGGCCCCGACCCAAAGCTATATATTTTAGTTGGTTGGGACCGGAGCCTTTTTGTTTGTTGCTTGGTCCACCGGGGCTCAACTGGTGACCTTCTTTTGCTTCAGATTTCCAGTGGGGTCGTTTGGCAGGACAGGGATCTCCACCTGTCAGACGGCCCGTTGTATCTGTTGAGTCCTCGTCTTTGCTTCTTCATGGTGTTGAAATTTGATTTATGTGTTTACCGTGATGATTCATTGACGAGTTAGAGGGTTATCATGCGAACCGAACAACCAACTAAATGTTTTGTACCACTTCAGAAACTGAGGGTGAGGTTGGGCCTGTAAAATCGATTTACGCCCCCCAGTAATTCATTACTGACCGTTCCAAGGCGGTAGTTCTGTTGTGGTTCTCTGTTGCCTGTTTTTGGTGTCAGAGTTTCTGTGATGTTTTACCTTATGTATGTTCTTATTATTTTTGGTTCGGTTTGGGTTGCTGAGTGGCCACCTTTTGGGAACAAGCTGCTCACTCGGTTGGCCATATGTTCTCTGTATCTTGATTATTTGTAATCTTAGTTGTTTCCAACTATGGTTTGAGGGCTGGATTTGGATTTGGATTGTTTCAGTTCCTGGTCTTTCATACCTTTTACTTTCCACAGATATAAAAAATTCCGTAATAAATTATCGTTAAGATTCTTCCCTATTAGCTTTAAAATACATTCCACGCGCCTTCCGACTGCAGAATTCTTAGGCGTAAAATTTCTAAGTCCAACATGATGTCGCACTAAACGTCGGGGCCAGGCAGAGTATCAAAATGATATTAATCAATCGAATCAATGATAATTCACTTACTTTATCTCATTTGTTTGATAGTAAAAAAGGGTAACGCATACAACAAGTTTTGAGATTAAATATTGTGGTTTGTAATGATACTGTTAAATAATGTTTGAAATTCAATAAGATGAAGCATTGACGGATCCTCAGATCTCCGAACGAACTCTTTTATTGTTAAGAAGTAGGCTTATTTAAGGCCATCTAGCAATATGGTCACCTGAATAGCTGCCCATTTTGCTTTCTGTTTTGTTTTGTAATATAAGATAGGTAAACATATATGTTCTGGCTGTTTTCTGTTGGGGTTGCTTAATGACAACCTGTTTGGGAAAGAACTGTTAATTCAGTTTACAGTGCATGTCTTTCGTGAACTTTTGTCAATTTGTGTGTGTGCTTCTTTCCCGTTTGGTTCAAGGGCGGGATGTTGGATCTGACTGTATTTACTTTTCATATTAATGACCGTGTTACCATGTGCTGAAAATAACCGTTTGCAAGCAAAACACCTTAAATAGGCATTATACCGATGCAAATTAGGCACTATATAGAAAGTTTATGTGTATTTATGATACTATTACACGTTTTGTTTGTAACAATGGCAATTTAAAGCAATGAAATGGGTAAATCAAATTTTTAAATCTCTTCAGAGATTTATGGTTATACTGCTGTTATGTTAACATTCGGAAGCCCAATGTTTTGCTTTCAACATTTGAGGATTACTTTAGGACGGGTTTCTTTCTGCTAAAGGCTACTCAAGCATAAATATCAACACTTGTTAACAGTAAAAGGGTAATCTGATAACCCTTTTATTGTTTAATGTTGTATACGTTACCTTTTTTGACTTCCTAACTAGGAGTTTAAGGAAGTGATTTTTTCATTGATTTGATTTAAAAGTCATGTTGATAATGAACTGAAGATAATGACAATATGTCATAACAATATTACCCATGGCTGGAAATGTCATCTGCACTTTCAAGAACAGAATCAATGAAACCAAATCTGCTTTCTTTTCTCGCAGGTAGTTTTTGCTTTTAGATTATCTTCAAGCATGCCATTGAAACAATACTGTGTAAATGTAAATGGCCACACCTCTATCTTTTATTGCCATTTGTTTGATGGATGACAACGTTTGTGACATCCTGTTTGCTTCCCTAGATATGAAACCCTTCCAAAAATGGTCAACTCGTAATCCCCCTCTCCCCCTCCCCGCATTAAGAAAGGAGGCTAAAAAAATAGCAGAGTTTCCCTTTGATGTTGGGGATAGGGTTTGGGATCTGATTCAGTCAGTTCCTGAAGTGAAGTTACTCTTTAAATTTTCATACTGCGCCACAATATATCAGTTCTCTTTTAGCTCTGTAGGAATGATAAAAGCTTAACTAAATTCCAAAGAAAAGTTCTCTGGAAGCAAGATACGCACCAGAGAAAACACTACATTAATCTCGGTTTTAACTGAGCGTGTATTCAGTAATGTAATGTTACTACACTGCCAATGCCTCCAAGGAATAGCTTGAGCTAAAGTCTTTTTTCAAACTGATTCAGAATGAGCCCAAATGATCATAAACGTGATTTTCATTATGATGAAGTAAGAGAGAGCTATTCACTCTAGCCACGCTTGTGGCAGTAAAGTTAAAAAAAACCTCTTACCTTTTAACTTGTTATATACGTTACTTTGGTGAAAATACATGTGATAAGGCAATAAATCTTTGATTTATTATAAAGTTTTTTATGGGAAAAGGTCAAAACAGATCAAATACTGTAAAAGGCAACATTTAGGAATTGATTCTCTGTGCAACAACCAACCCACGACATCAAACTGGAAATAGCACCATAAAGGTAAAGTAATAAGACGAGTAGTAAGACGATACTATGGGGTAGTAAAATAGACTTGCAGCCCGAAGTCTGTTTTGATTTGTTATAACTGAATACCTGCAGACCACAGTTAAGTATTATAAGGGCAAAGAGTAGGCATGTGACCTAAAATGGTGTTTGTTTACATGTTTCATTATTTCTTTGGACATTTTTTTGCATGGATAGCATGAATCACTCTTTATATACACAATACCATGCCAATCATATTTGAGTGCGGAACATATTTTGTTTGTGTTTTTGGACATTTAAATCTGCCTAACCACTATGCTATTTAATGGACACAATTATTGAGGGTTATCTCATGAACAATTTAGCCTACCTGTTTCTCAAGTGGGTGGGGTAAATTCATATAGAAAAATGCTCAAAAAAGAAAGCAGAAAATCGTTTTGACGCATTATGGCTCTAATAAGTAACACCTGTATTGAAACGATATCCCTAGAGTGGAAAAAGAATGACATTGCTTCAAAACATGACTTCCACTGAAGTGTAACAATGCAACAATACATACCTTAATGGTTTTGTTTTCTGCCGTAGGGTACCAAGAAACACATGTGAAAAAAGTATCATGACAATAAAATTTTAAGAGCAGAACAATCAAACCTCCTTTCTGAAGGTTATGGCTAGAAGAAAACGTAGTCAAACCAAGGATAGCAAAGGGTGCCACCTCTTTCAATTTTTAGCTGACTTGGCTCCTAGAGTGGAGGAGTTGAAAAACCTTTGCAAAATATTGCGTTTCCTTTCCCGTATTTCAAGGAGATGAATTCTTAAATAGCGAGTCGGCGCATGGCATGTTAATTAAAATTTGTGGGCAATGATTTATGCAAACCACAAGCTTACAGCACCAATGATAAGGTAATTTTGAAAGCTGAACTGAATCTATACTGAGAAACCTACTTTAAAAGCATGTTGCAAGCGACACTTGCTCCTATTCAATTTTGCATCCGTCATAATGTACAACCTTATTTCCCTTAAAATGCTAAAAATTACAGCAAGTTCCCTGACAATGGAATAGCTTGATTTTCAATGCAGCAATATGTCAACAAGAAACAGATTAAATGGCAAGCAGAGGAGACTCTGGCCCACAAGTTATAAAACTTGAGTACGTTCTCAAACTCAAAATAAAGCACACTGATTGGCTACTTCCGAGCACATGCTCGTAAGCAGCCAATCAGTATGCCTCATTTTGAGTTTGAGATTATACACAAGTTTTATAACCTCGAACCCTACTCTGTCCAACGTAGTCATGCACTGTTTCCTCGGCCCAACTTATCACAGTACTTTGTTTATTATGGAATACGTCCTGAAAGATAGCCAGACAGTTGCCTGAGTACGGAATGATTGTCATTCGGTGCTTAACTGATACGGTTTGCCGTTTGAAATTTCAGGAAATTTTCGACATTAATTCTTTGTCGAGTTATCTTCCACAGACCGGGAAAAAGAGAAGACAAGATTTGCAGTAGTGAAGACAATCAAAACAACTTGCGTCCCTCAGCAGAACCTTGCTCTACCTTAAGCACATATAATTACGACGGCCCAAGGTCAAAACTGTCACAGCATTTTCGCTCAAACCAACCACCGCCATGATTTAGGAAATTTGAACAGAATGATACCAAGTATTATTATATAAAATATAAATGATACGAAACACGAGAAAACCAACAAAGTGGTTGTGCGCCCAGCGCAGACTCAGATCATCCTGGGCATCCTTCCAGTCTGATCAGAGTCTTTGCTTTGCGCTTAAAGGGTATCCATAGCTCCATGCGGACAGCGAAGACTCTGATCAGACAAGGCGAAAGTCCATGCTGATCTGAGTCGTCGCTGGGCGTACATGCAACTTTGTTGGTTTTGTCGTGTCGCGGTTCAAATGTACCTTTATCAAAGTATCGCAAAGGAGGGGTATTTTTGTATTTAATTTCATCAGTATCGCTAAAGCCCAATAGTTAAAAGAAAAAATAGTGATAGCACTAGGCAGTTCTAGACAGGCTCGGACAGAATTTTCCAAGCCACACTTACTGTCGTATTCCGCGAAACACAGCCTCTGCAGCTTGTGGTCGAATATCGGCCAAGTGCATGACCGTTCACTTGTCCCTGGGTAATTTGATCTTCAGCGGTGTCCCAACTAATACTAAATCTGCCTTATACTACTAAATTACTTTTCAAAAGGATAAAAAATCCAAATATTCATCCATTTGATTATCCATCAGAAAGGACATGCAAAATCTTTAGCTACCATTCGCTAGATACGAGTATATGTATACTTTTGTGCGGTTAAGTCGGAAAAAAGTAATAAAGTAATTTCAGATTTCAAACATATATAAATAGTCAGAAGGACAATTATAACAAACCAAGACTTTAGTTGCTCTTTTCACGTCCAAACAATCTCCATTCTTCAGGTTATGGAATTCAAATCAAGCAAAGAAGATGCCGAAAATCTGTAATTTGGTCTTAATTTAGCTATTCTGAAAAGCTCTAAAACAAATATCTTGCATTGAAACTAAATAATCACCTGTGCAAAATTTCGAATTGTCTCTTTTCATCTCGTCTGTTTTCATATAGCCCTGTTTGCAGTCACAATGGTATGTTCCATTTGTCACCGTACAAAAAGTTGTTGTAGCACTGCAATCGGTTTTCCCAGAAATGTTGCAGATTGAATAGTCCTTTTCTAGAAAGATAGACAATACAACTGACATATGAGCAAAACGACAAAAAAACGGACAAGTTTTATGTCACAGACCCATAATAACAAATACATGTATACGCAAATCATAAATACAAATTATCCATGATTTCTGTATTCTGCTGTGTCGCCAAATTTGTTTAACCCATTTCCACTTGATGGACTCTTCCGTCATTTTAAAATAAATTTGAGCCGCGACACGAGAAAACCAACAAAGTGGCTGTGCGCCGGGCGCAGACTCAGATCAGCCTGGGCATCCGCCCAGACTGATCAGAGTCTTCGCTGTCCGCATGTAGGTAGCTTAGATCCTGAGCTACCTTTTAAGCGCTGAGCGAAGAGTCAAATTTGTCGCGGCTCAATTACATTTCATAAATTGGAATCCAATTCTCTATTTAGTGGAATCTGGTCTTATTGATTTTAATTTTTATATTTCATTTTAAGGAGAAACACCCATTTGTCTTATGCAAACAGTGTAAACCCTGATCAGACGCCACGTTTGTGGGGTCTCAGCTGGGTTTACGCTGTTTGCCATCGTATCTTTTACGGAACATTAGACATAAATGGGTTAACATCGGAGAGACATAGGCAAGCATCGAATTCTGTTAAAAATGCTGTTGTTGCCGACTTCATTTAACATCGATCGCTACAGGCCATATCAAACAATGTTCGCAACGGCATAGTACGAAGTTTCTCAATAACCGACGATGTTTTGCAGCATATATTAAAGAATTATAACACAGTGCGCCTACAGAAGCAATTGGAAAGTTCCATGTTTTATTCTGCAGCAATTCACTCTTCCGGAGTCTGACTGCTGATGTCACTGGCAACTGCCGACGTATTTTGTGACGTTTTGAGAATTAAACGGTGTAAGGTCTCTTTTTCTTCCTAAAATCGCCATAAAAAGATATATTTATCTTAGATACAGTTAAGTGTATTGGCGGGAACATGAAAGTGCTGACACGAATTTTGGGAAAATTTAAATGAAAAGAATACTTGTTGAGTGTTAGAATCGAAAAGGATCAGCTCTTGCATTGAATTTTGAATAACAATTCACTGTCGGTCAGTTGTAATTAGATATATCACTCACGCTCCGCGCTCACGATATAATCTACTTAACAATTGACCTCCAAACAATGAATTATTACTCAACAATTCACTGCTAGAGAGAGAGAGAGCTGATCTATTACTTAATTTAAATTGGAGTTTTCAGCGTTCATCGTGTGATAAGTGAAACCAGTAGGCGGAGCTACAATTTCATGCTGCGCGAAGTGCTTCATGTTGAATTTTAGCGACAACGATTGGTCTCTTCACACGATGAACTTTAAAAGATAAAAATTTAATCCTTATATTTGCACTTTATTTCCAGACTTTTCTGTGCCATTTTCGTGGAATTGTAGTGTAGAAATGCTTAAAATGGTCCGAGAAAAGTTAGTAACGACGCGTTCGGCTATTCCGTTAAACAGCCGTCACCATGTCGTGGCGTCAATCAAACGTTACATGTACCAATCAAGACCTTACTTCACCTTAGATGTCATTGACAAAAACGACACATGATCAATTGTCGTTTTTCGGTGTATGAAGCTAGTAGATTTACCTAAGGGAATGCAGTGGCAAGTGAAAATATTTGAATTTAAGAATTAAAGACGATTTGTCTGACGTACACATTTTTCGAACGGATGATTCATTTGCAAAAATGCAGGTACAGTCTGAAGCTGTTGGATAAAAGAATCCCGAAGATTCATAAACTGTTTTTGAAAGCGGAAGAATCTGATTAGAGGGCGTGGATATGCATGTCAACCTAAGTCTTCGCTGGTCATTTATTTTATAAATTACATTTTCACGTGACACTTCTTACTCGTTTTCTGAAACCCAAATTTTGTCAGCAGAAGAATAATAAGCGATATGCCATCGGTCATACAAAACATAAACCTGAAGAAACAGGATACAAATAGTAGAGTACCGTCGTATATATAAGCACTGAATTGCTTTCCTTCAAGGTAGGTCCATTTCCTATTTGTAAAGCTCTGGTTTTGAATATCAGCAACACTTTCCCAGGAAACAGGTTCTCCGATATGTAGAATATACTGAATGGAAACAATATCCACTGTATGACCTAATAGCCTGAAACAACCGAAAATACCTTTAAACTTGGGACAAACTTATAAAAACTACCGTAATTAGCCTAAAATAGCAGAGAAAGATTTTACAATGATCTTACGCATCCACAAAATGGAACTGCAAACAGTGTAGGACGTGGGAAATGATACATATCTTCCCTGATACTTAGGTTGTTTTAAGGTAGAACTCCGCAGACTTGAGAGTTTGGACCTGATGGGCAATGATAAGGAAGTAATGCAATCAGATTCCACATCCCGCCCTCTTAACGGAGGCATAAAAAATTATGAAAAATATATTTAATCGATGAGTTTATGCATATTATTTCTGTAAAAGATACAAAATAAGACAAACAATACCGTTTTGTTTCCCGACAAAAAATATTAAGTTCAAATATATCCCCAAACCAGCTATTGCAGCTATGAACAGCCCGCACAGTCTACCCTAGAGGCAAAGGAAAAGTAATATTTTAAGTGCGTTTCGGTAAATTCGGGTTCGATCCGGTGTTTCGTGCGTTTCGGTTATTCTATGGGCAGCATTTTTGGGGTGTGGTGCACAGTGACCAAATGATGGATGGATTAATGACTTGCGATTTTAAGTCCTTCAACCCGAACACATTTTGACATCAGGTTCGATAACACTGATTCGACTAATAAATTGTCTGATCCTTAATCCGACTAAATTGTCTCCCGTTGACCGCGACTGTGGTTATACCTAGATTATGTGTAATCAGTGTGTTGGCTAGCGTCGGTAATTTTCAACAGTATTTCAGTCATATCAGGACGATAGGACGGTGATAATGAAAAGGTGTGTGCAATGGAACTCCGTTTACGGTAGGAAATATTCTAGCCTCGAACTCGGTCCGCTTGGTCAGTAGGCCAGCGCTTAACCCACTGAGCTACCGGGGCTTTCACAGTGACCAATGAAAAACAGAGATTTTTTCCGGTAAATTTACCACTTTGGTGTGTATCTTGGTTCCCGACGTTTATCGAGGTTTCCGTTATGGTACAATGGTGTAGTATTCTGGACAGGGTACCAGACCTGGGGGTGTGGTGCACTGTGACGAATGAAAAACAGAGATTTAGAAAATGACCAATTGCTAGATGTCTCCTCAAGAATTTCAGTCTTTATCGAGCCTTCACCCAGACAGAACGAAAAAAAAAAAAGGTGATAGATCGATGATAGATACAAAAAAAGGAGAAAAAATATTTTTTTCTCCTGTTATTCCGATTCTACCATAGAGTAGAGTAGAGATATGAGAGGCGCCGTATTCAAGTGGTAAGAGTGACTCGATAATGGTGCAGAAAGAAGCTGGAAGGTCGTGAGATCGCGCCCAGGTTTCGCCTTTGCAATCTTGTAAACAACACAGATGTTATACGAAGAGTTTCAAAACATGACTCCGAGAGTTTCAAAACATGACTCCGATTTCCTTTCTTGTAGATGTTTTGGTTTCCAAAAGTATAAATTTTTATTTGATTTTACTGCAAATGACGTCCAGTGTCGTGTAGAGGCAGTAAAGAAATCTACCCTACTTAAACATATTTCAGGTTTTATTTTTTATTTCCTCTCGTATCATTAAACCATTTCTGATAACTTTGGACCTATATATTTATGCTTAAGCCAGCGCTAGGAAGCATATGCAGTCTTGCAAACGGAATAGGTGTTACATGTATAACACTTAATGAAATAACCTGAGAATAATTATTTAAGAAAAATCGGATTGTAATGTCATTGAAAAAAAAGGTGGAGCATTCGATACCTAGACGTCATATATCGGTTACTGTAGCAACTAAGACTTCATATTGATGTCAAAGTGACGTCATTAAGACGTCCTTCTGCAAAGGAACTAAGCACAACAGTCGGTTATTCCATGGTTCATGTGGTGTCATCTCACTTATAATTCGAGAGGAGCATGCCATAAAGTGTATGCCATGCTCCTCTTGAAATATAAATGAGATGGTACCCGTAATTTCTACGATGGAAAATTGTGTGTTTTTAAACCTTTAATTCATTCTCAAATAATTTAATTATCTGTTTGTACGAAGAGTCTCAATAAAACCGAGACGGCTGCTGTCGTTCTTATATCTGTTCTTTGTTTCAAAAGACAATCTTTTTAGCTATTATTCCTGCTTGCTTCCATCGACTCAAAAATCCTTTCCAAAATTCTAACTGAGGTTTCCGTTAGATACCTGAGAGTCTCTATGGCCTAGTGGCTTTAATACGGAAACTGATCTTAAAAGCCCCGAGGTCATTGATTGTACAAAGCCCAAAGACGTGCATGATATTTCTTTTCGTTTTCTTTCATTGTCCTGATAGTTACACAAACGGTAGCATATAACGTTATAGCAGTTCGCAGCAGAATTACTCACATTGTTTCGTGTTTCTTAAGTTTAAGCACTTCAACACTTATGAATGTCTGGTTCATCGTCAGGTTTCCTATAATGTTCAGATTGCTCGTACTAAATATTTCGTTCAGCTGAAACATAGAAAAAGTTGCTGCTTTAATTAAGAAATACATCGACTCCAACAGTGATTTATTGAGGAATATTCACCATTTACAGATAAGATGTAAAACAGATCATATTACGTAATTACTAGGGTCGATGTGATTGTGGACGTCAGAAGCAACCATAAGATGAATCTCTATGCCTGGTTTGTTGACTGCAGGTATTGTTCTTGATTGATTGATTGATTGATTGATTGATTGATTGATATTTATTCGGTAAAAACAACATACAACAATAATACAACAATTACATAAAAATGATTGATATTTAAACGTTTAATAAATATATGAATAGATTTATAATGAAATGCACTTTGTAAAATGATCTTTTTAGAAAATAATATATATGTGTATATCTGTAAAATAGGAAAATACGTATTTACTGATTTTTTAATTTAAAGTATTTTAAAATATCACAGTTCTGGATTTTATATTATCACAGCTCTGTTGATAATCACAGTTAGTTCACAAGGAAATGACTAGAGTTACATACGATGAATTTATTTCAATAAAAATGTAAATTTTGGTGACTTCAAACAGATTGTAAATAACTTGTTCAGGAGAAATAGACATAAACGCTAGGGTCAACGCGATTGTGGACGTCCCACTTACAGTAAAAAGAGCCTTAAATATAGGTTAAGGGTACACAAAAATGCAACAGCCATAAAATCATTCTAAGAGAAGACTTTATGCCAGTTTAGGTGATTGTGTTATAGTGTGCAAGCATTGGACGTAAACGCTAGGGTCGATATGACTGTGGACACTTACACGACTATATCGCACTTGCGAAAGAGATGCGACAGATCAATTCAACCAGTCTAACGAAAGGAAAACATTGACGTTAAAAATCTGACGAAACATGGTCTGGCAACACAAAGTTTGCCTTCGACGTTAGCACAAGCGTGTGAAAAAGATAATTCGTTACAGAATAAATCACTGTAATTTTCCACTGCCTCTATAGGTGCGCTTTGTTAGAATAATTCTTACAAAGAGTCAATGTGGTTGATAAAAATAACTATTTGTGGTAGTGTTGTGTGACTGCTTAATTTATATCCAGGCTTAGAAAAGAAAATTAAAAATACCTCAAGACCAACTGCTTTTAAGATCCTTGTAGCATTGAAGTTGTCAGGTTCGTAGGATATGTTTCCTAAGTACTGGTAATCACCTGAAATTACAAAGCAGTAACATATGAGCCGCGACATGAGAAAAACAACAAAGTGGTTGTGCGCCCAGCGCAGACTCAGATTCTCAGTCCGATCAGAGTCTTCGCTGGGTGCTTAAAGGGTAGCTTAGGGTCTAAGCTACCTCCATGCGGACAGCGAAAACTCTGATCAGATGCCCAGGCGGATCTGAGTCTGCGATGGGCGCACAACCACTTTGTCGGTTTTGTCATGCCGCGGCTCATATATAACAGTACGGAAAGGTTGCGTGTTCGAGCCAGTCTACAACCACTTGTTTGCGGCTAATAGCGTATAAGAACTTGATTGCCTTTATGCGGATCTCTTTGAGGCCGCTAAATAGTTTGCAAAAACCACTTGCTTGGGGATATTAGTTGTAGTTACAAAGTTACTAAAAGGCCAGAGTCTAAATTTTGATACACTGCTGGGCCAATTGCTCATTTAGGTTGTATGTCACTTCACAATTCACTTTTGCGTCATTTATTTTGGAAAAGCATGCTACAAGGGCAATCATTATGAAAATTAACGTTCGTTGATTGACGTTCAACGAACTGATTCGTGTACTATTGCTCCAAATAGAATCGCAATACAATAATTTGTCGGAGCTCATAAGAAAAACAATGGTCGACTATGTAGGGATTGGATTTAATTTTATATTCACCAGAGAATACCCTTATATACCTGGGTAATACTGGTTTATCTGGTGAATATCATATAATATCAACTGCCTCCAAACTCAAAAATGTATATATTGTATGGCCAGCGTTATCATTTTTTCTGACCAACAGATGATGCATTATTCATCCAAACCAGCACCACTGTATACTAAAATTCTCATTTGGTACCATCTGATATGCGTGTCTAAACGTATGTCGCCAAGACTTACTTGTCAAAGCGACATGCATCTCTGCGGGTTTTAGCTTCCATTCTTTTGAGTTGTTCTGGCTCTTTGCGGATTCTTGCTGCACTGGACATCTCTTTCCTGATGCTCTTGACTGTCGCCTTTCTCGGGACGCAAGGGTAGAGGTGGCTCGATGGGGGACGCCTGCGCTCGCGGATTAATACGAAGGCGTCTCTTACCTGATGTCTGCAGCTAATGTGTCCCGCGGAACGTGACAGAAAGTGTGGCTTGGAGCGGGATGTTCGTTGCCTGCCGAGACCTGCGCATCGTCTCTTTTCTTTCAAAATTTTGGGGTTTAACGACACTGATGAAGTTAAATACAGAAACGCGCGTCTATCGCAATAACTTTGGTATGAATACGTTTATATTAGAACATCCGTTTTCCGACAAAACCTCCTCGATACTTTTCATCATTCTTTCAGTAACAAATGAAATAAGAGTTGATTTCCTACTTTGTTTAATTAATGGTTCATATGGAGGTGACATACAACGTAAACCGTATGCATTTTCGTTCCGTTTATTGACAAAAACTTTACAAGCTACGATGACAAATTTTGCGTTTAGTGACTGATAAAGGTATGAATGCATTTAAGTCTATAAGATCAAAAACATTTAAGAACTGCGCGGATATGCCAGTTTTAAGCTCGTGTTACCCCTGGCTGACAACAGGGCACTGCGTATGGGTAGTAAATCTGCTTGTCCAGATCAAATTCTTGTAGTCCAGATTTCGAAAGGTTTGTATTCTTATTTGTCATGAAGAATTTAAACATAAGTCCCCGCAAGTCAGTGCACCACACTATGCACGAAGAAAAACACAGATGGGCTTATTGATCAGTGAGGAGCTTATTGAGATTATAAGCTAATTGGCTTATTGATCATTGTACTATTCCCATTATCATATTTTTGGAATATCTTTCATATGATCAACCAGTGTAACCGGTGCGCCGAATGCTCACTCTCTAGGTCTATATCAGACTCTTTTAACGTCTAACAGTGTTTGAGTATTTTGCATAAAACATGTAGTTACCCATGCATCTGTAGAAGCCGTCTCCAGTTCGTTTCCATATTTTGTCATCCGGACAGTCACACTCCCATGAACCATGGGTATTTCGGCATGTTCCTTGGTAACACCTATCATCACTGGTATTCGTTCCTAGGTATGTACTGTTTTTACATTCATCAACATCTGAAATTACAACTGATGTTGTACCTACTTAACCCATGAATGCCTAGTAGATTTTTTTATCCTGATTAAATGGTTGGTCCAATCATTATTTGAGGGACGTGTGGTGCACTGATTTGTCTTTTATAAGAATTTATCATTCAAATTTGCTGTAAATCTTATACAAACAGCATAGACCTTAATCAGACACCGCGTTCTGATCTGTGTCTGCCACAGTTTGCCTATGTTTATTATCGGATGCTAGGAATGAAAATGTTAACACTCCGAACGACATTCAAATTACACGCGAAATGGCAAAGAAAAAAACGCTTCCTGAGGCGCTGACTAATAACCTTAAAACTAATGAAAAAAACAGTTTGCTGCCTTTTTTTCTTGTTTTTGGAATGAAAAACACACAACGAGAATGAAATTTGATAGGTTTTTTTAGTGTACAGTAACTTCATTTTTTTCACTCGTGAGCACAAAATAAAGTCCATTCATTCATGGCCATGTCACTCGTTAAAATTCCGCATTTGGTGTTCAGTTAGGTGTAATGAAATCGAACTTACACTGGAAAAAAGAAAATTAATACCACACAGAGTATAATTACACAGTTGTTATGAGTAATGACAAGGTGAGGATGGATGACTTGCGATCGAAAGTCCTTTCCAAGAGTATTTTAGTCATATCAGGATGATGAGAGGGTGATAATAAGAGTCTGTGGCTCATGGAAACCCCGTTAACAGTTGAAAGTGTTTCGCCGCCAGCAGGAATCGAACCCGGGATCGCCAGGTCAGCAGGCCAGCGCTTAACCCACTACGCTACCGGGGCTCCCGTATAAAGACAATTTTTACTACTTTAGGTTCTCGCTGATGAGAAGGTTCTGAGGCCTCGTAATATTATCTTGATACACTCGTAGATTTAATTTAGTTCTATTAAATGGAAATGTAAGTTGAAATCATCATTTGAGCCGCTACACGACAAAACCAACAAAGTGGTTGTGCGCCCATCGCAGACTCAGATCAGCATGGGATTCGGCCCAGTCTGATCAGAGTCTTTGCTTTGCGCTTAAAGTGTAGCTCAGGGTCTACCTCCACGCGGCCAGCGAAGACTCTGATCAGACTGGGCGTATGCCCAGGCTGAATTTAGTCTGCACTGGGGCGCAACGTTTTTCTTGGTTTTCTCGTGTCGCGGCTCATTTCATAACTGCAGGAAATACCGTAAGCATACTAAGTATTGGAATAAGAGAATTTTGCAAACAGTGCATACCCAGATCAGACTGCTCCAAGTCTGGTCAGGGTCTCTACGGTTTGCCATTCCATCTGATGCTTTTGACGTATTAGCATTACTGCATTGTAAAACGAAACTGCGCCACTTTTATGATAGTAGAGCAGTTAGGACATTTATTGTAAAAGTTTAGTTGTCCCTATATTTAGAATATTTACGGTAGTCAGTTAGCATACCTTTACAATAGTCCACTTCATAGTCATATGCTGTAAACCCTGGGTGTTTGCACTCGCAGAAAGTGCTGCCGTTTCTTTGTTTACAATTTGTGCTTTTTTCGTCGCACCTGGGTGCCGTGAAGTCGCACAATTTATTATCTTCTTCTACAAAACATAGAAAAGTAAGTTTTCTTTTGTCATTTGTAGCGTATAATTATAGAGTATCCTTAAAACGTTCAATCAATATGAATGTGGGGGAAGTAGGGCCATCACGTCTACTCTCAAAAGGTCTACTCCCATGATGTCTACTCTCAAAACATCTACTTCCATTTGGTCTAGGAGTTTGATGATAAAGCGTGTCTTCCAGAGTTGTCTTGGGAAACAACGTAACGTAACACGCTGAAACTCTGCATAATACAATACGTGATCGTATCAGGGTCTGTAATGGCTAAACAGAAAATGTGTTTATGACGCACTACGCCAACAACCATATGCTTGCCTCTAAAAAAGGTTCACCCCATAATGTTTAAGTCAGAAAGGAGTATTAATCAGTTCATCTACATCTTAGTCTTTGTTCTCAAAGCTGTTCCCATAGCTTATTCATATGCAAAATGCCTATATCAGAAAAAGGAGAATAATTCAACCAAAAATTTATGCAATAGGCTCTGAAGCTATTCAGGTCGTCTACATCATCAGACAATGTCTTCCTGCATCAGATATTGATTTTAGCATCAGGTGATATTTTGTTCTCAGGGTTCCATAGGCTTACAATGCACTAAGTCGATCAAGGGGCATAACCCGATCAAACGTTCACATTTTTTTTCAAAATTTATTTAGGTCACTCACATCTTAAGCTATACCATACTGCAAAAACTCATGATCCTAGCAACGGGGTTCCTACAGCCTGAGTCGAAAAAGGGGCATAACTCTGGAAATACATGAATGGCGAAAAAAAAAAACAAGACAAAAAAAAAACAAAAAAACACACAAAAAAACACGGGCTCGCTTACTTTCCATACTGATCATATGTAAACAGTTTCACCTTCCTACATCTTACGGTTCTTGACCGTTCCTTTTTAACATACGCTTCGATGCACTAAGTCGAAAAAGAGGCTTAACTCGGTCAAAAATTTATGTTTTTTTTTTAAAAGTTAATCAGGTCATTTACGCTTTGGGATATATCTTCCTGCAAAATACCATGCTCCTAGCATTAGGGGTTCTTCAGAAATGTTGTTCATGTTGTTCAGAAGGTTCCTTAGGCTTACAATGCCCTTAGTCGGAAAAGGGGCATAATTCGGTGAAAAATTTAGGATTTGTTTTTTAAGTAAATAAGTTCATCTACACCTCGGAAAATGTCATCCTGTATAAGCTCATGATCCTAGCATCAGGGGTTCTTGAGATATTGTGATCACAAGGTACAACAGGCTAAGTCGAATAAGGGCATAACTCTGGAAACACATGACCGGCGAAAAGAAAGAAAAAAACTTCATAGGTTCATTTTCCATACTGATTATGTGTATAAAATCTTCAAAGTACAAGCTTTTACGGTACTTGACAGTATGTAAGGGTACCTTTGAACCATAGGCTTCAATGCACTAAGTCGAAAAAGGGGCTTAAGTCGGTAAAAATTTACGATTTTTTTCGAAAGTTTATCAGGTCATCTATGCCTTGGGCGACATCTTCCTGCAAAAAATCATGATCGTAGCATTAGGGGTTCTCGAGGTATTTTATGCACAATGTTCCATCGGCCTACAATTCACTAAGTCGAAAAAAAGACATAACACAAAATTCACGATTTTTTTCAGAAGTTGATCAGGTCATCTACATATTGGGCAATATCATCCTGCACAAAATCATGATCTTAGCATCAGGGGTTCTTGCGATTTTTGTTCATAAGGTTCCACAGGCTAAGTCGAAAAAGGGGCATAACTCTAGAAATATGTGACACGCGAAAAAAAAAAAAAAAAAAAAAACAGTGTTCGCTTATTTTCTTATTGATCATGTGTATAACATTTCAAGTCTCTATCTTTTACGGTTCTTGACCTATAGAAGAGTAGCGGACAGATGGACGACAGATAGACGGACAGACATACAGGCCCAAACGAAAATGGCCCCACAACTTGTCCGAAGTTGGGGGCATAAAAACAAATGGAATGATCTCAAGCCAATGGCACGGCAATACTAATAAGGTGTACTTTTTAAATTAAGCCATTTAAACAAAGAGACAAAATAGTTATACCGCTCCACATATCTCAAATAAACATGTTATTTTGCTTAGAAAAGGACAATTTACCTGGTATTACTTTCAAAGTGTCGTTTAAGTTCAAACCAGCAAACGGCACATTCCATATTGTAGCTGAGGCGTTATTACGTATTGTCTGAATAAGATTCTTTGAGAGCGCCTGGGTGGTTGTCTGCTTTTCAGTGATGACAATAAAGTCAACAATCAGTTTATGCGTTGCATCTCGTTTCTTTCTTCTGAAAAACAATGCTTGAAATGTTGTTAGATCTAAATGGTGTTTCTCTGAAAGTGTCACTTTCATCGACCATAGTATAACAGTGGTACCTTTGCAACAATCTTTTAAAATGTTGAGTTAGATTGTGCATACGCTGCTGAATTAGTACAGTCTAGCTTTTTTGGTATTTTTTTTGCAATAGAGCTACTTTGAGTATTCAGTTAGGCATCCGCCTTAACAAGAAACTGGGTTGTTTAAGACGTATTCAAAGCTGGGAATTAAGAGTTTAAGGGAATTAAGAGTTTAAGGTCTTTGGTAAATTTCATTTTTTCCATCTATGTTATTTAGGGAAACGAATTTCATGACACCCTGTTGGCTTCACTGAAGGGAGTAGCTCTTTTAAAATGGGTCTACTCATAAAGGCATAATTAAGAGTTGAATCTTACCGAGAAGGGAAGTAAAATGAAATTGGGAAAGCTGCTTCGACTAAAAGTGAAGCCATTCACTTCAAAAACTTCTGCCATAAATAAAAGGTAATATTGTACTTTTTATATTTTGATGTCCTTTGAGAAAGGATTCTTTCCTTTAAAAGTTGTCTCATTATAAGATGAGGGAAGCACAGAGGACACGAACGTTGTTCCCCTTCATAAATAATGGCAGAAAATGTGGGAATGTAACCGATACACATGGAATTGAATTTACATTAAAACAGTCAAATTACACAAGAACAATATATTTGGTACCAGTTATTGGTGTTCAATTTTTGTTGTAAAATATAAAATGTCGTTTTAAAGTGGACATTCAGTACAAAACGTTCGTAATGTGCATGAAACGAGTTAATAGTTATTGCACCTTTGGTCTTGGTCTACAATGATAATTTCTTTTACAAAACCAGAAAAATGTATGTATTGGCTTACCGTGACTGAATGATGATAAAGTTGGCACTGATAACTTCAATGGATACAAAATTTTCTGTCCCATTAAACAAGGCTGTCAGCTAGAAAGTTAGAGAGCAATAACCATTAAATTTGTTGAATGCAGAACTTACACATACTGTTTTCTGGGAAATCCGTAAAATATTCATTTTTTTCGAGAATAAGTTTGAAGCAAACACTTGCTACCTGTAGGTTTCGAATTTTAGGTTTATAGACAGAAAAATGCTACTTTGCGTTCAAAAGAAAAAGAGAGCTTTACTTGAGCTATCAATAACTGTTTATTCAATCAGAAGATGCGATAGCACAGTTTTTGCGCGAATTCGTCGACTTCCATCTTGCAAAAGCTACCGGCTTTCATACGTGATGAACTCCTAGCCCAAGTAAAGCATTGAAAACTCAGATGGTTTGAATGGCAATATTACAAAATCCTATAGCACAGTTAATATTTCTATTTAAAGACTGACAATAGGAGCAAGAGACGGTGGAAGAAATGCATTGTTGCAAAGTCATCGGCCATACCTCTATAACCGCCTTGGTAAAGAGACTGACATCTCACAACTGCATGCGCGGGATTTATACAGCAGTGCTCTAAGGGTTATGCCTAGCATACGCATTATCTTGTATGATATTACTCGGAGAAAAGCCTGACAAATGATTTCTGGAAATGTATTCAATGTATGACCTTCCCCCATCCCACATGAATGCCTTTTCCAATGAAAAAAAAGAGAGAAAGGACCTGGTATGATAAGGGCCGTTTTTGGACCCCATTCAAATTCTCTTAAAAATGCATGGTTTCTATTGCTTATTATTTGTGCGTATGGAAACAAGCAAAAATAATATGTTTCGTGTTTGTTAATTCTCAGAATAACATGATTTCTGACATGCCTATGTTGTTTCGATAAAATGAAGGAAAATTGCGAGAAAATTTGAGTTTAATACGTATTCCTTTCAAGAAATAAGTCATTTACAATAACTTTTGAAAGCTCTTAACAACAGGCTTTTGATGAACTGCTTATATGTAAGATTATACTGCTAATTACCTGTACACTGCACAAGGCCTCTCCAGGTACCCCACCCACTCAAGTTTGCAAGTCCAGAGACGCTAACCAAAAAATTCCAACAGATCAAAATGAAATGTATACCAGATTATTCCTTGTGTTCTAACTAAGAAAATGAATACCCACAACATATGTTTATTTTGTCTATGAGCGGAGATAGGGGCGTTTTTATGTTGAGAACGCTGAGAAAATGTTCCAAACGCTGCCAGTTTGGTAACAAAAAGTTAAAAATAAACATTGAGCCCGGTCTCCAGCACATTTAATATTTTCATGGCATGTAAATATATTAAAATTTTATCTGTATACAAAATATTAAATGTGCTGGAGGCCGGGCTTATATATTTTGAAAGCCACAAAGGCTACCAAATTCGTCATTTTCGTCAGAATCCGCTGGGGGTAGGGGTATGTTCAGTACAAATATCACAAATATTTTGTGCAAGAACTGGTTCATTTTGTGTTTGCTGTTACATTCAAGGTTTGAACTTTCATATGAATACATTTTTATTATGGGAATAAGACTTTTGAAAAATGAGTTTTCTGGGGGCCAAATATGGGCCTTATCATACCAGGTCCTTAGAAGAAAAAACATGAACACGCGTGTTCAAGTTCTGCAATCCCACTTCCAACCAAAATTATTAAACCAGAAACACATTTAACATTCAATGTTACCTTACAGATTCGTGCTAATACCAGCCCACTAAACATGTTTGTTTAATTTTCTTCCAGGGCTGGAAATTAATGTCTTCCTTTTAGCTACAGTGTTGAAATACTTTACTTAAAATAGCATGGATTTACAAAATACTTGAAAAAAAGGCGGAAAGGGTATTGCCCGAATCCGTTACCGTTTTTCACGCCTAGATGCAGTACCTAGATTAACTATCAGTCTGAGATAATATGCGGGCGGGTTTACTGCCTTTCTGATGAAATAAGTCCCAATCTTATCGATAACAATTTATTCCAATAAGCTGTCAATCATTTCACAAGTTAATTCTTCTTCACCAACCATAACCAATCTGATCAAGTATTGGAATTTTCTGTGTTCGTCCATGTACTGAGACTAGCCACCTATTTCCGCCTTTTATAGTCCACTTAGGTCTTAAAGGTGTATATTTATGAACAAGTTTGAAGGGCTTAGAATGTGAAAGTGTGTGAAATCTACATTCTTGTGCGTTTCTTGTCCTTTTTGCCATTGAAATTAATTTTGTCGCAGAATTTACAGCTAATTTCGAGCTGGCAACACACTAACCGAGTAAACAGCACGCACGTGTAAAAAGAAACATTAAAAACACAGTAATCAGAAAAACGGAATAAAAACGGTATCTAATCCATACCTGTGTCTGAATTTGTCTACTTTCTGTTTGGTTCAATGTACGGTTAGCTTTATATTTTACGCGTATACTTGTAACATCAATTGTTAGTTGAGTAGCGTAAGAGAATCCACCTACAAAGAAGATGAGATGCATTGCTGGAAAAAAGCACTGTACCGTAAAATTCTAAATGAATTGACACCTAAATAAGTTACCATTATTGTCCTTAAAATGGAACAGTATGAAATGCGTTCCTGTGAGCAGTCTGACCTGGTACTGTACTATCTGCCCCAATACTTGGATTTTTACGGTATGCCAGCGGCCATATGTCACTTTGGACTGACGGAAAGTCGGCAGGCGCATATACATACACAGAATAATCAATGCGAAATCTATACGCCTTCAAAACAGCTGGCGTGCAGTGACATAACTATATATGTACATCAACAATATATAAGATAAGCAAAGGGGTATATCTGTTTGATGGTGCATACATGTCTGTTTGTCCTATATGGCACAATGGCTTTAATTTCTCTGTAAGAAACAGGATCGCTTTCAAAGTTCAGAAACATGTCATGTTTATGTTTAAACATATGTTATTGCCTAAATAACATAGCAAAGGGGTTGGGCTACAAGTTCTCACAATATTAGTTACAGCCCTTCCCCTACAACAATAGTATACATATCAACATGGCAGGTAATTTTCTAATAACAGAATATAATGACAATGTAAACCATGTTGGTGAGGAGCTCCAAAACGCCTCCTATGCCTCCATACACACAGCACCCCGACTACAGCCCCGCTCCGACGGCCGAATAGAGAACACCGAAAAATACGAACAACTCAATCATAGCAACAAAATCAATGACCACACAGAGATCAAAATTAGCACCTGGCAGCAATCGATCACTGCAAGGTAAAACGAACACCTACAGTCAGCGTGTTCAAGCCTCTCAGCAAATAGAAACATGTCATACTAAATACGCATAATTTTACGTGCAAAATGTTTCTGATATATTTTTAAAATTTTGTAGCCATTGCCTTATCAGTTGGAAACTTGTTTAGTGCCATCCACTGTCTGGTTCAGGTTCAGAACTTCCATTAACTCTGACTGTATTATTAGACTTAAACTAATCTTATATACTTACAGCATTTGTGGATGATACGAGGGGCATTTCAGATATAATGTAAATTATTTATTAATGATAATGTATCCTATTGGTTGATGTTTAGTATTTAGTAGATGTTCGATATATCATTGGAAATGTCAATTCAAGTGCTCAAGAATGGTATGCGCAAAAAGAATTTCTAAGTCACTCATGCGTGACACCACATGCTTTTACGTCATAAGGGTCTGGATACTGGAAACTGTAGATTTTCTTTTGAAAGTCTGTTGTGTTCTTTTGCTGTTTACTCCATGAAGCAATGATATATTTAGTGAAAAAACGTTTAATATTGTCTTTTAAATGTAAAATAAGAAAGTTTTACAGGAATCGTTTCCAGATTTTACACAAGTAACATAATAAACGAGCTTATTCTTCTGCTATGCGGTTACAAATGCAAAGTAATTATAAATGCATAATATCAATAAATTGTGATTATTTACTTATACACATTTATTTTCAATTAATATTGGGCAGTTTATTAATGAAATGATTAGCTCACTATGTTTTGTTACAATTTGCATTATATGACTGAAGAAATTGTATGAGAGATATGCAAACACTATGCCGGAAGTTGCAAAGAAGCAGCAATTGATGTAAGATACAAAATAATAAAACGACATTATCTTCTAATAAAAAGACCAATACTCAATATATTTAACTTTGTTTGCTGTCATAAGTTAGAGGGACATATTGAAAGTGAACTTCATACATAAAGACTTGAAAGACTTGTCATTTATATGATACACTGGCATTGAAATATGTGTGTGGGTGGGGGCAATTGTCTTAAAATCAGGTAGGCCACTGACAAAAGAGCATACGGTGCTGTAAAAGATTATTTATTGAAGAAAACAATCAGGACGAATTAATGTCTGTTCATGTTTTGTCTCATATTTGTCATCAAACACTCAATGTCACATAAAATGACCTCAAAACCGAAACTTTAACAGCTTACTATACCTTTCAATTGAGCACAGGAAGTGACGTCATAATAAATGCACATTGTTTCATGATTAGTCTTTCTTGAAAGGTCAATATTATGCTTTAGCAAAGCTGATACAATGACTATGAGATTGAAATATTTTCATTTACACAGACAGTTTAGTCCTCAAGCCTGACCTATTTGTATCAAGAGTTATGATAATATGAATTTGTCTTCACATTAATATTTCGGCCGTTTCTACCCAGTGTTTCTACCCTAAAATAATTAATAAGGTATATTTTGTAGAAAATTTCAGTGTCTCAATTTTGGCGTGAAAGTCTTTTGGTGATATGTGTACTTAAAAGCTTAGACATAAATTTCTAAAATCGGTCAACGTTACTAGGAATGGCAGACACATTTAAACTATTTCTGAAAAGCCCCTCGTATTTGAAATGTCTTGCCTGAATCACCCCGAGCTTCGATGCACTCCTTTCAATGAAATGTTGGCGGAAACATCTCATTACCTACATACAGAGAAATGAAATTTGCCCACTATGACCAGTGTTTGTTCTCATAAAATCAAATAGCTTGTTCGTTTCATGTTGCACATAATCCATTTGCATGAATTGACACAGAAATGTTGGTTTATCCCTTTGCATAATTTAGAAAAAAAGCTTGTTGAAATACTTTTTCAGAACACAGTAAATCAAAATCAATACAGAACATCTTGAGACATTTTCAATTAATTGAAAGCAGACTAATCCTGTAGACATATCAGGAAACTTGACATATATTGTTTCCATACAAGAATACAAATACCGACTAAAATATGCATTATTTGACAGTTTACGTAATTTCAGCGGTTGTAAAGCTGGTTACAGTCCAGAACTGTCCTGACTGGAAATACTTTAGCGTCTTTAAACAAACCTTCACACGAACCTAGAATTCAGATTTAACTCATTTTCCACGCGAATCAGATTTGATTATCATTACAGTATCTATGCGAATATTTGTGTACCAATCTCAACAGTGTTGTAAAAGTGACCTCAAGGGGCTGAAAGTGTTGCCAAAGGCCGACCTGTACATTAAGGTAAAATTAGAGACATAAATCTAGTATGGGTACAAAGAGAAGACCATCTGTACAGGACAACTTAGCAGTTCTGCAACAAAACTTTGATTAAGAAACGTATAGTCACTATGGGAATCTTAATATTGTTGCAATATAAATGTATCTACACAAATTTTAGTGCAACAGACACGCGTTTCTGTATTCTACTTCTTCAGTGTCGCTAAACCCCAAAAATTTTAAACAAAAGAGATGATGGACAGGTCTCGGAAGACAACAGCAATTCCTCTCCGAGTCACACTTATTGTCGCATTCCGCGGGACACATCAGCTGCAGACATCAGGTAAGAGACGCCTACGTATTAATCCGCGAGCGCAGAAGCCCCACCCCACCCCTCCCCCCTATCGAGACACCTCAGCCCCTGTGTCTCGACAAGAGCGACAGACAGGGGCATCAGGAAAGAGATGTTTGATGCAGCAAAAGCCGCAAAAAGCCAAAACAGTTCAAAAGAATGGAAGCCAAACTCAGCTAAGATTCTTGACACTATTACAAGTTTGTCTTAGTTTTAGAATAATTTAGAAATTTTACCATATATACTTTAAATCGACTAAGGTTACTTAAATCAGTATTTCAGTAGTGACCCCAAACATTGCAAACATTTCAATGTTTGTGCGATCTCTTTTATGGGCATACATGCAAGAAAAAAAAAGAGAAAGCGTGCTTTTTATTTTGTGTGAGGTTTTGTTTTACAGGGCTTTAATAAATGAGGCAGCACTGAGCTGCAACCAGTCAAGCCAGGATGGCATTTTATATCCGTTAAACGTAGACACACTTATAGTACCACTGTTATACCGAATAGGGCTGTTTTCGAATACAGCTTCTTCGTTCGCTCCATTCGTACAGACAGAGCTTCTGTAGGTTTTGTAGCTGTATTCATAGGTAAAAACGAGTCGCTACGAACACGGATGCTGCTGCAAAAAATATGACAAGATGGTTTCAGTGCCATAAAAGCTGAGGGGAAATAAGTTAGCCCTCTGTTTATCTGAAAACACTGGATCCTACGATCTTGAAAAATATTTAAGATAAACTTATGAAACAGGGCAATATGAAGACAATTAAAATATTTTTTCAGCCAGTTAGGAGTTCTTGCTGGTATAGCCACAGTTAAGGAAAGATAAACGTACGCTACGATAACTTGTAAAGCTAAGCATATGAAAATTCGTGTACGCAGACAGAGACACGGACGGTCATTGAGAAAACATAATATCCCGCCACTAACATGTCAGAATTCATGGCCGAAACATCTAAGAGTAAACTATACAGTTTTGATTACTTAATGTGCATGTTTGCATTACAGCTCATGGCTTCCAGTACTATTCGAATAGCTAGAGTTTCAGTCTCAGAGGTGGATAAAGGCAACAAGGAAACACAAGAAGATAAACAACTTAAAAATACCATCCAACCTGTCTGTAACACTGAATCTTTGCTGTCTCTGTAAACAAGAATCACCAAGGCCAGGCCAGCTTTTCAGGAGGAAATCATATCGTGCTCCAAATACAGATACTCTTCAGCACGATAGCTCTTTTTGTATAACGAAACTAACGGAGTACGTGTATTCGAAGGTAGCCTTATTCGATACATCACACCACCAATTTGAAATGTATGCATATTTCACTCGCTATATATTTCTGAAGTGGAGAAATATGATAGAATTTTAATTTACTTCAATTTCTTTTCTGAGTTTGGTTTTTAACGAAATCACTCGTATTAAGCAATCTGAGCGGAGAGTTACCAAATATACATTCCTGTCATATTAATCTGAAATCGTATCAGTGGTTTCTGAGAAGAAGGTTTTAAAGTTTGTCCAATAGATATGTAAAGAAAACAAATCCGCTCTCTGTGTCTGCCATGTTTGTGGCCACATAACTCGGCTTGAAAATCTTGTTTGAGGTCACCTTGGTAAACACTGGTAAAAGAGAATCTGAGAAAAGATTTCCTAAGATTACGACCCAGTAGTTCTATTCAGATTGACCTATTTGACAAATTCTGGAAAGGGCCTGACAAGAATCATTTCTTTGAATTTTCATGAACTTTGTCCGACAGATTTGAAGACATTATGGACGGATGGACGGTGGATGGCGATAGGTAAACAACATAGCCCAGCCCACCATAAGCACATTGTGCACAGGTGAGCTTAACTACAAAACGTTTATGGAAAAACGGAAGGATGGAAAGACGTCATCAAGGACAGGGTGAAATACAAACAGTGTACCCCGCCAAAAATCCGTGATGGGCGTTTAGTGAAACTAATATCAAACCGTACACTCTAGATAATGTGCCTTCATTATCTGTAACCAAACAAATGGCATAGATTATGTAGTTAATTACTCAGTTTTTATTAGACTCCTCCTACCTTGTTCACAATCTCCTGAGCCTGACCTTGCCTTGTGAAACTTTGGTTTGCAGTCACAGACAAAGCCTCCGGGAATGTTCCGGCAGCGGGTGTTCAGGTACAAAGAACAGTCATCTGTCTTGAGCTTGCACTCGTCTACGTCTGAAAATTAAGAGGAGAAAACTTGCACAAAAGAACGAGTTACCTCGTCATCTCCTGAAACCAATACAGGAAAGAGACACGAGAAACATGGGCTGCAATCGTTCTAACAGTCCAGTACAACATTTACTAAGTTTTTACTACAGCCACATTATCTTTGGTATATAGATCGAAGAAAAACCTATATTGGGACAAAAAGTAATGGCCGCCTTATGTAGTGTCAAATTTAGGAAAAGTGGGCATTCCATTCGTTGATTTTAATATACATTTCAAGGAAATCACAGGAAATAATGATTATTATTACTTTTGTACTTTTTCTTCATGCTACCGTTCAGTATACGTATATTGTACATGCAGTTTTCCAAACTATTTCTCTGAAAACCTAGTAGAAGTTGATTACAAAATGCAAGCAGTATATTCCTGTATTTAACAACAAAAATCCTCAAAAACGTTATAAGCTTGTAGAATTATTTTACTATTAAACCTATTGTTACACATGTTCAGTATGTCTGGCGTACATATAGCTCTTAAAATCCATTCCTTGGCAACACGGCACAGATTTGGTTACAAAATTATTCATTGTGTCCCTGCTTTGAACAATTGCAGGCAAATGAAAGTGGTAAGGCTCCTGAAGCTGCATTTTCAACAAATAATTCTTCAAAATGAAATTTCTCTGCACATGTTCATGCTTTATGTAAGTATACCAGCAAAGTCTCAAACCCACTACTTGTAAACAAAAGAAGGAGTTAATTACACTATGTATGCCCTATATCTATTTAAAGTTAAAGGCTTGGCAATGGCTACGTCTAAAAAGCTGTAAGTTTGTCAAAAGTTTCTTTATTTTGTTTTTGCAATAATACTCACGAATTCTTCTTTGCGAGCTGTTGGAGAAGATGATAACGCAAAACAGACACTCACAGTTATTGTCCTCCTGTCTTTTTAAGTGACATAAATAGCCCGCAACTTGACACTTTGGCCTATGCTCATTTCATTGAAATCCGACACATTTATTTTTATAAGCTATTGAGGAAAAGCAAAGTTACGACGAAAGGAAGAAATAACGAGACTGGTGAAAAAGTAGACACATCAACACTTCGTTTGCGGGATGGAGGGTGTATACTAAGCACGACATCACAGGTACTTCCGGAAATATACGATTAACTCACCATTAGTAATGCAGTCAAAGTAACATATACACCAATTTGAAAGAAAGAAAACAACATCTGACCATCTGATTTGCAGATGAACAAAACGCGTTTATTAATAATCACTGAAAACAAAAGTGTAACTAGCAACTTTCCTAAGTCCAGCATAATCAATATTTTACAAAGGCATAGCGTAAGTCCAATTTAATGACCGTGTACCTGTACAATTATGCTTGTCGTCAGCTAATCTATAACCTTGCCGGCAGCCACAGCTATACGAACCATCGGTGTTGTTGCAATCTTGCTGACAGACGGGGTGTTCCAAAAAACACTCGTCAATATCTGAAGATAGATTGCATAATAACATGATTTCTAGAAATATTTAGTCGTATAATACAACTAAAAAGGAAAATTTGAAATTATAATATTCGTCCAAGTTCGGTTGTTTTCAAAACATTAACGGCCGTATAAGCGTAATAAAACCACAATCAAACACACCCACATGGCCTTATCAGCGTGGTGTAAACACAGCTAAGTATATATCTTCATATGCTAATATGAAAATAGGCGCTGCCAATGAAAAAGCATATCGAATAATAAAAGTGATCTGAAGTAAACTGATCTATTTAAGTCAGCACGCAAAAAATGCCGTCTAGCCCATTGCACCCTAGCAAGCCTGTGACGTCTCGCCATAATCTAGACTTTTATAAGGCCGACATGGGATGGAATTGCTATTTTCCCGCAAACGGTCACGGATCGTTTCGGCAGATAATCAATAAATTCCGAAGGTAATAACCGTCGCCGCCATAAAGCCTTTAAGTAAATGAGTCAACGCAATAAAATTGTCCGTTCTGGCGGTCGTAGCAATGTGGCCTGTCTGGCCGCTGACGGTCTGAACCGTGCCAGTGCGCACGTAACTTGTAACCAACTTTTGAATGGTCTGCCTCGGGCGGCCAAACGCTTGAATAACGCCAATTACAGAAACGTCCGCAAAAGCAATCCCCTTGCCCTGTTTCTCAATTCTTCGGAGAGAGGCATGGCATACTCACTTGCAAGCAAAAGCAAAACATTGTCAGATTTTCTTGTTAGTCAAGCTTAAAAGTTGTTTCACATGTATCCGATAACTTCGGACAAAGGTTGATGAAGTTATTGTTTTCTTACATATGCTAGTAATTTGTCCCAACAACCCTGTTAATATTAACATCTCAAGGAGAAACCATTGCTGTTAAGGTTACATACTCCAAAGGATTTCTTAAAGACAAGATGTGGCAGATGAATACATACTGGATACAAGAGTTGAACAATACATTATATTTTTTGTAACTGATGTGTTTTTGTGTTTAACAACTCATGCGTAGGGGTCTGATTATGTTCATGTTAAGACTAGTGCTTACCATCACAGGTCAAACCGTCTCCCTCGTAACCATCTGGACACGCTCCGCATGGGTTTGTCTTGTTTGTAGATTCATTGTTACACTTTACACGTGGATCGCAGCTTATGACAGAACATAGTGGTTTGTCTATTTCGCAGAAATCTCCTTCTATGAATTTATTTTGGCAGTCACAAGTGGTTCTTTTAAAAGTGTCTGTACCTTTAAAGAGACAAAAAGACAAAGATGCATATTTAATTTGTTCTAACTTATTTCATTTGTTACATATTTCTTCAGCATATTAATGAATTATCATACCCTTCCCCTATAAATAGTCTGTGCCTTTTACTAAAGATAACATATTCGCTGCATTCATACTTGTTTAAGCTGGTGATAATCACTGATTTGTGGTGAATACACAAATCTTTATAAAATGCTATAAACTACAATTTTCCAATTACTTAGCCAATGCCCTCTTTTTGTTGTTTCTCGCAATTCAAAATCCCAAAATGCACGAACTGTTGATGTTAAAAAGGGCGTATATAAGAAAAGATCAAACGGTAATTAGCAGCACCAAAATTAAAAAAAAAAATACCATGAAATTACATTCAGGCCTGAAGACACTTCAGTTCATTCGGAGCAACGTCCTACAAATTATTTTTTTCCAACTATTTTACAAATGATCAGGTAAAGCAGATGAAACCGAAGCAGTCTGTGCCCATTTTTTTTTACCAAATTATGCTACTTTTTCAAGGTCGAATAATTTCACTTGCACACCTGTCTTTGGCACAGTAATGTAGCCTTTATACTGTATGTGTAATATAGGTATACCTGCCTACCTTATTTTTAATGAATGCATCCAGACTACATGCACCTTATATATGGTCGAACATTTGAGAGTAAGCTACTATTTTCGTCTGTTCGACCTTGCAATTTGAGAAAGAGATGGAACAAATAACTGATATGATGTTACTCTCAACGCATTTATGTAACTTGGATGCATTCTGAATAACAATGTTATTTTATTTTTAGATATTTTGCGCCGCAAATTACCCTTTGATCTTCCCTTATAAAATGACTGTTTTAATCAGCATCTCACTTTTTTATTTTAAACTGTAGAGAACATGAAAAATAAAAAATAGACTGCTAATTTTCGTGGAGATACGACCTATTGTTATGGCTTTATTCAGATTTTTCATATTTACTACAAATCACCACATTTAACAAAATAAGTTTAATAACCGGACAATGTGCATACATTTCTTGGTAGCAATTTTAATATGCGGTCCGAGCTTAGCCATCATAACATTTTCTTTATAAATTTATACTCATGCATTATATTTCTTAGGTGTCTTCTAATTTGTTTCGCTATTCTTGATTTAATGGCAAGCGCATATCAGGCATATTTAATATCAGGTTATCATATTGCAATTATTTTTTTCTTAATGACATTACTACATTAATTCGCAGCGAATGTTCTTATAGTGTGTAAGTACAACTCAAGGGTTTAGCCGCCAAAATACATAGAGTCATTTCGTAGAGAATTGTTCACTTCCTTTGAACAATAATGCAAGAAGATTATTGCTGCAAATTTCGGGAAAGTTGATTTAGGATGATTTAGATCAGACGTTGTTGGAAGAAAGTGGTGAACGAACGGACACTAAATGGATGAACTGCCGCTTACGAAAGTGTATAGGTTACAGCAGCTCACTATGGGAATGATATGCTCGGGTCAGCTTTCACATGCATGAGCATATTACATTCTTAGCGTAGAAAAAAGCAGGATTCTTGTCAATATAAATATGCTTTGGTTGCCATTCACAGTTTCGCGCTTTTGGTCGTGGACAAAAATGCTGATCTTTTGGGGTAGGCTGGTATTTTGGGCAATAAATGCTTTTTGCCTCCTGATATGCAGGAAACTTTTCCTCCCTTTGAGTGAGCATGTGTCAGGAAAGTAAAAACTGAAAACCTCGAAAACCATCCAATCGCTGCGCGGCATGGATGCCAAACTATGGCTGCATTAATAAAGTTCGAAATTTAAGTGTTAAAATGCTAGTGCTTATTTTCAAGGAAGAATAACAGAAAATCTAAACGGCTGGCAAGTATTCAGTTGCAGCCGACAGTGATTATCTGCAAGCCCTCTAGGTAAATCTGTAAGCTTAAGATGTATACAATTGTCCTGCTCTTGAGTACAGCAGGGTTAATTATGCCATTTTTGAAGAAATTTTCTGGCCTTTCATATGAGGGCCTTTTAGGCGTAATGGCTATAAAGTGTATTTAGGCACATTTACGGCACATTCGTCAAACCCATAACAAACTTTGGTGTGTATTTCTGGCGTGTGAAAGAGAATGATTTTACGAATTCGTCCAATTTGGATTACATTGCCTTTTATCACACACGCTCCGCAACGTGACATAAGACACGTTTCATTCAGCTCATAGCAAACTTTCTTCGTGCCGTGGATCGTCGGTACCAGTAGCCGTACAGACAATGATTGTAAAGACATGATGCAGATTCTATAGGCCAGTTTAAATCCTTATTATGACAATCCTTTGCCCTTTCGAAAAATGAAATGGCGGTCAAACAATTCAATTTTCATGTATGGTTTCGCTTTATTGTGTAAGACTCTCTGAAGTACCCTTGAAAACAGAGGGAAATATTCTTTAAATGCAAGACATACGAATGTAGTATACGATTTAATGAATTTTAAATGTGGGCTCTATCGATCGAGGGAGGTTAAAAGAACTGATAAAGAAACGAGTATGAAGGAGTTTATTTATCGGATGTTTTAACCTCCCTCAGTTTATAAATCGCATATTTTAAAATCGGACGACTGATTAACTCTACAGAAAGCTCGAGTGATGACCAAGTTGATCGACTGTTGGTACAGTGTCTGAATCCATCTTTCCCATACGAAACCTGTTTCTCTTTTTTCTTATTTTATTTTGTTTAGGCAAATGAAATTGATATGTTTGTTTCAAAGCTAATTTCATCCGATGCCAAAAATAAAACATTGTCCCTTTTAGGCGTTTTGACTTACAATTGAGCTTAAATATTCTATCTTGTAGTAGGTCAAATATCGGCTACTTATGCCATTCTGTTGTGAAAACAAATTAGAAAACTAGAGAAATTGAAAGTGAGCGGGGGCTACAGAGATACTATAAATCAAATATAAAAAGGAACTGATTACCGGTTACGGAGAATTATCGACCCCTGGCTCCAACAAGAGGCCTGACCCAAAGGTTCTGACATGTCACAGCCTTGTCAATTATATAGAGAAACCATGAACACAGTATAAACTAGAAATGTGTCCACAGTACACAGATGTCCCCGCCTAGTGCTTTGAGTAAGATGGCGTCTTGATAAAGGTACTGGCACCTGTAGTATAACTAGGTTCATAGAGACAGACTTGTATAATATAAAAGACCATAGGCCAAGCATCGCCCGATGGTTGAAATGTCACACAAACTGCATCCCTTTATACAGTTTAAGAGTCACTGAAAGGCCAAAGTAGAAGGTCAGTGGACCATGATATATGGATCATCATGACCTGATTTTCGTATATTTCTGTTGTACTTATAAATCCTCATATGAACTTTTAAATGGCTGCAATACAGGAACCCTAAAATCTACCTCTTACAAAAATCTTAACCTTGCAAAAAGTCTGAAGTCAGTGGACCCTGACATATGGATCTTCATGACCTGATTCAGAAACCACTTCAGAAACTGAGGGTGAGGTTGGGCCTGTAAAATCGATTTAAGCCCCCAGTAATTCATTACTGACCGTTCCAAGGCGGTAGTTCTGTTGTGGTTCTTTGTTGCCTGTTTTTGGTGTCAGAGTTTCTGTGATGTTTTACCTTATGTATGTTATTATTATTTTTGGTTCGGTTTGGGTTGCTGAGTGGCCACCTTTTGGGAACAAGCTGCTCACTCGGTTGGACATATGTTCTCTGTATCTTGATTATTTGTAATCTTAGTTGTTTCCAACTATGGTTTGAGGGCTGGATTTGGATTTTGATTGTTTCAGTTCCTGGTCTTTGCATACTTTTTACTTGTATATTCCTGTTTTACTCACAGATATTAATCCTCATACAAAATTTCAAGTTGTTACAAAAATAAGAACCCTAAAATCTACCTCTTACAAAAATCTTTACCTTGCAGAAGTTGCCTAAGTCCGAAATCAGTGGACCGTGACATATGGATCATAAAGCCCTTATTCTGATGTATTTCTGTTGTACTTATATATATAAACCCTTATACCAAATGTCAAATTGCTACAATAATAAGAACCCTAAAATCTACCTCTTACAAAAACCTTAACCTTGCACAATTAGCCTAAGTCCGAAATCAGTGGACCGTGACATATGGATCAATATGCCCTGATACTTGTGTATTTCTGCTGAACTTATACATATATACCTGCTTACAAAATTTCAAGTTGCTTCAAAAATAGGAACCCTGAAATCTACCGTTTACAAAAATCTTAACCTTGCAAAATTTGCCTAAGTCTGAAGTCAGTGGACCGTGACATATGGATCATCACACACCGATTCTTGTGTATTCCTGTTGTACTTATAGCTATAAATCCTCATACAAAATTTCAAGAAGCTTCAATAATAGGAACCCTGAAATCAACCTCTTACAAAAATCTTAACCTGAGTTTAACAAGATCACGTACGTACATATCACGTACGTACGTATGTACGTACGTACGGACGTACGTATGCACAACCCAAACACTATATGCGTCCGGCATCATATGATGCTGGGGCATAAAAATGATTCTGGCATGCGGATACAGAGATATAAGCAATCAAAAAAGGCTGCTCGCAAAACTTTGAGGTAAAAGTTAACGTACGAACGAACGGAAAAACAAATGGACAAACAAACGGACGAACAGACGTCATGACAACACTAAATACACCTAGGCATACTTCGTATGTCGGGGGTATAACTAAAACTCAAAATATTACATCTTAATAAAGCCTGAGTACATATCCTGTGTATGTAACAACAAATATAGACAATAAAATGTTCTTGAAATATGTTTGTGGTACATGTGTGTGATCAGTTTGTAACCTTTCGGTTCTGACTAGAAAAGAACGTTCGGCTTCCCGAGAAACTGGCAATAATAGCGAACAAAAAAGGATTTCGCTAAGTTTTGTTTTACAAATGCTTTATTAAGTCGCAATAAACGTGGATACGCATGTACGATAAAGTTTGTATGAGCTTCCTAAAGATATCAGAACAGTAAACTTCTCGTGAAATCATAAAATATTTGATGATCCAAGCAACTGTTATATTTTGCAATTTACATAATTGTCAAAGTCTGGTTCATATGTATCATGGTCAACATTAGCTTTTACACTGATGCGACGGTCATTTATTCCGACGCTACGTACCAGAGGTAACATCGTCCGTAGTATAAACGTTATCGGTTGTGTGAGGTGATCATAATAATCCCTACCTTTTAGGCTTTCCTTACATACTAAAGAATATACTGTTATATAGCATGTTGCATGCTAATAATGCATGTTCACCCTGCATGACTCAGTGCACTTGCCATTTAGACAGCAACCAGTAATGTTTACACTTACTGTCTAGTATTGTTTTGTACTTTATAATATATTTTGTATATAGCATATTTGCAGGTATGTGTCTTATTGTATTTGTAAGTTAGTCCAATGTTAATCATGGAAAAGTGTATTTTGTTATTTTGGCATTTCGCGAGGTTATTTTGACCGCATGCATAGCATTCATAAGTGTCATTATAGCTGTGTTGTCCAACTGCATGAAACTGCAAGATATTGAGTTTGTCTTCATTTCATAAAGTTTCATAAATCCCTACCATATTTTAATATTATTGCACAATCTGTTGAATGGTATCATATATCTGTTCAGTACACTTGCCATTTAGACAGCAACCAGTTAGGTTTATAATTACTCTCTAGTATTGTTTTGTACTTATAATATATTTTGTATATAATATGTTTGCAGACCTCAGACGTATGATGTCACGGTGCCATTTTGATTAAATCTTCATAGAATCTTCAGTCTTTTGGGTATTCTTTCAAAAGGGCGAACTCAGTTGGTGACATAATTTGGCCTCTTTATCTGCCTGTGTGGTTGTGAACAATACCTGTTTTATTTTCTAGCGTAATACAGAACTGTCTTACCTCCCGGCTGAAGAACATCGAAGTTACACTGACTCGCACTTCGACATCCACAGTAAAATATTGTTACTGGAGCCAATGCGGTAAAATTCCATTTGTCTGTGACAATAAATTCTAAAGTAACAAATTCACTCCTAAGTGTAAAAGATATGTTTGTCCAGTTAAAAATACCATTTTCTGAAAAAGAAGAAATACAATAAAAATATGCTACGCGATAGATCCGCACCGTACTTTAGATGTAAATCTATTGTTAATAACTCTACAAATTAATCAATATAACATTTTCCTGTAAACAATAAAATGTTTGTAATAGCTTACTTCCGCGAATTAGCCTAGAAATAAATATTGGCGAATTTTAAAATCGCGATTTTTTTTAAGGTGAATAGGTATAACTCTATCTTTTCCCCCGTCATTTTTACAAAAACAATGACTGCCTGTTTGCTTCCGTGAAAGAAGAATCTCGTTCACAACGAGATCTGCTCTTGAAAGAAAGCGAATTGCTCCTAGGGCGACAATATTCCTTATAGAATAGATCTCATTCAGAAGGCTTGTAAAATTTAGCAGAATTGTCTACCCTGAAAGTGTACCCATTTATTTTAATAGTTTTATGGTTTAACAGCCATTTGGATACTGTTTGATTGTTTGATTTGCAAAACGTTGCCTCCCGAAAAGGTTCACAAAACATGAAACAGACGGGAATATATTCCCAATTTATATCGCGTCACGCAAAAATGCACATAACGTATTGTAACGCAAGACTTACTAAAAGTAATAAGGTCTGAGAAGATAGCTCCGTTGGAAGGATGGAATAAACTAAAGAAGCAAACATAGCAGACTCGGTTTAAATATGTCTGTTCATGACCAGTTATGAAATATACAATACCGGCCATACTCTTTAGTACCTGCTAAAGTAGAATTGCATTTTTAAAATGAAAATGACCACATATAAACTTATTGTTCCCAAAGGATCAGACATTTTAAAAGCTGCACTATGGTGAATTGCGGGAAAGTTTCTTCCGACCCCACCCCCACCCCACCCACCCCCTTCCCCTTCAAATAAACTTTCACCATCTGTAGAAATTTAGATAAGTTCTAAAAAGCTTCAAACGGATAAAATTATGTGTCGTCAACAGTCACATAATTCGCAGAATTATTCTCTGATAGTTTTTTCCTGGTTTTGAGTTTGAAAAAGATAATATTATATAGAAGATATAATTCAAAAGATATATACCTATGTATTTTGCGCAAGAACGAGCTTCAAATTGTATCATTGTTTTCGATCTCAATAAACGTATTCTGATACTTTTGACCTAACAAATTAGAGGAAGAGGCCTCTAAGAGCATAACCGTGTGCTTAAACATTCCTTTAAATGGTGACTATAGGCAACATGTAATTGCGCATATAAAAAAGAAGAATATCCTATCTTTAAATTCAAGCCCATCTTTTTTCAGAATCGCTAAACAAACCGTCCCTACCAGTTTAATCTCAAATAGATTGAACGGGCTTAATTTTGCTGAGAAATGGTGGTCTATGGAACTACTTACTCATACACTACTCATATAGCAACGAAGTAAAGGACAAACGGTAGCTGTCTTATGTACTGAAGTGGGTTTATGAAAACTTATGCAAAATACGAGTATGCTGATGTATAAAACTTCTGATAAACATCTTACATACTCAGTGAATAATCCGTGACATTAATATTTGTGTCGACAGAAAAACTCATGTTCGACGGTATGTCTTGATCATCTGTTGCATATTTAGTCAGGTTTATGGAAAAACCTCCCAGTTTCGCGGCTACTACAGAGATATTTTTAGGCATTTCATCTGTGAACTCTGGTGGTTTGTTTCCTGCAAACGAAAATAATGAATAAAACAAATAAATAAATAAAGCAAGAGAAAGTGAGAAAGTAATTAAATTTTTGTGATCAATTCTGTGAAGTCTAGTCTATCCCATTACACTGCAAAGTCGTTTGGGGTGCCACAAATTACTTCACAACAACCTCTCTCCACCTGGTCCTGATATCAGCTGCCATAGTTGTGCTGGCAAAGTCCATCTACATCCATTCTTTAATACATGTATTGTCTTCAAGCCTGTACTTCTGTCTGCCTGTTCATGTTTCTCCTTTCACTCTGCTCTACAAGAAGTCTTTGCAGAGCCTGAATATTTTGATATGTGACCGTTCCGTCTCAGAAGATCTTGATATGTGACCGATCCATCTCAGTTTTCTTTTCGTGGTCGTGGGCAGGAGTTCATTATATCTTCTGTGGCTGCATGGAGGTTTCTGACAGCATCCTTATTTGTTATATAGTCCTTGTACGAGATGTTCAGTAACCTTCAATAACTTCTAATTAGAAGGAACTACTTTTTTTTCTATACCTCTGCTTCAAGGCCTGCATCTCATACGCATATATTATGTGAGTAATATATTTTTGCTAAGATAGCTGACTGACCACCTACATGTATTTAAGAAAGAGCTATTCGTTCGCTTAACCGTGCGTGCATTTCGTGACTTGTAAATTCGAGTATAAACCTTCTTCTCCTTGTCCTTAGGCTTTAATGGCAAGGAATAGAAATGGAAAGGGAGAGCATCAGTTTCATCTCTGATCCAAGAGACATGTTGTAGGATCTTTTTTCCGAATAAAAGCACCAGAAAGTAATTTTGACCTTGCTGTAAAATAGGTCAATGTAAACTCAGTGTCATCATTTGAATTTGTTTGGTAGTACTCAAGCATTCGATGTCATGTAAGGAGTTTCAAGGCCATCGTTCAACAGCTTATGGAGAAGATTTAAATGTTTTACCATTTATGGGCATATCAGCCATGTTGGTCAGGTGACCTGGACCGAGTGAACACATTTTCTTTCTTAACCCCATTAAGGCTCTTTATGAATTTGGTTACGACTGCTCCAGTTGCTTTTGGTGACATGTTTGAAACTGGCTAAATATGAGAGGCCCGGGTCAAAGAAGGATCTTGACTTCTTGTACTCACAAATCTTCATGTAATTATTAACATGTCCATATATAACATTTTTTGACCGAACTCTTCAATTATATAGCTGAAGTCTTACGTTCTAGCATTTTTCGATATAAAGGCACCAGAAAGCAAATTTACCCTTGCCGTAAAAACGTTCTAGGTCAAGCCAAGGTCATCATTTGAACAATCATGGTAGTAACCGAGCACTCAAACCTATACACCAAGTGTCAATGCAATCCGTCCACTGGTTCTTGAAAGACTTTTGCCATATATAAGTGTGAAAGCCATGTCTGTCATGATATCCGGACAGTTTAAACAAATATTCGTTCCCTCCACCCCTGGAGTCCCTATATGAACTTTGGTTACGACTGGTCCGGTGGCTTTTTAGGAGATGACATATCTTCATCTTCTCAATAAGATGTATGTATATACCAATTTTAAGCCAAAAGCTTCAAAATCTCCCACCAAATCTTATGTTCTAGCATTTTCCCATATAAAAGCACCAGAAAGCTAATTTGACCTTGCCGTAAAAAAAGGTCAACATCAGCCAAAGGTCATTAATTTACCACACGAGAACTTAATACTACATACCAAGTTTTAGGTCACTGATCAATTGGTTCTTAGTAAAGATTTTAAAGGCTTGTACCACACATGAGCCTGGCAGCAATATGGTCATGTGACCTGAACCGTTTGAACATATTTTCATTCCCGCAACATCTTTAAGTTCTATGTGAAATTTAGTTACGAATGACCCAGTGGCTTTTGAGGAAATGTATTAAAATTGTCAAAATATAAGAGACCTTGTTCAAAGGTCGAAGAATGATCTTGACCTTTTGTATATGAATTTAGAGGCTAAACTCTTCAATATTTTCCATGAAATATCATGTTCTAGCATTTTCCTGTAAAATAACCTAAAGTAAATTTGACCTTGCCGTGAAAAAAAACATGGTCAACCAAGGTCATCATTTGATCAATCTTGGTTGTACTCGTAAACCAATACTACATACCAAGTTTCATGGTAGTCGGTTTATTGGTTCTCGAGGAGATAATTTTCAAATGTTTACCATGTATCACCCCTGGTTAACTATGTATATACAAGGGCTGTTACCAAACGTTTTTTTTCCGTTTCATAACATCCTTTAAAACATAGTTAACCAGCATGGCGGCCATGTTGGTCATAGAACCAAAACCGTTTGAACAATTTTCGTTCCCCCGATCCCTAAAGGCGCTATATGAAATTTGGTTACAATCGGATCAGCAGTTTCAGAGGGGACGTCGACTGACGACGGATGACGTACAACGGAGCCTGCCTATACTATGAGCTTACCATGAGTATTCAGCTCAAGTGAGCTAAAACCACATATTGTTTGATACTAGAACTGTCGGAAAATCAGACTATACCCCCGCTGTAGCACTTCCAATGATTATGGCCTGTATGGGGAAAACAAAATATGAAATAAACAAGTCTACCATGTATGAGCAGTCTATGCTGAACAGTTGCTGAGAACTCTGCTCTGAAAGATGTCATAAGTCATTGTCAAGTCATATACCAAATTCGATCCTACACAGTTGCTGAGAAATCTTTTACAGAATATAACAGAACTGAATGCATCTATTCTATCTTATACCGTTGCAGAGATATCTTCAACGAAAAGGTATGGAGAGAAAACAAGTGATCAAATTAAGGGAAGAACAAGCAGGAGAGAGCCCTTTCTCAAACCCACGATTCAACTTGTCGTTGTCATCCTGTATACCAAATTATATAGTTTCTTATACCGTTCTTGAGATATCTTTGACGAAAAAGTGTTACGGAATTACGGAAGGACGGACGGAAGGACGGACGGACGGGAAGGACGGACGGACGGAACTGCGGACAGATGTAAACCAGTATACCCCCACTTTTTAAAAACGGGGGTATAATAACAGATATTAAATAATATGTTTGGATATGAAAATGTCGGAAAGACTCACAAATAAAAAGAGATCTTTATCACGAAGATCTTCAGTCTTACATAGTATACGTTTTGTATTAGAATGGTCAATATTTATAAACTTGTAACATTTTTTTTTCTATTGACTGTTTTCTGCTGGTTGGAATATCTCTCGTTTCTATGTTCTTTGATTGCGGATTTTTGTAACAGTTTTGATATATCTAATATGACAAACTGCACAGAGTCAGAGTTTATAGTTTGTAACTTTATTATGTTTTCGCAGTTTTTAATTGTCTTCTCTTTGTCTTTATAGTATTTATAAACCTTTTAGAGATTAATTCTTTATTTTTCTATCCTCATGGCATGTACTTTTACTTTCTAAGAACACGGGCGCTTTGTCGAAAGAAATATTGCAAATCATCTACTGCATTTTTGTATTGGTACCAAGACGACAAACAGCAATAGAACGTTGATCACTTACTTCGCCTTTTTTCTTCTGTAACCATTCGCTTGTGTTCGTCGAGAACCTGTTTTCCAAGTGTACTATTATCCGTTCTTGCTATTTCAGTGAGACATGGGGAATAACCTTCGCACAGTTTTCTAAATCTCTCTACATCTGACTTATTATGATGATATTTGACATTAAACATTGCAGTTAGGTTATTCAGATAATCCTCTGGAAAGAAGGGTCTGGTGTGATTGGTGTTATAATATTCGAAAGTCTTGTTTTTCAGTGTGTAGTCAAACAGCGATTCCGATTTATTTTGTAGCATCCCTGAAACAACAAAAATATAGCAATTCAGCACCCTGTTACTAAAGTTGTAAACACACAAAACTTTTATGGAGAAATACCAAGCATTTGGCCCACAAAACAATCTTTGTAATTTAGAAACTATTTAATAAAAATGAAAATAACCATGTTGTACTTGAAAAGACTGTTTCAGAAATATACGTTCAAAAAAGATAAAATACAAAAGAGTCTTGTTTGATTTATCGCGTCAAAACAGCGGCAGCTGTTCAAAAAGAGAAAAGAAAATTTCGTAATATTCGTTGTTGCTGAGGGACAAAGTATGCTTTGAAAACATGGAAGGATTTCTGTTTGTAATCCAAACAGCCATTTTACAACAACAAATGAATAGTAGCTGTATACTTAGGAAATTCTCTTCCCCTTCCCTTGTATAAAGCACCCAATTTGGGAAACGTAGTTGCCAATACTTTTACATAAAAAGTCTTCCGGTATCTCATAAAGTTATGATAGACGTATTGTATTTAGCATACAGACTTTTACTATATTTGATCTATTTATGGATGGTGCAGTTTGATCATCCTAGCTTAATTAATAACAGTAATGGCAGCGTTTGCAAGACTTCTTGGATGATCCTTGTACAGTGAAATATCATAACTTTCACATAGAACTTGATAAAATTGATGGCTTTTGAAGCAGGATTCAGCAATTCATAATTATTTCTTAGTTGTTAATCGGTTAAAGGGCTTATGATACCATTACGAAAATTGAATCTGAAGCCTTTTGAAAAGTACAGTTTAACGCAAATCAGGGTCCAGCCAATTTTAACTTTTACATCATGAAATATTAGACGTGACAACATGAAATATTAGACATGACGTCAGTGTTATCATACAAAGTGACTTGCTAATCTTACGTTAAAGTTACATTCACATTACTTATTTACCTGTGTTTGGCACACCAGACTAATGAAGCTGTTTGACATTCGGTATTTAAGCTATGTAATTAAATTTATACTGGCTTGCAGTATTATGTACAGATTTAATTTTCCACTATAATTGTTAATCAGTAATCAAAAACAACTGCTACCATTTCAAAGCGTGCTTGTGTTAAGGGCTATCATTATTATTGTCATTGTTTGTCGGCTTCCTATTAGTCTTTGACCTTTTGTACATTATATATGATGGCCTCTTTGCCATCTGTTGGATAAAAGCTGACCTGTTGGTTTTTCGCTTATCATATTTTGCTTTGTATGCCGTCTTTACTGTTTTCCTATCCCATTTGGTGTTTTAGGCAGGATACGGAAATTGATTGTGTCGGTTCCTGATCACTGCCTTCTTATCTCCTTGGCAACGGTAGAATACGATGTCTGGCGATCTAATGCCGGTTTACCTAAATTTAGAGGATCTTACACGAGTTGTCATTTCATATGAAAGTTATGAAACGAGCCTTCGGCGAGTTTCATAAATTATATATAAAATTGCCACGAGTGTAAGATTCTGTTTATCATATGACCCTCTATAATAGGATTTTAACGCTTTCCAACAGGACATGATTTCAATAAGAAAACACATTGTTGGCATGCATGTTATCAATGACGTTACTTGTACGCGCCAAAGTGTTATTACACGTGTGGTCATAAGATTTTTATGACACGACAGTACCCACTGAATAACAGCGACTTCATGTGATAAATGTATTTGAAATTAAAGGTTAGAAATAATTTACAACAATCATTGTATCATGATAAAGTACTAGTATTTTCACTAAATAATACGAAGTCATTCTGCAACAGTTGCTAGGTCTACTGTTACAATTTCTGATCAACCTACACATAGGACCGGTGAAATAATAAGAGCTTGTCGACATTACAACGCAAATAAAACATAAAAAACAACAACAAAAAAAAACAACAAAAAAACTGATGTCTCGTCTTAGTTGAACAAATCTGGAATAAACAAATACTTACAACTTTCACCAAAGTCAAAGATTTGTGATGATGATGCATTTATATTAGTCCCATATTCTGACGTCCGGTTAATAAAACTATTATTTCTTGTAAAGCCTGCTAAACCAACACACACAGACTGGTGAATCGCCGGTGTAGTATCTAAAGACATGCTTAATCCTACACCTGCTTTAACAATTAGCTGAAATGAAAATATCGTAGCAAGTATAATGCTCATCTATTGTGTCACGGACTTTCCAGGAAAATGAAATAAACTAAAAATACAAAATAACTAAGATATCAGGATAGCCTCTTAACTTGTTTAAGGTACAGTTTAAATACTTAATTCAGTTTCATATATATCTGGTAAAACTTCTAAATTATTCAAAAACTAAGACTGACTTAGTCATAGTGACATGAATCTTAGCGGAGTTTGGCTTCCCTTCTTTTGAGTTGTTTTGGCTTTTTGCGGGTTCTTGCTGCATCGGACATCTCTTTCCTGATGCCCTTGTCTGTCGCCTTTCTCGAGACGCAGGGGTTGAGGTGGCTCGGTGGGGGGCGCCTGCGCCCGCGGATTTATACGTAGGCGTCTCTTACCTGATGTCTGCAGCTAATGTGTCCCGCGGAATGCGACAGTAAGTGTGGCTCGGAGAGGGATGCTCGTTGCCTGCCGAGACCTGCCGTCATATCTTTTCTTTCAAACTTTTGGGGTTTAGCGACACTGAAGAAGTTAAATACAGAAACGCGCGTCTGTCGCACTAAATTAGGTATGAATACGTTTATATTAGAACCACTGGGCCGATATCACTGCTGGTGGACAATTTGTCCCCGAGGATACCATCAACCCAGTTAGTCAGTGTTTCAGTATTGATTCTGGTTCTCAGGCCTTGGGATCACTACTTAAATACTGATTTAAATACTTAATTCAGTTTCATATATATCTGGTAAAACTTCTAAATTATTCAAAAACTAAGACTGACTTGTCATAGTGACATGAATCTTAGCGGAGTTTGGCTTCCCTTCTTCTGAGTTGTTTTGGCTTTTTGCGGGTTCTTGCTGCATCGGACATCTCTTTCCTGATGCCCTTGTCTGTCGCCTTTCTCGAGACGAAGGGGTTGAGGTGGCTCGGTGGGGGGCGCTTGCGCCCGCGGATTAATACGTAGGCGTCTCTTACCTGATGTCTGCAGCTAATGTGTCCAGCGGAATGCGACAGTAAGTGTGGCTCGGAGAGGGATGCTCGTTGCCTGCCGAGACCTGCCGTCATATCTTTTCTTTCAAACTTTTGGAGTTTAGTGACACTGAAGAAGTTAAATACAGAAACGCGCGTCTGTCGCACTAAATTAGGTATGAATACGTTTATTTTAGCAAGAAAACTTTGCCTCCGTTAATTTAAATCAGCTCTTGTTTTAAAAATACTCTCAGATGTAAAGTTATTTACACTTGTAAACCAGTATATATCTTAGTTTCCATTGCACAGTCCTACAGTCTTGCATGATATTTTAACTCAAGGTAAAATGATGTAGTAGAGTTATAGAAGCTAATACCTGACTAAAGACATTATACATGCAGTCCATTTGCACTTTTTTCAATGTGCATTTTCAATGGACAATACTATTTTGTTGTAAATCAGTATTCGAATTCTCGGGTCTTTATATAACAAAGCAAAACATTTTCTTTTGATTTGTTTTATGGCGAGGCTCTAAGTGCCAGTCGGCAAATTTGATGTTACAGGCTAGCCGCCGAAAGCGATTTGTGGCATGCTTAATGCATTGCATTATATAGTAATGAATGCCTTGCTCTGAAGAGTTTACGTTTTTTTGCCTCTGAGTACATATTTTTGTTTTGAAAAAATACAGTTCCATATGGAACATTAGTTCGCATAGAAAATAAGTGGTATTTTGTTAAGATATTTTTGTTTAAACCTGAAGCAATTTTAGCACAAACACATGCACATACAGGCACCACGCACATACTCCGCGCATGCATGCACGCACGCAGATGTGGATAAAACTCTGACTTACTCTTTTAATCTGGCTGATATTCGCCGTTCGTCCAAACATTATCAATATTTCTTTATCATCATGCACAATTATTTGAAAGCGGCCAACTCTTAAAACCCCTTTGATCGATTTATGATTAGAAAACGCAGTCACTTTAGCCACCGCCTTATCGTTTTGCAACAGTAATGTTATTCTTTCTGTGTCATTTATCTGAAAACAAAAGGGAAAATACGTTTTAGAGATCAAATGAGAGCAAAATAAACAGAAATATTCTCCTTTGTATGCTACAATTCCATGTAGAGTTGGTTGTTTTCGAAACATAAACGTTCGGACCGTTCAAAAACAAGGGTATTATGTTCGAATCTAATTTCTAATGCGACGCAGAAGCCGCTATAGCTCAATGGGCTAAGCGCTGGCCTACTGATCTAACGGAACTGGGTTCGAGTCCTGAGCAAGACTCTTTCCTATCCTAAACCTGGGTTCCATTGCACACCAGACTTTCATTATCGTCCTCCCATCGTCCTGCTATGACTGAAATACTGTTGAAAAGAATGTAAAAACGCAAGTCATCGATCAATCTAATGCCACAGACTGCTTGCTTAGTTAGTTAACCTGATCATAGTAGATACCTATGATATCTTGATATCTATGCTTTCCTTTTAATTCCACGAACGTTGGATCCCGGATTCGATAATGGCCCCGAACTTAACCGTTTATATGTGTGTCAGTGCCTGGAGTTGTATCTTTGGCCGGGCCCATCATGTTTCAAGATTGAGAATACGGATACATACGAAATAAACAACAAATATTTGTGACAGTGCCTGGGATTTTGAGCCTTGTGGAGGTGCGACGTTGACGTCACGAAACGTGAATGAAAGTGACGTCATAAAATTTGCACGTAAAGTTGATTGTATTTCCGCGCACTGTCTAATAAACTTCAAAGCGTCACCTAAAAAGAAGGATTCAACATTTCTATCGGCGTCTATAATTTTCTTCATCTGCACTCTTTTAAGAATGTTCGCATTATAGATCTTTGAAAAGCGATGTCAAGAACCAGAGTTATAAAGGTTTATCCAGCTAGTATATAAATTGTATCCAATCAGTGAAACGAAAACCAAAAATCGGGTAGGTGTGAATTTCATTTTCTTTGGAGGTAAACCTTAACGCTATTTCTTTGTACTTCTCGAAATCTATTCTGGAAGCACTAATAATTATGAAAATGTTAAAAACAAAATTTCCAATTTTCGCTCCATAAGGCTCAAAATGCCAGACACTGTCACATTTAGGTGTAAGGAGTCGGAAAAACTTCGATACAAAAGATGAGTTACTTTAAAAAGTTCAATTGCTAAGAACAGAGCTAAACTGCCTATAAATTTCTAACTCCTAAAAATTCAAATGCTATTCAAAACACCTAGATCCTGGATCCTGTATGACAAAATTGTTCATAAGAGCGAAATTTTCAATTTCCTTGGTTTGGTTGTGCATGTGGCTTCTCATGAGATTTATATCAATGACCACCTCGTTGTCTCGTAATTCAACCAGAGGACCTGTAGCTCACCTGATACCTTTCAATTTGTCACTTTGCTCATTTGTTAAAAATTTAAAACCAGTGGCTTAAGAGGAGAGCATATTTTCATTTTAAAATCTCAGTGACGTCGAACAAATGTAAAAGTAGAAACTGTGTTTGTGAACCTCTTTGCCCCCAATTATATGTTTGCCATTTTAGGTACCAACTCAAGAATTTTCAAGTTCTCAAAAACTGCCAAGCTGTCATATAAAATTTTCAAAACCTCATGCCCAGTGGTGCTTTAGCCCAGTAGCTGCATAATCGTTGACTATAATTAGATTATATCCGTCATTAATGCAGAGTGGCCTAACCTTTACCAAAATATTATACACCTGCTACTTTTATTTATCAAAAATCAGCTTCCTAGGTCAAACGGTTTAGAAGTTGGATAACTATCAAATTCAAAGAAGGGGCATAATTCCATCAGTTTCGATGTAATTTAACCGAACGTTAATAAGTGTAACCTCAAACCGGTATACTAAATATCATCATGTCTGCTTATATATTTCTTGAGGTATCGTGGTAACAGGATTGCATTCTATTTTCGACTAACTGTAGGCAACCCTAAAAGACAAGTCCGACAAAAGACTGCGTACCTGTTCGTTTTTCATGATCTATCCATACATAAAATTTCAAAAGTCTAAGCTCAGTAATTCTTTAGCCCAGCACCTGCACAATTACTGACTACAAGGGACAAAACTCCGTAAATACCAAAATGTCTTAGACGCAAGCGGTTCAGAAGTTGGGAAAATGCAAATTTCAAACAAGGAGCACAACTCCAATATTTTATGTCCGAATTTGCAAAAAGATTAAATAGTTCGTGTACATAACAACCCAAACCTGAATACAAAGTATCATCATCCCAGCTCATAAATATACTTCTAGAGATATCGTTATAACAAGAGTTCAAACTATTTTCAACAATTGGGAGGTTACTCTAAAAGGGCACGTTCTATGGAGGGGAACAAAAATATGTACCCTACACTTCTCATCACCTATCCATATATGGTATTTCAAAACCCTACCCCCAGTGCTCTTGAGCCCAATAGCTGCAGTATTTTTAACTACATGGGGAAATAGCTCCATAATTAAAGAAATAATGTAGAGTTACCTAACCTTCACTAAAGTATTTATCATATCACAGACTCCTACTGTACCAAAAATCTGATTGCTAGGTCAAGCAGTTCAGGAGTTTGAAAAGTCTTTGTATACTTGGGACAAAGTCAATAACGGACTATCAACCATCCAAGGGCAAGTAACTCTGACAATATTTTTCCCATAAGTCTATGGACTTTTTGTTTTCACGGGCAAATAACTCTCAAGTAAATATTTCGATCTGGCCCAATTTTAACTCTTCTGATATCTTATGTCTTTCCTGACTATCTGCAAGTTTCATAAAGTTGCAATTAAAATAAATGGGCTTTACCTGGGATAAGGTCAAATATATTTGTTTGTTGTTGTTGTTGTTTTTCAACACTATGGGCAAGTAACTCCATGACAATTTTACAATATGGCCGAATTTTGAACTCGCTTGAGTTCCATGCTGCAAAATAATAATCATTCACACTAATGACATGGCTGTTTTTCACGTTTTCTTTTTCTATAAAGCCGACATGGAGGTAAAGTCTTTGGCAAAATTAGACAGTCATTGCTATACATAAATGAGAAAGAAAAACAATTACCGTTAATGCAAATGCCGTGAAAATAGTTGCATCGATATTGCCTTCTTGAAGATATTCTGTTCTGGCCTGTATCGTTAGCGCCCTGGAAAGGAAACCAAACTGAGCCAATACCATAAAAATTCTAAAAAGTAGGACCCTAAAATATTTACTGTAATTGTCGTAAAATGGAACAGTTTTGTTTGCAGATGGAAACCAGACAGTGTATGCCAAGATCAGACTGCCCCTTAAAAGCAGTCTGATCTTGGTCTGCACTGTTTTCTACGAAGTATTAGTTGCAACATTAAGAATTTTAATGTAGCTTAGTATGAATAGTATTATCCTAAGGATATATACAACATATCATCATCGGGAAACAAGATGAGGTTGCAATTAGTGCTTTAGAGAGAAAAACTGTCGTTTTAAGTTAATATGTATGTATAGTGTTTTATCAAGTAAAGATTATGTTTTTCAATCCAAAAATAAAGTGATTACATACCCCAACCAGAATAAAACCATTCTATAAGATGAATGAAATAATAAGACCGTTTAGTTTCGTTATGATTAATTGAACTCTTTAAAGCAGACGCTTACTCTAGCTGTATGATGATTTTCATTTTTGATTTAAATCACATCTCTATGAGAACCAGAAGTCAGTAAATCATGCATTCATATACCACTACATGTTGCTAACTGAGTTGTTTGCTACCACAGATGTTACTTGGTCTAACCTGAACTTTAATGTCTTTTAATTCGCCGAGTTACAACCCGATAAGCTTGAATTTCACAAGTCGCTTTCTTGTGGCTTTTCATTCAATTCTTTTCTAAAGCTATAATTTTTGTCCAAGCAATAGTGAATCGCTTTTGACACATTTAAATGTCCAGACACTTTCTAAATATGCATATTTTCCTTGCTGTCAAGTCCTCATGTTTGTTTGCTGGCGATCAAAACCTAAAGATTCTGAAGGTGCAGTGCTTGTGGTACACAGTGAATGTATAGGGTAATAGTTCGCTTATATAAAATAATAACCTGATATTTGAAGGTACCAACTTTCACCGTCACCTTTAGCGACGCAGATTGAAACATACTGAAGTATTGCTTCTCCCAAACGTTCAGACGCAGCTGACTTCTAAGTCGCTTCTATTTTTAAGTACCTTTCTTATGTCTAGTGAAAAAGGTACTATAAAACATGATGTTTGCATTTCAGGCAACTCTGCTCGTACATAAGACGTTTGTATCTGGGTAACACTATACCATCTTAACGTTTTACCAAACAGCCTTTCCTGGCCATTCTTAAGAGCGAGACAGCGTATTACAATTCAAAACAAGGAGACTATTGACAGATAAAACAGTATTTGGTTCATGCAAGCAGGATCTAAAAGCTATGCTAGTACATGAGCAGATTAAAAAATGCCATTGCTACAAAAATCTTATCAACCAGACGATATTACAACAATAGCTTTTAAATCGTTAAACCTGGTAAAAACTATATCTACGCAGAAAATGTCACGATCGTTTCCTTAGATCCCCTTGGCAGTTCGTGCTCCTTAGCATTCTCTTCAATTCAGATCATTTCTTATTTTCGTAAATGAATGTTCTATTTTAATATATACATTTCTTTACTTTTTTTACTTTCATGAACCGTGAACTGTGTGCCGTTTGGCTTGCTCACTGCGACTCGTATACTCTGTTAATTTCATTTACTCACCTGGGCTCAAAGTGGTAAGCTATTATGAGCAGACTCCGTGTCGTTCGTCTGTCGATCACCACTTAATTTGTGAACACGATAGATGCCATATGATTAAGCAATCATCACTAAAGTTGCACAGTTTTGGCCACAAGATCTATGTTAAGTCCGATAATGGTTCAAATCGGACCATTGATATCAGGGTAATTTCCCCTTACTATGTGAAATATGCTGCATATCATAATTGTGAATACAGAAAATGTATCCTTTTTAAAGATATACGAGGGATGTTCAGAAAGTTCTGATCGTGACGTCTTATTTTGGTAACCATCATAAATACAGAATTTCTGATAGCGAAAATATATAAAGAGATCATATGTCCGGACACCTCTGCAAACGTGGTATATATTTTCTGAAGGACATATTTTTTAACGTTTTTGAAAGAGACATACCATACAGCCACTGCAGATTTTCACTTAAGAAGGTCATAGTTCATATATGAGCAGTCTTTGATTATTTTCATCATTGCTGCTTAAACTTAGTCCCCAGGCAACTGTCACCTGTAAATATCGCGGAAATATATTTTATCTAGGTTACATACTGTCCGTTCAATTTAGATTTTAAGCATTTTATGTAATAACAAATTCTCCCTTTCTACTAAAGTTATAATTATTTTGTAACGAAAACCCGGGTCTTGACATTCAAAATCTTGTTAGGAAGGGCCTTTGCATCGGCCAATTCGAAACCGTCGAAAAATTAAAAACAATGTAAACAACGAAGCCGCTACGAGCTTTCGAAAATGACGTTGACGTCTTTTTCAATAACGTCATAAAAACTGCGCATTGCTTTGCAAGGACGAAATCGATAACGTATGCTGCCCTTCTAACGTTTGAATGGATATTGAAAGCAACGAATGACAAGAAGCTGACAAAAATTTATTTTGTATTTACAATGATTTTTCATTTGAATGACACACTGAAAATAAATTCACATATGAAAATAGCTCAGTGGTATGACTGGGACCTTATAACATGCGTTGTAACTCAATAAGAAAATATATCTTTGTTTAGGGTTAGGTATCATTGTAAAGACAAAATGTAGTGCTTTCAATACATGCACGGCATTTGTCCCCAGCATTCCGCTAGACATAGTTATGCGGCTAGAATCAGAACTTTCTGAACAACCCTCGTATGCTACCTTTCCGCCATTTTTATGTATTTGCAAAAAGTTAAAGTTACCCCAGAGTCAATATTTTATTTTAACTGGGTAAGGTCATTTTGGGCTCATTTTATTAGCTTGGGTGTTCAAATTGGCCATAAACTTAAGGAAAATAGTAATATTACGATTTTTGCAATCTTTAATATTTTTTTATTATTCATCATGAGTGTAAATTAAATGGCTACTTACTCACATGTACTCACCAATACGATTTATTTCAATGTGAATTATGATGATTTGTTATGTGCAAGCAAAATTCCAGTCATCTAGATGCGATACATTATCTTTTCAAGCTTTTTTAAATATACATTTGCCACGTAATAAATGAGGGGGTAGGGTCTTGTGTTTGTTTATTACAAAAGTAATAAGTATGGTGACCCCTACTTTTCGTTTAATTTTCTATTTACTGAAAAATCCTTCTCAGGAAAATAACTTGTTTGGAGAGAGTCTCAATGTGTAGTGTTTCTGTAAGGTCCAAAATATAGCGGACAGTAAGATATTCTTAAGGCTTTTTCGGCTGGCGACTAAAATTGGCTTTGCAACACTTTGTTTCATCTTGAAATACAAGCTTTTGGATGGTAGGAGTAACATTTCCTGTGTTATTTTGACTAGACAACGTAATTATAAGCTTGTAAAATTCATCATTTAATTGATATTAACTATCAAGCTTGTTAAGTGCTTTTTTAGCTCACCTGAGCCGAAGGCTCAGAGGTGAGCTTATAGGATGGGAGTCGAGCCGTCGTCCGTCCGTCCGTGCGTGGAAAGTGCGTCAACACTTTCAAACATAAATATCTCAGAGACCAGTGGGCCGATCGCAATCAAATTTTATCTGAAGCATCATTTGGGTGGGGGAAAGGCTGCATTAGGTTTTGGTGCCGATCAGCTCAGAACTCTGGTTTCCATGGCAACAGAAAGCCCCCATAGGGTTATAATGGGGAAAATGGCGTCATCACGTTTTCTCGACTGTTTTTAATTAGATCCTTATCATACTTGCAGGTAATGATGACATACACAAGAGCTTGGATGAGTTCGAAATTTGGCCGGATTCGAGCACAGACTACGGAGTTAGCTGCCCTTGAGCGTTTGAAAAAAATCCCATAGGGTTATAATGGGAAAATGGCGTCATCACGTTTCTCAACTGTTTTTGCTTAGATCCTTATCATACTTGCAGGTAATGATGACATACATAAGAGCTTGGATGAGTTCGAAATTTGGCCGGATTCGAGCACAGACTACCGAGTTAGCTACCCTTGAGCGTTTGAAAAAATCCCATAGTGTTATAATGGAGAAAACAACGTCATCACATATTTTTAGAAAAACTTTGTCATCGCTCTATTGCCTACATTTCTCAACGGATTTTAAAATAACTTCACACAAATGTAGGGCATGACAATATCTCGAGCAAGTTCGACTTTCAGGATGCTGCGCCCAAGGTCAAGGTCACTGTGGCTATATTTAGAAAAACTTTGTCAGCGCTCTAGCACCTACATTTCTCAATGGATTTTAAAATAAATTCACACAAATGTAGGGCATGACAATATCTCAAGCAAATTCGACTTTCAGGATGCTGCGCCCAAGGTCAAGGTCACTGTGGCTATTTTTAGAAAAACTTTGTCAGCGCCCTAGCACTTACATTTCGCAATGGATTTTAAAATAATTTCACACAAATGTAGGGCATGATAATATCTCGAGCAAGTTCGACTTTCAGGGTGCTGTGCCCAAGGTCAAGGTCACTGTGGCTATTTTTAGAAAAACTTTGTCATCGCCCTAGCACCTTCATTTCTCCATGGATTTTAAAATAACTTGACACAAATGTAGGGTATCACAATATCTCAAGCAAGTTCAACTTCCAGGGTGCTGCGCCCAAGGTCTAGGTCACTGTGGCTATTTTTAGAAAAACATTGTCAGCGCTCTAGCACCTACATTTCTCAATGGATTTTAAAATAAATTCACACAAATGTAGGGCATGACAACATCTCGTGCAAGATCGACTTTCAGGGTGCTGTGCCCAAGGTCAAGGTCACTGTGGCTATTTTCAGAAAAACTTTGTCATCGCCCTAGCACCTTCATTTCTCAATGGATTTTGAAATAACTTGAGACAAATGTAGGGTATGACAATATCTCAAGCAAGTTTGACTTTCAAGATGCTGTGCCCAAGGTCAAGGTCACTGTGGCTATTTTTAGAAAAACTTTGTCATCGCTCTAGCACCTACATTTCTCAACGGATTCTAAAATAATTTCACACAAATGTAGGGCATGACAATATCTCGAGCAAGTTTGACTTTCAGGGTGCTGCAATCAAGGTTTTTGATTAGATCCTTATCATACTTGCAGGTAATGATGACATACATAAGAGCTTGGATGAGTTCGAAATTTGGCCGGATTTGAGCACAGACTATGGAGTAGCTGCCCTTGAGCGTTTGAAAAAAATCCCATAGTGTTATAATGGAGAAAACAACGTCATCACATTTTCATTTTTCATCGGATCCTCTTCATACTTGCAGGTAATGAGGATATACATAAAAGCTTGGATTAGTTAGCATTTCGGCTAGATCTCACTACTGACTATGGAGTACCTGCCCTGAGCATCCAAAAAATCAATGTCGCCACTTTTTCTTGGTTTCTATTGATCCGATCCTTTTCAAACTTGCAGGTAATGAGGAAATGCATAATATCTTAAAGAAGTTCAGATTTTGGCCAGATCAGGCCAACCACTACGAAGTTAGCTGCCCTTGACAGCTCTGTCTATTGTGCTCTTGACTGGATACTTTTTAAACTTGCATATATTAAATGAGGGCATACATAATGTTTTGGATGAGTTTAATTTTCAGCCTGATTGGACCACTGACTGTGGAGTTAGCTGCCCTTGAGCATCTTAAATATCCCTATAGGTTTACAGTGTCTCTCAGGTGAGCAATTGTTGCCCTTTGGGCTACTTGTTCAGGAAAGCAGTCTAGGGTGGTATCTTTCCAGTTCAGATTTTTTTAAATGTAATACGGTGACATATGGTTTTTATTTCAGGATTGATAACCAATATATGATATAGAATACATACGGAATTTTATGCAGTTTTCAATGCAGGAAGTATTTGGTCGCATTTGCCTTTAAAGCAATCATTATCAAACTTGCACGTTATATCTATGTTTGCAAGATCTTACTCATGTGCGATAATAAGCCAAAGTAGACTATTTACACTAGAGTTATCGCCCTGCCTTTGTGAAAAATGCTGTATATCACATTGTAAAAAACAGTGGAGTATTATTTCACCATTTCTCAAGGGGTGCAACGTATTACGGTTTTTACGGTCAATAGGTAGAAAATATATCGCCACAGGTCAAAGATGGCGTCATAACGTAAAAAATTTGTGAATTTTGTTAGACAAAAATACAAATTAAGTATGTTTGCCGGCTGTGAAATATTATATCACCTAGCGCAGGATGTGGAGAAATTATGCAGTGTCTCTGGAAAATTAGCCGTATCTTCTGATCTTTCCTCACACTTTAGTGATGTCCGGTCAGCTGCGAAGCTCGAATCGACGAGAAAATCGGAACCGATTTTGACCTGTATAAAATCAGCCTTAGCAGCGAAAATCAGGTCATTTAGGATTTAATTTTAGTGTCTATATCACTAAAACGATAAGCCCCACATTCTTGTCCTAATTTAACTCTAAGAGCACCCCTCCATCTCGAGGAATCAAGGTTTAAGCCATTTAATGTTGCTTCTGGTCAATTGTAGGACACTTATGTTGTTTACTGGTCAATAAGTACAGTCAAGCCTGCCTTAAGGGTCACCCCATGGGACCCACAAATATTGGCTGCTTAAGACAGGTGACCCCTTAATACAGATTCATTTGCACTGTTTTTTGGTCCAAGGGACCCCCAAAAAGTGGCTGCTAAAGACAGGTGACCCCTTAATTAATACAGTGACCCCTTAAGACAGGTTCGACTGTAATTGCAATCAGCACTTCTAGCTAGCCTCACTTTCGTTTCAGAATTAAGATTACTGAATGTCCCATAATATATGCGACTATTCCTCGGTTTAATGTCTCGTTTATATAGGCACATATCAAAACCTGTAATATACGTTGCAACATTCAGAGCAGGTATGTTTATGTGTTCGGTAGCAGTTCGTTCTCTTGGCGCTAAAAGACTGTAACTAAAATTGTGGTCGAAAAGCTTTTTTTTTGCATAATTTGGTGCCTAAGAATACAATACATTTAGACAAGAAGTATTATAGCTGGATTATGTCTACATCTTGAATTATTTCAGCATTTTCACAGTTACTGTAGCTTTTGTGCATTTTTTGTAAGTAATAGCATTTCTGCACTAAATTTTTGCACAAAAAATATAAATGCTCTTACATCCTTTTTACGCCAACGTTTCGAAAACTTCAAAATATTAAATCCTACTGCTTTATATTGCAAAATATGAGAATTAGTACCAATCAGAAGCTATAACACATATCATATAAGATTTCCAGTGCCTTTAATTTACTCTGGTACTATGAAAAATGCTTAGCAAAAAAGTTGGAGCGAAAACGTTGTAAGTGCATAATCCAGATTTTTCTTCCTGGAGAGAACATACTGGAGAGTAATCATCCTGGAGAGAACTCACTGGAGAGTTTTCATACTGGAGAGAACTCCGAGTCACTGGAGAGTTCTCATACTGGAGAGAACTCTCTGGAGAGTTTTCATACTGGAGAGAACACACTGGAGAGTTTTCATACTGGAGAGAACTCCGAGTCACTGGAGAGTTCTCATACTGGAGAGAATTCACTGGAGAGTTTTCATACTGGAGAGAGCTCACTAAAGATTTTTCATCCTGGAGAGAACTCACTGGACAGTTTTCATACTGGAGAAAACTCACTGGAGTTTTCATACTGGAGAGAACTCACTGGAGAGTTTTCATCCTGGAGAGAACACACTGGAGAGTTTTTCCCCTGGAGAGCAATCACCAGAGAGTAATAATTGTGGGGGTTATTCATTAATAAATGTCTCCTGATGAAATTTGAAATTTGATGTTCACTTTTTATCTCAGAACAAGACTAACCTATTTCCGGCTATTAACATTTTCGGGCTTCTCCTGCCTACAGATATCAGTATTCTACCTTGAAGCATGTTTATGCTAAGCAAAGTCATCAGTATGACTTATTTCTTGTTGCAGTTCAGTAACTGACCTGCAAAAATTCACTTCAGATTTTAAGGCAGAATAAAGAGGGTGGGGTAATTTATACCAATTTTAGACTTAAATGGCTTTACATTCAACAAAGAAATGTGCCATATTCAATCTTAAACTATTAGATTCAATTCTGACAGTGGCAGAATAGGTTCTAATTCTCATATTTTGCAATATAAAGCAGCAAGATTTAATATTTTGAAGTTTTTGAAACGTTGGCGTAAAAAGGATGTAAGAGCATTTACACCTTTTTGTGAAAAAAATTTAGTGCAGAAATGCTATTACTGACAAAAATTGCACAAAAGCTACAGTAACTGTGAAAATGCTGACATAATTCAAGATGTAGACATAATCCAGCTATAATACTTCTTTTCTAAATGTATTGTGTTCTTAGGCACAAAATTATGCAAAAAAAACTTTTCGACCACAATTTTGGTTACAGCCTTTTTGAGCCAAGGGAACGAACTACTACCGAACACATAAACATTCCTGCTCTGAATGTTGCAACGTATATTACAGGTTCACAGTATCCGAACTCACTGTACCATCTCTTCCGGTTTTCATAGCGTTGAATCGAGAGTACAAAGTTCGCTTATAACCAGTAGTCGGAAATCATTATGTTTTGAGATTTTATCCGGAATCTGCTGCGTCATTTATAGTTGTTCAGCTTCGAAAATGTAAAGAGGTAAGTTTAATATAATTTGCTCTTCGGTCTTTTACTTTATTACCCTGTACAATGAAAACCCCATGGCCGTCACAGATATTTTATTCCGAACAGCTTAATTTAACTTGAGTTTGTGTCGCGCAAACCCTAGCTACCATCCTATTATCAAAACTAACAAATTGTAGATTGATAACGCCTTCCGTTTATTTTAAAGATTTTTATAAGCATGTAAGAAAAGGCTCAAAATGGTTTTAGAATCATGCCAAGGGCAATTTGAATACTGTGCCGTTTACTATCCACCCATACAGGACATTGTACGGGGCAATAAAGTAAAAGACCGAAGAGAGCAAATTATATTAAACTTACCTCTTTTCATTTTCGAAGCTGAATAACTATAAATGACGCAGCACATGCCGGATAAAATCTCAAACCACAATGATTTCCGACTACTGGTTATAAGCGAATGTTTCTACTCTCGATTCGACGCTATGAAAACCGGAAGAGCTGGTACAGAGAGTTCGGATACTGTGAGGTTTTTAAATATGCCTTTATAAACGAGACATTAAACCGAGAAATAGTCACATGTATTATGGGACATTCAGTAATCTTGATTCTGAAACGAAAGTGAGGCTAGCTAGAAGTGCTGATTGCAATTACTTATTGACCAGTAAACAACATAAGTCTCCTACAATTGACCAGAAGCAACATTAAATGGCTTAAACCTTGATTCCTCGAGATGGAGGGGTGCTCTTAGAGTTAAATTAGGACAAGAATGTGGGGCTTATCGTTTTAGTGATATAGACACTAAAATTAAATCCTAAATAACCTGATTTTCGCTGCTAAGGCTAATTTTATACAGGTCAAAATCGGTTCCGATTTTCTCGTCGATTCGAGCTTCGCAGCTGACCGGACATCACTAAAGTTTGGGAGGGAGGGAGGGATCTCGGGTTTAACGTCTCGCCAACAACGAGGTCATATGGAGACGGGACCTCGGTTTAAAGTCTCATCCGAAAGACCGGAGAAGCGGGGGATCGATCTTGCGACCCCTAGATTGGTAGTCTGGAGTGTTATCCACTACGCTACAGCCGCTCCTCACTAAAGTTTGAGGAAAGATCAGAAGATACGGCTAATTTTCCAGAGACACTGCATAATTTCTCCACATCCTGTGCTAGTTAAAATAATATATCAGAGCCGGCATACATACTTACTTTGTACTTTTGTCCAACAAAATTGACAAATTTTATACGTTATGACGCCATCTTTGACCTGTGGCGATATATTTTCGACCTATTGACCGTAAAAACCGTAATACGTTGCACCCCTTGTTTCTGTAGCAATCATAACAACACTTATTGCGAATTATGGCTATGGCTGAAAGATCTCAGCCAAATTTGGTAATGGTCCTCACCTGATTATTAACATTACGGTTATTGCCCCTCACTAAGTATGATCTGTTTATATCACCTCATGCACACAGTGGCGGTATCTATTCTTAAGGGTTCATCACACACAAAATGTGGGTGGGGTACTTCATATAAGTGTTATGTCTGAATTTTTGCGACTGAGTGTAGGAAGAAAACAAATGATATGTAATTAAACATACTATTATAACAGCTGGAGCTACGTCCCAAAATAGTTATCATTAAGAATGCAAGCATTTTATAAAACGGCACAAAACAGTGCTTTTGGCATTTGCGCCCGAACTCACAGCAGAATGTTTTATGGTGAAAACTGTTTACAGCAAATGTCATACCAGTACATAATCAACAATGTCTTAGAGTATTCTAGCCAGAAACTGCTTAATACTACAAAACCACCATCAATGTTCATGCTCAATTTTTCACGTGGAGAAAGTCAGCCATTTTTCTTAGATAAAAAACGTAAACAAAAATTCAGATAAGTTCCTTGAAACAATAAACCCCTGACACACCAAGCGGATAACATTCCATTATAATGTACACTATAATCTACCGTGTCATTGAGGTCTGACCAGCGATCGGAAACTTGATTCTTAGAAAACAGAACCGCAATTAGTCAACAAAATCATCAAAATTTCCCACTTCCAGATGTGCTGATTTTTGCAAGGCCTTATCACCAAAAATATTGCTCCGCGTGCAAGCAGAGCTAGGGTAAAGATCGGGAAAATTTCATCAACTGTAGCTTTGTATTAATTTATTTTTTTTTTTTTAAATATGTTAAAACAATTTTAAGACTGCAAAAGTATATATTATACGATTTATCGATAAAAATATTGACGGCTATCGGATTATTTTCATGGGTTAAAACACCGGAAAGCGGAGTTGTTAGGCCCTTCCGGCATGTTCAGTTGTAAACGAATTTTCATCGTTGATAGTAATTTCTGATCTACTACACTTTACATGTGAGAATCAAGGTACTTATTCGCATATTTTGTTACATACTTCTTTGATATATAATGAGGCAGACGTTTTTCTGCGCGATCTTGCTAATGATGGTAAATTTTTGCGTTTCAACCTTTTGAGTAAAATGGTAAACAGGAGTAAAATCTTTGTAGCGTGAAATAAGTAAACAACTGTGGTAACCGTTACACGCCAACATATACATGTTGCCTAATGCATAGATTGTGATATGTTGAATTCCGATGATAATTTAGATTAGTCTAGTGTTATTTTCGTTTGTTTGCCTGTGCTTGCATCAGTTTGGAATCATTGATTAATTATAAGAATACCAAGAATTGGGTCATACTACAGAAAGAAAATACTCGTGTCTCCGACAAAGACTAAAACGACATATCGTGTGCCAAAAAGGATGTTTGTTTGATATCTTATGCAAAAAATGCAGGTTAAATGATAGAAGAATGGGTTTATATATTTCTAAATATAATTTTCAAGCACAAAAATGACAAAAGTTCCTTTTCGGTGTCCGAAATTTGGGCAGCCATGATCAGTCGACCCTGCTCAGTACCTGAAATCCTCGTTTAAATGACCAGGTGTTGAGTCTTTTTTGGGTGTGGCGCTTCCTTTTTTTTCTCGGTAATTAAACTGACACATCTATAGCAGTTACAGGAAATGGGTACTGCCAAATTAGTTTCTCAGCTATTTAAAGTTGACAATGGTTTAGAAAAATCAAACCTTTTTGTCACATCAATTTGTGACAAATGTGCAAGTTAAATTATAACATGCTTTGAAAAGATACTAGAAGGCAGAATTCATTATGCAAGTGCTAAATAATACCATGATGATATTAAAAGTTCTTAAACATGTTAAACGTACAAATTAAGAATATTAGTCCTAGTGGGTGCCTGAAAATTCTTTTCGGTGGCTTAAGACTTTTTCTGTCTTAAGTATGACGGTCAAAAATGGGTTTGTTAAGGAAAGGAAAATACAATGTTTGAATAACAGTCATTTCGTACACTGGAGTTTCGAACCCAAAGCAATTTGTACCCAGTGCTGGTATTTCGTAAGTTTTTTTCTTCTTATCGGTTGGCAGGTAGGCATACAGACAAGTAAATAATTATTGTATCTTACAGAATAGTGCAAGCTTATCAATTAGGTCCAAGGGAAACAACTGAAAATTAAATTGTGTGTGACTAATGCTGGCCACCATACCTGTTTTTGGAACTGTTTATAAACAAAAAATGTTTCTAAAAATCTGTAATATTTTTCAAACACTTGTACAACTTAAATAAGCAGTATTTGTCAGATGTTTAATTTTCAGTCGTTACACTCTAAGATATTGGAGATGGATAATTGGACTAGCTTTTGCTCTTCGTATTTTTAGGATTTGTACATTACTACAAGAGTTCAGGTGCAAATGCAAAAACACCTCATGAGGTGAGCTATTTTTTTTTCCACAAATGCACAAAATTAATATTTTTATTTGTAAAATGGCCTGTAAGCATCAAAATAAGTTTTCAGTCGGGTAATTTTGAAGAGAAATTGATAATTTACATTAAAAGGAGAACTTAGTTTTTTTACGTACCCAACCCAATTTTGACAATGATGACCCCTTAAAGCGATCATAATCAAACTTGCGAAATAAGTTTATGGTTTCAAGATCTTGGCCAAGAACGATAATGGGCCAAATTAGATACTTAATAACCACAGCTATTATCCCATACCCAATGAAAAATGTTTTTACTATCTCTTGACCTAGGTGTAGGCAACATGTTTGGAGCAGTCATATTGGAATTTGCACAGTATGTTCATGGATTTAAGATCTCGGTGAGGTTTGAAAAAAAAACTAAATGGTTCTATTAACACCAGAGCTACTGCCATAATTTACTGAGAAATACCGCAGATCATCTTGTTTACACAGTGAGACAATAATTTAGGAGCTATCATAACCAAACTCGTACAGTATGTTTATAGATACAAGATCTGTGCCAAACTAAATAATTGGCTAAACACGACGATGCAAAGAAGAGTTTCTGTCCCTTATGTCGTCGCAAACATTATGTAAAGATTGTGAATTGTGGAGGTCAATGCAGACAATATTTTCGGATCAACCGTGACCAAATTAGCACAGAATGTACACGGGTGCAATCATATGGTTCAATAATGGGCCAGACTATAAAACGCCGTAGTTATTGCCCGTTACGTAGTGAAAAAATTCTTTATATACTCTTGTAAACACAATAGAGGCTATGATTAATGAGTACTTGTATCCAAACTTGCAAAGTTTGTTTGTAGCTAAAATCTCCGCCATGTATTATAGTAGGTCAAAATGAGATAACAAACACCAGAGTGATTGTACCTTACTTAGTCAGAAACTACCATGTCATAAGACTTGCTTTAATCTGGGGTCTTGTTATTCTTATCCGCTCACCTGGACACAAACAGGCGAAATTGGGCATCAAATTAAAAAAAGGAAAGCTAGCGATTGCGTCCAAAATTAAAGATGACCACTATGACCAAGTACAGTAAATGTAATTTTGACGACTAATTCCCTCGTACAAATAGTCCGAGTGGACTGATAATTTGTAGACAGAATACCGCTTTTCGGTGTTTCGTTGCATAGGCTACCTTAACTCGTTCTGATCGGCTTTATAAATACGCTTTTTATGGGTGGAGTTATTTGGAAAAAAAATACTTAAAAGTCGAATTCAAGTACATTTAAAGGTTGTTTAGGTATTTAAGGGCAACGTAATCTTAGGCTCCGGTGAGAGATTCAGATTATTAAGAACCTCTTCATTTTGAATACTGACCTATGATTTAAATCCAAGTATATGTATTCTCCATGGCCGTTAAAGGTATATGTGTGATTGTCTATTGTTGTTATTTGTGGATCACCCCATGAAGTTGCTGAAATAGAAATAGAGATCAAGACATTAGATAGATAGACAAAAACAATACCAAAAAAAGAAGAAGAAAGAACAAGTTAACAAATAAATTATTATCAAGGTAAACAATTTGCCTATGATTACAAAAATAAAAGAAAAGGAAATAAAACAGCTAGTACAAGAAAACGATAACAATAAAACATGTAATTTAAATAAACACACACACACAAAACAAAAACAGATAACTCAATAAAGCCAAAAACGAGAGATTATAAGTTTTCTACAGTTAATCAGGGAAATAACGAAGGCCTGTTTTTCACATTATATATTTAACGATTTCGTCAGATGACTGGAATTTATGCAGATTCTGTATTATATCTGACAAATCGACTTAAAATACCTACTTCTACTATTCACTGTAAATGTTGAGCAATTGTTAGAAGGGTTGACCATATAAAACAATTCGCACGTAGTCTTATCACCATGGCAACAGTCTTTAAAGGCGTCATCAACTCCAATGGAACTCTGTTCAAGAAGCAGGTAGCCTCCGTCAGGGTAGTTAGTCAAAAGAGATCCATATTTGCTATACAAGAGATAAAATGCCTATAAATACACTGAGGCAATTTTTCGAACTCGAGCTGGTGATCTCCAATGATATAATGCCATTCGTCTGTGAGTGTTTCAGTCGGGACTGTTTCAGTCCAGGCAATGAATGCTTTTTGAGTTTTGCGATAACCTTAAAGGTTATTAACACTTATGATCTTGATGACCAATATATCCAATTAGTGAATGGATACACTTTCAGGGGAAGTAACTCTTCCGTTTTCATTGTTGTTTCCCTTTTAACTCTTATTGGCAGTCTGATCAGTGCCTTTGCATGGCATCAATACGACATTGCTGGAAATCACATCTGGTTCAAATGCGAAGAGGAAGCTCAGACCAGTCCCAGCAGTCTAATGAAAACACACACCATGCATGGACATGAAGGAAATATAGGCACAGAATGACGACTATACATGTAGCTACACTGCTGGTTTGAGTGTTGGCTGGTCACAGATACGTCACCTTTTTGATTTGGTGTTCTGGTTCTCGTAACGATGATCTCCAACAGGCTAAACGGAGCGGACCAATGGCTGTCCATTTTTTGCGTTACATTGCTCACCAATATACTAGTGCCGCAAATGCATATTTACTTGTGTTTCACACGTACTACGAGGGATGATCAAAAAGTTCCCGGAAAAGTGCTGTATTCTCTTTACTATTTTACTTTCTTCAATGAAATTTCACACTAGCCTACTTTAATGTATTTGTGATTCATATCATACAAAAGAATTGACGTATGTCTAACCATTTTCATGCACGCGCCACCAGCGTAACGGCCGGTAACGTGACCCAGCCCAGCTAACGTCACGTTGCATTTTTATCGTTTCTAATAGCAATTTATGAACGTTGTTTAGCTATGAATTGTGTATAGAAATGTTAATTAACTAGCTTGATCTTAGTTATATATATCTTATCTTGATGTTCATTACAAATTTTGTAAGCTGTTTTGATATTTTCTACGAAATGGTCTCTAAGTCCAACGTGTCCTTTAATTATTAAATGGGTGAGGGTGGGGTAATTCAAGGGCAGATAATTTGCTTTACGATATAAAATGGAATTGTTGTGTTCAAGTTTCATAAACTTTTGATGATGGAAATTCGTTAGATAGTTGATGTACGCTTTCAATCAAACTATTCCAGCAATATGACAACACAACCTCCGCTATCTGCAGCAGCATTAGCTGCCTATCAAAAGTCTTAAATCAACTAGCAGCAAGGCCACATCGACAAGATTTATCAAAATTCAGCCATAGTCTTAGGATGAGTCATTTTGTATTATTAGTTTCATGTACCACACTCTTCTAAATGCTACACATAGTAATAAATTAATATGATCTTAATTACGACAAAGATGGCCGATATATCATGGCTGCTTGCCTAGTTGGACATTTGCTGGAAGCTTATTATGTAGCCGATTTCACGCTGTGTTGTCATATTACTGGAATGGTTGGGCTGAAGTGCATAAATCATATATCTAAAGAGTAGCCATTATAAATCTAGTTTATGAAACCTTATCAAAACACTTCCGTTGTGTAAGGCAAAGTAAGTTATCTGCCCTTGAATTACCCCACCCCATATATTTACTGATTAAAGGTCATGTGAAACTTAGCCATCGTTTCGTAGAAGGAATCATAACAACTTACAAAGTTTGTAAAGAATATCAAGATAAGACGCATATTTTCAAGTTTATTTAAAGTATTTTATGTTTATGTAAATAATTTGTGATTAAACAACGTTAACATTTTGCTATTAGAAACGATAAAAAGCAACGTAACGTTAGCTGGGCCGGGTCACGTTACCGGTCGTTACGTTGGTGGCGCGTGCAGTAAACTGGTTGGACATAAGTTAATACTTTTGTATGATATGAATCACAGTTACATTAAGGTTGCCTAGGATGAAATTTTGTTGCAGAAAGTAAAATAGTTAAGAGAATACAGCACTTTTCCGGGAACTTTTTGATCATCCCTCGTATGTTACAGAACTTGATGTCAAAGTTAACATCGGTTACGCAGTCATATATTTACTATATTTAATTGTCTACTTAACTATAGTATTTAAAGTTTTTTAATAATTTTTCCAAACATTTGCTGTCATATTTAGGCATACCACGAAAAGCATGTACATTTGCAATAACTGGACCCCATCTAATTTCGTTCAGACCTACTTAGATATGTTTAATAACTTCTCAGACGATACAATGTAGTCAGATTGATTAAGAGAACATCCATAATCATTTCCCAGTTTTCCAAACGGAAACAATGTTTGTGAATTGGATAACTCAGCCCATCCAAGTTGGGGGTCTACTCTGATAGAAAAGAACTTGCTTCTGGATGAGAAAATTCTTTCTTTTAAGAGCTGATCCCCACTGACAAGTAAGGCAAAAATGATGATTGCAGATTTGTTTTCTCCTGAAAATGTACCCATTCAGCGTAAGACTGTTCATTATACAGTTTGCAATTGACATATAACATGGAATTAAATGACTTGAGAATAATCATTTGTTTGAGAAAATAATTCAGTTAATAATGAATTGAAAAAATGTCGGAGCATGGCATGCATAAAGTTTATGCCTGTTGTTTGTTACCATAGCAAGTAAGAGTTTTAATAATGTCAAAGTGTCGTAATTGAGACGTCATTCTATCAAGATTCTAAGCCTAACAAGTGGTACTTCGATAATTGCTATGGTAACAGATCTCACGTATAATTCGAGAGGAGCGTGGCATACAAGGTATGCCATGCTTTTCTCAAGTTATAAGTGATACTTCCTGAAATTCAATGTAAAAGTATGATTTTCTCAAACTTCTAATTCATTCTCAAATAATTTTATTCTCTGTTTTATCATAACCCACTTGTAACAGCATTTCTGTTTTCCTCCGTCGGTGAAATATCGTTGTATGTAGCAGTGTTCAGACTTGTAATAGCTATGATCTGTTTCTATGATAGATTTGTGACATGGGCATGGTTGAGCAAGTTTTCTGGTTGTCTCAATCATCTCTCGAACATACTCGTGTGAAGTCCATGATATGCATCTTTGTGTTTTTACCAGATCTGTGATAGAAAAAAAGATGAAATAACGGTGATCTAATACAGCTTAGTACTGATAATTAATTCATAAATGCCGATGCCTCACGCTATTAATAGGCACGTTTTAACGAACACAAAACCATGTATTGTCTTCGCCAGTACAGAAACAAGCGGCAAGATTGCATTAATTTTGCAGTCATCAATAAAAGACTTTTTTCTGCACTGACGGAGTATTGCCCTTTGATGAACATGATTATGACTTGTGAAATGCTGCTAAAGGTTACACAAAAATTCACGATAGCTCACCATGGCCTGAAGCGAGGATTTTATAGACATGCATAGTGCGTGTAAGTACAAGACGGGAATGGCGATGAGGCCGAAAAATAGTGCCCCAACAATTATCGTTATCTTTGTAGCAACATAGTTCAATTTAAGCAATTATTGCGATCAAATATTTTTTTCAAATGTCTTAACGTTGCAAGGTCCCTTCAACCTTCAGCCTCGGGTTTCAAGATCTCCCTCGGTACCTTGCAAACGTTAATGCATGAAAAACCATGTTTGATCCCTATATTCAAAAAACAGTTCAGTACGTACTATGGCATTGTTTAAACACGCAGAACAATCTTTAATCCCAAACCGTAAAGGCGAGGTAGAAGCACGGCCGTTTTTTCGACGGAGTTTCCCAATTTGCATCAGAAAACCACACAAAAATATACGTTTGCAGTGATTATTTTAGGTTAAACTAAGTGCAGTCTTTACTTCGTATAAAATAGACAAGAATTTAATAATCATTATGGTAATCTCGTGTCTCGTGCAAACGGTGAGTCTGTTACAAGTTAGTAAATCTCACAAGTCTTGTGTGAGCGACCGACACTAGTACCGTTGTTTTCGATTGAAAAGTTTGAAAAGCTGGACGTTGTCTAACAGCAAGGTAAGTTTTGCTTAGTTTGGATATTTTCTAGATATGTATAGTGGAAATTTCCCCCAAAAATCAAATGACTCAGAAAGGATAAAAGGCAAACATTGCTAGGGCAAATCTTGGACGGTGAGGCTATAGCTAGGCCAAAATTTACGGAGTTGAAATTCGTGTCAGTGGTAAAAGAGTTGTGTCTAAAGAACTCCTCATAAAAAGTAAAACGGTGCCCTATATAGATGCAATACTTAAAAATAGCATTTTATATGAAAATTAAGATATGCCATGGTCAAATAATAAAGTGAAAACACATGTTCACGTCTTGACCAGATAAACTGCTACGGTTCAAAGAACCAGGTCTGTTTAAGCTTAACCTAGTGGCAAACTAACCACAGAAAGCTTCTAATGTTACGCTTCTTAATATGTAAGAAAATTGTAGTAATGTTCAGACGTGTAAAACAACATATGAGCCGCGACACGAGAAAACCAACAAACTGGTTGTGCGCCCAGCGCAGACTCAGACCAACCTGGGCATTCGCCCAGTCTGATCAGTCTTCGCTGTCCGCACGGAGGTAGCTTAGACCTTAACTACCTTTAAAGCTAACTGCAAAGACTCTGATCTGCTGAGTCTGCTCTATGCGCACAACCACTTTGTTGGTTTTCTCGTGTCGTGGCTCATATACTCTTACAATTGTCACAAGATTCTAAACTTCAACACATGGTTGATCCAAAATGATATTGCATATTTTATAATTTCCCCTGGCTCTCGGCGAAGGTGAGCAAAAATACTCATGATGGCCAATATCCATTTAAAGTATTTTTTTGTTGTTGTTGTTTCAGTAAAGGCTGACAGTGTTTAAAACTTTTTTGAAACAAAGGATGACGTTAGCCAACAAATTTTTAAATGAAATTGTTTTAAAAATTGAACTTTGTGATGACAAAAGGAGAGCGTAGCTCTCATTCTTTTATTTAAAAGTCACTTTATTTTGTCCTATAATCACTGCATAACTTACAGTATCGACCACTAATGGCATCTCTAGCTAACGATGTTTTGAACAACTGGACCCAGAATGTCTGCTGACATCTGGGACATTCTAAGCAACCTCCGCTTAAACCATGTCGTACACCATTCATCACCGGGCATAAAATTGCTTATACCAAAAAAATATTGACGGCACTGTAGTTTATAAAACGTCACTTCATGTTTGTTGACTGCTTGTTGCACAAAACTGATAACGCATTCAGAATGTAGAACATAGGGAATACAGAAAATTGGAATTCATCATATCTTGATGTCACTTGACAGGAGAGGCGACAACCACGGCTTCGACTTAAATTTTTTGACAGCTAACACAATAAACCTGTGGAGTCTTATACTCTCTCATCTACTTAATTGACAAGTCACATCAATTTACTTTAGACTGCACACACGGACATGCCATGGTTCTCCTAAATTATGTGTATAGGTTTTATCTGGCAGCTAAATCAATCCTCGATTTGTTTACATAAATTTTGTAGCCTCACTTACGGAAGTTCGCCTAATTTTTTCAACGCCGGTAAATTTTGGGCCTTAAGATTGTACTGCGTGTTGAAGGACCAACTGTTTATACATAGCGATAAAACCTCGTATAAAATCGACTGAAAATAAGCTCTGCTCCAGGCTATACTAAATGGGCCACTACATTGTACGCTCAAGAGAATTATCAAAGGCTGCCTTTGTCACGGACTCTTATCAAATCTCAATTCCCCGACCGAGGATCAAACCCGGGTCCCTTCGATCTAAAGGCGGGCACTCTACCACGTCGCTATAAAAGCCGGCTTGTACCGCAAGGCAGTACAAGTGTATATATACCTAATTACCTACACCCTGTGACACCACTATGATAAGACTCGTATAAGTCTGAATCAGTTACATTAATCGGTGCAGAAATCCAGTATCCAAGAGAACCACTTACAAACACCTTAACCTTAATTTATACTCAGTACTTAATTTAGAGCGACATCTGAGCGAACAGCGTTGTTTCACCTGGGGCCAGGTTACCGAAGATTTGGTCTTGGTCACTCTCATACAAGAAGTGTAAATCCTCAAGTTAACATTGACCTTTTGACGGACACGGATGTACGAACGGACAACCAGAAAGCTCTAAGTTTCAGCACACAGTTTAATCAAAGTGAAGACTACCGGTATATGGTGCAAATATAAAATAAATACTTCAATGTTTTCAAAGTGCATCCGTGCCTAAGCTGGGGTTGCAAAAGGTAACTGACTAAGCTGACTTGAAATGTGAATTCAGACGTTCTCACGATATGAAGGACACAGGCCCGATGTGCTGTCAAACAGGGAACTGAGCTGTGTGGAAGCAGAAAATTAAAAAAATCCTATTCAGGTGTAATCTTTCGTTTTCGTATGAGTGCTCATAAGTTAAGAAGTAAATATGTGCCGCGATACGAAAAAAACAACAAAGTGACCATGTGAAGACTTAGATCAGCCTGGACAGCGACCCAGTCTGATAAGGGCCTTCGCTTTGCGCGTAAAGGGTAGCTAAGGGTCTAATCTATCTCCATGCGGATAGCGAAGACTCCGATCAGACTGGGCGGATGCACAGGCTGATCTGAGTCTTCGCTCGGCGCACATGATTCCACTTTGTCGGTTTTGTTGCGTCGAGGCTCAGATAAGCAATGAACTACTGATTTGAATGGGTTGCCTGCCTCTGGTAAGATACTGCATTGAGTCACACGAAGCGGAAGTTGCGAAAGGAACTAGTCAGAGTGGTACAACACTGAATACTGAGCACTTTAAAGAGCCAGATAACCTGTTAATGATCTGATCAGATTATCTGTGCTGAAGTATCCCCATTGACATGTCTCCTAGGCGGTGCCCATATAAGTGCATGTACTGGTGATTAGTATCATGATATGCAAAATTATGTGACACAGCTGCATACTGCAAAGACTAAAATAAGTCTATGAATCATCGTAGTCCACCAGAGCCTTAGTTCTTACATCAAGATTTCTTAGTGCCCATTAATTTTGTCCGCGAACATCAAAGGCTCAGTCTAGACTGTGCGAATGCGCAAGCTGGTCTGATCCTTTGCTGGCCGCATGTTCATTAAGCACAAATTTTGCGTGTCGAGAGTCATGTTGTATGCCTCTGGAGAAGAAATCGGATAGCTACTTTCGCAGATTTTTCAACTGCAGTCTTGTCTAATTTGCAAGCATTTAGTCAGTAAATACGCAGGTGCGTTTTGAATTTTTTAACTGTGTTCACGAATCTGCTACGGCCGAGGTAAAGAAGCTCATTTTTAACAATTAAAGAAAAATAAATTGTTTATATTCTCAACCATAAAAATGCCAGGGTTGCAAGAAAATGCACGTCCTCAAACTGGAGACATAGAAACGATTTGTCACTTCTGGCGACAGGAGAAACTGTGAATGACCAGATAAATAAGCAACCCAAATATTTTTTACCCTTATTAATCTTAATAAATGCCTTTTATTGATTTCTGGACAAGTTATCAGCTCATCAAACAAAACATGGTCTGGGTAGAGAAGCATATTATGCTTTTTAAGCTGGTATTTTATCGAAATGATGATAAAAGCTCTTGGTATCTTAAAGTTTGACATCATATAAAAGATATTTTGTATATAATCAAAAATGTTCTTAGATACTAGCATTGCATTTGGTATGTATGTGATTTACACATGGGTCATCTTTGCTTTCCAAACCTTTCCATTTCTCAGTAAAATATATCACCTGTATGACAGTTAGCAAGGCCGATTTAGCATGTATGTATACTATGGGTAATCTGTTTATAGTGTAATTTGATAACCGTAGCTCAAGTACTAGATAAGTACTAGAAAAGTTATGACGACCTTTGCAAGACTTCTTGGATGACCCCCGTTCTTTAACTTTAAAATCGACATCGAGTACGAGGGTCATCCAATAAGACTCGCAAACGGCTAAGTTTCAGCCAGATGATAATCAAAAGTGAATTATGCAGTTCAAGTTTGTCCTTAGCATCTTTTTTTTTCTTCTAGTCGACAATTTCCACAAACGTCATGATCTTGCAAATGCCGTTGCTAGGCAACTGAAGAATACTAAGATTAAGAGTGCGGCGGTGGCTTCTAATCGTCTGTTAGGATCCTTTGGCTTACCTCTGAACGCTTGCAAGTATCTGAATTTTGCTGTGAGATACGTAAAACAATAGCCGGGCCGGGTAGCGCAATCGGTAGGGCACCTGACTCGTAAGTCAGAGGTCCTGGGTTCGAATCCCGGTCTGGCCACATACTTTCGTTTCTCCTTCCGCTGATTCAAGAAGGGCAGTTGTCAGTTACTGGCGAAAGTATGTACACTTAGTACTGGTTAACCGCTTAGGAGGTCTAAGCCTGCCCAGGAATAGTGTGGTTAGGTTAACTGACCGTCCCGACATGACCTTAGTTGTTTACCGTGGACGTTAAGCATCAAATCAACCAACCAACCAACGTAAAACAATACCGAAGTATGTATCCGGTACCAAACTTAAGATATTGCCGTCAGTCAAGATATTTTAATCGTTCCAAGGAAGATACACGGAGGTTTAACCATGTTTTTTGGGCAATGCCAATATCATATAAAATGCCGGACTGCTCGCAGCAGATGAAGTATTTCCTAAAATGACGTTTACATAGTCGCGAAATGCTTAAAAGTAGAAATCAAAGAAAATGTAAGCTGCGAGCCTTGTTTAATATAGTTTGCAGCCTTCAAAAAAACAGAGATAAAAATTCAAAGCTAGAAACATACGCCTACATACACGTTGAGTTGTGGCTTTTTGTACAGGGGTTATGCCTATGAGATTGAAATATGTCGCTAGATTCCATATTATGCCTGCAGATCAAAAACCTAAAACGAGACCAAACCGTTCGAAACCGCCATATGTTACTTTAATTACGATTCCACAATCATCTCCCATTTCGCCGCAAGCAGTTCGGTTCACGACAAGTTGTGTTGATAATGGAGTTAAACAACCGTGCTTACAGTGGTCATGCAATACGAATAGGTTATAAGCTAAGAATCTTATCGTTAGATACATCAATGGCTGTGTTACTGGTTTTACGGCCTTTCAACAGTATTTTAGTCATGTACATGTATGGTAAATGGGGCGGGAGATGAGGGAGAGTGTGTGGATGTGGGTATGGGGGCACGAAGTGGGAGCGGATGCACCATGTGTTTGATCAGATGAGGTGGATGAATTTCATATCATGACTGCAGACCAGAAACATAAAACGAAACCAAAACGATTGGTACTGCCAACTGCTTCCTTCTAATTTCACATCATTCAAGACAATCTTTCAGCTCATTAAGGAATTTCTATCTCTATCTTCAACATCTTTTGTCCAGTAGTTACAAACAAGACATATTCAAACTTTGAGCATTTTTTAAATGAACAAAAATGGACATTCCAGGATTCGAAATTATTAGGTGCAAGTGGCAAAGGAGTTGGTTTACGAAGTGATATAATAAATGCCAATAAATCAAGAAACGCCGAATGGATTTTGGTCAAATCTAATCCTGATGATCCGTGATCGACTTTTTTTCTTCTTCTTTTTTCAAAATTATGGGAATGTACCATCCAAGATGGCCACCATAGTAAAAACATGAAAATGACAATATCTCATGAGCTACACACATTTTAATTTTAAGCGCATTGGACAAAAACAGTACGATCGTTTTATCATATGCATTGGCCATGTTTATTCCTCGAAACGCAGCCCTTTAATTGATACGAAGAACAATGCTACAGAGTTATTTTTGAGTGTTCTAATGGATTTTGATTAAGGATATCCGACTGAACTCAATTAATACGTGTACTTAACTTTGATATTGGTTAGGTCAAAACGGACAGACATCTGTTCAGACGAGCTATGCTGTATGAATGTGCGATAAGAAACGATCGGGAAACATCGCATTGCATATCTGAGCCGCGACGCGAGAAAACCAACAATGTGGTTGTGCGCCCAGCGCAGACTCAGGTCAGCCTGGGCATCCGCCCAGTCTGATCAGAGTCTTCGCTGACCGCATGGAGGTAGCTTAGACCCTTAGTTACCCTTTAAGCGCTTAGCGAAGGGTCAAATCAGACTGGTCGGCTGCCCAGATTGATCTGAGTCTGCGCTGGGCGCACAACCAGATTGTTGGTTTTCTCGTGTCGCGGCTCATTTAGTGTTGTCCGTATACGAAATGAACCAATTTCAAAATATCATCGAATATCACCCAGACACATCTTTTCCAGGGTCCTTGCCACGAGGCAAGTCTTTTTCCTATTCTTGTATATTTTTATGCCCTATTTTGACTCAAGTCCACAAAGCTTGCTAGGAACTTTCGTTACTCTATTTTAGAATGTTCAGGTATCCAGGACCAGTAGGTTATTCAGCAAACATAAGCAGCCTGCAAGGGTAAAAAGAAACAAAACCGGGTAACAAAAAACAACAGAATTACCATTGTCCGCTGTAGAATTTGCAGCCACTGCCTCCGAGACGAAAATAAGTCCTATCAAAATAAGAATTCCTGATTTTAAAAGTGACTTCAGAGTCATTGTTCTGTGGTATCTTTCACAATGTAAAGTCATATTTGGTTAAATTTTACACGTTATCCTTTAGAAGCACAATATATTATCCACTATTCCTTAGAGCGCATAAAAGCAAAGAAAACAAACTTCATGTGCATTTACTCCAGCTGATAAAATTCTCGGTAGATCTTTCCAAGCGAAAATACAGGAATGTTGAAACAATGTCGATATAGCGTCCTTCGACACAACCTTGACAAACCATTTATTCAGGGGTAGCTATTCTGCCAGCTTCATTCTTGCCTCCTTTCTCAACGGGGGTAAACTCTTAAAGGAAAGAATTTGCTCCTCTAGGAGCAAATTCTTTTCTTTAAGAGTAGACCCCTTTCGCGAAGAGCTGCGTCATACAAGGAAAGCAAACAGGAAGTCACAAAAAAATGTTTCCCTCTGAAAAAATTGAGGAAAAAAAAACACGGAGGTTTAACCATTAACCATAACGACGTTGCAATGGTAATTTATCGTTGTTTCAACGCTCTGTGTCCACTGCTGTAAACCCGCACTAACTTAAGATAACTTCCACCACACTGGCTAAACTTCCTTCTTGTTCCGAAAGTATTTTTTCTAACAGAACACAAACATTTGAGCCAAGAAGATCAATCACTATCATGTGCCTTTTTTAACATGTTTATGATACAACATTAATACTATTTAAACCAATTGTTATCAGTTGCAGATAATAGCGGTATGTCGTGACACAAAAGGCGAGATCTTATGAGATAAAAACATGACTTGGTCACTGGAGGTAGGGACCACCAACCTCTTAAGTGTGTATAAAGGTAGTTTATATGATGCGACCCAGGTAATAGGGGGCCAAAAATATAGATGACAACAGTTACGTATGCAAAATTAAAAAAAAAATAATAAAATAAATTGTTTCTCTCAAGCCTTCTCATATTTAGAATTCAACAGTGTAGACACATGAGTCTAACAGTGCACACATTGATGAAGCGGCTCATTATGAGCCGCCTCATCTGGATCTACCATGTTTCAAAATTTAACTATTTTCAGTCTTGACGCTGTAAGTGTTAATTGATGGAAATAAAAAGCGTCCAATATGCTGTACAATTATTCGAAAGGAACAAATCGAAATTTCCTTAAGTCTGTTTTTCTGCCAATTTTTACGAAGGGGAACAACTTTTGTGAATTCCTGTTTGCGTCCCTGGGGGACGCGGCTCTCTATTCTTAAATGAAAGAATTTTCTCCTTTAGGAGCAACTTCAGTGAGGAGCAAATTATTTCCTTTAAGAAATGATCCTTTAAGAGATTGTTCCTTGTTACTGGTCATAGACTGAAAGTAGCATTTCCGCTAAAGCGTTCAAAAGGCGTTCCCTTGAAATAAACGGCACTGTGTTATCTTATTTACTTTAGCCCTTGACCGAAGTGCATTTTCAGAAAATGTTGCCTAGAAGGCGATAAACCTAGTTATGACCCGATCGTAGTTTCTCAAAAATCATTCACCTACTTCAGGCCATCTTTGACGTCTTAATTGATTATTAGCAAGCAATTAAAGAGGTACTTTTTGTTTTATCATATACTCTAATGTTATAGTAAGCGAGGTCACTCCGAACTCGCTTACAATAAAAGTAGAGTATGGAATCACTCCGACCTCGCTTACTATAACAGTAGAGTATATGATAAAGTTCGAGTTTCCGGTTGAACAGGACAGAAAGGTCAGAGGTCAAGTGTGGCAAAATCCGATAGGTCATCATTACGCTTACCTCGATATAAAACACCTTTCGGTAAAGGTAAAGGTTTCCCAAAACCTAATAGCAGAAGGGCCAGTGGGGGCTAGAGACCCACTGTATCTTGGGCACAGCAGATGAAAGGCGGAGCCCATCTCTCTCCTTTCGCTGCCTTATCCTTCCCTGATTCGAAAAGGGTACCCATTTACTGCTGGGTTGACAGAGTTTCCCAGCCGTCGGATGGCGACTGTGAGCCGCAAACTCACGACCTTCCGGCAACTATCCGCACCATTACCGAGTCACTCTAACCACTCGACCATGGTGCCTCTCTTAAACATCTTTTTCATGATTAAAAATCATTGATATCATTGATAATTGTTTAAAATTCAGAGAAAATGGATAGTCCTATTATTTTAGCATGAAAGAATAGGCAGGGAATGTTTTAGGCAATATGTTTGTGTGTTACGCTTTGTGTATATGGCTTTTGACATCGGTGACCAATGGCCTCCGAGAAATAAATCTGAGTGTGAGCATACGCAGTGCGGAACTCAGAGTTCGCTTATTCGAAGACCTGGAACTCCAAGAATAGGTACAGTAACATAAATGAGTTTTACTCAACAGTTCACTGCTAGAGCTGGGCCGCGTTGCGCAATCGGTAGGGCGGCTGACCTGAAAGCCAGAGGTCCTGGGTTCGATACCCGGTCCAGCTACTTACTTTCATTTCTCCTTCCGCTGATTCAAAAAGGGCAGTTGTCAGTTACTGGTGAAAGTAAGTGCAGTTAGTACTGGTTAACCGCTTAAGAGGTCTAAGCGTGCCCAGGAATAGTATAATTTATAGTTATGTTAACTGACTGTCCCGATATGACCATAGCTGTTTACCGTGGACGTCGAGCCATAACACAACAACAACAACAACAATCACTGCTAGAGTTGATCTGTTTCTTAAATATAATCCTATTGAACCTATTAACCTTTGTTATTGTTATATAAAGTAAGCTATTGCAGATGTTTATTAAAAAATAATTATTAATATTTTAAAATGAATATAGAGTACCACTTATGCCTTTTCTAAACACGATCACCCGACTGCCATGGATCATATCAATGATGATGAAAATAGACTTGCATGATTCTTATTATGATGACTCGCCGGTAAAGATAAGATACAATACATCTAGTCGACTTACTCAGCGGGCAAATGACGTCGTACCGACATCGATGCGACGTAATAACGTCGCATCGACGTCAGTACGACGTCATTTTCACGTCATATGCCTGCTTGGTAGAGGTTATAAATGGAGTTGTTACTTGCTAAGTACATCTTAAAATTACCGAAAAAAATCTTAAAATTGAGACACCTAAAATATTACCGTAATTGTCCTAAAATGGAACAATTTTATTTTACAATGAAGAAATGCCTCTAAACGAGGTATGTGGAACGGCAAACAGTGTAGACAGTGATTGGGGTTGTTTGCTCACACCTTTCTGTCCGAAAACTTAGATCTTTGGCGGTAATTAACCAATAACTTAACCGTTTTTTCTTTCTTCTTTCATTCTTATTTGTTGTATTCTCTATGACTTCTTATTCATCTTCTTCATTCCTTTGTTGTTTTTTGTTCCTTTTTACTTTCATTTCATTCATCTTTTAATTTATTATTCTTTCCTTTGTCTTTGCACGAGAGTCCTTGGCTATACTCCAAAATTATTTTTCTACTTTCTCTGCTTTTTTTCTATTTATTTCTTTATCTTTTATTTATCCTTTTTTGTTTGGCTTTATCCTTTTTAGAGAGGCGCGGTAGCCGAGTGGTTAGAGTGGCTCGGTTATTGTGCAGAAAGTCGCCTGAAGGTCGTGAGTTCGCGGCTTACCATCGCCATCCGACGAATGGAAAACTCTCTCTGTCAACCCAGCAGTAAATGGGTACCTTTTTCGAATTAGGGAAGGATAAGGCAGCGAAAGGAGAGAGATGGGCTCCGCCTTTCATCAGCTGTGCCCAAGATACAGTGGGTCTCTAACCCCAACTGACCCTATGGCTATTAGGCTATGGGAAACCTTTTTTACTTATCCTTTTTCTGTCTGCTTTTCTTGTTTGTTCTTGTTCTTTCCTTCTCTTTCTTATTTTTCTTCATCTTTTTCTTCTTCGATTGCCTTCTTCGAAAATGTTTTGCATGTTTAGTTTTATTTTCTACCTTATACCAGGAAATGATTAATGTCTGATGGTTTTAGCTGTGGATTTGTTTGCTGTAAAGTAAACTGTCTCTTTAAACAGCCAGATAAAAAGCTTTAGATAACATTCCCAACTATGATCGATCCAGCTATCTGGCGTAGGGCGTTTTCTAAATGATACCTGAATAAAGTGCAGTCAGCATTTGAGCCGCGACAGAAGAAAACCAACAAAGTGGCATAAGCGCCCAGCGAAGACTCAGATCAGCCTGGGCATCCACCCAGTCTGATCACAGTCTTCGCTGTCCCCATGAGGCTGACTTAGACACTTAGCTACCCTTGGCGGATGCCCAGGCTGTCCTGAGTCTGCGCTGGGATCAAATGCCAAGTTGTTGGTTTTCTCGTGTCAAGGCTCATTTATTTATCAATGAAATAGTATGCGGTTTCATAAACAGGTGCGAAGATGTTGTCATATCGAAAGAAACTGGTCATCTTTGTCATCCATCACATTTTGATTTCTTGAAAACTGATGATCGTAACAAATCTTCCCTGCTCAATGTACGTAGAGAACAAGTCCCAGTTGTTCAACATGTTCAAAGCTATATATGAGGAGCTTTTTGCACTGCAAAAACTCATATTTTTTTAGCCAAAAATATTCACTGAGACACTTGACTTTATAGGTACATGTACAAGAAGACTTAATTAATTCTTGATTAATAGCTTTGGTACGCTAACGGTGCTTTAACCCTTTGAGTGCCACGACGTTATTATGCCTGCGCCGCACTCTTTGACGTTATTGTTTTCAGCGGTAACGTCATCATAAAATGGCGCCATTGAAACGTCAGTCTGACGGCGCACAGCTGTGAGGGTCGGTCTGTAAGTATCATTTATGGGGAAAATACGCTGAATAATTATACACATGTTTTCATACACAAGTAACGTATCACTGGATATTTGTAGCTATATTTTGATATGAGCATACGTTTGTTTGCAAAATTAAAATAATGATATAATAATAAATAATAATCATAAAAGAAACAGATTGGGTTATTCTATGTTTGGAAACATCTACTGTACCTTGTTTATTCATTTGTGGGTGAATTTGTATTATTGTGCATATTTAGAAGGCTTAGCGCCACTCCGTAGCAAACTATAATCCCAACTCAATTTGGCGCAAATTTGATCGCTCAAGGGTGGACAGGAAACGTTGTTGATATTTTGATTTATCCCCTAACCAGAAACCTGGAAGTACTTGGAGCACTGACTAAGTATGGCAGAAAATTCTGAAGTGAAACTGGGCGAGATAGAATAAACAAATAAATTTATTTTTTTTGTGGATTTCATGGATGTGTAAACAACGTCAAGCAATCATAAAACTTCAAGAAGTTTACTGTAAAAAAAATCCGTAGATTTTACGGTAAAATACCCGGAATCTGGCTGCCAGTTCATTTAACATTGTTTTTACGGGTGTCTGCCTGTAGAACATTTGTTGAAACAACGATGTGGTAAAGTTATGGTAATTGACCGAACTCGGAAATACATTGATAGTTGAAGGGGTACATGATAAGAAAAATACTTGTCCTATTCTATCCTATTCATCCTGATTTTACCTGCAAAAGTTTACGGGCGCCAATTATTTTACAATACACTGTAAAAAAATCCGTAAATTTTTACGGTAGAATAACTGGAAACCAGCTGCCAGTCCATTCCCCGTTATTTTTACCAGAGCCCGTAAAAATTGGCAGGAATTATCAAGCAGAGTAGGATAGAATGGAACAGGTGTTGCTTCAGTCCTATTGCCCATTAACACTATAAAGGCATTTCTAGTGCGGCCAGTAATAAAACATAACACTGCCATATCGTTATTTCCAATAATGTTCTGCAGGCAAACACCCGTAAAAATAACGGCGAATGGACTGGCAGCCGGTTGCCAATTAGTCTACCGTAAAATCTACAGATTTTTTTTACAGTAAAGAATCTACGGATTTTTTACAGTGTAAAAGTAAACGTAATACCGGCTTTATTCCGTTTGTGATTGATTAGCCGGGAAATCATGCCGCAATGTCACAATTATCAGAATTATTTCTTATAATCAGACACATAAATTATTTGCCTGCCAATTTGAAAGTCTTAGCAAATAACGATTACTTTTTTATTATTATTATTTTATTTTTTCTCTTCCTTTCTATCTTGTCTAAAAGCAAATCGTTGCGTCATTTATACTTGATATTGATGGGTGCCCCGTCCTCTCCCCACTTCCCCTCGGGGTATCAGATTATCAGATACGCACAACTCCAACAATTTTATTATTGAAATTTTGCATGATATTCTTGATGGTCTAGGGAAGTCGGAACAGAACGCTAATCGTGTCAACTTAGATAGCTCATGGCCATACAAAAATATATTTTAATTTAGGCTAAACTATTTCTTCGCAGATTATCGGAGCCTTTTCTTCATGGAGTATCGAGCCTTCATTCGGCTGTTGTACAGGGTTATCCTTGCTATTCAGAATAGCACTTTTCGATCCGGAATTCCGGATTTATTGATAGATACATCGTTTTACCTTTTTTTTTGGTAAATGTTACTCCAACATTTGACATTTTCAGATGGTGTGTGTGGTTGTGAGAGATGGGGTGTGGCGGTTCATTTGCAAACGGTAATACTTAGACTGGGAAACACGCACATTTTTAGAGATGTGGTCGCCCTGGATATTTATATTTTCGGTCAAGATCCTGTAACAGATGAGACAGGAAAGTTATCACTGTTTCGTAGAGAACATATGGGCAAAGACGAGCTTGTCAAAGAAAAGAGTTGCACCGTAAACAAAAATCCGAAGATTTTACGGTAGAGTACCGGGAACCAGCTGCCAGCCCATTTCCCGTTATTTTTACGGGCGCCCGTAAACATTGGCGGAATCATCACGCAGAGTAGGGAAGAATAAGACAGGTGTTGTTTTTGTCACGTAGCCCTTCAACACTATAAAGGTATTTTCGAGTGCGGTCAATCAGCATAAGTCTACCAAATCAAGATTTCTAAAAAATGTTTTACAGGCAGACGCCAGTAAAATTAACGGGAAATGGACTGGCAGCTGGTTGCCAGGTATTCTACCGTAAAATTTAAGGATTTTTTTACTGTGCATGCTTTATCCTACGCCATTGCTTACCGCATCCTGGCCTTCCCTATCTATATCCTACATTCCATCAATTCGACCGCCAGGTTTCAAACACTTCCCGTTCTTTTGTAGCATTTTCAAAAGGGGTTCAATACAACTGATGCCCTGCTCATTTCACTGCACTGCAAAAAATACGGTAGATTTTACGGTAAAATAACTGGCAACCAGCTGCCAGTCCTTTTACCGTTATTTTTACGGGCGCCCGTAAAATTTGCAGGAATCATCAAGCAGAGTGGGACAGAATAGAACAGGTGTTGTTTTGGTCAGATAGCCATTCAACAATACAAAGTTATTTTCGAGTGCGCCAAGTTAACACAAAACTTCAATTTCGTGATTTCCAACAATGTCTTACAGGCAAACGCCTGTAAAAAATAACGGGAAAAGGACTGGCAGCTGGTTTCCAGTTATTCTACCGTAAAATATACGGAATTTTTTACAGTGTGGAACGACTTTTTTGTTTTGTTTTATTACTTATTTAAAATAGGGTTGAAGGGCTATCTGACCAAAACAATACCTGTCTTATTCTTCCCTGCTCCGCGTGATGATTCCGCCAATGTTTACGGGCGCCCGTAAAAATAACGGGGAATGGACTGGCAGCTGATTTGCCTGGTATTCTCCAGTAAAATTCACGTATTATTGTTCTACAGTGTAGTTGAATTTGCTCCCTCCACACTCATAATAGTGAGGTTCAAATCTGACACAGAAGGGCAAGTACCTGTCCGCAAAAAACCGCCGTATAATACATGCTAGAAAGGCATGTACATGTGCTTATCAGTCTGTCGGAGAGAAACAGCTTGACACTTTGTCTTTCCACGTCAGCGTGCGTACACTGTAAAAAATAACTGTAGATTTTACGGTAGAATAACTGGAAACCAGCTGCCAGTCCTTTTCCCGTTATTTTTACGGGCGTTTGCCTGTAGGACATTGTTGAAAATCACAAAATGGAAGTTTTATGTTAACTGGCCGCACTCGAAAATAACTCTGTATTGATGAAGGGCTATCTGACCAAAACGACACCTGCGCTATTCTGTTACACTCTGCTTTATGATTCTTGCAATTTTTACGGGCGCCCGTAAAAATAACGGTAAAATGACTGGCAGCTGGTTGCCAGTTATTTTACCGTAAAAACAGCAGATTTTTTTTACAGTGTACGTGGTCATGCACATACCTTTTTATAGTTGTAAGTTTGTGCAAGCGTTCATTTATCATGCGCGCAGCGTTTTGTTGGTTATTTTGTATTTAACGGATCTTTGACACAGTATTTCAGTCTCTTTCGAGCCGTCTCCCAGGAAGAAAATAGATAATGATAGAGGAGAGAAAAATGTTCAAACTACCCACACCCGCACTTTATGCATGAACAATAGGCCCTAGCCCTTCTATTATCCAAATTAGTAGGACACCCCGGCACTGAAAGTCACCCAGAACCATCGCCCGACCATAACCACCCCCATGCAGGGAGCCGTGGGCTCAACTCCCATCGGGACACATCTATTTAACTTCTCCAGTGTCGCTAAACCCAAAAGTTTGAAAGAAAAGAGATGATGGGCAAGTCTCGGCAGGCAACTAGCATCCCCCTATTGTCGCATTCCGCGGATCACATTAGCTGCAGAATCAGGTAAGAGACGCCTACGTATTAACTCACACAGGCGTCCCCCATCGAGCCACTCCAGCCCCTGTGTCTCGAGAAAAGCGACAGACAAGGGCATCAGGAAAGAGATGTTCGATGCAGCAAGAACCCGCAAAAAAGCCAAAACAGCTCAAAAGAATGGAAGCCAAACTCAGCTAAGATTCTTGTCGCTATGACAAGTTTGTCTTGCACTGCAAAAAAAACGGTAGATTTTACGGTAAAATAACTGGCAACCAGCTGCCAGTCCTTTTACCGTTATTTTACGGGCGCCCGTAAAAATTGCAGGAATCATCAAGCAGAGTGGGACAGAATAGAGCAGGTGTCGTTTTGGCCAAATAGCCCTTCAACAATACAAAGTTATTTTCGAGTGCGCCAAGTTAACATAAAACTTCCATTTCGTGATTTTCAACAATGTCTTACAGGCAAAAGCCCGTAAAAATAACGGGAAAAGGACTGGCAGCTGGTTTCCAGTTATTCTACCGTAAAATCTACAGATTTTTTTTACAGTGTGGTTTTAGAAGAATTTAAAAATTTTACCAGATAACATACAGGATAAACAACTGAAACGGCGAAACAATGCAATTAAAACAATTACACCGTTCCAGTGTAAACGTTTGAACATCCCCCGCGTTTGGCGCGACGTTACGTGACGTAAGTGGCGCCAAACGTTTCATTTTACTCTCCTCACATGACGTAATCAAAAATAACAACCCTTCAAAAGTCGATTTTGGCGTCTAGAAAAGCAACAATTTATATATTTATGAAACGACGGACTATTTTATAAAAAAACATTATGTTTTCAATTATTTTTACGGAATTTTGGGACCGAATCACTCACACTCGAAATGGACCATAAATGGTCCATTTGGCACAGAACATGTTAAACAACTGGGCAGAGTTTTCAGACACGCCAGTTATGATTCAAGTTTTCAAGCATGTCACTCATGATTCAAGTAATTTTCCCTTGGTGATTTTATATGTAAATTAAGCTTTTAGGCATTTCATTTTTTTAAAGGAAAGAATTTGCTCTTTTAAAGGAAAGAATTTGCTCTTTATGAGCAAATTCTTTCCTGTCAGATAAGGTCCATTTTTGAAAGGGTTTTATCCTCCTGGAAAACAAGCAGGATGTCACAAAAGTTGCGAAGCGTGAGTGGTATTCGTTGACAAATGACCGACAACCAGTGATATATTGGGCAACAAATCACTTGTATGAAAGAATCTATTTTGATTTTAACAAGCGAAAACGACGAAAAGGCAAGTATTTCCTTTAGATTTTTTCCAGTTTTCCGCCATTATTACCTGAAGAAATATCGTCGACAACTTTGACTGTAACAGGTGCATTTACATGTATTTCGTAAGTTTTCGATGGGAAATTAGATTAGACTCACCGTCTATCACTGACGTCACCAAACTAATCGAAATTACGTTCGAATGGCGCTAAATAACGTCACGCTAGACCACCCATTGATTTGTCACGCAGTATTATCACTAGATTTTACCATGGGCAATATAGGCGACCAGTGTTAGAATAAAATAAAAGCATCGTAAACGACTGCGTAATACCCCGCCACTGCAAACCAACACCCCGTCTTCTATCTTTTATACATTTTTTTTATCATGACATGAACCTCATGACATGAACCTCTCTCTCTCTCTCTCTCTCTCTCTCTTTGAAATTCACGTAATATATCGGTATTTAGCCATTCTTATACTGTAAATTCCAATATGCTCCAGGAAATGACTGTATAAATAAGCATCTTGCTTACTGTCAAATCCTGATACTTTTGAAATTGTATTGTAGTATATGTATGTAATTTATAGTTAATAAAATATCGTTTAAACTAACCTCATGAACAGAATTTTTTCATAATTTTATACATGTATATAGCTCTGGGGCAGGGGCAGGTAACCTATGTGGACTTAATACTACTTGTAACAGAAAGCTTATGTTATTTTAATCATTTCTATGAAATTTCATCAAGATATACCGAAAATCTGATTTTATATTGATTTTTCATGATTTCATACATGTATACAGCATGTGTCAGGGGCAGATAACCACTGGGGGACAAAATTTTGATCAAGACATAAAGCTTATATCAATATGATAATTTGTTACAAGTTTCAGAAAAATCCCTTTCGACTCTAATTTTATACATTTTTTTTCATTATTTCATACATGTATATAGCCCTAGGGCAGGGGCAGATAATCCAGGTGGACAAAATTCTGCTTATAACTGAAAGCTTATGTTACTTCAATCATTTCTGTGAAATTTCATCAAGATATTTCAAAGTGTAAAAGAACTACAGACCAAAAACTGTTTTTAAGACCATGAAAAGGGCAATAACTCCATAAGAAGACATCGAAATTTGCCCATTAACAATCCCAACCGAGATCTACCCAAGACCAATGCACATGCCATGTATGAATAAAATCCGTTAACAAATACTCAAGTTATCGAACGGAAACGAAGTGCTCACGGACGGACGACCGGACGGACGGACGTACGTACGACGGACGGACGGACACACGGACAGCCAGCGGGAAAACATAATACCCCGCCACTAACGTGTGGCGGGGTATAAAAATAGATTCTTGCTAACAGTGATTTTTTGCCAAATATATCATTGGTTGAAGGTCAGTCGTGAAGTAGATATATCATGGGCCCGAAGGCGAGTGACAAATGCACTGACGACTGACCGACAACCAGTGATATATTGGTAACAAATCACTTGTAAGCAAGAATCTATTTTGATTCTATCACGCGAGAAACGACGAAAATGTAAATGTTTCCTTCAGATATTTCCAGTTTTCCGCCATGATTACATAAAGAAATCGCGCAAACAACTAGGAATGTAACAGAGGCGTTTACATGTATTTCGTAATTTTTTGAGGCAAGGAAACGACGTTACACCGTCTATCCTCATGGAAATGAAAATTGACGACACCAAACGAATCAAAATGACGTCCGAATGGCGCTAAATAAAATCAGGCTAGTCCGCCCAGTGATTTGTCACTAGACTTTACCATTGGCTATATAGGCGTCCAGTGTTAGAATTAAGAACAAACATTTGCTTTTTCAGCGTTCATCGTGTGATGAAGCCAGTGGGCTTTATCACACGATGAACGCTGAAAAATCAAATTCTAATTTTCATGTTTACACTTTAGTTTAGACTCTGTGCAGTGTTCATGATAATGTAGTGTACAGAATGCAAACTATGGATTGAAGAAGAGTAAGTAATGATGTGTTCGGTACAGTAAACAGCCGTGGCCATCAATTGAACGTTACGCGAACCAATGAAAACATTCGTTTACCTTAGACGTCGCTTGACGATAACGTCACATGATCAATTGTCGTTCATCGGTGTATGAAGCTTGTTTCTCTAAAAGTTTTTTTTTTTTTCAGGGAAATCAGTGGAAAGTACGGTGTAAATGTTTCAGTGATTACACCGCGGCACATGTGACGTTACGTAACATCAAAACGGTAAGATAGTTCTTAAAGGATCTGACTGGTCGCAATGACTGAGTTACATCGATGTTGATGTGCTTTCGCACAGTACAGAGAAAATGCTTTAGTACTTTGAAATCAGCCTCGTAAAGACGTTAATATAAATATGAATAAGAATGAACGATATTGAGGCGCAACAACAACCTCCTACGAGTTCAACGGACCAGTGTCATTAATAGTCTTTACCCCCGTATACCATAAAAGTCTTAAGTAATGAGACAGACATTTTATGAGCATTCAGTGTTGAACCTGATCTACCTGCTCTTTAGGAGCAGTCTGGTCAGGATCTACACTGTTTGTCATTCCATCTGTAAATTGCAACGTATTTTTGCAATGTTTAGGAAGAGCTGTCTATCCATAAGCGTTGTATGATTGTTATCTGATCATAATCTTGTATTTTTTTTTTTGTAATTTATTTCTACATGTTATGATTCATTTTAATTTTGACAATTTCGGTAATTTTTTCATGTGACCATTTTTTTTTTTTTTTTTTTACGGTAAAATGCAGATGTTTGCTTGCCTTATCCCAAAGAAGGAAATAAATTTATTTTCAGACTAAAGTCAATAAGAGGAACAACCTAAAAACAAAATTAAGTATAAAATTAAATACTTTATCTGCCTCTTTATCTTAATGTACAGGGAAGTGTGCGCAAAGTCAAACAAATTGAGCCGCGACACGAGAAAACCAACAATGTGGTTGTGCGCCCAGCGCAGACTCAGATCAGCCTGGGCTTCTGTCCAGTCTGACCAGGCTCTTCGCTAAGCGCTTAAAGGATAGCTTAGATGATAGCTTAGAGTCTAAGCTACCCCCATGCGGACAGCGAAGACTCTGATCAGACTGGGCGGATGCCCAGGCTGATCTGAGTCTGTGCTGAGCGCACAACCACATTGTTGGTTTTCTCGTGTCGCGGCTCAAATTAAGGATTACCTGCCGGTGTGATGTGACTTCAACATGTTAACCTTATACTTTCAAACTGGTATCAACAGATCAAACCATCTACACTCTAGATATGAAAAAATAGTTTCATTGTCAGCCCCCTGTAGTTTAGCGGGTTAAGAGCTGGCTTGCTATGAATTATTTTGAGGAGCTAAAAGAATTCAGTTTAGCGACAACTAATAGCTTCATCACGTGCGGTCGAGATAGAATGCAAACAAATCCACAAATGAAATAGCTTTTGTCAGAAAAAATCCTAAATGCTTTAAACGTGTGGTAATCGGTACATGTATCAAGGAAGTTTAGATTTGAAACAATGTGCACTTTCAGACATTTTCATACTATTCCAGCCCTGGTTAACAATGTTTCCAATTGAAGGCTATTACGAAACGAAAATGAATCGTAGTTCCATAACTATTTGGTCTTCGTGGCTAAACATATTTGTTTAGCCACGATGACCGAGTCGTTTGGGTACTAGGACTCATTTTCGTTTATTAACACCCGTGTATATACATTGTAAACCAGGGGTGGATTAGGAAAACACTATTTCATTGGTGGCTACGTTTGCATGCTACCTAGGATTGAAACAATGGCCATGTTATTGGCAAGTAGCTTTACGAAATGCAATAAAGATGCTGGTAATTCAAGTAGTTTCCCATTACTAAATATTAAAAAGGAATATACTGTGAATGAGCCGCGACACAAGAAAACCAACACAGTGGTTGTGCGCCAAGCGCAGACGCAGATCAGCCTGGGCATCCGCCCAGTCTGATCAGAGTCTTCGCTGTCCGCATGGAGGTAGCTTAGACCCTTAGCTATCCTTTAAGCGCTTAGCAAAGAGTGTGATCGGACTAGCCAGATGCACAGGTTGATCTGAGGCTGCGCTGGGCGTACAACCACTTTGTTGGTTTTCTCGTGTCGCGGCTCATATATACTATCTTGAGGGAACAAGATAGCCAACAGGAGCTTACATCATCTTCAGGCCTAATAAGCATTTTGAGAGAGAGAGAGAGAGAGAGAGAGAGAGAGAGAGAGAGAGAGAGAGAACGTTTTAAGGACATGTATATAATCTGCACGCCTATAATTACCTTGAGGTAATTAGACATCTTAAGAAATCTGTATATAATCTTCAGGCCCAATAATTTCACGAGGGAACCAGACATCGTAGAGAAACAATATACAGTTTTCAGGCCTCATAATTATCTTCAGGGAACAATACATCTTAAGGACACATTATATTCAAGCCTCGTAATAATCTTGAAAGAACTATTATATAATTTCTTCAGGTCTTATGATTATCTTCAGGGAAAACACAGCTTCTGAGAATAATACATAATCTTCAGGCCTTATACCTATGTTAAATAAACAAGACATCTTAAAGCCACTCTATATATAATTTTCAGGTCTCACAATTTTATTTAGGGAGTAAGACAGCATAATGAACCAAACATAATATTTAGGCCTTGTAATTATCTTGAGCGAACAAGACATCTTAAAAAAACAACATATTATCTTCAGGTCACATAGTTATCTTAAGAAAACAAGACATCTTACGGAACATCTATATAAACTTCAAGCCTATAATTATCTTGAGGGAACAAGCCATCTTAAGGAACCAATAGATAATCCACAGGCCTTATAATTATTTTGACGAAAATAAAAAAAAAACAGCTTAAGGAACCAATATATAATCTTCAGGTCTCATAATTATCTTGAGGGAACAATACAGCTTATGGAACCAATAAAGAATCATAAAGCCTCGTATTAATCTTGAAGGAACAAGACATCTTAAGGAGCCAATACATGTATGTTAATCTTCAGGACTATAGACTAAGTTATTTTGAGATAACAAGACATGTACATCTTAAGAAACCAAAATATAATCTTTTGGCCTCATTATTATATGTAGGGAACAAGGCAGTTTAAAGATCAATGCATATTCTTAATCATCTTGAGGGAACAAGATATTTTAAGGAACCTATATATTATCTTCAGGCCTCATAATGATCTTGAGAGAATATCTTCAGGAACCAATATATAATCTTCATGCCCTTTTAATTATCTTGAAGGAACAAACATTTTAAGGATACAATATATAATATCCAGGCCTCATAATTATCTTGAGAGAACAAAACATCTTAAAGGGCTACTGTATAGTTTTTCAACATGCATTGAAATCACTGGAAATAACTGGTATTGTTTTGTCTCAAAGAATGTCGAAAACTGCAAGGAAAAATTCCAAATGGTTAAAAAGTTATAAACGATTTAAATTTTAATTAGCTGAAAAATATGCAAAAACTCTTATGACGTCATTTGAGTCATTCATATAATTCTAATTTAAAAAAAATATATTTTGATTTTTTTTTACACTTTTTTCCCCTAAAATAGATTTAGTCAGACAAGTTACATCATCCTATGAAAATTTTGCACCAGAACATGGTAATAATAATTGGAATCCAAATCACATTATGCAAGTAAAGCTGTAGAAAAGAAAAAGTGGGCGGGGGTTAAAATCTAATTTGCATAAACTTTAGTTGTCAATAATTACAGTTTGGGTAGGACTTTTTTGATTGGGTTTTCAGCAATCTGTTTCTCTCATAAATATCTGTTAATTGGGAATATTTCTGGAAATAGTAAAAAAACAGTGTAGTAACCCTTTTAGGAACCAAGATATAATGTTCAGCCTGAACAATAATCTTGAGGGAACAAGCCAACCTAAGGAATCAATATATAATCTTCCGGTCTCATAATTATCTTGATGGACCAAGACATCTTAAGTAAACGATTTATAGTCACCAGGCCTCATAATTACCTTGAAGGAACAAGCCAACTTAAGCAACCAATATACGATCTTCAGGCCTCATTATAAGCTTGAGGGAACAAGACGTTTTAATTAACTACTAAATGATCTTTAGGCCTCATAATTTTCTTAAGGGAAAAATAAAATATATTGTTCGCACAAGATAATTTATTATATCACATTTCTTCATTATACACATTAATCCTGCCCATGTCCATGGACTGGTTTTAATAAAATTTGAATTATGGTAAAAAAATGCAGTTTTTTTCAGAACGGATGAAACGCATGAAAGTTTAAAATCAAAACGATCATCCGAATGTCGTAAAAAGTGACCCGTTTGAAAACATCACTTCGAACTCAAGTTTATGAAATTTTATAGACCTACAGAAACATGCCTCAATTTCAGAAAATTCGCAAAATTGCAAAATTTGTTCCAGAGAAATATTCAAGGCATCAGCTGTATTGAAATTGTTGTTGTCTCAAACTGCCATGGCTTTTCAAAATGCTGCCGAAGGATGGGAAATTCTTGGTTATTGGTGTTCTAATTTGGGTGCACGACATTTCGGCTTTTCAAAATGCTGCCGAAGGTTGGGAAATTCTTGGTTATTGGTGTTCTAATTTGGGTGCACGACATTTCGTCTAAACCCATTTCGCCTAAATGTCATTTCGTCTAAAGGCCTTTTCGTCTAACGACCATTTCGTCTAAATGACATTTCGTCTAAATGACATTTTGTTTAATGGACAATTCGTCTAAAAAATCGGCCGGGTGCGACATTTGCTCGAAAAATAATTTAAGATTTTTTAGACGAAATGTCGCGCCTGAAAGAAAACTCCAAAGACAGCGTAGAAAACTATTTGAGTAGTGTATACCGGAAAATAGATATGTATCGTCTATTCATTTATGTATTTATCTATTTATTTACATCACTAAAGTTTTACAAATAAATGGAATTACATGTATTATCATATATTTTGAAATTATGTTTTCCATACTGAAGCTACTCTAAAATTGAGCCACGACACGACAAAACCAACAATGTGGTTGTGCGCCCAGCGCAGACTCAGATTAGCCTGAGCATCCATCCAGTCTGATCAGACTCTTGGCTAAGCGCTCAAAAGGTAGCTGAGGGTCTGAGCTACCTTCATGCGGACAGCGAAGACTCTGATCAGACTGGGCGGATGCCCAGGCTGATCTGAGTCTGCGCTGGCCGCACAACCACTTTGTTGGTTTTCTCTTGTCGCAGCTCAAATATGGGGACACCGTTGCCACTTGTAGTAAAGAGGTCTCTTCAGCTCCTGGGATAGAACCTGCATATGAGCCTCGACACGACAAAACCAACAAAGTGGGATTTGCACCCAGCGAAGACTCAGATCAGCCTGGGCGGCTGCTACAGTCGTCGCTGTGTGCTTAAAGGTTAGCTTAGAGTCTAGGTCAGCTCCATGCGTACAGCGAAGAATCTGATCATACTGGGCGGATGCCCCGACTGATCTGAATCTTCGCTGGATACACATGCCATTTTGCTGCTTTTGTCGTGTCGCAGGCCATAGATTGTATATGGGTGGATGGATGAAATGCGGTTTTACGGCTTTTCAAAAGTGCGTTATTCATATCCGGCCGATGGAGGGGTGAAACTGAAAGATTGTGTGCAATGGCACCCCGTTTATGGTTGAAAAGAATCCTGCCTCCAGCGAGATTCGAACCCAAACCGCTAGCTTAGCAGTCTAGCGCATAATCCACGGAGCTACCAATATATACTGTTATCATACACTGCTCAAAATATTTAAAGGAACAGCAAGTTTTTTACCATAGATGTTACTACAACATATGCCCAGTTTAACGGCCCATAAATTTGACCGTCAGTGAGCAAGAATTTTTATCTTTTTGCAGCACTTTTAAGAAGAATCGAAGTTTAAGACGATCAAAATTTAAACACCACAGATGCCCTGCTCATTACCATGGTACAAGTTTTGCAATTTTCTTATTTTCTGAAATTGCGTAATTTTGTTGAACTCTATAAAATCTGATAAACTTCAGTTCAAAGGGATCTTCTCATTAAAGATCATCTTGAAAGACATTCATTTTCAAAGACAAAATGGTTCTTTTGATTTTGGTTGAAATTTGCACGCTTTTTACCTGTTCTGAAAATTTGCAAATTTTTAGCAAAATTCCAGTTTTACTTAAACCTGTGCATGGACAAGGGCAGGACAAATATCGGATCAAAAATTGTGCAGTCAGTAACCTCGCCCCTCTTTGAAATATGGCAAAATAAATGGAAAGTCCGTGTCTTTATCGATCGAAAGTATATATAACTCAAAGTGGGGATGCGTTGCACTGTCGTCTATGGATAAATATCAGGTGTTCCTTTAAATATTTTTAGCAGTGTATTAAGTCCATTTGTAATACGACTGCAAGTTAAACATCCCCATAGATAATTACTTCAACCGTTCCAAGGCCATGCTGCTGTAGAGTTGTGGTTTATCGTTGTCATTGTTTGTTATGTCTGCTTATCTGTAAAAGGTGTAAAAGGTAAAGGTTTCCCGTAGCCTTGTACTAATTGGGCTGATGGGTGTTAGAGACCCATTGTATCTTGGGCACATCATACGATAGACGCAGCTCATACCCTTTGCTGCCAATTGTTTATCAGTGGTATTCGAAACATCGAATGCTACTGTAAAACACTTAATATCTGCGGTATCAAAATTTCCCGGTTTAATGAAAATGATGTATCGGCGCAGATTCATTTTGGCGATCAAGATATACCATGGCTCCAGATTATAAAGAGAAATTGATGTTAATAAGCGACAATTTTTCTCACTTTCTATCAAATATATATTGTGGCATATATTAGAATCGCCTCACAGAGGCGATTCTAATAGTATGCAACAATGTATATTTTAATAGAACTGTATCAAAAATATCCCAAATACTCATCAGGTACTCCTTGCTATCTAAACCAAGTTAAACTAAATGAAAATTTATTTAAAATCAAGTATTTGGCGGAATTATATTTTGGCGCTCTTTGTCTGAACCGCCAATATCGCTAAAATCAAGTTAACGCAAAATTAATGTGTTTTACAGTTTGTAGCTTTGTGACCATCTACCTAGGAAAGAGCTATATTGCCATACTCTAGTTCTTTGCTACTTATGTCCCGTTTGCTGTCGCCGGAAGGCTTTGTAATTTGTTTCATTCCATTGTTTCCATACACGACTTTCGAATGTCTCTATCGTGAGCTTAAGTGCAGACTCTGATCAGACTGCTTGGAGGAACAGTCTGACCCGGTTCTACACTGTTTGCGCAGGTGTCTTTGTCCCAATAGTTATTGTAGTTACGGTCTTGTCTATATTTATTTGCAAATGATATAGGTGTGCGTGTGATCGTAGAAATACGACCACACTCTCCGCAGTGACCCAGGTTTATAGTTATATATTCCATGGCAATATCTAGTAGCTGTGTTGAACTTCCAATCGAGGTCGTTACGCCCAGGGACGTACCAGCCCGACCATCTACCGTTGAACCACTGTATTTTATAGGCAATTATCGTCCCTCTCAGAATACGTTCGTCCAAACGGCGACTCATGTGTGACGCCCAGCGACAGTCATTTGTTCTCCTTTTGATGAGCTGAATACAATTCTCGAAATCGGCAACATGTTTGACGCAGTCCGGTCTATTACAGTTTGTCCCATCCCAACCATCTACTGTTACCAGGATGCCAATGAGGACCATCAAAGGAAGCGTAAGGGAACCCATCCCTGGAAAGACAGCAATGGAATAAAACAAGTATCAGTCAGCTCTCGATATCTCGAAGTCGGACTTCTTCTCAAACTACTGATGTATCACAGTAAATTTTCTGGTACCAGAAAATTTACTTTGAGATATCAGTAGTTTGGGATATCAGGAGTCGAAATGTAAATAAAAAAAATATATTCTTTGATATAAGAAGATACTTTGTAATATCAGTGTTCGAGATATCGGGAGTTGATTGTATCAGTATCTTCAAACAAGAAGGCGACGATGGTCGTGTATCGCTCACCTGAGATCTTGGGATTATAAAATGTACAAACGATTTCAAACTGCAAAGTTATATAAACCCGACTGGAAGTTTCTAGATTCCATATGGTTAAGTAAAATGATAGGCAATGATCAGGAATTAATACAATCAAATTCCACATCCCGCCCTCGAAACCAACAGGGAAAGAAGCAAACACACACACGGAAAAACTGACACAAGTTCACGAAAGACACGCACGGTGAAGCTCTTTCCCAAACAGGTGTCGTTCAGCTACCCTAATCAAAAACAGCATCAACGTCTATTTTTATCTACATTATTTTTATTGTCTGGACTAAGCTATCGTCTGAACTTAGATTTCTGGCAAAGGCAGATAACTCAGAAACTAAAAGAGCAAGAATTGTCTTCCTTGTTCGTCTCAGTATGATCAAACCACCTGAGTGCGAAGCTTAATAGCTAACTTCCATAGGATTCAAAAATAATGGCTTGGGCTGCAAGAGCAGAAAGCTGTCGGAGTTAAGGCCCAGACACAGATTTTCGGTAAGGGCAGATAATTAAAAACAAAAAAAGGTGAAAATGGGTTTGTGAAACACTACGTCCCCAATCATATGCTTGCCTGAAGATGTCAAACTTAAGAATGTAAAAGACTGAAAAGGGTTTGTCCTTGTAGTTGTTTCAATTCTTGTTACGACAACAACCCCTTTTCAGTCTTAGACATATACTCTGCATACTGATTCCAAGCTGAATGCCAAATTTTTAGAAGTATTGATTATTAGGTGTAAAACACCGTCATTAATGAATATAGAGCTACCTGTCCTTTAATTAAATATTAAAAAGCACCAAGAACAAATAATTTACTGAAATTCGTCATGTTAAGTTCAAGCGGATCAGAAGTTGGAAAAAATGCCAAGTTCAAACTCCATCGAAATTAACGGAAATCTCCAGTAAGTTAATCAGGTACACTGTAAAAATTCCGTAGAATTTACGGTAGACTACCTGGCAACCAACTGCGAGTCCATTCCCCGTTATTTTTACTGGCGTCTGCCTGTAAAACGTTTTTAGAAATCTCGATATGGTAGAGTTGTGCTAACTGACCGCACTCGAAAATGCCTTTATAGTGTTGAAGGGCTATTTGAACAAAACAATACCCGTCTTATTCTACCCTACTCTGCGTGATGATTACGCCAACGTTTACGGGCGCCCGTTAAAATAACTGGAAACGGACTGGCAGATGGCTGCCAGGTATTCTACTGTAAAATCTACGGATTTTTTACAATGTAATTTACTTCTCATAACTAATCAGTATACCCAATATCAAAGCCGTAGCTACAATAATATGTGCCGCGACACGAGAAAACAAACAATGTGGTTGTTTGCACTGCGCAGACTCAGATCAGCCTGGGCATCCACCCACTCTGATCAGAGACTTCACTTAGCGCTTGAAGGATAGCTAAGGGTTTAAGCTACCTCCATGCGGACAGCGAAGACTCTGATCAGACTGGGCGGATGCCCAGGCTGATCTGAGTCTGCGCTGGGCGCACAACCACATTGTTGGTTTTCTCACGTCGCAGCTCATATTTTAATTACTTGCTAACAAGACATTCATCTCATTTTTTAAAAGGGGCATAATACATTAAAAAAAAAAAAAAAAAAAAAAAAAAATGAGTCTTCTATTTTTCCACGTGGATTCAATATATGAAATTTGAAGACCATAGCAGACAGGGTTCCCGGCTTATAGCAAGCATTAAAGGTGTGACGCATGGACAAACGGACTTACGCACGGACAAGTGCAAAGCAATATATGCACCATCACTTTTTTCAAAGCTTTGGGCATAAAAATCTTGAGACAATGCGGGGAATGTGATTTCCCTCAGTTATTTTGTACCTGTATTCGGCCAGAACGGGTAAGAAAAAATGTCATTATTTCCTTAACACTCAACGAATTCTATGTGGCAAAATACAGATACCTTGTGTTACTGTACAGGAAACGATTACAGAAACGAGTACATGTAACAAAATAAACTTCATGAAATTTAAGATTAATGGAAACATATTCAGGGGGAATCCTGAAAATCTTGAATCTAAATTGAATCAATCCTTAAAGATGCAAGTTCTGCAAGTTTAATGTATTTTTGCCCCTGAACCATTTTTTGAGGAAAACAGTATTTGAGCATGCTTTCATCGAATAAAAATAGAAAACAAATCAATATTGGCAGAAATTGCCCATTTAGGAGCATTCTTTCCAGATTTTATATTTATTGGCTTCCAGACAATAAGTCCCTGCAGTGGTTATAATCTTTTCTGATAAGTCCTGTTATGCACATTAAATCCTTTGTGACCCTTGTTTTAGCCTGTGTGGGTGGTGCTACTCATCTCAGTATCCATTTTTAGAAACAGAACACTCAGTTGAAATCCTTTCAAGCAAAGTTAGGGGGTCAAAATCGGAATACTTTGCTAATTACAAGTTATAGCTTTTTGAAAAAAATTTACAAATAAACAATGTTTGAACATCATTTTTAATACACGCTCGCGAAAAATAGTTACTAGGAGTTGGCTGGCACGCTGAAATTTATGTTCTTGGTAGAATGTGACGTTATTTTAATGGATTGAAGGGGGTCAGATTTGCAGACCTTGCAACTTTAAAAGGAAGAATTTGCTCCCCTAGGATTGCATGTATACAAAAAGTAAACTGACTTACTAGAACTTTTTCTTTCTTTTCCTTTTTTCAGCTGCCTAAGCTACACCTAGTGATGCTCTTTCAGTCTTACTGCCAACTATATAGTGTTTCAGCTGCCTCAGGTACACCTAATGATGCTGCTGCCCTCTACCAATTAGGTAGCGTTTAAGATGCCTCAATAAACCAGTAAATCAGCCGCGACATTACAAAACCAACAAAGTGGCATCTGCGCCTAACGAAGACTAACATCAGCCTGTGCATCCGTCCAGTCTGATCAGAGTCTTCGCTGTTGGCATGGAGGTAGCTTAGGTCCTGAGCTACCCTCTAAGCGCATAACAAAGACTCCGATCAGACTAGGCGGATGTCCAGGCTGATCTTAGTCTTCGCTAGGCACATATGCCACTTTGTTCGTTTTGTCGTGTCACGGCTCAGTCCTAGCGATTCCGTTCCAGTCTACCAGCCGTATAGCCCGTTTGAAACACCCATATAGTCTTCACCCATGAAATTATGTTATGTTTGATTGCACAATCATCTTAATTTTCAAATTTCAAATATTTTTAAGATATCTTTATTAGCATCTCTTTTTTTGGGCTAGCCGTAGATAACAGTGCCACCTACCTTGCAAAGGAATATGTTTATATGTATTCCGGCAAGCGCAAATCGCAAAGTCTGATCAGGCCCTTCGCAGTTCATTTTCCAGCGCATTTATAAACAAGGCTCAAACTGCGCATGCCATATGACATGGCGAATATGCTCAGACTTTTTAATGCCAACTGTCCTGTTTTCTGTCTGTGCAGCATAAAATATTTGAGCCGCGACAAGAGGAAACCAACAAAGTGGTTGTGCGCCCAGCGCAGACTCAGATCAGCCTGGGCATCCGCCAAGTCTGATGTCTGATCAGAGTCTTCTCTTCGCGCTTAAAGAGTAGCTAATGGTCTAAGTTAGCTTCAGTCGGACAGCGAAGTCTCTGGTCAGACTGGGCGGATGCCCAGGCTGATCTGAGTCTACGCTGGGCGCACAACCGCTTTGTTGTTTTATCGTATTGTGGCTCATTTACAGTATTTCCAAGGCCACAAAAGTGGAAAAATAAGGAGTGAAGCGAAAAAGGTACGTTTGAACAGAAACACTCAAATATTTGTTCGCAAAGTTTTTCTACAGTACGGCATGAAATTATATATACCCAACCCCATGAGAGACAGGCTCGGTTTCTGTTTATGATGACGGTGTGTTGTATGTTGTTTGCGTGCTGGAAGGTTGAAAATGCGTGTTATAACTTGTTGTTGTTTTATTGTTTTACGTCCACGGTGAACAGCTATGGTCATGTCGGGACGGTCAATTAAACCTATAACCAAACTATTCCTGGGCAGGCTTACACCTCCTAAGCGGTTAACCAGTACCAAGTGCACTTACTTTCGCCAGAAACTGACAACTGTCCTTCTTGTTCAGCGGAAGGGGAAACGCCGGAAAGTAAGTGGCCGGACCGGCTATCGAACCCGGGTTATAACCAATGAATTTTACTTGCTTTTCAGAGCTGCATATCACCGAAAATCACATGATTATGAATCCGAACTGTATGTTGTAGCGTTTTGCTTCTGAAAGACAGACATCCTTTATTTTACAGTTGCCTCACAGGTGCAAGATCACCAAGCATACACTATAAAAAAGCGTAGATTTTACGGTAGAATAACTGGCAACCAGCTGCCAGTCCATTTACCATTATTTATACAGGCGTTTACCTGTTGAACATTTGTGAAAGTCACCATATGGGAGAAATTCTGTATTACTTGGCCGAACCAAAAACTACCGTTATAGTGTTGTAGGGCTATATTTCTAAAACAATATCCGTCCTATTCTATCTTAATCTGCGTGACGATTCCTGGAAATGTTTACGGGCGCCCTTGAAAATAACGGGGAAAGGACTGGCAGCATATTGCCACTTATTCTACCGTAAAATCTACGGATTTTTATTACAGTGACACAATGTAGTAATGATAACCGATTCCACGATGGGATGTTATGTCTAGCTTATACCAATACCAGAACCTATACAAATACTGCCAAATTTCGGGTAGGGCAGGGGCGTGAATTCTTGAAAAACTGCTAAATTGAGGTAAATTTAATTGTTACTTTTTTACCCTCTAAATTCGAATTGTTGCACTGTCCCGGAGGTTATAAAACTTGAGTGTAATCTCAAACTCAAAATAAAGCACACTGATTGGCTGCTTCCGAGCACATGCTCGAAAGCAGCCAATCAGTGTCCTATTTTTTGTGTTTGAGATTAGTCTCAAGTTTTATAACCTCGAACTCTGGTTTAATGCTCAGTTTGTCACCACTGACACATAAGATAGATTTCACCCCAACCCCACCAACCCCCAAGGCCCCGCACCCTACCTACCCTACGGCATGACCGAAAAGCACCCTGTTCAGTCTAAGTAATCAGACAGAACTTTTTGCAACCATTTTAGTAAATTTATTGTTGAAATGAGACAAGTTTTCATTTGAGGTGCATATAAGGTAACAATTTTATCCAGTAATTGAGCCTCGACACGACAAAATCAACAAAGTGGCATGTACGCATGGTAAAGACTGAATCAGCCTAGGCATCCGTCCAGTCTGATCAGACTTTTCACTGTGCGATAAAATGGTAGCTAATGGGCGAAGCTACCTCCATGCCGACAGCTAATACTCTGATCAGACCGGACGGATGCCCAGGCTGATCTGAGTCTTCGCTGGGCGCACATGCCACTTTGATGGTTTTGTCGTGTCGCGGCTCAAATTAAGTTTCAAGGTGGTTTAACATCAACATTTGCTGTAATTATCTTAACGACTTAGTAAGAATTTTGTTATGTTACACTTATTTTTAAACCTCTCTGGTGTACATACGTAGTTGAAAACGAAACTTTAACCCATAAATGACGAATATTTCTACTACAATTATGAAATGGATGATTCCATTCATCAGTTTATGGGTGTCTGGTAAATTTTCACTTTTGATTCTTTTACAGAAATGCTTAAATTTTAAGCAAACAGTGAGGGCTCTGATCAATCAGACGCCGCTTTATGCGGTGACTGATCTGGGTATGCACTGTTTGCCTGTGTCCAATTTATGGAACTCTAGGCATGAATGGGTTAAATTAATATGTTTCATTTTTTAAAACCTTTCCGCCGTATATGAAACAACGTTTTACCAACTTCGATAAAAACGTCGGTTCTAATGCACATACGAATAAAACGTAACGTTTAATTTGATAACCTCGAAATTTTGCGACTGTATATCCTGTGATATACAGTACTGTCGGAAACCTGACATTATTATGAAAGGTCGCTTCCCAAACGCTGACGTCTGGTTTTACGTTGCCGAAAGCGCTTTCTTTAGGTTCTAAGTTGCACACTTTGAAAGGAGAAATGTGGGCAAAGAAACATGGAAAAGTGCACTAGAATGGACATGGTATTGAAAACTTTTTTGGGAGGTAAATTAGCGGATAACTGTACTTAAAATTGTCATTTGGGGAGGTAAATCGTCGGTTTTATGGTCGGAAATTTCGGTTTACGGCGACGCGCCTTTTTATATATTAGCCTTTAAAAGTGTGCTACTTTTTACCAGTTGCAAAACTTTCAGAGACGTAAAACCAGACGTCAGCCAATGAGAAGCGACGTTACGTAATGACGCTGTAATCCTCTATTGAACAGCCAGCCACTGAAGAAAAAAAAACTCCGTCATACCGACAGTAAATGGGTATCGTTTTTTGAATCAGGGAAGGTAAAGAGGTTGGGATTCGTCTTTCATCTGCTGTGCCCAAGATACGGTGGGTCTTTAACACCCACTGTCCCTTTGGCCGCAAGCCAAAGGGGAAACATTTACTTTTTATTCTTTGTAATGCGAACATCGATGAATGGTCAGAGTTTAATTTAAACGGACAATATGTTCTTCAGCTACATTACAAAGACGGAACGCCTTGTCATGATAAAATAAGAGCCGCGACAAGACAAAACGAACTAGGTGGCATGTGCGCCCAGCGAACACTCAGATCAGCCTGGGCATCCGCCCAGTCTGATCATAGTCTTCACTGTGCGCTTATAAGGTATATAGTTAGGGGTCTAAGCTACCTAGATGTCGATAGCGAAGACTTTGATCAGACTGGGCGGATACCGAGGCTGATCTGAGTATTCGCTGGGCTCACATGTCACTTTGTTGGTTTTGTCGTATCTCGGCTCATTTGTGAATTGTGCATGCCTAGATCAGACTGCGCGTCTACACAGTCTGATCAGCGCATTCAAGTTTAGACCAGTCATTTATTTGTTGTTAGGGTATGTCCTGACTAGACTACACGAGCGTATAGGCAAGGTTAAGAATGCACTGTTTGCACATGCAAGATTCGGCCCAAGGTTTGTACAACAACAGCACCATTCCCTCCCTCTCCACAACACTATGGCAAGCCAAGTGCACAATAAGTCTACAAACATAGGTTTGAAAATTACAATCTTATGTTTGAACTTTTAACCCAGGTTTGAAATTCTCTAACATAAGTTTTTAAAGTTCTAACGTAGGTTTTAAAAGAAGACATTCTAAAACCAGTGATATAACCTTCTTACCTTAGTTCGAAACCTATCTTTGAAAATCACTATCATAGGTTTGTGATTTCTGTCATGGGTTTTAAAATCTCTATCATAGGTTTCAGAAGCTGACATTTTAAAATTTGTGAGTTAACTTTCAAACATAAGTTTGGCCAAATTTATGAATGCCAAGTGCACAATAAGTCTACAAACACAGGTTAATAAATCTCAGTCATGGGTTTTGAGTTCAAACATAGGTTTTAAATTTACAATCACAGGTTTTCTGAAACCTATGATAGAGATTTTAAAACCCATGATAGAAAAAACATAAACCTATGAAAGTGATTTTCAAACATAGGTTTGAGCAAAAACCAGTGTTTGTAATTTACAAACCTATGTTTGTAGACTTATGTGCACTTAGCAAGCATAATTTGTTTCGAACATATGTTAGAAGGTTATATCATAGGATTTAGAATGTATTTTTTAAAACCTATGATAGAACTTTAAAAACCTATGTTAGAACTTTAAATATCTAGGTTTGAGAATTTCAAACCTGGGATTGAAGTTCAAACATAGGTTTGTAATTTTCAAACCTATGTTTGTAGACTTATTGTGCACTTGGCTTTCCATAGCAACACCACCCCATCCCTTACTTGTTTTTTATCCGAAGCTCAGAGTCTAGTACTGTAAATCTATTATCGTTTCTGAATTAAAGAGCTTATTTACACTTCTGGGGGGGGGGGGGGGGGGGGGGGGGGTAACTCTGTCATTTTTAGTTTTATGTTTGCTTTCCGTCCTTTAGGAGTAGACCCCTTTTTGGAAGGGCTGTGCTATGCAGGGAAGCACAAAGGAAGTAATAAAAGTTGTCTTGCTTTGAAAAAAAATGTCGGGAAACACAAAAGGATTGTTCATTTGAGCCGCAACGCGAGAAAACCAACAAAGAGGTTGTGCGCCCAGCGCAGACTCAGATCAGCCTGGGCTTCCGCCCAGTCTGATTAGATTCTTCGCTGTCCGCATGGAGAAAGCTTAGACCCTTTAAGCGCTGAGCGAAAACTCTGATCAGACTTGGCAGATGCCCATGCTGATATGAGTCTGCGCTGGCCACACAACCACATTGTTTGTTTTCTCGTGTCGCGGCTCAATAATTATTTTTTGTTGCAGTTATTTACCTTTTTGAAAAATGGCAACCAGACTATGAACGTAAACTCATATCATTAAAAAGGATTCAGGCGATATACGACCTTGCGCAACGGTAAAGTCTCAAAATAGCTGCCGGTGATTCAAGTTTGCTCGATTTGCTGACTAAATATTGTTGTTTGTTTTCATAAATTCCACTGCTTTTAACTGTATTTTTGTTTAACATAACATTATATCATTCAAATTATCTGTGTTACACTATCGTTTTAAAAAGGGGGCCCTTAAGGTGACTGGATACCTCAATGACTTTGCCGTGTTTTTCTCTTCTCTTTCTTTCGGCTTTATTTTTTTTTTCGAAGCAATAAAAAAAACAGAGAGATTTACTCTGAGAGACTAAAAACAGAACAGAAGGACTAATTATTTCTTTATTTTCTATTTTCTTTTTATTTCTATTTTCTTTTTATTCTATTCTAAGACATTATTTTCAAAGATAGAAATCTTCCGGGGTTGGTTTAGTTCAGAGGAAATGGTCACAGTTTTAGGGAAAACAACCCTTTCGTTTTCATATTTGCCTAAATTTTCAATGGAAACCAGTCCCGGATAGAAAGGTTTTTGCTCGTTTAGGAGCAACTTTTTTGCTGTAAGAATTGCCCAGGGACGAATTCGAAAGTCGCAAATGTTACCTTCCTCTGAGTGAGTGAGTAAGTGAACTCGGGTTTGACTTTCCACCAACATAGGTTATACAAAGACGGGACCTTGGTTTAAAGTCTGATCCGAAAACTGGAGGAGTGGAGGTACCTTGAGTGGTCGAACATGAGTCTCTCTCCTGGATTTGTAGTCTAGCGCATAATCTACTCGTTCCCTATCTGCTTTAGAAGAAAGGCGTTAAAACATGACGGTGTACGCATCCCCTCTCCTCCACGCACACCCCCACCCCTACACAGACACACACATCCGCATCCATCCACCCTCCAATGCCAAAAGTGAAGTAATGGGAAGCAAATGTGTAACATGCAAATTTGCTTACCTTGAAAGTGTATCTTTTCACCTTAAGATAAATTTACAGCCATGCCTTCAAGGGCATTATGGTGGACAAATTTGAGTCGTGACAAGATAAAACAAACAAAGTGGCATGTGCGCCCAGCGAACACTCAAATCAGACTGGGCATCCACCCAGCCTGATCAGTGTCTTCGCTGTTGCATGGAAATAGCATAGTGCCTTAGCTACCCTTTAAGCGCACAGCAAACATTTTGATCAGACTGGGTGGCTGCCCAGGCTGATCTGAGTCTTCGCTGGGTGCACATGCCACATTGCCGTGGCTCAATTTTCTGTTTACGGGCAGCTTCTGTCGAATAGACAGCGCTGGTCATTTTTGTACCTTCAAGTTTGGGCCTAAATCGATGGACTTTAATTTTTTTGTTAAAAAATAAATCAATCTAAAAAGGAAAAAAGAAAGAAATCTAAAATAAAATAAATAGATATAACAATAAAGCATGAGGAATAGAAATAACCGAACTCTTCAATTTGTTTTCTTCCTTAGCTTATTATGCGGATTAAGTGGTCAAAATATAACCAGAGCTAAAGTGGAACTAAGCGTTTTAGAATCTGTGTTTGATGTGTTTCAATCTGTTCTTGACCTGTCCCATAATTTTGAACGGTTTCCTGTGAATGATTCATATTTTGAAACGCAATATTTGTCTAAGGTAAGTTTGATATTTGTCAATTTACAAGTTTAAGGACAGTCACCTTTCTTGCTCAATCGCTTTGTTACTGATCAGGGTAGAGTCGGGTAAATTCGGGCAGAGACATTGCTTCCTGTATATACCCGAAAAAAAATTAAGGGGTCAAACTTTTACCCTGCGATTTCTGGAACAATTCGAACATTTGGTAAAATAAACCATTTCTACCTTTCTTTTTATTCAGTTTGCAAGTTTTATACACATGAAGTTTGAACTTATGGCCTTTGTCTTGACTAGGTTAAAGCTTTAAAATGGGAGTGGTTTGAATTCCCATAGAGAATTGGTAGTGTGTCAGTTTGGTCGGGCATAATTTCTAGAATTGATATGAGTTCAAACTTGATTCAGCTGCCGGACCTTAAAAATGATTAAATGATTAAATTTAATGACTATCGAGCAATTTCGCAAAAAAAAACTTCTGACCACTTTGATTTTGAGGGTAGTGTGAACTGAAGTCTGGACTTGGTCAAGATAAAGACTATAGTTTCAATCTTCATGGGTACAAAACTTGCAAAATGATTGAACTGGACGGAAGAAATGGTTTATTTTACCAAATGTTTGAAATGCTCCAGAAATCGCAGGGTAAAAGTTTGACCCTTTAATATTGTTTCGAGCATGTCAGTTGTCTGGAATTTAAACAAAAATTAACTGGGCAAACAGCAAAAATCCTTTATCCTTATAATGAGCCGTCTCATTTGGATTTTCACTGTTTGCAATGGCATGTCCGAATTTACCCGCTGTGCGAAGTTACCTGACTCAACCCTAATCATTCTTTTGTTTGTTCGTCTGTCCATCCACAGACACTTGTTTCCACGGCTTTTTCGCTCCCTATGCCTTCCCTTGCAGTTTGTTAAGTCTTTTGTATAAACTGCCTTTTACAATACAGTGTTTGCCATGCTCCGCCAATATTTCAATAAAATTACAAACTGAAATTCTTTCAATCGAAACTTCAGATATTCTCATTTCAAATTTCAGACGAATTCCACTAGCATACCGGCTCATTTTCGTCAACGACTTCTCAGCTTACTGGAGTACTACAAAGTGAGTGCGGACTGTCGGACAGACATCATAGGTCTCAACGATGGAATTGAACAGCATAAGGACTGGGCACTTAGAAGTAGGTCAAAAAGATCCGTCTCGTACAGATGCATGGATGACTTGCGATTTAACGTGCTTTTCAGCAGTTTTTCAATCATATCAGGACGATAGAAGGATGGTAATGAAAGACCAGCGCTCTGCCCACTGAGCTACCTGGGCTCCTACGAAATCGTGCATACCCGTATTTATTCGAATACGAGACGGCGATCTCGCACTCGAAAGTACCCAAAATGTGTAAACTATGTCGTGTGTACGTGTAATTCGGCTATAAGGAAGTTTTTCTCTTCTGAAACAATCATAAAAAATCTAGATCCGTCTTGTAAGACGGATCTAGAATTTTGGAATTGTTTGGAATGGAAAACCTCCGTCTTTTAACCGCATAAATTTATACTAGCACAGGCTGGCAAAGCAGGTGCAGTGCGCATGTATGGCATTCAGATTTAATATTATAGTTATTCCATGTATTGTCCGCCTGTACGAGGAGATAATCCACGAGCTTTAGCGAGATTGTCCGCCTGTACGAGGAGATAATCCACTACCTTTAGCGAGTTTGTCCGCCTGCACGAGGAGATAATCCACGAGCTTTAGCGGACAAACTATGGTATAACTATTTCATACCACGCTTACCAGTGTAGACTTTGCTCATTTCAAAATATTCCGTGCTAAAGTTGGCGTTTTCTGATAAGGGTGGTATAAAAAGCTAATCGAGGCTGTACCTTAAAAATTGGACGAAAAGATAAGTTTTGGACAGGAACATGGGTCTACATTGTTGGTATATATCGCCAAAACTTGTTTTCAATCTAAAACAGGGTTAAGAGTTAATGCTATGATGAGTTCACTGTAAAAAATTCAGTAGATTTTACGGTAGAGTACCAGGAAATCAGCAGCCAGTTCATTTCCCGTTATTTTTATGGGCGTCTGCCTGTAAACCATATTTTGAAATCACGACATGATAGAGTTATGTTAACTGACCGCACTTGAAATTACCTTTATAGTGTTGAGGGGCTATATTACCAAAAACAATACCTGTCCTATTTTACTCTACTCTGCGTGATGATTCCCGCCAATGTTTACGAGCGCCCGTAAAAATAACGGGAAGTCGACTGACAGCTGGTTTCCAGGTATTCTACTGTAAACTCTACGGATTTTTTTACAGTGTTATTTCAATTCTGTGTGTGAGTGGATATGACTGTTTTCCAGTTTTGCAAGGAGGGCTGTAGTGATGGGACCACGTGTTAGACTAACAATCTGTGGGGTGCAGATTGAAACAACACTTTTCTCAAACTTAAATCAATGTCCTTATAAACACGTTGAAGAGACGTTCTCAGTTAAGCTGGGCCATATGCGGACAAAAATGGCCATATATACAACCATTCCAGAATTCAAGAAAAAATCACAAAAATAATGCTCATTATATCTGCTTCAAATCTCTAAAATATATTCAGATAATAGTTTTAGATTATGGAATACCAACCATGTTTAGAGGCTTACCCTAACAATTAGAAACGGCGTATTTTATAACGTAATTAAGATACGTTGAAAGACAATGTCGCATACGATTTCTTTGACATGCGTAGCATTGCACATTTACTAATCTACTGACATATGATTATTTTGGTTGGTTTCAATTTAAAATGGCTTTCTTTGCTTTTTTGGAAGAAAGGGGTTTTCTATGAAGCGCTGCTTAATCAAATGACGTCAACGTTTTCAAAACGTGGTCTTTGTGACGTTGTGACGTAGGTTACGTGTGACGTAGGGTACAGTGCACACATTTTAACGTTTTTATATCATTTAATGTTTCAGTGCATGAAATTTAAGCACACCATCTTGTAGCTGTTACTAGGCACAATTTTGCACATGAGTTTCAGAGCGATTGCTTTGCTCAGTTTTAAGAAAAACCCGTGACGTAAGGTTACATTCTTACAGAAAAATGCTGGGGTAATGCATTTTGAAGTCGAGTAAAATATACAAAATTGAACAAAGTTGCACAAATGATATAAGATATTAAGGAACACATATTTCTTCGTGTGATCTTGTAAGTTTTATGATGCCGGGCCATTTTAGTTAATACATGTATCACGAATTTACCGCTATGACGTAGGTTACATAAAATTTGCGACATTAGTTCCCAGTCTCATTTCGTAGCAAAAACTACCCTTTAGATATTGTTTAAGCGGGGAAATATGTAAGAAATCACCTGAATTTAATAATGGAACTCGATTTTCAGCAGTGATTTATATTTTTTAGCCGTGCGGCGTTCATATCTATGCAACGGCAATATTGCGACATTTAAAAACGTCGCATTTTAAAGCAGGGTATCACTATGCGAACCAGTGTTAAAAATGTCTAACAAAACGCATGCATGTCTTGGTACTTTTATCTACTTCTTCAGACAGAGGACAACTTGCCAGAGGGTAAACAGGACCGTTATTTTGAAATTTATAGAAAGCCAATACGAAGGACAAAAATAATAGCTAATGGCCCAGCTTAACTGAGAACGTCTCTGAAACGACGTTAATCCGACAATGTTTCAACATTGCTTCCCACTGGGTACATAGTTTTGGATTTTACATTATACAGGGGCAATTTTTTGTCCTCTTTTATTGGAGACGGTTCTATTTCGAAAGTGTCAGCGTATTTCTTTGGTAATACATGTAACAAGAGGTGTTTTTCTTTCCAAAACAATCCAAAATATCTAAATCCGTCTTATAAGACGGATCTAGATCTTTGAGACTGTTTTGAAAAATGTAAATTCCTCTCATAAGACCGATCTAAATGTTTGGGGTTATTTTGGAAGGGAAACCCGTATTACAGCAGAGCTTTCATAAGACTGATTTATACTTTTTGGGGGACATACATGGGAGGGAAATCCCCAACAGATAACCGAATAAATACGATACGTCATTCGGGGAACCTAACAGGCTGTCGTGAAACCTGTATCTATTTACCTTAAAAGTTTCTATTGTAAAAGACTTTGGCTAACAACACTGATTCAAAATTCAGTGGTCCGGTGGGAAATCGTGACACCTTCATGCACTTGATTTTCAATATGACTTTTTATCTCACCTGAGCCAGAGGCTCCGGGGGAGCTTATAGTATGGTCAGGCTCCGTCGTCCGTCGTCGTCCGTCGTCCGTCCGTCCGTCGTCCGTCAACATTTTCAAACGACTTCTCCTCTGAAACCACTGGGCCAATTGTAACCAAATTTCATATGTTGCCTCCTGGGACCGTAGGAACGAAAAATTGTTCAAATGGTCTTGGTCACATGACCAACATGGCCGCCATGCCCATATATGGTAAAAACCTAAAAAAATCTTCTTCTCCAGAACCAGTAGGTCGATGGCCTTGAAACTTGGTATGTAGCATCAGGTACGCGAGTACTACCAAGATTGTTCAAACTATGACCTTAGGTTGACCTTGACCTTTTTTACGGTAAGGTCAAATTTTCTTCCTTGTGCTTTTCTATGGCAAAATGCTAGAACATAAGATATCTTGGAAACTGTTGAAAATTTTGGGCTAAAAATTGGTATCAACAGTCATCTTAATTAGTACATGAAGATTTATGAGTACAAGAGGTCAAGGTCATTCTTTGACCTTTGACCCAGAACTCTCATATTTTGACAATTCCAAACAATCTCCTCAAAAGCCCCTGGGCAAATTGAAACCAAATTTCATATAGAGCCTCCAGGAGTTGAGGGAACAAAAACTTATTCATACGGTCCAGGTCACATGACCGATATGGCTGCCACGCCCACATATGGTAAAAACCTTTGAAAATCTTCTTCTCCAGAACCAATTGACCGATGGCCTTGAAACTTGGTTTGTAGCTTTGGGTACTTGAGTACTATCAAGGTTGTTCAAATTATGACCTTTGGTTGACCTTGATCTTTTATACGGCAAGGTCAAATATGGGAAAATGCTAGAACATAAGATTTCATGGAAAGTTCTGAAGATTTATGCCTAAAAATTGGTATATACAGTTATCTTAATGAGTACATGAAGATTTGTGAGTACAAGAGATCAAGGTCATTCTTTGACCTTTGATCCTGAACTCTCATATTTTGACAATATCAAACAAGCTCCTCAAAAACAACTGGGCCAATTGTAACTAAATTTCAAACAGAGCCTCCAGGGGTTTGAGGGAATGAAAATTAGTTCAAATGGTCCTGGTCACATGACCAACATGGCCGCCAGGCCCATATATGGTAAAAACCTATAAAAATCTTCTTCTCCAGAACCAATTGACCGATGGCCTTGAAGCAAGGTATATAGCATTGGGATCTCCAGTACTATCAAGATTGTTTAAAATGATGACCTTGGGTTGACCTTGACTATTTTACGGCAAGGTCAAATGTGGGAAAATGCTAGAACATAAGATTTCATGGAAAGTTTTGAAGATTTATGCCTAAAAATTGATATCTACAGTCATCTTAATGAGTACATGAAGATTTATGAGTACAAGAGATCAAGGTCATTCTTTGACTTTTGACCCAGAACTCTGTCATTTTGACAATATCAAACCATCTCCTCAAAAGCCCCTGGGCCAGTTTTGAAACCAAACTTCATATAGAGCCTCCAGGGGGTTGAGGGAAAGAATTTTTTTTCAAATGTCCAGGTCACATGACCAACATGTCCTCCATGCCCATATTTGGTTAAAACCTTTAAAAATCTTTTTCACAAGAACCAGTTGACCGATGGCCTTAGAGTAACTTACCCTAGAGTACTGAGGCTGAATGGACTCGGGTGAGCTACAGGACCAATGGTCCTCTTGTTTTTCTAGTGGTTGACTCTTTCGGGAAGCCGGTCTCTGGACTGGTTGATCTTGGGTTACAATGGCTAGGGAAGTATGAAGAGTGTGTGACAGCGCCCGTCTTTTTCCAGTGGGTTTGTGAGGCTACGTTCGTTTGCTCCCCGGACAACAGCACAGAGGAGGAACTCTTCCGGATTACGCCTCAATATTGTACCGCCAAACTCCCACTGCCCTTGTCACTGGTACCGGAGTCATCCAGTTATCTGGTAAGCCTGCCCAACCTGGCCCAGAGGCTGTAAAACTCGAGTACATTCTCAAACTCAAAATAAAGCACGCTGATTGGCTGCTTCCGAGCACATGCTCAAAATAAAACACACTATTGGCTGCTTCCGAGCACATGCTCAAAATAAAGCACATTTATTGGCTGCTTCCGAGCACATGCTCAAAATAAAGCATACTGATTGGCTGCTTCCGAGCACATGCTCGGAAGCAGCCAATCAGTGTGCTTTGATTTGAGTTTGAGATTATTCTCTAGTTTTATAACCTCTGACCCTGATTACTATAATAATTCTAATAAAAGCGCTGCAAGCATTGCAACATGCCCCGCCACTGCACTTGCATCAATCAAGTGCCATAATTCTGTCAAAAATAAAATAGAAAGAAAGGTGCATTTGTCTTTCCCTAAACTTTATAGTTAATAATGAATTTAAATGTATTAATTTCATGACCTTATCGCCAAATCTACAATTTTCAGCTGTCAAAGGGTCATATTTCCAAAAATATAAGCCACAGTTACGGTTCTTGCGCTGTGCACGCAGTCTAACAATGCTTAACATTTGTGTTAAGTTTCATGAAAATATCTGAAACGGTTTTTTGAGTTACAGAGCGGACATGACCTTACCGCAAAATCTACTATTTTCTATTCTAAAAGGACCATAACTCCAAAAATATGTAATGCACAGTTTTTAAGTACAGAGCGGAGACGACCAAGAGCCATGATTCCAAAATATATTATCCAGAGTTACGGTTCTTGCCCTGTGCACGTCGTCTAAAGATGCTCAACATTTGTGTAAAGTTTCATGAAAATATATGTGGTTTTTGAGTTACAGAGTGGACACGACCGCTGACCGACGGTTGGACGGAAGGACGGATGTACGGACACACAAAATTTCGGAGGTTCTAACATAATGCCCAGCTACTTCTTGATGGCGTGGCATAAAAAGGAGGAAATTTGAGCCACGACACGAGAAAACCAACTATGTGGTTGTGCGCCCAGCGCAGACTCAGACCAGTCAGGGCATCCGCCCAGTTTGATTAGACACTTCGCTAAGCGCTTAAAGGATAGCTTAGGGTCTAAGCTACCTCCATACGGACGGCCTAGACTTTGATAAGACAACGCGAATGTCCGGGCTGATCTGAGTCTGCACTGGGGGCACAACCACTTTGTTTGTTTTCTCGTGTCCCGGCTCATTTAAATTATATACCATAATTGTATTAAATATGAGGCAGATTATACACCCTGGCTCTAGGAGTGCTTCTTGGTTTTGCAATGCAGAAATGGGTCGGAATGGCAAACCGTGTGGGCCCAGTCACACTAATTTAGGATCAGTCTTAACTGAGTCTGTGCTCTTTGCTCAGATAATCCTGTCCCAATATTTATATTGTTTACGGTATAGCCCAATACTGCACTGCAACACTGTGACTGCCATGTCTGTGGCACCGCACTTATCTGGTTACCCGAAACTCGACAATACCGCAAATACATGCACTGCACCGCAAAATGATTACTGCTTTGCCTCTGGCACTGCAATTATCTGGTTATCTAATACTGGACAATACCGAGAATACATGCACCGCATCGCAAAATGATCACTGCCTAGTCTCTGGTATCGCAATCCTCTGGTTATTTTATACTAGACAATACCGCTAATTCATGCACTGCACCGCAAAATGATTACCGCCTTGCCTCTGGCAGCACAACCATCTGGTTTTATTATACTGGACAATGCCGCAAATACATGCACTGCACCGCAAAATGATTACTGCCTTGTTTTTGGCACCGCAGTCATCTGGTTCTCTAATACTGGACAATACCGCCAATACATGCACTGCACCGCAAAATGATTACTGCCTTGTCTCTGGCAGCACACCCATCTGGTTATCTTATACTGGACAATGCCGCCAATACATGCAATGCACCGCAAAATGATTACTGCCTTGTTTTTGGCACCGCAGTCATCTGCTTCTCTTATACTGGACAATACCGCCAATACATGCACTGCACCGCAAAATGATTACTGCCTTGTCTCTGGCAGCACAATCATCTGGTTACCTAATACTGGACAATACCCCCAATACATGCACTGCACCGCAAAATGATTACTGCCTTGTTTTTGGCACCGCAATCATCTGCTTATCTTATACTGGACAATACCGCCAATACATGCACTGCACCGCAAAATGATTACTGCCTTGTCTTTGGCACCGCAATCATCTCGTTATCTAATACTAGACAATACCGCCAACAAAATGCACTGCACCGCAGAACTATCGCTGTCGTTTTCTGGTACTGCAATCATCTGGACAGTACTGCCAATACATGCACCTCACGCAAAACTATTGCTGTTGCTTCCTGGTACTGCAGATACCTTATTATCCTGCTATCAGCCGACTGTACAGCTCCCGGATACAGCGCAGTACTTCACCGCAACCCTACCACTATCTTGTGTCTAATACTGCATCCCGTGGTTACATGTCTCTTGACACATACTGCACTTCGTTTCTATCACATTGACTGTAGCCATGGCTTTCTCAGCTTCTGGTCAGTTTGTGGTTACAGAGTATTTATAAAACGACTTAAGTGGTTGCTGTGCTGTTGTCAAACCTGAATTTCTATGAAGGAGATTCCCTACAACTAGTCTTTTTCAGCAACATAGAAATTTAGCCTTAGCAACAGCATAGCAACGATTGAAGTGGTTTCATAAATACGACCCCAATACTCATACCAATAGGGGCAGTAAGATAGAGACTGGATATTTTGCTAATCTCGCATAAATCTCAACGTCACGGATATGATAATAACTGCAATTGAGCCGCGACACGACAAAACCAACAAAGTGGTTGTGCGCCCAGCGCAGACTCAGATCAGCCTGGGCATCCGCCCAGTCTGATCAGAGTCTTCGCGGTCCGCATGGCGGTAGATCAGACCCTTAGCTACCCTTTAAGCCCAAAGCGAAGAGTCTGATCAGACTGGGTCGATGCCCAGGCTGATCTGAGTCTGCGCTCCGCGCACAACCACATTGTTGGTTTTCTCGTGTCGCGGCTCAATTAATGTATCAAAAGTGTCTCCATAAGCTAAAATGGCTTAGAATCTATACCGGCCAAAACACCAAAATTATAAGCCCGAAACATAAGCAAGGAAAATCTTTAAAACAAAAAGATAATCGGCAGAGATTAAGAGGAAGTGCGTTTTGTAATATGTCTGTAGATCAAGAGTTGACAACTACTTTCATGATTATAACTAAAATAAGCTATGTCGGTTGGCACCCGCAACCGTAATTTTGACACTGGGTAGCTACTTATCTCAAGACTTATATGAAGACTGAGCTGTCCAATTTGGAATTCCAAAATGGACCGCGGCCAATCTTGAGATTGACCTCATTCCAAAACAATTACCACCATGATGCAATGTTTGTTTACGTGTATTAAACCGAAAAGGAGAAATCGAAAGTAGATCTACACTGAAAAAAAAAAACAAAAAAAAAAAACAGTTTTGTATATCTGCGTCCGTCTATTTTCGATAAAAATCCCATTGTAAATTTACAACAAGACAAACATTTTGAATTAACATCTGACAGAGTGCTACTATTCACGCAGTGCAGTACAACGGGAAAAGATTAAATATTAATTGATTTATTGGCTAAATGTTTACATAAGCGTTATTTGACCAATGAAATCTTTTGAAATGTGGAACAACAGTGAAATGATACTCGGCTGCGCCGAAAAATGGTGTAAATTCCGAAATATTTAGATACACATACACAAACCCCGAAAAGATTTTTGATCAGGTGCTCACGAGTAGTAAGCATCTGCCTATTATAATTCACCCATCATGTCTTCAGTCAGTGAGCCAGCAAATGACTGTATCTACTGCAATAGAAACTGCAATTTTCTGCCTTACCGGGGATTACCTATAGGAGAAAACGCGGTGACGTCATCGATAAGGATTTCCAAGGTATTCCCCACACTGGTTGGCAAAAAGTCGATAATCAATCACGCTATATTGGGCGAATTAATCATGCCGTGTATTTTGCGCATTATGATGCATATTTTTATATAAATGATAACGCTGAGAAATGTAGGTATTTTAGTATGAAATATTGTTCTATTCTCTCTCCTAATACATTTAAATTGGTTCCACATGAAGTACTTTTAGATGTACGTTTTAGCATGGACACTCTAAAATAATGTGTCTGTAATCAGTGTGTCTGTATCTGTTGTACATTTTGAAATTAAACCGGTTGTTTATTGTTTATAATGAATATATCCGGTATTCAGCGATAAAGAATGTCTTTAATTATCATATTTCAAAGAACGCCGCGGGTTTCCTACAGTGACAATGTCATATTAACTTGTATAATAAAACCAACTGTTTTTGGCGGTGTGACTAATTTAAATATCAAACAAAACTCGATTATTATAATCTATGATATTTTGATATTAATATGCTTGTCCGCTAATGAAATATAAAGAGCAAACAATGAGAGAGAGAGAGAATTTATTATTTAGATGTCATGAGCTCGGACTAAATACTATGGTAATTACTGCATTTCAAAACAGAGAAGATTCTCTGTTTATATATCATCCTTTACCGTTTTATCAAACCATTAGAGAGAGAGAGAGAGAGAGACAGACAGAGAGAGAAACAGACAGAGTGAATTTGTCGTTCAGCGTTCAGATGTCATGAGCTCGGACTAAATATTGTGCTAATTACTGATAGTAATTTCAAAACAGAAGGTTCTCTGCTTATACGTGTATATTATCCTTTACCGTTTTATAACATTCTCTTTTGAATCGCAGTCATGAATATAAATTCATTTACTTATTTATTTTTTACATTTTCTTATCCCTAATTCAGATCAATATGTTTAATTAATTTTGCATTACTTCTCGTTTGATACAAGTTTCAATATTTTATTGTCTTTCATTTTCTATAATCCGTGTTCTATTTAATAATCACCTTGATTGTCGAAACGGTTTAAAGGTTAAGATGCTGATCTTTAGTACCTCCGATTTATTGTATTTTTATTTCATTTATTTATTTTTCTTTTTAAGTCAAAGTTATTTAGAGAAAAAGTCCTGTTTCGAAGCGAGTCAATGTATGTCGAGTAATTAAATAACTTTAAATAATATTAAATAACTCTCTTTTTTCGCGCGACAAGCGATTATTTGCAATAATTACACTGGTTTTATCGGTTCCTATTTATTCTCAGCTTGCTAAACTATATTTTACGCATTTCAGAGGTTAATTTTCAGCAAAATCCCATAGAAGACCACTGTCTGTCGCTATCTTTTTGCCAACCAATCTACCCACCTGATCAGCCGATGACGTCACTCCGGGGATTCCCGTTATCTCCTATAGAGCAGCATTGTCCGTCCATAACTATTTGAGCCGCGACACGACAAAACCAACAAAGTGGTCGTGCGCCCAGCGCAGCCTCAGATTAGCCTGAGCATGATCAGACTCCACGATAAGCGCTTAAAAGTTAGCTAAGGGTCTAAGCTACGCCAATGCGGACAGCGAGGACTCTGATCAGACTGGGCGGATGCCCAGGCTGATCTGTGTCTGCGCTGGGCGCACAGCCACTTTGTTGGTTTTCTCGTGTCGCGGCTTATTTAAATCACAGATTTAAGATAGCTTATAACATGCTTCTAAGGCTTCCTCGTCAGCGGTCTATACTCAGTCTCAAAGATACGCATGCCTACATTGTTACAAATCCATCCATCCATCCATCCCATCCATCCATCCATCAATCGATCCATTCATCCATCCATCCATCCATCCATCCATCCATCCATCCATCCATCCATCCATCCTTCCATCCATCCATCCATCCATCCATCCATCCATCCATCCATCCATCCATCCATCCATCCATCCTTCCTTCCATCCATCCATCCATCCATCCATCCATCCATCCATCCATCCATCCATCCATCCATCCATCCATCCATCCATCCATCCATCCATCCACCCATCCTTCCATTCATCCATCCATCCATCCATCCATCCATCCATCCATCCATCCATTCATCCATCCATCCGTCCGTCCGTCTGCCCGTCCATCCGTCCGTCCATCCATCCATCCAAACTTAAGATGCATGTACCTGTTTCATCCGAGATTGCTTTATTCTGGATCGCATATTGAGTTTGTCGTTTGTATTTCTTATCCAATGCATACTCAAATGAAAATAATGTGTACACTTAGACATTTGTTTCAATTTTGTTTCATGTGGTCAGGTTCATGAGTCGCTACCACCTGCAGTCCAACTGGGTGTTTGTTTTCCTGACAGATGTACTGAAACTGACATCAGCCGGATCATAAAATCTGGTAAGTACGAAAGACTGGTGGTGACTTCTCACTTCCTACTTTTGTTTTCTTAGTTCTTAGTTCGCATACAATGCACAAAGTATAGTAGTGAGTGAGATGTAGGAAGTTGGAAGAAGGAATTGAGAGGTAGAAGCTGAGAAGTAAATTGTGAGAAGTAGGAAGTGAGAAGTAGCAATGAAGATTTAGAAAGTGAGAAGTAGAAAGTGGAAAGCAGAAAGTGAGAAGTAGGAATTGAGAAGTAGAAAGTGAGAAGTAGGAATTGGGAAGTAGAAAGTGACAAGTAGGAGGTGAGAAGTAGAAAGTGATAAGTAGGAAGTAAGTGATAAGTAGGAAGTGACAAGTAGAAAGTGATAAATAGGGGTCAGAATTATAAAGTGAGAAGTAGAAAGTGAGAAGTAGGAAGTGAGAAGTAGGAAGTAAGAACAAAGAAGTGAGAAGTATGGAGTCAGCAGTAGGAAGTAAGAAGTTGGAATTTAGAAGTAGGGCGTGAGAAGTAGAAAGTTACTAGTGGGAAATAAAAAGTAGAAAGTGAGAAGAAGGAAGTGAGAAATAGGAAGTGAGAACATAGTTCAATCCAAGAACTTTAGCGGGTAGATTATCAACCGTACAGACGGACGAAGTATGGTCTGTCTGTCTTTTAACAATACTCAGTGGAGCCCTTCAAAGTTTTGGAAATTCTCATGCTATTGATTAAGGTATCTGGAGAATTGGGAAAGACAGAAGTGGGAAGTGAGAAGTAGAAATTTAGGAGTAGAAAATGAGATGAAGAAAGTGAGAAGGAGAAAATGAGAAGTGGGAAATGAGAAGTGAGAAGTAAAAAGTAGACATTGAGAGTAGGAGGTGAGAAGTAGAAAGTGAGAAGTAGGAAGCAAGTGATAAGTAGGAAGTGACAAGTAGAAAGTGATAAATAGGAACGAGAAGTACAAAGTGAGAAGTATAAAGTGAGAAGTAGAAAGTGAGAGTATTAGTTCTCATTTCCCTCTTCTCACTTTCTACTTCTCACTTCCTGCTTCTCATTTCCCACTTCTATTTTATAGTTCCAAAACAACCTGGCCATCGTGCCTAAACAAATTTGTGTAGCCACGATAGCCGGGTCGTTTTGGAACTATGACAAACTCTTTTTCGTTTTGCAACAACTCTTTTTCGTTTGGTACAGTCCTTGCATATACATAAATAACCAGGGGTGTATTTTCACCATAAGTTTTGTCTTATGTCTTATGTATCTTTATAGTGGCAGATCATGTTCAGGGTTCAGACTCTCAGATGTCAGCGGTGGTCCAGTGCGAGACGAAACCCAGTCTTTCAACGGGCTCTATTGTGATGATGTAAGTATAAGTAATAGCTATACCATGGTTTGTCCGCCTGTACGAGGGGAAAATCACGAGTTATAGTGAGTGGATTATCTGCCGTACAGGCGGACAAACCATGGCACCGATATAAATATTTTATACCACCCTTACCAGTGTAGACCTTGCTCATTGCGAAATATTTTTCGTGCTAACGTTGACGTTTTCTGGTCAGGGTGGTATAAAGCCGAATTAGAAGTACCAAATTGAATACCGGTGCGTACTGATCATTTGAAGGGAAACGTATTTTCATTATCGTATTACTTATTTCATTTCAGCATGCCCGATAAACATACAAATATCTCAAACAGAATGTCTAACTTGCCTAAAATTATGAACCCAATGTTCGCTATTAATCATTTTTAAATAATACTAATAATACTTATGATAAGAATTATTATCATTATTATTATTATTGTTATTATTGTTATTATTTTAATAATAATAATAATAATAATAATAATGATTATAAGAATTATTATTGGTATTATTATAATTATTTATTATTATTGTTATCATTATTATTATTATTATCATTATTATTATTAAATCATAATGCAATTATTCATTATCATAAATAACTATAATTATTATTATTAAATCATAATACATTAAACTGCTATTTTTGTTTTGTTTCTTTTATTTATTTTATTTATTTCTTTTATTTTTTTCAGAGTAATTTTATGCCTTGTCGTAGCCATGTTAATGATCGGGACAGTCTATGACGTTTTGTTGATGCGCATGAAGTTTTTTTCTAAAGAGGATTACTTGGGAGTTTATCAAGATGAGCCTCTAGAACTCAATGAGATGTGCAATGGTTCAACCTCGGAAGTTAACGGAACTATCCGAGAAATCAAGACTCAGAATGAGGCTAGCAATAAACCGGAAGTGGAAAAGGTTTGTTCTGCAGCAGATGAAAGCAGTCGACAGGTGATCAGAGGAGAGGAACCAGAAGGTAACCAACCTCCATGTGTTTCTTTACATGTCCGGATCCAGAACATCACGCACTGGTGGGGCTCTGGATAACTGGTGGGGCTGTGAGGTGCCAAGATGTGTGTGTGTGTGTAGGGAGTGGGGAAGGGAGCGAAGAGGAGGTGAGTTTAAAAATATGACAAAATTAGAGATCAATTTGATGAGAATTTTTGATAATGTCTTTTTTTGCCTTGAAATATATGTTGTACATCTCATTAGAATCGCCTCGCCGAGGCGATGCTAATGTGATGTCACAACATATATTTTAATATAACCACATGCATAAATTATCTCAAACTATCATCAGATACTCCTTATCATCTGGGGGCCTACATATCGTACATAACACAGACGCCCAGATGGCGGGGCTGAAGCTCCGAAGCCCAGCCCCTCAATCCGGGGCTGCCTTTAGGCGGGTCTGCACGGCGGCACATGCTGCGTGGCATATGCGTCATGCAACCATTTAGGCGATGTTTAGACGACTAGGCATATTGCATGCAACCGATTTATGCCACGAAACATAGACACATCCGACCAGTTCGCGGACACTACCAGTACGCGGACACTTTTTTGTGTTTGGATTGAACTAAACGCTGAGATACTGTATAAATTCAACTGAGTCTTTATTAATACTAGTTCAAGGCGCCATTTTTTTTTTTATCTTTTTGGCATTCACTTTTATATTAATACTGTTTTGAACTTGCAGAGCTGTTGCAGACGGGTATCACTATTGACGCTTCAGTTTGGCTGCAGCAGGCACACAAACAGGCAAAACGAACAGCCATTTGTCTATATAAAATCAGAACAATCTTTTGAGATGTTTATTCAGTTTCATTAACTACATGTATCAATAATTTAATTGGTATTATAAATGCCACCTCAGTCTACTCAGATTCTAAGGTGTCCACGTACTGGTATTATAAACCCAATCTATACAGTAAATACCATAGCCTCAACACCGTAAAACTGCGCCTGCGCAGATGATTTTTTTTCACGTGTTCCTTTTGTCTATAGTTAGCACAAAATTTTCCTGAAATTGCATGCCCATCTGGTAGTTTTGAACGCATTGGCGTCTTAGGTCTTAGGTTAAACAGCTTAAAAGTGTCCGCATACTGGTCATGTCGCTCTATATGTTTTTGGGGTGTTTACACGGTGACACATATTGCATGACACATGTGTGTCATGCAACATGTGTCACCGTGTAAACCCACCTTTAAACTAAACTTAAGTATTATTCATAATAATTACATTGTAAAGATACGACGCCAATAAACTCTAAAAATAAGCCCCTGGTCGTCTTGGCAGATGAGCAGACAGATCTGAGCCGCCGCTTTTCAGCCTTGGCTATGACGTATTTGCTTGGCTATGACGTGACTGAGCCGCGACACGACAAAACCAACAGTCTGATCAGAACCTTGGCTGTTGGCATGGTGCTTGCTTAGCACCTTAGCAAATGGCTACCCTTTAAGCGTACAACGAAGATTCTGATCAGACTGGGCGGCTGCCCAGGCTGATCTGAGTCTTTGTTGGACGCACTTGTCACTTTGTTGGTTTTCTTGTTTACACTTCAGGGAGTCTTCATATTCTCCTAATGTCATTTTCTATCATCAAAAATGGCGAAGCAGTTTTAAATACAAATACATTTGGCAGCAGAGTGAACGCCATAGAAGGTCTACGGGCACTAACTCTCGGCTGGATTGTCCTGATACACAGCTATACTTTTACTATGTATCAATCAGGTAATTATAACGGTCAAATAATTATAACAGTCAGGTTATTATATTAGTCAGATAACTATATCTGTCAGGTATAACCCTATCACACTGAAAACGCATTTTCACCTTTCCAAAGCCATTCTTATCACTAACTCTGGGATGGATTGTCCTGGTCTAGGCATTTACTTTATATAAGTCAAGCAATTGTAACAGTCAGGTAATTACAACAGTCAGGTATTTATATTTGTCTATATTTGTCGGGTAATTATGTCGGTCAAGTATATAATCCTATCACGAGGATAACGCATTTTCACCTTTTTAATCCAGGTTTATCACTAACTTTGGGCTGGATTGTCCTGATACACACCTATACATTAACTTTATCTCAGTCAGGTGTTAATAATTAGCACTCTTGCTAAGAATCAGGCAGGTCCTATAGAAAAGGTGATAAGTGACTTTTTCAGAATACCAAAAACGTTAAGTGCATTCGTTTCTTTACATAAAAAATGTCATAAAGCCAAAGGGAAGATGTGATTATCACACTATTGCCATGGCAAAGGCCAATAGAAGTTTTTGCCTCCAGAAGCAGGATTTTTATATTTGAAACATGAAAAATTATACTTTTTGAAGGCTATAAACCAGATAAATTTTAAATAGTCATATAAATTAATCTATTTGAAAAAATTTAGTCATGTATGAGCTTTTTATTATTATGCATCAGAAAGTAAATACAAACACTCAGAATGTGTTTCTATGGTAACCAACAGAAACAGTGTCAAGCAAGTTTTCTGCTGGCTGAAAACGAGGAATTTCAGTCTCAATTATCACGCAACAACAAAGCTAGGGTGCAAGGAGTGAGTATATGATGCATACACTAGGGTCTTCTGTTGGTAACAAAAAATAAAAAGTTTACAATATTGCATTTTCCTGGTTTCCATGGCGACCAAAGTGGTCCCTGTTCATTAAATTGAAAATGGGTCATAATTTGAAGAAAAAATCTCGCAACAGAAAGCTAGAATGCAAGGAGTGTGTATGCATTGCATACACTAGGGTCTTATGTTAGTAATGAAAAACTAAAACGTTTTACATTTGCATTTTCCTGGTTTCCGTGGCGACCAAAGTGGTCCCAACTCGTTGAAATCGAAAAAATGTCATAATTTGTAGAAGAAAATCTCCCATAAAGCCATACTTATGTAAATCATTTGACGTACTTAATCAAACTTCAATGCTTACTTGGTAAGAAGCACACAGTACTTTTTTAGTTTTATTTCTTAATTGGGTTTCCATGGCAACTTAAATGATGGTACTATCATTAAATGCACTTCCTTTTCATTAGCACTCTCCCTAAGTATCAGGCAGATTGTGATAAGTGACTAGTCACAGAAATTGTTACTTTTACCTTCTTTCGTCAGGCTCCATGAAAAACTTTTACAGCACAAAGCAATATCTGTTTCTGAAAGTGGTTGCCATGGAAACAAGATTTAAAAAATTCGAGAAGTCTGGACAAGAATTCTAAATGAGAAAACTTAAAATTAACATTTTTCAGCTTGACTGTTGGGCTATGAATATTTTTTACAGTTGTTTCCTCCTCTCGTCAAATGAACAGCCTGAGCATGTTTTACCCAATAGAGGAAAACAACTTATCTTTGCACTGTGTTGCTAAGCAACGTAAGTGTTACCATAGATACACATTTTATACACTATCAAAATTGGCCATTTTCAATACAAAAAAATCAGCTAACAGCAAAGGTGTGTGTGAACAATACAAGGTCCAAATGAACTGAATCTCTTTTGCCAATATTATAATAAAAAGTTTTACAATCTTTTTAATTTACGTTACTATGGCAAAAAAAATCGAAACGTCAGTGAAATTGGCTTAAAACCATTTTTTCATAGCAAATTATCTACCTCCAGTTAAGGATCATATCATAAATATAAGTTTAAAAATAACCAACATCTGGTTAACCAATATTTTAAACAAAGAGTAATCCAATGCTCGAAAGTTTCGTTACCATTGTAACCCAAATATCAAATTGTCATGAGCATAACATTAATAGGACATCTTTAAAGCACAGCACATTATTTCTGTTCATTAAAGTGTTTATTTGCAATTCCTATTCAGTTTAAATCTTTTACATTTTTATTACATATCAGAAAATAGAGGTTATGGAATGTTGCAAATTTACGTGACCATGGCGACCCAATTAGGAAACTGTCACCAATTTTTCTCCAAAACAGCATATCTAAAGCATATTATTTCTCATCAGCAAAGATGTATATATGGATTTCCCATTAAGTTTACATTACAAACATTTCTTTTTCCAGATCAGAAATAAAAACTTATACATTGTTCCAAATTTGTATTACCAAAGCAACCAAAATGTCAAACTGTCACCAATGTTACATGAAAGAAGCATAATTAAAGCTTTTTTTCCATCTTCAGCAAAGGTGTAAATATGAATTTTCTATAATATCTCAATAACAAACGTTTCTTCTTCCCTTATCAATAATAAAAAAATATACATATACAATGTTCTAAATCTACGTTACCGTAGCAACCGAAATGTCAACTTATTACCAATTTTTATATAAACAGCGTATATAAAGCACATTATATCTCTTCAGCAAATGTGTCTCTGATGGCCAAATCCTATAAAGTTTAAGTAACACATTTTTTATTCATACCAATAATAAAAAGTTATGCAATGTACTAACTTTTCGTAATCATGGCAACCCATACGTTAAACTGTCTTTTATCTTATATAAAACAGCATTTTCAAAACACCTTAATTCTTTTTAGAAGAGGTTTCTGATGTGCAGTTCTAATATAATTTAGATAACACGCAGTTCTTTTTACCCATACAAAAATTTAAAATTATAGAATGTTCCAAATTTACATTACCACAGCAACCCAAAGAGCAAACTGTCACCAAAGTTACACAAAAACTAAATTTTAACGCACACTTTTTTGTTCATCAATGATATATTCTAGCTATACCTAAAAAGTTTAGACTTTCCTTTTCCCCCATTCCAAAAATAAGAAGTTATTCAATGCTCCAAGTTTACGTTACCATGGCAACCCAAATGGCAACATGTCACCAATCTTGCGTAAAACAGCATATTTAAAGCATATTATTTCTCTTCAGCAAAGGTATATTTGAAGCTCCCATAAAGTCTAAATAACAAACATTTCTTTTACCCATATCAAACATAAGAAATTTTACCATAGCAACCAAAGTGTCAAACTATCAAACATGTTTCATAAGAAATAGCATATTTCAAGCATTTAATTTAAAGAAAATTATTTTTCTTTAGCAAATTTATTCTTCAATATAGGCCTCCAGCCCATAACATAAAACATACATTACAATATATTTTGGTGATGCCAAAAAATATTTCACAGTTTTATTGCAAAAACTTATAAAATGTTTGTGTATTTATAATTCCCAATGATTCTAATTAAATCATATTTGTGTTCCCAATACCAAAAAACAAAAGGTAATACATTGTTCCAAATTTACGTTACCATGGCACTAAAACCATCAACCCATAAGTGAATAGACCTAAAATTCGTTTTCAAAGCAAATTATCTACCATGAGCAAATTAAGTGGTGTTTTAGGTAAATTCACTATCATTTCGATGTTTTGGTTGCCATGGTAACGTAAATTAGGAACATCGTAATATTTTATTTTCATTACGTTAAAAGAAAATGTATGGTATTTAGAGTCTGCGGTAATAGCATATACACCTTTGCTGAAGAGAAATGATACGCTTTTAATATGCTGTTTTTTTATGTGTGATAGCTGACAGATTGACATTTGGGTTGCCATGGTAACGTCAATTTGAAAGACAGTATTACTTTTTGTTTTAGCATTAGTTGATCAGAAAAGGGATATCTAGAATTTATGTGAATTGTAAGTATGCACTTTTGCTGAGGGTAGCTAATTTGCTATGAAAATGAAAGTTTTAGGTAAATTCACTAATTTTTCGATTTTCTGTAGCCATGGTAACATCAATTTCAAACATTGTAAAACTTTTTTTATTTTCAGTATGTTAGAATCAAATGTGTGTTATTTAGATTTTGTAGGTATTGCTCATATACATCTTTGCTCGAGACAAATAATATACTTTTAAATCCTGGTAAAATGTACGATTGCTGACAGTATGACATTCGGGTTGCTGTGGTAACGTCAGTTAGTAACATAGTATTACTTGTTTGGTTTTTTTACATATAAAGACCAGATGTGGGATATCTAGAATTTTTATGATTTGTTAGTATGCACCTTTGCAGTAGGTAGATGATTTGTTTCGAAAATGTTGTTATTTAGGTAATTTCACCGATGGTTCCATGTTTCTGTTGCCATGGTAACTAAATTAGGAACATTGTAACACTTTTTATTTTCAATATGAGAAAAAAAGTGCGGTTTCTAGATTCTGTAGTAAAAGCTTATATACGCCGTTGCTGAAGAGAAATAATACACTTTAAATATGTTGTTTTAGTTATGATTGCTGACAGTTTGACAGTTTGGTTGCCATATCACGTAAATTTGTTTTGAAAATAGTGCTTTTAGGTATTTTCACTAACGGTTAGATGTTTCTATTGCCATGATAACGTTAATTAGGAGTATTGTAAAACTTTTTATTTGCAATATGATAAAAGCAAATATGAGTTATTTTGATTCTGTATGAGTTGCTAATATACACCTATGCTGAAGTGAAATAATGTACTTTTAAATTGTTATTTTTATGTACGATTGATTAAAGTTTTGGTTGCCATGGTAACGTAAATTTGGAACAAATAATTACGTTTTGTTTTTAGCATTGGTTGACCAGATATTGGTTATCTATAATTTGTATGGATTGTTAGTATGCACCTTTGCTGAAGGCAGATAATTTGGTTTGAAAATGATGTTTTTAGATAAATTCACTGACTGTTGGATGTTTCTGATGCTATGGTAACGTCAATTTGGAACATTGTAATACTTTTTATTTCTTATATCCGTAATACAGATGTTGGTTAGCTGGACCTTGTATGAATTGTTTCTGTATATCTTTGCTGTTAGCGGATTATTAGCTTTGCAAATGGCCAATTTTGTCCATGCATAAAATGTGTTTCTATGGTGACACTTATGTTGCTAAGCAACATATTGTGAATGTGATATGATGTTTTTTGTGTTGTATAAGAAGTGCTTAAGCAGTTCTTTTAATGAGAGGAATAAAATATTAATATGAACTGTATTCTTATCTGAACAATCAACCTGAAAAATGCCAATTTTCAATTTTCTCTTGGAGAAATTTTGTCAGGTCTTCGCAAAATCTTTAAATCCCGTTTCTTTGGCAACCACTGCCGGAAAAGGGGAATGCTTTGTGCTGTGAATGTTTTGATGAAGTCTGATAATATGGAGGTAAAATTAATAATTTCTGTGACTAGTCACTTATCACCATCTGCCTGAATCTTAGGGAGAGTGCTAAATAACAGTCAAGTAATTATAACAGTGAGGTGATGAATTATTATTTAGGTAATTATATCAGTCAGGTACAACCCTATCACACTGACAACACATTTTCACCTATCCAAACCATGTTTATCGCCAACGTCCTGATACACATCTTTATCATGCATCTGCTGCAAAAATCACCTGATAACAGAGGTATGATAACATGATGTGATATCATGTCAATGTAGATCTGCGCTTGCGCGAATGTTATCAGGCGATGCCTGTAGAAGCGATCTCTGAAGATGATTGGCTATATACCGACGTTTGCCCTGATAACAACGTTCGATTGGTTAAATGACGTCACCGACTTACGTCATAACGCATACGTGACGTCAGCAAGTTCGAACAAAACTGCGTTTGCTTTTCATTTGTTTGACTCTCTTTACGCCTTAAAATCTTCTTATGATGCATGATAAATAGAAAACCACGTAAGTGTCTTTTGATATCAAGTTTATCAGGCGAGACCAGAAACACAACGGACTGGCTCGGCAAGCCTCGCCATCCCTACGCTGTTTCTGGTCTCGCCTGATAAACTTGATATCTAAAGACACTAACATGGTAATCTCTATGTACATTTACTTTATACCAGTCAGGTAATTATAACAGTCAGGTAATTATAACAGTCAGGTTATTATAACAGTCAGGTAATTATATCTATCGGGTATAACTCTATCACACTGACAAAGCATTTCACCTTTCCCCAGCCATTCTTACTTTAAACAGGTGCTTCTTTTGCATTAGCCATAACTCCTCCCCCCCCCCCCCCCACACACACACACACCACACACACACATTCCCCTCATTCAGCTGGACGGTGCTTCTGCTCGGTTCAAAATTTTGGACAAAGTGCCATGAATTGTAGCTGAAGATGCAGAAGCGCAGTAGAACTTTCTAGGTTGTAGTAAAAACAAATCTGAAGCGGCATGATCGCCAAGTCACGGCGCTTGTTTTGACTTCGTCACAAGAGCTTCATGATTTACCTTTCAGAAGCCACGCCTACTTTAAACATGATTCGAGGTTATAAAACATGAGAATAATCTCAAACTCAAAATAAAGCACACTGATTGGCTGCTTTCGAGCATGTGCTCGAAAGCAGCCAATCTGTGTGTTTTATTTTGAGTTTGAGAATGTACTCAAGTTTTATAACCTCTGTGCCTGGTATGCATCTGTTCATTGACTGTAGGATTAAATTTTAGACTTATTGTAGCACATTAAACACGTGCGATTATGTAAGTGGGAATGTGTTACATGCTAATTTTCGTTGCATTGGTCACAGTAAAACACCATATACCCCTGGTTATCTATGTATACATAAGGGCTATTACGAAACGAAAGCTGTTTCGAAACGAATAAAGCTGTTACGAAACGAAAAAAAGGCTTAGTTACCAAATGACCTGATGACCAGGTCGTTTGGTGACAATGGCTCTTTTTCGTTTCGTAACAACTTTTATGACCAAGTCGTTTGGTAACAATGACTCTTTTGAGTTTTGTAACACATCTTTTACGTTTCGAAACATCCTAGAAAACATAGTTAACCAGGTGTTCTATAAGGCGACTTTTCAATGATATTTTCACAGGGTATAATCGATTCCGCTAATTTTCGCTTCCTGCAGAGACTTACATCAACTTTGGCTTCCGCCGAGACTGTCCGCGATCTTTTGCTTCCTGCCGAGACTTCTGTACATGATAAATGATTTCCTGCAGAGACTATCCGCGTGAGGCTCTCGGCAGGAAGCAGATTCACGCGGACAGTCTCGGTAGGAAGCCATTTTACGAGGACAGTAGTCTCTGCAGGAAGCAAAAGTTCGCCTCGGCGGAAGCCGATATGACGGACAGTCTCTGCAGGAAGCGAAACTTGGCGGAATCAATTATACCCTGTGATTTTGGAAGTGAGTCGAAAGATGTATTAGTTTTAGCGACGAAGGCTATAATTTTTCTCATTTCCCGAGGAACTTGGAAAAGTAATATTTTCAAGATACATGTTTTTTTTTTTTTTTTTTTTTCTTTAGCCACTTTTCTTTCTTAGGGTGGGCAAGGTTTTCCATAGCATTAATTGGTGCTGTCGGGGTTTAGAGGCCCACAGTATCTTAGGCACAGCATATTGAAGGCGTAACCCATCTCCACTGCATTATCAGTTCCCGATTCGGTAGAAGTACCCACTTATTGCTGGCTTGATGTAGAGAGGTTTTCAGTCATTGGCTGGCGAAAAGTCGATTCGAACCCGTGACCTTCTACATAACCGAAAGGCTTTCGACGCTTAACCAAACGCCTCTCTTATTAGAAATAGTCAGTGAGTGAACTCGGATTTAACAGCCCACCAACATAGGTCATACGGAGACGCTACTTCGGTTTAAAGTCTCATCCGAAAGATCGGAGAAGCGGGGGATCGGACCTGGACCCCTGGATTATAAGAAATAGCGCGGCGAAAAATGGGCAAGGTGAATTGTACAGAAATCTTTCAACGTCTATGTTTTGTCTTTACGTCGAACAGCTGTTGCAATGGCTGCATTATTAATGAGCCGCAACACGAAAAAATCAACAGTGTGGTTGTGCGCCCTGCACAGACTCAGATCAGCCAAGGCATCTGCCCAGTGTGGTCTGACTCTTCACTTAGCGCTTAAAGGGTAGCTAAGAGACTAAGCTACCTTCATGCGGACAGCGAAGATTCTGATCAGACTTGGCGGATGCCCAGGCTGATCTGAGTCTGTGCTGGGCGCACAACCACTTTGTTGGTTCTCGTGTCGCGGCTCATTTCAATGTTGTTAAGGTGCTGACAATCCCTGTTTTGTAGTGAGTACAGAACTCTGCATAAAATATTTAGCAGATGTCTCCTTCGTGTTGTTTCTAACTATTTTAATTTCCGAAATGCCCGGCTTGCTGATGATAAGTAAAAATTATACATGAAAAGATCGAGGAGTAGTTTGCGACGCAGATACCCTAAAAATGAACCATCACTATTGTAAATGCGTTTAGGTCTTAAGGCACTTCAGTGCATTGAGAGTTATGTCCTTTTAACCATTTTTCCAACTCTTTAAAAGGTTATCAGGTTGAACACATAAAACAGATAGGCTTTATACAAGTATACACAGTATTATGGAAATCAAACAGGGGTGTCTATTTTTGCAAGGTTGATATATTTCACTTACACACCTGACTTTGTCACAGAAATGTAGTATTTACACTGTACACATAAATCTGATAAATACATCCATTTGTTATATACCTATCAATGATACACCCTTTGAACTGCATGTTTTCTGACCGTCTGATACAGACAGCCGTATCAAACTGACGTTTTCTGAATCCGTATCACACTATCCCTTAAAACGAAGCTACGTCTGAGCTCCAGCTTCAAGTGCGTCATATTTTAACGTGCATCGTAGAAACGGGAACCAGAGAAACCAAACAAGTGACGTAACGTCAACAAACGCGTCAAAAAACGCGCCTTGATAGCTCAGTCGGTAGCGTTTGTGTCACGACAAGCTACATACCTTTGCCGCACAGGTTTGAATCCGGGTCGATGCATCAGCGCTGGCAAGTGTGAATGGTTGACTGTTCCCTAAGGTATATAATAAACAAATTATTATTATAGTAACTTGATCTGGCGTACTGTATCACGTCTCGTGGATGAGTTCATACCATCGGATCACCCTCGACGCAAGCGTCTCGGGTGATCCGATGGTATGAGCTCATCCACTCGACGTGATACAGTACGCCAGATCAAGCTACTATTATAATAATGTGTATTTATCAGCAATGCACACGCACCTTTAATGTGGTCTAACATATGAGAATAGGCTGTTTTTTGTTTGTTTGCTTTTCCATCTGCTCTACCTGACAATTTTCGAAAGAGTTGGAACAATTACTCAAAAGGACAATACTATCATTGCGTTGACATATATTCATACCCAAATGCATTTGTATTTTTTATTTTCTCATTTTTACTTTCTTATTTATTTTTTTATTCTTTTTATTTTCTTTTTTTATTTCATTTCATTTTTTAGACTTTTCGCCTCAAATTACACTAGGATCTTCCATTATATTAACTTTTTTTTCATCTGCATGTCACTCATACAGGCACTCTAAACTTTAGAGAACATAAAAAATAAGAAGTCTGCCAACTTTCAGGGAAATATGTAAGACTTTCATGGTATATTATTCAGATTTTTGTGCTTGCCACAAAACACCATCTTAATCTAGTGAGAACTTTATTTACAGATAATCATGGAATATATACGGAGGAAAACAAATTAGATTGGACGTTCAAACCTTTGATGGCTCCCTTTCCCGTTGAAACATTCTTTGTGATCAGGTAATTTTCTTGCTATGCCTGTAAACGTTTTTATTTTTGTGATCAGGTAATTTGCTTGCTGTCTTTGTATGTGAGCCGCGACACGACAAAACCAACTTTGTGGTTGTGCGCCCAGCGCAGACTCAGATCAGCCTGGGCATCCGCCCAGTCTGATCAGAGTCTTCGGTGTCCGCATGGAGGTAGCTTTGACCGTTAGCTACCCATCAAGCGCTTAACGAAGAGTCTGATCGAACTGGGCGGACGCCCAGGCTGTTCTGAGTCTGCGCTGGGCGCACAACCACATTGTTGGTTTTATCGTGTCGCGGCTCATGTGGTTTTGGTGCCTACTAGCGAGAATAGAGTGTCAAACCAATGTTGATGCGATGTCATATCGCATACAACTTTTTTTTGTTAAAGAAATATAATTTTCTGCGTTTGAGGTGACGAATAAGAAGAAAATTAATTTCCCTTGTTACGCGTAATGTGCGCTAGGTGTCGCTAGTAAGCGTTAGGCGGGAATAGCTGCACGTGAGAATTGAGTTGTGAATCACTTCAGCTTTGGACAGCGGACAGAAAACATCAATTTTATTTTGAAAGTTATTTGATTTTGATGGATTGAAGTTCCGTTTGTTTACCTCGTTAGAAAGTTCATATTTTCATATCGATAAAATAGTAAAGATTACCACATGTATGATAATCCAATTTACATGGGAATTGGTAATCTATGGAAAATGACAAATGAAGTTGAATAAGGATTACACTGTCCCAACTCAGTCGCCTGTCCAAGTGCTTCAGGCAATTATGGTAAATGCTATTTTGAAATTGATATGATTATTAGTTATTTTTAAAGGAGTGTTTGATATAGGTTAGTTTTCTGTTGTCGTCGAATGAAGTGTTATAAGGGAACGTTGTTGCTTCACGATTTCGCTTTGACACTTATTGGCGACGACGGCGGATGGTAGACAACCACTTTTCGTTCGAATTCAGACCTGCTTTTGAGTTCTGATGTCTTATGGCGCTATGCATCTTGGTCTGTGGTATTTTCTTAGAAAGTTGTTATTAGCAAAAATTTATATGATAAAACTCCCTTATTTTCTTTTTTTTTTTGTCTGAGGGATTAGAAACGAAAGTACATTTTCTCAGGTAATTTACTTCCAATTCTTTGGGAAAAGATTGTTTTGTGTACGACTGAGTCTTTTCTGGTAACAAACCTGTGTTTCATTGTTACCGTTTTTGCCTAGTACCATATCTGAGGTTCTTTATTGCACTAGTTGCCTAGTAACATACCTAAGTTTTTTTTTATTACAGTGTTTGCTAAGTAACATATCTGAATTTCTTTATTACAGTGGTTGTGTTTTAACTAATATAGGTATTACATTTCATACAAGGACCATATAACCAATGTAGGGTTTCGCAGAAAGATCCAAGCAGCCATTGGAGAATATGATGAACTCCTGACGCTGGTCAAGAAACGGAAACTAAGGTGGTTTGGCCACGTCTCAAGGTCTTCTGGTTTAGCAAAGACGAATGAAAGGAACAAGAAGAAGAGGTGGACAGAAGAAGAGGTGGGAAGACAATATTAAACAGTTGACAGGGATGGATTTTTCCAGCTCAACTAGGGCAGCTGAAAACAGGACTAGGTGGAAAGGGATTGTTTGGAAGGCATCTGTGGTGCCCCAACGACCTAGTAAGGTTATGGGATAGAATAGAATATATACGAGGGTCATCCAAAAAGTTCTGTCACTGGCTTATATCTCGAAAACGAAAAGTGCTATTCACCTAAAATAAAAACCATTCAAAAACCTGTTTTCATCACATAGCTGTAAAAAACTGATTCTTGTATCAATGACATAACATTCACAATCTGCTTCTAAAGAAGGGTACCCTCACCCTACTGGCAAATTAGTAGATGCAACTCCGGCAATAATCAGTGACGGGGTGTCTATTATCGCTACCCAGTGACTACGATATCTCAGGTGCTAATAAACACAGCGAAAAAATCTCCAAGTGATTCTGTCTATTTTAAAGAGTTTACAGCATTTCGTAACCTCAGCTTTATGCAAACAACGCCATAGGAAAATCGACTAGGCCATGTTCTAAGTTCAAAACCTTCTTAAATGTATAATATTTCAAATTCTGAAGCATATCTTTACCGCAGTAGATCATGACAGTGTGTTCTCAATCAAAATTTCAGAAAAGATCCCTAAAATGAAGGCACATTGGGTCCTTGAAAGTCACATGACTGTGATTTCACAATATTTCATATATCAATATTTTGCATCGCATATAATTGACAGAAGTCGCTGATTTTTATGCAGTGTGCCACAAAATGCAACGGACAGCAACCCTGAAAATTTCAGAATCCTGCAATATGTAATTGACGAGATATGCAGCATGAAGCAAGCCCACAGAAAAACAAAAATCGTGAAAATAGGCCAGTGTCAAATATAAGGTCTGTATCTGAGTTTATAACTAACCAGATGGCATGTTTTCACCATTTACCTGATATCAGTATAAAGATAAAAGATTGTTCTTTTGATTGTTGCAAACCGTGGTAAGCTATCACGTCTGTGAGCAAAGTTATGAGTCCAGTGACAGAGCCTTTTGGACGAACCTCGTAGACAGTGGTCTCTTAATGCCATACACGTATCTGAGTTATTTTACATGTAATGAAGTGTCTTCTTGGGAAGATATCTGAGTGTCTTTACAACAGTGGTTGCCTAGAAACATATCCGAGTTTATTATGTACAGTGTTTGCTTGATAAAAAATCTCTGTTCTCTTTATAGTACTTATTACATTGGTTGCCTGATAACATATCTGAGTTTCTTTATTGCAGTGGCCATCCGTATTCTCATTATTGTATTTATTGCAGCGATTGCCTGATAACATATTTGAGTTCCTTTATAATAGTGATTGGCTGATACTATATTTGAGTTTCTTTATTACAGTGGTTGCCTGGTAACATATCTGAGTTTGATGAAACTGTCTAAAATCGGCGGGCTGAGACAGTTTCCTTGGGGAAAGTTCTATTTCCTGAGATTCTGGAGGTACGCTTACTCAGAAATTAACCCATTTTAATATCTTTGTAAAATGGATGAGTCATTATTCATTTTAAGGATGCCTGGTTTTACTCTTACGCATTTTATAGAAATTGCAGTAGATTATATGCAAAAGTGTAGATCCAGACCAGACGCCGTGTTGTGAAACGTCTGATCAGGTTCACTGTTTGGCATTTTTCTTTTAATGGGACGCTAGGCATTAATTGGTCAATGTTAGAATAAACTAGAAAATGTGTTTATGCCCCCAGCCGTATGCTTGCCTATGAAGAAGGTTCGTCCCATAATGTATCAGTCAGAAAGGGGTATAACTCAACCCAGTATTTATAGAATTGGCTACAAAGCTAATAAGATCATCTACACCTTGGCCTGTACCTGTTTGCCAAATATCAGGATCCTATAGTTTAAGCGGTTCAGTCTTCAGATATTTTGGTCACAAGGTTATTCCTATATAAAATGCCTATGTCCGAAAAAAGGAAATAACTCAATCAAAAATTTACGAAATATGCTCTCAAGTTTACTAGATCATCTACACTTAGGTCTATACCTGTATGTCAAATATCAGGATCCTAGCTTAAGTGGTTCTTCAGATATTTTGGTCACAAAGGTATTCCTATATAAAATGCCATTGTCCGAAAAAGGGAAATAACTCAACCAAAAATTTACGAAAGATGCTAAAAGTTAATCAGATCAATTACATTGACCTGTAACTAAAGCAAAATATAAACATGCTAGCTTAAGCGGTTCTTTAGATATTTTTTCACACGGTCCTTGTAAAATGCCCATGTCTGATAAAGGGGAATAATTCAACCGAAATTTACGAAATATGCTTAAAAGTTAATCAGTTCATCTACACCTTGGTTTGTAACTGTATGCCAAATATAAACATGGTAGGTTCTCCAGAATTTACGAAATATGCTCAAAAGTTAATAAGCACATCCATACCTTAGTCTCTAACTGTATGCCAAATATCAGGATCCTGTCTTAAGCGGTTCTTCAGATATTTTGGTCACAAGTTTTTTTTCTTTATAAAATGCCTATGTCCGGAAAAGGGGAAAAAAGGGGAATAACTCAACCAAAAATTTACGAAATGTGCTCAAAAGTTATTCAGTACATCCACACCTTAGTCTATAAATGTATGCAAAATATCAGGATCCTAGCTCAAGCGGTTCTTTAGATATTTTGGTCACAAGGTTTTTCCTTTATAAAATGTCTATGTCCGAAAAAGGGGAATAACACAACCAAATATTTCCGAAATATGCTCAAAAGTTATTCAATACATCTACCCTTTGATCTATAACTGTTTGCCAAATATCAGAGTCTGGCTTAAGCGGTTCTTCAGATATTTAGCTCCCAAGGTTTTTCCTATATAAAATTACAAAGTCAAAGAAGGGGCATAACTCCTGAACCACAAGACCGGCGGAGTAAAAAATAATAAGAGTCCGCTTATTTTTCATGTACATACCACATATAAAATTTCAAGATCCTAGCATATGCGGTTCTTGAGTTTCCTAGCTGCCAAAAAGCGTTACGGACAGGTTGACTGATGGACAGGCCCAAACCAATATGTCCCCACAACTTCTCCGAAGTCGGGGGCATAATAAAATAAAAACAAATGTCGGACCTTTAACCTTAAAGAGTATTTGCCACAACTTCTAATAGTAGCTTGAAGTCGAAAGACTTGTTGCTGAGTTCCTTTCAATGAACTATATTGAGCTGCGACACGACAAAACCAACAAAGTGGCATGTGCGAATAACGAGGACTCATATCAACGTGGGCATCCGCCCAGTCTGTTCAGAGTCTTTGCACTTAAAGGGTAGCTAAGTGTCTAAACTAGCTCCGTGCTGACTGTGAAGACTCTAATCAGACTGGGCGGATGCCCAGGCTGATTCGAGTCTCCGCTGAGCGCACATGCCACTTTGCTGGTTTTGTCGTGTCGCTCGGCTCAAGTTATTTGTTGTATATAACATTCTATTGCATCTATTTGTTTAGTACATTGAATAAAATATTACTTGTTCACATTATAATAAGATAAATAAGGTCTTTAGTCCTCTCGCCATATGAAAACTCCTTGGCGTTTATTATAAAGATTTAAAGTATGTTATAATAGCAAAGTAATAAGACTGTAAGCAAAATTAGTGCAAGATACCTTTTTTTTTTTTTTTTTGCTTTGCTACCAAGCCTCGTCGGGCAAATGATTGAAACTTTGACCGCGTAGCGATGAATCATTGTAAGTAACGCTGCTGACGCAGCCATTTGTTCCGTACGTAACGTCGTGGGCATGTACTATTACAGTCATGTCCAAGAACGTAGGTACCTGTACGCAAATTATACGCAGGTGCATTTTTAAATGTTTATCATACTGACAAAATTTCAGCATACGGTAGGCCGAAGTTCTGAAAATTGAACAAAATTTCAGTACCGACTGCCAATAAACATGATTATTATATGACCTAGATGTAACATGCAATTTCATTGGCTAATTTGACGTCACGTGCCTCTCAATATTTTGCGATATTCACCGGCCAGTCAGTGAATATTACTTTAACGCTGACGTCATTGTATTGTCGTGACGTAACGTCTGATATACGTGAATGTTAATGGCCTAACGTCCCGATATGAAACCATGTACTCGTAGTACAGTCATAAATTTCAAAGGAATTTAGGAATGTATTTAAAATTATCATATAATAAAACAATTGTTGACCTTTATTTCGGTGAATATGCAGTTTTATTGACCTGCAAACATAACATGTTGATATGATGTTTGCAGGTCAATAAAACTGCATATTCACCTCAACAAAGGTCAATAATTGTATAATATATAAAATATTTTAGTGGCTTATCCCCTACATTTCCCCTCAAAGATAATGAAAAATGACTGTACGTATCGTGTTATTACGCCTTGCAAGGTCATATGTATTAAGCAACATCTGAGCGCATTCGACTGGACGTTCCGTTCCTCACGATTCTTAGCACGAAACATTTTTTTTTAGAAGAAGGCATTTACGCTAAAAGTCGTGCTTCACGCTAAGACTCGTAAACACGAAACGCCCAGTTGAATATGCTCATAATGAACAATCTGTATTTCAGGCTGTCTCCTATGTATTACTTTGCATTCTTCATATACTGGTTCCTGGTGCCATTTCTTTCATCCGGGCCTTTCTGGTTTTCGTCGGATTTGTTTGTCGGTGACTGTCCAAATCAATGGTGGTCCGTCTTGCTCTATGTCAATAACTTCTACGGAGCTCGAGCTTATGGGGTAGGTTTCTATTGGTTGTTTCATCAGAAAACATTTGAGCCGCGACACGAGAAAACCAACAATGTGGTCGTCCGCCCAGCGCAGACTCAGATCAGCCTGGGCATTCACACTGTCTGATCAGACTCTTTGCTAAGCGCTTAAAGGGTAGCTGAGGACTAAGCTACCTTCATGCGGAAAGCGGAGACTCTGATCAGACTGGGCGGATGCCCAGGCTCATCTGAGTCTGCGCCTGACGCACGACCACATTGTTGGTTTTGTCACGTCGTGGCTCATTTTTGAGGATAGATGATGGAGGAGACTGAGTGATGCCTGTTTTAACATAATGTCAGCCATACTTGGACGATGGTAGGATAATAATAAATGGTTTTGTTTAACATGTTTAAGGAAATCCCATTAGCGGTTGGAAATAGTTTCACTTCCGGTAAAATTTGAAGCCGGTCCTTTTAGACTTCTTTACTAATGTAAACTGCGCATGTTTAGATGAGCCTGCACACATGTACAGACTTGCAGACTCGCCAGAGCATGCGCAGTTTGTCAGTGATGTCAGATTATGCATGTGCGGCTGCTGGTTCGAACATGAATGTTTCACTTTTGCATTTTATCAAATTGAGCCGCGACGCGAGAAAACCAACAAAGTGGTTGTGCGCCCAGGGCCGACTCAGATCAGCCTGAGCATCCGCCTAATCCGCTCAGACTTTTCGCTAAACGCTTAAAGGGTAGCTAAGAGTCTAAGCTACCTCCATGCGGACAGCGAAGACTCTGATCAGACTGGGCGGATGCCCAGGCTGATCTGAGTTTACGCTGGGTGCACAACCACTTTGTTGGTTTTCTCGTGTTGCGGCTCATTTGTAAACCTAGTATCAGGTGATGAATTGTTTACAAATCGTACATTAAAACATATTTTGCTGGTTCGAACACGAATGTTTCATATTTGCATTTCAGCAGGCATTTCCATGTCGTAAGTTAGTGTGTTCTATTTGTAAACCCTAGTATCAAGTGATGAAATGTTTAAAAATCGTACAGTTAAACATATTCTAGTGCACATAGGTATGTAACGCGACGTCTGATTGGATAACGTAAAAAAATTGCGACAGTATATCCTGCGATAAACTGTCGGAAACCCGACATCATTATATAACGTCGCTTCTTATTGGCTGACATCTGGTTTTACGTCGCTGAAAGTGTTACCTGTGGGTGCAAAAAGCACATTTTTAAAGGTGAAAATGTGAGAAGTGCATTAGAAGGAATTAATCAATAACAGTTGCCACCCTTCTAATTTTTGTATGGATATTGTAGACAACGATGAACAAACCGTTGACACAGATTAATTTTGCATTTCACAGCTTTATGTGACTTGAATGCCTGACCCTGAAAATATTTTACATAAGAAATTAGCGGCATATGCTTTTACATATGAAATTAGCCCAGTGGTATGACTGAAGCCTAATAAAATGCGTTTTTTAAAGTTAAAAAGGAAAAGTATATTTGAATAGTGTTTGGTATCTTTGTATACACAAAATATAGTTCTTTCACCATATGCATAGCATTTGTACCCAATATGCCCCTAAGAAATATATGAGGCCATTTGCATTACTGTTCGAACGCCCCTCGTATCTGGGCATTAGAACTTCGACATTAGAAATTTCGATACATCAACTTTGCCGCCACTTTGCAAATTTATATGAGCCACGACACGACAAAACCAACAATGTGGTTGTGCGCCCAGCGCAGACTCAGATCAGCCTGGGCATCCGCCCAGTCTGATCAGAGTCTGCGCTGTCCGCATGGAGGTAGCTTAGACCCTTAGCTACCATTTTGGCACTTAACGAAGAGTCTGATCAAACTGGGTGGATGCCCAGGCTCATATGAATCTGCGCTGGGCGCACAACCACATTGTTGGTTTTGTCGTGTCGCGGCTCAATATTATGACGTCAGTAACGTTTGCAGAGAGTTTGTCTCCTGAAAGGACCTGGTATGATAAGGGCCGTTTTTGGCCCCCATTCAAATTCTCTTTAAAATGCATGGTTTCTATAGCTTATTATTTGTGCGTATTGAAACATGCAAAAATAATATGTTTCGTGTTTGTTAATTCTCAGAATAACATGATTTCAGACATGCCTACGTTGTTTCAATAAAATGAGGGAAAATTGCGAGAAAATTTGAGTTTAATACATATTCCTTTCAAGAAATAAGTCATTTACAATAACTTTTGAAAGCTCTTAACAACAGGCTTTTGATGAACTGCTTATATGTAAGATTGCACTGCTAATTACCTGTACACTGCACAAGGCCTCTCCAGGTACCCCACCCACTCAAGTTTGCAAGTCCAGAGACGCTAACCAAAAACTTCCAACAGATCAAAATGAAATGTATACCAGATTATTCCTTGTGTTCTAACTAAGAAAATGAATACCCACGACATATGTTTATTTTGTCTATGAGCGGAGATATGGGCGTTTTTATGTTGCGAACGCTGGGAAAATGCTGCCAAACACTGCCAGTTTGGTAACAAAATGTTAAAAATAAACACTCAGCCCGGTTTCCAGCACATTTAATATTTTCATGACATGTAAATATATTAAAATTTTATATGTATACAAAATATTAAATGTGCTGGAGGCCGGGCTCATATATTTTGAAAGCCACAAAGGCTACCAAATTCGTCATTTTCGTCAGAATCCGCTCGGGTATGGGTATGTTCAGGACAAATATCACAAATATTTTGTGCAAGAACTGGTTAATTTTGTGTTTGCTGTTACATTCAAGGTTTGAACTTTCATATGAATACATTTTTATCATGGAAATAAAACTTTTGAAAAATGAGTTTTCTGGGGGCCAAATATGGGCCTTATCATACCAGGTCCTTTGGATGTTAAAACGTCACTGGTTCTCGGATCCACAGAAAAATTAAATAACAGAGCCTAATATTGCGGACATAAGTCTGACAAAGGACCTGGTATGATAAGGGCCAGGTTTGGACCCCATTCAAATTCTCTTAAAATTGCATGGCTTCTATTGCTTATCATTTGTGCGTATGGGAACAAACAGAAATAATATGTTTCACTTTTGTTAATTCTCAGAAAAACACGATTTCTGACATGCCTATGTTGGTTCAATAATATGAAGGAAAATTGCACGAAAAACTTTGTTTAATAATTTTTCCTTTAAAAAGATAAGTCATTTACAATAGCCTTTGAAAGCTCTTGATAATAGGCTTTTGATGAAATTCTTATACGTTGGGTACCATGGCTAATAACCAGTGCGCTGCACAAGGCCTGTCAACGTACCCCACCCACTCAAGTTTGTAAGTCCAGAGACGCTAACCAAAAATTCCAACAGATCATAATGAAATGTGTACCAAATTATTCCTTGTGTTCTAACTAAGAAAATGAATACCCACAACATATGTTTGTTTTGCCTATGAGCGGAGTTATGGGCGTTTTTGTGTTGAGAAAACATTCCATACGCTGCCAGTTTGGTAACAAAAGTTAAAAATAAACAGAGCCCGGTCTCCAGTAGACCTACAAAATAGGGCCTTAGAATCCGCTACCGTTACACTACCGCTACTTAGTGTAGCGGAGCGGAACGCAACGTCAGGAGTCGCATGACTAGGTCTCCAGCACATTTAATATTTGCATGGCATGTAAATATATCAAAATTATGTCTGTTTAAAAAATATATAATGTGCTGGAGGCCGGGCTCATATATTTTGAAAGCCGCAAAGGCTACCAAATTCGTCATTTTCTTCAAATGGGTATGTTCAGGATTAAAAACACAAATATTTTATTCAAGAACTGGTTGAGTTTGAACTTGCTGCTACATTTTAGGTTAGAACTTTCCTATGAATGCATTTTAGTTACCAAAATACAACTTTTGAAAAATGAGTTTTCTGGGGGCCAAATTTGGGCCTTATCATACCAGGTCCTTTCAGGAAATCAAATTTTTGAAAGTCGGTAGACATCAAGTATCATGTCAAGCGGTATAAATCACGTTCTGCTCCAATGAAAATCGGTATATTTTTAGATTAGATAATAAATAGAGGATCTAACACTCGTGGTCATTTCATATGAAATTTATGAAACGAGCCTGATGTGGCAATATTTGAAGATGATTAAAATCTTAAAGTGTTCCTTCAAGAGCAGAGAAAACATTCAGAAGACGAAACATTGGCCAGACTACGTAGTTTCGGCTAATAAAGCCTCTTCAGTGACCCTGGCAATATCTAGTGACGAAGCCAGACAAAAGCATACTGTAATTTCTTTATCTTAATTGGACAGTCGATTCAAAGACTGATTTGTATCAAAGAGGGTCCAAATAATATATAGAATGCTGATTTAGAAGATGAGTATAAACCAATCCAAAACTTTAGATTTCTCAGAATATATTCTCTGATCTCAAAGGACGCAAATAAAATATAATCTGCACTATGGATGATGTACGGGAAGACGTTTTACGGCCGCCACACGGCACAACACCAGCTGCAGTGAGGTAGTATTAAAATCTTAAAGTGTTCCTTCAAGAGCAGAGAAAACACAAAGTTAAGTTTACCCAAAACAAGCGCCCTGTTTCTTTTCATCTAAGGCATGTTATTTCCATTATCAGTCAAATGGCAAAGTATGTAAATGTGGCACAATGATGTCATTTGGTGTCAGAAAGAGAAAGTGGGATAAGTTATGTGGGAGGCTGTTTACAGTCTTTCCTTCAAAACTTTGAACGCCGATTTTGCAGTTGTATGCCGCCCGTAAAAAGAAATACATCACCATTGTTTCGTAAAGAGCGTGAAAGTTTAAAACTCCTTACACTTTCAATTTCTCCGAATTTCTTTCCGCATAGCAAAGAGAAACATTCTCATGGGTCCCAAATGTCCGCTAGAGTGCATCAGCTTGTCGAAAGTCCATGAGTTGTGATAAATGACAATGAGTGATCTGTCTTGTCTTTGGAGGCATTCTCTTTACTTAGCCGGTCTTTATCAATATTTAAGGATACTGGTCAGTAGAAAGGGCACATATTGTCTGAAAATCTGGCATCTTAACTATCCCATTTGCTCTAAGTTTGAGACTTTATGAACTGGCAACGTGGAGGCGAATTTTCTTTCAGCGTAAATCTTGCCAAAACGATTTGCTTGTGGCAATTCTTTTGTTACTGGTTGTTTTTCTTAAATGATAATCTACGGACTATTCAGTTGCGTTGACCAAACGTTTCTACGTGTTTACATGGTACGCGCACAAGCAAATCTTGATTTTCATACTTGAGTGATTATCCGCCCCAATACTGCTACATGTGAGGAGGTTTTATGCCAAAACATAAAGATACAGTTTTCTGACATACGTTTGAATACTATTCTTGGTCCAAATATTAAAGACTATTATCCATTATGCAAAAACAAAAAAAAAACAGATATTCTACTAAATATATCACTGTAACAGTTACTATTAAGGTATTTAGATGCACAATAACTCTGTATTGACTTGTTAAAACACATAACAGAGTTATTGTTCATGGTGAAATCAATCAACTATGGAATGTATACACACTTACAATGTCTACCATAAAGATCCTAAGTTTTCGGGCAGATACGTCTGTACAAACAGTGGAAAACGTGATCAGACTGCTCCTTAGGAACCAGAATGATCAAGGTCTTTACAATTTCAATTCTATCTGCGCATTTTTGAGGCATTACTCTATGGTAGACCCGGAACAACAGGAAAATAAATAACAGGGCAAGGACCGGCTGTGCTTGCAGCAGGTGCAGTATTTGGGCAGTCTTTTTTGGGGGATATTTTTGAACTTAAACATTGTTTTTCTAGGAAACAAAACGGTGAAATGTTTTTTTTTTTTTTTTTTTGTTTTTTTTTTTTGTTTTTTTGTTTTTTTAATTCTGTATCATACAAGGTAAGTTTTACTAAAACAATATGCATAAGCATGCCCCATCGATTGAATATATTTTTCATGACGTTTTTCATGAAATTCAATTTTCTTGCATTTTTTTAGAAAATGTAAAAATATACTTATTATCAAGATAATTGCAGTTTTTTCTTACCAGTTTGTTTCAAATACCCTATATTAAGGATTATATGATTTGCAGAAATGAAAGTGCATCCATGTGCTAGAGACGTGAATTTTAATGGAAAATATGTAAAAAAAGTATGTATAAATACGAAAGTTTGTTTTTTTAGGAAAACAAAACGGTGAAAAATTTTCTTTTCTTATCCAAATGTTTTGTAGCCCTTTGGGTTATTCAGCTGGTATAATGAAATGAATGCCCCACCAATATTTTTATTCACTATTCGTCTACATTAACGTACAGACAATGTACAAGATTGGGATTGGAAAGGAAGATAAATAACCCATTGCATTCTGGGTATTTTTTGCCGTCTGCTGAAATTGTCATCTGCATCAAAAATCAAGAATATTTTGACAATATTGGTCCAACCAACTCTTGTAGAAATGATGTCTAGGAAGCAAACAGTTTGGATCTCAGATCAGGCCCCACATTTGTGGGGCCTGATCTTGCTCCAAACTGTTTGCCCAGATACCCCTAAAAGGGTATCCCGAATGGAATGGGATAATCATCGATTTCTTCTCCCATTTGATTTTCAAACATGAGGGCCGAGTAATCAGTTATTGACTGTTTACCTTAAAAAGTCTATAAATTTGGGATAGATAGCTCTGAGCAAACAGTGCAAACCAAGATCAGACTGCTCCTTCAGCAGTCTGATCAGGATCTACACTGTTAACCATTCCATCTGCATCTTTGTAACGTAATACTGCATTGTATCATCATATTTCAATTCTCATATCGACGTTACCCCTGCACCTCAGCGGAACGAATCCATAGCCGCAGTAACGGGGCACCGAGCGTCCGTCCAGCCAAACTGTCGTATTTTAAGTACAATTACGTTAATTATTTCAGGTGCCCTCATTTTAAAAGTTTTATGGCATTTCTGATTCCTTTATCTTGCAGTGCTATGGTATTGGCTGGTACCTGGCTGCTGACACGCAATGCTATATACTGAGCCCAATTATCATTGCTCTTCTGTACTGGTGAGTTTGTCGAAATAGACTTAACTAAACCACATGTTACTTTGATGAGAAATTGTAAATTTACCAAATTGTAAATATAGTTCACCTGTAAACGCTATGTACATGTTCTATTCCGAAACAAATCATTATTTTGGAAAGACGGAGTCAAATGGCTGACGTCGATGGCAAATAGTGACGTTTATGATGACGTTTCTTGCCGTCAGGCGGTTAAACTTTTCATTTTTCATATTACATGTAAAATGTAAGAAAAGACGACCCAGGAGGCACATTACGTCGTACTGACGCAGGCATATGACGTCAAAATGATGTAACACTGACGTCGACGCGACGTAATCACGTCGCGTCGACATCCGTGCGACGTCATTACGACCTCATGTGCCTTCTTGGTTGTGACCATTTATCTGTGCAAAATAGTTATGTGCTTACAGTGTAGTGGTACGCCTCTGTGTTTTCTCCGCAGTTTTTATGAAAAGGAGAACAATTTTCGGGAAGAAATTATTTCCTTTAACGCCGGGCCGGGTAGCGCAATCGGTAAGGCAGCTGACTCGTAAGTTTAGAGGTCCTGGGTTCAAATCCCGGTCTGGCCACATACTTTCGTTTCTCCTTCCGCTGATTCAAGAAGGGCAGTTGTCAGTTACTTGCGAAAGTATGTGCACTTAGTACTGGTTAACCGCTTAGGAGGCCTAAGCCTGCCCAGGAATAGTGTGGTTAGGTTAACTAACCGTCCCGACATGACCTTAGTTGTTTACCGTGGACGTTAAGCATCAAATCAACCAACCAACCAAATTTCCTTTAACAGTTGAACTCAACTGCTATGGGCTCTACTTATAAAGAAAAGAATTTGCTTATTGATTAGCCAATTCTCTCCTTTGAAAGTTGACCGCTTTTACGAAGGAATGAAAAAAATGGGCCTGTCAAGAGTTGCTTCCTATGAAAGTGTACCCATCTACCTTTGTCCTTAATAGTCTTTTGAAATGTTTTTCAGAGGGAAACAGCTGAATTGGCTCCTTTGGAAATTGCATTTATATGTCTCTATTCTATTCTTTTCTATACTATTCTACCCCTTGACCTGCCAAGGTCGTGGGGGCACCACAGATTTGTAGAAATGGCGGAAAACCAAGCCGGATGTGTACCATACAGCTTAAACAGATGTTGCCGATTTGTCATTAAAATATCAACTCAACCCGATGTTTGTAAAAGCATTGTTCCTGTGTTTTATTGTAGGAAGCCAAAGGTTGGCATTATTGTTTCCATGGCAACAGTGGCTGCTAGTTGTATCTACACGGGGATTGTAACAAAACTGATAGATTTTACTTCGACAGGGTTTGTTGCGCTGACGACAGAGTAAGTGACGCGACGTCTTGACGTCATGCAGTTGATGACTTTTTTATGAAGTGTTATCATCATTTCAAATTATCAATGCACAAAATGATATTCACTTCAACAGAGGTGAATATCACTTTGAGGGTTGATAACTATCAATGCACAAAATGATATTCACCTCAACAGAGAGGTGTATATCATTTTGAGGGTTGATAAATCCTGATGTCCACTTAATCATCAACAAGTTTGATATGCTATACCACTTAAATCATTGAAGAAAGGAACGCGTTAATGGTCAGTGCATTTTTGAATATCTTGATGCAGAATCAATATCTAAGCAGCTTCGTTTTGAGATATCGAAGAATTTGTTTTCAAGCGTAAACAAGACCATTAAAGTCTTGTGTGCCGTCCTGGATCGCTAAAAAGTACATCGCGTTTTTGACCGGGTCCATGGAAAATTCCGGTTTCTATTTTTGGCTCTCTAGAAGTCTGACAAATCGTATGTTAACCCGATGCTACGTGATAAAAGTTGATAGTAGACTGTCATGTGTCTTTGACATACTAATTGGTCAAAAACTGACGCAAACAACCGTAAAATTTGTTCATTTGCACACAGGCGTTCATTATCAAAATCCTCGTTTCAGGCCATGGTCTACTATCATGACTGGAATACTGCTAAAATGGCCATAACACCACAAGTCATTCATCATCCATCCATCTGTCTATCATAAGAACGTGACGTCGCAAAAAAACCTTTATACATATGTACAGTAAATTTCCAAATCAACCTGAGCAGTTTCGCATATTTATTGCAGTCTATAAAACCGACACTTTGATTTTTTGTATGTGTTCTTTGTTTCCAATGGCAACCTTAATAGCTTATTTATTCATTTATTTTCAGTGCGGAGAGGAATTGGGTCGGTATGATACACTTTTACCCGTTTTCACACCTCGCTCCATACGTCGTCGGAATGTTAACCGGGTACCTGCTCTACAAAAACAAGACCACGCCCACTCTAAAGATTACGACGGTAAAAACTGTAAAATGTCATCCGTAGGACACAATTTCAATTCAAAATCATACCAACGTCGATGACGTTTCAGTGACATTGGCACAATATAACGATCAAACATAGCTTTGCATGCATTAACATTTGTCAGGTTCCAAGGGAGCTGTTGAAACCTGAAGCCGAAGGCCGAGGTTCTCAACAATGCATTGAAGAACAATATATGATCGCTGTTATTACATAAATTCAACCACAATGTTACAAAAATAAGGAAAATGTTTAGTCACTATTCTTCGGCTTCATCGCCATAACCTAGCAGAAACTTGCACGCACTACGTATTTCTATGAAAATCCTCGCTTCAGGCCATGTTCAGCAAATGTTTTTTAATCCTTTAGACGCAGTTAACAAGTCAAAATCATGTTAATCAAAGTTTTCTTTTGATGACTTCTGCACTTTCATTTTAACACTATCCAAATTTCTATAACACTTGCGTACAAGTCATTTATCGGTACCTGCAACTGCAACCTTTCCGCTTGCTCCAGTATTGTTGAGGTATTGGCCTGAATCTTGCATATGAAAAGCCACAAAGCCGCGCCGCATTTACAGCGCCTGAATTTCCTTGTTAATACACGGCTTTTCGCCGGTTAATGCACGGCTGTTAATAGCGTATGGCACTGATTTTTATGCAATAATGTTGATTTAACGTTGTTTGTCTGTTTCATGATCTTAGTATTGGACAGAAAATAATTTTGTGCTAATTAATTTGGGCTTATTGGAGGTCACTGTTACATGTACTGCAGGTTTCGGTTTTTGGATTAGCTGGACTAATCCAACGGTCAAGTTCGCGTTTCAGCACTGTAAGTCTAAGGTCAAGGTCACAGTTGCTATTTTTATAAAACTTTTGTCATCACTCGAGCCCCTTCATTTATTGACAGATTTCGATGTAACTTCACTGAAATGTTGTGTAACAATATCTTGGTCAAGTTTTAAAATTTTAGGTTATAGGTCAAGGTCACTGTTTCTTTTTTTAGAAACTACTTCATCATTTCTCCGTCGCCTTTTGATACACGCAAATGTTAAGGAAGACACAATCTTGGACAGTTTCGTATTTCAGCGTTGAAGCTCCAAGTTCAAGGTCACAGTTGCTGTTTTTAGAGAAAAGAAACAACAAAACTTTATTATACCTCCGGCACCTTTATTTATTGACAGATTTTGATATATTTCATACAAATGTTTAGTGTAACAATATCTTTGACAGATTCTCGATCGAGCTATAAAGAGGCAATGCCAAGGTCACAGTTGCTATTTCATAGAAAAAAGCTTTAATATCCCTCTAGCACCTTTATTTTTCTTTTCTATTCTATTCTACCATTACTTACGGATCGATTTGGAAATTACTTCACACAAGTATGTCTAAACACATCACTTAATTATTTAGCTGGGCAAATGGCGGACACATTCGTCGCCTTTAGTGATTGTCTAGTTTGCTTTATTGGCGCTTTCAGGGTGAAGATCGAATATATACTTAACAAAAAAGAAACGTTACATCAAGATTCAAATATTTTTTCCAGTAACTCTTAATTCAAATTTCCATATTTATCAAAGGCTATAAACTTGAACAAAGAAGTGACTATAATTATGATTTCATTCATTACCAAACCGTATTTTATTCACGCCAGTTCATTTGAAGTTGCTTTGGTAGAAAAACAAAAGTTAGGTTTTCAATGTATGTAACGTCTCTTTCTTGTTTAGTATATTTGAGCCGCGACACGAGAAAACCAACAAAGTGGTTGTGCGCCCAGCGCATCCGCCCAGTCTGATCAGAGTCTTCGCCGCCCGCATGGAGGTAGCTTAGACCATTAGCTAACTTTTAAGTGCTTAGCGAAGAGTCTGATCAGACTTGGCGGACGCCCAGGCTGATATGAGTCTGCGCTGTGCGCACGACCACATTGTTGCTTTTCTCGCGTCGCGGCTCATTTTTCGTTTCCTTTGTGTTGTTTTCGCTTCAAAATTTATCGTTATTTTCAGAATTTAATTTAAATGTATTTGTTTTGAACATTTTCAGCGGTGGCAGATCATTGGTTGGTGTGTTTCCATGTTATTTATCATAGCGGCTGTTTATCTACCGGCTGTTGGCTCCGCAGATCAAGATTATTCTAATTCATTCCACGCTTCTACTGCCATATACATGGGGCTGTCAAAACTGGCTTGGGGTCTCGCTGTTGGATGGATCATCTACTCATGCGAAACAGGAAATGGAGGTTATATGTTTTGTTTTGCTTCAGTTCTCGAAACGACGTTCCCCAAGTGGCTCAGCAGTACGTAACCATAGTTGCACACACATGGCACCGAGTGTCCGTCAGCGAAATAGAGGTACTTGAGTCACCCTATCCAATCGGAGCACGCTCGGCCAACTCCGTGAATCAGTCCGCGGGCGTATGTAAGGCGGTGAAATATGCAGCAAAATTCAACATTTTGTTCGCCGGAACAATAGTCGCCGAATGCATAGCTCTCTATGTCTACGAATGATAATTAATTCTCGACCTGCAACCTTTTTTAGCTGTTGCACAGACATTCATTTAATTTTTTGCTGTTGTCAATTGTTGATGCCGAGACTGTCAGACAGAAAATACATTTCTTCTGTTCATTTTATTATTTACTCGGTGCGATAGTGCGGCCATCTTTGTTTATGAACAGTCGTGTGACGTAAGTAGTCCCACGTCATACATCCGAGCTGATTCACGGTATTGACTGAGCGGTGTTCCGATTGCCTATATATCCATCGGAGCATCGGTCGGCCAATTCCGTGAGCCACGGAATTGGCCGACCGGTGTTCCGATTGCAAATATATACGCTGTTGTCACAAACAGTCGGCACTTATGGACAGACTCTGTGCCAGGAGGTGCAGCCATGACCGTTCCGCTGAGCCTCTTGAAGACCGTCGTTACGAGAATTAGAGTAACGACAACAACCCAGCGGGCACATGAAATCGAAATGACGTCGAACTTATGTTGATGTGACGTCATCAGTCATAAAAAATGTTTCGTACGTGTTTCTGTATACTTATCCATCTGCCTGTCTGTCTGAGTGGGAAGAAATGTGGACGTATAAATTATTAAAGGTGTTTCAGGTTCTTTTTAAAAAAATATTGTGATGCATAGGCTTTACTATTGTGGGCATTTAAATGCTCTTATGAACATCCCATTGTATGTATACCAAGCGCTCTTATTATCATTTTGTCGGAAGGAAACATGGCTATGAAGGAATGTGGCCCGGGTTCTATGAGGTGAGGACTTTCCACCCTACAGTCGCGTTACCTACACAGCCACTTTCCAAGGTGAAAGAGAAAAAACGTGTGTGTGCGGGAGTGGTGGGGTGGAAGGGGCGTTATGGGGGAGGAGGGAGTGTGTATGAAGTATCTCTTACACCTCCAACGTTTAAATTATTATGATATTATACTCACCTTTACCATGTGACGTCGCTGTTATCCTGTGGATAACGTCGTGTCATTAAAACCGTATGACCCCTCGCGTAATAACACTTTGGCGCGTACGCTAACGTCATTGACGACGACCGTGTGAACAGTGCGTTTTCTTACTGAAATAATGTTTTATTTTGAAGGCGACGAAATCTTATTTTAAAGGGTTATGTGATAAACAGAATCTTACACTCGTGGTCATTTTATATGAATTTTTGAAACTCGCCGAAGGCTCGTTTCATAAATTTCATATAAAATGACCACTCGTGTAATATCCTCTATTACTTTTTTTCAGGTTTTGTCAATACTTTATTGTCTTGGGGACCTTTCATTGTACTCGGGAGACTGACATTTTCTTCATACCTGGTGCACGTGATTGTGTTGCATGTCATCTACTGGCCAATGCAAACTTTATACCATAACACTGATATAGAAACGGTAAATATGAGCCGCGACACGAGAAAACCAACAATGTGGTTGTGCGCCCAGCGCAGACTTAGATCAGCCTGGACATCCGCCCAGTCTGATCAGAGTCTTCTCTGTCCGCATGGAGGTAGCTTAGTCCCTTGGCAACCATTTAAGCGCTTAGCGAAGACTCTGGTCAGACTGGGCGGATGCCTAGGCTGATCTGAGTGCGCTGAGCACACAACCACATTGTTGGTTTTCTCATGTCGCGGCTCAAATATACTTTAATACGAGGGTCATCCAATAAGTCTTGCAAACGCTGTCATAACTCTTATCAATTAAAGTTTCGTTCACACAGGCAAAGTTTCTATGACAAAGTGAGTTTAGTAAATTAAATATGCTCGCGTGAATAGAGATATATGTCACATTTTCATATTTATATTTACACGATGGAGTTTCTGTGATTAACAAAATGTGTCCGTGTGAACAGAAAGCTTGCCATAGAATATCTAGAACAAAGAAACTAGTTATGGAGATGAACACAGGAAAATTTGCTCATGGTTTGATTTTGAATAAAGTATATTTAACAAAGACAAGAGGGCCATGAGGCCCTGAATCGCTCACCTGAGCAGTTGGCAAGGTGGCTTTTTCTTATCATATTTGAAATTGTCAAAATATGAGTCTTGGGTCAAAAGTCAAATAATAACCATGACCACTTGTACTCATAAATCTTCATGTACTCATTAAGACAACCATATATACCATTTTTAGGCCAAAATCTTCAAAGCTTTCCATGAAATCTTATGTTCTAGCTTTTTCCCATATTTCACCATGCTGCAAAAAAGTTCAAGGTAAACCCAAGGTCATCATTTGAACAGTCTTGGTGGTATTCTAGTACTCCATGCTACTTAACAGGTTTCAAGGCCATAGGTGTGTTGGTTCTGGAGAAGAAAAATATTAAAGATTTATACCATAAGTGGTAATGGCGGCCATGTTGGTCATGTGACCTTGACCGTTTGAACAAATTTTTATTCAATCAACCCCTGGAGGCTCTATATGAAATGTGTTTACAACTGGCCCTTTGGCTTTTGAGAAAATGTTTGATAATGTCAAAATATGAGAGATCTGGATCAAAGGTCAAGAAATGACCTTGACCTCTTGTACTCATAATTCTTCATGACCTTATTAAGACAACTGAATATACCAATTTTTAGGCCAAAATCTTGAAAACTTTCCATGAAATCTTATGTCCTAGCAATTTCCCGTATTTGACCTTGCCGTAAAAAAGTCAAGGTCAACCCAAGGTCATAATTTGAACACTCCTGATAGTACTCAAGTATCCAAGGCTACATACCAAGTCTCGAGGCCATCGGTCGATTGGCTCTGGAGAAGAAGATTTTTATAGGTTTTTACCATATATGGGTGTTGCGGCCATGTTGGTCATATGACCAGGACTGTTAGAAAAAAATTTGATTCCCTCAATCTCTGGAGGCTCTATATGAAATTTGATCACAATTGGCCTAGTGGTTTTTGAGGAGATTGTTTGAACTTGTCAAAATATGAGAGTTCCGGGGCAATGGTAAAAGAATGACCTTGACCTCTTGTAATCACAAATCTTCATGTACTCATTAAGATAACTGTATGTAATAATTTTTGAGCCAAAATCTTTGAAACTTTCCATGAAATCTCATGTTCTAGCATTTTCCCATATTTGACCTTGCCGTAAAAAAGTCAAGGTCAACCGGGCGTCATAATTTGATCAATCTTGATACGTGAGTACTCAATGCACATACCGAGTTTCAAGGCCATCGGTCAACTGGTTCTGGAGAAGAGGATTTTTAAAGGTTTTTACCATATATGGGCGTGGTGGCCATGTTGGTCGTGTGACCTGGACCGTATGAATAAACTTTTGTTCCCTCAACCCCTAAGGGCTCTATATGAAATTTGGTTTCAATTGGCCACGTGGCTTTTGAGTAGATTGTTAGAACTTGTCAAATTATGAGAGTTCTGGGGCAAAGGTCAAAGAATGACCTTGACCTCTTGTACTCATAAATCTTCATTTACTTATTAAGATGACTATAGATGCCAATTTTAGCCAAACATTTTCAATAGTTTCCAAGATATCTTATGTTGTAGCATTTCGCCTTATAAAAGCATAAGGAAGCAAATTTGACATTACCGTAAAAAAGGTCAAGGTCAACCCAAGGTCATAATTTGAACAATCTTGGTAGTACTTGCGTACCCGATGCTACATACCAAGTTTCAAGGTCATCGGCCCATTGATTCTGGAGAAGAAGATTTTTTAGGTTTTTACTATATATGGGCATGGCGGCCAGGTTGGTCATGTGACCAGAACCGTTTGAACATTTTTTCGTTCCTAAGGTCCGTGAAGGCTCTGTATGAAATTTGGTTACAATCGGCCCAGCGGTTTCAGAGGAGAAGTCGTTTGAAATTGTGGACGGACGTACGGACGACGGACGGACGGACGGACGACGGACAACGGAGCCTTACCATCCTATAAGCTCCCCCGGAGCCGCTGTCTCAGGTGAGCTAAAAATGTAGCATCGTTGCCCGTTCACACGGGTAAGGTTTATTTGTCCAGGTAACTTTGACGAGAAATCGTTGGTCGTGTGAACACTAGCAAATATTACAGAGCCAATGTTTATTTGACAAAGACTGTTTCCAGCCCCGGATCCAGGGAGTGGGCTTTGGGGCTGCAGCCCCGCCATTTGGCCTCTGTGTTATGTATAATATATAGGCCTCCAGATAAAAAGAAGTATCTGATGACAGTTTGAGAAAAAATATCCAATCAGGTTAGATCAAAATATTCAAAATATATATTGCGAAATCTCATTAGAATCGCCTCCGGGAGGCGATTCTAATGAGATGTCACAACATATATTTCAAGGAAAAAAATATATAAAAAAACACTTGAAATTGAACCATAAATATGTCATATTTTCAAGCCCACTCCCCCAGACACATACATTTCGGCACATTCCAACCCCACCAGTTATCCAGAGCCCCACCAGTACGTGATGGTCTGGATCCGGGCCTGGTTTCTTTGACCAATACGTTTGCTCCATCTGAACGCAAAGTGTTCGGCAAACTTTCTTTGCTAAAGTTTCTGTGACAAAGAAACTTTGCTCTCGTGATGAACATAGCTGAAGCTAGGGCAGCCTATCTCACCATGAACAGCTCACACATTGTTTTCTTTGGTCTTATTCTTTCTGCAGCATGTGCTTATATAGTGGTGGTTAATACAATGTTGTTCTAATAGTATAGTCGATACAGACGGGCGTGTAATCCTGAAATACATCCGTTCGAAATTGACATTCGTAATAACCGAACAAGTCCTTGCGCATGCGTGGCGACCATTCGCAATTTTATTTTAGAATGACACCATAGGTCTAATGGAACCCAGCAGGCACATGACGTTGAAATGACGTCGTTCTGACGTTGATGCGACGTAATGACGTCGCATCGACGTCAGTGTGACGTCATTTTGACGTCATGTGCCCGCTGGGAATTGTTTTCTGTGTTTATGGTATCCTGTGGCCTGACTGCTTTGGTGGGGATATACAATAATTAACTAGAAATGTTTTTGACAAAAATAAATGACCCCTCACCTGTGCTTTCCCAGCAGTATCATTTTCTCTACCTCCTGTGTTCTTGAAATAGGGTCAAGGCCACCAAAATTTAACCAGTTCTTATCCACCCACTGATTAAACACTTATCTTTGTTTGGGCATAATCTATCCATCCCTTCAGGAGATATGGTGCAGACAAGCTGTTTTTCAACATTCTTTGACCTTCTGTGACCTTGAAGATGAGGTCAATGTCACCAAAATTTAATCACTCCTTTTTCGTCTCCCAGTGATGTATTTGTGACTGTGTGGTTTAAATTCATTTATCCATTCAGATGATATGGTGCAGAGAAGCCATTTTTCAACATTTTGTTGACCTCCTGTGCCCTTGAAAATAGGGTCATGGTCACCAAAATCCGATCAGGTTTTTGCATTTCCAAATTATGAATCTGTGCAAGGTTGGTTAAATCTATCCATCCATTCAGGAAATGTGGTGCAGACTAGGCATTTTTTCAACACTCTTTCACCTCCTTTAACCTTAAAAATGGGGTAAAGGTCACCGAAATCTAATTATTTCTTGCCACCTCCCAGTGATAGATTTATGTCAGTTTGGTAGAAATCCATCAATTCCTTCAGGAGATATGGTACAGGCAAGCCATTTTCATCATTCTCCAGTGAACTTGAAAATAAGGTCAAGGTTATCAAAATCTAATCATCCTCCCCCTCCTCCCCCATCCCCCCTCCCCCCTCTCCCTGCCCAGTGATGTATCTGTGCAAGATTTGTCAAAATCCATCCACCAGATACAGCGCAGACAAGAAGCTACATCGACGCCGACGGGATCCACCCCAAAAACAATATGTCCCCTCCCCCATAGTGGCACTATTGAATTTAGTCATTCAGGGCATCTTTTGTGCACTTTAAGGTATGAAGCTTTCTAACAGTTTTCAGTTTCTACACATATATAGCTGTAATGAAGATGTGCATGCACATGTAGCATTTGGTGGAAATAGTAAGATTTTGGGCAACTTTGATGCACTTTGGGAGTGTGTGCAACCAGCTCTTTCCGCATCTTTTGATGGATCTTGGAGATAAAATAAATTTTGCCAGAACCAGGACCTTTTGAACTTAGACAGTTTAGATGACTCTGTTGTACTGTTGGGTATTATGACTATAGATTTTGATATGTTTTTTTTCTGAGCTGTTGCATAAACATTGTAGACAAAATAAAGGTATGCATTTGAATCTTCGATAGGAGCAAAAATTAATTTTGACAAAGAGGATATGCAGAAACACGTATAGCAGGTTCCCCCGGGGGAAATTTGGTTTTTGGTCATATTTCCTGGGGGAAATTCTTCTTTATAACAACCTTTCCGGTGGGGAATTTTACTATGAAAACAAACAAAAATATACATGGCCGTTTCCCGGAGGGTTATTGTTTTGTTGTTGTTTAACGTCCCAGTAAACTATTTCAGTCATTTCGAGACAATTAGTAAGATTTTTTACCCAACATTAGCTAAGTGCCACTAGCAGCTCTGCCGCACAGGCACCAGACAGCGGGGTGGGGTCATTTTCCGGAGGGAAAGAATTCTGGGGGAAAGCGATACTGTCTAACAACCCGGTTCAATGAGTGTTCGAATATGTTATAAGATCTAGTCCCTCAAGTCTCTACTGTTTGTATTTACCACAAGATGAAGCTTCACATTTCTTATCAGGCCCAGAGGTTATAAAACTTGAGTACATTCTCAAACTCAAAATAAAGCACACTGATTGGCTGCTTCCGAGCATGTGCTCGGAAGCAGCCAATCAGTGTGCTTTATTTTGAGTTTGAGATTATTCTCAAGTTTTATAACCTCGAACCCTGATCTCAAACTATCTTCTTTTGCAGGCTTATACAACAGTGGCGGCAATCGCGTTATCCTTTGGCGCTGGCTTCATTCTTTCTGTGTGTGTTGAACAAACCTGTTTTGCCCTACAGAAATTTTTATTCAAGGAAAAAAAGAATTCATAATACTGTGTGTAAACAAACTTTTTTTGCTCTACAGAAACTTTTATTCAAGGAGAAAAAGGATTCATAATACTTTGTGTAAGCAAGCCTCTTATGCTCTAAAGTAATTTGTGAAAAACAAACCTCTTTTGCTCTACAGAAACTTTTATTCAAGAAGAAAAAGAATTCATAATACATGTACTTTGTGTAAAAAAACCTCTTTTGCTCTACAGAAACTTTTTTTTCAAGGAGAAAAAGAATTCACAATACTGTATGTAAATAAACCTCTCATGCCCTACAGAAACTTTTACTCAAGGTAAAAAGGAATTCATGATGCTCTGTGTCAAGATCCGGTATTACAAATCTACCTTAATTATTCTAAATACTGCGACACCTAAAATTGAGCCGCGACATAACAAAATCAACAAAGTAGCATGTGCCTAGCCCAAGTCAGATCAGCCTGGCCATCCGCCCAGTCTGATACGAGTGTTCCCTATCCACTTGGAGCTAGCATAGATCCTCAGCGACCCTTTAAGTGCACAGTGAAGACTCTGATCAGCCTGGGCGGATGCCCAGGCTGATCAGAGTCTTCGCTGGGCGCTGGGCGCACATGCCACTTTGTTGGTTTTGTCGTGTCGCAGCTCGAATAATAACTGTAACTGTCTAAAAAATGAAAAGATTGTTATTCCTATGCGTTAATGCGTGTCAAAGATAATACAGAGGAAATGACAAACAGTGTAGATCCTGATCAGACTCTGATCTAGGTCTGCAGTGTTTGCTAAGACCTATCTGTTCTAGACTTGCTCCAGTCGGATATATTTAAATTGTCACATATACATTTTTTTATCATACTTGATATTTCACTTCTTTCTTCTTTTTTTATGGTCGATGGTTGGCTAGTCTAGAAATGAAATTTTCTCTTGTGGGTTTGTCTGAGATATCAGCCCCAGAACTATATAGACTAGCACAAAGAAGAAAAAATGTATATTCAAGAAAATTTATGAAAATTCAAATCTGTATAATTATTTCTAAGCCTTGGGCAAGGGCTATATCTGTTCCTACACTTATAATTTCCAAGGTCAGCACCCAGCAGGTGCAGGACGTCGAAATCACGTCGTACTCACGTCAATGCTACGTCATCATATGACATCAGCGTTATAATTTCGACGTCATTATGACGGCATGCGCCTGCTGAGTATTCCGTGAAATGTCGTCAGCTACTACATGTAGTACCGAGAGGAGAGTTGAACTGCGCATGCTTCCATTTTTTCCGTTAAAATGGAAATATTAGGCAAAAAATTAATATTTTCTGCTGGTTATGGAAACAGAAGTTTCTTCCATGAGCGGTGAGCCTTTCTTTGATCTTTGATATGTGAAAGTGGGAAAAAAGTCTCATCAGAGTCTATACGCTGCTTGTCAGATCGTCAGCTATTTGAGGAAGTAAAACTACCGCAAACATTCCAAAAATTTGGACACCGGAAATAATTACCATAACTGTACTTAATTTTTAACGTATTTTTTTCCAAGCAGTATTGCATCTAAAGGATGCAGATTAAATGACAAACAGTGTAGACCCTTATCAAACTGCTCCTTTAGGAGCAGTCTGATCTGGGTTTGCACTCTTTGCACTGACGAATCTGTCCCAATACGTAAAACTTTACGGTATCCAAGTCGATGCAGCTTACGTAGAAAACGAGGTGGTTTGACATTGCCTCGGCGTTCATGCAAGGCTGTTGCAACATGCGTGGCTCCTGAAAATATACTAGAAAAAAAACATAAATAAATCGACGTGTTATTATTAGACCCCATTTTGAAACTACATCAACGTCCATGTAAGCTAAAAGGAAGTCGCAAAAATTGTTGCCTTTGAAAAAAATGCAGAAAATATGGAGGTGTTCCCATATACCTTAATCCGTTTCTGAAGTTAAGGTGGTGATTTGTGGTAAATACAAAAAAATGATCAAAACCATAAAAAGTTAACGTATCTACCCAGAAGTTAGACTTTTTTGTTCTTGTTGGTTGTGGTGACAGTTTGTAATACAAAAAGTGACATGCTGATTAAAAAGGTGTTTTATAAGGAAGGAATCAAAAAGTGACTTCTGCGCAAAAATTAAAAAGGAAAACCAACGAAAAATTAACATTGTTGTTGAAAATCCATTTGTCTGAATGTACATCAATGCATTGGGAAGAGCATGCTAGCAATCATTTGTTCCAACTCTTTCTCAAATTGTTAGGTAGAACAGACGAAAACAGTAGCTTATTTTCAAATGTTCGACCATGTATAAGGTGCATGTATACTGGAATCATTCTTTAAATATAGGTTAGGTAGATAATATCTATATAACAAACACAGTATAGAAACTACATTATCTTGACTAAGGCAGGTGTGTAAGTGAAATCATACAACCTTGAAAAAATAGATTCCTCTGTGTTTTCTTCATAATTTTGTCAAAATTTCCTTATCTGCTCAGCCTGATAATTTGTAAAGGAGCAGGAAAACCTTCATAATTGCTGGACGTCACTCTCAATTCATTGAAGTATCTTTAGACCTAAAATCGTTTTCAGTGGTGGTTGTTGTTTTCTCCCCCCCACCCCCACCCCACCCCTCCCCCTACGCTGCAACTTACCCTTTGAACTTTTCTTTTATAAACCTTTTTTAAAAACATCAGCAAGTAATTTGTGAATGACATATAGAAAGCATTTGCTAAGTTTGGGGAAAATATGTTGTCTCAGTTCCATGCATATTGATATCCGCTTTTATCAAAGTTATGGATAGGACCTAAGTTTAGGGTACGTCAAATTCCATTGTATATGGTTTTCGGCCAGATCTAAGCGGCAAATGGACGGGACTTATGTTGCGAAAGGCCATATTGACCATATGGTTTTTGATCATGTTTATCTATCCATATCTTGTTCTCTTTGTTCTAAGGCTCATAAAAAATACACACAGATTTCGTTACCTGCAAGAGGCGTCGCCTCCATGTGCCTGTGGTGCCTACCGTGACGTTAAAAACAAATCAGTCAGTCACCACTGACAACTTCTGTTACACGCTTCGTGTCCTTACCCACTGGCACATGACGTCAAAAGACTTCGAACTGACTTCGCATTGATGTGATGACGTCGCATCGACGTTAGTATGACGTCATTCCGACGTCATGTGCCTGCTTGGAAATCGCTGCTGAAAATAGAAGTTGTGAAGCTTTTTGGTTTAAACATATTTATTTCATTTTTTTTCACAACGTGTATATATAAAACAACATGAAATTTTTAAGGATAGGAACGAAAGCATATTACGTATTTAGTTCTTCTCCTATAAAATGTGAAGCTTTTTCAACACGCTCCTGCTTTTCGTCTAGAGTGAACACGTGGGATACCGACCAAGAGCAATCTCTGTCTCTCTGTCTTTCTCTCTCTCTCTCTCTCTCTCTCTCTCTCTCTCTCTCTCTGTTATTGTTCACGGAATGTATTTTCTTTTGTTTTTGTTACAATTACGCTCTTAGCCATTTATTTATTATGTATAAAATAGCTTGTACTAGGAGATGACTATCATACAAGCATTGCGCTTACCCTCAGATCCTACATCGAAATGATTTGTAAATTATATAATTATATAACGTAGTTTACCTGAATAAAATACTGTTTAAATATTAATCCAGCGCATCTTTTCTGCCTATAAATTTTTATTTCCATTGCACTGAGTCAAAGTCGTCGCCATTGCAGCCACTTAGTCTGACTAAGTTGATGTGAAAATGAATTTATACCCATGCTGCCCGTGAACAAACGTACCCGTGCATGGCAGAAACAGTATTCAAATAGCATCAATATCTCAAAGTCGAGGTTCTTCCCAAACTTGTATTGTCTTCGGTGTTGACTAGTTTTGTGTTGTCTCTTTCTCACATGGTGCCATGGGTTGGATCTGGAATTGAATTGTGTCAGTTCCTGAGAATTTTCCTCCTTACGTCTGATATCTCAAAATATTTTGGTTCAAGCAAAACACTTGGAGATACTACTAGTTTGAGATAACAGGAACTATGATGTAAAAAAACACACAAAAAAAACATGTAATGTGTGCAACCTATATTCTTTGATATAAGCGATACTTTGAGATATGTGTTCGAGATATCCGGAGTTGAATGTAGTTCCTTTGCCACTGCCGAGCGTTCTATGCTATTCGAAAAGTCTAAAAAATTGGGACATCTAAAATGGCCGTAATTGTCCAAAAATGGAACAGTTTGGTAAATATTTAGCAGTGTGACGCGAGTCTGCACCGTTTGCTCAGACCCGATACTTAGAATTTGTATGGTAGGCATATGAAGGAGCTCATAAGTGCAAAAATTACACATTTACTTCAAACATTCAACCAGACAGACAAGATCCAGATCAAACCATCTGATCAGGGTCAGCCGCGACATGAGAAAATCAATAAAGTGTCATGTGCGTCCAGCAAAGACTCAGATGAGTCTGAGCATCAGCGCAGTCGGATCAGAGTCTTCACTGCCCGCTTAATGCGTAGCTTAGGGTCTACGCTCGCTCAAGCTCTGATCAGACTGGGCGGATGCCCAGGCTGATCTGAGTCTTCGCTGGGTGGACATAACACTTTGTTGGTTTTGTCATGTTGCAGCTCAGCTAAAGCAGCGTTCATCCGTTTGTACTGCATAGCCTGATACATATTTGCAAACCAAGGGTACTAAGCCCACTTTGTTCCTTACGTAGGTAAGGAAACCGTGGGCTTTGTATCCTTGGCTTGCGAATATGAGCCTGATTAGAGCGGTCAAAGATGATAGAGGCCTTCAAAAAGCCGACTTGATGTACGAGTACACTGTAAAAAAATCGGTAGTTTTTACGGTAAAATAACTGGCAACCAGCTGCCAATCCTTTTACCGTTATTTTTACGGGCGCCCGTAAAAATTGCAGGAATTAATCAAGCAGAGTGGGACAGAATAGAGCAGATGTCGCTTTGGTCAGTTAGCCCTTAACAATATAAAGTTATTTTTGAGTGCAGCCAGTTAACATAAAACTTCCATTTCGTGATTTCCAAAAATGTCTTACAGGCAAACGCCAGTAAAAATAACGGTAAAAGGACTGGCAGCCGGTTTCCAGTCATTCTACCGTAAAATCTACAGTTTTTTTTTACAGTGTACTTGTCGCAAAAACAGAACTCCCCCCCCCCCCCCCCCCCACCCAACCCACCCCAAAAGAGTCAAATACACCAATTTTTCCACTGGAAGGAAGAGAAAACATCTACAGAGTGACCCCGCATTGACAAAATAAACATACAGTGTATCCAAGCTGACAAGGCAAACATTGTCCGAATTTCGAACTTCCATTGAGGTTATAGAGGACCGCTACTGATACAGACAGGCATGAACCTTATCATGACCTTTGACCGGGACTGAATTCACCCACAATCAAACGCAAAGGGCTGTACACACTGCCGCACAACCGATTACATCCATCTTGATTCCTAATACAATCTCACTACCAATCGACCGTACCCACCCCTGGTTAACTATGTATATACAATGGCTGTTACGAAACGAAAAGGAGCTGCCACGAAACGAAAAAAAAAAAATAGCTGCCAAACGACCTGGCCATAAACGAAAAAGAACTGTAACGAGACGAAAACAGAGTAATAGTACCAAACGACCTGGTCATAGACGAAAAAGAGCTTTTACGGAACGAAAAATGAAACTTAATCCCGCATCATAACTGTCAACTTAATGGTGTGGTATTCATGAAGACAAACAGTTTTAAATTTCTGAAATTCTTTCGTTCAGAGCATGAAGAAAAAGGAAGCAAATATATGATCATCTCGTTAACAGTCAAAGTAAACCCAGGATCATTGTTTGAACACTCAAACTTGACAGCTGCTATTTTCATGTACCACGGTTCAAGGCCATATCCCAGCAGGCACACTGCGGCGTAATGACGTCGAACTGACGTCGATGGGGCGTGATAGCGTGGCGATGTCACGTGTCCGCTGGGATCGTTTATTTTCGTTCTGGAGAAGAAGATTTGTCAAAGACTTTTACTATAAATTGGCGTTGCTGCTATATTGGTCGTGTAAACAGGACCGCTCAACTGGCACATGACGTCAAAATGACGTTGTACTGACGCCGATGCGTAATGACATGGCAGGGCTATAAAACAGTTCTGAACACAGGGTGTTTTTTACAGTTGGAACGCAGCTCCAAGGAGTAGGGATATAATCAAACACATAGCAACGGAATTTTGTTCGAAATCGTCGCCATCAAAATGGCTATCGACGAACCCCATAGTACTTTAACGGCACCATACAGATTAATCAAATCGCCCCACCGGTTGAAATTTTAAGAGCACTTTCCTGACTTCCATTATTGAATTTTTTTGTTAAAGTAATTACAGGACATCCTTTTCCGCCTGTGTAATTATTGACGAAACAGTGCCCTTTACGTCAGCGTCAAACATGTAAACAAAAAATTACGATTTACAGCTTATTCGACTTTCTCCAAAACGCAGACCTATGCCATGATAAATATTGATATATATTCTACTATTATGTGAAATTTCAGAAAATTTGGTTTTGGAACATTTTAAAATTGCAAAATAACATATGACCACCCGGTTTGAAAACAAACCGAAAAATTAAATGGCGCCGAAATCATGCCAGCCTTACGCGCTAAGTTTTCACTGCCAAATTTACAAACTCACAATTCGGCCTGTCCGTAGAAACGTAACACCTCTCACTGATTAATCTTCAACCAAGACCGAATAAAACAGTCAAGCAAATACATTTTATTCATATTTTATTTTCAGATACAATAATGTCAACTCTCACCTCTATGCTCTAGCAAATCGTAAACACAAGCCTTATGACGTGATTTTCAATCGATTAGAAGTTTGTATGATCATGGCTTAAAAGACGGACTTAATCAGCAATTGATGTTCATTTAGGTACAGTTCATGCTATCGTTCAGGATTAGCCTTTCCCTCATATTAATTGAACGGTAATTTAACGGTTATTTCTTTTTTTTTTAATTAGCAGATCACGCGCTTGATTTCAAAAGTCAAATAAACGGTTGTATGTGAGTAACCTGGGAGGGATGAGGAATGCCCCCCCCCCCCCCTTCGTGGGACGGTTATTGGCGGTTAGAAGCAGGAGTGTAGGGGTTATTACACTTTACGCACAATTATGTTTATCCTTTGATAGCAAGAATAAGAGGTGGGCCCCAAAGATACTTTATATTGCCGCTACTATTGAAATTTTGTTCAATTTACAAATACCAGCATCATCAAATATGGCGATACCTGTTGAAATTTTGTCTATTTGACAAAATTACAATACGCACCTGGCTATTAGCGTACAGGCAGTTACGCCTTTGAGAAGAGTTAGCAGTGCACTGTATGCATGCGATGTTTTTGCATTGCCTGTATAAGTTTGAGAAACTCGTCAGGCATCTGAGTGTGTGTGTGTGTGTGTGTGTTTTTTTTTTTTTTTTTTTTGGGGGGGGGGGGGGGGGGGGGGGGACAACATTTACGAATCTGCAGGTACACGGGTAGATCTACATAAAATAATAGAATAGAATAGAACATTTATTTCTCCAATTACGAACCCTTTCCGTTATGCAGTCACATATAAGCAAACAACAAAAACATTCACTAATAATTCAGATCGTGTTTTCCTATTTCTCTATTAAAATGACTGATGTTGCCTCACATTAGAGTAGTCTTGGCGAGTCGGTTCTATATACAGCCGCAACACGTTTTCATGGATAACTGGCACAAATTGTCGTAGACTTATTATCAAGACACAACTTTATCAATTTCCTGTTAGTTTTCCTGAACTGGGAGACTTTTCAAAAATTCTTTGCTCTCAAAGGAGCAAATGCTTTCCTTAAAGAGTTTACTTCCATTGGAAAGGTAGGATAAATCAAAAATATTATTGCCGAGATGCTTCCCCTGAAAGTGTACCCGGTTGCCCTAGGCCCACACATTTACATGTACACTCTCAATTTCTTTTCAGTTCCTTCCAATGCTTAACATGTTCACTACCATTTGTATGCCGACTAAAATGTTAATTGTCCGGTTGACTAGCAGGCCCGGGTATCTTGCAGGTCACCAGAAGATTTGATATTTTTGCATTTACGAATCGTCCCGAAGGCACATGTAAAGGGCAATCCAATACACTTTATACTCAACTCTGGGCTTAATCATTATTCTTCATACTCTGCGTCCTGAAATTAAATAATTGGGCAGTCGATTTCCGAATCGAATAGGACAAAAGTCGAAATACATTCATTAGGCAATGATAGGAATTGAGCTAACGGCCTTCAGATTCTCATCTGAACACTCTAAGCTACCAAATGTGGTGACGTGCGGGAAGGTTTTCACTTTTTCCCTTACTGTAGTATTTTCTGAGGGTCAGTAAGTACACGGGTGACCTGCAATAATCCAAGACTAAGATAGCTTGCACCACAAATGTTATAAAAGTTAAGATGAACAGCTTGCATGTGTGCATTCTATTATGGATCTTGGCTGGTAGCTTTTTTGTTCATGCACATTTTGCTAAATGAAGGCAATGATGGGTTGCTTGAATAAGTATACAAAGTTCATGCGTATTTCAACAGTGTCTCACACGCACGCTATTTTCAACTTTCAAGCAGATTGTTTAAGTATACTGTCAATGGTCTTTACGCTTATTCGGAATGTGGAATTTGCCAAAGTGGAGCGATTCGTATACAGTTTAAGTTCATGTAACAGTACTTTGCTTCCACGGAATAAATGGCTGTTTTTGTGCCACGTGCCAAACGTCGGATGGCACGTAGCAAGCCTCCAAATTTTCCCCACACCTCCCACATCCGCACACCCCGACACATTTTCATGCTCATCATCGAACGCACGAAACGCTCTTCGTAACTTAATTCAGAACGGAAAGAGTTTGCTTGCAAGCCAATCAGGGTTTTGCTATTCGCTTATATATACAGTTTTGTATCTTGAAGCAGTCTTGTTAGACTAAGCTGATTTTGCTGTTATCATATCCGACATGATTCCTCTTTCCCTGTTGCGGCTCAGCTGTTGGTAAGATTCAAAAGATTGTAATAAATCTCAGTGTGTGTAACAACAATGAAGCCCCCACCCTCGTCACCAACCGCCTCCTTCCATCCCCACCTGGCTTGTTTCTTTCTAAGTAACTTGAGCCGCGATGCGAGAAAACCAGCGATGTAGAGATAATCCTGGGCATCCGCCCAGTCTGACCAGAGTCTTTGCTGTCTGCAGGTAGTTTAGACCCTTAGCTACCCTTAAAACGCTTAGGGAAGACTCTGTGCAGACTAGGCGGATGCCGAGGCTGATCTGAGTCTGCGCTGGGCGCACAACCACTTTGTTTATTTTCTCGTGTCGCGGCTCATATGTTCTCTGTAATTGTTTAGCAAATTATAAAATCAGATCGTAAATTTTTTCGAAAACTAGACAAACAAAACGACAAGAAAGAAACTGGTGCATTTCATGTCCGACTTATAATCTGTTTACATGGCATGTGGACTGGCAATCTAGCGCGAGGCAATATACGTCATTTATTTTATTACGTCACAACACTGACCTTATTACTTATTTGACAGAAAACAGATGACTGTTTGAAAGATAAATAATATTAGAAAAGGATATTATTTTCACAAATTTGAGTGGCAGAACGTCAGATTTGTACAATGCCAATCAGGTCAGCAGTCAGGTAAGGTACGTTCTACCAGTTTGTAGTCTTTTTAGCTAACTAAACTCCGTAATTTTTCTCCTCTTCAAGTATTTAGCAATCTGAGCTAATGTTTGACAAGCTGTCGACCTCAATTTTCTGTCTAAATTGTGGCTGTCCGGCAAGTATTGCTGGTGCTCATATCACGTGCTAGACCGTTTCCTGAGCGTTAAAACTGCAGATGCCATCTTTTATTTTGCAATTTAAAAATGTTCCAAAACGATATTGCTTGAAATTTCACATGCAAATAGAAGAAATAATAAAGTTTTCGATGGCATGGGTGTGCGCATTGGAGAAAGTCTCAGCTTTCTGTAAATTATGTTTTATGTTGATACAAGTTTTCGGTAGAATCAAGATAGAGTACTGTCATATGACGATGAATATTTTAGCATTTCGAGCAATTTTGGCCCTGAATTTTGTTGAGAAAGCCTGCTTAATAGTAGTTAGCAAAACATTTTTATGTGTTTAATCAATTTTATATACCCAATACCTCTAAATACATTTGAGAATAATGGGAAATTTCGTCAAGAACCATGTTCGCCATTTTTTGGGCCTATTTTTTATGTGGAAGGATCCACCGTTGTAAATACAATCACCGCTTTTCGAGGGTTTGCGTTCCAACTGTTATACAGTTTATAAAATTGAATTGAGCCGCGACACGACAAAATCAACAAAGTTGTTTGCGCGCCCAGCGAAGACTCGGATCAGCCTGGGTATCCGCTCAGTCTGATCAGAATTTTCGTTGTCCGCATAGAGCTAAGTTAGACCCTTAGCTACCTTTAAGCGCAAAGGGAAGTCTCTGGTTAGACTGGGCGATGGTCCAGGCTGATCTAAGTCTGCACTGGGCGCATATGCCACTTTGTTGGTTTCTCGTGTCGCGGCTCAAATATCATTAAAGTTAAAAGTAAACATACAGTTTCAGTAAAATGATCATCCAACTTGGCTGTTGCGATGGCCGCCACTGGTTCTGTACACACGAGTTTTTTTCTGCTCGTTGATACCTGTGATAGGTCACACGTTTCATTTTATTTAAAAAATAAATAAATAGATTACGGATCTTATTCCCCAAGATTCCCCTGATCAAAAAAGAATAGACAAATTAATTACGTTACAAAAATGGTCGCCACTGGTCGCACGAAAGAAATAGATTATACCTACAATTACTATGTCAGCGGAACATACTCAGATCAAATCAAATTCTTTGTTTACATTTAAAATATTGAATCAACGATAACACGACGTTGTTTTGCCCGCTGGGGAAGGTTGTTGTTTCGCGATCGCCACCTGCGTCTTTCCTACATATGAGCCGCGACACAAGAAAACCAACAAAGTGGCTGTGCGATCAGTGAAGACTCAGATCAGCCAGTCTGATCAGTCTTCGCTGTCCGCATGAGGCTAGCTTAGACTCTTAGCTACCAATCAAGCTCAAGCGAAGTCCTTTACAAGACTGGGCGGAAGCCCAGGCTGATTTGAGGATCGCTGGGCGCACATGCCACTTTGTTGTTTTCTGTCATGTGGCCGCTCATATATAACTGAGTTAGTTTCAGATTCATACACTTGTTTGGCCTATTCCGACGCACTCGCCTGTTTCGAAGTATTTCGAGTTTATCTCCGACGTTAAACAAAGTTTCGGCTAAACACTTTTATGGACATTTTTGCCAACACTTACTGTTTAAAGCCATATATAGTAATGGGTATGTTTCTATATTGAAGGTACTGAAAACTGGGTTTGAAACTGGTAAACAATGCATATTTAGCAAGACAATTTGAACGTGTTTTCAGACCAAATGTGTAAAACGGTAAGGACAATATTTGTGTAAACAGATATGTGGTAAAAACATAAATATATCGAATCCTCATTCTATATGGAATCTTTGCTAATAAATGCCAAAGGCAAATAAAATTGTTTGCTTTGTTTATTTTTATGACTCATTAGCCTATTTCGGCGGATAAATATATCGCTTTCACGGAATCTTATTTCGAAGGTACCCACTGGCATTCTCGTCATGTCAATTGCTGTATTAGAGGTAATTTTTAAGGTAAAAGATCACTTGTGGCATTATATGGAAATGATGGTAACTTTTGATCAATAAATTCATGGCAACATAGTCAAGCATTACTTTTTCGGACCACTGAATGGCTGAATTATTTTTTCGGAGTAGGGCCATCTTTAATGTGTTGTTTCGAATAATTGTGATATCAAACACTGTGCGGCTGCTTTTAGCATAAAATTATCTTTCACTGGGCTAGTAATAAGCAAATAGTTTCCCGTTTCGGAGCCCGAGGCCTTACACTCACGGTATGGCAAATAATATGCTGGTGCGCCGAAACTGAAAAAGTCCGCCGGAATAGTCTAAAAGACTACCCTACTTTATCGCAACATTTCTCTAGGACTCTTGAATAATTTCTGCACGAAAACAGCATTTTTCATGCTTTAAGACATTTTATGGTACAGTGAAATCAAAGAATAATTGGGAATTGAAAGTGTACCACACGATCGATTAAAAGTGCGTCAAAACCGGTCAAACGGCTATATATTGTTAGTTTTATTGCTTGTAATTGCACTGTTCTGTCATAAATTATCGTAACAGGAACAATAATAATAATAATATTATTATTATTATTATTATTATTATTATCAATAATAATACTTCAGAGTTCTCATTTCATGATTCCGGCCAACCTAGGAATATTCCATATAAATATTGATATTTGGATTGGACAGACGTCTGATTTTCAAACTTATGAAAATTATTAGTTCATGCGTATCCTGTCCGGTGTTATCTAACTTATTCTTAATTAGATAGATGAAAAAGTAACTTTAATTTCGCATTGTGCAGAGGAAAGTTTTCTTGTGCAAAATAAACATAAGTTCCAGTATGCACAGACAACATTTTAAACTCTTTAAGTTAATTAAAATCACATTCTGCAAATAAACGTTAAACAAATTATCTCCATTTGAATTAAACATATAGAGATTTTTGACATGGCATATTTTCTATACCAGTTGCTCTTTTATTATATTGTTTCCCTCAAGAGTTGGTTTATCGTCTTGCAAACTTAAACCTCATGATCTAATTCATTTGAAACCAATTGTTTAAACTGCCATTAATTTTTTTATGTATTATTGGAAATTCCATAGAAACTAAGTTTATGTCCTTATAGCAAACTGTTGAGTACCAGTTTCCTTCTGGTTCTCTCGGCCTACTAGTCGGCCATGCTTTGATATAGAGACTATCATGTTAGTTTCTTTTAATATCAAGTTTATCTGGCGAGACCAGAAATAGCGTAGGAATGGCGAGGCTTGCCGAGCCAGTCCGACGTGTTTCTGGTCTCGCCTGATAAACATGATATCAAAAGACACTCACATGTTTTTCTATTTATCATACATCACTAGAAGATTTTACAGCGTTAAGAGAGTCAAACAAATGAAAAGCAGCAAACACAGTTTTATTCAAACTTACTGAATTCGCGAATGATTTATGACGTAAGTCGGTGACGTCATTTAAACCAATCGAACGTTGTTATCACGGTTAATGTGAGTATGTAGCCACTCGTCTTCAGAGATCGCTTCTCAAGGCATCACCTGATAACTTTTGCGGAGGCACAGTTCTAAAGGGATATGATATCATATCATGTTATCATACCCCAATCGGAGCACGCTCGGCCAATTCCGTGAATTCACGGAATTGGCCAAGCGGTGTTCCGATTGACCATACCCCTGTTATCAGGTGACTCTTGCAGTAGATGCATGATAAATAATGTTAGCTAATGAGTCTACACATATTAAGGTTAATAATGGAACAGTGTTATCAACAAAAAATAATTAATCATTTAAGCAAATTATAATCAATTTAAATTCTTTTTTTTTTTTCTTTTTTTTTTTTATTTTGTTTTTATTGACGTGGGGGGGGGGGGGGGGGGGGGGGGGTGAGCACGGAAACCTTGTGACATTTAAAATAGACGCAATATTGCTTTATCGAAAGAATCATGAATTTCGCGTGACTGTCATGTCAGAAAATAAATTCTCTTTCCGAAATAGAAACGATTTTTATGTCTGAACTTTTCCTGTGTACCATGTGTACGGTAGGATGAAAAACAGTGACGCTCAAGTTTTTATTTTTCGTTTATGTTCTGTCATAAATTATCGTAAATATGTTTGTATCCTCATAGGCCTATGGCCTATGGAATTTAAGCAAATTATAATCAATTTAAATTCGTTATCTTTTTTTTTTTTTTTTTTTTTTTTTGTTTTTAGCATGGAAACATTGTGACATTTAAAATAGACGCTATATTGCTTTATCGGAAGAATCTTGAATTTTGCGTGACTGTCATGTCAGAAAATAATTTCTCTTTCCGAAATTGAAGCGATTTTTATGTCTGAACTTTCCAGTGTACGCTCAAGTTTTTATTTGAGCCGCGACACGACAAAACCAACAATGTGGTTGTGCGGACAGCGCAGACTCAGATCAGCCTGGGCAGCAGCACAAATTGACCAGACTCTTCGTTAAGTGCCCAAAGGGTAGCTAAGGGTCTAAGCTACCTCCATGCGGACAGCGAAGACTCTGATCAGACTGGGCGGATGCCCAGGCTGATCTGAGTCTGCGCTGGGCGCACAACCACATTGTTGGTTTTGTCACGTCGCGGCTCATTTGTTCTTTTGTCGTATATGTTCTGTCATAAATTATCGTAAATATGTTTGTATCCTCATAGGCCTATGGCGTATTGAATTCTGACATCATATTACATAGGTTCTGGTAAAACTGGAGACATTGTTGTCATAAGCAGATCAACTAGAACAAATCAAAACAAAATAATGCCGAAAGACTTTCCCACTGTTTAAGTGAGTGAGTGAACTCGGGTTTAACGTCCTACCAATAACCAGGTCTTACGGATTTAAGTCTCATCCGAGAATCCGGAGAAGCGGGGAATCGATCTTGCGACCCCTGGATTGGTAGTCTAGGTGTTATAAACTACACTACCCCTGGTCCGTTTTAGGAAAGTAAACATACGTACAACTAAGATTATATTCATCGTATATTAAAGCTGAACGATGGGAACTTTTATAAAAATGGTCAAGGCATGGTGGATGGCATGATGGATGGTATGTGCACAACACCAAGTGACCAAATTACGTCGAAATAACGTCGTACTGACGTCGATGCGACGTCATTGCGTCGCATCGACTTCAGTAAGGCGTAATTTCCGACGTCATTTGTCTGCTGGGAAGGCTCCCCTGTAAACCATACATGTTTTAGATATTTGGACAGATAGATTTGAGAAAACAGTTTCATTACAGACCCAGATCAGACTGCTCATTCCTTTGCGGTTGGCGCATGTACGGTTTGACGGCATTCGTCTATACGATCCATGCCAGCCCTATCAACGGACTGGCATGGATCGTGTAAGCGATTGTCTCTGTATTGTGGCTGGTATTCACCACACATTCCAATGAAATGTATAAACGGAATATGATTTGCTGGGAAAAAATATATACTACAGTGGACTCGACAGTATCGGATCATCGACAGTATCGGATCACCCTTATGTTATCACCCTTTTTCCTCACAAATAAAGCAAATATTTTTTACCATTATATTACAGTCATCGAGTTAAACCAATGACAAAGTGCAGGGTGAAAAATTCAATCGAAATGTGCGTCTGTGAAACAAATCAGAGTCGTTGAAAAGCTTGACCCCTCTTCAGCCGCGCTTGCATTTTGTCTTTTGCTCGTTACTCCCAAAACAAATTTCGGTTGTATACACAATTTTATCACTAGGCGATTGAAACCAATTCTGCTTTGTAATGTGTCCTGGCATCCCTCAAATAGCAGACAGTCATTATTTTCGTGACATCCCAGTATTTGATGAGGCTAGAGACTTGAAAAGTTGGGCACCAATGTGCGACAGTAACGGATCATTATATATGTTGAACTGAAATACAGGCATTAGCTGGAAAACTTTATGTCAAATGCATGCCTGATGCTGAAAGTAAGTCATAAATCAACTACCCGAATGACGGCCTTGTCTTCTTTCAAAAAAGATCGGTATAAAAAATAATACAATATCCTTTTTGTAAAATATCCCCCATCTCACGCCCCACACACTACCGTCTGATAATGACGGTTATGCGTAGCACAATTAAGCTTTCGCTAAACATTCTGAAGGAACATTCGACATCAGCTCGCATGTTTGTGAATCCATTACTGTTTTGAGTTCATCAGCTCGACATTTGTACACTGCGTAGACTCAGATTAATGCAGCAGAACTCGTTGAATGACCATGTAGTGTTTATACTCTGTTTGCATTGATATTCCAGTGCTAAGGCGGAAAATCACCATAAATTTCTTGATCCTGATCAGACGCTACGGTCTTATCAGGATGTATTCTTTGCGAAGTTAGATTATGGTCTATACTGTTTGAGTAGTTCCGTGCTAAAGGAGCGCAAAGGATAATTGAGTTAAGAATTATTGACATGCTTGTACATTTGTACAAATTCAACTGATAGCTAACGTTGCTGGTGACGGGCCATGTGAAAAATATCGTTGAAAGGCCGTAAAAGTTTCCTCTCAGAGTTTAATAGGTCCAGCTGTTTATGTAGCCAAATTATTGAAGCTAAGAAGTTCGGCAGAACGCCTCGGAGGAACTCTCTTATAAAATAAAATCATATGATCCGATACTGTCGCAACTGATTCGCTACTGTCGTAAGACCCTCCTATAAGTTGGATAGGTTATCTGCCCTTACAGGAATAAATTTCGTAAATATTCTGACATGGATAGATAGAAGGGATATTGTGCAAGTGTTATGTGTAATAACACACATAATGTTAGCATTCATATACAACAAAACAGGAGTTTTATTGAACTTGATCCGATACTGTCGAGTCCACTGTATTTGGTAAATGTAATGCACACTCCGAAATTCTTCCTTTCTCTTGTCCTGCTTTTCTCTTTCTTACTCGTTCTATTACAATCTTATACTGTTACTGCCGCCATGTGGATTTATGATCGTCATTCTGTTATTGTATTGGAGATATGTATACCTTTTTCTCTTATGCCACCTGCGAGTGGCCTGAGATATTTATACAAAATAAAGTTCTGTTCTGTTCTGTTCTGCAATTCCATCTGCATCTTTTAAACGAATGGCTGCACTGAAAACTAAACTGTCCATTTTACGACATATACGGTAATTATTATAGGTGTCCCAAATTTTAGATTGTTTAGGGTATTGTACAGAAATGTCAGGATCCTTTTATTAATGGTGCGGAAAAGGGACAAAAACCAGGAACGAAAATGATAATTATTATGATACTCTAATGTGCTTAAATATTGGGACACCTTAAACTATTAATTTTCCATTTGGGACAAATGGAAAATTAATGTTTTTTTAGATGTCCCAATACTTAAGCACATTAGGGTAATAAAAATTAAACATCCAGGGGGCAAATAACTTTGCATCTTTGAAGGCTAAGGGTACTAAGTCCACTTAGTTTCTAACGTATGTAACGATGGATGGATGACGCGATTTTACGTCCTTTTCAACAGTATTTCAGTCATATCAGGACGATGGTAGGATGATAATGAATGGCTGTGTGCAATGGAACTCCGCTTACGATTGAAAAGAGTCCCGTCTCCAGCGGGTCTAGAATCCGGGGTTACTAGATCAGTTATCCAGCGACGTATGTAAGGAACAAAGTGGACTAAGTACCCTTCGATTGCGAAGACGATTACTTTGAATTCTAACACAGTGCGCCTATAGAAGCAATGGAAAGTTACCGTGTTTTATTCTGTAACAATTCACTGTTTGGGAGCGCGTGAGTCTAATTGCTGACGTCACTGCAATTGCTGACGTAATTTTTTGACGTTTCGAGACGTTAGACGGTGAAACGTCTCTTTTTCTTTCTAAAATCGCCATAAAAAAGTATATTTGTCTTAGATACAGTTAAGAATATTGGCGGGAGCATGAACGCGCTGAAAGGAAGGTTGGGAGAGTTTTAATGAAAGGAATAGTTTTTTGGCGTTTTTGAGTGTTAGAATCGAAATAGTTCAGTTCTAGCATTGAATTGTTGAGTAATAATTCACTGTTTGTCGGTCAGTTGTAAGTAGATATATCACTCGCGCTCCGCGCTCGTGATATGATCTACTTTACAACTGACCTCCAAACAGTGAATTATTACTCAACAATTCACTGCTAGAGCTGATCTATTTCTTAAACAACAATGAAACAACGTTAAATTTTATATTGTCTCAGCTTGTGAAGACGATAACTTTGAAACAACATTGAAACAACGTTGGATTTTATGTTGGCTCAACGCTGAATGCCTCACTCATACTCCATAGAAACTGACCGCATAAATACCGTAAACGCGGTAATTTTCGCGGGTTCAACTTTTCGCGGTTAAGGGTCAAAAACATAAATATTAATTTTCGCGATTTTTGATTTTCGCGGTTAGCAACATGCTCGAAAAGCAAAATTTTTTCTTTTTTACTTGAATCAGTTCTTTCATTAAGGTGGAGATTTTCACTGATTTGGGGCAAAGACAAAAATCTGCATTAAATGCTGAAAATACAACAGATCTTCCCAAAACTTAGCAGATGCCTTCTTTATGTTGTTTCTCACAATTCAGAATCCCAAAATGCTGGACATATTGATGTGAAAAAGGATTTATATAAGAAAAGATCAAAGGGTAATTTTGTGCGAATAAATCTAAAAAATGACCATCATTATTGAAAATGTAACCAGGTCTGAACATAGATTAAAGTATTATGAAGAGCGTCCTAGCAATTATTTTTTCCATTTTCTTTGCACGTTATCAGGCTGCGCAGATAAAAAAGATGTGGCCTGTGTCCAAATATTTGTCTCAAAAATACATAGCAGAGTCTGTTTTCAGGGTTGAATGATTTCAATAATATACCTGTCTTGGTCATTGTAATGTAATATTTATACTGAGAGTATGATATAGGTATACCTGACCTACCTGTATTAATGAATGCAAGCACTATACATGCACTTATATACATGGTCAGACATTTGAGGAAAAGGCTTCTGTTTTTATCGGCGCAGCCTGATAACGTGCTAAGAAAGTGGAATGAATAATTGCTAGGACGCTCTTCATAATACATTAATTTATGTTCAGACCTAGTTACATTTTCAATAATGATGGTCATTTTTTAGATTTATTCGCACAAAATTACCCTTTGATCTTTTCTTATATAAATCCTTATTAACATCAACATGTCCTGCATTTTTGTATTCTAAACTGTAAGAAACAACATAAAGAAGGCATCTGCTAAGTTTTGGGAAGATCTGTTGTATTTTCAGCATTTTATTGACATTTTTGTATATACCACAAATCACCACCTTAACCCACGGCAGGGCCGCCGCAGGTTAATGAAAGAACTGGCTCAAGTGAAAAGTACCAGCAACTACCGAAGCAAACATAAACAAAATATATGTCCACTGTGTCTACAGACGATACTTTGTAAGAAACAAGACATTATTCGCGATTTTAATATTCGCGATTCCTAAGTGGCCGCGAAATACCGCGAAAAATTAAACACCGCGAAAATTACCATGTTTACGGTTAGTCGATAGTACTTTGTAAGAAACAAGAAATTATTCACGATTTTAATATTCGCGGTTTCTAAGTGGCCGCGAAATACCGCGAAAAATGGAACACCGCGAAAATTACCATGTTTACGGTTAGTCGATAGAAATAAACATTTAACCTTTTTCAAGTTTGAGCCTCACTTACTAAGATGAATTGATACGTTTTCAGGGGAGGTAACTCCGCCATTTTCATTTGTGTATCCTTTCCTATTTGGGTTTTACTCTTAATTAGTTGGGTGGTTATTTAAGGAATGAATTTCATTTTTCTGAGGTTTATCGAAGTGTAAATACATTGGGTCACATGCAAAGTGAATGAACCCCGAAGGGGTTCATGTAAACTTTGCTAGTGACCCAATGTAGTTTACACTTCGATTAACATCAGAAAAATTAAGTTCATTGCTTATATTTACATCCGTTTCAATCAAATCTTTCATGAAAAATCATATATAAGCGCTAAAATTGAAGCAGTAAAACATGTATTTTCTGCTAACAGCAGAACAACGTGCATGACGTAATGACGTTGCTGACGTTCAATCAGATTGTAGAGGACCATTGTTTATTTTGACGTCATTGACGTCGCGTGTCTCAATGTAATCATTGGAATGTAAACTACATTACTTTCCAATTGTTTCTCGTGACTATAGGGCTTTTCAGTATATACACCAAGAATGTAAATATTTTGGGATTAACGGTATTTTAGGACAGTATTTCAGTCTATATCGAGCCGTATTCCAGAGAGACAGAGAAAGAGAAGAGATGACAGGCGAGAGAAGATTGTCCAAACAACCCCGACTCGACCTACTGAAAGCACATAGGCCCTTGTCCTACTTTTATCTAAAATTAGTAGGGCGCTCCTTCATTCAGCTCTTAAAGGAAAGAACCTGTTCACATAGGATCGAATTCTTTCTTTCAAGAGTATACCATTTTTTCGGAAGGGTCACATCAAGTAAGTATCGGGCGTCAATTTACTATACATTGCAAAAGCGCCGGTAGTTCAGTAGGTTAAGCGTTGGCCTGCTGATCTAGGCGTCAGGGGCTCGAGACCCGCCCGAGGCGGAAAACTTTCCAACCGTAAACGGGGTTGCATTGAACACAGTTTATCATTATCACCCTCCGATCGTCCAGATTTACACGGCACCTTTATACTTACCGTTCCGGTGTCATTTCTGTTCATGACTAGAAGCTGTTTGCTGAATAAATGTTTATTATTGTTATTTTCACAGGCTTCATTTTGATATGGTTTATTTATTTATGTTAGTGTGTCTTTTTAAAGTGCAGATCCTTAAGGTCATGTTGGGTCATGGAGGGCAGAAACCTTCACTGACAGCTTCAGTGTGATAGCATACTCATACATCACTGGTAATTCCATTGCCTTCAAAGGAAAAGAAAAGCAGAAAAGGAATCGTTGTCAATTTTACCGGCAGAGTCAGATGACCGCTGCTGAAAAAGAAAAAAAGAATGAGTAAAAGTTATAGAAATCTTCAGTTTCTTTTGTTGTTGGGAATAATTAAAGGATTCAATGGTGAAAATGTGACTACAACTGAAGTGGGCGACAGCATTCTAGGATCTATGTTTGACGCTTTTGAATCCGTTGTAAAACTGTCCAATAATTTTGAACGGTTTCCTATGAATGATTCGTATTTTGAAGCGCAGCACGTTTCAAAGGTAAGTTTTTGTTTTGTCGATTTCTAGAGCTGTTTATCCTTTTTTCTGATTTAGCCGTATAACCTTAGTATTGACCTACATTTAAGTATTTCATTGGCCAATATAAATACACCCGGGATTTTGATGCAAGTAGCTTTCACTTTCTCTTTCTACTTTCAATTTCATTTAACTGTTGCCATGGCCTATAAACCGTGTCGAGATAAATCTAGATATTTCGGTCCAAATCGCTTTTCGCCAAAGAACACATTTCGCCTGCTATGACGCTCGTGTAAAATATACTGAACGCCAAAAGAAACGCATACAATGTATACGCCCAATTTATTTAAAGGTATAGGTATACGCTCTTATTTAGACACTTTAAATTACTTTGATTACGATATTCCGACAGAATGAGCACCTTATCGCATCCATATTCAATGAACTTTAGAGACCAGAACGCTTGCTTTTGTGAAGGGGTTAAACTTAAAGTCACCATACTTTGAGAAGCTGAATTTTAAATTCCATATAATGCTCAGCTAATTATTTTCTCCAGACATAATGTCCGCGGCAAGGATAAGAAACAGCGAAAAAATCAAAGCAGTCGTGCCTTGCTCTTTAGAGAAACAATCAGATGAAAGTTGGCAGTAGAAACAGTAACACTGGCTTACCATTGGATTTCCATAGACCTTTTAACACCCTGTATTTCTTGAAAAGAACAGAAACCATTCATACGAAGAGGTTAAATGAATTAACAAGTGTAAAATAAAAAGCTTTGCAAAGAAATTTTTCGTAGCACTGCAGAACTTTTGATGTTATTGGACTGCCCATTTTGCTATTTGTTTAATTGCAAGGGAGATAATTTGACAAGTGTTCAACTTCAAACTGCTGTTATGTTTCTAAAAAGAATACCATGGTAATAAAATCGACGTTTTTTCATAACCACACATCAGTGTCGTGTTTTGGAAACAATTTGTTATACAGCCAAAGAAAAGACAACTCTTGCAATTAATTTGAATGTTTCACAATAAATTGAGATAACTCTTTCATCCAAGTTTAATTTTGCAAGCAGATAAGTTTATATTGTTGGCAGACGTCAGTAGTGTTTTCTGCTATATATGATTTAAAACCATATACCAGCTGACAGAAGAAAACTGAACCTAGACTTGTATGCGTTTCTTTTGGCGTTCAGTATATAAAACCAACAAGATAACTTGAAACAGAAATCGTAGACATAATTAATTATTATTGCTGGCTTATTTGTTGATGTTCTGTTGGAACTGCGACACTTTTTAGGTTATATGTGAAGCGGTCAGCTAACCAATCCTCATTGTTATGTGCAGCACAGACAGACCCCAATCAAAATCAACAGCATTTCGAAATTAAATCACCAACACCAACAACAAATATGCATATCAGCATGCGCATACGTACAATTTGATCAGTACATTCGATATCTTACATGTACCCGACTCATACATATTACAATACACACTTCTATTAAATCTAAGCCGATGATCGTTTTTTAAAGATATTTCTTGTTATGGATATGCCAGTTTATCGGCTGAATGGTCAACCCATTAAGGTGGTAATAATCACTGATTTGGGACAAAGACAAAAATTTGCATAAAATACTCAAAATAACACTGATCTTTCCAAAACTTAGCAGATGCCCTCTTTATGTTGTTTCTCATAATTTAGAATCCCAAAATGCAGCATTTGTTAATGTTAAAAAGTGTTTTTATAATGAAAGATCAAAGGGTAATTTTGTGCGAATAAATCTGAAAAAATAATATCATTATTGAAAATATACGTAGTGCTATGAGTACCTTGTTGCATAATGGAGAGCGTCCTAGCAATTATTTTTTCAAACTCTTTCACACATTATCAGGCTGAGCAGATGAAAAAAGATGCAGTCTGTGTCCAAATTTTTTTGTCAAAACACACAGGTGAGACAGGTGATACTATTTTAACAAGGTTGATCAATTTCATCTACACACCACTGATCATGTTAGTGATGTATTATTTATATTGTAGGTGTTAACATAGGTATGCTTGCCTACCCTATATTTAATAAATGCGTCCAGTGTACATTTACTTTGTACATGTTGAACATTTGAGAAAAAGCTACCGTTTTCATCTGGTCTATATAACAATTTGAGAAAGAGTTGGAATAAATAATTGCTAGGACGCTCTTCATTATGCAATAATGCACCTTCAGCATTACATAAATTTTCAATAACGATATTATTTTTTCAGATTTATTCGCAGAAAATTACCCTTTGATCTTTCCTTATAAAAACACTTTTTATGCAGCATGTACGTCTATTTTGTATTCTAAACTGTAAAGAACAACAAAGATAAGAAGTTTGCTAACTTTCAGGGAGATACGTTACTATTTTATGGTTTTATGCAGATTTTTCATTTACCATAAATCACCACCTTAATGCCTTGCTGTCCATAATCAGGACATAGGCGAACAGTGCAATCCCAAATCCCATACAAAATTTAATTTAACGACTTTGTTTCTGAAATAATTTAGGTCTGGTGTTGGGCTAACCCCCATCAAAATGGGAGAAAATATTGGAAATTTGTTGGAAATTTGTTTCCCCATAAAGCGAATCTATTCAGCTTGAAAGACTGACATGAGCTTTGACACGACATATAAACAAACGGACAGTTGCGTCCAGCGAAGACTCAGATCAGCCTGGGAATCCGCCCAGTCTGATCAGAGTCTTCGCTATCCGCATGGAGGTAGCTCAGACCCTTAGCTATCCTTTAAGCGCACAGCAAAGACTGATCAGACTGGGCATATGCTCAGGATGATTCATGTGTGCACATGCCGCTTTATTGGTTTTGTCGTGACGTGGCTCATAGCATATTCATGTCATCGAGTTACATAGAACTTGGGCACAAAAATACACCACGAAGATAACGCTTCTTTCCTTGGTTCCGGTTGAAAAAGTATTGTCCTACAGTGGGCGCCATTTTTTTTTCTTTAGGGTCGGTTCGAACATTATACGGCCATTTCAAGTAAGTGAGTGATTGAACTCGGGCTTAACGTCCCACCAACAACAAGGTCATGCGGAGATGGGAGCTCATTTCAAAGCATCACCCGAAAGACCGGAGAAGCGGGGGATCGATCTTGTGACCCTTAGATCGGTAGTCCAGCATACTGCCAGTTCAAACATAAGTAATAATGTATCAGTTTACGCTGATACTGTCACATTATATCGAAGACCTGGCCCGGAGGTTATAAAACTTGAGTACATTCTCAAATTCAAAATAAAGCACACTGATTGGCTGCTTCCGAGCTTTATTTTGAGTTTAAGATTATACTCAAGTTTTATAACCTCGAACCCAGAGCTCCTGGGGAAACACCCAAGTGACCTTCCGCAAGCAGAACGTAGCTTACTGGGTTTTGCACCGGCCGAGGATCGAACCCACGTTTGTGAGAAACCTTATGCCATGTAAGAGTCTGCTCTCTTAACTACATGGAAGGCCCGTCAGGGGCGTAGCTAGGGGCAATTACACAGTACGCACAATCATGTTTGATACTCACTGAGGACACTAATAGGGGGCTTAGCCGCTAAGATATTTCAAATTTTCGTGTCTCTTGGCATTTAGTATTAAAATGATGCCCAATTAACAACGTTTCAGCATTAAAATACGCAGGTGTGTGTTGAAATTTTGTCAATTTGACAAAATTTCAATACGCATCTGCGTATTTGCGTAAAGGTAGCTACGCCCTTGCCCGTTATATTGCAATGAGTCAGCACTGTAGGCCTACTATACCTTTAATATCCAATATCCAGGCACCATCGTCATATAGCTGTAAAAGATGTTGGATTGTTGTTGTGTTTTGTTATTGTTTAACGTCCTCAGTAAAGTCGGGACAGTCAGTTAACCTAACAACACTGTTCCTGGGCAGGCTCAGACTTCCTTAGCGGTTAACCAGTACTAAGTACACATACTTTCGCCAGTAACTGACAACTGCCCTTCTTGAATCAGTGGAAGGAGAAACGAAAGTATGTGGCCAGACCGGGTAAAAATGTTAGAAATGCCGTACACATATACGCTTGCATTCACAATCATTAATTTACTACAAGAACGTTCCAAGGCGTTACCTCTGATGTGGTTTACATTATTGCCATTGTTTGCCGGGTTTTCTATTTGTCTTTGAGTTTTCATACATTATTTAGGATAGCTCCGCGGCATCTGCTGGGAAAGAGCTGACTTCTTGGATTTTCCCTTGAACTGGCTTTAGTTTGTATGCCGTTTCGTTTTTATTGTTTTCATTCCCCTTTTCAGGCACGGATCCAGACCACAACATACTGGTGGGGCTCTGGATAACTGATGGGGCTGGGAGGTGCCGAGATGTGTGTGGGGGGGGGGGGGGGGGAGGGGGGAGAATGGGGGGCTTGAAAATATATGACATAATTAGAGATCAACTGGATGAGAATTTTTTATTTATTTATTTCTTTTTCTTTTGCATGAAACAATGTTAAGATATCTCATTAGAATCGCCTCGCCAAGGCAATTCTAGGGAGTTGTCACAACAAATATTCTAATCTGACCACATACATAAATTACCTCAAACTCTCATCAGATACTCCTTATTATCTGGAGGCCTACATATGATACATACCACAGTAGCCCAGATGACGGGGCTGAAGCCCCAAAGCCCACCCTTTGGATCTTGGGCTGCGCTTGGTGTTTGAGGAAGGAAGCGGCAATCGATTGTGTCAGTTCCTGATCCATGCCTTCTCATATACATGTGAGCTGCGACACGAGAAAACCAACAATGTGGTTGTGCGCCCGGCGTAGACTCAGATCAGCCTGGGCATCCGCCTGGTCCGCTCAGACTTTTCGCTAAGCGCTTAAATGGTAACTATGGGTCTCAGCTACCTCCATGCGGACAGCGAAGACTCTGATAAGACTGGGTGGATGCCAAGGCTGATCTGAGTCTGCGCTGGGCGCACAACCACATTGTTGGTTTTCTAGTGTCGCGGCTCATGTTATAAATATTAGCCACGACACGACAAATCAAACAAAACTGGCATGTGCGCCCAGATCAGACTCAGATCAGCCTGGGCAGTCACACAATCTGACCAGAGTCTTTGCTTTGCGCTTAAAGGATAGCTAATGGTCTAACGTAAGCAAAGACTTTGATCAGACTGGACGGATGCCCGGGCTGATCTGAGTCTCCGCTTGGCGCACATCCCCCTTTGCATTTGTTTTGTCGCGTTAACAAAGTGGCATGTGCGCCCAGCGAAGACTCAGATCAGCCTGGGTAACCATCCAGTCTGATCAGTCTTATCTTTGCACTTAAAGGGTAGTTCATGGTCTAAGCTATGCCGACAGCGAAGAGTTTGATCAGACTGGGCGAATGCCCGGGCTGATCTAAATCTTCGCTTGGCGCACATGTCACTTTGTTGGTTTTGTCGTGTTGGTCTTGTCGTGTCGATGCTCAAATAAGCTAATCATAAATTTTAGACAAATTCAACGAGATTACCGGCTCATTTCCATCAACGCCTTATCAGTCTATTGGAGTACTATGACGTGAGCACGGACTGTCGGACGAACATTCTAGATCTCAATATTGGGCTGGAACAGAATGAAGACTGGGCCCTCAGAAGTAGGTCATTGTGGGTTTCGTTGGGATGGATTGATGAATGGTTTGCGATTTAACGTCTTTTTCAACAGTATTTCAGTCATATCAGAATGATGAGAAGGCGTAGATGAAAAGCTGTATGCAATGGAACCCCTTTTACGGTTGAAAGGATTTCCGCCTCCAGCAGTGATCGAACCCGGACCGGTAACTTAGAAGGCCAGCACTTAACCCACTGGTCATGAGTTATAGATGGAAGGATGGCATATTTTACGTCCTTTTCAAAGGTATTTCAGTCATATCAGGACGATTAAAGGGTGATTATGAAAAGCTGTGTGTAATGGAACCCCGTTTTACCTGATATCTTCCAGCGGTAATCGAATCCAGAACCCAAGCTTAGCAGGCAGGCGCTTAACCCAGTGAGCTAATCTGGCTCCTTGGTTGCGTTTGGATAAAATGAGCCGCGACGTGACAAAACCATCAATGTGGTCGTGCGTCTAGCGCAGACTCAGATCAGCCTGGGCATCCGCCCAGTCTGATCAGAGTCTTCGCTTTCCGCATGAAGGTAGCTTAGTCCCTCAGCTACCCTTTAAGCGCTTAGCAAAGAGTCTCGTCAGACTGGGTGAATGCACTGGCTGATCTGAGTCTGCGCTGGGCGGACGACCACATTGTTGGTTTTCTCGTGTCGCGGCTGAAATATTTTCTGAAGGTGGATGGATACACAATCATGCTCTTTTGCCATGTTTACAATATGTTTATAGGAAACAATTTTTTGTTCCTTTTTTTTTTCCATGTACGACATAGCACTTATAAAATGGGGCATACTCTTAATGTAAAGAACTTTCAGCGTATTTATACAGTTTTTTTTGTATTAACAACAAATCAGTGATTATCAGTATCTTAAACAAGGCTCTTTTTATTTGACGGACAGTTTGAAACTGAAAGCGGGTTTCCTCGGTGATACCTGTTGCACGACAAATTTGGCATGCAACCATTTAGGTTATGTTTAGACGATTAGATATGTTGCATGCGACAGATTTGTGTAATGAAGAATGTTGGGGTGGTTACATGTGACACATGTTGCATGACACATTTACACGGTGACATATGTTGCATGACGTATTTACGCGGTCAAATATGTTGCATGATATATTAACACGGTGACACATGTTGCATGACAAGGTCACACGGTGACGCATGTTGCATGATACGTTTACAGGTGACATATGTTGCATGACGTATTTACGCGGTCACATATGTTGCATGCCACATTTACACGGTGGTACATGCTGCATGACAAGGTCACACGGTGACGTATGTTGCATGGAACGTTTACACGGTGTCATGTGTTGCATGACGTATTTACGCGGTCGCATATGTTGCATGACTGTTTTACATGGTGACGTATGTTGCGTGACACATTTACACGGTGCCATATGTTGCATGACACGTTTACACGGTAACATGTTGCATTACGCGTCTACAAGGTTACATATGCTGTGTCATGCAAAACGTGTCGCCGATTAACCCATATTTAGGTGTTGAAGACCTTTTTAGCTTTTGAGCAGATTCTGTAAATATTTGGTGGAATCAAACATGCATTTTAACACCTTTTGAAACAAAATACTTGATAAATTATTGTTAAAGCTAGGATTTTCATATTTAGCTCACAGTTATGGTCCAAAATATGATGACATATTTGACTTTTGAGCATAGTCTATATATATATTTGACTGATTCAAAGACAAATATCTTCTACTTTATAGAACACACCCTCAGTCTTTATTGGTTTCATGACCCTGTTATGACATTACCTATGTGAGAAAGAGTATTTCCTTTGATGAAATAACAGTGTCACTGGACTATTGCATAAAAGGATTATGACATTCAATAAACAAGAATATTTTTTCGAACGTAAGCATTCAGCAGAATGAGCCTTCTGTAGAGGCAAACATATATGATCGTGGAATAGTGTTTCAGAAACACATTTTCTCGTTCAGCCATCAACTTTGTCTGTCTGGGTTTGTCTGTTTCTCGTCCTCTCTGTCCTTCTCTGTCTCTGTCTGTCTGTCTTTCTCTCTGTCTGTCTGTCTGTCTGTCTCTCTCTCTCTCTGTCTCTGTCTGTCTCTCTCTCTCTCTGAAACTCGTGTAAGTTTTTCTTACTCTATTTCTAGTGATTGACGCCTTTGGGAAGCCCATCTCTGGACTGGTCGATCTCAGGTTGAAATGGCTAGGGAACTATGAAGAGTGTGTAACTGCACCCTCTTATCTCCAGTGGGTTCGTGAAAATACGTTCATTGGTTCCCAAGACAGTAATGACACAGAGGACGGAGAGTACCGGGTTTTACCTCAGTACTGTACTGCTACACTGCCGCTTCCAAAATCGCTGGTACCCGACTCGTCCAGTCATCTCGTAAGTTTTTATTACCGTTAAATTTCTCGGCACTGGGACACATGGGTGTGAGCAAACAGTGCAGACCAAGAGCAGTCTATTCGGGATCTACACTGATTGCTATTTCATGTGCAATTGTGGAATGCATTATTGCATTCTGCGAGCATAGTAGGCCTTTGCTCTATAATTACAAGTATTCAAATTATTAGGGCGTCCCGGCACTGAAAGTCTGAAAGTTACAGAGTTCATTTAGAGCACCCTTTTGCGTGCGGTTGCTCATATCAGTCATGTTTGCACGTCTTTCCGTGGTGCATATTCAATGCTTAGCTTCTAAAGAATACTAAAAAGTCTAGATATATATGATATAGAAGTACATGTGTATACGCATTTTGAAAGCCAATACGTTTTTTTTCTTTCTTTTTTTTTGTTGTTTCTCGTTTGTTTGTTTGTTTTTCACTGCACAGATCTGAATCATCCGAGCCATCTCCATCTAAAACCTTCTGATATTTTTCATTGACCGGCTTTCAGGACAACATGAAACGTTGTTAATTTGGATGTTATCGTAAAAACACTATATATTGGGACAGTTATGTCTGAGTAAAAAGTGCAAACCCAGATCAGACTGCTCCTCAAGGAGCAGTCTGATCAGGGTTTACTCTATTGCCATCCCATTTGCATGTTTTGGACACGTTACTGCACTGTAAAATCAAACTGTCCCAATTTTACGGTAATTATGGTAATCATTTTTGGTGTCCCAATATTTGGAAATTTACGGTATAGGCTAATTGCTGAAAGCGGTTTAAAACTGGTGCAATACAAGAAGTGTATAATTCTTTGAGCCTCTGAGTATATATGAGCCGCGAGAAAACCAACAATGCGGTTGTGCGCCGAGCGCAGAATCAGATCAGCCTGGGCATCCGCCCAGTCTGATCAGAGTCTTCACTGTCCGCAGTAAGGTAGCTTAGACCCTTAGCTAGCTTTTAAGCGCTTAGGGAAGACTCTGCGCTTTGGCGCACAACCACATTGTTGGTTTACTCTTGTCGCGGCTCAAATCTTCTTGTACGCAGGTTCAAGAGGTGGTACCCCCTACAGTCCAGATTGGTGTTTGTTTCCCTGACACCTGTAGTGAGACTGACGTCAGCCGGGTCATAAAAGCAGGTAAGGCGTATTTAAGTTGAATTCGCTACGGAACTACTATAAACCAGTCCGCCAATGTTCGCTTCCTGCAGAGACTGTACATCATATTTGGCTTCCGCCGAGACTGCCTCGAACTCTTGCTACCTGCCGAGACTTCTGTACATGATAAATGGCTTCCTGCAGAGGCTCTCGGCAGGAAGCAGAATCACGCGGACAGTCTCGGCAGGAAGCCATTTTTCAAGGACAGTATGGCAGTCCCTGAAGGAAGAAAGAGTTCGCGGACGGACAGTCACGGCGGAAGCCAAATATGAAGGACAGTCTCTGCAGGAAGCGAAAATTGGCGGTCTGGTTTATACCCTTTGATAATTATTTGTATTTTTTCTATAAATTTCGAAACATTGGAACGAATAGGTCTGAGCAATCAGACCAAACTGCTCCTGAAGGAGCCTACACGCTTTGCCATTCCACACTGTAAAACATTTCCGTAGATTTTACGGTAAAATACCTGGCAACCAGCTACCAGTACTTTTCCCGTAATTTTTTACGAGCGTTTGCCTGTAGAACATTTTTTGAAATCACGATATGGTAGAGTTATCTTAACTGACCACACTCGAAAATACCTTTATGGTGTTGAAGGGCCATATGAACCAAACAATACCCGTCCTATGGTCTTATTCTACTCCACTCTGAGTGAAGATGTCTGCCAATGTTTACGAGCGCCCGTCAAAATAACGGGAAATGGACTGGCAGCTGGTTGCCAGGTATTCTACCGTGAAATCTATGGAATTTTTTTGCAGTGCATCTGCATCTTTGGACGCATTGCTGCATTATAAAACCAAACTGTTCCTTCTTAGGGCTATTACGGCAATTATCTTAGGTGTCCCAATGTTTATGCCCGTAACTTCGAAGAAGTTGAAGGGGCATATTGCTTTCGCCTTGTCCGTTCGTTTCATCCGTTCGTCAGTTCGTCAGTGCCATCTGATACAGCTGTATTCCCTGAGAATCACTAGGCCTAGGGTTTTGAAATTTCATATATGGATAGATCATGAGAATTGAGCGGACTCATACTTCTTTTTTCCTCCGTCGAACTTGTACTTTTGGAGTTACTGCCCCTTTATCAAAATTAAAATGAAAGCTTGTTACCATGATACCTCAAGAAGTACTTAACCTAGGATGATGAAATGTTATATACAGCTTTGGGGTGAGATATACAAGAACTGATTATCTTTTGGGCCAATTCTGTCAAAAGACGATTGAGTTATGGCCCTTGTCGGCATTTGGCATTTTCCAACTCCTGAACCGCTTAACCTAGGAAGCTGATTTTTGGTATAAAGGTAGTCCTTGATGTGTTGAATGCTTTTATAAAGGTCATGTTACTCTATATTTATCAATTATTGAGTTATTCTCCTGTATGTTATTACTTATGCAGCTACTGGGAGCTAGAACCACTGGGCCTAGGGTTTTGAAATTTCAAAATGGATAGATCATGAATAATGAGCGGACCCATATTTTTTTCCTCCGTCGAACTTATACTTTCGGAGTTACCTCCCCTTTATCAAAATTTAAATGAGATCTTGTTACCATGATATCTCAAGAAGTACTTGACCTAGAATGATGAAATTTTGTATACAGCTTTGGGGTGAGATATACAAGAACTGATTAACTTTTGGGTAAATTCCGTCAAAAGATGATTGAGTTATGGCCCTTGTCGGCATTTGGCATTTTTCCAACTTCTGAACCGTTTAACCTAGGAAGCTGACTTTTGGTATATATGTAGTCCTTGATGTTTGTAATATTTTCTATAAGGTCAGGTTACTCTATAATTATTAATTACAGAGTTATTCATCCTGTTAGTCATTACTTATGCAGCTTTAGGGAGCAAGAGCCACCAGGCCTAGGGTTTTGAAATTCATATATGAATAGTTTATGTAAACTGAGTGGACGAAATAAAAAAATCAAAAAAAAATCTATAGAAGTATTTGAACTAAGAGTTTTATATTTGGCACACAGCTTTGAATCAGTATACATATATGCTGATTAACTTCTGAGGAATTTGCATGAAAATTAACTGGCTTAGACATTGTAAAAATTGACACCTTTAGTGGCAAGCATATGGTTGGGGGCATAGTGTTTCACAAACACAGTTCCTAGTTAGAATTATTACTGTAAGCCCTGAACTGTACTGTAGTCAGTTTTCCTCGATGCTAAACTAATTGCATCTGTTTCTGCTCATATGAGATTCAAGTAGGGGAGGTGTGTGTGTGTGGGGGGGGGGGGATTTCTCTTATATGCAAATGCCAGTTTTTACGTCTATCGGTCAATGAATGATAAATATGCCACAGCTGAAAAAGTAAATAGATACACGTTGAGAAGTTTAATTTTAACTTCCTTTCTAAACGGGATAAAGAATTTGCTTTCTTTACGAGTAAAGCTAATAAGTTTCATTTTAACTTCCTTTCTAAACGGGATAAAGAATTGTAAAGCTAATAAGTTTCATTTTATCTTCCTTTCTAAACGGGATAAAGATTTGTAATGCTAATCTAATAAGTTTCATTTTAACTTCCTTTCTAAACGGGATAAAGAATCGTAAAGCTTATAAGTTTCATTTTAACTTCCTTTCTAAACGGGATAAAGAATTGTAAAGCTAATAAGTTTCATTTTATCTTCCTTTCTAAACGGGATAAAGATTTGTAATGCTAATAAGTTTCATTTTAACTTCCTTTCTAAACGGGATAAAGAATAGGTAATAAGTTTCATTTTAACTTCCTTTCTAAACGGGATCATTGAAAGAATTTGCTTTCTTTACGAGTAAAGCCAATAAGTTTCATTATAACTTCCTTTCTAAACGGGATAAAGAATTCGCTTTCTTTACGAGTAAAGCCAATACTAACCGCTAAAATCATCGCCCTTTGAAAAACAATGATGTGTACCTCGCGGGCACATAACGTTGAAATTACGTCGTACTGACGTCGATGCGACGTAATGACGTCGCATCGACGTCAGAACGACGCCATGCCATTACGTCGCATCGACGTCAGTGCGACGTCATTTCAACGTTATCTGCCTGCTGGGTATCTCCTATTTTGTTAAGGTGTGTGTGTTCGCCAGTCTATTTTCTTCCCTTTCTTAAGGGAATGAATTGGGTCGTAGGGGAGCAAACTCCTTCTTTCTAGCTCACCTGAGCACGTAGTGCTCAAGTGAGCTATTCCTATAGGCAAGCATCCGGCGTCTGTCGTCCGTCCGTCCGTCGCCTGTTAACATTTGACATCTCCTAAATCACTAGGCCGATTTGGCCCAAACTTCATAGTAATGATCCTTGGGTGGCTCTGACTGAAAGTTGTTGAAAGATTTGAAATCCAAGCAGAACTCTGGTTTCCATGGCAACAAATGGGTAAATTTTGAACAAAATCTTTAAAAATCTTTTTGTCAGAAACTACAAGGGCTTGGTCTGTCTAATTTGGTATATAACTTCATCTAGTAAACCTCTATTAAGATTGTTCAAATTATGCCTCTGGGGTCAAAAATGGCCCCATCCCGGGGGGGTCACATGTTTTACATAGGCTCATTTAGGGTTAATCTTGAAATATCTTCTCGTCAGAAACTACAAGGGTCAGGTGTGTCCAATTTGGTATGTAGCTTCATCTAGTTAACCTCTACCAAGATTGTTCAAATTATGCCCCTGGGGTCAAAATGGCCCCATCTCGGGGGGGTCACATGTTTTACATAGGCTCATATAGAGTAAATCTTGACAAATCTTCTTGTCAGAAACTACAAGGGCCAGGTCTGTTCAATTTGGTATATAGCTTCATCTAGTAAACTTCTATCAAGATTGTTCAAATTATGCCCCTGGGATCAAAAATGGCCCCATCCCGGGGGGTCACATGTTTTACATAGGCTCATATAGGGTAAATCTTGATAAATCTTCTTGTCAGAATCAACAAGGGTCAGGTGTGTCTAATTTATTATGTAGCTTCATCTAGTAAACCTCTACCAAGACCTAAACCATTGGTTACAAAGAACCTTTGAGCTTTGAATACCATAAAAATTTTAAGTATTGGGACAGACAGGTCTGAGCAATCAGTGCAGACCCAGATCAGACGGAGCAGTCTGACCATGGTCTACACTGTCAGCCATCGTTTAGAAAGAAGCATTACCACATTGTAAAACCAAATGTGTCCATGTCAGCTAGCACAATCAAATTTGCTTTTGTAGTCACCTCTATTAAATGGTCAAAAAATGAACATGTATTAAAAGTTAACCTATCTTGAGCAGCTAATTTTTGAGCTTCCCTTGGGTGACAGGTTTGACTGTAATTATTTTGGTCGTTCCAAAGTTAAAAGTTTTTATGGTAGGGGTCACCCCCTTCCCCACATCAAAAAAAAAAAAAAAAAAAAAGATCTGTCACACACAAGCTGGCTTGGTCATTCACTGTACCAGACATATTTTTCTATGTTTTTCTCCTTTCCTTCTTAGTGGCGGACCACGTGCAGGGTTCAGACTCTCAGATGTCAGCGGAGGTCGTGTGTGCGACTGAAACCAGTATTTCAGCCGGAGCTATTGTATTGATGTAAGTATAAAACAGGTGGGTGATTTAAAGAGAAAACTATGTAAGTTAAATCTAATATGTTTTAATATCAGATTAATCAGGTGATGTCAGAATCTAAGTATTGAAATTTTGTCATTTTATCTTATTAACTACATTTCAGCAGGCACATGACGTCAAAATGACGTCATACTGACGTCGATGCGACGTCATTACGTTGCAACGACGTCAGTACGACGTCAGTTCAACGTCATGGGCCTGCTAGGATATAGGCATGATTGTCCAAACTGTCCCCAGGCCCCTCATCCAGAGATTTTAAGGGGACCGTGTACGCTTTCAAGGGAAGCTGCCCGACTGTTTTCACTTTTCCTCCATTACAAATTGGGGTCAAACCTTGAAAGACAGAATTATCTCCTATAACAGCCACTTCTTTCTTTTACGAATAAATTTTCGGAAAGGCTTCGACATCCAGGAAAAAAACAGGAAGTAATAAAAGTTGTTTCCCTTTGAAAAATGGCGGAGAAACATGGAGGTGTAGCCATAAATTTGAAGCACGGTCGTGGGTATCATAAATGCGCGTGGTGTGCCTTGGTGAAGCTATTTGCTTGGAATGGTTCATTGAAAGGAAAGTATTAGATCCATGGCTAATACAGACTGTGAAAACATAGATCAACCCACGCATCTGTGCAGTCCTATCAGAGGCATCAAACGTATGTGAAATATGAGGCATATACATGTAAAAGCGAGACTCTGATCAGACTACGCCAAGCCCGGGCTTCCCTAAGTCTTTGCTATTTGTACATCTCATATGAACATTTTCCTCGGCGCAGCCGAGAATAATTTCACTTTTGTTCCATTTTTCACAAGATTTCATTTGTTTAAACAATATTTTATTCATTGAAATTTTTACTAAGGTACAGAGACAATAGATCAGGATTTGATCGAAAGCCCAAGGCTCAAGATTTCATTGGTCAAATAACGCGTTTGTCAAACTTTAGCCAATAATATCAAAGGTCAATGAATATCTAGTCTTCAGTTTTTCCCATTGTACTGCACTGCGTGAAAACTAGCACTCTGTCAGATGTTAATTCAAAATGTTTCTCTTGTTTGTAAATTTACAATGGAAATTTTATCGAAAGGAGACGCAGATATTCAAAACTTTCTTTTTTCAGTGAAGATCTACTTTAGATTTCTACTTTTAATTTAATAAGCACAAACAAACATTGCATCATGTTGGTAACTGTTTTGGAATCAGGTCAATCTCAATTGGAAGATTTTGGAATTCCAAATTAGACAGCTCATTCTTGAGCTAGATCATTGTCGCTACCCAGTGTCAAAATTATGGTTGCGGCTGCCTATCGACATAGCTCACTTGAGTCATATTCATGAAAGTAATTGTCAGCTCTTCGCCTAGAGATATATTCTGTTCAATTCTCGTATCGACGTTACCCAAGTGGCTCAACGGTACGTAACCATAGTTGCACACACTTGGCGGAGAGACATATTAGCAAACGCACTTCCATTTAATCTGCGCCAATTGTCGTTTTTAAAGATTTTTCTTTTTACAATACCATGGATAACTTTCCACACCACTGTTTAAAAAATCGATAATCGAAATTCGCGAATCGAGCAGGTAATGAAATACACTACGAGATATGGGCAATTCATCTTTTCCTTCTTATTTTATTTTTCCTTATATTCAAATCCATTTTTCCGTGTTCATTTCGAAAACCGCATTAATTTGCGAACAGCCTGATATAATTTTTGAAAAGATTGCATAAGAAATACCGCGGTCATTTTTTAGTTTAAGTTGACTACCCTCAAAATGTATAGAAAAAATAGCAAATCAAGACTTTTTTACTGCGTTGACCGCATATGTCTTTTTTTTCCATAAAATTATAATTTTCCGTGTTCATTCCGAAAACTACAATTATTCAGCATTTCACTGATACAATTTTTATTGAAATAGGAAGTAAAACAGTGCGGTCATTTTTAGCTCGCCTGAACAAAAGTTCAGGAAGAGCTATTGTTGTCACCCCGGCGTCCGCGTCCGCGTCCGCGTCAGCGTCGGCGTCCGGATTGGATGTTTTGGTTAAAGTTTTTTAAAGACCAATATCTCCTTAACCCATAGATGGATTCGTTTTATACTTGCAATGTAGGTAGATATTGGTCCAAAGTTTTACAGGGAACCACCCCCACCCCACTCCATGACCTTGATGTCAAGGTCATGGACTTAGAAAATTGGGAGTATTTTTGGACTGGATGTTTTGGTTAAAGTTTTATAAAACCCAATATCTCCTTAACCCATGGATGGATTCCTTTGATACTTGCACTGTAGTTAGATATTGGTCCAAAGTTTTCCAGGGTACTACCCCCACCCCCCTCAGCGACCTTGATGTCAAGGTCATGGACTTAGAAAATTGTCTTTTTATTGATTGGATGTTTTGGTTAAAGTCTTTTAAAGACACATATCTCCTGAACCCAGTGATGAATTCTTTTAATATTTGCACTTTAGTTAGATATTAGTCCAAAGTTTTGCCGAGTACTACCCCAACCCCGCTCAGTGACCTTGATGTCAAGGTCAGGGACTTTGGATATTTGTTCTTTATTAATGTTTTCTAATTGCATACTGATTCATAATGCTTGGCAGAGATTTAGTTTACAGTACACTTGAACTGATGTTAGACACTTTTTTGAGTTTTTACAAAACACTATATACTTACCCCACTGGATGACCTTGAAGTCAAGGTCATCGACTTAGAATTTTGTCTGAAAGATTTTGGTTAAAGTTTTATATTTATGAAGACATAATTTCACAGTGCCACAATGGACTCAGTTGATACTAATACTTGGACTGATGTTAGATAATGGTTCAAGGTTTTGTTATATCCTAGCCCCCCCCCCCCCCCCCCCCCCCCCCCCACACACACACACACTCCCCGACCCAACCCCTACCTCTTAGTTCTTTGATCTCAAGCTCATGGACTTTGAAATTTCATGTGGACTTTTTTATTTTGATTTTATTTTAAGACTTATTTCTTAGATAGCTTTTGTTTATAAATGTGTTGTCATTATGGACATGCTTGCCTGAAGTTTTATGCATAGAAGTCCACACCTCCAAAGCGACTGTGTGATGGGCAAGCACCTATTCAGGCGAGCTATGCTGTCAGGCGACAGCTCTTGTTACATTTTCGATCAGCACCCTTATTTTCTATGCTGGCCGCAAATATCCAACAGAATTCACACATTACTCCAGGTGGCGTAGAAAGTTGCGGACGGTCCGACGACAGGGAAGTACGTAGGATGACATCCGCCACATCGTAAAGCTGTAAAGCGGAACTGTTTAACCCATTTATGACCAATAGACGCTTCTATTCTTTGAATTAGATGAGTTCATTCATCTTTTAAGGGGTGTCAGGTTTATTTACTTTTAATCAATTTTTACAAAAATCGCTGAAAATTTAATGCAAACAGTGTGGACCCTGACCAGACGCTGCATCCTGTGGCGTCAGATCTGTGTCTGCACTGTTTGTCTGTGTATTTTATGTAATGCTGGGTGTTAAAGACAAATATTCTTGTTTATTTGGTGTCAAAATGGCTCAAAACAGGAGGTTCTCTCAAGGATTGCACAAGCCACTTCAGCTCTTACTAAGCTGAAACCAATTTGGAGAGATAACAATATATCTCTTGGATCAAAGGTGAAACTTATGCGCTCCCTTGTCATTTCCATATTTCTGTATGCCTGTGAATCATGGACCTTCACAGCAGAGTTAGAGACAAGAACGCAGGCCTTTGAGATGAGATGCTACCGAAGGTTACTGAACATTTCGTACAAGGATCATATAACCAATGAGGAGGTTCACAGGAAGATCCAAGCAGCCATTGGGAATATGATGAACTCCTTACGCTGGTCAGGAAACGGAAACTAAGGTGGTTTGGCCACGTCTCAAGGTCTTCTGGTTTAGCAAAGACAATTCTTCAGGGCACAGTGAAAGGAAAAAGAAGAAGAGGTAGACAGAAGAAGAGGTGGGAAGATAATATCAAGGAGTGGACAGGAATGGATTTTGCCAGCTCAACTAGGGCAGCTGAAGACAGGACAAGGTGGAAAGGGATTGTTTTGAAGTCATCTGTGGTGCCCCAACGACCTAGTAAGGTTATGGGATAGAATAGAATAGAAAAGAATTGGGTGTCATAATTCTGTTATGCAACAGTCCATTGACACTGCTATTTCATCAATGGGAATGGCCTATCACACAATGACATGACAGAGTCATAAAACCAATAACTCCTGGGGTGTGTTCCATATAGTAAAGAATATGAGCCGCGACACAAGAAAACCAACTAGATGGTTGTAGACCCGGTGCAATCTCAGATCAGTCTGGGCATCCGCCGCCAGTCTGATCAGAATCTTCGCTGTCCGCATGGAGATAGCTTTAGACCCTTAGCTACCATTTAAGTGCTTAGCGAAGAGCCTAATCAGACTGGGATGATGCCAAGGCTGATCTGCGTCTGTACTTGGCGCACAATCACTCTGTTGTTTTTTTCGTGTCGCGGCTCATATTTGTCTTTAATCGGTTAAACAGGCATCACCTCTTTTTTGCAGAGTATTTCTGTGCCTCTTTGGAACCATGTTAATGATCGGGACAGCCTACGATGTCTTATTGATGCGAATGAAGTTGTTCTCCAAAGATGACTATGTAGGCGTATATCAAGAAGAATCAGTGCAGTTTAAGAAAATGACGCAAAATGGGATGTCCCCGGAAGTAAACGGAACTCTCCAGGAAAACGAGTACCAAATCGAGGCTAGCAATAAACAGGAAGTTGAAAAGTTTTGTTCTGCAGCTGATGAGAGCAGACGACAGGAGACCAGACGAAAGGAGCCTGAAGGTAAATTAATCATCTTCTAAATAGAGGATCTTACATGAGTGCTCATGTATTATTGAATTTATTAAACGAGTTGGGGAAAACGATAAGATGCGAGGCTATGCCGAGTTTAACAAATTCAATAATATAGGAGCACGAATGCAAGATTCTATTTATCATATGACACTAAAATCGCATTTTATGAACAAATTTTGCACTAAAACGTCACGAGTTTGCCATTAGAAAATGCGATGTTTGCATGGGCGTCAACTCAACGCATAACGTTACGACGTAATTTGCATATTTAATCCACTAAACTCCGTTCATTAATTCTGAAACTGGGTTTTTCGTTGCTTATACTTTTGTAATCTAATCAGTCCAGGTAAGACTGTGCATAGTGATAAAACTCGACTTCCGCCGATTTCTCATCAATGTTTCCTATGACTCTGTCCTCCGTAGGATGCTGGGCTAACCTGCACAAAACTGCAAAAGACAGATTTTCAACCCGAGACTAAGTCCATCGGACAGGTTGGAAACGCCTTTTAATACCATATAAAGTGGTCGCTATAAATAGTTTCGTGTACGGGTGGGGTTAGTATTCTAACATATGCTCTGCGCGTGCGAAATCAGTCAGCGTGACAACAAGCTTGTCATCCAGATAATTTGTTCTCAGTTTGAAATTGATTACACCGCATAAATTCACACTGGACAAGGTTTTCAGCGTTTCATCATAGTATCGACACCGGCAAACAACGTCTTAACGACGTCATATCAGCGTCAGTGCGACGTAACGATGTTCACTGGCTTTATTTGAACGCAAGTATTGCAGCTTCCCGCAGTATGTAATAAAGTTCTTAAGTTCCAAAACATTTATTGCCAATGTTGCGTTAAGTGAAATACAAGCACAAAAGGACCAAACCGTGCACCTCTCAAATTTATTACAGCTCCCCATAATCAGTCTATTCCTCCTTCTTACCACCCCCTCCTCTAAAGAATAATAAAATAATCCCCCCACACAACTTTAAACCCCTCCCCTCAATTAGGCTACCATCCAGTTTCCCACCCCTCGGCATGACCCCTTCCCAAACCTCCTTATTCAATCTACCCAGGATCACAGGAATAAGAAAAAAAGTTCGGCTAATTTTAAAGGCCCATTGCTCTTTCAATGGAAAACAGTTTGTGGAGAGGTATCGCTGAAAGCTTATCACTACAGGTTCGTCATTGTAAATGACCGCTATTTTCCAGGTTTAATTATGTAAAACTTCCTTGAGTTTCATATTAAAATGTTTTAAAATGTTTTGAGTTTCATATAAAAATGTTTTAAAAATTATCTGGGTCATTTTAGCGGCAACTAAAATGAACTACTTTCGATTTCATAAACTTGAATTAATTGGTAAAAATACAATGTACAAGAGTGGTGTCCCGTTCACTATCCCGCTTCTGTTTATCTTGAATCGCCCGACGGGAGCCAGTAAAGGGAATCGTCTTTAGTGGAAAAATACCAAGTAACTACGTGAGCTACATTTTTCAGTTTTAGGATTTTTGGATTAAAAATCAGATCCAGTTTCTTTACTTTATTTTGAATACTTCTATTTGTTTGTGTCATATTTTCTCAGGAAACTATCAAAAGTAGTATAGATCTACATATAAACAACGGGACAGTTGTATCATCCGACTCAGAAGCGAACTTCAGGCCTATAAACATCCCTGCATTTATTTATATATTTATATTTTTTCCTTCTATAAAGGCCTTCTTGCATATATATATGTTCGTGTCGCAGGGTAGAGGTCGGAGTGGTAGAATAATCGAGGCAATAGTGTGTTGAAAAAAAATGGGGGCGGGGGGCTGTAGGGTGTGTCTAGAGACTAGGTTGGCGGACTGGGTACCACAGTTATTGTCCCCCGCCTTTTCGAAGAAAAGCGGAGGGACATAGTTTTCGGCATTCCGTCCTTCCGTCCTTCCGTCCGTCCGTCCTTATTTCCGTCCTTCCGTCCCCCTAATGTAGTAGGTACCTTGTGTGCGCAACTCCTCCTACAGTTTTATGCCGATTCTTTCGAAACTTTACAGATGTTTTTGTCATGGTCTGAAGATACGCATGTGGTTTGGATATAATCCTGAGATTATTTTTTGTCACTTTTTCCACAAGTTGAACTTAGTAATTTTTAGGCATTTTTACTATCAAAGTGACTAGATAGTGGGTACCTTGTGTGCGCAACTCCTCCAACAGTTTTATGCCGATGCCTTTAAAACTTCACAGGTGTTTTGGTCATGGTCTGAAGATACGCATGTGGTTTGGATATAATCCTGAGATTATTTTTTGTCACTTTTTCCACAAGATGACCTTAGTAATTTTTTAAGCGTTTTTACTATCATAGTGACTAGACAGTGGGTACCTTGTGTGCGCAACTCCTCATACAGTTTTATGCCGATTCCTTTGAAACTTCACAGGTGTTTTGATCATTGTCTGAAGATATGCATGTGTTTTGGATATAACCCTGAGATTATTTTTTATTACTTTTTTCGCAAATTGAACTTAGCCATTTTTCATACATTTTTACTATCAAAGTGATTAGATAGTTGGTACCTTGTGTGTGCAACTCCTCCTACAGTTTTATGCCAATTCCTTTGAAACTTCACAGGCATTTTGATCATGGTCTGAAGATATGCATGTGGTTTGGATATAATCCTCACATTATTTTTTTTATTACTTTTTTCACATTTTTAACTTAGCCGCTTTTCCAGCTCAAACACTTGAGTGTATATACAGTGGAGACCTAGTTTCCAAGGCGGGGGACATAAATTCGTCGAATTTGCTTGTTACCCAAATGACCAGCGTGATACCCACGTGGAATGTATCTGAATATGTATGACTTTAGGCTGTCAATTTTCATCAAATGGTCTTAGTTTGCGGACAGGTTTTTGAAATTTGCTGTTTCGTGCACGTTACTGCAGCATCAGGCGCCGGACTAAGATACATGAGACCTTAATGAGAAATCGGCGGAAGTCGAGCTTTATCACTATGCATTGTCTTACGTGGATTGATTAGATTATAAAAGTATGAGCAGCGAAAAATCCAGTTTCAGAATTAATGAACGAAGTTTAGTGTATTATCGCGTTTAATGCATGGCTTTATTACACTCTCAGATGCGACGTCATATGATAAAGGTGTTTAGTTAGTCTATATATTGAATAGATATACACGGAATTATTGACGTTATTATACCGATATCTTTAAGTAGATTGTAACATGTGCCTGTGACAGGTCCTTAAAACAGATCATCAACAGCAGCAAAACACACAGTGTACCAGTGGCGGCCATCTCGATTGCTGTGCGATGGCTGATAAATTGTAAAAAAAAAATCGTTACGTGAATTTAAACTTTCAATAACCATGTGTCGCTGTAAGACTGCGCTCTTTAGCATTCTTAAAGTGTGAGCGCGTTCGGTATACAAACCCAAGTGACCCTACTTTTTGAGAGTTAAAGGTTATTGTTTATTTACAGAAAATGTCAGAAAATTACGTTTACACTCGCCCTCAAATATTGTTTCCATACTTGCCTCAAGATGTTTAATATGTATCAGTAAACGCAGTTAAAACCAAACTATGTTAGATAGCAAAATCATCAATCGTCCATGCGTAAAATCATTCAAAACTCTTAGCTTTATAAGAGACTCCATTTTATATTTCAGGCAATCTTCATGTTCTTCTTATGGCATTTTCTGTCATCAAAAATGGTGAAGCAGTCCTACATATTAGTGCGAATACATCTGGCAACAGAGTGTACGCTATCGATGGTCTACGGGCATTAACTCTTGGCTGGATTGTTATGTCTCATACGTTTTCTTTTGCATTCTTTCACTCAGGTAAATGCTTAATATTATCACGGAGCCGATTCTACACTGTAGGTTAAGGTATTACCGTAAAGTGATACACTTTCAGGGGAAGAAACTCTTCTATTTCCATTTTTACCTCCTGTAGGAGCAAATTCTTTCACCAAACAGTAGACACTGCGGCTTCCGGGTAGTTTGGAAAACCTTACTCCACCCTGACATAAATTGATACCAGTAAAACATTATTATGTGTACATATAATGAGTAGGTATATTCCAGTTAATTGGGATAGAACCATCAAGACTAGAAAGGGGAACTGATTTTATTCCCTCTATGAGTCAAAGCAACCCCCCCCCCCTCACCCACCTCATACTGGGTATGGGTATACTTTCAAAGGCAGTGCTCATTCACATATGACAAAGCTCACAAATACAAAATTACTTGTCAATTTTATACAAGACATAATCACAGGGTATAAACCAGTCCGCCAATTTTCGCTTCCTGCAGAGACTGTCCATCATATTTGGTTTCCGCCGAGACTGTCTGCGATCTCTTGCTTCCTGCAAAGACAAATGTCCTCGAAATTGGTTTCCTGCAGAGACTGTCCGCGTGACTCTGCTTCCTGCCGAGAGCCTCGGCAGGAAGCAGAATCACGTGGACAGTCTCTGCAGGAAGCCATTTATCATGTACAGAAGTCTCGGCAGGAAGCGAAAATTGGCGGACTGGTTTATACTCTGTGATAATAAAGAACAAACTATTATGGAGCGTGCAAAAAATTTAGACCCCTTTATCTTAATTGGGGATATCATCGCTAGTTTTGCATTTTGCTTTTACTTTTATTTAAGAATTGAAAATTGATATTTCAGCGTTCAGCGTGAGATGAAGCCAGTGGGCGGAGCTCAAATTCCATGAAGCGCCAAGCACTTTTTGTAGATTTTTAGCGACATCCACTGGCTTCTTCACACGATGAATGCTGAAAAATCAAATTTTTATTCTTATATTTACACTTTGTTTTAGACCCTTTCTGTGCTGTTTTCGTGGTAATTTAGTGTAGAATACGAAGAAAAGATAGTAACTACGTGTTTGGCCATTTCGTTAAACAGCCGTCGTCATAAAGTGGCGTCAATCGGTCGTTATGCGGACCAATCGAACGTTATGCGGACCAATCAAGACATTTGTTTACCTTAAGTGTTGTCCTTCATCGGTGTATGAGGCCAGTTGCTCTAAAAGGTTTACCAATGGGTGTAAATATTACCTGATTATAGCGTAAACGTCATTCTGGTTTTCGCAGAGAGGCGTCACGATGCACAATGTTTTATGAACGCCGATTTTAATGATTTCACAGGCATTTTTGAGAATTGTTTCAATGAAAACACTACTACAGTAAAATGCAAGAATAATAATCATACATGTTTGTTTCATTGCACTAACATTTGCCGGGTCCCAAAAAAGATTAACCCATTTATGCACGGTGGACTCTTCTATTCTTATCAAAAGGATGAGCCCAGTTGTAAATTAAGGGGTGCTTGGTTTAGTTTTTTTAATCATTTTTTTTATCTTATTTTAAGAAGAAATTCCCATTTCGCTTTTGTAAATAGCGTTGACCCTGATCAGACGCCGCGTTTTGCGGCGTCTGATCTGGGTCTGCACCGTTTGACCATGTCCCATTTTTGGGACGCTAGGCATTAATGGGCTAAGAGCCTCGTGTTCAAATATCTTTCTCAGGACCAAGCAAATGTTTAAAAATGCAAAAATATGTGCGTGATCCTTGTAATGTGTCTGCATTGTGTGCTGTTAGTTTTTTTTCACACAACATTGAAAAACAATACTAGTAATATCCAAATGATTTTGAAGCGACGTTGATACAACTTTGCTTTAATATATGTGGCTTCTGGAACGTTTATTTGCAGATAACATGGACTTGTATTTGGCGGAAAACAAATATGATTGGACGTTTGCGCCTGTGCTGTCACCGTTCTCAGTTGATACATTTTTCCTGATCAGGTAAGTTCGTTTCTTTCCCAACGAAAATATGGTGTTAACATTACGTTAATTCTACGTTGATTTTGCCGGAAGGGCGTCATGTAAACTTTGCACGGAACCCATTGCGTTCATATTTCCATGAACTTCCGAAAACTGAAAATCTTGTATATCAACACTATGTTTTCAAATCAATTTTGTTACTTATTCGTGAAGTTTTGACTCATATAACGCCAAGGAAAGGACGGAAAACAGTTATTAATCAACGTGTTGGTTATGACGTTCAACAGTAGTCACTTTGACATGAACTATATCGAATGTAACGTCGGCCAATCAACTGCTTGACTTGTCCGTGACGTCGCTTACGCGTCTCGTAAGTAAGTGTTGTTCATGGATGTATGAACATCGTCAGCCCAGTATAGGTTCATCAACAGAAATCGTCGACGAGTGTTAATATAATAGTGGAATGAAGCAGGTATGATGTTGTGTAAACGTCATGTGCTTGTTTCGGTTTTGCATTCCGAATATGCTTTCAGCATAGACATAGTTAAATCGCAGTTTAAGCAGACATACTCCAAATGTACGAGTATCCATAACCTAGGATCCATTGCACGCAGCTTAACATAACCAGCCATCCATCGACTTGATATGACTGAAATACTTTAGAAAGGCCAAATAATCTTTTCATTTATTTGCTTCAAAGGGCATAATTAAGGTTTGAATCCAGTTGCCATAGTACCTTAAAACAAAGCTCTGTCACTGACAGTATGAGATAACCGTTCGAAGTATCCTAGTTAATGGCTTTGTTACATAAAAAGAAGACATTTGTAAAAGCCAAATGACAAAGATATGGGATAATTGCACTCTACGACAGTCATATCGGCACTGTAAGCTTTCATGGGTGCCAGGCGCACATGATGGTCACTGTTCGTATTCACAATGCGTATTGTAAGTAATTTTACTGTTGCGTGCTGCAGATGGAAAAAATCCCGTCATGAGGATTACTGTTTGTCAGACATCACGAGGCTTGGCGATTGATACAAAACAGTAGTCCCGAGTGGCGCATGTTTTCCGCCCACACCTCACACACTTATGATAGCTACTTTTTGTTGCACAGCTTTCGATTTACAATGTCTTTTTTAAAGATAGATCTAAAACTTGTTGAAGTGCATATATTTAGTGTTTGGGAGGCTGCTATTACATTTTGAAAGAAGCCGAATGACGACAGACATTCGGTTCTTTACGTTAACGCCCAACGAGCAGTTATAACACGGAATTAAATGACTTGAGAATAATTATTTGGTTAAGAAAATCTGAAATTTCTGTTGAAAGAAGTTCAGTTTGTAATGTCATTTGAAAATTTGTAGGGCTTGGCATAGACTGTATGCCTTTCTCAAATACGAATGACATCTTAGATCTGTTACAAGAGCAACCAAGTATGTGTATTCATATTGATATCAAAGTCACGTCATTGAGATGTAAGTCTGCCAAGGTACTAAGTCATTGTGGCTATGGTAGCAGATATATGATGTCATTGGTATAGGAGCATGTCATTCAGTGTACGCCATGCTGCTCTCGAATTGTAAGTGAGATGCTACCTGAAATTCAAACAATGGAAAAGAGTGATTTTCTCCACCCATACATTTGACTCATTCTCAAATAATTCAATTCTTTGTTATACGCGAACTCCTATATAACCTTTTGGTGTGAAAGAGCTTATTTCTTTGCCAGGATCGACTTTATGAGATATTTAATATTAGAATCTCGTAATCCAATCAAAACTCGCGTTCTCAACCCAGTTATTGCAGTCACTGTGGTGTCCTGTTAACATATCTACGTTTCTTTACTGTTTTCGTGGCCTCGCAACACATGTACGTTCTTTTATTACAGTGGTTGCCTGGTAACATATCTTAGCTTGATGAGACTCTCTAAAGACGGAGGAGTAAGAAATTTCCCCTGGGGAAAGTTCTATATCTTAAGGTTTTGGAGGTAAACTCAAAATGTATCAGACCAAATCGGAACACCGCTCGGCCAATTCCGTCATTCACGGAATTAGCCGAGCGGTGCTCCGATTGGTATCAGACCGTAAATACCCGGCTATAAAATGGTGTATTTTTATTTATTTATTTATTTATTTTTTCATCTTTAGAATTCTAGAATGACCCCAAATATCTTAATCAGTCTTACGAAATTCTGATTTGAGATGGGTTTTCCCTTCTAAAAATTCCAAAAGTTTAGATATGTCTTATAAGACGGATCTAGATTGTTGGATTGTTTTGGAATTGAACGCCTTTGTAAATGCTTGAATTCCTGTTATTAGTCTTTTTTCTCATTATTTCATACAATTTCATTGTATTATGTTCCTTTGGGGCTTTCTTGATGTTGAAATAAACTTTGAAACTATATTTCAGTACACTGAGAGCTGCTCCTCATGGGCAATTATCCCATCTGTTCTGTATTAAAACAATATCTTGAAGCCTAGGTTAATTATAGACTGATCTGACGAGTTCCTTCTTATTACTGTCTAGACAATATCCTACCTACTGTTTTTACACTGTCCCCAACACGTAACATTTCGGATTATCTCCTACTTGTTACTGCTTCAAGTTTCACTGTGTTTACTCGGCACTTACGATAACTTCTACTTAGTACTTCTAGGCTATCATTTTCACATAAACTATTATTTTCACATAAAGTGTTAGACTACCTCATAGCTATTACTTTTCAGACGACCGCCTACTTACTTACTTTACTATCTGTCACTTATTACACTTCAGTTTATCGCCTAACAAAGTAAACTTCAGATAACCTCCTACTTCTTACTTTTCTTCAGATTATCACCTACTAATTACTTTTTAGACTATGACCTCTTGATTGCATTTTAGACTATTTCCTATTTAATGCTTTTTACTATTTTCTTTGTATTAATTTTCTAGACCATGTCTTATTTATCACATTTAGACTATCTAATACTTATTCCTTTTTATACTAGTTTCTAGACATTACTTTTCCGACTATCGTGTACTTATTATATTTCAGACTGTGTCCTACTTATTACTTTGCGTTCTTCATGGCTTGGATTTTGTTGCCTCTTCTGACAGCGGGTCCTACAATGAAAGATGGAAGTTTGAACTTCGCCGAGTGTCCTAATATATGGTGGTCAAACTTGCTTTATTTCAATAACTTCTACGGAACACGAGCTTACGGGGTAGGTCCCACGAGTCATCTCGTGTGAAAGCACAAAAAAGTACTTACCTTTAAACATGCGAACTGTGCGTGTTCATAACCGCCTGCATGCATTCGCAGTCCAGTCAGAGCACGTGCAGTTTATTCAGATTATATATATGAGCCGCGATACGAGAAAACAAACAAAGTGGTTGTGCGTCCAGCGTAGACTCAGATCAGTCTGGGCATCCGCCCAGTCTGATCAGACTCTTCGTAAAGTGTTCAATGGGTAGCTAAGGGTCTCAGCTACCTCCATGCGGACAGCGAAGGCTCTGATCAGACTGGGCGGATGCCCAGGCTGATCTGAGTCTGCGCTGGGCGCACAACCACATTGTTGGTTTTGTCGTGTCGCGGCTCATATGACCTTGTCGATTTTAAGGTAAATGAGAACACCTTCAAAGGAGGTAGCTTTGTCGATGACATAAGATTACTTCTCCATGTTTTTTCGACTAGAAATTTAACTACAACTGCAGTCGAAACAATTCTTGTTTTAAAACAAGAGGTATAACTACAGCTGCAGACAAAATGAAAGCTCTGTGATTCTAATGCTGAGAAGAATTACCCAATTCGGATGAAGACATGATGGAAGATCAAAGAGGACTTATGCAAGCAAGCACATGACATTTATGCAACGTCACATCAACGTCAGTGCAACGTAATGACGCTGCATCGGCGTTAATGCGACGTTGCCTTAACGCTATTTTGCTACTGAATAAATGGTTGGTTGTGTTATTGTTTAACGTCCGCGGTAAATAGCTATGGTCATGTCGGGACGGTCAGTTAACCTAACCACACTATTCCTGGGCAGGCTTTGACCTCCTAAGCGGTTAACTAGTACTTTCACCAGTAACTGACAACTGCCCTACTTGAATCAGCGGAATGAGAAATGAAAGTAATTGGCCGGACCGGGTATCGAACCCTGGACCTCTGGCTTACAAATCAGACGCCCTACCGACTGCGCTACGCGGCCCGTATGCTGAATAAATGGTGACAATTCTTATCACCTTAAGGCATCATGACAGTTTGACAAACTCGCCCAATACAAGGCAAACTCGGCCAATACATGGCAAACTCGGCCAATACAAGCGAAACTCGGTAAAAACAGCTCGGCCTATGTCAATGACGTAAAACTCGGCCAATATCAGTAACGTTAATTAATAAAATTGTCGTTGATTAAGAAATTTTGTATTCGCCCAGTTACAGTTCCTCGGACTGCCGTGTTGGCTCTGGGCCTCGGGCCAATAGAGCAGACCCGGGACCTGTATCTTGTCCAATGCGAATTTTCTTGATCAATAGCATTATATGATTAATTTATACTATAATGTTATTAATTAAGTGATTTCGTATTGGCCCAGTTACAGGTCCAAGGTTAGCTTATTGGCCCGAGGCCGAAGGCCGAGGGCCAATACAGCTGACCGAGGACCTGTAACTGGGCCAATACGAAATCACTTGATTAATGACATTTTTATTAATTAACTTTTAGCTGACGGTCAATACCGTCACAGTTATTCAACCTTGTGAGGAGGCCAGTATAAGGCGCCTTAATATGAGGAAACTTTCATTAGCTCTGTCAGATAAATATTCTTTAAAAGACATAACTTCCGCCGCCATTGATGTTTACGCCGCTGTCATCCGGCCAGGAGAGCGCCCTCGCGTGACCAGAACTTTTAACCAATCGGATGCGTGGATTTCCGTATAGGTCGAAGGTTTTAATCAATATGACACGAGGTCAACCGTATAGGTAGGAGGTCAAGCTGTATTAAGCGGAGGTCATACTGTATGAAAAAAGGAACGTCACCAGTATGATACAGACCGATTTCCCAGTAAACGTGCTATATATTACTTAGTTAATTAATAATATAATGTTATTAATTAAGTGATTTCGTATTGGCCCAGTTACAGGTCCGCGGTCAGCTGTATTGGCCCTCGGCCGAAGGCCGAAGGCCGAGGGCCAATACAGCTGACCGCGGACCTGTAACTGGGCCAATACGAAATCACTTGATTAATGACATTTTTATTAATTTAAAACTTTTATCTGACGGTCAATACCGTCACAGTTATTCGACCTTGTGAGGAGGTCAGTATAAGGCGCAAATCTGTCCGATATTCTTTTCCAATTTGTTGACATGACGTCTGCACAATTACACAGTTAACTGGCCGCCGCCATTGATGTTTACGCCGCTCACATCCAGCCAGGACAGCGCCCTCGCATGACCAGAATTTTTTAACCAATTGGATGCGTGGATTTCCGTATAGGTCGAAGGTTTTAATCAATATGACACGAGGTCAACCGTATAGGTAGGAGGTCAAGCTGTATTAAGCGGAGGTCATACTGTATGAAAAAAGAAACGTCACCAGTATGATACAGACCGATTTCCCAGTAAAAGTGCTATATATTACTTAGTTAATTAATAACAGACAGTTAGTTATTTAAGGTGTTCAAATTTTTATGGTAAAGTGCCTTTATATTTCAGTGTTATGGTATTAGTTGGTACCTGGCGGCGGACACACAGTGCTATATACTCAGCCCAATCATCATCAGTCTGTTATATTGGTAAGTGTACGATCCCAAAAGTACACAACTCAGATCAGTTCCAATAGTTACGTATTTGTTGAGTTAGAAAGCACTGTCAGTTGTGAAGTAGATTATACATGTAGCGTAACTGACCTTGACTATACTCGACCTGGTCTGGCCACATACTTTCGTTTCTCCTTCCGCTGATTCAAGAAGGGCAGTTGTCAGTTACTGGCGAAAGTATGTGCACTTAGTACTGGTTAACCGCTTAGGAGGTCTAAGCCTGCCCAGGAATAGTGTGGTTAGGTTAACTGACCGTCCCGACATGACCTTAGTTGTTGACCGTGGGCGTTAAGCATCAAATCAACCAACCAACCAACTATACTCGATGGAAGATCCAGAATATTCATTTTACATGATTAAAGTAACTCGTTGACGTCAGCTATAGGGCTGGCACCGATGCGTTGTAGCTGGGACCAGTGCGTTTACATTTACCTTTTTGGAGAATATGCATTGAGTGTTAGCTCTACCGGAAAGAATTAGCCCCGGGGGAGTCTATCGCACGGGGGAGGGAAAACCGGACGCCTATATTGCACCGTGTTAAAACAGGTGCGACGCAAAGAGTAATGAGGAATCAGCGATCATATATGGCTGTTTTTGAAAAGACTCGAAGATTTTGAAAATAGCTTTAAGAATTGAGTACCTAAATAGGACTCCCCTGATGCTAACCCTACAACCCAAAACGGGTTAGCATGGGTGAAATATTGCTATATAGATAATTGAGCCGTGACACGAGTAAACAAACAAAGTGGTTATGCGACCAGCGCAGACGAAGATCAGCCTGGGCATCCGCCCAGTCTGATCAGAGTCTTCGCTGTCTGTATGGAGGAAGCTTATACCCTTAGCTACCCTTTAAGCGCTTAAGCAGCAAAGAGTCTGATCAGATTTGGCAAATGCCCAGGCTGATCTGAGTTTGCGCTATGCGCACAACCACTTTGTTGGTTTTCTCGTGTCGCGGCTCATATTAGATTGATGGTCTTGCTGATAATTTTTGTCCTTATTTGTTGCCCTTTTTATTTGCCATCTTTGGCATTCACGAAAAATCATTGCACTTAGATCAGCCTGTGATTCTTATCTATTTGTTTAAAGTTTTAGCTCACCTGAGCAAGCGGCTCCGGGGCAGCTTATAGGATATGCAGGGTCCGTCGTCCGTCCGTCGTCCGTCCACCAACATTTTCAAACAAGTATGCATGTATATCTAAAGCTACTAGGCCAATCTTGATTAAATTTCCTGCGCAGTATATTTGGGCTGAGGGAAAAGGTTGCATCAAGTTTTGGGGCATGTCTGGAGAAATCGTGGTTACCATAGTACATGTAACAATAGCTCCCATTGACATATAATGGGAAAAATGGTGTCTCAGGGGTTTCTCCGCTCTTTTGATAGGATCTTTTTAGACTTGCAGGGAACGAGGACAGGTACAAGAGCTCAGATGAGTTCGAAATTCAGCTAGATCCGATTTTCCACCCCAGTGTTAGTTGCCCGTGAGCGTCCCTATAGACTTTGTATGGGGTAAAATCGTTTCTCCACATATTTGCTCATCTTTGATCGGATACTTATTGTCCTTGCAGAAAACAATGACAGGCAAGAAGTCTCGGATGATGTCGAATATCGGTCAGATTGGACTTATCATAACAGAGTTACTTGCCTTTGAGCTTCAAAACATATAGTGACTCCAGCTTTTTAGCTCACAAGAGCCGAATGCTCCAGGGGAGCTCATAGGATAGGCAGTTGTCCGTCGTCGTCGTCGTATGTCGTCTGTCGTATGTCGTATGTCGTCGTCCGTCAACACTTTAAACGACATCTCCTGAAGCTACTTGGCGGATTGGGCCCAAATTGCATCTGTAGCATTCTTGGGCTGGGGGATTGAAAGTTTGTGTTTTTTTTATGAAAATCGACTCTTTAGTTTGGTTGCTATGAAAAACTTAGATTTCCCATAGACTTATAATGGAGAAAATTGAAAAATGGTGTTTATCGCCAAGCCATTGCAGATACTTTGACAAAACTTTTATAGAACTGTTCCTTGAGAGGTCTTCTATCAGATTGTTTTTTTTTTTGGCCACTGCTCTTTATATTGTTTGCATGGTAACCAAATTGCCAAAAATGGAGAAAAAAATACTTGAAAAATTATCTCCTCTGAAGCCACTGTGCCGATTGGGCCCAAATGTCATCTGTAGCATCCTTGGGCTGGGGAATCAGAATTTTGTCTTTTATATGAAAATCGGCTCTTAAGTTTGGTTGCTATGGCAACTTAGAGTTGCATAAACCTGAGTAATGGGGAAATTTGAAAAAAGGCATTTACTGCTAAGCCAGTGCAGATATTTTGACAAATTTTTATAGAACTGTTCCATGAGAAGTCTTCTATCAGCTATATGTTTTTTTGGCCCACTGTTCTTTTTATTGGTTGCCATGGAAACCAAATAAAAAATGTCTCCTCCTTATCTACTGGGCTGCTTGGGCTAATATTTCATCTGTAGCATCCTTGGGCTGGGGGATTGAAAGTTGATGTTTTTTATGAAAATTGGCTTTCTAGTTTGCTTGCAATGGCAACTTAGAGTTGCATTAACTTATAATAGGGAAAATTGAAAATGGCATTTACAGCTAAGCCATTGCAGATATTTTGACAAAACTTTTATAGAAATGTTTCTTGAGACGTCTTCTATCAGCCATATGCTTTTGTCCAAATGCTCATATTTTTGGTTGGCATGGAAACCAAAATGCAAAAAGTGGAAAAATATACTTAAAAATTATTTTCTCAGAAACCACAAGCTCTTTGATGCTGAGACTTTATAGAAATATTCATCATATAAGATTTTATGTTTGTAATGAAAATCAGTCCTTTAGTTTGGTTGCTGTGGCAACTTAGAGTTTCCAAAGATTAATAATGGGGAAACTGTCATCTCTTGCCAAGCCACTGCAGATATTTGAAAAACTTTTATAGAAATGTTCCTTGAGTAGTCTTCTATCAGCTATATGACTTTATGCCATGGGAATCAAAATGCAAAATCAGAAAAATACCTTAGATTATCTCCTCAGTAACCATATATGCTCCATGAAGCGAGACTTCATAGACATATTAATCATATAAGCCTTTACAGATTTTATGTTTTCCATTGTCATTGTTCAAAGGACATGGTTGGTATTGCAACTTATGATGGAAAAAAACAAAAACTGGGATTTTTGCTAAGCCATTGCAGATATTCTGACCTATCATTTTCAGAAATATTCCTGGAGTGGTCTTCTATCAGCCCTATGTTCTTTCTGCACACTGCTCATTTTGATCAGTTGCCATAACAACCAGAAGGAACAAATAGCAAAAATCCTTTGAAAGTTGTCCCTGTTTTTTTTTTGTTGCCACGGCAATCAAAATGTGGAAAATAGGTATATACAAATATATGATACCAATTTTGAGCTAGAGATCTGGTGAGCTTTGTGGCCCGTGGGCCTCTTGCTTCGTTTTTTTTTTTTTTTTTGATCGAATCTTTTTCAGACTTGCAAGAAACAAGGACAGGCACAAGAGCTCATATGAGTTCTAAATTCAGCCAGATCCAAATTTTCAGCGCGGAGTTAGCTGCCCTTGAGCATTCCTATAGATTTTGTATACGGAAAATCATGTCACCACATGTTTTGCTCATTTTAAATCGGATGTTTTAGCTCCCTTAAGCCGAAGGCTACATGTACCGGGGAGCTTACAGTAGACGTAGGTTGTCCGTCGTCCATCGTCTGTCGTCCGTCACTCCTTGGAGTGACTTCTCAAAAACTGCTGGGCGAATCCTTGACCTAGTGAAATTTTATGTGAAGACTCCAGGAAAAGGAGGAACAAAATTTTGTAATTTTGGTTGCGATCCGTCAACTACGCTGGGAGTTAAGGCCGACAACTCTGCTTTAGCAATAGATCTTCTCCGAAACCAGAAATACGAACGAGCTGAAACTTACAGGCAGCCTCGGGGAAGCCTGCCCACTCATTTTTTTTAAATCAGGAATGTTTTTTCCGTTTGTCCCAGAGGCAGGGTCGTAAACTTTGTAACAAATCAGGACAGAAAATCCCATAGACATACGATTGAAAAAATTAAGTTTCAAATGATATTTTATACGAGAGCAATTATAGGCGGATCGAAGTGAAATTTCATGTGGAGACTTCTGGTATAGGGGCCATCAGGGGGGAACAATAATATTTATCTTTGATCATGATCGGTCATCTGCACTCGGAGCTAGGGCAGATAACTCTGTTTCAGCAATAAAATCTTATTCTCCGAAACCAGAAATGCAATTGAGCTGACATTTTGCAAGCAGCATCAGGGACGCCTGCCCACTGAATTTAGAAATTGCTTACATAGTGTAATTCTCAAAACCCAATGACATCTTTGATGTGGAAGTTGGTACTCCAGATAAGAATGGGTAACAGAGATAATTTTGGGATAATTAGTCATATTTCTCCACAAAAACATATTTTGTGACCCATCATTAGAACCTTCTCGTCGAGACGGTTCTAATGAGGGGTCACAACATATGTTTTCGTTGAGAAAAAAGAAAATTATCTTTGAATTATCCTCAGTACCCCCTCTTATCTGGAGCACTGAGTTGGTACTTATAGTAAGCTCGATGGTCTCAGGTGAGCGATATAGGACCGCTGGTCATCTTGTTAATTATGTGCCGCAATGGTACAAGTTTTTATGGGTTTTACAGCCCTATTAAGAACATTCCACTTATGTCGAGCCAATTGTAAAGCGAAGGTGGGCGAAAACCGATGCTCCAAAGCAAAATCATTTGACCTTCCGGAATGTAATGGTACAATTTTTAAATCGACACAATGAAACGTTTCTTTATTTCATTTCAGCAAACCAAGAATTGGCATTGTTTTTTCTATAGCAACGATGGCTGCTAGTGCTATATATGTTGGAGTTGTGGCAAAAGTCATCGAATCCGTTCCATCACAAATTGTCATTCCAGTAACAGAGTAAGTGGTTGAAACAACGCCCTAAAAACGTCATTATGTCACATCAATTTCAATGCAATTTAATTATGTTGCATCCGTTTCAATGCAACAATACTGCACCAATTTCAGTGCAATTTCATAATTTTACATTAGTTTCAATGCAAATTCATGATATGGCATATAGGAGGATAGAGGATGTTCAACGAGTACATTCAGTCAGTTGCTTTGAAAATGGAACGATACTTCGGCGAGTTTCATATTATTTTACATCAACTGGCCACGGGTTTAAGATTCTTTTTATCATACGAACGCTTTAGGGAAGTTTTCGACAAAGACAGTTGTCTGACATTCAATGTGAATGGGTACAGTTTCAGGGGAAGCAACTATGTCGTTTTCATTTTTATCTCCCTTCTCAATGGGAGTCAACTCTTAAAGAAAAGAATTTGCACCTCTTTTATTAAAGAGCAGATTATCTTTTAAAAGGGCTTTGATTTTAAGAAAATCAAACAGGAAGACATAAAAGTTATTGCCCTTCTAGAAATGAGGGGAAATAGGGAGGTATTTCAATACAACGTAATAGAATTGTCATGGGCGGCGAAGTAACGTTACGCGCTGTATAACATGTGGTACAGTCGAGTCCGGTAACATTGCGCGGCCGATAACATCGCGCACTAAGAATGTGAACGGAAGATCAAAGATTATATCATTTCCGATGCTGTTTTCGCCAAATTGTTTGGTGGACAACCCTTCTTTGTAACTATTGTTAAGCTTTCCATCTATCAGCCTGATGAAAATATCCAAAACTTGAATTCCACACCTGTCAGCCCACGTCTGTATTTACAAGCACATATTTAGGTCCACACGGTCGCAGGTCGGCGCAGCTGGGGGGGATTTCGCTATAGAAACATTTATCCTTCACCCGTCATGAAGGTTTCTACTATCTCTGTATAGAATATCCGCAATTTATCCCTGTTTTGCAGTTTTAATAATTATTCTAACACAGTGCACCTATAGAAGCAGAAGAAATAGATCAGTTTTAGCAGAGAATTGTTGAGAAATCATTCACTGTTTGTCGGTCAGTTGTTAGTAGATATTTAACTCGCGCTCCACGCTCGTGATATGGTCTACTTTACAACTGAAATTCAAACAGTGAATGGTTACTCAACAATTCTCTGCTAAAACTGATCTATTTCTTAATTAAAACTTAGGAAATCACGTTACGCCACTACGTAAAAAGGCTGTCATATGATAGAATTTGCTACAACGTTGTTTCATAGTTTCCTAGCCAGTTGTCAGTCATGTCAGGACGACTCGGGGTGATTAGGTTCGGATAGAATGTCGCCTCCAGTGGAACTCGAACCTGCAGCCTCATGATCCGTTGTCGGGAGCGCTAACATATTTGCTCATAGAAACATTATACCGAAATTAATGCCAAACTTGCAAGTAAATGCAAACTTAAGCGTGATCTTTTTAAAATGTTAGATAAGTGCTAATGCTGGTGTTATATACTATGTTTTTCCGCCCGTACATTCGATAATCCACTCGCTAAAGCTCGCGGATTATCTCCCGTACAGGCATGCAAATTGTAATATAACTATACACAACTCATTCTTTGTACTCATACATGTAAGAGCTGATCAGGCCCTTTCGGAGCTTTTGTAATACATGTATCTTTGCAGTGCGGACATTGGCTACATGGAATTGGTACATATGTACCCGTTTTCTCACGTCGCTCCGTATGTTGTTGGAATGGTGATCGGGTACATTATCCACAGACACAAGAATACAGCAGCTATAAATATCTCAAAGGTAAAAAAGAATAAAAATATAAAATGAAAATAAATAAATAAAAAATAATCCTTCCAGCCGGCATATAACTGTTTAGGTGCATGGTGCACCACTGCACCATAATGTGTTTCCGCCAGGCTTTTTGCTTATAAAATCTGTGTATACTGATCTAAAAATGTATCAAGTAAAGACTCTGATCAGTCTGCGATGATTGGCAAGCTGATTGGAGTAATTACGGCGCACATATGTTTTAAGATCCCTTTTTACGCAACGTGAATTCAATATATCGGTTTTGGTGTAAAGGTATACACTTTGAAGGGAAGCAATTCTTCTGTTTACATTTTTGCCCCCCTAAACTCTTACAGGATATAATTTGCTCCAAAGATAGAATTTGCTCCTGTTGGAGCTAATTCTTTCCTATAAGAGTATACTGACTTTTCGAAGAGCATTTCCCCCATGGAAGCAAACAAAACGTCAAGATAGTTGTTCCCCTTTGTAAACATGGTGGAAAATCATGACAGTAAATCCACACACCAGACAATATTTTCTAAGCCGTAAGACGTAGTCTGAAAAGTTCGTTCTTTTTCCGGAAGCAATACATTCCGAACTATACCCAGAATGTCAGTCAGAAGTCACCTGATAGTGTGTAACTGACCAATGCAAAGGCAGCTTATCATGTGACATAGTCCCACAAATAAAATCGCACATGTTTAACGCCCCACAATAAGTCCGTAATTTTACCTTACAGTTAATGAAGAGATGCTGTTACGAAATGGATCTAATCGTCCACTATGTCGTCGAGATTATTTTAATCCTTTCAATCAGTAAGGCTACAGTTTTTAGGGTAACTGTGGTAATAAAACATTTACGGAAATTGTGGCTACGTTATGCATGGGTTATTTGTGAATACCTCTCGTGGACAGCGTATTGCATGATTTTAAGGTGAATACCTGCACGAGTCTTTTGATTGTGGAAAGCGTGTTGCATGATTTTAATGTGAGACGCATAGTATTTATACGCCTATCTTTTAATGAAAAGTTAGACGTGGCTGTTTAATTCTTGATGGATGTTATATTGTTGTGTGCCCAGATTCTGTGTTAAGACCTAGAAGGGCACATCAAGTCCGGCAGTCAGCTGTTAGGGCTTAGAGCCACGTCTCACCTGGAGATGCGATATACGTCTCCAGGTTAATACCAACCCGGGTAGAGGCAGTTACAACGCCGTTTGTGCATGGTTCCTAAGCAGAGGCGGAAAGCACAAAATGTAGGCGGAAGTGGTTAGCACAGTTTTGCCAGATTCTGTGATAAGATCTGAAGGTCACATCAAGTGTGGGACAGTGTTCGTCCACTAAGGTGTTTTAATATATATAGACTGGTCCCTGGTACGATCCAGGGAGCGACCAGTATATAATCGTGCACGTGTTAATAAGAGTTGGTGTTCCTCATGATATATGGACTGGCCCATGACATGATCCAGGGAACGACGAATTGAAGTCTACCAACATAAGGCCTTGTTTTTTTGTATGAGCTCAAACTAACGTTTTTTGTCCTTTGTGTTTTCCTTTAGTTCATGGCGCTGAGCCGAGTACGGTGTTGACGTCAGACGGTAATCTATTTGCGTATTGTACGCAAATCGATTACAGATTTGAAACAAACACCTTACTTGGGCCAGCGACATGAACTGATATGTGTTGTATATTATTGTAATTGTGACAGTTGTAAATTGTATTGTTGTATATAGAATTTACATTATATATAAACTTAAAAAATTCTAACGTTGTTAGAGTTTCCTTGTTAGTGTATTACACTAGTAGATAACCCTTTAACCGGAAGTCACCCTCCGCCGTCCTGGCGACGCATAAGGCTCTGCACCCGTGTCGACCGAGTGTAAAACCTTCTGCGTAACATGGTGTCATGAAGTAACGGGATTTGATTTCCGGTTAATATCTGCCAGTGTAACACATTGACAATATATACAGAATCTAGGCACAATTTTGTCAGACATTTTTTTTATTATTATTATTGACTTTCTGATTGTTCTTTTCTAAGGTGACGTAAGGCTGTGAATTTTAGGGGAGCAATTTTGCCACTAAATTCTTTGTAAATGTAACCTACACTCAATTAAGGTCAACTATCCTTATTCCCTGCGTGATGAAGTGCGATAGCCCATGCATTAATTTGTGATAAAATGTAACAGGTTGCATATCTGAGTGGGGAAACTGAGGTATATAGACCTGAATTGTCTTGGCACGGATGATACGTATTTAGTTTTAAGGTCCGGTTGAGTACCTTGGCACTGCTGTTGCATGACAATCTGTAAGTTTATTAACCTAAACGTTTTGTACGTTGTGTCGTAACCGTTACTGAGGTCCATTTTATGTCCTGATTTAGTAACGTAGGTCACTCGTAACGTTATATAATATCGTTACAATGAATTAAACCTAATAGCGGAATCTTAAGTTTGATTTACCGTTGGTATCTAATATGGTTTTGTAATGTAGGACGTACAGTTGTCGTGTCAGTGTTAATACGTTGCGTTACATACGTTACGTTTGTATATCCGATACGCTAGATCAAGTTGGGCGTAATTGTATGTGGGTTATTTACGTCATCTAATTACGTCATCTAATAGTGAAAAGTAATTCTCGGCAAAGTCAACGTCAGTTTATGACGTCATTTCCGGTCTGTTATCGACGTAACTTTAATAGCTACGTCTAGATCGCGTGTATACTAATTAATCAACGTTTTAGTTGGATTAGTTTGTTATTATTATTGTTAACGTTTTAGTTAACGTGTGTGACTATAAGTGAACGTCGGTTTCAGTTAGGTTAACGTGAGCTTTACGTTAAGCGGCATGGATCAGTTAGTTAAGACGGGAAGGGAGTTAGGTTATGAAGGGCAGGCATTGCAGGAATTTGTAAAGCAACAGCAAGAGACTGAGAGGGCAGAAAGGCACGCGGTAAGGGAACTTGATAAAGAGAAGATCGCGGCGGAGAAAGAAAAGCTTGCGCAGGCCGATAAAGACCGGGAAATTGAGTTAGCTAGGATCGCGCAGGCCGATAAAGATAGGGAAATTGAGTTAGCTAGAATCGCGGCGGAGAAAGAGAGGATTGTGCAGGCCGAAAAAGATAGGGAAGTAGAACTAGCTAAGATTGCGGCGGATAGGGAAATCGAGATGGCGCGAATTGAAAGTATAGAGCGGCAAGCCGAGAAAGATAGGGAAGCTAAGTTGTCTCAAGTCGAAAGTGATAAGGAAGCGAAGTTGTCGAGCGAAGTTGAGTTAGAAAAGTTGAAGTACAGTTTTGAATTGCAGCAACGCGAGTTGAAGAATCAGATAGATTTGCAGAAGGTAACGTTTAGAGTTGAATTAGAAAAACAGAAGGCTGAAAAATTAGCGCATGCGCGAGATCCCAAATTACCGTATTTTGATGAAAGTAAGGACAAAATGGATAGTTACTTATCAAGGTTTGAGAAATACGCGACGGCGAATAAATGGGATAAAAACGTTTGGGCTGCATATTTAAGCGCATTACTTAAAGGTCGCGCGCTTGATGTCTATGATAGATTGTCTGTAGATGATGCAGCGGATTATGACAAGTTGAAAGATGCGTTGTTTAAGAATTTTGATATGACTGAACGCGGATTTAGGAAGAAATTTCGCTATGATAGGCCTGAAAAGTCCGAAACGTTTTTTCAGTTTAGTAGTAGACTTAGGTCGTATCTTAATAAATGGTTGAAAATGGCGAAGGTAGACCAGTCTTATGAATCTGTTTGCGATTTTTTCGCTAGAGATCAGTTTTTAGAATCTTGTAGTAAAGAACTGTATGTTCATTTGAAACCGAAAACATTCACGAATCTAGGTGAGATGGCTAGGGAAGCAGATTTATTTGCAGAAGCACGTGGCGGTGTCTACGCTTGTGTTAATAAGGGGCAGCGTGATATTAAGGGCGTAACTCAGAGTAGATCTGATAATAAGCCGAGTGCGAAGCCAGAGATAAAATGTAGTATTTGTGGTCAGGGACATTTAACATATAAATGTTTTAAGAATCCCGATAGGAAGCAAGCATATAGTGCGGAGGTAGGTGCAAGTGCAAGCGGGTATAGCGGAAGTAAGGGGAGTAGTTATGCACCGAAAGATGAGACACAAAGATCACAGAGTAAGAGCGATACTGTACAGACGAAGGGTAGTAATTCAGATCGTGGCCGTGGTCGGGGTTATTCCCGCGGACGTGGTCGGGGTGGCGGACATCAAATGAGTTTTTGTAAAACTACAATGAATAGGTCTCATGAAATTGAAGGTCTCTATAAGAGTAAGGAAAAAAGTCCACTAATCAATGATAACGTGGATAGGGAAGGTGTCTGTTACTTTTTAAGGTCGCGATTACCAACAGCGCAGGGTACGGTTAATGGTAAGACTGTTGTAGTTTTAAGGGACACAGGTTGTACTGGGTGTGTCGTTCGTAGAAACTTGGTTTCTAATGATCAATTACTTGGTAGAGAATCTGATGTAACTTTGATTGATGAATCTACCCAAAGGTATCCCTTAGCAATGGTTGACATAGATTGTCCATTTTTCACAGGAAAAACTGAGGCATTGTGCATGGAAGATACATTGTATGACCTGGTTATTGGAAATATTGACGGGTCAAAACTTCCCGATATGTCCCATTTTGCAATGGCGGCAGTGACTAGGTCACAAGCTAAGCAAGGTGAAGAGGTCTATAAGAAACTTAAAGTTCCTGATCAAATTATTGCTAGTGATAAGGAGGCATTGAAGCAGGCCCAAGTTGTTGACCCTAAATTGAATGGCATAAGGCAAAGAGTGGAATCTGGGAATGTGACGATTAGTCGTGGATTGAACCGGGGTGAAACTAAGTTTATTCGAAAGAAAGATTTATTGTATAGGCAGTTTACTAAGGGAAACAAGGTCACTTTGCAACTTATTATCCCTGAAGGTTTTCGTGAAAAGGTGTTAAGATTGGCGCACGAAACCTTGATGTCAGGTCATTTGGGCATAAAGAAAACTATGGATAGAATTTTAACTGAGTTCTTTTGGCCTGGAGTTTGTGGTGATGTGGCAAGGTTTTGTAAATCTTGTGACATATGTCAAAGGACTATTCAAAAAGGTCGTGTCACTAAGGTACCTTTAGGAAAGTTGCCACAGATTGACACACCATTTAAACGAGTCGCTGTTGATATAGTTGGACCAAGAGAACCTCGTTCTGACAGGAAATCCCGCTATATTTTAACAATGATAGACTATGCGACGAGATATCCCGAGGCGGTAGCGTTACCCGGCATTGAAACGGAACGCGTAGCCGAAGCGTTAGTTGAGATGTTTAGTAGAGTTGGCATACCTGATGAAATGTTAACAGATTGCGGAAGTCAGTTTACTGCTGAAGTTATGAAAGAAGTAAGCAGGCTGTTATCACTCCAGCAGTTAACCACGACGCCGTATCATCCTATTTGTAACGGTCTTGTAGAGCGTTTTCACGCGACGTTGAAGCAAATGCTACGTAGGATGTGCGCAGAACGTCCAAAAGACTGGGATAAATATCTCCCAGCACTACTGTTTGCAATAAGGGAGGTTCCGCAAGAGTCATTAGGGTTTTCTCCGTTCGAATTGTTATACGGACGTAACGTTAAGGGCCCTATGGCAATATTACGTGAATTATGGTCTGAAGAGGTACAGGATGAGCAGGTTCTGTCTACGTACCAGTACGTAATTGAGTTGAGAGAACGGTTAGAGCAGACGTGTAAGTTAGCACATGATAATTTACGGAAAGTACAAGTAAAGCAAAAGGCTTATTATGACAAACGCGCTAGGTCGCGTAAATTTAACGTGGGAGATAAAGTACTGTTATTACTGCCAACTGACAGTAATAAACTGTTATTGCAGTGGAAGGGTCCATATGAAGTAGTAGAGGTGGTGAATAGAATGGACTATAAAATCGACGTCAATGGTGTCGTGAGTACATATCATGCTAATATGCTGAAACAGTATGTCGAACGTCGTACTGTGCCGTCACATTGTTTATTGTCGACTGAGACTACAGAGTCGGTTGATGACGATGGTAGTGATGAATTTTCTCTTGATGATTGTGCTTTTCCGACAGCTAAAGAGCCGGAAACTTATAACGACGTCAGTATTTCAGATACGTTAACGTCAGAACAACGTATGGAGGTTGAAGCGTTGATTAAACAGTACCCGGATGTACTATCAAGTTTACCCGGTCGAACTGATCAAATACAGCACGATATCAAACTACTCACGTCAGAACCCATACGGACGAAGGGTTATTCTATCCCGTATAAGACGCGTAACGTCATGGAGACGGAGATACAGGATATGTTGGATTTAGGGGTAATCGAGCCGTCGATTTCACCTTATTCATCTCCTGTTGTCCTAGTTCCGAAGAAAGGCGGATCAGTTAGAATCTGTATCGACTTCCGGAAGCTTAACAAAGTGACGGAATTCGATGCAGAACCTATGCCAAATATGGAGGAGGTTATCAATAAAATGTCGGGACATAGATTCTTTACAAAGATGGACCTGAGTAAGGGTTATTGGCAAGTCAGTCTTACTGAAAGGTCTAAACCTTTGACGGCATTTGAAACGCCTAAGGGTTTATTCCAGTTTAAAACTATGCCCTTCGGTTTGGTCAATTCGGGAGCCTCATTTTGTAGGTTAATGAGAATCATATTGTCCAATCTCCCAAATGTTGACAGCTTTGTTGATGACATGTGGATATTTACTGAAACATGGAAGGATCATGTGACGTCATTACGTCAAGTGTTAGATCGGCTCAGGTCGGCCAAATTGACGGCAAAACCATCTAAATGCATGATCGGTTATGGCAGTATCGAGTGCCTTGGTCACAATATCGTCGGACAGACGGTACGACCGCAAGAGGACAAGATACAGGCTATCAGAGATGCTCCTCGTCCATGTACGAAAAGGCAAATTAAATCTTTTCTGGGATTAGCTGGGTTTTACCGTCGTTTTATCCCAAATTTCTCATCCATAGCTTCTCCTCTGACTGATTTAACTAAACGGGATAGACCTAATTCTATCAAAGATTGGCAAGACCAGCATGAAAGGGCATTTCAAACCCTGAAGAGTAGGCTCACGTCTAGTCCTATTCTTCGCTTACCTGTTTTTCAAGAAGGTAACCCGTTTGTACTTCGAACAGACGGTTCAGACGTTGGTCTTGGAGCTATTTTGCTTCAGGAGTTCGAAGGTGAAGGTCGTTTGCCGATTGCTTATGCTAGCAAGAAATTGTTACCTCGGGAAAAGAACTACTCTGTAATTGAGAAGGAATGTTTGGGTATTATCTGGGGTGTTGAGAAATTTCGTAAGTACCTGTATGGGGCGGAGTTCCTACTTGAAACTGACCACAAACCTTTGTCTTATATGCAGGCAGCTAAGGTGCTCAATCCCCGAATCATGCGTTGGGCCATGAAATTACAGCCGTACAGATTCAGGATCGTTGCTATCCGCGGCCAAGATAATTTGGGGGCGGACTACCTTAGTAGATAGTTTGGCCACGTTATGCATCGCACCGTTGTTGTGTATATAGCTAGTTTTCCAGTTTTGACATAGCCTACGATTCGATCGCATTTCGTACTATTTCAGAAAAGAAACATTGTTATGTTTTTTTCTCCCTAAGGGGAAACCTATGTTACGAAATGGATCTAATCGTCCACTATGTCGTCGAGATTATTTTAATCCTTTCAATCAGTAAGGCTACAGTTTTTAGGGTAAGTGTGGTAATAAAACATTTACGGAAATTGTGGCTACGTTATGCATGGGTTGTTTGTGAATACCTCTCGTGGACAGCGTATTGCATGATTTTAAGGTGAATACCTGCACGAGTCTTTTGATTGTGGAAAGCGTGTTGCATGATTTTAATGTGAGACGCATAGTATTTATACGCCTATCTTTTAATGAAAAGTTAGACGTGGCTGTTTAATTCTTGATGGATGTTATATTGTTGTGTGCCCAGATTCTGTGTTAAGACCTAGAAGGGCACATCAAGTCCGGCAGTCAGCTGTTAGGGCTTAGAGCCACGTCTCACCTGGAGATGCGATATACGTCTCCAGGTTAATACCAACCCGGGTAGAGGCAGTTACAACGCCGTTTGTGCATGGTTCCTAAGCAGAGGCGGAAAGCACAAAATGTAGGCGGAAGTGGTTAGCACAGTTTTGCCAGATTCTGTGATAAGATCTGAAGGTCACATCAAGTGTGGGACAGTGTTCGTCCACTAAGGTGTTTTAATATATATAGACTGGTCCCTGGTACGATCCAGGGAGCGACCAGTATATAATCGTGCACGTGTTAATAAGAGTTGGTGTTCCTCATGATATATGGACTGGCCCATGACATGATCCAGGGAACGACGAATTGAAGTCTACCAACATAAGGCCTTGTTTTTTTGTATGAGCTCAAACTAACGTTTTTTGTCCTTTGTGTTTTCCTTTAGTTCATGGCGCTGAGCCGAGTACGGTGTTGACGTCAGACGGTAATCTATTTGCGTATTGTACGCAAATCGATTACAGATTTGAAACAAACACCTTACTTGGGCCAGCGACATGAACTGATATGTGTTGTATATTATTGTAATTGTGACAGTTGTAAATTGTATTGTTGTATATAGAATTTACATTATATATAAACTTAAAAAATTCTAACGTTGTTAGAGTTTCCTTGTTAGTGTATTACACTAGTAGATAACCCTTTAACCGGAAGTCACCCTCCGCCGTCCTGGCGACGCATAAGGCTCTGCACCCGTGTCGACCGAGTGTAAAACCTTCTGCGTAACATGATGCATACATGTACATGCTTAAAGAGGCCCTTGGGTTCAAAAAGATGAACTAATTTAAGTCTTCGCGGCAGGCATTTTAGGAACATTTGCATGAGTGTGTTGACAGGCTATGAAAGAACAGCAAATCGCTATTGTTAGAACTTGTGGTCCAACCCAATTACTTGTATTTTTGTGACAGTAAAATATGTTTAAGCGAATCACTTAACAATCAACGCATGACATTTATTAATATTTTTTTCACTCTGAAATTGTCCACTTCTCTTTTTCTTTTTCCTTATCTTCAGTATAATACATGTATTGAATCGCGACACGAGAAAACCAACAATGTGGTTGTGCGCCCAGTGCAGACTCAGATCAGCCTGGGCATCCGCCCAGTCTGATCAGATTCTTCTTTGTCCGCATGGATGTAGCTGAGACCCTTAGCTACCCTTTAAGCGCTTAGCGAAGAGTCTGATCGGACTTGGCAGTTGCCCAGGCTGATCTGAGTCTGCGCACAACCACTTTGTTTTTCTCGTGTCGCGACTCAATCATGTTTTCCTTTCAGCGATGGCAAGTCTTTGGTTGGTGTTTTTCAATGACAGCCATAGTGGCGAGCGTATATTTGCCATTTATTGGAGCATCAGATCCAGAGAACTTTTCATCGTTCAACGTTCTCACTGCGCTATATATGTCGCCGTCGAAGTTGGTTTGGGCGCTTGCTGTTGGTTGGATCGTATATGCCTGCGCAACGGGAATGGGAGGTAATTGCAACTGGGCTGTGCGCCATGTGGGAACAGCCAGGACCCAGATCAGCTAGCACATTGTGCATGTTGATCAGAGTCTTCTTCACTAATATTAAAGGAGTCCCGGTAGCTCAGTAGGTTAAGCGCTGGCAAGCTGCGACCTCTAGTGGTCGCGGGTTCGATCCCCGCTTCAGTTCAGTTCAATTCTCTTATCGACGTTACCCAAGTGGCTCAACGGTACGTAACCATAGTTGCACACACTTGGCGCCGTGTGTCCGTCCATTTCGATCCCTGCTTGAGGCGAGAATCTTTTTATACTGAAACGGGGTTCCATTGCACACAGCCTTTCATTAGCATCATCACATACATGTAGTCCTGATATGACTGAAATACTGTTGAAAATGACTTAAAATCGCAGGTCAACCAACCATTACTAATTTTATGAATTGTCGTAAAATTCTTTGTATTGGAATAGAAAGGTGTAAACAAACAATGTAGACCCAGATCAGACTGCTCTTTCTCTGATCGGAGCCTACACTATTTGCCATTCTGGCTACGTTCTTGGGCACATTACCCATTGTCTTGGTCTACTGTCTCAAGCATAAGCTGTAAAAGCTGTCTCAAACTGTGTAGCATACATATTTTAACCCAATCATGTTAATTTCAACAAATCTTTTTTGTTATCTCACATGTAAATTTATTTTAAATATGACATTGACAGCCGACGCTGTACATAAATTGTTGCTATATATTTCCGAGTAACTGTCAGTCTTTAACAAGACAGAGGTATTAAAAAGAAAAATCCCTGGAAGTACGTAGAAATGGCCAGCACAAAAGATTTAGAACAGAAATATATTCAGGACTTAGGTATTTTACAAGCTCATTGTATAATACATATACATGTACAGATATGGCAACATGGGGTTGGGCAGTGTATACACTCAGCAATTTGTTGATAAACACGTTCACGGTATGTAGGCAAATTTACGGACACGAAAGTATTACGTACGAGACATTGCGGGAAACTGCGCGTGCCGGGTAAACAACTTTTTTTCTGACAGTTTTTCTTAAATATCTCAGCACTGACAAAATATTTTACAGATCTGTTTTTACCATTATATTTAGCATATTTCCTATTATCCAGAACCGTTGAGACACTGAAGATGCACTCACCGAGTTAAGCCTGTTTTTTAGAAAACCGTGTAGATTCTTGTACTTCGTCACAAAGCAGCATGTACCGTCTTTGTTCCTTTATCATTTGCAAACCTGAACCCATCAGCGAGTGGCCTGCTTAGTGCTCATTACAACCACGGTTAATTCAGAGTTCAGCTTCATACGTTACAAGAATAAACAGCCATCTTTCACAGGAGGGGTCTACCTTTTTGCATTTACGACCATCTCAGCATTCCTTTTAAACATTTACGAGCATCTGCGCAACAAAACACAAATCTTGACACGACCATCGACAAATACCGTCAGCTGTTAACTATAAGCTTTTGCCTAATCCATATAGGCCATATTTTCTGTGTCATTCTACTGCTTTGAGGGTATGCCGTATGTTGTCTTATATACTAAGAACAACTTCTAACCGACCACTTGCTTTGTGTTGAACACTGTCGTTTGAAGATGGTATCCGGACATAATTTTCTTATATTCTGTACTCCAAATGTGTCATGTAAACGTTGTAAAATGTTTGAGCTCAATACCTTTAATATCGTTTACCTGGCAGCAAAGGATGCACATGTACCCCCCATTTCGAACTTCGCAAGGATTATGACTGTGGTGGAGAAGGTTTTTTAATTGTGACTAAAATTTTGAATTCTGTATTGAAATGATGCCTTATTATGAATTCTCTAGTTCTTTTAAACACTTTCTAAATATTCGCACAGATCATAAGCATATGCTGACAAGATTCCGAAATGTGGTTCTGTCCGAATCGTGAAAATCTGCTGAAATGTTGCGATTTTCGGAAACAGGGGTACCATTATCTTTCACTTATTCAATGGCACGCGGATAAGATTTTTACTTCAGAGTTACTTGATTTACTTTACCAATACTACAACTTAATTAAAAATGGAAACATGTGTTCGATTGTCCTTTTTATTTAGCAGAAAACAGGCTATAAATAAGTGGTCGGTTAGAAGTTGGTTCTAGTATATATGAGTCAGGCCTGTTTTAGTCTCTTAACCGAATTTTCGACTGTGCAAATGATAGTATATTAACTTCACTTACAATGAGACAAGTAGCCTTTATCTTGGTTATTTTATCTTTTTAATTCTGTCTCTCTAGTTTTGCAAGTCTGACGGCAAAGGTTGCCTGGGTTGCTCCTTGCAAAGCACAGTGTCTGCAGTTGCATTTATATCCAGCGTATTAAACGAGGAAGAACTATCTTATATTGATCATTGTAGTCTTACATGGCATGACTTACATATACATACTAAAATCCTTCCACTTTACACACTGGTAAAAAGCTTCAAAACCAAGTCGTTTGAGAGAGAGAGAGAGAGAGAGAGAGAGAGAGAAAGAGAGAGAGAGAGAGAGATATATATATATATACAAACGGCTACTTCTTCAAACGGCGGATCATCAAAATTCTGCTTCCCTTCTCAGTAGCGAAATCAAATCAAAAAAGAATTTGCTCTTCAAGGAGCAAATTCGTTCCTTTTAGAATTAACCCTTTTTGAAAGGGGTCCGTTGTTCATGGGAACAATATCATGGTCGCACATGCACTGCACTTCCACAGTAAAAGAAAATTGAGAGAACTGAAATATACGATTCTGGACGCAAATTAGTCTGACAAAACTTTTGTCAAAATCCATTGGCAAGATCTTGACAGTTTCATATTTTTCGCCATCTCTTATGGCTGGTCAGTTTGCAACAAATGAAAATTGCTTTATGCAAAGTTCGTTCTGACATAAAGTTGGTCCAAATCCATTCAGGTGTTCCTGAGATACTGCAATTTTCATGTGTTTGCTATGTTAAGTAATGGCAGACTGCCATCTTGTATGGTCCATCCCCTTTTTTCTGTAAAAAAATATAGTTTATTCAAGGATCATTCGGCTTAAATTTGATCAAAATCTGTTCAGTTATTCTTTAGATATTGGCGTCTGAGCATAAGTGGGACTCGTAAAGAGAAACAGATTTTTATTGGACAGTTTTGAAACCCAAGACAGGACTGATGTTCCCTGCAAAATTTGATCTAAATATAGCAGTTGGTTCTGGAAGAATCGTTGATTTTGTAGCTTTTACAATTTTTAGCAACGATGACCATCTTGGATTCTAGATCTGGCTGAATTTCACCATTTCGAAGCCCCGCAGTCTGATTATGCTCCATATGAAATTTGGGAACCATGGATGCTGTGGTTCTGGAGAAATTTATTGAAAAATCTTTAACGCCAGGGTTGACGCAAATTTTCATCAGTAGGATTGACAACTCGACACAAATGTGAACGGACTGATGGATGTGTGGAAAACCGGACGCGTATATCGCGCCTTGCTATGCAGGTGCGACAGTAACGGAGAAACATGATGTGTACCCAAACACCTTAAACAAGTGCATTTATACAGTTCCGTTGGCGGAGCATAGGAATGGTAATTTTGAGTTCCAGGCTTGATGCCTTGCGTGGCCCTCAATTGTAATGCTGCACGTTCATTCATATTTTCATTATTTTCATGTTGGTCTCTCTCTCTCTCTCTCTCTCTCTCTCTCTGTTACTTAGCTAGTAATCCCCATCCTTCCGTTTTATCAATAAAATCTCAATCGAAAGTTAGTCGACCATCTTACAACTGTTATCACTAGACTGAAAATCTAGATTGAGGAGAAGACACGATTAAGTGCAAAAAATCCAAACATGAAGGATTTCGTACATGATTTTTGTCGATAGTCGTGTCATGATTTGTGTTTTGTTGCGCAGATGGTCGTAAATGTTTAAAAGGAAAGCTGAGATGGTCGTAAATGCGAAAAGGTAGACCCCTCCTGTGAAAGATGGCTGTTTATTCTTGTAAAGTATGAAGCTTAAATCTGATTTAACCGTGGTTGTAAAGAGCACTTACTAGGACACTCACTGATGGGTTCAGGTTTGCAAATGATAAAGGAACAAAGGCGATACATGCTACTTTGTGACGAAGTACAAGAATCTACACGGTTTTCTAAAAAACAGGCTTGACTCGGTGAGTGCATCTTTAGCGTCTCAACGGTTCTAGATAAAAGGAAATATGCCAAATATAAAGGTAAAAACAGATATGTAAAATATTTTGTTAGTGCAGAGATATTTAAGAAAAACTGTCAGAAAAAAAGTTGTTTACCTGGCACGCGCAGTTTCCCGCAATGTCTCGTACGTAATACTTTCGTGTCCGTAAATTTGCCTACATACCGTGACGTTATAAATAATTTCATCCCATTGAGAGAGAATTAATTTCGGTAACAGACATCATATTGTAATAACTTTGATTTCGTAGTTATATGAACTATATACAGGGGCGGATTCAGAAATTTTGGAAAGGGGGTTCAAATTAGCTGAGGGGGTTCAATTTTTGCAGTTTGACCAATTTATCCTGAAATTCCCCATGAAAATTAAATAATTATGGCTGAAGAGGGGGTTCGTTTGACCCCCCGTCCCCGAACCCCCTCTAGATCCGCCACTTCTGGGCTGCAGCTGTCAAACTGACTGTTGCGTTCATATATTTTCAATAAAATCATCTTGAAATATTTCTAATTTTAAATGCCTTATTTCAAAATGCGGCCAAATTCCCTATAGATATTCCAGTAGAACCACAAAACTGTTTAAATTCTAACATACTTTGGTTATTTTGATAGTGTAAACTAATATAGTTAATGCTGTATTTATTATAGAGCAGATAAATCAAAATAGAACTCATCTTCGATGTCATCATCTGTGCAAAACATACATTTTCTATTTTGTCTTTCTATGCCCGTGTACCTACCGGTTTAAAAGGCCAACTGGTGAGACGAAAGCCTTTATTTCGACATAGCGTTCATAAAAAAGGCACATAATACAAAATATTTAAACATCATTTTTAAGCTGTGTATAAAAGGTTATAGTTCTCTAGATTCTACCAAAGTTAGCAATCAACCATATTTTAAATACTGGTATGTATAGCATTTGACAAATATTCTGTTTCATTAGATATAATGGATGAGAAAAATATCAGTTATGCTGTTGACAAGGAAACCTCAAGCTCGTTTTCAGGTTACTCGTATGAGACTACATAATCTGAAAACTAGCCTGAGATTTCACTGCCCCAGTCTCAGTCCCATTATAGAATTTATCAATACCATTTCGAAAGGACTTCTGTTCCACTTAACATTTTTGAATCATTATTGCATTACGTTCTATTGTTCTTTCTTTCAGGGATCGTCAATAGTTTTCTGTCTTGGGGACCGTTCATTGTTCTCGGACGATTGACCTTCACCACGTACTTGGTTCACGTGATTGTGTTGCATTTTTTTCTCTGGCCAATGAGAACGTTATTTCATTTTACTGATATAGAACTGGTAAGTATATGAGGCACATTCAAGGGGGAGAAACCCAGCCGTTTTCATTTTTATTCCGCTAATTATTGAGGTCAGCTCTTAAAAGAGAGCAAATTCTGCATTTTGGAACAGTTTCCTTGCCCAGGTAAGAATAGAGAAAACTTCAAAAGTTGCTCCCTTAAAAAAATGGCAAAAAAACATGGCGCATAGCCAAACACTTAAAACACGGAATTAACAAATTTGAGAATAATTAACGAAACTAACAGTCCGGGTTCGAATCCCGCTGGAGGCAATAATCTTTCAACCTTAAACGGAACTTCACTGCCCACAGCCTTTCATTATCACCCTTCCATCGACTAGATATGACAAAAATACTGTCGAAAGGGTACAGTAAAATCAAAATTCATCCAAATCCATGCGTTTATTTATAAGCTCAGATAAGCGACTTAGGCCCAGTTTGGTGTTTTCCCCCTTTTTTAGCGGCTCACCGAGACGGGGCTTCTTGCGTATACACTACTTTATGACACATATCTGTCCCAATACTCAGACTTTTTACAGCAAAATGTAGAGCTTATATAGAGAAACTAATTGTTTATTTTTGAAGGAGCCAAAAGTATCTCGTATCTTCATTTGCACGTGGTTTACAAAAGAACGTATCATAGTGCACTGTAAAAATCGCGCTTAGCTATAAAACACAAGTGGTTACATGTTTAGGTGTAAACATGTTTAGGAATATGTCATATAGCTAAACATGTAAGCCTTTTCTATCATTTTCCCGCACAAAGTCTGCTAAACACGTTTTATTCTGTTACGCGTTTCGGATGAATCCATTCTCTCTTTTCCCCGTTGAAGAACGAAAGAAAGAGACGAAAATGTTGACAGAGGAAATTTTCAAAATAAAAGGTAAATATAACCAGTTTTGCACATGTTTAATTTCTAAACATAAACCTAAACATGTTGCAAATTGAACATGTTACGATTTAAACACATAAAATCGGACTGCATTTTTTGCATTGATTCTAAACACATTTTTACAGTGTGTTGAAACATTGTAAGAAAAAAAAAACACCCCTACTGGTACAGTCATTTGACCTATTCCGACGCACGTTTCAGTCGACTGTGCGCTACAGTCTAAATACACAGTCATTTTTTAATTTATTTGTGTAAGTAAATGAATAAAAGCCTCTTGTTTAAGGCACTTTGTTTGGGTTCACAAACTATTTGAGGAAGATAGGAAAATCTGACGACAACCAGACGTTGTCTTTTATCCTATTTCGACGCACCTTCTTCTATTCCGGTGGATCTGTATATTTTTTACAATACATCGAAAGAACCACCGAGGGGCGCCCCAAAAGTAAACTGTCGGATTATTACTAGCTCGATGAAAGATGATTTTATGCAAACAAATGTCTATTTGACATAATTGATTATTTAAAACATCTGATTATACACACGGCTTCGCTGAAAAATTATTTCGGTGATTCAGTGCCCGTAAGTACAATGTTTGATATTTTTATCCAGAATTCTATGATAAATGACAATTCAAAATAAAGCCTTATGGAGTTTTACTTACATATTCAAATTGCATGACGAGAATGCAGCACTTATATGGATTTCAGAACTCAGAGACATTCCCCAAATATACTATCCGCCGGAATAGGCTAAATGAGCTAATAAATTAAATTTCAATAAACGTAAGTAAATGATTTTATTTCATTTTGATATTTATCGGTTTAGATAGCTAATAAAATGAGCAATCGACAGACATATAGGTTTACGACATATTTGTTTACACAAATATTGTCCGACTCTATTTTCACAGTTGGCCTGAAAACATCTGTCATTTTTCTTGTTAAATATGCATTACCAGCCACTTTTAAACTCAATTTCCGTATCTTTGATTGATAAATGAGATCCTTACTATATGTGGGTTTGACAAATAAATATTGAAAGTAATTACCTAAAAATCATTTCGCTTCTAGCTTGTTTCGTTGCAGAGAAAGAAACAGGATACACCGGAATAGGTGAATCCACCGGAATAGGTCAAATGAGTGTACCCCCAGAGTCAAAATAATGATCTCTATCCATTTTACTGCCTTAATTTGCGATCTAAAACGGTGCAAGTTTACATTGAAAGTACTGAAAAAGTAATTTTTTATGCTATGTATTCATTTAGAAAATAATACCGCTATATCAGAATAATAAATTGTTCATCTCTCACTTTTTTACATATCTTCGGGCGTAAACATGGTATTTCTGCCCTGTTACACGGCTTAGTGTAACCCAGACACGTAGTGTAACCCGGTAACAGTGCGATGCTTGGTGTAAACGTTGCAACAACCACGCTGTGTGTAACTTGGTAAGTAAGCGTTGCATCGAGTTACACTATACTGTGACGCTTCGCGTAACCAGGTAAAATCAAGCGCTGTATCGGGTTACACTAAGCGTTGAGGTTACACTAAGCAGCGTTTCCATTCCTGTATAACTTTCTTTTGCAGGCCTATACAACAACAGCAATGATTGCTCTATCTTTCGGTGCTGGTTTCATTTTGTCCGTGTGTGTGGAAGAAACCTCCTTTGGCTTACAGAAACTTTTATTCAAGGAAAAAAGGAGATGATATTTTGACTTGCAATTCATGGTGACAATAATAAAGGAGAACATAAGGTTACTAAATATTGGGACATAAAACGGATGGTTTGGCAGTCAGGATTAGCAACTCGGCCATTTTTATTTTTGACTACTTTTGCGATTCGGATCAACTTTAAAAGATATGTGTTCCCACAGGAGCAAATTTTCTATTTTAAGAGTAAACCTATTGTATAAGTGCTTCAATGGCCAGGAGTGAACAAGAAATCACAAAATTATTATTTGTAAAGAAATTGGCAGGAAATTTAGCCACGTTGACCAGGTAGTTTGGGAACTAAACTAATAATCTTTTTCGTTTGTAACAGCCCTTATATATAGATAGTTGACCAGAAAATTGAAGAGGACTGATATCATTTGCTGCAGACGATTTCAGCACACTTACTATTACTGAACAACAGATTGAGACTGAATTCTAATTACAAAATCTGGGGCTGTATTAATAAAACGACTTAAGTGGTTGCTGTGCTGTTGCTAAGGCTAAATTTCTTTGAAGGAGATTCCCTACAACTATGAAATTTGCTCTGGAGGAACAGTCTTACAAAGACTGTTCCTCCAGAGCAAATTTCATAGTTGTAGGGCATCTCCTCTATAGATATTTAGCCTTAGCAACCCCATAGCAACCACTTAAGTGGCTTTATGAATACGGCCCCTGGAATTTCAAGTAAAATATTGCAAAGAGAGACATTTAAATGTTTTTTTTTTTGTTTTGTTTTGTTTGTTTTTTTTGGCAAAAATATTTTGCCGTCCAAACTCGTGTAGTTTTGGTTAGTACGTGAACGTAGGCCATATAGATGAAGGGTTACCGCTACTTAAAGTTTTGGAAATTGGGATGGTTGATGTTAGGTGGTTTGGGATGTGAGCAGCAGTAGAGTGGCAACTATACTAAAATGCTGTCTACTAATGAGCATTGGAGACCTAATGAAATAAATCCGGAGATTATTATACTGACAAGGCACAAAGAGAACTGAAACTTCAACACATCGAATAAACATTATATGAGCCGCGACACGAGAAAACCAACAATGTGGTTGTGCGACCAGTGCAGACTCAGATCAGCCTGGGCACTCAAACAGTCTGATCGGAATCTTCGCTAAGCGCTTAAATGGTAGCTAAGGGTCTAAGCTACCTCCATGCGGACAGCGAAGACTCTGATCAGACTGGGCGGACGCCCAGGTTGATCAGAGTCTGTACTGGGCGCACGACTACATTGTTGGTTTTCTCGTGTCGTGGCTCATATATGTGTGTGTGTGTGTGTGTGTGTGTGTCAGTGTGTGTGTGTGTTATTCTACATTTCGAAGAGTTTGAAGTAAACTATACTTCAACTTTTATATGTGTATATTTACTTTCCATTTTGTTGTGTTTAGAAGTGGGAATGTTTCCTGTTTGACGTCACTTAAGCACCATCGACCTGCTTTTTAATAGTTTGGGTCCAAATGCTCCTGACGAAGCATATAACAGAAATGTAAGTGCATCAGACACTCTTATGCCGAGGGTATATAAGTATTTTAAGACTTCTTACCCGCGCAGTTAAATTACCAATTCGCATGAGTTTCGGTGCTCATTAACATTGATTTAGATATATATTTAATAAAGTCACCAATAACAAGCTATTGTCTTGTAAGTGTGGCGTGCGGGTCTCAAACTTAAACAGGTCTGCAGGCCTTGTCGACTTCAGAGTCTTATCTTACTTTACAAAATATTAATCAGGATGACACCGCCAGTTGTTTAACCCCTACAATCAGAAAAAAAAACCGGATAAGGTTTCTTCGGAGTGAGAGAAAGTCGGGGTTAACGTTCCAACAGCACACTGGTCATACGGAGATGGGACCTCGCTTTAGTCTCTCATCCGAAAGGCATGAGAAGCGGGGGAATCGAACCTGCGACCCCTGCAATGGTAGTCCAGTGTGTTATCCACTACAATACCGCCGCTTCTAGGTTTCTTAGGAACGCTTCAAGATATAAATCTAACACTCGGGCTTTGGTGAAAGAAATGAAAACGAAGAGTTATTTGTATTTTCTTAATTTTATCTAATTCTCAGTAAAGAATACAAAACTACAAAGCACATAAGTAATTAAACCAAAATCAAGCAAGATGAATATCTAAATACAATAATGTTCACTAAAGTTTAACTAAAGCCAACTAAGGACCTTAAAACGAGAGCCTTAAATTTTCTGTTTGATACACAATTGATAAAATCAGGTTCAGAGATTTGTAAACAGTCAAAAAGAAAGTCAAGGACTTTCAGCATATCAAATTTTTTACAATAACAAAAAAACTCTGATAATAACTCTGTATCCCCTGTCACTGCGTATTGTCATGGAGAATTTCTCCGTTCATAAGTCAGCCACAGAAGACAAAAAGTTACACAAAAGTTCAACTAAGTTACACACTTATTTACACTTAATTTTACCAATTATATATTAACTATGTATCCCCTGTCACTGTACATTGTCATGGAAAATTTCTCCTTTCATAAGTCGGCCACAGAAGACAAAAAGCTACAAAAAAGTTTAACTAAGTGACACACTGATTTACACTAAATTTTACTGATTATACATTAACTCTTTAGCCCCTGTCACCTTTTATTGCCATCGAATGCTCAAAGGAAAATCTCTCCTTTCATAATGCAATGACGGAAGACAAAAAATTACTCACTACACTGTAAAAAATAATCCATAGATTTTGGACATGGCCACAAGCTGCCAGGCTTTTTACCGTAAAAACAAATGAGCCGCGACAAATGAGACTCAGGTCAGCATCGGCATCTGCCTAGTCTGCGCAGACTCTTTCCTAAGGGCTTAAAGGGTAGCTAAGGGTCTCAGCTACCCTCATGCGGACAGCGAAGACTCTGATCAGACTGGGCGGATGCCCAGGCTGATCTGAGTCTGCGCTGGGCGCACAACCACATTGTTGGTTTTCTCGCGTCGCGGCTCAAATGGGGTAGTGCCGTGGAAAAATGCGTTGCATGAAACCTTGCTTTAATTTCGAATTTTACTTCCATTGTATTAACCTAAAATCAATAAAGAAATCAAATGCAGAATAAAAGCAAGCTTTATTTTAAGCAATAGTAGCAAACGTTACGATATTATCCCGTACATCTTACGGTAAATGGTCTGGCAGTAGGTTCCCAGGTCTTTCACAGACGCCAATGAATCAGAGTAAAATGCATAGGAATGTTTTACAGTGTAAGACTGAATTCTAACTTAAATTAATTAAACTGTCTAAGCCTTCGAACTGGAATGTCGACCCAAAATTATCCAGTTCAATAGCCATAACTGCCAAATGCGTCATGTTGAAAGTATCACTCCGGCCCCAACAATATTCCTCACCCTGATGTAGCCACGCACGGTACCGAAAATTCAGGTTTTGGATGTAGGGTAGTAAAAATGATTTTCTTAAAAAATCTTTATCAAAATAGTTGTCAGATATGGTAGAATACTAGGCTTACACAACATTCTGACTTTAGACTTGCGTGTTAAGAAAAACGCAGAATACTGAGTAACATTTTGTTCATTTTCTCTATTTTCCCTATATAGTATCAGAGAATGCTGGTCATGTAAATCAGAGCAAAAATGACCGCTTTTAATGTAGTCTTAAAAGTTTGAAAGGAAAAAGATCATAGTGCAGCTAAAAAGTGCACTATATGGATCCAACAAAATGTTTTATTTATTTTATTTAAGGAAGCCAATAAAGTGAAAATTATCAATGCCACGTATAATTTATTCTATTTGCGTATAGGCAGACACGCCCTTGATTAGTGCCTAAAAGCTGTATTTCTAAACAGAGCCTCATTGTTTGGCAGATGTTTTCACTAAATTATGAGGCTTCATTTTCACAGAATTTTGAAGAAAATCATTGTCTTCTGCGCAACAAAGAATCTCTAGTAGCTCAGTATGTTAAGAGCTTGCTTGCTGATGTAGCGGTCCCTGGTTAGAGCCCCACCATAGGCAGGAATCTTTTCAATCGTTAAATGGTTCCATTACACACACCCTTTCATAATCACCTACCCATCGTCCTGATATGATTGAAATACTGGTAAAAATGACGTAGAATAACAAGTCATCCAAACATTTGTGCACATAAACACTGGACAATGGTATTCACAAAAAATGTATTTTTCAACAACATTATGGTCATAGCAATTAGTACAAGATGAAATCATGATGATCAACAAATACTGTTTATCATATGACGTCGCCTCTGAGAGAGTAATAAGGCCATGCATTAAATGCGATAATCCACTAGTGGATTAAATATGCAAATTACGTCGTAACGTTATACATTGACGTCCATAAAACGTCACGTTTTCTAAAGGCGACATCGTGACGTTTCAGTGCAAAATCTGCTAATAAAATATGATTTTAGCGTCATATGATAAATAGAATCTTGCATTCGTGCTCATGTATTATTGAATTTATTAAACTCGTTGGGAAAAACGATAAGATGCCCGGCACAGCCTCGAATCTTATCTTTTTTCCCAACACGTTTAATAAATTCAATAATACATGAGTACTCATGTAAGATCCTCTATATCTAAAACAGGATATAAGACACTGACTTACTAATTCAGATATCTTATAGCATATGTAAGATATCTTATATCTTCAGTAACAGCATATAAGATATTAGGCTTAGTATGTAAGATATTTAATTTGATATGTAAGATATCTTATTTAATATATACAGTCAACTCCCAATATCTCAAAGTCCAAGCTCATCCCAAACTACCGATATCTCAAAATAAATTTTCTGATCCCAGAAATTTTCTTTGAGATATCAGTAGTTTGAGGTAACAGGAGCTGACATTTAAATAAAACTATGGAATATGTTCAAACTATATTCCTTGATATCAGATAAACTTTGAGATATCAGCGTTCGAGATATCCAGAGTCGACTGTATCTTATATGGGATATAACATATTTTATTTACTAAGGCATATATTTCATTATTCACAACATATCAGATATATTTATTACGTTTTGCATAATAAATATAACGGCTTACCTTATTTAACAATTCTGATCTGCTATCAGTTTATACAAATAAAAAAAGTGAATAATAATACAAATGTACATGTACAATTAAAAACTTCAGAAAGGCAGAAAACTGATAAAAGTTGCTCTGCTGTATTTACTATGAACAACATGGAATTAAATGACATGAAAATAATTATTTGTCTGAGAAAATCTGGAGTTTCTGTTGAAAAATTTTCAGTTAGTAATGCTATTGAAAAATTGAAAATGTATGCATGGCATACATTGTGTGCCATGCTCCGGAACCAATGGCGTCATATATCTGTAGCCGTAGCAACCAAGAGTTCATATTGATGTCTAAATGAGGTCATCGAGACGTCGTTCTGTCGAGGTACTAAGCACAACAGTAAGTAATTTTACAGTTGCTATGGTAACAGATCTTTGACGTCATCTTACTTATAATTTGAGAGGAACATGGCATACATTGTATACCATGCTCCTCTCGAATCATAAGTGAAATGCTACCTAAAATTCATACAATGAAAAAGTGTTATTTTCTCCTATAATCCATTCTCAAATTATTTAATTCCCTGTTGTACATGTATTGATATGAGCCGCGACACGAGAAAATCAACAAAGTGATTGTGTGCCCAGCGCAGACTCAGATCAGCCTGGGCATCCGCCCATTCTGATCAGAGTCTTCGCTGTCCGCATGAAGGTAGCTTAGACCCTTAGCTACCCTTTAAGCGCTTAGCGAAGAGTCTAATAAGACTGAGTGGATGCCCAGACTGATAGTAGTCTGCGCTAGGCGCACAACCACTTTGTTGTTTTTGTCGTGTTTTGCTGCTCATATGTAAACTAATTTTTTCCACATATATAAAACTTGTTTGAAACTGCAGTCTCTGTTATGCTGGTTTCAGGTACATAAGATACTAGATTAAAGCTAGTTATCAGACAAATAAATTGAGTTATCAGAAAAATGACTTAAGGTGACTGGACTCATGTCCATAATTCCTGTCATTTTTACAAAGGGAAACAATTTTGTGATTTCCAGTTTGCTTTCCAGGAAGATATGAGGACAACTCTGATAGAAAAGGATTTGTTCCTTAAGGGAGATAACTTTTCCTTCCAGGTAAAAGTACACACTTTCAGGAGAAGCAACTCTGCCATTCTGAGATTTTGCTCCCTTCTAAATAGAAGTAAATCTAACTTTACAGAAAAGCAAATTCTTTCTATTCTTAAGAGTCGGCACCATTTTGAAAAAGTTCAAGTTATCCACGGAAGCAAAAAATAAGTCCAAAAAGTTATTGCACCTTGTGAATCTTGCTAAATAACATGTAGCTACATTAATGCTCCTTGAAAGTGTCCAATGAAACAGTATACCATTTTTATTTCTTTGTGTTAAGTTACAACCCTCTGAAGCCTCCCCATTCATCTTAATGTGTATGGCTATACCTCCATGGTTTTCTGCCATTTTACAAAGATGAACAACTTTTTTGACTTCCTGTTTGCTTCCCTGACAACGCAGCTCTTCAAAAATAAAACAAAAAAAAAACGTTTATTCTAAAAGGAAAAAATGCATCTAGAGGAAGAAATTCTTTCATTTAAGAGTTAACCCATATTGAGAGATGAGTCAAAACAGAAAATGGCAAAGATTAACAACTTTTCTGACTTCCTGTTTTCTTCACTGGACAATGTAGCATTTCCGAAAAGGAGTCTTCTCTAACTGAAGGAAAGAATTTGCTCCTAGAGAAGCAAACTCTTCCATTTAAGAGTTGAGGTTCCATTGAAAAATGAGGGGAAAAATCACAAGAAATGACAAAGATAAATAACTTTTGTGACTTCCTATTTTCTTCCCTGACAACGTAGCATTTCCAAAAAAAAGATTCTACTCTTAAATTAAAGAATTTGCTCCTCTCTAGGAGCAAATTCTTTCCTTTAAGAGTAGACCGTCACTGAGAAATGAGGCAGAAAGAAAATGGCAGAGTTTTCCTCCAGAAAGTGCACTCTTACACCGTATGTATTTGCCAAAAACCTAGACTTGGGTGAGCCAGCATTTCATTGCAGGACGGAGCGGAACAGTTACTATCACCTACCCTGTTTCCACCAAACCGTTGTTGACAACTAGTAATTTGATAATTGAAATAAAGTAGGTTGCTTAATTTACATATAATTTAAGGAATAAATCGCATTTATATAAGAATTAGTTCCTTCCCTTGCAAACCATGTATTCCCTATGCGATTAATTCCCTTCAAAAATGCTGTTCCATTCGGCTGAACAATAGCCCTGTAGAGAATGACAGAGGTCTCAGCTTTACGCTGGAAATATCCATCAGAACCCAGTGGTTGTTGCTATAACAACAGATAACTCAAATCGTGCTATGCAGGCCGATCCCTGTAGGTAATCTTTTCACATAACACAACTCAACTTTGCAAGCCAAGAGTACTAAGTCCACTTTGTTCCTTACGCCAGGAAGAAAGTAGACTTTTAGTAACGAAGATAACACGTCCCTAATTCGGGAAATTTTTAGAACACTTCCCTACATCATAACTTTCTACAATCAACCCTCTTTATAACGGCAATCATTACAAGACCAAAATTCTTTATAACGTTAACTTCATCAGCACAGAATGGCTTTTTTGTTCAAAATATGTATTTTTTTACAAGAGAAAATTCCGTTTAACAGGAGAAAATATCGTCGTTATAAAGAGGGTTCATTATATATACATGTATGTAAAAGGTAAATAAAAAAAGAAATTCTACATCCAGATACCAAAAGATGTTAGAAATTTACTTTTCCAACTGCTCATACACACCACATTTCACTAAATAAGATATACTCCCACTTAAGATGTATGGCTACACATTCATATTTTCCACCATTTTTTCAAAGGGAGAAAACCTTCGTTATTTACTGTTTGCTTCCCTGGGGGTGACGAAACTCTGCCAGAAAGGAGTCAACTCTTAAAGGAAAGAATTTGCTCCTAGAGGAGCTCATAGGGGAGCAAATTCTTTCCTTTAAGAGTTGATCCTGAATGTGAAAAGAGGCAAAACTGAAAATGACAGAGTTGCTTCCCTTGAAAGTATATCCATTCACATTAGTTTTGATGTTCTTGAAGCTGATTACATGTAAGTTCCACATGTCACTATATAGTTATTGCTACTTTTTTTTTTGAAATGTTATATTGGATGAGACGCTGGATCCACTTTTACATTTTCGAACTGCATACTTTCTTATACAGTTCTTTATCCCAAAAATGTGACAGAGTGGGCCATCCACTTTTACATTTTCTAACTGCATACTTTCTTGTTCAATTCTCTATCAAATAAACAATGTGATAGAGTGTGCCATCCAATTTTACATTTTTAGAATAACTAAGCAAGAGCTGCGAGTCTGCATAATGTAACATTTGTTTCCATAATGTAGCTACATGTAGTTTCAAATAGGGGACAACTTTCGTGACTTCCTTTTTTCCTTTCCTGAATTAATAAGCCCTTTCAAAATGGGATCTACTCTGAAACAAAGAATTTGTTCCTATGGTGGCAAATTTCTTGCTTTAAGAGTAGACTCCTATATAGAAGGGAGGCACAAATAAAACTGACAAAGTTGCTTCCCCTGAACCTGTACCCACTGACCTGAAGTATACGACTGACATAAAGTGAAAATAGACCTTAAGCTAAAGAAGTTCCGCGAATATTAAAATAAGCCTACCTTTAAGAGGGTTCAGGTTTCAGTAACCCAGGATTGATATACTGTTGATGCTAACAGGGCAGACTTATATCAGACTGCGCAAATGCGCAGTCTGATCTAAGTCTTCACTGTTTGCACATGCTATAAAGTATGTTTCACGCAAAGGAACGAAAATTTTCAATTGTCAAGTATTATCCTGAATATGAAGTGACAATCATCATCACAATACTGTGTCACTGTTAAATGAGAAAAAGAATGGCTATATGACTTGATGGTTTCATCTATAAAACAATGCATCACTCACCCTCTATTGTCTTGAACCAAAAGTAAGACTCATAATCCCTTGTCACTTTGAAGTTAGAACAGGAGCGGATATATGACCTGAAGTCCTTGTCAATATTACACAAGAGCAGGCCCACATACAACCTGTGTGATAGATGAGGGAGACTATCTACACACCTTTTCCAACCCTGGGGAGACATGTTAACACTTTTCATGGATATTGTCATTAAAGGTATTTCATGGAGTCCACTAGTCTGGTGTCTCTCTAGCTGACTAGGCAGCAGCACACTCTCAACAGATAAACCTTCCAGTATCACTTTCTCTAACGAGTGATGTTTCTGTAGTTCCAGTGCAGGGAGACAACAACTGTCACCATGATCACTGCAAATCAGATGCTGAAGTGCCAAGTACTCTAGGGTGGAAGAAACACCGAGCCATGAACAAAACTGCACAATGCCACTGTGTGTCATTTGAATCTTAGAAAGAGTTAACATTGTGAGATGTAAAGGAATCGTCTCTTGACCAGGCATTAGCACACTCTTAACAGATAAACCTTTCAGTTTCACTTTCTCTAACGAATGATGTTTCTGTAGATCCAGTGCTGGGAGACAACAACCGTGACCATGATCACTACAGTGCAGACTCTTAAGACATAAGTCCTGTAAGTTAGAAGAAACACAGATACATGAAAACAGCTGTTCTTTGACCCTGTGTGACATTTTAACGTCGGTTACAGTTAATGTTGTAAGATGTGAGGGAAACTCTACTTCAGATGTTGTCATTGCCACTCTCCTGATTATTAGTATCTTGAGCTGATGGGGAAATTGCAAAACAGGCACCTCCTGACTGTCAGAGCATAACTCAGGCATTGTCTTCTTGTCCATAAAATGCAATATGGACCGAAAGCCGTCTCCCTGTAGGCTAATAGCAATGGCCGATTTCATTTGCTTCATAAGTTTAACTATTTTTGAAGGTATGTTGTAGGTCAGTGCTACAAATTTGATGTCAGTCACAAATTTTTCCATCATACCGTAAATCAGAGTAATGTCAGGGCTTTTATCAGTGTTTTTATCTATATAAACATCAGGAAAGAAATAATAAAGCTGTTGGTGTTGCTCCCTGTCAGAGCTCCTGGCTTCTTTGATACACCGCAGTACCAGACCCTGTAACATCAGGATTTTGTATCTAAAACTATAAAATGGCCTGTAAACTATACCTTTCAATCGCATATTAACAATTTCCTTGTCCTTCTCTATCACCTCATCAGCAATGTATTGCCAGAATTTGCCACCGGTACTAGGAGATAATCCGCACAAAAACTGTATAAAAACTGCATTGTAAAGCAAAGTATCAGTACTACTAAACTGCCGCAGAAGCCTGCTCATAATTTTAGACTGTTCTGTTGATAACCACAGTGCACCCAGAAACTCCTGAAATGTTTTATGACAAAAAGAAAAACTGTCAATTTTCCTTCTACTTCTGCTAATTGTTTGTGCTTTGGACAGAAGTCCTACAGCTAAACTGGTTTTCAGTTCAATCTCTGTTAAATACTTTCTCCTTTGTTGTCCTGAAAATACCAGTGTCAAGCTTTGATTATCACTGAACAGAAGATCAAATGCTAACTGTCCCAGCTTAATGATAAGGCCTGCATTTTGTTTGCACAAGTCAGTGTCAATAAAGCAATCAGGTAGCTCAGCAAAGTTTTCCTTTTCTCGTGTTTGCTCATATTCTTCTATTCGGTTTGCATCTTTTGCACGTAAAAATAATCCCTCCACCATATTGCTGTAGTTTAGACTCATTGAGCTACTTAGGGTTTCGTTCCTATCCCAGATATCAAGTGCATTAATCAGCATCAGTGGAAACTGTATCAGATCGGCCATGTTACTTTGTCTAATCTGTGACATAAACTCTGAGCAAGACTGCCGAGGATTCGGATATTCTACTTTTTCTAATATAGAATATATCAACTCTTCAGCATTTTCTATTCCATGCAATTCCAATACACTACAAGTGTCATCAAGTTTTACTGGTAGCATATGAATTCTCTCTGGTCGGGACGTTGACAATACAACACAACCTTCAAGCCTCCTTCTGCTGGGTAGACAAGGAATATCACCTCTTCTACCTGTTGCCTCTCTAGCCGATCCTTTCCATTCATCGACGCCATCTACCACCACGAGACATTCATCAGGCGTATTCTTCAGTACATGACTTGCTACCTTTATCATCTCATCATTTTCACAGAATAACTGATTGCAGATCATGTCAAATATTGACTCTGATGCTTCAGCAAACCTACATGATACATTAAATAGGTAGCGAAACTGTTCCAAAACCCCTGCATCGTCAAACTGTGGAGACACTTTATCATTGCACCATATATCACAAAGATGTTTGCAAAAAGTTGATTTACCTGCCCCAGCCTTGCCGAGTAAAAATAGCTTCTTTTGTAAGACATTTTCTTTAAAGAACATTGCTTTGTAGGAGCGTAATTTTTCACTTTCTCTTGTTCCCTGTCTTGGAGCTGAAGGTCTCCGATCTTCTGTTACAAATGGTTCATGAGTAATTGAATCCCCAGGATTTCCACTTTCCTGTTCTTCACCTGAAGGTGCCGTATTCGCAGTAAGGATAACTGGAGCAAATATTTCAGAGATAGGCAAACCATGACAGGTGGCCAGAACAGGAACATCAAGCTTGTTGCTATCATACCCGTCCTTTAAGTATTGTTGCAGTTTGGCTTTATCTGAAAATTAAAAAAGAGTACATTTTCAAGTTGATTTTAGTCAACGGCTGGTGTAACAAACCACTTAGACATCTGTGAAATATCATAAAAATATTTCAAGGGGTATTCAAGTTACTGAGCGGACATGAAATCAAAGCTACGAGGATCGTCCAAAAAGTTCTGTCACTCATCTCATTTCTTTGATTACAGATATGCTAGGATAATGTATTATACCTCAATGAAAAGCCATGACTCTCTTCTTCAAACTGATACCAAATCATTGATTGAATAGTATATTAATCTAATCATCTTTACTCCGGTTTTACATTCAGCCCTCTGTACCCCTGGCCTAATTTCTTCTCGAAGAGCAATTTTGCGTTTCAGCTTGTGAATGCTTCAAACGGTATATTTTTATTGATAAACATCGCATCTTGCTGAAATTTCGGTACTTCTACACATAACACCAACACATGAAGCCGAATAAAAAAAAAGTGATATCCGTTCAATATTAACATGGAATACAGGTAAGATTAATGACGTCATGGAAATACATTATTACGTAAAATTCAAGTTACTTCTGAAGTGTAACCGGGGCACACTTTTGAAAATTTTATTTTAGAGTGAACTGAAAATATCTAGAGCATTACAAAAGGGAATTTTAGAAAGGTTATACACTCGTAAAATGGGGAAAAGTGAATCTGATAGACTAAGTCTTCTGTGAGTTTCAGCAAAGCTGCAGAGTCTCGTTTGAATGTAGCTTTTCTTTCTCGTTTCTGGCAACAGACGGTTTCAAACTGCGAAAATAATTTCTGTATTGTCCATGGTTAGCGTTTTGGAAAAAGTGTGCTAGCTTTTGGGAAATTCTTTTTGTAATGTTTAGCATACTAAATTCTCTGAAGGAATATTGTGCTTCAGTGATACAGATTTGATGTCAGCCACAAAATTCTCCACCAATTCGCTTGTCAGAGTAATATCCCTTTCATCAATGTATTCATCTATACAAATATCAGGAAAGAAATAATAAAGCTAATAAATACTATTAATGAGTTTCTGTGTCTCGATCTTGAATCCCAATGGTCATTATATCAGAAGTGTAAATTAAAAATAATATTTTGGCGAATAATCTCAAACTCAAAATAAAGCACACTGACTGGCTGCTTCCGAACATGTGCTCGGAAGCAGCCAATCAGTGTGCTTTATTTTGAGTTTGAAAATGTACTCAAGTTTTATGACCTCAGGGCCAAGTTATAGGGCGGACACAAAATCACAGCTAAAACCATCACTGAAACCATCAAAGGGAAGTAACTCAAAAAGTAAGAAAGCAAAAGTTGTCATTCTTGTACGCGGCACATTGTCATGACCTGTTCTACATATCTGTGAAGTATGATGAAACTATTTCAAAGGGGTTTCAAGTTATAGAGCGGACACAAATCTGCCAAAAAAAGGACTAGAGGGTAGACAACTCAAAAACTACAGCAGTAAGAGTTGGCATTCTTGTGCGCGACACATAATGACCTGCTCTATATAACTGAGAAGTATCCTGAAAATTATACCAAATGGTATTCAAGATATGGAGCAGACAAGAACATGTTTGCAGACAAAAGGATGGACAGACAGACGGACACACGCTAGGCTCAGCGCTATATCCCCCTAACCTTTCCACGGGGGTAATACCAATGGTTCTACCTATGCTGCTGACCGAGGCGGTACTGCGTATTTGGCTGTCGACCGAGAATTACGGCTTTCGACCGAGCAGTACGGCTGTCGATGGTGTTTGTATCCAAGTTCGGATGCCTTCTGAGCTACGAGATATGAAAGAAGAAACATTTTAATCACCGCCTATCATCAAAGAGGTGTTGAACTTTATATCTGATATCTTGGTAAGCGTTGAGACACAAAGATCATCACGAGGATGTATGTGGTATCAAAAACTTGCATTTTCTTCTTTTGTTGCAAAATTTCAGTATTTACAACTGTCAGAGACAAATAAAACTTTCTAGACAGTTTGCTTTGCAAAGGAGCTCTGGCGAACTAATATCATTTGCCTCACTTATTATTTCTGCCAGATGCTATGAACGATCCAAAAAAGTTACAATACGGCTGTCGATGACCTATGATACAGATGTCGATTGTAAAACTATTGGCATTGTACGGCTGTCGATAGTGACTGGAGATGGCATGTTGTGGATTTAAGTCAAACCAATGCATTTTATTGGATTTTTAGCTCACCTGAGCCATAGGCTCAGGGTGAGCTGTTGTGGTCGTCCGTCGTCAACAACTTGCTTTAAATGACATCTTCTCTGAAACCGCTAGGCCTAGGGCTTTGATATTTGGTATGAAGCATTGTCTAGTGGTCCTCTACCAAGTTTGTTCAAATGATGGCACCAGGGTCCAAAATGGCCCTGGGGCAGGGGGTCTTGTATTCGAAACTGAAAAATACTTAAAAATCTTCTTCTCCAGAACTGCTTGGCTCAGATGCTTAAAATTTGGTATGTAACATTGCCTAGTGGTCCTCTACCAAGTTTGTTCAAATGGTTGCCCCAGGGTCCAAAATGGCCCTGCGGCAGGGGGTCTTGGATTCGAAACTAAAAAATACTTAAAACCTTCTTCTCCAGAACTGCTTGGCTCAGATGCTTGAAATTTGGTATGAAGCATTATCTAGTGGTCTTCTACCATGTTTGTTCAAATGGTGGCACCAGGGTCCAAAATGGCCCTGGGGCAGGGGGTCTTGGGTTTCGAAACTAAAAAATATTTAAAAATCTTCTTCTCCAGAACTGCTTGGCTCAGATGCTTGAAATTTGGTATGTAACATTGCCTAGTGGTCCTCTACCAATTTTTTTTCAAATGCTGGCCCTAGGGTCCAAAATGGCTCTGGGGCAGGGGGTCTTGGGTTCGAAACTAAAAAAATACTAAAAACTCTTCTTCTCCAGAACTGCTTGGCTCAGATGCTTGAAATTCGGTACGTAGCATTGCCTAGTGGTCCTCTACCAAGTTTGTTCAAATGGTGAACCCAGGATCTAAAATGACCCTGGAGCAGGGGGTCTTTGGTTCGAAACTAAAAAATACTTAAAAATCTTCTTCTCCAGAACTGCTTGGCTCAGATGCTTGAAATTTTGTATGATGCATTGCCTAGTGGTCCTCTACCAATTTTGTTCAAATAGTGGCCCCAGAGTCCAAATTGGCCCTGGGTCAGGGGGTCTTGGGTTTCGGAACTAAAAAATACTTAAAAATCTTCTACTCCAGAACTGCTTGGCTCAGATGCTTGAAATTTGGTATGTAACATTGCCTAGTGGTCCTCTACCAAGTTTGTTCAAATGGTGACTCCCAGGGTCCAAAATGGCCCTGGGGCAAGGGGTCTTGTGTTCGAAACTAAAAAATACTTAAAAATCTTCTTCTCCAGAACTGCTTGGCTCAGATGCTTGAAATTTGGTTTGTAGCATTGCCTAGTAGTCCTTTACCAAGTTTATTTAAATGGTGGCACCAGGATCCAAAATGGCCCTGGGGCAGTGGGTCTTGGGTTTGAAACTAAAAAAATACTAAAAACTCTTCTTCTCCAGAACTGCTTGGCTCAGATGCTTGAAATTCGGTACGTAGCATTGCCTAGTGGTCCTCTACCAAGTTTGTTCAAATGGTGGACCCAGGATCTAAAATGACCCTGGAGCAGGGGGTCTTTGGTTCGAAACTAAAAAATACTTAAAAATCTTCTTCTCCAGAACTGCTTGGCTCAGATGCTTGAAATTTTGTATGATGCATTGCCTAGTGGTCCTCTACCAATTTTGTTCAAATAGTGGCCCCAGAGTCCAAATTGGCCCTGGGTCAGGGGGTCTTGGGTTTCGGAACTAAAAAATACTTAAAAATCTTCTACTCCAGAACTGCTTGGCTCAAATGCTTGAAATTTGGTATGTAACATTGCCTAGTGGTCCTCTACCAAGTTTGTTCAAATGGTGACTCCCAGGGTCCAAAATGGCCCTGGGGCAAGGGGTCTTGTGTTCGAAACTAAAAAATACTTAAAAATCTTCTTCTCCAGAACTGCTTGGCTCAGATGCTTGAAATTTGGTTTGTAGCATTGCCTAGTAGTCCTTTACCAAGTTTATTTAAATGGTGGCACCAGGATCCAAAATGGCCCTGGGGCAGTGGGTCTTGGGTTTGAAACTAAAAAAATACTTAAAAATCTTTTTCTCTAGAACCCCTTAGTGCAGATGGTTGAAATTTTGTATGATGCATTGCCTAGTGGTTCCTTACCAAGTTTGTTCAAATGATGGTGGCAGGGTCTAAAATGGCCCCACCCCAGGGGTCCTGGCTTCGATCCATAGAAATACATAGAAAAATATTCAGAAATCTTTTTCTTCAGCACCACTTGGCTCAGATGCTTGAAATTTAGTATGTAGCATTGCCTAGTGGTCCTTTACCTGAATTAATCAAATGATGTCCACAGGGTCCAAAACGGCCCGCCCCAGGGGGTCCAGGGTTTGAACCATAGCAATACATAGAAAACAAGAGGGCCATGTGGCCCTGAAGCGCTCACCCGAGCAATTGGCAAAGTGGCTTTTTCTTAAGTCTGAAATTGTCAAACTATGAGTCTTGGGTCAAAAGTCAAAGAATGACCATGACCTCTTGTACTCATAAAGATAACTGTATTTACCAATTTTTAGGCATAAATCTTCAAAACTTTCCATGAAATCTTATGTTCTAGCATTTTCCCACATTTGACCTTGCCGTAAAATATTCAAGGTCAATCCAAGGTCATCATTTTGAACAAACTTGATAGTACTAGAGTACCCAATGCTACATACCAAGTTTCAAGGCCATCGGTCAATTGGTTCTGGAGGAGAATATTTTTAAAGGTTTTTACCATATATGGGCGTGGCGGCCAAGTTGGTCATGTGACCTGGGCCGTTTGAACAAAATTTCATTCCTTCAACACCTGAAAGCTCTATATGAAATTTGATTACAATTGGTCCAGTGGTTTTTGAAGAGATTGTTTGAAATTGTAAAAATATGAGAGTTCTGGGTCAAAGGTCAAAGAATGACCTTGACCTCTTGTACTCACAAATCTTCATATACTCAATAAGATGACTGTGTATACCAATTTTTAGGCCTTAATCTTCAAAGCTTTCCAAAAAATCTTATTTTCTAGCATTTTCCTTTATTTCACCTTGCCATAAAAAAGGTCAAGGTCAATCCAAGGTCATAATTTGAACAATCTTGGTAGTACTCAAGTTCCCAATGCTACATGCCAAGTTTCAAGGCCATCGGTCCATTGGTTCTGGAGAAGAAGATTTTTAAAGGTTTTTACCATATATGGGCGTGGCGGCCATGTTGGTCATGTGACATAGACGGTATGAATAAATTTTTGTTCCCTCAACCCCTGGAGGCTCTATATGAAATTTGGTTACAAATGGTCCAGTGGCTTTTGAGGAGATTGTTTGAAATTGTCAAAATATCAGAGTCCTGGGTCAAAGGTCAAAGAATGACCTTGACCTCTTATACTCATGAATCTTCATGTAATCATTAAGATGACTGTAGATACCAATTTTCAGCCCAAAATATTCAACAGTTTCCAAGATATCTTAAGTTCTAGCATTTTGCCATATAACAGCACAAGGAAGCAAATTTGACCTTACCGTAAAAAAGGTCAAGGTCAACCCAAGGTCATAATTTGAACAATCTTGGTAGTACTTGCGTACTCAATGCTACATACTAAGTTTCAAGGCCATTGGCCCATTGGTTCTGGAGAAGAAGATTTTTAAAGGTTTTTACCATATATGGGCATGGCGGCCATGTTGGTCATGTGACCAAGACCATTTGAACAATTTTCCGTTCCCCCTTCCTCTGGAGGCCACATATGAAATTTGGTTACAATTGGCCCTGCGGTTTCAGAGGAGAAGTTTGAAATTGTGGACGGACGACGGACGACGGACGACGGACGGACGGACGACGGACGACGACGGACGACGGAGCCTTACCATCCTATAAGCTCCCCCGGAGCCGCTGGCTCAGGTGAGCTAAATATTCAAAAATCTTCTTCAAAACCATTTGGAAGTAGTTGCAAACTATCAGGTTTGTTAAATGATGACCCTTGTTTGACCTTTAACATTTTTGGTCAGGTGAGCGATTCAGGGCTTCTTGGCCCTCTTGTTTTGGTTGAGTCAAAACATAAAGTCACTCAACAAACTATAGTATAAGAACAAGCCGCACAATACAGCCCCTTTGTGTATATGAAACCCAGTAGTCATGGAAAAAAAATCGTTTAAAGGCTTTCTCAGGCGACGGTTCTGGTGTAAAACTTACTTCATATCACTTGGAGTAGGTGCTTTATATCGTATTTTGTCCAAGCTGTGTTATCACGTTTAAATGTAAGCTGTAGCAGAATTATATCCTCGGCAGGGGAAGAGAGAGCTAATTGTTCTGATATTGATTATTTGTTGTTTTGTGGGTTTTGTTTGGAGGGGTTTTCTCTTCTTCTTGTTGCCGATGATAGGCTACGTCATTTGACAGCAGCACTCCCTGGGCATTCCATTTTACATTTGACAAGTAAAATGCACAGTGTATGCAAAATGTATTTTATGTTTCGCCCAGCGAAGACTCAGATCTGCTTGGTCATCAGCCCAGTATGATTTGATTATTCGGAGACTGCATGAAGGAAGTTTAGATCAAATCAATACATCGAGTGCAATGAACACTCTTATCAAACTGGACGAATTTGATCTAAGTCGTCATTCGGCTCAACGTCAATTTGCTTTTTTGTCCTGCGGCGGCTCGAATACTGCCATTTGAAGATCTGATATGATTCTACACCACTTGCTCAGATCCTTCTGGTCATATCTACTCGTAGGATCTTTTCATTTTGCCCGGTTGGCTCAACTGCATACTCTCTCTCTCTCTCTCTCTCTCTCTCTCTCTCTCTCTCTCTCTCTCTCTCTGGGATGAGATATTTTCAATACTGATGTTAATTTATTGGCGATCGCTATTGACAACCGGTTGTCAATAGCAAATGTTCGAACGTTCGCTATTGACAACCGGTTGTCAATAGCGAACATTCGCTATTGACAACCGGTTGTCAATAGCCACTTCCTAACGATCGCTATTGACAACCGGTTGTCAATAACGAATGTTCGCTATTGACAACCGGTTGTCAATAGCGAACGTTCGCTATTGACAACCGGCTGGAATATTGCCTATCAAATTAAGATTGGCCAGTTAAGATCTACTGAATTTTGAAGAAATAATTAGGTAACATGAAATTTTATTATATAATTTCACAAGAAAATGTGAATATGGAGATGTCAAGATAATACTTTAACAAGTTTTTGTTTCATGCTTTTTGAAACTTTTATTTGAGCAGATATCAAGTTAGTATATGAACAGCAAAGGCATAAATGATGTTTTCTTCTATAGATAGTAAGGAGTACCAGCTATATATAATGCCAATTTGGAGTTTTACAGCCTTTTCAACAGGGTTTTAGTCATAGCATACTCTTCAGCCAACATGAATATTTGAAACTAGAAAATGTGTTTATGAAACACTATGCCCCAACGGTATGCTTGCCTCTAAAAAGGTTCATTCCATAATGTTTATGTCAGAAAGGGGATTTAATCGGTTCATCTACATCTTAGCCGGTAACTGTATGCTAAATATAAGGAACATAGCTTAGTGGTTCTTCAGGTATTTTGTTCACAAAGTTATTCATATAGCTTCTTCGTATACAAAATGCCTATGTCCGAAAATGAGAAAAATTCTATAGTCCGTTTGCTCAAAAGTGCAAACGGGGTTTTGCTTATTTTCTCGAAAACGATGAAAGTTCCATCAAATGTTCTAATGTCCTAGTGATTCCTATAACTATACATAACAGATTACGGAAAGTCCACATTTTTGAATGCTTTTGTAAAATATTTTCCATTGACAGTAATGCAAAAACTGAGCAGTTTCACTAAAGGGCGTCATATGCTTGTTAGAACAGCCAAAATTTTGTTGACAGGCAATAGCGTAAACTCGTTGTTTACTACAGGTGTGGGCGTATATGAATGAAATAGTAAAATGTATTCACGTGTCCGCACGCGTAACACATGGTATCACTGGTGAGGTGATACTATGTTGTAAATAAACATTGAACTATTATATTATTTTGCGAGTAAAAATTGTATGTTTTAAAATTTGATATTATGTGGGTTAAACAAAAAGTAGAAAAAATGGATTCAGGAAAAAAAAATGCAATTAATTATGCAAATTTTGTTCTGGGTATAGCATACATTGGTCACATGCTCTAACACGTAAAACGAAACGGGAATTCCAACAGCCAACTTTTACTCCCTTGTAATTAAGAGGTGAAAATGACATATTTTAGGTCCTGTTTTTGTATAGAAACTTTTTTATGCAAAATCTCACATGACTGCAAAATTGTGATTTTGTTATGTATAGGATGAAAATTAAGAATGAGCAATTCGAAAATCTTCTACTTCTCACCAAATTTGCGAAAATATTGGGAATGCCGTTTGCATTTGGGAGCAAACGGACTATACCAAAAATTTATGAAACAGGTTTAAAAGCTAACCAGGTCATCTACACCTCGGTCCAAACCTGCATGCCAAATATAGGGATCCTAGCTTATGTGGTTCCTCAGACATTTTGTTCACAAGCTTGTTCCTTTATAAATTCCTATGTTGGAAAAAAGGGGATTAACTCAACCAAAAATTTACAATATATGCTCAAAAGTTAATCAGTTCAACTACACCTTGGTCCAAACTTGTACGCCACATATAGGGATCCTAGCTTATGCCGTTCTTCAGATATTTTTTCACAAGCTTGTGCCCATATTATATGCCTATGTCTGAAAAAGGGGAATAACTTAACCAAAAATTTACAAAACATGCTCAAAAGTTGCTTAGATCATCTACACATTTGTCTGTAACTGTATGCCAAGTATCAGGATCCCAGCTTGAGCAGTTCTTCAGGTATTTTGTTCACTAGCTTGTTCCTATATAAAACGACAAATTTGAACAAGAGCTGTCACCTGACAGCTGTCACCTGAACGCATGGCCTACCTGAACTGGTGCTTGCCCATCTCACAGGCATTTGTCCGTATGGCTTGTACTACATAAAACTTCAAGCAAGCATATCAAAGTATTGTCAACATGTTTATAAAATCAAGAGTCACTCAGTGGGGTGGGGGTAGTATTTTGTGAAAACTCAAGCCAGTATCTACCACCAGTTCAAGTATAAGCAAGAAAAATCTTTAAAAAAAAGATAATCGGCGCTGATTAAATGGAAGTGTGTTTTGTTATATGTCTCTAGTTGAAGATTTGACAATAACTTTCATGAATAAGTAAGATATGTCGGTAGCCACCCACAACCGTAATTTTGACACTGGGTAGCGACAACGATCTATCTCAAAACTGAGCTGTCCAATTTGGAATTCCAAAATGGACCGCGGTCAATCTTGAAATTGACTTGATCTAAATAGTTATCAACATGTTGCACTATTTATTTGTTTATGTGTATTAAACTGAAAGTAGAAATCGAAAGTAGATCTACGACGAAAAAAAGAAAGTTTTGAATATCTGCGTCTGTTTTCGATAACATTTCTATTGTAAAATTACAAACAAGAGAAACATTTTGAATTAATATAACACAGAGTGCTAGTATTCACAGTGCAGTACGACGAGAAAAAAAGAAGATTAAATATTCATTGACCTCTGATATTATTGGCTAAATTTTGACATATGCGTTATTTGACCAATGGAATCTTGTGAAATGTGGAACAATATTGAAATTATACGAGGCTGTGCCTCGAATTAAATCCATCCTAAGCACTATGGAACAGTATGCTATCAAAATACTTTAACAGAACCCCAAATTTCTAAGCCCATGACCTTGACCTCAAGGTCACTGAGTGGGGTGGGGGTGGTATTCTGTAAAACTTTGAATGAATATCTAACTACAGTGCAAATATCAAAAGAAGAAGCCAATCATGAGAAAAGGAGATATATAAAACTTTAAAGTGAGTGTGACCTAATTTTTTACCCCTAAGACCCACCCAGGGTCTGACTCTGAGATATAGTGTTATGTAATGAAAGGTTATGCTATGATATAATGATGTTCCAAATATGAAAGGCTTCTTGCCAGTGGCTGCTGAGATATGATTGTTTGAAAAAACTTGTCACAATAAAAAAGTGAGTGTAACCTAATTTTTGACCCCTAAGCCCCACCCCACGATCAGACCCTGAGGTATAGTGTTATGTAATGAAAGGTTATGCTATGATATGATTATGTTCCAAATATGGAAGGGTTCTTTCCAGTGGTTGCTGAAATATGAAAGTTTAAACAAGATGGCCATGAGGCCCTGAATCGCTCACCTGAGTATGATGGCCATGTAGGTCATGTGACCTAGACAGCTTGAATAAATTTTCGTTCCCTCAGCCCCTGGAGGCTGTGTATAAAATTTGGCTACAATTAGCCCAGTGGCTTTTGAGGAGATGTCTGAAGTTGTCAAAATATGAGAGACATGGGTCAGAGGTCAAAGAATGATATTAATCGCTTGTGCCCGCAAATCTTCCATGTACCAATTAAGACGACTGTACATGTATATACCAACTTTATGGCTAAAATCTTCTTAACTTGCCATGAAATCTTATGTTCTAGCATTTTCCCATACTTGACCTTGCCTGAAAAAAAGGTCACGGTCAGCCCTAGGTCATCATTTGATAGTACTCAAGTACCTGATGCTATATACCAAGTTTCGAGGCCATCGATCATTTGGTTCTGGAGAAGAAGATTTGTAAAGGTTTTTGCCATATATGGGCATGGCGGCCATTTTGGTCATGTGACCCAGACCGTTTGAACAAATTTTCGTTCCCTCAGCCCCTAGAGGCTCTTTATGAAATTTGGTTACAATTGGCCCAGTGGCTTTTCAGGAGATGTGAGAAATTGTCAAAATATGAGAGACCATCGTCAAAGGTCAAAGAATGACCTTGACCTCTTGTACACTAATGCTAAATACCATGGATGGACAGGCAGACTGGCCCAAACCAATATGCCCCCTCAACTTCTCAAAAGTTGGGGGCATAAAAATGGAACTGATGACTATCAAAACTTGTCTATCAGATTCTGGAGTTTTGAAAGCAATATCTATAGCAGAAAACATCATTTAAGCCTTTACTGTTCAAATACTATGTTGATATCTGCTCAAATAAAAGTTCAAAAAAAGCCTGAAATAAATACTTGTTGAAATAGTATCATGGCATCTCCATATTCACATTTTCTTGTCAAAGATACTATAAAATTTTCATATTACCAAATTATTTCTTCAATATTCCATAGATCTTAACTGGCCCATCTTAATTTGATAGGGAATATGCCAGCCGGTTGTCAATAGCCACTTCCTAATTTACTTAGTTATTTAGTTTTCACAATCAAATCTAATTTAGAATCAAATGGAACATAAATGAACTTCTCACAAGAAAATCTGTGTCTAGGGGTCCCAGCCACCGACAGCCTTCCCAGCTTCATCAGCTAGCTGGTGGCTTGAAATCTGACATGAAAGATTACGAACCTTTTCAAAAGTTTCGTTATGAAACTTTTCAAAAGTTTTGCTTTCCTCCAATTTCATGATTGTAGGCTACTATCGAGGCTATGAACAACGGCGCTGTCCTGACTGCGCGGATGCGCATGCACAGGCTGATCTGTACCTTTGTTATTACAATATGCAAAAAGCAGGTTTGTTATGTTCTGATATGCTTTTGTTTGCTGGCAAACGTTCTCAATTTATTATCTATTCTATTCTATCCCAAAACCTTACCAGGTCATTGGGGCACCACAGATGATTTCGAAACAATCCCTTACCTTCTTGTCCTGTTTTCAGTTGCCCTAGTTGAGCTGGCAAAATCCATCCTGTCCACTTTTTAGCTTACCTGAGCCAGCGGCTCCTGGGGAGCTTATAGGATGGTAAGGCTCTGTTGTCCGTCCTTGTCCGTCCGTCCACAATTTCAAACGACTTCTCTGAAACCGCTGGGCCAATTGTAACCAAATTTCATATGTGGCCTCCAGAGGAAGGGGAAACGGAAAGTTGTTCAAACAGTCCTGGACACGTGACCAACATGGCCGCCACGCCCATATATGGTAAAACATAAAAAATCTTCTTCTCCAGAACCAATAAGCTGATGGCTTTGAAACTTGGTATGTAGCACTGGGTGCGCAAGTACTACCAAGATTGTTCAAATTATGACCTTGGGTTGACCATGACCTTTTTTATGGTAAGGTCAAATTTGCTTTTTGTAGTTTTATATGGGAAAATGCTAGAACATAAGATTTCTTGGCGACTGTTGAAGATTTTGACCTGAAAATTGGTATATACAGTCATCTTCATGAGTACATGAAAATTAATATGTACAAGAAGTCAAGGTCATTCTTTGACCTTTGACCCTGATATCTGATATTGTGTCAGTTTCACACATCTCCTCAAAAGCCACTTGGCCAATCGTAACCAAATTTTGCATAGGGCCTCTAGGGACTGAGGGAACAAAAATTTGTTCAAACCGTCTGGGTCACATGACCCACATGGCCGCCTTGCCCATTTATGGCAAAAACCTTTACAAATCTTCTCTTCAACAACCAAATGATAAATGGCGTTGAAACTTGGTATAAAGCATGAGGTACTCGAGTACTATCAATATTGTTCAAATGATGACCTTGGGCTGACCTTGACTTTTTTGGGGGGCAAGGTCAAGTATGGGAAAAGGCTAGAACAGAAGATTTCATGGCAAGTTCAGACGATTTGGCCTTAAAATTGGTTTATACAGTCGTCTTAGTTAGTACAGGGAAGATTTGCGGGTACAAGAGGTCAAGGTCATTCTTTGACCTCTGACCCATATTTCTCATATTTTGACAATTTAAGACATCTCCTCAAAAGCCACTGAGCTAATTGTAATGAAATATCATACACAAGAGGCTGAGGGAACGAAAATTTATTCAAGCGGTCTTGGTCACTTGGCATACATGACCACCACACTCAGGTGAGCGATTCAGGGCCTCATGGCCCTCTTGTTAATATTATTTTCCCACCTCTTCTTCTGTCTACCTCTTCTTCATTTTCCTTTCACTGTGCCCTGTAGGATCGTTTTTGCTAAACCTAAAGACCTTAAGACGTGGCCAAACCATCTTAACTTCCGTTTCTTGACCAGCGTCAGGAGTTCATCATATTCTCCAGTGGCTGCTTGGATCTTTCTGCAAACCTCCTCATTGGTTATATGGTCCTTGTACGTAATGTTCAGTAACCCTCGGTAGCATCTCATCTCAAAGGCCTGCGTTCTTTTCTCTAACTCTGCTGTCAAGGTCCACTTCACAGGCATACAGAAATATGGAAATGACAAGGGAGCGCATAAATTTCACCTTTGATCCAAGAGATATGTTGTTATCTCTCCAAATTGGTTTAAGCTTGGTAAGAGCTGAAATGGCCTGTTCATTCTTTGAGTTTTGTGCCATCATCTGAGACAACTGCTCTAAGGTATTTGAAGCTTGTAACAGTACCCAGCCTCTGCGCTTTTACCCTGATCTCCCTCTGGATGCCATCTGTACTGTTTGTCATCAGTTTGATCTTCTCAGCACTGACCTCGATCTTATACCTTGTGCGGGTTTTGTCGAGACTTTCAAGTAGGGCTTCTAGTTCCTGCTCTTCCTCAGCTAGAGTGTCTTTGTCATCGGCAAACCGCAGATTGGTTATGTTTCTGCCGCCTATGCTAACCTTTCCGTCACGTTCTTCCAGAGCATCAGACATGATCCGTTCGAGAAAAATGTTGAAGAGGGTGGGTGACAGAAGACATCCTTGTCTTACTTCAACTGTTGTTCTGAACCATTCTCCTGTGCTGCCATTCATCAGGACTGCACTTGCAGCCTTGTCGTATAGCTGCTCGGTGGTGCGAACTAGATTTGCACTGACATTGTACTTCCGCATGGTGGCCCATAAGGCTGCATGTCATTACCTGTCAAGGCTTTTTTACAATCAATGCAGACATGGTACAGATTCTGTTGAAGTTGGATATACATTTCACACAGGAGTCTATGGTTGAAGATCTGTTCTGTGGTGCTCCTTCCTGCTCGGAATCCAGCCTGTTATTCAGCGATTATCTCTTCGGCTTGTGCTTTAAGCCTGTTCAAGATGACTTTCAGCAGAATTTATCATCATCACATGAGTAATAAATGTGCATTTATTTTTATTTTTTATTTTTTATTTTTGAAAAAATGGAGCGTTCACAAATAATGATGATCATCTAAAACCGTTTTGTGGAAACATGCCAGAATGAGTTTCCAGTGACGGCATGCGACCGGGTAGAATCGAATCAACTCGGACAATTATCTTCTTGTGAAAAAAGTCAATTTTTTCAAAACTCAAGTTTGAAAATGTAGTCATTGCCTGATTTAAAAACTAAACACTTTCTATAATTAGCTATAAAATTAAACAAATGCAGTCCTTGCCTAGATCTGCTATCAAGTTTAAAACTTGTATTCACTGACTAGACCTAATGGACTAAAAACAAAACAAACAAAAAATAAAAAAAATAAAACGGCAACCACTCCCCACCCATTCCCACACCACCAAATAACAGAAACTCGGAATTGGCTATTTTTCAATTATCAAGGTAAACAAAAGCACTATTTTTTCCATTTTCTCTTCCTCGGTTACATATTAAGAAGAACTTCGAAAACTATTAACCATCACGGGAACATATTGGAACTAAAGTAAACATAGATTTACACCTAACATATAGTAAAATGGTCGTGAGGCCCTGAATCGCTCACCTTAGTAAAAAGGTCAAAGGTCAAACTAGGGTCATCATTTGAACAGACATGGCAGTTTAAAGCTGCCAAAATATGAGAGACATTGGTTGAAGGTCAAAGAATGACCCTGACCTCTATTGCTAAAAAAAGTCAATGTACTCATTTGTGTGAAAGTATATATTAAATTATGCATCAAAATTTTCAACAAGTTCCATAAACTCTTATATATAAGCATTTTCCCATGTAAAAGCACCAGAAAGCAAATTTGATCTTGCCATAAAATATGTCAAAGTCAACTAAAGATCATCATTTGAACAATCTTGGACCGAAATCTTCAAAACTTTCCATGAAATCTAGTGTTCTAGCACATTCTTATATTTGATCTTGCCGTAAAAAGGTCAAGGTCAACTCAAGGTCAACATTTGAACAATCTTGGTTTATCTCGAGTACCCAACGCTACATACCAAAGTTCAAGGACGTTGGTCAATTGGACTTTTAAAGGTTTTTACCATAAGGTGGCAATGTTTGTCATGTGATCTGGACGCGATGGTCAAATTGTCGTTCTCTCAAAGCTCTGTATGAAACTTGGTGACAATTGGCCCAGTGGCTTTCAGGAGATCTTTTAAATTGTCAAAATATGAGATCAAAATATGGGTCAAAGGTCGAAGAATGACCTCGACCTTTTGTACTCACAAATTTTCATGTACTCACTAACACGACAGTTTGAAATTTTCGAAATATGAGAAACCTGGGTCAAAGGTCAAATAATGACCTTGACCTTTTGTACTCACAAAACTTCATCATATATTTATTAATATAATAATGAGTTACACAGTCACAAAACCGACAGTGTGACATTTGCACCCAGTGAAGTCCCAGATCAGCCCGGACATTGGCCCAGTTTGATCAGTCTTGAGGTAAAAAAACTGACGGGTAGGGGGTGGGGGGAGGGGGGTATGTGGACTGCTATGCATAAAACTTCATGCAAGCATGTCCATAATGAAAACACATTTATAAACAAAAGCTATCTCAGAAATACATGTAAGTCTTAAAATAAAATTAAAATAAAAAAAAATGAAATAAAATTTCAAAGTCCATGTGCTTGAGGTAAAAAAACTGATGGGTAGGGGGAGGGGGGGGGGGCTAGGATGTATCAAAATCCTGGACCATTATCTAACATCAGTCCAAGTATTAGTATCAACTGAGTCCATCATCGTGGCACTGTGAAATCATGTCTTCATAAATACATGTATAAAACTTTAACCAAAATCTTTAAGACAAAATTCTAAGTCGATGACCTTGACTTCAAGGTCATCCCGTGGGGTAAGTATAAGGTGTTTTGTAAAAACTCAAAAAAGAGTCTAGCATCAGTTCAAGTATAAACTAAATCTCTGCAAAGCATTATGTATCAGTTTGCAATTACAAAACTTTAAAAAAGACAAAAATTTCCTAAGTCCCTGACCTTGACTCAAGATCACTGAGTGGGGTTGGGGGAGTACTCTGTAGATCTAACTACAGTGCAAATATAAAAAGAATTCATTTATGGGTTCAGGAGATATGTGTCTTTAAAAAACTTTAACCAAAACATCCAATCAATAAAAAGACAATATTCTAAGTCCATGACCTTGACATCAAGGTCACAAAGGGGGGTGGGGGTAGTACCTTTGAAAACTTTAGACCAATATCTAACTTTAGTGGAAGTATCAAAGGAATCCATCCATGGGTTAAGGAGATATTGGGCTTTATAAAACTTTAACCAAAACATCCAGTCCAAAAAAACTACAAATTTTCTAAGTCCATGACCTTGACATGAAGGTCACGTAGTGGGGTGGGGGTGATACCTTGTTAAACCTTAGACCAATATGTAACTACAGTGCAAGTATCAAAAGAATCCATCCATGGGTTAAGGAGATATAGGTCTTTAAAAAAATTTAACCAAAACATCCAATCCGAACGCGGACGCTGACGCTGACGCGGACGCGGACGCGGACGCCGTGGTGACAACAATAGCTCTTCCTGAACTTTCGTTCAGGCGAGCTAAAAATGATTTTTTCCGCTTTATAAATGCACTGCAATCCTCTTGAATCGTCGACATCCATATCAAGTTACACTGAATGCAGTATCAGACATAATTTTACCCATCAACAGCAGTATCACTGAAAACAAAAGTTCCCGAGAACATCTTTCCAACGTGCATTTTGTTGCAAACTTGAAACGTTTAACATTTGCAATGATACTTCCCACGTGCTTCAATGGTTGAATAGCAACGAGATAGGCTAAATCACACAATTTTTGCATATTGTGGCTATTTTGGACTTTTTTCTGTTTGACACGGCTTCATATGAAAACAAGCGACACAATAGCTCACCGAGACTTTTCGCAGGAAAGGAAAATATCTTACAACAAATTCTGACAGAAAGAATATTGAAATATACCTTATGATTTCACTGAAGAAAGCTCCGTTCGCGTGTTATCCCTCTATCGACAGCAGACTGCTCGGTCGAAAGCCGTAATTCTCGGTCAACAGCCAAATACGCAGTACCGGCTTGGTCGACAGCATAGGCATAACCATTGGTATTACCCGCGTGCTTTCGGTTGGGGGGATAAAAATTTTAAAATAAAAGCATTGCAAACGACAGCGTGATACCCCGCCACTGCAAACCTTTTTTAACACACCAATTTTTCCAGAATTATTTTTTTTTCTCTGTATAACCCCGGGGCAGGGGCAACCTAACCCCACTGAACAAGGATAAAAATCTTTGTCAAGACAGTACACAGATATCATCATTTCATGCATGTATATGGGGGGGGGGGGGGGGAGGGGGCAGGGGGAGATAACTCACATGGGGTAAATTTGAGCATCACTGGAGGCTTTCATCACTCTTATCATTTGCAGTAAGTTTCAGAAAAATTGCTTCAAATTCTGATTTTATATGACATTTTTCATGATTTTATACATGTATATAGCCCCAGGGCAGCGGCAGATAATCCCCGATGATAACATTTCTGTGCTCATATAAAGCTTTTGTTACTTCGATCATTTTCATGAAGTTTCATCATGATACTCCAAGTAGTAAAGGAACTAGAGGCCAGAAACCATTTTTTGTACATTGACAAGTGCCATAACTCTGTCAGAAATTATCGAAATTTGTCCATTAACTATCCCAAGAGAGACTTTCTTGATACAAATGCATATGCAAAATTTGAATCATTTCATGCATGTATATGGGGGGGGGGAGGGGGGGGGGGGGCAGGGGGGCAAGGGGGAGATAACTCACATGGGGTAAATTTGAGCATCACTGGAGGCTTTCATCACTCTGATCATTTGCTGTAAGTTTCAGAAAAATTGCTTCAAATTCTGATTTTATATGACATTTTTCATGATTTTAAACATGTATATAGCCCCAGGGCAGGGGCAGATAATCCCCGATGATAAAATTTCTGTGCTCATATAAAGCTTTTGTTACTTCGATCATTTTCATGAAGTTTCATCATGATACTCCAAGTAGTAAAGGAACTAGAGGCCAGAAACCATTTTTTGTACATTGACAAGTGCCATAACTCTGTCAGAAATTATCAAAATTTGCCCATTAACAATCCCAAGAGAGACTTTCTTGATACAAATGCATATGCAAAATTTGAAGGAAATCCGTTGATAAATACTTAAGTTATCGAACGGAAACGAAGTGCGGACGGACGAACAGACGTATATACTACGGACGGACGGACGGACACACGGACGGCCAACGTGAAAACATAATACCCCGCCACTAACGTGTGGTGGGGTATAAAAATCTGGATATGCGCAGAAAAATAGACCTACGAATTTTGAAAATTCAATGTTTTCCCCTTGCTGGTATGTTATCGCCTTAATCCATGTTTCTAATGGTGTAATCTTGAACCATGTTTTGTGTATAGCTGTTTTGTTCCTACGGGTATACCAATATGCTAACATACACATTGTCCAAAATAACATCTTCTCTGGGACACAGCATGACGTAAAAATCTTAGTCTAACGTCACCATAATCTCAAAAACATAGTGCACTCCGTTTGAGCAACTACAAGTTTAGCTAATCACGAGATGGGCTATGGCCTATTTGTTTCTTTATGAGTCTATTAGGGTCAAGTCAGGTAAATTCGGACAGCAGGTTAATTTGAATACTGATATTTCTTCCCCTTATATGTCAGTTGTTTGGAATGAAAATAAAATTAATTGGTCAAACAGTGAAAATCCTGATGAGACGGCTCATGATGAGCCGTCTCATCTGCAGTTTTACTGTTTCTGTTTGCGATGTATGTCGGAATTTACCCGCTGTCCAATATTACCTGACTCAACCCTATTCTACTCTGTGAACAGAACCATCCACAAATCATAACAAATTTAACCAAATTGTGACTTTCTGACGGTGCCTTAGATCTGCCATTCCTAAACCTCAATCACCTTTGTCACACAAGCAATGGCTTCAGAAAGACCAGAAGACCAGTCTTGTAGCTCACCCCCGCACTTACCGTCAACAGACACAATTTGTCGTTTCCCTTATTTGTAACAAATCCTAAACTAGTGGATCTTAAAGGAGTGCATATTTTATTTTTATTATCTCAGTGACCGTTACAAACTTAAAAGAATGACCGTGACCTTTGCTGGCCTTATGTCTTCATTCAATAGTTAACCATAATTTCCAATTTTTAAATCCACTGTTTAAGCATTTTCCCATATAAAAGCATACCAACGTTGACCAACGTCTAGGTCAATGCAGGTCATCATTTGTATAACTTGTCAAGCAAATTCAAAGAATTTATGTCCCCCGCTATTATTGTTTATTTCAATTAAAGGACATGTCAATGAAAAAAAAACTTGTCATTAAAATGTATTTGGAAATAAATTGTCAATTTAATCGTTCTAGCATTGTTTCAAATCTAAGTTCAACTTGGGAAAAAAGTAATAAAAATAATGTGAGGATTATATCCAAACCACATGCATATTTTCAGACCATGATCAAAACACCTGTGAAGTTTTAAAGGAATCGGCATAAAACTGTAGGAGGAGTTGCACACACAAGGTACCCACTATCTATTCACTTTGATGGTAAAAATGTATGAAAAATGGCTAAGTTCAATTTGCGAAAAAAGTAATAAAAAATTATGTGAGGATTATATCCAAACCACATGCATATTTTCAAACCATGGCCAAAATACCTGTGATTATTCAAAGGAATCGGCATAAAACTGTAGGAGGAGTTGCACACACAATGTACCCACTATCTAGTTACTATGATAGTAAAAACGCCAAAAAAATGACTAAGTTCAACTTGTGGAAAAAGTGACAGAAAATAATGTGAGGATTATATCCAAACCACATGCGTATTTTCAGACCATAACCAAAACACCTGTGAGGTTTCAAAGGCATCGGCATAAAACTGTTGGAGGAGTTGCGCACAAAAGGTACCCACTATCTAGTTACTTTGATAGTAAAAACGCCTATAAATGACTAAGTTCAAACCATATGCATATCTTCAGACCACTAGAGCATGTAAGCAGGGGCTCACGTATACCCCCGGCCAGTGCCACCGCCTAATAAAAACACATTTAATACAAGCAAATGTTAACTAACAGACAGACAGATGGACAATCTATTACAAATCCAGTGAAAGCTCTATAGACAAATACGAAAAGGTATATTTAAATAAATGCAAATTATGTTATCAAAAAATATACAAAGTTTCAACGTAAGTTTACATAAACTTCTATGTCTGTGACCTTGACCTTAAGTCAGCAGCAGCATCCAAATGATATCAACTAATCAGTTTAAACCTAAATTTTCCCATTTATTACATTGGAGTGAGAGATGGGAAAAAGAAAAAGAAGGCCAAAAGAAATCTTAACATCTTGGTTGTCTTTCCACCAATACATATAGCCATTCTCAAGATGTACACAAAATTTGAAGACTGTGGCTCTCATGAGAACAGAGAAATCTGTGACAAAGAAAAAGGACAAAGGGAATGAAAAGCAGGAGGAGGCTGATTCTCTCTTACACAGTACAACTTGTCATACACAACGTCTGAACCAAATTTCAAAATGCTAGCTAAAGTGGCTCCTAGGAAATCTTTGACAAAAATTTTATTGGAGAGAAAGAAAAAATGGACAAACAAAGAGAATGATAAGCAGGAAGAGGCTGATTCTCTCTTACATGATACAATTAGTTATACCCAATGTTTGTACAAAATATAAAAGTCCTAGCTTGAGTGGTTCCTGCGAAGTCTGTGACAAAAATTTAACTGGAGAGAAAGAAAAATGGACAAACAAAAGGAATGATAAGCAGGAGAAGGCTGATTCTCTCTAACACGGTACAACTAGTCATACCCAACGTTTGTACCTACCCAATTTCATAGTCCTAGCTGAAGCAGTTCCCGAGAAATCTGTGACAAAAATTTAATTGGAGAGAAAGAAAAAATGGACAAACAAAGGGAAAGATAAGCAGGAGAAGGCTGATTCTCTAACTAGTCATACCCAACATTTGTACCACATTTCAAAGTCCTAGTTGTAGTAGTTCCTGAGAAATCTGTTACAAATATTTTTGGAGAGAAAGAAACAATGAACAAACAAAGGGAAAGATAAGCAGGAGGAGATTGATTCTCTCTTACGCGATACAACTAGTCATACCCAATGTTTGTACCAAATTTCAACGTCCTAGCTGTAGTGGTTCCTTAGAAGTCTGTGACAAAAATTTAATTGGAGAGAAAGAAAAAAAAAACGGACAAACAAAGGGACTGATAAGCAGGAAAAGGCTGATTCTCTCTTACATGGTACAACTAGTCATACCCAATGTTTGTACCAAATTTCAAAGTCCTAGCTGTGGTGGTTCCTGAGAAATCTGTGACAGAAAAAATGTTAACACACACACACACACACACACACACACACACACACACACACACACAAACATATTAACGGAAAGACCAACAAGAGGACCATTGGTCCTGTAGCTCACCTGGGTCCATTCAGCCTCAGTACTCTAGGGTAAGTTACTCTAAGGCCATCGGTCAATTGGTTCTGGTGAAAAAGATTTTTAGAGGTTTTAACCATATATGGGCATGGAGGGCATGTTGGTCATGTGACCTGGATGTTTGAAAAAAATTTCATTCCCTTAACCCCCTGGAGGCTCTATATGAAATTTGGTTTCAAAATTGGCCCATGGGCTTTTGAGGAGATGGTTTGATATTGTCAAAATGACAGAGTTCTGGGTCAAAAGTCAAAGAATGACCTTGACCTCTTGTACTCATGAATCTTCATGTACTCATTAAGATGACTGTAGATACCAATTTTTAGGCGTAAATCTTCAAAACTTTCCATGAAATCTTATGTTCTAGAATTTTCCCACATTTGACCTTGCAGTAAAAATAGTCACGGTCAACCCAAGGTCATTAGTTTGAACAATCTTGATAGTACTGGAGTTCCTAATGCTACATACCAAGCTTCAAGGCCATCGGTCCATAGGTTCTGGAGAAGAAGATTTTTAAAGGTTTTTACCATATATGGTCCTGGCGGCCATGTTGGTCATGTGACCTGGACTGTTTGAACAAATTTTCATTCCCTCAATCCCTGGAGGCTCTATATGAAATTTGGTTACAATTGGCCCTGTTTTTTTAGGGGATTGTTTGATATTGTCAAAATATGAGAGTTCTGGGGCAAAGGTCAAAGAATGACCTTGACCTCTTGTACTCACAAATCTTCGTGTACTCATTAAGATAACTGTATATACGAATTCTTAGGCATATCTCTTCAAAACTTTCTATGAAATCTTATGTTTTAGCATTTACCCATATTTGACCTTGCCGTAAAAAAGATCAAGGTCAACCAATGGTCATTTTGAACAATCTTGATAGTACTCGAGTACCCAAAGCTACATACCAAGTTTCAAGGCCATCGGTCAATTGGTTCTTGAAGGTTTTTAAAGGTTTTTACCATATATGGGCGTGGCGGCCATGTTGGTCATGTGACCTGGACCGTATGAATAAGCTTTTGTTCCCTCAAGTCCTGGAGGCTCCATATGAAATTTGGTTTCAATTGGCCCAGGGGCTTTTGAGGAGATTGTTTGGAATTGTCAAAATATGAGAGTTCTAGGTCAAAGGTCAAAGAAAGACCTTGACCTCTTGTACTCATAAATTTTCATGTACTCATTAAGATGACTGTAGATACCAATTTTTAGCCCAAAATCTTCAACAGTTTCCTAGATATCTTATGTTCTAGCATTTTGCCATATAAAAACACATGGAAGCAAATTTGGCCTTACTCTAAAAAGCTCAAGGTCAACCCAAGGTCATAATTTGAACAATATTGGTAGTACTTGCGTACTCAATGCTACATACCAAGTTTCAAGGCCATCCGCTTACTGGTTCTGAAGAAAAATATTTTTTTTAGGTTTTTACCATATATGGGCATGGCGGCCATGTTGGTCATGTGACCAGGACCGTTTGAACAACTTTTTGTTCCTAAGGTCCCAGGGGGCTCTATATGAAATTTAGTTACAATCGGCCCTGCGGTTTCAGAGGAGAAGTCGTTTGAAATTGTGGACGGACGGGCGACGACGGACGACGGAGCCTGACCATACTATAAGCTCCCCCGGAGCCTCTGGCTCAGGTGAGCTAAAAACTATATACCCCTATATACTTCATATACCGTGGGTATAATGACAAAAACAGCTGTAAAGTTTCGAAAGAATCGGCAAAAAATTGTAGCAGGAGTTGCGCACACAATATACCTACGGACGGAAGGACGGAAGGATGGAATGCCACAAACTATGTCCCTCCGGTTTTCTTCGAAAAGGCGGAGGACAAAAAAGAGGGCCATGGGGCCCTGAATTGCTCACCTGAGCAATTGGCTAAGTGGCTTTTTCTTAAGTCTGAAGTTGTCAAAATATGAGTCTTGGATCAAAAGTTAAAGAATGACCATGACCTCTTATACTCATAAATCTTCATGTACTCAATTGAGACAACCTTTTTTTAGGCCAAAATCTTCAAAACTTCCCATGAAATCTTGTGTTCTGGCATTTTGCCAAATTTGACCTTGCCGTAAAAATGCTCAAGGTCAATCCAATGTCATCATTTGAACAATCTTGGAAGAACTTGAGTTCCAATGCTACTTACCATGTTTCAATGCCATCGTTCAATTGGTTCTTAAGAAGAGCTTTAAAGGTGTTTACCATACATGGGCCTGGCAGCCACATGACCTGGACAGTTTAAACAAATTTTCTTTCCTCATCCCCTTCTGGCTCTATATGAAACTTGGTTACACAGTGGCCCAAAAGCTTAGAGATGATCTTTGAAATTGTCGAAATATGACAGACCTTGGTAAAGGTCAAAGAATGACCTTGACCTTTTGAACTCATACATCTTTATTTACTCTTAAAATGACTATATATACCATTTTTTGACAAAATCTTCAACACTTTCCATGAAACCATACGCTCTAGCATTTTCCCATCTTTGACCTTGCCGCATAAAGGTCAAGGTCATCATTTTAACAACCTTGGTAGTACTCGAGTAACTTATGCTACATACCAAGTTTCAAGGCCATTGGTCAATTGGTTCTGGAGAAGAAGATTTTTGAAGCCTGTTATCATATATGGGCATTTTGGCCATGTTGGTCATGTGACCCGGACTGTTTGAACAATTTTTTTCCATCAACCCCTAGAGACTCTATATGAAATTTGGTTACAACTGGCCGTTTGGCTTTTGAGGATATGTTTGAAAATGTTGAAACCTTGGTCAAAGTTCAAATGATGACCTTGATCTCTTGTACTATAATTCTTCATGACCTCATTAAGAGGACAGTATATACCAATTTTAAGGCCAAAATCTTCCAAATTTTCCATGAAATCATATTCTAGCATTTTCCCATATTTTACCTTGCCGTAAAAATGGCCAAGGTCAATCCAATGTTATCAATTGAACAACCTTGGAAGTACTCGAGTACCGTATGCTACATACCATGTTTCAAAGCTATTGGTCCATTGGTTCTGGAGAAGAAGATTTTTAAGCTTTTTACATTATATGGGCGTGGCGGCTATGTTCATTATACGACCCAGACCGTTTGAATAAATCTACGTTCCACCAACCTCTAGAGACTCTATATGAAATTCAGTTACAAATGGCCTAGTGGATATTATATCTGGGTTTTTATCATATATGGGCATAGCGACCATGTTGGTCATGTGACCAAGTCAGTTGAACACCTTTTCGTTCCCCCTTCCTCTGGAGGCTAAATATAAAATTTGGTTACAATCCGCCCAGTAGTTTCATAGGAGAAGTTGTCTGAAATTGTGGACTGGCGGACGACGACAACGGAGCTGCCTGTTCTAAAGCTCCACTGGAGCATGTGGCTCAGTGCTAAAACCAAGACGACCATTAAAGGTGACGAAAGTCCCCGCCATATTCCTCACTAGATGCGTAATGCGTTAGACATATTTGTGTGCAGTTCTATCAAAATCGGTCAATAAATGAAGATGCTAGAGGAATGACAAAGTTTTTTTTTCTTCTAAAAAAAGGAAATTATGACCTTGACCTTGCCTCTTAAATTTTCCGTGATATTGTCACACTTAACACTTGTGTGAAGTTATATAAAAATTGTCAATAAATAAAGGTGCCAGAGGAATGACAAAGTTTTTTCTTCTAAAAATAGACCTTGACCTTAGATCTACAACGCTGAATCGCAAATTTGACCAAGATATTGTCATACTTAACATTTGTGTGAAGTCATATCAAAATTATTTCTCATATAAAGGTGCCAGAACCATGACAAAAATTTACCTAAAATAGAATCTGTTACCTTAAACTTTGGACCTTCAATGCTGAAGTGAGTGAGTGAACTCGGTTTTAACGTCCCACCAACAACGAGGTCATATGGAGACGGGACCTCGGTTTAAAGTCTCATCCGAAAGACCGGAGAAGCGGGGGATCGAACCTGCGACCCCTGGATTGGTAGTCTGGAGTGTTATCCACTACGCTACAGCCGCTCCTTTTCAATGCTGAAACATGAATCTATCCCAGACATTGCCATGTTTTATAGTTGTGCGAAGTTATACCAAAATCAAAACGTCAATCAAAAGTAAACCTCAAAGATAATAAAAAGGTACGTCAGACAAATATTTACATTCCCAAATTAAAGGTCAAGGTCACAATCTGGGGTCAGATGTCAAATCATGTCTCAGCAATTGTTCAGCAAAGTAAGCTTAATGACGAGGTGTGCCACATGCAAGACATAGGCTTCTACATCAAAGGCAAATTCACAGTCAGAGGTTGTCTCCACCATATCCCCTGAAGGAATATATATAGATTTTTACCAAATTGGCACAGATATATCAATGGTAGATGGCAAAGACCTCATTAAATTTTAATAACCTTGACCCTATTTTCAAGATCACAGGAGCTCAAGTTGAAAAATACATTGTCTGCACCATATCTCCTGAATGGATGGCTGGATTTAATCCAAACTTGCACAGATATATCATTGGCCGATGCAAAAGAACTGCTTAGATTCTAAGGGGCCTTGACCTTATTTTCAAGGTCACAGGAGGTCAAAGAGTGTTGAAAAATGCATTGTCTAAACCATATCTCCTGAATGGATGAGAACCAAACTTGCACAGATAGATAATTGGATAAAGCAAAATAACTTATTACATTTGGTGACCTTGACCCAATGTTGAAGGTCACAAGAGGGCAAAGAATGTTGAAAAATGACTTGTCTGCAACATATCTCCTGAATGGATTGATAGATTTGAACCAAACTGTCACAGATACATCACCTGGAGATGAAAAAGTGATTAAATTTTGGTGACTTTGGCCTTATATTCAAGGTCACAGAAGGTCAAAGAATGTTGAAAAATAGCTTGTATGCACCATATCTCCTGAAGGGATATATGGATTATGACCTAACATGGACAAGTGTACAATCAGGAGGTAGATAAGAACTGATTAAACATTGGAGACCTTGACCCTATTTTAAGGTCATATGAGACTTAATTTTGCAACATTTATGGAAAGTGATACTGCAGGGAAAGCTCAGGAGTGGGGGGGGGGGGCATCTGCTTTTTTTTTTGTTTGTTTGTTTTTTTGTCAAAAGCGTTTCTAGTTTATTAGCAACTGCAGTGAGAACATAAAACCCAGGACAGACACTCGGTATCTGGGACCGAAATTTGAGGTATTTTTTTCCACAGAATATGGGTACTAAACTAGGCTGTATCTAGTTGAAATTTGTACGAGGGATGGATTATGCACTCCTCTTAGAAATGCGATTAACGATTTTGGTTCAATTCAATAAAATACGTGACCATGTTAACCCTTGCAGAGCAGGTATTTGGTTGTGTAGTATTCATAATGTCAGGCTAATCTTTGGTTTACTATCATTGTTATTTTCGGGCCAAATCTGACCCTGCCATAAAATAGATCAAGGTCAACCTAGGGTCATCTGCTATAAAAAATTGTAGTACCAAATCCAAAATGCTACATATCGGGTGTCAGGGCAATCAGCCTTGAGATTCTAGAGAAACTTTTTAAGGTTTTTACCACATATGGACATGATGCCATCCTGGTCATGTGACCTGGACCAAATATATTTATTATTTTGCCCCTTGTGCCTGAAGGCTGCATATGAAACTTAACTTCAGAGCAGTAGTCCTTTGAACATGTTTACAGACGACTGACAAGTGATCTTTGGCTAAGGTCACTAAAAAGAGCTTGAACTTCAGAACTCATATGGGTTGCAGTCGACTGCATTTCCATGTCACAAAGCAAAATAGCAACAGAAAAATGCACTTTTCTCAGCGTTTCTCTTTCAAAAGCCTAAGGGACCAAATCTGGCATTGCCATAAGAGAGTCTAAAATGCTACATACCAAGTTTCAAGGTAATCAGCCACGTGCGTCTGGAGAAGAAGATGTTTCTCAGGCTTTTACTATATATGGGAAAGGCAGCAACCTTGGTCATCTGACCTGGAGCAAATGTATGAACTTGATTTCCCCCTTACCCTGAAGGCTGCATCAGAAATTTAATTGAAACTGCCCCACTAGTTTCGGAGGAGAAGCCCTTTGAAATTGTTGACAAGGGACGCCGGAGGCTACCATCCTATAACTTTTCATCGGAGCCCTTGGCTCAGATGAGCTAAAATATGTCCCACTAGAAGTATACTGGTGCAATTAACAATATCGAGCGTACACCAATTGCTAGTATCTCTGAAATAAAAAAGTAGAACGTACCTTCTTCTGTTATCGATACTGTTTCTGGTTTCGTAAACTTTGTGCCAAAGTCTTTGATGTCTGCAGCAACTTCTTCATGTTTACGTTTACATGCCCCTTCTACAAGTTTGAGTCTTGATTGTAGTTTATCATTGCCTTGACGAGTTTCTTCAAGTAAGTTGTTAAATTCTGTGCCGAGCGTGGTGACCAGTTCTGTATCGTATTCTACTTTCTGTTCTAGTGTTTGTACAAGTTTCTCAAGCTGAAAATAAAACATGCAGTATGATACAAATATTAGGGAAGTAAACATCAGTACCAAGCATGGTGACCAGTTCTGTATCGTATTCTACTTTCTGTCCCACTGTTTGAACAAGTTTCTCCAGCTCAAAATAAAACGTGTAGTATGATTCTAATATTAGGTAAGTAAACATCAGTACCAAGCGTGGTGACCAGTTCTGTATCATATTCTACTTTCTGTCCCACTGTTTGAACAAGTTTCTCCAGCTGAAAAAAAACATGCAGTATGATACAAATATTAGGGAAGTAAACATCAGTACCAAGCGTGGTGACCAGTTCTGTATCGTATTCTACTTTCTGTCCGACTGTTTGAACACGTTTCTCCAGCTGAAAATAAAACGTGCATTAAGTTACTAATATTAGGAAGGTTTACATCTGTACCGAACGTACTGACCATTTCTATATCGTATTCTACTTTCAGTTCCAGTGGTTGCAGAGTTTTTCTTAACTGAAAATAAAACGTGCAGTATGACTCTAGTATAAGGGAGGGTTCATATCTGTACCGAGCGGGGTGACCAGTTATGATTCTCTTTTACTTTCTGTTCCACCATTTGTAGATGTTTCTATTATTCATTATAATACTAATATTAGGAAGGTAAATATCTGTGCCGAACATGGTGACCAGTTCTCTATCGTATTCTAGTATCTTTCTCAGTGTTTGAACAAGTCAATTTCGCTACTAGTAGCTACATGTTTACATTCAGCTTAAAACTGTATAGTAGTAAATTGAAGAGCTGATAGCCCTAAAATGACAGATTCTATCAGAAACTAGAAATGTGTCCATAGTACCAGACGACCCCGCCTAGTGCCTTGAGTAACTTACTAAGACAGCGCCTTGATTATGCTATTGGCATTTGTACAATAAATAGGTTCATAGAGGCAGACTTGAACAATATAAAAGACCTGATTCTTGTCTGTTCCTGTTGTACTTACAAATTCATAAACTAAATATACTAGATATACTATTCTTGGTTCTAATACATTCCCTTCACAATATACACATCTCCATAAAGTTGTGTTAAAATATTCTAAACGGTTATTTCATGAAGATATCCCAAATGGTTACTAAGTTATGGCACATACAAGAATGTTTACGAACGGAGGAAAGGGAGTTAACTCCAAAATTCAGAAAGGGGAAGCAACCATTCTTATGTGCGACATATCATCTTGTGATCATGCACATTGCTATAAAGTTTCATCATGATATTCCAAACAGTTACCGAGTAAATGTATGCACAACATAAGTATACACAAAAATAGTCAAAAACAACTAATGAAAGGGATGTAACTCAGAACTGAAGAAAGGACGAGCAACCATTGTTGTACGCGACACATCGATAGGACTTCATACACATTGCTATGAAGTTTCATGAAGATATTCCAAACAGTTATCTAGTTCTGGCGCGCACAAGACCTGTAGGGTAAAAAACAATCAAAGTGGCATAACTTTGAAACCAAGAAAGGGGGAGCAACCACTTTTGTACGCGACAAATTCCCCTTACCTAGGCCTACATAATTTCATGAAGATATCCCAAATGGTTACTGAGTTATGGCGCGCACAAGAATGTTGACGGACGGACGGACGGACAGCGCCATGACATAATATGTCCGTTTTTTCAAAACGGGCTTATAAAAACCACTCTTCTGCATAATTGTATATACAACTAACCTTTAGTTTGTCTTTTTCTCTGTCCTGCAGGTCCTGTTCTAGTTTGTCTTGTTGTGTCTTCAAATCCGTTTGCAGATCATCTACCTTCGTGCTCAGATCTTGTCTCTAGAACACGTAATATTAATTAGGCACAAAACTTAATGGGCTAACTTAGTCGTTTATCAAAACCCCAAGTTCCTTCAAGAATAAAGCTATAAACATATCAGAAGTAATAAAAATTGGTCTCCAGGCACTGATAACAGCTGCCCCTAGAGTTATAGGCCTATCAGGTATGAAAACATTTGGTCTGCAACTATCTGGGAGGATTTGCCATAGCCAGTCTGAAACTCTCGGAAAATAATAGATTTTACATGTCGTAGACTCAGATCAGTTTGAGGATCAGCATCATAATATGATTAGTCAAAACTGTTTGCTTGAACAATTTACGGACCTTGATTGAACTTTATAACGAAAAGACGACAGATCAAACTGAGATGTGCAGACTGATTCTAGCCTTGGCAGTTAACTAACTTCCTTGTGTTCTTCTTGACTTCAGAAATAATTTTTTTGTCAACATTTCATTTGGCAATAAGTTGTATTTTGTTATACTTGTTATAGTTATTTTTATTAGTTTTCTTGGATGACTGTGAGTCAAAAAATAATGTTCAGCTCAAATGAAAACTGTCTATCTAATAACGGTCAATAAAATAGTTGTTGTGACTGTATATCATGTGATCACAAATTGCTTTGTTTCTGATTCGCAACATAGTTTCTGGCAATTTTGAGTAAAAAACCTATTCTACCATTAAACTTTTTACCTTCATATTTCTATGTTCAAAAGCAATTTGCAGACGTTTTTGGAACAAAAGCTGATGCCCCAATTCTTCTTGACTCCTCATAAAAACGTAGGTGGAGTTCCCTGAGCATCAATTGACAATGCTTTATATTTATTATGGGCTGGAGGTGACCACCTGATGTGGAGCGCAGCTAGTTTGGCGAAATGATAATGAAGATGTAGTTGTTGTTGAAAGGCAAGGAATCAAATGTAAGAACATACTGATAAAGTAAACCATATCAAATTATCCATTTCGACAAATGGGGGCGAACAAAAGCCGCCCAGCTTGGCAGTGACGAACTGACAAGGCGCCCACACAATCATTTCCGAATTTTGTGAAAATTTTATCAGCAGTTAAAGTTATACAGCGGACACAACTTCCATCCTAAAAATTACAGAGATATGTTCAAATTCATCAAAAATATAGGTGGATTTACGGTTCTTGTGCTCTGCACATCGTCAGATGAGGCTTTATATTTGTACCAGAGTTCACGAAAATATCTTAAAAGGTTATGAAGTTAAACAGCAGAAAGAATTTCCATGCTAAAATTTACAGAGGGGAATAATTCCTTTAAAAATGTCAGTGGAATTATGGTTCTTGTTCTCTGGTTATTGTCTGAATATTGTCAACAGTTTCAAAGCTATAGACTGGACATGATTTCAATAATGTAAATTTAAAATGGGCATAATTCCATAAAAGATGTAGCGGCGTTATTGTTCTTTTTCTCTGCACATTGACTGATGATGCTTTATACTATTACCACGTTTTGCGACAATATCTTCAACAGTGGAAAGATACAGAGCAGACATGATTTATATACTGAAAATAACAAAGGGGCATAACCGTAATCATGTAGATGAAGTTATGCTGCTAGTTCTGTGCACATCGACTGATAATGCTTTTCATACCAAGCTTGTGACAGTATCTTCAACGTTGTTAAAGTTATAGAGCGGACATGATATCTTTCTACAGAAAATTCCATAAATTGTAGTTGGAATCATTGTTATTGTTTTCTGCTCATTGTCTGATAATGCTTTGTAGTTATACCAAGTTTATACAAATAAGCACAGAAAAGGGGACATTACACTGAAATGCAGCAATTTTGTTTCTCATAATCTGTGTTTCATTGATGTTGATTCTGGTTTGAGACAAATGATAGTTGGACAGGAGAGCTGAGTGTAGACCCAGATAATATCTCATCAAGAAAGATTGAGTGAGTGAGCTCGGGTTTAACAGCCGTCAAACAACGAGGTCATATGGAGACGGGACCTAAGTTTAAAGTCTCTTCTGAAAGAGCGAAGAAGTGGGAAATCCATCTTGCAACCCCTGGATTGGTAGTCCGGAGAGTTATCCACTATGCTACAGCCGCTCCTTATCACGAAAGAGAAGCCAGATCATAAGTTGCACTTCTTCCCAGTCTGCAGTGACGTTTTGACGCATCATTGATAGTAAATCTATATTGACAACCATGTCAATGATTAGAGTGTGTCAAAATTTAGGGTATAACTAGTGTATTGAAATGAAACTTTGTATTGTATTACATTTCAGAAGTTACATAACACCTGTTCTCAGAGTAGGCGCGCAATTAATTTATAAAAACGTGAAATTAATTTTTTGGGGGAAATGCTAATTTTCTTTATTTCATGCATCATAATATATCTTAAGAATGATATGTCAAAATATCTGCATTCAGAGTGGATTCTGTAATTAGCTTCCAGCCTCTCCAAAGGCCAGGGGGTACACTAAAGGAGTAAATATTAGGTCCTACCCCTTCGTTAGTAAAAATGCAAATAATGTACATGAGATACTGTTAAAAGTAATGTTTGTGAAACACAGTAGCACATTAAAATGTTGTGCAAAGTAAAACAGTAGATACTACTAAACTATCAAATTCCAAACGATTAGAATGTTAAAAAGTACATGTACCCATGCCTTAGTTGACTCTAAAAAGTGGCGCAAAGCATTGACTTCCTTTTTCGTCAGAGAAAAACGAAAGAGGCTCTTGTGAATATTTTCATATCAACGGGTTGCAGTACCAATGCGTGTGAAATTATCAAGGAAAGAAATAAGATAATAGAAAAAAGTAACAGCTGTAGAATAAATTTACTTGAGTAACGTAGCTTACATAAAAAGTAAGTATAACAAGCAAATAAAAGATATAAAAATCTGAACATCAATAACATTAAAAATGTATTCTATTCTTACTGAAAATAATATAACTTGTTATTAACAATTTTTAAAACTGCGTTACCAATTTCATTAACTCAAAAACATAAAATTATATCACAGAAAGGGAACTAGTACTGATTCGTATATTGATAGAAGCATATGTATCCGTGTCACTGTCAACAGCGTTAGCCTTTTTGCAAAAGTTAAATAATTATACTCTTTTTTTAGTGATTTTGTATATATTTTTTTCTATCATTGTTTCAAACAATTTTTAAAAAATACTTCATATACTACAAGACTACAGTGAATCTGTAGGGTACGCTATCAAATTAAATGAACAAGCCTGCTGTAATTTTCAGGTGATCCCACCCACTATTCTTTGTAGTTACGTTAGACCTTTAATTCGTATGCATAGGTTACCATAGTTTATACCAAGTGTAGAAGGAATTGTAGACCAATTTGATATCTGTCCATAATATATTGGTAGCATTACTTACAAATTAAATGACTAGGCAATAAAGAAGGTCATTTGAAACACGGAATTAAATGATTCGAGCATAATTATATGTTTGAGAAAATTTGAAGTTTCTGTTGAAAGGATTTTATTTTTCAGTGGCATTGAAATTGTCAGAACATTGCCATGCTTAGATACCAATGACGTCTTAGATATTTTACCACAGCGCCTATGGAATAACTCAATGTTGTACGTCTGCTACGATACTGGTGTTTTCTCGAAGCGCTGAGCTGGCATACTTGAATTTTTGCAGAGCGCTCAGTATAGTGCATTTGCTAGGATACTTGTAGTTTCGAAGAGCACTCAGTAAAGTGCCTCTGCTAGGCTACTTGTATTTCCTAAGAGTATTTCCGAAGAGCGCGCAGAATGACGTTTAGAGGACATCAGTATGAACTCTCAGTTGCTATAGTAATGTCACTGGTATAGGAGCATGGCAAATGCTCCGTCAACTGTTTGCTATGAGAAATAGACGGGAATATTGTCACGCCGACACAGAGGCCGACATCAACATGATCCGCACTGCAACAATACTTCCCGGTCCCCGCCCCCTACCCCACCGCTGAGAAAGCAGTTGGTAAGCTATGTAACCATGAATGACTAGTGCCTTACTTTGTTTTGACGTTGTCTACTTTAATTCATTGGAGCAATTGTATCTTAATTAAGGTGTATGGGTACACCTTCAAGTTTTCCGCCACTGTCAGAAAGGGGAACAGCCTTTGTGACATCATGTTTGTTTCCCTGGACGAGAGATCCATATCCGCATGAAGTCTACTCAAACAAGAGGTAATTTGCTCAAAGGAGCAAATTCTAATAAGAGTGGAACCTTATTAGTGGCTATTCTCTTAAATGAGAGAATTCGCTCCTATTCTATGTTTTCAGTGTTGAATAAATATCACTGCATAAAAAGCTGGCTGGCTTTTATAAGCTCGCGAGTTCCTCTTATTTCTTATGAAGTTAGCATGTCAGCACATTTAATATAATCATACGATTAATATTTTCATACAAAGTCACAAAGTTATTTTTACTTATCTAAACTAGGATGTCCAGTGTAACAATAATGGGAATCAGAAAATCGACACTTATCAGACGACACAACTGTGTAAACCGGAAGTAGCAAGTTTTAAACAGAGAATATGTAAGATTAAGAACACTAACTGCTGTAATTTTTATTTGGCATAACTTCAACAGCAGTTCTGGAACAAGGGCAAAATACTCATAACGTAGCTTACATAACGTAGCTTACATCATACGATATAATTATGCATACTTAAATAAACGAAGTAGCAAGTCGAAAGTTTTTGTTAGTTTTGCACTACCCTTGTAAGCATATCGATCATAATGTACCTTCTGTAGTTTTTTCACAATTGCGATAACGTAGCTTACATCCTTATCCATTCTGATAAACGTATAATTTTCAGAGAAAAAATGCTTAAAATTTTAAGCGGTCAATGCATCCATATAGTTTCTATCGAATTTGACAACCATACATGTTTGTTTTAAAGATTTACTTGGAAGTGAAACGCTTGTTTGTTACTTGCTAACTATTCAATATCATGCGGGTAACGTAGCTTACATACAACTTGGCGACAGTGCAGATGAGAAAAAAGTTTTCCCAGGGAGGTGTAATTTATAAAATGGTATTTCAGGTTTGCCTATTTACATATTCCGTTCACTTTAGAAACATAAGTTCATTACATTTCACATTTATTTTGCGGAAAAGGGGATGCACTTGTTTGTACCATACAGAAAGACACGCGTTTTATGCCATTTTTGGCCTGTTCAAGCATCGAGAATGGAAAAATTTGTCAATGTGATGCTTTAATTCGCAACTGAAAATGAAGAACACATCTTTCAGCTGGAATGGAAGTATGTTTAAGCCATGTGAAATGTTTTTGAATAAGCGTTTAGCCTATAAGACACCAAATATTCACACTTGTTTGTCTATTCTGAGAATAGGTGTTAAATCTGAAGCCAGTGGCCAGCTAGAAATAACAGAGTGAGCACATACAGATTAAATAGCTTCTGCAGTGCTGTCTAAGCACCCTCCAATCAGCAATAAGTGTCAATCGCAGAAAGTTCTCCTTGACAACCAAGTTAGCCCTTAAAACCAAAGGCACAGACTCTCGGCTATTGTCCTTTACTTATTTTTAACAAAGACTAAAGTGAAGTAGGGATGTTTTAAGGTTCCTGATAATTGGATGTCATTGCCAACAATGCAGATCCGTTGTGTTTAGAAGATGATATACCACATTGTTCAACGAGCAAGAGAATTAACTCTGGCGTTAATGTCAGTTGAGGCCCATCAATTGTCCTGGCCTACATCATGTTACCATAAACATTGTATGTAATAAAATATGTAAAGGTTGCCTTTGGGAACGAAGAACAAACGTAAGAACGAACACTAGAGCAACTTTGGTTATGCTTTTCAAATTATATGCTCCTGTTAGTTTAAAGGAGTAGGTTCACGAAGGCTGAAAATCGGCCCTGTAAAATCGTAAAATTTCAAACATGTCAAATAAGTGATTTGTTGTTACTTTTCATATAATCAAACATAGAAGTTTTAGAAACCATATGAATTTTGACGCCATGGCACTTCTCAAACTTGTCCTAGGGGCATAAAGTAGCATGGGGTAACACAATTTTGCGATTTTTCGCACTTTTTCGTATGTTTGACCACATGGTACATATAGAGCCCAGCCTTGTAACATTACGTTTTTTTTGACAGTCAATGCCGCTGAAGATGGCAAATCATATGACAAAAGGAGAAAATGTTACAAGGGTGGGCTCGATATGAGAAAAAGAAATTACTTGAAAAATATCCACTAATCCAGCAAATACGTAACGTCATAAGCGGCGGGAAAAAGCGATGTTGTTTTCTTGACGTCACGAGTTTGCTGACCACGCACCTGTAAGTGTTAATGAAGAAAGAGAGAACTTTTGCAATAAGCGATGGTAAATCTATACACAAAAGATGTAAACAGTATTAGAATCCAGAGTTTTAGGTAAGAATAAAAAGGAAATTCATCTACCGTACGGTTATTTATATTGTAGGCCGGTAGGCGCGATTCTTCTGGCGTGAAGTCTGATGCACATTCTGGTGTTCAGAGCAGTTGTCGATAATCCTTAATACATTTGTACTGAACTTGTTTCTTATGTATGAAACTATGATATTTTAAAATGGACATGGACACACATTTGGTAATTTAAGTGTCACAATATTATTGTGTTAGGCTTCACGAAATGCCGATCTCACAGTAACGTTTACCTAACTTTTCTGACAGGCCAAAATGACGCACGCGGAGAAAAGCCGCCTGGTCCTCCACAAGCAGAACTTGCCTTTCACAAATACGTATACGTACTGGACTTGAACCTATACCAGTGAGAGGTCTGTGATCTCAAAGCAAATGCGCTAGACCATTCGGCCCAGTGATGCCCCTTTACCATGGTTTCCCCACAACATTCTGTCGTTCATAGTCCCTACGCCCTCGCCCCCTAATTGTTTATGTGTGTGGACAATGAGAAAACACGTTCAGTCGAAAACGTTATGTGAAAGTAACGTCGGTTTATTTATACCTACGTCACGGCCTTTGTCTGACGTCAACAAAGAACCTGCTGACGTCAAATCAAAGGATGACTCACGATTTTACGTCATTTTTAACAGTATTTCAGTCATATCATGGCGATGAAAGGGGGTTAATGTAAGACTGTGTGCAACGGAACCCCGTTTACAGTCTGAAAGATTTCCGCCTCCAGCGGGTCCCGAACCCGGGACCGCTAGATCAGCAGACCAGTGCTTAACCTACTGAGCTACCGGGGCTTCCGAAAACAAGTGTTTAATTGACTGGGCTGTTCTATATAGCATTGATCGACTGACATTATGAGACAGCCTTCTGAGACTACGCTGAGATCGCAGGTCGAGATACAGCTCTAGAAGGGATATATTCTTGTCCAGTAGGCGAGCAATGTACATGAGGTGTTATTTCATATGACTGTATGTTTTAACAGTTTATGTTAAAATGTGTTTTATCGTCACCCGGGCGAAAAAAGTACAGTTATTTTCGAGTGCGGCCAGTGAACATAATACTACCATATCGTGATTTCCGAAAATGTCTTACAGGCAAACGGCCGTAAAATAAGGAAAAATGCACTGGCAGCCGGTTGCCAGTTACTCTACTGTAAAATCTAAGGATTTTTTTTACAGTGTATATATTTTAATTGGATTTATTGTCTTTTTGCGCTAAGATGACGTTATGTCTTCTTATCCTCATTGTCAACGGGGATGGGGGGACTATAGAAATGTCCTTCGTCCGTCCGTGCGTCTGTCCGAAATAGTGTGTCCACAACTCCTCCTAAGCGCCTCATCCGATTTTCTTGAAACTTTGCAGACTTTCTTGTTCCGGTATGAAGACGTGCACGTGCATTTAGATTTTTGACCTGATCATTTTTCATGACGTGACGGCTGCTCGGGCTCAGAATTGCCATACAAAAAGCTTCTGTCCGCAACTCCTGCTAGAAACCTCATCCGATTTTCTTTGAACTTCGCAGGTTTCCTTGCTCTGGTATGAAGATGTGCATGTACGTTGGCATTTTTGATAAGACTAGTTATCATGCGTTACAGTCATTCTGGACTAAGAATTTCCATTCAAAAAGCTTGTGTCTGCAACTAGAAAGGACCTTCGTCCGACCGTGGGTCCATCCGAAATATTGTGTTCAAAACTCCTACAAGACGCCTCATCTGAGTTTCTTGAAACTTTGCTGAGTTTCTTGCTATTATATGAAGATATGCCTGTGAGTTTGGAATTTTGGTTTGATCATTTCTGATGATGTTACAGAAGTTTTGTACTAACTGACTTAGACCTTGTGACTGCAACTCCAACCACATCTTTCACCAAACTGATTTGAAATCTTACAAGATGTTTTGCCATGAGTAGCCTGTCACATTTTTATTGGACTGAGTTTTAAATAATGAAGAACGTTTAACCATGACTTGATGATAAGCAGCAGATTTCAGATATTTCATTGCGCAAGTTTTAGAGCGTTATCCCCTGTTTTGACATAGACAAACGTCGGCTGACATGTGGTTTATGGCGTTCTATTTTGTTTTGTTTTGGTTCAAGGCTATGATGTTGAACCGGCGGTGACTTGGCATTTTTTACAGCGCTGTGTACATCTTTGGGGAATTATTGATTATAAGCTTTGATTGGTGTCATTTCAGGGGAAGCAGCTCTGCTAATTCTTGATAGGCGTCCCTTCTCATTACCGATTGGCTCATGAGAGAAAGAATCTGCTCGTCTAGGAGGAAATTCCTTCTTTCAGGAGTGGATTTAGTTTCTTAGGACTGCGTCGTTCAGGGACGTTAACGGGAATGTCACTGAAGTTGTCCCCCTTTGTATTATATGCGGGGAAAACGTTAAGGCTGAATAAGTAATAAGTGTCGGTGAAGACGTTGTCGGTTGCCCTTGAATATTTGGCCTATACATTAGAATGTGTGTGTGTGTGTGTGTGTGTGTGTGTGTGTGTGTGTGTGTGTGCTTCCTAAATAGAAACTAAGTCGACCATTTTAGGGAAATCTGGTATGCTTCCCTTGCCCTTGGTGTGATTCCCTTCCTTTCGGATTTGACCCCAGTTTGAAAGAGCTACGCCTTCCAGGGAGGTAAAGAGGAAGCTGCGGAAGATGCTCTCTTCGTAAAATGACCCAAAAACATCTCGTTTGAGCTATATTGTCTATGAACACACCATCTTGTTCATCCTAGACATTAGAATGTAAATAAACACGGGGTGATATTTATTTGTCTACCCGTGCTGTCGACCGATCCGATACTATGTAAAATGGTTGTCAGTCGAGAAATTGGTCGCGAGAATAACCAATAACGGTAAATGATATTATTGTTTATGGCTGTCGACCGAGCTGATACTGCTGTCAGTTGTCTCGGTGGGCAGCCACTTAAGATAAGATTTATTTAAAGATGGCAAGTTACACAACAATAGAAGGTAAGCTATGGAACGGACTGCTAAAACAAATATAATACGAGTATCAATATGTGTGAAACAAAGCTCTAAGACGGAAACATTAAGAATATACTATTCAATTCAATCGACCTGAAAATTCGTAATACAATATCATAACTGAAAAACTGCTATCTAGCTTCGAGATAGTTCTTTATTATTATCATTATTACTATCATTATTATTATAATTATTATTATTATTATTATTATTATTATTATATTGCATTTTGTCCGCAAAACAAAACATACACAACAGAATTATAAGCGCCTAACAGATTTTGGCAAAAATTGGAACTCTACAATTTGAAGTATTACATGTAATACCATCGTGCAGGCCACATTCGGGGACCAATGAAAAATTAAGGTGCATAAGAGCTCTTAGAAAGATACAGCCACATCTAAAATACCTAGGCAAAGAGCTGTAGCACTGCAAATAAAAAAAACGTTCAGGACAAGAGTATAACGTCGTTAACGTCATAAAATCATCAAATACGCCACGTGGGGTAGGGTCTGTTTATGACGTCACAAATGAGTATTTCAGACGTCAGACTTTTAAAAAGCTCATTTTCAGACATAGGTAATATAAATATACAATATATACAAATTTCATCAGTTTCTGAGACAGGGCCGATTTTGACCCTTCGTGAACCTACTCCTTTGAAACGAAACGTTTAAACATACATGTATTTCAAATCTCTCAGACCTTAATAAATCAACCCAACTTATCACTTACCTCTAACAACAGTTGCTGCATGAATTTCATAAACCAGTCTCCTACAGACACGTATCAAAATACTAACCGTTTGTTTTTCTCTGTCTTGCAGTTCCTGTTTTAGTTTCTCTTGTTCTGTCTTCATTTCCTGACCAACAGTTGTCTTCACCCTGTTCAACTCCGTTTGCAGATTATCTAGCTTTGTATTCAAATCTTTATTGAAGTATCGCATTTCTGTTGTCAAGTCCTTGAAAATCTTGACTTCATTTTCCTTTGTTATATGGAAACCAGCCGCTGCCACCTGAAAGATAAGCTATCACAAAGTCGGTTGAAGAAAAATAAGGAATTGTAAGCGGTTTTATCAAAGGTAAGGTAATGTAAATGTGGTTGTTCTGGTTGCAAAAGCACTTGTCTATTCCAGTATACATGCTCACAACAGGAGGTTCCCATGACCGTAAAAACTAATACAATATGAGGCAGAAATGTGGTATATGAGATTGCAGGTCTACAGGCCATGCCAAGCATATTCAAAAATACAATAAACAGCTCCATGGATAACATCAAACATTACAGATTTTTGCGACATGTTTGGAATAGCAGCAATGGCATGGTAGAATACATTTGGCAAGAAGCATTCCAAATTAACGAAAAATAAAGAACCGAAAAAATTGATGTTCTCATCTCACATATACATACACAATTCGCAAACACTGTGTAGTTTTTACTGTGTAACTGTTATTCCATTTAATACGGATGCTCAAAACTGAAATGGGCCAGAAACACAGAATTATGTGCTACGATTAAGGCGAAGATTTGTACTTTTGGCTGAAACGTAGCTCGAGTTATTTGTTTTTAAAAAATAGGTTATAGTTTTATTCTCATTCGACTACGAACGTCTGTCGTGTGTATTCGGCAATCTGTCTTATATTTGTAATTTACAGTCAAACCAGCTTATGTGGTCACCTCTATTAAAGGGCCACCCTCCTTTACCAGCCACCTTTCCAATTTCCATTGAAACAAAATTCAGTGTAAATGAACCTGTATTAAGGGGTCATCTGTCTTAAGCAGCCAATGTTTGGGCTTTCCTTAGATAACCCCTTAAGACAGGTTTGACTGTATTTTAGGAAAATGAATGGGTTGTGGCTAATCTCGGAACCAATGATATGCCAGACTTGACTACAGTTTCTAACGGATTTTATTTTACATCGTAAGTATCTTTTGTGATTAATACCAGTACATATCATGCTCGAATGCAGATGCAAAAGATAAAACGCATGGCCTCATTAACGGTATTTTCATATCTGATGCTGTTGGACTCGCCAAAATTTATTTAGACTTTATGGACCAGGGTAACCTCTTTTCTTCCTTGGCCCAACTAGATATTTACATAATTATGCTGCGTAAACTAAAGATGCATGGCTTATTAGGTAAGAGAGGAAAGTATTTCTATACGCCGGTGTAAATATGTAAATACGATACGCCTGCGCAAAAACAATAAATAATGTAGTTTCGTAATTTCATTTAGAATTCTTGTAACTTTAACATGACATAAAAAAAATTTGGAAAGATAGTGTGTGCTGTTTGCAATATTGCTAAAACTGCTACGAAGTAAATAAGGTGTAAAAACGATTGACTTATCCGTGTGACGGTTTAACCACGCCCAACTTAAATCCCCTTAGGCAAATTACATCAAAATACATTGATTATATATCCAGTAAGTCGCGTGCAAAATGTTTGTTTAAGGCTGTACCGTTATGTTTTACTATTCAATCCATTTTAATTGGTAAGTAAACATTCTGCCTATCAATCTACGGAGAGGTCAATTACTTAGCAAACCAATGCTTCAGAATGAGGTAGATAGCAACTGCCAAATATAGGTAAAACAATGCAATAATCGTTTAATTATTTAGTCAGATTTTACCTCATTTAGTTTAACAACTGAATCTTTAGCGACTGGGTCTTGTGACAAGAACCACGCGTCCTGCAGCAGAGCAGTCAGGGTTGGTATTATGTTCGCTAGAAATTCCTGTTTTGTTATCTTCATATCAGCAGTGTGAAGAATCCTATTTCTTGTGTCTCTAACCTGGAACAGATTTAGTAACAACAATTGATCGCTACAAAACACAATACTACGCTATAGGCAATCATAATTATGACTTATTTGAGCAGTTAGTGACGGGTTTATAAAACCTAAGTGTTTCTGCCTGGAGGAAACAGAAAAAGCAGATCTCGTCTAACTGACATCCGCGCCTCTGCAAAACTACACAGACACTTTGCATATGAAGCAACTTCCAAAATATATATGCTACGAATTTATAAGAGTATGCTAGTTTCGTGTCTGTGTCCCTTGTTTCCCCGACTAGAACATCTTATCTTCACTAAAGTTGGTGTTAAATATTGTTTGGTGCCCACTAGAAGTCCCAACTGTAAAGATTGTATGTCTAGTACTTTGGGTTCAATGGGCTCAATACTTCATTTAACAAATACATTTCTTCTAAAGACGGTGCTAGAGGGCCTGACCAGTGTTGAGCATTTCATTTTTGGTCATGAGGAGACTCAATCAAATAGAGCTTGCTCTTTTCCTGTCTTTCAGATGTTCAATGTTACCAAAGGGCACTGGTTCAAAGTGCTTATTTTGAACATATCTGCTGGTAGTATGTGTTGTATGGCGGATATAAAAAGCCTCTGTACTTGACTTTGTGTAGTTTATAATTCTAGTCCGTTTTAATCATTGGGTTCATTAAAAGCCATTTTTAAAATATAATTCTGTGTAATCCGGAGCCAGTCAGCATAAGCAGCGTTGCAAATTTCGCCATTAGTCATGAGATATTGTTTGCTTTTCTCGGAGAGTTCCTTGCTGTCAAAAACACAATTTCAGATGTCACTGTTTGCCTTTACTGTCCAAATATACAAACACTTTCCGGGCGATTAACATAATTTTGCGAAACGTCAAAAACCCTCTGTAAATGTAGTTTTTAAATGTTTCTGTAATCTTTCACTGTAAATTGAAAATTCGACCAGTTTCCTAAAAACTCTTCAAGCGCAGCTTCCTGCTCAAAGTAAAAAGATAGGCAAGGATCAAGAATTAATACAATCAAATCCCACATTCCGCTCTCAAAACCAATAGGGAAAGAAGCACATACACACAGAAGTTGACACAAGTTTACGAAAGACACGCACAGTAAACCGAATGAGCAGCCCTTTCCCATATAGATGGTCATTCAGCTACCCCAACAACAGCATCAACATCTATTTTTTCAATTACAAAACAAAACAGAAGGCAGATTGGGCAGCAATACAGGCGACCAAACCGCCAGAGACCATAGACAAGAAGACGCAGCACAATGTAACATCAAGGAACCGCAACAGAAGTTCCGTCTTGGAACGGTCAGCAAAAGATTACTGGGGGCTTAAAGTGTATGTACGTATGTCATAAGTTTACCGAAACATAGCATGATAACGAATGCGTTTGTTTCCCTACATTTAATTGAACTTTCATTAGCACAGTCGAACCTCTATATTTGATAATGCCTATTAAAGGCCACCAGTAAGATGTTCGAAATTCTTTGAACCACAAACATTGGGCAATTGAGCTTGTCATAAGGGGTCAGTTGTGATAACAAAGTCAAGAGATGCTAAGTGATCAGAAACCAACAATTTCTGATGCCCTAAGCGCCAATAGGCAAATAGTTAAAGCCTATGACTAGAAAAGTTTTCGATAGAAACAGATGTCTACCCACCTGCGCTTTCCCAGCAGTATCATTATGCCTACATGTTGCCAAGTTAAGACATGTGACCTTGCAAATAGGGTCAAGGTCACCAAACATTATGCATTCACACGGAGCAAACTAATTGTCAAAGTCATATGCTACCTTTTGTCAAATACCTTTGGTTTAAGACTGTTTGCTACAGTGTTCACACGAACAGAGAGGCGCCGTGTTCGAGTGGTAAGACGCGTCTGGTACAAAAGGTAGCGAGTTCCAATCTCTAATGAGAGACTGAAAAAGTCAGTTACCAAGGCGGAACTTATGTTGTGGCTCATTACGTACGAAATACTTATTCTTGTTGTCTATGTTGGTGCTTTCGTCACCTTTGAGTGAATGGTGCATTTGATAGGGGTCGCTAAATGATCAGCTGTCTGGAAAAAATCTGTTCATTCGATTTACTGTGAGTGCCTTTTGTTTGCTGTTGTCAGTTTGTGTATATATTTCATTTTCTTTTGAGGACAAGAGATGGGATCTGATTGTATAAGTTCTTGACCATTGTCTATTCTTATACGTTTCTCTCTTTATTTATTTATTTTTCTGTCAGCCCGACCGTTTCTGATTCAGGAAAGGTAAATTTAGCGGATGGAGAGGGATGCTCTCCCTCTTTTGTATAGTGTGCTCAAGATACGCTCGTCCTCTGTCCGACATTCACTGCCCCAACGGCCACAAGACTACGATAACCTTTACGTCACCAAAGTTGTTTGTGCGTATAACTTTTCATCGATGTTATTGATTGTTGTGTCCACTTATTACAAATACTGTTACTTACCGCCTTAATGTTAGCAGTGTTCAGTATAGCCGCCTTAGCCAGTGTACAATGATCGAAGAAGTTAAGGATGCCACTCAAATCCGTCTGACCTGGGATAGAATTAGTAACATCTTGTCCTGGGTTCATGAATAATTTTGCCAATTGCCATGGCTGATCGTGCAAATGCGTTATGTCGATATTGCTCAAGTTTAGTGTCCCGGTGCAGTGTTTTTTTGTTTCAACCAAGAATGCATTACAATTGCCACAGCATGTTAAGGCTCTTCTCCTGAAGTCGATACGTGCGGTGCTGCATATTCCATTAGTTGACGGATTACCAGACTGTCTCATCTGGGCCAAAACAGCATTGTGTAAATCCTGGCTTTTATTACTGGCCAATGATACGAGGCCATCTTTAGTATACTGTAGACATAAGACTGCTTTAACCCAGTGACGATAGTCGTCATCTTTAAGTCTGTCATCAAGGGTGGCCATTCTGGAAAAATAATATTTTTATCAATATCAAGATCTATAAATTATCATTCGACCTGTTTTGATACTATGCAGTCATTTTATTGACTGGCTTATTAAAATTTAGAAACTGCAGTATGCTTTTTTCTGGAATTTGTCACCCGATCATGTCAGGGTCACTGGTGGGGTTTGGGTAGCCGAAACTTCAAATTCCTACTTTTGAATGTGTCCTCCCCTCTTGAGGGAAGTTTTTAAGATTTTGGTTTGCAATGAATCTTATCTCTAAGTGATGACAACAAATGATTATTAAATTAGTTAAACGGCGACAAAATGTGAAGCCAGGCTATTATGTGATTACCATAATATCATTTTCTGTGGGATCTAACCATCTCTGCATAAAGACTTGGGAATCGCTCCAACAGATTCTGCAATATTTTAACAAACAATATGACAAACCATTTTTAATGAACACGTTCAGCATAATTGCTTGGGTATACAAGAGCAATACCCGGACGGGAGCCTAGTTAGAGGCCATTACATTATACGCACTCCCAGGCCTCGAGGTTATAAAACTTTCTTCGTGCTCAACTTAGCTGAGCATGAACTTTCTTCTGCTTACAAATATGAAAATACAAACTATTGTTGGCATTTCATATTCATAAACAGAGAAAATGTCATATTCAGCTAAAATGGGCACGAAAAAAACTGTACTTATCAGTAATTTGCTATCTATTAGCAGGAAAACAATCATCTCAGCTGAGCTGAGCATGAAAAAGGTATTCTAACCTCGGGGCTTGCCATTATATTCCTTGACAGGAAATTTACGTGTTTAGCACCAAGGATTTTTCTTATTGCCGTGCCAGTCGGCCTCTTGTATTGAAATCATGCCCGATATACAACATTTTAGAATGCAATGCACGCTAGTTCGTACTGAAATTTTGACAATATGACAAAGTTTCAATACGCACCTGCGTATTTACGTACAGACAGCTACGCCTTGCCAGATATCCCTCTGGCTATTCATAGACATGTTTTCGATAGCCGAAGAATACTTTGGTGTTGTTTGTGTTTACCCAAATAATTATGGCAAACGTGTCCAGTGAACTTTAAAACATGGCTACCCAAAAGAGTAATAAAATAACTTGTTTAAAACTACAAGTGTTTCACATCTCCAGTATAAAACCATTAAGGTGAACGGGTACAATTTCAAGGATTTTTTTTTGGCCAGACTTGTTGTATGACGTCAATTCTTAGGGGACATAATTTGCTCCCATAAGAGTCGACTCCAATTTGGAAGGGCTTTGTCTTCCAGGGAAGCATGCAGGCAGTCCGAAACGTTATTTCCCTTTGTAAATTGGTGGGAAACTTGGCGGCCTGCCCATATACCTTAACACAGGTCCTTACCTGAATTAATTATTTGCCCCACCCTGTGAGTAGCAGAATCTGTCTAATGGCCATGTCACCATACTGCCAACTTGCCTCTAGTAAACTAACGCCATCTCTAAAAACATAAAGAATACCTTATTCTGTACATAGGTCTAGAAAAGAATGAGTATCTGATAATAATTAGGATAATTTTTCTTACTTCTCACTGAAATCATATGTTGTGACCCCTCGACGATACGGTTCAGGTGAGGTGTCAAAACATAGGTACTTATGCAGAACTAACAAAAATCATCCCTTAATATCACCAAATACTCCCTCTTCTCTAAAGCTCTGTACTTACTTAGCTCGATCATCGATTATTGTTATATTAAACCGATGTTCGATCACAAATTTCAGCTTAGTCCAACCACAACCAAACATTATGCTGGACTGTGACCATAGGTACTTACATTTCATTTGACTAGCCCGTTGAGCTGGTCACGCAAGGGAACGTCAAGTCAAGTGACGTAAATAATAACTATATTGAACGTTAGCAAGGCTATTACGACGCTGTTGGTCTGTCCATAGGCAAACGGTATGCATTATTACAAACTCGATCTGTCAGTGTGTTCGTTGAGATGACGCGAGTGCACGATCAACCCTTAGTCAGCAGATTAAAGGAAGAATAGACCGGACACTAAGATAAAGGAATTTGATCAACTTACCCAATGACATTTGAAAGCAAAGCTCCAGATCACATATTCAGTGTTTGGTAATTTAACAGACATAAAGAAAAAGTAAGCCGTCCACCGATAATATTATCTGAGATACCCTATCTTGTCCACTTTATCACGAGGTCTCAGAAGGGATAGTGGTTATTAGCACAAAAATATGAGCAAATAAATTGATTTCAAATTCATTTGCCAATACAGATCATTTATGTTGTGGAGAAAGGGTCTTGTGTGTTATTTGGAAAAAAAATAGTAAAAGGTGGATAGCACCTAAATAGGAAGAAACAAACAGATTAAAGTATTACTTCCCGAGAACTACTGCACCAAAGTATATTGTTGATGTATCCAGATGTATCATTATCAAATGTGTCATACTTTTATCATAAATATCACGCGATAGTATTTGTATTTTATATGGGTCAATATTAGCAACATCTTAATAGTCATTGTACAATTTTTGTGAGTTTAAATTGCAGGTGAACTGGAATCAGACTATTGATAGTTCAGCTGCATAAACATTTATTGAAACAAGAACCATACTTCGAGATCATCATTTACTCGGTTTGTCTTCAGTTTATTGGAGATGGAACTTTTGAACGTCAGAAACAGTCATTGTCTTTAGTATATGTTCTGTTTTACCTAATAACGTTGCGAGGTTATGTCCCCAAAAAGTATTCAAGCATGCTCCCCAAAATGTTCCGGACGTTTTTCTTCAGTTGACCAGAGTTGCAAAGCATAATTAAAATTTCAGTCTGATATTAGATATTGTGTGTGTGTGTGTGTGTGTGTGTGTGTGTGTTGTCAGGTAGGTGCGAATCTGGCGATATATCTTACCGTAAACATTAATCCAAATAATGATGAGTATTTAATTTATTTGATCCTATAAAGGGGCTATCCCTACCTCAGAATCCAAAACTTCCAGAAAATTTTATAAATACAACAAAATATTCTCCAAAGCTAAATACCGCTTCGTTGCGTAGAGACATTCTTTCATAATTACGCTCCCATCTCCTGATATGTCTTAAAATTAAAATACTGTTGGAAAGACCATAAAAAGACCGAGTCAGACATCCATCTATACATCCGTCTCAGATGATATATCCTACAAAGGATGACTGTGAAGATGCGCATCTAGATCTGAGTCTTCCCTAAATCAGAATTTCGAATTAGGAATTGTGAAATTGTATGGAAATAAAAAGTGAGCCAAATGGAACATCGTGCTTAAAGACAAATTCTGTCTTTAACAAAGTGTGATGGCAGAATTTGATCACCCACAATAAACAGTACTTAGGGCTATAGCTCACATTAAAGGCTTATCTTATCTGGGTGATAATGAGGGGAATAAGCCAGTGATAAAACTGTATGAGGGGCCCTAATATGGGGAAACTGCTACGTGGGGTGATCATTAAATAATGGAAACACCTTTGTAGATTAGTTGATTATATACAGAAATAAGTATCATTCATGTAATACCAAAGTGTGTCTTTTGAGCTTCCGAATCCATGTTTGAAATTGAGATTTTAACGTGTTACCATAACAATATATGACGTCACGTTCATGCCGGGTACCGCGTGTGAATTTTTTCGACGTCAAGTAGGTAATAAGGTGCTTGTATTATGCTTGTTATGTGCGATATGTAGAGAGACATTGAAAATTCAGGAGCACCTTCCGTTTAAGTAAGGTATTGGCTTTAGAAACACACATATAATGATTGTTAATGAAAATGTTCTGATATCTGGAATAGATTAAAGCTAAAGCAGGTGTTAAAATATTTGATTTTTAGAGAGTTTCACATTTTATTCTGTAATTTCCAGTATTGTGCTGAAGTTAATTGACCCGTTATCAAGTACAGGATAATTTTGATTCTTTCTGCTATACAATTCTCTCAAGACTCTGCTTGTTAAAGTGCAATGACGTCACAATTCTGGACCCCCGGCTTAAAATAAGCGAAAAACGACAAATCTTGCTGGATCAAAATCCTTTCAGGGTCTGTATTTCTGCCAGGTTTGAGAGCAAGTCCTGAGTAATTATAGATTTCTTTTAGTATCTAAGACTTGCATCAAACCATTACACAATCACAAACTTTTATCCACTTTCTTTTACTTACCAGCAGCAAATATACATGGAAATATGCCAAAATTTGGAGACTTAACCCTTATAAGTTTCAGGCGTCGTTGCCATGGCAACGAAATTCCTACGCAGTACTTTAGAACTTAATTATATGTCATATGCTTGCTTCTCAGGTATTATATATCTAGAATACTGTTATGATACACAGCTAATGAAACAGATGCTAGTTTTCATTATTTTATGATCACCCCTCGTATTATCCTATTTATGCGTCCACTTTGAGAAAAATAAGTAGACGAGATAAAAAATAAGTTATTGATTCATGATAAACGAATATTTATTATATTTTTCTGATCTGATATAAACTAGTGGCTGAACAATTTTATTTATTTAGTTTGTTATTAGCTCACCTGTCAAGGTGAGCTTATAGTATAGCCTTGATCCGTCGTCCGTCGTCGTCGGCGTCCACACTTTCAAACACCAATATCTCCTAAACCAGCTGGTCAATCTTTATAAAATTTGATGTGTAGCATGGTTGTGGTGGGGGATTGACAGCATAAGGTTTAAAGGCAGATTGGATTGGAACTCTGGTTGTCATGGCAACATATAGCTCCCATAGACTTATAATGGGAAAAACTTCAAAAATCTTCTTCTCTGAAACCATGAGATCCAAAGCTTACATATTTAGTACGTGCCAATGTCTAGTGGTCCCCTACATAAATTCTGCCAACCATGCCCCTGGGGCTCAAATTGGCCACGCCCCGGGGGTCATTAGCTCCCATACACTTACAATGGGAAAATCTTCTAAAATCTTCTTCTCTGAAACCATGAGGCCCATAGCTTATATATATAGCATGTATTAATGTTTAGTGGTCCCCTACATAAATCCTGCCACCCATGCCCCTAGGGCTCAAATTGGCCACGCCCAAAGGGGATCATTTGTTTATATATAGCTATATAGCCTAAGAACCTTCAAAAATCGTCTTCTCTGGAACCATGAGGCCCAGAGCTAATATATATAGTATGTAGAAATGTTAGGTAGTCCCCTACATAAATCCTGCCTACCAAGTCCCTGGGGTCCAAATTGGCCACGCCTTAGGGGTCATAAGCTCCCATACTCTCATAATGGGAAAATCTTCAAAAATCTTCTTATCTGAAAAAATGAGGCCCAGAGCTTATATATTTGGTATGTAGCAATGTTTAGTGGTTCCCTACATGAATCCTGCCAACCATGGCCCTGGGGCCCAAATTGGCCACGCCCCGAGGGTCATTAGCTCCCATAGACTTACAATGGGAAAATCTTCAAAAATCTTCTTCTCTGAAACCATGAGGCCCAGAGCTTATACCTGTAGATGTAGCAATGTCTAGTGGTCCCCTACATAAATCCTGCCAAACATGCCCCTGGGGCCCAAATTGGCCACGCCTCAGGGGTCATAAACTCCCATACACTCAGAATGGGAAAATCTTCAAAAATCTTCTTCTCTGAAACCATCAGGCCCAGAGCTTATATATGTAGCATGTATCAATGTCTAGTGCTCCCCTACTTAAATCCTGCCACCCATGCCCCTGGGTCTCAAATTGGCCACGCCCAAAGGGGATCATTTGTTTATAAATCTTCAAAAAGCTTCGTCTCTGAAACCACGAGGCCCAGAGCTTATATATATAGCATGTAGCAATGTCTAGTGGTCCCCTACATAAATCCTGCAAACCATGCCCCTGGGGTCCAACTTGGCCATACCCCAGGACTCATAAGCTCCCATAGACTTACAATGAGAAAATCTTCAAAAATCTTCTTCTCTGAAACCATGAGGCCTAGACTTATATATGTAGCATGTGGCAATGTCTAGTGGTCCACTACAATCCTACCAACCAAGTCCCTAGGATGCAAATTGGCCATGCCCAGCCGGGGTCATAAGCTACCATAGACTTACAATGTGAAAATTTTAAAAAATCTTCTTCTCTGTAAAAATGAGGCCCAGAGCTTATATATGTAGCAAGTAGCAATGTCTAGTGGTCCCCTACATAAATCCTGCCAAACATGCCCCTGGGGCCCAAATTGGCCACGCCTCAGGGGTCATAAACTCCCATACACTCAGAATGGGAAAATCTTCAAAAATCTTCTTCTCTGAAACCATCAGGCCCAGAGCTTATATATGTAGCATGTATCAATGTCTAGTGCTCCCCTACTTAAATCCTGCCACCCATGCCCCTAGGGCTCAAATTGGCCACGCCCAAAGGGGATCATTTGTTTATATATAGCTATATAGCCTAAGAACCTTCAAAAATCTTCTTCTCTGGAACCATGAGGCCCAGAGCTAATATATATAGTATGTAGAAATGTTAGGTAGTCCCCTACATAAATCCTGCCTACCAAGTCCCTGGGGTCCAAATTGGCCACGCCTTAGGGGTCATAAGCTCCCATACTCTCATAATGGGAAAATCTTCAAAAATCTTCTTATCTGAAAAAATGAGGCCCAGAGCTTATATATTTGGTATGTAGCAATGTTTAGTGGTTCCCTACATGAATCCTGCCAACCATGGCCCTGGGGCCCAAATTGGCCACGCCCCGAGGGTCATTAGCTCCCATAGACTTACAATGGGAAAATCTTCAAAAATCTTCTTCTCTGAAACCATGAGGCCCAGAGCTTATACCTGTAGATGTAGCAATGTCTAGTGGTCCCCTACATAAATCCTGCCAAACATGCCCCTGGGGCCCAAATTGGCCACGCCTCAGGGGTCATAAACTCCCATACACTCAGAATGGGAAAATCTTCAAAAATCTTCTTCTCTGAAACCATCAGGCCCAGAGCTTATATATGTAGCATGTATCAATGTCTAGTGCTCCCCTACTTAAATCCTGCCACCCATGCCCCTGGGTCTCAAATTGGCCACGCCCCAGGGGATCATTTGTTTATAAATCTTCAAAAAGCTTCGTCTCTGAAACCACGAGGCCCAGAGCTTATATATATAGCATGTAGCAATGTCTAGTGGTCCCCTACATAAATCCTGCAAACCATGCCCCTGGGGTCCAACTTGGCCATACCCCAGGACTCATAAGCTCCCATAGACTTACAATGAGAAAATCTTCAAAAATCTTCTTCTCTGAAACCATGAGGCCTAGACTTATATATGTAGCATGTGGCAATGTCTAGTGGTCCACTACAATCCTACCAACCAAGTCCCTGGGATGCAAATTGGCCATGCCCGGCCGGGGTCATAAGCTACCATAGACTTACAATGTGAAAATTTTAAAAAATCTTCTTCTCTGTAAAAATGAGGCCCAGAGCTTATATATGTAGCAAGTAGCAATGTCTAGTGGTCCCTTACATAAATCCTGCCAACCATATCCCTGGGGTCCAAATTGGCCACACGCCAGGGGTCATTAGCTCCCATAGACTTACATTGGGAAAATCTTCAAAAATCTTCTTCTCTGAAACCATCAGGCCCAGAGCTTATATATGTAGCATGTAGCAATGTCTAGTGGTTCCCTACATAAATTCTGCCAAACATGCCCCAGGGGTCCACATTAGCCACACCCTTGTGGTCATTAGCTCCCATTGACTTACAATGGGAAAATCTTCTTCTCTTAACCATGAGGCCTAGAGCTAACTTCTTTAATATGTTGCCACGTTCAGTGGTCTCTAACTTAAATCCTGCCAACCATGCCCCCTGGGGTCCAAATTGGCCATGCTGCTCCCATAGACTTATAATGGGAAAGACTTCAAAAATCTTCTTTACTGAAACCATGAGGCTCAGAGGTTACATATTTAGTATGCAACAATGTCTAGTGATCCCCTGCATAAATTCTGCCAAACGAGCACCTGAGGTCCAAATCAGACACACCCCAGGGGGTCGTTTGTTTATATAGAGCTATATAGCTAAAGAACCTTCAAAAATCTTCTTCTATGAAACCATAAGGCCAAGAGCTTATGTATTTAGTATTTAGCAATGTATAGCGGTCCTCTACATAAATCCTGCCAATCAAGCCCCTGGGGGTCCAAACTTGCCACACCCCATGGGGTCAATTAATCCTATAAAATTGCAGCCTGTTTATCAGCTTACCTGAGCTGGAAGCTTACATTTTAGAACTCAGGTGAGCGATCGTTGCCCTTGGGCTACTTGTTTGTTAAAGTTAATGCAAACAAACAGATGTTTAATAGTCTTGAATTTTAACGTTTTAAAAGTTTTGACATTTTAAAACATGCTTTTCTGTAAAAAATGACCAGTTTATTAATCAAAACCAGTTGTTACATCTGTGAAGGCTGGTCAAGATCTTTTCTTTTGCTGTTTAGCTATGGAGATCGATTTAAATACAAACAGTAAATATTCAAATCACAAATGCATAGATTTATAAGGGTCTTTTTTGCTCTTAAGCTGTGCAGGCTGATATAAATATTCATTGCCGACAAAACGTTTATGAGAACAATTAATATATGACAGCTTTGTAGACTGATCAGGGTCTTTATTTCTGTGTTTAAAATTTCAAGAAACGACAGACTGCTCTTGTGTGAACAGTAAACAATCAAATGGGCCGTCATATCTGTGTAGACTGATCCGGCTTTTCATTTTCTGAGCAGTAGATATTCAAATTAGCCGTCACATATGTGTAGACCGATCTGGATTATCAGTTTTGCTGTTGAAAATTTCCATGAATCTCATACTATTCATTCAAACAGGGAAGACTCTGATGGGACTGCACAGGCTGATCAAAGTCTTCTGTGTGCACGAATATTATAATGTACGAGTACCTATTTACATGGCCCTATTACCATCTCTTCCTATAAAAAAATAAGTCTTTGAGCAAATAATGGTGTTTTGTTACACAGATTTATATGGGTCTTCAACAACACAGTCTGATCCAATTATAATTTGTTTATAACTATATTTTCTCTGTTTCGATGACAGCTGACTTCCCTTTATGTGGCCCCTACCTGTAATTCAGTCACAAGTCTCCCAGAAGGTCTTATCTTTGAGAAGCATGTTTCAATAAACAGTCATTAGGGTATTATGCAATCAAAATGTGACTTTAATTATTACAGTGTTCTCAAGAAGTGATCAGACAGTGGCTGCACACAGACCCGCTGAAACAATGTCATATTGATATCGATGTTGACATGACGAAGAGCTTGGCAGTTTGCAATGCATTTAAGCTGTTTCAATACTTGCAAAATGCCAAAAGATATTTGCGAATATAAGCCTCGCATAATATAATGGGCCTCGCCAGCGCAGTCGGCTAAGGTTTGGGTTACCGAGTTCGAATCCCGCTGGCGGCGATATTCGTCACATCGTAAACGGTGGCAAGCAACATTTCATTGCTATATTTAAGAAATGCACCTTCTTTCTTATGTTGCTTGGTCTTTCGTACACGACAGTAAATGTGGCGACAGGAGGTAAAATAACAATGTGTTTTGCTTAGTAAACTTGAACAAGCTTGCAAAACTTATTCTACCGAATCTTCTAGTGGACTGATTGAATTTGACTGTTATTGCCAACGCACATTTGTCACCGCCCTGACATTTCTTTTGGATCAAGTTATAAAACGGCTATATGGTCATGTTGGGACGATCAGTTAATTGTATCACACTATTCCTGGGCAGGCTTAGACCTCCTAAGCGGTTAACCAGTACGAAGTGCACATACTTTCACAAGTCACAGACAACTGCCCTTCTTAAAGTAAGTGGTCGGATCGGGCGTCGAACCCGGGACCTCTGGCTCTTGAGTCAGATGCGCTACCGACTGCGCCACGCGGTCCGGAAGTAATTGAGCTAGTTTTATGATACCGCTAAAGACGTTGCCGCACTGAACTACGGTAAACCAAGTCTCTCATACGATGAGTGATGGGAACACGTTTGTAGATTAGTAAATTTTATAAAAAGATCCTTCATGTAACTCCAAAGAGTATCTTTTGAGCGTTCAAAGCCACGTTTTAGGTTGAATTTTAACGTGTTACTATAGCAACATATAACACCATATTCATGCTGGGTATGGCGTGTGAATATTTTCGAGGTCATTTTGGTAAATATTTTTTTGTATTACGGTATTATGTAGGACATTTAAAGGGAAATTGAAAATTTAGAAACACCTTCCGTTAAAGTTAGGTTTTGGCTTTACACAGATACATGATTGTTTATGAAAAATATTCTGAACTCTGGTATGAATTAAAGCAGACACTGGGGGTTAAAATGAATGATTTAGGGCTTTAGACTTTTTATTTCTTAATGTTAAGTATTAGGTGATTGGTGGTCAGGTACACGACCATTTTGGTTCTTTCTGCTAAACAGTTTTCACAAGACTCTACAAGATACAAGATACAAGAAACTTTATTTAACGTCGGTTTTTAGCTTTACAACATATAGAACATAGCCATTAAGGCTATTTTACCGACAAACTAAGAGAAAATTATACACAATAAAAGTAACAATGCATCAAAGTAAGAACAAGGGTTATCACAGATATATACATCAAATCAAAACTAGATAAAAAGGAGGACACTATCCCAAGTCTGTACTATAACAACACCACATTCGAAGACGATGAAGATAAGGCTGAAATCTTAAATGATTATTTTATTTCTCAAGCTCAGTTGGACGATTCTGCAGTAACTCTGCCCGATTTAGTACTGCCTCCTTACCAGTTAATAGACTCAATCACTATTAGCCCTCAAGACGTTCTTGACATTTTGAAATCACTTGATGCCACAAAAGCATCAGGGCCAGATCAAATCAATCCACGATTATTAAAGGAGGCTGCCCATGAGTTATGTATTCCTTTAAGTTTATTCTTCTCTCGGCTCATTATCCTTGGCAAATATTCTCAAGCCTGGAAAAACGGGAACTTGACACCTATCCATAAAAAAGATGCGCGCAACTTACCAAATAACTATAGACCGATATCCTTGCTTAGTGTTCTTGGTAAAACAATGGAACGTGCCGTCCATAAACAGGTTTATAACTATTGTATTTCAAATAATGTATTCACACCCCATCAGTCTGGCTTTATAAAAGGTGACTCAACAACTTACCAACTTTTACATTTGTATAATTCCTTTTGTGAGGCTGTGGATTCCGGAAAAGAAGTACGAGTCATTTTTTTTTGACATAAGCAAAGCTTTTGATCGCGTATGGCATAGAGGGCTTATACATAAACTGTAGGGGATTGGTCTTTCGGGAGAAATTTTAAACTGGTTTTACGACTATCTAACAAGTAGACAACAAAGGGTAGTACTAAATGGCAAAGCATCAGCTTATAAGACTGTACCAGCCGGGGTCCCTCAGGGGTCAATTCTAGGTCCATTACTATTTTTAGTATACATAAATGACATTGTTAATGAGATTGATTGTAATGTAAAACTCTTTGCCGACGACACATGCCTATGTATCATTGTCGAAAACCCGATAGTTTCAGCTAATATACTAAATGAAAATCTTTCCAAAGTCCATACGTGGGCCAACTCATGGTTAGTAGATTTCAATCCAACAAAAACGGAATCGATGATAATCTCAAGGAAAAGAAACAAACCATTTCATCCAGAACTTATTATGAACAACACGCAAATAGCTGAAGTTAATACTCATCGTCATTTAGGTCTTGTCTTCTCCAGCGACTGTGGCTGGCATACCCACATCGTCACGATTACAGGAAAAGGTTGGCAACGCATTAACATATTGAGGTCATTTAAATTTCGGCTCGACAGGAACTCTTTAGAAAGAATGTATATATCTTACATACGACCTGTCCTTGAGTACAGTGGCATCGTATGGGACAACTGTAATAATGATGACAAGCAAGCTGTTGAAAAAAATTCAAATTGAAGCATTAAGAATCATAACGGGTGCAACGAAATTATGCAGTATTGCAAAACTATATCACGAAACAGGATTTGATACATTAGAAGATCGAAGAAATGAACAAAAACTGATAACATTTTACAAAATGTCAAACAATCTTTCCCCTTTATATCTTAGTCGTCTGGTGCCTCCTCAAGTTCGAGAAAACTCAGAGTACTTACTTCGTAATTCGTCTAATACTTCGATAGTTCATGCAAATTCAAATCTATACTATAACTCATTTCTTCCATCTGTAATAAGACTTTGGAATAACCTGCCACTACTGGTAAGAAATAGTACATCTCTGTCTGACTTCAAGAAAAACCTAAAGGGCCAAGAAAGAAAACCACCTGTTTATTTTTATTATGGCAATAGGGCAGCCCAAATATATCACACGAGATTACGACTCGAGTGTAGCTCTCTTAATTTTCATTTATTTAAGAAAAACCTTATTGACAGCCCCAGGTGTTCATGTGGCCAAACTGAGACAGTTAAACATTATTTATTTGATTGTATAAATTACACCCAACTACGTCACCAGGTCTTGTCCGATTTTCTCCATCTTCCCGTAAACGCCTTGATAAGTGGCAATTCAAATTTGTCTAATGGGGAAAACGAAACCGTTTTTGACTCTGTCCAAAAGTTCATCACCTTAACGGGACGTTTCACCCGTGTTCCCACATAGTGTTTATGAAACACTTGCTGTCGTCGTTCAGGATCAGGTGCACAAGTCTGTTCCACGACCGCGAAGTGAAAGTGGAATTTTCGCATGTGATTTTGTTTTACGAGACTTTCCGATCGGGAGGAAAACTAATTCTAAAATGACAACGATTTGTTTGTGTCAGAGCGCTGTATGTTTTACTTAAAGATCAAGGTCCGGACATGGCGATTGGTTCTGTTTTCTATATCTATTTTTTCCAGCTATTTCAAATTCTCTCTCTCTCTCTCTCTCTCTCTCTCACACACACACACACACATATATACCTTACTCACAGTATAGTTAATGTTTACTGGATTTTCTTTCTATGTCTCCCTTCTTCATTTAAGGTATTTTGTTTACCACAAATTCTTCTCATACACATTATAAGAAATTATACAGGAACAGTTTTATTCAAAGTAATTTCTGCACTCAGTTTTTGTATGTAATATTTGTCATAAGGATAAGATCTCTATAAGCACTATGCTTGTTTTCTGATCCTATATTGTATCTATGTGTTTATGTATATATATATATAGCCTATGCTATGTTTACATAATTTGAATAAAATACTGTTAAACCAAAATAGATGTTAGTCACTGGGTGCCAGGTCTTCGGAATAGGGAGGATGAGGCAAAAATTCATATTCAAATTCTTCTGCAGCGGCCGATCCCCGGTAGCCTTGATGGCGTCGAATGTAAACAGTTGCTTCTGTCAACATCCGCCTCAAAACTAGTCCTTTACAAAATGTTGTAATATACTTGCATGTTCATTTTGTGTAATGTTAGAATCAAAATTATTTTTCCTTGCCCATGAATTATCACTGATTATCATGTGTTGTATGGAAGATACGAATCACTTTCGTGTAAGACAGCAATTAAATGGGGTTTTCTCTTCCAAAAAGCGGCTCAGTGGTTAGTGCACTTGACTCTGAAGCCAGAGGTCGTGGGTTTGGTCCCCGCCCGAGGCGAAATCTTCCTATGTCCGAACGCTTTTTTCTAGCATCTTTTGCATGAATGATGCTAACAAGTGTGCCGTCCTTTTGGAGGACCGTGTACAGGGAGAGTCATCGCCTGTGCAGGTTAAAGATCCCTACTATAACTACATGGCTATATGTAGGCTTTCGTCCTGCAATGCTGGAGTGTACAAAAGTACACCGTCTTTGTCTCCTTCGGGGGGTAAGGCGTAAATGGAAGAAAGAGAAAGAAAACAATCTCAAAGATCTATGTTCTTAGAAGATGGATCTAGATCTTTGAGATTGTTTTTGAAATTGTAAGCCGGATCTAGCTATTTGAGATTGCTGTGAAGCCTCGTCTTATTATTAGCTCGCCTGTATGAAAGTGCAGAGAGATATTGTTGTCACTTTGGCGTCAGCGTCGGCGTAAGCGTCACACTTTAAAATTTAACGTTAAAGTTTTTTATGTGATGGGCAAGGCATTGCAGGCGAGCTATCCTGTACGGGGACAGGTCTTGTTGATTAAATACTGTACAAAATTATTGTTACTTACAGATATTAGCAATGTTTACTATTCTCGACAACCTTGTAGATGGCCTGTGTGGCTGGGCAGATACGTTCCAAAATCGTAGACGGTGTGTGAACTTCTGTGCAGCGTTTGTATTAATTGCAGTTGGAGTAGGAGCTGGTATCCTGCATACAACACAGGTAGGTTAACTCTGGACCTGCAGAAAGGGAGGGAATTGATTTTGATGATGAATATAATGTTCAAGCCATGAAATGGCGAAAGGTTTTACACTGTCCGTGTATGCATGTGTATGTGTGTTTGTGTGTCTCAGAAATGTGGCCGGGTCATAACTTCATTCTGGATGGTTGAATTTGAAAAATGTAAGGCATAAATGAACATCTTGACAAGAAAATGTGTCACCTCAAAAAATTTTATCGCTAGCTGCAAGATCAATGTCACAACACTCTGGGCCTAAACTTTGTGCATAGGCTGTAGTGAAAACAAGTACGTATCTGGCTCATAACAAAATTTCTGCAGCGTGAGATTCACAATTATTTGACACAAATGATCAGCTTGACCAGACGATGTGTCACGTGCAAGAGTCATGTGGCTAGCTTGAAGGTAAAGCTCACACAGAGCATGTAAACTTTGGTGATAGGCTAGTGAAAAATGTTCTTGTCCAGCCAATAAATTTGTCATGCGTTGTGGGATTTCAAGATAATATTGCCTAATAATTATTATGTCAAGACAATGTGTCACACGCAAGAATTTTGTCTGAAAGGTTAAGATCGACATTGCACACTTTAACTATTTTCACAGGTTTCATTGAACTTGTAAGAGAATAGGTAAGAGCAGACCCCATTTAGGAAGGGCACACTTTCAGAGGAAGCTTCTACATCATTTTCTGGCCTAGCCATGTAGCGCAGTTTGTAGCGTGTCTGACTCAAGAGCCAGAAGTCATGGGTTTGATACCCAGTCTAGCCATTTACTTTTGTTTCTCCTTCCACTGATTTAAGAAAGGCAGTTGTCAAGTTACTGGCGAAAGTATGTACACTTAGTACTGGATAACCGCTTTGGAGGTTTTAAGTCAGCCCAGAAATAGTATGATTAGGTTAACTGACCGTTCTGACATGACTGTAGCTGTTTACCGTGGACGTAAAGCAACAAAACAAATAATCATTTTTCACTCTGCCTCCATTATAATTAGGGATCAGCTGTCAGGTGGAAAGAATTTGCTCCCTGTGAGTAGATTATTTTTTTTCTAAGAGAAATACCCAAGAAGGCAAACAGGAAGTCGTAGAAGTTTTTCTCTTGGTAAAAATGGCAGAAACAAAACATTCATGTATACCCTTACAACTTAAAATGCTACTTTGGGATATGATATTCTGGCCTTTTAAGACGGGATTTTTATTATCAGATGCGGCTTTAATCATATTGCACCCAGAATGGCCAAAACTGCCGTTCTGAGTGCAAAAGGGTTAAGACAGGTTTCGACTGTAATTTGATTGCTTCTTCATTTTGTTTTGTTTTCAGGCTGGGTTGTATTATATTATACTCATGGACCAAAGTGTCTCAAAGCTGTTTTTCATTACAGTAATACTGTATGGGTTATGTCTTATTGTAGTGTATGGTAAGTTTTCATTAATCTTTAATTACCGTGAATTCTAAATATTGGGACACCAAAAATAATTACCATAACTGTCCTAAAATTGGAATAGTTTGGTTTTACAGAGCATTAACATGTCCAAAAATGCAAATGGGATGGCAAATAGTGTAATAAGACTGCTGAGGAGCAGTCTGATCTGGGTTGTACTATTTGCTCAGACCTATGAGTTTTTACGGTACAGGATGACCATATTAATTGGTTAGAGGACAGGAGGTTTTTTTTCCTTCAAAAACAACCCCCAAAAATTAGATTTGTCTTAAAATGACAAATATAGAATTTACGGGTTGCCATCTTTGCACTTCGCAAGCGAAGGGTACTAAGTCCACTTTGTTCCTTATAATACTCTTGGTTGACAGCCTATTCTTAAATGAAATTTCCCACGGCGCCATTTTATGGGGTGCCAGCAACTTCCATAGCATCCAGTCAAATTACCCATTACCAATAACAAAACAATCTGCATAACAAGCGCTCTTGTCGATAGAAAACTATAGTAGTTACAATGAACAATGAACAAGTTGACTGACAAGATTTAACCAGTTCATCAGTGTTTTAGAACAATAATGCAAAGTTGTGGGACAACAGTTACTGTGTTTTGCAACAGATCTTATGATTGGTAAAAAAAAAACATGGGCCAAGGATAGCAACTCACCGCAGTCAAAAAGTGGCACTGCAGGAAATCCGATTTGCAAGAAGGCAATTGGCCAAGGGTACATAAGGAACAAAGTGGACTTAGTACCCTTGGCTGGCAAAGATGAGGGATTTTTTGAAAGAGAGAACCCATCTTATAACAGAAATTTTATCGTATGACGTCACATCTGAGAGTATTTTATCGTATGACGTCGCATCTGACAGTGTAATAAAGACAGGCATTAAATTCGATAATCAACTAGTGGATTAAATATGCAAATTACGTTGTAACTTTATGCATTGACGTCCATAAATCGTCTCATTTTTTAAAGGCGAAATCATGACATTTTAGAGCAAAATTTGCTAATGAAATGCAATTTTAGTGCCATGTGATAAATAGTATCTTGCATACATGCTCCTGTACTATTGAATATATTAAACTTGTTTGGGAAAACCGATAAGATGCTCGGCATAGCCTCGCATCTTATCTTTTTTCTCCAACTCGTTAAATAAATTCACTAATACAGGAACATTATTCCCGTCTTTCTTAGGCCATTTATTGAAAAATGATAATTTTATTTAATGCCAATATCCAATGGCAAGGCTGATAGAGTGTTCATATGTTTTTTTTTTTTTTTCATTTTTGTGTCACTTTCAGCAAAACAGAACTTTGGTATAGCTGAAAGAGTGATCGTCAGTGTTTAGTGTACTGTGTCCACAATTATAACAGCTGTAAGCCAAATAGCAACAATAATGATTGTCAGTGATTTTAGGGGATAACAATTCAAAATTGTCATTTTGGGAGATACCGTTTTGACCCTTAATATTCGGACAGACAGGTCTGAGTAAACGATGAAACCCCGATCAAACTGCTCCTAAAAAGAGCAGTTTGATAAGGGTCTACATCATTTGCTACTCATTAAGCATCATTTGGATACTTTAACATGAAAAAATGCACTTTCTAAAATTATTGAACAATAATCGTCCGTGTTTCTGGTGTCAAAAAATTTAGGGTCACTACGGTAAATCATCAGTTCTATGGTAGAAAATTGTTTTTTTTTGGACATGCCAGCAGAGCCGTAAAGTGCAATTTGTGACCATAAAACTGATCATTTACCTTCCCAAATGTCAAATTGGGATACAGTTATCCCCGTTCTAGTGCACTTCATCTTTCAAAGGCGGCTTCCTTACACCCACAGCTAGAGCTTTCAGCATCTTAAAACCAGCTGCCAGCCAGTGAGAAGTGACTTTCTTCATACTGTCGGGCTTCTGACAGTATATGGTAGGATACACTTCTACAAATTGTTGTAGTTATCAAATCATTCGTAAGAGTGTTTGAATAGTATTTTGTGGGTTTGAGAAGACTTATCATTATTGTTTGGAGTATCATGCTACCAACTATGACAGCTTTTATGACAGCAGTAATTTGAGTGGTTATTACTGTAAAGTGACTTTGTCCACAACTTACACTGTCTTACATTAGCCTGTGACTAGCAGATACAAGACATATTTGAGCCGCGGCACGAGAAAACCAACAAAGTGGTGGTGCGCCCAGCGCAATCTCAGATCAGCCTGGGCATCCGCCCAGTCTAATCAGAGTCTTTGCTAAGTGCTTAAAGGATAGCTAAGGGACTTAGCTTAGCTATCTCCATGCGGACAACGAAGACTCTGATCAGACCATGTGGATGCCTGAGCGGATCTGAGTCTGCACTGGGCGCACAACCACTTTGTCAGCTTGCGGCTCAAATTTGTTACTTTACCAGTGTCTTCATTGGCAATGGCGTCAGAAGTGTAAAATTTATTGAGTTTTAGCATTCAGGTCTGTCTTCTGTGTACATGCATGCAACAGCATTCCTAGGAATTCTTGTTTACAATTTTATGATGTTCTGTTTTAGGCAATATTTCTATACTGTTTTGTGATGGATCTCAAAAGCGTCCCAGCTTATGATGGTAAAAAGATCAGTGGGACTTGGTGGCTGGGATACTGGCAAGTGCACCATTTCTGGCCATCCCTGCAGCAGCTATACACAGCTTCCAGGTGGAAGAAGGATCTGTTAAATGAGTAAGAATTTTCTACGTCTCACCTAGATGAAAATAGCTCCGACTCTGATAAACACCCCCTCCCGTTTTCCATTGATAATTTATATTCACCTCTGAAATTGCAAAATTCCAGGTATAAAATTGTTAACCTCATCATAGTCCACAAGATATTTCAGTCAAATAATAGCTATTATGATGCTTCCAAAGCATAACATATTCTTAAATGATTAACATCTTGTTATACTGTGCTTGGAAGCATTTTGGAGGATGGCTGATTCGTTACTTTTCAGACCCTAAATAATGGCTCCCTTTTGTAAAATGCACCACCCCAGGGGCATTTGATAGGATTAATAAGTGAGAAAAAATATTCAATACATACTTGTGAGACGAATACCATTGTTATCTAGTTGCTAACTACCGTATTTAATCGGCTATAAAACAGTTTTTCCCCTCACTAGAATGACCCGACATACCTAATTCAGTCTTGTTAACTTTTGCTTTAAATTGGGGATTTCCCTGCCAGAATGTTCCCAGAAATTTAGATCTATCCCAGAAATCTATATCTATCTTAAAAGACAGATCTAGATTCTTGTGATTGTTTGAGAAGAAAGGAAAAACTCCCTCTTATAACCAAAGAAATACGGTAGACACTAAAATTGGCTGCGTAAGATAAGATACCCCTTAATACATGTCCATTCGCTCTGTATTCTAATGCACTTACGTATGTAACGCGACGTCTGATTGGATAACGTCTTTAATTTGCGACAGTATATCATGTGATATACTGTCAGAAACAGTATATCCTGTGATATACTGTCGGAAACCCGATGTCATTACGTAACGTCGCTTCTCATTGGCTGACGTCTGTTTTTACGTCGCTGAAAGCGTTTGTTATGGGTGCAAAGTAGCACACGTTAAAAGGTGAAAATGTGAAAAGTGCATTAGAACAGAGATAATTGTATCATTTGGGGAGGTAAATCGTCCGTTTTATGGTCGCAAATTGCGTTTTACGGCTCCGCTGGCACATCGGTTTGATGGTCGCAAATTGCGTTTACCGGGACGCGCCAGCGGAGCCCTAAAACACAATTTGCGACCATAAAACCGACGCTTTACCTCCCTAAATGACAACTTTGAGTACAGGTATCCCTTAATTTTGGTTCAAGGGTTCCTGAATAGGTGGCTGCTTAAGACAGGTGACCATCACCTTTGCAGGTTTGAGTAGTTTGCATTTTCCTGGAGTTAGGATTTGTGAAGATGCAGCTCATACCATGCTCTTTTATATTTCCAGAAACTGCGCTATGTATTTTGTGGGACCAAGCAGGACAGATTTGATCCACCCCAAGAGTATGGGTACCACAGGCCGGAGCCCAGCGCACCACCATATGGACCCTCTGACCCTCACATGTATGCGTACATGGATGACGGTTACCTAATGACTGATGTGCCTTAATATAAAGTCAATGAAGATGAAATGAATATGCTTCGGTCAAGCAGAACTTAGGGCTGTTCCAGTTTTAAATTTTTTTTTGAAAATGAGGCGGGGAGGGACGGCCATTTTTCAAAATGCCAGTTACTCATATGTTGCCTGTTCATGTTGAGCATTTGTATACATTTGTGATGTGTATTAGGCTGAAACAAGTTTAAAAGCTGAAGCAGAGTAGCAAATAAGGTAGGGTTTGAGGATAATTTAGGGGATAACTGTCTTGAAAATTGTTGTTTGGGGAGGTAAATCATAGGTTTTATGGTAGCAAATTGCGTTTTACGGCTCCGCTGGCGCGTCGCCGTAAAACGCAGTTTGGGACCATAAAACCGATGATCTACTACCTCCCCAAATGGCAATTTTCAATACAGTTATCCCCATTTTAATGCACTTTTCCATATTTTCCCCTTTCATAATGTACCATTTCGCACCCATTTCAAGCGCTGTCAGCAACGTAAAAACAAACGTCAGCCAATGAGAAGAGACGTTACTTAATGACGTCAGGTTTGCGACAGTATATTGCAAAATATACTGTCACAAATTTTTCACATTATCCAATAAGACGTTGCTTTATATTTGTAAGTGCATTAGATTTTAAGATAATTTTTCTTATTTCTCAATGAAAAACATATTTTGTGATTACTCATTAGAATGGTATCTGTGAGAGTTTTAATAAGGGTCACAACATATGTTTTATGCAGAAATATAGAAAATTATCCCTGTAACCCAGTCTGGAGCACTGATAAGGGAATTAATTAGTGACGATTTTTAGGAATGATTTTTCATTTCCCATAAAAATATGTTTTGACCTGTCCTGTCATTAGAACAGTCTCTAAGAGGCAGTTGTAATGAAGAGTGGGGGTGTGTAAGTGATTTTATTGGGGATAATCTTTCATTCTTATAATCATTCCTATAAAAACATGTTTTGACCTATCATTAGAACTGTCTCACTGTGACAGTTCAAATGAAGGGGCAGTGTTGGGGATGGGCATTGTCACAAGTTCTAATGAAGAGGGTGGTGGTGGGTTGAGGTGTCACAACATAGCTTAGACACTTCTAGCGGGAGTCACTACATATTCATTTTTGTGACTGGTTGCTTGAGAGGTTTTTATAATACTTAAAGCGCCAGTAATGAAAATGGCAGAATTTGCAGACAGGGCAGATCCTGATGAGGTGGCTCATAATGAGCCATCTCATCTAGATCTACACTGTTTGCCCTCTAGTTTTTTAATTTTTTGTATGATATTGCTTGGGTGAAAAATATTTTGAAATGTTTGCAGACGTAAATTTTGTCGTCTGCTTCTGGCGCTTGAAAGGATAAGAGGTCACATCATAATTGAGACAGTTCAAATTCTATTGGGCTTGCAAAAGAATAGTGGCTGAATTACCTCAGTTTTGCCAGTTGCCTCCATGTCTTAGGTTACGATAAAAGGAAACTACCGTACTTTACCCTTTTAGCGTACTGTGTGCTTAACTTTTTCAAAGTGATGGAAATACTTGACGCAAATTTTCTTTCTTATTAGCACACATTACAACAATTTGTTATATATTCAGGGAAACAATTTTAAAGGTTAAGCATAGGAGAAAAACTGCTAATGGTCATAGAAAAATAGCAAAGCTTTACAAATGGATAATGAAAGATTCTGTAGCCTTTTTCAGCTCATGTAACTTAGCAAACAAAGGGATAAACTAATAAAAAAAATACATGTATGTAGAATTCTAGTCATATGCCTAAAAATATCATGATATGCGCTGATAGGGGCATGAGCTATAATTAGGTCGAATACGGTATATCTACTGGCTATAAGACAGGGTTTTCTTCCTCTCCAGTATTACCCATAATTCCTAAATCAGTGTTTGGTTATTGTGCTAATGGATGGGGTTTTCAAAACAATCCCCAAAAAACCTAGATGTTTGGGTTGTTTCAAACAGAAAAAAAAAACTCTTATTACCCATAATACCTAAATCAGTGTTTGGTTATTGTGCTAATGGATGGGGTTTTCAAAACAATTCCAAAAATCTAGATCCTTCTTACAAGATGGATCTAAATGTTTGGGTTGTTTCAAACAGGAAAAAAAAACTCTTATTACCAAATAAATATGGTAATGTGTATACAGAAGGAACAAATATTCGTAATCAAATTGACACGATATGTGAAACTGGAGAAATTCTTAATGAGGAGAAACCGAGAAACCCTTGTGTACTGGATAGTCCGGTGGTTTATGAGTGAAATTTTGGATTTGTGGGCACTTTTGCGGCATGACGGGCAACCGGGCTCATTGAAGTCAGTAAACATACCTAAAACAATTTTGCCCGGTTGCCAGCTCAACAGACATCATATAAGGTCAAAATGAGGTCAAAGGTCATTTAGTGCATTTTTATACACCAGTTTGTGAGTGAATTATTCAATTTATAGGCACTTTCGCGGAATAAGAGGCAACTATGTCAAAGGAAGTAAGTAAACATACCTTAAAAGCTTTTGCCATTTTGCCGACGTCGTATTTAATCATAACTAGTTCAAAGGTCAGTAAGTACACTTTTGTATAGTGGTTTATTATACCATTAATTCTAAAACAGTCTTTTAAGTTACCAATAGCCCATAAGCCTGCCACCACCCATCTGAAGAAGAGACTTTCTGCACTGTTTGTTTTTCCAAAAGTATATTAAAACATTACAAGATACAATTCTCTGCTGTCTGACTGTCGGTGCGTTTGACAGTCATCGCCAATTTAAATACGTTACCATATAAATCTGCTGAATTCGTCTGTTCCTATACTTCTCAATCAAACAGATATTAAAACGGATTTAAATCTTGCTGTTTAAAAATTTACGTTGCTTTTCTGTATAGTTAAAACAGTTATCTCTTGTAGAACATAACTGTAACCTACGTTACCGTTTTTTTCCCAGCATAATGGACAGACTGTTATATTTTGGATAAAGTTACCATTTTACTGAAGCCAGCAAATATTTACCGTCCTTTTACATTAACGCAAGTAAAAACAAAAATTATGGGTGTATCAAACATGCAGAAACTTGCAGCGTTACATACGTTACCGGGCGTATGTTATCAGACATCATAAACCAGAAACATAGAGAAAAAGCAATTGTTTTGTCCCAGGCATCTATATGATATTGCATAGCAGACCATTGTTCAAGCTCTATTTACCGAAAATCTTCATTCAGAATATTGCATCACCTCATCTGTTAAGGATAACGGTAGGCCATTGTAGTACCGGCTCATAAGATGCTGTCTATAATATCAATGTGAAGTATTTTAGTCAAGCAGCTGGCACTACAAAATTGAAAGTAACAATTTATTGACAGAATTTGAACTTGTACTACAGTGTTGATAGAGCAAATTCAGCTGAAGCACAGATATAATTGTCTTTATATTAGTGGTATTTATGTAGTCGAATAAGATAAAGATGCAGACAGAATAAAATAAGGAATCACCGAACGGCGAGCAATGACTCTCAAGAGGCTCTGTAGTGACCCGAATTTCTAAAACCATGCCTATGCATCCTCTTTTCATGCCCTGTGGTGGTACAACAGTCTTTTTTAGATGTCTGGAAATAGACTGATCTGGATTCTGCCCGTGTCGATATAAAAGAATGAACTGCTTTAAGTTTACAATATCTTCAGAGGCATTTCGTACACTGAGCAGGTGCCATAATCGATGCTCAGGTTTTGCAGTGGCATAGATAGGTACCATGATTTCTGTTGACGTCTTTCAATAGCTTGACCCGACACTACAGTGTTTACAGGCGTTTTCTAGTAGATTAAGTTGCTACCCTTTTATCTATAGACCTCTTTGTAAAGCCTTATCTGCAGGTGTTAAGTACGTTACGCAGTATGCATGAGCAAACATGGATATTAGCATTATTGAGTATGAGTTTGTGTCTGCCACTACAGTGGTATTTTAGCATACTGACACTGATGACATTTGGTGGCCAGAACTGGTATAATACTCACACAACATGACTTGTAGAAGAAATGGTAAAACATAGATGTCTTGTATTTTTTTTAGCCGGCACAGCAGTGGCAAACGTGACCATGTAGTAGGTTAACCTCGGATAACAATCGCCTTTGCTGTTTCCTCAAAATGCTTTCACTATCCCAACCTATTCAGATGCGCTGAGATACCAGAACAGGTTTAACAGTAGGTGGTTTGATGCTGGAAGCTTGCATTGGAGCAAATGCCTTGTAGTTGTAAGAACTTGAACAACGGTTTCAGGAATGTTTCATAGTAGATTGTATTGATGATAAAGTCCCCTTGGTGACTTGTAGTGTAGCGATATTTTCACCCATTCCCTTCCATACATATATAACGTCTATATATATTAACACCTTGAATTATAACTGGCTTTATTCACTTATGATGTCATAACTGCTAAACGATAAATGTAGTATTAAGATTCCTGGGGAAATAGGGTATAAACCTTGGAATTGGGGATAGCTTGGACAATTGTTACAATTTTCACCCCGCTCCCTCCCCCTACTCCTTAATTCATCTTGTTCCCTATGTATTTATATAGTAAGCAGCATGGTTTGTTTTCTTCAATATTTTACTTGTACCGTATGCCTATTCATACGTAGACAAAGTTTCAAGTTACTTTTAAGACCTTTCTAAAAAATCAACAGTTTTCAGGTACGAAATTAAAACACTTCCTATAACGTAAACTACAAAGACTAATGCCTTTTAGTCAATTTAATTCATTATGAATCTCTAGGAGAGGCGATTCACATTTGGACCAACATAATATCGTATGGCCAATAGCAATATTTAGATTCGATTTATCATATATGCTTCCCATAAACTTCATATGAACCTATAAACTTGTCTGTGTTCACGTAAATTACACGCGATGCTGTAAGACTGATACAAATCGTATATGTTACAGTTTTGAACATTTTTTCCTGTATAACAAACTCCCATCAAAAGCACGAGTCGATGCGTTTCAAAATTTCTGTCGACAATTTTGATATTCTTGATTTAACACATAAAATACTCCTGTATATCTGAAAACTTATTCTAGACATGTTGATGTGCATTTTATGTCTAAAATAGTTTGAAAATGGATCATTGTCTACTTTGTAAATTTTATTAACTAGAAAACATCTATAAACACAAAACATGAATAATACCACATAATTTTATATCATTGAAGCTCTTAATATAGATTTATATGACTAATTTACCATTTTGGTAACGTAAAGTACATGCATCTGATTTATCTGCATTGCATTTTATATGTTTCACAGCTCAGTCTTAAAATTCTTGCATGTTTATGTGAAAACAACAAAAAAAATTTATGGCTATTAAGTTGCATTAGATTTCAGATTGCAACTGTAAACAATTTATGTATCGTAAACAACACATGCTAATGAAACAAGCATTTTTTATGTAAATGTTGAGCTAGAAATATGATAGCTTGCTTATAAAGATGACATTTACCAAGTCTAAAACCGCTGTTCATATATTTATGTGGTGTAGTCTTTGATTTATAAAATATTAAAGTTATTTCTATGAATGCATGTATTTTACGAAAATAAGTGTACAGACGGACACAAACACAGTTTGAATTGAACAGAACTTGTTCAAGTATGCTTTACAATTGTCGCACGAGGCTGTTGATGTGTTCAGCATTTCACTGCGGTGATATTTATATCCCAAATGTACAATAACCATTTTCTAAACAGTTTTTCGTGATTTTGCACTCAATGACCTTTGACCTCGTTTATACGGTACACAATGGGCAATCAGGTTTGGCAACCGGCAAAAATTAAACGAGGACATATCGGCAAGCATTTTTAGCATGGTTGCCAATCATGCCGCGAAAGTGCCCACAAACTCATTTTTTAGAGCTCTTTTCTCGAATCCGCCACCTGCCTATATGGAATTTTGGCCGGTCTAGGTGCAGTATGGTTAAACATTTGCAGTAGAGTATTTTTGGGCTAAAAGGTGGGGCTTACTCTATCCACAAGTATGTAAGATATGTAAATCGGCTTTGTGTATATGGTTAGACCTTGATTGTTTATAGACTAGCATTTTAATACATTTTGGATTTTTAGCTCACCTTTGCAAAGCAAAGGAAGGCTTATGCGATATCCCTGGCATCATAGTCCGAGTATCCTTTAGGGTTAGTATTAGTGTAGCATTAGCGTCCGCATCAGAGTCCTCGTCGGTATCTGTGATCAAGTTAACCAATGTTAACTTATGCGTATAACTCGATGTTTAACTCTGTATTTTTTAACTACAGTAGCTACAGTCATCATACTTGGTACATACTTCCATAGGACTGAAGCAGCTGCTGAGCAGCTGTAGTATAGTAGATAAGACTAAGATAACACTCCGGACTACCAATCCAGGGGTCGCAAGATCGAGCCCTCCCTGCTCCGGTCTTTCGGATGAGACTTTAAACCGAGGTCCCGTCTCCATATGACCTCGTTGGTTGTAAGACGTTAAACCCGAGTTCACTCATTCACAAATGCAGCAGCTGCATGAAACAATTTTATGTCCTTGACCTATATGTTACGGTTGACTGAACTTAGTGTTTGGCACCATTTTTAAGGCAAAAGTATTAGTTTTGATGATATCTTTGAGACAAGAGAGTTGGTAATTTGTCAAATAGCATATCCGTATAATTGCAGCAGCAGCAAAGCATCCATGTAGACTTCAGTGCCCTTAATTTAACCTTTATTCATGGTCCAGTGATTTTGCCTTATATTTTCAACACGGTTTGATGAATTAATTTCATATCTGGCATAGTGGATCAGTCTGACTTTGTGAATGGCCTCATAATATTTACATATCACTGTGCCCTACATTCCATGGTTCAGTGATTTTTTGACATATCTTGAACACTATTTAGAAGATTTCCATCAAACATGGGATAATGGTTCCGTTTGATTCTGCAAATGAGTTCATACTATTTGTAGGTCACAGTGACCTATATTTCAGGTTCTTTAATTTTGCATTGTATCTTAAACATGGGATAATGGTTCCGTTTGATTCTGCAAATGAGTTCATACTATTTGTAGGTCACAGTGACCTATATTTCAGGGTTCTTTAATTTTGCATTGTATCTTCAAAACTGTTTAAGAGATTAACATCACACTTGGCTGCATGTGTTAATAGTTTAGTAGGTATCATCATATATCAGGGATAATGTTTTTATAGGCCCGTTTTGAAAAAAAACAGACGTATTATGTCATGGCGCTGTCCGTCCGTCCTTCCGTAAACATTCTTGTGCGCGCCATAACTCAGTAACCATTTCGGATATCTTCATGAAATTTTGTAGGCATATGTATTAGGTAGGGGGAATGTGTCGCGTACAAGGATGGTTGCTCCCCCTTCCTTGGTTTCAAATTTATGCCCCTTTGATTGTTTTTTACCCTACAGGTATTGTGCGCGCCAGAACTAAATAACTGTTAGGGATATCTTCATGAAACTTCATAGCAATGTGTATGAAGTCCCAACAATGTGTCGCGTACAACTATGCTGGTCTCCCTTTTTTCGTTTTTGAGTTACATCCCTTTTATTATTTTTTTCCGCTACTTTTGTGTATACTTATGTTGTGCTTATATTGACTCGGTAGCTGTTTGGAATATCATGATGAAACTTTATAGCAATGTGCATGATCACAAGATAATATGTTACATATAAGAATGGTTGCTCCCTCTTTCTTAATTTTGGAGTAATCTCCCTTTCCTCGGTATGTAAACATTCTTGTGTGGGCCATAACTCAGTAACCATTTGGGATATCTTCATGAAACATTGTAGGCATATGTAGTAGGTAGGGGGAATGTATTGCAAACGAGAATGGTTGCTGCCCCTTTCTTAGTTTCCAAGTTATGCCCTTTTGCTTTTTTCCCTGCAGGTCTTGTGTGCGCCATAACTAAATAACTGTTTGCGATATCTTCATGAAACTTCATAGCAATGTCTATGAAGTCCCAACAATGTGTCGCGTACAAGAATGTTGCTCTCCCTTTCTCCGTTTCTGAGTTGCATCCCTTTTATTAGTTTGTTTAGGCTATTTTTGTGTATACTTATGTTGTGCATACATTAACTCGGTAACTGTTTAGAATCTCATGATGAAACTGTATACATGTAGCAATGTGCATGATCACAAGATGATGTGTCACTTATAAGAATCGTTGCTCCCCCTTTCTTAAATTTGGAGTAACCTCCCTTTGACCATTATTTTTAGGCATTTCCATTCACTCCATACCTCCTTAACTCTTTGCAATATTAGGATGAAACTTTGTAGGAATGTGTGTAATAATGGGGCAATATATCCTCAGCAAGAACCACGACTCTGGCTTGCCTACTGGATTATCTGCCCATGCATAAATTTCCTGTTTACTCTGTAACTCCTTAACCATTTAGAATATTTTAACACAACTTTATGGAGATGTGTATATTGTCAAGGGAATGTATTAGAACCAAGAATGGTATATCTAGTATATTTAGTTTATGAATTATCTCTCTTGTTTGACTTTGGCATTACTCAACTTAGGAGCCACTTCACCTTGGAAGCTGATTTTTTGGTATACTAGTGGTAGTTGATGTGTTAAATATTTAAATAGTGTTGCCGTCATTAATTAAAGTGTGGTTTCACCTGTTTGTCTGCCTGTTTGTATTTTGTAATAAATCTTGTTCATTCTATAATTCCTTTTTGACATTAAAACGGGCGTATTATGCGCCGCTTGCGAAGCCCTTGTTTTTTTTTCTTGTGAATACCATAAATAATTCAGTTATAAGATTGGGCTTTCTGTCTCTGCAAGCACCCCAGATATATACATCAGCTTTGTGTTATTAGGCTATGAGCAGAGTTGTTCTCCTACAAAACCATTCCAAAAATCTAGATCCATCTTCAATTTTGATCTAGATTTTTGGGATTGTTCTGGAAGAAAACTCTATGAGCAGAGTTTTTCTCGTTGAAAAACCATTTAAAAAATCTAGATCCATCTTCAAAGATGGATCTAGATTTTTGGGATCGTTTTGGAAGGGAATTAAGACAGAACTAGATCTAGATTTATGGAATTGTTTGGAAAGGAAACCTCCATCTTATAACTGAATTGATATGGTAAACACTGGAATGTGTTAATACATTGACTGTTTATAGATGAGCATTTTAACATATTTTGGGTTTTTTTATGAATTATTAATAGCAACTTAATGCAAGTGTTTCTGTTTAGTTCTTCCTTTTATGCCCCCAACTTCGAAGAAGTTTAGGGGGTATATTGGTTTTGACCTGACCGTCAGTCCATCCATCCGGAATTCCGTCCATCCGTCTGTACATAACACTTCATTTACTCTAGTGCCGTTACTGCTGGGGCCTTGATATTTCATAGGTGGGTAGACTATTAAAAACTAGAGGACACATACTTTTTAGCTCACCTGAGCCAGTGGCTCCTGGGGAGCTTATGGTAAGGCTCCGTCGTCCGTCTGTCGTCCGTCCGTCAACATTTTCAAACAACCCTCCTCTGATACCGCTGGGCCAATAGTAACCAAATTTCATGTAGAGCCTCTAAGGGGCAAGGGCACGAAAAATTGTTCAAACGGTCCTGGTCACATGACCAACATGGTGGCCACGCCCAACTGGTTTAATAAATTCAGTAATACAGGAACACTCATGTAAGACCCTCTATAAGGGCCATTCTTTGGGAAGGGGGGGGGGTGGAAATCCTCTCTTATCACCAAATAAAAATGGTTCTTTAAGGGTTATGTCTTCATGTAGTTTGTGGAGGTCGTAGTTATTCTCCATATCAGTAGCAGAGCTCCAGATGAAAAAGTATTTACTGGAAATTCTGAGATCCTTTCTCTTATTTCTTAACAAAACATATGTTGTGACCCCTCATCAGAACCCTCTTGCTGAGACAGTCCTGATTAGGGGTCACAACATATATTTTTTTATGGAGAAGTGTGGAGTTTTCTGGTTTAGCATTGGGCAGACTGAAGAGACGCGGTGTTCCAAAGAATTCTCGTTTACTTGTAAGAGGAGATGCTTTGATACATTAATAGTACCCTTAGCAATATTTTAGACAATTGAAGAGACAGTAATAAGTTCAACTTAAAATAGTGAGAAGCATTAATATTCCCGTCAAGAACTATTATTCCTTGTTAGGCCATTAATTTGGAAATAGTTCTTTTATTTTAAAGCCAATATCCAATGACAAGGCTGATAGAGTGTTCTTTTTTTATCATTTTTGTCACTTTCAGCAAAACAGATCTTTGGAATAGCTGAAAGAGTGATCGTCAGTGTTTGGTGTACTGTGTCCACAATTATAACAGCAGTAAGCCAAATAATAATCGTCAGTGTTTGGTGTACTGTGTCCACAATTATAACAGCGGTAAGCCAAATAATAATCGTCAGTGTTTGGTGTACTGTGTCCACAATTATAACAGCGGTAACCCAAATAATAATCGTCAGTGTTTGGTGTTCTGTGTCCACAATTATAATAGCTGTTAGCCAAATAATAATCGTCAGTGTTTGGTGTACTGTGTCCACAATTATAACAGCGGTAAGCCAAATAGTAATCGTCAGTGTTTGGTGTACTGTGTCCACAATTATAACAGCGGCAAGCCAAATAATAATCGTCAGTGTTTGGTGTACTGTGTCCACAATTATAACAGCGGTAAGCCAAATAATAATCGTCAGTGTTTGGTGTACAGTGTCCACAATTATAACAGCGGTAAGCCAAATAATAATCGTCAGTGTTTGGTGTACTGTTTCCACAATTATGTCAGCGGTAAGCCAAATAATAATCGTCAGTGTTTGGTGTACTGTGTCCACAATTATAACAGCGGTAAGCCAAATAGTAATCGTCATTGTTTTGTGTACTGTGCCCACAATTATAACAGCGGTAAGCAAATAATAATCGTCAGTGTTTGGTGTCCTGTGTCCACAATTATAACAGCGGTAAGCCCAATAATAATCGTCAGTGTTTGGTGCACTGTGTCCACAATTATAACAGCAGTAAGCCAAATAATAATCGTCAGTGTTCGGTGTACTGTGTCCACAATTATAACAGCGGTAAGCCAAATAATATTCGTCAGTGTTTGGTGTACTGTGTCCACAATTATAACAGCGGTAAGCCAAATAATAATCGTCAGTGTTTGGTGTACTGTGTCCACAATTATAACAGGGGTAAGCCAAATAATGACTAAAATTATGGTCAGTGATTTTAGTAGGGAATTGCACATAAAGCCAGACAATGTATTGCTTTTTCTGCATACATACACGGGCAAACCAGATCAACACCTAGACTTTCCAGGGCCCACCCGAAGATATGTATGTGTATATTTCTCGGGGTAGCCCAAGGATCAAACGGGCACCACCCGAGTTTACACTTAAATGATCATGCCGAAAGTGCTCATACTAAATCCATATGAGCGTTTTTGAAAATGCCATATTTCATTTGACCATCTGAACCACATATTTCCCAACATTATCACTGTGCTGCCCCAAACAGGAATGTCTTCATGACAACTGAAAGAATGTTTACCAATAATGGCCTTACAAAGTGACCGAAATTTGTGAAATCAGGAAAGATACTGGAATTACAGCGTGTCTTGTGCCCTTAAAGGCCTATATTTTGTTCTATCATTTTGACCCCCGAATCTAATCCCCTCCAATAAACAAGTGATAAGAAAATGAAAGGCACCTCCTAATCACCTCATTATTAGGGTCATCAAACAGTGCTGTACTTAAACCACTGCCTGTCTGCGGGGCCCCAGTGGGATAAATTCATGCATCAGTCAAAATGTAAGAGATCAAAATAATTCTATAAATAGTAAAATATAATTTGGTGATTAGCAGTCAAAGAATACTCAAATAGTAATTTAAAACAAGAAGAAGGAGAAAAAAGGGGAAAAATGGAAAAAAATGAATAAAAAGAAATTCAGGAAGACAGAAAGAAATAATTGAATATTTATTTTACAAATATTTTCTTGTATTATCACTTACTACGTTTATGTATTTCTAATATGTTATTTTTAATTTTACTTTCTTAAATCTTATTTACTTTTTATAATTTGTATTTTTTATTCTATTTATTTATTTATTTATCATTTATTTTTGTGAAGTAAGTCAAATGCTCTGTAATTTAATAAAGTAGCCATTATAATAATCTCAAGAAGAAAAACATATGCAAGATTTAAAGATGAAATTTATGTCAAGGATCACTTCAGAGACCGAAAAGACTACTATTTAATTAGATTGTTAAACCTGTGTTTTGAGTAGTTTGGTAACATTAAACATGTTTTTGACACCTTTTGAAAACAGTGAACTGGTTAAAGCTCATTTTTACAAGAACCGACACTCTGGGTTGAGACTGCATTTTGTCAATTATGTTTTATCAAAGTTCAATATTTTGTTTCCAGAGAGTATATTATTTTATTTTGGCTTCTCTCATAATGAATTTTGATTGTGAAAAAAAATAGATGTGAACTTTAAAATTTTGTAAACATTACCAGAATATATGTAACTAAAATGTTTTTCTAAACCAAACTTTGATGAGTACTAATGCCAGGTATCTCTGTGATTGATTTCCCCCAATTAGGGCCTCCGAAAGTAACTGCTGGCACACTGGTCTAGAGAAGACAGGCTAGCCAGAGGAGGCTGTTTATTGGATTAGATAAGGACTAAATCCAGGTCTTTAAAGAGTTACTGGCCTCCGAAAGAAACTGCAGGCACACTGGTCTAGAGAAGGCTGTTTATTGGATAAGATGAGGATTACATAACTTACTAATGACAAAAATCCAGGTGTTTAAAGAGTTACTGGTAATAAATAAGATAACGTATGATGCACGTTAAACATTCTACCCTCCGTAACGAAAATAATTGTCAGAGAAAATTACAACAGAATGGTAGACAGAGCAGATTTTGATATGGTTCTATCTATACGTGTTCAAAATCAGAATATCATTGACAAATTATGGATAGCTTTTGGTTTTCTATTTACCTATGATGAAGGTTCATATTTGAAATTAATTGCTCTTAATGATATATTATTTGTTTTAAATAACAATGTCCTGGTATCAATATTGACTCAAATCTCAACTCAAATTTATATCTTCGAAACGATGCAAGGAAGTTCGTTTTTTTAGATTTTTATCATCCACAATTGTGTCCTCTAGATTCGACGATGGAACGATATTATTTCAGCGTCGTGAGCCCGTTAACCCAATACTGCGAACAACCATTTCGTACTGTCTGTCTGACCGTGTTTGCCTGGCGATCATAGTATCGACTATTTATAGATTTTGGATGGATTCACAAACTTCGATTGCTACTAATAATTAATAAGACCGGGTACCAGAATAAAAAGAAAATGGCAAAGTCACAAGCATGACTTTTTGGTGTCGCTGGAGTTTTCAGGAGACGTTAGAACATACTCTGTTCAAGTAAGCACGCAGTGGGAGCTTCCTGATTTTGGGATAAATTTCTGGAGTTTTTCCCCATTAGTGAATATAGGGCTGTGAAGTAGCGGTTCCTAGTGTAACGGTACCTTGCGGATTCTATGGCCCTATAATGTAAATGATTAAGATGCAGAGTCATGTGCTCGCGATAGTTTGTATTTCATAATTCAGTAGCTCTAAAACGGTGCTACCACTGTAGTTTATCGATGTTATTGTCTGTTGTGTCCGCTTTAATATCTTTGCATATTCGGTTTATTTTGTAAGTTTGCGCTCTTTTATTTTCAAGCAATGTTGTACATGCATATTGATAGTAGAAAATAGGTATAAATAGAAACTTTGTATACTTGATACTTTTGCGTTTAGTTTAGGCTTGCTTTATAACCACTTACCTATGAAGAGGTTGTTCATTTAATTAACTCGTCTCAATATTTATATTAAATTGCACAACCGCGAACTTATGTCCCAGAGAAAATAAATACAATTACAGTACTTCCTGAGGAAGCAAATTTACCATCATGCTCTTTTTGCCTCTCTTCTAAATAGGGGTTAACTCTAGAGGGAAAGAATTTGATCCCGAGGAGCAAATTCTTTCCTGTCAGAGTAGGCCCCAATTTTGAATGTTTACGCAATTCAGGAAATTAAACGATAGGCCATAAACGTTGTAACCGGAATAAAAATATCTTTACCAATGCGACAGATTAGCTAATGATAGAAAATAAAGAATATATGATTTCATCACTGACAGTTATGATTTTTTCTTGAATGCTGTAATATACCTTAAGGTGGACGAATACGCAAGAACTCTGTTCTTACTTGTTTAAAAAACAAAACAGAGTTATTGTTCATCATCAACTGTTGAGTTACACACTAACAATGTCTACCGTAAAGATCCTAAGTTTTCGGGCACATAGGTCTGTACAAACAGTGGAAACCGAGATCAGACTGTTCCTTAGGAACCAGAATGATCAAGATCTTCACAGTTTCCATTCCATCTGCGCAGTTTTGTCGACATTACTCTATGGTAGAACCGAATAACAGGAAAATAAATAATAGGGCAAGGACCGGCTGTGCTTGCAGCAGGTGCAGAATTTTAGCATTCTGTTTTGGGGATATTTTGAACTTAAACATTGTTTTTCTAGGAAACGAAACGGTGAAATGTTTGTTTTTTTGTTTTATTCTTTAACATACGATGTAAGTTTTACTAAAATAATATGCATAAGCATGCCCCATCGATTGAATATATTTTTCATGACGTTCTTCATGAAATTCAATTTTCATGCATTTTTTCAAAGAATGTAAAAATATACTTATTAACAAGAAAACTGCAATGTTTTGTTACCAGTTTGTTTCAAATATCCTATATTACAGATTGTATGATTTGCTGAAATGAAAGTGCATTCATGTGCTAGAGATATGAATTTTAATGGAAAATGTGTAAAAAAAATGTAGAAATAAAAAATTGTTTTTTAGGAAAACAAAACGGTGAAAATTGTTTTTTTTCTCATCCAAATGTTTTATAGCTCTTTGGGTTATTTAGACGGTATAATGGTTTGAATGCCCCGCCAATATTTCTATTCAGTATTCGTCTACCTTAAAGAGAGATGCAGTGTTCGAGTGGTTAATGTCCCCTGCTATAGCGCAGAAGGTCACGGGTTTGAATCCCGCATGGGCTAAACAGGACCTGGCAAACTCTCTCCGTCTCCCCAGCTGTAAATGGGTACATTTTCTGCATCAGGGAGGATTATAGGCAGTGACAGTGAGGGATGGGGAACTTCTTTCTTACTCTGTGCCCATACAAGACCCACTGCCCCTATAGCCACTAGGGCTACGGGAAACAGGAGATCTTTTATATATGAGCCGCGACACGAAAGAAAACAACACAGTGGTTGTGCTCCCAGCGCAGACTCAGATCAGCCTAGGCATCCACCCACTGCAGTCTGATCAGTCTTCGCTGCCCTCATGGAAGATGCTTAGACCCTTAGCTACTATTTAAGCGCTTAGCGAAGATTCTGATCAGACTAGGCGAATGCCCAGGCTGCACGGAGTCTGCACTCTGCGCACAACCACTTTGTTGGTTTTCTCGTGTCGAGGCTCATATTTATCTATTAATGTATGGGTACAATTCTATCTTCTTCCGCCATTACGAGTATTGCAAAGAACACGCCTTTATTGACTGCTATTTGCTTCCCTAGCCAACGTCTGTTGTCCGAAATGGGGTCTATCCTTTAGGTACAACTTTTCTCATAGGGGAGCAAACTAAGTTCTTCAAGAGCTTACCCCATTAAGAAGAGAGGCAAAAATGAAAAAATGTCGGAGTTGCTGTCCCTCCCCTTAAAGTGAACCTTTTCACCTTAAACAGAGCAGATATGAACAGTGTAATAAGTGTAATTATTGTGTGTGTCCCAAGTTTTCAGAATCTTCAGGGTACACTGTTGTCCACTGTGATGATAACACAAACAAATAGAGTATCAATTTCAATTTTATTAATGCTTCGTTCATTGTGGCAGAGATTTTCCTTCAAGCGGCTTTAATGAAGAAAAATATGCTCATTTGCATAAAAATGTACTATATACGCCACATTTTTCGTCTTTAAATTCACATGATAAAGTTTGTTCGAGAAACAAATTTGCCCATGTGAATAGAATGTTTGCCATAGTATATGTAACAAAAAATTGCTATAAAGATGAAGAGGAAACCTTTGCTCAAAATCAAACCAATTTGTTTTTAAACAAAATATTTTACAATGTACAAAATATGGAAATATTTACATTCTTAGTGTAAATACTGAAAAAGCCCTTAGGCTATGGTAAACCATTGGAACGTAATGCAGTTTAGATTCCAATAATTACACTGATCCATGCGGCGTCACGTGACTTTAATGGCGTTAAAAACATGTTTCTCTACAATCTGATTGGACATCTGAGGCGTTATGACGTCATTGGCACTGTTCCGCTGTTAGCTAAAAAAATGCATGTGAATGTTTTACAACTTCAATTTTAGCCCTTATATAGGATTTTTCTTCAAGGTTTGAATTGAATAGAATGTAAATATAAGCAATGAACTTTTTTTCTGCTGTCTGTCGAAGGATAAACAGTCTACATTAGGTCACGAGTAAAAGTTATATGGGGTTCAGTCTTTTTGTACGCGACCCAATAAGTAAGTAAGTAAGTAAGTAACCCAATGTAGTTAAGACTTCGAAAAACCTCAGAAAAATGAATATGATTCCTTAAACAAAGCAAAACTATAAACAATGTATTAGAAGAGAAATGGGTGTTATATGTACATATATTAGTCTTTAGTGCTGCAATTTAAAATTAAGGTGTATGGATACTGAAACGCCAATTCACCATAAACACGACACTTCTTTTTCCACATTGTTGGTATATTTGTGTGCCCTCTACTATATGTGGAGTATTTAAACGCCAATTTGTTGGTATATTCGTGTGCCCTCTACTATATGTGGAGTGCTGAAATGCCAATTTCTGAGGGTCGTCAAACCGTATTGAATATAGTGGGAAATCGTCAAATACCACACGGAATCCTGTATTCTACACAGTGCCGAAATCTTTAATACCGCTGAAAACGTGTCCCAGCACTCCGCAACCGCACTACTTTGCAATCGCACTCACTCTAACGCACTAATGTACATCACCGCACTGTTGCGGAGAATCGGAACAAATTTTAAGCATGAGCAGCTGACAAATGACAATAATATTGTTCCGTTTCATCCAGATTGTTGGTCTCAATAGAATTAATTTAGCATTTTTTTTTTTCAGATACAAAACAAATCATTCCTATATAAGCAAACAGCTGAAATAATACAAAACTCTTGTTGGCATCTTACTAATGAATTTAACTAATTTGCATCAATTGCTTTAGAAGACAACATTAAATGATGTAGCGCATATAAGTTAGGCCATCTTAGACCAGTTTCGATTTAGCGCATACAAATTAGGATATCTTAAACACGTTTCCATTGTTTTAATCTTTTCTATTAATAACAAGAGCACCGCAAGTGGGTTAATATACGTCAGTCTCTGAGTGAGTTTCTGACCCAGTTAGTACCTCGGACAGATCTTTAGCCCTGGCTATCGGCCACCATCAGACACTGATGTGTGCATAAGAAAAGTCTGTAAATACTAATCAAAGGGATGTAACTCAAATTTTAAGAAAGGGGATGCTACAATTCCCATACTTAGCCGACAGTCACAGACGAATGCATATTGCAATAATGCGTCATCAAGATATTCAAAACAATTGCCTAGTAATGGAGCGCACAAAAATAGCCTAAGAAATAATCAAGCGGATGTAACTCAATATAAGTAAAATTGGAGACCGCACAAACCAATTCAACCTCTTCTACATTACACTTATCCTGGAAAATATCCACATACATGTAGCTGTCAGATAGATATTACTATTTATCCCATGCTTACAAGAGTGAAATACGGTAAAGGTTCTAAAAATTGGGACACCTAAAATATTTACCGCAATTGCCAAAAAAAACAACGCTTTTTGCCAATGTAGTTGTACAACTAAAATGCAGATAGAATTGCAAACAGTGTATACCCTGATCAGACTTTGCCCTAAGATGCGATCTGACCTGGCTTTGCACTGTTTTCTTAGACCTATATGTCCCAACATTTAGAATCAAACGGTATTTTATAGCATGCATTGACACAAAAATAAGGGCATAGAGCATAAAACAGTAACGGTAAATAATCTAAATATTGGGACAGATAGGTCTGAGCAAACAGTGGAGGCCAAGATCATACTGCAACTAATGGGCAGTCTGACCAGCGCCTTAACTGATTTCCTTACCATCTTCATCTTTTGAACACATTATAGCATTGTTACTAGAGAATTGTGTCTGAAAGACACAGGTTATGCCCCCGTGCTCCCCATTTACCTTGCCCACCTCTCCCTCCCGCCCTCTGACCCAACCCATCCCATCTCAGATTCACAGACGGGTGCGCATGATATCAAACTGATTCGTCATAAACTGTTGTATGTCTTGCAAACACTTATCTTGTCACCTATATTGTAGAACAATGACTGAAAATTTTTAAGTTCCAAAGCCCGCAATTTTGCTAAAATTATTTTCCAACTTAATAACTGTTCATGCACATCTTAATTATGTCTATAATGTTTGTTCAAAGCTTCAAAGCGATCCACAAAGAATTGTGAGAGAAGTTGATTACACATTATTATATCAAACACTATCATTTCTATGTTCGAAAACCCATATTTTGTCAAAGATCAGCTTATAACCGTTAGAATATTCATGTACATTTTCAATATGTCTGCAGCATGTGTGCAAATTTCTCATTGTTCCATCAAAAACTATAGGACGGCTGATTACATAGACTTGCTACCCCATATAATTAATCAACACTGAAAATGTCTAAGTTTGAAAGCCCGTAATTTTGTCAATAACAACAACAATCAAAAAAAAATTGACCAAAAATTTTCATGCACATTTTCAATTTATCTGCAGCATGTTTCGCAAAATTTCAATGTGATCCATTTTAAATTGTAGGAAAAGTCGAATACACAAATTTGCTACCCTTTATAACTATACAACACTGAAAATGTCTAAGTTCGAAAGCCCGTAATTTTGTCAACTGTACGTTTTTGACCTTCAATGTTATTCTTGCATATTTTCATTATATCTGCAACATGTGTGCATAGTTTCAAAGATATAAATATGTTTTGACAAAAACAGATGTCCCGCCACCTGCGCTTTCCCAGCAGTATCCTTTTCCCTTATGCTGCGAAGTTGAGACGTCCTGTGACGTTGAAATAGGGTCAATGTCACTTCTGTGACCATGAAAAAGAGGTCAATGTCACCAAATTTGATCACTTATTTTCCATCGCCCATTGATGTATCTGTATGAATGTATCTGTGCAAGTTTGGTTCAATTCCATCAATCCATTCAGGATATATATTGCAGACAAGCCATTTTTCAATGTTCTTTGACCTCCTGTGACCCTGAAAATAGGGCCAAGGTCAACAAACTATAAACAATTCTTTTGCATCTCCAAATCATATATTTGTGCAAGTTTGATTCAAATCCATCCATCCATTCAGGAAATATGACGCAGACAAGCCATTTCCAACATTTTTGACCTCCTGTGACCTTGAAAATGGGGTCAGTGTTACCAAAATCTAATTACTTCTTTGCCTTTTGTCAGTGATATATCTGTGCAAGTTTGGTTTAAATCCATTCAGGATATATGGTGCAGACAAGGCATTTTTCAACACTCTTTGACCTCCCTTGACCTTGAAAATGGAATCAAGGTCACCAAAATCTTATCACTTATTTGCCATATCCCAAAGATATATCTGTGCTACGGTAAAAATCTATAATTTCCTTCAGGATATATGGTGCAGACAATCTATTTCTTATTATGTGACCTCCTGGGACCTTGCAATTAGGTCAAGGTCACCAAAACCTAATCCGTTCTTTTCCCCTACCCAGTAATGTATCTGTGCAAGTTTGGTTAAAATCCATGCATCCCTTCAGGAGATAGATTGCAGACAAGAAGCTACGCCGACGGGATCCTCACCCAAAAAACAATATGTTCCCCCATGGTGGGGGGACATAATTATCCATTCCATATTGAAGGGGGAGTTGATTACACAATCTTGATACCCTATACCACTAACCAACACAAAAAGGCTGACAGGCTAAAATTTTGTCAAAAATATTTTTTTTGCCTTAGATAAAATTCATGCACATCTTCAATATGTCTAAAACGTGTGTAAATTTTCTAATTGATCCATCATAAGCTGTGAGAGGATTGATTACACAGTGTTGCTACTAAAACGTGCGTCAGACAGACAGACAGACAAACAGGGGTGAAACTTCATGCTCCCTGACTATCGTCACAGGGCATAAACACCAAACTGTTACAGTTAGGGAATATTTACGGTAATTATTCTAAGTATCCTAATTAATAAAATTTTACGGTATACTACTGTTATCAAAGTCTTTTCTCTTAAGCTCGCCAGTTATCATTCAAACTACGGCATAACTATTATGTAACAAACATATTTACAGTTTCACATGTCGACCATGCCAACGCTCTGCAGCACGTGAATTACCATCCCACAGAGCTGGACAAACAGCGGCATAACTATTATACGTGCGTTCCCGACGACGCGAAGCGTCGTCGTGCGGAACGCACGACTATAGACTGAGGTTGTTAGTTCGTTTGTCGTGTCCCCATAGGCGCACGATCGAGAAAACGCTTGCATTTCAATGCTTTTGCGATGATCAAGCAAGGAGCGCGCCTCAGATTTCTGTCATTCAGTCCACCTCGGCTACCTTTCGCGATAAACTGGTCCCAGGTTGGCCAATAATCAATAGATATAACTACTTATCAGGTAGAGAACCAATCTACCATGGCGACGTCAGGAAGGATTTTCATTGGCCAAGTTGATCACATGATACCGCTCAGCAACGCGGCTATTTTCAATCGGCCATTGGGAACATTTCGTCGCATCAAAGAGGATTTATTGATTTAAATAGGCTGTTTATCAGCTGGTAAGAACAGAAATCATTTGAACTAGGCCTGTACGTTATAGGCAGTCTCAGTCGAGAGTGCGCAGCTATCTTGTTTGTGAAATATTCAGGAAATCGAAGAGGAAACTGCATCAGTACTGGTGCTCGTATCCTATCCATTTCGTACCCCAGGAGGTCCGCTGTTCAGTCACGATAGTGTATCGCTTGAACTAGTCTTCGGTCAAACTGAATGGTACCCTGGTCATTCATACCAAACCCTGTACGTTTGATATGACTGTGATTGCAGATTTGAGCCGCGACACGACAAAGCCAACAAAGGGACATGGTTTTTGTTTTGTTTGTTTCTTAGCCTTCTCCCAGCGGAGACTCGGTTCAGCCTGGGCATTCGCCGGTCTGATCAGATTCGCTTTCCGCATGAAGTTTGCTTACACGGTCTGCTTACACCTTTAGCTACTATTTAGGCACACAGCGAAGACTCCGATGAGACCTGAAGACTGGGCAGATGCTGATTTAAGTCTGCGCTGCTCCATTATTGGGCATTTTCTTCCAAATTTCAGGGGCCCAGCCCAAAATTTAGGGGCTTTGGGCAACTCGGCCCCTGTTAGTCTTTACCCCAGCTCAACCACTTTGTTGTTTTCTCTACATGTTACTGGGTGTAGATTCTACTTTAGCAGTCCCCGGAACTTTGCACAACTTCAACTGCGCATCGTCTATTGCACATGAGCCCAGGGCAATTGAGTTGTGTAGCGGGGGTGTGGAGGCATAAGCCCCCATCAAGAAATGTAAAAAAAAAAAAAAGAATACATCAACTATACCAACAGAACTTACTACCAATTCCTGGGGACCGCCAAAGTGGAAGTGTTCTTGTTCCTGATGAGGCCAGTTTCTTAAAATTTGTTTCTTGTTTATGCTGAGCTGGGCCGGGTAGTGCAGTCAGTAGGGCGTGTGACTTATAAGCCAGAGTTCCTGCGTTTGATACCCATTCCGGCCACTTACTTTCATTTCTCCATCTGCTGATTCAAGAAGGGCAGTTATCAGTTACTGGTAAAAGAGGAGCACTTGGTAATGTTAATTTCCAGTGAAAATTTATTTAAGTGCTACTATTTTCATTTCTTAGCCATTTATGATTACAGTTGTTTTAAATACATTAAGGATCATCAATAAGTTATTTTTTAATGTAAATTTAGGCTAATTTTGACAAAACATTGCTGTATTAAGGATTTTAAAAATTGATCAACAAGTCAAAATCTTATTTTTATATTTACATGCCTTCTGAAATTTCTGAGGAGAACACTGTCCACCTACTTGAGAGCTCAAACTTAGGTTTGTAGGGTTTGTGCTAAATAGAGATTATTCTTCACACAATCAAATGTTGAGTGTATCATATGCTATATATCTGTGTACATGGTGGCTGTTTGAGATTTCACCTCTTTTTAGCAGTCAAGCATAATGTTTTAGTCTGAGTATAAGATAATAATGCATCTGTTAAACAGATAATGTCAATCAGAAGCATAAAAGAATGACAATATATTACTTATATGTGTTTCGAAGTGCACCCTTTATACCAAGGCCCATAGGGTCTTCAGTTGGGGGATTTGCCATCTCCTCTGATGGCAATTTTTCTACACTGTAGAGTGAGTGAGACAAGTACCAACTGTGTGAATGAAGCATATCCCAGTTAACCCAGTTTGCATCCCAGTTACCTAGTGTAAGTAAGTGGTTAGGTGCTTCAGACCTTGGATCATAGACTCACAGATCATTCGAGTCTCACAGGACCGTAGATTTTGTCTCTATTTAAATGGCACTTCCGTGTTCAAACGATAACCCTGAGTTGATCTTGGCCTTTTTACAGATAACTCATAAGTCAGACGTGTGCTTCCTAATGCTTGAGAAATTTCTGTAATTTAATGAGATATCTTTGAATTTGTTGAAACTTTTGGTATAAAAGTTTGTATGTACAGTCAAATAAATGGCTACATGAAGTTTATTGAGTACAGAGGTCAGTATTGATCAGTTTTTTTATCAAGGTCACTCATATTTCTCCAACTTCGAATTTTCCTGGTAACCAATATGGCTGTCATGCACATATCATTAAAAAGCTTCCACAATCAAATGACCCATGACACTGAAACTTGGTACATGTTCACAGCATTTGAAATTAATATACTCTCGGGTTTGTTCAAATGGTGACCCTAGGTTGACCTTTGACCTTTTTACTAAGGTGAGCTATTCAGGTGTTTTTGGTACATGTAAATGCATTTGCATGTACTGTAAAAATGAACCACTGAAAAATCATTTTTGTCGCACCTGCTTTAGCAAGGTGCGATATAGGCGTCCGGTTTTCCGTCCCTCATTCCGTTCACATTTGCGTTAACCCTGGCGTTAAATATTAATTTCTCCAAAACCACTGCACCCATGGTTCTCAAATTTAATATGGAGCATGACCAGACTGCAAGACTTCAGAATGATAAAAATCAGCCAGGTCAAGAATCCAAGATGGCCGCCATTGCAACAAATTTCTGTTCACATTAATTTCACGTTAACCCTGTCGTAAAATTCTATTTAATTAAAAAACACTGCAACCATTGTTCTCAAATTTCATATGGAGCATGACCAGACTGCAAGACTTCAGAATGGTAAAAATCAGCCAGATCGAGAATCCAAGATGGCCACCATTGCAACACATTTCCGTTCACATTGATTTTACGTTAATCCTGGCGTTAAATTCTATTTAATTAAAAACCAATACACCCATTGTTCTCAGGTTTCATATAGAGCATGACCAGACTGCAAGACTTCAGAATGGTAAATTTCAGCCAGGTTGAGAATCCAAGATGGCTGCCTGATTTCAACAAAAAAGCACTCAAATTTACGTTCACCCTGGCGTTAAAGTCTATTTAATAAATTTCTCCAAATCCACTGCATCCATGGTTCTTAAATTTCATATGGAGCATGACCAGACTGCAATGCTTCAGATAGATAAAATACAGCTGGGTCGAGAATCCAAAATACTTGTCATTGCAACAAAAAACGTTCTTATTTACGCAGTCGCTAGCCCTGGTGTTAATGTCTGTTCAATTAATTTCTCCAAAACCATTGCACCCAGAGTTTTCAAATTTCATATAAAGCATGAACAGACTGCAACTCTCTAGAATGATAAAATTCAGCCAGGTCGAGAATCCAAGATGGCTGCCTTTACTCTAAATGGCAAAAACAACAAAATCAGCTTCTATTTCGGAACATTTGGTATATCTGGTTGAAATGTTGCATGGACCATGATGGGCCATGACCTCAGCTACTGTGGAAGTGCAATGCAGGTGCGACATAGCATTCCGCGGAATTCTTGTTCATTTTATACATTTTAGGAGATTTTAACTGTAATCCGGCACATCTGATTGGGAGACAAGTCACAGCCTAAGAAGATTTAGATATTTGTATTGGCTGGTTCATACACATTGGTGTTTGTCTGTGATTAACTCAGCAATCATCAATTCTGTATATTATTTAGAGCTTGCCATACAAGATTTAAACAACTTCGACAAAGTCACCAAGAAGGAAAAATGAAAATGCTACATACTGGTTTGAGTATCTGGTGTTAAGGAAGCCTTAGATATAAAGCTTTAATAGGAAGGTATGTACGATTATTTTTTATGTCTCCCCCCGAAGGGGTCAGAGACATATTGTTTTTGTTCTGGTTGTCTGTCTGACTGTCCGTCCGTCTGTCACAAATCGTGTCCGCTCAATAACTCTGTAACCAATTGAGATAATTTCACGAAACTTAGTACAAATATAAAGCATCATCAGACAATGTGCAGGGAGCAAGACCCGTAACTCCACCTACATTTTTTACGGAATTATGCCCCTTTGAAAATTTTATTATGGAAATCGTGTCCGCTCAATACCTCTGTAACAGATTGATCATGTAATTTCACAAAACTTAGTAATCAATAATCACTGAACAGGCTTTGTCCAAATTTGTGTCAGAATGATCCATGCATGTAGTTCTTTCAAACTTCTCTAGAATAAAAAAAAGGTTGATCACCTTGAGCGTTGGTATGTAGCATTGGGTACTCGAGTACTACAAAAGTAGGTCAAAGGATGACATTGTGTTGACTTTGACCTTTTTACGGCAAGGTAAAAGTTTCCTTTTTGATGCAGTAATATAGGACAATGCTAGAACATAAGAATTAATGATGAATATTGAAATTTTGGCCTAAGCATCGGTATATACATCCATCTTAAGAAGTAGCCATATCAAGTGGATGGGAACACACGTATATAGGTAACACCTATTTAATTCATATTATAACACACATGTCTACATGTCTACCGTGCCCATGTTCTTGAGCTCATCAATTAGCATCCCACATTGCTGGACAAATCGCGGCATAACTAATTTATAACACATATATTTACATGTCTACATGTCTACCATGCCAATGCTCTAAAGCTCGCAAATTATCATCCCACAAAACTGAACAAACCGCGGCATAGCTTTTTATATAACAAACATATTTTCATGTATACCATGCCCTCGCTTTAACGCTCGCAAATTATCATTCCACAAATCTGGACAAACCGCGGCATAACTTTTTATATAACAAACATATTTTTATGTCTGCATGTCTACCATCCCATGCTCTTAAGGTGGTGATTATCACATATTTGGGGCAGAAACAAACACCTGCATAAAATGCAGACAATACAATAGATTTTCCCGCAACTTAGCAGATGCCTTCATTACGTTGTTTCTCACAATTCAGAATCTTAAAATGCAGGACTTGTTGATGATAAAAAAGGATTTATATAAGAAAAGATCAAAGGGTGGGTAATTTCGTGCGCATAAATCTAAAAAAATGACCATTGAAAATGTAACTAGGTCTGAACATAAATTAATGCATTATAAAAAGCGTCCTAGCAAATTATTTTTCATTTTTTTGCATGCTATCAGGCTGCGCAGATAAAAAAGGGTGTGGCCTGTGTTCAAATTGTTGTCTAAAATACACAGTAGAGTCTATTTGCAAGCTTGAATAATTTCAATAACACACCTGTAACGGTCCTTGTAATGTATTATTTATACTGTGAGTATGATAAAGGTACAACTGACCTACCTGTATTTCATGAATGCAAAAAGTATACATGCACTTTATCATGGTCAGACATTTGAGAAGAAGCTACTGTTTTTATTTGGTCAATTTGAATAAAAAATTGGAACAAATAATTGCTAGGACGCTCTTTTTAACTCATTAAAGTATCTTCAGAGCTAAGTAAATTTTCAAAAACAGATTTTATTTTTCAGAGTTCTTTGCAGAAAATTACGTCTTGATCTTTCCATATAAAAAACACTTTTTAAACAGCATGTCCCTATATTTTGTATTTCAAACTGTAGAGAACAACAAAAATAAGAAATCTGCTAACTTTCAGGGAGATACGATAATTTTTTATGGTTTAAATCAGATTTTTGTATATTCCACAAATCACCACCTTAAGCTCACCAATTATCATCCCACAAAGCTGAACAAACCGCTACCGAACTCTTATATAACAAACATATTTTCATGTCTGTCTGTCTTGACCATACTCTTAAGCTCACCAATAATCATCCAAAAAAGCTGGACAAACCGCTACATTACTATTATATAACAAACTTATTTACATATCTACATATCTGCCCATGCTCTTCAGCTCGTCAGTTATCATCCCAAAGATCTTGACATACCTTGCATAACTATTATAATACAAACCAAGGAGCACATCACACAGAGCTTTGAGGTATAATTTCAGGTCTTTAGGCAAAAACTCAGCTGATTGGTCAGTTTTACCAGACTCCTTTACAACCTTATCTAATGATATTAAAGCAGAGCGGCCAGTCAGGAATGTGGCAAGTCATTAAGATGAGATAAGCTGGCTGTTTTATAGTATCTCCTTAGAAGTAATTTCTCACAAGAAAACCTGCTTTTTGCATATGCGAGAACAAAAGGCCCAGATCAGTTCAGTTGGGCATCCACGCAGACTGATCAGTGCCTTTATTGTTCACGGCATAGATAATATAATCTCCATAGTTTCTTAATTTCAAATTACAAGCCTTTGGTTGGTATCTGTTTCTAAGCAGGCTAGTGTATGTCCTACCAGGTCAGAAACCTTAAGGACAGATTGACTCATGGCATAGTTCATTACAAGTGCATACGTAATTGTAACATGAAAACACTCTGCAACAGTTACTATCACTTGAGACGTATTATTATATTTTTGTCGTTATTTCCAATTTTAATCCTTTAATAAAAAAATGTGTATTCTATCCAGCTTTGATTCTGCAAGCAAAATACAGTTTCTGGTAATACACAGACTTATAATAAATGAGCCACGACACGACAAAACCAACAAAGTGGTTGTGCGGTCAGCACAGACTCACATCAGCCTGAGCATCCGTCCAATCAGATCAGAGTCTTCGCTGTCCGCATGGAGGTAGCTGAGACCCTTAGCTACCTTTTAAGCGCTTAGCCAAGAGTCTGATCAGACTTGGCGGATGCCCAGGCTGATCTGAGTCTTTGCTTGGCGCACAACCACATTGTTGCTTTTCTCGTGTCTGGGCTCAAATTTATTAATGTTGTGGCAGGAGGCACTAAAACTCTCAGCATCTTGATGTAACAGTGGCAGAATTGCTGGATAACAGTAAACCTTTGAGATCTTTGACCAATGAAATAAAAGTTTGCCTAAAGACCTGAAATACAAAGCCTATAGAGGTACCTGGAAGCTCTGTGTGATAGGCTCTTGTACAAACATATTTACCTGTCTACCATGCCCGTGCTCTGAAGCTCGCCAATTGTCATCCCACAAAGCTGGACAAACTTCCTCATAACCATTATATAACAAACAATAATAAAATATATCTACATGTCTATCATGCCACGTAAAATTTGGTTGTGAAATGTATATACACTAGTATTGCCAGAGTAGAATATTTCAGCATCAGCAATATAACTGAAGTTAGATTCTTTCTAACGCATTTTCTTATGTGTAAAATATTTTACCATAAAGATTTAACGTATTGACACAGATACGAATAATCAAAAACGCAAACCCAGATCAGATAGATTCTAAGCCTGAGCAAGGTCTACACTATTTGACATTCAATTTGTATCTTTTAGACGCAACATCGCATTGCGAGACCAAACTTTTCCATTGCAATTATTTTAGGTGACCGAATTATTAGCATTCTTACGGTAAACATGTCTTTATGTCACCCATACCCAGTAACAAGCTCCATTATCGTTGTGTCCTAGAAAGATGAGTGAACTATTCTACAATAGCTGTCAGTTATGCTAGTCGCAACAGTACTAACCAGTGTTTTATATAAGAACCGTTGTGATATCTAATCCTAGTAACGAAGCACGAGTTTGAACGTTTGGGCCGCGGATATAACTATGAAAAAACTGAAGCATTTTTTGTATTTATTTGACTTCACTACAGCTGGTGTTGTGCAGTGTCGCAGCCGTAAAACGTCTTCCCGTACATCATCAATAGTGCCGATTATATAATTTTATCCTTTGAGATCAGAGGATATATTCTGAAAGCTAAAAAAATATTGGTTTAGACTCACATTCTAAATTAATGTTTTTTTTATTCATTTTGCACCCCTTTAAATACCTATCAGTCTTTGTAGCAGCTGCCTTAAAAATTAGGAAACTGCAGTACGTTTTTCTCTGGCTTTCGTCCCTAAATCATGTCAGGGCTACTGATGCGTCTTTAGTAGACAAAACTTCGAAGTATGGCCCACTTTCTTTCTTTGGAACTTGTTCCCTGCTCGTGAAGGAACTTTTTTTTATATTTTTATTACCATATAATGAATTCTCCATTTATACAACGACTTTCATTTTGTGCTCTCACAAACCAACACAATTTCAACAAAATGTACCATAGAAATGCTAAACATTGGGACAGCTCTGAGAGAGATAACAGTGCAGATCCATATCAGACTGCTTCTAAAGGAGCAGTATGATCCGCTCCAGCACCGTTTGCCATTCCATCTGCATCTTATGGACTCAAGATTATATTGTAGGTGAATAAGAATAACTTGTTAAGGTGTCCCATTTTTTTTAACTTATATGGTTATAAATACAATGCATAACATTTTAACTTATAAGGTTATAAATACAATGCATACCATATATGAAAAAATATGAATCATATTGTCTACATTCACATATATAATAACAAGCATTTTGTAATACATGTTTAGTGTGTACTGACGATCAACATCCATCAGACGAGTAAACTGTATATGCTGTTGTTATTGCTTTGTAAGTGAATTTCTTTTTCATCGTTGTGTATAATTACCTGATTTTGTTCTCCAGCTTTATGTGTAAATACACGAGTTTGCATTTCATCGTTATGTATAATTACCCGATTTTGCTTTTCGTCGTAATGTTTGATTGCCCGATTCTTTTTTTTTTCTTTGCTATGTATTATTACCCGATTTTGTTCTTCATCGTATAATTAACCGATTTTTAGTATAATTACCCGATTTAGCTCTTCTTCGATGTGTGTAATAACCCGATTTTGTTCTTCATCGTTATGTGTAATTACCCAATTTGGTTCTTCGTCATAATGTATAATTACCCGATTTTGTTCATTGGTATGTATAATTATCCGATTTTGCGTTTCATCGTTATGCATAATTACCCGATTTTGTTTTTCTTTTTTATGTGTAATTACCCGATTTTGAGTTTCATCGTTATATATACATAACCGATTTTGATTTTATCGTACTGTATAATTAACCGAAGTCCTGTAATAAAACGCTATTCGTGAACAGTTGTCATTATGAGTTATGTCCTGCTTCATTGAGTACAATTTGTTTCACATCTGAATGTGTTTTTATCAAAACACCAAGTTCGAAGGTAAATACACTCCTGCAGAACCCCAAACCAAATTGACAAACTAATAAACAATATTTACATATAAACACTAATATAAACTTTAGAGTACACTTTTAAGATGAATGGGTACACTTTCAAGTGGTGAAAATCTGTCATTTTCAATTTTGCTTCCCTTCTGAACAGCAGTCAAATTTAAAAGGTAAACATGTGCACTCTCGGAGTAATTTTTTTCTGTTGAAAGTGACCCGATTTCACAATGATTACGTCATTCAGGACACTAACAGAAAGTCAGATAATTGTTCCCCATTGTATAAATGGAGGAAACACATGGAGGTGGACCCATACATCTTTACATCTGCATAACTACCATAAATCAGCCAGACAAATGAAGCTGAACAACTATTATCTGCATCTGCTGCCGTCCTGTTTTCAATGTTTTATACCACATTTAGTTGTCTCTCATGTTGTTTAAGGTGGCGACAATTATGTATTGTGAAGAATACACAAATATATAAAATGCTAAATAATAACATATCTTTCCCAAATTAAGCACATGCCTTCTTTATATTTTTTTTCACAATTTTGAGTTTCAAAATGCTTGGCTTATTGATACTAATAAGGGACAAGAATTTGAATATAATATGAAAACATGAAATTGTAATTTGCTGCACAAAACTCTAAACAAGTAACAATCGTTATTGAAAATTAATTTAGGTGAAAAGGTACTTTAATGTATTAAGAGTAATGTCCTACAATTTTAAGCTAACTTGAGGCAGCGGCACCGGGGGAGCTTATAGGATAGGCAGGTTCTGTCGTCCGTCTGACATTGTCCGTCTGACATTGTCCGTCATATTTTCAAACGACTTCTCCTCTGCAACCACTGAACTGATTGTAACTTAATTTCACGTAAAGCCTGCAGGGGGCGGCGGAACAAAAAGTTATTCAAGTGGTCCTGATCACATGTCCAGCATGGCCGCAACGCCCATATATGGTATAATCCTTTAAAATTCTTTTCTTCAGGAACAATGAGCAGATGGCCTTGAAAGTTGGTATGTAGCATCGGGTGCACGATTTCTTTAAAAAATGTTCAAATTATGATCTTGGATTAACCCTGGCCTTTATTACGGTATGGCTATAATTGTTTTTGGTGCTTTTGTATGGGCAAATGCTAGAACATACGATTTCATGTAAACTATGGAAGATTTTTGGATTAAAAAAATGGTATAAACGGTCATCTTAATAACTACATGAAGGTTGTGAGTAAAAAGGTCAAAGTAAGTCATTCTTTGACCTTTTGACCCAGGTCTTTCATATTTCGACAAGTTCAAACATCTTCTCAAAAGTCATCTTGCCTATTGTAACCAAAATATATATACAGCCTCCAGGAGTTGAGGGAAAAAATTATTCAAACGGTCAAAGTCACATTACCAAAAAGGCCGCCACGCCCATATATGTTAAGAAAACTTTAAAACTCTTCTTATCCAGAACCGATGGACCGATCTCCTTGAAACTTGGTATTTAGCATTTGGTTCTCGAATAATAGCAAGATTGTTCAAAGAAGAACTTGGATTGACCTTGGCCCTTTTTACGGTACTGTCAAAAAATGGGAAACTGCTAGATACTAGAGTATGCGATTTCATGGAAATTTGTGAAACCGTTTGCCTTATAATTGGTTTATGCAGTCGTCTTAATGAGTTGAAAAAAATTGTGAGTACAAGCGGTCAAAGTCATTCTTTGACCCAGAATTCTCATGTTCTGACAAATCCAAACATATCATCAAAAGCATGTGGGCCAATCGTAACCAAATTTCATAAACGTTTCCAGGAGCTAAGGAAACGTTTTTTTTTTGTTGTTGTTTTTTTCAAACAGTCCGGATCATATGATCAACATAACCGCCATGCCCATATATGGCAAAAATCTAACTTCATATAGCGCCTAAAGGAGTTGATAGAAAGAAAAAAAAATCAAACGGTCAAGGTCACATTACCAACATGGCAACCAGGCCCATATATGTTAAAAAAAAACCTTAAAAGATCTTCTGCTCCAGAACCAACTGACCAATGGTCTTGAAACTTGGTATCCAGCATTTAGTATTCCAGTATTACCAACTTTGTTCAAATGATGATCTCAGTCGACCTTGACCTTTTTAAAGCAAGATTATATATGTGAAAATGCTAGAATATAAGATTTCATGGAAACTTTTGACAATTTTGGCCTAAAATTGTATATAAAAGCATCTAAGTGAGTACATAAAGCTCTGTGAGTGCAAGAGGTCAAGATCATTATTCGACCTTTTACCCAGGACGCTCATAGTTTGACAATTTCAAACATTTCTTGAAATAATGATAAAAGTTTAGATCCTTTAAGAGCAAAGAAAACATTCATAAGTAAGAAGTTGGGCCATACCGCGGTTTCGGCTATTCAAGCCTCATCAGTGACCCTTTAAATCTGGCACAAGGAGCCAGAGGAAAAAAACAGTAAATTTGCAGGTTTAACATGGCAGTCGTCTCAAAGACTGATATAAGTCGAAAAATACCAAAATATTTCAAATTTGTTTAGAAAATGAATCTAAACGTATGATCATTTCTGACTTCTCAGAATATATTCCATGATCTCAAAGGACCAAAAGGAAAATATAATCTGCACTATAATCTGATGAAAATATAATCTGAAAGCCTAAAGTCAAATTGTAAACAATATTTATATAGAGCTGAGGAACTAAACATTGTTCAATCGGTCCCTGTAACAGGCCCAACATGGCTGCCATATGTGGTACAAACCTTCAAAAATATTCTTGTCCAGAACCAAATCACCGATGGCCTTGAGACTATGTATGTAGTACTGAGTACTCAATTGCTGCCAATTTTGTTCAAATGATGACCTTTGACTGACCTTGACTTTTTCTTACGGCAAGGTCAAATATTGAAAAATGTTAGAACATAAGATTTCACGGAATGTTTTGGCTAAAAATTGGTATATACAGTTGTCCTATTGAGTAAATGAAGATTAATGAGTACAGTCAAGATAATTTTCACTGACCTACGACCCAGGACCCTCATTGTTCAATTTCAAACATTTCCTCAAATGCCAAAGGGCCAATTTGCTCAGGTGAGTGATCCAGGCCCTCATAGCTCGCCCTCTTGTTTTAATATTCTTTCAGATATTTTGAGGTAAAACAGATAAAATTGGTAGTCTGTGTCCCAAATTAAGAATATTTTTGAGATGACACAGGGGCGTCTACTTTCTTGATGTTGCATTATTTCACTTTTACACCTATCTAGTAACACAAATTTAGTTTTTATACTGTTCGTATCATATAAGTCAACCTACCTACCCTAAATATAATGAATGCATCATTTAATAAAGAATCACATGAACCTTATACATGGTCGAACACTTGGGAATAAAGTACCTTCAGACCTAAAGGCATTTTTCGATATTGGTAACATTTTGTAGATTTTTGTGCCGCATATAATCACTTTTTTACTATCTATCTTATATACGGTCTTTTCCATCAGCATGTCACTCAGTTTTGTATGTAACCTGTAGAAACCCAAATAAATAAGACGCTTGTTAAGTTTCGGGGAGATACGTTATACTTTTATGGTTTTATTCAGATATTTGCACTTCTCATAAGTAACCACCTTACGAAGACGTTACGACCTATTAAATAATATCAGTTTGCCATTTTTCAAAGAAACACTCAATTGCTCTCAATAACACACCAAAATTGCTCCAATGTCATATAATATTATACAAGGATATACATTCTCTTAGATGGGAGATGAAGTAAATAATAATTGAATAAGTCTGTCATATGGTAAATTAACGTTTTGACCAGCGTGAGAGTTTGCGGGATAATTCTGCTTTTAGAAGTAGCGTAATGTCTAAACATACCACTCTACCGGCACATGACGCAGGCTTGCTTAAAATTAGGACACAAATTAATAACCGTAATTGTCCTAAAATGGAAGGTTTAGTTTAACAAAGAAGTAATCTGTTCTATAGATACTGATGGAAAAGCAAGCAATATTGTTCCTTATCAGAATGCTCCTTTGGCAGCAGTCTGATCTTTGTATTCCAAGTTTCCTCAGATCTGTCTGCCCGAATATATACAAATTTACAGTAATACTCCCACTCATTATATATTTTGTCATGTAATGCTCAGGGGTCACTGTTTTTAAACAGGCATAATCATCCAATTAATACAAGTAAAACGTTCCGAATTGTATTCGAGAACTGTTTGCTCACAATTTTGTTCATTCTGCAGTATCAAGACAAAAGAAAAACAAGACCTATCACCGGGACATGACAGCTCTCCTGACAGCGTCTTGCCCATCACATAAAAAACTTCGTTCAGGCGAGCTAATAAATAAACAAATTTATATTTTTTGTATTTGCACCATTTGTTTTACAGGAAGGCACCATTAGGGTCTTAGTATTGCCCACTATAAAAACAGTCTACTTTAAAACAAAGCATCGCAAGCGATACAGTCCCCTTGCACTGGACATGGTCCATTATGATGTTGCTAGGACGATGAAAATGTTTTTCCATGTAATCTCAAAATGACCTTGACACTGACCTTAGCATCCTGAAAAGCAAAAGTATCCAAAGGCGACTGGTCCATAAATGAAGTTGCTAGAGTGATGACAGTATTTTTTCTGAACACAACGACTGTAACCTTGACCTTGGCCATACAATGCCTAGACGGTAACTTGTCTAAGATACTGCCACACTTACAATTTGTGTGAAATTATATCATAACTGGTCCAGTTATGAAAGCACTAGAGCTCTGACTTTCTTTTTCAAAATTAGCAACTGTAGCCTTGACCTTGGACCTAAAACTCTGAAACATTATCCAAATATTGTAACAATAAACGTATGTTTGACGTTATATTAAAATCGGTTGCTAGAGCAATGACAAGTTTTTTTTCTAACAAATAGCCGCTGTGACCTTGATCTCGGACATACAATGCTGAAATAAAATCTTGTACAAGATATTACCATATTGCATTTTTGTGTAAAGTTATATCGAAATCGGTCTACAAATGAAAGATTTAGGGTGTTGACAAATTTTTTGTAAAAATAGCAACTCTGACCTTGACCTGGAACCTAAATGGCTGAAACGCAAACTTGTCCAACATACTGTCAAACTTAACGTTTGAATGAAGGTATATTAAAATCGGTCTACACCCAACGAAATTGCTAGTTTGTCAGTTTTCTGCTTCGCAGAAGTTTTTTTTCATCTTTTATTTTTTTGTTGTATATTTGGATAATCAAACTGTTGGGCTATTATCAACATATAAAACTTGAATTGCATAATCTAAATTTTACTGGCCTATTAAAGTTATAACCCTTTCTGTGCAACCATAGTATGCTTTGAAAATGCATAAAAACTTCATCAAGCTGCCACAAGATCAAGATTTTCAAAAACATGAACCCTGTAGTCAGTCTTCATGGACTGTTTACCGGTGATAATTTCTATATTGAAGTATATAGAAAACAACCCTTTGCTGGTGTATGTAAAACATTATAGACGCCTTGAATTGTAGTAAATCATTTTGTAAATGCAGAAATGATCGTGCTGCTTGTAAAATACAAATACATGTAAGCATATGCGTATGTTTATCTTAATTGTAAACATTATTATCTTATTGTGCGCAAGGCTTAATGCTGTGTGACTGCTGACCATTTAGAAATTATGTTCAGTGTAAAAACGAAGACGTTAGAGCGATCACAAACTTTTTTGTCTAAAAAGAGCAACATGACATTAATCTAAGATCTAAAATGCTGAAACGCAATTCATCAAATTAGTGTCATAACGTTATATCAAAATCGGACCATAAATTAATCAATGCGCTAGGGCGATCACAATTTGTTTCTAACAACAGCATCTGTGACCCTGACAGTTGACCTACAATGCCGAAATACGAACTTGCCTAAGGTATTGTCACACCAAGCATACGTATGAAGTTATACCAAAGTTTGTCCATGAATGAAGGCGCTTGAATGATGATACTGTTTTTCTGAAACGGGAAACTTTGACCTTAACCCGAACCCTACCCTTTTGAAACGCAAACTCTTTCGAGACATTGTCATATCAAACATTTGTGTAAAGTTACATGTGGTTTGGTTAATAAATGAGGTCTCTAGAGCAAAGATGAAATGTTAGCATACGTACATACGCATGTACATACGAACATACATACGGTACAGACCCTATATCCACTCCACGACTTGGTAGTGCGAGGGGATAGTAATGATTTGTTTTTGCAATCTAACAGGAGAAACTTTATTCTCGTAGCTTTACCGTAAACATTCTATGTATTCGGGCAGATAGTTGAGAGCAAACAATACATGATTTTGGTGCATTACTGTATTGTAAAAACAAGCTATTCCACTTAAGGGAAATAACAGCAATTACTTAAGGTCCTAATATTTAGAAAATTTAAGGTAGCTTCACGGAGAGTGGAGACAGACGTGAAAGCTACACAGCTTTTTCTTCCGGAAGTGCATCTATATCAAAATTAGGTCAACTATTCCAACCTCAAGATTGTAATTCAGCTGACAAAATTTTCTACAAAATACTTCTGATAGTTGTAATGCTAAATTAACCTATACACTAGTCAAAATAAATGTTTGATATACCCGAGACGTTATCTTGTTTGTTGCTTCTAATTTCCCGAAAACTGACTTTAAACTTATTTTCTGTTGTTTCTTTTTCGCACACAGACTTCAATTTGAGCGGAAAAAGCCAGTTTTGATCTTTTGATCTCTTATTTTCAGAATTAACATTTCTAATTTTCAAGAACACAGTAATATAGCTAAGATTCGGGTTTACATTTCACCAGATTCGTAAACCTTAACAAATTATCACTATTCAAGCAACAGCATTTATGTTAAAAATCAGTTGTCTAGAATTTCTGGAGGGATGTAAATAATTACCAAAAAGAGAAAAAACTCCTGTTTTTATGAAGATTATTCACTTTTCCATGCAGTTTTCAGCTGTAGTGAACAGATTTATTGTGGAAGCATAACTTAATTTTTCTTTTACAAATGATTTAAAAAGAAAATAAAATTTTTCAGAAAATGGTCATAATTGCAGACTTAGTCACTTTAAAGATTTACAAGAATTGAGGTAAAACTTATGTTCATTATTAGAAGCAATCATGTTCGTACATCAAATTGTCAAAAAATAAGGCACAATCATGGACCACGAAATATACATGTAAGTCCATGTCATCTACTGTTAGTTTGAAGTCCATCTTTTGATCATACTGAGTCATTTTAGCCAGCAATCATGTACAAACTTCGATTGGTCCTAAAGATATTAAATAAAATCACTGGATCATGATATAAAGGTCACTGTGACATATTGTTTATTTGAAGTTAAACATCAGGTTATACTGAGTCACTATCAGAAAGAAACCATGTTTGTGCATCAAATAGTCTTCAAGTTAAAAGGTAAAATCACTAGACCATGAAATATAGGTCAGTGTGACCTACTGTTAGTTAGAGGTCAAGCATAAAGTCATACTGAGTTAAACTAACAGTAGATCACACTGACAAAGACTTCATGGTCCATTGATTTTGCCTTATATATTGAAGATAATTTGCTATATGAACATGCTTGCCCCTGATAATGACTCAGTATGATCCAAAGTTTGACCTCAAACAAACAGGAGGCTACCGGGACCTATGTTTTATGGTCCATTGGCTTTGCCTTATTTCTTCAAGACTATTAGATGCACGAATATGAATGCTTGCGGTAATAGCTCAGTATGACAGGGTGTTTGAACTTGAACTAGCAGAAGGTCACTGTTACCTATATTTAATGGTGCAGCGATTTTGCCTTATATTTCTAAAACTTGTTCATGAATACAACTTAAAACTTTTTCATGAATACAACTTATACTCTTTTGATTATAATTGGGTTAATGTTTTGGGATAGTCTGTGAGTGACCTCATACTGATTGTAGGTCAGTCTGACCTATATTTCATGGTCCATGATTTTGCCTCATATTTCTTTCCGAGGAAGCTGCAATAATTTGTTGAACACAGGTCAATTTGCACTGATACTGACACTGTCCGAGGTTTCTAGCCATTCAAACTGAAAGGAAAAATCGTGTATTTTCCACCAGTCATATCCTCTACTATTCCGCCCAATTCAGCTGCTCAGTATGCGTATTTCTCGACTATAGGCTGGAGCTTTCTAATAATATATTCCATGTCTTTCTTCAGGTTCTTGTTTGCCTCTGCAAAAAATACATTCATTTTAAATGACAAGAACCGTGTGTGCGCAACAAACAACTTTCATATCGACGTTATGTCAACAGAAATGTGTTCAACGTATGTGAATAAAGTATTGACAGATATTAAAAGATACATATTGCCATGTCTTTCCTCAAATACTAGGGGCGTTCGAAAAGTTTTGCAAATGACATAATTTCTTAATAACTACCATAAAGACAGAACTATTGATAGCAAAACCACATAAAGCTATGTTATGCCTACAGATTTTTGCAAACGCGGTATATTTTTCTGAAAAAGACGCGTTTTTAATTTCTTTGAAAGAGGTATACCCTAAAGGCACTGCAGAATTTTACTTTAGTTGGCCGTAATTCATATATGAACAGCCTTTGATTTTTTAAAATCTTTGCTGCTTAAATACAATGCCCAGGCAATATTGTCCTGTAAATATCGCGGAAATTATATTTAATCTCGGTTCCATACAGTCCCGTAAATATCTATTTTCCATATTTTATGTCATAGCAAATTCTCCGTTTCTACTAAAGTTATAATGATTCTGTAATGAAAACAAGTCTGTCAGTATTTCAAATCTTGTCAGCAAGAGCATTTGCATTGATCAACTAAAATCTGTCAATAAATTAAAATTAATGCAAAATATGAAAACGCTACAATCTATCAAAAATGACGTTAACGTCGATTTTAATGGCGTCATAAGAACTTCACATTGCTTTGCAAGGAATGATTCGATAACAGTTGCCACCCTTCTAACTTATGTATGGATAATGTAGGCAACGATAGACATGCAGTTGACAAAGAAATATTTTGTATTTACAACGATATTTGAATCTAGAGCCTAACACTGAAAAGATTTTACATGTGAAATTAGCCCAGTGGTATGACTGGTGTCTACTAAAATGCATTGTTACTCACTAAGAAAAAGTGCCTTTGTAAAGTGTCTGGTACCATTGTAAAGACCAAAAGTAGTGCTTTCAGTTCATGCATAGCATGTGTACCAAGCATGCCCCTAAACAAAGTTCTAAGGCCATTTGCAAAACTTTTCGAACGCCCCTCGTATATACAAATTGCAATTTGCAAGCATTTGATTGCGCTAAGTACGTATTTTCACTTGATGTGAAATTTAGCCATGCTGTATTAGTTACAGTTCATATCTGATCAAAATACAGACACCATCTTCAACAAAACGTCGTATACATTTAGAATATTTAGGTCATAAGCGCACTGGCAAACAGTGAGAAGTCAAATCACACAGCGCAAAACGCGGCGTCCGGGTCAACACTGTTTGCATTAAATCCACAGCACTTTCAATTAATGAAAAATAAATAAACCTGATATCCCTGAGGAATGAACTTATCCCATTTACAAGAATATCATACTCGTTAGAGCCATCGCTTTTGCTCTCAAATCCGAGTAATTAACTATTGAACAGTTCCTACCATTTTCAGATGAAGTGCAGCTAGACTTGGTGCATCAATGCTTACGAATTTCATAAAAACAACAAAAAAACACACCTTGGCCTCATACAAAACACTGTCTGACAAACGGAATTTTCAGTTAACAAAATGACTACCGTATATTTAGGCATAAATATCGCATGAGACAATGCGCGTGTAAACGTTCGACAAAATATTCCTGAAAGTATTGGAGGGGATGCAATAACGAGTATAATCAAATATAGCCGCTGGCGGCCATATCGGTCGACGAATCGGTTTCCAATATACAGAATTAAGACTGAATTTGAAAAAAAGGCAAAAGTCATGAACTGATACAACTAGGTCCCCTATCCCGCCTTCAAAACCAAAAAGAAAAGAAGTTTATACCCAAATTGCCACAAACTCCCGGCCTACTCTTTTGCAGTGGCTGGAAACATTTAGTTAGATATTTAGTCCGCATGAGGGTTTTCTAAACCATCAAGCTAGATTGAATATTGAATCATTCTTCAGCATTCAATGCTGAAAGGTCAATGTGGAATAAATATTGAATAAATCTTGGAACATTACTATAGAAAAATATCAAATAAAAATTGATCAACCTTCAAGCAGAATTCAAGCAAATTTCAATGTTGAATCAATATTGAGTGCCTACTGGGATGCATGCTTGTATAACTCAGCTTTCTTCTAACACTTAATGAAAAGTAAATATTTGCCTAAAACTTCATGTATTTTACAAATGCATAAAATAAATTCCCTGCTACGTTACACAGAATTTGAACGGATCAATACGAGCAGTGACATCGCTTGAAGAACATATGTCCGCTACTGAGCTTAACATATAAGCATTTCTAAGATGTTCCACATTGGTAAAGACGATGATGACTCCGTCCTTTGATTACCTATACATATCCCTTTCTTATTCAAGAATTTCAACCCTATGGTTTGCAATTTAACAAATATATACTCTCTGTACAACGTTTTGTTTGACGATTCTTTCGCTCAAGACCCAGTTGTAAAATTATTTCAGTCAGTTTCAAGGGTATGTAATCAGGTCAGTAGTATGCAGTTGTTATTATGTGTTGAATTCGCTCGATAGAAAAAAAAAACTGTATGAATAATCCGCGCTCCTAAAAGCACCCATCAGTTTATTATTGGATTTTATTGGGAAGCAAATATAATGATTTGCAGTATCTGATCTGGGTCGTCATTGTTCGCCAGGTTGCTAGGCAATTAGCAGCTATGTACAATAATAATAGTACATGTACACTGTGCGGAATCCTTTGCTAACCAAACTCGTTGCTTCCGAATTTCTGTTTATTAAAAACGAGAAGAAACACAATCAGCCATCAACGCTAATGGCCATCATATATTTCAAGGTTGAAGTTAAATGACCACATCCAAGACACATTAAATGCCCTTATCGGGCGCATTTCAAACGCTTTTTATGTAAATATGTTATTATAGTGTAATCATTGTTATTATGTAGTTTTGTTTTGCAAATACTGTGTAGAGCATTCTAACCATTTTAGTGATTTTTTTCGTCATTTATTTGTATGCTGTACCTGTATAGTTTTTGCTTTAGTATGTATGTGCGAGTGTGTTTGAACTCCGATGAATGGTATCCGTTCGCATCTTATAGAATGAAAATATTGAGTACGTTTAACAAAATCTTTATCATGAAATCACGGAAAAGTTTGGCCTGGAGTTTAATCTGGAATTCAAACATTCCTGGTATAGATTTCTTGATGACTGTTTCATTATATTATGTAGACAAAGAGGGAAGAAAACCTCATTGATGTACATGCTGTTTTAAATAACTTGCATCCAGATAGAAAAATGTACAGTTAAGCAAAGTAAAGCGCAACTTCCGAATTTAGATGTTTTGGTAAGAAGCGAAAACGGCAATGTCAAACTGATATTTTTTACAAACCTACAGACAGCAAAATGTTCCTTTTATTTCAGTCATGCTATCCAATTAATATTGTATACAATATGTCTTGTGATGTAAAAAAAGTCATATACGGCATACGCTGCGGAGGTTGCGGGACAGAGTACATAGGGGAGTCAGGTGACCTCCGTAAGCGGGTGACAAACCATTCTCAGCAAATAAGGGACGTAAATACGCGAATACTTCAAGTAAGTTCACACATAGATAATTGTGCCGCGACACTAACACCGAAATATAAAATAGTTCGATTCTATAAGATGCGAACGGATAGAATTTTTAAGTAGGAAACAAAGAGAGGCTTTAAACCCCCCAGTAGTTATTACTGACCGTCCCAAGGCGGTACTTTTGTTGCGGTTGCATTTGTTTTATGTTCGATGCTGTTTAATTTATTATGTTCTCATTTTAACCCTACTTTAATAAAAATAGAAAATAGGTACAAATAATTGTTAAATGTTTTTTGTATAATTAGCTTAGTCTGTTGTAACCCTTCTGTTGGTCTAAATTTTTTAGTTCAGTAAAGATAGCTGAGTCGCTACCTATTTGGGAAATAGCTGCTGACTCGGCTTATCACTTGTAATTAATTGTTTGTTGGGATGTCTTTGTAAATATTTCCCTTTGATGTTGGGGATAGGGTTCGGGATCTGATATTCTGATCTGATATTCGTAAATTACAACCGGAACTCAATTCAGAACATACAGTGACGTAACGTTATATCGACGTTACTAAGTAACCAATTGCATCTCCGCAATTTTATCTGCTTGAAAATGTTTTTACTGAAAGCACTTGAAGATAATTAAAAATGTGACTGTATCTGCTGTTTCCAATTTCTTTCATCTATTTCTATCTGTATTGTGGAATCCAATCCGTTGGAATTTCTTCTATACAATACACAATACGACGGAAATGCCGAGAACAATAAGAAGTCCAGAACCACAACCTAGCCAGTCATTGTTAATCAGTGTATCGGAAGAATGAACGTCGGAAGATAATGTCGGACAGCTCATGGATAAAATGAGCGAAGTAGCTCAACCTCTGACGGGAATATCGGGCAATATAAGTGGTAAGTTGATCTGTTTTCTTGGAGGTACGGAGGATAACACAGAGTAAAACACCTCGCTGTCAAATCTTAAGACCAACGTCCAAGCTGTATTAGACAACATTCACACACAAACTACATCGTCACAGGAAACAAACAGTGTTTACTTAGAGAACGAAGCGAAATGACTTAAATGATCGCTGATACAGATCTGAAACAAATATCTCAATGGCCGAAAAGGACATTTCTTGCAAAAGCTACGGAATAATAACTTGGCACACAAATACGATTAGTGGCGCAATAGTACGCCAATAATTTTACCGAGAAATTTCCAGATAAAAAGAATCAACATGGAACCGGAAGGTTAGAGACGCCGCCGAGAAGACAAGTCCCAGACAATTTTAGAACAGAGAAAGAACTCTCAGAGTTACGTGTGCAAAGCCACTCGCAACATTTGAAGAGAATTGATGAAGAAATGATGGGAATAATTAGCGAAAAATGTTCCGGCCAACGCAAAGAAATGTTGCGTAAATTATGGGAAGAAGAAGTAAAAAGACAAGAACAACTATCATACAAACGATGGGAAGAAAAGAATTAACTCTGGCTTGAAAAGTTCAAGCAGGAATGCACGACCAAATACCAGTAAAAACCCTTTTATACAGGAGGACTCCAATACGGAAATTATACATGTACCGATAATGAAAACCAAAGACAGCCATATGTAAGACCGACAGACACAAGAACCACGCCTCATCGACTAATTTACAATACTGAAGGAGTGAAATGTAGACCTAGTAGACATACCAGAGGCAAAGCGATCACACAAATAGATTCAACAATTATAAACAACAGAATAGAGGGTACTCAGACACACGCACCACCTATAACGAGGGCACGAACACTACTAACATCGGCTGAGCGACTTACAACGGTTACAGAACACAGCCGCGCATACAAACTAATATGCCTACACGCCGGATTACTCTCAACAATCAAAGCGTATTACCGGGAAGAAAGAAACTCATATACTCTCCAAACTACCACAGCAGATATTTTGCATGAAAATTCAAATCGACTTTTATAGACAGGAGACGCCCACAGAACAACAGCAGGTAGCGAATGATTTCAATACCAGAGACAAAGTAAATATCAAGATAATCAATCTTTCGAAACGGGAACTAACTGACGCAGAAAAGAAATTGCTAGAAAAAGGTTTGAAATTTACAAGGGTAAACAGTGAAAAGATTTCAGAAGATCTTGCAGAGTTTACGAGGAAAGTACGTTCAGCAGAATAGTTTCATAACAGTGAGGGTCCAGACATTTCATTGGTACGAAACAAAAGCAACTTTGTACCGCGTACAGGAAGAAATCAAGCACTTGACGATTTTATACTATCTGTAGAAAATATACCTTCAGATAAAGTAGCAGGGCTTGTAAAAGATAACATAACAATAAAGGAAAGGAAAACAATTAAAACACTATCTTCAGATACTGAAACTGCTATTAAGGAAGCCGATAAAGGCGGTTCTGTCGTCGTCATAGATACAAAGCATTTCAAACTATGGTTAACAGTTGGAACGCAGACTCATCACATTTGAGTAAATCATTTTCTGAGCGGTCGTCTACGCACAAAGGAATAATCCCTTTTTTTCGCGTGAAAAAAATGGCGGGAAATTTTGAACAGAAACAGTCCCAAAATAATGCTGGTTTGATAAGATATGCAGTCAAAATTTTCCAACGGACCAGATCAGAATGAAATTTGATGTTTTGTTATTGAAATAAGACGCATATTGGTACCTCAATGCAGTTTGCACACCCAAAACAACGATCACAGTTTGACAACCGTTTTTCAGAAAAGTAAAAACCTACGACAGTACCCCAAAGTTATTTTGCAAAGAAAATTGTCCCAAAAACCAAATTAGATGCCATTATAACTGAACCGTAGTTCATACATTCGACCGTCTTTTAGCGTGGTATATCTTCGGGAGAAAGTCTATTTAGTTTGAAAATCGATAATGAAGTTGGTCATTTTTACGTATACATGGCACGTGCGTTCGTCAACACACAGAGATTTTTTCAGCTGGAACGACTTGAGGAGACCAACTGTTTCTTCATTTATGGTATAGTAAAGCTTGTAATCATTTAGCATACTGTGAATTTATTAAGATTTTGTGTTAGTCTGTCTGCCTGCGAATTTTTGGGCTTCTGAATTTAGGCTACACGCCGAGAACGAGAGAAAGCAAAACAAACACACTGGTCAACCACAAAGTTTGACAAACGAAAAAGCCACAAGACATGTCGCCCCATCTTCAGGTGAAAACTCGCCCCAGATTCTAAGAAAACTCCCCTAGACAACTTCCCCCAAGATAACGCGCCCCACATTCTGAGACCACTCGCTCTTCTAAAGAATTCTGTCCCGAACGACGCCACCCCCTCCCCCCTACCCCCTCAACACACACGTACTATTTCAGAAGTCATCCGACAAAAAGTACAAGAGACAGCTTGTCTTTCCTCATAAATCTGCCAAAACCCTGTACCGCTAGGCGCTAAGGGACCGACCATCTTGGGGGGGGGGGGGGAGTGGGGGATTGGGAGGGGGGTATATTTTTCGAAAAAAATCCCTGTCTTTGGAAGAAAAAATATGCAAGTAAAAAATAAATCAGCTCATAAGAGGATTTCAAAAAATAATCTGGCCTCAAAAATCAGTGAAAAAAAAAATAACCTGGCTCCACCCAAAATTTCCAAAAAAAAAAAGAGTCTGGGCCCTGCACTTTTGGTGGGAAGATAGCAACTGCCTACCTACCCACCAAAATTCACCTTACCCCTGAGTCTGGACCCTACACTTTTGGTGGGTAGATAGCAACTGCTTACCTACACACCAAAATTCACCTTACCCCCCCCCCCCCCGCCCTCCCCCCCAAAAAAAAAGATGGCCACTTTGGACACCCTAGATCTATTTTTTTATTTAACGGCACATTTACCGTGATCAACCTGCATTGTAAGACAATGAGGTATGAGCAAGCAGTGTAGACCCAGGAGCAGTCTGATCTGGGTCAGCAATTTTTCCTTAATACCTGCACAGTTTGGGTACTCCATTTGTGGGTGATATAGATATGTTCAAAATGTAGGATGCTGTTATCTTAGTATTATGGGTAATTACTGTAACTGTGTGTGACATTTTTTGTAGAACTATTATTTGGTTTTTGGTGTTTTCATAGTTTGCAGGGATTAAATAGAAAGCCTACCTACCTAAGTACTCTCCAAAATCCTAGTTAATAGGCAACTGCAAACAAAATACTTTTTAAGATTGGCCTGTGGCTGAGATTGGAGGAGGGGAAAGGGGCATGAAGAAATACATATTCTATAGAATTAAATGCCAAAAGTTATGTTTTAGCTTAAATCTCATAAAGAAAATTAAAAGGCTCATATTGAAGTTATATTAATTGAAATGATACCATAAACTGAAAAATAAAAAAAAAATATATTTCCTGATTAATTTAATCCATCTTAAATGTTTGCAGCTTCTGACCAAAGCGAAGAAACTTGTAATTACTAATCAGTTATTAAGTTACTAGAGAGAAAAGCTTGATGACAGACATTAAATGATGAGTCATGACTGTAAAGGGATGCAGTTTAGTGCAGTTGAACGAGAGGTAGCCCCTTCCTGTCTATCCCCACCCCCCAAACACACACACACACACCAACCTATTAAAAAGCATTTTCACAGAGGATTTTATTGGCCAAATATTTAGGACTTTAGCAAGCTTTTTTATATCATTATAAGTGCACAAGATAATGAATGGGGCATGCCCTGCTAACTATTGGACCCTGCACTTTATGTGGAATGTTGCATAATGCTGTTTGTCCTTCTACAATTCAAGACTATGTTAGAATGAAACCAATTACACAGTTCCACCATAATTGTTGCACCAGCATCAATGGGCTTCATATTAACACCTGTTGTGCCCTCTCATTAGAAGCACTTCAGCAAGAGCATAGATGGTTATATTAATGGATCACAACAAATGTTTTTATGGCTGAATAAGACAGAATTCCCAGAATTGCTATCATGCTCCAGCTGAGTCTTTGTATAATCATTATCATAAAACCATCACTTGTGGAACTGTCTCCAGATTTTTTTTTCTTATTATGTACATATGTTATAATTTATTTTGGCTATTTATTTATTTATACTTATAGGGAAAACACTGAAGGGCAATGTCAGACTGCATGTGAATATAATAATTTGATCAGAGCTTTATACATTTAGAATACCTATATAGTACTAATTTGTTCATTTGAAAATTGTGTTAAATTTTAATTTTTGATCAAAAGCAACTGTGATGAGACACCACAACATACTGTACATTTTACTTGAAGAGAAATGATAAAGAATAACTCCACTTTGGCTCACTAGATATTGGCCTATTTTTTTTCTTGTTTAATCATGTTTATATCTTACCATTATTCAACTTAGAGAATAGATTACCAAGTCCTGAGCCTTTGCCAATTATTTAATCAAGTTTTCTGGTTTGCTGGACAGCTGTGCTTTTTATTTGTTTTGTTTTTTGTGAGTGTGACTCAGAATCATATTAGAGAACACATCACATTGAACTAAAATTTTGAGAAATTCACCATTCTCAATGAAAAGTTAAGGTACCATTCATTATAAATTATATAATTTTTGCATGAGATTTGCCCCTACTGATAGATTTCCATGAGATTTTTGGCAACAGTTAGAGCAAATCCCTCAAAAGATCACTGAGTATATAAACACACTGTGGCATTTTAATTTATGAACCAAGGGCATTGCAGAGCTGACAGCCCCACCCCACCTGATGAGCTAGTATTTGACACACCTGGCATTTCATGATAAATATGTATTTTATTAAATCCCTGGTTTCTTCTTAGGAAGAATCAATAAATTCTTGTTAGTTGTTTACACTCTTAAAAAGGGGATAAACAACTAACAAGTAAATATATATGTTGTAACCCCTCATTAGAACTCCTCATTAAGGTAGTTCCACAGAGGGCCAAAACCTATGTTATAAAAATGCATATTGCAATTTTAATGCTCAAAAGCTCATTTAACAGTACATATGCTGCTTCTCAATGTTGGCTGAAATTATATAGAGTGTAAAGGAGTGTATAAGTATGTATGGCCAAGTTATTTTCTAAGCTTAAAGTTGAAACAAAATCTTCATTACTGCAATTGTCCTACCACTTTCACCATCTGACAGTGTGTCGAAATTGCTGGGAAAATCAAATAGTACTGACCCTGATTAGACTGCTGTTTTGATAGTACAGTTTAACCCAGGTCTACACTGCACTTTTTAATCAAGGATTTTAGTCAATGAAGTTTTTCAAGTATTTGTTATGACTAAACATGGCTAAACTTCTATTATATTTTGCTTAGTTTTTCATGTAAAAGAAGGTTAAAAGTTGTGTGCGTGTGTGTGTGTGTGTGTGTGTAGGGGTGGGGGTTGGGGATGGAGGAAGGGTGGACGAAGAAGTGGGGGGGGGGGGGGTAGAGGGGCCTTAAGTTGGGTAGGGTGATCGTGTGAGTTGCAGGATAGGCTTTGAAATATTGGCACGTGCAGGATTGATTGGATGGCAAAATTATTTTTTTCTAGCAGTCCCTCTGATTGTGACCACAATGTACTGGTCTTAATAACTTATAAGCAAGAAAATGCGAAGTTTGAAACAGTTGACGCAGTTCTGTAATTGCGTCACAACTGTCATAAATCGATCGATTTGTTTACAGTATGGTGTAGGCTACTGATCAGGATTCTTTTCCCAATCATTCTGAAGAAAGTACAGAAAAAAAATATTGTTGTATGTTGAATTACTAGATGCGTTCCTCTTCGTGTGTCGGATTTCAGGATTCAAGAACATTTCGGTAATGTTTAAATTTATTACAGATTATTTTGCTGTCTATCGATCAGGTAAAAAATCCGCCATTAATTTGAGAAAATGAAATAGGGTACCTAAACATTATTTTGCAAAGGAAATTGTCCCAAACACCGAATTACTTAATTTTTATAATGGAGAAAGGGCAGACACCATGGTTTTTCATGGCATATGTCCGCCGACGGGAGAAAGTCGATTTATTTTGAAAATTGCTGTTGAAGTTGGCGGATTAGAGTCGTCTTTACATGATCATGTAAAACGTTCGATTGCAGAATATCTCGGTGTTTAGCTCTGCTCTTAAAGGCATAGAGAATTAAATTAAGACGTAAGGAATAAAACCATATCTTATTTTCGGCTTTGTGTAGCTTGATTCGCCGACAAAGCATCACTGAAATTGCGACACGTTCGTCGATTGAATCTGAGTCTGAGAAATTTCGAACGTTATTTCGTTGCTATCTGAATAAAAATATCACTCCGCCATGGATACGCGTTCCCACTGTAATGAGTTATTAGAGGACAACTCCTATTACATGACATTAGACACTGCCCCTAAAAACAAAATCACCCTAAATAAAATAGAATGCTACAAAAGTATAAACATTGCCTGGGAAGAAAAGAAACAGATTATTTAAAAGAATTTGAAATAAAAGAAAGTCAATTTTTCGGACTCTCTAAAATTCATAAGAGTAATCAAATATCTGAGAATTGTTAAAACACTAATTCATCCTACATAAAAATCGACAAGGTAGATGATTTAAAATTAAGACCTATAGAAGTAGGGCCAGCACGTCAAACTCACAGATTAAGCAATTTGATGGACACTATACTAAAACCCTTCGTGAAACATATTTCAAGCTACCTAAGAGATTCAACTGATTTTCTTAATCATTTCCCGGATACAACAAATAAAGAAACAATTCTTGCTTTATTTGATGTGCAATCTTTGTCTTTTTTATGCATTCTAACATTCATGTAGATTCAGATTTTGTTCCTAAATGGCCCAATATAGTTTTTGTGGGTGTAGGACATTATTTGAAAAAGTTATTAATTTTCATCCGTTACAAGAATTATAAATTCACTGTATTTTCCAGTTTTCCAGAATATCAATTTTAGGCAGTTACTATACCCACATGGCTTTACACTGTAAAAAAATTTTTGCATGATTTTGAGGCGATACCACCAAGCCATAGATTTTGTATTTATAAATGTAGAATCTAAAGCAGTTTTTAGAAGTGGCTTAGAAATTTCATGAGGAAGGATATTATAGTGCCTAGATGCAGTTGATCAGCTCTGACAGGTAAAGTTTTATTATATTTGTTCAGAATAGGTTTGGCTAGAATGTAAAATGTGACGTCTGATTGATATAGTATGATAAAGGTGTATCGATACTGATTATGATGATAATGATCATGCTGCGCATGGAATTTGTATTTTAGGAAGTTTCGTAAATTATGGAAATAGTTTGTAACACTGATGGAGGTTGCATATGTGTACGTAAATTTGACGTCGAGTGACGTCAGTTGCATTTATGTTATTGCGACATCAGTACTTTTTACATTTGTTTCATGTATACGTGGCCTAAAAAAATTAGATTGATTTGTAATGGAACTAATTTACATACTCGTTGTCAATTGACGTCATAAGCATGCACCGCATTAGGATTTTTCCTTATGTTATAAATGGTATCATTTGGTCGTCATGCGTTTGATTTGCCTTCACTAGATGACGTCATATGGTATGACATCATTGGCGTCATGATGTCAGATCAGACGTAATGACCCCAAATGTATTAGAAATACCTATTAAGCTATTCAAAGGATATATTGTATGGCAAATGATCATATGCTTAGTTTAAAGAAGAGAATTAATACATGTGCAAGTTACATTTTGGTAATTCCATTTAATGTTAAAACTCATTGTTGGATCATTCATGTTTTATGTGGGATATGTCTTGTTAGTATCTGTTGACGTCAGTATATTTCTTGACAATATTTGACGTCAGATCCTTTGACGCACCTGTGTGGTAGGATCTGCGTTTTGTCACTGACGGAATCGGTAAGCACGATTTTAGATGTACATCCTGTGCGCGAGTCGTGTCTAGGTACACGGCTGGCGTGTGCGCATTATGCTCGGCATTCGCCCAGGGCGTTGTAAGGTATAGCCAAGACAGGCCCAGGTCTTACGTATTGTTATTATTTTGTTATAATGCATTAAGTGTCAGTTCGTTATTTTTAGGCACTTCAAGTCCGGCAGTCAACTGTTTGGGCTGAAAGTCACTTCTCACCTGGAGATACCACATAACATCTCCTGGTTGATACCAACCAGGGTAGAAGTATAATTACGACGCAGCTTACGCAAGAATCCTAAGCCCAGGTGGGACGCGTATGATACAGACGAAGTCAACCACTGTCGTGGAAGTGAATTAGTTGCTGATAGCAATTAGGACATTGTGAACCATAATGTTCGTCCATTAGTGTATTTGTGTATATAGCGAGTCAAACGCACTTGCTAAAAATTATCCATAAGTGCGCGTTGTGGAATAAGTAGGTGATTCTCTACAACATATACACTGGTCCCTGATGGAACCCAGGGAGTGACCATCCTAAGATTTTTTCGCTGTTTATCTCAGTTTACGTCTTTGCTCTTTGTATATTTTAGTTCATGGCGCCGAGCCGAGTACGGTGTTGAGGTCAGTCAGTAATCAATTTGCGTAACATACGCAGATCGATTACAGATTTGGAACAAACACATTACTTGGGCCAGCGACATGAGCTGACATGTGTTGTATATTGTTGTAGTCGTGTCAATTGTAAATTGTATTGTTTGTATATAGAACTAACATTATCATATATAAAGTTCCATAATTCTAACGTTGTTAGAGTTTCTTTGTTAATGTAATGCACTGGTCGATAACACAATTAACCGGAAGTTACCCTCCGCCGTCCTGGCGACGCATGTCGCTCTACACCCGTATGTTAAACCTTCTGCGTAACAGCGACTTTATTGGAGCTTGTCTTTAACAAGCGCAAGTTTAATATGGACAATACTGGCCAAGTAGAATGAGAGCAACCGCAGTGTCAGAATCCCAAGCAATTATGTTCGCACATCAAATAGTCTTCAATATATAAGGCGTAGTCACTGGACCATGAAATAAAGGTCGATGTCTACTACTGTTAGTTTTGGGTCCAGTTTTGATCATACTAAGTCATTATCACAAACTATCATGTACATACATCAACCAATCATCAAGATATATGGTAAAATCACTGGATCGTGAAATATACTTGTAGGTCTCTGTGACCTTCTGTTAGTTTGAGATCAAACATCTGGTAATACTGAGTCATTATCAGAAGAATCATGTTCGTACTTCAAAAAGTCTTCCAGTTATAAGGCAAAATCACTAGACCATGAATATAGGTTACTGTGACCTATTTTCAGTAGATCATCCTAGACGTATCAATGGAGCAAGTTCGAAATCTCTAACCCTTGTGGTTACTTAAAAACTGAGCGAAACGCTTAAGATGAATATTTTTCTATTTCATATATATTCCCTGCCTTTAGTACATCTTCCGCAGACGTATCTTTGAAGACTCTAGCCCTTGCAGTTACTTAGAAACTGACCTAAACGCAACAAGGAAGTTTCTTCTATGTTCAATCAACCGTGAAATTCACCCCAAGGCCCAATATGCGTTGCTGTTTTCAATAGATCTTTCGCAGACGTATCTATGGAACAAATTTGAAGACTCTAGCCCTTGCAGTTACTTAGAAACTGAGCTAAACACAACAGGTGAGTATTTGTACAAAGGCACACGTGCACACGCAGCAGCACGAGAACGCGGACGAGCACCCGGATGCATATGAAGGGTATTGCGGAAGCACCTTTGCTTCGTAACACCGAGCTAAAATGTGTATTGTTCTAAATTCATTCATAAAAGTCACATAATGTCACAAATTGGAATTTCTTGTGCCAAAACACTCTAAGAGAGGTTGTATGAGACATCTGTATGAATGCATGATAGTACTTACTGTACTTCATATGACGGAATAGATCAAACGGAAATGTTATTTCATTATGAAAAGCAAACACTATTCTTGAATGTTGGTGAATGAAATTTTAAAATTACCCTCAAGCTCCTTTAGTTTCAACTGAAGTTTCTGTGCCTCTTTTGGTGTAAAGACCTGATCTTTTCTTTTCTCTAACTCTGCGTGATAGCCTTTTGGACCGATCGAGTTTTCAATGTCATCCATTACTGCACTTATTTCATCCCAGTAGTCTTCAAATATACGATCTTCAAGTCGCCCGTCCGCGGAATGACCGTTGACATGGTTTCGATAGATACGTATACGCTCAACATTGGCCGAAAGAGATGTATCCCTCGGCTGATCTACCGGTGACGTGCCCCATCCTTTCACAGGTGCTGGAACAAAGCTTATGTTTCTTATTAAAAAATATAACAAAGTAATATCAAACTGATCAAGTTTGCCTGTGAATTGCCCATTTGGGTCAGGAAATAGAAGGTCTTTTTGTTCGTGTCTAAGTTGTCTCATTGCTGTTAACTTAGGTTCGTTTGCTAACAGCGCTGCGTAGAAGTCGGCGAATCCAGGTGGTACTTGGCTCAGAAGGATATCTCTAAGACCATCAGCACACACTGTAACCAATACGTTACAAAGACGTGCATGGTTTATGTGTTGCTTTGTCATTGGTGCTTCCGCATTTATTTCTTCCATATCAGGGACTGGCACTTTCACCGGGCCGGCACATCCACCGACATCTATTTCTTCCATATCAGGGACTGGCACTTTCTCCTGGCTGGCACATCCACCAACAGCTATTCCCGTTGGCTCGGTCTTATCTTGCTTCTGAAATAAAAAAAAGAAATTTAAACACAGCAAAATTAGATCACTTTAAAAGAAAATAACATTGAAAAGGATGAAGTATTCTATCTTGCAAGAATCAGGAATTTCAAACAAGTCAGCAAGAATCGAATATATATCTCTGCTTTGAAAGAACACAGAGCAATTTTTAAAAAAAAATGTGATTTAATATCTTTCATCCATATGTTTGCTATGTCTTCTCTAGGACTGCGATCACCTAAGGAGGGAAAATTGGATTCGATTACTTTGCTTCCTGCGCCTACTTTTGTGTAAATATTTTATGGTTTAACGTATAAGCACTCTTTTTGTTTTTGTGTCAGCGGCGGAGGCCTGCAGTTTTAACTGTTGCACTCCCTGGCGATCGTTTTCCTGTTTTTGTTTTTTTTACATCCATATAGTAATATATTGATAAAATCCGACGTTCATGATTACCTTCACTTTTATAAGAGTTTGACTTCGTATTTAAATCGTCTTCCTATACAAATGATTACTAAAGGTGTATATAGATAATTGTTGGAGCTACTGAAACATAACAAAGATTCTGCGTTAAAACAAAAGGTGTAAAAACCCATGTAAATGCACTTGCACTCATTTTGCACTAAACTACCGTCTTATATGTTAATGCAGATCTAATGTATGTGTAATTACCGTCTATATGCACAAAACCTTTTACTATTGATTTCAGTGCAACAAGTCTGTAGCTGACATTGCTAATGCAGTTTTACTTTGAACTGTCGGAAATCTATATTTAACAAATCAGACGTGTTTTCTAGTATAACAACATTACTTTGCGTATGATTTGGGTTCTGCGGCACATTAAAATATAATTTAATTTACCATATCTATCCAGCCTCCAAGAAGTTCTTGTACATTCAATAAATGTGACTTTTGGCACTTGTCGCATGTTACAGCTGCTTGGTTGAGCATATCACTAATGTTCAGATATCCACCACTGTCTATAGGAGAGTATTGTGGGCACTGAATACATTGACAAAATTCGTCTGACAATCCCATGGCCTCAAAAATACTTCTCAAGCTTTGAGTAAGGAATTCCTGAACAGGCTGGCAAACCGCATGGTGTGGTTGTTCTTTATCCATAAAACTGTCTATTCTAGCATGCACAGCATAATTTACAAGAAACAATGTCAGCTTGTAATGGTTTGCCTTGTCAAGATTGAACTTACAAACCCCACAGAAGATCAGCTTTCTCCCATTCTGTTCAACTATAGGCCACTTTGTGATACACATAGCTAACAACTTCTGAAATATTGCTGGTGGTAGAAAGTGGTTCTCTGCAACCATGCAAAATATAGTAGTGCGAGACGATCCTTCCAAATTTGTTAGTAGATTTTTGTCAGCTTCTTTACGTACCATACAAGGTATGATATAACGAACGTCTTTCTGAAAGGGAAGAAACCGGGTCTTTAAACTCACAAAAGTGTTTATTTTAACTAGTTATTGTCAATTGTCTCCGCATACTTCACTGTAATGGGTGAAATGCAGTTATTTGACCCTACCTTACGTTCAACCAAGGTGCTGTGTACACCTTTATGTTTTGTCCCCACGTGACTTCCTGTTTGCATACCAACACGACAAAACCATTTTAGTTCTTCTCGCAGTTTCTTGGGTTAAATGTGCATTTTGGTCGTGGTCTTTACTGTGTATTAAACAATTGCATTTTCTTTTTTTTTATCTTTCTTTTTTCTTCTCATTGTCTTATTGTCTGCTCAGTGTTGCAGCTTTGTATTTTGTCCATATATATCAAAAGTACATGCTAACGGTTTCCCAAAACCGATCAAAACATTGTAAGGTTATTGCAAATTGGAGAATTTTGTATATCAAGATAGAGTGACTCTAAATGACTGTGACGCCATTGATTGGTATTAAACACCTAATTGCTTGATAAAAGGACGGGTTACACTTTAGTCGATATTGTGCCCACGACCGATTTTGATAAAATTTGTGTATTTAAAAGCTTGGCATTTGGCAATTTATATAGGCACATATTTAAGTTTGCGGTTTTATAAACAATCACGTGACTTCCGGTTTATTACATATGGGGTGCTGAATGGGGAACACTAACTCGCGGTTTTTCAATATAATCAGCAATGTCGCTGACATATCAGCCCTCCAAACTGACAGATATAATACTTTTGGTTCTTATCCACAGTCTAAAACAGATATTTTCGCTCAAACCATCTGGTAAGGAGAAATTGTATTTGAATTTTTATGAAACTTCAGAACAGTAGATTTTACAAGTGTTTATTAACACAATAATATGCATGTAAAGCGTGTGCTTTTGTGAAAATAATGAAACAAATGAACAGGAAGTCAATTATAACCAACCGATATTGTTAAGCAAATGGATTCTTGGCGAAACGCTTTTGCACGCTTGTGTTTTGACAAGTGCGTGAAAAGGTCATCAGCCTTCTTTTATTAAGCATTATTAACTTTTTATACATATACTATGCAAAATATATTTAGCAAATTTTTTATATTTTGCAGTTTTTCTCATTACTGAAGTGCAACATTGAGCGAAATTAAATTGCATTGAAGGGAACCGTATTTGGGGCTTAAGATACCATTGGATTACAGAAGCCATCTTTTAAAACGATATTGGGGGAAAGCGATTAGCACAGAAGGGGTCATTAGCCAAAATTCGCACCCATTGAAAAGCAACATAAACATGGCAAGCATGTGGATTTTTGTACGGTCTTTCGCATCATTTTCGTGCCCATTTTTCATGTCAAAACTATTGAATGTGTAAAAGATATGGTTAAGCTTAACAATGGACGAATCTTAGCATGCGCAATTGACGTTAAACGTTATAATTCCGTCCAATGTGCAATGATTCACGGGTGCTTCAGTGCAATGCAGAAGAAAAACCCGATAAAAACAATAAGCTGAAATTAAAGGTCATACCATGATTAATTTAATTGTGAAATTTCCTCACTGAGGTATAACGTAACTGTGAGAAAATGATGACGTTAGTCTGAGACTTTTGACTTATGCTCAGTAACCGGGAAGAATTTTCTTTCCAAATTGTTTACGTTATCATATTGGTAGTTACCAAAGAATCATATACTCGAAGGGGATATAAGAAATACCGATTAGAAACAACTTTTTAAGACGATAACGTAAAAACAAGGGAAAACGTCAAAGTTTCGAATTTTGTAAACCTTATACTCGTAGCATATTCAAATGTTTTAGAGCGTTTTCCTTTATTTTAACAGCAAACCAGCCGCCTCATTATGGTTTTGGCTTTTGTGCATGATCAAAAATGTCCTTCAGACACAATGGTTATAAAATCTGACGTCACGGTAGTTCGAACGCTACAATTGAACAATCTTGAATCTTTTACCTGCCAGACCATCTCGAATGATCGGCCTTTGTATCTTTATGCAGTAAATTGACAATAAAATCCTAATATGGTGGATCTGACACATACAAAAAAATTGCTATATTTATTGTGCATAGTATATAATGAACGCTTCATCATATCAAATATTAAACACGTATGACAATGTTACGTATTTATCGATGCTACACAGGTACATATGTTTAAAATGTTAGACAAAATCAGTGAACCAAGAAATTTAGGTCACAGGGACCTACATGTAGTACCAAATGAGACGCAGCCCTGAAGTGACTTACTATTCCAAGTCCCATGAAGTTTCATGTTAGTTCGAAATCAGACATTAATTCAATGGATCATGAAATACAAGTAAAACAAAAAAGTATGACATCATTATGTCTGACTGAACCATTTTCTTTAGTATGATGCATATGAAATGTTGAATATATAAGGAAAAGAACAGTGAACTTTTAAATATATGTAACCTAGGACAGTATGAGGATTTGTGCATCGTTTGACTGACCAACTGTTTGTAATTATGTTGCGAATAAAAAAAACGTGTTGAGATATAAGTGAAAATCCTGGTCCATGCATAAAGTTCTAGGACTCAGTGTGCATGGATGCTTTGCAGTTCCTACATTTATACACGATATGATCTGATCAAATATCAGCATTCCTACCCCAAAGATATCAGAAGTGGTAAGAAAAAAAAAGCTGATCCAAGTAACTTGTCATACAAAGCTAGTGGACCAGAGTTCACATATTTCTCAACTTATAAGATTTGCTAGAGTGTGTAGTCATGTAGATGACTTTAATGCTCGTAATAAATGTTTAACTGCTAAACTTCTTCAACAGGGCTATCGGTATCATAAGCTTAGAAAGGCTTTTTTCTAAATTCTATCGCAGACACCATGAATTGGTTTCAAAATTTGATGTCGGATTATAATTTCTTTTACTTCAAGGCCTATCGGAACCAGAATTTTATGGTGACTTAGTATACAAATTCAAAAAGATTAAGGGTAGGACTGATTTTTCTGATCAATTCCGAAAAATAACAATACGTCACAAACGTATTGGCTATAATTTAAATGTTATGCGACAGTCTGCATGCTTAGTGATTAACCCAATCACGGTTGATAGCTTTGCTGCACTCTTTAATTACACACCGGGGGATCGGTCGTCAGACTCTATGATGGCCCCGACCAAAAGCTATATATTTTAGTTGGTTGGGACCGGAGCCTTTTTGTCTGTTGCTTGATCCACCGGGGCTCAACTGGTGACCTTCTTTTGCTTCAGATTTCCAGTGGGGTTGTTTGGCAGGACAGGGATCTCCACCTGTCAGACGGCCCGTTGTATCTGTTGAGTCCTCGTCTTTGCTTCTTCATGGTGTTGAAATTTGATTTATGTGTTTACCGTGATGACTCATTGACGAGATAGAGGGTTATCATGCGAACCGAACAACCAACTAAATGTTTTGTACCACTTCAGAAACTGAGGGTGAGGTTGGGCCTGTAAAATCGATTTAAGCCCCCCAGTAATTCATTACTGACCGTTCCAAGGCGGTAGTTCTGTTGTTGTTCTTTGTTGCCTGTTTTTGGTGTCAGAGTTTCTGTGATGTTTTACCTTATGTATGTTATTATTATTTTTGGTTCGGTTTGGGTTGCTGAGTGGCCACCTTTTGGGAACAAGCTGCTCACTCGGTTGGCCATATGTTCTCTGTATCTTGATTATTTGTAATCTTAGTTGTTTCCAACTATGGTTTGAGGGCTGGATTTGGATTTTGATTGTTTCAGTTCCTGGTCTTTGCATACTTTTTACTTTCAAGGTCACAGAATTTTACAATGCATCAGCTTCAGGCTGAGGGATACATCATTTGACCACGTCGCAACATTATAAAACCAGAGTTTATATCACAGCATGGTGATGGAGGACATTCAGTCTAACACCTTACATACGCACATAACGCCATACCTATATGCATGCCCAGCGCTGCGCCCCCTCCCCGACCCCCCCCCCCTATCCCACACACACGGAATCCTTGGTGGGGGCATTAGAAACACATACTACTCAGATGAACACTTTGAAAAAGATGTGTTCTGTCGAATAATGCCTCTATTTTCTATCAGTTACAAAATATAGTGATGCAATTTTGATATAAATCCTTTATTCCTAGTGTTAGATACATGAAAATTTACCCAAAAAAGTTTATTATTCGTTTACTCCTACCCTCGTAACCATTGTAATGAAACCCGTTTATGAAGAATGTGTATATGAGAAATAATTATGTATAAAAATTGTAGTGATTACGAGGGTAGGATGAAGTGAAATTTGGATGCCTAGTGGACGACGGTACTTCAAATTCCCATAGGCTCAATGTTAAATGTTGCAGAGAGTACATGTATTCAACCGCAAAATTAACCTAAAAGGCATCAAATACGGGAAAATTAAAACGTACAGAAAAAACTAGAAACATATAGCTATCATTTCTGCATGTTTTTCTGGTCATCTGTCAACCTTCGAAAATCGGCCTTTTTAGTGGGCACATTGTAATAGTAAAGTGTAACTCGTCCTTTCATGTACACAAGAATCATACCAGCTGCTTATCCACGTATAATGGCGTTTCATGGCGATATGAAATTCATCAAAGTATATTTTTAAGCTCCAGTATAGAGGTTCTATAGCCATGAAGTTAAAAATTGTGTGTGATGTTTAAATATATATAGTACATGCGACATGCCTATACTCTGAACAATCTAAATGTATACCTCTGCTTCCTCGCCATTACCGTCAAAGTCGCCATGTTCATCGACTGGAGCAGCAATAAATAGAAATTTCTCCATCAGACGAATCACGTGCTCATGGTTCTTAAACAGGCTTGGATCTTCTTTGTTCTTCTCAAAGATCCTAACTAAAAATATATATTGGTATCCTAACTAAAAATATATATTGGGAAATACAACTCAGGCAATGCATACACAAACAATGTCCGTCAATAGTCGACAAATGAACGATTAAACAATAAACCTGTAACCAGCTTCATGCATAAACGTTTACACAACCAAAAACCGAAAACAGAAAATAGCAAGTTTATGTTCTATATGTTCTCGTGTTTGAAATGGAGAAAAAGTACGGGAGAAAAAAAACATATTGAAAAAATAATACGTTAGAAAAAAACACATATTGAAAAAAATACGTGGTATGTATATACGAGTATGTTATGTAAAAAGCCTTTAGAAAATGTTTTTGCCTGTGTACATTTTATGAAAAATTGATGTTTACTTAAATGGTGTTCAACTTTTAAATTTTCTAATTATTAGCCATTAATCCAAGGCCGCCATTCGCTGAAACGTATTTAGTAACTTGTATCGAAATGTAAGGAAAAAGGCCAGCGACCTTCGTCATTCAGCATGTGACAAATCAAAGTAGATCTATTCAGTTTACCAACGAAATCTATCTTAAAGAAAAATGTTTGCATGTACCTAACATGTTTACGAATAGTGCTATAGAATTGTTTAAGATATTCCAAACACTTTGACCAAAAACAGTCACAATTAAAAGGTGAAGTATGCCGAGACAAGGTGTTGTATTATCAACAATTATGTGGAAGCTGGCTTTTGTTAAGTAAGGCTTATCTCCTATTACTATACTTGTTTAAGACATTGAAAGTGTAATAATGGCGATAAATTTTCAAATTCGCGACAATACAAAAATGTGTAACTTAATGAATTTGTCACGTGGTAATGACGATGGTTGATAATTTTGAGCAAGAGGCCTTGATGATCAATACTCGCTTTTCACCATACAGAATACAGAAAATGTTCTTTTACCTGCGTTATAAAGTGGTCTCTCGATCTGATGACTTAAAGCATGATCATATTGATTTTTGACAATTAATTTTGACATACACAACGAATATATATTGTCGCAAACGCAACATTCAGTCCTGTCTAACAAGGACCGCCGAAGATAAGTTGGTCAGGCGTTGGTCTGCTTACATGTAGATAGCGGACCGTGCACAACTCCCGCTAAAGGCTGAAATCTTTTCAGCCGGAAACGTGGTTCCACTGCACACAACCTTTCATTTTTATTATTATTATTCTTATAAATATTACTGAAATAATTATGTAAAAGCCCCAAAAAAGCAAGTCATCCATCCATTTTGTCTATCTACTTTGAAAAATATGTCAAGTGTTTTCCGAGAGAGAGAGAGCATTTTTAAATCTCTCACTGCTGAAAATGAAAGAGGAACACTCGGCTAGACCATATTCCTAGCAACATTCTGAACAATTTTGTTGAATGATCAAAAATTCCAAAATGTCTAACAGAGTTATTGAAACAAAACTAGGTTAATAGTATATGTGTTTGTTATAATTAATGCATTCAAAACAAATCGAAAAAACAACTAGCCGAATTTATGCGATTTTATTAAAAAAATATTCCGTCTTCGTCTGACATTGTTTGTGGGTGAGAAGTTATACCGAACGTTGAAGTCGCCAACAACTGTCATGAAATTCATGGCTAAATACTTCATGAAAGAGACTTTATGATGTCTCTTTCTGATGATACTCAAGCTCATGTCCTTGAAGCATTCAACTCAACGTCTAGGTACTTGGACGGACTTTTAAATATTGACAATCCGTATTTTGAAGAAATGTTTAGTCAAATTTATCCGGCCGAATTGCGGTTTAATAAAGCAAATACTTCTGATACCGAGGTACCCTTTTTTGAATTTACATTTATCAATTTTAACCGGATTTGTTTCATCTAAAATTTATGACAAACGCGATGATTTTGATTTCCACATTGTTAATTTTCCGGTTTTGGATGGTGATGTTCCTAGCACCACTTCTTATGGTGTTTACATTTTTCAGCTTATTCGCCTCGCTAGGGTGTCTAGTCATTTGGCTGATTTCAGTGCTCCTTAGAAGGGTTTGACTGCCAAGCTTTTACAGCAGGGGTATCGGTATCATAAACTTCGGAAAGCTTTTTTCTAAATTTTATCGTAGACACTTTGAATTGGCTTCTAAATATAACACAGGCTTAAGGTCACTTTTGCAACTAGGCCTATCGGAACCTAAATTTTATGGTGACTTAGTATATAAATTACGTAAAATCGTAGGGAAAACAGAATTACCTGATCAATTTGAGAAATTATCATGCGATTTAAATGCATTGGCTATAACATAGATGTAATGCGACAGTCTGCATGCTTAGTGATTAACACAATCACGGTTAACAACTTTGCTTTCCTCTTTAATTGCACGCCGGTGGGTCGGGGTTCAGACTCTATGACAGCCCCAGCATAAAGCTATATATTGGTTGGTTGGGGTCGGATGTTTGTCTGTTTCTTGTGCCACAGGGGTTCAACTGGTGGTCTTCTTTTGCTCCAGTGTTCCAGTGGTGTTGCTGACACCCCAGGGATCTCCATGTGTCTCAAAACGTTTTGGCTGTCGAGTCCTCGTCCTTGCTTCATCACAGTCTTTTCTTGATTTTAATTGTTGCCCGTGATGACTCACTGATGAGTTAGGGGACCTCCATACGAGCCGAACTACCAACTAATTTAACTGTTTAACTTATTGTGTTTTCATTTCAACACTTCTGTTGGTCTAAATTATTGAGTTCTATAAATATAGCTGAGTTACCACCTATTTGAAAAGAGCTGCTGACTCGACTTATCACTTGTAATTTATTGTTTGTTGGGATGCCTTTTTCAATCTTTCCCTTTGATATTGGGGATAGGGTTTGGGATCTGATTCTGTCAGCTCCTGAAGTGTATTAACTCTTTAAATTCATTATCGATGCGGTTTTATGCATTGTGCCAAAGATACGCTGGCCTCTGACAACCTATTCACCAAGGGAAACAAGGATTTGATTCTTATGCCCTTTTCTTTTTTGTTACATCTGAGTAAAAGACTATGTTTTACGAAAACAGTCTAATAGCCCAGATAAAGACATGTAAACCAAATGAGCCAAGACACGAGAAAACAAACAGTGTGATCGTGCGTCAAGCGCAGACTCAATTCAGCCCAGTCTGACCACAGTCTTTGCTGGCAGCATTTAAATAGCTTAGTACCTTGGCTACCCTTTAAGCGCTTAGCAAAGACTCTGATCATATTGGGCGGATGCCCAGGCTGATCTGAGTCTGCGCCGGGCGCACAACCATTTTGTTGGCTTTCTCGTGTCGCGGCTCAAATTAACCTACCAAAATGAATCTCAGAGGTTAAGCCTATTCTCAGATCCCGACAGAAAGTAAGTAAAGTAAGTAACTCAATTCATTTTTTGAATGTTTTATGTTTATCTCCTGATGACATGATGGAGTTTATGCGTTTGTTGCATAAACATCTAAGTATTTTTGTAATAATCGTGCTTAATGTGGGACCTTTTCATATTTTGACAAATGCATTAGTAAGTAATAAGTTATGTACATTTTTGGCAACTGATATGTACACATTTACTTTTAAAATGCTGTGCTATAATATATGTTTCATGAAAGATGGAGTTAGGCCTTTTTGCACACACAAAATAGCTAAAATCCATTTTTTCCTCATTTATTGCATTGAAGCTAATGGAATACTCGTAACTTCACTTGAAATAAATGTTTCTGAACTTAAAGAGTGAATATCTGTGCAAGAGAGATCAATTATATGGAGTGTTGAAGAAAAAATGGCGTATTCTCAAAATAATGAAAAAATCAAAGGGGTACCTTATAACACTAACCAATTCATCTATGTCATATTCAATGAGTTAATAAAAAAAGACTATTTCGTGACTATGAATAAATATTTCGTTTTTATATCGTCCAAACAAGCCACAAATTCAATATGTCTTACTCACAAAGTGGCAACAGGTGACCACAAACAGTCCTGCCATTAATCAGAATGTCTAACATAAAAATTTGGTCAGAATGTATAGTATTAATGAATGTTAAACCCTAACCCTGGCCAAACTACATGTGAAAATCTGGAACTAAACCAGTTTTAAATATAATCCAGTCTGCCCGAAATACTGATTTGATAAGATCCGGAGCGGAGTATGGAATCTGTATGAAACTAGCATAACTCAGTTCAAATTTACTGCCACAAACAAAGACCTTCGAATCAAAAGCTGTATTTATAAATGCAAGCAAATGCATATAGGACCCCTTAATATCGAAGTTACATTAAATTCAGCGTACGTGTGGATTATAGTAAGGTGCTAGTCTAAGAATCATTGATACAGTCTAAGGTATTGTAATTATTCGTATAAAGGTATACTGAGAAACAAAAACGCATTTTCGAATGTTAGCTACTACCGTAACGTTTATATACTTAGCAAAAATAAAAACTTGACAATCACTAGTTTTTATCCTCCGGTAGTCGGGAAAAGGTAAGACATGATTTTGTTTTCAATTGAGGAAAAAGTAATCATTTTGAAATATCACAGTCACAAAAATTCAAGATTTTTTAAATAAAACAATATTGACGCTATTGAAAAGGTCACGAGGGTACTTTTCTGTTTTCTATGCTCAAAACCAAACAATTACCGAATTCAAAATTGTTGAGGTTTGCATAACTGGTAAAAATTCTGTTGGCAATGCCTTTCCATTATTAAATTCAATCTGTGTGGATTAAAATCTAAAAAAGTTCCTTCAAGAGCAGAGAATACATACAGAAGTAGGAATATGGGCCCGACTACGCAGTTTCGGCTAATAAAGCCTCGTCAGTGACCCTGACAATATCTGGTGACGAAACCAGAAAAAAGCATACTGTAATTTCTTAATTTTAATTGGGCAGTCGATTCAGAGACTGATTAAATTCAAAAGCATCCAAATAATATAAAAAGACGATGATCTAGAATAATAATCTAAATCGATATCAAATTTTAGATTTCTCAGAATCTATCCTCTGATCTCAAAGGATGTAAATAAAATATAATCTGCACTATGGATGATGTACGGGGAGACGTTTTACGGCCGCCACACGGCACAACACCAGCTGCAGTGAGGTAAAATTAAAATCTAAAAAAGTTCCTTCAAGAGCAGACTCTTTAGGCAATGTCATGCTTATGCACGGTCAACCAGGTGGTCATGCGGATCAGACGAAAAACCTCTGTCCATGCCCTTATGAAGTCAGAAATTCAGCTTCAATCGAATTACCATTACACACTAAACTCTTTATAGGACTTTAAGAAATGGCTTTCAAATAAATTTTGTACCGTAATCGACCCATTTACCGCACATGATCCTAAACCCTCACACCATGGCCATTTCCGGAAAATAACTGCACAAGCGCATACTGCTTTTCCTTTTGAAACTCTCACAAAACCTAACAACCTATCATTACTGTTTCAACAGCGAACGCAATGCTTGAATATCATTTTCTGTCCCATAGAAAATATAAACTCACAGTATTTCCAGTCCTACTCCATGTTGTCTCTTTCCAATCACCCTGCAGTTTATTGTTCAGAGTGTGCAGTTATTAGATACATTTTAACCACACCTTTTTGTTGCAATTTTGAAAATGGTTAAGCGCACGGAGCGGTAAATGGGTCGATTACGGTAATAAACACAGTGAGTTTGCAAGACAATCAAACAAATCATGAAACTGGTATAGAAACTATGGCGTCTCAGAATTTTCTATATGTTAATTCAAAGGGAGATAATCTGAAAGTTTTGAAAATTTAAACGTGTTTTTAAGTTTGTAATTACAATTCACATAAGCGCTCTAAGTGTTTTCTGTGCGCACTGGAACTACTGTTTATTGTTAACAAGAAAACTTTCTTCTGCGCATGCGCGAATTAAAGTTCTGTTCTGAATTATTAAAACAGAATTAACTTTTAATTTGGATAACTCCGGACAGGGCAAAATAACCAATAAATTATCATGATTTAAGTAATCAAACGTCTTTCCAACTCGAAAAAGTCCATACATACATTTCATAAATGTTTGGTTGGCCAGAATTAAGAAATAACACCTGTCAAGTTTTTATTTTTGTTAAGTATATTTCTCAGGCTTTTATCTTATGCAATAGGTTTAAACAATGTAACAAAAACAGTGCATACCAATGGCTGAGCGACAAATAACCCCCGATTCACAGAATTCTTTCCACTGTGTGGCAAGTGTTTGGCTGCGGATTGCAAATTTGTCAGCAGTGATGACAGCTTTGAGCCCACCTATCAACCATACTGGGTCCAGTACGATATTGTCGCGTAGAAATTTATCACTGAAAAGAAGACGGGATATTAGCCGACCAACATAATGATGAATTGCATGTCTTTGACAAATATCTTGTATCAATACACATTAAACAGATGTTGCACAACAATTACCAATTTGCAACTAACAGATTTTCACGGTTTGCATTAAGAATCATATTTGATTCAACTTAACTTAATAATTTACATTCAGACTTGTGTTGTTGCTTCTGTTGTAGTTTATTATTATTTTCATTTTTTTTTTTTGTCAACTTTCAGTTAGTTTTTGAATTTTTGTTCGTAATTTAGGATAAATTGCCTGCGAAATACACTATCTCTTGGTATTTAGCTAATCTTGTTTTGTTTTGTTGCCATCTTCATTGTTGCCCTTTCGCATTTGTTTATAGGGGCACGATGTGGACACCGATTGAGGCGATTCCTGATTAATGCAGACTAATCTACTGTATGTAGTTGCTTTTTTCCATTTTTTTTAACTTTAATAGTTTTGCTTAACCTTTAAACTGACTTATATTTGGGGACAAAATAATATTATCACAAACTTTCATAAACGGAATTCTTCAAAGTTTAGCGACATGTGACAGCGTCTGACATGATGAGCCTTGTGAAGATGCGACGTTGCTGTTATGTAACGTGAATGAAAGTGTCGTCATCAAATTTGCGCGAAAAGTTAATTGGATTTCCGCCTACAGACTCATAATTTTCAAAGCGTCTCCTGAAAAGAGTAATTAAACATTTTTTTTATACTTTACAATGAATTATAGAGGTTTCTTGGTGAAATCGAAACTGTTAATCTCACTGTTTCAAACAGTGAAATTATCACTTTCGTTTTCACTGTTTCAGAAATAGGATTTTTGTGAAATAGGCTCAATTTTTGTTGATTAATTGTCTATATCTTATCTGGCTTGACAAATATTACGTCATGCATGTTTGCACATCATTACGACGTAAATGACGTCACCTAAGGCGCCAACGTAACATTGTTACTACACGCAACGTCCGGCTGCCTAAGTCTCCTGTAGGCATTCTTTCTTGGCAATTTTTATGAGATCTGTTCATCAAAATGATATTTAAAGCTATTTTTTAGTTGCAAACTTGGTAAACAACCAATATCCTACCCAATAAACATGCAGGAAGCATCAAATCTGACACAAAATGTCTGAAAAAAAGTTGTGTTTCTGTCGTGATGGCTGACGCTCTTGAATAAACATAATTTTTGCGATTTTCAAGCATAAAAGAAATAGAAAATTTGAGTTTTTCAGTGTAAGATGAACTTTTATTTCACTCATGAACACCAAAAGTGGTATTTTCACTCGTGGCTTTGCCACTCGTGAAAATACTGCTTTTGGTGTTCATTCGGTGAAATAAAAATCGATCTTACACTGAAAAAGTCAAATATCTACTATATCACGGTGTCTTTAATTTTCTTCAGCTACACTCTTTTAAGAATGAACGCATTTTAGAGCTTTGATAAATTTTTATCCACCTAGTATGTAAATTGTATCTAGTGAAAGTGAAATGAAAACCAAAATCAGATAGGTGTTATATGGGTTATGATTTTTCAGTAAAACTTGGCGCTATGTCTTTGTGCCCTTCGAAATCTATGCTGGAAACACTAATAAATATAAAAAAAAATAAAATACAAAGATTCCGATCTTCGGCTTCAAAAGGCCCAAAATTTCAAAGCCTCTCACAAATTAGAAAAATGGACGACACTTAAAATAAGTAAAGTTTTACGTAAAACTAACAAATCCGATGGTAACTGTAGCAGTCTTGCATGACCTGTCTAACAATCAATTCCATTTAAGTGCCGCTTTACCAATTTTAGTAAAACAGATGCGCATTTCTGCATTTAACTTATGCAAAGTCGCAACACTCCAACATTCTGAAAAGGAAAGGAGCTGGGGAGACCCATATTTACCGACGCACGTAGCAAGACAAATTTGCCGCAGCCATCCGATTAGTGATTCCTAAGTATGACTCGCAGGCATACCTAATCCACAGGAAGGTGATTGCTGAGGTGGGATAATAAACACATAGATGACATGCGAGTTTAAGTCCTTTTCAATTGTATTTCCTTCATATCATGATGTTGATGGGGTTATAAGATATATCTTATTAGTAATTTACAGCTTTAAAGTCCCTTGTCTATTGTTGAGCTACTTTAGCAGCTGGTTTTTCAAAGTGAATGCTTAAACCATTAAAAAAATGCTAACTTATCTTACCGTGTTCAATTAAATACTATTTCTAGTAGTCAGATTTGTCCATGAGGGTTCTTAAAATTTACTGGAATGCGCTTTACCTTGGAAAGAAATCATTTGCTATGTATTTTCCAGTTTTAAAGCTGTTGTCAGAATGCACACAAAACAGACCAGTATTGCTGCAGGGTAACATATTTTAAGCCCAGTCTTGAAAATTTTCATATCATGTACATTTTACATGAGCTCTGTTCAGAAGAACCTACCCTGATAGTTTTTGGCCATTATGTTTAGAGGAAATATCTTATGGGAGAACTTTAAAATGCATGAGCATATGTGATACTATAAGCAAACCTTTTCTGGGATTCAATTGTGATAACATGATATATGGTGCCCGGCAAAATTTAAAATGTAATGTACATCATCAGAGGCTGACAACAAGAGGGAATATTTTCACTATAGGAAAACTCACCTCCTGATAAAACATTGAAACAGATTAAGCAATCTGTTCGGTGCTGTTTAATTTTTTGTGTTTTTATTTTAACCCTTCTATAATAAAAATAGAAAATAGGTAAAACTAGTTATTAAATGTTTTTCGTTTTAATTTGCTTAGTCTGTTGTAACCCTTCTGTTGGTCTAAATTATTTAGTTAAGTAAAAATAGCTGAGTTGCCACCTATTTGGCAAAGAGCTGCTGACTCGGCTTATCACTTGTAATTTATTGTTTGTTAGGATGTCTTTGTCAATCTTTCCCTTTGATGTTGGGCATAGGGTTTGTGATCTGATTCAGTCAGTTCCTGAAGTGTAGTTACTCTTTACATTTGCTATACGACAGTTTTCAGTTATACGAAAGATTAGATTCTGAGTGTGTACAACCAAAACTTAGGATAGTTCAAATGGTCCTATTAAAAGGATTCCACTTAAAACCAATTGTTGAACTGGCTCAACAACTGAGTAATTTTGGAATGTATATACACTAAATATTAGTCTGTATTATTAACCTGTAGTAGATGGCTTCCCCTGACTGGTGTAGGAATGAAAGAAAGGCATCCATTTCAGTATCGTTAGAAATATTAATTTCTAAGCCTCTGTTTATTGTCTTCAGTTCTTCTAGAGTCAGCACCTGTGGAAAAAAGTAAAAATAAAATCTAAGCATGTCAATGTGGGTATAACTACTATAATAAAAATTATAGTTGTGCGAGGTTAAATCAAAGCGCTTGATGTCAGGGCAATTCTCAACTTGAAATACATGCTACATTGAAATGTAATTATCAGCGGAAAGACAGAGTGAGGATAAAATATATATTAAAAATGTTGGTATATCTATTTTGGCTCGCTGATTATGCAATAAGATTTTATACTTGCGCGTGGTTAGTTCAGAGAGTATATATAATACAGTGAAATATCATTATCTTTAATTTCTATTCTATTCTATCCTGTAACCTTCCAAGGTCATTGGGGCACCATAGATGACTTCGAAACAATCCTTTCCCACCTTGTCCTGTTGTCAGCTGCCCAAGTTGAGCTGGCCAAAACCATCTTTGTTCACTCTTTTACATTGTCTGCCCACCTCTTCTTCTGTTTACCTCTTCTTCTTTTTCCTTTCACTGTGCCCTGTAAAATCGTCTCTGCTAGACCAGGAGTCCTTGACACGTGGCCAAACTACCTAAGTCTCCGTTTCCTCACCAGCGTCAGAAGTTCACCATATTCAACAATGGCTGCTTGGATCTTTCTGTGAACCTCCTCGTTGGGTGTATGATCCTTATACGTAATGTTCTCTAACCTTTGATAGCATCTCATCTCAAAGGCCTGCGTTTCTTCTCTAACTCTGCTCTCGAGTTCCACGATTCACAGGCATACAAAATTATGGAATTGACAAGGGAGCGCATAAGTTTCACATTTGATCCAAGAGATATGTTGTTATCTCTCCAAATTTGTTTCAGCTTGGCAAGAGCTGAAGTGGATTGTGCAATCCTTGAGAGAACCTCATGTTTTGAGCCATCATCTGAGACAACTGCTCCAAGGTAATTGAAGCTTGTAACAGTACCCAGCTTTTGCCCTTTTACCTTGGTCTCCCTCTGGATACCATCTGCGCTCTTTGTCATCAGTTTGGTCTTCTCAGCACTGACCTCCAGCTTATATCTTGTGCAGATTTTCTCGAGACTTTCAACTAGGGCTTCTAGTTCCTGCTAATCCTCTGCTAGAGCGTCTATATCATCGGCAAACCTCAGATTGGTAAGGTTCCTGTCGCCAATGCTAACCTTTCCGTCATGTTCTTCCAAAGCATCAAACATGATCCGTTCTAGAGAAATGTTGAAGAGATTGGGTGACAGAAGACATCATTCTCTTACTCTAACTGTTGTTCTGAACCATTCTCCTGTGCTGCCATTCATCAGGACTGCAATTGTAGCCTTTTCGTATAGCTGCTTAATGGTGCGAACTAGATTTGCACTGACATTAAACTTCCGCATGGTGGCTCAAAAGGCTGTGTGCCATGCCTTGTCAAAGATTTAAAAAAAAATCAATGAAGACATGGTATAGATTCTGCTGATTTTGAGGAATTTTCACACAGGATTCTAAGGTTGAAGATCTGTTCTGTGGTGCTCCTTCCGGCTCGGAGTGAGTTTAATGCAAAGTGACAGCTGATTGGTCACATTTTCGCGAGACTGTATACTGTACACTTTAGAATCCTAAGTCATACCGGGAAACTTTACTTCTCGTTGTCGCACGTCTGTCTTAAAGTTGTTGAAAGCATTAGCTTTGGGCCCAAAATTTTACACTTTGAAAGGTGAAAACATTCATAAGCATGGCATGACTGTCGTCGGCTGTTTTGGTTCTTACAGTACATTGAGTTCTTTGGCATTCATTTTAAAAATGGACTTCTATTGGGGTCAGTGCTGGGCGGTGTGGGCTTGTCCGGTGTCGAGCATTTCCTTGCTGGTCATATTCAGGCTAATTAGAACCGAGTCTGCTGTATTCGGCTTCTGGTCTATTCTTTGCTCCCAAGGGACCTTACTATTCAGATCTTATTTTACGTCGCAAATTGCGTTTTACAGCTCCACCCACGCGTTGGGAAAAACGAACATTTGCCACCACAAAGCCGATAATCCATCTCCTTAAATGATCATTTTGACTCCAATTGTGCCACAAATTAAAAGATATTTAGAGAACGACATAAATGACTTAAGGAGAGTGCATACAGTCAAGGATGTGTTTTGGGGTCATATGGTGAAACTCGACCAATTTCTTCGTTTTTTTCTTCTTATTATTTCATGGGTAACATGTGTTGAAAATGATTAAAGCGCTATGTATGTGAAAAAATAATGTATTTAACTTTTTTTCTCGAAAGATCTTTAAGATTCTGCGAAAGGTGAAACTTCTTTGTTTTAGTTTCAACTTCACATTCATTTTGGGGGAAATTCTTGAATATGGGGGGCAAAATATAAAAATACAAAGTACTACACAATTTTGTGTTGTGAACTCGTCAAGTGCTATTGAAATTTTGATAAATTAAGGCATTTAGTGTGTGTTTTTCATGTTTCTGTTTCCTATTAACGCCCTCCCCTCCAGGAATGATAATAAAACTTTGAAAATTTTGATTAGACAGCCCCAAATATTTCTGCACCAGACACGCCTATATTCGTTCAGCGAAATCAATTTTAAACCAAAGTGAGCTTTGGCGGGAAAACGTGGTGTAATTGTAAATTTACACGATGAAATACACTTAACGAGGATTGGAGTTTGAAGAGAGAACGCGGATAGGTGAACTAAAAGCCAAACGTGGTATAGCTGCTGATCAATAGCATATATCGTTTAGTATCAACCTGCTGTGTATACTGTACTACCTTCTGTGCAATAATAGGGCTTGGCTAATTACCACTGTGTCATGATTTGAAGGTCCTTGTCTAATAAGTTGAGTGTGACCTACTCTGTATTTCGAAGGCCACGGCCAATAAAACCAATCCATGAATTATGGAGAAGAATCGGATACAAATTCAGTCGATAAAGTCATATCAGCGGTAATATATTATGTAGAATTAATGCAAAAATAATAATAGCAGGTAACTTTCTCTGATGAAGCACAACATTGACGTAGGAACAGGGGATGGGGGTTGGGCAGCAGCCCAACCCTCTCCGTAAAGATTGTTTGAAAGGGTAGGGGCCAACAGATCCCTTGATCCCAACCCCTCAAGCTCTCCCCCGTACCCAGGTCTCCCCATATTGATCAAAATAAAACTGTTTCCATTGTCCTTCTTTATAAGCATGAGAAAACCTAGTAAGATAAAACTGAAAATGCTGTCAGAAAACACCCCGAATGCTGGTCATGGTATTTAGAAATCTAATACCCTGAGTAACTGCTCTCTAGATGTCGGAAAATTTACACTTTAGAGTACGTCTATATACCAATATGTTTAAAGATAATGTGTCCGAATCTACCATTATTCCTGAACAAATGCACCCAAATTGTGACCGAATTTTCCCGCAAGCGCATTTATCGTAAAGGCAAGTGATTCTAAAGGATAGCTGCATCCCTTTGACCTGAAAACCAACAACAACCCTGCTTTGCTCCCATTTTCACAAATGGTAATGCATAGCGCTACCGTTTGTGACCAGAAACAAAAGGCGGAAACCAGCCAAAATATTACTACTATTCCTTACATCCCCATAGGGATCAGTATGATATGGAAAATATTTTTTTTTCAATTTCTGGTATAGGTTTTTCTTAAAGGCAATTCAAACCCAGAGAATGCAAATTAATTTCTTTAAAATAAAAACTTTACAGTTGGAACGCAAACCCTCAAAAAGCGGTGATTGTACTTACAACGGTGGATCCTTCCACATAAAAAATAGACCTTAAAATGGCGAACATGGTTCTTGACGAAATTTCCCATTATTCTCAAATGTAAACATAGGCATTGACTATATTAAAATGATTCAACACGTAAGATTGCATTGCTAACTAATGTTAAGCAGGCGTTTTCAACAAAATTCAGGACCGAAATGCTGTAATATTCATCATCAAAGTGCAATATATAATCTTGATTCTACCGAAAACTTGCATCAACATTAAAAATTACTTATAGAAAGCTGTGACTTTCTCCAATGCTCACACCCATGCGATCGAAAACTTTATTATTTCTTCTTTCTGCATGAAAAATGTGAAGGAGTATCGTTTTGGAACATTTTTAAGTTGCAAAATGAAAGATAGCATATGTGATTTTATCGCTCTACAAACGGTCTTGCACGTGATATGAGCAACAGAAATACTTGCCTGACAGCCACAATTAAGACAGAAAATTAAGGTCGAAAACGTGTCGAACAAGAGCTCTGACTGCTAAAAACTGAAGAAGAGAAAAAGTACGGAGTTTTATGAGCTAAAATAGACTATTAACTGGTGAGAATTTTAAAGAGTAACTACACTTCAGGAACTTACTGAATCAGATACCAAACCCTATCCCCAACATCGAAGGGAAGGATTGACAAAGACATCCCAACAAACAATAAATTACAAGTGATAAGCCGAGTAAGCAGCTCTTTCCCATATAGGTGACAACTCAGCTATCTTTATTGAACTAAATAATTTAGACCAACAATAGGGTTACAACAGACTAAGCAAATTATACGAAAAACATTTAACAACTATTTTTACCTATTTTCTATTTTTATTATCGAAGGGTTAAATGAGAACACAATAAATTAAACAGCACCGAACATATAACAAATGCAACCGCAACGAAAGTACCGCCTTGGGACGGTCAGTATTAACTACTGGGGGGTTCAAACCGGGTTTACTGGGCTCTTACCTTCACCTTCACCCTCCGCCGCAATTAAAATCAAGAAAAGACCGTAATTAAGCAAGGATGAGGACAAGGATGAGGACTCGAACGCACCTCACCTGGCTGCTGGCCTGATTGGCATTGTACGAATTTGGCCTGCCACTCCAATTTATGACAATAATATCCTTTTTCAAACGTTATTTATCTTTCAAACAGTCATCTGTTATCTGTCAAATAATTTATTTGGTCAATTTTTGTAACGTAATCGATGAAACATGACGTATTCATATTATCAAGAGCTATAAGCAGCCAGATAATACGTCGAACATGAATTTAACCAGATAATTTAGAACCCGGTGCGAAATTAAGAATTTTTTTTCTTCTTGTTTTGTTTGTCTTTTTTACCACAGAATCAACAATTACAGTGATATAAATAGTTAAGTGAGAAAGAAACAAGCCGATTGGGGATGGAAGGAGGCTGGGCGGGGGAGGGGAGAGGGGGGAGATCGGTGCGAACAGCATTTCTTACATCATGTTTGGACTAACGAATTCCTACTTCATCAAATATATCTACGAATGAGACGAGGATGTGTTGTTATACATTAACATAATATGAGTTTCTTCTGGAATGATGCCTGTCTGATACCAAACATGACTTGAAAAGTCGTTGCTTTAACAGCGTGCTCTCTCTTTCTTTCTCTCTCTCTCTCTCTCTCTCTGTCTCTCTATCTCTCTCTCTCTCTCTCTGCCCAATTCAATGGACAAAATTTGGCTACATTGTTGTAACACAGCGCAGATGGCATCCAGAGGGAGATCAAGGTAAAAGGACATAAGCTGGGTGCTGTAAACAGCTTCAGTTACCTTGGAGCAGTTGTCTCAGATGATGGCTCAAAACAGGAAGTTCTCTCAAGGATTGCACAATCCACTTTAGCTCTTATCAAGCTGAAACCTATTTGGAGAGATAACAACATGTCTCTTGGATCAAAGGTAAAACTTATGCGCTCCCTTGTCATTTCTATACATCTATATGCCAGTGAATCGTGGACTTTGACAGCAGAGTTAGAGAAAAGAACGCATGCCTTTAATATGAGATGCTACCGAAGTTTACTGAACATTACGTACAAGAATCATATATCCAATGAGGTGGTTCGCATGAAAATCCAAGCAGCCATTGGAGAATATGATGAAATCTTTACGCTGGTCAAGAAACGGAAACTAAGGTGGTTTGGCCGCGTCTCAAAGTCTTCTGGTTTAGCAAAGGCGATTCTCCAGGGCACAGTTAAAGGAAAAAGAAGAGGAAGACAGAAGAAGAGGTGGGAAGACAATATCAAGGAGTGGACAGGAATGAATTTCGTCAGCTCAACTAGGGCAGCTGAAGACAGGACAAGATAGAAAAGTATTGTTTCAAAGTCATCCGTGGTGCCCCAACGACATAGTAAGGTTATGGGATAGAATAGAATAGAATAGTTGTTACACATAAAAATGACATTTGAATCTCACCTACAGCTGAGCCGCGGCAGGGAAACAGGAAGCTTTTCGCATGTAATCACAGCAACAAAAAAAAAAACAAAAAAAAACTAGACAATCACTAAAGGTGATGAATGCCCCCGCCATATGCCTCGCTAGATTAGTAGTGTGTGAAGACATATTTGTGTGAATTTACATCAAATTTTGTCAATAAATAAAGGTGGTAGAAGATTGGAACTGTGACCTTGATCCTTGCCCTACAATGCTGAAACGTGAATGTGTCCCAGATATTGTCATGTTTAATGTTTATGTCAAGTTATGTTAAAGTAATTCCAGAGGGATGACAATGCATTTTCTAAAAATAGCAAATGTTACATTGACCTTGACCCTAAAATTCTGGATCGCAAACTTGTCCAAGATATTGTCACACTAAACATTTGGGTGAAGTTACATAAAAATTGTCAGTGAATAAAGGTGCTAAAGGGATGATATTTTTTTTCTTAAATAGCAACTGTGACCATGACACAAAACTTGGATTTAATGATATTGTTACTGTCTTACATATCATATCATATCCATGAGAATCAAATTACCATAAAATTTCTGAGTATTGGGACAGGTACATGTAGGGCTGAGAAAACTGAGAAGACCCTGGTCATACTGCTGAGCCATTTGCCTTTCCATCTGTATCTTTTGGTTTCATTCTTGCATTGTAAAACTATACTGTTCCATTGTTAGTATACACTGCAATATTTATTTTAGCTGTCCCAATTTTTAGAAATTTTATGGTATATATTTAAGTGTGTATAGGCCAGTAGCACCTTTACTATTTGGATTATCTGAGGGAAAGCTCACAGAAATGGTCACATTGAGATAAGCTCTCTTTTACTATCAGCATTTTGACTGACAATTGTATCTGCCCCAACCACAAGGGCTACTATACATGCCACAAAAATAGTTTTTTTGGCTTGTATTTCCTTTACTTTGTGGAATATCTTGGTTCTTGTTTAACTTGAACCACAACACTTTTTTTTCTTCATGAGAAAGCTTTTGGATAGCTCTTGACTGACACTGAAAAAATATTCTTTACTTTGATTTGAGTGTATTTGTATGTATGACATTGTTATGGTATTTTATAATCAATGAGCATCAAATTACCGTAAAAGTTCTTAGCACTGGGAGAGATAGGCCTGTGCTAAGTGTACACACCCTGATCAGATGGGTACTTAAGGAGACATTTGCCTTCTCATTAAATCCATCTTTTGATTGTCATGCTGCATTTGAAAATCAAACAGTTTCATTTTTGGACAACTGCAGTATTTTATTGAGGTGTCCCAATTTTTAGAATTTTAATGGTATATTTTTAAATGTCTTTTGGGTGTAGTTTCTTTACTATTTGGACTATCTGGTTGAAAGTTTCCAGAAATGATCACATTAAAGTAAGCTCTCTCTTAATATCAGCATTTTGATGACTGGGGTTACCTGCCCCATTCCACAAGCGCTATATACATGTCAATAAATTAGGTTTTGGCTTTTGGCTCCTTTATTATTTGGAATATCATCCTAAAATTTCACACAAATGATATAAAATAAGTAGTCTTTCTGGAACAATCAGAATTTTGTCTTACATGGCAGCAATCCTCCCCCCTCCTAATCCGGTTGGACCCAGTAGCTCAGTGGGTTAATAGCTGGTCTTCTGATCTAGTAGCCCCTAGTTCAAATCTGGCTGGAGGTGAAATTCCTTCCAGCCATAAATGGGATTCCATTGCTCACAGCCTTTCATTATCATCTTCCGTTTATCATGAGATGACTGAAATACTGTTGAAATGGATAACAATATCCACATGGTCTTCTTTTCAGCTGCACAGTTGCTTTTGCAAGTCCATCCCTTTCTACTCTTTAATATTGTCTTTTCACCTTTTATTATGACAGCTGTACCTCTCATTCTTTTTGCCTTCCACTGTGCCCTGTAAAAGCGTCTTAACTAAGCCAGAAGACCTCGGGATGTGGCCAGATCACCTTGTTTTCCCTTTTCTGGCCATGGTTGGGTCAGAGCTCCAGATAAGAGGGGGTATTCAGAGGGTAATATTTCTCTTATTTTTCAACAAAAATGTATGTTGTAACAAACAAACGGTCTCGGCGTCACACCATATGATTTTATGGAGAATCCCTAAGACATCCCCCTTACCCATTTTTCTGGGGAGCACATGAAGTGTGTCATATTCTCGAATGGCCGCTTGGATCTTTCTGAGAATAAATCCCCATTAGTTATGATATGGTCTTTACAGATCACAGATGTTCATGCAGTAAACTTTGGTAGCATTTTATATCAAAGACCTTTTTTCTTTTCTCGAACTCTACTGTCATAGTCCATGATTTACAGGCATACAGAAGAAATACAACAAAACAGAGCATCAGATTCACCACGCTCTGGGAATTGTCTTCAGCTTTGTTTGGGCTGCAGTTACTTGTGCAGTCTTTGAGAGAACCTCTGGTTTTGAGCCATCAACTCCCTAAACTTGGTTTCGGCCTGTAATTCCTTCTCTTTTTAGAATGTCTTGGTGAAACTTTGCAAATATGATCAAAGAAAGGTTTTTGTTACATTCAGTGTTTTGTCCGATGGGATTATTTGCCCTTTGCTGTGTAGCGGGCTATAGAATATTTGGTGAAACTACATCACAGACATGATTGAAGTACGATGAAGTAAGGTAAGCATGCTGTGACAATCAGACTTTTGTCTGATAGAGTTATCTATACCTGCTATTGGGCTCTCTGCATGTCCCAAAATTGATGTTTGGCATATATCTTTAATGTTTGACATATCTTGGTGAAACATCTGCAAATTTAAGCTTTATGTTCCACAGTTAGCATTTTGTCAGACTAGGTCTCTGCCTGTCTTGGAGGATATTTCTGCAATATATTTTCTCATTTCTCAGTATACCATATTAATCCTATTAAATGCCCCAGGGGCTTTGCATTTTACAAAAGGGGGCACTGTTTAGAGACTGAAGAGTTGCAAAAAATTAACAGGGTTAAGTAGGGATACTAGCTGACAGTTTCATCACTGATAAATGCTTGAAATACCTGATGGACAATGATGAACATAAAAGGTAAAGGCTTCCCATTGCGTAGTGGCCATAGGGGCTGTAGACATTAAAGGCCCACTGTATGTTGGAGCCCATCTCTCTCCTTCTGGGGTGAACATATGAGTGTGTTTAAAACTCTGGTATTGAAGATTCTTATGAAATTTTGGCAAGTCAGTATTATACTTCTACTAGGAAAGGGGTGTTCAGTTCAAGTGGGATATTCATACGGATTAATAGAGTACCAGTAAAGCCTCCAAATATTGGGACACCTAAAATGATCACCCTTATTGTCCTGAAACTTGAACAGTTTGGTTTTTCAAAATACATCTTAAAGATGCAAATGGAAGGACAAACAGTGTAGAGTTTGATCGGACTGCTCCTAATGGAGCAGACCTTGATCGGACTGCTTCTGATGGAGCAGTCTGATCAGGGTCTGCATTGGTTTTTCAGACCTATCTGTCCCAATATTTAGAATTTTTATGGTAAATATAATTTATAGTGTCCCACCTCTTTGCCTCTTTGCTGATGCAATTCCAATGAGATGTTGGGAATTAAGACCTTCATAGCCCCATTTTATCTCAAGATTGCAACATAGGCATACGAACAGGCTAGACTGACTGGAAAGATGCATGCCAAACTGTTGCAGAAGTGTGTGTGTGTGTGTGTGTGTGTGTGTGTGTGTGTGTGTGTGTGTGTGAGAGAGAGAGGGTGGAGGGGCTATAAGGCCCTTTTTTCTGCCCTTGCCCAAGAGCAAAGTGTTTTATTTTCAGTTGATTATTAGCCTACAGTGTCCGCTATACTGAATCAATAGTGGTTTTAGCTTTGTAAGCGCTGCGTTTGGAAAAATGGGATTATTAAAGTGGATGGGGTACATCAGCATGAACTAGAGGAGTCATAGTATAAGTTATATTTCTCCTAGAAATTTAACAGCATTCATATATACCTTCCTTTCTAATTTAAAATAATGTCTTTGGTGACTCTTTTTTCATCTTCTACCTTTCAAAGTAAAATCATGTGTGCATAATTTCTTTTACAGGCACTGTCAATTTCCATTAAATTTTGTACCTTGAATTCACTATATTGTACCTTATCTCTAGAACCAATGGATGGCTTCTTATGAAACTAATGTGGGAAAGGCCATACAGAGTTCAATCATTAATAAGATTTCACACAGCAAGTCAGCAGAAATGTACCAAATCTGTGTGTTTCCATTTGTAAATCAATGTTTAATATGCATATGTCCTTGACCTTGGTCTGAAGGTCAACAATTGCTAAACATAATGAATCAGTACTAGGTTAAACTTTAAATTTAAAGACAAGTCTGTTGTGAAATACTGAGCTTATGAATCTACTGATGACCATGAGATAAAAAACAAGGCTAAAATTTACTAAGCATTGATTGACAATTCCATAGCGAAAATTAGTTCTTGTTTGATGATTATACATGTTGAAACATGTTAAAACATATTTTCTACAGCTTGGGTCATGTTAGCTGATCATGTTAAAAGAATATGTTTGATCATCAAACACGTTTCACAGTAAAATTGACCTCCTGCACTAAAAAGACAATGATAAATTCTGCAAACCATGATAAAAGTTGGAAGTACAAAACAAAAGTGCCAGTTATTACTATTTTTTTTCAAAATTATGCTTAAAGAAAATCAAAAATATTCAAACTAGATTGAACATGATGGATTTTTGGCTGAGTTTTTAACATTAACTCCTGCATTAGGCGGTTCTTATTCATGTTCAAACATGTCTGAAAATGTTCTGTTAATCCTTTATCGCATGGTATTTTAGATTACAAGGTTGTAACAAAGAAGAGGAATATATAGCTGACAAACAAACATTGTTGGATTATTTGGATAATTCGGAAAACACTGTGGGAAAATTAGCACTTGCTTGTTATGTCAGAGCAAATGCTCCCACTCTCACAATATGTGAAAAGATTCATTGCCAAACATGTTAAAACATGATATATTGGTGCATGTAACGTGTTTGAACATGTTAACCCTACTGAAAAAGTGAGTAAAATATCAGTGATATTTCAGTGAAATTTCAGTGAATTTCACTGATACACACAATTTCAGTGACATTTCAGTGAAATTCCAGTGCCCAAGATGAAATCACTAAAAGTGCACTGAAATTTCAGTACGATTCCAGTGACTAAGACTAGATCTCTGAAAAGTTCAATCCTGTGATACTTGATAATGTCGTTACCAGATGGATGATGGGAAGAAATATGGCTGCCAGAAAAGGAGGGAATTTGAAGGCTGTGGTAAAAACTTAATTGTGAAGCAATTTTTACATGGCATCAATAATAGGAAGTTAGCTGACATAGTGAGTACAACTAAAGCCACAATTTCTAAGGTTTTAAAAAGTAAAACTTTTGCTGGGGTTGTGCAAAAATGGAGCAATATGGTGACTGTGATGCACTTTTCCAAAGGCAACGCCTATCTGCAGAGGGTATGTGTAGGCTAACTGATGTTGGTGTTAGTATGTAATATAATAGAAAAAAGGATACATTAGAAATAAGCACTTTTGTTTTGTTGCTTTTTTCAAGCAAATGTAAGACAATCCTTTGAAATGGGTGGGGTAACAGGGTGGCATGTCATCATACTGAAAAAGTACCATGGTTATTTTGCACAGATGTTGAGCAGCTGGCATTCATTATAATATGTAACTATGGTTATTCTTAATTGTCAATGATATTTCAGTGGAATTTCTCCGGACATTTTCAGTAGGAAAATGCCAGGCATATTGGTGCATGTAACATGTTTGAACATGTTAAATGCCAGGCACATTGGTGCATTTAACGTGTTTGAACATGTTATATGCCAGGCTAAAACATGTTAAGACATGCCTGAATGATGTTGAACCCATTTTCAAGAACATGTTTCAATGTATTTAATCATTGTATTTATATGATTGTCATACATGGCTGAATACGGTCAATATTTGATCATGTTTGACCATGCTGCCATTTAACGCACGTGTTTTAACATTTCCTAAAATGTTCATAACATTGTCAAAACATGTTCAAACATGTCCAAATAGCACGTTCAAACATGTTTAAACATGTTTGAACGTGTTTCAATCATGAAACTTTCGCTATAGTAATTGAAAACATCCATATTTGTTACATTTCTGCTTACTGGGTGTGTCAGATCTTTGATTAAATCCTGTTTAGTCTATCCTCGACTTTAATCTTGAAGATGATGTTATGGCCACTTAATCATAACTAATGCTCTCACCTTGATTTTTTTTTAATTTAGGCCTTATTGCTCATGATTTCATAACAATTCAGGAGCTAATGTGTACACAATGGTCAAAACTTGACTGAAATTTGACTTTGTCTTACTGTGACCTTGAAACAAAGATCAAGGTCACTCAACTTTTTCACTAGTTTGCACTCTCCAAACGGTGAACCCATGTAAGTTTGATGATAATCCATCTTTTGGTTCAAGAGATAGGATAGAATATATTGAATCGAAAGTATCAAAATTACTGAAAATTGACATTTTCTCTGAAAGAGATACGTTAGACATAACAATTTATTTTGAAGGGTAAAATTGAGAAAACAATTCACCCAGGACATTATGTTAACTAATGAAGGTATGTTTGTATGCCTGTCATAATTTCTGAAGGAGAAATAGAGCTAATGATATGACTCCCGTGGTTCATGCTGATTACCACACCCGCTTTAATAACCCTATTATTCCAAAGGTAGCGCTTAGAAAGCTTAATCACTATCGATTCAGTATAGCGGACAATCTAGGCTAATCATCAGCTGAAAATAAAACATTTTTCTCTTGGGCAGTAAAAGGGTCTTATAGCCCCCCCCCCCACACACACACACACGAACCTCTTATCCCTTTTGAAAAATCATATAGACACTATTTCCAACATTCTGGGCATACTGTCTTGATTTTCTCTGCATCTGCTTTATTACTTGGATAATATATATTATATATCATGCATAGCTAGATCTATCCCCCCATCATTTTCTCTTTATTTATTTATTTTAAACTATTTAACTTTTTTTTTTTGGGGGGGGGGGTGAGGGTTGGAGTGGGTGCTCACCTAGTTCTACCCTGTGATGTGATCTGACGCGCATCCTGCAAATTAGGAGACCGGGACAAGCGTCCGGGATAAGTTCGGGATTTCTTTATGGCATTACTTTTGAGCATATACTGTAGTATTGATTGATCAGCCGTTGCGTGGGGCTATCTACAGCGATTTTACGGTATTGAAGAACCTCTTGTAAAATATAAAAAATGTCAAGGATGAACAAAATCGGTGTCCTTTGATCGCTTGGCTGGACATTTTGCATCGTAGAACGAGTGTGTTGCTTTCTGTCGCGTCCAATGTATATTTATTTTTGTTATGTTTTAAGCGACTGCTTACGTTGCTATACGATTTTTCTGTCTCCATCGATTGAAGAGTAGCTAAGAATTCTTAACTAAGACGTTCTTACGATAAGTGCTTACGATGACGTTAGTGAAACGGTCTTAAGAAGTTCTTAAGATTTTCGTAAGTTGAAATCTTAAGCTTACGAAATTCGTAAATCTATGAAGTTTAGTGAAACGGTGCCCTAGGTCATAGGCGTAAGCCGAGCTGTTTTAGAATAAACCGTATACTGCATCATATTTTACCGTGCCAAATATAAAACACATCCAACAAACGGGTTTAGAAGATATGAGAACTTAAACAACATACATGCAAACCTTTAACGAAAATGTTAACTAGAGAAAGGATAGGCAGTCGAACAGACGGCCAAACTAACAGATGGATAGAGGAACGGATGAAACGCATTTGATAAAATTTATATATATCTTGCCACACTTTCAACAACATGTAAGCCGGCAAAATAAACGGAGGATAGTATTTGATTCAACTCCAGCATCAGAGTTTCCACAAAATGTTAGCCGGCCAAATAAACGGAGAATAGCATTCGATTCAACTTAAGCATTCGAGAAAGTGATATACAAAACTGTCCCTATAATATTGTAGATGAACAAAAATAACACGCAACGTAAAACCAAGTGCAAATTTCAAATTCTGTAATCTTGTTCGTCAGCCAGAAGCAGCATCTGCTGAACCTAGAAGTAAGCCTATGAAAAGGCTACATTGACATTTTTGGAAAAAAGCAAATACTGCGATCCGAACTAATCATAAAATTTCAAGACACGTTTAGTATCTGTCCTTGACCTAAGGTCAGCAGCAGAATGTTATATGAAAAGGAATAAGACTGTTACTTTGACCTTCGGTCGGCAGCACCATCCAGCTGCATGTCAAGTAATTCGCTGCAGCTAAGTAGTAAGAACAAGACCTAGTAACTTACCTTAAGTTTGAGTTGAAGGAGAGTTGACATATGAACATGAAACTTAAACTTAGCGCCAATTTTCTACAAAGTTTACAAGTCCTTGACTGCGGGCATGGGTGGGGATTGTCTAGAGTAAACATTAATGACACAATCTTTTGTCATCCGTAACATAAGCTAAACTTGAAAAACTAAAAAATCTTAACTTTTTAAGACAAAACTTTAAACTAAATGGTAGGGTGGCGGACTGACGGACGAACATCTGACAAAAGCTGTATGCCCCTCAACATGCCTAGTATGACGGGGATATGAAAAAGAGTTTCTACATTCAGCAATATATACAAATCAAAAGTTTATCCTAGCCAATAGTTCAACCTGCTGCATATGATCAAACTTTAGTCAGTAAATCAATAAATAACTCTAACCTTGAAGCCAGATTCTTTCCGCTGCTGAATTTCTCTGTCCAGTGGGAGCCACTTTGCTGGAGTTTTCTCTCCCCAACTTGACTGCAGCTTAGCAAGTTCAAATATCTCTGTTTTGAGCCGAGAGTAACTTTTATCATTTTTCCTTGAGTTATCAACAATAAATTCTGTCTCTGACAATATGGCATTAAAAGGCATTTCCGCGATTGCACTTCGAAATTCTTTGAAGAAATTTTCAGCTATGGTTTCTCGATTTTCCTTTGGTATTTTGTCAACATGGGTTCCAACAAGGATAACGTGAGGATGAGTTTCGGATTTTACTGCAGCAAACATGTAAATGATGTTCAGCCAGAAGATTATGGATTCTGTAAAAATGGTAATATTAGACATGATGCATAACGCTTTTGGCAAATAAATTAACACCACTTATAATACATGTACTGTCAAACCTGTCTAAAGGGGTCGCTGTATTAAGGTGCCACGTGTCTTTAGCAGCCACTTTTGTTTGTGTCCCTTAAACCAAAATACAGTGCAAATGAACCTGTATTAAGGGGTCACCTGTCTTAAGCAGCCAATTTTTGTGGATCCCCTGGGTGACCCCTTAAGACAGGTCAGACTGTAATGTAACTTGAAACCCGGAAGAGTTGCGAACATGCCTTTACGGATAAAAAACATGTACTATTATGCTCTAAAAAAATAAATTATTTATTTATATAACACTGAATATCACCAAAGACGAACAATGCAGTAGCTCTATATTTATATAATGTTGAACATGAACAGCAGCTTTTAGAAACTTCTTTCCAATCTATCGAAATACGCCAAATAATCCTGGTTCACCTTTCTTTCTGTCCGTCTCTGTGTATTGTTTTACAACCTAACTAAACTGTCAAGAATTTCTACATCTATGTAAATTCTGTTTTGATGATTAGACATACTGTGTGTGAAGTACTTCCATATGGACAAACCTAACAATCATAATACTAAGGAAAATGCCAGGTCGTATCGTAATCTTTGTGCATACTTTACCCTAAAAATGGCACAAAGCGGTAAAGTAAAGAAACGTTCACATGTACAGAATTGTATTGAAGTAAAATAAGCTAAATACTAAGCTTTCACTTAATGTGTATGACTGATATATGGTATGCTAAAGGAAAAACGGGTGAGATTCTAGCAACGTTTGTTCGACTTTAAACCTATTATGCCTGGATTATTCTGTTGCAGATATTCTTTGTTATACCAAACGTGAATGTTTTCGCAAATGAGATGTACAGTTTCTTCGTTGTATATTACATATTTCATCTTCTTTTTGTAGTATTGATTGTGTAGTGTTATATGAAAGTGGCCCTTCCTGGGATGGTGAAACGGAAACCAAAGGTAAGACCCATCTGTGCCTGTAGCTGTCACTGATACATTTCGAGGAATCATTTCTTCATGTCCACCATCATTTTTTACCCTGGAACTACCAAATGAATAACCTGCTGGAGGATATCAAGTTTATGGTACAAACAAAATACTAAACTTTTGGGTCGTGTAGTTCTGGAGAAGCAGATCTATAAAGACATAACTCCTCTGTTGTGTAAACCAAGGACCAAGGCAGAGCCATTTTGGATCTCAGAACTATTAGCCTTTGATAAGACATCAAGCATCTGGCTTGAATTGTTCTGGAGAAAAGGACTTTTGAATATTTTTCCCTATGTAATAAGCAATGTCCTTAAGAATCTGGCAGAAAAGGTGATAAGAGACTTTTTCAGAAAATCAAAAATGTTTAGTGTAATTGTTTCCTTATGTCAAAAAAGTCCCAAACCCAAAGAGAAAGTGTGATTTTCACATCGTTGCCATGACAACGAAACATTAAAAATTATACTTTTTGAAGACTCTAAATCAGATCACTTTTAAATAGTCATATAAATTAATTTATTTGATGAAATTAAGTCATGTATAAGCTTTTATGAGTGTGCATCAAAAAGTAAATACAAACACACAGAATGTGTTTCTATGGTAACCAACAGGAACAGTGTCAAGCAATTATCTCGCAACAGTAAAGCTAGGATGCAAAAATTGAGTATATGATGCATATACTAGTGTCTTGTGTTGGTAACAAAAGGATAAAAATTTGACAATTTGCATTTTCCTGGTTTCCATGGCGACCAAAGTGGTCCCTATCCATTAAAATTGAAAAATGTCAAATTTGTAGAAGAAACTCTCGCAACAGACAAGCTAGGATGCAAGGAGTGTGTACATGACGCATACACTAGGGTTTTGTGTTATTAATGAAAAAATGAAAAGGTTTACAATGTTGCATTTTCCTGGTTTCCATGGCGACCAAAGTGGTTCCTATTCATTAAAATTGAAAAAAAAATGTCATAATTTATAGAAGAAAATCTCCAATAAATCCATACTTATGTAAATAATTTAACATACTACATCAAACTTAAAAGCTTACTTGGTAAGTAGAACACAATAAGTTTTTAGTTTTGTGTCTTGATTTGGTTTCCATGGCAGCTTGAATGACGGCACTATCATTAAAATACACTTTCTTTTAATTAACACTCTCCCTAAGAATCAGAAAGATGGTGAAAAGTGACTAGTCACAGAAATTGTTACTTTTACCTCCATTTCATAAGACTCTATGAAAGGTTTTACAGCACATAGCATTTCCTGTTTCTGTCAATGTTTGCCATGGAAACAAGATTTAAACATTTCATAAAGACTGAACAAGAATTCTAAATGATAAAACTTAACATCAGCACTTTTCAGCTTGACTGTTGGGCTATGGATACTTTGTATAGTTTTTCACACTCTCCAAAAATGAACTGCTTGAGCATGTTTTATCCAACAGAGCAAAGACAACTTATCTTTGCACTGCGTTGCCAAACAACATAAGAGTCACCATAGATACACATTTTATACACAATCAAAATTGGCCATTTTCAAAACATATCATCAGCTAACAGCAAAAAAAAGGGTGTGAACAATTCATACAAGGTCGAAATAAATTAAATCTGTGTTGACAATATCGAAAGTAAAAAGTTTTTCAATCTTTTTAATTAACATAACCATGGCAACAAAATCATCGCGACGTCAGTGGATTTACCTTAAAACCTGTTTTTCATAGCAAATTATCTACCCTTGTTAAAGATCAAATAAACAATCAATATAATTTTCAAATAATCTATATCTGTTTAACATAGAGAAATACAATGCTCGAAAGTTTCGTCACCATGGTAACCCAAATATCAAACTTCATCATCATTGCATAAATACGACATTTTTGAAGCACACTATGTCTGCTCTTTTGAATGTTTATTTGCAATTCCTTTTCAGTCTTATTCACGTTCATTTTTACACATACGAGAAAATTGAGGTTATGGAATGCTACAATTTACGTTACCATGGCAAGCCAAGTAGGACACTGTCACCAATATTGCATAAAAACAGCATATTTAAAGCATATTATTTCTCTTCAACAAAGGTGTATATATGAATTTCCCATAAACTTTAAATAACAAACATTTCTTCTTCTCAGATCAATGATGAAAAGTTATACATTGTTCCAAATTTACGTTACCATAGCAACCAAATGGTAAATTACCACCAATGTTGCATGAAAGGACCATATTTAAAGCATACTATTTTCTATTCAGCAAAAGTGTATATATAAATTTTCTATAAAATTTAAATAACAAACGTTTCTTCTTCCCTTGTCAAAAATAAAAGATATACAATGTTCCAAATTTATTTAACATGGCAACCAGAATGTCAACTTATTTCCAATTATATATAAAAGCAGCATACTTAAAGAATATTTATCTCTTCAGCGAATGCGTCTCTGATGGGAAAAGTCCTATAAAGTTTAAGAAACACAAGTTTTGTTTTTTCATCCATACCAATAATGTAAAATTATGCAATGTACTTAGTTTTCGTAACTATGGCAACCCATTCTTTAAACTGTCTTTAATCTTATATAAAACAACATTTTCCAAACACCTTAATTCTTTTCAGATGAGGTTATCTGATGTGCAGTTCTAATAAAATTTAAATAACACGCAGTTCTTTTACCCATAAAAAATTTTTAGTTATGGAACGTTCCAAATTTACATTACCACAGCAACCCAAACGGCAAACTGTCACCAAAATTACATAAAAAACAAATTCCAAAGCACATATTTTTCTTTTCGTCAATGATATATATTAGCTATAACTAAAAATGTTAAATAACACACTTTCTTTTTTCCCCATACCAAAATTAGATATTATGGAATGTTCCAAATTTACCTACGTTACCATGGCAACCCAAATGGCAACATATCACCAAGCATATTTAAAGCATATAATTTCTCTTCAGCAAAGGTGTATGTGAAGTTCCCATAAAAATCAAATAACAAACATTTCTTTTACCCTATTCAAACATAAAAAGTTTTACCGTAGCAACCGAAATGTCAAACTAGCAGCAACGTTTTATTAAAACAGCATATTCAAAGCATATTATTTAAAGAACACTACTCCTCTTTAGCAAATGTATTCTTCAATAAAGGTTTCCGGCCCAAAACATAAAGAATATAGTACAATATATGGTGGTGATGTCATAAATATTCTCACAGTTTTATCGCAAGTACTTATAAAACATATACGTAATATTAGTATATCAGTAATTCGAAAAACCTCTAATTGAATCATATTTGTGTTCCCAATGCCAAAACATAAAAGGTAATACAATGTTCCAAAGTATAATAAGGGCCATTGTTGGCCCGCATTCAAATTCTCTTAAAATTGCATGGTTTCTATTGCTTATCATTTATGCGTATGGGAACAAACAGAAATAATATGTTTTACTTTTGTTAATTCTCAGAATAACATGATTTCTGACATGCTTGTTTCAATAATATGAAATAAATTGTAAGAAAAACTGAGTTAAATTATTTTTCCTTGAAAGAAATTTGTCATTTACAATAGCTTTTGAAAGCTCTTGATAATAAGTTTTTGATGAAATACTTATATGTTGGGTACCACGGCTAATTACCTGCGCACTGCACATGGCCTGTCAAGGTTCACCACCCACTCAAGTTTCATGTCCAGAGACACTAACCAAAAAGTTCCAACAGATCAAAATGAAATGTGTACCACATTGTTCCTTGTTTTCTAACTATGGAAATGAATACCCACAACATATGTTTATTTTTGTATATGAGCGGAGATATTGGCATTTTTGTGTTGAGAAAGTAAGGAAAATGTTCCAAAAGCTGCCAGCTTGGTAAATACACAAAGTTAAATATAAACATAGAGCCCGGTCTCCACCACATTTAATATTTTTATGGCAAGTAAATATACCAAAATTATGTCTGCATTTAAAATATAAAATGTGCTGGAGGCCGGTCTCATATATTTTGAAAGCCGAAAAGTCTATCAAATTCGTCATTTTTGTAAGAATCCACTGGGGCTATGGGTATGTTCAAGATTAAAAACACATATATTTTATGCAAGAACTGGTTATTTTGATTTTGTACATCTATATGCTGGTACATTTTAAATTAGGGCTTTCCTATGAATGTATTTTAATTCAAGAAATAGAACATTTGAATAATGAGTTTTCTGGGGGCCAAATATGGACCTTATCATACAAGCTCCCTTGCGTTACAATGACACTAAAACCATCGACCCATAAGTGAATTGACATAAAAATCGTTTTAATAGCAAATTATCTACATTCAGCAAAGTAGATGGTGTTTTAGGTAAAAGTAAAAAGTATGCAAAGACCAGGAACTGAAACAATCAAAATCCAAATCCAGCCCGACAAATTCACCGACAGTTCAATTTTTGGGTTGCCATGGTAACGTAAACTAGAAAACTTGGAAAAAAAACTTTATTTTCGTAATGTTACAAGAAAATATGTGGTATTTAAATTCTGCAGTAATAGCCTTTATACACCTATGCTTAAGAGAAATCGTGCGCTTTTAATATGTTGTTTTTATGTATTATAGCTGACAGTTTGACATCTGGGTATTAGTAGATCAGATATGGGTTATCTAGAATTTGTATGAATTTTCATTATGCACCTTTGTAGAAGGTAGATAATTTGTTTAGAAAATAAAAGTTTTAGGTAAATTCACTGACGGTTCGACGTTTCTGTTGCCATGGTAACATCAATGTGAAACAATGTAAAACTTTATATTTTCAGTATGTTAAAGTCAAATGTTTGTTATTTAGGTTCTGTAGGAATGGCTCATATACATCTTTGCTGAAGAGAAATAATAGTAATGCCATGGTAACGTAAATTAGGAACATTGTAAAACATTTTCTTTTCAATATGAGAAAAGAAAATATGCAGTTTCTAGATTCTGTAGTAAAAGCTTATATACATCGTTGCTGAAGAGAAATAATACACTTTAAATAGGCTATTTTAATACACTTTAAAAAAATGATTTCTGACAGTTTGACATTTCGTTTGCCATGGAAATGTCAATTTGTAACATTTGTAACACAGTATCACTTTTTGTTTTTAGTATTTGTAAAACAGATATGGGTATCTTGAATTTGTATGAATTGTTTGTATCCGCCTTTGCTGAGGGTCGATAATTTGTTTTGAAAATGATTTTTTTAGGTATATTCACTGACGGACTGACGGTTAGACGTTTCTGTTGCCATGGTAAGGTAAATTAGGTAAATTGTACCATGGTAAGGTCTATTTGTTTGAATTGTTTGTATCCACCTTTGCTGAAGGTAGATAAATTATTTTAGAAAGAAATTCCTTTTTTATGTCAATTCACTGTCGGTTCTTTGTTTCTGTTGTCATGGAAACGTAAATTAAGAAAAGATTGTAAAATTGTAAAAAATATTTGCAATATATAAATTAGGAAAATTAGGAAAATTGTAAAATTGTAAAAAAATATTTTCAATATATGAAAATCAAATGTGTGTTATTTAGATTCTGTGGGAATTATTCATATACATATTTGCAGAAGAGAAACAACGTACTTTTAAAATTCTGGTTTTATGTGTGATTGCTGACAGTTTGACATTTCGGTTGTCTTGGTAACGTAAATTTGGAACCACGTGATACTTTTTGTTTGTATGTTTTTTGCCTTGGCAGACAAGTTTTCTGTTATCTAGAATCTGTTAGCATGACACCAGTCGAATCTGTATATATTACTCTGATGGTCAGATTCGCCTGGTAACTGTTGTTTTTTTTTGTTTCTGTTGCCATGGTAACGTGAATTAGAAAAATTGTAAAATTGTAAAAAAATATTTTCTATATATGAATAAGGAAAATTAGGAAAATTGTAAAAAAATATTTTCAATATATGAAAATCAAATGTGTATTATTTAGATTCTGTGGGAATTGTTCATAAACACATTTGCAGAGGAGAAATAACGTACTTTTAAAATTCTGGTTTTATGTGTGATTGCTGACAGTTTGACATTTCGGTTGTCTTGGTAACGTAAATTTGGAACCACGTGATACTTTTTGTTTGTTTGTTTTATGCCTTGGCAGACAAGTTTTCTGTTATCTAGAATCTGTTAGCATGACACAAGTCGAATCTGTATATATTACTCTGATGGTCAGATTCGCCTTGTAACTTACTCGGTTGAGGTGGCTCGGTGGGGGACGCCTGCGCCCGCGGATTAATACGTAGTCGTCTCTTACCTGATGTCTGCAGCTAATGTGTCCCGCGGAATGCGACAGTAAGTGTGGCTCGTAGAGGGATGTTCATTGCCTGCCGAGACCTGCCATAATATCTTTTCTTTCAAGCTTTTGGGGGTTAGCGGCACCGAAGAAGTTAAATACAGAAACGCGCGTCTGTCGCACTAACTTTGGTATGAATACGTTTATATTACATACAGGCTTTGCAATTTGATCCGCTTCTCATAAATTCTTGGGTTAATCAGAGTAACATTACTAGTGTCATAAAGTGTCCATTAGGTTAACAAAGTTTAAACTGTGAAAAGAAATAGGTGGAATTGAATTGAATGGATGGCATAAGCTACATCTATTCGGCTACAATTATCTCACAGGGCGCGAGATAATGCTTTTCTGATAGAAAAAAGAAATTAACCCCTAAAAGGGAGTAATTTTTTTCTTGTAAGAGAGTCATTCCAAATCAATGGACAAAAAAGAATGAGACCACTACATTCCACTCGATTCCATTCCAAATTTTTAACCAAGCCAAAACTGAAGCGCGGATGGTAAACTGTTTAACAGTCTGTGAACAAAATTTAATTTTATATTAAGACATACTGTCTTGAATCAGAAATAGGCATTACACAATGAGCTGTATTACATTGTGTTTCAAATAGACTGGTGTGTATTCGATCTTTATTGGTGCTCATCAGATTAAATGGAATATATGGCGTGTGCATTAACAGGCCAGAGTGTCTGGTTTCTTTTAAGAAGATTTACTGTATTATAAATTCATTGACCATCAGTTGAGTAAGTAAAGGGGGATCTTCCTCCATATTCTAATGTTACTAAATTTAATGCATGTCATCTTGCGTGACCACATTAATTTCATCATGTTAACATGCATCTGAAATGTACCGCACTCTTAAACTGGACAAATATAAAACTATAAAACGGACTACTCCAGAATGAAAGATAGAATAATCCATTATGGAAAATCAGCAGGGTCAATTGTATTTAGACAGCATGTTCTCTAAATACAGTTGTAAAAACAATTTACCAAAGAACTTTAGCTTTATCTGGATGACCATCTGTGTTTACATTTTCAAACGGCTGCTTTGATTGCAACATGTTAAGGGCTAGACATATGGTCAGTAAAGTTCACTGCTGGGGAAGATTTAGGCTTTGCCTAACATGTAAGTAACCAGACCCTATGTTCCTTTGCAGAGGATATATTGAACAAAGTGTCTGTAGCCAGACCAAGTATTTGTATGAATTATTAAAATGCTACTTTGCTGTACTTTTAAAATGCTATTTTTATGTACGATTGTTTACAGTTTGACAATTTGGTTGCCGTGGTAACTTAAATATGGAATACAGTATTACTTTTTGTTTTTTGCATTGGTAGACCAGATATGGTTATCTATAATTTCTATGGATTATTAGTATGCATCGTCGCTGAAGGTAGATAATTTGCTTTGAAAATGATGTTTTCAGGTAAATTCACTGACAGTTCGATGTTTCTGTTGCCATGGTAACGTCAAAACGTTTTATTTTTTACATCAGTAAAATAGCTCTTAGTTAACTTGACCTTGTATGAATTGTTTCTGCACACCTTTGCTGTTAGCAGATAATTAGGTTTGCATATGTCCAGATTTGACCAAGTATAAAATGTGTTCTATGGTTACACTTATGATGCTATGCAACATAGTGTGTATGTGATACGATGATTTTTCTGTGTTGTATCAGGCGTGCTTAAGCAGTTCTTTTATTGAGAGAAATAAAAAAAGATCAATATAAACAGTATTCATATCTCAACAATCAACCTAAAAAAGCAAATTTTCAATTTTCTCTTGGAGATATTTTGCCCCGTCTTCACTAAGTTTTTAAATCCTGTTTCCATGGCAACCACTGCCAGAAAAAGTTAATGCTTTGCGCTGTGAAGTTTTTCATCGAGTCTGATAAAATGGAGGTAAATTAATAATTTCTGTGACTAATCACTTATCACATTCTGCCGGATTCTTAGGGAGAGTGCTAATTAATTCTATGGTGAAAACAGGACCACCTGAAGGCTATCGTTAACCTCTTTGCTAACGCACTATTAGGCAAAGCTAAGCAACAAATATCAAGCCTCTGGTCAAATAGAATCTGAAGACGAAGATGTTTTTAATATTTTTCCATGCATTTCTATAGTGAACCCAGGACCCCAGGCGTAGGGCTACTTTGGGCCCTAAATATACTCGGTTAATGACCATAAGGCAATGTTAACTACCAAATATCAAGCCTCCGGCCATACTGGTTCTGAAGAAGATTTTTGAATATTTTAGCTATGTATTACTAGGGTGAATCCCGGACTTTTGCGGACCTTTTGGACTATCCTCATAGAAGACTATTAGCTAATGCTCAATACCAAATATCGAGCCTTTGGGTCTACTGTTTCTGATGAAGAATATTTTAAATATTTTCTTATGTATTTATCCAGGACACCCTGGGGTGGGTCCATTTTAGACCCTGTTGCTACCTTTTGAACAATCCTGGTAGAGGACTATTAGGTTATGCTCAATACCAGATATCGAGCCTCTGGGTCCACAGGTTCTGAAGAAGAATATTTTTGTATATTTTCATATGTATTTCTATGGTTCAAAGTCACGACATTCTGCCGTGGGGTCATTTTAACCCTGGTGCCAACATGGAAAAAACTTAGTAAAATACTGTCAGGTAATGCTACATATCAAATTTATAGCATCTGAACCCAGTGGTTTTGAAGAAGATTTCTGACTAGTTTCCTATGAGTTTCTATTGTTCAAACCGGGACCTCCTGGGGCTGGGCCATTTAAAATCCTGAGGCCACCTTGTGAAAAAGTCTCGTAAAGGACCAACATGAATTGCTATATACCAAATTTCAAGCATCTGGGCCAAATAAATCTGACGCAGAAGATTTTAATATATTTTATATGTATTTTTATACTTTAAACCCAGGTCCCCGAAGGGCGGGGCGTTTTTAACCGTGGGTCGCCATTTCAACAAACATGGTAAAGGACTACTATGGTTCACACACAGGACGTCTCGGAGCCGGGTCATTTCGACCCTGGAGGCCACCCTTTGGGCAAACTTGGTAAAAGATCATTTGGCAATGCTAGGCACCGAATGTCAAGCATCTAAGCCCAGTAGTTCTTGAAAAGAAGATTTCGAATATTTTTAAATGTTTTTTTCTATAGTTCAAAACCAGGATTCAGTGGGGCGGGTCGTTTTTAACCTTGGGCACCCATTTAAGCATCTGAGCCCAATGGTTCTGAAGAAGAAGGTGTTTGGATATTTTCCTATGTATATCTATGGTTCACCCACAGGACGTCCTGGACGGGCCTTTTTGGACTCGGAGGGGTCACCATTTGAATAAATCTGGGTAAAAATCACTGAGAATGCTACGTATAGAATTTCAAGCATCTGAGCCTAGTACTTCTAGAAAAGAAGAATTTCAAAAGCTTTTTGTTTGTAGACCCAATATCATCCGCCACCGAGCTATTTTGGAAAGGACAATGCTACATACATAATTCCAAACATCTGAGCCAGTTGGTTCTGAAAAAGAAGTTGTTTAATACTTCCCTATGTATTTCAAGCAAAGTCCCCTTCTCGCCCCCCGCCCCCCCCCCAATTGCCCCCTAGGCGAAGTCATTCTAGACCCTGAGGCTAACATTTGAACAAAACCTGTTAAAGGACTATTAGGCAATGCATATAAAATTGCAAGCATCTGAGGCCAGAAGGCCTGAAGATGAGTGTTTGAATATTTTTCTAAGTATTTTTATGATTTAAACAAATTCGGCAGAGGTTTACCAGCCGAAACGTTTTACCTAATATCAAATCCCTAAGCCTAGAGCTTTCAGACAATGTATCATTAAAAGCAAAATATTAACGGGCGGAAGAGGGAAACCTGACGACGGACGACAGACGACGGCCGAAAAGTGATAACAATTAATAACGATGAAAGACACACGTAGCCCCAAACAGAAGACCTATACCTAGCACAAATACCGGAAGCCATACGTGGACCATTAAAAATCTATCAGATTCCTTACAATTTACATAAACATTTTAAATGGGGGAGGTTGGGTGGTGCGATGATGCTGGGTATGACTTCCAGTACCGGGGCGTCCTACAGATTTGGATAATAGAAGGACAAGGGCCTACTGTGCTTGCAGTAGGTGCGGGTGGGCGTTGTTTCGACATTTTTCTCTCGCCTATCATTTCTCTTTTGTTTCTCCCTCTACTCATTTTGGAAGACGGCACGATATAGACTGAAATACAGTCTTAAATGGCCGTGTTACCCCAAACAACCAACAAACCAAAATAAAACATTTTTCTTGTTCAACCTCAAAACACAGAACAGGAAGCAAAGGTGAACGCATACATAATTATGCAAAACGCCCATCTAAGCAGCCTACAATTATGATAGTATAATCTACGCACCTAAATCACTGACTTCAACGGCTCCTCTGCAGTCTCCGTATAATTTGTCTCTTTCAACAACACTAACATCGCTACTGTTGCTCTTCTGAAGTATTCTTTGAAGATCAAACGTTAATATGTAAATAGCACTTGGAGACAAAAATGTCGGGTGTGAGGCATGAAATACATACTGACCCGCAAAATCATAAAAGCTAACTGTTGCTTTGCGATTGGATTGTTTAGCTGTTAAGGTTTTAGCTTTTGTAAGAGCTTCCTTTACATCTTTTTTTGTCCCTAATCAATGGTGGGAATCTGCAGTTGCCGTGCACCGGGATTGGTGGTATGCTTTAGTTCCTGTTTCTTGTAATTTGTCCTGATACGCCTCCAAATTGTTTCCATCTGTGCATCCTGATAGCGGTTTCTCGGTATTTGCATTACCAGGCGGTATATCATCGCCACTCGTACTATGAATTAAATGAATTTTGTCTAGGTCTTGATACTTATACTTCTGCAACGCTTTGGCACATCTTGAATGGAAATCACGATCTCCTATGTATAGAAACATATGTGATATAAATAGACAATTTGCCAGTTGCATTGTAGTTTGAGCTTAGTTAATAAACACAGGACATAAAATCGTCTGGATTTAGTAGAAAATAGTTACACGGTTTTCCATGACTTCGTATTTACAAAAATCAAGCTAAAATTTTTATGGTTTCCTTATAACTCTATTTAATATAATCGCGGTCATTGTTACACAGTTATTCAAATTAGTCACATTTGTCGAAGACAGAATAAGAATAAATCTCCATGCGACTATGAACAACTCTAGCAGTCAAACTCTTGTTTTACGACGAGAAGTTTCATTACGACTGCTGTCAAAACGAAGACTCCATGCTCCTGGTGCTGAGCCGGACAAAGACAGGAAAGAAGATAAAAGGGCCAGCAAGCATATGATACTTATGCAACGTCGCATCAATGTCAATGCAACCTCATGACGCTGCATGCGACGTTGCCTTAACGTTAGGTTGCCGCTGGATAATTGATGAAAAATCTTATTAAATTAAGATCCCATGACTCTTTTTCTTTCTGCCATACCTTTTTAAAGATGACCCTTGGTTAAATGCATTTTACAAGATAGGTAGTCCCTGAACGATGAAAAATATAAACAAGGGTTGTTAGAAGACAACTAAGCGAGCCTAACAAAACTAAACCCTCAAAGCGATGGTGGTATGGAAAGGCTCTTGTCCAGACGTGATTGCCAAGTATAATGACTGCCATCAATATAGGGACTGACAAATATGATTTAGTGAAGTATATATATATATATATATTAAGTTCAAATATGTATATGGCTGGTGATGTTAGCATGTTCTAGTCCACATATGTAAATGTGTGCCAAGTATCATATCTCCTATCATTAAGCAAGTGAATCATATCATAATGACATAGGTCGAAATAAATCATTGGAAACTCATTGTGTTTTGTTGTCTTTATTTCTACCTGTAGATGTCTGCATCTTTATCTCCTAGGTTGTCCTCGCAAAGCAGGTTGCATTGGGCGTTTCAAACTAACCTGTATTAATAGCACTCAGGTGTGGAAGCTATTTGCCTGAGTACTGTATATGATTCATTGCAGATAGACATCGGTATTAAGGTGCAAACAACATATTCCCATCTTTCACCTCCATGGTTTAGCATGTATATTAATGTCTTCTTTGTGTTTATATGTTGCAGGTTAGTGACTATTTTGTACCATTTTTAAAGAAAAAGTAATTTTTAAAGACTAGTTACAGTCATGTTTGTAAGTATTAACCATTTTAGTTGTATCATTTAATTCCGTCTGCGTCGGCGAAGGCGGGAATTCTTCTTTCCTGTTAGGGATGCATTATTGAACATTCTTTCACTGTCATCATTTTATTGATTTGTAAATGCCTTTACGAGTTCGGACGTATAATTTGGGTACGTTGGGTACGTGCTTTTTAAGAAACTTGAAACTTTGTATAATCATTTGAATACTTTTAAAGAAGATGAATGTTGAAACAGTACTTTATTCATGTTGTATTGCATATTTCCATCAGTTAGTTAGCTACATAGTGGTTGTAAAGGAGTATTGCAATTAGCCATTGATTTTCAAGGTGAAAACAACATATTTTCATCCTGGACATGCATGTTTAGCATGTATATTTATGTCTCCTTCATGTTTATATTTGCAGGTTATTAAATATTTTGTACCATTCTTAAAGAAACATTTCTTTTTTAAAGACTAGTTACAGTCATGTTTCTGCCATAATCTAGATCGTTTGAAGCCTGTTGTTTATGTTCAGTCAGAACCCACATTCCTAGATCGGAACATTAAAGTACGGTTTTTCCGTGACGATAAAGCAATAATATTGGTCAAATCCAAACCTCGATGGAGGTGGTAAATTGGTATTGTCCATATGCAAGTTTTTGCCAGATATCATGACCCTTACTCATTTAGAGACTGAGAAATACGATACAATCAGTGAAGTGTAATATGAAGTAAAGTATGCAAAAATAAAGGTCAAATCCACACATTAAATAGATTTATATAGAAACATATTGTCCATATATAAGTGTGTGCCAAGTATCAAGGCTCCAAACCTACTTAGCTCTCACAGCGAGGGTGGTGTGAAAAGATTCTTGTCCAGATGTGATCGCCATGCATAAGACTGCCATCCATATAGGCATTGAGAAATAAAATTGAGTGAAGCATATATATAGGTCAAATATGTATATGGCTGGTAATGCTAACATATTCTTGTCCACATATGTAAATATGTGCCAAGTACCCTATTACTTAGCCATGTACTGATAAATATCATAAAATCAGTGACGCATATCATAAAGTCAATGAAGCAAAAATATATAGAACAGATGCCTTCATGGATACTCCTGCTCAAATGAAGTTGTCCATGTGTTAGTGTATGAAAAGTATCATGTCTGTAACCCAAACAGGGACTGAGAAATATCATACAGTCAGTGAAGTGTAAAATTTAGGTCATTGTCCTACATGGTTGGCTCCACTCAGATGCTCTCACCAACATGCAAGTGCTGACCGAATATCATGACACTAACCCTTATAGGTACTCTGAAACTGACTTTAACAAGAAGGCTAAACATACATAAACCTAAATAGGAAATTTGAGGTTTGTTGAGGTTTTGTATCTTCTTTTTGTCAAAAGTAGAATAATCATGAAAGCATAACCAAACCGTACTGCTATTCTGTCCTATCCTATAGCCTAAGAAGGTCGTTGATGTATCACAGATGACTTTGCAACAATCCTTGTCCATCTAGTTCAGTTATCAGCTGTCCTAGCTGTGCTGGCAAATTAAAATCTTAAATAGTTCCTTCGAGAGCAGAGAACACATTCGAAATAAGGAGCATAGGCCATATTTTGAAGTTCTGGCTATTTAAGCCTCATCAGTGACCCTGACAATATCTGGCGATGAAAGCCAAAGAAAAGCATGCTGTAATTTTGTCATCTTATCAAGGCCCTCGCTGACAGACTGATAAATGTCGAGGGAAGTCCAAATGATTAAAAAGCGATGATTTATTAAACAAAAGTCTAGATCAATAAAAAATTGCTGATTTCTCAGAATATATCCTCTGAGCTCAAAAGACAAAATATAAAATATAATCTGCATCATGGATGAATCTTAAACAGTTTCTTCGACAGCAGAGAACACATTCAAATGAAGGAGCATTGGTTATACTTCGGAGTTTCGGCTATTCAAGCCTCATCTGTGGAAGTTAATAACTCATTCTCAAATGCAAATAATCTACCAGTGGCGGTCGTTAACAGACTATACTTGTTGGCTGCAATCTACTATCAAAATCTAGGCGGTATGAACAGAGTAACGGAGGATTAAACCAAATCAGTACAGTACACAAGTACATTACCAAACTTAAATTTACAGATGCGCATTTCTGTATTTAAAGTCCTAAATGTTTGGAAACGAGAAAAAGTGATGGGCAGGCCTGATTTCCCTCTCCGAGCCACAGTTACTATGGCAGTTCGCGGATTACGACAGCCGCAGACAGCGGATTGTAGAAGCATACTTATTTACGCGCGCTCGCAGGCATCCCCACCGAGCCACTTCAACCCCATGGCCCGAGAGAGTAGACAGGCAATGACCACAAATAAAACAGTGTCTTGCGATTTTCAAATCAAAGAGAAACACTACAAAACACTACCTGCATTTTTTGTTGCTTTTGTTTCTTCCGTCTCCCCGAGGAGCCAGTATTTCACACGCCCATATACACTATACTTCTCCATAGGAACTAAAAATAAAAACATATACAGTTTTAAAAAGTAGCATAGGTGCACACAGAAGTGAATTTTACGCGACTTTACCATAGCTTGGCGCATACACACAGTGAGTAGTGTTCTTTTAAGTTAAGTGTCTGTAATTTCAATCAAGTTTGTTTGAGGTATAGGTTATTTTGCATTTAGGAATGAAAACCGGAGTACAAGAGGTCTATCTCCATCGTCTGCCCCACTCACTCACTCACTCTCTCTCTCTCCGTTTATAACGACAAATTAATGCTGGAAAATATAATAAATGACATTTATAACCAGAAATAAGCTCATGGTACAGAGAGAGCAAGCTTAATAAGCAGGATATTAATTAGGAACAACACCTCTCTCAATCTCTCTCTTTCAATCTCTCTCCAGCTTTACATGTATATGTAGAAAAATTAAAGGTATTATCCTTTCCCCTCTCGTCTGTCAAAAAGTGCAGCTTGTCTAGAATAATAAATATATTTAGGAACTGTCAATATGTTTTCATCGCCAACCATAACTTTTTGTTTTTTATTTTTATTATTTTTTTTAAAGAAGACTGCAAGCCCCTAGTGTGCATATGATAAAAAATCGTGAATTCAATAAACCCTCCACAATTTTAGCTTAGATAGTATAATGGTGTTATCAACAAAATGGACTTAACGTTTTTATTATCATTTATTTTCATTTTCAATTTATTTTTATCCTTTTGTGTTGAAAATTAGAACAGAAATATCATGAACTTTGTAGAATCGAAAGTAGAATGCAAACTGAAGAAAACATGGTCGGTATAATATTCTTACACTCTGAAGCCATATTTTCCATACCAGCATCCTCATTTAGCGAATAGAGAATCAAAATGCCTATTCAATTTTCATCTTGGTAAATGTTCTTTCTATGGGCATACATACAATTTAGCAACAGGAATATTTCATAAAGTGAATTAGTTTTTCAGACGCAGTCAAACAGACTGTCGCTCGCCGATATTTTCAAACATCTTCTCCAAACCGCTTGGCCAATCAAAGTCAAATTTCGTATGGAGCCTCAGTGGGATAGAGGAACGGAAGTTTGTTCGTGTGGTCTTGGACACATGATCAAGATAGCCGCCACTCCGATATAAGTGAAACACCCAATTTAAAAATGTTTCCTTGTAATAACGACCTTGTTTCTAGGAGACAGAGATAGACAGGGAGCTGTTCAAAGATTGGGGACAGGGAATGGCTATAAGCTTTTAACATGAGAGCGTTTTTAATGAGACCCTGAGGCATATGCCGGGAGAAAAGTTTTGCTGTCGAGATTTAACCGTAAAACGTTTTACGTAGGTTCGTAGGGAATTACTCTAAAGTTGCCAAAGCGTTTAGAAAGGCAACTGAAGGAGAAGCAAACCAGAGACAACGGTTATTGTTTGTGAACACGTATGGCTTACCAGATAACGGATAAAATTAAAGATAGCCGCAAACGGTCATACTGGTAAATGGACCTGAACCAGGATTAATTTCACACAACTGGACCATAAGAGAAACGTCCCAGATAAGTTTTCCAGAAATTCCACCTAGGAGTCTGTGCTCCTTGTTGTACGAGGGCTGTTCAGAGTTCGTGACGTCATATTTTGGTAAGCATCATAAAGACAGAACTTCTGATAGCGAACACATATAAACCTGTGATATGTCTGGATAACTTTGAAAACACAGTGTATATTTTCTAAGAGACACATTTTTGAATCATACAGCCACTGTACTTGTTTTCTTTAGAAGGTCATAATTTTTATATGAGCAGTCTTTCAAATTTTTTCATCATTGCTACCTAAACATAGTCCCAAGGCAACTTTGTCCTGTAAAGATCGCGGATACTATATGTTCCATACTGCCCCATGACTTTGGATTTTCTGCATTTTATATAGTAATGTCACCTTTCTACTAAAGTTATCATGATTTTTCACGAAGACAAATTGAAAATAAATTCACATATGAACTTAACCCAGTCGTATGACTGGGGCCTAATAAAATACGTTGTAACTCAATAAGAAACTGTATCTTTATATAGTGTTTAGTATTACTGGAAAGGCAAAATGTAGTGCTTTCAAAACATACCAAACATTTGTCTCCAGCATGCCGCTAAACAAAGTTATGCTGCGAGGATCAGAACTTTCTGAACATCCCACGTAGTGCACTTATCTTGGTAAAATATTGTCTCTGTGTAGGAATATGATAGAAAACTTAAACGTGATGGAATTTGCTACAATGCTTTAGGTATACTGGAATATCGCCATGTTTTTCTGCAATATTTTCAGAGGGAGACAACTTCCGTGACTTTTTGTTTGCCCGCATGAACGGTGAAACTCTACCAGAATGGGGTATACTCTGAAAGGACACAATTTGCTCCAACTGGAGCAAAGTTTTGTGTGTAAGATTTAACCTCAGCTATAAAGGGCGGCAAAAATGAAAATTATAGGTAAGTTATCTGAAGATGTAGCCATTTACCTTCATGTTTTTTGCACTGTAATATATGACAAATATATTTACCCCATTCGCTTGTGTCCAAATCAATTGCACAGCTATGAATGTGAACATCGATTCCATTGGTACTGTCATAGCGTTTAAGATTAACAGGAAAGTGTAACAAACGCCTGGTCAAAGTAGTTTTCCCCACTCCTCCATTACCAACGACCATCACCCTTATTTGATAGTTCTCTTCCGTACCATGTGTCAGTATGTCACTGAAGGTCGTTGGTGAAGATTTGAGAACTTTAAGAAGCGTCGGGCTTATGCCATAGGAATTTCCTTTTATCTGATATTGACCTGAAAGATTATTGTTGTTACTATTTTGTATCATATATACAATCAGAGATATCAAAATGTCAATTAATTGAACAAGAAATTCGCGAAAGCTGTGTCTGGCCTGTCTGTATATTGATACATATAAAGCTTCATCAAGGCACCCGACAGAAGATAAAAACGCCAAAGCCATCGTCGCCGACGACGCCGAAATTTTTTTTCTTCACCTCATATATCGCTCTCTCGTACGTGTAGGTAGGACAAAAACAGTTTGAAGCAAGCAAGCTGTAACTTTTGCAAGTATACTCTAAAATACTCTGCCATTTGTCTACCGGAAAAGAACTGACTGTTAGGTCTATCTATCCCTGACATAAGTTTGTTAATTAAACGTTGAAGTAAACGTGATATGTTGTAAAACGTAAACGTTTGTAAATTATAAACCTTGTTTCATATGTATACGCAATTCGTAACAAACCCAGTATAGATTTTGTCTTTTGTATTTTATGATTATAGTCTATTGTGTCCTAGCGACAAAATAAATTAATAAACAGTTGGAAAGAAACTTCATTTTATTAGTTCCTTGCATCAAATTTTTTCAACCACAAACTGATATAAATTCTAAAAATCTGGTTTACCATTTCTCTGTTCCCTCATCTCTTGTGAAAATGAATTTATAGAATTTTACTGCTTGTATAGCCTCAAAAATATCTCCAATTAGAAATATTTACAGGTGAAGTAATCATATATGTTGATCAGGCGAGCTCAATGAATAGTAAGAGTAACAACAATGTTTCCATTACATAGTTGGATGCCGACCAAAATACATAGAGTCTTACAAATAAAAAAGAACAAATAAAAAAAGAGCTACGCAATCGGCCAATTAAACACCCGTGATACTCTACATAACGTCTGTACTATGAGCAGCAGAACAAGGCAATCTTGAATCAGGCTAATGTAAACATTAGCAAATCAAATACAAAATAATCAAAATTTTGTTTTCTTTTTTCTTTATCTACAGTAATTAGAAAACTTTTACGCAGAGTTAAAAGGGAGATAAGAAGTCAATGATCATAAACTGATACCTTCACATTTCACATCCCATCTACGACACTAAACAGGAAATGATTACATACAGTAACATAGTAGCTGTAGGACAATACTAGCGATAGGTTATACGAGCATGTCTTTCCATTTAGGTGCTACCAATCTTACATAAAATAAGATCCATAGGAAGCAAGGAACACACTAAAGAATAGAAAATAGCAGACTCTGTTAACTTGAGTCTGTTCAGGACTAGTAAGGAAATATACGACACCAAACTTCCTTAAATAAGCCTAAAATACATTCTGCACATTAACATCTTCTTTGAATATTAATAACATTAAACACCTACTTATTTATTAGAAGTACCAAATGACTGATATCAACTGAAACAATGAAGGGAAACAAATTAAAACGAACAAATAAATGGGATATCTTTAATTAAAATGGAACAATTAACTAAACACGATGTAACAATAAGATAGATATTACTTTATCGGTCTTAAATGATACTAAGTAAAGTTAAAGCATTTTGAAGTGAACAAGACACAAAGTAGGAATCAAGCAAGAGCAGAGGTTTTACAAAGTAAGTATTGTACAGTAGTATTAGGCATTTCCGACATAAGCTACGGTACCATAACGAACGAACGTTAGCGACGATAGCATACGTTAGAAGGCTAATTTAAGGGAGCAATAATTATTTATTTAGCCTATCTGTAGAAGTGCTATATATGCTTGTAATATTGTCTCGCCGTAGGACGAAAACTATCTTCAGCTGCGGACGACCATATCAGCCTGCACACATGCGCAGGTTAGTCAGGACATATGCAATATCTGATAACTGCAAGATTTCACCAATGTTTAGGCGAACTGCGCTCGCTATAGCGAGATGTACCCATGCGCAGGTTAGTCTTAGTATCAGCAGATCGTATCCAGGCGCATCCCATACATTGTATAAGTGTATCACTGTCAAGCGTAACCAACATAAAGTATTAACAATATATACATGTATTATCATAGTTTAGCTATTCTCATTGTGTATATGAATGCTTGTTTTGTGTTAAAATGTCCTTTGAGATATCACTGTGTGTCAAGCGCTTTCACATACTTGCAAAGAGAGGGAGGAAAAGAAAAAGACGAAGGAAAAATAAAATTTATAAAAAAAAGAGTCCGAATGCCGCACATACTGCAGTCCAATACAAGCAGTAGCTTTTACAAAAAGCAAGCAGTAATTGGAAGCTTTTATCAAAAGGCCGTGTCCGATGTGACACTAAAAGGCACTTTTCATGTATTATGGCTGTCAATAATGTGATACAAATGTTTTATGAAAGCATTGATAATTATAAGATTACATATTCTGGGTCACCTGACGTGTTCTTGCGTCATTTTCTTACTTCATTTTGAAAGAGGAAACCCCGAGAATTCTTCAGGTTTTACTCAATAACTTGTCGTTTCTTTATGCTTTCTGTTAGAATGAAGCCCAGAGAATGTGTAATCACGAGTACTTTCAGATAATATTACCGATTTTGTCTTGGGTTTTAAAGTTGTTTGTTTTTAATATCAGGGACAAGCCATTTATTACCAGGTGGGGGATACAAGGCGGGGTGGATTTTTTTGTGAGCTACTTAAGCGGGAGGGGGCGTGGGGGTGGACATCATTAAGCCATGGAGCAGGGGGGTAGGGGTGTTATATTTCTTTAGGCATGTGGGGGAGGGGGTGGAGTCGAATTCTTCCATCAGTCTTCATTTTAAAAAAAAATATCTCAGATTCTGGGGGACCCATTACTACCACATTTTCAGATAAGTTCTACTTTTTTAAACGTGTATTCATTAAAAACATTTACAACAACAACAACAACAAAAATGGACCTTTAATCTGTATAAATAATTAACCTGTTCAAAAGAAAACATGTTCATTGTCTTTTGAAGGTTTGATTGAGGTCAGTCTGACATAAGATAAATAATATGTTCATTATCATGTGAATGTAGGGTTGTGTGGTGGTGGTGGTGTGTGGGGGAGGGTATCATTAATGTTTTGTCACTTATCGAGGGGGGGGGGGTCGAAAAAAATATTTTGTGACACTACCCATCCCACCCAACCTGATAATAAATGACCCGTCCCTTAAATTGACCCCCAGTTTCAGACTATAGGTATATATTTCGTTTTTGTTCTACATGTTGTTAGCTTTGCTAACCTGTATGTAATAAAGAATTTGAGAAACCGAAAGTAGGCTTTGGTATCCTAGATCTCCATTAATGTTGTTGCTCCGATTGTTTGAGGTTTAAACTGTAAAACTTGTTAAGTCTCAGCAAAGAGAAGAATACCAGTTTAAAGTACTTGCAAGTACGCATTCTCTACGCTATCTTCTATAAATCTGCATTCGGGCATAGAAGTAGATTGTTGTACTGGAATTCCCAGTAGTTTCTATGCCGTGAAATTCCACGTGATCATCCACACTGATATTTACGTCGTCAAAAGCGCAAGTCATAACATTGTTTGAAATATGTAGTTTTGAGAATTTGAGAAAAGCCATTTCGTGGAATCTTGTTCCGTTAATGCTGTTAAACTTTTATGAAAAATAAAAACATATTACAAAATGCCGTTTTGCTGTAGATTGTACTATGTTGACCCCTGGGTACATACAGAGTGTTACGAGCCAAAGATATATCGAAATATTTTCAGCAGCTGGGACAAATTCATGACCCTCAATTCTCTAATGTTGCTAATTTTGCAGAAATGTCCATACCTTAAAAAGTAATATAAACTAAATCGGTCTATTGAATTTGAATGGAGGTGTATCAATAAGGTGGTTTTTTCTGCATCCTACCTAAGTTTTCTTTTCTTAACTGATGATATACTTCTGTGTATCTAGTTTATTGAACCAAATTTGAGTTTGGTCGAAAGCCCTAGTTACTGAGCTATGGGTGGGGTACTTCAACATGGTTTTAACCCGTCTTGTAAAACTATTCTCATTTGGTAGGAGAGTACAACAGACAGACAGTGTTTGATAAAATGATTAACAGAACATCTAAAGCTTATTTCCGTATGATTTTATTTGGTTTAATTTGAACATATGGTGTCAAAAAAGACTTCCTTTGACATGTAGCATTTTTTATATTTTTGTTCTTTATTTTCAATATTTCTTGGCGTCATTGCTAAATAATCTGACCAGTAATCATTCACCTCATGTCACGGAAGCACCTTGACCAGGACAATTGGATGATGTGACCAGAATTCCACAATGACCTAGTTTTCATGGTTGACTGTACACATAAACTTGCTTGGGATATGATTTTCCTTCAATTTATGACCTAGAATTACGAAACTTTGGTAAAATCAATATCTTAACTGCTATACTATGCTCCACAAACCCGCCATTAATGGTGAGGGAATATATGTTGGCTTCAGTGCAGATCTCGTAGACATCTGTGTCTGCGTCTGCGTCACAGATTAAGTCCTTCTGTGACTTTGAAAATAAGGTCAAGGTCACCTAAATTTGATCACTTCTTAAGCTTGTCCTAATGATATATCCACGCAAGTATCGTGGAATCGCGCTTATTGTTTCAAAAGACATCGTAGGTACAGGAAATTGTCACGCCTACGCAGACGCAGAAAATTTAACACTTTAAGACCTGCTGTGACCTTTAAAATGGGGTCAGATTTAACAAAACCGAGTCAGCTGTTAGGCCTGTCCTATTGTGTTTCCAAGCAAGTTTGATCAAATTGCACGGATTCAAGTTTGGTAAAATTTTCACATATCGATTCAAGAGACGGGTACAAAGCTAACTGTCACGCTGGCGACGACACAGACGCCGACGGGATCCGCAATGAAACCAATACGTCTCCTTTCATCATAATTATGAGGTGGTGGGGGACAAAATCTAGCAGATAAGATATTAATTTGGCCACAGTTTTATATTACTAGGTTATAAAGTTGAATGGAAACCATCTGCCAAACAAGTATATGTGTTCAGTCAACCATGAAAACTAGGTCATGGTGATATTCTGGTCACATCATCCGATTGTCCTGGTCAAGGTGCTGCCTTGACATGAGTTGGATTATTACTGGTCAGTTTATTTAGCAATGACGCCAAGAAATATTAAAAAAAGAGATCTAAAATATCAAAAATGCTGGATGTAAAAGAAAGATTTTTTTGTCATGTGTTAAAATTAAACCAAATAAAATGATATGGAAGCACATTTTAGATGTCCTCTTAATCATTGTATAACATGTTGTCTGTCTGTTGTACATTCCTACCAAATGAGAAAATATTACAAGACGGACTAAAACTATGTAGAAGTAACCCACCTACTTCTGTCGACCCATAGCTCAGTATTTAGGGCTTTCTGTCCAAAGTTACATATGGTCAATAAACTAGACACACTTGAGTATACCATCAGTCAAAAAAGAAAATTTTGTTAGGATGCAGAAAAAACACGTAATTGATACCCCTCCTTTTCGTTCAACTATATTATGTTTGTAAGTATAAAATTATCACAAATCTATTCTGTTTCAATTCTCGTAACGACCAACCCCAAGTGGCTTATTAAAATATCACAGATATTACCCTTGATTTAAAGGGGTTTTTATGGAAAATTTTGCATTTTTGGACTGATCCGAGGGTGAATTTGTTTATTTTCAAATAATCGCATAGAATCTTGGTTATGCTCATCTTCACTAGCCAAGGATACTAAGTTTACTTTGTCCCTTACTTACCTGTGGCCGAAGGCCCATTCGCAAGTCGGATTTTCCGCAGCGCAGCAGTAACTTGTTCCCCTCGGCGCGTTATTTTTAGGCCAACTGCAAAACAGTTCCACAAATTCGCATAATTTTTCAAAAACACTGATGACCGTATCTATTGTTGTGTTGTTGCTTTACGTCCACGTTACACACCTATGGTCATGTCGGGACGCTCAGATTTAACCTAACCACACTATTCGTGGGCAGGCTTGGAACTTCTAATCGGTTAATTGCACTTACTTGAAACAGCGGAAGGAGAAAAGAAAGTATGCGGGCCGACGGGGTATCGAACCCGGGACCGCTGTGACTGTCTCTTATTGTTCACGGTAAACACGATATTCTTCTTTAGACAAGGGCGCCTGTTATGCGAAAAATGTTGTCATGGATAATTTGATTGGATGCGATGGGAGTTGCTTCCATTCAATGAAATGGCACATTGGGAAATTCGAATAACGATTATTTTTCTGGGGAACATCATTATGACAATCGAAACAACAACAACGACAGTTTGAAAGATTATCAATCCATATTCAACTTCAATTTTTATATTCTGCTTCTCATACATGTAACGGTTGGAAAGATTTATATCTCCGTGAAGTCCGATTGACTCACAGTGGCCCGGTACTGCGGCCTTGGCTGAGTTTCGCTGAGGTGTGGGGGAAACATCGTAATACAAGAATATATATACACACACAATTCTACATCCAGTGGATCTCCGACACGGTACCAGCCGATGGCGGAATATCTCCAACAGTAAACGAGATCCCATTGCACATAGCCTTTCATTATCACTCGCCCATCGTCTTGATATGACTGAAATACTGTTATAAAGGAACTAGCCTGGCTCCAGTCGAATCTGTATGTTGTTACCTTGGTGGTCAAGAACTGCGACTGCTTGGGGATAGTATATACCCTAATGAATATCCGCTGATAACACCCTACAGGGCAGTTGCTATTAGAAATGTTGCCAGATTTGAGCAGAGGCGACAGCGGTTGTTTAACACGAAACTGCGCTCCAGACGGGTGTTTATGGAGTATATTGTAAATGACATTAAAACATTTCGGTGGCTAGCAAGCATTTATAGACACTGTCGGCATTTACTGCCATCTGTAGTTGAGTTGCATGCGTGATTAGCACGGCAGAAAACTGATTTTCTAAATACTTTGTAATGTTAGATGACTTGCCATTTTACGCCCCTTTTAACAGTAAAGCTGGGACCGCTAAATCACCAGCAGCAGGTAGGCGTTTAACCTACTCAATCTACTGTGGCTACGTGAGAGGTAAAACATATATATTATGCCAGTGGCCTATTATTTAAGCCGCGATACGACAAAACCAACAATGTAGTTGTGCGCCCAGCGAAGACTCGGGTAAGCCTGGGCAGCCGCTCAGTTTGATCAGACTCTTCGATAAGTGCTCAAAAGGTAGCTAAGAGTCTAAGCTACCAGCATGCGAACAGCGAAGACTCTGATCAGACTGGGCGGATGCCCAGGCTGATCTGCGTCTGCGCTGGGCGCACAACCAGATGGTTGGTTTTGTCGTGTCGCGGCTCATATGGTGTTGTACAGAATACATTCATACAGTATACATTTCCATGCTTTATATGTATATTCCTTTGCTATTTCTATATAAATGTTATTCATCTATGAATGCTCTTTTTGGATTCGGCGAATGTGTAAAAATTAAATAAAATTGAAAATTTGGTAAACAAATAATGAATCCCCAATAAACAGCTTCTAACGTCTGCTATCGTTCGCCTATCGTCGCTAACGTTCGTTGGTTATTGTACCGTAGCTTATGTCGGAAACCCCTATTTAGTTTACTGTAATCATGTTAATAACTTTGCTTCCCTCTTTAATTGTACGCCGGTTGGTCAGGTATCAGACTCAATGATCGGCCCGACATAAAGCTAAAGTTTAGTAAGTTGGGGCCGAAGTTTACCTTGTCTGTTGCTTAGTTAATCGGGGTCTAACTGATGGGTTACCTTTGCTTCGGTATTTCAGTGGTGTTGTTTGACTTCCCAGGGGTCTCCTGGTGTCGCAATATGTTATTTCCGTCGAGTCCTCATCTCTGATTCATCATAGGTCTTATATGTGATTTGTTTGTGTCATATGATGATTCGTTGATGGGTAAGAAATTCTTCATGCTGACCAAACAGCTAACTAAATGTTTCGAAAAACTGCAGAAGCAGAGGGGGGAGGTTTGGATCCAGTTACACATGTTTAAGCCCCAAGTAATTTTTCGCTGACCGTTCCCAGGCGGTACTTTTGTTGTAGTTCCTTGATGTTACATTGTGCTATGTCCGCATGTCCATGTTCTTTGGCGGCTTAGTCACCTGTTTTGCTACCCAATCTGTTTTGTTTTGTTTTGTAAGTTAAAAATAAAATAAATGAAAATAGATGTTGATGCTGTGTTTGATTAGGGTAGCTGAATGACCACCAAAGCTGCTACTCTATGAACCTGCATATTGTCTGAACAATATACAGGTGTTTAACCATACCATTTCGATATAAAGATTCAAACGATGAAGTACTTACAGAGTGAAAAAGAAACCTGTGTACTTCATCAACAAGAGCACATTATTCAAATTGTAAGCTGCCAAGTTTTGCACAACAAGTCCAGAGAGAAAATATCCCGAATCGAAATAATTTTGATGATATGGACCGACAGTAGGTTTTTAGATCATGTGGTGTTTCGTGTCACGCAAAAAGGAAAAAAATATCAGTAAAACGTCCCGCTTCTGTATATTTTCTTAAAAAGAATGCTTTTATTTTCGAATGCTTGCTGGCACATATAGCAAAGAAATCATGTTTTCGTTAGTAGTATTATATGGTCTTGATTTTTACTAAAAATGTAATATTTTCGTGTTTGTTCCTATCCCATTATCGAAGCGCAAACAATATTTATGGAGTTCAAGAAAACAAAAGTGTTGTTTCTGTTTCGGATATCGGGGGAAAATAATAAGAAAAAAAAACAAAAAAGAGAACAAAAAATAAAGTCATGAATATCGTCATAAAGTGCTCAGAATACGCACGTTTTGCGCCTTTTTTGTTCGAATGCATACAGGAACAACGATATTATAATGCCAAATGTATGGGGTGTCAAAATTACGCTAGAAAACAAACAAGGAATTTCCACCCTGAGAATAAATCCTGTGACTAACAAACGAAAACAGATAATATATAAACTACAATAATGTCAGGATCAGACCATTCATAAAAAAGTTGGCGTCGTAGAACACATGGAATTTTACGAGTTTATGAATATTTTCATATTTAGTTTACCCGCTTTACCATCGTTTGGATTTTTCCGACTTCAAAAGCGTTCGCAGGGCTATGATGCAAAGGTCAAGCTTAATACACATACATCTAGAAGAAATACCGCTCGGTAAAAGGATATTATCGTGACTGAAATAAAGTTTTTTATACCCTTTGTAGTGCGAGAACATTAGGTAAAAATCAAACTTTAATAGCACTCACCAGTGAGAGTTAATCTTATGATAAATATATGTCTGTAAAAACAGTTTAAAGATTATTTTCTTACCTGGCTTCCCCTGAAGTCTTTCCTCCTGTAGAAAACAAAATATGTAGACGAATTGAATGGGACAATGAGTATAATCATCTCTCTCCCTCCATCTCTCTCTCGCTATCATTCTTTCTCTAGCTTAATCCCTAAATGAGGCGCGACACGACAAAACCAGCAAAGTGGCATGTGCGCCTAGTCTGATCAGAGTCTTAGCTGTCCACATAGAGGTAGCTGAGCCCCTTAGCTACCATTCAAGCGCTTCGCAAAGAGTCTGATCAGACACGGCTGATGCCCAGGCTGATCGGAGTCTTCGCTGGGCACACATGCCACTTGCTTATTTTTGTCGTGTCGCGGCTCAAATGTAGTTGTTGTGTATCAAACAAAAGCCTACCGGAAATATATTCTAAGATACTTTAATAGTTATCAAACTTTTATACTTTTAGTAAATATATCTGACGTAATGACTAATAACTGTATGAGTATCATCTGGTAGCAAGGGTATATTTAGCGCAACGTTATACGGACTGTATGTCGTCAGCTCAAATGAATACATGTATCACACCGTCAGAAGATCTATGTACTCTTCAAGTATGCAATCATTCTTCGTCCACGATTGCTAATAAAGGGTTAAGCCCATACCAGATTTATGTGTCTCATTTACTTATAAGCCAGTATATGTTATGGTTTTCAAATACAAGTTCATGTTTTGGTAAAACAATCAGTCTCTATTCTTTAACAACAATGTCGAGCATTTGGTTCTGATTGCAATATATTTAAGTAGGCAATGAGATCCAGAAACAAGTACAACTTTGATTTTAGCAGTTAACCGACTAATGTCTAGAGTTCCATAAAAATACATTCGTAAACCGTGTACATCGTCTGGTCAGGGTCTACATTGTTTTAAATTAATTAAGAATTTCTAAGGTATATTACAACTAAAGAAAGTCCGAATCGTATTGGAAACTGACCTGGTTAATAAATTCGGTAGAAAAGTCGGCTTGGCATTAACGGGTTAATCCCTTCAAAACAATTAATAAATTTGCTCCACCCTTCGCCAAGGTAGAAAACAACACGCAACACCAAATGACGACACGACAGGACCAATGAAACGGTATTGTGCCGAGCAAATAATCATATCAGTCCGTGCAATCGCCCAGTCTTATCAGATTCTTCGCTGTGAGCTTAAAAGTTGACTAAATGACTAAGCTACCTCCATGCAAAGAGTAAAAGTAAAAAGTATGCAAAGACCAGGAACTGAAACAATCAAAATCCAAATCCAGCCCTCAAACCATAGTTGGAAACAACTAAGATTACAAATAATCAAGATACAGAGAACATATGGCCAACCGAGTGAGCAGCTTGTTCCCAAAAGGTGGCCACTCAGCAACCCAAACCGAACCAAAAATAATAATAACATACATAAGGTAAAACATCACAGAAACTCTGACACCAAAAACAGGCAACAAAGAACCACAACAGAACTACCGCCTTGGAACGGTCAGTAATGAATTACTGGGGGGGCTTAAATCGATTTTACAGGCCCAACCTCACCCTCAGTTTCTGAAGTGGTACAAAACATTTAGTTGGTTGTTCGGTTCGCATGATAACCCTCTAACTCGTCAATGAATCATCACGATAAACACATAAATCAAATTTCAACACCATGAAGAAGCAAAGACGAGAACTCAACAGATACAACGGGCCGTCTGACAGGTGGAGATCCCTGTCCTGCCAAACAACCCCACTAGAAATCTGAAGCAAAAGAAGGTCACCAGTTGAGCCCCGGTGGACCAAGCAACAGACAAAAAGGCTCCGGTCCCAACCAACTAAAATATATAGCTTTAGGTCGGGGCCATCATAGAGTCTGACGACCGATCCCCCGGTGTGCACTTAAAGAGTGCAGCAAAGCTATCAACCGTGATTGGGTTAATCACTAAGCATGCAGACTGTCGCATAACATTTAAATTATAGCCAATACGTTTGTGACGTATTATTATTTTTCGGTATAAAGACTCTGATCAGACTGAGAGCATGCCCAGGCTGATCTGAGTCTACGTTGGGCACACATGCTACTTTGTTGGTTTTCTCGTGTCGCGGCTCAAAACATTTCAGAACATTTTTGCTGAACTAAATGATTATGCCAGGTATCTGTTCTTGATTCTATAATGTAGTAAATACCGTAAACATTGTAAGGCTTAGACAGACATGGTTGAGCATACAGCGCAGGCTCTTAACAGATTGAGTCTATGCTCTTAAAAAGCAGTCTGATCAGCGTCTACACTGATTGTCATATAATATGCATTTTTGGACGTATTGCTGCTGGTAAATATAATCTATTCCATGTTCAGAACAATAATGGTATTTTAGGTGTACTCATTTTTCGAATAGTTACGGTACACATGCCGAGTATACTCTTCTTGTACAGGCATGGAATTCTTTTTAGGGCTTCTATCGATGTGTACACGCTGGCGAATCACTAAGAAACTGATTAAAGGGTTTTATATTAAGTTTGTGAAGGACTGGTTGGGGTTTACACATCGATGAAACATTTGAAAGTACTTCAGATGATGAAATCTGCTTTTAATAACCATAATTGTCTTCTGCAGTGGTAATCAATGCAAACCAAAGACCTAAGCTACATAACAGGTCATACAGACCAAATGTTTTCTGCACATCCTAGTTCATGCAGTGCTTATGGTAAAAATTTAGAAAATCTTGTCACCGAATAGTTAAAAGCCATGAAACAGAAAACTGCGAAACAAGAGGGCCATACGGCCCTGCAACGCTTCCTGAGAAGTCAGCTCAGCAACATAAACTTTAGATACACGTCTGCCCAAAAGCTGCCACCAACACCATATGTCTGATGTAGGGCTATCTAAGGAAAATTTTTGTCAAATATCTATTATTAGTTCAGCACTGCTAAGGCAGGTTTAGTAAATTTTCAAGTTTCCCATAGACAGTCAGCGACAAATTTCAGTTCCCATTGAAATTCAGTAGCAACTTCAAGTTGCCATAGCATTAGTACCGACTAGCAGGAAAATAGAATTTAGTGCATGAAAATTTCTGCACAGTTTCGGCTTTTGCAGAGTTTATTTTTTGCAATCTCGCCATGTTCAGTGTTTCGGTTGTATGTGGAGAAAGATCAATAATAAAGGAAAGAAAAGAGGAGAATGCTGAATTGCTTTGCCACGGTATAATACGTCAATGGCAAGAAGCATGAACACTTAATCTTGGACAGTTGTTGTGAAATCTGTTACAATAATTCTCATTGCTCGAAGGATGGAGAGAAAGAAAGCTGAAAATATAAATGGAAGAATACATAGAAAGCCCGTTTTCGATCTAACGATACAATAAGTCGATGTCAGTCTGAGTACCAAGAACGCACATAATATTTGTTAGAATTGTTAGGATATCTGCTACGAGTCAGGTTCATGTTTCAAGCATGGAGACAAAGAAAACTGAATGAATAAAAAGAAGAATAGTCAGTGGCAAATTGGTTCTCAATCTCACGATAAATTAAGTCGTTGTCAAGTGGTTAACCAAACATGAACACTTTAATTAGATTTTTTTCTGTAAAATCTTTTACGAAATATTTCATTATTTTCATATTTGGTAACCTCAGCCGAAATTAATTTGGGCTTTTAAATACCGGATTTCAAGTTTCATTGACATTTTCCACTGATGCATAGATATAGCGGGTGTATTATAATAGACAGGTGATGCTTACCACTCGCGAGCACCTAAACTCAGCTGTGTTTTAGGGTTCATGTATGTGTATCTAGAATATTTCGAAATTGTCAATGTGTAAATGATATTTGAGTTCGGACTTCCGAATGGGTACTTTGACCATTTTTATTTACAAGATACAAATACAAGAAGAAATGAACATAGGGCAAGTTCTTAATCTCATGATGCATACAGTCTCCATCAATTTGTATACCAAATACGACTAATCCAGTTTGCATGGAAATATGGAATCGTTGGCGATTATTTTGATCTACAAGCGGGACAATGAACCCCCGTTTTTACCCTTTTACTGAAGGAGATATTATTAAAAGGTATAAGCCAGCTTATTTTTCATGGCCACCCCATATATAAAATTTTAAACCCCAAGCCCTGCTAATCGTGAGCTTCATAGATGCATAATGTTCAAAAATGTTCAAAGGAATTTTGTATGAAAAGTTCATAGATTGAGTGATTTTTGAAATGTTAGGAAATAAGTTCCTTTTATAAAATGTTCAAAAGGCTTGGATGTTTGAAGTACATGTATATCAGACAGCCAAGTATCTTTTACATTGCCCTGATATTTATGTAGTATTATTTTCGATGCGAATAACCTAAGCCCCTATGCCGGGACATTTGTGTGGGGCCGGGTTAATAAATAGAACTAAGGCGTTCTCATTATGTCAAAGTGTTTCATTAAACCTTTTTGATAACACTTCATTACTCATATCTCAAATATTCTATTGCAGATTTCTTCCGCATTTGGTTTATGATATTTCTATAGCATTTCGTGGTTGGTTAGATAGCAGGCGGCATTGAATTTTGTAGGGATGATTTTGCCAAAATGGAAGACGGACAGAACAACGCACACACGGACGAACGAGAAACATTTCTATAGTCCCTTGCCGGTTATGGTGGACAATGAAACCTGGCATATTTTTCGCACAGATATAAACGTTGAAAATATTACTCGTAATACAAAAGTCATTTGTTTTGGCAAACGGTTCAACAGCAAAAATGTGAAAGTAAAAACGGTTGCATTAGGCAGTCATATCGATGGCAATTTAGCCCTTAACTTACGAGGTACCCTATCAGTATTTAGATATACGAGTCGTAGCTGTAAGGGTTTTCTCAGGATTTTAGAAACAAACTTTCAGGGTTTTTTTTGCGTAAACGGATAATAAGTATGTAAATAGTTGGTCGATGAAAAATAAAAAAAACGGGCCCAAAAAAGGGCCAAAAAAAGGGCCGATGGTCAGGAGAACTTCAGCAGATTTTGTGCCCGATTTAAGCTATTTTTTTTTGATCGGCCGATCACTTTTTTGGTCGAAACAACTAAGATATGATTTTTTTCTCGTGGGTCGATGATTTCCAGAAATTTTATGATCGGTGCTGGGTCGGGCGTCCAACTGCTGATCGTCGGGCGACATTCGAGCGATTTCAAAGTGTCTGGGAGCATTTCAAAGTTGGCCGACAGACACCGATGGACTGTCACCCGATTGGTCCTCCAAACATCTGAAGCCGGCTGACAGTCGGCCAATAGCACCGATTATCTGATGTATGTCGCTCGACGTATTGCCGACACTTGACCGAGCGTCGGCCGCTCAAGAACCTTAGCTTTACCCAGCAGATTTGAGTCATGGCATTTGCAGGAAAGCCAAATTGGCAACATGCGAGCGAGCTTACAGATGGTGCGTCAAAGGCACGGCATTTGGAGCCCCCAGAGAGTGTTTTTCAAGGGTGTCTGGCTGTGGAATTGCATAAATATAATATATGTAGATCTACATCAAGTCAACTATCATCATGATCTATCAACATGCCACATAATCATCCAGAGTATTCTACAAGATGTGTGTTCCGTTGAGGTGAAATTTCTAAAATGACCATTTATATTTGTGTTTCAAAGCGTTAATATAGTGATGCATCTCACCATGTTTCGCGTGCGTTTAGTGTATTCATTTTTTTCAATTATATGGACTGTGATACTGGATCACAGCGCGAGTGCGTTTGCTATCTAGCATATATATAGACTGTGATCCGATCACAGAGCCGATACCTGGAGGACTCAACCCCCCATCTAGTTCGTCAACAACATCATAGAGCAACCGGGTGTATACACTTACGTTTATTTTCATCATGTCTTTAATCTTGTGTTTTTAGTTTAGTTTGATCCTGTGTGTGACTTATTTCAGAGTTTATCTGAGTGCATACTGTGGTAGTATCAGGGTGAATATTTTTCGTATTGACTTTAATATGACGTATTGACTTCAATATGAATTATTGACCTTTATATTAAATTTTGACCTCTTTATGAAATTAGTGACCTCTTTATGAAATTAGTGACCTCTATTTATCAGTGACCTCTATATGAAATTCTTATTTAGTGATACATTAGTTCATTTTGTCGTTGAGAAGTGTTGGCCACAGAGTTTATAACTAATTTTGTCTTTTGTGTGTGTCAACACAGAGGTGCAGAATTGGTTAATTTCATTTACATTTGTGTATTGTGTTAATATTTTATTCTCAGTGGTTGACAAATTTCAAGTGACATGTATATCTGTGTGTTTTCAATTATGAGTATTAAAACAGATTGTTTCAATAAGTGAAATTATAGGTGAATTTAGAGGTATTTAGTGTTTACATAAGTTAAGAAATTAGGTTAAGATCTAGATATTTAGAGGCCTCTTTCACATTGCATGTAGCCTGTCTCACTGCACTGCATGCTGCACTCTAAAACATCATCTAAGTCAGGATCAAGAATGATTGCGAAGCGTGTTTGACATTTTACAGGCCCAGATTCGAGTTTTATTTGTCATTCTCATCATTTTCTTGATATTCAATCTATATCACTAATATTTCAGAGTGTTAAAGGTGAGATCATTCTCTTCATAATCCCCTGCAGAAAGTTGAGTTAACCAGTATGCAGTCTTTTCAGCTAGTTTAGACTTCATCGCTGAAGAAGATTGGATTTAAGGTAGGGAATTTACTTCATTTCTATAATTCTTAAAAATGCATAAAGTTTTCATACTGGTGAGTTTTTCCTTTTGTGTTTAGTGAACCATCAACAGTGTGTGTATAAAGGGAGACAATTTCAATTTACTGTTAAAATTTTGTGCTGAATTGTTATTTATGAGTCTTCCAAGTTTAGAAAAATATCTTCAAGAAAATCCAGTTAGTTTGCCATCAGGAACACAAGATACAACTGTAATTGTAGTTTCTGATAGTAAAGGTCGTTATCTCCAGCGCCAGGTACAAAATAAAGTCCCAGAGAAAAATTTCATTTGGGAATCACAACCAGGCAGATCTAGCCAGCAAGCTGCAGACTTTATTTTGTTCAATATTAATTCCTGGAAGGCAAAATATGGAAAAATATTGATACTGGTCTGGACGGGTACTTGTGATCTGACCCATAAAATACAAGATCCCTCAGACCAGTCATATCGGCCCAGAAAAAAATGATAGATCTTAGCAGCACTGCCATTGAGGACATTGTTTATCAATATAATAGAATTTTAATATTAAATAGTCCTCAAGTTAAGATTATTATCCTAGAAGTACCTTACTATTCTGTTTCAATTTGGAATTATAGTAGGGGCTGTTTAAATAGTGATCTCTTTAGAGACAAAGATAAAATTTTACAGGATCTTTTGGATCAATTAAATGGAAGAATAAAATCCATTAATCAAGTGTATAATTTCCAGGCCCCTAAATTTAGTTTGGATTTAATAAGACACAGAAAATCCCATAAAAAAGTTATTAAAACAGTGTCTTACAGCTTGTTGCTTGCAGATGGTATTCACCCTGGAGAAGTTTTATGCAAGCACTGGATTAGAAGAATCGTGCATTCAGTAATATGCAAATTTTGTTTTCAATGAAGAGAGTGTTCTCTGGAATGTAAGTGTCTTGTGCAGAGGAGATTATTATTTTTTTTGTGTTGATATTTAGATAAGGCATTCTGCTTTACAGTTCTGAGTGATTTAATGGTGAATACGGTTTTTGTGACAAAACGTCTTGTGTAGCAAATGAGCTGAACTTGGCGGCACCTAAACCATAAGCACGATTAAATTTACTTTATATTTTCATTGTACATTGTATAATATTTTGTGTTATAGTATTTTGATCTCTCTGCATAGATACTACTGAGTGCATTTGGTACTTTGGTGCTTGACGAAGTGCTTGAGTGCTTTATTGTGATTAGTGCTTTGTTGCATTAGTGCTTAGTTGCATTCGTGCTTTGTTGCATTCGTGCTTTGTTGCATTCGTGCTTTTGATACTTCAGTGCTTGATTTTTTTCTCTCAGTGCATAGTGCTTTAAGTGCTTTCAGACTTCGAGTACTTTAGAGCTTTCAGTGCTTCCATTTAGTGCTTTAGTACTTAATTGATTTCAATTCATTTAGTGATTTGAAATAGTGCTTCAAACACACTTAGTGTTTCGTTTAGTGCTTGAAATTCATAGTGTTTTGATTTCGTACTTAAAGAATTTTGGTGCTTTTCTAATTGAATTTAGTGCTTTTTACGAGTGAATAATATAATAGTTCGGTTCCAAAGGGTGAATACCAAACTTTATCAATATATTCATAAATGTTTTAAAAGCAATAGGAAAGTGAATACTACCCTCTGACCTTTCATAAATACTTAAACAGTTGTAGCCAATTGAATTAAAGTGACATAGTCACATAACAGTGTTTAAATCTTAACATCAATTCTCTGTAAGCACCAGAATATTTTGTCCACGCACCGAAAGGGATTTTGATGACACTTATTTCAAATGAAAGGATGTATCAAAACGAAAAAGTTATACTTAGTTTTGCGATTCTTCTTTCCGTTGTCATGGAAACGGCAGATGAAAATAGAAAATGTTGAAACTGGTGGGAAATTACAGTAGGTGGATATCTTCAGATTTTAAACATTCATACTTTGTCTGAAACTGATTACTTTTTGCAGTTTTTGTATAAAGTAGACAACAAATAAATAATTCAAAGTTGGAAGTGTATATTCTGAAACTGCTGTTTGCTCCAGTTATCACTTAAATGTGAAATTTTAGGTTTTCTTGGTGTACCATGGTCTCCTATTTAAGAGGGCAATGTGCAAAACGCAGTCTGATACAGACAGTGTGCCATATTCTAGTACATAAAGAAAAGCCTATAATACAAATTTCATAAAAAATCTGAGTGGGGTAAAGTAGTTTTCTGCATTAATTCTGGAGATGGTTGGACCCCAAATCCTGAATTTTCTTCAATTCTATTCTGTTTTGGTTGCTACGCAGTAACTTCCCTTGTTAGCTCTTCAAAGTAAAACAGAGAAACATGTAAACAATTACACTATAATTAAAGGCGGGTATTCCACAAGTTTGACAGGACTTTGTGAATTTGTATGCTGAGTTTTTATTCAGTTATTCATTGTAGCACCGTCTACAGATAATGTTACACAATTCTGAGGTCACTACATGTATTTGTTACGTGTGTTTATCAGATTTACCTATTGATTGTTGGAGAAAGTGAAGTGCTGTAGAGTGATATGTTGCAGATTCGTACAGCTTGCAGATTCGTACACTGGGAGTTTAAGGGTTTCTGCTGCATGCATCATATCAATTAAAGACAAATTAATTACTTGACTATTAAACAAACAATCATGCCAGTCATTTCCAGTGCATGCTTGTGTGTGCCTTGTAGATTCAGTCGTTGTAGAGATTGTTATTTTCGACTCCGCTACAGCCTCTCTTATACAGCAGTTGATTTAAGGCCGACAATAAGACAAATAATATGTGGTGGCCCTCGATATTTGTTAAGTCATACACAAGAAAGGCAAGTGCCTCGTGGAGACAGGGGAATCACAGAAGAGACAATGTACAAATCGATGATGTTTCTGATGTTGTTCTTCCAGTTGCCATATGTAAGTAAAGGAGGCTCAGTAGCTGCTTGCGGCCGCAGTCCCGCTCCAGCTCTAGCCCTAAATTATTTCAGAAACAAGTTTCTAGTTTAAAAAAAATGAAAACGGTTTCTAGGTATTTTCCAGCCCAGTGCTAGGCTACTAGTAGCTGGGGAATGTAATGGTCAATAATTTTTCCATTAACAACAAACCTTATCAAATTCTGTGGAGCCAATTGCCGATGGAGGGTTTTATCAACAAGGGGCACACACACTTCTTATATATATATATATATATATATATATATTTAAATCTTGAAAAAGTCCACAATACAGGATATTAATATATAAAATAGAAAGAAGAAATCTGCCTGAAAGTTCTGTCGCTTTATTTTCTTAACCGGTTTCACTACTGCATGTAGATCATCAGAAGAAGTGAAAAAACATTAACACAATCACAATGTTAAAATAACATGGAGATAAATTACGTTGGCGTCAATAGTAACGACGTTAGCAACAAGTAAAGGAAATGACGTCATGTTACTTCCGTCTAGTCGGTTGTTCATATAAATAAGTGTGTTAAACAGCTCTATTTAACTTGGGTTTAAATTTGTATATAAAATAACTTTCTTTCGATTTTCTTAAAGTGACACTGTCAGAATTCATTTTGTAGAGAGGACAAATTTTAAATTTTATAGTTTGTCCTCTTGCACAGTCATCTATATGATGACTCACATAAAGCATTCTTGTATTAATGTCCCGTATTTGCTGTCTATGCACCGTAACTCTGTGTCTCAGGGTATCCCCTGTTTCTCCGATATATTCCTCGTCGCACCCGGCGCATCGCATCACATAAATTACGTTTTTACTTTCGCATGACATATTGGATCTTATCTGAAAATTATAACCATTTTTGAAAAGAAAATTATTTCCTGTGATTAAATGATTACAAACACCACAGTTAGACCTGTTACATTTCGTAACTTCGGGGGTAATTATACTGTCTTCAAATTTCGCCCTAGTTAACATATTTTTTAGGTTTTTAGGTTGTCGTTTGCTCTTAATTATGTTGGTTTCTTCTATTATTTTCTTCATTTTTTCATCCTCGTATAAAATGGGAAGATTATATTGAATAGTTTGAAAGAGTTCTGGATTTTGTGGATTGAAGGTGGATACATATGTAATTATATCATTCTCAGTTTTGTCTTGTACTACTCGTAATTGGGTTGGATCCAATTTCATTGCTTTCTCAATTCCCTTTTCGATGACAGTTTTGGGATACCTTTGGTTCGTTAAAGCTTTCCGTAATTCACTCATTCTTATTTCTAAAGTGTTTACATCCGTCACAATACTTCTAATTCGGCGAGCTAATGAGTATGGTATACTTGTCTTTATGTGTTTTGGGTGACAAGAATTGAACAGCAAATATTGTTTACTGTCTGTGGGCTTATAATATATGTCTGATTGGAGTTCTGTATTTTTCTTAATTATTAAAACATCTAGAAAAGGTAGTTTTTCATTGCTGAATTGCATAATAAATTTTATGTCTGGGTGTAAATTATTTAATATATCATTAAGAATCATTAAGTCGGAATATGATTTTGTCCAAGGAATAAAACAATCATCTAAAAATCGCTTCCAGTACAATATGAATTCGTCACAGAATTCGTCACCAAATAAATCTGTTATTTTCCTGTATAATAACTGTTCTAAATAGCCAATTACCATTGTGGCATATACGGGGGCAAATTTTGTGCCCATGGCGGTTCCTTTTATTTGGCGATAATATGTGCCATTAAAATAGAATGTATTATTTTTTAATATTAGTTCAATACCATCAAAAATAAATTCCTTAGAAAATCTATTTTGTAAATCATTAGGGTATTTTTCTAACCAATAACTAATAGCCTGTAGTCCTAAGTCGTGAGGAATGTTAGAATATAATGATTCCACATCGAACGAAACTAGCAAGGTGCTCTCTGGTACAGTTGAAGGCAAATGATTTAGAAAATCTATAGTGTCCCTTAGGTAACTTTGGACTCGTTTTGTGTATGGTCGTAGTAGGATGTCGATTAAGTTGCTTAATCTATGAGTTTGACAGGCTGGTCCGGCAACAATGGGCCTTAATTTTAAATCTGTGACGTTTGAAATTTGGATATACATTGAATCATTTTCAGAACAAGCTTGCTGAATTTGCTTGTTTTTGTGAATTTTCGGAAGTCCGTAAAAATTACTGAATTTTACATCAAAGTTTGATAAATAATCTAGTTCTTTTGATGTTAAAACCTGTTTGTGTTTTTTCAAGAATTTGTTATATATCATTTTATCTTTTTTTCGAGGGTCATAATCTAATGTTTCATAATAGTTTTCATCAGATAACATGTCATTTACAACGTTTTTATAGTAGTCTTTTTTCATTATCACTACTGTGCCGCCTTTATCGGCTTCTTTTATAATAATATTTGTATCATCTGCCAAATTTTTAATAGCTTTTCTCTCAGCCAAAGTTATATTGTATTTGATAGTTTTGTTTGGTTTTGTAATTGGTGTGTTTTGCACATTTTCTATATAGTGCTCTAAAGCCGAATTGCGATTTTTTGGCGGTATAAAGTTACTTTTGTTTTTTACAATTGAGATATCGGGATCTTCTAATTCATAGAAATATTCAGAAAGTCTTAACTTTCTAATGAATTCTGACAAGTCTTCTTTTAATTCTTGAAAATTTTCTTTTTGAGGGGTGGGAGTAAATTTTAAACCCTTTTCTAATATTTTCCTTTCTGAGTTTGTCAATATTCTTTCTGATAAATTTATTATTTTTATTTCTGGTGTATTATTATTGAAATTGGTTTCAGTTCCTGATGTTATGGTTCGCGCCCGGTTGGGCTGTTGAGGTCTAAAAAACGGTTTCTGTAGGAGTCATTGTTTATTCTGTAGTTTCTCTGTGAATAATTCTGGTCGTTATAATTTGTGTCCCTGTTTTGAATATTTCCATACCTTCTACCTCTGTTGTAATAATTATAGGGTGGTCTCCCGGGTCTATTTGTCGGGTTTTGATAGTCTTCTTCCCTTTCATTTTGTTTGTTAAATCTTTGTCCAATGTATGTGGTGGTTTCCCTTGGATCACCAGTATCTCTTCGGGGACTTTGTCGTCTGTTTGTTGGAGCTGTTCTTTGAGTAACAGCTGCATACGTAGGTCTGTCTTCATAAGAAGGGCTTCTATCTCTATTCTGTGAATTTCTCATTATTCTTTCTCTACGTATATACATCCTATTTTCTCGCTGCCTAGTTTGAGGGCGGGCATAGTTTCTATTGCCTCTTTGTGCATCCTGTAAATCTTTCAGGAATGGATTTCTGTCCGAATATTTATTTTTAAAGTCAGTCTCATACATTTTGAGCCAACTAAGATTCTTCGTTTCCCATCTATTTTGTGAAATTGCTTCTTCCTTTTTTGTATCTTCGTACCACAGTCCAATAAGGATTTCTCTTTTTCTCCCTGTAGTCTTATCAGATATGATGGAAGACATTTCTTCGTCAATACGTTTGTATTTTTCCTCCTGACTTTGGCCTCTAAGTTCCAGTAGATCCTTTTCAGTTTTGAAATTGTCCAATACTTGACGTTCTCTGCGTCGTCTCTGATCATCTGGTTCACCAGTTATTGGGTACATTTGTAATTGTTGAGGTAAAATAATGGGTGTCGAGTTGCGCCATTCTTCATATATTTTGGACAAGTTCTGATTTCTTAGCTTTAGCCAAAAAGCACGTTTTCTGTCGTTTAGTTTTCTGTACCATAGTGTTTCCATACTTTGTTTAATTCTTCTTGCTTCTCGTTCCAGTGTAGGCTGATTCGTTTCTTCAATTATTTTATTCCTTGGACAAAATCATATTCCGACTTAATGATTCTTAATGATATATTAAATAATTTACACCCAGACATAAAATTTATTATGCAATTCAGCAATGAAAAACTACCTTTTCTAGATGTTTTAATAATTAAGAAAAATACAGAACTCCAATCAGACATATATTATAAGCCCACAGACAGTAAACAATATTTGCTGTTCAATTCTTGTCACCCAAAACACATAAAGACAAGTATACCATACTCATTAGCTCGCCGAATTAGAAGTATTGTGACGGATGTAAACACTTTAGAAATAAGAATGAGTGAATTACGGAAAGCTTTAACGAACCAAAGGTATCCCAAAACTGTCATCGAAAAGGGAATTGAGAAAGCAATGAAATTGGATCCAACCCAATTACGAGTAGTACAAGACAAAACTGAGAATGATATAATTACATATGTATCCACCTTCAATCCACAAAATCCAGAACTCTTTCAAACTATTCAATATAATCTTCCCATTTTATACGAGGATGAAAAAATGAAGAAATAATAGAAGAAACCAACATAATTAAGAGCAAACGACAACCTAAAAACCTAAAAAAGATGTTAACTAGGGCGAAATTTGAAGACAGTATAATTACCCCCGAAGTTACGAAATGTAACAGGTCTAACTGTGGTGTTTGTAATCATTTAATCACAGGAAATAATTTTCTTTTCAAAAATGGTTATAATTTTCAGATAAGATCCAATATGTCATGCGAAAGTAAAAACGTAATTTATGTGATGCGATGCGCCGGGTGCGACGAGGAATATATCGGAGAAACAGGGGATACCCTGAGACACAGAGTTACGGTGCATAGACAGCAAATACGGGACATTAATACAAGAATGCTTTATGTGAGTCATCATATAGATGACTGTGCAAGAGGACAAACTATAAAATTTAAAATTTGTCCTCTCTACAAAATGAATTCTGACAGTGTCACTTTAAGAAAATCGAAAGAAAGTTATTTTATATACAAATTTAAACCCAAGTTAAATAGAGCTGTTTAACACACTTATTTATATGAACAACCGACTAGACGGAAGTAACATGACGTCATTTCCTTTACTTGTTGCTAACGTCGTTACTATTGACGCCAACGTAATTTATCTCCATGTTATTTTAACATTGTGATTGTGTTAATGTTTTTTCACTTCTTCTGATGATCTACATGCAGTAGTGAAACCGGTTAAGAAAATAAAGCGACAGAACTTTCAGGCAGATTTCTTCTTTCTATTTTATATATATATATACATATATATATATATATATATATATATATATATATATATATATATATATATATATATATATATATATATATATATATATATATATATATATATATATATATTTTTTTTAATAAACAGTGTACATGGTGTATTGTTGCAAAATGGGCACTGCAATATTAATGTTTTTCTAATATTAGAGTGCCCATTTTGCAACAACACACTGTTTACAGGGGCGGATCCAGGAATTTTTGATAGGGGGTTCAAATTAGCTGAGAGGGGGGTTCGATTTGCGCAGTTCGACCATTTTTTGCTGAAATTCCCCATGAAAATGATATAATTTATTTAGGCTGAAGAGGGGGTTCGTTTGAACCCCCCGACCGCCTCTGGATCCGCCACTGGTTTATTCTAGAATTGTGTTTTAGAAATAAACACCGTCCATCTAGGACAATGGAACTGTTTGTAGTGTATGGGTACAAAACGATGTATTCTGCCATTTTTACAAAGGGAAACAACTTCTGTGATGTCCTCTTTTCTTTCCTGAATGAAGACGCCCTTCCATAATGGGGTCTATAACGGGGTCTATTCAGAAAGGTAAAAATCTGGTCAGGGGAGGGGTGGGGTGCAAATTCTTTCCTTTATGAGTTGGCACAGTTGAGAAAAAAAGGAAAAAAAGAGAAAAAAATGGTTTAGATTGCTTCATATGAAAGTGTATCTGTACACCTTAAATTTACCAAGTTATAGATTTTACAAAACTTTTCAAAGAAGTTGAAAGAAACTTGACATAGTAAATTATATTGTCCCGACAATATATGGATAGCACCAGATCAGTTTTCAATGAATCATGAGAGGGCAGTGATATGATACAATTTCAGTGAACCCTTTCACCTCTTATCTCCCGTTAACAGCGCTCTAGATAAGAGGGGTATTTGATGATAATTGAGGAATAATTTTTTCTTATTTTTCATTGAAACCATATGTTGTGATCCCTCATCTGAACCGTCTTGTCGAGACAGTCCAGATGAAGGGTCACAACATATGTTTTATGCAGAAATAACAAAAGTTATCCTTAACTATCATCAAATACTCCCTCTTACTTTGTATAAAGAGCTCTGTGTTATGATTATGCATACTTTACATTATGCATGTATATGAACATTCGGAAAATCTTTTTATCTATTTTTAGGGACTGAAACATATAAAGAAAATGTAGTTGATTATGCCAGTGAAAGGTTCATCTGATGGTAGACCGAAATACCAATAACAATGTACTTTTGAGAATGACAGAAATGAATCCAAAATACGCCATGTGTGCCACTTCAGCAACATGCTTGTGGGAGCAGAGAAACTTGAAATATGCCTGAAGAATACTGTCCAAATGTCTGCTGTATGTATACTTTTAATAGCATTGCATTAAATAGAGGATCTTGTAGGAGTGATCATTTCATATGAAATTTATGATACAAGCCTTTGGCAAGTTTCATAAATTTCATATGAAATGACCACGAGTGTAAGATTCTGTTTATCATATTGCCCTTTAAAATGAGATTTTAACGTCTTCAAATTGAACATTAATTCAATAAGTAAACGCATTGTTGACGCGTACATTGTCAATGACGTTACATGTATGTGCCAAAGTGTTATTACACGTGTGGCCATACGATTTTTATGACAGGACATTATCCACTGAATAACAGTGATGTCATATGAAACAGATTTAAAGGAACCTGATAACTTATATCAGCCAGCTGCCTGCACATTTGTTGAGTCTTACCAGATTTCTAAATTCACTGATTTTCATTTGCAGTCTAAATCTTTAAAGTGAAATGTAGACACTGATATGTTTGCACAAATGTGCAGCACGATGTGATTATTTCTGTATGCATTGGCTGGTTGGTTGGTTATGTGTTTAATGGCCCTTTGAGGCAGTATTTTAGTCTGTATCAGACCATCTCCCAGAGAGAGGGAGAAAGAAGAGAGAAATGATTGAAAGAATTTAAAACAATGCCCGCCTGCACCTACTGCAAGCACAGTAGGCCCTTGTCTTACTTTCTGTATTCACTTACCTTGAGGCAGCAAAATGAAAGTGTTGGGTTATTTCTATTTCATATTATATGCTGTGCCGTAGATACAGTAGGGCTCTAACAGCCTTCTTCCCCTACGACCACAAGACTCTGGAAAACCTTTTTACCTTTACTTTCATAAATAATGGTTCCTTTCATACTATCCTCATAATTATTTATGTATTTTTTGGGACACATTAAATGCATGGCTCCAAATAATACAGGTCTCACTCACTGGCACTGCCCTTTTTAGCTGGCCTGAATGAAGTTCATGAAGAGCTATTGTACTACCTCCGGCGTTGGCGTTAGTGGCGGCGGCTGCATAAGCAAAATGTTAAAGTTTTAAATTAAAGTTTTTTAGGTGATGGGCAAGGCCCTGTCAGGCGAGCTATTCTGTCCCGGTGACAGGTCTTGTTAAAATTTACATTGGACAATTGTATTGCTAGTCTGGACTAGTCTGACAAAGGTGGTAGAATAGAAAAATATTGACATTCTGTGCACTGATACTCAGTCAGGGAGACCAGGTGCTCTAAAAATAAATCAAGCATTTGTACTGATTTCTTCTATTCCAAGGGAAGTGTTTAAATATGTAATTTGTGCGTCTGCTGTAAACAGAAGATCATGGATTTGTATGGGGTTTACGTGCAATTGATTTAAACACTGTGTAGGTATTGGTCAGCAAAAGCCAGCTTGAACATCTGGTTTTGACTGTGCTGATTTGCAAATGATTTTGAAGATTTTTTTGTCTAATAAGCAGGAAGGAGACTCTATGATTGGTTACTTATACACAGACTGTACCAGAGATGGCTCCCTGCTACTGTGTTACCAAACTAGAGACAGCCAGTATGGTGATCATGATGTCTGTTGGTTGGCCTACCAGAAAGTATGATAGAAAGAACCCAGACCTTTGATTTATGCAAATAACTTATAAGCAAGTTCTACAGGTAGTTATTCACTAAGGGCATTGAGGGCTGCATTTATTGAACAGGATCTCAGCCAAGGTGGATAATGGATCATATTGGACCATTAACACCAGTTATTGTCCCCCGCCTTTTCGAAGAAAAGTGGAGGGACATAGTTTTTCGGCATTCCGTCCTTCCGTCCCCCTAAATTAGTAGGTACCTTGTGTGTGCAACTTCTCCTACAGTTTTATGCCGATTCTTTCGAAACTTTACAGATATATTTGTCATGGTCTGAAGATATGCATGTTGTTTGGATATTAACATACTAAGAAATGTACAAGTTTCTGTGAAAGATGAAAAAAAAACAACAAAACTTCAGCAACATGTAGTGAGTTTGAACTTCAGAATCCCTTGCTACAATGCACTTTACTTATTTCATGCGGTGTATTTTATTAAGTATTCCAGTATGTTCCATGTTGATTTTGATCAAATATGAAATTACACTTATTACAGTAATTCAGAGCTCTAGATAAGAGGGGTATTTGATGATAATTGAGGGATAATTTTCTTCATTTCTCATTGAAACCATATGTTATGACCCCTCATCTGAACCGTCTCATCAAGGCAGTTCAGATGAGGGGTCACAACATATGTTTTTATCCAGAATTTACCAAAATTATCCCTAATTATCATCAAATACTCCCTCTTATCTAGGGCTCTGCAGTATATGTGTACACGTTCATGTTTTTTTAAAAAAAATTCATTTTGACAAAAGGGAACAAGTAAGTGAATTCATGGTTGCTTCCTCATGTTCTTCCAACATTTTTACAAAGGAAAACTGAAGTGACTTCCTGCAGTTTGCTTGTTGGGATAAGGAGGACTTTTCAAAATGGAGTCTACTTGTTAAGGAAAGAATTTGCTCTTGGGAAGCAGATTCTTTCCTTTAAGAGTTGAGCCCCATTTAGAAAGGAGATAAAAACAAATTCTAATGCACTTACAAATATAACGCGACGTCTGATTGGATAACGTCAAAAATTTGCGACAGTATATTCTGCGATATACTGTCGCAAACCGGACGTTATTAAGTAACGTCGCTTCTCATTGGCTGACGTTTGGTTTTACGTTGCTGACGGCGCTTGAAATGGGTGCAAAATAGTCCATTATGAAAGTTGAAATGTGGAAAAGTGCATTAGAATGGGGATAACTGTATTGAAAATTGTCATTTTGGGAGGTAAATCATCGGTTTTATGGTCGCAAATTGCGTTTTACGGCTCCGTAGGCGCGTCGCCGTAAAACGAAATTTCGGACCATAAAACCGATGATTTACCTCCCCAAATGACAATTTTCAAGACAGTTATCCCCTAATTGGCAGAGTAACTTCCCCTCCCCCCAAAAGTGGATCTATGGACCTTAATTAGATTGAGAACAGATTACATGAGTACATATTACCCTTTGAGAAAATCTGGCTTTTGATTACCGAAAGTACAAGTACTGTATGTTCCATTTTCATTTTTTTTCCAAGTATGAAATTATGAGGTATGGGTATTTGAATGTTTACATCTCTAGGAACAACTTAAGTTACTTCCTGTTTGCTTCCCTCAAGTTTTTTTTCACCATTTTTACAAAGGGGAACAACTTTAGTGACTTTTTGTTTGCTTCCCTCATGTTTTCCACCCACCATTTTTACATAAGGAACAACTTGAATGACTTCTTGTTTGCTTCCTGGGATGATTACAAAATGGAGTCTACTTGTTAAGGAAGAATTTGCCCCTACGGAATCAATTTAGATGGAAGGCAAAAATGAAAGTGGGAAAGTTGTTGTTCCTGAGAGTGAACCCATTCACATTTGATGATTTAAGTAGGTAAGTGATATGGGGTTTACTGCACAGTTTTAAAGTATACCTGTGTATCCCATGTTGATTTTTTTCAAATATGCAGTTAGAATGTATGGATACATCTTTATGTGTTCCCTTCTTTTTGCAGAGAGGCGCGGTAGCAGAGTGGTTAGAGTGGCTCGGTTATTGTGCAGAAAGTCACCGGAAGGTCGTGAGTTCGCAGCTCACTGTCGCCATCCAACAACTGGAAAACTCTCTCTGTCAACCCAGCAGTAAATGGGTACCTTTTTGGAATTAGGGAAGGATAAGGCAGGGAAAGAAGAGAGATGGGCTCTGCCTTTCATCAGCTGTGCCCAAGATACAGTGGGTCTCTAACCCCCACTGCCCCTACAGCTATTAGGCTATAGGAAACCTTTACCTTTACCGTTTCTTTTTACAAATTAAGTGACTTCCTCTTTCCTTCCGTCATGTTTTTCCACCATTTTTACAAAGAGAAACAAAATCATTGACTTCCTGTTTACTTCCCTCATGTTTCTCATCCACTTTTACGAAGGGGAACAACCTTTGTGACTTCCTGGTTGCTCCCTGAGATGAAGAAGCTTTCAAAAATGGAGCCTGCTTGTAAACGAAAGAATATGCTGCAGGGGAGGCAAATTCTTACATTTAAGAGTTGGCACTTGTAAATTTAGGAAGAAGGCAAAAATAAAAATGATAGAGTTGCTGCTCCTGAGAGTGTACCCATTTTTTTTTTTCTGAACGTCCAGAAGAGTAGACTTTATTGGAAGAGCTCTGTCCTCCAGGGAGGCAAACAGGATCTTGTGATGTTCATTGTTGTAGGGCTGGTGGAAAAACCAAATGGTGACCCATCATTTGCTTCCCCCTCCTGAGGGGATCAGCCCTTGTGGGTAGTTTGCTCCTCTGGGTGCAAATTCTTTCCTTGGGGTGTAGACTTCATTTATTTGAAAATGAGGTCTAGAGAGGCATACAGAACTTCATGAAGAGATGTGTCCTTCAGGAAAGCAAATCAGAAAACAGGAGTTCTTGTTGCTCCTCTTTGTAAAGTTGACAGTTGCTTCCCTTTGTAATTCGGACAGAAAATACATAGGTTGACTGGTCAGTAAAGCATAATCATTAGAATGACTCTAGCTTATGGCATTTCTGAATTTGCCAAAGAGACGACTTCATTTACAGAGCTGTGTCCTCCAGAGAGGCAATTAGGAGTTAATGATATTCACATTTATAGGGATGGTGGAAACCCCACATGTTGACCCGTTAGTTGTCTCCCTTCTTTAGGGGGTCAGCACTTGCGGTGAAGTTTGCTCCCCTGGGAGCTAATTCTTTCCTTTGGGTGTAGACCTCAGTTAAAAGGCTACGTTTTCCAGAGAGGCATACAGGAAGTCATTATCCTTTGTAAAATTGTTGGAAACACAGAAGTTTGAAGTTTGAATAAGTGATGGGGTGTTTGTTGGGACAAATGGGATAAATTTACATTATCTGGAGATCTGTTTTACCACTCTCCGAGTGTCGACAGTCAGTCTTACCTGGTCTGCTTTGAAACTTTCTTTGAATTGTTTTTGTTGTTAATTATTTTTGTTGTGGTGACATGATAAATTGTGACTTGGTACCTTGGTTAAGGGTCCCGGTCATTAAATAAAAACCTTTAAACCTTCTGACATCCACCACAAATAAGTCCTTTGGAAAGCATAGCAACAATATATCATTTCCTGTTTGTATCAAGTTGGAATAATATGATTTTCTTTACTGTGATTTATTGCTGATTTGAATATGGTGTTTTTGGGCAAAGGTTTTGAAACAGAGAGGAACCCGAATTCCTAGTTTAACATTGTGATGATTAATCCAAGTAAATGTCAGTGAACAAACCTCATTATGGCAATTTACTGGCTGATGTTGACGTTGATCCATCAGAAAGTGCTGCTTATAACACATGACTAAACTGTTTAATGGTATGTCAGTATGCAACTATTAATTACCAGTTATAATTGATATAAAGGATCTATAATTAATATAAAGGATAAAGGATCTTGCACAAGTGTACATTTTGTATGGAATTTATGAAATGACCCCAACATAAGATTCTATTTATCAAATGACTGTTTGTTATAAGTGGGATCAAACATGATTTTCCATTCTTTAACTTTGCAAGGTTCCAAGGGAGGTTTTTGATGCTTCCTCATGGACCTTTCAAATTTGAATGAAAGACAAAATCATATTTGATCGCTATTAAGTTCAGCATTTTTATGCCCCCGTGACAATAGTCAGGGGGCATTAAGATTTGTTCCTGTCTGTCTTTCAGGCAAGTTTTTGCATTGTAGGGTATGGAGTTTGTGTAATCAACTTCCTCATTTTAAAATGGATATTTTTTAAACTTTGCATACGCATTGTAGACGTAATGAAAACGTGCATGTGGGATTTTGTCAGAGCTAGAACTAATTTTCACAGAATTATATGAAAATGCCAACATAAGTTGGCATTTTCATATTTATCAGAAGAGGTAATTTCATGCTCAGCTGATTTGAGCACGAGAAGTGTTTTATAACCTTGGGGCTTGGTCATTTTAGGCAAATGTTTGCAATGTTGGGTAGGTATTTTGTGTAATCAGCTCTTCCCACAATTTTCAGTGGCTGTTTTTCAGACATTGTATACTTGTTGTGAACATAATGAAGATGTGTGTGTAGGTTTTTGATAGAGAAAAATGTAAGTTTGAAGGAATTTTGCCCTTTCAAAGGTAGGTTCCTGGACAAGCAATAACAATTATGTTCACAAAATAATTTTGTCCTTTTCGGAGAAGTATTGAATTCTCCTATTTTTCTGAATTTGTTGCTACTGAGAAAATCGTCAGATGTTGAAGAAAATAGTCACTTTCCCTTTTGGTTTATTTTCTTTCGCTGGAATTCCAGTTCTAAAAATAACTACGTTTATTATGTCTAAAGTGCACGATTTCTGATGCCATTCTTCAAAGGTCAATTTTCTCTTGCTGTGAGCTCTCCTAGAGGTCCTGGCATGGCGGATGGGTTAAAACTATTACAAAATGCAATGCAGCATGACGTCAGCTGTGTTATTTATTTTTGGCACGAACTAAAAATAGCATTAACTGGTGTGCGAAGCAGAGTTAGGAAATCCCTTGCAAAACAACTTTTCTTATATTTTTTCGATTTACACTTTTTAGTGAAACTTATTCATTCCCTTTTTATAAGTGCTTTCCAACAATTTGGATGAAAGAGCGTCAAAATTATGATGAATTCCAAAGTACAGGAACCTACCTTTAAACTTATCATTTTCGGCGGCATTTTTGCACTGTTGGGTAAGAAGTTTTTTGTGTAGAGTTTCCAGTGGATTCTCTTTGCAGACAGTGTTTGTGCTTAACAAGTGCTTTAGGGATGTACACATGTCCTGTGACAGGCGCTGATGGGGGCATCATTAGTGTCTTACAGACACCATTTTCTAGTTATTTTATGCTTAGCAGTGAATTCAATGCATATCTAGAAAAAATAAAGGTGATATTGTCTGCAGTAAAATATATTGTATCATTTCACTAGTGACTGATATGATTCATTATTCCCCCTACATACAAAGTATGTCAGGGGGTATATAGTTTTTGTCATTCCATCCGTTCGTCCCTTTGTTTGTTCGTTCATTCGTCTGTCCGTTCGTCAACTTTACATCAAAGTTTTGCGTTTAACCTTTATGGGTTGCTCATATCTCTAACCACACATCAGATTCTTTTCATATTTGATTCGTATCTCTATAGCATTGTTTTTGATGTTAATTAGCTAAACCCCTGGGTCAGGTCCCAGGGTGGGACCAGGGGTCAATAATTAGGACTTAGGCATTTTCATTATGTCAAAGTTTTGCCTTAAACCTATCTGATTGCTTATATCTATGTAACTGCATTGAAGATTTCTTCCATATTTGGTTCATGATATCCCTGCATCATTGCTTTCTTAATGGACTACCTACGCTGCAGGGTCAGGCTCATGAATGGGTCCAGGGGTCAGTAACTAAGACTTAGCCATATGCTGTATTTAATTGGCAAATAGTTATATCCAATATACTTCAGTAGCACCTGATGATACATGAAAGGTTTATTTCATACTGGTTTACATCATACTGGTTTACATCATGTGGATGCTGCAGCTGTCTGAAAAGTAGCATTCTGACATTATGCTACAGATGTTAGCATGCCAAATCAAGTAATGACGTCACATTTGATTTCAGGTTTTGAGCCGGAGTATAACTAATTTGCATGCGACATCAGTCTGAAGGCAGCTGCAAAGGGCTTTCTTAAATTGCCAATTTCTTTTTATTCGTTCTTTCAGCTAGCCTTATTAGTCATTTTTTAGGTGCAAACTATAGTTTCACCCAATATTATACCCACTAAATGTGCTAAGACAAGCAAAATTAACAAGAAATGACTATGAAAAAAAGTTATTTTATTTTCAAAACAGAAAAAATGAAAAGAAAATTCTATTTTCGATAAATACCAAAAAATTTTTCATGTGTTGAAAATATTAGAGTTTCACTCATGCTACGCACTTGTGATATTTTTTTTTATATTTTCAACATATTCTATGAAATAGGTTTGGTATTTACCTTAAAAAGTGTTGTTGTGTTATTGTTTAATGCCCACAGTAAACAGCTAAGGTTGAGTTCATTTTCATGCGTTTCTAATTTTTTTTTTTTGCTTTTTCGTCAAAAATGCAGAGTTATTGCCCTTTAGCATCACACACATTGATAATTTTTTTAATTAAGTTCAGTTTAACATAATGCTGAATGGATATTTACACAGTTAAAGTCATTTATTAAAGAGTCTTCCTTTTACGGTTGATATTTTGCTTTTGTTTATTTCCCCTACCCCCTGTTTTCGACATATTTTCCACTTAAAACGCGTAAAATATGTATTTTCTTTGAAGACAAGGAAATGTTTGATAGTAATTCAATAAAAACTGACCTGTAGTCATAAATTATCAGCAACAATATATGCATAACTTACTACAATGCTAACAATGAGCCAAAATGTTTGCTTACCTGCTCAAAACCATTTTTTTAAATTTCTGTAACGGTGCAAATTTAGTATGCTTATTTTTCCACGAAGATGCTCTTACCCCACTCAGTTTTTTTCATAGTTACAATCATGATACTTAGTTAATTCAAGAGTAGTTATGTAAATTATTCATAGAGGCCTGCATTTTTTTTTATTCCTCTTGAAATATTGTCATTTTTTTGCATTTGTCACTTTTAATGAAATTCGCCAAAGTATGTATTGTCGACAATGAAGGTACTATTAGTGACATTAATTTATTCTTAAAGTCTGTTGTGAAACATGCTAAATAAAACTCAAATATTTTACAGGTTTAATTGTTTTTCCTGTCCACCTGTTGATTATTATGATTTTTCATCTGCTTCTCCAAGCTATTCGCAATTCCCTAAGGGGAACAGCACGTAATATGCTGGTCCCTTTAGGAGAAGCTGCAACGGCAGATGATATTTTGGAGAAACTGGTTGGTTTCTATGGCAATGTCTGCACTAGTGAGACACTAATGCAGTCATTCTATAGTGACTGTCAAAAAGATAATGAAACTATTGTTTCATATGGATCAAGAATAGAGCGTACACTGTCAAGGGCAGTTACTCTTGGTCACTTAGATTCTGTAGCAAAGGATGCTATGCTTCGTAGCAAGTTTTGGACAGGTTTGAAAAGTCAAACCTTAAAAAACTCTACGAGGCACTTATATGATTCTGTCAAAGACTTTCAGTCTTTGCTACGGGAAATTAGGAAGGTTGATATGGAGGAGTCAAGTTCTAACCCTCCTAAAAAGCAGTCTGCACAGCAACTCAGTGGACAAGTGTCCACTGAGGATACTAGTGCGAAACTATTAAAACAAATGGAAGAGCTAATGAGGCGCATGAAAACCATGGAGGACAGACTAGAACAGCAAAGTAAAGCTATTTCTGATTCGAAGAAAGTTTCTTCGAATCAGGAAAGTTTTGCTTCTAATAATTCTTACAATGCCCGAGGCCGTGGTCGAGGGTATGGTAGGGGTTATTATAAAAGTAATTATGGTCGAGGGTACCAAAGCTGTAACCCTCAAGATAGTTTTAATAACTATAATTATAATTCACAGAGAGGTAATAAAGGTGGTGGCTCCAAGGGAGGTAATCGCGGGGGCACCAACGGCCGTGGTGCTCACCGTGGTAATAACTCCAATGGAGCAAACAATTCTTTAAACGGGTAACTTCCTCTGTTGCTGGGCAAACTGGGGAAGTTAGTGCAAACTCTGTGAATGGCCCAAGTGAATCCACTGATACTAAATCAATTTTAGTAGACAGGTTGGTTGGCAGTGCCAACGAAAGTGACATACTTATATGTGGAGCCAAGACTTCAGCATTGATTGACACTGGCTCCATGATAACTTCTATTTCAGAATCATTTTATGATTCCATGGAACACAAACCAGTGTTACATGATGTGAATGAATTGGGTTTGTCTTTGTCTGTCACTGGTGCTAATGGTAGTAAACTACCATATAAGGGCTTCATTGAAGCTGATATATATGTACCTTCTTTTGGTAATAATAGTTTTGCTATACCAGTACTTGTAGTTTCAAATACTGAGTATAACAGTCAAGTGCCATCTATAATAGGGACAAATGTTATCCGTTTGTTTAAAGAGTCGGGCCCCATTAGCGATATCCCTTCAGAGTGGCAGACAGCTTTTGATTGTATGTTTGACGATACAATACCTGTTAGAACAACTAACAATTATAATATTCGGGTAGCTCCCGGAGAAATAAAGATTCTACATGGTATTGTACGTAACACAAAAGACATGCATACTGCTGTTACAGAGCATACAGATAGTTCCTTATCAGGTGATTTAACTATATGTCCAAGGGTTGTCTCATTGAAAACACCTGGTACGGCTGTTCGTGTTCCTGTTAGAGTCTGTAATTTATCTTCAAGAGTTGTGGAGATCCCTCCAAAATCAATATTGTGTACACTTAGTAGTGTAAATGTGGTAGACTCTTGGATTCCTGATTCTTCACAGAAACAGGACTAAAAGTCTACTACAACATCTTTGGAGGATTTAGGTGTTAAAATTGATAGTGAAAATCTTACAGCAGACCAACTTTTCAGAGCCAAACAAGTTCTTGGTAATTGGTCAGATATTTTTTCTACCAGTCTTACCGACTTAGGTAGAACAGATACTGTCAAGCATAACATTAAATTGACAGATGATGTTCCCTTTAAGGAGCCATATAGAAAAGTTCCCCCTGCTTTGTACGAAGAAGTTAGGCAGCATTTGAAGGAAATGCTAGAAGCTGGTGCTATCCGCCCATCGAAAAGCCCATAGTCTTCAAATGTTGTCCTTGTTCGTAAAAAGGATGGGAGTCTTCGTTTCTGTATAGACTTCAGGAAACTGAACAGCCGTACTGTTAAAGACGCATATAATTTACTAAGTGTAGATGATACCATCGATACGTTGATAAGTTCGAAGTATTTTTCGAAACTTGATCTGCGCAGTGGTTATTGGCAAGTCGAAGTCGACGAGGCCGATAAGCATAAAACTGCATTCACCGTTGGAAACATGGGGTTCTTTGAGTGTAACAGCATGGCTTTCGGTTTAACTAATGCCCCTGCCACGTTCCAACGGTTAATGGAGCACTGCATGGGTGAATTGAATTTGAAGGAATGTTTGATATTCCTTGATGATATTTTGATATTTTCGGAAACTTTCGAAGAACATATTTTGAGACTTGAAGCTGTCTTCAGTCGTTTGAAGCAGCATGGTTTAAAGTTGAAACCATCCAAGTGCGAATTTTTCAAAAGTTCAGTTAGATACCTTGGCCATGTAGTTAGCGAAGAAGGAGTTAAAACAGATCCTGATAAGATAGAGGCTTTAGCCTCATGGCCTGAACCTACCACTGTAAAAGAATTAAGATCATTCTTGGGTTTCACTGGCTATTACAGGCGTTTTATCAAAGACTATGCACGCATTGTGAAACCTTTGAATGATCTACTGATTGGCCATCCTACCAATAAATCTAGTGACCATCAGCAGCAAAAGAAGAAGAAGAAGAAGAAGAAGATTGATATTGCTCCTTGGCAGTGGGGTGAGGCTCAACAGTTGGCATTTGACACACTGAAGGAGAAGTTGTCTTCCCCTCCAGTGTTAGCATATGCAGACTTTAAAAAGCCTTTTATTGTACATACAGATGCTTCACTTGAGGGCTTAGGAGCAATTTTATATCAAGAACATGAAGGTAAGGAACGAGTCATTGCCTATGCCAGTAGGGGACTAAGAAACAGTGAAAAAAATTATCCCGCCCACAAGTTAGAATTTTTATGTCTCAAATGGGCCGTCACTGATAAATTTCATGATTATCTGTACGGAAATACTTTCACTGTTTGTACAGATAACAATCCTTTAACATACGTTTTGTCATCAGCAAAACTAGACGCTACTGGTCATAGGTGGCTTGCTTCCTTAGGCACTTATAACTTTCAGTTAAAATATAAAAGTGGCAAGGCCAATGGGGATGCAGACGGCCTGTCCAGAAAGCCTCAGCAAACAGTACAGTTATTCCCTGAGGCAGTAAATGCCATCTGTCAGGCTTATACAGTCCGGAGAAATGATTGTCCATATGTTGAAACTTTAATTGTTTCCCAGGATGACCATGTTGCAGAATCACTTTCATCTGATTCTCAAGATGATCCTCCATTGTCTTCTGAGTTTCGGGACATAAACTGGTCAAGAGAGCAATTGGCGGATCCCAGTATTTCTAGAGTGAAAACTTTATTTAAGTCTGGATTTTGTCCAAAATACAGTGATCTCAAGACTGAATCACCTACAGTTTTAAAGTACATTCGTGAGTGGAAGAAATTTTCACTGGTTGACGACATTTTGTTCAGAAATACCACTTTGGATGGACAAAGTGTTCGCCAACTTGTACTTCCATCTCATTTCAAAGATAAAGCCTTGAAGCACTTACATGATGATGTGGGCCATCAAGGTCGCGATAGAACATTATCAGTAGTCCGCCAGAGGTTCTATTGGCCAGGTCTTGAGTCCGATGTAGAGCATAAAGTAAAATCTTGTATTCGTTGTATTCAACGAAAGACTGTACCAAAGCCTAGTGCTGAGTTGGTAAATATTACCACTACTCAGCCTATGGAATTGGTTTGCATAGATTTTCTTTTGTTGGAGAGGTCTAAGGGCGGTCATGAAAATATTTTAGTGATAACAGATCACTTCACAAGATACGCACAGGCCTTTCCAACAAGGAATCAGTTAGCTAAGACTACAGCTAAAGTCCTCTTTGAACAGTTTATAGTTCATTATGGCTTCCCTGCTCGCTTACATAGTGATCAGGGAAGAAATTTTGAATCTTCTGTGATAAGAGAACTATGTAGTCTTGCCGGTGTTCAAAAGTCTAGGACCACGCCGTATCACGCTATGGGAAACGGTATGGTTGAAAGGTTCAACCAAACGCTTTTGAACATGCTGGGCACTCTACAGGAATCGCAGAAGCATGACTGGAAGTCGTATGTGGCCCCGTTGGTCCATTCCTACAATGCCACAAAACATGACTCTACAGGCTACTCTCCTTTCTTTTTAATGTTCGGTAGACACCCCCGCCTTGCAGTCGACGCTTGTCTGGGTCTACAAAACCCTACCGAGCCCATTTCTTCAAGAGAGCATTATGCTTCAAAACTGAAGAAAAGGCTCGATTTCGCATATAAAGTCGCTGCAAGGGAAGCACAGAAAAGTGCCGATCGTAATAAGGCAAATTATGATGTAAAGGTCAGAGAAGCCACTCTAGATATTGGAGACCATGTTTTAATTCGTAATGTAGGTCTGCGGAGCAAGAACAAGCTGGCAGACAAGTGGGATAAGGACCTGTACGTTGTCATTGATGTGCCAGATAAAAACGTACCTGTGTATAAAGTACAGAGGGAAACGGGTAACCCAACTGTCAAAACACTGCACAGGAACATGCTTTACCTTTTTCAGCAATACCAGGCATATCGGAGACACCGTCAGTTAGTCAACCTCCTAAACAAAAGAAACCCATAAAACTACCCCACAACCCCAGTTACCTGTTTCTGAGTCTGATTCGAATTCTGACTCAGATGAGTCAACTTATGTCCCAAGATATCTTCCCCCGCATAGGAGAAATAAAGTTCATAAAGTTGACAGTTCCTGCAATGACAGTGCTGATAGGTCATCAATTCTCATCAGTGATTCTACTCACCAGGAATCACCAGTTAATGTAGATAGGACACCTTCAGTAGCTGTAGATCAGGTAGATTTAACAGGTAGTATTCAGACTGATTCTTTAGGTAGTGAAGACCGCCAAACCTCGGTAGATAGTACCAGGAATCAGTCTGAACAAACGTCAGTAGGTACAAGTCAGGTAGAGCAGGAGGTAGGGCTCCGTAGATCAGGTAGGATACGTCAGCCACCAGATTGGTACGGTCAGTGGGTGACAAACCAGCATACAGCAGAAGAGTGGTTTGTATAGTATGTTTTTAATTCTTATTTTAATTAGTTAATCTGTAGGTACTGCAGGGGAGAATGTCACATACAAGTCCCATACAAGTCTCTTCTGTGCGTGCTCTCCTTGCTTTGAAATGTTCATGTATATATAAAATAACAACGCTGAGATTCAGATTTCATGTTTCTTATAGTACTATGTGTACTATGATCTAGTTTATTAATATTGTATGTTGATGCTACATTGTAAAATTTTGCTGACTATTTGGAAGGAATTGTCAGCAATAAATATTCATGTCATTGAATTTTCAAACTGTTGCTGATTTTGTGATCAAATCAGTGCCAGTGCATTTACTTATCACGTTCAGTGACAAAATGATAATAAGAAAGCAAGTCTGTGATCTCATTACTGGATAGTTCAAATGGAATGTAAATAATGTTTTGTAAATATAAATAACTATCCTGTAGAACTCAGCTGTTGTTTGTTGTTTTCAATATTGAAAATGTCAGGAGACATTTTTTCAAAGCAGGGGAGAATGTCACAGAGGTTATTCTCATGTTATAGTTTTTCTGGTTTTCGTACACGTTTGGCAAGTACTATTTCGGGTTTTAGTGGAACCTATATTGTAGTTGTGCTATGCCTAACTTTAACTTATTTACATAATTGGATATTCCTTGGCTTGGTATGATTGGCTTGTAATCCAATCAGAAATTGTTTACCCTGCGGCTTCCCCAACTTATTTTTACCTTGTAAGTGTGGAGAAGAATGGTTGGTTGTTTCTCTAACTCACTACGTCATACTTCACTTCGCACGTGCATGTGATGCCTAGCTCGGCGCAGTTTGCCAGTGACCTCGAAGTGAAAGGACGTTTCGTTTTGAGTCTTACGACTCAAAACGTGGATATTATATTTCGTTTGTAGCTTTCATAGCTACATTTGTTCTTGTTCTTCAACGCCAGGTATGTTCACTTTATATCTGTTTCTGCTCCTTTTCAAATAAATGTAAATTTCGCTGTTTGTTGACGGTGTGCAAATACTTTCGCTATTCGCACCATTAACAAATACACGTTTAAGCCTGCGCTTAGTTTCGGTAAAATTATTTAAATATTAAATGCATTTTGCATAATTTGAAACCATCAGAAACTTTGAACATACGGCGTGAATCCTTTTTTTAATGTGGCGTAGTTTCTTGAAATGTATTTTATAGTTAATTCCGCATTGTCATGCATTTTCGTGGCTCAGTCCGAATGCGGAGAATGCATTGCCCGTGTTGTTTCTGTCAATATGTTGTTATAAATAATTATATTCTGCATTCAGCTGTAGAATACTGCATTATTACCATGGTTCGTATATCATTTATGCATTCGGTGCCTGTTACTGTATATTTTAAGCTTATGTCGTATTTTATATTTTAGGCACCCTTTTCTGTATCAAATAATATATTTGATACCATCCATCATCGAATTCAACATTTCAATCATCAGTGTAGATAAACTCATTCAGCATAATACAGAGTTTATTCTTTTTTATGACCCCTGTGTCACTTAGAACAACTGTTTATTCATACAATGCAGTTACATGTGTCTCATTCATTTGGCCCGCATTGTCCATATTGATCATGCCTTTGTAAAAGTCAGTTTAACCTGTTTAATTATTGACCAACTTGAAATCAGTAGAATGCCTTTAACTGCAAACATGGATGCTGTGTATCAAAGATGCTTTGACAGGATAGGAAGATATTACATAAATATTTTTTTCTTTAGTTTGGTGGTTTCAAAATGGCGAAAATTGCAAGACCGCTAACATTTCTGCATTCTCTGAATCGACATACCTGTAATTGCTTATATGTTAGTTATGACAAAAAGTTGCCAGCAGTGCTCGTTTTATAGGTAGCGCCTATTTAGTTCATATTATCTTATATACTTTGAATAAGCACTTCAGGCTCCATAAATGTTTGTAATGGTCTACTGCGGATACCACTGTTCCGAACCTGAGTAGGCTGCATTCTAGCATATAATAAAATTATTTTTTTTTTCATATACTTTTTACCATTTCTGTAACGTGGCGGAGATACCATTTCACGTGATTACTTAGACAGTATAAAATCAGATTTTTCCATACCAAGAATTTCTGTGACGTAAATAACAATCTAATCATGCTGATTTGTATTCTGTGTAAAACTGTGCAAGAGGTATAGTACTCACTCAGTTATTTGGACAAATTGTGAAAGCTTCAAATGAATTAATAAAAAATTATTTGGAAAAGGGCAGTCCTTTCGAAATAAAGGGATCAACATTTTGTAAGAGCAGACTTTTAGTCTATTCACGAGAAACATTCAGACAGTTCCATGTGTGAGAACCTTAAACATAACTCCTTTACTGAAGAAAGTGTACATACATCAATGATCTTTGGGTGTCTGTCAAACAATCACATCTTAGTTTAAATGTATACATTTGATCTTTTATAAAAGCAAAATGATTCACTACACGCTACAAACATATCTTTTGTCTGAAGTTTGTTTAAAAACCTAAACAGAGGTATAAGAATTAATAAAAACAATGCCATATAAAAAGGGTAAATGCAATACTTGTGTAAGTTACGATCAGAGTCTTTGATAACTAAAATCTTTTATCATCATATTATTTTGGTAACGTAAACTACACCAAAGTCCTTCATCTGCATTTCATCATGATTGTGTTTTACTTCTTAGCCTATTGAAATTTTGTATCTATATGTCTAAATACCATTTCGTATCATTATTATGACTACACTTTGGGTAACAACGGAAAGCAAGTTCTGTATCGTAAACTACATAAGCAAATGAAGCCATTTTTTGTTTTATTGTAAAGGCTATGCTAAAACATATGATAATTTTGTTATTAAGCATAAAATTAAAAATTTCAAGTGTATTATTCCCAATTTTATGTGGCTTAGTCCATGGCTTTATGAACACGGGAAATAACGTATATAATTCTTCATGGCGCCCATCTTGAAAAAAAAAATGTTATGGTTGCCAACGTTATTTTTGTAAAACATACCTCCGAGGAAGCCTGCATACTAAATTTGGTGCTTGTGTCACTTAGTGAACTATTTTGGTCATATCCCGCACACTAATGCCGACAATGACGATAGAGTAGATAACTAACAGCCCACAAACAATACTGCCAAAAGACATATGTACCATTATATCTCTGTATGATGATCCACAGGAGCCCCGGTACTCAGTACTTTCAGCGCTAGTCGGCGGATCTAACGTTCGCGGGTTCGAGTCGCACGAGCAGTGGAAATCTTTCCGACCATATTGCACACAGCCTTACACTATCATCTTCCCATAGTTCTGATATGAAAATACTATTATAAAGGACGTAAAATAGCAACACAAGCTGGCAATTAGTTTCGGCCAATTTCATAGTCATTCGTCTATTTCTTCTTACAATGCAGCTGTAACATCCCGATACACTAGTGTGGCAGTCATTACTAGCTAAACCAAATTATCACGCAGTCGCAGTTAAAGAATTCGCGAAGGCGCAGGCTGAGCTATCTCTCCGCTATTGTATGCATCAATTGTGACTAGGATTATTTTAGATATGAGATGACACCCAAGTGTTTTGTCAGCAACGAATGTATAACCTCAGCGTATAAATAAAGTTTCAAGAGTCATTCTCTGTAAGCATCAAAGTGCTTCCCATATAGGCTGGAAATGACATCTCTCAGATTCTGATGAAACTTGGTGCACATCAAGACATCCACCCAGGACCATCAAATCAGTCTTTATTTTTTTTTCATTCACTGCCCCGTTACCATGGCAACAGCAATAAAGTGAATTAGGCCAGAATTGCCTGATCTGTGTGTGGAATTTTCGTGAATTTAAATCCTTTTTGCACTTAACAGCCACCGGTTTTTTTTTGCAACACCGGTTTTTTGCAAACTTCACTTGTCTTTCTTGTCTTCCTAGACACTTAAAACCACTTAAATACATAAATATAGGTCATAGACATTAATTTCTATATGTTTTGAGCCAAAAAATATTTAGTCTTGGGGTTGAAATAACGACTCGAACTTAAAAATCCCATGGGAATTTTGAAAATCCCATGGGAAAAATTTTTTCCCGTGGGATTTTTTAAAATTCCCATGGGAAAATTTTCCCGTATCATCAAATGGGAATATTTTCCCACGGGAAAAATGAGAAAAAATAAAATGTTTGTTTCATGTCTTTAATCCTCATATTAAGTCATAAATATTGTCGAAAAAAAATACCACGGCTTAATTCAAAAGTTTAATTTTTCCCGTTGGATTTTTTTCCCATTTTGCCATGTGGGAAAAAAATCCCATGGGATTTTCCGATTTTTTAAAAATAGTTTATTTATGAAAAAATGTCTACAGAACAAATTAATATACATATATCTGTATTATAATGCTGAAATAATGCCTATATTTTAATATTTATATTTTCCCATGGGAATTTTTTCCCGTGGGATTTTTTTCCCATTTTAGGAAATGGGAAAAAATTCCCACGGGAAAAATATTTTTTTATCTCACACTAATTTGACACCAGTACTGTATAAAAATGATGTCGATGATTATGTTTAAGTGTCATAATAATCCATTCTCGACTAAATAGTTTTTTAATTTTTCCCACAGGATTTTTTCCCGCAGGAAATTTTTCCCATGGGAATTTTTTCCCGTGGGTAAATCAATTTGGATTTTTCAAATATTGTTTCCATTAGACAAATTTTATGCAATTGTGTTTTAGAAAGGATTACTTCTAATTTATTATTTTTTATCTTAACTATACCATATTTATCCTATTGACGGTGCCTTATGCATGTAATTAAGATGAGCAAAGCGGACACCGGAAAGAACATGAGGTAAATACTGAACGCAGAAGTGAAAAATATTATCTAGCAATAGCTGATGAGGTTTAAAACTGAGCTGGGCATTTAAGCATCCTTGAAGACATTTGGCCCAACTGGCTTCTCGTCCGAATCGCCTTGTCAGTGCGGTTCAGATAAGGAGATTCAATATGATTTTATGCCGATTTAACAGATAAAAATGTTAACTATCACAAATGTCAATGAGACTCTTTTTTATCCAGAGCTTTGGTGAGCATTTGCTGCAACCTTCTTTGCATGTATTTGCTATGTCTATTGTTGTTGTTATTTAACAGTACTACGAGCTATCACGTATTAATGTGCGTTAAGATCCTGTGCGTTTGAGGGTTTTCACCTCGTTTGTAGAAATATCTGTACAAGGCGAAAAATTTTACAATTTGCCATTTTCTTCTGCTTACTACAGCTCCTATTTCACCCGTTTACAAGAGGACATGATATACAGAATAGTATCCTCATCTGAGTTCTGACATAGTGCCTGGTTTTAATATGGCTGATCAAATAAGTTTGTTTATATGAAAAGCAATGCAGTTACAGATGTACTTTAAAGAACAGACACGAAGAGTTGTCCAAGACAGTAATCCTGCTTTCTGTGTTGGAGCAATTTGGGGTAATATAATCCGTTTCGAAATATGGTCCTTCGGGAATTAACCAAATATTTGATATTTATGGCAAATTGGGCTACAGGCAAGCCATATTCAAACTAAATGTTAGCATACCATCACGGTCGCGGACGAAGACATGTTTCCGCGGATTCACTTGTACTGGCAGCTCACCTTCTTCCTTGGCTTTCTATAACTGCTGGCCAGCATAGAGTTCCCGAATGCGTCCTAGTCTCTGAGTTCTGTTTTTTTTTTCTTTCTTTCCGAAGGCAAAAGAAGAAATGGGAAGACAATATTAATGAGTGGACCAGGATAGACTTTGCCAGCTCAGCTAGGGCAGCAAAGATAGGACTCCGCAGAGGGTATTGTTATAAAGTCATCAGTTAGCTGTACTTGCAAGCGTATGGGATGCACTAGACCATTTCCAAATATACCTTATTACAAAACATTACACAACGTGCAAACAGTGAAGACTCAGCCCAGACTGCGCATTCGTGTATTAAGTTAGAGTCTTCCGCCGTTTGCTATTTGAAGTGCAATGTTATGATCATTTGGTATTTGAAGTGCAACGGTATGATTCTGATTGTCTTGTGCAGATGCTTACTTGCTGTGCGCACACGGCAATGTGACTTTTCATGCGCCTTCGCTGCTCGAATATGAGAACACCTCTCATGTTTTCAGACATTTTAGCAAAGGAAAACTGCTTACGTGACTTCCTATTTGCATCACCCGAGGTGGAGTCCCTTCCTAATGATAAATAAAAAAAATAAAAAAAATAAATAAAGGCTGTTCCCTTCACGTGTTTCTCTTACCTCAAAGAATTTGCCTTCAGAAAAGGTACCTTTGCAGTCAGAAAATATCCATTTGAATGGTTTTATACATGTTTGGCCACAGGGTAGGAGCAGATAAAGCCTAGGACCAAATCTTGATCACAACAAGAAGCTTTTATTACTTCTGTCATTTGTTGCTAGTTTTAGAAAAAACTAATATGAATTTACATAGCTTTTCTCATCATATTATGCAAGAATAAAGTCTCGGGGTAGAGGGTGACAAAAACACATATGGAAAATTTTGAGCACCACAGGATGCTTTATAGTAGGGTGACTTTCAGAGGTGAAATGAAGGTGGGGTAGTCATAAAAATACTACAAGCAGTGCTATATACCAAAATGTTTGTCACACCCTGTAATTTATGAAATCACCGGGATCCAGTGGCAGATGTTGGTGCGGGCTGAGAAATCCAAGATGGCGTCCAAGATGGCCGCCGTGTTTAGAATAGGGCACTAGATATTTGTATCTTGCTGTAAAATTTAAGAAATGGAAAACAAAGAAAAGGAAATGACTTTATATTTATGTAACATAAACAAACATTTGAAGAAAGTATATTGTGGATTGCTGTTGAACAAGGTCAGGGTCATTTTCAAGGTCAAATGTATTTGTTTGGAGAAAAATCTTCATTTTACCGCCTATTTTCACAATTAATGTAAAAATCTTGCGGAATAGAGCAGATTTTTGTATATTTTGATTAACTTCAGTATTTATAGTAATAGTTTATAGACTAACGAATACCTGTTGCAACATACCTGTGGGGATATTGACCTTGACATTGATCAAGCATGTCAAATACTGATTAAAGTTGAAACAAAATTCTAGATATTTTTCTTATTTTGAAATTGCTTTTTCAATGTTTATGCAGGTAAATCATTTGACCATCCTCTTTCACAAAGCAAACATACTATCAAGGTATCAGGGCAACAAGGTCAAGCTGGTATTAAAAGTTATGAGAGTGAAAAAAAAAGTAAATATAATAGAAGCCAAAATGCGGGAAAACGTGCCTTCTTAAATTTAAGACTTGGAAAGTCTCTAAACAGCTTTCTTAATAGGTTATTTGCGTAACTAGTACTTGGTCTTAAAACTCTGGATATCAACAAGAATAATTTACCAACATGCAGCGGATAACATTGGCATCGATCAGCATGTACCTATTAACAAGCTGGGCTATGCCTTTGTTGTTTACGAGGGATGATCAAAAAGTTCCCGGAAAAGTCCTGTATTCTCTTTACTGTTTTACTATCTTGAATGAAATTTCACAGTATACGACTTTAATGTAATTGTGATTCATATCATACCAAACAACTGACTTATGTCTAACCAGTTTCATGCACGCACCACCAACGTAACGACCGGTAACGTGACCCGGCCCAGCTAACGTTATGTTGCATTTTTATCGTCTCTAATAACAATTTCTGAACGTTGTTTATCTATGAAATGTATGTAGTAACGTTAATTCATTCACCTAAACTTAGAAATATGTATCTTATCTTTATGTTCACAACTTTTTTTTGTAAGTTGGTTTGATCTTTTTAACGAAATGATGTCTAATTCCAACGTGCCATTTAAAAATCAAATGTGTGGGGATGGGGTAATTCAAGGGCAGATAATTTGCATTACGTTATAAAATGGAATTGTTATGATCAAGTTTCATGAACCTTAGATAATGGCAATTCGTTATATATGTGATGTACCCTTTCAGTCGAACTATTCCAGCAATGCGACAACGCAATCTGATATCTGCAGCAGCATTAGCTGTCTATCAAAAGTCTTAAATCAAGCAGCAGCAAGGCTACATCAGCAAGCTTTGTCAAAATTCAGCCATAGTCTTAATATAAGTCCTTTTGTATAATTAGCTTCATGTAACACACTCTTCTAAATGCTGCACATAGTAATAAATTAATATGATCTTAATTGTGACAACGATGGCCGATACATCATTGCTGTTGGGTGAGATGGGCATTTACTGGAAGTTCATTATGCTGCCGATTTCAGGTTGTGTTGCCGTATTGCTGGAATGGTTCAACTGAAAGGCATAAATCATATATCTAACAAATTGCCATTATCTCTAGTTTATGAAACCTTATCATAACACTTCCGTATTATGAGGTAAAGTAAGTTATCTGCCCTTGAATTACCCCACCCCACATATTTACTGATTAAAAGTCACGTTGGACTTAGCAATCATTTCGTAGAAAGAATCAAAACAACTTACAAAATTTGTAATGAACATCAAGATAAGGTATATATTTTTAAGTTTATGTAAAGTAATTCATGTTTACATTAAAAATGTGTGAGTAAGCAACGTTCGAATTCGCTCTTAGAAAAGATAAAATGAAACGTAACGTCAGCTGGGCCGGGTCACGTTACCGGTCGTTACGTTGGTGGCGCGTGCAATAAACTGGTTAGACATATATTAGTTGTTTTGTATGATATGAATCACAATTACATTAAGGTTACCTGGTATAAAATTTCATTGAAGAAAGTAAAATAATAAAGGGCGTACAGCACTTTTCCGGGAACTTTTTGATCATCCCTCGTACATATGACCCTATACACGTTTTTATTTTCTTATGAAACTAGTCTCGTGATCCACTTTGTTATATATTCTAAAGGCCCGATTGCTCTATCAGCATGAAATGTTTCATTGTGAGGTATCGATGCAAGCTTCTCACTACAGTTTCGCCATTGATTATTATAGTGATAGACCGGTTTTGGAAATTCAAAACGTTCTTGAGTTTCCCATAAAAAAAATAAAAAATAACTAGGTCATTTTAGTTGGCAACTAAAGTGACCTACTTTCGATTTCACAAGCTTTATTACATGGTAAAACACAAGGTATAGGAGGTAAAAATACAAGGTACAGGCGTTTAACAGGTGATAAAAATACAATGTCCAAAAAAGTCAGGCACGGATCCCATTGATTGTGCCGCCGTTGCTTTATTTCATTGCTTAACGGGGAACCAGAGACGAAAAACCGCATTTTAATAGAGAGACTTATCATTCCTTCAAAATATCTTGTTCCTTCATTTTTGCCAGTTATATGGTACATAAAAGCACATCAACCGACATACTATCATCCATTCTGAAGGATGTACAGGTTTTATAATGATTTGTATTTCGACGATTTTACCACTGATTGGACTATGGAGACTTTATTAGAGTTTAAAAAGTATGGCATGAATCCAATGATAAGGTATGAACCACTATGAACACAGCTGTTATATTACGTACAACATCAAATGTCATTAAGTAAAGGTCATATCCAAGGTCAAGAGACAACCTAATCATATACGGTTCACAAAAAGTAGGGGATATTCAGGTTTGAAAAATTGTAGTATTATACAACTAATGTGATATCCATATGAAACGCATAGTATCGATAAGATAAACATCCGTTAAGACACTTTTCATGAAAGTTTGGACGATATTTCCTGTCACGTGATCTGCATACAGTTAGTTTCAGACAGGGGGTCAGGACAAAAATGTGGTAAATTCGAACAAAAATTTATTCAAATTTTTCAACTAGGCTAACTTTTCAATGCACTTTTAGGTTTTGTTTGCTAAAAGATTTTTTTTTCTTCTTCAAAACGGTCATTTTGGGAAGAAAACCAGAAAACAAAAATCGTACAGGTACATCGAGTCACCGAAAAATTCACACGTTTATGGCTTGCACTCTTTATTTTGATGCAACAGCGCGTAAAAGCAATTTTCAGCTTGTTAAATGAATCAAAACGAGTGTTTTTGTGTAAATTTTGCAATCTGAAAAGGATCTGTTTTTGTAGCAGATTCGTGTGAAAATTGGGTGTCGACCCCCTGTCTAAAACGAATTACACGCAGATCACATGACAGGATATATCATCAAAATTGTAATGCAAAATGTTTAATCGAATATTTTTCTGATTGACACTTGCCGTTTCAGAAGGATTTGATATGTTTTCTAATTTACACAATTTTTAATATCTTAATATCCCCTACTTTTTGTGAACCGTATATTATCTCCTGATCCCCCCCCCCACAGACACACACATTAACATTGTCATACACTTTGAAGAAAGTGGCGTGCATTTTATGAATAAGGTGAAAGAGATGTGCTGTACAAGCAAACCCTGTCCACAGTTATGATGCTATTCAACAAGGTCAAGGCCACTTCAAGGTCAACTTTATTTGAGAGGGTGATAAAGAAAGGTCGTAAAGCTGTTACACAGCTGGGAATTTATGCGAGCACTCTCTTAACGGTCTTTGAGGAATTTTGACTGGGGTGAGGTGAAGCCCTTGGCACCACCTTGTTGTAGTCTGGTTCAGACTGAGGATGCACGAATCTGGGTCAGCAGGCCATTGCAACTTACTTAGTTGTCTTTTTTATTGCACCACTTGCTGTGGTGGTAATGGCTGAATCCTTAGTGAGAGACATGTGCAGCTCGTGCGACATCCATGCTGCTCATGCATTAATTGGTTCACATGTCAGCTCAACTCAGCTCAACTCAAAAGAGACAACCTTTGTGTGTAAGTTTCTTTTACCCGTTTTAAAATGAGAGGAAACTTTTTATGATTTTCTTCTTGCTCAGGTGGCATACCCTTCCTGGAGGATCTGCTTCGGTGGGAGAGCATTTGCTCCAGTGGGTGTAGGTTCTTTTCTTTGGGAGTTGGCCGTTGGTTAAAAGGAAAACAGACATGGGGATGGTGGAGTTGTTTTTCCTGAAGAGGAGGCAGCTCTTGTGACTGTGTCTGTTTGTTTGCTTTTGTAGTGTGGCCTTTTTGATGGAGAGTCTGCTCTGGAGCGAAGGATGAATGAATGACTGATGCAATTTCATGTCCTTTGAATAGTATTTCAGCCATACCGGGACAACGAGAGGGTGATAAGGAAAGGTTGTCAAGTTGTTGCACAGTTGGGATGTCAGGGTGCACCTTCATATTTTTGCCACTTTTACAAAGGTGGGCGGCTTTTATGACTTCCTTCTTGCATGCTTCCCCAGGAGGCATGGCCCTTCCTTTTGGGTCTGCTTTGGAGGGATAGGGAAATTCCTTTGGGATATTGCCCTGGGTTGGACAGGAGGCAGGAATTGGTCGGCTGTGTTGATTCCTCTAAAGATGTTTCACCTTGTAATACATTAACATAAAAATTAAGCCATACACTTTCATGGTCAGAAAATACATCACTTGTATATGTCTGGATGTTTTGTATTGCATTGTATTTTAATATAATTGATTTCAATACTGTAACTGGATTTTAGACCAAACTGAACTGATTTGATTTGATTTGAGGAAGATGCGAAGCCGCCTATACCCAGATGACTCATTGAGCAAGATGGGGCTTCAGCAATGGAGTCATGCAATAGAGTAATGTATACCGGTAGTACTAAGGAAACTAAACAATCAAACAAACAAAGACGGGGTTTTCCTCAACTCTCCTAACCCACATTCACTGTCAAGGCGTTATGGTAGCCAGACTGAAAAGGCTGTTGTTGTATTTATTTTCCGTACAAGCTCTATCCTACATGCCATATAGAGGACAGGAGGAGTCATTGCAGACAAGACACAGACGCACGGAAACTAGCATACAGTCAACAAGCTCCTAAAATCTTGTGGGGTTGAATGTGGGTTTAGCAATCTTTATGCTAGGCATGATGTATAGGCCAGATTCTGTATGAAGAACCTGAGTGCCTGGAGAAATAACCAAAGCAAACTTGCTCAGTAAACAGACAAAACTAAAACAAACTTAGTCTTGTCTTTCTTAGGGGACAGAGACCAATGACCTGCTGTCGCAGGTCTGAACCCTTGACGATCATTAAGCTGCCTCATGACAATGATACACTGTTCAACTGGCTGCCCAAGTCTTCCTCAGCAATCTGCATCATAAAGTGGGCAGCAATTTAGCCGCCTTCGTTATAATACTAGTTAAGACGACAGAGTGCATGGCCTCATCACAGTAGTGGGCATATGCCTAATTACACCAATTGGCCGAGCATGTGCTCAAATAATGACCCTATTGATTTGAACCTAAACAGGTTCAGCTCTCACATGCCTTGCTGCTGCCTAAGGGGTCGTCCTTAGGAACGATCTGTTTTAGTTTTCAGTGCCGGCTTGATGTTCAGACAAGCTTTGGGAGCATGGATGTTATTGGAATTCTTTGTATGTCTTTATTTAGCGAAACTATTGTTATGTCGGGCATCACCAACGTCCTATCAAATTGGAAAGAATAACATAATGCCCGACTAGTTTAATTACTAAAAGGCTTTTCAGTAAATGTACAAGGAATGTACATACTAACCTATGACAAGCAAAGTATAGCCATAGAGGAAAGGAATGTCTAAGAATTTTGAAGTCTCTTTCAAGAGTCAGTCATTTGATACTGCAGTGCTAAAGGCGGTTTAGACATTTAGATTTAGTTGATAAACTGATAATGAATTGACAAATAAATGGACCAGCCCATGAAAAAGTGATTTTATCACATATGCTAAAGTCATTCTTGAAATGTACATGCGCAACAATCCTGTGAGGCTAGATGTCTACCATCATCTACTACCATACATTGCATGCGCGAACTACAAAGGCTCTGGTGAAACTGCACGGATGTTCAGGCTCCTCTAAGCCTTTGTTGGTTGCCTATGTGATAGTACCAAAATCTCAGGTGTTGGCTCAAATGTAAGATCAAATACAGAATCATTAATAGCTAAACTCATTTTGCCAGTTATTGCCAGTACATGTTTTGTGCATACAAGATAGGATAAAATCACATGGAGAAAATCTACCATGACACCACATCAGTTGACAAATCTAAAATTATTCTTGTCAGTAACCTTCCGACCTCAGATTTCAATTTGTAAACGCTTGAATTAATTCAGATACATATTATTCAGACATGTGCATAGATGAACACTGTAAATTGACATCAACACGATTGGTTTACATCCTGTATACTGCATACCCGGGCACAATTATCTATGTTTAAACTATGTTTATTTTGACACAATATGCAACAAAACAGCCTGTTTAGCATTGCTTTAGCTAGAAATAGTAATAGGCTACTTTTTTCAGAATGGTTAACATTTTATGATTGAGATTTTGAATGTTTGTCATGTAAATCAGTTATTGTTTATATTGGCCTTTCAAATTTCCCGCCACAGAAACTTGATCGGTGTCACCATAAACATACCCCTATGAATTTGCTCCTACTACATAAACAATAGAAAATATCTGCTCAGTAAAGAATCTTGTTTAGAGAACATAATATGCTACAACAATAAGCCTTATTTTGATATATACAACTTACTTTCTCTTAAACTGTATGTTAATTGTATTTTTCCTGCATTTCCCCTATTGAAAAAGCTGATTTTTGTGAGGTACCCCTTGTTGATATTCTCCATATTCACTTACTTAAATTGGTATAATATCTAAATCAAATGCACTAAACAGAAGTCAGTTGGCCACTAATGTTATTCTGAAAGTAAAATAGCATTACTATTGATATTTTGGAAGTTATTGAAAAAATATCTGGCCAAACAGCAATTTTTTCGACGAATTTGACCTTTGACCTTGAATTTCACCTTGACCTTTGAAGTTTATCTATGTTTTTTAGACATGTTTGAAATGGTATACACTATTAAAGATAAAATGCAGCTGTTTTAAATTTATAACCAGATGAAACAGATGATGAGCACCAATAATCTACATTGAGCCCCTTTTCAATGAACGGCGGCGATCTTGTGACGCCATCCTGGATTTCTCGGTTCGCACCAACGTCACGCAATGGACCCCGGCTGTTTTACAAACTTTGGGATATGACAAACATTTTGGTATATAACATTGCTTGTAGTCTTTTTATGACCACCTACCCTATGAAATATGCATCTTTTCTGGCCAAAGTCACCCTACTATTAATTACCCTGATTGTTTGCTGACAGTCTCAGACAAAAACAAATACTTTCTAATTCTGTTTTATATCCATTTTTTTATGATTTTAAGCATGTACATATAGTGCCATGGAAGGAGCAAGTAACCGCTGATAACAAAATTTCGATGGTAAAGCAAAGCTGTTGTTTCTTTGATCATTTTTGTGAAGTTCCATCGTGATATTCAACCCCGGATCCAGGGGGGGGGGGGGGGGGGGGGGGGCTTTTGGGATTCATATGCCCCTGGACTATATTGCCGGGGCATGCAAACCATTATACCAGCTAAATAACCTATAGGGCTATAAAACATTTGGATAAGTAAAAACGATCACGGTTCTCTCCCCAAACCCCGCTATCGTCCCACCCCGCACACACACACACATGACAAAAATATATACTAAATATACATGTACTTCTACATACTTTTACTGTTTAAGTTGAAAACCATCACAAAATCTAAAAAAACTGACAGGTTTAGTTATGTTGAAGGTAATTCCCTTGAACGGCTGGTTGGTTGGTTGTGTTAGATTTAACGGCTGTATGAGAATTTCAGTCTACATCGAGCCGTCATCCAGTCAGAGAGAGAAAGAAAAGAATATGTATACAGAGGATAGAGACCATTAAAAAGACAACCCCTGTTCTGCACCTCCTGCAAGCACAGCCGGCCATTGCCTCATATTTATTCCCCTGCTATTTCGGTTCTACCATAAACACAGGGTATAATCGATTCCGCTAATTTTCGCTACCTGCAGAGACTGTCCGTCGTATATTGCTTCCGTCGAGCCTGTACGCTATATTTGGCTTCCTGCAGAGAACAACGGTTTCCACCAGGACAATTCTGAAGGTGTTGTGAGGTAAAAATTTGTCTTAAAACATTCAGTAGCAATCAGAGACCTGCCACAGTCATAAATCTAAGGTTGCAAAATGTTTTGTAATCAAACTTTGCAAAAAAATATTTTCTATATTGGACTCTCATCCTGTATTTTGAATTTGTTTTCAGAAAAAACAAAAACAATGCATTTATTTTTTTTATTTGTAAATAATTGGTTAAAATACAATTATTTTCCTATATTACTACCATATATTGTTACCAAATCATGTGCTAGTTCCATTAAATGTGAGAGTTACTAATTTACTGCATAAAACGGCAATAAAAACTGCACTGTACGGCATCCGATCCTATAAAGTACGGCTTCCTTGCTATTACAAAGAAGCACTGTACGGTTTCCGCAGGCAAAATATCAGATAAATCAATGTCTTTTCCCTAAATATAATTAAATCTACTACTTTTTTGGTCTTTAAATGATATGTAGAGGTGTGTTCCTGGCAGCTGTTGTTTTCTAGAAAATTTTCATGGAAACTATGCATTTTATAATGCACCAGCCTGAGGGAGACTAGAACACCATTTGTTGATGTTGCATACATGGTTTAAATGCAGCCGAGAGATATTTCGTGAGAAACCATGCATTAGAACCCGTGTGAAGATCTAACTGTACAAAATCTGCGCGCTGCAGATTTCTCAGGTGCCACAGATTGTTAATTTTAAATCTGCCGCGACACGACAAAACCATGTGCACCCAGCAAAGTTTCAGATCAGCCTGGACATCCACCCTGTCTGGTCAGAGGTTTCACTGTCCGCATTGGGCTAGCGTAGGCCACAAGCTACCTTTTAAGCGCACAGCGATGACTCAGATCAGACTGAGCCGATGCCCATGCTGCACTGGGTTTTTGCTGGGCACACGTGCCACGTTGTTTTTGTTGTTGTTTTTTTCTATTAGTCGTCACGGATTGTCCACCAGGGCTAACAGCCACGAGAGCATCATATCCACCCTGGGGTATCCGGGTCTGTTCGTCGGGTCTTCTGTACGTGGGTTCCATCGACGGTCGGGTCTTTTTAGAAGCGTTGTCTCTGCGTTGTCGTTGTAGTTGTGGAGTCTTGTCGTTGTTGCTGTCTGTTGGTGTCGTCGGTTGATGCGCTGTTTATTGGAGTTGTCGATGTCGATCTGTTGTGTTTGTCGGTGTCGGTAGTGGTGATGAGGTTGTCGTTGGTTGCAGCGGTTGTGTTGTAGAAGTAAAGAAGTAATGTTTTAGCTTTGTTTATCGTCGATATGAAAAAAAGATCAGGACCATTAATAGCTTGGTATAGGAATGTTTCTGCTTTGTCGGTTGTCGGTAGTAGTTGATTTGTTGTTTTCGTCATCTTCGTTGTTCGATTGTTGTCGGTCGTGTTGTTCGATAGTTGTAGGTCGCGTTGTCTGGTCGTCTTCGTTGTTCGGTAGTTGTCGGTTGCGTTGTTCGTTTATAGTTGGCTGCCTTGTCTCGTCGATTGTTCGATTGTAGTTGTTTCTATGCATTTTCTCGTCGTCGTTGTTTGCGATCTTGGTTGTAGTAGGTGCGTATTCGTCATCTTTGTTGTTCGGCTGTTGTTGGTCGCGTTGTTCGATAGTTGTAGGTCGCGTTGTCTGGCCGTCTTCGTTGTTCGGTAGTTGTCCGTTGCGTTGTTCGTTAGTAGTCGGTTGCGTTGTCTCGTCGTTGCGTTGTTCGGTAGTAGTTGAGGCGTATGCCGGCAGCAGGCGGTCTATTTGCGTGGGCTGTGCAGTTCACTGTACTCAGCGATCCAGGCGAAGATTCACCTGTGCGTCTGGTGTATTTGACTCACTAGGTTCAAGGTCCCTTAAGTTACACCTATGCGGGAGTGTATATGATACGTCGCACGTTTGTTATTAACGATCCTTATTGATAAGATAAGATAAGATACATTGGTGGTTTTTATAGATTATAACCAAGCGAGCCCGTGATTGTGCGATGCAGCAAGTTTTTAGTTTTGAATCCCCGTTGAAAATTGAGCCGTTAATTATTGCATAGTGTAGCTAAGTTGTACACTTGCTTTGCTCTATCAATCTTCTTCCTAGTCTTATTGGGCTCTTGTTTGTAGATAGTAATAAGTTACTGGGGTGGGGACATGCTCGTCCTCCTATTCATCTGCCATTCGGCTACATGTATTAAGTTATCAGACAATTTTGATAAGGTTCCTAAACTTCCATACTGTTCGAAGTCCTTATAGCTAATCGGTTTGTAGAAGGTATAAGTTTTTTGCAGACCTTTGTTCGTGTCTATCTACTGGTATTTCTCCTATTCTGCCTACACTATCTGTTTGCCGTGCTACAACTGTCTAGACTACTTCTACATGTGTTTTTACTCTATTTCGTTTAGACTCTCTTCGTGAATTCCGGTTCTGGTTTTCCGGTCCCGGTTTGTGAATCAGTGTACATGCCATGCTTTTCCTACCTATGAGTCTACCTAATTTTTTTGGTATATACACATATATGCATGTACGTGTCCATATATACATACACACACACGCACATGGACATACCCGTATATATATATATATATTTCCATATTTGGAGTTTTCTCTCATACGCATATGTGTATCCGCACTTGTGCACATACGCACATGCGTATGTCAAAGTTTTTTTTTAATATATATATATATGTTTAACCTATTCCTTTTTCTACCTACATGTTTATGTTTGTGCTTTGTTTTGAGGACGCGGTTGGCCCTGCGCGCGCCCTGATTTCCCTTGATTAATGTATTTAGTATCCCTCTCCGTAGCCTGGGTCTGATCATTTTTTATTTTATTGTCAAAAATGACAATATTTACAAAAGGCTAATAATTATAATTTTATTTATTCTTTATTAGAATAGGATTAGAAATAATATTGACGACTGGACCCAGGCTACCCTCCCCGTTGTTATAGGGAGGGTTGTGTTTTTGTTCACGTGCTATTTCCTTTCTCAATAATCACTTTTCTACAATTCGTGCGGCTGTATTTCCTAAATTCTTGCCAAAAACCGAAAATCGAAAATTATGTCCAAGCATTTTAGGATTTTGGATGTTGTTACGTATTGTTTATGTTGCCGTACGAATTCTTACTTGCTTCAGACCGGCTCGTGCATGTTGAGTGTCAGGGCGCGTACAGGGCTTGTAACCTCAGTGACCCTCAGGGGGTCATGCGCGCGCCATAGTCCTGACGCGCGCCTAGCCCCCTGAGTATCTTGGTGTTTACCAGAATATGTGTATTTTTAAGAGAGTTTATGATGGTAGCTTAAAGACCCAGCGGCTCCAGGGGACACCCATTGAAGTGCTAATGCCCAATGCGCTGCAACCAGATAGTGCTCCCTTTCACTAGCTGGGTCATTGTCGTATTCTCCCTATTTAAACCAAATATTATACTTTGAATGGTTGGACCAGTAGCGTCGGTACGGCACCCACAGAAGTGCTAACGACCAGTCCGTTGCAACCAGACAGTGCCGCCCTCCACCAGCAGGTCCCTGTCTACATCATTGTCTTAATAATCTGTTTAAGCTAATGGTGGTTAAGATAGTATTAATAGTGATATAATTTTGCCTTTATGGGTTGTTTATCGTTTCTTGGGCCTGTTGTTTCGGCTCGGCACCCACAGAAGTACTAACGACCAATTCGTTGCAACCAGACAGTGTCGTCCTCCACTAGCAGGCCCATTTCCCTACGTATATTTAGTATAAATAAGTTATAATGATATTAAGGGATATGAAAATGAGAGAGAGGGAGAGGGCAGGGAGAGGAGAGAGAGAAAGGAGAAAGAAAGAAAAGTTCTAAGTATGGATGGGTGGGGTACTTCGGGCTCTCCTGCATGGCACTGATGCCTCTTAAGGAGGATCTTGACCTTTTTGCAGTTGATTCCTAATACCGTTTCACCCTAAAAAAAAATTCTAAGTATGGGCGGGTGGGGTACTTCGGGCTCTCCTGCATGGCACTGATGCAACTTAAGGAGGATCTTGACCTTTTGCAGTTGATTCCTAATACCGTTTCACCCTAGTGGAGCATTAGTGGTTGAAAGATAGTGAGAGTAGACGGTGTATTTAGGCCTTAGGCTGCTCGGCACTGACGTTTCCCGAGGGGGGTCCTGACCTTTGGCAACTGATTCCCGATAGACCGCCGATCTGATAAGTGTAGAAGCCAAGTAGGTAGATCGTATAGAGGTTTATCTTATTTAGTTTAGCGTCCCTTCACCTCCTCCTTCCGTCCTATCCGCCCAATTTCAAATATCGCTGTTTTTGTGTTATGTATTTTGGTCCAAATAAGCTCCCGGGGTATTGGCCGGGGTAATGAAAAATGATGAAAAAAAAAATCGTTTTTTTTTTCTAGATTTTTTTCGTGGGTTGGTATGTTTGGGTGCCAAAAAGATGTTTTGTGATATTTTTTCCCGTGGTTGAATGTATGCTTGGCTGGCAATGAGCCGTTTTTCTCAGGCCGCGGCCCGTTTTGAGCGAATTTCGCATGTTTTTGAGTCAAATCTTTGGTATGTTTCGGCAGAGATGGCGGAAGGTGGCGGGATGTAACGCATATAAGGGTGGATGGTTATAGTATATAGTATAAAATTTTATGATAATGATGACGATAATGATAATAATAATGATAAGAATAAGTTCAATAGAGGCTTGGCCTGCAAGGATCGTTTTTGTCCGAATGCCCACTCTATTTAGCTGGTAAACTGAACCTCTGTTTCTCTTATTTACTTCTTTGTTTCCTGTTGTCCTGTAATCCCTAGATTTTATTCCCAAAGGTTTTTATTTTATATTATTTTTGTGTAGCCCGTGTCCTCAATATATTGGAAGACGGCATTTAGTATTTCCTGATCTTGGGCAGTTAACAAAGATTTAGTGGCCAGGCTCCCGGTGTATGGGGTGCTCTATAGGAGAAAATGCGGTGACGTCATCGATTAGGATTTCCAAGGTATTCCCCACACTGGTTGGCAAAAAGTCGATAATCAATCACGCTATATGGAACGTTTATTGGGTGATATTAAAATAAATAATTAATCATGCCGTGGATTTTGCGCATTATAATACATATTTTTATATAAATGATAACGCTGAGAAATGTAGGTATTTTAGTGTGAAATACTGTTCTATTCTCTCTCCTAATTCATTTAAATTGGTTCCACATGAAGTGCTTTTAGATGTACGTTTTAGCATGGATACTCTAAAATAATGTGTCTGTATCTGGTGTACATTTTGAAATTAAACCGGTTGTTTATTGTTAATAATGAATGTATCCGGTATTCAGCGGGTCTTTTGATAAGGAATGTCTGAAATTATCATGTTTCAAAGAACGCCGCGGGTTTCCCACAGTGACAATGTCATATTATTGTATAATATAACCAACTGTTTTTGGCGGTGTGGCTAATTTAAATATCAAATAAAACTCGATTTTTATAATGTATGATATTTTAATATTAATATGCTTGTCCGCTAATAAAATATAAAGAGCAAACAATTAGAGAGAGAGAGAGAGAGAGAGAGAGAGAAAGAATTTGTTGTTCAGATGTCATGAGCTCGGACTAAATAATGTGCTAATTACTGATAGTAATTTCAAAACAAATTTCAAAACAGAAGGTGCTCTGCTTATACGTGTATATTATCCTTTACCGTTTTATAACATTCTCTTTTGAATCGCAGTCATGAATATAAATTCATTTACTTATTTATTTTCCCTAAATCAGATCAATATGTTTTATTAATTTTGCATTACTTCTCGTTGGATACAAGTTTCTATATTTTATTGTCTATATTTCTTTTACCCGTGTTCTATTTAATAATCACCTTGATTGTCGAAAAGGTTTAAAGGTTAAAATACTGATCTTTAGTACCTTCGATTTATTGTATTTTTATTTCATTCATTTAGTTTTCTTTTTAAGTCAAAGGTATTAAGAGAAAAAGTCCTGTTCCGAAGCGAGTCAATGTAGGTCGAGTAATTAAATAACTTTAAATAAAATTAAATAACCCTCTTTTTTCGCGCGACAAACGATTAAAACAATATTTGCACTGTTTTTATCGGTTTCTATTTATTCGCAGCTTTCTAAACTATATTTTACGCTTTTCAGAGGTTAATTTTCAGCAAAATCCCATAAAAGACCACTGTCTGTCGCTATCTTTTTGCCAACCAATCTACCCACGTGATCATCCGATGACGTCACTCCAGGGATTCCCGTTATCTCCTATACACACGTTGTTTTATCGTGTCGCGGCTCAAATATATATGAGCCGCGTCCCGAGAAAACCAAAAGAGTGGTCGGGCGCCCAGCTAAGGATCAGATCAGCATATGCAGTCCTCCAGTCTGATCAGAGTCTTCGCTTTGCGCTGAAAGGATGGCTCAGGATCTAAGCTACCCCGATGCGGACAGCGAAGATTCTGATCAGACTGGCAGATACCCAGACAGAAAATAACGTAAGATATTGCTAACCAGCAGTTACCACTGACATATAATGGAAGAACGAAATAACTTCGATGAATTAAAAAGTACTAAAGCATTTATCAGGAAACTTAGTAAATGGACACTTTTGATTGAGGAAAGCCGCAATAGCTTTGGGGCTAGCGGTCCCGGGTTTGATTCCTGCTGGCATGGAGGTGTAACTTTTTTTCACCTGTAATTGGGGTTTTATAATCAGCCTTCAGTCGTCCTGATATAACTGAAATACTGTTGAAAAGGACTTGAGATCGCAAGTCATCCACTCGGTTGAGAACAATGGCTTTTGACATATAAAAAAATTTTCAGCCGAAAACGGGGTAATAATTTTATAATGATGATGATGATAATAATAATAATAAAATCTGTAATCATGCTAATTCGCCCGTTTCAAGGTGTCAGTGTCAAGTTTTAGACAGTCCTCTTTTCCTTTACAAAAAAGTATATTCCCAATCAGCCTAAGAGGTCTTTAGATGATCCCCATCCCCTTCTCACCATCCCCCACTCCACGCCCCTCTTTATTCTAACTTGCTTGTATGAAAGGGACATGATATGAGTGCCGATATCAACGCCCACATTCGTGAAAAATATGAAGCACAGTTACTGTCTCCGCGTGCCATGCTGGTCCCCCAAATACTGGCACCATCCCCCTTACGCCGCCCTCATCCCCCCCCACACACACATACACAATAGCAATCTCTTAATTAAATACATATCTGTACAAGACAACTCCACACATCTTATCCAAAAAGGGTATAGCTGCAACTGCACTACTTCACTGATTAACAAAAACGTAGACTACTTAAGTCAACCAATAATGTATAGTATTTTTGTTTTATATGACCCGCGAAACGATAGTCAATGTGCATTATGTGTGACCCTAGTCCACCTGCCCGTGCGTCCGTCTGTCCGTCCATTCATCCCCTCTAAAAAGTTTATAAGTTTTTAACCAATAAATCTGAACGTTTTAAATATTTTGCATACCTATGAAGACATGCATTTTATTTGATTTGAAAATATCTACTTGGGTCACGCCTGCGCTGGGTTTTAAAATATAACTTTTACGAGAAAAAAAACTTTAAATCGCAGGGCAACTGTGCATCGCCGGTGTGTTTTTACGTTATGAAAGAATTGAGTTTTTCGCTTTACCTTGACGAATAAAATAGGAAGATATTCACAAGACAACCGGATCGGTAGACATTAGACATTAGACATGTCGGGGGGGAAACACAAAGTTCGTCTGTCAGGAAAGGGTACCTATTTTACATTGTAGGCGTATAATATTATAAGGCACATTTTGTCAAAATTTTAAGTTGGGTCATGCCTGCGCTGATACTTTTCTTGATGTTGATGTTCGCAAACTGGTGATTTTTTGCTGTTTTTGCCATTTCTAGGGTAGTTTGTGATAAAAATTGCATACTCCTCTAGGGAGATTGTCAAACATACGAAAATAGATCTTCATAATAATTGAGCCGCGACGCGAGAAAACCAACAAAGTGGTTGTGCGCCTAGCGCCGACTTAGATCAGCCTGGACATCCGCCTAATCCGCTCGGACTTTTCGCTAAACGCTTAAAGGGTAGCTAAGGGTCTAAGCTATCTCCATGCGGACAGCGAAGACTCTGATCAGACTGGGTGGATGTCCAGGCTGAACTGAGTCTTCGCTGGGCGCACAACCACTTTGTTGGTTTTCTCATGTTGCGGCTCAATATTAAAGGACTGGCCTGTTTAAAACTGTCTTTATTCGTGCCATGGAGGCCGGGATTTTAGTATGGTTTGCACACCAAGCCCATAAACAGTTTTTCAGTTATAAGAGATATGAATCATTTGCGGTTTTACGGCCTTTTCATCAGCAGTTCAGTCATGTTGGAATGGTGATAATGGAAGCTTGTGTGCATTTAAACCGCGTTTATGATTGAAAAGAAATTCACTTCCAACAGGATTCAACCCAAACCGCTACCTTAGCAAGTCAGTGCTGAACCCACTGAGTTATCAGGGTTCCTCCGTAACACAATGCCATTGGTCCTTACTATGTAGCTATAATTAAACTTTAGGTGGGATGAAAAATTTATAGTTAAAAAAGTGAAGAAAATACTTAATTTTAACGTAAAATGGCTATTACCAGTCGACTGTCATTAGCGGTATGTATTACCAGCCGACTGTCACTAGACCTTTCCGATATTTAAGCAGTTTTTATCATATTCATGAATGTAGGCTATTAATATTTTCCAGAGTTAATTTCTCTCTCTCTCTCTCTCTCTCTCTCTCACACACACACACACACACACACACACACACGCGCGCGCGCGCGCGCGCGTGCGCCCATCATTATAGTTTGGAAACAACTCGCTTTATCTCCATTATTCTCACTTGTGAGTTAAATTGTTAGTTTGAATTTCGTTTTTATCACCTCTCTCTCTCTCTCTCTCTGTCTCTCTGAGACGGCATCATAATATCTTCATTCTTCTGTTAACTATTTTTTGTGTTGTTTTGATCAAAGTTAACTCACCTCCTCTCTCTCTCTCTCTCTCTCTCTCTCTCTCTCTCTCTCTCTGTTTCTCTCTCTGCCCTCATTATGATGACATCAGCTACCTTAATCTTTGTCCTTCTCATTTGTAAGTCATTATCTCGTTTTCAAATTTTGGACAAAGAATTAATTTACCTAAACCAAAAAAGGCAGCAACGGTAACATTTGCAGTATGCTGACACATTATTTCACCACCATATTTCGAAAGTAGAATAACTCAACCCACATCTGGCGGATGACGGATTACTTGCGATTTAACGTTCTTTTCAACAGTATTTCTGTCGTATCAGGGCGATGAGAGGGTGCTAATGAAAGGCTGCGTGCAATGTATGCCAGCGCTTAATCTACTGAGCCCCCGGGGCTCCTCCCACATCTAAGATTATATTTTTTTTCCAGTTCAGGTGAACTGACACACCTTTATTGCTATTCCCTTTTCATATTTGCATCCCTTTCCCTTGAATACCAAGTCTTGAAAAAGAATTAACTCTTCCAGGAAGCAAACAGATTACAAAAGTTGTTCCTCTTTGTAAACATGGCGGGAAAAATCTGAGCAATACCATCCATGATTTGATCCATACCACTTTATGATAAAAGTGTTCTTTTATATGCTCACAACTCGTGTTGGGGCTACCCTAGCTATTGAAAACTGACTAGAAGTGTGTGTATTTCATTTATCGTAACGACGTTACCCCCATCACCTCAGCGGAACTTATCCATAGTCGCAGTAACGGGGCGCCTTTCGTCCGTCCAGGGCTCAGGTTCACAATCATTCATAAAGTTAAGGATCACCTTAAAGTTAAGGTGGAAAATTTCGCCCTCAGAAAATCCATATTTAAACCATATTAAAAACTGCAGTTGCTACGTGAATCTACTGACAATTGTCATAGAAATGTAATACGAAAGATAAATCAAATACATTAAGTTTTTGTAAGCTTCTATCTACACATTAAATTTTACATCTTAACTTAAAGGTCGTCCTTAAGTTTAAGGAATGATTGTGAACCTGGGCCCAGAACTGACAAATAGAAAAAGTAAAGATTTTATGTAAGTCTATGCTTAATTGTGAGAAAGTTGGTAGTGTCTTAGGCGGTTTAAAGATTACACGTTTGCGAAAGCATATGCCTTTAGAAAACCAGTATTTGGAATGCGGGAACTGCACTGGTCCAGACCAGCAAGTTCACGAGTACAGCTCGTCTCGGATGTTTCGGACCCAGTAAAGACCTAGATCAGACTGTCTTTGAATGAGCAGCATGATTGAAACATTTACAAGACACTTAATAGAGAAAGCAAGCGACATTGTTCTTTTACGGTAAATGGACCAAGATGTGAGAAAGTTGGTAGTGCCTTAGTCAGTTTAAAGATTACACGTTTGCGAAAGCATATGCCTTTAGAAAACCAGTATTTGGAATGCGGGAACTGCACTGGTCCAGACCAGCAAGTTCACGAGTACAGCTCGTCTCGGATGTTTCGGACCCAGTAAAGACCTAGATCAGACTCTCTTTGAATGAGCAGCATGATTGAAACATTTACAAGACACTTAATAGAGAAAGCAAGCGACATTGTTCTTTTACGGTAAATGGACCAAGATGTGAGAAAGTTGGTAGTGCCTTAGGCAGTTTAAAGATTACACGTTTGCGAAAGCATATGCCTTTAGAAAACCAGTATTTGGAATGCGGGAACTGCACTGGTCCAGACCAGCAAGTTCACGACTACAGTCTCGGATGTTTCGGACCCAGTAAAGACCATGATCGACTGCCTTTGAACAGTGACCTATGTATTTATAGGTCACTGCTTTGAATGAGCAGCATGATTGAAACATTCACAAAACACTTAATAGAGAAAGCAAGCGAGATTGGTATATTGTTCTTTTACGGTAAATGGACCAAGAATTTGAGAAAGTTTTTGTTCATTGGTAATAGTAATACCGGTTTATTGATTACACAGGCACCGTTGTGTGTGTGTGTGTGGGGGGGGGGGAGAGATGGGGGTGCTCGATGAGACAGGCGTGTATAGCATGGTGGTGTGATGGTGATAGGGGCCGGGGGTGGGCTGGGTTAGAAGGCATTTTCAGGGTCGTTGGTGCCCAGGGTATTGATGAATGGGTGGATGACGCCATCTTACGTCGCTTGAAACAGATTGCTGTTTATCAGGACGAGTGGAGGATGATAATGAAAGACTGTGTATAAAGGAGCCGAGTTTACAGTTGTAAAGAAGTCCGCCTTCAGTCGAGTTCAAACCCGCTTAACCCACTGAGCCTCCCTGCATAGTAATTATCCTCCCAGCATATTGAAAGTTAATTGAATCTTGAGTGTACCTATTGTACAAACCATAATGATGCTGCGCATCCCGTCGCATCTGGTCAGGGTTTACACTGTTTGCAGGATTTTTTTCTGGCAAATGAATTATCATAACGGCGTTCCCCATGAGGCATAATAGAGCACTGAAATCTATAGCATGCACCTCCTGGCATCCAGCTTGTTTGTGTAGAATTCTCTTTGACCATAGCTTTTTACCGCGGACGTAAAGCATCAATCCATCAATAAATCTCTAGCAAATTTCCAAATAAGACTATCTTTAAGTTTTAGGGTAAATAGTGTTTAGGTGTCCCAACATCGTAGGCATAAGTGATATTGTATCTGTCTTATGAAAACAACTCTGTAGACAAGTTCTGTTTATTGAATGAGTCCGAAACACTTCGATTTTGGTATTACCAGTATCCAGCTGTACTTAAGTATCGGGACACCCTGAGTATTTTATAGTGTTTTGGTCGTTGACATGTAATAAAAAAAATAGTTTTGGTGCCCGTTCTTGGGTGGGCTGAGGAGGGGCTTTGGGGACTGGGGTGCGGATTTTCCAGAATTTGATAAAAAGAAACGCTCTCTCTCTCTCTCTGAGTCAATGCATCATAGCAGAATCTGTCAGAAAGTTGTTCCCTCTTTTCTCGGAAAGATGGCTACTGGAAAAAAAAGACGACAGTGCAGGGGAATACCGATCTCAGATAGCTACTCCTCTCCTCCCCCCTCTCCCCACACACCCAACCCCCTCCCCTACGAGTCGTTTTTCCCACCGGGATTGATTGGTAAACGGTACTTTAGTCATATGAGACGAAAGGATGATGATAATGCCAGGCTGTATGCAGTGGAACTCCGTTTACGGTTGGAAAGATTTCCAACTCCAGCGGGTCTCGAACCCGCGACTGCTAGATCAACAGGCCAGCGCTTAACCAACTCCAACCCGGAAATAGATTATCAGAGTACTTAGTATGAAGTGCGATATAGCTGAGAATACACACACGCACATACACAGGAGCGAATTCTGTCTTTATATGTAGACCCCCCCTTAAAATGGAGCCCTCCTTCGGTAAAAACTGGATGACTCGAACGTTGCTTTTTTTATTCAAAATAGATATGCTTAGTTTTGTTGACTGGGGTTCGAATCTCTTTATTCCATCAGACGGTATTCTTGGGTACTAACTGGCCAAAGATCGGATCACACCGCGCTTTAAGTTTGAACAGACTGCCTGCGCAGGTTGCCAAGATACTGAAAATGGCACATGACCTGATCAAACTGCTCAGTGCTGAGCTGGCAATAAATAGTTTATCGAGGCGAAAATCAGATATCAGACATTTTCTCCTGCCAATTTAAGTCATGGCATGCGCTGACCAGACTTCAAGTGAAGATCGAATTGCCAACTGCGCATGCGCTGAATGGATTGCGCATGCGCTGGATAGGCTGCATTCCTTTTCTCGCATCTACAGACTGCACATGTGTTGACCGTACTGCCCATACGCGGATCGGAAGGTGCATACGCTCAGTAGTGGCCTCAACAGAGTGCATATGCGTTGACCACGATGCGTGCAATGTCTAGAAAAGAGTTATACTACTATTAAACATTTCCTACAGCCGATTTTTTCATGGCCTGAACAGACTGCTCATACACTGACTAGAGTCACCAGACTGCGAGTGCGGACCGAAGTGCACATGCGCCGAATTAGGACAAGTCGAGTTTATCATACTGCGATATGTCAAAACAGTACAAACCCTGATCAGACTGTTTCTACAAACTAGGTGTGCATTGTTTATTTGGCAGTTTAGGGCATTAGGCGAATTACGAACAGCTGGCGCTTCTGGGTAGTGTGATTAGCATTTACTCGTGAACGTCAATCGCAGTTCTGATCTGAATCTATGCAGTTCACACACGATGTAACCAAAGGGTAACAATACACGTTAGAGGTGACGCGCAAAAGAATATTCAAGTGTCACCTATAATGTGTATTGTAAGCTGTAGTATACATCTATTACCACACCACAGCAACATAATATTTGCAGGTAGTGTTCGAGTAAATCGAATTTACATATCACCTGGACACTTGGAAATATAGACTTTCCCAAGACCCTATATTTATCTAGACTTCACTTTCAAACAGGGAGGTCTCTCTAAGTGAAGTAATATGAAAAAGTCCCTTTCAGAGTTATCTCTGAATATATATTTAATTTCAACAGTATTAAACAGGAACATTTTTTTTCGATTTTTTTTGTTTTTTTGTTTGTTTGTTTTTCCTCAAAATACTCAAATTTAAAAAAAGAAATGGAATATTAATTGACAGACTTGGGCAAGTCTAGTGGAAATGTACCTCTTGAATGTGAGACAAATGAAGACCCACATTAACCTGCCTATTATGACAGTCACTAAGTACATTTCCGACAATATTAGATTGATGACGTGACTCGGCAGCAGGTACTGTCCACTTATAGAACGTAGAATTATATGACTTCAAAGTAGAAGAAAAAAATCCGTTCAAAATTACTTTCTCGTGTCATATCTGAAGTGTTCAAGCTCAAACTATTCCGCACACATGTGCAGTCTGGTCAAAACTGGCTAAGTTTGCATGAAAAAAAGCACGACTATATACAGCATATTTTGAAAAGTGACTTGCGGTCACTTGTAAAAAAGCTGGTGTGAACTTGTGCGCATGTTCTAAACACAAGTTTCCTTAATTGTTCAAATTTTCTAGTATGTGACAGCGCAAATATTTAGTTATTAGTGAATTTCAGTACATGTGTGGACTTCGCATGCCGAGTGGCGAATAATCCGTATTGTTCAAATTTTCTATGTGACAGTGCAAATATTTATGAATTTCAGTATATGTGCGAACTGCGCATGCCGAGAAGCGAATAATCCGTTTTATAGCTCAGTGCATACCCAGATTGGCTATGCGACTACTAATCTGGGTCTGCACTGCGTTACTGAACAGTGGACGGTAATTTTACTGGATTTCTTAAGTGTAAATATGTTTAAAGGACGCCCCAGATTTTAGCGTCAGATCAGGGTTTTCACATTTTGCATTTAAAATCAACAATTTCTGCATAAATTAAAACAATAATAATAAAGACTTGATGACCTCGCAAAATCAAAGAGTACACAATGACAGTGACCTATAAAAAACATATAGGTCACTGATAACGAGCATCAATATTTGTGTTACTACTTTCAACACACGGCTTGTCATATCACAGACACAGCCATGTATTGTCGTATTGACCTAAATATTAAGACATCGCTAGAATTGTGTCACCCTCACTTTTTGTCAGAGGTACACATATTTTAGGGAGCCTAAATCTTCGCACACAGGTCTGTTTGGTTTATCATGCTGTCCCGTAAAATTTCGGACACAAAGGACGCTTTCTCCATTTTCCGATTAAACCTGTCTTGCGTTATAACGGTAACTAAAGAAATTCGCTGTTGCCATAGTTACTGACAAGAAGTCCTGTACAAAATTCATAGCCTGTGGTCATAAAACTCTAACAGTTCAGTAGAGCCACATAATATCAAAGATAATGCCATAATTAATACACAGAAATATGGCACGCTGCAAAATAATATTTTTACAAACGAAATGAGACATATCCTGGCAGTTTTATAAGGGTCTTTTCTATTCAAAGGTCATGTGATGGAATTTTAAAAGTTTAAAACGAAAACAATTGTGTGTGTGTGTGTGTGTGTGTGTGTGAGCGCGCGCAAGCTGATTCGAATGTTTGTTTTATGTACATGGCTTATTTTTTTTCTCGTGTCGCCAATCCAAAACATTTTCTGATAAGGCTTCTATTCGCACATATATTTAACGCAAGGTGGCGATGATATAAGAAACGTCGAAATGCACAGCAAACAGTTCAACACAGCCACATAATATCAAAGATTAAATAATAATACCAAGTGACTATGCATGTAAAAGTTTATTTGACTTATTTACAACGTTTTTATTATTGGTGTTTCAGTTGTTTCCTATATTCGATCAATTCCAAAGATTCAATGTCAGCAATCCTTGTTTAGATGAAAACAGTGACGGGCCAGATCAGACACCGCTTACTGTGGCGTCTGATCTGGGTCTACCCTGTTTTCAAAGACTCTTTTAATTAAAACACGCGTGGTACTGTTGCCGACAATAGCAATATCCCCGCCCGCAGCTATGTCAGTATGCAGTCTGTTTTGCAGATAAGACGCCGAAATCATTACCGCATGAACAACATATTTTAGGACATATACAAATGGCACATGCTTAGATGATCGTGCACAACTGCACTGAGCCGTAGTTTCCGTAATTATTTAAGCTGATGGAGACATTGCATAGTTTACAGCAGTGGAGCCACAGTATTCGTACAGTTCAAAACAGGTTGAACGATTTTTTTCACTTCAGAAACCAAAATGAGATATTTTTTTCGCTTCATTGCATATGAGGAAATTGCGTATGGCTGCACAAATACACAGCTTGGTGGTATGTGTTCGCGTAAGAAAATATCGAACTTAGACTTTCAGTAGGCGCTTCGCTTAGTGTCAGGTATTCGACACTTATAGTGGCCCCGGTAGCCTGGGTCCAGTCGTCAATGTTATATTTAATCCTATTCTAATAAAGAATAAATAAAATTATAATTATTCATGGGCAGAAATGGAGTGTAGATTCACCTAGCCAACGTATCAATAAGTCGATAAGTGACACGTTCATTTTATAATGGGCTGACATAGGACATGTTATTTTCTGAGCCAATAAAACTGTTAAAACCTTAGATAAACAAATTATTGTTGATGATTCCTAAATCTACATTAACTCTATTTTAGAAATATATAACTTTCATAATTTTTGGATGAAAAAAAGTTAGGTCATTTTTATATTTAATGTCCATACCCTTCTTTCTATTAACCACAATGTAAAAATCATAAAAAACGACACCCCTTTGATTAAATAACCGATTAAAACAACAATATTTTTTCCATTAAATACAAAATTGCTGATACTTCCTAAAACTAGAAAGATTTATCTTTCTAAAGGTATATAATTCATAGTTCTGCTTTTAAAAAAAGTTAGGTCATTTTTCAAAAAAGCCTAATGGACGAAGCAACTATAACTGCATTTTACCGTGTAAGACCGGTTTGCAGCAAGCGGTTGATGACGGATCAATTCATACCTAGCACTATTCTGTTCCACTGTTAAAACTGTTAGATATTCGCATACACAGGTAATACTAACAACAATTATAACAATAATAATAGTAATAATAATAAAGCGTGTGGAATGGTTTTAGTAATGTTTTTAAATTAATGTTTGAAGAAATTCTATTAAAATATGGTAAAATATGGTAACACTACATGCCCATTAATCTATCTAAATTATATAATATTATAGGATTCCATGATTAACTTACTAAAAAGAAAATATTATCCATTAGCAGGTTTATTTAGCTCCTTGATGTGCAATTAACTTTTTGAATTGCGGCCCGTGTCTTTCGAAAACTTAGCGTGTCATTAGACTGCTTACATTTTTCTATAATTGTTGTCTAAACATTTAAGATTCGGTGTGTCTTCCTAATTAGGCGTCATTAAAAAAAGGTCGCTGTGATCTTTCGCATCTGAAGTAGTCCTTTTGTTAAAATTAATTGAAGATTAACTGAAAAGTGTGAAAAGTTTATTACTCAAATAGCTGAATTAATTGACACAACTGAATTGTGCAACCATCGCCAGGCTACGCCCATTTATTACCATTAAATCATATCTCCTAACTAGATGCAACAAAAGGGTTAATTTAGGAATCTAATTTTGCATAAAATACTGATAGTCATTAGAATCTCCTCGTTGATATGTTGCCCAGAATCTCCTCGCCGAGGCGATTCCTAAAGAGTGCACTCAGCATTTGTATTATTTGAGATGTTAAGGAATTAAATACTTTTTCAAGTTAAGTTCTTAATTTATTTGTTTTATTATTAAATTGCCCCTCTTGACAAAGAAATCAAACTTGATAGACCTGTGTTAACAACTTACTAGTTTTATTGCTGCGGTAAATATGGCCACGCGACGATTTATTTATTGCCCAGCTTATCTGACAATATACAACATGCGGTCACAAAACCGATAAGATAAACAGAGTAATTGTTTGACTCATAAATTAGATGATATTTTTTTTTAATTTCTGAAGGGTAGATACCATAATATGAACTAAACACTCAGAACGACGAATTAGAATTAAATTTATAAGGTCTAATTAGAAATAAATTTATTGGGTCTGATTACCCATGGACATTAGGGTCATTTCATATTTAGATGATTTCACCGCAGTACTGCTGATCCGAGTCCCACAGGCTGGTAGCCACGCTTCTTCAGACGGGAAGCTCTGCTTTGCTCTCAATCAGCGTGCGCATATGCGTTATGTGCTTGCTAGTTTGGGTCTTTTTTATGCATAGGTCATAAAACACATTTTGGCTTGACATGCATGTTTGAGCCGCGACACGACAAAATCAACAATCTATTGAATCCACTGTCTGTAAATATTGTAGACAATGTAAATGTTTCTTGGCTCACTGTATATTTTTGTTATTACCATTATTATTACTACTATGATCTCTTGAGCTGTTGCTGGTTGTAAATTCTACAATGAGCTGGCTTGTTTATCGGTGGCCCATTATCTATGTATTTCTCTTGTAATTTTATGAGCTTTACCTGAGATTGATAGTAAAGCGGCATGGCATGTACGACCAGCGAAGGCTCATTTCGCTGATTAAGACCAGCGAAGGCTCAGGTCAGACTGTGCATACGCGCAGTTTGGTCATAGGCGTCGTTGGTTGCGTGAGGTTAAGGCACAGTTCACACTGAGCATACGCGCAGGTTAATCATAGCCTTCGCTGGTTGTATAAGCCATCTATGGGATATGGCATCTATAAAGTAACAAAATGAGTTGTACCAGAAGTTTTCATTTAAGATATTGAAATATTTATGGTTAATCCATTGGGTGCGCGCCTTGTTTAGACTGCGCGGATGCGCAAGTTGGTCTGAACCTTGTTTGGCGCACACGCCATTTTCAAATGTTTAACAGTCTTTACAAGCAAACTAAACGAAAGGAATGTAAATGGAAAAATATGTGTAATTGCTGATATTTAATAGGATTATCATCTTGATGTAGATTTAACATTCTACAGTTTTTTTTCTAATGGTAAAATTTCAGTTAGACAGTAATTTAAAGAATTGCAAGTAATGCAATGAATTTTGACAAAAACAAGGAATTGAATTAGCATTTAATTAATGCTTTGAATTAGCATTGAAGAAGTGCAAAAACTGGTGACTTAATACAATATTGAAAATGCGCAAACATTCAGGATTGCTATATTCTTTTTTTCATGTGTTTACTGTATTACCTGTTAGATGAGGAAATTTATTTTCATAAATACGCCTTAAAATTTTAAATATTGGGACACCTAACATAATTACTGTAATTTTCCAAAACAGTGAATAGTATGGTTAAATGCAAACAGAATAGACCTTGATCCGACTGCTCTTCGACAATCTATCTGTCCCAATACTTAGAATTATTAAGGTACCGATAAATTGAACTGTTTGTGAGACGGTTCTGTTTAAAAGCTGAAAACCACAGACCTAGCTTGGCACACACGGATAAATAGAACTGGGAAGCAAACAAGTAATACAAAGAGTCGATTTTATAATCACTCTTCAAATACACCATAATGAAAATACCTGTGTAATAACCTCGGTTATAACACCGCCGAAATTAGCTATCGCAAGACACTGTGACAATATTACCTGAGGGTGTCCTCGAATGGCAGTTAATCCGTTATTCAGGTAACCAAGCGTACTAACTCTACAGGGTATTGGAAATTCATCCGGTTTCGGTAAAAAAGGGGAGTTTTTCCCCTTTGTGATGAATTCTGTGGATGAACCTTTTGTAAATCTTGATTAAATCATTTTTGACAATAAAAAAAAAAAATGATCAGACTGGAACCCAGGCTATGGCCCCGGCAGCTCAGTAGGGTAAACTTTGGCCTGCTGATTTAGCGGTCCCGGGTTCGGGGCCTGCTCGAGGCGGAATCTTTCTAACCGTTATCGGGGTAATATTGTATACAGCCTTGCTTTATCATCCTCCCTTCGTCCTGATATGACTAAATACTATCAAAAAGGACGTACAATCGCGCCATCAATCGATCCAAACAGAAACGTAACAAGTTGGATGAGATTTTGACATACAGATTTCACAGGACTTTAGTATTATATTTCACAAAGTAGAAGTGTATGTATAATTTGACCGCATATTACCAAAATACTTCAAGTATGGTTGAAAAGACCGTTAAAGTCAGTGCACGTCCATTCTGTCAGTCTAATAATTACACAGCACTTGTATAATTTGATATAGATATGGCTATTAACAGTATGTACTAACAGTGAGGACTCAGATGGGCCTACGCATCCATGCATCTGTAAAGTGCATGAATGCACATATTTGCTATTTTGTCGAATAAGCTTCTGCGCAAGACGGCGGGAAACTTCTAATTAGAATCAAGTTAAGACAGCGAAGGCAGGCATTTGTAACACTGCAATGAAAAAGACGCTGTTTTTCGCCGATTTGCGCACTTAATAATAATAATAATAATAATAATAACAATAATAATAATCTTTTCTCGACTTTAATCTGCCCATGGTATGGTATTCATCTAAATTCATTAAAATTGAAAGGGAACAACTTTTCAGATTTCGGACAAATGTTTCTAAGGAGAAATTATTTTGGGTAAAAATCGATTCCTGCTCAAATGGTAGGCAAAAATGAAATAAATTAGCAGAGTTGCGTCCATTCACCGTATTATGCCAATTGCCTTTTTGTAACAGAGGAAATTATGGAAATGTGTCATTGCATTTTGGAAGACAAAGAGAAATAAATCGGTTCTAGCTAGGTCATAATATTACGTGTGTTTTGTGTCACACCCATAGTGAAGCATTGTAATACGGCATACCCAAAAGAGCCGTATGGCCTGTGTAAACATAGACTCGAATGAGCCTTTATATCCTTTCATCTAAGAATCTAACCTGTTCGCATAAACAGCGTCTAACGAATCGACAGTTGAACCATGACAAAAAGGCAAAGTGACATGTGGGCAACGTGAAGACTCACATCAGCCTGGACATCCGCCTAGTCTGAGCAGAGTCTTCGCTGTCCGCTTAAAGGGTAGCCAAGGGTCTAAACTACCTCCGTGCGGACAGTGACGATCTGATCAGACTGATCTGAGTCTTCGCTGGGTACACATTGTTTTGTCGTTTCGCGGCTCGGTAATTTATCTGAGTCTTCGCTGTGTACACATTGTTTTGTCGTTTCGCGGCTCGGTAATTTAGACGCATAGGCCAAGCTTAGGCCGTAAGGTTCAGTTTTGCTTGCAACGTTTGACACGTTTCTCGCAATGAAATATGCCCTCTCATACATGTAACACGGAACAGGGCCATAAAATCACACTGCGCTCTTGATTGAGCCGTGTCATCAGAAAAGTGATATATATTATTTCGTGCTAACCGCCAAGACAGATAATATAAAATAAAAACCTTTGGGAATAAAATCTAGGGATTACTGGACAACAGGAGACAAAGAAGTAAATAAGAGAAACAGAGGTTCAGTTTACCAGCTAAATAGAGTTGGCATTCGGACAAAAACGATCCTTGCAGGCCAAGCCTCTATTGAACTTATTCTTATCATTATTATTATCATTATCGTCATCATTATCATAAAATTTTATACTATATACTATAACCATCCACCCTTATATGCGTTACATCCCGCCACCTTCCGCCATCTCTGCCGAAACATACCAAAAATTTGACTCAAAAACATGCGAAATTCGCTCAAAACGGGCCGCGGCCCTGAGAAAAACGGCTCATTGCCAGCCAAGCATACATTCAACCACGGGAAAAATATCACAAAACATCTTTTTGACACTCAAACATACCAACCCACGAAAAAAATCTAGAAAAAAAAACGGAAATTTTTTCCATCATTTTCATTACCCCGGCCAATACCCCGGGAGCTTATTTGGACCAAAATACATAACACAAAAACAGCGATATTTGAAATTGGGCGGATAGGACGGAAGGAGGAGGTGAAGGGACGCTAAACTAAATAAGATAAACCTCTATACGATCTACCTACTTGGCTTCTACACTTATCAGATCGGCGGTCTATCGGGAATCAGTTGCCAAAGGTCAGGACCCCCCTCGGGAAACGTCAGTGCCGAGCAGCCTAAGACCTAAAAACACCGTCTACTCTCACTATCTTTCAACCACGAATTCTCCACTAGGGTGAAACGGTATTAGGAATCAACTGCAAAAGGTCAAGATCCTCCTTAAGATGCATCAGTGCCATGCAGGAGAGCCCGAAGTACCCCACCCACCCATACTTTGAATTTTTTTTTAGGGTGAAACGGTATTAGGAACAACTGCAAAAAAGTCAAGATCCTCTTTAAGAGGCATCAGTGCCATGCAGGAGAGCCCGAAGTACACCAACCACCCATACTTAGAACTTTTCTTTTTTTCTCCTTTCTCTCTCTCCTCTCCCTTCCCTCTTCCTCTCTCTCATTTTCATATCCCTTATTATCATTATAACTTATTTATACTAAATATACGTTGGGAAATGGAGGACGGCACTTTCTCCCACCTTTGCCTATATAAGATAGGCTCTCAGCTCATATAAGAAATTTCTTTCTCCTACCTTTGCCTATATAAGATAGGCTCTCAGCTCATATAAGAAATTTCTATCTTATACCTGGCAACATCTTTCTTATATTAGCATCCAGACTTTTTCATTTTTTGACTAATATTTTAATTTAAAATGAACATAATGGACACGCAAGCATGTCGGATGACGTTTGATAGCAGATCATGGGTTTGTGACGTCACTCAATTTTAATGACGTCACTAAAACCGGTCAAAAACGTCGCTAGCAAACTTGACGCGCGTGACGTGAGAGGCTAAGTTACATTTTGTTTTCGCCCTCTGGAAGATAAAATAGTCCACATATCGTGTTTTCCGTCTAATTTTGACGGATTTTGCTTACACCCATTTTAGGACCCGATACACACACTGGGCTGGTCAAAATTTACTTCAGATCATTGGTTAAAAAGTTAGAATTTTCCTGTTCTGAAGCATAATCCGACTTGAGGTTTAAAATCCGCTACCAGTGGGAGAAAAATAATCCATCATGAGCCAGTCCATGTAGGATAGGTAAATCTCACCCTCGGGGTCGGAATTTCAACCAGGGACGAGGCTCGTCCCTGGTTGAAATTCCGACCCCTCGGGTGAGATATTCCTATCCTACATGGACACTCATGATGGATTGTTATAGTCTGGTTGCAACGAATTGGTCGTTAGCACTTCTGTGGGTGCCGAGCCGGAAAAACAGGCACAAGAAACGATAAACAACCCATATAGGCAAAATTATATCACTATTAATACTATCTTAACCACCATTAGCTTAAACACTTTATTAAGACAATGATGTAGACAGGGACCTGCTGGTGGAGATCGGCACTGTCTGGTTGCAACGAACTGGTCGTTAGCACTTCTGTGGGAGCCGTACCGACGATACTGGTCCAACCATTCAAAGTAAAATATTTGGTTTAAATAGGGAGAATAAGACAATGACCCAGCTAGTGAAAGGGGGCACTATCTGGTTGCAGCGCATTGGGCATTAGCACTTCAATGGGTGTCCCCTGGAGCCGCTGGGTCATTAAGCTACCATCATAAACTCTCTTAAAAGTACACATATTCTGGTAAACACCAAAGATACTTAGGGGGCTAGGCGCGCGTCAGGACTATGGCGCGCGCATGACCCCCTGAGGGTCACTGAGGTTACAAGCCCTGTACGCGCCCTGACACTCAACATGCACGAGCCGGTCTGAAGCAAGTAAGAATTCGTACGGCAACATAAACAATACGTAACAACATCCAAAATCCTAAAATGTTTGGACATAATTTTCGATTTTCGGTTTTTGGCAAGACTTTAGGAAATACAGCCGCACGAATCGTAGAAAAGTGATTATTGAGAAAGGAAACAGCACGTGAACAAAAACACAACCCTCCCTATAACAACGGGGAGGGTAGCCTGGGTCCAGTCGTCAATATTATTTTTAATCCTATTCTAATAAAGAATAAATAAAATTATAATTATTAATGCTGCATCGCACAATCACGGGCTCGCTTGGTTATAATCTATAAAAACCACCAATATATCTTATCTTATCTTATCTTATCAATAAGGATCGTTAATAACAAACGTGCGATGTATCATATACACTCCCGCATAGGTGTAACTTAAGGGACCTTCAACCTAGTGAGTCAATTACACCAGACGCAATGTGAAGGGAGATAACTACTTCTTTGTCGCTTCGCCTGGATCGCTGAGTACAGTGAACTGCACAGCCCACGAAAATAGACCGCCTGCTGCCGGCATACGCCTAAACCCAACAGACTGCAACCAATACTGCCAAAACTGCCGACATGACCGAAACCGCATATGCACCCACGACTGAAACTGACCATTACGATTGTTGCTCTGCACCACTAAAATTGACCGTTACGTTTGTTGCTTTGCACACCATGAAAATACGCATCCGGTTGACTGCACAGAATGACCAAAAATATCCTGATTGTTGCTCTGCACCCACCCCAACCCATATGAGGTGTCACAAGGACACACGCCAACCAATGAATAAACGGAATAAATGAATGAAAGAATGAATGAATGATTTCACCACCCGGCCCGTTGTGTTACAAGGACACCCCCACAGTGTCACAAGGAAGCTTTGCCCCCGGCCCACCCCATATGAGGTGTCACAAGGACACACCCACACCCGGACCCGCCCTTTGTGTCACAAGGACACCCCCATAGTGTCACAAAGACACTGACCAGCGGCAGGCGCAGTCAACCAGATCCCACAGCGAGCAACAACGCAATCGACAACAATCGACATGCCGACAAGACATCGCAACTAACAACCAACGAACAACGCCACAACTACTACCGAACAACGCAACGACGAGACAACGCAACCGACTACTAACGAACAACGCAACGGACAACTACCGAACAAAGAAGACGGCCAGACAACGCGACCTACAACTATCGAACAACGCGACCAACAACAGCCGAACAACAATGATGACGAATACGCACCTTCTACAACCAAGATCGCAAACAACGACGACGTGAAAACGCATAGAAACAACTACAATTGAACAATCGACGAGACAACGCAGCCAACTATAAACGAACAACGCAACCGACAACTACCGAACAACGAAGACGACCAGACAACGCGACCTACAACTATCGAACAACGCGACCGACAACAATCGAACAACGAAGATGACGAAAACAACAAATCAATTACTACCGACAACCGACAAAGCAAAAACATTCCTATACCAAGCTATTAATGGTCCTGATCTTTTTTTATATCGACGATAAACAAAGCTAAAACATTACTTCTTTACTTCTACAACACAACCGCTGCAACCAACGACAACCTCATCACCACCACCAACGCCGAAAAACACAACAGATCGACATCGACGACTCCAATAAACAACGCATCAACCGACGACACCAACAGACAACAACAACGACAAGACTCCACAACTACAACGACAACGCAGAGACAACGCTTCTAAAAAGACCCGACCGACGATGAAACCGTACAGAAGACCCGACGAACAGACCCGGATACCCCAGGGTGGATATGATGCTCTCGTGGCTGTTAGCCCTGGTGGACCATCCGTGACGACTAATCGAAAAAACAACAACATAAAACAACGTGGCACGTGTGCCCAGCAAAAACCCAGTACAGCCTGGGCATCGGCTAAGTCTGATCTGACTCATCGCTGTGCGCTTAAATGGCAGCTTGTGGCCTACGCTAGCCCAAAACGGACAGTGAAAACTCTGACCAGACAGGGTGGATGTCCAGGCTGATCTGAAACTTTGCTTGGCGCACATGGTTTTGTCGTGTCGCGGCAAATTTAAAATTAACAATCTGTGGCACCTGAGAAATCTGCAGCGCGCAGATTTTGTACAGTTAGATCTTCACACGGGTTCTAACGCATGGTTTCTCATGAAATAACCCCAACATCTACATGCCTTTGTGCGTACATTCAAAGAGATAATCGCCAGTCATATTTTCCCACCATTTTTACAAGTGGAAACAACAATTTGACTTCCTGTGTTTGTAGCCCTTGTAGCCCTTGAAGCTGGGGAACAAATATACTCTTAGAGGATTTTCTCTTTGGTGAGCAAGTTCTTTACATTCGTTTCTTTAATGTAATCCTTGCGTCAAAAGGATCTATGTAAAACTTATTGATCTCCATCAAGAAGAGTAGGAAAAATAGAAGGAACATCGTTGCTTCCCATGACGGCTTAGAAAGAAGAAAAGGAAAGGGCAAAACTTTCTTGTTTAGGGCAGATTTGTTGGGTTAAAGCAGGCTGATTTATGGTTTCTGTAAGCACTTGGTATTACCATGGAAGTATTACAATTGCCTGGTATTAAATACTGTCTGTGTCTTTACCGTTTGCAGATCTATAACAAAGAAAAATACAGCTCGTGATTTGTTGCTTCATGACGCACGCAATATGGTGCTTGCTTCACATACATGTATATGCGAGCTGCTCAACAGCAAAGGCTTAAGCCATCCTCCACGTCGGCACTGTCAGATCAGAATCTTATCTGTTCGCATACACCTTTAACTTACCCTGAGGGGAATTTGCAAGCACAAAATGAAAGCTATATGTACATCGCACGGGTTAACTAATGCACAGAGCCTGATCATAGTGTCACTTTAAGGGCAGACTTATCTGGGTCTGCTTCTTTTAGTTGATCAGACTGTCTTTGCAGTGGCTTTAATTGCAATACACTTTGATCGCTACTTAGTGGAGCAAACTTGATGGGCTATCTTTCAAGGGGGTGGTCTACGGAGTGTAACATTTGTTTTTATATATCAAAATGACCGTCTGGGTCTCTAGTTTTCAAATTCAGCGTTTGCCACCTTGGCAAACCTTGCATAACTCTGTAGTGGCCAGTTATTTACGTTACCCCTTTAAATTTTGAATATCAAAAATAATTATTGAAGTCAATAAGAAATGTGTTTAAACTATATAAATGTATCAAATCTAAATATTTTCTGTAAGAACAGTTAATATGCTATAAATTAGGCTGCTCAGAAAACATTTCAGAATTTTGGTGTTGTTACTTTCGTTACAATATATCATGTACCCCTTGGAAATTTAAAATTGGAACTTACGTTGTTGCATTTTACAAAGACTCTAATACAAAAAGGCCCAAAATGATCATTTTACTTACTATTCGATTGGCCCATTTCAGTGCGTTTCTAGCAAAACAAATATGAGACCTCTAGCTTTTATACTTTGTCAATCACGTCCTGTTGAACAGTTACACCTATTCCCTGTTTTTGGCTGAAAAGTCATTTTTCGTATAATTGTTCGTACAAAAAAATGGCTAATAACCAATTCAAACTTGAGAAACTGGGGCCTTTTGCAAAAAGATCATGTTAACCATGATATAACACAATTGCTTAAAAATCATTTTTGACCTTATAACACATTTTAGCCATAGTAACGTACTTAACAGATTAAAATGTTTGCGTAAAGCGTCTGTCAGTCACATCAGGAAAACACACTTTTCAAATTCTGACTTTGAAACAACGCAGTTGTGATAAATATGTTTATTGTTTATCGTAAAATGAAATTTATGCATAGATGTCGCCTACAAAGACGGAAAACAGTGTAATTTACATGACATGCAATGCTCAGATTGCCCTGATGTTCAAACGAAGCCTTCATGAGTTAATCTGTACATGAAATTTATTTTTCATTAATATCCAAATAACTTTAAAAGTTTAAACAAAACCACAAAATATCAAATAACTTCTAGTAACTTACAGTTTTGTATTCAGAAAGGTAACGTTTGTAACATTTGAAAAAAACTCCTCGAGATTAAATATTGCTACTGCCAAATATGCGTAACGTTTATTATTTTGAGTAAAAATATTTTTAGAACGACCGGTTTAAATCCACTCATGTAACTCATTATTGACAGCCCTAAGGTGGAGCATCAGTTCTGGTGTATCTATGTCATAGTTTGTGTTGTCCACTTATCTGTCATTTTCGAAAACTCGATTTGTTTCATATGTATATTTGCCATCATTCTGGTGTATAACTGGCATATATGGAAAAGGGAAGAAAATAGATGAAAAATTTGTATGCCTAATTTTGTTTGTTTAAGGCTAGCTATGTACCCTTGAACTTGTAAGGGGGCTGCATGTTTATCTGGATAGCTGCTAGTATCGTCTCACTATTTGTCTTATGTCTTTATGCAGCTATTTCCAGTTTGGTATTGTGGTAGGGTTGTTGCAAAGATAACATTAATTCCTGCTCATTGCCCCTTTACTCAATTTACCTTTTTCTATAAAAACAATGTATAATACCAAAGTTGCCTTGTAGCATATATTTTCACCAAAGTAACGTACATAACAGGTTAAAAAGTGTGTAGTTTTTTCCTACTGCAGCTACAGTAAAGTACCGTTGGGCTACTGTGGAAAGCTTCCCCGTACTTCGTCATATTGAAAATTATGTTTGGAATCGTCTACGCTCAATTTGAGCCAGTTAAGCTGAAGCAGGTGCTAGGGACACCTTATTGCATTATATCAAACAGAAAATATCATTAAAAATAAAAAATATCATTATAAATCATAAATCTAATCTGACAAATCGTTTACATTTGAATGTTGTATACGTTACCTTTTTAAATACCAAACCAAGAAGTCAAAGTAAGTGAATTATCATTGACTCGGTTAAAAAGGCATTTTGATAATGATTTTAAAGTGCTAACAACATGTCATAATCATCTTATACGTGCCTCTAGGCAATATCACCTGAATTTGAAAGAAATCAGTTAAACTGAGTCTTCTATGTTCTTTCTCCTGTGTGTTCCTTGCTTCAATATGATATTCTGGCAAGACTTTGTAATAATACTGTATTAATGTGAAGGGACACACCTCGGTGTTTTACTGCAATTTGTTAGAAACAAACAATATTCATTTCCGTAGATATTTCCTATTCGCTTCTGAGAAAGCTATAACATTTCCAAACATGGTCTGCTCTTAAAAGAAACATTTTTTACAGCAGCAAATTCTTTTTAAAAGTTTTTTCTCATTAAGAAAGGAGGCCAAAGTAAAATTGGCAGAATAACTTACGTGACATTGTATCCCATCACCTTAAATTCTAAGACTGATATAAAACTGATAAAAAAGTTAAATGCTGAAGGATGAGTCTCTGGAAGCAAGGGATGAATCACAAAAAAATAATAGCAACCTCTGTTTAACTAAGAAATGTGATGTTGCGACACTGCCAATGCCACCTAGCACCAGCTATCTCTTTTTCCAAACTAACTCAGAAAGAGCCCAGATGATTCCAAATGACCAAAACATGAAGTACAAGGAAACATTTTACCTTAGCCACATGCCACTTGACACTAGCAGCAGTGGGTAAAAAAACTTTTTCTTTTTAAACTGTTATATTCGTTACTTCGTTTAAAATATATTCTATACGGCTAAAAGTAATTAAACTATGGTTTCATATATTTCTTTTATAGGAAAAGGTCATTACAGGCAAAGAAGTGTAAAAGGGCAACGATCAGAAACTGATTCACTTAGTGCCAAAATCCTCCCACAACACCAAACTAAAATAGTAAAATAAAGCATACAACAAGTACTCAAACAATACTAGCGGGTAGCAGAATATACGTGCGCCCATTCCATGCAGATGTCAACAAGTTAGCTTTCACCAAGCATACCCAGGCACACAAAATATATATTTTCATATTTTTTCTTTCTGTTTTCATATACATCAGAATGATGGCGAATAAACAGACAAAACAAATCAATTTTTCGAACACTACAGATAAGTGGCCAACACAAATTATAACATCGTTACACAACAACGGATGCATCGCCGTGGAAATTTCACTGATAAATTACATAGAGTGGGGTTTAACCAGTCTAAAGTGCTGTTTTAAAAATATTTTTAACAAAACTAATGATTTTTAGGCATATTTTTCAGTAACATCACATAATCTCGGTGATTGTTTTCAAATAATGGTTACAAACGTTACCTTTCTGAGTACAAAACAAAAAGTTCTGATTAGTAAATTCGTATGATGTGATATTTTTAATGTCATTTGGATATTAATGGAAAAATAAAAGTGTTCTGTTGATAGATTAATTCACCAAGGTTTTCTTTTCTATTTTTAGGGCAAACTTATCTTTGCATGTCATGTAAATAACACTGTTTGTTGTCCGATTAGTTTATTAAACAATGCAAAGATTTCATTTTACAATAGATAATATGCATATAAATCACAACTGCGTTGTTTAAAAGTCAGAATTTGAAAAGAGTTGTTTTTTTCTGGCGGGAATGATAGACGCTTTACGCAAACATTTTATTCTGTTAAATACGTTACTCTGGCTAAAATGTGTTGTAAGGTCAAAAATGATTTTAGGCTATTGTGTTATACAATGGTTAACATGATCTTTTTGCAAAAAGCCCCAGTTTCCCAAGTTTGAATTGGTTATTAGCCATTTTTTGTACGAACAATTATACGAAAAATGACTTTTCCTCCAAAAACTGGGAATAGGTGTAACTGTTCAACAGGACGTGGTTGACAAAGTATAAAAGCTAGAGGTCTCACATTTGTTTTGCTAGAAACGCACTGAAAAGGGCCAATCAAATAGTAAGTAAAAATGATCATTTTTGGCCTTTTTGTATTAGAGTCTTTGTAAAATGCAACAACGTAAGTTCCAATTTTAAATTTCCAAGGGGTACATGATATATTGTAACGAAAGTAACAACACCAAAGTTCTGAAATGTTTTCTGAGCAGCCTAATTTATAGCATATTAACTGTTCTTACAGAAAATATTTAGATTTGATACATTTATATAGTTTAAACACATTTCTTATTGACTTCAATAATTATTTTTGATATTCAAAATTTAAAGGGGTAACGTAAATAACTGGCCACTACAGAGTTATGCAAGGTTTGCCAAGGTGGCAAACGCTGAATTTGAAAACTAGAGACCCAGACGGTCATTTTGATATATAAAAACAAATGTTACACTCCGTAGACCACTATCTTCCTTTTCTAGGCCACTTATGCAATCAAATTTGCTCCACTAACTGGGAACACTTTGATCACTGCTGGGAAGACTGTGATCGCTGCTTGGAACTCTGCAGTTGCAGGCATAAAATATCTGCTGGAAAATCTGCAGTTGCAGACATAAAATATACAGAGTTATCTGTTGTTGTTATACCTCAACTGCGAAGTTGCCGAGTTCAAGGTTGAGGGACATATTGATTTGGACATGTCTGTCTGTCAGTCTGTCTGTTCGTCCGTTTACTTGTCTGTTTGTCCCTCCGTTATGCTTTATGTGGCTGTAGCACTCAAGAATGGTTTTAGGTAAAATCTTGAAGTTTATATATACAAAGGCAAAGGTTTCCCATAACCTAACAGCCGTACTGAGGATAGTGGGGATTAGAAGCTCTCTGTATCTTGGGCACAACATATGTAAGGCGGAGACTATTCCCTCTTTTCGCTGCGTTATCCTTCCCTGAATCCAAAAAGGTACCCATTTACTGCTGGGTAGGAGATCCAGTAGCTCGGTTAAGCGCTGTACTACTGATCTATCGGCCCTGCAATGGGGCGTAGGCGGGAACCTTTTAACCGTAAACGGATTCCACTGCACATAACCTTTCATTATCACTCATCCTTTTCTGATATGTCTGAAATACTGTTAAATTGGACGTAACATCGCAAGTCATCCACCCATCCATTTACTGCTGGGGTGACAGAGTTTTCCCGGCGCTAGTTGACCCAAGCCGGAATTCGAACTCGCGACCTTTTGCTCCATATATTGAACTCTGACAGGAAATTAAAGGTAAGTTGTCGTTCCTAATAGGTGAGAAAACCGATTATGGATTAGCCTCCCTTCGCTCGATTGTTAGGTTCTGATCCAACACTTGGCAAAGACAGGTAGAACAGGTATTAGCAGCTGGGTGAAATTAAGACAAGGACATGTATATCAAAACTTGCTGCGTCCAAATGTCAAGTTATTGAAAGAGGAATCTGCGTCAGAGGTTTGGTGTACGACAATGATATTTTCTCACGCCTAGAAGAAAGAACAGAAAACGAAGACTTTCCATGTCGTTACTTATAAAAAAATGGTTTCATTTTTGGCATAGATTGGTTCGTGTGTTTGTTTGTTTGTATCAGTAATGTGTGGCACCACTGATTACATTCTCGAATAGTTGGTTTCTGTTTGACTGCACTTTGAAATGTTTTCAATTAAAAGCAATCTATTCTATACCAACCATTATTTGTTGTAGATCTTTATTGTATCAGCATGAAGAACATAAAACTTTCCCATAACAACTATTACATGTACTGGGTGGTCGAAGGGATAGTAGAGGCTAGAACCCTATTGTGTCTTGGGCCTTTCATATGCATGGCGGAGCCCATCCATCTCCTTTCGCTGCCTTATCCTTCCGTGATTCTAAAATAGTACCTGTTTACTGCTGGGATGACACCCATCAGACACAACAGGCCGAAATTATATCGTACCGACGCCGATGTGACGCCATTACGTCGCATCGACGTCGGTACGATGTCATTTCGACGTCATGTGCCTGTTGGGCAAAGAGAGTTTTCCAGGCGCCAGTTGACCCATCCGGGATTGGAATTTGCGACCTGCACCAGCCTTTTTCACCATAACCGAGTCGCTCTAATCCCCCCCCCCCCCGCGAAAAAAAACAAACAACCCCATGATTGTCGGCGCGGAAGCATAAAAAGACAGCCTAGGCACGGGCGGATGTGTGTAACTAATACGTGTCTCCATCCTTTCGTGGAGTATGAATTTTTTGTTGGTTTGAATTGCGAATGAAAAAAATGAAACACCGTCAAACTGGAGTCAGAGAATCGTATATGAGTGAGTGAGTGAACCCGGGTTTAACGTCCCACCAATAACGAGGTCATATGGAGACGGGACCTCGGTTTAAAGTCTCATCCGAAAGACCGGAGAAGCGGGGGATCGATCTTGCGACCCCTGGATTGGTAGTCCGGAGTGTTATCCACTACACTACAGCCGCTCCTGAATCGTATATGAAGCACCGTTTTACTATAAAATCAGCATTTTGATATCATATATTCTATTTTCTGACACCATAAATTCGATTTCTTGAAATCACAAAATACATTTTTTGATATCACAGGAAATTAGCTTCATTTTTTGATAACACAAAATTGATTTTGTGATTTCACTAATTCTGTTTTGTGATATCAAAAAATAGATTTCGTGATATCAAAAAAGCTTATTTTTATACTAATAATTGCATTTTGTTATATAACAAATTGTGTTTTGTGATATCACAAACTTCATTTTGCAATATCATGAAATCAGGCTCATTTTATGATATCGTAAATTGTATTTTATGATATCACAATATCAAGGCGTTTTTTATATCAAAAACTGGATTTTTTTTTATATCAATAAATTAGTAAAATTTTCTATTTTGAAAATGCCTGAAAGATTATGTGATACCACAAAATAGATCTTATGATATCTCAAACCCACTAAGAGTTTTCGATATCACATATTCTTTTTTTGTGATATCTCAAAATCAAATATGTGAAATCTATAAAAACATTTGTTTTTGTGATATCACAAATCGATCTTTCGATTCAAATAATTCGATTTATTGATATCACAAAATTGATTTTGTGATATCATGAAATCCCTATGATTTTGTGATATCACAAATCAAATTTGTGATATCACAGAATCGAATATGTTATATCATAAAATATATTTTGTGATATCAAAAATAGTGATGATTTTTAGATATCACAAATTCTATTTTGTGGTATCATAAAATATTTTGTGATATCACAAAATGGAACTTTTAATATCACAAAATAGGGATTTTATAGTAAAACGGCACCTCATAATCGTAGGGGTTGGGACGAGGGGGAGGCATAGTTACCCCTCCAGGACCGTGGACTGTATGCCAAGGTATTAAAAGATTTTAAACAGTTAAGGTGGTGATTATCACTGATTTGGGGCAAAGACAAAAATCTGCATAAAATCTGGAAAATACAACAGATCTTCCCAAAACTGAGCATATGCCTTCTTTATGTTGTGTCTCACAATTCAGAATCCCAAAATGCAGGACATGTTGATGTTAAAAACGATATATATAAGTAAAGATCAAAGGGTAATTTTGTGCGCATAAATCTAAAAAATGACCATCATTCTTGAAAATGTAACCAGGTCTGAACATAAATTAATGTATAATGAAGAGCGTCCTAGCAATTTTTTTTTTCATTTTCTTTGCAGCTCATCAGGCTGCGCAGATAAAAAAAGATGTGACCTGTGTCCAAATTTTTGTCTTAAAATACATAGCAGAGTCTGTTTTCAAGGTTGAATAATTTCAATAATACACCTGAGGTGGTCATTGTAATGTAATATTTATACTGTGAGTATGATATAGGTATACCTGACCTACCTGTATTATGAATGCAACCACTATACATGCACTTATATACATGGTCAGACATTTGAGGAAAGCTACTGTTTTTATCTGCTCTACCTTACAATTTGAGAAAGAGCTGGAACAAATAAATGCCAGGACGCTCTTTTTAATACATCAAAATATCTTCAGAGCTAAGTACATTTTCAACAACGGATTTTATTTTTCAGATTATTGCGCAGAAAATTACCCTTTGATCTGTTCATATAAAAACACCTTTTTAAACAGCATGCCCCTCTATTTTGTACTCTAAACTGTAAAGAACAACAAACTAAGAAGTCTGCTAACTTTTAGGGAGATATAATAATTTTTTTATGGTTTTATTGAGATTTTTGTATATACCAAAAATCACCACCTTAAATATTCAAATACTCAGCGCCGGTAAATGGACCTTTCATTACATCCACTTCACATTTGAGAACATTTCTGCAAGGGCTAATTATAAAAACAAGACGCCTGGCCATAAAGTTGAATATCTGGGTCTGCAGCGGGCCCAATCACAACAGTAATCGGTGAAAGGACAATGGCGCGCATCAGTCACAGATTCCGAATATTAAAGATGGATAACTCTTACATTGACAACTACAGTTACAGTGCCAACATTCCCACCAGCGACTTCTCCCAGTAGCGATCTGTTGAGTATTGCAATTATACACTTTTGGTGCAGTGTGAACGGTAGACCAGACACACGGATGGATGGTCAGACGGACAGCTCTCTGGATAGATAGATAGATAGATAGATAGATAGATAGATAGATACTAATTTACTATATGCATTCGAGTTGGATAGATATCTATAACTGAGCCGCGACACTACTAAATCAACAATGTGGTCGTACGCCAAGCGCAGACTCAGATCAGCTTGGGCATTCGCTCAGTTTTAGACATTTCGTTAAGTGCTCAAAGGATAGCTAAGGGTCTTGAGTTACGAGTACCTCCATGCGAACAGCGAAGACTCAGATCAGACTGGGCGGATGCCCAGGCTGATCTTAGTCTGCGCTGGGCACACAGCCACATTGTTGGGTTTGTCGTGTCGCGTCCCATATGCATTTGAGATAGATAGATAGATAGATAGATAGATAGATAGATAGATCATCATGCATCGAGAATAAGAATAAAAATATGTAATCCGCGCAAGTCTTTAGACGATTCATACCAGAATTTTTAGCCTATGTTCGGACAGGCATGCAACTCATAAAAACTGATCTTAAGATGGACTAGTTTTGATCGCATCACGACTGCTGAGGATCGGGTATGTCTACAGTATGACATTTTAGCTTTTTGACAAAAGCAACGTCATACATTCAAAACTATAGATCTTATCAAAGCCGGTCTGTGCTAGCACGTTTTCAGAACAATCGTTTTATGCCAGTCCGATAATATGACTGGTACGAAACGTGTTATTTTGCTATAAGTGCGTATTTACCGTGCCATACCTGGTGAGAATCGGGTCTGATAAAAACTCGTAACCCCAGTGCAGCGAAACACGAGAAAAAGATTACTTGTGGTGGGAGTTAGAGAGGGCTTACTCGTTTTTTTCTGGATTCAGAGGCCCTCCGACGTAATCAGGAAAGAATTCAAATTCAGCAAAAACACCGTCTTTTTCATGAACTACTCACTCTTTGAAAAAGGATGTTTTCATTCATTTCATTGAATATCACCCTGAAAACAAATTATGAAACGCTGTTCTAAGATGCAAGCTATGTCAGTGAGTAATTATATGAAGATCTATAATCGCTTTTTTTCTTGTAGCAAAAGTGACGCTAGCATGCGTGAGATGTCGCTCTTAGGAAGAATTTCATACATCACTATGAAGACCGTCATAAGCTAATATCGCCAAGAGCGATTTTTTTGCTCTAGAACATATACAGTTTGTACTTTTTCTATAACTCAGAACGGGCTTAGAACTTGAGCATAAAGGAGCCCCGGTAGCTCAGTGGTTAAAACACTGGCCTACTGATTTAGCGGACGGTGTTCGAGCCTCAATTGAGCCGAGACTCTTTCCTACCGTAAGCGGGGTTTCATTGCACACAGCCCTCCATTATCACCACCATGATGTAACTCAAATATTGTTGAAAAGGGCGTAAAATCGCAAGTCATACAGCCATCTAAGTTTACTTTGGTGATGCAATTATTTATTTCCGTCTGTGATATATAAGTTCAAGCAATATCTAGTGTTAGTACACTCAACTGTGTGACTGTAGATCCTTTGTGCCTTAGATAGCCGGAGTCCACAAGGTGTTATGTGATTGCAACTTGGCGCTAAAACTAAACGGTTTCTTTTTCACTCTCATGACAAACAGACAGGAAGAGGAACAGACAAAACTTTATTCTCTTAAGACACAGAACATGACATATGAGAAAAACATATTTTACTATAAAGCGAAGGTGTAAAAATTTTAGTAGTAGCGACGACCGGGCATTCTGCACAATATTTTCAGATATCTGAATTTCTACAATAGTTCAGGCGACTATAGAACACGGACAGACTGATACACATTATTGCTAAATATGCTCAATATGAATGAGAACATGTTGTTTTGGTAGCACTAACCAGATTTCCAACTACTATCCTACCGGGCACATGACGTCTAAATGACGTCATTATATTGCATCTACTACCGCCTGACGTCATCTCGACGCCATAAGGCCCCATCGACGTCAGTGCAACGTCTATACAACGTCATGTGCTCGCTGGGATTGCTTGTCCCGTATTGCGACAACAGTGAGTACCCGGATAAACCTTGGCACTTGCACAGACTGATCGGCGTATGCCCTGCACAATCCAGGAATCCAAGGAATCCATAACATAAAGTTAATAGCCTGGTCATCCCATGCCGGTGCACTGGTCAGCCCCAGCATATGTTCAAGTCGACAAAATCATCTTAATGTTCACTCTAGGTTCTATGAAAGTAAAACAAGATGAGTGATTGGTGACAGTTAACGTTTAAAACTATATATAACCAGTGATTGACTGAACTCGCCATTATGCGAATTCTTTCCGACGTTTAGGTAGAAAGATCATGAATAACTCAATTATTTATTTGTAGAATCAAAACAGAGTTATTGTTCGTTATGAAATCAGTCAACCGTGGAGCGGTCTGCATAAAAACATACACTAACAATGTCTTCCGTAAAGGTCCTAAGTTTTCGGGCAGATAGGTCAGTACAAACGGTGGACACCGAGATTTCACTGCTCCTTTGGAACCAGCCTGATCAAGGTCTACACAGTTGCTATTCCAACTGTGCATTAATATAGGCATTACTTTATCATTACTTAATCGATTCCGCTAATTTTCGCTTCCTGCAGAGACTGTCCGTCGTATATTGCTTCCGCCGAGCCTGTACGCTATATTTTGCTTCCTGCAGAGAACTACGGTCTCCGCAGAGACAGAAATGACATCTTTCGGTAAGAAAATTGCTTTAATTTTCTCATATATGTTTATTCTTGCTATCTACCTATTTCGTTTACCTTACGAAACAAAACCCTTGAAATTCCATCCGACAAAAATGCAGAAGAAGGTCGTATTTTAGACTTACGTGTTAGTATAACGATATTTCTACCCACAGTATTTAATGAGCTATTCTGTTGAAGTATGCAGTATATTTCTGTGCAAAATATGTAAGCTGAATTCTGTTTTGAGAAGCCGTAGGACTTCACTTCTGAAAGACTGCCAGTTGTTAACAAAAAGAGAAAAACAGATGCTGTGTACGGTTTCCGCCTTTCAACATTTACCTTACGTACGGCGTCCGCTTTGCTCCTGTACTGTTTCCGCTTGAGACATACATGTTAGTTTGTGCTATCCTGTAACTTTATCAGAATGGGTGGCCTGTCCTAGTTCGTTACATAAACGGTGACAACTCCAACATTTTAACAAGTGCTTTAACTCAAAGCAAACTGGCTCAGAATGGCGTATTTGAACAGTTTATTCAAGTTTTTGTAAATTGACTTTGCACAAATACTATACATGTACTCGTATATATCAGATAAATAAATTTTGGCTCCACAGGTGATAAATCAGTAGAATAGCCCTAATTATCAATTATCTGTAAATAGAGGATCTTACATGAGTGCTCATGTATTATTGAATTTATTAAACGAGTTGGGGAAAAAGATAAGATGCGAGGCTATGCCGAGCATCTTATCGGTTTTCCCAACGAGTTTAATAAATTCAATAATACAGGAATAGCCTCGCATCTTATCTTTTTCCCCAAATCGTTTAATAAATTCAATAATACAGCACGAATGCAAGATTCTATTTATCATATGACACTAAAATCGCACTTTATTAGCAAATTTTGCACTAAAACGTCACGATTTCACCATTAGACAACGCGACATTTTATGGACGCCAACGCATAACGCTACGACGTATTTTGCATGTTTGATCCACTAGTGGATTATCGTTTTTAATGCATGGCTTTATTACACTCTCAGATGCGACGTCATATGATAAAGTCTCTCTCTCTCTCTCGTTCTCTCTCTCTCTAGATTTGTTTTTCTTGTCCTCTTAGAACTGCTTACTGTGTACAGTGTCCTGTGTACAGTTTTCTGCTTACTTTATTTAGACCCCTTACTGCACATGCGCAAGACCATACTGACACTGTAGAACGTGTACTTTCTAATGCATATCATGACTATGGTTTTCATTATGCAAACACGTGCACATACTAAATGCCACCTGTATGCTGTCTACTGTTAACTGTCCTACCTTTACTGCCAACTGCATTTGTCCACCTGACTCAGCTTGAGTTCTATCCTGGCCATTGACTTCTTCTAGGAAGACTTCCGCCCATGACGCTGTGTTCACAGGTTTTGTTTAATAGGTTTTGATTAGACACCTAGCAATGAACTCCTAGGTGGACTGCCTGCCAAGGCTAAGAGCTCCAGCTACCCTCTCTAGTTTTGGTTAGAGACTAGTAACTCTAAGATAGGACACCTTCCAAGGTTGATGAGCTCCATCTGCCCACGTGCAACAGGTATTACTGGACTACCTGGTACCAGTAGCAGATTTTGCCTGACCTGACCATTTTTGTTAGTCTCAATAAAATCTTCTGTTGTGACCAATCATTAGAGCCATCTTCCAAAGGCATATCTGATTTTGGAGAGTTAAGACAAATTATCCCAAAATTATCATCAAAAATCCCACTTAGCTAGAATTCTTGGTGACTGATACACCGCCATGCTTTTCGGGCATTATTACAGGGGAGGGGGGGGGGGGAGGCCATTATGTGACTTCCTGTTGGCTTCCCTATTTGACTAAACTCTTACAAAAATCTAGTGGAGCAAACTCTTTCCTTCAAGAGTTGACCTTCATTTAGAAGGGAAGCAAACAAGAAAATAGTACAGTTGCTTCCCCTGAAAGTGTACCCATTTGCCCGAAAGTCTAATCGCTGAAGAAGAGGCTGGGTTCAGAGCTGGAAGGAGCACCACCAAACAGATCTGCAACCTTAGAATCCTTTGTGAAAAGTGTCTCCAGCATCAGCAAAATCTGCACCATGTCGTCACTGATTTCTAAAAAGCCTTTGACAGGGTTTGGCATGCAGCCCTACGGACTGACATGCGGAAGTACAATATCAGTGCAAATCTAGTTCGCACCATTGAGCGGCTCTACGACAAGGCTGCTGGTGCAGTCCTGATGAATGGCAGCATGGGAGAATAATTCAGAACAACAGTTTTAGTAAGGCAAGGATGTCTTCTGTCACCCACCCTCTTCAACATTTTTCTCGAACGGATCATGTCTGATAATCTGGAAGAACATGACGATTGGTTAGCATAGGCGGCAGAAATATTACCAATCTGCGGTTGCCGATGATATAGACGCTCTAGCGGAGAAAGAGCAGGAACAAGAAGCCCTAGTTGACAGTATCGACAAAACCTGCACAAGGTATAAGATGGAGATCAGTGCTGATAACACCAAACTGATGACAAACAGCGCCAATGGCATCCAGAGGGAGATCAAGGTAAAAGGGCAGAAGCTAGGTACGATAAGAAGCTTCAAATATCTTAGAGCAATTGTCCCAGATGATGGCTCTAAAACGGAGGTTCTCTCAAGGATTGCACAAGCCACTGCAGCTCTAACAAAACTGAAGCCCATTTGGAGAGATAACAACATATCTCTTGGATCAAAGGTGAATCGTGACCTTGACAACAGAGTTAGAGAAAAGAACGCAGGCCTCTGACATGAGATGCTACCGAAGGTTACTGAACATTTCGTACAAGGACCATATAACCCATGAGGAGGTTCGCAGAAAGATCCAAACAGCCATTGCAGAGTCCGATGAACTCCTGAACCTGGTAAAAAACGGACGCTAAGGTGGTTTGGCCACGTCTCACGTCTTCTGGTTTAGCAAAGACGATTCTAATGGGCACAGTGAAAGGAAAAAAGAAGAAGAGGTAGATAGAAAAAGAGGTGGAGAGCCAATATTAAAGAGTGGAAGGTGGACTTTGCCAGCTTAACTATGGAAGCTGAAACAGGACAAGATGGAAAGGGAATGTTTCGAAGTCATCTGTGGTGCACCAATAACCTTGTAAGGTTATGGGATAGAATAGAATAAAATTTGTCCACTGTTTACTAAATGTTTACTGTGCACTGTTTACCACATTAACTTGGCGCATACAAAATCAGTGTTGAAGTAAACAGTGCACAGCAGACAGAAAAATGTCGTTTATGGTGTTCAACAGGTAGAACCCGGATAGGTTGAAAAAGAGAATAAAACGAAACGTAATATATACTCCGAAATATACACTATTTAAACCAAAGCAAAGGAGAACAGAGTTGGGGGAGGTTTGGGTGAGCTATCGATGGGTGGTATTTATATTTGAACGTGATTATTATGTGTGCCTCTGAAGGTTTACTTGAGTAGCTTAGGGTGCGGCCCCTCTTAAACATGTTAAGAAAAGGTGGGGCTTTTGCAGCAGACCACCTCTGAAAAACAAAGGATTTTTTAACTAAAACCTACTAATAAAATACATTCTTGTGAAAGATGGGTCTTTCGGGTGGCAGACTACCGAAACAAATGTACACATGTACATCTATGATATTTTCATCTCTCGGCTGCATTTAAACCATGTATGCAACATCAACAAAGGGTGTTCTAGTCTCCCTCAGGCTGGTGCATTATAAAATACATAGTTTCCATGAAAATATTCTAGAAAACAACAGCTGCCAGGAACACAGCTCTACATATCATTTAAAGACCAAAAAAGTAGTAGATTTAATTATATTTAGGGAAAAAACATTGATTTATCTGATATTTTGCCTGCGGAAACCGTACAGTGCTTCTTTGTAATAGCAAGGAAGCCGTACTTGATAGGATCGGACGCCGTACAGTGCAGTTTTTATTGCCGTTTTATGCAGTAAATTAGTAACTCTCACGTTTAATGGAACTAGCACATGATTTGGTTACAATATATGATAGTAATATAGGAAAATAATTGTATTTTAACCAATTATTTACAAATAAAAAATAAATGCATTGTTTTTGTTTTTTCTGAAAACAAATTCAAAATACAGGATGAGAGTCCAACATAAAAAATATTTTTTTGCAAAGTTTGATTACAAAAAATTTTGCAACCTTAAATTTATGACTGTGGCAGGTCTCTGATTGCTACTGAATGTTTTAGACAAATTTTTACCTCACAACCCCTTCAGAATTGGCCTGGTGGAAACCGTTGTTCTCTGCAGGAAGCCAAATATAGCGTACAGGCTCGGCGGAAGCAATATACGACGGACAGTCTCTGCAGGAAGCGAAAATTAGCGGAATCGATTATACCCTGTGTTTATGGTAGAACCGAAATAACGGGAATAAATATGAGGCAATGGCCGGCTGTGCTTGCAGGAGGTGCAGAACAGGGGTTGTCTTTTTAATGGCCTCTATCCTCTGTATACATATTCTTTTCTTTCTCTCTCTGACTGGATGGCGGCTCGATGTAGACTGAAACTCTCATACAGCCGTTAAATCTAACACAACCAACCAACCAGCCGTTCAAGGGAATTACCTTCAACATAACTAAACCTGACAGTATTGTTTAGATTTTGTGATAGTTTTCCACTTAAACAGTAAAAGTATGTAGAAGTACATGTATATTTAGTATATATTTTTGTCATGTGTGTGTGTGCGGGGTGGGACGATAGCGGGATTTGGGGAGAGAACCGTGATCGTTTTTACTTATCCAAATGTTTTATAGCCCTATAGGTTATTTAGCTGGTATAATGGTTTGCATGCCCCGACAATATAGTCCAGGGGCATATGAAGCCCAAAAGCCCACCCCCTGGATCCGGGGTGGAATATCACGATGGAACTTCACAAAAATGATCAAAGTAACAACAGCTTTACTTTACCATCGAAATTTTGTTATCAGCGGTCACTTGCTCCTTCCCTGGCACTATATGTACATGCATAAAATCATAAAAAATGGATATAAAAACAGAATTAGAAAGTTTTTTTTGTCTAAAACTTTCAGCAAACAATCAGGGTAAGTAAAGCATCCTGTGGTGCTCAAAATTTTCCATATGTGTTTTTGTCGCCCTCTACCCCGATACTTTATTCTTGCATAATATGATGATAAAAGCTATGTAAATTCATATTAGATTTTCTAAAACTAGCAACAAATGATAGAAGTAATAAAAGCTTCTTGTTGTGATCAAGATTTGGTCCTAGGCTTTATCTGCCCCTACCCTGTGGCCAAACATGTATAAAACCATTCAAATGGATATTTTCTGACTGCAAAGGTACCTTTTCTGAAGGTAAATTCTTTGAAGTAGGAGAAACACGTGAAGGGAACAGCCTTTATTTATTTTTTTATTTTATTTATTTATCATTAGGAAGGGACTCCACCTCGGGTGATGCAAATAGGAAGTCGCGAAAGCAGTTTTCCTTTGCTAAAATGTCTGAAAACATGAGAGGTGTTCTCATATTCGAGCAGCGAAGGCGCATGAAAAGTCACATTGCCGTGTACGCACAGCAAGTAAGCATCTGCACAAGACAATCAGAATCATACCGTTGCACTTCAAATACCAAATGATCATAACGTTGCACTTCAAATAGCAAACGGCGGAAGACTCTAACTTAATACACGAATGCGCAGTCTGGGCTGAGTCTTCACTGTTTGCACGTTGTGTAATGTTGTGTAATAAGGTATATTCGGAAATGGTCTAGTGCATCCCATACGCTTGCAAGTACAGCTAACTGATGACTTTATAACAATACCCTCTGCGGAGTCCTATCTTTGCTGCCCTAGCTGAGCTGGCAAAGTCTATCCTGGTCCACTCTTTAATATTGTCATCCCATTTCTTCTTTTGCCTTCGGAAAGAAAGAAAAAAACAGAACTCAGAGACTAGGACGCATTCGAGAACTCTATGCTGGCCAGCAGTTGTAGAAAGCCAAGGAAGAAGGTGAGCTGCCAGTACAAGTGAATCCGCGAAAACATGTTTTCGTCCGCGACCGTGATGGTATGCTAACATTTAGTTCGAATATGGCTTGCCTGTAGCCCATTTTGCCATAAATATCAAATATTTGGTTAATTCCCGAAGGACCATATTTCGAAACGGATTATATTACCCCAAATTGCTCCAACACAGAAAGCAGGATTACTGTCTTTGACAACTCTTCGCGTCTGTTCTTTAAAGTACATCTGTAACTGCATTGCTTTTCATATAAACAAACTTATTTGATCAGCCATCTTAAAACCAGGCACTATGTCAGAACTCAGATGAGGATACTATTCTGTATATCATGTCTTCTTGTAAACGGGTGAAATAGGAGCTGTAGTAAGCAGAAGAAAATGGCAAATTGTAAACATTTTCGCCTTGTACAGATATTTCTACAAACGAGGTGAAAACCCTCAAACGCACAGGATCTTAACGCACATTAATACGTGATAGCTCGTAGTACTGTTAAAAAACAACAACAATAGATATAGCAAATACATGCAAAGAAGGTTGCAGCAAATGCTCACCAAAGCTCTGGATAAAAAAGAGTCTCATTGACATTTGTGATAGTTAACATTTTTATCTGTTAAATCGGCATAAAATCATATTGAGTCTCCTTATCTGAACCGCACTGACAAGGCGATTCGGACGAGAAGCGAGTTGGGCCAAATGTCTTCAAGGATGCTTAAATGCCCAGCTCAGTTTTAAACCTCATCAGCTATTGCTAGATAATATTTTTCACTTCTGCCTTCAATATTTACCTCATGTTCTTACCGGTGTCCGCTTTGCTAATCTTAATTACATGCATAAGGCACCGTCAATAGGATAAATATGATATAGTTAAGATAAAAAATAATAAATTAGACGTTATCCTTTCTAAAACACAATTGCACAAAATTTGTCAAATGGAAACAATATTTGAAAAATCCAAATTGATTTTCCCACGGGAAAAAATTCCCATGGGAAAAATTTCCTGCGGGAAAAAAATCCTGTGGGAAAAATTAAAAAACTATTTAGTCGAGAATGGATTATTATGACACTTAAACATAATCATCGACATCATTTTTATACAGTACTGGTGTCAAATTAGTGTGAGATAAAAAAATATTTTTCCCGTGGGAATTTTTTCCCATTTCCTAAAATGGGAAAAAAATCCCACGGGAAAAATTTCCCATGGGAAAATATAAATATTAAAATATAGGCATTATTTCAGCATTATAATACAGATATATGTATATTAATTTGTTCTGTAGACATTTTTTCATAAATAAACTATTTTTAAAAAATCGGAAAATCCCATGGGATTTTTTTCCCACATGGCAAAATGGGAAAAAAATCCCACGGGAAAAATTAAACTTTTGAATTAAGCCGTGATATTTTTTTTCGACAATATTTATGACTTAATATGAGGATTAAAGACATAAAACAAACATTTTATTTTTTCTCATTTTTTCCCGTGGGAAAATATTCCCATTTGATAATATGGGAAAATTTTCCCATGGGAATTTTAAAATATCCCACGGGAAAAATTTTTTCCCATGGGATTTTCAAAATTCCCATGGGATTTTTAAGTTCGAGTCGTTATTTCAACCCCAAGACTAAATATTTTTTGGCTCAAAACATATAGAAATTAATGTCTATGACCTATATTTATGTATTTAAGTGGTTTTAAGTGTCTAGGAAGACAAGAAAGACAAGTGAAGTTTGCAAAAAACCGGTGTTGCAAAAAAAAAACCGGTGGCTGTTACTTGTACATATGATTTGATCAGGCAGATATAATTAAACCAGCAATAGATTATAAATATTTGTTATTTTCTAAGTATGGCTGATTGCTGACATTGCCGATATGTATTTCCATTCTGACGGTAGGTCACGTGGAAATTAGGCATGATTTTAAGTTTTTGATTTTTTTGAAAAATGACAAAAGTATCAAATATTGAAATGAATTTACACAAAATCGCAGCTATATTTTTTTTAATTTCTTATATTTTTAGCTTGGTTTTCATACTAAATAATATCAAAAATTGGAATGGTATATTTATTGTTCAAAAAATAAATCGCTTCAAAGTTGTCTACCGTCACTGGTTTGCAGGAAATATAAAATTACAAATACCAAAGGAATTACATTTCTTTTACTAATATATCTGTTTAAAAGACCCCAAAACAACAAATTAACAGTAAATATAACCATAGTAAGGTATCCTTGCTAAACTTTGTATACAGAAGCTATCTCACATCAAAATTTATGGGGTCTACTTACCCCACCCACTTCGTACAACAGATAACTTAAGGTTTGTTTTCTTTCTACAATTTGCTAAGTATTGGAACCTTTTTGACCAACCTTGGGAAGAAAAAACATGCATTTTTTTGCTATAGAGCTATGAAATATAAAACAAAAGGAATTTTGTCTAGGGAAAGAACCAAAATAACATCATTTGAATTGTATGATATAAATGATAATACAATGAAAACACTACAGAAATGTTTGAAAAGATGTATTCTTATTCATTTATGTCTACTTGATATTTGGTCAATGATGACTGACATAATTGTTAAAGAAAGGTGTGCAAAAAGCTTTAACCAACTGATTTAATGGGGTCTAATTACCCCACCCACAATGGCCAGCAATAATAAGAGAGTTGCCATCAAAAATGTTCTCGAAAAGAAAACATCAGATATGAAGTGGAAAGAATGAAGATATCTTTTTCATTTGAAAATTATAATTTCAAACTAGCCATAATTGTGTTTATCATATGACATGGCTTTTATTCAGAGGCTAAAATCATTAAAAACAAGAGCTTCGCAAGCAGCCCATTATACGGCATTACGCCTGATCTAGTGCCATGAAGGAGTTACAGAATGAACAAGATTGTTAACAGAAAGATGAACTGGCAGATCTGATAAACAGGAGCTACCATTCTTGGTCCTAAAACATGCCCTTACCTATATCATACAGGTCTGGCATTCAACACAGGCAACGAAGGCAATGTACTATAGAGCTCGATTGTTTTTGCATACCTTTAGGATTAATTTCAAATTGTCAAATTGTTCTTACGGACCCCGCAGTTTGTTAGACTTCTTAGTCAGACCAGGTTTTTTTTCGAAGAAATTCCGTCCGGTATCAATGCAGTGCTTGAATAAGTTTCTTCACTAATTCGTTGTCAAAGTCGTTGTAGCCCAAAACATGTTTTCATGCATTTCTTGAATATGCATACGAATTTAGTAAAACTTTTGATTCCTATCTCAAGAGTCGGGGGTTGCATGTTCCTGGAGACTATACTTCTGAAACAACCTTATCCTGATGAGCAGAGCAAGCAAGTTTCCTGTACGTTGTCCTCGTTGCCTGTGTTGAATGCCAGACCAGTGTGAATATATACATTACCATAGAGTTCCGTGAAAATATTTTCAACTATTAAGGAGTTACAGAGTAAACGGGAAATTTATGCAAGGACAGATTATTCAGGAAGTAAGGCAGCCAGAGTTGTGGTAATTACTCAAGATGCATTGCCCTATTATTATACACGTTCCTACAAATTCCAGCAAAATATTTCAATGGGTTAAAGAGTGAATTGGAGAAGCCTTAAGCAACAAAGCCTAAACACTATCAAAGGGATGTAACTCTGAAACTAAGGAAGAGAGAGCAACTATTGTTAATGCCGCACATTGTTGCGACTTCATACGCATTGCTATGAAGTTTCAAGAAGATGTCCTAAATGGTTATCTAGTTACCGCGCGCACAAAACTAGTCGTGAAAAAAAATCATCAAAAGGGGCATAACTTGGAAACTAAGAAAGGGAGAGCAACTATTATTGTACGCGTCACTTTGCCCTATCCTAATTCATATTCTTCCTATGAAATTGCAAGAAGATATCCCAAAGGGTTACTGAGTTATGGTGCGCACAAGAATTGTGACGGACAGACACACGGACGGACGGACGCACGACACACGGACGGACGGACGCACGGATGGACAGTGCCAGGACATACTACGTCCATTTTTTTTTCAAAACGGGCGTATAAAAATTGATATGCGTTACACTAGACTTGGATACTGGCGCATGACGCCATGATGCCTTATGTGACAAAAATGTTCAAATTAAGTCGTTTTTCAGAGAGAAAAAAAACAGGCTAAATAAAAGCATACTAAACGACTGCGTATACCCCGCCTCTGCATACCAGACACAGCTTTTTTATGATTTCATACTTGTTTACAGCTCAAGGTCAGGGGGCAGATAACTATGCTGAGATAAAAAATTTACCATCAATGGAAACTATTATTGCTTTGATTATTTAATACATATTTCAGGAAAATCCCTTTCAGTTCTGATTTTATACAGATTTTTTTCATGATTAGATACCTGTATATAGCCCTGTGTCAGGGGCATATAAACCCTTGGGACAAAATTTTGATCACAACAGGAAGCTTGCATTAATTTGATAATTTGCTGCAAGTTATCAGAAAATCTCTTGCAATTCTGATTTTATAGTATTTTTTTTGCATGATTTTATACATTTATGTATCCCCGACACAGGAGCAGATAAACCTGTTGGACTAGATTCTGGTTGTATAAAAAGCTGTAAATAATAATTAAATCATTTCTGTGAAATCTCATAAAGATATACCAAAACTCTGATTTTTTATGATTTTATACATGTATTTAGGGCTGTGCCAGGGGCAGATAACCCTTGGAGAGAAAATTTTGATCATGCAGGAAGCTTTTATCGATTCAATAAGCTGTAGCAAGTTTCAGGAGAATCACTTTCAACCCTGATTTTATGTAGATTTTCATGATTTTATGCATGTATATAGCCCTGGGGCAGGGGCAGATATCCTGGTGGAGAAAATTCTGCTTGCAACAGAAAGGATATATCGTTTCAATCTTCTCTGTGAATTTTCATGAAGATATATCAAAGAGTAAAGGAACTGCAGACCAAAAGTCATTTTTGAAACATTGACAAGGGCAATAACTCTGTCCGAAGATTTCAAAATTCGCTCATTAACAATCCCAAACGAGATATTTCCGAGACCAATGCACATGCCAAGTTTGAAGAAAACTACTCAAGTTATCTAATGGAAATGAAATGCTCACGGACGGACAGACAGACGTGTGTACGTATGTACGACAGATGGACGGACAGACACACGGACAGCCAGAAAGCATAATATCTCGCCACTAACGTGTGTGTGTGGGGGGGGGGGGTCTAAGAACTTCATTTGATAAACAAATGCTATACACTTGGACATTTCATTAAAAATTTATGAAACTCACCGAAAGTTTATTTCATAAATTCCATATCAAACGACAACTCAACAATTTTCAAAGAGGGAGACACACACAAACAAATTCCTGATTAACTTTCAACAAAGTTGAATGCTCATATGCATTTGAAAATAGTATTTTTCTCTTAATCATAATTTCAAAGATTTTGTAAAGAATTTTTTTTTTTTGAAGTTTTCATGGCTGCTTATAAGTGGTAATGATAGGTCTAGGCATCAAATACTTCAGAGTATCACCTCATACTTCAGAGTATCACCTTCCATGCCTAGGTCAATATAATAGAAGGTTTAGAAGTCCTGAGTATACCAGTAAACACATCAAAGTCAAAAGTGTGATGCTGGTGTTGAACTCTTGTTGCCTTTTATGAGCAGTAAACTATAAAGACAATTGTTGATAATGTACTCAGAGGCAAAAGAAAGTATACACTTTTTAAATGTTCATATTTTATTTTTTTCCATAGTTCAGGTCTGAAATTCTGCTTGATTTAGTTTCACTCATTGCTTATTAATCTGGTATAGTAAAATTACTGCTTGAAACGCTTAAATGGCGGCACTTAATTAAAGGAAAAGACTCACGAAACTGCGTGTTGGGCTCAAGTTAAAGTTTCTAATAAAACATGAAATTTGCCGAAAAATTCATGAAAATCGGACTTAAAATGAGAAAGATATGACAGTTTAAAGATATTAAAATGTTAAGCTGGGAACCAGAAAATCTGTGAGTTAATGACGTCATAAACTCACAGTCAAAAGTGAAAATCCTAAATATCTTTTATTTGAAACAAACTGTAGATAAATGAATGCATAAATCTATATTTTACTTCATAAAGAAACAATTAAAACTAAATAATACTGTAAAAGTAAGCAATTTATGCTCTTATTCTATATCTAAATATATGTCACATGACAGGAACTTCCAAAATGGCGGCCTCCGAGACCGCCATTTTGATGTTTTAAAATCTTCATATCTTTCTTATTTAAAGTCCGATTTTCATGAAATTTTCACCAAATTTAGTTGCTAATCAAGATCTTTAATTTGAAGTCTGTTGATATTTAAGTGAGCGTTTTCCTTTAACGTTCATGCCGGTTTTGCACGTTTTCCACGTGCAGCAAAACGGACAATACGATTTTGCTGTCAATCTGCATTTGAAATTTTGGGTGTTTTTCTGAATGAACCACAACAATTGCGTTGCATTTGAACGATGAAAGTGTCCCCTGTGGCAAGCGCGATTCATATACGCAGAGGCAAAAGAAATGATACATTTTTAAATGTCCGTATTTTTCTTATTATTCACTGGTCAGGTCTAAATTTCTGCACGAAGTATCTTGCCTTAACGTTCAATAATGTAATATTGTAATATATATATTACGTAAATTACTAAATGTCTCGCTTGACTTGCGACACTACATGTACATGTTGGTTTTGCCCTTTTTGCACGTGCACCACATTAAAAGATACATTTTTGCCGCAAATCATTATTTGCACTTACGGCCGTTTTCCTGAACAAACAAGAGTGTATGCGTTTCATTTACATCACGACAATGTTTTTGGTGCTAAAAGAAGTCATAACAAGTTGACCGCCTAATGCGGTCCATAGCTGGCTGACTAAAATATACTGGAGTCACGACTGATTGGCGATGAAGTGTATACTTTCTTTATGCCTCTGGCTACATTTTCCACTGCGGGTATGATTTCTGTCTGCCACAGAGAGCCTTGTCATCAGGTAAATGAAACGCAAACGTTGTGGTTTGTTAAGAAAAACAACCGAAATTTCATATACAGAATTACAGCAAATCGTATTGTCCAGTTTTCTGCACGTGGAAAATGTTCGAAACCCGCACGTATGTTCAGTGGAGCTTGTCAAGCGTTTCAATCAGTAATTTTACTATACCACATTAATGTACCTCGAGTATAAATAATTTATGCAAAATTTCAAGCATGGGGTAAGAGAAATGAGTAAAATATATGCATTCAAAAAGTGTATACTTTCATTTGCCTCTCAGTATATATGAAGCAAGGCAGCTGACTTACTTTTAAATCCAGTTGATATATTTGCACTTAACTATCAATTTGAGCCCTTAGCCACCAACTTTTAACATATTTGCAAGCTTTGACTGATCTGTATATAAGGAGTATCTTTTACCAGAAAGAAACTATGACGAGAACTTCGAGTAAAGTTGGAGCCCTGGTAGGTCAGTGGGTTAAGCGCTGGCCTAATGGTTTAGCGGACAGGATTCGAATCCCGATTGAGGCGCGAATCTTTCCTACCGTAAACGGGGTTCATATGGATTGGCGTTCTGAGCCGTGGTTTCGCATGAGAGCGATTGGTAGGCGTGATACATGTGAATGATTGGTATCGAAAACAAAATGGAAAACAAAAGAAAAAAATGGAGGTATTTTAGCAATGCGAAGAATGCGTATGCATGCAATATGAAAGTTTGCATCGTGCGTATTTGTCAGATACTGTGACATATTGGTACGAAATTTATGACGTATTGGTACCAATTTGTCACGTGCTGTGAGAAAGTGGCAGGAATTCTTTATAGTGTGACATATATGAAGTGTGAACTTTGCGATTCCACAGCGTTTGATTTCTGCGTGGCAACTAACACTATATAGTCCATGAGCCAGACTCAGATTTTTAGCCGATTGGTATCACCTGGAGGGAGTAATTCTAACAAGTTGTTTAGTTTAGCATCTTAAGGTAAATTTTAAAGCATCCGCCGTCTGAAATCGGTAGCTTATGCTCTTAAAATATACCTTTCTGAGGGTACCCAATTTAACCATTATATTTCACGAAAAGTTAAAATAAACAAAGAAGATATGCATCTTAGTGTTCATTTGGCAAAACGAGAACAAATTAAATTAGTAAATCAGTGCAAACATGCCAACCAATACATCTCAGGCATTTTTTCGATTTAAAAAAAGAATACATTTGGTGTCTTAACCAGATTGAAAATGCAAACTCATTTTATGTAGTATGCATATGGCTTTGCCTTTATTGACAATTGACCCTCTTCCCTCGGTAGCGATTTCGGCTAATAGTATAAACAGAGAGACCCGCAAAAACGATGGTATCTATAGATGCTTGTAAGCAATCTAAGTAAAAGGGTATAAGCTCTTAAAGAGATTGTTTACACTTCTTAACTCAGTCTCTATATCAAAAATAGATATGTCAGTATGTACTAATTTAATTTCTACAACTCGTTTCTTCATCTGCTAAGGTAATTAAAGTCCTGTTTATTGTTTTTATCTTAAACATCAGACAACAGCAATTTTTTCATCATGCCAGTCTAACAGCTTGAAACAGCTGGATTACAAGCACCCAAGCTGTTACTTAGAGGGTTCACTTTTATTGGAGTTGGCCATGATTCCATAAAGAATGATCGCAATTATTTCTGAGATTAAAAATGTCTTCGCATGTGATTGAGGAAGAAAACAGTGATCGAGCTGGATTAAAAGGGCAGCACTGGGAACCGGAAGAAGACTTGATAGAACAACTTTCAAAGGAGATGATAGCAATGCCATTTTAATGGTGCAAATGCAGTTTTTGTACGTCTATGCGAAGACTTCTGAAAAGCATGCTCTGCTCAGAATCGGAGCATTTATGTTGGGGATTTTCCATTAAATACTGCATTAATAATGCATAACATGACATGCAGACCAATTTGCTGTATTAAAACACTTTTGCTCTACAGATACCTTTTTTCACATTTTTAGACCATATAAGTCCTGAGTTTCTCTTCCTCCCATGCAACTGCTATTACCATTATTCACATTTTTATGCGTTACTCAATGCACTCATTATTATTTTCAAATTATTTTCAATTTTTACCGGTAAATTAGATAGTAACTGTGTCCATTTACGTTTGAGCAAATCCATTTGCTCAAACTGGCTCTATGATTTTGGATAAGACGTTTGTTGGTTCAAAATTTGGATTAATAGCTCTGCAGGAAATATACTGTACTTTAGTTAACTGATGAGTAATAATTAGAATTAGATCTAATCCATTTTTATCCAAAATTTGGATAAACCAAATAGCCTGGGATAAGAAAACACCCTGCCTATGCCTTATACTATATGAAAATACATGGCCGAAAATTTTATCCAAAATTTGGATAAGCGACTCTGCAGGCAATACAATGCAGCGTATAAACAGACTGAAATACATTTAATTTTATTTTATCCAAAATTTGGATAAAACCAAACTAGCTGGGAGAAACAAACACCCTGTCTTGCCCCACACATTATGCAAACACACGGCCAAAATTTTTATCCAAAATTTGGATAAGCAGGAAATGCAGTACAACGAATACGCAGAAATAATTTTATCCAAAATTTGGATAAAACCAAACTAGCTAGGAAAAGCAAACCCCCTGTCTTAAAATACGCTGTTCCAAAACACAGTTATAAGTTTTATCCAAAATTTGGATAAAACTTTTAGTTAAAATACGCAGTGAATGTCATCGAAGTTTTATCCATAATTCGGATAAACCACATTATGGTTATTGCCAAAAAATACCATGAACAAAACTATGTCGAAATTCAGACGAATAAAATGTATAAGAATCTTATTTGAAAAAAAAAATTAACGTCTTTGTACACTTAACTTATTCTAATTTTGTCATTTAATCAATTAGTATAATTGTCAGAAAACAACTGTTTCTAAGTGTTTCAGCAAAATATTTTTATCGAAAAGGTGTTTGATTTATTTTAGTGTTATTATTTCATTTTTATTTATTTATTTTTATTATTTTTTTTTTGTTCGATTTAGATGCTACGCGAAAAGTTGCTCGCAAAAAAATGACAACTTATGTTTCATCTTTATTATACTGAGTACATTGTAACTGATTAATGACGCAGTTAGATAATAAAGAATAAGTATGTATGCATAAGACATACATAAGACATGCATCGGTAGTCAGGTTTTGTTTTCAGTGAACGGAAATAGGATTTAAATCGTAAACGTGCATATGAAATAAATTCTATTTTCATCATTCAAAGCATTTGTACCTAGATTTCTCTACAAATTTTTTTTTACTGAGGCCTTAGAATACGTTATAAATGCATGCCAAAGTCCATTACATATATGTTTTTAAGTTGAATCACATTAAATTAGAATGCAGCACTTTTGATTTTTTTTTCTTCTTCTTTCGTTGTGTTGTGTGATCTGAAATGACAAAACATACGTGTTAATGACTGATAATATGTGTTTATGTTATTTATAAAGGACCTCTGACAGTAATAATGTTAATTTGCCTATAAAATTAGTCAAAATTAAATTTTTGATATACCCAAGAATTTCTCTTGAAATTTGTTGCTCTCAACTCCCCTAACTGGCTATGAATTTAATTTCTGATTTTTTAGTACATGGACTTCAATTCTGGTTGAAAAAGCCAAATTTTATAATTAAACGTAATGGAAACAGGAAAAGTTTTCTAAAGATACTTCCTCCCCGTGCCTCAGCTAGCCACTTTGCATGTATGAGTGTACTATCATAATACACATTATATGTGAGTGGCTTGCTGAGGCACGTGGGGGGGGGGGGAGATAGTCTACAGCTGAAAAACTGAAAAAGTGGGTAGGGTACTTACACCCTTAATATCTACAAATAGGCTAAAGTCCTTATTATTGAAAACATATTGCATACTATCAGTAACAGTAGTGTGTACTTTAGTTTTAGCATAGTTATCAATTAAAATTTCGATATATTAGAAATCCCAAAAATGGACATATTTTCAGAGTCTGAAACATTCACGTACCCCCTCTTGATGAAATTGGTTATAGTCTAGATGCATGATAATTTTTCAAAATCACTGTTTAAATGCCTTTATAGTACACAGACCTACATATTGATGCCAAATATTTCAACTTTTGCTGCCCGAGGAAGGTGCCATAATTTGTCGAAAAATAGGCAAATATGCATTGATACTGTCAGAGGTCCTCTCTTTATGCACACTCTGAGACTCGGAGTCCGGTACCGGACTCTTAGGCGCTCATCCGAGGATTGTCTCCGGGTCCAGCATGTCTCAATACAGGTAATATATGTCTCAAATGGAAAGAAATACACAGTAATTGTTAAAGTCCTATTAGATTTTGATCTTTTCTACGTATATAGCCATTTGTACAAGCGGTATTACGGAATGACCAAAGGTCGTACTAAACTAACCAAAACTGAAATGAATTACAAAGCGGGATCACAGTAATTGCTGGTACTGTAAATAATAATATATTGTTCTTATTTTCATTCTAGTTATTTATTTATCATATTTTAATGTATTTGTTTATTTGTCTGTCTATTTGTTTAACAGTGGCGAGGTATTGTGTTTTCCAATTGGCCGTCCGTGTTTTCGCCCGTCCGTTGCACGTATGTTGCATGAAAGTGAAATTGTGAATAAAATGTGTTTAACTATTTAAAGTAACAACCGCTAATTATCATACTACCGGACCCCGAGCCATTCTTAACAGGCGAGGCTCCGGGTCAAGTACCGGACGCCGAGACTGGCAGGCTAGGGATCCGGTACCGGACCCCGAGACACTGCTTTTCTTTAAAATTGATATCGAGACAGTAATGATATACTTAGTCCCCTGTATCTCAGGAATTCCAGCCTATAGAGACTCACCACCCGCATGTCACAAGAGGAGTAAATTGTTACCAAGACTGAATACGAGTCATCCAGAGTGAACAAACGTACAACAAACTGCCATAAACCTTGTGGAGTTTGATATGAGCGTCTAACTTTCCGACATTCACGAACTTCCGTGCCCGTGTAAAGTTCGGAGTCTGTATTTCATGTGGAAGAAGAACATTGCAGGTTTATTCAGTATATAGACAGAACCGCAAAAGACTAAGTCGCATCTTCCTTAGGTGTCATGAACCAGCGGTCTGCTATCGCAGGTCGAACACCTTGACAAACAAGCTGCCTCGGGGCAGAAGAGGAGTACACCGCTTCACTGGAAGGTCTTCCGCGACAGCCTGCATCATCGAGGGTTTAGTAGTCCGACCGCCTTCAAAATAAATTTGAAAGAAGTAAGTCTAGCTGTCCACTTTCAATGAATCCAATATTTCATGGCTGAACAGACGTACTTTTTGTATCTCCAACCTACATTTGATAGAGTTAAAATATTACAAGTCGCTCAGGTTGCTGCACAACTGCTAGAAAACAAGTAAAAAGGTTGCTGCAGGGTGCAGCAAAAGATAATGCACGGCAAAAGAAATAAGCTTTTTTTCAGTTTTTGACGATGGAAAATATTTGACCAATGGTCCTGTTTCTAATTTTCATACTTCAATTAGGCATGTTTATTCACAAAAAGGAAAAGAAAATCATAGTGTCAAATGGGGAAATAGACATGGTAATGTGAAGTTTAGGATCAATATCTATCATTGTGCCGAATGTGAACTACATCTATCTCAGGATTTGGAACAAAATTCTTAGTATATTATGTGACCTTGACGTTCAAGCCATCTAGGAAGTGGGGATGGAATCATCCAAAAAATTATGGTCGCTTTTCGTGAACTGTTGTCAGTTTAATGAAAATATGCCTTTCCCTTTAATATGGGGTCTGAATGAATATATTTGTTCCCTATCATTGCATTTTACTTTGTAAAACCAACCGATGATCGACTAATAGTCGACATAAATTGTTCCTTACCTCATTTTTTTTCTGGGCTTATTGCAGGACTATTTCATTTTATCAAATTTCTAAACATTTCTATTGCTAACCTAAATTTTACATTGGCTTACTCAAATAAACATTATATCCTTTATTTTACATGACTTTAAAAAAATGAAAATATGCACACGCTGTGCCCAAGATATAGTGGGCTTCTTTTCCTCACTACCCCTATGGCTACCATGCTATTGGCAACGTCAACGTCAAAGCTACTGATCTGAATACTGTGGTTACATGTATGAAGCTCTACAAAGCTACAAAAATGTTAATGTATGGACAGATGAACAAACAGACAAAAACACAGACGCATGGAGGGCACATGTTACGAACCATCTTAGAGCGGCGTATAAAAAATAACTTCGAGTTCACAATGGCGGACACATGTCAAATCAGAGCATGATGCTGAGCACGTGCTAAAAACTTCGCGCATTTTACAAACAACAAACTCCTTCCAAAAGGTAAAACGCGGTTCAATAAACACAGAGTCAAAAGCAACAACTCTTAAGCTCTTAAAATAAGGAGGCGAAATTAAATTATCCTAGTTTTATATAGAAAAATAAATTTCAATGGCAAAAATGTGCCCATCACTCATGCAATATCAACATGCATATCTGTGACCTACTGGTTTTAGGGAATGGGATGCAGCTTTATCCCTCTTAGATACTTTCATGGCTATTAGCATGACAGTGATGAAGTGTTAGTAGCCTCCGGACAAACAGGCTATAATTACTGATAACATCTTCGGTCCTTGAAAGTAAATTAAAAAGTTATTCCAGTGAACTCAATACTAGAGGAATTACGCACATACTAGGGTACTATTATGATTTTCTGCTGCCTCAGAATGCGATTTGACATGATTCCATGACCCTGATCTATTATTTTGGGCACTGAGTTTGAACAAACTTAGATAATTATACACTGCTCATGCAGACTGGTCCGGTTTCAGAGGCTACATGACAGGTATTTAGCAACCAAAAGGACTCAACCACTAGACTGTTTGGTGTCAGCTACTTTATTAAGCAGTCATTCTTTTCCTAGTAGATCAGTAATGCAATAAGTGCTATCGCTGTAATGAGTGATATTTTATATACAGAGCAGTACATTCGCAACAAAAGGCGGTTCAACCCCATAAAGTGGTCATACGGCTACGTGTCCTAGACCCACGATTTAAAATGATCCTGTTGAGGAAAGGATGTCTGATAGCTTAACACAAAGACGGTTGTAAGAAAAATACTTGCAAGATTTGTAAAATAATAATAATAATAAATAAATACATAAATATATGATACTGAATGATACATACTCGCTATATAGAATATGGCAGTTTTTGCATGAATTTGTTACATTTTGTTACTTTGTGGTACTTATATATTTACAGATGTTCTCATATTTAGAACAATGCTTTACCAATCATTTTGAAATTAAGAATAGTTATGCAATGTTTTATCTAGATACCTTAATAAGCGCAGGCGAACAATAACGTCGTTAACATGCTACCAGCCTTTTGATAAGTTTTGCGAAACAAGCTAGTAAGGATACAAGGGAAAAAAATCAAAAAGCGATATCACAATATCAGCTATAAGATACCAGATATGACGTGTCAGCTTGACACACAATTGATCTGTAAGGGTATTGAAAAGCATGGGCATTATCAGAACAACTTGAATCTGCCAGATTTAAGAGTGCATATCACAGAAAATGAGTCTTATGCCCCGAGACAAAGATATATGTTGGAAATCTATTTGTTTGATATTAAGGTGAGTGGGTACACTTTCAGGGATTGAGACTTCTCCATTTTCGTTTTTGTCTCCCTTCTCAATAGGGTTCAACTCTTAAAAGGAATAATTTGCTCCTGCAAATTAAACTCTTACTTTTAGGAGTAGACTCCATTTTTGAAGAGTTACATCATTCAGGGAAGCAAACATGCTGTAATGGAAGTTGTTTCTCTTTGTAAAAATTGCAGAAAAATACGGAGCTATACCCATACACTTTAAGCTGATTTTAATAGTTGGAAAAGACAAACAATGAAGATCTTGATAAGCCAGCTTATTTCAGGTGCAGTCTGATATGGGTTTACACTGACCGCTAAGGCATCCATCTCCCGGCATTTAGTATCATACATTGGTAATTTGGGGCTTTAGGCCTCCCAATTTATACTTTTATTCAGTCGGAACTCAAGAGAATGGCAAGAGGTAATTTACATGATATCTCACAACATATATTTATTTGTAAAGTTTCGATTTTAAGCAAAGAACAAGTCAACTCCAACATTTTAATTCATCTTATAGCTCGGCAATGGGCTTTTGACTCCCTTCAAGTGATTCATAGGTAGTAAATGTGTTTTGCTTTGTTTTTTGTGTTTTCTTTTTCCAGCAGCCTTTATTTGTGTTAACAATTTAATGTTCAGCATGGTCTATGCATGGTAAAGGTAAAAAGGTAAAGGTTTTCCATAGCCTAATAGCCGTAGGGGCAGTGGGGGTTAGAGACTCACTGTATCTTGGGCACAACAGATGAAAGGCGGAGCCCATCACTCTCCTTTTGCTGCCTTATCCTTCCCTGATTCAAAAGAGTTACCCATTTATTGCTGGATTGACAGAGTTTTCCCAGTCGTCGAAACGCGGGCGCGATCTCGTGACCTTCCGGCGACTTTCTGCATCATAACCGAGTTACTATAACCACTCGACCACAGGAGGGTTTCTTTTTTACAGTATCGAGTATCGAGTAATAAAAAGAGAGTTTCGAGTTATAAAAGGCAAGTATCGAGTTATAAAAAGCAAGTTTCGACTTGTAAAAAGGGAGTATCGAGTTCCCAGCATGCTGGTGTTATTTTTTTTTATTTTTATATTTATTTTTTTTTTTTTTCTTCAATTTTATGTATCATTAATGGGCTGAACGCACTGCTTTTGGCATATTTATGCATTAAGGTCTACACCGCAGAATTTTCACTTTCATTTTCATCTGCTTTGTCAAAGACATCAAAGGAGTTAATTTTGCCAATTGAATTCTCCAGGACCATATACCATTATATGTTTTAAGCAGGTTTTGATTTCTTGCATCTGGAGATGCGCAGCTGGAGATATGGCCAATCAGCTGACAGTTTTTGTGTGATAGACTGAAAAGTTCGTTTTTTTCTCTTAAATATTACATGCCACTTGTTTAAATATCATATATCATCTATGTGTAACCTGACATGTTTACCTACATAGATGAGCTTTTGTTCTTTTCTGTTCTGTTCCGCAAAATGAATTATAATTTCGAATGCCGCCATGTAGTCGGATTGCTCTGCTTTTAATTGATTAGGTGTTCTGAGTGTGTGAGCGTGTTTTTTTCTTTCGTTTTGACAATATGAAAAGTACAAGAAAGTAGAATACAAAAGTTTTATCCGGAATTTTGGCCTTCATCCGGGCACGTACACATCTGAGTAAGTATATATAATCATGGCAAGAAATCAAAATGCAGATCATATCAAAACTAAACACAAGTACAAGCACTGGATCATACGAAATGAAGTTCTTTTGAAAATACGTTACGTTCTGGTGACGTGGGTTGTAAGGGTTTCTGAATGACCACCTGTCTGGTTTGATTTACCATGCGTGTGTTTCGTGAACTTTGGCAGTTTTTGTATGTACTTTTCGCGTTTCAACCCCACATTTTCGTCAAGATTTTCAAAACGAACGCCTAGTGATGAAACGCACAAGAATAGCCTTAAAAGACTGTAGTTAACATTTTAGTTTAAGGGCCGAAACTGTACTAAACCCATTGGTGCATAACATTGAAAAGATAATAATAATAATAATAACAATAACTGATAATAAAGACTTTATCTTCAGTGGGTGACACAATTAGTTACAAGCTACTCTTATTTGAGGCCCACTTAAAAAAATATGTACAAATCAAAAGATGTATTATATACAAATATACAACAGACACTGGTCAGCGAAACCAAACATTTGCTGTTACAGGCCTCATGACTCAAGAAAAGAAAAAGCACTGGCAGCAATCAGTACTACCGTAAATTTCTAAATATTAAGACACCATAATAATCGCCGCAACTGCCCCAAACACGGGACAGCCTGTTTTTACAAAGCGGTAGCCAAAAGGTTCAGGCGGAATAGCAAACAATGTAGACACTGATCAGACTGCTCCTCTAGGACAGCCTGATACGAGTCTACACTGTCCGCTCAGACCTATCTATCCCAATACATAGAATTATTATGGTATAGCGGAATGAAAAGAAAGAAGCCAAATCTTGTAGCCTACCCTACCCGAAAACGAAAAGCAAAAACAAGCCCCAGTTTCTGGGTATCTTAAAAAAAAAAAAAAAAAACGGGTCACTTTAAATTTACATAAAAGTAAATCGAACATATGCCTTATGTACGCTCAAAAACAATCACACAAAATATGAATTTACATAATTTTACCAAAAAAGCGCTACGCAACATCTTACGGTACCCTTGCAAGGGGAAGTCTGATCACAATCAACGCTGTTTTTCCATTCCACTGGCATCTGTTGGGCGCATTGCAGCATTTTAAAATATATATAACTTTACATTTTTTTCGAGTAATTTTTGTAATTAGTTTTGGTGTCCCAATGTTTATTATAATTTTTGGTACCAAATATACGGAATACCAGACCACGCTTTCAGCTGCACTGCTCAGCGTCAGTTACACTTCAGAGTCGTTTAAAATGCTATAATTTTACAATCTATGTTGTTATTGGCGGTTCATTGACAGATTAAAAACAAAGCCATGAAAATTAGCGAATTATCCCATTGGTCGGACCTAGAGAGACCTATTACACTCCCAGTTATGGCCTGCCATCCAAAATGTGGCTATTAAGCAAATTCATCGTAATTTTTATCACTGAGTAATATGTCTCTGGGTAATTAATTGCATATTAAGATGTTTGCAGGGTACGAAAGATCTGTACCATGTTTTAACTTTGATAAGAGATAATTTTCTTATAACACATATGAAAAATTTTCTAGAGAAACAAAGTTGTGTTTGTACGAATATATAATTTAATCCGTATCATCATATTAAACGCATTGTGCAGGGCCTAATTTGACACCATTTTGCGTTAAAGACAAACGTTTTCAGGCTCTACCTTCGCTTTGCGCAAGTCCCTCAAAGCCAGTCCCTATTTGTTTTCAAGTCTTTCAACAATCGTCATACCAAAACGTCCAGCAGTCGTTGTCGTCTTTATTTATTTACCATTTATAGTATCGAACTATCTAAAGCGAGTTTTAAGTAATTAAAAGCGAGTAATATAAAAAGAAAGCAGTTATAGACAGTATGGAGTAAAGAAGTGATTAAAATTTATATACAGAACTCTACAAAACTATCATATTACGAATGATTATCATTTGATACTGATTTGATTTCTTTTCATTACTGGCAATGCAACTACGCATCAGAGAAACAATAAATGGGATCCTTGTCTTACATTTTATTACCATCTATTTAACGCGTTCACCTTGTATTTATCTTCATGTACATTGTAGTTTTACCATGTCATAAAGTTTGTGAAGTCGAAAAATAGGTCATTGAAATTTTTTTTTATGATTAATCAAGAACGGTTTAATGTTTTAAAGCCGGTGTCTGCCTAGGATAGCTTGCGCACATGCGCAGTCTGGTATGTAGACTAGCTCCTTGTCTGATACTAATGATTTTTACAGCCCTGCTAAGGCAATAATTTTTCCTGTCCACAACGGTAAAATTGTACTCAAAGAAAAACTTCAGACAGAATCCGCAATTAAGCATGTGGCAAAGTTACCATATACAAAGTTTAACGTATTTTCAATATATCAATCCGTCAAAAATGATTTCGCAGAACTGAAAGTAAATACAGTTTATTTATCAATAAGATCCGCCTCCTTTCGGCCAGTAGCAAACTGCAGAAGCCTGACAGACTGCGCATATGCTGACGATGGTCTGGGCATGCGCACATTTTATGTCTCGAGAGATATTCCCCGGACATAGCTCATATTGAAAATCAAGATAAACTTGCGCATTTGTCCAGTCCGAAATCACAACCCATATCCTACAGCCATATGCTGTACCAATTTCGCTCAGGCTAGTGGAATGATCCTTGTTTTCTTCTTTCCACGGACAGAGAGAGAGAGAGAGAGAGAGAGAGAGAGAGAGAATTTCGCTCAGGCAAATGGAATGATTCGTCTTTCCAGAGAGAGAAGGAGAGAGAGAGAGAGAGAGAGAGAGAGAGAGAGAGATAGTGAGGGAAAGAGACTGCATATAGAAACATATGTCTTTGCTTTGTAGAGGTATTTTATCAGACTTTCCTTGAATGACGTAACTCTTCCAAAATGGAGTCTACTCTTAAAGGAAATCTTCTCTAAGAATATAAGAGTTGAACCATATTGAAAAGGGAGACAAAAACAAAAGTGCCAGAGTTTCAATCCCTGAAATTGTACCCACTCACCTTAAAATAAAACAAATTGCCTTCCTATAGCTAATTACGTCTTTGGACATAAAACTCATTTTTAAATCTGGCAGATTCCAGATGTTCATGCTTTTCAACACTTTTACCGGTCAATTGTGTGTCAGTCTGGGTCAAGTTTAAATGTCATATCTGATATTGTAATGTCACCTTTTATCAATTCCCGACTTATTATTATAAGCGTAATTCCATTCCCACCGATAAAGCTTTTGCAAATAAATAACCAAAATATGTCGATGCTATTTGACTCGTATGCATGTAAAACGCATTGTGCAAACATTCTGTTTTGAGTTAAAAAAAGAAAGAAAAAAATAATGGTGATGAAGTTATCACACAACTCTTGAAAGTTGCTAAACCAAAATTTTGCATGGGCAACTTTCCAATTCAGGCCTTGCATAAGCGGTTTGAATTAACATTAATTATTTTGTGGAAAATCGTTCTTTTCCTCCATTAATATTGCGTTAAGTTCTTACAGGACAAGGTGTGGTTGGGTTCGGCGATGGTGCTGTCCCTACTATGTCTTATAAACGTCCCGAAGAGAGTCTGATGTACACATTTATACATACACTAAAATTTGACAATCTCGTGTTAAGTTAAAAAAAAACTGTACTCAGTCGTATGCGAAATGTTTCTCGTACACCATCCTATTCGCAATCAACTTGCGCACGTGAAGACTGAGTTGTATCGTTCTTTGTTGGACGAACTGTGATGCCTCAAACAGATTTCGCATATGCACAAGCTATCCTAGACATGCACAGTTTTATACTATGAATGTAAAAAGATCATATCATGATTAATGATAAAAATATACGTACATGTAATAAGGGAATTTAACTAATAAATAGATTAGCTCTAGCAGTGAATTGTTGAGTAATAATGCACTGTTTGGAGGTCAGTTGTGAAGTAGAGCATATCACGAGAGCGGAGCGCGAATGATATATCTACTTACAACAGACCGACAAACAGTGAATTATTACACAACAATTCAATCCTAGAGTTGAACTATCTCGATTCTAACACTAAAAAACGCTGCAAAAGTATTCTTTTCATTCAAATTCTCTCATCCTTCTTGCCAGCGCGTTAATGCTCCCGCAAATTTTCTTAACTGTATCTAAGATAAAAGTACATTTTTAAGGCGAATTTAGAAAGAAAAAGAGACATAACACCGTCTAACGTCTCAAAACGTCACAAAATGACGTCAGTATCGCTAGTGACGTCAGTAGTTAGACTCACGTGCTCCGAAACAGTGAATCGTTGCAGAATAAAGCACAGAAACTGTCCATTGCTTCCATAGGCGCACTGTGATAGAATAAGAACCAAAATAAGAAAAACGTATAACATGACTTTATTTTATAATGTAGGCGGATTGTTTGGTATACTTATGCGTGTTGCCGGACATGGGTTAATAGCTCGCCTGGACGAAGTCCAGGAAGAGCTATTGCACAACCCCCGGCGTCGGCATCGGCGTCAGCGTCGGAGTCGGCGGCGGTGTCCGCATTTACGCTAAAAGTTTTAAGAGGTTATATTTTCTAAATTATTTGATGGATCTGGTTCCTATTTGGTATGATGATAGACATAAGTCCAAATTTTCATTCAGCAATACTCTTGCCCAAGCCTATGATCTCAAAGTCAGAGCGTCATGGGAACAGAAAGATTCTGATCACACTGGACGGAAACCAAGGCTGATGTGAGATTTTGCTGGGCCCACATGCCACTTCTTGGTTTTGTCATGTCGTGGCTCATATTTGGTAATAGCACATTGACCAAATATACTCTAACATTTTCTACTTGCTGTCGGAATAAATACTTCACTTTACTATTTAAAACAAGAGGACCAAGAGGCCCTAAATCGCTCACCTGAGCGAAAAGGTTAAAGGTCAAACAAGGGTCATCATTTGAACAAACCTGATAGTTTGCAACCGTTTCCAAATTTTGAATATTTTCCTATGTATTGCTATGGTTCAAACCCATTGAACAAACTTGGTAAAGGACCACTAGACAATGCTACATACTAAATTTCAAGCATCTGAGCCAAGTGGTTCTGAAGAAGAAGATTTTTGAATATTTTTCTATGTTTTTCTATGTTTCAAACACACGACTCCCTACCGCGAGGTCATTTTAAACCCTGGGGCCATCATTTGTATAAAGTGGATAAACGACTACAAGGCAATGCTACATACCAAATTTCAAGCATCTGAGCCAAGTGGTTCTGAAAGTGAAGATTTTTGAATATTTTCTCTATGTATTTCTATGGTTCAATCTCATGACCTCTGGGGTGGGGCCATTTAGACCCCGGGGTCATCATTTGAACAAACTTGGTAAAGTAGTACTAGGCAATGCCACGTACCAAATTTCAAGCATCTGAGCCAAGTGATTCTGAAAAAGAAGTTTTTTTCAATACTTTTCTATGTATTTATATGGTTCAAACTTAGGACACCCTGCCGCGGGGCTATTGTGGACCCTTGGGCCACCATTAGAACAAACATAGTAAAGGACTATTAGGCAATGCTACATACCGAATTTCAAGCATTTGAGCCTTGCGGCTCGGAAGAAGAAGATTTTTGAATATTTGTCTATGGTTCAAACCTCGGACTCCATGCCATTGGGCCATTTTGGACCCTGGGCCCATTATTTGAACAAGCTTGGTATAAGATTATTAGGCAATGCTACATAAAAAATTTTAAGCAACTAAGCCAAATGGTTCTGAACAAGAAGATTATTTAATATTTTTCTATGTATTTCTATGGTTCAATCCCATGGCCCCCTGGGCCGGGACCATTTTAGACCCTGGGGCCATCATTTGAACAAACTTGGTAAAAGACCACTAGGCAATACTACAAACAGAATTTCAAGCACCTGCACCGAGTGGTTCTTCAGAAGAAGATTTCTAAGTATATTTGAATTTCCAACCCAAGACCCCCCGGGCCTTTTTGGACCACAGGGCCAGTGTTTGAACAAAACTTGGTAGAGGTCCACTAGACAATGCTTCAAACCAAATATCAAAGCCCTAGGCCTAGTGGTTCCAGAGAAGATGTCATTTAAAGCAAATTGACGCACGACGCACGACGGACGACGGACACCGACTGATCACAATAGCTCACCCTGAGCCTATATGGCTCATGTGAGCTAAAACGCGTAAGAAATTTTCAAAATTTAAATTTTCAATTCTATTCTCTATTTTATAATTACGAAAGCAAACAAAATAGTTACCTATCAATAAATTTCCTTAAGTTATAGTATTAACCACAGTGAAATACAAGTTTTCGCCACCTGCTGAGAAATTTGAAATTCCTTTTCTGCTGCGCATGCGCCGTTTATAAACATGCGCAATCAATGGTTGGCGCATCAAGCTGCCAAATTAAAAAATCGTGTCAGTGTTTTGAATTATTGTGAGAAATGTTGTCTGAGAAAAACATCTTTTTGGATAGTAAACTAGATTATTGTGATAAAACAATTAAAACTGTTAATAACATCGTGTCGCTCATGTCATTGTCTCGTATGGTAAGTAACACAATGTTTATTTTTATTCTTTCTTTCGTATTTAAACGTTGAATACATTATCATCATTGTGCTAGAATTCTTCGCGCTACTTGTTTCTGTGTGCAAAATGTAGAATATTGTTTGTCTGATTAGAACAGCCTCACTGAGACGATTAAAATGAGTTATCACAATAAATATTTTTGAACTGTGTGTAGATGACGTGTGCCCCTTATAACCCTTTGTCTGTTATTTTTATAGGTAAATGCATAGAAAATCCAAGCTGCAGAAGTGATATTGTCCTACGTGTGATACTGGATTGCGATGAAGATTTGTGACGCAGCGTATGATGATTTCGTGTCTCATACTGTATCGCCCGTGTAAACGTCACAGATGGTAAGTAACACAATGTGTTTTTCTGTGCTATGTTGGTTTTCCCTTTTATATTGTGAATAAACCATGAAAAACTCATGATTGTGCTAGCATGCTTTTGTTACGGCGCTTGTAGATGATAATTTATGATATTTCACTTGTTTCTGCTCGCTACATGTAAAAGGAATTAGAAAAGTCTCAACGAGTCTGTTCAAATAAGTAACCACGATTTTTAGCAGTGTGCAGAAAACGAATGCCTCTTATAACCCTAGTTCAATTGATATTACACGCTAATGCATGGACTTATCAAAATATAGCTAATATAGTCATTTGGTTATGGTTTGGAATTCAGGCGAGAAAAGAGATATTCGTCGTTCTAGTACGCTTTTTCACTAATTTAAAGACTGCTGGTAATTGATGCAGAGAGGACAAAAAATAATAATGAATAGATAAAAGGTGAACAAAATGAATCCGTGCAAAACTAGTTAATCGACAATTTTTACCTCCCTTTCTGTAAATAATTATTAAATGGGGCGGTCAAATGATTGAACCTGTTTGGAAGCTCTAGATTGCTGTCTTATCCCATCGAATTCATGTTACAGTATGTGTTGTAATTGAAATAAAACATTGTTTACACCCAAGGCCACAGTATAAAAAGCAGGCTCCGCCCTCAAACTATCAATCGTGGTTAATTCAAAATCATTTCAGATTTGGATACATCTTTTTTCACTGAAACATTAAACCATTATTTTTTCAAAATAATTTCAGTGGAAGTTGAATTATTCTTCTTCTACATATACACTGATTTAACTGTTCTTACGGATGCTTTCAACACCCTGAAGTTTAAATGTATTGTGCAGATTTCTAGCTAGTCAAGAAGAAATGACAGTTTGAATGTTTACCTTTGACCAAGTCATGTGATTTAAACAGTAGCTATGCTACTGTCCTGGTGAACCCTATTAGTCTCTTTGACAGAGAGAGCCCAGTAACTTCTATTAAGCCACACCCTCATATTCATTGTATGACCTACATGAAACTGGGCCTTAAACTAAACCAAAAAAGAACAATAAGTATACGGTATACGCAATATTTTTTCTTGACGAGAGGCTTAATGAGCATTTTTTCACAGAAAATAATTAGGGTGAGTGAAACCCAAACACATTTGCTGGGGTACGCTTCCGATACTTTAGCTCCGCCCACTGGCTTCATCACACGACGAACGCTGAAAAATCGAATTTTAATTTATATATTTACACTTTATTTTTAGACTCTTTTTAAACTTCATTTTACTGCGTCCCAAATGAACGCAATATGGAGGATTTATGGGAACATTACAGCGATTAACAATTATAACAGTCGCAGGGGTCTGGTTATGCTTCGTACTTAATGTACTGAATATGTGATTACATAGCACTAATGTCTAAATCATAGCGATTTACTCATGGCACGTTGTCTGTTTCATTTCCCAAACGCAACGAATTTAAGTTGCAATAAAGACATGTTCAAGTGATTTGTTACAACATTTTCGAGAAAATCATTTTTGTGGAAAAAAATACGCGAGGTTGTTAGTTTAAACAGTTTTTTATTCAACATGTAGACATACACAATCAATACATACAAGAATAACATGAAGTGATTCGATAACAAGCTAACTAGCAAATAAACATCGTCGCCTACTTAACATGTTTTTGCAATGACATATGAGTGCATAAGATTTCTAAGCAACAGACAATCAAGACATGTTTATATGAACATATACATCATTGTATTAGGAAAAGTTTTGATGTGAGAACAGCATTCAATAAGAATCAATCGAACCATATTTAAGATTTTAAGCTTTGTAAGAGAGAGAGAGAGAGAGAGAGAGAGAGAGAGAGAGAGAAGAAAAAAAAACAGATGTTTCAATTCATTTCCGTTTAACCTCGTGTCTGAACCGCTTCCCGACAAAAATGTACCATCAGCATAGCATAATACTTGGATTCGTAGTTGCAGATAATTTGGACAATCGTACAGATAATGTTTTACTGTTTCTGTTCGACCACAACAAGAACACGTTGAACGCGAGGTTGTAAAGTTGGCTGTCCCATTTTAGGCTTGAAAAAGGGGCTCGGTAAAGTTAGCAGAACGAAAATTCTGCAGAAACTTCTGCAGAAGATTCTGCAGAATTTTCTGCAGAAAAAGTGGTAAAGTTAGCGAAATGAATATTCTGCAAAATTTTCTGCAGAATTTTCTGCAGAAAAAGTGGTAAGGATAGCGAATTGAAAATTCTGCAGAATTTAGCAATTTTTATTTCTTTGTTTTGTCAATAACGGACTACAAAATGTGAGTGCGCACCGATTACCGCACTACCCTATTTCATACGAGACCCGAGATATTCACAAAAAATGCATAGTTTCTTCTGCTGGAAAGTAGCAGAACGACATTAATGAAACCCGTTGTAAGCAAAGTTTAATTTCCATGTTCTGTCATCTGAAGGCCACAAAATATGAGTGAGCACCGTTTACCGCACTACTGTATCTCATATGTGGTCCGAAATATTCACAAAAATCGCATATTTATTTCTGCTGGAAAGTAGCAGAACGAAATTTCAGAAACCCTTTGTGAGCAAAACTTGATGTCTATGTACTGTTATCTGAAGGCCACAAAATGTGAGTGAGCGCCGTTTACCGCACTACTCTATCTCATAAGTGGACCGAGATATTCACAAAAATCGCATATTTTCTTCTGCTGGAAAGTAGCAGAACGAAATTTAAGAAACTCTTTGTTAGCAAAGATTAATTTCTATGTTCTGTCATCTGGTGGCCACAAAATGTGAGTGAGCGCCGTTTACCGCACTACTCTATCTCATAAATGGACCGAGATATTCACAAAAATCGCATATTTTCTTCTGCTGGAAAGTAGCAGAACGAAATTTCAGAAACCCTTTGTTAGCAAAGATTGATTTCTATGTTCTGACGTCTGGTGGCCACAAAATTTGAGTAAGCACCGTTTATTGCACTACTATATCTCATAAGTGGACCGAGATATTCACAAAAATCGCATATTTTCTTCTGCTGGAAAGTAGCAGAACGAAATTTCAGAAACCTTTTGTTAGCAAAGATTGATTTCTATGTTCTGACATCCGGTGGCCACAAAAAGTGAGTGGGCGCCGTTCACCGCACTACTCTATCTCATAAGTGGACCGAGATATTCACAAAAATCGCATATTTTCTTCTACTGGAAATTAGCAGAACGAAATTTCAGAAACCCTTTGTTAGCAAAGATTGATTTTATGTTCTGTCATCTGGTGGCCACAAAATGTGAGTGAGTGCCGTTTACCGCACTACTCTATCTCATAAGTGGACCGAGATTTTCTCAAAAATCGCATATTTTCTACTGCTGGAAAGTAGCAGAACGGAATTTCAGAAACCCTTTGTAAGCAAAGGCTGATTTCTTTGTTCTGTCATCTTGTGGCCATAAAAACTGAGTGAGCGCCGTTTACCGCACTACTCTATCTCACAAGTGGACCGAGGTATTCACAAAAATCGCATATTTTCTTATGGTGGAAAGTAGCAGAACGAAATTTCAGAAACCCTTTGTTAGCAAATATTGATTTCTATGTTCTGTCATCTGGTGGCCACAAAATGTGAGTGAGCGCCGTTTACCGCACTACTCTATCTCATAAATGGACCGAGATATTCACAAAAATCGCATATTTTCTTCTGCTGGAAAGTAGCAGTAAGAAATGTCAGAAAGCTTTTGTTAGCAAAGTTTGATTTCTATGTTCTGATATCTGGTGGCCACAAAAAGGGAGTGAGCGCCGTTTACCGCACTACTCTATCTCATAAGTGGACCGAGATATTAACAAAAATCGCATATTTTCTTCTGCTGGAAAGTAGCAGAACGGAATTTCAGAAACCCTTTGTGAGCAAAGGCTGATTTCTTTGTTGTGTCATCTTGTGGCCATAAAAAGTGAGTGAGCGCCGTTTACCGCACTACTCTATCTAATATGTGGACCGTGATATTCACAAAAATCGCATATTTTCTTATGCTGGAAAGTAGCAGAACGAAATTTCAGAAACCCTTTGTTAGCAAAGATTGATTTCTATGTTCTGTCATCTGGTGGCCACAAAATGTGAGTGAGCGCCGTTTACCGCACTACTCTATCTCATAAGTAGTGCGGTAAACGGTGCTCACTCATATTTTGTGGCCTCCAGATGACAGAACATGGAAATTAAACTTTGCTTACAACGGGTTTCTTTAATGTCGTTCTGTTACTTTCCAGCAGAAGAAACTATGCAATTTTTGTGAATATCTCGGTTCTCATATGAAATAGGGTAGTGCGGTAATCGGTGCGCACTCACATTTTGTTGTCCGTAGTTGACAAAACAAAGAAATAAAAATTGCTAAATTCTGCAGAAAATTTGCAGAATATCCATTTCGCTAACTTTACCACTTTTTTGGAGAAAATTCTGCAGAAAATTTTGCAGAATATTCATTTTGCTAACTTTACCACTTTTTCTGCAGAAAATTCTGAAGAAAATTCTTGCAGAATTTTCGTTCTGCTAACTTTACCGAGCCGGCCTTTTATACATCTGTCACTGCTTTTTCCCGCATTCACTAACATTTAAAACACCATGCGCAGATAAGCAATGCCATCAACAATATTAAGCATTTAATATGCATAAGATGTAAGATACCGTTCCTATTTTAAACTATTTCGCCAAAAGAAAATATCAATTCATTTGTCTCTGGAATTAGTTTCGACACGTGAATGTGTTAACATAACCTGTCAGCTAGCAGCATGTACTTGCAATATTGCTCTCTGGGGAGAAGCGGAGGGGCATGCAGATTATATGCTTAGTTTTAGTAATGTTGCACACTGTAAATACCTTAAAATTGGGACACCATGAGCAACATCTCTTAAAATTTGAACGAATTGATTGCACTGTGTGGTAATGTTCCTATTATGTCCTGGCGGAAAGGCAAATGGTGTAGACCCTGAACAGGCTGCTCCTGATAGGGTTCTGTCTACACTATTTGTTCAGACATGTCCGCCCAAAAATTCAAGATAAAAACTAGTCTCCAAGATTCCGCCTCATGTTTTATACCATGCCCTCCTAGGAGGGCTGGGTGTCAATTTATCAACAAACATGTTAATTTGTTAGCTCGATACTCGCTTTTTATCCCCCGACCGAAAGGTTCCGAGGATAAACCGACGAGCCCCTCCTTCCATCCGTAAACATTTTCTTGTCCGCTCAAAATCTTGAACACCCTTTGAAATATTTTCATGATACTTCAAAATTATGTAGAACAGGTCATGACGATGTATCGCGAACAAGAATGATAACTCTTGCTATTGTACTTTATGAGTTATCTCTCCTTTGGTGATTTTTTGGCAGATTCGTGTCCGCTCTGAAACTTGACAACGCTATGAAATATATACATGATACTTCACAGTTATGTAGAACAGGGCGTGATAATGTGTCGCAAACAAGAGTGACAACTCTTGCTTTCTAACTTTTTGAGTTATTTCCCCTTGATGGTTTAAGGTGTGATTTCGTGTCCCCTCTATAACTTTAATACCTTTAAAATATTTTCATGATACTTCACAGATATGTAGAACAAGTCATGACGATGGATAGCGAACAAGAATGACAACTCTTGCTTTTTACCTTTTTGAGTTATTTGCCCTTGATGGTTTTAGGTGTGATCTCGCGTCCGCTCTATAACATTAATACATAATGAAATATTTTCATGATACTTCATAGATATGTAGCACAGGTCATGACGATGTGTCACAAACAAGAATGACAGCTCTTGCTTTTTCACTTTTAAAGTTACTTCACCTCTATGCTTTATGTGTGATTCCGTGTCCGCTCTATAACTTGAATACCCTTTAAAATATTTTCATGATACTTCTCAGATATGTAGAACTAAGCATGACGATATGTCGCGAATAAGAATGACAACGCTTGCTTTCTTACTTTTTGTTATTCCCCTTGATGGTTTTAGGTGTCAACTCTATAAGTTGAATACCCTTTGAAATAGTTTCATGATACTTCACAGAACAGGTCATAACGATCTTTCTCGTACATGAATGATAACTCTTGCATTCACACTTTCCAAAATATTTCCCTTTGGAAGTTTGAGCTGCAGTTGGTGCCTCTGCTCCGTATCTGTATTACCCTGGCCCGCTCCATAATTTTAGTACCCTTATACCAGTTGTGTGCGATAACAGAAGACCCATGTTAGCCTGTGCCGCTGCGTAAGTCAGTTTGCGTTAGAAATATAAAGGACGTAAGATAACGGTAAACATATACATTTTCACATTGAGAAAGAAATTCAGAATGCCAAAACATATGAATGATCAATGTGACGAAGGAAAGTGCGTTTCAGCGTTGCACAACCTCTGTTTAGGCCAGCAGTTTATTGATCCTTATGAATATAGATCCTTATTAACATAGTAAAGACCAGCGAACATCAATGTCTCTGATGTTCGCTTATGCAATAAGCGGAAGGTAATCAATGGCAGTTTGATATTTCGGTGATAGATATTTTTCCCCTGATGCGTTTTGCAGCACACGGCCATTTGCACTCTACGGGGCCACTTATGCGCTGATAGGATTTCTCCAGATCTTGCGGATACATCAAAGATGAAATTTAAAACCTGTGAAATTGTTAGCCCATTGAATGAAATTACCTGTTCTAACAGGCATAATATAATATCTGGAGGAGTCTCGTTAGAGGGTGATTAAAGGCACTTCAGAAACAATCAAATCAGCATATTTAATGTCTTATATTTCCAGCAGACCACATGTTTCAGATGATGTAAAATGTACCAGCAGTTGAACTTATGAAGGTCATTGAAAAGTCATAGTCAAAATCTATGTTTTCGTATAGGTTATAAGTTATTAAGAAATTTCTTCACAATTTAGAAATTACTTAATGCCTTCTAACCGGCTTAGACTGCTGCCAGTTTTCTTGAAAAATGTCCATTACTGGCTCTATTGCTTGTCTCTAGAGACTTCATCAAAGATCAATGCTCTTTTCGCACAAAAGATCTTTATTGTACCTGCTCTATTTTATCAGTTCACATTTTAGTTTTTTTGATGTGAAGGTCATACTGCTGTTTTGAGTTTCAAATTAATAATAATAATAATAATAATAATAATAATAATAATAATAAATAAATAAATACCAAGTAGACGGTTTAAAGAGAATTCGTATTCTTGTGGAGTTTCAGACGACACGTGGTAATTAGTTACCATTCTAGTGTGAAAAAAATTATTCTAGTAAAAGGTGATTAAAAGATAATACTAGAAATGTGAAAAGAGAATGAAGGAATGCACTAGCAAACATAATTTTACTGGATAGGAACATGTGACCTAAATGACAAAGATCAGACTGCATGCGTTTAGTAATTGCCTGCAGGCTGCTTAAAACTCTCTGCTTTTTTACACAGATAAAACTTTTTTTCGTGCTGTTAGATATTTTATATATGAAAAAAGTTATAATGTTGTTAATTTATTGTATTAAAGGTATTGTTGTAACTGAATGCTTTTATGCTTTGTATTGGTTCCCCATTTCTATTGATCTGTCAGGGGTCTTTTTCTGCTAATTACCTTGTGATTTAATAGAAAAATAAATAACAGACCATATATAATTCAATGGACATTAAGATTACAAGGGCCATTTTCTCAGACAGGTTGAAGGGAAAGTTTTATTACTTTCAATCAATCAGACGTTTCATTGCTGATTTATGTCTTAAAGTCTCCATAGTCCTACCAAATAATAACAAGAGGACCATTGGTCCTGTAGCTCACCGGGGTCCATTCAGCCTCAGTAGTCTAGGGTAAGTTATTTTAAGGCCATCGGTCAATTGGTTTTGGTGAAAAAGATTTTTAAAGGTTTTAACCATATATGGGCATGGAGGACATGTTGGTCATGTGACCTGGACGTTTGAAAAAAATTCATTCCCTTAACCCCCTGGAGGCTCTATATGAAATTTGGTTTCAAAATTGGCCCAGGGGCTTTTGAGGAGATGGTTTGATATTGTCAAAATGACAGAGTTCTGGGTCAAAGAATGACCTTGACCTCTTGTACTCATGAATCTTCATGTACTCATTAAGATGCCTGTAGATACCAATTTTTAGGCATAATCTTCAAAACTTTCCATAAAATCTTATGTTCTAGCATTTTCCCACATTTGACCTTGCAGTAAAATAGTCAAGGTCAACCCAAGGTCATTATTTTGAACAATCTTGATAGTACTGGAATTCCCAATGCTACATACCAAGCTTCAAGGCCATCGGTCAATTGGTTCTGGAGAAGAAGATTTTTAAAGGTTTTTACCATATATGGTCCTGGCAGCCATGTTGGTTCATGTGACCGGGACTGTTTGAACAAATTTTCATTCCCTCAATCCCTGGAGGCTCTATATGAAATTTCGTTACAATTGGCCCATTTTTTTTTGGGGGGGGGAGGGGGATTGTTTGATATTGTCAAAATATGAGAGTTCTGGGTCAAAGGTCAAAGAATGACCTTGACCTCTTGTACTCACAAATCTTTATGTACTCATTAAGATGACTGTATATACCAATTCTTAGGCATATCTCTTCAAAACTTTCCATGAAATCTTATGTTCTAGCATTTTCCCATATTTGACCTTGCCGTAAAAAAGATCAAGGTCAACCCATGATCATAATTTGAACAATCTTGACAGTACTCAGGTACCCAAAGCTACATACCAAGTTTCAAGGCCATCGGTCAATTGGTTCTTGAGAAGAAGATTTTTAAAGGTTTTTACCATATATGGGCGTGGCGGCCATGTTGGTCATGTGACCTGGACCGTATGAATAAGTTTTTGTTCCCACAACTCCTGGAGGCTCTATATGAAATTTGGTTTCAATTGGCCCAGGGACTTTTGAGGAGATTGTTTGGAATTGTCAAAATATGAGAGTTCTAGGTCAAAGGTCAAAGAATGACCTTGACCTCTTGTACTCATAAATCTTCATGTACTCATTAAGATGACTGTAGACACCAATTTTTAGCCCAAAATCTTCAACAGTTCCAAAGATATCTTATGTTCTAGCATTTTGCCATATAAAAGCACAAGGATGCAACTCTGACCTTACCGTAAAAAAAGTCAAGGTAAACCCAAGGTCATAATTTGAACAATCTTGGTAGTACTCCCGTACCCAATGCTACATACCAAGTTTCAAGGCCATCGGCCTACTGGTTCTGGAGAAAAAGATTTTTTTAGGTTTTTACCATATATGGGCATGGCGGCCATGTTGGTCATGTGACCAGGACCGTTTGAACAACTTTTTGTTCCTAAGGTCCCAGGAGGGTCTATATGAAATTTGGTTACAATCGGCCCAGCGGTTTCAGAGGAGAAGTCGTTTGAAATTGTGGACGGACGGACGGACGGACGGACGACGGACGACGACGGACGATGGAGCCTGACCATACTATAAGCTCCCCCGGAGCCTCTGGCTCAGGTGAGCTAAAAATCGTCAAAATACAAATCATTATGAAACCTGTACAGCCTTCAGAATTAATGAAAATATTTCGATTGATGTGCTTTTGTGTATCATATAACTGACAAAAGAGAAGAAACAAGGTATTTTGGAAAAATGATATTTCTCTCCATAAAAATACGGTTTTCGTCTCTGGTTCCCCGTTAAGCAATAAAATAATGCAACCGCGGCACAATCAATGGGATCCTTGCTTAACAGTTTTGTACGTTGTATTTTTATCAATTGTAAAAACGCCTCTACCTTGTATTTTTATCTCGTGTACCTTGTGTTTTTACCATGAAATATAGCTAGGGAAATCGAAAGTAGGTCATTTTAGTTGGCAACTAAAATGACCTAGTTATTTTTTCAAATCTAGTCTATGGTAAATTCAAGGACGTTTTGATTTTTCAAAGCCGGCCAATCACGATAATAATCAATGACGAAACTGTAGTGAAAAGTTTGCAGCGATACTTCACGACAAAATATTCCATGCTGATAGAGCTATAGGGCCTTTAAGAATTTTTCTTAATGGCTAAGAGTTTCTGTCTAAGTCATTGAGACGACCTCTTCACAACATAGTCAGCTCTCAAAATTGCTTCTGATTGGCTGAAAGGTTGGACAATTTAAAACCTGCAGTCTAAAATATACTCTAATTCCCCTAAATTCTGGCACAGACTAGCCAATTGAATAATTGTCTCAATATCTGAACACGATTAATATGCAGTAACTATCAAATAATTTTCAAAAGTCACTGTCGGACTAGCAAGAAGTGCAAACTATAGTCAGACTTCTCTTTCTTGATACGTATCATCTGGTCTACACTGTTTGCTCCCATTATTCGTTTGATGTGATCAATTCAATAAAACAGAGTATCAGCATGTAAGAAGAGACTCATTCCAGAAGGCACACCGTTTAATCAACACTGAGTCAACATTGACTCAATGTCATGGTGTTGAATTCAGTGGTGATTCAACGTTGTGTGCCCAGTGGGATAATTGCTGCATTTCAGTATTCTGTTATCTCACTGTTTTGTGTGTAAATATGTAACAGCATCAAATAATTGTCAGCCGAATTGCTTACTATCAGTAATGATAATGATAAAAATAAAAATAGATAAAAAATAAATAATACTTCTTTGAAATATTTACACCATACTTTCATTGCCGGTCCGGGTAGCGCAATCGGTAGGGCACCTGACTCGTAAGTCAGAGGTCCTGGGTTCGAATCCCGGTCTGGCCACATACTTTCATTTCTCCTTCCGCTGATTCAAGAAGGGCAGTTGTCAGTTACTGGCGAAAGTATGTGCACTTAGTACTGGTTAACCGCTTAGGAGGTCTAAGCCTGCCCAGGAATAGTGTGGTTAGGTTAACTTAGTTGTTTACCGTGGACGTTAAGCATCACATCAACCAACACCATACTTTCAAAATTGTACAATTTAGCATCTGAAAATTGTTACGAAGGAAATACTCTTTAGGCCAAGATAGATGGTGGTTGGTTGGTTGGTTGTTTTGGGTTTAACGGTCCTTTGAGACAGTATTTGAGTCTAATAGCGCCGTCTCCCAAAGAGAGGAAGAAAGAAGGGAGAAATGATAGACGAGGAAAAATGTACAAACGACCCCCACCCGCACCTACTGCAAGCACAGTAGGCCCTTGTCCTACTAGTATCCAAATCAATAGAACGCCCCGGCACTGGAAGTTATACCCAGCATCATCGCACCACCCAACCACCCCTAAAATATTTGAACTCGCGGCGATTGTAAATTTTACTGAAATTTAAAAGAATTAATTTGCACTAGCGTCGGGATACTATTCACAAATCAGAAAAATGCTTTTTTTCCTGCCTAATTTTCATAACGATGTTTCCCAGGAGGCTCTGAGGGTTCATCTCTTGGCACCGAGTCTGTTCATGTCCTTTATATGACCACATCATATACAAAAGCCATAACCAATATTTTATCGGCCGTTACGATATAAACAATTTGCATTTCGGGTTGACGATATTTTGTTTTATTAAAACAGACTTTTTTTTTCAAAACTTTGACAGTTGATTTCGAACAATAACTTATTGTTAAATGAATAATCGATAATCTGGGTTTGCAATGTTTGCCTTTGTCCCATTTATGGATGGATAAAACTTGTGCTATCAATTTTCAAATATTTACAAACTGACCTGTTCTCTTCTTTCACTCAGTAGCTCAAAAAGGGTCAACAGATACGAAAGAGTGATCCGATAGACTGATCTGGGTATTTACTGTTTCACTGGCACAATATGTTTCGGCCAGGCTATGGCATTTTCTCCAAATTTCAGACAGGCTTTTACTGCTCCATGTTTTCATAATTGATGAGCCTTCAAATTCTGTCGCTATTAACAGTGGCTAAAAACCAATTTTAATTATTACTGACATGTTTATGGCCTTATTCTTGAAGGAATCTAGGACTAAGATTAACGACCGAGGCCATTTCAGACCTTTCATATTTATTTTCATCTGATTGGCCACAGAGATCAAAGTATACTGACGGCCAATTGAATTCTCGAGGGCCATAAAGCATTATTTGTCTGTAACAAATTTCGACTTCCCTGAGTGGTTTTAGCATCTAAAGATGTTGACCAATTGGCCCACAGTATTTGTGAGAAGCTAAGAACTGTGAATTTATTTTATCTTTTCTATTTTTTTATACATACATATATACTGAAGAACAAAAAAAAAGAAAGAAAGAGAAACGTTATATACATTAACGCTAAAATTTCATGGGATGCAAAGAATCTAAAATAAACTTAAAACTGTTTGTTTGTTTTGTTATCTGAATATGTTGGTATTTGTAAAGAACTCCTGGCAAGGTTTTAGCCGTGGTTATTTTATTTTTATTTTTTTCGATCGAAATGTTAGAAGATTTACATATATTTGTAACCATTATTCTATTTTTTTGTAAACCTAAAAATGCTAGTTACATTTATTGAAATTAGTATAGATATACAGGGTTATCATATATAGGGTTATCATGCGAACCGAACAACCAACTAAATGTTTTGTACCACTTCAGTAACTGAGGGTGAGGTTGGGCCTGTAAAATCGATTTAAGCCCCCCAGTAATTCATTACTGACCGTTCCAAGGCGGTAGTTCTGTTGTGGTTCTCTGTTGCCTGTTTTTGGTGTCAGAGTTTCTGTGATGTTTTACCTTATGTATGTTCTTATTATTTTTGGTTCGGTTTGGGTTGCTGAGTGGCCACCTTTTGGGAACAAGCTGCTCACTCGGTTGACCATATGTTCTCTGTATCTTGATTATTTGTAATCTTAGTTGTTTCCAACTATGGTTTGAGGGCTGGATTTGGATTTTGATTGTTTCAGTTCCTGGTCTTTGCATACTTTTTACTTATAATATCAAAACGTTTGCAGTATGACTTGTAGTGATAAACTCTATGACTTGTAGTGATAAACTCTATAACAATATGTAAATAAATTCATGCATATCCATTTCCTCGTTCATTGCTTCGTACATAATATGCATTGTGATTACATTGATACTTTCAATCGAATGCTGCTTTGCACAAAAAGCTGTGTATCTTAATTAATACGTGAAACATTTCTTACAATTTAAAAAACATAAACATTTCTACAATCGTATATGTACATTATTTCTTTGCGGATGTATACTTTATAGGCGGTAAAGCCACATTTCGGCATGTGATACCTTCGCCCGATGTCTCCGTAATTGGCAGTTACATTTATCATGTATACTTTTCGGCCAGATTATTGTATTCTCACCTCGCTACTATCTGGTTTGTTTTGTACTGGTAGTTTACCCTTTGCATCCTAACAGAAACGGATTAACGTTGACGTCATTTGAATCAGTAACGCTTCACAGAAACTCCCTTATTCTAATCTGAAGGAAGCAAAGAAAAGCAGTCCATTTAAACCAGCGAAAATAATCAACCGTCAGTAGGTAAGCAAATATGCCATGCTACTCATGTCTAGCAAAGAGTATGCGACATCGTCCTTCATCTTATCTAGGTAACGTCATAAAATACGTCATTTCTAATTGTTATGTGATGGCTCTAAAATGATTTGTATTCCAAATTCTAAAAACTATTATCTATAAATATTTCAAGCTTTTGAGGCAGACATATTAAGGCTTGTGTTAGTGAGTTTTTCCCGAATTCTGGCATGGTTACACATATAGCCACTTTTAGCGGCGTGGAGTCGGGCGTGTCAGGGCTGGTCTTGAAAGGGTCTGTTTGTATTCGAGTGTTATGGGTATGATAGGTAAACTAAATTCCTAAGGTATATAGCTTATGTTCGGCTTTTCTCTCGCCTGCAACTAGCAGAAACGAACCATAGTTATCACTTTTCTGGTGTCGTCGACGGCGGCATAAACTTTGCGTCGCGTTTTCTGGTTTGGCTCCAATTTGTGACAAATTGAATGCGCTCCAGGCGAGACACAGTATTCCCCAGACATCGTTTTCCTTTTAATGTCCCCAGTTTCGTTTTGGCTCAGCTGCCTATACATCAGTAAATAATATTACTCTCTTGTAAAAATCGTAACTGCTGGGGCAATGATATTTCATTAAAAAAACTAGTGGTCACGTAAATTTTCGTGTCTATCGGCCTTGCACTTACAGTGTTAACCTCATTTTCTTGAAAATATTATTTGATTGTTTGTTCCCAAATATCCTAGGAAAACCACTGATGCTAGGATGAATATATTGTAGATAGACCTTGAAAAAAAATGGACCCATGTTTTATTTTTCTTTTCTGTCGGCCTTATACGTCTCGCCGTGCATCATCATAGTGCAGATTATTTTTTTCTGGTCCTTTCGGAATATCAAGTTCATATTAAGTCATTTTGAAACTAGAGTTCTGCTTCATCCGGGGCCAGGCCAGTGTTGCATATTGCATTCCTGGTCTTGAAAGATTCAGTTAAACCGAGTCTGCTATTTTCATTTCTTTGGTGTATTCCTTGCTCCCAAAGGATCTAACAATTCAGAACTTAAATATTTACTTTTAAGGTAGTTCGTTACCTTAGTCGCATTTCATGAAAAAAAATCGCCGACATCAGGGAATTTGATGAAACTTGTTCTGATCGTTGTCTAACATGTCAAGTGTTTTTAACTGCATTCATTTGTCATGTATTTTATTTTATTTCACCATGAAGCGCCATCTAGCGGCAGTATGTCATTTTAGAGAAAATCCGCCTTTATAGGGTTAATATATTGTAACATATAGGCCAGTTCCTTCGCAAATCTTCTCTATTAACACCTGTTTATTACTTGTTGAATTACTTTAATTCTTATTTTGGTAAAGAACCAAACAGAGCTAAAAATAAAACCTTTACCATAGTAACCAACATTATTTTGACGTTAGGAAAGTGCTGCGCTTCACAGATTAATGTGAGTTTATCTCAGAAAAACGCCCGGTAAGGCCATATAAAAATGTCACTAAAATGCTCTTTACAGAGTTACAAAACAGGTTTTGAAATAAAAAGAGGAGGTCATCGCGCAAAGAATAGGTCAAAAATCGGACTTTAGCGAAAAATTACAAGAAAAAATAAAGCTGCACGTGCGACGTCACTTTGAAATGTGTGTGACGTTCTTATAAAATTTCTGATTTTGTTGAAACATATTAAGACAAAATTGAATAAATACACCTCCAAATTGTCTGCTTTATTTTATAAAGGGAAGTTTAGTGAATTACTGCATGCTTTCTTGGATGAAGTAGCCCTTCAAAGATGGGGTCTACTTGAAAATCAAAGAATAAAATGACGCTGAATCAACGTTAATTCAACATTGATTCAACGCGGTGTGCCCGCTGACCAACCGCTTATGAATCGGCCGAGAAGAAGCATAACACCGATGGTGAAGAAATTTTAATTATTGTAAGTACAAAATTCTCTAGTTTCAATTAAAAATAAAACGTTACATACAATAAAAGTCACAACAAATTATGTCTGGCGTATTTACAAAATTAATCATGCCCCGCACATACGAGAGACATCGCGAGAAGTAAGTTAATTCGGTCTGTGAATCAATGCAGACGGACAAGTCGTCTCATTTACAGCTGTATATATTTCCATGGGTCCATAAATTATTTATATTATCATCAAAACAATGTGCAGATGCACAGGTTGATCTGAATCTTCCCTGGTCGCACCTGTCGTAAAGTGCCGTTTCAGACGACGCCACGCACACAAAACATCCTGAGAAAACATAATCTAAAAATAAGTGAAGTAAAATAACTCTATAAAATAAATTATTTTCTGCATAATCAATTACCGTAATAATCATAATAAACGCCCCTGTTCCAATAAACGCCCCCCTGACTATTTTCTAATAAAAATGTTATATTAACTTGCATGAAAGCCTGGTTGCTTCTCTGATTGCGGTTGCTCTTTGAAACGGGATCTACTCTTAAAGGAAATAATTTACTCCTAGAGGAGCAAGAATTTGCTCCTAGAGTTGCAAATTCTTTGCTTTAAGAGTTGACCCTTACTGAGAAGAAAGGCAAAAAATTAGTGGAGTTCGTTCCTCTGAAAGTATTTCCATTCATAGTTACTGCTTATTGAAGGTATTTTGGCAGTGGCTGATTTACTACACTTTAGACCCTAAATAACGCCCCCTTTCCAAAAAATGCAACGCCCTCGGGATATTAAATAGGAATAATAGGGTAGTTTGGGGTCCTAGGATACTGCAGATAATGTGAATATTTGGGTGAATAGGTACTTTTCCAGGGTGTAGAAATCTGCCTAATTTATTTCGCTACTTTTCTCAATTTGAGTTAACTCTTAAAGAAAAGAATTTTCCCCTCTAGGAAAATGGCGGAAATGTTAAACAGGTGTACCCACTCAGCTTACGTTGTTGTTGTTGTTGTTTTGGGTTTACGGCCCTCTGAGACAGTATTTCAGTCTACATCGGGCCGTCTCCCAGCTGAGAGAGGGAGACAGAAAACAGAAACGCAGAGAGCAAAATATACAAACACCCCCACCCGCACCTACTGCGAGACCCTTGAGCAACTTTTACTCTAATAAGTAGGACGCAACTGCAATGAAAGTTACCGAGCACCATTGCCCGACCCGACCACTCCATCAGCCTTCGTAAACCCCAAAGTACAGAGAAACGCGTTCTATCTAACGGTGTTCTTGTAGTCATTGGCACGATGAGAGTTAAACGTGAATGTCTACAACTCCATATTTTCCAACCATTTTTACAAAGGGGAACAACTTTTGTGACTCCATGTTTGCTTCGCTGGACAAAAATGGGATCTACCCTTAAAGGAAAGAATTGCTTCAAGAGGAGCAAATGCTTTCCTTGAAGATTTGATCCCCATTTTAAAGGGACATAAAAATGAAAATGAAAAAGTTGCTTCTGCTTCCCCTGAAAGTGTTCCGATTCATATAAAATTAAGCCGTGGCATGACAAAACCAACAAGGTGGCATGTGCGCCCAGCGAAGACTCAGATCAGCCTGGACATCCGCCCAGTCTGATCAGTCTTCGCTATGTGCTCAAGGGATAGCTAAGGGTCTAAGCTACCTCCGTGTTGACAGCGGATACTCTGATCAGACTGGGTGGATGCCCAGGCTGATCTGAGACTTCGCTGGGTGCACATGCCACTTTGTTGCTTTTGTCGTGTCGCGGCTCATTAATACTTTTTGCTACTTTTTACCCTTTTAACTATACAAAACCTGGAGAAAAATATAGTATTGCATTACAAAACAAGACTTGTCAGCGTGCAGGAAGGCACTCCTGGCATACTGTCTTGAACATCACCATGGTAAAGTGGGACCGGGAGTGGGACGCCAAGGCCGACGCCGATGTGACGGAAATAGCTCTTCCGTACTTACGTACAGCCGAGCTCATTAATAAAAGATTCATACCAGTTATGAAAACGTAAGAGCAAAACCAGTTCAATATGGGATTATCTAATGTTTATCTTTTATCTAGGTCTAAGGCAATTTACTTCAGAACCGTCAGAGGTCCAAAGTTTAGTATAAAAACTGACCTTAACTCTAATTTGCTTGAGGGTTTCTTTTTTTACAGTTTCGAGTATCGAGTCATAAAAAGCGAGTTTCGAGTTATAAAACGCAAGTTTCGGGTCAAAGCGAATATCGAGTGAGGAAAAGCGAGTTTCGAGTTATAAAAAAGACACACACCTGAGCATTGGATTAAGGTGTATGGGTCCACTTCTATAATTGATCCGCGACACGACAAAACCGACAAAGTGGCATGTGCGCCCAGCAAAGACTCACATAAGCCTGGGCATCCACACAGTCTGATCAGGGTCTTCGCTGTCCGCACTGAGATAGCGTAGTCCCTTATCTAACCTAAAAGCGCACAGCGAAGACTTATCAGAATGGGCGAATAACCAGGCTGATCACGCGGTCTTGGCTGGGCGCACATGCCACTTTTCTGGTTTTGTCGTGTCACGGCTCATATGTATCTATCTGCCAGTGATTTATTTACAATTTTGCTCCCAAAGAATCTTGGAACCCCGCTTGGGACTCAGTAGGTTTATAAGTTCAGTGCGTCCTACAATAAAACCATGATTCCACAGCAGTGAATTTTAGTGAGTCTTGGGTCTCTAAACAATATAAATCGTGAGGGGAAGATTTGAAAACCGTATTTCTTCGTTTATAAGATGGAGAGTTTTCCCTTCTAACACGATCCCAAAAAATCTAGACGCATCTAGATTTTTTGGGATTCTTTTGGAAGGGCAACCCCCATCTTATAGCAGAATTTCTTATGACTGATTTAGGTATTTGGGGTCATTCTAGAGATGGGAATCTCCCGTTTTATAGCCGAATAGATACGTTATATGAAGCGGCGGAACTCAAAGATAACAAAACCACTGATCTGCTGATACCTCTAATACTGTTCGGAAATCACCAGTGGCATGTTATAATTGAGCCGCGACATGACAAAACCAACAAAGTGGCATATGCGCGAAGCGAAGACTCAGATCAGCTTGAGCATCCGTTCGTCCGGTGTTGCTACATGTAGTTAGTGTGTCTGTGACCCTGCGAGTCTTGCACGTTATACAGCTGTAGTACGTTAAAAATCTCTGTTGGACGGACACACGGTGCCAAGTGTGTGCAACTATGGTTACGTACCGTTGAGTCACTTGGGTAACGTCGATAGGAGAATTGAACTGAACTGAACTGATATCTCTGGACGATCAAAGGTCAGTTTTTACAGGTCAAGCTATGGAAAATCTGATCTTTGATCCTCCAGAGGTCAGCAATGGAGTATACCGCGTACTTACTAATGCAAATAGATTTAACATAATTCCAGTCATTTAGTGAATAAAATGAGTAAATTTGTGCGTTTATCCTTATATAGACAATTGAGAATATATTTCAGATTTATGATAATCTAAAACGAACATTTTATGAGCAAATCAGTACAATAAAATCATGTTGGCCAGAACTAAAGGGGTTTCTGCGGACAAGGGAAGCAACAATACGATGACACTGTTAATTTGAAATATAAGATATAGCTTTCATAAACACTGTAGCCGACCGTTTTGTGTGACTATGATCTAAATTTTAGCATGTGCGTGGTAAGGAACGCCAGAATTGTTTACGGATCTGGGTAAAACAGTGAAAATTTCAAAGTCAACTTTACTTAATTTCAATATCAGGCATATCAATGACGCATTTACAAGACCCGGCTCTTGGAGCTACATGGCGAGAATAGCATTCATACGTGGATCTGTAAGGGACCGAATATTTGTGTCCGTGTCCGTGAAATCAATTTGCTCTCTTTATCACCAATATCTTGGTTTGGGCATGGAACAAAATACATGAAAATCATGTCGATTTTTGCCCTGACCCACGCTTTACTCGAACAGATTTATGTGCATACAATAACATGTTTCTTATGTCGTATTAGGTTATTTCTATCCTCCAGGTTTGCACATTGTAAAATTCAGTTTTACGAAAAAGGAAAAGTATAATAGAAATTTCCGCGTCGAAATAATAATCTATTTCGAGTATACAGTAGAGACTACGCAACGTTTCAAAAAATGACGAACAGTCTATAACGTTACGTGTCGCTGACGCTCGTCGCTTAATACATATTTTATTCTTTCAGATGAATTTTTCATTAATACTTTACGCGATCACCCTATATTTTTATTTGCATTTCTTATTCTACAAAATCCGCTCTTTATTTTCGTCGTAATTTTGTATAGTGTCGCCAGGCTCGTTTTGGAGAAATGTCTGCTTCAACAGTTGAAGGGTTCGAACTTTTATAGCGTCAAAAGAGATACAGGTGCCAGAATTTAACGTTTTTAAGTCATAAATGCTGTTCTTCACCATCGAAATGTATATACTAAATAACAGAGAGAGAGATTAACACACTTTTGATTGAGTGTTCTGAAAACATAATCCGACAGAGAATACGCAAGATATGGTACAAAACGTTAATTTTTTGTTAAGAAACATCATATAACGTTAGATGGCGCATTAATATTAAACGAATATAAATTCCTCAAAACAAATAATACCATCAAAAGTGCAACATGTCAGAGTATAATTCAGTCAAGTTTCATCAAAATCCAAGGTATTTCGATTTTTTACCCATGACGTCGCCAAAGGTATCGAACTACGTTAAATATGTATCTTATATGAAAATTTTTTGATTGCTGCTTCCCGCAGCCCGAATAATATTTAGTTTGCAAAGGCCATAGAAACTGTGAAAATGTCATGTATTGTAAGTTTGGCCAGATAACTATGATACACGGTAAAATATCCGTCGATTTTAACGGAAGAATACCTGGCAACCAGCTGCCAGACCTTTACCCGTTATTTTACGGGCGCCTGTAAACAGGCGCAGGAATCATCGCGCAGAGTAGAGTATAATAAGACAGGTATTGTTTTGGTCATATAGCTCTTCGACACTATCAAAGTATTCTCGAGTACGGTCAGTTTACGTAACTCTACTATATCGTGATTTCAAAAAAATGTTCTACAGAGAGATGCCCGTTAAAATTACGGGAATGGACTGACAGCTGGTTGTCAGGTATTCAACCGTAAAATCTACGGAACTTATTTAACATGTACAGTTTTCCAACAAGACGATCCGACATGATTCTGTGTCCAAAATAAGTCAATAAAATTCTGTACTTTCTTGGACCCTGAAATTAACGCCCAAATTTTGTTTTCAACATGTCAGGTTTTCGATTACTGGATGTTTATCTGATGAAAACACGTAAGTTAAAAAAATTCAAACTAAATGATCATAACAGATATTGGGCCTTTATGGCCGTTCTTTCTATTGCATATCTTTACAGTTGATTCACTATGTTCGAAAAATTCAATCCTTTGTTGCAGTTAATTGTAGTATGCAAAGCTCTGTCACAAACACGCACGGCTTGCAGACTCTTTAAGTTTTATTGCTTGCCTGTTTTTAAATGCATTAATGAGGAAATACAGTGACTCCCCATAGCATGCCTGCATAATGAGTGCTTGGTTGGTTGTCTTGGATTTAACGACCCTTTGAGACAGTATTTCAGTCTATATCAGGCCGTCTCCTAAAGAGAGGGAGATAGGCGAGAGAAAAATGTCCAAACATTCCACATCCGCACCTACAGCAAACACAGTAAGACCATGCACTACTTTTATCCAAATAAGTAGGACGCCCCGGCACTGGAAGTTATACCCAGCACCATCGCCCGACCCGACCATCCTCTAATGCATCACTTGTGATAGTTAAACTATTTAGATAATGCTATGATGCAATAAGCAATTATATAAAGTATATATTATGGTAATACCATATGTCTATACTTTTAAATGTGCAGCCTTTTTTATACTTCCTACACAAAACATATATTAAAGAAAGAGTAAGATACTGCAAGAGCTATCCTTCCTATGCATGTGGAATTCAAGACCATCTAACAATCTTTCATAATGTAAACGCTTAACTTTTGGAATCTTCTTTCTATTGTCATTAAAATTTATTATGCTATGTCTATTTCAGTTACTGGTAATAATGTTTATTTTCAATAGTTCTTCACTGATATAAACTGCTTCGAAAGGAAAATTTATTTGTCCTATAGTATGTGACATTTTCTGTCATCTCGTATAATAGTGACAACAAATTATATTTTAGTCCGCCCATTGTCCGTCTAAAGTCTTCGAGAAGCTTAAACTTTTGCGAAATTAACCGAACAGCAGTTTGTCTAAATAATTTTGATAATGAACACAATGACTACTGAATTTCAGCTTATGAAGGTTATGCTAACTGGCATGCAATCCTTGTAAAACTTAAATACCCTTAACTCTTAACTTAAATATGTTTATTAAGGTGGTGATTATCACTGATTTGGGGCAAAGACATAAATCTGCATAAAATGCTGAAAATACAACAGATCTTCCCAAAACTTAGCCCTCTTTATGTTAATTCTCACAATTCAGAAAACCCAAAATGCAGGACTTGTTGAAGTTAAAAAGAATTTATATAAGAAAAGACCAAAGGGTAATTTTGTGCGCAAAAATCTAAAAAATGACCATCATTATTCAAAATGAAAGTAGGTCTGAACACAAATTAATGCATTATGAAGAGCATCCTAGCAATTATTTTTTCCAATTTTTTGGCACATTATCAGGCTGTGCAGATAAATAAAGATGTAGCCTGTGTCCAAATATTTGCCTAAAATACACAGTAGAGTCTATTTTCAAGGTTGAATAATTTCAATAACACACCTGTCTTGGTCATTGTAATGTATATTTATACTGTGAGTATGACACAGGTATTGGTTTGGTTGGTTTGGGTTTAACGGCCCTTTGAGGCAGTATTTCAGTCTATATCGGGCCGTCTCCCGAAGAGAGGGAGAAAGACAGAAATGGTAGATGAGAAAAAAATGTCCAAACAACCCCACCCGCACCTACTGTAAGCACAGTTGGCCTTTGCCCTTCTGTCATCCAAATCAGTAGGAATGATACAGGTATAACTGCCCTACCTGTATTTAATGATTGCAACCATTATACATGTACTATATACATGGTCAGACATTTGAGAAAAAGTTACTGTTTTTACCTGGTCTAGTTTACAAAAATTATTTGAGACAGAGCTGGAACAAATAATTGCTAGGACGTTCTTTTTAATGCACTAAAGTACCTTCAGAGCTAAGTACAGTTTCAACAATGAATTTAAGTTTTTAGATTTCTGCGCAGAAAATTACCCTTTGATCTTTCTTGTAAAACACTCTTTTAAACAGCTTGTTCCTCTGTTTTGTATTCTACACTGTAGAGAACAACAAAAGTAAGAAACCTGCTAATTTTCGGGGAGATATGTTACATTTTTATGGTTTTATTCAGATTTTTGTATATACCAAAAATCACCACCTTAAAAAAGAAACAGTCCCGCCATTGGCATTGCAACTTGAGACAAGTAAGTAGAATCAAAAGAAATGTAGTTAATACTGTAAGACACTGAAAATTACAAAGCGCTGTCGGCTATTACTTTAGGATTAAATATTATGCACAGCTGAAAGGTCTAAAAAATACAAAACACCAAGTATCGTTTTTTACAAAATTGTATATTTTGTTATTTCAGATTGCACGACAGAACGACGAAAGGAAACAACAGTGCCAGGATTCTGAATTAATGCACCCGAACTCCACAAATATGCTATGAAATCTAGGATGCAGCTATGAATTTTAAGGACACATTCTAACAATTTCTGTAGAGAAATCTATGCACAAATACTAAGGATGAGATTTTAAAAAAGGAGAGTTTTCTTCTAGCACTGTCAAAAGAGAATGGTTTAAATCGAGCTACCGTTATGACTACCAAAGTATGTCTTATGCAGAAGAAATCATTTTGTTATTACTGCATTTACTGATAATCCTAAGTTATTTACAATGCACTCATTGTATATTCCTATCATAAGCCACTATATTCATGCAAAACAACTCCTGACAAAGAACTCATACAGAAAAGAAACTGTTGTGTGAGAATAACTTTTATTAGAGTATCCATTCAGTTTGTAATTGACTATCAAAACTATAACAAGAATAATTTATCGTACAACAGTCTTGTCGGTGTTATGCGTCTGTGCTTTGATACAGTCATGTTGATGACAGTTGTTGGCAAAAAGCATTGAGGTAGCTAAATTTTGATAAAACTGCTATGATAACCGATGCGAATTTTCAACAAATGATTTGTAAGGTGATTTATCCAAATTTTGGATAAGACTTACGGCTGTTCTTTGGTACAGAGTATTTCAAGGCAGGAATATCGTTTCTCCTAGCCAGTTTGATTTTATCCAAATTTTGGATAAAATGAATACATTACTGAATAATTGGTGTATTGCTTTCCTTGCACAATACTTAATCCAAATTTTGGATAAAATTGTAGGTTCTGCGTTTGGGTGCAGTGTAGGTCAAGACAGGGTGTTTCTTTGTCCCCGCTGGTTTGATTTTATCCAAAATTTGGATAACGGCAAGCTATAGCAATAGTCTACTGAGAAATCGATATAATCAATGAAAGTATAGGTAGTTTCTCTTCTGCAAAGTTTTATCCAAATTTTGGATAAAGTTTTCCCGGCTTTCACAGTTGATTTTCGAACAAGGATTTCATTCACGTAATGTGTCAGTGTTTGGACACAATTAACTTTATGCCATATAGCATGTAGTTTTATCCAAATTTTGGATAAAAATTCTATGTTAATGATCGCCCATTTTATCAGAAGTTTTGTTTATCCGAATTTTGGATAACACTTCTATGATAAAATCTGTGTCCGAACATTTTTATTCTTATCCAAAAGCATAGAGCCAGTTTGAGCAAATGGATTTGCTCAAACGTAAATGGACACAGTTATAGTATAATTGTTTAAATGTGTCATCAGCTGGTCTGCAAATGCTAGATATTTATTGCCAGAAGTACCATAAAAATCTACGAATTGGGACAGATAGGGTTTACCAAATAGTGCTATTCCAGATCAGACTGCTCCTTAAAAGCAGTCTGATTGTGGTCTACTCTGTTTTAAATACGGTATAGCAATGACACTAATGTTCCCTGTTCATGTTTAAAAAGCCTGCATTTCACTCAACAAACTGTGGCTTTGCAATGGGACACTAAGCTAAGCTAATTTCTCCAGACAACTCGGTAGCTCATTAACCTTGCTGCAGCTGCTAAGTGATTCAAGTCGGAAATATTTGAAGTCAATCTACTTATAAATGGCAGACTCCTGAGGCAAGTGATTATCATCAAATTACACACTATTTGAATGGTTTTCACAAAAATTTAAGAGGTATGTTTCTCATCATATTTGTAATTGATTAAATTACTGTTTATAAAAAATGTAAACAATCACTTTAAGGTTGGATAATTTACGTTACCTAAGCAAACTTTCCCTAAATTGTATAATTTAGACTTAGATTCGTTTTGTTAACGTGTTCTTACCAGTTTCCTTATAAAGTTATTTAAGGTATTAGAATAATTATATGAGGTTGCTTAATATGCTGTTACAGTGTGTAACGTAGATAACATCGGTTCGGAGATACATGCGCTAATACAGTATCGCGTACTTTTTTCCCCATTTATCAAATAGCAAGTTCTTATTATGAAATATGTGAAGTTCTTAAATATTGTTAACTGACACCTGTTTACAATTTGACTAAGTGTTGGGGTTTTTTCCCTGACATTACCTGATGCGTTTTAAACATGACAAAGAATACACTGCTCCAAACTTGTTAAGTTTTGAGATTTGAACTGTTTACTGATTACACTTTTCTGCTCGTACTTTAATCGTGTAGTAAATCCCAACATCTTAAATTATATGCGTTCATTAATGATCAATTTTCTTGTTGTTCCTATCATGGTACTTACAAATATAATGTTAAGTTTTGAAAAGCAACAAAGGGCAATGGTAAATATAATCATACCGAAGAAACTGAAAAGATAGATAAACGAGACAAAATCCGCTTCTGTCGTCGTCCAGTTTAATCATATAGAGGGCTCACATTAAGGAACATACAGTAGTTCCGATGAAGTTATAATCCCAAAAGTTTCTTTTATTCGGTATCAACTACCAGTACTCTATATGTAGAGCTTGTTGTCATCTTGTTTATTGAAACTATTTAGCACATTAACAGCACGTAGAAAGAAATAGAAACAGTAATTAGATTTGAAGTTTCAAAGCACAGAATTCTATTTGTCATAACAAACGTGACGGTTTGCAAGAAGAATCCTTTTTTATAAAGACAATAGTAGTATATTACGTTATCAAGGGGTAAATTCTTGGTCAATTTAAAGCTACAGCCGAAGACAAGGACCAATCCTATTATTTCAGTAGGTATTACAGATTTTACGACGTTTTATTATCTTGTTTCTCGTAATTGATGATTTCTGAAACATGACCCTTAGAGGCCAAAACATGAGAAACATAGAAAAATAATAATAAATAAATAAAAGGAGCACGACGAGTCAAGTCATGCCCTGTTAGAGCAAACTAAGGTTTAGCAAAAATAAATGAAAAAATAAATGCCTGGTTTATGATATCATTGTTTGTGCCTGAGGTATGTATTTGGTTTCACTGAGCCTAGCCGTTACCATCAAAAATATTTTCTGACTGCAGTTAAAGGAATCTAACTTTTGAGAGATCACGATTTGTTTATACTATTTGACTACGCCGAGCCGCGTAGCGCAATCAATAGCGCGTTTCAAGCCATAAGTCCTGGGTTCGATACCAGGTCCGGTCACTCAGTTTCATTTCTCCTTCCGCTGATTCAAGAAGGGCAGTTGTCAGTTACTGGTGAAAGTAAGTGCACTTAGTACCGGTTAACCGCTTAGGAGGTCTAAGCTTGCCCATGAATAGTGTGGTTAGGTTAACTGACTGTCCCGACATGACCATAGCTGTTTACCGTGGACTTTAAACAATAACACAACACAATACTTTTTGACAAATACTTTAGCAAATAATCAGTGTTCGGTCGGCGGAAGATCGCGCGACTGTCGCCCGATCGTCCGCCGCTTTTATTTCATGTCGCCTGACATCACAAGATAGTTGGTCGATGATCGGTCGACTCGGCCGACTTTAAAACTTTTCTTCCATAGTGGGCGATCACTTACGAACACTTTTGATGTGGCGGCCCAATATGGCCGGATCCAAACGTTCCCGACTGTCTCAGTCGGCCGATCAACATCCAAAATTTCAGTTACCCGCCCGTCGAACTGAACGTGAGCTAGACATTCACTCCTTCCGATAACCACAAAAGTTGTTAAAGCATATTGACGTGTTAGATGCACTACACAAGTAAAAGAATCACCCAACATTTCAAGTAGGTTTCATGTTCATAGCTCAGCCTAAAATTCCCACAGCCTAAAATTCCCTTTCATGAGAGCGGTCGGACCGAAGGCGGACGGACAGATGTAAACCTGCATACCTCATTTTTTCAATGCTGGTATTTTACAGTGTCATAAGAAAAGCTGAAAACGTATAACCTACTTCTGACTTTCTAAGTATCACTATCATCCGCATTACATTTTCGACGCTGCTGCTGCTCTTAGCTTCTACTTCAAAATATGTTGCACCAATGGACTGCGCAAAAGACTGCCCTTCTTCTCTCGATACTGTTCTCCTCGCGTGTAGATCAATTTTATTGGCTAGAAGAATTTTCGTCCTTGTTTTCGACCAATTTGACGAATAGCGCTGTAAGAATTGAAACATGCTCTGTAATACACATTTGCAATTAAGAACTTATGCTTCATGCATTTCAGCTTAATGATATAGACCAAACACAGTCGACATAACGGATGTTTTTCTCTTTGAATACAGATCATGGTGATACTGCCTTACAAAGGCTTCTGGAAATTTATTTATTATTTTTTTTTTGAGACAGCTCTCTTGTAAGAATTTCATCTGTAGCTTTTTTGGTAACATTTCCCGTTGATTAAGCCACCCTTTCTTTCTGCGGCTACTTAGCCAGAATTAGTTTAACTAGATGTCACTGGCATTGTCTCCATTTCTAACTAGAACTTTACCCCCAAGTCGGTGATTTTGATTTGAATATTTTTTTATGAACTCTTTCACGAAATTTTACTCTGTTCGAAGCTTGAAGGAAATTAAACATATACAAGGAAGATTGAGCAGAAAAAAACTAGTTCTCAATATCACGATACATATGGTTCGATACACGGTCCGGCCACTTACTTTCATTTCTCCTTCCGCTGATTCAAGAAGGGCAGTTGTCAAGTGCTGGTGAAAGGAAGTGCACTTAATTAACCGCTTAGGAGGTCTAAGCCTGCCTAGGAATAGTGTGGTTAGGTTAACTGACAATCCCGACAGACCGTAGACGTTACTCAATAACACAACAATAATATGACGTGTTAACCTGTATATGAAATATGACTCGTATCTTCATAGGAATCTGTGAAATCTGATTTCGATCAATGTCGCTACTGAATGAAGAACAGGATTGGAAGAATATCGAACAAATATGGAACGAATACAAATAACAAGGTTTTTGCAATTCTATATACTACGTTTCAACAATTTATGTGAAATATGTTACACAAAACGTATCATTGCTTAAAGTGAAGAGGGAAAGAAAACAAGCCAACAGAGGAAAAAGCAATAAAAAACAAAGACAAAGACAGCATTGTTATATTTGTTATTATACGAAAAGTCTCAATAGAAATGAGACTCCGACTTTATTCTTGTACGTGTTCGTTGTTTCACAAGTATGCTTTATCGTCTTAATAATACATAAAGTATGAATATGAGCGCTGCCATTCTAAAACAAGACACAGTCTAATGCCTTTTTCTATATACACTACATAGTATCATGAAAATACTCTAGAAAGGAATACAAATACGGAGCAGATAGCAAAAGGTAGCTCAAATCATGAAGGAGAAATATTTAAAAAAGTATCAAAACAAGAGTTGTCATTTATATGCACAACGCATCATTATGACTTGTTTTGCATATCTGAGAAATATCGTCAAATGTTCCAGTGGTATTCAAGATATGGAGAGAAAACAGGACCGAATCTTAAACTATCAAAGGGAAACAGCTCAAATATTATACTAGCAGCGGTTGATATTCATGTTTGCCACAGATCAGCTATAACTGTTAGGTATCATAAAAGTATTCTAAACGGTATTCAAATTACAGAAAGGACACAAATCTGCTACAACAGGATTTTTTATTTTGAGATAATTCAAATACTGACATTCTTGTAGATAACACTTTTTCACGACCTGTTCTACATAGCTTTGTAGAATCATGGAAATTCTAAGTGTATACAAGTTACAGACCGGACAACAAAAACACGGACGAACTTCTATTATCTCCGAACCTTTCCGTCGGGTGAAAAATGACCAAGTACATAGAAGAAGAAGCTGCAGAAAGCTGATTCCTAATCTCATGATAAAATATGACGTCATTAACCTGTATACCAAATACTGCATGGTTTCTGTGAAATCTGTTACGAGAAAAAGTACGCACTGGGACAAAAACAAAGGAACAAGCATTTTCGGCATATCCCCCACCGAAGTGGCCCTGATTCGTTAATGGGTTATTTTAGGTTTCATAAAATTTTGTTTACTGGTTCCTTAGTTAAGGCTGAACTTGTGGATTGTACATAGAATCATTAGCAATAACTCCGGGAAGTAAGGCATACACTGGAGCTGTTCTTCTTTACCACTTTCCTGAGAATCACTGGCCTATGATGATACCGTTACATTTTTAATTCGGTTACAAGAAATTTTGTACAATGGCACCTTACTAATGGATAATTTAAGAATTTTAAATCAATTCAAGGGCATTAAATCATGCACTACTGCAGAGATTTTGACAAAACTTATTGTAATCATTATAAGTTTTATGAAATTTCATTGATTGGTTACTTAGGAATGACTCAATTAGCTGATTTTAACCAATTCATGGGCAATAACTCATTGCTTACTGAAGCAATTCCGACAAATTGTAAGATGCACCAATGTGTTATGGTGATACATATTTAGTATAATTTTCATAGGATTCTATTCATTGATAATTGAGTTCTGGCTGGAATTGGCAATTTCACATTGATTCAAGGGCAATAACTCATGCACTACTGACGCCATCCTGACGAAACTTTATGCGCTGATCCGCATTATAGCGATACATATTCAGTTCAAATTTCATGAAGTTTGGGTCATTTTTTACTATGTTACGGCTCATTTCACTGATTTTAAGTCAATTAAAGGGCAATAACTCATGCATTACTGAAGCCAGTCCGATGAAACTTCATGTGCATAAGCATGTTAGAATGGTATATATATGTTTAAATTTCATGAAATTCCTTCCAGTAGTTACTTAGTTATGGGTCATTTCATAAATTTAAAGTCAATTAAAGGGCAATAACTCATGCATTAATAAAGTAAGTCTGATGAAACATCATGTGCATCAGGGTGTAATAATGATATATATTTATTTTGAGTTTCAACAAATTCCGTCCAGTGGTTACTTAGTTATTGCTCATTTTATTGATTTTAAGTCAATTAAAGGGGAATAACTCGTGCATTACTAAAGCCAGTGTGACAAAACTTCATGTGCATCAGGGCGTTATAATGATATATAATTAATTTAAGTTTCATGAAATTTCATCCAGTGGTTTACTTAGTTATGGCTCCGGACGGACGGACGGAAAGACGGACGCGTGGAAGGAAGGACGAACGGACGGACGGACATGGAGAAAACTATATCCCGCCGCCTTCGGCGGGGGATAAAAACAAATCTAGACGAAGATGCAGGAGAAATCTGTATGAAACATGTCGTTGTCAATGTGTGTACTAAATACGAACATCGCTCCGTATATAGTTGCTGTGAAATCTGTTATAAAGATGTTTGTTGTTTACTGCGTGTAGAGATAGGAAAAAAGAGAATACATAAGAAATAAGGGTAATAAAGCCAACGAGGTCAATCTTCCATCACATAAAAGGCCTTGTCATGTTTTAGCAGTGTAACAAAATTGAAGAACCTAGCTTGCATATTTGTTGTGAAATCCTGCACATAAAATTGTTTCGCATCTGTGACAGAAAAACCTTACATATGTAAAAGAAGTCCAGAAGACCGGACAGACGTAAACAAGTATTACGCAACTGTAACGTACTGTATAAAATAAGTCCAGAAGACCGGACAGACGCAAACCAGCATACCCTCCCCTCTATTCTTAAAGTGGGGATAACAAAACAATACGTGATATATCTGCTTTACAGTTACTTGCCTGCTTTTGTCTTTATCTCACCTTTATCAATATTTTGTTGTGTCAGCCCTAAAAGAGTCACTCAATTAATATATCAAAACATAATGTTATAAATGATTTTGAACTAAATGTATGATTCTTCGTCCATTTGGCTAAAATGGGCATAGCGGTGTCAAGGCAACAAGCTGGTGGAGAAACTCGGACAACATAGATGACGGCTGCTATTATTCTAATTCTCTGGCGAGCTTAACGTTTTCACTTCTTTTTACCTGCTCTAGATGCTGTTCTATCTTCCTGATGCGCTGGAAGGTGTTTTTATCAGTTATATTATACACAAGGCACACTACATTGTCCTGAAAAAAAAATTATGATAGTACTACTGTAAAAATTCTAAATTTGGAACACCTAAACTAATTACCGTAATTGTCCTAAAATGGAACAGTTTGATTTTTACAATGCAGTTATGCGTCCAAAAGGCAAACAGTGTAGACCTCGATCAGACTGATCGAAGTCTAATTTGTTTTCAGAAACATATCTTTCCTCATATCTAGATTTTCACGGTAGATCTGTACGAATAATTTATGTTTGTTGATAGGAAAACAATGTTTGTACAGAATGATTTCAATGCAATAGCAGCACTTTTTACAATTGCTTCATATACGTATTTCAGGCGTACGGGTCACAATGCGGAGGTGCAGTGACAATACAAAATCCAATTTGTACAACAGAGCACCTCTTTGACAAAGCAACAAGACAGTGTCTAGTTTAATGGGAGCATAGGAGCACCTGCGGTTTGCCAATTATGCTGCTTTTCTTGCTGAGGATGTACAGGAACTAGAACCCAAGTTAAAAGTTTGACAAACCCTGTTCAAGGTTTAACAAAAGCGCCGCTGACCACGGCATGGTAGAAATACATACAATCGACTATTAGAACTTTGTTAATAGTCAAAACTGTCGGACAGGAAACAAATGTGAAGTCACTTTAAAGGTTATGAAAATGGCCACAAATTCGTTCAAAAACTCAAGCACAATATGGTTTATTTTCGTTGTAGATTGTCTCACAGTAACGTGTATTTTGGCAAATTTTCAAATTTCAAAGCAAACTGTTATAACACTTTAAAGTAAGGGAGAGGTGATGAAATCGCTATAAGATATACAGATGGACATAGTTCTTTTAAAACTAGAAATATATTACTGGTCCTTTTTCTCCGTACCACGCCTAATAGTGCTTTGTATTTGCACAAGACATGGTGCTTTATATTTACACAAGTTTGTATGAGGAACTTTTAATGTTGAAATAATTGCTGATGTATGTTGAGCAAATCACTGCATAAACTGAACATATTGCATATCTTCCCACAATTTAGCAGATGTCTTCTTTTTAATCGTTTTTTTTGTCTCGCAATGTTATATTCCAAAATGCCTTACTCTCTGGCATTAAAGAGGGTTTATATAAAAAAATATCAAAGGGTAAATTGTGGCGCAAAAATCTCAAACGAAACCATCATATTTACAATTGTAATAGGTCTGAATGCATTGAGGGTAATGCCCTATCTATTATTTTTGACAACTCTTTTACATGTAAATACATGTATTATCAGATTGAACAGAATAATAAAATCTAATACAAAAAAGAGGTCGTTTGTGTCCACAGTTTTAAACTGAATTATAAAGATAACACAGGTGAGTCTGCTTTTTTAATGTTGAAATATTTCTCTCACAACCTGTCTGGACACAGTTATGCATATGCAGTTTTTATACTATATTTGTCAAACAAGTAAACATTCATTTATCAACAATATACATATACCTTATATATGGTCAAACATTTGTGAACAAGGTACTTTTTTCATTTTTTTCAACGTGATAATTTAAGAAAGAGTTGGAATAAATTTTGACAGGACATTACTCTCGAGCATTGAAGGATCATCACACCTAAATGCAATGTCATTTTAATGGCATTCGATTAAGGGTATTTTGTGCCGCAAATTGCTCTTTGCTTTTCCCATATCACCCCGTTTTCGTTAGCATGTCATTCATTTTTGTAACTTAAACTGTAGCGAACAACAAAAATAAAGTCTGCTAAGATTCGGGAAAATATGTTGTATTTGCATGGTTTTATTCAGATATTGTATTCATCTCAAATCACTACCTTAAACTGTCAAAAATATGGGACAGACATGAAGTATTACCTTTAGAACTTGGACCTTTAAATGTAACCCTGACCTTTATCGCTCATTATCTTGATAATATAGATATTTTGTCCAAGTGCAAAGAAAATCATTCGAGGCACTTAGGGGATATGGGACGGATACACAAAGTTTACCTTTAGAACTTTGAAGTCTATATGTAACCTTGACCTTTATCAGTCATTATCTTAATAATATAAATATTTTGTTTAAGTGCTAAGAAAATCATTCGAGGCACTTAGGAGATATAGGACGGATACACAAAGTTTACCTTTAGAACTTTGAAGTCTATATGTAACCTTGACCTTTATCAGTCATTATCTTAATAATATAAATATTTTGTTTAAGTGCAAAGAAAATCATTCGAGGCACTTAGGAGATATAGGACGGATACACAAAATTTACCTTTAGAACTTTGAAGTCTATATGTAACCTTGACCTTTATCAGTCATTATCTTAATAATATAAATATTTTGTTTAAGTGCAAAGAAAATCATTCGAGGCACTTAGGAGATATGGGACGGATACACAAAGTTAACCTTTAGAACTTTGAAGTCTATATGTAACCTTGACCTTTATCAGTCATTATTTTAATAAGATAACTATTTTGTCCAAGTGCAAAGAAAATCATTCCAGGCACTTAGGAGATATGGGACGGATACACAAAGTTTACCTTTAGAACTTTGAAGTCTATATGTAACCTTGACCTTTATCAGTCATTATTTTGATTAGATAAATATTTTGTCTAAGTGCAAAGAAAATCATTCCAGGCACTTAGGAGATATGGGACGGATACACAAAGTTTATCTTTAGAACTTTGAAGTCTATATGTAACCTTGACCTTTATCAGTCATTATTTTGATAAGATAACTATTTTGTCCAAGTGCAAAGAAAATCATTCCAGGCACTTAGGAGATATGGGACGGATACACAAAGTTTACCTTTAGAACTTTGAAGTCTATATGTAACCTTGACCTTTATCAGTCATTATTTTGATTAGATAAATATTTTGTCTAAGTGCAAAGAAAAGCATTCCAGGCACGTAGGAGATATAGGACGGATACACAAAGTTTATGGATAGACAAGTGGACGGGCATATTGGGTGATGACCTGACAAACCGAAGAAATTACAATATGAAATGTGCCTCAGATAATGTTTTAAATTTTGTACAAATTTCAAACAAAAGTCATATGCCGATTTAAAGCTAGTAGCAGTGTGAATGGGTGGGTTGTGCGTTTCGCTTGTTGGCTTTTCCGAGTATCTTCCTTTATCTATTCTATTCTATTCTCTCCCATAACCTTACTAGGTTGATGGGGCACCACAGATGACTTCGAAACAAAACTTAACTGGGCCGTAGTTATCCACAGTGTGTTTGACAACTGGTAAGGACTACTGTTGCGACGGCTTGGTTGGGGCCGGATGTTTGTCTGTTTCTTGGCCCACCGGGGTTCAACTGATGGTCTTCTTTTGCTCCAGTACTCCAGTGGTGTTGCTGACTCCCCAGGGATCTCCGAGTGTGTCAACACGTTTTGGCTGTCGAGTCCTCATCCTTGCTTCATCACGGTCTTTTCTTGATCTTAATTGTTGACCGTGATGACTCTCTGATGAGTTAGGGGACCTCCATACGAACCGAACTACTAACTACTTGTGTGCACCGCAGCGGAGGGTGAGGGTGAAGGTTTGGGCCCAGTAAAACCGGTCTAAACGCCCCAGTAGTTATTACTGACCGTCCCAAGGCGGTACTTTTGTTGCAGTTGCATTTGTTTTATGTTCGGTGCTGTTTAATTTATTGTGTTCTTAGTTTAATCCTTCTATCATAAAAATAGAAAATAGGTAAAAATAATTGTTAAATGTTTTTCATATAATTTGCTTAGTCCGTTGTAACCCGTCTGTTGGTCTAAATTATTTAGTTCAATAAAGATAGCTGAGTTGCCATCTATTTGGGAAAGAGCTGCTGACTCGGCTTGTCACTTGTAATGTATTGTTTGTTGGGATGTCTTTGTCAATCTTTCCCTTTGATGTTGGGAATAGGGTTTGGCATCTGATTCAGTCAGTTCCTGAAGTGTAGTTACTCTTCAAATTTTCATAGGATAATGCATTAACCAATCAGCTAGTCCGTAACAAATAAAATTACCCTTAGTAATACTATCGGCACCTAATTACAACATTATTGGGGTATTTCACAAACTTACATCCACATTGCTCCTTCTTTAAAATAAACTACGAAACAAATCTTTGTTAGTTGAGGTAGATCTATAAAATCTCGCATGAACTCTCGCTAGATCTAAGGGGCAGATGTTTGGCCGTTTGGATTAGTCATTACCTGTCCCTATTTGCGGTAGCTATAAGGGGAGAGAACCAGTCGGGAGTTCGTCATATTCTCCAATGACTGCTTGTATCTTTCTACGAACCTCGTCATTGGTTATATGGTCCTTACACAAAATGTTCAGTAACCTTCGGTAGCATCTTCATTCAAAGGCCTGCGTTCTTTTCTCCAACTCTGCTGTCACTGTCAACATTTCATAGGCATACAGGAATATAGAAATGACAAGAGAGCGCATAAGTTACACCTTTGATCCAAGACATATGTTTTATCTATCCAAAAGTGTTTAAGCTAGCCTATGGTAAGATCTGAAGTGGCTTGTGCAATCCTCTAGAGAACCTCCTGTTTTGAGCCCTCATCTGCGACAACTGCTCCAAGGTATTTGAAGCTTATTACAGTACCCAGTTTCTGCCATTTTACCTTGATATCCCTGTGGATGCCATCTGCGGTGTTTGTCATCGGTTTGGTCTTCTCAGCGCTGATCTCTATCATATATCTTGTGCAGGTTTTGTCAAGACTTTCAATTAGGGTTTCTAGTTCCCGTTCTTCCTCAACGAGAGCGCCTATGACATCGGTTAACAGCAGATTGGTAATGTAGGGTAATATCTTTACCTTTATCTATATCATACAACTTAATTTCAACAATATATTATAGGGGTGACTGATAATTATGAAATCTTCAGCTTCTGTTCGGATATAGTGCATTAGACACAAACATCATCAATCTCAGCGTCTAATCGAGCGTGACATCAGGTTTTCAATCCGAGGAACGTAACTGACATTTCAAACCATATGTGGGAGCCCACATCAAAATGGAATACACGGTTTGTTACTGTACTAAAGAAAACGCAAAAAAGTATTATCAAAATTGCCAACAAACACTTATAAACCCAAAAATTCGAGGTTTGTGATGTATGAAATCATTTATTTTCCTGTATTTGCGTATTGCCAATGTACAAGTTAACATAAATATTTCTGAATAATTATTTTCTTGGCAACGGGAAATGAATGAAATTACGAAGTTTAACGTCATCAGTTACTTACAGACGTGCTCCATTAAGCTACTGCAGCGCAGTAGCTCTTGTTTTCGTAACATAGTCCTTTGAACGATTGTTTTCACTTAATTGGACTGCACCAAAACGTGTGTGTGGTTAACTGAATACTGACATACTGATGTTTGTGACGCTGGCCCTATTAGTTGAGAAATCTGTGTTTCCAAACCTTCCACACAGAAAATTTAAAATAACCAGAGAAAAATGCATGTAAGTGATGTAAAAGCAAATAAAACATGTATTTCTGAGATTTGCGTTATACTGAGTCACAATCAGGCTGAATATATTAGTGCACAATCAATGTAAAATGAAATTAACAGACTACTGTAACAGTTCAGATTAGTTTGAGATGATATTCTATTACAGTGTAAGTACGTAATTTATAGTTCATAAAATGTCGTTTAAAGCAGTTTGAGATTTTTGTTGCCGGAACTTTGATCTTGTCATTCTATTTGCCATTTTCAAATTAGAGAGTGTTTGATTAGAAAAGCCCTAAAGCCTGCTGACTCTGCAATGCAGCGTATAACATTCTCCTAGTTGTATATTTTTCGTTGAATTAAAACAACATAATACACTAGAACTTCAATGGCTCCAACTCTGATGGCTCGTCTACCCTGCCTGGGTAGAACTTTTTTCTTGGTTCCTAGAGGTCACTTTATATGGAAACTAACCCTGGATGGCTAGAACTACCCTTGGCTGGAACTAAGTTTCATGGTCCCAAGCCTGTTTGAGCCATTGAAGTTCTGCTGTAGAAGGATGGCCGGTCGCTCATTGGCTTAAGCGCTGGCCTACTGATTTAGAGTTGTTCGAAAGAACCTTTAGATAAATTTTTGGCTGACAAGGTTGCTTTAAGTTTAGAAAACCTTCGACCATCTATCTCAAATGACTTCGGCCTAAGAGGTTATTTTGAATCAAAATTTTAAATTACTTAGTAAAGAATTAAAGTGACAGAATCAGCACTGAAGCAGTGAATTGAGACAACCAGCGAAACAGAGCAGTCTCAATATTTACTCTACATAATCAGATGTATATACCGTGCCTGGACTGGGACAGTGGGAGTGTTTTTCAGTTAAGGGCCCTGGCAGAATTCGTTCCTGCGACCTTCAGCACCGAGCAGAAAGCCTAGACAGGCGACCTATGCGCATCTCTGAAGCTTGTACCAACATAACAGTCATGTTGCCTATATAACAGAAGTATGGGCTGAAAGCCATATTCCGTCCTCGTAACCATTTATTATTGTCTCCACTTTTGCTCGTCCCTTGGACATCGTCTCTTGTGGACCTGGTAACTCAGTGGGTCTAGTGCTGGCCTGCTGAGTTAGCGGCTTGGATTAAAATACCGCTGGAGGCGGAAAATCTTTTCAGAGGAAAACGTGGTTCCATTGCACACAGACTTTTATTATCACAGGTGCATCGGCTTAAATGCGCCCCGATAGCTCAGTCGATTGCTAGGTTTGTCTCAAGACTGGGTACACACCTCTGCCGCATACGTTCGAACCCCGGCGTTTGCATGTATGAATGAATTTTGCTGCTCCCTTCGAGGTTGTGGTTGTTTCACAGAGTATTCCCCAGCCCCTATACAGACGAGAAATACTTCTGGCTTTCTTCTAACACAGACAAGGTCAGATTTGATCGAGTATGACGGGAGAAATCAAACTGTTGGAATGACCGTTAAACCACAAGCATCATTCCAGACATCTTTCGCAGACCATGGGGTCTGTGGTAACTTGGTGGGCGCTTATTCTTATCTGGGTCTCTAGTGCAGACGTCTCCTACTTGATGTAAGCAACTGTTAGATATCTCACGGATTGTAATTGTCAGTGTATGCTCGCAAGCGGATGTGTGCTGATTTTTAAGTTCTATTTTCCAAACCTTAGAGGTTAAGAGAAACTAAGAACTGTTGCACTAAAGTTGGTACCACGGCATCATAAATCAAATCTATTTATCTTCCTATCTGTCTGCCTGTCTGCCTGCCTACTTGCATACATACTGACTTACCTTCCCACTTGCCCATCAACAATCGACCCAACTACCGACCTAACTGCTGACCCACACACCTACCAACCCATCTACTCACCCACTTACCCACCCGAGTAGTCTCTTACCTATTTTATCCTGCCCTGTTATATGATGTTCTACCCTTATTCTTATCCTATCACTATGATATCCTATACTGTCCTTATTATGTCCGTCAATTCATGTCATGTCTTTTCCTACCCTTATCCTGTTTTATCCGCCTGGCCGCGTAGCGCAATCGGTAGGACACCTGACTCATAAGTCAGAGGTCCTGGGTTCGATACCCGGTCTGGCCATATACTTTCGTTTCTCCTTCCGCTGATTCAAGAAGGGCTGTTGTCAGTTACTGGCAAAAGTATATGCACTTAGTACTGGTTAACCGCTTAGGAGGTCTAAGCCTGCCCAGGAAGAGCGTGGTTAGGTTAACTGACCGTTCCGACATGACCTTAACTGTTTACTGTGGGCGTTAAGCAAGAAATCAATCAATCAACAAAAAAACTGTTTTATCCTACCTTTCCCTTACTTGTCCATGTTCTTCGCTTATCCTACTTTATCCTATCTTCTCCTAAGCTTTTCTATCCTTTCTTATCCATCAAAGTTCGATTTTAAAAAGATGGTTTCTTGAAAACAGCTCGAATAACTACTAACATTGCAGTACAGAGATACTTGTCACCATAATCAACAGAAATATCATGCATCACAAACTTCGAAATTATTATGATTTAACGGCCAGACCCACATGGTTCCATTTTACTTAAAATGTTTACTAGTACTGAAAGTCTTTAGAAACGAAATGAAATATATCGTGCATACATATATTTTGTCCTGGATTAGACAGTATCCTAGCAATTGCTTGCATATACATGTAACCGGTGTTCATTGTCCCAGCAGTCACACGATGCAAAACAATGTCATACTGACGTCGATGCAACGTCGTATGACCCATGCGCCGATACGTTTTGAGGTAGTTGGATACATATTTAAATGGAAGCAACTCTGGCATTATCAATTTTGCATTCCTTCTTTATAAGGCCAACCATCAAAGGAAACAGTTTGCTCCTGCTGGAGTAAATTCTATCGTTTAAGAGCAGGTCCCTTTCCTGAAGGTTTTTTTTTCTCCCTAGAAGCAAACAGGAATTTGCAAGTATTGTCTGCCTTTGTAAAATGGCGGAAACACATTGAGGTGTACTCATTTACTCATTGAGGTGACAGTGCACCTTCACCTTGACGGTGTGCTGTTAGAGAGAAGAGCATCCCTGGAAGAAAACAGGAATATGCAAATATTGACTGCCTTTGTAGAAATGGTGGAAACACATTGAGGTATACTCATTCACCTTGACGGTGTGCTGTTAGAGAGAAGAGCATCCCTGGAAGCAAACAGGAATATGCTCATATTGTCTGCCTTTGTAAAAATAGTGGAAACAGATTGAGGTGTATTCATTCACTTTAACGGTGTGCTGTTAGAGACAAAACGGTAATGTAATTGAGTGATGTCGCGTGAAAAATTACATTGGGACAAGTGCGAACAGGGTAGACGCAGGTCAGTCCGCGCATCAAACCATTTTGATTAGAATCATCTCTGTCCACGCATATGTGGGATTTGCTGATAGATATCCTGGTCGCGCATGGCCAATGGTTCCTTTTCATACCACATATCGTCAAACAGTTACATACATGGTGAAATCTATGCAAACAGAGAGATTCTGAACCAGCCTTACTGCTGGTCTGGGGCTACAAATTGGAATAAAAAAAGTCTGAAACTCGAGAAACCCCCCGAGATATTTCTTTGTGTCGGATATATTTTCTCAGCATACAGTGTAACTTTTAAGAAAATACAAAAGCAAATGCAGTGTATTTGTCACATTCTGTCTTTATGCCATCATACTAATGTGGTTACACATTCTACATTTCAGTAATTGCAATTTTAAATAAAAAACATCGAAAGCATGCGTACAGCTTCAGTTAAGTGTTTGTTCTTTAGTAAATCTTAGGTCCTATGCTTCTGTATTGGTCTACACTTTCTCTATCTCAGTCTCATCACTGCCATCTCTTAATCAGAAGTCACACTTCTGTAGTTTGTATACAATTTTTTATATCATTATGAGGTTTCAAAACAAAATAAACAGTTTTAGGCATGAAAAGCAACTTATTTTAACCGAAATAGTGGATATTCTTATTGGACTCTTTCATGCAGAGTTTGTAGCCCTATACCAAATATTTGTTAAATCACGTTTCGTTGCTTTCAACTTTCCAAATAATTTTTAGTGATGAAAATCTTATTAGAAGCAATGTAACTTTTTATTTGTAACCAGACTTACAGTTTATATACATATTTGTTTTTCTTTTTGTAGTATTTGGTAGTAAGAAACTAGTTATGGTGCTTTAACTGGAACTACATAAGTGATTGCGCCCGAAACAAAGGTCTTTATGTCATAATATTATTGAATCAAACTACTTATCTCTTTGGTATAAGACATTTGGTTTGAAAGAAACACAAGTGTTCATGATTGTGCACAGTTATAAGATTAATTTATATGGGGTATGGCTTCTACAGGGCTACAGACAAACTGTTTACACATGTATCTCTCCTGTATATTACTGCAATTCAAAAGCATCCAAGAACTTTATTTGTCTGTTGAAAATGCCTATAAGAATTTCATGTCCCTAAATACAATGGACTCTAAATGCCAAAGTAAGGAGGAAAATTTCAGGAACTGGCGCAATTCAATTCCAGACCAACCCAAGTCACTATGAGGGAAAGAGACAAGACAAAACTAATCATCATTAAAGAAAACACCAGCGGCAGCCATTTAAATAGCCATTTCTTATGTAGGTGGTCAACAGACTAGCCTGAACATCATATACAATGTATCAGTAAATGACCTAGCAACTAGCAACGCATAAAACAACCTAGAGTTGATATATGTAATAAGGGCTATGGACCCTACCAAAATAGAGTAATTTAAAAGTATCAATTGCTTAATATCTGCCGATTGCTTTTATAGTAAAGGACCTGGACGTGGTATGGTTTTGGCCGTTTTTGGCCTCCATTCAAATTAACTTGAAACTGCAGGGTTTCTTTTGCTTATTATCTGAGTAAATGGCGTCATGCAAAAACAATATGTCTCTATTTCGCAGATCTTTAGAATAACATGACTTCAGACATGCCTGTTTTATTTCAAGAACTGTTTTAGAAAACTGCAAGGAAAATGTGTTTACAAGTATTTTCTTTAATGCCATGAGACAGTTAGTATAGCTTTCGAGAGCATTTGATAATAGGTTTCTGATTATATGTTTATAAGTGATACATGTGCAGATGCCCCACCCCTCAACTTTGCAGTTATGGAGACGCTAAACAAAAAAAAACTAGAATGATAAGAATAAAATGTGTCCTAATGATTCCCTGTATTTTAACTAAGAAAATGAATACCCACAACATATGTTTAGTCTGTCTATGAGCGGAGAAATATGCATTTTCATATTATAATAACACGAAAATAATTCAAGAAAAAAATTAACTATTTGGTGTAAGTGCATAATGTACACAGTTGATTTTTTACATATAGTTGACATTATAAAATACATTATTGGTCTTAATATGAGCTGTTTACATTTATGCGCTGACGTATTTGCAAACATAAATACAAATGAAAACTGGGTCAAGATGTCCAACATCAGCTGAGTAGAGTACAACTAAAGGTCACAAAGTCTTAAAAATTGCAGACATGTAGAACTTACATTACATTATTGGTCTTAATATGAGCTGTTCACATTTATGCGCTGACGTATTTGCAAACATAAATACAAATGAAAACTGGGTGAAGATGTCCAACATCAGCTGAGTAGAATAGAACTAAAGGTCACAAAGTCTTAAAAATTGCAGACATGTAGAACTTTTGAATCGCAAGAGATGAGTAAAAGTTTCAACCCTCATATAGCATTAACAGAGGTAAAAAAATCAATTTTCCAAATTCATAAAAGTAGAGGCTAAATAAGGCGCAAAGCAAACTAAGTATTTTGTATTTTCTGCAAGGAGAAACATCCTTTGATTAGGATCTCTGCCAAAATGAGTTGTTTGGCAATTCTTTTTAAGGAATTTTAAGCAAAACCTCAACAAATGGAAAATGTAAAAAAAAATCACTACAAATGTCATATTCTACTTACCGACCCGTATCTTTGTCAGAATTTCTATATACAACTTCCCATTGGCAAAACATACCATTTCAAAGTAACAATAACGTCTAGTAGCATTTATTAATTCCCATCAAAGCAGGCAATTTAAGCAAACGCAAAATTAAAAGTGCATCAGAATAACGTTACAAATGTAATTTTTTATCATTTGAACTATTTTATACCAAATATTGTACATGGTGAAACTTAGACACAGTGCTTTCAAGAAGTGAACAAGGTTTATTTGTATCTTTGTATTGTTATAAACGTTTGAAATTTTTGTATGTTAGAATGTAAAGAGTAAATTCACTTCAGGAAATGACTGAATCATATCCCAAACCCGATCCCCAACATCAAAGGGAAAGAATGACAAAGACATCCCTACAAACAATAGATTATAAGTGATAAGCCGAGTCAGAAGCTCTTTCCAAAATAGGCTGCAACTCAGCTATCTTTACTGAACTAAATAATTTAGATCAACAGAAGGGTTAAAATGTAAAACACAATAAGTTCAACAGCACCGAACATAAAACAAATGCAACCGCAACGAAAGTACCGCCTTGGGACGGTCAGTAATAACTACCGGGGGTTCAAACCGGTTTTACTGGGCCCAAACCTTCACCCTCACCCTCCGTTGCGGTGCACACAATTAGTTGGTAGTTCGGCTCCTCGTATGGAGGTCCCCTAACTCATCAGTGGATAATCACGGGCACCAATTTAAATATAGAAAAGACTGTGATGAAGCAAGGATGAGGACTCGACAGCCAAAACGTGTTGACACACTCGGAGATCCCTGGGGAGTCAGCAACACCACTGGAACACTGGAGCAAAAGAAGACCACCAGTTAAACCCCGTTGGGCCAAGAAACAGACAAACATCCGGCGCCAACCAACTAATATATAGCTTTATGTTGGGGCCATCATAGAGTCAGAACCTCGACCTACCGGCGTGCAATTTAAGAGGACAACAAAGTTGTTAACTGTGATAGGGTCAACCACTAAGCATGCAGACTGCCGCATTACATCTATGTTATAGCCAACGCGTTTAAATCGCATGATGATTTTTTCAAATTGATCAGGAAATTCTGTTTTCCTTTTGATTTTGCGTAATTTATATACTAAATAACCATTAAGAACCCTTCCACGTTTTCGGCTTATTCCGTATACCAATCTGAAGGATAGTTCATGTATTTGTACGTCCTCTGCTGTTCAGACATTTTGGTCTCGACTATAAAATTTCCTTTCGTTTGATACTCCACCTTAGCAATTAAAAATACATACAAAGTAAAATCTTGCTAACTATATCTTGCGCAGTGTATATTAAAGTGACAAAAATTATACCCAATACAGGGTTCATAGCAGTAGAAACTTATGTCCTATTGCAAAATTTTAGGCCAGACAGCATACTCGTCTGCAGCGTACACTTCGTTGGATACAGCGTGCGTCTAGAACCCGCAAATCGGCAAACTTTCAAAGAAACACAAGCTACTTAAATAAAAAATATTATACCTACCTCAGAAAAGATAGGAAAGTAATCCGCCCAGTCGTTTGCACTGAAAATTAAAGTAATTGAGAACGATTAACACCTTATCAGGCTTGCTACTATCTATGATCACATCTGACTTTTACTGTCAGATCACTACTGAGTGTCATCTAAGAAATAATTTTTCCTTGCTGGTAAATTATTGCAAATTTAGGTGGAGGATAACACATTCAAAGGCAGCAACTCTATCATTTTCATTACCTTCTCTTCTACAAAGGAAACTATCTCTTAAAGAAAAGAATCTGCCACTGTAGGAGCAAATTCTTTCCTTTAAGTTTAGACACCTTTTGGGTTTCGTCACAACTGAAGCACACAAGAAGTCATGAAAGTTGTTTTCGTTTGTAAAATGGGTGAGAATCTTGGATGTGTTCCCATACACCTTAAGAATTAACTTATCGGAGAGTTATTGCTGATCATTTTATGGTACAGGAGAGCAGATCACGAAATATTTATTCAAGACAGCGAAGCTGTGTGTCCATCAGTGATTATTCACCGGTAACGAAAACTGATTTCGACTTTAACATTATACAGAATGAAAAAAGAAAATTGTTTGATACATTTTCTAAAGGACTGTTTAAGGCACTATCCAGAAGCAAAAGCAACAGATTTAGCTTTAGATTTTATTAGTATTTTTCCTTTACAGCAGGTTTGTATTTTTTTTTACTATTTCTCTTTAAGTCTTGAAAACGCTAAATCTTCCGCTTCAAGAAATTTACAAATAAGAAACTATTCAAAAAACCTCCCACCGATTATTAACATCTCGGTAATGAAATCACTGACCGAAATTCGACTGACGCTCTTAATGTAGGCCATATTCTCAAAACAAGGGTACTAAGTCCACTTTTTTCATTACTTTTCCTTGGACGACGGCTTATTCGAAAATCGGAAAACCCACAGCGCCGTGTTTTGACTGCGGCGAATTGTTCCCCTGGCGCGTATTACTTTAAGACCAATCAGATGATCCACTGGAAACCACAGTTGTTCCACAATTTCGCATAATTGTTAAAAAACATTGATGAATTGGCTAAATCTTAAGCATCTACTAGTAGGTTACTTGTTTTGGTAATTGTTCATATTTTTCTATCAGCAAGGGCGCCTGTTAAGCGGAAAATGTTTTGCTATAAATAATTTGATTCCGTACCATGGAAGTTGCTGCCATCTAATGAAATGACGCAGTGGTAAAATTGATTTACGAATAGTTCGTGGGCCAAGGGTATGCATGTAACAGAGTGGCCTTAGTACCCTTGGCTTGAAAAGAGGAATAGGTATGTGTTGTTTGGAATTCCTTTTAACAGAAATAAACACGTACACCAATACATCCATCTTGTTTGAGCTGGTTTGAATAAAAAAATCATGCTATTGAAAAATAGAGGGCCATGGTGACCCTGAATCGGTCACCTGAGCATTAATCAGTTCACTGGCTCTGGTGAAGATTTATAAGAGTTTTTACCATACATGGGAATGGCGGCCACCTTGGTCATGTGACCAAGATCATTTGAAGAACTTTCAATCCTTTGACCCATGTGCAGGCTCCATATGAAATTTGATCTGCCCAGTGGTTTCAGAGATGTTTGAAAATGTTTATGGATGGATGAAAGAGGCAGCTAACACCAATACTGTAAGGCTCAGGTGAGCTGAAAATGGCAGAGTCGCTTCTCCGAAAAGTTCCCAATCATGTTGAGTTCCTTTGATGGATTTGAACTAGACTTAACTAGGCAAACACAGATGATAGAATGGTAGCATCATTATCTCACTGTGGTGAAACTAATGTATTCCAAGGAGTTTGTGGCTGGCATCATTGCAATGTTAATTCTGATTCTTGCAACATAACTTAATTTAGATTTGACCTAGTGACCTAGCTTTTGACCCGACATGACCCAGTTTCAAACCGGATATTGTAACAATAAACATTCTGACAAAGTTTCATTGAGATTGGATCAAAATGTGCCCTCTGGAGCGTATACAAGGTCGTTCTTATATTTGACCTAGTGACCTAGTTTTTGATCCGACACAAACCAGTTTCAAGCTTCACCTAGATTTCATAAAGGTAAACATTCTGACTGAGTTTCATGAAGATTGGATCAAAACTGTGCCCTCTAGGGTGTACACAAAGTTTTTTTTAGATTTGACCTAGTGACCTAGTTTCTGATCTGACGTGACTCAGTTTCATAAGGGGCATATATATATGGACAATAAACATTTTGACATAGTTTCATGAAGATTGGATCAAAACTATTCCTTCCAGTGCGTACACGTGGTTTTTCTAAGATTTGACCTAGTGACCTAGTTTTTGACCTGACATGACCTACTTTCAAACTTGGCCTAGAGTTTATGGAGATACACATTCTGACAAAATTTCATAAAGATGGGATCAAAACTGTGTCCTCTAGAGCGTACACACGGTTTTTCTATGATTTGACCAAGTGACCTAGTTTTTGACCCTACATGACCCAGTTTCAAATTTGTCCTTCATATAATGAGGATAAACATTCTAGAGCGTACACAAGGTTTTACTAAGATTTGACCTAGTGACCTAGTTTTTGACCCGACATAACCCAATTTCGAACTTGGCCTAGAGTTTATGGAGATAAACATTCTGACAATGTTTTATAAAGATTGAATCAAAACTGTGTCCTCTAGAGCGTACACAATGTTTTTCTATGATTTGACCTAGTGACCTATTTTTTGATCCAACATGACCCAGTTTCGTACTTTTCCTAGATATTATAAAGATAAACATTCTGATAAAGTTTCCTGAACTTTGGATGAAAACTGTGCCTTCTAGAGTGTACACAAGGTTTTTCTAAGATTTGACCTGGTGACCTAGTTTTTAACCCAACATGACCCAGTTTCAAACTTGGCCTAGAGTTTATGGAGATATATATTCTGACAATGTTTCATATAGATTGGATCAAAACTGTGTCTTCTAATGCGTACACAAGGTTTTTCTATGATTTGATCTAGTGACCTAGTTTTTGACCCGACGTCACCCAGTTTCGAACTTGTCCTAGATATTATGAGGATAAACATTCTGACTAAGTTTCATGAACTTTGGATGAAAACTGTGCCTTCTAGAGGGTACACAAGGTTTTTCTAAGATTTGACCTAGTGACCTAGTTTTTGACCTGACGTGACCCAGTTTCGAAATTGTCCTAGATATTATAAAAATAAACATTTTGACAAAGTTTCATGAACTTTGGATGAAAACTGTGCCTTCTAGAGTGTACACAAGGTTTTTCTAAGATTTGACCTAGTGACCTAGTTTTTGACCTGACATGACCCAGTTTCGAACTTGGCCTAGATTTTATAGAGATAAACATTCTGACAAAGTTTCAGAAAGATTGGATCAAAACTGTGTCCGCTAGAGTGTACACAAGCAAAAGTTGACGGACGTTCGTCCGGACGTCCGGATATCCGGACGTCCGGACGAACGACGGACGACGGACATCAGGGTATCCCAAAAGCTCACCCTGAGCACTTCGTGCTCAGGCGAGCTAAAAATAGATAGGCAATGATTATGAAGTAATACAGCCAGATCCAATACCCAGCAGTCAAAGTTCTAAAAAGGAAAGGTAGCATATACATAAACTGAAAACAGTTCATGAAAGACACACACGGAACTCGAAATGATTAGCTCTTTCCCGAATGAAACTACCACTTACACAACAGGTGAACGAAAACACAGACAAGGACAACGATAACATGTAAATTTTAAAACTGAGCCACGACATCAGAATACCAACAATGAGGTTGTGCTCCCTGCGCAGACTCTTTGCTAAGTGCTTAAAGGGTAGCAAAGGAACTGGACTACCTCCATGCGGACGGTGAAGACTCTGATCAGCCTGGGCATAACCACATTGTTGGTTTTCTCGTGTCGTGCCTCAATTATCTTTTTACATATTTTCTAATTTAAATCATAAAACAAAACAGAAAGCAAAGTTGGCAGCTAAACAGCTAACCATATTGCTCTAAGAACACAGACAAGTGAACATATAAACACGTACAATTGAGGAACCATAACAGCGGTACCGCCTTTGAACGGTCAGTAGTAGTTAACTGGCCGGCTTAAACTAGGTAAACAGGATCCAAACCTTCTCCTTAACTTCTGCAATGGTTTGAAATCGATCATTGGAAAATGCCTTGCGTTATTCGAATCTTATGCAGAGAAGATGTTCTACATCCTCGACTACGGATAGGCCATACTAGAATTACACATTCGCATTTTACAGATCGTGATATTACAGTTAACTTTAATATCTTTTTGTTGACTGTGTTGATTTTTCGAAAAGGAAAAATAAATATTTCTCAGCTAATGATTTAACCCAACTGTTTCAAGATGTACCTGTTGATAACAGCCTTTTTTTAATATCAACATTTTTAACAAAATATGAACATTTTATATGTCTTAATTTGTATATTGTACATCATTATTTTAAAATGAGCATAAGTGTGCAGTATAATATGCATTTTAAGTTGGAAACCACATACGCAAATGACTCGTCTTTAACCTTTTACCAGATACCGACCACGGATGCAAATTCGACTTCAATGACCCGTTCATGGGATGTGTAGTTTTAGATAAATGCCATTAGTTCAGCCGTAAGAGACCATCGCAATCTCATATTGTTTTCTAGTTCGCCTAGCTGCGGTGTGACAAGACTTCCGCAAACCTCTAGACGGGTTTTTCTGTTCATGCAAAACTATTTGGGCCCCATAGGATAGAACAAAAATAAATAGATGAAAAGAATAGGAAATAAAACGAGGCACGCACGACAAATGTTACGCCAGCCTTGTGATTTCTTTCAATGCACCAAGTTCTGAGTTAAACATATTAAACATATAATATTATCATTATTATTATCATTTAGTACCATTTCTTCTGCTTTGTTTTTCACAGATGATATGAGCGAGGAGTGTAACTTACAAACTACGACTCCTCCTATCCCCCCACACACAAAAAATGAAAAAATAATAAAATAAATAAATGAAAATAAAAAATAAAAACAAATAAATGAATAAAATAAAGATAAAAAATAATCCGTGAACCATATGTGAAATATATTATTATGATTAAAATTTTAAGAATTTCAACCACTATGTAAACAACTACGGTCAATTTAAAGACAGCAACACAACTTGAAGGTTTATGGATGGATTGCTTGCATATTTTACGTCCTTTTCAAGCACAATCTGCGATGATACGTAATTTTCTATATTTACATTATCCGTGTATTTATTTAAAATTCCTATGGTAAACCATTAGAACGTAATGGAGTTTATACTTCAATAACTACATCGGTTCACGCGACGTTACATGACGTTAAGTGACGTCAAAATAATCCCTGGTTCTGCAATCTGATTGTACGTATGCGACGTTATGACGTCATTGTTACGTCGTTGACGCTGTTCCGCTTTTAGTAGAAAAACTGCATTAAAATATTTTTCTGCTTCAACTGTAGCCCCTAACGCAAATTTGTGGTCAAATGATAGATAGAAAAGAATGTAAATATAAGCAATGAACTTAATTTTTGTGGTGTTTATCGAAGCATAAACTACATTGGGTCGCTAGCAAAGTTTACATGAAGCCCTTCGGGGTTCACTTACTTTGCACGCGACCCAATGTAGTTTATACTTCGATAAACACCAGAAAAATGAAATTCATTCCTTAAGTGAACACGAAAATCATTTGGGATAGCATTCCCTATGACAATGGCAATATGATATGATCCCGTTATGTTTCCGAAAAGGGAATCGATCTTCTGCGAAAAGGAAAACACATTCAAATGGTTTTGTGTCTTCTCTTTCCTTTATTCCATCGCGAGGTATTGCTTTTTACCATTTTGATGCTCCGTCCATTACACGGAAGGCCCAAGGACATGAGTTCCGTCATTTCTACACCCATTAACGCCAGCAATAGCATAAAGAGTACAGGGACTATAGATAGAAAGAGGCCTGGAGGCACAGAATCACCTTATTTCCATCTGTAAAAGGGTACACTTTCAAGGGAAGCAATACTGTATTCATTCTGCATTTCTTCTCAATAAATGTCATCTCTTAAAGGAAAGCAAATTCATTTTCTCATAATAGACACTGTGAGAGAGTAAATTTACCCCGTTTTTCCCCACAGAAAAAATGGTTATAGGAAGGATAACTATATGGTGCTTTGTCTGCACCTCAAAAAGCCAGTTTTCCCACATAGACCCCGACCATCCTCCCAAACCGGATTGGTTATTAGAGAAATTGGCATTGGATGAGCTTCCAGTTTTTATTATAGGTGATTTCACAAACAGACGCCGACACATACACGTACGCATACATATTAGCACTTCCATAAAAACATATTCACTCCCGTATGACTATGACTATAAAGACAGAGACATGTTTCTTTCTTGCTTGGCAATAGCTGTAAAAGAACACTCAAGCACGTTTAACCATTTCTTCTCAGACAGACCATGGCAGACGGACTCGTATACAAACAGACAAATAAAAATATGCATTAGGCTTACTTTATACTAGAAATTTAAAGTTTTTTGTGTGAATTCTCGCCATTGCTTTTTGAGCATACTTAATGCAAATAATCACGTATATACATATGCAAGCAACAGGAAGATGAACAAGCGCACAGATAAACGCGCGTTTGACCAGTGACCAGTCTTGCTTGTTTTAGCCGACCCACCGTCCCTGGGTATGAAATCATAGCAGACACGTTATCTCAGCGTACGTTCTGTTTTTTATGCAGATGTACAGTTAGGGCTGACGCCACCGCCGACGTTCACAGACACTGCTACCATCGAATACCACCCAGGCATCATTTATTCCAGCTCAAGGCACACTTGACGCAGACTTTCTCGTTTATTAAACTGAAAATATTAATCGGACTCTGTAGCCCGATGAAAGGTAAACAGTTAATATATTGGTTCAGGTATTTCGCCGCGCACATGCACAGTTGAACGTTTGCACATAGACACAGTTATATAGTCGTACGCGCACAAACACGCAGACACATTACCCTTTCCTGTCTTGGTCAGAGCAGAAAGACAAAAACCTATATGTTCCTGTCTCGAAACCCCTGCCCCCCACCCCCCCCCCCCCCAAAAAAAAAAAAAAAAAACAAGTAAATAAATAAAAATAAATGAAATTAAAAAATAATAATAATAATACTTACAATAATAATAAATAAGAATGAAAACATAAAACTCCGCGACTAAAGTGTGGCGGGATACAATATAAACGTATATATACCAATTTAGTATAACAAGAAGACAGACTAGTAGACACATGCATAGGGTTCTAGTATCTGTTACCTGGACAAATTTCAGTTTTGAACCCCACTCTCATGAGTGCGAAGGGACCAAATTAATATAACAATAATACTAATAATGATGATAATATAATCAGAGCCATTTTTCGAGGGGAAAACTGCTTCACTGTAAAATATCCGTTGATTTTACGGTAGACTACTTCGCCGCCCGCTGCCATAATTTTTCCGTTATTTTTACGAGCGCCCGTACACATGGACAGGAATCATCGCGCAGAGGAGAATATAATAAGACAGGTACTGCTTTGGTCATGCAGCTCTTCAACACTATAAAAGTATTTTCGAGTGCGGTCAGTTTACATAACTCTACCATATCATGCTTTCAAAAAAAGTGCTACAGGCAGACGCCCGTAAAAATAACGGGAAATGGACTGGCATTTGGTTGCCAGGTATTCTACCGTAAACACTACGGACTTTTTATAGTGTATAGGGAGTCTCTGAGAGACTCTTTTTAAGAAAAAACTTCACTATCCAGGAAAGCAAAGAGGAAGTCATAAAAGTTGTTTTCTTTTGTGAAAATCGTGGAACAAATGGAACTGTACTCTGGAACCTGAACTGTTTGGCTGTGTGGAGGGCAACGTAGAGGTGTATGCATTCAACTATAAAACCGAATATTAAAAATGATTGATTTAACAAACTTTAAAGTCTGGCTGCGCCGCTGTGGAAGGGACATGCTATGCATAATCTACAGGGAGTTAGATCGGCTAATCTTGCATTTCTATTCTTCAGCCAGAGTAATCGCTGCATTCCTAGTTCCAAGAGCAAGTCCAAAAAAAAAAAAAAAAAAAAGAAAATCCTCGAACAATTATTTATTTTCAACCATGTTATGTGAATTTTAACGCCCATTCTATTTAATTTAGGCTAAGGATGGTATGTATGTGCCCCGGTTGCGCAGTGTAGCCTATATCGCATAAAAAAATGAAGAAATGATATGGCCGGGAACTACTTCTCAGCATGTATTTTGGTCCAGGTTGTTGACTGAAATTCATGGCCCCCTCTATTATGGAAGAAAGAGAAACCTACAAACAAATGCCTGACATCTTCTTCTCTTCATAATAACGTCTGCCTACCTCATGATATTACTGTACGTGCATTAATGACGTCGTGTATGTGAAGATTACGTCATAACCAGACGACATTTACCTTTTTTCTTGCCTTTTATAGCTTGAACAATTATTCTTATTTTACCATATGTCTACTTGTAAAACAATAAAGGGGGGGGGGGGGTCTCCATAAGGGACATTTTCTGGTTGGGAATGAATTTTCACCAAACTTCACCAATGTTTGCTTGTAAGTGTTGGCTTTTATATATTGAAATACTGATCTCATTGAAAGTGTATTTTGAGTGGAGCGCAGTTCCAATTTGGGTTGTGTTATTCCACCCCATACCCTACCATTGTCTTTTTTTCAATTATCTCTATAAGTAATAATGACTGATTTACCATTGCGATTTGAAATAATACAGGCATACATGTTAATTAATTGGGTTATATAATTTATAATTGTTTGCTTATTCAATAATAGTATATGCAATTATAAGTGGTAACAGGAATTTTACTTCTATTTGCTTTCTCCAAATTTACGAAGAACCACAATGTCACATTATTTGTCCAAATATATAAAGGAAACTTTGTAATTATATTGATATGATAGTGTGCACTGCAAATTATGAGAAAACTATCCTAGGCATATCAAAACCTCAGAAAATATAAATTGAAAATGTAAGATCGAAGTTCTGTACTGTCAGATATATTTTTATGACTCTCTTATTATACTGATTGCTGAGCTTTTAATTCCATATAGTGCCCGTGATATTATACAATAACTATAACTGAACAGCAGAGCTAATCGTGTTATATGCCACTGAATTTCATCACTTCTCACTGCTGTTACAGAATAGAATGATATGCTATGATATGATTATATTCCGAGTATCATAGGATTCACGTCAGTGCCTGTTAAGATTTGAAAGTTTGAATAAACTTTGACGTAAAACTGTAAAGTGTGACCCTACGGCCAAACCGACACCGACGTCAGGGTGACAACAATTGCGTCTTGTACTTTCATACAAGCGAGCCAATTACGCTATTTTTGGTACAAGCTAGCAACTGGTCTTTGTGCAAAGACAATTGAATTCTGAACAAGACCCAGGGAGTTGCAAGTTCGAAATTACTGATTTACATGGTGCGCAGTGTCAAAGAAAACATGCCTTGAATTTTGTTTTATCAATTTGAAACAAGAAGGCCTAAATTTCAAATTTCTAAATAATGTGAGCACTATGGCTAAAAAGTCGTAGAATGTCATTTACCAATATGTATAGGATATCGACCTTGTCCGAGGTGTTCATCCAGTGGGAAGACCTGCACATGCGGATCGAGACACCGACCGCGCGAAGCGCGGGATGTGTTTCCATACGCACGTGCAGGTCTTTCCACTGGATGAACATCGAGGACAAGGTCAATATCCGACTTTCACACCGAATAGCAACATTGACAGTACTATGAGTACATGTTTAGAGAATGCAGTCGCAGATCGGTTGCGCAGGTAAAATGCTTTAGTTGATTTTTTTTCTGTTTATTGTACACGTATAATATATCATATGATGCTTAATAGAGTGCTAAAGATAAGAAGGGGTAACAGGGATAAACTAGGGATAATCATCAGAATTTCTCCATAAGAAAACTAAGTTTTGATCCCTGATAGAATCGTCTCGCCGAAACGGTTCTTATGCGCCACAACATAGGTTTTCTTTGAGAAATAAGAAAATAATATTTGTAAAATAATATCTCTGACATAGTTTACTGGGAAACGGGACGGATGGATGGATGGCGCGATTTTACATCATTTTCAACATTATTACAGTTATAGCAGGACAATGAGAGGGTGATAATGAAAGGTTATGTGCAATGAAACTCCATTTACGATTGTAAAGAAGTCTGTTGCAATCCGAGCTAGGAAACGAGAGGAAATGACGATGAGGATAAGGGTAAAATAAACCTTCGCTTAAGGAAGAATTACGATCTAGGCCGGACTCGAGCTTGCGACCTCTGGATTATAAGGTCTCGGCCAATACAGTTGTAGAATGACAAAATTGATGGTATGCCGTTTTCTTCATTAGAAACGATATCAGTGGCCCCTCATTGGCTGTTATTAGAACAGTCTTGCAGAGTCGGTTTTAACGAGGTGCACAAGTATTTTTAAAGTCTCCATAGTCCTATCAGTGGTAAAAACGTCTAAACACAAATCTTTGAGAAAAGCGGTTCAACCATCGCGTTTGGTAATAAAATATGGGTTGATTTTCATATATTGAGTCATATAACTGGCAAAAAAAGGAGAGAAAACAAGGTTTTGAAAAATAACCATTCGCTCCACAAAATACAATTACCTGATCTGGTTTTCCGTCTAGCAATGCTATATACGTATAGGCGGGATAGTAATTATATAGAGCTCTACGCCTGTACATTGTATTTTTACCATTTTATTTAGCATATTGAAATCGAAAGTAAAATGACCCAAATAAATTTTCAAACCGTTTTATGTGAAACTCAAGGATGTTTAATTTGTTTCAAGCTGGCGTATCACGGTCATTTACAATGACGAAACTATAATGAGAAGCTTGCAGCGATACACCATGTTAATTTTTTCATGCTGATAGAGCAATGGGGCCTTTAATTAATGTATTATTGTTTACGAGAATTTGCAAACAGTATCTGGCATAAACAGAAAAAAAACTATCAACAACTGATCGAGTATTACCTAAAGTTGTGATTTGTACGAACAGAGAAGACTCAGACCAGACTGCGAACATTTGTAGGCTGGTCTTAGTCTCCGTTATTCGCAGATTGAATCCGCTATCTTTAAATGATGGATGGAAGGATGGATGACTTGTGATTTTACGTCCTTTTCATCTGTATTTCAGTCTGATCAGGACGATGGGTAGGTGGCAATGAAAGGCTGTGTGCAACGGGACCCCGTTTCTGATTGAAAAAGATTCCCACCTACAGCCGGGGTCGAACCTGGGACGGGTAGATCAGCAGGCCAGCGCTTAACCTACTGATGAAAGGTTGCTAAAGATAAGTAAGTGCAAATGCGTAGACATCTTTTGTTTGCCCATGTTCTTTAGCTATATTGAGGTTGTCGGACTGGAGAAACAAAAGCAAAAAAATGTTAATGTCAGTTCGTTCTCTTGGCCTTTCTGTAATGAATTCTGATCTTTTGCAAATTGTGGATAGCTTAGTGGTTTAAGTGCTGACCAACTGATCAAGCGGTTTCGATTTCGATTCCCGCTGGAGGCAGAAATCTTGTCAGTTACAAACGAGGTTCCAGTGCACACATCCTTTCATTACCACTTTTTGTCATCCTGATATAACAATACTACAATACTGTTGAAAAGGACGTCAAATTCTACGTCATCCAGCTATTGAAACTTCAGACGGGCATATGCAGCTAACATTTATTTCTGGTTTACCAGTGCCAAGTCTCATATACAATTGCGATGTGACACGCAGAAAGGTGCCCAACGCCAAAAAGGCTCAAACCAGCATGTGCATCCGCGCAGTCTGGTAGGAGCATCCACCTGTATGAATCCGAAGACATCTGTAGGCGCATAGGCAGCGTATCGCAAACTGGTTAGAGAAATTTTTGGTCTCAGATAAGTTTAGTTTCTTTTTCGCGTGTTGGGGATAAATTCTGTTTTGCATGTGCTAAGCAGGATTAATGGCTTCGCTTGAGGTAGGTTGTTCACGGTGAACAATCTCCTCCAGTGAAGTGTAACCTATACCACCCATCCGCTAGGTGGTATAGAAAAGCATGCAGGTGTTTACGTGAAATATAAACTTACACAGATCAAAGGAGTCGGTGTGTAATAAATAGATAACTTGAGGCGTGATTAATATTACACTCAAAAAAAGAAAGAAAGAAAAAAAAAAAGAATTTAACATTCTTAAAAGCCTCTATTTACTCAACCTACCTAGATTACAATAGTGAACTAGGTATAAACTAGGCCTTACATAGTTTCATGTAGATATTATGTCTTTGAAAATGTTCATTTTATTCTATATATTGGATCACTAGTTGCCTCAATAAAGTTCCTGTTTGTATTTTCTAGAATTAAGAGTTGAAATGTTTCTATGCATTTTTTAACTACCCTATATACTAGTTTTGGCATAGAAACGATTTTATGAAGAATCATTTACTTTAAAAAAGTGTATGGCAAGAAATATTGAAACTGAGTGACTATTAATCATCTGCAAATCATTTCAACCAATGCAAAAAATAACCTGTATCAGCATTTGTAAGATAACTACTTTTAACAAAATTGAACAAGGGCAACATATATGTACCCCACCCCAAAGTAATGGTATCAAACGTTCCCTCTAAATGAATAGTAAAACACTTGAAAACAACATATCTCGTATCCTCGAGAGAAGAAAATGTTTAACGCGCTGGCCATCCCAGATTTTTTTCTTATTATTCAATTTATATTGTAACTTACAGAACATTTGAGATGGCACGAGAAAGTAAGGGTTTTAGAAACTATTCTTATATCATAAATCTGCATACTTTTGATAATAAGTTTAATATACAAGAAGCAAAATGAAGCTTTGAAAAGTTTCAGTAAACAGTCTTACTACTGTTGTTACAGGCATATCTGTAACAGACCGACAAACAGACAATCAGAATGCATATACAACCGTGGCATAAAAAAAAGTATCCACGTGATGTTACATGTACTGAAAACACTGTCGTTCATGGTCATATAAGGCACTTCTTTGAAAGTCTGCTAGATACATTTAGATTGTAGTTTATAGATTGGGCAGTATTATCTGAAGAGAGATTGAGGCTTATTTCTTCAAGAATTTCAATAACTTTAATTATCAAAATTATCCACTGCAGTAAAAGTTTCAGCGATCAAAGTACCCAAAATCATAAATCCGAACTCGTAAATTATACAGACATTGCAAAATTCCGAAATATTATAGACATGTACCACTAAACAGAGGTGTGTTTAGTTGCTCGCAAGTAGTATAGTAAGCATCACGTGCCTATTATAATAAACCCGCCATATCTATTAATCTGCTGAAAATGGAAGTCTGATATTTGAAAACCTTACAAATCGATAAAAAAGTTAAGAAACTGGTGTATCCCATAGACCTTTTTAACTGTTTGACACAAGCTTCGCCATACGATAACCCTGTGACAAAAATTACTGGTGAGCAGCTTCCCTCTGTCAACAAATTATTGATATGCTCTGACATATTGGACTACGAAACCAAACCGTTTGCCAAGTACTTATCAGTTTAACAACACATTTTACTGTTATGAATATGCAGCTCTAGAAAATGTTAATTTTGCGAGACTGCAAGCATAGAGTATTCCATCATAAACAGAAGCATCGTAGCTCAGTGGTTTAAGAGCTGGCCAACCGGTTTGGAGATCGCGAATTCGAGCCTCGTTTGGTACAAGACTCTTTCCAATCGTGAAAGGGGTGCATTTGCACACAGCCTTTTATTTTCACTATTCCATCGTCCTGATATGACTAATATACTGTTGAAAAGGGCGAAAAATCGCGTCACCATCCATCCATCATAATTCTGTTGCCCGATCGTATTATTAGCTGTACCTTACCCAGGTAAACCAAGGCAGGCAATACCCTGCATGTCTATGCTTATTCCTGTATGTTTTCTTTGTGTTCTCAACCACAATGTTAAGAAAAACTTCAGTCTGACAACTTTACATCATCCATAGTACATATTACATTTAACTTCTTGTCATCTGAGATCAGTGGATATATTCGGAGAAATAACAGAAATGAATAAAAAAATCAATCAATCCATCAATCAATAAATAAATGGTTTAAAATCTTATTCTAGATCATAGCTTCTTGATCATTTGACTCATTTTTGCTATAAATCAGTCTATAAATTGCCTGTCTTATTAAATTTTAGGAAATTACAGTATTATTCTCTGGCTTTCGAAGCCAGATATTGTCAGGGTCTGATGAGGCCTGAGTGGCCGAAACTTCTAACTATCACTCATATTCCTTCTTTTGAATGTGTTCGTTGCTTTTGAAGGCACACTATTTAGGTTTTAAATTAAATTCCTTATTTCTTCAGTAATTGTTTGGACATCGTTTAATATTGTAAACTATTTATTTGTGAGTTTACAAACAAGTGTAGTTTATGGAAGATAGGTCTGCAAAGAAAAAGGATTATGTGTACAAAAATTAGTACATGAACAGAGGTAACAAAATTTATCATATTACCACTTGCATATATTTTTACCGTACTAATATTATGCGTTTATAACGAAGTCACAAAAAACCATTACTTTCACATGTTAGGTGTGACTGGGTAATGATTTGCATGATAGGTTTTTGTTAGATTTGCCAGTAAAAAGACAAAGAAGCTTTATCAGCCATCTTTTTTATTTTTCCTGTTCATACAGCTAATCTATACTTATGTCATTACATCTTAATTCGTCTAGCTTGAAGCGGCAGTGGTACCTCGTAGGATCTAGCAAGGTTGTTTTTCATAGGCACTGACAAGTACTGGTATTAAATGGCTTTGGTGGTTGAATTATTATACATGTATTATGAAAAAGCTAAAACCATAAATGTATCCAAATTCAAATCAAAGAGCAACAATCGAATGAAAAGATTCTAGTTAGGGACCTACTGACTTGCATCATGTGAGCTTGGACCATAGACCATGTGTGTACCACAAATACTGAAATTAGTCTGCGCATCTGTGAATATTGTTCAATCATCGCGTATCAGTGTATAGACCCCCCTGAAATTATAAACTGTATATGCAATTAAGGAAGATTGTGCGGATGTACAGCCTGGTCCAATTTTATCCTGTTTGCACACGCCATACAGTCATTTTTCTTGCGACTCCAAAAAAATAGGGAATAAATGAGCAGATGTAGTGGCGTGTGCATACAGTGAAGAATTGTAAAAGCCTGCATATCATTGAAGAATAATGACTGCTTTTACAACAAGAATGACTCTGATCAGATAGCGCAGATGATCTGGGTAGTCATTGTTCATACATGCAATAAAGGTAATTTTCTGGTTTATAGCACAATATTGTTTAGGACAATTTGTTGTTGTTGTGTTGCTACTTTGTTTGGACGGTCAGTTAACCTAACCACACAAATCCTGGGCAGGCTTTGACCTCCTAAGCGGTTAACCAGTGCTATGTGCACATACATTCACCTCTTGAATCAGCAGAAGGGAAGAATCATCAATCTCCACGAAAGTAAGTGGCTGGACCGGGTACCGAACCCGGTATCTCTGGCTCTTGATTCAGACGCTCTACCGACTGCGCTAAGCGATCCGACTGGTTACAGCAAACTGAAATTTAATTGAGAATTTAGGACCTTTTCTAGTTCAAAATAAAGGACTTTTCATAGCTCCAGAGATGCCAAAGATTTTTCCTGGAGTTTTCCTTTATGTATACTTACAAAACGTTAATTGTAAGATCTCATAAGAATCAGGTCATAGAGACATTTTTATAGAATCCACAATATGTTAACGTTGAGAAATGAGGGAAATCTTATTCAGCCTATCTTGATTTTTTATCTAAGTACATGATCTAAAGTTGAGGCCCGAGTCAAACCTTAAAGCTCCAAGAACTTGAATTCATAATCTTAACGCCCCATTGAAAAGGAAAATATTAACTTCGTATGTCTTGTATGATTAAGGGAGGCACAGACAATATTCCAATCTACACTCCCATGTTTAAAACGTTTAAGGCACCCCAGGGAAGATGGGACTTTTCCAGTTATATGGGATCAAATTACAAACCTCATTAGTGCAATCTTGTAAAACAGACGGGCATTGAGAAATCCAAAATATTTAGATACACAAACATGGACCAAGAACCGAGTTGTTCTTTAAATACACTCATTTTTATTATTATTGATATTCTTTTTATTATTATTTATTTGTAGCAGTAGATGAATTAGGCAAGGGATTGGGGAATGGGCATTGGAATCCGTATACCTTGCCGCCAAACTTGAGCTGATTCAAGTAAAACCTGAATTTGAATATATCTATACTAGTCATTCAAACGTCTGAAAGAAATCTTACGCATCTAAAAAAATTGCTGTACCTGCTCAAGTAACGAATCATCTTTTCATGATATATGTCTAAATATTTTTTGTCTTCCTCTCTTCCTCTTTTTTACCCATTTTTATTTTTGAACCTAGTTTGTGAGTTGCTCTCCTTTCACCGAATTACCATTTAGAAATTAAAACATTTTCTTAATAAATAGAAAAAATATATAATAAAAATACGAAATAAGCGTAGAACGCACATTATATGTCAGTCGTAACATATTTCTACCTCTGAATCAGGATTTTATCAGTCATTCCAATTGAATAGTAAAGGTTTTCATTCTGGAATCTGTGACACATTAGGGAATGATTAGCAGAGGAATAAGGAAGGAGCAATTTCATATCAAAATAAATGTCAATCACTTTGCTGAGAGAGTTACGCTCAGTGCTAGTCTGCTATTGTATATATATTAGAAAAAGGAGCAGATTCAAGTTTTTATAGACTAACCAGAGAAAAGAAGCATATTTTTGTATTCTTTTCCTATCAAGGGATTTTTTTACATTATCTGACTAGTGCTAGTCCAGATATTTATTAACATTACTTGCTTCGTTTTGCTGCTGTTTCTCTAATCTCATGGTGCTACGTATATAACAGTAACATACCGGCGCCGTGGTCAAGAGGTTAGAGGCTTTGGGCAATGGTGCTAAAAACTGTGGGTTAGTGTATCAGAATGATCAGCAGCTGAAAAACTAATAATGGACTCTGTCTTATATATGCTGTGAACAAGGTATGAGGAATCTCATACACCAATTACCCCTTTAGCGGCTTAGTAACGGGACACTACCCTTTTTACGTCCACTTACAATTTAAATGCATTCCTTAAAATCCACGTAAAGCTTTGTTATACATTCACGTAATCGGTGAGCTTGTGTTTGCCATTTGATCAAATGGTAATATCTCTGTGGAACTACATAATTTTCAAATAACACTATTTGCCCATTAGGAGTTACTCAATCAATGTTTTCTGTTGAAGCGAATTTATAAGAGGCTGTTGATTAATCAATGTTCAAATCAGAAATAGACAAGACAACGGCCTTGAATAAAACGATCATATAACGAATATTTTTCATAACAGGACACAACTCGGCTTCAATCGAGTATGACGAGGCTCCTTATTTCTCATTTCCATTTCACGTGTCAGGTGTTTTACTCCCATGGTCATGCTCGAGGTTTCGTTGTTAAAAACTAAGTAAATTGACAACATAAAGCAGTATAGTAATAATTCTATATAAAATAAAGTCATTATGGTTTTGTTCCTTGATTTATCAATTAATTGTTATTGAGCTATGCTGTTTCTTAGTTAAAATGAGTTATTTCTATAGGTTGACAAAAGTATTGGTACTTTGCTAGCAGGTGTTCATGTTTGCTTAAACATATAACTTTCAGTACCTCAAATATCAAATATTCGAGTTTCCTTGCTATTCAAATTCTCGTTACGATGGTCTCCGAGAGGCTCAGCGAAACGACTATTCTAATTTCAATATACATTTGTTTTGTTTTATGCGTGTAAAGTAGCAAATTTGTTTCAATCCCATGGTCACATCATATTTTGTATTGTGTATTACAAACAATATTTTAATTTAATTATGAAATTTACAAATCCTTTGAGATGTTATTTTATCAAACTGACTGCATAATCGTATCACTCGTTTTGACTCCAGCATACAAATATGATGGATAACAAAACAGTCGCCTTTATTTTCTTTTGCGTCATGTCCCTTTTTGCTTTACATAACTCAATATCACTGTTATACCAATGTTAGTGTCATAAGAAAAGTAGATAGAAAGGCAACCGATACTAAGCCAAAATGTAGATCAGTATGACAGTATTTCAAATTGAAGTACCGATTTATGTTACCGGAATCAAGAGGTCAGGAAAGCACTACGTGTTTAGAAAAGCCAAGTATGAAATATTATATTTCTGAAGCATTTTATTTTCCCCGCCTTTTCGAAAAAACAAATAACGAGAGGACATACTTATTTGGCTTTCCGTGGCTCCGTTATTCCGTGCTTCCGTAGTTCCGCCCCACTTATCCCTAGGTACCTTGTGTGCGCAACTCCTCCTTCAGCTTTTTCGTCAGTAATTCTGAGTCTAGTGCAGGCTTCTTTTTCATGGCCTGTAGATGTGCATGTGCCTGAGAGGTTATCGTCAAATAACTTCCTACCACTTTTCTCATTTTGCGAACTTAGTCGTTCTTCAGCATCTGAAGACCTATTGACAGTATGTACCTTGTGTGCACAACTCCTCCTACAGTGTTTCATGAATCACTCTGAAACTTTGCAGACACCTTTTTTATAGTGTGTAGATGTGAATGTGACTTAGAGGCTGTGGTCGGATAATTTTTTACCACTTTCTTTACCTTCATGACGTTAGTCATTTGGCAACATCAGAAGACCTATTGTGTTTACATACGGGATGTTCAGAAAGTTCTGATCGTGACGTCATATTTTAGTAGCCATCATAAGGACTGAAATTCTGAGAGCGAAAATATATAAAGCTATGATTTGTCCGGACAACTCTGCAAACGTGGTGTATATTTTTTAAATGATATATTTTTGAACTTCTTTGAAAGAGGTATACCTTACAGCCACTGCAGATTTTCACTTAAGAAGGTCATAGTTCATATATGAGCAGTCTTTGAATTTTCGTCTTCATTGCGACTTAAACTTAGTCCCCAGGCAACTGTGACCTGTAAATATCGCGGAAAATATATATTTATGTCGGTGCCATACTGTCCCTTCAATTTAGACTATAAGCATTTTATGTAGTAGCATATTCTCCCTTTCTACTAAAGTTATGATGATTTTTTAACGAAAACGGGGGTCTTAACATTTAAAATATTGTTAGGAAGAGCCTTTGTATTGGCCAATTCGAAACAGTCGAAAAATTAAAATTAATATAAACAACGAAGCCGCTACGAGCTTTCAAAAATGACGTTGATAACGTCATAAGACTTGCGCACTGCTTTGCAAGGACTAAATCGATAACGTTTACTGCCCTTCTAACTTTTGAATGGATATTGAAAACAATGAATGGCAAGACGCTAACAAAATATTTTTTGTATTTACAAAGATTTTTCACTTGAATGACCCACTGAAAATACATTCACATATGAAATTAGCCCAGTGGTATCACTGGGGCCTAATAACATGCGTTGTAACTCAATAAGAAATTATAGCTTTGTATAGTGTTATGTATCATTGTAATGACGAAATATCATACTTTTAGTATATGCACAGCATTTGTCCAAAGCATGTCGCTAAACAAAGTTATGCGGATAGAATTAGAACTTCCTAAACAACCCCTTGTGTGCACAACTTCCGCAGTTTTTTCATAAAGCATTTTGAAACTTTGCAGGTTTCTTCTTCATTGTCTTTAGATGTTCATGCGACTTTAGGATTAAAGTTTAATCATTTTTGTCACTTTTTAATGCTTTTAACTTAGCCCCAAATACTAAAAATGTGTAGACAGTGGATACCTTGTCTGTGCAGCTCCTCAAACTGTATTGACAATGGGTAGCTCGTGAGTGTATTTCCTCAAATTTTTGAGACATTGTACATTTTGGGATTCTGCATCTCTCCTCCTTTTTTCAAAGGCGGGGGACATAAATTCAGCGAATTTGCTTGTTTATCTCTATGTCACGAGTAAAACAGAACACAGAAAACATTATTTGTAAGAAGTTACAGAACATCACATTGACTAGAATTTGATAATTGTAGCGGAGACAGTTGACAAATGTTGTTACATTGACATATTTCATGACATCATGCTATTTACGTTATTATTAGAAGTATCTGACGAAAAAACATCAACTAGATTGTAACTGTGCTTACGCTAGAAAACGACTTAATGGGGAAAGTGTTTATATAAGCAAATTTAAAAGCAATTCTGCTTTCAAACTGACTACTGATTTTTTTTCTTTTAAAATGTGATTCATGGCGGATTCGTACATCATACTTTCACTCCTGGCTTCCTTGGGCGCTGGGTACTGGTATGGTAATGGGCCGATGGCCTGATTGTAAGTCGTAAAATAAATTTTGCTTAAAACGGGTTTCTTGTCGTAAACAAAATGCCTTCTATCCCAATATAAGGCGCCCCCGCTCACCATGTCATTTTACCAGCTGTTGTTAAATGCGATTCATTAAGAAAAACAAAATGCAGGTTTCGAGTTTGGGGATATCCTGTGCCGGTGTCATTTGCAGAGAAGTCAGCGAGCGCCTGTGCAACACGAGAAACCCACCGACAGCTAGTCAAGAAACATAGTGCTTCCCTTTTTGTCTCTTGAAGAACCAAACCTCTGAGTGATAACCGTCAATCGATATAGAGGTCTAAACCTTTGAGTCATAGCCGATAATCGACGTAGGACAGGCACAACAATGTTTATGTTCGATTTATAGTGATAGCCGATAATTGACTTAGGAGTTTGAACCTCTGAGTGTTAGCCGATATTCGACAAAGGTATGGTCCAGCAATATTCGAAGTTATAATGGTGGGGGTCCCAACAGCGATATTCGAGCTATGATGATGGTGAGTCTGATGATGGAGAACCAGAAGTGAACGTTATTATCTGTATTCAGTGACGGTATTCCTGTTTCTTTGATAATTGGTACCGTCTTTCTTTAGTCGACTGACTAGAGAGGGGCTGTACCGCAATTGACAGTCGACGCGCGGACTAAGTGGATGACATTGCTGAGAGCATTAAACACATTGTACTTTAACTGAAGATTTTCCTAAGAACGATTTAACATTCCGTTAGATTTGATTTCGCGAAATTAGAGGGCATATAGACTTTTGTCGTATTTACTTAAAAATGGTATTTCGTAATGGCAACGTCTACATGTATTCTAACACTTCCATATTACTACTGTTGATAAAAAAGTCACACAATGCTTGATTCAACATGTTTAGGGTACTTATTTTATATTATGTATTCTCCAACCTGCTCCCGTTCTTATTACATGTGGCGACTACCGCTTTGTACACTTGGATTCCAATACAATCGTACGCTTGACTTAGTTGCACCGAAGTTCATAATATACGCCAGCGTAGTTTACACCTCCTATATGTACAGTCTAACCTGTATTAAGCAAGCACCTAATGGGTAATCGAAATCTGCTTGCTAAAGACAGGTGCTTGCTTAATACAGGTACATTTCTATGTATTTGCCTGCTTTGGGAACTCTATACATGTTTGCTTAATACAGGTTGCTTGCTTAATAGAGGTGGTCACTAAGACAGGTTTTACTGTACTTGTTCCCATTATAGGCAAACAATGATTCACTTTCCAAATAATATGTAATTACACTTTGTTTCAATGGATTCTTATTTTTACTGTTCTCTTTTTGCGTAACCAATTAATATTGCAAGAAAGATAGCATGAAATAGTGTACAGGAACTTTGCACGAACCACGAACGCTACGCAAGCAGGAGCGGATCCAGAAATTTTAGATAGATGGCTCAAATTAGCTGACTGATGGTGGGGGTTCGGTTTGTACAGTTTTGACCATTTTTTCTGAAATCCACCATGAAAATGCATTAATTGTGGCTGAAGAGGGGGTTTGTTTAACGCCCCGAACCCCAATTTGCTCCGCTTCTGCACATGAAATATTAGCGGTGATTACAGGATCTTTGAAGATACGATGCCACTGAATTTTACTCTCTTCATATATTTTCTTCAATTTAGATCAGTAACTTTAATTTTTTTGTCCAGTATATTTTCACAACAATCTGAACAGAACTAGATATCTGTGTTTTTTTTTTCAGATTATATTCAAATTTGTGAGCAAATAAGTAGAGCTAAGGTAACTAAAATAGACCATATAATTAAAATAGTACTTCCAGTCTTCCCTTGGAAAGCTTGAATAATTTTTATTTTCGTGGAACGGTAGTTTTGCAGTAGGAGTGTCATACATGTACATTCGCACGCAAAAAAATAGACTAATTAAGGTCAATTTGGAAAAAATAGAACACTTAACCTAAAGATGAATAAGTGAATTTTTAGTGAAATCAAATCCGCAGCTCGCAAATGACGAAGAATTGACGTCGTATTGACGTATATGCGACACCATTACGTCGCACTGACGTCAGTACGATGTCATTTCAACGTCTTGTGCCTTCTGGGTCCCTTCTCAATGACGGTCGGCTCTTAATTGAAAATGCTTCTAGAAGAGTAATTCGTTCCTTTAAAACTAGATCCCATTTTGGAAAGGGTTTGTAAATCAGAGAAGCATGCAGAAATTCTCTCAAGCCGTGGGACGTTATGTGTCGGCGGTCTACGCATTGTCACAAAACAGACAAATCAGAAAACCCGACGAGGCTTTGATGCCACCGCCGACGAGTAGGCCGGAAAAGTAATAACTATGTCTAGCTTCTTCAAGCTGCAGGCGAGGCAAACAGCTGCCTCCTGCGAAAAGATGGATATGGACTCGTATATCTTAATAAAGCAAACTTTAAACACTTACTGTAATATCAGTTTGACTCTTCCTCCTTTATAATTGAGTATTTTCTGTGTCTGTAGTGCGTAGGATACTAAAACAGACACAAGACTCTAGATATACTCATATACCTTAATGAACAAATTTTCCGTAATGTAAACACGACTCTTCTTCCTTCATAATTGAGTATTGTCTCTGTAAACAGACGCTTGGAATACGAAACTTAGACACATCTTATAAGTATTGGGTGGCGTTTTACTATTTTTTCTCTATCTATTGTTATCCATAAATCATATTATATTTATCCATTATTCGAATTACTGATATCCATAAATCATTATGAATATTGGGTATCCATTATTCAAATCAAAGATGCCTATAAATCGAATAATGGATACCCGTAAATCGAATAATCGACATCCATAAATCATGTTGAATAATAGATATACATAGTTCGAATACTGGATATCTATAATTCTGATTGTGGATATCCATAATTCGTATTATTGATATCAGTAATGAAACACGATTTATAGATATCCATAATTCAATTAATATATAGCCATAATTCGTATTATTGATATCCATATATCGATTATGGGTCACCGTTTTACTACTCAATAACTATATTCATATCCATATTTCGGATTATTATATCCATAATTCGAACTATGCATATTCATAGTAGTTATGGATCTCAATAATTAATCATAGATATCAATAAGTCGAATGATGGATATCCATGATTACAATTATAAATATCAGGAAGTAGGGATAAATTGTAAAACGGCACCTCATATATGAATTATTTTCAGGTTACTGAAGTAAAGCTGTATCGTCAAGTCATCTTCCGTCGACGGTAAATATGTATTCAAATTCCTTTTTCGAACCAGTTTACTTATAGGTTTCGAATTTTGCGCGAAACACAATCAGGAAAAAGGGTTAATGAGGTTTCAAAAAATTACGCATGGACCATTCAAGAGAAGCAATTATACTGAAAAATATACAAAAGGACCATCTGGTCCTGTGTTTCTTCCTCCGAGAACCTAGCTCAACAAGTTATACGTTAGATGCTCGTTAAGTGAATTTAAGTGTAAATATCTAGAGACCAAACTATATGCTCTGACGATGAGTACAGAAATGTCTTATATATAAGCATTTTGCTATACTGTTAGATCCTGTATTATTTGTAATATTGTATTTAGATATATGTGTCTTCCTACGAACAAAATATTGTTAAAACTAAAGACCATGAAAACAACCGGAATAGGAGCTGGACTAAATGGCTCAAAAACCCTATAGTAGAGGCTTATTTTGTTTGAACATTTTTCACCCATATGGCTTCAACATTGTTGATTGTTTAATATTTTACTATTTCTCAGCATTCCAGTTGCTATTGAAAGCAAGCCAATACGAAGAAGCTTCCAAAACCATTTGTCTGGGGTGAGACCATCTAAAAGGACATTTCTTTAAAGATCTGTCATTTTACCTCCACTGTACAAAAGTATGAAGATATATTTAAAATTTTCCAATGTACAATGATGAGAACTATCAATAGAAAAGTTCCAGAAAACTGAATACTGAAAAAAAGTGCTTAAACATGATTTACAGCTGCAGTGATAAGTGTCAGAATGATCATAATTTACTGTATAGAATGATCAATGGCTGTAACTCTGGCAGAGAAGATTCACTCATGCTCTTCTTAAATAAGATCATCTTCAAGTCGTGTAAACAATATCCTCAAAGTTTCCTGGAAATTGACTGAAAATTGAAGAGGAAGTGTTACCCACAGCTTTTCTCCCACCTTGAAATATACAACACAGAATTAAATGACTTGACAAGCAGCATTTGTTTGAGAAAATCAGACATGTCATTGAAAATTAGCGGAGCATGACAAACATTGTTTGCCCTGATCAGATATCATCTGTTTACTAAGCATAGCAGATGCTATTTCATTGGTATAGGATCATAGCAAATAATGTTCGCCATGCTCCATTAAGTTTTGAATGACATTGCAAACTGCAATCCTTTAAGCAGAATTTTCAGAATTTCTTAAGCAAATAATTATTGTCAATTCATTTAATTCCTTATAAGGTATAAGTGGGCTCTCAGACCAGATAAGATACCTCTATATTTTATTTACAACATCTTTCTTATATAAGCAACGGTTAATTTTCATTTTTTTACGAAAAAATAAATTAAATCATTGTCAAATAATGATTGTCAATTCATTTAATTCAATATAAGGTATAAGGTGGGCTCTCAGATCAGATTAGATACCTCTGTCTTTCATTTACAACATCTTTCTTATATAAGCAACGGTTAATTTTCATTTTTTGACACAAAAATAAATTTATATGGAGATAAGGGACATGCAATCAACTAGGACGATGTTTGATGAGGGATTATAGGTTAATGACGTCACTAAATTTTAATGACAGGTTTATGACGTCACTTAATTTTAATGACGACATTAAAACCTATTTGGTTATGTCGGTGGCAACTTAATGCGCGTAACGTCAAAGGCTAGGCTGCATTTTGTCTAATGTACTAGTATTTGAGGTCTGTAAGATAAGATACATGTACATGTAGTTTACAATTCAGATAAATGGTTAAAAAGTGTTGTTGTTTTCTGACTTGAAGCTTAATGCAATTTGAATAAGTTCACAAAAAGCGGGAGAAAAATGTGTCATCATGAGTCAGTGCATGTAGGACAGGTAGATTTTAACCTTGAGATAAGAATTTCTACCAGGAACTCGGCAAACCTCGTTCCTGGTTGAAACGTCAACCCCTTACTTGGGTGATGGACTCCTATAATCTCACTAGACTGATCAATGACTGTAACTTTGCCAAACAAAATATTCCGGGCATGACCCATATAGATTATTCCCTACTTCAGATAGTGCTGACAATTACTTGAAAATTTCATGAAAATCATTTAGGAGGTATCGCCACAATTCTGTGCGTATAGGATATCGACTTTTTCCGAGGTGTTCATCCAGTGGGAAGACCTGCACGTGCGGATCGAGACACCGACAGCGCGGAGCGCGCGAGGTGTTTCGATACGCACGTGCAGGTCTATCCACTGGATGAACATCGAAGACAAGGTCAATATCCGACTTACACACCAAATAGCAACATTGACAGTACTATGAGTACATGTTTAGAGAATGCAGTCGCAGATCGGATGCGCAGGTAAAATGGTTTATTTGATTTTTTTCTGTTTATTGTACACGTATAGTATATCATATGATGCTTAATACAGTGCTAAAGATAAGAAGGGGTAACAGGGATAACATAGGGATAATCATCAGAATTTCTCCATAAGAAAACTAAGTTTTGACCGCTCATTAGAATCGTCTCGCCGAAACGGTTCTTATGCGCCACATCATAGGTTTTCTTTGAGAAATGAGAAAGTAATATTTGTAAATTAATATCTCTGACATAATTTACTGGGAAACGGGACGGATGGATGGAAGGCGCGATTTTACATCATTTTCGACATCATTACAGTTATAGCAGGACAATGAGAGGGTGATAATGAAAGGTTATGTGCAATGGAACTCCATTTACGATTGTAAAGAATTCTGTTGCAACCCGAGCTAGGAAACGGGAGGAAATGACGATGAGGATAAGGGTGAAGTAAACCATCGCTTAAGGAAGAATTACGATCTAGGCCGGACTCGAGCTTGCGACCTCTGGATTATAAGGTCTCGGCCAATACAGTTGCAGAGTGACAAGTTGATGGTATGCCGTTTTCTTCATTAGAAACGATAACAGTGGCCCCTCACTGGCTGTTATTAGAACAGTCTTGCAGAATCGGATTTAACGAGGAGCACCAGTATTTTAAAGTCTCCATAGTCCTATCAGTGGTGAAAACGTCTAAACACAAATCCTTGAGAAAAGCGGTTCAACCATTGCGTTTGGTAATAAAATGTGGGTTGATTTGCATATATTGAGTCATATAACTGGCAAAAAATGAGAGAAAACAAGTTTTTGAAAAATAACCATTCACTCCAAAAAATACAATTTCCTGATCTGGTTTCCCGTCTAACAATGCTATATACGGATAGGCGGGATAGTAATTATATAGGGCTCCACGTCTGTACATTGTATTTTTACCATTTTATTGAGCATATTGAAATCGAAAGTAAAATGACCCAAATAAATTTTCAAACAGTTTTTATGTGAAACTCAAGGATGTTTAATTTGTTTCAAGCTGGTTTATCACGGTCATTTACAATGACGAAACTATAGTGAGAAGCTTGCGGCGATACACCATGTTAATTTTTCCATGCTGATAGAGCAATGGGGCCTTTAATTAATTTATTATTGTTTACGAGAATTTGCAAACAATATCTTGCATAAACAGAAAAAACTATCAACAACTGATCGAGTATTACCTTTACCTATTTGGACCCTGATATGTTTTTGAATCTGTATAAAAGCTTAGTAAGGCCACACCTGGAATATGCAACTGTAATTTGGTCATCCCTGTACAAAAAGGACAGAATCATAATAGAAATTGTTCAACGAAGGGCAACTAAACTTGTTAGATCCTGCAAAAACCTGTCGTATCCTGAAAGATTAAAGAAACTTGGTTTACCATCTTTGGAATACGGAAGGGAAATATCGGATTTGATACAAGTCTACAAGATTCTGTGTGGAATAGATAAAGTAGAACAGGACAAATTATTCACAATGGCAACATATAGTATGACTAGAGGACATTCTCGGAAACTATACAAAGAACGGCCTCGTTTAAATATACGGGCAAATAGCTTTAGTAACAGAGTTGTAAGTGCATGGAATCAACTGCCTGAACAAGTAGTAACGGCACTCTCCCTGAACGCTTTTAAGAGTCGGTTGAATTCTCACTGGAAAGGACATCCACGGAAATTCTACCCAGCATGTTACGAGACTGGTGCAACTACCGGACTGAGAAGTCTAAATCCAAATGATCCATTACAAGTCAGATGACTTTCTACGACGTCGACTACGTGAGTAACGTGAGTAACATTACCTAAAGTTGTGATGTGTACGCACAGAGAAGACTCAGATCAGACTGCGAACATTTGTATGCTGGTCTGAGTCTCCGTTGTTCGCAGATTGAATTCGCTACTTTTAAATAATGGATGGAAGGATGGATGACGTGATTTTACGTCCTTTTCATCAGTATTTCAGTCTGATCAGGACGATGGGTAGGGAGCGATAAAAGGCTATGTGCAATGGGACTCCGTTTCTGATTGAAAAAGATTCCCACCTACAGCCGGGGTCGAACCTGGGACGGGTAGATCAGCAGGCCAGCGCTTAACCTACTGATGCAAGGTGGCTAAAGATAAGTTAGTGCAAATGCGTAGACATTTTTTTGCCCATGTTCTTTAGCTATATTGAGGTTGTCGGACTGGAGAAACAAAAGAAAAAAATGTTAAGGTCAGTTCGCTCTCTGGGCCTTTCCGTAATAAATTCTGATCTTTTGCAAATTGTGGATAGCTTAGTGGGTTAAGTGCTGACTGATCAAGCTAACATTTATTTCTGGTTTACCAGTGCCACGTCTCATATACAATTGCGATGTGACACGCAGAAAGGTGCCCAACGCCAAAAAGACTCAAACCAGCATGTGCATCCGCGCGGTCTGGTATGAGCATCAACCTGTATGAATCCGAAGACATCTGTAGGCGCACAGGCAACGCATCGCAAACTGGTTAGAGTAATCATTGGTCTCAGATAAGTTTAGTTTCTTTTCGCGTGTTGGGGATAAATTCTGTTTTGCATGTGCTAAGCAGGATTACTCGCTTCGCTGGAGGTAGGTTGTTCACGGTGAACAATCTCCTCCAGTGAAGTGTAACCTATAACACCCATCCGCTGGGTTGTATAGAAAAGCATGCAGGTGTTTACGCGAAATATAAACTTACACAGATCAAAGGAGTCGGTGTGTTATGCTGGAAATACCATTTGCTGATACCCTGGCGGAAAGATTCCGATCATGACCTCGATATATAATCAACTTTAAATGGTGATAACAATACAATGTAGAATGTTTATGAAAATCAGCTGAAAACTGTACGTATGGACGAGTAATTGCATCCACTATATTCTAGTTCCTAGTATAATCCTTATCTAAAAATAACGGTCGAGTTAAACAGTGATATCAATATTCTTGACATTTTATAAAATTGTGGAAATCTCATGGAGAATTGCGGCCACTTGATTTGTCTGTGGATGGACAGATCAAAGGCCGTCACTCTGTCTAAATGTGTCCTGACCATGAGTAAATGTGATCCACATCAGGTTATGAAGCCTTATTGAAAATCGGATAAAAGCTGAAGGAGTGTTGTGGTCACGGTATTTGCGTCTCAGGACAGATCTAGGGCTACAACTATAGCAGAACTGATAAACCTTGACTGTTGACAAATAGTGATAGCAGTTAGGGAGGACGAGTCATTTATTACTAGGTGGGGGTAGGTGCATTTAGGGCGGGGGGGGTCTTTATTTTTTTGTTGTACTGGGGGGTCAGAAATCAAAAAGACTCGGAGCAGGGGGAGGGGTCAGGAATTTAATTAGGCATATTGGGGGGGGGGGGGGGGGGGTCAGAATTATTCCATCAATCTTCATGTTTAAAAATGTCTCAGCTTGTGGAGGGCTGTGCCCCAGGACCCCCCAATACTCCTAAAATTTCAGACTCTTTTCTTCTAACTCAAAACTTAAAGACATATATGAAAAATGGCACACAAAAACTTGGGCAACTGCATACCAAAATACAGATCTTCTCATAGTTTTGCTAGAAGAACAGTATTAAATAATGTCAAGTAGATAATTTTGTAATTAAATTAAATGCCTGCATTTGTGATCTCAGCTGTCCAGGCGCCTTTAAATCGGCAAAACTGCTGTGGCTTCTGGGGGTTGCGCCCCAGACCCCCTCCAGCTAGAGTCCCAATTACTATTATTAGCAGTTACAATAATGTATTATTAAGTATTCGACAACAGATTTCTAGATGCCCATTACCATCAGAATATGATATAGTGGGTATTTTCACGCCCATATTTTATGTTTTGATGCTGATATTTACATTTTTACTTTCATTGAAGACCCGCTCTCCAAGAAATGGAAATGTAGTAGAAATGAAAATGTGAGAATAAAAATAATAAAAATAGGAAAACTAAATGAAATAATAAATAAGAGAGTTACAAGTTTTATGTTATATAACTAGATGTCCATTACCAGAAGTAAGTGCAGGAAATGCAGACCATGATTAATTAACCTGTTAGAGTAAAAAAAATGTTCTTTGTGTTTCATATAGGTTTTAATTGAGGTCATGAGGTAAGTCTGACATAAAATAGGTAATACATGTATGGTGTGTGTGTGTGTAGTGTAGCAGGGATTGGTGTGTGTGTGTGTGTGTGGGGGGGGGGGGGGGGGTCGGTCATAAAGTCTTTTGTCACCTATCGGGAGGGGGGTCGGAAAAAATAATTCAGGTGAGACTGGGAGGTCGGAAAAATTTTGGTGACCCATATGAAAATGTACCCGGCTGCCCCCCCCCCCGTACCTACCTGATAATAAATGACTCGTCCCTTAAAGTTATGTAGGTGTTAAGACAACAAGAATTGGTGATGGACGTATGAAGAAGGTTAAACTACTAGCAGAAACGATTCAATCGTAACCTCGAGATAGCGATAGCAATACTCTGGATGTTTGATGCAACTCCGGTCGCAATATATGTCTACATACGGACGGACGGACATTTGCACAGTTCCTTCGACTACGCCGGGAGATAAAAGATGACCAACTAAGAGCAAGATTTTACGTGTAAAACTGACAGAAAGTCTAAGTAGTTTTACTACCGATTGTTCTAGGATGGCTCTTCTTGTTGCAAGTCCGTAGTCCCTTTGACTTCGTCGTGAGACAAAATGTGTTCAACTAAGAGCGTTGTCTATGTGTAAAATGATTAAAACCCCATATAGTTTTACTACCGATTGTTCTGGGATGGTTCTTCTGCTTGCAATTCAATAGTCCCGTCGACTACGTAGCGAGACAAAAGGTGGTCAACTTAGAGAGATGTTTTATGTGTAAAACTGATTCAAGCCCCAAGTAGTTATACTACCGATTGTTCTAAGTTGCTTCTTCAGATGCAATTCCTCTTTTTACAGATAAGGTGGGTTCAGAAGATAATTTTGGCTGAAAACATATGTTGTGACTGAAATTAAAGACGGTTTTGATGAGGGTTAACAACTTATGTTTTATGGAGAAAAAATGAAACAAACCTGAATCAACCCTGCTCTATACCATATCAAAAGATAGACGAATCTACCTTGTAACACGTGGAGGTAAGGGACGATTTATTTACTATCAGGTGGGGGTGGGGAACCCCTTCTTATCTGGAGCACTGAACACATATGTTGGGACTCTCATTAGAAACGTCTCGGCGAGACGGTTCTAATGAGGGGTCACAACTTATGTTTTATAGAAAAAAAAATTCCTAAATCAACGTTGTTACCCATTCTTATCTGGAATACTGAAAACATATGTTTTCACTTTCATTAGAACCGTCTCTCCGAGACGGTTCTAATGAAGGTTCACAAATTATGTTTTACGGAGAAAGTTTGAAACTTATTCCTAAATCAACCTTGTTAGCCCTTTTGATAAGGAACACTGTAATCTTAGGTTGAGTGTGTCTGTCATAAGTGACGGACTATTTCGCTTTGTGATCATGTTTCTTCTTATTTCTTTGTGATCATGTTTCTTCGTCTTATAGCGTCTTGGGTTGATTGAATTTTGCAGTAGTTGACTTTTCTGGGTTTCTTGAAACTATAATGTTTATTAATAGTTAAGATACACTACTGACTTACCGTCTCTAAAATGCTCCTCACAGAAACTTCTTAAAATGGTTCTCTTTCCAACTCCTTTATATCCCAAAAGACATACCCACAAGGAATCATCAAAAACTTCCATTTTGAACAACATGTATTTCCTTCTGATTTAGCTCATGTTGTCTCATTTCGTCCGCTATTGTAAATAGTTCTGAAAAAGAGGAAAGAGGAACAATCTTGTGTAATGGCTCCTATAATTCTGTTATGCAACAGCCCAGTAAACCAGCATATTTTCTAACATTACAACACTTTCAAGCATTCATATTTTTATTACTGTTCTTGCTTCACAGGCTTTGTAGCTCTATATTATTGCAGCCGAAATTGTACCATCATCTAGATAGATGCGTGAATGACTTGCGATTTTACCTCCTTTTCAACAGCTTTTCAGTCGATGAAAAGGTGATAATGAAAAGCTGTGTGACATAGAACTCGGTTTACGGTTGAAAATATAATTGCCTCTAGTGGGAGATGAACTCCGAGCCTCTAGATAGACAGACCAGCGTTGAACCCACTGAGCTACCGTGACACCTACTATCATTTAGAATAGAACCATTGACTGGGCGGGACACAAGCCTGTGACCTCTGACTTATGACCCCTCAGCCAACCAAGCTATAGAAATTGCAGTTGCTAGTTGGTCGTATTCAATAAAACGTTTATTGAGGCCTCACATTAAAAGCAATATAATTGTAGTCTCTAATTAGAAGGATACTATAGAACCGGTTCTAATGAGGATCCCCTACATGTTTATCTATAATCATTTCTCGAAAATGATTAAACACTGTATTGCTGATTGACTTGTGTTACGTTAAAAGTTACTTTCTCACATGTTTGGATAGGAAAACACAGACCAGACTGCGTAGTTTCGTAGGCTGATCAGAGTCTCCGTTGTTCGCAGGTGCATTCTAAGATCAAAGTTACTACTGATCAGTGTGCACAGATGCACGGGCTACTTTGTGACTTCGCTGTTCGCAACAATGGATAGAGAATTGTTAACTGGTCGCGATGCGCAATATTGAATGTAAAATGCATTTAAATTTTTCGTTGTATTTCTAAGTTATCTTAACCATTTCTTTATACTCAAACATTTATATTAAGGGTAACTGTCTCATTTTAACTCAATGATGGCTTAATGCAAAAACAAGACCTAAGCCGGTCATTGACTGGTGATGTAATATCGCATATGTGTAGCCACTTTATGGGATTGACTAAATCTTTTGTAGATGTTATAAAACTTTTCAGTGTACAGTACATATGTGTGTGAACAAGGAAGGCAAAAGCTCTGATCAGACCGGACAGAAACGCCCTAAGGGACTTTTACGTTTGACTTGGCCTATATACACTATTAAGAAATACCATAATAGGGCTGTCTCACGAGAAAAAGTACCATTTAATTTCTGCCAGCCACCTAAATAATCTCTGCTGTCAGACCAGATGATGTACGCTATATAGACAGCTCAGACTCTGTCAAATATTTATTCGAACAGCGAAGACTGTGTTTTCTCTGGCAGCACATAAACTGAAGAAGGCCTTATAGCGTAGGGCAGCCCATGTCTTTCTTTGCTTTTGCTCACATCTTTGGTTTCAATGTGCATGCGTCAGCTCTAATGAAATATATTTGTGACAACAAGATCATAATTTACTTCATAACCAGAGGACTAGAATGGCTGTATTTATGATTAGAACCGGACAGTTTGAAACATAGAATAAAATGGGATTGAAAGAAATTGGCAGGATCAGTTCCCTCCATTCCATTAATTTGGTAAGCACTCTTACAGGAAAGCATTTACTCCCTCTGAGGAAGTTTTTTCTTCCCAAGGAAGTAAGGATAGCACCGCCTATTCTAGGGCAAATTGAAGCTAATGGAATGAAGATTACCCTGTCCATTCGTTCCTAATGCACTCAATTCCAGGTTTTAAACTATGACAACTAGAACATTATTAATAAAAGTGTTTTAACAAAAAATGTATATAAGACACCGATGCATTATTATTAGTATTTCTCTTTGATCTCCTTAAACTCTCCTTAAACTCTTTCATGTCATATTCTAATTAACTGTCAAAAAGTTGGTACATTGACAATGTCCCGTAACCAGCAACCCGCGGCTCGCAAAATAGTGACTGAAAACTTAAATGATGTCTGATGCCAGCTGATAAAGAATGTATTTCCACAGTTCATGTCTTCGTGTTTCAGTTTAATTAGCGATCAGGTATATTGATATCATGAGAGAAAACGTCTCAGTGTTGTACTATTAAAAAATATTTTTAAGATTTACGTCCTTGTTTATAATTACAAAAACGTTTTCATGAAATATTTTCACAGTAACATCGAAATGGCCCATTGAAACATTTGACAATAGATCTTAAAAGCATTTTTTAAGAAAAGGAATTTTAAACCAAGAAATAAAACATAGTTCATAAAAATGCGGTGCGAGGCCGAAATCGCCTTATTGGATAGAATTAATTTGCTCTGACGTCACTAGCGCGTGCACGAATCAGAAAAAAAAAATACCTTGGTGTCGTCATATGACCGTAAGGCGTGGTATCGACTTTTCAATAGGCTGACGATAGTGTTCATTTACATTTTCAAGTTTAAACGAAACCATTAAAATGAAACACATTTTCTGAATTTTTTTATAAAAGATTTAGAAATGATTATTATTGGCTAACAAAATTAGTACAATTGTCTACTTTGGAAATGGGGAAAAAATGAGTACAATTTTAATAGGCTGGAGTAGAAATGTTTATACAGCCATGAGACATATGGTGATGATGCGATTCTTGACTGCAATCAGCCTACAGAGGAAGATAAACAACCGATCCTTCGTGAGGAAGTTGAGATTGCAGTAGCAGCACTAAAGAAGGGGAAATCTATCAGAGTTGATAATATACCAGCAGAACTAGTTCAAGCTGGCGGGGAAACCATGATTGATGTTTTGACAGAAATCTGTAACAGGATCTGGAGAACAAGAGAATGGCCTACCCCATGGTCTCAGTCGCTGATTATCATACTCCCTAAAAAGGCAACCTACAGCTCTGTCAGAACTACAGAACCATCAGCCTCATCAGTTATTCAAGCAAAGTCATGCTGAAAGTCATCTTGAATAGGCTTAAAGCAAAAGCCAAAGAGAAAATAGCAGCGGAACAGACTGGGTTCCGAGCAGGAAGGAGCACCACAGAACAGATCTTCAACCTTAGAATCCTGTGTTAAAAGTATCTCCAACATCAGCAGAATCTGTACCATGTCTTCATTGATTTAAAAAAAAGCCTTTGACAGGGTATAGCATGAGCCTTATGCGGAAGTACAATATCAGTGCAAATCTAGTTCGCACCATTGAACAGCTATACGACAAGGCTACAAGTGCAGTCCTGATAAATGGCAGCACAAGAAAATAGTTCAGAACAACAGTTGGAGTAAGACAAGGATGTATTCTGTCACACACCCTCTTCAACATTTTTCTCGAACGGATCATGTCCGATGCTCTGGAAAAAACATGACGGAATGGTTAGCATAGGCGGCAGAAACAATACCAGTCTGCGGTTTGCCGATGACATAGATGCTCTAGTTGAGGAAGAGCAGGAACTAAAAGATCTAGTTAAAATTCTTCACCAAACCTGCATAAGGTATAAGATGGAGATCAGTGCCGAGAAGACCAAACTGATGACGAACACCGCAGATGGCATCCAGAGGGAGATCAAGGTAAAGGGGCAGAAGCTGGGTACTGTAAGCAGCTTCAAATACCTTGGAGCCTTAATCCCAGATTATGGCTCAAAACAAGAGGTTCTCTCAAGGTTTGCACAAGCCACTGCAGCTCTTACCAAGCTGAAACCAATTTGGAGAGATAACAACATAGCTCTTGGATCAAAGGTGAAACTTATGCGCTCCCTTGTCATTTCCATATTTCTTTATGCCTGTGAATCGTGGACCTTGACAGCAGAGTTAGAGAAAAGAACGCAGGCTTTGATACGAGATGTTACCGAAGGTTACTGAACATTTCATACAAGGGCCATGTAACCAATGAGGAGGTTCGCAGGAAGATCCAAGCAGCCATTGGAGAAAATGATGAACTCTTGACGATGGTCAAGAAACGGAAACTAAGGTGGTTTAGCCACGTCTCAAGGTCTTCTGGTTTAGCAAAGACAATTCTACAGGGCACAGTGAAAGGAAAAAGAAGAAGAGGTAGACAGAAGTGGAGGTGGGAAGACAATATCAAGGAGTGGACAGGAATGGATTTTGCCAGCTCAACTAGGGCAGGTGAAGACAGGAGAAGGTGGAAAGGGAATGTTGCGAAGTCATCTGTGGTGCCCCAACAAGCTAGTAAGGTCATGGGATAGAATAAATTTTAAATAATCAAATAATTAAATAATTTCAATCTAAATAAAACTGAAAATGTTTTTCAAGGATAAACAGAATGTCCTTCACTAGCCAGTTCCCATCTTCTACCATAAGATCGTTACTATCCCCTCGTGTCCTTACCCTTAACCTTTGCTAAGTTGACATATTCTACCAAGTTTGGTCTTGAGATGACAATACATTTAAGAGCATTACAAATCATTCTGTGACCTTTAAAATGAAGTATGACCCACCCAAAATCTCCTCATCTCTTCTGCTTACATGTAATTCTGTGACATTGAAATTGAAGTCCGACTCACCAAAATAATTTCACCTCTTCTGCTTATCGTCATGGTAACTACGTACATTCAATGCACTGGTTCAAGAAATATGTTCTTCGTGAAAATAACTACGTACTACTATGACCTGGAAAACGGGATTTGGTTCATGAAATTGCGACCATCTGTTAAGATTGATTATGTGATATGTCCATTTGCTTCATGCTTGTCTCGAGAAAATCCATCCTCTGTTTCAAAAGATATTCCACATCCAAGACTATGACCTTGAAAAAGGGGCCAAGGTCACCAATAATTTTACACGTCTTTAGACATAATTTATGCAAGTCTGATGAGTATCCATCTATTTGTCCTCGATAAAAATAATTTTCAGTGAAAATTTATCACTTATAAGTTGGCTAGTGACCTTGATCTAAAGGGCAAGTAACCCAATCGTAGTCAGCTGCGTAAGTTTGGTTGAAGTCAAACCAAAGGTTCAAAAAATACATCAATTTTAGTGAAAATGCCACAAATCTTAATTCTCCCGTGAGTTTGAAAATGAGGTCAAGGTCACCAAATATAATCAGGTCTTAAGCTTGTCCCAATTATATACATGTAACTATTCAAGTTTAAGGCAAAAAAGCACCAACTGATTCACAATATATCCACATACAAGGATATTACCTTAAAAGTGTGTCAAGATCACAACAAACCACTACTTACTCGACTGTATTAGATATCAATACATGCGTATCAACATGATAAATATTATAATTTTTATCGTACCCCGGGCCTGAACGTCTTGCTTTAAGTAGAAAGTCATCTCGACTTTTCAAATGAAAGGGTCTTCCTTGCGGCTCAAAGTTTCATACAGGTCAGTAGACTTTTTCATGCTTTAGGAGCTGCTTACTTTCTTTCCCTATATATTTCTATCCTCATTCATGTTATTCATATTTTTGCTCATTATTATAAGGTTCTTATACTCCGATTTTTATTTTTTAGGAATACCGACCCTGAATTCGGACATGTTCCCGGTGCATACATTTTTCGAAGTTTTCATGTTGTACCTCCCTTTGTCCCCCCTCTCTCTCTGTCTCTCTCTCTCTCTCTCTCTCTCTCTCTCTCTCTCTCTCTTGGATTTGAAAACACTTTTACATGTGAATATATAGTGGAAAATTAGCTTTAGATTGTAGCTGACTTAACACCAATGCATTGAATGATAGTATATGTTTAAAGAAAAAGTATAATTTACAAATGATTTTGTTTAAACCAAAGTCTCAAAAACTCAACCTGTTCAAATGATATATCTATGTCAGTCTGATATATCCACGCCAGCCTGATATATCCACTCCAGTCTGGTCAATATCTATACTTTTTTTTTCAAGAAATATCTGAATTTTATGAAAAGTTTCAAATTCTATGATTAGGCTTTTGACCTTGAAAATGGGGTCAATGTCACCAAAGCCGTAGTTAACTCTTCAGATTGCTCCAATGGTTTTTCTACGCAAAAATGGTTGGAATCAAGCAGATGGTTCAATAGAAATATCAATTTCAGTGATTTTTTTTACATATTTAAGTCCTCCTATGACCTTGAAAACTAGGTCAAGGTAACCGAAATGTAATCAGCTCTCAAGTTTGTCCAATTTATATATCGATTCAAGTTTGGTGAAATTCCGCACATTTGGTAGCCCCTGTAGCTTAGTAGGTCAAGCGCCGGCCTGCTGAACTAGCGGTTAGGTTAGAGACTCTATCCCCGCAGCAGGCGGAAATCTTTCCAACCGTAAACGGGGTTCCACTGAACACCGGCTTTAGTTACCCCAGTTACCCCCTCCCCCACATACACACACACACCACATATGACTGAAATACTGTTAAGAGGACTTCACCCAGCCATCATCCGCTAATTCGGTTCAAGAGAAATCGTTCATACACGAAATTGACACACCGAAGCCGGCGCAGTAAATTTAACAGTCTTAGGCCTCCTGTAACCTAGAACATGGGGTCAAAGTCACCAAAACCTAATCCGTTCTTTGGCTTTTCCCGAGGATATATCCATGTACGTTTAGTAAAATTCCATCCACTGAAATATGTTGGGTATAAACTATCATACCGACACTGACGCCTGTGGTCCGCACTAAAATCAATATGCCCCGAAATGGGGAACATTTCTGTGTAAACCGTACTTGAGCCGCGACACGACAAAAACCAACAATGTGACTGTCCGCCCATCGCAGACTCAGATCACCCTGGGCATCTGTCCAGTTTGATCAGACTCTTCAGTAAGAGCTTAAAGGGTAGATAAGGGTCTGCGTTACTTCCATGCGGACAGCGAAGACTCTGATCAGACTGGGCGGATGCCAAGGCTGATCTGAGTCTGCGCTGGGCGCAAAACCACATCGCTGTTTTTGTCGTTTCGCGCCTCATTCATTCGGCTATAAGACGGGAATTTCCCCTCCTAAATTGTCCCACATCTGTAGATCAATCCTGTGTCATCTTGAGTAGTTCAGCTATAAAACGGCGGTTTCTCTTCCTAAACAATCCCAAAAGATGGAAATAGATTTTGGAATTGTTTCGGGAGGGAACATCCATGTCTTATAACAACGTAAATACATAAAATTTTAAGGTTGAAAGCAAATCTATTGTAATTATAGGTGGAGAGGGTTTTGCATAGTCGTCGGTGGTGTCCAAATGACATTGCGAGGTTAAAGGAAACTTGTTTGTATATGTATATCGAAAACGAAAGTACTATGCGGAAGTAAATTTTCTTCAAAATAATACATGTTCAACAGCTATTCACTGGTAGGATAATTATGAAAAAATATATTATAACTATAATAAGCAAATTAACCTTACAGGAGTCCGAAGCGAAGACTGGGGATGTGACTGCTCAAACACTTCTCAAAACAGTCATCATGAGACATGCCGACTTCTTATCTGATCATGTGACTATTTGTTCGGTGTAAGTCGTACATATTCGTTTACAGCAATATTTTTAAGGTGAAAGTGTATTTTTTCAGGGGAAGCTACTCTGTTGCTGTTCTGTTTTGGCTTCCCTTCTCAGTAGGAGACATTACTAAAGCCTCGGAGCATATTCGTTTCTCTTATCCATTTTTCATCATCATCCCTGAGTGTTCTCTGTTTCCAGTCTTCACACCATAAAAAACTTGGGGTGTTAAGAAGTTGCATTTACTGCCCGCGTTTAGCTGAAATTGCGTATTCAGGCGAAAACCTTACTTTGGCTTTTTCTGCTTTTTCTCTCACCTGAGCACGAATTATGTTCCAGTCAGTAGTAGAGTATATTTCACTTGTGCCTGTTTACTATCATACACATTATTTCTCACAGTGCACTTTATATGATGAGATTTTACCAGGATTCATGTCGTTTGTAGCGGACTTGCCTACAATATCTTATTTCAAAAACAACCCCACCGCATCATGTATCCTGTAATTTAGTATTTGCTTCAACCCTGTTTCAGAGGGGGTGAGATTTTTTAACAGCTCAAAAACTGACAGGCAAGTCATACAGCTCTAGAATGCCCCTAATGTGAGGAAAATGCTTTTGTGAAGCGATTCTCAGTGTTAAAGGGTGTCACTACCCGTAGTGACACCCTTTACTACTATAATCTCATTATAAATTACCTTTAAGCTATTTGGTATTCAAAAGAATCTGGATTTCTCATCATATTTACAAACGTATTCAAAATACAATGTATTCAAAATACAATGTACTTCTATGAAACACGGTTTTTAATGTTAAAATACCTGGCAGCACTAGACAAGCAGAATCAGAGGAACTTCGGATAGTCCTTGAATTGCTTTAAACATTTCCTCTGAAAATTTTCTAATTTTCAACAATTAAGTACGAACTCAAATTCATACACCAGCCTGAGGACAACATAGACAGGCATTACATGCCCTTCCTGAGCCGCCTTCAGCCCACCATCTCCATGACAACCCGTTACTGTCAGTGAGTGAGCAGGGTTTTCTTCCAATGGAGATTTTACCCTCAATGTCCGTCGTCTCAGATGTATTCCAGACAATGCTCAGATGGTCCGCTGAGTCTGTACCATCTACTTCCTCCCCAGATATGACATTAAAATCTTAAAGACTTCCTTAAAGCGCAGAGAACAATGAAAATATCCAAATAAATACTTGTCTGATACTGATTGAGCCGATATTTATATCAGTGTATCTATCCTCCAACTAACTACAACAGGAGTGGGCTCGTCCTCTTATAATGTCCAGTTGAAAGACATACACCCTGCCCGACTCCGTGTCTGATGTTGATAGGGCTTGACAATTCTCCAGCCCATTGGACTCGCAAGGACCAATCTGTGTAGAGGTTTCTCAACAGCAGCCATTCCTAACCAGCCATTCCTTACCATGAACACCATATAGGTTTAACATCCTCATGACAGAGTTGGCGTATTGAGTGTTATTCACGCATTAATGCCTAGCGTCCTATAAATGGGACACAGACAAAAAGTGCGAACCCAGATCAGACGCTGCATAACGCGGCATCTCATCAGTGTCTCCACTGCTTGATTAAAATTCAAGCATTTCTGTAAAAAGTGGAAATTTACCAGACACCCTAAAATTATGAATGGACTCGACCATTTCAAAAGGATAATAGAATCCATTCGGCATTAGTAGGTTGAGTAGCAGATTCTGTTTACAGTTCGCTGCCTCCAGGAGAGATTCGGAGAGGATTGGTGCCGCATTCAGCAAAGAGAATCCAGGAGTAAAGCCCTTTGACTGAGTGCTTTGAACCATTGAGCAGAATCTTCAGCTAAGTTAAATAAACTTTATGTCTGGTGTATAAATAATGATATGGGTCCAAATTCAGTAAAGACAAAAGTTATACTGATTACTACTGATCAGAAACGTCAGAGATTACATGATACTGATCTTGATTTTCATTATATGGATGAAACACTGAAAATGCTATCAAGTGATAAAATCTTAGGAGTCTTTTGATGACGATACTCTACTTTAGTCTGACCATGTAAAGCAGGCATGCAAGAAAAGTTTCTCTTATATTTTGCTACTCTCAAAAATTAGGCACTTCTTATCGCAAGAATTCCGCGGAATGTTATTTCGCACCTTTCTTGTGCTTCCTCAGTAGTAGACATCACGGTTACAGAAAAGGGTACTCTAGGCCTGATGATGTTTTTTTTTTAAATTTGAGCGAACTGAGAAGAAACATTATGGCAGGTTTGATATCTGCAGGACAAAATGGACCTAAATGCTACGGTCAACGTATTTCTTATGTAAAAGTCTACGAGGTCAGCAGAGCGTGAAATATAGATCACGGGTAGAAATAAGTGCAACAATCCTTGATACCATTCTAAGAAAATCCTTAATTTATATCAGGTTTGATGATTATAAATTGAGAGTAATGGACTTATAAACGCTTAGGTCAAAGAGATTTTTTACGTAAAATTTTACGAATTAAGCAAAAGAAGGAAATATATGTCATAGGTAAAACTAAGGTCAGCAATCCTCAAAACCATTCTTTCATGAGACTGTAGGCCAGTTTTGATGATGATAGGCACCATAGGTTGAGAGAAATGGACTTACACGCTACGTTCGACGTAACTGTGGATGGACTGACGGACGGACGAAAAAGTGAACTGTTATAGTGCGACAACAAGCTCACCATGTGCAGTTCTACAAATCTCATATTCAACCTCACACTAACTTCTGCAATATTGTGTGGGTGGCTTATCTGAGATAAATAAAATGAAAAGGGTTTAGGCTTCAAAAACGCGCAGATTATAATGTTGAAGATCCTCATGCGGGTTTAAGTTCTCTGAAAATTTTATCTTTACCAGATGCCGTTTCCCTAGAAAAGCTAAGTTGATGTTTGAAGTATATCATGAGCTAACGCCACGAAATTTTACCATTAGAAAGGGAAAGGATATGTCAGTGCATTTAAGATCAACTGCAACAGGCTGTTTTGTATCACCTCTACTACAGAAGGAGTGTTTTAAGCGCAATATGCGGTACTCCGGCTGTCTGATATTAAACATTTTACCCAGAGAGACTAAATCTGCTCAGACAGCCGAAAATTTAAATATTGAGTGAGTGAGTGGACCCGGGTTTAACGTCCAACCAATAACTGGGTCATACGGAGGCGGGGACTTGGTAAACGTCTCTTCCAAAGACCGGAGAAGCAAGGGATCGATTTTGCGACCTCTGGATTGGTAGTCCAGCGTGTTATTCACTACACTACCGCCACTTCTACTTTTCACTGTACGTGTATCAAATGTAGTCATACCTATTCACTGTTATGCGGAATATAAACATGATGCATCCTACTGCAGCATATGAGCCTCAATATGTATGCATGTATGATTGATTGATTGATTTATTGCTTAACGTCCACGGTAAACATCTATGGTTAGTCGGGACGGTCAGTTAACCTAACCACACTATTCCTGGGCAGGCTTAGACCTCATAAGCGGTTAACCAGTACTAAGTGCACATACTTTCGCCAGTAACTGACAACTGCCCTTCTTGAATCAGTGGAAGGAGAAACGAAAGTGTGTGGCCAGACCGGGTTTCGAACCCAGGACCTCTGACTTATGAGTCAGGTACCCTACCGATTGCGCTACGCGGCCCGACATGTATGTATGTATGTATATATGTAGACGTTTACATAGGTATATTCATGAGTGCACGAATGCAAGTCAAACTCACACGCACGTAAGCACCAGCACGTAAACAAATCCATCAGTACATACATATACACCGATTCACACACACGCACGCTCGCCTTGTAGTATCCTATTTTAAATTCGAAAATAATGACTTCAGAAGTCGCTTTAACCTAAACTTAATACGACCGGGGAATACTGTGATCACAGTGCGTCGGTTTGCAGGCTGATCCGGCAGTTCTCCAGATAAGTAGGAATAACAGGAATAATTCAGGTTTTTTTTTTCTTATTTCTCAAAGGAAACATATATTGCACCTTATTTGATCCGTCTCGGCGAGACGGTTCTAATGTGAGATCACAATATATGCTTTAATGCAGAAATATGAAAATAATCCCTAAACTATCCCTGTTATCCTTCTTATATGTATCTGGAGCACTGCTGATCGGCCCGCACTTTACCTGGGGCCAAAAAATAAAATGCAACTAAGCATTTCGCGTCACACACGTAAACAGTTATTTTGCTTATAACTGGTTTCAGTGACGTCATTAAAGATTGAAAAGTCTGGTTGCTAATATAACAATCTTATACGAGCTGAGTACCTACTTTTCTATGCGAAGGTGAAAGAAAAGTGTGATCGTGATAGAAGACAACTTTTATCTAGCTTGATATCACTCTAGGTTGATCCTTGGTTAACGATAGTTGCCAGGGAGCCCCGGAATCACAGTAGGTTAAGCGCTGGCCTGTTCATCTAATGGTTCCTGGTGTGAGACCTGCTGGAGGCAGAAACTTTTCCAATAGAAAACCGGGTTCCATTGCACACAGCCTTTCATTATCACCCATCCATCATGCAGATATGACTGAAATACTGTTAACAAGGGCATAAAATTGGAGGTCATCCATCCACCCACTGGTTTCTGGGGCATATTTATCGCAAATGAATGTTTGAATTTTCAGCATACTGTGTCAGTCTTTCAGCGGACGAGTATATTCATAAACCAATGAATACCAAATATGTTTCCTCAGAAACCCATTTCTTCAACTAAGTGAATCAATTCTGTTAAAAGGGAAAAAGTAACTGTTTCCCATAACCTAGTATCCATAGGGGCTGCGGGGGTTAGAGGCCCACAGTGTCTTCGGCACAGCAAATAAAAAACGGAGCCTATCCCTCTCCTGTTGCTGCCTTATCCTTCCCTGATTCAAAGCATTTACCCATTATCTGCTGCGTTGACAGAGAGAGTTTTCAAGTCGTCGCATAGCGAAACCAGGGCGCGATCTCACAACATGACGGCAACTTTCTGCACCATAACCGAGCGTCTCTAACCACACCACAATTACACCTCTTTGTTTACCTTTAGATTGTTTGCCTTTAGAGGTGAGGATGGTGTGGTGGTCGGGCCACCTCATCTGGATCAATGCTGTTAGCTGTCTTGGCATTGAATTCTTGATATAGTATTGCTTAGATGAAACCATTATAGAGCATCTTTCCAAGGCAAAGGGTGGCTTATGTGATACCCATCGTGTGCACCTCTCTCATCTTATAATATGCTTTGCCGCAACCAGTGAGTATGTGCGTGTAAACTTTTGTGCACATTAGCAAGAGATTCACCAGTTGTTTTTTGCTCAGTTTCTAAGTAGCAAAAGGTACAGTGTCTTCAAACTTGCTCCAAAGATACATACGGGGAAGATCTACTGAAAGCAGCAATGCATGTAAGGCCAATACCTATATTTCATTGATCATTGAACGAAGAAAACTTTGTTTATCAGTTGCTTTAAGTTAAGTTTCTTAGTAACCAAAAGGGACAGAGTCCTCAGACTTGCTACAAATGAACATCCGAAAAAGATTAGCTGAATACAGTGATGCATATTGGGCTATGACCTATATTTTATGGATGATTGAACATAAAAATTTTGGTTTACCAATTGTATTTAGCTCAGTTTCTAAGTAGGCAAAAGGGATAGAGTTTTCAAGCTTGCTACCCCAGAACATCTATGGAAGATCAACTGAATGCAGTGATGCATATCTGGCCATATTGGTCCACACCTATATTTCATGGGTCATTGAACATGGTATATTTCTGTTCAGTATACTCTAAGCTCAGTTTCCAAGTAGGCAAAAGCGACAGAGTATTCAACCTTGCTACACAGAAACATCTGGGGAAATTAATTTGAATGCAGTGAAATGCGATGCATATTGGCCCATGGCCTTTATTTCATGGATCATTGAACATAGAATACTGTTTCACCAGTTGTGATTTGCTCAGCCTTGAAGTGACAAAAGGAATAGTCCTCAAACTTGCTACACAGGAACATTTTGGAGAAGATCAGTAATTTTTGAATGCAGTGTTGCATTTTTAACCATGACCTACAGTTCATAGATCAATGGACATGATGGAAGTAAAACATTTTGTTTCACGATTTGCGTTTATCTCAGTTTCTAAGAAACCAAAAGGAATTGAGTCTTCAAACATGCTATGCATATTTGGCCAAGAACAACAAGATACAGTGATCCATATGGGGCCATAACCTCTATTTTGCAATTCATTGAACATAGAAAAATTAGGCTCACCTGTAGCGTCTATCTCAGTTTCATAGTAGCCAAATGTGATGCAGACTTCATTCTTTGTTTACAGTGTTATCTAGGGAAGAACATGGAAATTTTAATTTGTCAGGAGAAAATCTAGGAAAAGTTGGATGTGTGACAGCCCTGACAAGAGCATTGAAAAGAAGTGAATGTACAAGTGTAACTCAACAATGTCTATGGATAAAGAATTGTTAGGGTATCTGAAGTAATTTGCATTTTTCTCCAATTTCATGTTTTAGAATTGGAATCGTTCATCTCCAACAGTGACTTACTGAGTAGTATACATGTATCTCTGTTTGTTGGTCTGATTTTAGTAGATACATCACTCATGCTTCATGCTTGTGAAACTATTAACCTTACTGTTGTCCTCCATACATTGATAGGTTATGCTAGAAATCATATGTTTCTCAATGTATGGAAGTAACAATTCGACATTACTGCCACAACAAACGGACCAAAGCATAGCTGAAAAAAGTCCAGACTTTTGCTTAGAATCAAACCCGGAACTCACAGATGACAGTTCAGTGCTCTAACCAATGAGCCAAATAGTTAACTCCCTGACGCAGTTGTCAGAGATCGAATATATAATGAAGCTATGCGCAAATCTACTATTGTAGCTAGTGGAAGGTATGGCAGTTGGTCCATAACATTTTAATTTATTTCTATTAAAACACTTGTTGCAGTTGGACACATGATATTGCCAGAAATGGTGAATACTAAAACAAACATTTGAGCCGCGACACGACAAAACCAACAAAGTGGCATGTGCGCCCAGCGAAATCTCAGATAAGCCTGGGCATCTGCCCAGTCTAATCAGAGTCTTCCCTGTCCGCATGGAGCTAGCTTGGACCCGTAGCTACCTTTTAGCGAATAGCAAAGAGTCTGATTAGACCTGGCGGATCCTTAGGTTAATCTGAGACTTTGCGGGTGCATATGCCACTTTGGTTTTCTCGTGTCGAGGCTCATTTATGATTTCATCTGCCATTTTATCCTAATAAATGCCCCTGCTGTAATGACCCACCCCTCTTTTTCAGAAACAATGTGAAATTGACAAGTCAATCTCTGTGTTTTTCATCAGGTTTAAAAATGGGAACATGAAATCCTGTTTTTTTTTTCTCTAGAAGAAGCAGCCTCTCAAAAGGGGCCCACTCGGCAAGGAAAGAATTTGGCCCTACAGGAGCAAATTCTTTAATTTTAAGATCTGGCCCCTTTTGGAAAGGGAGGCAAACAAGAGAAAATTGTAGAGTTGTTTCATCTGATAGTATATCAATTCAGCTTAATACGGTTTATTACGAGAACTCGTTAGACTCTAAATTACATCCCCTTTTAGTTAAATGAGTGCCCCCGCTGCGCATAACAGGATTAAAACAGTAATTGATATTCATTACATCTAATTTTTACTCATAATTTTAGCTTATTTATCATCATGATTTTAGCAACTTAATATTCATGATTTCAGCTACCATAAAAATTCTAAATGTTGGAACAGATGCGGCTAAGCAGGCTGTGCAGACCCAGATCTGACTGCTCATAAAAGAGCAGTATGGTCAGGGTTTGCAGTGTTCGCCATTCTAGCTGCATCTTTTGGATGTATTACTGCCCTGTGAAGGCAAAATACCGTATCAATCCTAATAAATGCCTTTGCTCTAATAAACACTCCCTTGCCTCTTTTCAGAAAATAATGTTAGATATTTACATGTACTTGCATGAATTCCTGTTTGCTTCTGTGGTTCAGGTAGCTCTTTGAAATGGGGTCTACTCTCAAAGAAAAGAATTTGCTCCTAGAGGAACATTGAATTGTTTCCTTTAAGAGTTGACCCCTACAGAGGTGGGAGGCAAAACTAGAAGAGCTGCTTCCTCTGAAAGTATACTCATTCACCTTAATACTGTTACTAGAGTTATTTTGGCAGTCGCTGATCTACTGCACTTTAGGCTCTAAATTATGGCTCTCTTGTGTAAAATGCAACATCCCAGGGCATTTAATAGATATATATTAAATGGTAGCTAAGTGTTTTAGGTGTCCCAAATTTTAGTATTTTTACTGACATTGATTAATATTCATGAATTCAACTGATTCGTAATTTGCCATTTCAGTTATGAGTATCAGAAGATTTCCAACAATATTTCTGACGTCAGAGGTTTCTCACACTGGCAGTTTTCAGATTCCTTCAAGAAATTGGGTATGTCCATAGTGCCAATTGCCATGGTTATAACATGGAAACTGATATTCCTGGTGAAAGCATTTGGTGGCCGTGTATGTGGTTTGGTAAGTTCCCATTTGTAGGTCATCTTTGTACAGGGCACTAGTTATACCCCCGACATATAAAGTATGTCGAGGGGTATATAGTTTTCGTATTTCCGTCCAGGATATAGGCTAGCAGTCGCCCACTCGGCCACCGCGAGTATAAAATTGGCTGGGCTTAGAATGATGGTCGCCCAGCTTGCGACCGTCAGCTGTCGGCGTGTGTCTGGCATGTTTTCGGCTTGGAGTAAAATCTGCCACCTCAAAGTGCATTGCTAACTTCCGTGTCGAATTCTGCTTTGAATATTCGGTGTTCCGTCATACTTGTGTGTTGGATTTTACTCACAATCGAAAAAACACCATCGGCGCTTCCGTCGACCGTTTGTAAATTTTTTGCGTTTAATGTGCTTGCAAAAAGCAGCAAATTCATATACTTGGCCTGTCTGAAATATGGTATCCAGATAATACAGTGAAGGAAAGTGTTAAGAAGTCATGGAATTGGATAGCCACAGAACGAAAAGAGCAAAGAGGAGAATGTGCAGCATTTATGATCGCAAAGGATATTAAAGTATATGAAAGAAAGGATCTTCATAGTGTAGGTGTTGAAGCAGTATGTGCAATATCTATTCCAGAGAAGAAAATTCTGTTGTGGGTTCAATTTATATTCCACCAAATGATTATAGAGGTTTGAAAAGTTTAGTTAAAGTGATTGAGAAAGTTCTATCTGAACCACTACCTCTTGTCCTAATTGGTGATTTCAATGCACATCATCCTTATTGGTATGGTAAGGATGCCAACAGATTAGGTAATGAGTTGTTCGAGTTTCTTGAGGATAAAAGTAATCTTGAGGATAAGACTTTGGTTGTTGCTAACAATAAGATGCCAACAAGAAAAGACAGAATAATTGATTTAACATTTGTCAGTACTAGCTTGCCTGATAAAGTTATGAATTGGAGAGTGCAGCAGGACGTGTATCTCAATACTGATCACATTCTCATTTCATTCACTTTTGGAGAAGACAGCATAGAGGAAGCTGTGGAGAGATTAGACTTCAGGAAAACTAATTGGTCAGAATGGGACAGAGCATGTATAGAGGCAGTTGAAGATTGGCTTGGTGAAAGAAATAGATCCGACAGTATAGATGAGGACTATAGTAGTTTTGTCTTGGTGCTGCAAGAGAATGTAAAGAAGATAATCCCTAAGAAACAAATCTGTAGACACAGCAAGGGGTGGTGGAACTCTAAACTTACAAAACGTTCAAAAACCTACAGAAAAGCAAAGCGGCAGTTTGCCAAAAGATGTGATGAGGCTAATGAAAACAGATTGAAAGAAGTTGTAATGCTCTTTAAAGAAGAGGAATAAGAGCTAGAAATCAATATTTGGATAAGATGGTGAAAATGCTTGACCCCAGAAAGCCTAGTCAGTTTTGGAGTATTGTAAATAAAGCAAGGAAAGATTCGTCTAAAACTGTGGTGCAGCCAATACGTAGGGAAGACAATTCTGTTGCAGTTACAGATGAAGAAATATTTGTAGAAATGAAGAAAAGATATGGCAGAGAATCACTGGACGTTAAAGAATGTGACGATGAGTGGTACAATTCTATAGAGGAGGGGACGAAGGTTAGAGCTCAGTTTGAACAGGAAGACATACAGCGTAAAGACTTCACAGATATGTGCGGACATGAAAATAGTGACTTGAGGGTAGAAGAAGTTAAATGGGCCATGTCCATGTTGAGCAACAATAGCGCACCAAGCCCAGATGAACAGATATTCAACATTTTGCTGAAAAGGGGGGTGAGGCTGTGGCTAGAGGTTTGCATTACATATATCAAATAAGCTGGGCCATGGGGGTGCTGCATGAGGCATTTAAGTTGGACCCAAAAGTTATGCTTCCAAAACCTGGTAAGTCAGATTACAACACAGTGCGGTCATACAGACCAATTACCCTGGAAAGTGTAATAGGTAAGGTGTTGGAGAGAGTTATATGTAACAGTTTAGTGTGGAAATTAGAAGTTGATGGGGGTATAGCTAGTACCCAGTCTGCTCACAGGAAACAGAAATCATGTGTACAGACTATGGTTAGGCTTTGTAACTCAATCTCAGAAGCCAGGAACAGAAAGGAACATACAGTACTCACTGTTATGGATTTTGAGAGCTATTATGAAAGAATCTGGAGAGCAGGAATACTTCACAAAGCTTACAACAATGGTGTTGGAGGAAGATAATGGATTTATATAAAAAACTTCTTGCTTGACTGGCAGCACTATATCAAGGTTAATGATTACAAATCCCCAGTGTTTCAGTCTGCTGTGGGGATACCTCAGGGATCGGTTATTAGTCCAGTGTTGTGTAATTTGTATACAAGTGATTCCATGGCAAATGTAAGTAGTAAGCAAGCAGAATTTGCAGATGACGCCTGTATATGGATAAGTGATTCATCCATCAGTGAAGCCTGCAGAACCTTGAATCAGGATCTACTTACAGAACAGGAATGGTGCAACAAGGGGAACATGTCTATTGCTCCAGAGAAGACAGAGGTCATGGTATTCTCATACAATGGTAAAGAGCCTGAAGAGCAGGTGACTGTGAAGTATGGGGGAGAGGCATTAAAAATTACAGATTCAAAGAAAGTACTAGGTATTGTCTTAGACAACAAGTTAAGCTTTAGTAATCACACTCAAGAAAGAACATAGGCAGGTTTCTGTGCACTTAGAAGAGTAGTTCAGTTCATTCAAGGTGAACGGGGATGTAGCCAGTCATTATATATGAGGCTGTACAAGGCTTTGGTACTACCAGTATTGGAATATGGTTCTCCAGTTATAGTGTCATCACTAGCTGAGTGTTACAAGGAGATTGGGAAAGTTCAGAGAAGTGCAATGGCTAAAGCATCTGGATGTGTGAATAGCACCAGTACTGAAGCTTTGGAAATTCTGACAAACACAACACCAATAGATTTACAATTAAAACTTAGACAAGCCCAAGAAGTTGTGAGAATAGCTGCAAAGCATGAGAGAGACCCATTAAGAGATGACTTTGACGCATGGGTGGCAGGGGATAAGCCAGTTGGAAGAAAACCAGTCATATTTCACTTGTTAATGAGTAGGTTTAGAGAGATGAGTGGCACTGTGGAGTTTGATAACATAGAGACAGAATTCAAATATAGTGGAGATCAGCCTTGGGAAACCCAGGACCCACAGGGACAGGAGCAGTCGTATACCTGGATGGTTACCAGTCCTCTCCAGTTTTGCTGAAAAAGGCAGTTAGCCCCATGAGTAACAACTTTAGAGGAGAACTGGTAGGGATTCAGATAGCGTATGAGTTCATTTCGGATTTAAATTGAACACCAGGGGTAAAAGATAGGACTATACACATCTTTACAGACTGTCAAGCTGCCATAATCTCAGCATTCAACGGTCAAGTGCCCAACAACAAGATTGAAATAGTCCTACAGGTAAAAGAGTGCATTAACAAGGTATTAGATAATGGAAACCAGCTCAGGGTTCATTGGGTACAAGGGCATAAAAATATAGAGGGAAATGAGCTGGCGGATAGACAAGCCAAGGAGGCAGCAAAGGAAATGAGTAGCTTGGACAATAAAGATTTCCCTATTGTTTTTTACAAGAAAGAGGCGGTAGCAGAGATTAAAAAAATGTGAGGGTAAAATGGAAAAGAAAGTTTGAGTTATCAGATAAAGTTGATTATATTCAGGAAGTTTTTACAGAAGTTGGTTCAAGAAATTGTTTCGGTGAAGAGGATAGATTGAGTTTCTCAGCCCTTAACCAGTTATTGTCGGGTCATTCAATTCTTAACAGTCATAAAGCAAAGATGGACAACAGTGTTTCCAGTTTATGTAGTAACTGCCGGGTTCCAGAAGGTGTGAACCATTTCCTTTTCCAATGTGATTCCTTCAAGATACAAAGGGAAATTTTGGAGAGCACAGTGGAAGACATTCTCAACAGAATGGGGTTAAACTCCATTAGTGACATCAATCTTAAAATTCTAAATGGGATATCAGATAACATCAGTAAACAGGGTCAGAATGATTTAGTGGGTGCACTGCTCGAGTACATTAAGTGCACCAATCGTTTTAAGCAAATTTAAATAGTACACTACCCATGCACACAGAGTAATATGAGTTTTAAGTACCAAAAGTTTAGCACTGAATAGAATGAATGCACTCAGAGGCTATAAGCTGCGTGATAATGCTTCAAAAGATAGACAACAACAACATTAATGTGGCGATAAACAATCATACCTGTGAGTTTATACTGAGGTTAATTTACCGCTGTAGAATTATACCAGAGAGTTTCTGCGGCTTAAAGGCTTAGATACTGATTCAGATAATCGTTGGTGTTTCACACGCGGCTGCTAAAAGGAAGCAGACCCTAAGAAAGGAGGGTTTACTACAAGGTAAAAAGATAGGCAATGATCAGGAATTAATTCAATCACACACACACCGCCCCCTAAAGCCTACCTAAACGGCGCAATTCTTGCGCAGATTCTGAATAAAACATTCTCACATTTTAAATGTGGGCCCCTAAATTTCTGACTGGGCGACTAATTTTCAGTTTTTAGGGGCCCAGCTTGCTCCTATGAAAAATGTGTTAGTCTCTATCCCTGAAATTTAATTTGTCAATGCATCCGTTCATCCGTCCATCCATGTGATCGTCCATCGGTTCGTTTTACTCCCAGTGGGCGAATGGGCAATGGCTCGTCTGTATTCCTGCCTGAGTTATGATATTTAGAAACGCTGTAGTTTTCCTAGGTGTGAGTGTGTATATGTGTGTATGTGTACAGGTGTATGCCTGCTTGCATGCATGCACATTTGTACATGCATACATACTAAAAAGAGATGCATGTAAGTGTGTGTGATGCACATCAGATGACCAGTAAAGTTAGGATCAGAAAGGTGTGTTAATTTATGCCATTTCTGTCCAAAAGCACTTTTAAGAAAATTCAAACTGTGACTAGTTAAGAATGTACAACCCACAGACTTTTTCCCATTTGCTCGTAATACAAAGGTATGTCCCAAAATGGTAGATATCTTTGTCTCAACTGCCACTAGCAGAAGTCAGACACAGGTAGTACTTTTCCGGCATTGTCATATGCTGCATACACTTAAGGTTGATTACTTTTCTGGTTTTGCTCTGCTTTGTGACAGTGTGAAGACTGGTGATACATAGCATTCCGCATCTTCTGTTCAAGGGAGGTAATAATTGTACCCATTTTTAGCTTGCCTGAACAAAGTTCAGGAAAGAAAGAGCTATTGTACTACCCCCGGCGTCGGCGGTGGTGGAATCGGCATTAGCAAAATGTTAAAGTTTTACGTTAAAGTTTTTAGCTCACCTGAGCCGAAGGCTCAGAGGTGAGCTTATAGGATGGGAGTCGAGCCGTCGTCCGTCCGTGGGTCCGTCCGTACGTCAACACTTTCAAACATAAATATCACAGAGACTAGTGGGCCGATCGCAATCAAATTTTATCTGAAGCATCATTGGGGTGGGGGAAAGGCTGCATTAGGTTTTGGTGCCGATCAGCTCAGAACTCTGGTTTCCATGGCAACAGATAGCCCCCATAGGGTTATAATGGGGAAAACGGCGTCATCACGTTTTCTCGACTGTTTTTGATTAGATACTTATCATACTTGCAGGTAATGATAACATACACAAGAGCTTGGATGAGTTCGAAATTTGGCCGGATTCGAGCACAGACTACGGAGTTAGCTGCCCTTGAGCGTTTGAAAAAAATCCCATAGGGTTATAATGGGGAAAATGGCGTCATCACGTTTTCTCAACTGATTTTGCTTAGATCCTTATCATACTTGCAGGTAATGATGACATACATAAGAGCTTGGATGAGTTCGAAATTTGGCCGGATTCGAGCACAGACTACGGAGTTAGCTGCCCTTGAGCGTTTGAAAAAAATCCCATAGTGTTATAATGGAGAAAACAACGTCATCACATATTTTTAGAAAAACTTTGTCATCGCTCTTTTGCCTACATTTCTCAACGGATTTTAAAATAACTTCACACAAATGTAGGGCATGACAATATCTCGAGCAAGTTCGACTTTCAGGATGCTGCGCCCAAGGTCAAGGTCACTGTGGCTATTTTTAGAAAAACATTGTCAGCGCTCTAGCACCTACATTTCTCAGCAGATTTTAAAATAACTTCACACAAATGTAGTGCATGACAATATCTCGAGCAAGTTCGACTTCCAGGGTGCTGCGCCTAAGGTCAAGGTCACTGTGGCTATTTTAAGAAAAACATTGTCAGCGCTCTAGCGCCTAAATTTCTCAATGGATTTTAAAATAACTTCACACAAATGTAGGGCATGACAATATCTCGAGCAAGTTCGACTTTCAGGGTGCTGTGCCCAAAGTCAAGGTCACTGTGGCTATTTTTAGAAAAACTTTGTCATTGCCCTAGCACCTTCATTTCTCCATGGATTTTGAAATAACTTAATACAAATGTAGGGTATGACAATATCTCAAGCAAGTACGACTTCCAGGGTGCTGCACCCAAGGTCAAGGTCACTGTGGCTATTTTTAGAAAAAAAGGTTTGTCATCGCTCTAGCACCTACATTCTCAATGGATTTTAAAATAAATTCACACAAATGTAGGGCATGACAATATCTCGAGCAAGTTCGACTTTCAGGGTGCTGTGCCCAAGGTCAAGGTCACTGTGGCTATTTTTAGAAAAACCTTGTCATTGCCCTAGCACCTTCATTTCCCCAGGGATTTTGAAATAACTTGACACAAATGTAGGGTATAACAATATCTCAAGCAAGTTTGACTTTCAGGATGCTGTGCCCAAGGTCAAGGTCACTGTGGCTATTTTTAGAAAAACTTTGTCATCACTCTAGCACCTACATTTCTCAACAGATTCTAAAATAATTTTAAACAAATGTAGGGCATGACAATATCTCGAGCAAGTTTGACTTTCAGGGTGCTGCAATCAAGGTTTTTGTTCAGATCCTTATCATACTTGCAGGTAATGATGACATACATAAGAGCTTGGATGAGTTCGAAATTTGGCCGGATTCGAGCACAGACTACGGAGTTAGCTGCCCTTGAGCGTTTGAAAAAAATCCCAAAGTGTTATAATGGAAAAAACAACGTCATCACATTTTCATTTTTCATCGGATCCTCTTCATACTTGCAGATAATGAGGATATGCATAAAAGCTTGGATTAGTTAGCATTTCGGCTAGATCTCACTACTGACTATGGAATACCTGCTCTGAGCATCCAAAAAATCAATGTTACCACTTTTTCTTGGTTTCTACTGATCTGATCCTTTTCAAACCTGCAGGTAATGAGGAAATGCATAATCTCTTAAACAAGTTCAAATTTTGGCCAGATCAGGCCAACCACTACAAAGTTAGCTGCCCTTGACAGCTCTGTCTATTGTGCTCTTGATCGGATACTTTTTAAACTTGCATATATTAAATGAGGGCATACATAATGTTTTGGATGAGTTTAATTTTCAGCCTGATTGGACCACTGACTGTGGAGTTAGCTGCTCTTGAGCATCTTAAATATCCCTATAGGTTTACAGTGTCTCTCAGGTGAGCAATTGGTGCCCTTTGGGCTACTTGTTTATGATGGTCATAGCGTTGTTAGGCGAGCTATTCTGTACTGGTGACCGGTCTTCTTAACAGCTATGTGTTTGCCTTTTAATTACAGAAACTGTTTATTCTCAGTCCAGCATTCCTGGGCGTACTGTTCGCTATCTTGGGATATGGTCACAGTAATTTGGATAAGAACGGAACAAGCTCATTTCTTCATGGCCTGTACACACTTGACTTTGACCAGTTCAACGATATTGATTCGGATATCATAAAGGTAGGCACAGTCAGCTCTTGATATCTCAAAGTCAAAGTTCATCTCAAACTACTGGTATCTCAAATTAAATTTTCTGACCCAGAAAATTTACTTTGAGATACCATTGGCTTGAGATATTCGGAGATGAAATTTAAAGAAGAATAAGAAAATTTGTCCTATTATTTAATGATATCAGAGGATACTTTGAGATATCTATTTAGATAACTCAAAGTCCAAGTTTATCTTAAACTACTGGTATCCCAAAGTAAATTTTTCTGGTCCCAGAAAATTTGCTTTGAGATACCAGTAGTTTGATAGATGCAGAGTTAAATTGTATTTTAAGAAAAATAGGAAATATTGCCCATCATTATTTTTAGGTACAGGCAACTTTTGATGTCTCAGTCAAATTTTATCTCAAAGTATTGCTATCTCAAAGTAAATTTTGTGGTCTCAGAAACAATTGCAGCCATTTTCAAAGGAAAAGAATATGCTCCTTGAGGGTGCAAAAGCTAATTCTTCCCTTTAGAATAGCTCCCATTAAAATAAGAGAGTTGAAAAATTTCCAAATGGCGGCCACTTTAGAAGACAGTACCCAAGAAGACAGTGCCCTTTTATTCGGTTTTAAGAATTTTTATTTTCCCTTCCAAAACAATTCCAAAACCTACATTTGTTATTGTTCAAAATTTTGATATAGTATCCCCTGGTTTGAAAATATATTATATACAATGACATGTTATCACCATTCAGAATACAACTTCTATGATAGGGGCTTCAGGTGTTTTTTAAAAATGCAAATTTACTTATTTTTACCTATTTTATGAGAAAGCATATTCTATTTCCTCTAAAATGATATGTATATTATTAGAATAGGGTGCTTGGTTCAAAAGTTATGACATGTTTTAGACATGCCATTGTGACCAATTTTGTAATCATGCTCCAATGTATTCAGTATACGGGCTGATGGCACCGAATTTCACATTCATTTAGCATAAATTGGGGCAAGGATTTAAGTCTTTTACTTATAGTCTTATTCATATACACTGTATGATGCAGTAATATGGGCGGCAACTTCAGCAAATATTTTTGAGTGGTTCACTCGTTTCCATGGTAACCAGGCTGTCAATTTCTGGTTCAAAATGGCAGCGAAATCGGAGTTTTATATGAAGCGAATAATGACAAAACGACAGAATATGATAAAGAACACTCATAAATGATTGTATGAAGCAATTATAAAAGATGCACCATTTACTAATATTTTTTATTTGTGAGTTTGTTTCCATGGTAATGAGGCGGCCATTTTCTTGTTCAAAATGGCCGCTAACACGGAGTTTCCATGATAAAAAGATATCAAATGCAAAATATAAAAAAAATAGAAACAGTCACAAATCCTAAAGGTAGTTTAACACAATACAGTTATACAAGTTTTACAATTTGCAAGCATTATTTAGTGGTTCAGCTGTTTCCATGGTAACCAGGATGCCATTTACTTGTCCGAAATGGCCACGAAAACAGTGTTTGCCGGCCAAACTGAAAGAGATGACATTACGAGAAAAGAGGATAAAGCAAATTCACAAATGATCTAGTGTGTGCCTCAGTACCTAGTTAAAGCTGGAACATTTGCTCGCCTTTTAATTGATTCACTTGTTTCCAAGGTAATTTGGTGGCTTTTTTGTTGGTCAAACTTTCTGCAATATCTGCATTTCTATGAAAAAGAAGGTAAAGCCCGACATGCACGTCTCGCTTACCACCTCTCGCAACAGATACAAGTCACTACCTCATTCGTGAAATTAAATACATCTGTAAGATATGCTTATATTGCAAAATATCACGCACATCTGTCAGTAAATATAACATATTCTTGTAAAATATATAGCTCATCCAAGCGTGTTTATGTGTTGTCATACATGAGTAAAGAACAGTTCTTTGATCATTCGGGACCGTAATAAATAGCAAATAACATAAAGCATCAGTCTCCCCGTACTTGGTTAATTTGTTGGTAGGATGGGGTTTAACAACTCTTTGAAACAGTATTTCAATTTGTGTCGAGCTGTCTCCCAGAGAGGGAGAGAAAGAAAAGATATGACAGGCGAGAGAAGAAATATCCAAATTACCCCACCCACATCTACTGCAAACACAGTAGACCATTACTCTTCTATTATCCATATACAATAGTTGGACGCCTCCTCGGCACTGAAATTTACCGGGCACAATCGCCCGACCGCAACCATCCCCCTCCTCCCCCTTCCCACAACCACCGTACTTAGAAACGTATCCCCGGGTTTACTATAATAATGCAGATCATGTTTTATTCCATTCCTTTAGGGTGGTCATTTGACAGCTAGAAAACAGTTAAATTGAAGTCAGTTCAGTGCAACTAATGTTAAGTGCAGTGTGGCAGCCATATAAAAAGTGTCACCATACTTCACCATGCATAGTGAATATTACATAATGGAATCATTGGGCTCATTCTGAGTCAGTTCGAAAATAATGCCGCTGAAGCCGGGCGGCTAGGGGGACATTGGCATTTTTGCAACAGTAAATTACTGCACTTGAACTGACTCAATGAAATCAAGTTTCTTTTAGGCCTACCCGTTTCTTTAATGTCTGCCTTGCTTCCTGAAGACCTTTCAAGATTTATTCTTAGTAAAGAAGACCTGATACAAATCCTTGAAATATTTTCACTGACCACAGAACGTTCCTTTCATGATTTATTTTTGGCTGACCAGTTGACAATGTTTGTCAGCTGATCAGTAAGTAACTTAAAGACCCTTTATTTGTATAATCTTTTATTGTGGGTTATCGCTGCAAGCTTCTTACTAAAGATTCATTTTTGTACATGACCCTGATATAGTTTAAACAAATAAAACATTGTTAAGTTTCATTTAAAATTGTTCGGGTACTATAAATTTGCAACTAAAATGATCTTCCAATAAACGGTAAAAATACAGCGTACAAACCTGGTGCGCTTTTTCATAATATTGCATAGTTCGACGGGGAACCAGGAAAGGAACTAGTACTTTGTGGAGCTGTTTTCCCATCATTTTTTATTATTATTATTTCAGCCTTTTTTGAGGATTAGAGACATTGAAAAAGTTGAATATGGAAATCCGCATCTGTAGCCGTAAATTTGGTTATCGAAACACATTGTTTCCCTTACTCTTTGCACCAGCTATGTGATTCAATGTATATGCTCATAAACCCAAATTCTCATTTATCACCAAACGTGAAGGCTGATTTAGACGTTCTATCACTGTGAGTAGAAAGTACTATGGAGACTTTAAGATGCATAGTCCAACTTTAGCAGCGGCCGCAGCAGACTTAGTGCGATAACAGAAATTGATGGTACCAAAATATATCTCGTCTTAAAATAAATAAACAAATTTAAATAACAACTTCATTCAGGACTGACAAAAGAAAAAAACTCCTTATAACTTATAAGTGATGCATAAGTACATTTGAATCATATACAAATATTTTCAAAATTTGTTTATTCCGATACAATAAATACTCTCCGAAGTAAATAGCCCTGCAATTTTGACGTTAATTTGAGCGTGAGTTACACTTTTTTACTTTTAACAATAAATACTTAAGATGACGATTGTTGAAGAATAAACAATAAAATGAATATGGAGTTAATCTAGAAAATTTCCTCTTTTTCGGAAGCAAATTTCCACAAAAATTCACTTCGACATTTCTGTATAGCATTCCTTCGAGTATGCCTACCATGCCGACTTTGATACAAAGTTACACGCGTTTTAGCGCAAAAATCCATCCGTTTTGCGCCCGCATTAGGATTTACATCGTCTCAAAACCAGCTATTATTGACCCGAAAATAAATTAAATACCAATTAAAGATTTCAAAACAGTTTATGGCATAAAATCCGAAAAAGCATTGCTTCCGTAGGGCCCATTTCATTTCTGTCCGTGAATACCGTGCGCGACGTCTCAAGTGATGAAAAATCCTGACGTCAGATTTAGCGTAACGGCGGGTGGAGAAACCTCATTAATATCGTCGATACCATGTCTCCAAACAATGATTTCCGCGGCATATAAAATAGCTCATGGCATAGAGGTGGAATGGTTTTTGAAGATTATAGGTCTGAGAATTCGAATCTGAGTGCCTCGGTTTTGCAAAACAGTTATTTACCTGTTAAAATTCGGCTTATTTCAGTCAAATTGCACTAGCTTTCTTGTTAATGATCGAATTTTACCGAGGCAATTAATCTCGTAAAGGTCACTATCTCAGAATTTATTTGATTGGTCAGTCTGACTAATCACGCTTACACGTTGCCGCGGAAACCGTTTCAAGACACCCCACTATGTTGTAAACAATCGGAAAAATGCAGCCACGTCAGAATGACGTTAAGTGAAAATCGACGGTTGTCAGTAGTTACCAAACGTTATTTTACGTGTAAAATAGAATTTTTGACACTGAAAATGCCCTATAATTAAAAAAGAAGGCTGTTTCCATTTTTCTGCATAAAAATAATGACAAAATTCTTGTAAACTACAACAATACAACGTGGTAAAAAGGGGGCATTTTTAGCGCACAACTAGTAAATTATGCGATGACGTAACGTCATCTGAACCCCCAATCTATGAACAGGATGTGATGGAGGCTCTTGACATAATTATTCTGAAGAAGTTCAATACAGTAATGTGCATCTGTTACCGTTGCAATAACTTTAATAATGTATTTATATTCCCGGCAATAAGCTTATGGATAATTTCCGATTGGTATACATGTGTATATCGACCAGTGCTTTAGATAACAAGACCTGTCACCGAACAGGATAGCTCGCCTGCAGTGCCTTAAAGTGTGACGCTCACGCCCACGCCAAAGCGATAACAATAGCTTTCCCTGTACATTCGTACAGACGAGCTAAACAGGGGTAGCAGGGATATTTTAGGGACAATTTTCCTTATTTTTCCATAAAAACATACATTATGACCCCTCATTCGAACCGTCTCACTGAGACAGTTCTAATGAGGGGTCACAAGGTATGTTTTTGTTGAGAGATAAGAAAATTAGCTTTGAATTATCGCTGTAATACCTTCTTGTCTGGAGCTCTGAATTGTGTTATGAAGGACTGGATGGCAGCATATGTTCCAGCCATGCACTCTCTGCCTTTGTGGACAGCTAATTTACCGACAATGGGCTACGGTAGGGATAATTTTCCTTATTTTTCTATAATAACATACATAATGACCCTCATTAGAACCGTCCCACCGTATGTTTTCGTTGAGAAATAAGCAAAATTATCTATCTCTGAGTTATCCCTGTTATCCCTTCTTATCTGGAGCTCTGAATTCTAGTAATGCACTCTCAATCTGTGTGAACAGCCATTTTACCATGATTGACAAAGTTAGGGATAATTTTCTTTACTTTTCCATAAAAACATATATTGTGACCCATCATTAGAACCATCTCACCGAATCGGTTCTATTGAGGGGTCATAAGGTATGTTTTTCGTTGAGAAATAAGATAAATTATCTCTGTTACCCTTTCTTATCTGGACCTCTGAATTATATCTTACAGGACTGGACAACAGGTTTGATAACTTTGCTGCACTCTTTAATTGCACACTGGGGGATCGGTCGTCAGACTCTATGATGGCCCCGACCTAAAGCTATATATTTTAGTTGGTTGGGACCGGAGCCTTTTTGTCTGTTGCTTGGTCCACCGGGGCTCAACTGGTGACCTTCTTTTGCTTCAGATTTCCAGTGGGGTTGTTTGGCAGGACAGGGATCTCCACCTGTCAGACGGCCCGTTGTATCTGTTGAGTCCTCGTCTTTGCTTCTTCATGGTGTTGAAATTTGATTTATGTGTTTACCGTGATGATTCATTGACGAGTTAGAGGGTTATCATGCGAACCAAACAACCAACTAAATGTTTTGTACCACTTCAGAAACTGAGGGTGAGGTTGGGCCTGTAAAATCGATTTAAGCCCCCCAGTAATTCATTACTGACCGTTCCAAGGCGGTAGTTCTGTTGTGGTTCTCTGTTGCCTGTTTTTGGTGTCAGAGTTTCTGTGATGTTTTATCTTATGTATGTTCTTATTATTTTTGGTTCGGTTTGGGTTGCTGAGTGGCCACCTTTTGGGAACAAGCTGCTCACTCGGTTGGCCATATGTTCTCTGTATCTTGATTATTTGTTATCTTAGTTGTTTCCAACTATGGTTTGAGGGCTGGATTTGGATTTTGATTGTTTCAGTTCCTGGTCTTTGAATACTTTTTACTTTTATTTCTAGTCATGCACTCACTACCTGTGTGGACTGCTATTTTACCAACAATGGGCAAAATGACAGGGTCAGGAAGGTTGAGTCGCAACATGTAAGTTTTTATCTGGCATGCAATTTGCAGAAAGTGAGACGTAGGTTTTACTTTTCCAGTGTGCATGTTGTCCCCGGTTGCAGTGACATTATGAAATTTCGTCACAACGTCATAAGGTCATTTCCGGCGGACGGTCTCACTAATGACCGCAATGTAAAGAAACGAAAACGATACGAAATTACCCCACAGACTATCAGCGAAAACAACATTACGAGATTCAAAGTATTGAAGAAATTGAATATCCAACTCACCCGCACTGAACATCATATTTATTACCTGAAAAGGTGCGAACGCACTAAATCAATCCCCATGTCCCTACGAGTCAACCTTACCCCACAAGTCCCTGTGATAAACTCGTACCTCCAACTTAGATGGGAAGAAGCACAACAACAATTCGGACTCACCCCTACGACCAATCTCCTGGAATACTGGGAAAACAGAAAAAAAATCTATTATAGCAGAGATTGAAATCATCTCGAACATAATGAAAGAAATTACTGAAGAATCGGAAATGGAATATATGACATCAATCATCGACCGCATCACCACCAGCATAGAACGTGACCTATCCTTAAAAAAGACCACTGAACCTCCAACAACAAAGCGAACTTAAACAACACATGAACATAGAATGTATACCGTTTTTCTATACTTCATAGGCCATTGCGAACACACATTGAAACATGCCCAAACGGAGAGTCATCTCCAAAGAACTACATGTTAGGAGATCACTATTAAAAATATCTCAGAAAGCAGTGATCAATCTTTCAGACTACAATTTAACAGATGATGAAAAAGTACTTTTGAGCCGTGGACTATCTTTTTGCCCACAACCATCTACTTGCGACGAAATTATTAAACACCGTGACATCTTATTATTCAACAGACGTTTGAGATTACAACTTTGGTTCAAGAATTCACCCACATTGATCAACGATCCCTTCCGCACACCTACCGGATGGACACCTCCGAGTGGTAAAAATCCGACATTAGACACGTATATTAACGTGATCACCAATGAAATACTTCAACATAAAACTAAACCACCAAATTTCAAATATATCGGCATTAACGTATCGGCATTGAAATCCCTCTCAAATAACCCAAATATAGTAATTAAGAGGGCTGACAAAGGAGAAGCCATAGTATTAATGAACAAATTAGACTTCATCAACGACGGATTGAGACAATTAAATGACTTTTTACCGCAAAATCAACAGAGACCCCACGAACATCACGTGCACACAGATACAGAAATTCCTAAAATTCATAAAGGAAAGAAAACTGCTACCCGATGACCACATATCTTTTTTAACACCGAAAAACTCAAGAACACCAGTTTTCTTCTTACTGGCAAAACCCACAAAGAGGACAACCCAGGAAGACCTATAGTTTTAGCCTGTGACAGCCCAACGGAGAATTTATCATTCTATGTAGACTCATCTATCAACCCATAGCCCAAAAAGTTAGCTCCTATATCAAAGAAACCAACCAATTCCTAAAGAAACTACAACAACTAGGACAGATCCCCCCAAATTCATACTTGGTTACGATCGACGCCGTATCTCTTTATACCAGTATACCTCACCGTGACAGCATCCTCGCAGTTAAAGAAGCCCTACAAAAACGGACAGCTAAACTACCGCTCACATGGGTTCTACTCAGACTTCTGCATTTGGTTCTAACAAAAACCGCCCCGCCTTCAAGTTCAATGAAAGCTATTACGAACAAGTGTCCGGTACGAGCATGGCCACGAAATGCGCGCCCAGCTATGCAATCATCTTTATGAGCAAACACGAGTCCGACTTTTTAGCCTCACGTCACTACGTTCCTCTAGTATGGTGGAGATATATTGACGATATATTTATAATATGGTCCCATTCTTTTGAGGAGTTGTACTCTTTTCTCACGGCCTTAAACGAATTCCATCTTGAGATCAAATTCACGTCAAATATAAGCCAAACAGAGGCAAACTTCTTAGATGTCACAATATATATGGACCTATACGGCAATGTGGAAACAGGACTATACTCAAAACCTACAGATGCCCACTTATATCTACACTTTAGCTTATATCACCCAAAACACAAGAAAAAAAGCATCCCATACAGCCAAGCAATCCGATTCAGAAGAATTTGCAGCACTGACGACCGTTACCGGGAGGCAACCGATATGCTCACCAAGAACCCACTACCCGAGGATACCCTAAGAGAATGATCAAAAATGCTGTGGTCAGAGCCTTTAACAAAGACAGACTTGTACTCCTAGATACGACGACACCACAAAGTAATCAGAAAAAGAACCTCATACCATTCATAACCACATATAATCTATTCAACCCCCAATTCAGCAGATCCTGGCCTACAATAAACGAATCCTGAGCACATGGGGAGACCTAAAAAATTTACAAGACAGCAAACTCATTGTTGTAAACAGAAGAGCGATGAACCTTCAAAATTATTTGATAAGATCAGATCTAAACCCGGTACTGATAGCAAAAGGGTCAGGCCCATGTAACACACCCTGCAAAACGCGCCCGTTCTTGAAACAGCAACCTCAATTGTCAGTTGGACCACAAAAGAAAAATTTCATATCAGGGGACGCTATAACGGTAAATCAAAAAAGATCATCTACCTGCTCTCGTGCACAAAATGCGGACTTCAATATTTCGGACAATCGGGAAATACGTTCAACGAACGTTTCGGAGCACATTTAACTGATATCAGACAAGGGAACGTTAACAAACCCGTTTCGCGCCACTTCACCAGTGACGTCCACACGGCACACAACGTTGACGCGGTAATATTGACGCAAACAACAGGGGGCATACACATCCGCCGTAGAACTGAATAATCGTGGATTACGCGACTAAGAAAAAAAAACACCACTGGACCTAAACCTGATCTACTAAGACACCACTGCACAACTTGTGACACATCATTTACAACTGCCGCTACCTTACGCCTTACGAAGACACCAGAAAAACCGTCACACAGAAACCGTTACGAAATACCAATGCTGGAATTGCCATAATATGTACATGAGAAAAGAAAACATTCGGTAACAGCACATAATGACTATGAGAAGAAATTCGTAATCGTGACCACTACGAACACCAGGTACAGATCAGAAATCTTCAGCCCGGAACCATGGACACCCCCAGCAGAGGTTATTCTGTTCACATCCCATCACCTACGCCCGTCATGACTCTACCAACCGCCACAGCTACCCCACCCAAACAGGACTGGAAACCCTTGGCTCTTACTGAAATCGACAGTCTGTTTAATACAAAACCAGATGTGACACAAGACCTAGAACTATCATCATCATCAGAATCATCCATTTTTTCCACTGAAACCAACTGCCTGGACGAGAGAGAGGATGAACAAAACTATGAACTGTGCCAATTATGACTACTCAATTACTACGAAATATGAACTAAATATCTTCCAGATATCACACTACACAACCGAAATTCGAGGACTATCCTGCTTTGTAATATAAATTTATGATCACCATGACAACCATTACATCCGGTTGCATTGAACAATACATATCACATGACTCCAGCTTACCGTTTTACAGTACTTTAGAAAAAAAGTACATATATTTCTTTGTCCTGATGAAGGTCACTTGGTGACCGAAACGCGTAGACTACAATCCAATAAAGTTATCCTTACAGTTGTTGATCGTTTGTTCTGTGTTTTACTCTAATGAATTAGATTGTGAAATTTTGTTAAGTTTCTGGTAGTCTGAGGACTGTTACAGTGACAGTGCCAGACAGGGGAAACACATAGTTCTTTGGAAATCTTAGTCTCATGAGATGTTCGTGTTTTTTCTCAGCCCATGAAAACTGGGATAAATCGTATTGCTAGTGCCTCAGCATGCGAATTCACACCTTTGTTAGCGTGCCTTTTCGAAGCAAACGAGGGCTTATGCTATACCCCCGGCGTCGTAGTCCGAGTATGCGTCAGTGTTCGCGTCCGCGTTCGCGTGCTCGTCCGCGTCCGTGTCTGTGAGCAGTTTAACCTATGTTAACCATTTGCGTTTAGGTCTTTTTCGAACAAAGTAGAAGGACTAGAGTAATGAAACTTGGTACAGACTTACATCAGAACATGGTCACTTGAATCTATGCACCATGTATGACCCTGTCCTACTGGTCATGGTCTACTGACTTTGAACAAAATTAGGTTTATGTAGTTTAACCTATGTTAACCATTTGCGTTTAGGTCTTTTTCTCACAAAGTATAAGGGCTAGAGTTTGCGGCATCTGATCTGGATCTGCACTGTTTGCCTGTATCACATTTTTGGGGCGCTAGGAATTAAAGGATTAATAAAGCGGTTTTTTCTGATCGTGAACTCGATCGTTACTATAGCTCGTGGTGGAAATAGTTGTATTTTGATGATGTATGTTTTTGTTGTACATATAAATTCCTGTTTTGATGGTGGGGATCAACGTAAAGGAAGCGTTATCCTACCGGAAGTCTTTCAACTTTCCTGACTGCATCTCCGACTCGGTGTTGCGACTCGGTCTTAGTTAATCGGTGCCTTCTTCCTCAGTCAACTGAGAGATTGCACTGCATTTGGCACTCAGCGCATGGGCCGAGAGTATGAGAACGTTACAAGTATGTATAAACAAAAGGAAATCTCTGAAAACGTGAACACTGGAAATCTTAACCATGTAATTGAGTAAATGTACAGATTAGACACACACTGATATGTTTTTACTGTTTTAAGCTATAGAAACAGTAGAAAACATACTAGCAATGTAGCTTTGTATATTTGTTCAAGGTTTCTAGAAAACCTCGCATTGCAAGACTACTCTTATTTTGAAAATTTATCTATGTGGTGAAAAAACGTCCTGTGCCTGAGACACGTGGTTTAACGAGATCGATTCTGATGCCAAGCTTGCCAAACGTAATCCACTTCACTTTCGTTTTACTTGACTCTGCACATTTACACAAAAGACTGTGTTTAGTTGACTAACCCCTTCTGCAGTAATATCATTTGATATTCTTGCCCACGTGCTAGCTATATGATGTTCTCTAGTGTGAATACAATGTATCCTGTTCCCATAACAAAGCCTACTCATTCCCAGGAGTTAGCTATGTCGTCCCAAGAGTAGGCATAGCCAACCAAATGTTGTGTGATTCCTATGAACCGCGTCAAGCATAAATGGCCCTTATGGCTTTTACGAGATTTTATGTTAGTGTCACAAGGGTCGATAACGATAGTAAATAAGTATACATTTCTGGATGTTTCTGGAAGAATTCGAGATGCTTCTGGCAAAAAGCGTAGATCTGGATCGGCCAGCGTGGGTCTACAGCGGTCGCAGACGTCATAATGAATATTAGTCCGTTCGTTTATACAGCAAGAAAGCATTCTTTACGCTTCCAGCAGTAGACACTGATCAGACAGCATGGATTCGCAAGCTGATCAATGACTACACTGGTTTCAAAGATTTTAATGGACGCGCAGTCTGATCAATGTATTCAATGCTCGCATATGGAAAAGAATTCAGACGGTGTAAGCCCTGATCAGAATGTGCAAATTGAACGTCTACAACGGTTGCAAAAGTCTAAATTGAAGCACAGTTTGATCAAAGTCTTCACTCTTCGTTTATAGATAAATAAAGCATTTTGGTTGAATCTAGCAAACACTGTAGGTCCTGGTCTCTGATCAGACTGCGCGAATGTGCATGATCAGCTATGGACAAAACGGATACGCAGAGTGATCGTGGCTAACATTTGTTATGCCAACCTCTCCTTTGGCCTTTGCGAGAAGTGTACAGGCCGATCAGCCTGCGTGTCAAGGTCGGCACTGTTCCTGTTTAGATCAATGATCATTCTAAATGCTTCCAGCGAACAGTGTAGACTTTGGTATGATAGTTCGGATTTCGGTTGATCAGGGTCTACACTGGTTGCAAAAGTATTCAGGGACGCGCACTCTTAACAGTGTCAACACGGTTTGTTGAACGAAGCTTGTTTCAACAGTTAAGAAGCTCTATGGGAGACATAGAGCTTCTTAACTGTTGAAACAAGCTTCGTGACCAGTGTTGATCAGTGTTTAAAAGATTTCATCGAAGGGGTCATTATATTTTAATGCGGGTCAATATTTGATAGAAAAGGGGTCACTTTCTGTAGAATAATGAGCAGGGGTCTTTATTCTGTGAGGGTTTCTTAACATCATTCCATCGGTTCTAATTTGCGTACCCTGCATATTTGTTTGTATATCAATGGTTAAAAAATCCAGCATTATAAACAAATCTGCGGCTCACTGACTTGTGTTACGTGAAAAGATAATTTAGGACATATGTGAATAGGGCTACCTCGGACCAGACTGCGTAGATCCGTATCTGGACAGAGTCTCCATTGTTCGCAGATGCAAACTATCTCTAAGATTAAGGTGACTACTTATTAGTGTGAAGATGCGCAGGATACTTTGAACATTGGCTGTTCGCACTATTGGGAAGAAAAAAGAAGAAACTAACTTAAGCATCTTTTTACAAGGGATCTGTCGAAAGCAAGAAGCATAAATTCCTGTGCAGATGATCTCCAATACTCATAATTTAGTTGAAGTGCAACATGCAAAATGCGTGTAAAAGGTAAGGCTCAGACTAGCCTGTGCATCCGGGCAATCTGGTCAGAGCATCAACTGTTACAGTTACGGAACCTGATGAATAACGACTCTCGCTTGATTTCATGTATCTCAGAGGGGTCGTGGATGAGTGAGAGAGATATCTTCTTTACATGTTATTTCAAGGGTATGCGGCTGAAAAGTTGAAGTCCGCTCAGAATTTTTGTTTCTAAATTTTCGTATTTATTAGTGCTTCTAGAGTAGATTTCCAGATGCACAAAGAAATAGTGCTAAAGAAATAAGCAAACAATTCAAACCAATCCGAATTTATGTTTTCATTTCACTGATTGGATGCAATTTGCATACTAGCAGGATAAATATTTATAACTCTGGTTCGTGGCATCGCTTTTCAAAGATAAAAAATGCGAACATTCTTAAAGACTGTAGATGGAGAAAATTTAAGACGCCGTTAAAATATAAAAACACTGTTTTCAGGTGACGCTTTGAAATTTATTAGTCACTGTTATCTTTACACCAGTTAACTTTACATGTAAAATTTATGACGACACTTTCATTTCACGCCTCGTGACGTCAATAAAGCTACAAATATCAGACACTGTTTCATATAATGTGATGCTTGAAAACATACCTCACTTTATAATCTCGGTGATGAAAACTATCCCAGTGGCACATCCCTATAACGTCTTTTGTAGGAAGCGGTCCAACCGGGATGAATCTCGGACTGGTTTGAGGAGACTGTACTTGCCAATATGTTAAATATATTAAGATATTTGCAAGTACCTTTTTGCATTGCTCAATTCTTTCTTTGCTAAGTAGAATTAGTCACCTTGCTGGCAGTAGATTTTAAGGATGAACAACCTGTATCCAGTGAAGTGTAACCTATGCGAGACAGTGGAGGAAACGTTGAATACACACTTCGGAATCTGATCCATGATGCATGCATCCTAGTCAGGAAACCATTTCGCCTTACTTTCTCTTTTCCACTGCACCGTGGTTGTTAATGGCGACATCCTTGAGAGACTCGTGCGGCTCATGTGACATTCAAGATGCCCATGCTTGACTGACATGTGAACTCATTTTATATAAATGATTTAGCTGCGTGCGCATGATGTTGTTAGGCCAACATTACCCCCACAGCCTCGATGCAAAGGAATGGCGTTGCGCGTCAGATCTGGAGTCATGCACTGGAGTCGCGAAAAAAGAGAAAATAGGGAGGAAATTCCTGCCCCATTTTAGCCTGTCAGGGTATTATGTGTGCCAAGTAAAACCAGGCTAACATTTTGATAACCAAAGAGTCGGGTGAAATTAAATAACATATATGGTAATGCAGAGACCAAAAGGTAAGGAAGAGGCAAAGCGTACACAATTTATGCCTACCTTAGCAAAATAGCTTCCACAGAGCTATAATCAGGCTAGAACTCAAATACAAATTATAAAGATTATCATACTTTTATTGTGTATCTACCTATTCCGTCCGTTCTGCACCAGTGCACCAATAGAGAGACTGTTTAAATTGTGTGTCTGTACACAAGCGCCCACTTGTAATTGTATTCCGGAATTTTAATATTGTTAACACATGTACTGGCTTTCCAATAAGCTTCGCTTACCTCAGTTGTCCGACTCTGTTACTACATATGAGACAATTCAACTACTTTTGTTACAGCAATTATCAGACAGGTACTTGTGCAGACGTTTTCCTCTCTTTTTGCTTTATGCTAGTATATTCTTATGAAGTACTTTATTTAAAATAAGAAAATAAATAAAAATTGATGTTGATGCTGTTATTGGGGTAGCTGAATGACCCTCTTTTTGGGAAAGAGCTGCTCATTTGGTTTACTGTGCGAATCTTTCGTAAACTTGTGTCAGTTTCTGTGTGTATGTGTTTCTTTCCCTATTGGTTTTAAGAGCGGAATACGGGATTTGATGGTATGAATTTCTGATCATTGCCTATATTTTTACTTTGTGTACTTCCTGTATACCTATGACTATCAAGACAGAGAAAATAGATAGTGGAATATTCTTCCTGAAGAAGGTATTGTTACCGAAACGCGTCGATCTCTTAAATAAACATTATACCGCCTCCGTTATTGATCGTTTGTTCTGTCTCTCCTTTTGCTTCAGATTCTTATGTATTGTTTCTCTTCGATTTGCTGTATGGTAATACTCTGCTATGCTACATCAATTTATCAACTCCATGCTTTATGTTACAGTAATTATCTGTTTGTGTTAGAGCATTTCAACCGGAACGAGTATATAAATCTTATTGTTACATATTCAGACTATTGATTGTTTACAGTCAGAGTCTTTGTAAGTGCTTCTTTCTTCCTTTAGACTAAAAATGGATGGACACACAACATTAACTGATTCAAGCTAAGGAGACAAGCTTTCTCCTTCGCTTGACTGCTGTCCCATTAATATTTTGATGCTTTTATAACCACCTATTAAACGAATAACTTCTGCATGGAACAAGGATTGACTTTTAGATCAAAACTGCTGAGCTTCACGACCGTATTGCATCGCATTGGACATTTATTACTTGACTCAAACAAAAAGCATCGCAGCTACATGAACAATATTGAAAATTCCATTTGCAGCTGCATGATAATGTCCATAATTTAATTCTGGATAATTGTGTCCTTTTCAGTGACTTCTGAACGAAAAGCATCTTTGAGCCATCCGAGATCCTAACTTGATGCCTCCATTCTTATCTCCTGAAGGAGGTTATATACCGAGCGAAATGGGCCTGAATATTGCCTAAGGTCGCTGGCTGCGATTATTGGAAGAACACAAGTTCTTATTGGTGGATTGGTCGCCTTTTAAGCAAATCGAGAATCTGATTCAGAAATCTTAAAGCCGAGCTAAGACCCGGACTGCGCCTCCATTCTGTTTTCTTGTCAGAGATGGGCCAGAATACTGCCTTTAGTTATTTGGGCTATAAGACCTCAGTGTGTTTTCCTTTTTTCTTTTGCTGGTACCTCATCTTGCACCACTGTAAACACAATACGCAAAAGGGACTTAAACATTAGTTTGTTGGAAACAAAATAAGTGTTTGTTTGAACAGAGTTAGGTCTTAATGCGCGAAATATTTGTGTTTGCTGTTGAGGTTGAGCTCTTCCAACAGCTTGGTACGGGCTGTTGCCATCACCTGTTCTCTGTCGCACCGGATCAACTCGTATCTGGTATAAATGTCGCTCAGCTCAAAAAATTATAGTGACAATTCAAAGGAGACTTCTGTTCTTTTGTACACCCCTTCAGACAGTCGAAAGGCATATAATCGATCTTCGTTTCCGTCCTGATCGAAACCTTCGGTGACACCAAGATCAACCAAAGCTGTTCCATTGCATTTCCCAACGCGCCCTGGACGATCTGCGGCAACCATTTCTTATATATATTGTCACACTTTTAGCATTTTGCCGCTCACGTCCAATACTGTAATAGTCAGCTGTGGAATTGAGACTGATGCCAGCCTTTTGTACTGCAAGATCAGGAATGTTTCAGTCCTACCGCTGCCGCAGTTTTCATTATCGACGGGGACGGATCATTGTAGAGGGCTGACCATTGTGCAGATTATCTGAAGTGCTTACCTAAGAAAGGTGCACACCGATCTCCCGATAAACAGCAAGCCTGTGTGGCTGGAGCGTAATATATGTTTGACATGCTCCGGATGCTCACCAAGTAAATGAAAGGGTTCTAGCCAGACCCAGACTATTGTTTAAGCTCAGGCGTGTCTTCCCAGACACCTGTAAGCGTCCAGTTGGTGCACGCAAATGAAGTTCCCTACCCAAAGACATTGCTACAGCCGCCTGACATCGACGCGGTGGACTGCCTTGAAACCGTTTTGTGTTTTTGTGTGGCGCTGATATTATACCACTGATGGTAATACGTAAACTGACTCAGAGCCACTTCTACCTCACCTACAGAAAGAGCCCGGGTAAGAGAGATTGATTCAACAATTAGAGTACCAGTAAGTGTGATGTACATATCGACCTATGCTTATGCTTTAACATCTGTTCAAAAAGCATGGATACCAAGGTATTTCTATTTAATAACTCGGCAAAATATCGGGCGGGCGGCCATTTCAAAGAGAAGTCGACGCAAGACCTTTTTCTGACCAACCAACAAATAATGGCTGATTACAAGGGAAGCCACCTGCAAGCCAAGTTCTCAGAAATCTTCGCCGACTATCAAAACCCATCGCTCGCTGAAAACATCACAGTGGCGAATAAGGATTACAAGAGCTGGACAAGAACTCCCTTAGACTGGTGGCAGTGCCAGCTTAATTTCACTATCTGGTGCGTCACTGTCGTGTGTGGTGTTTCATTTGAGGACAACCTCCAACCTAAAAAACACCTTCTTGCCAGTCTGTATCTGTTTCACATCTATTATACTACCAGACGTCTTCTTAAGTAGCTGTCGCATTTCCCATTCTTCGTATGAGAACAGTTCTGATATCAGGAGTACAAGCGGCTTTGCTCTGAGTTCGGTGTGCCGCCAGATACAGAGTTGCGTCACAATCTTGATCATGGAAATGAAGGACTGGGTTCACATGGGACCTACAAATGCTCATTGGACAAATATACGATGGAGCATTGGGAACAAGGTCCATTCTTCCACCCAAAAGACTTAATCTAGCACAACCGCGACCTTTCAGTAGTCTGGACATCATTCATTCTTGAAAAATCAAGCGGGTGTGGGGCGTCTTAATGACTCGATCCACACTTATGATTGGGCAATCTTGGAGGCGCAAGCTCAGACACATTCTAACATTCTCTACGTCGGAACGGGATTTGATGCCCAAATTCAGCTCCTGGCAAATGCTGAAGACACGATTGCATCACCCGTTACCATGCCAAGCAGCATCGATCGCTATCAGAATGCATCCACACCTTTGGATTTCGTGTTCGGGATTGGGCTTTACCTGTCACTGAAGAACATGGTGCTACATCCGGGCAATTCCAGGGCGGTTATAGGACTACAACAACGAAATTGTGATAGCTGGGTCCAGCGCGGTTATAGGCCATAACCCGGGGAAAAAACGAGTCAGCACCTCCTGCTTGAGCAGCAGCAAGCGACGGCACAGTCAAAGAAAAAGCCGCTCTACCAGCCGGGACTGTCAGAGGGCACCGCAGGGTCCCACGCCACTAATCCCAATAACTACATCAAAGCTGCATCTACAACAACAAGTAAAGCAAAAGGCCCATGAAATCTCAACTAGCCCTTGTTACCGGTGAAATTGCACTCGGCCTAGTAGCGCTTTGGTTGTGGAGGCGTTAGCCAATCACAAGCTGCCATGAGAAGTAAGAGTCGAACAGAAATAGCCATAGACCACAATTTTTTTGCAAACCTAGATTCAGTCTTTCCTAGGGTGCTAAGGAGCCATGACACTATAGAACCGATGATACCTGGGAGATCTGCGGCTCCCGTTTCTTCCAGTTTGCAAGGACGCGTCGGATGCTTTGTTATTATCTTATTTACCCACTCTTTCAGATGGCTTGGGAGCAAGTGTCTGGTCGGCACGCTTTCCCCACCACACGTTATCGCCAACACCAGAGTCAAGATGGCAACGCAATTGCCTTAAGGATGCTCTCAATTGTGATCCCCTGCTCCCGGAAGTGGGTGCGAATATGCTCGGCCAGCGTAGTATCTTCATTGAGGAGCCACCTGAATGTCTCGCTGATTCTGTTAATCAAGGACCGGAAAGGTGCTCTGTTTGTTGAGAGGGCTTCGAGCATTGCCTTTTTTATTTTTATGTCTGAAAGCTCCCGTTCAAGAATCCTGGTTCGGTCTCCCAGGCCAAGTGTTGTTTGACTTCAGGTTTTTGATAACTGACAAATGACAGTTTTGCCAGTCTGAGATTGTTTGCCACCTCATCACTCACAAACAACAGCTGAGAAAAGTGTCGTTTACCAGTGAAACATCACAAACAGTCGAAACAACAATTATTTAGGTACGTGACAATGCTACATCCAACTGATGTAAATGTCAAAGGTGATGGTAATAAAATATACAATAAACTATATCATATTGCATACTAAAATCTGTATTAATGTTCGTGAACAGCATACCCGTTTGCAGTCTGGTCAAAGCGGTCATATTTTGCATATGTGGATCTACTAATTAAGTAATGAAAAACAACCTATTTCCTCTGACTAGCCTGCGCATGCACAAGTTGCAAAGATCCCTATCTTGGCTCCCAGAGAGATTGTTTTTAAACAAATACAACAGTACGCAAGTTATACATCTCGGTGTTTAACGTGATCGGTGTACTTTCGCTAAAATAAGCCTTATATAATAAATATTTAACGCACCTTTCAAATCCCCCAATAGTTTTTTGTTTGTCCTTTCATTTATTATTCAGAACGTCTGCTTTGTCAATCATTTTGATTCACAACCATAAATGCCGCCGGAAAACAGCATGGTGAAGCGAAGTCAGTCTCAAAAGACATTTCTATCCTATTGGTGCCTTCACTTAAATCTATATATGAGCAGTAAAACAAGTTTCAACAGCGTCATTTCTATATAGCTACTCACTAAAAATAATAACCTTTAAGACAACTTTAACTTGAATTTTATAACGTAGTTCAGGCATGCATTTAACATTAACTAACGACTTTACAGTTATGTTTTAGTACCTCATTTTGTTTTGAGAGTTCTGAACTGGGCAGTGAACACACCCAGCCTCATTGCCCAGTCGCAGAACTGTAACCTTGATACAAAACTGGAGGTGTGTTCATTGAGAACAATAATCACACTTGGCCCTATTTATAGGCCATTTGCTGTCTATAAAACAGGTCATTTTGCAGATTTTCTTTTTTATTACTGGTGATGAAATTGATTTGTTTACTCCACTAGTATTGACAAACTAATACATAACTGGAAACTGACTTTCAGAATTTTATCTTGTCAATTTTTGGCTTTTGTCTATTAAATCCTTTACAAAAATTTACAAATTTTTCAGCTTAAGTAAAGGGGAGTACAATAATTTAATGTAATAGCTATAACCAATGCCCATATATGCATCACAAACAAGAAATGTTTCTATAAATAAATTAACTCTATTCATCACCAATCAATTCTCTTCGCACCCAATAAATAAGTGACCTTCATTTTTGCCGGGCCGGGCAGCGCAATCGGTAGGGCACCTGACTCGTAAGTCAGAGGTCCTGGGTTCGAATCCCGGTCTGGCCACATACTTTCGTTTCTCCTTCCGCTGATTCAAGAAGGGCAGTTGTCAGTTACTGGCGAAAGTATGTGCACTTAGTACTGGTTAACCGCTTAGGAGGTCTAAGCCTGCCCAGGAATAGTGTGGTTAGGTTAACTGACCGTCCCGACTTGACCTTAGTTGTTTACCGTGGACGGTAAGCATCAAATCAACCAACCAACCTTCATTTTTACTCAGATGAAAAGATTAACAGGTATACAGGTGCCATTGAGTAACTCTGTACAATTATAACTAACAATTGAGGTAGGTAAATATTGACCATTCTAAGGCTGTTACAAAAATAAACTTACTCCCTTGTAAAATTCAGTTAAAATATCTTCTAAAAATGGGTAGTTTTCAAAAGAAAATTTTTTGTTTCAAAAAATACAATTTTGAGGAAAATTATAGATTAGTTATGTATAAGATAGACATTAAAGATGCGCTTTACTTCACAGTAATAGCTGTGGTAGTTTTAGAGATATTTAGCAAAACGGCCTGTTTTATAGACATCAAATGGCCTATAACTAACACTATAGAATGTCATCCTCGGATTACCTCTTATTGCCAGTTCCGACGAACACAACAATTTTCATTTTTTCGTTCACTTGCAAATTCACTTGCTTCCTGGGACGAGTCAAGGTTCATCTGGGATCCTCCTTTATCTGATCACTTCAGCTGTTTCTCTTGCTCTGTTTGTTTCTTTTGTTTCAGAATTTTCTGTCCTTTTGCATTTCCAGATGACTTTAGTTTTTATATGTTGATGTGTACGTCTAAGTAAGTGTTACGGTCTGTTTTGTATTCTTTGTTGGTGACTGGTCACCAAGAATACTTGAAACAGATTTCTTCAGCAGGTTACTGTTATAAAAGGTGGAACAAATGTCCCTTTCGGCTGTTTTACGATAGCAATGTCGATATTTTTCTCCTCGAAGAATTCTGACGCACAGAGTCATTTGTTGTCGTTTCATCGGTTGTTTTGCAGTATTTGAAATTGAAAACTCAGGTGTGTCATTATCTTCTCCTTGTTCAGAATTTTTATTTCTCTTTGCAGATAGGGTCGGCTCTGACCATGAGCAAGAGGTGGTGTCTTCGTCTTCTGCATCAGCTTCCTTCTGGTTTTTATACATTATAGATAGTGCAACCTGGGAATCAGCTATCGTACTGCTGTCAAAAGAGATATAATCCTGTTTTCGGGAAGGCTGAGAGGAGTTCCGTGTAGTAAAGGCTTTCTCAGACGGCCTAGATGGGAGCTCAGCGATCAGAACCTTGTTATGGCATTTCCTGTTTTGTTTTGTTTTTAAGGTGGTGATAATCACTGATTTAGGGCAAAGACAAAAAGCTGTATAAAACACTCAAAATACCACTGATCTTTCCAAAACTTAGCATATGCCTTCTTTATGTTGTTTCTGACAATTCAGACTCCCAAAATTTAGCATTTGTTAATGTTAAAAAGTAGTTTTATAAGGAAAGATCAAAGGGTAATTTTGTGCGCAATAATCTGAAAAAAACTAATATTGTTATTGGAATATACTTAGTGCTGAGAATTCCTTGTTTCATAATGGAGAGCGAGCTAGCAATTATTTTTTCAAACTCTTTCACACATTATCAGGCAGAGCAGATGAAAAAAGATGCGGTCTGTGTCCACATTTTTTTGTCAAAACACAAAGGTGAGACAGATGAGACTTTTAAAACAAGGTTAAACAATTTCATCTACACACCATTGATCATGTAAGTAATGTATTATTTATACTGTAGGTGTTACATAGATATGCTTGCCTACCATATATTTAATAAATGCATCTAGTGTACATTACCTTGTACATGGTTGAACATTTGAGAAAAAGCTACCGTTTTCATCTGGTCTACATTACACTTTGAGAAAGAGTTGGAATAAATAATTGCTAGTACGCTCTTCATTATGCAATAACGCACCTTCAGTACTACGTAAATTTTCAATAACGATGTTAATTTTTTTATTATTGCGCAGAAAATTACCCTTTGATCTTTCCTTATAAAAACACTTTTTTTAAAAGCATGTACGTCTATTTTGTATTCTAAACTGTCAAGAACAACAAAAATAAGAAGTCTGCTAACTTTCAGGGAGATACCCTACTTTTTAATGGTTTTATGCAGATTTTTACATTTACCATAAATCACCACCTTAAGTAGACTCGACATCCCCCGTTGTACATTGTCCTGAAAGATACAAATACTACTCCAACATCTTGTAGCTGAATCAGGTGACTTGTATGCGGCGGAGGAACAAAAGTATCATATGATGTGTTCCAGCCCATTCTGTTACAGTTTTAGAAATACGTTATCTATGACCATCGTTCGGCTCCGCTGCTGTCTCTATTGACACATTGGAATAAATTGTGAGGTGTTTGGTGATATAGTAAAATCTTTGCTGTTGACCGGTCACCCATTGTTTGACATTTCAAAATCGGCACCAGCACACGAATTTTTCAGCAAGTCGTCATTCCATCATTGGCCTTGAAACACGTAATGTTACGTTATTCTGTTTCTCAGTGCAACACCACATACAAACAATGTGATTGTAGATCCACATGGTGAAGGCACAACTTAATGATAGGTATCTTTACCACCAACAATTTTAGATGGGGGTGTTATGTTGAAATGCCTGGCTCGTCTAAATATGAAAAATATTTCCTGCTTTTTTACAAGGCTGTTATCTGTTAGAATAGTTTCAATTTCATTATAATAATAAAGTAAAACTGGTCCAATGCCTAATGAAATGTGGATTTTGGTCTCAGTAAGGTCAACATTTGTGACAATGATTTTTAATTCCAGCAACCGTTGCTTTTATCCATTCAACCAACAGTTACTTAGTGAATCTGAGCCTTGAACATCTTTTCCCTTGGACACCGCATAGTGGATGGCCATATACTGGATACAAGATTTATTATATCCATAGAAATTTTTTTTTGCGATATAACTGCTATGCTCTACTACTTTATGTTCTTCCTCAAGTGTAAGCAGAGTACTGCTACCATTCTGGGCATCTGCAGCTATATTTCCCAGGGTTCTGGCCCAAAGCTTACATCCTGGTATGTTGTACAGCCTAGCTGATCGGTAGACTGACAAACCAGTCTGTGCAGCTTCTGAAAACCCTTGATAGGTTACTTCTGTCATACTAAATGAAATTTCGTCTTGTTAGGTGGTATACCATGAAAAAGGAGATCAGGACCGTTTTCAGCAAACACCTCTGACCCACCTCGGGCTTCTTTTCACACTCAGTGACTTTCATAGAGAAACACATACTCGCACTTAATACACACTCCAACTGAATATTTAATTGGTTCGCCTTTCCTTAAGAGACTGTCATATTTGATGAAATGAAGACACTATTCGTGTTTTACGCTGTCTATTTATACCGTTAGGGCTTTCCATAATATTGGATGTTAATATTCGTTCCATATACATGTATGCAGATAATTTGACTATAATAAATGATCGTACACGATGCGCATCAGAAGATCGCTGCAACCATTTCTAGACCAAGGATTGGCTTGCAGACAGAAGGGGGACTCATTTTGTGGGTTGGGGTTCAGAGAAATGCATGGAACAGAAGGAATTTCGTATAATGAATATGACGTTTGTAAAAATTACCCGTATTTTAGACATTCAAATTGTAGCTGTGAAAATATACTGGCGTCTGATTCGACGTCAATGTCGACAACCGCTAGAGGGCGCCACTAACAAAATAAAGCGAGACATGTACATACACCGATAACGTAGACCCAATGGTAAGATAAGGAGTAGCATTTTGTTGTTCAAGTAGAAAGCAAAATTTCCTACAAGATATAAATAGAAACGATATCACATAACCAAAGAAAGCATATAATGAACACTGATCACTTCATTGGTCGTTTTAAAGTCATTTCTGAAAAACAAATGTAGTTACAAAAGCAAACACTCCAAAAAGCGGATTAAACAGGGGAAGTGACAACAGAATTAAAATCTTTCTTTCTCACTATCATCTGTTAAAAACTCTGACCACACCCATATCTTTGGCATAAAAGTATGCGCTTAATCTCTGTATACAGGTATATCTTGAGGCTATTACGTGTACTGTGTTTGTAACTATGAATGCAAAATCAATGACCAAAACCGGTATTAATGGGTGTTGTCATCTTGTATGAGGGAGAAGTTTCCAGAAACACAACTATACAGGCGCAAAAACCGAGACGCTAAAACCTAATCTGAATTTGATAGAAGACCTTACATTCGATACGGATATAATCTCACATTCCTAAACTTCGAAATCATTTTCTTAATTCGGAAGTTAGCTAAGTAAAAATGATAACATTATGCGTTACTGAAAGTCAGAGCTACCCAACTCACGTACAGGCGAGAAACAACAAGCTATCCAGCAAAATTTAATATCGATCTTCTGTTTTGAGAAACTTTTAATGTCAAATTAGGCTTTGATAAAAATTGCCTCGTTCCAGTAGGAAATTACCTACCCTAACGCAGCGATCCTAGCGATTATTATTTCCGCTATTAAATAAATGAATGGATGACTAACCGTTATAAGTTTGTCTAAATATCATTTCATACTTATTTTCGACAACTTAAACTTGTTTGCTTAACTCTGGCTCTATGTTCAAAATTTATGATTGCAAATGCAATTTCGTAGTGAAAGCTCAATACCCAGAACAGACTCCCAAATCCCGGGACCGAAAGCCGAGGTCATTTTTGTCCGTAGCATATGGGTACTAAAGTAGCAGTATCAAGCTGAAATTTATATCAAAATAAGATTATACAATTTTCTTTGAAAGACATTATCAATGTGTTTTCAAAAGGAAATAGTAATATGTGACCATGTAAAACCTTGCAACTTTCGGATTAGGTGTTGCAGTATTTACAATATCAATCATTTATTTTGCAAGGCTAACTTGTGATTTACAAGTGTTTTCCGACATAGGCTGCGATACGATAAAACACGAACGTTAGCTACGATCACACGCGATTCGTACGTTAGAAGCTAATATCCGAGGAGCGTTCGTTATTTATTCAGTCCGTATGTAAAAGTGTACTACACAGATGTTTCAAAAGACAGACAGACACTATATTTTATGCACATATCAGTCAGTTCATGTCCGTAGTCTGGTGAAAATATATACCTCAAGAGTTAGTTAATATCAACCCGAACGGTGCATGCTCTGACGGGACTGTCCATATGCGCATACATGTACTTACACTCTCTAAACAAGCAACTTCTGCCGTATCGATATATTTCGATTTAACTGAGTTCAACATGCATTTGATAGCACCCTTGGGATATATTTTGCTCTGAATCGAGCCGTCTTCCACAGAGAGGAAGGTAGTTTTGTTGATTCTATTTGATTTAACCGCTCAATGAGATAGTATTTCAGTAATATAACGCCGTCTTCCAGAGTGAGGCAGAGAGGATAGAAAACAAGAGGGCCATGAGGCCCTGAGCCGCTCACCTGAGTAAAAGGTTAAAGGTAAAATGAGGATCATGAAATGAACAAACCTGATAGTTTGAAACTGTCAAATATGTCCACAACATGCATGCAAAGTTAGAAAAAGATCCATTGAAAACTGTAGAAGTTGATTACACAAACTCTATACCACAAGGTGTGACAAAAGAATGGACAGATGGTCAGACGGCAGACAGGGGCAAATTTTAATGCCCCCTGACTATCGTCATATGGGCATAAAAAATATGTCCATAAATGAAGGCACTTGAGCGATGACAAAGTTTTTTTAAAAATAGCCGCTGTGACCTTGAACTTGACCCCAGAATGCTGAAACGCAAACTTGTCCAAGATATTGCTATACTTATCACTTGTGTGAGGTTAAATCGAAAATGGTCCATAAATGAAAACACTAGAGCGATGAAAAAGTTTTTCTATTAATAGCCACTGTGTCCTTGACATTGATCTTTGGACGCTGAAATGCGAGCTTATTCTAGATACTGCCATGCTAAACATTTGTGTGAAGTTTTTAATCAAAATCGGTCAATAAATGAAAGAGCTAGAGGGATGACAGTGTTTTTCTTAAAACAGCCACAGTGACCTTGACCTTGACCTTGACCTCAGAATGCTGAAATGCGAACTTGTCCAAGATATTGTAATACCAATCACTTGTGTGAAATTAAATCAAATTTGGTCCTTAAATGAAGATGCTACAGCGATGACAAAGTTTTTTCTAAAAATAGCCATTGTGTCCTTCACCTTGACCCTAGAACACTAAAACGCTTTCTTGTCCAAGATATTATCATAAATATCACTTTTGTGAAGTACAATTGAAATCATTCCATAAATGAAGGCACTAAAATGATGACAGAGTTTTTCTAAAAATAGCCATTGTGACATTGACATTGACCTTAGGATGCTGAATCGCAAACTTATTCAAGATATTGTCATACTAAACATTTTTGTGAAGTTTTAATCAAAATCAGCCCATAAATGAAGGCACTAGAGCAATGACAAAGTTTTCTTTAAATAGCCACTATGACCTTGACCTTGACCTCAGAACGCTGAAATGCGAACTTGTCCAAGATATTGTAATACCAAGCATTTGTGTGAAATTAAACCGAATTTCGTCCATAAATGAAAGCGCTAATGCAATGACAATGTTTTTTCTGAAAATAGCCACTGTGACCTTGACCTTGACCCCAGAACGCTGAAATGCAAACTTGTCTAAGATATTGCCATACTTATCACTTGTGTGAAGTTAAATCGAAATCGGTCAACAAATGAAGGCGCTAGAGTGATAACAATATTTTTTTTCTAAAAATAGCCACTGTGACCTTGACCTTGACCCCATCATGCCGAAATGCAAACTCGTTCGAAGTTATGTCATACACAATATTTGTGTGAACTTATATCAAAATTATATGATAAATGAGGTAGCTAGAGCGATGACAAAAGGTGAACATACGTGCATACATACAAATGTACATACGGGACAGACCCTTTATCCCCTCCACAACGTCGTTGTGCGAGGGGATAATAATCCAACCTGGCCCACATTCGAAAAGGTCCGAGATGTTTTGGCCATCCTGAATACCTGTTAGTATTAAGGAGCTGCGATCAAAAATGAAGGAGCTATGGCCCAGACAATATTTTCCCCACTATAAGTTTAAGGGAAAATATTTTATCTTTCAAGGGCAAGTAACTCTAAAAAGAATGATCCAACCTAGCCCAAATTCTAACTGGTCCGAGATGTTTTGGCTGTCTTGAATACCTGCAAGTTTGAAGAAGTTGCAATCATAAATGAAGAAGCTAGGGCTCGGACAACATAATCCCCATTATAAGTCTAAGGGAAAATATTTATCGCTCAAGGGCAAGTAACTCTGAAATGAATAAACCAACCTGGCTCAAATTCAAACTAGTCTGAGATGTTTTGACTATCCTGAATAACTGCAAGTTTGAAGAAGTTGCAATCAAAAATGAAGGTGCTAGGGCCCGGACAACATTTTCTCCATGGTAAGTCTATGGGAAAATATTTTATCGCTCAAGGGCAAGTAACTCTGAAAAAAATGATCCAACCTGGCCCAAATTCAAACTGGTCCGAGATGTTTTGACTGTTCTGGATACCTGCAAGTTTGAAGAACTTGCGATTAAAAATGAAGAAGCTAGGGCCCGGACAACATTTTCTCCATTGTAAGTCTATGGGAAAATATTTTATCGCTCAAGGGCAAGTAACTGTAAAAAAATCATCCAACCTGGCCCAAATTAAGACTGGTCCGAGATGTTTTGACTGTCCTGGATACCTGCAAGTTTGAAGAAGTTGCGATCAAAAATGAAGAAGCTAGGGCTCGGACAACATTTTCTCCATTGTAAGTCTATGGGAAAATATTTTACCGCTCATGGGCAAGTAACTCTGAGAAAATGATCCAACCTGACCCAAATTCGAACTGGTCCGAGGTGTTTAGACTGTCCTAGATACCTGCAAGTTTGAAGAAGTTGCGATTAAAAATGAAGACGCTAGGGAACGGAAAACATTTTCCCCATTATAAGTCTATGGGACCTTTCTGTTGCCATGGTAACCAGAGCTTCATACCAATCTGTCCAAAAACTATATGCAATCAATCCCCCACCCCAACAATGCTACACATAAAATTTGATCAAGATTGGCTTTCTATTTTAGCAGATATTAATGTTTCAAAGTGTGGACGTACGACGTACGACGTCCGACGGACGACGGACCAAGCCTATACTATAAGCTCACCTTGTGAGCCTTCGGCTCAGGTGAGCTAAAAATACTCCCCCTCCTCTCCCTAAACCAAAACAAGCTGTTAGCAGACAGCATAGCTCGCCTCGAATTGCGGTGATAGAAGGAGATAACCAATACCCCAATTGATAAAGTCTAATTCAAATGGGTGAGAACAGGCTAACTTTTGTATTCAGAAGACAAAAGGCAGCACAGACTTGACAGCTGCATGTTTTTATATCACCTGAAAATGTTGAGAAACTGTGCCGCCATGATGAATGCTTGAAGGTGTTCAAAGACATTCGAGGTTCTCCACCCTATTGGAAACAAGACAAGAAACAAGAATTCCGCGGAACGCTATGTCGCACCTGCTTTGGACCTTCACATTATGAGCTTGATAAAAGCATCATTTTGAAACTTTTTGGTCAAAATCTATTCAGTCGTTTATGATATAATTTAAGTTTTTATGTGTTTTGCTTTTTTTTAGTAAGAGTGGGTGATTGCCATCTAGGATGGTCAATAAGAAAAAATTTAATACACATTTAGTCCAATTACATTCAGGGACTCTTGAGATATTGACATGTTCATATTTTTCTATTTTAAGTAACGGTTGTTGGCAGCCATATTAGATTATCTCCATTCTCTTAAATATCAAAGAAACGGCTCCATGTAAGGATTATTTTCATATACATTTAGCCCAATTCCATGCAGGGCCTCTTGAGATATTGTCATTTTCATATTTTAGTATTTTTAGTAACGGTGGCTGGTGGCAATCTTAAATGTTCTCCATCTGCTTCAATTTCAAAGAACTCCATTTAAGGAACATTCTGACTAAATTTGGCCTAAATCTGGTTCAGGTTTTATTTACATATTAGCATTTTGCAAACTTGTAAACAAAAAGTAGGTTCCTGTGACCTTATTCTGGTACAGATTTTTTTTATAATTTTGATAATTTTTAAAACAAGGCTCCCATTGATGTTCCATGTAAATTTTCAGCCAAGCATACCAAGTGGTTTTGGAGAAACTGTTGATTTTATTGTTTTTGCTATTTTTAAATACAGCGGCCATCTTAGATTCTGGACCAAGCTGAAATTTTTTCATTCTACAGCCCTACTGTCTGGTCATGCAGCATGTGAAATCTGAAAACAATGGGTACCGTGGATTTGGAGAAAACGTCATTCGAAGAACTTAAAATTTAGGGTCGACGTAAATGTGAACGAACCGACGGACGTATAGACGGACGGACGAACGGGTTGACGGACGGACGGACGGACGATCAACCGGACACCTATATCGCACTTTGCTTAAGCAGGTGCGACAATGAACGAACTAAACACATACATGAAACTTAGTGCAATAGTGCTGAAACAAAAGAATCGTATGCTTTTGAAAAAATACAACCTATAGAACACATAAACATGAAATGACAAAGGCAGTGACCTTGGCCTTTAGATTTTTTTTATCATGGGCGTTGGCAGGGCACTGCTTAACTAGAAAGTATTTTTGTGAAACACTATGCCCCCAACCCTATGCTTGCCACTAAAGATGGCAAACTTTAGATGTCTAGCATAACTTGCTCATTTTGTGTCGGAATTTGCCCAAACGTTAATCAGATGATCAACACCTTAGCTCCTAGCAGTGTACCAAATATGAGCATCTGAGATCAAATAGTATTCCCACAATTTTGGGAACAAACTTTCATGCAATTTTTCGAAAACGGGGCATAATCCTGTAAGTGCATGGCAGACGGAAAAGAAAAGAAATACACAACCGCTCATTTCTATGGTCTGTCCATTTTAAAAATCATTTTATAAATATTAAGGCCGTAGCAGTTATTGTTCTCGAGAAATGAACACCCAAAATTATGTTTATACAGATGAGAAAAGGGGAATAACTCTGTCAATAAAAATAAATGCATCCTAACGCAACCAACATCAGAATTTAAAAGTCAAAAAAAATGCCGAATTCAACAAAGGAGCATAATTCAGTCATTGTTTCACGGAATTTGCCATAAAGTGAATCAGGTGATTGACACCTTAGCCCCTAGCAGTATACCAAAAATGAGCATCCTAGTTCAAGCTGTATTTCACAATTTTGGGAACAATCTTTCGTTTAATTTTTCCGAAAATGGGCATAATTCTTCTACCTTGTTCTGTTTTCATCTGCCCTAGTTGAGCTTGCAAAATCCATCCCTGTCCACTTTTTAATATTGTCTTCCCACCTCGTCTGATGTCTGCCTCTTCTTTTTTTCATTTCACTGTGCCCTGTAGAATCATCGTTGCTAAATTAGAAGACGTTGAGACGGGGCCAAACCACTGTAATTTCTATTTCTTAACCAGCGTTGGGAGTTTATCATGGTCATCAATGGCTGCTTTGATCTTTCTGCGAACCTCCTCATTGGTTAAATGGTCATTGTACGAAATGTTCAGTAACCTTCGGTAGCATCTCATCTCAAAGGCAAGCGTTCTTTATCTACCTCTCCTGTCGAGGTCCACGATTCATAGGTATACAGAAATATGGAGATGACAAGGGAGCGCATAAGTTTCACCTTTAATCCTAGACATATGTTGCTATCTCTCCAAATTGGTTTCGGCTTGGTAAGAGCTGACGTGGCTTATGCAGTCCTTGAGAGAACCTCCTGTTTTGAGCCATCATCTGAGACAACTGCTCCAAGGGATTTGAAGCTTATTACAGTATCCAGCTTCTGCCCATTTACCTTTATCTCCCTCTGGATGTCAGCTGCTCTGTTTGTCATCATTTTTGTCTTCTCAGCACTGATCTCTATCTTTTACCTTGTGGAGGTTCGGTCGAGACTTTCAAGTAGGGCGTCTGGTTCCTGCTCTTCCTCAGCTAGAGCATCTTTTTCATCGGCAAACCGCAGATTGGTAATATTTCTGCCGCCTATGCTAACCTTTCGGTCATGTTCTTCCAGAGCATCAGACATGATCCGTTCGAGAAAATGTTAAAGAGGTGTGGTGGGATGACAGGAGACATCATAGTCTTACTCCAACTATTGTTCTGAACCAGACTCCTGTGCTGCCATTTATCAGGACTGCACTTGTAGCTTTGTCGTATAGCTGCTCAATGGTGCGAACTAGAATTGCACTGATATTTCACTTCCGCATGGTGACCAATAAGGCTGCATGCCATACGCTGTCAAATGTTTTTGTTAAGTCAATGGAGACATGGTACAGCTGATATTGGAGATACTTTTCACATAGGACTCTCCGGTGGAAGATCTGTTCTGTGGTGCTCCTTTCAGCACGGAACCCAGTCTGTTCTTCAGCGATCTCTTCAGCTTGTGGTAGAAGCCTGGTCAAGATCACTTTCAGCATGACATTGCTTGAATGACCGATGATGTTGATGGTTCTGTAGTTCTGGCAGAGCTGTAGGTTGCCCTTTTTAGGGAGTGTAATATTCAGCGACCATGCGGTAGGCCATTCTCCAGATCCTTTTATAGATATCTTTTAAAACATATCAACCATGTTTTTCCCGCCAGCTTGAACAAGTTCTGCTGGTATATTATTAACTCCTGTGGATTCCCACTTCTTGAGTGCTGCTGCTGCAATCTCATCTTTCTCACGAAGAATCGGTTGTTGATCTTCTTCTGGGGGCTGATTGCAGTCCAGAACCGCATTGTCACCGTAAGTCTCATGTTTATATACGTCTGAGCAATATTCTGTCCATCTGCTGAGCCACATCTGGGTCCCTAAACTTCTCAAGATCAAACTTCAGTCATGGCTGGGTTGGCATTCTAGCCTTCTTCAGACGAACTCTGAAGGTCATCACGGCCATGGTCAGGGTCACTTCCTATGTCTGCCCAGAAAAGCTCCATGCCCTATGAATGTTAACTCTCATCGGAAGTGCTCACCAAGATGTAATCAATCTGATTGTGGTGTTTCCCATCTGGCCTGTGCAATGTCCATCTTCTTGGTGGTTTGTGATGGCCAAGTGTAAAACGCGACCTTGATATTTTATTTAATAAATTTAAGATGACCTCAGTATAAATAGGCCTCCTACCTGTTGTAAAATTGTCTATGAAAAGCACTCCAGCTATCATGTTTGGTAATAAAATGTAGGTTTGAGTTCATGTATTGAGTCATAAAACTTACATATAGTAGGAATGGCCTGTTTTGAAAATTACAAATATCTGCACAAAATACAAGTTTTCCCTAACTGGTTCCCCGTCAGGCGATAAAATATTACCAAAAGTGTGGTACAGAATTGTGCATCGTACCTGTGCATTGTATTTTCACCGCTTTATTCATTTTTTTTTTTTAATTCAATGATGTTTCATTTGTAAAATTTTGGCTACTGACGGTCATTTACAACCATGAAGCTATGGCTAGAAGCGTGCAGCGATATATCACGATAAAATGTTTCATGCTTTAACTTTAAGGAACGATTTTAATTTTGGGCTTAGGTTTGCAAAAAAAAGAATGCACGTTGAACCTGACACATGTTATTGCTCCAGAGAAAATAGACACAAGTTACTGCTGCTGTTAAACAGGGAAATTAAGACAAGCTGCTGCTACAGTAAAACATGGAAATTAACACAAATAACTGCTGCTGTAAAACATGGAAATTAACACAATTTATTGCTGCTGTAAAACGTGTTTACGATTACAAGATTCTGCTGCTGTAAAACATGGAAATTTACATAAGTTACTGTTGCTGTAAAACGTGTTTATGATAACAAGTTTCTGCTGCTGAAACGCGTAAATGATTACCATTTTCTGCTGTTGTAAAACTTGTAAATGATCGCAAGTTAATGCTGTTTAAAAATATGAAAAGGAACAAAAACATGGGAATTGACAGGGTTAATTTTGCATAATATAAATTAAGTATTTGGCCGTGTTTTGATGATATTTATATTGCAGCTTATCGACAAAACAGAACTGAGATATGGGAAGTAATATTTGAGTATCACATGAGTGACTCTCCCAATAAAACATGTCGTAAAATTGGAATATTTTGTTTCTTACTCAGTAATGACTGGTCGATTTTTAAAATTGATTTACTGTCTCGGAATCAAGGGCCTTTTAGACGAGGCAGTATTTCAGTCTACATAGAGTCGTCTCCGAGAGAGGGAGACAGAAATAACAAATAAAAAGTGAATATCCTGGACCAACCCCTACCTGCTGTAAGCACAGTAGGTTACTGTCGTATCTAAAGCAGTGAGGCATGAGTTCTTTCATATTTTTTCTTGTTTTATACGGAGAAGCCCTTCATGCAGAAAGCTTAATGCTGGCCTGCTAAGCTATTGGTCTGGGTGTGATTCCGGCTGGAGGCGGAAATATGTTCAACATTAAACGGGATTTCTTTGCACGCAGCTTCCATTATCATCGTCCTATTGTCCTGATATGACTGAAATACTGTTGAAACGTATAAAAAATTGCAAGTCGTCGATCCATCCATGTTTTAGACAGAGATTCCAAGCAAATCAAAGTAAACCCTCACACCATAGAGATATGTATACATTTACACAATCGGTTTTAGTACATGGCGAACCTCGGTGTCTCACATACAAATGGTTTATTGTGATTTAGGCCACCAGCCCATAACACATACAAAATATACAGACATCGGTGGGTTAGTCGCTGACCTGCTGGTCTAGCGGTCCCGAGATCATTTTTCGCAGACGGAATTCTTTTCAATTGTCCACAGGGTTCCGTTGCTCAAAGCATTTTATTATCAACCGCCCATCGTCCTGATATGACTGCATTACTATTGAAAAGGACGTAAAATCGCCAGTCATACCCACCCGTCCATCCAGCCATCCGGTGCATGTGTAATGCATCCGCGCTATCTGCTGTGGTCCTTCATAACACGCTAAATTGAGTATCCAAGATCTGCAGACTGTATGTGCAAACAGGTAAAGGCTTTTTATACGAAACATGGAAAAAGCATGCTGATCTAAGTATTATCTGGTCGAACAAGTCAGTTCAGTGGCCGTATACATGTTTTATATGGACAATCAGTTAAGCGGAACTGAACTAAAGGTTTAATATCTCACACCTTATATGCTGTTTTAATTTGTCGGAAAACTGCCTGAAACCACACATTCGACTTTCTCACGATCTGAATACAAAGTCTCCCGATAAACAGCTTCTAATGTCTGCTATCGTGTCTGTATCATCGCTAAGGTTCGTTCGTTGTCGTAACGTACCTTGGATCGGAAATCTCTATCAATACTGTCACAGTTTGTCGGCTTCTAGTAGTCGACTTCTTGCACATAAATGTTGATAATATCGCGACCATCTGCTGGTGTTTTGCTTGTCTTTCTTTGATTTAGTGCCCTCTTCATTGTTTTGGTTTTCCATTTAACATTTGGGACAGGACGTGGATACTGACTGAATCGGATTTTGATCATTGCCTTTGCACCTATTTTGTACCGTTCCACAAGTTGGAAACGATTACCATTATACTAATAATATGCAATGTGGACAAGATAGTAAATTAACTGTCTAAATTTGCCATATTAGCCATATCTTGACCTTGGAAATTAGGTCAATGTCACTATAAGCTATTTGTGTCATTGTCATGTCCCCCTGTTCCTTTCTTATTAGTTTGCGGTATCTGCGTATCTGGCTCATGAGATAATGTGCAAACAAGCAAAAAACATGCGACTGGCATACACTCAAAGTCGATGGGGCATTTGACTCTATGCTGACAAAACTGTTGTATCACAAAACGGGTAAAAAAACATTGATATCATTAGCTGGCCAATTAGTGTGTTTCTGCCGAAGAGGAAAAGTCTCGGGAACTGACACAATTCAATTCCAGCTCCATCCCAAGACTTCCTGTGGGAAAGAGAAAACACATAACTAGTCATCACCAACGACAACACCAGCGCCAACCGTATGTGTAACTGTTAACTTAGTTATAGGTTTGCGCTTTCATAAAATCTGAGACACGACCAATCTTTGCGCAATCTAAGAGGTAAGCAAGGCTGTTAACCTTAATTGGGTTAACCACCAAGAATGGAGTTTGTCGCAAAATAGCCATATTGTAACCAATCATTTTATATCGAATTATTATCTTCTTAAAATAATAAGGAAAGTCATTTTTACCGATTATTTTTCTGAATTTATACATCAAGTCGCCATACAATTCTGGTTCCGAAAAGCCTTGTTGACGAAGGGTTTTAAATCCGACATTATATTTAGACACTGAGGCGAAATGCCGTCGATAAACTTTTGAAAACGCTTTACGAAGTTTATGATATCTATAACCTTGTTAGAGAAGTTTTGCTGTCAAAACTTCATTGCAAATACTAAAGTATTCAACGTGACTAGACACTCGTGCAAAACGAAAAAGTTGAGAAATATAAACACCATAGGATATAGAACGGTATTGATTGATTTATTTGATGCCTAACGTCCAGTAAACAGCTATGGCCATGTCGGGACGGTCAGTTAACCTAACCACACTATTACTGGGCAGGCTTAGACCTCCTAAGAGGTTATCCAGTACTAAGTGCACATATGTTCGCCAGTAACTGACAACTGCCCTTCTTGAATCAGCGGAAGAGAAACGAAAGTATGTGGCCAGACCGGGTTTCGAACCCAGGACCTCTGACTTACGAGTCAGGTGCCCTACCGATTGTGCTACGCGAGGAACATGGCCATCTAAAACTGAAAATTTAATAATAAAAAAAAATCAAAATCATCTCGTTTATCGTAGATTTTAGTTGTAACAAAACCATATATATAAATAAATGTAGGTCGAAAATGATTTGCATTATTACAGAGAACATTTCCTTTAGAAGACTCTTTCAGTTAAATCCACAAGTTTATCCTTAATAAGATTGTGGGGCTAGGTAATATATAATGTCGACAAATCATACGTAGACAAACTGGACGCACGAAAACCTCGCGATTTCATCTTATTTAGTTCTTCACATGAGTTTTTAATTACCAAAAAAGGTTTTTACTTGACCTTTCAAAGACTTTTTCTCAATATTTAATAATATGATTTTTGATGGCAGTAAGACAAGAAGTTTGGATATTAAAAAGTTCAGTTGTCGTGCATGAGCTAGAGTTAGCAATAGATCGTGCTTTATACGGTCGCTCATAAAGCCATTAGAATGTAGAAAGTCTCTTTTGGTCTTCTTCAACAGGTACAGCAAATTAAGTGGCTGTATGACAATTATGGTCATTGATTACAGACTTCTCTACAGCGGGAGTCTGCTCATAAGCCTTAGTGCCGTTCAGCCCCTGCTTGAAGTATATATGTAGTGAAAAGCCGCCAAACAACAACAGCGTTGTTTGCAGCTTTGCTTCCGGGACCAAGATCTACTTCCTATGATACCATTGGATACGTAATTTTATATAACGAAAACTAATTTGAGGTTCACGTGGTAACAAGCCTCGTATCAGTAGGCAGCTGTAATACCTCATGGATCATAAACCTCGTACATTCGAAACAAAAGTAAATATATATGACTATATATTTTTTTCTGAATTTGTCCTTTGATACTAGCTATGACTTTGTAAATACAAAGTCAAGCTCTTGTGCAAATGAAAAATGAATATAAATGCACTTACAATTTTAGAAGTTGTGCGACAATTGCAGCGTGAAAGATTTTTTTTTTTAAATTGGCAGTTGGAGACCAACCGGTCGTTACCTTCTTACTGAGACCAAGACGACACTTATCAAATCAATGCTTTATCCTATTTGACAAAAAGAAATGCGGGTGGTGTATGTTACCCTTTTGAGAAATCCACAGCATAGGCGTAGTTAAGACTTTTTGTTAGTCAGACATGAGTGTGTCAGCATGCCTCCATGACTCTTAGTTTAGCCTTGTACATCCCATTTTTAAGATTTGTTACGTACTATACCTAAATGTTGTATATGACAACTTTCAACAAAATCCATGGACAGAAATATTGTGGTCCTTTTGGTCAGCTGTACTCATTTACTTTATCACAATGGCAACGTATCTAAGATTACAAAACCCAACGGAGATGTTACTAGTCTATGTATAGGATTGCGCCACCATTTACTTCTGGTGGCTGAAACACCTTTCCATGCGAAGTTTTCAACAATTCTTCATTGTGATAACATTAATTCAAGCAAATAATACAACCAAGGAAAATGCGCAGCTGTACCTTCGCAAACCTTAAGGAAATTAACATGTGCTGTTAAAGTTTAATTGACTTAAAATCACTTTGACTGTAACGGAAACCAAAGTAAGGTAGGGACAAAAGCTAGGGAACGATCAGGAATTAATACAATCAAATCCCACACCCGCCCTCAAAATCAACAGGGGAAGAAGCACGCACACACGTAGAAATTGAATCACGTTCACGAAAGACACGCACGGTAAACCGAATGAGCAGCCCTTTCCCAAACAAGCGGTCATTCAGCTACCCAAATCAAAAACAGCATCTACATCTATTTACATTTTTTTATATTTCTCACAAAACAAAACATGACAAAATGCAGATTGGGTAGTCATGAAAACTTGAAGAATCGAAGGCTTCTTTCCTTGTGCTTAACCTTTCAATGTAATTAGACTTATCCATATTATATATCTGTATATTAATCCTATGCCGAACAGTTTCAACTCTGACCAGGATAAGGGAATGTGCAGGCAGACCTGAATATTTGCATTTTCCAGATGTTTGACTCTTATATACTTCTTATATACTTTCTGCAATAGCTCAAAGCAGCCATTATGTTTGTCAAATGTGCTGCAATGCTTGAAAAACGACAAAAGAAAATCTAAAACATAGCGATAACGTCTTTTACCGCTCATTTCCATTCCCACTGAAAATTAAAAATCTAAGCTTTGGAAATATTTAGCCAAAATATTACAATCTATTTGACTGATAATATATGTCACGCATAGTTGTACAAAATATTTGCATTTGGAATAAAAGAAGTGGTAGAGATATAACAAAACTAACAAAACTCCTGAAAGTGGTTAAATCGAAAAATTTCGGTTTGGCCACTTTCAGGTGTTTTGTAAGAACTCTACAAATACACAGGGTATAGTCGAGTCCGCTAATTTCCGCTTCCTGTAGAGACTGTCCGTAGTATATTGCTTCCGCCGAGACTGTACGCTTTATTTTGCTTCCTGCAGAGAACAACGGTTTCAGCCGGGACAGTTCTGACGGGGTAGTAAGGTAAGAAATTATCTTGAATATTATGTAACACTCAGAGACCTACCACTGTCATAAAATTAAGGTCGCATATCATTTTGTAATCCAAGTTTGCAAAATATGTTTTTTTCTGTTTTGGACTCTCAACGTTTATTTTGAATGTGTTTTCAAGAAAAAAGATGCGTTCATTTCTTTTTATTTGTAAATGCTTGGCTAAATACAATTGTTTTCATATATTGCTATTATATATTATTAACACACCATGTGCTATTTCCTATAAATGTGAGAGTTACGAATTTACTGCATAAATCGGCAAACGAAAATTGCACTGTACGATTCCTATTCTACCCAGTACGGCTATCTTGTTTTTGTTAAGAAGCACTGTACGGTTTCCGCTGGCATGGTGTTAGAAAATCTATATTTTTGCCTAAATATAATTGAATTTATTACTGTTTTGGTCCTTTTACGAAATGTTCAGTCACCTTCGGTAGCATCTCATCTCAAAGGTCTGCGTTCTTTTCTCTAACTCTGCTGTCAAGGTCCACAATTCACAAGCATACAGAAATATGGTAATGACAAGGGAGTGGATTAGTGTCACCTTTGATCCAAGCGATATGTCATTATCTTTCCAAATTGGCTTCAGTTTTGTAAGAGCTGCAGTGGCTTGTGCAATCCTTGAGAGAACCCCCTTTATGGTGCCAACATCTGGTAAATTGCTCCAAGGTTTTTAAAGCTTGTTACTGTACAAATCTTCTGCCATTTTACCTTGATCTCCCTCTGGATGCCATCGACGCAGTTTGTCATCAGTTTGGTCTTATCAGCACTGATCTCCATCTTATACCTAGTGCAGATTTTATCGAGACTGTCATACAGAGATTCCAGTTCCTGCTCTTCTTCCGCTATAGCGTCTATATCATCGGCAAACGCAGATTGGTAATATTTCTGCCACTGTGCTAATCTTCCCGTCATGTTCTTCCAGAGCATCAGACATGATCTGTTCGAGAAAGATTTTAAAGAGGGTGGGTGACAGAAGATATCTTTGCCTTACTCCAACTGTTGTTCTGAACCATTCTCCCATGCTGCCATTCATTAGAACCGCTATTACAATGGTGCAAACTAGATTTGCATTGATACTGTACTTCCGCATGGTGGCCCATAAGGCTGCATGCCAGAACCTGTAAAGAGCCCATCCAAGAAGACTTTCAGAATGACTCTGCTTGAATGACTGATGAGGCTGATTGTTCTCTTGTTCTGGCAAAGCTGTAGGTTGCCCTTTCTTGGGAGTGTAATAATCAGCAACTGAGTCAGTGTGGTAGGCAATTCACCTGTTCTCCTGATCCTATTACATATTTCTGTTAAAACATCAATAATGTTCTCCCCGCCAGCTTCAACGAGTTCTGCTGGTATATATTTTCAACTCCGGCAGACTTCCCCTTCTTCAGTGCTGCTACTGCAATTTCAACTTCCTCACGAAGGATCGGCTGGAGATCTTCCGGGGGCTGATTGCAGTCTAGAACTGCATTGTCACCATTACTATCAGGATTGTATAGTTCTGAGCAATATATTGTTCATCTATTGAGAATCTCTTGTTCTTCTTTGAGACATTTCCCAGACCTGTCCTGAATGGTTGTGGACCTACCCTGTTTCTCTGAAATTAGATCCTCCTCCAGCCGGTATACTCTCTTGCTGTTGCGTTTGTTCGGGCAAGTTTCGATCGCCTCGCACTGATAAACTAAAAAAATGTCAAGGGATTATGGAGATATGAAGCTTATGTGGCAAAATAACTATATCAAATATACAAAGGGTCATAATTCCGTCAAAACAAAGTAGGGCTATGGTTCTTTTTCTCTGCACATCCTCTAATAATGATCTATGTTTGTACATATTTTCATGAAGAAATCTTTAATGGCTTAAAAACATGGAGGCTTATATGCAATTACTAAATAAAAAATACAAAGGGTCGAAATTCTCTTTTGAGTGAAATTCTTTTTTGGAAGTATCAGTGTCAGTTTTGGAATAGTCTCGTCGTCCAGGAAAACAAACTAAAAGTCAAAAAAATGTATCCTTTGTAAAAATGGCAAAATAGCATGGAGGTGCGCCCATACATCCTTAATTTTATTTGCTGACTTCTTCCTGATTCAGCAACTCGTTATCAGTCACAAACTTGTGTTACTTTTCCCTGACCCGTGAAGAATCATTTTTCAGATATTATCCCTGACTGTCAACAGCAAAATGTTGGTTTGATAGATGACTTGAGATTGTACAGTAATAGTCAAATCAAACTTATGGCTGGGGGATAATGAAGGGCTTCTTCTACTGCAGCTCATTCACGGTTGAAAGAAAGCCCGCCTCTGTCGGCTATCAAGCCCAGCTTAGCCGGCCAGCGCTGACGCTACTGAGCTACTTGAAGCTTTTAGCAGAATTTTGACCCCCTTCTCCCCAGCCTCTCTTCCTCCATATGTTCATGCTGTTGTGAGCATATATATCAGTACATCAGTGTCAGTTACCAATGACACTAATTTTCAATGTCCCTGTTCACACTCATTCCGATTTCAAAGACTGAAAGCAAATTCTCAATATATTCTTTTAACGAACGTGTTACGCTCGAATATAGTAAAAAATATGTTTTCTTAGCATCTTTTCAGAGTATTTTACTGCAGACGTACAGGCCTAACGTTTATCCTGAGGTTAGCATGCTTGATATGACAAACCAACCAGAAGTACCAAAAGAACAACTGGTGATTAAGTTTATTAAGGCTTAGTTGATAAGACGTTGCATTGACTTTGTGAAGTTGGTGGAACGTTGATACGACATTGTGATGTCGGTGGTATATTGATACGACGTTGTGGATTCGGTGGCATGCAGATATCAATGTCACATGGCTGATGTTGTGGTTGATTCACTTAAGGTGTAGGCGTACACCTCCATGTTTTCTGCTGTTCTACAAAGAGGAACAACTATTGTGACTTTTTTTGCTGCCCCGGAGCTCTCTACTCTTAAAGGAAAAACTGCTCTTAGCCTGCAAGTTTATTCCTTTAATACTTTCCCATATCAGCAATGACATTAGCAGAGTTACTGCCCTGAAAGTGTTACTATTCAACTTGAGATTTATACCCTCACGAGAAAAGAAAGATCATGGTCAGGACCACGGAGGTTATAGGGCTACATATGACAGTCAGCGCAGAAGGGGAAAAAGTATAACGTACAATATGTGTACTTTCATATCACGTTTTAGTAATAGGTTAAGCCCTGCCTTGCTAAACTGGCATTCAGTGCTCAAATCTCGATTAAGGTGACATTTTTTTCAGCCGTAGACGAGATTCGGTTGCACTCAGACATTTTTATTACACTTCCATCGGCACAATAACCGAAATTGTGTTGCCAAGTCGGGAAATTACAAAAACACTCATCCATCATCCATCTCTCATTCCGTGTCTGCTTTTGATCAATGATATTGGTCTTCGGCAGATAGCATCTGATTAAGTCATATACACTGTTACAAGAAAATCTAGGACCAGCAGATATTGAGAGATCTGTCGTATGAACAAAGCATCGACATGACGTCACTGCACATTGATTCGACATTGTGTCGGGTGATATTAAAGATATATGCGACCTTCCGCCATTTTAATGTATTTGCAAAAAATAAAAGTTACCCCAGAGTCAATATTTTATTATAACTGGGTAAGGAAATGGCTACGGTTTGTGGTTTGAATATCATTTTGGGCTTATTTTATTAGTTAAGGTTTAAAAATAGGCCATGAAATAGTAATAATACGATTTTTGCAATTTTTGCAATTTTTATATTTATTCAGCATGTGAGTAACTTAAATGGCAACTTACTTAACAATATGATTTATTTCAATGCATATTATGGTTATTTGTGGTGTGCAAGCAAACTCGGAGTTATCTGGATGTGATTCACTATCTTTTTAAGCGTTTTATTTAAACGATTGCCCCCTAATAAATGTAGGGGTAGGGGTAGAGTTTCTTCATTACAAAAGTAATACGTACGGTGATCACTACTTTTCTTTTAATATTCTATTTGCTGAAAAATTCGTCTCAGGAAAATAACATGTTTGGTGAGACTCTCAATGTAGAGTGTTTCTATATGTTCCATCATACAGCGGACAGGAAGATATTTTTACGATTTTTCGGCCGGCGACTAAAATTGTCTTTGCAACATTTTGTTTCATCTTGAAATACAAACTTTTGGGTGGTAGGAGTAAAATTTCCTATACCATTCTGACTAGACAACGTAATTATAAGCTATAAGCTATATAAAAGTCATCATTTAATTGATATTAACTACCAGGCTTGTTTGGTGGGTTTTTTTTTCGGTAAAGCAGTCGATGGTAGTATCTTTCCAGTTTAGATATTTTAGAATTTAATACGGTGACACATGGGTTTTATTTCAAGATTAATGAGCCAATATATGATATAGAATACATACATGCACAAATTTTATGCAGTTTTCAATGAAGGAAGTATTTGGTCGCATTTGCCTTTATGATAAGGTTTATGGGTACCCCACCATACTTCTCCGCACTTTTTATGACTTCCAGTTTGCTTCCCTGTCTGATATGAGCCATTCAAAACAAGGTCTACTCGTTAAGGCAACAAATTCCTACTTAGGTATCACATTCTTTTAAATTGCTCCAAATTGAGAAAAGAGGCAGAAAAATGAAAATGACAGAGCTTGGTTACCCTGAAGATGTACACATTCAACTTAGGTGTAGTTTTACACCAATTTTAAAGCTCAGATTCGCTGACGTCTTTGACGTAAAACATAAAATTTACAAAAATGTGGATTTGAATTTGTGATTAAATAATGTAGCATGGAGGTTTGAACATCACACTCTATAATATCCTCGACCATTATCAGCACGAGCGCTAAAACTCTCTGGCTGATAATGAGACATTGGGGTGACCAATCGGGTGATACCCGAAACACCATGTGATAGTCTCACTAAAATAGTCGTTTCTTGATCAATTGAAAGTGGCGTTTCTAGCCATCATCATTATGATAGAAGCAGGATCTAATATTTTAAGGATCTGCAATATTTCTTCATTAAAAAACCTAATAGCACAGCATTCGTCTGATATCAGCAAAACATAGTACATGTATAAATGTAAGACCAAGTGGTCCAGAAGCTTAGTTCCAATTAATCTTACTTGTATACATTGCCGGAAGAAATCGTGACACTGTCTTGGAAAATTTAACGGTGACTACTCTTCGTGTCTTGTATGTATGTGTTATACCTACAACTACCTCCTTCTCTGACAAACAAAATTATTGGATTAGCCACCTTAAGTTTAATGCAGGGCAGGAATAATTTCAAAACGCATGCTGAATCGCGTATCAGTCAGCATATTATGCCCCCCAACAGACGCAAATACATGTAAGTGCTGTATCAAGTAGAAGAAAGCTTATTGCAAACGGACATGTTATACGCCATCGTTCACGCATGTTTACACTTAATGTCTCTCTTGGAACCTTAAGACGAAATAAGAATTTATCAGTATATATTAACGGGGCTGCAACATATGCATACCAAAGCTACAGAGAGACAGGGAGAGAGAGAGAGAGAGAGAGAGAGAGAGAGAGAGAGAGAGAGAGAGAAAATGGTAATAATTAGGGATAAATGGTTTAATAGGCATAAAACAATGTAGTAACTCCTAATCTGAACTGTCTCAACAAGGCACTTCAGGAAACTAGGGTGGAGATGAATGCTTTCAACTGATACAAACATATTAACGGACAAGGATCATTAGATATTTCCTCTGAGTTACCATCTGTGGAGCCAAAACGACTACCAAATCATATTTATTATCTATATATTATAGTGTTTGAGCAAAGTCATTTTCAAAACACTTGAATTAACTGTTCAGGTATCCCATTCTGAACCCGTTTGCTTTGAGTTAAAGCACTTGTTAAAATACTGGAGTTGTCACCGTTTATATAACGATCTAGGGTAGGCCACGCATTCTGATAAGTTTATCCTTACTATCCTGAGGCTTCTGACGAGCTGGGGACATATCAACGATGTTTTGGCACAAACTACCATTTACTTTCAAGCAGAAACACTACAGGAGCATAGCGGACGCTATACAGAAGGTAAATATTGAAGGGGCTTCCACCGTTCAATGTTTTTTTGTTTTTTTTTTTTTTCTTTTTCTTAACAAATGGCAGTCTTTCAGAAGTGAAGTATTACGGCTTCTCAAAAAAGAATTCAAAATACATATTTTGCACAGAAAAATGCTGCATAATTCAACAGAATTGCTCATTAAATACTGTTGGTAGAAATGTATTAATTCTAATACGCAACTCTAAAGTGTGACCTTCCTTTGTATTTTTGTTAGGTGGAATTTCAAGGTATTTGTTTCATAATGTATGCGAAATAGCTAGATGTTAGATATGAACATATATGAGAAAATAAAAGCAATATTTCCTTGCCGAAAGATGTCATTTCTGTGTCTGTGGAGGCCGTAGTTCTCTGCAGGAAGCAAAATTTAGCGTACAGTATCGGCGGAAGCAATATACGACGGACAGTCTCTGCAGGAAGCAAAAATTAGCGGAATCGATTTTACCCTGTGAAGTTTACAGTTTACCTCCTACTCAGCTCGATCTTGTTGAAATAAAACAAAAACACATACATAAAAGTCAAATGAGCCTTTTCTGGCTTTCAATAATTATATAGTACGGTTAGCCGTTTCACAACCGCAACACGGCGCTTAACACCAGCTGTCGTTAAGATAATAATAAAATATAAAATCTATAAGGAACGACCCTTTAGATCCTAAACGAAAAACACGAATGGGCCAGCTGACGTTTATTTAATTGTACAACAAATTCCTTTTAAAATTCTCTGTTTCATGTTGTTGGGCTCCTTTAAGCTTCCTTGAACCTACGCAAAAAATACAGGTGCTCTCAAAACATATCAGTTAACATCTAAAGCGATACATTTTCAATACGTCTCATAGTTATCCGTGACTTTGATCGTCCCTGCCCAAAATACTGGGGCACTTTAACTAACGTTTAAACTCAAAGAAATTGTTACTGTATTTGCTATCCAGCGCTGTCTTAAAATTTTCGGCTGACTATACCGTAAACATGTAAAAATCGGTACACAAAAAAAACAACAACAGAGTATTTCAAATGTAGTTTGGATTTATACTGCAGTTATGCGTCCAACAGATGCAGATGGGCTGATGGCAAACACTGTGGGCCCTGATCAGACTGCCCGTTTAGTAGAGATCTGCATTGGGTATGCACTGCATGCGCCGACCTACTTGTCACTCTTATTAAAACTCTTACAGTAACAGACTGCAGATCGTGATCGGACTGCTCCTATAAAAATAATCTGAAAAGGATCTATACTGTTTGCGTAGGCCCAGGTTTCACCAATAATGTGAATAGTTACCGTCGTTGCTATTATTAATCGGACAGTTGCGATTCTGATTTGCTTGCTCATACGTGAGAGTCGATACTGTTCAAGATGATCCGGAAAATTTGTTGTAAAGACCACCCCAATTACCAGAGTAACAACACTGCGGTGCAGTAACATCATATGCAGTGCAAATTAGATCAAGTATGATAAACGTATCAAGATATTATACGACTGAGATTTGTGTAGTGTTGCGTCAATAAAATATTGATGATTTCTCCTATATATTGCATCAACATTCATATAAACGACGTTTATTAAAAAGCTGCATGTATGCCTTCAGCAATTAGTTATAAACGAGTACTTTAAATGCACACACAATTTTGGAATTACATGCTTTATTGAGGTTATGTTTGAGTCACGCAAGTAACAACTATGCGCTGCAAAGTAAGAGACGTTGTGGCGCCAGAAATTGAACGAGTAACATGACTGCGGCGCAGTTTAAGGTATTTTCCTTCATTTTCAGACGATACTATTTGGTTTGCAATTTAAATGAATATTTGATTTCACGGACTTCAGTGCTAAGTTGGCCCATAAATTGTTTTCGTAGTTGAGTACAAGCGGAATTTAGTGACGAATTCAATCGCCGCTAGAGTCTTCGTCCAAAATATCTTGTTTTTATGCTTACTTTTACGTTGTTTGCCAATGAATCCAGATTCGGCGTCTGTTTCCAGTCTCTCCTATACTGAATAGATATGAAGCTTCCCGCAAACAGTCAAAGTACCAAAATTCTTTCCACAAAAGTGTTTTCCGGTTGAATTTTATATATGTTTATACGGGTATGAAAGTCCTTCTTTATCAAACTGCTGCGCTGTCATTATAATAATGAAAGTAGTTGAATTCACGTGAAGAAGCATTTTGTTTCCCGGTCGGTGACTTTGCTATGAAAGGCCATTCCATGATGATTGATCAGTAGCTAAGCCCTGTTATATATTGCATACCGATAAAACTTATAATTCATAACTCACATAGGTCACATAATGATATATAACATTAGATCCAGATACAACAATTAGATGCATGGCTGCTTTTAATAGAAAGAACAGATCGCTTGTATGTCGAAAAAGCAGACAAAATAATTTATCGAGCTAGAGTAGAACGATAAATCAAAACCAGCTTTTCCTGCCCGAAAGAGGCCCGCGTCGTAGCACTCACCATATCCGCATCAATGAGGCGACTTTGGTGTTGTGCCAAGACACACCTCCACGGGGGCCAACTGATGCCACCAGGTTCTACCACAAGATACCTCGCTCTACCTGAAGTGCTGGGTGAAAACCGGTGTGGAGAAGCACCAAAAACTGGAACAGCTGTAAGAATAGTGTGTGTATGCTTGTGAAAGTTTTGGTGGAATTAAGGGGAGATGGAGGCTAACAGAGAAAAAACAGATATTCAGAATATGTTAAACGTGTTTGCGGGCTTTACGCAACTACATGTATAACGTATAACAAAATAGGTAAGGAATTATTACCGAGTAATAGCGGCCTCAACAGGATGGATGGATGATGGATGCATGAATGGATAGATGGATGAATGACAAGCGATTTTATTTTCTTTTCAACAGTATTTCAGTCATATCAGGACGATTAGAGGAGCATAATGAATGGGTGTTTGCCCGAACGCATGTGCAACCAGCATGCACATGTACGCGCATACTTGAGTGTACGCATATGCATCCCATGCATGTAGACATGCATTCCTGCACTTGGTTTTGCCAAGAAACATACGAGTGGCGTCGCCGGAAGAACCAGTGTCCAGATGCCAAAAGTGAAAACCCGTCCAACCCGCTTCCCCGCATAAGTCGGTAGGTCATATCGGTTGACCCTATATAATCCACGAGAAAGCGGAAGATCCAGATTAGATTGTGCCTGATCGCAGACCAATCCGCTGATCGCATGAGCTCTAAGGTATGCCACCGATATAGCGATGAGCGTGGCGTCCGTCCGACCGTCTGTATATATTTTAATGTCCGCTCTATATCTTGAATACTTTTTGGAATACTTTCATGATACTTCACATTTATGTAGACATGGATACTCTTTAAAATATTTTCATGATACTTTACGAATATGTAGACCCGGTCATTCAAATGTGTCGCACGCAAAAATGGTAACTCTTGCTTTCTGACTTTTTGAGTAATTTCCCCTCAATGGTTTTAGGTGTGATTGTGTGTCCGCTCTAGAACTTGAATACCTTTCAAAATATTCTCATGATGCTTCACGCGATGACGAATGACCACCCTTGCTTTCTTACTTTTTGACTTATTTTCCCTTGTTTGCTTTAAGTGTGATTCCGTGTCCGCTCCAGAACTTGAATATTCTTTGAAATATATTTTTATGATACTTCATATATATGTAGAACAGGTCATGACGCTGTGTCGTGGACAAGAATGACAATCTTGTTGTTTTGCTTTTTGAGTTATTTCCCCTTGATGGTTTTAGGTGTGATTTCGTGTCCGTTCTATTACTTGAATACCCTTTGAAGTATGTTTATGATACTTCACAGTAATGTAAAATAGGTCTTGACAATTTGTCGCAAACAAGAATGACAACTCTTGTTTTCTTGCTGTTTGAGTAATTTTCCCTCGATAGCTGTAGGTGTGATTTCGTGTCTTTTCCATCAATACCCTTTGAAATAGTTTCATGGTACTTCACAGATATGCAGAACAGTCATGACAATTTGTCTCATACATGAATGACAACTATCGCGTTCATACTTTCCGAAATTCCCTTTTGAAGGTTGAGCTGCAGTTTGGTATCTCTGCTCCATACCTGGCCTGCTCCACAATTTTAACACCCTGATAACTTTAAGAATATTGATGATTATGCCATGATATCCCATGAGTATTCTTTACTTTCTGTAACCCCTCCGGATTTCTGCTCCCTCCCCTCTCCCCCTTTCAGATTTCGATTCACTGTCCAAATTCACATAATAGAGGATTAAATATTAGATTTGTAGGGCGTTTACATTAGAAGCTATTCACATAACTTTAAACGTTGAGTGGACCATATGCTGTACAATGTGCACATGTTGGCTGTTTGTGAGTTTACCTCTTTTTAGCAGTCTGGCATACTATTTTGGTCTGAGCATTAGATAGTCATGCGGTAGTTAAACGGATAATGTCAACCCGAAACCTGAAAGAATGACAACATATTGCTTTTATGCATTTTGAAGTGCACCTTGTTTACCAAGACACATGGGGCCTTTGGTCGGGGGATATGTTATCACCACTGATGGCTATTTTTGAACAAGTGGGTATCATTAGAAATGTATAGTATATTTTTTGTCATTCGACCGGTGATACATATGTATGTGGAGAGGCGAAGTGGGGTAGATTTAGTTTTGGGGATGGGTTATTTCTGTTCGCCCTCCCTGCTTCGACCCCGTTTTTTCAATTTCTGGGGCTTGAAAATATGCCTGAAGAATGCTCTATTCAACCACAATTGCGTTCGCCTAATCGGAATGATTTGGACAAAAATTATTTACAGTATGGGGAAAATTTCGGTTGGTTAAAAAAAGCCTCACTAGCCGGTCTACTAGTATTACCGCAAATATTTGTTGCTTGCACACTAGGAGCGTTAATATATTTATTTTCCTTAAAATTATACACTAAACCCCCAAATTGTAATCGATACGTTTTATCTAAGCTGACTGAAAATTATTTACCGTTGTCACTCCAAATAATAGAATAACTTGGTAAACTAGGACAATAATTGTTTGTAACTAGAGATCTCCTTTTCACGTGATTAGCTCTATAGGAAGATGAGGAAGCCTTCGGTTCGAGAAGATCTTGACCGCGCCTCCGGCTAAAATAACCTGGTTAGATATATCTCGGTTGTTCGGGTAGTTGGGGATTAAGTTTTTTCGTGTTTTATTTTTTTTCTTTTTTTTTCGGGTGAGCGTACCTTGCATTTGTGTCTCCGAGTCTAGATATGGTGGGTCATAAAAGTGAACATGTTTTGGGGGTCTAAAAAAGATATGAAAATCGCGTAGGGAGCTTGATTGGTTTCTTATGGCGAACTATCCATGTTGCTGGTTTTGGGTGCTGGAAGCTTTGGCTGGCCATACAGAACGGTCTGTCCAGCCGCCCTCCTGATCTTTGCTGTTTCTATTATATAGTCCGTGGACCCGGTGAGATTACAAAATCCCTTCAGGGTCCTCAAGAAGTGTTACCATTTTGTTTAGAGACCCATTTGGATCGAGAATCATGATGTTTACACTCAAACTACTGGGATGAATCCCCTATTTTGACGTTCATTCAAATTGTTATGAAATAGGCAAAAACAGCTATGTATGCTCATTTTGCATCTCCTTAAAAGCTTAAAGCTTGAAAGTAAAAAGTATGCAAAGACCAGGAACTGAAACAATCAAAATCCAAATCCAGCCCTCAAACCATAGTTGGAAACAACTAAGATTACAAATAATCAAGATACAGAGAACATATTGCCAACCGAGTGAGCAGCTTGTTCCCAAAAGGTGGCCACTCAGCAACCCAAACCGAACCAAAAATAATAAGAACATACATAAGGTAAAACATCACAGAAACTCTGACACCAAAAACAGGCAACAGAGAACCACAACAGAACTACCGCCTTGGAACGGTCAGTAATGAATTACTGGGGGGCTTAAATTGATTTTACAGGCCCAACCTCACCCTCAGTTTCTGAAGTGGTACAAAACATTTAGTTGGTTGTTCGGTTCGCATGATAACCCTCTAACTCGTCAATGAATCATCACGGTAAACACATACATCAAATTTCAACACCATGAAGAAGCAAAGACGAGGACTCAACAGATACAACGGGCCGTCTGACAGGTGGAGATCCCTGTCCTGCCAAACAACCCCACTGGAAATCTGAAGCAAAAGAAGGTCACCAGTTGAGCCCCGGTGGACCAAGCTACAGACAAAAAGGCTCCGGTCCCAACCAACTAAAATATATAGCTTTAGGTCGGGCCCATCATAGAGTCTGACGACCGATCCCCCGGTGTGCAATTAAAGAGTGCAGCAAAGTTATCAACCGTGATTGGGTTAATCACTAAGCATGCAGACTGTCGCATAACATTTAAATTATAGCCAATACGTTTGTGACGTTTATTTTTCGGAATTGATCAGAAAAATCAGTCCTACCCTTAATCTTTTTGAATTTGTATACTAAGTCACCATAAAATTCTGGACTACCTTTTTGTGGCCAAACATACACTTTCAAGTCCAGGAAATATGCCTCACTCTATGCAATCAGGTGACAAAAAGTGTACACCAAGAAATCCTGACAGGATTACATCATTACTTGCTGGATCATGAAATTGTGCTAATGAGCTGAGTAAGTTTGTTTAATTAAATGTATTAATTTTTTAATATCATCTAAAATGAGTGAACAATATCATAGCTTCCTTATCAAATCAACTCATTGGATAACTAAAGAGAAATTTGATCCCATCTGAGTTGTGCTTTCAAACATATCAGCAACATTTGGAAATTACCGCCATAGTATAGGCAAAGATGCTTTATTATGGCCATATCGCATCCTGTAGTAGGCTTATAGACATGACATTTTCTTTTAAAAAATAATAATATGCTCTTCCAAGCACTGTTACTAAAACAATGCACTCATGTGACATTAGTGAACGTCGAAAAAATATTGCGGAATTACATAAGTCCGTGGGACTGGAGAGATCACCACCCCCCTAATGATCCTTCATGAAAAGTATCGTTTTGTACAGAGACCCATTTTGAACGACAATCGAGATATTTACTCTAATATATTAGGATGTACCAGCCTTTTTAACGTAATTTGTTTTTCAAAATGGACACCACTAAATATGCAAAGCTGCTAAAGAGGCATATATTCTAGTAAGCTTAAAGGCATTTTCATAGCCAAACATACACTGTGAAGTTCAGGAAATGTAATACGTACTTTTCAATCAGATGACAAAACGTGTACACCAAGAAATCCTAACAAGTTTTAATGACTGCCTGCTCGAACCTGAGAACTTGTTCATATGATGAAAAAAATTAATTTATTTTAATTCTTTTTATATGATATCAGCTTTATTGAGAGAATAATTGCATATCTTTTTTAACAAGTGAACTCATTGGAGAATCAATGAAAACACTTATTCTACCTTCCATAAACACCAGCAATATTTTGGAGATCGGCCATAAATACCACTGCTTTATATGCTCAAATCGCATCTTGTAGTAAAATTATAGGCATGATTAAAAACACACGAATCCTCAAGTTTAAGAACACAATTTCACTCTTTGTACATTGTGTTGTTATCCTTGCAGAATACCATTACTTGTCTCCCGGATCCTGAACATTTGTTTAAATCGGTGTCCATGTACATAATTAGATAAGTACAAATGTATTTCTTTTCATATTATATCATTTACCTTGAGTGAACAATATCATATAGTCCTTACCAAACCCAGGACATAGAAATAATAAGAAAGTAGATCCAGTCTTGAGTCGTGCTGTGGAACTTAGCAGCCATAACAGAAGAGAACATTTGAAAATTCTGTTCCTTATGAATTTGATCGGAGTTGAAATTTGACCATGTAGTTTTATTATCCAATGGTTTATCAAGAAGAGACACTGGGTAGCTGGTATACAGTTCTGATCTGATAAGATTTTTATTGTCTGTCTGATCTGGGTTTGCGTTGTTTATTCAGGCACAAATAGCACAACACATATGGTAAATTTGACATTTCTGCCGGTTAACTGTCTCCAAAATACGTGAACTGTGTTTGAAAATGTGTCAATCTAACTATTTTATGTAGGTAACTCAGAGGATGTCACTGACATTTATGTACAGACTGGGTATAATCTGTTGATTAACTAGTTCACATAGGTGATTGACTTGTCCGTTCTTGGCTGATGCATCAAGTCATTCTGGCTATAGTATATTGTCTTATTTGACGCAGATCACTGGCACCCAAGCAAACAAAATGTTTTAGTAATCGCAGAAAGCAATCAGAACGCCATTCAGATGCCATCTTATATACTGTAATCAACAGCTAAAGAAACCGTTGAGTAGACATAAAAGCTAATAATGATATGTACAAGTGAATGGGCTAATAAAATTATAAATATGTACCGTTGAAAGTACCCATTGATCGAACCGGCAATTAATAGTGCGGTGAACTGTCCTAGAATTTCGTAGCACTGACGTGGAAATAAGCCCAGTTAGAATTATTCTGAAAAGAAAGTTCTGCCCATACTGGTGATTTATAGGCAATTTTGCACATTATATCATTAGTCATAAACACACTAAATAAAAGAGAGTTGTTGTTTTTTTCTATGAAGTGTACCTTGCTTCCAATGGATCTATGGTTGCTAATTTTAATTGATAAATATTTATGTTAAACTGTTCACCAAAATACAGTATTCCTTTTGCAAAACGTTTCAAATTTTCTATGAAGCTTGAATTTTGGTTAAAGCATGTTGGATGTACACGACTCCAACTCTTTAGCTTTTGAAGCGGTTCATTCATGAAGCATGGACCGACCACCCTTGTCTGCTTTGAAACCAAGTCAACGCTTAGAACATTGTGCACTCATTTCTGATGCACAAACATGAAAACAAAATACTTTGGATTCTCGGTTTTTATTTTCAAATATTGCTTATATTTTGGGAACACGTCTCAGATTGGATATGTTTTCCTGATTAATTCTCCAGTGAGTTGATTCGAAAACGAACATACGATATTCCGCAATCAGTATAGGTGATATGATTTAAAATAATACATCTGACTAAGCTTATTCATCACATAAACAAATTTGCAGGACCCAGAAGGCAGTAGTTAAATGCTGAAACAATTTATTTGCGTTCACTTTTTGTAACATGTTTCAAAGTACTGGTTACATTTCCTGGGCTTAAAAATGTATGTTTTGCCGCAAAAAGTTGCCTGTAAGCTATATTAGCAAATACAGCTGTTATGCTAATTCGATATCGGGCCATTTTAAAAAAAATCGTCAAAATGGCGGATCCATCCGAGTATATCAAGTGTTAACATCTTGATTCTCCATCTAATCGGGCCTCTGAACAAACTGCCACCTCTCATGGAAACTTCTAAAGGTAGGGATGCATGTAGTCTGGCTCCAGTCGAAGCTGTTTATTACTCTGGAGGTCAGATTCACCTGGTAACTTTCAGAAGAGGCTCTGCAATATGATACTCTTCTCATAAATTCTTGATTTAATCCAAGCAACATTAAAAGTGTCATAAAGTGTCCGTAAGGTTAACACAGATCTATATCCAGCACTCTCAGAAATTAATTAGTTTTGGTTTCTCCGAATAACCTCTCTACGTGTCTGTAAATTTTATGTCATAATGTAAAACCAGAAATAGAATGGAATGAGTGATATAATTTACAGTGAAATGGTTACAGGTTTGCTTCGAGAGCGTGGAACAGTAAATGATTGCTCCCTCAGAGGGAACATTTTCTTCCCTGTAAGAGCGCCATGCCAAATCAATGAAAAAGATGGACAAGACCATTCTAATCCACTCTATTCCATTCCACATTTTAAACCAGGCAAATTAGAAGATCTGATGGTATATTGTTAAATAGTCGAAAAATTCACCTTAGGACAATCTGACCTAACCAATACCAGGCAATCAGCTGTATCACATTGTTCTTTCCAGTATAAACAGATTCCATCCTCTCTAGTCATGATATGATTCATGACAGTCTATTTTATGAGTAATATTTTATAAAGTCAGTCTGAATAGTGTCAGTCCAATCACTGCACTGCTTTCGAGTGTACAAAGTACCTAAAACAGACTTGTAGGCATTGCATCTTGATTTGTGCTGATAAGATCAAATATGTTGTTTTTTGTACATTTGAATGTAAATATATTACAAGGCCAGTGTGTCTGTTCTTTAAAGACCTTTTTTAGTTTTCTCCAGACGAGAGGTGTTTGATTTTTTTTTCTTTTTTTTTTCTTTTTTATAGAATTTATTTTATTTTAAATTCTTCAAGCACCTGCTACATGTATGTCGTCCTCCATATTCTAATTTGAACTAATCAATGTGTTAGATAAAGTGACTAGAATCCATTATACTGGCACACAAACATGTTTCTGCAAACAGAGTACACCCAGATGAGACTGCTCAGGGGAAATATTAATAGTGTTTGGAATTTATTTAATTTTCTGTAAAACACCCTCTCAAGCATAAAAAGTACTAGTCAAAATCTAAAGGTAGACTATTCCGTTTCGGAAAATCAGTGGGTTCAGGATTAATTGTCTTTAGATAGTTTCATGTTCTCTAAACCCGGGGTATACCTTGCACCTTGACTGTTACTGATACTGATCGGATCTGATAGGTTTCTATATACTCAAAGATATAGGGGTGTGTATAAAAATGCCAGTTTGTCCGTTTTCAAGACTGTTTGTCTTTCTCTAGAGGCCTTTGCTTAATAGAATTGAATTATTGTGTAAAATGATTAATATTATGTTCAATTCTTTGTCCCACTGCTATCTAAGTACAATGGAATCTTCCTCCATACACTTTTGCTATTTTGGACAAATCAATAAGATTATTATATATCAAATATATAGTGACTGTTTCGTTTACATGCTTATGCAGTGTACATCAGTCTTTATTCCGACTAATCTGTTTCTGCAAACAGTGTAAACACAGATGAGACTGCTCTGGAAAAGTATGAACACTTGTTTGCTTTTACTATTTTTTTCTGATAAAACACCCTCTCAGCTATACCATGGACCAGTCCAAAATCAAAACGTAGAATAATCCATTACAGAAAATCAGTGGGATTAAGTTTAATTGTATTTAGTTTCCTGTTCTCAAAAATTGCAGAGTTGTAAAGAACATTAGCTTTATCAGACTGACCATATGTGTGTACATCTTCATATTACTGCTTACATGCCACTGCACCATCATAAGGGGCTGGGAAAAGGTCAGTAAAGTTTGCTTGGGAGGACTTAGGAAAAATATCAGATGTCAGTTACCAGACCCTATGTTCCTTTGCAGGGGATATATTGGCCATAGGGTCTGTAGCCAGACTAGGGATGCATGTTGATCCTTCCGAGCTCACGGACTAATTTGCAAATGCCGTGGTTATCGAAGAACGCGGTCGTATGGTTTACGAATAAATTGACTCACCTGTGTTCATGGGATTCAGCACTTAAATTGAGGTCAAACGTCATCCGTCAAAACTAAGGATTTGGCATCTAACATTCCGAATGGTGTGAATTGATATTTGCTCTGATAGAACACACAAGAAACCTGATGAATACACAAACGTGAAGGCGTAAGTCACTCTGGTTTCGGCATCGTCAACTTATATTTCACACTTACCAAAATGTAATAATCACCTTAGTGCGGAGCAATTATTTCTTAGCTCTCTCTTTAAGGTATACTCCCTGTCTCATAACTTATCTTAAATATATAATATTTACTAAATTTCCTTAGGTATATAAACGCATATCTAAATCCAGGGCGTATGTTTATCAAACTGACTTAGCTTAAGAGAATTGTGAATTAAACAGATACGTTCAAATCGAATATGCAAATAGAAAAGTGTCATTAGCAAGGTAGAAAACCAATAGTAGCTCCTGCGATTACGTGATCCTACTAGGGTAATTTTCTCATTGGCGCATGTGATTGTTAAGTCAATCGATTTCATTTGGACCAATCATACGATTTTGATCCGCGATTCTACCAACTTTGTTATAGTTGTCGCTTTAAATTTGTTTTACCAAACTTTTTATACCCTAGACCAAAAACTGCTTTTTAGTTTGGACTATTGCCGAGCGGTGAGATAAAATATTTCTTGAGAAGTATTTTTTCGTAGTTTAGCAAGGGCGTTAATCTTTATAACTTGCATAACTTCACAGATTTCAATCAACAGTTTATGGCACGCATGAATATTGAATACAGAGGTCAAACATGTTTTTCCTATTATTAACAGGTCACGAGAGATATGTTGAAAACCGAGACCGAAAGCCAAGATTTTCGACACCTCACCAGGGACCTGGCAAGTGTCTGGCAAATATAAATGCAACGAAAACCAATATTGATCCCTATGTTACTGCGAAAATTCATCGAAAGTCAATGCAACATTAAATATAAAAACTACGGGGATTAAAATCATTCTAGAAAAAAAAATAAGCTATTTTGGACTTCAAAAAAGACCAATGTTTTGAAATTTCTTGAAATTACCCTCCTTCCCACTAAGCACCAAGATTTTGAAATTTCATGTCAATACCCTCCTCCCACACTTTCAATCCAACCTACCGACCTTTTTTTAATTCCCTGCCAATGATTTAAACGTCTTCGAATTTTCTACCCCTTTAATAAAATGTGAATTTTCTCCACCTTTTTTCTAACCCTGTCATCAATAAAATAATATTTTGAGAACAGACTTATGGCTATCCACAGAAAGGTCTTGTTTGCAATATGCATACTTACCCCATAAAAAAGGCACACTCTTAATACTGTTTTCTGTATGTATCGTCTACCCAGCCAAAGCCAAATTATCAAACCTAAACCAGTGTCGGTGGATTCATCATTAAGTTTGAATCTTGACCCGCAGGATTGCAAATAAGGGGGTAGCGACGTCGTTAACTATGAGGTGGGGATTTTGTTTACACACAAGCATACAGTCTGACGCATTCGGCTGCATCCGAGCCATTTCTACGTTTTCCCTACATTTGTACATTCAGTCAACATAACTTTCTGGTTCTGATAGGATGAAACTTGAACTTGAATCCGTTTTTGAATTAATATACCAAGTCATAGTAGCGTCGTAGAAATATTTTGGAAAACAAATAGTCCACTGTCACTTCAAAAGGCACAGAAACAGATGGGTGATTTACCTGGGTGACTCACGCTTTCAGTATATGAGTTTCTATGAAATTCTGTTTGTCTTCTGCCTTTCTTTGTCTAGAGAACGTTTGTCAGTCCAAGGTGATTTTAAGCTAAATCTTGTTGAATCCTCTGACTTCAGATGAGAGGTTGCTCGGATCCAGATTATGCAAATTAGTGGATAATAAAATCATTAAGGTTCGCTCCTGCCTTCTCTGCTATTGCGCAATAACTGATTAGGTATCTATGTTCCGATAATTAATAAAACTGATAGAAAAAAATATCACGCCTGGTAAACTATCAGAAGTACCTCAGCAGAGGTACTGATAATATGTTGTGGCAGACGTCCGGAGCGTCCTGTGACGGTCCAAAAATAGACAAGAAAATGTAGGTATTCGTCTTTTTTGGTAAAATACATAATAACCAGGGAGTTTATTGTAAATCAGAGAGTGCTACTCAACCCTTATAGACATTAGGTTTTGTCACTGTTGCAGTTTTCTTGCACAAGTAACTCCTTTTTCTAGACATAATGAGGTAAATTAATCCTCCTTGCCCAAATATAAATGCCGACTTTCTCTAAATACGGCTGGATTATGTAAAAACAAGACGACATGGAGGTGCCTGTGATGTAAGAACATATAGTGAGAATCTGAAGATTGATTGCGGCTGCAAATATTGATAGTCTTCATCTCTAGACCACTGCCTCGAAAGACTCGTTCATTCAACGTCGTAATAATTTATCATATGCGTAAATCATGCTTATTGTTTGTTACCTTCCCCTTAAAAAGCAAAATGGAAGTAAGTATATACATGTAGATACATTGACGATAATTCACAAAAGACACACATAACAGCTCTTTCCCAGGCAGGTGGGTCATTCAGCTACCCCGAATGAAAACAACACTAGCTTCTGGTTTACGCATTTTATTTTAGATCTTAAATTACAAAACAAAACAATATGCAAAGTGGGTAGCTGTACAGGTGACCTTATTGCCAAAAGACATAAAAGAGGGTCTCAATGGGGTTTACTGATTAGCAAATTTGGACCCCAAAAATTACTGATTAGCGAAATTTGAGAGGTAATTTTACCGCTTATGCCAAATGATTAACGGAACCGGCCGAAAAATATACTGATTAATGAAATCAGAATGAAAAAAATACCTGTTAGCGGCCTCACATGCGGTTAGCGGTTACCGGAATTGCCGAAAAATCGTTATTAGCCCACTCCATGAAATATGTCATTCATGAAATATACTGCAAATGTGCAGTTACAACTTTTTGTTAGTCACAAGTGCCTCAATACCCTCATAGTCATGGCCCAATGGCTCGAAAACGAATCCATGTACCTCACTTTTTCTTAGATTTGTAATGTTCTATACCTAGATATTATAGTTGACAAGATTAAACAAATTCTATGAAGAGGAATTATTTGGTCTCCAGTATTGCCTCACATATTTTACCTAGGTTTTCCCAAATGTCATTTTATATACTTTTGAGATAGTTTATATCATTTTGTACATATATATTTGTATATATGTTTTGTTGATGTGTGCTTTATACATTTGTGGAGGGCCGCAAGGTAGACTAGCTTTCTCAGCTTATTGTGTCACCCTCCTTAAATAATGTTTAAATGAAATAAAATAACAAACGTTAAAACCGTGGTTGCGTGCCCTGTCAGCAACTTAGTCCCATTATGTTGACAAGTTTATGCAAGTTTATGTACTTCTGTTCCTTGATACATGTATTTCCACTATATTGATTGTATATTTGGTGTTGTCAAAAGACTACACGAATTCACGTTCAAAACAAGACTTAAGAAATAATGTATCCCCCTGCGAAACCAAGCTTTTGAGGTATAAAACTGGAGTTCGAGTGGGTCTAAATTACAGCTGTATTTGCAATTTTGTCAGAATACACCTGTAATGTAATTATGATACGCAGTATAATAACGTCATAATGACTGATCACAAGACTAAAAGGTCAATGCTTAAATAAGGTCTGTCACCAGTATTGGGTTAAGTAAACTTTGTTATCATTTTAGAATGACTTATTTTTACAGCAGATAAAATGGCACAATGTAACAAACTAGATCAACATCATGTCATTCTTATCCTGCAAGAGTTAATTACAGTGCTACATAACAAGCCATTAACATTTTTTGTCAAACTGTCATGTGAAAAAAGGGGACTTTTCAGGTTATATTGCATACATTTGTTTATAAAAATGCATCTGTATCATATATAGATAGAAAAACTTTCTTTATATGTGTTAAGCATCAACTTCGTATAAAAAGAATATTCTTATACTACGTCAGTAGGCCTAGTCTTCAAAGTATGCACTCCCGACTACCAATCCAGGGGTCGTCAGGTAGATCCCCCGCTTCTCCTGTCTTTCGGATGAGACTTTAAACCAACGTCCCGTCTCCATATGACCGTGTTGTTGGTCGTACGTTAAACCCGAGATAACTGACTCACTTCAAAGTATGCATTCCTGACATAATGTAGAGACAATGGTTGCGGTATGTTATTTTACTGATTTGGCCAAAAATTTACTGATTAATTATTTTTGCCCTTAAATTTTACTGATTACTGATTTTTGGGCTGAAACTTTACTGATTACTGATTTCAGAGGTGCCCCATTGAGACCCTCATAAGAACGCATTACATTGATGTTTCACAACAGAAATCCAAAATCCAAAGCATATCATCTCAAAGAGTTATTGCTCGTGATGCTTCCATATATGTTAGTCAAACATTGATGAATTGTACATAGCTGTTAAAAATAGATGCCTAGTTCAATGTTAGAATCGTTATGAAATGCGCGCTTAAATAAGAGTCCACGTTTTTGTGAATGGTAATAACTGTGATCGGGAGGTGCTGCCTGTGTGCCTTTCCAACGCGTTAGAGGTCACACGCCATGCCAGCAACACGAAACGTTTGCAAAAACAACAATATTTCGAAAGATGACTTTCTTATAGTAAAAGGGCTCTTTTGTTGCCGAATTAGATATACCAGTGGATATTCGGCTATTTTAGAATTTTCGCTTTGAATTACGCATAATCTACAGTGGGAGTCCGATCTCTTCGACATACTAAAAGGTCTAATGTCGAGAATATGCCACCTACTGCTGATTGTAATCTGAAGGGGTTATGGGTGTATTTGCATACTAGCGCCAGAAATTCAAAAAATAGCCAGATCGCATCACTTGTAGCACCATCACTGCAGTCACCACAAAGTTAACACATACAGCGAGCGTCATGCGACACATGCGAGCGTCATGCATATGAGGTAGGTATACCAAAGGATCACCACTATCAATACCTGTTCGTGTATGCCCTGTAGTCTATTATGCGTGCTCCGGGTTTATGAAATATTCTACTTTAATCCTATTGACCCACCATACATGTAGCTGGCATGCCGTGTGACCTCGACAATTTCTAACGAGTTGGAATCATTTACAGGCATCACCCCCGATCACAGTCATCACTATTCACAAAAACGTTGACTCTTATTTGAGCGCGCATTTCATAACGATTCTAACACTGAATAAAGCACTGAAGTTTCAACAGCTAGGTACAATTCGTCAATGATTGATTAACAGATGCGGAAACAAAGTGGGCCATAACTCTTAAAGGTGGTGTTTAAGGAATTTGAACATGAAATTTCTTGGGACGTTGAATGAATAATTCTTTCCAGGAAGTGGTGTAGAGAAGAAGCAATAATTATTCAGATTTTCACTATATTTGCTGAGATCACAGGCACCTCCACGCCACGACAGAGACCTCTAGCTGTTGTCTTGAAGTATCAAGGTTTAATTGTAGGCTAATTAACATTTATATTCGGGCCAGGCTGTTTTCTAAACATCAGTGTGCCAAGAAGGAAAGATTCGTATTCAAGATTACTGCATTTAAGACCAAAATCGGCCGATACTTGTATGTTTTGAGTTTCTGTGCTGACAGCAAGCCACTTTAAAAGCCGTATCTTTGGTAAATATGGAAAGTACTGGGGGATATCACGTGTGACAAAACTTGAGGTCTATAAGGGGGGTCGAATAGAACTTCTCGATTTTGTAATATACTCCCAGGTTAGTTTGTATTTTGTCAAAAACGACAAATGCCTACCGTTTGTTGTCATTTTTAAACAGTCACAGGCAGCTCTAGGTGCCTATAACAACCGATAATCAGTACCACCGCCGGAGGTACCTGTCATAATTTACCAGGCGTGAAAATCAGTTTCGGTATCCATAAACTCAACAAGAAAATAAAGTCAACATGAATATTTTTAAACATAATTTTAATTGAATTTGACGCTTTACTCGCTTTTCTGAGTAATATTCATGATTTTATGCCCGACAGAAACAAATGTTGAATTCCGGTTTCATGAGAAAATTAGTCCTGTATCTAGCATAGTTACCTACCATTTGTGGTGAGATTAAAGAGCAGGAGCACTTGACAGACAGATTTTATAGGAGACACCATATGGTAACTTCATGGTTTGGGGAATAAAATAGAAATAATTTTGTGAAGACTTGTTAACGCTATCGGATATAATAAAGGCACCATCCCCAATTGAAATTTCTTTAAAATCATGCAGAATTCTCAAATTTTGCTACCTACTCCTAGAATTTTCATTCACAAAAGGCCATTTTCTCCAATTTTATGACAAAGGCCCCATTCCCAAAATACCTGGATAAAGCCCTGGGCTTAAATTGAGTAATTGGGTATTGCCAACATTCCGAAAAGTACGTTGTAACGATAAAGTTCAAACGTAAGCCGCAATTTTTACACCGGCTAAGGATTTGGACCCGCGCCTAGCTTGAAATTTATCCAAAAACCCCAGACTTTGAAAATATATCATGCAAACTTTGAAACAACCAGATTCAATTTTATTGAGCCTGTGAATGCATCTTGTCAGTTTTCTCCACTAGCAGAATCCTAGGCTCAATATATTTATTTTTCTTCAGGGGTGAGGAAGTGGAGTTCGATGGAGTAAAATGAAATTCTAAAAGAGTTCCTTTAAGTGCAGATAACTAATTTGTTGGAAGAAACATGGGCCATAGTGCCTAGCTTCGGATAATAAAGCCTCGTCAGAGACCCCGATATGGTCCAGCGAAGTATATGGTGCTTTACCTGTTATAGAAGGTTCGACATCGTACATGCCGTCTAGCTGCACTATTTCACATACAGGTAGAGTTACCTTTATCATCGCATCGTTGATCATGAATAGAAGTTTGCAGTATCGCCCGATAAAACATTATCAGCTTTTTTGCTATTCCTAGAATACGAACAAAAGAAGTAGGGTTTAAGAAACTGAACACCATAAAAATAAAATATTTGTGTACCTTTAGTATGTACATTTACACGCCATGGCATATTATGTTTTTTATGCCCCGTGGCGATAGTCAGGGGGCATTAAGATTTGCCCCTGTCTTTCCATCTGTCCATCCGTCCGTCTTTCCGCTCGTTCGTCACACTTTATGGTATAGAGTTTGTGTAATCAACTCCTCCCACAGTTTTCAATGGATCTTTTTCAAACTTTGCATACATCTTGTATACATATTAAAAATGTGCATGTGACTTTTTAATGGAGCTAGAATAAATTTTGACAGAATTACGGCTTTTTGAACTTAGTCATTTTCGGCAAATTTCTGCAATGTAGGGTATAGAGTTTGTGTAATCAACTCCACCCAACGTTTTTAATGGATATTTTTCAGACCCTGCATACGTGCCGTAGACATATTGGAGACGTGCATGTGGATTTTTGTTGGAGCTATAATAAATTCTGTCAGAATAACCGCCTTTTAAACTTAGTCATTTTAGGCAAATTCTTGCATTGTAGGGTATGAATTTTGTGTAATCAACTCCTCCCACAGTTTTCAATGGATCATTTTCAAACCTTGCATACATGCTGTGAAACATATTGAAAATGTGCATGTGGGTTTTGTTGGAGCTAGCTTTAATTTTGACAGAATTTCGGCCTTTTGAACTTAGTCATTTTAGACATATATTAGCATTGTAGGTTAAGTACTTTGTTTGGTCAACTCCTCCCACAATTTTCAACCGCTGTTTCTCAGACATTGTAAACTTGTTGAGGACATAATGAAGATGTGCATGGTGTTTTTCTCATATAAAAATATAATGGAATCATTGTCTTTTACATTTAGTCATTTTTGGATTCATTGTAGATGGTGTTTGCGCTTAAAATGTGCTTTAGGTATGTTCCCATGTCCTGTGACAGGCGCTGCACGGGGGCATCACTAGTGTCTTACAGACACAATTTTCTAGTTTTTTGTTGTTTAAAATTGTGTTACGATTTTACCTGTGCCCAAACCTATTTACTCTGCAAAAGTTGCAATTACTCAGGAAGTCACGATGACTGAATCTTCAAATTTAAAGAGTAACTACACTTCAGGAACTGACTGAATCAGATCCCAAACCCTATCCCCAACATCAAAGGAAAAGACTGACAAAGACATCCCAACAAACAATAAATTAAAAGTGGTTTGCCGAGTCAGCAGCTCTTTCCCAAATTGGTGGCAACTCAGCTATCTTAACTAAACTAAATAATTTAGACCAACAGAAGGGTCACAACAGACAAGCAAATTATACGAAAACATGTAACAACTATTGTTACCTATTTTCAATTTTATTATAGAAGGGTTAAAATGAGAACACAGATTATAAAACAGCATCGAACATATGCAACCGCAACGAAAGTACCGCCGTGGGACGGTCTTTAATCGTCTTTGCAATGAAATTTCAGTGCAGAAATCCTTATGCAGTAGAAAAATGATAATCAACAATAACCTAATTACAATTACAATTATGGAGTGATATTAACATGTACTTCATGTATCTATCGGACAAAAGTGTCCTTCGGGCAAAGCAGTAATTTAATATGCTATTTGTTGTCTATAAAACAGGCCATTTTGCCAAGTATCTCTAAAACGACAAAACATATCACTAGGAAGGAAAGTGCATCTTAAATGTCTACATAATACATAACTTATCTACACCTTTCTTGAAAAAAATATTTTGAAACCAAAAAAAAACGTTCTTTTGAATATGCCTGTTTTTAGTTATTATTTTACCTGTATTGTACGAGGGAGTAAATATATCAATGTAACAGCCTTTAGAATGGTCAACATTTACATATGTCTAACGCTAGGCACTTTGCATAGAAATAAAAACATAGTGGTTACATTCAGTGACACCTATAATAACTGGTAATCTTCTTGATTGTGATGCATAAATGGGCATGATATATGGATGTTTCATTAAATTATTGTGCTCTCCTTTACTTAAGCCTTAAATTTTGTATTAGATTCAGTAAACAAAAGCAGGAAAATGACAAAGTAAAATTCTGAAAGTATTTTCCTAGTCATGTATTAGTATAATAGACCAGTGGAGGAGACAATCATTTTTATTCCCAGTAATAGATGAGAAAATCTAAAAGAATGTCTAGTTTCATAGACAGCAAATAGCCTAAAATGTAACCTATGTTAAACATGCATGCCTTACAATGAACTCACACAAAAGTATAGAAAAACATGAGATTATTCAAGCCGCTAATGTTTAAATAATATCCGAACATACAGGTGCGTTGCATCAATTTTCTACCTATGCAAATTTTTCATAAGTCTTAGCATACCCCAAAGTACATTCTAGTTTCGGCTGAAAGTCTTTGTTGTCAAAAAGCTTACTGTGTCCATAGGAAAAAAACGGGGGCACTGCATAGGATTCCAGATAAGGGCGCTGTGTAGAAAATTGCGGAGAAGCGATTTAGCAAGTTATCAAAGTTATCTTAAGTATATACACTAAGTCTTTTTCGCAGGGTACATGAATATAGTTATGTAAATTCAAGATCAACAGTTCCATAACAAATATTTCAAAATGATTTATTTAATGAAAACCCTCCTTCATTTCTTTTCTGCAAAAGAGCAAGGTGGGACCGACTTAGAGAAAATCAGCGTAAATGCTGTACGTGCTAGAAACGATTGTACTTGCTTACGAATTTTAAGAAATGAGCCGCGACATGACAAAACCAACAAAATGACATGTGCGCGTAGTTTAGACTCAAATAAGCCTGGCAATTCGCCCAGTCTGATCAGAGTCTTGGCTGTTGGCATGGAGGTAGCTTCGATCCTTAGCTAACCTTAAAGCACAAAGCGAATACTCTAATCTGGCTGAACAGATTCCAAGGCTGATCAGAGTCTGCGCTGGACGCACTACCACTTTGTTGGTTTTCTCGTGTCACGGCTGAAATAGAATACCTCTACTGTTCCACCTGCAAACCATTTTGCAAAACTACTTTTTTAATGCCGTTTTGCTTGCGGCCAGGCACTGATAATTGGAAATGTAACATGACAGAAGGGAGCGGTGGCGTAATTTGCCAGCTCTTTCCCAGGCAGGTGGGTCATTCAGCTACCCCGAATGAAAACAACACTAGCTTCTGGTTTACGCATTTTATTTTAGATCTTAAATTACAAAACAAAACAATATGCAAAGTGGGTAGCTGTACAGGTGACCTTACTGCCAAAAGACATAAAAGAGGGTCTCAATGGGGTTTACTGATTAGCAAATTTGGACCCCAAAAATTACTGATTAGCGAAATTTGAGAGGAAATTTTACCGCTTATGCCAAATGATTAACGGAACCGGCCGAAAAATATACTGATTAATGAAATCAGAATGAAAAAAATACCTGTCAGCGGCCTCACATGCGGTTAGCGGTTACCGGAATTGCCGAAAAATCGTTATTAGCCCACTCCATGAAATAAGTCATTCATGAAATATACTGCAAATGTGCAGTTACAACATTTGGTTAGTCACAAGTGCCTCAAAACCTTCATAGTCATGGCCCAATGGCTCGAAAACGAATCCATGTACCTCACTTTTTCTTAGATTTGTAATGTTCTATACCTAGATATTATAGATGACAAGTTTAAACAAATTCTATGAAGAGGAATTATTTGGTCTCCAGTATTGCCTCACATATTTTACCTAGGTTTTCCCAAATGTCATTTTATATACTTTTGAGATAGTTTATATCATTTTGTACATATACATTTGTATATAGGTTTTGTTGATGTGTGCTTTATACATTTGTGGAGGGCCGCAAGGTAGACTAGCTTTCTCAGCTAATTGTGTCACCCTCCTTAAGGTAGTTCGTTACCTTTGTCGCATTTCATGAAAAAAATCGCCGACATCAGGGAATTTGATGAAACTTGTTCTGATCGTTGTCTAACATGTCTAGTGTTTTTAACTGTATTTATTTGTCATGTAATTTATTTTATTTCACCATGAAGCGCCACCTAGCGGCAGCGTGTCATTTTAGAGAAAATCCGCCTTTATAGGGTTACAATTTTTTAACATTTAGGCCAGCTCCTTCGCAAATCTGCTCTTTTAACACCTGTTTATTGCTTGTTGAATTACTTCAATTTTCATTTTGGTAAAGAACCAAACGGAGCTAAAAATAAAACCTTTACCATAGTAACCAACATTATTTTGACGTTAGAAAAGTGCTGCCTTTCACAGATTAATGCGAGTTTATCTCAGAAAAACGCCCGGTAAGGCCATATAGAAATGTCACTAAAATGCTCTTTACAGAGTTACAAAACAGGTTTTGAAATAAAAAGAGGCGGTCATCGCGCAAAGAATTGGTGAAAAATCGGACTTTAGCGAAAAATTGCAAGAAAAAAATAAAGCTGCACGTGCGACGTCACTTTGAGATATGTGTGACGTTCTTATAAAATTTCTGATTTTGTTGAAACATATTCAGACAAAATTGAATTAATACACCTCCAAATTGTCTGCATTATTATACAAAGGGAAGTTTAGTGACTTACTGCGTGCTTTCTTAGATGAAGTAGCCCTTCAAAGATGGGGTCTACTCGAAAATCAAAGAATTAAATGACGCTGAATCAACGTTAATTCAACATTGAATCAAAAAAGGTTTTTGCCCGCTGACTAACCGCTTATGAAACGGCCAAGAAGCATAACACCGATGATGAAGAAATTTTAATTATTGTATGACGGTAGAAGGTCACAGATATAAATAGATATGCAAATTACAAACTCGGTAGTTTGTGGTCGAGTAAATGTTGGGGTATATAAGCAAATAAACCGCCCTTGGTGGGTGAGCATGCTTTTCCACTGACGGGGTTTGTTTGCAGGTCGGCCCACGTTACATTTGGTGGCAGCGGTGGGATAATGACAACTGCCAGACCGGAGTTGCCTTACCCATGTAATTCCCAGGCCAAGTTTCGGGACGAGACTTCTCGGAGGGGAAAGTAATATGACGGTAGAAGGTCACAGATATAAATAGATATGCAAATTACAAACTCGGTAGTTTGTGGTCGAGTAAATGTTGGGGTATATAAGCAAATAAACCGCCCTTGGTGGGTGAGCATGCTTTTCCACTGACGGGGTTTGTTTGCAGGTCGGCCCACGTTACATTTGTAAGTAAAAATTCTCTAGTTTCAATTAAAATTAAAAACGTTACATACAATACAAATGAGTACAATCTATTAAAGTCACAACAAATTATATCTGACATATTTACAAAATTAATCATGCCCCGCACATACGGGAGACATCGAGAGCAGTAAGTTAATTCGGTCTGTGAATCAATGCAGAAGGACAAGTGTTGACATTTTCAGCTGTACATATTTTCATGGGTCCATATATTATTTACATTATCAGAAAACAATGTGCAGATGCACAGGTTGATCTGAATCTTCCCTGTCGTAAGGTGCCGTTTCACACGACGCCAAACATACAAAATATCCTGAGTAAACATAATCTAAATATAAGTGAAAATAAAATATTTATATAAAATAAAATATTTTCTGCAAAATCAATTACCGTATGAATCATAACAAACGCCCCGGCTCTAATAAACGCCCCCTGACTATTTTCTAAAAAAATGTTATATTAACTTGCATGAAAACCTGGTTGCTTCTCTGATTGCGGTTGCTCTTTGAAACAGGGTCTACTGTTAAAGGAAAGAATTTGCTCCTAGAGTTGCAAATTCTTTGCTTTAAGAGTTGACCCTTACTGAGAAGAAAGGCAAAAAAATAGTGGAGTTCGTTCCTCTGAAAGTATTTCCATTCACAGTTACGCTTATTGAAGGTATTTTGGCAGTGGCTGATTTACTACTCTTTAGACCCTAACGCCCCCTTTCCAAAAATGCAACGCCCCCGGGGCATTAAATAGGAAAAAGGCGGTAGTTTGGGGTCCGAGGGTACTGCAGATAATGTGAATATTTGGGTGAATAGATACTTTTCAAGGGTGTAAAAATCTGCGTAATTTATTTCGCCACTTTTCTCAATTCGAGTTAACTCTTAAAGAAAAGAATGTTCTCGTCTAGGAAATTGGTGGAAATGTTGAACAGGTCGTACCCACTCAGCTTATGTCGTTGTTGTTGTTTTGTGTTTTACGGCCCTCTGAGACAGTATTTCAGTCTACATCGGGCCGTCTCCCAGCTGAGAGAGGGAGACAGAAAACAGAAATGACGTGAGAAAAAATATCCAAACACCCCCATCCGCACCTACTGTGAGGCCCTTGTCCAACTTTTAGTCTGATTAGTAGGACGCCACTGCAATGAAAGTTACCGAGCACCATTGCCCGACCCGACCACTCCATCAGCTTTCGTAAACCCCGAAGTACAGAGAAACGCGTTCTATCAAACAGTGTTCTTGTAGACATTGGCGCGATGAGAGTTAAACGTGAATGTCCATATTTTCCAACCGTTTTTACTAAGGGAAACAACTTTTGTGACTTCATGTTTGCTTCGCTGGACAAAACTCGGATCTACCCTTAAAGGAAAGAATTGCTTCAAGAGGAGCAAATGCTTTCCTTGAAGATTTGATCCCCATTTTAAAGGGACATAAAAATGAAAATTAAAAAGTTGCTTCTGCTTCCCCAGAAAGTGTTCCGATTCATATAAAATTGAGCCGTGACATGACAAAACAAACAAAGTGGCATGTGCGCACAGTGAAGACTCAGATCAGCCTGGACATCCGCCCAGTCTGATCAGTCTTCACTATGCGCTCAAGGGGTAGCTAAGGGTCTAAGCTACCTCCATGCTGACAGCGGAGACTCTGATCAGACTGGGTGGATGCCCAGGCTGATCTGAGTCTTTGCTGGACGCACATGCCACTTTGTTGCTTTTGTCGTGTCGCGGCTCATTAATACTTTTTGCTACTTTTTACCCTATTAACTATACAAAACCTGGAGAAAACTAAAGTATTGCATTACAAAACAAGACTTGTCAGAGTACAGGAAGGCTCGCCTGACATACTGTCTTGAACATCACCATGGTAAAGAGGGACCGGGAGTGGGACGCCAAGGCCGACGTCGTTGTGATGGCAATAGCTCTTCCATACTTACGTACAGCAGAGCTCATAAATAAAAGATTCATGCCAGTTATGAAAACGTTAGAGCAAAATAAGTTCAAAAAGGGATTATCTCATGTTTATCTTTTATCTAGGTCTACGGCAATTTACTTCAGAACCATCAGAGGTCCAAAGTTTATTATAAAACACTGACCGTAACTCTAATTTGCCCGAGGGTTTCTTTTTTTAGAGTATCGAGTCATAAAAAGCGAGTTTCGAGTTATAAAAAGCAAGTTTCGGGTCATAAAAAGCGAATATCGATTTAGGAAAAGCGAGTTTCAAGCTATAATAAAGACCCACACCTGAGCATTCGATTAAGGTGTATGGGTACACTTCTATAATTGAGCCGCGACACGACAAAACCGACAAAGTGGCATGTGCGCCCTGCAAAGACTCACATCAGTCTGGGCATCCACACAGTCTGATCAGGGTCTTCGCTGTCCGCACTGAGATAGCGTAGCCCCTTATCTAACCTAAAAGTGCACAGCGAAGACTCTTATCAGAATGGGCGAATAACCAGGCTGATCATGCTGTCTTGGCTGGGCGCACATGCCACTTTGTTGGTTTTGTCGTGTCACGGCTCATATGTATTTATCTGTCAGTGATTTATTTACAATTTTGCTGCCAAAGAATCTTGGGACTCCGCTTGGGACTCAGTAGGTTTATAAGTTCAGTGCGTCCTACAATAAAACCATGATTCCACAGCACTGAATTTTAGTGAGTCTTGGGACTCTCAGCAATATAAATTGTGAGGGGAAGAATTAAAAACCGTATGTCTTCGTTTATAAGATGGAGATTTTTCCCTTCTAACACGATCCCAAAAAATCTAGACGGATCTATATTTTTTGGGATATTTTTGGAAGGGCAAACCCCATCTTATAGCAGAATTTCTTAAGATTGATTTAGGTATTTGGGGTCAGTCTAGAGATGGAAACCCCCTGTTTTATAGTCAAATAAACGTTATATGAAACGGCGGGACTCACAGGTAACAAATTCACAGATCTGCTGTTACCTCTAATACTGTTCGAATATCACCAGTGGCAGGTTATAATTGAGCCGCGACCTGACAAAATCAACAAAGTGGCATGTGCGCAAAGCGACTCAGATCAGCTTGGGCATCCGTTCGTCTGGTGTTGTTAGTTAGTGTGGCTGTGACCCTGCGAGTCTTGCACGTTATACAGCTGTAGTACAATGAAAATCGAACAGATTTATGTGCATACAATACCATGTTTTTTATGCCGTATTAGGTTATTTCTATCCTCCTGGAGTGCACATTGTAAAATTCAGTATTAAGAAAAAAGAACAGTATTATAGACATTTCCACGTTAAAATAATAGAAACATCTATTTCGAGTATACAGTAGAGAATTGATCAGACTACGCAACGTCTCAAAAATGAAGAAGAGTTTATAACGTTACGTGTCGCTGACGTTCGTCTCTTAATATATATTTTTTCTTTCAGATGAATTTTTCATTAATACTTTACGCGATCACCCTATATTTTTATTTGCATTTCTTATTCTACGAAATCCGCTCTTTATTTTCGTCGTAATTTTGTGTAGTGTCGCCAGGCTCGTTTTGGAGAAATGCCTGCTTCAATAGTTGAAGGGTTCGAAATTTTATTGCGTCAAAAGAGATAAAGGTGCTAGGATTCAACGTTTTAAGTCATAAATGCTGTTCTCCACCATCAAAATGTATATACCAAATAATAGAGAGATTAAAACACTGCTGATTGAGTGTTCTGAAAACAAAATCCGACAGGAAATACGCAAGATATGGTAAAACGTTAATTTTTTTATAAGAAACATCGTATTACGTTAGATGGCGCATTAATATTAAACGAATACAGATTCCTCAAAACAAATAATACCATCAAAAGTGCAACATGTCAGAGTATATTTCAGGCAAGTTTCATCAAAGTCCAAGGTATTTCGATTTTTTACCCATGACGTCGCCAAAGGTATCGAACTACGTTAAATAATGTTTAAATGAAATAAAATAACAAACGTTAAAACCGTGGTTGCGTCCCCTGTCAGCAACTTAGTCCCGTTATGTTGACAAGTTTATGCAAGTTTATGTACTTCTGTTCCTTGATACATGTATTTCCACTATATTGATTGTATATTTGGTGTTGTCAAAAGACTACACGAATTCACGTTCAAAACAAGACTTAAGAAATAATGTATCCCCCTGCGAAACCAAGCTTTGGGGGTATAAAACTGGAGTTCGAGTGGGTCTAAATTACAGCTGTATTTGCAATTTTGTCAGAATACACCTGTAATGTAATTATAATACGCAGTATAATAAAGTCATAATGACTGATCACAAGACTAAAAGATCAATTCTTAAATAAGGTCTGTCACCAGTATTGGGTTAAGTAAACTTTGTTATCATTTTAGAATGACTTATTTGTACAATAGATAAAATAGCACAATGTAACAAACTAGATCAACATCATGTCATTCTTATCCTGCAAGAGTTAATTACAGTGCTACATTACAAGCCATTAACATTTTTTTGTCAAACTGTCATGTGAAAAAGGGGACTTTTCAGGTTATATTGCATACATTTGTTTATAAAAATGCATCTGTATCATATATAGATAGAAAAACTTTCTTTATATGTGTTAAGCATCAACTTCGTATATAAAGAATATTCTTATACTACGTCAGTAGGCCTAGTCTTCAAAGTATGCACTCCGGACTACCAATCCAGGGGTCGTCAGGTAGATCCCCCGCTTCTCCTGTCTTTCGGATAAGACTTTAAACCAACGTCCCGTCTCCATATGACCTTGTTGTTGGTCGTACGTTAAACCCGAGATAACTCACTCACTTCAAAGTATGCATCCCTGACATAATGTAGAGAGAATGGTTGCGGTATGTTATTTTACTGATTTGGCAAAAAATTTACTGATTAATGATTTTTGCCCTTACATTTTACTGATTACTGATGTTTGGGCTGAAACTTTACTGATTACTGATTTCAGAGGTGCCCCATTGAGACCCTCATAAGAACGCATAACATTGATGTTTCACAACAGAAATCCAAAATCCAAAGCATATCACCTCAAAGAGTTATTGCTCGTGATGCTTCCATATATGTTAGTCAAACATTGATGAATTGTACATAGCTGTTAAAAATAGATGCCTAGTTCTATGTTAGAATCGTTATGAAATGCGCGCTTAAATAAGAGTCCACGTTTATTGTGAATGATGATAACTGTGATCGGGAGGTGCTGCCTGTGTGCCTTTCCAACGCGTTAGAAATTGACGAGGTCACACGCCATGCCAGTAACACGAAACGTTTGCAAAAACAACAATATTTCGAAAGATGACTTTCTTATAGTAAAAGGGCTCTTTTGTTGCCGAATTAGATAAACCAGTGGATATTCGGCTATTTTAGAATTTTCGCTTTGAATTACGCATAATATACAGTGGGAGTCCGATCTCTTCGACATACTAAAAGGTCTAATGTCGAGAATATGCCACCTACTGCTGATGTAATCTGAAGGGGTTATGGGTGTATTTGCATACTAGCGCCAGAAATTCAAAAAATAGCCAGATCGCATCACTTGTAGCACCATCACTGCAGTCACCACAAAGTTAACACATACAGCGAGCGTCATGCGACACATGCGAGCGTCATGCATATGAGGTAGGTATACCAAAATGATCACCACTATCAATACCTGTTCGTGTATGCCTGTAGTCTATTATGCGTGCTCGGGGTTTATGAAATAATCTACGTTAACCCTATTGACCCACCATACACGTAGCTGGCATGACGTGTGACCTCGACAATTTCTAACGAGTTGGAATCACTTACAGGCATCACCCCCCGATCACAGTCATCAGTATTCACAAAAACGTTGACTCTTATTTGAGCGCGCATTTCATAACGATTCTAACACTGAATAAAGCACTGAAGTTTCAACAGCTAGGTACAATTCGTCAATGATTGATTAACAGATGCGGAAACAAAGTGGGCCATAACTCTTAAAGGTGGTGTTTAAGGAATTTGAACATGAAATTTCTTGGGACGTTGAATGAATAATTCTTTCCAGGAAGTGGTGTAGAGAAGAAGCAATAATTATTCAGATTTTCACTATATTTGCTGAGATCACAGGCACCTCCACGCCACGACAGAGACCTCTAGCTGTTGTTTTGAAGTATCAAGGTTTAATTGTAGGTTAATTAACATTTATATTCGGGCCAGGCTGTTTTCTTAACATCAGTGTGCCAAGAAGGAAAGATTCGTATTCAAGATTACTGCATTTAAGGCCAAAATCGGCCGATACTTGTATGTTTTGAGTTTCTGTGCTGACAGCAAGCCACTTTAAAAGCCGTATCTTTGGTAAATATGGAAAGTACTGGGGGATATCACGAGTGACAAAACTTGAGGTCTATAAGGGGGGTCGAATTGCACTTCTCGATTTTGTAATATACTCCCAGGCTAGTTTGTATTTTGTCAAAAACGACAAATGCCTACCGTTTGTTGTCATTTTAGACAGTCACAGGCAGCTCTAGGTGCCTATAACAACCGATAATCAGTACCACCGCCGGAGGTACCTGTCATAATTTACCAGGCGTGAAAATCAGTTTCGGTATCCATAAACTCAACAAGAAAATAAAGTCAACATGAATATTTTTAAACATAATTTTAATTGAATTTGACGCTTTACTCGCTTTTCTGAGTAATATTCATGATTTTATGCCCGACAGAAACAAATGTTGAATTCCGGTTTCATGAGAAAATTAGTCCGGTATCTAGCATAGTTACCTACCATTTGTGGTGAGATTAAAGAGCAGGAGCACTTGACAGACAGATTTTATAGGAGACACCATATGGTAACTTCATGGTTTGGGGAATAAAATAGAAATATTTTTGTGAAGACTTGTGAACGCTATCGGATAGAATAAAGGCACCATCCCCAATTGAAATTTCATTAAAATCATGCAGAATTCTCAAATTTTGCTACCTACTCCTAGAATTTTCATTCACAAAAGGCCATTTTCTCCAATTTTATGACAAAGGCCCCATTCCCAAAATACCTGGATAAAGCCCTGGGCTTAAATTGAGTAATTGGGTATTGCCAACATTCCGAAAAGTACGTGGTAACGATAAAGTTCAAACGTAAGCCGCAATTTTACACCGGCTAAGGATTTGGACCCGCGCCTAGCTTGAAATTTATCTAAAAACCCCAGACTTTGAAAATATATCATGCAAACTTTGAAACAACCAGATTCAATTTTATTGAGCTTGTGAATGCATCTTGTCAGTTTTCTCCACTAGCAGAATCCTAGGCTCAATATATTTATTTTTCTTAAGGGGTGAGGAAGTGGAGTTCGATGGAGTAAAATGAAATTCTAAAAGAGTTCCTTTAAGTGCAGATAACTAATTTGTTGGAAGAAACATGGGCCATAGTGCCAAGCTTCGGATAATAAAGCCTCGTCAGAGACCCCGATATGGTCCAGCGAAGTATATGGTGCTTTACCTGTTATAGAAGGTTCGACATCGTACATGCCGTCTAGTTGCACTATTTCACATACAGGTAGAGTTACCTTTATCATCGCATCGTTGATCATGAATAGAAGTTTGCAGTATCGCCCGATAAAACATTATCAGCTTTTATGCTATTCCTAGAATACGAACAAAAGAAGTAGGGTTTAAGAAACTGAACACCATAAAAATAAAATATTTGTGTACCTTTAGTAAGTACATTTACACGCCATGGCATATTATGTTTTTTATGCCCCGTGGCGATAGTCAGGGGGCATTAAGATTTGCCCCTGTCTGTCCATCTGTCCATCCGTCAGACTTTCCGCTCGTTCGTCACACTTTATGGTATAGAGTTTGTGTAATCAACTCCTCCCACAGTTTTCAATGGATCTTTTTCAAACTTTGCATACATCTTGTATACATATAGAAAATGTGCATGTGACATTTTAATGGAGCTAGAATAAATTTTGACAGAATTACGGCCTTTTGAACTTAGTCATTTTCGGCAAATTTCTGCAATGTAGGGTATAGAGTTTGTGTAATCAACTCCACCCAACGTTTTTAATGGATCTTTTTCAGACCCTGCATACGTGCCGTAGACATATTGGAGACGTGCATGTGGATTTTTGTTGGAGCTATTATAAATTCTGTCAGAATTACCGCCTTTTAAACTTAGTCATTTTAGGCAAATTCTTGCATTGTAGGGTATGAATTTTGTGTAATCAACTCCTCCCACAGTTTTCAATGGATCATTTTCAAACCTTGCATACATGCTGTGAACATATTGAAAATGTGCATGTGGGTTTTGTTGGAGCTAGCTTTAATTTTGACAGAATTTCGGCCTTTGAACTTAGTCATTTTAGACATATATTTGCATTGCAGGTTAAGTACTTTGTTTGGTCAACTCCTCCCACAATTTTCAACCGCTGTTTCTCAGACATTGTAAACTTGTTGTGGACATAATGAAGATGTGCATGGTGTTTTCTTATATAAAAATATAATGGAATCATTTTCTTTTAAATTTAGTCATTTTTGGATTCATTGTATATGGTGTTTGCGCTTAAAATGTGCTTTAGGTATGTTCCCATGTCCTGTGACAGGCGCTGCACGGGGGCATCACTAGTGTCTTACAGACACAATTTTCTACTTTTTTGTTGTTTAAAATTGTGTTACGATTTTACCTGTGCCCAAACCTATTTACTCTGCAAAAGTTGCAATTACTCAGGAAGTCACGATGACTGAATCTTCAAATTTAAAGAGTAACTACACTTCAGGAACTGACTGAATCAGATCCCAAACCCTATCCCCAACATCAAAGGAAAAGACTGACAAAGACATCCCAACAAACAATAAATTACAAGTGGTTAGCCGAGTCAGCAGCTCTTTCCCAAATTGGTGGCAACTCAGCTATCTTTACTAAACTAAATAATTCAGACCAACAGAAGGGTCAAAACAGACTAAGCAAATTATACGAAAACATTTAACAACTATTGTTACCTAGTTTAAATTTTATCATAGAAGGGTTAAAATGAGAACACAGATTATTAAACAGCACCGAACTTATGCAACCGCAACGAAAGTACCGCCTTGGGACGGTCTTTGATCGTCTTTGCAATGAAATCTCAGTGCAGAAATCCTGATGCAGTAGAAAAATGATAATCAACAATAACCTAATTACAATTACAATTATGGAGTGATATTAACATGTACTTCATGTATCTATCGGACAAAAGTGTCCTTCGGGCAAAGCAGTAATTTAATAGGCTATTTGTTGTCTATAAAACAGGCCATTTTGCCAAGTATCTCTAAAACGACAAAACATATCACTAGGAAGGAAAGTGCATCTTAAATGTCTACATAATACATAACTAATCTACACCTTTCTTGAAAATAATATTTTGAAACAAAAAAAAAAAAAACGTTCTTTTAAATATGCCTGTTTTTAGTTATTATTTTACCTGTATTGTATGAGGGAGTAAATATATCAATGTAACAGCCTTTAGAATGGTCAACATTTACATATGTCTAACGCTAGGCACTTTGCATAGAAATAAAAACATAGTGGTTACATTCAGTGACACCTATAATAACTGGTAATCTTCTTGATTGTGATGCATAAATGGGCATGATATATGGATGTTTCATTAAATTATTGTACTCTCCTTTACTTAAGCCTTAAATTTTGTATTAGATTCAGTAAACAAAAGCAGGATAATGACAAAGTAAAATTCTGAAAGTATTTTCCTAGTCATGTATTAGTATAATAGACCAGTGGAGGAGACAATCATTTTTATTCCCAGTAATAGATGAGAAAATCTAAAAGAATGTCTAGTTTCATAGACAGCAAATAGCCTAAAATGTAACCTATGTTAAACATGCATGTCCTTACAATGAACTCACACAAAAGTATAGAAAAACATGAGATTATTCAAGCCGCTAATGTTTAAATAATATCCGAACATACAGGTGCGTTGCATCAATTTTCTACCTATGCAAATTTTTCATAAGTCTTAGCATACCCCAAAGTACATTCTAGTCTCGGCTGAAAGTCTTTGTTGTCAAAAAATCTCACTGTGTCCATAGGAAAAAAACGGGGGCACTGCATAGGATTCCAGAAAAGGGCGCTGTGTAGAAAATTGCGGAGAAGCGATTTAGCAAGTTATCAAAGTTATCTTAAGTATATACACTAAGTCTTTTTCGCAGGGTACATGAATATGATTATGTAAATTCAAGATCGACAGTTCAATAACAAATATTTCAAAATGATTTATTTAATGAAAACCCTCCTTCATTTCTTTTCTGCAAAAGAGCAAGGTGGGCCGACTTAGCGAAAATCAGCGTAAATGCTGTACGTGCTAGAAACGATTGTACTTGCTTAAGAATTTTAAGAAATGAGCCGCGACATGACAAAACCAACAAAATGGCATGTGCGCCTAGTTTAGACTCAAATAAGCCTGGCAATTCGCCCAGTCTGATCAGAGTCTTGGCTGTTGGCATGGAGGTAGCTTCGATCCTTAGCTAACCTTAAAGCACAAAGCGAATGCTCTAATCTGGCTGAACAGATTACAAGGCTGATTAGAGTCTGCGCTGGACGCACTACCACTTTGTTGGTTTTCTCGTGTCACGGCTGAAATAGAATACCTCTACTGTTCCACCTGCAAACCATTTTGCAAAACTACTTTTTAATGCCGTTTTGCTTGCGGCCAGGCACTGATAATTGGAAATGTAACATGACAGAAGGGAGCGGTGGCGTAATTTACCAGCTCTTTCCCAGGCAGGTGGGTCATTCAGCTACCCCGAATGAAAACAACACTAGCTTCTGGTTTACGCATTTTATTTTAGATCTTAAATTACAAAACAAAACAATATGTAAAGTGGGTAGCTGTACAGGTGACCTTACTGCCAAAAGACATAAAAGAGGGTCTCAATGGGGTTTACTGATTAGCAAATTTGGACCCCAAAAATTACTGATTAGCGAAATTTGAGAGGAAATTTTACCGCTTATGCCAAATGATTAACGGAACCGGTCGAAAAATATACTGATTAATGAAATCAGAATGAAAAAAATACCTGTTAGCGGCTTCACATGCGGTTAGCGGTTACCGGAATTGCCGAAAAATCGTTATTATCCCACTCCATGAAATAAGTCATTCATGAAATATACTGCAAATGTGCAGTTACAACTTTTTGTTAGTCACAAGTGCCTCAATACCCTCATAGTCATGGCCCAACGGCTCGAAAACGAATCCATGTACCTCACTTTTTCTTAAATTTGTAATGTACTATACCTAGATATTATAGATGACAAGTTTAAACAAATTCTATGAAGAGGAATTATTTGGTCTCCAGTATTGCCTCACATATTTTACCTAGGTTTTCCCAAATGTCATTTTATATACTTTTGAGATAGTTTATATCATTTTGTACATATATATTTGTATATATGTTTTGTTGATGTGTGCTTTATACATTTGTGGAGGGCCGCAAGGTAGACTAGCTTTCTCAGCTAATTGTGTCACCCTCCTTAAATAATGTTTAAATGAAATAAAATAACAAACGTTAAAACCGTGGTTGCGTCCCCTGTCAGCAACTTAGTCCCATTATGTTGACAAGTTTATGCAAGTTTATGTACTTCTGTTCCTTGATACATGTATTTCCACTATATTGATTGTATATTTGGTGTTGTCAAAAGACTACACGAATTCACGTTCAAAACAAGACTTAAGAGATAATGTATTCTCCTTTGTTATCATTTTAGAATGACTTATTTGTACAGCAGATAAAATGGCACAATGTAACAAACTAGATCAACATCATGTCATTCTTATCCTGCAAGAGTTAATTACAGTGCTACATTACAAGCCATTAACATTTTTTTGTCAAACTGTCATGTGGAAAAGGGGACTTTTCAGGTTATATTGCATACATTTGTTTATAAAAATGCATCTGTATCATATATAGATAGAAAAACTTTCTTTATATGTGTTAAGCATCAACTTCGTATAAAAAGAATATTCTTATACTACGTCAGTAGGCCTAGTCTTCAAAGTATGCACTCCGGACTACCAATCCAGGGGTCGTCAGGTAGATCCCCCGCTTCTCCTGTCTTTCGGATGAGACTTTAAACCAACGTCCCGTCTCCATATGACCTTGTTGTTGGTCGTACGTTAAACCCGAGATAACTCACTCACTTCAAAGTATGCATCCCTGACATAATGTAGAGAGAATGGTTGCGGTATGTTATTTTACTGATTTGGCCAAAAAATTACTGATTAATGATTTTTGCCCTTCAACTTTACTGATTACTGATTTTTGGGCTGAAACTTTACTGATTACTGATTTCAGAGGTGCCCCATTGAGACCCTCATATTAACGCATAACATTGATGTTTCACAACAGAAATCCAAAATCCAAAGCATATCATCTCAAAGAGTTATTGCTCGTGATGTTTCCATATATGTTAGTCAAACATTGATGAATTGTACATAGCTGTTAAAAATAGATGCCTAGTTCAATGTTAGAATCGTTATGAAATGCGCGCTTAAATAAGAGTCCACGTTTTTGTGAATGATGATAACTGTGATCGGGAGGTGCTGCCTGTGTGCCTTTCCAACGCGTTAGAAATTGACGAGGTCACACGCCATGCCAGTAACACGAAACGTTTGCAAAAACAACAATATTTCGAAAGATGACTTTCTTATAGTAAAAGGGCTCTTTTGTTGCCGAATTAGATAAACCAGTGGATATTCGGCTATTTTAGAATTTTCGCTTTGAATTACGCATAATATACAGTGGGAGTCCGATCTCTTCGACATACTAAAAGGTCTAATGTCGAGAATATGCCACCTACTGCTGATGTAATCTGAAGGGGTTATGGGTGTATTTGCATACTAGCGCCAGAAATTCAAAAAATAGCCAGATCGCATCACTTGTAGCACCATCACTGCAGTCACCACAAAGTTAACACATACAGCGAGCGTCATGCGACACATGCGAGCGTCATGCATATGAGGTAGGTATACCAAAATGATCACCACTATCAATACCTGTTCGTGTATGCCTGTAGTCTATTATGCGTGCTCGGGGTTTATGAAATAATCTACGTTAACCCTATTGACCCACCATACACGTAGCTGGCATGACGTGTGACCTCGACAATTTCTAACGAGCTGGAATCACTTACAGGCATCACCCCCCGATCACAGTCATCACTATTCACAAAAACGTTGACTCTTATTTGAGCGCGCATTTCATAACGATTCTAACACTGAATAAAGCACTTAAGTTTCAACAGCTAGGTACAATTCGTCAATGATTGATTAACAGATGCGGAAACAAAGTGGGCCATAACTCTTAAAGGTGGTGTTTAAGGAATTTGAACATGAAATTTCTTGGGACGTTGAATGAATAATTCTTTCCAGGAAGTGGTGTAGAGAAGAAGCAATAATTATTCAGATTTTCACTATATTTGCTGAGATCACAGGCACCTCCACGCCACGACAGAGACCTCTAGCTGTTGTTTTGAAGTATCAAGGTTTAATTGTAGGTTAATTAACATTTATATTCGGGCCAGGCTGTTTTCTTAACATCAGTGTGCCAAGAAGGAAAGATTCGTATTCAAGATTACTGCATTTAAGGCCAAAATCGGCCGATACTTGTATGTTTTGAGTTTCTGTGCTGACAGCAAGCCACTTTAAAAGCCGTATCTTTGGTAAATATGGAAAGTACTGGGGGATATCACGAGTGACAAAACTTGAGGTCTATAAGGGGGGTCGAATTGCACTTCTCGATTTTGTAATATACTCCCAGGCTAGTTTGTATTTTGTCAAAAACGACAAATGCCTACCGTTTGTTGTCATTTTAGACAGTCACAGGCAGCTCTAGGTGCCTATAACAACCGATAATCAGTACCACCGCCGGAGGTACCTGTCATAATTTACCAGGCGTGAAAATCAGTTTCGGTATCCATAAACTCAACAAGAAAATAAAGTCAACATGAATATTTTTAAACATAATTTTAATTGAATTTGACGCTTTACTCGCTTTTCTGAGTAATATTCATGATTTTATGCCCGACAGAAACAAATGTTGAATTCCGGTTTCATGAGAAAATTAGTCCGGTATCTAGCATAGTTACCTACCATTTGTGGTGAGATTAAAGAGCAGGAGCACTTGACAGACAGATTTTATAGGAGACACCATATGGTAACTTCATGGTTTGGGGAATAAAATAGAAATATTTTTGTGAAGACTTGTGAACGCTATCGGATAGAATAAAGGCACCATCCCCAATTGAAATTTCATTAAAATCATGCAGAATTCTCAAATTTTGCTACCTACTCCTAGAATTTTCATTCACAAAAGGCCATTTTCTCCAATTTTATGACAAAGGCCCCATTCCCAAAATACCTGGATAAAGCCCTGGGCTTAAATTGAGTAATTGGGTATTGCCAACATTCCGAAAAGTACGTGGTAACGATAAAGTTCAAACGTAAGCCGCAATTTTTACACCGGCTAAGGATTTGGACCCGCGCCTAGCTTGAAATTTATCTAAAAACCCCAGACTTTGAAAATATATTATGCAAACTTTGAAACAACCAGATTCAATTTTATTGAGCTTGTGAATGCATCTTGTCAGTTTTCTCCACTAGCAGAATTCTAGGCTCAATATATTTATTTTTCTTCAGGGGTGAGGAAGTGGAGTTCGATGGAGTAAAATGAAATTCTAAAAGAGTTCCTTTAAGTGCAGATGACTAATTTGTTGGAAGAAACATGGGCCATAGTGCCAAGCTTCGGATAATAAAGCCTCGTCAGAGACCCCGATATGGTCCAGCGAAGTATATGGTGCTTTACCTGTTATAGAAGGTTCGACATCGTACATGCCGTCTAGTTGCACTATTTCACATACAGGTAGAGTTACCTTTATCATCGCATCGTTGATCATGAATAGAAGTTTGCAGTATCGCCCGATAAAACATTATCAGCTTTTATGCTATTCCTAGAATACGAACAAAAGAAGTAGGGTTTAAGAAACTGAACACCATAAAAATAAAATATTTGTGTACCTTTAGTAAGTACATTTATACGCCATGGCATATTATGTTTTTTATGCCCCGTGGCGATAGTCAGGGGGCATTAAGATTTGCCCCTGTCTGTCCATCTGTCCATCCGTCAGACTTTCCGCTCGTTCGTCACACTTTATGGTATAGAGTTTGTGTAATCAACTCCTCCCACAGTTTTCAATGGATCTTTTTCAAACTTTGCATACATCTTGTATACATATAGAAAATGTGCATGTGACATTTTAATGGAGCTAGAATAAATTTTGACAGAATTACGGCCTTTTGAACTTAGTCATTTTCGGCAAATTTCTGCAATGTAGGGTATAGAGTTTGTGTAATCAACTCCACCCAACGTTTTTAATGGATCTTTTTCAGACCTTGCATACGTGCCGTAGACATATTGGAGACGTGCATGTGGATTTTTGTTGGAGCTATTATAAATTCTGTCAGAATTACCGCCTTTTAAACTTAGTCATTTTAGGCAAATTCTTGCATTGTAGGGTATGAATTTTGTGTAATCAACTCCTCCCACAGTTTTCAATGGATCATTTTCAAACCTTGCATACATGCTGTGAAACATATTGAAAATGTGCATGTGGGTTTTGTTGGAGCTAGCTTTAATTTTGACAGAATTTCGGCCTTTGAACTTAGTCATTTTAGACATATATTTGCATTGCAGGTTAAGTACTTTGTTTGGTCAACTCCTCCCACAATTTTCAACCGCTGTTTCTCAGACATTGTAAACTTGTTGTGGACATAATGAAGATGTGCATGGTGTTTTCTTATATAAAAATATAATGGAATCATTTACTTTTAAATTTAGTCATTTTTGGATTCATTGTAGATGGTGTTTGCGCTTAAAATGTGCTTTAGGTATGTTCCCATGTCCTGTGACAGGCGCTGCACGGGGGCATCACTAGTGTCTTACAGACACAATTTTCTAGTTTTTTGTTGTTTAAAATTGTGTTACGATTTTACCTGTGCCCAAACCTATTTACTCTGCAAAAGTTGCAATTACTCAGGAAGTCACAATGACTGAATCTTCAAATTTAAAGAGTAACTACACTTCAGGAACTGACTGAATCAGATCCCATACCCTATCCCCAACATCAAAGGAAAAGACTGACAAAGACATCCCAACAAACAATAAATTACAAGTGGTTAGCCGAGTCAGCAGCTCTTTCCCAAATTGGTGGCAACTCAGCTATCTTTACTAAACTAAATAATTCAGACCAACAGAAGGGTCAAAACAGACTAAGCAAATTATACGAAAACATTTAACAACTATTGTTACCTAGTTTAAATTTTATCATAGAAGGGTTAAAATGAGAACACAGATTATTAAACAGCACCGAACTTATGCAACCGCAACGAAAGTACCGCCTTGGGACGGTCTTTAATCGTCTTTGCAATGAAATCTCAGTGCAGAAATCCTGATGCAGTAGAAAAATGATAATCAACAATAACCTAATTACAATTACAATTATGGAGTGATATTAACATGTACTTCATGTATCTATCGGACAAAAGTGTCCTTCGGGCAAAGCAGTAATTTAATAGGCTATTTGTTGTCTATAAAACAGGCCATTTTGCCAAGTATCTCTAAAACGACAAAACATATCACTAGGAAGGAAAGTGCATCTTAAATGTCTACATAATACATAACTAATCTACACCTTTCTTGAAAATAATATTTTGAAACAAAAAACAAAACAAAAAACGTTCTTTTAAATATGCCTGTTTTTAGTTATTATTTTACCTGTATTGTACGAGGGAGTAAATATATCAATGTAACAGCCTTTAGAATGGTCAACATTTACATATGTCTAACGCTAGGCACTTTGCATAGAAATAAAAACATAGTGGTTACATTCAGTGACACCTATAATAACTGGTAATCTTCTTGATTGTGATGCATAAATGGGCATGATATATGGATGTTTCATTAAATTATTGTACTCTCCTTTACTTAAGCCTTAAATTTTGTATTAGATTCAGTAAACAAAAGCAGGAAAATGACAAAGTAAAATTCTGAAAGTATTTTCCTAGTCATGTATTAGTATAATAGACCAGTGGAGGAGACAATCATTTTTATTCCCAGTAATAGATGAGAAAATCTAAAAGAATGTCTAGTTTCATAGACAGCAAATAGCCTAAAATGTAACCTATGTTAAACATGCATGTCCTTACAATAAACTCACACAAAAGTATAGAAAAACATGAGATTATTCAAGCCGCTAATGTTTAAATAATATCCGAACATACAGGTGCGTTGCATCAATTTTCTACCTATGCAAATTTTTCATAAGTCTTAGCATACCCCAAAGTACATTCTAGTCTCGGCTGAAAGTCTTTGTTGTCAAAAAATCTCACGCATCAATTTTCTACCTATGCAAATTTTTCATAAGTCTTAGCATACCCCAAAGTACATTCTAGTCTCGGCTGAAAGTCTTTGTTGTCAAAAAATCTCACTGTGTCCATAGGAAAAAAACGGCGCTGTGTAGAAAATTGCGGAGAAGCGATTTAGCAAGTTATCAAAGTTATCTTAAGTATATACACTAAGTCTTTTTCGCAGGGTACATGAATATGATTATGTAAATTCAAGATCGACAGTTCAATAACAAATATTTCAAAATGATTTATTTAATGAAAACCCTCCTTCATTTCTTTTCTGCAAAAGAGCAAGGTGGGGCCGACTTAGCGAAAATCAGCGTAAATGCTGTACGTGCTAGAAACGATTGTACTTGCTTACGAATTTTAAGAAATGAGCCGCGACATGACAAAACCAACAAAATGGCATGTGCGCCTAGTTTAGACTCAAATAAGCCTGGCAATTCGCCCAGTCTGATCAGAGTCTTGGCTGTTGGCATGGAGGTAGCTTCGATCCTTAGCTAACCTTAAAGCACAAAGCAAATGCTCTAATCTGGCTGAACAGATTCCAAGGCTGATCAGAGTCTGCGCTGGACGCACTACCACTTTGTTGGTTTTCTCGTGTCACGGCTGAAATAGAATACCTCTACTGTTCCACCTGCAAACCATTTTGCAAAACTACTTTTTAATGCCGTTTTGCTTGCGGCCAGGCACTGATAATTGAAAATGTAACATGACAGAAGGGAGCGGTGGCGTAATTTACTTTTGCCTAAGAAAAATATCTTCTTTTTTTTTTTTTTTTGCTTTAATCGTTTCTTTCTTTTTTTTTTGTGTGTGTGTTTTTTTCATCTCCTGTCTTAACTATTAACAACACTGAACGGGTGATATCATTCATCTTTTTTTGTGTTACTACAAAAAAGGTGTGAATAATGCTTGCTAGTAGGTACACTGCTTAGATAAAAAACAGGAAAAATTAGACGCTTCATATATTCTTTGCAAGATTGCTACATTTCCTTAAACTCATATTTGTGTTTTGCTAAAACACCGTATAGATGGTAGTTGTCGCGGTGTTCCATTTATCGCGGTATTTTGCGGTTACTTAGAAACCGCGAATATTTAAATCGCGAATAATTTCCTGTTTCGTACAAAGAGTCTTCTGTAGATACAGTGTTCATATATTTTATTTGTGTTTGCTTCGGTAGTTGCTGGTACTTTTCACTTAAGCACGTTCTCTAATTTATTTGCGGTGGCCCTGCCGCAGGTCAATAAAGGAAATAACTCAAGTGAAAAAAAAAAATTCTTCTCGAGCATGCTGCTAACCGCAAAAATTAAAAATCGCGAAAATTAATATTTATGTTTTTGAATCTTAACCGCGAAAATTTGAACCCGCAAAAATCACCGCATATACGGTAGTAACAGGGAAATTAATAATAAATTCAAGAAAGAATAAGAGCCAGCAATCAGCTTCAAAGCTTGTGATGCAACAAATTTGATGTAAAAAGACGTATGTAGCACCTGCATATACAAACTGTGTCAAACTCTCTCTTCTGTCCTGTTTTATGGTTGTCAGTGTCAAAATACCATTAAAAGTATTCTTTCAATAGTTCAGAAACAGGATAAAAAAATGGCATTTGATTAATTAAATTTGATAAAGCAAGCCTTACGGTTTTAACAACATGAACTATATTAATTGGTTCCATAGCAGGTTCCAGCTGGCTCATTTTAAGGGTAAATATTTTCTTGCAGAAAAGAAATTAAAAAGGGATTTCATTCAATACAACATTTTTTATATTTGTTATTGAAATATCAATCTCGGGTTTTCATAACCATAATCCTGTACACCGCGAAAAACTTAAACTACGTGGAAGCGTTTCAGCACTTGGCAATAATAGTTAAGACAACTTTAATGTGTTGCAAAATGGCTTTACCGTAATATTCTATACAGCGAACTTAAGCTGTGTCCCTTTATCTATTCCCGTGGTCAGTGTCAGAATGTTTGGCAACAAAGATTTTCAGCTGAAGCTAGAATGCACTTTGGGTGTGCTAAGACTTATAAACCATATGACCCATGGTCCTGTAGCTCACCTGAGTCCATTCATCCTCAGCATTCTAGGGTAAGTAACTCTACAGCAAATTATATAATATGGTCAAATGTGGAATCGGTCTGAGATTTCGTGCTTGTCGACGGCATTTACATATCATAGAGTCTCATAGCAAATGCACTTTTCAGCTTTTCCCTTTCCAAAGCCTTACAGACAAAATTTGACCTTGCCGTGAAATGGATCAAGGTAAATCCAAGGTCATCACTTATATTAAATTTTGTAGTACAACACTCTCAGATGCTACATACCAGGTCTCAAAGCAATCGGCCCTGTGCATCAAGGGAAGAAGACTTTTTTTAAGTTTGTATCATATATGGGCATGACGACCGTTTTTGACATGTGACCTGGACCAAATATACAAAGTAAAAAGATAGGCAATGATCAGGAATTAATACAATTAAATCCCACATCCCGCTCTCAAAACCAATAGGGAAAGAAGCACACACTCAGACGGAAAATTGACACAAGTTCACGAAAGACACCATGGTAAACCGAATGAACAGCTCTTTCACAAACAGATGGTCATTCAGCTACCTTATCAAAAACAACATCAACATCTATTTTTATCTATTTTATGTTTAACTTACAACACAAAACAAAACAGGCAGATTAGATGGCAAAACAGGTGACCGTGACCAAACTGCCAAAGACCAGAGACAGGCGGATATAGCACAATGTAACATCAAGGAACCATAACAGAAGTAAATGATTACGGGCAAGGGGCTTAAACATGTTTTACTGGATTCAAAACTCGCCCCCTGCTTCTGCAGTGGTTCGAAACATTTAGTTAGCTGTTGGGTCCGCATGAAGGTTTTTCCTAACTCATCAATCAAACACCATCGGAAACAAACAAATCACGTATAAGACCTATGATGAATCAAAGATGAGGACCCAACGGAAATAACGTATTGCGACACCAAGAGACCCCTGGGTAGTCACACAAGGGTAGGGGAACCACTTGGCAGAAGCTAGTCCTGGCAGTAAAAAATAATTTGTTTACTCTTTGTCTTGGAGTTAGTGGTTTCCTACTTTTCGAATACAAATCTTTATTTAGCATTTTATTTTTTTTTGCTATCATATCTATAATTACCATTTCTATTATATGTAGCAGTAGGTATAGTAGTGGTAGCATTTAGTGTTCCATTTTGTTACCTTATTTGTCTTTAGGGTTACGAAAATCAAGAATGGCTGTACAACCTTTGTATATTTATTTAGTAGTACACGATTTAATGTAAAACCCAATTGCATTTACTCAATGATTCTTGAAGCATACTAAACAACAGCATAAATTTAGTTGACCTTTACTTTAATATCTTAGATCCAGTACTATGTCCATTGTGTAACCTTGACACTGTCATTTATGTTACCAGTTATGATGATAATAATTTCATGCACATGTAATAATCTGACGTATCTCATGCAATTTTATGCCAAAGGCACTTTTGCTTTTTAGTTTAATGTACTGTTGAAATGAACGTGATGTTTCATAAGAGCTAAATTTTTCAAGTGTTCAGTGTCCATGAAGTTACCAAACAGTGTCATTAACATAGCTTTTATGCAAGATCATTAAATGCACTCAGAATCTCACTGATTATGTCCTGTAATCTACATTATTTTGATACGTGAAGCAGATTTGAAATAAAAAGTAATCTTTAATAATATATACCTCTCAAAAAGAAAGTTATGTTTCCTGCTTGTCGATCAAGTAACCAAACCTGTCAATTTTGTTACCTTTTTAGTGGTAACACAAGGGAAGTAACGCAAGGCATTATTCCACCTTAAATGGGTTACAAGTGCATAATGATGGATTTCTATTTAAGCAAAACCTTCAGTTTCTGTTGGTTTTGCAGCTATAGCATTCAAATACAATCTGGCTTAATTCAAGACTTCCAAATCCATGTAACAAGAAGGACCGAGTACAAAATTACTCATGCATTGAAACAACCTTAGTTTCTAATATTTTTTCACCTTTAAAGTTTAATTACCCTAACTGTTTTTATTATGACTTGACAAGAACTATATTATGGAGAGACACTATTATCTGAATCTTTTCTTATTTGCTTTATATATTACAACTTGCAAAACGAATTCAGTAACACCAAGGACACGGCGAAAGAATACGTACATTTTATCCTTCAGTGTCATTTTCTGTTTGAATAAGTCAGTAAAGAAACATCCTTAATACATTATCTGTGATGAAAACAATATACAGACACATTTTATGTAATTTCTTATGCACCTGGTAAGCAGTAATGGGGTTCGAAACATTGATAACCGGCGAAGTCACAGGCATAAAATAAAGTATTCAGGACCTAGGAAGGTAATTTACACACTTTTCTTGTGAGCCTAAAATATGATACCATTGTTTTCATGATTATTTAAGTTCAAATGTTGTATGGCGAAAACTTTAAAATACTGCAAGATCCCTAATGAAGTTCCTGTATAGCGATTACTGGAATCTGCGCATTTTTTAAAATGACCCAGGTGCTGAAGTTGATGTTGCTCAGATGGACGGACACCCGGCGCCAGGTGTGTGCAGCTAGGGTGACACAACGCTTAGCCATTAGGGGAACATCGTTACGAGAAGTGAAACAAAATGGCGTCGCTCAAATGGTTACACGTGTGGTGAATAATGTAGGTTACGCAGAGCAAAATGTATCATTGAATTATTGAATTTTCGCTTCCTGTTTGTTCACTAATCCTGCCATTTTGTGACAATTTTGAATGGCTATCCAAGGATTACATGAGACCATGACATGTACATATCAGAGCTGCATGACCCAGTTCTGCTAAGTTACAAGATGGCAGACCAGCCATGCACTTAAAAATCTACTCATAATTAATTCTGTTCAATTTGTTCCTTTCAGCAGTTTTGTGCTAATCCTAACAGTTTACATAATAAACGCTTACTGTGTCATTAGCATATTGCTAGTTAATGTGCCCTTGTTTTTTTTTGCAGTTTATGCGATTAGATTAATCCTAAAGAGGTAATTGGATAGAAGTTTATGCGGTCCCTTCTGCTATTGCGGGAATCCAATTTGCTGATTGCTTACGTGTGCATACATTCGGATATCATCAGATTTTGTCAGTAATCAACCAACGCTCAGTTCTGTGGTAGAATTTGCCTCAAACAAACGCAGTTTTGAAAAAAATAACCTTCATACAGGTGATTGTGCACATTATATTAATTCTTACCATGGACAGTCAAGTCTCTCTTAAGGAGCATAGATTAATACATGAAGTGGAATCAAAAAGACTGGCAGGAACGATCTCTTCAACATCCTTCCATTGATATGGGCTGGCACTCTCACAGGGAAGAATTTCCCTCAGAATTCTGATTCTAAGCAATTTTGAATCCAACCAATTTATGCCAGGAACAAGGTTTTAATGCAAGTGTAAGTGATAGTGATGGGGGTGTAACCCCCCCCCCCCCCCTCCCACCCCTTGAATACTGAATACCGCTTATTTTTCAGCTTGAATACTGAATACTCTTTTATAACAGGCTTAAATACTGACTATTAATATGAATTAAATAGGTGTTACCTATATACGTGCGTTCCCATGCACTTGATATGTCTACTTCTTAAGATGGATGTATATACCGATGCTTAGGCCAAAATTTCAATATTTATCATTAATTCTTATGTTCTAGCATTGTCCCATATTACTGCATCAAAAAGGAAACTTTTACCTTGCCGTAAAAAGGTCAAAGTCAACACAATGTCATCCTTTGACCTACTTTTGTAGTCCTCGAGTACCCAATGCTACATACCAACGCTCAAGGCGATCAACCTTTTTTTTATTCTGGAGAAGTTTGAAAGAACTACATGCATGGATCATTCTGAAACAAATTTGGACAAAGCCTGTTCAATGATTATTGTATAAAATCTTCAAAGGGGCATAATTCCGTAAAAAATGTAGGTGGAGTTACGGGTCTTGCTCTCTGCATGTCGTCTGATGATGCTTTATATTTGTACTAAGTTTTGTGAAATTACATCAATCTGTTACAGAGTTATTGAGCGGACACTAGTTCCATAATAAAATTTTCAAAGGGGCATAATTCCTAAAAAAATGTAGGTGGAGTTACGGGTCTTGCTCTCTGCACGTCGTCTGATGATGCTTTATATTTGTACTAAGTTTCGTGAAATTACCTCAATCGGTTACAGAGTTATTGAGCGGACAGGATTTGTGACAGACGGATGGACAGTCAGACAACCAGGACAAAAACAATATGTCTCCGACCCCTTCCTATTAAAGCTTTATATCTAAGGCTTCCTTAACATCAGATACCTCAAACCAGTATGTAGCATTTTCATTTTTTCGTCTTGGTGACTTTGTCGAAGTTGTTGAAATCTTGTATGGCAAGCTCTAAGTAATATACAGAATTGATGATTGCTGAGTTAATCACAGACAAACACCAATGTGTATGAACCAGCCAATACAAATATCTAAGTCTTCTTAGGCTGTGACTTGTCTCCCAATCAGATGTGCCGGATTACAGTTAAAATCTCCTAAAATGTATAAAATTAACAAGAATTCCGCGGAATGCTATGTCGCACCTGCATTGCACTTCCACGGTAGCTGAGGTCATGCCCCACTGATGGTCCATGCAACATTTCAACCAGATATATCAAATGTTCCGAAATAGAAGCTGATTCTGTTGTTTTTGCCATTTAGAGTAAATGCAGCCATCTTGGATTCTCGACCTGGCTGAATTTTATCATTCTGGAGAGTTGCAGTCTGTTCATGCTTTATATGAAGTTTGAAAACTATGGGTGTAATGGTTTTGGAGAAATTAATTGAACGGACTTTAACACCAGGGTTAGCGACTGCGTAAATAAGAACGTTTTTTGTTGCAATGACAAGCATTTTGGATTCTCGACCCAGCTGAATTTTATCTATCTGAAGCATTGCAGTCTGGTCATGCTCCATATGAAATTTAAGAACCATGGATGCTGTGGATTTGGAGAAATTTATAAGACTTTAAAGGTAGGTTCCTGTACTTTGGAATGCATCATAATTTTAATGATCTTTCATCCAAGTTGTTGGAAAGCACTTATTAAAAGGGAATGAATAAGTTTCACTTAAAAGTGTAAATAAAAAACTATTAGAAAAGTTGTTTTGCAAGGGATTTCCTAACTCTGCTTCGCACACCAGTTAGCGCTATTTTTAATTCGCGCCAAAAATAGATAACTCAGCTGACGTCATGCTGCATTGCATTTTGGGATAGTTTTAACCCATCCACCATGCCAGGACCTCTAGGAGAGCTCACGGTGAGAGAAAATTTGTCTTTGGAGAATGGCATCACGAATCGCGCACTTATAGACATATAACGTATCTATTTTTAGAACTGGAATTCCAACTAAGGAAAATAAACCAAAAGGGAAAACGACTATTTTCTTTAACATCTGACGATTTTCTCAGTAGCAAGAGAGTCAGAAAAATAAGAGAATTCAATATTACCCAGAAAAAGACGAAATTATTTTGTGAACATAATTGTTATCGCTAGTCCAGGAACCTACCTTTAACGCAAAGGTGAACGTAAATGTGAGTGCTTTTTAGTTGTAATCAGGCAGCCACCTTGGATTCTCGACCTGGCTGAATTTTACCATTCTGAAGTCTTGCAGTCTGGTCATGCTCCATATGAAATCTGAGCACAATGGGTGTATTGGTTTTTAATTAAATAGAATTTAACGCCAGGATTAACGTAAAATCAATGTGAACGGAAATTTGTTGCAATGGTGGCCATCATTGATTCTCGACCTGGCTGATTTTTACCATTCTGAAGTCTTGCAGTCTGGTCATGCTCCATATGAAATTTGAGAACAATGGGTGCAGTGGTTTATAATTAAATAGAATTTAACGCCAGGTTAACGTAAAATTAATGTGAACAGAACTTGATATAGTTAATTTTCCATTTTTGGATGGTGACGTTCCACGTCGTCCCTCTTATGGAGTGTATATTTCTCAACTTATAAGATTTGCTAGAGTGTGTGGTCATGTAGATGACTTTAATGCTCGTAATAAATGTTTAACTGCTAAACTTCTTCAACAGGCTATCGGTATCATAAGCTTAGAAAGGCTTTTTCTAAATTTCATCGCAGACACCATGAATTGGTTTCAAAATTTGATGTCGGATTAAAATTTCTTTTACACCAAGGCCTATCGGGACCAGAATTTTATGGTGACTTAGTATACAAATTCAAAAAGATTAAGGGTAGGACTGATTTTTCTGATCAATTCCGAAAAATAATAATACGTCACAAACGTATTGGCTATAATTTAAATGTTATGCGACAGTCTGCATGCTTAGTGATTAACCCAATCACGGTTGATAGCTTTGCTGCACTCTTTAATTGCATACTGGGGGATCGGTCGTCAGACTCTATGATGGCCCCGACCTAAAGCTATATATTTTAGTTGGTGGTTACCGGAGCCTTTTTGTCTGTTGCTTGGTCCACCGGGGCTCAACTGGTGACCTTCTTTTGCTTCAGATTTCCAGTGGGGTTGTTTGGCAGGACAGGGATCTCCACCTGTCAGACGGTCCGTTGTATCTGTTGAGTCCTCGTCTTTGCTTCTTCATGGTGTTGAAATTTGATTTATGTGTTTCCGTGATGATTCATTGACGAGTTAGAGGGTTATCATGCGAACCGAACAACCAACTAAATGTTTTGTACCACTTCAGAAACTGAGGGTGAGGTTGGGCCTGTAAAATCGATTTAAGCCCCCCAGTAATTCATTACTGACCGTTCCAAGGCGGTAGTTCTGTTGTGGTTCTTTGTTGCCTGTTTTTGGTGTCAGAGTTTCTGTGATGTTTTACCTTATGTATGTTATTATTATTTTTGGTTCGGTTTGGGTTGCTGAGTGGCCACCTTTTGGGAACAAGCTGCTCACTCGGTTGGCCATATGTTCTCTGTATCTTGATTTTTTGTAATCTTAGTTGTTTCCAACTATGGTTTGAGGGCTGGATTTGGATTTTGATTGTTTCAGTTCCTGGTCTTTGCATACTTTTTACTTTTTTTGCAAAGGTGGCCATCTTGGATTCTTGACCTGGCTGATTTTTACCATTCTGAAGTCTTGCAGTCTGGTCATGCTCCATATGAAATTTGAGAACCATGGATGCAGTGGTTTTGGAGAAATTAACATTTAACGCCAGGGTTAACGTAAATGGGCATGTTCAAAAAAAAATGTGACAAAAGTGTGACATTGGAGGTCAAAAATAAACACTCCGCCATAGGTTCATTTCTTATTCCAGACTTATCTATAGTGCTTTCAGTTTACAAAACTGTATAAATTTAAAAAATAGCATTACTAATAAAAATTTTATTACAATTTTTGTGACGAGATTTACACCAAAAAATCTGTTAAAATATCCAAATTTTATGAAAGTTTTGGAAGCTAAAATCATGATCATATCACTTTAAGTTTCTATTTTTTGATGAAGGGCACTTCAAAATTATCTAATAAGTGCTGTTTTCTATCAGAAACCCCTGAATGAAATAAAAACTTAAATTTTAACTTCATTTTGATACACTTTTTTTAGAAGTAGAGTTTTAAAAACTTCCATATCTTCTCTTTTCTTGGCTGTGCCTCAATAAAATGAGCATTGGGATGATGGCATATGAAAAGAGAACTAATCTAGAGAATGATTGTTGATATTAAAACATACTGGTAGTGGTGATGCTATGTCAAAAATGTGCTAAAAGTTTCAGTGAATGTGTTACACTCCTGAGTATTATTTTCAAACTGCTGGAATTAGCATTTAAATTTACAAGAACTTAAATCATTGATTAAGTGTTCTGTGCAATAACGTAACACTGGCTGCATGTTGTTAACATCATTTTTTTCAAATTTATTGGCCTCTTTAACAAGAAAACTTGGTCTGTTGCTCAGGAGTGTAACACTTTTCAGCCATTTGTTGGTACTGTAGAAAAAAGTTGAATATTCTGCCTTTAGATTTCATTATGATGTTGTCTTCACTATAAATGCAACTTGCACTCATTGCTATAGCAAAGACCAAAATCATGTCTTTCAACTCAATGAACTCATGCTTGGGTGTGCCACAATATATTTGCTAATCGGCTGTCTAAATGCACACAAATCAAACAAATACTAAATTCAATTAATTTCTTCTTCACTCTTTCTTTTGGAAATTGAACAGTTTTCTTTACCTGAATATCATTACCTGTTTACAAAAGACATTATAGAAATAAAGTTCCATGCCAGTTTCAGAGCTGATGGTCACATTATATATTCAGTAGAGAATGTCCCTTCCTAAAATATCATTAACTTCAAAATCTTATCAAAACAGATGGCACTGCATCAAAAAACATTTTCAGATGTTGGCAACATTATATTTAGCATGAATTAATCCAAATATGTTGATGTAGGGGAAGAAAAGTGTCCAAAGTGGCATTCAACTTAAAGTGCTCAGGGGTGTAACACCTTGAACAATACACGTCATAGCAAAACCCGAATTAAATCACATAATATCATTATTTTGGTCAGTTTTATCTTATCATTTTTCACAAAACACTTGATAGCCATGTAAGGATATTATTTGGAATGCCTCATAGTGATAGATATGAAGAAAATGGAATCTCAAAATCTTCAACTTTTGGTCAGTTTCATGGCAGTACAGCTTTGTTTACGTTTAGAAGTTTAATTTATGTTCCAAAATTGCTTGAGGGGGGCTTGGTCTTCATGTATGTGCCTAATAAATGAAAAGAACACTGCTTGTGGTAAAGAAAGAAGCTATTTTTGTCTTTTTTCCAAAAAGTGTTACACTCCTGAGTGGCTTAAATGGTACATATGAAGAAAATAAGAGCCCAGATGATGACTTCCTGTGCACCAATTACTATGATGGGTCAATGACTTTTCATACATGACATTAGAGTTGACTAAATCTACCCCTGGAAAAAGTTTTGGGGTTTTAAATGTCAAATGTTACACTCCTGAGTTTAAAGGGTACTTGAAAAGAAGTACTTAACATTCTGAGATGGATGCTGGTACAGCAACTGGAAAATTTGCAACATGATATACCATCTTTACTCAATGTTTCAGACCATGTTATAGAGATTAGAAGCATCAAATATAAAAATGACATCCATTTACATGAGAACCTCTTCTTTTTTGGTGCACCATAATATCAGAATAGTGCTGTTGAGTTTAGCCTTACTTATTCCATGGGTGATCATGAAAGGACATAAATCTTACATTTTCATGCAGCCCAAAGGACTTAAAAGTCAAACAGATGGCTAATAGGTATGGTTACGGGCAGAGTTTTGCAAAAATGCAAGCAGAAAATTCAGTAGTCAAAAAAATGTCACACAAAAAGTGTGACACTCCTGAGTTTTTTGGCTATATTTTTGTCCGTAACTTTTTCATTACTCAAACTATTTCAATGAATTTTGGCAGGTATCTTCAAGGCGACATGATACATCTTCAGCAACAAAAATAATGCACCATTGAAGCCCTGTTTTCTTTAAAATGCTCTGAAATGCATCGGTCACATTTTTTTGAACATGCCCAAATGTGAACGGAATGACGGACGGACTGACAGACGGAAAACCGGACGCCTATATCGCACCTTGCTAAAGCAGGTGCGACAAAAATGATTTTTCAGTAATTCATTTTTACAGTATTTTACAGCAAATGCATGTACATGTACCAAAAACACCTGAATAGCTCACCTAAGTAAAAAGGTCAAAGGTCAACCTAGGGTCACCATTTGAACAAACCTGAGAGTATTCTAATTTCAAATGCTGTGAAAATGTACCAAGTTTCAGTGTCATGGGCCATTTGATTGTGGAAGCTTTTTAACGATATGTGCAAAGCAGCATGACAGCCATATTGGTTACCAGGAAAATTCGAAGTTGGTGAAATATGAGTGACCTTGATTAAAAACTGATCAATACTGACCTCTGTACTCAATAAACTTCATGTAACCATTTATTTGACTGTACATACAAACTTTTATACAGGGCCTGACAAATCCATTGTCCAGCTGCCCGGGACAAGTGAAAATTTTTGTTGGGCAAGTAAATTATTTTCTTACTTGCCCAGAAAAATGTTTAAGTTATATAGGGAAAACAGATATATTCCAGCATTTTCGTGTAGAAGCTAATTACCGGACAAGTGGATAAAATTTTGATTTGTCAAGCCCTGTTTATACAAAAGGTTTCAACAAATTCAAAGATATCTCATTAAATTACAGAAATTTCTCAAGCATTAGGAAGCACACATCTGACTTATGAGTTATCTCATAATCTGTAAAAATTAGACCAAGATCAACTCAGGGTTATCGTTTGAACACGGAAGTGCCATTTAAATAGAGACAAAGTCTACGGTCCAGTGAGACTCGAATGATCTGTGAGTCTATGACCCAAGGTCTGAAGCACCTAACCACTTACTTACACTAGGTAACTGGGATTCTGATGCCCAAGCTGATCCGAGTCTCCGCTGGGCGCACATGAAAAGAACATTCGGCGCAAGAAACCTAAAGAAGAATACCTAGAGAAACATACCGGAGAGACCACTACGGCCAATTGGGGCTTAGTAACAACCAAACAACCAAACAATGTCCCTTTGTTGGCTTTGTTGTGTCGCGGCTCAAATCATATCAAACGTACAGGGTTTGGTATGAATGATTGCCGAATGATCAGGGTGCCATTCAGTTTGACCGAAGACTAGTTCAAGCGATACACTATCGTGATCCATAGCGTATGATAGCGATAAGATCCAGACATGTCAGGCGGTCAGGCGTGACTGAATGGGGTACGAAACGGATAGGATACGAACACCAGTACTGATGCATTTTCCTCTTCGATTTCCTGAATATTTCATAAACAAGATAGCTGCGCACTCTCGACTGAGACTGCCTATACGTACAGGCCTAGTTCAAATGATTTCTGTTCTTACCAGCTGATAAACAACCTATTTAAATCAATAAATCCTCTTTGATGCGACGAAATGTTCCCAATGGCCGATTGAAAATAGCCGCGTTGCCGAGCGGTATCATGTGATCAACTTGGCCAATGAAAATCCTTCCTGACGTCGCCATGGTAGATTGGTTCTCTACCTGATAAGTATTTATATCTATTGATTATTGGCCAACTTGGGACCAGTTTATCGCGAAAGGTAGCCGAGGTGGACTGAATGACCGAAATCTGAGACGCGCTCCTTGCTTGATCATCGCAAAAGCATTGAAATGCAAGCGTTTTCTCGATCGTGCGCCTATGGGGACACGACAAACGAACTAACAACCTCAGTCTATAGTCGTGCGTTCCGCACGACGACGCTTCGCGTCGTCGGGAACGCACGTATTAAGGGGGAAGCGCAATGTAAAATCCTATTTAAAATTAAAAAAATATTTAGCAGCATGCTTAAAATGTTGATTTTATTACAGAATTTGACCCCAATTTACAATTAACGTTAAAAATTTGATTGCTAAGCAATGCAAACACTGAACAGACTGTTCAATTTAACAATTCTGCCTCGTTTGGTTTTGCATTGCAATGTTCAATGTGACCTCTCCAACTTCTAAGCTTGTTAACTGTGACAAACGGTTTGTGTTTTCGTCAGTAACAGTCATGCCGAAGCTTCTATCTCGAAGCTCCTATCCCAGGGACGGGAGGTTTGGTAGGAGAGATGGGGTGCTGAACAGTGCGTGCCTTGAAAATAATACAAAAAATCCTCAGCTTTCTAAGATATCTCATGCTCAATTTAATCATAATTCCTCTATTCTCTAAGCCCCTAAAACTAATGCAACTACCCCGATAGCTCCAAACATATGCATGCATGGCATGGTTGCTCCGTGTTTTAATCGGAGCTGCATACCTTTAAAATTGCGATCAGATATTAGGTAAATAAGTTAAAAGATTTTTAAAAGGGGCATGCCATTGAGAAGGAATCTCTGCACAGCGCGGACTACTGAAAGAAGTCAAAAGTCCCCACTTGTCAACAGCCCTAGGTAGCCATTGGTCGCAACAACTGATTCATGCACAAGTTAAATGATGCCTGTTCAAATTGAATGGATATAGTCACATCTTATTTTTACACAGTCTTTATTGACAGGAGCCTCATTATATAATTTATTGAATGCCTTGTTATTATATATTTCAGGGTCTTGGTCCGCGATTTTGTCATCATAACAGATGTTTTCATAGATTGAAATCTGGGTAGTTATATCCACACTTTACCAAGAAAGTCTCTTAGAGTTAGTCAGCCAGGCCATTCTTCAGTCATAGATGTCGCACCTAACGATGTAAACTTGAAAAGTTATTGTGGTTGTTATAGTCGGGTACAAATATTTCAGACTTCGGTCCAAGCCTCGGGGTTCCAGGGATGGGAGAGAGTCTACAAATCGATACCTTTCTAACGAGTGACCCGATTTAAATGAAGCTTTCTGTAGGCATATACGGATGCAAACTGCATCGTAAATAATACGGTTTGGGAATAGTAATTGCCTAGGAGTTCCTTGAAGGGGTAGAACTTAGCAAACGATGTCTTGGCGAATGTTGTGTCGTATGAACACCGATGTAGTAACTTAACAGCTATCAAAATTACAAAAGATAAAGATCCCTGTGTTCTTATGTGCAAGTACATAATAAAGATAAGCATAAAGATAGTATACTTAGGCCCAACCACCCAAGGAGTCGGGGTATCAAATGGTAGAAAAATTCCATTTCCTTCAATGAAACTCTGTAATCAGTAAAGAATGTAAACATGTAGGTTTTGTTTTGGCATAGTAGATATATGCGTATGGCCTCTTGAGAAGGGATGGAACTTTGTGGAATTTGCCAATTTTGATTTGCCAAAATACTGCTTTAATGAGTGCAAACTTTGTCTCCTTTACTCCTTGTAAGTTAATAAAACACTGACTTTCCCTGATGATTCTTTAAGTGTTAGTACTTGTATTTAATAGAAAGAAATGCATAAACATTTCGGCATCAGGCCTCACGCACTACAGCAAAAGCGCTTCTTGGACACCTTGATACTTCTGCTACTGATTGAAAAGTAACAGATATCCAAGAAGGGCTTTTGCTATATATAATTCTCTACAATTATCAGGTCATACAACAGAAAAGCACTGTGGCTTCGCACATTTTGTATCAAATGACTGCCAATTTATTTATTTATATCTTTTCACTTTTGTCCACAGCCTACAAATTCAGATCCTGGTGAACTTTTCGCCATGAAATTGTATGTTTACATAGATGAGTGATAAGCAGCTGTAACTGTAGCTTGAGTGACATCCTTGTATGATATAGTGGTCAAACTGTTTGATGTTAAAGATTTTAAAAGCTGTTGAAGAGCTTTCTGTTTTTTTTTGCTATAGGAGGCTAGTTAACAAATAACCATAACAACTTTATCAGATCCTTGGTTCAAAGGACATTCCATAGTTTGTACCACATAGTATTTTTATGCGAGTACGGGTACGGTTTGCTGTTTTTCTTGAATACTGCGTACCATGACTCTGCATATTAAATACTGTCTAATATTTGCTGAATACTGCGTACAATTTTGGGGGGCTTCACCATCAGTGATTTTGTCATCACAGGAGAATTGATATTTTCATCACAGGAGAATCAACACGGGATTGCAACATTACCCGTGATAACATGTCGACATCATTGCTGAGCTTCAAGCTTATTACGATGCATATCGAACATCATCAACAACGAAATACAACTAAACGTTAGCTTCATGTGCATGTAAGCATTATAGTAAAGATCACTGTTTCATAAACATGCAGCTGGTGTTTAAATTATGCTGCAATTATTCGACAGATTTCAAACCGTAGAAAACCTGAAGAAGCATCTGGAAACAAAGAAGTATAGATTACTTCTACTCATCAGAGTCACATGGGACATATTCAGTTCTCTTTTGACACAACATGAGACTGGCATTGTTCAAACCTATATACGAGGGTCATCCAAGAAGTCTTGCAAACGCCATTATAAGTATTTTATTAGTTGAGCTAGGGTACTCAAATCACACCATAAATAGATTATGCATAATATACACATGTGTGCCAAATATCATACCGTAACATACGTATTTGAGGACTGGAAAGTTTTGAATGCAAATGTGTAGGCGATATCGGCGGTAAAATTGAAGGAACTCGACGAACTTCACAAGATGTGAGGGGAAGAAAATTCCTGCATGTCTGTTTATATTTCTTGCAAAGCATAAAAATTTGTCTTCTTAAATGATCTTCTAACATTTAAGGACTCAAATAAGAGACATTTATAACTTGTTATCACCAGCCAAATGTGGTTGCTAGGCAAAGAAAGCAAATAACAAAATTTCTAAATTTGAACGTTTGCCTCTGCTTTTCGAAGGCTGCAAATGATATCAAACGATACTCGCCGACTATGTTTTCTTTAATATTTACAGCATCTCACGAGTATTCTTTGATAACAAATAATTGCCATTTCAGGAAACACTTCCTCTGTTCTGAACGCATCGTTTTGAATTACCCAAATTTATATAATTGTGTAGTTCCCCGGAAAGCATGGTGATGTTACTTGGAAAAGTAATAATATTTTGACTGACGTCAGTATCCTTAATATGTTACCGTTATCTTCTTTTACTGTTATTTTTTCGTGTCTTCCAATAAAATTCAGGTATCAACAAGCATTTTGAACTTAGCTGTGGGATCTTAAACAGATGACAAGAAGCCACCGCCGCACCCCTAGTATAAGTATTTTTCAGTTGCCTAGCAACGGAAGTTGCAAGACCATAACGTTCTTTGAAATTGAGGAATGGTAAGGAGAAAAGAGCATTGGACGAATATGTACCAAACGAATCGCTATTAATTATCATTTGGCAGATGCTCAGTCGTTCGCAGGACTAATTGGATGACCCTCATATATAATATGTATTTGTCAAATTTCTGACTAAAATCCATCGTTAAATAATATCAAGTGCATTGATAACAATTTCAAGGAGTACCTCCTTTCATATCCTTTAAAGGCCCTATTGCTCTATCAGCATGAACAATTTTATCCTGTGGTATCTTTGCAAGCTTCTCATCATAGTTTCGCCATTGCAATTGACCACAACTAGCCAACTTTAAACGAATAAAACACCATTGAGTAACACATATAAAAAGGTTCAAAAATTGATTTGGGTCATTTAAGTTTCCAACTAAAATTACCTACTTTCGTTTTCATTAACAAGAAAAAATGGTAAAAATACAATGTACAGCCGTGGATTCCCAGTCAATGTACCGTTTTTGGTAAGATTGTATTTCTCGATTTCCTTTCGTTGACTGGGCGGTGCTGTTTGATGCTTGGGGATAAGGTTTGAGATCTGATTCAGTCAGTTCCTATAGTGTAGTTACTCTTTAAATTTGCCATTCAATGTCAAAATAAAGCAGTCCACATGAAAAATCGGTAAAGTAGCATGCTCATGAGTTGTTACGCATAATTCGCGGATTTAAAATGCCCGGTAAACGCTATCGGTCATCGCAAATGATAAACAGTCTCCATACAGGTACAATACGCCGAAACGACGTCGGAGCAACGTCGTTGCAACATTATGACGCTTTAATGACGTGTATACAAGGTTGTTCCGATGTCATAACGTTGTATGGACGCCGTCACAACGTTGTTTGGATGCTGTCTGTATGCTGGGTTGAATTAAAAAAAAAAGAATATTGTTGTGCGATCTCCGATCATTCCGTGCCTTTTGTAAAGATGAGCTTTGTTCTGCGCTGGTGAGCATAAAAAATCAATACCGCATTATACCCTTTTAGAAAATATTCCTCGATTTCCTTTCGTTGACTGGGCAGAGCTGTTAGAGGTTTGCCATTCAATGTCAAAATTGAGCAGTCCACATGAAAAATCGGTAAGGTAGCATGCTAACGAGTTGTTACGCATAATTGTCAGATTAAAAATGTCTTTTAAACGTTATCGGTTATGGCAAATAATGAAACAGTTTCCATACAGGCACACTACGTCGAAACGACGTCGAAGGAACGTCGATGTAACGTTGATGGGTTTGAAATCTCTTTTTGAAAATAAGCAGAAAGAATTATAAACTATTTCTTTGGCCTGTGATGTCAGGCCTAGAGTTTTCTTTCGCTTTGACATCGTGGGCTAATAACTTTTACCGGTTATCCGGGTGCGCCGACAAATTAACGGCGGAGCTCTACGAACAACAACAACAACAACAACAACAATGCCTTATGAAGCTTTCTTCCTTTTACATAAATTAAAAATAAAATGAGATACTGGACAGTCGTCGTGTGTAATAATATATGTATAAACTAATTTATTACGAAAAGGCAAAATATATGTATTCATTTATTAGAAAATCTAGAAATCTAAGTAAAACACACGTTGATACAACACACGGGTTATCCCGAGACAACGACAGCGACTGAAGACAACTAACGCAGTTCAACGGGTAAGGCGGAAAACAGATGTGAGTAGCCGTTTTTCCTTATTTTCTCCTTAATTAGACTGAATCGAAATTTCTGGTTTCCATATTAAGAAAGGGGGAGTTTCTACATGACATGGAGACATCCAGGGTTCTAGCACAAGCAACAAAGCGACAAGAAACTTTTAAATGTCAGCCACGAGGCAAAAAAAAATATTTCAGAGGGCCGTGAACGGTTTACCAAATGTACAAACTTTGGGATTCCGACAGTTTTAATGCTACCAGGGATTACAGAAAACATGCCAGTTGTAATAAATCATAAATTACTTTGTAGAAGGAAAATATAAGCATTTGAAGTTAGGTACTGTCTATTCTTCTGGCAACAACTTACCACGGTTCACATTTTAGGCCAGGTATAATGAACACGGTTTGCCAGAAACAACCAACGCAGTTTTAAACCAAAGAAAATCTATACCCTACTGTCTCTTACCCATTCCAGTCCTGTTTTTTTATTGTTGTAAGTAACATATTTTGCCTCATGCTTGCAGATGGGAACTACCCGATCCGTGCGGCACTACATATTGTCTCATTTGATGCACACATCTTGCTGTATCTGAACTGGTCTCTACATACGCGCGTATCTTTTAAGTGATTGAAATATCTCAACGAAACCGCTTTTCTATTATTCCTGCACTTAATGTTTTATACAAATGAGAAATCAATGCAGTACTAACATCAGCCTAAGGAAAAGCAGTAAGTTCTCTGCCACACACAGGTGAAAGACGTTATGATACATCATAACTATTTTTGAAAGGCATTAAAACTTTACACTCACCAGCGCTCTCTAAGCTGAAGAAGCCGTGAGCTCATTGACCGTGCATTCACCTGGCTAAATAGCAAAATAAGGGTCACATGTTCCATCCATTTCTTCTGTTATATTTTGGGAACGACGTCCCATCTCAAAAGCATTATTACAATGTATAAGTGGGTCTGAACCCCAAACTTACCTACACCAACACCTGGTTAACTATGTTTTCATGGATGTTACGGAAGTAACCGAAAGTAGCTGTTGCCAAACAAAAAAATGTTATAGTTATCATACGACCTGGTCATCAGGTCGTTTGGTAACTCTGACTCTTTTTCGTTTCGTAACAGCTCTTCTTTAGTTTCGTAACCGCCTTTGTATGTGCATAGTTTACCGGTGGTGACACTTGCGAACGCTTTACTGTGCATGAATATCTATGCATAAACTTCACAAGGTTCTTAATTGACGAAAATTGCATATAAGCCTTATTCCCAGAGCGTTCACGTAAATTTCTGAGAAACCTTATCGAACCAACAAAACCGATGCCATCTTATCCAAACATTCACACAAACCAACGGTTCTTAGCGAAAACAAATGAGAAACGAGAAATGGTGTCTTCAGGAGTTCCCAGCGTTGACACAAGCCGGAATAGAGTTACTCGTGCTGGTTTGAGGCCAACTTTTTGGCATGACCCTTCTGGAGACTTTGTTCTATCCATGCAGCGAACAATAAAGACGCTAAGACTGTGCGGGTGCGCAGGCTAATTTGTGTCTTTGTTACTCGCATATGGCATACAGCACGATTTGTTATGTCTCGCCTGAAATATAATCGCATACATGAAGTCCGATGACTTAGGCGCACGTGAAAGGTCCAGCAGCCAAGATGGATGGATGGATAATTTGCGATTTTACGTCCTTTTCAACAGTATATCAGTCATATCAGGACAATGAAAGGGTGGTAATGAAAGGCGGTGTGCAATGGAACCGCGTTTACGGTAGGAAGCCGTCAAGAATGGCCGTCATCGTTCGCACAAAGGTCAAGCAAGCCTACACTTAGTATAGAGCCAGCTCTCACACAGTTTAAGCATTAGTGTATCTGTGTGAACAAAAAACAAATATGTTACAGCCAGTCGTAAGCCAGTCGACGGACAGAATACACCCGGGTGTATATTTGCATCCTGGTGCAAATTGTCACCCCCAATTTGGCTTAAAACCTTTTTAGATGGACAAAGTACACCCCCAAGATGACTGATTCTGCCTAAAACACCGTTTACATGGGCAAAATATACCCCGGGTGCAAATTTGCACCCGAGGTGCAAAATTAAACCCGGGTGTATTTTGGCCTTTTAAACGTGGCTTTAAGTGTCAACATTAGCACAATCTTGTCAACGTAATATTACCAAGATGAGATGAGTAATATTACCAAGATGAGAAAGATGGGTTCAGAGCCGGAAGAAACACCACATAGCAGATCTTCAACCTTAGAATCCTGTGTTGATGATGGATGAATGACTTGTGATTTTACGTCCTTTTCAACAGTATTTCAGTTTTATCAGGACGATGGGTGAATGATAATGAAAGACTTTGTGCAATGGAACCCCGTTTACGGTAGGAAAGATTTTCGCCTCAATCGGGATTAGAATCCTGTGTGAAAAATATTTCAAACGTCAGCAAAATCCGTACCATGTCTTCACTGATTTCAAAAAAGCCTCTGATAGGGTATGGCATGCAGCCTTATGGCCCACCACGCGGAAGTAAAATATCAGTGCAAATCTAGTTCGCACCATTGAGCAGCTATACGACAAGTGTAGTCCTGATGAATGGCTGCACAGGAGAATGGTTCAGAACAACAGTTGGAGTAAGGCAAGGATGTCCTCTTTCATCCGCCCTCTTCAACATTTTCGTCGAACGGATCATGTCTGATGCTCTGGAAGAACATGACGGAAAGGTCAACATAGGCGGCAGAAACATTATCAATCTGCTGTTTGCCGATGACATAGACCCTCTAGTTGAGGAAGAGCAGGATCTAGAAGCCCTAGTTGAAAGTATCGACAAAACCTGCTCAAGGTATAAGATGAGGTCAGTGCTGAGAAGACCAAAAAGATGACAAACAGCGCAGATGGCATCCAGAGGGAGATCACGGTAAAAGGGCAGAAGCTGGGTACCGTAATAAGCTTCAAATACCTTGGGGCACTTGTCTCAAGCGATGGCTCAAAACAGGAGGTTTTCTTAAGGATTACACAAGCCACTTAAGCTCTTACCAAGCAGAAACCAATTTGGAGAGATAACAACATATCTCTTAGATCAAAGGGAAACTTATGCGCTCCATTGTCATTTTAATATTTCTGTATACCCCTGAATCGTGGACCTTGACGGAGAATTAGGAAAAAGAACGCAGGCCTTTGAGATTAGATGCTACTGAAGGTTACTAAACATTACGTACAAGGACCATATAATCAAGGAGGAGGGACGCAGAAAGATTCAAGCAGCCATTGGAGAACATGTCTCCTGACGCTGGTCAAGAAACGGAAACAAAGGTGGTTTGGCCACGTCTTCTGGTTTAGCAAAGATGATTCTACAGGGCACAGTGAAAAGAAAAAGAAGAAGAGGTGGGAAGACAATATTAAAGAGTGGACAGGGATGGATTTTGCCAGCTCAACTAGGGCAGCTGAGAACAGGACAATGTGGAAAGGGATTGTTTCGAAGTCATCTGTGGTGCCCAAACGACCTAGTAAGGTTAAGGGATAGAATAGAATTGAATATAATAGAGGAGTCAGTTGTATAGTAGACATCATCTTAAGAACGGAGCACGAAAAATATGTCTAGGCCGTCTTGCAGCTAATAGACGAAGAGCGGATTACATGTTTAACTCGACAACTCATTGTGAAAGCTGAACGTTTTCGATTCTATCACTTAAAAATGCTTTAATAATATTATGGTTCTCCAATTTACTCCAACCAATCCATCTATTCATATTTCGTAAGTGTAACTAAGCCATATTGCTTATGCCAAATGTCACTCAGTAGTTTATACCCAACAGAGGCGAGTTCAGCAGCCCCAGCGCTATCGACCGCTCAGCTGAATAACTCTTACCAACAACAACCACTCACACTGCTGAAGTTGCATCATGTTCATACCATTTAAAGGGTGTCTGTTAGGTGTGTGCTTGCTATCACGAATATCTGCATCGCAAAAATGCAGTTTCGAGGAGTGAGTTTTTCCAAGGATTTGATATTTTACAACCTGTGTTCGTTGTTCCTGCAGTATGCTGATGAGCCGCGTTCAGTTGTATCATGACCCGTGGTATGTTGTGTCCAGGAACAAACTCAAGTGTTCACTGTTCCATGGATTTGAACAATCGACAATAATTTTTCAGACGAATGTTTGCGAATAATTAGAACCATAGACAATATACTATATCTACATAAGCAAAATATAAGACATAAGATGTCTTACATAGCCAAAAACTACAACTGAAATAGAAAGGGGTAGGTGAAATTGAACGAAATGAAAAGTTATGAGGTTTATCTCTCAGTTGAATGAATAAATCTCCGTGAAACTTCATCGGTTGGTACCAACATTAGTCTGCTTTCACTCTGCCAAATAACTTTTAAAGTATTCATGTTCAAAAAGGTTAACATCGCTGTTTTCTTACTTAAGGTAGTCCTATGACATCACTAGTTCGAACTGCGTTGGTTGTCTTCTGCTGCGTCCGTTGTCTCTGGATAACCCGTGTGTACATTGACTTGCATAAGTATAGCGGATATACCTATTGTGCGATATCCGATCATTTCATGCATGCCTTTTGTAAAGGTAAGCTTTGTTCTGCGCGATTGACCATAAAATTACCGCATTATACCTTTTCGGAAAATATACTCGTCGAAGGTGAGGTTAGAAATAAGCACCACCCAGTCAACGACAGGAAATTGAGGAATATCGCTCAACGGGGAACAGAAAAGGCAACATGTTGTTTTTTTTTTTTTTTTTTTCTTTTTTATTTCTTTTTTTTTTTTTTTTTGAAGATCGATTTGTCTCGTTTCAAAAATACGTTTCCAGACTTTTTGCCAGATAGATGAATAAATATTTGCTTATCAATCCATATTTTATCATCAAACGTGACGGTTGAAGCGCTGTAGATGATGATTTGCGTTTAGACGTTTTTACCACTTATAAGACTATGGAGACTTTAACGATATGGTGACCAGCTGCCGGATAAACAAAATTAATTAAGAATCTTTACAGTCTCATGACTCGAGGGGGGGGGGGTGTAGCATGACTGACAAGATCTGAAACAAGTTGACTGATATTAAATAAGCTTATTATATTTATAACATATACTGAACAAAAATAAAAACTTGACGGTTTTTATTTCTTAATTCCGACCAGGCTACCAAATTTGTAATGTAAATATGGATTTTTTCGAGTTGGACATACGTCTGATTACTTAAATCATGAAAAATTATTGGTAATTTTTTGTCCTGTTCGGAGTTATCTAACTTAATTCTAATTGAATAATTTAGAACAGAACTTTAATTTGCGCATGCGCAGAAGGAAGTTCTCTTGTGCGCAATAAACAGTAGTCCCAGTACACCCAGAAAACACTTTAAACGCTTATGTTCATCGTAACCACAACCTGAAAATAACGTTTAAAGTTTCAAAACTTTCGGATTATCTCCCTTTGAATTAAACATATAGAGATTTTTGAGATGCCATATCTTCCGTACCAATGCGTCTTTCTTGTTATCTTTATCGAGATTTGTTTGACTGTCTTGCAAACTCAATGTCTTTATTACTGATTTCATTTGAAAGCCATTTCTTAAACTGCCATAAAGACTTTAATGTGTAATGGGATTTCCATTGAAACTGAATTTCTGACATCATAATGGTTTGGACTCAGGTTTTTCGTCTGGTCCTCACGGCCTCCTACTCGACCGTGCATCGGCATAATTTTAGATTATGAGTTCATACAGATTGGATTTAATAATGGAAAGGCATTACCAACAAAATTGTTATCATTGAAGCAGACTTTAACAATTTTAAATTCGGTAATTGTTTGGTTTTGAGCATAGAAAACAGAAAAGTACCCCTGTGACGTTTACAATAGCCTCAGTTTTGCTGGATCTAAAGAATCTTGAATTTTGTGTGACTTTGATGTTATAGAATGATTACATTTTCTTAAATTAAAAGAATTTCCATGTTTCACATTTTCCCGACTACCGTAGGATGCAAAATAGCAACGGTCAAGTTTTTATTTTTGCTAAGTATATTATTAGAAACCTTCTTTCCCCCTTTTGCATGAAGACTTCATATAAGATTTAATTGAAATTGACCCAAATGTTTCAGAGGAGAAGTTGTTTGAAAATATTGACAAACAACGGACAAGTAAACTTTAGCAAAGGTCACTTAATAACTTTGACCTCTAGAACTCTTAGGGGTTGAAGTTGACTGCATTTCAATATCACAGAGGACTATACCAACAAAAATGCATTTTTTCAGCTTTTCCCATTCAAAAGCATAACAGAAAAAATTACCTTGCGAAAGAATAGGTCACGGTAAACCCAAAGTCATCATTTATATAAACTTAGGAATACTTAAATCCCAGATGCTAAATACAAAGTTTTAAGGCAATAAAAGGCAATCTGCCCAGTGGTTCTAGAGAAGAAGATTTTTAAGATTTTTGCCATATATGGGCATGGTGGCCTTCTTGATCATGTGACCTGGGCGAAATTAATAAACCTTGTTTCCCGCTTTGCTTGAAGGCTGCATATGAAACTTAACTGAAATTGGCTGGTAGTTACAGATGAGAAGCCCTTTAAACTGTTGACACATTACCGACAAATAACCTTTAGCCAATGTCACTAAATAACCTGGACCTCTAGAATTCTTAGGGGTTGAAGTTGTCTGCATTTCCATTGCACAGAGCACTATTATAGCAACAAAATAAATGCACCTTTTTAAGATTTTCCCATTCAAAAGTATTAGAGACCAAATTTGACCTTAACATAAAACAGGTCGTGGTTAACCTAAGGTAATCATTTATATATACACTTTAGAGTACTAGTTGGGCCCCAATTGCTGCATACCAAGATTCAAGGTAATTGGCTCAGTAGTTCTAGACAAGAAGATTTTTTAAGGTTTTTCGACATATATGGGAATGGTGGCCATTTTGGTCATGTGACCTGGACCAAATATATAACCTTTGTTTCCGGATTTACCTGAATGCTGCATTTGAAGTTTAATTGAAATTGGCCCAGTAGTGTCAGAGGAGAAGTCCGCTTAAGGTGCTGACACACAACGGACAAGTGACCTTTAGCCAAGGCCACTAAATAACTTTGACCTCTAGAATTCTTAGGGGTTGAAGTTGACAGCATTTTAGTATTACAGAGAATAATAGCAACAAAAAATGCACTTTTTATGATTTTCCCATTCATAGGCCTAAGGAACCAAATTTGACCTTGCCTTAAAATACGTCAAGGTCAATCTAAGGAATCTAATTCTGAGAAGATGTTTGAAAATGTTGACGACTGACGACGACGAAATACGACGGACGACGGAGGCCTACCTATACTTTAAGCTCACATTTGCAAATTCGGCTCAGGTGAGCTAAAAATTTGCATCTGTAAGGTATGTTGCAATGGCAGTGTTGGCGTTTCTACTTTGCAACTTTCTTTAAAACTGGTCATTATGTCAATGTTTATAAGAAATCGGAATTTACAGATTTGTGCAGTTTGCTAAGATTGTCCTCAAAGTATAGCAGTATATTAAGCGAACCTTATATAGTGCTTGACGAAAATTTAGAAATTACAGTATGCGTTTCTCTGGCTTTCGTCGACAGATATTGTCAGAGCCTATACGATTTGCTTCATTTTGAAGGATACCCGTTTCAAAATGTTTTGCACTTGTGGCATTCCTTTGATTTTTTTATTCTTTCGTATTATCAAGCAACCGTGCAGGTAGAGAGTTTAGGTTCTTGATCTGCCAATGTCAACTGCCATCATTAGAAATGTGCATTCACTACTGATGATTCGACAATATTTTGGTATTATATGGGAATATATTATATGTTCCTTCGAGTAAATCGGATGCATACTGTATACATCTGGTTTGGTATATTCAAAATGTAGGTTCACAGCTTTTTCCGTAATTAACAAACTATTGCCAACCCACTTAGTTTCGATGTACTTATTTACGGACGGCTCATGTTTCACAGTCTTAAAAAACAATAAAAAAAACAACATATGTCAGGTGCTAAAGTACGTTTTGCAAAATGTTATAAGTAAATATGGGTAGCGAAGACCTGGTTATTAGGAGGAGAATGAATTAAGATGAAAAAATAAAAAAAAAACTACTTGTTCAAAATTGCGATCATTTGCAATGTCAGATCAGGTCAAATGTATACAAGCGGGAAAAAACTGAGGCTATTTACTATGCCGCGTGCACAGGCGCAGGATCTTATTAAGTAGCTATTCCGGCAAGTGTGAAAGCGTGCAGAATGATATAGACTATAAGTCTAACAATACCAAATTAGTGCATATTCCTGCAACTATTTTTGTCAATGTCGCTAAAGTCCAAACGTTTAAAAAAGCAGGTGATGGACCAGACTCGACAAGCTTCCTATCCCAAGAGTCCCCTTCCGTGCATATACGTGAGACACGCGTCCCGCAGATATAATTAGGAAGAAACAGTTTTTAATCAACACTTAAGCACAAGTACGTGCACAGAGTCACCAATTATAATACAGATGACTGTATCCTAGATAACGTAGAATACCAGGTCATTGCTACCAAAAAATAGGCAATAAACAGCTGGAATCTATTTCATGAACATTCATGCATATCTAAGGTATATAAGTATTAAAAAAACTATGCTTAATTACTGTAATCAACACTGAAGCACAGACATGTGCACAGGAACACTATTTATGCTGCTGGTTATATCCTACATAACGCAAAACACCAGGTCATGGCTACCAAGGAAACATAGGCAATAAACAGCTGTTATCTATTTCATAAACATCCATGCAGTATAAAATACAAGCTATTGAAACCTGCTCCAAGTTTGATTCTGTGCACAAGGATATAGGCTATAATATCTACAGTGGTACCAACCTCTACCCTTTATGGAAAGCGAAAGTGTAGGCTGGCGTAGCTACAAATTTTGGGTTTTGCACTATGAGATAGATACCTGTGTTGGCGTAGTTGCTGAAAGAGACATCATATAGGCTAACAGCCAAAATAAAGCAAGTCTTTCCTATTCAGAAAATGTTTGTTTGTCATACCCTCCTTTCAATATTTGTAACAATGCTATTATGCAGCTGACTGCGTGTATTGTACTATAAAAATGCTGTAGATTGATGATTGGTAATCTAGTATTTTATCAGCAAATAGCCAACTGATAAAATAGTTTAACTTCAGTAATCCTGGTTTTCATCATTCGTTTTCTGATTGTCATTGAATAGATAGTCTTAAATGGTTAAATATTTTAGTTATCACGCAATACTGTAATTGCAGTTGTTAAAGTATCCTTGTTTATAAAATAATATTGAGCCGCGACCTGACAAAATCTACAATGTGATTGTGCGGTCAGTTAAGACTCAGATCAGCCTGGGCAGGCGGCAAGGCTCTAAGCTACCTCCATTGTGGCCAGCGAAGACTCTGATTAGATTGGGCGGATGCCCACGCTGATCTGAGTCTGCGCTGGGCGCACAACCACATTATTGGCTTAGTCGTGTCGCGGCTCATATATGTTTATCTTTATGTTTCAGTGATATTGTTTGCGAATATTTATGAAAAGAAATACAAGGAATGCTATTGTGAGGCTTTGCAGTTTTCTCGTCTGCAGATAAAGATCAAACTACCTTAAGAGCAAGATATATAACGAATGTTATTACGTTTCGTATGTTTAACTCCTTTTTGTATGATAAAAGCACATTGTGCAAGCCTCCAAATACTTGCAACAATATTTCAAATGTCCGAATGTTTCGGAGATTTAAAGAATTTAATTTCCAAAGATAATACGAATGTATTTCAAAAACTATATGATTCATAACGGTTTTACAATTTTCATATGAATATATGGAAATACTGCTGTACAGTTTCTTTGAGAATTTTCAACAAATAGTGCCGATGTATTTCAAAACACATATTAAGGTTGTCAGATACTGAATAGAAATATTGGCGGGGCATTCAAGCCATTATACCACCTAAATAACCTAAAAGGCTCTAAAACATTTGGATAAGAAAGAAAAGAGTTTCACCATTTGTTTTCCTAAAAAACAAACAATGTTTTGTATTTCTACATTCTTTTATTACACACCCTCCATTTAAATTCCTATCTCTAGCACATGAACGCACTTTATTTTTGTGCAAATGATGTTATCTATAATATAGGATATCTGAAACAAACTGGTAAAAACATTGAAGTAATCTTGATAATAAGTGTATTTATGCATTATTTTAAAAAAGCAAGAAAATTTAATTTCATGATAAACGTCATGAAAAATATATTTAACCGATGAGACAAGCTTATGCATATTATTTTAGTAAAACGTACATTGTATGTTACAGAATAAAACAAAGAAACAGACATTTTACCGTTTCGTTTCCTAGAAAAACAATGTTTAAGTTCACAAATATCCCCACAACAGACTGTCCAAATTCTGCACCTGCTGCAAGCACAGCCGGTCCTGCCCTATTATGCATTTTCCTGTTATTCCGGTTCTCCCATAGAGATATGCCTACAACAATGTGCAGATGGAATGAAAACTGTGAAGACCTTGACCATTCTGATTTCTAAGGAACAGTCTGATCTCAGTTTTCACTGTTTGTACAGACCTATCTGCCCGAAAACTTAAGATCTTTACGGTAGATATTGTTAGTGTGTGTATATACTCCACAGTTGATCGATTTCACCATGAACAATGACTGTCTTTTGTTGTTAACAAGTAAAAACACAGTTACTCTGTATATAGCTACCTTAAATGGTAATATTGCTGAAGAGTTACTGTGAGGGTTTAATGGTTTTGAACTAATATAAGAAAAAATATGGAAAGGAACAAAACGATTTGGGGCAACATCCTACATTCTGTGTCGCTAAAGCATATTTACCCAGTCTGATCAGACCTATCGCCAATTGCTAAAAGGTTAGCTAAGGGTCTAAGCTACCTCCATGCGGACAGCAAAGACTCTGATCAAACTGGGCGGATGCCTAGGCTGATGTGAGTCTGCGCTGGACGCATAGCCATTTTGTTGGTTTCCTCGTGTTGCGGCTCAATTATCGGGTTCTGATTATTGTCCTCTTTTCCACTTCTCAGATTCGTATGCCCGGTAGGGTAAAATCGGGTTAATTCGAACAGCGGGTAACTTCGGACAGTGGCATTGTTTCCTTTATATGTCAGGTGTTTTGAGTGAAATAGAATAAACTGGGCAAACAGTGAAAATCCTGACGAGTCATTATGAGCCGTCTCATCGGGATTTTCACTGTTTGCAATGGTATGTCCGAATGTACCCGCTGTCTGAAATTACCCGACTTTATCCTTATCCGTTCTGTTCAACGTCGTGGTGAATGAGTGATATATAAAATAAGAAATGAATATATAAAATGCATAAGAATAAGTTTCGTTTTATGCCCTACCTAATGCAAAATTACCTATCATTTTTATGACAAAGTGTGTCTACCCGCTTTAAGATTATATTATTTAAGAACCAGTGAATGAAATCTACTTTGGTTCCATTTATCAGACCTCCAGATGGATAAAGTGAATACTTAATGAAACTCCATTTGGCGACCAATGAGACTTCTTCATGCACTAAGGTTTACAATAAAACTGTCCGAATACTTGTGAAAACACATTCGGCTGTCATCAGAAGTCTTTTATGCGCATTGGCATCTGAAGCACTTTGAACTTTGCTAGTTCTCTGTTTTGTAATTGTAACATTTTCTGTATTTGAAGGGCTCGCAAGACATTTTATCAAAAAGTTAAAATACTGTTTACAAATAATGAAGAAATTGCATCTGCATTAAATGATTTTGGTAATCGTTGGTGTAAACGAGAGGGTGTTGAAAGTAACGCTTTAAAGAAATGGAAACTAAGTATCTTTAATATTGTGGATAAACGTATAAAGTTTTATTCACACAATACTAATCTTTTACCTCCTAAGCCTAAATCTTCCTTTAGATATTTGAAGCAGGGTATCCAGGATTTTCATAGGAAGTATGTTTTGGTTCCTGCTGACAAGGCCGCAAACAACATTGTTGTTGTTTGTCGGATGCACTATATTAACACTTTGAAGCAGGAACTTAACGGCACCACGGCTGACGAAGAGACTTTTACAGATGAGAAGACTGTCGTTAATAGCCACTCAAATAATTTGCCTTTAAAGTTTGCTGTAAACGTTAAGGAACGCCAAGACAAACTTCCTACGATGTATTGGTTACCTAAGCTTCACAAAAAACCGTATAAAGCTAGATTCATTGCCAACTCTAGCTCTTGTACTACTACAGAATTATCTAAATTATTAACTTCTTGCCTCACTGCTGTGAAATCTCGTGTCATTTGGTACTATGAGACAGTGTATGAGAGGTCAGGGAAAAATATGTTTTGGTCTATAAAAAATTCTGGTGAGGTACTTAGTAAACTGAAGTCAAGAGGGTTTCGTGCGACTAGTTTGTCCACTTATGATTTTTCTACTCTTTATACCACATTACCCCATAATTTAATAAAGGAAAAACTTGTTGATTTGATTGAGAGGGCCTTCAAAAAGTTCTCAAAAAATGAAGATACCCTTTATATTGCCTGTAACGATAAGAAAGCGTTTTTCACTTCTACTGACCGTAAAATATATAAAGGATATAGTCTTTGGTCATGTTAGAATGTATGTGACGCCTTATCATATCTCTTAGATAATATTTACATCAGATTTGGTAATAAGTTATACAGACAAATTGTTGGTATTCCGATGGGTACAAATTGTGCTCCTCTTGTGGCCGATTTGTTTTTATTTTGTTATGAAAGAGATTTCATGACTTCTCTTTCGGTTGATAATCAAGCTGATATCATTGAGGCATTTAACTCTACCTCTAGATATTTAGACGATCTTCTGAATATTGATAATCCTTATTTTGAAAGCATGGTTAACCAAATTTACCCACCTGAACTTTAATTGAATAAAGCTAATACTTCAGATTCCGAGGCCCCCTTTTTGGATTTACATCTATCTATTTCTAACGGTTTTGTATCTTCTAAAATTTATGATAAACGTGATGACTTTGACTTTGATATAGTTAATTTTCCATTTTTGGATGGTGACGTTCCACGTCGTCCCTCTTATAGAGTGTATATTTCTCAACTTATAAGATTTGCTAGAGTGTGTAGTCATGTAGATGACTTTAATGCTCGTAATAAATGTTTAACTGCTAAACTTCTTCAACAGGGCTATCGGTATCATAAGCTTAGAAAGGCTTTTTCTAAATTCTATCGCAGACACCATGAATTGGTTTCAAAATTTGATGTCGGATTAAAATTTCTTTTACACCAAGGCCTATCGGAACCAGAATTTTATGGTGACTTAGTATACAAATTCAAAAAGATTAAGGGTAGGACTGATTTTTCTGATCAATTCCGAAAAATAATAATACGTCACAAACGTATTGGCTATAATTTAAATGTTATGCGACAGTCTGCATGCTTAGTGATTAACCCAATCACGGTTGATAACTTAGCTGCACTCTTTAATTGCACACCGGGGGATCGGTCGTCAGACTCTATGATGGCCCCGACCTAAAGCTATATATTTTAGTTGGTTGGGACCGGAGCCTTTTTGTCTGTTGCTTGGTCCACCGGGGCTCAACTGGTGACCTTCTTTTGCTTCAGATTTCCAGTGGGGTCGTTTGGCAGGACAGGGATCTCCACCTGTCAGACGGCCCGTTGTATCTGTTGAGTCCTCGTCTTTGCTTCTTCATGGTGTTGAAATTTGATTTATGTGTTTACCGTGATGATTCATTGACGAGTTAGAGGGTTATCATGCGAACCGAACAACCAACTAAATGTTTTGTACCACTTCAGAAACTGAGGGTGAGGTTGGGCCTGTAATTTCGATTTAAGCCCCCCAGTAATTCATTACTGACCGTTCCAAGGCGGTAGTTCTGTTGTGGTTCTCTGTTGCCTGTTTTTGGTGTCAGAGTTTCTGTGATGTTTTACCTTATGTATGTTCTTATTATTTTTGGTTCGGTTTGGGTTGCTGAGTGGCCACCTTTTGGGAACAAGCTGCTCACTCGGTTGGCCATATGTTCTCTGTATCTTGATTATTTGTAATCTTAGTTGTTTCCAACTATGGTTTGAGGGCTGGATTTGGATTTTGATTGTTTCAGTTCCTGGTCTTTGCATACTTTTTACTTTTTCTACTGACTCGTTGAATGGGGCTATAGAAAATTAGGAATATGTAGTTAGCAGTATTTCGAAGTGTCTAATTAAAATGCCATGGCTGTTCCCTAATCTACATTCCTTGACAAATACTTGTAGCGAGTCCAGGGGCTTTCATATCTTTAGACACAGGGCTTAGCTCAAGAATATGTTTGGCCACGACAATGAATGAAAACTAGCATGAGCAGTATTATAAAGATAACTTTCCTCGGGGCTTCCTTGCCTTATGATTGGATATAAATGATTGCAAACCAAATTAATTACAATGAATCACGGGGCATATGTAAACAAAACTATAGTATCAACTACTTTTCCTTAGCCTTTTATCCCGAGACTTCCGTCGGAACTCCTATGATCCTAGTTTGTGGCTCAGGCAATGGCATTTTAGCTAAGAAAACCTCTCTATGACGTCTTTTCATCAATAGAGAACCCGATTTCCTAGCTAAAGACATGAATGACTGAAGCCACTGCCTAAAGCTTGTCAGTTTCCTGTGTTTGAGGCTCAGACTTGATCTTTAATAACTCCTAGAAAGATACTACCAGCAACCCAGGCAACAATTGCAGTTGTTCAGTAACCTCTCTATGACGTCTTTTCATCAATAGAGAACGCGGAAACCAAACAACTTTGCATTTTGCCTAATGATATTGCAGTAGTATTTTCAGGTTATTATTTATTCTCTCAAGTATCTTCTTGAAGTTAACTCTTCGCCAACCAACTCACAACTGAACGCCCATGCTGCGCAAGCTGGTGATATACCCGATATTTGACCATATGACCCTATTCACCAATCAGGAATATCGTAAATCTCTTCTACGGAAATGCCCAAATTCCGACGGAAGCCTCCGATGTTACCGTTGCTACCTTGCAATGTAACTTTATGAGCGTCTACTGAACGGATATGATCATTGTCTACTCGTAATTAATTCGTTGTAAAACTATTATAGCGCCTTATGAGCTTAATATTTATTAACCTTAGACATAAAAGTTAATCTTTATTGTATGCAAGTGGCCACCTACCATGTACAAGGGCAATTTCAAAAGGTGTTCAACAGAAACCCAGACGACAATCTCTGGAAAACTTCCGGTGAAACCGAATAGAACAGAATATATATATATTAAGTGCAGGGATGACACACCAGGTGTCTACGCTACATACTGATTGCCGAAACTAAACGATTATCTGCAAAGCATCTTAATATCTAAACAGAGCAAAATCTTACGTAGAACCAACTGAACCAAGACACGAAGAGACAATTAAGAAAACATAAATGTAAACACTATATACGGGGAGCAAGTAGATGTGCTGGGCACTAGACTATACTTACACGCACAAATAATCATAGAGGGGCAAGGACAGAGAGAATAAAATACGACAGGATTCTTCATCTTCGATAGGTCAGTTATAACTTACAGAGGGACTACAAATGCAACGCCATATAATACGTCCCGTTTTCATACTGGCGTGAAAAAACAAACACAAAATTAAGCAATGCTCACATCATTTGTGATGATGGCGGGAGATAGATAGATAGATAGATAGATAGATAGATAGTAGTAAACTAAACATGAAATGAAACAATCACATTATTTGTGTAGAGAGAGAGAGAGAGAGAGAGAGTCTGTGTGTGTCAGAAAAGATTAAGAGAGAGAGAGAAATAAGTAAATACAAAAAATGCAAACAAAATGGTACAATGGAAGTTTGTTAATCGATGTTGGGGGAGGTAACTACCGCTGGCGGATCTTCGCGAGAGGCGATAAGTTGCTGCTCATAGTACCCAATTATTATCTATGACATATCAAATAATGCTTTTCTGGTGTAATTTCCTTCAGAAGCTGTTAGGACCCTCGCCTTCGGAGCAAGACAGATGTTGCATAGAAAATTACGACGGAGATTCAATATATAATGCAAATGTATTAATATCTCACAAAGCTTTAGTTGTACGGTACGAGACTTGCGCGAAAGTCTGTGAAAACACAGATTATTTGGCTAGATAATGGTATCAGAACATTACCGAACTATTTGCGCAACTTTTATACTGTCTATATCAAAAGATGGTTATTGTCACAGCACTGCAATATGAGGTTAAACGGACGGGTGTTTAAAACGTAAGAATAGTGCACGATAGAAGCATCGTAGTGTCTTTGTTTTCGCGTGCTAAATATTTCAATAATGGTGAACAACACTTGCAAATTAATAGATGCAGTTTCTTCTTTTAATGAAATTAGGGACCAATCGTTTGGGAACACAATACCACTTTAATGCAATTTCTCGAAATTTAAGTTGACACTGTCTGTTTTTCATAAACCACAAATTACCAGTAGCGTTTCTGTGAATTAGAGAGGGTCTAGTGTTTATGCTAAGCAGTTGGTTTGACTATATTGTCTGTTGACGGAACTCAAATATAGCATCTTATTCGGTACCTGATTTAAAGGAAACTACTTTTTAGAGTATAGTGTTTACTTAACATTCGTATATGTTAAATAAAACATAGAGCTACCATATCTTCCACGTCAATTTATATCAGCTGTTCGTATTGGTACTTACTGACATCAAAGTCATTGGAATCGTTACAAAACCTTATGAAATACAAGGAGTACAAAATGGGATACCAGCCACGTAAATGTCTTTGAAGGTCCTTCAAGAGTAGGTTTGCTCGGCCTTGTATGCATTTTGCTTTTTTAAAGTTAGGTTTCAATCAATATGGTCTATTTGCATTCCAAACGACATAACATTTTATTTGAAACATGTGGACATTACCAATCCATCGCGAAATAAAAAAAAATGCATTCGTGCTGTATGGTGACGAGATAAACAGTCTCCTTAGTGACCAGCAGCAATCAAATGTCTCCATTTTATTTATCTGCACATAAAGACTAAATATAGATGCCAGTAAAAACTAAATTATTTTATAGTTATTCATCTATATCAGAACGACAGCGCTTAGTTTTGATATTTAGAAAAAGGTCATTTAACTTAGGACGAAAAAAAAACAGCCAGTTATCTATGGATGGACAGTTCTTTATGGCTGTTTTTTTCGATTAGAAGCACATATTATACAAATGTGTTGTACCTCACTTTAAGATAATTGTAACGGAATAAAGTGCAACTGCCTTCGCAGTAATTTAGTTAACGCACATTGACCTGTCTCTTTGACCCCTATTTTGAATACATTAGTTGGTTCAGTTGATTTCACAGATAGGTATGTAAAAGATATAATACACTCCTAAGGCCAATCTTTGGAAAATCTGTTTGTTGTCCTCGATGAATTGATTTATGACTTGTGATTTTACGTCCTTTTTAACAGTATTTCAATCATATCCGAAAAAGGGGAGAGTAATAATAAAATGCTATCCGCTATGGTTGGAAAGAGTTTTGCCGCCAGCAGGTCTCAAACCCGGGATCTGTCGATCAGCAGTGGTTTGAGATAATAAGTCATTTGAACGGACTTAGATGCTAGGGTCGACGTAAATTATGCTAGGGTCTCTGTGACCTAATTCCGCTACATATTTTTATCTTAATAATTCTAAAATCCAAGGTCCCATTAATGCTACATACAAAATGTCAGCCAAATATACCAAGCGGTCCTGGAGATAAAGTCGATCTTATTAGTTTTGCTATTTTTAGTAAAGACGGCCATCTAGGATTCTTGTCCGGGCTGAATTTCACAATTCTGAACCCTTGCAGTCTGGTCATGCTGCATGTGAAATGTGAGAACAATGTAGTGGTTTCAGAGAATAAGTCTTTTGAATGAACTTAAATGCTAGAGTCGACGTAAACTGTAAATGGACGGACGGAGGGACGAGAAACTGGATGCCTATATCGCATCTTGATAAGTAGGTGCGACAAAAATTTCATATTTGAGGATGAATCCATCAGCACTGGAGTTTTAAAGTGTGTCTGTCTGTCTATGTATATACTATGGCACCCTCTTACTGAGTGTTACTTACTCCTCTCGTGCAAGGTTAGTAGGAATAAAAGTAAAAGTGATAGTCAGATGGTGTAATGAAAGAGTGATCTTGTGTAGTGAAATAAGATAAAAAGATGAAAGTATAAGTAGTGATAGCTAGGTAATGAGTATTTTACCTGAGCTGGAACACCCACACGAACATCATGGAAATTTTACCATAAGGTCAATTTCATAGTCTGAGAAGACTCCTGAACTGCAAAGGGAAGAAAAAAGATCACAATTACAAACAAGGCTAATAAAACTTAAGAGTGTTTAAACGATATATTTAAACTGAAATTAAATCAAGGTTGAGATTACAGCGTTGTGTCTTATATAAGAATAATTGCTCTCCTTTCTTTAATCTTGATGTTAAGGCCCTTTGAGTAATTCCTACGGCTATTCTTGTGCAATTCATTACTAGCTGGTAACCGTATAGAATGCCTTCACGAAACTTTATAGCAGTGTGTCTTATGTTGAGACAGCATTATTAATAAAAGAATACTTACCTCCCATTCCTTATTTTTGGAGTAACATCCCTTTGATTACTTTTTAAGGCTATTCTTGTGAGAACCCTAATATTTTGAATATCTCGATAAACTTAATAACAATGCAGACGAGAATGAAACGGTTTGTGTCATACAAGAATGGTGGCTTCCCATTACTTACTTTCAAAGTTACGTCCCTTGATAATTTCTTAGACTATTTTTGTCGGCGTCATTACTAGGTACCAGTGATTGTTTTGGATATCTTGATGACACTCTCTAGCAATGATATTGTGTGTTGAGTATGGGAATTGTTGTAACTCTTTCTCAATTTTGGAGTAAATTTAAAGCGTAACTACACTTCAGGACCTGACTGAATCAGATCCCAAACCCTAATCCCAACATCAAAGGGAAAGATTGACAAAGACATCTCAACAAAAAATAAATTACAAGTGATTAGCCGAGTCAGCAGCTCTTTCCCAAATAGAAGGCAACTCAGCTATCTTTATTGAACTAAATAATTTAGACCAACAGAAGGGCTGGATGTTTGTCTGTTTCTTGGCCCACCGGGGTTCAACTGGTGGTCTTCTGTTGCTCCAGTACTCCAGTGCAGTGGTGTTGCTGACGCCCAAGGGATCTCCGGCTGTCTCAACACGTTTTGGCTGTCGAGTCCTCATCCTTGCTTCATCACGGTCTTTTCTTGATCTTAATTGTTGACCGTGATGACTCTCTGATGAGTTAGGGGACCTCCATACGAACCGAACTACCAACTAATTGTGTGCACCGCAGCGGAGGGTGAGGATGAAGGTTTGGGCCCAGTAAAACCGGTTTAAACCCCCAGTAGTTATTACTGACCGTCCCAAGGCGGTACTTTTGTTGCGGTTGCATTTGTTTTATGTTCGGTGCTGTTTAATTTATTGTGTTCTCAGTTTAATCCTTCAATCATAAAAATAGAAAATAGGTAAAAATAATTGTTAAATATTTTTCATATAATTTGCTTAGTCCGTTGTAACCCGTCTGTTGGTCTAAATTATTTAGTTCGATAAAGATAGCTGAGTTGCCATCTATCTGCAAGGGGTGCAACGTATTACGGTTTTTATGGTCAATAGGTCGAAAATATATCGCCACAGGTCAAGATGGCGTCATATCGCGTAAAATGTGTGAATTTTGTTGGACAAAAATACAAAGTAAGTATGTTTGCTGGCTCTGAAATATCATATCACCTAGCGCAGGTAGTGAAGAAATTATGCAGCATCTCCGGAAAATTGGCCGTATCTTCTGATCTTTCCTCAAACTGTAGTGATGTCCGGTCAGCTGCGAAGCTCGAATCGACGAGAAAATCGGAACCGATTTTGACATGTATAAAATCATGCTTAGCAGCGAAAATCCGGTTATTTTGGATTTAATTTTAGTGTCTATATCACTAAAATGATAAGCCCCACATTCTGGTCCTAATTTTACTCTTAGAGCACCCCTCCATCACGCGGAATCAAGGTGTAAGCCATTTAATGTTGCTTCTGGTCAATTGTAGGACACTTATGTTGATACTGGTCAAAATGTACTTGCAATAAGCATTTCTAGCTAGCCTCACTTTCGGTTCAGTATCAAGATTTCTTATCATTACTGCCGTAGAAGCTGAGGTACACTTAAGGTAGATGAATACTGGAGAACTCTGTATTGCATTTGTCCAAATAAAACAGAGTTATTGTTCGCTCAACATTGGGGTAGCTTACCACTAAATATTCATGAACCGCGTCTTTGAAGAGACCCTTCAGTCAAGAGGAGAATGGCCACTATGAGTCAGGTAACTAATGTAAACAATCATTAAATAAAGTAACAGACCTAGATGAAAAAAAATATCAGATGGCAAACTTGATTTTTTTTGCTGTAAACCACTGAAGTATCAGATAGTTTTATAAGATTACCCAGTGCTAAAATAACACGCCAGAATTACTGCACGCGCTTGGGTTACGTGTTCTCATTAAAATAGCGACCTCCAGAGCAGGGAAACGTGTTTTATTTTTCTTCTCTAAACCATCGGCTAGAGCCGTTCTTCAAAACTGCGGTATTAATTTCAAGTTTTCTAGGGATTAGCTTAAACGTTATTTCTGATTCCTATGTTAAATAATTGGTGGTAAGCTACCCGTACAAATGACACTAACTACCGTAAAGATCCTAAGTTTTCCTGAGGGCAGGTAGGTTTGTACAAATAGGGAGGAACCTTTCTGATTTGCCATTCCGTCTGCACATTTTTGGTGGCATTACTTTATGGTAGAACCGAAATAACAGGGAAATAAATAGTGGGGCAAGGGCCTGCTTTGGTTGCAAAAGCTGCGGAATGGGGGTTGTCTGTTTATTTGGGTTTCTCAGATTTTGGGGTATTTTTAAACTTTAACATTGTTTTGCAAGGAAACGAAACGGTGAAAATTTTGTATTTTTGTCTTATTCTGTAACATACAATGTAAGTATTTCTGAAATAATATGCAAAAGCGTGTCCCATCAATCAAATATACTTTTCACGAATTGTTTCATGAAATTAAATTTTCTTGCATTTTTAGAAAATGTAAAAAAATACTTTTTATCAAGATAAGTGTATTGTTTTATTACCGGTTTGTTTTAATATCCTTTGATATAGATTATAGGAATCGCAGAAATCAAACTGCATTCATATGCTAAAAATATTAATTTAAATAGAAACTGTGTAAAAAAGTATGTAGAAATACAAAATTTTGATTTTTTGGAAAACGAAACAGTAAAAATATTTTTTCTTATCCTATTGTTTTATAGCGTTGTGGCTTACTAGACTGGTAAAGTGGTTTGAATGCCCCACCAATATTCTTATTTAGTATCCAACTACCTTAATAACAATATTGTGAGGTTTTGAAGACGTGTTCAGCCAGTCGCACAAATTCATTTACTGTAAACATATCTACATATATACATATGCCACCATCATGCTTTTATTAGAAATGACAAAGATGAAAGTTACTTTATAAGCACACCACTCCTTCGCGCTTGAGACCCCGGTAAACACCACTATATATGAAATAGAAATGTGTCCATAGGACACGGATGCCCCCGCATAGTGCCTCGAGTTAGATGGCGCCTTGATTAAGACACTAGCATTGATAGGATACAGTACAGACATCGTTTTTCTTTGCCGTATTCGCGTTTGGGGTGTGTTTATGCGACGTTTCTGAGCCATTTGATAAACGGTGTTTTGGCGTTTTCGTTTGTGCCGTTTTGTTTCGTTCTCGTTTAGAAAAAGCGTTTGTGTGACTAACCAATCAAAAGCCGTAACTTAACCTGCAGAAAACATCGTTTGCGCATGCGCAAATTTTCAAAACGAAAACGGCGTTTGCAGAAACGCCGTTTCGTCAACAGCCAATCGGATTGGATATTGTTATACGAGCTAATCGAGCACAGCCTGTTTTCGAAATCCTGTTTTTCGCGTCTTTGATGTGAGCTATTTTGGGATAACGAGCAAACTTGGAATATCGAGGTATCCCAAAATTGATCGAGTAATCTCGAGATTGTCCGCTGGCGTAGATAACGTATTACAATCGTGTTTGTATTGTTTGAAATAGCTATAGACTGCATATATTAAGCATATGGGAATATATTAATATTATGTTCATATATTTCCGTTAATTAAATCATTTTCATGTGATAGCAGAGCTGGTATACTTGATCTGTGGTAAGTTATGGCACTAAATGGCAAAATAAACAGTTTTTGTTGTTGTTCTTTGACACAGTTATGACAACGATGTTTTAATATGCTGCTAAATAAATTAGATGGGAAACCTTTACCTTTTGAATTAGTTAATAGGCAGATTTATTACACAACTATTTTCATTCAAGTTGAGAGATAGAGTAATAATGTCACGGGTTTAGGTATATAAACACTTTTACAGCCATGCTGTAGAAGCCGGCTTTTATGGTGACGCGGGTAGAGTGGAAGGCTCTTTCATGAAGTTAAGCAACGGAGATCGCGGTTAGTACCTGGATTGGTAACCGGTTGCTTGACTTGGTGGACAACCTGGCTAATGCTACATTTGGTGGCAGCGGTGGGATGGGAGATGACAGTTCCATCATCTCCGGACCCAGGTGTACAGGAAAAAGGCATCCCTGGTTGGGTTGCATAGGCTCCGCCCTCGGGTCTGCTAAGTGAGCAGTTGGTGACTTGGGGATGAAGTCAAGAGAAGAGGGGGAGAAATGTAACGGGTTTAGGTATATAAACACTTCTACAGCCTTGCTGTAGAAACCGGCTTTAACGGCGATGCGGGTAGAGTGGAAGGCTCTTTCAAGAAGTTAAGCAACGGAGATCGCGGTTATTACCTGGATGGGTGACCGGTTGCTTGATTTTGTGGACGACCTGGCTAACGCTACAATACAAAACAATAAAGTGGGGTCCCATAGTGCAGTGGTTGTAGGACAGTGGGGATTAAAGGTCCAATGTATCTTGAGCACAGCATATGCAAGGTGAAGCCCATTCCCGTCCTTTCACTGCCTAGTCCTTCTCTGTTTAGCCGTACTGCATAGCACAGTTGGTAGCACATCCGACTCAAAAAGCCTGAGGTCCTAGGTTCAATTCCTAGCCTGGCCAAATAATTTCATTTCTCCTCCCGCTGATTCAAGAAAGGCTGTTACCAGTTTAATGGGCAAAAGTATGTGCACTTAGTACAAATTGACTGCTTAGGAGGTCTGCGCCTGCCCAGGAATAGTGTGGTAAGGTTAAATGACCATCCCAACATGACCATAACTGTTTACTGTGGACATAAAGCAAAAAAACAACATTTCCTGATTCCAAAAAAATATTCCTGTTTTCTGCTTGGTTAACAGAGTTTTCCAGTCTGGCCCACCCCCGACTCAAACCCACAACCTTCTGCACCATAACCAAGTGGCTCTAATCAACTGACCAGTCCACGTATAAAAACATAGGTGCACCACTAAAATTAAGTGGTGCACCTGTAAATTTTATTCAATGGACCGATAAACTTCATACAATTCAGCTAATTTACAGCTCCACCAATATTTTATCGATCCACCGATAGTTGGCATTTGTACGTGGACTGATAAAATTTACAGGTGCAGATCAATAAATTATAGGTGCACCCATAAAAGTATGGGTGGACCGATAACTTTTATTGGTCCACTGATAAATTCTATGGGTCCATTGGTTAATTTTACATGTCCAACGATAAACTTATTGATCTAGGTATAAATTTTTCATGACCCTTTTTGGCAGTGATATTAAATCTAAACAATTAGCCACTGGCCATAACCCTTTTATATTTGGAATATAATCATATCACAACATATCCTTCTATTCTTTAACATCATATCCCTGGGTGAGGCCTTGGGGTGGGGCATAGGGTCGAAAATTAGGTCACATTCACTTTACTTGAACTGATGTAAGATACTGGCTTAATTGTGCTTTTACAAAATACTACCCACTGGCTATTGATCAATAAAAATTGAAGGTAAGAAAAACTGAATACGCCTCGTATTATATCCTATAAGGATATAATACGAGGCGTATTCAGTTTTTCTTACCTTCAATTTTTACTATTGATCAATAAAAATTGAAGGTAAGAAAAGTATGATCAATGAAAATTGAAGGTAAGAAAAACTGAATACGCCTCGTATTATATAATACGAGGCGTATTCAGTTTTTCTTACCTTCATTTTTTATTGATCAATAGCCAGTGATACTACCCCCACCCAATAGCACTGTGTGACCCTGAAGTCAAGGTCATTGATATAGAATTTTGTTTTAAAGCTTTTGTTTCTTTAATGCAAACCATAGCGACAAATGCCTATGAGATAGGCAAGCACCAATTCAGGAAAGCTATGTTGTCAGGTGACAGCTCTTGTATATATCAGCCAATTAGTTGTCTACTCCAGCTGATATTAATGTCTGACTGGTCTAACTATACAGATGGCTATTATCGCAGCTCTTAAAAAATATACAACCAGGGATAATATCTATCCATTAATAAATCTTATAGATGCACAGTATTTTTATAGATGCAAATTGCATCTGCATTTTTATCCATGCAATGTAATTTTATTGGTCAACCAATAAATTCTAAGTATTGGTGGACCAATAAAATGTAAGTGGACCTATAAACTAGCAGTCCACACATGAATGTTACAGGTTTTGTTGTCCCTGAGTTGGACCCTGCCTCGAAAATCAAACTCAACCCTGTCCTACCTGTCTTCACCACTGAATTGATTGCTATTGAACATGCTATAATTCAGACCCTTGAAAATAGGATCCCAAACTCAGTCATCCGTATTGACTCCCTCAGCTCAATACAGGCAAATCAAAAACTAGTCCCGATAAAGTAAACAGAATCCTAAACTTTACTCAACCTAGCTGCTACAGTAAATTTCAATATTTCTTTGAAATGGAGCCCAGCCCATGGAGGAACTGATGGTAATGAAATGGCAGATTATGGCAGATAATGCAGCAAAGGCAGGCAGCTACAACCACGGCACACATGACACATGCTAGATCAGCAGGCCAGCACTTAGCCTACTTAGCTACCGGGTCTCCTCTTCAACAATTCATCCCAACTCCCCCAAAACAACTTCGAGCCCTATTTACCATATTTACCACCAGCAGTGGGACAGCATATATTCCAAAATCTATATCTTGGCCTTCTAAGCTTTCTGTAACCATATTTTCTCCATACAAAGTAACACTAACAAACATTCTCAGATACTCATAACTATGTCTCTTCTCCCAAAATATTTGGACACAAATCAAGTCTCTGTTAAGTACAACATTCATGTTAAGATTCTGAGCCCAATAAAAACCACCAGTTCCATCTGTCAGACTATAACCAGACTTTTCCTTTGTCTTGTCATAATACCTCTCTCTATTGACAGTAGGGGGAAAAAATCAATGTGTATCCGGCCACCTTAATTACAGACCTAGACTAATTTCTCTGAAACTAACTAAACCGTAATAAGGTTTAATACTCTTACTACATTACCATAACCAAAAAAAAATATTTTTTCCAACCACTAGCCCACAATAAGAATTCTGCTATGGTCATGCTGTTCTCAAGTAACTATCTCTCTTTTACCAAAATATTTGGACATCAACCAATTGTCTGTTCATAAAAGCACTTTCTGTTAATAACAGCACTTGTACTAAGATCATGAACCTTATAAAAGCTACAAGCTCTGTCTGCCTGATTACAATTGGAATTTTCCTACTGTCCCATAATATTTTCCCTTTACTGACAATAGGGATAAATTGAATGTGTATCCAGACACCCTAATATCACATACTGACCAATATGTTTTGAAACTACTAAACCATAACAAGGTTTTGAACACATACTACAATTCCAGACCCTAAAAGAATCTCTTTCTCAAACTATTTTCTTCCAATCAGAATTTAGCTACTGTCACCCTATAATTCTTCTAACAGTTTTTTGGGTAAAATTTTACCTGTGTCAGGCAATCTTAATTATACATGAGAACTACAATACTTGGACACAACCTTAACCATGATAAGGTACAGGGGATATATCAGTGTTCTAGACACAAAAATCGTTTCTCTTCCTACATAGCAGCCATTTCTCAGATTTTCACTATGGTCCTTTTTTCTTTTACCCTTTCCACAGGAAAAAGGGGTAAAGTTCCACTAGCATACTATGGTTCTTCTTTGCTATCTCTTTTCATGGATGCATGGGCAAAACCTATTCTCTAATAGACAAACCTCTTCCTTATTCCATCATTTTTCTCTTTCTTAATTCACCCAGCCCAGACAAGCTCACCATCCCCAGGAAACATTTAGCCTAATTATTGATATCTTAATAACTCCCCTTTGATACCTGACTTCTCACTTCCTGATATTCTGTTCACTTTCCAGATGACCCCTCAACACCATTCAGCCTAGCTTTGTCACTAACCACGGGGGGTAATACGGACTTGGCTACCTGTGCTTTCGACCGAGGCTGTACTATACAAAGTGGCTTTCGACCGAGAATACAATCGTAAGCACTACCAATAACGGTAAAAGGTACTATTGTTAATGGCTGTTGACCGAGCTGGTACTGCTGTTGATTGTCTCGGTGGACAGCCACTTTTGCATGTATGGTAATTGACTTGCTCGGTCGAAAGCACAGCGAGGCAAAATGGTATTACCCCCATGCTAACATTGGATTATCACCCATATTGCACAAACACAGCTATGCCTATCAAATTTTATTGATATTGACAAATTTAAAGAAAACATTGAACAAACATGCTGAAATAAATGGTATGACACCGATGAGTTGAGTCATGGGCTTTGGGAAGTACAGAATGGCAAATATCTTGCATATTCCAAAATTGATCGCGAGCAAACTTGGAATATTCTGTTGAAATTTTATTGCCATTTGACATAAATATGATATGAATTATTAACAAATATGCTGCAATTAACAGCCTGACATAACTGATACAAATAAAAGAGCTTTAGAATGTATCGATTCTGAAATATCTCTCATATTCCAAAATTGATCACGAGCAAACTTGGAATACTCTATTTAATTTTGTTGGCATGTCAAATATGATTTAAAATAAGTAACAAAATCGCTGCAATTAACAGCATGACATTGATGATGCAAGTTAAGGAGCTTTCGAATGTACTGAATCTCAAATATCTCACATATTCCAAAACTGATCGCGTGCAAACTTGGAATATTCTGTTAAATTTGGTCAACATTGGACATATAATGTCAAATTATGAATTAAGAGGCCAGAATTAATGGCATGACATTTTCAATACAAGTAAAGAGCTTTGGAAACTATGGAATGCCAAATATCTCATATATTCCAAAATTTATAACGAGCAAACTTGGAATATTCTGTTAAATTTTGTTGACATGTCACATATGATGTAAAGTAATTAACAAATTTGCTGCAATTAACAGCATGACATTGTTGATGCAAGTTAAGGAGCATCCGAATGTACTAAATCTCAAATATCTCACATATTTTAAAACTGATCGCAAGTAAACTTGGAATATTCTGTTAAATTTCGTCAACATTGGACATATAATGTCAAATTATGAATAAATAGGCCAGAATTAATGGCATGACATTGTCAATACAAGTTAAGAGCTTTGGAAACTATGGAATGCCAAATGTCTCACATATTCCAAAATTGATCGCGATCAAACTTGGAATATTCTGTTAAATTTTGTTGAAATTTGACATATGATGTAAATTATTAACAAATATGCTGCAATAAACAGCATTATATTACTGATACAACTTAAAGAGCTTTAGAATGTGCAGAACCTCAAATATCTCACATATTCCAAAATTGATCGCGATCAAACTTTAAATATACTCATAAATTTTGTTGAAATTTGACAAACGATGTAAAGTAATTAACAAATATGCTGCAATCAACAGCATGACAATGATGATGCAAGTTAAGAAGCTTTCGTATGTACTGAATCTTAAATATCTCACATATTCCAAAATTGATCGCGAGCAAACTTGGAATATTCTGTTAAATTTTGTCAACATTGGACATATAATGTCAAATTATGAATAAATAGGCCAGAATTAATGGCATGACATTGTCAATACAAGTTAAGAGCTTTGAAAACGATGGAATGCCAAATGTCTCGCATATTCCAAAATTGATCGCGAGCAAACTTGGAATATTCTGTTAAATTTTGTTGAAATTTGACATATGATGTAAATTATTAACAAATATGCTGCAATTAACAGCATTATATAACTGGTACAACCTAAAGAGCTTTAGAATGTGCAGAAATCTCAAATATCTCACATATTCCGAAATTGATCGCGATCAAACTTGGAATATTCTCATAAATTTTGTTGACATTTGACACACAATGTAAAGTAATTAACAAATTTGCTGCAATTAACAGCATGACAATGATGATGCAAGTTAAGAAGCTTTCGTATGTACTGAATCTTAAGTATCTCACATATTCCAAAATTGATCGCGAGCAAACTTGGAATATTCTGTTAAATTTTGTTGACATTTGACATATGATGTAAATTATTAACAAATATGCTGCAATTAACAGCATTATATAACTATTACAACCTAAAGAGCTTTAGAATGTGCAGAAACCTCAAATATCTGACATATTCCAAAATTGAACGCAATCAAACTTGGAATATTCTCATAAGTTTTGTTGACATTTGACACACGATGTAAAGTAATTAACAAATTTGCGGCAATTAACAGCATGACAATGATGATGCAAGTTAAGAAGCTTTCGTATGTACTGAATCTTAAGTATCTCACATATTCCAAAATTGATCGCAAGCAAACTTGGAATATTCTGTTAAATTTTGTCAACATTGGACATATAATGTCAATTTATGAATAAATAGGCCAGAATTAATGGCATGACATTGTCATTACAAGTTAAGACCTTTGGAAACTATGGAATGCCAAATGTCTCGCATATTCCAAAATTGATCGCGAGCAAACTTGGAATATTCTGTTAAATTTTGTTGAAATTTGACATATGATGTAAATTATTAACAAACATGCTGCAATAAACAGCATTATATTACTGATACAACTTAAAGAGCTTTAGAATGTGCAGAATCTCAAATATCTCACATATTCCAAAATTGATCGCGATCAAACTTCGAATATTCTCATAAATTTTGTTGACATTTGACAAACGATGTAAAGTAATTAACAAATATACTGCAATTAACAGCATGACAATGATGATGCAAGTTAAGGAGCTTTCGTATGTACTGAATCTTAAATATCTCACATATTCCAAAATTGATCGCGAGCAAACTTGGAATTTTCTGCTAAATTTTGTCAACATTGGACATATAATGTCAAATTATGACTAAATAGGCCAGAATTAAAGGCATGACATTGTCAATACAAGTTAAGAGCTTTGGAAACTATGGAATACCAAATATCTCACATATTCCAAAATTGATCACGAGCAAACTTGGAATATTCTGTTAAATTTTGTTGACATGTCACATATGATGTAAAGTAATTAACAAATTTGATGCAATTAACAGCATGACATTGTTGATGCAAGTTAAGGAGCATCCGAATGTACTAAATCTCAAATATCTCACATATTCTAAAATTGATCGCAAGCAAACTTGGAATATTCTGTTATATTTCGTCAACATTGGACATATAATGTCAAATTATGAATAAATAGGCCAGAATTAATGGCATGACATTGTCAATAAAAGTTAAGAGATTTGGAAACTATGGAATGCCAAATGTCTCACATATTCTAAAATTGATCGCGATCAAACTTGAAATATTCTCATAAGTTTTGTTGACATTTGACAAACGATGTAAAGTAATTAACAAATATGCTGCAATTAACAGCATGACAATGATGATCACATATTCCAAAATTGATCGCGAGCAAACTTGGAATATTATGTTAAATTTTGTCAACATTGGACATATAATGTCAAATTATGAATAAATAGGCCAGGATTAATGGCATGACATTGTCAATACAAGTTAAGAGCTTTGGAAACTATGGAATGCCAAATGTCTCGCATATTCCAAAATTGATCGCGAGCAAACTTGGAATATTCTGTTAAATTTTGTTGAAATTTGACATATGATGTAAATAATTAACAAATATGCTGCAATTAACAGCATTATATTACTGATACAACCTAAAGAGCTTTAGAATGTGCAGAAATCTCAAATATCTCACATATTCCGAAATTGATCGCGATCAAACTTGGAATATTCTCATAAATTTTGTTGTCATTTGACACACAATGTAAAGTAATTAACAAATTTGCTGCAATTAACAGCATGACAATGATGATGCAAGTTAAGAAGCTTTCGTATGTACTGAATCTTAAATATCTCACATATTCCAAAATTGATCGCGAGCAAACTTGGAATATTCTGTTAAATTTTGTCAACATTGGACATATAATGTCAAATTATGAATAAATAGGCCAGAATTAATGGCATGACATTGTCAATACAAGTTAAGAGCTTTGGAAACTATGGAATACCAAATATCTCACATATTCCAAAATTGATCGCGAGCAAACTTGCAATCTTCTGTTAAATTTTGTTGACATGTCACATATGATGTAAAGTTATTAACAAATTTGCTGCAATTAACAGCAAGACATTGTTGATGCAAGTTAAGGAGCATCCGAATGTACTAAATCTCAAATATCTCACATATTCTAAAATTGATCGCAAGCAAACTTGGAATATTCTGTTATATTTCGTCAACATTGGACATATAATGTCAAATTATGAATAAATAGGCCAGAATTAATGGCATGACATTGCCAATACAAGTTAAGAGCTTTGGAAACTATGGAATACCAAATGTCTCACATATTCCAAGATTGATCGCGATCAAACTTGGAATATTCTCATAAATTTTGTTGACATTTGACAAACGATGTAAAGTAATTAACAAATTTGCTGCAATTAACAGCATGACAATGATGATGCAAGTTAAGGAGCTTTCGTACTTACTGAATCTCAAATATCTCACATATTCCAAAATTGATCGCTAGCAAACTTGGAATATTCTGTTATATTTTGTCAACATTGGACATATAATGTCAAATTATGAATAAATAGGCCAGAATTAATGGCATGACATTGTCAATACAAGTTAAGAGCTTTGGAAACTATGGAATGCCAAATGTCTCGCATATTCCAAAATTGATCGCGAGCAAACTTGGAATATTCTGTTAAATTTCTTGAAATTTGACATATGATGTAAATTATTAACAAATATGCTGCAATTAACAGCATTATATTACTGATACAACCTAAAGAGCTTTAGAATGTGCACAAATCTCAAATATCTCACATATTCTAAAATTGATCGCGATCAAACTTGGAATATTCTCATAAATTTTGTTGACATTTGACACACGATGTAAAGTAATTAACAAATTTGCTGCAATTAACAGCATGACAATGATGATGCAAGTTAAGGAGCTTTCGTATGTACTGAATCTTAAATATCTCACATATTCCAAAATTGATCGCGAGCAAACTTGGAATATTCTGTTAAATTTTGTCAAAATTGGACATATAATGTCAAATTATGAATAAATAGGCCAGAATTAATGGCAAGACATTGTCAATACAAGTTAAGACCTTTGGAAACTATGGAATACCAAATATCTCACATATTCCAAAGTTGATCACGAGCAAACTTGGAATATTCTGTTAAATTTTGTTGACATGTCACATATGATGTAAAGTTATTAACAAATTTGCTGCATTTAAAAGCATGACATTGTTGATGCAAGTTAAGGAGCATCCGAATGTACTAAATCTCAAATATCTCACATATTCTAAAATTGATCGCAAGCAAACTTGGAATATTCTGTTATATTTCGTCAACATTGGACATATAATGTCAAATTATGAATAAATAGGCCAGAATTAATAGCATGACATTGTCAATACAAGTTAAGAGCTTTGGAAACTATGGAATGCCAAATGTCTCACATATTCCAAAATTGATCGCGATCAAACTTGGAATATTCTCATAAGTTTTGTTGACATTTGACAAACGATGTAAAGTAATTAACAAATTTGCTGAAATTAACAGCATGACAATGATGATGCAAGTAAACGAGCTTTCCTATGTACTGAATCTTAAATATCTCACATATTCCAAAATTGATCGCGAGCAAACTTGGAATATTCTGTTAAATTTTGTCAACATTGGACATATAATGTCAAATTATGAATAAATAGGCCAGAATTAATGGCATGACATTGTCAATACAAGTTAAGAGCTTTGGAAACTATGGAATGCCAAATGTCTCGCATATTCCAAAATTGATCGCGAGCAAACTTGGAATATTCTGTTAAATTTTGTTAAAATTTGACATATGATGTAAATAATTAACAAATTTGCTGCAATTAACAGCATTATATTACTGATACAACCTAAAGAGCTTTAGAATGTGCAGAAATCTCAAATATCTCACATATTCCGAAATTGATCGCGATCAAACTTGGAATATTCTCATAAATTTGGTTGACATTTGACACACAATGTAAAGTAATTAACAAATTTGCTGCAATTAACAGCATGACAATGATGATGCAAGTTAAGAAGCTTTCGTATGTACTGAATCTTAAATATCTCACATATTCCAAAATTGATCGCGAGCAAACTTGGAATATTCTGTTAAATTTTGTCAACATTGGACATATAATGTCAAATTATGAATAAATAGGCCAGAATTAATGGCATGACATTGTCAATACAAGTTAAGAGCTTTGGAAACTATGGAATACCAAATATCTCACATATTCCAAAATTGATCGCGAGCAAACTTGCAATCTTCTGTTAAATTTTGTTGACATGTCACATATGATGTAAAGTTATTAACAAATTTGCTGCAATTAACAGCAAGACATTGTTGATGCAAGTTAAGGAGCATCCGAATGTACTAAATCTCAAATATCTCACATATTCTAAAATTTATCGCAAGCAAACTTGGAATATTCTGTTATATTTCGTCAACATTGGACATATAATGTCAAATTATGAATAAATAGGCCAGAATTAATGGCATGACATTGTCAATACAAGTTAAGAGCTTTGGAAACTATGGAATGCCAAATGTCTCACATATTCCAAAATTGATCGCGATCAAACTTGGAATATTCTCATAAGTTTTGTTGACATTTGACAAACGATGTAAAGTAATTAACAAATTTGCTGAAATTAACAGCATGACAATGATGATGCAAGTTAACGAGCTTTCCTATGTACTGAATCTTAAATATCTCACATATTCCAAAATTGATCGCGAGCAAACTTGGAATATTCTGTTAAATTTTGTCAACATTGGACATATAATGTCAAATTATGAATAAATAGGCCAGAATTAATGGCATGACATTGTCAATACAAGTTAAGAGCTTTGGAAACTATGGAATGCCAAATGTCTCGCATATTCCAAAATTGATCGCGAGCAAACTTGGAATATTCTGTTAAATTTTGTTGAAATTTGACATATGATGCAAATAATTAACAAATATGCTGCAATTAACAGCATTATATTACTGATACAACCTAAAGAGCTTTAGAATGTGCAGAAATCTCAAATATCTCACATATTCCGAAATTGATCGCGATCAAACTTGGAATATTCTCATAAATTTTGTTGACATTTGACACACAATGTAAAGTAATTAACAAATTTGCTGCAATTAACAGCATGACAATGATGATGCAAGTTAAGGAGCATCCGAATGTACTAAATCTCAAATATCTCACATATTCTAAAATTTATCGCAAGCAAACTTGGAATATTCTGTTATATTTCGTCAACATTGGACATATAATGTCAAATTATGAATAAATAGGCCAGAATTAATGGCATGACATTGTCAATACAAGTTAAGAGCTTTGGAAACTATGGAATGCCAAATGTCTCGCATATTCCAAAATTGATCGCGAGCAAACTTGGAATATTCTGTTAAATTTTGTTGAAATTTGACATATAATGCAAATAATTAACAAATATGCTGCAATTAACAGCATTATATTACTGATACAACCTAAAGAGCTTTAGAATGTGCAGAAATCTCAAATATCTCACATATTCCGAAATTGATCGCGATCAAACTTGGAATATTCTCATAAATTTTGTTGACATTTGACACACAATGTAAAGTAATTAACAAATTTGCTGCAATTAACAGCATGACAATGATGATGCAAGTTAAGAAGCTTTCGTATGTACTGAGTCTTAAATATCTCACATATTCCAAAATTGATCGCGAGCAAACTTGGAATATTCTGTTAAATTTTGTCAACATTGGACATATAATGTCAAATTATGAATAAATAGGCCAGAATTAATGGCATGACATTGTCAATACAAGTTAAGAGCTTTGGAAACTATGGAATACCAAATATCTCACATATTCCAAAATTGATCGCGAGCAAACTTGCAATCTTCTGTTAAATTTTGTTGACATGTCACTTATGATGTAAAGTTATTAACAAATTTGCTGCAATTAACAGCAAGACATTGTTGATGCAAGTTAAGGAGCATCCGAATGTACTAAATCTCAAATATCTCACATATTCTAAAATTGATCGCAAGCAAACTTGGAATATTCTGTTATATTTCGTCAACATTGGACATATAATGTCAAATTATGAATAAATAGGCCAGAATTAATGGCATGACATTGTCAATACAAGTAAAGAGCTTTGGAAACTATGGAATGCCAAATGTCTCACAAATTCCAAGATTGATCGCGATCAAACTTGGAATATTCTCATAAATTTTGTTGACATTTGACAAACGATGTAAAGTAATTAACAAATTTGCTGAAATTAACAGCATGACAATGACGATGCAAGTTAACGAGCTTTCCTATGTACTGAATCTCAAATATCTCACATATTCCAAAATAGATCGCTAGCAAACTTGGAATATTATGTTAAATTTTGTCAACATTGGACATATAATGTCAAATTATGAATAAATAGGCCAGAATTAATGGCATGACATTGTCAATACAAGTTAAGAGCTTTGGAAACTATGGAATGCCAAATGTCTCGCATATTCCAAAATTGATCGCGAGCAAACTTGGAATATTCTGTTAAATTTTGTTGAAATTTGACATATGATGTAAATTATTAACAAATATGCTGCAATTAACAGCATTATATTACTGATACAACGTAAAGAGCTTTAGAATGTGCACAAATCTCAAATATCTCACATATTTCAAAATTGATCGCGATCAAACTTGGAATATTCTCATAAATTTTGTTGACATTTGACACACGATGTAAAGTAATTAACAAATTTGCTGCAATTAACAGCATGACAATGATGATGCAAGTTAAGGAGTTTTCGTATGTACTGAATCTTAAATATCTCACATATTCCAAAATTGATCGCGAGCAAACTTGGAATATTCTGTTAAATTTTGTCAACATTGGACATATAATGTCAAATTATGAATAAATAGGCCAGAATTAATTGCAAGACATTGTCAATACAAGTTAAGAGCTTTGGAAACTATGGAATACCAAATATCTCACATATTTCAAAGTTGATCACGAGCAAACTTGGAATATTCTGTTAAATTTTGTTGACATGTCACATATGATGTAAAGTTATTAACAAATTTGCTGCATTTAAAAGCATGACATTGTTGATGCAAGTTAAGGAGCATCCGAATGTACTAAATCTCAAATATCTCACATATTCTAAAATTGATCGCAAGCAAACTTGGAATATTCTGTTATATTTCGTCAACATTGGACATATAATGTCAAATTATGAATAAATAGGCCAGAATTAATGGCATGACATTGTCAATACAAGTTAAGAGCTTTGGAAACTATGGAATGCCAAATGTCTCACACATATTCCAAAATTGATCGCGATCAAACTTGGAATTTTCTCATTAGTTTTGTTGACATTTGACAAACGATGTAAAGTAATTAACAAATATGCTGCAATTAACAGCATGACAATGATGATAACATATTCCAAAATTGATCGCGAGCAAACTTGGAATATTCCGTTAAATTTTGTCAACATTGGACATATAATGTCAAATTATGAATAAATAGGCCAGAATTAATGGCATGACATTGGCAATACAAGTTAAGAGCTTTGGAACTATGGAATACCAAATATCTTACATATTCCAAAATTGATCACGAGCAAACTTGGAATATTCTGCTAAATTTTGTTGACATGTCACATATGATGTAAAGTAATTAACAAATTTGCTGCAATTAACAGCATGACATTGTTGTTGCAAGTTAAGGAGCATCCGAATGTACTAAATCTCAAATATCTCACATATTCTAAAATTGATCGCAAGCAAACTTGGAATATTCTGTTATATTTCGTCAACATTGGACATACAATGCCATATTATAAATAAATAGGCCAGAATTAATGGCATGACATTGTCAATACAAGTTAAGAGCTTTGGAAACTATGGAATGCCAAATGTCTCACATATTCCAAAATTGATAGCGATCAAACTTGGAATATTCTGTTAAGTTTTGTTGACATTTGACAAACGATGTAAAGTAATTAACAAATTAGCCGCAATTAACAGCATGACAATGATGATGCAAGTTAAGGAGCTTTCGTATGTACTGAATCTTAAATATCCCACATATTCCAAAATTGATCGCGATCAAACTTGGAATATTCTGTTAAATTTTGTCAACATTGGACATATAATGTCAAATTATGATTAAATAGGCCAGAATTAATGGCATGACATTGTCAATACAAGTTAAGAGCTTTGGAAACTATGGAATGCCAAATGTCTCGCATATTCCAAAATTGATCGCGAGCAAACTTGGAATATTCTGTTAAATTTTGTTGAAATTTGACATATGATGTAAATTACTAACAAATATGCTGCAATTAACAGCATTATATTACTGATACAACCTAAAGAGCTTTAGAATGTGCAGAATCTCAAATATCTCACATATTCCAAAATTGATCACGATCAAACTTGGAATATTCTCAAAAATTTTGTTGACATTTGACACGCCATGTAAAGTTATTAACAAATTTGCTGCAATTAACAGCATGACAATGATGATGCAAGTTAAGGAGCTTTCGTATGTACTGAATCTTAAATATCTCACATATTCCAAAATTGATCGCGAGTAAACTTGGAATATTCTGTTAAATTTGTCAACAATGGACATATAATGTCAAATTATGAATAAATAGGCCAAAATTAATGGCATGACATTGTCAATACAAGTGAAGAGCTTTGGAAACTATGGAATACCAAATATCTCACATATTCCAAAATTGATCGCAAGCAAACTTGGAATATTCTGTTAAATTTTGTTGACATGTCACATATGATGTAAAGTAATTAACAAATTTGCTGCAATTAACAGCATGACATTGTTGATGCAAGTTAAGGAGCATCCGAATGTACTAAATCTCAAATATCTCACATATTCTAAAATTGATTGCAAGCAAACTTGGAATATTCTGTTATATTTCGTCAACATTGGACATATAATGTCAAATTATGAATAAATAGGCCAGAATTAATGGCATGACATTGACAATACAAGTTAAGAACTTTGGAAACTATGGAATGCCAAATGTCTCACATATTCCAAAATTGATCGCAATCAAACTTGGAATATTCTCATAAGTTTTGTTGACATTTGACAAACGATGTAAAGTAATTAATAAATATGCTGCAATTAACAGCATGACAATGATGATCACATATTCCAAAATTGATCGCGAGCAAACTTGGAATATTCTGTTATATTTTGTCAACATTGGACATATAATGTCAAATTATGAATAAATAGGCCAGGATTAATGGCATGACATTGTCAATACAAGTTAAGAGCTTTGGAAACTATGGAATGCCAAATGTCTCGCATTTTCCAAAATTGATCGCGGGCAAACTTGGAATATTCTGTTAAATTTTGTTGAAATTTGACATATGATGTAAAGTATTAACAAATATGCTGCAATTAACAGCATTATTTTACTGATACAACCTAAAGAGCTTTAGAATGTGCAGAATCTCAAATATCTCACATATTCCAAAATTGATCGCGATCAAACTTGGAATATTCTGTTAACATGATGTGTACAGCCTCTTAGAGAAAAATAACCAAACATTTATGCCTAACTGATAATCAGACCATATGTTTTCGCCATCCCCTTATTATCTGGACACTGCAGGTATCAGCTAAACATGCTCTGTGAACTTCTTTTGCCATTATCTCTGGTTCCCGGTTAATAATACAGGTAATTCAAGCATATAGTATTTTTATCAGCGGTGCTACTGAAACCTGATTCACGGTATTAGTGCGCCGATTAAAGAACGCTCTCATAAAATACTCTAGAAAATCGCATATTAAAGGATAAAGTTTTGTCTACTTTTATTCTAAATACAGTCAGTGTGTTTGAAGACATATTTTTGAAGTATCACACGAAAATAAGTTTGCAATACAACTGGAACTATTTTTTGTAAAGGCTGTAAAAGAGGGAATACTGTTTCGCTGGTTCCCGTGCCATTACAAAATTGTTATATTACAAAACGCTTAAATTTTAAAGTAGAAATCCGTTCAAAACGCCTTAACAACATAGCTTTTAACGAGGATTTCGATTTTCTAGTTTATGTCAAGATAAGGATGCGGGATATTTATGTTTTACTGTTAACTAGAGAAAATCGGTTAACAGCGTTATCTTCTCCACCTGGGGCACTGCTGAGAAGTTGCATAATTCTGTATCATTTATTGGTATACCGGAGGATTATACGACCAGTTTCATTAGAAACACATGTGAAATCGATACCCCGAGTAACCCGAGTTTATATAGCAGTAAGTCGGGTCGGTCGGGGTCAATTCTCTAAGAGGATGTACACGGCATGATTTTGTTGACATTTGACACACGATGTAAAGTAATTAACAAATTTGCTGCAATTAACAGCATGACAATGATGATGCAAGTTAAGGAGCTTTCGTATGTACTGAATCTTAAATATCTCACATATTCCAAAATTGATCGAGAGCAAACTTGGAATATTCTGTTAAATTTTGTCAACATTGGACATATAATGTCAAATTATGAATAAATAGGCCAGAATTAATGGCATGACATTGTCAATACAAGTTAAGAGCTTTGGAAACTATGGAATGCCAAATGTCTCGCATATTCCAAAATTGATCGCGAGCAAAATTGGAATATTCGGTTTAATTTTGTTGAAATTTGACATATGATGTAAATTATTAACAAATATGCTGCAATTAACAGCATTATATTACTGATACAACGTAAAGAGCTTTAGAATGTGCAGAAATCTCAAATATCTCACATATTCCGAAATTGATCGCGATCAAACTTGGAATATTCTGTTAAATTTTGTTGACATGTCACATATGATGTAAAGTTATTAACACATTTGCTGCATTTAAAAGCATGACATTGTTGATGCAAGTTAAGGAGCATCCGAATGTACTAAATCTCAAATATCTCACATATTCTAAAATTGATCGCAAGCAAACTTGGAATATTCTGCTATATTTCGTCAACATTGGACATATAATGTCAAATTATGAATAAATAGGCCAGAATTAATGGCATGACATTGTCAATACAAGTTAAGAGCTTTGGAAACTATGGAATGCCAAATGTCTCACATATTCCAAAATTGATCGCGATCAAACTTGGAATATTCTCATAAGTTTTGTTGACATTTGACAAACGATGTAAAGTAATTAACAAATTTGCTGAAATTAACAGCATGACAATGATGATGCAAGTTAACGAGCTTTCCTATGTACTGAATCTTAAATATCTCACATATTCCAAAATTGATCGCGAGCAAACTTGGAATATTCTGTTAAAGTTTGTCAACATTGGACATATAATGTCAAATTATGAATAAATAGGCCAGAATTAATGGCATGACATTGTCAATACAAGTTAAGAGCTTTGGAAACTATGGAATGCCAAATGTCTCGCATATTCCAAAATTGATCGCGAGCAAACTTGGAATATTCTGTTAAATTTTGTTGAAATTTGACATATGATGTAAATAATTAACAAATATGCTGCAATTAACAGCATTATATTACTGATACAACCTAAAGAGCTTTAGAATGTGCAGAAATCTCAAATATCTCACATATTCCGAAATTGATCGCGATCAAACTTTGAATATTCTCATAAATTTTGTTGACATTTGACACACAATGTAAAGTAATTAACAAATTTGCTGCAATTAACAGCATGACAATGATGATGCAAGTTAAGAAGCTTTCGTATGTACTGAATCTTAAATATCTCACATATTCCAAAATTGATCGCGAGCAAACTTGGAATATTCTGTTAAATTTTGTCAACATTGGACATATAATGTCAAATTATGAATAAATAGGCCAGAATTAATGGCATGACATTGTCAATACAAGTTAAGAGCTTTGGAAACTATGGAATACCAAATATCTCACATATTCCAAAATTGATTGCGAGCAAACTTGCAATCTTCTGTTAAATTTTGTTGACATGTCACTTATGATGTAAAGTTATTAACAAATTTGCTGCAATTAACAGCAAGACATTGTTGATGCAAGTTAAGGAGCATCCGAATGTACTAAATCTCAAATATCTCACATATTCTAAAATTGATCGCAAGCAAACTTGGAATATTCTGTTATATTTCGTCAACATTGGACATATAATGTCAAATTATGAATAAATAGGCCAGAATTAATGGCATGACATTGTCAATACAAGTTAAGAACTTTGGAAACTATGGAATGCCAAATGTCTCACAAATTCCAAGATTGATCGCGATCAAACTTGGAATATTCTCATAAATTTTGTTGACATTTGACAAACGATGTAAAGTAATTAACAAATTTGCTGCAATTAACAGCATGACAATGATGATGCAAGTTAAGGAGCTTTCGTACTTACTGAATCTCAAATATCTCACATATTCCAAAATTGATCGCTAGCAAACTTGGAATATTATGTTAAATTTTGTCAACATTGGACATATAATGTCAAATTATGAATAAATAGGCCAGAATTAATGGCATGACATTGTCAATACAAGTTAAGAGCTTTGGAAACTATGGAATGCCAAATGTCTCGCATATTCCAAAATTGATCGCGAGCAAACTTGGAATATTCTGTTAAATTTTGTTGAAATTTGACATATGATGTAAATTATTAACAAATATGCTGCAATTAACAGCATTATATTACTGATACAACGTTAAGAGCTTTAGAATGTGCACAAATCTCAAATATCTCACATATTCCAAAATTGATCGCGATCAAACTTGGAATATTCTCATAAATTTTGTTGACATTTGACACACGATGTAAAGTAATTAACAAATTTGCTGCAATTAACAGCATGACAATGATGATGCAAGTTAAGGAGTTTTCGTATGTACTGAATCTTAAATATCTCACATATTCCAAAATTGATCGCGAGCAAACTTGGAATATTCTGTTAAATTTTGTCAACATTGGACATATAATGTCAAATTATGAATAAATAGGCCAGAATTAATGGCAAGACATTGTCAATACAAGTTAAGAGCTTTGGAAACTATGGAATACCAAATATCTCACATATTCCAAAGTTGATCACGAGCAAACTTGGAATATTCTGTTAAATTTTGTTGAGATGTCACATATGATGTAAAGTTATTAACAAATTTGCTGCATTTAAAAGCATGACATTGTTGATGCAAGTTAAGGAGCATCCGAATGTACTAAATCTCAAATATCTCACATATTCTAAAATTGATCGCAAGCAAAATTGGAATATTCTGTTATATTTCGTCAACTTTGGACATATAATGTCAAATTATGAATAAATAGGCCAGAATTAATGGCATGACATTGTCAATACAAGTTAAGAGCTTTGGAAACTATGGAATGCCAAATATCTCACATATTCCAAAATTGATCGCGATCAAACTTGGAATATTCTCATTAGTTTTGTTGACATTTGACAAACGATGTAAAGTAATTAACAAATATGCTGCAATTAACAGCATGACAATGATGATAACATATTCCAAAATTGATCGCGAGCAAACTTGGAATATTCCGTTAAATTTTGTCAACATTGGACATATAATGTCAAATTATGAATAAATAGGCCAGAATTAATGGCATGACATTGTCAATACAAGTTAAGAGCTTTGGAACTATGGAATACCAAATATCTTACATATTCCAAAATTGATCACGAGCAAACTTGGAATATTCTGCTAAATTTTGTTGACATGTCACATATGATGTAAAGTAATTAACAAATTTGCTGCAATTAACAGCATGACATTGTTGTTGCAAGTTAAGGAGCATCCGAATGTACTAAATCTCAAATATCTCACATATTCTAAAATTGATCGCAAGCAAACTTGGAATATTCTGTTATATTTCGTCAACATTGGACATATAATGCCATATTATGAATAAATAGGCCAGAATTAATGGCATGACATTGTCAATACAAGTTAAGAGCTTTGGAAACTATGGAATGCCAAATGTCTCACATATTCCAAAATTGATAGCGATCAAACTTGGAATATTCTCATAAGTTTTGTTGACATTTGACAAACGATGTAAAGTAATTAACAAATTAGCTGCAATTAACAGCATGACAATGATGATGCAAGTTAAGGAGCTTTCGTATGTACTGAATCTTAAATATCCCACATATTCCAAAATTGATCGCGATCAAACTTGGAATATTCTGTTAAATTTTGTCAACATTGGACATATAATGTCAAATTATGATTAAATAGGCCAGAATTGATGGCATGACATTGTCAATACAAGTTAAGAGCTTTGGAAACTATGGAATGCCAAATGTCTCGCATATTCCAAAATTGATCGCGAGCAAACTTGGAATATTCTGTTAAATTTTGTTGAAATTTGACATATGATGTAAATTACTAACAAATATGCTGCAATTAACAGCATTATATTACTGATACAACCTAAAGAGCTTTAGAATGTGCAGAATCTCAAATATCTCACATATTCCAAAATTGATCACGATCAAACTTGGAATATTCTCAAAAATTTTGTTGACATTTGACACGCCATGTAAAGTAATTAACAAATTTGCTGCAATTAACAGCATGACAATGATGATGCAAGTTAAGGAGCTTTCGTATGTACTGAATCTTAAATATCTCACATATTCCAAAATTGATCGCGAGTAAACTTGGAATTTTCTGTTAAATTTGTCAACAATGGACATATAATGTCAAATTATGAATAAATAGGCCAAAATTAATGGCATGACATTGTCAATACAAGTTAAGAGCTTTGGAAACTATGGAATACCAAATATCTCACATATTCCAAAATTGATCACGAGCAAACTTGGAATATTCTGTTAAATTTTGTTCACATGTCACATATGATGTAAAGTAATTAACAAATTTGCTGCAATTAACAGCATGACATTGTTGATGCAAGTTAAGGAGCATCCGAATGTACTAAATCTCAAATATCTCACATATTCTAAAATTGATTGCAAGCAAACTTGGAATATTCTGTTATATTTCGTCAACATTGGACATATAATGTCAAATTATGAATAAATAGGCCAGAATTAATGGCATGACATTGACAATACAAGTTAAGAACTTTGGAAACTATGGAATGCCAAATGTCTCACATATTCCAAAAATGATCGCGATCAAACTTGGAATATTCTCATAAGTTTTGTTGACATTTGACAAACGATGTAAAGTAATTAACAAATATGCTGCAATTAACAGCATGACAATGATGATCACATATTCCAAAATTGATCGCGAGCAAACTTGGAATATTCTGTTATATTTTGTCAACATTGGACATATAATGTCAAATTATGAATAAATAGGCCAGGATTAATGGCATGACATTGTCAATACAAGTTAAGAGCTTTGGAAACTATGGAATGCCAAATGTCTCGCATTTTCCAAAATTGATCGCGGGCAAACTTGGAATATTCTGTTAAATTTTGTTGAAATTTGACATATGATGTAAATTATTAACAAATATGCTGCAATTAACAGCATTATTTTACTGATACAACCTAAAGAGCTTTAGAATGTGCAGAAATCTCAAATATCTCACATATTCCAAAATTGATCGCGATCAAACTTGGAATATTCTGTTAACATGATGTGTACAGCCTCTTAGAGAAAAATAACCAAACATTTATGCCTAACTGATAATCAGACCATATGTTTTCGCCATCCCCTAATTATCTGGACACTGCAGGTATCAGCTAAACATGCTCTGTGAACTTCTTTTGCCATTATCTCTGGTTCCCGGTTAATAATACAGGTAATTCAAGCATATAGTATTTTTATCAGCGGTGCTACTGAAACCTGATTCACGGTATTAGTGCGCCGATTAAAGAACGCTCTCATAAAATACTCTAGAAAATCGCATATTAAAGGATAAAGTTTTGTCTACTTTTATTCTAAATACAGTCAGTGTGTTTGAAGACATATTTTTGAAGTATCACACGAAAATAAGTTTGCAATACAACTGGAACTATTTTTTGTAAAGGCTGTAAAAGAGGGAATACTGTTTCGCTGGTTCCCGTGCCATTACAAAATTGTTATATTACAAAACGCTTAAATTTTAAAGTAGAAATCCGTTCAAAACGCCTTAACAACATAGCTTTTAACGAGGATTTCGATTTTCTAGTTTATGTCAAGATAAGGATGCGGGATATTTATGTTTTACTGTTAACTAGAGAAAATCGGTTAACAGCGTTATCTTCTCCACCTGGGGCACTGCTGAGAAGTTGCATAATTCTGTATCATTTATTGGTATACCGGAGGATTATACGACCAGTTTCATTAGAAACACATGTGAAATCGATACCCCGAGTAACCCGAGTTTATATAGCAGTAAGTCGGGTCGGTCGGGGTCAATTCTCTAAGAGGATGTACACGGCATGATTTTGTTGACATTTGACACACGATGTAAAGTAATTAACAAATTTGCTGCAATTAACAGCATGACAATGATGATGCAAGTTAAGGAGCTTTCGTATGTACTGAATCTTAAATATCTCACATATTCCAAAATTGATCGAGAGCAAACTTGGAATATTCTGTTAAATGTTGTCAACATTGGACATATAATGTCAAATTATGAATAAATAGGCCAGAATTAATGGCATGACATTGTCAATACAAGTTAAGAGCTTTGGAAACTATGGAATGCCAAATGTCTCGCATATTCCAAAATCGATCGCGAGCAAAATTGGAATATTCGGTTAAATTTTGTTGAAATTTGACATATGATGTAAATTATTAACAAATATGCTGCAATAAACAGCATTATATTACTGATACAACTTAAAGAGCTTAAGAAGGTGCAGAATCTCAAATATCTCACATATTCCAAAATTGATCGCGATCAAAATAAATTTTGTTGACATTTGACAAACGATGTAAAGTAATTAACAAATTTGCTGTAATTAACAGCATGACAATGATGATGCATGTTAAGGAGCTTTCGTATGAACTGAATCTTAAATATCTCACATATTCCAAAATTGATCGCGAGCAAACTTGGAATATTCTGTTAAATTTTGTCAACATTGGACATATAATGTCAAATTATGAATAAATAGGCCAGAATTAATGGCATGACATTGTCAATACAAGTTAAGAGCTTTGGAAACTATGGAATACCAAATATCTCACATATTCCAAAATTGATCGCGAGCAAACTTGGAATATTCTGTTAAATTTTGTTGACATGTCACATATGATGTAAAGTAATTAACAAATTTGCTGCAATTAACAGCATGACATTGTTGATGCAAGTTAAGGAGCATCCGAATGTACTAAATCTCAAATATCTCACATATTCTAAAATTGATCGCAAGCAAACTTGGAATATTCTGTTATATTTCGTCAACAATGGACATATAATGTCAAATTATGAATAAATAGGCCAGAATAAAATGGCATGACATTGTCAATACAAGTTAAGAGCTTTGGAAACTATGGAATGCCAAATGTCTCACATATTCCAAAATTGATCGTGATCAAACTTGGAATATTCTCATAAGTTTTGTTGACATTTGACAAACGATGTAAAGTAATTAACAAATTTGCTGCAATTCACAGCATGACAATGATGATGCAAGTTAAGGAGCTTTCGTATGTACTGAATCTTAAATATCTCACATATTCCAAAATTGATCGCGATCAAACTTGGAATATTCTGTTAAATTTTGTTAACATTGGACATATAATGTCAAATTATGAATAAATAGGCCAGAATTAATGGCATGACATTGTCAATACAAGTTAAGAGCTTTGGAAACTATGGAATGCCAAATGTCTCGCATATTCCAAAATTGATCGCGAGCAAACTTGGAATATTCTGTTAAATTTTGTTGAAATTTGACATATGATGTAAATTATAAACAAATATGCTGCAATTAACAGCATTATATTCATGATACAACCTAAAGAGCTTTAGAATGTGCAGAATCTCAAATATCTCACATATTCCAAAATTGATCGCGATCAAAATAAATTTTGTTGACATTTGACAAACGATGTAAAGTAATTAACAAATTTGCTGCAATTAACAGCATGACAATGATGATGCATGTTAAGGAGCTTTCGTATGTACTGAATCTTAAATATCTCACATATTCCAAAATTGATCGCGAGCAAACTTGGAATATTCTGTTAAATTTTGTCAACATTGCACATATAATGTCAAATTATGAATAAATAGGCCAGAATTAATGGCATGACATTGTCAATACAAGTTAAGAGCTTTTGAAACTATGGAATACCAAATATCTCGCATATTCCAAAATTGATCGCGAGCAAACTTTGAATATTCTCATAAGTTTTGTTGACATTTGTCAAACGATGTAAAGTAATTAACAAATTTGCTGCAATTCACAGCATGACAATGATGATGCAAGTTAAGGAGCTTTCGTATGTACTGAATCTTAAATATCTCACATATTCCAAAATTGATCGCGAGCAAACTTGGAATATTCTGTTAAATTTTGTCAACATTGGACATATAATGTCAAATAATGAATAAATAGGCCAGAATTAATGGCATGACATTGACAATACAAGTTAAGAGCTTTGGAAACTATGGAATGCCAAATGTCTCGCATATTCCAAAATTGATCGCGAGCAAACTTGGAATATTCTGTTAAATTTTGTTGAAATTTGACATATGATGTAAATTATAAACAAATATGCTGCAATTAACAGCATTATATTAATGATACAACCTAAAGAACTTTAGAATGTGCAGAATCTCAAATATCTCACATATTCCAAAATTGATCACGATCAAACTTGGAATATTCTCAAAAATTTTGTTGACATTTGACACGCGATGTAAAGTAATTAACAAATTTGCTGCAATTAACAGCATGACAATGATGATGCAATTTAAGGAGCTTTCGTATGTACTGAATCTTAAATATCTCACATATTCCAAAATTGATCGCGAGTAAACTTGGAATATTCTGTTAAATTTTGTCAACAATGGACATATAATGTCAAATTATGAATAAATAGGCCAGAATTGATGGCATGACATTGTCAATACAAGTTAAGAGCTTTGGAAACTATGGAATGCCAAATGTCTCGCATATTCCAAAATTGATCGCGAGCAAACTTGGAATATTCTATTAAATTTTGTTGAAATTTGACATATGATGTAAATTATTAACAAATATGCTGCAATTAACAGCATTATATTACTGATACAACGTAAAGAGCTTTAGAATGTGCACAAATCTCAAATATCTCACATATTCCAGAAATGATCGCGATCGAACTTGGAATATTCTCATAAATTTTGTTGACATTTGACAAACGATGCAAAGTAATTAACAAATTTGCTGCAATTAACAGCATGTCAATGATGATGCATGTTAAGGAGCTTTTGTATGTTCTGAATCTTATATATCTCACATATTCCAAAACTGATCGCAAGCAAACTTGGAATATTCTGTTAAATTTTGTCAACATTGGATATATAATGTCAAATTATGAATAAATAGGCCAGAATTAATGGCATGACATTGTCAATACAAGTTAAGAGCTTTGGAAACTATGGAATACCAAATATCTCACATATTCCAAAATTGATCACGAGCAAACTTGGAATATTCTGTTAAATTTTGTTCACATGTCACATATGATGTAAAGTAATTAACAAATTTGCTGCAATTAACAGCATGACATTGTTGATGCAAGTTAAGGAGCATCCGAATGTAATAAATCTCAAATTTCTCACATATTCTAAAATTGATTGCAAGCAAACTTGGAATATTCTGTTATATTTCGTCAACATTGGACATATAATGTCAAATTATGAATAAATAGGTCAGAATTAATGGCATGACATTGTCAATACAAGTTAAGAGCTTTGGAAACTATGGAATGCCAAAAGTCTCACATATTCCAAAATTGATCGCGATCAAACTTGGAATATTCTCATAAGTTTTGTTGACATTTGACAAACGATGTAAAGTAATTAACAAATATGCTGCAATTAACAGCATGACAATGATGATCACATATTCCAAAATTGATCGCGAGCAAACTCGGAATATTCTGTTAAATTTTGTCAACATTGGACATATAATGTCAAATTATGAATAAATAAGCCAGGATTAATGGCATGACATTGTCAATACAAGTTTAGAGCTTTGGAAACTATGGAATGCCAAATGTCTCGCATATTTCAAAATTGATCGAGAGCAAACTACGAATATTCTGTTAAATTTTGTTGAAATTTGGCATATGATGTAAATTATTAACAAATATGCTGCAATTAACAGCATTATATTACTGATACAACCTAAAGCGCTTTAGAATGTGCAGAAATCTCAAATATCTCACATATTCCAAAATTGTTCGCGATCAAACTTGGAATATTCTGTTAAATTTTGTTGACATTTGACACACGATGTAAAGTTATTAACAAATTTGCTGCAATTAACAGCATGACAATGATGATGCAAGTTAAAGAGCTTTCGTATGTACTGAATCTTAAATATCTCACATATTCCAAAATTGATCGCGAGCAAACTTGGAATATTCTGTTAAATTTTGTCAACATTGGACATATAATGTCAAATTATGAATAAATAGGCCAGAATTAATGGCATGACATTGTCAATACAAGTTAAGAGCTTTGGAAACTATGGAGTGACAAATGTCTCGCATATTCCAAAATTGATCGCGAGCAAAATTGGAATATTCTGTTAAATTTTGTTGAAATTTGACATATGATGTAAATTATTAACAAATATGCTGCAATAAACAGCATTATATTACTGATACAACTTAAAGAGCTTTAGAATGTGCAGAATCTCAAATATCTCACATATTCCTGTTACGAAATGGATCCAATCGTCGACTATGTCGTCGTAATTATTTTAATCCTTTCAATCAGTAGGGCTACAGTTTTTAGGGCAACTGTGGTAATAAACATTTACGGAAATTGTGGCTACGTTATGCATGGGTTGTTTGTGAATACCTCTCGTGGACAGCGTATTGCATGATTTTAAGGTGACTACCTGCACAAGTCTTTTAATTCTCGACAGCGTGTTGCATGATTTTAATGTGAATACCTGCACGCTAAGATTCGAGTCCCATGATTTAAATGTGAGACGCATACTATTTATACGCCTATCTTTTATTGAAAAGTTAGACGTGGCTGTTTAATTCTTATACTGAGGATGTTATATTGTTGTGTGCCCAGTTTCTGAGTTTAGACCTGAATGGTAAGATTTTATTATATTTATTTAGAATAGTTTGGCTAAGAATGAAAAGTGTTACTTCTGATTGATATGGTATGATTATATGTGTCGACTGATTTGATTTTGTTGACAGTGATCAGGCTGTGCATATGTCGACCAATTTTGTTTATACTGACCATGCTGCGCATGGTATTTGTATATTAGGAAGTTTTGTAAATTACGGAAATAGTTTATATCACTGATGTTGGTTGCAATGGTGTGCGTCTATTTGACGTCCAGTGACGTCAGTTGCATTCATGTTATTCATGTGACGTCAGTTGCATTCATGTTATTGCGACGTCAGCCCTTTTTATATTAGTTTCACGTATACATGGCCTATAGAAGTAGATTGATTTGTAATGGAACTAATTTATATACTCGTGACGTCAATTGACGCCATAGCATGCACCGCATAAAGGGTTTTTTCCATAAGTTATAAGGGTAACATTTGGTCGTCATGCGTTTGATTTGCCTTCACTAGATGACGTCATATGGTATAACATCATTGGCGTCATGATGTCAGATCAAACGTTATGATCCCAAATGTGTTAGAAACGCTTATTAAGTTATTATATTCTATGGCAAATGGTAATACGCTTTGTTTAAAGAAATGAATTAATACATATGCGAGTTAGATTCGGGTCAATCAATTTAATGTAAATAGGTCATTGTTTAGATTCATTCATGTTTTATGTGGGGTATGTCATGATGATGCCTGTTGACGTCAGTATACTTCTTGACAATGTTTGACGTCAGATCCTTCGACGCACATGCGTGGTAGGATCTACGTTTCTTCATTGGCGGAAGTGGTAAGCACAACTTTGGCTTTACATCGTGAGCGCGAGTCGTGTCTAGTGACACGGCTGGCGTGTGCACGTTATGCTCGGCATTCGCCGAGGGCGTTATATGGTATTTCCAAGACAGGCCCAAGTCTTACGTATTATTATTATGTAGTTACAATGTATTAAGTGTAAGTTCGTTATTTTTAGGCACACCAAGTCCGGCAGTAAGCTGTTAGGGCTTAGAGCCACGTCTCACCTGGAGATTCGATATACGTCTCCAGGTTAATACCAACCCGGGTAGAGCAGTTACAACGCCCTTGTGCATGTTTTCCTAGCAGAGGCGGGAAGCACAAAATATTGGCAAAATCGATGTAATTACTGCGGAGGTGAAAGTGGGACAGTGTTCGTCCACTAAAGTGTGTCATATTATATTTAGACTGGTCCCTGGTACGATCCAGGAAGCGACCAGTATATAAGCGTGCACGTGTAATTATAAGTTGGTGTTCCTCATGATATATGGACTGGCCCATGACATGATCCAGGGAACGACAAAGTGAAGTCTACCAACATAAGGCCTTGTTTTTTTGTATGAGCTCAAACTAACGTTTTTTGTTCTTTGTATTTTCCTTTAGTTCATGGCGCTGAGCAGAGTACGGTGTTGACGTCAGACGGTAATCTATTTGCGTATTGTACGCAAATCGATTACAGATTTGAAACAAACACCTTACTAGGGCCAGCGACATGAACTGATATGTGTTGTATGTTATTGTAATTGTGACAGTTGTAAATTGTATTGTTGTTTATAGAATTTACATTATATATAAACTTCAAAAATTCTAACGTTATTAGAGTTTCCTTGTTAGTGTAATACACTGGTAGATAACCCTTTAACCGGAAGTCACCCTCCGCCGTCCTGGCGACGCATAAGGCTCTACACCCGTGTCGACCGTGTGTAAAACCTTCTGCGTAACATGGTGTCATGAAGTAACGGGATTTGATTTCCGGTTAATATCTGCCAGTGTAACACATTGACAATATATACAGAATCTAGGCACAATTTTGTCAGACATTTTTTTTATTATTATTGACTTTCTGATTGTTCTTTTCTAAGGTGACGTAAGGCTGTGAATTTAAGGGGAGCAATTTTGCCACTAAATTCTTTGTAAATGTAACCTACACTCAATTAAGGTCAACTATCCTTATTCCCTGCGTGATGAAGTGCGATAGCCCATGCATTAATTTGTGATAGAATGTAACAGGTTGCATATCTGAGTGGGGAAACTGAGGTATATAGACCTGAATTGTCTTGGCACGGATGATACATATTTAGTTTTAAGGTCCATTTGAGTACCTTGGCACTGCTGTTGCATGACAATCTGTTAGTTTATTAACTTAAACGTTTTGTACGTTGTGTCGTAACCGTTACTGGGGTCCATTTTATGTCCTGATTTAGTAACGTGGGTCACCCGTAACGTTGTACAATATCGTTACAGTGATTAAACCTAATAGCGGAATCTTAAGTTTGATTTACCGTTGGTATCTTATAAGGTTTTGAAATGTAGGACGTACAGTTGTCGTGTCAGTGTTAATACGTTGCGTTACATACGTTACGTTTGTATATCCGATACGCTAGATCAAGTTGGGCATAATTGTAATGTGGGTTATTTACGTCATCTAATTGTGTCATATGGTAGAGAAAAGAGGTTCTCAGTAAAGTCAACGTCAGTTTATGACGTCATTTCCGGTCTGTTATGAACGTAACTTTAATAGCTACGTCTAGATCGCGAGTATACTAATTAATCAACGTTTTAGTTGGATTAGTTTGTTATTATTATTGTTAACGTTTTAGTTAACGTGTGCGACTATAAGTGAGCGTCGGTTTCAGTTAAGTTAACGTGAGCATTACGTTAAGGGTCATGGATCAGTTAGTTAAGACGGGAAAAGAGTTAGGTTATGAGGGGCAGGCATTGCAGGAATTTGTAAAGCAACAGCAAGAGACTGAGAGGGCAGAAATGCACGCGGTAAGGGAACTAGATAAAGAGAAGATCGCGGCGGAGAGAGAAAAGCTTGCGCAGGCCGATAAAGACCGGGAAATTGAGTTAGCTAGGATCGCGCAGGCTGAGAAAGATAGGGAAGTAGAACTAGCTAAGATTGCGGCGGATAGGGAAATCGAGATGGCGCGAATTGAAAGTATAGAGCGGCAAGCCGAGAAAGATAGGGAAGCTAAGTTGTCTCAAGTCGAAAGCGATAAGGAAGCGAAGTTGTCGAGCGAAGTTGAGTTAGAAAAGTTGAAGTATAGTTTTGAATTGCAGCAACGCGAGTTGAAGAATCAGATAGATTTGCAGAAGGTAACGTTTAGAGTTGAATTAGAAAAACAGAAGGCTGAAAAGTTAGCGCATGCGCGAGATCCCAAATTACCGTATTTTGATGAAAGTAAGGACAAAGTGGATAGTTACTTATCAAGGTTTGAGAAATACGCGACGGCGAATAAATGGGATAAAAACGTTTGGGCTGCATATTTAAGCGCATTACTTAAAGGTCGCGCGCTTGATGTTTATGATAGATTGTCTGTAGATGATGCAGCAGATTATGACAAGTTGAAAGATGCGTTGTTAAAGAATTTTGATATGACTGAACGCGGTTTTAGGAAGAAATTTCGCTATGATAGGCCTGAAAAGTCCGAAACGTTTATTCAGTTTAGTAGTAGACTTAGGTCGTATCTTAATAAATGGTTGAAAATGGCGAAAGTAGACCAGTCTTACGAAGCTGTTTGCGATTTTTTTCGCTAGAGATCAGTTTTTAGAATCCTGTAGTAAAGAACTATATGTTCATTTGAAACCGAAAACATTCACGAATCTAGGTGAGATGGCTAGGGAAGCAGATTTATTTGCAGAAGCATGTGGCGGTGTCTACGCTTGTGTTAATAAGGGGCAGCGTGATCGTAAGGGCGTAACTCAGAGTAGATCTGATAATAAGCCGAGTGCGAAGCCAGAGATAAAATGTAGTATTTGTGGTAAGGGACATTTAACATATAAATGTTTTAAGAATCCCGATAGGAAGCAAGCATATAGTGCGGAGGTAGGTGCATGTGCAAGCGGATAAAGCGGAAGTAAGGGGAGTAGTTATGCACCGAAAGATGAGACACAAAGATCACAGAGTAAGAGCGATACTGTACAGACGAAGGATAGTAATTCAGATCGTGGCCATGGTCGGGGTTATTCCCGCGGACGTGGTCGGGGTGGCGGACATCAAATGAGCTTTTGTAAAACTACAATGAATAGGTCTGATGAAATTGAAGGTCTCTATAAGAGTAAGGAAGAAAATCCATTAATCGATGATAATGTGGATAGGGAAGGTGTCTGTTACCTTTTAAGGTCGCGATTACCAACAGCGCAGGGTACGGTTAATGGTAAGACTGTTGTAGTTTTAAGGGACACAGGTTGTACTGGGTGTGTTGTTCGTAGAAACTTGGTTTCTAATGATCAGTTACTTGGTAGAGAATCTGATGTAACTTTGATTGATGAATCTACCCAAAGGTATCCCTTAGCAATGGTTGAGATAGATTGTCCATTTTTCACAGGAAAAACTGAGGCATTTTGCATGGAAGATACATTTATGACCTGGTTATTGGAAATATTGACGGGTCAAAACTTCCCGATATGTCCCATTTTGCAATGGCGGCAGTGACTAGGTTACAAGCTAAACAAGGTGAAGAGGTCTATAGGAAACTTAAAGTTCCTGATCAAATTATTGCTAGTAATAAGGAGGCATTGAAGCAGGCCCAAGTTGTTGACCCTAAATTGAATGGCATAAGGCAAAGAGTGGAATCTGGGAATGTGACTATTAGTCGTGGATTGAACCGAGGTGAAACTAAGTTTATCCGAAAGAAAGATTTATTGTATAGGCAGTTTACTAAGGGAAACAAGGTCACTTTGCAACTTATTATCCCTGAAGGTTTTCGTGAAAAGGTGTTAAGATTGGCGCACGAAACCTTGATGTCAGGTCATTTGGGCATAAAAAAAACTATGGATAGAGTGTTAACGGAGTTCTTTTGGCCTGGAGTTTGTGGTGATGTGGCAAGGTTTTGTAAATCTTGTGACATATGTCAAAGGACTATTCAAAAAGGTCGTGTCACTAAGGTACCTTTGGGAAAGTTGCCACAGATTGACACACCATTTAAACGAGTCGCTGTTGATATAGTTGGACCGATAGAACCTCGTTCTGACAGGAAATCCCGCTATATTTTAACAATGATAGATTATGCGACGAGATATCCCGAGGCGGTAGCGTTACCCGGCATTGAAACGGAACGCGTAGCCGAAGCGTTAGTTGAAATGTTTAGTAGAGTTGGCATACCTGATGAAATGTTAACAGATTGCGGAAGTCAGTTTACTGCTGAAGTTATGAAAGAAGTAAGCAGGCTGTTATCACTCCAGCAGTTAACCACGACGCCGTATCATCCTATCTGTAACGGTCTTGTAGAGCGTTTTCACGCGACGTTGAAGCAAATGCTACGTAGGATGTGCGCAGAACGTCCAAAAGACTGGGATAAATATCTCCCAGCACTGCTGTTTGCGATAAGGGAGGTTCCGCAGGAGTCATTAGGGTTTTCTCCGTTCGAATTGTTATACGGACGTAACGTTAAGGGCCCTATGGCAATATTACGTGAATTATGGTCTGAAGAGGTACAGGATGAGCAGGTTCTGTCTACGTACCAGTACGTAATTGAATTGAGAGAACGATTAGAGCAGACATGTAAGTTAGCACATGATAATTTACGGAAAGTACAAGTAAAGCAAAAGGCTTATTATGACAAACGCGCTAGGTCGCGTAAATTTAACGTGGGAGATAAAGTACTGTTATTACTGCCAACTGACAGTAATAAACTGTTATTGCAGTGGAAGGGTCCATATGAAGTAGTAGAGGTGGTGAATAGAATGGACTATAAAATCGACGTCAATGGTGTCGTGAGTAAATATCATGCTAATATGCTGAAACAGTATGTCGAACGTCGTACTGTGCCGTCACATTGTTTATTGTCGACTGAGACTACAGAGTCGGTTGATGACGATGGTAGTGATGAATTTTCTCTTGATGATTGTGCTTTTCCGACAGCTAAGGAACCGGAAACTTATAATGACGTCAGTATTTCAGATACGTTAACGTCAGAACAACGTATGGAGGTTGAAGCGTTGATTAAACAGTACCCGGATGTACTATCAAGTTTACCCGGTCGAACTGATCAAATACAGCACGATATCAAACTACTCACGTCAGAACCCATACGGACGAAAGGTTATTCTATCCCGTATAAGACGCGTAACGTCATGGAGACGGAGATACAGGATATGTTAGATTTAGGGGTTATCGAGCCGTCGATTTCACCGTATTCATCTCCTGTCGTCCTAGTTCCGAAGAAAGACGGGTGAGTTAGATTCTGTATCGACTTCCGGAAGCTTAACAAAGTGACGGAATTCGATGCAGAACCTATGCCAAATATGGAGGAGGTTATCAATAAAATGTCGGGACATAGATTCTTTACAAAGATGGACCTGAGTAAGGGTTATTGGCAAGTCAGTCTTACTGAAAGGTCTAAGCCTTTGACAGCATTTGAAACGCCTAAAGGTTTATTCCAGTTTAAAACAATGCCCTTCGGTTTGGTCAATTCGGGAGCATCTTTTTGTAGGTTAATGAGAATCATATTGTCCAATCTCCCAAATGTTGACAGCTTTGTTGATGACATGTGGATATTTACTGAAACATGGAAGGATCATGTGACGTCATTACGTCAAGTGTTAGATCGGCTCAGGTCGGCCAAATTGACGGCAAAACCATCTAAATGCATGATTGGATATGGTAGTATCGAGTGCCTTGGTCACAATATCGTCGGACAGACGGTACGACCGCAAGAGGACAAGATACAGGCTATCAGAGATGCTCCTCGTCCATGTACGAAAAGACAAATTAAATCTTTTCTGGGATTAGCTGGGTTTTACCGTCGTTTCATCCCAAATTTCTCATCCATAGCTTCTCCTCTGACTGATTTAACTAAACGGGATAGACCTAATTCTATCAAAGATTGGCAAGATCAGCATGAAAGGGCATTTCAAACCCTGAAGAGTAGGCTCACGTCTAGTCCTATTCTTCGCTTACCTGTTTTTCAAGAAGGTAACCCGTTTGTACTCCGAACAGACGCTTCAGACGTTGGTCTTGGAGCTATTTTGCTTCAGGAATTCGAAGGTGAAGGTCGTTTGCCGATTGCTTATGCTAGCAAGAAATTGTTACCTCGGGAAAGGAACTACTCTGTAATTGAGAAGGAATGTTTGGGTATTATCTGGGGTGTTGAGAAATTTCGTAAGTACCTGTATGGGGCGGAGTTCCTACTTGAAACTGACCACAAACCTTTGTCCTATATGAAGACAGCTAAGGTGCTCAATCCCCGAATCATGCGTTGGGCCATGAAATTACAGCCGTACAGATTCAGGATCGTTGCTATCCGCGGCCAGCATAATTTGGGGGCGGACTACCTTAGTAGATAGTTTGGCCACGTTATGCATCGCACCGTTGTTGTGTATATAGCTAGTTTTCCAGTTTTGACATAGCCTACAATTCGATCGCATTTCGTATTGTTTCAGAAAAGAAACATTATTATGTTTTTTTCTCCCTAAGGGGAAACCTATGTTACGAAATGGATCCGATCGTCGACTATGTCGTCGTAATTATTTTAATCCTTTCAATCAGTAGGGCTACAGTTTTTAGGGCAACTGTGGTAATAAACATTTACGGAAATTGTGGCTACGTTATGCATGGGTTGTTTGTGAATACCTCTCGTGGACAGCGTATTGCATGATTTTAAGGTGAATACCTGCACGAGTCTTTTAATTGTCGACAGCGTGTTGCATGATTTTAATGTGAATACCTGCACGCTTAGATTCGAGTCCCATGATTTAAATGTGAGACGCATACTATTTATACGCCTATCTTTTATTGAAAAGTTAGATGTGGCTGTTTAATTCTTATACTGAGGATGTTATATTGTTGTGTGCCCAGATTCTGAGTTTAGACCTGAATGGTAAGATTTTATTATATTTATTTAGAATAGTTTGGCTAAGAATGAAAAATGTGACTTCTGATTGATATGGTATGATTATATGTGTCGACTGATTTGATTTTGTTGACAGTGATCAGGCTGTGCATATGTCGACCAATTTTGTTCATACTGACCACGCTGCGCATGGTATTTGTATATTAGGAAGTTTTGTAAATTACGGAAATAGTTTATATCACTGATGTTGGTTGCAATGGTGTGCGTCTATTTGACGTCCAGTGACGTCAGTTGCATTCATGTTATTCATGTGACGTCAGTTGCATTCATGTTATTGCGACGTTAGCCCTTTTTATATTAGTTTCACGTATACATGGCCTATAGAAGTAGATTGATTTGTAATGGAACTAATTTATATACTCGTGACGTCAATTGACGCCATAGCATGCACCGCATTAAGGGTTTTTTCCATAAGTTATAATGGTAACATTTGGTCGTCATGCGTTTGATTTGCCTTCACTAGATGACGTCATATGGTATAACATCATTGGCGTCATGATGTCAGATCAAACGTTATGATCCCAAATGTGTTAGAAACGCTTATTAAGTTATTATATTCTATGGCAAATGGTAATACGCTTTGTTTAAAGAAATGAATTAATACATATGCGAGTTAGATTTGGGTCAATCAATTTAATGTAAATAGGTCATTGTTTAGATTCATTCATGTTTTATGTGGGGTATGTCATGGTGATGCCTGTTGACGTCAGTATACTTCTTGACAATGTTTGACGTCAGATCCTTCGACGCACATGCGTGGTAGGATCTACGTTTCTTCATTGGCGGAAGTGGTAAGCACAACTTTGGCTTTACATCGTGAGCGCGAGTCGTGTCTAGTGACACGGCTGGCGTGTGCACGTTATGCTCGGCATTCGCCGAGGGCGTTGTATGGTATTTCCAAGACAGGCCCAAGTCTTACGTATTATTATTATGTAGTTACAATGTATTAAGTGTAAGTTCGTTATTTTTAGGCACATCAAGTCCGGCAGTCAGCTGTTAGGGCTGTTAGCCACGTCTCACCTGGAGATTCGATATACGTCTCAAGGTTAATACCAACCCGGGTAGAGCAGTTACAACGCCCTTGTGCATGTTTTCCTAGCAGAGGCGGGAAGCACAAAATATTGGCAAAATCGATGTAATTACTGCGGAGGTGAAAGTGGGACAGTGTTCGTCCACTAAAGTGTGTCATATTATATTTAGACTGGTCCCTGGTACGATCCAGGAAGCGACCAGTATATAAGCGTGCACGTGTAATTATAAGTTGGTGTTCCTCATGATATATGGACTGGCCCATGACATGATCCAGGGAACGACAAAGTGAAGTCTACCAACATAAGGCCTTGTTTTTTTTGTATGAGCTCAAACTAACGTTTTTTGTTCTTTGTATTTTCCTTTAGTTCATGGCGCTGAGTCGAGTACGGTGTTGACGTCAGACGGTAATCTATTTGCGTATTGTACGCAAATCGATTACAGATTTGAAACAAACACCTTACTAGGGCCAGCGACATGAACTGATATGTGTTGTATGTTATTGTAATTGTGACAGTTGTAAATTGTATTGTTGTATATAGAATTTACATTATATATAAACTTCAAAAATTCTAACGTTATTAGAGTTTCCTTGTTAGTGTAATACACTGGTAGATAACCCTTTAACCGGAAGTCACCCTCCGCCGTCCTGGAGACGCATAAGGCTCTACACCCGTGTCGACCGTGTGTAAAACCTTCTGGGTAACAATTCCTAAATTGATCGCGATCGCTTGGAATATTCTCATAAATTTTGTTGACATTTGACAAACGATGTAAAGTAATCAACAAATTTGCTGCAATTAACAGCATGACAATGATGATGCATGTTAAGGAGCTTCCGTATGTACTGAATCTTAAATATCTCACATATTCGAAAATTGATCGCGAGCAAACTTGGAATATTCTATTAAATTTTGTCAACATTGGACATATAATGTCAAATTATGAATAAATAGGCCAGAATTAATGGCATGACATTGTCAATACAAGTTAAGAGCTTTGGAAACTATGGAATGCCAAATGTCTCACATATTCCAAATTTGATCGCGATCAAACTTGGAATATTCTCATAAGTTTTGTTGACATTTGACAAACGAGGTAAAGTAATTAACAAATTTGCTGCAATTAACAGCATGACAATGATGATCACATATTCCAAAATTGATCGCGAGCAAACTTGGAATATTTTGTTAAATTTTGTCAACATTGGACATATAATGTCAAATTATGAATAAATAGGACAGGATTAATGGCATGACATTGTCAATACAAGATAAGAGCTTTGGAAACTATGGAATGCCGAATGTCTCGCATATTCCAAAATTGATCGCGATCAAACTTGGAATATTCTGTTAAATTTTGTTTAAAATTGACATATGATGTAAATTATTAACAAATAAGCTGCAATTAAAAGCATTATATTACTGATACAACCTAAAGAGCTTTAGAATGTGCAGAAATATCAAATATCTCACATATTCCAAAATTGATCGCGATCAAACTTGGAATATTCTCATAAATTTTGTTGACATTTGACACACGATGTAAAGTAATTAACAAATTTGCTGCAATTAACAGCATGACAATGATGATGCAAGTTAAGGAGCTTTCGTACGTACTGAATCTTAAATATCTCACATATTCCAAAATTGATCGCGAGCAAACTTGGAATATTCTGTTAAATTTTGTCAACATTGGACATATAATGTCAAATTATGAATAAATAGGCCAGAATTAATGGCATGACATTGTCAATACAAGTAAAGAGCTTTGGAAACTATGGAATACCAAATATCTCACATATTCCAAAATTGATCACGAGCAAACTTGGAATATTCTGTTAAATTTTGTTGACATGTCACATATGATGTAAAGTAATTAACAAATTTGCTGCAATTAACAGCAAGACATTGTTGATGCAAATTAAGGAGCATCCGAATGTACTAAATCTCAAATATCTCACATATTCTAAAATTTATCGCAAGCAAACTTGGAATATTCTGTTATATTTCGTCAACATTGGACATATAATGTCAAATTATGAATAGATAGGCCAGAATTAATGGCATGACATTGTCAATACAAGTTAAGAGCTTTGGAAACTATGGAATACCAAATGTCTCACATATTCCAAAATTGATCGCGACCAAACTTGGAATATTCTCATAAACTTTGTTGACATTTGACAAACGATGTAAAGTAATTAACAAATTTGCTGCAATTAACAGCATGACAATAATGATGCAAGTTAAGGAGCTTTCGTATGTACTGAATCTTAAATATCTCACATATTCCAAAATTGATCGCGAGTAAACTTGGAATATTCTCATAAATTTTGTTGACATTTGACAAACGATGTAAAGTAATTAACAAATTTGCTGCAATTAACAGCATGACAATGATGATGCATGTTAAGGAGCTTTCGTATGTACTGAATCTAAAATATCTCACATATTCCAAAATTGATCGCGAGCAAACTTGGAATATTCTGTTAAATTTTGTCAACATTGGACATATAATGTCACATTATGAATAAATAGGCCAGGATTAATGGCATGACATATTCAATACAAGTTAAGAGCTTTGGAAACTATGGAATGCCAAATGTCTCGCATATTCCAAAATTGATCGCGATCAAACTTGGAATATTCTGTTATTTTTTTTTGAAATTTGACATATGATGTAAATTATTAACAAACATGCTGCAATTAACAGCATTATATTACTGATACAACCTAAAGAGCTTTAGAATGTGCAGAAATCTCAAATATCTCACATATTCCAAAATTGATCGCGATCAAACTTGGAATATTCTGTTAAATTTGTTGACATTTGACACACGAAGTAAAGTAATTAACAAATTTGCTGCAATTAACAGCATGACAATGATGATGCAAGTTAAGGAGCTTTCGTATGTACTGAATCTTAAATATCTCACATATTCCAAAATTGATCGCGAGCAAACTTGGAATATTCAGTTAAAATTTGTCAACATTGGACATATAATGTCAAATTATGAATAAATAGGCCAGAATTAATGGCATGACATTGTCAATACAAGTTAAGAGCTTTGGAAACTATGGAATGCCAAATGTCTTGCATATTCCAAAATTGATCGCGAGCAAACTTGGAATATTCTGTTAAATTTTGTTGAAATTTGATATATCATGTAAATTATTAAGAAATATGCTGCAATAAACAGCATTTTATTACTGATTCAACTTAAAGAGCTTTAGAATGTGCAGAATCTCAAATATCTCACATATTCCAAAATTGATCGCGATCAAACTTGGAATATTCTCATTAATTTTGTTGACATTTGACAAACGATGTAAAGTAATTAACAAATTTGCTGCAATTAACATCATGACAATGATTATGCATGTTAAGGAGCTGTCGTATGTACTGAATCTTAAATATCTCACATATTCGAAAATTGATCGCGAGTAAACTTGGAATATTCTGTTAAATTTTGTCAACATTGGACATATAATGTCAAATTATGAATAAATAGGCCAGAATTAATGGCATGACATTGTCAATACAAGTTAAGAGCTTTGGAAACTATGGAATACCAAATATCTCACATATTCCAAAATTGATCACGAGCAAACTTGGAATATTCTGTTAAATTTTGTTGACATGTCACATATGATGTAAAGTAATTAACAAATTTGCTGCAATTAACAGCATGACATTGTTGATGCAAGTTAAGGAGCATCCGAATGTACTAAATCTCAAATATCTCACATATTCTAAAATTGATCGCAAGCAAACTTGGAATATTCTGTTATATTTCGTCAACATTGGACATATAATGTCAAATTATGAATAAATAGGCCAGAATTAATGGCATGACATTGTCAATACAAGTTAAGAGCGTTGGAAATTATGGAATGCCAAATGTCTCGCATATTCCAAAATAGGTCGCGAGCAAACTTGGAATATTCTGTTAAATTTTGTTGAAATTTGACATATGATGTAAATTATTAACAAATATGCTGCAATTAACAGCATTATATTACTGATACAACCTAAAGAGCTTTAGAATGTGCAGAATCTCAAATATCTCACATATTCCAAAATCGATCACGATCAAACTTGGAATATTCTCAAAAATTTTGTTGACATTTGACACGCGATATAAAGTAATTAACAAATTTGCTGCAATTAACAGCATGACAATGATGATGCAAGTTAAGGAGCTTTCGTATGTACTGAATCTTAAATATCTCACATATTCCAAAATTGATCGCGAGTAAACTTGGAATATTCTGTTAAATTTTGTCAACAATGGACATATAATGTCAAATTATGAATAAATAGGCCAGAATTAATGGCATGACATTGTCAATACAAGTTAAGAGCTTTGGAAACTATGGAATGCCAAATGTCTCGCATATTCCAAAATTGATCGCGAGCAAACTTGGAATATTCTGTTAAATTTTGTTGAAATTTGACATATGATGTAAATTATTAACAAATATGCAGCAATAAACAGCATTATATTACTGATACAACTTAAAGAGCTTTAGAATGTGCAGAATCTCAAATATCTCACATATTCCAAAATTGATCGCGATCAAACTTGGAATATTCTCATAAATATGTCCCTTGAGAAAGGTTGTAATAACCGAAACTAGTCGGGAATAAAATAAACAGATTACAAATATGTCCCTTGAGAAAGGTTGTAATAACCGAAACTAGTCGGGAATAAAATAAACAGAGTTTACAAATATGTCCCTTGAGAAAGGTTGTAATAACCGAAACTAGTCGGGAATAAAATAAACAGAGTTTAAAAATATGTCCCTTGAGAAAGGTTGTAATAACCGAAACTAGTCGGGAATAAAATAAACAGAACTACTTGGAGTTTGATCTCTTTTACAAAACTACATAAATTTTGTTGACATTTGACAAACGATGTAAAGTAATTAACAAATTTGCTGCAATTAACAACATGTCAAAGATGATGCATGTTAAGGAGCTTTCGTATGTACTGAATCTTATATATCTCACATATTCCAAAATTGATCACGAGCAAGCTTGGAATATTCTGTTAAATTTTGTCAACATTGGACATATAATGTCAAATTATGAATAAATAGGCCAGAATTAATGGCATGACATTGTCAATACAAGTTAAGAGCTTTGGAAACTATGGAATACCAAATATCTCACATATTCCAAAATTGATCACGAGCAAACTTGGAATATTCTGTTAAATTTTGTTCACATGTCACATGTGATGTAAAGTAATTAACAAATTTGCTGCAATTAACAGCATGACATTGTTGATGCAAGTTAAGGAGCATCCGAATGTACTAAATCTCAAATATCTCACATATTCTAAAATTGATTGCAAGCAAACTTGGAATATTCTGTTATATTTCGTCAACATTGGACATATAATGTCAAATTATGAATAAATAGGCCAGAATTAATGGCATGACATTGTCAATACAAGTTAAGAGCTTTGGAAACTATGGAATGCCAAATGTCTCACATATTCCAAAATTGATCGCGATCAAACTTGGAATATTATCATAAGTTTTGTTGACATTTGACAAACGATGTAAAGTAATTAACAAATATGCTGCAATTAACAGCATGACAATGATGATCACATATGTGACCGACCATGAGATTTTGGGTCCAAATGAGGCCCATGGGCGAGAATAAGATATCACCATTTTCTTATAGCTTGATAATGCTGGAATGCATATATGAAATTTCAACTCAGTATAGTGAGCGGTTTCTGAGAAATTTGACTCTTGTCACACTGACCCAAAAATGAGATTTTCAAGTTTCAAAAAGAACATTTGCAAGCGGTCTTTGACTTAGATGCCTTATGCTTTCAAAAGTTCTACAGAAATAGTAGGTAAAATTATTCTTTACTCATCCAGCAATCTGAAATCGGAAAAAAATGTTTCCATGGCAACCGACATAATCGTTACATGCCAACAAGCAACATCTTGGCTTAGCTTTTTTCTCAAGTAAATCTGGGCAAAGATTTATTTTTCACTTTTTGACTTGCAATTTTTAAACTTTCGGAATGTGAAAACTTTCTATTGTTAAATGCCAATGAAATAATCCTGAAGTGTTTTACGTTCCGCCTTCATATTTGGTTTTGGGCAGCTGGCTTAGGCACACTTCTGCGTCTGAGCAGTATGAAGCAGTCTCTCCATATATATACCATTGTCATTGAGCATCGAGTCCCTGTAAATGATTCCTGATAACTCTTTGCACAGTTGAACAAATGTCATCTTAAGTTTTAAAAGCACCAATACTTTTTCCAAGTTCTTAAATAAACAACGCCCGGGTTCAGTTGTCCTGTAAAACAAAATGAGCTTGTGCTGTTTAGTATTAAAAGTGCAAGCATGCATTGGATGTGCAGTCTCTCTTGTCAGAAACCTGTAGCAGCGTTTTTATGACAATTCTACACATTTATTGTCAGAACCAGAACTTAAAAACAATAAGGCAACCATTTTCTTTCTAACCAAAACAAATCGTTCACAGCCACCAAACTGTATCAAATTTGTAATCTAGATGGGTGCATCTCTAGGAAAATCATCTCTACTAATTTCATTTTTGTCTCCCTTTTCAACTGAGGCCAAGTCTTAAAAGGATACAATTTGCATCGCCAAGAGATACTTTTTTCTATTCAGTGTGGACCCATTGTGGAAGAGTCTGGAAGCACCAGGAAGTCAAAAAGCTGTTTCTCGTTGAAAATAAAAATTCCACAGAATGTTAGTTAGTACATGTACCTGCATTTCGCGTCCATCCTTAGTAAGTGTCATAGTTAGGAGAAACTGCATGGCTGGTTTAATGACTCTATTTAGAACATTGGAGCAAATTGGCTTTTACAAGCTAGGAAGGATGCAATTCTGGATGTAAAATTCCACAGTCAACAATGTGTGAGTACGTAAGCTTTGAGTGTATTCAGTAGTCCAATGATTCAGATGACGAGCCGGAGAAAAATATTTATTCTGTGTCTGATAGTTGTAACAACGGTAGCTAATTACAGGTGAACTAGTGAGAAATGAGCTGAAACACTAGAGGCTATGCAACTGAGGATGCAAAGTTGGTTTTGAAATGTATCAAAGCCAGCATAGCATAGAATATAAGTCAAGGGTAAATGTACAAATAATAGCAGCATTCAGAAGGCCGTTAGAAGAAATGATAATAGGCATGAGAAATGGACTTAAATGCTAAGGTCGACACAGAATTTTATAAAGTCATCAGAGTGTGAAGTACAAGTCAAGAGTAGTCATCCCTGTAAATTCTAAAAGAAACTTATGCCAGGTTTGTTAAATTGCAGGTGTCACAGTTTAAGAGAAATGGACTTAAGCGCCAGAGATAAAGTAATTCTAAATGTAAAATTTTACCAAATCAGAAGAGTTTTAATAATGAAGAAATCAGTATAACCAAGTTTGGTGATTGTATGTATCATATTTTAGAATAATGGAAATAAGGTTAGAGTAGAAGTAGGGCCTAATTGAGGACGTGCGAACTAACGGAAAACTGACAGACATACGAAAAAGTGAACTCCTATATTGATTCCTGCTGCAGCAGGTGCGACCAAGTGGCAGAAATTTACGTATGTGTGCCTATACACCTTCAATATACCTTACATCAACCAGCCATCCTGTATCAAAATTGCTATTTTTACAGTTTCCTGCACACGAGTTATTTTCTTTAAGATTTATGAAGGAGGCTAAATGATGCAGAGTTGCTTCCCCGGATAAATTCCAGTCAGCTTAAAATGCAATTATTCTTGAATTTTTAATTAAAAGTTTCAGCATATTTGACGGCAGCATAAAGAAATTATATAGATAATTGAACGGAGCATGAACTTGGTATTCAGAAGTTTGAGACAATGCCTGGTACAGCACTTTGCATACAAGCTTAATGTTTCTGCACTAACATAAAGTATTTCCGAAAGGATCTAGACACACACTGTGTTTGTGGTGTAAGCAAAACTAAACCAAAAACAAGACTGCTCTGTCCACAGAATCACTTTAAAAGTATTTATAGCGATGTCCAAATATTCAGGGTATCCCAATTTTTAAGAAGAAAAAACATGTTTTTATGTTTCATCGGGAATAATAAATTGTCTATAAAGCGGTAATGTAAGAAATACATCTTAAATCTACTTCTTGACGAAATAATGCAAGAAAGAAAGGAAGAAAAAAAAACAGGCTATTCCATTGTATGATCAGTATTTCTCTGCAAAATGTGTATTTTGCTCAGTAGCAGTCTTCAGGAATTTCTAAGCTGGGGAATAAAACACCACAAGGTTACGTAGAACAGAAAATAAAAAAAATCAGCTGAGGTGCCCTAATGACCACAAAGTTTCAGGATCGATGGCCACAGGAGCCCTAGTAGCTCAGTAGAATAATTAGGCTAACGTTCGCCTGCTTGTCTAGCGGTCCCGAGTTTGAGTCCCGCTGTAGGAGGAAATCTTTTCAACCGTAAACGAGGTTCCATTGCACAGTCTTTCATTATCACCCTCCCATCGCCTTGCTATGACTTTTCTACTGTTGAAAAGGACGTTAAATTGCAAGCCATCATCCGATGACCACAAACTTTTCGGACCGCAATGAGAAATGATTTTTCTCACATAAAAAACTTTGTCAAACTTTAATATTACCAGCATTCTGTAATTACCTGATTCTTAAGCACAAAAAAGAGAAACAAAAAGAAACGGACCATTTTTCTTGAATCTCGAAGAAAGAGGCCGAGCCGACTGAAAATCAAAGTAGATAGATAAATCTTGTAAGAGCTACATTGTAAACCTACAACTGCAACTGCAATTTCTGGATTAAAATTTATATGTAGCGTGAACACACCGGGTAGGCGGAAATCGAGAACGCTCGAAACAATCGAATAACGTGGATCAAAAACCGTTAGAAACAGCGCTTTTGATTGCAAATTGGCGCCAATTTGCAATCGAAAACGCTGTTTCTAATGATTTTTGATCCGCATTCGTCGACTCCATTAGCGTTTTCGATTGCCGCCTACCCAAGGTGGTAAAATACAGATCCCGCGAGAACACATTCCATATTTTTTGCCATGAATCTGGTCTGATGCCCTTTTTGAATAAATAATTTTAGTTTCTGCGCGTTTGTTTTCCCAAATTATTGTAGCTAGATACTCGTTAATACGAAGATACGAGAAGTGTTTCACCACGACGTTAAAACAGGTGCGACATAAATTTACTTGGCCTACGTCACGTCGTGACGTTTCGAGCGCGTTTTTCTCGAATGACGTCAAACCTCATTTGGACCCAAAATGTCATGACGTGTCACATATTCCAAAATTGATCGCGACCAAACTTGGAATACTCCGTTAAATTTTGTCAACATTGGACAGATAATGTCAAATTATGAATAAATAAGCCAGGATTAATGGCATGACATTGTCAATACAAGTTAAGAGCTTTGGAAACTATGGAATGCCAAATGTCTCGCATATTCCAAAATTGATCGCTAGCAAACTTGGAATATTCTGTTATTTTTTTTTGAAATTTGACATATGATGTAAATTATTAACAAACATGCTGCAATTAACAGCATTATATTACTGATACAACCTAAAGAGCTTTAGAATGTGCAGAAATCTCAAATATCTCACAAATTCCAAAATTGGTCGCGATCAAACTTGGAATATTCTGTTAAATTTTGTTGACATTTGACACACGAAGTAAAGTAATTAACAAATTTGCTGCAATTAACAGCATGACAATGATGATGCAAGTTAAGGAGCTTTCGTATGTACTGAATCTTAAATATCTCACATATTCCAAAATTGATCGCGAGCAAACTTGGAATATTCTGTTAAATTTTGTCAACATTGGACATATAATGTCAAATTCTGAATAAATAGGCCAGAATTAATGGCATGACATTGTCAATACAAGTTAAGAGCTTTGGAAACTATGAAATGCCAAATGTTTCGCATATTCCAAAATTGATCGCGAGCAAACTTGGAATATTCTGTTAAATTTTGTTGAAATTTGACATATGATGTAAATTATTAACAAATATGCTGCAATTAACAGTATTATATTACTGATACAACCTAAAGAGCTTTAGAATGTGCAGAAATCTCAAATATCTCACATATTCCAAAATTGATCGCGATCAAACTTGGAATATTCTGTTAGATTTTGTTGACATTTGACACACGATGTAAAGTAATTAACAAATTTGCTGCAATTAACAGCATGACAATGATGATGCAAGTTAAGGAGCTTTCGTATGTACTGAATCTTAAATATCTCACATATTCCAAAATTGATCGCGAGCAAACTTGGATTATTCTGTTAGATTTTGTCAACATTGGACATATAATGTCCAATTATGAATAAATAGGCCAGAATTAATGGCATGACATTGTCAATACAAGTTAAGAGCTTTGGAAACTATGGAATGCCAAATGTCTCGCATATTCCAAAATTGATCGCGAGCAAACTTGGAATATTCTGTTAAATTTTGTTGAAATTTGACATATGATGTAAATTATTAACAAATATGCAGCAATAAACAGCATTATATTACTGATACAACTTAAAGAGCTTTAGAATGTGCAGAATCTCAAATATCTCACATATTCCAAAATTGATCGCGATCAAACTTGGAATATTCTGTTAGATTTTGTTGACATTTGACACACGATGTAAAGTAATTAACAAATTTGCTGCAATTAACATCATGACAATGATTATGCAAGTTAAGGAGCTTTCGTATGTACTGAATCTTAAATATCTCACATATTCCAAAATTGATCGCGAGCAAACTTGGATTATTCTGTTAGATTTTGTCAACATTGGACATATAATGTCCAATTATGAATAAATAGGCCAGAATTAATGGCATGACATTGTCAATACAAGTTAAGAGCTTTGGAAACTATGGAATGCCAAATGTCTTGCATATTCCAAAATTGATCGCGAGCAAACTTGGAATATTCTGTTAAATTTTGTTGAAATTTGATATATCATGTAAATTATTAAGAAATATGCTGCAATAAACAGCATTATATTACTGATTCAACTTAAAGAGCTTTAGAATGTGCAGAATCTCAAATATCTCACATATTCCAAACTTGATCGCGATCAAACTTGGAATATTCTCATAAATTTTGTTGACATTTGACAAACGATGTAAAGTAATTAACAAATTTGCTGCAATTAACAGCATGTCAATGATGATGCATGTTAAGGAGCTTTCGTATGTACTGAATCTGATATATCTCACATATTCCAAAACTGATTGCGAGCAAACTTGGAATATTCTGTTAAATTTTGTCAACATTGGACATATAATGTCAAATTATGAATAAATAGGCCAGAATTAATGGCATGACATTGTCAATACAAGTTAAGAGCTTTGGAAACTATGGAATGCCAAATGTCTCGCATATTCCAAAATTGATCGCGAACAAACTTGGAATATTCTGTTAAATTTTGTTGAAATTTGACATATGATGTAAATTATTAAAAAATATGCAGCAATAAACAGCATTATATTACTGATACAACTTAAAGAGCTTTAGAATGTGCAGAATCTCAAATATCTCACATATTCCAAAATTGATTGCGATCAAACTTGGAATATTCTCATACATTTTTTTGACATTTGACAAACGATGTTAAGTAATTAACAAATTTGCTGCAATTAACAACATGTCAATGATGATGCATGTTAAGGAGCTTTCGTATGTACTGAATCTTAAATATCTCACATATTCCAAAATTGATCGCGAGCAAACTTGGAATATTCTGTTAAATTTTGTCAACATTGGACATATAATGTCAAATTATGAATAAATAGGCCAGAATTAATGGCATGACATTGTCAATACAAGTTAAGAGCTTTGGAAACTATGGAATACCAAATATCTCACATATTCCAAAATTGATCACGAGCAAACTTGGAATATTCTGTTAAATTTTGTTCACATGTCACATATGATGTAAAGTAATTAACAAATATGCTGCAATTAACAGCATGACATTGTTGATGCAAGTTAAGGAGCATCCGAATGTACTAAATCTCAAATATCTCACATATTCTAAAATTGATTGCAAGCAAACTTGGAATATTCTGTTATATTTCGTCAACATTGGACATATAATGTCAAATTATGAATAAATAGGCCAGAATTAATGGCATGACATTGTCAATACAAGTTAAGAGCTTTGGAAACTATGGACTGCCAAATGTCCCACATATTCCAAAATTGATCGCGAGCAAACTTGGAATATTCTGTTAAATTTTGTTGAATTTGACATATGATGTAAATTATTAACAAATATGCTGCAATTAACAGCATTATATTACTGATACAACCTAAAGAGCTTTAGAAAGTGCAGAAATCTCAAATATCTCACATATTCCAAAATTGATCGCGATCAAACTTGGAATATTCTGTTAAATTTTGTTGACATTTGACAAACGATGTAAAGTAATTAACAAATTTGCTGCAATTAACAGCATGACAATGATGATGCAAGTTAAGGAGCTTTCGTATGTACTGAATCTTAAATATCTCACATATTCCAAAATTGATCGCGAGCAAACTTGGAATATTCTGTTAAATTTTGTCAACATTGGACATATAATGTCCAATTATGAATAAATAGGCCAGAATTAATGGCATGACATTGTCAATACAAGTTAAGAGCTTTGGAAACTATGGAATACCAAATATCTCACATATTCCAAAATTGATCACGAGCAAACTTGGAATATTCTGTTAAATTTTGTTCACATGTCACATGTGATGTAAAGTAATTAACAAATTTGCTGCAATTAACAGCATGAGATTGTTGATGCAAGTTAAGGAGCATCCGAATGTACTAAATCTCAAATATCTCACATATTCTAAAATTGATTGCAAGCAAACTTGGAATATTCTGTTATATTTCGTCAACATTGGACATATAATGTCAAATTATGAATAAATAGGCCAGAATTAATGGCATGACATTGTCAATACAAGTTAAGAGCTTTGGAAACTATGGAATGCCAAATGTCTCACATATTCCAAAATTGATCGCGATCAAACTTGGAATATTCTCATAAGTTTTGTTGACATTTGACAAACGATGTAAAGTAATTAACAAATATGCTGCAATTAACAGCATGACAATGATGATCACATATTCCAAAATTGATCGCGAGCAAACTTGGAATATTCTGTTAAATTTTGTCAACATTGGACATATAATGTCAAATTATGAATAAATAGGCCAAGATTAATGGCATGACATTGTCAATACAAGTTAAGAGCTTTGGAAACTATGGAATGCCAAATGTCTCTCATATTCCAAAATTGATCGCGAGCAAACTTGGAATATTCTGCTAATTTTTTTTGAAATTTGACATATGATGTAAATTATTAACAAATATGCTGCAATTAACAGCATTATATTACTGATACAACCTAAAGAGCTTTAGAATGTGCAGAAATCTCAAATATCTCACATATTCCAAAATTGATCGCGATCAAACTTGGAATATTCTGTTAAATTTTGTTGACATTTGACACACGAAGTAAAGTAATTAACAAATTTGCTGCAATTAACAGCATGACAATGATGATGCAAGTAAAGGAGCTTTCGTATGTACTGAATCTTAAATATCTCACATATTCCAAAATTGATCGCGAGCAAACTTGGAATATTCTGTAACATTTTGTCAACATTGGACATTTAATGTCAAATTATGAATAAATAGGCCAGAATTAATGGCATGACATTGTCAATACAAGTTTAGAGCTTTGGAAACTATGGAATGCCAAATGTCTTGCATATTCCAAAATTGATCGCGAGCAAACTTGGAATATTCTGTTAAATTTTGTTGAAATTTGATATATCATGTAAATTATTAACAAATATGCTGCAATAAACAGCATTATATTACTGATTCAACTTAAAGAGGTTTAGAATGTGCAGAATCTCAAATATCTCACATATTCCAAACTTGATCGCGATCAAACTTGGAATATTCTCATAAATTTTGTTGACATTTGACAAACGATGTAAAGTAATTAACAAATTTGCTGCAATTAACAGCATGTCAATGATGATGCATGTTAAGGAGCTTTCGTATGTACTGAATCTTATATATCTCACATATTCCAAAATTGATCGCGAGCAAACTTGGAATATTCTGTTAAATTTTGTCAACAATGGACATATAATGTCAAATTATGAATAAATAGGCCAGAATTAATGGCATGACATTGTCAATACAAGTTAAGAGCTTTGGAAACTATGGAATACCAAATATCTCACATATTCCAAAATTGATCACGAGCAAACTTGGAATATTCTGTTAAATTTTGTTCACATGTCACATATGATGTAAAGTAATTAACAAATTTGCTGCAATTAACAGCATGACATTGTTGATGCAAGTTAAGGAGCATCCGAATGTACTAAATCTCAAATATCTCACATATTCTAAAATTGATCGCAAGCAAACTTGGAATATTCTGTTATAATTGGTCAACATTGGACATATAATGTCAAATTATGAATAAATAGGCCAGAATTAATGGCATGACATTGTCAATACAAGTTAAGAGCTTTGGAAACTATGGAATACCAAATGCTTCGCATATTCCAAAATAGGTCGCGAGCAAACTTGGAATATTCTGTTAAATTTTGTTGAAATTTGACATATGATGTAAATTATTAACAAATATGCTGCAATTAACAGCATTATATTACTGATACAACCTAAAGAGCTTTAGAATGTGCAGAATCTCAAATATCTCACATATTCCAAAATTGATCGCGATCAAACTTGGAATATTCTCATAAATTTTATTGACATTTGACACGCGATGTAAAGTAATTAACAAATTTGCTGCAAATAACAGCATGACAATGATGATGAAAGTTAAGGAGCTTTCGTATGTACTGAATCTTAAATATCTCACATATTCCAAAATTGATCGCGAGTAAACTTGGAATATTCTGCTAAATTTTGTCAACAATGGACATATAATGTCAAATTATGAATAAATAGGCCAGAATTAATGGCATGACATTGTCAATACAAGTTAAGAACTTTGGAAACTATGGAATGCCAAATGTCTCGCATATTCCAAAATTGATCGCGAGCAAACTTGGAATATTCTGTTAAATTTTGTTGAAATTTGACATATGATGTAAATTATTAACAAATATGCAGCAATAAACAGCATTATATTACTGATACAACTTAAAGAGCTTTACAATGTGCAGAATCTCAAATATCTCACATATTCCAAAATTGATTGCGATCAAACTTGGAATATTCTCATAAATTTTGTTGACATTTGACAAACGATGTAAAGTAATTAAAAAATTTGCTGCAATTGACAACATGTCAATGATGATGCATGTTAAGGAGCTTTCGTATGTACTGACTCTTAAATATCTCACATATTCCAAAATTGATCGCGAGCAAACTTGGAATATTCTGTTAAATTTTGTCAACATTGGACATATAATGTCAAATTATGAATAAGTAGGCCATAATTTATGGCATGACATTGTCAATACAAGTTTAGAACTTTGGAAACTATGGCATACCAAATATCTCACATATTCCAAAATTGATCACGAGCAAACTTGGAATATTCTGTTAAATTTTGTTCACATGTCACATATGATGTAAAGAAATTAACAAATTTGCTGCAAATAACAGCATGACATTGTTGATGCAAGTTAAGGAGCATCCGAATGTACTAAATCTCAAATATCTCACATATTCTAAAATTGATTGCAAGCAAACTTGGAATATTCTGTTATATTTCGTCAACATTGGACATATAATGTCAAATTATGAATAAATAGGCCAGAATTAATGGCATGACATTGTCAATACAAGTTAAGAGCTTTGGAAACTATGGAATACCAAATGTCTCACGTATTCCAAAATTGATCGCGATCAAACTTGGAATATTCTCATAAGTTTTGTTGACATTTGACAAACGATGTAAAGTAATTAACAAATATGTTGCAATTAACAGCATGACAATGATGATCACATATTCCAAAATTGATCGCGAGCAAACTTGGAATATTCTGTTAAATTTTGTCAACATTGGACATATAATGTCAAATTATGAATAAATAGGCCAGGATTAATGGCATGACATTGTCAATACAAGTTAAGAGCTTTGGAAAATATGGAATGCCAAATGTCTCGCATATTCCAAAATTGATCACGAGCAAACTTGGAATATTCTGCTAATTTTTTTTTGAAATTTGACATATGATGTAAATTATTAACAAATATGCTGCAATTAACAGCATTATATTACTGATACAACCTAAAGCGCTTAAGAATGTGCAGAAATCTCAAATATCTCACATATTCGAGATTGATCGCGATCAAACTTGGAATATTCTGTTGAATTTTGTTGACATTTGACACACGAAGTAAAGTAATTAACAAATTTGCTGCAATTAACATTATGACAATGATGATGCAAGTTAAGGAGCTTTCGTATGTACTGAATCTTAAATATCTCACATATTCCAAAATTGATCGCGAGCAAACTGGGAATATTCTGTTAAATTTTGTCAACATTGGACATATAATGTCAAATTATGAATAAATAGGCCAGAATTAATGGCATGACATTGTCAATACAAGTTAAGAGCTTTGGAAACTATGGAATGCCAAATGTCTCGCATATTCCAAAATTGATCGCGAGCAAACTTAGAATATTCTGTTCAATTTTGTTGAAATTTGATATATGATGTAAATTATTAACAAATATGCTGCAATAAACATCATTATATTACTGATACAACTTAAAGAGCTTTAGAATGTGCAGAATCTCAAATATCTCACATATTCCAAAATTGATCGCGATCAAACTTGGAATATTCTCATAAATTTTGTTGACATTTGACAAACGATGTAAAGTAATTAACAAATTTGTTGCAATTAACAGCATGACAATGATGATGCATGTCAAGGAGCTTTCGTATGTACTATATCTTAAATATCTCACATATTCCAAAATTGATCGCGAGCAAACTTGGAATATTCTGTTAAATTTTGTCAACTTTGGACATTTAATGTCAAATTATGAATAAATAGGCCAGAATTAATGGCATGACATTGTCAATACAAGTTAAGAGCTTTGGAAACTATGGAATACGAAATATCTCACATATTCCAAAAATGATCACGAGCAAACTTGGAGTATTCTGTTAAATTTTGTTGACATGTCACATATGATGTAAAGTAATTAACAAATTTGCTGCAATTAACAGCATGACATTGTTGATGCAAGTTAAGGAGCATCCGAATGTACTTAATCTCAAATATCTCACATATTCTAAATTTGATTGCAAGCAAACTTGGAATATTCTGATATATTTCGTCAACATTGGACATATAATGTCAAATTATGAATAAATAGGCCAGTATTAATGGCATGACATTGTCAATACAAGTTAAGATCTTTGGAAACTATGGACTGCCAAATGTCTCACATATTCCAAAATTGATCGCGATCAAACTTGGAATATTCTCATAAGTTTTGTTGACATTTGACAAACGATGTAAAGTAATTAACAAATATGCTGCAATTAACAGCATGACAATGATGATCACATATTCCAAAATTGATCGCGAGCAAACTTGGAATATTCTGTTAAATTTTGTCAACATTGGACATATAATGTCAAATTATGAATAAATAGGCCAGGATTAATGGCATGACATTGTCAATACAAGTTAAGAGCTTTGGAAACTATGGAATGCCAAATGCCTCGCATATTCCAAAATTGATCGCGAGCAAACTTGGAATATTCTGTTAAATTTTGTTGAAATTTGACATATGATGTAAATTATTAACAAATATGCTGCAATTAACAGCATTATATTACTGATACAACCTAAAGAGCTTTAGAATGTGCAGAATCTCAAATATCTCACATATTCCAAAATTGATCACGATCAAACTTGGAATATTCTCATAAATTTTGTTGACATTTGACACGCGATGTAAAGTAATTAACAAATTTGCTGCAATTAACAGCATGACAATGATGATGCAAGTTAAGGAGCTTTCGTATGTACTGAATCTTAAATATCTCACATATTCCAAAATTGATCGCGAGTAAACTTGGAATATTCTGTTAAATTTTGTCAACAATGGACATATAATGTCAAATTATGAATAAATAGGCCAGAATTAATGGCATGACATTGTCAATACAAGTTAAGAGCTTTGGAAACTATGGAATGCCAAATGTCTCGCATATTCCAAAATTGATCGCGAGCAAACTTGAAATATTCTGTTAAATTTTGTTGAAATTTGACATATGATGTAAATTATTGACAAATATGCTGCAATAAACAGCATTATATTACTGATACAACTTAAAGAGCTTTAGAATGTGCAGAATCTCAAATATCTCACATATTCCAAAATTGATCGCGATCAAACTTGGAATGTTCTCATAAATTTTGTTGACATTTGACAAACGATGTAAAGTAATTAACAAATTTGCTGCAATTAACAGCATGTCAATGATGATGCATGTTAAGGAGCTTTCGTATGTACTGAATCTTATATATCTCACATATTCCAAAATTGATCGCGAGCAAACTTGGAATATTCTGTTAAATTTTGTCAACATTGGACATATAATGTCAAATTATGAATAAATAGGCCAGAATTAATGGCATGACATTGTCAATACAAGTTAAGAGCTTTGGAAACTATGGAATACCAAATATCTCACATATTCCAAAATTGATCACGAGCAAACTTGGAATATTCTGTTAAATTTTGTTCACATGTCACATATGATGTAAAGTAATTAACAAATTTGCTGCAATTAACAGGATGACATTGTTGATGCAAGTTAAGGAGCATCCGAATGTACTAAATCTCAAATTTCTCACATATTCTAAAATTGATTGCAAGCAAACTTGGAATATTCTGTTATATTTCGTCAACATTGGACATATAATGTCAAATTATGAATAAATAGGCCAGAATTAATGGCATGACATTGTTTATACAAGTTAAGAGCTTTGGAAACTATGGAATGCCAAATGTCTCACATATTCCAAAATTGATCGCGATCAAACTTGGAATATTCTCATAAGTTTTGTTGACATTTGACAAACGATGTAAAGTAATTAACAAATATGCTGCAATTAACAGCATGACAATGATGATCACATATTCCAAAATTGATCGCGAGCAAACTTGGAATATTCTGTTAAATTTTGTCAACATTGGACATATAATGTCAAATTATGAATAAATAGGCCAGGATTAATGGCATGACATTGTCAATACAAGTTAAGAGCTTTGGAAACTATGGAATGCCAAATGCCTCGCATATTCCAAAATTGATCGCGTGCAAACTTGGAATATTCTGTTAAATTTTGTTGAAATTTGACATATGATGTAAATTATTAACAAATATGCTGCAATTAACAGCATTATATTACTGATACAACTTAAAGAGCTTTAGAATGTGCAGAATCTCAAATATCTCACATATTCCAAAATTGATCGCGATCAAACTTGGAATGTTCTCATAAATTTTGTTGACATTTGACAAACGATGTAAAGTAATTAACAAATTTGCTGCAATTAACAGCATGTCAATGATGATGCATGTTAAGGAGCTTTCGTATGTACTGAATCTTATATATCTCACATATTCCAAAATTGATCGCGAGCAAACTTGGAATATTCTGTTAAATTTTGTCAACATTGGACATATAATGTCAAATTATGAATAAATAGGCCAGAATTAATGGCATGACATTGTCAATACAAGTTAAGAGCTTTGGAAACTATGGAATACCAAATATCTCACATATTCCAAAATTGATCACGAGCAAACTTGGAATATTCTGTTAAATTTTGTTCACATGTCACATATGATGTAAAGTAATTAACAAATTTGCTGCAATTAACAGGATGACATTGTTGATGCAAGTTAAGGAGCATCCGAATGTACTAAATCTCAAATTTCTCACATATTCTAAAATTGATTGCAAGCAAACTTGGAATATTCTGTTATATTTCGTCAACATTGGACATATAATGTCAAATTATGAATAAATAGGCCAGAATTAATGGCATGACATTGTTTATACAAGTTAAGAGCTTTGGAAACTATGGAATGCCAAATGTCTCACATATTCCAAAATTGATCGCGATCAAACTTGGAATATTCTCATAAGTTTTGTTGACATTTGACAAACGATGTAAAGTAATTAACAAATATGCTGCAATTAACAGCATGACAATGATGATCACATATTCCAAAATTGATCGCGAGCAAACTTGGAATATTCTGTTAAATTTTGTCAACATTGGACATATAATGTCAAATTATGAATAAATAGGCCAGGATTAATGGCATGACATTGTCAATACAAGTTAAGAGCTTTGGAAACTATGGAATGCCAAATGCCTCGCATATTCCAAAATTGATCGCGTGCAAACTTGGAATATTCTGTTAAATTTTGTTGAAATTTGACATATGATGTAAATTATTAACAAATATGCTGCAATTAACAGCATTATATTACTGATACAACCTAAAGAGCTTTAGAATGTGCAGAATCTCAAATATCTCACATATTCCAAAATTGATCACGATCAACCTTGGAATATTCTCATAAATTTTGTTGACATTTGACACGCGATGTAAAGTAATTAACAAATTTGCTGCAATTAATCTTAAATATCTCACATATTCCAAAATTGATCGCGAGTAAACTTGGAATATTCTGTTAAATTTTGTCAACAATGGACATATAATGTCAAATTATGAATAAATAGGCCAGAATTAATGGCATGACATTGTCAATACAAGTTAAGAGCATTGGAAACTGTGGAATGCCAAATGTCTCGCATATTCCAAAATTGATCGCGAGCAAACTTGGAATATTCTGTTAAATTTTGTTGAAATTTGACATATGATGTAAATTATAAACAAATATGCTGCAATAAACAGCATTATATTACTGATACAACTTAAAGAGCTTTAGAATGTGCAGAATCTCAAATATCTCACATATTCCAAAATTGATCACGATCAAACTTGGAATATTCGCATAAATTTTGTTGACATTTGACACGCGATGTAAAGTAATTAACAAATTCGCTGCAATTAATCTTAAATATCTCACATATTCCAAAATTGATCGCGAGTAAACTTGGAATATTCTGTTAAATTTTGTCAACAATGGACATATAATGTCAAATTATGAATAAATAGGGCAGAATTAATGGCATGACATTGTCAATACAAGTTAAGAGCATTGGAAACTATGGAATGCCAAATGTCTCGCATATTCCAAAATTGATCGCGAGCAAACTTGGAATATTCTGTTAAATTTTGTTGAAATTTGACATATGATGTAAATTATTAACAAATATGCTGCAATAAACAGCATTATATTACTGATACAACTTAAAGAGCTTTAGAATGTGCAGAATCTCAAATATCTCACATATTCCAAAATTGATCGCGATCAAACTTGGAATATTCTCATAAATTTTGTTGACATTTGACAAACGATGTAAAGTAATTAACAAATTTGCTGCAATTAACAGCATGTCAATGATGATGCATGTTAAGGAGCTTTCGTATGTACTGAATCTTATATATCTCACATATTCCAAAATTGATCGCGATCAAACTTGGAATATTCTGTACAATTTTGTCAACATTGGACATATAATGTCAAATTATGAATAAATAGGCCAGAATTAATGGCATGCCATTGTCAAAACAAGTTAAGAGCTTTGGAAACTATGGAATGCCAAATGTCTCACATATTCCAAAATTGATCGTGAGCAAACTTGGAATATTCTGTCAAAATTTGCTGAAATTTGACATATGATGTAAATTATAAACAAATATGCTGCAATTAACAGCATTATATTACTGATACTCAATCTCAAACAGCTCACATATTCCAAAATTGATCACGATCAAACTTGGAATATTCTCAAAAATTTTGTTGACATTTGACAAACGATGTAAAGTAATTAATAAATTTGCTGCAGTTAACAACGGTCAATGATGATGCAAGTTAAGGAGCTTTCGTATGTACTGAATCTTATATATCTCACAAATTCCAAAATTGATCGCGAGCAAACTTGGAATATTCTGTTAAATTTTGTCAACTTTGGACATATAATGTCAAATTATGAATAAATAGGCCAGAATTAATGGCATGACATTGCCAATACAAGTTAAGAGCTATGGAAACTATGGAATACGAAATATCTCACATATTCCAAAATTGATCACGAGCAAACTTGGAATATTCTGTTAAATTTTGTTCACATGTCACATATGATGTAAAGTAATTAACAAATTTGCTGCAATTAACAGCATGACAATGATGATGCAAGTTAAGGAGCTTTCGTATGTACTGAATCTTAAATATCTCACATATTCCAAAATTGATCGCGAGCAAACTTGGAATATTCTGTTATATTTCGTCAACATTGGACATATTATGTCAAATTATGAATAAATAGGCCAGAATTAATGGCATGACATTGTCAATACAAGTTAAGGGCTTTGGAAACTATGGACTGCCAAATGTCTCACATATTCCAAAATTGATCGCGATCAAACTTGGAATATTCTCATAAGTTTTGTTGACATTTGACACACGATGTAAAGTAATTAACAAATATGCTGCAATTAACAGCATGACAATGATGATCACATATTCCAAAATTGATCGCGAGCAAACTTGGAATATTCTGTTAAATTTTGTCAACATTGGACATATAATGTCAAATTTTGAATAAATAGGCCAGGATTAATGGCATGACATTGTCAGTACAAGTTAAGAGCTTTGGAAACTATGGAATGCCAAATGTCTCGCATATTCCAAAATTGATCGCAAGCAAACTTGGAATATTCTGTTAATTTTTTTTGAAATTTGACATATGATGTAAATTATTAAAAAATATGCTGCAATTAACAGCATTATATTACTGATACAACCTAAAGAGCTTTAGAATGTGCAGAATCTCAAATATCTCACATATTCCAAAATTGATCGCGATCAAACTTGGAATATTCTCATAAATTTTGTTGACATTTGACAAACGATGTAAAGTAATTAACAAATTTGCTGCAATTAACAGCATGACAATGATGATGCAAGTTAAGGAGCTTTCGTATGTACTGAATCTTAAATATCTCACATATTCCAAAATTGATCGCGAGCAAACTTGGAATATTCTGTTAAATTTTGTCAACATTGCACATATAATGTCAAATTATGAATAAATAGGCCAGAATTAATGGCATGACATTGCCAATACAAGTAAAGAGCTTTGGAAACTATGGAATGCCAAATGTCTCGCATATTTCAAAATTGATCGCGTGCAAACTTGGAATATTCTGTTAAATTTTGTTGAAATTTGATATATGATGTAAATTATTAACAAATATGATGCAATAAACAGCATTATATTACTGATACAACTTAAAGAGCTTTAGAATGTGCAGAATCTCAAATATCTCACATATTCCAAAATTGATCGCGATCAAACTTGGAATATTCTCATAAATTTTGTTGACATTTGACAAACGATGTAAAGTAATTAACAAATTTGCTGCAATTAACAGCATGTCAATGATGATGCATGTTAAGGAGCTTTCGTATGTACTGAATCTTAAATATCTCACATATTCCAAAATTAATCGCGAGCAAACTTGGAATATTCTGTTAAATTTTGTCAACATTGGACATATAATGTCACATTATGAATCAATAGGCCAGAATTAATGGCATGACATTGTCAATACAAGTTAAGAGCTTTGGAAACTATGGAATACCAAATATCTCACATATTCCAAAATTGGTCACGAGCAAACTTGGAATATTCTGTTAAATTTTGTTCACATGTCACATATGATGTAAAGTAATTAACAAATTTGCTGCAATTAACAGCATGACATTGTTGATGCAAGTTAAGGAGCATCCGAATGTACTAAATCTCAAATATCTCACATATTCTAAAATTGATCGCAAGCAAACTTGGAATATTCTGTTATATTTCGTCAACATTGGACATATAATGTCAAATTATGAATGAATAGGCCAGAATTAATGGCATGACATTGTCAATACAAGTTAAGAGCTTTGGAAACTATGGAATGCCAAATGTCTCACATATTCCAAAATTGATCGCGATCAAACTTGGTATATTCTCATAAGTTTTGTTGACATTTGACAAATCAGGTAAAGTAATTAACAAATTTGCTGCAATTAAAAGCATGACAATGATGATCACATATTCCAAAATTGATCGCGAGCAATCTTGGAATATTCTGTTAAATTTTGTCAACATTGGACATATAATGTCAAATTATGAATAAATAGGCCAGGATTTATGGCATGACATTGTCAATACAAGTTAAGAGCTTTGGAAACTATGGAATGCCAAATGTCTCGCATATTCCAAAATTGATCGCGAGCAAACTTGAAATATTCTGTTAAATTTTGTTGAAATTTGACATATGATGTAAATTATTAACAAATATGCTGCAATTAACAGCATTATATTACTGATACAACCAAAAGAGCTTTAGGATGTGCAGAAACCTCAAATATCTCACATATTCCAAAATTGATCGCGATCAAACTTGGAATATTCTCATAAATTTTGTTGACATTTCACACACGATGTAAAGTAATTACAAATTTGCTGCAATTAACAGCATGACAATGATGATGCAAGTTAAGGAGCTTTCGTATGTACTGAATCTTAAACATCTCACATATTCCAAAATTGATCGCGAGCAAACTTGGAATATTCTGTTAAATTTTGTCAACATTGGACATATAATGTCAAATTATGAATAAATAGGCCAGAATTAATGGCATGACATTGTCAATTCAAGTAAAGAGCTTTGGAAACTATGGAATACCAAATGTCTCACATATTCCAAAATTGATCACGAGCAAACTTGGAATATTCTGTTAAATTTTGTTGACATGTCACATATGATGTAAAGTAATTAACAAATTTGCTGCAATTAACAGCAAGACATTGTTGATGCAAGTTAAGGAGCATCCGAATGTACTAAATCTCAAATATCTCACATATTCTAAAATTGATCGCAAGCAAACTTGGAATATTCTGTACTATTTCGTCAACATTGGACATATAATGTCAAATTATGAATAAATAGGCCAGAATTAATGGCATGACATTGTCAATACAAGTTAAAAGCTTTGGAAACTATGGAATGCCAAATGTCTCACATATTCCAAAATTGATCGCGATCAAACTTGGAATATTCTCATAAATTTTGTTGACATTTGACAAACGATGTAAAGTAATTAACAAATTTGCTGCAATTAACAGCATGACAATGATGATGCAAGTTAAGTAGCTTTCGTATGTACTGAATCTTAAATATCTCACATATTCCAAAATTGATCGCGAGCAAACTTGGAATATTCTGTTAAATTTTGTCAACATTGGACATATAATGTCAAATTATGAATAAATAGGCCAGAATTAATGGCATGACATTGTCCATACAAGTTAAGAGCTTTGGAAACAATGGAATGCCAAATGTCTCGCATATTCCAAAATTGATCGCGAGCAAACTTGGAATAATCAGTTAAATTTTGATGAAACTTGACATATGATGTAAATTATTAACAAATATGCTGCAGTTAACAGCATTATATTACTGATACAACCTAAAGAGCTTTAGAATGTGCAGAATCTGAAATATCTCACATATTCCAAAATTGATCGCGATCAAACTTGGAATATTCTCATAAATTTTATTGACATTTGACACACGATGTAAAGTAATTAACAAATTTGCTGCAATTAACAGCATGACAATGATGATGCAAGTTAAGTAGCTTTCGTATGTACTGAATCTTAAATTTCTCACATATTCCAAAATTGATCGCGAGCAAACTTGGAATATTCTGTTAAATTTTGTCAACATTGGACATATAATGTCAAATTATGAATAAATAGGCCAGAATTAATGGCACGACATTGTCAATACAAGTTAAGAGCTTTGGAAACTATGGAATACCAAATATCTCAATATTCCAAAATTGATCACGAGCAAACTTGGAATATTCTGTTGAATTTTTGTTGACATGTCACATATGATGTAAAGTAATTAACAAATTTGCTGCAATTAACAGCATGTCATTGTTGATGCAAGTTAAGGAGCATCCGAATGTACTAAATCTCAAATATCTCACATATTCTAAAATTGATCGCAAGCAAACTTGGAATATTCTGTTACATTTGGTCAAAATTGGACATATAATGATAAATTATGAATAAATAGGCCAGAATTAATGGCATGACATTGTCAATACAAGTTAAGAGCTATGGAAACTATGGAATGCCAAATGTCTCGCATATTCCAAAATTGATCGCGAGCAAACTTGGAATATTCTGTTAAATTTTGTTGAAATTTGACATATGATGTAAACTATTAACAAATATGCTGCAATTGACAGCATTATATTACTGATACAAGTTAAAGAGCTTTAGAATGTGCAGAATCTAAAACGGCCTCTAGTGCCACAAGTTTCGGAATCGCAAATTTTGACCGGTCAACTAAAAAGGTATATTTAAGGGACTTTGACTCAAATCATGGTTAGGGGTTAATTCACATGTTTGCCCAGCCTTGCGAAGAGTTTGTAAAATACACACGTGACCTACAGTTCGATGGAAACAATCCGGTCCAGTCTCATATTTACGTCTAAGCGTCATGAGCGCGAAAGGTACTGGACATATCAGCTTCATACACTGAAACCTTTGGTCTTAATGTGTTTGGCTGGATGATTGATTACAGTCATTTTCGCTCAGTCTCATATATACATATATACATACATCGTGTTTGGTGTTGTACCTTCCCTTCATGTTTCCATCGGAGTTTGGGAAAACTACAATGTTACTTTGCAAATTCTTTGTTTGGGAGCAAAAAATTCCCAGACACATTTTGCAGTGGGATCGCACCCAAATGGACGTCGGCGACGTCATGGTGCTATTGACGCTATTTCGCTTGAAATTCATTCTTTTAATAACAATAAACGATGTAAAAAATCAACAATTTATTTACAGAATTTACAAGTTTTGTCTTTTCTCGTCAAGTACCATTTTAAGAAAACATTGAAATACTACTAAATAAAGGTTGATTAAACGTTCTGGCGTTGAATTAAGGGTGATGGCTGACTCCATGTTGTTACAAACAATTTTGTCAACTGGGTTATACCATCTATATCTTTTTTTTGCGATGGATGTTGGAGGGATGGGGTGTTGATGTAACAATTATTGCATCTTTACTGATATACTGACATAGAAACAATAAATGCCAGCTTTACAATATACTTGGTAATCAACATCTTATATGCAACTTAAATACAACGTTAAAACACCACTGATTCAACGTCATAACTTTGATTCAACGTTGATTCAGCGTTATTAAAATATTGTGTGTTTCACGTTGAATCACGGTAGATACTCGACTGTTTCAACATACTGTATCCACAGGTTAAACAGCAGTCACACAACGTTGAAAAATATTGCTTCAATCTTGACTCAATCTGAATTCAATGTTTATTCAACGTCATTTGCCCAGTAGAATGTGGCTATGTAATCCCCGTATATTTGATGAACAAAACAAACAATGTTAAGAGTATATTTCTTGTTTTGCAGTGCCTATCTGTCATTCCTGCAGCCCCTGAAAAAGAAACAACAAATTCGATTGAGTGATATCAGAAAAAGTGGATTTGTAGTAAAATGGCACATAATAGTATGCTCCTAGATACCTATCTGATAAAGCTTTATCTGATAGGTATCTAGGAGCATACTATTATGTGCAGTTTTACTACAAATCTATTTCTTGCGATATCACTTAATCGAATTTGTAATATCGCATATTATTTTTGATATTACTAAATGTCGTGATTTCACTAAATCGATTAAATGATATCACAAAATCGATTTAGTGATATCACTAATGGGGATTAAATTAGTGATATCACAAAATGAAATTTATGATATCACAAGGTCGAAATGGATATGATTTTGTGATGTCACTTATTCTATTTTATATCACTAATTTGATTTAGTGATATCACTAAAATAGCTGTGATTTAGTGGTATCACAAAATCGATTTAGTGATATCATCAAATAAAAATGAATTAGTAATATCACTAAAACAAATTCATGATATCACAATGTTGATTTAGAGATATCAAGTTCTTGACTTATATTAAGTTGTATGGGTACACGTTCAAGGGAAGCAACTCTGTCACTACTTTTTTGCTTTCTATCCAATGGAGGTAAACTCTTACTTTAGGGTAGAGTCGGTTAACTTCGGACAGGTGGGTAAATTCGGACATACCATTGCAAACAGTGAAAATCCGGATGGGACGGCTCATTATGAGCCGTCTCATCAGGATTTTCGCTGTTTGGCCAGTTATTTTTGTTTTAGTTCCAAACAACCGACATATAAAAAAAAGCAATGTAACTGTCCGAATGTACCCCCTGTCCGAAGTTACCCGACTCTCCCCTGAGAGTTGATCCTTTTGCATGGCTTTTTACACGGAAGTAAACAGAGTTAGAAAAGTTGTTGCCATTTGTTTAATGGAAAGCACTAACCAAAATATATATTAAGTTGCCATTGTCAAACTTGATGAGCAATTAAAGGTGTGGGGGGTCAGTAAGCTGGGTTTTCTACATCCTACCAACGATTTTTTACTGATGGTATACTCCAGTGGGTCTAGTTTATTGAACCATATGTGACTTTGGTCGGAAAGTCCCAGTTATGGAGCTATTGGTCGACAGATGTGGGTGGGGTAATTCAACATGGTTTTAGTCTTGTAAAGATATTCCCATTTGGAAGGTGAGTACAATAGACAGACAGCATTTAATAAAATGATTAACGGAACATCTAAAATGTATTTTCATATGATTTTATTTGGTTTAGTTTAAACATATGATGTCAAAAAAGACTTTCTTTGACATCCAGTATTTTTTTTGTATTTTTGTCCTCTATTTTCAATATTTCTTGGCGTCTATGTTAAAATGTTAAACATACAGACCAGTAATCATCAAATGCATGTCAAGGAAGCACCTTGACCGGGACAATTGGCGGATCACCATGATCCAGTTTTCATGGTTGACTGAACACTTATGCTTGCTTGAAGTTGGTTTTCTTTCAACTTTATAAGCTAGTAATATAAAACTTGGTCAAAGTATTATACTATGCACAATAAATATAGCATTTTTTTTGTAAGTGTAAGATGCACCATATTAGCATTTTATTTTCATTTTACTGCATAAAGATATAAAGGCCGATCATTCGAGATGGACTGGCAGGTAAAAGAATCAAGATTGCTCAATTGTAGCGTTTGAACTATCGTGACGTCAGTTTTTATGACCTTTGTATCTGAACGACATTTATGATCATGTACAAAAGCCACAACCATAATGAGGCGGCTGGTTTGCTGTTAAAATAAAGGAAAACGCTCTAAAACATTTGAATATGCTACGAGTATGAGGTTTACAAAGTCGAAAATTTGACGTTTTCCCTCGTTTTTACGTTATCGTCTTAAAAACTTGTTTCCAATCGGTATTTCTTGAATCCCTTTTGACTGTATGATTGTTTGGTAGCTACCAATATGATAATGTGAGCCATTCAGAAAGAAATGTCTTCCCGGTCACTGAGCATCAGTCAAAAGTCTCAGACTAACGTCATCATTTTCTCACAATTACGTTATACTTCAATAAAGAAACTTTAAAGTTAAATTAATCTTGGTGTGACCTTTAATTGTAGCCTATTGTTTTTCTCGGGTTTTGATTCTGCACTGGACTGAAGCACCCGTGAATCATTGCACATTTGACCGAATTAACACGTTTTAACGTCAACGGCACATGCTTAGATTCGTCAGTTGTTAAGCTTAACCATATATTTTACACAATCAATAGCTTTGATAAGAAAACTGAGCATGAAAATGTTGAGAAATACCGTACAAAATATCACATGCTTACCATTTTTATGTTGCTTTTCAATGGGTGCGAATTTCGGCTAATGACCCCTTCCGCGTTTATCGCTTTTCCCCAATATCGTTTCTTAAGATGGCTTCTGTAATCCCATTGTATCTTAAGCCCCAATTGTGGTTCCTTTCAATTCAATTTAATTTCGCTCAATTGTGCACTTCAGTAATGAGAAAAATTGCAAAATAAAAAAAATTTGCTAAATATATTTTGCATAGTATATCTTAACTGCTAAATTTTGCCGCCCACCACTACATAATTATGATGATGGGAGACGTATTGGTTTCAGTGCGGATCCCGTCGGCGTCTGTGTCGTCGTCGGCATGACCGTTTGTACCAACTTATACTTCTTGACTCAACGGGTGGAATTTTACCAAACTTACATTCGTGGAATTTAATCAAGCTTGCTTCGATACACAGTCGGGACAAGCCAACCAGCTGATTCGGTTTTGTTTAATTTGACCCCATATTCAAGGTCATAGGAGGTCTTAAACTGTTAAAATTTTCTGCGTCGTTGTAGGCGTGACAATTTACTGTACCTACGATATCTTTTGAAACAATAAGCGTAATTCCATAATACTTGCACGGATATATTATTAGGACAAGCTTAAGGGGTGGTCAGATTTCGGTGACCTTGACCTTATTTCCAAGGTCACAGAAGTACTTAATATGTTATGCAGTCCAAGACGCAGACGCCAACGAGATCCGCACTGAAAGCAATATATATTCCCTCACCTTTAGTGGCAAGGGTTAGGGGGTTCAGGTGTTTTTAAAGAATGCAAATATGCTTATTTTTACCTATTTATGAGAAACCATATTCAATTTCCTCTAAAATGGTATGTATATTATTAGGATAGGGTGCTTGGTTCAAAAGTTATGACGTTTTTGACAAGCCATCGCGACCAATTTGGTGATCATGCTCCCATGTATTCAGTATACGGGCTGATGGCGCCGAATTTCTTGTTTATTCAACATTAATTGGGGCAAGGATTTAAGTCTTCTACTTACAGTCTTATTCATATACACTGTATGATGCAGTTATATGGGCAGCACCTTCAGCAAATATTTTTAAGTGGGTCACTCGTTTCCATGGTAACCAGGCCGCCATTTCTGGTTCAAAGTGGCAGCTAAATTAGAGTTTTATATGACGAGGATAATGACAAAACGACAGAATATGATAAAGAACACTCATAAATGATACAATATATGAACAAATTATAAAAGCTGCACCATTTCCTAGCATTTTTTTATTTGTTAGTTTGTTACCATGGTAATATGGCGGCCTTTTTCTTGTTCAAAATGGTCGCTAACACAGAGTTTCCGTGATAAAACGATATCAAATGCAAAATAAAAAGATTAGAAACAGTCACACATCCTGAATATAGTTTAACACATTCAGTCATACCAGTTGCACAATTTGCAATCATTATTTAGTAGTTCAGCTGTTTCCATGGTAACCAGTATGCCATTTACTTGCCAAAATGGCCGCGAATACAGTGTTTGCCGGCCACGAGAAAAGAGGATAAAGCAAATTCACAAATGATCTACTGTGTGCCGCAATACTTAGTTAAAGCTGGAACATTTGCTCCCACTTTTAAGTGGTTCACTTGCTCCAAGGTAAATTCGTGGCCTTTCTATGGTCAAAATTTCTATAAAATCTGCATAAAATCCGCTCAGTTTTAAATCCACAGAACTGCAAGTACACCTAAAATGTATGCTGATCTTTAATTGTCGACTGCGATACTTTTGATATAGTTGGAATAAAATCTTAGTGAATTGCGACGGAAAATGATATAGGAACGGCAGCGAAGACTTCAGGATATTCATTGTGTGTGTGTGTGTGTGTGTGTGTGTGTGTGTGTTTTAACGCACATCTAAAATTTGTCATCGGCATAGGAAATAAGCTGAACTCATAAACAGAATATAGCTTTGTAGACCGAAAGTGTGCCGCCTCTATCAGACTTATGTTGTCTTTTCTTTGATTTTGATCATTTTGGCACTCTTATTTCATGATTTGAGAATATTAATTTAATGAACATTGAATTTATGTTTACATGTATGTGCTTACATAATGTTCATGCGGGGAAAAGCCAAATAATTATGATTAATGCCGACCAAAGATGAATTACGGTAAACAATAAATTTTACAGGTACTTTCACTTTCGCTTTCCTTTGCTTTGTATTTAAAAAAAATGTACTGAAGCCAGCAAAACACAATAAGTGATATCAAAACTGACTCTGGTAAATTTGCTGAACACAATAAATATCGACTGCACAATCATAACGTCGGGGGTGCCCTCGATCAAGTGATGGAAATCCCGACGTCAAATTTGCCGAAACGGCGGGTGGAGAAACGTAATTAATATCGCCGATACCACCTCTCGAAACAAAGATTTCCGCGGCATATAATATGGCTCATGGCATAGAGGTGAAATGGTTTTTCTGAATTATAGGTCAGAAAATTTAAATCTGAGTGCCTAGGGTTTGAAAAACAGTTATTTACCTGTTAAAATTCGCCTTATTTCAGTCAAATTGCTCTAACTGTCTTGTTAACGATCGGATTTTACCTAGGCAATCAGCCTCGATAAGTTCACGATCTCAGAATTTATTTGATTGGTCAGACTGACTGGTTACGCTTACACGTTGCCGCGGAAACCGTTTCAAGGCACCCCACTATGCTGTAAACAATCGAAAAAATGCGGCCACGTCATAATGACGTTAAAGAAAATTGACGGTGGGCAGTGTCTATCAAACGTTATTTTACGTGTAGAATGGAATTTTATCGCACTGAAAATACCTTATCATTAAAAAAGAAGGCCGTTTTTATTATTTTTCATATAAATAATGACAAAATTCATTTTAATTATAGCAATACAACGTGGTAAAAAGGGGATATTTTTAGTGCGCCACTAGGAAATTACGCGTTAACGTAACGTCATCTGAACCCCCTACAAGGATGTGGGGCATATTGTAGCAGTTAAGATATTGATTTGACCAAAGCTTCGTATTTTAGGTCATATAATTGAATGAAAACCATCTTCCAAGCAAGTTTATGTGTTCAGTCAACCGTGAAAACTAGGTCATTGTGAAATTCTGGGTACATCATCCAATGGTACTGGTCAAGGTGCTTCCTTGACATGAGTTTGATTATTACTGGTCGGTTTATTTAGCAATGATGCCAAGAAATATTGACAATAGAGGACAAAAATATCAAAAAAACGCTGCATGTTAAAGGAAGTATTTTTTACACATATGTTCAAATTAACCAAAACAAAATGATATTGGAATACATTTAAGATGTTCTGTTAATAATTTTATCAAACGCTGTCTGTCTGTTGTACTCTTCTACCCAATGAGAATATTTTTACAAGACAGGCTAAAAACATGTTGGATTACCCAACCGACTTCTTTGGACCCATAGCTCAGTAACTAGGGCTTCCGACCAAAGTCACATATGGTTAAATAAACTAGACACATTTGAGTATACCATCAGTCAAAAAAAAGAAAACTTTGGTAGGATGCAGAAAAACCACCTTATTGATACACTCCCACCCCCACGCCCCTTTGGAAAATATTTTATGAAAATCGGACTTAAAGAAAGAAAGGTAGAATCTGAAAATTTTCAAATGGTGGCCTCGGAGGCCGCATTTTTTAGCTCGCGTGTACAAAAGTAGAGGGAGCTATTGTTGTCACACTTGTGTCGGCGTAGGCGTCTGCGTTGGCGTCACACCTTAAAGTTTTACTATAAAGTTTATTTTAAACTTCAAATCTCAATAACCACTGGCCAGAACTCTTTGATATAAGGAATTTAGTCATATCCTAGCATATCCTTCTATTCTGTGACATCATGCCCATTGGTGAGGCCTTGTGGTGGGGCACAGGGGTTAGAAATTTGGTCTCACACAATTTAAAGTTTTACGGCAAAGTTTTTTTAACATTCATATCTTCGCAACCAGTGTTAAGAACCCTTCCATATTTGGAACGTAGTTTTATCATAGGATATCATTTCCGTACATAACACTGCACCCACTGGAGTCAGATACCGGAGTCGGGCTTTAGGGTAAGAAATTAGGTCACTCTCACTGTAAAGATTTACAAGTAAGAATGTCTCCTTTCCTCATGAACGGATCATTGTATATTTGCACTGTAATTAGATACTACGAAGTTTTACGGAGTACCACCCCCACCACCCTCAGTGACCTTGTGGTTAAGGTCAAGGACTTAGAATTGTGGGTCTTTTTAAAGTATTCTGATAGCATATTGTTCCGAATTGCTTGGGATGGAATTGGTGTATATTTGAACTGATGTTAGAAATTGGCTTGATTTTCACAAAGTACTATCCCCACCCAGTGGCAAAGTTATTGCTGTAGAATTCTGTCTTAAAGCTTTTGTTTATAAACATGATATGTTGCATGAAGTTTTATGTAGTGCAAGTCATAGCGACAATGCCTGTGAGGTAGGCGAGCACCAGTTCAGGCGAGCTGTGCTTTCAGGCGACAGCTCTTGGTGAACTTTCTGTCAGATGATAAATATTAAAATCTTGAAGAAATGCAAAAATGGTTATATTTACTGTCTTCGTTGGCTGAAATCGTTTTTTTTTTTTTTTTTTATGAAGTAAAAAATAATTGTATGCCTTTTATTCGCCTGAAATGCTTCAAACTCTAGTTGTTTAGGATTTTCATGGTTCATTGTATTTTATGACGTGATTTTCTCGCAGGTTTGTGGTTCCCAGCTCAGTATATTAATATGTATAACATATCATATCTTTCTTAATCTAAGTCCGATTTTCTTGAAAATTTCAACAAACTTTATGTTTTTTTCTGAAAAATAAATAAGGTAACCTAATTTGCATTTTAGTGAGTGTTTCCCTTTATGTACCGATAAAAATGTTGTCTAATATCACAGTGACCCTAAACACAGAGACCAAAATGTCTGAGCAAAAAATGCTGACGCAGACTCTGATTGGGCTTTGTAATGTTTCATTCCGTAATTATTTGTAATCATCGCCGTATTGTATTCAACTTGTTTTAAGTTTGTATGATAATCAGGGTCGAGTAAATTGGGACAGGGGGTGAATTCGGACATACCTATGCAAACAGTGAAATCCAGACCTCATCAGGATTTTTCGTTGTTTGCCCAGTTATTTTTGTTTAACTCCAAACAACTAACATATAATTGACAACATGTCACACTGTCCGAATTTACCTCCTGTCTAAAGTTACCAAACTCGAGCCTTTAGTATTGTGGGGTGGAGCTAAGGACTGATACCGTGGAACTTTCAACACTGGGACCTCCAACTAGTAATAGTACTCCAACTAGTACTGGCCCAGAAAACTTGTACACGCGACAGTTTTCAGTTCTTTGGTGTGATCCTTGCTTCCAAAGGATAACCCTTTTATAGAACATATGGCTAGACAGGCTTACTTCTCTGCAGCTGGTGTTGTGCCGTGTGTCGGCCGTAAAACGTCTTCCTGTACATCATCCATAGTGCAGATTATATCTTATGTTTGTCTTTTGAGATCAGAGGTTCCCGTTCCCATGCTTTACTTTTTCGTTCCCTCAAATTAGTTTTTCGTTCCCTTAAAATAATTTTCCGTTCCCACGTTTTACTTTTCCGTTCTTTCAAATCAGCATTTTGTTACCTCAAAAATATATTCCATTCCCACGCCTTATTTTTCCGTTCCCTCAAAATAGCATTATGTTCCCTCAAAATAATATTTCGTTCTCACGCTTTAGTTTTTTATTGCCTCAAAATAGTATTTCCTTCCCTCAAAATAATATTTCGTTCCCACGCTTTAGGTTTTCGTTTATTCAATATAATATTTCATTCCCTCAATATAATATTCAATTTCCACGCTTTACTTTTTTTCCCATACAATAACATTTCATTTCCTTAATATAATATTTCGTTCTCTCAAATTAACATTTCGTTCTAATGCAATAGCCTTTCGTTCCCTCGCAAAAATATTTGGTGATGATAAAACAAACTCGTCGTGTATAAGCAGTCGGGCTTCCACGCTTAATAATATATTCAAAATGGAATTAGTCTTAAAGTGGTTCTGTTCATTTTGATGGCGAACCATATTCCATATTTTTCATTTATTATTATTATTATTATTATTATTACTTAGAAAACTTATTATTATTTGTTTGGGTTTTTTTAAATTGGGCCACTGTAGTAATTTTAGTCATCCCAATAGCTGTGCCCTCTCTAATCTGGAGCCAACTCCAAACGAAAAATTTGCCCCTATAGTAGCAAATGCTCTCTCTCTCCAAAGCAGGCCCGCCAAGAAAGGCCTTGCCACTCGGAAAAGCAAAGAGGAAGTCATAACAGTTGCCTCCTTTGTAAAAGTGGCAGAAAAGTATGGAGGGGCACCCACACACCACGGCTTTACCATAGGTAAAGGGTTATTCTGCCAGCTGTCACGATTGAATTACTGGTGTATTTTCGGACACACAGTTTATCTTGCCTACTTTGTCTCTAAACGGATGGATGGATGAGTTGCAATTTTACGTCCTCTTCAACAGTTTTGCAGTCATATCAGAGATGTTCCGGATAAGGTTTACGTATAACCTTAATCACGCTATTGACGCTATTGCCGATAAATGAAACTACGGAAGCACAGAAGTATAAAACCAATAAGTAAAAGCGGTTCGTGTGATAGTTTCATTCATGTCAAGCCGAATTTGTGAGCGAGGCATAGACAGATGTTTGATGTTGCTGCGTCCGTCCGTTTGTGCGTATGTGAACATGACTTTTGAAATATGAGCCGCGACCCGAGAAAACCAACAATGTGGTTGTGCGCTCAGCCCAGACTAAGATCAGCCTGGACATCCATCCAGTCTGATCAGCGCCTCCGCTAAACGCTTAAAGGGTAGCTAAGGGACTAAGCTACACCCATGCGGACAGCGAATACCCTGATCAGACTGGGCGGATTCCCAGGCTGATCTGAGTCTGCACTGGGCGCACAAACACTTCGTTGTTTTTCTCGTGTCGCAGCACATATAATATCGACCTTCTCCCTTTCAACCCCTTTATATCACAAACGCACCAACCACTGCAGGTGGTTTATCCAAAAAAGTAAATCGCCGTAACGTACTCAACATGAAACCGGAGCAAATGAAGTATAGGCCTTTTTCCTGTATTCAGTCGGTAGAATTTTTGAGGGAGTTTGATTCTTTTTGACGCACCTAGTGTCTGCTATGCAAAGGAGATGGTGAGAAAACTATGCATAGTTCACTAGGTCGCTGCGGTCTTCCAGTGTCCGAACAAGTGACCTCGAATGATAGATCGGTTTCTGTGATGGAGTTTAAGCATTTGAAGCACAACTACAGGTCACATACCCGAAATATAGGTTGCCGCAACCTAGTTCATTTTAACACTGGTGAAGATGTCCTTTTCCGACAGGCTGTAAGTACATTTCTGTCTCTGTCCATTTGCATCCCAAAAGTGTAATACTATACCAAACTCTTACATGTCATCCACCCTACCATTCTAAAAAGTAGGTCGCCGCGACCTAGGTTACGCCACATACACGCCTATACCACTTTCTGACAGGTGTCGCGCATCTCAGCTACTAAGCATCCCCCATCACAACATCCAGTCCTTGACTAACGGTCACCTGCCCGAAAAGTTGACAGCCGCGACCTGTTTTACAGACAAATATATGCACCATCATTATTATTACCTAAATTATCGCCATTATACTGTCGTAGTCAGGTGGCGGATTCGAGAAAAGAGCTCTAGAAAATGAGTTTGTGGGCACTTTCGCGGCATGATTGGCAACCATGCTAAAAATACTTGCCGATATGTCCTCGTTTAATTTTTGCCGGTTGCCTAACCTGATTGCCCATTGTGTACCGTATAAACGAGGTCAAAGGTCATTAAGTGCAAAATCACGAAAAACTGTTTAGAAAATGGTTATTGTACATTTGGGATATAAATATCACCGCAGTTAAATGCTGAACACATCAAAAGCCTCGTGCGACAATTGTAAAGCATACTTGAACAATTTCTGTTCAATTAAAACTGTGTTTGTGTCCGTCTGTACACTTATTTTCGTAAAATACATGCATAGATAGAAATAACTTAAATATTTTATAAATCAAAGACTACACTGCATAAATATATGAACAGCGCTTTTAGACTTGGTAAATTTCATCTTTATAAGCAAGCTATCATATTTCTAGCTCAACATGTACATAAAAAATGCTGGTTTCATTAGCATGTGTTGTTTACGATACATAAATTGTTTACAGTTGCAATCTGAAATCTAATGCAACTTAATAGCCATAATTTTTTTTGTTGTTTTCACATAAACATGCAAGAATTTTAAGACTGAGCTGTGAAGCATATAAAATACAATGCAGATAAATCAATTTCATGTACTTTACGTTACCAAAATGGTAAATTAGTCATATAAATCTATATTAAGAGCTTCAATGATATAAAATTATGTGGTATTATTCATGTTTTATGTTTATAGATGTTTTCTAGTTAATAAAATTTACAAAGTAGACAATGATCCATTTTCAAACTATTTTTAGACATAAAATGCTCACCAACATGTCTAGAATAAGTTTTCAGATATACAGGAGTATTTTATATGTTCAATCAAGAATATCAAAATTGTCGACAGAAATTTTGAAACTCATCGACTCGTGCTTTTGATGGGAGTTTATGTTATACATGCAAAGTTGTTCAAAACTGTAACATATACGATTTGTATCAGTCTTACAGCATCGCGTGTAATTTACGTTAACACAGACAAGTTTATAGGTTCATAGGAAGTTTATGGGAAGCATATATGATAAATCGAATCTAAATATTGCTATTGGCCATACGATATTATGTTGGCCCTCATGTGAATCGCCTCTCCTAGAGATTCATAATGAATTTAATTGACTAAAAGGCATTAGTCTTTGTAGTTTACGTTATAGGAAGTGTTTTAATTTCGTACCTGAAAACTGTTGATTTTTTAGAAAGGTCTTAAAAGTAACTTGAAACTTTGTCTACGTATGAATAGGCATACGGTACAAGTAAAATATTGAAGAAAACAAACCATGCTGCTTACTGTAATATGAAATAAATAGGCACTACCTATAAAACGAGCACTGCTGGCAACTTTTTCTCATAACTAACATGTAGGCAATTACAGGTATGTCGATTCAGATAGTGCAGAAATGTTAGCGGTCTTGCAATTTTCGACGTTTTGAAACCACCAAACTGAAGAAAAAAATATTTATGTAATATCTTCAAGTGGGATACACTGTTAGTACAAAATCAAAAATCAAAAGTAATTTCCCTTACAGCCCTTAAGTATTTACTTCTCATGTTCTTTCCTATGAGACATCTTACCATATGGCTAAAGATTGGAATATTCTAAACCTATTTCATTCTTATCTTAGAATGCATTCTGTAAATGGATATAGCTGTTTAGTGTTATATGTGCCAGTACTAACATGCAGTCCTCTAGGACTTGAACCTAGTATCTTAAAAACAGACAGCACCAACTGCAGGACTGTTACATAAGACTGACACAAACCCCAGATAGTGACTGATTGCCTGATTATCAAATGTGAATATCAAATTTAATCAGTGCCTACCTCTCCAAATTTTTAAGTAACTGTTAATATCTGCTGTTGTAATGAAATTGTATAAAAAAATAATGCTGTCTAACCTGTCTCAAGGGTAACTCTGTTAAGGGTCACCTATCACATGTAGCTATTTTTTTGTGCCCCAGAGGACAATGAACCTCTATTAAGTGTACACCTGTCTGCCATGACTCTGCAGCCAGTTTTTGTGAGGCCCCTTCATGACCCCTCAAGACAGATTTGACTACATGTTGTATGAACACTGGGCCACTTAATCAGTCTTTAACTGCATTTTTCATTAAGACTGATCGTGAACCATCATGTTGCAACTTTACTGAGCATGAACTGGGCAAAAGGTATTAGTATGTATGTTTTTCTGACTTGCTATGAAATTAAGGCATTGCCTTCTAAGTGACACCAAATCCTCGAAGTATATGAATGTACTGTTGTAAATGTACTTGATATCATTTAAAGATTGAAATTGTATGTTTAGCTTTCTTTTGTCAGAAATTCGACAATCAACTGATAGGCTTGTTTTTCATATGGATTGCACAGCCAGTCAAGATTATTTCAGTCATTTTCAACTAAATCAGTTGTACAAATTTGTTGCCAAAATGTGTGATCCCCTAAAAAATCACATGATCACCTGCAAATGTAAGATCTCAAAAACTTTCAAGCAAATGTTAACTTACGAAGAGACGGACAGACAAACGGACATCGGACAAAAGATATATACCCCTCCTCATACTTCGTTTGCTTGGGGTATAATTACGGCCTTGCTAATATAATTATATAATGTAAAGTCTGATTTGATAGTTGTCATCTCACCCCTGTAGATTTGAGACTTGCAAGTGCTTAAGACAAGCAATAGGTCTTATCAATGACAAAACAAATTGCAAATAAAAGCTCACCTCCATGATGCTCATATATCCATATCCAGAATCTCCACAACCACAACCCCCCATCAGCCAAAGTAGTAAGCCAAAGAATCTCATACGCCAAGCAACAGTCCCTTAATCTAACTTATCTGCTATACTCCAGGGAACAACAAACACTGGAGGGGCACCGGTGTTTAAATTTGAAACCAAAGAAAATCGACATGAGCTGTGTTGTCTTGTCTGCAAAAGAAGTATTGCAGAATTATGAATATATTACTGACTTATTTGCAATAATGAAAACTTAGTTTCATGGGCACAGTTGAAAACATTTTAATGAATGAACATGCAGGCGTGATCTCCACTCCATTCCATGGCTTTGTGATGACCTCTTACAGGAAAGAATTTGCTTCCTCTGAGGGAGCAAATTCTTTCCTGTAAGACAACAATTTCAGGCACTGGGATGAAATTGTAGGCAATAGAATCACACTGGTCTGGCATTCAAGACAGGCAACGGAGACAACGTACAAGGAACCTGCTTGTTCTGCTCATCAGGATAAGTTTGTTTCAGAAGTATAGTCTCACGGACCATCCGACCCCCTACTCTTGAAATAGGACTCAAAAATTTTACTGAATTGATATGCATATTCAAAAAATGCTTGAAAACAATTTTTTGGCTACAACGACCAGCCAACGAATTGGTGAAAAACCTTATTCAAGCACTGCATTTATACTAGACGGAATTTCTTCGAAAATCTGGTCTGACTAAGAGGTCTAACAAAATGCCGGGTCCGTAAGAATGACAGTTTGAACTTAATGTAAGAAGTATGCGAAAACTATCGTGTTTTATGGTACGTTGCCTCGTTGCCTGTGTTGAATGCCAGACCAGCGTGAGAATGTAGATTATCTAAACCATTCCACTCCATGTTTATCTATGGCACTTTCATGTTGCATCACAATAGAACTAATATAATAATAAAGACTGTCATTGAGTGTCATAAAGAATGAACTTGTTCCAGACATCAGAGAAATTTGTCTCAGAAGTGACTCTCATGGACAATCCTACCTTCAATGTTTTAAATAGGAATCAAAGTTTTACCGAATCTAATGCATATTCAAGAAATGCTTGTAACAGTTTTGAAGTTTATTATAGCAAAGGCATTTACTAGGATAAATATGGTATATTGGTACGTAGAACTGTTTGAAATGGCTTTGTGTAATTCCTTAGAACTCTTGTACTACAAAACTCTTGTACTACATGGCCGTCTCCTGCCGGTGATTCACTTTTTCATCTGCAGAACATATTAAAATCCGAGCAAATATAAGATATAAGATTACTGGGTCCGGATAAATAATACATAAAACTTCAAATTAAACTACAGTAGGTCTCTCTGTTACAAAACACTATCCTTAAGTTTCCTAGCTAGTTTGAGGGGTTGGGGGGGGGGGGAGGGGGTTGTTGGTATCTGACAACTAATTTTGAGTGTGTGACATTCCAGCTGACAAACAATTTTGAGTACCCTCTGGACATTCCTGACATTTTTTGTACCATGTGAATCCTAATAAATGCCCTGCTCTAATAAACTCCCTTGCTTCTATCCTGTCGTTATCCTTCTGTATGTCTCTTCTTCATGACCCAGAAATGACATCTTACAAAAGTGAAAATACAGACAAATTAATTTTTTAGATTGTAGCATTTGCTCAGCTGTCCTTGAAGTCAAGAAGGTCACCCATTCTGGTACTAACCGCTATCTCCTTTGCTTAATTTCTTGAAAGAGCCAACCACCCTACCTGAATCTCCATAAAGATGCTGCCAGCTTCTACAGCTAGGCTGTAAAAGTTGAAAATATATATGTACCACACTGATTTTTTTCTCTACATAAGTGGTGCCCATAAAAAGTACCAGTCCCAATTCAAAATGTATCTTTTTTTCCCAACTGCAAGTTGAAAAATTCCCAATTGCAGAAAAAAATTGTTCTAGGGACCATCTTACAACATACATTTACTTGCTTGCTTAGAGAAATAGCAGATATATAGCAATAATTGAACGTAAATACTATATATTCAGTATCATGTCCCGGGTTGTCCCCTATCCCACCACTTGAGACTTAATAAAGGGTTTCCAAAATTCCAAATTATAGGAAAATACGATGCGCTTTTTCCCAATTCTGTGGGCACCGGCACCATTCCCAAAATAGTGAAAAAATCACTGTACCAAAACACATTTACACTATGTCCTGCTCTGGTAATGCACCTTAATATCACAGTCCAATTCCTGCAGACTTCTGACATCAATACACTGAAGGGATCGGTCTATCAATGGAACCCATAGTTCTACAATGAAGAACATAATTGGCCCTATTCATATTTTTCGTTGTAATTGGACATCTTTTTTCTTTTAAGTTGGCTGTATCACATTCTACCTCTACCGATGCCAAAATATCAAGCATAGCAAATCAATTACATGGGGTTACAATGGAGTTACACTGTTATGCTTACCACTGCGATTCAGCAATTACTACCAGCATTCAGACTATTTATATTGTTCCGTTCACATCTGTATAGTCAGTGAAAACAAAGCACTCATCCAGAAGTTTCAATACTGCCATCCTGTTGATCTCGAAAGCACATGAGCATTGAATTGTAGAGTAAGGTATACGCAATCCCCATCGTAACCGTTGATTAGTCAATCCCCATTGTAACCGTTGATTAGTCAAACATATTTAGTTATTATTGCCTTTTTTCTTTTTTCTATCTTTTTTGACAGCTCAATGATACTTTCAATGAAAATGTGATATTTTTGGACTTTCGCTGTATCTGAACAATACATATTTCTTTACTTCATGAAATGAAAAAGAGAATTTCTTGAGAAAATTATTTACTTTCATTTTTCAAAACTACCGAGTCATAAGAAAATGCCCTGTCAGACAATTGCATAAAATTTACTGAAGACTCAGATCAGCCTGCACATCCATCAAGTCTAATCGGCATGTTTTCCGTGAATATGGATCTATGGAGCCTGGGCAAAGAGACTGCAGGCAGGTGCAGCAAGACTGAAGCTTTACTGGTTGCATTGGTCAATAGGCACGTTTTCATATGACGCAGCCCAATGATTATATGATTGAGCTGGGGTGGAGGGGGGAGGGTGCGACCAGAAAAAAAAATATGAAGAAACAAGTCTTCTGACTGATTTTGATGCAACAGTAGGGCGGTGCATCAATGTCGATATGACATTGTTTAGAATTTGATGTCGTGTGCATAGATAAAGGAGGCGAGAATAGATGAGAAAAGAAAATGACACACAGACGCACATGTACACAAACTTTTTTTCCATTGTAACAGTATGATGCCTAGCCCAGAATACATACGGCCTAGTTGCAAAAATAAATCTGTATTTTACATTCACCTGGTATGTGTCGTCATCAAATTGGTTTCCCAATATTCCATTCGGATCACTTTAGCACTTGTTAAGTACCTGCAACGGGCTGTTGCCAACGAATATAAAAAAAGTGAGATTTAGAAAGGTTTTTAGAACTTTTTGTCAGTCAAATGATGGTGGTTAACACATTTTTGTATGACATTTTAAATGCTGTCAGTGTGTAGTAATTTCCTTGGTCATAACAGGAAAACCAAGTTTAAGTCGCTTGGATTCACGGTCGGCATTTGGTATACCACATCCAGTTTTAGCGGAAAGTGAGCGAGTGAACTCGGATTTAACGTCCCACCAACAAGGTCATATGGAGACTGGACCTTGGTTTAAAGTCTCATCCGAAAGACCGGAGAAGCAGGGGATCGATTTGTCGGCCCCTATATTGGTAGTCTGGCGTGTTATCCACTACACTACAGCCGCTCCTTTTAGCGAAGAGATGGCGATGTGGCAGCCATAATAATAATACCTCGACACTGATTTTAAGGGACTGGGAAACCCAAACTTTGCAGGTCGTGAAAACTACTGACAATGGCAAATTTCCCTGATTTTCAACGATTGGCGTTGTTTTGTCACAGCGCATATGTAGAATAGCTGGATTTTACCTTTCTTTGTGGCTCTGGGCACTGGAAGGCCCAACATCGAAGGCTGATACGGATAGAAACTATTCTGCAGCAACATGTGTTCAGGTCAACATTTGTCTGTTTCTATTTGCACTGTCATCGTTACAGGACTAGTTGCACCCTCTTTCCAAGGTTCACCGCATATCAGAAAATACCAGGTTTATCGGATTCCCAGCCAGCAAAATATATGGGACCCATATGGGCCCCATGTGGGTATTTATATGGGTCCTATATGGGCAAACCATATGGGACCAACATGGGTTTTGCAACCGGGCTCCATATGGGACCCACATGGGCAAGCCCATATGGGTGGCATATGGGAACCATACGGGCCCCATCCCAGATTTGGCCCATGTCCAGCCCACTTTTGTACATCTATTACTGGTTTAACTCTGATACTTTTGTGTTACTGATTATTTCAATAGCTTCCACGAAGACGTAGAAGATGTCAAATGTGCACAAATGCACAATTGAAGTATCCCATCATCGCTCACTGAGCGATTTGTGGGAAGTTTTTCGAGATGTTAAATCCATACTACATAGGTAAACTTATTGCAGGAAAATATTATTTCCAGTAGATTTTGAATTTTGATGGCACATTTGTAAGAGATAAGATGTAAATGACCAACAAAAGAGATGCAAATGGTGAAAGAAGTATTAAACTTGATTGAATTTATTTTCAGTTTTGTAATTGAATGAGTATATTGATTGTAATTAAAACATTACTAGATATTTTTCAGGTAGAATGTGGGCAAAATGTGGGTTTGCCCATATGGGACCCGTTTGGTAATGATTTGAAATAAAGGTCCATAAATAACCACTTAAACTTTCTTGTAAAGAGAAACAGTATACATGAAAATCAAATAGCACCCTTTATATATATTTTCCTTTCACCACAACAAAATTGTATGTGTTTAGAAAATTAGATAACCAATAATGGCCCTATGTGGGTCCCACATGGGCTAAATTTCCTATATGGGACCCACATCGGTCCTATTTGGGCATTATGCCCAGGTTCTGCCCATATGGGACCCATTTAGCCATGCTTGCTGGGTTAGTGATTTTTATTTTACCAGAGACCATATAAATGTAATGACAGTGATGCACACTTAGAAACTCAAGCGCCAGTGGGTTGTCACTGTTAATTTTAACTGAACTTTGATTCTTTTTCTCTCTTTTCGAGAGACCAATGCATTGCGTTTCTTTTTTCACCGTCTATTTTGCTGTACCTTGCTCTATAGCCATGTTGTGACCAATGTGGAACGGAGAGCTGCAATATGGCATGAGCCATGACACGGACCGCTTGTGCGCGAAATCTCATGATGTTGTGAAGATTGAGGTTTCCAGACGCTCGATAAACCACTGAACTGGCCTAGTTGTGTCATGATATTGGTCGATTTGGTGGCCGTTTCAAGTCTTGAACGTGGGCATATAATATACACGTTTATACGTGCAAAAGCAACGCGCGAAGCGCGTCCGTGCTGCTGCACGCCTATAGATAACATGCATCATTAAAAAAGCTACTTCCACAAAGAGCAAATCCAACACTTTCCAGCTTAAAACTTTTGGACAAATATGGCTGCGCTCTTAGGCTGTTTACATTGGATTTGTCCCGTTTCTGTAATGCAAAGTAACACTGAGCCGAGAGCCATCCTCGATCACATGCCCTTCCTTGACGAAGTCCCGCTTCTGAGAAAGTGACCAAAAAAGTTTTCTTCAACATCTATTTCTTTTTGTTTTATTTTTAAAGGCGGTCAATCCAACTTAGAAGTCCAAATAAGTAAACGGTAACTGATTTAGCTGTGTATCAGCAAAAGGATAAATAAACTAACAATAGGGGACACTACGTCATAAATCACATGCCATTAACCTCGTGCGTCGATTCGATTGGATATGATGGCCGCCATCTATTAGAATTGACCTCGCGACTATTTTAAAGACAACATGGTCGATGTAGAATACGAAGGACACGGAAATTCGTGAATAGAACCAAATAGGCCTACCTCGATGTGCAATGACTTCCATGCAGAGCAAGAAAGTTTAGCCATTCAAATGTCATCCAGTAGTTGTAAATTATCTAAAGCTTGGTACATCTACATTTTCCTTTAAAAAACTTGCTTCACTTTCCCGTTGGCATCGTCAAAGTATGTTTACAAACACAGCATTGACCATTGTTTTGAAGTGTGTCAGGACATGATGACGTCATAAGACAACGCGGGCAACGCACCATCATCTAAGGGCTTTTCATAAAACTTGTGGCCCGATTTGACAATCTGTTGGACGAAACATTCTTGGATTTCCAGAAGCCTACACATCGGGCTATCGACGTCGAACGACGTTGATTAAACACTGATTCAACGTTTGTGTGCCTGCAGGGTACCCCTTTGTATGCATAACGTCCCGATTCTGGGAGCCTGCAAATCGGACAGGTCTACAACATTGAATCAGCGTTGTGTGTCTGCTGGATATGTACCCTTTGAAAGATGACATCCCATGCATCGGACACTCAACGTTGAATCAACGTTATGTGCCTACAGGATAATTATCTCTTTGCATGCATGACACTTCCATTCTAGGAGCCTACACATCGGGTACACAACGTTGAATTACCGTTGTGTTTCTGCAGGATATGTAGGCTACTCTTTGTAAGATGACACCCCCATTCCGGGGGCCTACACATCGGACACAAAACGTTGAATAAAAGTTGTGTGCAGACCTGGTATGTACCTCTGTGTATGCATGAAATTCCATTCTGGGAGCCTACAGATCGGGCACACATTATTTTTTCGAAAACTACGATTTACTAACACTGAAAAACTGAGTTTTGCATAATAAAAATCTGCCTTTTTACTCTGTGAAACATAGTACTGGCCGATGAATTAGTAAGTCAGTAAGTAAGTAATGACTTTATTTTAAGAGGGTAGCTCAATTGGCATAGCCAATCTTCCTTGAGGCCCTCTTGCAAACAACAATTAAAAAAGTATACTACATTATGAAACATAAGCAAACTGTACAACTAAAATGATTGACGGCCAGCTCTGTGCGCATGCGCCAGATTTTCGTCATAATGGAAATCCCTAAAACCTCCTATATGCCCTCAGCTTTGTAAAAGAAAAAATCTGCTTTTGCACGCATTTAGGTAACACCTATTTCATATTACCTTGAATATGAGGCGGTTTGTTGGTTGGTTTCAAAATAAAACTTTCTGCCGCCTTGTTTATACAATTCACGCCAGCGACTTCTTGAGAGGGCTCTGATTGGCTGTATCACTCATGTGACAATCGGCGTTCGCAAATGACAGACTGCATCGCGAGTTATTGCTAGCTAAAAGCATATCCCAAATGTTTAAATGTAAACCAGTCGTTAAATCCTGTGGAGAAGACACTGGTTCCCCATATTTGCACTAATTTCAATTGCACGACTGCAAACCTCAGAACCCAGTAAGGTGGTCGTCGCAAATTCGATTCCATAGATTTATACTTGATGGTATTTGCGATACCCAGATACGAGCTCTGCTCGATGGCTGCTTCGCAGCCATCTCGCAGTGCTCGTTATAAATACAAAGGAAACAAGATGAATTAAGGAGTAGGGGGAGGGAGCGGGCTGAAAATTGTAAGAACTGTCCAAGCTATCCCCAATTCCAAGGTTTATACCCTATTTCCCCAGGAATCTTAATACTACATTTATCGTTTAACAGTTATGACATCATAAGTGAATAAAGCCAGTTATAATTCAAGGTGTTAATATATATAGACTTTATATATGTATGGAAGGGAAGGGATGAAAATATCGCTACACTACAAATCACCAAAAGGGACTTAATCGTCAATACAATCTACTATGAAACATTCCTGAAACTGTTGTTCAAGTTCTTACAACTACAAGGCATTTGCTCTAATGCAAGCTTCCGGCATCAAATCACCTACTGTTAAACCTGTTCTGGTATTTCAGCGCATCTGAATAGGTTGGGATAGTGAAAGCATTTTGAGGAAACAGCAAAGGCGATTGTTATCCGAGGTTAACCTACTAGATGGTCACGTTTGCCACTGCTGTGCCGGCTAAAAAAATTACAAGACATCTATGTTTTACCATTTCATTCTTCTACAAGTCATGTTGTGTGAGTATTATACCAGTTCTGGCCACCAAATGTCCTCAATGTCAGTATGCTAAAATACCACTGTAGTGTCAGACACAAACTCATACTCAATAATGCTAATATCAATGTTTGCTCATGCATACTGCGTAACGTACTTAACACTGCAGATAAGGCTTTACAAAGAGGTCTATAGATAAAAGGGTAGCAACTTAATCTACTAGAAGACGCCTGTAAACACTGTAGTGTCGGGTGAAGCTATTGAAAGACGTCAACAGACATCATGGTACCTATCTATGCCACTGCAAAACCTGAGCATCGATTATGGCACCTGCTCAATGTAAGACATGCCTCGGAAGATATTGTAAACTTAAGGCAGTTCATTCTTTTATATCGACACGGGCAGAATCCAGATCAGTCTATTTCCAGACATCTACAAAAGACTGTTGTACCACCACAGGGCATGAAAAGAGGATGCATTGGCATGGTTTTAGAAATTCGGGTCACAACAGAGCCTCTTGAGAGTCATTGCTCGCCGTTCGGTGATTCCTTATTTTATTCTGTCTGAATCTTTATCTTATTCGACTACATAAAAACCACTAATATAAAGACAATTATATCGGTGCTTCAGCTGAATTTGCTCTATCAACACTGTAGTACAAGTTCAAATTCTGTCAATAAATTGTTACTTTCAATTTTGTAGTGCCAGCTGCTTGACTAAAATACTTCACATTGCTATTATAGACAGCATCTTATGAGCCGGTACTACAATGGTCTTCCGTTATCCTTAACAGATGAGGTGATGCAATATTCTGAATGAAGATTTTCGGTAAATAGAGCTTGAACAATGGTCTGCTATGCAATATCATATAGATGCCTGGGACAAAACAATTGCTTTTTCTCCATGTTTCTGGTTTATGATGTCTGATAACATACGCCCGGTAACGTATGTAACGCTGCAAGTTTCTGCATGGTTTGATACACCCATAATTTTTGTTTTTACTTGCGTTAATGTATAAAAACCCGGTAAATATTTGCTGGTTTCAGTAAAATGGTAACTTTATCCAAAATATAACAGTCTGTCCATTATGCTGGGAAAAACTCGGTAACGTAGGTTACAGTTATGCTCTACAAGAGATAACTGTTATAACTGTACAGAAAAGCAACGCAAAATTTTAAACAGCAAGATTTAAATCCGTTTTAATATCTATTTGATTGAGAAGTATAGGAACAGACGAATTCAGCAGATTTATATGGTAACGTATTTAAATTGGCGATGACTGTCAAACGCACCGACAGTCAGACAGCAGAGAATTGTAGCTTGCAATGTTTTAATTTACTTTTGGAAAAACAAACAGTGCAGAAAGTCTCTTCTTCAGATGGGTGGTGGCAGGCTTATGGGCTATTGGTAACTTGAAAGACTGTTTTAGAATTAATGGTATAATAAACCACTATACAAAAGTGTACTTACTGACCTTTGACCTTGTTATGATTAAATACGACGTCGGCAAAATGGCAAAAGCTTTTAAGGTATGTTTACTTACTTCATTTGACATAGTTGCCTCTTATTCCGCGAAAGTGCCTATAAATTGAATAATTTACTCACAAACTGGTATATAAAAATGCACTAAATGACCTTTGACCTCATTTTGACCTTATATGATGTCTGTTGAGCTGGCAACCGGGCAAAATGGTTTTAGGTATGTTTACTGACTTCAATGAGTCCGGTTGCCCGTCATGCCGCAAAAGTGCCCACAAATCCAAAATTTCACTCATAAACCACCGGACTATCGGTCTTTCATCCCGGACTTAAGCCCAATAGACCAGACATGCTAGCAGAAGCTATGTGGGTTTATTTAATGGGCGTATGGACTGAAATAAATACTTTAGAAAACCGAATTACAGTGTGGGAAACGTGATAACAAAGGTACAGATGCACGGACAACACTGCGGATGTGTGCAGATTGCACTAAAGCCAAACGGACTCGACATTAGCAATGTGGGTTCTTTTATTTGTGGCCACGCTCCAGGGGTTCCTGGGTTTGAAAAATATAAATACATAGAAAAATATTCAAAAATCTTCTTCAGAACCACTGGGTTCAGGCTCTTGAAATTTGGTATGTAACATTGCCGGGTTATCCTTTGTCAAGTTTGCTTAAACAGAGGTCCATGGGTCTACCTCAGGGTCTGTCTACCTCAGCGTCTACCTCAGGGGTTTCTGGGTTTGGACCATAGAAATACATACAAAACTATTCAGATGTCTTCTTCGGCAAAACTCCTGGGCCGAGATACTTGAAATTTGGTATAAGGCATGGATTCAAAATGGTCCTGCGGCACGTAGTTTTGGGTTCGAAAATAAAATTAACTTAAAAATCTTCTCCGCGAGAAATGCTAGGCTGAGATTCTTTAAATTCGATATGTAGCACTGCCTAGTGGTTCTTTATCAAGTATGTTTAATTGGTGGCCCCAGGATCTAAAATAGCCACGCTCCAGGGAGTGGTTCGAACCATAGGAATACACTGGAAAATGATAAAATCCTCTTCAGAAACACTTGGCTCGGATGCTTGATATTGGTATGTAGCATTGCTTAGTGGTCCTTTACCAGGTTTGGTCAAATGGAACAACACCCACGGTCCAAAATGGTCCTGCCTCAGGGGGTCCTGGGTTTGAAGCACAGAAATACATAGAATAAGTATTCAAAATTTTTCTTCCTCAGAGCAACTAGGCTCAGCTGCTTGAATTTTGGTGTGAAGCATTGCCTTGTGTACCTCTATTAAGTCTGTCACAACGGCAGACTCACGGTCCAAAACGGCTCTGTGGCATGTTGCGGGGTTTTGAGTTAGAAAATAAAATTTACTTAAAAATCTTTCAGAACAGCGTTCAGATGCTTGAAATATGGTATGCAGCATGCCTAGAGGTCCTTTAACTCATACTGATTTAAAAAAAAGACAGTTGAATGTAGGTTACTTCCTTGAAGCTAAAATTCCAAGGCAGTCGTCATTTACTGCCTTCTAGCTAAATTTCTCCAACACATACAATTTTAACAATTACAACCTTAAACTCAGGTGAGCGATTTAGGGACATTTTGGCCCTCTTGTTTGTTGAAGTTTATGGGTGTATGACTGAAATTATCTCCTTTTGGAAAAATTAATTAGGCCTACTGTGTGGGATACGCAGAAGCAAATATTTCACATGTGGGACACAATTAACAAAGAATTAAATGAATTTAGGATATTTGTTTGTTTAAAAAAACTGAAGTTCCTGTTTAAAGAATTTTAGTATGTTATATCAGTAAAAAAATGGTGGAGCATGACGACACTGTTTGCCATGCTCCTATACCAGTGACGTCAGAGATATTATGAAATTACCAACTGTTATGCCTAGTACCTTGTCAGAATCATCGGGCGTCTACATGACGTCACTTTGACATCCATTAGAATTATTAGTTGCTATAGTAACAGATTTATGATGCCGTGGGTATCGGAGCATGATTCCAAAGCAGTTACCAAGATGATTCAATGTTTATGTGTGTTAAACCGAAAGTAGAAATCAAAAGTAGATTTACATTGAAAAAAATAAAGTTTTGAATATATGTGTCTGTTTTCGATAAAATTTCTATTGTAAATTTACAAAGAGAAACAATTTGAATCAACATCTGAAAGAGTGCTAGTATTAACGCAGGGCAGCACAACAGGAAAAGCGCAGATTAAAAATTCCTTGATCTTTGATATTATTGGCTAAATTTTGACATACGCGTTATTTGGCCGATGAAATCGTGTGAAATGTGGAACAAAAGTGAAATTATACTCGGATGCGTCGAGAAGAAAACTTAAAGCGCATATTTTCTCAGCGAGGCGTCGACAATACAATTATATAAGGTGCGCCTAAAAATCAATAGCTTTACTTATTTAAACAGGCCACAGTTCATGTGTACGAAACCATAACAGACACATTTTTCTCAATCTGTGTTACGTTTTGCGTGCATATGTACAATTTTGCATTTTTGATAAAGCGGACTCCACCAATGACCTGCATCTGCGACACTTCCGACCGACATCGTGATACCGTTTGTTCCGGTATTGGGTACACTGGGTTCGGGTTTCCTTGTTTACTGGATTGAAAAAAAAAATGATTGGACATATGGGAGTCAAACCTGGGACACGTGCATCAAAGGCGAACAATGAATCCAGTCAGACCAGGCCATCCGCTGTGTGCAATTAGTGTATTTAGTTTATTTGGATTTATTTAATTTTATACTCATTTTATTTATTCAATTATTTTTATTATTGTTGTTAATCTGTAAACAGCAGAGCATGTACTAATATGGGGTGTATACTAGTTATGAGCAGTAAAGCCCTTTATACCAATGCAATTACACACACACACACACACACACACACACACACACACACACACACACTTTTCCCGAACAAATATAAGAAAATCGGTATTTATTAGCGTTTCCATGCATTCGAATAGGATAGCATATGATAATGTTGGTTGGGCATTATGTAGACGCTGAGGAAGCTGAGATGAAACAGTGATCGTACCTTCGTCCCTTGTGCAAACAGCGAGAACAATGAAACCTGCCATGGCTTCGGAAGCACCCAAGTTAATAGGTACAGTAGCTAGGCAGGTAAGATTGTTTTAGCCATGCACACAGGCAGATAGGCGGACAAACGGACTAATTTCACGAAATCTAATGGTTTTACAGGTTAAAAAGGTAATACTAAACAAACACTATTACTACTACTATTAATGATAATAATAATAAATAAACATACGAAGGTCTGATTCTAGACCAACACCTGAAGGGCCATTATAGTTAAATGTCAGATTATTTTCTTTTAATTTTTTATCCGCCCGGCCCTGCCCCTCCCCAACCCACCCCGCCCCGTCCACCTAGTCCTAAGGCCACGAACTGGGTACTCTCGTACATCAAACTTGTTTAATGTCACACGCCAAAAATCAAAAACAAACAAAAGAAATACATGCTTCTGGGTTACTGAATGCTGTGTTTCCATAAAATTTTGCGTAATCTTATTTTCGCGTTTAAAAACGGATTAAAATGTTTCCTAGGGGTTAGATTCTCAAAAATAAAAAAAATAAAAAACAGCTTCAATCTGATAAACCATACAAGAACCAGGTACCTTAAAAAGTAATGTTTGAAAACAGTATCCAGGAGACTAGCGGACAAAAACTTATCAGATTTTTAGGCAAATAATGTAACGGTAAAATTTTCGAGTGTAGTATTTTTTATTTTATTTATTTTCATTTTTTGGCGGCCAACAGAAAAGTGCATACTTAAATGCCCGCGAACGCGATGATTTATGAAGGAAAAATACGAAAACATAAGGAATACACGGGCTTTAATACCCTTGAATATGCCTTAATTGCGAAACCGTGAATTTTTGTCTCCGCGAACATTAATGAAAATAAAGTTCTCGTGGTAAAATCCGCACGTACGGACATAATAGCGAGGCGAAATGGTTTTTATTCCAAGTGCAGAGGTCTGCGTCAAATACAGACACATTTACATCACTTAGAAGCCTCCGTAGTCATCGTTTAGGTAGTTACCGTATTGGTTTTCGTCAATACGGTAAATAACGTTATACGTTACTCTTATCTGGAACATCTCTATCAGCACGATGGGCGAGTGATAATGAAAGTCTGTGTGCAGTGGAACTCCGTTTATTGTAGGAAAGATTCTAGTCTCAAGCAGGCCTCTAACCCGGGTTCGCTAGATCAGTAGTTCAGCGCTTAAAATACTGGGCTATTGGGGCTCGTATGCCTCTAAATAATAAGGCGAATGAGCACACCCGTTCAAGGGAGGTAACTTAGCCACCACAGTTGGACAAATTCTCAAAGGTAAGATTATGCTCCCCTTGAAGCAAGAATTTGCTCCCCTTGGAGCAAATTCCTGCTTAAAGAGGCAGTCCCTTCAGAATGGTCACACTGCCGAAGGAAACAATAACTGGAAGCAACTCAGCTACGTATCTCTATGCCCACTCCAACCCAGGACCAACTCAAAATGTCATGGATGAGGACAAAACCATGGCCCTACTGATCACGAACCCAGCCAGAGCCCTACGTTAAACAACCCGAATACTCCACAAGCTGATAGTCAACAATGCATGTTCGCCACCACCGCGTGAGCACGAGATGTTTGGACAACGTTCACCCAACATTGTGAAACGCTAATTACGTTTCACCAACGCTGGGTAGACGTTGTACAAGCGTCAATAAAGCAGCGAAAGCTTTTCTTATAATGACGCTAGGTTTTCTCAGTTTCTAAAATTTTATATTGTTAGTAGAATAATGTAGTTCATGTTAAAATTTTTGACATAGAGCGAGACTGTCTTGTGGACCGATTTGATTATCATTATTATTAAAGGAAGACCATGATATACTGATCCGTGGAAAGGATAATATAGATGTAGTATCATTCCGAGTCCTCAAATTGTAAATCGTGGGAACGCCATATTATTTTGAGTGAACGAAATAGTTATTTATAAGCTCGAAATACTACTGTGATGGAACGAAATAATATTGCGAGCTAACAAAAACGTATTTTAAGGACACGAATTCGTTTTGCAATAGAAAGAAATATTAGTACGTGCAAACGAAATAGAAATGCGTGGAAACGAAATGTTACTTCGGAGAAAAAAAATGAAAATATTATTTTGGATGAGAGAAATATTATTTTGCGGAAAAGAAATATTATTATTTTGAGGGAACGGAAAAGAAATGCGTGGGAACGAAATGCTATTTTGAGGGAACAAAAAAGTAAAGCATGGGAACGTAATATTCTGAGGGCATGAAAAAATAATGCGTTGGAACGGAATAGTATTTTGACGGAACGAAATATTAAATTGAGGGAATGAAAAAGTAGTGCGTGGAAACAAAATGTTATTTTGAGGGAACAAAAAAGATAAGCGTGGAAACGAATTTTTTTTAGAGAACGAAATATTAAATTGAAGGAACGAAAAAGAAATGCATTGGAATAAAATATTATTTTGAGAGAACGAAAATCTATATTGAAAGAACGAAAAATTAAACCGTGGGAATGGAATATTAAATTGAGGCAACGAAAAAGTAAAGTGTGGGAACACAATATTATTTTGAAGGAACGCAATACTATTTTGAGGGAACGATAATGTACTGCGTGGGAATGAAATGCATTTCGTGGGAACACAATCAGTATATGTATTGCTATGTCCCCTCCCGGCTCCGAGAAATCAGAAATTATTATTGATTTAGGCTGATATTCTAGATCATTTGGACCCGTTTTGATATTACCCAGTCTTTGAACCGACTGCCTAATTAAAATTAAGAAATTATAGTATGTTTCTCTGGCTTTTGTCACTAGATCATGTCAGGGTTCACCGATGAGGCTTGAATAGCCGAAACTTCGAAGTATTACCCATGTTTATTCTTTCGAATGTGTTCTATGCTCTTACAGGAACTCTTTTAGATTTTAATTTGCTGCTGGTGCGGGATTTGAGACAGTTATCGTCTTCTCTCTCTCTCTCTCTCTCTCTCTCTCTCTCTCTCTCTCTCTCTCTCTGTGTGTGTCTTGGGGACAACTCTTTATAGTTGAAATACTTTGAAATACTGTCTCACAGGGCCATTAAACACCATGAAAAACTCTCCCGCAATCAAAAGTAATTCGTGTCAGTCAAATTTTAAGCAAATAAGCCGCGACACGTGAAAACGAACAATGTGGTTGTGCGCCCAGCGCAGACTCGGATCAGCCTGGCGTCCGTCCAGCCTGATCAGACTCTTTGCTAAGCGCTTAAAAGGTAGATTAGGGTCTAAGCTACCTTCATGCGGACAGCGAAGTCTCTGATCAGACTGAGTGGATGCCCAGGCTGATCTGAGTCTGCGCTGGGCGCACAACCACATTGTTGGTTTTCTGGTGTCGCGGCTCAAATATAGAGCATATTCTTACCGCTATTTGGTAATCTTATGCGAACATACACGGCGACCTCTATAGTAGCGACCGTTTCTTTCTCTATGATATCCATGGCGTCCCGTTTTCGTCGGCCCCAGGCTGCTTCATTCATATTTGCTGGACATGTTAGCTGTAAATTTAAAAAGGAGTTTTAGCACGCGCAATTTTAGTCTCATCATTAAAATGTCAAGCTGCTGCAAAACATTAGCCAAACTTTACAAACGCTATTCAGGTCGTTTGCCAGAAATGAATACTAGTACATGTGCACTTTGTCTGCTATGTGGTAAAAGAACTAGTGTTTATTTGTAAATTTTTTTAGAAAAATATTGAATAATTCTGGTCTTTTACCATGCATCTGCCACCAGCTTCCATCTGATAACAGGGATATGATAACATGATGTGATATCATGTAAATTTAGAACTGCACGTGCGCGAATGTTATCAGGCGATGCCTTAAGAAGCAATCTCTGAAGACGATTGGCTACATACTGACATTGGCCTTGACAACGGCGTTTGATTGGTTAAATGACTTTAACCGATTAACGTCATAAAGCATTCGTGACGTCAGCTGGTTCAAATAAATCTGCGTTTGCTTTTCATCTATTCGTCTCTTTTTACAACTTAAATCTTCTAATGATGCATGATACATATAATAGGAAATCATGCAATTGTCTTTTGATATCAAGTTTATTAGGCTCGACCAGAAACACGTCGGCCTCGACATTCCTACGCTTTTTCTGGTCTCACCTGATTAACTTGATATCAAACGACACTAACATGGTATTCTCTATAAAGCAATGATGTAAATAACGAGTCTGTAAAAGACCTCTTCAATTCGAACAACAGAGTGGTTGTGAAATGTCACATCTTTACACTCACACTAATAATTAACGCAGAATTAAATGACATAGGAATATTCTCTTTTTTTCTTCTTTTTTTAGAAAAACTGAAGTTTCAGTTGAAAAACAAAATCAGTTTGTATTGTCATTGAAAAATTGTTTGAGCATGGCATATACTTTTTCCATGCTCCGGAACCAATGACGTCATATATTTGTTACCAAAGCAACTGAGAGTTAATATTGATGTAAGTGACGTCATCATGACCTCGTTTTTTGCCAAGGTTCTAAGCACAACGGTAATATCATAGTTGCTTTGGTAACAGAGCTATGATGGCATCTCACTTATAATTTGAAGTCATGATGAAGTCACTTAGACATCAGTATGAACTTTTAGTTGTACGCCATGCTCCTCTCGAATTATAAGTGAGATGCTACTTGAAATTCATACAATGGGAAAGTATAATTTTCTCAAGCCTAAAATTCATTCTCAAATAATTTAATTCTCTGTTAAGAGTGGTTGTGAAATGTCAAAACTTTCCAGTCACTTTCGAAGTGGTGTTCCTCGGGAGGTTAAGATTCCATTGAGCCGCCAGGACCCATAATTACGATCGTTCCTTAAAGTTAAGGCCACTTTATCTTTAATGTCTGAAATTTATACCATGCCCCGATGTTATAAAACTTGAGTACAATCTCAAACTCAAAATAAAGCACACTGATTGCCTGCTTCCGAGCACATGCTCGGAAGCAGCCAGCTGCCAGCAGTCAGTGTGCTTTATTTTGAGTTTAAGATTATTCTCAAGATTTATAACCTCGAACCCTGTTTACTTATAATAATTATGAAAATCCAAGCACCTGAACCTGTTTGGGAAGTAATGAATCGATTAAAGACAAAAATGGTTCAACAACTCCTTATTGAGCACTACATTAGAAAATCAAAGCAAATGAAACTGTTTGGGATGTAAACACAAAAGAGGTTGGAAAACTACTTTCAAAGCACTACACTACCTCTCATGTCAAACATTATCTCCCGTAAAGTTTGGGTGTCCTTAGCTTTAATGAAAGATTGTAGAGTCTTGTAGAGTCTTGGGCTCTGAAAATTTGTAAGGCAAGACATTTTACAACATTCACATTCGAATGGGTTGGGGGTGGGGAGAGGGGAGGGCCGGGGACAGGGAAGGGCGATGTCGGACGATGTTGCTTGATAACTTTCAGTGCCGGGGCATATTACTTATTTGGACAATAGTGGGACAAGAGCCTACTATGTTTGCAGTAGGTGCAGGTGGGAGGTGTTGAAGTTTTTCTCTCCCCTATCCTATCGTATCTCTTTTCTTTCTCCCTCTGTCCGGAAGACGGCTCGGTATAGACTGAAATACTGTCTCAAACAGCCGTTAAACCCAAAAACAAACAACTAATCAACCAGCCACCCGAATGGACAGGACTCGAACTAGATATGATAATCACTACCTTAGCCTCCTACGATCGGCAGGGTAGTGACACGAGCCTATCTCTGCGATGTAATACTGAAATGTGATTCACTTTTCACCAGTCTGCTATGAAATACAGCACAGTTCAACTTATTTAATGATTTGTTAAATAATATAAGTACAATTGTTGCAGTATCTTACCAATAACGATCTTAAATAACAAACAACAAACAAACAAACTTTATTCAGCAGAATTAAGCAAAATACATTGCTTCTAGCCTACAATAGTACAACAGTAGTGAAATGAACATAGACATATTTTGTAATTAAAAGAGAAGCTTTGGTTGCAATTGATTATCGGGAAAAACAATTTTATATGCATTTTTTACCCATCTAATTCGATTCTTAATTTATTTGAAAAATATATATATTTCGATAGGTTCAAAATTACGTTTTTATTTTTTGATGACATTATTTGATCAAATTGGTTAAAGTTGGCCAACTACAATAATACGGTTTCATATATTTTCTGCGTAAGTCTATATAAAGTGGACATACCAATAGAAAATGATATTCACTCTCTACAACATTTAGAGAACAAAATTTACATATTCTTTCTTCACGAGGTATATTGCTAACTGGTTATTTGAGCCGCGACACGAGAAAACAAACAGAGTGATTCTGCACCCAGCGCAGACTCCGATCAGCCTGGGCATCCACCCAGTCTGATCAGACTCCTCGCTAAGCGCATAAAAAGGGTCGCTTAGGGTCTAAGTTACATTCATGCGGACAGCGCAGACTCTGATCAGACTGGGCGGAACTAAGCTACCCCTTAAATGCGCTTAGCGAAGAGTCTGATCAGACTTGGCGGATGTCCTGGCTGATCTGAGTCTGTGCTGGGCACAGAACCACTTTGTTGGTTTTGTCGTGTCGCGGCTCATTTGTCAATTTCATTTAGAGCCTATTTTTGGAAGCCACTTCTGTTCGATTTAATGTACAGTAATAATAATGTACAACAAAAAACATTGCCGTCACTAAATCAGTTATTTATATGGAAAGCCAGAGGGGACCCTAGATTATTATTATTATTTTGCGTATGTACGCTGCACAAATTATAATAATGCTAAGAATTCTTATAATAATCGACAGGGGTCCCGTACGGCTAAATGTCAGCATATTATTATTATTATTATTATTATTATTATTATTATTTTACGCCCGCCATATAATTATTATATTGTTCCAAAGATAATAATATTTCAGTGAAAAAATAATATGCGGTAAAATAATATGTAGAACCACGTGCTCGAGAATGATTATTTATAATTTCTTAATAATAATAATCATTCGCGAGCACGTGGGGTAACATTATTATTTTGCCGGAGATTACATTATTATTGTAGCAGTGCCCGGATATTATCGATTATCATTCTTGTTGCTGATTATTATTATTTTTAATTTTAGAGCGTGTATTGGCAATATTATTGTAGAGTAGTTCGATTTCCCTCCCTTATAATTTTTAACATACAGACTACAGACCCCGCTTTAGCCAGTTAGCTGCATCTTAAACATACATAAATGGATACACCTGCAGAGATAGATTCCTTGCGACTGAACGCCCTTTTAGCCGTATTTCTCTTTTTTTCGGGAGGGAGGGGCGGGGGGGGGCGATGACGGGAGGTTGATAATGAAAGGCAATGGAACCTTGTCTACGGTTGGAAAGATTTCTGTGTCTCCGGGGGGTCTCAAACCCAGCGCTCAACCTACTGAGCAACCGGCGGGGCTCTACATCCCAGGGGAAGAATCTCAGCCACTCCAATCTCTAAGCCCCCGAAAACCATGGCTAACTTTTCAAATGAAAAATTGAATCTGGGCAAACTTCCGACATGAAAAAAATGTCCTGGAGCAGATCCACCGAAGTTTTCGAAATGGTCATACTGCCCAAGGTTCCAAGAGTTGCTTCCCTTCGTAAGAAGGAAAAAATGCACTCGCTAGAGCAAACTCCCTCTCTCAGAAGGAGATTCTCCATATGAAGGATAACAACACAAACCCCGCCCCTATAAAGAAGGAAATACTATATTCCTGCAAATGACCTCTCAAATACATTATCAGTGGGACTGGAAAGTGTTCTCTGCGCGCCAGGCGTTCATTCAGGAACCGGAGCGGCGGTAGTAGAGTGGATTACGCGCTGGATTTCCAATCCATGATGCAGGTTCGATCCCCATATGGCCGGCTTCTCCGACTTTCCGAAAGATGCTTTAAACCGAAGTCCCATCTCCATATGACCTATATGCTGGTGGATTGTTTAACTCTAGCTCACTTATTCACCGATGGATGGATGGATCATAGGGTGAAAATATCTTTCACTTAATTTCCCCACAGTCCAATTTATACTTCTCAAATCAAAGGCCTGCGTTCTTTACTCTAACCCTACTGTCAAGGCCCCCGATTTTTTAGTATCCTATAACTCATGGAAATTTAGGAGCGGCAGTAGTATAGTGGATAACACGCTGGCCAACCAATCTAGGGGTCGCATGATCGTTCCCCGGCTTCTCCGGTCCTCTAAATGAGTCCCGTCTACGTATGACCTAGTTGTTGCTGGGACGTTTCAACCCGAGTTCAGCCATCAGTCGGGGGACTTATGGATTTTCGTCACGCACATTTGTGATGGTTGGCCATGCGATTCAAATGAACTGACAGGATGTCTTACCTTAAGGTACTTACTTAAATTCTTAACACAAGATGTCACCACACGTCCGAAGGACGAAGCGAGATGGAAAGCCATAACATTAGTTTCTTTTTGACAAAGGCAAAAAACCAAATACTTTGGTTCAAAACCTTGAGTAACTCGTATAGCTAGCATCCGTTTATAAAATTGATGATGGATGGATGACTTGCGACTTTACGTCCGTTTCAACAGTGTTTCAGTCATATCAGGACGATGGGAGGATGATAATCAAGGGCTGTGTGCAGTGGAACACCATTTACGGTTGGAAAGATTCCCGCCTCCAGCGGGGCTCGAATCTGGGACCGCCATATCAGTAGGTCAGCGCTTAAATAGTCTTGTTTAACTGAGAAGAGCTAGGGACTTAACAAATAATATAGCGGACGGTCTCGCTGAGCATTGCTAGCGGGTTACATTGACGTTTATTATCGGGTAGCTGAATGGAAAAATGTTCGGGTTATGGCAGTCCATCACAAATGTGCGTGATGGAAGACTGGTAAGACCTCAGATTGCTCGTGTTAAGCACATAATAAGCAAAAGGTTCTGATTAAAATACAAAATACAAGCTCTTTATTACGAATTTTCGGGCCTAATAGGTGCACACATAGTGATACAGAATGAGCAACCAAACAAATCTCAAGGAAAGAATTCCAAAATCAGATCTGTTCTGTTCAGTTCAGTTCAATTCTCCTAACTGAACTGAACTGAACAGAACAGATCTGATTTTGTTCTTCATCATCATATTTCAATTCTCATATCGACGTTACCCCCGCACCTCAGCGGAACGTATCCATAGCCGCAGTAACGGGGCGCCGAGCGTCCGTCCTGCCGTTCCTCAAGTAAATAAATCTGTAAGTTTTCATGAGCGAATGGCAGTAGTAAAGAAGTATATCACACCTTCAGTAAAACATATTCTGATGCATATTACTTAGATATCCAAAAAGATAGTAAGTATTGATTGAAATAGTCTGCGTGTCATACAAAAACTACTTTTACGATGTCGGTCAAACAAAATAAACGATAAAACCGATTACAAACTATAAAAAAAAGTTCATTATCTCCCTTGCATTTGCTAGAGATCCATTTAGTCCTCATCTGCTCACCTGATGGTTTACTTTACAATGAGTTTGCTCACCTGGGAATTTAATGAAAAACTAAGATTAAGGTGTGAATTTTCCCCATAATCAAAAAGTATACGGATCACTGATTTTTGCTTTGCATTTATGTCTTTGACGTGTAACTTGCATGACAAATGTATTTTCAAGTGTTTTTGTTTATGTTAGTACGTTAAACATACGTTGACGTCATTGTTGAGATTAATTGTAAATTATCCTCAAACGGAAAGTTAAAATAATTATTAATTGTATACATTTTACACCTTTTAGGCTTACATTACCTACATAACAGACAACACCCCAGCGGGCACATGACGTCGAAATGACGTCTCACTGACGTCGATGCGACGTCATCACGTCGCATCGACGTCAGTACGACGTCATTGCGACGTCATGTGCCTGCTGGGACTGAATAGTTTTGACTTTATGTATGTGACCTTGACCGCATTTCAAGGTTATTTTACACTATCTAATCCTTTAAGATCACAGTGCTGCTTTTGACAATTCTTCTATTTTGGCTTACTGAGTATCGCCCCACCTCCCGCCCCCCCCCCCCACCCCCTTGACCCAGCTTCCGACTCATATATATTGTGAACCTGCCATGCATAAGTCTGCTGCATAAAGGAAATGCTGGGTCTCGAAGGGGAAAGTACTTGTATCTTAATTATAGTGAAGCGTTCCCTTTAGGCTGTTTTGACCGGAAGTGTTACTATGGCTTTGCAAGTTTAAATGCCAATCAGGCGAAACAAGAAGGTATTGTGATATGCATGTATTTAGCATGCATTTATGACAAAAACTTATGGAATGAATGATCGATTTCAATATTTTTATTACCTCAAAAAATGAGGTAATTAGGGTAGGAAAGGTCGGCTTGGATTATCTCCCCATGTCTTTGGGTCTGAATCACAAATGATCTGATTTCACACAGTTTACATATTTGTGGAAGCATTGCCGCTAAGAAAAAATATGCACACTTTATACCTTTGAAAATTCGAATCTGTCGTGTCGGTCAAATGGGGAAAATCCTCGACTTAAGCATAGAAGTCCTTTACTCTCCTGTCCTTTAATCGATTTGAGGCATAACTAACGAACCAATAAATGGAATTTCATTGAACTTCGGTAACAATATGTACCATCATAACATGGTGACGCGTGTCAAGTTTTGTCAGAATTGCATCATTAATGCTAGAGTTATTGCCCGTGTATTGATTTAAAACCTATAAATTGTCCATAACTAAGGTACCCGAGAATGAAATTTAATGAAACTGAAGAAAATAATGTATTGCAATATTAGGTTGATACACTCACAGATTTGCCAGAATAGCGTCACTAATGCATGAATAATTGCCCATGTATTATATAAAAGTCCACAAGTTTAGTCGTCACTAAATTGACAATCACTAAGGTTAAGGAAATCTAAACCTTAAACAAATCAGAGCCTCTTCGTTTTGTGGGAGTGGGGTGGGGGGGGGGGGGGGGGGGGGGGGGAGGGAGGGATAAAAATTTACCGAGTTCTCTTATTCCAGTTTAGGGCACACAGGGTGCGGATTTCATGGCCTATTGGATTGAAGAAAGTGGTCGGCCATGAGTCGCCGGTGGGAGTCTAACCCATGACTCCCTACTAGAAAGGTGAACGCATGGCGCTCCGCTTTAAAAAGAACACCTTCCATTCCCCTAAAGAGAACACTCAGGACACTGTAAAGAGAAGTGTTTGTATGTGGTAATTGCTTCCCTGTTCTGAACCTGAGATGAGTTTGCTCCAGTGGGAGCAGATTCTTTCCTACTCACAAAATGAGGCAACTCTTGTGACTTCCTGTTTGGTTCCCTGGGCTGTAACGCTTCCGCAGGGGGTCTGCTCTCGAGCAAATTCTTTCATTAAGGAGTTGGCTCCGGTTTAGGTGCCCAGAAATTGGGGCGGCTAAGTCACTTCCCAGTCACCTTATCAATTATATACTTTAACATGTATGCTTGGTAAGCGAGCAGAAGTCAGGATCCGGAAATTGTATGTACCTAACATTTCGTTGGTGACAGTTGGCGTGTTTAGGTGGTAGTTCAGTAGTCAGCGCGAACCCGGGTAGTGGCGTTAAACATTCGGCATCTGAACACACTTCATTAACTTGCAGAGATGACATTAGAAAAAAGTGTGCCGTCTTTTGGATCGAGACATTAAACCGGACCCTCTGCAGGGTGAGGCATCCCCTGTGCAGTTGAAAGATACCTTTCGTATACACATTGCTACGAGGAGGTTCATTCTGCAAAACTGGAGTGTACATCGTACACCTGCTCATAATCCTCGAGACAGTATACATAGAACGAGAACTTCTAGACATGGTATGTGGGTGCACCTCCATACTTTTGTGCCTTCCATTCCTATTTTCTTCCCCGGTCGACAGGACCCTTCCTGCGGTCGGTCATTCTGGTTGGATTGAGAACGCCAGTTTCTTAGGAAAGAGACTTTTCCTTTCATTTAGCCCCAATTTGGGACGAGAGAGCACTGATGTTGAGTGACCTGTTCATCATATTTCAATTCTCATATCGACGTTACCCCCGCACCTCAGCGGAACGAATCCATAGCCGCAGTAGCGGGGCGCCGAGCGTCCGTCCATGAGTGATCTGTTCGCCATATTTCAATTCTCATATCGACGTTACCCCCGCACCTCAGCGGAACGTATCCATAGCCGCAGTAACGGGGCGCCGAGCGTCCGTCCATCTGTTCTGTGATCTGTTCTTTAAATACTTTATATTTAAAAAATGATTTAATTAAATATTTTTAGGTAGACTATTTTCAATAGAAAGTCATAAAGTTTTATTACTAAATAAATGTACCAAACTAAACATTAAGACTTCTGGATCCAGAAAAATTCTGTAGATGAAATTTATACTTAGCTTGATACATTTATATAAACACAGTCTTAATAACGGACAGACGGACAGAATGTCAACAGCAGTTTCTACATACATGTATCAAATTACAAGGGAGACAACTCGGACTACTCCAAAAATAATGAAAAATAATAATCTATATAGCATCCGGGCACTCCAAAAATAATAATCTGCTGTTTCTAATTTTAGAAACACCACATTATTATTATATTTGGGGTGTCCGGATGTTAACGATTATTATTTTTGGAAACAGAACATTATTATATTTGGAGTTCCCGGATGTTATAGATTATTATTGTAAAATATAATCTGCGGCAAAATAATAATCAGCAACCACGTGTTTGTGAATGATCATGATATTGACAATATCTATGGAAAGCCAGAGGGGACCCCCGATTATTATTATTATTTTGCATATGTACGCTACACAAATTATAATAATGCTTAGAATTTTAATAATAATCGACAGGGGTCCCGTACGGCTAAATGTCAGCATATTATTATTATTATTATTATTTTACGCCCGCCATATTATTATTATATTGTTCCAAAGATAATAATGTTTTAGTGAAAAAATAATCTGCGGTAAAATAATAATATAGAACCACGTGCTCGAGAATGATTATTTAATTTCGTAATAATAATAATCATTCGCGAGCACGTGGTTCAACATTATTATTTTGCCGGAGATTATTTTGTCACTGAAACATTATGATTGTAGCAGTGCCCGGATATTATCGATTCTTATTTTTGTTGCTGATTATTATTATTTTTTTAATTTTAGAGCGTGTTTTGGCAATATTATTGTAGAGTAGTTCGATTTCCCTCCCTTATAATTTTTAACATACAGACTACAGACCCAGCTTTAGCTGCATCTTAAACATACATAAATGGATACACCTGCAGGGATAGATGCCTTGCGACTGAACGTCCTTTTAGCCGTATTTCTTCTTTTTTTCGGGAGGGAGGGGCGGGGGGGGGGGCGATGACGTGAGGTTGATAATGAAAGGCAATGGAACCCTGTTTACGGTTGGAAAGATTTCCGTCTCCGAGGGGTCTCAAACCCAGCGCTAAACCTACTGAGCAACCGGGACTCTACATGCCAGGGGAAGAATCTCAGCCACTCAAATCTCTAAGCCCCCGAAAACCATGGCTAACTTTTCAAATGAAAAATTGAATCTGGGCAAACTTTCGACATGAAAAAAATTACCCTGGAGCAGATCCAACGAAGTTTTTGAAATGATCATACTGCCAAAGGTTTCAAGAGTTGCTTCCCTTCGTAAGAAGGAAAAAATGCACTCGCTGGAGCAAACTCCCTTTCTCAGATGGAGATTCTCCATATGAAGGATAACAACACAAACCCCGCCCCTAAAGAAGGAAATACTATATTCCTGCAAATGACCTCTCAAATACATTATCAGTGGGACTGGAAAGTGTTCTCTGCGCGCCAGGCGTTCATTCAGAAACAGGAGCAGCGGTAGTAGAGTGGATTACGCGCTGGATTTCCAATCTATGATGCAGGTTCGATCCCCATATGGCCGGCTTCTCCGACTTTCCGAAAGATACTTTAAACCGAAGTCCCATCTCCATATGACCTATATGCTGGTGGATTGTTTAACTCTAGCTTACTTATTCACCGATGGATGGATGGATGGATGGATGGATGGATCATAGGGTGAAAATATCTTTCACTTAATTTCCCCACAGTCCAATTTATACTTCTCAAATCAAAGGCCTGCGTTCTTTACTCTAACCCTACTGTCAAGGTCCCCGATTTTTTAGTATCCTATCACACATGGAAATTTAGGAGCGGCAGTAGTATAGTGGATAACACGCTGGCCAACCAATCTAGGGGTCGCAGGATCGTTCCCCGGCTTCTCCGGTCCTCTAAATGAGTCCCGTCTACGTATGACCTAGTATTTGCTGGGACGTTTCAACCCGACTTCAGTCATCAGTCGGGGGACTTATGGATTTTCGTCACGCATATTTGTGATGGTTGGCCATGCGATTCAGATGAACTGACAGGATGTCTTACCATAAGGTACTTACTTAAATTCTTAACACAAGATGTCACCACACGTCCGAAGGACGAAGCCAGATGGAAAGCCATAACATTAGTTTCTTTTGGTGTTATGGCTGACCATGACAAAGGCAAAAACCCAAATACTTTGGTTCAAAACCTTGAGTAACTCGTATAGCTAGCATCCGTTTATAAAATTGATGATGGATGGATGACTTGCGACTTTACGTCCGTTTCAACAGTGTTTCAGTCATATCAGGACGATGGGAGGATGATAATCAAGGGCTGTGTGCAATGGAACACCATTTACGGTTGAAAAGATTCCCGCCTCCAGCGGGGCTCGAATCTGGGAACGCCATATCAGTAGGTCAGCGCTTAAATAGTCTTGTTTAACTGAGAAGAGCTACGGACGTAACAAATATCAATATTAAACGTATATAGCGGACGTCGCGCTGAGCATTGCTAGCGGGTTACATTGGCGTTTATTATCGGGTAGCTGAATGGAAAAATGTTCGGGTTATGGCAGTCCATCACAAATGTGCGTGATGGAAGACTGGTAAGACCTCAGATTGCTTATGTTAAGCACATAATAAGAAAAAGTTCTGATCAAAATACAAATTACGAATTTTCGGCCCTCATATGTGCACACATAATGATACAGAATCAGCAACCAAACAAATTCCAAATGACAGAATGTCAGCAAAATCAGATCTGTTCTGTTCAGTTCCGTTCAATTCTTCTAACTGAACTGAACTGAACAGAACAGATCTGATTTTGCTCTTGCCGTTCCTCAAGTAAATAAATCTGTAAGTTTTCATGAGCGAATGGCAGTAGTAAAGAAGTATATCACACCTTCAGTAAAACATATTCTGATGCATATTACTTAGATATCCAAAAAGATAGTAAGTATTGATTGAAATAGTCTACGTGTCATACAAAAACTACTTTTACGATGTCGGTCAAACAAAATAAATGATAAAACCGATTACAAACTATAAAAAAAAGTTCATTATCTCCTTTGCATTTGCTAGAGCTCCATTTAGTCCTCGTCTGCTCACCTGATGGTTTACTTTACAATGAGTTTGCTCACCTGGGTATTTAATGTAAAACTAAGATTAAGGTGTGAATTTCCCCCATAATCAAAAAGTTATACGGATCACTGACTTTTGCTTTGCGTTTATGTCTTTGACGTGTAACTTGCATGACAAATGAGTTTTCAAGTGTTTCTGGTTATGTTTAAGAAATAGATCAGCTCTAGCAGTGAATTGTTGAGTAATAATTTACTGTTTGGAGGTCAGTTGTAAAGTACATCATATCACGAGCGCTCCTCCGCGCTCGTGATATATCTACTTACAACTGACCGACAAACAGTGAATTATTTCGATTCTAACGCTCAAAAACGCTGAGAAAAAGTGTTATTTTCTTTCAAACTCTCCCAACCTTCCTGCCTGCGCGTTCATGCTCCCGACATTATTCTTAACTGTATCCAAGGTAAATGTTCGTTTTTATGGCGATTTTAGAAAGAAAAAGAGACGTTACACCGTCTAACGTCTCAAAACGTGACAAAATTACGTCAGTAATGCAAGTGACGTCAGCAATTAGTCTCATGCGCTCCGAGAGAGTGAATAAAACACGGAAACTTTCCGTTGCTTCTATAGGCGCACTGTGTTAGAATAGTACGTTAAACATACGTTGACGTCATTGTTGAGATTAATTGTAAATTATCCTCAAACGATTGTTAAAATAATGATTAATTGTATACATTTTACACCTTTTAGGCTTACATTACTTACATAACAGACATCACTGAATAGTTTTGACTTTATGTATGTGACCTTGAACGCATTTCAAGTTTATTGTACACTATCTAATCCTTTAAGATCACAGTGCTGCTTTTGACAATTCTTCTTTTTTGGCTTACTGAGTATCGCCCCCCCCCCCCCTCCCGCCCCCCCTTGACCCAGCTTCCCACTCATGTATATTGCGAACCTGCCATGAATAAGTCTGCTGCATAAAGGAAATGCTGGGTCTCGAGGGGGAAAGTACTTGTATCTTAATTATAGTGAAGCGTTCCCTTTTGGCTGTTTTGACCGGAAGTGTAACTATGGCTTTGCCAGTTTAAATGCCAATCAGGCGTAACAAGAAGAAAATCATTGCTTTGTATTGTGATATGCATGTATTTAGCATGCATTTATGACAAAAACTTATGAAATGAATGACCGATTTCAGTATTTTTATTACCTCAAAAAAATGAGGTAATTAGGGTAGGAATGGTCGGCTTGGATTATCTCCCCATGTCTTTGGGTCTGAATCACAAATGATGATCTGATTTCACACAGTTTACATATTTGTGGACGCAGTGCCGCTAAGAAAAAATATGCACACTTTATACCTTTGAAAATTCGAATCTGTCGTGCCGGTCAAATGGGAAAATCCTCGACTTAAGCATAGAAGTCCTTTACCCTCCTGTCCTTTAATCGATTTAAAGTCACAATTTGAGGCATAACTAACGAACCAATAAATGGAATTTCATTGAACTTCGGTAACAATATGTACCATCATAACATGGTGACACGTGTCAAGTTTTGTCAGAATTGCATCATTAATGCAAGAGTTATTGCCCTTGCATTGATTTAAACCTGCAAATTGCCCATAACTTAGGTACCCGTGAATGAAATTTAATGAAACTGAAGAAAATAATGTATTGCAATATTAGGTTGATACACTCACAGATTTGCTAGAATAGCGTCACTAATGCATGAGTTATTGCCCATGTATTATATAAAAATCCACAAGTTTAGTCGTCACTAAATTGACAGTCACTAAGGTTAAGGAAATCTAAACCTTAAACAAATCAGAGCCACTTCGTTTTGTGGGAGTGGGGTGGGGTGGGGGGAAGGGAGGGATAAAAATTTACCGAGTTCTCTTATTCCAGTTTATGGCACACTGGGTGCGGATTTCATGGCCTATTGGATTGAAGAAAGTGGTCGGCCATGAGTCGCCGGTGGGAGTCTAACCCACGACTCCCTACTAGAAAGGTGAACGCATGGCGCTCCGCTTTACAAAGAACACCTTCCATTCCCCTAAAGAGAACACTCAGAACACTGTAAAGAGAAGTGTTTGTATGTGGTATTTGCTTCCCTGTTCTGAACCTGAGATGAGTTTGCTCCAGTGGGAGCCGATTCTTTCCTACTCACAAAAGGAGGCAGCTCTTGTGACTTCCTGTATGGTTCCCTGGGCTGTAACGCTTTCGCAGGGGGTCTGCTCTCGAGCAAATTCTTTCATTAAGGAGTTGGCTCCGGTTTAGATGCCCAGAGATTGGGGCGGCTGAGTCACTTCCCAGTCACCTTATCATTTATATACTTTAACATGTATGCTTGGTAAGCGAGCAGAAGTCAGGATCTGGAAATTGTATGTACCTAACATTTCGTTGGTGACAGTTGGCGTGTTTAAGTGGTAGTTCAGTAGTCAGCGCGAACCCGGGTAGTGGCGTTAAAAATTTGGCATCTGAACACACTTCATTAACTTGCAGAGATGACATTAGAAAAAAGTGTGCCGTCTTTTGGATCGAGACATTAAACCGGACCCTCTGCAGGGCGAGGCATCCCCTGTGCAGTTGAAAGATACCTTTCGTATACATGTTTCTACGAGGAGGTTCATTCTGCAAAACTGGAGTGTACATCGAACACCTGCTCATAATCCTCGAGACAGTATACATAGAACGAGAACTTCTAGACATGGTATGTGGGTGCACCTCCATACTTTTGTGCCTTCCTTTCCTATTTTCTTCCCCGGTCGACAGGACCCTTCCTGCGGTCGGTCATTCTGGGTTGGATTGAGAACGCCAGTTTCGTATAGGAACGAGGAAAGAGATTTTCCCTGTCATTTAGCCCCGATTTGGGACGAGAGCGCACTGATGTTGTGTGACCTGTTCTTTAGATACTTTATATTTAAAAAATGATTTGATTAAATATTTTTAGGTAGACTATTTTCAATAGAAAGTCATAAAGCTTTATTACTAAATAAATGTACCAAACTAAACATTAAGACTTCTGGATCCAGAAAAAAATCTGTAGATGAAATTTATACTTAGCTTGATACATTAATATAAACACAGTCTTAATAACGGACAGACGGACAGAATGTCAACAGCAGTTTCTACATACATGTATCAAATTACAAGGGAGACAACTCGGACTACTCCAAAAATAATAATGTTCTGGTTCTCTATATAGCATCCGGGCACTCAAAATATAATAATCTGCTGTTTCTAATTTTAGAAACACCACATTATTATTATATTTGGGGTGCCCGGATGTTAACGATTATTATTTTTGGAAAACAGAACATTATTATATTTGGAGTGCCCGGATGTTATAGATTAATATTGTAAAATATAATCTGCGGCAAAATAATAATCAGCAACCACGTGTTTGTGAATGATCATGATATTGACAATATGATGATAATTATTCCTACCGACGATTTTTATTTTCGGAGGATAATCTTTAGCCCGTAGTAAACCTAACTATATAGAGTGGTGGGTGTATAATAATAATAATAATAATAATATTAATAATAATAATAATTGAGTCTAAAGAAGAATCTCACATTTTGCCGTATGGGACCCCCGGAGATTATTATTAAAATTCTAAACATTATTATAATTTGTGTAGAGTACATATGGAAAATAATAATAATAATCTGGGGTCCCCTCTGGCTTTCCATAAATATCCTACCGACGATTTTTATTTTCGGAGGATAATCTTTAGCCCGTAGTAAACCGTAGTGGTGGGTGTATAATAATAATAATAATAATAATAATAATTGAGTCTAAAGAAGAATCTCACATTTTGCCGTGTGGGACCCCCGGAGATTATTATTAAAATTCTAAACATTATTATAATTTGTGTAGCTTACATATGGAAAATAATAATGATAATCTGGGGTCCCCTCTGGCTTTCCATATATTTAAGATTCTAATTTGTAAGATACGACCGTCATTGTATTGATATTATTTTATACAATTATTGACCTTTATTGAGGTGAATATTCAGTTTTGTTGACCTGCAAACAAAATATTGACCGACGCAAATCGGAAGTCGATATGTTATGTGTGCAGGTCAATAAAACTGCATATTCACCGAAATAAAGGTCAACAATTGTTTTATTATATGGTAATTCTAAATACAGTTTCATTTGACATTTATGATGGTACTACATAGAGATTATTACATGGGGTTTTCGTTATCACCCGATTTATCAGCCCAAGACTCCAATATCGGACCGAGGGCTTGCCCGAGGTCCGATATTGGTCGAGGGCTGATATATCGGGTGATAACGAAAAACCCCATGTTATGATCTGTTTATCATATAGGTTCTAGTTAAGAAAAAAAAACATGTCCCGAAATAGTTGCTAGAAATCAACATTTTTGAAGTTGTGAAAACTTAGTACTACTGCAGAAGGTCAAGGTCTAAAAGGGCTACCACCAAACACAACGGCAGGGACTCCCGAGTGTGAGTGTAATATTTCATTGTAAGATGAAAAGAGGCAGGCAACTGACGACAAGTGTCTAATGAAACGAGGGATCTTACAAGTCGTACTAACACATAGCATCACTGCGCCATCTGAAATGTTTCCCGCCTGTCCAGTCTAGAAGTGCTTGCCATTTTGTAGCCAAACAAAAAATTCAGCCATTTCATTTTTTTTTTTTGACACCAACGTGTTTCTTTCGATCTAACTAAGAAAATGAGTGGTCACACTTTATGTCTACGATGGATAATAAGAGAGATAGAAGCTCTGAAAGGATGGGAAATTTTCTGTTCTGCAACATCGCTCTCGCCATTTTAACGTCGAAGTATCTCACGCGACGTCGTTTACGTTCACGACGGGTCGATAAACGTATCGGACCGGGAAAACCTTTATCGGACCGATGGGCAAGATAAAAAGTCTGAAAGCCAAGCTTTATCTAACATGCAGATTGCCTCTTAGGCAGTCCAAAATTCTGTATCTATGTGATAAATGGTATTATCTCGCGACGTTACGCCATTAACATTAAGGTACATCGGACGTTAAGTCACGAGAATACAATGACGTCAGCGTAAAAGTAATATACACTGACTGGCCGGTGAATATCGCAAATTATTGAACGGCACGTGACGTCAAATAAGCCAATGAAATTGTGTTTTACATCTTCATCATATAATCAAACAAATTATTAAATAAGTTGAATTGTGCAATATTTTCATGGCAGACTGGGGCCATTTGTTAAAAGCATCGTTAGCCTTACGAGCTCGTTAAGAGGTCAACTCGTTAAGTGTTTTCAACTTTATAGCCAAATACACGGATATTTTTGTTAAAATCTGTAAGAAAATCTTGCCTTGCAAAAGCTTCTCACATTTTTTCAACAAAACGTATTGCCGTATTTGAGGTATTAACATTTGAAATTTTAATGTCTCTTTAACTAACGACGTCATTAGCTTTGAAAAACTGGACTCAGATGATTAGTGAATCACTTTTCAATGTTACACTGCAGAGACAGGCTCGTATCACTTCCATGCCGACCGAAGGAGACTAAGGTAGTGCGTATTATTTCAAGACTCGAACAGACTCAGTGTCAGGATGTGCGAATTATGGATTTCTTTCCTTGGGCCTCCTGGGGAAATTTGGCGAAATGAGAAAAAAAAAACATTTCAGCTGCGACGCGAGAAAACCAACAAAGTGGATGTGCGCCAAGCGAACGCTCTGATCAGACTGGGTGGCTGCCCAGGCTGATTTGAGCCTTCGCTTGAACACATGCTACTTTGTTGGTTATGTCGTCGCGGCTAATTTGACATTTGTTTTGCGATATTCCTCGATTTCCTTTCGTTGACTGGGCGCTGCTTATTTCTGACCTTACCTTCGACGAGTATATTTCCAAAAAAGGTCAAATGCGGTAATGATTCTTATGCTCACCTTTACAAAAGGCATGGAATGATCGGAGATCGCACAACAATAGTCTTTTTTTTCTTTCAACCCAGCATTCAGACAGCGTTTGAACACCGTAATGACGACGTCGATGCAACGTTATAACATTGGAACAACTTTGTATACACGTCAATAAAGCGTCATACCGTTGCATCGACGTTCCTCCGACGTCGTTTCGACGTAGTGTGCCTGTATGGAAACTGTTTATCATTTGCGATGACCGATAGCGTTTACTGCATTTTTAATCTGCCAATTATGCGTAACAAATCATGAGCATGCTACTTTACCGAATTTTCATGTGGACTGCTCGATTTTGACATTGAATGGCAAGCCTCTAACAGCACCGCCCAGTCAACAAATGGAAATCGAGGAATACATTATTCAGAAACGCTTACCGTATTGATACATTCTCCTGCGCATACCTTTAACGTACAGTGGAAACTTATAAAGTCAGAGGCAACAAGTTTAAACAGTCCAAAACTAGAGGTCAGCTGACCTTGACTCGGGCGAGTAAAAGTCGGGAAATAGGGCACTACAGAACATCTGAAAATAAATGATAAAGGAATTATAAACAATAAATGAAAAATAAATTGAAACTACAACACAATGTCACTTATACTGGCCCCGATTCCTTTGGACGGCGCTCTGTCTGCGCTCATGGCTATCATGGCGCTTCTTCATAACAATGCTCCAGCTAAGGAGTAACAGGCGGGATAACTCAGAGATATCTATTCTTAATGAAAACATACATTGTGACCACTCATTAGAACCGTCTCGATGAGACGGTTCTAATGAAGGATCGAACAGTATGTTTACATGGAAATGAAAACATACATTGTGACCACTCATTATAACCGTCTTCATTAGACGGTTCTAATGAAGGGTCGAACAGTATGTTTACATGGAAATGAAAACATACATTGTGACCACTCATTATAACATCGAGACGGTTCTAATGAAGGTCACAACGTATGTTTTTATGGAAGGATAAGGAAAATCATTCCTAAATTATTCCTGTTAGCCCTTCTTATCTGGAGCACTGTCATAATATTCGAAATCGCCGTGGAGGCGTCGGCAGGTGCCAAAACTTGAGATTTATGCACTTCCAGTACGCTTCCAATACATTTCTAATACAATCTTGCTGCGCTGGTCACGATACCGTCGCGGTGGTGTTGCGCTTCTACCGCACTTAAGCCCCGATCGACAGCGTCCAAGGGCGCTTCTACTACGCTGCCACTACGACAAAGGAATTCATGCTACGCTTAATCTACGCTTACGACGTTGCGATTGTGATCGTGCGACGACCTAAGTGCGGCAGCTGCGCATATGTTGCGCTTTGGAACCGTTTCAGTAAAAATACATGTAGGTGGTAAATCCAGGTTCAGCAGTAGCTAACCTTCAGCCTATGAATTAGATAGATAAAAGAATAATTCCAGTGGCAATAATCCAGTTGGCAACCATGAACCAGAAACTGGTCAGATTTGATGAAGAGAACAAATCCAAACGAGAACGGCCAAAAAGATTCCGGGTCCATTCTTGGTTGTCTGCAAACAAGAGGGTCTAAGTTAGACACTACGGTCAACCAATGAGAGAGCACAGCATTGATGACATCACTACAATTATTTTCAGTTATATACGAGAATGAATGGGAGCAAACACATTTGATATTGTCTGCGAGAATCCACTGCGCTTGCTCGCGCAGCCGCCGCCGTACGTCTGCGTTCATGAATTTCATGCTGCTTCATTACGCTCAGATTTCACGGCGATTTCCACTATTGGTAATGGCGCTTTGACCAAAATTTCGAAGCACAGTGGAAACGCCGTCCAATGGAATGGGGGTTTTAATACAGTTTAACATACAATTTCAAAACGAAGTAAATGTACTTATTTTTCCTGATATTACTTAGTATACACTACTTTAAATGGAATTCTGTAAAACAGGCCTGAGCACGATCTACATGCTTTAATATACACAGTTCCAACGAGTAATTTGTTTTGCTCGTTTGTATAGACGTTTCGAAGTTTCCGCTGCTCAAGCCTCATCAGTAACACTGACAAAACCTGGGGCCATATTTATAAAACGACATAATTCGTTGCTATGCAGTTGCTAAGGCTGCATTTCTATGAAGGAGATTCCCTACAAATATGAAATTGGCTCTAGAGGAACAGCCTTTTTCAGACAGTTCCTCCAGAACAAATTTCATAGTTGTAGGGAATCTCCAATATAGAAATTTAGCCTTAGCAACAGCATAGCTACCACTTAAATCGTTTTATAAATACAGCCCCTGATGACGAAAACCAGAAAAAGGGCATACTGCAATTTCTTAATAAGGCGGTCGAGTCAAAGACTGATTTGTATCAAAAAAGGTTTAAAAGACTAAAACACGTCGCTTTACAACAAACGCCAATCAAATATGTCTGATTTCTCAAAATATATCCTTTGATGTCAAAGGACAGAAACAAATATAGAAACATATAATCTGCACTATGGATGATGTACGGGGAGACGTTTTACGACCGTCACACGGCACACCACCAGTTGCAGTGAAGTCAAATGCAAGAGCAGAGAACACATTTAAAGTAGGAACATTGTTCATACTTCGAAGTTTCGGCTACTCAAGTATCACCAAATATACCCATTATGTTTCCAAAAGCAATAACGCAACATATACCAACTTGAATGAACACATATTTTTGATCGGCGATGACTCCAAATTTAAAATGGAAGTGGACTGAAGTACTTGACCAAATAATGTTTATTTTGTTCATGTTCATGGCCAGAATTTTGTAAGATTTCTTTGTTATTATTCTGAAAGTCTGCAGAACCTCAGGAGCTTGAGTATACGAATTTTTATATCTCCTTATAAGAAAGGCGTCAAATGTCCTTCAAATAGTGCATGTGTAGACGTGTGTTAAATGTTTTATATACACCTGGAAAAAAAGTAAAGCTACCCCCCCCCCCCCCCACCCCAGTAAAAAATTAATTTTTCCCATCAAGTATGATAGAAAGAAAAAACAGATGTTGATATTGATTTTAAATGCAATTCAAAAATCGGAACTTCTAAAATGTTCTGACTGAATTTTGGGTCATTATTTGTCAAAATGATGAGACTTTTTTTCTGGAATACAAAGACCGTCCTATTTTATGTAGCGGTTGAACTTGACACTCTTATTCACGGACCCATTGAGTTATATAAATTTTAAAAGCTTTAAACATCGTATGCCTGTCAAATCAGTTACTTCTGGATATAAACAACCAATGAACCACGAAGTTCCTTAATTGCAACCCCAAAGTTAAACAAGCCACTTTTTTGCCATATGGTAGGATGTCTCATAGGGAAGAACAAGAGAAGTAAATATTTAAGGGCTGTAAGGAAAATTACTTTTGATTTTGTACTAACAGTGTATCCCACTTGAAATAAAAATCTATTGTTATTATCAATGTGTCTCTGCTGTCACCCCCACCCCATGCCCACCGCCCCCACCCCACCCTCTGGGGGAGACATATTGTTTTTCCCATCGTTGTCTGTCCATCCGTCCTTCCATAAAGCATAAAAGGATGATGTGTGATGAATAAGAGCCATAAAGCCACACGCATTTATGACATTTTTGGCAGGATTATGTCCCTTTGTAATTTTGAGATTGGAAATCATGTTTATTCAATCATTCAAGAGGCTTTCTTGAAAATTAGTGCAAATGTAAAGCATAGCGCATGTTTCCAATCAAATTTGTTGACTGGTGTACTTCCAACTGATACCCATTTACTGGGATAAGAAGAAACAGTATATCAAGGCTTATTAATAACGAAAAGAAATAGTTTGGAATACTATCAGTGAAAATTTTTGAAAAGTTTAAATTAAACTTCTGCAACAATAATTGGGCGGCTGCTTAACTTTTTTGCAGGTGTATACTTTTATTCTGGTTTGAAAAGATAGTTGTGTTTTGATTAAATTACATTTTGCAGGCCATGGTGATGTACGGAGAGATTCATAAAGACTTAGCAGCATTCATGTTCACTAATTCATGTCCAAACTTTTTGCGGGATCAGCATTTTTAAATTCCACTACAGTCAACCCCGTCTTAAGGCTTCACCCAAGGGAAGCCAAAGATGGCTGCTTAAGACAGGTGACCTCTTAATACAGGTTCATTTGCACTGTATTTTTGGTTCAAGGGACCAGCAAAAGATGGCTTCTAAAGACAGGCGACCCCTTAATAGAGGTGACCGCATAAGCAGCTTTGACTGTACTTAGTCCATATATTCTTCCACGTGCACTTAGTCTTACATGGGGATGTACGGAAATATCAAACCCATCTATGTCCGGAAACGCGTTTTTGGGACATATGCAAACAGTGCAGACCCACAGCAGACGCCGCATAGCGCGGCGTCTGATCAGGGTCTACATTTTTTGCTCACTCGTATTTTTATGCAAAATACAGTAAAAAGAAAGCATCCACCAGAAAAACGTAAAACCTGATATGGACTCATCCAAATTATAAGTATGTACAATAAATTTTGGACCGGGCCGCGTAGCGCAGTCGGTAGCGCGTCTGACTCAAATGCCAAAGGTCTCGGGGTCGATACCCGGTCCGGTCTATTACTTTCGTTTCTTCTTCCGCTAAGGACCTCTGACAGCTGTAATGTAAATTTGCCTATAAAAGTGGTCAAAAATGAACTTTTGGTATTCTTCAAAATTTTCACTGAAACGAATTCCTTGTAACTCCCTTTAATTGGCACAAAAACATTTTTCGGTTATTAAATACATAGACTGAGATTTTTGATGCAATAAGCATGTTTTTATTATTAGATGTATGGTAAATAGGAATAGTTTTATAAAGATACTTCCCCCCCTGTGCCTCAGCTAGCCACTTTGCATGTATATGTGTACTGTCAATATACACACTATATGTGAGTGGCGAGCTGACGCACGGGGGGGATGATAGTCTATAGCTGAGAAACTGAAAAGTGGGTGGGGTAATTAGACCCATTGCATCTTAAAATCAGGCTAGCATACTTTTTATTTACATATAATTGCATGTTACATGTAGTTGTAGTGTTTACTTTATTTTAAGCATGTTTAACAAAATAAGAAAAGTCGAGGATTTGATGTATTTTTGGTTGACAGAAAATTCCACTTACCTCTCTTGAGAAAGTCAGTGAGAGTTAGTCTGGCGACATGATATTTTTTCAAAATCAATATGAAAACGCCTTTATAACGCATAAGTCTACATGTCATCAACATTGGATTCCCATGGAAGCTGCAGTAATTTGTCGAAAAATAGGAAAATTTGCATTGAAACTGTCAGAGGTCCTTCAAGAAGGGCAGTTGTCAGTGTGGAAAGTGTGCACTTATATTGCTGAACCTCTTAGGTGGTCTAAGTTTGCCCAGATATAGTGTGATACGGGTAACTGACCGTCCTGACATGACCATAGCTGTTTACAGTAGATGTCAAGCAACAAAAACAACAATAAGTTTTGAAAAGTTAGATCTTTTGGAAGCAAGGACTGCACCAAATAAATGAAAAAGTCCACTAGTCAAGAAAGGCTATATTTATTTGAGAATGACATTTTTTTCTGATTAATAGAGTTGAGAAATCACAAGCAGATACTGTGAGTATCAGATACAGTCAACTTTCGATATCTCGAAGTCGAATTTCAGCCCAAACTACTGATATCTCAAAGTAAATTTTCTGGTACCAGAAAATTTACTTTGAGATATCAGTAGTTTGGGATAACAGGAGTTGAAATGTAAATAAAAAATAGGAAATATATTATTTGATATGAGAAGATATTTTGAGATATCAATTTTCAAGATATCGGGAGTTGACTATTTTCTACTTACCCCATATCGATCACAGTATGAGTGTTTGCCTTACAATTCCAGCCTATTATGTCAAATGATGGTACTGAAATAGACAAGTAAATCTGTAAAAAGCTATACAGTCAGCTCTCGATATCTCAAAGTTGAAACTCATTTCAAACTACTGATATCTCGAAGTAAATTTTCTGATCACAGTATGAGTATTTGCCTTACAATTCCAGCCTATTATGTCAAATGATGGTACTCAAATAAACAAGTAAAGGGGGGGTGCCTATAAGGCCCTTTTTTCTGCCCAAGAGCAAAATGTTTTATTTTCAGCTGATGATTAGACTGTAGTGTCCGCTATACTGAATCAATAGTGTTTAAGCTCCGTAAGCCCTACTTTTGGAATAATGGGATTATTAAAGTGAGTGGGGTAAGTCAGCATGAACCAGGGGTGTCATATTATAAGCTATATTTCTCCTTCAAATTTAATGGCATTCATAAATACCTTCCATTATAAGTTGAAGTAATGTCTTTGGTGACATCTTTTCTCAAATTCTATCTTTTAAAGTAAAATCTTATGTCTGCAGAATTTCTTGTAGAGACACTGTCAATTTTCATTAGTTTTGGTACTTTGAATTCAATATATTCTACCATATCTCTAGAACAAATGGATGACTTCATACCAAACTATCATGGGTTCGCCGCTGGGAGAGTGCAAACTGTTGATTAAATTTTGGTGACCTTGACCTTTGTTTCAAGGTCACAGTAAGATTTATAATGTCAATTTTAAGTCAAGTTTTAGCCATTGTCTACACAGTAGCTCCTGAATTGATATGGAATTGTTCCCAAAGTGGCCTAAATTAAACATTATGAGGAGTTAGAGCACTAGTTATGATTAAATGGCCATGACATCATGATTAAATGGCCATGACATCATCTTCAAGGTCAAGGTCATGGCTAGACTAGACAGAGTATAATCATAGATTTCATCAATCAGGCGGCAGAAATGTACCAAATCTGAGTGTTTTCATTTGAAAATCAATGTTTAATGTGCACAGAATGGCCTTGACCTTGGTCTGAAGGTCAGTATTAGCCAAACATGATGAAACAGAATTGGGTTAAACTTAAAGGTTATAGAAAAGTCTATTGTAAAATAATGAACTTCTGAATGTATTGGTGACCTTCAGATCAAGGTCAAGGTCATTATATGCATATTAAGCATTGTTTTACAAATAGAAACATCCATATTTTTTAAATTTCTGCTTACTAGCTGTGTGAGATCTTTGGTTAAACTCTGTCAAGTCTAACCATGACCTTGACCTTGAAAATGATGTCATGGCCATTTGATCATATATAGTGCTCTAACTCCTCATAATGTTTAATTTAGGCCACATTGGTCATGATTTCATATCAGTTTAGGAGCTACTGTGTAGACGATGGCCAAAACTTGACTTAAAATTAACATTATAAGTCTTACTGTGACCTTGAAACAAAGGTCAAGGTCACCAAAATTTAATCAACAGTTTGCACTCTCCCAAGGGTGAACTCATGTTAGTTTGGTAAGAAGTCATCCATTGGTTCTAGAGATATGGTAGAATATATTGAATTCAAAGTACCAAAATTAATGAAAACTGACAGTGTCTCTACAAGAAATTCTGCAGACATAAGATTTTTCTTTAAAAGATAGAATTTGAGAAAAGATGTCACCAAAGACATTACTTCAACTTATAATGGAAGGTATTTATGAATGCCATTAAATTTGAAGGAGAAATATAGCTTATAATATGACACCCCAGGTTCATGCTGATTTACCCCACCCACTTTAATACCCCCATTATTCTAAAAGTAGGGCTTACGAAGCTTAACCACTATTGATTCAGTATAGCGGACACTATAGTCTAATCATCAGCTGAAAATAAAACATTTTGCTCTTGGGCAGAAAAAGGGCCTTATAGGCACCCCCCCCCCCCCCCCCCCCCCCTTTGTCAAAAGATGCAGGTAAATGTACGTCTCGATATCTCAAAGCTGAAGTTCATTTCAAACTACTGATATCTCAAAGTAAATTTTCTGGTCTCAGAAAATTTGAGATGCCAGTAGTTGGAGATAACAGGCGTTAAAATGCAAGGAAAACAGTATATGTGCCCTGTCCAAACTATAGAGAGTACTTTTAGATATCAGTGTTTGATATATAAAGTTAACTTTATATTTCCTCATATTTAAAAAAAACAAAAGGAAAAAAAAGATGAACCGTAGAAAAAATGATAAGTTCTGAAAATGATAAGAATTCCGCAGAAAGCAACTCTTCTGTCAGTGCATGGCCAGTGTCTGTAGACATATTCGCGCCCCACGCTGATGATATGACCTGATTTACAACTGACCTCCAGAAGGAGATTAATCATTCACCCAATCGCTGGTAGAGCTTTACTCATTGCAACGATAAACCGGTACACTTACATTATTGATTGATTTGATGCTTACAGCTATGGTCATGTCGGGACGGTACACATACAGGGGTTGCAACTCTATCATTTTCTTGCCTCCCGTTTCACTAGGGGTCAACTCTTCAAGGAAAGAATTGGCTCTTGGAGCAAATCTTTTTCTTTAAGAGTAGAACCCATTTTGGAAGCATTCTGTTGCCCAGTGAAGCAGACAGTAAGCTACAAATGCAAAATCCATATTATGAAAAGTGGATATTTTGGGTATTTTTGTCGTCTGCTGAAATTGTCGTCTGCATAAAAAATCAAGAATATTTTGACAATATTGGTCTAACCAACTCTTGTAGAAATGATGGCTAGGGAGCAAACAGTTTGGATCCCAGATCAGGCCCCACATTTATGGGGCCAGGGTTCGAGGTTATAACACTTGAGAATAATCTCAAACTCAAAATAAAGCACACTGATTGGCTGCTTCCGAGCATGTGTTCGGAAGCAGCCAATCAGTGTGCTTTATTTTGAGTTTGTGATTGTACTCGAGTTTTTAACCTCTGGACCTGACCTGGATCCAAACTGTTTGCCCAGATATCCCTATAGGGGTATCCCGAATGGAATGGGTAATGGAGGTGTGGCCATTCTACTGAGTGAGGGAAAATACTTACTATAATTGCTTTCTAAGTTGACGTTTAATTTCACTGCATCTCCTATATAAGCTAAAGTCAGGGGGTTATCATTATCATCTGTTAGCGTCATGATGGCACGTGGTGTTACTATTGACGTTGCTAATCCGACTGACGGCGTCGGTCCTGGCGTCGTCGTGATCGTCACTGTTGTTGTTGTACTTGTCGTCGTCGGCGTTGTTGTAGTTGTGGAACTGCAAGGTAACAAAACAGCTTGAACCAGACAATAATTGAGCCGCTGCACGAGAGAACCAACAAAGTGGTTGTGCGCCCATCGCAGACTCAGAACAGCCTGGGCATCCACCCAGTCTGATCAGAGTGTTCGCTGTCCGCATGGAGGTAGATAAGACCCTTAGCTACCCTTTAAGCACTTATCGAAGAGTCTGATGAAACTAGGTAAATGCCGAGGCTAATTTGAGTCTGTACTAGCGCACAACCACTTTGTTGGTTTTCTCGTGTCGCGGCTCAAATTACGGTATTATGTTTGGAAAACATGATGGAAACTCCACAGTACACAAGATTTGGATTAATTTTGAGAAACTGCTATCAAGTTTGTGATGCAAATAGTTTGCTAAGTACTAGGTACTAACATTGGTCAGTGTCATCTGGATTAAGAGTCCAGAATGATAAGTCATCGGCCAATGTTTTGAGACAAGCTAAAACAAGAGTGGTCCTGATCAGTCTGCTGCTTTGAAGCGGGTTACCATGATAAACAATCTAAATTTAGGACCCTGAAGTACTTCTCAAATACAGTGGACTCGACAGTATCGGATCAAGTTCAATAAAACTCCTGTTTTATTGTATACGAATGGTAAAAGTATGCATGTTATGATTTATAACAATTGCAGAATATCCGTTCTGTCTATCCATGTCAAAATATTGAAATTTGTTCTTTTAAGGGCAGTTCACCTATCCTGACTAACAGGAGGGTCTTACGATAGAAACGAATCAGGTGGGACAGTATCGGATCATATGATGTGATTTTATAGCATAGGTACTCCGAGATATTCCTCCAACCTTCTTAGCTTCAATAATTTGGCTACATAAACAGTTAGGCCTATTAAAATCTCAGAGAAATTTTTACAACCTTCCAATGATATCTTTCACGTGGTCCTTCACCAGCAATGGTTAGGTCTGTTAAATAACAGTTGAATGTATACAAATGTACAAGCATGCCCAACATTCTTAACTCAGTAATCCCCTGCGCCCCATAGCACGAAACTACTCTAACAGTAAAGACCATAATCTGCCTTTGCAAAGTGTGGACCCTTATAAGACCGCAGTGTCTGATCAGGGTCAACAAATTTACGGTGATTTTCCGCCTTAAGATTGATATTCAATGCAATCAGTCTATAAACAATACATTGTCATTCAACGAGTTCTGTGGCATTAATCTGAGTCTACACAGTGTACAAATGTCCATCTGATAAAAGCCAGTCATTAGTGGTTTCACACACATGCGAGCCGATCTCAAATATTTCTTCAGAAAGTTTAGCAGAAGCTTAGTTGTGGCAGCATACCTTTATTTATCATACGCTAGTGTGCGGGCGTGGGATGGGGGATATTTTACGAAAAGGACGTTCTCTTATTTTTATACTGATCTAGTTTGAAAGTAACGGACACAACAGCCACCCAGGTAATTGATTTATGACCTGCTGTCAGCATCAAACCATGCAGTCAACGTACTATTTCCAGCTGATGCCTGTGTTTCGGTTCAAATTATATAATGATCCGTTACTGTCGCACATTGGTGCCCCTCTTTCCAAGTCTTAAGTTTTATCAAATACTAGGATGTCACAAAAAGAATGACTGTCTGCAATATAAGGGATGCCAGGACACATTAGAAAGAAGAATTGGATCGAATTGTTCACCCAGCACTTTGTCATTGGTCTAACTTGATGACTGTAATATAATGGTAAAATATTTGCTTGATTTGTGAGAAAAATGGGTGAAAACTTATGAGTGATCCGATACTGTCGATGATCCGATACTGTCGAGTCCACTGTAACAGATTTAAAATCAATTTGAGCTGCGACACGACAAAAGCAACAATGTGGTTGTGCGCCCAGCGCAGACTCAGATCAGCTTGGGCATCCGCTCAGTCTGATCAGAGTCTTCGCTGTCCGCATGGAGCTAGCTTAGACCCTTAGCTACCATTTTGCGCTTAGCGAAGAGTCTGATCAGACTGAGAATCCGATCAGACTGGGCGAATGCCCAGTCATTCGCCCAGTCTGATCTGAGTCTGCACTGCATTCTTGGACCTCCCTGCTGTATACTTAGAATATTTATGATATATCATGAGTCGAGAGAGTTCGGACTGTGCGACCGGACAGGATCATGATAGGACTGCTTCATTAAAAGCAGTCTCATCCGGGTCGACATTGTTGGTTATCGGTGCACCTCTGTTCCCAACGGAGCCTCGGTAGGTCAGTGGGTTAAGCGCTGGCCTTCTCATCTAGTGGACCCGGGTTCGAAACCCTCTTAAGGCGAGAATTTTTCCTACCATAAACGAGGTTCCATCGTACACAGCCTTTCATTATCACCCTTCCATCGTCCTGATATGACTGAAATACTGTTGAAAAGGACGTTAACTTGCAAGTCATCCATCTGTTCCCAATTTTGTGTACGAGTATATGCAATAGTAACTTGTCATATAAGGGATACTTACGAAGGCGTGCAAACTCCCGCGAATCCATTGCAGTAACATTCAAACGTCTTGTCTGTGGTTGGATTGTATGTAAAAGCTTGCTGAACGTACACAGTAAAAATTTCCAGCTAGAAAAGAATAATTTCATGCTTCAATGATTCATGCTGAGTTGTACCGTATAGTGGTTGTGGATGGCAACCTACGTATACACACGGGTGGTAAACATAGGAACTACCACGAAATTGCGTTAACGTGATTTCGTTCCCAGGCCACATACGGGACATAGCGGGGTAGTGCCAACGTCATAAAATAGACAAACAAAGGTTGGTGTCATTTTTATTTTTATTTTATTTTACCACGACGATCGAATTATGGGGAAATCAGGCAATGTGGTACCATGTAAATATGTTTCAGCTTGCTCTATGGACCCACATTTTATCGGAAAAGTCATTTGCTTTCTTCAAATCTTTCTACCCACACTGAGCATCGGACCACTTTTCCCCGAGTAGTTTGTCAGTGCGAAGAATTTAGCCTGTCTCCGTCGATTTAAACTGACATTTGAAAGCATTCGCCAAAGAAAATGATAAAAATGCCCTTCCTAAACGTTCCTACACCGCAAAAAAATCAAGTGTTAACTCGTAAAAGAGTCAGGCGCCGTATTTCAGACGTGGTAGTTCCAAGATCACCGAGGTAGTTACCATGCTATCGGGGTAGTTCCAACGATTTAGCAGTAGTTCCCACGACGCAATATTCTTTTTCAGATACGCCAATACTAGGGGCCAAATAAATAATATTTTATCGCATATATGAATTTGTATTAATTTCATTCAAAATAAGGAGACTCATCCTGGAGAAAAGTTGCGTGTCCAAGTTTGCATCTCTTTTTAGAGCTATAGGGACTAGGTTTTCCCCCAGTCACAGCCCCTGTCGAAGAACTGTCAATGTATCATATCACCAGTAAAGTATTCTGATTCTGATTTGAGTTGCTTATATCCGATATTTTCTTATTCATTTTACTATTATGTGTGTCATAAGTATTCAGTTGCGCTCAAATTCTGAGTCACCACCTGTTTGAGAAAGAGCTGCTGACACCGTTTGTCATATCTTATTTGTTTGTTGGCGTCACTTCGTGCTGTGACTTCTTGTCAAAGTTGGGTGTTTAATGACCAAACTCAGTCGGTGATGACAAGATGAATGTATTTAAAAGGGTGTCCTACAAATATAAAAAATGACGAACATATACAATCAAGACACACAAATCTATGATACATTAAAAGTAAAAGCAATATTGCTTCTGAACAAAGCAAAGTTACTTCTTACTTACTTGACAGACATTTTAAACGGACAGACCGGAATTTATTTATGCACAAGCCCTTTATATATTTACTAATTTGATCTCTATAATATTTATATCTCACTGATGACTGAAATGTATCAGTTTACATGTATACTATATATTTATATGACTTGATCAAGTCTTATGCAAAAGGCGTCATAAAATCAGGCAGGCATCGAAAAATTGAGGATACATTGAAATGTCAAAGGAAGTCACGATAAACACTGAACTTTCATACTGTCAAAAATCACTCAATAAAACCATGTCTTACCTGGTTAAACAACCATCGCCAGACTTGTATATGTAAAGAAATATATATGTAATTAACCAATGAATGGTTAAAAGAACTGAGTCACTTTATGCGGGAAGCAAAAAGGACATTTCCAAAACACAACGAAGTTGCCGCCGAGCAATACAAAGAATTTTTTCAGTGCAGTGACGTATGTGCAAAGGGCGATAATTATTAATGTCAGTAACCAATCACACACATCCTTCCTTCCGCAATCATTAACACGAAATTTGATTGGCCATATTCCGATACTATTGGCTTAATTCGCGTGTTATGTGAATCGGAACTCAGAATCACCGAAACGATAAAATCCATCCTATGACATTCTCCCCCGCTTGGGAAAAATGTCTCCCGACATTTTGAACAAACAATTTAAAATCAAGTGACAACAGCTGAGTGTAACAATCTATTTACATTAATTATCACAGTTTGGCTTTTATTTGAAACGAATGATGAAAATGGAATAATGGAAAAATGAAATGCTTTGGAATAAACTTCGAAGAAGCTTATTAAAAAAATGATATTCAAACAATGTCCACAAGCAAGCTCAAATCGTAAACTTTTATCATCCATTACTTTAAGTATTAAATGTTGACATAAACTGCAGAATTCACTATTTAGTAAACTCTTAATAACGTCAACTATCAAACAAAATACAACTTACTGGAAATAGCAGATTTATATCTGCCTGACAGCGAATTCAGAAAACTCGCCAAAAGCACGAAACACATAGTACTATGAAAGAAACAAGTGAAATCGAAATGACTTCACAGTTTTATAATACTTTGGACAAAACTGACATTTCATCCAAATTTACACATAAGTTTACGACATAGACAATGACTTGCTTATGAAACATCAAAATGTATTTGCATGACAAAGTTATCAAACTCTGTTCAATCACACAAAATTTTACACTCAGCATATTGTCATTGGTTAAAATCAATATCAAGAGAGAAATAGCTGAATTTTCATATGACATTCTCCCCTGCACTTCAATAAAAATAAAAACTGATCAAGATAAAATCACACAAAATACTCAACCACGTCAGGGTTTTCAACATTCTGCTGATACACCCATTCGCCGTAACGAGTGGGTGCTTGTCTGTTCCGTCCGGAACGACGTGGTTGAGGAGAGGCTGGGGTAATATGAGAGGAGGCTAGAGAAGTATGAGAGGTATTTATGGTGCTATCTGGACCTCTGGAAGAATAGCTACTCCGGACATCTGAAGAAGATAAACTTCTATATGCAGGGCCTGAGGAATTAATAGTAATATTTGAAATATTACTGTCCTCATTTCGGCCTTGAAAACTCTGACTTCTGGAAACATTTCTTCCAGAATTATTCGACACAGCCGAATGATTCGGAGTACCACTAGGTCTCCTTCTATGAGGTGGTATATACCTCGGAACAGGTATAGATAATTCCTCCTGTTCTGAATCAGAACTATGTTCAGACTCTGATATCTGAACTACTGGCTTAGGCACAGCCTTCCCTGGTTTTGCCCTGGGTGGTTTGTCAGGTTTCGGAGGTTAAATATCCTCAATCTGACTGGTCCTAGGAATTGCTGAGAAAGGTAGCAGCAAATTCCTATGAAGAGTTTTGACATCACTGATGTCAGACTCTTTCTGGACCTTAAACACAGGGACGCCAGCAATGGGGATATTTATAACAATGTATGGGTCTTTAGCCCATTTATCAGAGATCTTATGTCGACCTTTGAAAGCGACTTGCCTAATTAAGACACGATCTCCTATGTCCAGAGTAGCTTCACGGACCTTTATATCATAGTTTGCCTTATTTCTTTCAGCAGCCTTTTGTGCTTCTTTTGATGCAACTTTATAGGCGAACTGAAGCCTCTTTTTGAGTTTTGTTGCATAATGGTCCTGTGATACAACAGCATTCTCCTCGGGCGAAGTTATGCCTAAATAGGCGTCAGTTGCTAACCTCGGATGTCTCCCAAACATGAGGAAATATGGGGAGTAGCCTGTACTTGGATGTTTAGTGGCGTTATAAGAATGGACCAACGGGGCCACATAACTTTTCCAATCCTCCTTTTTATGGTTTTCTAGTGTGCCAAGCATGTTGAGAAGCGTTTGATTGAACCGCTCAACCATACCGTTCCCCATAGGGTGGTATGGCGTAGTTCTTGACTTCTCAACACCAGCTATACTACAAAACTCTTGAATTACACTACTCTCGAAATTTCTTCCCTGGTCGCTGTGGAGACGAGCAGGGAAGCCGTAGTGTACAATGAAATTCTCGAATAGAACTTTAGCAGTCGTTTTAGCTAGTTCATTCCTAGTTGGGAAGGCCTGGGCGTATCGAGTAAAATGGTCAGTAACAACCAGAATTCTCAAATCCGCCCTTAGACCTTTCCAACGTAAGAAAGTCTATGCACACTATCTCCATTGGTTGAGTGCTAACTATATTGACTAGTTCAGCACTAGGACCAGGATTAGATTTCCTCAAAATACATCTGTCACAATTTTTAACTTTCTTCTCAACATCTGACTCAAGACCTGGCCAAAAGAATCGAGATCGGACCAAAGAGATGGTCATATCACGACCCTGATGACCTGAGTCATCATGAAGAAGTTTCAGAACAATGCTTCTGAAATGAATTGGAAGAACTAACTGAGAGGTTTGTTCACCATCTATTGTGATGGTTTTATACAGAATATTGTTTCTGAAAGTAAGTTTCTTCCAATCTTTTAAATATTTTGCGACAGACGCATCCTCATTTTTCAAACTAGTAGTTTGAGGATTGTAGCCACTTTTGAGCAAGTGGATAACTCTACTTAGAGTTATATCTTTTGACTGCTCAGTGGCCCAGTCAACGGAGCTTAATTCTGTTGACTCTACAGAAGGAGGAGAAATAGATTCCTCAGAATCAACAATTTGAGATTGGTCAGTAATAACCAAGGTCTCAGCATATGGACAAGAATTACCTGTCACAATATATGCCTGTGAAATAGCTTTCACAACGTCTGGAAACACAGTTGTTTCCTGTGGTCTTCTAGAAAGACCGTCAGCATCCCCGTTGGACCTGCCACTTCTATATGTCAATTTAAAATTGTAGCTACTCAAAGAAGCTAACCACCTATGACTTGTCGCATCCAACTTGGCCGACGTCAGTACATAGGTCAGGGGATTGTTGTCAGTACGAACTTCAAACTGATTACCATAGAGGTAATCATGGAATTTTTCGGTCACTGACCATTTTAAACATAAAAATTCCAACTTGTGAGCAGGATAATGCCTCTCACTATTTCTTAATCCCCTGCTAGCATATGCAATGACTTTTTCTTGCCCATCTTGGACTTGGTACAACACTGCACCTAAGCCATCTGATGAAGCATCAGTATTTAAAAGAAAAGGTTTGCTGAAGTCAGCATATGCTAAAATGGGAGGAGAAGACAATTTCTCCTTCAAAGTATCAAAAGCACTTTGTTGGGCTACACCCCATTCCCATGGCACCGAAACTTTCTTTTTCTTTTTCGAAACAGGTTTCTGAGTTGGGTGGCCTACCAACAGATCATTCAGAGGCTTAACTATCTTTGCGTAGTCCTTAATAAACCGCCTATAGTAGCCGGTGAAGCCCAAAAACGATCGAAGAGCTTTGACATTGTCAGGTGCTGGCCAAGTGGCCAAAGCATTTAATTTTTCTGGGTCAGTTTCTACTCCAGATTCACTGACCACATGTCCTAAATATGTAACTTTGGTCTTAAAGAACTCGCACTTACTAGGTTTGAGTTTAAGACCATGTTGCTGTAATCTACTGAAAACAGCCTCTAATCTCTCCAGATGTTCCTCAAAACTTTGAGAAAAAACTAGTATATCATCTAGAAAGATTAGACACTCTTTGAGATTAAGCTCTCCCATACAGCGTTCCATCAAACGCTGAAAAGTGGCTGGCGCATTGGTCAATCCGAAGGCCATACGATTACACTCGTAGAACCCCAGATTGCCAACACTAAAAGCCGTCTTAGCCTTATCATCCTCATTCATTTCAACCTGCCAATACCCACTTCGTAAATCTAACTTAGTGAAGTATTTGGCACCAATTAAGGTATCAATTGTATCATCGATACGAGGCAGATTGTATGAATCACGGATGGTCCGACTGTTGAGTTTACGAAAGTCAATACAAAATCGCAAACTGCCATCTTTCTTCCTTACAAGAACCACATTTGAAGAGTACGGACTTTCAGACTCACGGATAGCTCCAGCATCGAGCATTTCCTTGAGATGCATGCGCACTTCCTCAAATAAACCTGGAGGTATTCTCCTATATGGTTCCTTGAAAGGAGTCTCGTCTGTCAACTTGATACTATGCTTCACCAAATCAGTTTTACCGAGGTCAGTAGGGCCCTTTGAAAATATTGCTGACCACTTGTTTAAAACAGACTTGGCTTTACTAAGCTGGTCTGGAGTCAGATTAGACTCATCAATCTGAACATCCAAATCTTCTGTAACTGAGGACTTTGATTCCTGTTTCTGTGACAGATCAGGAGTCCAAGTATCAACTACACTGACTTGGTTCAATGAACATAATAGAGATCGTGGAGGTATCTCTATAACATGTGCAGACAAGTTGCAGACTCTAACTGGTACTCGAACAGTCGTACCGGGAGACTTTAATGAAACAACACGAGGACAGATAGTCAAGTCACCTGACAATGAATTATTTATATGCTCTGTCACTGCGGTATTGATATCACCTGTTGTACGTGCGATACCATTTAAAGTTTTAACTTCACCGGGACCCACACGTATGTTAAAATTGTTTGTAGTTTTGACAGGTATAGCACTGTCACTCAAACTGTCTAAAGCTGTTTGCCACCCTGAAGGTGTATCAACCTTAGAACGGTATTCCGTATACTCACGGATAATGTTGGTTCCTATAATTGCTGGAACTGTGTTATTATACTCAGTGTCTTTAACAACAAGTATAGGAACACTATGCTTTATGGGTCCCAAACTGGGCACAGACACATCGGCTACAATGTAACCAGAATAAGCTAACCGGCTACCATTGGCACCATAGACCGCAAGATCTAAACCGAAGTCTTTCGTGTCACCTAATTCTGGTACTGGATTCATTGATTTATAGAAAGATTCAGAAATAGATGTAACCATCGATCCAGAATCAATCAATCCAGTAGTTTCCGTGCCACAAATTATAATCTTATCTACGTTGGCCGGGCCAACCATTTTCTGTAGCACATGCCTATTCTCACTACTATTATAATTTGGGCTATTGGTTGAATTAGGTAACCGTACTTCCTCTGTTTGCCCAACAACAGAGGAAGAAGTTAGTTTAAAGGCTGGTCCCTCTTATTGGAGCCGCCACCACGGTTGGCACCACGGCCGTTGGTACCACCGCGGCCACCGCCCCTAGAGTAACCACCCCTGAAACCACCGCGAAAATTACTCTGAAAATTGCCGCTAGAATATCCGCGACCAAAAATTCCGCGTCCAAAACTTCCGCGCGACTTACCTTTAAAACCACGACCACGCTGACCTTGTTGACTGAAATCCTGTTGGAAAGAAGATTGGTCATTGGCTGCAGCAAATGTTTGCTGCTGTGAATCCATTCTTTTTTCCAACGATTTCACTATGCTCATTAATTCAGACATTTGTTTCTGAATGTCTTTTATAGCGTCAGCCTGATCTGTTGGTAGCTGAGCCGTATGTTGTTGGGCCACTTTCTGTTTAGTGGGGGGATCTGGCCTTGCTGAACAAGAATCTTCTTGTTCAACTTTACGGATTTCCCGCAAAAGAGATTGGAAATTTTTATCACAATTTCATATGTGTATTTATGAGTATCATAAAGATACCGAGTGGAATTTCTCAGTTGCTGGGACTTAAGGCCAGTCCAAAATTTACTCCTTAACATGGAATCTTTGGCAGCAAGTTCCATGTGGCCATAACGAATGGCTCTTGATAGGGTTTGTTCAAGACGAGATCCGAAGGTCGCAACTGACTCGTTTTCCTTCTGAAAGTCATTATAAAATGACTGTATAATTGTTTCTGCGGAACTTACGTTGCCGTAGAAACCATCAAGTTTATTTAAAACTTGATCAACAGTAGCATTTTCCCCCAAAGGGACTAACAAATCCCTAGCAGCTCCTCGTAAGGAGGTGCGGATGGACAGTAAGAGCACATGCTCTGGGAGGTATTCAGAGTTCTGAAGACACTTGACTTCATAACTCCAAACCTCATAACTTGTCTCCCCTTTACCGGGTTCATCAGAGCCACTGAAAAATGGCAACTTAGGGGGGTGATATGTAGGGACAGCAGCAAATGACTGGTTAGCCACTGGTGAACTAACAAGCTGCTGTAATCTGGAAATCTGTGAACTACCAGGTGTTCCAGGGCGAAATAGGGGTTGGGGTTTTAAAGGGGGTTGAGGGGCTTGGGGTTGGGGGGTTAGGGGTACCCGAGGAGTGCTTGTTTTGGGAATAGCACCTTTCATCAATATATCATACTCCTCTCTTGTTAAAACTTTATAAGCGGGGTTTTCTTCAACCCTTTTTAATGCCTCTTCCAATTGTTTGCTATCTTCTGTCACTTTATCTGCCATAATGACAACTACAAAGTATACACTGTATATAAATATCTGGGACAAACACACCAAGCAAAAAGCACAAAATGAAAAAGAGAAATGGATAAAGGGATACAACTGGGAAGTCATATATAATGGGTGTTTAATGACCAAGTCTTATGCATTTGGTCATTAAACACCCAACTTTGACACAATATTTTCTTATTCATTTTACTATTATGTGTGTCGTAAGTATTCAGTTACGCTCAAATTCTGAGTCACCACCTGTTTGAGAAAGAGCTGCTGACACCGTTTGTCATATCTTATTTGTTTGTTGGCGTCACTTCTCGCTGTGACTTCTTTTCATTGTGATATTATTGGCAGGGTTTAGAATCTGATTGTATCAGTTCCTGATCCTTACTCTTTTCAATTTTTACTTTGATATTGTTCTGGCTACTCATTTAATATTATAATTGCTCTGGTATTACTTTTTTTCAGGCATATCAGCACTGTTTCCGGTTTTGTATTGTTCACATTGCTTTCCATTTACCTTTGCAGCCTGCTGCTGTTTAGAGCAATGTAACATCAAGCAAAAGGGGAAGATATTTCGCACAGTAAAACCCCAGTGGTTTGTATTGTTGAGAAGGAAGACCTGGTATTTTTTGTAATTAGTTGTGGTGGTTGTTTTGTCTTCTTTTTGTCAACCGCCTTTTCGAAGAAAAGCGGAAAGACATAGTTTTCGGCATTCCGTCCTTCCATCCATCCGTCCTTCCGTCCTTATTTCCGTCCTTCCGTCCCCCTAAAGTAGTAGGTACCTTGTGTGCACAACTCCACCTACAGTTTTATGCCGATTCTTTCGAAACTTTACAGCTGTTTTTGGCATGGTCTGAAGATATGTATATGGTTTGGAGATAATCCTGAGATTATTTTTGTCACTTTTTCAACAAGTTAAACTTAGTCATTTTAGGCGTTTTTTACTATCATAGTGACTAGATAGTGGGTACCTTGTGTGCCCAACTCCTCCTACAGTTTTATGCCAATTCCTTTGAAACTTCACAGGTATTTTGGTCATGGTCTGAAAATATGCATGTGGTTTGGATATAATCCTCGCATAATGTTTTATTACTTTTTTTGCAAATTGAACTTAGCCATTTTTCATACATTTTACTATCAAAGTGAATAGATAGTGGGTATATTGTGTGTGCAACTCCTCCTACAGTTTTATGCCGATTCCTTTGAAACTTCACAGGTGTTTTGATTATGGTCTGAAGATATGCATGTGGTTTGGATATGATCCTCACATTATTTTTTTGTTGTTACTTTTTTCACATTTTAACTTAGCCGCTTTTCCAGCTCAAATACTAAGTGTATATACAGTGGAGACCTTGTTTCCAAGGCGGGGGACATAAATTCGTCGAATTTGCTTGTTTTTCTTTCTTTTTGACGGCATTGATGGGCTGCAATCTTTGATTGTTTTTCCCTGAATTTACTGCTATAGTTTTTAAGGTATTTCAGGACAAAATTTGTCCGCCTTTTTCAAAACCACAATGCTAAAGATCACTAAATTCACAGCGTCGAACTTACCTGGCATTGATTATGTAAATGTGTGTTGTAGTATCAGAAAACAATTATGTCCTATATTTAAATTGAAGCCAAACTTGGAATACTTCCCCGTATTAAACGCATATCAATTAAAATTGAAGAAATGTCTGTCCCAGGTTATTGGCGTATCTGAAAAAGAATATTACCTCGTGGGAACTACTGCTAAATCGTTGGAACTACCCCGATAGCATGGTAACTACCTCGGTGATCTTGGAGCTAACACGCCTGAAAAACGGGGCCTGACTCTTTTACGAGTTATCACTTGATTTTTTTTTCGATGTAGGAACGTTTAGGTAGGGCCTTTTTATCATTTCATTGGCGAATGCTTTCAAATGTTAGCTCGAATCGACGGGGACAGGCTAAATTCTTCGCACTGACAAACTACTCGGGGAAAAGTGGTCCGACGCTCAGTGCGGGTAGAAAGATTTGAAGAAAGCAAATGACTTTTCCGATAAAATGTGGGTCCATAGAGCAAGCTGAAACATATTTACATGGTACCACATTGCCCGATTTCCCCATAATTCGATCGTCGTGGTAAAATAAAATAAAAATAAAAATGACACCAACCTTTGTTTGTCTATTTTATGACGTTGGCACTACCCCGCTATGTCCCGTATGTGGTGTGGGAACGAAATTACGTTAACACAATTTCGTGGTAGTTCCCAGGTTTACCACCCGTGATACAGCTACTCCGTTAAATTCAATCTAATGGAGTAGATGTATTCGAAGTTTTCCCCATCGAGGACTTTAAGACGCCTTCACAGAATGTACTGTAGTGTTTATTTCTTTCGTGCTCTTTCGTGCTTTTGTTTTATTTCAGCAGGGGGCGGGAAGGGGTTGGGTCTGCAACAAGTTGATGGACATTGAAATCGCGCATTACCTCTACAAGTTATTCTTCCTTTTTTGCGTAAATGTATGTACTAAAAGCACAAATTTTAGTTTATCATAGCAGGAACTTGAGCAGTAAATTTGTCCAAAAATTATTGATAGATTTTCTCCAGAACTTTGGTTTATTAAAAACAAGTGTAAACATATGCCGGGGTGGTTGGGTGTGTGTTTGGGGGTGGGGTCTGGGAGGGGGGTCATAAATTTTTAATCTATCATAATTCCGGTTGTAACGCGGTCATGGTTCGTAAACTATTCATTTCTCATATAACCCTCCTCCAAGATGTACTTCTCCCATATCTTTGAAAGATGTTCAAGGCCCTGACTGTAGAAGCCAGAATCTTGACCCCCACACCAGTGGTCAACTGATTGGGTCAGCTCCTCATTGTCATCAAGTCCCCTCAGGATCGGGTCGGGTAAATTCGGACAGCGGGTAAATTCGGACAGTGACATTTTTTCCTTTATATGTCCGTTGGTCGGAATTAAAACAAAATTAACTAGGCAAACAGTGAAAATCCTGATGAGACGGCTCACCATGGGCCGTCTCATCTGGATTTTCACTGTTTGCAATGGTATGTCCGAATGTACCCGCTGTTCGAAGTTACCCGACTCTGCCTAATACGCAAATTCTTTTTCAAGTTTGAAAATAGATGGTAGGCACTGGGTGCCAGGTCTGGGGAATAGGGAGGGTGAGGCAAATATTAATATCCACATTCTTCTGCAGCGGCCGATCCCCGGTAGCTTAGGGGGTTAAGCGCTGACCTACTGATCTAGAGGACCGAGTTCGAGCCCTGCTTGAGGCAAGCATCTTCCCTATCGTAAATGGGGTTCCACTGCACACAGCCTTTCATTATCGTCCTCCCATCGTCCTGATATAACTGAAATACTTTTCAAAAGGACGTAAAATCGCAAGTCAACCATTCACCTATTTCGCAGCGGCCATTGCAAGTCTGCTCGTGTGAACTGGGGCATTGTCCCACGACAAAGTTTGCCTCTTTGTTTCTCATTAATGGAATGGCGCAGGTCTACATAATACTCGTCATTCATTGTCCTACCAGTTGGTATTTCTGATGAATGTGGCCGCAACCTTGGCACATTGGACGTCTTGATCTTTGGAGATCCCAAATGTTTATACTCCACTGATTCCTGTTTGCTTTCAGGGCCATGATAATATAGTCAGGTCTCATCGCTGGTTACTAATCTGAACAGGAAATCATCAGGGTTCTAGTTATACCTAGCTACCAGTGCCCTACTGGTGGTCTCACGTGTCTGGAGATGAATTTGCAGTAACCTTGTTTATGTGCTTTTGTTTATCCTGTATTTTATCCACTCATCCTTGTGATTGACCATTTTCAATTGCAGCAGTAGAAATTCGCCTGTTTTACCCATGACTATTTTAAGGTAAAACACTTCAGCCAATTCCGCATCCTGAGTTATATCGTAAATATCGGCGAGGATATCATATTGTGAAGGTGGCTGTAACTGGTCAACCCAATCGGAACACCGCTCGGCCAATTCCGTGAATCCACAGATTGTGGTCAACCAAGACAGGACTGGAATTCACAAATCTAGCGTTTTACATTAGCATATGAAGACACAGCCTCCCCGTAAACTGCACGCGTGCGCTCGTGGATTAATTTGATAACCGCTCTGTACGGTAGTTAGTAGAAAAACGACTGTCATCATCAGACTAGCTTGGTTTTATGGGTTTAATGGCCGTTTGAGCCAGTTTTTCAGTCTATATCGGGTCGTCTCCCAGAGAGAGGAAGAACGAAAAGAGATATGATAGATGGGAGAAAAAAATCCAAACAATCCCAGCCTGCACCTACTGCAAGTACAGTAAGTCCTTGCCCTACTTTTATCCAAATAAGTAGGACGCCCTGGCACTGGAAGTCATAACCTGCACCATCGCCCGACCACGACACCCCGATTACTTTGATGTATGCTAGAACAAGTTACAACTTAGGAAAGTTAATCTATGAAACCGAGAAATATAGAACTCCCAAAACATTTTCGACCCCCCTCCACTCCTCCCTCCCTACCCTCTCCCCCCCCCCCCCCCCCCCCCCCCCCGCCTCATCTTTTCTACATACCTCTCCTGGTAGTGGTTCAGAACAAGAGAATCCAAACGCAAAGACTACTTTATCGGCAACATAAGGCTGTGGTGTACAGTTGTTCAGATTAACATATGGTGGAATAGCATTGGTTACCGTCACCCATATAGCGTTCAGGAAGCAAGCACTAATTTGCGCTGAAAAATAAAAAATATGTTACCATTTTTCTTATCTTTTACAAAGATCAAGTTGAATTTCTAATAGATAACTTGTGAAATTTGTTCTGGTAGACTGTGAGAAAAATGATCTTTTGCTATCTTACTTGGGTCTACACATCTCGGTCTCAACTGGTAACATTGTTTAGTTCCCCATAATAAGGAACATTATCAAAGGGTGCAGACCCAAAGCAGATGCCTGGACACGCGGCGTCAGATCAGGTTCTACAATATTTGCAAAAGGTGCATTTCTACTTAAAATTTAAATGAGCCGCGACACGAGAAAAACAACACAGTGGTTGTGCGCCCAGCGCAGACTCAGATCAGCTTGGGCATCCGCCCAGGCCAATCAGACTCTTCCGCCCAGGCCAATCAGACTCTCCGCTAAGCGCTTACAAGGTAGCTGAGGGTTTAAGTTACCTCCATGCGGACAGCAAAGACTCTGATCAGACTGGGCGGATGCCCAAGCTGATCTGAGTCTGCGCTGTGCGCACAACCACTTTGTTGGCTTTCTCGTGTCGCGGCTCTAATGATTAAGCAAACTAAAATAAAACAGACACCCCTTAATCGACAAATGGAGACAGCCAATTTATAAGGAAGACATAAATAGGTTAATATTATAAAAAAGTCAACTCCCTATGTCTCGAATAGTTATATCTCAAAGTACCCTCATTTACCAAAGAAAATATTTGATCACATTTCATATATTTGCTTACATTTCAACTTCTGTTATCTCAAATTACTGATATCTCACAGTAAATTTTCTGGTACCAGAAAATTTACATACAGATGTCAGTAACGTTAGTTTAGCATGAACTTCGACTTTGAGACGTCGGTTCCATTGCATACAGCCTTTCATTATCATCCTCCCATCGTCCTGATATAACTGAAACACTGTTGAAAAGGACGTAATATCACAAGTCATCCATCATCATTGAGACGTCGAGAGTTGACTGTAGCCTTCACGTGACTGGTTTCACTGTCCGTATCGTCGAGATGTGTAGTGCGTGTTGTATGAGGTTTGTACTTTATATAAATCTTCGTTCACACTTCGAAGTTTCAATGTCACAGAACGATGACAAATTCTAAGCAATATACAAACATAGCGTATGTTGATGCATTTTAAATGTTGTGCATTATGTGATGACACACATTCTGTTTTCTGTTTCAGAATTTTCAAAAGTTCTTGCGCACAAGTTTGTGTAGTTGACTACGATGCGATCATAATAGAAATTATCAGACTTTATCTACAGACTGTTCTGGCTTTAGCCTATATACGACAGAATCAAACGTTGTCACTTAACCGGAAAACCGTAAGTCTTTGTGTAAACAGTGCATTAACAATTTAGGGTCAGCATAGTTCATTGTTTCATCTTGATGAAAACCATTTCTAGGAGAGGACAAATATAGACGTTGCCTACGTCTCATCCTTTGACTCATACATATATTTTGATTTCAGATAAATAAATAAAACTATGACAAATAAACTTTGCTAAGATGTGTGCGCTCACACGAAGCGCATTGTTTGCCAAGGAAAAATATGGCACAGAATCTTTGCAACATATACTATGGCTAAGTCTGCCCGTGTGACCGAGGCTTTAAAAATCTGTTGACTTCACCACATACCTACAGGGTCAAAACCTCGGACTTGAAAGACTAGTTGTTCCACATATACCAGGCAGAGTATGACTAAGCCAGTTATTTTCATGTCTCTAAGTCACGGGTCCTGGTATAAATTGTATCACCTGAAATAAATTAAAATATTTACATTCTTGGTGTGTTTACTGAAAAGCCCTAAAGTAAACCATTGGAACGTAATGTAGTTTACATTCCAATATTTACATTCTTGGTGTATTTACTGAAAAGCCCTATAGTAAACCATTGGAACGTAATGTAGTTTACATTCCAATAATTACATTGAGACACGCGACGTCAATGACGTCAAAATAAACAAGAGCTCTCTACAACCTGATTGGACGTCAGCAACGTCATGACGTCATGCGCGCCGTTCTGCTGTCAGCAGAAAAACTGCGTGTACATGTTTTACTGCTTCAATTTTAGCGCTTATAGAAGATTTTTCATGAAAGATTTGATTGAAACGAATGTAAATATAAGCAATGAACTTAATTTTTCTGATGTTTATCGAAGTGTAAACTACATCGGGTCACTAGCAAAGTTTACATGAACCCCTTCGGGGTTCATTCACTTTGCACGTGACCCGATGTAGTTTACACTTCGATAAACCTCAGAAAAATGAAATTCATTCCTTAAATAATTAAATGAGACACCCGACCTCAGTGACGTCAAAATAAACAATCATGGCTCTCTACGATCTGATTGGACGTCAGCGACGGCATGACGGCATACATGATGTTCTGTTGTTAGTAGAAAAACTGCGTGTACATGTTTTACTGCTTCGATCTTAGCGCTTATATAAGATTTTCCCCGAAAGATTTGATTGAAAAGAATGAAAATATAAGCAATGAAATTTTTCTGTTGTTTATGGAAGTGTAAACTACACTGGGTCACTAGCAAAGTTTACATGAACCCCTTCGGGGTTCATTTACTTTGCACGTGACCCAATGTAGTTTACACTTCAATAAACCTCAGAAAAATGAAATTCATTCTTTAAGAATTATTATGGCATGATATAACACGATATAGCCTACCATATGTGCTACAATGCAAATCATAAACCTTCGTTCACACGAGCAAAGTTATTTTGTCACAGAATCTTTAGCAAAGAAAGTTCGCCAAACATTTTGCGTTCGCACGGAGAAAATTATTTGTCATAGAAAAATGTAACTGTCAGAGAGTAGCTTTTCCCCCTTCCCCTCAGAAAAAAATGTCTATAGAAAGGGCGACTACAAAATGGATTGTCTAGACCTCATAGAGCCATTTCCCCCAAAGTCCTTTCCCCCACCGGAAATTAGGCTGTTTGAGAATTTAATATTGCTGTTGGTAAGTTGAAGAATGGAATGAAGAGAAAACACATTGAACAGAGACATTTTACGGAATTAATCGCATTAGAAATGTGTCAGCGCTTCAAAGGAGGTACGCTACATGTTATAAATGAGCCACGACAGGAGAAAGCCAACAAAGTGTTTGTGCTCCCAGCGCAGACTCAGATCAGCCTGGGCCTCCGCTGGTAGCTTAGAACCTTAGCGATCATTTAACCGTTAAGCGAAGAGTCTGTTCATCCAAGGCAGATGCCAAGGCTGATCCGAGTCTGCACTGGGCGCACAACCACTTTGTTGGTTTTCTCGTGTAGCGGCTCATTAATGCGATTTATTCGGTAAAATAATATTCAAATTAGGCAACCATATTTGTTATAATAATCAATAATAACTAATTAAAAAAACGAGTCGTATGTGATTTCTTCCCATCGCAGATATTCATAAACAGGCTTAGGCATGCAAGCTTACAGGAAGATGTAAAAACGCGCCGGTGAACGGGTGCTTTGATTTAGCAGGATGGGCGGGGACGGAGGCTATTAGATTGAAAATTATAAGTGGACTTGTGTCCCCATGGGAGATAGCGAGTCACAACTCATAGCCTGTTTTTTTTGGCTGGCACGGAAAAGCAAAATGCCTAATTGTTTTCCTCAAAACAATATTAAGAAATACTGATGAACTCAAACATGGGATTCTAGCATCTGTTATCCGGTGGTATTCTGTCTCTCTCTCTCTTTCTCTATCTCTCTCTCTCTTTCTCATTCCCCCCCCCCCTCTCTCTCTCTCTCTCTCTCTCTTTCTCTCTCTCTCTCTCTCTCTCTCTCTCTCTTTCAGACACAAACTCACCTTTCAGTTTCAGTTCTGAACTTCACTATTATGATTGGAGAGGAAGCAAACTCCACCATATTTTCCTACAATTGTATTACTAGGCGAAAATCCACTAAAATGGGGGAAAACGGCTATGCAACATCACTATAGTAGACTTTCCCCTAGGAAAATTTGCTATATATAGTCATATAATAGCCCTCACAAACCATCAAGAAGATGGACATGGCACAGCCCAGATGGGAAACACCACAATCAGATTGATTACATCTTGGTGAGGAAGCGCTTCCGATCAGGAGTCAACATCCATAGGACAAGGAGTTTTCCTGGAGCAGACATAGGAAGTGACCATGACCTGGTCATGACGACCTTCCGAGTTCGTCTGAAGAAGGCAACCCAGCCAAGACTGAAGTTTGATCTTGAGAAGCTAAGGGACCCAGAGGTGGCATGCACTTTTCAAGCAACAATAGGTGGAAAATTTGCACCACTCATTGGTCTGAGGGATGATGACATGGACATAGATACCATGATTACCACCCACAATACAGTAGTGACTGATGCAGCCAGTGAGATACTTGGGAAGGAACGTCGCAGGAAAAAGCCATGGGTCACTAGAGATGTTCTCGACCTCTGTGATGAGAGGAGAAATTTGAAGAAGAAGAGGTATGAAGCAGGAGGAGCAGAAGGATACAGGGAAGCAAACAAGAGGATTCAGAAGGCAGTGAAGAAAGCGAAGGAGGACTGGATAGCTAGTCAGTGCAAGGAGATCGAAATTTGCCTGAACAAAAACAACAGCAAGAAAGCATACCAGCTGGTGAAGGATCTAACCTCAGAGAAACAGGGTAGATCCACAACTATCCAGGACAAGTCTGGGAAATGCCTTACCGAAGAACATCAGCAGAATCTGAACCATGTCTTCATTGATTTCAAAAAAGCCTTTGACAGGGTATGTGTCACAAAGTGCACTTGTAATTAGATTTTCAGCTTTTTATTTAGGACTAAGAACTCTTTGCACTAGGTTTGTCTCATAAAACCTGCATAATTTTAAGTAGCCTAAATGTGTCGATGATTCATAACTAAAACTTGATCCAGCCCATGTACAATTTCCAAGAAAAAGCGATTCAGAGTATATGCCATGAACTTATTTGGTAATAACACTTTAGGCATAGAGGTAGTATAAAATACGTAAGCAATATCACCATGGAAATTGCTCTATGAACTTTATAACAATAAAGTGCATGACCTTTAAGTATATAAAACAGAAGCGCATCGCGCTCGGGGATTAGGATTTTGGCGTTTGATTGGGTTTAAGGTGTAACTAGGAAATCACAAAGAAGAACAATGAATTTGACTTATTATGAACCTGGGCAGTTAGTAGTTGCGGACATGTTAAACTTTAATAAACTTAGAAAACTATACGATCACTTGACTTATCTATAAAGATGGCTTGATAGTATGACAGGCATCTTTCTTTTGATGCTCGTGACCAGAATTTCTTCTTATTTGGGACACTTTATCTTGGACATTTGTGATGAAAACGCTTTGGACTTTTCTATGGACAGTTGTGAGGACACTGAACATTATCGGATACCTTAGTGAAGGACTTTCAATGCTAGTCAGCAAAGACCTGGAAGCAATCCAAGGTAAGGCCGTCTACTGGTTTCACTCATGCACATCATGCATGTCAAAACTGGAGGTTGACAATATGTGTGCAGTTGGCTAGAACAGTGACTTTCAAAGTGTATTAAACTTTTAGAGTAATGTTAATGCATGCCTGTTGAATTTTAATTACATGTATTTGCTATATTAATTGTGGTAGACTCGGAATAGTTCTTATTTATTAAAAAGTTTCTATATAAACTCAAAAGTACTATAGTAGGCAATTTAAAATTTGAAAGCTATAAAAATTCCATAAAACCTTGAGAAGGGAAGGTCTGTCACAAAGTGCACTTGTAATTAGATTTTCAGCATTTTTATTTAGGACTAAGAACTCTTTGCACTAGGTTTGTCTCAGAAAACCTGCGTAATTTTAAGTAGCCTAAATGGGTCGATGATTCATAACTAAAACTTGATCCAGCCCATGTACAATTTCCAAGAAAAAGCGATTCAGAGTATATGCCATGAACTTATTTGGTAATAACACTTTAGGCATAGAGGTAGTATAAAATACGTAAGCAATATCACCATGGAAAGTGCTCTATGAGCTTTATAATAATAAAGTGCATGACCTTTAAGTATATAAAACAGAAGCGCATCGCGCTCGGGGATTAGGATTTAGGCTTTTGATTGGGTTTAAGGTGTAACTAGGAAATCACAAAGAAGAACAATGAATTTAACTTATTATGAACCTGGGTAGTTGCGGACATGTTAAACTTTAATAAACTTAGAAAACTATACGATCACTTGACTTATCTATAAAGATGGCTTGATAGTATGACATATGGCATGCAGCCCCATGGGCCACCATGAGGAAGAACAATATCAATGCAAACCTAGTTCGCACCATTGAGCAACTATACGACAAGGCTACAAGTGCAGTCCTGATAAATTGCAGCACAGGAGAATGGTTCAGAACAACAGTTGGAGTAAGACAAGGATGTCTTCTGTCACCCACCCTCTTCAACATTTTTCTCGAACGGATTATGTCAGATGCTCTAGAAGAACATGACGGGAAGGTTAGCATAGGCGGCAGAAATATTACCAACCTGCGGTTTGCCGATGACATAGACGCTCTTGCTGAGGAAGAGCAGGAACTAGAAGCTCTAGTTGAAAGTCTCGACCAGACCTACACAAGGTATAAGATGGAGATCAGTGCTGAGACGACCAAACTGATGACAAACAGCGCAGATGGCATCCAGAGGGAGATCAAGGTAAAGGGGCAGAAGCTGGGTACTGTAAGCAGCTTCAAATACCTTGGAGCAGTTGTCTCAGATGATGGCTCTAAACAGGAGGTTCTCTCAAGGATAGCACAAGCCACTTCAGCTCTTGCCAAGCTGAAACCAATTTGGAGAGATAACAACATATCTCTTGGATCAAAGGTGACCCCTATGCGCTCCCTTGTCATTTCCATATTTCTGTATGCCTGTGAATCATGGACCTTGACAACTGAGTTAGAGATAAGAACGCAGGCCTTTGAGATGAGATGCTACCGAAGATTACTGAACATTTCGTACAAGGACCATACAACCAATGAGGAGGTTCGCAGGAAGATCCAAGCAGCCATTGGAGAATATAATGAACTCCTGACGCTGGTCAAGAAATGGAAACTAAGGTGGTTTGGCCACGTCTCAAGGTCTTCTGGTTTAGCAAAGACAATGCTTCAGGGCACAGTGAAAGGAAAAAGAAGAAGAGGTAGACAGAAGAAGAGGTGGGAAGACAATATCAAGGAGTGGACTGGAATGGATTTTGCCAGCTCAACTAGGGCAGCTGAAGACAGGACAAGGTGGAAAGGGATTGTTTTGAAGTCAGCTGTGGTGCCCCAACGACCTAGTAAGGTTATGGGATAGAATAGAAATAGAATAGAATAGTCATATATCCCGGGGAAATTTCTACTGTATAGCTATTTTCGGGTGGGCAATTCTACTATGGAAAAACCATAGTCATTTCTCCGGGAGGGGGTGGGGTGAGCTACTAAGCTACTATCTGATAGTAACAAAGAATGTTTGTCACATAAACTTTGGCAATGAAATATTGCTGCAGTTTTAACACGAACAAAGATTTCTGCTGTTCGCGTTTTCCGTATACTATTTACTGTCCAATGAAATGTCTACTGTCTGTCTACTGCGTCCTGGATACTTTAACTGCGACCTGTCTGCTACAACATGGACGTGGTGCAAGCACAGATGCATGGGTGCAAGGTCGCAGCATATGCGCACCTGTTTAAGCGCATACGGACTCTACAATGATGTACCTACAACCAAAGTGGAGTCGCACAAACAGATGAAACCCACATAAGCACCATAGTAACCCGCACCTTATGGGGGCTGAACCCTGGTGGCCCGTCAGAATGATAAATGCAAGCTTAAATGTTCTGTTCTGTTCAATTCTCATATCGACGTTACCCAAGTGGCTCAACGGTACGTAACCATAGTTGCACACACTTGGCGCCGTGTGTGCGTCCAATGTCATTCAGTCTGTAAATGTCTCGTCGGTCAGTGCTGCCTAACCAGTATTTATGCATAGATGTTTGCCTTCTGCGGCTCCAAGTCAGGTTCTGTCCGGAGAAGGAGGCGCGCGCCACATGAAATCCACCAAAGCGGAAAACCCAGGGAAACACAGGCCAACCCCGCCCGCAAAGAAGGAGCACAGTGAAACCCAGGTCCCAACGAGAAAACACGCAGGCGTTCCCTAGGTTTCAAGGATGGGACCTGTTGGGGTCCCATATTACTTAGAGCCCTTCAATTTACCCTCCCCCGTATCCAAGTAATTTGGGTCCGGGTGGAGGTCCCTTATTCTGACCTTACCCTTAATTGGGGATGGACGCCGTTACAGGTAGGGACCTTTTCAGGTACCTTTGGGGTTGTTGCACTTCAGTTATTTCAGTCGAGTAATTTTGCCAAGTGATGATGCAACCTTAAGTTTGAATTTTGAACTCCCCCGTCAAAAGTGAGCATCTAGCGTGGTGCCGGCTTTAGTTTGCTAGCGCCTTGCTCATTAATCATTTGTGATCCTAAAGGACATTGAAAAGAGCATAGATAAATTGGGAATGGCTTAAAGGTTTTTGCATAGGGATGGGTCTCGCACTGTATGGTCCAGCATATATAAAAAAGTGTGGCTGTTATATACTAACCCCAGTTAGTTAAGTATATAATATTGATAAGTTGATGGGCCGTTAGTAGGTTTTCTAGTGAGTATGATGATGCCACCATAGGGTGCTCGCTATTAAAACCACGCCTCACCCAGGGGTGGCAGAGCATCAAGTTTGGTTGTTAGTATGTTTTGCATGCGTGTGTGCCATGCTTAAATTTCTAAGTAGCACATACTTATAGGAGATAAAAGCGTGACGTCACTGATAAAGACATCTGGGGGATTCCCCGAGTATGGCTGGTAGAAAGGTTGATACAGTATTATAGAATATAGTTAATGCGCATGATTGTTTGTGTAAAATATGAATTTAAAACAGCAAAATTTTAATGTTTTAGACAGATAATATGTAATGCTTACAGTTTCTTTGATGAAACTGAATTTAATGATTTATTTGCGTGCTAAGATGCTTCAAAAAAATATACTTAGCAAAAATAAAAACTTGACAGTCGTTACTTTGCATCCTACGGTAGTCGAGTAAATGTGAAACGTGGAAATTCTTTTAATTTAAGAAAGAGTAATCATTCTGTAATATCATAGTCACAAAAAATTCAAGATTCCTTGGATACAGCAAAATTGAGGCTATTGTAAACGCCACATGGGTATTTTTTTGTTTTCTATGCTCAGAACCAAACCATTGCCGAATTTAGAATTGTTCAAGTCTGCTTCACTGATAACAATTCTGTTAGCAATGCCTTTCCATTACTAAATCCAATCTGTATGGACTCATAAGCTAAAATTATGCCGATGCACGGTCGAGTAGGAGGCCGTGAAGACCAGACGAAAAACCTGAGTCCAAACCATTATGATGTCAGAAAATCAGTTTCAATGGAATTCCCATTACACATTAAAGTCTTTCTGACAGTTTAAGAAATGGCTTTCAAATAACTTCAGTAATAAAGACATTGAGTTTGCAAGACAGTCAAACAAATCTCGAAGAAAATAACAAGAAAGACGCATTGGTATGGAAGATACGGCATCTCAAAAATCTCTATATGTTTATTTCAAAGGGAGATAATCTGAAAGTTGAAACTTTGAACGTTATTTTCAGGTTGTGATTACAATGGAGATAAGCGTTTAAAGTGTGTTCTGTGCGTACTGGAACTACTGTTTATTGCGTATAAGATAACTTCCTTCTGCGCATGCGCAAATTAAAGTTCTGCTCTACATTATTAAATTAGGATTAAGTTAGATAACTCCGGACAGGACAAAAGTTTACCAATAATTTTTCATGACTTCAGTAATCAGACGTCTGTCCAACTTGATAAAAATCCATATATACTTTACAAATTTGCTAGCCTGATCGGCATTAAGCAATAAAAACCGTCAAGTTTTTATGTTTGTTTAGTATATAGTTTTCCCTTTCTATCACACATGTTCATAGCTCAAAATAAAAGTCTAGATGATGTAGCGTGTAAAAAGGGAAATGAAAAATACAACGAATAAACTAACGGACAAAAAACATTAAATGAATGAATGACTGAATAAATGGCAGTGAATCGTGGATGAATGACTCAGATGTATATCTTTTTCCTTTATATTTCTCAGTTCAAGCTTTTGAACTTCATGTAACTTTCAAAAAGTACTGTTGTCTTAGCTCTATTATAGAATTTTATAAACTGTTTTAAAATCAATATTTTAGGTGGCATTTACTTGTTTTAGAATATAGCAAAAAGCTTATACTGAAACGATCTGAAATGCAAAGTTCAATTTTATCATTTAATTATTGTTAGCATTCAACTGTTCTTAACTTGTTAGCTCTCGCATTCGCAAAATACAATATATATTTTTTATCATAGATGCTCTAATAAAAAGTATCTGAGTCTGTATCCTATGTTAAATTTCTGAATTAAAAATGTTTGTTTCCTGTTGTATAATAGTACATTCGCTGTCTTCAGTGGATCCTTTGATCAAGGGCGTCTTATCATAGTTCAAAAAAACGCCGCCTATGTCCTGTGGTGACAATTTAAAATAAACTGTTTGTTCGCCGAGTGCGGCTAATTATCCGTCAGCACAAACGTATGGCTACCTCTAATTTATTTTTTTTTTTCTTTCTTTCTTTATCGTTTTAAGAAATTTACAAATTTTAAGAAAGCGCAACCATCGATAGATATAATTATTTCTATTATTTTTATTTTTAATTTTCCTGTCCCTAAATCCAGTCGACATTTTACAGTAATTCTGCTTAAGTTCTCTTTGATATAATATTCTAATTTTTATATTATTTTTATTATTATTATTATTATTATTATTATTTAATCTTATCCTATTTATACTAATAAATACAAGATATTGATCTAGAGTATTTTTATTTTATTCTGTTAATATTTTAGAGTCGTAGTTATTAAGAAAAACAGTCCGGTTAAGTTGATGGGTTTATCCAAATACGCGCTTTACTAGATGAATTCAATTAATTAAATGATTTCTTCTTCGTATGACAGGTGACTAAGACCTTATTTCCAATTGTTTTAAATCGGTAGCTAATTATTCGCACTCATTTTAATTATCTTTTACGCATTTTAGCGACTACACTTCAGACTATCCTATAGAAAAACACTGTCCGCTGCTAATCTTTTGCCAACCAAAGTACCCACGTGATCATACGATATTTGGGCAGTAAAACACACGCAGACACATCTAATTATCTGTACATTAAGGTTCTGCAATATTAAAAAAAAGAATAATAATAAATAAATTAAAAAGGCAGTTATGACATTTTTTCTTGTCAAGTTTAATTTTGTATGATCGAAATGCAAATTTTATATTTTTTGGCAATATGTACAAATTTTGGCATTATTTCTCTTCCCTATCGAGTAGATTCCTTCGTCTGAAGATCGATGTTAATGAAACATGGACCTAGATTATTTAGTTATGACTGTGGACAGATTTCCAATATCCTTTTTTTCTGATACCAAATGGAAAGCCCAAAGAGACAGATCAAATCTTCACAATTATACATACTACCCAGCTGGCACACAACGTGATACTGACGTCGCATTGACGTCGACGCAACCAGATGACATCGCATCGATGTCATTCTGACGCCATGTGCCCGCTGGGGAATACTTAACTGCTCAGCAGGCACAAGACGTCGAAATGACGTAGTACTGACGTCGATGCGGCATGGTGGTGTCCCATCGAACCCATTTCGACACCATTACGACGTTCTGTGCCTGCTGCACAGTATATAATCACGTGACGAGCGGACAGTGACCGAAACCGGAAATTGCGACACTGTCCGACGACAGTCGCAAAGTTGGCCTCAAATTTCAAGTAAGAAAAACTTGTATTTTTGCAATTTTAGGCTTGTAGTGGGTTACTTGGACAACACAGATGAATGCAGTATGAATGCCTGGGTATATTTAGCAGCTGCAGTGAAAAAAGCTGCGGAAAATCCTTAAAGTTGCCGTCTTAATCAAGAAAACATATCATGAAATCACGGGACGATGGAAGAAAACTGCCAAGGTCAAAATAACTTGGTCGTTATTTTGTTGCTGTAATTTTCCAATTATAGGAAAGTTTTTACAATTATTCGTGCGAAAATAGCTGCCCTAATATAGAAACGCCAATATGTTATCCATTTTGGCCAAAATTTGCACTTTTAAAGGCAATTTGTCATTGTACCCTCAGCAAATCAACAGTCCGCAAAATTGAAACTGTACGAGCCAAAAAGTTGCCGATGTCAATAATTTTGACTGTCCGCAAAGTTGCCTGTAGTAATAGTGAAACACAAGTATAATTGTACTACAGGGGCAATCAGAATAGTACAAAACCTAAAACAATCTTTGTAGTATTTTTTTTTAAAAAAGGCAACCTGTGTACTTTCTTACTTTCAAGAATGAGAAGTTGGAGATAAAAATGATCAAATATCTAGGTATACTGCCGGTTAAGTAAAGCTGGGATCCGTTTCGGCAGCCAAAAATAAAAAAAAGAGGACCCACATGAGTGGTTATTTCATTTCATATGAAATTTTTGATAAACGAGCGATTGGCGAGTTTCATAAGGGGGCGGGGGTATTTATTATGTCCTACATAGGAGAAAGTAAGCCCTAGTCCTACGTAGAACTTATGATGTACTACATAGGTGTTAGTAAGTCCTACGTAGGACTTACTAACACCCACGTATGACTTATTAGTTAATAAGTCCAAGTTAGGAGTAAGTAAATCCTACGTAAGAGTTAATAAGTCCTACATAGGACTTCCTATCTCCCACGTATGAGATAAATATTTTAACCTGTCACTAGGACGCTTCCATAGATAATAAAATTGAAAACAAAAATGGATCTAGCCAGTATATTGCTCAGTGAACCATGAAAATTAGGTCATAATCTCATTTGAACATAACATTCTCTTTTGCTGCTATAGGAGTGATGTCAATTTAAGTTCTGGACCTCCAGGTTATGTTTGTCAAAACAGAATTTAAGATTTTGAAAGTCGCTGATGGAAATTCTGTAAAATACATGCATGTGATTGCAACGCCATATTTTGGAATATAAAACGCATTTTTGAACAATACATGGTTGTGATTGATAACTTTAAACACTGTCCTAACCACATAGACAAGAGCCACTAGTGAACAGCATTGATTTTAAGAAACAGAAGAATATTTAACATATGCCAATTTGACATTAGTGATTACCCTACCCACTTTAAGTGCTTATTTCTCAGAAAATAGCCGCCTCCCCACCAAACGGCATATGCTGTGATAAAGTAGACTCGTGCTGCCACTTATCAGCAAAAAAATTAACCACTTTGATAGGGGTCAGGAAACAAGCCTTATTCAGACCCCGCTTTCGTATGAAATGACCACGGGTGTAAGATTCTGTTTATCATATGACGCTTTTACAAAGGGTTGTATCGTCTTGAAAGTAGACTTCATTTCAACATTGCTGTCACGGACGTAGTCACATCATTACGCGCGAGTATATAAAACTGGGATATATGCCTATACCAAGTCAGACAAATCTCGATCGCAATTTTTCGGACAGTCTAAAATGTCAACCGAACAATTTTGCGGACAACGATGACGAAGAGGGTGTGTTGTTTATGGCTCAAAATTCAAATATTTTGCTGACTTGGCTAAAACATGGCTAGAAAAGACTTGGAAAATGATTATTACGCAAACTGTGGTTAAAAATATCTTTCGTTTAATTGAAATATTGACTTTTAAACGTTATGAAACGAATCTCGGCGGAGATTAAATTGGCAAATTGAGGTGATCGACCCGCACGTTTTCTTGTCTTTCTTTATGAAAAGAACATTTCAACCGTATTGTGTTGTTGCTAAATACAGACTGGCATCTTATCAATTGCCCGCTTTGTTTGTAATAAGCCACTAACACGCAAAAGGAGAGAAAAATGCAAAATGCTAAGGTACCTTACACTCACCTTATATTTTGAGATCAACTTTGCGACTGTCGTCGGACAGGGTCTCAATTTCCGGTTTCGGTCACTGTCCGCTCGTCACGTGATTATATACTGTGTGCTGTGTGTCTTGCAATGTTGTTCAAACAATTTGCATCGTTTTAATTTACCCTCTGTATTGGGACACCTTAAAATTACTATAATTATTTTCAAATTTGAATACATATAGGTGCTTATACTAGCCGACAGTGTGTCAAAAATACCGATAGGATATGACGCTTTGCATATCTTGATCCGATTCTAAAGCAACTTCTCTCAGATACATCTATCCCCAAAATATAGGATTATTGCGGCAATTGTTTGTTAATCCTGCAGATCTTGGGTTACCTCATTGATAATCAAGGGTCGGTCAAATTTGCACGTGCATTTTGCTCATCTCGTGATTCAAGAACGTTATGAGCCTTGTCCGGGCAAAATATGTTTGTCGCTATACGCAAACAGTGAGTACCAAGATAAGTCTATGCCACTGCGTAGTCTGTTAGAGTAAGCGCCGTCCACCGTTTGATTCCCAGAAAGCATACTAATTGCGCCTATCTTGTTCTGATTATGCTAGTGCACAAACTAGTCTGGAAATAGGCGTTTTGCATATACCATAAGGCTGATTTCATCACGACACGACTTAAATCGCCTGCTCAAGGAAAAATGTGTGTTCAGCCAAAATTGTTTGCAGTGAAATATGTATGTATACGCAACCAGGAGGTACCAAGATATGTTTACGTTCATGTGTAGTCTATCCTGTTTTGATTGCGCATGCGTCTAGTCTAGACACGCGTGTTTTGCGTATGACATAAGACTGGTTTTATCACGACACGAGTAATGCGCATAGAAAAATGTGCTTCACCCCAGCTTGGTAAAAGCGAATGCAGTCCCATTAGTGTCATTTCTTTTCGCACACTTTACGGCGCTCCAGTGCATGATACTCAAGACTGTTTATACATGTTGTGAACTCATAAATGTTACCACACACTGGAATGTTTTTTCTCGTCCCATGTGGCAATTTTCGGAGGATACGGCTCTAAAGTTACGTCATCGAAAATTAAGGTAATCAAGGGTCGGTCATATTTGCACGTGCATTTTATGCTCATCTCTTGTGTTGAAAATTATGAGACGTGTCCGGGCAAATTATGTTTGACGCTATACGGAAACAGTGGGTATCAAGATAAGTCTATGCAACTGCGTAGTCTGTCAGAGTATGTGCAATGCACCGTTTGATTCCCAGAAGACATACTTATTGCGCTTACCAGGCACATGACGTCCTAATGACGTCGTACTGATATCGATGCGACATCATCGATGCGACGTCATCATCAATGGTCTTGATATTGTTTTTTTTTTTTTTTTTTTTTCGGGGGGGGGGGGGGGGGGGCGGCTTTAACTAATATTTTGGAAACTTGTAGCCCAGCCCCATTGTATATAAAGGCAAGCAAATATCTTTAGAATAATGAAATCTACTCGGAAATAAAGTTGTCACACCTTTTGTCGAATTAAAGCAATATCGATTCTCCCGCTTCTCCGGTCTTTCGGATGAGATTTAAACCGAGATCCCGTCTCCATATGACCTCATTGTTGGTGGGACGTTAAACCCGAGTTCACTCACTCACTCACTCGTAGTAAAACGACATGCGTGGAAAAAATGGATAAAATTAAAAGAAAATCAGGAAGTCGCTCTTTGTGCCATCATACAGAATTAATCAATATTTCCCTCTCATACCCTGTTTTGAAAAAGATGGACTATACTATTATCCTTTTGTATTTATTTATTTATATTTATTTATTTATGTATTTTCACTCCACCATTCCTTATTATTATTATTATTTATTGAAATTTCTTCTTTATAATCAATCTCTATATTTATTTTTCTTTTTGCAGGTAAATTGTAAATTTATATTTTAAATAAACCCGTTGTAAGAGTGTAAACGAGAGAAAATTAAATATCTTACCAACTGAATACATGCAAAGTTCAATAAGGAAATGAAATTTGTATAACAAGTTACTACAACCTCAGTACATGTAAAACAAATTAAGCGAGGTAAAACCGAACAAAATAATTAGAAATACTGACTATAACAAGTTACTACAACCTCAGTACATGTAAAACAAATTAAGCGAGGTAAAACCGAACAAAATAATTAGAAATACTGACTATAACAAGTTACTACAACCTCAGTACATGTAAAACAAATTAAGCGAGGTAAAACCGAACAAACATCAGTACATGTAAAACAAATTAAGCGAGGTAAAACCGAACAAAATAATTAGAAATACTGACTATAACAAGTTACTACAACCTCAGTACATGTAAAACAAATTAAGCTAGGTAAAACCGAACAAAATAATTAGAAATACTCGTACCTTTTCTCCATTGCAAAATCTAGCTGACGTCCATTGTAAGTCACTATTATACTCCTGTTTTTCTTTCTTTTGAAAAAGTAAGAACTACTTCAGGTGATTGAAAACGCTTGCAAGGGGAGCAATTCTTCCAAAGAAAAAATGTGTCCAGTTTTTGGTTATTTTTTGTGTGTGGTTTCTTTTAGAGGAAAGAATTTGCTCCCTCAGGGAGCAAATTCTTCCCTTTAACAGTAGACTTCATTTTGGAACGGTTTCGTATTCTCAGAAGCTCAAACAGGAAATCATAAAAGTTGTTTCCATTCGTAAAAACGGTAGATAATAATAGAGTTGAATCCAGTCACCTCAGTAAATTTTTGTGTAATTTTTTAAACTATCAGCTGATCACCCCCAACGTATATGAGTGCAAATTGTATTTGGGGCAAAAATTTTAATGTTATGATATCTTTGTCATGTAAAATAATTAATGTGATAGGACGAGATAGACACTTCACGGCCCGGTTAAGTCAAATTTCTGTTTTAAGTGATTTTGTTGAAAGAAAAAAACGCGTCACGTTACAGAGGTACCTTACCACTTGCACATACGCACAGTCTGTCCAAAATTTTCCCTGAAAAACAAGAACAGTCCGTGGCTCCTGGGGAATTCATAGACTATGGTCAGTCTGAACCGGTGCGAACGGAACTACCGACGTGATAGGTTTTGAACAGAGGGTTAACCGCTTGTCTTTTGGTCTATCGGTCCCGACTTCGAGTCACACTAGAGATGGAAGGCTTTTTGGCCGTAAACTGGATTTCATTGCATACACCGTTTCTGTATCACTCTCCCATCATCCTGATGTGACTGAAATGCTGTTGAAAGGGACTAAAAATCGCAAGTCATCCATCCATTCGGTTACCTGGTGCCTATGTTACTGTGATACACTATTTTGTTGTTGCCTTTAGAAGTCAGTCAGTACACAAGACGTGTAGCGAAAAAAGACAAGTATTGCAAACTAGTATGCGAACAAGAGCGACAAATCGCGTACAGGATCTGTCACCCTTGGCCATTCGCAGAGAAAAATATGAGGAGCTTTTGCAGTCATATGTTCAGAAAAAAAGCTATCAGCAAATTTGACTTTATGTGCTCTAGAAGACTTTAACTACCTTTAACTGGCAACGCTTTGAACAACTGGGGGCAATATAGACCTCTTAACTGAAAAGCATTGCTCTGTTCAGCGCATGTTCCATCATACTCCATGGAGGCTCTGTCTTTTACCCATGTCACGAGGAATTTAGAAAGCTTTCATAGACGGAAAATGTGCATTTTGATCGCTTTATACCAGGTCCCAGTAGTTCAAGACTAACGACATTGTAAAATTAAAAAGACGTTATATTTTCAACGATCCTTTTACAATAATATCTGCAATTTTTACCGAAAAAAAATGAAGTTTTCAGCAAAAATTATAAGCATTTTCAAGAAGACTCAACGACGGAATTCGTGACTAAAGACTTTGTTTTGACCAAATGTGACCTTCTACTGCTGCATAAATTATGACCTGATAGTTTGCAGCCCCGGATCCAGGGGATGGACTTTAGTGCTTCAGCCCCGCCATCTGGACCTCTGTGTTATTTAAATAAGTATGCCTCCAGATAATAAGGGGTATCTGATGTCAGTTTAAGATAATTTATCCTTGTGACTAGATTTAAAATATATACTGAAAGGATTTTTAAACTTCCACTTTTTAATAGCTGGCTGATGATCCTTTCATACGTGACAGCGTTTAACATTTTATGACAAAATGCTTGAAACCCATCAATTTTAAGATTATGCATTTTATTTGAATCATTTAGTTGAATGACGTCAGTAAAAGAGCGTTACATTTCTAAAATGCATAAAGAGATGACGTTGTTATCTTATGCAACATTCTTTTAAACGATTTCTTACTGTCTATATATTGTTACGTCATCCAAGTAGGTTTACAATTATGATTGCAGCCGATGCTGTCACGCAAAACCTATTACGGAGACAGCGTCGACGTACGTTAACGCCATGGCCTCTGTTTTTTTTAATTCGTTTGGCTGCTATTCTGGAGGTCTTTAGTGCTTCCTGTAAACCGTGCACGTCGTCTAAGATTGTAAATTGCCGTAATTAACACATAAAATTGTCTTGCGACGACACTTTTTTTAAATTTCAGCATTTAACTTGCCCCAAACCCTGCACCCGTTTGTGATATTTAGGCGCCTTATGCAAATTAAGCCACATACCGACTTCAAACCTTTAAAAGTTGATTTGCTATTGTAAGACTAATGTTTCCTCAGAAAATTGTATACAGGAAGTGATTTATGTGTATGTAAACTGTACTAAAAACATGAGGAACACGTGCTTATTCCTGGCCGATTCGGTTGAATGATTTCAAATTCGTGATACTGACATAATTAGATATAAAAGAATATACAGGTTGTGAAATTTTGGTGGACGTAGCTGCATTCATTTTTGAGTTATTCGAAAATATAGGGTGGAAGTTTTTAAATCCTTTCAGTATAATTTGTAACATCTCTATAGAATCACCTTGGCGAGGCGATTCTAATAAGACATCGAAACATACATTTCGAGGCAAATAATACATTATCAAAAGTTCTCATCAAAATGATCTCTAATTACTTGCATATCATATATTTTCAACCTCCTCCCCTTCCCCCACTTACACATACTTCGTGACTCCTCCCAGTCCCACAAGTTACTGTAAAACACTTATATTTGGCGGTTATTGAATTTTGGCGATATTAGCGGTTAAGGCAAAGAGCGCCAATATATCAGTCCGCCAATATTTGATTTTCAAAACACTTACGTTCATAGGCACGGCCCAACCGAGGCTCAGATAAAAAGGAGGACCTGATGAGTATTTGAGATATTTTATACCGTTCTGTAAAACTATACATTGTGGCATCCTATTGGAATCGCCTCTATGAGGCGATTCTAATAGGTGCATTAATGTATAGTTTAATAGAAAAATAAGAAAAAAATGTTTCAATTTTACTTCAAATTTTCTTCATATATGAAGCTCTGGTATATCATGAACGCCAAAATTAAAATGCGCCAATATGTCATTTTTATTAAACCGCGAAATTTTGATGCCGCAGATATTAAGTGTTTTACAGTATCCAGATGCCCTCCAGCATGTTGCGGTCTGGGGCCTGGCCTGGTTTGAGTGCCGTCCAGAGAAACTAGATCCTACGATCTTGAAAATTGTCCAAGATAAACCAACAAAACTTGGTTTGTGGATATAGGGCAATAAGGAGATATATGTAGCCAACAAAATTGAGTGGCGATGTGTAAGGTTTATTTATTTATTTTATTTTATTTTATTCTATTCTATTTTACGGGTCTTTCAAGAGTATTTCACTTACGTCGAAACGATCGTTAAGCAGATGCACTGTAAAAACATCGTAAATTTTACTGTCGAATACCAGCAACCAGCTGCCAGTCCATTTCCCGTAATTTTACGGGAGTTTGCCTGTGATCACTGTTGGAAATCACGATGTGGTAGTGTTATGTTAACTGGCCGTGTTCGAAAATACCTTCATAGTGTTAAAATGACCAAAATAAAACCTGTTCTGTTCTATCCTACTCTGCTTGATGTTTCCTGCATTTTTACGTGCGGCCGTAAAAAAGACGGGAAAGGGTCTGGCAGCTGTTTGCCAGTTATACTTCCGTAAAATCTACGGATTTTTTTTACAGTTTGTTGTCGAAAACCGGAGCTCCCGGAGAAAATCCGCCTATCCTTCCGTAAGAAGAATTTGACATTACGACGTCTCTATCATATGACGTCGCATCTGAGAGTGTAATAAAGCTATGCATTAAATTTGATTATCAACTTGTGGATTAAATATGCAATTTACGTAACGTTATGCGTTGACGTCCATAAAAACGTCGCGTTTTCTAATGGCGAAATCGAAACGTTTTAGTGCAAAATTTGCTCATAAAATGCAATTTTAGTGTGATATGATAACTAGAATCTTGCATTCGTGCTCCTGTATTATTGAATTTATTAAACTCGTTGGGCAAAACCGATAAGATGCTCGGCATAGCCTCGCATCTTATGTTTTTCCCCAACTCGTTTAATAAATTCAATAATACATGAGCACTCATGTAAGATCCTCTCGTTGAGTTCCCGCTGGGTTGTAGGACTGCAGTTACTGCAGGCATTGCTTTCAGTCCTGTCACCATCAGAAAAGGCCCGAAAAAAAAAAAAGCCGAAAAAAGAAGAAGCCAGTGACAGACGTCCGTTACTGCCATTTTACGTTAAATTTGCTACTGACAGTCGTCTGTAACTAGCTGATACTCGTTAAATTTGCTAGTGACAGACGTCTGACACTAGCCAATATTCGTTGAATTTGCTAGTGACCGACATCTACAAATAACGTTTTTCTAAAACATGACCAAGACATTCTTTCAATAGTCAAAAGACGGTCCATTTGCTGCTGAGTTATTCAAGGGGATTTTAGCTGAGTCAAACACTTCGCTCAAGCTCGGTCGGTTCTGGCGATGTTAGAAACGTGAACCCGGAAGTTTTTAACCATCATTTGAGCCGCGGCACGAGAAAACAAACAAAGTGGTAGTGCGTCCAGCGCAGACTCAGATCAGCCAGGGCATCCGCTCCGTCTGATCAGACTCTTCACTAAGCACTTAAAGAGAAGCTAGATGTCTAAGCTACCGCTATGCGGACAGCGAAGACTCTGATCAGACTGGGCGGATGCCACGGCTGATCTGAGTCTGCGCCGGGCGCACAACCACTTTGTTGGTTTTCTCGTGTCGCGGCTCATTTCACTTCGACAGACACAATTGTGTAACTACATACATGTAAACTTTAGACGACTGATGAAAGATGTACATATTCTTTTGGTTTGAAACAAGCCAGCAAAAAGCATCTGTCACTAAAAATCTGACGAGTTATGTTTTTTACAGACGCCTGTCACCAGCAAAATAACAAATATTGGCCAATGACAGACGTCTGTCACTAGCAAATTCTACGAACATTGGCTAGTGACAGACGGTACAGTGAACTAAAAGGCTTTCTAAAATCTGGTGTGGTCACGGGCCATTAGTAGATACCTTCGAGCTATAGGTTACATTATGTCTGTTTTTTGTTTTATGACAGAAAATTGAAACATTAAAACATTTCATATCTGTCTGTACCCATCAGCACCATTACCCGTTTACAAATTGGTAGTTCACCCTTGAAGCGCGAAAAAAGCAGACGACAAAATTTACGTCTGCTCAGTTTCGAGAAAATGTTTTATTCAAGGTATATCATATTGAGAATACAAAGACTAGAATGCAAACAGTGTATATTCAGATGAGGCGGCTCATTGAGCCGCTTCATCTGGATATACGTTGTTTGCTATTTATAGTATTTTCGTTTTAGTGCTTAAATGTTGAGTATCAGGACACTTTTCAATAGCTTTCTAAAAATCAACAAATAAGCAGAAGATGACCACCACAGTCGCTTAATTAAATACGGTGGTTGGAAAGGACCTCTGACAGTTGTAATGTAAATTTGCCTACAAAAGAGGTCAAAAATGAACTTTTGCTATACTTCACAATTTTTGCTGAAATGTTTTCTTGGGAACTCCCTATAATTGGCACAAAAGCAATTTTTCGGCTATTTAACACATATACTGAGATTTTTGGTGTAAAAAGCACAATTTTATAATTAATGTATGGAAAATAGGAAAAGTTTTATAAAGATACTTCCCCCCTATCCCTCAGCTAGCCACTTTGCATGTGTGTGTACTATCAATATACACATTATATATGAGTGGCAAGCTGAGGCACGTGGGGGAGCTGAAAAACTAAAAAGTGGGTGGGGTAATTAGACCCACTGCATCTTAAAATCAGACTAGCATACTTTTTATTTACATATTATTGCATGCTATATACAGTTGTAGTGTCTACTTTATTTTAAGCATGTTTTACAAAATAAAATTCAGTAAATAAGACAAATCGAAAATTTGGTGTATTTTGGATGACCGAAAATTCCGCTTGCCCCTTGTGAGAAAGTCAGTGAGAGTTAGTCTGCAGACTCAATATTTTTTTAGCTCACCTGTGCCAGAGGCTCCGGGGAAGCTTATAGGATAGGAAGGCTCCGTCGTCCGTCGTCGTCATTCTGTCGTCCGTCGTCCGTCCACAATTTCAAACGATTTCTCCTCTGAAACCGCTAGGCCAATTGTAACCAAATTTCATATGTGGCCTCCAGAGGAAGGGGGAACAGAAAGTTGTTCAAACGGTCCTGGTCACTTGACAAACATGGCCGCCATGCCCATATATGGTAAACACCTAAAAAAAATCTTCATATGCCGATGACCTTGAAACTTGGTATGTAGCATTGAGTATGCGAGTACTACCAAGACTGTTCAAATTATGACCTTGGGTTGACCTTGACCTTTTTTACGGTAAGGTCAAATTTCATTCCTTTTGCTTTTATATGGCAAAATGCTTGAACATAAGATATCTTGGAAAGTTTTGAAGATTAAGGCCTAAAATTGGTAAATACAGTCATCTTATTGAGTACATGAAGATTTGTGAGTACAAGAGGTCAAGGTCATTGTTTGACCTTTGACCCAGAACTCTCATTTTGTCAATTTCCTCAATCTCCTCAAAAGCCACCGGGCCAATTAAAACCAAATTTCACATAGAGCCTCAAGGGGTTGAGGGAACAAAAGTTATTCATACGGTCTAGGTCACATGACCAACACGGCCGCCACACCCATATAAGGTAAAAACCTTTAAAAATCTTCTTCTCCAGAACCAACTGACCTATGGCCTTGAAACCTGGTATGTAGCATTGGGTACTCCAGTACTATCAAGATAGTTCAAATTATGACCTTGGGTTGACCCTGACCTTTTTTTATGGCAAGAGTAAATATGGCAAAATGCTAGGACATTCGTTCATGGAAAGTTTTGAACATTAAGGCCTAAAAATTGGTAAATACAGTCATCGTATTGAGTACATGAAGATTTGTAAGAAAAAGAGGTCAAGTTCACTGTCTAACCTTTGACCCAGAACTCTCATTTTGTCAATTTCAAACAATCTTCTCAAAAGCCACTGGGTCAATTAAAACCAAATTTTACATAGAGCCTCCAGGGGTTGAGGGAACAAAAAATTGTCCAAATGATCCAGGTCACATGATCAACATGGCCGCCATGCCCATATATGGTACAAACCTTTAAAAATCTTCTCCAGAACCAATTGACCGACGGCCTTGAAACTTGTTATGTAGCATTTGGTATTAATACTATCACGATTGTTCAAAATGATGAGCTTGGGTTGACCTTGACCATTTTTCGGCAAGGTCAAATATGGGAAAATTCTAGAACATAGATATCATGGAAAGCTTTGAAGATTTAGGCCTTAAAACTGGCAAATACAGTCATCTTAATGAGTACATGAAGATTCATGAGTACACAAGGTCAAGCGTTCGTAGACCTTTGACCCTGAATTCTCATAGTTTGACAATTTCAAACTTCTTCTTAAAAGCCACTGAGCCAATTGTAACCAAATTACATATACGGCCTTCAGGGGTTGAGGGAACAAAAATTTCTTCAAATGGTCTAGGTTACATGATCAACATGGCCGCCATGCCCATATATGGTAAAAACCTTTAAAAATCTCCTTTCCCAGAACCAATCGACCGATGGCTTTGGAACTTGGTATGTAGAACTGGGTACTCCAGCACTATAAAGATAGTTCAAATTATGAGCTTGGGTTGACCTTGACCATTTTTACGACAATGTCAAATATGTGAAAATGCTAGGACATAAGATTTCATGGGAAGTTTTGAAGATTTTGGCCTAAAAATAGGTATATACAGTCTAAAGGAGGTCATGAAAAATTATGAGTACAAGAGGTCAGGGTCATTCTTTGACCTTTGATCCAGATCTATCTTAAGTTGACTTTTTTAAACATTTACTCAAAAGCCAAATAGCCAATTGTAAACACATTTCATATGGAGCCTCCAGGGGGGTGATTGAACAAAAAATTGTTCAAACAGTCCAGATCTCCTAACCAGCATGGCTGCCATACCCATTTATGGTATAAAGCTTTAATATTTTTTTCTCCCGAACCAATACACCTATGGCCTTGAAACTTGGTAAGTAGCATGGAGTACTAGAGTACTACCAAGACTGTTCAAATGATGACCTTGGGTTCACCATGACCTTTTTGCAGCATGGTCAAATATGGGAAAATGCTAGATAAGATTCCATGGAAAGTTTTGAAGATTTTGGCCTAAAAATGGTATATATGGTTGTCTTAATGAGTACATGAAGATTTGTGAGTACAAGGGTCATGCATGGTCATTCTTTGACTTTTGACCCAAGACTCTTATTTTGACAATTTCAGACATAAGAAAAAGCCACTTTGCCAATTGCTCAGGTGAGCGGTTCAGGGCCGCATGGCCCTCTCGTTTCAAAATCAATATGAAAACTTCTTTATAATGCATAAGTCTACATGTTTATGCTAAAAGCATCAACATTGGCTTCCCATGGACGCTGCAGTAATTTGGCGAAAAATAAGCAAATTTGCTTTGAAACTGTCAGAGTTCCATTAAAGTTATTGACAGCTGAAATTTTGATAATAGTCCAGAGAGAGGTAAGCCGACCTATCTTGAAAGGAAAACAGTTTCCGTTTTTTTTTGTTTTTTTTTGTTGTTGTTGTTGTTTTTTGTGTATTCTTTTGTTGTTGTTGTTGTTGTTTAAGGCTAATGGGTACCCTAGACGGGGAAGCAACTCTGCTAAATCATTTTTGCTTCCCTACTCAGCTGGGGGTCATTTCTCAAAAGAATGAATTTGCTCCTTTAGAATGTCTTGGGGTTTATTCTTGCGCAGCCAACTCTTCCCTTTGAGAGCAGACCACCTTTTCCCAGGCCCGGATCCAGACCATCACGTACTGATGTGGCTCTGGAAAACTGGTGAGGCTTGGAGGTGCCGAGATATATGTGTGTAGTGGGGCGGGGATAGGGGTTAAATATATATGACAGAATTAGGATCAATTTAATGATAATTTTTGATTATGACTTTTTGGCCTTGTAATATATGTTGTGGCATCTCATTACAATCGCCTCGCCACATGGATAAATTATCTCAAACTGTCATCAGATACTCATCATTATCTGGAGGTCGACATATTATACATAACACAGAGGCCCAAATGATTGGGCTGAAGCCCCAAAGCCCACCCCCTGTACATGTACCCGTGGTTGTTTCATTTGAGAGCAGACCACCATATTTGTATAAAACGTCAGAATCGCCGATGTTTCATAAGTGGGACCCAGACCCAGGCGGCTTCTTTAGCAGTTTGATCTGGGTCTACACTTTCGCTTTCCATAACCATGCAAGCCGACATTTTTCTCGTCTGTAAATTCAACAAAAAGGGAAAAATAAATGATTTGTCCTAGCTATTAGATACCTCCGGATTTACGCTGTTAGCAAATTTATATGTTTTGATTTTTGTTTAAATGCATTTTGTGTTATCTAATTTGCGTCAATTTCATTTTGCCTAAAATGCACATTAAACTGAACAATCGACTCGAGCTACCACACGTAGGCGCGACCAGCTACTGTTCCGATCAGCCTGCAAAGCTGCACACTCTGATGAGTATTCCCTTGCTGTACAACAACCAGTTAAAGTGACTTCTGAAAACTGTTCGAATTTAAAACTAGGATATCACAACGCAAGTGTGTATGCGCGTTCGTGCGTGTGTGTGAATGTGTATACATGTATATATGTATGCCTGTACTGTTGGATGTATGGATGTTTGCGTGCTGCCTGTGTGCGTGAATGCGTACACTCGTATATATCCATGTGAACGCGTGGATGTACATACTGAGGGTTGTTAGAAAGTTTTTTCAGTGGCGTTATTATATATATCATTCCAAAAGTTCAAACGGCTACTTACATTTTATTGATTTTCTTCAAACCCCAAACTATCTTGCAGTTCTACATACTCAACTTAGCCATCAAAAGGTTTAACAAAATTCTTAACATTACATCCAGGCTACGCCGATCCCATTTAAAAAATTCATAAAAAAATTCAGCATTTCGTCACAATTTGTGACAAATAATTTTCGAGGCGCAGCCTCGTATAATTTCGATATTGTTCCACTGACCACATGGAAGTACATGTAGTTTTAAAATTAACTACCCTTTAAGCGCTTAGCAAGGACTCTTATCAGATTGGGCGGATAATTAGCATAAAAAATGGTATGTTCCTCCTGGAAGCGTAATAACTTACTGTAAAATGGCCGTGTCACTGCACAACTTTCCTTAGTTAATATACAAACATAAACATATTCATACCAAATTTAGTGCGACAAACTTAATCATGTTGCTAAAATGCAAAGCGGGCTATTTGTGCAGTGCAGCATGGTCAGGGCATACGTAGATCGATTCAACGCATTTATTCACCGTCTTTTCATTATTTTGGGGATGTCTGCTGTACTTATATATTGAATCAGTTTTATAGAAATACATGTAGCTGTGAATTTTATTGCATACAATATAGGCCTTGATCAGACGTGGGGTTTTGCGGTGTCTGGTTGGGTTTGCACCGTTTTATGAGACTCTAGGCTTTAACGGGTTGAGGCAATGCTAAACTAACCCTTAAATTACTATAAAAGCGGACTGCGACAAAATTTGAGCCGCGACATGACAAACCAACAATGTGGCTGTGCGGCCAGCGCAGACTCAGATCAGCCTGGGCATCCGCCCAGTCTGATCAGAGTCTTCGCTGACCGCATGAAGATAGCTTAGACCCTTTGCTATCCTTTAGGCGCTTAGGAAAGACTCTGATCAGACTGGACGGATGCCCAGGCTGATCTGAGTCTGCGCAGGGCACACAACCACATTGTTGGATTTCTCGTGTCGTGACAAAATTTATTTCTGCCTTTTTTCAAGAAAAAAAAATGTTTCATCCAAGCTATATCTTACTGAGAATTAAAAGACAAGAGGGCAAACAGTGTAGATCCAGATGAGATGGCTCATCGTGAGCTGCTTCATGTGGATCCCACGGCTGTTTGCAAAGTCAGCTATTTGCGTTTTTGGCGCTTTTAATTCTCAGCAGGCACATGACGTTGAAATGACGTCGTAGAGACGTCGGTGTGATGTCATGACGTCACATCGACGTCAGTACGACGTCATTTCGACGTTATGTGCCTGCTAGGAAATGATAAGACATGTTTTATAACGACGCGGTTAAATAAGTTTGGTCGATATATTCCTTTATCTATAAATTGGAAATATCATTGAGACAACTAAATCTTAATTTATTGCAAATCTTTTGAGGTGTTCACTGGATGAATATGAACATGATAATAGTGATAATTAACCCAAACCAAAAGGTAAGGTATAGTAAATCTATGAAACTATTCGGTTAGACGACTTTCCGTCCATTTAAACAGTATTTTAGTCATATCAGGACGATGGGAAAGTGATAATGAAAGGCTGTGTGTAACCGAACCTCGTTTACAATAAACTGAAAGATTTCCGCCTCAACCCTTAATCAAACCCGGACCGTTAGGTTAGCAGGCCAGCGCTTATACCAACTGAGCTATCAGGGCTCCTGAATCTATACGGGATTTAAAGTGTGACAGGCGCGCGTTTCTTTACCATACATGTATTTCTTCAGAGTCGGTCAACCCCCAAGGGTCACAGTTGGGAAAAGTAACTTGGCACATCTCGGTAGCCAACAGACACACAATTGCCGAAGCAATCTAAGAGAGAGAAACAGAGAAAAGAGAGAGGGGCTGTCGCAGACATCAGATAATAGATGGGATGCTTGGTGCCTCTGTGGCAGAGCTGCTAGAATCTGTAGCAGGACCTGAGTGTCATTTATCTCTGGTCGGGTAAAATCCTACGAATTCTGGGGGGGGGGGGGGGGGGGGGGGGCACAACGTGTCAACATTACTGAAATATTGCTTACTGGGACGTGAAACCACCACCATTTCAACAACAATAAATACTAGCCAGCTTGTATAAACAATATTGAAGTTCGTTACTCGGAAAGTGGCAATTCACCACCCCATTCTTTTGACTGTAGGAAAGGCCGTGTACATCAAAAATTATGTAACTTGAAATTCAAACATGTGCATTGAAGAACTACCCCCACTGAACTAAAAATTCTTTCAAGAGTTTGCCCTTAATTTTGAAGGCACTTTGAAAATGGAAACGGCAGGGGTGCCCCCGCCCCCTCACCTTGAACGTGTAGCCATTCAGCTTTGGCCTACTTGATCCTATATCTTTACACTGGAATACATAGGTTTGTGTAAATAATAGATTGTCAATTTATACATCCAAAGACAGTACAATTAGATCTACATTGCATGAAATATGCTTGAAATATTTAAATACCGTCTCTTGATGTTGTGGCGATTAAAACTCAACAAATCAATAGGGTAGTGTCGCGTAACTTCGGACAGCGGGTAAATTCGGTCATACCATTGCAAACAGTGAAATTCAAATGAGACGGCTCATAATGATGAGACAGCTCATAATGATGAGCCGTCTCATCTGAATTTTCACTGTTTGCCCAGTTATTTTTGTTTTAATGCTAAACAACTGACATATAAAGGAAATAATGTCGCTGTCCAAATTTACTTGCTGTCCGAAGTTACCCGACTCTATCCTAGTTAAGATCACAAAAACAAAGAAATAAACTTAAGTTGAGTTAGTAATGCAAAATCTTAAATATAGGAATATAAAGAATAAACTCAGGAGTCTCATTACAAACCAAACAGGCACTTGACGTCGAAATGACGTCGTACTGACGTTCATGCGACGTACGTCAGTATGACGTCATTTTGACGTCATGTGCCTGTTGGATGACGTCGCATGAACGTCAGTAAGACGTCATTATGACATCATGTGCCTGCTGAGTAATGACGTCGCATGAACGTCAGTACGACGTCGTTTCGACGTCATGTTCCTGCTGGGAAGCGAGTCACAGTTGGCTTCTGCCTTGACTGGTGCTCCATAAACAGGAGATAGGCAAAGATAAGACGCCGCAGATCGTGGCGTGTGATCAGGGTCTGTTTGGATAAAAATACAGCAATTTCGTTTAAAAACGATAAAACATAAACGTACCAGACACCCCTAAAATGATGAATTGACTCATCCCAATTTATGAAGATAGAAGAGTCCACTAAGCATAAATGGGTTAGAGCAAATGTCAGCTGCGCATAATCAGGCTAGTCCAAGGAAAAAGGAGGACCTTGGGACAGGCTATCCACACCTGTGACCTTTCACGCGCAGCTCACAATATTTTACGACTCTGGCGGAATTGGCTAGAGGAGAGTCGGGTAACTTCGGACAGCGGATAAATTCGGACAGTGACATTGTTTCCTTTGTATGTCAGTTGGTAAGTTGTTTGGAACTAAAACAAAACTAATTGGCCAAACAGTGAAAATCCTGATGAGACGGCTCATTATGAGCCGTTTCATCAGGATTTTCACTGTTTGCAATGGTATGTCTGAATTTACCCCCATGTCCGAAGTTACCTGACTCTCTCCCTAGTACTAGAAATAGTTGCAAATTCAAGGAAAATAAACTCTTTTTTTTTGTTGATGTTTTTTGTTTGTTTGTTTTTTCCACTTTTTGCCTTCTTTCTCAGTTAGGGGTCAGCTCTTTAAGAAAAGCATTTGCTGCTTTAGGATCATATATTCTTTCTACAATCGTAGACCACACTGGACCTCTTTCTCCAGGAAAGCGTACAGGTAGTCCAAAAATGCTATTCTTCTTGTAAAAAAAGCGGGACATGGAGATGTACTCATAGAGCTTAAAAGACGTAAATTAAGAAGTGAATTTGCAACTATTTCTAGTAACGGCATGTTTCAAGTATAACGATAACTCAATAATTGCCGTCTATAGGGTCAAGTCAGCTAAATTCAGACAGCAGGTAAATTCGATCATACCATTGCAAACAGTGAAAATCCAGATGAGACGTCTCATCACAGTACTTCACTTTTCCCAGCAAACAGCTGTTAAAATCTGATAAGCACCCATATCAAATACAAATAATTACTTCCACGATTTGGAAGTAAATAAAGGGGAGAGTGATAGACTGATCAGGAAATTCACTGTTTGCCCAGTTATTTGTTTTAATTCCAAACAACTGACATATAAAGGGAAAAAATGTCACTGTCCGAATTTACCTGCTGTCCGAATTTAGCTTGAAACTAGCTGTGTACAGGTACACACGCGAACATTTATGCTTTTACCATAAATTATGGTAACATTATATATCTGTGTATTAAAAATTTTGGGTAATATTCACGTGTAAACCTTGATATTTACGTTTTTACTGGCATTCCTCCTGCGAATGTTAAATATTTGAAAAACAAAATCCCAATAATGCTACTTTCATATCGGTGTTTTAGACCCAGACCTTGATCATGGACCTTTTTTCCGTGCTCGATTTTTTTTCTCAAATTATAAGCTCATAAAATATATCAATCGTACCTAATTAGATATAAACGTGGATTTAAATCACTTAAGATTGACAGCACTCAATGACATGAATTTCTTCTGTTTATGTCATTTTCTGGGATTGATATCTACATCATAATTACCGTGATTATCCCAAATTTGGAATTTGTTGCAAGTGCACAAACAGTGTAGACCCTGATCAGACTGCTCCTCGAAGTCTGATCTGGGTCTGCACTGTTTGACATAACAATAACATTTACTGAAATATTCACGGACAGTATAATTAGAGGATAATTCGGCCACTATATACAAACTTTTACGATCAAAATGGTAAATTTTTGTTATGGCCCAGTATTTAGATTAATTACAGTAGTGGATGAAATGTCAAGCTCTTTTCTTAGAAGTTTGCAGTAAGTAGCAATTTATACCTGAAAGAGAGGATGATTGTCTGGATATAACGTTACCTTTTTCAACAAGCATTTGAACAGTTTGTTTGAGTGGGAAGTGTACACTCAGACCAAGCAGCTCACCAGAAGTCTGATCTTCAGCTGCACATTTGGTCAACGTTCTTGTTGGTAAAAATTGGCTGGATGGATTGCGATTATACGGCCTTTCAACAATATTTCAATCATATCGAGCCCACGGAAGGGTGTGCATGAAAGGCTGTGGGCAATGCAATCCCATTTAAAGTCGAAAAGAAATTCCGTGCGGAATAATGCTAGCTTTGCAACCAACCGGGCTACCGGGACTCCTGTGACAAATGGGACTGGTCCAACCTCCAAATTCGAGATTTCAGTAAAAGAAATGACTGGAGTGTCCGAATGTTGGGATAAAGATGGAACGTATCATAGTATGAGCCGCCACGCGACAAAATATGTATTGAAACACCTTCCGCCATTTTTTGTTTGATCCCTAGGGTAGCAAGACAAAAATCAAACTGACACTAGGATAGCGAACTGCTCAAACTATGACCAGACTGCTGAGGTGTAAGACATGCGAACGGAGAATCCTCTTAATCTTCCTTCGCCATTTATATATGAGCCGCGACACGAGAAACCCCACAAAGTGTTTGTGCGCCCAGCGCAGACTTAGATCAGCATGGGCATCCGCCCAGTCCGCTCAGTCTCTTTGCTAAGTGCTCAAAGGGTAGCTAAGGGTCCAAGCTAGCTTCATGCGGAGAGCGAAGACTCTGATCAGACTGGGCAGATGCCCAGGCTGATCTGAGTCTGCGCTGTGTGCAAAACCACATTGTTGGTTTTGTCGTGTCGCCGCTCAATTATTATGATATTTTTTTCAGGAATGGTGAAAGTCCGAATATGGTTTGTGGCCATCTTCTTTTGCCTTTTAGATTATATGGCAGCACAACGTAAGTTACTAATTACATGTTGTAACAAGAATTTGCGAAAGTTAAAGTAACTACATGTATAACGCTTATATTTGAGCCGCGACACGAGGAAACCAACAAAGTGGTTGCGCACCCAGCGCAGACTAAGATCCACCCAGTCTGATCAGAGTCTTCGCTGTCCGCATGGAGGTAGCATAGACCCGTAACTACCCTTTAATCACTTAGCAAAGAGTCTGATTGGACTAGACATGCAGATGCCCAGGCTGATCTGAGTCTGCGCTAGGCGCACAACCACTTTGTTGCTTTTCTCGTGTCACGGCTCATATATGATAAAGATGATGAGAAAAATCCAAGGGGAGCACAATCAGGAGATTGTTTTACTCAAGAACGAAGTTCAGGAAAGAAAATACTCGGATTTCGTTTTACGGTGACGCGCCAGCGGAGCCGTAAGACGCAATTGATGACCATAAAACCGACGATTTACCTCCCCAAATGACAATTTTTCATACAATATTTTCACTACTTTGTATATATAATTGTCAGCCAATGAGAAGCGACCTTTCATAATGACGTCGGGTTTGCGACACTGACTGTAGACATGGGCGGCCGCGTATCAGTGACGACCATCTTTCATTTGCGCGCCCAGTTTCTTATTTATTGCGTAACAAATTATGTACATTTGTAAATAACCCAAATAGTAACGCATACAAAAGGATCTGCACAAACAGCAACTTAGGTGACAAACGATAAACAACTTCCCCTTGGTACCCTTTTACCAACATCATTTCTTTTCTGGAGGACTATGACGCTTGACCCTCACATGTTAGCATCTCTTGGATTTGGATACCGAATGCAAAAATGTGATATAGGCCACAGTGTTAGAAAGGCAAAGTTTTATTTATAGTTTGAATTCATGTAAAGTTCTTGAGAAATGCATCATTCAGCGCAAGACAACCTTGATGGCCGCCACTGGTAATATACGTTCGTGTTTTGTTGCTTGTTCTGCTTGTTTGTGATCTATTTTGAGGATCTGTCACGGGCAAATTTTGTTATAGTCTCTTCAAAAATAAATCGGTATAATAACGACAGAATATTAAAGATGGCCGCCACTGTCCGCACGCCAGTACTTATATCGCAAACGAGGCTTGCCGAGTAATGCCAAACAGTGATCTTGAGTGACAGGTTGTTCTATCCGCACCTCACACCAATGATATAGATACTTTTTCATGCACACTACGTTTTGTTTTTACTTTATAACTTCTTAAAATGCGTATTTTAAGTGCTTTAGAGGTTTCTTTTTTATTTTGAAAGAAGTCGCCGCTATCAACGACCGCCATTCGGCTGTTTACTTCAACGACTGGCGTACATAAACTGACGTCATTTTTGCCGTCTCCGTAACGTCATTATATAAAAAGCCAACGTCACTTGACGACGCAGATACTCGACAGTGCATTGACTGCTTGTGATTTTTATCCGGACTTGGCTGAGATAAGATTTGTAGGTTCAGGGTTGGGCACGCGGATATCCTTAACTGGTGTGAAAGAAACTTTGAATAGAATCTATCATTGGTCCTCGATGCGGACAGGGAAATGCCAAACCCGAGGGCATGCGGGGTGTCGGAAACGAGGCTTGCCGAGTTTCCGACACACCCCGTGTGTCCTAGGGTTTGGATTTCCCTTTCCGCATCGGAGACCAATGACTGATTCTTTTTCTTACGTACGATAATATTTATTTCAAATTGAATGGGTAATTATTAGGCCTCTTTTAATGCTTCAAGGGCGTGAACCCATCGAAAGTTTTAGGACCTGATGAATCCTAGAGTCTTAAAGAACTAGCAGCTGAATTAGGCCCAATGTTTGCCCACCTCTTCCAACAATCTATTGACATGGGTGAAATTCCCAAAGAAATGGTCTCTTGCAAATATATGCCCACTCTTCAAAAAAGGAGATAGGTCTTTGGCTTGCAATTTTTATCTTGGGCTCCGAGAAAGCTTTTGACACACACCCTCATGAATTACTTAAATGTAAGCTATAAGGCTATGGTATTGGTGGAAAGACTCTGAAATGGATAGATTCTTTTCTCTGTTTCAGGCAGCAGTGTGTAGTAGTAAATGGAGTTATATCAGATGGGCCCCAGTGTTGTCAGGTGTACCCAGGGCACCACTGTTGTTATCGTTGTACATTAATGATATAACAGAAAATATTGACTCGGAATTAAGACTTTTTGATGACGACTGTGTTTGCTATCGTGAAATCAGAGATAGCGAAGACACGGTGAAACTTCAGGAGGATATAGATCGTTAAGGGTGTTGGGCAAGGAGTTGGGGCATGAAATTTCAACCTGTCAAATGCAATATAATGCAAATTACAAGGAAACGGATCAAGAAGATCAATGCGTCCTATACCTTAGAGGGAACGGTCCTCAGTAACGCGTTAAACCCAAATCAACCAACCAACCAACCAACCAACCTCAGTAACGTAGACACTATCAAGTATCTCGGCATAACCATTACCAATCACACGTCTGCAATATTTGCACAAAGGCTAATAGGACCCTTGGCAGCATGTCCACAGGACGTTAAAGAGTCAACATACAAGGGGCTGGTGCGTCCAGTGCACCCTAATCTGGGTCTACACTGTTTACCTTCTACTGAATACATGTAATACAATATTATTCAGAATATTTGAGCCGCGACACCAGAAAACCAACAAAGTGGTTGTGCGCCCAGTGCAGACTCAAATCAGTTTCGGCATCCGCCTTGTTTGACAAGACTCTTCGTTAAGTGTTCAAAAAGTAGCTAAGGGTCTAAGCTACCTCCATGCGGGCAGCGAAGACTCTGCTCAGGCGGATGCCCAGGCTGATCTGAGTCTGCACTGGGCGCACAACCACATTATTGGTTTTGTCGTGTCGCGCTTCGACAAAAAAAAATTGAAATTTTGCTGACGTAAGTTTTTGTCGTCTGCTACAGTTATGGGTTAAAATGTCATTCTTTATTTCCATCATAGAACAGACAGACACGTCCACGGACACTGTAGTACGAGGTGACCTTGCACAGGAGGATGATGGGTAATATCAAGTTTCAAATTTATACTGAAAAGGAACCATATCAGTCAGGTTACATACACTACTTAAAATATTTAAAGGGGCACCTATTAGTGATTGTTTCCATAGACGACAGTGCAACGCATCCCCACTTTGGGAGTCATTTACTTTCAATAGACGAAGACATTGAGTTTCCAACCAATTTGAAAATTTTTAAAGAGGATCTCGAAGTTACTGACAGTACTAATTTTGATCCAATATCTATCCTGCACACGTCCATAGACTGGTTTTTTGTGAAAAATGGAAGTTTGGTAAAAAGATGGAAATCATGAAAATTTCAACCACAATTGAAAACAACCATTTTGTTTGCAAAACTGAATGTCTTACAAGGTGACTCGTTTGAAAGCATCAGTTTTAACTCAAGTTTAGGAGATTTTATAGACTTATAGAAAAATGCCTCAGTTTCAGAAAATTCGAAAATTGCCAAAAGTTGTTCCATGGAAATGATTAGGGCATCAGTTCTATTGAATTTCTTGTTGTCTTAAACTTCGATCCTTCTTCAAAATGTTGCAAGAGAATGGAAAATTCTCGGCTGCTGGCGGTCGAATTTATGGGCCGTTGAACTGGGTGTATATTGTAGTAATGCCTATGGGAAAATATCAACTGCTTCTTTAAATATTTTGAGTAGTGTATTTTACCTACTGATCAGCAAAATCACTTGTTTGCTGTACATCTCGACCACAACACATAAATATCGACATCTTGTTGTCTTCCTCTGTAAATCGGAATTTATGCCGATTTTAAATTTTATATTACTGGAAATATCAAGAACCATCGCTAATGTATCCGACCAATGCTGTAAATTCCCGGAAAATAAAATTCTAACACTGGTCGCCTATAATCTAGTGATATATTGCGTGACAAACTCACTGGGCGGACTAGCGTAACGTTATTTAGCGCCATACGAACGTCATTTTTTTTCGTTGGTGACGTCAATTTACATTTCCATGAGGATAGACGGTGTAACGTCGTTTTCTCGCATCAAAAACTTATGAAATACATGTAAAAGCCTCTGTTACAGTCAAAGTTGTTGGCGGGATTTCTTCATGTAATCATGGCGGAAAACTGAAAAAATCTGAAGGAAACACTTGCGTTTTTGTCGGTTTTTTGCGTGTTAGAATCGAAATAGATTCTTACCAACAAGTGATTTTTTGCCCATTATATCACTGGTTGTCGGTCAGTCGTCGGTGAATATATCACTCGCGCTTCACGCTCGTGATAATCCACTTCACGACTGACCTCCAACCAGCGATATATTGGGCAACAGATCACTGTAAGCAAGAATCTATTTCTTAAATAAAATGTGCATTGGCATTGTGAGAAAAAACTAAAACTCGACAAAATATAACGTCTTTCAGAAAAATAAAAATCTTGAAAATATGTCAGGGCATGGTGTGAAAAATGTGTTCTCCATCAAAATTCATGACACAGCGCTGCACTGGCGTTGACGACTTTATTTTGACGTTTTTAAAAGCTGGTCAAACCCGGCCCAGAGCTTATAAAAACTTAAGTACATTCTCAAACTCAAAATAAAGCACACTGATTGGCTGCTTTCGAGCATGTGTTCGGAAGCAGCCAATCAGTGTGCTTTATTTTGAGTTTGAGATTAATCTCAAGTTTATAACCTCGAACCCTGGTCAAGCCCGTTCTTTCTCTTTCCAGTCAAGCAAAGATAGCAGTAGTAATTACAGCCACATTCTGTGGAATTGCGGCCCTGTTGTGCTGTGGCTCCTTTTGTTATTTCACTTACCAGAAGTGTTGTATTGGTGAGTATCTCACATATTTCTTATGTCACGCGTGTTGGTATTTCGACAAGTTAGCAATATTTCTTGTGTCACGCGTGTTGGTATTTTGGCTAGTTAGCAATATTTCTTATGTCATGCGTGTTGGTATTTCGGCAAGTTAGCCATATTTCTTGTGTCACGCGTGTTGGTATTTCGGCAAGTTTGCAATATTTCCTATCTCACGCGTGTTGGTATTTGCGAGAGAAATTGGGCTTATACACACAAACAAAAGACTTTTATTATTAAATCTCAGGTAACAATATGTTACATATGAGCAGAAAAAAACAGTCACAATTAAACATGATATCATGGCGACTGTAACAAAAGAATAGCAACTTACATTTTATAGTACGGAAACTCGAGAAAAAAAAACAAAACAAAAAAAACAACAAAAAAAAAACAACAACAAAAAAAAACAAAACAAAACAAAAAAAAAAACTGACTTGCAGAGAGTATAAGATACACAGATACACGTCATTGATATTGTAAAGATCGAGTGAGTGAGTGATATCGGTTTTACGGCACATCAGCACAAAAAGACTACTTCGCGCCGAAAGCTGTCCAAACAGACTTCAGTGATGGATTTCTTCAGATACTTTTTTTATGTTAAGACATACTTGCTTATCATTGAGATCCTTCAGGATGTCTGATTTCACAAAATTTATTTCATTTTTCATTGTTACCGATTCCTCAGCTGTGACTAGAATTACACCACTGTTCCATATATTTTGCTGAAATTAAGTCATAACAAATGAGGAGGTTCGCAGAAAGATCCAAGCAGCCATTGGAGAGTATGATGAACTCCTGACCCTGGTCAAGAAACGGAAACTGAGGTGGTTTGGCCATGGCTCAAGGTCTTCTGGTTTAGCAAAGACAATTCTTCAGGGCACAGTGAAAGGAAAAAGAAGAAGAGGTAGACAGAAGAAGCCATGGGAAGACAATATCAAGGAGTGGACAGGAATGGACTTTGCCAGCTCAACTAGGGCAGCTGAAAACAGGACAAGATGGAAAGGGATCGTTTCGAAGTTATCTGTGGTGCCCCAACGACCTAGTAGGGTTATGGGATAGAATAGAATAGAAGTCATACAATGAGACCTTTTGCCAGGTATACGTCATGGTCCAACATAATAGAAACCCTTTAAGGGGTCACCATTCCCTGGAAGAAGCAATGTATTTCCTTACAATTTCATTCAAATTTTGTCTTATTTCAGAGGAATGCATCATTTGAGTCCAGGTTGTATTCTCTGGCAAGTACCGAGGAGTTGGTCGTTTTGGGTCTTTCATGGTGAAAACTTGCAAGCCTACCCACGTAAACAGAAATTACACAAACTGAACTGATTCAAAGCTAGCCCAGCAGGCACATGACGTCGAAATTACGTCGACATGACGTCGATATGACGGAGGCTTATACTATGGAAAAGAATAACCCAAACTCAGCAGGCATAGGAGGTCAAAATGACGTCGTTCTGGCGTTGATGCGACGTGATGACGTCACATTGACGGCGATATGACGTCATTTCGATGTCAAGTGCCCAATTGACTAGCTTTCGACGTCGTATCCCTGCTGGGAAGGAATACTGGAAATTTTCTACTAAACATAAAACATGATGACGCAGCTAATTCACATTTACATAGCATAGCTGAAGAATGGGGTTTGTTTCCTTAAGGTGTCTGGTTGCACACACCTCCACGTGTTTCTGTCGTTTTCAGAACCTTTGTGAATTCCAATTTACTTCCCTTAGCAAAGAAACCCTTCCAAAGAGGGATCCCAGCAGGCACACACGGTTGAATCAATATTGGTTCAATCTTGATTCAACGTCATGACGTTGAATCAAGATCGATTCAATATAGAGTCAACCTTGTGGGGTCGTATGGTGTAAAGAAGTGCTATGATATCATGTTATAATGTTTCATAATATGCATTTGTCACTATAACTGATATGTTATTTGGGCCGGGGCCTTTGTTTACGAATTAAAACAGTTGTATTGTATTGTATTGTATTGTATCGATCAACTGTTAAAGGAAAAATGTTGCTTCTATGCATTTTTTTCTTTAAGAGTTGACCCACACAACTGAGAGTGACCTCCTCTGCTGCACCATTTCATTACTGCATATACACAGACTTAACTAAATCGTGTCTGCTGTCTTCGTGTCTCTGATGTGGTCCATGCAATACAGAGACTCCTCCTTCAAAACTTATCATATGTATGCAAAGCTTATTTACGCACGTTTTCAACCGGTAGTAAAAGACTGATAGCTGATCTGAGTCTGCGCTGGGCGCACAACCACTTTGTTGGTTTTCTCGCGTCGCGGCTCATTACGGCACATGAACAGACTCGATGAAACCGAGTCTGCAATTTTTGTGTCTTTGGTGTGCTCAGGATCCCAGAAGAATTTCTTTCAGAATTCATTTTACTCATAGACCGTTTACTTCAAATATTGGGGTCTGACAAGGAGATCCACCAACCCCTACTTATTCAATATATTTATAAACGATTAACCTGATATATTTGACACCGTTTATGTTGTTACCAGTCTGGGGACTTATGGATTTCCATCACACATATTTGTGATGGTTAATCATGCACCATAAATGGACTGACATGATGGCTTACCATAACATAATTACTGAAATTTTTACCACAAGATGTCACTACATGTCCGAAGGATGAAATGTGATGGAAAGCCATAACGTTGGTTTTTTCTGGTGTTATGGCTGAACATAACAAAGGCAAAAAAAAAAAACAAGTACTTTTCTGTCGAGTAACTGGTGCAAAACCTTTAGTAACTCGTACAGTTAACATCCATTACAAAAAAGCATGTACTGTAGACAATTTTGATCCTAACACCAGGGGCGTCGGAACGATTTTGACATTGGGGAGGCGGATTTTTTTGCGGCCTTACTCCGCCCTCCCCCGTTGAATCAAGGTTGATTCTAGTTTGATTCAACCTTGTGTGCCCATTGGGTTGCTTCAACGTCATGACATTGAATCAAAGTTGATTCAGTGTTGATCCAACCTTGTGTGCCGTTTGGGTTGCTTCAACATCATGACATTGAATCAAAGTTGATTCAGTGTGATCCAACCGTGCGTGCTCATTGGGTTGCTTCAACGGCATGACATTGAATCAAAGTTGATTCAGTGTTGATCTAACCTTGCGTGCCCATTGGGTTGCTTCAACGTCATGACACTGAATCAAAGTTGATTCAGTGTTGATCCAACCTTGCGTGCCCATTTGGTCGCTTCAACGGCATGACATGGAATCAAAGTTGATTCAGTGTTGATCCAACCGTGCGTGCCCATTGGGTTCCTTCAACGGCATTACATTGAATCAAAGTTGATTCAGTGTTGATCCAACCTTGCGTGCCCATTGGGTCGCTTCAACGGCATGATATGGAATGAAAGTTGATTTAGTGTTGATCCAACCTTGCTTCCCCATTGGGTTACTTCAACGTCATGACATTGAATCACAGTTCATTCAATGTTGATCCAACCTTGCTTGCCCATTGGGTTGCTACAAAACCCATGACATGGAATCAAAGTTGATTCAGTGTTGATCCAACCTTGCTTGCCCATTGGGTTGCTACAACGTCATGACATTGAATCAAACTTGATTCAGTGTTGATCCAACCTTGCTTGGCCATTGGGTTGCTACAAAACCTATGACATGGAATCAAAGTTGATTCTAGGTTGATCCAACCTTGCGTGCCCATTGGGTCGCTTCAACGTCATGACATGAAATCAAAGTTGATTCTAGGTTGATCCAACCTTGCTTGCCCATAGGGTTGCTACAACGTCATGACATGGAATCAAAGTTGATTCAGTGTTGATCCAACCTTGCTTGCCCATTGGGTTGCTGCAAAACCCATGACATTGAATCAAAGTTGATTCAGTGTTGATCCAACCTTGCTTGCCCATTGGGTTGCTTCAACGTCATGACATTGAATCAAAGTTGATTCAGTGTTGATCCAACCTTGCTTGCCCAATGGGTTGCTTTAACGTCATGATATTGAATCAAAGTTGATTCAGTGTTGATCCAACATTGCTTGCCCATTGGGTTGCTACAACGTCATGACATTGAATCAAAGTTCATTCAGTGTAAATCCAACCTTGCTTGGCCATTGGGTTGTTACAAAACCTATTACATGGAATCAAAGTTGATTCTAGGTTGATCCAACCTTGCTTGCCCATTGGGTTGCTACAACGTCATGACATTGAATCGAAGTTGATTCAGTGTTAATCCGACCTTGCTTGCCCATTGGGTTGCTACAAAACCCATGACATGGAATCAAACTTGATTCAGTGTTGATCCAACCTTGCTTGCCCATTGGGTTGCTTCAACGTCATGACATTGAATCAAAGTTGATTCAGTGTTGATGCAAACGTGCGTGCCCATTGGGTTACTTCAACGTCATGACATTGAATCAAAGTTGATTCTAGGTTGATCCAACCGTGCTTGCCCATTGGGTTGCTTCAACGTCATGACATTGAATCAAAGTTGATTTAGTGTTGATCTACACTTGCGTGCCCATTGGGTTGCTACAACGTCATGACATTGAATCAAAGTTGATTCAGTGTTGATCCAACCTTGCTTGCCCATTGGGTTGCTACAAAACCCATGACATTGAATCAAAGTTGATTCAGTGTTGATCCAACCTTGCTTGCCCATTGGGTTGCTTCAACGTCATGACATTGAATCAAAGTTGATTCAGTGTTGATCCAACCTTGCTTGTCCATTGGGTTACTTCAACGTCATGACAATGAATCAAAGTTGATTCAGTGTTGATCCAACCTTGCTTGCCCATTGGGTTGCTATAACGTCATGACATTGAATCAAAGTTCATTCAGTGTAAATCCGGCCTTGCTTGGCCATTGGGTTGCTACAAAACCCATGACATGGAATCAAAGTTGATTCAGTGTTGATCCAACCTTGCTTGCCCATAGGGTTGCTACAACGGCATGACATTGATTCACAGTTCATTCAATGTTGATCCAACCTTGCTTGCCCATTGGGTTGCTGCAAAACCCATGACATTGAATCAAAGTTGATTCAGTGTTGATCCAACCATGCTTGCCCATTGGGTTGCTTCAACGTCATGACATTGAATCAAAGTTGATTCAGTGTTGATCCAACCTTGCTTGCCCAATGGGTTGATTTAACGTCATGATATTGAATCAAAGTTGATTCAGTGTTGATCCAACATTGCTTGCCCATTGGGTTGCTTCAACGTCATGACATTGAATCAAAGTTGATTCAGTGTTGATCCAACCTTGCTTGCCCATTGGGTTGCTTCAACGTCATGACATTGAATCAAAGTTGATTCAGTGTTGATCCAACCTTGCTTGCCCATTGGGTTGCTACAAAACCCATGACATGGAATCAAAGTTGATTCAGTGTTGATCCAACTTTGAGGGCCCATTGGGTCGCTTCAACGTCATGACATTGAATCAAAGTTGATTCAGTGTTGATCAAACCTTGCTTGCCCATTGGGTTGCTACAAACCCCATGACATGTAATCAAAGTTGATTAAGTGTTGATCCAACCTTGCTTGCCCATTGGGTTGCTTCAACGTCATGACATTGAATCAAAGTTGATTCAGTGTTGATCCAACCTTGCTTGCCCATTGGGTTACTTCAACGTCAAGACATTGAATCAAAGTTGATTTAGTGTTGATCCAACCTTGCTTGCCCATTGGGTTGCTTCAACGGCATGACATTGAATCAAAGTTGATTCTAGGTTGATCCAAACGTGCTTGCCCATTGGGTTGCTTCAACGTCATGACATTGAATCAAAGTTGATTCAGTGTTGATCCAACCTTGCTTGCCCATTGGGTAGCTTCAACGTCATGACATTGAATCAAAGTTGATTCAGTGTTGATCCAACCTTGCTTGTCCATTGGGTTACTTCAACGTCATGACAATGAATCAAAGTTGATTCAGTGTTGATCCAACCTTGCTTGCCCATTGGGTTGCTACAACGTCATGACATTGAATCGAAGTTGATTCAGTGTAAATCCAACCTTGCTTGCCCATTGGGTTGCTACAAAACCCATGACATGGAATCAAAGTTGATTCAGTGTGATCCAACCTTGCTTGCCCATTGGGTAGCTTCAACGTCATGACATTGAATCAAAGTTGATTCAGTGTTGATCCAACCGTGCGTGCCCATTGGGTTACTTCAACGTCATGACATTGAATCAAAGTTGATTCAGTGTTGATCCAACCTTGCTTGCCCATTGGGTTGCTTCAACGTCATGACATTGAATCAAAGTTGATTCAGTGTTGATCCAACCTTGCTTGTCCATTGGGTTACTTCAACGTCATGACAATGAATCAAAGTTGATTCAGTGTTGATCCAACCTTGCTTGCCCATTGGGTTGCTATAACGTCATGACATTGAATCAAAGTTCATTCAGTGTAAATCCGGCCTTGCTTGGCCATTGGGTTGCTACAAAACCCATGACATGGAATCAAAGTTGATTCAGTGTTGATCCAACCTTGCTTGCCCAATGGGTTGCTACAACGTCATGACATTGAATCAAAGTTGATTCAGTGTTGGTCCAACCGTGCGTGCCCATTGGGTTACTTCAACGTCATGACATTGAATCAAAGTTGATTCTAGGTTGATCCAACCGTGCTTGCCCATTGGGTTGCTTCAACGTCATGACATTGAATCAAAGTTGATTCAGTGTTGATCCAAACTTGCTTGCCCATTGGGTTGCTTCAGCGGCATGACATTGAATCAAAGTTGATTCTAGTTTGATCCAAACGTGCTTGCCCATTGGGTTGCTTCAACGTCATGACATTGAATCAAAGTTGATTCAGTGTTGATCCAACCTTGTTTGCCCATTGGGTAGCTTCAACAGCATGACATTGAATCAAAGTTGATTCAGTGTTGATCCAACCTTGCTTGCCCATTGGGTAACTTCAACGGCATGACATTGAATCAAAGTTCATTCAGTGTTGATCCAACCTTGCTTGCCCATTGGGTTGCTACAAAACCCATGACATGTAATCAAAGTTGATTAAGTGTTGATCCAACCTTGCTTGCCCATTGGGTTCCTTCAACGTCATGACATTGAATCAAAGTTGATTCAGTGTTGATCCAACCTTGCTTGCCCATTGGGTTGCTTCAACGTCATGACATTGAATCAAAGTTGATTCAGTGTTGATCCAACCTTGCGTGCCCATTTGGTCGCTTCAACGTCATGACATTGAATCAAAGTTGATTCTAGGTTGATCCAACCTTGCTTCCCTATTGGATTGCTTCAACGTCATGACATTGAATCAAAGTTGATTCAGTGTTGATCCAACCTTGCTTGCCCATTGGGTTGCTACAATGTCATGACATTGAATCAAAGTTGATTCAGTGTTGATCCAACCTTGCGTGCCCATTGGGTTGCTTCAACGGCATGACATTGAATCAAAGTTGATTCAGTGTTGATCCAACCTTGTGTGTCCATTGGGTTCCTTCAACGGCATGACATTGAATCAAAGTTGATTCAGTGTTGATCCAACCTTGTGTGTCCAGTGGGAGTTTACTTCAGCAGGTTGTTCTTGCTTACATTTATTTCTGGCTCTATTTAAGTGTGATGAAATTACCAGTTTGTCAAGATCTATTCAAATACATGCATACATTTCTCCAGCCCCCGCTCCTACCACTACCCTCCACGAATACAGGACTGTATTACCCACACCCACCCAGAAGTAAAAACCATGGCGGGAGGGCACTGTTGGGGTGACGGTACCAATTCATTTCCCATAGACCGCAATACAAACATTTTGGAAAATACAACACCTTTCCTGCGAATCGCGGCTACTTTAGACCATAGCTCCTTCTAGCTGGTGGACTCAAAATTTAAACAAGCAAAGAAAAACAATACCTTATGTTGCATTTAAGAGAGCCGGGTAAACCCAAACCCAACAACCGTCTGCGGAACTGCTTTCTGATGAAAATAACTGTCGAAAATTCAAAGAGTTTAGAAATGCAAAACAATAATACTGGTAGACATTCAATAATTCAGCTCCCTAATTTTACATGTTCAACCACTGAATTAAAAAAAAAATAATAACATTAACTCAGCATCCATTTTCAGCCAATAGCAGCAGCTGATGTTTTCTATGTATTCAAATTGTCTGCTAAAACCCTTGTGTACCCATAAATTGATGACGTAGTAGGTACTTTCACTCCTGTTAGCAAAGTGGTGTATATAGGTACTATAGTTTGAGTGAGTGAGTGAGTGAGTGAGTGAGTGAACTCTGGTTTAACGTCCCACCAACAACGAGGTCATATGGAGACGGGACCTCGGTTTAAAGTCTCATCCGAAAGACCGGAGAAGCGGGGTGTCGATCTTGCGACCCTGGATTGATAGTCTGGAGTGTTATCCACTACACTTCAACCGCTCCTATATAGTGTGAGTATACTGGAATTAAAATCTGCGATGTATGAAACTTTGTAGTGAAAAAACAAATAGAGTAATAGAGAAATTGGAGGAAACAACGGCAGCATTCCGTCCCAGCAGGCACACAACGTCAAAATGACGTCGTACTGACGTCAGTACGACGTCATTTCGTCGTCATGTGCCCACTGGGGTGGGACCGTCTTTAAGATGTTAATGTTGTTTTGTTGCTTTACGTCCATGGTAAAGTTTGGACTCTTCTATCTGTATATATTGGATGAGTCTATTTATCATTTAAGGGGTGTTAGGTTTAGTTTATTTTAAGAATTTTTCTTTCGAAGAAAAATAGCCATTTGTCTTATGCAAAAAGAGTGGACAGGGATCAGACGCTGCGTTTGCGGCGTCTGGTCTGGGTCTGCACTGTTTGCCTATGCCCTGTTTTTGGAACGCTAGGCATTAATGGGTTAATGATTATTCACGCTATGTTCTGTTCTATTCTGTTTTTGTCGATATCTTGTAAATGACCATCTCAGGATGTTATTGTTGATGACAGGTCTATAGAAATTTCAGAAATAAACTTAAACGCTACATGTTCTGTTCTATTCTGTTTTTGCCTCCGGAACTGTGCAGCGTCTAGTCTGTTCAAAGCCTTAGGAACGAGTCAGAATTTTGTTGTTGATGTACTTGGGGAGGGGGGGGGGGGGTCATATATTTATATTTTATTAGTCATGTCATATTGGGGGGGGGGGGGGTCAAAATTCTTCCATCAGTCCTCATTTTATAACAGTTATAATTATTAAGCATTCGACAACAAATTTCTGGATGGCCATAAAAAGAAAAGCGCAAGAAATGCAGACAAAATTTAAACAGACTATGATTGAATAGCCTGTTACAATAAGAACATGTTCTTTGTGTTTCATAGAGGTTTTGATTGAGGTCAGGCTGCAGTGCTGGACTCAAGGAGGGGGGCAAAAGGGGCACTAAGCCCCCCCCCCCCCGAAGCCCCCCCCCCCCCCCCCGAAGCGACCGTGAGTCATACCTTGTCCCACTGTCCATTTTCAGCGCGTAAAAGTACGCCAATTTGTTGCCCGGTAGTGCGTGATACTTTCCAGTCAGCTGTTCCAGCATACGCCAATGTTAAGAAATTATACCATCCTTCAATAAACATTTTATCGGTATTACCTTTGACACGCGTCCTGTGAGCTTTGTGATTTACCGGTTGACGGGAACCGTGACTACGTATTTAGCTCCGCCTATTGTCCAATTGGAAGTATTAATTTTACAGCGACAGCCTAAGCCCCGCCCTTATTTAGAAATGACACCGCTGGGTGTAAATTAATGCGACCGTGTAAGTAAACATGAATTGACAGTTTTAAGTAATCTTTTGATCATGGCGGCTGCTTTGATGCGCCACTGTCTGACTGTAAATAATACTTGCGCTTGCGAAAAAATGAGGACGCCAAACTGAAGTGCAACTGTAAACTAGAGATTACTTTCCAACTCCAGTTAATTTATATCTCACATTTTATCTCCGTAACACAAAGTGGCACATTTAGTGAAACAAGATAATGGTGACATCTATCAATCCAAGCAAAGTGGTTCAAAACACCATACCAGAACATTTCACCCATTTTACCAAGGTACCCGTTTGTGTTTCATAGAGGTTTTGATTGAGGTCAGGCTGACATAAAACAGGTTATATGGTGTGTGTGTGTGTGTGTGTGTGTGTGTGTGAAGGGTAGCTGAGATGGGGGGTCATAAAACTTTTTGTCACCTATCCGGGAGCAGGGGGGAGGGGAGGGGTCGGAAAAATAATTTTTGTCAGACGACAGACGCGGTTGGGGGGAGGGGTGGGAGCGGAAAATTTTTGTTGAACCATATGAAAATGACCCCCCCCACACACACACAAACGACCCCCCCCCCCTCACACACACACACCTGACCTGATGCTAAATGACTCGTCCCTTATATTTACTTGTCGTCAAGCGACGACGCCTTGATTGGTCCACGTAACGTTCAACTGACGCCACGTCATGGCCACGGCTGTTAAACGTTACGGCCGAACACGTTGTTAATAACTTTTCTTCGACCCATACTCTGCATATTCTACACTAAATTACCACAAAACGGCACGGAAATGGGTCTAAAATAAAATGTAAGTACATGTATAAGAATTGAAAATCTCAGCGTTCAGAAGGCAGTGGTCGTCGCTAAAATTCTACAAGAAACGCTTGGCGCTTCATGGAATTTTAGCTCCGCTCACTCAGTGGCTTCAACACAAGATGAATGCTGAAAAATCAAACAAAGCAGCCACACCCCGATACCTGAAACTACTTAAATCTGGCTTTTATGCTCTGGTGTATATTATGTTCCATTTGAACGTATGCTTTCAGTAGAATATTGTTCATGCCATAGTCGGAATTACTCCATATCGACTGTACTTGACATGGAGCAAATGCTTCAACAGTCAAAATTCTAGGGTTGATTAAACGTAATTTGGTCTGAGCTTCATTAGCAATATACTTGGCCAAGTCATGGGCGTAGCTGTCGTATACGCAGGTGCGTATTGAAAGGGGGGGTATCAATAAGGTGGGTTTTCTGCATCCTACCAAAGTTTTATTTTTTTGACTGATGTTATACTCTAGTGTGTCTAGTTTATTGAACCATGTGTGACTTTGCGCGGAAAGCCCTAGTTACTGAGCTATGGGTCCAAAGAAGTGGGTGGGGTAATCCAACATGGTTTTAGCCTGTCTTGTAAAAACATTCTCATTTGGTAGAAGAGTACAGTAGACAGACAGGATTTGATAAAATGATTAACAGAACATCTAAACTATATTTCCATATCATTTTATTTGGTCTAATTTCAACATATGTTGTCAAAAAAGACTTCCTTTGACATTTAGCATTTTTTGATATTTTTGACCTCAATTTTCAATATTTCTTGGCCTTATTGTTAAATGAACAGACATGTTATCATCAAACTCATGTCAAGGAAGTACCTTGAGAAGGACATTCAGATGATGTGACCAGAATATCACAATAGCATAGTTTTCATGGTCGATTGAACACATAAACTTGCTTGGAAGATGGTTTTCTTTCTGTTTTGACCTAGAATTACGAACCTTTGGTCAAATTACTAATTTAACTGCTATATTATGTCCCACGCCCCTGCCACTAAAGGTGAGGGAATACATATTGGCTTCAGTGCGGATCTCGTTGGCGTCTGCAATTGTGTATGTGTCACAAATTAAGTCCTTCTGTGACCTTGGAAACAAGGTCAAGGTCATCAAAATCTGACCTTGACCTTGTTTCCAAGGTCAAAGTATGTGACCCAGACACAGATGCAGACGCCAAGGAGATCCGATCTGAAGCCAATATGTATTCTTTCACCTTTAGTGACGGGGGTGTAGGGCATAATATAGCAGTTAAAATAGTAATTTGGCCAAAGGTTCGTAATTCTAGGTCAAAATTAAATGAAAAAACATCTTCTGAGCAAGTTTATGTGTTCAGTCGACCATGAAAACTAGGTCATTGTGAAATTCTGGTCACATCATCCGAATGTCCTGGTCAGGGTGCTTCCTTGACATTAGTTTGATGACAAATGGTCTGTTTATTTAACCATAAGGCCAAGAAATATTGAAAATTGAGGACAAAAATATCAAAAAATGTTGAATGTCAAAGGAAGTCTTTTTTGACAACATATGTTCAAATTAGACCAAATAAAATGATATGGAAATATAGTTTAGATGTTCTGTTAATCATTTTATCTAATCCTGTCTGTCTGCTGTACTCTTCTACCAAATGAGAATGTTTTTACAAGACAGGCTAAAACCATGTTGGATTACCCCACCCACTTCTGTGGACCCATAGCTCAGTAAGTAGGGCTTTCCGCGCAAAGTCACATATGGTTCAATAAACTAGACACACTGGAGTATACCATCAGTCAAAAAAATAAAACTTTGGTAGGATGCAGAAAACCCACCTTATTGATACCCCCCCCCCCCCCCTTTTGTCAAATCGATGAGCTGTTACGAAGCGAAAAAGAGTCATATTTACCAAACGACGTTGTCATCAGGTCGTTTGGTAACTGTGACCCTTTTTCGTTTCGTAACATCTCTTTTTCGTGACAGCCCTTGTATATAAATAGCTAACCAGGGGTGAAGATACCTTATCAGAATCTGGAGGATCCTACAACAGCGCATGGGCTGCGGACGACGCAACAAATGACAGCGTCAACGGAGCGTAAAAATAGGTAAAAGGTTTAAGTGCAACATCCATGGTCATATTATCTATAATACTAAATAAACGAAGTAACGCATAAACTGCAAAATTGGTGGCATTTTCAAGCGTAATTTCTATACTGGTTCTTTCGCATATTGCTATCATTGATAATTTCGGTTAGCGTGTGTTTTAGTTTCACGTAGATTTAAAGAATTTGGGAATTAAATTCGTCTTTCATTTTAAATTCTCCCTAGTAAGCCAAATATTTATAGTTGTAGAGAAATTTCAACTTTAACGCTGCTAGTGTCGATGCAATAATTGGTATAGTCAACAGACTGTGAAATATAGAACAGGCGTACAAATAACCGCCGCATCAAAAAAACATCCGAAGATGGCACTTTACGCCATTTTTTGTGTGTGTAAGTATCACATTGGATTTCAGTTATAATTTAATATATCAAGGGATGTAATTCCATAATAGATAGCTAAAAAGGATGTAAGATTTCTTCCGCTTTAGTCACCAACTACGCTTCTTGTAAAAATGGATCTTACCAATTCAATACTACTGTATACAGGCTTATCCATGCGATATTCCGGTATTTAGAAGATAAACACAGAGACTTCTCACATATGCACATTAGTGTATTCTGGTATCAAGTTTACCAGGCGAGACCAGAAACAGCGTAGGAATGGCGAGGCTTGCCGAGCCAGTCCGACGTGCTTCTGGTCGAAATCCGGATGTAAGAATTCAATTTTTTTTTTTTTTTTTTTTTTTTTTTTTGCATATCCACTACTAGTATTCGAATTTTGTATGAAGGTAATTCGACTCAAAAGGTAGCATAAAGGCGAGTCCACAGTAGCAGAGGGGCTAAGCCTTGAAGCCCACCGAATCTTGGGCACCGCATATGAAAGACGGAGCCCACCCCTCTCTAACCAAGCGGGCACATAACGTTGAAATGACGTCGTGTTGACGTCGATGCGACATGACGTCGCATCGACGTCAAAAAGACGTCATTTACGCGTCGTGCGCCTGCTAGGAATATTCCAGGACTGTTAAAGACAAAAGAGCCAAGCGCCTCTAACCACTCGACCATGGCGCTTCTCTTTGATTATAATATTATGGCGCTTCTCTTTGAATATCATTCAAGGGGACATAATTGAGGGTGTCATCCCCCGAAATCGTATGCAGTATTCAGCCCAAATTAGAGAGTATTCAATACGCAGAGGCACGGTACGCAGTATTGAGTATTCAAGAAAAACAGCAAATCGTACGCGTACTCGCAAAAAATATAAATTAATTAATTAATCGGCAGTCATTCGACAATTGTGCGAAGCCGCAGTGGTTTCCTGTCGCATGACCTGACAATTGTAGAGATCTATAGCAAAACCGCCTCTTGGATACCTTGATACTTCTGCCACTGGTTGATACACCTGCTACTGGTTGAAATGTGAAGGGTATCCAAGAGGCCCTTTTGCTACAGCGTGTGAGGCCTGATGCCGAAATGTTTGTGCATATCTTTCTCTTCTACGAGGGATGATCAAAAAGTTCCAGGAAAAGTTCTGTATTCTCTTTACTGTTTTACTTTCTTCAATGAAATTTCACACTATCCGACTTTAATGTATTTGTGATTCATATCTTATAAAACAATTGACTTATGTCTCACCAGTTTCATGCACGCGCCACCAACGTAACGACCGGTAACGTGACCCGGCCCAGCTAACGTGACGTTGCATTTTTATCGTTTCTAATAACAATTTCTGAACGTGGTTTATCTATGAAATGTATGTAGCAACGTTAATTCATTAACCTAAACTTAGACATATGTATCTTATCTTTATGTTCGTATTTTTTTTTTTGTAAGTTTTGATCTCTTTAACGAAATGATGTCTGATTCCAACGTGCCCTTTAAAAATCAAATGTGTGGGGGTGGGGTAATTCAAGGGCAGATAATTTGCATTACGATATAAAATGGAATTGTTATTTTCAAGTTTCAAGAACCTTAGATAATTGCAATTCGTTAGATCTGTGATGTACCCTTGTAGTCCAACTATTCTATTAATGTGACAACACAATCTGATATCTCCAGCAGCATTAGCTGTCTATCAAGTCTTAAATCAAGCAGCAGCAAGGCTACATCAGCAAGCTTTGTAAAAATTCAGCCATAGTCTTAAGATAAGTCCTTTTGTATAAGTAGCTTCATGTACCACACTCTTCTAAATGTTGCACATTGCAAAAAGATCCTGTTAACCATTGTATAACACAAATAGCCTAAAATTATTTTTGACCTTACAATATAGTCAGGTGGCGGATTCGAGAAAAGAGCTCTAGAAAATGAGTTTGTGGGCACTTTCGCGGCATGATTGGCAACCATGCTAAAAATACTTGCCGATATGTCCTCGTTTAATTTTTGCCGGTTGCCTAACCTGATTGCCCATTGTGTACCGTATAAACGAGGTCAAAGGTCATTAAGTGCAAAATCACGAAAAACTGTTTAGAAAATGGTTATTGTACATTTGGGATATAAATATCACCGCAGTTAAATGCTGAACACATCAAAAGCCTCGTGCGACAATTGTAAAGCATACTTGAACAATTTCTGTTCAATTAAAACTGTGTTTGTGTCCGTCTGTACACTTATTTTCGTAAAATACATGCATAGATAGAAATAACTTAAATATTTTATAAATCAAAGACTACACTGCATAAATATATGAACAGCGCTTTTAGACTTGGTAAATTTCATCTTTATAAGCAAGCTATCATATTTCTAGCTCAACATGTACATAAACTTGTTATGATTAAATACGACGTCGGCAAAATGGCAAAAGCTTTTAAGGTATGTTTACTTACTTCATTTGACATAGTTGCCTCTTATTCCGCGAAAGTGCCTATAAATTGAATAATTTACTCACAAACTGGTATATAAAAATGCACTAAATGACCTTTGACCTCATTTTGACCTTATATGATGTCTGTTGAGCTGGCAACCGGGCAAAATGGTTTTAGGTATGTTTACTGACTTCAATGAGTCCGGTTGCCCGTCATGCCGCAAAAGTGCCCACAAATCCAAAATTTCACTCATAAACCACCGGACTAATACATTTTATCCAGAGTAACGTACTCAACAGATTAAAATGTTTACGTAAAGCGTCTATCATTCCCGCCAGAAAAAAAAACCCTTTTCAAATTCTGACTTTCAACAACGCAGTTGTGATATGTATGTATATTATCTGTTGTAAAATGAAATATTTGCATTGTTTAATAAACTAATCGGACAGCAAAGTGTTATTTACATGACATGCAAAGATGAGATTGTCCTAAAACTAGATAAGAAAACCTTCGTGAATTAATCTATCTATAGAACACTTTTATTTTTTTAGCTCACCTGAGCACGAAGTGCTCAGGGTGAGCTTTTGGGATACTCTGATGTCTGTCGTCCGTCGTACGTCCGGACGGACGTCCGTCCGGACGTCCGTCAACTTTTGCTTGTGTACACTCTAGCGGGCACAGTTTTGATCCAATCTTTATGAAACTTTGTCAGAATGTTAGTCTTAATAAAATCTAGGCCAAGTTCGAAACTGGGTCATGTCGGATCAAAAACTAGGTCACTAGGTCAAATCATAGAAAAAGCTTGTGTACGCTCTAGAGGGCACAGTTTTCATCCAAAGTTCATGAAACTTTGTCAGAATGTTTATCCTCATTTTATCTAGAAAAATTTCGAAACTGGGTCACGTCCGGTCTAAAACTAGGTCACTAGGTCAAATCATAGGAAAACCTTGTGTACGCTCTAGAGGACATTGTTTTGATCCAATCTTTATGAAACTTTGTCAGAATGTTTATCTCCATAAACTCTTAGCCAAGTTTGAAACTGGGTCATGTCGGGTCAAAATCTTGGTCACTAGGTCAAATCATGGAAAAACCTTGTGTACATTGTAGAAGGCACAGTTTTTATCCAAAGTTCATGAAACTTTGTCAGAATGTTTGTCCTTATAATATCTAAAATAAATTCGAAACTGGGTCATGTCGGGTCAAAATCTAGGTCACTAGGTCAAATCATAGATAAACCTTATGTACGCTGTAGAGGTCACAGTTTTGATCCAATCTGTATGAAACATTGTCAGAATGTATATCTCCATAAACTCTAGGTTAAGTTCAAAACTGGGTCATGTCGGGTAAAAAACTAGGTCACCAGGTCAAATCTTAGAAAAACCTTGTGTACGCTCTAGAAGGCACAGTTTTGATCCAAAATACATTAAACTTTGTCAGAATGTTTATCCTCATAATATGTTGGATAAATTTGAAACTGGGTTATGTCGGGTCAAAAACTAGGTCACTAGGTCAAATCATAGAGAAACCTTGTGTACGCTCTAGAGGACACAGTTTTGATCCAATCTTTATGAAACTTTGGCAGAATGTTTATCTCCATAAACTCTATAATGAATTTGAAAGTGGGTCATGTCGGGTCAAAAACTAGGTCACTAGGTCAAATCTTAGAAAAACCTTGTGTAGGCTCTAGAAGGCACAGTTTTGATCCAAAGTTAATGAAACTATGTCAGAATGTTCATCCTCATAATATGTAGGATAAATTTGAAACTGGTTCATGGCATGTCGAAAACTAGGTCACTAGGTCAAATCTTCGAAAAACCTTGCATACGCATTTGAAGGCATAGTTTTGACCCAATTTTCATGAAACTGTGTCAAAATGTTAATTGTCCATATATCTAAGCCCCCTACGAAACTGAGTCACGTCGGGTCTAAAACTAGGTCACTAGGTCAAATCTTAGAAAAAAAACTTTGTGTACACCCTAGAGGGCACAGTTTTGATCCAATCTTCATGAAACTCTGTCAGAATGTTTATCTTTATGAAGTCTAGGTAAAGTTTGAAACTGGGTGGTGTTGGGTCAAAAACTAGATCACTAGGTCAACTATAGGAACGGCCTTGTATACGCTCCAGAGGGCACAGTTTTGATCCAATCTCAATGAAACTTTGTCAGAATGTTTATTCTTACAATATCCAGGCCAAAATTGAAACTGGGTCATGTCGGGTCAAAAACTAGGTCAAATATTAGGAAAACCGTGTGTACGCTCTAGAGGTCACAGTTTTGATCCAAACCTAATGAAATTTTGTCAGAATGTTTATCCTCACAATATCTAGGCCAAGGTTGAAACTGGGTCGTGTCGGGTCAAAAACTAGGTCAGATCTTAGAAAAACCTTGTGTACGCTCTAGAGGACACAGTTTTGATCCAATCTTTTTGAAACTTTGTCAGAATATTTATCATCACAATATTTAGGCCAAGTTTGAAAGTAGATCATGTCGGGTCAAAAACTACGTCACTAGGTCAGATATAAGAACGACCTTGTGTACACAGTACACAGTTTTGACACAGAGGGCACAGTTTTGATCCAATCTTCATGAACCTTTGTCAGAATGTTTATCCTCACAATATCCAGGCCAAGTTTGAAACTGGGTCATATCAGGTCAAAAACTAGGTCACTAGGTCAAATCTTAGAAAAACTTTGTGCACATCCTAGAGGGCACAGTTTTGATCCAATCTTCATGAAACTTTGTCAGATTGTTTATCTCCATAAAATCTATGTCAAGTTTGAAACTGGGTCATGTCGGGTCAAAAGCTAGGTCACTAGGTCAAATCTAAATTAAGTTAACTCCCTGGAATACATTAGTTTCACCACAGTGATATAATGATGCTACCATTCTATCATCTGTGTTTGCCTAATCCAGTCTAAATCAAATTCATCAAAGGAACTCAACATGAACAGGAACTTTTCGGAGAAGCGACTCTTCCATTTTCAGCTCACCTGAGCCTTACAGTATTTGTGTTAGCTGCCTCTGTCATCCATCCATAAACATTTTCAAACATCTCTGAAACCACTGGGCAGACTAAACTCAAATTTCATATGGAGCCTGCACATGGATCAAAGGATCGAAAGTTCTTCAAATGATCTTGGTCACATGATCATGGTGGCTGCCATTCCCGTGTATGGTAAAAACTCTTATAAATCTTCACCAGAGCCAGTGAACTGATTAATGCTCAGGAGAGCGATTCAGGGCCACCATGGCCCTCTTGTTTCCATTAATATCCAAATGACATTAAAGATATCACATCATAAGAAATTTATTTATCAGAACTTTCTGTTATGTATTCAGAGAGGTTACGTTTGTAACCATTATTTGAAAACAATCACTGAGATTACGTGTTGTTACTAAAAATATGCCTAAAACTCATTAGTTTTTTTAAACATATTTCTAAAACGGCACTTTAGACTGGTTAAAACCCACCAAATGTAATTTATCAGTGAAATTTCCACGTCGATGCATCCGTTGTTGTGTAACGATGTTATAGTTTGTGTTGGCACTTATCTGTAGTGTTCAAAAAATTGATTTGTTTTGTCTGTTTATTCGTCATCATTCTGATGTATATAAAAACAGAAAGAAAGAAGGTGAAAATATACATTTTGTGTGCCTGGGTATGCTTGTGAAAGCTAACTTGTTGACATCTGCATGGAATGGGCGCACGCATATTTAGCTACCCACTAGTATCGTTTGAGTACTTGTTGTATGCTTTATGTTACTAATTTAGTTTGGTGTTGTGGGAAGGTTGTGGCACTAGTTGAATCAGTTTCTGATCATTATCCTTTTACACTTCTTTACCTGTGGTGACCTTTTCCTATAAAAGCAATATATGAAACCATAGTTTAATTACTTTTGGCCGTATAGAATATATTTAAAACGAAGTAACGAATATAACAGTTGAAAAAGAAAAAGTTTATTTACCCCACTGCTGCCAGTGTCAAGTGGCATGTGGCTAGCTAAGGTAAAATGTTTCCTTGTACTTCATGTTTTGGTCATTTGGAATCATCTGGGCTCTATCTGAATTAGTTTGAAAAAGAAATAGCTGGTGCTAGGTGGCATCGGCAGTGTCGCAACATTTCATTCCTTAGTTAAACCGAGGTTGCTGTTATTGTTTGTGATTCATTCCTTGCTTCCAGAGACTCATCCTTCAGAATTTACTTTTTATCGGTTTTTATCATTCTTAGAATTTAAGGTGATGGGATACAATTTCACGTAAGTTATTCTGCTAATTTTACTTTTGCCTCCTTTCTTAATGCGAAAAAAAAAACTTTTAAAAAGAATTTGCTGCTGTAAAAAAATGTTTCCTTTAAGAGCAGATCATTTTTTGGAAAGGTTATAGCTTTCTCAGAAGCGAATAGGAAACATCTACGGAAATGAATATTGTTTCTTTCTAACAAATTGCAGTAAAATACTGAGGTGTGTCCTTTCACATTAATACAGTATTATTACAAAGACTTGCCAGAAGATCATGTTGTAGCGAGGAACACAAACGAGAAAGAACATAGCAGACTCAGTTTAACTGATTCCTTTCAAAATCGGATGATATTGCCTAGAGACACGTATAAGATAATTATGACATATTGTTATTACTTTGAAATCATTATCAAAATGCCTTTTTGACTGAGTCAATGATAATTCACTTACTTTGACTTCTTGGTTTGGTATTTAAAAGGTAACGTATACAACATTCAAATGCAAACGATTTGTCAGATTAGATTTATGATTTTTAATGATATTTTTTATTTTTGATGAAATTTTCTGATTGATATAATGCAATTAGGTGTCCCTAGTACCAGCTTCAGCTTAGCTGACTCAAATTGAGCCCAGATGATTCCAAACATAATTTTCAATATGACGAAGTACGAGGAAGCTTTCCACAGTAGCCCAACGGTACTTTACGGTAGCTGCAGTAGGAAAAAAAAACTACACATACTTTTTAACCTGTTATGTACGTTACTTTGGTGAAAATACATGCTACAAGGCAACTTTGGGTTTATACATTGTTTTTATAGAAAAGGTGAATTATAGTAAAGGGGCAATGAGCAGGAATTAATGTTATCTTCGCAACAACCCTACCACGATACCAAACTGGAAATAGCTGCATAAGGATATAAGACAAGTAGTAAGACGATACTAGCAGCTAGCCAGATAAACATGCAGCCCCTTACAAGTTCATGGGTACAAAGCTAGCCTTAAACAAACAAAATTAGGCATACAGAATTTTCATCTATTTTCTTTCTTTTTCCATATATGCCAGTTATACACCAGAATGATGGCAAATATACATATGAAACAAATCGAGTTTTCGAAGACGACAGATAAGTGGACAACGAAAACTATGACATAGATACACCAGAACAAATGCTCCACTTTGGGGCTGTCAATAATGAGTTACATGAGTGGATTTAAACCGGTCGTTGTAAAAATATTTTTACTCTAAATGATAAAGGTTACGCATATTTGGCAGTAGCAATATTAAATCTCGGGGAGTTTTTTCAAATGTTACAAACGTTACCTTTCTGAATACAAAACTGTAAGTAACTAGAAGTTATTTGATATTTTGTGGTTTCGTTTAAACTTTTAAAGTTATTTGGGTATTAATGAGAAAAAAATCATGTACAGATTAACTCATGAAGGCTTCATTTGAACATCAGGGCAATCTGAGCATTGCATGTCATGTAAATTACACTGTTTTCCGTCTATGTAGGCGACTTCTGTCATAAATTTCATTTTACGATAAACAATAAACATATTTATCACAACTGCGATGTTTCAAAGTCAGAATTTGAAAAGAATGTTTTCCTGATGTGAATGACAGACGCTTCACGCAAACATTTTAATCTGTTAAGTACGTTACTCTGGCTAAAATGTGTTGGAAGGTCAAAAATAATTTCCGAGCTATTGTTTTATATTATGGTTAACATAATCTTTTTGCAAAAGGCCCCAATTGGTCAAGTTTAAATTGGTTATTAGCCATTTTTTGTACGAACAATTCTACGAAAAATGACTTTTCAGCCAAAAACAGGGAATATGTGTAACTGTTCAACAGGACGTGGTTGACAAAGTATAAAAGCTAGAGGTCTCATATTTGTTTTGCTAGAAACCCACTGAAAGGGGCCAAAAGAATAGTGAGCAAAAATGATCATTTTGGGCCTTTTTGTAATACAGTCTTTGTAAAATGCAACAACTTAAGTTCCAATTTTAAATTTTCAAGGGGTACATGATATAGTGTAACGAAAGTAACAATACCAAAGTTCTGAACTTTTTCTAAGCAGCCTAATTTATAGCATATTAACTGTTCTTACAGAAAATATTTAGATCTGATACATTTATATAGTTTAAACACATTTCTTATTGCCTTCAATAAATATGTTTGATATTCAAAATTTAAAGGGGTAACGTAAATAACTGGCCACTACAGAGTTATGCAAGGTTTGCCAAGGTGGCAAACGCTTAATTTGAAAACTAGAGACCCTGACGATCAATATGATATATAAAAACAAATGTTACACTCCGTAGACCACCATCTTCCTTTTCTAGGCCACTTATGCAATCAAATTTGCTCCACTAGTAACAAAGTCGACATGGTGGGCATACTCGAAGGAATGCGACATAGAAATGTCGATGTGAATTTTTGTGGAAATTTGCTTACGAAAAAGAGGAAAATTTCTAGATTAACTCCATATTCATCTTATTGTTTATTCTTCAACAATTGTCATCTTAAGAATTTATTGTTAAATGTAGAAAAGTGTAACTCACGCTCAAATTTACGTCAAAATTGCAGGGCTGGTTTCTTCGGAGAGTATTTATTGTATTGGAATAAACAAATTTTGAAAATATTTGTATATGATTCAAATGTACTTATGCATCACTTATGAGCTATGTAAGAATAGTTACTTTTTCTCTACGGATACGGAAAGAAATTAAAAAAACCCGCGGTCTTAATTTTTGTAACAAATTTCAAATTTGACACCAAACTCTTACACCTATCTATATTATTAGGCTGATTTGGGCAAAATACTTACAGCAATGTGTGCAAAAAGCAAATTTCCAAAATGTACATTGTCTGTTTATATTATCTGCTAAATTGGTATCAAAATCTCTTGAACAATGAAATTGTTATGCGCATTTACATCAGTCTTAAATTTTGTAACGCGGCGACAAATAACGAAATTCAAACGTTACATGCATATGAAACCTTGTAGTTATAAGTTGCTGTCTGACAATTTTCAGGTCTGCGTCATTATAGTCAAACACATTTTAAAGGTCAGCTCTGTGAAGCAAAACATTATATCACAAGGCAAATATTTCATTTCCAAAAGTACCATTTTCATTACAAATTGACCTGTATTCAGCAAGCACATGTCTCAAAGCAAGCGGTTTTTGCACCTCCCTTGGGTGCTTGCATAAGGCAGGTTTGACTATATAGCAATACTTTCTCTTGCCATCGGAGAAAAATTTTCTCAAAGTTTGAAGCCCATAAATATATAAATACATGTATATGATATTTCACCAGCATAAAAAGTCTTTCCCGTGGCAAGATGACCAGCAGAAAAAAAGAAACGGGAAAGGTGACGCAAGAGATGTATAATTCGTTCTACACGAAAGCAGAGGATAGTATAGCATATCGTCAAACGGCTAAAAGCTACCGTGCAGGGATATAGTATGGTTTATACTTGCAGCTTCCGATAGAATTTGTACAACAAAAATCAATTCATATCGTGTTCATAAAATTAAACAGATCCGTCCTATACTGTAAAAAGCAAATGAAAAAGCAAAACTGTAAATAAATTCTCATTGATGTCGCCCTTACAGCATGTTTAAAGGATCGGGCCGGGTTTCTTTTGTTTCCGTGGCGTGTTTGGTTTTGTTTCACTACTTCCGTATAAGACAGTCGAACCCCGCGGTTAACATTCTCATAAGGCGGAAAATGTAGCCGCTTGACAGTTTGACGTTACGTTAATATAATATACGTTTTGTTCCCCAATACCGTGCGCGACGTCAATTACATTAAGGTCGCCTGGTATAAAATTTTATTGAAGAAAGTAAAATAATAAAGGGCGTACAACACTTTTCCGGGAACTTTTTTATCATCCCTCGTATAAAAGTACAAGCACTTATTAGAGTTAACAGGGAAAGCCAGTGTCTAATAATTTACAAGGAGTGAAAGAGACAAAGCGTGCATTCATAAAACGCAATATTTTGCCAAAATAAAATTGGTAAAGTCCACAAAGTTCCATGCCTTCTCAGGGGTCCTGTGCATATTCCTATTATTCCAAAACAAAACGTACGTGTTTACATTCTTTAATGATCACAGAAAATTTCATTTAAATTGGATCCTTAGTCGTTTGTTATGGGAAATGGATTTTTTATAATGTTTAAGACCCCACCTCCTTGGGTGTTAGGAGCATAGTTTCTATCTTCTTGCTTATCTTTACGTTTTGCACGTGCACATAAGGGCACAGCGAACTTTAAGCGTCTAGTAATTTTTATGGATGTATCGTGACTACATGAGTGTTCATATAACACAACATTTGCCAAGACACCGTCTGCTAAGTTCCACCCCTGCCCAGGGACCACTAGGCGTACTCCCAAACTGTATTATTTACGTCGCAGTTTAGATCCCTAAATGCCCACAGAAATCATTAGTAACATCGAAAAACATCCACAATATCCTCAAAAAAGATACCCGATTTAAAGTGAGACAATTAGCCCGGTTAACAAACTTGTCGTTAGCACGAGTTCGTGGTATTTTGAAGAAGCATTTTCAACTTAGGAAAATAAATGCAAGAGGGATACCCCATTTGTTGACAGATGAACCAAAGCGGACCCGTGTAGCAAATGCAAAATAAAAAAAATCTGAAATATACCCAAAATTAGCAAAGAGGCTTTCAACAATTTAGTCAGTGGTGATGAGACCCTGAGTTTACTATTTTGAACCAAAGCAGATGTGTTCCAAGCGAATTTGGGCCAACAACAGTGCGAGACGTCCAAGTACTGCCAAACGAACACGAACGGTAAAGAAGGTTTTGTATGTAATTTTCTTCGATAATAAGGGTCCAGTCATGCAAACTCCGTTGCCAAAAGGCATAACAGTCACAGCAAAGTTTTATAAAAAAATATTGTACTACAAAAACTGATGAAATACTACAAAACCCGCCGCCCCAAAACAGGACCTAAGCACCTCAGCCTCTTGCATGATAATGCTTCCGCTCACAAGGCACACCTTGTGACCGAGTTTTTGGAGTCAGAGGAGGCTACCGTCCTACCACATCCTCCATTTTCGCCAGACTTGGCTCCCTACGACTATTTTCTGTTTCAATGACTCAAATATCATCTATCTGGAAAGAGATGCAATTCGAGAAATGCCATTGGATCAGCGGTTTATCAGTATCTGATGGATGTCCCCATTGAAGAGTACTGCTTCCAAAAGTGGATTGACCGGCAGGCGTATTTAGGTAGATGAAAAGTATTTTGATGGGCAGATCAAGTAAAAAAGAGCATTTGCAGTAAAGGAAGAAACAAAGCAAGTGACATTAATTTTGGAACAGACACACGGACTGATTTTTTTAGTAATATGCGGATATAACTACCCAGCTTTCAATGTGTGAAAAAAAATATGATAACGACAAAACCTCGGACCGAAACCCTAAAATATACAATAGCAAGGCATTCAATAAATTATATACACCGAGGCTCCTGTAAATAAGGCATTCAATAAATTATATACTGACGCTTCTCTAAATAAAGACTTTGTGAAAATTAGATGGCTATATGCATTCAATTAGAGCAGGCATCATTTAACTTGTACATGAATCAGTTGCTGCGACTTGTGGCGACAATTAGGGACTTACAGCAGTCAGCGCTGAGCAGAGATTCCTTCTTAATGCCATGTCCCTTTGAACAGCTTTAAACTAATTTACCTAATATCTGATCGGAATTTCAAAGGTATGCAGATCAGATTTACAGGGAGCAAGCATGTCATGCCTGCATATTTTTGGAGCTACATGTGTGGCTGCCCTGCATTAATTTTAGGGGTTTGGAGAAAAGGCGAATAATGGTTAAATTGAGCATGGGATATTTTAGAATGCTGAGGAGATTTTGATATTATTTTCACAGCACGCAGTGTCCAGCACCCCATTCCTCCTACCTCACCTACCGGCCCTGGGATAGGAGCTCAGAGATAGAAGCTTCGGCATGACTGTTACCGAGAAAACACAGCTAACAAGTTTAGGAGTTGGAGAGTACACAATTGAAAATTGCACTGAAACGACAAACGAGGCAGAATTGTTAAACTGAACATTCTGTTTAGGGTTTGCATTGTTTAGCAATCACTTTAATTTAATGTTTCTGATCACTTGCCTTCAAAATCTATAATGAATTTAAATCAGCCTTTTAAGCATGCTGCTAAATGTTTTCTTAATATTTACTAGGATTTTACATTGCGCTTCTCCTAAAATAGTAATCAGTATTCAAGCCCGTTTTAAAAAGTATTCAGTATTCAAGCTCAAAATTAAGCGGTATTCAGTATTCAAGGGGGTGACACCCCCATAATTCTGCAATAAAGATCGACCTGAATCAAAGTTATGTTTCCTTTATGCACATGTTCAATGCATGTCTGAACTGTGTTGCAAGTTTCAAATCCCTGCATCAAATACTGTAGGAGGAGTTGCGGAGACAAAAACAGTACTACAAGTGTGGAATATGGTCAAAATATGTATGTTATTCAAGGGGACATAATGCTGCAATAAAGACCTGAATCAAATTTTTGTTTCCTTTATGCACATGTTCAATGCATGTCTGAACTGTGTTGCAAGTTTCAAATCCCTACATCAAATACTGTAGGAGGAGTTGCGGCGACAAGAACAGTACTACAAAGTGTGACGGACGGACGTATGTACGTACGGACAAGGGCAAAACTATATGCCCCTCCCCATTTCGTGGCGGGGGCATAGAAATAATAAGAAATAAGAAAAGGGATACGCAATGATTCATTTTTTCGAGGCCCAGCCTGGTATAATTTCGATATTGTTCCACATTTCACATTCCATTGGTCAAATAACGCGTATGTCAAAATTTAGCCAATAATATCAAAGGTCAATGAATATTTAATCTTCGTTTTTTTTCTCTCTCGTCGTACTGCACTGTGAAATTTATTAATTCAAAACGTTTCTCTAGTTTGTAATTTTACAATAGAAATGCTATCGAAAACAGACGCAGATATTCAATACTTTTTTTTTTTCGTCGTAGATCTACTTTCGATTTCTGCTCTCGGTTTAATACACACGCACAAACAAACAGAGCAACATGTTGATAACTATTTTGAAATCAGGTCAATTTCAAGATTGACCGCGTTTTATTTTGGAATTCCAAATTGGACAGCTCAGTTTTGAGATAGTTCGTTGTCGCTATACCCAGTGTCAAAATTACGGTTGTGGTGCCTACCGACATAGCTTACTTATTAATGAAAGTTATTGTGAAATCATCAACTAGAGACATATAACAATTAAAACACACATAGAGGATCTTACATGAGTGCTCCTGTATTATTGAATTTATTAAACGAGTTGGGGAAAACCGATAAGATGCGAGGCTGTGCCGAGCATCTTATCGGTTTTCCCCAATTCGTTTAATAAATTCAATAATACAGGAGCACGAATGCAGGATTCTATTTATCATATGACACTAAAATCGCATTTTTAGCAAAATTTGCACTAAAACGTCACGATTTCGCCATTAGAAAACGCGACGTTTTAATGGACGTCAACGTATAACGTTACGACGTAATTTGCGTATTTAATCCACCAGTGGATTATCGTTTTTAATGCATGGCTTTATTACACTCTCAGATGCGACGTCATATTATAATTCCATTTAATCTGCGCCGATTATCTTTTTTTTAAGATTTTTCTTGATTTATATTATATCGATTTATTTGACATCCATAATTTGAATTAAATTTATGGATATCCCATTTTCATCCTTATATTCGATTTTTCCACATTTGGTTATCCATTAATAACCAATTTCGGAATATTGGCTTCCCATCAATCGAAATATGGTTATCAATAAGAAAGCCATACCGCTACTACGTACAATCAGTCATTGCACAATGGCGGTTTTTGTCAATATTTGTTATATTTCGTTTCTGTTGTTTTTGTAAACATCTAACCCTTCAATATTTTCAGCCCTACAAAGCTCTCGCTGCGTCATTACCAAGTGCGTTACAGTATTCTTTATGCACAAAACGTAGTGAAGTATGCCAATGCGCTTGTATATGTATTTTATACGAGTGTAAAGATAAAATTGTATGCATTAGGTCTGTGCTAGTCAGTGTGTAATGAATAAATGGCAAACGTTGTGCTTGGGCGGCCATATTGGATTTTACTTATTTCATGTTTGTTTTCATCGTCTTTTTCTTCCTAGCGTTTACTTCAGCTTATAATATGTGCTACGCCATTTACTGGGTGTCAGACCATCCTATGGAGAATAAAAATATGAGGGTTTTCTCAATTAAAAGTGAGAAAAGACTAAGATACAAAAGGTGGAAAGAAAAATGGCATTTTAGCATACATTCCATGTTTAATGCTAAAACAAACTATTGCATAGTATGAAGACTTATAATATGGACGTTCTCAAAGAAGTTCAGGTAATATGCATAATTTTTAATGTTATTTTTTAGCTTTTCTTTCTTGCAAACAATGTAACACCACTAGTCTTAAGGCCAGTTAAATATAGTAACGATCATGTGACATTTGGCGCGCAATTTGACTTATGGCGGGAACTAAGTTTGAAACATCTAGTAGGCCTATACAGTAGCTTCTGCTTTCAAACTGAAGCAGAACTTATGAAAGCCAATTTGAGAGCATTTTATGAGATCTATCAATACTTTTTAAATTATAATCAATTTAGTTCAAAATACACGTACAAAAATCCCAACTCCCCCGAACCAAGAGGTCCCGGGTTCGATACCCGGTCCGGCCACATATTTTCGTTTCTCCTTCCGCTGATTCCAGAACGCCAGTTGTCAGTCATCGGCGAATGTATGTGCACTTGGCACTGGGTAACCGCTTAGGACATTTAGGTAAGCCTGCCCAGGAATAGTGTGGTTAGGGTAACTTACCGACATGACCATATCTGTTTACCGTGGACGTAAAGCAACTATCCCCCTGACATAAGACGGGTGAAACATATTAAAAAAAATAATATGGCTAATATTGGCTATTAAACTTACATGTCAACAGTGAGCATGATAGGACAGTCAGCTGGCTGATGTGAAGCATGTTTTCTAATCGGTCAAAACCGTAACTTAAGGGAACGGTTATTATTTATCATTCATTCGCTGGGGGCATTATTTATCATTTATTAGCTGGGGGTGGGGGGATCCCTGTTCTATTGTGGAGTCAGCAAATTTTCGGACTGATATGGTAAATGGACTTACCTCATTTTTTTGCTATTTTTACTCTGGGTAACAACATTTTTGACTTCCATTTTGCATCCCTGGGGGTGAATCCCTGCTCTGTTTGTGGAGTCAGCATATTTTTGGACCGTTTTTTTTTGCGTCCCTTTAAAATTGCGGTCAACTTTTAAAGGAGCAAGCTCTTTGCTTTATGAGGGCCCTTTTTGGAACGGTTTTGATACCCAGGGATGCAAAATGGAAGTCAAAAATGTTGTCCCCAGAGTAAAAATAGCGAAAAAAATGAGGTAAGTTCATTTACCATATCAGTAGAGTTGCTTCTCCTGTGTACGTACTCACCCAGCGGGCCCATCAATTTGAAATGACGTCATACTGACGTCGATGCGACGTGATGGCGTCGCATCGACATCAGTATGACGTCATTTCGACGTCATGTGCCCATTGGGCATACATCTTGCGGTGTACGGATACATGTGCAAGAAAGACCACGCTGATCTGGGTCGGTTTTTGTCTCCCTTCTTTCACTGACCTACCCTTGAAAAACTGGACAGAGTTTGCCCTCGGGGAAGAGTGTCTTCCATGGGAGAAGGGGTTCATCTACTTCACAAACTATTCTGTTAGATTTGTCTCCCTTATGAAAACATGATGTATCCAGACACCCTCAAATTTTAACACTACATGGAAGCTGTTACCCCGGTGGATCTTAGGGTGGGTGGGTGGATATACTTGCAGACCTTCCAATTTGGACCCCCGGCTCACTGGGGCCAATGGGTCTACATAGCGAGCAGTGAAATATCTGATCCACATGGGAGTATAATGCTCAAAAATTCAGTTGCACTTGCTTATTCAGTTGAACTTGATCTGTTTCATTTGGTGGTGCAAAATATCGACTGTCGAAAGAAAACAAAGCGGTTAGTGGGGGTGGGGGTGGGAGGGGTGCAGTGGAGAGAGATGCCAAAGAGATGGGGGTGGAGGATGTGCTGTGGAGGGAGGTGGCTCATATAGGAAAAAATGGCGTCCAATGGCAGTCATTTTTAAGTCTGTAAATTTTATCGGGTGTGGCTTGGGCTAAATGAAACGTCAGACAAGATTATCATGTAAACAAACATATTTGTAGGGATAACTCTCGCTTATAACTTTTGAGAGAAATGTCTCAAGCGGCCAAAATGAATGAGAAATTTTCAGCTGACAGTGAGAGATTTCAGAATATTCTGTGATAAATCTTTCAAAATCTCATCCAAATACAAGGCATATGAACTAAATCTATCATGGCTTTGTAAAATTGTACGTGTTCAGAAAGCCTTAAGCAAAAACTTATACCACATACAAATTCCATAACTTTGACTTCAAGGTCACTGTCTCTAGGTAAACATATCATTTTTAAAAAAAAAAAAACTCATATCAGTATCTAACATAACGTCAAGTCAAGTACAAACCAATGCCATCCGGGCATTTTGAAGCAAAAAAAGACTTTAGGCCTACATAACATAAACCAAAGCCCAAAAATCTAAGTCCATGAACTTGACCTCAAAAGCCACCGAGCAGGCCCAATATCTAACTGTAGTTCACGTATCAACTGACTACTCCATCAGATTACGGTCTTAAAACAGCTTGACCAAAACATGCAATGCCGACGCCAACGCCACCTGCGTTTTGGCCCAAACTAAATATCCTACAGAAGCGCCTTCCAAAACGCTAAATGGCACTGTCTCTGGTTAGATAACTAAATGAGCAGTCTGACCATGGCCCAGTAAACTGTTTGCTGCCATTCTGCTAACCGAAGTTTTGATTTTGCAAGACAAAAAATTGACAAAAAAAATCAACTGTGTTTTGTTCAAATTATGTCTATCATGGTACAGCTAAAATAATTACATGGCGATTTAAAATATCAGTTTAAGAATTTCTGCGTTGAATGTTATTTCTTTTTTTTTTCTTGTTTCCAAAGGATACATCTTAATTCGAAAAAGTACAGGAAAGTCGGGTAAATTCGGACAGCGGGTAAATTCGGACAGTGACATTGTTTCCTTTATATGTCAGTTGTTTGGAATTTAAACAAAAGTAACTGGGCAAACAGTGAAAATCCTGATGAGACGGTTCATGATGAGCCGTCTCATCCGGATTTTCGCTGTTTGCAATTGTATGTCCGAATTTACCCGCTGTCCGAATTTACCCGACTCCACTCTACTTGCCACAAGAGCCAGTGAGAGGAGATGCCTAAATGTTCCCCTTTGCAGTTAAGTGTCTAGTTTTGTAAGCAGCATCGTATCAAATATACATGCGAACTATGAGTACCAATACAAGCTCGCATGCCGTCAAACATGCCGTCAAACTGTGCACGTGCATTCCAAACAGAAAGCCCGAAACAGCACCTATTCACCTTTTTGTACCTAGGTATGCCATATGAACTTGTAATGCAACTGAATTACAGTTCCATTCATTATTTCTTCAAGGTACTATTGCGTCATGTGAAAACGCACATTCAGGGATTGTTAACAGGACTACTCGGATCGGCCAGCGTTTATCTTTGATACGAATTCCTATACCGCAGCGGTCACGAATATTGGAGAATCTATAAAAATTCCGAATTCCTATAGATCTACCGCAGCAGTCCACGAATCTTAGGGAATCTATAAAACGTAAAGTCCGTTTTATGCTACTTTTAAGCGTTCTAATATTTCACTGCACGCACATGGCTTAAGGCACCTTTATGCTCCATGGCGCTCAAAGAATTTAAGCTATTAAATTATTATAATTATAATAATAAAATAATTTCCAATGACCAAATTCATTGCACACATGACAGTCCTCATTTGTAATATGTTATTACTCTTTTTTAATTATTGTCTCTTTTGAACATGTTAAATAATTTTGACCTATTTTCCGGGGTTTTGTGTGACCTACAACTCAATGTTTACTACTAGTCATTCATTGAAAAGCACGTGGCTCATTTGTTTATGTTTTCTTTTGCAGCGCCCGCGCAACTGACGTCACGAGCAAAGTATTCAGTGATTAGATAGTTGGCAAGGAGTGATATGAATATTCAAGAGATCGATCACGTGGTTGGTCTCATTTGATTGGCCAATGAGTGAAGCCTGCGCAAAAGTGATGATCAGCGCGCGCTCCGTTCTGACGACAGGCATTTTGTCTACATTGAAAACAACGAGGGAGGCTTTGGCCATCTAATTTTTTGAGGGCGTCAACTCTAGAAAGCTCCGGCATGGAGATGAAGAAACGGATTGAATTAGAAAGACGTGGGAGAGGAGAAAATGAGGTAAGATTAGAATTTACAGGCGTGTAAAGTGTTTAATTATCGATATGCAGAACGGTCAATGGTGATCAAAGGGGGCATGTGTCCACTCTCTCTCAGGTTCAGAGGCCGGTATTCTACTTGTGAACAGTTTTCATAATTTGTTTAATTTCCATTTTCTTTGTGTGATGACATTTTTATATATTTGAGTGGATGTTCGAAGAACAATAACAGCTCAACAGTTATTCTCTAAATTGATTGAAGTCGAATAATGGCGCCCGTCCAGCAACTGGTGTTTTCATCACCCAGGGCCAGGGCTACAGAACTGATTTGACACACAAACTGACGATTGGAATCGTCGGAATCTGAATAATCCAGCTTCAGATAAGACATTAATTACTGAAGTTCCTACGAAAGCTGAAAGTGGTGGTGAAAAGGTGGAAGGCTGTAAAAATAGTTGAGATGGGCAGTGTTTATCCTTGGGGAAAATGCAGATGGAACTTGAGCGAGCTTGCCAGAAGCCCTCATATGTGGGCAGTTTTCAGAATCTTGAGTTAGACATGGTTATCTCCAGAAAGAAGCTGGTAGACATTCTGTGGCATAAAGTTCTTGGATGGGTGAGGGGGTTATGTTTTTGTTGTAATTTTTATTCGATCAAGCAGTTGGGCTGTGATTGAACAATTTTTTTTTCAAGTCCATTTTTAGAAAGTAGATTTCTGCTACTTTTCATGCAGAGTAAATGCTTATCCATCTAATTGTCCATTTGTGTCTGTTTTTCATCACCCCACGTCCTTTGTCCGCCATGTTGATTTTGACTAGGAAATAATATTGTTTATTCTTACATTTTTCGAGATATGTCCCCAAAATGCTACCGATAAGCAGTGTCCACATCAAAATGACCAAGTATACACTGTTGTACCTTCGGAAACACGATGCTATTTGCTGTCGAAACGATTCGACCCAAACGCATGTTCTGCGTCATTTGACCCAGTTCCGAGCTGTCGCATGACACTCGTCTTAGCAACATATCAGTGTAGGTCTGCAAGAAAATCACAGGCTTATGAATGCTACATTAGCCATTGAAGCACGTTGCTCACACTTTCACATCATCTGCAGGTGGCCGGATATCAAGTTTGTTCTTAAATTTGATAAACTTTGATTTTTGTTTGTTCGGCCGAAAATTCTTTGCAAAAGTCGGCCATCTTGAAAAAAGTGGATCCGGTCAGCCATGCAACAATTCGATTTCAAGTAAAATTTTAATTTCCGACCGCGTTAAAAATTCTCATTGTTACATTTCGTTTCCGCGTTCCCTCAGTTAATGACTTACCATCCTTTCGAATGGTTTTAACGCCGCAATTGACGGTTATGTTAACGAAAATCAGACACAAAATGGACGACGGACCTTGCGTTCTAACACGCGTAAGTGTAAACTGAAAACTACTTTACACAGTGCGTGCGCGGAAGAATCTCGGTTATCACTAGCGGGAGCATGTTCAGCAGCTGCAGGAATTCCAGTTAGTCTCTATCAAGAAGGCATGTATTAGATTTATATTTAAACGAATAAAGACAGTGGCTAATAATATATTTTTGAAAATTTCTAATTCTTCCGTTTGTGTGGTATTGGAACTATTTTTTGAAGCGTATGCGTGAGCTGTGACGCGGTCATTGTTTACATCTGTGACACGATTTCTTCCCTTAGATAAAACAAGTTTAGCTTTTGAAAAAGCTTGAGAGGTTATCCCTTAGCAAAGAATCTGTAGGATGCAAGTGGTACAGTAGAATCTTGCCCGCAATACAAGTTTATTTTATTGTATTCTTGGGCTTTGTTGCAGCTGTAGGTAAGGGAGTTTGACAGCTTTTTCCTTTTGTCTACTCTAGGGTTACGGGACGGTTCGTGCCAAAACCAGTTCGTCCCGGGACGTTTCGTCCCAAACATCATTCTTTACTGGGACGTTTCGTCCCACAATTATAAAATTGACAATATTTTGAAAAATGATTTATATTCAGTATCGAAAGAACACAATCATGCTGTTCAGCTTGAATAAATCAAACATTTTTGTGTGGTATTAAACTTATAGGAGGTTTTAGGGATTCCCATTATGACGTAAATCTGGCGCATGCGCACAGGGCTGGCCGTCAATTCATCGGCCAGTACTATGTTTCACAGTGTAAAATGCAGATTTTCATCATGCGAAAATCAGTTTTTCTGTGGTAGTAAACCGTATTTTATTTTAAACAATATTGAGAGCCTTATCTGTTAATATGTTTTCTATCTATCTATCTATCTTCCGTTACGTCTTAACCCCCGAGGGGGACAACAGACGGGTTCCGGCGAACCAAGTGCTGAAGGGGGTTAGCTGGAACAAATGTATAGGAAAGTGTGTGAAATGAGTTTGTACAGTGCGATAAAGAGTGTTAGTATAGTTAAAAGATAAAAACAGAAATTGGTGTTTAGGGAGAGACATGGATTACCTGGCAGACAGCACTGCTGAACTGCACCAAGGTAGGAAGGACCGGTATGTAGGGTGGGAGGGCATTCCAATGGATGATAGTCCTAGGGAAGAATGTGAACCTGTAGTAGTCTTTATAAGTTGGGATTTGTCGATATGAAAGTGGATGAATATGTCTTGATTGTCTAGTGTTGCGAACAAGGTACTCAGATGCAGGAATGGCAACAAGGTCATATGTGACCTTGTACATCATTATAAGACGGCAATCTATACGTCGTTGGTCTAGGGGGCGCCAGTTTAGGTCCTTCAACATAGCAGTGACGCTGGATGTGTAGTTATAATCTCTTGTTGCCCACCTGGCAGCCCTTCTTTGGACCGCTTCCACTTTATGTATATCAGTGGCAGTGTGGGGGGACCATACTGTTGAAGCGTACTCCAACTGGGGCCTTACTAGTGTTTTGTAGGCTACTGATTTCAGGTCCTTATTATGGACCCGAATGTTTCTTTTCAGAAATCCAAGAGTCTGGTTAGCGCTCTTGGTTACATTATCAATATGGGTACTCCAAGTTAGGTCATCCGAGATGGTGACCCCTAGATATTTTGCAGATGAAACACTATCCAGCTCAATATCATGTAAGAAGTATTTAGTCTGAATGGGGTTTTTAAGACGAGTGACATGAAGGACCTGACATTTAGAGGGGTTAAAGTTCATATCCCACATCTTTTCCCATTGTTCTAGGCTGAGTAGGTCCTTTTGGAGGACCTTGCCTTCGGACGATGAGCTAAGAGCAAGGTACATTGCAGTATCATCTGCAAAGAGCCTTACTCTTGATTTGACCTGCTCTGGTAGGTCATTGATGTATGCAAGGAAGAGAATTGGTCCGAGAACTGAGCCCTGCGGGACGCCAGAGGAGACTGGGATAAGGTTTGAATTTAGTCCATTAATTACTACAGCCTGTTTCCTATTATCTAAAAAGTCCTTAATCCATTGTAAGCTGGCTCCTCTGATACCATAGTGATGCAGTTTTTGAAGAAGTTTTTCATGGGCAACTTTGTCAAAAGCCTTACTAAAATCCAATAAAATCAAATCAGTCTGTTTGCCCATCTGCATAGTTTTAGCCAGTTCATCAATCAGCATGATAAGCTGCGTCTCGCAGGATCTCTTTTCTCGGAACCCATGCTGCAGTTCATAGAGAATGTTCAGTTCAGTAAAGTGTTTAGAAAGGCTAGATGCAACAATGTGCTCCAGTACCTTACAGAGGACACAGGTCAAAGATATGGGCCTATAGTTAGCGGGGTCGGCTTTGTCCCCTTTCTTGAAAATAGGGGACACATTTGCCTCTTTCCAAATATCCGGTAGTTTTCCAGTATCTAAGGATCTTTGGAAAATCAGCTGCAGGATGGGAGAGAGCTCTTTGTGTAATGATTGAAGTACAATGGGTTTCAATTTGTCTGGTCCTGCAGCCTTGTGTGGGTTCAAGCCTGTGAGGAGCTTGTCAATGCCTTCAGCTGAAATGCTTATGTCTGGCATTTTGGGGTAGGGGCTGGGCTGGAAGGGGAGTTTCGCTCATTTTCAAAATATTTCGACAGAAAATCACAGAATTTGATCTTATTTAATACGGGATTCTATCACGGCGCATGATAATCCAAGGTAGAAATTCTTTCGGTAAACGCCGGATTTTTCCACATTAGAGAGATAAACATGCTGTTTTGTATAGCTTATTTATTTCTTGTCATAACAAATTTATTAATAAGTTTGAAACAAAAGTGTAAAATAAATATGCAACTTAATAAAAAGAAGGCGACGGCTAGTGACAACCGGTTGTCAGCAGCCTCACAGGCTAGAGACAACCGGTTGTCACTAGCCTGTGAGGCTAGTGACAACCGGCTAATAAATTAATATGCATTTTAAATGACAGGAAGCATTGGTTCATTGTAAAAACATCACAAATAATTCTCAATAGGTTTATGCTTTAAATCAAGCTATATATGAATCACAACAACAAAATATCTGCAAATAAAAAAGCCAAAATATGGAGAAGAGATACCTTCTAAAAATAGATTTTCCAAGGGAAGTAACTCAAATCATACTTTGAAAGGGAACTAACTCAAAATACCACTTTACAAATTTTCTCTGAATGTTTATGTGCTAATTCTGTTTGCACAATTGCCTCCATGATCATAGTAGTTATACTTGTATTCCTGTTATAAATTTGTAGTTTATTATTCCTAGTGGATAGAATCAGTAAATAAACAAATTTGCTTGACTGATCAGCAAGAATATAACTATAGGGAAGATCATGTAATGCTAACTTGAAAATTTATGTAAAACCTTTTTTCCATCAAGGTAAATGTATAATTTGATAATTTGTGTGCATGTGATGCATAAATTCTTTTAGCTATTTGTATGAATAACCCAATGACTTCCAGACAATAATAATGTAGATAATAAAAAGAACACACAGAAATTTACATCTGATTCTTTTAATAGTTTCATGCTTTCTACAATCAACTAAAAACTTGATAAGAGTGGAAACAAATATCAACAAATATCATGATATAATAGTAACACCATGAAACTAATATTCTAAAAATACCTAGAGTTTTATTATTTGAAAATACCCGGTAATAGGATTTATAGTAACTGGTTGTCAGTAGCCTGTGAGGCTAGTGACAACCGGTTGTCTGTAGCCTGTGAGGCTAGTGACAACCGGTTGTCACTAGCCACTTCCTAAAAAGAATTCAATCACGTTCAGAGAGGACAGTAAAATGGACACGGCACTGCCGATAGGAAAGACTTCACTTGCTAAATTCACAGGATTTGTCGCTGTATAAGTTGAGAAAATAAAATGCGAGAACAGAACAAAATTAACTTACATTAAATGTAATCCAATAAGAGCATACTGTTTTAAAATTAGAAGAAGAATAAATTACTTTGTGAACAGTAGAGCACATCATATATTAGTCGCATCGGCAATTCATTGCCGAGTAAATCTATTCCAATCATGTTCAGTAAGGCCACATTCTGAGACGGATTTTCCCGTGTCATACATGTACATCAAAGCACCGACAGGACACATACATCTACGAAGTGTGAAATACTTGAAATTCTACTAACACATACAGGGATCAAGCTAGGGGGCGATTTGGGCGAAATAATCGCCCTAGGGGCCGAAATTTCGCCCTAAATTGGGCTTAGGGAGAAGTGGGAGTCTCTCCCTAAAAAAAAAAAAATTTTTTTTTTTTTTTTTTTTTGTAGAATTTTCATCAAATCATTCCACAAACAAGCTGTTATGACAATTTACCCTATAAACCCATTGCAGCTTATTAATCTTTCAATTTAATGTTAATAGTATGCATAATAGCTATTTTTATTTAAAACTGAATGAAAAATGTCATAATCGCGCAATACCACTTCTCCCTTCACGGCTGTCACTTCTCCCTATTTAAGCTGGAGGGAGAAGTCACTTCTCCCTAAACTTTGAGTCTAGCTTGATCCCTGCACGTATATTGAAAGCATATACGATTATGTCAGTTAGTTAACAATTAAAGATTATCTAATTAGACACTTTGAAACAGCCTATTCAATCAGTCACAACAGAATGTTTAAAATACATCTGTTACATTTTTTAATTGATATAATTTAGATCCAGTAAACAACTTCTATTTCATAAACGTGATCACGTTTTTTTCTGCATTGTGGAGGAAATCAGCGCCGAGCGGCCAAATCCGACGGCACCCAACTTTTTCACATTACTTTTACAAATAGACATGTAAAAAGCACAATTGACAATAAAGTGTTTTTTTTTTTTTTTTTTTTTTTTTAAATGTATATTAATTACGAGCTGGATTAAAAATTATTTTATGGAAGAAATTTTCCTGCGCACGCCCTAGAAATTTCCGGGCGCCTTCATTGTTTAAAGACTGCATGACATTGACGATATTTATCGTTGGCCACTGGATTATTATTATTATTCTCACCTTTATTATTATTATTACAGTGCTCCAGATAAAAAAATTTTCAATCAGTACCGTACTGGTCAAAATTTTCTTGGATCAGTATCCACAATTCTGCTTCAGTATTTGCACTGAACCGACAGATGTAACATGAAAACATATTTAATTTTAACAGTATTTCAGAGGTACTCCCTGGCTGTGACTTTGCCTTGTAAAATACTACTTCTGCTTTTACTTTGTGGAATTATACTCTTTTATATACCCCAAAACGCCATATCAAAATCTGATTTATTAAACAATTCTATCATGACTCGACCTTGTGAAAGCTCCTTCTGACTGCTTCACAAAATGTAAATATCAAAATGAAACTGATTTACAAATTGTGGTTGATGTTGCCAGAGGGAAGTTTTCACTAGGCTGAGTCATGAGACACATGTATGAAGAAAATTCTCAGCAAGTATGAAGAACCAAAACCATTAATATATGATCATTAAGGTCCATCAAGGCTAAAGAAGTCAACAAACTATCAGTTGGTTTCTGTAGCCTTTTTATACCCCGCCACACTTTAGTGGCGGGGTATTATGTTATACCTTTCGGTGTCCGTCCGTCTGTCCGTCTGTCCGTCCGTCCGTGCTCACCATTTCCGATCGATAACTTGAGTATTTATTCATGGAATTTTTTCAAATTTTGCATACATATTGTTATCGGCGATGAGTGGTATGGGATTGTTAATGGGCAAAATCCGTCCATTTTTAACGGAGTTACTGCCCTTTTTCGTATTGGAAAAATGGTTTCTGACCTGTTATTCCTTTACTGTTCATGATATCTGAATGAAACTTCACAGATATGTTGCACATCAAAGTTTACATATTGTGACTAAGGACCGTCACTCTGACCTTCCCAGTTTGTGAGTTATCCGCCCTTGATAGGTCTGAAAAAAGGTTTTTGACCTATTGTTCCTTTACTATATGGAATATCTGAATATCACTGCACAGATATGTTTCACATCAAAGGTAACATATTGTGACTAAGAACCGTCACTCTTACCTTTCCCGTTTGTGAGTTATCCGCCCTTGATTGAATTAAAAAATGTTTTTTACCCGTAGTTCCTTTACTATGTGGAATATTTAAATGAAACTTTACAGATATGTTTCACATCAAAGGTTACATACTGTGACAAAGAACCATCACTCTTACCTTTCCAGTTCATGAGTTATCTGCCCTTGATAGGTCCGAAAAATGGTTTTTGACCTGTAGTTCCCTTTCTATATGGAATATCTGAATAAAACTTCACAGATATGTTTCACATCAAAGGCTTCATATAGTGACTAGGAACTGTCACTCTGATCTTTCCGGTTTGTGAGTTATCCGCCCTTGATTGATCTGAAAAACGTTTTTTTATCTGTAGTTCCTTTACTATATGGAATATCTGAACTAAACTTCATAGGTATGTTTCACATCAAAGGATACATATTGTGACAAAGAACCATCACTCTTACCTTTCCAGTTAATGAGTATTCCCCCTTGATAGATCTGAAAAATGTTTTTTGACTTGTAGTTCCTATACTATATGGAATATCTGAATGAAACTTCACTGATATGTTTAACACCATAGAATAGGAAACAGAGTCTCTCAGCTCAAAGAAATGCTTTACAGCCTGATCTAAATCTACACTGGTCAGAATGCTCCACGTTGTTGGGTGGTTTATATTAATATTTATTTACAGTAAGGACATCATATCTCTGTCTATCTCAGTTCTGTGGCTCTTTAGCTATTATATATCTAAAAAAAATAAGTTAGGATGCACAGCAGTGGCGGGGTATCATGCAGTGCCTGCGGTGCTTTTATTAGTCTTTAGTTTATGTGGCTATAACATGATCAAAAATGAGTTTGCTTGGTACCTGTCTCAGCAGATACTTCAAGATGTTCCAAACATGTTCTATGACACGTTTTTTTAAAAAATTTCAATTTTACAGTGCTACTATAAGTACGAACTGGGTTCATGCGAATCACATTTGGATTTGAACTGCAATTTTCTACCTACCCGAATGTTTTCCCTTTTCTACAGACTACATGCAGTCATAACCGCACCTGAGTAATAGCATTATCTCATAGATGCATCTACAATTTTCGGTTGATTATTAAGTAGGCACAAAAACCGCATAATAGAGGCCTGCTTGTCCCATTCGTTTTTCGAAGCCATGCTTTCCTACTTTCAGTTTTGAAGCAACTGGTTTACAGTCCATCTATTTTCCACGCATTAGAAACACAAATTCAGAAGGAAATATTTAGAATCAGTCAGCTTCTTGGTGAGTGCGACGCATAAGGAAGCTCAATCTACTTGACGATATTATAATGCAAGCGTCTATGAGAACTCGTCCAGATCAGAATCAGAATTGTTTACTGGTGATACGTCCAAGGACAATCATTCACCAGGACCTGTGAATCAGGGAGGCTAGTCCCTAGCCCTTATAAGAGAAGTAAACTTAGTAACTGAATCCTCTGCACCCTCAGCAGCAGAAATAAGTGAATCTTCCAGGGAATTCCAATCTCTAATAGTCTAGGGGAAGAAACTGGACTTGTAAATGTCAGTCCCAGCCAATGGGGTTTGAAATGCCAGGGAATGATGATTCCTGGTACCGGAATTACCGATTACCGGAAAAAATGATCCGTAACGGCTTGAAAGCGTCCGTACCGGGTACCGATAAAATTTCCAATAGCTCCGTATCGGCCAAAAATGATCCGTAATACCCCCTATCTATAAAATTTGCGGGTATGAAGTAAAATTTACAGGTATGATTTTTTATCTCGAAAAAGTTATGGGCCGAAATGACCCGGAACCCTTGGTCCGCTTCTTTTACAAACACTAAACAGCCGATGTGTTTCCAATTGAAGCCTGAAAAAACGAAGAAAACGGCTGTCATGCCTTTTTCCGGTCCTCGTTTTATCCAATATTAATCATTTGATGGATTCCTTTCCAAATGAAAAATAGAAAGTGCTGTTTCCAAACAGAAACAGCGAAAATAAACGCAAAAATACGGACAAATTCTGTCGGCCATTATGACAGTTCTAGTGCGCAACATAACCGCACATGTCATTAATATTCATGCAGCCGATTAGTGGTAGTGTTTTCCAATAATGAATTTGATTGGCCGTAGAACGGATGTGACGGACGTGAATGAAAGCATGGTATCTTACTACGGCCCGCATTTCAGATCAAAACAGCGACTTCTGCTGACTCTTTTCACGGCTACAAAAATCATCTGGCCTGGCAGACTCGCAATAGAATGAAGAAAAATGATGATTTTTAGCTCACCTGAGCCGAAGGCTCACAGGTGAGCTTATAGTATAGGCAGTCGTCCGTTGTCCGTCGTACGTCGTCCGTCAACATTTTCAAACGACATCTCCTCTGAAACTACAAGGCCCATTGTAACTTAATTGGAAGTGTCTGCTGACAACCGGTTGTCACCAGACTTTTTGGACCAAAACCGTCTGCTGACAACCGGTTGTCACCAGACTTTTTGGGCCAAAAACGTCTGCTGACAACCAGCCATATATTTTCTATTAAATGGTTTTTAATTAGGTTTCCTTTCACTGAATTTATATTGATATGTTTTAAATATAACATAAGTTTTCTCACAGTTAATGCAAATGACTGTTTTTACTAGCATTCTTGCATTTTTTGGCATTGTGTTACATACATGCATATGAGAACTGTTTGTACTTCGATGTATGGAAACAAAATAATGTTGCCTTTAAATTTAGTCCTTATTTATTGCCTGTTGTTGTTTGTGATATATTATCTAACATTGTTGCTCTGTTCATGATAATAATACCTATATGGTCTGTCTCCCATTACAATTAAATCCTAGAATTAAAGTGTGAAAATCAAACTTTGATCTTTAACAAAGGTGTTGTACTTGTTTGGCAGTTAGTTCTGAATGGCTTCTTAATGCATTTATCAAATTTGGTGCATCATATTATATTCATATGATCTTTACTTATCCGTCTGAAACATAAATGGCTCTTGTCATTGAGCATATATAGTCAAGGCACTTGAGTCAAATATTTACACCATAACATCAAGACCCCAGCATCCTTACCCTATCATATCCGGGTTCTAGAATTGATCAGCCGTGGTCCATGCTGGAAGAGATTTCTGCTTCATTTGATGTTAGTGAAATAAACTGAAACTTAAGAATACAGTAGGGGGGGGGGGGGGGGGGTATGCCCCTGTGATGACAGTCAGGGGCATTAAGATTTGCTCCTGTCCATCTGTCTGTTCGTCAATTCATCACACTTTAGGGTATAGAGTTTGTGTAATATCTAATATCAACTCTTCCCACAGTTTTCAATGGATCTTTTTCAAACTTTGCACACATGCTGTGGACATAATGAAGATGTGCATGTGGCCTTTTGATGGGGGTGAAATTAATTTTGACAAAACTACAGCCTACTGAACTTAGTCATTTTGGGCAGCTTTTTGCAGTGAGGGGTATGGAGTTTGTGTAGCCAACTCCTCTGACAGTTTTTAGTGGATTCTTTTCAAACTTTGTACACATGTTGTTGACATAGTGAAGATGTGCATGTGGCTTTTTGGTGGCTTAAATTTTATTTTGACAGAATTATGGCCTATTGAACATAAGTCATTTTGGGCAGCCTATTTGCCTTACAGGATATGGAGTTTGTGTAATCAACTCCTCTTACAGTTTTCACTTGATCTTTTTCAAACTTTATGCACATGCTACGGACATAATTAAAAGGTGCATGTGGCATTTGATGGACATAAAAACTTTTGACAGAATTATGGCCTTTCGAACTTAGTCATTGACAGCACCTTTTTTGTGCTTTAGGGATGGAGCTTGCATATTCAACTCTTTCACAGATTTCAATAGAATTTTTAGAGCATTTGCATAAACATTGAAAACAAAATGCCAATATGTATGTCGTTTAAATAGTATTTGTTGATAATAGACAGTTTTGTGATGTATACAGCTGTGTGACAGGTACCACATGGGGGCATCACTGTTGTCTTACAGACACAATTTTCTAGTTTGTTTTTAACTCACCTGAGCCATAGGCTCAAGGTGAGCTATTGTGATCAGTCAATGTCCAACGTTCATCTTGCTTTGTCCGTCATCAATAATTTGCTTTAGATGAAAACTTCTCCGAAACCGCTAGGCCTAAGGCTTTGATATTGAACATCTTTTGCTTAAGAACCACTAGACTCAGATGCTTGATGTTTGGTATGGAGCAATGTCTAGTACGACCTTTACCAAGTTTGTTCAAGTGGAGACCCTAGGATCCAAAGTGGCCCTGTAGCAGGGGGTTTTGGGTTCCAAAATAAAATAATCTTCTCCAGAAGTGCTAGAATCAGATGCATGAATTTTGGTATGTAGCATTGCCTAGTGGTCATTTACTTTGTTCAAATGGTGGCCCAAGGGCCCCAAATGGCCTGCCTCATAGGGTCCTTGGTTTGAATCGTAGAAATACGTATGAAAATATTCAAAAATCTTCTTCAGAACCACCGGGCTCAGATGCTTGCAATTTGGTATGTAGCATTGCCTAGTGGTCTTTTACCAAGTTTATTCAAATGATAGCCTCAGGGTCCAAAATGGCCCTGTCCCATTGGGTCCTATGTTTGAACCATAGAAATGCATAAGAAAATATTCAAAAATCTTTTTAGCTCACCTGAGCCATAGACTCACGATGGTCGAGCTATTGTGATCAGTCAATCATGCCGTTAGTTGTGCCTTTTTTGTCATTAACAATTTGCTTCAAAGGACATTGTCTCCTAAACTTGACCAGACTTGGCAGGAGTGAACCTTATATGTCCCTCTTTGAAATTATTCAAATGGTTCTAGTCCATGGCATAACTAGGTCAAATGAGTTGAAATAGGTTTTTGGAATAACTTTGAAAATCTTCTTGTCTAAAACCACAAGGCCTAGAGCCTTGATCTTTGGTATGTATCATCACCAGGCGGTCCTCTACCAAGTTTGATCAAATTATGGTCCTAGGACCAAAATGGCTTCGCCAAAATGGGTCACTTTTTTTAAATTTGGCTTTTATAGGGAAAACATAAAAAAATCTTCTTGCCTAAAACCACTGGATGTAGAGCCTTGGTAATTGGTATGTGGCATTGATCACCTAGTTGTCCACTACCAAGTTTGTTAAAATTATGGCGCTGGGGTCAGGTGCCCTGCCCTGGGGGTCACATGTTTTACATAGGCTTTTAATGGTGTAGATATTTAACTTAATCATGTGTAGATATTTAACTTGATTATTGGTTTCCATTATCCATACATATAAAGTACAAACAGTCCACATATATATGTAAGGCACAATGACAAGAGTGCAAGAATCATGCAAGTAAATATGGTCATTTGCCTTATCTATGAGAAGCTTTATCATGTTTATGTTATATTTATAACATATTTATAACATATTAAAACAAATTCAGTTGAATTAAACCCTATTTAAAACCATTTAATAGAAATTATTTAGCCGGTTGTCAGCAGACGTTTTTGGTCCAAAATGTCTGGTGACAACCGGTTGTCAGCAGACGGTTTTGGTCCAAAAAGTCTGGTGACAACCGGTTGTCAGCAGACCTCGCCAACTTAATTTCATATATAGCATCTATAGGCAGGGGGAACCAATAATACTGTTTTTTATCCAAATTGCTTTGGAACTTTGGTTGCTATGGCAACTTAAAGTTTCCATTGACTTGTATGGGAAAAATTGAAAATTTGTATTTATTGCTATGTCACTGCAGATATTTTGACAAAACTTTTACAGAAATGTTCCTTGAGTAGTCCTCCATCAACCACATGAAATTTTTGTCAATTGCACAATTTGGCTGGTTGCCATGGCAACCGAATGGTTAAAAATAGAAAAAATATTAAAAAATCATCTCCTCAGAAACTATGCAACCAATAAAGCTCAAACTTCACAGAAAGGATCTTGGCACTGCCCTCTATAAAAGTACTGTTTTTCTTGGCAATTGCTCTAGCAGTTTGGTTGCTATGGGAACTTAAAGTTGCCATTGACTTATAATGGCAAAATAGAAAATTTGCATTTATTGCTATGCCACTGCAGATATTGTGACAAAACTTATATAGAAATGTACCTGGAGTAGTCTTTAACCAGCCTTGTTAAATTTATACAAATTGGGCAATTTTTCTGGTTGCCATTGCAACCGAATAGTTAAAAATGGAAAAATATTAAAAAATCATCTTTGCATAAACTGTGTGCCAGTGTGTGGCCAATAAAGCTCAAACTTTACAGAAAGAATCTTAGTACTAGCCTCTATAGAATTACTATTTTTCATGGCAATTACTCCAGCAGTTTGGTTGCTATGGCAACTAAGAGTTTCCATTGACTTATAATGGGGAAAATGGAAATTGGCAATTTTTGCTGTCTCACGGCTTTTATTTAGATTTTCTTTCTACAGAAATGTTTCTTGAATAGTCCTCTATATTTCATATGAATTTTCTCCAAATCACTGAGTTTGATTGGTTTCCATGGCAAAATATAGGGTAAATTTTCGAAAAAAAAAAAAGAAAAAATGAAAAAATCTTCTGCTCAGAAGCCATATGGGGGATGAAGCTGATATTGTGCGAACATGTTGATGACAGAAGCCTCTACATGAATTTTGTTTTTCTTCCAACCCAATAAGAACTTTGGTTGCTATGTCAACTTATAGTTTCCATTGACTTATATTGGGGAAAGTGAAGCCATGAGGAGGATGAAGCTGATACTTTGCATACATATAATAAATAACATTAGCCTCTACCTAAAGTATATTTCATATTATCATTGCCCATGTGAACTGGTTGCTATGGCAACTTAAAGTTTCCATAGACTTACAATGGGGAAAGTGGACATTTGGTATTTATTTCTGTGTTACGGCAGATATTTTGACAAAAGCTTTACAGAAATGTTCCTAGAGTAGTCCTTTATCAGCTATAAGAATTTTGCCCAAAGACCTGATTTTGATTGATTGCCATTGCAATTGAAGGGCCAAATTTTCAATTTTTTCATTTTTTTTTTTTTTTTGCCAAAGATCTTCTTCTCAGAAGCCATTAAGGGGGGATAAAGCTTATTTTTCTGCAAAAATGTTTGTGATATTATCCTCTACATAAATGGTGTGTTTTATTGCTGTTGTGCATGTTGTTTTGTTGCTGTGGCAACTTAGTTTTTCCAACATAACCTCAGTGCTCAGGTGAGGGATATAGGGCCATTGGCCCTCTGGTTTTATATTTTTGAGAGAAACATATGCACGTGAATGCACGTTCTTGCCCCAAAATTTATGCGTGATTAGAATGATTTCCGCGTGATTCACGCACAATTCTACGTGAATGGGAACACTGGACAAGTTACATCTTCTCATGCAAAAAGTTTGAATATTTTGCATCAGAATATGGTAATAATAACTGGAATCCAAGTCACATTATGCAAGTAAAGCTGTAGAAAAGAAAAAGTGGGCGGGGCTTAAAATCTGATTTGCATAAACTTTAATTGTCAATAATTACAGTTTGGGTAGGATTTTTTTGATGGGGTTTTCAGCAATCTGTTTCTCTCATAAAGATCTATTAATTTGGAATATTTCTGGAAATAGTGAAAAAACAGTGCAGTAGCCCTTTAAACCAGCTAATTACGAGTCCAGGGTATCAAATATTCTATTTAAGAGCATGTTAAAAATACCAAGAAACACATTTAAATTAACTTTGTTTGCAATTAAAATGCACAAGCAATTCCAAAATTCATTTGTCAATGAAATAATGTATAAAAATATACTTTTGGCATAAAACATTGCATGGGACGAATCGTCCCGAAAAGTGGGACGAATCGTCCCGAAAAGTGGGACGAAACGTCCCGGACGAAAAATTGGGACGAAACGTCCCGGTACGAACTGGTTTTGGCACGAAACGTCCCGGAACCTACTCTAGTCATTGCTTGTAACAGGTGAGCTTCAGTGCTATTAAGTTTTGTCATGTGGTCTGTACTGTTTAATAACGACTGAAACGTAAACGACTGAATAACAGCAACCTTAGATTTTTCTTCAATGACGATTTACTTCAGACAATAACAAATGATAAGATCTTGGGGGTTTTTGTAGATAATAATTTAACATGGTCCGAACATATAAAACATGTAGCAAAGAAAGTTGCATCAAATATTTGGCTCCTTTCAAAAATCAAGCCTTTCTTGTCACAAGAACATCGTGTTCAGTTTTATAAGTCTTATGTTCAACCGCATATAGACTTTTGTAATGTTGTATGGGGCAGTACCTCAGAAGCTAACAAACTGAAGATTCATCGATTACAGAAACGTGCATGCCGAGTCATTCTTGACTACAACGTTGAGGATTCCCAAGAAGCAATGAAGTCTTTAAAAATTCAATCTGTTTATGACCGTTTGTTTTTAAGGAAAGCCAAGTTCATGTTTAAAGTTTATCATGAAACTGCTCCAATATATGTTACTGAAAAGTTTACTCTACGTAGCAATGCAAACACATCATTAGTTCTAAGGTCAGCTACGTCACAATGCTTCATTCCCCCCAAACCTAGGACAGAATGCTTCAAGCAGAGTATGCGCTATTCTGGTTGTCTAGTTTGGAACAGCCTACCAGAAATAGTTAAAACGACCAATACCCTGGGATCATTTCATAACAGATGCTTAAGGTGGCTACTTGAATATTAGCAATGAAAATATTAAAAGCTTATGTTAATTAGAAATGATCACTCAGTCTCAATCATCAACATTGTTTCTGTGTAGAATAGTTGTCATTCTATTTCAAATGCTTTCTGTTTGACACATTGATATAAACCTATTTTGCTTTTTTGTGTGATTGTAAATATTCTGTTTTGTTTGTAAATATAACATCATATTGCTCAGTGTGTAAGTACAGTGAATAGAAATGTTACTCTTTTTTTTTAAGTTACTTTTATACTTACGACGAAGTGCTGGAGCATTGGGACTCCTAAAAACCATTTACAGTCGAACCTCGGTAATTCGAATTGACAGGGACCACGATATTTTATTCGAATTATCCGTAGTTCGAATTTACGAATTCGGGAACATCCGTTCATTTCCGTACATTGCCAAAAATCAACATTTCGGCGGCAGAAAGAGAGAGGATATTGGTCCGATTCGATATTGAATTTCTTTATACTTACAGAACCTCGTAAATTAAAAAATAAATGAACTAAACAAAATAAGAATGTGAATTATTTTTATTTACACATACACAAACTGGATTAATAACAAACATACCAAAAACGTTGGAAAATCCATGAACTCCAATGGATGCACAATATGTGCAACTCGAGAAATTCACAGGCCGGAGTAAGCAGCTGGCGAAGACCAAAGCCCGTTGACACGGAAACAGGCTTGTGGTGTTCCCCAGCTTGTTTTTGTCTCGACCTACTATCACTGTACTTTCATTTTCAGTTTGAGTTTCTGGGAATTAGGCTACTTTCAATTTTCGGAGAAAAGCTCAACCATTTGGAACGACATATAAACTGGGAACAGCGAAAACACAAACTAGTCTGCGAAATCTGCATTCGTTTGGTTCCGTGTGCTAGCAACAAAGACTGACCAAAAATGCGCAGGTGCGCATGCTGGTCTGAGCCTTTGTTATTCGCTTCCGTATGTCATAAACAGCCGTTTTTGTTCCGGTTTTTATACAGATCGGAAGGACTTGGAATATTAATCAGACTGATTGTCGGCTAGTCAGTCGGTGCTCGCTCTGAAAATACAAAAACAAGAAAGCAAAAATAAATGGAATTTAAATTTATTTAGATTAAGTCGGTATAGCCTTTAACATCACCCAGTTTGCAAACTTCAAACACGATAATCCCTGTCAAATCAGGGTGATTAAAGACACCTTTTACTCATCCGATAATATGACCTAATCACGTAACAGTTAATTGGTAGACCAAACAGACGCGCCAGTTACCTGTACAACCAACTGTAAAATTACCGCAGGGCCCAATTATTAATCCATCGATGACAATAACCGTAATCTGTCGGCGTGAATTTAGGGCAAAAATTTTTAGTTCGAATAATTGAGGTGTATTTATAATGAATTTCCGTCATCGGCACCGAATTTTTCTTTCGAAAAATCCGATTTTTCGAATAATCGAATTTCGAATTTGCGGAAGTTTTTTTGCACAGAACAAAGGGACTGACGAAAGGGACCTTGTTTCTAATTCGAAAAATCCGGTATTTTCGAAAAATCGGCGTTCGAACTACCGAGATTCGACTGTATTTTCCAGTTGGAAAAATGGAAAATTGATGGTTTTGGGTGTCCCTGTACTTGGGCACTTTAGGGTATTATATTACAGTTTGTTGTTTTTTTTTGTCTTTTAGGATATTATCTTTTATTTACTTATTTATGTTTTTTATTTATCTTCATCTTTTTTTATTATTATTATAATATATCTAAATGTCATTTACCTTTTTTTTTCTTTTTTTTTTCTTTCAGTTATTTTTGTCCATATTTTTTGTCCATATTACTATTCATTAATTATCAATATTATTAGTATATTGGTAGTGTTTACGAAAAAGTTAGGTTAAACACAAGTCCATATGTGCCTTCATTCTACATATTCATAATTAACTATTACCTTCTCATTTCGTTTCGGTTAAGGTAATGGAAATAACTGGATAAGTAGTATGTATTAGCATATATGCTGAAATTGTGAATTTGCAGTGATAACAGAATCATAAATTTCATCTTTTTTTTTTTTTTTTTATATATATACATAGTACAAACAGAATAGATTGATTCGAAGTAAAATACTTATATTTATGCGCAAGGATCATAGAATGCTTAATCCTCATTTTGAATGTTTAATTTCTACTTGTCTCCTTTCATTCATAAATATCTACTTGCACTGTATTATACCACTACTTGTAATGTATTACTCTATTTGTATCTTATCACTACATGTAGTTCATTCTCATTCACTAACATTTGAAATTTTGCTTAATTTGTCTTGTTTTGTTTATGTTTTGTGTACATACACTTGTATTTAACTCTGAGGGCCTCATGGAAGATTAGTTGTATTGCTAAATGTTGTCACCCTCGTAAAATAAAGACTTTACTTACTTACTTACTTACTTAAGTGGAATGTTCCCTCTGGTTATGGCTGGTATTAGGTGAGATGCTTGTAGTATGGGAGATGAAGTGTCAGGACAAGTTTTATAGCTCATGCCTTTGCGACGCTGGGAGGAGCCCTGCAGCTATTCTATTCTATCCCATAACCTTACTAGGTCGTTAGGGCACCACAGATGACTTCGAAACAATCCCTTTCCACCTTGTCCTGTTTTCAGCTGCCCTGGTTGAGCTGGCAAAATCCATTCCTGTCCACTCCATGATATTGTCTTCCCACCTCTTCTTCTGTCTACCTCTTCTTCTTTTTCCTTTCACTGTGCCCTGAAGAATCCTCTTTGCTAAACCAGAAGACCATGAGACGTGGCCAAACCACCTTAATATCCGTGCAGCTGGGTGTGCCAAAATATGGGAGTAAATATCGGAAAATAGTGGGACCCGCATTTAGCTAAATGAAACTGCGCATAATCGAGTCGCACTGAATCGAGTACAACTTGTTATTGATTGTACTCTTAAGTGACAACTCTTGGTAGCTCACCGTAGCTGAACTGAACTCTCGGGTAATTGTTTGTATAGGGTGAAATAAAGTGTTCAAGATAAGCTATAAAGATCATGCATTAGCGATGCTGGTGAGAATCTTGCAGCAGGGTGCGCCAAATGTTGGAGTATTGGCAAATAGCGAGACCCTATTTCAGCAAAAGGAAACAGTGTACAATCGAGTATGAATTCCTAACAAACACTGCAGAGGGGGGTAAGGGGGAGGTAAACAGGTTAGGGAGAAGCTGAAATGGAGCTATATAGCCCGATCGAGCTATAAAGCCCGATCGAGGTATAAAAATGAGTGGAAATTAAAACATTATTACGTCTGCATTTGCAATAAAGCTGAGCTGCAAAATTTGAAATGAACAGCAGTATAAAGGATGACAAACGTTTTATGATTTTGTAAAGGAAATGAACTTCCACCGTTGCGTTTTATGCAAATGGAGGAAAAGGGGGGGGGGGGGGGGGGGGTATCAATAAGGTGGGTTTTCTGCATCCTACCAAAGTTTTATTTTTTAGCTCACCTGTCAAGGTGAGCTTATAGTATAGCCTTGGTCCATCGTCGGCGTCGTCGGCGTCATTCACACTTTTTAACAAAAATTTCTCCTACACCAGTTGGCAAATGTTGATCAAATTTTATGTGTAGCATTGTTGGGATGGGGGATGGACTTCATGAGGTTTTAAGGTAGATTGGATTGGAACTCTGGTTGCCATGGCAACATATAGCTCCCATAGACTTATAATGGAAAAAACTTCAAAAATCTTCTTCTCTGAAACGATGAGGCCCAGAGCTTACATATTTAGTATGTACCAATATCTAGTGGTCCTCTACATAAATCCTGCCAACCATGTCCCTGGGGCCCAAATTGGCCACGCCCCGAGGGGTCATTAGCTCCCATAGACTTACAATGGGAAAAACTTAAAAAATCTTCTTCTCTGAAACCAGGAGGCTCAGAGCTTACATATTTAGTATGTACTAATATCTAGTGGTCCTCTACATAAATCCTACCAACCATATCCATGGGGCCCAAATTGGCCACGCCCTGGGGGTCGTTAGCTCCCATAGACTTACAATTGGAAAAACTGAAAAAATCTTCTTATCTGAAACCATGAGGCCCAGAGCTTACATATTTAGTATGTACCAATATCTAGTGGTCCTCTACTTAAATCCTGCCAACCATGTCCATGGGGCCCAAATTTGCCACGCCCCGGGGGTCATTAGCTCCCATAGACTTACAATGGGAAAAACGTAAAAAATCTTATTCTCTGAAACGATGAGGCCCAGAGCTTACATATTTAATATGTACCAATATCTAGTGGTCCTCTAAATAAATCCTGCCAACCATGTCCCTCGGGCCCTAATTGGCCACGCCCCGGGGGTCATTAGATCCCATAGACTAACAATGGGAAAAACTTAAAAAATCTTCTTATCTGAAACCATGAGGTCCAAAGCTTATATATTAAGTATGTAGCAATGTTGAGTGGTCCTCTATGTAAATCCTGCCAATTGAGCCCCTGGAGTCCAAACTGGCCACACCCTAGGGGGTCATTTGTTTATATAGAGCTATATTGCTAAAGAACCTTCAAAAATCTTCTTCTCTGAAATCATGAGGCCCAGAGCTTATATATTTAATTTGTATCAATGTTTAGTGGTCCTCTATATAAATCCTGCCAACCAAGCCCCTGGGGTCCAAACTGGCCACACCCCAGGGGTCATTTTTAGCTCACCTGAGCCAGAGGCTCCGGGGGAGCTTATAGGATGGTAAGGCTCCGTCGTCCGTCGTCGTCCGTCCGTCGTCCGTCCACAATTTCAAATGACTTCTCCTCTGAAACCGCTGGGCCAATTGTAACCAAATTTCATATGTGGCCTCCAGAGGAAGGGGGAACGAAAAGTTGTTCAAATCGTCTTGGTCACATGACCAACATGGCCGCCATGCCCATATATGGTAAAAACCTTTAAAAATCTTCTTCTCCAGAACCAATGGGCCAATGGCCTTGAAACTTAGTATGTAGCATCAAGTATGCGAGTACTACCAAGATTGTTCAAATTATGACCTTGGGTTGACCTTGACCTTTTTTACGGTAAGGTCAAATTTGCTTCCTTGTGCTTTTATATGGCAAAATGCTAGAACTTAAGATGTCTTGGAAACTGTTGAATATTTTAGGCTAAAAATTGGTATCTACATTCATCTTAATGAGTACATGAAGATTTATGAGTATAAGAGGTCAAGGTCATTCTTTGACCTTTGACCCAGGACTCTGATATTTTGACAATTTCAAACAATCTCCTCAAAAGTCACTGGACCATTTGTAACCAAATTTCATATATGGCCTCCAGAGGAAGGGGGAACGAAAAATTGTTCAAATCGTCTTGGTCACATGACCAACATGGCCGCCACGCCCATATATGGTAAAAACCTTTAAAAATCTTCTTCTCCAGAACCAATGGACCGATGGCCTTGAAACTTGGCATGTAGCATTGGGTACTTGAGTATTACCAAGATTGTTCAAATTATGACCTTGGGTTGACCTTGACCTTTTTTATGGCAAGGTCAAATAAAGGAAAATGCTAGAAAATAAGATTTCTTGGAAAGCTTTGAAGATAATGGCCTAAAAATTGGTATACACAGTCATCTTATTGAGTACATGAAGATTTGTGAGTACAAGAGGTCAAGGTCATTCTTTGACCTTTGACCCAGAACTCTCATATTTTTACAATTTCAAACAATCTCCTCAAAAACCACTGGACCTGTTGTAACCAAATTTCATATAGAGGTTTCAGGTGTTGAAGGAATGAATTTTGTTCAAACGGCCCAGGTCACATGACCAACATGGCCGCCACACCCATATATGGTAAAAACCTTTAAAAATCTTCTTCTCCAGAACCAATTGACCAATGGCCTTAAAACTGAGTATGTAGCATTGGGTATTCCAGTACTATCAAGATTGTTCAAAATGATGACCTTGGGTTGACCTTGACTATTTTACGGCAAGGTCAAATATGGGAAAATGCTAGAACATAAGATTTCATGGAAAGTTTTGAAGATTTAGGCCTAAAAATTGGTAAATACATGTACAGTTATCTTTATGAGTACAAGAGGTATGGTCATTCTTTGACTTTTGACCCAAGACTCATAGTTTGACAATTTCAGACATAAGAAAAAGCCACTTTGCCAATTGCTCGGGTGAGCGATTCAGGGCCTCATGGCCCTCTTGTTTTATATAGAGGTTATTAACAAAGAATCTTCAAAAATCTTCTTCTCTGAAATCATGAGGCCAAAAGCATATATATTTAGTGTGTAGCAATGTTTGATGGTGCTCTATGTAAATCCTGCCAATTAAGCCCCTGGGGTCCAAACTGGCCACACCCCAGGGGGTCATTTGTTTATATAGAGCTATATCGCTAAAGAACTTTCAAAAATCTTCTTCTCTGAAACCATGAAGCCCAGAGCTTAATAATTAGTATGTAGCAATTTTTAATGGTCCTGTGCATGACTCCTGCCAATCAAGCCCCTGGGGTCCAAACTGGCTACACCACAGAGGGTCATTTGTTTATATAGAGCTAATTAGCTAAAAAACCTTAAAGAATCTTCGTCTCTGAAACCATGAGGCCCAGAGCTTATATATTTATTGTGTATCAGTGTTTAGTGGTCCTCTACATAAATCCTGCCAATCAAGCCCCTGGGGGCCAAACTGGCCACACCTCAGGGGGCCATTTGTTAGCTCACCTGTCAAGGTGAGCTTATAGTATAGCCATGGTCCATAGTCCGTCGTCATCCACACTTTTAAACACCAATATCTTCTAAGCCAACAGGCCAATCTTGATCAAATTTTATGTGTAGCATTGTTGGGGTGGGGGATTGACTGCATTAGGTTTAAGGGCAGATTGGGTTGGAACTCTGGTTGCCATGGCAACATATAGCTCCCATAGACTTATAATGGGAAAAACTTCAAAAATCTTCTTCTCTGAAACCATGAAGCCCAGAGCTTACATATTTAGTATGTATCAAGGTCTAGTGGTCCCCTACATAAATCCTGCCAACCATGCCCCTAGGGCCCAAATTGGCGTCGCCGGGGGGGGGGGGGGGGGGGGTCATTAGCTTCCATAGACTTACAATGGGAAAATCTAATGGGAAAATCTTAAAAAATCTTCTTCTCTGAAACCATGAGGCCCAGAGCTTACATATTTAGTATGTACCAATATCTAGTGGAACCCTACATAAATCCTGCCAACCATGCCCCTGGGGCCCAAATTGGCCACGCCCTGGGGGTCATTTGCTCCCATAGACTTACAATGGGAAAATCTTAAAAAATCTTCTTCTCTGAAACAATGAGGCCCAGAGCTTACATATTTAATATGTACCAATGTCTAGTGGTCCCCTACATAAATCCTGCCAATCATGCCCCTGGGGCCCAAATTGGCCACACCGCGGGGTTCATTAGCTCCCATAGACTTACAATGGGAAAATCTTAAAAAATCTTCTTCCCTGAAACCAGGAGGCCCATGGCTTATATATATAGCAAGTATCAATGTTTAGTGATCCCCTACTAAAAGCCTGCCACCCATGCCCCTGGGGCTCAAATTGCCACTCCCCAGGGGTTCATTTATTTAGATATAGCTATATAGCTGAAGAACCTTCAAAAATCTTCTCTGAAACCATGAGGCCCAGAGCTACCATACCGTAATCGACCCATTTGCCGCACCGTGCGCTTAACTTTTTCAAAATTGCAACAAAAAGATGTGGTTAAAATGTATTTAATAACCGCACACTCAGAACAATGAAATGCAGGGTGACTGGAAAGAGGCAACATGGGTAGGACTGGAAATACTTTGTTTATACTTTTCATGAGTTCCCTGTTAATCATTGGGTTTTGTGAGAGTTTCAAAGAAAAAGCAGTGTGCGCTTGTGCAGTTTGTCCGGAAATGGCCTTGGTGTGCGGTTATAGGGGCATGTGCGGTAAATGGGTCGATTACGGGTATTTAGTATGTACCAAGCTCTAGTGGTCCCCTACATAAATCCTGCCAACCATGCCCCTGGGGCCCAAATTGGCCACGCCCAGGGGGTCATAAGCTCCCATAGACTTACAATGGGAAAATTTTAAAAAATCTTCTTCTGTGTAACCATGAGGCAAAGAGCGTATATATGTAGCAAGTAGCAATGTCTAGTGGTCCCTTACATAAATCCTGCCAGCCATGCCCCTGGGGTCCAAACTGGCCACACCCCGGGGGTCATTAGTTCCCATAGACTAACAATGGGAAAATCTTAATAAAAACCATGAGGCCCAGAGCTCAATTCTTTAGTACATATGTAGCAACGTTTAGTGGTCTCCCACTTAAATCCTGCCAACCATGCCCCCCTGGGGTCCAAATTGGCCATGCTGCTCCCATAGACTTACAATGGGAAAGACTTAAAAAATCTTTTTCTCTGAAACCATGAGGCCCAGAGCTTACATATTTAGAATGTAGCAATGTCTAGTGATCCCCTGCATAAATTCTGCCAATCAAGCAACTGAGGTCCAAACTGGCCACACTCCAGGGGGCTGTTTGTTTATATAGAGCTATATAGCTAAAGAACCTTCAAAAATCTTCTTCTATGAAACCATAAGGCCAAGAGGTTATGTATTTAGTATGTAGCAGTGTATAGTGGTCTTCTATATAAATCCTGCCAATCAAGCCCCTGGGGTCCAAACTTGCCCCACCCCATGGGGTCATCGAATCCCATAGAATTGCAGCCTGTTTGATAGCTTACCTGAGCTGGAAGCTTACATTTTATAACTCAGGTGAGCGGTCGTTGCCCTTGGGCTACTTGTTTAACTGGTAGTATACTCCAGTGTGTCTAGTTTATTGAACCAAATGTGACTTTGGTAGGAAAGCCCTAGTTACTGAGCTATGGGTTCACAGATTCTGAGAAGTGGGTGGGGTAATTAAACATGGTTTTACCTCGTCTTGTAAAAATGGTCTCATTTGGTAAGAGAGTATAACAGACAGATAGTGTTTTATAAAATGATTAACAGAACATCTAAAATGTATTTCCATATCATTTTATTTGGTTTAATTGAACATATGTTGTCAAAAAAGACTTCCTTTGACATTCAGCATTTTTTGGCATTTTTGTCCTCTATTTTCAATATTTCTTGGCATCAAAGCTAAATAAACTGACCAGTAATCATCAAACTCATGTCTAGGAAGCACCGTGACCAGTACCATTGGATGATGTGACCAGAATTTTACAATGACCTAGTTTTCATGGTTGACTGAACACATAAACATGCTTGGAAGATGGTTATATTCAATTTTATGACCTAGAATTACGACACTTTGGTCAAATCAATATCTTAACTGCTATATTATGCCCCACACCCCGTCACTAAAAGTGAGAGAATACATAATGGCTTCAGGTCACATGATCAACATGGCCACAATACCCAAATATGGTAAAAACCTTTAAAAAATCTTCTTCTTAAAACACCAGTTGACCAATGGCCTTGAGACTTGGTAAGTAGCATCAGGTACTCCAGTTCTTCCAAGATTGTTCAAATGATGACCTTGGATTGACCTTGACCTTTTTCTTACATCAAGGTCAAATATTGGAAAACCCTAGAACGTAAGATTTCATGGAAAGTTTTAAAGATTTTGGCTTAAAAATTGGTATATGGGTGATTTTCAAAAAAATGAAGTCAAAGTGTGACATAGAGGTAAAAAATGAGATAACCTTTGAGTTGAATAATGTCCATGTCACTTTCTTCCTGGGATGTCAAAGTGTCAGAAATTAACATTTAATACTGTATGAAAGCATCCAATTTTTTTTAATTTCTATGTTTCAAAGAATATTTGTTGTATTTTCAAAACATGGTATAGATCCCATTTGAGAAGAGCCATACTTGTTCTGGCCATTTCTAAGTTAATATTTTGGTATAGTTTGACAAGACATATATTGAGACATGATTCTGTGCCATTGATTTGAATACTTTCTGTGAATAAATTTTTTTTTGCCAATTTTTATCCCCCGACCGAAAGGTTCGGGGGATATAGCGATGAGCCTGGCGTCCGTCCGTCCGTCCGTCTGTCCGTCCGTCCGTCCGTAAACACTTTCTTGTCCGCTCTATATCTTGAATACCTTTTGGAATATTTTCATGATACTTCACAGTTATGTAGAACAGGTCATGATGATGTGTCGCGTACAAGAATGGTAACTCTTGCTATTGTACTTTTTGAATTATCTCCCCTTTGGTGATTTTTTGGCAGATTCGTGTCCGCTCTGTAACTTGAATACCCTTTGGAATATTTTCATGATACTTCACAGAAATGTAGAACAGGTCATGACGATGTGTCGCGAACAAGAATGACAACTCTTGCTTTCTTACTTTTTGAGTTATTTCCCCTTGATAGTTTTTGGTGTGATTTTTTGGTAGATTCGTGTCCGCTCTATAACTAGAATACCCTTTGGAATATTCTCATGATACTTCACAGATATGTAGAACAGGTCATGACGGTGTGTCGCGAAAAAGAATGACAACTCTTGCTTTCTTACTTTTTGAGTTATTTCCCCTTGATCATTTTAGGTATGATTTCGTGTCCTCTCTATAACTTGAATACCTTTTGGAATATTTTCATGATACTTCACAGATATGTAGAACAGGTCATGACGATGTGTCGCGAACAAGAATGACAACTCCTGCTTTCTTACTTTTTGAGTTATTTCCCCTTGATGGTTTTAGGTCTGATTTCGTGTCCGCTCTATAACTTGAATACCTTTTGGAATATTTTCATGATACTTAACAGATATGTAGAACAGGTCATGATGATGTGTCGCGAATAAGAATTACAACTCTTGCTTTCTTACTTTTGGAGTTATTTCCCTTTGATGGTTTTAGGTGTCCGCTCCATAGCTTGAATACCTTTTGAAATATTTTCATGATACTTCACAGATATGCAGAACAGGTCATGACAATTTCTCATACATGAATGATAACTCTTGCTTTTAGACTCAGTGAATTATTTCCCTTTGGTAGTTTGAGCTGCTGTTTGAGTCTCTGCTCCATAACTGTATAACCCTGGCCAGCTCCAGAATTTGAATAACCATGTACCTTTTAGAATATTGATGATCATGCTGCGATATCTTATCAGTGTTCCTTACTCTCTCTTACCCCTCCACATTCCCGTGACCCCTCCCGCACCCCCCCCACCCCCCACCAAAAAAAAAAAAATTTTTTTTTTCCAGATTTGGATTCTTTGTCCAAATTCACTTACTAGGGAGCTCAAAATTAGATTTGTAGGGCTTGTACTTTAGAAGTTATTCACACATTTTGAAAGTTGAATGTATGGTATGCTATACATTTGTGTATATGGTGGCTGTTTGAGATATTACCTCTTTTTAGCAGTCAAGCATACTGTTTTAGTCTGAGTGTTAGATAATCATGCATCTGTTAACAGTTAATGTCAATCAGAAGCATAAAAGAACGACAATATATTACTAATATGTGTTTTGAAGTGCACCCTTTTTACCAAGGCCCATGGGGGTCTTCGGTCGGGGGATTTGCCATCTCCTCTGATGGCTATTTTTTTGATAATTTGACACTGAAATTGCTTTCTTTACCTACAAAAGTTTTTAAATTCACTTAAATTACTCAAATATTTATTCATGAATTATTTCTTATCAAAATTCAAGGCATTTTTGAAACACTCTATAAATTTCTTTTCAGTCATAGCATTATTTCATGTTGTAGTGGGTCTATAAAAGTGGTTTGAAAACTGTGTTGCACTTGGGACAAAAACAGTTAGTTTCTTCTTATAAGTCAGGTATTGCTTATTTTAGCACTTGTTGTGCTATTATATTTCAGATAACTGATCAACATGCAAAACTACGAGCTCTGAACATAAAAATAACAAAAATAAAAGATTTCTTTCAACAAACATTATGCAGTTTACAGTATGGATAAAAATATTTATGCTACAGGACATTATACTTAATATAAGCCAGTGTTTCATATAGTAAATCAAGATAATACAGTTTTGATCATTTTGAATTAAAGAAAAGAGGTTTGTAATGAAGGTTAATCATATGTACAAATGTACAGTGAAACGTTGCACTTGGGACAAAATCAGCCAGGTGTTTTCTCTTCTATTATTGAAAGTTCTGCACCAATTTCATATACTGAGATAATTTATACCCACAGTCAGTTATGTTAAACATTAGAATCTAAGCAGACAAATGTAATTTCAAAACAAAATGATAATTGTATACGTTTTAGCACCTTAATAAGATATACATGTACATGTTAGGGTTACAAAGAAAAAATGTTGTGTTAGATAACTGTTTCTTGTTGTTATTTATTTTCAGTTTTATAAATCTAACCATGTTTACTTTATATCAATTCAATTCCTGGAAAAAAAGATGGTTCTTGCAGTAATACTATTCATTTTTAGATTTTTGTGTCCCAAGTGCAACGCCTGAAGGTTGGTTGAAAAATGACTGCTTATGTCGAGAGTAAACAGTTTAACTTAAAACTTTTGAAAGATTTCATATCTGCTCTCAATAAGTAATAAATAAGGAAAGAAAAATGGCCTTAAAAAAGTTGTATTCTGTAAAAAAGCTCTTCTGAACATTCCAGTTAGCAAAAAAGAACATATATTTTCAAATATTTACAGAAAAATGGCTTATCGCAATATTTGAAAGGCATTAATTGTCTATATATATGCTTTAGCAATACTGATAAATGATGAAATTAGAGGTAAAGTGTATTGTTAGGCAATCATATTGCACTAATTAAACATGGAAAAATGTGTTGCACTTGGGACATCAGTTTTGGCAGCCTGTTGGAAACCCACGCGTCATTGCATGATAAGGATTGCTTTAGATGTTTTTGTCCCAACTTGCTGCTTCTCAAGATAAATCAAAACAACATTTTATACAGGAAATGGTTGTATGGTGGATCAAAAACTACAGAATGTTGCACTTGGGACAAATCTGGGTAACACATTAAAGGAGCTATTTTCTAAAATGTTACAAAGAGTTCAAACTATTAAACAGCTGGTAATTTACCCAACAACATTACACTTTGTCATTAACAACATGCAATACATCTAGTGCTAATAAAGTGAAAAATATTATTTGTGCAAAGTCAAAAGAAGTTATTTTTACTGTATTTTTTTCATTAGGGGTATTATCATAATTTATTGTCTTTGAACAGGTAAACAGAACAAAATACATGCAAATTATATTGTAAACTCTGAGTTACTTAATGGTATTTGACATCCATGCATTTGTTTTTGATATAATGGAACATAGCTTTTTGGAAAGCATTTGTAAATGAGGAAACATTTCAAATGTCACGCAAAAACCGTCGCACTTGGGACAAATTTGGGTATATTTTGTATCATAACTTCGGACCTAATGTATCAATTTTGATGAAACTTTGCATCAAGATTTACATCAATATAACACACATTTTAGGCACAAACAAAACTTAATATGTATAAAGCTTATCAGCTGAGCTTGAATTGAAAAAAAAACTTCATTTTTTTGAAAATCACCCATATAGAGTTGACTTAATGACATGGCCACAATGCCCATATATGGTAAAAAACCTTTTAAAATCTTCTTCTTAAGAACCAGTTGACCAATGGCCTTGAGACTTTGCATGTAGCATCAGGTACTCAAGTTCTTCCAAGATTGTTCAAATGCTGACCTTGGATTGACCTTGACCTTTTTTACGGCAATGTCAAATATTGGAAAACGCTAGAACGTAAGATTTCATGGGAAGTTTTGAAGATTTTGGCTTAAAAATTGGTATATACAGTTGACTTAATGACATGGCCACAACATGGCCACAATGCTTATATATGGTGAAAACCTTTAAAAATCTTCTTAATTATATGTTCTAGCATTTTCCCATATTTGACCATGCCCAAAAAAGGTCAAGGTAAACCCAAGTTCATCATATGAACAGTCTTGTAGCACTCTAGTACTCTATCCTACTTACCAAGTTTCAAGGCCATAGGTATATTAGTTCTGGAGAAGAAAAATATTAAAGGTTTATACCATAAATGGGTATGGCGGCAACATTGGTCTTGTGACATGGACGGTCGGTTGAACGAATTTTGTTCAATCAACCCCTGGAGGCTCTATATGAAATGTGTTTACAAAAACTATTGGCCCTTTTGCTTTCGAGGAAATGTCTGAAAATGTCAAAATATGAGAGACATGGGTCAAAGGTCAAAGAATGACCTTGACCTCTTGTACTCATAATTCTTCATAACCTCATTAAGACAACTGTACATACCAATTTTTAAGCCAAAATCTTCTAAACTTTCCATGAAATCTTATGTTCTAGCACTTTCCAATATATGACCTTGTCGTAAAAAAAGGTCAAGGTCAATCCAAGGTCATCATTTGAACAATCTTGGAAGAACTGGAGTACCTGATGCTGCTTACCAACGTTCAAGGCCATTGGTCAACTGGTGTTTTAAGAAGAAGATATTTAAAGGTTTTTACCATTTGGGTATTGTGGCCATGTTGATCATGTGACCTGATGCCAGTATGTAATATCTCACCTTTAGTGGCGGGGGTGTGGGGCATAATATAGCAGTTAAGATATTGATTTGACCAAAGTTTCGTAATTCTAGGTCATAAAATTGAATATAACCATCTTCTAAGCAAGTTTATGTGTTCAGTCAACCATGAAAACTAGGTCATTGTGAAATTCTGGTCACATCATCCAATGGTACTGGTCAAGGTGCTTCCTTGACATGAGTTTGATGATTACTGGTCAGTTTATTTAGCAATGATGCCAAGAAAAATTGAAAATAGAGGACAAAAATATCAAAAAATGCAGAATGCCAAAGGGAGTCTTTTTTGACCACATATGTTCAAACTAAACCAAATAAAATGATATGGAAATACATTTTAGATGTTCTGTTAATCATTTTATCAAACACTATCTGTCTGTTGTACTCTTCTACCAAATGAGACCATTTTTACAAGACGAGGTAAAACCATGTTGAATTACCCCACCCACTTCTGTGGACCCATAGCTCAGTAACTAGGGCTTTCCGACCAGTCACATATGGTTCAATAAACTAGACACACTGGAGTATACAATCAGTCAAAAAAATAAAACTTTGGTAGGATGCAGAAAACCCACCTTATTGATACCCCCCCTTTAAATACAAGAATATCTTTGAGATGCCCCCTCAAAGTGGACAGACATATCCACTTCTGTGTCATGGATTACATACCTGCTATGCTGGGATTATCCCAGAGGTATCATTGGACTGGAATTATAGAAATGTCATGGGAATGGGAAGGAACATGTTTTTGTCTCGCCTGCGAAGCAGAAGCGAGACATAGGTATTGCTTTTCCGGTGTCGTCGGCAGCGGCGTAAACTTTCATCGGGTTTTTGCGTTTAGGTCATTTTCTCAGGAACTATAAGGGCTAGAGCCATGAAACTTGATTCATGCATACATCTGGAAGAGTAGATCTCAAAGCCATCATCAATACTGAGTCTTGACCTACATTTTACGGTTGACTGACTTTGCAATTTTTCATCGGGTTTTTGCGTTTAGGTCATTTTCTCAGGAACTATAATGGCTAGAGCCATGAAACTTGGTTCATGCATACATCTGGAAGAGTAGAGCTCAAAGCCATCATCAATACTGAGTCTTGACCTACATTTTACGGTTGACTGACTTTGCAATTTTTCATCGGGTTTTTGCGTTTTAATAGGTCATTTTCTCAGGAACTATAATGGCTAGAGCCATGAAACTTGGTTCATGCATACATCTGGAAGAGTAGATCTCAAAGCCATCATCAATATTGAGTCGTGACCTACATTTAAAGGTTGACTGATTTTTCTATTTTTTGTCAAGTTTCCATGTTTAGGTCATTTTCTCAGAAACTATAATGGCTAGAGCCATGAAACTTGGTTCATGCTTGGTCTGGAAGAGTAAATCTCAAAGCCATCATCAATATTGAGTCTTGAGATACATTTTACGGTTGACTGACTTTGCAATTTTTCGTTTAGTTTTCACATTTGGGTCTGTTTCTCAGAAAATATAAGGGGTAGAGCCATGAAACTTGGGTCAGGCATTCATCTGGAAGAGAAGAGCTCAAAGTCATCATCAGTATTGACTATTGAGTCTTTACCAACATTTTATGGTTGACTGACTTTGCAATTTTTTGTCAAGTTTTCACGTTTAGGTCTTTCTCAGAAACTATTAGGGCTAGAGCCAAGAAACTTGGTTCATGCATACATCTTTGCTGATTTAGCTCTGTTTTGTGACAAAGCGCTAGCAGGCGAGACACCGCATTCCGCGGAATTCTTTTCATAAACATGTGGTTCTTTCACAAAAACGCAACAGCAAAAAATCAAATTGCTTTGCATTCCAACATGAGTTTCATCAATATTGAAAGCGCAGTGCTCAAAATTTTGCAATAATATTCAAAATGGATTCAGGTGACGAATCTTCCAATTTTAGTGCAGTTTCTATACCTCGATCGGGCTATACAGCTTGATTGGGCTATATAGCTCCATTTGAGCTTCTCTCTAACCTGGTAAAGGCATTGTTTATGTTCTGAAAAGGTAAGAAGTGATTTTTCAGTCTGACTTGACTGACTTTCAACCCTTAGCAGAGGTCTGACCGTCTCTAGGTATACTCATGTACTAGGAGGAGAAAAATCTTTAAAGAAAATTTTGCAGAGCCCCTCGACTTGGGGTCATGACCCCTCAGTCTCATGACCCCAAGATTATGAAGCGAGAGCACAACCACTAGGTTGTATACTATTACTTTTATACATATTTTACATATAACATTTTGGCAGTACTACTATACTAACGGCATATAAATGTTCCCCTTTTACAAATATACAAGCTGTCATGTTGGGCACACCTCCAATAGAACAGCAGAGAGGAAGGCCGTGCTCGACAGGGTTTGCGCACTGTGCCAGAACGGCTATTAGAATTCCGAACTCGAGCATACTAAACGAGCAGAAAAGGGGCGAATGCACGGCTATTGAACAATCATGATATGATGGCACACATTCTCTTCTGTTTGACGACATTTTGGGTGATTTAATCTGAATTTTAAGAGAAAACAATTCAAATTTCATCAAACAAGCTTAGAGCTATATATATCCTTTATATATTTTCTAATGAGGTGTGGCAACAAATGTTTTTATGGGACGATAAAGAAAACAGTTATCCCTGTTACTCCTTATCAGGAGCTGTACCCTTAGTGTTAGATTCAGAGCTTTAGATAAAAGGGGTATATGATGATAATTGAGGGATAATTTTTCTTATTTATCATTGAAACCATATGTTGTGACCCCTCATCTGAATCGTCTCGTCGAGACGGTTCAGATGAGGGGGTCACAATATATGTTTTTATGCAGACTTAGCAAAAATTATCCCTATTATTACCGAATACTCCCTCTTATCTAGAGCTCTGTAGATTGTCTTTTTGCTTTTACAGATCAAAGAACTGAATCTTGACAACTGTAGATCACAAGCAATTGAAGGCCTTACAGACTCATTCAGTGCTCTAGAATCACTCAGTATCATTAACGTGGGTCTTACTACATTGAAGGGATTTCCCAAATTAGCTAATCTTAGAAAAGTAAGTTTGAAGGAAGTATTTGATGATAGTGTTAATATAAGTAGGGTTTTTTACTATTTTCTTTGAGAAGAAATATTGTGACTTCCCGTCAGAACTGCCTCAAGGAGGCAGATCAGATGAGGGTTCGAAACATGTACAGTATTAATGCGAAGAAACTTCCATGCTGTAATAAACACCCCCTGTTTCTTAGCCAGCCTTTTGAGTTACACTTTTTTTTTATTAAGGTCTCCATATGACCTTGCATGGCTGAGCAAACAGTATTTTCGTCCACTTGTCAGGACTGGCTCCCAGTAAAAATTTGTTGGCCCTGAGTCAACTGGGAGATTTCGACTTGCCCTCGGCCTGAACGAGGGACTTTTAAGTTAGTCCCTCGCTCAGGTTAACCTACATGTAGCCATGTTGAGTCATTAACAGTAACTTACAGTGAGCCCTGGTTCAGTCACTAAATACTCAGCACTACCTGTTTATTATGTACACCAACTCATGTCTGGACTGTTTCGTCAGATCATAGCCGCAGACAGATTGATCTTGACTATTTGCCAGCAATATTTTTGAAACATTGACCGTCAGATTGACCTGCCTAGAACCCATGTTAGTATAGAAACCATCAGATATGCTGAGCATGAAAATGTCGTTGAAATCGTGATTTCTTTTTTTTTTAACCACAAGGAGGATTTCACAGGTTTATTTCATATTTTTGACAGCATACATGTATGTGGATTTCCTTTAATTGCTTCAGTTTGGAACTATCCTGATGTGTTTAAGTACTGGGGGACTTAAAAGCATCAATTTTCCATTTGACCCAAATGGAAAATTAACAGTTTTTAGGTGCCCCAATATTTAAGCTCATCAAAGTGACTGTTTTGTTATGAATTTCTGTGATTTAAATTTCAGTTGGAGCTGAGTGATAACAGAATATCATCAGGTTTAAACAATTTAGCTGGCTGTGCAAATCTTACACATTTGAGCCTTAGTGGGAATAAGATCAAAGATTTTGAGCCTTTAGAATCGTTAGTAAGTATCCACAGAATTTTGAGAAAACTTTATAGTCAGAGTCAGCTTTATCAACTTTAAAAAAAGCTAGTACTTATATGGGTACACGGCCGTCATTTTACGAATAGAAACAACAGTTGTGACTTCCTTTGTTGTTGTTTGCAAACAGCATAGGTTTCAAGAAGGGCAGTTGACAGTTACTGGCGAAAGTATGTGCACTTAGTACTGGTTAACCGCTCAGGAGCTCTAAGCCTGCACAGAAATAGTGTGGTTGGGTCAACTCACCATCCCGACATGACCATAGCTGTTTATCATGGACGTTAAGCAATAAATCAATCAATCAAAGAAAACGGCATGTGGGTTAAGTGCCCCTTTGCAGGTTACAACTTACGATGAAGTCTATGCAATAGAGCTCTAGATAATAAACATATACATGTACAAACGTCGGAAGCATCATTCTGTCACTGATAATAGTCGAGCACAATTTCTGAAGTGCAGTTTGTATCAGAAAGACACTGGACTGATAGAGCCCTGTATGCAAACTTATTTCGCAAGGTAGTAAAATGTTTGGGGAGTCTTTCCAAGCACTAGATGAGACAACATTTGATATTTTGAGATATCAATGTTCGCGATATCGGGAGTTGACTGTAAATGTTTTTTTCTGTTTTCAGAAAGATTTATCAAATTTAAAGAGTTTAGATTTATTTAACTGTGAAGTAACAAATGCAGAGGAATACAGAGAAAAAGTATTTGAACTTTTACCAAATCTTAAGTATTTAGACGGCTATGATAGAGAAGATCAAGAAGCAGAGGATGACGAAGATGAAGGTTAGCAGAGTTGTCTTCCTTGCAGGGATAAAGACTGACAGGGACCCAGTAGACTACAGCCCCTAAATTTTGGGCTGGGCCCCTCAAAGTTTGGAGAAAATGCCCATACCCCTAATGTTAAATTTTGAATTTTGGCATTGTGGGTCACTTAAGTCAGAATTGCCAGTCTTTATCCCTGCCATGTAACTCAGAGCTCAAGATAAGAGGTGGTATTGACAATAATTCAAAGATAATTTTCTTATTTCTCATCAAAAACATACATGGTGACCCCTCGTAAGACCCGTCTCAGCGAGATGGTTCTAATGAGGGGTCACAACGTATGTTTTCGTTGAGAAATAAGAAAAATCATCTTTGGATTATCCCTGTTACCCCTTCTTATCTGGAGCACTGTATAAAAATACTTGTACCATAAAAAGTCTAAAATAGGGACACATAAAATGATTTAATACTTTCTTCTTCTTGTATCGGGTGATATGGTGTAAAAAAAGCATTTACAGAGAGAAAAAAACAAAAACAAATTTAAGTGTGAAAAAAATAAAAGGTGAATATTTCTAAATTCTTAACATTCTTAGTGTATTTACTTACAAGCCCTGTAGCAAACCACTGGAACTTAATGTAGTTTGGTATTTCAATAATTACATTGAGTCACGTTTTGTCACATGACTTTATTGACATAAAAATAAACAATGGCTCTCTACAGTCTGATTAGACATCGGCAACGTCATGATGTCATTGACACTGTTCCACTGTCAGCAGACAAACTAAATATGTAAATGTTTTACTGCTTCAATTTTAGCGCTCATTTGATATTTTTTGTCAAGGTTTTGGTTGAAACAAATGTAAGTATAAGCATTGAACTAGATTTTTCTGAGGTTTGTCGAAGTGTAAACTACTTTGGGTCACTAGCAAATTTACATGAAGTCCTGGGTCCATTCACTTTGCACGCGACCCAATGTAGTTTACACTTCCACAAACCTCAGAAAAGTGAAACTCATTCCTTAAATAACCACTGTTGACTGGTATTTCAGATGGCGTAGAAGATGACCTTGAAGATGAAGATAGCAACCTTGAGGATGAAGAAGGTACAGTCAAAATTCTAAAAACTGGGACACCTACTGTGTTAATCCTAATAAACAGTCCTGCTCAAATAAATGCCCCCAGCCTGTTTTTTTGAAAATAATGTTTTATCAACCTGCATGAATTCCTGTTTGCTTCTCTGGATAAGGACTTTAGGTAGCTCTTTGAAATGGGGTCTACTCTTAAAGAAAGAATTTCCCACTCTGGACAGAATTTGCTCCCAGTGGAGCAAAAAAATTTCCTGTGAGAGAGGCCCCCTTCTGAAAAGGGATCAAAAATCAGGTTTATATTTTTCTCTGTAAGAAGTATTTTGGCAGTGGCTGATTTACAGCTCTTAAGGCTCTAAATAACACTCTCCTTTCACAAAATGCTATGCCCCTGAAGCGTTTAATAGGATTAATATGGTAAATTTATTACTGAATTGTCCTTAAAACAGAACAGTTTGACAGTGCAGTAATGCATCCAAAAGATGCATATGAAACAGCGCTGTTTGCTCGGGTCTCTCTGCCCCAGTGCTTGGAAGATTTGCAGTATTATTTTAAATACACATTTTACTTTGAAAGTGCTAGAAAAGCCATCAGCAAAATTTATGTCTCAAAAGTAGAAGAGAAAAAATACTTCCGACGTGTTCAAGCTAATCACAGTTAGAATTCAAAGGCTAGCAACAGAGCTCTAGATAAGAGGGGTATTTAATGATAATTTAAGAATAATTTTTGTTATTTCTCAATGAAACCATATGTTGTGACCCCTCATCTGAACCGTCTGGTCAAGACGGTTCAGATGAGGGGTCAAAACATACTTTTTTATGCAGAAATAACAAAAATTAATCTTAAATTATCACCAAATACTCCCTCTATCTAGAGCTCTTGAGCAAACATACAGTGTAGAGGGGCATGTTAAAAAAAAATGTGACCAAAGTGTGACATTGGAGGTCAAAAATAAACACTCTGCCATAGGTTTAATTTTTATTCCAGACTTATCTACAGTGCTTACAGTTTACAAAACTGTATAAATTTTAATAATAGCATTACTAATAAAACATTTATGACAGTTTTTGTGAAGAGATTTACACCAAAAATCTGTTAAAATGACCAAATTTTATGAAAGCTTTGGAAGCTAAAATCATTATCATATCACTCTAAGTTTCTATTATTTGATGCAGGGCACTTCCAAATTATGTAAATAAGTGCTGTTTTCTATCAGAAACCCCTGAATGAAATAAAAACTTAAATTTTAACTTCATTTTGATTCACTTTTTCAGAAGTAGAGTTTAAAAAACTTCCATATCTTCTCTTTACCTGGCTGTGCCTCGGTAAAACGTGCATTGGGATGATGGCATATGAGTAGGGAACTAATCTAGAGAATGATTGTTGACATAAAAACATACTGGTAGTGGTGATGCTATGTCAAAAATGTGCTAAAAGTTTCAAGGAATGTGTTACACTCCTGAGTATTATTTTCAAACTGCTGGAATTAGCACCACAAGAACTTAAATCATTGATTAAGTGTTCTTTGCAATAAAGTAACAATGACTGCATGTTGTAAACATCAGGTTTTCCAAATTTATTGGCCTCTTTAACAAGAGAACTTGGTCTCTTGCTCAGGAGTGTAACACTTTTCAGCCATTTGTTGGTACTGTAAAAAAAGGTGAATATTCTGCCTTTAGATTTCATTATGATGTTGTCTTCATTATAAATGCAACTTGCACTCACTGCTATAGCAAAAACCAAAATTACATCTTTCAACTCAATGCTTGGGTGTGCCACAATATATTTGCTAATCGGCTGTCTAAATGCACACAAATCAAACAAACACTGAATTAAATTGATTTCTTCTTCACTCTTTCTTTTGGAAATCGAACAGTTTTCTTTACCTGAATATCATTACCTGTTTACAAAAGACATTACAGAAATATAGTTCCACACAAGTTTCAGAAGCTGATGGTCATATTATAAATCAGTAAAAAATGTCCCTTTCTAAAATATCATTAACCTCTAAATCTTATCAAAACAGATGGCACTGCATCAAAAAAACATTTTCAGATGTTGGAAACATTATATTTAGCATGAATTAATCCAAATATGTTGATGCAGGGGAAGAAAAAGTGTCCAAAATGGCATTAAACTGAAAATGCTCAGGAGTGTAACACCTTGCACAATACACATCATAGCAAAACCCAAATTAAATCACATAATATCATTATCTTGGTCACTTTTATCCTATTATTTTTCACAAAACACTTGATAGCTATGTAAGAATATTATTTGGAATGCCTCATAGTGATAGATACGAAGAAAATGGAATCTCAAAATCTTCAACTTTCAGTCGATTTCATGGCAGTACAACTTTATTTACATTTAGAAGTTAAATTTAAGTTCCAAAATTGTTTGAGGGTGACTTGGTCTTCATGTATCTGCCTAATAAATGAAAATAACACTACTTGTGTGAAAGAAATAAGCTATTTTTGTCTTTTTTCAAAAAAGTGTTACACTCCTGAGTGGCTTAAATGGTGCGTATGAAGAAAACAAGAGCCAAGATGAAGACTTCCTGTGTGCCAATTATCATGATGGGTCAAAGACTTTTCATACATGGCATGAAAGTTGACTAAATCTACCCCTGGAAAAAATTATGGGGTTTCAAATCACAAATGTTACACTCCTGAGTTCAAGGGGTACTTGAGAAGAAGTGGTTTACATTCTGAGATGGATGCTGGTACAGCAACTGAAAAATTTGCAATACAATATACCATCTTTATTCAATGTTTCAGACCATATTATAGAGATTAGAAGCATCAAATTTAAAAATGACATCCATTTACATGAGAACCTCTTCTTTTTTGGTGCATCAGAAATTCAGCATAGTGCTGCTGTGTTTAGCCTTTCTTATTCCATGAGTGATGATGAAAGGAGATAAATCTTACATTTTAATGCAGCCCAAAGAACTGGAAAGTCAAACAGATGGCTAATAGGTATGGTAACCGGCAGAGTTTTGTAAAAATGCAGGCAGAAATTTCAGTAATCAAAAAAATGTCACACAAAAAGCGTTACACTCCTGAGTTTTTTGGCTATATTTTTGACCGTAACTTTTTCATTACTCAAACTATTTCAATGAATTTTGGCAAGTATCTTCAAGGCTACATGATACATCTTCAGCAACAAAAATAATGTACTATTAAAGCTCTGTTTCCTTTAAAATGCTCTGAAATGCTTCGGTCACATTTTTTTTGAACATGCCCAGAGGCAGATGTAGCGTTTCATTATGAACTGCCCCGTCAAGGATGATTTTCACACAAAGTTTTATGAGAAAAATCTCTCATTTAGCCTAAATTTGAAATTTAGTGAAAAGCTATACATTCTAAGTAAAAACTATATATTTCCAAGTTATTAGTCTGCGTTTTTGCAGTGAGCGATGACCTTGACACAGACACCTAGATTTGCAAGGATTTTTTTTTCTGAGGGGGTTTGGGTTCTTGAGGAGGGCAAATTCCTGTCTTTTTGGGGATTTTTTTACGAGGGGTTTTTGGTTTTTAGCTCGCCTGAACGGAAGTTCAGGAAGAGCTATTGTTGTCACCTTGGCGTCGGCGTCAGCGTCAGCGTCCGCGTCGGCGTCCGGATTGGATGTTTTGGTTAAAGTTTTTTAAAGACCTATATCTCCTTAACCCATGGATAGATTCTTTTGATACTTGCACTGTAGTTAGATATTGGTCCAAAGTTTAACAGGGTACCACCCCCACCCCACTCAGTGACCTTGATGTCAAGGTCATGGACTTAGAAAATTGGAGTTTTTTTGGACTGGATGTTTTGGTTAAAGTTTTTTAAAGCCCAATATCTCCTTAACCCATGGATGGATTCCTTTGATACTTGCACTGTAGTTAGATATTGGTCTAAAGTTTTTTAAAGTACTACCCCCACCCCCCTCAGTGACCTTGATGTCAAGGTCATGGACTTAGAAAATTGTCTTTTTATTGATTGGATGTTTGGTTAAAGTTTTTTAAAGACCCATATCTCCTGAACCCATGAATGAATTCTTTTGATATTTGCACTGTAGTTAGATATTAGTTCAAAGTTTTACTGAGTACTACCCCAACCCCGCTCAGTGACCTTGATGTCAAGGTCAGGGACTTAGGAAATTTTTGTTTTTATTAAAGTTTTTTAATTGCGTACTGATTCATAATGCTTGGCAGAGATATAGTTTACACATGAACTGATGTTAGACCCTTTTTTAGTTTTTACAAAACACTATATACTTACCCCATTGGATGACCTTAAAGTCAAGGTCATCGACTCAGAAGTTTGTCTTAAAGATTATAGTTAAAGATTTATATTTATGAAGACATAATTTCACAGTGCTACGATGGACTCAGTTGATACTAATACTTGGGCTGATGTTAGATAATGGTTCAGGGTTTTGATACATCCTGCTCCCCCCCCTCCCCCCCCCCCCCCCACCCCTCAGTTCTTTGAATGCTAGATCATGGACTTTGAAATTTCATGTGAATTTTTTTATTTTAATTTTATTTGATACTTGTTTCTCAGATAGCTTTTGTTTATGAATGTGTTGTCATTATCAACATGCTTGCCTGAAGTTACATGCATAGCAGTCCACACCACCATAGGGACTGTGCGATGGGCAAGCACCAATTCAGGCGAGCTATGCTGTCAGGCGACAGCTCTTGTTATGGAGTGGAAATTCCTATCTGTCTAAACAAATCAGTGCCTAGCTGTTTTGATGATAGGTGACGAGGACTAGGTTGAAGGTCCCGACGAGGATGACAATGATTTAGATGACGACCTCGACGCAGACAGATCTAAAATTTGGGGGATTATATATCGAGCAGTTTTGGGTTATTAAGGAGGGCTCATTCATATCTTTTTGGGAATGTTTCCATTGGTTTTTGGGTTGTTTAGCAATTGTAGGAGAAATTCCTATCTTACATACATGTAACAAATAAACGTGTAGCTGTTGTGATGACAGGTGACGAGGACGAGGTTGAAGGTCCCGACGAAGACGACGACGATGATTTAGATGATGACGACGAGCTCGACGACGAGGAAGAAGAAGAAGAGGAAGATAATGAAGATGAAGTGGGATTACACACGTTACAGAAGGAAAATTTAGAGGTTAGTCAGAACTCTAAATGAGAGTATTTGATGATAATTAAGGATAATTTTTCTTATTTCTCATTCAAACCATATGTTGTGACCCCTCATCTGAACCGTCTCCTTGAGATGGTTCAGATGAGGGGTCACAACATAGCTTTTTATGCAGAATTAACAAAAATTATCCTTAATTACCACCAGATACTCCCCTCGTTTGTAGAACTCTGGGTTAGCATTGTTTAAACAAAGTTTCAAGATTAAATTCAACATCAAGAAAGCCCAAAGGAAACTTAAAACTATGAAAATGTGAGTCAAATAATGGGAAAGTTGAAAAAAACAACAAAAAAACATGAAAAGGCAAGTGCAATACTTACTTTATGGGCAAATGCCATTTTGCCAAAGTGATCTATAATCATCTTACAATTATCCTCAAACGCCTACCTTATATTACACTGTGGAACCAGAGCTGCAGATAAGAAGGGGTGACAAGGATAATTCAAAGATAATTTCTCTTTTTTTCAACGAAAACAAGGAGCGGCTGTAGCGTAGTGGTTAACACTCCAGACTACCAATCCAGGGGTCGCAGGTTAGAGCTCCCGCTTCTCCGGTCTTTCGGATGAGACTTTAAACCGAGGTCCCGTCTCCATATGACCTCGTTGTTGGTGGGACGTTAAACCCGAGTTCACTCACTCAACGAAAACATAATTGTGACCCCGCATTAGAACCATCTCGGCAAGACAGTTCTAACAAGGGGTCTCTATGTATGTTTTTACAGAAAAATAACGATATTTACCCCTGTTAACCTTCTTATCTGGAGCTCTGAACATACTTATAGGGTCCGGCCGCATAGCGCAGTTGGTAGCGCGTCTGACTTATTAGCCAGAGGTCCCAGGTTCAATATCCTTCCGGCCACTTTCATTTCCCCTTCCCCTGATTCAAGAAGGGCAGACCCTTTGTCAGTTACTGGTGAAAGTAAGTGCACTTAGTACTGGTTAACCGCTAGTCTGCCCAGGAATAGTGTGATTAGATTAACTCACTGTCCCGACATGGCCATAGCTGTTTACCATGGACGTAAAACATTAAAACAACAAAATCAACGAAAACCCTATTTTGACCCCTCATTAGAACCGTCTTGGCAAGACGTTTCTAACGAGGGCTCACAAAGTTTGTTTTTATGGAAAAGTTTATTCCTTACTTATCCCTGTTAATCCCTTCTTATCTGGAGCTCTGAACATACTTTTAGAATGAAGATATAATTTCTCTTAGTTTTCAACAAAAAACGTTGTGACCCCTCATTAGAACCGTCTCGGCGAGACGGTTCAAACAAGGGGTCACAATGTATGTTTTGATGGAAAAATAAGGAAAATTATCCCTAAATTATCCTTAAATTATCCCTAGGATGAAGATGATGATGAAGATTTTGGTCCTGAAGACGAAGATGAAGAAGAAGATGAATTAGGGGAAGAAGAAGAGGAAGTAGCAGAAGGTATGGTAACATCAGAGCAGTAAATAAGAGGGAGTATTTTATGATAATTAGTGATAATTTTTATTATTTCTTATTCAGGCTATATGTTTTGACCTTCATCTAAACCGTCTTGTCAAGACGGTTCAGATGAGTGGTCACAACCTATATTTTTATGCAGAAATAATGAAAATTATCCCTAATTATCACCAAATACTACCTCTTAATTAGAGCTCTGAACATAAGCAAGGTTTCCTCTCAGCCTTGTATTTAAGGGCTTTTTTGGACCCACACACCAATTTTTAGCTCACCTGAGCCAGCGGCTCCTGGGTAGCTTATAGGATAAGCAGGCTTCCATCGTACATATCCGTTGTCTGAGTGTTAGATAATCATGCATCTGTTAAATAATGTCAATCAGAAGCATAAAAGAATGAAAATATATTACATATGTGTGTTTTGAAGTGCACCCTGTTTACCAAGATGCAAGGGGCCTTTGGTCGGGAGTTTTGCCATCTCCTCTGATGGCTATTTTAAATGCATGGCTTTATAATACTCAAGATAAACACATTTATTCAGCTATAACATAAGGGGTTTTCACTTCCAAATTACTCGAGGTATAGGAGCAGCAGTGACTTAGTAGGTTAAGGGCTGGCCTGCTGATTTAGTTGCCTGCTTATATAGCAGCAGAAGACAGAAATCTTTCCAGCTGTAAATGGGGTTTCATCGCTCATAGTCTTTCATTATCACCCATCCATTGTCCTCAATGACGGACATACTGATGTAAAAAAAAAAAAAAAGGACATCATTATGCAGAATTAAAAGTTATCCCTTATTATCACCAAATACTCCCTCTTATCTAGGGCTCTGATTGTTTATTACAGAAGACCAACAGGAGACACGAGGAGTAAAGAGGAAACTGGAGGAAGAAGAAGGCGAAGAGTCGTGAAATATTACCACTCATCTCATTGGACAATATCTCACCTTACATCACTCATCATGCAAAACCAACCAATCACAGTGTGTGTTACAAATTTGATCATATGCCATTGTAAAATACCATTGAACAGTGACTGACAATTTAATGTTAAGATATTTATGTTGAATGTTAATGCAATAATGTTGAATATTTTTATTGTATGACAAAGAAACGTTAAAACAGATCTCCAGATATGGTGCTGTTTTAATAAGGATAATTTTGCGATAGTTTTCCTTATTTCTCAACAGAAACCTATGTTGTGACCCCTCGGTGAGACAGTTCAAATGAGGGGTCATAACATAAATTTCTTTATCCAGAAAATATGGAAAATCATCCATAAATTTTCTCTTGTTACCATCTTACTTGGAGCCTTGATTATTAAATAAAAAAGACAGATCTCAGCACATCATGCATCATTATTCTGTGCTATTGTACCCAGCATAGTACATATTTAAAGAACAGCAACTCAGCAAAGAAAGTAAGTTCCCACAAGTTGCTCGGTGGTGCCCTATTTGAAGGTCAGTTGCTGCTACTTCCAGCTTATCCATGAAATTAAAGTTTGTGTGCTGTTTTCAGACCCACCTTGTCAAGGCAGCTCTAGGGTCGAGTCTGGTAATATTGGACAGCTGGTAAATTCGGACATACCATTGCAAACAGTTATAAAATTCGGACACACCATTGCAAACAGTTATGATCCAGATGAGATGGCTCATAAGGAGCCGTCTCATCAGGATTTTCACTGTTTGCCCAGTTAATTTTGTTTAAATTCCAAACAAACATATAAAGGAATTAATGTCACTGTCCGAATTTACCTGCTGTCCGAATTTACCCGACTTTACCCTAATAAGGACCCACAGCTTTCATTTTCATCACAATATAAGGTGAAAAATGCACTAGCAGGAGAAGCAACTCTGCCATTTTCTTATTTACCTCTCTTCATAGTGGGGTTAACAGAGCTTTAGATAAGAGGGAGTATTTGGTTATAATTTGGGATAATTTTTGTTAATTCTGCATAAAGCATACGTTGTGACCCCTCATCTGAACCATCTCAACGAGACAGTTCAGATGAGGGGTCACAACATATGGTTTCAATGAGAAATAAGAAAAATGATCCCTCAATTATTATCAAATACCCCTATTAACTATAGAGCTCCAATTAAAATTAAAAGTGTTTGCTGTTTGTAAATCCTGTTTTTTTTTAGAGTGGACTTCATTTCGGCAAGGCTTCATTGTCCAGATAGGCCAAAAGTTGCTTGCAAAAAATGGCAACATGGCAACAACCACAACAAAAAAACAACCTAAAAATACTCCCCCAAAAAACTACAACAGAATAAACTGTTGCCGTTTCCCTTAAATTCCCTATTCAAAGTTTTATCAAATGAATTCCACTGTATTCAAAGTAGGTTTGATAAAGGTCAACAGATTTATATGTTCTTGGTTGGAGTACAGTATAATTGTTATATGTATCTTCTAATAGCAATAGGAGTTCTATTCACTAGTGAAGCAGGTCTTTTGTGTCGTTTTATGCGTAGAGAAAAAATTTACAAACCAAATTGAACTTGTATGTTTAATTTTCTGAACTCTTAAGGGCTGGAGTAGTGTTTTCAGTGGTAGGATAATCAGATAAAATGAAAAATTTTGTTGAATACAAAAGTTTTGATCTCTAAGAAGTATTCTCATGCACTTAGATATTTAAAGGAATAATTGGATAATGCAAAAAAATTAGCGACAATATATCCAGCTGTATAATGTCGGAAAACTGACATCATTATGAAATGTCGCATCTCGTTGGCTGACGTCTGGTTATACAACGCTGAAAGCACTAGCTTTGGATATATAGTAGTACACTTTCAGAGGTGAAAAGTTGCATTAGAATGGGGATAACTGCAGTTAAACTTGTCCTTTTGGGAGGTAAATTTTGTGTTCTGTGGTCGCAGATTGCATTATACTGCTTCATTGACAAGTCAGTTAAATCTAAATTTCCAATCTTTAAACAGACGATTCACTTCCCGAAAGCCATTTCTGGAATAACTATCCCCGAATTCTATTTTGAGAAGCCGGGCCGCGTAGCGCAATTGGTAGGACACTTGACTTTTAAGTCAGAGGTCCTGGGTTCGAAATCCGGTCTGGCCACATACTTCTGTTTCTCCTTCCGCTGATTCAAGAAGGGCAGTTGTCAGTTACTGGCGGAAGTATGTGCACTTAGTACTGGTTAACTGCTTAGGAGGTCTAAACCTGCCCAGGAATAGTGTGGTTAGGTTAACTGACCATCCCAACATGACCATAGCTGTTTACCGTGGACGTTAAGCATCAAATCAATCAATCTATTTTGAGGTGTTTTAGTAATCTATAACTCTTGCATATTTAAGTTTGTCTGATTCCGTTTCATTATTGTTGTAGCACAAAAATTCATTGTAAATAGAAATCCAGTCAGAATGCAGACAGAATTATTCATAAATATGCAGATGTTTGGAGTGCTGCAGTTAATAGGTGTATTTGATAATAATTCCAGAAAAGTTTTTTAGTTCTCCATAAAACTTGTTAGGAGCCGTTACCAGAGCTCTAGATAAGATGGAATACATGTATTTAGTGATAATTAGGGATAATTTTTGTTAATTTTGCATCCAAAAAACATGTTGTGACATCTCATCTCAACCGTCTCGATGAGACGGTTCAGCTGAGGGATCACAACATATGGTTTCATTGAAAAATTAAAAAAGAATTACCCCTCAGGTATCATCAAATACCCCTTTTATATACAGTGCTGCATTACTATAGTGGTGTTGCCTACAAATTTGATGATGGGTCAGATCATATTTATGGACAATTAAAGAATGTTATCTCGAGTTTTTCATAAAATACTACTTTTATCTGGAGCATTTTCTTATTAGATGAGCCACCTCGTGGTATAAATTGTCAGACATGCGAAATGGACAAGACTAGCCACCCATATGCAATTTAACCCCAGAAGGGAGATTGATTAAAATTAGACCCTATACGAAAAAGTTTAAGATCAGTATTTGGTAAAGACACACCCACATCTGGCAGATTAATTCATGGCAGGGATCATTTTAGGGCAGTATTGATGAGATTCGCATAATGTTTAGCTGTTTCTCTGTTGTAAATTGGCTCAAAAGTTCCTAGATATATGAGCCGCAACACATCAAAACCGACAAAGTGCCATGTGCACCCAGTGAAGACTCAGTTCAGACTGGGGCTGCCCAGGCTGATCCAAGTCTTCAGATGGCAGACATTCCATTTTGTTGGTTTTGTCCCGCTGCGGGTCATGTGTACTTCTAGAATTAAATGACAGGTAATGGCATTGAAGATGTCATTGCTGTGATTGCTAATGAATGAAGAAATTTCTTTTATTCCATGAGATAACAAGGAAATTGTAAATTTTGTATATATATTTCACTTAAAGAGACGCAGAGAGGAGTTGTAGTTGATATTTCTTTGATAGATCATTATAATCTGACATTAAAATGAGCCAGGACACAACAAAACAAACAAAATGGCATGTGCTCCAAGGGAAGACATAGATCAGCCTGGGCATGAGTCCAATCTGATCAGTCGTCTTTGTTGGCATGGAGGCAGCTTGGACACTTAGCTACCTGAAGACTTCAATTAGACTTGGAGGAAGCCCAGGCTGATCTGAGTCATCGATGGTCACACATGGCACTTTTTAGGTTTTGTCTTCGCGTGGCTCAAATCAGCTCACTACAGACGATTCTGATGTGGAGCAGGAACATGTTTATATGGTGAACAAAACCGGAAAGAGCAGCAACAATTAAAAATGATGCTTATAGCACACACAAACAGGAAAGGCTCAGATCAGCCTGCGCATCTGGGCAGTCTGATTAGAGCCTTTACTGTTTGCTTACACTGAAGGAATCTACGACAAAAGAAGAAGGCTGTAGCAACTCTGCTTAGAATCTTTGGGACTTTGCTGTTTTGCAAATAAGTTGGACACATCTTTGAACAAGGCAGCTCAGTTTATCTCTGAATTACCATCAGTCACTTTGGTTGTCTTTTACCTTGAAATCTCAGTTCTCTCTTTGGTAAAGATGAAAGTAGTTCTGTCTGACAGAATTATGGTTTCCGATGCCTGTTTTCTTTCTGTCCTATTTCTGACTGTTATTGTGTAGACAAACTGATATTTTGGCAATAAGCCTAACAGCGCCATTACGGGAAAATCTACACTTTTTGGGGAAGCAGTGATGCCATTTTAACTTTTGTTTCTTTTCTCAATGGGGGATCAACTCATAAAGAAAAGAATTTGCTCTTCCAAGAGCAAATTCTTTTGTTTATGAGTTGACCCCTATTTGAAGGGGTCTTGTGTTCTCCATTTTGTTGCCAAGGGAAGCCAACAGGAAGTCACACAAATTGTTCCCCTTTGTAAAAATGGCTGAAAAATGTATGTCCATATACCTTAATCTATGGTTGGGATATCTATTCTCTAAAATATTTGACCTGGTACTTAGGTAGTGCTCTCTCCTGATCCAAGGCGGTCATGGGAGTCTTTTCCAGTTCCCATTGCATACTGATCTGGCCTGACTACCAAGGGATTAGCTGGTAGGTGCTCCTCAGAGCTCTAGATAAGAGGGGTATTTGATGATAATTGAGGGATAATTTTTCTCATTGAAACCATATGTTGTGACCCCTCATCTGAACCGTCTCATGGAGACGGTTCAGGTGAGGGGTCACAGCATATGTTTTTATGCAGAATTAAACAAAAATTATCTCTAATTATCACCAAATACTCCCTCTTATCTAGAGCTCTGGAGCCTCCTGTTTGAATAGACTGGTTATCACAGTCAGTCCCAACTTAAAATTGAACAGAAGATAAGCAAACTAAAGATGAGCTAAGAGCATGCCATACTAGTCTTTGTCTCAGTTATGTAGAGAAGCAATTGAGACATTGCAGTTCTTGCAAATTATTTGATCAGATGTGGTATTACTGATAATGGCATATAATTCCAGTGATTTATATTGTTTTTACTTGGAAGCATATGTCCTCATCCGAATGTATACCATCTTTTGAATTTCAAATGATTTGTGGGCTGCAGCAAATGGGGACTTTTAGTCAGTACACAAAAAGCACAAGACGTGTGGTCAAAAAGATCAATGCTAGGTTTGTTCAAAACTGACGACATTGATCAAACCATACCTTTAGGCGCAAATTCTTTTCTTAATGAATTGACCACTATTGAAAACAGGGTTGGATGTTATAAAACTTGTGAATAATCTCAAACTCAAAATAAAGCACACTGATTGGCTGCTTCCGAGCATGTGCTCGGAAGCAGCCAATCAGTGTGCTTTATTTTGAGTTTGAGAATGTATAAAGTTTTATAATCTCTGGGCTAGATGCAAAAGTAAAGTGACAGAGTTGTTTCCCCTGATAGCATTTGGTAGTGGTTCCTATATAGAAAAAGGGATCACATAGAAAAAGAGGGTTGCCCATTCTTTCTAGAGTTGTCCCCAGATGAGAATTGGGAGGGGGGGGGGTGGGGATGGGGAGGGAGGGTGGCAAGAGTGAAACTGGCAAAATTGATTCTTCAAATGCACTGCCAAGGCTACCTGTTGTCAGCATGGCAAAGGCTGTTGGGCAATGAAATTGTAATGAGGACAGTGCTCCATATTAGAAGGGATGACGGGGTTAATTTTAAGATTTATTTCTCGACAAAAACATACATTGTGATCCCTTATTAAGACCCTCTTGCAGAGACAGTAATTGTTCTAATTTGGGGTCACAACAAATGTTAAGAAATTACGAAAATTGTCTCAAAATTATCCTCAATACCCATTCTTATCTGGGGCTGTGAGTACAGTTCTAATATTTGTTTAAAGTATGTCACACCGGGCTGGCGGCAAACGAAAATACTCTTAACAATTGATTTAAAAGGATCAAAAACAGCGTTTTCAATTGCAAACTGTTGCCAATTTGCAATCGAAGACGCCGTTTCTGTTTTTGATCCACCTTCGTCGATTGCACAAGCGTTTTCGATTTCCGGTAACCCGGTGTGTATGTGAGACCAAAAATATTTCTTTTACTGTACAATTCTGTATAAAAATGCTCTGTTGCATAAAGTTTTAAAAGATATATTTTGTTGCTTGTTATTTATGTCCCTATTTTAAGAATTTGTTTAGTATTGAAAAGCATACCAGGATGAGACAATTTCAGAGATATATGAGCCAGATCGCGTGATTTCCAACAATGTGGCATTGGTGACAAGCAAAGGCTCTGATCAGACTGCACATAAGTGCAGTTTGATCAGAGCCTACGCTTGTCACATCAGCCATCTATGGAACTGGCCCAAATCATACAGCCAACAGTGAGGCCTCTGTAGACTCGGTGAAAAAGATGTTTTTAATTTCTCATAACACAACTGCAACATAGTTAGAATTTACATGATGTGGCTCAATTTTGTCCATGTTACAGTAAAGGTAATGGAATCAATATGAAAAAGGGCTGGAAAAGCTTTAGTTCAATAGCTACTTTAAAACCGCCACCAGACTCACTTTACTAGTAGTGCAATCTTTTCAAAAGAACTAGCTGGGCCGGGTAGTGCAATCGTTAGGGCACCTGACTCGGAAGTCAGAGGTCCTGGGTTCGAATCCCGGTCTGGCCACATACTTTCGTTTCTCCTTCCGCTGATTCAAGAAGGGCAGTTGTCAGTTACTGGCTAAAGTATGTGCACTTAGTACTGGTTAACCCATTAGGAGGTCTAAGCCTGCCCAGGAATAGTGTGGATAGGTTAAATGACCGTCCTGACATGACCTTAGTTGTTTACCGTGGACGTTAAGCATCAAATCAACCAACCAACCAATGCTACTTTAAAACGGCCTCCAGACTCGCTTACCTAGTAATGCAATCTTTTCGAAACAACTACCCTTAAAGGGAACAATGAGCTGCACCATGTGATTTCCAACATGCAGAGCTCTAGATAAGAGGGAGTATTTGATGATAATTAAGGATAATTTTTCTTATTTCTCATCGAAACCATATGTTGTGACCCCTCATCTGAACCGTCTCATTGAGACGGTTCAGATCAGGGGTCACAACATATGTTTTTATGCAGAATTAACAAAATTTATCCCTAATTATCACCAAATACTCCCTCTTATCTAGAGCTCTGACATGGACTCCGATGAGACTGCACTGAGGTCTCTGTTTACCCTGTATAAATGAGATAGCTTGATTGATTTGTGGCTTTACGTCCACGGTAAACTGCTATGGTCATGTCGGGACGGTCAGTTAACCTAACCGCACTATTCCTGAGCAGACTTAGACCTAAGCGGTTAACCAGTACTAAGTGCACAAACTTTCGCCAGTAACTGACAACTGCCCTTCTTGAATCAGCGGAAGGAGAAACGAAAGTATGTGGCCAGACCGGGTTTCGAACCCAGGACCTCTGACTTTTGAGTTAGGTGCCCTACCGATTGCGCTACGCGGCCTGGCGTATAAATGAGAAGGATGATCTGAATATTAACACATTGTCAGAAATCACATGATGTGACCGGCTTTGCTCATGAGAGGGGCAAACTGTTTAGGGTAAATGGGTATCTCTTTATCAGAGATAACATAGTAGGGCTGAGGTAAATACAAGTTATCTGATAATTCTTTCTATTACTTGAAACAGCAAATTCATCATAAACACAAACACATAGGTTACAAAAGGAAACAAAAAACATAGGCTGAACAAATTTCTTGTGTCCTGAGAGGAGTTGGGTACAAACCCTTTAACACCCAGGAAAAGCATACTAGTCAGCTCTCGATATCTCAAAGTCTAAGTTTCTCACAAACTACTGATATCTCAGTAAATTTTCTGGTCCCAGAAAATTTACTTTGAGATACCAGTAGTTTGAGATACAGGCGGTGAAGTGTAAGGAAAAACTGGCATTGTGGCCAAGGTATAGTTTTTGTTATTCCTTGGTACTTTGAGATATCAGTGTTCGAGATATCAAGAGTTGACTACAAAAATTTACAGCTGCAAAACTTTTTATTAAAGTGTAGTCAAAGTTACATGATGTTGAATGAGATATCAAAGAGTGTAGATCAAGAGACACCTCATCCCCCCCTACACAGTTTGCAAATTCAACTATTTTTTTCATTTTCAGCATTTTGAGTGATAATTGTAGACACTATTCTATTCTAACCCATAACTTTACTAGGCCACTGGGGCACCACAGATGACTGAAACAATCCCTTTCCACCATTGTTGACACAATTGGACAGAAATGCCAAAATATGCTGTATTAAGCCTTACAAATGCTTTGCTCAAATAAATGTAACATCTTTCTTTATCCGAAGATAACCTTATAATGACTATCCAAAATTGCAAGATTTCATGCATAAGAGCCTCAGCTACTAGAGTTTTGTACATACCATATTAACCTTATCAAACATCTGTCCCAGGGGCGCTGCACTTTGCAAAATGGGGCTGTTATTAAGAGCCTAAAGTGTAGTAAATCAGTCACTGTCAAAATACCTCTAACAAGCAATATAAAGGTGATGGGTCACTTCAAAGGTAGAAATTCTACTATTTTTTGCCTCCCATTTTAGTAGGGGTCAACTCTTAAAGGAAAGAATTTGCTCCTGCAGGAGCAAATCCTATCCTTTGAGAGTCGACTCCCATTTGAAAGAGCTGCCTTATCCAGCAAAGCAAACAGGCATTCATGCAACATAATATAACATTATTTTCAGAAAAGAGGCAGGGGGCATTTATTAGAGCAGGGGCATTTATTAGGATTAATATAGTAATGGTATGTCCATCCCATCATTGTCCAATATTTCAGCAACTTATTTTAGTGATGACAAAGAGGAGCAAATTTTCTTACATGGTTTGAATCACTTTATCCTGTTTTAAATTGGAGATATTTCAGTGAATGCCTTATTTGCTACTTTTCTTTCTCTAAATAGTGTCCCCTTTTTGTACACTGCATAGCCCCTGGGGCACTTGGTAGGATAAATACTGCACTAATCATAATCAAGAAATTTGTTCAGGTAGACACACAAACATTAATACTGATTCAAAATTTTTCAACAATTTTATATATAAACAGAAAAAGAAGGTAACAAAACGGTGAAAAACAAAAATATCATTAAGAATCCAGCCTTAACCCTTTTTTGAAAAATGGACTTTTCCAGTCTTATCATTTGGATCAGCCCATTTCTAGCTTTAGCAGTTTTTGGTTTAATTTTCACATTTATTGTATTTTGCATAGAAATTCCTGTAAGCAAACAGTGAAGATCCTGATCAGATGCCACAAGATGCGGCATCTGAACTGGGTCTCCACTTTGCATGTGCCCTCGAAACAGGTTTCCGGTCTCAAAAGGGTCAATACTGCTGGATTCAATCAAATAACTAAGCATGGTAATTCCTTGAATCCTGTAAGTCCAGTTAAGCTCCAGTAGCAATAAAATCAATATAGTATGGTATACTAATGGGCAAAAGAAAGTATACCCTTTTTAATGCTCATATTTTTTATTGGTCTGAAATTTGGCATAATTTATTTTTTACTCAATCTACAGAAATTATGGTGTAGTAAAATTGCTGCATAATAACTTGGTTAGTGACACTATATGACCCACGATACAACTAAATTATCAAAGTGGCATGTGTGCCTGGCAAAGACTCAGATCAGTCTAGGCATCCTCAGCTCAGTCTGGGCATCCTCCCAGTCTGATCAGTCTTCACCATCGAGACATGGAGGTAGCTTAGACGGCAAGTTACCCTTTTAGCGTACAGCAAAGACTGATCAGACTAGGTGGATGTCCAGGCTGATCTGAATCTTCGTGTGACACACATACTAAATTATTGGTTTTGTTGTGTCAGGGCTCATATATTAACTCTTAAAGCACCAAAAACTAAATTTGTTGTTGAACTGGCAAACAGTGTAGATCCAGATGAGGTGGCTCATAATGAGCCACCTCATCTGAATCTACACTGTTTGCCCTCTAGTGTTCGAATTCTCAATATATTGCTTGGAGGAGACATTTTTTTAAATTCTACAGACGTAAATTTTGTCATCTGCTGTTTTGGCGCATTAAGGGTTAAGTCCATTTTATATGTTTTCCATGTGCACTGTATCTGACAATAAATGAGCAGTAACACAAGAAAACCAACAAAGTGGTTTAGCGCCCAGCGCAGACTTCAATCAACCTGAGCATCCGCCCAGTCTGATCAGACTCGTCGCTAAATACTTAAAGGGTAGCTAAGGGTCTAAGCTACTGCCATGCGGACGCGAAGACTCTGATCAGACTGGACGGATGCCCAGGCTGATCAGTGTCTGCGCTGGGTGCATAACCACTTTGTTGGTTTTCTTGTGACCCAGCTCAAATAAATAGTACTGAGTCCTAGGAATAGTCCCAATGTCAAAGATATGATAAGATTTCAGTTCATCTTTTTATTTTAAAACTTCTAATTTTCATTGGACAATTCAAATATTTATCTATAATGAACAAATTTCATTGGACAATTCAAATATTTATCTATAATGAACAATCAGAGAGTTTTGAGACAACAAATGTATGCTTTTAACATTTTTGCCTTCGTCCTCAAAGGAGATCAACTCTTACAGGAAAGAATTTTGCTCTTCTAGGAGAAAATTGTTTCCTCGTAGATCCTTTTGGAAGAGTTTTGTTTTCTAGGAAAGCAAGCAGGAAGTCATAAAAGTTGTTCCCCTTTACAGCCTAGTACATTCCCCATGTTAAGTTCCATGGGATGGAAGTAACCATTTGTTTTTTAGCTGTATGCGGATCATATGTAAGAGCTATATGTTGGGGAAAGTGAAGTACTGTTTATAAAACGGCAAAAACAAGAGGGCCATGAGGCCCTGAATCGCTCACCTGGGCAATTGGCAAGGTGCCTTTTTCTTATCATGTCTGAAATTGTCGAAATATGAGTCTTGGGTCGAAAGTCAAAGAATGACCATGACCGCTTGTACTCATAAATCTTCATGTACTCATTAAGACAACCATATATACCATTTTTAGGCCAAAATCTTCATAACTTTCCACGAAAACTTATGTTCTAGCATTTTCCCATATTTGACCATGCCGCAAAAAAAGGTCAAGGTAAACCCAAGGTCACCATTTGAACAGTCTTGGTGGTACTTTAGTACTCCATGCTACTTACCAAGTTTCAAGGCCATAGGTGTACTGGTTCTGGAGAAGAAAAATATTAAAGATTTATACCATAAGTGGTAATGATGGCCATGTTGGTCATGTGACCTGGACCTTTTGCAATCAACCCTTGGAGGCTCTATATGAAATGTGTTTACAACTGGCCCTTTGGCTTTTGAGGAATGTCAAAATATGAGCAATCTGGATCAAATGTCAAGAAATGACCTTGACCTCTTGTACTCATAATTCTTCATGACCTCATTAAGACAACTGCATATACCAATTTTTAGGTCAAAATCTTCAAAACTTTCCATGAAATCTTATGTTCTAGCATTTTCCAGTGTTTGACCTTGCTGTAAAATGTCAAGGTCAACACAAGGTCATAATTTTAACAATCTTGATAGTACTCAAGTACCCAATGCTACATACCAAGTCTCAAGGCCATCGGTCAATTGGTTCTGGAGAAGAAGATTTTTAAAGGTTTTTACCATATATGGGCATAGTGGCCATGTAAGTCATGTGACCAGGACCGTTGGAAAATTTTTTCATTCCCTCAACCCCTGGAGGCTCTATATAAAATTTGGTCACAATTGGCCTAGTGGTTTTTGAGGAGATTGTTTAAAATTGTCAAAATATGAGCGTTCTGGGTCAAAGAATGACCTTGACCTCTTGTACTCACAAATCTTCATGTACTCATTAAGGTGACTGTAGATACCAATTTTTAGGCCAAAATCTTCAAAACTTATCATGCAATCTCATGTTCTAGCATTTTCCCATATTTGACCTTGCCGTAAAAAAGGTCAAGGTCAACACAAGGTCATAATTTGAACAATCTTGATAGTACTCAAGTACCCAATGCTATATACCAAGTCTCAAGGCCATCGGTCAACTAGTTATGGAGAAGAAGATTTTTAAAGGTTTTTACCATATATGGGCGTGGTGGCCATGTTGGTCATGTGACCTGGACCGTATGAATAATTTTTTGTTCCCTCAACCCCTGAAGGCTCCATATGAAATTTGGTTTCAATTGGCCCAGTGGCTTTTGAGAAGATTGTTAGAACTTATCAAAATATGAGAGTTCAGGGTCAAAGGTCAAAGAATGACCTTGACCTCTTGTACTCGTAAATCTTCATGTAGGCATTAAGTTGACAGTATATACCAATTTTTAGGCCAAAATCTTCAAAACTTATCATGAAATCTCATGTTCTAGCATTTTCCCATATTTGACCTTGCCGTACAAAAGGTCAAGGTCAACCCAAGGTCATAATTTGAACAATCTTGATAGTACTCAAGTACCCAATGCTATATACCAAGTCTCAAGGCCATCGGTCAACTAGTTATGGAGAAGAAGATTTTTAAAGGTTTTTACCATATATGGGCGTGGTGGCCATGTTGGTCATGTGACCTGGACCGTATGAATAAATTTTTGTTCCCTCAACCCCAAAAGGCTCCATATGAAATTTGGTTTCAATTGGCCCAGTGGCTTTGGAGGAGATTGTTAGAACTTATCAAAATATGAGAGTTCAGGGTCAAAGGTCAAAGAATGACCTTGACCTCTTGTACTCATAAATCTTCATGTAGTCATTAAGATGACTGTAGATACCAATTTTTAGCCCAAAATCTTCAAAAGTTTCCAAGATATCTTATGTTGTAGCATCTTGCCATACAAAAGCATAAGGAAGCAAATTTGACCTTACCGTAAAAAAGGTCAAGGTCAACCCAAGGTCATAATTTGAACAATCTTGGTAGTACTCGCATACCCGATGCTACATACCAAGTTTCAAGGCCATCGGCCTATTGGTTCTGGAGAAGAAGATTTTTTCAGGTTTTTACCATATATGGGCATGGCGGCCATGTTGGTCATGTGACCAGAACCGTTTGAACAACTTTTCGTTCCTAAGGTCCCAGGAGGCCCTATATGAAATTTGGTTACATTCGGCCCAGCGGTTTCTGAGGAGAAGTCATTTGAAATTGTGGACGGACGGACGACGGACGACGACGGAGCCTTACCATCCTATAAGCTCCCCCGGAGCCGCTGGCTCAGGTGAGCTAAAAATGGTGTACACACATACACCTTCATTATAACATAAACACATAAGCCAACTATTGATATCTCAAACACTGATATCTCAAAGTACCCTCTTTTATCCAAAATACAGTTTGGATATGTTATCTATTTTCTTTACATTCCAACTCCTGTTATCTCAAACTACTGATATCTCAAAAGTAAATTTTCTGGGACTAGAAAATTTACTTTAGAGATATCAGTTGTTTGATATGGATCTCAACCTTGAGATATCAAGAGTTGACTGTAACTACTCATAATAATGATATCTGAGCTGGGATTTTTTTTCCTATTTGGACTAATATCAGCTAATATCTGTAAAATTCAGCAAGAACATTTTTGCCCTGAGACGTAATGCTACAATATCATATACACGTACATCTTGGCGGACAGTGGAAAAATTCTTGTCAGGCATTGGAAAACGGATATATTTTATTTGCATGTCAATATACATGGTAATTACCATAACTTTCAAATTTAGATTAAAGCGAATGCATACATCCGGATGTTTTTTTTTCTGCCATTTTTAGAAAGGAAAACAACGTTTTGACTTCCAGTTTGCTTCCCTGTAGGACAAAATCCATCCTAACTATAGTCAACTCTTAAAGAAAAGAATTTGCTACTACAAGAAGCAAATTTTTTTCTTTAATCCATTCCATTCGGGATACCCCTTTAGGGGAATCTGGGCAAACAGTTTGGATCCAGATCAGGCCACACAAACGTGTGGCCTGATCTGAGATCCAAACTGTTTACTTTCTACAAGAGTTAGTTAGACCAATATTGTCAAAATATTCTTGATTTTTGATGCAGACGACAATTTCAGCAGACGACAAAAAAGGAACATCGATCTTATAAGGAGGTATTTGTTTTTGCCCTTTCCATTAGGATGGGGGTGGGGGTGGGGGGCTGCTTTTTAAATAGGAAAGAATTTACTACCAGTGAATATGCTTTCCTTTAGGAGAAGTCCCAATGGATAAGGGATTTATATTCCTGGGCCCAAAAGTTCAAAACTGACGTTGTTAGCAAAGGGGGTGTTTAAATTTCACAAATATTTTACACAAATACCTACCATTTTTGCCCCCCCAAAAATGTGAGGAACTTTTGCTGTGCAAAAGTTTATTAAGCTAACGATGCTTTGAACACTGGGCGCAGGAGAGCATATTGTTAAATACAATGTAATTAATAGCCAAACCTGTGGTGTATCAATGCACTTTAAAAACAAACAAAATAAATATAGCACTTAATGAATAGCACTTTTTTGGATGGGTTATAAAAGGAAAACATTTAAAATACATAGAAACAGTGCTTCAGATCACCAAAACTTTGTGGTGCTAAATTTGAGTCCATGTTTTGAATTACCTCATCTATGCGCAACAATCTTATTTGAGTCATCATCATAATAATGAAATTCAAATAAAATGTTTTTTGTTGCTGTTGTTTTTTTTTGTTTATTTTTTTTTTTCGAAGATTTTTTAAAGAACAAAACAAAATTTAAACTTGAATTTGTAATCCAAACAACGTGACTATACTGGAGCTCTATGCTCTAGCAGTACATCAGAGCCATGTCACAGATAAATGGGACATTATAACTTACGTGAAAAATGAAGAGTCAACTCAGCCTGCACATGCTCACACTCTGGTAACCATATTTGAGCTGCGACAAGACAAAACCAACAACGCAGCATGTGCCCCAAGGGAAGACTCAGATCAGCCTGGGCGGGCAGTGCACCTTTAAGTGCACAGCAAAGATTCTGATCAGACTGGGTGGCTACCCAGGCTGACCTGAATCTTCGATGGGTGCACATGCTACTTTGTCATTTTGTCGTGTGGCAGCTCATTTATGGGACTGTAATGTAAAACAGAGGTTTCCTCCTCGACAATGACCCCAAAACCTAATCTGTCATATAAGACAGGCTTAGATTTTTGGGGATGTTTTGGAAAGAAAAACCCATCCTATAGCAGAGTTAAACAAGACTGATTCTGGTAAATTGGGACATTTTGGCTGGCACGGGATAGGGTGAGGGGCTTCTAATAGCCAAATTATTAGAGCAGATTACTTCTAATGTGCCTAAAATTTGGGACACTTAAAATAATTAATTTTCCATTTGAGACAAAATGGAAAATAAATTATTTTTAGGTGTCCCAATTCTTAAGCACATATGATATTTGCCTAAAATTTGGGACACCTTAAATAATTAATTTTCCATTTGGGACAAATGGAAAATTTCCATTTGGGACAATTTCCATTTGGGACAAATGGAAAATTTATTATTTGTAGGTGAACACATTACGGTATTTGCCATATACATTCCTATGGATCCAGAGGTTGTCCATGTTATCAAGTTATCAAGTACAACCCTACAGGCTGACCCGAGTCTGTTTTTCACACTTGTGAGTTCACATGGGATAATGTACCAACTCTCATCAATTTTCTGTGACATCCATGTTGCATAGGAACCCTGCATAATGTACCATAAATTTCTAAATATTCGGACAACAAAGATAATTAACGATTTTGACCTAAAGATGGAAGCTTTGCAGCATAATGTACCATATAATTTCTAAATATTCGGACAACAAAGATAATTACCATTATTGTCCTAAAAATGGAAGCGTTTCATTTCACAATGCAGTGATAGATACATACTTAAGCTGCAATTAAAATAACAAACAATGTATGCCCTGATCAGACTGCTCCTTAAGGAGCAGTCTGATTTGGGTCTGCACTGTTAAAGGAGCAGTCTGATCAGGGTGTAAACTGTTTTGAATAACCTATCTGTCCCAATATTTAGAATTTTTAACAGAAGCTTTGCTTTTAGCTTAGCTAAAAAAATAGCAATGCCAAATTTACCCTTAAAGCGACAAAAATGAACAAGACTTGTCACCGGGACAGGATAGCTCGCCTGACAGCGCCTTGCCCGTCACCTAAAGAATATTAACATTTTGCTAACACCGCCACCAACGCCGACGCCGGGGGTAGTACAATAGCTCTTCCTGAACTTCATTCAGGCAAGCTAAAAATTGTTGAAATTGCAAGCAGTGTAGATCCAGATGAGGTGGCTCATCATGAGCCACCTCATCTGGATCTACACTGCTTGCCCTATAGTCTTTGAATTCTCAATATGATACAGCTTGGACAAAACATTTTTTTAAATTTTTGCAGACATAAATTTTGTCGTCTGCTTTTTGGCGCATTAAGGGTTAAAAGAAAAAAAACAACAAAAAGGATAATGACAAGTAATCAAAGACAAGAATAAATTAAAAATTCATGATCAAAACAAAAATCAAACATTTTCAAAAATTAACATTCCTCTGTACATATCTGCCCTTTAATGTTCGAGGTTCTTCCCCTTAGCACAAAAACTCAACAATACCTTTCCTTTATAATGGCATTAATAACAACAGTAATAATAATAATAATAATATGGTATGGTAAGTTTCTAAAAATTTGAACATACCGTTTGGAAAATCCAGTCAACTCCTGATATCTCCCAAGTTGAAGTCATCTCAAACTACTGATACCTCAAAGTAAATTCTCTCGTCTCATCCTAGAAAATTTACCTCGAGATACCAGTAGTTTCAGATAAGAGGAGTTGAATTGTAGAGAAAAATAAAAAAAATGTGTCCAAACTAGATTCTTTGATAGTATAGTAGAGGGTACTTTGAGATATCAGTGTTTGAGAAACAAGAATTAACCCATTCCATTCGGGATACACCTTCAGGGGTATCTGGGCAAACAGTTTGGATCTAAATCAGGCCCCACAAAGGTGGGGCCTGATCTGAGATCCAAACTGTTTGTTGCTTAGACATCATTTCTGCAAGAGTTAGTTAGACCAATATTGTCAGAATTTTCTTGATTTTTGATGCAGACGACAATTTCAGCAGACGGCAAAAAATACCCAGAATGCAATGAGCTAACTGCAGTACACATCAAGATCAGTCTACTCTCGACGGAGCATCTTGAGCAGAAACAATTTCAGAAGTGCACAGGAAGGAATATGCTGTTCAAATTTTTGGACGGTTTGCTGTAAATACCGTATTAATCCTACTAAACGCCCCTGGGGTGTTGCATTTATGAAAGGGGGGCCTTATTTAAAGTTTACATGGTAGTAAATCAGCCACTGCAAAAATACATGTACCTCTAATAAACAGTATTAACGTGAATGAGTATGCTTTCAGCGGTAGTAACGCTACTACTTTTTAACTCTCTTCTCAGTAGTGATAGGGTCAACTCTAGGAGCAAATTCTTTCCTTTAAGAGTAGACCCCATTGTAAAGAACTACCTCATTCAGAGAAGTTATTAATAAACAGGAATTAATGCAAAATAATATGACAATATTTTCAGAAAAGAAGCAGGGGCCATTTATAAGAGCAGGGGGCGTTTAATAAGATTAATACGGTACTGAGTAGTTGTGCTAAGAGGATGTGTTGTGCGTTAATGTTGGAAGTAGTAGGTCATGGAATGAATATAATCTCTAATGCTGCAACAATCAGTACATATAGAGGATCTTACATGAGTGCTCATGTATTATTAAATTTATTAAACGAGTTGGGGAAAAAGATAAGATGCGAGGCTTTGCCGAGCATCTTATCGGTTTTCCCCAACGAGTTTAATAAATTTAATAATACAGGAGCACGAATGCAAGATTCTATTTATCATATGACACTAAATTCGCATTTTATTAGCAAATTTTGCACTAAAACGTCACGATTTCGCCATTAGAAAATGCGACGTTTTATGGACGTCAATGCATAACGTTACGACGTAATTTGCATATTTAATCCACTAGTGGATTATCGTTTTTAATGCATGGCTTTATTACACTCTCAGATGCGACGTCATATGATAAATGTATTTTTTTTTTTTTTTGCTTTTTTTCATTCTGTTCTTTAAAAACAAACTGATATCTACAATACTGAAGACAGAGTATGCTTATTATATAACTGTAAACGGCATATGCAAGAATTTTTGCTCTTTCATTTTCATGGTATCTGGAACCACAAAAATTAGAAAATCGCCAAATACGTTCCTGTTTCTGACGGTACCTTTGGTAGACTTGGCTTAACTTATTCATTCAGCTATAAAACATGGGGTTTTCCCATCAAAACAACAGAATTTTTTTTTATCATATGACGTCGCTGTTCTTCAGTGGATAACGTCATATCATAAAAATTGTATGACCACACATGTAATTATCACTTTGGCATGTACACGTTACGTCATTGACAACGTCCATGTCAACAATGCATTTTCTTATTGAAAAGCTGTTCAGTTTGAAGGCGTTAAAATCCCATTTAAACGGGTCATACGATAAACAGAATCCAACACTCGTAGTCATTTCATATGAAATTTATGGACCTCTCTGAAGGCTTGTTTCATAAATTTCATATGAAATGACCACAAGTGTAAGATTCTTACACTCGTGGTCATTTCATATGGAATTTACGAAACGAGCCTTCTCGTGGTCATTTCATATGAAATTTACGGCAGCAGCCAATCAGTGTGCTTTATTTTGAATTTGAGATTATTCTCAAGTTTTATAACCTCAAACCCTGCAAAAATTGAACCAGCGAACATAAATGCATATGCAGTATTTTAACACAAGTGACTACACTAACTGTGAAACCTTATACAGTATGATATGATACATAACAGTTTTAGGATAATAACTTAATAACAGCGGCATCAAACGTGACTTTTCTCATGGCATGTTACTCTGACATAATCACATTATCATATTTAAAACAGAAACAACTGTAAAAATTGAAATATATTGGAAATAGTTTTTCGCACCAGTGGATAATCCAATATAGGTAGTTTTAGGTTTTATAGGCTTTCTCAGACCTTAAGATGAGCCAAAATCTTCTGAGCTGTGAAAAAGGGGTCTAAGGTAGAGGCTACACTCTTCAACAGTTTCAACGTTTTTCATTTAACTTGTTTTTAATGTACAATGTACCATAATTTATAATGCATCTGCTGCAAAATTCACCTGATAACAGGGGTATGATAACATGATGTGATATCATGTCACTGTAGAACTGCCCTTGCGCGAATGTTATCAGGTCATGCCTACAGAAGCGATCTCAGAAGACGATTGGCTACATACTGACGTTGGCCATGATAACAACCTTCGATTGGTTAAATAACGTCACCGACTTACGTCATAACGCATTCACGACGTCAACAAGTTCAAACAAAGCTGCGTTTACTTTTCTTTTGTTTGACGCTCTTTACATCTCAAAATATTGTAATGATGCATGACAAATAGAAAACCATGTAAGTGTCTTTTGATATCAAGTTTATCAGGCTCGACCAGAAAAACGTCGGACTGGCTCGGCAAGCCTCGCCATTCCTACGCTGTTTCTGGTCTCGCCTGATAAACTTTAAATCAAAAGACACTAACATGGTATTCTCTATATCTCAGCTAAAAGACTTATTTTTCCCCTTCAGAATGACCCCAAACCCATAGAGGATCTTACATGAGTGCTCATCATACCTGCCAAGTTTTTGATTTACAAAAGAGTGAGACTGCGCACGACGCCTGGATTTAGCCCCCTTTTCCACGTTAGTTCATTCGCGGAGAAACCCACTGACAATGGAAAAGAGTGAGATTTTTTGTGACATTTTTTTTTCTCTTTATGTGAAACTAGAGATTGGGGATGGCAGTGGGGAGGAGTAGGATTGGTAGGTAGTTCTTAAATGAAGATATACATCAAGTATTCTTTCAGTTTTTATTTTACTAAAATTATATACATTGAGTTTGTTAAAGTGATCTGCTATCAAAAATGGCAAGTTATGTTCTGCAATGAAGTTGGTAAAGAGAGTTTCAGCTCTGATAACATCTTTGTCTGTGTTGGTAACAACAAAATCAGATACCGATTTGCAAAAGTTTTGACGTTTTCAATGACCGACTGTGAAGATCTTTATTACTGTGCTTTTTACATCGTTTTCTCCGGTATGGGAAACACTGAAATGCCCTTGGCAAAGTTTATAAAACGCAAAGCTGTTGCCCTTCTCACTCTTTGTAACCCGGGAAAACTCGGTCTCCCATCCATTTTGGTACTTTGATTTATAAACCTTTTTTTTCTCCGGCGTTTTTTATCTTGTCAATATTTCATGTACATGAAAACGGAAGTACACATTTGGTCGTTTTCGCCTCTAATCGCTATCAAATACTCGAGTTATTTTTACCCACGCCATTTTAAGACTATCGAAAACCGTTACCTTTACCTATTTTTAGACCAGGTTACGAATTTTCCCGGAGATAAATATAAATTCGGTGACCGAGATTGTCCGAATGTAGCGGAAGTTGAGAGAAAACAGGTTTTTGACGATCTAGAGAGTGCAAAAAAGGACATTTTTTTTCAGTATTCTCCGGTTTAAAGTGAAATCGTGAGCAAACGAAGGAAGCGTGAGTTATGGCTATTTTTCAAAATACGATCGTGAGGTCGTGGGAGGCGTCCAAATTCGTGAGGGTCACGCACAAATCGTGAAACTTGGCAGGTATGGTGCTCATGTATTATTGAATTTATTAAACGAGTTGGGGGAAAAAGATAAGATGCGAGGCTTTGCCGAACATCTTAATGTTTTTCCCCAACGAGTTTGATAAATTCAATAATACACAAGTTGGGGAAAAAGATAAGTTGCGAGGCTTTGCAGAGCATCTTATCGTTTTTCCCCAACGAGTTTAATAAATTCAATAATACATGAGCATGAATGCAAGATTCTATTTATCATATGACGCTAAAATCATGTTTTATTAGCAGATCTTGCACTAAAAGGTCACAATTTCGCCATTAGAAAATGCAAGGTTTTTATGGATGTCAACGCATAACGTTACAATGTAATTTGCATATTTAATCCACTAGTGGATTATTGTTTTTAATGCATGGCTTTATTACACTCTCAGATGCGACGTCATATGATAAAAAGGTTTTCAGAATTTTTTCACTTATAAGACATGGTTTTTGTTTCAAAAACAATCCCAAAGATCTAGATTTGCCTTGCAATATGTATCTAAAGTTTTGGAATTAATTTTTGAGAGTAATGCCTAGACTAGCGCTAGTCTGATAATGAAAAGGTTACCGTTAATAGAAAAGAATTAACACTTTTTGCTTCTTTTCTCTGGACAGTCTATAAAACTTGAATCTGCTCCTTTTCTGATATATACAGTATCAGAAGTCAAGCTATAAGTATAGACTAGCTGTAAGAACTGGGAAAATAGAATAGAATGGCTGACTAATAAAACTTCTTCACCTAGTGGCTAGGCTAAGTAAAGCCCAGCTTATGGCTGAACTACACAACTGGTTTATATCTTTGGGGAAATTTTGGAAGGAAAACTCCATCATATAGCAGAGTAAATAAGGTACTGAGAAACACTGCAAATTAGCCAAGACATGAGAAAACCAACAAACTGGTTGTGCGCCCAGCGAAGACTCAGATCAGGCTGGGCATCCGCCTAGTCTGATCACAGTCTTTGCTGTCCGCATGGAGCTAGCTTGGACCCTTAGCTACCCTTTCAGCACACAGCAAAGACTCTGATCAGACTGGGCGGATGCCCAGGCTGATCTGAGTCTTTGCTGGGTGCACAACCACTTTGTTGGTTTTCTCGTTTTCTGGTGTCGCGGCTCAAATATGCGACAACTTAAATAGTATGGTATATTAACATGAACAATTATGTACAAAACAGAGCTCCAGATAAGAAGAGATTTTAAGGATGCTTCATTAAAATAATTCTAGGATAATTTTTCTTATTTCTCAACAAAAACGTTTATTGTGACCCCTCATTAGAAACGTCTCGGCGAGAGGGTTTTAATGAGGAGTAACCACTTTTTTTTTTATGGCAAAATATGAAAAATTACCCCAAAATTATCCCTGTTACCCCTTCTTACCTGGAGCACTAATAATAGCTGTCTCAGGTAGCATTTCAATTGAAATACTGAGGGTGGAGTATACACAGCTCCAGGTAAAGGAGCCAGGGGATTTGCTGGGTGGGTTTGGGGGGGGGGGGGGGAGTGGGAACCAGATGGGGCAAGTTGATAATAATAGTTCTGGGAAAACGTGACATCTTTTCTAATTTTGTTTTTCTTCTATTTTTTTTTCAAGAAGACATCTATTGTGGCCCCTCTTTTCCAAAGGGCCATAATATATCATTTATTTCTGTCAAAATTCCTTATTTTTTGTCTTCACAAAACATTTGCTATTTGAAAACAGTCTCATCAGAAAGACCATAGCAAAGGCGTTCTAATATGGTAAAAACAAATATACCCTAATGTGCTTAAGTATTGGGACACCTAAAATAATAAATTTTCCATTTGTCCCAAATGGAAAATTCATTATTTTTATGTGTCCCAATATATACGCACATTACGGTATAGGTTTATAAAGAATGAATGGAAATTACAAATTCTTGAGCTCTAAGCTGTAGCCAAGAGGAAGAACATTTATTTGATGACAGAAAATGTGGATTATTTTTCTTTATTTGTCCTCAAAGACATACACTGTGACCACTCATCTGAACCACCTCAACTAGGCGGTTCAGATCAGTGGTCACAATGTTATGTTTCTATGCAGATTTAACAAAAGGTATCCTTAGTTTTTCCTCATCAAATTTTTCCCTCTTATTAGAGCACTTAGTAGCCACTGCCTACCTGAAGCTGTGTGCGATGGGGCTTTGGGGACAAACACATGGCTTGGCATTTATCATTAACGAAACCTGTCAAAATGATTGGCAAATGCATACGAGATACACACAAAACATCTTACATAATAAACTGCCTCTTAACAAAAAACACAAACTGCACACATATGCGCCGTGACATGAGAAAATCAACAAAGCCGTTGTGCACCCAGCGCAGACTCAGATAAGCCTGGGCATCTGCCCAGTCTGATCAGAGCCTCTGCTGTTTGCATGATGGTAGCTTAGACCCTTAGCTACCCTTTAAGCACTTAGCGACGAGTCTGAGTGGACTGGGTGGATGCACAGGCTGATCTGAGTCTGTGCTGGGCGCACAACCGCTTTGTTGGTTTTCTTGTGTCGCGTCTCATATACAGTATATATTCGATTACAAGACAGGTTTTTCTCCCCTCTGAAACTATCTCAATAAATATAGATCCAGTTAAAAGGTGGATCTCGATTTTCCCTTCCAAAAACAATCCCCAAAGTCAAGCGATGTCATAAACAGATTGTTTTGGAAGAGTAATACCCATCATACAGAAGAGTTATTCTTTCGAATTTGTTCTCTGCTCTCAAAGGAATGCTTTAAGATTTTTATTTCACAAGACTAGATTACATATTTGGGCCATTATGAAGAGGGGTAAAATTGAGCCATTATGACGAGGGGTAAAAACCTGTCTCATAGTGAAATAAATACAGTACGTATATATCATAAGGTTTCACTGTGCGTTTTATAAGTTGATTAAAAGTCAGAGTTATATAGTACATACTTTAACAAAACAGTGCCCCAGATAAGAAGGAACCGGAATAATATAGAGATAAGTTTCTGTTACTTTTCCTTAAAAGCATATGAGCCGGGACATGGGAAAAGTAACAAAGTGGCATGTGCGCCCAGGGAATACTCAGATCCAGCTGGGCATCAGCCCAGTCTGATCAGAGTCTTCACTGTCCGCATGGAGCTAGCTTATACCCTTAGCTACCCTTTAAGCTCAAAGCCAAGACTCTGATCAGACTGGGCGGATGCACAGGCTGATCTTAGTCTGAGCTGGGCACACAACCACTTTGTTGGTTTTCTCCTGTTGCGGCTCAAATGATGTGATCCCAATTATAATTATCTTACTGAGATGTTATAATTAGGGGTCAAAATGTTTTCCCTGAAAAATGAGGAAAACTTTCTGAAATGAGGAAAAATTTCAGAAATAAGAAAAATTATCTCTGAATTATCCACAAGACCCTACTCACTAGGAGCTAAACAAGACTAGAAGTAATACCATAATATAAACAGTATAGAACAATAAGAGCTGTCAAAGGAAAGTATAGCTCATCACACCACCTAACCAAAGCAGGCAGATGTGGATACTGAAGCTAATGACAAGCAACAAGGGTGCTGCCAGACCTTTCTGAATGCCAGTCAGTTCAGTACATGTACCATATTATTCCTAATAAACACCCCTGCTCTAATAAATGCCCCCTGTCTCTTTTCCACAAATAGTGTTACTAGCAAACCTCCATGTTTTTCATCTGTTTTACAAAGGGGAACAACATGAATTCATGTTCTCTTCTCTGGAGGACACAGCTCTTCAAATGAGGTCCACTCTTCAAAGAAAGAATTTGCTCCTACAGGAGCAAATTCTTTCCTGGAAGAGGTGACCCTTTTGAGAAGAGAGGAAAAGAAAGGGAAAATTGTTGAATTGCTTCCTCTGAATATATATCCAGTCACCTTAATTGTGTTTATTACAAATATTTCGGCTGTGACTGATTTTCTACTCTCTAGGCTCTAAATAACCCCTCCCCTTCCGTACAGTGCAACAGCCCCGGGCATTTAATAGGACCAATATGGTATATTTTGTAATATTTTTCTCCAAAAAAACAGTCCCTCAAAGGACTCATCCATTTCCCTATTCAGCTATAAGACAAAGGGATGTTCCCTTAAACAACCGATCCTCAAAATATTGTTTTGGAAAAGAGAAAAATCCTTGTCTTATAACATTCCTGGGGTGTTTAATAGGATTAATACAGTATGTTTCGTAATATTTTTCTTCAATAAAACAGTCCCTCAAATGACTCACCCATTCCCCTATTCAGCAATAAGACAGGGGCATTTTCCCTTAAAGATACAATCCTTAAAATTTAGATCTGTCTTATAAGACAGATCTAGACTTTGGTATTGTTTGGAAGGAAAAAATCCTTCTCTTATAACCCAGTATATACCGTTGTCTAAATTAATTGGCAGAAGAAATTAATACTTTTGGCTGAAAACAGTCTATTATCCAGTCTACACCACGGGGTAATACCAATTTGGCTACCTGTGCTTTCAACCGAGTCTGTACATGTACTATACAAAGTGGCTTTCCACCAAGAATATGATCGTAAGCATTACCAATAACGGTAAATGGTTCTATTGTGAATGACTGTCGACTGAGCTGATACTGCTGTCGGTTGTCTTGGTCAACAGCCACTCTTGCAGGTATGGTAATTGACCAACTCAGTCGTAAAGTACATTTGACTGATTGATTTGTGGCTTAACGTCACGGTAAAAAGCTATGGTCATGTCGGGACGGTCAGTTTACCTAACCACACTATTCCTGGGCAGGCTTAGACCTCCTAAGCCGTTAACCAGTACTAAGTGCACATACTTTCGCCAGTATCTGACAACTGCCCTTCTTGAATCAGCGGAAGGAGAAACGAAAGTATGTGGCCAGACCAGGTATCGAACCCAGGACCTCTGACTTATGAGTCAGATGCCCTACTGACTGTGCTACGCAGCTGGCGGTCGAAAGTACAGGTAGCCAAATTGGTATTACCCCAGTGTACATACTGCAGAGCTCTAGATAAGAGGGAGTACTTGGTGATAATTAAGGATAATTTTTGTTAATTCTTCATAAAAACATATATTGTGACCCCTCATCTGAACCGTCTCGATGAGACGGTTCAGATGAGGGGTCACAACATATGGTTTAAATGAGAAATTAGAAAAATTATCTCTATAATTACCATCAGATACTCCCTCTTATCTAGAGCTCTGAAAATTACTATCTAAACTTGCACACCTACTTCCGTTTGTTTCGACTTCTAATAATAGCAACTCATTATAGGGGTGTAACAAAACATAGGACTATCGATATATCGCAATAGTAACATTGCCAATAGTCACTATCGATAGGGAAAGCTGCAATGTCAATACTATTGGCAATAGTGTTTCCAGTATCGCAATAGTTTCAATAGTTTCTAGACATGCATCTAGTTCTTGAAACAAGCCTTTAGCTAAAAGAATCATAGAAATGCATGTGGATTCCAAAGACTGAAAAATAATATTTTCTTGTATTTTGTAGCCATCTTGTGCATGCTGTGAAACAACAGTCATTAAACAATGCTTTTCAGCCGTAAATTTGTGAACATACCAGATTTTTTTCAGAAAAGCTCAGTTTCTGGATAAAAAATCTGTCTGATAGTTATCGCAATGCATTGCAATAGCAACCTGCAATAGTAATAGTATCACAATGGTACTTCTTGCAATGTCAATACTATCGCAATAGTCATTTATGGACTATCGTTACATCCCTAACTCATAATTACCCCATGCATTGGGACACCTGCCTGCTAAGATGAAATGTGTCCAAATATTTGAGGTAACTTTAAGGTACTAATGGCTATCCTTGCATACCAACTTTTGTTCATTTGGACTACCTCTAATGGCTAGCATCAAGTTCTATGTACATTTACAGAGCTCTAGATAAGAGGGCGTATTTGATGATAATTAAGGATAATTTTTCTTATTTCTCATCGAAACCATATGTTCTGACCCCTCATCTGAACCGTCTCATCGAGACGGTTCAGATGAGGGGTCACAACATATGTTTTTATGCAGAATTAACAAAAATTATCCCTAATTATCACCAAATACGCCCTCTTATCTAGAGCTCTGATTTATAACAATAATATACAAAATTATGCATATTAATAGATGTAACAAATTATTTCTGGCCCAAAGGTTATAAAACTTGAGTACATTCTCAAACTTAAAATAAAGCACACTGATTGGCTGCTTCCGAGCACATGCTCAGAAGCAGCCAATCAGTGTGCTTTATTTTGAGTTTGAGATTATTCTCAAGTTTTATAACCTTGAACCCTGAGGTATTCATGGATAACACTTAAGTCCCAGAATAGCCAAAATTGTAAGGTTAAAAATTCTGCACAAATAGTTCCAAAGAACCTTGTCTCTAGCCTCATGGGCATAGTAAAACAGAAGTGCCCACACCACTTACAAAGCTACCGGTATACCAGACAACTCAACAAAGAAAAATGTTTAAGAACGGAAATTTGATTTTTCAGCTTTCATTGTGTGATGAAGCCAGTGGGCGCAGCTAAAATTCCATGAAGCGCAAAGTGCTTCTTGTAGAATTTTAGAGACAACCACTGGCTTCTTCACACAAAAAAATCGCTGAAAAATCAGATTTCAATTTTTATACATGTATTTACTCTTTATTTTTAGACCCTTCCTGGGCTGTTTTCATGGTAATTTAATGTAAAATATGCATCAAAGAAAAGATAGTAACAACGTAATCGTCCACTACGTTAAACAGCCGTCGCCATAACATGGTGTCAATTGAATGTTACGTGACCCAATCAAGGCATTTGTTACCTTAGACGTTGCTAGACACCAACGTCACATGATCAACTGTTGTACATCGGTGTATGAAGCCAGTCAGGTAAAAGGTTTACCTATGGGAAGTCAGTGGCAAGTGTAAATATTTTGTAATGACCCTGGCTTTCCGACAATATATCACAGGACCTGGACAGTCACAAATTTTTTATGATATCCAATCAAATGTGCCTCATATTCATAAGTGTATTTTAATACTCATTATAACATGCTTTTAGCTATACTGTAATGACCCTTGATAGGTCTGAGCAAACATTGTAAACCTAGATCAAACTGAGTTTTATCTGGGTTTACAACATTTGCCATTCACTAAGCATCATTTGATGCATTAAAGTGTGTAAAATCCACTTTCTAAGAATCTGGGTTTACAACATTTGCCATTCACTAAGCATCATTATGCATTAATGTGTGTAAAATTCACTTTCAAAGAATTTTGGAACAATAACTGTCCAACTTTTGGGTGTCCGAATATATAGGGTTATTACGGTAAATGTAAATGGTCAAGTTTGGGTTCCCTTAGGTTAGAATTTTACAATGGAATAACTGAAAAATGGTCATTTTCCTACATTTCCTTTGTAAAATTCCCTTTATAACAAAATTCACTTTTTAAATAAACTTCAAAACTAGCATTATGAAAAGAGACTGCACTTTACTTCTAATTTCGCTACAAACATATTTGTGGATAAAAGAGACAAATTTTTAATCCCTATGATTTCAGGTAGTCTGGAACTTTGTAACAGTGCATAAAACATAGTTGGATATGGCATAAAACAGCAGAAAACGGTAAAACCAGAACTAACTACCGCACAGATTTATATATCTTAACACTATGATAATTTACACCCTTAATGTAAATGCCATGTTTCTAAAATTGGAGTTTCACGAACATCTTTTGTTAATGTATCGCTATTTACATTGAGACTATTTGATTTCAAAACTTTTAAAACTTAAGTGTCGTTCATCTTAATATGGAAAAAATAATCTTAATATGGAAAAAGTCAAACCAATTTCCAATAAAAATATTTGAGCCGTTCTCTGTGAAAACTGGGCTTAATGACATTTATTAAAAATTACGTTGTATAGGTTTGAAAAACGCCAAAATAATTGATTTTTCGGACCTCTCTTTATTTCCATGATAATACCTTAATCGTTGAAATATATCATAACACTTTTGAATTCAGACAAAAATTAGTTATAAATATGACATATGTTGCCATGGCAACGCTTTATCTATTTATGTAACCCCGAAGCCTTGAAAAGAGATAGTATACCATAAGAACGACCTGTAATTTGTGAATGAACGTTGAATCATACAAATTATCATGTGTGTGCTATCACATACATATTGAACAGGAACAAGCACATATTTTGTCCGAATTATTTTGCCTAGCACGCACCAAAAGCGCGTACGATCAACAGTTATGGCGCTGACGTCAAAACATACTTGCGCGACGTTGATAACGTCATATAAAGAAACTGCTCTACCTGTATGATTCTAAAGCACATATCTTCATAACAAATAATGGTAATCCTCTCAAATTTTCAGGAAACGTTTAGGAAAGCTATTACTTTCCAGTGATGCAGTTATCTAAATTTTAACTTCTGTGTCATTAAGCCCGGTTTTCACATAGACTGGCTCATTTAGTTTTATTATATGCTACTTGACTTTTGCAAGCTTTCTTGTACTTTATCTCAAACATCTAAAAATTGGGGAACTTATTAGACGCAATACGTTTGTGTGACTTTTTCCAAATTTTCATTTCTGTGACCTATACGAATGTGCGCCTTTTTAGCCTTCAAAAGCGAGACTTTTTTCCCCTACGAAAGCACAACTTTTTTCCCACTAATATCAAAATGTAACCAGACCCCAACATCCCCAAAACAATGATTTTGATAAGAGCGTCTTTACCTAAGCAGTAAGTAAGCACAATCCATAACGAAATTAGTAAAAGCACTTTGGTGTAAAAGTGAGTAAAATTTTCACTTTGGATTTAAGTACTGGCCTGAGAAATTCGTAAAACACTTTTCTCTCGCATATCCAAACACAACTTTCTCATATAATTAACAACAGTCGTAAGAAATCTTTTTTTCATTTTCCGTTCCCTTGACTCCCAATATTCCATCAGTCTCCCTTTCAATATGACCAGTAAAGTAAATATCCAATGCTCAATTGTAGCGCTGTACTTTTAGAAGAACTTGATCTCTCCCAGATCATTGGTCACGGCACCAAGACTAGGTATGGAAGGTGTACTCGGCCACTCGTCACCCATTTCTAACTTGTTAAAGCTGGGAACGCTCTGCATGCCTGTGATTGGTTGAAGCAGACTACCAACTTTAGGGTCAATAGCGTTGATAATTCTCATAGTATTGGTGGAACCTGATCCTGGTTTCCAGCCTGCAAATGAAAACAAACTGTTAATTCAACATAGATGAAAAAAATATATGCCACTACCCACTTCGTGGTGGGGGCAGAAAAAACAACAACAAATAAATCTTAATCTTTATGCTAAAAAAAAAACAAACTAGAAAATGTGTTTATGAAACACTATGCCCCCAACTGTATCCTTGCCTCTGAGGAAGGTTCATCCCATAATATTTAGGTCAGAAAGGGGTTTTAATCCATACATCTACATCTCAGCCCGTAACTGTATGTTCCTATATCTTATGGTTCTTGACTGTAACGGTACCTTTGTACCATAGGCTTAAAATGCACTAAGTCGAAAAAGGGGCATAACTCAGTAAAAAATTCACCAATGTATTTCAAAAGTTAATCAGGTCATCTACACCTTAGGCAATGTCTTCCTGCAAAAAAAAACACGATCCTAGCATCAGGGGTTCTTGAGATATTTTGTTCACAAGGTTCCATAGGCTTACAATGCACTAAGTGAAAAGGGGCATAACTCGGTCAAAAATTCACCAATGTTTTTCAAAAGTTAATCAGGTCATCTACATCTTAGGCAATATCTTCCTGCATAAAAACACAATCCTAGCATCAGGGGTTCTTGAGATATTTTGTTCACAAGGTTCTGTACGCTTATAATGCACTAAGTCAAAAAAGGGGCATAACTCTGTCAAAAATTCACCAATAATTTTCAAAAGTTAATCAGGTCATCTACACCTTAAGCGGTGTTATCCTGCAAAAAATCATGATCCTAGCATCAGGGGTTCTTGAGATATTTTGTTCACAAGGTTCCATAGGCTTACAATGCACTAAGTCGAAAAAGGGGCATAACTCGGTCAAAAATTCACGAATTTTCTTCAAAAGTTAATCAGGTCATCTACACCTAGGGCAATGTTATCCTGCAAAAAATCATGATCCTAGCATCAGCAGTACTTGAGATATTTTGTTCACAAGGTTCCATAAACTAAGTCCAAAAAGGGGAATAACTCTGGAAATACCTGACCGACGGGAAAAAGAAAAAATACGGGTCCACTTATTTTTCATGTACATGCCACATAAAAAATTTCAAGATCCTAGCATAAGCCGTTCCTGAGTTTCCTAGCTGCCAAAAAGCGTTACGGACAGACAGACGGACGGGTCCGCTCTTACCAGACCTACATTGTGGGGTGTTTTGTATAGAATATGGTGCCTTGTGGGGTGATTCTGCATTGTGGGATGCACCCCATGATGAATGTATTTCATTTGCTTGCAAATAAGCTAAAATGACTAAATTTCAAATATTGGGGGTACAACCCAGAATGTGTACAGACTCATTTGTCCATTGTTGGACATGTCCGTCCGATAAATTTTATGGGGTGCACCCCACATTGTTCTGCCCCCTTTGGCCAAAACTTATAAATCATGCAGGTTTAATCCACGTTAACGGTACCCCACAAAGCTTATTTCTACACACCTAAATTATAACTATATAGGGGTTGTAAGTTTTCAACAAATGGACACTACCCAAAAATCATGGGATGCAAACATTGTGGGTTGCAAAAGACGCTCTGGGGTGCAATTTGCAGCCCATAGTGCCAATTCCGGGGTGCAGTCCACAGTGTACCTCTGGTAGGTAGACGGACAGACGGACAGGCCCAAACCAATATGCCCCCTCAACTTCTCCAAAGTTGGGGGCATAAAAATAAAACAAGAGGGCCATGATGGCCCTGGATCCCTCACCTGAGTATCCTGTGAACTTTACCTCAGAGACATCCATACGTACGACAGGCAGAGTTTCACAAAGATTCAATGGAAAATGAACCCTTTACTGTGTACCTTCGGTTTTTATGATTTAACCTAATGACCTTGTTTTTGACCCCACATGACCCAGTTTCAAACCTGGTCTAGATTTCTTGGATATCAACATTCTGACAAAGTTTCATGAATATCGGATCAAAACTGTGCCCTCTAGATCGTAAGCAATGTTTTTCTAATGTCTGACCTAGTGACCTAGATTTTGACCCGACATGATCAAGTTGCACCCTTGGTCCAGATTTGTTGGAGATAAACATTTTGACAAACTTTCATGAAGATTAAAACAAAACTGTGTCCTCTAAAGCGTTCACATGGTTGTTCTAAGAACTGACCTCGTCACCTAGTTTTTGACCTGACATGGCCCAGTTTCAAATCAGGTCTAGATTTCATGAAAATAAACATTCTGACAGAGTTTCATGTAGATTATATCATAACTGTGCCCTCAAGAGTGTACACAATGTTTGCATTTGTCTGTCATCATGTTCTGTTTCAGTTTGATGTTATGCTTTTTGGACTGACCACAGCACTGGCTTTTCTTAGAAACTGATGTCTAGGGTGTACGAAAGACGTGATATATGCACATTTGTATATTTAGATGCTGTCTCACTACATCCAGCTATACTAGAAGAGCACTTGGCTCATATACAATGGCTTTGAATGTGTGTATATGGTGTGATCTTGTTGGTAAGAAGTTGGATGACTGACCATGTGAGAGGCGAGAGAGTGATGCCAAGAAGCACATGTATATTATAGAGAAATACCAGTGCTCAAAGTGGTAAGCAAGCAGTCTGTGGTCTGACATGAGTGAGTATGGATGCGCAGATAAGTTAAAGAGTCTGGAATTTATATAGCTATTATATTCAATAAACATAGATTAGTAAAACAATGACTTCAGTATTTATCACTGCCATAATTTTACATACAGTCCTTTACTCTAAAATTATTTTATATGATGACTGGTCCATCTTAAATGTAAACATGACAAATAACTCACCTGTAACTATGACAATGGGATCCCCCTCCTTGATGAAACCTCTCAACATCCCCACCTCTATTCCTTTGTAGATTCGTCTATCAACATCCACTGTCCATTCGTTCATCAAAACATCTGTAAAACATCCCATGACACTAGTTAAATCATTGTCACCCATAAATATGCATATTCAAAAGAACAATTTTATAGCAGTTCGCATATGGCTCAGGCACTTTACATTTGATCAATTAAACTCTTCCCAAATATATCTAATGTCTGAAGATTTAGACGCAAAACTGACAACATTTTAAATTCTAACTCAACTGACTCAGTTACCTCACAAAGCTCCTTCACTGCATGCATAAGCGAAAATGTCATGCTTCCTACTTTTTCCTACTTTTCCTACTTTTCAGCCTTATAAAATGAGCCGCGACAAGACAAAACCAACAAAGTGGCATGTGCACCCAGCAAAGACTAAGATCAGCCTTGGCATCCGCTAAGTCTGATCAGACTCCTTGCTGTGTGCTTAAAGGGTAGTTATGGGTCTAAGCTAGCTCCATGCGGACAGCAAAGGCCTTGATCAGACTAGGCAGATGCCCAGGCTGATCTGAGTCTTTGCTGGGTGCACATGCCACTTTGTTGGTTTTGTCATATTGCAGCTCATATGTTTTCCATTTTTGAGATCTGATGCTTTTCCATTAGTGTGGAGACAACTTTCAGACATAAATATAAACATACCTATACCAGGTATAATAACAAGTAAAATATTTAATTTACTCAGACATTTTTTTAAGATTTGCAGTAGATGACTTCAGTTTGATTAAAATGAAGGACTAACTGCCATCTTCAGAAATTGGTTTGCCTATCCTATCACCTCCACATCAGTGTGAGGGTTTCTGTTCCGAATATGCTGGTTGGTGCTGTCCCAACAAACGTCTAAGGGGCAAAATTGATTTTTATCTGACATGAATCGGGTAAGAAAAATTACATATGCAACAGTTGGTGACAGTTTCAACCAACAAACTTGTATTTTTACAGGATATATTTTACCTTTAAATGGTAAGTGAAGTCTAATCATCTTATGGAATAAACATCTGGCAAAACAGAAATTATTACTAACTGAAGAACTATGGATGGACATTCATCCCTTCAACCAAGCAGAAGAACTCAGAAATTCCTATTACACTTTTGAAACTGAAGATTGTCATAAATAATGTGTATCATATATATATATCTGATCACCTTGAAGATAAACCCACTCAAATCATGTGAAGAAATTATTATACCTGGTATTCTCGACAGTGGTCATGATGCTGTACCCAATATTACATGTACACTGAACAAATACTCTGCAGAACACTTATTCTTGCCTGTTTATATGCAGTCCCAATGTCAGCTTGACCAAAGTTTACATGGCAACTACATTGCCATAGCTCCAAAAGTATTACCTAAGTCTGGCTACTTCCAGTCAGAGGGGGAGACAAAAACAGCTTAACTTACGTAATTTGAATATGACTGAAAGATGGTCGGGTACTGTCCGTAATAAAGCATCCAAGAGGAAAATAAAGAGGAAATTGAAATAAAATGAATCTGAGCCAAGACAATAGCAAAGGCTCCCCATAGCTTGTGCAGACAGCTTGAAGTCAAATCAAATTCTGCTCGATTCTGTTTCGTAAAATGGATTGTAGATGCAACCCCAAGAGAACTGGGCCAGGCTTTGACAAACTGTTTGCACAAACTATAAATGAGCCGAAACACGACAAAACCAACAATGTGGTTGTGCCCCCCGTGCAGACTAAGACCAGCCTGGGCATCCGCCTAGTCTGACCAGAGTCTGCCCTAAGCGCTTAAAAGGTAGCTAACAGTCTAAGCTACCTTCATGCAGACAGTGAAGACTGACCAGACTGGGCGCACAACCACATTGTTGGTTTTCTCATGTCGCGGCTCAAATTACCTTTACACATTTTGTGACTCACAGGGATGCTTAGTAACATTGGTGATTGTGAAAAGGAATCACCAGATTCCATTACGTATACAGTAGAGCCAACTGCTGGTTGTTCAAAACTTATGTTGTCATAGTTAACAAAGCTTACATTTTCCAATGCATTTTATGTAAAACTACTGCCATTTTTTTGCTGGAAAAAATGTGAAAAGTTTTATAACAAAAGCTTCTCACATTCTTTTCCAGCAAAAAATATCAGCACACTTGATTTTATATGCACTAGAAGACTTTAGCTAATGAGGCTTTGAACAACTGGACACTTATATGGATCTACACTGCTTGTAATTCTGTTCATAGATTTTGTCTTCTAACTAATAGACCAGGTCAAATTTGAAGATGGACGAATTCATGTAAGATACAAGGGGTTGAAAAGGGATAAAGAGTAACTGTGATGTTAATTTATACTAACAGAAAGTGAGAGAGGGATCAAAAATGGTGATTTAAAGTGGAACATTAACTTATATACCGTATTAATCCTAATAAATGTCCCTGCTCTGATAAACACCCCCTGCTTCTTTTCTGAAAATAATTTTATACTAGAAATGTTTTTCAGAGAAAAACTGATGTCCCCCTACCAGCCCAATTCCAGTCCCCCACTTATGAATAAAAAAACCTGTGCAATTAAAATACTAGGCAAGTTTGGAGAAAATCCATCCACTGGTTCTAAAGATATCCTTCATAGATGACTATGTCCTTGCAAATAAAGTCAAGGTCACCAAAATCTAATCAGCTCTGAAAGTTGAGCCAATGATGTATCCATACAAGTTTGGTGAAATTCCATCCACTGGTTCAGGAGATATAGTGAGTACAAGAAACTGTCATCTAAGTCCGCCAGTGACCTTGAAAATGAGGTCAAGTCACCAAAATTTAATCAGCTCTAAAACTTGTCCCAATGATGTATCCATGCAAGTTTGGTGAAATTCCATCCATAGTGGGTACAAGAAATTGTCATCAAAGCCCTCCAGTGACCTTAAAAATGAGGTCGAGGTCACCAAAATCTAATAGGCTCTTAAACCTGTCCCAATCATGTATCCATGCAAGTTTGGTGAAATTCTATCTACTGGTTCACGAGATATCATGGGTACAAGAAACTGTCATCTAAGTCCTCCAGTGACCTTAAAAATGAGGTCAAGGTCACCAAAATCTAATCAGCTCTTAGGCTTGTCCCAATGATGTATCTATGCAAGTTCTGTGAAATTCCATCCATTGGTTCAGGAGATATAGTGGTTACAACAAATTGTCATCTAAGTCCTTCAGTGACCTTGAAAATGAGGTCAAGGTCACCAAAATCTTCTCAGCTCTTAAACCTGTCCCAATGATGTATCCATGCAAGTTTGGTGAAATTCCATCCATTGGTTCAAGAGATATCGTGGGTACAAGAAATTGTCAGCTAAGTCCTGCAGTGACCTTGAAAATGAGGTCAAGGTCACCAAAATCTAATCAGATCTTAAGCTTGTCCCAATGATATATCCATGCAAGTTTGGTGAAATTCCAACCCATTGGTTCAGGAGATATTATGCATACCAGAAATTTTCACACCATTTAAGTCCCGCTGTGACCTTGAAAATGAGGTCAAGGTCACCAAAATCTAATTACTTCTTAAGCTTGTCCCAATAATATATCCATGCAAGTTTGGTGAAATTCCACCCATTGGTTCAGGAGATATTGTGCATACAAGAAATTTTCACGCCATTTAAGTTCTCCTGTGACCTTGAAAATGAGGTCAAGGTCACCAAAATCTAATCAGCTCTTAGCCCTGTCCCAATGATTTATCCATGCAAGTTTGGTGAAATTCCATCAATTGGTTCAAGAGACATTGCGCATACAAGAGTGGGACGCCGACGCCAACGCACCGGGAACTGCACTGAAAACAATATGTCCCCCCTCACCTTTGGTGGGGGGACATAATTAACTTGCATGACCTCTGGATAAGGCAGCTCATTGAAATGCTTCTACTCTTAAAGGTAATAATTTGCTCCTAGAGGGGCAAATTTTTTCCTGTAAGAGTTAACCCCTACTGAGAAGGGAGTCAAAAATATTAGAGTTGCTTCCCCTGAAAGTATACCCATCTATCTTATATTTCTTATCAGAGGTATTAGGCAGTGGCTGATTTGCTACTCTTTAGGCTCTAAATGCCCCCCCCCCCTTTTTCATACAATGCAATGCCCCTGGGGCATTTAATAGGATTAATACAGTATACAGAGGGTCTAAAACAAGTAGTAATCTGATCTGAAATTTATGACAAAAGCTTTGGCGAGTTTAGTAATTTCATCTCAAATGACCATGATCTTATTTATTTATCTGTTTATCATAAGACCAATTTTTAGAAATTTTACGGCACAGAAAGTGTCTCAGATTTAAACCCCAAAGTGCCAAAAAATGAAACCAGAGGGCCAATGGCCCTATATCGCTCACCTGAGCACTGAGGTTACAGCAACAAAACACCATGCACAACAGTAATAAAAAGCACCATTTATGTGGAGGATAATATCACAAATATTTATGAAAAAAAAGCTTTATCCCCCCGTAATGGCTTCTCAGAAGAAGATCTTTGGCTGCAATGGCAACCAATCAAAATCAGGTATTTGGGAAATATTCATATGGCTGGTAGAGGACTACTCCAGGAACATTTCTGTAAAGCTTTTGTCAAAATATCTGCTGTAACACAGAAATAAATAGCAAATGTCCACTTTCCCCATTATAAGTCTATGGAAACTTTAAGTTGCCATAGCAACGAATTCACACTGGCAATGATAATATAAAACATACTTTAGGTAGAGGCTAATGTTATCAATATGTATGCTAAGTATCAGCTTCATCCCCCTCATGGCTTCATTTTTCCCATAATAAGTCAATGGAAACTATAAGTTGCCATAGCAACCAAAGTTCTTATGGGATTGGAAGAAAAAGAATAAAATTTATGTAGAGGCTGCTGTCATCAACACATCTGCACAATATCAGCTTCATCCCCCATATGGCTTCTGAGCAGAAGATTTTTTTTTTTTTTTTTCGAAAATTTACCCTATATTTTGCCATGGCAACCAATCAAATTCAGCGATTTGGAGAAAATTCATATAATCTTAGAGGACTACTCAAGAAACATTTCTGTAGAAAAAAAATCTAAATAACTTCAGTTAGACAGCAAAAATTGCCAATTTCCATTTTCCCCATTATAAGTTAATGGAAACTCTTAGTTGCCATAGCAACCAAACTGCTGGAGCAGTTGCCATGAAAAACAGTAATTCTATAGAGGCTAGTACTAAGGTTCTTTCTGTAAAGTTTGAGCTTTATTGGCCACACAGTTTCTGCGGAGATGATTTTTTTATATTTTTCTAATTTTAACTATTCGGTTGCAATGGCAACCATTCACATTGCGCAATTTGCATAAATTTAACATGGCTGGTTAAAGACTACTCAAGGTAGATTTCTATGAAAGTTTTGTCAAAATATCTGCAGTGGCATAGCAATAAATGCAAATTTTCCATTTTGCCATTATAAGTCAATGGCAACTTTCAGTTCCCATAGCAACCAAACTGCTGGAGCAATAGCCAAGAAAAACAGTACTTTTATAGAGGCTAGTACTAAGATCTTTCCTGTGAAGTTTGAGCTTTATTGGTTGTATAGTTTCTGAGGAGATGATTTTTGAATATTTTTTCTATTTTTAACCATTCGGTTGCCATGGCAACCAGCCAAATTGTGTAATTTACATGAATTTCATTGGGTTGATAGAGAACTACTCAAGGAACATTTCTGCAAAGGTTTTGTCAAAATATCTGCAGTGACATAGCAATAAATGCAAATTTTCAATTTTTCCCATACAAGTCAATGGAAACTTTAAGTCGCCATAGCAACCAAAGTTATGAAGCGATTTGGATAACAAGAGGCCCAAATGGGCCTGATATCGCTCACCTGGCTATTATGCAACGGGACCATTCTGATACAAAATTGGTCCAATTCCACTGAGACTTTCTTATTTTCACATTTTGCTACTTTTAGTAACAGAGGCCAGCTTGCCTGGTCTTTATTTATTTACTTTTGAAACACCTAAATGCTAGAATCATTTTGCCACAAATTTCATCAAAATCCATCCAGGGGCTACTGAGATATTGCCAGTTTCATGTTTTGTGCTATTTTTAGTAACGGCAGATGGCGGCCATCTTGGATTGCCAAAATGCAAAAAATCGAAAAGCCTTCATGCAAGGACCATTTTGACACAAATTTGGTCCATTTCCATAGTAATTTTCCAATTTTCACATTTTGCTATTTTAAGTAACACAGGCCAACTTGACGTATCTATATTTGTTAATTTTTGAAACACCTCAAAGCAAGAATCATTTTGCCACAAATTTCATCTAAATCCATTCAGCGGTTACTGAGATATATTCATTTTCATGTTTTGTGCTATTTTTAGTAACGGCAGATGGCGGCCATCTTGGAATGCCAAAATGGAAAAAATCGAAAAAGCTTAATGAAAGGAACATTCTGAAACAAAATTAGCCCAATTCCATTGACATTTTCTAATTTTCACATTTTTCTATTTTTAGTAACAGAGGCCAATATGACTGGTCTACAGTTAGATATTTTTGAAACATCTCAATGCAAGAATCATTTTGACACAAATTTCATCAAAATCCATTCAGCGGTTACTGAGATATTGTCATTTTCATGTTTTGTGCTATTTTTAGTAACAGCAGATGGTGGCCATCTTGGAATGCCAAATTGCAATTAATCGAAACGACTTCATGCAAGGAACATTCTGACACATAATTGGTCCAATTCCATTCAAGGGTTCTTGAGTAACTGTCATCTTTATGTTTGTGCTATTTTTAGTAACACCAGATGGCAGCCATCTTGGAATGCCAAATTGCAATTACTCGAAATGGCTTAATGCAAGGAACATTCTGACACAAAATTGGTCCAATTCTATTCAAGGGTTCTTGAGTAATTGTCATTTTTATGTTTGTGCTATTTTTAGTAACACCAGATGGCGGCCATCTTGGAATGCCGAATTGCAATTAATGGAAACGGCTTCATGCAAGGAACATTCTGACACAAAATTGGTCCAATTCCATTCAAGGGTTCTTGAGTAATTGTCATTTTTATCTTTGTGCTATTTTTAGTAACAGCCCCCATGGTGGCCATCTTGGATAGTCAACTGGCACAAAATTGAAATAATTCCATTCAAGAACCATTTTTGACCAAATCTGGTCAGAATTGGTTGCATTTTCTTGAGATATTGACATTTGAGCAAAATCGGTCTTGTAAACGCTAAGTAGGTCACTGTGACCTAATTCCGCAATAGATTTTTTTTATTTTTACAATTTTTAATACCAAGGCCCCATTTATGTTCCATGCAAACTTTCAACCAAATATACCAAACGGTTCTGGAGAAGAAGTTGATTTTGTTGTTTTTGCTATTTTTAGTAACGGCGGCCATCTTGGATTCTTGACCTGACCCAATTTTACAATTTTGAAACCCTGCAGTCTGGTCATGCTCCATGTGAAATTTGAGATCCATGGGTTCAGTGATTTAGAGAAGAAGTTGTTTGAAGTTGTTTAAATAGGTCCTTTTTTGACATTGGCATTTGAGCAAAATTACACTCATAAACAGAAAGTAGGTCACTGTGACAAAACTCCGCTACAGATTTTTTTCATTTTTACAATTTTGAATACCAAGGTTTTACTGATGTTCCATGCCAAAATTCAGACAAATATACCCAGTGGTTCTGGAGAAGAAGTTTATTTTGTTGTTTTTGCTATTTTTAGTAACGGCGGCCATCTTGGATTTTCAACCTGACCCAATTTTACAATTCTGAGACCCTGGAGTCAGGTCATGCTCCATGTGAAATTTGAGAACCATGGGACCAGTAGTTTTACAGAAGAAGATGTTTGAATATTTGTTTTTAGGTGTTGACGGACACATTGTGTGACGACGCACGACGCACGCCGGACGCATTGGTATGACAATAGCTCACTATGGCCCTTCGGGCCAGGTGAGCTAAAAAACAGTATTATTGGTTCCCCCTGCCCATAGATGCTATATATGAAATTTGGTTACAATGGGCCTTGTAGTTTCAGAGGAGATGTCGTTTGAAAATGTTGACGGACGGACGGACGGATGGACGACGGATGCCTGCCTATACTATAAGCTCACCTGTGAGCCTTCGGCTCAGGTGAGCTAAAAAGCTGATTTTGCAAACAGTTTAGAACTAGATGAGGCAGCCAATAGACCTATACTGTTTGCCCACTCAATATGATATAGACTGGATGAAACACTTTTATCTTAAATTTTGCAGACACATTTGCAAACTACTATTTGGCACTTTAAGGATTAAAAGAGTTATCACTGACTGTGATATGTAACCTGTAGATCATATCACTGCATAATGGGGTGGTCATATGATCACAGAAATTTCTGTCAATTAAAAGTTAAATCTTTCAAAAGTTCAACTTTCTTTTGTGGTGAACTTCTGTATTTTAAGACAGACCATCAATTTGTTTGCAGTGAAAGGCCTTCACAAGCTAATAGTTGTATGAATTAAGGGTAACTGTACTCAAAACTGTCATTTGGGGAAGAAATCATCAGTTTTATGGTCCCAAATCTTGTTTTCAGGCAACACATCAGTTCAGCCATAAAATGCCATTTGCAACAATAAAACCAATGACTCACGTCTCCAAATGAAAATTTTCAATACAGTTCACTCTTCAGCAACGTATAACCAAAAATCAGCCAGTGAGAAGCGTCATTTTGTAATGTAACGATGTCAGATTTCTGACAGTATATCACAGAATAAGCGTCACAATTTTTACATTATTCAATCAAATACATTTGAAAGAGCATTTGAATTGATTTTATCCATTTATAGAATATTTTCTTTCCAGTGAAAGTTGCAAGTTTTTTTGTTTTTTTTTGTCTTTTTTCACCCACAAAAGGAAGCCGAATTGGTTTACAGTAAGCTTGAACAGTAACTTTATTCCAAACAAAATTTGAAAAGCTAAAACACTGCAGTTTTGAAAACAAAGCATGCTTTTCCAAAAGAAACATCAAATTGAAAAATCGTAGAACACAACTTAACATGTAGCATGCAGTGAAAAATTAAAAATTCTGTAAACAAACGGTGAAAACTTCTTGGCAAATACCTGTTAACTTATGCATCATGTTGTTTGGAACGGATTCCCACTTAAAACTGATTCTTAGACTAGCAGTCTAATGATCACAAGTAACTATGGCAACGCTATTCTTTCTAAAACTACCTAATAGCTGATAGCTACAAAGACATCCTAATGGGGAAGGAATTACCTTAGAATGGAATAAATATAGAAGGTACCACATATTAATAAGGAATATAAACAGAAAACTACCCCGTTAACCCTTAATGTGCCCCAAACAAGCAGACAACGAAATTCATGTCTGCAAATTTCAAAATTGACTGCAGGGCAAACAGTGTAGACCCAGATGAGGTGGCTCATTATGAGCCACCTCATCTGGATCTCCACTGTTTGCGAAATTCATCTATTTTCTTTTTTGATGCTTAGTATCAAAGGTTAACACAAACCCTCCCTTTCTGGGTCTAGGTGTGTAGTTGTGAAAATTTTACTCATTCAAATACCATTTTCCTGAATTCTGTTCTGTTTTAATTCTCTTACCGACATTCCCTAAATAAACAACAGACTTATCTGATTTCAAAGATGGACTGTTGAATTTAGTTTATTTAGAGGGGAAAGGGCTTTGTTAATATTATGAATAAGTGGTGGGTGTAGACACTGAGATAATTGGAAACAAAACAACTGAAGAATTGTTGTTCTCATTAGTTGGTTTCAAGGGTTTATATATGTTTAAAACCTCCAAGGACCAAGGATAAAATGATTACATGTACACTCATGTCTACACTGTTTGCCATCAGTTTACCAGGGTTGCTACTAATTCTCAACTTCTTAATTCCCTGACTTTTCTCTGATTTTTCCCTGATATTCTACAGTTCTCCTTAACCTTTTATTGATCCCAATGTCTAATGCTGAGTTCACTCTTAACATAACAGTGCTAACTGTATAACTTGAAAACTGGAGGTTATTCTTAAAGGAAAGAATTTGCTCCTTCAGGGAGCAAATTCTTTCCTTTAAGAGTAGTCCCTACAGAGGAGTGAGATATGCCTGGACTATCTCACTAGAAAGCTTATCCTTTCAATTTCACCTTGAACAGAACAGGTGTATTTTCTGAAGACTGCAACAGCTTCTACTTTCAAATTCCCTGAGTTTTCAAGACCTTTCCAAATTTCCCTGACCAAACACAAAATACCCTGACTTTTCCATGACTTGAATAAAAGATCATTTTCAGATGTTTTTCCCTGACCGCAGCAACCCTGGTTTTACCGAGACTGTCACCAGACAATATATCTCACCCGAATGGTACCTATACACAATTTTATCATATGACGTCACATCTGAGTGTAATAAAGCTATGCATTAAAAACGATAATCAACTAGTGGATTAAATATGCAAATCATGTCATAACGTTATGCGTTGACGTCCATTAAAAAGTCACATTTTCTAATGGCCAAGTCATGCCGTTTTAGTGCAAAATTTTCTAAATGAAATGCGATTTTAGAGTCATATGACAAATAGAATCATGCATTCGTGCTCCTGTATTATTGAATTTATTAAACTCGTTGGGGAAAACCGATAAGATGCTCGGCAAAGCCTCGCATCTTATCTTTTTCCCCAAAGAGTTTAATAAATTCAATAATACAGGAGCACTCATGTAAGATCCTTCTATATAAAGTTGTAAACTGTATGTCAGACAGTGTAGACCTTGATCAGACAGCTCCCTGTTAGATTGGAAATAATGTATGTCAGGGTCTTATCCACAGGGTATAATCGATTCCGCTAATTTTCGCTTCCTACAGAGACTGTACATCATATTTGGCTTATACCCAGACTGTCCGCGATCTCTTGCTTCCTGCCGAGGCTTCTGTACATGATAAATAGCTTCCTGCAGAGACTGTCCGCATGACTCTGCTTCCTGCTGAGGCTCTCGGCAGGAAGCAGTCATGCGGACAGTCTTGGCAGGAAGCCATTTTTCAAGGACAGTAGTCCCTGCAGGAAGCAAGAGTTCGCAGACAGTCTCAGCGGAAGCCGAATATGACAGACAGTCTCTGCAGGAAGCAAAAATCGGCCGACTGGTTTATACCCTGTGTTATCTAGCATGGTAAGATATGTATCTACTGATAAATGGGAAATACTTTTTAAGTTATTTGAGTTTTACATAGGAATAAATTTAATTCGCTTTTAGAAAAACTTTATCAATCTGTAAATGCTTGAGAATCACACACATAATGAACGGCCCCATTGGCTAAGTTTGTGAGTGACTCGCCGTAGTCAACACATCAACAAACTCCACAAATACATATGAGCTGCAACATGACAAACCAACAAAGTGGTTGTGCGCCCAGCGCAGACTCAGATCATCCCAGGCATCTGCCCAGTCTGATCAGAGTCTTCGCTGTCCGCAGATAAGTAGCTTAGACCCTTAGCTATCCTTTAATTGCTTGGCGAAGAGTCTGATCAGATTGGGCAGCTGTCCAGGCTGAACTGAGTCTGCGCTGGGCGCACAACCACATTGTTGGTTTTCTCGTGTTGCGGCTCATATTTGTTTCTTATAATTTCAACCCTGTAAATAACATAATAAAATTGTTGGCCATAATGAGTCTCCTAAACAGTGGCAGAAAAAAAAGAAAGTTGCAATAGTTCCTAATTTCAATTTCCAGACCTAAGAAACTAAATATGTGGAACTTTTTCATGAGAGTAGGTCAAAGTGACCTAGTTTTGTTGAGGTGACCTGGAGTGGTAAGGTGCATGCACTGATTGAGTTTAAATGTGCTGGGGCCTATGAAATGGGATATGGGCTGACCTTGAAAACTAAATAAGTGCTACTTTTTCATGAAAGTAGATCACAGTGACCTTGTTTTGTTGGTGGCGACCTGAAGTGGTAACGTGCATGCATTGACGAAGTTTCAATGGTCTGGGCCTATGAAAAGGGAGACATGGGGCTGACCAAGAAAGCAAAATAAGTGGTACTTTTTAGTGACGGTAGGTCACAGTGACCTAGTTTTGTTGGGGTGACCTGGAGTAGAAACATGCATGCACTGATGAAGTTTCAATGTTCTGACGCCTATGAAAAGGGAGATATGGGGCTGACCTTGAAAACTAAATAAGTGGTACTTTTTCATGAAAGTAGGTCACAGTGACCTAGTTTTGTTGGGGGCGACCTGGAGTGGTAACATGCACGCACTGATGAAGTTTCAATGGTCTGGGGCTTAGGAAAAGGGAGACATGGGGCTGACCTAGAAAACATATATGTGGTACTTTTTCCTGAAGGTAGGTCACAGTGACCTAGTTTAATTGGGGGTGACCTGGAGTGGTAAGGTGCATGCACTAATGGAGTTTCAATGATCTGGAGCCCATGAAAAGGGAGATATGGGGCTGACCTGGAAAACTAAATATGTTGTATTTTTTCGTGAAAGTAGGTCACAGTGACCTAGTTTTATTGGGGGTGACCTGGAGTGGTAAGGTGCATGCACTAATGGAGTTTCAATGATCTGGAGCCCATGAAAAGGGAGATATGGGGCTGACCTGGAAAACTAAATATGTTGTATTTTTTCGTGAAAGTAGGTCACAGTGACCTAGTTTTGTTGGGGGTGACCTGGAGTGGTAAGGTGCATGGTGCATGCACTGATGAAGTTTCAATGATCTTGGGCCTATGAAAAGGGAGATATTGGGTTGACCTGGAAAACTAAATATGAGGTACTTTTTCGTGAAAGTAGGTCTCAGTGACCTAGTTTTGTGGGGACCACTATTGATTTATTGCTTTACGTCCACGGTAAACAGCTATGGTCATGTTGGGACGGTCAGTTTATCTAACTACACTATTCCTGGGCAGGCTTAGACCTCCTATGCAGTTAACCAGTACTAAGTGCACATACTTTCGCCAGTAACTGCCAACTGCTCTTCTTGAACCAGTGGAAGGAGAAACAAAAGTATGAGGCCAGACCAGGAGCCAATTAGAATTTTTGTGGGGCATACTGTAATGAAGTTTTAAGGTCCTAGGGTCTATTAAACTCAAGAGGACAGATGGACGGACAGATGCACCAACACCAAACGGGCAACTATGTCTCGCTGACTGCAAGAGGGCTTGACAAAATAGGCATTTTAAGACCAGAATAATAGCTTTTCTTATTTGGTTTGTGATTATTATTTTTTCAAATCCAAGGCATTTACCACTGTTAGTATGTGATCATGATATACATTGTCCATCTTGCTGAATCTTTTGCAAGTATTTCCCATTATACAGTATATAACAGAGGGTGGGATCTTTAATAACTTGTCTTACTTCCGCTTTCGTAGTCGGGTCTTTCACCTTGACAAGGAAAAGATGATTTTACTGTAAATGCATTTATTTCATATTTGATTCACAGGAAAAAGTGCTTATTAGACTAATTGTGTACAAAAAAATATACAAGAATTTGGCAGAATGAGGTGTCTCACCTATATGCACTTTGTCATAAAACAGAGCTAAACCAGTAAAGACTCAGAGCTCTAAATAAGAGGGGTATTTGATGATAACTGAGGGATAATTTTTTTTATTTCTCACTGAAACCATATCTTGCGACCCCTCATCTGAACCGTCTCATCGAGACGGTTCAGATGAGGGGTCACAACGTATGTTTTAACGCAGAAATAACAAAAATTATCCTTAATTATCACCTAATACTCCTTCTTATCAAAGGCTCTGAAAGTCGACAAAAGTTTTATGCCGCCAAAAAGTAATACCTGTGTCTAGCTACCGCCAGTCACAAGGGAGACAATAATACTAAACTTATCACATATGTAGCACTTTTGGACTTAATTAGCACTTGTAAATTATTAGACTGACAAATAATTAAACAAATATAATAACTTAATGGTGTACTGACTACTATAATATGAGGTATCCGTTGTACATTTAATTAAATAAATAAATTAAAAAAAAGGAAACTAGACAATCACTAAAGGTGATGAATGCCCCCGCCATATGCCTCACTAGAAAAGTAATGTGTTAAAACATATTTGTGTGAAGTTACATCAAAATCTGTCAATAAATAAAGGTGCTAGAGGGATGACTGAGTTTTTCTTAAAAAAAGCAACTGTGACCTTGACCCTGGAACTACAACCCTGAAAGGTTAACTTGTCCAAGATATTGTCATACTTAATATATGTGTGAAGTTCTATCAAAATCAGTTAATAAATAAAGGTGCTAGAACCATGACAAAGATTTACATGTACCTATAATAGCATCTGTGACCTTGACCTTGGACCTACAATGATGAAACGTAAATTTGTCCCAGATATTGTCAAGCTAAATATTTGTGTCAAGTTATGCCAAAATCATTCCAGAGGGATGACAGCATATTTTCTAAAATAGCAAATATGACCTTGACCTTTACCCTGAAATTCTGGATCACGAACTTGTCCAAGATATTGTCACATTAAACACTTGAGTGAAGTTACATCAAAATTGTCAATGAATAGAGGAGTAGAGGAATGATAAAGTTTTTTTTCTAAAAATAGCAACTGTGACCTTGACCTTGGACCTGTGGTGCTGAAACAGTAATTTATTCAAGATATTGTTATACTTAACATTTATGTGAAGTTACATCAAAATCGATCTATAAGTGAAAGCGCTGGAGCAATGCCCTAGTTTTTCTGAAAATAGCAACTGTGACCTTGACCTTCATCCTACAAACCTGAAACGCAAAGTTGTTCAAGGTACTGTCATACCCAATAAAGCTGTGATGTAATACCAAAATCTGTTAATAAATGAGGCCGCTAGAGCGACGATAAAAGGTGAGATTGTATTTAAGCTATGGAAATATGGTCAAAATATGTATGTTATTCAAGGGGACATAATTCTGCAATAAAGACCTGACTGAAAGTTCTGTTTCCTTTATGCACATGTTCAATGCATGTCTGAACTGTGTTACAAGTTTCAAATCCCTACATCAAATACAATTGGAGGAGTTGCAGAGACAAGAACAGTACTACAAATGTGAAATATGGTCAAAATATTTATGTTATTCAAGGGGGACATAATTCTGCAATTAAGACCTTAATCAAAGTTCTGTTTCCTTTATGCACATGTTCAATGAATGTCTGAACTGTGTTGCAAGTTTCAACTCCCTACATTAAATACTGTAGGAGAAGTTGCGGAGACAAGAACAGTACTCAAATGTGAAATATGGTTATAATATGTATATTATTCAAGGGGACATAATTCTGCAACCAAGACCTTAATCAAAGTTCTGTTTCCTTTATGCACATGTTCACTGCATGTCTGAACTGTGTTGCAAGTTTCAACTCCCTATATCAAATACTGTAGGAGGAGTTGCGGAGACAAGAACAGTACTCAGATGTGAAATATGGCCAAAATATGTTTATGATTCAAGGGGACATAATTCTGCAATAAAGATCTTAATCAAAGTTCTGTTTCCTTTATGCACATGTTCAATGCATGTCTGAACTGTGTTCCAAGTTTCAACTCCCTGCATCGAATACTGTAGGAGGAGTTGCGGAGACAAGAACAGTACTACAAAGTGTGACGGACGTACGTATGTACGTACGTATGTACGTACGGAAGGACAAGGGCAAAACTATATGCCCCTCCCCACTTCGTGGCGGGGGCATAAAAGAACAGTACTACAAAGTGTGACGGACGTACGTATGTACGTACGGAAGGACAAGGGCATAAAAAAAACAAACCGAAAATCATTATCGTAAATATTTCATCCACTTACTAAAAAAAAAAAGAAATAATAAATAAAATGAGAGAGAAAAAAAAAAGAAATTTTCTTTTGTGTAATACTAATTCACTGATTTCATTTTGTTTTATATTTATTTACAGTCTTCCATTATTTTCTGTCTTTCAAAGTTCCACTGTTTATAAATAAACAAGTCTGTGATTTCAATTTTGAGAATTTCTCAAAATTGAAATCACAATTTTGTTTATTTATCTTCTTACTGAATGCCTCCAACAGGCAATCAAGGTATGAAAAATTGTAAATTCATTCAAGGTTTCCTTTACAACACCTATGGCCTTAATCATTATAGCCCTCAATAATTGGGGTTCCTATGATGGGGCCCTGTTCAGTTTCTGGGACAGTGATAAGTCTCATTGTATTGGTATATCCTGAACCAGATTTCCATCCTGTGACGATAACAATGGGGTCGTTCGTCTTCAAGAAACCCCGAAGTCTTCCGACAGCTATTGACTTGTAGATCCTCCTGTCCATGTCCTCAGACCAGGGTTCAACCTTTGGTTCTATATATAGTAACAGAAAAAGCATGCAAGATACATGTAAAGCAGGCTATAAATAGCAACAGCAAGGCACAGAGCTTCTAAAGAAAATTCACCAGTTTCTAGCAAGCAAATATTGAACAGGGACTTTCCTAGGCTGAGATTTTTATCTATAGTTGCTATGATATGTGATTTATGGCCCTTTCAAGAATATTTCACTTATGTTGAGCCCATGGTTAAATGAAGGTACGCAAATACTGCAGCTCCCATGAAAAAACACCTGGGTTAGAGGTTATAAAACTTGAGTACATTCTCAAACTCAAAATAAAGCACACTCATTGGCTGCTTCCGAGCACATGCTCGGAAGCAGCCAATCAGTGTGCTTTATTCTGAGTTTGAGAATGTACTCAAGTTTTATAACCTCGGGGCCTGGCCTTCTGTAAGCAGTGTTTGGTTTTCTCACTTGTGCACCTGCCAAGGCTCAAATCTACAGGGATAAGAGACCTATGTTTAAGTGTCACTGCCCTTAACCACTAAGCAACACAGTCCCGTACATTCCCATGGAAGGCTAAAATGAAGCCAGGCCCCAAGGCTATAAAACTTGAGTGCATTCTCAAACTAAAGATGAAGCAGACTGATTGGCTGCTTCCGAGCACATGCTCGGAAGCAGCCAATCAGTGTGCTTTATTTTGAGTTTGAGATTATACTCAAGTTTTATAACCCTGAACCCTGCTGTAATATATGTGGCCCTTTCTGCTCTAGAACCAACCCTCGTGATTTTGATGTTGGGATTCCTCTGCTTGGCTCTGGATGAAGCCATTCAACCTTTGAAGGGTGTTTTGGAGTGGACTGGAATTGCTTGCCAAGCCACAAGTGACAGCTGGATGATGGCTGATGGATGGCTGACTTACAATTTTACGTCCTTTTTAACAGTATTTCAGTCATATCAGGTTGATGGGAGGGTGATAATGAAAGGCTATGTGCAATGGAACCTCATTTATAGTTGAAAAGATTTCAGCAGGCCTCAATCCCGGGGCAGCTAGATCAGCTGGCCTGCACCTATCCTACTGAATTACTGGGGCTCCAGTCAAGACAGCTCTAAGGCGTCGTCCACACAGTGAACAATTACTGTATTTTCAGACTGGTCTGAACCTACATTGCTTGGGAATATATTTGAGTAGTGTCATGCATTGGCATGTACAAACAGAAAGGACTTAGATCAGCCTGAACATCTGAGCAGTCTGGTCAGAGCCTTCTCTGTCCACATCAATGATCTATATATCCTACGGAATCTGTTTGTTTTTTTGTGAAAAGTGAAGGCATCCACTTTCTGCAGCACAGGGTTACCACTTATCCTCGAATTCAAAGTTCTCTGACTTTTCCCTGATTTACAGTTTTCCATAATCTTTGACAGACTCTAAAGTTATTTTTACTTTTTACTTTAAGAGTGCTACCAGTATCATTAGGAAATCGGGGCTACTATTAAAAGAAAGAATTTGCTCCCCAGGGAGCAAATTCTTTCCTTTAAGAGTAGCCCCTTATGAGGAGGGAGATGTACCTGGACTGCCTCTCTAGAAAGTACACCTTTTTCCTTCAACAAAATAAGCATTTTTTCTGAAGACTGACATAACCATTCATTTTCAAATTCCCTGATTTTCCCCTAATTTTTCAAGTCCTTTCCAAATTTTCCTGACCAACCATAAAATTCCCTGACTTTTCCCTGACCTGGAAAAGAAATAATTTTCCAGATGTTTTTGTCTGACAGTGGTAACCCTGAATCATGCATGCTTATTTGAGAAGTTGATGTTTTGCAAGTGGCACAAGGTCCATATTTTTTGCCCTCAGCAGGTCAAAGGTCAATCCTAGGAAAGTCCTGTTACAAACAAAATGTCCATAAAAATGCCCCACACAAATCACTACAAAGAAAATCAAGCAAACTAAATGTTAAAGGACAGAATAAGAAAATGCTAATTACATGTATATGTGCAAATGCGTATCTTTCATGTGAATAGATAAATATATATAAGTGCATATAAAACCTCAAGAAGTTTGACTATTTGCAGTAAGTTGAGCGTACAGAAAGCATATTTGTTAGATTCTGCTAGGACATTTTTCCGAATTGACGTACACTTAACATGTAAATATTTTTCAGAACACTTAGCAATAAAATGTAAAATTCGCAAATTTCAAAACGAGAAAAAAAAATCGTGTCATATAAAAATATTCAGAAGTGAGTTACACACATTAGGGCACTCTGATTACTGGGTGTGAAACTGAGTCAAGCACACATGGACAATACTTGCCGAAACATTGTCAACCTAACAGATAAGGGGCACGATAATTATTTCTAGTCTATCAGAAATGCCAGGCAACAGAATTTTCCAATAGAATTAAAGATTAAAATAGAGGCACATGCTGGTATGTTTGACCAATGCCAATACATCCCACCCCAAGTTTTTATTCAACACAGTCCCATCAATGTCTTTTTTTCCTTCCCCACCTCAACATCATCAGCTGAAGCTCATTCAGGTATTAATCCCAGCTGTGTTCCATTTTTACCTTGCAAAGGGTTGTCAGTCTGGGAGGGAACCAGCTACTAAACGAAACGAGCAGAACTTACATATTTACCGGTATCCCAAAGGCTGGGCTAGGTACTCCATCTTAAATACTTAGTTAATATGTATTTTTACATCCCTACTTTAAATAACTCCCCATGGAATTATTTAACCCATTCCATTCGGGATACCTATTTAGGGGTATCTGGGCAAACAGTCTGGATCCAGATCAAGCCCCACAAATGTGGGGCCTGACCTGAGATCCAAACTGTTTGCTGCCTAGACATCATTTCTACAAGAGATAGTTAGACCAATATTGTCAAAATATTCTTGATTTTTGGATTTTTGATGCAGACGACAATTTCAGCAGACGACAAAAATACCCAGAATGCAATGGGTTAAAGTAGGGATGTAAAAATACATCCCTGTATGTGACAGTATGCTGTGGCATTTTTCGCTATTATGGTAACATGGTGGGAGAAAGTGATCTGCATGTCTTGAAAAATATCTCAAGCCCTCCCCCGTTTTTCCGACTCCCAAAGCCACTAAATAATATTCTTCTGTCTTGACTCAGCTCTGTTATATTAATAAGTACACAAAACAGCAACACGTCACGTTACGGCACACATTAAAATCAAAATATGTTTATCTGTTTATTTTTCAAACTCTAGAATATGATTGTCTTTTAAACATGCATGATTATTTTTCTAGCATGATACCATACTTAAAAACTTGAGCTGTGGCACGAGAAAACCAACAAAGTGGTTGTGCGCCCAGCACAGACTCAGATCAGTCTGGGCATCCACCCATTCTGATCAGAGTCTTCGCTGTCCGCATGGAGGTAGCTTAGACCCTTAGCTACCCATTGAGCTCTTAACGACGAGTCTGATCAGACTGGGCGGATGCCCAGGCTGATCGGAGTCTGTGCTGGTCGCACAACCACTTTGTTGATTTTCTCGTGACATGGCTCACTTTATGAAACTGGAATCTGGTTGGCGAAAAAAAGTCAGTTTGACTAACTCGTCACTGGCTTGCACTGATAAAGGAGTTCCTACTTATGAAAAAAATAAATAAATAAATAATTAATTAATTAATTAAATAAGACAAACCAAGGAGGATGCGAATTATAATGCCAAAATAAAATGGGCTATGCTGACCTGGTTTGGATCAACAACCAAAGAAAAGAAGCAAAATATAAACTCATAGAAGCCATAAAAAACAAAAAGCCAATAATAGTTTAGGTTGTATACAATATGCTCAGCATGATATTTAAAGATTTACGCCCTTGTTTATGATTACAAAAACGTTTCCGTGAAATATTCTCACAGTAACTTCGAAATGGTCCATTTAAACATTTGACAATAGATCTTAAGAGCAATTTTTTTGAAAAGGAATTTTAAACCAAGTAATAAAATAAAGTTTGTAAAAACGCAGTCCGCGGTCGAAATCGCCTTATTGGGTAGAATTAATTTGCTCTGACGTCACTAGCGTGTACACAAATCAGAACAATACCTAGGTATCGTCATATGACAGTAAGGCGTGGTATCAACTTTTCTATTGGCTGACGATAGTGTTCATGTACATTTTCAATTTCGATACTATATTTTAATTAAAAAATACATTAAACTGAGACACTTTTTCTGAATTTTTATAATGGATTTAGATATGGTTATATATTAGCTAACAAAACTAGTAAAATTGTATATTTTAGAAATGGTGAAATAAATGAGGGAGTACACATTTAAATGGAAATCATTAAGTTTCTTCTCTATATTTGTAATAATTTTGTATGTTTATCAAGCTGAGCTGACCTTACCTTAACTAGAGTCCCAACTTTTTTGAAAGCTAAAACTTGTTTTGAAATGACAATTTTCTGAAACACTTACCGTGACCATCAACCACACACACACACACACACACACACACACAGACAATCACAAAACTGTCACAGGATACAACCCAGCAGGCACATGACGTTGAAATGATGTCGTACTGACGTCGATGCGACTTAATGACGTCGTATCGACGTCAGTATGAAGTATGACGTCATTTTAACGTCATGTGCCTGCTGGGAAAGCTAGGCATATAGAGGATAAACGACTACGATAAGCATCTGGGATACAAAGAGCAACTTGTGAAAAATAAAAATACCCAAAGCGGTAAACCAGAATATGGTTACCAGCTGCAGGAACTGAAGCAAGGCAAAAGCTATACAATGCATAGCACACCCACAGTTGTACAAAACTTAAGAACTTCAGCAAAAATATACAATAAGCTACGAAAACTAATTACTTGCAGGTTTTTTTTCTGTCACGTACCTATGTAATGGATGGGGAAAATGCCTCGGTACAAGTGACATTGTCTGGACGTCTGGGCATTTCTTGTAATTGATAAGATCGGACATCGAGGTCTGTATGCGGAGATTAAATAGGCCGATCTGCAAAAAATAATTTGCAATTTGTAGTGAATTTCTTTTGTAAATTTCCTCTTAAAAACTTTCTAAATCTTCCGACCAGGCCAGCCCTAAATACTCTGTAGATCTTGAAGCAATGTAAAATTTTCGCACAGCCAGTCTAGGGGGGCATTTTAACCCTTTCACCCCAAAAGGTCTGATCTAAAAATAACTCCCACTGTTTAGAAGTTCAATGAAACTTTGATGACTGGAACCCTGGTAAGGCAAAGTCGGGTAAATTTGGACAGCCGGTAAATTCGGACAGTGACATTGTTTCCTTTATATGTGTTGTTTGGAATTACAAAAAAATTAATGTGGCAAACAGTGAAAATCCAGATGAGTCGGCTCATGATGAGCCGTCTCATCTGGATTTTCACTGTTTGCAATTGTATGTCCGAACTTACCCGCTGTCCGAAGTTACCTGACTTGACCCTAAGTCATTCACCATGGCTGACTAACCCATTTATTATGAGTGAATTCTTATGCCTGGTTCTTTGGACAAGTCCATTTCTAATTTAAGGGGTATCAGATTTGTTTTACTTTTTGGTAATTTATCTTTTATAAACATTCCAATATTTTAGGCAAGCAGTGTAGATCTTTACCAGGTACCACTGTTTTGGCATCTGATCAGTGTATACTGCTTGCAAATGTCTCTTTTATGGGTATCCAGGAATTACTGGGCTTAAACTAATTTTCAAATCTGAAATGGTCATTCTATTCAGAATTCTACCCCCTGAACTAGAACTGCCTATAATCACACCTGGTTAACCAGGTTTTCAAGGATGTTTCGAAACGAAAAAGAGCTGTTACGAAACGAAAAAGAGTCATAATTACCAAACAACCTGGTATGTAACAGCTTTTATTCATTTCATAACAGCCCTTGGATATACATAGTTAACCAGGGGCGATAATTATAACTATGTTTGAACATGTAAAGGAGGTCCAGTTATCAAAGTTTGACATATTAGGGGTACCTAAGACGACTATTCACACTTTATAGAAGGGCAAACAGCATAGATTAAGGTGACGAGTACACTTTCAGGGGAAGCAAGTCTACCATTTTATATTTGCCTCCCTTATCAATGGGATCAACTCTTAAAGGAAATAATTTAGGAGCAAATTCTTTCCTTTAAGAGAAAACCCCATTTTCAAAGGGATTCGGTAACAAAGGAAACAAACAGGAAGTCACAAAAGTTGTTCCCCTTGGATAAAGTGGCAGTAAAACATGGAAGTGTACTCATGCGCCTTTAAGATGAGAAGATTCATCAGGAACTCTCTCATCTAGATCTGCAGTGTTTGCTAAAGATTAATAATTTGGTTTCTTGGGGCGAAAGGGTTACGGGACTTGGTAACATTATTTTTAAATCAGAAAGCTTAGCCATTCATAACATTGGTTAGAAAATGCGGCTCGCTATTAAAAGGTAGAGGATTAAATTAGATCTTGTCATGCTAGAAGCATTACTACTGTAGAATTAGGACCTTGTCAGATCTGAGTCATATCATGATCTAGCCTCAAACCCAAAATCAAGCCGATCTAGCCTCAAACCCAAAATCAGGGAGAAGAACTCTATAAGCACTCAGCTTTCGTTCTAATCCCAAGATTGTATTGTATATATATATATGTATGTATGTTACAATTTAAACAATGATTAAAATATGTTTAAACCAAACCCAAAATCAAGCCGATGCAGCCTCAAACCCAAAATCAAGCCGATGTAGCCTCAAACCCAAAATCAAGCCCTGTCAAACACCAAACCAAAGTATCAATCCAGAACATGATTGTTGTTGTTGTTTTATTGCTTTACGTCCACGGTAAACAGCTATGGTCATGTTGGGAAGGTCAGTTAACCTAACCACACTATTCCTGGGCAGGCTTAGACCTCCTAAGCGATTAATCAGTTCTAAGTGCACATACTTCTGCCGGTAACTGACAACTGCCTTTCTTGAATCAGCAGAAGGAAAAACAAAAGTATATGGCTGAACCTGGTATCAAACCCGGGACCTCTGGCTCTTGAGTCAGACACGCTACCCCAGAACATGAAGTCACATGGAATCATATCAGAAACTTAAAGTCTCAAGTCAGAGTATCCATAACATGATGTTACATACCAAATTATCCTGATTATTATGTCTCAAAGCCAATATATCAAGAATATGTCTCAAACCACAGCTTACATAGAAAGAATGATATCTGAAATCAAAACTTCCTTATCAACATGTCTCAAACCAAAATATCTAGATCTTCGTGCTTCAGTAGCAAACCAAAAAGATTTTGAAGTCTGAAAACCAAAAAATCCAATTTGTGATGTCTCAAACCAAAAAACCTGTGCACTGGTATTTTAAATCATGAAGTTTCAGAACAAAATCTTGTCCAGATCACTGTGTCTAAAGCCACAATGGGAAGCCACAAACTAAAGTGTGAAGCTTTGTCAAGCCTAAATAGCTTTCCGATCATAGACATAAACCAAACTACCCCGATCATAAAGTCTCTAAACAAATTAACCATATCATAAAATATTAGACCATAGCTTATCAAGCTTCAAACAAAAACTTTCAGTTCAAGAAGTCTGAAAACAAAATATCCAGATCGTGAAGTCTCAAACCAAAATATCTAGATCATGAAGTATAATCCAAAATATCTAGATTATGACAAATAAACCAATATATCTTGACCATGAAGCCACAAAACAAACTATCTTGACCATGAATTCTCAAACCAAATTATCTAGATCATGAGGTCTCAAATCAAAATATCTAGATCATGGAGTGTAATCTAAAATATCTAAACCAGGAAGTATCAAACGAAAATACCTAGACCATAAAGTCTTAAACCAAAATATCCAGATCATGAGGTCTCAAATCAAAACATCTAGATCATGAAATATAATCGCAAATATCTAAACCATGAGGTCTCAAACCAAAATATCTAGACCATGAAGTCTCAAACCAAATTACCTAGATCATAAAGTCTCAAACCAAAATATCTTGATCATACAGTCTCAAACCAAAATATTTACATTATGAAGTCTCAAACCAAAATATCTAGATCATGAAGTCTCAAACCAAATTATCTAGATCATAAAGTCTCAAACCAAAATATCTTGATCATGAAGTCTCAAACCAAAATATCTTGACCATGAAGTCTCAAACCGAATTATCTAGATCATGAAGCCTCAGAACAAACTATCTAGATCATGAATTCTCAAACCAAATTATCTACATCATGAGGTCTCAAACCAAAATATCTAGAACATGAAGTCTGAAACCAAAATATCTTGATCATGAAGTCTCAAACTAAGATATACAGAACTGAAATATCCGGATAATGAAGTCCCAAACCAAAGTACCAGTATCATGAAGTCTCAAACAAAAATATCTTGATAATGAAGTCTCAAAACAAAATATATTGATAATGCAGCCTCAAATCAGAATGTCTAGACCATGAAGCCAAATCAAAATATTTTCAGATCATGAATTTTCATAACAAAATATCCAGATCATGAAGTTTCAAACTTAAATATCCAGATTGTGAAGCATCAAACCAAAACATCTAAATCATGAAGATTTTTTGATGCATTACTTATAATTTTTGTCTGTCATGATATGACTCAATCTGTAAGGTTACTTCTATGAGCCAGGTGACAAGCTAAGGAAGTGGTGTATTTGGACGGCAAAGATATATCTCAGCCTCCACATTTACACAACCTCAGGCTGTTCAATCTTTACTGTTCCGGTCCTTGATCTCCGGTCCTGGCTCATGCCACGGTAGGTGAAATCTAATATTAAAGCAATCTACGAGGTAACATGCATGTAGAGCTATGCCGACACAACAACACTGAACTAAATCACGTAGGCTGCCACTGTACATATATATATTTGCAACGTGTTTGCGTGTACCTTTTACCTTCAATGACAAATACAGAAAAATCTGTATATTTTCTCAAATTCGTCAGTAGTATTGATAACAACTTGGTTTTAAACACCATGCCCCAAGGTTATACAACTTTTTTCTTGCTCAACTCAGCTGAGCATGAAATTTTCTCTGCTGATAAATATGAAAATGCCAACTAATGTTGGCATTTTCATATTCATAAGCAGAGAAAATTTCCTACTCAGCTATACTGAGCAAGAAAACAACCGTACTTATCAGTAATTTGCTATTTACTAGCAGGTAAAATTTCATGCTCAACTCAGGTGAGCATGAAAAAAGTTTTATAACCTCGAAGCCAGGGCCCAGCTGTTCAAAGCCTCTTTAGCCTAACGAGCTTGTTAAGAGGTCAACTCATTAAGTGTTTTACGACTTTATAGCAAAATACACTGATATTTTTTTATGGAAATATGTGAGAAGCCTTTGCAATGCAAAAGCTTCTCACATTTTTCAATAAAAAATGGTAGCTTATTTGAGATATTAACGTTTGAAATTTTAACAAAACGTTAACTAACGACGTCATTAGTTTTGAACAACCGGGTCCAGATCACCACCAGTGTTAACCTCTAAAGCACTGGAAATGAAAACAGGTAAATTTGCAAACAGTGTAGATCCAGACGAGGTGGCCACCTCATCTGGATCTACCATGTTTGCCATATAGTCTTTAAATCCTCAGTATGCTGTGACTTGGACAAAACATTTTTTAAAATGATACAGACGTAAATTTTTTTTTTTTTTTTTTTTTTTTTTTTTTGCACTTTGAGGTTAACTTAAGTTGGCAATGGAGGAATATAAAGCTTATCTGTAGTGATTTGCCTGTATTTGTCATTTAGGATCTAAAAGCCAACTGTAATATTGCACATTTTTTTTCCAATTTTCTTTAATTATAATTAAATGCTATTACAATAAGTATGAAAATCATGTATACTTAATGTGAGTGGGTACACTCAGAGGAACCAATTCTGCCATTTTCATTTCAGTCTCCCTTCTCGAAAGGGGTAAACTCTATAAGTAAAGAATTTGCTTTTTTGTTATAGAGTAGACCACATCTAGGAAAAGTGTTGTCATCCATAGAAACAGGAAATCACAGAGGTTGTCTCCCTTGAAAAACACGAGGTGTACCCATACACCCAAACCACTAATTTATCTTGTATCACAAAATTGTGTTATCAGCTGTTTTATCTTGTAAACTATTCTATTCTAAAAATATCATTAAAAGAAATTCGAAAAATATTCAGTTACTACTATTCTGTATTAAATTTTACCACAAAAGTGACTCAAAGTCGTGTTGGTGTATCAGCAAGCTTCTGAATGAATATGAACATTTTTACCAAAAATGCTCATGGAAAAGCCTTCTGCAACATTTTTCACCCATTAATGCACTTATAAAAATTGCAGTTTCATATTTTATGCGACTTGATTCATTTTCCATTAATTTTAATTTCTTCTGCAAGAAAGATTTTTGAACTTTTTTTTTCGAAAATTGAGGAAGACTTTCCCAATAGTTTTAAACAAAGAAAGCATGATTAAGCTTGATCATAATTGCCATGATTCTTACTGCTGCCCCCCCCCCCCCCCCCCCCACCCCACCGTGTATTAAAATGGTTTACCATATCATTAGCCTTAATATTTGGATATGTCAATTTCCCAGAATGCAACTTTCTAATTTCAAATCTGGATAACTGCAACTGCAGGATCTGTCTGGTATAGGTGACCAAACACTGGCAAACAGTATTAGACCCTGATAAGACTGCTCCTTTAATGACAAACAGTATAGACCCTGATCAGACTGCTCCTTTATGGAGTAGTCTGATCTGGGTCTATACTGTTTGCCCAGATATTTCTATCCAAATATTTAAGGTAACCATGGTAACAGTTTCCTAGGCAACGCAGCAGTAAGAGGTGTCATAGTATGATAATCTACTGAAAGCCGACGTGCAGAGATGCTTATTACCAAACGCTAGAACTATGCCACTGTATTATTCCCAGGATTCATCAAATTTAAAACTAGCCAAGCTTCACATCCTGTTCTGTGTGGCAGAAACACGATATACAATGGTTGATTTTACAACCTCAACAGTAAAATTCATCATTTTTTAAACACTTTTTTTGGCAACTACTCTATAACAGATGAGCTGCTATTGCAAAAATAAATCCACTGTGAAAATCTGCAATTTATGTATCGCCTATGACAAAGCCCAAAACGGGCTTCAAGCCAGGATTTAAAAACTTGTAATCATTTGACACAAAACATATGTTGTCGAACTCCAACAAAAACTCATAAAATATTGTTTTGGTGCATAAAATTTAACCATCACTGTTAAAGGTTATTTAAAAAGCAAATTCCCTTTTTTTTTTTTTTTTGCTTTTCTGCATTTTTCATGTTCCGCCATGGCTAGTTTTAAATTTGAAACCTTTTGTCAATACAAAAGCACCACAGAATAGTAAGAAATTGTTATTTTTAAAATCCTTACCATCGTAAACTATGGGGAAAATGCCACGAAACATGTGCACTTGTCTCGTGGTCTGTTCGTTCCTAGTGACGGCCAGAATGGGACATTTTGGTTTGTATTTAGCGACAAGAAAGGCCGTTCTAGAAAAACAGGCATGAACTGTAATGAGTATTCACAGCTCAATACAAAGAAAATCCAGTAACCAAAAAACAATATTTGAGCCTCAACACGAGGAAACCAACAAAGTGGGTGTGCGCCCAGCGCAGACTAAGATCAGCCTGGGCATCCGCCCAGTCTGATCAAAATCTTCGCTGTCCGCATGAAGGTAGCTCAGACCCTTAGGTTCTATTTAAGCGCTTAGGGAAGACTTTAATCAGACTGGGCAGATGCCCAGGCTGATCTTAATCTGCGCTGGGCGCACAACCACTTAGTTGGTTTTCTCGTGTCGATGCTCATTTTATCTGCAGAAACAAGTACTGACCCCCACACCAGCATGCTGCTGATCAGTGTAATCTACCCCTTTCCAAAAATACTTCTGAATTAACTATATCATGCTACATTTGCAGGAAGCCATCTTGTCATGTGACTGATTGAACTAATGAAATTTCAACAATAGGCTGGTGGTATGGGTCAAAATTGTTTCAAACCTGTTTTTGAAAATTAGTGTCTCTCTAAAGCTATCCTTGTTTGTTAATCAGACATTTTCAAACAGTAATGTTTCTATTTTTTTTTATTTTTGTCTAAACGGTGTGACATATGATGTGATTGGCAATTCCTTCTCTTTTAACTACCACTATGTCCAAGTAGTTATGAAAATGTCTGACTACATACTTCATACATCAAAATATTATACGTGTACCTACATATATATTAATATTTATCCTCAAGAATTTCAGATATTGCAGAACAATCAGAATAGAATTAAAACTGAAATAGCCAAAAATAAAAATAGTTGAATTTGCAAACAGCGTAGATCCAGATGAGGCAGCTCATAATGAGCTAACTCATCTGTATCTTCCTTGTTTGCTTTGCCCTCCAGTCTTTGAATTGCTCAATATAAAGTAGCTTCGACTACACCTTTTTTTTTTTTTTTACAATTTTGCAGACTTAAACTTTGTCGTCTGCTTTTTGGCACTTTAAGGATTAATAAAATTAGGGGATAACTGTATTCAAAATGTCATTTGGGGAGGTAAATCATCGGTTTTATGGTCGGAAATTTCGTTTTACAGCGACATGCCAGCTGAGCCGTAAAACAGAATTTGTGACCATGAAACCAACGATTTACCTCCCCAAATGACAATTTTCAATACAGTTATCCCCATTCTAATGCACTTTTTCACATTTTCACCTTTCAAAGTGTACCTTTTTGCACCCATTGCAAGCGCTTTCAGCAGCGTAAAACCAAACGTCAGCCAATGAAAAGCGACGTTTTATAATGACGTTGGGTTTGCGACAGTAAATCATAGAATATACTGTCGCAAATTTTTGACGTTATCCAATCGGAGGTCGCCTTATATTCATAAGTGCATTAGAATTAGAAGTTACTACTTATTTAAAACACAGCTGCTGGATTGCTAAAAGCTCCGGAAGCAAACAGCCGCATGAAAAGCTGAGCATTACTGAGCCACGCCATGACAAAACTGACAAAGTGGCATGTGCCCCCAAGGAAGACTCAGATTTCGCCTGGTCTCATCCGAGCCTTCGCTGTAGGCATCGAAGTAGCTTAGACTCACAGATTGGCGTCCTTGCTATCTACTGCATCCAGAAAAGACTCTGATCAGTCTGAGCGGATGCCCAGGCTGATCTGAGTCTTCGTTGGGTGCACATGCCACTTAGTTGGTTTTGTTGTGTCGTGGCTTAAATATGTTCTCATTCCCATTTTGACTATCTTTTTTCTTAATAGCTAAATAACTCTGGGCAATAAAACATTTATCTCACGCCCAAAAAGGCACAGTACAATCCATTGCCCCTGGGTGCTGTGGATGAACCCATGCACTGTTGTCTAAGGCCGACAGGCCTGTCGGCCTTAGACAATAGTGCATCGGATCATCCTCAGTACATTGTGGAGATAATTTTCACTATAGCCCACAAATGCTTGGAAGAGTTGTATATTGACACCATGTCACCCCGTTAGACAGCAATTTGCTCAAACATTAGTCTGATTATAGTACCAGGTTAACCTGTCCAAACATTTAGTGTACCTAGTGCAAGTGAGTAGGGGCTCCAATACATCCTTGGCCAGTGATGATGTAAATCCCTAGGACCTGATGTAAATCCCTAGGACCTAATTTGAATTATTGACACCTGGCCTAACCAAAGGGCCTGACCGAAAGCCTTTGATGATACTCCATATCAAAGGTGAAGCAATACAGGTATGAAGAGCTGAATATGAAAAGAATCTAACATTAACACAATATACATTCATGTATCTTCAGAATGTCTGCAATATCTCTGCATACATGTATTTTCATTGTCTCAAACATATTGCCACTCCGTATAGGTGAACAATCACAAAATATTCTGAGTCTGAAAGCTTTATTTTTGTCAAAAATAAAATTTTGCTTAAAAACAAAGCACATGCCTGTTTTCTGTATGACTGCAACAACTCTGCAAAGTTTCAATTTAATTGGCAAAAAACTGTGGGAGGAGTTGATTATGCAATTTTATTGAAGTGAAACAATGAACACACAGAGGCAAAACATAACAACATTATGCCCTGACTATCTTCACAGTGGCATTAAAATGTTAAAACAAAAGCTATGACCTAACGAAAATGCAAAAGTCCTTATCATTGACCCCTGGCCCCACCCAGAATCTTGACCCAGGGGCTAAGCTATTCCATACCAAGTACTGATACAGATATTTGAACCAAATACAAAACAAAATGAATCTGACATGTAAAGATATGAGCAATCAAAAATAATTTAACGCAAAACATTGACACAAAAGTTGACCAGAGGGGAGGGATTGAATGGACAGACAAATGAATGGAAAGACAAAAACTATATACCAACTGACATACTTTGAAAGCTGAGTGTTAAATGCTTTGGATTTTGGAGGTACAGTTACAAGCACAGATGGTAATAACATAAAAATTCCAAGTTTTGGGACAGAATACTCCAATAAACAGTGTAGACCCAGAGCAGTCTGAGCAAACAGTGTAGATCCTGATCATACTGCTCCTGTAGGAGCAGTCTGCTAAGGATCTACACTGTTTGCCATTCTATCTGTATTTTGTATCTGTATCAATATGTCGGAGTTTCAGGATAATAAAGATAATTAATTTACGTGTCCAAATTTTCAAATTTTTCCGCAAATATACTATGTGAAATGGAGCGTGCCATATACAAAGGGGCATCAGAAATAATAAAAGGATAATTTTCCATAGTTCTCTATAAAAAACATATGTTTGTTTTGTGATCCTCATTAGAACCTTCTCACTGAGACAGTTCTTATGAGGGGTGACAATGTATATTTTTATTGAGAAATATGAAAATATGTCAGAATTAACCAAATGACCCCACCTTATCTGGAACTCTGGAAGTGGCAACATATCATGCGGTGCTCCAGATAAGAAGGGGTGACAGGGATAATTTAGGGATAATTTTCCTGATTTTTCCATAAAAACGTACGTTGTGACCCCTCATTAGAACCGCCTCACCAAGAAGGTTCAAATGAGGGGCCACAACGTGTTTTCTTGGACAAATAAGAAAAATTATCTTTGAATTATCCTCAATACTCCCTCTTATTTGGAGGTCTGATCATGTGACCCATTGAGTGGACAGCAAACTATCATGTGACACACTTACCTTCCTGTGGTAGTAATAACAATAATAGCTGCCGCCATACATTTGAAAGACGCTTCTACTGCCGCTACTGCAACAGTGTGGGTGGGGTCGGTGGGGGTGGGGGTTTCTCGTCGCAATTCTTCAAACAACTGACTGTGGAATACTGCTGATTCGGCTTCCCTGCAGATCTGTTTAGACAAAACTTATTAATTTAGAAACAATTTTTTCTTACCTGGTAACCAGTGAATTATCGCTGCTTAACATATGATGTTGGAGGGCAGATCACGAAATATTCATTCAGGATGGCGAAGCAAGAGTGAATTATTATTCGTATTTGCCCACCAACACATGTTAGCAATAATTTGCCTGCAAGGAAAAATTATTTTGATTCTAACATTGTACAGAAGGAAAATGCAAGATATTTTGATGTTTTCCTAGGGACTATTTTGAGGGAGACGTCAACACAAGTTCATGTTTACAGCCAACATCATCAAGGCGTGAAAATTGCACACTGAGATGTTAGTAACATGATTTATCACAAATTTTCACACAGCCCACTTCCTATATGCTCAATGGGGAAAATGTTAACATCATGTTAGAATTAAGAAATCATTTTTGTTTATCCATGAAACATCATTAACTAATACATGATGTTAAAGGGCCGATGAAGAAATATTGATTCACAATGACCAGGCTGGAGTGGATTAATGTTCCCATCTTCCTGACAGCAAATGTTAAACAGCTATAACTGACCTGTTAGGGAAAATAAATTTAACTAATATTATATAAAATGAATATGCAAGCTTATGACAGGGTTTTTTTTAAGGTCTATTTGTGGCGGGACTTTGACAGAAGAAAAAATCTTCACACACAACATCAAGACACCAACTTGTCCACTGCAATGTTCGCAACGTGATTTATCACGAATTAACTTATGAAGCTGCTTCCTACATTATTTTTTAGATTATCTGAGTGTATTATTGTGCAAATGGATAATAGCTGCATAACCTACTCTATGCATCATTTTAACAGCTTCTAGTGGGTAATCTCCCTTTGCAGTTTCTCCTGATAACATGACACAGTCAGCACCATCTAATACAGCATTAGCTACGTCAGTCGTCTCCGCTCTCGTTGCTTATGAATTAACTTATGAAGCTGCTTCCTACATTATTTTTTAGATTATCTGAGTGTATTATTGTGCAAATGGATAACAGCTGCATAACCTACTCTATGCATCATTTTAACAGCTTCTAGTGGGTAATCTCCCTTTGCAGTTTCTCCTGATAACATGACACAGTCAGCACCATCTAATACAGCATTAGCTACGTCAGTCGTCTCCGCTCTCGTTGGACGGGGCTTTTTAACCATACTTTCTAACATCTGAAAGGTAGTGATATATAGAGATACACAGTGCTCCAAATAAGACAGGGTAACAGGATTGACTGAAGGGTAATTTTCTGTATTTTGTCATAAAAACATATATTGTGACCACAGGCACTCGTTTCATGCAATGTGAGCCACTCATACCCTAATCACTATCCATATAGTGATTAGGGTATGAGTGGCTCACATTGCATGAAACGAGTGCCTGTGATTGTGACCCCTCATTAGAACCATCTCTGAAAAAATGCTTTGGTTGTGACACTCGATAATTATCTTCCATACCCTACCTTATCTGGAGCTTTGCTATCTGTGACAATGAATTTTCATGTTTATAACAAATTTTCTTAAACACCCATAAATTGTAAGTACAACCTAATATAACTTTTGTGAGCAAAGCTATTATGTAATGTGTATTTCGATTGTCTTGGAACCATCACCAAATATTCCCATTCAAAAGACTAGGCGTGTAAAAAGGTCGAAGTTACCATAAGATTTTGATGTGTAACTATGAGGACAGATGATCAAATAAGCAAAGTGTGCCTGGTTGTTCAAAGCAGTATCAGCTTAACAAAGTTGTCAGTGAAAGACTCTCAAGCCTTTTTAGTACTTATAAAATCAGTTGTGCTGATGTTCTCTTGCAGTGCAAAAGCATCTCACCTTTTTAGTAAAAAAAATGGCAATGTCCTTGCCAACAAAGCATTAAATATATAACATATCTTTTACAAACAGTGTCCTTAGTTGTGAACAAATGGGCCATAATGGCAAAACTATACACCCCTAGACATACTTTGTATGCAAAGTGTATAATGAACACTTTTACACCAAATGCGGACTTGATTTATGCTCTAAATATTTCGCTTTACCTGTGTAGCACAAATAACTGCTTTGCCTGCCCTATTACAGCGCCCAATCATCATTTTCTGCGCTAAGAACACTTTTTCTGGAGGTATTTCAATGCCAAGGTCACCTCGAGCTACCATGATGCCATCTGACTCGGCTAAAATCTCATCAAACCTGAAATGAATTGTGGAACTTCCGGTAAATTAGGGGATAACTGTACTCAAAATTGTCATTTGGGGAGGTAAATCGTCGGTTTTATTGTCGGAAATTTCGTTTTACAGCGACGCATCAGCGTCGCCATAAAAAGCAATGTGTGACCATTAAACCGTCGGTTTTATGGTCGGAAATTTCGTTCTACGGCGACGCATCAGCGTCGCCATAAAAAGCAATTTGCGACCATTAAACCGACGATTTACCTCCCCAAATGACAATTTTTAATACAGTTATCCCATAAAAAGCAATTTGCGACCATTAAACCGACGATTTATCTCCCCAAATGACAATTTTTAATACAGTTATCCCATAAAAAGCAATTTGCGACCATTAAACCGACGATTTATCTCCCCAAATGACAATTTTTAATACAGTTATCCCCATTCTAATGCACTTGTCACATTTTCACCTTTAATAGTGCGTTACTTTGTACCCATAGCCAACGCTTTCAGCGACGTAAAACCAGACGTCAGCCAATGAGAAGCGACGTTACGTAATGACGTCGGGTTTGAGACAGTATATTGCAGGATTTACTGTCGCAAATTTTTGACGTTATCCAATCAGACGTCGCATTATATTTGTAAAGTGCATTAGAATATCATATTTATGCTACAAATTCTAAGAGGCAAAATCAAAAATACCAGAACCCAAAATAAGCTGAGAATCTTAAGACAATTCTATGATAATATTTGTGATTTCTCCACAGTTACAAATTTTGTGACCCCTCATTAGAACCATCTCACTGAGATGCTTCCAATGAGGGATCACAACGTATGTTTTTGTTTTTCAAAATCACGGAATTGTTACTAAATGCACCAACCTGAAGGCTCAAAGGAAGAGGCCATAATCAGGGTACCAGATAGAATAGAGTATACAATGAAAATTCACGATAATATCATGCTTATCTTTAAATATATGTTATGGCATCTCATTGGAATTGCCTCACCGAGGCGATTCCAATGAGATGTCACAGCATATATTTCAATCTAGCCTTATGGATTATCATCTCAAATTATCAGCAGGTGCTCCTTATTATAGTCCGGACGCGATATGTTGGCAATGTTATTATTTTGTGTTTATTTTGATTTGGTGACTGATTGGCTATATAACAGAGTTCAGCTTATCCAACTCACGGGAATGAAAGAATAAATTTGAATAATTTTGTTATTATCAGTTTTGTTATCAATGATATTCTTAAACTAGAGACAGTTCCTGTCTTTAAGCTTTCAAAAAGTGTCATTTAGATAAATTAGAACTGCCAGTTAACCATAATGTTCCATTATAACCATAGATCAAGAAGTTACATGAACTGCACCGTAATGATAGTACAGGTACTGTTGACATTAAAAATGTATACAAAACATTGCCACTATAGCCCGACCGACCTATACCTAAATTTCTGCATTATAGTGAATCCCAAGCTGTTTAGTGTGCAGAATGACTTAGATCATGTGCTGAATGATGTCATTTGATGTGTACAGAATGACTTTGATCATGTGCTGAATGATGTCATTTGGCGTGTACAGAATGACTTAGATTATGTGCCAAATGATGTCATTTGGCATGTACAGAATGACTTAGATCATGTGTCCAATGACGTCATTTGGCATGTACAAAATGACCTAGAGCATGTGCCGAATGATGTCATTTTTTGAAGGACTTTGTCATCAATGGAAGCAGACAGAAAGTCACAAAATTTGTTTCCCATGTTTAACAAGGGCAAAACTATATGCCCATCCCCACTTTTTGGCTGGGGCATGAAAAAATGGTGGGAAAATAACACACGAAGGTGTACACATACACCTTACCTGAAGCTACATGAATGTGATCACATCAACCAAGCCCCAGCCAAAGAAATATGACTATGGTATCAATGTCAATGTCATTACCTTCTAACCCCCTCATGATTTTCGATCTTTGAGATAATTTTGATATTTCTGCCCTTCTCGCCAAGCACTCTTCTAATCTCTTTCACGCCTTCGGCGCTTCGGATAAATGAAGCGAACACTATATCTACCTACAATAAATAAAGTCTGTCAGAGCTCTAGATAAGAGGGGTATTTGATGATAATGGAAAGATAATTTCCTTTATTTCTCAATAAGACCATATGATGTGACCCCTCATCTGAACCATCTCGGCGAGACGGATCAGATGAGGGGTCACAACGTATGTTTTTATCCAGAATTAACAAAAATTATCCCTAATTATCACCAAATACTCCCTCTTATCTAGGGCACTGGTCTATCATGTGAGAAGGTACCAAAAAGTTTGTGTGAGAACCAAAGAATCCGAGTAACCTGCACATATGAGCCGTGACACGTGAAAACCAACGATGTGGTTGTGCACACGGCGCAGACTTAGATCAGCCTGGTGATCTGCCCAGTTCGACAGACTCTTCGCTAAGCACTTAAAGGGTATTTAAGGGTCTAAGCTACCTCCATGCGGCCAGCGGAGACTCTGATCAGACTGGGCGGATGCCCGGGCTGAGCTGAGTCTGCCCTGGGCGCACAACCACTTTGTTGGTTTTGTCATGTCGCGGCTCATATAAGCATATATGGCTTAAATTCAGTGTAAATATTACAAGTGAATTTTTTCAATTTCCACATTCATTGGGAAGGGAATCTATTGGTTGTTGCTAATACAGATAACCATAACAGCAGCGTTATAATAATACCATGTTAGTGTCTTTTGTAATTGAGTTTATCAGGCAAGAGCAGAAACAGGAATGGCAAGGCTTGCCAAGCCAGTTCAACGTGTTTCTGGTGGATCCTGATAAACTTGATATCAAAAGACACTATCATGGTTTTCTATTTATCATGCATCGTTTGAAGATTTTACGACATAAATAGAGTCCGAACTTGTTGACGTCACAAATGCGTTGTGACGTAAGTCTGTGAAATCATTTAACCAATAGAACGTTGTTATCACGGCCAACGTCAGTATGTAGCCAATCGTCTTCACAGTTCGCTTCCAAAGACATTGCCCGATAACATTTGCACAAGCACAGTTCTAAACTGACATGATATCACATCATCTTATCATACCCCTGTTATCAGGTGAATTTTGCAGCAGATGCATGATAAAACTTCTTCATGATGTGCTTTGAACTGCATCGCAGTTTGGCTTCATCATCAGATGATAGCGATGTCACACATTTTTGATGCATTAATACTGAAATATCACCATAAATATTTGGTTAAAAGATGGAAGTTTCTTCCTTCCAAACTAATCCCTAAAACCTAGATCCATCTTACAGAGCTCTAGATAAGAGGGAGTATTTGGTGATAATTAGGGATAACTTTTGTTAGTTCAGCATAAAAACATACGTTGTGACCCCTCATCTGAACCGTCTCGACGAGACGGTTCAGATGAGGGGTCACAACATATGGTTTCGATGAGAAATAAGAACCAGAGGACCATTGGTCCTGTAGCTCACCTGAGTCCATTCATCCTCAGCACTCAAGGGTAGGTAACTCTAAAGTAAATTGCACAATGTGGCCTAATTTCAACGTTGACTGAGTTGTTAGTCTATGGAAACTTTAAAATGCCATAGCAATAAAACCACGTGGGCAACAATAATAGAAAACAATATTTATGTAGTGGCTAATGTCATGAACATGTATGCAAAGAATCCGCTTCATCCCCCTATATAGTTTTTGAGGAAAAGATTTTTGAATATTTTTTCAATTTTTTTTTTCCTTTATGTTGCCATCATGGCAACTAATCAAATTCGGTGATTTGGACAAAATTAATATGAATATGAATCATCGAGGACTACTCAAGAAACATTTCTGTAGGAAAAAAATCCAAACAACTACAGTGAGATAGCAAAAATTGCGGATTTCCATTTTTCCCATTATAAGCCAATGGCAACTTTAAGTTGCCATAGCAACCAAACTGCTGGGACAATTGCCAAGAAAAACAGTATTTTTATAGAAGGTAGTACCAAGATCCTTTCTGTGAAGTTTGAGCTTTATTGGTTCTATAGTTTCTGAGGAGATGATTTTTGAACATATTTTCTATTTTTAACCTTTCGGTTGCCATGGCAACCAGCCAAATTGTGCAATTTACATAAATTTCATGTGGTTGATAGAGAAATACTAAAGGAACATTTCTATGAAAGTTTTGTCAAAATATCTGCAGTGACATAGCAATAAATGCAAATTTTCCATGTTCCCATTATAAGTCAATGGCAACTTTAAGTTGCCATTACAACCAAATTGCTGGAGCAATTGCCAAGAAAAACAGTATTTTTATAGAGGGTAGTACCAAGATCCTTTCTGTGAAGTTTGAGCTTTATTGGTTGCATAGTTTCTGAGGAGATGATTTTTGAATATTTTTTCTATTTTTAACCATTCGGTTGCCATGGCAACCAGCCAAATTGTGCAATTGACATAAATTTCATGTGGCTGATAGAGAGCTACTCAAGGAACATTTCTATAAAAGATTTATCAAATTATCTGCATAGAAATTGCAATAAATGCAAATTTTCAATTTTTCCCATACAAGTCAATGGAAACTTTAAGTTGCCATAGCAACCAAAGTTCTGAAGCGATTTGGATAAAAAACAGTATTATTGGTTCCCCCTGCCTATAGATGCTGTATATGAAATTTGGTAACAATGGGCCTTGTAGTTTCAGAGGAGATGTCGTTTGAAAATATTGACAGACGGACGACGGACGACAGACGACGGATGCCTGCCTATACTATAAGCTCACCTGTGAGCCTTCGGCTCAGGTGAGCTAAAAATTATCCTTAATTATCATTAAGTACTCGCTCTTATCTAGCGCTCTGTCTTATAAGATTTTTTGGGATTGCTTATGAAGAGACAAATCCATCTTAAAGCAGAATTTCAGGTAGTCTGGGGTCACTATAGAAAGGTGAAACCCCATTTTACAGGTGAATGTATATGGTAAAAGTACTAAACACATCTCTGTGCAAGAAAGTCGAAATAAAACTCACCCCTTGTTCGACCCCAAATTCGAGATCCTTGATATCTTTTTCTGAGACAGCTGGGAGATCGACCGGCACCCCGGGAAGATTGCAGCCCTTCTTACTGCCCAGGGACCCTCCGTTCTCAATCTCACAGTCTAACCAATCATGACCTGAAAATAACAGAACGTGAACATGATTACTGAAAACATTCTGGCACCTCAAAATGATTCTACAATGATCTAACTAGCACAGGCTTAAGTACTAGTAATATTACTTGAGAGGGTTGCCATTTATCCTCCACTTCAAAATTCCCTGACTTTTCCCTGATTTTTCCCTGACATTTTAAAGTTTTCTATTCCCTCTTTACCTATACCCTTTTTACGGATCCAAATGTTAATTTTACTCTTTACTTCAACAGTGCTAACTGTATCACTTGGAAATTGGGGATTACTCTTATAGGAAAGAATTTGCTCCCCCAGGGAGCAAATTCTTTCAAGAGAAGCCCCCAAATGAAGATGTAGATAAGCCTGGATCATCTCTCTAGAAAGTACAGATTTTCCCCTAAAACAGAGAACTTTCTGAAGATGCAGTAGCCATTTGCATTTAAATTCCCTGACCTTTCCCTGATTTTTCAAGTGTGGCAGCCTTGTACTACTTTAGACTCCCTTCTTCCAACATGGTAGACCTTTCACATGATCATTTTAATGGGGCAGTGGAAAACTGATTCACTTTTTTTCATTCAGCTATACTCTGTGTGAACACCAAAGAATTCCTTTTCTATGGATCCAAACGTTAATTTTGCTCTTTACTTCAACAGCTTTAGAGGTCCTTGGTCAAAAGGTTAGAAACGCTTGGTTATGGTGCAGAAAGTAGCCGAAAGGTTGTGAGATCCTGCTCAGGTTTTGCCATCCAATGACTTGAAAACTCTCTGTCAACCCTGCAGTAAATGGGTACCTGCTTTGGATAAGGGACTGTAAGGCAGTGAAAGGACAGGGATGGGCTCCGCCTTCATATACTGTGACCAAGATACAGCAGGCCTCTAACCCCACCTGCCCCTATGGCTACTAGGCTATGGGAAACCTTTACCTTTACTTCAACAGCGATTACTGTATCACTTGGAAGTTGGGGGTTAGTCTTAAAGGAAATAATTTCATATATTAGAAGTGAAGTGTTTCAAACCAACTTTTTTCCAACAACATCAGAACTTTAATCACAAATATTTTGGACCATTTGAAGATCTGACATACCTTTATCTGTTACTATAACTGAGATTAAACCATCATCAATGACTATTCCTCCTCCAAAATCACAACCTTTATTTCAACTATTTTGGACTACCATAAATATTCCACTATAAAACAGTGTTTGTCCATCTCTAGAATGTCCCCAAATATCTAAATCAGTTTTATGAAAATCTGCTATAAGATAAGGTTTTTCCTTTCCAAAACAATCCCAAAAATCTAGATCCATCTAAAAGAGGACCAATGGTCCTGTAGCGCTCACCTGCGAACTGGTCTTTACTGTAAGCGTTTTACTTACAAGGGGGCACAGATTCTGTGAGTACTGAGACTGTCATCAGAATGCACAAATGCCCATATACTGATCTCTTTTCTCATGTTATGTTGACATAAGATGGACAAATGACCTTTGGCCAGGGACACTAAATGACCTTGACTTCTACAACTCATAGGGGTTGAAGTGGACTACATTTTCTTATCACAAAGCACAATAGGAACAGGAAAATGCACTTTTCAGCTTTTCCCATTCAAAAGCCCAAAGGACAAGATTGGACCTTGCCATACAACACGTCAAGGTCAACTGCAGGTCATCATTCATGTAATATTTGTGCTACAAGCGCCTCTGAAGATACATACTAAGTTTCAGGGCCATCAGCCCAGTGGTTCTGAAGTAGATTTTTTAATGTTTTTACCATATATGGGTATGGCAGCTATCTTGGTCACGTGACCTAGACCAAATATATAAACTTTTTTTCCCCCTTTGCCTGAAGGCTGCGTATGAAAAATTAATGAAATTGGCCCAGTAATTTCAGAGGAGCAGTCCATTGAAAATGTTGACAGACAACGAATGAATGACCTTTGACAAAGGTCACTAAATGACCTTGACCTCTAGGTTTCATAGAGTTTGGATTGGAATGCATTTCCATTTCATAGAGCACAATAGCAAGAGCTGAATGCCCTTTTTCAGTTTTTCCCATTCAAAAGCCTAAGGGACCAAATGTTACCTTGCGATGAAATAGGTCAAGGTCAACCAAAGGTATTCATTTATATGAATTTTGTGGTACTATAGTTCTAAATGCTACATATATCAGGTTTCAAGGCAATCGGCCCAGTGGTTCTGGAGAAGATTTTTTAAGGTTTTTACCATATATGGGCATGGTGGCCATCTTGGTCATGTGACCTGGACCAAATATTTAATCCGTCTTTCACACTTTGCCTGAAGGCTGCATATGAAATTTGATTGAAATTGGCCCAGTAGTTTCTGCACAGAAGTCCTTTGAAAAAGTTGACAAACGACAGACCATTGACCTTGGGCCAAGCAATGATCTTCTGCACAGAAGTCCTTTGAAAAAGTTGACAAACGACAGACCATTGACCTTGGGACAAGCAATGACCTTGACCTCTAGAATTCAGAGGGACTGAAATTGACTGCATATCACAAAGCACAACAGCAACAGAAAAATGTGCATTTTCAGCTTTTCCCATTCAAAAGCCTAGGAGACCAAATTTGACCTTGCCTTAAAATAGGTCATGGTCAAGCCAGGGTCATCATTTATATAAACTTTGTAGAACTATAGTCCCAAATGCTACATACCACGTTTCAAGGCAATCGGCCCATGGATTCTGGAGAAGAAGATTTTTTAATGTTTTTACCATATATAGGCATGGCGGCCATCTTGGTCAAGTGACCTGGACCAAATCTTCAATCCGTATTTCACACTTTGTCTGAAGGCTGCATATGAAATTTGATTGAAATTGGCCAAGTAGTTTCTTCAGAGAAAATCTTTGAAAATGTTGACAAATGACAGACCATTGACCTTAGGCCAAGGTCATTCAATGACCTTGACCTCTAGAATTCAGAGGGACTGAAATTGACTGCATTTCCATATCACAAAGCACAACAACACCAACAGAAAAAGGCGCATTTTCAGCTTTTCCCATTCAAAAGCCTAGGGGACCAAATTTGACCTTGCCTTAAAATAGGTCAAGGTCAAGCCAGGGTCATCATTTATATCAACTTTGTTGTACTACAGTCCCAAATGCTACATACCAAGTTTCAAGGCAATCAGCCAAGTGGTTCTGGAGAAGAAGATTTTTTTAAAGTTTTTACCATATATGGGCATGGCGGCCATCTTAGTCATGTGACCTGGACCAAATATATAAACTTTTGTTCCCCCATCCTGTAAAGGCTTCATACCAAATTTGGTTTCAATCAGCCCAGTGGTTTCTGCGAAGAAGATGTTTAAAGAGTGTGGACGACGACGGATGACGACGTACGACGGACGCCTGCCTATACTATAAGCTCACCTTTGAGCCTTCGGCTCAGGTGAGCTAAAAATCTAGATTCCTCTAAAACAATCCCAAAAATCTAGATCTATCTAGATGGATCTAGATTTTTAGGATAGTTTTGGGAAGATGGATCTAGATTTTTGGGATAGTTTTGGGAAGATGGATCTGGATTTTTGGGATAGTTTTGGGAAGATGGATCTAGATTTTTGGGATAGTTTCGGGAAGATGGATCTAGATTTTACGGGACAGTTTTGGGAAGATGGATCTAAATTTTTGGGACAGTTTTAGGAAGATGGATCTAGATTTTTAAGACAGTTTTGGCAGGGAAAACCTCTGTCTTATACCTGAAGAAATACTGTATCTGAAGAGCTGACATACCTTTATCTGTTACAATAACTGAGATTAAACCATCGTCAATAAATATTCTTCCGCCAACATCCATCATCTTTGTGATATTTTTATAATCAACATAAAGTAGTTCTTCGGTGCATTTCTCATAATACTGATCGTCGGTCGTTAGTCTTATGTTTTTTCCAGTCTCTAATTCTATCTCAGCTGAGGGTCCCTGCAAGTAGAAAAGAATGGATAGAAATTCAATGCTCTTGAGAAGAGGGAGTGTTCGATGATTAAGAACTATTTTCTTTATTTCTCCTCAGAAACTTTCAAACTTTTCTACAAATAGATAGCCAGAATATACCAATACTATTTATATTATATGCTGTTAGCATAAAATTTCAGCTTTTGTAGAGATCAGGCCCCAAGGTTATAAAACTTTATTTCATGCTCAAATCACCTGAGCGTGAAATTTTACCTGCTAACAGATACCAAATTACTGATAAGTACACTGTTGTTTTCTTGCTCAATTTAGCTGAGTATGAAATTTTCTCTGCTTATGAATATGGAAATGCCAACATTAGTTGGCATTTTCATATTTATCAGCAGAGAATATTTTATGCTCAGCTGAGTCGAGTATGAAAATCATTTTTTAACCTCGGGGCCAGGATAAACTGATGTTTTAACAAAACTCCTACATTTTAAACAAAGCTGATTCCCTGACTTTTTCCTGTCCAAATACCATTTTTCCCTGACCAAAATGTTGTTATTGCCCAAACTTTATAAACGTTTACAGGACTAATTGGGCGTACTGAAATTAAGAAAACTGTGTCCGAATACCATTTATTAATGACTTTATTCAAGACAATGAAAGTGGTCGCTAGAAGTTGTGCTTAGTATATATTAGAAAAAAAATAGCCAAAATCAAAGAAAATCCTTTTTAAAAGCCTTGTATTTTCATTCATTCTATTGTTTTTTTTTAATTTTCATTCATTACTCAGACCTAAGCCTGTAATTACAAAATTCCCTTACTTGTCCCTGACTTTTTCTGAATTTTCAAATTTCACTGACCAATTACAAAATTTCCTGACGTTTCCCTGACCTCCAATTTTTTTTTCCTGGCTTTTCCCTGACTGTGGGAACCCTGCAAAAGTGGCCAAACCAAAAGTTTGATTTGGCCACTCTCTGGGGTTTTGTGAGAGCAGCATCTCTTCTTTTACTTCAGAATAAAAATGGTGCGCAAATACTCCTTACATGATTGAGTCATGACACGAGAAAACCAACAATGTGGCTGTGCGCCTAGCACAGACTCAGATCAGCCTGGGCATCCGCCCAGTTTGATCAGAGTCTTTGCTGTCCGCATGGAGCTAGCTTAGACCCCTCGCTACCCTTTAAGCCCTTACCAAAGAGTCTTCATTGAGCGCACAACCACTTTGTTGGTTTTCTCGTGTCGCAGCTCAATTATCTTGGCTATGTATTTGAAGAAGATGAAATTTTCAATGTCAGGTGAAAATGGAACTGTGGATTTGCCAGACGTATGCTAAAAAATTCTTTTATAATGCAACCCTTTTTTTGACCAGTGGACTTGTCCACCTTTATTTTTTGGATGAGTACATTTCTAGTTCAGGGGTTTCTGGTTGACATTTTTATTTTATGTTGTTTTGCATAGCAATTCCTGCAAGCCAACAGTGTAGACCCTGATCAAATGCCGCATTCTACGGCATCTGGTCTGGATCTGCACTGTTTGCATATGTCACAGGGCCAGGATAGCTCGCCTGACAGCACCTTGCCCATCACATAAAAACTTTAACGTAAAACTTTAACGTTTTGCTAACGCCGATGCCGCCGCCAACGCCAACGCCGACGCCAATGCCGCCGCTGACGCCGACGCCGGGGGTAGCGCATAGCTCTTCCTGAACTTTGTTCAGGCGAGCTAAAAAGGGCTAACTCAGCAATTTTTTTTTTGCTGCCAATAAATGGCATTATTTTCACACTGAATTCATAATAGGCAAGTGTCGCAAACTAATTAAGAAAATAGACATCCATGTAAATTCAATTATCGCCAAGTAAATTGATTATTTTCCCAATATCAGATAGATGAGAGCTGGGTAAGCAAGAAAACAACGTTTAATACCAAGTCTCTTGTGTTTTGTCTTGCTTTTCTTATTTGTTTTAAGAAAAAACTCTTGGGGCCATAGTCAGGGTTGCCGCTTACAGCTGGGGATAATTCTCAAAAACGGAGACAATCTCCGTTTTGAGCGACTGTCTCCATTTTAGGATACAAAATCAGTTATACAATACGCAGATCCAGAAACAGTCAAGTGTCCCTCGATCAGAGAAATGTCTCTCGTTTTGGAGAAAAATGTCCTTGATTTGGAGGAAAGTCTCCTCATTGGGAGACAATGTGATAAACAGGGGGGTGGGGGGGGGACTCTTAGAGGAAAGAATTTGCTCCCCTAGTGTAGCTCTCCAATGAAGAGAGAGATGTGCCTGAACTGTTTTACTAGAAAGTGCTTCCTTTCCCCTTGAACAGACTAAGTACATTTTCTGAAGACTGCAGTAGCTGCTAATTTTCAAATTCCTTGACTTTTCAAGCCCTTTCTGAATATCTCTGACCAAACACAAAACTCCCTGACTTTTCCCTGACCTGGAAAAATTTTTTTATGGCCTTCCAAAATCACATACCCTTCATGGCCGTCGGAACAGGGGCGGCAGGGGAGGCGACCGCCGCCCCAATATTTTCTGCAAGGATATGATTCTGTCTAGCTTAAGAATGAAAGAAGGGAGAAAAATAAAAGAAAATGACACTTTCACACCTCACACATTGCAATAATTTTTGCAAAGTCACAACAGGTTTCATGCTAGTTCACGCTTTTAAATGCCCACAGGCGTAAAGGATTAACAATGAAAGATGTAAACGGGTATTAAAGAAGACACACTTTCGCACCCGATTATCACATTGTGATTCAGGGGTGTCCAAATCATTTTGTCTTGTAGCAAAAGTAAAATTTCTTGTAGCAAAACCACAATTTAAGGTTAGCCATATTGGCACGCGGCACCGTTCCAAAAGGCTCTTGGAATTCTCAATTGGAAGAGTTTGTTTTTGTGCTCCACTAGAGATGATAAAATGACAAGAAACACATGTATCTATTTATCATTAAACTCTTACAGTATAACAATCTTGTAACATGAACATAAAGACATAGGCAGCTAGAAGTTTCCCCATTGTGCACCATTGTAATATATCAATTCTATGTGTTCATCCAAAAAGTACTAGACAAAAAGCATAGACCCAGATCAAACTGCTCTTCAAATAATAATTATGACCTCAAAAGTATGTTATTTCAGTGCAGTAACACTACCATCCTAAGTTTAATATTTAGTGTAATTCAACAGTACTGTTCATAGTGTTAGTGCTGGCCAATCCATTGCTGAATTGCTAAAAAAAATAAACAATTTGCTTATAAATTTGGCATTTTCAAACCATCACCCCTTCCCACTTTTCCCTAACTCTCAATACAAACATCTAAAATTGCCCCTTGGATGATGGGTCCGATTTGTTCTGGTTATTTTGGTGAAAGCTGATACTTGTTTAGACTTCAAAATCTGTCTATCTCAAAACCGAGTTTTATTCTACACTTTAATGAACATACCTGTCATTAGACCTGTCTATTTTCGTTGAATATTAGATTGAGAACAAATATATCTGCATATTTGGGTCAGTAAACTTGTACAATTGCATATTTCTGTCTCAGTCAGATGCTGAGGATCGCGGATTTCCCATGTTTCATTTATAAATTCACTGGTTCTGGTTTCACATACGATGCGTCTGAACTGGCGGGAACTGGATAGAAAAAACGCGGGAAATTATTCTTAAAGTAAACGAACCGACTTGAAACAAAAAGAAAATTGCTGGCACTCGTGACCATTTCATGAAAGTATGATCTGATCAGCCTGCGCAGATTTTGCATGATCGATATCTTTGATGACTGTACATTACGTATCTGACATGTTTACCGAAAAAATCGATATGGAATCATTGTCGATTGGCGACACTTGCAATCAGGTGTAAATCTATGACAGAAACATAACCATAAAGCCGTGACGCAATAAAAGACTTAAGTCATTTGCTCTCGTTAAAAGTTACCTGTTATTACAGTTAGAACAGGTACCTTTACTGATGCGCTAGCCAATTTAACACCTCGCTGTGTATTATCCGCGAATACCCCTCGGAATGACACGACCAATGCACCCTGTTAGGTAATTAGGTCACGGACAGTTAATCCTTTGACTAGCCGTCGGGTAAGAAGTTACAGCAAAATGGATGGGTCAGAAAAAATTATGACAGGAAAAGCGTGGGAGATGGGCTTCATTTCCGGGAGACACCCGGATGATCTGGGAGACATCACATGCGCTCTGGGTGAGTGATTTCAATACTGCGTACTGGTACCCGAGTCACAATCACCCAAATATATGCGCTTTCTGTATAAACAGTACCCGCTTATTGATTATTCGCACAAATAAAAAGAGGCTCACTACGGGGCAAAATAATCTGAGGCCAGGTGGGAAAATGGCAAAATTTTCGCGATTTTTTTCAGGAAAATCGCATTCAATTTGCAAAAACACCATTCGCATTTTCTGGAATTCAATTCGCAAAAAAATGCGAAAATGCGACAAGTTGACACCCCTGTGATTATTAAGATTATACATGGCAAATTGGTCAAACTATGAGAAGGGCAAGTCGGGTGTCAAGACCAAATACAATTATATCATGTGAAACCTTACAACATGTGCGAATAAGAGTCATGCAGATCAACCTGCTCATCTATGCAGCCTGACCAGACTCTTCCCTTTTCGCTTATACTATGTACGAATCCTGGAGCATCTTAACTGTGAAAAGTAAAGGCTCTGGTCAGTCTGATTTGAATATCACCAATACTTAAATGATAAAATACCTTGTCACACGACGCCACCCAATTGATTACTGAATCGTACTGCATGAAACAATGAATCTGTTCAAACATATACTCAGACCCCGGTAGCTCAGTTGTTATGCTCTGACCTGCTGATCTAGCGTTCCCGGGTTCGATCCTGGCTGTAAACGGGAATCTTTTCAATCATCAAACGGGGTTCCATTGCACACATACTTTCATTATCATCCACTCCTAATATGACTGAAATACTGTTAAAAAGGACGTTTAATCGCACGTCATCCATCCATCAGATTCTTCATTTACTTTGGAGCTAGCTAATTTAGATTCTAAGTGTATCCGATATTCCCTACAGATCTGGGCATCACGGGTTCAAACGTCAGTCACGACAGATTAATTTTCACTGACTTCTGACAGCACTGATACATGACTGGCCCAGTGTTGCGTTTTATATTGCCCAGGCGGTAGTTAGTGAGGCACTGGCCACAAGGGCTACGACGGGCACTCTGACCAGCTGAGCACTAACATTCTGCACAGACATGTGTTTGGCACACCTTTAATGTTTAAGACGTGTAGTCAAACGGACAACTAGGCAAAATAAGCATCTAAACACCAAGTTTCCAGAATTTGGATACAAATTTTATGCTGTTAACGTTCAAAGTCATGTGTCTTTTTTATTTTGGAGGGTTAGTGGAGGTAGGGGGGGGGGGGGGGAGTAGAGGTGTAGGGGGAGCGGGGAGGGGGGAGGACGGCAAGAAGGTATTGAAAAATCCGCCTCCCCAATGTCAAAATCGTTCCGACGCCCTTGCCCTTGGGAGGCAACTGTAACTAAAATTGTCATTTTGGCAGAAAACTGTTGGTTTTGTGGTTGGAAATTTTACTTTAAAGCAACGTTTGTCAGTGAAGCAGTATAACGCAATCTGCGACCATAACCCGTTACACCTCCCAAAATGACAATTTTCAGAACATTCATTCCCATTTTAATGCACTTTACACATTTTCAACTTTCCAAGTGTACTATGTTAGAACTTCAATGGCTCAAACCCTGATGGCTCTTCAACCCTGTTTAGACAGAACCCATTCGTAGGTCCCTAGAGGTCAATTTATATAGAAACTAACCCTGGATGGCTCAGACTACCTTTGGTTGGAATTGATTTTCATGGTGCAAAGCCTGTTCGAGCCATTGAAGTTCTACTGTACTTTATACCCAAACAAGCACTTCCAGCAATGTAAGACCAGTCGCCAGTCGATGAGAAATGACGATTTGTAATGGCGTCAGGTTTCCGACAGTATATACCAGGATATACTGTTGCAAATTTTTTATATCAAATCAGACATCACGCTACATTCCCAAGTGCATTAAAATCTTATAGCCAAAAAAAAAGTAGGTATATATACTTACCCCAACTAATAAGCCAGTACGAATCTCTGGCCCTTTGGTATCCAAGGCAATAGCGACTGGTCGTGGATGACTGAACTGTTTAATGGCATCTCTGATATTCAAGATTGTACCCGCATGATACTGAAAAGTATGATGAAAAGTACAATTAATCACAGGGTATAATCGATTTCCGCTAATTTTTGCTTCCTGCAGAGACTGTATGTCATATTTGGCTTCCGCCCAGATTGTCCACGAACTTTTGCTTCCTGCCGAGACTCCTGTCCTCGAAAAATGGGTTCCTGCCGAGAGTGTCTGCGTGATTCTGCTTCCTGCCGAGGCTCTCGGCAGGAAGCAGAATCACGCGGACAGTCTCTGCAGGAAGACATTTATCATGTACAAAAGTCTCGGCAGGAAGCAAGAGTTCGCGGACAGTCTCGGCAGAAGCCAAATATGACGTACAGTCTCTGCAGGAAGCGAAAATTAGCGGAATCTACTATACCCTGGGTTAATGCACACATACAACTTTACACATTCTAGAAACTGAGATAGCGTCCATTCAGGATGCCCACTCTTCTTTGGAAGCAAAATTCCCAGACTTTTCCCTGACCGAATTCCATTCCCTGGCTAAAATGTCATTATTAAACGGTCACGAACTTACACTTCAGCCCTAAGGTTTGCCTGTGCAGTACCTGTTTTGGGATAGTGTGGTTAGGTTAACTGACCGTCCCGACATGACCTTAGTTGTTTACCGTGGACATTAAGCATCAAATCAACCAACCAACAACCTGTTTTGGGACGCAGAAAAATCATCAAAGCAGCCGACATATTTCAAAACTTTGAAAAAATTTGCAACAGCACATACAGAGCTAAACCACTTGTTTCAGAAAAGCACAGTACAGAACTATCAACAGACACTTTTACCATCAAAAATATATATTTTTTGTCCAAAAAGTATAAAATTCCCTGATTTTTCTCTGACGTTTTAGCATTTTAGGATTTCCCTGACCATTTTTCAAAATTCCCTGACTTTTCCCTGATCTTGAAGAAAATTCAAATTTCCCTGACTTTTCCCTGACCAGTAGCTAGGTACCCTGATGGGCAGACTCAGTGCCAGGAGGTACAATTACTATGGATATTATATTCCTCAGAGCTTACTGGAGAAATTGTCATGAGAGTTAGAACAAAAACAACAACAAACTGGGATACCCAAACTAATTGCCATAATTGTCCTAAAACTGTACAGTTTGGTTTTTAATGCAGTAATGTAAAAAAAAATACCTAAAATTAGCTGTTTTGTTCTAAAGGTGGCTTATGTGGACGGCTACACTGTCTACAAGGGTATCTGAACTGTACAAATTTGTTAATAGTTATGTCTTGCCTGTGACTGGCAGATACAAGACATAGGCATTACTTTTCTGATGCTGTCTGTACTGAGGGATTATGGCTTTGCATTTTTCGGGTTACACTGTATTGTGGCAGTGTGTGGACAGGCTAGACAAGGCATTCCTCAGAGTTCTTGTCTTAATATGTGGTGATATGTTGTAAATATGTATATAAGAGGGCCTCATGGAAGATTAGTGTTTTGCTAAATGTGTCACCCTCTATAAATAAAGTCGATTATTATTATTATTATTATTAAAAGAAGCAAATGAATGGTAAACAGTGTAGACGCATTCAACAAATTAGTGAATTGTTGCAGAATAAATCACCGCAACCTTCCACAGCTTCTATAGGCACGCTGCATTGGAACTCATCATCATTAGTTCATATCAGCTCATTAAAGCACACATGCAAAATTCCTATCAAAATCTGCTATATCAGGAAGAACTGAATGTCAGATTTTTAACCCTTAATGCGCCAAAAAGCAGACGACAAAATTTACGTCTGCAGAATTTCATAAAATGTTTCGTCCAAGCGACATCATACTGAGAATTTGAACACTAGAGGGCAAACAGTGTAGATTCAGATGAGGTGGCTCATTATGAGCCACCTCATCTGGATCTACACTGTTTGCCAATTCAACAATTTTAATTTTTGGCACTATTCTGTATTCACAATCAATACAAAAGGCCTGATAAAACTTAATTCTGCATTAGCAGTAACTCTGTAAAACCTGTGAATTGTCCTATAAATTTAAATTGTACTTGAATTTAACCCTTTTTTAGATTTGATATCTCTTTTGAGGACATATGCATTTACATTGCAGACCCAATGCAGACCCAACTGCAGATCCAATGTTGACTCTATAAAGCCTGTGAATTGTCCTATAAATTTTAATTGTACTTGAATTTAACCCTTTTTAGATTCGATATCTCTTTTGGGGACATATGCATTTACATTGCAGACCCAATGCAGACCCAACTGCAGATCCAATGTTGACTCTATAAAGCCTGTGAATTGTCCTATAAATTTTAATTGTACTTGAATTTAACCCTTTTTAGATTCGATATCTCTTTTGGGGACATATGCATTTACATTGCAGACCCAATGCAGACCCAACTGCAGATCCCATGTTGACTCTATAAAGCCTGTGAATTGTCCTATAAATTTAAATTGTACTTGAATTTAACCCTTGTCAGCTCGATATCTCTTTTGGGGACATAGGTAAACATTGCAGACCCAAAACAGATGCCGCAAAATGCGGCATATGATCAGGGTCTACACTGTTTACTTACAAGAATTTCTATGCAAAATATGGTCAGAGTAAAAACATTCACCAGAAAACACTAAACTAGAAACGGACTCATCCAAATGATAAGGATGATCAGGTCTACTGGTCAAACAAGTAGCCCAAGGGCAACGACCGCTCACCTGAGTTATAAATGTAAGCTTCCAGCTCAGGTAAGCTAATAAACAGGCTGCAATTCTATAGGATTCGATAACCCAGTGGGGTGTGGCAAGTTTGGACCCCAGGGGCTTGATTGGCAGGATTTATGTATAGGACCACTGTACACTGCAACATACTAAATACATAAGCTCTTGGCCTTATGGTTTCATAGAAGAAGATTTTTGAAGGTTCTTAACTATAATAGCTCTATATAAACAAACAACCCCCTGGGGTGTGGCCAGTTTGGACCTCAGGTGCTTGATTGGCAGAATTTATGCAGGGGATCACTAGACATTGCTGCATACTAAATATCTAAGCTCTGGGCCTCATGGTTTCAGAGAAAAAGATTTTTGAAGTCTTTCCCATTATAAGTCTATGGGAGCAGCATGGCCAATTTGGACCCCAGGGGGCATGGTTGGCAGGATTTAAGTTGGAGACCACTAAATATTGCTACATATGTACTAAAGAAGTTAACTCTGGGCCTCATGGTTTAAGAGAAGAAGATTTTTTAAGATTTTCCCATTGTTAGTCTATGGGAACTAATGACCCCGGGGCGTGGCCAGGTTGGACCCGAGGGGCATGGTTGGCAGGATTTACGTAGGGGACCACTAGACATTGCTACTTGCTACATATATATGCTCTTGGCCTCATGGTTACAGAGCAGAAGATTTTTTAGAATTTTCCCATTGTAAGTCTATGGGAACTTATGACCCCCTGGGAGTGGCCAATTTGCACCGCAGGGTCATGGTTGGTATGATTTATGTAGGGGACCACTAGACATTGCTACATGCTACATATATATGCTCTGGGCCTCATGGTTTCAAAGAAGAAGATTTTTCAAGATTTTCTCATTCTAAGTCTATGGGAGCTTATGACTCCCTGGGCGTGGCCAGGTTGGACCCCAGGGGCATGGTTGGCAGGTTTTATGTAGGGGACCACTAGACATTGCTACTTGCTACATATATACACTCTTGGCCTCATGGTTACAGAGTAGAAGATTTTTTAAAATTTTTCCATTGTAAGTCTATGGGAGCTTATGACTCCCGGGGCGTGGCCAAGTTGGACCCCAGGGGCATGGTTGGCAGGATTTATGTAGGGGACCACTAGACATTGCTTCATGCTACATATATAAGCTCTGGGCCTCATGGTTTCAGAGAAGAAGATTTTTAAGATTTCCTCTTTGTAAGTCTAAGGGAGCTAATGGCCCCCTGGGGCCTGGCCAATTTGGGCCCCAGGGGCATGGATGGCAGGACTCATGTAGGACACCACTAGACATTGCTACATACGAAATATATAAGCTCTAGGCCTCATGGTTTCAGAGAAGCAGATTTTTAAGTTTTTCCCATTATGAGTCTATGGGAGCTTATGACCCCCGGGGAGTGGCCAGTTTGGACCCCAGACGCTTGGTTGGGAGGATTTATGTAGGGGACCACTAAACATTGCTACATACTATGTATATAAACTCTGGGCCTCAGGGTTCCAGAGAAGATTTTTGAAGCTTCTTAAGCTATATAGCTATATATAAACAAATGATCCCCTGGGGCGTGGCAATTTAAGCCCCAGGGGCATGGGTAGCAGGATTTAGTAGGGGATCACTAGACATTGATACTTGCTACATATACAAGCTATGGGCCTCATCGTTTCAGAGAAGAAGATTTTTGAAGATTTTCCCATTGCAAGTCTATGGGAGCTAATGACCCCCCGGGCGTGGCAAATTTGGGCCCCAGGGGCATGGTTGGCAGGATTTATGTAGGGGACCACTAGACATTGGTACATACTAAATATGTAAGCTCTGGGCCTCATGGTTTCAGAGAAGAAGATTTTTGAAGATTTTCCCATTGTAAGTCTATGGGAACTAATGACCCCCGGGGCCTGGCCAATTTGGGCCCCAGGGGCATGGTTGGCAGGATTTATGTAGGGGACCACTAGACATTGATACGTACTAAATATGTAAGCTCTGGGACTCATGGTTTCAGAGAAGAAGATTTTTGAAGATTTTCCCATTATAAGTCTATGGGAACTAATGACCCCCGGGGCGTGGCAAATTTGGGCCCCAGGGGCATGGTTGGCAGGATTTATGTAGGGGACCACTAGACATCAGTACATACTAAATATGTAAGCTCTGGGCCTCATGGTTTCAGAGAAGAAGATTTTTGAAGATTTTCCCATTGTAAGTCTATGGGAGCGATATGTTGCCATGGCAACCAAAGTTCCAACCCAATCTGCCCTTAAACCTAATGCAGTCAATCCCCCACCCCAAAAATGCTACACATAAAATATGATGAAGATTGGCCAGCTGGTTTAGGAGATATTGGTGTTTAAAAGTGTGGACGACGACGATGGACGACGGACTACGGACGACAGACTACGGACCATAGCTATACTATAAGCTCACCTTGACAGGTGAGCTAAAAAGTTTAAAATTACCTGGTACAGAGCTCTAGATAAGAGGGATATCTGATGATAATTGAGGGATAATTTTCTCTATTTCTCTTTGAAACCATATGTTGTGACCCCTCATCTGAACCGTCCCATCGAGATGGTTCAGATGAGGGGTCACAACCTATGTTTTTATCCAGAATTAACAACAAGAGGCCCAAATGGGCCTGATATCGCTCACCTGGCTTTTGTATCCGAATGGTCCCCATTCTGATACAAAATTGGTCCAATTCCATAGATTTTCTCAATTTCACATTTTGCTACTTTTAGTAACAGAGGCCAACTTGTCTGGTCTTTATATATTTACTTTTGAAACACCTCAAGGCAAGAATCATTTTGCCACAAATTTCATCAAAGTCCATTCAGGGGTTACTGAGATATTGTCAGTTTCATGTTTTGTGCTATTTTTAGTAACGGCAGATGGTGGCCATCTTAGAATGCCAAAATGCAAAAAATTGAAAAGCTTTCATGCAAGGACCATTTTGACACAAAATTGGTCCAATTCCATTGTAATTTTCTAATTTTCAAATTTTGCTATTTTAAGTAACAGAGGCCAACTTGACGGGTCAATATTTGTTAATTTGTGAAACACATCAAAGCAAGAATCATTTAGCCACAAATTTCGTCTCAATCGCTTCAGCGGTTAATGAGATGTTGTCATTTTCATGTTTTGTGCTATTTTTAGTAACGGCAGATGGCGGCCATCTTGGAATGCCAAAATGCAGAAAATCGAAAAAGCTTATTGAAATGATCATTCTGACAGAAAATTAGTCCAATTCCACTGAGATTTTCTTATTTTCACATTTTTCTATTTTTAGTAACAAAAGCCAATATGACTTGTCTATATTCAGTTACTTTTGAAACATCTCAATGCAAAAATCATTTTGACACAAATTTCGTCAAAATCTATTCAGCGGTTACTGAGATATTGTCATTTTCATGTTTTGTGCTATTTTTAGTAACGGCAGGTGGTGGCCATCTTGGAATGCCTAATTGCAATTAATCGAAATGGCTTCATGTAAGGAACATTCTGACACAAAATTGGTCCAATTCCATTCAAGGGTTCTTGAGTAATTGTCATTTTATGTTTGTGCCATTTTTAGTAACGGCAGATGTCGGCCATCTTGGAATGCCAAATTGCAATTAATCGACGGCTTCATGCAAGGAACATTCTGACACAAAATAGGTCCAATTCCATTCAAGGGTTCTTGAGTAATTGTCATTTTTATGATTGTGCTATTTTTAGTAACGGCAGATGTCGGCCATCTTGGAAAGCCAAATTGTAATTAATCGAAATGGCTTCATGCAAGGAACATTCTGACACAAAATTGGTCAAATTCCATTCAAGGGTTCTTGAGTAATTGTCATTTTTATGTTTGTGCTATTTTTAGTAACGGGCCCCATGGTGGCCATCTTGGATAGTCAACTGGCACAAAATTGAAATAATTCCTTTTAAGGACCATTGATGACCAAATCTGACCACAACTGATTGCGTTTTCTTGAGATACTGACATCTGAGCAAAATCGGTCTTGTAAACGCTAAGTAGGTCACTGTGACCTAATTCCGCTATAGATTTTTTTCATTTTTACAATTTTTAATCCCAAGGTCCCATTAATGTTCCACGCAAACTTTCTGCCAAATATACCAAATGGTTCTGGAGAAGAAGTTGATTTTGTTGTTTTTGCTATTTTTAGTAACGGCGGCCATCTTGGATTCTTGACCTGACCCAATTTTACAATTTTGAAACCCTGCAGTCTGGTCATGCTCCATGTGAAATTTGAAACCCATGGGTGCAGTGGTTTTAGAGAAGAAGTTGAAGTCGTTTGAATATGTCGTTTTTTGACATTGGCATTTGAGCAAAATTACACTCGTAAACAGAAAGTAGGTCACTGTGACAAAACTCCGCTACAGATTTTTTTCATTTTTACAATTTTGAATATCAAGGTTTCATTGATGTTCCATGCCAAAATTCAGACAAATATACCCAGTGGTTCTGGAGAAGAAGTTTATTTTGTTGTTTTTGCTATTTTTAGTAACATCGGCCATCTTGGATTTTCAACCTGACCCAATTTTACAATTTTGAGACCCTGGAGTCAGGTCATGCTCCATGTGAAATTTGAGAACCATGGGACCAGTAGTTTTACAGAAGAAGATGCTTGAATATTTGTTTTTAGGTGTTGACGGACACATTCCGTGACGACGCACGACGCACGCCGGACGCATTGGTATGACAATAGCTCACTATGGCCCTTCGGGCCAGGTGAGCTAAAAATTATCCCTAATTATTACCAAATACTCCCTCTTATCTAGGGCTCTGTAATACCATCAAAATTCTGCATTAGGACAGATAGGCCTCAGCAAACATTGGAAACCCAGGTCAGACTCTGATCAGGATCTACACAGCTTACCACTCCAGCTGCAGCTTATGGAGGTATTAAAAGGTAAAGGTTTCCCATAGCCTAATAGCTGCAGGGCCAGTGGGGGTTAAAGACCCACTGTATCTTGGGCACAGCTGATGAAACGCGGAGCCCATCTCTCTCCTGTCACTGCCTTATCCTTCCCTGATTCGAAGAAAGTACCCATATACTGCTGGGTTGACAGAGAGAGTTTTCCAGTCGTCGGATGGTGACAGTGACCCGCGTACAATAACCGAGCCACTCTAACCACTCGACTATGGCACCTCTCTATGGTGGTATTACTAAAATGTAAAAATCAGGAAACTTTCCATGTTTTATTCTGCAACAATTCACTGTTTCAGGGTGCCTGAGTCTAATTGCTGACGTCACTGACAATTGCTGACGTAATTTTGTGACGTTTTGGGACGTTAGACCGGGAAACGTCTGTTTTTCTTTCTAGAATCGCCATAAAAACATACATTTATTTTGGATACAGTTAAGAATATTAGCGGGAACATGAATGCGCTGACAGGAAGGTTGGGAGAATTTGAATGAAAAGAATACTTTTTCAGTACTTTTGAGTGTTAGAATCGCTTTGGTTCAGCACTAGGATTCAATTGTTGAGTAATAATTCACTGTTGGTCAGTCAGCTGTAAGTGGATATATTACTCGCGCTCTGCACTCATTATATAATCTACTTCACAACTGACCTCCAAACGGTGAATTATTACTTAACAATTCACTGCTAGACCTGACCCGGAGGTTATAAAACTTGATTACATTCTCAAACTCAAAATAAAGCACACTGACTGGCTGCTTCAGAGCACATGCTCGGAAGCAGCCAATCAGTGTGCTTTATTTTGAGTTTGAGATTATACTCAAGTTTTATAACCAGGGACCCTGATCTATTTCTTAATTATCATCAAATACACATTATCCACTTATGGAGAGCTCTGATATACTTGTATTGGTTTTTCCAATACAAGATAATTGGTTTCCAGAAACAGGAAGCTTGTTTCCTAGGTGATAATAATATCATTTTCAACCTAAAACATGCTGAATTTAAATATCAGCAGACGGCATTTTAAAATGTATTTTGCTGCAAAACACATTTGAGCCACAACACCACAAAAAGCAACTAAGTGGCATGTGTGCAGGCAAACTCAGAGCAGCCTGGGCATCTGCCTAGTTTGATTATCGTCTTTGCTGTCGATATGGAGGTAGCTTTGACCCTTAACTACCTTTTAAAAGCAAAGCAAAGATTCTGATCAGACTGGGCGGCTGCCCAGGCTGATCTGAGTCTTCACTGGGCATACATGCCACTTTGTAAGGTCGCGGCTCATTTAACGATGCCGTCTGCTGATATTTAAATGTGGCATGCTATGCAAAAAGGAGGGACTGATGCACTGTGGACTAGCTGTGTGCAGTGTTGAAGTAGCGATAAAGAGGTGGTGAGAGCGACTCGGTTATGGTGCAGAAGGTCCCTTAAAGGTTGAGGATTCAAACGTAGGATTGGGCCATCTGGCGACTGAAAAACTCTGTCAACCAAGCAGTAAATGGGTACACGTTTCGAATCAGGGAAGGATAAGGCAGCAAAAGAAGAGGATTGGCCCCGCCTTTCATATACTGTGCCCACACACAGTGGGCCTCTGACCCCAACTGCCCCTATGACCACTAGGCTATGGAAAATTTTATTCTTTACCTTTAGGGAGTCCTGGGACTGATGCTGCAGTCAAGTAGTCCTTGCACAGAAAATATGAATGCAACATCAAGCCCTATTTTCTTGTGGGGACTGCTGACAGCATTACATTTTTCACAGAAATCGGGCCTTAACCTTGCATTCAAATTGTCCTTGCAAGGACAATTTGAATGCAATGTCAAGTCCGAATTTCATGCCTGCAACTGAAGACAATGTCAAGGTTTGAATTTGTAACCTAAAGCATGCTGAAGTTAAATATCAGCAGATGGCATTTCAAAATTTCAGCAGAGAGCATTTCAGCAGAGAGTAGTGACTGATGCTGCATTCAAATTGTCCTTGCTGGAACAATCTGAATGCAAAATCAAACCCCACCTTCTTGCCAGGACAGCAGACAGCATTATGATATATTTTTTCCTGAAAGTGGGAGCTTGACTTAGCATTCAAATTATGAAACTTAGCATTCAAATATCCCACTTAGCATTCAAATTGTCCTTGCAGGGATTATTTGAATGATGATGAGTTAAGATTTAACAACTTGTCAACCCACTAAAATAGAGAGGCGACGTAGTCAAGTGGTCAGAGTGGCTAGGTTATTGTGCAGAAAGTCACCAGGAGGTCGTGATCTTGCAGCTCACCGTCGCCATCTGACGACTGGAAAACTCTTTCAACCAAGCAGTAAATGGGAACCTTTTTCGAATCAGGGAAGGATAAGGCAGCGAAAGGAGAGAGATGGGCTCTGCCTTTCATCAGCTGTACCCAAGATACAGTGGGTCTCTAACCCCCACTGCCCCTATGGCTATGAGGCTATGGGGAACCTTTACCTTTACCAACCCACTGAGTCATTTGCGTCTAAAAGGTTTGACTTATTAACTACTTAAAATATACAATGCAATGAACTACATGTAAAATTTGAATGAAAGCCTACATTCTTGCAGGGACAACTAAAAGTTAAGGCTCAAGCAGAGCTCTAAATAAGAGGGGTATTTGATGATAATTGAGGGATAATTTTCTTTATTTCTCATTGAAACCATATGTTGTGACCCCTCATCTGAACCGTCTCGTTGAGACGGTTCAGATGAGGGGTCACAACATATGTTTTTATCCAGAATTAACAAAAATTATCCCTAATTATCACCAAATACTCCCTCTTATCTAAGGCTCTGGGCTCAAGGCTCAGATTTTCTGTGCAAAATAGTTCACATTTGCCGTCTGCTTATTCTGAGAATAACTTGTTCTCCTCAATTTCTCCAATACCTCGTATGTCCCGTGAGAAAAGTTGAGACGTGCGATATTCATTCCTTCAATAATCATCTTCTGTAAGGTCTTCACTTCACGGCATGCTGGACCTAAAAAAGTGGAAATCTCTTGTAACTGAGCCACGACACGACAAAACCAAGAAAGTAACATGTTCGCCCAGGGAGGTCTCAGATTAGCCTGGGCATCCGCTCAGTCTGATCAGAGTTTTTGCTATGCGCTTAAAGGGTAGCTAATGGTCAAAGCTAGCTCTATACAGACAGCAGAGACTCAGATTAGACTGGGGGGATGCCCATTCTGATCTGAGTCTTTGCTGGATGTACATGCCACTTTGTTATAGGTCTTCTACGAATTTTAAAAACTAGTTCAGTGGTGGTAAGGTTTATTCACTGAATAAGGGATGTCACACCTGTATGATTTAGCATACTATGCATGTGCAATCAATGCACTGTTCAAAATCTCTTACCTGGCTAATTGTGCGTAAATACATGCTTAGAAGCCATGCAGCCTATGACCAATTAAAAAGGCCAAATTCTGAACTTCATGATTTGAACGCTAATACTCCACTATTGAAATACATGAACTGGTTTCTTAACTAAAACTAGATATTTGTGGAAGCTAAACCTAAAAACAGCTATTCAGAAGACCTTGAATAAAGGACAAAATGCAATACTGAAGGTCTTGAGAAACAGCTTTCAGACTATTTATAAGAACATTTTGACTGGCTTTCGCCATGGCAGTTTAGGCTTTGCAGAACTGATGCTTATTAATATATCTCTTTGCATAGACATCAGTGGATTCTGATATCTTTCCGTCTTCATCTTATTCATTTTACTGTTTATCGTGTACGTGCATATACTTGGATTTTTACTCAAAGTGATATAAAAACACAGGTGTGACTGTGGTCTTACAAGCAAATAAAGTTCCAAAATGATCTGTAAAACTTGCACCACCTCACTAAATATTGGGACAGGAATGTCTGAGCAAACACTGTAGAGCAAGACCAGACTGTTCAGGGACTGCAGTAGTATTTCCCATTCTGCCAGCACCTTTGTGCCAAATTGATGATAGTCAATCAGTGAAGCTTCTGGTAAAATCAACTTAATTTAGGTTACAATGGCATCTGCAGCAGAGATGGCTTCTGTCAATATTAAAGCTGCTATGATAAGGTATTATATCAGGCATAAGCAGTCAGCTGTAGCAGAATAGGTTTAAATTGAGCTAAAATGGGCAGTAAACCTTAGCCAAAAGTGGACTAGTCGGTTCCGCATCAGACCTGTTCTTAAAATTTGTATAAGAGCTATAGTATTGTTGTGTCGCGGCTCAATTATCTTAACCCATATTATGTCCAGTGGAACGTTCTATTTCCTTATCAAATGGATGAGTCCATTTGTCAATTAAGGGGTGTCTGGTTTTAGTTTATTTTCATCATTTTATTTCATTTTAAGGTGAAATATCCATTCGTCTTATGCAAATAGTGTAGACCCTGATCAGACGCCGCTTTTTGCGGCGTCTGTTCTGGATCTGCACTGTTTGCATAATTATGTGCTGTTTATGGGACACTTGGCATTAATGGATTAAGCTTGTATAAGTTGTGGGGGATGGATGATCTGCACTTTTTACAGCCTTTTCAACAGTATTTAAGACTCATAGAGTGCTCCAGAGCAGAAGAGTTACAGGGATAATTTAAGGAAAACTTTCCTTACTTGTCCATAAAAAAAAGTGTATTCCCCTATTAGAACATCACTGTGAAACAGTTTTGATAAGGGGTCATAACCTATGTTTTCATTGAGAAATATGAAAAATTCTCTAAACTATCCCTGTTACCCCTTCTTATTTAGAGCTCTGGGCCCGGTTGTTCAAAACTAACAAGGTCGGTAGTTAACGAGACGTTAAAATTTCAAAGTTAATACCTCAAATATGCCAATATTTTTTGTTAAAAGAATGTGAGAAGCTTTTGCAATGCAAAGGCTTCTCACATTTTTTCAACAAAAAATATCAGTGTATTTGATTATAAAGTCGTAAAACACTTAACGAGTTGACCTCTTAACCAGCTCGTTAGGCTAACGATGCTTTGAACAACTGGGCCCTGATTTATGTCATAACGAGCCAATGGTAGGGTGGTAATTAAAGGCTGTGCGCAATGAAACCGGTATATTTTCAGGGGAAACAACTCAGACATTTTAATTCTTGCCTCCTTTCTCAAAAGGGTTCAATTCTTCAGGGAAAGACTTTGCTCCCCATCATTTAATGGAATGAATATCTCTCTCAGGAGCAAATTCTTTACTTAACCCATTCCATTCCGAATACCCCTTTAGGGAAATCTGGACAAAAAGTTTGGATCCAGATCAGGCCACACAAACGTGTGGCCTGATCTGAGATCCAAACTGTTTAGTGCCTAGACATCATTTCTACAAGAGTTAGTTAGACCAATATTGTCAAAATATTCTTGATTTTTGATGCAGACAACAATTTCAGCAGACGACAAAAAAATACCCAGTATGCAATGGGTTAAGGAGTAGAACCCATTTTGGAAGGGCTGGCAGAGCTCTAGATAAGAGGGAGTATTTGATGATAATTGAGGATAATTTTTCTTATTTCTCATTGAAACCATATGTTGTGACCATTCATCTGAACCGTCTCTTCGAGACGGTTCAGATGAGGGGTCACAACATATGTTTTTATGCAGAATTAACAAAAAGTATCCCTAATTATCACCAAATACTCCCTCTTATCTAGACAGATGCAATCAAGACAATTGTAAAGATGAGTGGGAAAAATGAAGGTGAACCAAAACACCTAAAATATTTACTTCAAAAATCAGGTGGTGGTGGTGGTCGGGCGATGTACTGGTTATAACTTCCAGTGTCAGGGCATCCTACTTATTTGGATAAAAGTAGGGCAAGGGCCAAGTGTGCTTGCAATAGGTGCAGGCGGGGATTGTTTGGAAATTTTTTCTTTTGTGTATCATTTCTCCCTTCTTTCTCCCTCTCTCTGAAAGACAGCCTGATATACACTGAAATACTGTCTGAAAGGGCCACCAAACCCAAAACAACCAACTAACCAACTTCACAAATCAATGTTCCATAGCCACGCCTACTTTAAACCAGCATTCACCCCTTCATTACCTGCAAAAGTAAGGTAAAATCACATACCTATTGTGGGACAATAAACATGTGCAATTTTATTTGTGGGACTATGTCACATGCTGAGTTGTCATTGCACTGGCCAGTTATTAACCCATTGCATTCTGGGTATTTTTTGTCGTCTGCTGAAATTGTCGTCTGCATCAAAACTCAAGATTGGTCTAACTAACTCTTGTAGAAATGATGTCTAGGCAGCAAACAGTTTGGATCTCAGATCAGGCCTGATCTGGATCCGGACTGTTTGCCCAGATACTCTTAAAGGGGTATCCCGAATGGAATGGGTTAACTATCAGGCGACCTTTGAGTGACATTCTGGGTGTGGTTTGGAAAGGGCAAATGTCTCACCTATAGTGCACACAATCCCTGTCATCCGCACCACAGCTGGCTCGGAGTCGATGTCGAGGGCACATTTGTGTTCGAGGGCGGAGCGAGCGAAGGAGGCATGCAGCTGCTGTTTCTGCATATAATACGCCCCCTCATGCTCCATCGCCAGGAGGTCAAACTGAAAAAACAAGAAAAGATATATATAGAACTATGAACAGGGTGGTAATTAGCACCCCTGGTGCTATTAGTTAGAATCAATATGGTAGCTCAAGGGTAATAAGAAAAACAAAAGTTAAGAGAAAAATGTTTGCAAACGAAAAATTTAACCCTTTAAGCTCCAAAATCAGACGACAAAATTTATGTCTGCAGAATTTCAAAAAAATATTTCATCCAAAATATATCATAGAATTCAAAGACTAGAGGGCAAACAGTGTAGATCTAGATGAGGCCGCTCATTATGAGCCGCCTCATCAAGATTTATGCTGTTTGCAAATTCTGCTATTTTCATCTCTGGTGCTTAAAGAGTTAACTAATACAGCATAATGAAGCACATTCTTCTTCAGCGATACAAATAAAGTATAAGCTACATAAGCTAAGAATATACAAGTAAACACAGAATTAAATGACTTGAGAATTATTATTTGTTTGAGAAAGTCTGAAGTTTCTATTCAGGGCTCAGCCTACAGGGAGATTTGATAGAAATAGTCTCCTTTAAGCTGGCTGACTTCTCCCTATTTTGAGCTGAGGGAGAAGTGAAAATGTATAGAACAGTTTGGGGAATCCAAAAGTTTGACCAAAACTTCTCGCTAAAGTGTTGAAAATGTCGCAAAACTTCTCCCTGGCTAACCCCTGTCTGTTGAAAGAATTTCAGTTTGTAATGTCATTGAAAATGTGGCGGAGCATGGCATACAGCACACACCAATGACATCATAGATCTGTAACCGTAGCAACTATGGAAAGGAAGTGCTTAATACTTTGGCAAAACAATTACTTGAAGACCTCACTTTGACATCACTTTGAACTCTTAGTTGCTATGGTAACATTATCTCGTTGTCGTTGGTATCAGAGCATACCAATTTTTGAATCTTATAACAAACCGAAATTTTCAGATTCTCTCAAACAAATAATTATAAATCTGTGTGGAAATTAGAGTTCTTCTGTCATCAACAATGCAACAAAAAGAATTGAGCTGCGACACGAGAAAACCAACAAAGTGGTTGTGCGCCCAGACCAGACTCAGATCAACCTGGGCATCCGCCCAGTCTGATCAGAGTCTTCACTGTCCGCATGGAGGTAGCTTAGTACCCTAGCTACCCTTTAAGCGCTTAGCGAAGTGTCTGATCAGACTGGGCGGATGCCCAGGCTGATCTGAGTCTGCGCTGGGAGCACAACCACTTTGTTGATTTTCTCGTGTCACGGTTCAATTAAGCCTTAAGGTGTATGACTATACTGCAGTCCTCACTGGGACATATCGGTGCTTTAAGGGTAGCATCTAAGCTAGCCCCATGCGGACAGCAAAGACTTTGATCAGACTGGGCAAATGCCCAGACTGATCTGAGTCTCTGCTGGGCTCACATATGCCACTTTGTTGGTTTTCTCGTGTCTGCTCAATTATGGCATCCATACACCCTAATAAAGCATGTGAAAAAGCATAAAAATGAGATTTTTAAAAAGCAGAATCATCAACAATGCAAAAAATGAAGCTGTTTGTCTTCAACAGTCTGGAGAATTACTGTTTTCCATCTCACTCACTCGTATGTGATGGCTTACCATTCACATTGACAACAAGTAGCCCAATGGGCAACAATTGCTCACCTGAGAGACATTGTAAACCTATAGGGATATCTAAGATGCTCAAGGGCAGCTAACTCCACAGTCAGTGGTCCAATCAGGCTGAAAATTAAACTCATCCAAAACATTATGTATGCCCTCATTTAATATATGCAAGTTTAAAAAGTATCCGATAAAGAGCACAATAGACAGAGCTGACAAGGGCAGCTAACTTCGTAGTGGTTGGCCTGATCTGGCCAAAATTTGAAGTTGTTTAAGATATTATGCATTTCCTCATTACCTGCAAGTTTGAAAAGGATGGGATCAGTAGAAACCAAGAAAAAGTGGCGATATTGATTTTTTGGATGCTCAGGGCAGGTACTCCATAGTCAGTGGTGGGATCTAGCCGAAATGCTAACTAATCCAAGCTTTTATGCATATCCTCATTACCTGCAAGTATGAAGAGGATCCGATGAAAAATGAAAATGTGATGACGTTGTTTTCTCCATTATAAGACTATGGGATTTTTTTCAAACGCTCAAGGGCAGCTAACTCCATAGTTTGTGCTCGAATCCGGCCAAATTTCGAACTCATCCAAGCTCTTATGTATGTCATCATTACCTGCAAGTATGATAAGGATCTAATCAAAAACCTTGATTGCAGCACCCTGAAAGTCAAACTTGCTCGAGATATTGTCATGCCCTACATTTGTGTGAATTTACTTTAAAATCCGTTGACAAATGTAGGTGCTAGAGCGATGACAAAGTTTTTCTAAAAATAGCCACAGTGACCTTGACCTTGGGCACAGCATCCTGAAAGTCGAACTTGCTTGAGATATTGTCATACCCTACATTTGTGTCAAGTTATTTCAAAATCCACGGAGAAATGAAGGTGCTAGGACGATGACAAAGTTTTTCTAAAATTAGCCACAGTGACCTTGACCTTGGGCACTGCACCCTGAAAGTCAAACTTGCTCCAGATATTGTCATGCCCTACATTTGTGTGAATTTATTTTAAAATCCATTGAGAAATGTAGGTGCTAGAGGGCTGACAAAGTTTTTCTAAAAAATAGCCACAGTGACCTTGACCTTGGGCGCACCATCTGAAAGTCAAACTTGCTCGAGATATTGTCATGCCCTACATTTGTGTGAAGTTGATTTAAAATCCGTTGAGAAATGCAGGCGCTAGAGCGATGACCAAGTTTTTCTAAAAATAGCCACAGTGACCTTGACCTTGGGTGCAGCACCCTGAAAGTCAAACTTGCTCGAGATATTGTCAAGCCCTACATTTGTGTGAAGTTATTTTAAAATCTGCTGAGAAATGTAGGTGCTAGAGCGCTGACAAAGTTTTTCTAAAAATAGCCACAGTGACCTTGACCTTGGGCGCAGCATCCTGAAAGTCGAACTTGCTCGAGATATTGTCATGCCCTACATTTGTGTGAAGTTATTTTAAAATGTAGGCAATAGAGCAATGACAAAGTTTTTCTAAAAATATGTGATGACGTGTTTTCTCCATTATAACACTATGGGATTTTTTTCAAACGCTCAAGGGCAGCTAACTCCGTAGTCTGTGCTCGAATCCGGCCAAATTTCGAACTCATCCAAGCTCTTATGTATGTCATCATTACCTGCAAGTATGATAAGGATCTAAGCTAAAACAATTGAGAAAACGTGATGACGCCATTTTCCCCATTATAACCCTATGGGATTTTTTTCAAACGCTCAAGGGCAGCTAACTCCGTTGTCTGTGCTCGAATCCGGCCAAATTTCGAACTCATCCAAGCTCTTGTGTATGTCATCACTACCTGCAAGTATGATAAGGATCTAATCGAAAACAGTCGAGAAAACGTGATGACGCCATTTTCCCCATTATAACCCTATGGGATTTTTTTCAAACGCTCAAGGGCAGCTAACTCCGTTGTCTGTGCTCGAATCCGGCCAAATTTCGAACTCATCCAAGCTCTTGTGTATGTCATCACTACCTGCAAGTATGATAAGGATCTAATCGAAAACAGTCGAGAAAACGTGATGACGCCATTTTCCCCATTATAACCCTATGGGGGCTATCTGTTGCCATGGAAACCAGAGTTCTGAGCTGATCGGCACCAAAACCTAATGCAGCCTTTCCCCCACCCAAATGATGCTTCAGATAAAATTTGATTGCGATCGACCCACTGGTCTCTGAGATATTTATGTTTGAAAGTGTTGACGCACCCACCCACCCACCCACGCACCCACGCACGGACGACGGCTCGACTCCCATCCTATAAGCTCACCTCTGAGCCTTCGGCTCAGGTGAGCTAAAAATGAAGGTATGGTAAACCATAACGTACTTAAACATTTACCACCAGATTGCAACACATGAACAAACAAGAATTGTCAGAAAAAAATGAAGCACCCTCAGCAATTTTAAAGACAGTATTTAAATTTTGCTGACAATCACAAAACAGTATGAATATCCATAAATCTCCAGACTATCCAAAGCCCAAAATACACTCAGCAACCAGCCATTCCAATGCACTTACGAATCAAACGCCATGCGATAACGTCAAAAATTTGTGACAGTATATCCTGCGATATACTGTTGGAAACCCATGGTGTCACTACGTAACGTCGCTTGCCATTGGCTGACGTCTGGTTTTTATGTTGCTGAAAGCATTTGCTATGAGTGATTAAAGTAGTACACTTGTAAAGGTGAAAATGTGAAAAGTGCATTAGAATGGGGACAGCTGTATTAAAAGTTATTTGGGGAGGTAAATTGTCAGTTTTATAGCTGCAAATAACATTTTACGGCTCCGCTAGTGCATTGCCATAAAGCAAAATTTGCGACATGAATTTTAAAACCAACGATTTACCTCCCCAATATACTGTCGCAAATTTTTGACGCTGACCTTGACTTTTTTATGCGTATACCATAAGCTCCCCCAGAGCTTTTGGCTCAGGACTCAACATCGGCCTTGAGTACAGGTTATTACTATGATTATACCAACATAGCAACAAGACCGCATGCAATATAATAATAATAATAATAATAATCGTCTTTATTTACAGAGGGTAAACACATTTAGCATACATAGCTAATCTTCCATGAGGCCCTCTATTATTTACAGTATATATAGAAACATGTTAAACAAAAATGTAAAAGAACATTATGTACTGAAATGAAAATATATACACACACACACAAATTAGCATATATACATACACACACATACAAACATTCATATACAGAGGCATTCAAAACACACCTCATGAACAGTTCCTGAACAAGAATTAGAAAAACAAAGCAGAGAAAAAAAAAAAAAAAAAATCATCTCTTTGTACATAATGTACATGAATATATGCATTTCCTCATTATAACACATACAGAAGACCGACTTAAAAGTGATATTAGCACATCCCCACCCAAGCAGTCAGCCATCTATAAATCTTTTCAGTAATTACATGTTTAGTTCTAAGAGAGAGTGAAAAAAAAAAAAACAAAAAAAAAAAAAAAAAAATAATAATAATATACATGTATATATACAATATGTGGACTACTTGCAACAACACACTAAACTAGCGAAGCTAGTCACATCAACAGCCTCTGTTGTTGTAACATAGCAACAGAAATAAGTTGATCACACAGTAATAAAGCAACAAAATATGTCACATAGCAACAACCATGCAAAACAGGGAAAGTGCAGAGGCAAGAGCGAAGTGATTGCAGTTGTACCAGGAGGTTGAGCAAAAGTACAGAAACAATGACATTTTGCTTCTTTCCACAATACCCTGTGACAGGATGAAAATTCATAGTCTCCCCTACTGCCATTGAATTGCCACGAAATGGCTGGTGCACTATATTTCATCACAATTACCGTAATGTGCAAATATATTGGGACACCTAAAAATAAAGAATTTTCCATTTGGGACAAATGGAAAATTTATTATTTTAGGTGTCCCAATACTTAAGCAGTTATGATAGCAATGGTAAGCAAAACAGAGATACAGTAGGACAGCAAAAGCAACATATAGCAATATACAGTAAACTCGATATCTTGAACTAACTTGAAGCCGAACTTCAGCCCAAAACTACCGATATCTCAAAGTAAATTTTCTGGTATCAGAAAATTTACTTGAGAAATCAGTAGTTTGAGATAACAGGAGTTGAAATGTAAATAAAAATAGGAAATACATTCTTTGATATAAGAAGATACTTTGAGATGTCAGTGTTCAAGATATCAAGAGTTAGTTATGGACAAAATAACTCTAACCAGCATGCATAGGAGAACAAGAGCAATAAATACATAGGTTATTAGTCAGATGACACTACCAAGCAGACCTTTAAAAGTATAACCCCTATGAAAAGGGAGAGAACTATTTCCAATTCAAGATCTAGGAGAGTGTATCCAGTCACCTTAGAGTTTGAATCTAGTAATGGAACTTGTCACCTTAGAGTTTGAATCTATAGTAATGGAACTTGTCATATTACTGTATTAATCCTATTAACCCCCCGGGGGTGTTGCGTTTTGTGAAAGGGGTGCCTTATTTAGAGGCTAAAGTGTTGTAAATCAGTCACTGTCATAGTACTTCTAATAAGCAAAATAAACTTGAAGGAGTAAACTTTCAGAGCCAGATCTGAACTCTTCTATATTTGATCCCATCTCAGTTAGTAAGGGGTCAACTCTAAAAGGAAAAAATTTACTCCTGCAAATTCTTTTCTTTAAGAGTAGACCCCATTTCAAGGACCTATGTACCTTATCCGGAGAAGCAAATAGGAATTCATGCAAATTAATATTACATTATTTTCGAAACAGAGGCAGGGGATGTTTATTACAGCAGGAGCATTTATTAGGATTAATACGGTATTATTTCAACAACATTTTCACTATAGCACACCTGGGATTATTTATAAACCATATCAGGTGGCAAATAAACAGGGGCTAGCAAGTTGCATTTTGGCCTATAGAGACATGCTTCTACCAGAAGAGGCAAATATCTGCCAGATCATTGGTGATTATTATCTGTGAAGTTTCAATGTTGAAACCATTATTTATATCAGAATGCTAAGCTGGCAGCTTAATGAGTTTACACTTTCCCTAAACTAAACAATTTAGAACCTGTCCCGAGAAAAGGCAGTCTAGGGAAAAGGAAGTGTAGCATTGCATTTACGGAAGATAAGGCTGGATCAATCTCGCATTATATATTTACATATGTCTATCAACCTTAGGAAATGTTTTAGGGTTTAAAGGATTGGCTTTAGATGCTGTGGAATAAGATCAGCAAACTTCTAACAGCATTTGCACACTTACGCATGTTTGCACCTTTTCTCTTTCCCAGTTCGTCAGTTTCTATTCTCTTAGCTACAGTACAGTGTCAAATGTGAAAAGTTACAGTGCGGATTACAGCCAAACATAGAATTACAGTCTGAAAAATTGTGATGGAGAAATATATTATTTCATTCACTACTGTTTCATCAAGAGTATATTGAAAACATGAAGCCAATGGTCTAAGCTACCTCCATGCCGACAGCAAAGACGGATCAGGCCTGGCAGATGTCCAGGCTGATCTGAGTCTACACTGGACGCACATGCCACTTTGTTAGTTTTGTGATGTCATGGCTCATTTTTAATTGGTGCATTTAAAAACATTCATAGTAAAACAATGTAGACATCACTAAGTCTTTTCCATAGTGAAGTCCACACTAGTGTGCTAACATTTCTATAGGATCTATTAAAACACGTTTTAATATTACAATACTGAGTATCCTTCCATATTCACTATTAAAACTGAAACATTCAGACAGTCACTGTGGAAGTAAATTCTTTATCTAAATGCGCCTGGTATCAATTAAATTTTCTGCAAGAGGCAATTTGACCTTAGGTTACTCCCCAAAGCTGTTTTTCTTACTACAGAGGATCAGTTATCTTGACAGAAAATCTTAACCAATCAGAACCCTTGTTCTGGTAGAATCTATCTCCTAGCTTCCTAGCCCCTGTTTATTTGCTACCTGACCATATTTATTCAGACATATAAGATGGATTTGTTTTTTCTTCCAAATCAATAAATCCCTGCAAAGATGTAGATTCATCTTGTGAGATGGATCTAGATCTTTGGGATTTTGAGGATTTTCTTTTATTTTCTTCCAAATCAATCCCAAACCTCTAGATCCATCTTGTAAGATGGATCTAAATCTTTGGGATTGTTTTAACCCATTCCATTCGGGATACCCCTTTAGGGGTATCTGGGCAAACAGTTTGGATCCAGATCAGGCTCCACAAACGTGGGGCCTGATCTGAAATCCAAACTGTTTGCTGCCTAGACATCATTTCTACAAGAGTTAGTTAGACCAATATTGTCAAAATATTCTTGATTTTTGATGCAGACAACAATTTCAGCAGACAACAAAAAAATACCCAGAATGCAATGGGTTAAAGGAAAAAGTATCATAAAGCTGAATATTAATTTACACTAGACTGATTTCTGGGATAATTTTGGAAGGGGTCACTCCATCTTATAATCGAATAAATACGGAATATCTTAATGGGGGATTTCATATAATATTCATATAATTAGCTAAAAGAAGAATTAATCTACAGAAGGAAGGTTAAAGGAACTAGTTATATAATTATTTCAACAACATTTTATGACAGACCACCTGGGATATTCATATAAATATTCATATTTCGATATATACTTACTCCAGAACTCTTAGTACTCTGTAATTATTTATAAACAATTACCATACAGCATTTCTTCTAATAAATGCCCAATCACAGTTCAGAGCTCTGGATAATAGGGAGTATTTGGTGATAATTAGAGATAACTTTTGTTAATATTGCATAAAAAACATAGATTGTGACCCCTCATCAGAACTGTCTCGATGAGACGTTTCAGATGAGGGGTCACAACATATGGTTTCGAAGAGAAATAAGAAAAATTATCCCTTAATTATCACCAAATACTCTCTCTTATCTAGAGCCCTGAATTATCAATATTTTCTGTCAAAAAGTGGTCTAAATTCAAATTTGGCTGGAGACCACCAAAATTTATCATTCAATGCATTTTTTTTTTTTTTAAATTATGCCATTTTTAGATCATGTGAATTAAATGCAACGGTCTGCTTTAATATTAGAAGAAAATACATGAACGAACAACTATCCCCATATCAAAGGACAAAATTTAATGGAAAAGTGAATTTGTCCCAATTCCATACGCCGTCGGAGCTACAAAGGTGACCAAAATATTTATCATCAGATTACTGTGCACTTAACTTACTCGCGAGTGCATTGTTTATCCTGATAATCAACTCAAAATCAATCTTCCTCAGATCTCATGATCCACTGTCAGTTGTCAATGTTGATGCTAAGTGTTACTGGTAAATTTTTGTCCAGCGTCCAGCGGCACATATTTTGCACCTACCGTAACGACCCTAAATATTCGGTCAGACAGGTCTGAGCAAACATTGTGCACCAAGATATAAAATGGGGTTTTCTCTTCCAAAACAATCCCAAAAATCTAGATCTGTCTTACAGGACCAATCTAGATTTCTGGGGTTGCTTTGGAAGAGAAAATTCCCTTCCTATAACCAAATAAATATGGTATCTTTAAGCTGAGACATGCGAAAATAGTGCTTGACGCATAAGCAAACTGCAAAAGCTCTGGCAAGACTGCGCAGATGCTCAGTCTGATCAGAGCCTTTGCTGTTTGCACATAACAGGTATGGGCCCTACTGAATCGACAGTCAAAAACTGCATGCTCTAGCAGGATTACTCGGATTTGCAGACTGGTTTGAGTTTGTGCTAACCCAGATGCATAAGGCAGGTTTTTGCAAGATGCAGCATATTTTTGATCAACGAGAAAAGGTCTCCCATTTGGCCAATGTAACTAACAAAATTTAATGTACAGCTATGCAGACTGACCAGACTCATAAATCTACGTCTGAGTTGGGGATAAGAAGATGGATGGTGGATGACTTGCAATTTTATGTCCTTTTCAACAGTATTTCAGTCATGTAAGGACAATGGGAGGGTGAAGACGAAAGTCTGTGTTCAATGATCTCTTGTTTATGGTTGGAAAGATTTCTGCCTTAAACTGGAATCAAACCAGGACCCCTAGCTTAGCAGGACACGGCTTAACCCCCTGAACTACCAGGGATCCCTACAGGTTCTTCAAACACAGCCACAAACTGACCCCTGCAGAACTGATTCAAACATTTTATTATTATTATTATTATTACTTTTATGTCCTTCCTCAGTAGTTTATGAAATGGTAGCAAGTTACAACTTTCACTGATATAGCCATGCTACAGATTCCATATAATTTGTAATTCAAATTATTTTAATGTCACTCAAATGTTTTGAATTCCAGATATCAATGATTTTGGTCACATTTGCTTTAACCCTTAAAGCGCCAAAAATGAAAATAACTGAATTTGCAAACAGCCTAGATCCAGATGAGGCGCCTCATCATGAGCCACCTCATCTGGATCTACACTGTTTGCCTCTACCCTTTAAATTCTGAACATGATATATCTTGGAGGAAACAGTTTTGAAAATTTAGCAGACTTAAATTTTGTTGTCTGCTTTCTTTGGCGCTTTAAGGGTTAAATGCTGTGCTACATAAATGACACAGTGTCATCTGGCTACGGTGCAAGTCACCTATCTACAGCGCAGCGCCACAATAAAACAGATGTTACCACTTACCACACTACTGTCTCTACGCATCTCCATTTTCAAGTAATTAATCCCTTTTAAGATGCCAATGATTTTCCTTGTTTTTTCCTAACATCCGCCATTAAATTGCAATATCTTACAATTTCTCACACTTTCTATTTTTGGACTTCTATTAGATGCCGCCTCAGTGACGCAATTTGTCATTATAAGAAGACCTCAGACTGCCTTAAGTCAGGATAACGAATGACAAGAGTGCATCATGTTCACCTACATAATCCTAAATGCTGAGATAATTGGTGTCAGCACAAACAGTGCTGGCCAAGATCAGACTGCTCCAAGCGGAGCAGTCTGATCTGGGTCACCACTGTTTGTTATTACATCAGCTGCTGTATATTTTTGACAAGCTACTAGTTTCTACTTCAGAGGAAGGGCAGTATTTGGTAAAACTGACACAATGTTTTGGCAATTCACAGACAATACAATAATCTATAGTGCCACAAGTAAAGCTTTCACAAAAAGCTTGGTGTATGCCTAGCAACCATTAATAGTTGATGCTTATCAAACAAACCATTGCAATCACAAAGCTCTAGAATTAAACTTTTGTTTGATTATCTCAAAAGCCCACATAAAATCTTCACTGGTGGATTTCAAGCACGGGTGTGAGTGGTAGGTATCATACCATTCCATGGTTGATTTTAACACAGTTTAAAAGGCCGTAAAATCACAAGTCATTCATTCATCTGCACCTTGTGATACATTCTGCTACCCTGTGATACCATATGACCGGTATTTCATATGACCGATCACGACACTTATGCAAATAGGGCTCACGACATCTATGGGAATAGCGCTCACAACAAATCGGAACAACTTATGGCAGCTCACGACATCTATGCGAATAGCGGTCACGTTACATATGCAAACAGTTGCATAAAGTCTAGCTGCATTGTGGGTCACTAATGGCTGTACTTCCCATGTCAAAAGCAATTACTAGATAGTCTAGGCCCATGGGCATAGACAATTATAGTGGATTGTTATCCAAATAAAAATTCCTCCATCACATTCATCTGCCTCATACAATAGCCCCATCCCACCACCCTCAACTTAAAAGATCAACGCCATGAAGCCCTTAATGAGAAAGCCACAGGCATTTTGTCCTTCAGGGACGTTGAGAATGGGGTCAAGGTCACATAAATAAATTCCTTTCTGCATCTACCAAAATATATTTTATTTAAACAAAATTTCAGATCTATCCCCTTCATGAGATCTGGCATGACTGAACAATTTTTAAACTAATTTTATGTTATCAACTAGGGCTGGGACGAGTACCCAGGTACCCTAGGTTGGTTCGGGTAGACCAGTTACCCGGGTACAAATTTACTACCCGTTACCCAGATGCTAATTATTATGTAATGTACAAATACTCTATTTCAATAAAATTCCAAACAACTAGAGCAAGGTTTTGTGTACCCTTCTTCCATAAATTGCAATCATATAGTGCCAAACAATTTATTAAATGTTACAACAGAGATATTTCTACATTTTCACACCCTTCCCATGCACAAGTCATGCACATATGACCGATTCCTTACTTATACCTTACTTTGAACTAACTGTATAGTTTGTAACAGTATTTATGCTAAAAATGCTATAGAAATGGGTACCCTGGTACCCGCGAGTAATAGGGACACGGGTACCCGGGTACAAAATATCTACCCCTCCCAGCCCTACTCCCAGCCATCAGTGTTTTTATGCAAATTTGTATTTCTTTGGTTATAAAGATGGGGATTTTTTCCTTCCAAAATAATCATAAACATCCACAGCATTGACTGATCTAGGTCTGCACTGTTTGCTCAGTCACCTATCTGTCCAAATATATAAAATTTCTTTCCTCTTCTAATACCACTCTGGGGACAAAATCAACACAGGGTATAATCGATTCTGCCAATTTTCGCTTCCTGCAGAGACTGTACATCATATTTGGCTTCCGCTGAGACTGTCCGCGAACTCTTACTTCCTGCAGAGACTACTGTCCTCGAAAAATGGCTTCCTGCCGAGACTGTTTGCATGATTCTGCTTCCTGCCGAGAGCCTCGGCAGGAAGCAGAATCACGCGGACAGTCTCTGCAGGAAGCCATTTATCATGTACAGAAGTCTTGGCAGGAAGCAAGAGTTCGCGGAAAGTCTTGGCGGAAGCCAAATATGATGTACAGTCTCTGCAGGAAGCGAAAATTAGCTGAATCGATTATACCCTGTGATCAAGGTAGAAAGACTTGTGTTAAATTTTTGGTGTGGTCTGACGCCAATTTTGTGGTATGGTATTTCATGAGAGAGGCCCATATTAAATTATTCCAGCATGGGTGACTATTAGAATTTTTATGCTATTGATATCTTGACTTCTACACCTAAACTTTACCACCTTAAATCACCAGTGACAAAAATAGCAGAATACACAAACAGAGTAGATCCTGATGAGGCGGCTCATAATGAGCCGCCTCATCTTGATCTACACTGTTTGCCCTCTAAGTCTATGAATTCTCAATATGAAAAAGCTTGGACAAAACTTTTTTTTTTTTGAATTTTGCAGATGTAAATTTTGTCACCTGCTTTTTGGCGCTTAAAGGGTTAAACTACAACAGCTGCAACTATATTCTCTAAGCACCACATTACTGCTAAAATTTTGGGGCCAAATTTCTAAGGCCTGTCTTATGTTGATCCGAAATTCTAAGGCCCATCTTTAATTTGACCCATCCAATTTTTCAAAGCTTAACCTTCAAATTACCATCTATATAAATATTTCTTATCAAATTTCATTAATCAATGTTGTCCTTTTTGTATACAAACAAAAGAGCACCAAATAAAGTGGGGTTTTAAGAATAATTCAAAGATAATTTTTCTCATTTTTCAAAATCCTATACCACCCTTACTAGCCTAGCCACTAGGCGAAGAAGAATTTTCACATTATAACTTCATTTTCATGATTAATATCTAAGTTCAGTATTTGTAGCTAGTCTATACTCTCTGGCTCAACTTCTGATAATGTACTATTAGGCTAGTTTAAATAAGCTCAAACTATCGACTATCCGACTATACTAAAAACTATCGGTGAACACTGTTCGTAATGAAGTACGGCAAAAAGAATACCTACAAGAGCGTATTGACAGGCATTTACATTCTCAGTTCATTTATGGGAAAGCCCTATGATAATCCATTAGAACGTAATGTAGCTTATACTTCAACAACTACATCGGTTCACGTCACGTTACATGAGTAAAGTGACGTAAAAAACCCGTCTGATTGGACGTAGGCGACGTTAGGCGACGCTGTTCCGCTGTAAGTAGAAAAACTGCGTATATTTTTTCTGCTCCAACTGTAGCCGTTAACGCAAATTTGTGGTCCATTAAGATATTGAAAAAAACTAAATATAAGCAATGAACTTAATTTTTCTGGTGTTGATTGAAGTATAAACGACACTGAGTCGCTAGTAAAATTTACATGAACCCCTTAGGGCTTCACTGACTTTGCACGCGACCCAATCTAGTTTATACTTCGATAAACACCAGAAAAATGTAATATCATAATTAGGGTAACACTTAAGGCCATAACGCATTCCTATAAAGGAAGGTGTACCACAGATGCCTGACTTCAACAATATCTCTACTGATCTGGAGGTGTCAAAACAATTGTCCAGGGACAAAGGAGAAAAAAATCTAGATTAATATGACAAAAAAATGGGGACATACGGGGATCATATGTTTATAGTAATTCGTGGTGATAAAAATGAAGAAACATAAAATGGTGACGTGGAATGCTGATCTTTACAATTCTTTCTTGGCAATCAATTTTACACTTTCGTTGACCGCATTTTGCTACTTTACGTTTCACAGTTCTGAGAAGAAATTCATACAGCACTTTATTAAACATTTTGCATTTAAACGCCCAATTGCTCTATCACTATTAAATATTTTATCGTGAGGTATAGCTGCAAGCTTCTCACAATAGTCTCGTCATTAAATGACCGTGATTAGCCATTTTTTAAACTAATAAAACATCCTTGAGTTCACTTTAAAGGTTTGAGGACTGATCTAGGCCATTTAAGTTGGCAACTAAAATGACCTACTGTCGTTATCATAAACTTGCAAAAATGGTAAAATTACAATGTATAAGCGTGGAGCCCTACTCATTGTCCCGCTTATATTCCGTAGCGCGACGGGAACCAGATAACGAAAATTGTATGTTGTAGAGCGATTTGACGTTTAAAAAAAAAAAAAAAAAAAAAAAAAACATGTTCCTTCTACCTTTAGGTAGTTTTATGACTCAGTATATGCACATCAACCCGCATTTTATCTACAGACGTGAAAGTTAAAGCGCTTTTCACAATGACTTGTATTTAGACTTTTTTACCACTAACAGGGTATGGAAACTTGAACATTTATCGTCGAATTTAACAGTCATAACGTACACGTCATACTCCACTATTTAAGCGTCATATATCGCAGCTTGCAATATAAAATGTTAAATGAAGTATAAGGTGTGAAGTAGTTAGGCTACAGCGTTATTTGAAGTCTCGTGTATTACAGGTGCGTAGTTGTTTGATAATTCAGTTTGCATTTTTTTACAGTTTACAGTTTTGGCTCAAAACAATTACAGAGAGACGAGCTCTTTAACACCCACTCACTGCCACTACGATCACAAGTCTGTTGGAAACCTTTAAATGTATTCCCATATTATACCTCATACTTTATGAAACAAGGTGTGAGATCTGAGCTGTCTGGAATCAAGCCTTAATGTTGAGCTGTGAAATATGAAGTATACAATATGAGACATGAACTCACAAATAGCATACGTTCCTGTTCATATTTCACACCCTACTTTACAGTTCACTACTTTACTCAATATATGCAAGTCAACCCACACTTTATCATCAAACGTTATTGTTGGTGCGTTTTTGTCATAATGGTTTGTGTTCAGACGTTTTACCACAAGCAGGACTATGGAGACTCTTTCACAGTATCCGAACTACATGTACATTCTCTTCCGGTTTTCATAGTGTTGAATCGAGAGTACAAACGTTCGCTTATAACCAGTAGTCGGAAATCATTATGTTTTGAGATTTTATGTGGAATCTGCTGCGTCATTTATAGCTATTCAGCTTCGAAAATGTAAAGGGGTAAGTTTAATATAATTTGCTCTTCGGTCTTTTTCTTTATTACCCTGTACAATGTCGCGTATGGGTGGGTAGTAATTAGTACAGTATTTAAATCGCCCTTGGCATGATTCTCAAACCATTTTGAGCATTTTCTTACATGTTTTATAAAAAATCTTTAGAATAAACGGAAGGCGTTATCAATCTACAGTTTGTTAGTTTTGATAAAAGAATGATAGCCAGGTTTTGCACGACACAATCTCGTGTTAAATTAAGCTGTTCTGAAAAAAAAATCTGCGACGTCAAGGAGTTTTTCATTGTACAGGGCAATAAAGTAAAAGACCGAAGAGAACATTATATTAAACTTACCTCGTTACATTTTCGAAGCTGAATAACTATAAATGACGCAGCAGATTCCAGATAAAAACTCAAAACATATGATTTCCGGCTACTGGTTATAAGCGAATTTTGTACTCTCGATTCAACACTATGAAACCCGTAGAAGATGGTACAGTGCGTTCGGATACTGTGTCTTTGTATGGTACAGTTACCAACTATAAGTTGTGAAGGATAAACTGTGACTCATGAAAGTATACTTAATAGTTTTTAGTTTGCATTTACATGTATCCTGGTCCGCCCGACTCCCATTCCGACTTCGACAAATTCTGGGTAAAGGGTAGATAACCTTATCAACTTTTTAAATAAAACGTCCTTCGACTGTTTGCCTTTTGTGTTGCCTTCTCAGCCTTTGCCTTTGACACGTTGTCATTGTCAAGGACAAGGTTATGATTGTGGACATACTGTGGTCATACCGAGTCTGCTATTTTCAATTCTTTGGTGTATCCCTTGCTTCCACAGGATGTAACTGCTCATGTTTTTTTTCAGTTCTCATAACGACGTTCCCCGGGTGGCTCAGCTGAACATAACTATAGTTGCACACGCCGCCGAGTGACCTTCCCTATCTAACTGTTCAGAAGTCGTTCATATTCACTGCAGCTGGTGTTGTGTCGTACATCATATTGGAATCTTATATTTTCTGGTCCTTTGAGATCATTGAGTTCGTTTCGAAAGATGTTGAAAATAGTATTTTGCTTAAGCGGGTGCTGGGAGAGTGACCGGTGTGCAAATTTCATTACTTGTAATGAGCAGATTCAATTAGACCGAGTCTGCTCTAGTGGTTTCTCTGGTGTATTCCTTGCTCCCAAAGAATCTAACTATACACAGCTTATTTACAAGCCCAGCTTTGGTTTGATATTTTTCCTCATATGTTATTTCTCTTATGCCTACAATTGACTCCTCCGTTAGTCTCTTGTCTGTCCGTGGGCGCCGTGGTCGAGTGGTTAGAGATGCTCGGTTATGGTGCAGAAAGTCGCCGCAAAGTCGTGAGATCGCGCCCTGGTTTTGCTATGCGACGACTGAAAGACACTCTCTGTCAACCAAGCAGTAAATAGATAGATTTTTCGAATAAGGGAAGGATAAGGCAGCCAAAGGAGGGGAAAGGGCTCTGCCTTTTATTTACTGTGCCCAAGATACAGTGGGCCCTCAACCCCCAATGCCCCTACGGCTAATAGGCTATGGGGACCTTTACCTTTTACGTTAATCAAACGTCAGAACTGTTGAAGATAATTATACGGGGTAGGAGGACAATCCTTCTATTCCATGTACGGTGCTAGTGTCTCTGTGAGGCTTCAAAGATAAAGTCTCGCCACGTCTTTGTCATTGCTTCGAAAGAATAGAAGGAATGTACCTATTTGTACAGAGGATAGGACAAGGGTTTTACGGCTCTTCAAGAATATTTCACTTCTGTCATGCAGTTAAGCAGAGATGGGTAAAAAACGATGCATCCGGCGAAAAACCACCTCACCTTCGGTAGGCTGAACTTGGCTTTCTGCATGTACGCGGCCGAGGCTTGAACACACAGCATGTTTAAGCCACAGAGGCCCGTATATGCACTTAAAAAAAGTAAACATTCAAGTCACTCGTCTGACATCTTGATCAGCCGTTTAAGATATATGGTTGCTTGAAATGAGCTCTGATAAGATAAAATATTGAGCAGGCTGACACTTGAACACTTCAGCTTAACCCGACTGCAAACTGCGGATGCAGCCACGGAATAGGCTCTCTTGTCAGTTCTCGTTCCAAGCAGCTAGTCGATGGCCCGATATAATGAATAGGAATCAGATAAAATGAATGCAAAGGCAGATTGGTATGTCCGTATAGAAGACGCTTCGCACTGGAGAGTTAGCTGTTTTTGCTAAACGTAAATTGGGATCGTCGATTCGTGCGACGGTGATAAGTAAGTTTCAGTGTCGGAGCGCCCTACTACATGTAATTTGGAAAACAGGATGGCAAGTACCGGCTGCACTTGCAGCAGGTGTGGGCTGGGAGTTTTTTTTTTTTTTTTTTTTTTGGACCGTATTTAAACCCTGTTATCTTCTTTTTCTTTGTCGCTTTCTTTGTGAGACGGCTCCATATAGACTGAAATACTGTCTCAAAGGTTGTAAAGCCCCTTTTGGAGGAAAACCAAATAAGCAATTTGATTTTGTGTCAATCCTAGTTTGTTTTGTATGTTGTAATATATATATTAGCTGTGACGCGACAAAACCAACAAAGTGGCTGTGCGCCCAGCGCAGACTCATATCAGCCTGGGCAACCGCCCAGTCTGATCAGAGTTTTCGCTGTCCGCATAGAGGTAGCTTAGACCCGGGCCTACCCTTTAAGTGCTAAGCGAATGGTCTGATCAGACTGGGTGGATGCCCGGGATGATCTGAGTCTGCGCTTTGCGCACAACCACATTGATGGTTTTCTCGCGTCGCGGCTCATATATGTTACGAAAAAAGAGAAATAAAACATGTTTAAACTAAGCCCCAAACTATCAACCCACCAACTCATGGTATAGTATTCTTTTAAAAGTTTCGCAGAATATCTATTCACAAGAGTGAATGCGCACGCTTTTGATGCGCTTGAGTGACTGACTATCTAAAATCGGCGGAATCAGTTTTCATCATCGTTTGGTATTAAAGAATTAGTTTATAAATTTGATTATTATTCGATGAATTCTTCGGATTTTACAAATTGTCTCCACACAAGGCACATAAATGAAGTGAAACTGATTAAACCATAGTCTACCTACGTTATTAAAAATCAAAATATATCCGGTGTGAATCCGCCACCCGATAATCTTAGTTCTTAGTATAGTTATAGTTGATAGTCGAGCGCTATTTAAACTAGTCTATTAAGAAAGGGAGCAGAATCAGTATTTATAGACTGGCCATAGAATGGATGAAAACTTACTATTTTTGCTTTGGGATAAAAACTCATTATCAGACTAGTAGCTAGTCTACACCCTTACCAGATAACGCCAACTTTAGCACGAAATATTTCGCAATGAGCAAGGTCTACACTGGTAAGGGTGGTATAAAATAGTTATAGCATGGTTTGTCTGCCTGTAGGGCAGATAATCCACTCGCTAAAGCTTGTGGATTATCTCCTCGTACAGGCGGACAAACCATGGTATAACTATTACATACAATGTGATCCCTTATTAGAATGGATCATAATCTTAGTTTTTATGGAAAAATTATCCCTGATACCATATCTTGATCTCAGGAAATGTAACAGTACAGCTCCACAATCTTACAAAATTTCGGGTATAAATCTATTGAATGCAATCGTATTTAGGCCAATATAGACCATTCAGACTGCAGAAGTCTGATCAGAGTCAACAATTATTATTCTACCTATCTTTGCTGAAAGTATATGGACTTATATTGTAAAAATTCTAAGTAATGGGACAGATAGATCTGTGCAAATCAGTGTAGACCCTGATCAGACTGCTCCAAAAGGAGCAGTCTGATCAGGGTCTACACTGTTTGCCATTCCATCAGTATCTTTTGGTCACATTACTGCATTAATGTGAAACCAAACTATTCCAATTTAGGACAATTACGGTAATTATTTAAGACGTCCCAAGTTTTAGAGGTTTTAGGGTAGACAATATAGTCCAGATACTTATGGGTAAGTTTTGAATGGTTTAAGACCATTTAAAAGCAAGGAATGCATCAAAGAAATGAAAATAGCAGACTCGGTTTAACTGAGTCTGTTCATGACCGCCCAACACCGGCCAAAACTGCTCCTAGCATAGACTCAAGCAAAATGGCTTTAAATCAACTTTCTTCTTTTTCTTTTTTTTTTTTTTTTTAAATGAACTCAATGATCCCAAAAGACCAGAAACTAGTATACTATACTTGACAAATCTTCATCCTTTCAAAATTCTCAATACATGAACCTTTTGCTTCTCTATACAATACTTCATTGATATTGATTTTGAGAAAATTTTCTCTTTAAGTCTGAACTGCCTGATGCACTGAAATCTATTATTTCATCAGTTTTCTATTATTTCTAGATCATTTGAAATTTGAGATAGCTATGACATGTTTCGTATTGAAAACGAAAATTGTTGAATATGCATGCAAACAGCATATATCCAGATGAGGTGGCTCATAATGAGCCACCTCATCTGGGTCTACGCTGTTTGCCCTCTAGACTTTGACTTCTCAATCATATAGCTTGGACAAAACATTTCTTTTTAATTTTGCAGACGTAAATTTTGTCGTCTGCTTTTCTGATCTTTAAAGGTTATGTACAAACATACCATATGAATTCTAATAAATGGCCCTGCGGCCACCCTGCTCTAATAAATGACCCCTCTACAGATTTTTTCAAAAATATTAATCAAAATCACGCAATTCCAATTGAATTCAAATTCAAATATATCTGGAATGTCATAACAAAGGCACAGATTTAAGGGAGTAAATTCTTCCTTTAAGAGATGATCCCTAATAGATGGCAAGCCAAAGTTGCTTCTCCCAAAAGTGTACCCATTCATCTTATGTGAGCCCCCGTTATTAACCCTTAATGCGCCAAAAAGCAGACGACAAAATTTACGTCTGCAGAATTTCATTAAATGTTTCATCCAAGCGATATCATATTGAGAATTCGAACACTAGAGGGCATCTCTAGTGTTCACCATGAGCCACCTCATCTGGATCTACACTGTTTGCCAATTCAACAATTTTAATTTTTGGAACTTTAGGGGTTAAGGGAGGTATGTGGCCATATCATGAATAACATAGATATGCTGTGACCCTGGTCAAACTGCCAAATGGGCATGCTGATCAATCTATATACACTATCAAAATTTTTACATATTTCACTGTGTGAATTTTTATAAAGGTGGGAAGTTTTTTTTAAATACGATAATCTACAGGTCACTGACTCCTTTCCTTGACTTTTAACACAAATAAAGAGAAATTTCTATTTCTAAACCTTTTACTTTACCAAAAACACTTACAAGTGAAGAGTCCGACATTTTCCTTTCCCAATTTTTCCCTCACTGTTTTATAATTCCTACAAATAGTTGTCTTGTCTTAATATTGTATTTCTGAAATCCGAGGATTGACTAGAGCACATGTATCGTGACAGCATTAATCAATAGGCTGATGACTGTTCATGGTCAATAGAGTTTGCTCCCTTGAGTTGAAGCTCCCATACGTGAATTGCCGTCAGTGTAAATTTGTTTGGTTAAAACATACCACTTATGATTGTTTTCATTCTTTCGACCTTCATTGTAACCATATAATTTTATTCTAACTGTAACACTGCATAAACGTTATTCAGACGAGGCAAATCCAACCTATTTTATTTTTTATGGGAAAAAAGGCAAAAAAAACATGTTTTTCCCAAAAAAAATGTTCGCCTTATCTGCAGACCTATGACACGTGTGACACACTACTGGATGGATGTTGATTATAAGGTACATTTTGCACTTTGTACGTATGATGTTTAAAAGGGGTGTGACTAAAAAGGCTAATGGCATTTATATAAAAAACGGTTTTGAAGTTTGACTAATTTAATGACATCAGTATCGGTCAGTCATTATTATTACAGTAATTTGCAATTTTTTTGATAAGCAATCATTCACTCTGCTAGTATCCCAACTGAAAAACACATTTCTTTCTGGCCTAATCCCTTCTTCATTCAAATCTGATTGATTGTTTTGGGTTTAACAGCCCTTTGAGACAGTATTTCAGTCTATTTCGGGTCGTCTCCCAAAGAGAGGGAGAAAAAGAGAGAAATGATGGATGAGAGAAAAAAAGGCTAAATAATCCCCACCCACACCTACTGCAAGCACAGTACGCCCTTACCCTACTATGTCCAAATCAGTAGAATGCCCCAGCTCTGGAAGTTATACAGCACCATTGCATCTTCATTCAGATAAGAGGGGGGCATTGAGGATAATACAAGAATTCCGCGGAACGCTATGTTGCACCTGATTTGCACCTTCACTTTAAGAACTTGATAAAAGTGTCATTTTGAAACATTGTGGTCAAAATCCATTCAGTAGTTTACGAGATATTATTGTTTTCATGTTTTTCGCTATTTTTAGTAACGGTGGATGGTTGCCATCTTGGACGGTCAATTTGAAAAAATCATGAAACAGCTTCATGCAAAGATCATTTTGATACACATTTAGTCCAATTCCATTCAGGGCCTCATGAGATATTGTCATTTTCATATTGTTCTATTTTTAGTAACAGTGGCTGGCGGCCATCTTGGATGGTCTCAATTCGCTTAAATTCAAAAAACTCCATTAAATGACAATTCTGACTAAAGCTGACCTAAATATGTTCAGGTATTTTTGAGGTATTGGTGTTTTTGCAAAAACTCGGACTCGTAAACAGAAAGTAGGTCACTGTGACCTAATTCCGCTACAGATTTTTTTCATTTTGATAATTTATAAAACCAAGGTCCCATTAATGCTCCATATAAAATTTCAGCCAAATATACCAAGTGGTTCTGGAGAAAAAAGTGATTTTATTGTTTATGCTATTTTTAGTAACAGCGGCCATCTTGGATTCTGGACCAAGCTGAATTTTGTCATTCAGAAGCCCTGCAGTCTGGTCATGCAGCATGTGAAATTTGAGAACCATGGGTGCAGTGGTTTCAGAGAAAAAGTCATTTGAATGGATTTAAAATTTAGGGTCGACGGGACTGACGGACAGACGGAAAACCGGACGCCTATATCGCACCTTGCTAAAGCAGGTGCGACAAAAATGATAATTTTTTGTTTCTATCCCAAAACATATCTTGTGACCACTCGTTAGAACCGTCTCGGCGAGACGGTTCTAATGATGGGTCACAAGAAATGTTTTTATGCAGAATTGTTGAAAGTTTTCCCTAACTTATTCTTTTATCTGGGCCACTGAAGACTGATTATTGTTTGGTAGCAATTTACAACATTAGAGCTCTGCTTATCTCCACAATCATAGTCATTCTCCTATGCCACCTGCATGTGGCCTGAGAATTATGTCTACTGAATAAAACTTTGTCTGCTCAGTGCAATAGTTTTCACAATTAAAAAGTTGTTGGTTTTGTCATGTCATGGCTCAAATGAAAATACACTAAACAGTGCTCCAGATAAGAAGGGGTCACATGATGGATAATTTTTCCTTTTTTTTTTCTCATAATACCATATAATGTTGTGACCCCTCATTAAAACCGTCTCGCAGAGATGGTTCTAATGAGGGGTCACAATTATGTTTTCACTTAGAAATAAGAAAAATTATCCCTGAATCATCCCTCTTACCCCTTCTTATCTGGAGCTCCGAGTCTTCTAAATGTCTCGTAATTAATTTGTTGCACTTGTAAAACAAACTGCACTTGTAAGTGCAGATGATTTACACCTAAGAAAATATTTGAAGAATTTTTTGTCTGCTCAGGGCAAGTCAGGCAGTTGACATTTATGCAACACTTTCAATATATGATGTGGAGTGTTTCCCTGTCGATTCTGCACACTCGTTAAGACTTTATAAACTGAATTTTCAATGGCCGAACAATTTCTTCTTACAGTGGAATAGTATGAATATTAGTAGCTAAAGTTGTGGATTTCTGCAAGTCAATATCAGAAGTATAAATTGTGGATTTCATGGGATATGTTGTGGCTTTGTGTTACTTATGCAGTATCAGTAGGATAAGTTGAGGATTTCTGCTCTTCAATATCAGCTGTACAAGTTGTGGATTCTGCTAGTCAATATCAGAACAATAAGTTGTGGATTCTGCTAGTCAATATCAGAAAAATAAGTTGTGGATTCTGCTAGCAGGGATTTTATTAAGCATAGGTCCGTTGGTCCGGGACAAGTGATTTTTAGACAAGACCAGTTGATATCTTTAGTAACTGGTCCTCCAGACCAACTCATTTTGAAACTGAAAGCAGAACATTGGTAGAAACAATAGAAGAAACTCTGTGAGGACCAGTTAAAGCGCACACAAGCTGGTCCTGTGGACCAATTGTTATTCAGTCCGTAGCAAAACCCCTGAGCTAGTCAATATCAGAACAATAAGTTGTGGATTCTGCTAGTCAATATCAGAACAATAAGTTGTGGATTTCTGCTATTCAATATCAGTTGTACAAGTTTTGGATTCTGCTAGTCAATATCAGCACAATAAGTTGTGAATTCTGCTAGTCAATATTAGCTGTTCAAGTTGTGGATTCTGCTAGTCAATATCAGAACAATAAGTTGTGGATTTCTGCTAGTCAATATCAGAACAATAAGTTGTGGATTTCTGCTAGTCAATATCAGCTGTACAAGTTTTGGATTCTGCTAGTCAATATCAAATCAATAAGTTGTGGATTCTGCTATTCAATATCAGCTGTACAAGTTTTGGATTCTGCTAGTTAATATCAGAACAATAAGTTGTGGATTTCTGCTAGTCAATATCAGAACAATAAGTTGTGGATTCTGCTATTCAATATCAGCTGTACAAGTTGTGGATTCTGCTAGTCAATATCAGCACAATAAGTTGTGGATTCTGCTATTCAATATCAGTAAAAGATAAGAAGTAGCTGTGGATTGCTGGCATTTAACATGTTTAATATTAGTAAGACAAGTTGTGGACTGTGGGTTGTTGCTATTCAATATTAGCATGATAAGTTGTGAATCCAGCTATTCAATATCAGTATCATATGTTGTGGATTTCTGCTATTCAATATTAGTAGGATAAGTATCATTGTTGTAGATTTCTGCTACTCAAAATCAGTGGGATAAGTATCATAGTTGTAGATTTCTGCTATTCAATATCAGTGGGATAAGTTGTGAATTTGCTGTTCAATTTCAGCAGGATAAGTTGTGGATTCTGCTATTCAATTTCAGCAGGAGAAGTTGTGAATTTGCTGTTCAATTTCAGCAATGAGGATAAGTTGTGAATTTCCTGTTCAATTTCAGCTGGATAAGTTGTGGATTCTGCTATTCAATTTCAGCGATGAGGATAAGTTGTGAATTCTGCTATTCAATTTCAGCGATGAGGATAAGTTGTGAATTCTGCTATTCAATTTCAGCAATGAGGATAAGTTGTGGATTCTGTTATTCAATTTCAGCTGGATAAGTTGTGGATTCTGCTATTCAATTTCAGCAATGAGGATAAGTTGTGAATTTGCCTATTAAATTTCAGCAGGATAAGTTGGGGATTCTGCTATTCAATATCAATGTCATATGTTGTGAACTTTGGCTATTCAATATTAGAAAAATATAAGTTGTGGATTTCTGCCATTCAATATCATTTGGATAAGTTGTGTATTCTGCCAGTTAGCAGTCAATACAATATGTTGTGGATTTCTGCTATTAAATATCAGCAGGATATGTAGTGGATGTTCTATATCAGTAGGACTGCCGCAAAAAGATATGTGTGTCAATGTCGCAATGTCACAGTGTCAGGTTTGGTGAATTTGATAAAAAAATACAGTCAAATATTTTTAGATGTCTTGCACCATATGCTCCTTGTCAGACCAAGAATTAGCATTTTTCTGACCCGATTATATAACAATTATGAATTAATTAACACTTAAAAAGCCAGAAATGAAAATTCAAAGTAGCTGAATTTGCAAACAGCGTAGATTCAGCTGAGGCGGCTCAAAATGAGCCGCCTCACCTGGATGTACACTGTTTGCCCTCTAGTCTTTGAATTCTCAGTATGATATAGCTTGACATAACATTTTCTTAAAATTTGCAGATGCAAATTTTGTTGTCAACTTCTTTGACCCTTTAAGGGCTGACATCTTTTTTTTTTTTTTTTTTGACATAATGCATAATGTAAGTGACATTCCACTTGCAGTAAACATAATTAGAGAAGGTAAGCAATTGCTCCAGGGTAACTGGGATAATTTAGGACTATAGGTCGGTCGCGCTATAGTGGCAATGTTTTGTTTACATTTTTAATGTCAACAGTACCTGTACTATCATTACGGTGCAGTTCAATGAGTTCATGTAACTTCTTGATGTATGGCCATAATGGCACATTACGTTTAGTGAGTGAGTGACTGAACTTGGGTTTAACGTACCACCAACAACGAGGTCATCTGGAGACGGGACCTCAGTTTAAAGTCTCATCCGAAAGACCGGAGAAGCGGGGGATCGAACTTGCGACCCCTGGATTGGTAGTCCGGAGTGTTATCCACCACACTACAGCTGCTCCTACATTACGGTTAACTGGCAGTACTAATTTATCGAAATGACATTTTTTGAAAGCTTAAAGACAGGAACTGTCTCTAGTTTAAGAATATCACTGATAACAAAATTGATAGTAACAAAATTATTCAAATTTATTCTTTCATTCCCGTGAGTTGGATAAGCTGAACTCTGCTATATAGCCAATCAGTCACCAAATCAAAATAAACACAAAACAATAGCATTGCCAACTTATCGCGTCCGGACTATAGGTGTCCATGTTTTAAAATTTTGCATAAAAAAACTTATGTTGAGAACCCTCATCAGACATGTTTCATTCAGTCAGTTCTAATGAGAGATCACAACATTGGTTTTTGCAAAGTATCGTAATTCCATCATATCAGAGCCATGGATACCATGTCTCAGCAGCAGCCAATACATATACATAATTATGATCTGACATATTGAATATTTTGTGGGATCCCATTTGAATAAATTTTCCACATTGATCCCATTTGAATAAATTTTCCACATTCTGTTCCAAACTGCTTGACCACTATGGGCAAAAACCTAAAGAACTGCAGAAAATTGTAACGAAATTAATTCAACGCTAAAAAGTTCTTAACAATAAACAGAAACAGTGATACAGTGATGAATCCTGGAAACAAATTAACACTGAATTTTAACATTTTTAAGCTTACAATACCTTGACGGCCCCCGGCTGTACTTTTTTCTGTTAAAGTAAATGAAATTAGAAGTATAATAAGACCGTAATTCAGATTTCACGATGAATTTGGAAGGGCTAGGGCAAAATAGGACCCCCTGAGATCCCCTACCCCACCCCTCCCAACACATGCACTTTCAAAAAATTACCCCTAGAGGGGAGTTGCACTTTAGAAATTTTTTGGTTGATTTGGGTTTAACAGCTCTTTGAGACAGTTTTAAAGTCTATATCGAGCTGTCTCCCAGAGACATGAAGAAAGAAAAGAGACAACAGCAAGCACAGTATGCCCTTGCCCTACTATTACCAAACAGACCCTATATATTTGGACAGACATGTCTGAGCAAACATTGTAGACCCAGATCAAACTGCTCATGAAAGAGCAGTTTGACCAGGGTTTACAATGCTTGCAATTCACAAAGCATCATTTGGATGCATTTAAGTGTGAAAAATCTGCTTTCTAACGAAGAATTTTTGAACAACAATTGTCCGAAATTTTAAGGATCATTACAGTACTTCATGCTAAGACAGAGATCCACATATATTCTGCAATATTATTTATTTCACGCCAACTGCGGACTAAATGTCTCAATCCAATCTAGGGCATAGTTAGACATAACTTAGTTTATGGCCCTTTCAACAGGGTTTCAGTCAAGTTGAGATGACGAAAGACAATTGATGGAAGGCTGTGTGCAAACTCAGAGCTCCTGATAAGAAGGAGTTACAGCGATAATTTAGGGATAATTTTCCATTTACATTTTTCTGCATAAAAACATATGTTGTGACCCCTCATCAGAACCGTCTCGCCGAGACGGTTCTGATGAGGGGTCACAACATGTGATTTTTTTGCGAAATAAAAAAAGTTATCTCTGAATTATCCTCAAAAACTGCTCTTATCTGAAGCTCTGCAATGGAATCCTGTTTATGGTGCCCTGGCAGGTTTCAAAGTACTGCTAACACACAAACAATACCACCACTGTTATTTTAAAAGACTGTTCAGTTATATACTGGTATGATTCAGATTTGTATTATGATTTATGTCTGGCATTGATAATATCTGTTTACATTCAAAGGTAAAGGGTGACATCCTACACGGAAATGCTCTATTTAATCTCTGTACCTCACTGTAATAATCTACATTGTATTAATCATTGGTCAAACGCCAAAGTATTATCATACAAATGTTATGTCGCAAAATACTATGTATTATGTAACTGGATCAGGCCACTATTATAACATCTGATTTCCTTCGCAGATGTATAATAGCTTTAATTGTGCAGTTCTGTTTTTTTTTTCTTTTTTCTTTCTTTTTTTAAACAAATTAAGCAGAAGGCACAGTATAATTGCCTTGCTGCCTGCTGATTCAGCAAACCAGATTTAAACCAACAGTTGAGTCAACAAAAGTTTAATTCCCCACCAAAACCAACCCTGCCAGACAAGCCCTGCCAGTATCTCACTTTTCGTCAGCAGCAGGGGAGATAATAACTCAAGGTACATGTAGATTAAATGAGCCACAACATGACAAAACCTACAAAAAGGCATGTGTGCCCAGTAAAGACTCAGATCAGCCTGGGCATTTGCCCAGTCTGACCAGAGTCTTCGCTGTGCACTATAAGTGTAGCTAAGGGTCTATGCTTGTGCCACGTGGACAGCAAAGACTCTGATCAGACTGGAAAGATGCCCAGGCTGACCTGAGTCTTTGCAGGGTGCACATACCACTTTGCTTGTTTTGTTCAGTGGCAGTTCAAATGCTGTGACATTTGCACTAATTATTCAGACATTATAGTCCAAACAACCAACATAATTATACCCCGACCAGCTTGCTCCTAAAATCTGTTTGCCAGCAGTAGAATGCCCTGTTTGAAGCTATGCAAAGATCAGCCTGTACTTTTGAAATGATGTTCAATACAAGTCCATTTTAAGACTACTTTTTCTTCATTCCGTCCGACTAGCATCTATGAGTGTGTTAAGGATTAATTGTTGCCATTTTTTCTTTTGTTCTGGTAATGATAGTATCAAAAATGGTCCTGACTGCATGTTTAGTTCAAATGGACAAGTTTCACACCCGGTAGGCGGCAATCGAAAACACTCATGCAGTCGACGAAGGCGGATACAAAAACATTAGAAACATCGTTTTGATTGCAAATTGTCGCCAATTTGCAATCGAAAACAGAGTTTCTAATGGTTTTTTATCCATGTTAATCGATTGTTAAGAGCGTTTTCGATTGCCACCTACCCAGTGTGGATTAACCGATACCAAATTACAAATGGTTACCAAATAAATATCTGTCAGGAAGATGCTACATGTAGGTCTAAGCAAAAGCAGCAAAGCTTAATGCAAACAGCTTGAAACTTGTATAAAAACCATGCGATATTAAAAGCAAAGCTAAGCTTGGTGAACAGCTGCAAACATGGCTGAAATTTATTCTTTGAATCTCTCATTTCTCTTAAATCTTTCACCGTCTTACGATAAGGTGGAGATTGGAGGGTAATTAAGAGATCATTTTTTTTGTTTCCCTTAAAAACTTATAATGCAACACTCTCATCAGAACCGTCTTAGCAAGGCCTCGGTGAGACTCTTCAGATGAGGATCACAACATAATATGAGCCGCGACACGACAAAACCAACAATGTGGTTGTGCGCCCAGCGCAGACTCAGATCAACCTGGGCATCCGTCCAATCTGAGCAAAATTTTTACTATGCGCTTAAAGGGTAGCTAAGAGTCTAAGCTAGCTCCTTGCGGACAGCGAAGACTCTGATCAGACTGGGCGGATGCCCAGGCTGATCTGAGTCTTCGCTGGGCGCACAACCACTTTGTTGGTTCTCTCGCGTCGCGGCTCATATGTTTTTATGCAGCTTTGGAGAAATTGTCCCGAAATACTCCTTTTTTAGACGTAGCTCCACAAGCATTAGAATATAGATACTCACCACTGAGGAGCCATGAGATCCCAGACTGGCACCAGATGAAAAGGATCCTGACGTGGACTTGGCTAGAAAGGAGCCTGACCCCGAGGAGTGGGCTAGCATTTGAGCCATCTGAAATATGATACAAAACTAAATGGTTTAGACCAATAGTAACACAAAGTTCCAGGAAAGGTGGGGTTTTGAGGATAATTTTGGGATAATTTTTCTTATTTCTTAACTAAAACATGCATTGTGACCACTTATTAGAACCCTCTCGTTGAGACGATTCTAATGAGGTGCCACAGTGTTTTTTTTTTTTGTGAAAAATTTGGAAAATTATCCTTATATTATCCCTAATACCCCTTCTTTTCTGGGGGACTGGACTAACAAATATATTTGAGTTCATTTGAGTAATTTTGAAAATAGATTTCTGCTTAAGCCGGTGTTAGAGGGCGCGACTGGAGTCGCACATATCATTACTAGTCATGAACAGACTCAATTAAACAGAGTTATTTTCTACTTTTTTCTGTTATTTTCTATTCTTTGGTGTGTACCTTGCTTCCAAAGGATCTTACTTTTCATAACATATTGTGTACATGGCTAAATACTGTCAAACAACCAACAACCATCTTATTCAGACATGATCAAGTTCCATTAACACCGGCAAGGTTTGCTGGTGTTAAACAAAGCTGTAATGTTAGAAATTTACATTTTTGCAGGTAGCAAGTACAGTAAAACCTGTCTTAGTGGCCACCTCTATTAAGCAAGCAACCTGTATTAAGCAAGCATGTATTCAGTTCCCAAAACAGGCAAATACACTGAAATGTACCTGTATTAAGCAAGTACCTGTCTTAAACAAGCAGATTTTGATTGTCCCTTAGGTGCTTGCTTAATACAGGTTGGACTGTAGTTGCTACCTAGCATAAAAGCTACTAGCAAAACTCACATACCTGGTAGCAAAGACTGGAGGCCGAAAACAGTCCTCTTGCCACTCAGCAGTTGTCAGATTTATGACCATACAAAATTCCATAAGATCAAAGGCACTGATAATGCCTTTGACCTTATGGAATTGTGTTTAGTCTATGCCTTTGACCTTATGGAATTGTGTTAAATCTTATACATAGAAACAAGATTTTAATGAATTTTTAATCAACTAGTACTTCCAAGAAATTAATTTTAACTAAAGAATTCTTAGGCAGCATCTTTTTTCTTCAGGTGGCAAATGAGATTTTTAGGTGGCAAATTTGCTATTTGCTGTTTATTTCGAACCTTGAAGCTGGCAACAATATATTTCTGTATTTATTCAGTTATCATTCACCAGCCAGTTGTAATCACAGTCCATCAGACCCCAGGGCAGGGTGGGGGATCGCAGAGAAATGAGCCATGTTTGAACATTACAGCATCCCTGCAGTGCTGGGGAAATTCTGGGATTTTAAAAACAGCAGTGGAAGAAAACAGAAAAAATAACAGAAATGCAGGGTCAAACAGCAGTGGTTTTATAAATTGTTAGTCCCTACAGTGTGGGGCTTTATCTAAAACGGGAATTTGCTGGAGGAAAAGTCAAAAGTCCCAGTTATTCCGCAGAGGCTTGGGGGGATGCATGGTTACAAATGACCGGTGCACAAGATGGGGCAAGGGGGATGCATGGTTACAAATGACCGGTGCACAAGATGGAAGTTTACCCTTCCCTTCAGAAATTACCGCAACTAATATGTAAATCTGTCAAGTGTAATTCAGCTATAAAAATGGATTTTTCTCTTAATTACCAAACCATCCCAAAGATCTACACCTGTCTTACAAGCCCAATCTATATTTAGAAGAGAAAATCCTCCGTCTTATAACTGAACCCCCCCCCCTCCCCCCAAACCCCTCTGGACTGCCACTGACTCTCTTTTGAAAGGGTTTCTTCTTCCCAGGTAGCAAACAAGAAGTCCCAAAAATATAGCCCAGGGCCCAGTTGTTCAAAACTAGCGAAGTCGTTAGTTAACGAGAAGTTAAAATTTCAAATGTTAATACTTCGAATACCCCAATATTTTTTGTTGAAAAAATGTAAGTAGCTTTTAGCTTCTCACATTTTTTTCAACAAAAAATATCAGTGTATTTGGTTATAAAGTCACAAAACACTTAACGAGTTGACCTCTTAACGAGCTTGTTAGGCTAATGATGCTTTGAACAACTGGGTCCAGAGCTCTAGATAAATGGAGTATCTGATGATAACTGAGGTATAATTTTTCTAATTTCTCATTAAAAAATATGTTGTGAACCCTCATCTGAACCATCTCATCGAGACGGTTCAGATGAGGGGTCACATCGTATGTTTTATGCAGAAGTCATAAAAACTATCCCTTATTTATCATCAAATACACTATAAAATCATATATTGTGACCCCTCATTAACACCGTCTCATCGAGACGGTTCTAATAAGGGGTCACAATATGTTTTTTTTTCTGGAAAAATAAGGATAATTATCCCTTAATTATCCTGTTACCCCTTCTTATCTGGAGCGCTAAATTACTCATGAATAGTTCTAATAGACTAATAAAAGCAAATCCATAATAGTTACTGCTTTACTTAATTATGATTTTAAAGTGAATTATATTATAATAACAGAGATATTGTTTTAATTGTCCAGTCAAATTTTCACAATTTTGATGATTTGCGTGCTGTTCTTCCCAAATTCAACTGCCCCTGGCCCAAAGTTCAGGAAGGTAGGAAAATCTCTGTAGTTTTAAAGTACATTGTATTTATTAGTATTTATAAAAAAAAATCAGTGCTTATGTATTTGAAAAAAAAAAGAATTGAAACTGGTTTTCAGCAGCCACTTCCTATTTGTAATGTACCACGCAGTGAGTTATAACTATTCTAGGGCCAAGGAATAGCACAGACACTGACTTTACTCTCTGTAAAGCCCTAGTAGATGTGGCACTAAGGGGCTTAGAAATACTACAGTACTACTTTAGCCTTCACAGGCATGGTAGTGATTCCTTAGGATCATATTAATGATGCAGCAAAAAAGTGTTTTCACTTTTCATACATTTAGATATGTAGTATGTTACACAGAATTATATCTTATGAAAATACCTTAGACACTGATAAAATTATACTTACTGAGCTATTACAGCATGATAATTTAAGAAAACTCGTTTTATGAATAAATTTGTACTTTAAAAAGATGCAAGGTGATTCATACGGTACTCAGACAAAACGCACCAGACAAAACGGACCACGAATAGGACAAAACGGACCACATTTCAGGACAAAACGGACCATGTTTTAAGACCAGACGAACCACGCTAGAAGACGAACCAGACCATTAATTGGTGTCAATTAAAAGATTAAAGAGTATATAATTACCAATGACAATGTTAAATGGTCACAATTATTTGACTTCTGTTCATGATCTCAACTATCTTTGGTTGTCGCAACTATCTAATTAATTTAATGGTAAGATTTTTATCTTTCAAGCATGCAAATTTCTTTATTAATTAGTGTTGCAACTAAAATAAAACATGCTTTCTCAAGGTTAACGGAAGGTCTGAACGTGGTCCGTTTTGTCCTGAGAGTGGTCCATTTCGTCCTAAACGTGGTCCGTTTTGTCCCAAGTGTGGTCCGTTATGTCCGTGGTCCGTTATGTCCCTAATTCATTCATACCCCTACATTTCGTACTGAAGTCAATTCCCTTAAAATTGTTCATTTCCAGAGCTGAAGGCTGAGTTTAGATAGACTATCATACTGTATTAGCTCATTCAAGACCATTTTATTAGCTTTTAAGTAAACTTCAGTAGAAACTTTATAAGATAACAATTTTCGAGTAATTTTCCACTGCAGTATTAAAATGATCTTTAGGAATTACTATTGTGTCCAGCGGACTAAGGTTGTGATATTACTACTGTGGGGTTAAGTGTCTGATCAAATCCCCGTTAAACAGCCAGCCCTTGGGGACTATGTACAACTGTTGGTCCCTTTGTTTTTACCACTTAATTTATACCCGGCTATCCTTGGCAGTTCTAGTGGGAGGGGGTCACAACTGACTGGAGCAATAACTTCCAAAAAAAAAAAGGAAAAGTGGCGACTTCCCACTACGTAATAATTTTGTTATTTCCGTGCAAGTAAGTTTTTGTCAAAGAAATGTTTAAGGATAAATAAGCAGTCGTTAAAAACAATGGGGAAATAACTTTAAAGCAGTTTTCATTTATATTACCCTCTCTAATGTAAAACTGAGGTGGGTGGGGTATAGAAAAAAATTCCATCCCAAAAAAAGTCTGCATTACTTTGCAGCAATTAGTTCTCGGCTTGAACTAATGCTCATATCTGTTCTAAATTAAACTGTGCACACTAATACCTTTATTCAGATCTTGAAAATGCACCACGTGATTCTGACAGAAGCTTCTTTTCCTGTCAACAGTAAAAAGAAATTCCCGAAAGACCTTGAACTCACTGCAGTACAATTGTCCGTTTTGAGTATGCTATCTTCAGGGCCCCAAAATCAACAACGTTCACGTGCCAATCACATGCAATATACGGTAGACAACTCCAATCCGAGAACCATAAATGTGATTCAAGGGTTGCATTTCTTAGCCATCATAGATCTAAATGAGACAGACAGATTGATTGATTGATTGATTGATTGATTGATTCACTCACTCACTGATGGATGGATGGATGGATGGATAGGATGGATGGGATGGATGTCTTTTATTGTCAAATATGGTTAACATCCAACATATGCCCTGTATGGCTTTTATTTCGACAAACAAAGGTATATCAACAAACAGATAAAAATAAGGAGATTAAAACAAAAATTATATCACAGAGCATGCAAGAAATACAATTTAGGCTACCTTTCCAGACAGACAGACAGATAGATAGGATAGGATAGGTAGGATAGGATAGGATAGGTAGGTAGGTAGGTAGGTAGATAGATAGATAGATAGATAGATAGATAGATAGATAGATAGGTAGGTAGGTAGATAGATAGATAGATAGATAGGATAGTATAAGGTAGGATAGGATAGGACAGGATTTGATTGGACAGACAGACATATAGACAGAAAGGACAGAGAGAAATTATCGAAATTGACCGTACGTATATATGTCACATTTGCCAAATGTCTCATATTGGTACCAATTCTTCACATGACATGGGTGTGACAAATACGAAGTGTGAAATTTACGGCTCCACATAGCCTCGCATCTTTTCTTTTTCCCCAACTTGTTTAATAAATTCAGTAATACATGAGCACTCATGGAATATATCTAATTCTGAAACATTCCTTAATTATTCTAAAAATTGATTCTGGCCTCGCTTTTGTGCTACACGAGCAAATGTTAAAAAAAAAAATGAAAAGCATTACTGTAAAGTCTAGTCCCCCCCCCCCCCCCTGCCCTCTCTCTCTCTCTCTCTCTCTCTCTCTCTCTCTCTCTCATCGACAATGAAGCCCAGCTGGATCCTAAATAACTACAAAACTTCGTATTGCGGCTCGTGGATTTCTAACAAAACGCCTTCGAGATGAGTTGGCCTACGGCCTTCTCGCTTATGTATGACTCTTCTAAAATCGTTGGAACTGATTATTCTAGAAAACCATTTAAAACTAAATTTGGGCTTGTCTGCTAAATTCTGTAACTTACAGGCTCTCAATTGCTACTTTCGCTTTTTTAGCTCACCTGAGCCGTAGGCTACAGGGGAGCTTATAGTATAGGCAGGCTCCGTCGTCCGTCTCCGTCGTCGTCCGTACACAATTTCAAACGACTTCTCCTCTGAAACCGCTGGGCGGATTGTAACAAAATTTCAGTGGACTTAGGAACGAAAAGTTGTTCTAAAGGTCCTGGTCACATGACCAACATGGCCGCCATGCCCATATATGGTAAAAAAAACTTTAAAATCTTCTTCTCCAGCACCAATAGACCGATGGTCTTGAAACTTGGTATGTAGCATCGGGTATGCGAGAACTACTAAGATTGTTCAAATTATGACATTGGGTTGACCTTGACCTTCTTTACGGTAAGGTCACATTTGCTTTCTGTAGCTATTATATGGGAAAATGCTAGAACTTAAGATTTCTTGGAAACTGTTGAAGATTTTGACATGAAAATTGGTATATACAGTCATCTTAATGAGTAAATGAAAATTTATGAGTATACGAGGTCAATCTTTGACATTTGACCCTGGTCTCCCATAGTTTGACAATTTCAAACTTCTCCTCAAAAGCCACAGGGCCAATTGCAATCAAATTTCATGAAGAGCCTCTAGGGGGCAGGGGAACGAAAATCTATTCAAACGGTTTGAGTCACATGACCAACATGGCCACCAAGCCCATATATGGTAAAAACCTTTAAAAATCTTCTCTAGAACCAATATGCGGATGGCATTGAAACTCGGTATGTAGCCTCGGGTACGTGAGTACTACCAAAACTGTTCAGATGGTGATCTTGGGTTGACCTTGACCTTTTTTACGGTAAGGTCAAATTTGCGTCCTGTCGCTTTTATATGGGAAAATGCTAGAACATAAGATTTCTTGGAAACTGTAGAAGATTTTGACCTGAAAATTGGTATATACAATCATCTTAAGGAGCACATAAAAATATGCGTAGAAGAGGTCAAGGTCATTCTTCGACCTTTGACCCATATCTCATAGTTTGACAATTTCACACATCTCATTAAAAGCCACTGGGAAGATTGAAACCAACTTTTATGTAAAGCCCGTAGGTTGGTGTGTGTGTGTGGGGGGGGGGGGGGGGGTGTGTGGGGGGGGGGGGGGGGGGGGGTAGAACGACAATGTGTTCAAACGGCCCTAGTCACATGACCAACATGGCCGCCACGCTCATATGTTGTAAAAACCAGTGGCTTTGACCTTGGACTGACCTTGACCTTTTTTTTGTAGTTACATGACCAACATGGCCGCCATGAAGATATATGGTAAAAAACTTTAAAAATCTTCTTCTCCAGAACCAATAAACCGATGACCTTGAAACTTGGTATGTAGCATCGAGTACATGAGTACTACCAAAATTGTTCAAATTATGACCTTGGCCTTTTTGACGGTAAGGTCAAATTTGCTTCCTGTCGCTTTAATATGGGAAAATGCTAGAACATAAGATTTCTTGGAAACTGTTGAAGATTTTGACATGAAAATTGGTATATACAATCATCTTAAAGCGTGTAAGAGGTCAAGCTCATTCTTTGACCTTTGACCCTGGTCTCTCATATTTTGACAATTTCACAGATCTCCCCAAAAGCCACTGGGCCTATTGTTACCAAATTTTTTTGTAGAGCCTGTAGGTGGGGGTAGAACGAAAATTTGTTCAAACGGTCCTAGTCACATGACCAACATGGCCGCACGCCCGTATATGGTAAAAACCTTTAAAAATCTTTTTCTCCAAAACCAATATGCGGATAGCATTGAAACTGGTATCTAGCATCAGGTTCACGAGTACTACCAAGATTGTTCAAATTATGACCTTGGATTGACCTTGACCTTTTCACGGTAAGGTCAAATTTGCTTTCTGTAGCTTTTATATGGGAAAATGCTAGAACATAAGATTTCTCGGAAACTGTTGAAGATTTTGACCTGCAAATTGGTGTATACAGCCATCTTAATGAGTACATGAAAATGTATAAGAAGTCAAAGTCATTCTTTGACCTTTGACCCATATCTCATATTTTGACAATTTCACACATCTCCTCAAAAGCGTCTTTGCCAATTGTAACCAAATGTCATATATAGCCTCTAGGGGCTGAGGGAACGAAAACATTTTCAAACGGTTTGGGTCACATGACCAACATGGGCGCCATGCCCATATATGGCAAAAACCTTTACATATCTTCTTCTCCAGAACCAAGTGATCGATGGCCTTGAAACTTGGTATATAGCATCAGGTACTTGAGTACTATCAAGATTGTTCAAATGATGACCTTGGACTGACCTTGACCTTTTTAAGGCAAGGTCAAGTATGGGAAAATGCTAGAACATAAGATTTCATGGCAAGTTTAGAAGATTTTGGCCTGAAATTGGTATATACAGTCATTTTAATTAGTACATGGAAGATTCGCAGGTACAAGAGGTCAAGGTCATTCTTTGACCTCTGTCCGCTTTCTCTCATATTTTGACAATTTCAGACATGTCCTCAAAAGCCACTGGGCTAATTGTAACCAAATTTTATACACAGCCTCCAAGGGCTGAGGGAACGAAAATTTATTCACGCGGTCTAGGTCTCATGACCTACATGGCCACCGTACTCAGGTGAGCGATTCAGGGCCTCATGGCCCTCTTGTTTTTAACTATTTTAGGCACAGCCTGGGCTCCGGTCATATGGTTTGTCATTTTGACCCCGCAGAGAATACGTATCGGTATGTACACGGTGGTTATATAACCACCCTGTACATACCGATACGTAGTTTCAGCGGGATCATCGAAGAGACAAACCATATGACATGAGCCCTGTGCACTGTAAAAAATTACCGTAAAAATTACGGTGAATCCGTTGAAAAATTTGATAATTTTAGCACCGTAAATCATTTTACTGTTTTTTATCGTAATTGTTACGGGCGGGCCGTAAAATAAATCTCGACATATATTAGCGAAAATGAACATTACTGTTGTTAATTTCAGAAAGACGAAAGATGTAGTTAAAGAAAGACATATGCATAGTTGAATTTTACATTAAAAATACATACTGATGTGGCATCAACAAATGAAAATATTTACAACTGCTAAAATATACATATATACATATTCGTAATTTGATACCAGTGCACCACAAAATTACAATCCCTGAAGCTATATAAATAAAAATGACTGTATTCAACAACCTTGTGTGTTTGGACGGACACTCGGTGCCAAGTGCGTGCAACTATGGTTACGTGCCGCTGAGCCACTTGGGGAACGTTGTTAGGAGAATTGAACTGAACTGAACAACAAAGTTGTAAGTCACATACAGCTTGAGCATATATTTCTCTACTCGGAAAATATCCTCCGAGAGTTTTTCAATTAAATCTGTTTCACAGGTCTATATCAAATAGTATAGAATTGTGTTAGCACTAAACAAATAAGGAAAAAAAGCGAGCTCTGCTGTATTATAAAAATACGGTTCCGCCCGTAAATCTTACGGTAATCGCCTGGAAACCAGCTGCCAGGCATCCGCCGTAAAATTTTACGAAGATTTTTACAATGTGGTTTTAGGGACTGTTTGGTGTAACTACAAGTTCCTGAAAGAGTTTTATCATATGCCACCAGTTCTGGCATAAAAATCAAAATTTACTTACGCCATCCTCATAAAGAACTGCTATGCGCCTATATAAAACCTTCAACATGTCTTGTAAATACTGCTGCCGACCCATGGAGTTTCGACGACAATTTCACGACGGCGCATGTTTTCGTTTTGCATCAACGTCAGCTACCTGACGACGTATAAAAGGCTTGCCAAAGTAAAGTCTAAAATAAAGTAATTTTTATGTTGGGCTTAGTTGGATCTGGGGCATTTAATGGTTATAATACAACATGGAATAGCTTAGTGGTTTTGCAACGTCGTATCAGAGTTCTAGTAAGATGTTTTTTCGTTGTTGTTCTTTTTGCTTGTGTATCTTGTGACGTCATCGTTGAGACGTCGTTACGCCAAACGTCGCGTTGACCGCTTGTCTATAGTAAATACATGAGACTGCATCGTTGGGGACTGGCAACAGCTGCACTGATGTTTATCTCTGTCTCTCAGCGAGAGAGAGAGAAGTAGAGAGAGAGAGAGACGTAAAGAGGGAGAGAAAAAGAGAGACAGGGGGAGGGAGAGTTTCATTTTAGGGCATGCCTTTGTAACAAGGTTGAAAGCAGAAGTAGGAGACTCAATCACAGCAGGCACACAACGTTGAATCAACATTGAATCAACCTTGATTCAACGTCATGACGTTGAATCAAGGTTGAATCTATGTTGATTCAACACTGTGTGCCCAGTGGGATATTTCTGATAAGCAACACGTGTTTATTCCTCTCACGTATAAAAGTTATATACTGTACGGTATGCTTGTTGTGATACAGTGAAATAAATAATTACATGTATGTGTAAACAAAATCTGGTACGAAAACTCACCATGCATTTGAATAAAAGCTTCTTTGTCCCAAATTGCTAAACGTGTAAATTGCAAATTACCGTACCGCTGAGCCACTTGGGGAACGTTGTTAGGAGAATTGAACTGAACTGAACAACAAAGTTGTAATTCACATACAGCTTGAGCGTATATTTCTCTACTCGGAAAATATCCTCCGAGAGTTTTTCAATTAAATCTGTTTCACAGGTCTATATCAAATTGTATAGAATTATGTTATTTCTGTATTTCTGTATTTGGCCAATAAGCCTTATAGCCACACTGGTATCTTCTTAATTGACCTGTTAGCATTAACCAAATAAGAAAAAAAAAAACCGACCTCTGATGTATTATAAAAATTACGGTTCAGCCCGTAAATCTTACGGTAATCGCCTGGAAACCAGCTGCCAGGCATCCTCCGTAAAAAATTACGAGGATTTTTACAGTGTGGTTTTAGGGGCTGTTTGGTGTAACTACAAGTTCCTGAAAGAGTTTCATCATATGCCACCAGTTCTGGCATAAAAATCAAAATTTACTTACGCCATCCTCATAAAGAACTGTTATGCGCCTACATAAAACCTTCAAAATGTCTTGTAAATACTGCTGCCGACCCATGGAGTTTCGACGACAATTTCACGACGGCGCATGTTTTTCGTTTTGTGTCAACGTCAGTTGGTGTTATCACTGACGTCAGGTAGCAAATTAGCTATCTGATGACGTATAAAAGGCTTGCCAACGTAAAGTCTAAAATAAAGTAATTTTTGTGTTGGGATTAGTTGGATCTGGGGCATTTAATGGTAATAATACAACATGAAATAGCTTAGTGGTTTTGCAACGTCGTATCAGAGTTCGAGTAAGATTTTTTTTTTGCACAATGACTTTTGCTTGTTTATCATGTGACGTCATCGTTGAGATGCGTTACGCCAAACGTCGCGCTGACCTGTAGTAAATACACGGGACTGCATCGTTTGGGACTGGCAACAGCTGCACTGATGTTTATCTCTGTCTTTCAGAGAGAGAGAGAGAGAGAGAGAGAGAGAGAGAGAGAGAGAGAGAGAATCGTTTTAGGGCATGCCTTTGTAACAAGGTTGAAAGCAGAAGTAGAATAATCAGTCACAGCAGGCACACTACGTTGAATCAACATTGAATCAACCTTGATTCAACGTCATGACGTTGAATCAAGGTTGAATCAATGTTGATTCAACACTGTGTGCCCAGTGGAATATTTCTGATAAACAACATGCGTTTATTCCTCTCACGTAAAGTTATATACTGTACGGTATGCTTGTTGTGATACAGTGAAATAAATAATTACATGTATGTGTAAATAAAATCTGGTACGGAAATTCACGATGCATTTGAGGAAACTTTCGTTGTCCCAGATTGTTAAACGTGTAAATTCATAAAATATTTAAAGATTTAAATTTTCCTTTAAATTAAAAAAGGAACCAGTTCTGTAATTGGTAAACTGAACAAAGGAAATAAACAAAGTTTAAGCTTAGGCTAACGAATGGTTGATAATCTTGACACTGTCTCTTTAAACGAAAAAAAAAAAAAGAAGGTCATTCATCAACCTGATTAAAATAGTAACCTGAATGTGTGTTTAAAAAGCTGCAGAAATGCAATTAACATGGATTTCTGTTTATTTCATCTGTTTCGCCGGGACAGTGGCTATTGAAAAATGTAAGTTCAGTATAAGCTCACAGGCACCACAGGTAGTCGTTCGGTACCTGTGACCCTATGTGGGGGGAAATGAAAAAAAATCATTATGTACATGTACCATACCATATACCGAACCACTACCTGTGACGGGCACCTCCAAGCGGGTACATGACGTCGAAATGACGTCGGACCGACGTCGAAATGACGTCAGTACGTCGCACCGACGTCAGTACAGCGTCATTACAACGTCATGAGCCTGCTGGGATATAGTCTTTTGGACCCCTGTACATCACAGATCACAGGTAGTGGTTCGGTACCTGTGACCCTATGTGATAGGGGGAGGGGGATGAAAGAAAAAAATCATTATGTACCATGGTACCGAACCACTACCTGTGCTTTACATTACCACAATACTTTTCAGGTTCATGGGTGTACTATCATAATAAAGGCACGGGGGATGGCATGGGGTGGTGGGGATGGAAATGATAGTTTACAGTTGAAAAACTGTAAAGAGGATGTGGTAATTACACCATTTATGTCTAAACATTAGGCTAATACCCGTATTATTTAAAATATTGCATATTATTAGAACTCTAGTGTCTCCCAAAGGAGCTTTCTGATCACGGCCGACACTGTCTGCTATTCCAGCTGCATATTTTGGATGTATTAATTTACTGAATTATAAAAACCAAACTGTTCAATTTTTAGGACAATCAAGGTAATTATCTGCGGCGTCCCAATTTTTAGATTTTTTGGGGGTATTTTTCGGTATTTTATAATACGCAACTTGGGGGCAGCATTTCGTATTTCTTAAGAAAACACTATCATGTAGTTTGTTGCGCATACCACATAGTATGTCTCTGGGCGGGATATAATTCATTCGTCACTTTCTTAAAGATTTACTCCCTTGATAATAATTACAAAAAATGCTTTGATGAAATATTTCATGGAATACCTCCGACTTGGTCTAACTATACATTTGAAATAGAGTTTAGATAATATTATTTGATAGAAAGAACTTTAAACTAAAAATAAGTTAAATTTTTAAACGATGGCAAACCGCGGTCGAAATCGCATTATTGGACAAAAATAATTTATTCATACGTCACAATCACGTGCGCGAATAAGAAAAATACCTGTACATGATCACATGACACACGTGGTCAAAATCGATATTCTTACAGGCCATAAGGAAACAGGTAATTTGCATTTTAATTTGAAGGTTATTTTTCATTCCTCATTTATCGAAAAAACGGGTATTTTCTCAAAACTTGTATGATTAATTATGACACTATTACATATTGTCTAACGAATTTTTTTTTAAATATTTGTTTCTGAAAACATGAAATAAACGAGGGAGACAATCTTTAAGTAGACAAAATAGATAAAAAAAAAACAAAAAAACCCTAATGGGTCCCGGCCTAAAATCCTCCTACTATTAAAGTTGGTTGGAGAGTTATAGTTGGAGCTTGAAGATAAGTCTTTGGTTGAACCGGTCGGAGTTTGATGATGTGTCATGGGCAGAGCCCTGTGGAGCCGTAAATTTCACACTTCGTATATGTCACACTGTGAAGAATTAGTACCAATTCATCACAGCACGTGACAAATTGGTACCGATACGTCACAAATTTCGTACCAATGATGCCCCCCTCCCCCTCCAATTTTTTTGCATTTTGCTTTCAAATTGTGGCATAATTTTTTAAACGTAGAAAGAAATTTAAACATGTAACAGATAATGTGCATATGCTTCTGAGAGAGGAGTTACAATGCTCAAGGGCAAATCATTGATATGAACCACGTCGCGATTAAACCTTTCTTCCGGGGTTCCCGAACAGATCCGCCAGCCTGTGCAGCTACAGAAACAAGCTGTGGTCTTTTAATTTCGGATTTAGAAACTTGGGAGTTTCTTCAATCTATGCAGCGAAAACCAAGGCGCTGATCAGCCTGAGTGGTTACGGAGCTGATCTGCACCTTTTTAGCATATGCAAAAATCAGATTTTCTCATGACACGGCTAATATGTTGTCAGGGAGAGCGAAGCCCGTCAATATAAATAAAAGCTTTTTTCGAATTCGATATACCTTTGGAATGCTCTCTTTGATGTATATAATGAATTATGTCTCCGGGAGACATTTTGATTTTGCCCGGGTGGTCTGTCCGTCTGTCACAAGATCGTGTCCACTTGGTAACTTAAAAACTATTAAGGAAAATTCTTAAAATTTCATAAAAATATTAACCGACCTGGGACGACGTGCATCGCGCAAGAACTGTAAGTAACTCTGGATTGCGAATTTTTGGAGCTATACATGTCCCCTTGAAATGGAAAATAGTAGATTTTGCGATATGGTTGTGTCCGCCCTGTAACTCAAAAACCGTTCTGGGTACTTTCATGAAACTTCATACAAATATTAAACAACATTAGACAACATTCAGAACGCAAGAACCATAACTGTTGTAATTATACCTTTTGAGTTATGTCCCTTTGAACTTCGTAAGAAGCTGTTGCGTCCGCTCTATAACTTTGGACCTGTTCAAGATATATTCATAAAACTTCGTACAAATATTGAGCACCGAAAGATGACGTGTAGATTTTAAGAACGATAACTCTTGAATATGTATTATTTGAGTGACGTCCCTTTGAAGTTTCACGGTAATTAGCAGTTCATACTACTGCACGTTTGGTACTTCATCGATGCACATATATGCGAAAGGTTTGAATTTGAATTAATTACAAAATTATGGATGTATTCGCATAACTGATTAGATTTACCTCGTACACACCTGTCAAGAATTGTTACAATTTCTACACGTCTGTAATGAATTTATACACATTTGTCCCAGCTTTGAAAATTCGTACTAATTTATCAGAGGCGTGGAGTTCTGTCACTGACATATGTGAAAATTTCGCACCAACTCTTCACATACGTGATAATTTGGTACCGATTCTTTACATCTGTGAGGATTTGGTACCGATTCTTCACATCTGTGTGGATTTGGTACTGATCATGTGCGAGGATTTAGTACCGATTATTCACATGTGAGGATTTGGTACCGATTCTTCAAAAATGTGAAGAATTCGTACCAATTCTTCACATCCGAGAAAAATTCGTACCAGTTTATCACAAATGTGTTATATAGAATTCTTTACACGTGTGAAAAAAGCGTACGCGTAAAAAAAAAAAGCACGGTTTCTTCACAGGTGTGACGGATATTTACCATTTCTTCACACCTCAAAACTTATAAAAATGTGAAAATGATACCCCCCCCCCCCCCACACACACACACAAACACACACACACACAAACACACAATAAATATAGAATAAACAAAAATAAATAAATGAATTAAAATAAAATAAAACAATAACGAAATTGACCGTACGTATATGTCACATTTGCCAAATGTCTCGTATTGGTACCAGGGGCCGTATTCATAAAGCCACTTAAGTCGTTGCTATGCGGTTGCTAAGGCTAAATATCTATAAAGGAGATTCCCTACAACTATGAAATTTGCTCTGGAGGAACAGTCTTTAAGACTGTTCCTCCAGGGCAAATTTCATAGTTGTAGGGAATCTCCTTCATAGAAATTTACCCTTAGCAACAGCATAGCAACGACTTAAGTTGTTTTATGAATACGGCCCCAGTTCTTCATATGGATGTGACAAATACGAAATGTAAAATTTACGTCTCCACAGAGCCCATCGGGGTTGAACTGTTGGACTTCATTTGCTACATTTAGCTTTTCAGTGTTGCTCTTGCCGTTGAGTGCTCACATCTTGTTTCATATATAAAACTTTTTTCGTGCTCAACTCAGCTGAGCATGAAATTTTCTCCGCTGATAAATATGAAAATGCCAACTAATATTACTAACGAAACATTGGAAATATGCCTGTTTAACTGTGACAGGCCGGCTACCATCTGCAATGCAAGATAAACATTTATCATACAGTCGTTTGACCGGTTCCGACGCACTTTTAATTCATCATGTGCTACACTATAAATAATTAACAGTTATCCTTTGATTTTTCTGTACCAGAAATTATCTAAAAGTCTCTTCTCTAAGGCATGCTGTTTTCATACATTAATAAATGGTCTTTGAAGCCTGTTTTTTTATTTTATTATTTTTTTTTATTTTTTTGTTTGTTTTTTTCAGTTTCGGCGCACTACTGGCGTGCGACCAGTGGTGGCCGCGTACCAGTGGTGGCCGTTTGCATTTTGCGGCGCAATTACGTATTTGATCCGTCTCAGATTTGGCCATTTTGTAAAAGGAAACAAAAGGAACTCCCACAAAAAAGACTGGTTAAATCATCTCCCCGGAAGGCAAAAGATTAACAAGTTCCCAAAGCTACCCTCATACCAACATTATTGCCTTGCCGGGGATCACAACCCTTGATACACTCATAATTAAATACAGAAATAAACATGAACAAATTGCTTTATAAATGATTACCCATGACGAAAATGGTATAACCTGCAACCAGCCTGCAAAAAAACATCCGTAAATTCTTGTAAATGACAGCACACGTGTAACCATTATTTATATTTGTTTTCGACGTAATGTAGCGTGCGCCTACGAAATGACTACGTCAGAGTTTTAAAGTCCGTTTCTGATTGTTGCTTATATTCTATCTGTGCTGAACGCACTAAAACTATTAAACTCTGACAAAGACCACAGACTTACAATGACGTATCATCAAAGTTTAAATCCACAACAAGGTTTTGAAAAATGCATCATTCAACGCATGGCATTCGTGACGGCCATCACTGGTACGCCACGCTCGTATTTCAATGCGTTTTGGTGACCTAGTTTGAGGATCTTTCACATGCACAAGTTATAGTCTATTTCAAAAAATAAATCAGTATTATAACGACAGTTACCCCTAGTTTATTAAATTAAAATATAGAATCACTAATCACTATATGTCCGTTACAAGATAAAAAGAGTAACCAAAAAACGGCCACCACTGGTCGCCCGCCAGTAGTATATTATTTGCCATACCATGAATGTAACAACTCCCGCTCGAAAAGGATAAACTGTTCGGTGCTGTAAAAAGTCAGGTCAACCCAAGACCATCGTTTGAACAGTCTTGGTAGTACTTGTGTACCGGATGCTACAAACCAAGTTTCAAGGCCATCGGTCTAGGGGAGAGTAGGGTAACTTCGGACAGCGGTTAAATTCGGACAGTGACAGTTTTTCCTTTAATATGTCAGTTGTCTGGAACTAAAACAAAACAATAACTGGCCAAACAGAGAAAATCCTGATGAGCCGTCTCATCTGGATTTTCACTGTTTGCAATGGTATGTCCGAATTTACGCGCCTGTCCGAAGTTACCCGACTCTCCCCTATTGGTTCTGGAGAAGATTTTTACAGCTTTTTACCATAAGGGTTCTGCAGAAGATCTTTAAAGCTTTTTACCATAAGGGCGTGGCGGACATATTGGTCATGTGACCCAAACCATTTGAACAATATTTCGTTCTCGCAAGCCCTGGAGGCTTTATCTGAAATATGGTTTCAATCGGCCCGATGGCTTCAGAGGAAAAGTTGTTTGAAATTCTGGACGGACAGCGACGGACGACGACGAACAACGAGCCTGCCTGTCCTATAAGCTCCTTCAGCTCAGGTGAGCTAAACCCCTGATCAATTTGGCCCTTTTCGACTCGAACTAAAGTTCCTACCATAGTAGTATTTTGGGCATGCGCACTCGCATTACCAATCGAACGCCAAACTTGCTACATATATAGTAGATTGTCATGGAAACGGAAATAAATACTGTGCATTTCATTGCCTTTTCCATGCATGTCGTCTTTAAAAACGATAATTTTATAGATTAAATGATAAAATGTGCCCTAAAATAATGGAAAAGAAACAACTAAGTAAAACAAATACTCTTTAACCCGAGAGTCTTCAGCGGCCGCCATCTTGCAACTAGAGTAACGGGCCGACTTCGACTCGAACTGTAGTAGCTACTATATTAACTAAAGTTCCAGTCAAAGTGCGATGGTAGCTACTAAAATGACGTCATGAACTTACTAAAGACCAACCGAGGTCTTGACCGCCGTTACTCTAGTTGCAAGATGGCGGCCGATGAAGACTCTCGCGTTAACAAGTATTTGTTTTACTGAGTTGTTTCTTTTCCATTATTTTAGGGCACATTTTATCATTTAATCTATAAAATTATCGTTTTTAAAGACGACATGCATGGAAAAGGCAATGAAATGCACAGTATTTATTTCCGTTTCCATGACAATCTACTATTGTAGCTACTTTGGCGTTCGACTGGTAATGCGAGTGCGCATGCCCAAAAATACTACTATGGTAGGAACTTTAGTTCGAGTCGAAAAGGGCCCGTGGCGGTCCAGACCTCGGTTGATCTTTAGTAAGTTCATGACGTCATTTTAGTAGCTACCATCGCACTTTGACTGGAACTTTAGTTAATATAGTAGCTACTACATTTCGAGTCGAAGTGGGCCACATGATAGCTAGTTGTCAAATATCTGCTCACGGGTTCATAGAACAGCCGAAGTATGAGGCGCCGTTTTTCTATAAAATCAGCATTTTTGATATCATATATTCTATTTTTTGATATCACAAATTCGATTTTGTGATATCACAAATTCGATTTTGTGATATAAAATATTATGTGATATCACAAAATAGTTTGTGATATCACAAAATAGAATTTGTATTATCACAAAATAGGGATTTTATAGTAAAACGGCGCCTCATACGGAAGGACGGTGTTTTGGGCCCTTTAATGGAGACTAATGGGAAGGTGAGCGAAACTGTACAAGTTTAGCTTTTGAAAAAGCTTGAGAGGTTATCACTTAGCAAATGAATCTATAGGATGCAAGTGGTAAAGCAGAAAAAGCTAATTTAATTTTTTACTGTATTCTTGGAATTTGTTGAAGCTGTAGGTAAGTGGCGAGTTTGACAGATTTTCTTTTGTCTAGTGATTGCTTGTAAACAGGTGAGCTTCAGAGCTATTAACTTTAGTTAGATGACCTATACTGTTTAGTTACGACCCTTCGTAAGTGGACTGTACTCTCTGGTAATTGCTTGTATTATGTGAGATTCTTGTATTAGGTGAGATGAAGTGTTCAGGACAAGTTTTACAGCCCATGTCTTGACTATGCTGGAAGGGACCCTGCAACTGGGTGCGCCAAACTATGAGAGCAAATACCGGCAAATAGTGGAACCCGCATTTAGCGAAAATCGAGTAGAACTTGTTATTGATCTGTACTGTTAAGTGACAACTGAACTTTCAGGTAACTGTTTGTATAGGGTGAGATAGAGTGTTTTTAAGGTATTTAGATACACAATAACTCTGTATTGACTTGTTAAAACACATAACAGAGTTATTGGTCATGGTGAAATCAATCAACTATGGAATATATACACACTTACAATGTCTACCATAAAGATCCTAAGTTTTCGGGCAGATACGTCTGTACAAACAATTGAAACCGTGATCAGACCGTTCCTTAGGAACCAGAATGAGCAAGGTCTTTACAATTTCAATTCCATCTGCGCATTTTTGAGGCATTACTCTATGGTAGACCCGGAACAACAGGAAAATAAATAACAGAGCAAGGACCGGCTGTGCTTGCAGCAGGTGCAGTAATTGGGCAGTCTTTTTTAGGGAAATTTTTGAACTTAAACATTGTATTTATAGGAAACAAAACGGTGAAATGTTTTTTTTTTTTTGTTTTATTCTGTATCATACAATGTAAGTTTTACTAAAACAATATGCATAAGCATGCCCCATCGACTGAATATATTTTTCATGACGTTTTTCATGAAATTCAATTTTCTTGCATTTTTTAAAAAAATGTAAAAACATACTTAATATCAAGATAATTGCATTTTTTTCTTACCAATTTGTTTCAAATACCCTATATTAAAGATTGTATGATTTGCAGACATGAAAGTGCATCCATGTGCTAGAGACATGGATTTTAATGGAAAATGTGTAAAAAAAAGTATGTATAAATACAAAAGTTTGTTTTTCAGGAAAACAAAACGGTGAAAAATTTTCTTTCAAATGTTTTATAGCCCTTTGGGTTATTCAGCTTGTATGATAAAATGCATGCCCCACCAATATTTTTATTCACTATTCGTCTACCTTAAGACATAAGCTATAACGATCATGCATTAGCTGGCGAGAACCCTGTAGTAGGGTGCGCCAAATGTAGAAGTACCGGGAAATAGTGGGACCCGTATTGCAAAAGGAAACGGCGTACGTACAATCGAGTACGAATTCCTAACTTAATTGAGGGGATAACCAACAAGCTCAGACTGAGTTCATTAATCAACAAAAACATCTGCTCGACTCTCCATGCCCTCGGCAGAATCAAATTAAATCAAATTGAAAAACTAGAAACGAACCTCAAAAAACGAAATTCTGCTAGAAGCGTTCCGAGCTTTATGCCCGGAATTTTAGCTCTGCCCACTGGCATTCTTGTGAACACTGAAAAGTTAAATGTTAATTCTTAAATGACAATGTACCGACGTCTTTGTGACGTATGTTTGACGTCATTTGGATGTCATATGCCGGCTGTGACGTAACATTCAAAGTGTTGGGACAAAATGGAGCCGCGACGCGACGAAACCAACAAAGTGGTTGTGCACCCAGCGCAGACTCAGATCAGCCTGGGCATCCGCCCAGACTGATCAGATTCTTCGCTGTCCGCATGGAGGTAGCTTAGACCCTTAGCTACCCTTTAAGCGCTTAGCGAGGTGTCTGAACAGACTGGGCGGAGGCCCGGGCTGATCTGAGTCTGCACTGGGCGAACAACCACTTTATTGGTTTTCTCGTGTCACGGCTCATTTTATTTTTCAGTTAACATGCATGATCACTGTGGAGGGCGCTTTTCAACCTATCAGCACCCGAGTTCTGAAGACATTATACGGATTTCATTCAAATACTCCTTACACATCCTTCACCACGACTGCAAGCTTGAAGGCTGGTCAAAAGACAAATTTCTGATAGCTTTCGCTGATGTAAATTTCCCCACCCATGATTGTGAAGCAAATCTAACCGTACAAAAACACAGCCGGAGAGGAGCTGATTACGGAGTTGAAATTGAAGGTAAGAAAGACACACAGAATAACACATACAGACATACAAACGCACACGTCCCCCCCCCACCCCCACATACAGAGCACCACCACCACCCCCACCCCCCTGCATCTACCACGCACACACACATACACACACAAAATAACAGAGGGACATGGTGGTCCTTATTCAGATGTGAGAAACTGCTGTAAAACACAAAACATCTGCGGTATCAAAATTTCGAGGTTTACCGAAAATGATATGAGCCACATCATGTGATTTTCAACGTGGCAATCTTGTCATGTGACATTCTGATCATCATTTTCTCAATCACACAAGATAATCAGAGACCTCGCTGTTGGTTGTATGGCTTGGGCCACTTCTGTAGATGGTTGATGTGACAGGCGAAATCTCTGATCAGACTGCACTTATGTGCAGTCTGTTCAGAGCTTTTGCTTGTCACCAATACCACATGTTGGAAATCACATGATTTGGCTCATATATGGCGCAAATTAATTTTTGCGATGAAGATATACCATGGCCCCAGATAATACCCAGTAGGCACATGACCTTGAAATGACGTCGATGCGACGTAACGACGTCGCATCGACGTCAGTACGACGTCATTTTGACGTCATGGGCCCGCTGGGTAAAGACAAATAGAATCTATCATTGGTCTGCGATGCGGACAGGGAAATCCCAACCCGAGGGCATACGGGCTGTGTCGGAAACGAGGCTGCCGAGTTTCCGACACACCCCGTATGCCCTCGGGTTGGGATTTCCCTGTCCGCATCGGACACCAATGATTGATTATTTTTCTTACCTACGATAATATTTACTTCAAACTGATCTGGGAACTAATAGGCCTATTTCGTGCGAATCTGTACAAGTGTAAGTAGTACAACCGTGTCACCCTCATGGCTGCTGTAGTGAACAGACAAGTAAAAAATAGGTCCTTGACAAATCCGCATTTTTAGATTTTCTAATTGAAATTTATATTAAAGAACAAAAATTGTATTGAGACGACTACAGAAAGCGCGTGTATGACGTTAATTGTGACGTAACGTCAACGTCATTTCAAACGTCAGTTGGTAACGTCTTCAAAATGGCGGCCTCCTCGACAGTGTTTGTCACGGTGAAACATTGACTATTTTGGATCTTTATCCGACTTTAAGACCTTGAAACAGGCTATAATGGGATTATAAAGAATGAATAACCTTTCTTGGATTGGATTTTATCGATGTGGCAATTCATTCCTATGAAAGAATAATGCATAAACTATGGAATCGCCAAGCTGGGCGCACCGTATTTCCAGGAGCGCGTAGTGGTACACAAAATTCAAGCTCGTGTGAGCTGTCCCAGCCCATGGGCAAGACAGAATTTTCCAGCACTGCTAAAAATAGAACAAACTCTGTCTCGTAGGTAAGAATATAAGGATCTGTCATGGGTGTGAGGTGTGGATAGAAAAATCCGTCACGAGGGTCACTGTTCGGCATCACGAGGCTTGCCGAGTGATGCCGAACAGTGATCCCGAGTGACGGATTTTTCTATCCGCACCTCACACCAATGATAGATCCTTTTTCTTGCACACCACGTTTTGTTTAAACTTCAGAACCTCTTAAAATGCGTAATACTAGTGCTTGAGAGGTTTAAATTTGATTTTGAAAGAAGGCGCCGCTTTCAACGACCGCCATTCGGCTCTTTACGTCAACGACGCGTGCATAAACTGACGTCATTTTACCGTCTTCGTGACGTCATCATCTTAAATGCCAACGTCACTTGACGACGCAGGTACGTGAGCCCCTATACAACCAATGCATAGACAGCTCGTGATTTTTTTCCGGTCCTGGGTCAGAACACCAGGGTAAGATGAGATTTTCTATCCCAGGTGAAAAGAATGGCATTTTCTATCCGGTGTGCAAGAAAAACTGATCTTATTTGCTGACAATTTTCCTCACTTTTTCTATCAAATATATACACATCGACAAAAGTTAAGCATATTTTAGTTTCTCGGTGGTTCTGTTACCCATCATAAATAATAATTGCAAAATAGTAAACAATGACTTGGAAAGACAGTATTCATAGGCATCTACCTCATGACATTTTCGTACAAAGGTATCAGTTTAAAGAATTTTGGTGTTATTGTAATGTAATTTTCTAGTTAAACACTTTTTTGAAATTCTAATAAATTATTTTCTGCATACAAAAACGTTGCGCATGTAAAAATGCGTACTACGTCAGATAAGACACCATCCCAGCAGGCACATGACGTCGTAATGACGTCACACTGACGTCGATGTGACATAATGACGTCGCATCGACGTCAGTATGACGTCATTTTGACGTTATGTGGCCGCTGGGATGTAACTGTTGTGCCTATCGGTCATTTTGCAAATCTAGTTTTGATAAATTTGCCTCTAATGTCCGAGTTTGAAATGACATGACCATAATCAATGTAGCACATATAGAGGGTCTTACACGAGTGGTCATTTCATATGAAATATATGAAACGAGCCTTCGGCGAGTTTCATAAACTTTATATGAAATCGGACCACGAATGTAAGATTCTGTTTATCATGTGACCCTTTAAAATGGGATTTTAACGCCTTCAAATCTAACATTATTTCAATAAGAAAACGCATTGTAGACGTTGTCAATGACGTTATGTGTACGCGCCAAAATGTTTTCACACATGTGGTCATACGATTTTTGTGACACGACGTTATCCGCTGAATAACAGCCACATCATATGATAATACAATGTAATATTTCATCTATAGACTATGCTAGTTTGGTGAAGATGAAGCAATATTGGACACGATTTTAAAAGGGTCAAAAATTGTCATTGAAATACAGCGGTCTTAACTTTTGGGACTGTGTATCGGAACAACTGCTGAGTTTAAAAATTCCGGTGCCTCAGCATCTTCACCTACACAGGGTATAAACCATGCCGCCAGTTTTCGCTTCCTGCAGAGACTGTCCGCCATATTTGGCTTCTGCCGAGACTGTCCGCGATCTCTTGTTTCCTGCAGGGACTACCGTCCTCGAAAAATGGCTTCCTGTCAAGACTGTCTGCGTGACTCTGCTTCCTGCCGAGAGCCTCGGCAGGAAGCAGAATCACGTAGACAGTCTCTGTAGGAAGCCATTTATCATGTACAGAAGTCTCAACAGGAAGCAAGAGATCGCGGACAGTCTCGGTGGAAGCCAAATATGACGGACAGTCTCTGCAGGAAGCGAAAATTGGCGGACTGGTTTATACCCTGTGTTAAACTTTATGACATCGGATAAGAACAACAGTGACAAAGTTTTTGACATATCAGCGGCCTGTGTATCATTTATATCTACTGTTTAGTTCACCATTAACTTTGCTAAACTTTTGGCGAGGATTATACATGGAGGCATCTATTACATCCCTCACAGAGGCGATTCTAATGGAATGCAACAACGTATACTTTAATGAAACGGTACATATAGAAAATATCTCAAATACTCAAAATGTACTCTTAGCTATTTGAACCCCTGTTAAACTAATTGGTACATTTAATTAAAACCAAATATTGGCGAATTTATATTTTGGCGCACTTTGTCTTAACCGCCGATACCGCCAAGATTATCCCTAAATTATCCGTGTTACCCCATCTCATCTGGAGCACCAGTTTATTGGGCGCTATCTGGGTTAGAGGTTATAAAACTTGAGAATAATCTCAAACTCAAAATAAAGCGCACTAATTGGCTGCTTCCGAGCATGTGCTCGGAAGCAGCCAATCAATGTGCTTTATTTTGAGTTTGAGAATGTACTCAAGTTTTATAACCTCTGGGCCTGGTGTTCTAGGTACTGTTGGGGTGGCTTTCATGTGGCACGCGCCTCCTTCTCCGGACCGAACCTGACTTGGAGCCGCAGCAGGCAAACATCTATGCATAAATACTGGTTGGGCAGCACTGACTGGCAACTTGGACGGACACACGGCGCCAGGTGTGTGCAACTATGGTTACGTACCGTTGAGCCACTTGGGTAATGTCGATACGAGAATTGAACAGAACAGAACTGACTGGCTACACAATTACAGACTGAATGATATTGGACGGACACGCGGCGCCAAGTGTGTGCAACTATATATGGTTACGTACCGTTGAGCCACTTGGGTAACGTCGATAAGAGAATTGAACTGAACTGAACTTCTAGGTACTGTTTACTGCTAGACAGGCTTCATTCCTTTATTCATTTATTTATTTAAAAAAAAAAGGCACAAAGTGACAATATTTTTTGATAGCACCCTTTAGCAATTGCTTGAAATATGTGTTTAGAGGGGTTCAGCTTTTTTACTCTCTATTATACAAAAAAGAAAGGAAAACAAAACGGGAGACAGTCTAGTTTACTGCCTACTGCATCCTATGAACTGTTTATTGAGTAAAATGTCTACTGTTTACTGTTTGCTGTTTATTAACTAGTTGCGGCATTACCGTTTACATTCTAACAATTGGGACACCTACATTAATCACTGTAATTGTCCGAAAACTTGAATAGTAGGGTTGTCAAGCCAGCAAGGCGTCTAATGGCTTGCGATTTTACGTCCTTTTCAACACTATTTCAGTCATATCAGGGCGATGGGAGAGTGATAATGGAAGGCTGTGTGCAATGGAACCCCGTTTACGCTAAACAATGCTGATGAAGCGGCAAAGAGTGCAGACCCTGACCAGGAGCAGTCTGATCTGGGGCTGCACTGTTTGCTTAGACCTATCTGTCCATTTTTTCTATTTTTTTTTTTTACAGTACCAAAAAGGTAGGCATACATTTTATACTTCTTCAGGAATACCGACCCCCTTGTGTAAAAACAACATTCCTTGGAAGACCTATCCGAGTCCTGCTTATCCTGGAACAAGCTATCTACAGTTGTTATTTAAGGGTAGTCGATCCACACCAGAGGACACGGGCTTTGAGATTTTACTTGTCAAATATTACACTAATGGTAAGTGGATTTGGTAAGCAGACAGTAAGCAGATGGTAAGCAGATGGTGAGTCAGTGAGTAAACTCGGGTTTAAAGTCCTACCAACAACTAGGCCATACGGAGACGAGACTTCGGTTTTAAGTCAGAAAGGCTTTAGATGCGGGGGATCGATCTTTCGACCCCTGGGTTTGGTAGTCCAGCGTATTATCCACTACACTACCGCCGCTCCTATAGGTAGGCAGATGGTATTTCGATGGTATCACAATGTAGAGTTTGAAGATGGCTGGATGATAGACCTGGCGGCTTTACGCCCTTTTAAAACTTGAAGTATTTCAGTCATACATAACTGATCGAAATACTTCTGGGAAGTTCGTAAGAGCCGATATGACTAAATACTTTTGAGAAGGACGTAGTTTTACCCGATATGACTGAAATACTTTCGGGGAAAAACGTCAAGCCCCCAAGACATCCAGCTAGCGTCAGGATGATGGGAGGGTGATTATAAAGAGCTCTTCCGACGCCGTGTAGGCTCGGACTGAAATTCGCCTCCAGCGGGACTCGATCCCTCGACCCTGTGGTCCGAAGTCTGGACTTAATGGGTACAGTGTTGGGGGAAGCAACTCTGTCATTGCCAGTTTTACATTTGCCTCCCCTTTGGATTTGATTAAACACTTAGGGGAGAGTCGGGTAACTTCGGACAGCGGGTAAATTCGGACACTGACATTGTTTCCTTTATATGTCAGTTGTTTGGAACTAAAACAAAAATTAACTGGCCAAACAGAGAAAATCCTGATGAGGCGGCTCATTATGAGCCGTCTCATCTGGATTTGCACTGTTTGCATTTTTGTCCGAATTTACCCGCCTGTCCGAAGTTACCCGACTCTCCCCTAAATAGAAGCCCCGGTAGCTCAGTGGGTTAAGCGTGGGCCTACTGATCTAACGGGGTTACATTGCACACAGCATTTCATTATCACAGTCCCATCGTCCTGATATACATGAAATGCTGTCGAAAAGAACGTAAAATCGCAAGTCATCCATCTATTTCAACACTTAGATAAGCGAAAATGCTTCTGTAGGAGCAGATTAATTTTTCAAAATAGACCCCATCTAGGAAGGTTTACACTACAGTGTCCAGGGAAGCATACAGGAAGTCACATGACGTCGTAATGACGTCATACTGACGTCGATGCGACGCGATGACGTCAGTACGACGTCATTTCGACGTCATGTGCCCGCTGGGCAAGAACTCACAGAAGTTGTTTTCTAAAGAGAAAAAGTGCTATACGCTAGAGATCTTGAGGCATGAAACGCCCAACTGAATACAGCCATTGCTTTCTTTTTAAATTCGTACTCTATTTCTCTTAGCCTTAGGATGTCGAAAGGGTGACTACCAGTGTGACAACCACAGATGCATTCCATTGTCAGTGCACGATTGTGACGGAGTAGACTGGTGTGGTGATCAATCGGGCTGTGTTCACAACACAGGACCAGACACGAGTCTAATTGCCGGACTCTGCGCCGGGATTGGCGTTGCTATTCTTGCAGGAGTAATAGCAGTGTGTGTTCTTTATCATCGGAGAAGAAAATCTAACAGGGTAAACTCAGTTCTCTTAGAAGATTGATTGGTTGATCGATTTGTTGCTTTACGTCCACGGTAAACAGCCTTTGTCATGTCGGGACGGTCAGTTAACCTAACCACACGGTTACTGGGCGCTTAGACCTCCTAAGCGGTTAACCAGTACTAAATGCACATACTTTCGCCAGTAACTGACAACTGCCCTTCTTGAATCAGCGGAAGGAGAAAGGAAAGTATGTGGCCAGCCGGGTATCGAACCTAGCCCCTCTGACTTATGAGTCAGGTACCCTACCGACTGCGCTACGCGGCCCGGCTCTCTTGGAAGAAAATTAGTAAAAACTGAAAAGTGTCTTGCGTCGAAAATTCTTGGATTTCTGGCGTCCAAGAAAGTTCAAGATGTATGGGGACACCTCCATGCTTTCCTGCCTTTTTACAAAGGGATATAACTCTTGTGACTGCCTGTTTCCTTCCCGCGACAACTTTCCCTTTAAGAAACGGGTCTACTTTTAAAGGAAAGAATTTGCTCTTGGAGGAGCAAATTCTTTCCTTTATGAGTAGACTCCAATCGAAAAGGGATGCAAAAATAAAACTAACAGAGTTGTTCCCCCTGAAAGTGTACTCAGTCACCTTAACAACATACAGTTGTTACAAAATTCTGTGATAGAATTAGATTCAGTCACTATCTCAGTTGATCGCAGTTGGAAAATCGACGATCGCAGTCCGGCCTCTTTAATACTTTCGTGGAGATTGATTCCTCTCTTTCCGCTGATTCAAGAAGGGCAGTTGTCAGTTACTGGCGAAAGTATTTGCACTTAGCACTGGTTTTAAAACCGCTTAGGAGGTCTAACCCTGCCCAGGAATAATATGGTTAGGGTAATTGACCGTCCCGACATGACCATAGCTGTTTACTGTGGACGTAAAACAACAAAACAACAACAACAACGATCGCAGTCAGACTGATCTTTTAGCATACAGCATAAAAACTAGATAAGGAGGCAATGACTAGGAACAGATGCACACCACAAGCGAAAGGTCAAGAGGTCAGCTCTTCCCCAGCAGATGACCACGAGGCTATTTTAAATAATGTACAAAAATTCAAAGACTTTAAAAAAGGCCAACAAACAATGACAATAGTGTTAAACAGTAACCCACAGCAAACGCACCATCTTGGTATGGTCAGAAATAAATCACTGGGTGATTTAACCCGTTCAACATGTACAAAACCCTCGCCCTAATTTCTTTTGTGGTTTACAGCCATACAAGTTTTCGGTCCGTGTGAATCTGAGCTGGCGGTAAACATGAGAATATCTAATACCAAACTCCAAGCTGGAACTTACAAAATCTAAGCCTAAAGTCATTTAGGGAATTAGAACCTTTAAGGTGAAAATATAAAAAAACACAATTCAAACAGTCAAATCAGCTTTTCCAGCCTTATAGATACTAAGGAGATATTTCAAATATTTTGGTATTTTCAGCTTGTCAGTTGCTATGGCAACCAAGCCAGCCAAGCGGCTGACACAAAACCATGTGCCAGGTACAGGTCTGTCTGTGTAACATCAGGCCCGGATCCAGACCACTACGTACTGGTGGGGCTCTGGATAACTGGTGGGGCTTGGAGGTGCCGAGATGTATGTGGGTGTTTGTGTGTGGAGCGGGGGAGGGGCTTGAAAACATATGACATAGGGATCGGCTTGATGAGAATTATTAGTAAGAAATATATGTTGTGATATCTCATTAGAATCGCCTCTCCGAGGCGATTCTAATGAGATGTCACAATATATATTTTAATCTAAGCATATGGATGAATTATCTAAAACTGTCATCAGATACTCCTTATTATCTGGAGGCCTACACATTATACATAACACAGAGGCACAGATGGCGGGGCTGAAGCCCCAAAGCCCACCCCCTGGATCCGGGGCTGAACATCTCTGTAAAAGAATTATTATAAGTTATAACTTCACTGCTTTGTCAGTTAGAACCGACTTGCAATTTTCCATTACATAGCTAAAGTAAACTTCAAGTTGGTGTAAACATATTTTATTTCAATTTCATACAAGTTATGTACAGGTTACAAACAGTATACAATAGCAAAAGGATCTGAACGGAAGCCAGGGGCTTATTTAGTTCATCTCCTGATTTAGTTCATCTCCTGAACTGTCACCTTAGCAACTGTCATAAAATCTTCCATCCAATAGCTGCTAGATATGAAAGTTTGTTCCAAATGAACTTATATTTTGAGAGGGAATGTCATTTTTAAATGTTTACGACCAACGGAAAACGGAGGAATGACGGAAGACACAGGACCACTGCCAATACTATATATGCTTCCCCGAAGCATTCGGCTCAGAGAAGCCACATTGGGCATTATTGTAATGCTTTGTTGTATGACGGTAATAATAATAATAATAATAATAATAATAATGATAAATAGCATATTTCTTCATTTATAGGACGGAGTTTTTCCCTTCCAAAACAATCTGAAAGATCTAGATTCGTCTTGTAAGACGGATCTAAATCTTTAGGATTGTTTTGGAAGAGAAAAATCTCACCTAATATCAAAATTTCATGACTGATTTTAACATTTGGGAATTATTCTAGAGAGACAACCCTGTTTTATAACCTTAACATACGGTAGTATAGCAGGTTCTTTATGTTTTATTCACAGCCTATCGCAGTGCCGTCGGCGGAACTTTCTCACGTGCCAACAGGAAAGGAACAAGGTCACGTGACTGCACTGACTGTGGCGCCACAGACACAAGAAGACAGAAGGTCTCCCGAAGCTGGGCATGAACAGCAAAGCAAAACCCATCCACTCCCTTCAGCCCCACCTATGGACGTAAGTTTGGAAAATAAAAGCACAGCACCACATCCCAGTGAAAATGTTGAGTCGGTCTCGTCTACAGCTGACGGGAGTGATCAACGACTGTTACGTAACGAAGACGTCACCCATGGAGTGCAATAACACCATCATTCACCATTATGTATTCTTGTTTATACGGCCGTTTTGAAAAAAATGGACGTTTTATGTTATGACACTGTCCATCCGTCCGTCAGCCAGTCAATCTGTCCGTCCTTAAACATTCTTATGCGCGCCATAACTCAGTAACCGTTTGGAATAGCTTCATGAAATTTTATTGGAATACGTATTAACTCAGGGTAGCGTATCGCGTACAAGAATGTTTTCTCCTCTTTTGTAAGTGTTCAAGTTAAGCCCCTTTCATTAGTTTTTTTTCCAGACTAGTCCTGTGCGCGCCATAACTAGATAACCGTTAGGGTTACATGTATCTTGAAAAATCTTCATAGCTAGGTATGAAGTCCCGACAATGTGTCGCGTATAACAATGGTTACTTCATTTCGGACTTACTCCCTTTGATTGTTTTTAGGCTATTTTTGTGTGTGCTAATCTTGTGCATACCATAACTTGGTTACCGTTTGAAAAATCTTGATGAAACTATATAGTGATGTGCAAGAATGGTTGTTCCCCCTTATTAAAGTTTGGAGTAGCTTTCCTTTGATTAGTTTTAGGCTATTCTCATCCACTCCATTACTCCTTGACCCTTTGAAATATTTTAATGAAACTGTGGAATGCGTTACAGAATGAACAAGTTTATTTACTGAAGGGAAACAACTATGTAGCAAATGATTATAGGAAAGTAGGGTAAATTCGGACGGCGGGTAAATTCGGACAGTGACATTGTTTCCTTTATATGTCAGTTGTTTGGAATTTAAACAAAATTGACTGGGCAAACAGTGAAAGTCCTGATGAGACGACTCATCATGAGCCGTCTCATCTGGATTTTCACTGTTTGCAATGGTATGTCCGAATTTACCCGCTGTCCGAAATTACCCGACTCCACTCTACACCGTTATTGAAAAAATTAACACATCAAATACTAATAGCAAACCAAAAAATCAGATGCCAAGGTTAAGCAGCTCAGAAGTTTAGGCATTCCAACTTCAAACAAGGAAGATAGTGTGTATACTAAGTAAATCAGCGTTACCATTCCTGATTTCCTTGACAATTTATACATCGCCATTAAGTTTCGTTCAAATATTTCAAATGGTTAAGGGCGTACAAAGTGCCGGAACGGGAAATTATTCAAGGCCAGATAATTCAGGAAGTAAGTAGGCCAGAGTCGTGATTCTTGCTCAGGACACATTGCCCCATTATTAGCTCACCTGAGCCGAAGGCTCACAGGTGAGCTTATAGTATAGGCAGGCATCCGTCGTCCGTCTGTCAATATCTCCTCTGAAACTACAAGGCCCCTTTTTACCAAATTTCATATACAGCATCTATAGGCAGGGGGAACCAATAGTACTGTTTTTATCCAAATCCCTTTGGAACTTTGGTTGCTATGGCAACCTAAAGTTTCCTTTCACGGACTTGAATGGGAAAAATTGAAAATTTGCATTTATTGCTATGTCACTGTAGATATTTTGACTAATCTTTTACAGAAATGTTCCTTAAGGAATCCTCTATCAACCACGTGAAATTTGTATAAATTACACAATTTGGCTGGTTGCCATGGCAACCAAATGGTTAAAAAATTAAAAAATCTTCTCCTCAGAAACTATGCAACCAATAAAGCTTAAGCTTGACAGAAAGAATCTTAGTACTGGCCTCTATAAAAATACTGTTTTTCTTGGCAGTTGCTCTAGCAGTTTGGTTGCTATGGCAACTTACAGTTGCCATAGACTTACAATGACAAAATGGAATATTTGCATTTATTGCTATGTCACTGAAGATATTTTGACAAAACTTTTATAGAAATGTTCCTTGAGAAGTCCTCAGCAGTCTTATTGGATTTATGCAAATTGCACAATTTGGCTGGTTGCCATTGCAACCTAATGGTTAAAAATAGAAAAATATTGAAAAATCATCTACACAGAAATTATGTGGTTGATAAAGCTGAAACTTTACAGAAAGGATTTGAGTACTAGCCTCTACAGAATAATTGTTTTTCATGGCAATTGCTTTAGCAGTTTGGTTGCTATGGCAACTTATAGTTTCCATTGACTTATAATTGGAAGAATGGAAATCCGCAATTTTAGCTATCTCACTGCAGTTATTTGGATTTTTTTTCTACAGAAATGTTTTCGAGTAGTCCTTTATGATTCATATTAATTTTGTCCAAATCACCAAATTTGATTTGTTGCCATGGCAACATTAAGGAAAACTTTTCGAAAGAATGTCCAGAAATCTTTTCCTCAAACCATATTGGGGGATGAAGCTGATTCTTCGCATACATGCCCATGACATTAGCACTACATAAATATTGTTTTATTTATTATTGTTGCCCACATGGTTTCATTGCTATGGCATTTTAATGTTTCCATAGACTTGTATTTGGAAAAATGCAAATTGGCATTTATTTCTGTGTTACTGCAATATTTAGGCAAAACGTTTTACAAAATATGTTTCATCAAACTTGCTAATATTAACTAGGGCAAGCATAACAACTCAGTCAAAGTTGAAATTAGGCCATGTTGTACAATTTACTTTAGAGTTCCTTACCCTTGAGTGCTGAGGATGAATGGACTCAGGTGAGCTACAGGACCAATGATCCTCTGGTTATACACCTTATCTGTTTGAAACATTTTAATGCAGCTTCTTTAGAAATGTGTATAATATAGGGTGATGTATGATGAGAAAGAACCACTACTCTGGCTTGCTTGCTTGCGTATTATGCGCTTGCGAAGCTTTTGTGTATTTTTGATATATATGCCATATTGAGATTTTAATAAACTACGATAATTACAATGTTTGTCCGTTATTTTTGAAACATAACCCTATTTTAATCCTACAAAAATAGTATGCAAACAAATAAACACAATGCTACAATGTGAAATTAAAATCTGAAAGAGTTCCTTCGAGAGCAGAGAACACATTCAAAAGAAGAAACATGGGCCATACTTTGAAGTTTCGGCTACTCAAGCCTCATCAGTGACCCTGACAATATCTGGTGACAAAAGCCAGAGAAAAGCATACTATACTGTCTTAATTTAATAAGGCAGTCAATTCAAAGGCTGATTAGTATCAAAAAGGAATCCAAGTGATTAAAAAGCGATGAACAAGAAAAGAGTCGAAACCAATAAAATTTTTTTGATTTCTCAGAATATATCCTCTGTTCTCGAAAGCCAAAATTGAAATATAATCAGCACAATGGATGATTTACGGGGAGACGTTTTACGGCCGCCACAGGGCACAATACCAGCTGCATTGAAGTCAAATTAAAATCTTATAGAGTTTCTTTAACAGCAGAGAACTCATTCACATGAAGAAACATGGGTCAGCTTCGAAATTTACCACAAACAAAAACAGAGAGAAAGAGAAAAAGAAAGAAAGAAAGGCACATTTAGCACCCAATATGATACGCCTTTGCATGATACGCCTTTGCATCATCCCTTCAAAACAATATCAGTACAACGTCACAAATGCCGAATATTTTCTTATGACTGTCGCTATCTCAATCACTGATATCTCAACGTAAACAATTTTATCAAAGAATATATATACATAGTTTAGACTTATTTCCTAATTTTCTTTACATTTCAAGTCCTTTTATTTCAAACAACTGGTTTCTCAAAGTAAATTTTCTGGATCAGAAAATTTACTTTGAGATACCAGTAATTTGAGATGAAATTCAACTTTGAGATATCGAAAGTTGTCTTTTTTGTTAGGACTGGTCTCTGTCAGGGAATGATGACAATAAGTTATGAGTCGCTTTCCACAGAAAGTCTTTTTTCAGTTTTGAAAGCTGATGACGTTATCCTTGGAAATCGAATGTTTGTATGCATTCTTGTGTCAAAAATTTAAATTTGGTGCGCTGTGTTTATTCGCTGTGCATCATCAGACGTGTGAGGGACTGGCACAGCATTATTGTGCTCCCATAGAGATTTCAGCTTCATGGAATGAACAGGTCCTGTGGATTCTAGGCCCCAGGCTTAGCTTTTGTGGTGTAGAAAAGACGTTGAATTTTGAAAATTTTGTAGTTCGCCTCGGAGATTCTGCCAAAAACCTTTGTAAGTGCCTAGTTAACATCTTAAGGTACTTATACATGTCAATATGACTTAGGGCGCGTTTACACGAGCAAAGTCTCTATGTCACAGAAACTTTAACAAAGAAAGTATGACAAACATTTTGCGTTTACACGGAGCAAATTATTTGTTAAAGAAAATGTGCCATAGAACCTTTGTCACATAAACTTTGGCAATGAAATATTTGCTGCAGTGTTCACAAGACCAAATATTATTCGTCAAAGTTACCTGCAGCGATGAAACAAAATCTTTGTCACATTTTCCACGCTTGTAGCAATGTTCTTTGTTACATAATCTTTAGCAAAGTTCTCCGTTTACATTGACAAATTTAATTTGTCGAAGTAACTTTACCATATATACTTGTCAAAGAAACATTGTCATATTTTGGCCTTTACACGAGCAAATTTTTCTGTGACAAACCTACTTTGTCATAGAAACTTTGGGCGTGTAACACTGATTCTCAAGAAAGTGTAACTTTTGGGTGGTTAAAATATCGAAAAAATAAACACGTCATATAGAGATCGCTCACTGTCATTTCATAACTTTGATATCTCACGAAGCTAGTTCTAAAGTATTGCACAGTAAATATCAAGTGAATTCAGATAACGAGAGACAGCGTGAAGGGACAAACACTTCTTTTCAGTATTCTACGAGTCGTATATACCAATAGATTTGAAGGAACTGCTAGAAGTATAAGGGTATAATCCACCGTAGAGGCAAGTGATTTTGTTTAGGACCAAGTTAAGCTATAGAAATCTTCACTCTATTATTTCTGAAAAAGCAAAAATGCTCTTCTTCTACCAAAAAGAAGCAATACGATCTCATTGTACTAAACTAACATAAAAGAAAACTATTTCTGCAAAACACATAAACTTATAGATTTGAAAACCTGAAGGAAAAATCGTGTTTTAAACTGTTGAACTTCAACCTGTCTATATAAAACGTATATGTTTAACAGAGCAGCTAGAGCGGTTACTTTGCTATTGTTGCCGCCTGTACTGTCCCGTAAAATACACGATCTTAAAATCTGACAGTGACTGTTTTGTGTTTAGATACGTGTATTAACATAAATGACTAAATGCGGCATTGGTGCATGAACAAGTGCTATGTTCAATCACAGAGAAGTGTTTGCGTTACAATTTGCCAGCCTGTTTGCGTTTTTATATCGGCGATACTGCCTTGCATTTAAAATTCTTCATATCAGTTTTTACATAAAAACTTGAAAACTCAGCAATTTTAATGTAAGATCCTCTGTGTAAAATGAGAGCAGAGCAAACGTTTTTTTCGAAGAATCACACCTGCACTTATTCACGCGATTGAATGACTACCACCATATCCTGAAGCCGGATTGTCAGGCGGTTTCGGCGTCGAAACAATTGCCAAGCATTTACAATAAAAAAACAACACAGGCAACGGATAAAACATACAGGAAACTTGCTTCGACCTCTCATCAGGGTAAGTCTGTTTCAGCAGTACAGTCTCACGGACCATCCAACCATCTATTCTTGAAATTGAAATTAAAGGTTTTACTGAAAAGATATGCTTGAAAACAATTTTCGGGCTACAACGATGAATTGGTGAAGAAACATTTTAGCCCAGTATTTGTACCAGACGGAATTTATTAAAAAATCTGGCTTGACTAAGACGGCTAACAAACTGCCGGGTCTTTAAGAATGGTAACTTGAAATTAAATTAAGAAGTATGCGAAAACAATCGAGTTTTACAGTATGTTGCCTTCGTTGCTTGTGTTGAATGCTAGACCAGTTGTGTAAAATACACCCAGAGCTCTAGATAAGGGGGTGGGTGATGATAATTTAGGATAATTTTTCTTATTTCTCATTCAAACCACATGCTGTGAGACCTCTTCTGAACCGTCTCGTCGAGACGTTTCAGATGAGGGGTCACAACCTATGTTTTTATGCAGAAATAACAAAATTATCCTCTATTATCACCAAATACTCCCTCTTATCTAGATCTCTAACACGCCTTTGATATCTCCAGAGCCAGTCGAAAAAAGCCGGTTTTCTATTTCCCTGAAGTGTATACGTTTTATTTGTTTGTTTTCGCCTTGGCGCATGTTTTGAATAAGTCATGCAAATGCGAAGGAGTTTCGGCGCATAACCATGCTGTATGATTTTAATACTCACAATATAATAATTTTTTTCATTAATTTCTATAAATAGGTGTTTGTTTAGTTTAAACTTTTTTTATTTGTATAAACATAAATACACTTAAACACATTTCTGAACACATTTTTTTATACAAATGGGATTCAGAAGAAAGTCAATTGACTTTTTTTTCAAATCTGTATCCCAATCTTGCAATAAAAAGTAATGCTTATATAAAAAGTGACTTGAAGTTACAATAGACAAAGTTGTTAATACGAACATGAAGAATCTTATGGTTAGGGTTGGTCTGCAGATCATCGAAACTGTGTTGAATTATTCTTGTCTTCAATTGCTATAACGATTGGGTGTTTGGTTGGAAGAGAGAGAGAGAGAGAGAGAGAGAGAGATTCGTGCATTCATGTTTCAGCTTACTAATTGATTTAAAGACGGTAACCATACGGTAGGTTGAGGCTGCACTTTTTATAATTCAGAAGCAGTAGGAGTCTTAGATTAGATGTTATTTTTTCACCCATGTCATTGTTTACTGTGTCATGAATCATGACAACGTTGAAAAACTATACTTAAAGGGATATAATAAACTATCCCAGTATATGTTTATATATATTCCGTTACATTACATTCTTATTTTGGTTGAACTGCGGATAAGATGTAGAATGCACCCCCACCCCACCCCACCCACCTCTCAAGGCTCGCGCTTTGATCCCTCTTGGGGTTAGAGACGTATGCTTTTGCAGCTGCTTCTGTTCGTGATTACAACACATTATGTCTTCTTGAATACATAGCATCATCGGCTTCGAATCAAAAGTCCTATTGAGGAATGATAATTTTTGTTTGTACCAAACTCTTGCAGTTGTGGAGTCGTGCCCATAGTATATGACACAGAAACTTTAAAACACGTCTATAGGGACTGATGACCCAAAGCAGAACCAAGGTCGAAGGTATGTTGCGACCGCAAAACGGTTAAGCCCCCCCCCTCCCGCCTCCCGCCCCCCCCCCCCCCCCCCACTATCTTCATTACTGGCCGTCACAAAGAGGCACTTCTGTTTTGGTTCTTCTTTGTTGTGTTATGTGTTGTTTCTTGCTATGTCTGTTATTGATATATTTTGTGATGTTAATGCTAGCCCGGTGACCGTCTACATAGGAAATGTCTGTTCACTTGGCTGCCGCTGATGATGTCTTTGGTGGTAACTAACTTTGTGTGTCTTGGTGGTATCTGGGATTGAATTGTGTCAGTTCCTGAGAATTTTCCTATTTATTTTTTATACCCCGTCATATGATAATGGTGGGGTACACTGTTTTCACGATGGCCTTCCGTGTGTCTGTCCGACAGTCCGTCGTACGTCCGTTCGTCCGTCTGTCTGTCCGTCCGCACTTCGTTCCGTTCGATTACTTAAAGACAAATATTCTTTGTTTATTGGGTGTCATAATCCTTTTATGCAACTGTCATGTGACACTACTATTTCATCAAAGGAAATGCTCTAATGACATAACAGAGTCATAAAACCAATAAAGACTGAGTGTGTGTTCTGTATACGAGGGTCATCCAAAAAGTTCTGTCACTGGCTTATATCTCAAAGACGAAAAGTGCTATTCACCTAAAATAAAAACCATTCAAAAACCCTGTTTTTTATCACGAAGCTATAAAAACTGATTCTTGTATCAATGACATAACATTCACAATCTGCTTCAAAAGAAGGGTACCCTCACCCTACTGGCAAATTAGTAGATGCAACTCCGGCAATAATCAATGAAGGGATGTCTATTATCGCTGCCCGGTGCCTATGATATCTCAGGTGCTAATAAACACAACGAAAAAATCTCCAAGTGATTCTGTCGCTTTTAAAGAGTTTACAGCATTTCGTAACCTCAACTTTATGCAAACAACGCCATAGGAAAATTGACTAGGTCATGTTCTAAGTTCAAAAGCTTAATTAACGTATAATATTTCAAATTCTGAAGCATAGCTTTACTGCAGTGGATCATGACAATGTGTTCTCAATGAAAATTTCAGAAAAGATCCATAAAATGAAGGCACAGTGGGTCCTTGAAAATCACGTGACTGTGTATTTCACCATATTTCATATATCAATATTTCGCATCGCATATAATTGACAGAAGTCGCTGATTTTTATGTAGTGTCCCACAAAATGCAACGGACAGCAACCCTGAAAATTTCAGAATCTTGCGATATGTAATTGACGAGATATGCAGCATGAAGCAAGCCAGCAGAATAACCAAATTCTTGAAAATAGGCCAGTGTCAAATATAAGGTCTGTATCTGAGCTTATAACTAAACCAGATGGCATATTTTTACCATTTACCTGATATCAGTGTAAAGATAAAAGATTGTTCTTTTGATTGTTGCAAACCGTGGTGAGCTATCACGTCTGTGAGGCAAGTTATGGGTCCAGTGACAGAACTTTTTGGACGATCCTCGTAGTAGAAAATATTTGGTTTTTTAAGTATTGGTGAACGGATTTCTCTCAAAGTTTGCCTATGCATTTGTACTAATGGGAAATTTCCAGAATTTCTGACTGAGTTATGGCACTTGTAAATGTACAAATAATGGTTTTTGGTCAATAGTTCCCTTACTATTGGGAATTTCATGGTCAAACTTAAAATATGATCGAAACAACAACAGCCTTGTGTTACCACAAAAAACATTCTTTTGAGGGATTATCTGCCCCTCCCCTGTCTTTGGGCTATAAACATGTATAAAATCATGAAAAAGTCTATATAAAATAAGAGTTCAATAGTGTATTTTCTAAAATTTACAGAAAGTGGTCAGAGTAATAAAAGCTTCCTGTGATTGTCAAAATCACCCCGTATGGATCATCTGCCCCTGCCTTCGGGCCATATAGATGTATAAAATGATGGTGAAAAAATTTACAAAATTATGATTTAAAACGATTTTCCTGAAACTTGCAACTTATGATAGAAGTAATGAAGCCTCTTGAGATAATCAAACTAAACTGTTTGCAATGTACCCACTGAAAAGGCCGATTTTCGAAGGTAAACAGATAACCATAAAAATGTAGAAATGTTAGCTATCTGTTTCTAATTTATTCTGTGTGATTTCATTTTTATGCCCCCAACTTCGGAGAAGTTGAGGGGGCATATTGGTTTGGGCCTGTCCGTCCATCCGTCTGTCCGTCCGTCTGTTCGTCTGTCTGTCTGTCCGTCCGTAACGCTTTTGGCAGCTGGGAAACTCAAGAACCACATATGCTACGATCTTGAAATTTTATGGCATGTACATGAAAAATAAGCGGACCCGTTTTTAGCTCGCCTGAACGAAAGTTCAGGAAGAGCAATTGTTGTCACCACGGCGTCGGCGTCCGCGTCCGCGTCCGCGTCGGCGTCCGGATTGGATGTTTTGGTTAAAGTTTTTTAAAGACCTATATCTCCCTAACCCATGGATGGATTTTTTTGATACTTGCACTGTAGTTAGATATTGGTCCAAAGTTTAACATGGTACCACCCCCACCCACTCCTTGAAGGTCATGGACTTAGAAAATTGGGAGTTTTTTGGGACTGGATGTTTTGGTTAAAGTTTTCTAAAGCCCAGTATCTCCTTAACCCATGGATGGATTGCTTTGATACTTGCACTGTAGTTAGATATTGGTCTACAGTTTTCCAAGGTACTACCCCCACCCCCCTCAGTGACCTTGATGTCAAGGTCATGGACTTAGAAATTTGTCTTTTTATTGATTGGATGTTTTGGTTAAAGTTTTTTAATGACACATATCTCCTGAAACCATAGATGAATTCTTTTTATATTTGCACTGTAGTTAGATATTAGTCCAAAGTTTTACAGAGTACTACCACTGTCCTGCTCGGTGACCTTGATGTCAAGGTCAGGGACTTAGGAAATTTGGTCTTTATTAAAGTTTTCTAATTGCGTACTGATTCATAATGCTTGGCAGAGATTTAGTTTACACTTGAACTGATGTTAGACACTTTTTTGAGTTTTTACAAAACACTATATACTTACCCGACTGGATGACCTTGATGTCAAGGTCATGGACTTTGAGTTTTGTCTTAAAGATTTTGATTAGTTTTATATTAATGAACACATAATTTCACAGTGCCACAATGGACTCAGTTGATACTAATACTTGGACTGATGTTAGATAACGGTTAAATGCTTTGATACATCCTAGCTCTGCCCTCCTCCCCCCTACCCCTTAGTTCTTTGACCTCAAGCTGATGGACTTTGAAATTTTATGTGGATTTTTTTATTTTTATTTTAAGACATTTCTGAGATAGATTTTGTTTATAAATGTGTTGTCATTATGGACATGCTTGCCTGAAGTTTTATACATAGCAGTCCACACCACCATAGCGACTGTGTGATGGGCAAGCACCTATTCAAGCGAGCTATGCTGTCAGGCGACAGCTCTTGTTTTTTTCTTTTTTCCGCAGGTTACGTATTTCCAGAGTTATGCCCCTTTTTCGACTTAGTCTATGGAACCTTGTGAACAAAATATCCGGAGAACCCCTGGTGCTAGGACCATGTAATTTTGCAGGAAGACATTGCCCAAGGTGTAGATGACCTGATTAACTTTTGAAAAAAAAAATCGTTAATTTTTGACCGAGTTATGCCCCTTTTTCAACTTAGTGCATTGTAAGCCTATGGAACCTTGTGAACAAAATATCTTGAGAACCCCTGATGCTAGGATTGTGTAATTTTGCAGGAAGATATTGCCCAAGGTGTAGATGACCTGATTAACTTTTGTAAAAAATTCATGAATTTTTGACCGAGTTATGCCCCTTTTTTGACTTAGTGCATTGTAAGCCTATGAAACTTTGTGAACAAAATATCTCGAGAACCCCTGATGCTAGGATCATGATATTTTGCAGGAAGATATTGCCCAAGTTGTAGATGACCTGATTAACTTTTGAAAAAAAATCGTAAATTTTTGACCAAGTTAAGCTCTTTTTCGACTTAGTGCATTGAAGCCCATGGTTCAAAGGTACCCTAACATATGGCCAAGAACGGTGAAAGATAGGAACTTGAAACTTTCTACACATGATCAGTATGGAAAATAAGCGAACACGTGTTTTTTTTTTCCTTCGGTCAAGTATTTCCAGAGTTAGGCCCATTTTTCGACATAAATGTCGACCTTAAAGTTTTTGCATTGGCCACGATTTTCATTTATATCTCTTTACACTTATATCTTATATATGCATCGTACTTAGAAATAGTTGGTCAGTCTAACGATGCTTTAAGATAGGGGTAATACCAATTTGGCTACCTGTGCTTTCGACCGGGTTTGTAACAAACAAAGTGGCTTTCGACCGAGAATACGGTTGTAAGCATTGTCAATAACGGTAAATGGTACTATTGTTAATGGCTGTCGACCGAGCTGATGCTGCTGTAGATTGTCTCGGTCGACAGCCACTTTTGAATGTATGGTAATTGACTGACTCGGTCGATAGAAAGGTAGCCAAAATGGTATTACCCTCGTATTTAAAAAACAAGCATTGTTCCATGAAACTTCGTTTTTAGGAAGCGTATAGGGTCAACGGTAAGGCTAATGTCGGCGCAGTGATCGCAGCCGGCGAGGGTTCGAAACCTAGCATCGCACAGTGGGTACCGACAAAAAATTAATAACTCAATTTTAGAACAAATTTGGATGCCAATAGAAAGGATGCGTTCCGTCCAGGGGTATCTACGTTTAACAGAGATGGAAATTAATCAGACAACAAGATATTAATCAGAAAAAACATTAGTCAATGATGAAATATCAAATGTCAGAGAAGTGTTTTAATAATAATAATGATAAAGACTTTATTTTCAGTGGGTGACACAATTAACTACAAGCTACTCTTCCTTGAGGCCAAGTAAATTATTAGCGGAGATATATATGAGCCGCGACGCGAGAAAACCAACAAAGTGGTTGTGCGCCCAGCGCAGACTCAGATCAGACTGGGCATGCCAGTCTGATCAGATTCTTCGCTGTCCGCAAGAAGGTAGCTTAGACCCTTAGCTACGTTTTAAGCGCTTGGCGAAGAGTCTGACCAGACTGGCTGGATGCCCAGGCTGATCTGAATCAGCGCTGGGCGCATAACCACATTGTTGGTTTTCTGGTGCCGCGGCTCAATTATTATACGAGAAAGAAACAGGAATCCGTAGCATTGTCGTCAGAGGTCAGCCTTCGGTTTTCGTGTCATATGTTCGTTAAAGGTCGACTAAGGTGCTCGGTCGCTCAGTTGGCAGGGTGCTCGCACGGTAAGAGAGAGACCCTGGGTTTGAATTCCGGGCGCGCCACGTTTTTATGCCCCGCCACGAAGTGGGGAGGGGCATATAGTTTTGCCCTTGTCCGTCCGTGGATACGTACGTACGTACATACGTCCGTACGTCACACTTTGTAGTACTGTTCTTGTCTCCGCAACTCCTCCTACAGTATTCGATGCAGGGAGCTGAAACTTGGAACACAGTTCAGACATGCATTGAACATGTGCATAAAGGAAACATAACTTTGATTTAGGTCTTGGTTGCAGAATTATGTCCCCTTGAATAATACTGTACTGTTCTTGTCTCCGCAACTCCTCCTACAGTATTTAATATAGGGAGTTGAAACTTGCAACACAGTTCAGACATGCATTGAACATGTGCATAAAGGAAACAGAACTATGATGAATATCTTGGTTGCAGAATTATGTCCCCTTGAATAATATACATATTATAACCATATTTCACATTTGAGTACTGTTCTTGTCTCCGCAACTCCTCCTACAGTATTTAATGTAGGGAGTTGACACTTGCAACACAGTTCAGACATGCATTGAACATGTGCATAAAGGAAACAGAACTTTGATTAAGGTCTTTATTGCAGAATTATGTCCCCTTGAATAACATAAATATTTTGACCATATTTCACATTTGTAGTACTGTTCTTGTCTCTGCAACTCCTCCAATTGTATTTGATGAAGGGATTTGAAACTTGTAACACAGTTCATACATGCATTGAACATGTGCATAAAGAAACAAAACTTTGATCCAGGTCATTATGGCAGAATTACATCCCCTTGAATGACATGCATATTTTGACCATATTTCACACTTTGTAGTACTGTTCTTGTCTCTGCAACTCCTCCAATAGTATTTGATGTAGGGATTTGAAACTTGCAACACAGTTCAGACATGCATTGAACATGTGCATAAAGGAAACAGAACTTTCAGTCAGGTCTTTATTGCAGAATTATGTCCCCTTGAACAACATACATATTTTGACCATATTTCCACAGCTTAAATACAATCTCACCTTTTATCGTCGCTCTAGCGGCCTCATTTATTAACAGATTTTTGGTATTACATCACAGCTTTATTGGGTATGACAGTACCTCGAACAACTTTGCGTTTCAGGTTTGTAGGATGAAGGTCAAGGTCACAGTTGCTATTTTCAGAAAAACTAGGGCATTGCTCCAGCGCTTTCATTTATAGATCGATTTTGATGTAACTTCACATAAATGTTAAATATAACAATATCAAGGTCAAGGTCGCAGTTGCTATTTTTAAGAAAAACTCAGTCATCCCTCTAGCACCTTTATTTATTGACAGATTTTGATGTAACTTCACACAAATATGTTTTAACACATTACTTTTCTAGTAAGGCATATGGCGGGGGCATTCACCACCTTTAGTGATTGTCTAGTTTCCCTTTCCTATGACATTTGGCGGCGAGTCCTTCGCCAGTGTAATTATCACTTTCTTCAGAAAAAGATTTTAAGTATCTTTCGTTGGGGTGAGGTACAAATAGAGAAATCCGTCAGGAGGTCACTGTTTGGTATCACAAGGTTTGCCTCGTGATGCTGAACAGTGATCCTGAGGGACGGATTTTTCTATCCACACAGGAAACTTTTCTTTCTTGCAGACCTTTTGATTTACATTTAATTTGAAGCCAAGAACTTGTTTCATTTATACTGAAAGGATTTAAAAACTTCCACCCATTCATTTTGAATATCTCAAAAATAAATGCAGCTACCCCCACAAAAATTTTACAGCATATATATTCTATTATACCTGATTCTATCAATATACGGAATTTGAAATCGTTCAACCGAATCGGTCAGGAACAAGCACGTGCTCCTCGTGTTCTTAGTACCGTTTACATAATGATGAATAGCTTCATGTATACAGTTTTCTGATGAAACATTGCTCTTACGATATCAAATTGAATTTTAAAAATTTGAAATCGGTCAGTGGCTTTATTTAGCCTACCGCGCCTAAATATCGCAAACAGGCACAGAGTTGTGGGCCAGATAAATGCTGAAATTTCAAAAAGTGACGTCGCGGTTCAATTTTATGCGTTAATTACGGCAATTTACAATTTCAGACGACGTGCACTGTTTACAGGAAGCTAAAATGACCGTCAGAAAAGCACCTAACCCATTTTGAAAACCAAAGGACATGACGTTAACTAACGTCGACGCCGTGTCCGTAATAGGCTTTGCGCGACAGCATCATCCGCAGTGATACTTGCAAATCAACGTTGATGACGTCACAATATTAAGACAGTAAGCAGTGGACGAAAGAGTGTTGCATAAGATAACGCCGGCATCGCCTTATGCATTTCAGTGACGTAACGCTCTTTTACTGACGTCATTTAGGTAACTGATACAAATAAACTGCGTAATCTCTAAATTTGATAAGTTTCAAGCATTTTGTCGTTAAATAGTCAACACTGTCATGAGTAAACAGATCAGCAGCCAGCAATAAAAAGTGGAAGTTTTTAAATCCTTTCAGTATATGTAATTATAGCGCTTGAAAGGCTTATTATTAAATTAAAAGATCTTATTAAATTTAACGTACGCCGGTTCTCTGACATGGTTTAATTTAACCCTTTCAGTGCCAGACGTCATTTCAGGCCGCGGAGACGTCGGACAAATTACGCTTGTTTATGTTTATTTTACCAAAATAACGTTACGCGTCTGCCGTAACGTCACTTGTGTAAGCGCGCAAATACTGTGGGCTGATAGAAAAGTTACAAAAATATTGTAGGTAAATAAAATGTTGTCGGTATAAAAATGTTGTAGGTATAAAAAGTATGTCCATGATCACTGCCAAACGGTACGACATAATGAAATGTTTATTACGAGTTTCTATTACCGGACAGAGTAGCGCGTCGGCGAGTGGTTTGAGGGGCTCGGCATAATGCGGGTTTGAATCTTCGTTGGTCTAGCCAGGCCTGACAAACTCTTTCACCTCAGCAGCAAAATTTGAGCAAAACGGCACGTAATTTCGAATCGGGGAATGACGAAGGCAGCGAAAGGAGATGGATGGCTCCGCCTTTCATAGTTTGTGCCCATGATACAGTATGCATCTGACACCCGATGCCCCTACGATCACTAGGCTACAGGAAATGCTGTTTATGTTTTCAGGCATTTGCATCATCAAACTTGCATGTTGTTTAAATCCGTCGCCAAACGGTTCAAAACATTGTTACAAAGCATCTGCTCTGATCTGGCTGGACAAATGACATGCGATTTCATCTTCTTTTAACAGTACTTCATTCATTTCAGGACGATAGATAATGAAATGCTGTGTGCACTAAAACCTCATTTGCGGTTTGAAAGAATTCCGCCTTAGATTTCAGGGGTTAGTCTATTGAGCTTCCGGGTCTCCATATCTGCTCTTAGGCCGTGTGACAAAGTGCATGAAATATATCGAGTCATCGGGTGAATTATCAACTTTGGATCTTGTCAGAGAGTAGCTTTTCCCCCCTAATAGTTTTTCCCCCCGGAAAAATGACTATGATTTTTCTATAGTAGAATTTCCCACCGGAAAAATGGCTATATAGCAGAATTTCCCCCCGGAAATATGGCTATATAGCCAATTTTCCCCGGGGAAAATCTACTATACGTGTTTTTGCATAGCCGTTTTTCCCCTCCATAGTGGATTTTCCCCCTGGTAATATGATTGCAGGAGAACAGCTCCATAGTGGAATTTGCTCCTTCTCCAATTATAATAGTGAGATTCATAACTAAAACACAAATATGAGTATCTGTCCATAAAATATCGATGGATAATAGATGCTAGAACCGCATGCATGTGTCCATCAGTCTGTCTTATTTTGGTTTTTGGGAAAACAGGTAGGCATTTTGCTTTTCCATGTTAGCCAAAAACGGATATGAGTGTACTTGGTTGTGTGGATAAAGTTGTATAATTTTGTGTTTGTATAAACGTTCATCTGTGCGCGCAGCGGAATGCCTGGACTAGTGTTCGCCCTTTTATGCAGGAGTCGTTGGCTCGACTCTCATTGGGACACACGGCCAATTATGATTTTCAATGTAACAAACTCCCTACTAAATCAAACATGACTAGAAAAGCACCCGTTCGTAATATTCCTGTAGCTTGCATGCGTATGTGAACGTATATAAATATATGCGATGAGAAGAAATCACATCCGGCTCGTTCCTTAAATTAGTAATTATTGATTATTACAAAAATATGGTTGCTAAATTTGCATATCGATTTTTTGGAATTAATCACGTTTATTACCTCCCTTGAAGTGCATATACATTTCTTATGCGATTCATTCCGTAAAATGTCTCTGTTCCATTCCATTCCGTTTCGTTCCGTTCTGCAAAATACCAATAGTCATACCAAATTCACTAATAGCCAATTTCCCGGTGGGGGAAAAAGGACTATGGGGGAAAAGTGGCTCTATGAGGTCCGGACAATCCACTATATAGCGGTCCTTCCTATAGCCATTTTTCCGGGGGGAAAGGGGGAAAAGCCACTCTCTGACAGATCTCTCTCTCTCTCTCTCTCTCTCTCTCACCCTCTCTCTCTCCCTCTCTCTCTCTCTCTGTCTCTCTCTCTCTCTCTGAGAGAGAGAGAGGAAGAGAGATTTCCACTTCTAGATGGGTAAGGGCATGGGAGTATCCGTCGCTATGTCTCTGACAGCTGACTGTGGGCTGTCAGTCTCCAGCTGGGTATGAGTATAATAGTCCATTTTTTCAGCAGCTGATCCTCCTAACTATGAAATCATGCCATTCCTGTAACATTTTAAACTACATTTAACATGTATATTTTTCTTTGATCTGCTGACATTGTCAGTGAATTATCGTTTTGCACAACAAATAAATGGACAGTTAGCGACACTTTTTGTTGGCATGACATTTCAAGTCTGTCAGATTTCAATAAAAAGAGATGACAAGAAAGGAAAAATAAACAAATAAAAATGAATAAATAGATAAAAAAATAATTCGAGGTATAATTTCTATTATATCATATAATGTTATTGTTTTTCTATTGATTTGTTTTGTTTCTTGTTTATTTATTTATTTAACTTATTTTTTGTGCCAGAAACCAAAACAATGATACATGTCGGCAGGGCGTGACCAGAATCAAGCCTAAACATTTTCAGCCCTTGTTTTAAAACTACATATATACAAGGGTTGTTACGAAACGAAAACGGGCTGTTTCAAAACGAAAAAGAGTTATAGTTACCAAACGACCTGATGATCAGGTCGTTTGGTAACTACGACTTTTTCGTTTCGTAACATCCTTAAAACATAGTTTACCAGGTGTGACTTTTCCGTCTGTGTTTAGTGTGTTTGGGTACACGTTCATGTCGAGAGACTCCACACTTGTCTTTTTGCCTCGTTTTTCACCGGGGATCGACATAAGAGGAATAAATCTCTTGTCCAGGCGCAGATTTTTTTCCTTTGCGATCAGGCTCCCATATTAGAAAGGACTCTTTTTTTTCAGGGCAGCCTAGAGGAAGTTTTTTAAGAGCTGTTACCCTTTGTAAAAATCGTGGAAGAACATGGAATTTGTTTATGTGTATGGCTACTTGTATACCACTAGGGTTTGTCGGCTATTTTAGGTAATTTTAGCAGAATAACTTATGCGCCCGCCCCGCCTCCGCCCTCACCCCATCCCACCCCATTCCCAAAACCTCTTCGTTGTGTAAACACATTCTCTATGAGTGTTTTGTGGAGTGGGAAGTAGGTGGAAGGGCAATTTTTTCAGATTTTTTTTTCGGTATAGAATATCAGAAAAAAATCATTTAGTTAAAAGATTAGTTCTATCCATCCAATATGCGAATGGGGGCAAATACTTTTATTTTAGAGTGACCTCCTTTGGTCGCGTATGCATTCAGCAATATATCCTAAGCGAAGGAGTAAGGAAGGTTTTATAAATGGGTGTGGGTTAGAGAGGGTGATGGGAGTTGCAAAATATTAAGAATTGCACACGCGTGAAGTGCGTGCGTCGGTCGAGCAAAGTTCGGTAGTCTTCCAGAAGGGACCAGAACAGATTATTGCACACCCGCCTCCCCCGTCTGCCCCCATCCCCCCCCCCCACCACCACCACCCCCATCCGCCAACTCACACACACAACTCCTGTATTTGCTCCTTGTGGAAATGTCGATCTGTTAATGACTTGCGGTGGACGACGTTCTTTTTAACAGTATTTCATTCATATCAACACGATGGGTGGCTGATAATAAAAGGCTATGTGCGATGGAACCCCGTTACGATTGAAAAGATTCCCGCCTACAGCGGGGCTCGAACCCGGGACCGCTAGATCAGCTGGCCAGCGCTTACCTACTGAGCTACCGGGGTTCCTCTCGTCATGAAAAAATGATTCCTGGATCAGACGGGTCACATACAGCCCGAAGTAGTTATTTCCTAGGATGCGACTTAGAGCATGCGTCCACAACTAGCATCACTTCCGAAAACAGATTGAGTGGAACTTTGGCGTGACCTTTTGATACTGAAATCCAGTGCAAATGTGCAAAACGAATACACAAATAAAAAAACAGACAAATAAGAATAAAAGATATAATTTTTTTTTTCCTGAAGCCTTGTGGTCGTACCGCTGATGGAGTCAAAGACCCGCAGTATGTTATGTTCAGCAGTCCATAGACGGAGCCCTGTCCTTCCGATGTCTTTTACCTTCTCTGAATCGAAATAAATATCTTTACTGCTAGGTTGATCAGCCGTTGGCCCGATGGGGAAGTGATTTGGTAAATATATTTACTGCTAGGTTGATCAGCCGTTGGCCCGATGGGGAAGTGATTTGGTAAATATATTTACTGCTAGGTTGATCAGCCGTTGGCCCGATGGGGAAGTGATTTGGTAAATATATTAACTGCTAGGTTGATCAGCCGTTGGCCCGATGGGGAAGTGATTTGATAAATATATTTACTGCTAGGTTGATCAGCCGTTGGCCCGATGGGGAAGTGTTTTGGTAAATATATTTACTTCTAGGTTGATCAGCCGTTGGCCCAATGGGGAAGTGATTAGGTAAATATATTTACTGCTAGGTTGATCAGCCGTTGGCCCGATAGGGAAGTGATTCCGCGACCTCCTGCACCATAGCATATAACCTCTAACCGCTGAATTACAGCGCCTTTCTAGCCTGCTAATGTTAACTAGCAAAAGCTCACAGAATGACTTGGGGCCCGTAAGATACATGGTACGAAGTAATTCCTGGGGCTTTGAGACGAAAAATCGAGCAGTGGTAGCTAGCAAGGACTCAAATGTTTTATGCGAGTTCTAATAACAATCTGCGTGCGAGCTTACATACTTTAGAGACTGTGCAGAAAATAAAAGTATGTAGGATGATTAGTTTCTTCAAAATATGAAACAAGGTGTCGATTCTAATAATAATAATAATAACTATTATTATTATCATAACTGTTATTGTTTTTATTATCATTATTATTCCAATATGACGCATATGCAGACTGAAAGAACAGGTGAATGTCAGGCTAGTATTTCGACAAAAGCTGACAAATGCGGAACGTTTATCATTCACGTTTACCAGCAGGTAAGGTTTAACCAAATTTATTAGCGTATGAAAATATGGATAAAAGTTTGAGCTTATATACAGATGTGGCTGTCCCGAAAGAAACAACCTTCATATGGACACCAGCGAAGAGTACTTTTCAAACAACCCTGCTCTACGGCGGGAGGTTTCGCGTCACTACTGGCGCCAAACTTTCCGGACGTTACGTCATCAAAACAGTAAAACTTTTAAAAGCCAGGGCCCAGTTGTTCAAAGCATCGTTAGCTTAACGAGCTCGTTAAGAGGTCAACTCGTTAAGTGTTTTGCAACTTTATAACAAAATACACTGATATTTTTTGTTGAAAATATGTGAGAAGCTTTTGCACTGCAAAAGTTCTCACATTTTTTCAACAAAAAATATTGGTGTATTTTAGATATTAACATTTGAAATTTTAACGTCACGTTAACTAATGACGTCGTCAGTTTTGAACAACTGGGCCCTGATTTTCAGTTTTAACGCAATAAAATGAATAACCAAGACACAGGTTAACATTTTCATAAACATTCTCTACCACATTTCCTCATAATTATTGCCATTTATTGTAATTTTGACTTGGAACTATTTGTGGTCACTGAAGTGGCCCTCTGGCACAGAGCTGGTTAAGCTGAGCCGCCTTCTTGACGCCATCATCTGCAAGACCAACATCACTTGACGACGCAGATCTGTACGTAACCTCATGTACAACCAGTGCATCTGCTACAGTTGACTTTTTATCCGGTACTGGATGACATAACATGCATGGGTGAGATTATTTATCTTTCATGGGTGTGAGGTGTGGATAGAAAAATCTGTCACGAGGCTTGCCGAGTGATGCCGAACAGTGATCCCGAGTGACTGATTTTTCTATCAACACCTCACACCAATGAAAGATACTATTTCTTGCATACCACGTTTTTGTTTTTAACTTTATAACTTGTTAAAATGTGCAATTTTAGTGCTTGAGAGGTTTCTATTTCATTTTAAAAGAAAGCACTGCTTTCAACGACCGCCAATCGGTTCTGTACGCCAAGGTTCAGCGTGCATAAAGTGACGTCATTTTACCGTCTTCGTGACGTCATCGTCTATAAAACCAACGTCACTTGACGACGTATATACGTGAGCTCTTATATAGCCAATGCATTGACTTCACGTGTTTTTATCCGGTCCTGGGTGAGATAACATGGATGAGATAAGATTTGTAGGTACAGGGGAAGCACGCGGATATCCTTATCTGGTGTGCAAGAATAACAGAATCTATGATGGGGTTGAGGTGGAGACAAGGAAATCTCAGGCTACTTTTAAGATTATTTAATGTTATGCGAGGCTTGCCGAGCATAAGACTTGAATAATCTGAAAACGAATCTGAGATTTCCTTGTTGAGACTCAATTCCATCACTGATTATTTTTTTAACCAATTATAATTTTTAAAACAGAATATTTATTGGATACCTTAACTTCTTGTCTAGGCCATTCCTATAAACTTTAAGCTAATTTTCTATTAATATATCTGAGATGTGTGCTGTTTGTTGTTGTTGTTTTGTTGCTTTACGTCCACGATAAACAGCTATGATCATGTCGGGACGGTCAGTGTCTAACCACACTATTCCTGGGCAGGCTTAGACCTCCTATTATAAGCGGTTAACAGTACTAAGTGCACATACTTTTGTCATTAACTGACAACTGCCCTTCTTGAGTCAGCGGAAGGAGAAACGAAAGCATGTTGCCGTACCGGATATCCAACCTGGGACCTCTGGCTTTCGAATCAGACGCGAACATATGTGTTAATTTCACCTTATGCATGCATTTTTCATGACCAACAGCTAACCAGAAATGTGCAGTGACAATTCCTGTATATCAGTGGCTGTCAATTTTCAAAATGTTTGCCAGGCCCTTTACCGTAAAAAGTACGGGATAGTACCGTAGCTTTTTAGGACAGAAACCGACTGCATCCCAACAGGCACATGATGTCAAAAATGACGTTATACTGACGTCGATTCGACGTAATTTAAATGACATCGTGCTGACGTCGATAAGACGTGATGACGTCGCATCGACGTCAGTACGACGTCATTTGACGTCACGTGCCCGCTGGGATTGCATAAAACCTTGTTTAAAATCCGCATGAAGTTCCTTTATAAATAATCAATAACAAATAAAGTTAAAACAAGGTTTTTACTTAGTGCAGTAAAATTTACGGTACTATCCCACACTATTTACGGTAAAGGGCACGGCAGCCAGTTGCTGGGAACCGTATTTATAAAACGACTTAAGTAGTTGCTATGCTATTGCTAAGGTTAAATTTCTACGAAGGAGATTCCCTACAACTATGAAATTTGCTCTGGAGGAACAGTCTTTTACTGACTGTTCCTCCAGAGCAAATTTCATAGTTGTAGGGAATCTCTGACTGTTCCTCCAGAGCAAATTTCATAGTTGTAGGGAATCTCTGACTGTTCCTCCAGAGCAAATTTCATAGTTGTAGGGAATCTCTGACTGTTCCTCCAGAGCAAATTTCATAGTTGTAGGGAATCTCTGACTGTTCCTCCAGAGCAAATTTCATAGTTGTAGGGAATCTCTGACTGTTCCTCCAGAGCAAATTTCATAGTTGTAGGGAATCTCTGACTGTTCCTCCAGAGCAAATTTCATAGTTGTAGGGAATCTCTGACTGTTCCTCCACAGCAAATTTCATAGTTGTAGGGAATCTCTGACTGTTCCTCCACAGCAAATTTCATAGTTGTAGGGAATCTCTGACTGTTCCTCCACAGCAAATTTCATAGTTGTAGGGAATCTCCTTCATAGAAATTCAGCCTTAGCAACAGCATAGCAACCACTTAAGTCGTTTTATAAATACGGCCCCAAGTCTTCTACCGTGAAATCTACATGATTTTTTTACAATGTAGAATAGGTTATTCTGAAAATACTGGCCCCTTTTAAGCAATAAACCAAGCACAGATTTTTTATGCAGACGACAATTTCAGCAGACGACAAAAATACCCAGAATGCAATGGGTTAAGCAATAAACTTAGCATAGAAGCTAGGATTACTGGGCCAGGTGTTAAAGACATAAGCTTAAGTGCCTTTTCATTTCATTTAATCACCATTAATATTCAGCAGAAATATTTTTCTCCCGATTCTTTGATGTCATGAAAGTTTTATGAGGATATTATTAAACCCTTAATGCGCCAAAAAGCAGACGACAAAATTTACGTCTGCAGAATTTCAAAAAATGTTTCGCCCAAGCGATATCATATTGAGAATTCGAACTCTAGAGGGCAAACAGAGTAGATTCAGATGAGGTGGCTCAACATGAGCCACCTCATATGGATCTACACTGTTTGCAAATTTAACTATTTTAATTGTTGGCGCTTTGAGGGTTAAACCGGCAAAGTGCTCGTTAAAGAATCATATTATCTGTAGAAAAAAAATGCCGCTTGGGTCATTGTCTGAAAAATAAATAAATAAAACAGACATATCCAATCGGCACAGAATGCGTGGACAGTTATTTTATGGCCATGTTATAGCGGTGTCATATGATAGGCGGGGAGATTCTTCTTATATGAAAACTAATTTGTTGGACTGTTGCTTAATAGGATAATGGCAGCCAAAAACCGGACATAGATATAATAAATAAACAAATCTGTATTTTTTTCTCGTTGACTGTGAAAAAAAAATATAAGTAAAACGGCGGAATCTTTATTACTGATTCTAATGACAGAATGTGCACAATGTAATAACTTTCATTATAATAACCAAAAATTCATCTGGATTCTGTAAGCACTTTCATGATAAGCGAATGCAGTGAGCGAATGAAAACAAAATAAATGACGTCTAATGCCGTGTTTTATTGCCGCACGTCGACTGGTTGAAAGTCGACACGTAGAGGCTGTTTAGTCTGTTCTAAAACCAGAAAATCATTCTCGGTAAGTTTTATTTTGTATTTTGCGCCGTTTACGATGAAATACCAAACGTTGTTTTTTTTATTTTTCTTGGTTTTAAACTCAGTTGTACTTCTAGCTGAAAGAAAAATGGCGCTCACAATCCATATTTCATCCAATAAAAAGAGTATACGATAAAAACATCATAACACGGTTGTTTTGATCCCAGCCCTGATCACAGCCCTTGGACCGTATCAGCTCTCGCCCTGATACCGTCAAAGGGCTTGGATCAAAACATCCGTATAATAATCTCTGTTAATCATCTGGGTGATGTAAATTGTTGTTTTATGATGTGTTAAAAAGAATTGTCATTATTTACAAGATTGTCTAGGTGTCAGGATGTTTCAATAATTTCGGCTTTGTTTATACTTTCAGACAAAGAAGTTATGAAATCTCTTTCATAGGAGAAAAACAGACAAATAAGCTACAAAAAGAAAATAATTGAGCCGCGACACGAGAAAACCAACAATGTGGTAATGCGCCCTGCGAAGACTCAGATCAGCCTGGGCTGCCAACTAGTTTGGTCAGACTCTTCTTTAAGTGCTCAAAGGGTAGCTAAGGGTCTAAGCTACCTTCATGCGGACAACGAAGACTCTGATCAGACTGGGCAGATGCCCATGCTGATCTGAGTCTGCGCTGGGCGCACAACCACTTTGTTGGTTTTGTCGTGTCGCGGCTCATATACGTACCTATCAGAACACCAACAATTTATCTGTATAACTAAGTGCCGAACCTAATTTTAACATTATTACATAAACATACTAAGGCTTGGCGCATGTTTTGACATGACCAAAATTTCTATCGTTGCTCGATCTGCAGAAGTGAAAAAGTGTGTTTTTCGCTACAGAAAAGGCAAACAATTCGTTCAATTAAATCTAAAAGTTTTCCTTGGCAAAATAGTATAGTGTCTAGAAAAGTCATAAGCAGACAAACTGATCGTGCGGAATCCTTCCTACTTCTATTTGTCCCCCGCCTTTTCGAAGAAAAGCGAGGGGACATAGAATTCGGCATTCCATAGTTCCGTCCTTCTGTGGTTCCGTGGGTCTGTCCCCTCCCCCCCCCCCCCCCCCGCCAGTACGTACCTTGTGTGCGTAACTCCTCCTACAGTTTTTGAAGAATCATTCTGAAACTTTGCAGGATTCTTCTTCATGGTCTGTAGCTGTACATGTGGCTTAGGGGCTCGAATAAGAATTAGGGACATAACGGACCACGGACAAAACGGACCACGGACATAACGGACCACGATTGGGACAAAACGGACCACGTTCAGGACGAAACGGACCGCGTTCAGGACAAAACGGACCACGTTGAAGGTCAAAACGGACCACGTTCAGACCTTCCCTTAACCTTGAGAAAACACGTTTTATTTTAGTTGCAACACTAATAAAGAAATTTGCATGCTTTAAGATAAAAATCTTACCATTAAATTAATTAGATAGTTGCGACCGGTATACGACGAAACATAGAAAGACAAAAGAGAGAAGCGACACCTCATAGATAAGTCAAAACATAGACGGGACATTTAAAAGATCGACGAATAATAGAACGACCAATGATAGAACAATAAGTGTGAAAACGATTTGACTACCGTTCATGATCTCAAATATCTTTGCGACAACCAAAGATATTTGAGATCATGAACGGTAGTCAAATAATTGTGACCATTTTTTAACATTGTGTTTGGTAATTATATACTCCTTAATCTTTTAATTGGCACCAATTAATGGTCTGGTTTGTCTTCTAGCGTGGTCCGTCTGGTCCTGAAACGTGGTCCGTTTTGTTCTGAAACGTGGTACGTTTTGTCCTAACCGTGGTCCGTTTTGTCTGGTCCGTTTTGTCCATGGTCCGTTTTGTCCGAGTACCTCGAATAATTTTTATTACTCTTTTACTTTGCAAACTTAGTCATTTTACGGCCCCCGGGACCGTATTCATAAAACGACTTAAGTGGTTGCTATGCTGTTGCTAAGGCTAAATTTATTTGAAGGAGATTCCCTACAACTATGAAATTTGCTCTGGAGGAACAGTCTTACAAAGACTGTTCCTCCAGACCAAATTTCATAGTAGTAGGGAATCTCCTTTATATATATTTAGCCTTAGCAACCGCATAGCAACGACTTAAGTGGCTTTATGAATACGGCCCCGGAAGCCCTGTAGAGAATGTACCTTGTGTGCGCAACTCCTCCTACAGTTTTTCATGAATCATTCTGAAAATTTGCAGGCTTCATTTTCATGGTCCGTAAATATGCATGTGGTTTAGAGGCTATTCTCGGATAATTTTTTATTACTTTTGTTTTGCTTTGAGAACTTGGTCATTTTTTTCAGCATCAGAAGACCTATTGAGTGGGTTCCTTGTGTGTGCAACACCTCCTACAGTTTTTGAAGAATCATTCTGAAACTTTGCAGTCTTCAAATTTCATGGCCTATAAATGTGCATATTACTAATTAGGGTTTATTTCATTTATTCATAATTTTTGGCGAAGCTCAGGTATCTATATAGTACATCATAGGAAATGTTTCTTCGCGTTCCTTAGTATGTACAGAAAATTTTAGGAGTAAATGAATGCAAAGACTATTCACTACAGACGACCTTTCTGCAGATGAGCCGCGACACTAGGGGACTTCAACTTCCGAAATATTGTTTGGCCTGACAGACTCAACAAATCTGGTTCAGCCTTGAGTCAGTCGGAGGGACAAAAGTTGGTAGACATTATGAATGATCATGGATTGGAGCAGTTAGTCCACTTCCCTACAAGAGAAAGAAACACATTGGATTTAATAATGACTTCCCTTCCTACTCAATTTGTAGACATCCACTCCCCAGACAAACTCAGTGATCATGACATTGTTTCTGGAACTTTGAAAGTAGTTATTCCCCCCATCAAGAAACCTAGGAGGAAGGTTTATCGTTATCAGAAAGGTGATTATGAATCTATGAGGGCAGAAACACTTAAATTTGCAAAAGAAAAGTACTTTAATGGTAACTCAGACACTCGCTCGGTCCAAGAAAACTTCAATCTGATTACTTCTTTCATTCAGGACTCAGCTGATAAGCATATTCCATCAAAAACTAGTCGCACGGTCTCCTCGGTTCCATGGATAACACCTGAAATAAGACGTAAGATTCGCAGAAGAAATGCAACTCATGCAAAAGCTAAGAAGACTGTTAGTGCAAAAATTAGATCTAAATTTGAAACTTTACGGAGAGAAATCAAAGCTGATATTAGGAAGCAGCACGCCATCTATGTGAATAACTTGGTTGGTGATGTTAAGGCTAATCCCAGGGACTTTTATAGGTACATCAATAGTCAGAAAAAAGACACCCAAGGTATCCCCCCTTTAAAAAAGAGGAACGGAGGTGGGGTCGCCCAATCGGATTTCGAGAAGGCGGATTAATTTAATGGTCAGTTCACGGATGTGTTCACCAAAACAGAACACAACCAGGTCCCTCTTCTGGATAGATCAGCCCCATTCATGGAAGAAATTGTTGTTACTAAGGAAGGAGTTACAAAACTTCTTAAAGGATTAAACCCATCTAAGGCCTTAGGACCTGATGAACTTCATCCTAGAGTTCTAAAGGAGTTGGCGACAGAGTTGGGTCCGGTATTTGCCCATCTTTTTCAATAATCGATTGATAGAGGTGAAATCCCTCGTGAATGGTCTCTTGCGAACATTTGCCCACTGTTCAAGAAAGGGGACAGGTCTCTTGCCCATAATTATCGTCCGGTATCCTTGACCTGCATACCTTGCAAGCTGCTTGGACATATTGTGTGTTCGAATATAATGGCCCATCTTGATGAACATAAACTTTTGTCAGACAAACAACATGCATTCAGGAAATGGCATAGCTGTGAAACTCAGTTGACTACGGTGATAGATGATTGGGCAAAAGTGTTAGACAATAAGGGTCAGGTTGACACTTTTATATTAGATTTTGAAAAGGCTTTTGATACACCCCCGCATGAACTCCTTAAGGTGAGGTGGGAGTAATTCAGCGCCGCCGTGCGGCAGTTTCTGTCGCAACGTTACGTAATGACGTCAAACGTTCCGTCTGAGAAAAACAAGATGGCGTCAATATTATCCCCTTCTGTGATTACATGCACTACATGGACTGATTACAAAATGCAAAGAGGCTGTGCGCTGGATGAAATACAAAAGAAATAGAAAGTGTCGTAGAGAAGAAACTGCAAAAAATATAGCTATTTACTACTAGCGGGAAAGCTTTTCTCTGGCAGTTTCTCATCAGTTTGTTAGACGGAAGTCGCAACTGCTGTTGCAATAATTTTATTACAAATTTCATACGACACAGCCTCATGAAATTGAAAGTCAGACCAGTGTCTACACTTCGACCATGCATCTTAGATTTCCACCTCCAGCGGCTCTCGGATCTAGGACAGGTAGATCTGCAGGCCAGCGCTTAACCTACTGAGCTGCTGGGGCTCCTCGAGTGTTATCACAGATAGATAGATGGATGGATGGATGGATGGATTGAGATTATACGATTTTTTAACAGTAATTCAGTCATATCAGGACCATGGTAATGTGATAATGAAAGGCTGTGTGCAATGGGGTGTTATCATACCACCCACACTTAAAACACTAATCAGTTAAAAGTAGGCCACATTGCAGTGATATTAAAAATTCGTAGACTGTCCCTAGCGTTTGGACAACGCCAGGCAGCCGTATCAACGCCGATGCAATAACACCGGGACCTTTTATCAATGTTGATACGAAAATTCAACGCTCTGTTCTGTCAACAAGCTAAATGAAATGTGGCGTTTCTTTTTCCTTGTAATTCTTTCATTTTCCTGTCTTTCATTTCTTCAGGGTTTTTTTCAAGTGTATATCAAAGAATTCTTTCATTGAATCTCCTAGTATCTAAAGTGAATTCAAGCTGTATTTTCAGAGAGAGAAAGAGAGAGAGAGAGAGAGAGAGAGAGAGAGAGAGAGTCGCCAAGGTCTAGTCGCAGTGCAAAATTCTTGGGTCGGGTCATGTACTGGAAAACTTGACTTGCTTACTTTGTACAATCAACAAGGGACAGGGGAATTGTTCAAAAGTCATAACACGTGGAATTAAAATCGTAAAGAGTTCCTTCAAGAGCAGAGAATATATTCAGAAGAAGGAACATGGGCCAGACTACGTAGTTTCGGCTAATAAAGCCTCTTCAGTGACCCTGACAATATCTGGTGACGAAACCAGAGAAAAGCATACTGTGATGTTTTGTTCTTAATTGGACAGTCGATTCAAAGACTGATTAGTATCAAAAAGGTTCCAAATAATAAATAAAACAATGGTTTAGAATATGAGTATAAACCAATCCAAAATTTCAGATTTCTCAGAATATATCCTCTGATCTCAAAGGACGGAGGTAAAATATAATCTGCACTATGGATGATGTACGGGGAGACTTTTTACGGCCGCCACACGGCACAACACCAGCTGCAGTGAGGTAAAATTAAAATCGTAAAGATGGGAAGCCCATCCTAAAGTTGTTGTTTCAGAGAGTGTGTCAACTCAGGTGCGAGTAAACTGCACGACAGGACATTATGGCAATGTCTGCGATTCCTTTTTTATCTTTAATAAGAAAAGTAAGCCAAGACGGCTAATGCATTGAGAGCAAATGTACTACATCCGCTTTCCCGAGGATGACAATCATGTGTGACGAAAGTCCTAGACAAATTTCGCCGGGATCCTACAATAAGCGACGGCTGATACGCGGCGCGAAAAGTAAAGTAACGTTTACGTCACCATTTGCGACGCTAACATTTCAGTCTAAAGATACAGCACACAGGGCATTTTATGCACTTTAGCTCGAAAGTTAAGTCGGCGACCTACTTTTTTTATTGCTTTAATGTATACTTCTATCATTTGGCCATACTGTGTTAGATTTTAAAGAAAAAAATGTGGTTTGTTTCCTCAGAATGAAGATTTTTATCCAAGAGAGACGAGAAAAAAAGTGCGTTTTCCATAGAACGCCATCATAACGTCGGGTCGAAAATGAGGAAAAATTGACGTTTTCGAGGTCAGATATCTTGAAAACGACAACGGCGACACCCCTTTTTTATCACATTTTCTGAAAGAGGGACTACAAATGTACAATATAAGGAAGTATGAATAAAATCATGTGTTTTGTCAATTACTCCCACCTCACCTTAAAAGCAAACTATTTAGCTACGGTATAGGTGGTTCAACATTGAATTGGATAAACGCTTTCCTATGCTTTAGACAACAAAGAGTAGTAGTAAATGGTATTATGTCAGACTGGGCCCCTGTTGTGTCTGGTGTCCCACAGGGCACCGTTCTTGGTCCCTTGTTGTTCTCCTTGTACATAAATGAAATCTCTGCAGACATTGAGTCTGAAATAAGACTCTTTGCTGACGATTGTGTTTGTTACCGTGAAATAAAAGGAATAGATGATACAGTGAAACTTCAGGAAGACATTGATCGTTTAGGATGTTGGGCTAGGAAATGGGGTATGAAATTTCAACCTGTCAAATGCAACATGATGCAGCTGACAAAAAAGCACAACAAAATCCAGGCTTCTTACACCCTTGAGGGTACAGTACTGGAAAATGTTGAAAGTATCAAATACCTTGGAGTAACAATTACAAGTGATTTGAAATGGAATACCCATATCATTAATATTTGCACTAAGGCAAACAGAACCCTAGGATTCTTAAGGTGGTGATAATCACTGATTTGGGACAAAGACAAAAATCTGCATAAAATACTCAAAATAACACTGATCTTTCCAAAACTTAGCAGATGCCTTCTTTATGTTGTTTCTCATAATTTAGAATCCCAAAATGCAGCATTTGTTGATGTTACAAAGTGTTTTTATAAGAGAAGATCAAAGAGTAATTTTCTGCGAATAAATCTGAAAAAATAATATCATTATTGAAAATATACTTAGTGCTTAGAGTACCTTGTTGCATAATGGAGAGCGTCCTAGCAATTATTTTTTCAAACTCTTTCACACATTATCAGGCTGAGTAGATGAAAAAAGATGCATTCTGTGTCCAATTTTTTTTGTCAAAACACACAGGTGAGACAGGTGATACTATTTTAACAAGGTTGAACAATTTCATCTACATACCACTGACCATGTCAGTAATGTATTATTTATATTGTAGGTGTTAACATAGGTATGCTTGCCTACCCTATATTTAATAAATGAGTCCAGTGTACATTTACTTTGTACATGGTTGAACATTGAGAAAAAGCTATTGTTTTCATCTGGTCTACATTACAATTTGAGAAAGAGTTGGAATAAATAATTGCTAGGACGCTCTTCATTATGCAATAATGCACCTTCAGCACTACGTAAATTTTCAATAACGATATTATTTTTTCAGATTTGTTCGCAGAAAATTACCCTTTGATCTTTCCTTATAAAAACACTTTTTTAAGCAGCATGTACGTCTATTTTGTATTCTAAACTGTAAAAAACAACAAAAATAAGAAGTCTGCTAACTTTCAGGGAGATACGTTACTTTTTTATGGTTTTATGCAGATTTTTACATTTACCAGAAATCACCACCTTAAGGAGAAATTTGTTTTCTTGTCCCCAAGAAGTGAAAGAAGTAGGCTATAAGACATTGGTGCGTCCCATCCTCGAATATGGAAGCTCGGTCTGGGATCCCTATACACAAGGCCTTCAGGAAGAGTTAGAAAAGGTGCAAAACCGTGCAGCTAGGTTTGTAACTAGGAATTACACCCGAGAGGCGGGTAGCATGACTGGCATCCTTGAGCAACTTAAGTGGGAAAGCCTCAAAAAGAGGAGGAAGGATAACCGACTCATATTGCTATACAAAGGTCTGAAAGGTAAAGCCAGAATACCTACAGGTGACCTTGTCCCCAAAACTAGGCGTTGCAGAAATCAACATTCCATGGCATTTCAGATACCCATTGCTAGTTTAGATGCATATAAATGTAGTTTCTTTCCCCAGACCATCAGGGACTGGAATGACCTCCCTGATTCCCTGATTTCCTCTGCTGAAATGTCAGATGATTGTGTGTCAAAGTTCTCATCTCTCGTGAGAGCTAGGGACTAATTTTCCTCCAGTCACGCCCCCCTGGTGAAAGATTGTCAATTTTGGCGTATCACCAGTAAACAATTCAGATTCAGATTCAGACACGAGAAAACCAACAATGTGGTTGTGCGCCCAGCGCAGACTCAGATCAGCCTGGGCATCCGCCCAGTCTGATCAGAGTCTTCGCTGTCCGCATGAATGTAGCTTAGACCCTTAGCTACCCTTTAAGCCCAAAGCGAAGATTCTGATCAGACTGGGTGGATGCCCACGCTGATATGAGTCTGCGCTGGGCGCACAACCACGGTGTTGGTTTTCTCGTGTCGCGGCTCAGATGTCTTTCCTTGGGCCTTGGCACCGCTAAATTTCTGTTTATGGAGTAAAGCCGTCAAACAACAAACGTTGTTTGCGGCCTTGTCTGCTGCAACCAAACAATATTTTTTTCTGAAATTCCCGGCTGTAGATGTCGAAATAGGAGGTAAAAGGTTAGTGTTTTACAAATTATATTTGATGCGTTTATGTACTATTTTGAAGATGCTTAGTTTTTATTCTTTTAAGGCATGGGGCTGAATTCAAACCATCGATTACCGAAATCATTTAGTGTTTATGCTATTTCTTCTCTACATTTTTGATATCGATATGGGAAAAAGACAACTATATGAGCCGCGACACGAGAAAACCGACAATGTGGCTGTTCGCCCAGCGCGGACTCAGATCAGCCGGGGCATCCGCCCAGTCTGATCATAGTCTTCGCTGTCCGCATGAAGGTAGCTTAGACCCTTAGCTACTCTTTAAGCGCTTAGCAAAGAGTCTGATCAGACTGGGTGGATGCCCAGGCTGATCTGAGTCTGCGCTGGGCGCACAACCACATTGTTGGTTTTCTAGTGTTGCGGCTCAATCATTTTGGACCCACGGAAACTTGAATCTGAAATTGCTTTTAGATATTCGGCCGCATTCTATGTAAATTTTGAATCTCTACAATCTTATGACTAAGGGTATTAGCATGGAAGTCAATACAAAAACTTTATTGAAATTGAGTTTAGTGTTGTTGTTTTTCTGGGCTTGCTATACCTATAACAAATTCTAATGCACTTACAAAATTAATGTAATGCAGGATAACGTCAAGAATTTGCGACAGTATATTCTGCGAATTACTGTCGCAAACCCGACGTCATTATAAAACGTCGCTTCTCATTGGCTGACATTTGGGTCACGCTGCTGACAGCGTTGCAATGGGTTCAAAGAAGAACACTTTGAAAGGTGAAAATGTGAAAAAGTGCATTAGAATGGGGATACCTATATTGAAAGTTGTCATTTGGGGAAGCGGGGGGGGGGGGGGGGGGGAGTATATCGTCGGTTTTATTGCCGCAAATTGCGTTTTACTGCTACGCTCACGCGTTGCCGTAAAACGTTATTTCCGATCATAAAACCGATGATTTACCTCCCCGAATGACAAATTGAATACAGTTATCCCCTAATTAATGGTGGGTCTGAATTTTGACAACATGTAGGTATGACCGAAGCAACAGATCTATCCTTACAGATACCACATCCCACCCTGAACACCAAACGGGAAAGGGACATCTACAGCTAAGACGACACTAAATTACACAGCACTCGCAAAAAGCCACGACAAAACCACAAGGCTATTCTAAATGAATAGGGAAAAATTGAGTCAAAGACAAACAGAAATCAGACAAAGAATTACAATAAAATGAATCAAAACAGAAGCAAACAGAGGCAACGCCTTTAGAACGTTCAGTTATAAGTTACTGGTGTTGGGGGTGGTGGTGTGTGTGTGTGGAGGGGGGGGGGGGAGGGGGGTTAACCGGTTTTACGCTCGAGCAATTTCACCCTTGTTTTTGCAGTGAAGTTGTCCGCAGCAATAGGAGAAACAATAAAGTTATACAAAAACCATGACAAAACCATGACACATCTATTTTTACACCATTTTTGCTATTTTTCTTTTTAATAAACACAACAGGAAGGGCAGCAACACAGACGGCCACGTTGCGAGCAGACCACAGACACTTAACAACTTACCACTGCTGAAAAATCACAACAGATATATCGCCTTGGAATGGTCAGTAATAAGTTTCTGTGCGCGGCTGGGGGTGGTGGGGCTGGGGGCCGGGGGACGGGCGTAAACCGGTTTAACGCTCGAGCAACCTCACCCTTGTTTCTGCAGTTTGCTATATACACATAGGAGTTGTTTGGTCTGCGCGTAGGACCTCTACTCAACAAAGAATAAATTCAATTCCGTTATTTATGAAATGAATGTTTATGAAATTCCTATTGTAATTGGTTCCAGAATCTATAAATAGACAAAGAGTATGTTGAGTATAGCATCTAGTCAGAAGCGCAGCATCACACAATGGATGATTTCTGTTGCAGAACTTATAAGCTTTAGTACTTTAAAACACTTCTATCAGTGACGTCGCTGATATTCAGTGGATAACGTCGTGTCATGAAAATCGTATGACCACACGCGTAATAACACATTGTCAACAATGCGTTTTCTTATTTAAATAATGTTCACTATACATGATATATATTGCTTAGACATTTGTAAATGTCTCATATGTTGTATTATTGTACGACCTGAGAGTATTAAAGTTGTGTTCTGTTCTGTTCTGTTCAGTTTGAAGGCGTTAAAACCCCATTTCAAAGGGTCATATGATGAACAAAATCTTACACTCGTGGTTATTTCATATGAAATGACCAATCGTGTAAGATCCTCTATATATACTCCTCGCCAAAAGTTTAGCATAATTATTGGTGAAGTTAGTAGCAGAAATAACTGATAAAGGCGACTTCTTATAAGTAAAAAATGTGTGGTTATGGATCTTATCCGAAGCAGTTATGTACAATGAAAACAACAACACTCTTGATTTTTGAAAATCTGCAGCTGTTTGGATACACAACGACAAAAGTTAAGACCACCGTAATTAAAGTACAATTTTTGACACGTTTTTAAAGTGTGTCTAAAACATCATCTGTATTATTTTTTCACACACCAAAAAACCATAGTTTGTAGACGACATGTTAAAGCGTAACTTGCTACATTGATTGTGTCTCAGTCATTTCTAAATCAGACATAAAAGAAACTCTTGTCAATACTTGTATTCTTAATCATTAACAAAGCGTTTTTCCTATGAATTCTTATTATTTTTGTCCTACTGAAAACTGTCGGTCTTTGATACTGGCACTTCAAATTTTATGAGTAACTAACTTGTTCCATGGTATCCCGTCTGACTTGCGACATTTTGCTCCTGGTACGACATTTTATATGCAGAAAATAAAAGATAAAAAATTATTATTTTACACAAAAATGTCAACCCGCCAAAATTCTTTTACCTGATAATTTTGGACAAAAATGTCACGAGGTTTATGCTTCAGTATTCTATCTTTCCAAATCCATAAATTATATTGTTGTTTTATAGTTTGCTAATTTTCTGCAGAATTTGTAACAAAGGTACCATAGAGCTGAAATATGCTAAGCTTTTGGCGAGGAGTATATTTGGCGGCTACTGAATTTAGGCGATATTGGCGGTTAAGCTCTACCTTGTGGCATCCCATTAAATCGCCTCGATGAGGTGATTCTGACAGATGCCACAACGTATGTTATGAAAGAAAGGATCGAATTTTCTTGTATTATCTGGAACCATGGTATATCGGTCCCGAACGTCAAAAGTAATCGGCTCAATATGGCATTTTCATTAAATCGGCAAAAGTCTAGAACTCGAAATACAACAATAGGTAGAAAACTTAAACAAAAGCATAGAGTGTCAACTATATTCCTTTAATTGAAAAGCGACACGACAAAACCAACAATGTGGTTGTGAGCCCAGGCTCAGATCAGCCTGGGCATCCGCCTCGTATGGACAGACTCTTAGCTTAGCGCTTAAAGGGTAGCCAATGGTTTAAGCTACCTCCATGCGGATAGCGAAGACTCTGATCAGACTGGGCGGATGCCCAGGCTGATCTGAGTCTGCGCTGGGCGCCCAACCACATTGTTGGTTTTGTCGTGTCGCGGCTCAAATTTATTCTTTCGACGCATCCTTAAGTGAAGTTGTTGATATTTTAATAGCGCGTTTTTTTATTTTTTTATTTATTTTTTTTTTTTTCGCTTATGTCATTTCTTTTTTGCCTGAAAGCAAGCGTTTTTTGGACGTTATGCAGTCCTTTCTCTGCGTCAATTCTGCAACAGCATGCTTATCCGGCGTAAAAAGGCGTGGTCATTCTTTGTTCATAAATGAAATGGCAGTATTAAGCTGACGTTTTTTGTTTTTTTTTGGGGGGGGGGGGGGGGGGGGGGGGGAGCGGGGTTCGTTTTTTTTTTTCTTCCGTAATTCGATTGTAACAGAACCAGAGTATTTTCATTTTTACATCAAACGTCAAGTCGTAGCAATAAAAAAAAAAAAGAAAAAAAGAAGAAAAAAAAAATAGTCTTTGTAATACCGTAATACCTTTAGCCTTGTTTCGAAAGGCTAACTGCTAAAATTGTACTACGAAAGTTAGGTCAAATACGTGACAAGCAATATGGCAAAGCGAGTAAACGGAGAAACAAAAATCAAAAAAGAATATTTTACAATATAAAAATTTACGTTGGTCATAAAATTAAGATGAAAGCTTTTCCGAATAGATAAATATAAATCCTGAAAAGGAGATTTGGTATTAGACAAACTTTGGTAGGGTAGAGTCGGGTAACTTCGGACAGCGGGTTAATTCGGACATACCATTGCAAGTAGTGAAAATCGAGATGAGACGGCTCATCATGAGCCGTCTCATCAGGACTTTCACTGTTTGCCCAGTTATATTTTTTTTTAATTCCAAACAACTGACATACATGTATAAAGGAAACGATGTCACTATCCGAATTTAACCGTTGTCCGAATTTACCCGACTTTACCTACCGAATAAACTGGGCTCAGTTGAACAAAGATAATAATGGAGGTTATGGGAATATGTGTGTGATTGCATTTTCTAAACAGATGTAAGTAATAGGTCATTAAAATATTCTAAATGTTCAATTGAACGTTTTAGTTACTAACCTAAAGCAAATTGGCATATTTTGAATGCTTGGCGATGTAAAAGACAGAAAACATTGAGCATCATCGGGCGAAAGAAAAAAGTCATTGAAAAAATCTACAGTGAACATTTTTTTTTTTAAATTTCTTAAGTATTATTAATATCAAAGTCCGGCAGTTTTTTTTGCCGATTTCGCTTTGCTTCCTGAATGGTAACGCAGTTTTTATTTCCCGTATGTCTGTGGTCCTTTGGCAATGTAATCGCCGACCATAGACTTTTGTCAGCCGAAAGATGCTAGATTTTTTTTTTTTTGATTTTCTTTACTTGTCCTTCTCTGAAACTTTTGTACCTGACTCAATATCTTCGACGAAGGTGTTGGAGCCAGGAGTATGATACATACTAAAGATTTAAGAGAGAAGTACACTTTGTAAAATATACTTAGCAAAAATAAAAAAACTTGACAGTCGCTATTTTTCACCCTACGGTAGTCGGGAAAAGTGAGACATAAAAATTCTTTTAATTTCAGAAAAAGGAATCATTTGGCAATATCATAGTCAAGCAAAATTCAAGATTGTCAAGATACACCAATGTTGAGGCTATTGTAAACGTCACAAGGGTATTTTTCTGTTTTCTATGCTCAAAACCAAACAATTATTGAATTTAAAATTGTTAAAGTCTGCTTAAATGAAAAAAATTCTGTTGGCAATACCTTCCCATATTAAATCCATCCTGTATGGTCTTGTAAGCTAAATTTATGCCAATGCACGGTCGACTGGGAGGACGTGAGGACCAAATGAAAAAACCTCAGTCCATGCAATTATGAAGTCGGAAATTCGTGTCAATGGAATTCCCATTACACTTTAAAGTCTTTATGGCAGGCTAAGAAATGGCTTTCTAATAAATTTTGTAATAAAGACATTGAGTTTGTAAGACAATCAAACAAATCTCGAAGAAAATAATAAAAAAGACACACTGGTATAGAAAATATGGCATCTCAAAAATCTCTATATGTTTAATTCAAAGGGAGATAATCTGAAAGTTTTGAAATTTTAAACGTTATTTTCAGGTTGTGATTTCATGGGATGACATGTTACAATTTGAAGAAGAAATAATGTCATTTTGTAACACATTTGAATATGTTTACCTTACGGGCGACTTTAATGCCCAAACGGCTAGAATGCGTGATTTTACATGTACTGACGCTTCGCTCGATAAATATTTAGACTTAGACCAACAAACAATATATTATTTTGATCAGGAATCCTTTTTATTAAACAACAACATTTTATTGGATCGGGCCTCACAAGATAACAAGATAAATAATGTAGGATACAAACTTATGGACTTATGTAAAAATAATAATTTGTTCATGCTTAATGGAAGATATGGCCAAGATAAAGGAATAGGGAAATATACATTCGTGACCAGTCGGTCATTGATTATTCAATAACATCTCCGAAAGGGTTTAGTCTTTTAACAGATTTTAGAATACAATACAAGAACTGGACCGAATTTATTCAGATGGCCACTCTTTGCTTCAAATGAGCATAAAATTTCATGCCTCAGATACATCAAAAAACGATGTAAATGTCACAACAGATGGCAAAAAAGAATACAATAAAAAAGAACAAAATCCGCAAAAGTTCTGTAAATGGAACCAGCAGACATCCACCTTATTCAACGAAAACATAAATGACCTAAAATTACAAGAAATAAACAATTATCTGGATACAATCAGTTCGGAAATAACGCAAAACGATATGAACGAAATCATACAAAACATAACAAAACTATTCTCAGATTCAGCCCAAAGGACGTTTGCACATGTAAAAACACAAAATGAGAACAAAAATGTGTCCGATAAGAAGCATAAACCTTGGTTTGGAAACAATTGCAAAAAAGCCAGAAAATTATATAACAGAGCAAGAAAGTTGTACCAATTTAATAAAAATCCAGAAAATAGAAAAAAATTATTAAATGCAAGTAAAATTTACAAAAAAGTCATGAATAAATATATTAATCAATATGAAAGTAAACAACAAACTAAACTGAGAACTTTACACAAAAAATCACCAAAGGAATATTGGAAAATTTTGAATAACTTAGAAAGGCAAAAGCAACCCGAAATGCCGCCACTTAATAGTCTTTTTGATTTCTTTAAGAACCTCAATACCCCAGACGACAGCAAGCCAGAAGATGACTCTAATGAAAATATGCATATAATTAATGAGCTTAACTTAAATGATGATGATCAGTTATTGAATTCCCCAATTACAGCCGAAGAGATATCAAAATGCATACTGAATCTGAAAAATTCAAAAGCTCCAGGATCTGACCAAATTTTGAACGAATATATCAAATATTCTAAGACACAGCTTTTGCCATTATATGTGCGAATTTTTAACATTGTTTTGAATACAGGTGTCATTCCCGAGCAATGGACTGAGGGAATGATAAAACCGATTTTTAAAAATAAAGGCGATCCTCTAAATCCTGAAAACTATAGGCCAATAACGTTACTTAGTTGCTTAGGCAAGCTATTTACTGCCGTTTTGAATCAGCGTCTTAATGCTTTTTTGACAGATAATAGTATACTTCTCGAAAATCAAGCCGGATTTCGAAAACATTACTCAACCACTGACCACATCTTCGTCTTACACTCACTTTTTGAACTCCTTAAATTACAAAAGAAAAAATTGTACTGTGCCTTTATCGACTTCTCAAAAGCTTTTGACAGTGTTTGGCGAATAGGACTCTGGAAAAAATTACTTCAAAATGAAATAAATGGAAAATTCTTTCGCGTAATCTATAACTTATATCAAAATATAAAGTCATGTATCTCTTTGAAAGAGTCAAATTCTTCCTTTTTTGAAAGCTGTATTGGGTTGCGGCAGGGAGAAAACCTCTCACCGGTTCTTTTTTCCATTTTCTTAAATGACCTTGAGGATCATTTACAGTCGAATAATACTGCCGGAGTAGAGTTTGAGTTTTTAAACGAAGACATTTATTTTTATATAAAGTTTGTTGTCCTTCTCTATGCAGATGATACTGTTCTCCTATGTGATGATCCAGATGATCTTCAGAAATGCCTTAACGATTTCATCGATTATTGCAGGACATGGAAACTAAATATTAATTATGATAAAACTAAAATAGTTATATTTGGATCTAGAAAAACTGATAAACATGTGTTTAAAATGGATAACAATATTATTGAAATAGTAAAAAGCTATAAATATTTAGGCGTTTTACTGTCAAGTAATGGTAGCTTCTTAAATGCCAGAAAATGTATCTACGAAAAAGCAAATAAAGCTATGCATTTACTTCATAAGCGAATTCAAAATCTTAACTTGCCATTAGACTTACAACTTAAACTATTTGATAGTACAATCTTACCAATTATTACCTATGGCTGTGAGATTTGGGGTTATGAAAATTTAGAAATCTTTGAACGTATCCATACTAAATTCTTGAGATCAATCACAAAATGCAGAAAAAGCACTCCTCTGTATATGCTTTATGGAGAACTCGGTCGCCACCCTCTTGAAATTACTATAAAAACAAGAATTATCGGATTTTGGACAAGAATAATCTCTGGAAATCAATATAAATTTGTAAATCTCTTATATCAGAAACTTTTCCAAATTGGTGGGCAGCAATTTAAATGGTTGAGAAATGTTCATGGTATTTTACAGGAAGTTGGTCGAAATGATCTATGGATAAACCAAAATGAAGCTATACCAAAAAACACGCAGTATACAGTAAAAAAGATATTAACAGACCAATTTGTACAAAAATGGCGCCAATCTCTAAATCAATCTTCAAAGGGTATTAACTACATTTACTAAAAGATGATTTCACTTTAGAACAATATTTCGCTATACTACCAAAAAGCAAATATATTCCGTTAGTGAAATATAGAACAGCCAATCATTTTCTTCCGGTTGAAACGTTACGCTGGCAAGCTATTGATATATCAGATAGGAAATGTACTCTTTGTGATAAACGAGACACTGCTGATGAATTCCATTATCTGTTTATTTGTGAACATTTTGAAAACTTAAGAAAACTCTACATTAAACCTTACTATTATAAAAGACCAAACATTTTAAAATATAAGGAATTATTTAGTTCAAAGTCCCCTTTAAAACTTTCAAAACTAAGCAAATTTGTCTCCCTCATTATGAAAGAATTCAAAAGGCAAAAAAAAAAAAAAAAAAAAAATACACAATCTACCCCGTATCAAATAAATATCTTTTAATATCTAACAACTACATATTAACCGTATTCTTTCTCCCCCATTCTAATATCTTTCTAATCTTAAGAACTCACGTTAAAAGTGTCAAATCAAATATAAACAAACTGTCAGGTTCACGGACCTATCACTCTTCTTCTGAAAACACCGTCAAGTAATAACAGTAAGCCTATAATCTGTGTCAGTCACTTTTAAAAAGTTAAATATATCAACAATCTCCCGTTTTGTGTTTTATTATTATTGTTGTTACTGATAATTATAATAGTGTGTCTTCACAAACAGTGTATACCCAGATTGGATGCCATTTAAGCGACCTTGCGTCTGGATGTGCACAGTCTGCCTTTTGGCAGTTTTATTGAGCATCCACTGGAAAAGTAAATGGATTAGTTTAACTATACCGTTGGAATAATTTCGAACGAGAATTTAGTTAAAAAGGTCGTAAATAAATCGCAAATGACATTTTCCATATATATATAAAAATAAGTATTTCTACTGCTAGTTTACTGCTTTAAATTAATAGTATTACTGTTGTAAAACGGGCAAAGCGTCAGAGTGTTGTATTTAAATCCTTGCAATTATCTCCTTTTTATGTTGAGACATGTAATCTTGTTCCAGTGTTTAAATAGTTATGCCGGCGATTGCTCAGGGTTAATTGGTGCGCTTTCGTATTTTTACGCTGTTTTACAAAGGGAAATAACTTGTGTGGTTTCCTGTTTGCTTTCCCTCCCAGAAAGGGGACTGCCCTTGAATGCAGGAACTCCCTATAGGAGCAAGTTCTCTCCTTGCGGAGTTGGCCCCCTTAGAGCACTGGCATATATACATTTATATCACTTTATGTACTGTTCTCTACAATTTAGCCTGCACTTCCCCTTCGCCGGTAAAATTCATCGTGGTCTTCAGCCCTGCTCTGGGGAGGAGGTATTAATGCCTTTCTCCAGGGCGGGGTTGACGGGTGTGGTTCAGTTTGCTGAGAGGGGAAGTGCAGACCAATTGCCATAGTAATATACTTACTCTCAGTAGCAGCAATGTGTATCCAAAAACTTGATGTAATTGTAAAATAATTCATTTTCATTCACTGGTTTTATCGAGGTCGCAGGCGTGAGAAACTAGAGCACTGATGCTCACGTGGTGTTTTGAAAGATACCTGTAAACAGGTTAAGGCGTGGCTATATTTAATCACATGTTCCATGAGCACGGGTTTCTCACTCTGGCGACCTTGATACGTTTGTGAATGAAATATACATGATGACGCGTTCTCTTTCTTTTTACTTCATCACATTGCGTGTATATAACTGAATACACATTATTGCAGCATAGTTGAGAAATGTCACAGTGCTTGCGGGTAATTCGGATGACACACAACACCGTAATACGGGAGTTGTGTGTCATCTGACTTATTTTGATAGTTGCATTGTTACATTTTAACAACTGTTTACTATTTGTTATTGCTCTGTATTTCTATAAGTAGATTAGGATGTCAGATATGAATGTTGAAGCGGCCATAGTGTTTATTATTACTATTATTATTATTACTATTATTTATCATTCTTATTATTTATTTATTTATTTATTTTTTATTCGTCTTCATTTATTTATTCACACTACTTTTTTTTTTATCTCTATAGCGTGAAAAAGGTCTGATATATATGTATTCATTTATTTACTTGTTTATTTATTATTGCTATAATCATTACTGACAAGATGATTAAACGAGTGCATATAATTACACTGACAGGTGTGAGTTTACATCCTGTTCCCACCTAACAGTAAACCATATATTATGTAAACGAATTCTATCAGCATCATGTATCTCCAGCCTCCCCTATCTCTCCTGTCTCCTCATATTTTCTCCTCTCTGCAAGTCAGTTTTTTTTGTTGTTGTTTTTTGTTGTTTTTTTTCTCGAGTTTCCATACTATAAAATGTAAGTTGCTATTCTTTTGTTACAGTCGCCATGATATCATGTTTAATTGTGACTGTTTTCTTTGCTCATATGTAACATATTGTTACCTGAGATTTAATAATAAAAGTCTTTTTGTTTGTTTGTTTGTTTGTACAATTAACAAAAGCGTTTAAAGTGTTTTCTGTGTGCAGTGTATCTACTGTTTATTGCGTACAAGAAAACTTTCTTCTGTGCATGTGTAAATTAAAGTTCTGGTCTGAATTATTAAAATAGGAATAAGTTAGACAACTCCGGACAGGACAAAAATTTACCAATAATTTTTCATGATTTAAGTAACCAGACATCTGTCCAACTCGAAAAAAATCCATATATACATTACATATTCGCTAGGTTAGCCGGAATTAAGAAATAAAAACTGTCAAGTTTTTATTTTTGTTCAGTATATTAATATAAGGTTAAGAGAATTTCTAACATCGTCGGCTGAAATCAGTCTAAGCTGCCCATTCTGTTTTCTGTTATATTTTGTAATTTAAAATAGAAAATGGATGTTACTATTGTTTTCAACTGGGGTAGCTGAATGATCACCTGTCTAGAAAAGAGCCGTTCTTTCGGTGTACCGTCCATGTCTTTTGTGATTTTTTTGTCAATTTTGGAATTTACTTCTTTGTTGGTATTTTGGTTTTGAGGGCGCGATATGGGCTCTGACTGTATTAAATCCCGATCAGTGCTTATAATTGAGCCACATCATGTGATTTTCAACAATGTGGCATTGGTGACAAGCAAAGGCTTTGATCAGACTGCACATAAGTGCAGTCTGATCAAAGCATTCGCTTGTCACGTTAGCCATGGAAGTGACCTAAGCCATGCAGCCAACAGCGAGGTCTCTGGTTACCTTGTGTGATTGAGAAGGATGATCTGAATATCACATGACAAAATTGCCACATTGTTGGAAATCACATGATGTGGCTTATCTTATTTTTGTCTAATTTCAGTTCCAGGATTAGTAATAGATGAAGGCACTGTCGAGGATTATCTTCTTAGATGCTGTGGTTTATACATCCAGCCAAGGCTTTTACTCTGCAGCTTCGTAATACAACCACTATAGATAGAAGTTTATTAACCCTTAATGCGCCAAAAAACAGACGACAAACTTTACGTCTGCAGAATTAAAAAAAAAAAAAAAAAAAAAAACGTTTCGTCCAAGCGATATCATATTAGGAATTTGAACACTAGAGGGCAAACAGTGTAGATTCAGATGAGGTGGCTCATTATGAGCCACCTCATCTGGATCTACACTGTTTGCCAGTTCAACAATTTTAATTTTTGGCGCTTTAAGGGTTTAGTGGCGTTATCGAATAATGGTCTAGTCTATTTAAGAAGCAGCCTATTTTGAAAAAAAAAAAAAAAGAAAAATACTTTTGTTCGGTAAATACTGTGTAAAATAATATTTCATCTTATGTGCTAAAAATATATTTGGTATTCACCTTTAAAAGTAAATATCCTCAATGCATTAAAAACGATAATCAGTTAGTGGATTTAGAGGATAACTGTCTTGAAAATTGTCATTTGGGGAGGTAAATCATCGGTTTTATGATCGGAAATTTCGTTTTACGGCTCCGCTGGCGCGTCGCCGTAAAACGAAATTTCCGACCATAAAACCGATGATTTATCTCCCTAAATGACAATTTTCAATACAGTTATCCCCATTCTAATGCCCTTTTTTCACATTTTCACCTTTCAAAATATACTAGTTTGCACCCGTTACAAGCGCCGTCAGCAACATAAAACCAAACGCCAGCCAATGAGAAGCGACGTTACTTAATGACCTCGGGTTTGCGACAGTATATCGCAGAATATACTGTCGCAAATTTTTGACGTTATCCAATCAGACGTCGCGTTATATTAGTAAGTGCATTAGAATATAGGGATCAAACATGGATTTTCATGCATTAATGTTTGCCAGGTCCCGAGGGAGATGTTGACAACCGAGGCCGAAGGCCGAGGTTTTCAACATCTCCCAAGGGACCTGGCAAACTTTAATGCATTGGAAATTTTTTTTATCGCTTTTATTGCATAAATTCAACGAAATATTCGTTAAGATTTGCGAAAATACGGGTCTATATATTGTCACCGTTTCACAGCCAACGCGCCGGTGCATCTGTTTTTTTAATATCCGTCTTCCTGGCCCGAGAGCATCAAGCTGTTCAAAATGGCTGCCATCATCCTATTCAACCTCAGTATTTATGGAAAGAGTCCAAGATGGTCGTTGCAAATTCATCAACAAAAAGCAGATAGTCTACGTTGATCAAAGCAAAATTTTCCATACAGAACATGCCTGGCCCATTCATGCACCGTCCTGCAGTTCTTGATTGCTGAAAGCTTAGGATGCATGTTTTCTTTAACACTTATCTACTCTCCATTTGGCATCGTGAGAATGAAGACAACATGGCTTTGAAATCCGTGTCAGTACTTTATGACGTAATAAGAGTACACATTATGATGACGTCACAAGAATACATAGGTAGCACGCGACCAATTATATTGTTAATTAAACGAAAGGGAAGAGGCGCACCACCAATTTTTGTAATTCGACCGAAACGGGAGAGACAAAGGTGCATAGCGGTATTTAGTGGCCCGGCACACGCATAACGAAAGTTCTGTCATCATGTTTCATCAGCGCGTGAAAACCATTGTTGAAACGCGGCTTTTCGCCTGTTGATGCACGGCTGTTAATACCTCTCGGCACTGCTTTTTATTCAAATTACGCCGTAACGTCCATAAAAAGGTCCCGTTTTCTTGTGGCGCAATCGTGACGTTTTAGTGTAAAATTTGCTAATGAAATGCAATTTTGGTGTCAAATGATAAACAGAATCCTGCATTCGTGCTCCTGTATTATTTTGAATTTATTAAAACTGTTGGAGAAAAACGATAAGATGCTCGGCATAGCATAGCATCGTATCTTTTTCCCCAGCTCGTTTAACAAATTCAACATGAGCACTCATGTAAGATCCTCTATATGTTTTTTTTTTTCAATTTATAGGACTGACTCAGGCATCAATCCAGAAGTATTGCTGAACAGTGCCAGCTGGATCAAATAAAGTAAAAGGAGTAAAATTAACATTGAATAAATCCTCTTCACTAACAAAAGACAGACCATTAATTTGGAACATGGTGAAAAGCATTGAAGCGTTAGAGCAAACAAAACTTATTAACATGCAGTTCTTTAGACATGTTGTGTTTCTAGTTTTTATCATTCAAGAATCCGTCCATAGTAAACGTCACAGTTTAGAGAGTATTCACAAATTTGTTGTTGAGCTCCGAAATAACAGTGATAGTATGGCTGAATACGTTTTAAGGATTCAAGCAATATTTTGTCCAGATCAGCCATTTTGTGGCGCGCTGGCTTCAGTAACAAGACAAGACGTCATGAACACCTTACCACCGACGCTGACTGTTGATGATAATAACACAATACCGGTTGACCAGCTACCAGCCTTGATTGGTGTGTGCTGCCTCCCCTGCTCCTGCGAGGACACATGCAAAGATGACAACAACTGCTGCCTTACTAAAGCGTTTGAAAATAAAACAATGAACATCATAGAGACATCTAGCGAAAAGAATGACTGCATTGTTTCTGCGAGCAACAGCTACCGACAGAAAGATTTTTATAGCAAAAGTTACCCAAGCTATTTTATGACTACGAAATGTTTCTCTGATACAGTCTTGTCCAACAAGTCAAAATGTGGGACTCCTAACCCCTACGACGTTGCAGATATCATTCCAGCTACGTCATTGAGAAGTGGACGTACGTATTGGAACCAGCATTGTGCAAAGTGTAACAATGATACAGAAAATATCGAATTTTGGAACATGACCGCCATCTTTAGGAATGACTTTGTCTTTTATAGTAGCTCTTACAACACTCCCTACAATATGGATAAAAAAGAATTTTACAGTCAGCTACTGAAACGCCAAGAAATTATTTATATCCCGCCATTCCAAATGTCACACAGGCGGTGCGTTCAACCGGAACTGCAAAGAACTTGTAGAAAAACACGTGCTGATATACCCGAAGCTGATCACCGTTTTTTGTACGAAACTTGCGATATGTTTACTTCTCCTGTTGTAGGGGGTGTTATGAACAAAATCGCCAAAAGAAATATATTTTGCTATATTTGTGATGAAAAAACGTTTGTGATTCCAGAAAAATCTGAATGCAGTCTTACTGCCATGAAACATCCACCAGGATCTATGACAGGCCTTCTTAATTATAACAAGGTCGCCGAGAAGGAATCCTCTACCAGTGAAAGCGGACAGTGCTTGTGTACTGAAGTCTACGATAAATACCAAGTAAGACATGCTGGCGCAGTTAACCCATTAATGTCCAGTGAACTCTTCTATATGTATATATTGGATAAGTCTATTTGTCATTTAAGGTGTGTGAGGTTAAGTTTATTTTTGGATGTTTTATTTTGAGGGGAAATACCCATTTGCCTTATGCAAAAAGTGAAGACCCTGATCAGCTAAAAGGCAGCTCTTGAATTTATATTATAGTCACACAGTCTTTGTTACATATTTATTTTCACAGTTTATTCCTCACAAGCCTAGCACAGTCTTTGTTACATATTTATTTTCACAGTGTATTCCTTACAAGCCTACACAGTCTTTGTTACATATTTATTTTTACAGTTTATTCCTCACAAGCCTACACAGTCTTTGTTTCATATTTATTTTCATAGTTTATTCCTCACAAGCCTACAGAGTCTTTGTAACATATTTATTTTCACAGTTTATTCCTCACAAGCCTAGCACATTCTTTGTTACATATTTATTTTAAGTTTATTCCTCACAAGCCTGCACAGTCTTTGTTACATATTTATTTTCACAGTTTATTCCTCACAAGCCTAGCACAGTCTTTGTTGCATATTCAGTTTCACAGTTTATTCCTCACAAGCCTAGCACAGTCTTTGTTACAATTTATTTTCACAGTTTATTCCTCACAGGCCTACACAGTCTTTGTTACATAATTATTTTCACAGTTTATTCCTCACAAGGCTAGCACAGTCTTTGTTGCATATTTATTTTCACAATTTATTCCTTACAAGCCAAGCACAGTATTTGTTTCATATTTATTTTCACAGTTTATTCCTAACAAGCCTACAAAGTTCTTGTTACATATTTATTTTCACAGTTTATTCCTCACAAGCCTACACAGTCTTTGTTACATATTTATTTTCACAGTTTATACCCCACAAGCCTAGCACAGTCATTGTTACATATTTATTTTCACAGTTTGTTCCTCACAAGCCTACACAGTATTTGTTACATATTTATTTTCACAGTTTATACCTCACAAGCCTAGCACAGTCTTTGTTTCATATTTATTTTTACAGTTTATTCCTCACAAGCCTACACAGTCTTTGTTGCATATTCATTTTCATAGCTTATTCCTCACAAGCCTAGCACAGTCTTTGATACTTATTTACTATCACAGTTTATTCCTCACCAGCCTATACAGTATTTGTTTCATATTTATTTTCACAGTTTATCCCTCACAAGACTACACAGTCTTTGTTACATATTTGTTTTCACAGTTTATTCCTCTAAAGCCTACACAGTATTTGTTTCATATTTATTTTCACAGTTTATCCCTCACAAGACTACACAGTCTTTGTTACATATTTATTTTCATAGTTTATTCCTCACCAGCCTACACAGTCTTTGTTACATATTTGTTTTCACAGTTTATTCCTCTAAAGCCTATACAGTATTTGTTTCATATTTATTTTCACAGTTTATCCCTCACAAGACTACACAGTCTTTGTTACATATTTATTTTCACAGTTTATTCCTCTAAAGCCTAGCACAGTCTTTGTTACATATTTATTTTCACAGTTTATTCTCCACAAGCCCAGCACAGTCTTTGTTGCATATTTATTTTCACAGTTTATTCCTCACAAGCCCAGCACAGTCTTTGTTACATATTTATTTTCACAGTTTATTCCTTACAAGCCTAGCACAGTATTTGTTACATATTTATTTTCACAGTTTATATCTAACAAGCCTACACAGTTCTTGTGACATATTTATTTTCACAGTTTATTCCTCACAAGCCTAGCAGTCTTTGTTACATATTTATTTTCACAGTTTATTCCTCACAAGCGTAGCACAGTCTTTGTTACATATTTATTTTCACAGTTTATTGCTCATGACACAGGGGTCATAAAAAGAATAAACTCTATGTTATGTTGAATGAGTTTATCTACACTGATGGTTGTGTGAAATGTTGAATTCGATGATGGATTATTTGATACAGGAAAGGGTGCCTAAAATATAAAATACGACATAAGCTTAAAATATACAGTAACAGGCACCGAATGCATAAATGATATATGAACCATGGTATTAATGCAGTATTCTACAGCAATTATTTATAACAACATAATGACAGAAACAACACGGGCAATGCATTCTCCGCATTCGGACTGAGCCACGAAAATGCATGACAATGCGGAATTAACTATAAAATACATTTTAACAAACTACGCCACATTAATAAAAGGATTCACGCCGTATGTTTAAAGTTTCTGATGGTTTCAAATTATGCAGAATGCATTTAATATTTAAATAATTTTACCGAAACTAAGCGCAGGCTTAAACGTGTATTTGTTAATGGTGCGAATAGCGAAAGTATTTGCACACCGTCAACAAACAGCGAAATTTACATTTATTTGAAAAGGAGCAGAAACAGATATAAAGTGAACATACCTGGCGTTGAAGAACAAGAACAACTGTAGCTATGAAGGCTACAAACGAAATATAATATCCACGTTTTGAGTCGTAAGACTCAAAACGAAACGTCCTTTCACTTCGAAAGTCACTGGCAAACTGCGCCGAGCTAGGCATCACATGCACGTGCGAGGTGAAATATGACGTAATGAGTTAGAGAAACAACCAACCATTCTTCTCCACACTTACAAGGTAAAAATAAGTTGGGGAAGCCGCAGGGTAAACAATTTCTGATTGGATTACAAGCCAATCATACCAAGCCAAGGAATATCCAATTATGTAAATAAGTTAAAGTTAGGCATAGCACAACTACAAAATAGGTTCCACTAAAACCCGAAATAGTACTTGCCAAATGTGTACGAAAACCAGAAAAACTATAACAAGAGAATAACCTCTGTGACATTCTCCCCTGCTTTGAAAAAATGTCTCCTGACATTTTCAATATTGAAAACAACAAACAACAGCTGAGTTCTACAGGATAGTTATTTATATTTACAAAACATTATTTACATTCCATTTGAACTATCCAGTAATGAGATCACAGACTTGCTTTCTTATTATCATTTTGTCACTGAACGTGATAAGTAAATGCACTGGCACTGATTTGATCACAAAATCAGCAACAGTTTGAAAATTCAATGACATGAATATTTATTGCTGACAATTCCTTCAAAATAGTCAGCAAAATTTTACAATGTAGCATCAACATACAATATTAATAAACTAGTACACATAGTACTATAAGAAACATGAAATCTGAATCTCAGCGTTGTTATTTTATATATACATGAACATTTCAAAGCAAGGAGAGCACGCACAGAAGAGACTTGTATGGGACTTGTATGTGACATTCTCCCCTGCAGTACCTACAGATTAACTAATTAAATTAAGAATTAAAAACATACTATACAAACCACTCTTCTGCTGTATGCTGGTTTGTCACCCACTGACCGTACCAATCTGGTGGCTGACGTATCCTACCTGATCTACGGGGCCCTACCTCCTGCTCTACCTGACTTGTACCTACTGACGTTTGTTCAGACTGATTCCTGGTACTATCTACCGAAGTTTTGCGGCCTTCACTATCTAAAGAATCAGTCTGAATACTACCTGTTAAATCTACCTGATCTACAGCTACTGAAGGTGTCCTATCTACATTAACTGGTGATTCTTGGTGAGTAGAATCACTGATGAGAATTGACGACCTATCAGCACTGTAATTGCAGGAACTGTCAACTTTATGAACTTTATTTCTCCTATGCGGGGGAATATATCTTGGGACATAAGTTGACTCATCTGAGTCAGAATTCGAATCAGACTCAGAAACAGGTAACTGGGGTTGTGGGGTAGTTTTTATGGGTTTCTTTTGTTTAGGAGGTTGACTAACTGACGGTGTCTCCGATATGCCTGGTGTTGCTGAAAAAGGTAACAGCATGTTCCTGTGCAGTGTTTTGACAGTTGGGTTACCCGTTTCCCTCTGTACTTTATACACAGGTACGTTTTTATCTGGCATATCAATGACAACGTACAGGTCCTTATCCCACTTGTCTGCCAGCTTGTTCTTGCCCCGCAGACCTACATTACAAATTAAAACATGGTCTCCAATATCTAGAGTGGCTTCTCTGACCTTTACATCATAATTTGCTTTATTGCGTTCGGCACTTTTCTGTGCTTCCCTTGCAGCGACTTTATATGCAAAATCGAGCCTTTACTTCAGTTTTGAAGCATAATGCTCTCTTGAAGAAATGGGCTCGGTAGGGTTTTGTAGACCCAGACAAGCGTCGACTGCAAGGCGGGGGTGTCTACCGAACATTAAAAAGAAAGGAGAGTAGCCTGTAGAATCATGTTTTGTGGCATTATAGGAATGGACCAACGGGGACACATACGACTTCCAGTCATGCTTCTGCGAGTCCTGTAGAGTGCCCAGCATGTTCAAAAGCGTTTGGTTGAATCTTTCAACCATACCGTTTCCCATAGCGTGGTACGGCGTGGTCCTAGACTTTTGAACACCGGCAAGACTACATAGTTCTCTTATCACAGAGGATTCAAAATTTCTTCCCTGATCACTATGTAAGCGAGCAGGGAAGCCATTATGAACTACAAACTGTTCAAAGAGGACTTTAGCTGTAGTCTTAGCTAACTGATTCCTTGTTGGAAAGGCCTGTGCGTATCTTGTGAAGTGATCTGTTATCACTAAAATATTTTCATGACCGCCCTTAGACCTCTCCAACGAAAGAAAATCTATGCAAACCAATTCCATAGGCTGAGTAGTGGTAATATTTACCAACTCAGCACTAGGCTTTGGTACAGTCTTTCGTTGAATACAACGAATACAAGATTTTACTTTATGCTCTACATCGGACTCAAGACCTGGCCAATAGAACCTCTGGCGGACTAATGATAATGTTCTATCGCGACCTCAATGGCCCACATCATCATGTAAGTGCTTCAAGACTTTATCTTTGAAATGAGATGGAAGCACAAGTTGGCGAACACTTTGTCCATCTAAAGTGGTATTTCTGAATAAAATGTCGTCAACCAGTGAAAATTTCTTCAACTCACGAATGTACTTTAAAACTGTTGGTGATTCAGTCTTGAGATCACTGTATTCTGGACAAAATCCAGACTTAAATAAAGTTTTCACTCTAGAAATACTGGGATCCGCCTATTGCTCTCTTGACCAGTTTATGTCCCGAAACTCAGAAGACAATGGAGGATCATCTTGAGAATCAGATGAAAGTGATTCTGCAACATGGTCATCCTGGGAAACAATTAAAGTCTCAACATATGGACAATCATTTCTCCGGACTGTATAAGCCTGACAGATGGCATTTACTGCCTCAGGGAATAACTGTACTGTTTGCTGAGGCTTTCTAGACAGGCCGTCTGCATCCCCATTGGCCTTGCCACTTTTATATTTTAACTGAAAGTTATAAGTGCCTAAGGAAGCGAGCCACCTATGACCAGTAGCGTCTAGTTTTGCTGAAGACAAAACGTATGTTAAAGGATTGTTATCTGTACAAACAGTGAAAGTATTTCCGTACAGATAATCATGAAATTTATCTGTGACGGCCCATTTGAGACATAAAAATTCTAACTTGTGGGCGGGATAATTTTTTTCACTGTTTCTTAGTCCCCTACTGGCATAGGCAATGACTCGTTCCTTACCTTCATGTTACTGATATAAAATTGCTCCCAAGCCCTCAAGTGAAGCATCTGTATGTACAATAAAAGGCTTTTTAAAGTCTGCATATGCTAACACTGGAGGGGAAGACAACTTCTCCTTCAGTGTGTCAAATGCCAGCTGTTGAGCCTCACCCCACTGCCAAGGAGCAATATCAATCTTCTTCTTCTTCTTCTTCTTTTGCTGCTGATGGTCACTAGATTTATTGGTAGGATGGCCAATCAGTAGATCATTCAAAGGTTTCACAATGCGTGCATAGTCTTTGATAAAACGCCTGTAATAGCCAGTGAAACCCAAGAATGATCTTAATTCTTTTACAGTGGTAGGTTCAGGCCATGAGGCTAAAGCCTCTATCTTATCAGGATCTGTTTTAACTCCTTCTTCACTAACTACATGGCCATGGTATCTAACTGAACTTTTGAAAAATTCGCACTTGGATGGTTTCAACTTTAAACCATGCTGCTTCAGACGGCTGAAGACAGCTTCAAGTCTCGAAATATGTTCTTCGAAAGTTTCCGAAAATATCAAAATATCATCAAGGAATATCAAACATTCCTTCAAATTCAATTCACCCATGCAGTGCTCCATTAACCGTTGGAACGTGGCAGGGGCATTAGTTAAACCGAAAGCCATGCGGTTACACTCAAAGAACCCCATTTTCCAACGGTGAATGCAGTTTTATGCTTATCGGCCTCGTCGACTTCGACTTGCCAATAACCGCTGCGCAGATCAGGTTTCGGAAAATACTTCGAACCTATCAACGTATCGATGGTATCATCTACGCGTGGTAAATTATATGCGTCTTTAACAGTACGGCTGTTCAGTTTCCTGAAGTCTATACAGAAACGAAGACTCCCATCCTTTTCACGAACAAGGACAACATTTGAAGAATATGGGCTTTTCGATGGGCGGATAGCACCAGCTTCAGGCATTTCCTTCAAATGCTGCCTAACTTCTTCGTACAAAGCAGGGGGAACTTTTCTATATGGCTCCTTAAAGGGAACATCATCTGTCAATTTAATGTTATGCTTGGCGGTATCTGTTCTACCTAAGTCGGTAAGACTGGTAGAAAAATATCTGACCAATTACCAAGAACTTGTTTGGCTCTGAAAAGTTGGTCTGCTGTAAGATTTTCACTATCAATTTTAACACCTAAATCCTCCAAAGATGTTGTAGTAGACTTTTGTTCCTTTTTCTGTGAAGAATCAGGAATCCAAGAGTCTACCACATTTACACTACTAAGTGTACACAATATTGATTTTGGAGGGATCTCCACAACTCTTGAAGATAAATTACAGACTCTAACAGGAACACGAACAGCCGTACCAGGTGTTTTTAATGAGACAACCCTTGGACATATAGTTAAATCACCTGATAAGGAACTATCTGTATGCTCTGTAACGGCAGTATGCATGTCTTTCGTGTTACGTACAATACCATGTAGAGTTTTTATTTCTCCGGGAGCTACCCGAATATTATAATTGTTAGTTGTTCTAACAGGTATTGTATCGTCACACATACAATCAAAAGCTGTCTGCCACTCTGAAGGGATATCGCTAATGGGGCCCGACTCCTTAAACAAACGGATAACATTTATCCCTATTATAGAGGGCACTTGACTGTTGTACTCAGTATTTGAAACTACAAGTACTGGTATAGCAAAACTATTATTACCTAAAGAAGGTACATATATATCAGCTTCAATGAAGCCCTTATACGGTAGTTTACTACCATTAGCACCAGTGACAGACAAAGACAAACCCAACTCATTCACATCATGTAACACTGGTTTGTGTTCCATGGAATCATAAAATGATTCTGAAATAGAAGTTATCATGGAGCCAGTGTCAATCAACGCTGAAGTCTTAACTCCACTTATAACTATGTCACTTTCGTTGGCACTGCCAACCAACCTGTCTACTAAAATTGATTTAGTATCAGTAGATTCACTTGGGCCATTCACAGAGTTTGCACTAACTTCCCCAGTTTGCCCAGCAACAGAGGAAGTTACCCGTTTAAAGAATTGTTGGCTCCATTGGAGTTATTACCACGGTAAGCACCACGGCCGTTAGTGCCCCCGCGATTACCTCCCTTGGAGCCACCACCTTTATTACCTCTCTGTGAATTATAATTATAGTTATTAAAACTATCTTGAGGGTTACCACTTTGGTACCCTCGACCATAATTACTTTTATAATAACCCCTACCAAACCCTCGACCACGGCCTCGGGCATTGTAAGAATTATTGGAAATAAAACTTTCCTGATTCGAAGAAACTTTCTTTGAATCAGAAATAGCTTTACTTTGCTGTTCTAGTCTGTCCTCCATGGTTTTCATGCGCCCCATTAGCTCTTCCATTTGTTTTAATAGTTTCGCACTAGTATTCTCAGTGGACACTTGTCCACTGAGTTGCTGTGCAGACTGCTTTTTAGGAGGGTTAGAACTTGACTCCTTTATATCAACCTTCCTAATTTCCCGTAGCAAAGACTGAAAGTCTTTGACAGAATCATACAAGTGCCTCGTAGAGTTTTTGACAGGTTTGACTTTTCAAACCTGTCAAAAACTTGCTACGAAGCATAGCATCCTTTGCTACAGAATCTAACTGACCAAGAGTAACTGCCCTTGACAGTGTACGCTCTATTCTTGATCCATATGAAACAATTGTTTCATTATCTTTTTGACAGTCACTATAGAATGACTGCATTAGTGTCTCACTAGTGCAGACATTGCCATAGAAACCATCCAGTTTCTCCAAAATATCATCTGCAGTTGCAGCTTCTCCTAAAGGGACCAACATATTACGTGCAGTTCCCCTTAGGGAATTGCGAATAGCTTGGAGAAGCAGATGATCAGGTAAGTATACATTGTTTTTGAGGCATTTAACCTCAAAATTCCAAACCTCATATGAGGTTTCACCTTTCTGTGGTTCTTCAGAACCACTAAATATTGGTAGCTTTGGCACGTAAGAGCTAGGAGCATAGGCACTCATATTTTGTTGGTTAGACTGACTCAGGAAGTTTAAACGAGGAATAGGGGAAGCACCAGGAAGAGTAAAATTAAGTTTTGGTTGAGGGGGTACTTTAGGTTTAGCACCTCCCTGTTCACCAGTTACTTTAGGGGTACTGGTAGTATCACCTCAGTAAGTCTTCATAATCTTTTGTGGTTAAAACTTTATAACCTTTTTCTTTATTAATAGTTTCAACCATTTTAGTAATGTTATCTTGACTAGTAATGGTTTCAACCACTTTTGCTAAAGTATTTTCAGCAGCCATGATGAAAATAGTAATATGTTATAAGTATATAACTTAATAGTTAAGACTTAAAACAAACACTGTTATGTCACTATGTCACTTTAATTTAATTGGCTACAACTGTTTAAGTATTTATGAAAGGTCAGAGGGTAGTATTCACTTTCCTACTGCTCTTAAAACATTTATGAATATATTGATCAAGTTTGGTATTCACCCTTTGGAACCGAACTATTATGTTATTCACTCGTAAAAAAAACACTAAATTCAACCCGAAAAGCACCAAAATTCTTTAAGTACTAAATCAAAACACTATGAATTTCAAGCACTAAACGAAACACTAAGTGTGCTTGAAGCACTATTTCAAATCACCAAATGAATTGAAATCAATTAAGTACTAAAGCACTAAATGGAAGCACTGAAAGCACTAAAGTACTCGAGGTCTGAAAGCACTTAAAGCACTATGCACTGAGAAAAAATATCAAGCACTGAAGTAGCAAAAGCACGAATGCAACAAAGCACCAATGCAACTAAGCACTAATGCAACAAAGCACTAAAGTCAATAAGCACTAATCACAATAAAGCACTCAAGCACTTCGTCAAAGCACCAAAGTACTAAATGCACTAAGTAGTATCTATGCAGAGAGATCAAAATACTATAACACAAAATGTTATACAATGTACATTGAAAATATAAAGTAAATTTAATCGTGCTTATGGTTTAGGTGCCGCCAAGTTCAGCTCATTTGCTACACAAGACGTTTTGTCACAAAAACCGTATTCACCATTAAATCACTCAGAACTGTAAAGCAGAATGCCTTATCTAAATATCAACACAAAAAAAATAATAATCTCCTCTGCACAAGACACTTATATTCCAGAGAACACTCTCTTCATTGAAAACAAAATTTGCATATTACTGAATGAACGATTCTTCTAATCCAGTGCTTGCATAAAACTTCTCCAGGGTGAATACCATCTGCAAGCAACAAGCTGTAAGACACTGTTTTAATAACTTTTTATGGGATTTTCTGTGTCTTATTAAATCCAAACTAAATTTAGGGGCCTGGAAATTATACACTTGATTAATGGATTTTATTCTGCCATTTACTTGATCCAAAAGATCCTGTAAAATTTTATCTTTGTCTCTATAGAGATCACTATTTAAACAGCCCCTACTATAATTCCAAATTGAAACAGAATAGTAAGGTACTTCTAGAATAATAACCTTAACTTGAGGACTATTTAAGAATAAAATTCTATTATACTGATAAACAATGTCCTCAATGACAGTGCTGCTAAGATCTATCAATTTTTTTCTGGGCCGATATGACTGGTCTGAGGGATCTATTATTTTATGGGTCAGATCACAAGTACCCGTCCAGACCAGTATCAATATTTTTCCATATTTTGCCTTCCAGGAATTAATATTGAACAAAATAAAGTCTGCAGCTTGCTGGCTAGATCTGCCTGGTTGTGATTCCCAAATGATATTTTTCTCTGGGACTTTATTTTGTACCTGGCGCTGGAGATAACGACCTTTACTATCAGAAACTACAATTACAGTTGTATCTTGTGTTCCTGATGGCAAACTAACTGGATTTTCTTGAAGATATTTTTCTAAACTAGGAAGACTCATAAATAACAATTCAGCACACAATTTTAACAGTAAATTGAAATTGTCTCCCTTTATACACACACTGTTGATGGTTCACTAAACACAAAAGAAAAAACTCACCAGTATGAAAACTTTATGCATTTTTAAGAATTATAGAAATGAAGTAAATTTCCTACCTTAAATCCAATCTTCTTCAGCGATGAAGTCTAAACTAGCTGAAAAGACTGCATACTGGTTATCACAACTTCCTGCAGGGGATTATGAAGAGAATGATCTCACCTTTAACACTCTGAAATATTAGTGATAAAGATTGAATATCAAGAAAATGATGAAAATGACAAATAAAATACGAATCTGGGCCTGTAAAATGTCAAACACGCTTCGCAATCATTCTTGATCCTGACTTAGATGATGTTTTAGAGTGCAGCATGCAGTGCAGTGAGACAAGCTACATGCAATGTGAAAGAGGCCTCTAAATATCTAGAGCTTAACCTAATTTCTTAACTTATATAAACACTAAATACCTCTAAATTCACCTATAATTACACTTATTGAAACAATCTGTTAAATAAAAACACACAGATATACATGTCACTTGAAATTTGTCAACCACTGAGAATAAAATATTAACACAATACACAAATGTAAATGAAATTAACCAATTCTGCACCTCTGTGTTGACACACACAAAAGACAAAATTAGTTATAAACTCTGTGGCCAACACTTCTCAACGACAAAATGAACTAATGAACTAATGTATCACTAAATAAGAATTTCATATAGAGGTCACCAATGAATAGAGGTCAATAATTTCATAAAGCGGTCACTAATTTCATAAAGAGGTCAAAATTTAATATAAAGGTCAATAATTCATATTGAAGTCAATACGTCATATTAAAGTCAATATGAAAAATATTCACCCTGATACTACCACAGTATGCACTCAGATAAACTCTGAAATAAGTCACACACAGGATCAAACTAAACTAAAAACACAAGATTAAAGACATGATGAAAATAAACGAAAGTGTATACACCCAGTTGCTCTATGATGTTGTTGACGAACTAGATGGGGGGAGGGGGGAGGGGTTGAGTCCTCCAGGTATCGGCTCTGTGATCGGATCACAGTCTATATATATGCTAAACAGCAAACGCACTCGCGCTGTGATCCAGTATCACAGTCCATATAATTGAAAAAAAAATGAATGCACTAAACGCAAGCGAAACATGGTGTGATGCATCACTACATTAACACTTTGAAACACAAATATAAATTGCCATTTTAGAAATTTCACATCAACAGAACACAAATCTCGATGAATACTCTAGATGATTATATGGCATGTTGATAGATCATGATGATAGTTGACTTGATGTAGATCTACATATATTATATTTATGCAATTCCACAGCCAGACACCCTTGAAAAACACTCTCTGGGGGCTCCAATGACACAGGGGTCATAAAAAGAATAAACTCTATGTTATGTTGAATGAGTTTATCTACACTGATGGTTGTGTGAAATGTTGAATTCGATGATGGATTATTTGATACAGGAAAGGGTGCCTAAAATATAAAATACGACATAAGCTTAAAATATACAGTAACAGGCACCGAATGCATAAATGATATATGAACCATGGTATTAATGCAGTATTCTACAGCTGAATGCAGAATATAATTATTTATAACAACATAATGACAGAAACAACACGGGCAATGCATTCTCCGCATTCGGACTGAGCCACGAAAATGTATGACAATGCGGAATTAACTATAAAATACATTTTAACAAACTACGCCACATTAATAAAAGGATTCACGCCGTATGTTCAAAGTTTCTGATGGTTTCAAATTATGCAGAATGCATTTAATATTTAAATAATTTTACCGAAACTAAGCGCAGGCTTAAACGTGTATTTGTTAATGGTGCGAATAGCGAAAGTATTTGCACACCGTCAACAAACAGCGAAATTTACATTTATTTGAAAAGGAGCAGAAACAGATATAAAGTGAACATACCTGGCGTTGAAGAACAAGAACAAATGTAGCTATGAAGGCTACAAACGAAATATAAGACTCAAAACGAAACGTCCTTTCACTTCGAAAGTCACTGGCAAACTGCGCCGAGCTAGGCATCACATGCACGTGCGAGGTGAAATATGACGTAGTGAGTTAGAGAAACAACCAACCATTCTTCTCCACACTTACAAGGTAAAAATAAGTTGGGGAAGCCGCAGGGTAAACAATTTCTGATTGGATTACAAGCCAATCATACCAAGCCAAGGAATATCCAATTATGTAAATAAGTTAAAGTTAGGCATAGCACAACTACAAAATAGGTTCCACTAAAACCCGAAATAGTACTTGCCAAATGTGTACGAAAACCAGAAAAACTATAACATGAGAATAACCTCTGTGACACTCACAAGCCCAGCACAGTCTTTGTTATATATTTATTTTCACAGTTTGTTCCTCACCAGCCTAGCAGTCTTTGTTACATATTTATTTTCACAGTTTATTCCTCGCAAGCCTAGCACAGTCTTTGTTACATATTTATTTTCACAGTTTATTCCTCACAACATACACAGTCTTTGCTATATAATTACTTTCACAGTTTATTCCTCACAAGCCTATGCAGTCTTTGTTACATTTTTATTTTTACAGTTTATTCCACACAAGCTTACACAGTCTTTGTTAAATATTTATTTTCACAGTTTATTCATCACAAGCCTAGAACAGTCTTTGTTGCATATTTATTTTCACAGTTTATTTCTCACATGCCTACACAGTCTTTGTTACATATTTATTTTCACAATTTATTCCTCACAAGCCTAACACAGTCTTTGTTACATATTTATTTTCACAGTTTATTCCTCACAAGCTACACAGTCTTTGTTACATATTTATTTCGCAGTTTATTCCACACAAGCCTACAAGTCTTTGTTAAATATTTATTTTCACATTTTATTCCTCACAAGCCTACACAGTCTTTGTTACATATTTATTTTCACAGCTTATTCCTCACAAGCCTACAGAGTCTTTGTTACATATTTATTTTCACAGTTTATTCCTCACAAGCCTACACAGTATTTGTTATATATTTATTTTCACAGTTTATTCCTCACAAGCCTACACAGTGTTTGTTACATATTTATTTTTACATTTTGTTCATCACAAGCCTACACAGTCTATGTTGCATATTTATTTTCACAGTTTATTCCTCACAAGCCTAACACAGTCTTTGTTACATATTTATTTCCACAGTTTATTCCTCACAAGCCTAGCACAGTCTTTGTTACATATTTATTTTCACAGTTTATTCCTCACAAGCCTACACAGTCTTTGTTACTTATTTATTTTCACAGTTTATTCCTCACAAGCCTACACAGTCTTTGTTACATATTTATTTTCACAGTTTATTCCTCACAAGCCTACACAGTCTTTGTTACATATTTATTTTCACAGTTTATTCCTCACAAGCCTAGCACAGTCTTTGTTACATATTTATTTTCACAGTTTATTCCTCACAAGCCTGCACAGTCTTTGTTACATATTTATTTTCACAGTTTATTCCTCACAAGCCTACACAGAATTTGTTACATATTTATTTTCTCAGTTTATTCCTCACAAGCCTACACAGTCTTTGTTACATATTTATTTTCACAGTTTATTCCTCACAAGCCTAGCACAGTCTTTGTTACAATTTATTTTCATAGTTTATTCCTCACAAGCCTTTACAGTCTTTGTTACATATTTATTTTCACAGTTTATTCCTCAGAAGCCTACACAGAATTTGTTACATATTTATTTTCTCAGTTTATTCCTCACAAGCCTACACAGTCTTTGTTACATATTTATTTTCACAGTTTATTCCTCACAAGCCTGCACAGTATCTATTACATATTTATTTTCACAGTTTATTCCTTACAAGCCTAGCAAGTATTTTTTACATATTTATTTTCATAGTTTATTCTGAACAAGCCTACACAGCTTTTGTTGCATATTTATTTTCACAGTTTATTCCTCACAAGCCTACACAGTCTTTGTTCATATTTATTTTCACAGTTTATTCCTCACAAGCCTACACAGTCTTTGTTACATTTTTATTTTTACAGTTTATTCCACACAAGCTTACACAGTCTTTGTTAAATATTTATTTTCACAGTTTATTCATCACAAGCCTAGCACAGTCTTTGTTGCATATTTATTTTCACAGATTATTTCTCACATGCCTACACAGTCTTTGTTACATATTTATTTTCACAGTTTATTCCTCACAAGCCTAGCACAGTCTTTGTTACATATTTATTTTCACAGTTTATTCCTCACAAGCCTACACAGTCTTTGTTACATATTTATTTTCACAGTTTATTCCTCACAAGCCTACACAGTCTTTGTTTCATATTTATTTTCATAGTTTATTCCTCAAAAGCCTACACAGTCTTTGTTGCATATTTATTTTTACAGTTTATTCCTCACAAGCCTACACAGTATTTGTTACATATCTATTTTCACAGTTTATTCCTCACAAGCCTACACAGTCTTTGTTACATATTTATTTTCACAGTTTATTCCACACAAGCCTACACAGTCTTTGTTAAATATTTATTTTCACAGTTTATTCCTCACAAGCCTGCACAGTCTTTGTTACATATTTATTTTGACAGTTTATTCCTCACAAGCCTACACAGTCTTTGTTACATATTTATTTTCACAGTTTATTCCTCACAAGCCTACACAGTATTTGTTACATATTTATTTTCACAGTTTATTCCTCACAAGCCTACACAGTCTTTGTTACATATTTACTTTCACAGTTTATTCCTCACAAGCCTACACAGTTCTTGTTACATATTTATTTTCACAGTTTATTCCTCACAAGCCTAGCACAGTCTTTGTTTCATATTTATTTCCACAGTTTATTCCTCACAAGCCTAGCACAGACTTTGTTAAATATTTATTTTCAATGTTTATTCCTCACAAGCCTACACAGTCTTTGTTACATATTTATTTTCACAGTTTATTCCTCACAAGCCTACATAGTCTTTGTTACATATTTATTTTCACAGTTTATTCCTCACAAGCCTACACAGTCTTTGTTACATATCTATTTTCACAGTTTATTCCTCACAAGCCTAGCACAGTCTTTGTTACAATTTATTTTCACAGTTTATTCCTCACAAGCCTGCACAGTCTTTGTTACATATTTATTTTCACAGTTTATTCCTCACAAGCCTGCACAGTCTTTGTTACATATTTATTTGCACAGTTTATTCGTCACAAGCCTAGCACAGTATTTGTTACATATTAATACTCTTTAAAGAACATTTATATTAATACTTTTTAAAGAAAATTTATATTAATACTCTTTAAAGAAAATTTATATTAATATTCTTTAAAGAAAATTTATATTAATACTCTTTAAATAATAATATCTTTTTTAATACTCTTTAAAGAAAATTAATATTACTACTCTTTAAATAATATTTATTTTAATACTCTTTAAACAAAGTGCTACTTTCTTGCCGTAGGCAGTTTATTCCTCACAAGCATTTACAGTATTTGTTACATATTTATTTTCACAGTTTATTCCTCACAAGCCTGCACAGTCTTTGGCTTTGTCTCGGTTGGCCATATGTTCTCTGTATCTTGATTATTTGTAATCTTAGTTGTTTCCAACTATGGTTTGAGGGCTGGAATTTGATTTTGATTGTTTCAGTTCCTGGTCTTTGCATACTTTTTACTTTTGTTACATATTTATTTTCACAGTTTATTCCTCACAAGCCTTGCACAGTCTTTGTTACATTTTTATTTGTTACATATTTATTTTCACAGTTTATTCCTCACAAGCCTGCACAGTCTTTGTCTTTGTCTCGGTTGGCCATATGTTCTCTGTATCTTGATTATTTGTAATCTTAGTTGTTTCCAACTATGGTTTGAGGGCTGGATTTTGATTTTGATTGTTTCAGTTCCTGGTCTTTGCATACTTTTTTCTTTTGTTACATATTTATTTTCACAGTTTATTCCTCACAAGCCTTGCACAGTCTTTGTTACATATTTATTTTCACAGTTTATTCGTCACAAGCCCAGCACAGTATTTGTTACATATTAATACTCTTTAAAGAACATTTATATTAATACTCTTTAAAGAAAATTTATATTAATACTCTTTAAAGAAAATTTATATTAATATTCTTTAAAGAAAATTTATATTAATACTCTTTAAATAATAATATCTGTTTTAATACTCTTTAAAGAAAATTAATATTACTACAGTTTAGATAATATTTATTTTAATTCTCTTTAAACAAAGTGCTACTTTCTTGCCGTTTTCTTTAAACTTACTGGAAAAAACATAGGCATGCCAGAAAGCAGAAACATATTTTCCTGTATGTAACGATTTACGCAGATAATTAGCAAAAGTAACCATGCTATTTCAAGTGAATTTAAATGAGGCCAAAAATCGGCCAAAAATCGGCCTTTATTATCCATTTCACTTTCTCACTGAAAATCGTATTGCCGAAATAAGATAGCACCCCCTAATCTACAAAACACAAATAATACGCCTTTGGGAATTTACTGTAGTTTGTCATGGAGAAAGACACGCCGATAAATGGATTTGTGTGCAAATATCCATTTCGTAACAGATGGAATGCCAAACAGAATAGGCGTTGATCACTGTTTGCTCAGAACTATTTGAGCTGCGACATGAGAAAACCAACAATATGGTTGTGCGCCCAGCGCAGATTCAGATCAGCCTGGGCATCCGCCCAGTCTGATCAGAGTCTTCGCTGTCCGAATGGAGGTAGCTTAGACCCTTAGCTACCCTTTAAACGCCAAGCAAAGAGTCTGATCGGACTAGGTAGATGCATAGGTTGATCTGAGTCTGCGCTGGGCGCACAGCCACATTGTTGGTTTTCTCGTGTCGCGGCTCATTTATCCCAATTCTTATAATGCTTACTGTACTACAGCTGTTTGATGCGTAATGTTAAGACATATGGAAAAAGGCAGGGCAAGCTTAGGCATCCGGGCTTCCTTAAAGGGAGCGACTGTCGGCACGACCGTCTTGCGGACAAAAATCTTTATTCACACGACGGCCGTGCCGACAAGGATTCATATCGGCATGACGGTCGTGCGGATATCCATAGCCAGTCTAATAAGAGTTTTTTTATTTGTTGCTTTTTTGCATATTTCTAAATCCTTTGAGTGAGCTCTTGTGTGAAACCTCTTTCCTCTGTGACATAATTTGAGCCGCGACAGGAGAAAACCAACAATATGGTTGTGCGCCCAGCGCACTCAGATCAGCCTGGGCATCCGCCTAGTCTGATCAGAGTCTTCGCTGTCCGCATGGAAGTAGCTTAGACCCTCAGCTACCCTTTAAACGCCAAGCAAAGAGTCTGATCGGACTAGGTAGATGCACAGGTTGATCTGAGTCTGCGCTGGGCGCACAGCCACATTGTTGGTTTTCTCCTGTCGCGGCTCATTTATCCCAATTCTTATAATGTTTACAGTACTACAGCTGTTTGATGTGTAATGTTAAGACATACGGAAAAAGGCAGGGCAAGCTTAGGCATCCGGGCTTCCTTAAAGGGAGTGACTGTCGGCATGACCGTCTTGCGGACAAAAATCCTTATTCGCACGACGGCCGTGCCGACAAGGATTCTTATCGTCATGAGGGTCAGGCGGATAGCCACAGCCAGTCTAATAATTTTTTTTTTTTTGCACATATTATTTCTAAATCTTTTGAGTGAGCTCTAACGTGAAACCTCTTTCCTCTGTGACATAATTTCAGGAGACTTGTCGACCAGTGTATTGTCCGCCAGGGTCGTTCTCCTCCGTATGCCGGTGTTCTGAATTGCTGGAAACTGTGTCTGGTATGCCAGTCCTACTGAAGTTAAAAGTCACACCTGAGCCAGGAAGTTTGCATCCCTCTACAGATGTGCCAGCTGCCAAATTCCACAAAGCTCTGCAGAAAGCGGTACAAAATTTTCTTGGACATGTCAGTGTTGTTATTGTTGCTTCATTGCGACAGAATACGTCTAACTCTTTTCAGTTGTATGTGGCTATAATTCGTTCTGACTTCGGATACGACACTAAACAGACCATGAAACCCTTATTAGACCATCTGTATGCTGACGTAATGCTGAAAGTAAAAAGCAACAGAAATAGGTATTCGGTAGGACTTGGGAGCAAAATAATGTTGAGGATCATCAACAACCAACTCGTGTCCGCTTTTGACTTTCAAAACCAAGCTGAATTAATATTGGAATATTCAAATATGAGTTATTTTGGCAATTACGGAATGGGAATTTTTCAAGAATTTTCTAATGTCTTGTTCTGCAAACAGGTACAGCTTGATAACAGCCAGTTTACGGAAAGAAACGGACAGATTTTCATTAACGCAACACCATCGGTGTTGATTGTGTCCGATTTCTACCGTACAGCCGGTAAAGATGTCCGAGTGTGCCTGGACCAGTACTTGCCGTCATTTGGAAACTCAAATGGCCACAAAATGTTTTCACTGATTGTTCTATGTAACGCGTTTCTTCGTTTATAAGACGGTGGGGCTTCCCTTCCTAAAACAATCCCAAAAATCTAGATCCGTCTTATAAGACGGATCTAGATTTTCGGGGTGTTTTGGAAGGAAAAAAAATCGCGTTTTGGAAGAGAAACCATCGGATGGATCTAGATTTTATGTATTGTTTTCGAAAGGGAATACATGTACCTTATCTTCTAGTAGAATTCCATAAGACTGATTTCCATATTTTGGGTTATTCTAGAGAGGAGGAACTCCGTTTTATAGACAAATGAGCCGCGACGCGAGAAAACCAACAATGTGGTTGTGCGCCCAGTGCAGACTCAGATCAGCCTTGGCATTTACCCAGTCCGATCAGACTCTTCGCTAAGCGCTCAAAGCGTAGCTAAGAGTCTAAGCTACCTCCATGCGGACAGCGAAGGCTCTGATCAGACTGGGCGGATGCCCAGGCTGATCTGAGTCTGCGCTGGGCGCACAACCACATTGTTGGTTTTGTCGCGTCGCGGCTCAAGTGAATACTGTTTTGTATTTTGTATTGTTAGGCCTAAAAAATAGCTGTGTTTCCACTAACATCCTGAAAAAAAATCTGGTCGGTAGGTAGGAAAAACTTTTTTTTCATATTATATTTTTGGTCCCGAAAAAATAGGGTCGGACCTGTATTTTTTTATGTTTTTGTACATGTATTTTGTAGATTAAATTTTATTTTTGAGACTTGCACTGTGTATGAAAATTCATCTTAGATGCTCGAAAAAGTCAAATTTGTATTTTGGAAGGTACTAAATGCAAAAAACTACAAAAAAGGTAGTGAAAACCCGAAATTACTATGTGAAAATACAAAGACGAAACTGGGTAGGGTCGGAAATGGAAAATGGTAGGGTCGGTGTTTTAATTTTTATTTTGTTCTTTTATTGATGAAAATAGCAGAGTCGGGGGTCTGAAGCAGGGTCTGTCGGGTTAGTGGAAACACGGCTATTTTTTTAGGCCTTATATTACTCTGTGTCTGGCTTAGCACTAACCTATCAAGAAATCAGAGATTTTTGAAAGTTTGCATTTATACCTTTAGAAACCATAGAAGCCAATAGCTTACTGGGGCATGCTTGGTTTTCAACGTTAGAAAGAACAGGATAGAAGAAAAAGAAGAAAAATCTTTAAAGATTTCTCCCTCGTTTATTTAATGTTTTCAGAAATAAATATTTTAACAAAATTTCGTTAGACAATATGTAATTGTCTCATAATTAACCGTACAAGTTTTGAGAAAATGCATGTTTTTTCGATAAATGTGGAATGACAAAATATTCTTCAAATCAAAATGCAAATTATGTCATGTGATCATGTACAGGTGTTTTCCTTATTCGTGCACGTGATTGTGACGAATGAATAAATTAATTTTGTCCGATAATGCAATTTCGAGCGCGGTCCGCGATCGTTTAAAAATTTATCTTATTTTTTGTTAAAGGTCATTTTAGCAAAATTACTATCTCAACTCTATTTCAAATGTATACTCATGTCGGAGGTATTGCATGAAATATTTCATCAAATCATTTTTTGTTATTATCATTCTAAAGTTACAAGGGCTGTAGGATCCAACAAGAATACTTTACTTTGGTGATGTCAAAAACGTTCTAACATAAAGTCACAACTGGCCAAAGACGTCGCGTTATCACACAAAGTGTTCTTGTGGGATCCTACAGATTCTACAAACTACCTATAACATAACGTCACAACTGGCCAAAGACGTCGCGTGATCCCGCAAAGTATTCTTGTGTGATCCTACAGATTCTACAAACTTCCTACAACGTCCCGCAAAGTTGCGTGCATGATCCTACGACTATTTCTTGTAGGAAAATAGCGCTGAATCGTCCTAAGAACGGCTCTGAGAGCCTAAGAACTTGACTTCTAACAGAGGCTTACTAGCCTGAGGAAGCTAACTCATGGATTGGCATCTCTGTGGACCGCCATGTATTTTTACCGTGCTGACTTAGTTTTTTTCAGGCCAAAAGTCTATGTAAAAATACATGGGAAAATCGAGTATAAAAAATAACGTTTCCATAACCAAAATAACAACGAGACTACGTCCCAGTGGCCGACGTCATGACGTCAATTCGACTCGTGATGTCGCATCGACGTCAGTATGACGTCATTTAAACGTCATGTGTCAACTGGGAATTGTTTAATCATTGCCTAAGCGTTGTGCTTTGGTTGATTAGGTTGCTCTATTTATTTATACGGTGGCGTGAAAATTTAGAGTTTCAATTCTCGTAACGACGTTGCCCAAGTAGCTCAGCGGTACGTAACCATAGTTGCAAACACTTGGCTTAACTATGGTTCATCGATGGTGCTTTATATACTGTCCGTTCCAAGGTGGTAACTTCTAATATGAATCTTTTTGTTGTGTAAATACCGCGTCAATTTTAAAGGAAACCAATATATAAGAGTCTTTTTCCTGCACGCTGTATTTGTTCACACAATCTCGAGCAAAGGATGAAAGTCTAACTCTTTGCTCGAGGTTGTGTAGCAACAAACAGCGCGTAGCATAGAAACACTCAAGTAGGCTTTTGCTGCAATAAAGAAAATGTATCTGTACTTTATCGCATGAAATTTCATTAAGCTTAAGAAAATAATGAAGACTTTTCAAACTCGTTCTGTCTGGATACAGGTAAAAAAATAACCGAAGTAGGTCACGTGATTCTCCGCCCTTGATATAGCTGGCCTCTCTGCTTCGAGGAATATGATCAATCGCATAGCAATGGAAAAAAGTTCGAAACTCGTGACATCAAGATAGCCATCGATGAACCCCTCTGTATTTTCACGCCAACATATAAATAAATAGAACAACCGCGAGCCACTACGAGAAGAGAAACAGAACAGACATACATGAGCACTTTTCCAACATTTTTTTCGCATTTTAATATCTGCTCTTAAATAATTCGAAAACGTTCATTTGAAGCCAAAAGAATGAAATTTACTTTGAACAAGATTAAAGACACTGTTGCTGCAACTTGTGCCTGTTGATATACAGTCAACTCTTGCTATCTCGAAGTCGAACCTCAGCTAATACTACTGATAGAATTAATACTATGAGAAAATTAAAATTCAGATTAGACAGAAAATTTGGTCCCAGAAAATTTACTTTGAGATATCAGTAGTTTGAGATAACAGGAGTTGAAATGTAAATACAAATAGCAAATATAGTATTCATTGATATTATAAGTATCTATCATGGGTGTGAGGTGTGGATAGAAAAATCCGTCTCGAGGGTCACTGTTCGGCATCACGAGGCTTGCCGAGTGATACCGAACAGTGATCCCGAGTGACAGATTTTTCTATCCACACCTCACATCAATCATAGATACTTTTTCTTGCACACCACGTTTTGATTTAACTTCAGGACTTGTTAAAATGCGTAATTCTAGTGCTTGAGAGGTTTCAATTTAATTTTGAAAGAAAGCGCCGCTTTAAACGACAGCCATTCGGCTCTTTACGTCAACGACTGGCATGCATAAACTGACGTCATGTTGCCGTCTTCGTGACGTAATCAACTTAAACGCCAACGTCACTTGACGACGCAGATACGTGACCTCCATTACAACCAATGCATTGAACGCTCGTGATTTTTATCCGGTCCTGGGTGAGATAACATGGGTAAGATAAGATTTGTAGGTACAGGGGAAGCACGCGGATATCCTTATCCGGTGTGCAAGAAAAGAAGATACTTTGAGATATCAGTGTTCGAGATATCGGGAGTTGACTGTAATTAATAAGCACCGCGTGAAAAGGCCCCATAAACCATAGGCCTATGCAGTTAATACCAAAATCAGCCAGTGCATTTTCGTAAACTGATCAAAGGCTTACTTTTAAAATCTTCAGATTTTCCAGGGTCCGTAAATTGTATATTACTTTTAAAATCTTCAGATTTTCCAGGGTTCATAAATTGTATCTATTGCTTTTAAAATCTTCAGATTTTCCAGGGTTCATAAATTGTATATTACTTTTAAAATCTTCAGATTTTCCAGGGTTCATAAATTGCATATGCGAAAGAAAAAGATCCTAGTTAGACTGCGTGGACTGCATGAGGCACATTTTAAGTGCGACTGGATTCAATTAAAATGGCGGACCTTATACAAATACAACTAATGGACATTACCTTTGTTTCTTAAAGTTTATTTGTCAAAATCTCAGACTGGTACACATATAGAGGTATACAGCTTAAGCTCAGTTATATATCATCTTTAGTATAAAGTGCTAATAAGTATGCAAGCCCCGCTAGAATCATTGATCTGTGGTAAATATAAAAATCTGCATAAATTGCTTAATCTGAAACAGACCCAAAACTTAGCTGAAGACTTTAATATGTTGTGTCTAACAATGTAGACGACACTACCGCCCCCCCACCCCCCACCCGAGAAAAAAAACGCCGTCTGGTGTTAAAACATTGTGTTTGAAAATTTATTTGGGTCTATAGGTACTTTAATACATTTGTGAAGAACATCCTTGCAATGATTTGTTCAACTCTTTCACATGTTATCAGCTTGAGCAGATAAAAAGGAAGTAGCCTGTGTCCAATTTTACATCAAAATTATAAAGAAAACAAAGGGGAGTCTACTTTTTTTAAGATTGAACAATTTCACAAACACATCTCTCTTGGCCACATTAATGTAGTTTTTTATACTTAATGTTTGGAACAGGTACACCTGCCTATCCTATAATCAATAGATAGATCCAATAAACATGCACCGTATAAATGGCCGACTGAATGAGAATAAGCTACCGTTTCCCCGTTTCCATTTGTTCTACTTTCTTCTCAATGTATTGAAGTAGCTTCAGACCTAAATATTTTTGCAATAACGATTTTTTGATGCAGAAAATTACCCTTTGATCTTTCCTTATAAAATACTTTTTTAATCAGCATATAACTTTTCTGCAATTTAAACTGTAGAGGACAACACAAAGAAGAAGTCTGCTAGGGTAGAGTCGGGTAACTTCGGATAGCGGGTAAATTCGGACATACAATTGCAAACAGTAAAATACCAAATAAGACGGCTCATAATGAGCCGTTTCATCAGGATTTTCAGTGTTCATAATGAGCCGTTTCATCAGGATTTTCACTGTCTGCTCAGTTAATTTTCTTTTAATTCAAAACAACTGACATATAAAGGAAACAATGTCACTGTCCGAGTTTACCGGCTGTCCGAATTAAACCGACTTTACCCTAACTTTCGGGCAGATACGTTAATATCTATCATTATTTGGTACAGCCACACAACAGTTCCTGGAATACAGGATCTGAGAAATTCGTTATATATCTATGTATAGTTTACTGTTGAAAAGAACGTAAAATCGCAGGTCATACACACACACTGTTAAAAAATACTGTAGAATTTACGGTAGAATAACTGGAAACCGGCTGCCAGTCCTTTTACCGTTATTTTTACAGGCGTTTGCCTGTAAGACATTGTTAGAAATCACGAAATGGAAGTTTTATGTTAACTGGCCGCACTCGAAAATAACTTTGTATTGTTGAAGGCCTATCAGACCAAAACGACACCTACTCTATTCTGTCCCCATTTGCTTGATGCTTCCTGCAATTTTTACGGGCGCCCGTAAAAATAACGGTAAAAGGACTGGCAGCTGGTTGCCAGTTATTTTACCGTAAAATCTACGGATTTTTTTTTACAGTGCATCTAACTACAAGGTGCCATGCATGGTCTTCTATGACAGATTTACATAAAACATTATATGAACATTGTGTAAACATGCATACAAAGACATGACCAAATTATGAAGAAAAACTATTGCTAACTCAGTTATGCCTATTGTAATGTTCTATCCTTATCCAATGTATGAGTCCATTTGTCAGTTAAGGAATATCTGTTGTAGTTAATTTTAATCACTTTTTGAAATACTTATAAAGAGTATTTCTCATTTTAATACATATTAAAAAGAAATACCCATTTGCCTTATGCAAACAGTGAAGACCCTGATCAGACGCCGCGTTTTGCGACGTCTGATCTGGGACTGCACTGTTTGCCGACGCTAGGCATTCATGGGTAAGCAAAGAACACATCGAAGAAATGAAAATAGCAGATCTGATTTAATTGAGTCAGTTCATGTGCATTAATGCCATATTGCAACACTGCCTACGCCCCCCCCCCCCCCCCCCCCACCGCCCCCACCCCCCAACCCCAGTACTGGCTTCAGCGGAAACACTTTCCAACCATTAAGCCTACAAGTATATAACAAATGATACATTTCTTAGACAAATTCATTTCATACAGGCCTGTTTCAAAATAAATCAGTGTGCATATCTAACAGAGAATAGAATTATTTGAGAATGAATTATAGTTTGAGAAAATTACACTTTTCCATTGTAAGAATTTCTGGCAGCATCTCACTTATAATTTAAGAGGAGCATGGCATACAATGTATGCCATGCTCCTCTTGAATGATAAATGAGATGAAGTCATAGATCTGTTACCATGGCAACCATGGAATTACCAACTGTTGTGCTTAGTACCTTGCCAGTATGACGCCTCGATGACGTCACTTAGTCATCAATATGAACTCGTAATTGCTATGACAACAGATATATGACGTCATTGGTTCTGGAGAATGCCAAACAATATATGCCGTGCCCCGCCAATTTTCCAATGACATTTGAAACTGAAACTTTTTCAATAGAAACTTAAGATATTCTCAAACAAATAATTATTCTCACGTGATCTGATTCTGTGTTATTTGACTCCAAGTTTTGCTTGTGTTCCATCTTGTCTTCCATCTTAACCCATTGCATTCTGGGTATTTTTTGTCGTCTGCTGAAATTGTCGTCTGCATCAAAGATCAAGAATATTTTGACAATATTGGTCTAACTAACTCTTGTAGAAATGATGACTAGGTAGCAAACAGTTTGGATCTCAGATCAGGCCCCACGTTTGTGGGGCCTGATCTGGATCCAAACTGTTTGCCCAGATGGAATGGGTTAAAAAATGGTAAAACTCACATCTACATATAAATGACTTGATGGCTAGAATATATGGATGCTATGATTTTTTAGGTGTCTCAAGAACAATATCCAATTTTGTTCTGAATTATAGAAATAATCATAAAATATGCATATTACAGAGTTTATTTTTGTTGTTGAATGAAGAATAAACATCTATACAATTAGTCAAATATTACCTTGAACTTGGCCAACTTTCGGAACTGCAGAGCTCCATTTTCCTTCGTCAGAAATATAGATTTTTTTGCACCAACATATAGTGTAATCCATGTAATAAAATGTCCAAAATTTATTTTACAAGCTCACTATTTCTGCAATTTCTGCTTATTTAATAGCATCCACTACCCATTGGATAGCCACTGGCAAGTATATTTTTAACACAGGCAAATACATAGGTGCAAATCAGGTACACCTGAGTGTCACAGTGCGCCTTTTGGTTTAAACAATATTTCATTTATCAATTTCAACATAAATACATCAATTTACAGTTTTATACATTCCAGGATCTGGCTGTAAGGTTAGAGCTCAAAAATGCCATTTCCTGTGTATGTTTCATTCAACTGCACAAGTATAAACTATAATACGCATATCTTATGATCATTGCTGTAATTTAGAGCAAGAGTCACAGGGTATAATCGATTCCGCCAATTTTCGCTTCCTGCAGAGACTGTCCGTCATATTGGCTTCCGCCGAGACTGTCCGCGAACTCTTGCTTCCTGCAGAGACTACCGTCCTCGTAAAATGGCTTCCTGCCGAGACTGTCCGCGTGAATCTGCTTCCTGCCGAGAGCCTCGGCAGGAAGCAGAATCACGCGGACAGTCTCTGCAGGAAGCCATTTATCATGTACAGATGTCTCGGCAGGAAGCAAAAGATCGTGGACAGTCTCGGCGGAAGCCAAATATGATGTACAGTCTCTGCAGGAAGCGAAAATTAGCGGAATCGATTATACCCTGTGAGAGTGCACATTGTTCTTATTGCATCTCAAAATATAAAGCACCCATATATTTTAGCCACCAAGTCGTATAACATGTAGAAGTACCCTAAGATGCTAACTAGGCACTTACAAAGGTTTTGGGCAGAACCACTCATGCGAAGTACACATTAAAAAAAAAAAAAAAAAAAAAAAAAAAACTTCTGTTCTCCACCACCAACTTCAAGCCTGGGGCCTAGAATCCCCTGGACCGGCCTGTTCATTCATTCCAGCCGAAATATCTACGGGGCACAATAATGCTGTCTCAGCCCCTTACATTTTAAGGGGAAGCAACTCTTCTGTTTTTAATTTCGCCATCCTTCTCATTGGTATTCTACTCTTAGAGTAAAGAAATTGCTCCTACAGGAGCAAATTTTTTACACTAAGAATATAGACTCACATTTGAGAGGCTTTGTCGTCCATCCCCCTGATTAACAACAGGACAGTCTCATTTTCGCATGAGGGTATTTTTAAACAGTCTGATCGCTAGAGTTATCTGTCTTAGATAGTAACCGTTACGTCCTTGATTGTTATTTTCATGCTTTTGGTTCATATTGCCAGAAACGTTGACTTCAGCGGACACGTAACGCTGAAACAATGTTGCATCAATATAGGGATCAAACATGGTTTTTCATGCATTAACGTTTGCCAGGTCCCGAGGCATATGTTGACAGCCGAGGCCGCAGGCCGAGGTTTTCAGCATCTCCCGAGGGACCTGGCAAACGCGAAAGCATTGGAAACAAATGTTTGATCGCTGTTATTGCATAAACTCAACGAATTATTCGTTAAAATTTGAGAAAAATATGGTACAATTTGTCACCGTTTGACAGCCAACGCGCAAGTGCATCTTTTTATTTGATATCCGTCTTCCTGACCCGAGAGCACCAAGCTATTCAAAATGGCTGCCATCATCCTATTGAACCTCAGAAATTCATCAACAAAAAGCAGATACCTTGATCAAAGCAATAATTTTCATGCAGAACAAGCCTTGTCCGTTCATGTCTACCATCTTGCAGTTCTTGATTGCTGAGAGCTTTGAATACATGTTTTCTTTAACACTTATTTACCCTCCATTTGACATCGTAAGAATGAAGACAGCATCGCTTTGAAACCTGTGTCAGTACTTCATGACGTAATAAATGTACATTTAGCATGATGTCATAAGAATACATAGGTAGCACACCACCAATTTTTGTAAATAGATTAACCGAAAGGCAAGAGGCAAGGGTGCATGGCAGAATTATTTTAATGGCCCAGGCACGAGCGAGCATATTGAAAGTTGCCTATCCGTGCATCGACAGCGCGTGAAATCCCTTGTTGATACACGTCTTTTCGCTGGTTGATGCACAGCTGTTTTTACCATACGGCACTGCTTTTTTATGCAATAATGTCGCTTCAACGTCATATGACGTTACATCAACGTTGATACTATAAGTATCTTTTATGAGTGTGATGTGTGTATAGAAAAATCTGTCACGAGGGTCACTGTTCGGCATCACGAGGCTTGCCGAATGATGCCGAACAGTGATCCCGAGTGACAGATTTTTCTATCCACACCTCGCCGCTTTCAACGACCGCCATTCGGTTCTTTACGTCAGTGTCTGGCGTGCTTAAACTGACGTCATTAATGCCGTCTTCGTGACGCAATCATCTTATAAGCCAACGTCACTTGACGAAACAGATACGTGACCTCCAATACAACCAATGCATTGAATGCTCGTGATTTTTATCCGGCCCTGGGTGAGATAACATGGGTGAGATAAGATTTGTAAGTACAGGGGAAACATGCGGACATCCTTATCTAGTGTGCAAGAAAACGTTGTCTCAACATTGTGTGCCTCATGCGATAAACACAATATTATAGTAACTTGGTCTGGCGTACCTTATCACGTCGAGTCGATCAGCTCATACCATCGGATCACCCAAAACGTTTGCGCCGAGAGTGATCCGATGGTATGAGCACATCCACTCAACGTGATACAGTACGCCAGATCAAGTTACTGTTATAATAATTTGTTTATTATATACCTTAGGGAACAGCCAACCATTCATACTTGCCAGCACTAATGCGTCGACCCGGATTCGAACCTGCGCGGCAGAGGTGTGTAGCTAGTCGTGACACAAAAGCTACCGACTGAGCTATCGCGGTGGGCCTTTTGGTTCAAACAATATTTTATTTATCAATTTCAACATAAATATATCAATATACAGTTTTATTCCAGGATCTGGCTGTAAGCTTAGAGCTTATGCCATTTATTGCGCCATTTGACGTGTGTTATTGATGTTACGTAACTAGTCCCGTTGCTCTGGTTTTCGTTTCTACTATGCACGTTAAAAATGACGCGCCTGAAGCTGGAACTCAGACATAGCCTCGTATTAAGGGATAGTGATACAGATTCAGAAAACGTCAGTTTGATACGGCGTTCTGTATCAGATGGCAAGAAAACAGGCAGTTCAAAGTGTGTATCATTGATAGGTATATAATAAATACGGCTTTTAGCCTTTTACAATTACTGCACACCATGTGTGACGTCATCGTTACGTAACAGTCGCTGATTACTCTCGTCATTCGCGGAAGAGACCGAGTGATGAGGAGGTTCAGTTTCCCCTTCACTGATATGTGGTACTGCCTCAATGGTGCTCATGTTTGTATGGTGCAAACTTTCGTCGGCAGGTGGCGCTGAGGGGCGTGGATGTGTTACGCCTTCCTCTTCATGTTTTGCCTCTTGGGACGAAGGTCTGGTTTGTTGTGTTTGTGGTCCCGCATTTAGATCTACTGTAGCTATGTGACCCGGTTCATTTCTTGTTGGTATATATGCATGTTCCCGCGATGGCTTTGCCAAAGGCTGAAATGAAATATAAAGAGTATGCTGTAGCCTCATTTTATTTAACATAGAATTCAATGCAACCTACCATATGAACTTTTAATTTTCACATTAGTTTTGCAGCGGATTCATTTAGCATTTTACATTCACATTTTATCGCAAGTTTTCCCTCCATTTTTACAAAGTGGGGCAGATAGGGTAAAGTCGGGTAGATTCGGACAGCGGGTATATTCGGACAGTGAGATTGTTTCCTTTACTTTGTATTCCTCAAAATTATTGAGAATTGTATTTTGACACACAGTTGCTAGCCATACATGCTCAACAATATTTTAAACACGTAAAACACAATAAAAGAACCTCCCTTCCACGTTGGATATACAAAAATGACAATTTGATGCATTTTCTTTCGTCAGTGGTAGGTAAGGATGGGCTAGGGTACACCCCTGTAAAAATTTGTCTCTTGATTTCGACTATATTTTTCTATACCACCTTTGCTAGAAATAGACTATCTCAAGTGAAATAATTCATTTTCTCCATTGTGCAACACCATCTACACTAGTAATGTTGCCTTTAATATTTCGCATGATTAAAAGTCACTAATTCCAATTTCTGAGTCAGGGACTGGCTGTTATATTATAGGAAGAATATTGAAGGCATCAGAAACAGCAAAAAATCTGATTAATTAGTGATATGAAGGGAATATTTTTGGCAAGGTATAGATAATCATGTCAAAACTCATATTCTTTATAGCACGTTTACTAAGCCTTACAAAAAATATGGTTTTGTGCCGTTTCCGTCGAGATGTATAGAATAAGAATGAATCAGAGCAACATACCCTCCTTCAAAATTGCATTTTTCCCAATTTCGAGCGCTTTTTCGAAATGAAGCCACGTGTTTGAACGCCAGCAGCATCTACAACGGACAAGCTCACACAAAATTCTGTTTTCAGTTCGCCAACATTTTACCTCTAGATGAGAAAAACATTCAGAAATCAACTGAATTGTCATTATTGTGTTCACAAATATAGAGTTTATTTGGTAAGGGTACATAATTTTCCAGTCGGACAAAAAATCTCTGGGTGGCTGAATTCAAGGGGAGATAACATTTGTGACTCAAACATATGAGTAATACTGGTATGCTAAAAAGTTCACAGAGGGATGTTGTTAACTAAGTAACCAAAGATATTAAGTATATACATGATCTGTCAACTACCAGTGCTTAATTTTCACTTTGCAAAAAATTCTCAATAATTTTGAGGAATACTATATATGTCAGTTGTTTTGGAATTGAAACAAAATTAACTGGGCAAAAAGTGAAAATCCTGATGAGACAGCTCATTATGAGCCGTCTCATCTGGGTTTTCACTGTTTCTGATGATATGTTCGAATTCAACTGCTGTCCGAAGTTACCCGACTTTACCGTATTTCTCAGTTTGAAGACAGATATTCAATAATTATGAATTTAGAGTCTGGTATTATATTTGCAGGTTTGAAGTCCTGTGTGTCTGTATTTGCCAGTTTGAAATTTCATTTTACTGGGCCTATTGCCAGTCTGAAAGCTGGTCCAGAGGTTATAAAACTTGAGTACATTCTCAAACTCAAAGTAAAGCACACTGATTGGCTGCTTCCAAGCACATGCATGCTTGAAAGCAGCCAATCAGTGTGCTTTACTTTGAGTTTGAGATTATTCTCAAGTTTAATAACCTCGAACCCAGGTTTGTAATAATGACAAGTTTAGAGTTTGATATTAGACCTTTGACAGTTTAGAGTTTGGTTTAAGATAACTGCCGTTTAGGATCTGGTTTTCTATGTTAGCCTTGAGGTTGTCGGCTTGCGCGACGGTGCTGTATGTAACTTCCATTGCCGCGGCGTCCTGCTGATTTGGAACATTGTAGGACAAGGGCCTACTGTGCTTGCAGTAGATGCGGGTAGGATTGTTTGGACATTTTTTTCCTCGTCTATCATTTCTCCACTTTCTCCCTCTCTCGGAGACGGCCCAATGTAGACTGAAATACTGCCGCAAAGGGCCGTTAAACCCAAAACAATCAATCAATCAATCAATCCATGTTAGCCAGTTTGGACTGTATTTTTCCATAATACGCGTTTGGAGTTTCGTAATGTAATTCAGCTTTTGGTTTTGAATGCTGCCCAGAGTTTGTTGTTTGATATCTGCGAGCTTAAAATCGGATTTCCTCATTCAAAATAGAAATTTGTCAAAACTTTATATCTCGTAAGCTGAAGTAGCCTGCTCGCTTCTCATTTCTTCGACTAAAATCCGTTGAATGTTGCGTTTTTATGTGTAAACTTAAAGGTAAAAACAACGTAAATTGTAACAATAAAATCCCAAGTGTTTATGAACTAAGAGAATTAATTTTAACCACCCCAAACTGTCTTGTTATCTTTCTTTCTTTCCTAGTGGCGAACGACCAGTAAAGCTAATAATGTTTCAGGACTCCTAGAGATGTCCGTGACAAGATTTTTTTTCTTCAGTTTTGTCAAATTTTCTTTGAATGAAATGATTTTTTACCCTTCTGGCTCTTCTCCTCCGAAAATAGACAATGCAGACTATTACCACAACAGCAACAACAACAACGAAAATCCCGGCACAGAGCCCGGCAATTAGACTTGAATCTAATTCTTTAGTCTCGTGGATACAACCCGACCGGTCACCACACCAGTCTATTCCGTCACAGTTATGGACAGAAAATGGAATACATCTGTGGTTATCACATTGGTATTCACCCCCTCGACAACCTAAGACTGAAAAAAAGAGAGAAAAAAATATCAAAAACTACTAGTATACTTTTGTAAGGACTACAGTGCAATAAACTAGTCCGCTAATTTTCGCTTCCTGCAGAGACTGCCCGTCGTAGGCCTATATTGCGTCCGCTAAGACTGTACGCTATATTTTGCTTCCTGCAAAGAGCTACGCCTTCCCCCCAGACAGCTAAAAGATTGTTGTGTTTGTCTTTGAATTATGCGAAGTTTTTTTTTTCGCCATTTTAACAAAGGCCATCAGCTTTGCGACTTTCTGTTTGCTGCCCATGGAAATGAAGACCTTCCAAAATCAGGCCCCGAGGTTATAAAACTTGAGTACATTCTCAAACTCAAAATAAGGCACACTGATTGGCTGCTTCCGAGCACATGCTCAGAAGCAGCCAATCAGTGTGCTTTATTTTGAGTTTGAGATTATTCTCAAGGGTTTTAACCTCGAACCCAGGTCTATTCTTACAGGAAAGAATTCCTTTAATATTAGACGTCACTGGAATGGAGGGCAAAAAATAAAATGACATAATTGCTTCCCCAGAAAATTACCCATTTATAATAAATGTGGTATCGATATGTGGTGACCAGGATCACATATAAGCTGAACAAGACCTGTCAGCGGGACAGGATAGCTCGCCTGACAGCGCCTTACCCATCACCTAAAAACTTTAACGTAAAACTTTAACATTTTGCTAACGCCGCCGCCGACGCCAACGCCGAGGTTAGTGCAATAGCTCTTCCTGAACTTCGTTCAGGCGAGCTAATAAGGTGATATAGGGGAAAACTACATTGAAACATATACAAAGCAACCGGCTTGAAATGTTCAATTGTTTTTTTAACATGCAATAAATGTAATGTTTTCATACTGTGGATAAAATAGCGCATGAACATGTCGGGAAATACTATTCTGATATCGCATACGTCTAGTCGCGGTTTGGGTGCTATTTCACTAAAATTTTCCCAGAGGTGACCCCTTTCATGTAGCTTACCATTGTCACACTCTTCTCCATAAGTAACTAATTCATGTTATAATCAAGAAATCTTATATTAATGAAAATCAGGGGCCGTATATATAAAACCACTTAAGTGGTTGCTATGCTGTTGCTAAGGCTGAATTTCTATGAAGGAGATTCCCTACAACTATGAAATTTGCTCTGGAGGAACAGTCTTTTTCAGACTGTTCCTCCAGAGCAAATTTCATAGTTCAGACTGTTCCTCCAGAGCAAATTTCATAGTTGTAGGGAATCGCCTTCATAGGAATTCATCCCTAGCAACAGCATAGCAACGACTTAAAAGTGGTTTTATAAATACGACCCGGGAACATCAAGTGTATAAGTATTAGTCTTTATCACTATTTGCTATTTTCTTTTAGTCATTTAAGTGTTTAGGCAACATCTCTCCAGTCTGATTGGTTAGACCTGTTGCCTGAACACTCAAATTGTAGTGTTCATTGAATTGTATTCTAATGTGTTCTAATGAAATAAACCCATCAGTCGCTCAAACTTCTTCTCGGGTTTAGTTCCCATTAAGTGTATCAGTATTAGTCAGTTCATTATAAAATGATCTACCCTTTAGATGAATGGATAGATGACTTGAAATTTTACGTCCCTTTTAACAGTAATTTAGTAGTATCAGGACAATTTGAGGGTAATAATGAAAGGCTGTGCGCACTGGAACTCCACTGACGGTTGGAAAGATATCCGCCTCTAGCGGGTCTCGAAATCGGGACCGCTAGATTGTAATGTTGAGACGATAATATTAGGACACGGTGCTGACTTTTAGTCGCGAATTCAGGTAGCATCTGTTTTTATTTCTGATATGTCACCCTATCAACAGACTGGTTTGAGTGAAGCTTATCGCTATTGCAATTCTGCTTACCAATTCACAGTTCCGAACTTCAAACAGATAAACATCCATCCATTAACTGTAAGGTAATGTCACGTACTTATGTGGGACTTTGAACACGTGCGATTTTGTTTTTAAGACTATGCCACGTGCTAAGTTGTTGTTGCATTGGTCAGGTTTACGCTATCAGGTGACTTTTGAGTGACATTCTGGGTGTGACTTCGGCTTACCGTTGGTGTAATAGCTGACAAGATATATATCAAATCCTGTATTATTGAGCGTGGTTCGCGCTCCTTGGAACAAGAACTGTAAATATTTCACGTTTGTAGAATAAACTGTAGACGGAAAAGTAGTCCATGGAGTGTTGTTGTGACATAAGGGGGTTGGTATTCCTGAAAAAAAAAAAAAAATATTTGCCTGAGCCTTAGAGCGAAAAAAATACAGCCGCCTCATCTGGATCTACGCTGTTAGCAAATTCAACTACCGTATATGGGGTAATTTTCGCGATAAATTTCGCGGTTAAGGGTCAAAAACATAAGCATTATTTTTCGCGATTTTTAATTTTCGCGGTTAGCAACATGCGTGAAAAGCAAAACTATTTTTTTTTTCACTAACCTGCGACACGGCTGCCGCAGGTTAATGAAAGAACTGGCTCAAGAGGAAAGTACCAGCAATTACCGAAGCAAATACAAACAAAAATAGGAAAACTGTGTCTACAGACGATACTTTGTAAGAAACAGGAAATTATTTCGCGATTTTAATATTCGAGGTTTCTAAGTGACCGCGAAATACCGCAAAAAATGGAACACCGCGAAAATTATCTTGTATACGGTATTATAGTCATATGTTGGCGCTTTGAGGGCTTAGACTGGTATCTTATGGAATAACATATACAAGAGAAAATTAAACTATTTCAGAATAGATTATGGATTTGAAAAAATCACCCTTTTCCATTGTATGAATTTTGGGTAGTATCTCTCTTATAATTCGACAAAAGCATGGCATACATGTGCATGTTGATGTCTGTTAGGAGTTCCAAGCCCAGAGGGTATAAAACTTGTGTACATTCTCAAACTCAAAATAAAGCACACTTATTGGCTGCCAGTCAGTGTGCTTTATTTTGAGTTCGAGATTATTCTCAAGTTTTATAACCTCGAACTCAGGTCTATCTTTGTATATTTGAGTAAAGCATCCCAAGATAAGTTGGGGACTGTGTATGCCATGCTCCTCTCGATTTATAAGTGAGATGCTGTCCTAGATCTGTTACCACAGCAACTATGGAATAACCTACGGTTGTGCTTTGTACCTTGGCAGAATGGGGTCTCGATGACGTCACTTCGATAACATGACTCGTAGTTGCTATGGTAAAAGATATACGACGTCAATGGTTTGTAGCTTGGCAAGCAGTTTTTTCAATGACATTACAAACTGAAATTCTTTAAACAGAAATTTCAGACTTTCTCAAACAAATATGAGCCGCGACGTGACAAAACCAACAATGTGGTCGTGCGTCCAGCGCAGACTCAGATCAGCCTGGGCATCCGCCCAGTCTGATCAGAGTCTTCGCTTTCCGCATGAAGGTAGCTTAGTCCCTCAGCTACCCTTTAAGCCCTTAGCAAAGAGTCTGATCAGACTGGGTGAATGCCCAGGCTGATCTGAGTCTGCGCAGGGCGCACAACCACATTGTTGGTTTTCTCGCGTCGCGGCTCATATTTATTGTCAAGTCATTTTAATTTCGTGTTATACATTTGTACGACTTTTCAACGACTTATGTTTACAGTGATTTACCCAGTTTCAATTATTACCCAGTTCCGAACCGTCGCGTCTTTGACAAGGTTTCTTGGTACTAAGTCAGGCTCTTGACACAAAACTTACCATGAGTCAGAATCCATATTTATTCCTCTTTTATCCCCAGTAAACAACATCTGCATTAAATGAGGTCATGGTAATTGCGTTGTCTTAATTTAGCCACGTGTTAAACATGTGTAGAAAAAATCAGTTGGCACGACTGACCGTAAAGACACATGAGAGTTTGCATTTTTTCTGCTCTGAGAAAGAAGCCCTGTTTGTTGGCTATCGGAACACACAAAAAAAAATCATTATCGGGAAAGGTTTATATGATATTAGTCTTTTAACAGCATGCCTTCATTACCCCAGTTCCTAACAGGTGTTTCTAGACTTACCAATATTGCATTTTGTTTACCCATGGCGTTGTCTCATCCTTTTTTAAACAAGAGCTTGGTGTATGGAGTAGTCTACCACGATATATCTAAACGTTGGTTGAAAACCTATAAGTTTACATCACATAGTAAAGGCAAACGAATACCCTTTCAACCTTTCAAGGGAGATACACTGTAACTGATCTGAATAATGTGCATTTTCTTCTACCATAAAATGCTCTCCCAAAAAAGTAAAGGAGCTAATTTTTCAGGCGCTGGTAAAACACTTAATGAGTTGGGCTCTTAACGAGCTCGTTAGGCTAGCGATGCTTTGAATAACCGGGCCCAGGTTGACAAAAAAATCTTAAAAGCCATCAAAGCATGAAATATAGGTCAATGGTGCAAATGATAGCAGAGTCCCAGAAGGCATTATACACAGGGTATAATCGATTCCGCCAATTTTCGCTTCCTGCAGAGACTGTCCGTCATATTTGGCTTCCGCCGAGACTGTCAGCGAACTCTTGCTTCCAGCAGAGACTACTGTCCTCGAAAAATGGCTTCCTACCGAGACTGTCCGCGTGACTCTGCTTCCTGCAGAGAGCTTCGGCAGGAAGCAGAATCATGCGAACAGTCTCTGCAGGAAGCCATTTATCATGTACATAAGTCTCGACAGGAAGCAAGAGTTCGCGGACAGTCTCGGCGGAAGCCAAATATGACGGACAGTCTCTGCAGGAAACGAAAATTGGCGGAATCGATTGTACCCTGTGTTCTATGAAGAAACTGCATCCCAAGTTTGATGATTATACACGATGTGTTTACTGAGAATGGACTTAAACGCCATGGTCAACGCAATTTTTGACGTGAAATTTTACGAAGTCAGGAGAGCGTGAAATATATTCCAACGGTAAAAATAGTACAACCTGTCTCTAGGATAATCAGAAAATCTTTCTGCCCGCCGCGAAGTTGGTGATTGTCGGTATCCTACTTTGAGAGAAAAGGACTTACATGCTAGGGTCGACGTAATATTCGACGTGAAATTTTGAGAAGTCAACAGAGCGTGAAATATAGGTCAGGTGTAGAAAAAAGTGCAGCATGCCTTGAGAACATTCTTACAAGAAACTTTACATCAAATGTGATGATTGTAGGTAACAGTGTGATATAAATGGACTAAAACGCTAAGGCCCATGTAATTGTGGACGGACGGACGGATGTACGGACGGACAGACGAAGTGACTTACTAGCGGTCGGAAAAGTGAACTCCTACATCGCACCTTACCAAAGCATGTGCGACGGAAACAAACTTTAATTCTAATGCACTTACGTATGTTACGCGACGTCTGATTGGATAATGTCAAAAATTTGCGACAGTAAATCCTGCGATTTACTGTCGCAAAGATGACGTCATTACGTAACGTCGCTTCTCATTGGTTGACGTCTGGTTTTACGTCGCTAAAAGCGTTTGCTTTGCGTGCACAGTAACATACTTTTAAAGGTGAAAATGTGAAAAGTGCATTAGAATGGGGATAACTGTATTGAAAATTGTCATTTGGGGAGGTAAATCGTCGGTTTTATGGTCGCAAATTGCGTTTTACGGCTCCGCTGGCGCGTCGCCGTAAAACGAAATTTCCGACCATAAAACCGACGATTTACCTCCCCAAATGACAATTTTGAATACTGTTATCCCCTAATTTATAGGACGGTTACAGTAATTATTTTGGGTGTCCCAATTTTTAGATTTTTTCTGTATACAGAATTCAATACTACCTTGAACTTGATAATTTTCTTTTCTCCTCCTATACTGATCTCTTCTTATGGTAAGATTTGCTTCGCAATCACGTGTTGGGAAGTTAACATTCGCAAACGCTATCAGAAACCCATCGTGCTCAGCCCATCCTTCAATCTTGCAGTCGTGATGTAAAACGTATGATGAGTATTTGAATGAAATCTGCAAAATTTCTTCAGGGCTTGCAAACTGAGTTCCACAGAGGTCCTGCATCTTAACTGAAAGATACAGTTGATTCTCATTATCTCAAACATTGATATCTCAAAATACACTTTTATATCAAAGACTATATTTTGGTCTTTTTGGATACATTTTCTGGTTTTCATTTCCTTTCAACTATTGTTAGCATAAACCGCTGGAACCTCAAAGTAAATTTTCTGGGCCTAGAAAATTTACTCTGAGATATCAGTAGTTTGAGTGAAACTGTGACTTCGAGATATCGAGAAATGTCTATATAATACAAGTAACGATGTTATCTGGGGTACTGCTAGTATCTTAATTGTGTGCTATATAGAAAATACTACTACAGAATAATAATTCCAACAGCCTCTCCTTGGCACAAGTTCTCGACTGTAAATTATTTTAAACATAACAGAAAATGTTCACTTGTGGATACTAGACAAATAACCCGATTTATGCATGTTAATTCAAACCGAAGAATACACATTTGTCTTAAGATTCTGTTCACATGCTTGGAAGAGCATTTAAATTTCATAACTTTTTTCGGCTTTCAAAAATAGAATGCGCCCATAAATGCGCAAACGACTCTTAGAAGGAAACGTCACACAATGTGACCCCTTTGTCAGCATAACATGCATATATCAGATGGTGTTTTTCGCAAAGCCCCGCTGACTCACGCGATTGGCAGCCATGAGCTTTTGATGCCTTGTTCACAGAACACAAGCCCGGATCCAGACCACCACATACTGGTGGGGCTCTGGATAACTGTTTGGGCTGGGAAGTGCCGACACGTGTTTGGGTAGGGGGAGGGGGGGGGGGGCTTAAAAGGATTTGACATAGTTAGGGATCAATTTGATGAGAATGTTTGACAATGTCTTTATGCCTTAAAATATATGTGCTATCTCATTAGAATCGCCTCGGTTAGGCGAGGCGATTATTATGAGATATCACATATATATTAAGGCAAAAAAGACATTGTCAAAAACTCATCAAATTGATCCCTAATTATGTCATATAGTTTCAAGCCCAACTCCCGAGGCGATTCTAATGAGATGTCGCAACTTATATTTCACTCTTACCTGGCTCAGGTGGCCGGGCTGAAGCCCCCAAACCCAGTCCCTGGATCCGGGACTGGAACAGTGACCTATATATATGTATTTATAGGTCACTGGCTGGAACAAACAAGAAGGTTGAGACTCTAAGCTTTATATTTTTTTTTGTGTGTATTTAAAATGGACACTTATTCAATTCATTTAAACTTCATTTTTGAAAAAAAAATCAGTAGCTAGTCGGACAGTATTTTACAGGTATGTCGCTAATGATGCTGTGCAGTTAGCGCTAGTCGGACAGTTAGCCAGACGTAGTTTGACGTATCCAAATATCGGTACCGAAATTATATATTGTCTGGAAATATACTGTTAATCGTTTAATAGTTGCGAGAGTTTTAGTTCGGCTAAGATTCGAGAATTGAATGTCAAATACTATTAAAGTCGCAAATGCAAAAACGCCCTAATCATTCCGAAACCAAACTTAGTCGAGAATTAAAAAGAAAAAAAAACTAGCTAATAATTCCAAAACCTCGCGAAATAAAAAAAATGTACAAAAATACAGTAAGTGTTTAAGTGATACTATTAACATATTAGGGCCTAAATGTTATCTGGCCCAGAGGTTATAAAACTTGAGTATATTCTCAAACTCGAAATAAAACACACTGATTGGCTCCTTCCGAGCACATGCTCGGAAGCAGCCAATCAGTGTGCTTTATTTTGAGATTATTCTCAAGTTTTTTAATCTCGAACCCTGGAAAATATTGTACTGTGAGTATGGTTCAGCTTCATGGAATTTTGAAAATGTCGTAAGAATTATGAGTTATGGGACAGATAGGCTGAGTAAGGAGATGAGGCTGACTAGGATCTACACTGTTCGCCAGTTGATCTTAATAATAAGTTATTAAGAGCCATTCTCTGTAACCACTTAAAAAGTCGCGCCACGCATAGTCATCGATTTTGCTCAAACTTTCCTTATTTACTTATTGTGACACCAAAGCACGAAAACCATGTCGATTTCATTCCTACATGTGCCCGTTGCCATGGCAACGGCTGTTGAATAGTTTGTCAGAAATTGAGGTAAAAATTGTACTAAAATAGACATATTTCTAACAAATTTATGTATTAGAAAAAGAATGACATACTTTGAATGCTTCTCATATGTAAATGTCTTGTTCACCTTGAGTCGACACCAAAACTTTGAATTGTATTTGGAATGCTTGTAATGTCATCAGGCTTTGGCAAAGTGGGTGGGGGTAGTGCTATATTGCGAAAGGCTATTTTAAGGCAGTTTTAAGGTTATTTGTAGAATTCTTGCAGCCATACCGGCATATGTGTGCAGCTTCATCTAACAAAGCAATATTCCAAGAATAAGTTTCTGGAAAAACATGCCTGGGAAAGTATACCTCCTGAAGCGTTACCATAGCAACAATAAGTCGACCGTCGCAAAATTCCAAAATGTAGGGTAATAATACTTATAATGTCAAATCATCGTATCTTATAAATGTATGTGTTCCTAAATTTCTAAAGCACTTAATAGTAAATTGGTCTTTTATAAAATATCAACATATTGCTAGTTTCTCTGTTCAAGGTCAAGGTCAAGGTCACAGAAGCACGAAAAGATGGCTAAAATGCGTTTTTTCCTTATGCTTTTGTGTTCTCTAGCAACAAAATATGGCAGCATTGTCTTTGTACTTGGATTTTATTTAGTGAATGAAAACAACTTTCAAATACACATATAGCTGGCTTTCTCCAGTAACAGCCAAGGTCAAGGTCAAGGTCACAAATACAAGAAAAATGCTAAAAAAAGCACATTTGTGTTAATATTTTTTTTCCTGTATCAACAGTAAATTTATATAATGTCTTTCTACTTGGCCTTTATTTAGTATATATCAATAGCTTTCAAATGCACATTTAGCTTGTTTTCTCCAGTAACCTCCAAGGTCAAGGTCAATGTCACAAAAACAAGAAAAATGCTAAAAATGCACATTTTGTTCATATTTTATGTTCTGTATCAACAGTAGATACAGAAAATGTATTTGTACTTGGTCTTTATCTAAAATATTTCAATAATTTTGTAAAGCACATATAGCTTGTTTCCTGCAGTAGCTTCCAAGGTCAAGGTCAAGGTAACAAACACAAGAAAAATGCTAAAATGCACATTTTTCTCACATTTTATGTTCTTTATCAACACTTAATAGAGCAAATGTCTTTCTACTTGGCCTTTATTTAATATATTACTATAGCTTTCAAATGCACATATAGCTTGTTTCTTCCATCAACCTACAAGGTCAAGGTCAAGATCACAAAAACAAGAAAAATGCTAAAATGCACCTTTCATTCATATTTTGTGTTCCGTATCAACATTAAATACAGAATGTGTATTCATACTTTGTCTTTATTTGGAATATTACAATAGCTTTCAAATACATGTACAGTTCGTTTCCTCCAGAAACTTCCAAGGTCAAGGTCAAGGCCATAAAAACAAGAAAAATGCTAAAAATGCACCTTTTGTTAATATTTTGTGTTCGGTATCAAAATTAAATGTAGAAAATGTATTTGTGCTTGGTCTTTATTTAGTATACAGCTCCTCTTAAACGACAAGGCTCATTCTTACCAAATTTCATATCTAGCATCTATAGGCAGGGGGAACCAATAATACTGTTTTTCATCCAAATCGCTTCAGAACTTTGGTTGCTATGGCAACGTACAGTTTCCATTGACTTGTATGGGAAAATTGAAAATTTGCATTTATTGCTATTTTTCTGCAGATGATTTGACAAATCTTTTACGGAAATGTTCCTTGAGTGGCTCTCTATCAATAACATAAAATTTATGTTAATAGCACAATTTGGCTGGGTGCCATGGCAACCGAATGGTTAAAAATAGAAAAAAAATATTCAAACATCATCTCCTCAGAAACTATGCAACCAATAAGGCTGAAACTTCAAAGAAAACGTCTTATAGTCCAGTGGTTTATGAGTGGAATTTTGGATTTGTGGGCACTTTCGCGGCATGACGGGCAACCACGCTTATTGAAGTCAGTAAACCTACCTAAAACCGTTTTGCCCGGTTGCCAGCTCAACAGACGTCATATAAGGTCAAAATCGGGTCAAAGGTCATTTGGTGCATTTCTATATACCAGTTTGTGAGTGAATTATTGAATTAATGTGCACTTTCGCGTAATGAGAGGCAGCTTTGGCAAAGGAAGTAAGTAAACATACCACAAAAGCTTTTGCCACATTGCCGACGTCATATCGAATCATAACTGGGTCAAAGGTCATTAAGTACACTTTTGTATAGTGGCTTATTATATCATTTATTCTAAAAGTAGTCTTTTGAGTTACCTATAGCCCATAGACCTGCCCCACTGAATGAGAGACCTTCTACACTTTTTGTTTTTCCGAAAATATATTACAACATTACATGATACCATTCTCTGCTATCTGACTTGGTGCGTTTGACAGCTATCGCCAATGCATATATACGTTACCATATCAGTCCGCTGAATTAGAATGTTACTATACCCCTTATTCAAATGAATATTGAAACGTATATTAATCTTGCTATTGACGAAAAGCATCGTGCTGCTTTTCTATACAAACACGTAAGCTATCTCCTATAGAGTATAAATGTTGACTACGCTACCGATTTTTTTCCTCCAATTTAATGGACAAACATATTTCGAATGGATTTACCATTTTACTGAAACCAGCTTATATTTACATTTTACATAAACGCAAATAAAAAGAAAAATGTGAGTGTATCAAAATATGCAGAAATTTACACCGTTACATACGTTACCGGGCATATTTAATCAAAAATCATAAACCAGAAACATCGCCATTGATATTATAAAAAACAGCATTCTACGAGCTAGCACTACAAAGATCTACTTTTATCTTTAACAGATGAGGCGATGCAATGTTCTAAATATAGATGTTTGGTTATTAGAGCCTGAACAATGTTCTGCTAGGCAATTTTGCAGATGCCTGGGGCAGTACATTTGCCTCTTGTGAAGTATTTTAGTCAGTCAGCTGGCACTCATAATTGAAAATGACAATTTATCGACAGAATTTGAACTTGTTCTACAGTGTTGACAGAGAGCAAACTTAGCTGAAGAACAGATATAAATGTCTCTTTAGTTGCTGTTTTAGGTAGTCGAACAAGATAAAGATGCAGACAGAATATAATATGGAATCACATAACAGAGAGCAATAACTCTCAAGGGGCTTTGTTGTAGCCTTAATTTCTAAAACCATGTCAATATATCCTTTTTTCTTACCCTGTGCTGGTACCACAGACTTTGTAGATGTCTGGCAATACACTGTCTGGCACTGAATTCTACCCATATTAATATAACAGAAACAACTACCATGACCATATCTCTAGGGGTATTTCGGTAGATTGAGCAGGTGCCACAGTCGATGCACAGGTTTGGCAGCGGCATAGGTAGGTACCATGATATATGCTGATGTCTTTCAATAGCCTGACCTGACACCACAGTGTTTGCAGACGCGTCTAGTAGATTAAGATGGTACCCTTTTATCTATAGACGTCTTTGTAAAGCCTTATCTGCAGTGTTACATACGTTACGAAATATGTATTACCACACATGGATATTAGCATTATAGGATGTGCGTTTATGGCTGCCACAGTGGTATTTCAGCATACTGGCAGAGGACATTTGGTGGCCAGAACTGGCATGCATATCACACAAGATGACTAGTAGAAGCATGAGATGGTAAAACATAGTTTATTTGTAATGTGCTTAGCCAGCACAGCAGTGGCAAACGTGATCTGTACTCTCGCACTACAGTCGGCTTTGCTGTTTTCACTAAATGCTTTAACTGCTATAACACTCTATTCAGACGAGTTACCTGAGCTGATGTAACAGTAGGCCATTTGACTTCTGAAGCTTGCACTACTGTAAAGGTCTTGTTGCTTGAACAACAGTTTCAGAAATGTTTCGTAGTAGACTGTGTCGATGATTAAGTCCCCTTAGTGATTTGTAGTGTGGCCATAATATTTTCACCCCTACATAAAGTCTATGTATATTAACACCTTGAATTATAACTGGTTTCATTCATTTATGATGTCATAACCGTTGACAAATGTAGTATTAAGATAGCTGTAGTAATATAGTATAAATTTTGCCATTGGGGATGGCAGGCGCTATTTTTACAATTTTCACCCTCCCTCCCCCGACTCCTTAATTCATCTGGTTCCATTAGCATTTATATAGTAAGCAACATATTGTTAAATATTTTACATGCACCGTATGCATATTCATATGCAGACACAGATTCAAGTCAGTGTTATGCCCCTTTTTAAAGTTCAATAGATTTCAGGTACGAAATTCAAACACTTCCCATAACGTGAACTACACAGGCTAACGAATTCAGTTTTAGTCCATTACATGGCTATGCAAAACAAAACATATGATGACTTAGTTGTGAGGAGCAAATGTACCAGCTTCGAATGCATTAATCAGAATGATATGAAACTTCTCAAGTAATAATGGCGCACAAGGTTTGAATACAGCAGACTAGGTGACTAGGTTTGATTTAATGTTTTCCTGAGAAATTCTGTAAAGTGTAAAACATGCCTCATGCAACCTGCAGCATCTGTCATTATTTCAGATAGCCTCTTGAAGCTCTGTAGTCACTGGATTAAAACTAACTAAAACAATACTCTGATGAAGTTATGGGAGCCATCTTAGCAGCCTCTACAAAGCCGCTTAACGACAGGGTACTTATAAATGAAAGCATTTGATTTTTATCGTATGCAGTTTTCTCATATTTTTTCCATGCAAGTTATATGGTCATTAATCCCATGAGAAATGTATAGAAGAGGTGATTCAGACGAGGACCAACATAATGTCATATGGGCAATAGCAATACTTAGATTCGAATTACTTGTCTGTCTTAACGTAAATTACATGCGATGCTGTAACATTTATACAAAAACGTATATGTTACAGTAGTTGAATAATTTTGCTTGTATATCAGCAATGCCATTTAGAATCAAAAGCATGAGGCAATGAGTTTCAAAATGTCCGTCGACAAGTTTCGATATTCTGAATTGTACATTTAAAATACTCCTGTATGTCTGAAAACTTATTCTCGACATCATGCTGGTGTGTATTATATGTCTAAAAGTAGTTTGCAAAATGAATTACTGCCAACTTTACAAACAAGAAAACATCTATAAACACAGTACATAAAACTAGAAAACATCTATAAACACAGAAAATACATTATACTATGCTTTTCTATTTAATTGAATCGCCTTATAGTAATTTAAATGACTAATTTACCAATTTGGTAACGTAAACTACATGCGATTGATTTATCTACATTGAATTTTATCTGCTTCACAGCTCACACTTTTAAAGTTCTTGCATCTTTATGTGTAAACACCGTTATAAATAATTTTATGGCTATTTTTCTGCATTAGATTTCAGATGGCAACTGTAAACAATTTATGTATTGTAAACAACACATGCTAAGGAAGCGAACTATTTGTAATGTAAATGTTGAGCTAGAAATATATGATATCTTGCTTAAAAAGGTATGATTTACTAAACTGAAACGTGTTGTTCATATATTTTATGCAGTGCAGTCCTCGATTTATGAAATATTAAAGTTAGCTCTTTGAATGCATGTACATTCAGAAAAATAGGTGAACGGACGGACACATACACAGTTTGATCGAACAGAAACTGTTCAAGTAGGCTTTACTATTGCCGCATGAGGTTTTCAATATGTGCAGCATTTAACTGCGGTGATATTTATACCTCAAATGTACAATAATCATTTTCTAAGCAGTTTTTCGTGATTTTGCACTTAATGACCTTTGACCTCATTTATTCGGTACACAATGGCCATTCAGGGTTGGCAACCGCAAAAAAAAAACAAGGACATATCGGTAAGTATTTTTAGCATGGTTGCCCATCATGCCGCGAAAGTGCCCACAAACTCATTTTCTAGAGCACTTTTCTCGAATCCGCCACCTGACTATTAGTACATTCCTCTATAAAAGAACTGTTTTTCTTGGCAATTGCTTCAGCAGTTTGGTTGCTATGGCAGCTTTAAATTGCCATTGACTTATAATGTGAAAAAAGTAAATTTGCATTTATTGCTATGTCACTGCAGGTATTTTGACAAAATTCTATAGAAATGTTCCCAGAGTAGTCCTCAACCACTCTCATTCAATTTATGCAAATTGCACTATTTGGCTCATTGCCATTGCAATCCAATGATTAAAAATAGAAAAGATATTAAAATATCATTTTTGCAGAAACTATGAGGCCAATAAAGCTCAAACTGTACAGAAAGATTTTTAGTACTAGCCTCTATAGAATAAGTATTTTTCATGGGAATTGCTTAAGCAGTTAGGTTGCTATGGGAACTTATAGTTCCCATTGATTTATAATGAGAAAAATGGAAATTGGCAATTTTTGCTACCTCACTGCAGTTATTTGGATTTTTTTTCTACAGAAATGTCTCTTGAGTAGTACTCTGTGATTCATGTTAATTTTGTCCAAATCACTGAATTCGATTCGTTGCCATGGCAACATAAAGGAAAATGTTTGAAACAATATTCAAAAATCTTTCCCACAAAAACCATATTGGGGGATGAAGCTGATTCTCTGCATACATGTTTATGACATTAGCCGCTACATAAATATTGTTTTTTTTTATTGTTGCTGACGTGGTTTCATTGCTATGGCATTTTAAAGTTTCTATAGACTTGTATTGGGAAAAGTGCAAATTTGCATTTATTTCTGTGTTACTGCAGTATTTAGGCATAAAGTTTTACAAACATGTTTTTTATTGTAACTTCATCAATTTTGCTAATATTAACTAGGACAAGCATAACAACTGAGTCAAAGTTGAAATTAGGCCATATTGTACAATTTACCTTTCAGTTACTAACCCCTGAGTGCTGAGGGTGAATGGACGCAGGTCAGCTAAGAACCAATGGTCCTCTGGTTACCTCACCTGAGCCAGAGGCTCCATGGGAGATTATAGTATAGGTAGGATTCGTTGTCCATCGTACGTCTGTCGTCCGTCCACAATTTCAAATGACTTCTCCTCTGAAACCCTGGGCCGATTGTAACCAAATTTCATATGCAGGCTCCAGGAGTCTTAGGAACGATAATTTGTTCAAACATCCTGGTCACAACATGGCCACCACGCCCATATATGATAAAAACCATTAAAAATCTTCACCAGAACCAATAGGCAGATGGCCTTGAAACTTGGTATGGAGCATTGAGTAAGCGAGTACTACCAATATTGTTTAAATTATGATCTTGGGCTGATTTTGACTGTTTTTTACGGTAAGGTCAAATTTGCTTGCTTGTGCTTTTATATGGAAAAATGCTAGAACATATATCTTGGAAACCGTTGAAGATTTTGGGCTAAAGGTTGGTGCGTACGGCCATCTTACTGAGTACATGAAGATTTATGAGTACAAGAGATCAAGGTCATTCTTTCTCTCATGTTTCAACAATTTTAAACATCTCCTCAAAAGCCACTGGGCCAATTGTAACCAAATTTCACATAGAGTCTCCAGAGGTTGATGGATAAAAAATTTGTTCAAACGGTCCAGGTCACATGACCAACATGGCTGCCATACCCATATATGGTAAAAAGCTTCAAAAATCTTCTGCAGAATCAATAGACCAATGGCCTTGAAATTTGGTATGTAGCATAAAGTACTTAAGTACTACCAAGATTGTTCAAATGATGATCTTAGGTTATTTGACCTTTCTTATGGCAAGGTCAAATATGTGGAAATGCTAGAACATAAGGTTTCATGGTAAGTTTTGAACATTTGGAAAAATTGGTAAATACAGTCATTTTAATGAGTACATGAAGTTTATGAGTACAAAAAGTCAAGGTCATTCTTTGACCCAGGTCTCTTATATTTTGACATTTTTAAACATCATCTCAATAGCCACTGGGCCAATTGTAACCAAAATTCATTTGTGAGCCTCCAGGGCTTGAGAGAACAAAACGTTGTTCAAACGATCCAGGTCACATAATCAACATGGCCACCATGCCCATATATGGCAAAGACCTTTAAAAAAATTCTTCGTAAGAACCAATTGACCAATGACCTTCAAACTTGATAAGTAGCATCGGGTACTCAAGTTCCTCCAAGGTTGTTCAAATTATGACTTTTGATGGACCTTGTCCTTTTCTACAGCAAGTTCAAATATGGGAAAATGCTAGAACATAGATTTTATGGGAAATTTTGAAGATTTTGGCCTAAAAGTTGGTATATACACTCATCTTAATGAGGTCATGATTAATTATGAGTACAAAAGGTCAAGGTCAGTTTTTGACTTTTGACCCAGGTCTCTCATATTTTGACATTTTCAAACATTATCTCAAAAGCCAAATTTCAACCAATTTTCATATAGAGTCTCCAGGGGTTGAGGGAATGAAAATTTGTTCAAACGGTCCAGGTCACATGATGAACGGGGCCGCCATACCCATTTATCATATAAAACTTTAATACTTTTTTCTCAAGAACAAATAGACCGATGGCCTTGAAACTTGGTAAGTCGCATGGAGTACTGAAGTATTACCAATACTGTTCAAATAATGACCTTTGGTTTACCTTGACCTTTTTTGCGGCATGGTCAAATATGGGAAAATGGTAGAACATAAGATTTCATGGAAAGTTTTGAAGATTTTGGCATAAAAATGGTATATATGGTGTCTTAATGAGTCCATGGAGATTTATGAGTCATGGTCATTCTTTGACTTTTGACCCAAGACTCATATTTTGACAATTTCAGACATAAGTAAGAGCTACTTGGCCAATTGCTTAGGTGAGCGATTCAGGGCCTCATGGCCTCTTGTTTCTGTGTCCTTAGCCTCACCCTTTGGGGCCACTGGAAGAAAGTTGTTTGTTTGAAAGTTTTTGTTATATACTAAATAAAGACCAACTACAAAGACATGGCTGCAATGTATTGTTGATATAGGACACAAATACCGAAAGTCTGTGCATTTTAGCATTTTCGCTTGTTTTTGTGACCTTGACCTTGACCTTGGAGTTTATTGAAGGAAACTAGCTGTATGTGTATTTGAAAGCTATTGTAATATAGTAGATAAAGACTAGGTACAAGGATATTTCTGCAATATATTTTGATACAGAACATAAAAAAATGAGAAAAAAATATGCACTTTTAGCATTTTTTCCTTCTTTCTCTGACCTTGACCTTGACATTGACCTTAGAGGCTACTGAAGAAAAGTTGTTTGTTTGAAAGCTTTTGTAACATATTAAACGTATCCCAACTGCAAAGGCACTGTTGCAGTATATTGTTGATATATGACACAAAATTTTGCAAATATGTGCATTTTTAGCATTTTTCTTGTTTTATGACCTTCACCTTGACCTTGGAGGTTTCTGAATGAAACAAGCTATATGTGTATTTGAAAGCTATTGTAATGTGTTAGATAAAGACCAGGTACAAAGACATTGCTGCAATATATTGTTGATACAGAACACAAAATATGAGAAAAATATGCACTTTTAGTATTTTTCTTGTTTCTGTGACCTTGACCTTGACCTTGAACTTGGATGCTTCTGGAGGAAAGCTTTTGATACATATTAAATAAATACCAACTAGAAAGACATTGCTGCAATTTATTGTTCATATAGGACACAAAATGTTTCAAAAAATATGTATTTGTAGCATTTGTTCTTGTTTGTGTGACCTTGACCTTGACCTTGTAGCTTCCTGAGTAAACCCAACTATATGTTTATTTGAAAGCTTCTGTAATATGTCAGATAATGACAAGGTTCAAAGCCATTGCTGCAATATATGGTTGATGCAGAACACATAATATGAAAAAATACGCATTTTAGAAGTTTTTATTGTTTCTGTGACCTTGACCTTGACCTTGATAAGAGAAACCAACAAAATGTCCATAGTTTATAGAAGATAAATATATTGTTAAATGAGTTTCAAAATTCAGAAACAAATATGATCATAAACTATGATGATTTGACATTACAAGGACTGTACCCCTAAGAACTTGCTTTTTGCAACGGTACACTTATTGTTGCTATGGTAACGCTTCAGGAAGTATACTTTCCCAAGCATGTTTTTCCAGAAACATATTCACAGAACACTGTTCTGTAGGAGGCCGGTGCACACATATATTGACGAGGCCGCAAGAACTCTAGAAATGTCCTTAAAGATGTGTGAAATTGGATTTTTGCCATATATGGAAACCCCCACCCACTTTGCTTGAGCCTGATGACCACAGAGGTTTTCCAAATAATTCTTTAAATTTTTATTTTAAAGTTAGTGTGAACATGTTATTTGTAGGTAGAAAGAAATTAGAGCTGGTCATGCATTTGAAAGTTAATATATTTGTTGAAAAATTGCCCATTTTAGGACATTTTTTAGCACTTTTTTTTCCCAAAATGTACAGCTGCTGTTGCCATGGCAACGGGCATGCTTTGGAATGAAACTGATGTTGTTATCTTGTTTTTGTGTCACAATAAGTAATATAGGAAAGTTTGAGCAAAATCGGTGACTATGCGTGCCACGGCCCTATGTGAAAATTTAAGTCATTACAGAGAATGGCTCTTAAGGTGGCCCAATTTTGGATAATACTTCTAATTGCAATACTGTTACTGTAATTACATACGCGACACGAGAAAACCAACTAATTCGCTGTGCGCCCAGCGTAGACTCAGATCTGCCTGGGCATCGGCCCTGTCTAATTAGAGTCTTAGCTGTCCGTATGGTGTTAGCCTAGACCCTTCGCTACACTTTAAACGCTTAGCGAAGAGTCTGATCGGGTTGGGCGGATGCCCAGGCTGATCTGAGTCTGCACTGGGTGCACTATAACTTTGTTAATAATAATAATAATAACTTATTAAGATATACCCCTTTACAACGTGGTCAACCTCAGTCGGGGTCTAGGTTGTATACATATATACAAGTTAATACTAGGGCTAAAATTGTGAACATATCGCTTAGGAAAATACCAATTCTAAAATTCATATATACTGAACTCCAAACGAAACGCATACAAGTTCATGTTCTTTTTTTCTCGGCACTGTCACTAGGCAAGTCCAAATCGATCATTGCAAAGACTATGATTTTTATCCGACCACAGTACACGATGAATCGATCATGATTTAAATCTTTCGTAAAAGAGTTATCTCACTTTCTCGAAAAACATTAAATTTCATTGAAAGAGTATTCTTTCCTTTTCCAATAAAGCATATTGTCTTCAGAAATGGTCTCTGATATGCAACTGTTAGAAAACAGCCAAATTCATATGAATGACATGGTTATTTATTAAACGACAGCGCTATGAAATCGGTCCATTTTCAAATTACCTCCCTTTCTATTAAACAAGAGTAATTTTTGAAGATCGATAACGGCACTCTTTATGACTTTACGCTGCAGTTTCTTTTACAAATGATTTTATGCGTTGCATTTCACTACAAAATTATTAACGTTACAAGGATTTTCCTTTTCTGTTTGAACATACCAGAGTTAGAATGTTCAGAGGAAAACCCTATGTTAAAGTGAAATGTCTGTTTACGCTTTCTCGATACTTTACTTTCCTTGGCTTGTTTTTCAAGAATTAAAGACAGTCCAAGAACAAACTGAGTAATAGAAAATTTTCTTCAGATACAGAGGGTCACAATCGCAGGTAAAACCTCTTAAAGATTGCTTGTTTTTGTAACTTTTAATTTTACCCCATCCTGAAAGTGTTGGTTTTCACAGTTATAGTGTAAGAGATATTGAGGATTTCAGATATTCTCTTTGTCAAAAACTCACGGACACGTCAAACTAACAAAACAAATACTAGTAGCAGTTACCTACTTTTGAAAATATAATATATATACTTTGTGTGCGTTTCTTTTGGCGTTCAGTATAAATATAACCTACAGTAATACTTGAAGAAGGGCTATCACATATAAGTCGTAGTTACAATACACACATATTACAGTTGAGCTGATTCCTAAAACAGCACAACAATCAAGGCCACGCACAAACTATCTTTAAAATAGCACACTGGCATGCTGATGGGTCGTGTCTGTGGACTCGCACCGAGAGTACGCAGACCGAACACAGCGAGAGAAAAATGAATGCCGTGTGGCCCTGCTTGCAAAGCTGTATTTCTCATCTGTTAGGTTTATTGGGCGTTTACATTTAAAAGGAAACCAGATTTAATTTTCACACTCTGTCGCCTCTTGCCTGATTTCCCAGAAAAACTGGAGCATATTCTTACCAAATTTGTCAAAGACATTGTAAGTCTCTGTATCCTCTGTATCAATGTATTGCCCTGTGTCTCCTATCAACAGCTGGCGTTTTTCCGTCATCGGTAGAGCCATAAACAAGTCATATACTGCTTGTCCTTTGGTGTTAAGTAAAGTTTCTTTCAAATTCGACATTGAAATTTCTCTTTCATTAGTAAAGTAGTGGCAGTTTGTTTTCTCGTGTCGCGGCTTAATTATATTTTGCTATAACTTTATACCAACGGTGCGTGCCTGCAGGGGAGTCATCTATTTTCGCATATCAAATATGAAAAGCGACGACTCTGATCAGTCGGAACTGAAGTGCAGAATATTTTTTTCATGTTCAGAGTACGCGGGTGATATTAAGCGACGCCAGACATTGTGAACGAGATAATTCCAACTGTATCTTTTATGGTTCATACACATATGGGTCAAAGTTATGTGAGGTCATCGATCCTAACGTATTGAGACATCATTCAGTGCTCAAGGTGAGGAAACAGGGATAATTGAAGGATAATTATCTATATTTCTACATTTAAACGTATATTGTGACCAGGCATTAGAACCGTCTTGCCAGACCGTCCTAATGAGTCAAAACATACGTTGTAGTCGAGGAATTTCAGAATTGTCCTCAAAAACACCTTATCTGGAGCCCTGGCTTCATTATCATGTTTTTTCTTAAGAAAACGGTATATTATAGTATGGACAAACAGTGTAGAGCCAGATCAGACTGCTCCAAAAGGAGCACGTCTGATCTGGCTCTACACTGTTTGTCACTCACAGACACACGGTCTGTCCTTCACCTGAAAATAATTCAGTAAAATTTTAGAAATAAACACAGTACCTGGGAACGTTTCCCCAATACAGTGGACAATAACACTAATTTTAACTTACATACGTCAATGGTCACTGCCATCACTACATGTACAATAGTGAAATAAACAACACTCCATGTTAATTGCATCGCTATAGCTTTTTTTCTAAAAGACAAGATATGGCGCTAAACATATTTTAATTATTTATGTGTAAAGGTTTTATGTGTTTTACGTTTAAAGCGACAGGCCCAAGATTTTAACTGTCCTCTTTTTAGGACAAATGAAATAAATAAACAATAATAATAATTAAAACGCGTTGCATGAGCTAAACCTTTCTTAGTTTCAAGCATTCTGAGTAGAAATTGGATTTACGAATTTGTAATACAGCCAAAGAAGAGTGCAAAAGTCAAACTGCAGCAAAAATGGTGAACATCTATCTATATATAGGTCTTTAACGAAGAACTTCTATGCTTAAAGACAGGACTTCTCTGCCGGAAGGGGAGGGGGGGGGTCTGGTTCCCATCTCACAGCAGATTTACCCGTTAAGGTAAAGGTGTGAAAATTTATTCAACCAGTCAGTGGACCAGAATTACCAGTAATGATCATTTTATTGGCTGACTGGAGGTGTTGACACTATGTGTTCAAGAGACAGAATGACACTGTTCAGTTCAGTTCAGTTCAATTCTCTTATCGACGTTACCCAAGTGGCTCAACGGTACGTAACCATAGTTGCACACACCCGGCGCCGTGTGTCCGTCCAAAATGACTCTGTTGAAGTTAATCCTCCTTATATAGGCCGGGCCGCGTAGCGCAATCGGTAGGGCACCTGACTCATAAGTCAGAGGTCGTGGGTTCGAAACCCGGTCTGGCCACATACTTTCGTTTCTCCTTCCGCTGATTCAAAAAGGGCAGTTGTCAGTTACTGGCGAAAGTATGTGCACTTAGTACTGGTTAACCGCTTAGGAGGTCTAAGCCTGCCCAGGAATAGTGTGGTTAGGTTAACTGACCGTCCCGACATGACCATAGTTGTTTACCGTGGACGTTAAGCAATAAATCAATCAATCAATCAAATCCTCCTTATATAGTACCATCCCTGTAGGTTCCTGTACTTTGGAACGCATCATAAATTTGATGATCTTTCATCCAAGTTGTTGGAAAGCACTTATAAAAAGGGAATGAATAAGTTTCACTACAAAGTGTAAATCAAATCAATATTAGAAAAGTTGTTTTGCAAGGGATTTCCTAACTCTGCTTCGCAAACCAGTTAGCGCTATTTTTAGTTCCCGCCAAAAATAGATAACGCTGCTGACGTCATGCTGCATTGCATATTTGGGATAGTTTTAACCCATCCGCCATGCCAGGACCTCGAGAAGAGCTCATGGCAAGAGAAAATTGACCTTGGAGAATGGCATCAGAAATCGCGCACTTAAGGACATAATAAACATAGTTATTTTTAGAACTGGGATTCCAACGGAGGAAAACAAACCAAAAGGGAAAACGACCATTTTCTTCAACATCTGACGATTTTCTCAGTAGCAACAAATTCAGAAAAATAAGAAAATTCAATACTACTTAGAAAAAGACGGAATTATTTTGTGAACATAATTGTTATCGCTAGTCCAGGAACCTACCTTTAAGGCGAGGATTTTCCCCATTATGCCGGCACGATAGGTTCTTTTTTTCAACAGTGTAAGTGTGCATATTTTTCTTAGCAGAGCGTCTACAAAGAAATCAGATCATTTGTGAGTCAGACCCGGAGACATTGGGAGATAATCCAGGCCGACATTACCTACCCTAATTTCAAAGTTTTCGCATACCTAATTTTCTGAGGTAATAAAAAATAAAAATATTGAAATCGGTCATTCATTCCATAAATTTTGTCATAAATGCATGCTAAATACATGCATATCACAATACAAAGCGATAATTTTCTTCTTGTTACGCCTGGTTGGCATTTAAACCTGCAAAGCCATAGTTATACCTACGGTCAAAACAGCCAAATGGGAACGCTTCACTATAATCAAAATACAAGTACTCCCCCTACCCCCGACCCAGCAGTTCCTTTACGCAGCAGACTTATGCTTTTCAAGTACGCAATATACATGAGTGGGAAGCTGGGTCACGGGGGGGGGGGGGGGTCGAGGACGATACTCAGTAAACCAAAGAAGAAGAATGGTCAGCAGTAACACTGTGATCTTCAAGGATTATATTGTGTACCATGACCATGCAATGAGGTCAAGGTCACATACATATAGTCAAAACTAGTCAGTATCGTCTGCTATGTAAGTAATGTAAGTAAAAAAATATGGTAACATGTATACAATAAATCATTATTTCAACGATAGTTTGAGGATAATTTACATTTAATCTCAACAATTACGCCAACGTCAACGTATGTTTAACGTACTTTACGTAGACATAAACACGTGAAAGTTCATTTTTCATGCAAGTTACATGTCATAGTCATAAATGCAAAGCAAAATTCGGTGATCCGAAAATTCACGCCTTAAGCATAGAAGTCCTTCGGGAGGACACGAACACATACAAGGGCAGCAATCAAAATCACTGCTCTCCGCTTGTTACTCCATGTTGCCCATTTAAACGGCCATGTGGCCGCAATAGCCCTGTCTAAGGTCAAGAATGTGACAGTCACGTGGACACTAGCAATGTAAAATGCTTAAACGTTACCATCAGTTTGCACAAAAAGACTCCCAGGTAGAGGTGCTAATCAACTGTGGTAAGGTAATAAAATACATCTGCTGTATGTAGAATTAGTGTAGCAGTAGCAGATATGGCTAAAGTAATGAAATCAACTGAGACTGCGTACTTTTTACACCTGTTTCCTTTAAGCCATATTGTACCAGAAACAATATTTCCGACGACGCCAAATGTAACTATCAGGAATAACAATACCCCAGTTGATATCAGAAATCTGTCCGATTCCATAACGTCGACGAAACTAGTTTATGACAGTCTGAGATTTTTGAGTTGCAACACGCATAAAGAGGGCTTATCGATGCGAATAACAAAACTCGCGCCGCTGATCAGCTTGCGCATCCGCACAACTTGATCAGAGCTTTTGTTGTTCACCCACGCCATATTAATTCCCTGATGAATCTCCAAGCACAAAATAAAAGCTGTAGCTAGACTGCACAGGTTTACAGTTTCGTAAATATTTTGAAACCGCATTTGTGAGTGCCGCAGCTCATTAATATTGTTTATCATATGACGTCGCATCTGAGAGTGTAATAAAGCCATGCATTAAAAACGATAATCCACTAGTGGATTAAATATGCAAATTACGTCGTAACGTTATGCTTTGACGTCCATGAAAACGTCGCGTTTAGTAATGGCGAAATCGTGACGTTTTAGTGCAAATTTTGCTAATAAAATGCGATTTTAGTGTCATTTGATAAATAGAATCTTGCATTCGTGCTCCTGTATTATTGAATTTATTAAACTCGTTGGGGAAAACCGATAAGATGCTCGGCAAAGCCTCGCATCTTATCTTTTTCCCCAACTCGTTTAATAAATTCAATAATACATGAGCACTCATGTAAGATCCTCTATTTATAAATTAAAGAGCATACCTTCAGGTGGTCATCAGCAAACTACAGTTTCAAACCATGCAAATTTTGTAATTTAATATTGTTTAAATGCAAGAATGGCGAGCAGTGTACAGTTTTCAAGTCATGCAGTAATTGCATTCTGGAAAAAGGTGGCTCATGCGAGAGCTCAAGACTCAACCAAGCCTTTGTACTTACAAAGACTGTTCCTCTGGATGTACACACTTCCCGGGAACAGGACAGACTATGAGCAGACTGTGGAGATCCATGTGCTTATCAGTGTTCTTTGATCGAACATTTTCTTTAAAACTGAAACTAACCATGCTGTGAGAAAATCTGCCTTAAGATTTACAAACAACGAATCTCAGAAAAACCTGCACTGACGTACAGAATGGCCTGATCACACTCAGAAATCAATGGAACCGGGGGCTTTCAAAAGGCAAACTGCATGATTTTGACTTGAATGTGTACTTATATACAGGCTGATCATTGCATGCACGGTCTCTATACGTCGGTAGACTAATGACTATAGGATTCTCTGGGATAGAATATATACTAGGTCAAAAAAGTTCCTATACATGAAATTCCTTTTGTTGCTATGGCAATTGCAGAAATTAAGAACATATATAGTTTACTAATTTCAAAAGAGTATCCATTTGCCTATTGAACAAACTTATTTGTTTTGATTTCCCAAGACTACACATGCTGCAAGGGTCGGTTTGAATATGCAAGGGGTAATTTTTCATTTTTTTTTTTTAAATTGGTTTGTGAATAATGATTTCCCGGATTCTGCACTCCATACACTACACCAAGGCCGGAGGTAAGGCTACATGCCAAAGAAATCGAAATTTGACCGCTTCTGACACGAGAATTTGAACCATAACTCAGTGTACTGTGATTCCTTCAAAGACTGTTTATTAAATGCCTCTTTCAGTGGGATTTCCGGCTAGCGGGCGTGTAACAATTCTCCTAATTTTGTCATAATGCCATGAAAACAAAGACATAACAAAAATGTTTATGAAGAAACTTTGAAAAAAGACCGACAGGTACAGTAATAATGACGCCTTGAAAATCGCTATATTCTTAATTAAAAGGGAGATAATCTGATAATTTGAAGAATTAAAACCTGACCTGTAAAACCTGAGTACATTAGACATTTAAAGTGTTTTTCGAAATTCCTGCATTATGGGCTTTTCTGCGCGATAGAAAATGTATTCCTGTGCATTCGCAGAAAAAAGATGCATTGAAATTGACTACTATCGAATAATGCCAGATAACTCTAATGTGGAAAAGTATGGATTGACAATTTTCTGAGCATTTTGTTCTTTGGCATCTCCCCAAACATACATGAGCCTCTATTAATTCCAATATGCACTTGGTTCCTTGAAAATATGGCCGATAGTTGGTATCGTTTCTTTTTTGACCGAGTATATTATTATCACAGCACTCCGCTTGTTTTTATAAACCTTCTTAATCTGTAACATCATGAAATCACTCTTAATTTCGGGTTATCAGTAAAATCACGGAATACATAATAACTCTAGGTGCCTTCAAGCTTTCGTATGCTGCATTGCGACAAAATGAACTTATTGGACAATCTGGCTTCAGACAATCACAAACTTAGAAACACAATATAAAATATTAACAGTCTGCCATATTTCTTCCATTAATAAATGTGAGTGATTTTCGGAGCTCATTGATCATTACCGACTGACATATGCCTGCCTTTGATAGAAATAAGTGCCATGTGACTTGGTTTCAGATGATTTTAAATGCTATCAATGTTTCCATGCAGCACCGCTCCAAATGGCCGTATCCTCTATAACAAAATTTCACACAAAATATGAAATTGAACTTTGACCCATTTTCATGCATGAAATGCTAGAAAAAAGATTACATAGCTATTGCAGGGTCGGTAAGAATAATCTGAGGCCCAGTCTTCCTCTTCCGATCCAAGTTTTGTTTGGCCCTGACAGGTGTCTCTCTCTCTCTCTACTTATTACCACTACACACATTTTAATATCTCTATTTGATGAGACCCATACCCCGAAAACCCAAAGTGGTAAAGCTAACTATTTTACTAAGTTAAGCTGACTGTACTCCTGAGTACTTAGCATTTAGTAAAAATTACTAACCTCTTAGTTAATTGTACGAGCTGTTTAGTAGAGGTCTTACTAGTTTAATAAGTAACTGTAACTAATCAAAATTACTGTAATTTTGGAATATGCAAATTAGGTAATTTGGTTTTTGATAGCATTTGCATCGTGGTTAACCTCTTCCCCTTACTGGTAAGTAGGGGAAAAGTAGAGGTTTCAAGGGGTACAAGTTTACAATATCCTACCGTAAACAATTCTGAAAAAGAATTCTTCTCGGCTACTGAGTATAAGCCAAAAGTCTTAGACTAACGTCATCATTATCTTACAGTTACGTTGCACTCCATTGAAGGAACTTAAAAGTTAAATTAATCATGCTGTGATCTATAAGTCTAGGCTATTGTTTTTCTCGGGTTTCGATTCTCGACTGAACTAAAGCTGTCGTAAATCATTGCACATTGGGCCGACTTTCAACGTTTTAACGTCAATGACGCATGCTAAAATTCGTCAGTGGTATCTTTTACACAATCAATAGCTTTGGCAAGAAAAATGCGCGTAAAAATGATGAGAAAGACGGTACACAAAACCACATGCTTGCCATTTTTTTTGCGTTGCTTTTAATGGGTGCGAGTTTTGGCTAATGACCCCTTCCGCGCTTATCGCTTTTCTCGAATACAAGTCTTAAAGAGGGCTCTTGTAATTCTGTGGTATCTTAAGCCCTTAATACGGTTCCCTTTCTTGCAATTTAATTTTGCTCAATGTTGCACTTGAGTGATGAGAAAAATGGCAAAACATAAAAGATTGCTAAATATATTTTGAATAGTATATATATTGAAAACAAAACGGTGTTATTTTTTTTTCTATTTCTTATCTAAATGTTTTTAGCCCGATGGTTTATTTAGCTGGTATACTATGAATGCCCCACCATTTTTAATTAAGGTCTCTCTACCTTAATTCCATTGTGTCGCATTGCAGCACATGGAAGTTTGAGGGCACCTAAATCTATTATGTATTCAGTGATTTTACCGATAACCGAATGATGCTTTAAAAGTATTTTCATGTCGTAACAGATTATAAAGGTCTATATGACAGGCGGAGTACTATGATAATTAAATATTTTCTATCCCAGGGAATCACCGTCATGAATCTTCCGACGTTTACAGACCGTTCGTACAATGATCATTGAAGGCTCCCAGCAAGCACATGACGTTGAAATGACGTCGTTTCGACGTCGATGCGACGTAATGACGCTTCGACGTCAGAACGACGTCATTTGACGTCATGTGCCCGGTGGGTTTATATGAGATTCCTTGTTTTTATATCTTCAGACAGGTTTTCTCAAAACAAGGACAGTTTTAGCTTTGTATACAAATGTTTGAACAAAAAAAGATACTGATCAGCTTTTGAATCTGCAGAGTCTGTTCATAGTCTACCCTGGAAAGTGTGTACATCCTTAGGAATCCGTGTTTGTGGGTACACAGGCTGGGTTGAATCTTGAGCTCACGCATAGGTAGCGTTTTTTTTTTCATAACGCAATATCTATATGACTTGAAAATTTCCCCTGCTCACCTTTCCTTGCTTTAAACAATATTATATTCAATGCTTAAAAGAATATTTTGCTGATGAACACCTGAAGGTAACCTTTTAAAGTGGTTGATAATATTATTGAACCGTATCACAAAAAATGGGGCTTACTGTGTTTGTGAACAGTCACGAGTCAAGCCGATAATATTTGAACTGGTGTAATCAAGCAATGGATTAAATTTGAGCCGCGACACGAGAAAACCAACAATGTGGTTGTGCGCCCAGCGCAAACTCAGATCAGCCTGAGCATTCGCCCAGGCTGATCAGAGTCTTCGCTGTCCGCATCGAGGTAGCTTAGACCCTTAGCTACTCTTTATGCGCTAAGCGAAGAGTTTGATAAGACTGGGCGGATGCCCAGGCTGATCTAAGTCTGCGCTGGGCGCACAACCACATTGTTGGTTTTCTCATGACACGGCTCATTTAATTTTGAGGTTGTAGAAACCTTAGGGTTCGTATATGACATAAAAGCAAAAGATCCGCTGATCAGCGCTTAATTGTTCGAGTATCCGTTAAGCCCCCTTTTTGCCTATCGCAACTCCAAAACGTCGAGCTTTCACTCATCAGTATTGCTGGTGTGATGGAATCGGACAGACTTTTATTTACAATCGGGATATTGTTATTCCTAATAGTAATATTTGGTATTTTAGGAAATATCATTTCTTGCATAACATGGCTCAAATGTAAAAAATATGCAGTCTCAGTTTATTTGAGCCGCGACGCGACAAAACCAACAATGTGGTAGTGCGCCCAGCAAAGACTCAGATCAGTCTGGGCATCCGCCCAGTCTGATCAGAGCCTTTGCTGTCCGCATATTGGTAGCTTAGAACCTTAGCTATCCTTTGAGCACTTAACGAAGAGTCACGTCAAACTAGGCGGATGCCCAGGCTGATCTGAGTCTGCGCTGGGCGCACAACCACATTGTTGGTTTTGTCGCGTCGCGGCTCAATTTTCATTGCCTTAGCTGTATCTGATACTGGTGTACTCTTAGTAGGTACAAATTGGGGTTACTATTACATAACAAGAGATCGCTATTACATTTACCTGGGAGCCTTTGTCTGCACAGTGGCAGGAACAATTGACCATTTTTCTTTTCTGGTTTCTACGCGGACCATCGTATGCATGACCATAGACAGGGCTGTCGCAGTCACGTGGCCGTTCAGATGGGCAAGATGGAGTACCAAGCGGAGAGCAGTGGTTTTAGTCTTTGTCCTTGTAAGTGTTTGTTTCCTACTGAACCTGCCATGGATTTTTGGATATAAAGTGTTACCGTCGGAAAAAGATGTTTCTCTACGATATTATGAGTCAAATATTACTACGAACTGCTCTTTACCCAAGCGGATACGTTCAATTAATAACTCAAACGAAGTAGATAAATGCGGATACATAAGCGAAGAAAGAATGATCTGTAAACTTGATCCAGAATCGTTTCTCTACAAATATGACAGGGAATATCATCGTTTGTTTGTAGATTTCGTTCTCTTGTTCATTCTACCGGCACTGATCCAACTCGCTTGCAACAGCATTATATTTATTCAACTATGCCGAAAGAACCAACTTCAAACAGGAGAGTCAAAACGGGTTTCTCAAAGAAACTCAGTAACAGCCCGTGTGGTAGCTGTCAGTCTTGTACACTGCATATCAACTGGAACAGCCAATATAATAATGATGTCAGCACAGAAGCCGACCAGACGGGTCGTTGCAATGGCAGAATTGCTTTGGTGTATAAACTATGGGTGTAATTTTATTCTGTACAGTGTATTTGGTACATCCTTTCGTCAAGACATGAAAATGATACTTTGTGGGCGATGCAGGTCTGTAGAATAGTGACTGTCAGAAGACCTACAAAAACACCAACCGAAATTTCTGTTGTAATGTACAACTCCAGACCATGCTAAACTATACAGATTTTGGGGGTCATCTCAAAAACTATAAATTGTACAAGCTGAAATGACCATCGATGCATCAATTGAGTATAAGAGACTAATACATGCCTGCCAATCGCTCGCATGAGAGGTGTTTCCGGTTTTGCAGAAGGGGAGTCAAAAAGGTAAACAAATCTGACGTCGACTCAAAGGTTTGGGTTATTTATTTTCTTTGAAAATTATTTATGCAAAATATAAGAATGCTTTTTTGTCGCATATAGATTGCTTCTTTCGCTTCCATGTGACTAATTCTTAAATAGGCGGAGGAAGCAATAAAAAAAGAACGACAAAATAGCATTCTTATATTTAGCATAAATAATTTTCAAAGAAAATAAATAACCCAAACCTTGAGCCGATGTCAAATTTGTTTACCTTTTCGACTCCCCTTCTGCAAAACCGGAAACTCCTCTCATGGATTTGCGTTCTGAACCGCGGTTTCGCATGCAAGCGATTGGTAGGCGTGTAATATTGTCCGACAAAAGTGTGTAACAGTCAGTGAATGCAGAGAATGAAACACTTCCACTGGTCACATTTTGCAGGATGCATTTTTTTTCTTCTATATTTATTTTTTTTTTCATTTTTTTATTCAAATATATAATATCTATCTGTGTGTGTGTGTGTGTGTGTGTGTGTGTGTGTGTGTGTGTGTGTGTGTGTGTGTGAAAATGTTATAAATATATATTCTATTTACATACACATATATGCGGCATTTATTCATATTTTTGTGTAGAATAACATGTATATGCTTCATGTTTTGAAAGTAATGAATTACTGGAATTGAATCCTGGTAGCTACGTTTCAGAATTTACTGGATTACTGCAAGCGTGATAAATAAATTGAGCCGCGACACGACAAACCAACAAAATGGCATCTGCGCCAAGCGCAGACTCAGATCAGCCAAGGCATCCGCCCATTCTGATCAGATTCTTTGCTGTTCGCATGGAGGTAGCTTAGACCCTTAGCTATCCTTAAAGCGCATAGCGAAGAGTCTGATCAAACTGGGCGGATGCCCAGGCTGATCTGAATTTTCGCTGGGTTCACGTTCCACTTTGCAGTTTTGTAGTTATTACCATGGGTATTTGGGCATTCTACGGTATAAGCTTTATGGTATTATGTTTCGTCCGATACTGATGCTAAAGAAACGTTTGGTTGCACTTCGTTTCGATTGAGACAGCCATGTTTAAACGAAATAAGTACGAAAATTATCGCGAGATTATGTTACTTTCGTTTCAATAGACAAGCGTAAAATCTTTCGTCGAAGCTGGCCTGCAACCATGATGCATAGCCGCCAAGAAGATGTGACTATCAAACAAGAAACATCTTTAAAAAGGATAATTGTTGAAGAAGAAATTCGTTTTTAAACAACAACTTTTTAGTCATGTCAGGACGGATCCACCGCTTCCTGGGTATTATCAGTACTTTTGTAAAGTAAATGTGTCTTGTTCAAGGACAAAACATGAATTCCTGAGTGAGGATCTATGATGAATTTCTGTGGAAGAATTGGTTTGGACTAATATAAATAGGGAAACTGCTGGAGAAAAGTAAGAAACACGAAAAGAGCTAACCATTTCTTCCAATTAAGCGAATGATTATAATCTATACGCCATGAATAACTGATAGAAAAAGAATGCAAGATTTCTCTGGAAATATGTACAACCATCGTAAACTTTATACCCGAAGTTACCAAAAATAAAAATAAAGTAGTACGAAAGCAAAGCGAAAGAATACATTATCGTGATCAGCCTTGGTCGAGTTCGATTACAACTATTGTCTGGCGATAGTATGTCATGACAGAAGCGGGTCAACTCGGCCTGCTTTCTGTAAGCCTGGGGTCTTCACGGCTCCTGGGTCAACTCGGCCTCTATTCAACTCGTCTCTGACTCCCAGACTTCAACTAGTGGAAGCACTGTTTGTTTCCTTGTAATTTTAGTTAGAAATACATCAGTTGTTGATGAAAGAAAACTGATTTCTGGCTCGGCAAATCGGAAGCGCGGTGCAGTTATGGTTTTCATACTAGACCTTTAAATACACGATTGGAAAACTCGAGTGCGCCTGATCTACGGCTGCTCAAACGGCTCATGAATTCTGCAAATACACTTTTCGTCATTATTGAATAAAACACGTTTATCCGCAAATAACGGCGATTATATTCAAAAGGAAACGAAGCCAAAATAAAGTTTATATTCATAAAACGTCATTTAAAACTGTTTCTTTTCACAAATGGTAGATTGTGTTTATTATCCCCCATACAATAAAAACCCGGATGCAGGTCATGCATGCTCTGATATGTCTTCGACAAATAATACAGGGCAATACAACTCTTCTCACTATCCCATTTATTCATGAAATGTTTCCAGCTACAACAAGTCTTGTTTCAGTTGAATACTGACGCAACAAAAATGGACGAAACAACAAGTATTGCATTGACAGTATATCTTCTGCTAGAGGAACAATTTTTATGCTCCCCGAAGGGTGAGCATATAGTTGCCGCTTTGTCCGTCCGTCCGTCCGTCCGCCCGCCCGTCCGTCCGACCGTCCGTCCGTCCGTCCGTCCGTCCGTCCGTCCGTCCGTCACACTTTTGTCCGGAGCATATCTCTGAAAGTATGTGGGGGAACTAAATGAAACTTCACACATTGATAGAGGACAACGAGGGGAAGTGCAGTGCACAAGAACCGTAACACTGTCACAAGTATTTACGAAGTTTGCTCCCTTTCCAGTTTCTTCAATATTTTGCTTGTTCGGAGCATATCTCTGAAAGTAGAAGGGGGAACGAAATGAAACTTCACAAATTGATAGAAGACAATGAGGGGATGTGCAGTGCACAAGAACTGTAACCTTGTCACAAGTATTTACGAAGTTAACTCCCTTTCCATTTTTTTCAATATTTTGCTTGTCTGGAGCATATCTCTGAAAGTATAAGGGGGAACTAATGAAACTTCACATATTGATAGAGGACAATGAGAGGAAGTGCAGTGCACAAGAACCGTAATCCTGTCACAAGTATTTATGAAGTTAGCTCCTTTTCCATGTTTTCAATATTTTGCTTGTCCGGAGCATATCTCTGAAAGTATAAGGGGGGACTAAATGAAACTTCACACATTGATAGATGACAATCAGAGGAAGTGCAGTTAACAAGAACCGTAACCCTGTCACAAGTATTTACGAAGTTAGCTTTCTTTCCAGTTTTTCCAATATTTTGCTTGTCCGGAGCATATCTCTGAAACTATAAGGAGAACTAAATGAAACTTCACACATTGATAGAGGACAACGAGGGGAAGTGCAGTGCACAAGAACCATAACCCTATCGCAAGTACAGAATGTATTTACGAAGTTAGCTCCCTTTCCAGTTTTGTTCATATGCAGCGTGTCAGGTGCATATCTCCAAAAGTATTAAGGGGAACTGAAAATGAAACTTCATAAATTGATGGAGGACAATAAGAGGAAGTGCTTAGCATAAGAACCATAACCCTGTCTTAAGCATTTACAAAGTTAGCTCCAGTCCTATTTTTTCATAATTTGCATGCCCAGAGCATATCTCTGAAAGAATAAAAGGGAACTTACTGAAACTTCACACACTGATAGAGGGCAATGAGTGAAAGTGTAGAACACAAGAACCATAACCCTGTCAAAAGTAATTACAGAGTTAGCTCCCTTCTTAATATTTGCTATAGTGAGCTTGTTTGGAGCATATCTTAGGATGTATTGAAGGAAACTAAATGAAACTTCACACAATGTTAGAGGGTAACAAAAGGAAGTGCAGAGCCTAAGAACTATAATCCTACCTTCAGTAATTACAGAGTTAGCACCCTTTCTATATTTTTAAGTTTTTAAGCTTGTCTGGAGTATATCTCTGTACATATTTAAGAGAACATGAATGAAACTTCACATATTGATAGTAGAGGGTAATGACAAGAAATGCAGAGCAGAAGAACCATAACTATATACCAAGTTATTTTGGAGTTACTTCCCTTCTTATTTTTTCTGAGTTGTATGCATGTCCAGAGCATTGCTCTAAAAGTATTGAAGATAAAAATTTTTTACATTTTAAATTGCATTTAATTTACACAGAAAATCACTCCTTCAACAGGATACCCATTCTCCTATTTCAAGCCTTCGGGAAGCATCCATCGGTTCCACCGATTTTCTTGTTTTATCAGAGCTGCATGCGTTTGTGCTTGGGTAAAACTTCATACCGTGCTATACCGCGTAAATTGGAAACACAAAACAGGCACCAAAGCTAGACTTAAGCAAGAATGATGTGTGAAATCAATGTAAGGACGTTCTTTAATAAAAAAAAAATGTTTTCTAGCGCTGATTTTAGTAAACTGATTATAAATAGCCTTACCCTTTTTTTCTCTTGAATCTAAATATTTGACAGCCATAAAGAGTATGTTCGCATAAAGACAAGCCTTGATATCATATTACAATTATTGACTACTGAGCACTTAGACGCTCGGCCTGAGAATACCAATAGTGACCGATACCATAAAGATGACGATTGGTAGTGCATCGTGTCTACACCCCTGGTTAACTATGTATATTTAAGGGCTGCTACAAAATAAAAAAAGAGCTTTTACGAAACGAAAAAGAGTCAAAGTTACCAAACGAAACTGATGACAAGGTTGTTTGGTTGCTATTGTCAGAGAGTGGTTTTTCCCCCTTTCCCCCCGGAAAAATGGCTATAGGAAGGACGACTATATAGTGGATTGTCCGGACCTCATAGAGCCACTTTTCCCCCATAGTCCTTTTTCCCCCACAGGGAAATTGGCCATTTCTGAATTTTGTATGGCTATTGGTATTTTACGGAACGGAACGAAACGGAACGGAATGGAAGAGAGACATTTCACGGAATTAATCGCATTAGAAATGTATCAGTTTTTCAACAGAGGTAATAAACGTGATTAATTTCAAAAAATCAATATGCAAATTTAGCAACCATATTTTTATAATAATCAATAATTACTAATTTAAGAAACGAGGAGGATGTGATTTCTTCCCATCGCAGATATTTATATACGTACACATACGCATGCAAGCTTACAGGAAGATGTACGAACGGGTGCTTTGTCCAGTCATGTTTGATTTAGCGGGCAGTTTATTACATTGAAAGTAATAATCAGACGTGTGTCCCAATGAATGGGAGTCGAGCCCACGACTCCTGCATGAAAGGCGAACTCTAGTCCAGACACTCCACAGCGCGCACGCACAAATGAACGTTTGTGCAAGCACAAAATTATACAAATTTATGCCCACAACCACGTACACTCAAAGCCGTTTTTGGCTAACACGGAAAAGCAAAACTCCAGCCTGTTTCCCCAAAACAAAAATAAGCCTGCGGTTCTAGCATCTGTTATCCATCAATATTTTACGGACAGATACTCGTATTTCTGTTTCAGTTATTAGCCTCACTATTATGATCGGATAAGGAGCAAATTCCAATATGTAGCGTGTTTTCCTGCCATCATATTACCAGGGGGAAAATCCACTATAGAGGGGAAAAACGGCTATGCAAAAACACGTATAGTAGATTTTCCCCGGGGAAAATTGGCTATATAGTCATATTTCCGGGGGGAAATTCTACTATATAGCCATTTTTCCGGTGGGAAATTCTACTATGGAAAAATCATAGTCATTTTTCCGGGGGGAAAAACTACTAGGGGGGAAAAGCTACTCTCTGACAGCTATGACTCTCTTTGGTTTCGTAACAGCCCTTTTTCGTTTCGTAACATCCTTGAAACAAAGTTAACCAGGTGTGGTCTAATGGTCAAAGTTAACAGTTGTTTTATTGTATAATGCTACCAAATGTCGGAGGGAATAGGTATATTTCACACCTGTACTGCCTGGCGAAACAAGCCGGTGTACCGAAGTACAGTGTAAAGTGAGTGACCCGCCTTCACCCTTAAAAGATTATACCCAGTAATAATTCTATAGAAGATTTTACTCTTTTTCTATAAAATTCTGACTCCCGTTAAAACAATGACCTTCTGATTAATATCTATGTATAAAATATTGACAATCCGGTTATAATTCTGTGAACATTTTCGAGTGAAATTCAATGAATATGAATAAACAGGAAAAAAACACAAAAAAAACATTTTAGCCCGGTCATAGTATTTGGACTCCCCGGTCAAAATATAATTACCTCGCTTCAATAGAACAATTCCGAGTAAAATACAATGAATATGAACAATAAAAAAATAGGTAAAATAAAAAATCGTTTATGTATGTAACTTCTTCAGTGTCGCTTAAGAAAAGCGGTGATAGACAGGTCTCGACAGGCAACGAGCAGCACTCTGCGAGCCATACTAACTGACGCATTTCACGAAAGACATTAGCTGCAGACATCAAGTAAGAGACGGCTGGCTGAACGAATACAGGCGGGCTCTGTCCAAACTCCTCTACCCCTGTGTCTCGAGAAACGAGACAGACATGGAGAATCAGGAAAGAGATGACCGATGCCTCAAGAACCTACAAAAAAGACAAAATAATCCGATAGAATGGATGCCAACTCCACTTGGATCCATGTCGCTATGACATGGTTGTCTTACTTTTCGAATAATTTATAAATTTTCATTGATTTAAGTTACAAAAGGTAACTTTAATTCAGCATTTAAGTAGTGACCCCAATGCTTTAGAACCAGAATCAACGCCGGATCACTGACTAACTGGGATGACGATATCCTCGGGGACAAAATGTCCACCAGCAGCGATATCGGCCCAGTGGTTTCAATATACACGTAAATGTAACCTCCAAATTTAGTGCGACAGACGCGCTTCTGTATGTAACTTCTTCAGTGTCCCTTAACTCTAAATGTTTGAAAGAAAAAACAGTGATGGGCAGGTCACGATAGGCAACGAGCACCCCTCTCCAAGCCTCACTTACTGACTCATTCCACCAGAACAGTAGCTGCATGCATCAGGTAAGAGACGTCAAGAAGAGCGAAAACAGGGGCCGTATTCATGAAACGACTTAAGTGGTTGCTATGCTGTTGCTAAGGCTGAATTTCTTTGAAGGAGATTCCCTACAACTATGAAATTTGCTCTGGAGGAACAGTCTTACAAAGACTGTTCCTCCAGACCAAATTTCATAGTTGTAGAGAATCTCCTTTATAGATATTTAGCCTTAGTAACCGCATAGCAACGACTTAAGTGGCTTTATGAATACGGCCCAGGCGTTCCCCAATCCCTTGTGTCTCCAGAAACATGACAGACAAATGCATTAGGAAGGCGATAACCGATGCCGGAAGAGCCTACAAAAAACAAAATAGTCCGAAAGAACGAATGCCACCTCCGCTAGGAATCATGTCGTTAAGACAAATTTTGGCTTAATGTTGAATAAGTGAGAAATTTTAACTGATTTCAGTACAAAAAGGTTACTTTCAAAAAACAGTGTATTTAATGAGAGACCTCAGTGCTGTCGAACCAGAATCAACACTGAAACACTGACTTACTGGGTTAATGATATCCTCGGAGCCAACAAAATATCTACCCAGTGGTTTCAATATAAACGTAACTATACCGAATTTAGTGCGACAGACGCGCGTTTCCGTATTTAACTTCTTCAGTGTCGCTAAAACCCATAAGGTTGAAAGAAAAACAGTGATGGGCAAGTCTTGGCAGGCAACGAGCAGCCCATTCAAAGCTACAGTAACTGACATTCCACGAGAAACAGTAGTTAAAAACATCAGGTAAGAGACAACTGGAAAAGCGAATACAGGTGTCCCCCGCCGAGCCACCTCACCTCATGTGTCTCGAAAAAACGAGGCAAACAAGAGCATAAGGCAGAAAATGACCGACGCAGCAAGAACTTACCAAATGCAAAAATAATCCGAAAGGATGGATTCCAGCTCCGATACGACTCATGTCGCTATGACAAGTGTGCCCTGCTTTTAGAAAAGTTCATGAATTTTTAACTGATTTAAGTTACAAAAGGGTACTTCAAATCAGTATTTAAGTAGTGACCCCATTGCGTCAAAACCAGAATCATCACTGAAACACTGACTAACTGGGTTGTTGATATCCTCGAGGACAAATTGAGAACCAGTCGCGATATCGGCTCAGTGGTTTCAAAGTCTACGAAACTACAGTCAACTCGCGATAACTAGAACACTGATATCTCAAAGTACCCTCTCATATCATAGAATATACTTTGGAGATATTCGCTACTTTCTCTACTTTTTAACCCCCTATATCTCAAACCACTGGTATCTCATAGAAAATTTTCTGGGGCCAGAAAATTTTCTTTGAGATATCAGTGGTTTGGGATGAACTTCGACTTTGACATAACGAGAGTTGACTGTATACCAAATTTAGTTCGACGGACGCGCGTTTCTGTATTTTACTGCTTCAGTTTCGCCTAACCCTTAACCTTTGAAAGAAAAATAGTGGTGGGCAGGTCTCCACGGGCAACAAGCACTCCATCTCCGAGCCACACTTATTGACTCATTCCATGAGAAGAGGGGTTGCATACATTACGTTAGAGACATTTGGCAGAGCGAATACAGGCGTCCCCAACCGAGCCAGCTCAACCCATATGTCTCCAAGTAACGAGACAGACAAGAGCATTAGGAAGAAGATGACCAATGCAGCAAGAACCTAAAAAGGCAAAACAATCCGAATAAATGGATCAATCTCCGCTACGATTCATGTCGCTATGACAAGTTTGTCTTTGTTTTAGAATAGTTTAGGAATTTTTCAACTGATTTGAATTACTAAAGGTTACTTTAAATCAGTATTAAAGTATTGACCTCAAAGCTTAAGATCCAGAATCAACCTAAAACACTGACAAACTGGGTTAATAATATATCCGGGGATAAAATTGTCCACCAGCAGCGATATCAGCCCAGTGGTTTCAATATAAACGTAACTATACCGAATTCGACGACACACGCGCGTTTCTGTACTTTACTGCTTCAGTGTCGCTAAACCCCAAAAGTTTGAAAGAATAAAAGAGATGGGCAGGTCTCGACAGACAACGAGCAACCATCTCCGAGCCACACTTATTGACTCATTCCACGAGAAAGGGTAGCTGCAGGCATCAGGTAAGAGACGTCTAGCAGAGCAAATACAGGTGTCCTCCACCGAGGCCCCTTAACCCCTGTCTCTCGAAAACAGAAACTGGCAGGTGCACTAGGAAGGAGATGATCGATGCAGCAAGAACCTACAAAAAGCCAAAATAATTCAAAAGAATGGATGCCAACTCCGCTACGACTCATATCGCTATGTCTAACTTTTAAAAAAGTTAATTAATTTATTATAACTGAGTACAGTTACGAACGGCTACTTTTAAAAAGTATTTAAGAAGTGACCTCGTGACTGAAGAACCAGAAGCAGCACTGCCCCTGTTTTCGACAAAGAGACAGACAAGAGAATCAGGAAGGATATGACCAATGCAGCAAGCAGTTACAAAATGCAAAATTAATCCGAAAGAATGGATGTCAACTCCACTAAGGTTTATGTCGCTATGATAAATTTGCCTTACTTTTAGAAAAGTTTATAATTTTTTAACTGACATCAGGTAAGAGACGCCTGGCTTGGCGAATACAGGTGTCCCCCCCCCCCCCCCCCGCCACCAAGCCACCTCAACCCCTGTGTCTCGAGAAACGAGACAGGCAAGGGCATCAGGAAGGAGATAACCGATGCAGCAAGAACTTATAAAATGCCAAAATAAACCGACTGAATGGATGCAAACTCCACTAAGATTCATATCGCTATGACAAGTTTGTCTTTTCTAGAATAGGTTTTAATTTTTTTACTGATTTAAGTTACAAAAGGCTACTATAAATGGAAACTTTTTACTGATTTTAGTTACAAAAGGCTACTATAAATTTGTACTTAAGTAGTGGCCCCAATACTTAGAAACCAGAATCAACAAAGAACACCGACTTATTGCGTTTATGGTAATCTCGGGGACAAATTGCCCATCAGCAGGAATATCGGACCAATGCTTTGAGGAGTCCACATCTCCATGAAAATGCATTACAGTTAGAACAAAGAAGGCGGAGCCAAATATTTATATGCAGCAAACTTATTTCATCATTTTTGTCAGTTTCCGTAGTGCTGTCAAATAGCTGTCACATTATTTAGCAGTTGAAATACTTTACTCACATTCCTCATGCTTGGTTTCATCAACCAAACACTTTAAATGGCTAGAATCAGGGTGGGGGCAACCTATCCCAGCTGGTGTATCTTACCCCTACCTATCCCGTCACTCCAGAATTTTGAGCGACATCTATCCAAGGATTTTGAAATAGCTGTATAATGCTTTAATAGTTATTGCAATGACCTAATCACACAATCCACAAAGTTTATGCTTGTGTACAACAAACAATCACTTGAAATTATCCAAATCAGGGGTGGGAGGCAACCAGCTGGTTTATCTAGCCCAACCCCCGCCCCGGCCCCCACCTAAGAATTTGGAGCGAAATCTATCCAGGGATTTTGAAATACATGTAAAGTGTTTTAACAGTTATTGAACTTCCACAACCCACATATCTCATACTTGTTTACAACAACCAAACATTTGAATGACTAAAATCAGGATTGGGGGAGGGGCAACCTATTCCAGCTTGTTTATCTTTTTCCCGCCCATTTTTTGGACGACATCTGTCCATAAGTGTTGAAATTGCTTTCAAGTGCTTTAATGGTTATTTCAGTGAACTTACAACACAAGCCACATCGATAATGCTTGTTTAAAACAGCCACTCTCTTGAAATAATTCCTCACCCACACCTGGGGCCGTATTCATAAAGCCACTTAAGTCGTTGCTATGCGGTTGCTAAGGCTAAATATCTATAAAGGAGATTCCCTACAACTATGAAATTTGCACTGGAGGAACAGTCTTACAAAGACTATTCCTCCAGAGCAAATTTCATAGTTGTAGGGAATCTCCTTTATCGAAATTCAGCCTTAGCAACATCATAGCAACGGCTTAAGTCGTTTTATGAATACGGCCCCTGATTCAAGGTGCTGCAAGTTATAAGTTGATGTTAACAAGATTGTGATATCTAAATTATGTGACTTGTTCATTCAAATGATACTGACCCACTATCAAACAACAAAAACAATCGGTTCTCTAAGCGAAGAGAAAGACTAAGCCGCTGGGATAGGTTGCCCATCACCCTAGAGCCCACCAACAATGAGCCGAGGTTTTTCAAGTGCGTCATTGACAAGGTTGTGCTATCTTAATTATGTGAGCATTTCTTCTTACCTACGAGACAGAGTTTGTTCTATTTTTAGCGGTGCTGGAAAATTCTGTCTTGCCCATGGGCTGGGACAGCTCGCACGAGCTTGTAGATCGTAAGATCTTGCAGTTTACCGTAAGATCTTGCAGATCTGCAAGATCTTGACGGTCAGTGATTGTTTCCGTTTTTATCTATTTTTCTTTAAACCTATTTATTAATGTTATGAAATAATCCATTTTGTAATTCAGAATGGTCAAATTGTGATGATTTAAGATGATTTAATTAAAATATAAAACTACATTTATATTTAATTGACTCTAAGTTCACATATTTTGTTATAGATCGCCGACGGTATTTTGGACGCTCAACAAACAATAACATAAACACACAAAGGTGAAACAGGTATATGGACTCGTCCAAAGGTAAAATTAAAGTTAGTCAAGTTTGTCTACTTATATATTATCAAAAACATAATTGTCGCTATACAAGCAGTGGCGGAAAGGATACAGCACAGCAGTTAATAGGTTTCAACAGTATCGTGATGGGTCCGAGTCTCACCTTTTTTTTTTTTTTTTTTTTTTTTTTTGGCATGTAATATGATAATGGTTATTCATAAATGTCTTTATTTCTTCGTGCAAATTTTAGTGAGTATTAAATGAGTATTATATAAGAACGTTTCCAAATGAACATTTCGAACTTTTACTTGCTGTTAGAAAGACGTCTTATATCAAAATGAGTGACGCAAAATTATCAGTCGTACAAAATGTTCTGAAGGTTTCTATGATATATATTCTTCGCGTAATTGAGTGGCGCCGCGAAGACGGTACATTATGACATATACTAACAGTGAACACTGATCAGCCTGCGCACTGACCAGCCTATTCTGGGTTTTTTCTTGTTCGCGAAATAGCTACGCAGTAAAAGGTGAAACATTTGATCAGTATAATGCAGCTGCACAGGCTGATTTTTGTATTTGCCATATGCACATGAACGTATCGTTTTCTATGTGAAGCCACTGAAATGAACACCATATCGACACTCGATTTAAATTATAAAATTATAAAAGATAACGCATTAAAAATAAATAAAAATATATATAAAAATTAACATACACAGTTGAGAAACAAAAAAAAAAAGATAGATAGAATGGGACTCGAACCTGTGTCCACACGAGTCAAAAGTATCACAAATCCAGTGCTATAGCCACTGCGCCAGTGGAACATTTACAGTATACCGTATGCATGCTAAAGCTTAAATAATTATCAGTTTTGCATAATTATACCTGAAACACCTAAATCATAGTAAAAATGGACTAGGCCCATATTCGATAACGCCACATAATAAACTTCGATCTATACTAGCTTTCAGGTGGTATTTATTTATTTATTTATTTCCCAGTGGATTTGTTTATCTATTTACTTCCCAGTGGATTTATTTATTTATCTCACAGAGGTATGGAAAATGGAGAATTCGATAACAAATCCTGAGATATTTCCATTCAAAACATATATACATGAGTATTTGTGAAATCAATCCGTTTCAAGATATGTTTAATTGGGGTGTGGCTTCCAAACTTACGGGTTATCATTGCATTTTTATGGAAAATTTAGAAGTTTTCATCATACAAATTCTATGAATCTTATATTCAGTTAAATAGATGAACCGATTTTGGAGAAACAGTGTTCATACTTCCATGAACAGTCGGTCACGCGACGTCGTTGGGACGCAATGTCTAATGTAAACAAAAGGCGTCATTGACCGTTGTAACGTTCTATTGGAAATCAAGTCAGGGCGACGGCCGTTTAACGTAAGCGGCTTAACTGGTGGTCAGTCACAGCTTTTTGCCGTATATTTTACAAATGTGGTTCTTAAAAATCTCATACCTGCATGAACATCGGTTTGTTGGTTGTTTTGGGGTTTAACGGCCCTTTGAGACTGTATTTCAGTCTATATCGGGCCGCCTCCCAAAGAGAGGGAGAAAGAAAAGAGAAATGAATTAGACGAGAGAGAAAAAACCCAAAACAACCCCACCCGCACCTACTGCAAGCACAGCTAGCCCTTGCCCTTCTATTATCCAAATCAGTAGGACGCCCCGGCACTGGAAGTTATACCCAGCACCATCGCACCACCAAAACACCTCCATGAACATCGGAAAAATGAAATTTATTTCTTAAAATGAAATGATACAAGAATAAAAATGCAGCGCAATATTATTTCTGATTTATTAAATGTGTCTTCAAAATAAACGAATAAATTACCTGGGCCACGAGAAAAAAGGTACTTGCAGCACAGGCAAACGACTTGCAGTCTCGCCAGAGACTCTTGGTAACGAAGGTTCAACCAAAGCAAAGTAAGCACATTTCCTTAATAAGCCCTCCGTTCTGCATGGGGCGGTATAATATCGAACTAGTCTCGTACACCTGTCCATTCGTCTCTGTGCGTCCGTCACACTTTGTCTTGGCAACTCTTCACTTGAAACTTGGTATCAGGTAGTCTTTCTATTTGTGGTTTCGCAAATCTGATTTGATTTTTTATTTGCTCAGTTGCGCCCCTTTCTCTATCTATGCCTTTGACTTAATCTTTGCGCTTCTTCCCATATATATTTTAATTGATTTGATTCAAGCTTTATATGAACTTATGGTTTTAGAGTTTATTAGTTACCAATAGTATGCAGTCTTGTTATTGCATGTAGTCCCCACGTCTTTTTTTTTTGTATTTTGATCATTTATGCTTCTTCTTCGTCTTTCACACTTCGCCTTTGCAACGTCTGCGAGACTTATTTGACTTATTATTATACCCCGCCACATGTTAAAAGGTAAAGGTATTTAAATGTTTCTCATAGCCTAGTAGCCGTCGGGGCAGTGGGGATTAGAGACCCACTGTATCTTGGGCACAGCTGATGAAAGGCGGAGCCCATCTCGTTCATTTCGCTGCTTTATTCGAAAAAGGTACCCATTTACTGCTGGGTTGACAGAGAGTTTTCCAGCCGTCGGTGGCGACGGTGAGCCGCGAACTCACGACCTTCCGGTGACTTTCTGCACAATAACCGAGCCACTCTAACCACTCGACTACGGCGCCTCTCTGTTAGTGGTGGGTTATTATATTTTCCCGCTGGCTATCCGTATGTCTGTACGTCCGTCCATGTACGTACGTCTGTCCGTCCGTGGGCACTTCGCTTACGGATTTTCTTTAAATTTGGCGTCTGCATTCGTCTGGAGAATATCTAACTTGGCTTAATTACATAATAACGTATGTTTAAATACAATAGCCTAGCTATTAAGGATCATTTTCAGATGGGATGGAAAAATTGTGAGTCTCTCGCGTACCGTGCGAGACCTCTGTCAAACGAGATACATTTTTACCAAGCCACATGTTAGACCCGTTCTTAATCACGTTAATCAGATTCGTTTAAAATAATGTAGAGATGAAGTTATTTTACGTCCTTTTTAACAGTATTTCAGTTATATCAGGACGATGGAAGGGTGATCATGAAAGGCTGTGTGCAGTAGCCCCCGATTACGGTTGGAAATATTTACGCCTGAAACGGGTCTCGAACCCCGGACAGCTAGATCAGCAGGCAAGCGCTAATCCTACCGAGGCGTCTGAATTTTCAGGTTCTGGTGAAAATCTAGAAGTAGCTTACGGGGCTCACGAGAGGGCGCGTGAGGACTATCAGGCCTTGGGAATTTTCATAAAACGTTATGAACCAAATTTGAAACATTTGTTAATTAAATAGGCAATGTAATTTTTGCATGCACCTTTACCCATTAAGCATTGTGCATATTTGATTTTTTTCCAATGTATTCTGATTTACAAAGTTAATGTTACATACATCCAGCATTTCAATTCCTTGCATTTTGTCGCAATTATATAAAATGTTTCCTAAGTATCACCTGAAAAGGTATTCTATGGCTTGTGCGAAAAGGAACGACACGGGTCAGCCTGCGTGCACGCGCCGTCTGCTTAACCTTCCCTAATAGCATATACAAGCTATTAGTCATGTGAGATCTAAAAATTGGGGAAAAAAGTGTGAAAATTCTTATCAGTCTGCTCAAATGCCAAATTCGGTAACATTTATCATGAAAAACAAGGCGCATTCTGACCTTTCGGCCGACCAGTGCCCAGACCAGCCTAAGCATCTGCACGGACCGAAGTCCGCAAAAAAAGATCCACAGATTGTTGGTGACGCCCTTGGTGATAATAGAAATACTGAATACGACACGCCTACTGATCACGTGACCAAAGAAGCTGTGGACTTACCTAATACGCCAGGCCTACTACCCACGTGACAACAGGGAAAAGACGTCCTCCAGTCGCTACGAATAAGAATATGTTTTTGGGTTGTTTTGTATATGTATTTTTAGCTCACCTGAGCACGAAGTGCTCAGGGTGAGCTTTTGGGATACCGTGATGTCCGTCGTCCGTCGTACGTGTGGACGGACGTCCGTCCGGACGTCCGTCAACTTTTGCTTGTGTACACTCTAGCGGGGACAGTTTTGATCCAATTTTCTGAAACTTTGTCAGAATGTTTATCTCCATAAAATCTAGGCCAAGTTCGAAACTGGGTCATGTCGGGTCAAAAACTAGGTCACTAGGTTAAATCTTAGAAAAACATTGTGTACGCTCTAGAAGGCACAGTTTTCATCCAATGTTCATGAAACTTTGTCAGAATGTTTATCCTCATAATATTTAGGACAAGTTTGAAACTGGGTCATGTCGGGTCAAAAACTAGGTCACTAGGTCAAATCATAGAAAAACCTTGTGTACGCTCTAGAGGACACAGTTTTGATCCAATCTTTATGAAACTTTGTCAGAATGTTTATCCTCATAAACTCTAGGCCAAATTCGAAACTTGGTCATGTCGGGTCGAAAACTAGGTCACTAGGTCAAATCTTAGAAAAACCTTGTGTACACACTAGAAGGCACAGTTTTCATCCAAAGTTCATGAAACTTTGTCAGAATGTTTATCCTCATTATATTGAGGACAAGTTCGAAACTGGGTTTCGTCGGATCAAAAACTAGGTCACTAGGTCAAATCATAGAAAAACCTTGTGTACGCTCTAGAGGACACAGTTTTGATCCAATCTTCATGAAACTTTGTCAGAATGTTTATCTCCATAAACTCTAGGCCAAGTTCGAAACTGGGTCATGTCGGGTCAAAAACTAGGTCACTAGGTCAAATCTTAGAAAAACCTTGTGTACACTCTAGAAGGCACAGTTTTCAACCAAAGATCATGAAACTTGTCAGAATGTTTATCCTTATTATATGTAGTATAAATTTGAAACTGGGTTATGTCGGGTCAAAAACTAGGTCACTAGGTCAAATCATAGAAAAACCTTGTGTACACTCTAGAGGACACAGTTTTGATCCAAGCTTTATGAAACATTGTCAGAATGTTTATCTCTATAAACTCTAGGCCAAGTTTGAAACTGGGTCATGTTGGGTCAAAAACTAGGTCACTAGGTCAAATCTTAGAAAAACCTTGTGTACGCTCTAGAAGGCACAGTTTTCAACCAAAGATCATGAAACTTTGTCAGAATGTTTATCCTTATTATATGTAGTATAAATTTGAAACTGGGTTATGTCGGGTGTAGAACTAGGTCACTAGGTCAAATCATAGAAAAACCTTGTGTACGCTCTAGAGGACACAGTTTTGATCCACACTTTATGAAACTCTGTCAGAATGTTTATCTCCAGAAACTCTAGGCCAAGACTGAAAGTAGGTCATGTCGGGTCAAAAACTAGGTCACTAGGTCAAATCTTAGAAAAACCTTGCGTACGCACTAGATGGCATAGTTTTGATCCAATCTTCATGAAACTATGTCAAAATGTTTATTGTCCATATATCTAAGCCCCCTATGAAACTAAGTTAGGTCGGTTCAAAAACTAGGTCACTAGGTCAAATCTTAGAAAAACTTTGTGTTCACCCAAGAGGGCACAGTTTTGATCCAATCTTCATGAAACTCTGTCAGAATGTTTATCTTTATGAAATCTAGATCAAGTTTGAAACGTCATGTCGGGTCAAAAACTAGGTCACCAGGTCAAATATAAGGAAAGCCTTGTATACGCTCCAGAGTGCACAGTTTTGATCCAATCTCAGTGAAACTTTGTCAGAATGTTTATTATTACCATATCCAGGCCAAGTTTGAAACTGGGTCATGTCGGGTCAAAAACTAGGTCAAATATTAGGAAAACCTTGTGTACGCTCTAGAGGACACAGTTTTGATCCAATCGTTTTAAAACTTTGTCAGAATATTTAGGCCAAGTTTGTAAGTAGATCATGTCACGTCAAAAACTACGTCACTAGGTCAGATATAAGAACGACCTTGTGTACACTCTAGAGGGCACAGTTTTGATCCAATCTTCATGAACCTTTTTCAGAATGTTTATCCTCAAATTACCCAGGCCAAGTTTGAAACTGGTTCATGTCAGGTCAAAAACTAGGTCACTAGGTCGTGCACACCCTAGAGGGCACAGTTTTGATCCAATCTTCATGAAACTTTGTCAGAATGCTTATCTCCATAAAATCTAGGTCAAGTTTGAAACTGGGTCATGTCGGGTCAAAAGCTAGGTCACTAGGTCAAATCTAAATTAAGTTATGCTGCAAGAATCAGAACTAACATTACAATGATGCCAGCCACAACTCCTTGGAATACATTAGTTTCACCACAGTGAGATAATGCTGCTACCATTCTATCATCTGTCTTTGCTTAGTTAAGTCTAGTTCAAATCCATCAAAGGAACTCAACATGAACGGGAACTTTTCGGAGAAGGAACTCAACATGAACGGGAACTTTTCGGAGAAGCGACTCTGCCATTTTCAGCTCACCTGAGCCTTACAGTATTGGTGTTAGCTGCCTCTGTAATCCATCCATAATCATTTTCAAACATCTTTGAAACCACTGGGCAGACTGAACTCAAATTTCATATGGAGCCTGCACATGGGTCAAAGGATTGAAAGTTTGTCAAATGATCTTGGTCACATGACCAAGGTGGCCGCCATTCCCATGTATGGTAAAAACTCTTATAAATCTTCACCAGAGCCAGTGAACTGATTAATGCTCAGGTGAGCGATTCAGGGCCACCATGGCCCTCTTGTTTTATGTTTAATATGATTTCAATAGAAAAAAATAGTTGAACGTCCCCTCCCACAAAGCTAACTATGCCAGAATACTCAAACTTTGCACCAGTCTACCCGGTTTGCTAGTCCATATGACCTTAAACATGTATTGTACTTCAACAACAATCAACTCTCAATATCTCCATTTTACTGATATCTCAAAGTAAATTATCTGGTCCCAGCAAATTTTCCCCGAGATATCGGTAGTTTGAGATATCCGGAGTTGAACATCCCTTCCCACCAAACTTAGTATGCCAGCAATGCTCAAAGAAATGAAACAAATACTCACACTATGTTGGGGAATACTGTACCTTCAACCTACTGATATCTCAAAATAAATTTCCTGGTCCCAGAAAATTTTCTTTGAGATATCGGTAGTTTGAGATGCCTGAAAATATAAAATAAAAGCGGCAGCAAAAATTGAACTCACAAAGATACTAAAGAAGGTTACATGTTGCAGTTTAAAGATAAATGTATGGTGGCCCTTTCTCTGAGTCTACATTATTTGCATCTGAATTTACACTGTTTGCTATTGCATATTTGAGCATGTCTGGCATAGCAGCTTGGCCCATCATCCTCCCCTCCCAAGCTACTCTGCCAGTAATACTCAAACTTTGCAATATAGTATACCCTGTTTGCTGTTCCTGTTTGTTGTCCCATCTGACCTTACACATGCATTTATTTCAACAGACAGTCAACTCTCGATATCTCCAACTAATGATATTTCAACTTAAATGTTCTAGTCCCAGCAATTTTCTTTGAGATATCGGTAGTTTGAAATACCTAAAGTTGAACGTCCCCTCCCACAAAGCTAACTATGCCAGAATACTCAAACTTTGCACCAGTCTACCCGGTTTGCTTGTTCATATGACCTTTATCATGTATTGTACTTCAACAGACAGTCAACTCTCAATATCTCCAATTTACTGATATCTCAAAGTAAATTTTCAGGTCCCAGCAAATTTTCCTTGAGATATCGGTAGTTTGAGAAATCCGGAGTTGAAGATCCCCTCCCACCAAATTTAGTATGCCAGCAATGCTCAAAGGAATGAAAAAAAATACTCACACTATTTTGGGGTATACTGTACCTTCAACCTACTGATATCTCAAAGTAAATTTCCTGGTCCCAGCAAATTTTCTTTGAGATATCGGTGGTTTGAGATGCCTGAAAATATAAAATAAAAGCGGCAGCAAAAATTGAACTCACAAAGATACTAAAGAAGGTTACATGTTGCAGTTTAAAGATAAATGTATGGGAGCCCTTTCTCTGAGTCTACATTATTTGCATCTGAATTGACACTGTTTACTATTGCATATTGGAGCATGTCTGGCATAGCAGCTTGGCCCATCATCCTCCCCTCCCAAGCTACTTTGCCAGTAATACTCAAACTTTGCAATACAGTCTACCCTGTTTGCTGTTCCTGTTTGTTGTCCCATCTGACCTTACACATGTATTTATTTCAACAGACAGTCAACTCTCGATATCTCCAAACTAATGATATTTCAAAGTAAATTTTCTATTCCCAGCAAATTTTCTTTGAGATATCGGTAGTTTGAAATACCTAAAGTTGAACGTCCCCTCCCACAAAGCTAACTATTCCAGAATACTCAAACTTTGCACCAGTCTACCCGGTTTGCTAGTCCATATGACCTTAAACATGTATTGTACTTCAACAACAATCAACTCTCACTATCTCCAACTTACTGATATCTCAAATTAAATTTTCTGGTCCCAGTAAATTTTCCTCGAGATATCGGTAGTTTGAGATATTCGGAGTTGAACATCTACTCCCACCAAATTTAATATGCCAGCAATGCTCAAAGGAATGAAAAAAATACTCACACTATTTTGGGGAATACTGTACCTTCAACCTACTGATATCTCAAAGTAAATGTCCTGGTCCCAGCAAATTTTTCTTTGAGATATCGGTAATTTGAGATGCCTGAAAATATAAAATAAAAGCGGCAGCAAAAATTGAACTCATAAAGATACTAAAGAATGTTACATGTTGCAGTTTAAAGATAAATGTATGGGGCCACTTTCTCTGAGTCTACATTATTTGCATCTGAATTGACACTGTTTGCTATTGCATATTTGAGCATGTCTGGCATAGCAGCTTGGCCCATCATCCTCCCCTCCCAAGCTACTCTGCCAGTAATACTCAAACTTTGCAATACAGTCTACCCTGTTTGCTGTTCCTGTTTGTTGTACCATCTGACCTTACACATGTATTTATTTCAACAGACAGTCAACTCTCGATATCTCCAAACTAATGATATTTCAAAGTAAATGTTCTAGTCCCAGCAAATTTTCTTTGAGATATCGGTAGTTTGAAATACCTAAAGTTGAACGTCCCCTCCCACAAAGCTAACTATGCCAGAATACTAAAACTTTACACCAGTCTACCCGGTTTGCTTGTTCATATGACCTTAATCATGTATTGTACTTCAACAGACAGTCAACTCTCAATACCTCCAACTTACTGATATCTCAAAGTAAATTTTCTGGTCCCAGCAAATTTTCCTCGAGATATCGGTAGTTTGAGATATCCGGAGTTGAACATCCCCTCCCACCAAACTCAGCATGCCAGCAATGCTCAAAGGAATGAAAAAAATACTCACACAATTTTGGGGAATACTATACCTTCAACCTACTGATATCTCAAAGTAAATTTCCTGGCCCCAGCAAATTTTCTTTGAGATATCGGTAGTTTGAGATGCCTGAAAACATAAAATAAAAGCGGCAGCAAAAATTGAACTTACAAAGATACTAAAGAAGGTTACATGTTGCAGTTTAAAGATAGATATATGGGGCCCCTTTCTCTGAGTCTACATTATTTGCATCTGAATTGACACTGTTTGCTATTGCATATTTGAGCATGTCTGGCATAGCAGCTTGGCCCTTCATCCTCCCCTCCCAAGCTACTCTGCCAGTAATACTCAAACTTTGCAATACAGTCTACCCTGATTGCTGTTCCTGTTTGTTGTCCCATCTGACCTTACACATATATTTATTTCAACAGACAGTCAACTCTCGATAACTCCAAACTAATGATATTTCAAAGTAAATTTTCTAGTCCCAGCAAATTTTCTTTGAGATATCGGTAGTTTGAAATACCTAAAGTTGAACGTCCCCTCCCACAAAGCTAACTATGCCAGAAAACTCAAACTTTGCACCAGTCTACCCGGTTTGCTAGTCCATATGACCTTAAACATGTATTGTACTTCAACAGAAATTCAACTCTCAATATCTCCAACTTACTGATATCTCAAAGTAAATTTTCTGGTCCCAGCAAATTTTCCTCGAGATATCGGTAGTTTGAGATATCCAGAGTTGAACATCCCCTACCACCAAACTTAGTATGCCAGCAATGCTCAAAGGAATGAAAAAAATACTCACACAATTTTGGGGAATACTATACCTTCAACCTACTGATATCTCAAAGTAAATTTCCTGGCCCCAGCAAATTTTCTTTGAGATATCGGTAGTTTGAGATGCCTGAAAATATAAAACAAAAGCGGCAGCAAAAATTGAACTTACAAAGATACTAAAGAAGGTTACATGTTGCAGTTTAAAGATAAATATATGGGGCCCCTTTCTCTGAGTCTACATTATTTGCATCTGAATTGACACTGTTTGCTATTGCATATTTGAGCTTGTCTGGCATAGCAGCTCTGCCCTTCATCCTCCCCTCCCAAGCTACTCTGCCAGTAATACTCAAACTTTGCAATACAGTCTACCCTGATTGCTGTTCCTGTTTGTTGTCCCATCTGACCTTACACATATATTTGTTTCAACAGACAGTCAACTCTCGATAACTCCAAACTAATGATATTTCAAAGTAAATTTTCTAGTCCCAGCAAATTTTCTTTGAGATATCGGTAGTTTGAAATACCTAAAGTTGAACGTCCCCTCCCACAAAGCTAACTATGCCAGAAAGCTCAAACTTTGCACCAGTCTTCCCGGTTTGCTAGTCCATATGACCTTAAACATGTATTGTACTTCAACAGAAATTCAACTCTCAATATCTCCAACTTACTGATATCTCAAAGTAAATTTTCTGGTCCCAGCAAATTTTCCTCGAGATATCGGTAGTTTGAGATATCCGAAGTTGAACATCCCCTCCCACCAAACTTAGTTTGCCAGCAATGCTCAAAGGAATGAAAAAAATACTCACACTATTTTGGGGAATACTGTACCTTCAACCTACTGATATCTCAAAGTAAATTTCCTGGTCCCAGCAAATTTTCTTTGAGATATCGGTAGTTTGAGATGCCTTAAAATATTAAATAAAAGCAGCAGCAAAAATTGAACTCACAAAGATACTAAAGAAGGTTACATGTTGCAGTTTAAAGATAAATGTATGGGGCCCCTTTCTCTGAGTCTACATTATTTGCATCTGAATTGACACTGTTTGCTATTGCATATTTGAGCATGTCTGGCATAGCAGCTTGGCCCATCATCCTCCCCTCCCAAGCTACTCTGCCAGTAATACTCAAACTTTGCAATACAGTCTACCCTGTTTGCTGTTCCTGTTTGTTGTCCCATCTGGCCTTACACATGTATTTATTTCAACAGACAGTCAACTCTCGATATCTCCAAACTAATGATATTTCAAAGTAAATGTTCTAGTCCCAGCAAATTTTCTTTGAGATATCGGTAGTTTGAAATACCTAAAGTTGAACGTCCCCTCCAACAAAGCTAACTATGCCAGAATACTCAAACTTTGCACCAGTCTACCCGGTTTGCTTGTTCATATGACCTTAATCATGTATTGTACTTCAACAGACAGTCAACTCTCAATATCTCCAATTTACTGATATCTCAAAGTAAATTTTCTGGTCCCAGCAAATTTTTCTCGAGATATCGGTAGTTTGAGATATTCGGAGTTGAACATCCACTCCCACCAAATTTAGTATGCCAGCAATGCTCAAAGGAATGAAAAAAAATACTCACACTATTTTGGGGAATACTGTACCTTCAACCTACTGATATCTCAAAGTAAATGTCCTGGTCCCAGCAAATTTTTCTTTGAGATATCGGTAATTTGAGATGCCTGAAAATATAAAATAAAAGCGGCAGCAAAAATTGAACTCACAAAGATACTAAAGAAGGTTACATGTTGCAGTTTAAAGATAAATGTATGGGGCCCCTTTCTCTGAGTCTACATTATTTGCATCTGAATTGACACTGTTTGCTATTGCATATTTGAGCATGTCTGGCATAGCAGCTTGGCCCATCATCCTCCCCTCCCAAGCTACTCTGCCAGTAATACTCAAACTTTGCAATACAGTCTACCCTGTTTGCTGTTCCTGTTTGTTGTCCCATCTGGCCTTACACACGTATTTATTTCAACAGACAGTCAACTCTCGATATCTCCAAACTAATGATATTTCAAAGTAAATTTTCTAGTCCCAGCAAATTTTCTTTGAATTATCGGTAGTTTGAAATACCTAAAGTTGAACGTCCCCTCCCACAAAGCTAACTATGCCAGAATACTCAAACTTTGCACCAGTCTACCCGGTTTCCTAGTCCATATGACCTTAAACATGTATTGTACTTCAACAGACAGTCAACTCTCAATATCTCCAACTTACTGATATCTCAAAGTAAATTTTCTGGTCCCAGCAAATTTTCCTCGAGATATCGGTAGTTTGAGATATCCGAAGTTGAACATCCCCTCCCACCAAACTTAGTTTGCCAGCAATGCTCAAAGGAATGAAAAAAATACTCACACTATTTTGGGGAATACTGTACCTTCAACCTACTGATATCTCAAAGTAAATTTCCTGGTCCCAGCAAATTTTCTTTGAGATATCGGTAGTTTGAGATGCCTTAAAATATTAAATAAAAGCAGCAGCAAAAATTGAACTCACAAAGATACTAAAGAAGGTTACATGTTGCAGTTTGAAGATAAATGTATGGGGCCCCTTTCGCTGAGTCTACATTATTTGCATCTGAATTGACACTGTTTGCTATTGCATATTTGAGCATTTCTGTCATAGCAGCTTGGCCCATCATCCTCCCCTCCAAAGCTACTCTGCCAGTAATACTCAAACTTTGCAATACAGTCTACCCTGTTTGCTGTTCCTGTTTGTTGTCCCATCTGACCTTACACATGTATTTATTTCAACAGACAGTCAACTCTCGATATCTCAAAACTAATGATATTTCAAGGCAAATTTTCTAGTCCCAGCAAATTTTCTTTGAATTATCGGTAGTTTGAAATACCTAAAGTTGAACGTCCCCTCCCACAAAGCTAACTATGCCAGAATACTCAAACTTTGCACCAGTCTACCCGTTTTGCTAGATCATATGACCTTAAACATGTATTGTACTTCAACAGACAGTCAACTCTCAATATCTCCAACTTACTGATATCTCAAAGTAAATTTTCTGGTCCAAGCAAATTTTCCTCGAGATATCGGTAGTTTGAGATATCCGAAGTTGAACATCCCCTCCCACCAAACTTAGTATTCCAGCAATGCTCAAAGGAAAGAAAAAAATACTCACACTATTTTGGGGAATACTGTACCTTCAACCTACTGATATCTCAAAGTAAATGTCCTGGTCCCAGCAAATTTTCTTTGAGATATCGGTAGTTTGAGATGCCTGAAAATATAAAATAAAAGCGGCAGCAAAAATTGAACTCACAAAGATACTAAAGAAGGTTACATGTTGCAGTTTAAAGATAAATGTATGGGGCCCCTTTCTCTGAGTCTACATTATTTGCATCTGAATTGACACTGTTTGCTATTGCATATTTGAGCATGTCTGGCATAGCAGCTTGGCCCATCATCCTCCCCTCCCAAGCTACTCTGCCAGTAATACTCAAACTTTGCAATACAGTCTACCCTGTTTGCTGTTCCTGTTTGTTGTCCCATCTGGCCTTACACATGTATTTATTTCAACAGACAGTCAACTCTCGATATCTCCAAACTAATGATATTTCAAAGTAAATTTCTAGTCCCAGCAAATTTTCTTTGAATTATCGGTAGTTTGAAATACCTTAAGTTGAACGTCCCCTCCCACAAAGCTAACTATGCCAGAATACTAAAACTTTGCACCAATCTACCCGGTTTGCTTGTTCATATGACCTTAAACATGTATTGTTCTTCAACAGACAGTCAACTCTCAATATCTCCAACTTACTGATATCTCAAATTAAATTTTCTGGTCCCAGCAAATTTTCCTCGAGATATCGGTAGTTTGAGATATCCGGAGTTGAACATCCCCTCCCACCAAACTTAGTATGCCAGCAAAGCTCAAAGGAATGAAAAAATACTCACACTATTTCGGTGAATACTGTACCTTCAACCTACTGATATCTCAAAGTAAATATCCCGGTCCCAGCAAATTTTCTTTGAGATATCGGTAGTTTGAGGTGCCTGAAAATATAAAATAAAAGCGGCAGCAAAAATTGAACTCACAAAGATACTAAAGAAGGTTACATGTTGCAGTTTAAAGATAAATGTATGGGGGCCCCTTTCTCTGAGTCTACATTATTTGCATCTGAATTGACCCTGTTTGCTATTGCATATTTGAGCATGTCTGGCATAGCAGCTTGGCCCATCATCCTCCCCTCCCAAGCTATTCTGCCAGTAATACTCAAACTTTGCAATACAGTCTACCCTGTTTGCTGTTCCTGTTTGTTGTCCCATCTGACCTTACACATGTATTTATTTCAACAGACAGTCAACTCTCGATATCTCCAAACTAATGATATTTCAAAGTAAATTTTCTAGTCCCAGTAAATTGTCTTTGGGATATCGGTAGTTTGAAATACCTAAAGTTGAACGTCCCCTCCCACAAAGCTAACTATGCCAGAATACTCAAACTTTGCACCAGTCTACCCGGTTTGCTAGTCCATATGACCTTAAACATGTATTGTACTTCAACAGACAGTCAACTCTCAATATCTCCAACTTACTGATATCTCAAAAGTAAATTTTCTGGTCCCAGCAAATTTTCCTGGAGATATCGGTAGTTTGAGATATCCGAAGTTGAACATCCCCTCCCACCAAACTTAGTATTCCAGCAATGCTCAAAGGAAAGAAAAAATACTCACATTATTTTGGGGAATACTGTACCTTCAACCTACTGATATCTCAAAGTAAATTTCCTGGTCCCAGCAAATTTTCTTTGAGATATCGGTAGTTTGAGATGCCTGAAAATATAAAATAAAAGCGGCAGCAAAAATTGAACTCACAAAGATACTAAAGAATGTTACATGTTGCAGTTTAAAGATAAATGTAAGGGGCCCCTTTCGCTGAGTCTACATTATTTGCATCTGAATTGACACTGTTTGCTATTGCATATTTGAGCATGTCTGGCATAGCAGCTTGGCCCATCATCCTCCCCTCCCAAGCTACTCTGCCAGTAATACTCAAACTTTGCAATACAGTCTACCCTGTTTGCTGTTCCTGTTTGTTGTCCCATCTGACCTTACACATGTATTTATTTCAACAGACAGTCAACTCTCGATATCTTCAAACTAATGATATTTCAATGTAAATTTTCTAGTCCCAGCAAATTTTCTTTGAATTATCGGTAGTTTGAAATACCTAAAGTTGAACGTCCCCTCCCACAAAGCTAACTATGCCAGAATACTCAAATTTTGCACCAGTCTACCCGGTTTCCTAGTCCATATGACCTTAAACATGTATTGTACGTCAACAGACAGTCAACTCTCAATATCTCCAATTTACTGATATCTCAAGGTAAATTTTCTGGTCCCAGCAAAGTTTCCTCGAGATATCGGTAGTTTGAGATATCCGGAGTTGAACATCCCCTCCCACCAAACTTAGTATGCCAGCAAAGCTCAAAGGAATGAAAAAAATACTCACACTATTTTGGGGAATACTGTACCTTCAACCTACTGATATCTCAAAGTAAATTTCCTGGTCCCAGCAAATTTTCTTTGAGATACCGGTAGTTTGAGATGCCTAAAAATATAAAATAAAAGCGGCAGCAAAAATTGAACTCACAAAGATACTAAAGAAGGTTACATGTTGCTGTTTAAAGATAAATGTATGGGGCCCCTTTCTCTGAGTCTTCATTATTTGCATCTGAATTGACACTGTTTGCTATTGCATATTTGAGCATGTCTGGCATAGCAGCTTGGCCCATCATCCTCCCCTCCCAAGCTACTCTGCCAGTAATACTCAAACTTTGCAAGAAGTCATTTTTCAAGAACAGTAGTCCCTGCAGGAAGCAAGAGTTCGCGGACAGTCTCGGCGGAAGCCAAATATGATGTACAGTCTCTGCAGGAAGCGAAAATTGGCGGACTGGTTTATACCCTGTGATAAAGGCGATACTCCCTCTTCATCAAATTGGTGACGACAAGGAGTGAGGGAAAACAGACTTTCATAGAAGTATGAACATCTAAGATTAACAGTCTGGGCAATATGGGGCATAGCCAGGGTGGCATCCAATCGGAACACCGCCCGGCCAATTCCGTGAATCAATTCTGATTCACGGAAATAACCGAATGAATTGATTCACTTAAATGGCCGAACGGTGTTCCAATTGGGTGGCATCAACGCGACACTTTCTCTTCTTCTAGTAAATCAGACAGGAGACAAGGTGCCAGGCGATGCACATTATGGATCCGTTCCCTTGAATCTCTCGAGGAACATCGTTAAGAGAACTAGAAGAATTAATAATAATAACATAAACGCGATACCCGGGACACCTAGGTAGAGGTTAAAGCTTGTATGGCAAAGGAGCACAAAGTTGACTATTAAACTGCCATATATAGAGAGATTTATTATCGAAAAGCGCCTAAGCATGAAATAAGAGAGGTAGAGAAAGCTGTGGGAGATTGAAGGATCATTACAGATAGTTGGCTCAGCGCGAACGAGAGAAAGAGAGAGAGAGACGGGGGACAGAGAAAGAGGGGAGAGATAATGATGTGGTATGCTGAAGAATCAATAGTGATAAGCGCCTCAGCACCACAGAGACAGAGAGAGAGAGAGAGAAAGAGAGAGAGACAGAGAGAGAGAGAGAGAGTTGTGGAAGACTGAAAGATCATTATCAACATGCGCCAAAGCGCTTCCGACAGAGGAAGAGAGGAAGACGAGACAGAATGCTGTTGCAGACCGAAGGATCCTTATAGATATGCGCATCATTGAAACAGAGTGTGGGAGAGAAGAGAGAATTTTGGGAAGGGTCCTTATCGATAAGCGCCCGGGGCAAGAAAGAGGGAGAGAATGCTTTTGGAAAACGAAAGGATCATTATCAAAAAGCTCATCAGCACAACAGAGAGAGAGAGAGAGAGAGAGAGAGAGAGGGTGAGAAAGAAAGAATGCTATGGTAGACTGAAGGATCATTATCGATAAGCGCCTAAGAGCATCTTAATACTGAGGGAGACTAAAGGATCATTATCGATAAGCACACCAGCGCAACAGTTTGAGAGAAGAAGGAGAATTCTGTGGGAGACTGAAGGATTACTATAATTGATAAAAGCCGAAGCACGAAAAAGCGAGAGAGTAAAAAGAGAGGGAGAGATACAGGCTGATGTGGGAAATTCAAGGCTCTTTATCACAAACGCCTCAGTGCAACAGAAAAAGAGATAGGGGATGAAGAATGCTGTGTGTGTGGGGGGGTGGGGGGGTTGAAGGATCATTAATAATTACCGCGTCAGTGCGTCAGAGAGTGAGTGAGTGAGTGAACTCGGGTTTAAAGTCCCACCAACAACGAGATCATATGGAGACGAGACCTCAGTTTAAAGTCTCATCCGAACATCCGGAGAAGCGGGGATCGATCTTACGACCCCTAGATTGGTAGTCCGGAGTGTTATCCACTACGCTGCAGCCGCTCCCGCGTCGTAGAGAGAGAGAGTACTTTAAGATACAAAAGAACATTACCGATAAGCGCTTGAGAGCGACAGAGAAAGCGAGAGGGGAGATCTAGATAGATACTGCTGTGGAAGACTCAAGGATTAAAATCGACAACTTCCTTAGCCTGACAGAGAGGGAATGGGAGATAGAGGCTGCTGTAAAACACAAACGGATCATTATCAATAAACGTCTAAGCGCGAGAGATAGAGGAGGGGCTGCTGTGGATGACTGAAGGATCATTATCGTAAAGGTGCCTCAGTGCGAGAGAGAAAGATATGTAGAGAGATAGAAAGACTGCTGTAGGAGACTGAATGATCATTGTCGATAAGTGCCTCAGTGCGTCAGAGGTGATAAGATGATTTTGGGGACTGAAGGATCATTGGTAATAATGCTTTGTGAGCCGGAAGAATTATTATCGATAAGTGCCTCAAGGCGAAATACAGAGAGGAGGAGAGAAATAGAGAGACTGCCGTGAGAGACTGGAGGATCATCATAGATAATTGCATCGGCACGACAGAGAGAAAAAGAATTATGTGGGAGACTGAGGAAAATTATCAATGGGTGTCAGCGTAACAGAGAGAGAGAGAGAGAGAGAGAGAGAGAGAATGAGAGAGAGACTGTAGGAGACATAATGATCATTATCGAAAAGCGCCTCAACGAGACAGAGGGTGGGGGGAGAGAGACATAAGGATCATTATCGATAAGAGCCTCACTCAGCACTTCAGAGAGATAGAGATTGATAGAGAGAGAGAGAATGCTGTGGGGGACTAAAAGAGCATTATCGATAAGCGCCTCATCGCGAAAGAAAAGAAAACAGAGATAGAATTCTGAAGAAGACTAAATGATTATCATCAACTAGTGCCGAAGCAAGAGAGAGAGAGAGAGAGAGATTGTTGTGGATGTCAGAAGGATCATTATCGAAAAGAACCTCAGCGCGACAAAGAGAAATGGGAAGAGAGGGAGAGAGACTGCCTTGAGAGACTGAAATATTATCGCTAAGCGCCTCAGCACGTCAAAGACAAAGAGAGAGAGAGAGAGAGAGAGAGAGAGAGAGAATGCTGTGGGGGACTAAAGGAGCATTATCGATAAGCGCCTCATTGCGAAAGAAGAAAAAAACAGAGATAGAATTCTGAAGAAGACTAAATGATTATCATCAACTAGTGCAAAGCAAGAGAGAGAGAGAGAGAGAGAGAGAGAGAGAGAGAGAGAGAGATTGTTGTGGAAGTCAGAAGGATCATTATCGAAAAGAACCTCAGCGCGACAAAGAGAAAGGGGAAGAGAGGGAGAGAGACTGCCTTGAGAGACTGAAATATTATCGCTAAGCGCCTCAGCACGTCAAAGACAGAGAGAGAGAGAGAGAGAGAGAGAATGCTGTGGGAGACTCAAGAAACTTATCGATAAGCACATTAGTTTGACAGACAGAGGAGAGGAGAGGGAAGGTGCTGTGGTAAGCTGAAGGACCACTATCAATAAGCGCGACAGAGAGAGAGAAAGGAGGAGTCTGCTGTGGGAACCTAAAGGATCATTATCGATAAGTGTCTCAGGGCAAACAAAAGAGAGAGAGAATGCTGTTGGAAAAAAGAAGCATCATTATCAAAAAGGCATCAGCGCGACAGAAAGAGAGAGAGAGAGGGGGGAGGGTGGGGAAGAAGGCATTCTGTGTTAGACTGAAGAATCATTATCTATAAGCGCCTAACAGCAACAGAAAGAGAGAGATGGAGAGGTAGGGAGAATACTGAAGGAAACTGAAGGATCATTATCGATAAGCACACCAGCGCAACCGTAAGAGAGAGAGGGAGGAGAATGCTGTGTGAGACTGAAGTATTACTATAATTAAAAAAAGCTGCCTTTGGAGACTGAAGGATCTTTATCAAAAACGCCTGAACGCAACAGAAAAAAAGATAGAGGATGAGGGAGATTGCTGTGGGAGATGGATGGATCATTACCAATTACCGCGTCAGTGCGTCAGAGAGAGAGAGAGAGAGAGAGAGAGAGAGAGAGAGAGAGAGAGAGACCGAAAGAACATTACCGATAAGCGCTAGAGCGCGACAGAGAAAGTGAAAGGAGATATCTAGATAGAGACTGCGGTAGGAGACTGAAGGATTAAAATCGATAAGTGCCTTAGCCCGACAGAGAGGGAATGGGAGAAAGAGACTGCTGTAAAAGACTCAAGGTTCATTGTCGAAAACGCCTTAGCGCGACAGAGAGAGAGGCTGCTGTGGGAGACTGAAGGATCATTATAGAAAAGCGCCTCAATTCGAGAGAGAAAGAGATGGAGAGAGATCGAAAGACAGCTGTGGGAGACTGAAGGACCACTGTCGATAAGTGCCTCAGCGCGTAAGAGAAGGTGAGACGATGTTGTTGGAGAAGGACCATTGTCGATAAGTGCATCAACGTAGCAGAGAGAGAGAGAGAGAGAGAGAAAGAGAGAGAATCCTTTAGGAGACTGAAGGATCATTATCGACAAGCGCCGCAGCTAGACAGAGGTAGGGAGGGGGAGGGGGAATGTTGTGGAAGACTGAAGGATGCATCACTGTGACAGAGTGTGAGAGAGAAAGAGAGTGACAGAGTGTGAGAGAGAAAGAGAGCGAGAGGATGTTTTAGGATAATGGAGCATCTTTATCGATTAGCGCCCCAGCATAATAGTGAGGTAAAGACTGCCGTGGGAGAAAGGAGCTTCATCGACGAGCACATCAGCGCGACGGACAGAGAAGTGAGGATAAGGGGAGAAAAGATGCTGTGGCAGAATGGAGGATTATCGATCGGTGCCTCAGTGAAACAGACAGAGAGAGAGAGTCTGATGTGGAATACAAAATGAGCTTTATCGAAAAGTACTTCAGCGTGACAGAGAGAGAGAGAGAGAGAATGCTGGGGGAGACTGAATGATAATTATCGATAAGTGCCGAAGCAAGAGAGAGAGAGAGAGAGAGAGAGAGAGAGAGAAAGAAAGAAAGAGAGAAGAGAGAAAAATAGAGACTGCTGTGGGAGGTAAATAGATTCTTATCGATAAGCACCTTAGTGCGACAGAAAGAGAGTGGAAAAGAGCAACTGCTCTGGGGGCATCGAAAGGAGCCTCAGCATATCAAAGACAGAGAGAGAGAATACTGTGGGAGACTGAAGCAGCATTATCGAAAAGTGTCTCAGCACGACAGGGAGAGAGGGTTTGTGTGGGTGGGCAGAGAGATAGAATGAGAGAGAGAACGCTGTGGGAGACAGAAGGATCATTATCGATTAGAGCCTCAGCGGGACAGAGAGTTGGTTGTTTTGTTCTTCTGGGTTTAACGTCCCTTTGAGACAGTATTTCAGTCTATATCGGGCCGTTTACCAAAGAGAGGGAGAAAGAAGAGAGCAATGATAGACGAGAGAAAAATGTCCAAACAACCCCCATCCGCACCTACTGCAAGCACAGTAAGCCCTTGCCCTACGTAGGACGCCCCGGCACTGGCAGTTACACGCAGCACCATCGCACCACCCAACTATCCCCACGACAGAGAGGAAAAGTGAGAGAGAAGGCTTGGGAAGACTGATGGATTGATACGGAAGAGCGCATCAGCTCGTCAGAGACAGAGAGTGAGAGAGAAAGCTTTGGGAGACTGAAAGATATATATCGATTAGCGCCTCAGTTCGACAAAGAGAGAGAGAGAGAGAGAGAGGAGAAAGAGAAATAGAGACTGCTGTGGGAGGCAAATGGATTCTTATCGATAAGCGCCTTAGTGCAACAGAAAGAGTGTGGAAAAGAGCGACTGCTCTTGGAGCATCGAAAGGAGCCTCAGCACATCAAAGAGAGAGAGAGAGAGAGAGAGAGAGAGAGAGAGAGAGAGAGAGAAAATACAGTGGGAGACTGAAGCAGCATTATCGAAAGTGTCTCAGCGCGACAGGGAGAGAGGGTTTGTGTGGGTGAAGAGAGACAGAGAGAACGCTGGGGGAGTAAAAAGGATCATTATCGATTACAGCCTCAGAGCGACAGAGAGTTGGTTGGTCGGCTCTTTTGGGTTTAACGTCCCTTTGAGACAGTATAAGCGAGTTCGGAGTTCCGCACTTCGCATGCGCACACTCAGATTTTGCTCTCGGAGGTCAGAGATCACGGATGCCAAAAGCCGTATACGCATAGCGTAACCCACCAACATATGGACTAATATTTCAATTTTTAAACATTCCCTGTCTATTCTGTCTTGCAAAAATAGTGTGACTATCCATTTTCTTCGAGTTGAAAACAATTTTCAGTCATATCAATGATTTTTAATCATGAAAATGGTGTTTTATATCGATTGACCAGGTAAGCGTAATGATGACCTATCGGATTTTTCCACACTTGACCTTAGACCTTTCTCCTCGAGTCCAACCGGAAACGCGGAACTCGCTTATTTCACGGTCTATATCGGGCCGTTTACCAAAGAGAGGGAGAAAGAAACTAGAGCATGTGATGTGAGCAGGGGCTGACGTATACCCCCGGCCAGCGCCACCGCAAAATAGAAACACATCTAATACAAGCAAATATTAACTAACAGACAGACAGACAGATGGACAATCTATTACAAATCCAGTGAAAGGCCTATAAACAAATACCAAAAGATTCCATTAAAATAAATGCGAAATATGTAATTAAAATTTCAACGTAAGTTTACATAAACGTCTATGTCTGCGACCTTGACCTAAAGTCAGCAGCAGCAACCAAATGATGTCAACTAATCAGTTTAAAGCTAGATGTAAAACCTAACAAAATAGGAATTTAAGAAATTTTTGACATAACGTTTCCCATTTATTGCATTAGAGTGAGAGATGGAAAAAAGAAGGCCAAAAGAAATCTTAGCAAATTGATTTTCTTTCCACCAATATGTATGGCCATTCTCAAGATGTATGCAAAATTTGAAGACTGTGGATTCATGAAAACAGAGAAATCTGTGACAAAAAAAATAGAGAGAAAGAAAAAAAAAGGACAAAGGAAATGAAAAGCAGGAGGAGGCTGATTCTCTCTTACACAGCACAACTTGTCAAACACAACGTTTGAACCAAATTTCAAAATCCAAGCTAAAGTGGTTCCTAAGAAATCTTTGACAGAAATTTTATTGGAGAGAAAGAAAAAATGAACAAACAAAGAGAATGATAAGCAGGAAGAGGCTGATTCTCTCTTACATGATACAGCTATTCACACCCAACATTTTTACCTAATTTCAAATTTCAAGCTGTAGTAGTGCCTGAGAAATCTGTGACAAAAATTTTAATTGGAGAGAAAGAAAAAATGGACAAACAAAGGGACTGATAAGAAGGAGAAGGCTGATTTCTCTCTTACACGGTACAACTAGTCATACCCAACGTTTGTACCAAATTTCAAAGTCCTGGCTGTAGTGGTTCCTGAGAAATCAGTGACAAAAATTTAATTGGAGAGAAAGATAAAATGACAAACAAAGGGACTGATGAGCAGGAGAAGGCTGATTCTCTCTTACACGGTACAACTAGTCATACCCAACGTTGTACCAAATTTCAAAGTCCTAGCTGTAGTGGTTCCTGAGAAACCTGTGACAAAAAAATAATTGGAGAGAAAGAAAAAATGGACAAACAAAGGTACTGATAAGCAGGAGAAGGCTGATTCTCTCTTACACCGTACAACTCGTCATACCCAACGTTTGTACCAAATTTCAAAGTCCTAAATGTAGTGGTTCCTGAGAAGTCTGCGACAAACATTTAATTGGATGAAAGAAAAAATAGACAAACAAAGGGAATGAGAAATAGGACATGGCTGATTTTCTCTTACACAGTACAACTAGTCATACCCATCATTTGTACCAAATTTCAAAGTCCTGGCTGTAGAGGTTCCTGAGAAATCTGTGATAAAAATGTAATTGGGGAGAAAGAAAAAATGGACAAAGGAATGATAAGCAGGAGAAGGCTTATATTCTCTTACACGGTACAACTAGTCAAACTCAAAGTTTGTACCAAATTTCAAAGTCCTAGCAATAGTGGTTCCTGAGAAATCTGTGACAAAAAATTAATTGGAGAGAAAGAAAAAAAAATGGATAAACAAACAGACTGATAAGCAAGAGAAGGCTGATTCTCTCTTACACGGTAAAATTAGTCATACCCAACGTTTGTACCAAATTTTAAAGTCCAAGTTTTGGTGGTTCCTGAGAAATCTGTGACAGAAAAAATGTTAACATACATACAAACAAACACACAAACATATTAACGGAAAGACCAGAAACTATGGACAGAAAGAAAAAATGGAAAAACAAAAGAAATAATAAGCAGGAGAAGGCTGATTTTCTCTTACACAGTACAACTAGTCATACCCAACATTTGTACCAAAATTCAAAGTCCTGGCTGTAGAGGTTCCTGAAAAATCCGTGACAAAAATTAATTGGAGAGAAAGAAAAAATGGACAAACAAAAGGACTGATAATCAGAAGGCTCATATTCTCTTGCACGGTACAACTAGTCATACCCAACGTTTGTACCACATTTCAAAGTCCTAGTTATACCGGTTCCTGAGAAATCTGTGACAAAAAATTAATTAGAGAGAAAGAAAAAATGGATAAACAAAGGGACTGATAAGCAGGAGAAGGCTGATTCTCTCTTACACGGTACAACTAGTCACACCCAACGTTTGTACCAAATTTCAAAGTCCTAGCTTTAGTGGTTCCTGAGAAATCTGTGACGGAAAAAATGTTAACAAACATACAAACACACACACAAACATATTAACGGAAAGACCAAAAACTATATACCCCTATATACTTCGTATACCGGGGGTATAACGAGCAATGATAGACGAGAGGAAAAAAGTCCTAACAACCCCCACCCGCACCTACTGCAAGCACAGTAAGCCCTTGCCTTACTACTGTTCTAATCCGTAGGACGCCCCGGCACTGGAAGTTACACGCAGCACCTTCGCACCACCCAACCACCCCCGCGACAGAGAGGGAAAGGGAGAGAGAAAGCTGGGGGAGACCAACGGATTGTGAAATGGAAGAGCGCATCAGCTCGTCAGAAACAGAGAGAGAGAGAGAAAGCTGTGGGAGACAGATAAGTATCGATTAGCGCCTAGAGTGTGAGAGAGAGAGAGCGCCACGTGAGACAGAAGAGTCAGTATCGATAACTGTCTCAGCGCGATAGAGACAAAAATGCTGCGGGAGACAGGAGGATCATTATCTCATTATCACAACGGTTATAATTATGATTATAGCTTTTTAAAAAATCCGTTTCATTCCATAACATAAAACTTTGCAACACATTTTATCGCTTCCGTCGAATTTTGGTTGTCGATCCGTAGTGCATTGGTGATGATGTCGATAAACGTGCGAAAGTGCGCTCCAGTCCACAAATTATATTATTAGCCTTAGCCGATACCATTTAGAGCCAATAAAGGTGTGTAGTTTGTGCAGACGTCACACTTTTCATAGACAATTGTAGCAGCATGAGCTGGTACCAGAGTAATCCTAGAGGTTACCGGTTGGTTGGTTGTTTAGTTCTGGGGGAGCTTATAGGATAGGCAGGCTCCGTCGTCCGGCGTCCGTCCGTCCGTCCGTCAACAATTTCAAATGACATCTCCTCTGAAACTGCTGGGCCAATTGTAACCAAATTTCAAATTTAGCCTCCCGGGGTCTTAGGAACGAAAATTTGTTCAAACGGTACTGGCCACATGACCAACATGGCCGCCATGCCCATATATGGTAAAAAACTTAAAAATCTTCTTCTCCAGAACCAATAGGCCAATGGCCTTGAAACTTGGTTTGTAGCATCGGGTATGTGGGTACTACAAAGATTGTTCAAATTATGACCTTGGGTTGACCTTGACCTATTTTACGGCAAATTTGGTCTTTGGTGCTTTTATATGGGAAAACGCTTGAACTTAAGATTTCTTGGAAGCTGTTGAAGATTTTGGCCTATAAATTGGTCAATACAGTCATCTTAATGAGTACATGAAGATTTGTGAGTACAAGAGGTTAAGGTCATTCTTTGACCTTTGAGCCAGGTCCCTCATATTTTTACAATTTCAAACAATCTCCTCAAAAATCACTGGGTCAATTGTAATCACATTTCATATAGAAGTTTCAGGGGTTGAGAGAATGAACATTTATTAAAATGGTCTGGGTCACATGACCAATAGGGCTGCCATGCCCATATATGGGAAAAAAAATAAAAAATCTTCTTCTTCAGAACCAATTGACCGATGGCCTTGAAACTTGGTATGTAGCATTGGGTACTCGAGGACTATCAAAATTGTTCAAATGATGACCTAGGGTTGACCTTGACCTTTCTTGCAGCAAGGTCAAATATGGGAAAATGCTAGATTGGTAGCAATCTATTGGTAAATTAATAGATTGCTACCACAGTCATCTTAATGAGTACGTGCTGACTTGTGAGTACAAGAGGTCAAGGTCATTCTGTGACCTTTGACCCAGATCTCTCATATTTTGACAATTTCAAACAATTTCCTCAAAAACCACTGGGTCAGTTGTAACCAAATTTCATACGTAGCCTCCAGGGCTCATGGGAAAGAAAAGATGTTCAAACGATACAGGTCATATGGCCAACATGGCTGCCACGCCCATATATGATGAAAACCTATAAAAATGTTCTTCTCCAGAACCAGTGGACTGATGGCCTTGCAACATGGTATGTAGCATTGGGTACACGAGTACTACCAAGATTATTCAAAATATGACCTTGGGTTGACATTGACGTTTTTTATGGCAATGTCAAATTTGCTTTCAGCTGCTTGTATATGGGAAAATGCTAGAACATATGATCTCATGGCAATTCTTGAAGATTTTGGCCGAAATGTTGGTTTATAGAGTCATCTTAATAAGTTCATGAATATCAGTGCGTAAAAGAGGTCAAGGCTTTCTTTGACCTTTGAACCTGATCTATCATATTTCGACAATTTCAAGCATCTCCTAAAAAGCCACTTGACCAATTGTAACCAAATTTCATAAAGAGCCTCCAGGGACTGGGGGAACAAAAATTTGTTCACACCATCCAGGTCACATGACCAACATGGCCACCATGCTCATTTTTGGTAAAAACCTTAAGAAATCTTCTTCTCCAAAACAAATTGACCAAAGGCCTTGAAACTTAGTATGTAGCATTGGGTAATCACGTACTTTCAAGATTGTTTGAATGATGATCTTGGGTTGACCTTGACCTTTTTACGGCAAGGTCAAATATAGGAGAATGCTAGAATGTAAGAATACATGGAAAGTTTTGAAGATTTTGGCCTTAAAATTGTTATTTACAGTCATCTTAATGAGCACATGAAGATTTGTGAGTACAAGAGGTTAAGGTCATTTTAGACCTTTGACCCTAGATGGTAATTTTTTTAAAATTTCCAAAAACTCCTCAAAAGCCACTGGTCCCATTGTAGCCAAATTTCATACAGAGCTTCCAGGGGTTGAAGGAACAAATGTTTAAAAGGTCCAATGACCAGCATGGCCTCCATGCCCATAGATGGTAAAAATATTTAAAAATCTATTTTCTCTAGAACCGATTTACCAATGGCCTTGAAACTTGGTTCTTACTATTGAGTACTCAAGTACTACCAAGATTGTTCAAATGATGACCTTGGGTTGACCTTGGCCATTTTCACGGCAGTGTCAAATATGGTAAAATGCGTGAACATGAGATTTTGGCCTCAAGTTTGGTGTATATATAGTCATCTTAATGAGTACATGAAGATCGGCGAGTAAAAGAGGTCAAGGTCATTTTTTGACCTTTGAACCAGATCTCTCATATTTGATCATTTCAAACATCTCCCCAAAAGCCACTTGGTCAGTTGTAACCAAATTTCCTAAGGAGCTTCCAGGGATTGATGGAAAAAAATTGTTCAAACCGTCAAGATCACATGACAAACATGGCTGCCAAGCACATATATATCTGGTAAAAACCTTAAGAAATCTTTTCCAGAACTAATTAATCAAAGGCCTTGAAACGTGGTATGTAGCATGATGTACTTGGGTAATACCAAGTTAATCAACATCTCTCATATTTCAACAGTTTCAAGCATTGCCTCAAAAGTTACTTGGCCAGTTGTTACCAAATTTCATATATAAGCTGCCTAGGATTGAGGGAACAAAAGTATGTTCAAATGGTCCTGTCACATGATGAACATGGCTGCTATGTCTTTATACGGTAACCAGCAACTAGATGAAAGTGAGGTATAGGCATGGCTTTCTATAGTATCTGTGTTGGAGTTGCAAACTTCAATTGAATGATCTGGTTTAGCCTTGATTTGTGGCAATGTACAGAGAAAAAACATTCACCTGATATTTTCAGGAAACTTAGCATTTGCAAATTTATTCCAAAACAATTTTCAATGATATTTTCCAATTATCAGAATTTTCTAATACTATAAGAGCTTTATTTTTACATGTTCTTTAATTCAAAGTTTTCTTTTGGAATAATTGGCGAGTTCTTACTGCCCCAAAGCTAATTGTGATAGGATTATGGTTCTTGGTTACTGAACTTCCTGTCGTTACCCTCTATTTATATATGAAATTTAATTCAGTTCCTTTTAATACTTTCAGAGATCCCATGATTTGAAGTCAAGAATGCTAATTGCTAGAGAGCAAAACCCAGATCAACTTACAACATCGTTGGCAGAAAATGAATTCAAGAATACTTCTTGTTCAAGCCTTTTTGATCTTATAAGTCTTGCACTAGCTTATTGGAAAGCGTACCCTCAAAGCTATCAATATAACAGTATCATTGTATGGGTACCTATGCCAGCAACCATTATTACAGATTTTTTTTTGACATTTAAAATTTTAAATATTTGGAATTTTATCTCACCTATCACCTCAAAATTATTGAGAATTGCATTTTGGCACACAATTGCTATCCATACATATTTAACAATATTTTAAACGCGTAAAATACAATTAAAGAACCTCGATTTCAAGTTTGATATACAAAAATGACAATATGATGTATTTTCTTTCGTCAGTGGTAGGCAAGGATGTGCTAGGGTACACCCCTGTAAAAATATGTCCCTTGATTTCGACTATGTTTTGCTATACTACCATTGCTAGAAATAGACTATCTCAGGTGAAGTAGTTTATTTTCTCCATTTTTCAACATCATCTACATTATTAATGTTGCCTTTAATATTTTGCATGATTTTAAAGTTACTAATTCAAGTTTCTGAGTCAGCGACTGGCTGTTATATTATAGTAAGAATATTGAAGGTATCAGAAACGGCAAAAAATCTGATCTGTTAGTGATCTGAACGGAACATTTTTGGCAAGGTATAGATAATCATGTCAAAACTCATATCCCTTAAAACACGTTTACTGAGCCTTACAAACAATATATTTTTGTGCCGTTTCTGTTGAGATGTAGAGAACAAGACTGAATCAGAACAATATACCCTCTGTCAAAATTGCAATTTTCCACAATTTCGGACACTTTTTTCGATATAAAGTCACGTGTTTGAACGCCAGCAGCATCTACAGCTGACAAGCTCACACATAATTCTATTTTCAGTTCGCCAACACCTTATCTCTAGATGATACAACCATTCAAATATCAACTGATTTGTCATTATCTTTTCCACAAATATCGGTTTTAATTGGTAAGGGTACATATTTTTTTCAGTCGGACAAAAAATCTCTGGATGGCACAGTTCAAGGGGAGATAATATTTATGGCCCAAACATATGAGTAATACTGGTATGCCAAAAAGTTCACAGAGGGATTTCGTAACTAAGTAAACTAAGATATTAAGTATATACATGATCTGTCAACTACCAGTGCTTGATTTTCACTGTACAAAAAATTCTCAATAATTTTGAGGAATACTATATCTGTGCAAGGATACTGTTATGTGAAGGGATAATCGCAGGCGTACATGTACCGGGTAATAAAGTGACACTGGTTTAAAGATTATGCATGAGTCTGACATTATTTCAAACAATTTCTGTTTATTACATCAGCAGCAACTGATATTAATGTTAAAACATTCTCTAAATTAGTTTTGCTGAATAATAGAGATGATACTTCCACCAGTGCAGTCTGTGGGCCTCTTCCTGGAATGTAATTGACTTGCTGATCAAGCAGAATACTTTTTTCTGTTGAATTTGTTTTAACTGTAACAGCTTACAATGTATTTGATAATAATACTAATCATAGATACAGTAATAGTCATAATACATTTTGCACTTTTATTGTTGCAGTTCATATTTTATTTTTCCATGAACAATATATTATGACAAGTTTAGTCAGTTATTTTTCTGTAAAAATACTAAATATGGCTCTTGTGCACCAAATCTGTCATTAAATTCCAACCCAAAAATGGTCAAAAACATGAATGTTATAAATCTTGAAAAAATTCAAGTATGAATAATTTCGTACAGTTAGATCATTATTTTGGAGTAAAGTCAAGCTTAATATGAGCTGTTCTTTTAAACAAATTAAAAATAAAAAAGTGGGGTAGAATCTGACCTTCAAAAACTATGGCATGAATAATTTGTACAGTTTGATAATATCTGTTTCTTTTATAGGTATCAAATCAAACTTTATACGAACTGTTCTTTTTCAACAAACTACTATAAAAGTGTATGATATTATTGGATTGTGTGATATTCTGAGATTGGACAGTGAATGTGATATCTTTGCTAGTTGAAGGAAGACGTAACAGTAGTGAACTGTTGTTACCTGTTACTGCAGAAGAGAAGATTCACAGTACAGGATGCCCCGAAAGAAGAACTGGAGACGGTCTGAAGCCCGAAGGTCGATTTTGGATAGAAGCTGCAGCTACCAGACCGGGTTGACTCCTGAGTCGACTCCTAATATCATGCAGACTTCCGAGTCTGTTATGACCAAGGGTCTTATAGAGGCAAGACCTGTCAGTGTGCAGGCACATCAAAGAAATCGTCAATTGACCAAAGGCTATAAAGCAAGTTTAGTAGAGAGACATTGTCAAATAAATACACAAATTCCAGATCATAATACTGATACCAGTACTATCCCACATACTTTGACTAAAACTAAGGGTCCTTGTTTGACTGAATATGATAATGGGAGCCAACCTTTTCAGCAAATGTCAGTTTTGACTTCGTTCGAGTTAGACAGAATTAAAACACATGTATTGCCAAACCGGTGACTGATAGTATTTTGCCCAGCTCTTGCAGTCATTGTTTTCAGAGCTTAAAACCATTTCATTCAGAGTCATTTATCTGTGGCTCATTTCATCAAGGAAGTGTGCCGGGCCGCATAGCCCAACCGGCAGGGTACCTGACTCATAAGTCAGAGGTCCTGGGTTCGAAACCCGGTCTGGCCATATACTTTTATTTCTCTTTCCGCTGATTCAAGAAGGGCAGTTGTCAGTTACTGGCCAAAGTATCTGCACTTAGTACTGGTTAACCGCTTAGGAGGTGTAAGCCTGCCCAGGAATAGTGTGGTTAGGTTAACTGACCGTCCCGACATGGCCATAGCTGTTTACCGTGGACGTTTAACATTAAATCAATCAATCAATCAATCAATCAATCAATCAATGAAGTGACAGATTCAGTGTAGAGTCTCGGGGAAGTCAATGTGTTTCAAATGCTCTTTGTGCCCTAATTCATGCTCAGTTTTCAAATACTTTTTCAAGTACTGAGGTAGATCAAATACTTATTGAAGGAGATATTTTATACCAAAAAATCTTCATTGAACGCTGAACAGAAATACACCAGTAGATTGTTAACGTTTGATGAAATTCCAGAAAATGTAAATGTCTTCAAAAGAGATATACATATCATAAGGTCAGATGTTGTTTCGGGCATTGCAGTACAGCAATTTGTTAATACATCATCTCCAACTCTTCACCAGTCAATGTACACAGCATTTCAATCCTCTTCATATGTTCTGGTCATGATTGGTGCAATATGTTTTGCAGTATACAAAAAAGATGGCATGTACACTTTTTTGATTCACATTCTCGTGCTCAAAATGGTCTTTCATCATACGATGGATATTCAGTTTTAATAAGATTCAGATGTTTAGATGATTTGATCACTTTCATGAACGCATTATATGATAGCATGCAAATAAACATGACAACATAGTATGATTTCTGCCACTTGCTATGACATTTACAGAAAATTTTCTTGTTGGCATAGATGAGATTGACAGTGTGGTTTCTTCTCAAACGCTACCTCTAGCTCAGTCAAGCAATTTAGGGCCATCTTGTAGGAGTATGCAGTTTGATTTATTACCTGAAACAATAAGTATAAATGAACATGAAAACAGAGTTACCGATTATTCAGAAAATCTTCTCGACAATTATTTTGAGGATCAGAATATCAGACAGCAAAAGAGAACACAAAATATTTATGTTGAAATGAGTATGCCTAAGAAAACATGTGAAAAAAAGGAAGAAAAAACGTACCGAGTACACCGCTGTATTTAAAATGAAACAAAGAAGTAAGTCAGCGTTTAAAGAATAAGAAAAAATATATCAGCTTGCCTCAAAACCGTCTGCTAGAAAGAAGCCAGCTTTTAAAGAAAAAGAAAGGGTAAATCAGCTTGCATCAAAGCAGTCTGCGAGAAAGAATCTAGCTCTTAAAGAAATAGAAAGGGTACATCAGCTTGCATCGAAACAGTAAGCCAGAAAGAAACCAGCTGTTAAAGAAAAAGAAAGAGTAAATCAGCTTACATCAAAACAGTCTGCTAGAAAGAAGCTAGATTTTAAAGAAAAAGAAAGGGTAAATCAGCTTGCATCAAAGCAGTCTGCTAGAAAAAAGCCAGCCTTTACAGAAAAAGAAAGGGTAAATCAGCTTGCATCAAAGCAGTCTGCTAGAAAAAAGCCAGCCTTTACAGAAAAAGAAAGGGTAAACCAGCTTGCATCAAAGCGGTCTGCTAGAAAGAAGACAGATGTATTAGCAAAAGAATGTGCCAAGAAGCAGTCAGCCGGACAAAACCAAGAATTTAAAGAAAATGAAAGGGTATATCAGCTTGCATCAAAGCAGTCTGCAAGAAAAAAGCCAGGTATATCAGTGAAAAAATTTGTACAGAAGCTGGCATACAGACAGGACCCATATTTTAAAGAAAAAGAGAAGATATATCAGCTAGCTAGTAAGCGGAGGCAAAGGCAAAAACCTTTCATTTTGGAATGTGAAAGAATCGCCCAACAGCAGCGTAGGCAAGGGAAAAGAAAATTGGAAGATACACGTGAGCTGAACATGGAAAACAAAAGGCGTAAAATTGCTGAAGAAAGTCACATGAAATTGATCCATGTGAAGTATATGATAGAAAAAGACATGAAAGTGTAGCAGAATGTCTTAAACAATTTCATGAAAATATTGCAGTAGGATCTCTGTTTGTTTGTACTTGTTGTCACCAAACATGGTTTCGAAAAAGTGTATCAATGCTAAAAATCACTAACACTATGAAGTGCAGTATGAATTATTGCACCAAACTGAAATCAGTTGATAGAGAAGAGTGGATAAGTCACACTCGTTTGTCAGCATTAAAAGATGGTAAAGTTCCCAAACTGTTAGTTGACAATGGAATGAAATGGCCAACCAAACCTTCAGAGTTAGATTTGCATTAGCTTGAAGAACGATTAATAGCACTGCGTATTCCCTTTATGCAAGTGGTCAGTATTCACTTAAAGGAAATGTAATCAATGTACCCGTTGATATTCAGCCCACTGTGAACTCTCTTCTAAGACCTATGGATGAAAATTTTACAATTGCCACCCAGTTGAAGAAAAAACTGTCGTATAAGAAAATAGATTTCAAAGAAAATGTAAGACTAATGAAAGTTCTGACAGCATTACACTGGCTTCTAACTAATAGTGATATGTATAAAAAATTCAGGTATTGCAGTTGATAACAGCTGGTTCCAGTCAGTAACTGAAAGTGCAGAGGAAACTGTAAAAGAGTTTCTGGAAATGTCAGTGCAAAATACAAATCCTGATACGGACATAAATGATTCAATGATGGACGAAGATAAAACTGTTCCTTTGGTACCTAAAATTAGGGAAAAGGGTGATGGATATGAATCAGATGGATTCAGTGAGGTAGATTGTAATGAGCATGTTGGAACCTTGGTGGATGATGCTAATATTGAAAATAAGTTCGATCAAGTGTTGACCTTTGCCCCTGGAGAAGGACGACATCCCCTTAGTTTGTATCAAGATACAGATGCAGAGTATTTATGTTTCCCTACTATCTTTTGTGGTCAGAGACGTCCTGATAAGACTGGGAGAACAACTTTAGTTCATTACAGTGATATTGTTAAATGGGAGCTACGAAGCATTGATAGAAGAACTGCTCAGTCTGTTCCAAACATTTTCTTCAAGCATAAAAAGCTTCAAATGAAACAAATAAGGGCGCGTTTACACGAGCAAAGTTTCTATGACAAAGTAGGTTTGTCAAAGAAAAAATTGCTCGTGTAAATGCCAAAATATGACAATGTTTCTTTGACAAATATATATGGTAAAGTTACTTCGATAAATTAAATTTGTCCGTGTAAACGGAGAACTTTGCTAAAGATTATGTAACAATTAACTTTGCTATAAGCGTGGAAATGTGACAAAGATTTCGTTTCATTGCTGCAGGTAACTTTGATGAATAATATTTGGTCGTGTGAACACTGTGGCAAATATTTCATTGCCAAAGTTTATGTGACAAAAATTCTACGGCACATTTTCTTTAACAAATAATTTGCTGCCTGTAAACGCAAAATGTTTGTCATACTTTCTTTGTTAAAGTTTCTGTGACATGGAAACTTTGCTCGTGTAAACGCGCCCTAAGTGACAAAGTTAACTTAGCTGTAAGAAGATGTAAAAATAAAGGCAAGAACATAACAGCAGCAGAGGCAAGAGATCCAGCATATTTGGAGAGACTTGTGAAACTTGATGAAGGTTATTGTATATTTCGCCAGCTTAGAAATTCTCCAGCATATTTAGAAAAAAGGAAGAAAGACATATTTGCAATGTTTAGGCAACTGTCTTTACCTACTAGGTTTATATCTTTGTCAGCTGTTGATACTAGATGAAATGATCTTCTGAAGATGTTAACAAAACTGAATGATGAAATTCACTATTCAGACAAGGGTGTTGAGGCTTTAACTTGGCAAGAGAAAACAAGACTTGTTCAGAAAGACCCAGTAACTTGTTCAAGATATTTTGATCACAGGGTACAAGAATTCTTGAACACTGTCCTTAAAAGTGAATTTGAACATATTGGGAAAGTGATAGATTTCTTCTACAGAGTGGAATTTCAGCAACGTGGTTCTCCTCATATCCACATGCTTATTTGGATTGAAAATGCGCCTAAATTGAAAAAAAAAACAAGGATGAAGAAATAATTCAGTTTGTTGATAATTACCTTACATGCAGTAAAGAAATTCGGGAGCTTGTTGAACTTCAGTCACATAAACATTCAGAGTCATGCAGAAAGGAAAGAAAGGCAATATGTAGATTTGGCTTTCCTTTGCCTCCTCTTCCAAGAACAATGTTATTGCATCCTTTGGATGAAGAAATTGAAAACTATAAAAAGAAACACTCAGAACTTCAGAAATCAATGAATGAGTACAAAGATGTCTCTGAAATTGGATTTGATGATTTTTTGGAGCAAGTTGCCAAGATGGACTTTGAAAGTTACATCAAGTGTATAAGAAGTTCACTCAATGCTCAAAAAATTTTCCTCAGGCGGAATCCAAATGAGATGAGAACTAATTTGTTCAACAACACAGTTCTTCTTGGTTGGAAGGCAAATCTTGATATTCAGATGGTTCTTGAACCATATGGTTGTGCAGCATATGTTGTTGGCTATATAAGCAAATCTCAAAGAGGCACGAGCGCACAGCTTGATGCAGCAGCAAGAGAAGCTCGAAAAGGAAATTTTGATATAAAGAAACAAGTAAGACATATTGGAAATGTGTTTTCAAACTGTGTTGAAGTGAGTGCACAAGAAGCAGTGTACCTTGCTTTGCAGATTCCTCTTACAAAAGCTACAAGGGAGATTGTTTTCATCAATACCTCCATCCCAGAGGAAAGAGTGTTTCAACTGAAATCCAAATCGGTGCTTGATGAACTTCCTGCTGAATCTACTGACATAGAAGCAGACAATATAATTCAGAGGTACGCAAAACGACCTAGACAGCTTCAGAAATTCTGTTTGGCAGATTATGTCTCTACAGTTGTTATTGTTTATCCTAAAGGGAATAGCTTACCTGACATGACTGAAGACAGAAATGAAGATGACGGTAATTCATATAATTCGAGTGATGAAAATGATGAAAAGGATAATAATGAGAGTGTTGAATCTGAATATCATGGATCAGATCTGTTATATGTAGCAAAGAATGGGACAAAGTATAAACGTAGGAGAGTTCCTAGAATAATACGTTATATGAGGTACGATATAAAGAAAGACCCAGAAAATTACTACAGAGAACGACTTATGCTGATTATGCCCTGGAGAAACGCAGCAAAAGATTTGTTAGGTTCCTTTGAAACATATTAAGCTCATTACAATTTCTTGAAAGCCACTCTTGAATCTAAACGCAGCCAGTATGAACATCATATTAAAGAACTTGGGCTTGCAAGGCAAATGGCAGAAGAGGAAGATGCTCATGATGAGATAGCACCAAATGCAGAACATGAAATTAGAGAAGCAAAGTAAGAAGGTGAAAGAGACTCTGAAACTATGTATATTTTAATCCAGATACAGTAGTAGAACATCGACAGTATGATATTGGTATAGAGATACAGGCTGCTTGTTCAGTGCCATCTTTAGGAATAAATGGAGTCATGTTACCTGATGAAAAATACTTAAATTTGCTTAGTTTAAATTTGAGACAAAAATAATTTTTAAATCATGTATTATATTGGATGAAATGCATGGAAGAACCACTGTACGCTTTCTTGTCAGGTGGAGCTGGGGTTGGCAAATCTGTGCTCATCAAAGCACTGTATCAGAGTCTGTACAGATTTCTTAACTTGAGAGAAGGAGAACATCCTGATGATATTAGAGTTCTTCTTTGTGCGTACACTGGCAAAGCTGCATATAATATTAATGGTGTCACCATTCCCTCTGCTTTCTTAAAGAAGTTCAAACAAGGTAGTAACCTTTTGTCAGCAGATGAACTGAACACATTCAGAGTGAAATATAGACATTTGAAAGTGATTATTGTAGACGAAATCTCTATGGTAGGAACAAACACACTGACCTTTCTAGATACACGTTTGCAACAGCTCAATGGAACAAAAGTCAGTTTTGGTGGTTTAAGCATCATTGCTGTGGGAGATTTGTACCAGCTTATGCCAGTATGTGACAAGTGGATATTCAGTGACCCATCAAAGGGTGCTTCAGCTCTAGCATATAATTTATGGAAGGATTATTTCAAATTGTATGAACTTGTTGATATTATGCGACAAAAAGATGATGTTGACTTTGCTCAGATGCTAAACCGGCTTCGACAGAATGAGCTGACAGAAGATGACAAAAATGAACTGAAGAAACATACTGTCAACCCCAATATGACGAATTAACCGAAGGAGGCTCCTCATTTATTCACTGAAAAAAAGTTTGTAGATAGATACAATGAGAATTATTTGAACAGATTATCAGAAGAAAAAGTTGTTATCCCATGTCATATACAGTAGTTTCTGCGAATATTCCCTTTAAAAAAAGCAGGACACTAATTGAAGCACTTTCAGATGACTCCAACAAAACTGCTAATTTGCAAAAGCTATTGACAATAGCAGTTGGGATGACTGATGATATAACAGTCAACGTAGAGGATGGTTTGACAAATGGGTCTACGTGTGTTGTCAAATTCATTGAGTACAAAATGGAAGGCACAAATCGTCCCAGTATTATATGGGTTTTATTTGAAGATTCTCAAATTGGCCAGTCAACTCGTGAGAAATTTTCTAATAGGGGTTTGTACAGTACAAACATAGATAAAGCAGGGACTCCAATAACTGATAAAGAAGGAACATTTATCTACAACTTCAAAACATGCCAAAGAATTCAATTTTCTTTGAAACCATCTGCAGGTTAAACTATTCATAAAGCTCAGGGGTCTACAGTAGATGAAATTGTAGTAGACCTGCCTCAAACGAGACTTAGGAAGCAACCTCATATTCACTATGTTGCTCTTAGTAGAGTCAGAAAACTAGAGAATTTCTATATTTTCAATTTGCATGAAACTGCCATGGCAGTGGATGAACAAGTGAAAATTGAGATGCATCGGTTAAAAACAGAAGCACCTCTTAAATTGTGTTATGTTCCATTACATAAAGTTGATTCACACAAGATCAAAATTTCATTTAATAATGCAAGGTCCTTACATTAGCACTTTAAAGACATTGAATTTGAGCCAAATGTTTTGTCAGCAGATGTGACTGGGTTTGCAGAATCAAGGCTGTGTGCAAGGGATGATAGTAGTCATTTTGCTCTGAAGAATTTCAAACTTTTGAGATTGGATGAAGCAGAACTTGATTCTGGGAACAGTCCATACCATGGGCTTGCTTTGTACATCAAGGATTATTTTGAAATTCAGAGAATAGAAAAAAATCCATTCTGACATATGCGAATTCATGTTGGCTAGCATGTACAGCAGTGTTAAGGGATGTTTCCAAGTTGTATACTTCTACAAATTCCTAAAAGTGTGCAAATGGTAGATATGCATACCAAATTGGTAATAATGGGTGATTTTAACATACATTCAAATGCCAATTTAAAGAGTAACTACACTTCAGGAACTGACTGAATCAGATCCCAAACCCTATCCCCAACATCAAAGGGAAAGATTGACAAAGACATCCCAACAAACAATAAATTACAAGTGATAAGCCGAGTCAGCAGCTCTTTCCCAAATAGATGGCAACTCAGCTATCTTTATTGAACTAAATAATTTAGTATCATGAAGAGAATCCGTGTAGGGATAAGAAACATTATATACTCTGAACAGTCACTCTTTATTTATGACGTTTCGGCATACTGCCTTTATCAAAATTATAAAATTTGTACAAGACTACATTTTGAGCTTTTACAACAAACATGGAATCACGGAAATGACGTTGCATGAGGACAACGTACAGCGCGCTGCCGTCAGAGGTAAAAATTAGCGCGACTTTGACAGGATGAAGCAAATGAGAACCTGTTCATCCTACAAGACTAAGTAGCATCAACAAGATCTTAAATGCTCATCGATCAAATATTCAGATGGCGCATATAATCTACAAACATTCAAAGTAAAATAATAATCAGACAATACAGTTGAAGATGCACAGCCCAGTGTGTGTCATCATCCGGCATGAACAACTTATGAAAACTGCACAAGAAACAAACAAACGCGCAACTCTGTTCCCACTCAGAAAAACATATACGCTCACACAAGAAAAAATCCATCGCTCTTGCAAATGCACAGCTTAACTCATAATAAGGGTTATCTACTCACTATGCACAAAAAAAAAAAAAATAATAATAATAAATAAAAACAAAACATTGCAAACAGCAAAACCCGCATTTCTGCTTTGCACTAGTACCCCTGCTTCAACTCTAACAGTGCCCACAAATATGTGTCGCTTACATACGGACCGGTAGGTATCGCCATCAGATGAGTATTGCCTAATAAGTAAACGCGCAACTCCATCCCCACGCACGAGTAAAAAATCATTCCACCGCAAATAGACAACCGCATTAGTAATATCGTCGTACCACCCACATGCAAGCGACCCACATCTATGCCAAACACCACCCTTGAGAAAAACAGCCAGGTGGAGGCAAACAGAAATCCCGAAAGCAGCTAACACAATACTACCAGTTAGCTGCTCTCAGGAGTTCCATGGCCACTCCACCAGACCCCATGCTCAAAAGCAAAAATTCCAAATTATGCAGAGAATTCATCCTAGAGCATGGTATGAATGCGAAGACGACCACACCCACACTAACGCTGTGTATGTGGTCACCTCCAAATTCGTATCATGATAACATAATAAGCCTTTAGCTTACCGCCAGATCATGATGCTTCATACTGTACATTATACACGGCAATCGTTTAACAAAGTATTGCTTAAACCAAAACCAATGCTAAATGACAGTAAACGCGCAACTCTATTCCCACAGGAATTAGAAACTTCAGGCCTTAGCCAAGAGAGAAATAACAAGACCTGTCCGCGTACAGGATAGCTCGCCTGCAGCGCATTGCCCATCACATAAAAAAACTTTAACCAGAACATCCATTTCGGACGCCGACGCGGACGCGGACGCCGACGCCGACGCCGACGCCGACGCCAGGGTGACAACAATAGCTCTTCCTGAACTTTCGTTCAGGCGAGCTAAAAACTGACCAATACAAACGGCAGACCACTCGTATATATGTAAACTATATCAATATCAGCCTTTGGATACTTGTAAGATAAACAGATGGAGTTACAAACGAGCTCCTGAAAGAACTGGATTAGCTTCTCCCCGGAGCTCCGAGAAACTCCACCAACCTCTTAGCTTCAAATCATATATTGTCACCAAAATGCGTCACATACATACGGGTCGACTATTACCGCCGTAATACCTATATATAACCATATGATAACCCGCAATTCTAATCCGCCTCCTCCCCCCCCCCCCCTTCAAAGTGAACAGGGATGGATAAACACCCACTAACACATGTATGCAGTTGTCTTGCACACAGGTATCAAAAGGCGCATACTCATCCCCACCCCTCCCCTTCAAGGAAATTTATGTTGGGAAATTTATGTGCGGGAAGGTAATTTATGTTGGGGAAACGTCCAGGTCGGTTAAAGACAGGCTTAAAGAGCATGAAGCAGATGTTAGACTCGGGCGCACTAAACCAGTGGCGGATCATTTCAACAGTGACAGACATAGTGCTGCGGACATGGGTGTAAGTGTTCTAGAGCTAATCAAGGACAAGTCCAGATACTACAGACAAATTCGAGAGTTAGATTCGATTGACAAGTTACAGACAGAAATGCCGTATGGTGTTAATAAAAAGGCAAAAATGGGGGTACTGTGGCGAGAGTATCGGTAAACCTGAGGCTTGGGGGTGGGGGAGACACAAAAGAAGGGGAGGGGTGGGGATGAGTATGCGCCTTTTATATATGCACTCATCTATAGTGCAGATTATATTTTCCTTTTGGTCCTTTGAGATCATGGAATATATTCTGAGAAGTCCGAAATGATCATACGTTTAGATTCATTTTCTAAACAAATTTGAAATATTTTGGTATTTTTCGACTTATATCAGTCTTTGAGACGACTGCCATGTTAAACCTGCAAATTTACTGTTTTTTCCTCTGGCTCCTTGTGCCAGATTTAAAGGGTCACTGATGAGGCTTGAATAGCCGAAACCGCGGTATGGTCCAACTTCGTACTTATGAATGTTTTCTTTGCTCTTAAAGGATCTAATCTTTTATCATTATTTAGAATTGCGGGTTATCATATGGTTATATATAGGTATTACGGCGGTAATAGTCGACCCGTATGTATGTGACGCATTTTTGTGACAATATATGATTTGAAGCTAAGAGGTTGGTGGAGTTCATCGGAGCTCCGGCGAGAAGCTAATCCAGTTCTTTCAGGAGCTCGTTTGTAACTCCATCTGTTTATCTTACAAGTATCTAAAGGCTGATATTGATATAGTTTACATATATACGAGTGGTCTGCCGTTTGTATTGGTCAGTTTTTATTTCTCTCTTGGCTAAGGCCTGAAGTTTCTAATTCCTGTGGGAATAGAGTTGCGCGTTTACTGTCATTTAGCATTGGTTTTGGTTTAAGCAATACTTTGTTAAACGATTGCCGTGTATAATGTATAGTATGAAGCACCATGATCTGGCGGTAAGCTAAAGGCTTATTATGTTATCATGATACGAATGTGGAGGTGACCACATATACAGCGTTAGTGTGGGTGTGGTCGTCTTCGCATTCATACCATGCTCTAGGATGAATTCTCTGCATAATTTGGAATTTTTGCTTTTGAGCAAGGGGTCTGGTGGAGTGGCCATGGAACTCCTGAGAGCAGCTAACTGGTAGTATTATGTTAGCTGCTTTCGGGATTTCTGTTTGCCTCCACCTGGCTGTTTTTCTCAAGGGTGGTGTTTGGCATAGATGTGGGTCGCTTGCATGTGGGTGGTACGACGGTATTACTAATGCGGTTGTCTATTTGCGGTGGAATGGTTTTTTACTCGTGCGTGGGGATGAAGTTGCGCGTTTACTTATTAGGCAATATTCATCTGATGGCGATACCTACCGGCCCGTATGTAAGCGGCACATATTTGTGGGCACTGTTAGAGTTGAAGCAGGGGTACTAGTGCAAAGCAGAAATGCGGGTTTTGCTGTTTGCAATGTTTTTTTTTTATTTATTTATTATTATTATTATTATTTTTTGTGCTTAGTGAGTAGATAACCCTTATTATGAGTTAAGCTGTGCATTTGCAAGAGCGATGGATTTTTTCTTGTGTGAGCGTATATGTTTTTCTGAGTGGGAACAGAGTTGCGCGTTTGTTTGTTTCTTGTGCAATTTTCATAATTTGTTCATGCCGGATGATGACACACACTGGGCTGTGCATCTTCAACTGTATTGTCTGATTATTATTTTACTTTGAATGTTTGTAGATTATATGCGCCATCTGAATATTTGATCGATGAGCATTTAAGATCTTGTTGATGCTACTTAGTCTTTTAGGATGAACAGGTTCTCATTTGCTTCATCCTGTCAACGTCGCGCCAATTTTGTACCTCTAACGGCAGCGCGCTGTACGTTGTCCTCACGCAACGTCATTTCCGTGATTCCATGTTTGAATGCTGAGAGAATTGTAAAAGCTCAAAATGTAGTCTTGTACAAATTTCATAATTTTGATAAAGGCAGTATGCCGAAACGTCATAAATAAAGAGTGACTGTTCAGAGTATATAAATAATTTAGACCAACAGACGGGTTACAACGGACTAAGCAAATTATATGAAAAACATTTAACAATTATTTTTACCTATTTTCTATTTTTATGATAGAAGGATTAAACTGAGAACACAATAAATTAAACAGCACCGAACATAAAACAAATGCAACCGCAACAAAAGTTCCGCCTTGGGACGGTCAGTAATAACTACTGGGGGGTTTAAACCGGTTTTACTGGGCCCAAACCTTCACCCTCACCCTCCGCTGCGGTGCACACAATTAGTTGGTAGTTCGGTTCGTATGGAGGTCCCTAACCACCGCTGCGGTGCACACAATTAGTTGGTAGTTCGGTTCGTATGGAGGTCCCCTAACACTTCAACATTTGTAGCTTTCATGATGAAACAATTTAAATGTGAGCAGCACAACAATCAGTCAACTACTGATTCTTGATCGGTGATAGATCTTATTTTCACAAACTATCCAGCATCCAGTGATGTTATTGAGGCTTACTGGAGTGACCACAAACTGGTTTATTGTGCACTGGATGAATAGGTACATCTGAAAAAAAAAAAACACATAGAATTCACCCACAAGGTAATTAGCAATACCAACCTGCAGGCAGGGGTTGGTATTGCTGGTGGTTATAGCAAGGATGGGTGGCCACCAAACAAAATTCTGTTATTTGCCATCATATGCAAAGGTGGGTCCAGGCTTGCTATTTTGATAAAGCAAGGTCTTGACCATTGGCTACTATAGTGGTGGAAGTGATATATACATGTATCCTGTATCTGTAGGGAAAGACAATGTATGCCCTTGCAGATTGGTATTATGTTCTTAACCAGGTTACCTGACAGTCTGCTGTTTTAGTACTTCTTTAAAGTTGCCTGTGTGTGCTAGGCCTCGTCCCTGTGACATCATACAGGAAGTCTAAAAAACATGGACCTTTTTTTGAATTGCTGTAACTCCTTTATTTATCGAGGAAACTTTCCAAAACGATACTAGCACTTTGATGCTCCTTTGCATTTATGATGTTTATCAACAGGTGGCCTTGCTTACAGGAAGTGACGTCATAATGTTTTAAGTTGACGGTTATTGCGTCATTTCTATTTTGACTGCACTGTTGAAACTGCATACTGTTATCAAGTGAAATACATTCAAACATAGAGCGTTCTAAAGCTAACATTCTAAGGAGAGAAAGATTTACATTATCTCAGATAATGGATATCTTGAATAATGCTAAGAAAATTGTATTCAAATGACCTTTTTAAAGCTTTAAAGCAAGATTGCAGGTCAACACAAAATTATCTTCAGATTTATAATAAAAAATCAACTAAAATGGTCAAATTATAGCTTTGAAGTCGTTTAGCTATTAAAAATTAGTAGGACACTAAAACGAAACAAGCTATTTATCAGTTCTTTGCCAGTTTCAGTTCTTTAATGATCTTTGATGATACTGCCTTTATGGGCCTGCCTTTTCCCTTTTCTTGCTAAACTTTCTGGCTTTATCATGAACAGCCTATTCAACCACCCAGTTCTAACCACAACATAACAGCCAATTTCCCCTGCGTTCTATTTTTCTTAGATTTTCTTTCACTATTTGAGATTTTTTGAACCCTTGTTTTCTAAGAATGTAGACCTGAGAGCGCTCTGAAATCATTCTTTTTTGCTTAATGCCATTTTATGTTTCCAGCAATGCAGATGAGAAAAATGATCTCATTTATACTTTATGACGTCATCACGACGTCACTTTCGGTTGAAGTACTTTTTGATGAAGAATCTTATCCAGTAACATGTTGTTACATCCATGCAAGATTTTGCAAAGTTTCCTTCATAAATAAATGAGTTACAGCTATTTTAAATTAGGCCCATGTTTTTTAGACACTCTGTAGTTTTAGAGATGTGCCACCATCCTTATCTACAGGAGCATATAATGTGTACCCCTGCAGAGCTGGGTTGGTAGTGATGGGGGTAACTTGGAGTTCGCAGGTCTTAATCAGAGTTTTGTTAGATGAATTGTCAGTCTCAAAATAAGTTAAGTTAGTGATTTCAGAGTAAAAATATTAGTGTTTTACACATTGCAGAATTAACTGTACTGTAAAAATCTTAAATATTTGGATAGCTTGAACTGAGCCAACATTATAAACCTGAAGTCTGGTCAGAGTCTACACTGCTTGCCATTCCCTCTGCAACTTTCATACCTGTTACTGTATTAATTGCAAAGCTAACTGTTCCATTTTTGGGACAGTTATGATTATTGTTTCGGGAGTCCCAATCTTTAGTATTTTTTTTACAGATTTTTGGATACATTTCAAGGAAAGCAACTCTGCCTTTTTCTATCTTGTCTTACTTCTCAATAGGGGTTTTAGAGAAGAATTTTCTCCACTTTGGACAGATTCTCTCTTTTAGATGTAAACCCTAATTTTGTATGAGGTCGACATCGGAAGCAAACAAGAAGTCACAAAAGTGGTTTCCCTTTGTGTGAATGGCAGCACGCATGGAGGTGTACCCACCTCACTTATGTATTTGTAATGTTTGAATTAGACAACACATATGTCCTCCTTGAAGATAGATTATAGAAATTGGCAAGCATTGCAGATACAGCAAGGACCAGTATAATCTTGCTCTGCACTGGTTGCTTTGTAATTAAAATCCAAATAGTGAGTATAAATGAAAGACCTTCTGCTTTTTAAATTCTGGTATGGTTTCATTAAATAAATTTTCATGGCTTTGTCTCTATATGAGGGTAATTGAAATAAGGGAGCATATTGAATGAAATTTGGAATGTTGGATTTTGTCTCATGGTGTTTCTTGTAGGAAATGACATAACTTTGCTTAGTGTATTTGAAAAAATGTGGCTTTTAGCAGAAAGTGACATACCAATGTCAATAGCACAACATTGTAAAATTGTTTTCAAAGTGTGATGGGGGTGCAGCTGTGAAACATGTAGTTTGATTTCAGCATTTAGGCCAGGATCCCAAAAATTTGAAATTATTTTAATTAATATTGTCATAAACAACTTCTCGGGTGAAGATATGCTAAAGATGTGTTAATAATTTAAATAAAAATATTTAGTTACATAGTGTTGTAGGCATTTTAGCGCATATTAGTATCAACACTTCATACCAGAATTGCTGTGCATGTTAGTTTCCTTCTGTGTTGTGCATTTTCTCTTGTACTGTAATACAATATTTCAAGACATAGTCTTCTGTGTCATGCCTGCGAATACTAGAAAGTGAGATACAGGTAATACTTTTCAAGTGGTAACAGTGGCATCTTGAACTTTATTGCAGCTGTCTGGTTTAGCTCTCATGACAGTGAGCACATTGATGAAACACATATGTTCCTGCTTAATTTTCATTAAGAAGAGTAGCTATGCATTATGTTTTCATTGAAACCAAAACTATTTTTTTTTCATATCTGCGGTAAACTTTTTAATTTCTTGTACTGTAAACTTTTTCATTTCTTGTAGGTATGATTTTTCAAAATCATTTGTTAAGGAATAACCGTAATGTGCCTAAATATTGGGACACCTTAAGATAAAATTTTTTCCATTTATCTTTAAGTGTCCCAAACTTTACAGTGAGTGAACTCGGGTTTAACGTCCCACCAACAACGAGGTCATATGGAGACGGGACCTCGGTTTAAAGTCTCTTCCGAAAGACCGGAGAAGCGGGGGATCGAACCTGCGACCCCTGGATTGGTAGTCTGGAGTGTTATCCACTACGCTACAGCCGCTCCCCAAACTTTACAATACATCAAGTTGTTGAAGCATCATATTGACTTTTCTGAGATTGCCACTTTCTATAACAGGTTTGCTATCTAAACCAATGATATCTCAAAGTACTGTCAAGTCAAATTAATGAAACATTTTACACATCTTGGGCCAGTGGTATGTCAGTTTTGGAATTTGTTCCTAATGAGAGTGGAGACCGTAGTAAACTGACTCAAAGAAAGAAATGTTACAAAGTTACAGTGGAATGACACTTAAAAATATCAAGGTTAAATAGTTGATACACCAGTATTCTAGCATCTTTATTTTATGTATTGATCAGTGGGCCTGAAGTTTGATATTTGGCCAGCCATCTGTCTGTAACCGAGAAGGGAAGTACCTGATAATCAACTTCTAGGACAACCAGTGTGAAATACAGAATGTGGATATGTCAACTAACAAAGATTTAAAATAGATTGGTGAGAACCCTAGCTGGACCAAATCAAAATCAGACACTTCCTGAAATGTTAGAATCTAACATAGATACAGTGTGGTATTCAAGATGATACTTAATTTACAGAACAGTTGATAACCATTGCCAGTAAGAAGGTCATGCTCAAAACTGTTACATAAACATTATATTTTATTTTGACAGGGATCGGTAGGCACAGCCACACATTCTCAATGACTCAAAATCAGTGGAAAAGCAGTGCTGTTTAATGCTGAATCAGCATTCTGCTTTTGAAAGTTGTCATGGCGTACTCAAGAGAGGATGCAGGAAACACACTGAATGCTTCTCAGATGCTTATGTTCACTACAGGATATGGCATGTTATGAAGATCTCATGGTATTACTGCCACATTTTCATAACTGTTTAAGACAAAAGGACGGGTTACACTTTGGCCGTTTTTGTGCCCACGACCGTTCCTGATGAAAGAACGAGTTACACTTTACTATTGCAATGTGCCCACTGAAAAGGCCGATTTTCGAAGGTAGGCAGATAATCACAAAAACATGCAGAAATGTTAGCTATATTCTTCTAGTTTATTCTGTACGATTTTATTTTCCCGTACTTTAATGCCTTTTAGATTAATTTTGCGGTTGAATACATGTACTGTCTGCAACATTTAACATTGAGCCTATGGGAATTTGAACTACCAAGGTCCACTATGCATCCAAATTTCACATCCTACCCTCGTAACCACTCCAATTTTTATACATAATTATCCTTCATATTCATATTCTTCATAATCGGGTTATATTACAGTGGTTACGAGGGTAGGAGTAAACGAAAAATAAACTTTTTGGGTAAATTTTCATGTATCCAACACTAGGATTAAAGGATTTATATCAAATTCGCATCAGCATATTTTGTAATGGATAGAAAATAGAGGCATTATTCGACACAACATATTTTTTCAAAGTGTTCATTTATGTAGTATGTGTTCCTAATGCCCCAACCAAGGATTCCGTGTGTGTGGGTGGGGGGGGAGGGGGTGGGGTGCAGCGCTGGGCATGGACATGCCTATAGGTATGGCGTTATGTGCGTATGTAAGGCGTTAATCTGAATGTCCTCCATCATCATGCTGTGATATATATAACGTCTGATGTTATAATGTTGCAACATGGTCAGATGATGTATCTCTGCCTGAAGCTGATGCATTGTAAAATTCTATGACCTTGAACTTTGGTCCACTAACTTTGTATGAAAAATTACTTGGATGAGCTTTTTCCTTACCTCTTTTGTTATGTTTTGTCTAGGAGTGCTGATATTTGATCAGATCATATCCTTAAAATGTAGGAACTGCAAAGCATCCATGCACACTGAGTCCTTGAACTTTATGCATGGACCAGGATTTTCACTTATATCTCAACACGGTTTTTGGATTCGCAACATAATTACAAATAGTTGGTCAGTCAAACGATGCAAAAAAAATCCTTATACTATTTGAAGGTTACTGTGACATATATTGAAAAGTTCACTGTTCTTTTCCTTATATAACCAACATTATTTATGCATCATACTAAAGACAATGGTTCAGTCGGACTTTGCAAATGACGTCATACTATTTGTAGGTCATTGTGACTTGTATTTCATGATCCATTGCATTAATGTTTTATTTGGGAATAATATTTAATTGAATCTTCATCGGACTTGGAATAGTATGTGACTTCAGCGCTGCGCTCATCTGGTACTACGTGTAGGTCACTGTGACCTATATTTCTTGGTTCACTGATTTTGTCTAATATTTTAAACATCTGTACCTGTGTAGCATCCATAAATGCGTAATATTTAATACGTGATTAATATTTGATATGATGAAGCTTTCACTATATGTTTAAATACTAGTAGTGAATCATGCTTAAGAAAAGAGAAAGGTTGATGACCTTTTCACGCATTTGCCAGAACACAAGCGTGCAAACGTGTTTCGCAAAGAATACATTTGTTTAACAATATTGGTCGGTTATAATCGACTTCCTGTTCATTTGTTTCATTATTTTCACAAAAGCAAACACTGCACATGCTTATTATTGCGTTAATAAACACTTGTAAAATCTACTGATCAGAGGTTTCGTAAAAAATCAAATAAAATTTCTCCTTACTAGATGGTTTGAGCGCAATTATTTCTTTCAGACTGTGGATAAGAACCAAAAGTATTACATCTGTCAGTTTGGAGGGCTGATATGTCAGGAGAATTGCTGATTATATCGAAACACCGCAGGTAGCTAGTGTACCCCGTTCAGCACCTCATATGCAATAACCTGGAAGTCACGTGATTATTTATGAAGCCGCAAACTCAAAAATGTGCTTATATAAACTGCCAAATGCCAAGCTTTTATAAACATAAATTTTATAAGGATCGGTCGTGGGCACTAAAGCGGCCAAAGTGTAACCCGTCCTTTATGTTTATAAAAGCTCGGCATGTGGCAGTTTATAAAAGCACATTTTGAAGTTTGCGGTGTCATAAATAATCATGTGACTTCCGGGTTATTGCATATGGGGTGCTGAACGGGGTACCTTAACTACCTGCGGTTTTTCGATATAATCAGCAATTCCGCCGACATGTCAGCCCTCCAAACTAACAGATAGAATACTTTTGGTTCTTATCCACAGTCTAAAAGAGATTTTTAACTTGATGGGAACAATACCTCGATGTCCAAAACAGATGAAAGGCTTCATTTTCAACTGATGTATATTTATCCTTTATTAAATTTAATTCATATGCACATTTACTCCCACACATACACACTCGCACTCACAGTTATACACTTACACATACATTAATATCCTTTTGTACCTTTATATACATACACCTATGCAAACACCTATATTAAATATACAGACATGTGTCCTGTTCATTTTTTACTCTTCTGTTAATAATGCATTTTCTTTTATACGCTTATTTATTTTTGTTATCTAATTTAGCGCCGTTTTCCCAAATTAGTTATTTTATTTATTTATTTTCCTTTTTTGTCATACATATTATATTTCTTTGATGTACTGCATTGTTTTCCTAAAATGTTTTTGTTTTTTCTCAAACTTGCTAATGGATTACTTTTAGCTTAAATAAACTAGGTTAGTTATATTTTGACACAGTTTCAAAGAATATTTTAATTAACCAAAGGTTTGTTTTATTTGTTTATTTACTTTTTTTTTATAGTTTCAGTGCTTCTTTATTTACTTATTTATTTATTCATTTATTTATTTATTTTTTTGATAAAAAGAAAAATTCATCCTTCTTCCAGGTTGCTAAGTAATTGCTTAGGGTGTAACAGAAACTATGTTAAGTAAGTGTGTGTACCTACAAGAGTTTCACTCCCACTTCCCTTTAATTCAATTAAAAAAAGAGAAAGCGAGAAAAAAGGTTGGCAGTTACTGTACTCTGTAGTGTTTTAATGTATACCTGTATTTGTTTCTAGCTTTCTCGAGCATCAGAAGAGACAGAACATCAGAAGAGACATAACATTTAACAGACATCACACAAACAGACACAGATACATGTAATAAACATATAAAGTGTTAACAATACAATGAGGTTATCTTCTGTCTTGGCGGCGACTACCAAGCACATAATGAAATGACACACAAATGAGGCCCTGTGTTAGTAATGAAATGACGATAGAGCAAAGACTTGGGGAGAAGGTAAGTTTTTTTATCTTATTACAGCTTTTATAGTTTGAGAGAAGAATCAGACTCTCTCAAGATGAAATTATACATTTATATACACATACCTATATACACCTACCCATATACATACACGTATACATCTGCATGTATACATAGTAACATATATACATTTTTACATTTGAACTTAACATATTGCAGTAACATGCTTATGCCTCATGACTAGTTTAAAGTGGTGTTACATCACATCCGATCATGGTCTTTTCCTAATACATATGTACAATATGTTCAAGGTTGCCTTGTTTACAAAGATCTAATTATGAATACCACAACATAGACATGGTAAAGCTAAATATGCCTACAGGTTGATATTGAGAGAGAAAAAAAAGAAAAAAAAGTTCACTTTTACATTGTTTGCACTTCAGGTTTGCCAAATGTGTTTGCTGTGGAAAAATTAATATTTCAATTTACTATTTTTAGTAAAATATTTTAGAGACAAGGCATGTACCTCCATGTTTATAACTCCCCAACTTATAAATAAATAAAATGACGATTGTGCAAACTACTTAATTTCTTGATTCAAGAGAAATTGTTTATTAGTTCAATCAAGTAAAAAAAAACTGACTAAAAAGATAAATTCTAGATTAAGGATTTGTAGCCAAAAGGGAAATAAGCCTGTAGTAACTAAATGCATCTTGCATTCCTTGATAAGTATACTTGGGAGTAACATCCCATTAACATCTATTCATGTTCAGGATGGATCTTTGTCTGAAGGTTCATTCGATCTTAACGTTAAGTTTAAGGAGCTTAAAAAGTGCAATTGTTTATACTTTGCTCAAGTAAATATGCTATTCTGTATTGATAATGAAAAAAAGAAAATTATAAAAAAAATAAAATAAAATAAATACATGAAATAAAATAATTGTATCTTAATGTGAATGTAGCTTATATACACAGGTTGTTTAAGAGGAAACGGGTTAAGTATAGCTCCGAACCTAAGATTCTAGACATCTAATAATACTAGCTAATTGTTCGATTTTATTAGTATTATCTTCTTAGTTTTTTTTGTTTTTGTTTTTTTGCTTGTTTTTTCTCAGATAATTTTTCCATCGTGTCGAAACGATAAATATTAGATGGAAAAATAAGCCAAAAGTTACTCCCATTTTTCTTGGATTCCATGCCTATTGTCAGGCTAACAGAAATTACTACTCTCTTGACGAAAGCGAAACACAAGACAGCTATAAGAGAGCCAGAACAACAGCAACTTAAAAGCTCACATAGATGCTAATAATTTTATTTGATAGCCTTGCGGTTAATTAAAATGATATTCAGATAAGAGTCGCAACAAAGAATAGATTCAAACCTTAACCATTCCCTCCCCAAAGTTTGACCTTGGTCTACGAAATCCTGAATCCAGAGTGTTAACCTTTTGGCAAACTCGACCAGATTCATCAAAATTGAATCCCGTGTGTTAACCTCTCGGCCCACACGACAGGAATTAAATATTTTTATTTCGTAGTGTCACCTTTATGCTTGCCTTTAATTATGCGTAATTTGGTACTTCTGGCTGGATCAGTATTGGTAACAGAAGAATCCTGACCTTGGTAGAATTCGAACCTCAACCTCAGGGCCTGATCTCTACTACACGAGCTCAGAGCATTAGCCAATCGGCTGATGCGACCAGACACGTATGTCCAGATGTACCAGTTTTACGTTGATTTCCTCTGTAATTTGTGAATAGTACCTTCCTTTCCTTTTTTTTAATAATTTAGCAGGAAATGTACATTCCGGCAGGATCAGTATTGGTTAAAGAAGAATCCTAACCTTGGTAAAATTCGAACCTCAACCTTAGGGCCTGATCTCTAACACATGAGCTTAGAGCATTAGCCCATCGGCTGATGCGACTAGACATGTACGGCCGGATGTACCTGTCTTACTTGATTTTCCTTGTAACGTGTGAATGGTACTATCCTTTACTATTTTTTTCAAGAGTTTAGTAATAAATATAGGTTGGACTAAATTATAAACACCCATGTGGCTGCCTTGCAAATATCAGTCATATCTTTGGTTTAATGCAGTCCTCCAACCAGCATCAGAAATGATCACTAGCTGAAGACAAAGAAGGACAGACTTGTTGGTAAAGAGTGAGAAAAAAAAGAAGAAGAAAAAAAAGAATTGGAATTTAGAGAGTAACAATGGTATATTTTATTACTATCTATATGTGCCCCTTCGCTTTATGTCACCATTGTGTTATATGGATATCCAAGTTATTTGCAGAATCATACATCAGCCAGGGAGACTGAGCGATACTACATTCTGATTACTCAGGCAAACTACGTAGTAATTAACTGAATATTTGTCTTGAGTGCTATGATGTCAGTATATGTAAGCATCTAGCCAATGGACACAACAGAAGAGGTGTTCTCTTTCCAGACGATTTTTTTAAGAAATGTCCTTTGTCTATGTAATTATTATCATTATTTTTTTAACCAACTTTCTTGAATATCTAAATGTGTTAGTAGATATACAAAAGGTGTAAAACCCATTTATGAGTGTAGAACAATATATTACCATATACTTAAAAAGCTATCTATACTGTTGTACATGCTAATATCATTATTTTCCTTGTATATTCTGCTCCACATTTTAAGCTGACCATATAACCATGCATCGATATTTAAATTATGATTATTATAAACCCAATACTTATGAATGGCTACAAAAATATGTGAAAGCAATGTGTCTAAACTGTCATACGCTGAGTAACATATCTTATGCCAAAATATTAATGTTCGGTATGTAAGTTTAACCGTCAGCTTCCTTATTTTAAGTATGTTTTCAATCTTCAATATTACTGGTCTTATATTACTACATGTGATGAACAAATCTTCAAAAGTTTCAAGAGTGTGACAGCCAAATCTGCACGTACTTGAATTGGGTATTTTCCATTTATACAAGTTTTCTTGACATGGCAAAATTCTATGTAGCAGTTAAAAATTAAAATCTGCAATTTGTTTGTTACGTGGGTGTTTTATACTATATCAGCCCATAGTGGTCTGTCCGGAAATAACTTTTGCCAATATTTTTCAACATATAGTCTTGACATCTTCTTTCTGGTAATAGCTGGTTGTACTCTTTTGCTTTTGTTGGCAGGTCATATTTTTGTCTACCATCTGAAAAGATGTAGGGTTTGAGATCTTTTGTTTTAACTATTGTGTTCATATTGGCACTTTTGAGTTTATCTTTCCACTGTGCAGGGACTGATTTAAAGACAGGATTTCTGAACCCCCGGTAGAGGATTAGCTACCTGTATGAGGCAATAGAGGGCGTGGCTTAGCTACTGTACAAATGAGACCACTGTCCTATTTTAGCCAATAAGAGCTGCCAATACTTTCACAGGTAAATACCCCAGCAAATCAACAGCCAATCAAATTAGAGATAAATCTACAGGAGCTACTGTAGATGTTAACCCTTTGGTGGCTACTGGAAAACTGAGAATAGGTAGCTAATTTTGCCTTTTATAGTCCACTCCTGCCTTTAAGCAGGACCTTATACTCTATTAACCAATTAGATCTGTTCTTTAATTTAGCAAATATTTCCTCCCCCGTTTTAAAGTTACCGTCCTAGTTTAGAAGGTCTTCAATTACGTTTAAATTGCTTTCGTTCCAGTTTGAGAAGTATAAATTTTCCCCTTGGATTGTATATATTTATTTCCCCATAGCAGCTGTTGTCTTATATCAGTTGCACTTTGTGGTGCTTTTTGGCCTCCATCGCATAAATGCCAGCTGACAAATACCTCAGTATAAAATATAGGCAGTTTGATAGGGATTCATTTTTCTTTTTCAAAGTTCATATTCATCAAGGCGTTAATATTACATATTTCCATATGTTTTAAGGGTATACTTTAAGTTTCTCCTTCACTTTTATGCAATCTATATGCCTATACTGCCTTCATGGCTATACAGAATGACCTTAAGTCTAACATATTCATACCACCTTCCAGTAGATCATATGTCATAACTTTACGGCTGATCTTATCACGTTTATAGTTCCAAATGAATCCGTAGAATTCCTTATTTACTTCATTTATTACCCATTTTGGCACACAAATAGATGCCACAAAATACACAAGTTTTGATAAGGCTAACGATTTTACTATCAGTACTCTTCCTTGAAAGGTTAAATTTCTGTACCTCCAGCTACTTTAGTATTGTTTATATTTTGCAGCTTCTCATTCCATTTTTTTTTCAATTTCTTCTTTATTGTAGCCAAAATACACTCCCAAAATTTTTACTGAATTGCTTTTCCAACTTATTCCTGCTAAAGAATCATTTCTGTTTTGTCCTACAATTTGTAAACAGTGTATCGCCGCTCTCTCATCTTTGAGAAATAATGTGGTATTATCTGCTAACTGTGATAGATGTATCGATTTTACCTTTCCTTTTATTGAAATCTCAAGTGCACAGTTTTTTTGTGCTCTAATATTTTCAGCCAAAATTTCTGCCACTAGTATGAACAATAGGGCACTTAAAGGACATCCTTGTCTGATACCGCGTTTTATTAAGCGTGATACCGATCCGTTGATTGATACACAAGACTCAGCATTATTATATAAAGTTTTTACCCATTTCAGAAAGGAATTTCCAAAGTTAAACTGCTGTAAAGTGGTGAACAGAAAACTATTATTAACTAGGCTAAAGGTTTTTTGAAAATCTAGAAAAATAATGGCACCTTCAGTATTGTCAGTTTCAAAGTGTTCTATAGCATCCTGAATTAATCTTATATTACAAGCAATATTTCTGCCTCGTATATATCCATTCTGATCTTTATTAATTTATGGATGACCTGTTTTAATCGGTTTGAAAGAACATGTTCTAAAATTTTATAGTCAGTGTTGAGCAAACTAATTGGTCTCCAATTAGTTAGTAAAGTTTTATCATTTATTTCATACAGTAAAGTTAGCATACCTCTTTTCGCGTTGGGGACAATTCTCCTTTTTGATAAGCTACGTTTAATGACTGTACCAATATTGATTTAATGTGTTGCCAAAATGTTTTGTAAAACTCTACTGAAATACCATCACGTCCTGGTGATTTAATCAGTTTCATTGAGCTGATGGCATTTTCACATTCTTGTTCTGCTATTTCTCCCTCGAGCAATTCTTTATCTGTTTCATTAAGGTGATTTAACTTAGTGTTTTTAATGTATTCTGTTGCGTTCTCATTATTATCATTACCTTCCAGAGCATATAAGTGCTGATAAAACTTGTATTCTTCCTGTAGAATTTCTGTTTGTGTTACAGCATTTTAGCCATCAGCTTTTTGTAGTTGCTTTATTGTATTTATTGACGCATGGTGTTTTCTATGTTATAAAATATTTTGTACTTCTCTCTCCTTCCTCTATCCATTTAGCCCTACATTTAGCCATTTAGCCCTACTTCTTATCTGTGCCCCAATAGTTTGTTCATGAATCATTTGGTGTAAGTCGTTTACAATTGTGTCCCTTTGGATTTGAACCGAATGATCGTAACTGGATTTGATTAATTCCTCTTCTTTCAGTTCAATTTTCCGTTCAAGCTCTTGTAGTAAATCCTTTTTAAATTTTTGCTTATGTTTGCAGTATCCAGCGGTGAATTCTCTTATTTTGATTTTGCAGATTTCCCAGAAAAGTTGTTTTGATAATGAGGAGTAGTCTTGTTTTGTCTTTTCTAATAGATTTTTTATTTTGTTTTGATACAATTTATCTATTAGAATACTTGTATTAAGCTTCCACCGCCCTGGGCCTTTGTGTGACTTATTTAAATTTATCTAAAGGGTTATACATTTATGATCAGTTTTAACTCCTGCAGAAACTATGTGTGTTTTTGTGTATTGTCAACTAAATCAGTGGATATGAGGAATTTATCTAATCTACTTATATCTCTATAGGTATGCTTTTTGTTTGGATGCATTTCTTTCCAGATATCATGAAGATAATGCTTTTCCAGAAGTGCCTCTATATGTTATTGAACTAATATCTTTAGAGTTTTGTGAATATGATTGATGTCTATCAACATCATTTACTTCTGTGCGATTGAAATCTCCCCCCTATGATTATTAGTTGTTTATTTAAAGCATACTTATCTACCCATTTCTGCACTTTAGTAGGAAAGGCTTTCCTTTCAGCTCTTATGTTTGGTGCATAAATGTTTAAAAGAGCAATAACCTCATCCTCTAGTTTTATATTCATTAGTATTAGTCCCCCACCCTCTGCTTTATGTGTGTTTATTGTTTCAAATGCTAAGTTTTTCTTTAAAGTATTGCATTGCCCCTTCTGTGGTCAGTCCCAAAATTGAAGAAAACGTCCCCCTCCCATTCCTTTTGTATTTTATGCATAAAATTATCTGTCCAGTATGTTTCTTGCAGCAAAATGATATCAAACTGTTTTTTTAGCAGCCAAATGAAAAGATTATTTCTTTTTTTCTGTTCTCTTAAACCCTTCACATTTAAAGAACAGATATTTACTAGAGATGCTGTGTGGTTCATGAATTAATAACGGACAATGCTACATTATTTTTTGTGCTTTTTCTTTTTGCCTTGTTTTTGTTGTTGCCCTGTTTCATCAGGGCTTCTGTCAGACATGCGTCTCACTCTTGCTGGGCTACTTGTACGTTGTGGTGTTGACTGAGCTTTTGTGTCTACAGCCCAAAGTGAAGTAATGAGTTGTTGTTGCTGCTCTTTACTCTGAGTACCTGATTTGTGTTTTATCTCAGGACTTCAGGGTTCAGTTTCCCCTGCAGCTTTCAGTTCAGCCACCTTACCTTTAACAATAGTATCAATGACTTCCCTGTCTGCTTCAATTTCTGTCACATTACTTTCATCTTCCTCATCATAATTACTCTCAGTGTCTGTGCTGTTATCAGAACTATCTGTACCCTCCCCCTCCTGGCTTCTATTCCTAATTTCCCTTAGGTTTCTCTCATTGAATATAGGGCAATTTTCATCCCCTTTCTTGTGTCCTGTTTGGAGGCATGCATAACATACTGCCTCATTTTTGCAGTACCTACGTGTGCCCGTTTTGTTTACAGTTTCCACACTCAATTTCATCTTTTAACTGTCTCTGTTCCTTATGGTACAGAGATGCTGTGAAAATTCCCACCGCCAGCTTCTTTGGCAGTGGTTCTTTTGGAACAACCATGTCAACAAATCTATCTCCCGTTTTAAAATTTGTCAACTTACCAGCTTCCGTTCTAGCCCTAACATATTTCAATGACCCAATCATTTCTACCCCTTTATCTGTTAGAGCCTTTTCTATCTCTGCGTTGTCATAAGACAGAGGTATATTTTTCACAAATAATCCTGACGTGTCTACCCCTTCAAACCCTGCACTGATAAATGGGTTTCTATCTTTTAGATTTATTTGCTGCCCTCTTAGACTTAAACCAGTGGCCAGTAAGCTGACACGAGCTTCCGCGTCGGTGAGATACACTCGCCAAAGCCCCTCTATTCTTTGGGCCCCCTCTACTGCACTTTCATTTGGCACCACGTTGCACACGGCTAAACAAGCCTCCAGTGTATTTAACCACATACCTTCTCTCTGTTCTACATCTGTGTTCAAAAAGAACACTGGCTCAACTCTTTTAACAGATTCCGAAACTTTGATGTTGTCCGAATCCACGACCCTCGTCATACACGAGATAAACACAAAGCTGAGTTTTTTCATTAAATCACAATGTTACCTCTCAAAGCTTTTATAGCTTTCAAAAGAAGGTTTCCAAGCAAAAATACCTACCAAGAAACCATACAGCCTACACAAACACCAAAAACACGCGGTAACCCGGACGAGACAAAGGAATAGCAACCGCCATTAAAGCCCGCCAAAACCGCTAGCGGCAGTCTAAAAGAGATATTTTTGCTCAAACCTTCTAGTAAGAAGAAATTTTAATAGATTTTTTACGAAACCTCAGAACAGTAGATTTTACAAGTGTTTTTTAACACAATAATAAGCATTAAAGCATTTGCTTTTGTGAATATAATGAAACAAATGATCAGAAAGTCGATTATAACCGACCAATATTGTTAAGCAAATGTACTGTTGCTTTTGCACGCTTGTGTTCTGGCGAGTGCGTGAAAAGGACATCAACCGTCTTTTTTTTCTTAAGGTAGACGAATACTGAATAGAAATATTGGCGGAGCATTCAAACCATTATACCGTCTAAATAACCCAAAGAGCTATTAAACATTTGGATAAGAAAAAAAATCACCGTTTTGTTTTCCTAAACAAAAACAATATTTTGTATTTCTATATACTATTTTTACACATTTTCCATTAAAATTCATATCTCTAGCACATGGATGCACTTTCATTTCAGCAAATCATATAATCTGTAATATAGGATATTTGAAACAAACTGATAACAAAAAATTGCAGTTTTCTTGTTAATAAGTATATTTTTACAGTCTTTGAAAAAATGCAAGAAAACTGAATTTCATGAAAAACGTCATGAAAAATATATTCAACCGATGGGGCATATTATTTTAGTAAAACTTACATCGTATGTTAAAGAATAAAACAAAAAAAATTCACCGTTTCGTTTCATAGAAAAACATGTTTTAAGTTCATAATATCCCCAAAACAGATTGCCGAATTCTGCACCTGCTGCAAGCACAGCCGGTCCTTGTCCTATTATTTATTTTCCTGTTATTCGGTTCTACCACAGAGTAATGTCGACAAAATTGCGCAGATGGAATGGAAACTGTGAAGATCTTGATCATTCTGGTTCTTAAGGAACAGTCTGATCTCGGTTTCCACTGTTTGTACATACCTATGTGCCCGAAAACTTAGGATCTTTACGGTAGACATTGTTAGTGTGTATTATAACTGTATATACTCAACACAGTCCATGGAACAAATGCTTCAGCCTATAACCTGGCTGCAGCACTGTAATAGCTATCAGCGCTTAATCTGTAAACATGTTAGTATTTATTACATTTGCCACAGCAGGAGATTATTTAAAGAGCTGAGATGACAACCAGATGTGTATTATTGTGTATTCACCCTGCAGGAATTTTTAGCTCACCAGAGCCGAAGGCTCCGGGGGAGCTTATAGGATAGGCAGTTGTCCGTCGTCGTCGTCGTCGTCGTCGTCTGTCGTCTGTCGTCTGTCCGTCAACACTTTTAAACAACATCTCCTCTGAAGCCACCAGGCCGATTGGGTCCAAATTTCATCTGTAGCATTCTTGGGCTGGGGGATTGAAAGTTTGTGTTTTTTATGAAAATCTGCCTGTTGCTTTGGTTGCTATGGCAACTTAGAGTTCCCATAGACTTATAATGGGAAAAATTGAAAAAATGACATTTTCTGCCAGGCCATTGCAGATATGTAGACAAAACTTGTATAGAAATATTCCTTGAGAAGTCGTCTATCAGCTGTATGTTTTTTGGCCCAGTGCCCCTTTTATTGGTTGCCATGGAAACCAAAATGGAAAAAAAATGGAAAAAATACTTAAAAATTATCTCCTCTGTAACCACTGGGCCGATAAGGCCCAGATTTCATCTGTAGTATCCTTAGGCTGGGGGATTGAAAGTTTGTGTTTTTTATGAAAATCTGCCTTTTAGTTTGGTTTCTACGGCAACTTAGAGTTCCCATAGACTTATAATGGGGAAAATTGAATAATGGCATTTACTGCCTAGCCATTGCAGATATGTTGACAAAACTTTTATAGAAATGTTCCATAAGAAGTCTTCTATTAGCTTTATTGTTTATGGACCCACTGCTCCTTTTACTGGTTGTCATGGAAATCAAAATGCAAAAATAAAGGAAAAAAAAACACTTGCAAAATTATCTCCTCAGAAGCCACTGAGCCAATAAGGCCCAGATTTCATCTTTAGTATCCTTAGGCTGGGGGGTTGACAGCTTGTGTTTTTGATGAAAATCAGCTCTTTCGTTTGGTTGCTATGGCAACTTAGAGTTGCATTGACTTATAATGGGGAAAATTGAAAAATGGCATTTACTGCAATCAAAATATGGAAAATAGTTATATATTTTGTTATCAACTCAGCAGACTGTCAGACTGAGACTTTGTAGTTGTATATTTTGTATTAGCCTGTACAAATGTGACAGTAATTTTGATAGCAATTTTGAGCTAGAGATCTGGTGAGCTTTGTGGCCCGTGGGCCTCTTGTTTATACATAGAATATAAAGATGGTCCCCTTCCAAAGCATTTGAGCCACGACTAGACAAAAATAATGACTTGTCCACCCAGTCCGATCAGAGTCTGTATTGTGTGCTCTCTGAATAACCTAGGACCTAAGAATGCTATCTCATGCAGACAGCAAAGAATCTGATCAGACTAGGCAGGTATATTCTTCGCTCTGCTGACATCTCCTATGTTTGTTATGTAAAGGCTAATTGGGACTGTAGGTTTTGTTCCACTTATTTGAACCATGGTTTTACCATATAGTAATGCCATCAAAAATTGCTTGCAGTCAGAAAGACAAACAGTGTAGATCCAGATCAGACTGCTCCTCTAGGGTCTGCACTGTTTGACCAGACCTCACTGAAAGCTTAGGAATTTTACAATAGGATGACTGGTCATTTCAAGATACATTAATATTTGTGAAAAAAATGCATATTTGGGGAATGGTCATTATCAGATGGGGTGGTTGTGGGGGGGGGGGGGGGGGATGATAGAGGAGGGGGAGAGAAAGAGAGAGGGGGAGGTGAAGAACTTTCAGGATATCCACATACTTTTTCATGACCCACCCTCTGACGCCGATAGTGGGGAGGGGAGAGAGGGAGGTGCGGAACTTTCAGGATATCCACATACTTTTTCATGACCCACCCTCGGACGCCGATAGGTTTTTCTCGTTCGACGCCCCCTCCCCCCCCCCCCCCCAACCACCTTCATCACCTTCAAATAAAATTTTGTCAATGTAAGGGTGGGTCGGGGTGGGACCTTGAGCAAAATGCGATGTGCAATGTGAGTCAGTGCAAGGGGGCAGACCTGTATGTGAAGTTCTGTTCTTTGCCGCCATACCATACAAGGGACATGAGAATAATTGTGAAGACAGTGGGGTCTTGGCTGTGCACCCCCCCCCCCCCCCCCCCCAAAGCCAAACGATACTAAAAATCAATAATTGTGAAGACAGAGGGGTTTTGGGGCTGTGCCCCCACAAAAGCTAAACGATACTGAAAAATCAAATGTACATTTACTTGAAAGCATATCATTTCAGGACCCCCCCCCCAATCAGTCAACCAAAAATACTGACATCCTCACCGGCAGAGCAGGGTGTCAAATTGCACCCCCATCACTAAATTCCTCCAACCCCTCCAGCTGATAAATAATGACTGTTCCACTGTTCCCTTGTATGTACCGGAGCTCTAGACTGGAGGGAGTGTTAGGTGACAGTCAGGGACAGTTTGTGTTAGATCTGTGGGGATGCATATATTGTGGCCCCTCATCGACAAGACGGTTCAGACCATGGGTCACAACCTGTGTTTTCTGTGGGAAATGGGGAGGATTATTCTTAATTGTTGTCAATTACTCTCTCCTGTCTAGACTAACGATATACTGTTTACGTTTAATTTCTGGAAAGTTATTTTAATTACTGTATGTTGTTCAACTGAAATAGTCTCTTATAATTCTATCTAAGACTGGCATAGTACTGTTCATTATCATGTATCATTATATAATCTATATGTATATACATTTATGTACCATAATGAGACTGAAATACACTCATAAACTTGACTTAAGGTGGTGATTTATGGTATATTTACTAAAATCTCAATAAAACCATAAAAAGTTATTGTATCTCCCTGAAAGTTAGCAGATTTCTTACTGTTTGTTGTTCTCTACAGTTTAGAATACAAAATAGAGGGACATGCTGTTTAAAAAAGTGTTTTTATATGAAGAGATCAAAGGGTAATTTTCTGCGCAGAAATCTAAAAAATTAAATCCGTTCTTGAAAATGTACTTAGCTCTGAAGATACTTTGATCAATTAAATAGAGCGTCCTAGCAATTATTTGTTCCAACTCTTTCTCAAATTGTAAGGTAGACTAGATAAAAACAGTAGCTTTAAACTTTTTTCTCAAATGTCTGACCATGTATATAAGTGCATGTATAGTGATTACATTCATTAATACAGGTAGGTCAGTTATACCTAAATCAAACTCACAGTATATATTTGACTGGTGGACTGGTCCACCCTTTACAATTTAGAGAGACCATTTCAAATTAATGGTGGTGATAATCACAATCAAAGATCAAAGGGTAATTTTGTGCACAGAAATCGAAAAAATAACCATAGTTATTAAAAATATCATAAGTTCTGAAGGTTCTTTAATGCATTAATAAGAGCGTCCAAGCAATTATTTTTCCAGTTTATTCACACATTATCAGGCTGCGCAGATACAAAATGTTGCCTGTGCCCAAATATTTGTCAAACACGCTGTAGAGGCTATTTTAAGGTTGAACAATTTCACTTACACATCTTTCTTGGCCTAAGTAATGTAGTATTTATACGGTAAGTATGATAAAAGTATAACGGCCCACCCTGTATTTAATGAATGTATCCAGTATATAATACCATATACATGATCAGACATTTGAGAAAAAGCTACTGTTTTCATCTGGTCTCTCTTACAATTTGAGAAAAAGTTGGAACAAATAATTACAAGGACGGTCTTTTTAATGCATTAAAGTACCTTCAGAGCTAAGTTCATGTCAATAATGAGGCTATTTTAGTAGTTTTCTGCGCAGAAAATTACCCTTGATCTTTCCATATAAAAACTTTTTTCTCGTAGAGAACAAGAAAAATAGGAGCGGCGGTAGTGTAGTGGATAACACGCTGGACTACCAATCCAGGAATCGCAAGAGCGATCCCTCATTTCTCCAGTCTTTCGGATGAGACTTTAAACCGAGGTCCCGTCTCCATATGACCAAGTTGTAGGTGGGACATTAAACCCGAGCTCACTCACTCACTCACTCACTCACTCAACAACACAAATTACTTTCAGGGAGACAGGTTATTTTTTTATATTTTATTCAGATTGTTGTATTAACCACAGATCACCACTTTAATGGTTTTACATCCGTTTTGTATTTCATTTGGATTGTATTTGCTAAAACAGTGCAGACCGGAACAGGTGCTGTCTGATCAGGGTCTTCTTTCGAAAGGGGAAGCTGAAATGGGTTAATTGCTGTTTGCTTACTACCAGAAATCAAAACACATTGGAAAGAATAAATAATCAACACTCGTAATGAGTGCATGCATGCAAACACTTGCCATTTTGTCCTTGGTATGGGAATAATCCATGTCACATTTTGCAAGACTGTGGTATGGCATCTGATAAACACCAGAACGAAATTTGTGGAGCTGAGATTATGAAAAAGTACATGCATATAATCTTTCCAACAATTATGAGTTTTTGCACACAAAATTACATCTTCAATCACAGTTTCAAACTCCTAAAAAATTGGGGAAACACTGATCAAATTCTGGTATGAATTTTATTTATCTGCTGGACATGTGTTTACCAAGGATTTTCAGCATGCAGTGAGTGTACTGTTGAGAACACCTGTTAAGCATCTCTGAAAAAATAATAGCCTGTTAAACCAGAGAAATGACAGCTGAGAGATTAACTGATTTTATGGCTACATCAGTGGTGTAGGCTGAAGCATTTGTTCCAGCGACTGAACAGTTAATCGATTTGATGATGAACAAATACTCTGTTTTGTTTTTTAAACAAGTAAGAACAGAGTTCTGGCGTATTTGTCCACCTTAAGCATTATTCACTATTTATATAATGAAAGCTTCATCATGATATCAAATATTAATCACGTATGATATATTACGCATTTATGGATGCTACACAGATCTATGTTTAATCAGTGAACCAAGAAATATAGGTCACAGGGACCTACATGTAGTACCAAGTGAGACGCAGCGCTGGAGTGACTTACTATTCCAAGTCCAATGAAGATTCAATTAAATATTAGTTCGAAATAAAACAGTAATTCAACGCATCATGAAATACAAGTCACAATGACCTACAAATAGTATGACGTCATTTGCAAGGTCTGACTGAACCATTGTCTTTAGTATGATGCATATGTAGAGTTGAATATATGAGGAAAAGAACAGTGAACTTTTCAATATATGTCACAGTAGCCTAGAAATAGTATGAGGATTTTTTTTTGCATCGTTTGACTCACCAACTATTAGTAATTATGTTGCGAATTCAAAAACTGTGTTGAGATATAAGTGAAAATCCTGGTCAATGCATAAATTTCAAGGACTCAGTGTGCATGGATGCTTTGCAGTTCCTACATTTTAAGGATATGATTTGATCAAGATATCAGCACTGCTATCCCAAAGATATCAAAAGAGGTATGGATACATCTCATCCAAGTCACCTTTCATACATAGTTAGTGGACAAAAGTTCAAGGTCACAGAATTTTACAATGCATCAGCTTCAGGCAGAGGGATACATCATCTCACCACGTCGCCACATTATAACATCAGAGGTTATATCACAGCATGATGATGGAGGACATTCAGTCTAACGCCTTACATGCGCATATAACGTCCTACCTATACGCATGCCCAGCGCTGCGCCCCCTCACCGACCCCCCCCCCCCCCCCCGTCCCACCCTCCTCCCACAAGCACTCAGAATCCTTGGTGGGGGCATTAGGAACACATACTACATAGATGAACAATTTGAAAAAGATTTGTTGTGGCGAATAATGCCTCTATTTTCTACCTACGTAACCACTGTAATGTAGCCCGTTTATGATGAATATGTATATGAGGAATAATTATGTATAAAAATTGAAGTGGTTACGAAGGTAGGATGAAGTGAATTTTGGATGCATAGTAGACGTTGTTAGTTCAAATTCCCATAGGCTAAATGTTAAATGTTGAAACAGTCCATGTACTTAGCCGCAAAATTAACCTAAAAGGCCTTAAAATATTAGAAAATGAAATCGTACAGAATAAACTAGAAACATATACCAAGCATTTCTGCATGTTTTGTGGTTATCTGCCAACCTTCGAAAATCGGCCTTTTCAGTGGGCACATTGCAATAGTAAAGTGTAACTCGTCCTTTCATCTAATTTAACATGTCAGTTGTCACAACAAACTACATACTGGTGGCCAGACAAGTGACTGCTGTTCCAACAATGCATGTTATGATATGGCGTTTGTCACTACAGCCTACTCCTACCAGCATCATGTTAATGTTCTTCCATGTGGAATATTTCGTGTCGTTGTGATAGATATCTATAGTCAAAGACATTATCTCAGAGCAGTTCTGAAATGCCATACCAAAGGGAGACACTCGTAATTTCTTGATGCATTACCACAATAGCAATGCAAATGAAGCACACTCTTGGTACACTAATCTCATTTTGACTGTCTAGTTATCTCATCAGCCTTTTTTTTAAATTGACTGTGAAGAATAAGAATATCTCAGCTGTTGGATAGAGATAGCATAGAGACATGGACTGAACTAAATTATCATTAACCTGTTGACTGTTGGTAGTGTGTACCATTTCTTTTCTGAGACAGTATATTACCAATTATTATATCTTATTTGAGCTATGAATATACTGTGTAAACATGTCTGTATAAGTTAAATGGTTTAAATGTCTTCAAAGCAGGCACAAAACATTGAATAAAGATTGATTCAGTGGAATGTGGCATAGAATCAATGTTGATACAGTGTTTATTCAGTATTTTTTCGCATGTGGGGTTTGATATTCTTATCTTTTAATCATAAATTTGATATATCAGCTTAACAGGAGGCCAATTACACAGTGGATATCTTAATTTGTTTATTTGAATTAATTAAATTATAGGGTGGGTTGGTTGGTTGGTTGATTGGTTGTTTTGAGTTTAACGGCCCTTTGAAACAATATTTCAGTCCATATTGGGCCATCTTCCAGAAAGAGGGAGAACGAAGAGAAAAGATAGATGAGAGAAAAATGTCCAAAACACCCCTACCGGCACCTACTGCAAGCACAGTAGGTCCCACTCCTACTATTATCCAAATCAACAGGACGCCCCACCACTGGAAGTTATATGCAGTACCACCATGCCCCCCCTCCCCCCCCCCCCCCCCCGCCCCTTGTATTGTGGGGAATCACATGACATTTTGTATCTATAGTTGCACAGAATGGGTAAGAAATTTATCATTATTCTATAATACTCAATAAATTTTCATACAGCAAAGTGCAGATACCTTGTCACTTTTGCAGCAAGCCGTTACCTACAAGCTGTTTTCATGCACATTGTATTTTTTCAAAAGAACCTCAGGCAAATTCAGATAGCCTTTGCTTGAGCTATGTTAAAACTACAGCTCAGAGCATAAAGTCATTTGAATAGTTGCTTGTTTTAACTGAAGACAAGGTATCTGCACTTTACTTCATGAAAAACCGTTTAGGAAATAACAGTATTGTTACCCATTCACATGATTCCCCCATCTTGTAAATTAATACACATATTTATAGATGCTCAGATCAGCTTGTGCTTATGCAAGGACACTATAACTGGAAAATTTATAAGGTCTATTATTTGGGAAAACTGCACATGTGGGAAAGCTAGTCTGGGCTACAGTGTTTGGAGATGCTTTAAGGGGCAGCCTTTCAAAATCTAGCTCTAGTATAATAGCATTTGTTACCATTTTTTTTCTGAAAAAAAATAAATTAAATAAATTAAAGAACTTATATATCTTTTATTCTCCTTCTGTTTACCAAGTGCTTAATTATCATACTTATCCACCTATAGGATGAAGGATTCCCCTTCCAAAATTACCCTTAACCCTTTTTGACCAGTGGACTTGCCCATCCTTATAATGTGGATGAGTCCATTTCTAATTCTAGGGGCTTCTAGTGGATGTTTTCACTTTTATTGTATTTTCCTTGGAAATTCCTGTAAGCAAACAGTATTGACACAAACCTTTTTGACCAGTGGACTTGCCCATCCTTATAATATGGATGAGTCCATTTCTAATTTTAGGGGTTTCTAGTGGATGTTGTTGTAAAGGGTTTCTGTTTCAACAGTTATGCAGTCATTCGTGGGTTTTACCCTTCGGTTTCGGTTATCCGTTGTACTGCAAAACAGCGTAAGCCGGTCGGCTTGTACTGAAAAGAGTAATTCTTGTTGTTCTTGTTCTTCTTCCGAACCTCCTTCAAAGGAGAACCGCACCAGAGTGCGTCGTCACGGCTGGTAGAATATCACTTCTATATCCCTCCACCAAGAATATATATATATATATATATATATATATATATATATATATATATATGAGCCAGTCTCTGTAAAAACCGGGCTTAATGACATAAAAAGAAAAAAATAAGTAACTGCATCACTGAAAAGTATTAGCTTTTCTCAACATTTCCTGAAATTTTGAGATGGTTACCATTGTTTTTTACTGAGATATAGACTTTAGAAGCAAACAGGTAATCCAGTTTCTTAATATGTTATACATATAGAATGATGTCACGAGTATTTAGGATACCCTTCGAGGGGGCGTAGCCCCCGAGAAGGGTATTCTAAATATGAGTGACAGCATTCTATATGTATTTTGTATCATGGCAGCCAATCATCTTTCTCTATTTTGAATTAAAAACAGCTCTTATCCAGTTTTTAATGAAGAGTGGCATATCTACTGTAATTATATCTGCTACAGCTGTATTGTTCTTGACCTGAATGTCAAATAAATCAGCAGGCAATTATAAATTCCAGTACAGCATCAACTGAAAATAACATAAAATCATGTCTGCATACTCTGTTGAATTTATATAACTTGACATAAATGATGATTTTCAACACACTGATTTTACAACTAGTATCTTAAGAATGACAAATAGAGCAGTGACTGTCTTAAAGGGCATTTACTTTTGCTCATTCAGCTGCCTAATCTGGGTCTATACTGTTTGCCACGACACTTAGGGTTCATATGGTAGAGTTAGGTGCTACAAGATAAATTGTCTCTTTTAATCTTAGATATGACCTTGTTTCTTCTTTCAATGAAAATTTAATCGAGCTGTGCTTTATAAAATAGGTCTTCAGCCATGTGTAAACTGTGAAAGCTTGGATCAGTTTGCAGTCTGGTCAGAGTCTTTGATTCTGGCAATACAGATCCCTCAGGTTCCATACCTTGTTGATATGACACTGATCAGACTGAGCGGATGCGCAGGATGGTAAAAATATATTTTCTTTGCAAATGCTCAAAGACCCTTTTCCTCATAGTGCTACTCAGATGTTCAATGTAAATCAAACTTGACAGAATCGTGCTATAACTATGCCCGTGCCGTATATCTAATATACGCACAGTTATCCCGGCACACTACAATGTAAAATGAATGCAGAGTTTAGCTCCGCCTACCTCAGAACTTTCTCACAGTGCAAATTAATAAAGTTAATGAACGGGCTACTTCAAAGGAAAATAAAGTAGGCCATGATACAAGACGTTATTAACGTCATGCAAGTATGTTTTGACGTCAACGTCATTACGTTTTTTGAACGTGCTTTTTGTGCTTGTTACACAAAATAACTCGGACAAAAAGTGTGTTTGCTTATTTTCAATGTGTATTTCAAAGCACACACCTGACAATTTGCATGATTTTACATTCTTTCCCAAATGATAGGTCTTTGTAATGGTATACCATCTGTTTTCAAGACTTTGGGGTTACCGTGCAATAAGCGTTGCCATGGCAACATATGTCATATGTATGACTGGATTTTGTCTGAATTCATAGGCTTTCTGTTATATCTCAACACCTAAGGTATTTTCATTGAAATAAATTGAGGTCCGAAAAATCATTAATTTTTGTGTTTTTCATTCGTTCACAACGTAATTATTACGTAATGTCATTAAGCCCGGTTTTCACAGAGAACGGCTCATATATATATATATATATATATATATATATATATATATATATATATATTCCCGCGGCCTTCCGTCTAAGTCAAAATTTAAATTAAAAAATGTGTGTTAAGGTCCAAACTTGTTTAAGTCGAAGCTAAGCGTTTCGACTTGGAAAGTAACACGTCGGTTTCAACATTTACTGTCATGCTACATCATTCAGGTAAACGTATGTTAGAAACGGGCTGGTTTTCTAAAAAATAACGTTGCTTTGCACTAACTGGATATACAAAAATAGAGTTTTTACCAGTTTTTTGACAGCCACTATATATCTACCGGCTTCAAAAGGTGTGTTTAAGTCAAAACGCCTTTTAAAACATCATTATTAATTTATTTGCACATGAATGTACTCAAAATTTTATAGAATTGTAGGCCTTTTCTTCACTTATTTTTCTATATACAAATATGCTGGATATCTATTCATGATCAGCATTAATTTTTCATAGTTGTGTTTAAAAGTATATATATCGTGCCATTTTTCACACTGCGCCCTTAGATATATTCTTGGTTCCCGATCAAAGTCGCTTAATACGTTTCGGTATATGAGAATGGTTTCCTGCTGCTTCGCTTGAACAAATTATGTGATCTACGATTAACTGACACACCGAATCTATTTGTACTATTCGCCGGGATGGCTGGAATGGCGTTATCTGAGAAAACATTATTCTCTGTTTGTTTGAGTTGAGGCTTAACGTTACAGTCAACGATTTTTCAGTCATGGTGGAATTGAGTCACCGCTTCCTTGGTATTTAACCAGTACTATGGAGAGTAAAGTGCCGTGCTCGAGGATACACACATCGGCGGTTTCAGGTTTCAGACCCCGACCCTTCCCTCCGGAGTCTGACTCTCAACTACGTCCCATATCTTAATAAGATTGACCATTTTGCATTTTCTGAGTGTTATCTTCTAAGGGCGCGAAACGACGCAATACACATAATGAAGTCCAATATTTTGTACAAGATGCGCATGCGCACTGAAGCCAAAATGACATTTGATCATTTGTTGAGTCGCCCGACAGTCGGCGGATCGTAGCCCGACTCATTTTATGCTGCCCGACAGGGAAATGCAATTTGACCTAAAAAAAAAAGCCTGGAAAATGATATTGTGACAAAGATGCATGAATAAACTATAAAATTCCTGATAGAAGACGACATAACACGGCGTTAACTAGTTTCCGCACTTGCAACTTCTTTTATGAAGATTTTGCCATGAAAACATACGGACATTCTTCATCTTACGCTGATTCAAGAAATGTTGCAAGTTAATGGCGAAATAATGCACTCTTGAAGGCTTGTCTAAGAATTGTGGTGTCAAGATAATTGACCGCGCATGACCTGAATGTGTCAAGAGGTATAAAACCCCATTTCAATAACAACAACAAAAACCCAGGAAGTTCATGTCACGGTCAGAATCGAGCATATCTACCAAAAGACATTAGAAACGCAGCCAGATATGGCAGATGTATTAGTTCTCAAAGGATTCAATATTTTGACCAATTTCATTTTTTTGCAAAAGAGTAATTATCTAACATACAGGAACACATTTCATGTCAATTAAAGTGATTTTTTTAAAATTCTAAATTCAATTTTGTCACTTTTTAGGGGCACTATATCCATGCCACTCGAAAAATGGCACCTCGTCATTGTTTCACATAAAATTAAGCAGTTCATCAAGTATTTTGCATCTTTGTAACGCCAACGGTCAACAACGTGTATCTTTACCACCGCTCAGCATCTTCGCACAAGAACATAGTCAATTTCCGCAATTCGCGTCGAATAGCGTCTCTGAGTCAGGTCCACACGCAGTCTGCTCGGTGTACCGATTAAACAGTAATAGAGGTTGCACTTGTTTAAAGTCTGCAGCCATATAAGCAAGCTATACGCAGAAAATTCGGATTTCGTAACTAGAGAGACTTTACTATCTATGAAACGAACAACAATGCGATGTACAGCCTGTGTGGTAGCGCAGCTGATCTGCGTCTTTGTTGTTGCGCATATGCATTATTAAAGCTAGTTATCTCGTGGCGTGGCTAAAACAAATCTATCTATCTATCTATCTATCTATCTAGACAGACAGATAGAAAATACTGTTTTCGCTTTCGACTTAATATACATATTTTCCATAAGGGAATACTTTTTTGTCTTTCGACTGAATACACGTATTTTTTAGTAACAGAAGATATGCGATAAGTAATAAGACGAACAGAATGTGCAATAGATAAATAGATAGATAGATAGATAGATAGATAGATAGGCAGACAGGCAGGCAGACAGACAGACAGATCGATCGGTCGATCGATCGGTCGGTCGAGCGATCAATAGATAGATAGATAGATACGCACGTAGGTAGCGGTTGGGAGATAGAAGGTAGGAAAGCAAAGGTTGATAGATAGATAGATAGATAGATAGATAGATAGATAGATAGATAGATAGATAGATAGGCAAAAGCTGGTAGATAGATAGATAGATAGATAGATAGATAGATAGATAGATAGATAGATACACTTTTGGATTTCGACTTAATACAAATGGTTTTCTTTATGACAAAATACAAGATCGGTTAGATAGATAGATAGATAGATAGATAGATAGATAGATGTTGAAAAAGTCCAGATAGATAGATAGATAGATAGATTGTACTTTTTATTGCTTTCCACTTAATATATATATTTTCCATCACGGAAAATTTAAGATAAATAGAAAGACAAACAGAATGTGCGATAGATAGGAAGATAGATAGTCAGACAGAAAGATAAATAGATAGATAGAAATTATTGTTTTTGCTTTCGACTTAACATACATATTTTCTATGATGGAAAATATTAATTTAGTAGAAAGACAAACAGAATGTGCGATAGATAGATAGATAGATAGATAGATAAGAAGTACTGTTTTGCTTTCGACTTAATATACATATTTTCTATGATGGAAAATATAAAATTAGCAGATAGACAAACAGAATGTGTGATAGATAGATCGATATATAGATCGATAGATAGATAGATAGATAGATAGATAGATAGATAGATAGATAGGGATGAAAATAGATAGATAGATAGATAGATAGATAGATAGATAGATAGATAGATCTGCTTAACTGCCGATTATATATATTTTTTCTTTACGAAAGATATTTTGGATCTGTTCTTGATAGGTAGGTGGGTAGGTAGGTATGGAAAAAGTTAAAAAGATAGATAGATAGATAGATAGATAGATAGATAGATAGATAGATCAGGCTTGCGTATTGAATGCATGTATATTTTTCATTAGTTTAATATTGTATATGTTGATGTATCTAATGAACTACCACACATAATAGATAGATAGATAGATCAGGCTTGACTTTCGACTTAATGTATATTTTTTCTGATGGAATATATATAGGATCTGTTGATAGACAACGCAATAATCGATCGATTTGCAGATAGATAGATAGATAGATAGATAGAATAGATAGATAGATAGATAGATAGATGAGCTACATGGCAGACGGACAAACATATATATATGGATAGACTTTCGACTTAATGTCTATTTTATCTTCTTAAAGCTGGACTGTCATCCTAAAATTACTTGTACTGGACTGAAGTGAGAAAGATTTTCACTGCCAGTCCATTCGAATCTATATTTTAAACCTTAATTTTCCACACAGCTGGAGTGGTGCTGGTGAATTTGAGTGTGCCAAGTAAGTTCGCAGGGAATGTTCATAATTTATCTGCTGGGGGAGGAGTGGAATAATTATTGGTGGGGATAGGGTGCGGGAATGGTGCGTTATTGAGGGTGTTTGTCTATCTTTTTGACTGATGTTGACGGGGTTGGAATGTGGTTGGGAGTCATAAAACGATATGCTTTCCTTTAATTTGACTTGCACACAGAGCACAGAGAAAGAGAGAATCACAAGCTGATAATAAAGGGCATTGCTCCCCCTCCTTGCTTATGCTAACATAAGATTTGATTCAGTGGGGACTACTACTGTAATATATATTTATATGCACTATCGACGTTGGAGAGGCGGTAGGGTTGAAAAAAGATAAAAATAGTTGTTAAATGTTTGTTGTATAATTTGCTTAGTCTGTTGTAACCCTTCTGTTGGTCTAAATTATTTAGTTCAGTAAAGATAGCTGAGTTGCTACCTATTTGGGAAAGAGCTGCTGACTCGGCTTATCACTTGCAATTTATTGTTTGTTGGGATGTCTTTGTCAATCTTTCCCTTTGATGTTGGGGATAGGGTTTGGGATCTGATCCAGTCAGTTCCTGAAGTAGTTACTCTTTAAATTTGAAGGTATTTTCTGGAAATCCACGAATATTTATCTGACCCACCCATGGACTTCGGTTTATTTTCTTAAAACCCTTCTCCCAACCATTATGAAAAATAAACTTCTAACTCCTCCCCACGAGCTTAGTTTCCATATATGTTGACCCCGAGGAACTCTGGAACTAGTTCTAGCCAGGCAGGGTAAACAAGCTATCGGAATTCTAGCCATTAAAGTAGCACAGGAACGAGTTCTAGCCAGGCAGGGTAAACAAGCCATCGGAATTCGAGCCATTAAAGTACTTCTATACATTCAATGTATTTAACATGAGTTTATAAGTGTTGGCTATAGCAAAATATAAAACTGTCGGCAAGCAGTGCAGATCCTAATGTGATTGATCATTATAATCAGTCTGATCTATGTTTGCACTGATCTAGGTCTGCACTCTTTGCTAATCAGCATAGTGTATTCCTCCTCTGATGTAAGACCGTTTTAATTCTATCTATACTTGCCGAACAATAGCATCATACAATGTACCCAGTAAATACCTCTTAATTAACTCAGCATTATTTATGGTGTCTTTGTGTTCTTCAAGCGGTAGAATAAATAAATACACACTGTCTTGATGTATGTAGTGTATATGGCTTCTTAACGCACAGGTTGCTGACGATAATTGGTAGAGGGCAACCCGCATATACTGTAGGTACAATGTATGCCGGTAATTGTTGAGCCATTAACCTTATTTCAAAGTTTATTAAACGTTTAATATCTGCAAATAATCAATGTTGGTATCTAAATATGTTGTGAAAAGTAAGATTCTTTGGAAGCAAAGAATAGAAAATAGCAGACTCGGTTTAATTGATGATGATGTACGGGGAGACGTTTTAAAGTCTGCTTAAACTATGAAGTTCTCATCATAATAGTCTTTTAACAGATATTAAACGTAGATTAAAGGATGAATACTAACGTTGAATAAACATAAGCAAATCAGATATATTCCACTTTAATAAATAGACCAACCTATTTTAAACCCAGAGTCAACTTTTGATATACGCTGTATGCCTACTTGGTTATATTTAGACAAGCTAAAATGTTTATGTTTTAATGGGCTTTCCTAAGTATTCCATATTATTTAGCTTTCATTAAATAACTTTATAATTTATTGTTGGTTATCTGGTACAGACATGTTCTGGAATAAAAGTCGACTGTAACAAAACAAAAACAAAGACGCTGACTATTACAAAGACACCAAGGGGCACTGATTTTCAGGTAGTGTCTTGTAACATTAGTGGCGAAAATTCATGAGTGTTAATGCAATGCAACCACGAGGTGAAGTACAGACATGTACTGGAAAAATAGCCGGCTGGTACATATCAAGTATAAATCACCTGGGAAATATGCCTGGCAATTTAATATCGTACGTTCGTGTCCTGGGCAATGTTCCAGGATTATTTGGGAATAAAGACAGAGATAGACCCAAGTCCAAAGATTGTGGGTGACTTAAGACCAACGCCGCGTCAGGTTCCAGGACAACGGATGACTGTAGTTCAAAGCAGAGTCAGGTGATTGGACTGTGGATGACTGACGATTAATACAGAGTCAGGTCTAAGGTCTAAGGATGACTGTAGAAAACGCACTGTCAGGTTTTAGAACTGTGGTTGACCAAAGACTCAGGTTCAAGGTCGGTGTATGACTGAAAAGTAACTAAGAGCCAGAACCGTGGATGATTATAGACCAACGCAGAAACAGGTCCCATGCATATGGACGATTGTAGACCAATACAGAGTCAAGGAACAAGACACGATGACTGTGGATCAATAAACAGGTTCCAAGACAGTGGATGACTGTAGACCAAGGTCAAGTAATGTCCCAGGAATGTGGATGATTGTAGACCAACGAAGAGTAAGGTTACAGGGATGACTTTAAGCCAACACAGACTTAGATTATGAATGACCATAGACCAACGGAGCATCATGTTCCAGGACTGTGGATGACTGAAGATTGACGAACAGTCAAGTTCCATGACTGTGACTAACTGTAGACCTAGGCAGAATAAGGTCCCAGGATTGTGGATGAATGTAGACCAACGAAGTGTCAGGTTCAATGACTGTATGACTGTGAATGACTGTAAATTAATGTAGAATTAGATCCCAAAATTATTGATGATCCTAGATCAACGCCGAACCAGGTCCCAGACTGTGGAAGACTGGAGTCCAATGCAATGTCGTGTCCCAGGACTTTTGATGACCGCAGACCAATACAGAGTCATGACCTAGAACAGTGAGTAAACTGTATGCTCACGAAAAGTCTGGTACAAGTACTGCGAATTACTATGGACCATGGCATGGTCCCACCAACACAGTCAGGTCCCAGGACTGTGGGTGGCTGTAGATTAAAGCAGAGTCAGATTGCAGGAGAGAATGACTTTAGGCCAACGCAAAGCAGTTTAAATTACTGTAGAAAAATGCAGAGTCAGATACAAGGTTTGGGAAGGACGGATAACTGACGAACAACGCGGAGTCAGACCTCAGGACTTTGGAGGTCTGTAGATACGCACAAAATCGGGTCCAAGGACAATGCATGACTGGAGGCCAAGGCGAGTCAGGCCCCAGGACAGTAGATGAGTATATACCAACGCAGAGACAGGTTCCGGGGTTTTGCATGACTGGACACTAACTCAGAATCATGCTCCAGTATTATGGATGACTGTAGAGCAACAAAGAATCAGGTCTCAAGACCATTGATGGCAATTGACCAGTGCAGAGTCAGATCCTATCATTTTGGATGAGTAAGACCAACACAGAGTCAGGTCCCACGAGCCTACTGTCAAGAGTGGAAAGGTAGAGGTACTTTGTGACACTGGAGAAGGTAGATTTGCCTGGTGGCATCCCATTGTAAAGTATGGCAGGCAGGGGTGACTATTGGTATTTTAATCTCACTAGGTTTAAGGAAGACGTACTTAGTGGCACCATATTATCAATTTAATAATAACGGAGTACATAGTGGCACGCCTCTGGCACTGGGAAACTGGGTTGCCCGCGCCTGATACAATGCTATTCTATTCTATACCATAACCTTACTAGGTCGTTGGGCACCACAGATGACTTCGAAACAATCCCTTTTCAGCTTGTCCTGTTTTCAGCTGGCCTAGTTGAGTGGTAAAATCTATCCCTCTTCATTTTTTAGTATTGTCGTTCCACCTCTTCTTCTGTCTACCTCTTCTTCTTTTTCCTTCCACTGTGCCCTTTAGAATTGTCTTTGCTAAAGCAGAATACATTGAGACATGGCCAAACCACCTTAGTCTCCCTTTCTTGACCAGCGTAAGGAGATCATCATATTCTCCAATGGCTGCTTGGATCTCTCTGCGAACCTCCTCATTGGTTATATGTTAATATGGTAATGTTCAGTAAACTTCGGTAGCATCTCATCTCAAACGCATGCGTTCTTTTCTCTAACTCTGCTGTTTATAAGTCCGCGATTCACAGGCATACAGAAATATGGAAATGCCAAGGGAGCGCATAAGTTTCACCTTTGATCCAATATATATGTTGTTATCTCTCCGGATTGGTTTAAGCTTAGTAAGAGCTGAAGTGGCTTGAAAGAACCTCCTGTATTAGCCATCATCTGAAACAAGTGCTCCAAGGTATTTAAGCTTGTTACATTACCCATCTTCTGCCCTCTTACCTTGATCTCTGTCTCTCTCTGGATGCCATCTGCGCTGTTTGTCATCAGTTTGGTCTTCTCAGCACTGATATACATCTTAAAACTTGTGCGGGTTTTGTCGACACTTTCAACTAGGGCTTCTAGTTTCTGCTCTTCCTCAGCTACAGCATCTATGTCATCGGCAAACCGCAGATTGGTAATGTTTCTGCCGCCTATGCTGACCTTTCCGTCATGTTCGTCCAGATCATCAGACATGATCCGTTCGAGAAAAATGTTAAAGAGGGTGGGTGACAGAAGGTATTCTTGCCTTACTCCAACTGTTGTTCTGAACCATTCTCCTGTGCTACCATTCATCAGGATTGCACTCGCAACCTTGTAGTATAGCTGCTCAATGGTGCGAAATAGATTTGCACTGATATTGTACTTCCGCATAGTTGCCCATAAGCCTGCATGCCGTACCCTTTCAAAGGCTTTCTTGAAATCAATGAAGACATGGTACAGATTCTGCTGATGTTGGAGATATTTTTCACACAGGATACTAAGGTTGAAGATCTGTTCTGTGGTGCTCCTTCCGGCTCGGAACCCAGTCTGTTCTTCCGCGATTATCTCTTCGGCTTGTGGTTTAAGCCTGTTCAAGATGACTTTCAGCATGCCCTTGCTTGAATGACTGATGAGGCTGATGGTTCTGTAGTTCTGGCAGAGCTGTAGGTTGCCCTTTTTAGGGAGTGTAATAATCAGCGACTGAGTCCATGGGTTTGGCCATTTATCCCGTTCTCTAGATCCTGTTACAGATATCTGTTAAAAAAAACAATCATGGTCTCCCCTCCAACTTGAACAAGTTCTGCTGGTATATTATCAACTCCGGCAGACTTCCCCTTCTTTAGTGCTGCTACTGCAATCTCAACGTCCTCACGACAAATAGGTTGTTAATCTTCTTCTGGGGCTGATTGTAGTCCAGAACCGCATTGTCAACGTGAGTCTCATGGTTGTATAGTTCTGAGCAATATTCTGTCCCTCTGCTGAGAATCTCTTGTTCCTCTGTAAGGCGTTTCCCAGACCTGTCCTGGATTGCTCTACCCTGATTCGCTGAAGTTAGATCCCTCACTCTAGAAATCTGAGACCTCTGTCATTTTCCTCGACTTGCAATAGGGTCCACAAACGTTTCCCTAGTCTGCCTGTGCTTTTTCCAGCTTTATACAATACCCAAGGAGTCATACAATACAGAGACAGATAATGGGAAGCGCATTTGCTGATGCATTGTACCTATTTATAATTCACCGCGCTGGGAAACACACTTGAGAATGCTGACGTCTTGAGTAGTTGCTGCTCTAAATATTTATGTAATTTGCTTCAGCGTGTATTTGAATAATTATTTAAACATACAAGTGATTTATATTATTACTGGCACATTTTCCGTGAATAAAATAAGCACTGTTCTTTTCTCATCGTTGCAATCAAAAATAGACAGGGTTGCCCGCCCCTGACAAAATACAGGGACAGGTAGCGGGTAGCACCATTATTGACGTATTGTACCTATTTATAGTTCACACCACTGGGACTCCTTGAGTAGTTGCTGCCCCAAATATTTATGTAATATGCACCCACGTGTATTTGAATAGTCATTTGAAGATACATGCGATTTATATTATTACTTATAAATTTTCTGTAAATAAAATCAGCACTCTTCATTTCTCATCGTTGCAATTTAAAAGTAGACAGGGTTGCCCGCCCCTGACACAATACAGGGACAGGTAACGGGTAGCACCATTAAGGACCTATTGTACCTATTTGTAGTTCACAGCGCTGGGAAATATACTTGAGCTGGTTGACTCCTTGCGTAGTTGCTGCCCCCACCAGATATTTATGCACTTTGCATCAACGTGTATTTGAATAATTATTTAAAGATACATGTGATTTATATTATTACTGAAAATATTCCGTCAATAAAATAAGCACTGTTTATTTCTCATCGTTGCAATTTATAACGTTTCACGCATACACAGAGCTAGAGTATGAATCTCTCCTCAGGCTGGCGGTACCCATTACTTGTCTTTGAACTTGTAGCCTCAAGCGCGAAAAGTGTGTAATGGAAGAAACAAGTCTGACTTAAAAATATTCAAGCATGCGCAGAGCTAAGAGTAGGCATCTCTACTCAAGATGGTTGTACCCATTACATGTCATTGAATTTGTGAAATGAGCCGCGACACGACAAAACCGACAATGTGGTTGTGTGCCCAGCGAAGACTCAGATCAGCCTGGGCAGCGGTCCAGTTTGATCAGACTCTTTATTTGGTGCTCAAGGGGTAGATAAGTGTCTAAGCTACCTCCATGCGGACAGATTAAGCGACTTATTTACAATGTCCCCGATTTGTGAAAACCTCTCTCTCATTCAGTCTGTGTCTACGAAAAGGCACCCTATATTACATACAGGTATATTATTTATGAAGACTGCAAAAAATTTTATTCTGTGCTGACTCAAGACCATCATGACCATTATGACTCTCACCTCAGTGGCTTGTAGAGGGAAGGAACTAGTCTGGGTATAAAGCAGAGCACCCGTTAGCACCCCATTGTCAAGAGGGTAAAGAGTACCAAGTGGCACTCAACTGACTTAAGTCCCCTGGAGCTACATATGAAATTTGGTTACAATTGGCCCAGTGGTTTTAGGGGACAAGTTGTTTTTTTTTTTGTTTTTTTTGTTTTTTTTTTTGGTTTTGATATGTTGTGGGCTCAAATGAGTGCGGCTGTTACTATAATTCTATAATTTAATTGACGAAAAAAGCGGGAGTAGGGGTTGGGGTTTGAGCGTGGGGAGTGTGTATGTGTGTTTGGGGGTGGGGGTGGGGGTCGCCGTTGTTATGGAATAAAAGGAAAGTTTATAAAGACATGCAGATAAGAAATAACTTAATTAAAATAGCATACCTTGTCGCCTTCATCTCTCTCTTCAGCATAGAACACTTGAACTATAGAAAGGCAAAATAACAGAAGAAAAGAATCGAAAACTTCGCCATCTTGTTACTTCGAAATGAGCAAAGAAACAAAAGCGGAAATTAAAAGGGGGAGAGTAGTGATATATGCGACATTATAACTGATAAGCGTTTCTACTTTTCATTTTGTTTATGTTATAAAATCAGTTCGATCGCACTGGGAATAGTCTAATCTGAGACACTGCTGATCATCGCTGGTTAAACAAAACAAACTAGCCTTCCAGAGCTACAGAGCAGAAAACCTGTCTTCAGCGCTTCCAACGATGTGAGATTCAAACCAGCTTGCACGGCTACGTTGGCTAGTGTTTTGAAAATTCGCATATAGCAACAGCATGCATTAGGCTAAAAATGGACAGAAATAATTAGATGCTGATCAGACGGCGTAGATGCGAAATCTGATCTGCATCTTTGTTTCTCCGATATGGCATAAAACAGATTTCTGTTTTGGCACATCGCGCTCGCCATTTTAACGTCAAAGTATCTCACGCGACGTCGTTGACGTTAGTTATAGTCTGCCGGGCTGATAAATCCTTTATCAGACCGGGGAATCATTTATCGGACCGGCGGGCGGCATAAAGACTCTGAAGGTTTGGCTTTATCAAACATGCAGGTTGCCTCTTATACGGTCTGAAAGTCTGTATCTATATGATAAAATAATTTAGGGGAAAATGCTGTATACATGTAATAAAAAGGTTACGACATATCTAGTGTCGCGTTGCCAGGCATAGTGTCGCGTTGCCAGGCATATCGGCCCGGCAGCTCCATATTGGCCCTCGGGGCCAATATGGAGCTGCCGGGCCGATATGCCTGGCAACGCGACACTAGACATGTAATAACCTCTAAATATGTAATATAAGTTCTAGCATATATAAATCATGTATATATCTGGTTACTCTTAAAGTCATAAACCTTTACTGAAGAAGTTATAGAAGATGTGATTTGCTGTAATCAATGTAAGTAGGTACTGGTGATTTCCTAGTGCTGTGCTGGCGGGGACTTCTTGGGCCATTGCACCCCCAATGGGAGCCAGACTGGGCAGGGACTTATGGCCTGAACACGCATCAGGCCAATATTTCCACATTTTTCAGGCGTTCTATCAAGTCTTCATTTTACTTCTGCCCGTCTTGTAATTTTCCATTTTTCCTTTAGATTGCAATTCCCTTGCTATAATATTCATGTATGATGGACAATATAGATGTAGATGTAGAGATAGAGCAAAAGACCCTGCACCCTGTGCACAACACCCAATAGAGGGCGAAACAGTAAATTAGATATACAACCCTTCCATATGATATCCAGATACTGCAATTCTATGACATTCCGTCAAATTCAAACAGACAAGGAGCGGCTGTAGTGTAGTGGATAACATTCCGGACTACCAAGCCATGGGTCGCAAGATCGATCCCCCGCTTCTCCGGTCTTTCGGATGAGACTTTAAACCGTGGTCCCATATCCATATGACCTCGTTGTTGGTGGGACGTTAAACCTGAGTTCACTCACTCACTCAAACAGACAAGAATTCCTATAAATATTCCTTCTTTCTTGTGGCAATTGCCCAGTGGAACGCCCTTCCAGAAACTGTTGTAACTTCTCCAAGTCTTGACTTGTTCAAGGCCGCGATCGGAGAGTTGCAGCATCCCAAAGCCTAAGCATTAAATGCTTGTTTTACCCAGGTTTTATCTGTTTTTAGACCCTATCCTAGGTTTTTTATGTTTGATTAGTCCATGATGTGTGTTTTATGGATTTCATCCTTTTCGCACTATATTTTAACCTGTCATCTTTAGACTGTCTCACTGTCCTGCTTTTAATCAATCCTTTTTCTCAAAATGACGCGCAGACCCTGCTAAGAATGCTCGCAAGGGTGTGTCTGAGTTGACCACTGATCACTATTAACATGCTGTCAATACAGCCGAACGTTTGCCATGTAAAGCGAAGCAGAGACGTCTGGAGGCCGATTCTATATCCGATATAGAAATACTGTCCCAAATATTTTGAAAGAATCGAATGAATTTTCTCTACAACTATTGTTTTCGAACGTCTGCTAATGCCTTACAAGTAAGTATGAAATGTTCTAAGTCTTCAGAATCTTCAACGCAAAGAGCACATGTTGGATCAACCTGATGTTGATTGTTACCGCGCACGATTTGCCACCAGCATATAAGTACCAGTCATAAGCTTTACCTTTAGGTCTGCCCTTTTTATTGCTACTAAGTTGAAGCTCAAATTCTTTCTTTTCTATTATAATTTTCCATTCATATTTATTATCACTTCAATTCAGTGCAGTTGTCTTGAATAATTTACTTACAGTTACCCATGTTATGAGCCTTTGCGATGGCTAATTATTGTAGTTACTATCCGTAAAACATGTTGCACTTTCCAGTATTCATTTCAATAACTTAGTAATTAGAGCTACCAAAGAGGGGAAGAAGAACAAGGCAATTTTGGCTGAGAGGTTGTGAATTATATTGTACCTGTAAATCTCACTTGAAATAAGGAAACATGAGATTTGTCGGGGTATACATTACTGTCTTATAATAGCCCAAGGGTACTCATATGCTTTTTCTTTTGTAATTTGGTGTAATTTGAAGGTAGAGCTCACCCTTACTAGCTTTTGTTTATAGTGGATCTGTCTTAACTCTTAAAAAAAGGTTTCGAATTAAGTCCAACAATACCAGAGCTTCAGCGGAACCTGCAACAGTGCCCTAGAAGGACAAAGGAGCTCTGCTTTAAGACCCTAGTTCGACCTATCGCAGAGTATGCTAGTGTCATATGGTATCCTTTTACAGAGGAAGACAACATGCGGAAGCTGGAGATGGTACAGCGCAGAGTCGCACGCATAGTCAATGCTGACTTTAGGCTAGCAGCTCCAGTGGCTCACTCTTCAGGAACGTAGAGCTCAGGCAAATCCAGCCATGATGTACCGGATTGTTTATAACCTCGTGGCCATACCTATCACTTATTTGACACCAACCATATCAGCGAGAGGACATAACATGAGGTTTCTGATTCCCTTTGCAAGAGTTCTCTGTTATCAAAGATTCTTCTTTCCAGACACCATCAGGATACGGAATAGCCCTTTCCAGACAGTTGTGAGCTGCCCCTCTATTGACAGCTACAGGAGGGAGGTGCAGACCGTCAGACTTCGCTAGATTCGTACTGGATGATTTGAACCACACTGTAAAGTTCTTTGAGTGTGTGTGTAGGGGGAGTCTGTCTCCCTCTCCCTCCCCCTCCCCTTTTCTCCCATCCCCCTTCTCCCTTGTCCCACCCTATTTCTCCCTACTCCCTCCCAGTCTTTTCTTTCTAAGGCCCTCTTTCTGCTTCCCCACCCTTAACTCACATTTTTTCCTAATACAACTTGATCCTGCAATTCATTCTGTACACTGCCATTTTGTTGACATCACTTGTACCCATTATTCTTGAATGCACCCTGCTAAACTTTGCTGTTTTAAAACGTTTCGAAGGTTTCTATAACCAGTAATAACAAACTTTTCATCGCACCGTTATTTTCTTTGCTTCTTAAAAGGATATGCCCATCCATACATCGCTCCCTCCCTCTCCTCGTCGTCTCCCTCTTCCCCCCCCCCCCCTTTTCTCCCTCTCCCTCCACCTTCTCCCGGCTCCCGCTCCCTTTTCTCCCGGCTCCTATCCCCTTTCTCCCCCTCAGCCGCCACCCCTGCACCCATCCCCCACCTCTTTTAGACCTTTCACTTTGTTGTTCCCGCGCCACCAACACGCCAGTACGATAATAGGCCTCTCTGAGGTGTCTGTACTTCAATGATAGAAGAAGAAGAAGAAGAAGAAGAAATGCTTAATTAAAGTGGAATGTACCTAATGGGCTCTCCCATGGATTTTTTTCTGTACAGATGTATATTTTGCGTTACACCCGAATATGAAGAAAAGAAGCTACTAAACCGAGCTCATTTATTTGCGTTCAAAGATTAGGAAAAATGGACGCAAAATGCACTGACGTCAACGTAAATTAGACTTTTTTCGCTAATATTTCGGCACTAAAAATCTTAAGGCACATTTATGTTCCCATAGATTTTTTTCTTTTTAAACTAATATAACAATTTATTATTTCGGCCATCGATTAAAGAGAAAAAGTCCTTGGTTACCGAGTTCGTTTTGTCAGTATAAACGTCCAAACGAACTTAGGTCTAGTCAGTTTGTGTGTTTTCGCGCCAAAATCGCTAGCTCTAGACGTTACGTGATCGGAGACTTTTGAAATAAGTTTGGCTATTTAAAAGCTTTTTATGCTGAAACGTAGCCAGGCTCCAGTCGAATCTGTATGTTAGTTTGGTGGGCAGATTCATCTGGTAACTTACATGCAGGCTCCGCAATATGATACTCCTCTCATAAATTCTTGAGTTAATCAAAGCAACATTACAAGTGCCATAAAGTGTCATTTGACTAACATAGATGTTATCTCATCAATTTTTATTGGATTCTCCAAATGCCATTACCTGTCTGTGAATCTGAGGGCAAAGTTTAAAACCATGAAAAGGAAAGGGGTGGAATGGATTTGAATTGATGACATTATCTAAATCTATTTTGGTACAATTTGCTCCCAGAGTGGGAGATGATGGTTCTCTTACAGGAAAGAAATCGCTCCCGACGGGGTAGTAAATTCTTTTCTGTAAGAGTAGCATTCCAAATCAATGGAAAGAAGTGAATGAGATTGTTACATTGCACTCCATTCCATGCCAGAATTTAAACCATGCCAAAAGTGAAGTTCTGGTGGTATGTATGTTGTTTCACAGTCTGTGCATAAGATTTTAATTTTATACTGTCTTAAATGAGTAATAGGCATTAAAAAATGAGCTGTATCACACTTTTCATTCCTTTCCAATTCTCCATCAGTCATGATCAGATTTAAGGCAGTGTATTTCTAGCAATCCTTTTTTAGAAGGTCTGATAAGTGCAAGTCCAGTTATTGCACTGGCTTTAAGTGTATTGTTTTTTTAAGAGAACTGGTGTGTCTTGGATTTTTACTAGTGCTGATCAGATCAGACTGAAATGTATAGGGCGTTTGTTAAAAGGTCAGTGTGTCTTTTCTTAAAGACGGTTTAAATCTTTTTGAGATGATTTACTTTATTATAAATTCTTTGACCATCAGTTGTGTAAGTGTAGGGGAACTTTCCTCCATACTCTAATTTTGACAAATGCATGTCATATTAGGAGATCACGTATGCATCTGAAATGTACCTCACTCTGAAATTTGACAAACATGTTAAATGCTGCAAACACTGTAGACCTAGATAAGACTGCTCTAGAGAAGTTTGATCACTTTGGCATTTATTTATAGTTTTTATAAAATACCCCCTTGACTATAAAACGGATTAGTCGAAAACAAAGGTAGAATAATCAATTACAGAAAATCTGTAGGTTCAGGGTCAGTTGTATTCATATAGTTTCATGATCTTTGAATCCAGAGTTATTAAAACAATTTACCACGGCACTTTAGTTTTATCAGGCTGACCATCTGTGTTTATATTTTTAAACTGCTGCTTTGACTGCAACAACATAAAGGGCTGGACATAAGGTCAGTAAAATTAAAATCTTAAAACGTTCCTTCAAGAGCAGAGAATACATACAGAAGTAGGAACATGGGCCAGACTACGTAGTTTCGGCTCATAAAGCCTCGTCAGTGACCCTGACAATATCTGGTGACGAAACCAGAAAATTCTTGTAAGTTCACTGCTGGGAAAGTTTCAGGCTTTGCCTCACATGTAAGTACCCAGACCCTATGTTCCTTTGCAAACGATATATTGAACATAGGGTCTGAAGCCAGACTAGCTGAAAAGGGGTGAACACTGAAATCAATAATGCACGCACATTCACTAAATTATCATTTTCACTAAGTAGATGGATGATGGTGTGGTTTTACGGTCTTTTCAACAGCATTTGTATTATATCAAGCGGTCTGAAAAGTGATAATGAAAGGCTATTTGCAGTGGCAACCTGTTCACGGTGAACAAAAATTCCGCTTCCTGTGGAATTTGAACCCAGGGCGATAGCTTAGCATGCTAGCCCTTAACTCGTGGCCTAATGGATAATAATAGCTTTTTACGGTCTTTTACCGCTGTATGTTCTAGGCTCAGCGGTGCATTCGTGAAACAGCAAAGTTTTACTTACGGAAGGTAAAAATGGTCAATTTTTTCCCCCTGGGAGATGCACTTTTCGCCCACCTCTGCTTAACGATAGGCACGACAAAAGTGAAATGTTCTTAAAAGACCGCAAAACTCAAATAAATAAATACATAAATAAATAAAATCATGTATACATGTAGGGGTGTTTGTGCGTTTATTGCAAGGATTTCATCATTGTGTAAATAAATATTATTTCAGTCTTCAGTCAGGGAAATTTGATATTAGCATTTTGTGAATCACTCGCTCTCTCTTTCTCTTTCTCTCTCTCTGTCTCTCTCTCTCTCTCTCTCTAAAATGTACAGACGAAGAAAAACATATAAACAGAGTTCGTTTCAATCTGCCTTCCGTAATTTCTTGCTAGTATGGGAATGTGTGAGATGAGCACGAATGCAGGGGCTTGGTATACAGGGGCGTAGCTGCCTAAACGCAAATACGCAGGTGCGTATTGAAATTTTGTCAAATTGACAAAATTTCAACAGGCACCAACATATTTGCAGTCTGAAATGTTGTAAATTGGGCAAGATTGCAATACAAACTGCCAACTGGCATGAAAATATGAAATTTCCAAAGAGGCCAAACCACATGATTTCCTGTCAAGGAGTATAAACTCCTGGCTGTGCGTATCACGTATTAGCCTCTAGCTACGCCCCTGGTATATCAATTTTCACTGCCACAAAATCCATAATTCAGTCCTTGGCAGTGTAGGTGACGAAGAATTGATGAGATGGTGAATAGAACAAGAGTTGTCAGAAGACAACAAAGCGCGCCTTACAGGAGCTTGACTCTCGCAGCGCTGGTGGTATACACAGTTCCGAGCCACACCCAGAATATCACTCAAAATCACATGATAGCGTATACCTGGCCAATGCAACGACAACTTAACACGTGACATAGTCTCACAAACAAATCGCACGTGGTCAGTATCCAACATAAGTCCGTGATTTTACCTACTAGTAACAGTCAATGGAGGGATGTATACCTGTTTAAAGAAAACAAACTAACACAACTTTTAATAAACTTGCCATGTTTTGCAAATACAGAACGCATCGGAAATGCATGATGCGCCAACTGCCATGTGTAGATCATGAGGAGGCTGATTCTTTGCCATAGATCGCCAACATTTAGCAGACACTTGCTTTTGTCATTTATTTTTCCGCCATCTTTGTGTAAGCTTGTGAGACGTAGTAACAGTAACTAAGCAGGCGGAGCTTAGCGGCTATTCTCGGAACTGTGTATCGAAAGGCTATTGTCCAAATGTATGTGAGTGTCAAGTATAATGATTGCCATCCATATAGGGACTGAGAAATATAATTGAGTCAGTGAAGCATGAAACACTTGTCAAATCCATACATGGATGGCGATGCTAAAATGTTCTTGTCCATATATAAGTGTGTGCCAAGTATAATGGTTCTAAACCATATAGGGACTGAGAAATATCACAAAGTCAGTGAAGCGTATCATAAAGTCAGTGGAGCAAAAATATAGGTTGAATCCATACATGGATGATGGTGTTCACATGACCCTGTCCATATGTAGGTGTGTGCCAAGAATCATGGCCCTTACCCAGACAGGTACTGAGAAATATCACAAAGTCAGTGAAGCGTACCATAAAGTCAAATGAAGCATAAAATATACTCAAATCCATACAAAGAGGATGCTGCTGAAATGATCTTATTCACGTGTAAGTGTGTGCGAAGTATCATAACTGTAACCCATATAGGGAGTGAGAAATATCATAAAGTCAGTGAAGCGTAAAAATGTAGGTCACTGTCCTACACGGTTGGTTACACGCACATGCCCTCGTCCAGATGCAAGTAATGACCAAATATCATGACACTAACCCTTATAACTACTTTGAAACTGACTTGAACACAAATGCTTAACATACATTCACGTATTTTTTTCTAAGTCAGCAGACCATGACCAGTAGGACAAGGTCATACATGGTGCATATATTCAGGTGATCATGTGCTGATGTAAAGGTGTCCCAAGATTCGTTTACTCTAGCCCTTATACTTTGTGAGAAAAAGCCCTAAACGCAAATGGTTAACATAGGTTAAACTACATTAACCTTTTTTTTTTCAAAGTCAGTTGACCATAACCAGTAGGTCGGGGTCATACATGGTGCATACATTCAGGTGATCATATTCTGATGTAAGTGTGTACCAAGTTTCATTACTCTAGCCCTTATACTTTGTGAGAAAAAGACCTAAACGCAAATGGTTAACATAGGTTAAACTGCTCACAGACAAGGACGCGGACGCGAACGCGAACACGAACGCGAACGCTGACGCATACTCGGACTACGACGCCGGGGGTATAACATAAGCTCTCCTTTGCTTCGCAATGGCGCGCTAATAAAATGGCCGCACAGGCGACCTCGCCAGCTAGAAAAAGTACACAAGGACCCATATTACCAACATACATTTGAAGCACGACATGACAAAACTAACAAAGTGGAAAGTGCGCCACGCGAGCACTTAGATCAGTCTGGGCACCCGCTCAGTCTGATCAGATTCTTCGCTGTATGCCTAAAGAGTATCTTAGGGTCGAAGCTAGCTCCATGTGGACAGCGAAGACACTAATCTAGACTGTTAGTTTTGTCGTGTCGCGGCTCATTCCTATTCGCAATATCAAAATGCAAAAACTTGGAAATGATATAGCGGCTATTTCAGACAGCTTAAATCTGAAACTTTGACCAGACTGTGTAGTTGATATGCGTCTCTGTTTATAGCATGTTCTCTGTGACGCAGCTCAGTCAAGAAAATATTGGCGGTGGTCGCTCTGCTTTGTTCTCTATATCTGAAAAAAGAATACCGTATGAACAGACAACGCAGACCTTGATCGGTGACGGCCTAAATGAGATATTGACAGAAGTACAGTATTTCAATACTAGCAAAACCCAGAGGCAAGAGCAGAATCACGGCATGTCTGGTATTGAACCCCCTTTTTCGCAGCCAACACGAACGGACTACATTGTGGGATGACAGTCTGAACAAAATGTACACGTGTTCAAAATAGCTCTTAATTCTTCACCATCATCTTCTGTAAGTGCTTTCTCCAATGCTTGTAGGGCATCTGACTCATAGGTCAAAGGTTCTGGGTTCGAAACCCGGTCTGGCCACATACTTTCGTTTCTCCTTCCGCTGATTCAAGAAGAGCAGTTGTCAGTTACTGGCGAAAGTATGTGCACTTAGTACTGGTTAACTGCTTGGGGGGTCTAAGCCTGCCCAGGAATAGTGCGGTTGGGTTAACTGACCGTCCCGACATAGCTGTTTACCGTGGACGTTTGACACAACAAATCAATCAATTTCCCGAATGCTTGAGTATTCTCGCAATGACTGCTTTCATATAACTAGAAGCTCAATTTAGAATTTTCTCAGAATTTGGTTACGTGAGCTCTGCCAGCCTCTTCCCCGACTGTATGGAACCTCATTTTGTAAATTTAATACCGACTTTCAGATGGATTTTCAGCATAAAGACTGTTATCACCATACGTAAGTGCAATGCACTGAACGTCAGAGTAGGCCGCTATATTATAAATTACGCCAACTTGAGTGAATTAAGGTGACGTTACGTCCTTCGCAACGCACGTAATTTATAACGCCGTCCTTTACGTACATCCCACCTTAATAGGGGTATGATGAGGCGCATTGACTGGATGTTGGAGCGGAGCTTGCTGTTTAGTAATTGAGCTGCCACTTGCGAAACATCTTTATCTTGCCCTTAATGAATGAGTTATATTATATTGTTGCCATTTCCGAACGTTGCTTGTTTTATAGTTAGCTTGTATATTTAGTCACTGGGGCAAGATAAGGCATATCGACTTGACGGTGGAGGGAGCTTACTGATTAGCGATTGAGCTGCCACCTGCGAAACACCACTGTCCAGTAAAATGTCCTGGGTCTCTGATTTTTTTATGATCTTGCCCTTGCTAAGCTTTAGTTGGTTGGCTGGTTGGTTGTTTTGGGTTTAACAACCCCCCGAGACAGTATTTCAGTCTATATCTGGCCGTTCCCCAAAGAGAGGGGAAAAGAAGAGAGAAATGATAGACGAGAGAAAAATGTCCAAACAACCCCCACCCGCACCTACTGCAAGCACAGTAAGCCCTTGCCCTACTACTATTCAAATAAGTAGGACGCCCCGGCACTGGAAGTTACACGCAGCCAAGCAGATTAGTATATAAGCTACTAAACTGTCCTATGTGTTTCGGTGTGCTAATATTTAAATCACTTCTTCTACATGTTCTAGGGCTAGTGATTATGATGCATAATTAATTAATTAATTATATCGTATTATATCTCCAATTAGTTAGATCTGACATGGTTGTTCGCATGGTGTGCAGGCACTTGGGTCTATGAGGACATCCTCGCTAGAGGTAATATGAACATCTTACTAACTGATTATTCATTCTTACATTTTTTACATTTTCATATATACTCTTGCTTTAGCAGTCGGTTCAAAAGCTCATCAATAGCTTAGGTTGTATTGCTATGTATCAAACTTGTCGACTTTATATAACTCTTATCTTGTCTTATTAGCTTCCAGTTGAATTTTGTTACTCCAAGTACTGTCAATTTTGACTTTCAACCATGTTTTTCCTCGGGTTCTTAGAAAAACTAGTTCCTAAAAGGTCTACTGTATCTGGTAATTCATAAAGTTCCAGGATCTTTTTCACATAGGTGACGAGTCATTTATTATATTTTCATTTTTCATATGGTTCACTAAATTTTTTCCGACCCCCCCCCCCCCCCGTCTCGCCAGAATTATTTTCCCGACACCCCCCGCCACACACACACAGATATAGCTGACAAAAATGACAGAAATTTTATGCCCTCCATCCCACATCCCAGCTACCATTCACACAGACAGGCACATACCATATTTAATACCTATTTTATTTCAGACTGACCTCGATCAAAACCTGTATGAAACACAAAGAACATTTTCTTATTCTAACAGGTTAATCTGCATTTCTTGCACTTTTCTTCTGCTTATGGGCATCTAGAAATCTTTTTTTTTGTCGAATGCTTAATAATTCTAACTGTTAATGATATTAATCGGGCTTCTTGGGTGGGGGTCTCGGGCGCAGCCACCAGAAGCCACAGTAGTTTTGCTGATGAAAAGGCACCTGGAGAGCTGATATCACAAACACTGCTCCCCAAGAAGCCACAGTAGTTTTGCTGATGAAAAGGCACCTGGAGAGCTGATATCATAAATGCAGGCATTTTAACTGAGAACAAAATCATCAACTCGACATGATTTTATAGACACTTTCCTACTGTTGTTCTAACAAATCAATGAATAGCTGTCCAAAATTTTCTGTGTCATTTCCATAAATATGTTTAGGTTCTAGTTCTAGTTCTATCAATTATGTGCTGGGCTCCTCTGGAGCATCTTTGCACAGTTACTATTTACAGGCACGTGACAAGGGGTGTGAAGTCCTGTACAGCTAAAACTGGTTAAAAACATCCGTGTTTACGGGTGCCCACCCAGGTTCAAAGTTTTGAATGATTTTAGGGACAGAGCACTGACTGTCTCAGTAGGCAGGCTGTTCCACAATCTTATCCCTGATCGGAAGAAAGCAAATTTGTAGGCGTCTACACTGCAGTATGGCACGAGATATCTGTGGTTATGTCCTTTTGTTCGGGATGTATCAACAGGCTGAAACAATATGAGATGTCGGTATCTCAATGAGATGATTAATGATTCTGTACATCAAGACCATCTTACCATGCTGTCTGCGAGTGTGGAGGTCTTCCCTGTCAAGATGTTCAAGCATGCTTGTAACACTGCTTGTTCGTCTGTAATCACCTGTTACAAATTTTGTCGCTCGACGCTGCACAGCAGAATTGTACTTCTGTATGTATTCTCTGCTCTTGAAGGAACTTTTTAAGATTTTAAATCTATCTTGTTGATATTGGACATGTGTTAGAGTCCCAGATGCTTGATACATACTCTAGCTGGGGGCGCACAAGTACTTTGTAGCAGGTAGGTTTAACATCAGGCGAACAGGATGAGAGATTCCGTCTGAGGAATGCTGTTTTAGTTGTTTGCCTTCTTCGTGATGTTGTCGATGTGCTGATTCCAAGACAAAGTGCTGTCAATGGTGACTCCCAGGTACTTAGCCTTGTCAGTGCGCCGTAGTATCTGGCCATGAATGGTATAGTCTGAGTCAACCACGTTCCGCTTGTTGGTAATGTGAATGACTCCACACTTGTCCGGGTTGAATTTCATATGCCATTCCTTCTCCCGTTGCTGTAGATTGTCTAGGTCCTCTTGGAGAGCCTTGGTATCTGCTGAGGAGTTGATCCGTCTGTACATGAAACAGTCATCTGCAAAAGGGGTGCGCTGGACTTTGACGCAAGATGGGAGATCGTTGATATATACAAGGAATAGCAGTGGACCCAGGACAGTGCCTTGGGGACACCCGATGAAACTGGCGCTGCTGAAGGTGCAATACCGTCAAGGAAAACTCGCTGGGTTCTGCCATCTAAGAAGCTCTTTATCCATTCCAAGATGTTGCCGCGGACGCCGTAACGATGGAGCTTGATAGCTAATCGTTGGTGGGGCACCTTGCCAATGTTTTACTGAAATCCAACAGGATAGCACCTGTCTGGCTCCGACTGTTCGGTCCCATGACTAAATCTTTAATTGTATGGACAAGCTGGCTCTCACAGGATCTTCTTTTTCTGAAGCCATGCTGAGCATCACATAGGCTCTTGTTATCTTCAAAGAACCTCATTAGATGGCTGTGAATGATGTGTTCTAACCCTTTGCAGCTCACGGAAGTAAGAGACACTGGTCATTAGTCGGATGCTTTGCTTCTGTTCCCCTTCTTGAAAATTGGCGATATATTTGCGGTTTTCCATTCAGACTCAGAATCAGAATCAGAATTGTTTACTGGTGATACGTCCAAGGACAATCATTCACCAGGACCTGTGAATCAGGGAGGCTAGTCCCTAGCCCTTGTAAGAGAAGTAAACTTAGTAACTGAATCCTCTGCACCCTCAGCAGCAGAAATAAGTGAATCTTCCAGGGAATTCCAATCTCTAATAGTCTGTGGGAAGAAACTGGACTTGTAAATGTCAGTCCCAGCCAATGGGGTTTGAAATGTCAGGGAATGATGATTCCTGGTACGCCTATTTGGGGGAACAAGGTCATTTATGGGTATACTGGCTGCGCCCCTCAGACCTTTGTAAAGCATTATAAGTCTACTATCTTTCCTTCTATCATTCCCTTGGGATCTGACCTTGTTCCACTGATGCCTGGTATATTAAAGTAAGCAGGGGAAGATTTCAGTGGCCATTGCATTTCCTGGTAGACTGGATATATTTTATTGTGTGGACATTTATTTCAATATACGGTGGTGGTGGACTATCAAAAGTCTACTCATTCAAATGCGAGGTGTTCCTATAAGGGCAGGAATTATACAATGTAAGCCAAAAAAAAAAAAAAATCATTCATGAGCACTTGGCGGCATTTTGACCGTTGATAATATCGTGCCTTCTTGGATTTTGTAAACTTTAAGGTGCCGTTTTGGGAGTGGATGGAATCGAACGTGTAAGTTCTTATTCTTGTTGATATTATTCTCCCTCTTTCTGTTCAGAGCTGCCACAAGTCTTGTGTTAAGTTTAATTAGACAGACCTGACCAGTACGCGGACACAACCAGTACGCGGACACTTGTAGATCAGCTCTAGCAGTGAATTGTTGAGTAATAATTCACTGTTTGGAGGTCAGTTGTAAAGTAGATCATATCACGTGTGCGGAGCTCAAATGATATATTCATATACCTACTTATGCCGCCACTCCCGGTTTTCGACGATCAAATCATGTCCGTTGTGATTTCAAAGTATGCCATACACTGAATATCCAGAACCCAATATACCCTTCTAAATGACCAAACAGTCTTTCTTTTTCAACACCAGAGCATTCTTTTCTGTCGACATTCACAGTAAGTTGACAGAGGAGGCTATATCTGATCACATGGCCTGTCAATTTTTGGTAACCACACCTCCCAGTTTTCGACGATAGAAAATCGGTATCGTAATACTCATCATGAAATGAAAAAGCACAGTTAGAGAATGTGGTTACGTTATTGCAAAGTTTCTGATTTTAGCAGATGGATTTATAATTTCTTGCTCCTCCGAAAATATTAAGTGTATTGAGTTTACGTGACCTACTCCTAAAATATTTCGCTAATTGCGAAAAGGAGCCATTGCACAAGTGGGCGGGGCCTAAGTTTACTTCTCTGAATTGTATTTGACGGATGCACCTACCATACATGTGATGAACTCTTGAGGACCATATGGGAGATCTGGATTTCATTTCAGGGAGATTGAGTTCCCCATCAGGGAGATTTTTTGACGGCAGCTTTGACGCGTTGTTTTGAGTACTTCACTACTTCACTGTTTTGTTGTGTTGTTGTTTTTTTTGTTGTTGTTGTTTTTTTTGGTGGTGGTGGCATACATGTGATGAACTCTTGAGGACCATGTGCGGGAGATCTGGATTTCATTTCAGGGAGATTGAGTTCCCCATCAGGGAGATTTTTTGACGGCAGCTTTGACCATTGTTTTGAGTACTTCACTACTTCACTGTTTTGTTGTGTTGTTGTTTTTTTTTGTTGTTGTTGTTTTTTTTGGTGGTGGTGGTGGTGGTGGTGTGGGGGGGGGGGGTTCTTGTTTTAAAATAAAACAACATGAACTAAAGTACAGTTGTATAGTTTGTTGAACTTCTTTACTTTTGAGTTATCCAATACTTCAAATATATCCTCTAAACTATGCCATCTCAGTGCAGTAACACTACCATCCTAAGTTTAATTTACAGTGTAATTCAACAGTACTGTTCATAGTGTTAGTGCTGACCATTCCATTGCTAAATTGCCAAAAAAAAGAAAAAATAAACAATCTGATTATCTGGCATTCTCAAACCATCACCCCTCCCCACTTTTCCCTAACCCTCAGTATAAACATCCAACATTGCATCTTGGATGATGGGTCCGATTTGCTCGTTATTTTGATGAAAGCTGATACTTGTTAAAACTCAAAATCTGTTTATCTCGAAACCGAGTAATATTCTACACTTGAATGAACATACCTGTCATTAAACGTTAGAGCTGTCTATTTTCGTTGAATATATGATTAAGAACAAATATAGCTGCATATTTGGGTCAGTAAACTTGTAGAATGGCATATTTCTGTCTCAATCAGATGCTGAAGATCGCGGATTTCCCATGTTTTATTTATAAATTCACACTGGTTCTCATTTCACATACGAAGCGTCTGAATCGGCGGGAACTGGATAGAAAAACGCGGGAAACTATTCTTAAAATGAACGAATCGACTTCACTGGACTTAAATAAAACAAAAAAATTGCTGGCACCCGTAATGATTTCATGAAAGTATGATCTGATCAGCCTGCGCAAATTTTGCATGATCGATATTTATATTGACTGTGCAATTACGTATCTGACATGTTTGCTGAAAAAAACGATATGGAATCATTGTAGACTGGCGGCACTTGCATCTATTGCATTCGTGACATAAACAATGACCGATGCATAAAGCCGTGACGCAATAAAAGTCATTTGCTCTCGGTAAAAGTTACGTGCTATTACAGTTAGAACAGGTACTTTTACTGGTGCGCTAGCCAATTTAACACCTCGCTGCGTCTGATCAGCGAATACCCCTCGGAATGACACGTCCTATATTGCACCCTGTTAGGTAATTAGGTCACGGACAGTTAATCCTTTTGACAGCCGCCGGGTAGGTAGTTACCGCAAAATGGACAGTTCAGAAAAAGTTATGACAGGAAAATTCAGCATCCGGGAGATTCTGAATACTTTCCGGGAGCGCGGGAGATGGGCTCCATTTCCGGGAGACTCCCGGATGATCCGGGAGACATCACATGTATGACCTACTGACGATTTTGATTTTAGATGGTTTACATTTTAGCAGCTTTATGCCGCAACTCCCGGGCTTATCTCGGAACTGCTCACATCGTCAAACCGAGTGTGGTCGAATTCCGGGGGCTTGGCCATACAACTGACCTACAAACAGTGAATTAATACTCAACAATTCAATGCTAAAGTAGTCTCAGGGGGGCGCTGCGACAAGGTAGGTAACTCCAAACCGAAAGTAGGCATAAAACAGGTTGTTAATCTGAAGATCGGTAATTATTTTCGCTAAAAATCTTGTTAGTTTTTATGAATTTATAAATGCCTGTTTATGTGTTGGGTATAGTCCGTTTGCTCCTAAATGCAAATGGCATCCCCAATATTTTCTCAAAATTAGGGCTTCTACGTTTACAAAATATTGTAAACGTTTACACGAGCGCAAGAAAACGAAACGATTCCGTTTAAACGAAATTTTATTCTTAGTATCGGACATCTATGAGACGCCCCCCATACCTTATAATTATTATAATTATGTTACCACAGTGTCATCCAATAATGCGCTTTCATTTTCGGGGGGTCAACTCGAAGTTTATATTTATCGACGGTATTAAAAAAATGTATTTACCATTGACCAAGTTCCGATGGCAGCAATTATTTCCACCGTATTTGATAATTACATGGATTAGATTTATAAAACAACGGACATAATTATCCTGTTAATTGATACTTACTGTCAACGTTACACGCTGCAATTATCTCACTTTCGCGGTAAGCTTATCCTGTGAAACACAGGTACCGAGGTAGTCCTAATTTTTTCTATTGCACAACACATGTTGTCGGCAGACATAGCCTTGCCTTTGATCTGTACCTTATAAAGTTAGCTGCCGATTATGACGTAACAATTTTCTGACAAAACGTGTACAGGTCATGCTTTGCGTAAGGTACAAAGAAGTTAGAAAATAAAGATTTTAATCAAGTCAAGTACATTAAGATTGACTACTGACGACTGTGTAAGATATTATAACTTGTTGGTGGTTGACCGGGTGTTCAGGTTCGGTTAAACGATGGGTGAATTTTGTAAACGTTTAGCACATATACACGAACCGTTACCGTTTATCCGTGTAAACGTAGAAGCCCTACTCAAAATTGGAGTAAAGTAGAATATTATCGAATATCTCATTCTTAATTTTCATCCTATAGCCAGGAATTCCATGGTACCATGGTACGGGCCGGTATATAATGCCGCCATAAAATGCAGCCGTATTAAATGTATAGGGAAAACGCAGCCGATAATGCAGCCACTATAGACATAGTAGGGAAAGGTGATAATGGCCCTATTGTTCAATGTTATGGGAGTGTTAAATGGCTTTAAAGAAATATAATGATGGGATACACATGTTTGAGAGTGTATGGGTTCGAAATAACATATTACAGGAGCTTGACATTTTATCAGGACGATGATGCAAAAAAAATACTATTATTTTTGTCTTCTTTTTAATCTTTATTTTTTTTGTTTAAATAAAATTGCAAACTCCTGCATTATTATCAAGGATATATCTTTTACAGTTATCATAATCATTTTATTATTTTATTACCTTTTTCATTACACATAAACACTTTTCCAACTAACATAATAAACGAATGTTAACTTCTGCGCATGATATCATAATGATACATACAGGGACATAGCCAGATCGTTTACTTTGTAGAAGCAAGTATTTCAATCTGAAAGCATGCATCTCCAAGGGTGATCACTCTGATATGAAAAATATGCCCCCTTACGCCATTTTTTCAAAGTTGGAACAATTTCTGTGACTTCTTCTTTGTTTTCTTGATCATCCATTCTTAAATAGAGTTAACTCTTAAAGGAAAGAATTTGCTCCTGGGGGAGCAAATTCTTTCCTTTTAGAATTCACCCGCATTGAGAAGGGAGGCAAAATGCAGAGTTGGTCCTCTGGAAAGTGTACCCATATACATTAAGCACAGATGGAGATGCTTACAGTTCTCCTTCTAACTATGCCCCTGTATAGGGTGGACAAGCGTTCGCTAAATCGTGAAGTTGTCGTTAACTACAGCGTATTTCCACTTACGATGAAAAAATATTACCTTAAAAGCATAATATAAACCATCATGAAAATTATCCTAATATGTAGCTAAATGAGGTATGCAATAAACATAATATGTTTGTATTTTGCAGAGATGTGATTGTTTTTTTTGTTGTTTTTTTCAGAATATCCTGTTTCCATTGGCGTCAGTTAGCAAAACTTACCACAAGAAAATGCCTTAATGAGATTAAAATAGTGCAGAATAGTAACTATAGATATCAGGAAAGCAAACAAGTTATTAATATCACAGCAATAATTTAGCTAGATATAAGCGCAACTTTCCAGAAAATATGTCATCATACTTTTCTCACAGTTATTTTTGTGCTTATAGAAGAAATGCATTAAACTTAACGGCAACGTCATTCTTGTCTACTGTATGTAGAAAACTATATTTCCCTTTATAGTTTTCTATATATGGGCGGTACGTTTAACTTGCAACCATTTTTTATACACATAGCAAAAACACAAAAGATAGTAGACTTGAAATGTTCTGGTTTTCTGTTATTTGCACACTAACCTGAAGGGTATCGCTCATCTGCGACATTTAATTTGCAACCATGTACAAACATGGTAAATTTCATTTAAATCTTACTAAAAATAATGTAATTATGACATGATAACTGAAACAGACTCTACAAAACTCCAATTTCCCTATTATTTTCCTAGCAAAAACGGGCTTCCAGGCCTTGTAGCTAAAAAATTTGCACATTAAGGTGCCTTTATTTTGCTCTCAGATTAAACATGCAGACAAATTCCAACTTATGTGAAAGATTTAGAAGCTTCTTGCTACTCATTCTTATAAAAAAAGAAGCAAATTGATGAAAAACTGTGATTTTCCCCTATCACTTCCATAGTAAAATCACAGAGGTGGGTTCCATTATATAAATTGCTGTATCTAAAAAAAATGAACATTATCATATACTTTTCTGCACCTTATACTGCTTAGGGACCGACCATTTGATATTCTGGGGGGGGGGGCCTGGTATATTTATCAAAAAAATTCCCTGTCTTTGGATATGCAAGAAAAAAATAACCTGGCTCATAAGGGGGTTCAAAAAAATAATCTGGCTTCAAAAGTAAGAGAAAAAAATAACCTGTCTCCACCCAAAATTTCAAAAAAAAATATAGTCTGCAGATAATTCCATTGGAATTGAGTTTTTATAATCTCTCTGGCTTCTGGGGGCTGCGGCCCCAGACCCCCATATTTATACTTATATTTTAATATTATCTACAATTGGTTTACACCAGCGGGCCCGCATGTGCATACATTTACAAAAAAATCCTATACAACATTCACATACATGTATCATTGATCTGCCACATTACTAAGTAAATGTTTCCACTAAAACTGAATTGCAAAAGAGTCACAAGCTTAAGGGACACAAAACCATTATGGCAAAATAAACACTCTAAAAGGCAAAAGTCCCAATATAAAAACCCTTATTTTTACCATCATTCCTAGTTTTTCTCTTGTTTCCAGTCTTAAAATTGGGAAATTGCTTTAGCTTCTGGGGGGCATTGCCCCCCAGACCCCCCTTTGTTAATTCCTAGCACATAACTTTCAGCCATTATATTAACTGCCATTCATGTATAATTGTGACTCTATGAGTAAGTATTTATCAAACTTTCTGAAGGACGAATAAAGCATGTTTGGGCATATATTGGGATAGAAAAAAAACTTAAATTCCTAATGTTAGCCCTAAAACTTTGCCAAAATAGCCCTAAATTTTGGCCAAAATATCCCTAATTTAAGGTCTAATTTTTTGCCAAACTCATACAGGGATGTTTGTATCTGTACCTTAGATGAAAAGAGTAACATGCTCCAGGCACTGGTTTGCAAAAGCAAGCTAAGCCATGCCCTTCGCCTGGTTAAAGACAGCACCATGTTCTTTTTCTGAGAAAAAGGTGTAAAAAATACTGGTGTGGGTAAAATAAAAGGATATTAAGATCAAGTAAACAAGGATCTGATAGTTCAGCTATAAAATTAAAAAAAAATAACCTGTTTGAGTTAGTTTGTAAAAAAAATAAATTAGCTTCCACAAGGTGAAAAAAAAAGAAATTGTTTCCAGAGGCCAGTGAAATAAAATGTTGTGTCTCCATCAAGAATACCAGGCCCCCCCCCCCCCCCCCAGAATATCAAATGGTCGGTCCCTTATATGGTTTCAGGGTTTAATTATTAACAACAACTATAGTAGCAACAATAAATCTGATTGGCTACTGTATCCATTTTGATTGACAGATCCCCAGTGATGTTTGCCTGTTCTGTTTTTACACCTAGATTATCTCTGGCACACGTCAGATAATTACCTGTATAAACAAACTATTTAAGGTATTGTTTGAAGAGCAACAAGTACTTTATGTACACAGATACATTAAAAATCATTATTGAGCTCCCGCATGTATTTATTTTGCAAGAAAACAGAAGAATTACTGATAAAATTTAGAATTACTACCAACTAATCCTAAGAGAAATACATTTTCTATATTGCGAAATAAAAATGAAATACAAAAGAAACAAATGATAACAAAACATTTAATTACTGCAAACTGTTCTTACGTTTATTACAGCATATATTTTTGCAATTTCTTAGTTTAGAAATTATAAACCATCTGTTTATCATATCTGTCTATTTCCAACAAAATGATTAATTCAGGCGGAGAATACTCAGGTCGACTAGCTCTTTTGGAACCTTATCTGGCCACTTCATCCAGAGAGTTAAGATCATAATTATTTTATTTATTTTGTTGGTTATCATTGCTGAACTGATCATTTTCCATCACTACACACTGTTCCATTGACATACCTTGGTAAACAACATTTACATATGATTATTGATAATATGGTAATTAATCTTAACATTTTTAGTGATTATAATATTATAGTTAATAATAATAATAATAATAATAACAGAAAAATGAATTATAAATTATCAAAGATATGATATAGGCTATTTCCAGAGGAAAGCAGTTAAATATTGTCTTTACAAATTATGATTTTAGGCTGATTAAGTGTTGTTTTAAACTTAACATTTCTTCTCAATGACTCAGACCCGACAAAATAAGAAAATGAAAATATTTTTTACACGAAAAAGTCAGAATTCTTAAACCTGATAAATTGGGATAAATGTCAAAATGCATATAAGTATTCCATATTTCCAAATCCATATATTGAATCATCGTTTATATGTTTGCAAATTTTCTGCAGAATTTGTAACAAATTAAGGACCTATAGAATTGAAATATGCTAACTTTTTGGCGAGGTGTATATATTAATTATGTGGCAAAAACAAAACAGAATGTATTAACTGCTTAAAACAATATCAGCTCCATTTCCCCCTTAAGCGCAACTACACTTTTTGACTATATTTGCAGTCATTACAACCAACAAAAGGCCTATTAACACATTTTCCTACTATGTCTATATTGGCTGCATTCCCAACCATTTCTATAGTGGCTGCCGCTGCGTTTTTCCTATATATTTTATATAGCTGCATAAAAAGCTGCATTTTATACAGGCCCCCATGGTACTTAATGTTTAAAGTGAGACAACACATGCTCTGTGCAACACTGCATTGATTGATGCACAAGAGTATTTTCAACAAACCATGTTCTAAGTTATAATAAAGTTTAATGTTCATATAAATCCTGTTATTGTTTACAAGCAGGTCTTGAACAAAGTCATGCTATCTATTTACCTGTCAGAATACATTCTCATGATACCATGGCAAACAGAAAACTAACAAATTTGTAAAGCTTACATGATAAAAAAATATTAATATTTCACACTGTTTCAGGCAAGATATTAATGGTTATTATCAGTCTTATTGAAATTCATGAAAACTTTTAATAAAAGTGTTTTTGACCATTTGAAATCTGGAAATGGCATATTTAGAATTTCCTCCATTTTGACATAAGGTGTATGATATTTACTTGGACTGTGTGGATATCTTACAATGTAGTTTCACCTAGCAAGAATTATTTGTAAGAGTAACTTTAAAGGTATTTTGAAGAGAAAGGAATGTTGGAACAGTTGCAGCCAGTTTGCTTATTTCCTATCAAAATTGTTTGTGTAAATTTGTGCTATTTTCAGTTTTAAGGCTTAATGGCTGCCAATATATCGATCACTCCAAAAATAAATAAGCATACATTCAAGTTGTAATTTCTATTTGCATTTTTTAAGGGAAGGGTATGTTGAACCATTCAATAGTAAAAGTTGAATTAAGAATTATTGCTGACATTAAATATCAACAATTGTATAGTACTGGTGGTGGCTGGAAAAGTTGAGAAACCACAATTTCCAATTTTTTACTTTATTTGATATTTATTCAGATATTTATCCTAATTATCTTATAAATTATTTTGTAGTACAAAGTAGCATCCCCCTACTTTCTCAATATACATAACAAAATCATAATTTTGCAGAAATGTGAGGTTTTGCAAAAAAAAGTTTCTATACAAAAACAGAACCTAAAAATATGTCATACAAGGGAGTAAAAGTTGGCTGTTGGAATTCCCATTTAGTTTTACGTGTTAGAGCATGTGACCAATGTATGCTATCCCTAGAGCAAAATTCATACATGTCATGAACTCCCGATGACCATGTGGGAGATTTGGATTTCATTTCAGGGAGATTGAGTTCTCCATCAGGGAGACTTTTTGACGACAACTTTGATGCGTTGTTTCACATACTTTTCTCAGGGCTCCAGATAAGAATTTATTGTTAATTGGGTATTACCCACTGATTTTTTTGTTAATTGGGTATTCTGAATTTTAATTGGGTAATGCAACTTGCATTACCCACTGATTTTGCTTTTAATTGGGTATTCTGATTTTTATTTGTGCAATTTGGTAAAACTGGAGTTAGCAATAGTGCTGCAATCTTAACATTTTGCATCACCATGATTTTGCATCGGTATCTATTTATATATATAGTCCAGGGATCTCGGGGACGCCGAATTCAGCGTCCCATGACGCGAAAATTTCGGCCCGGACGCCAATATTTGCTTTCCGAGGATTCCCGCGGACGCGTTATTTTTGCCGGCTGTACTTCTTTAAAATCTCCTCAAATGTCAGTTGTTGCAAGTTTTGAAGAAGCCACGCACTGCTCGCACCTTTGACAGAGCTACAGAGGGACTGTTTATTTGAACCAGAAATCAATAAAATCATCGTAAATGCCACCTCACATTTACCTGGAATTTCACACCTTCTTAATCCCCACTACCGTATGTCGTTAATCAGCAGTAGCATACGGCACTTGTCAGTATTTCACACTTTCTTGATCACTGTTTGATCAATAAACGAATTGGGTCAACACGGTATCTTTGTCTTAGATCTACCGCCTCACGTGATTGGTCAGTTTACGTCTTTAGAAGTATCGCATCGCAATAATTGACAGCTTGTCAGAAGGCGAGACTTTTACAGTGGCTTTGCCAGCAAATTAAAATCATATTACCACAGGGCTCTCACACCCCTTTTTGGGAATGGGGCCGGGGCCTTTAGAATTGGGAAAAATAGCGTTGTGTTGTCTAAAATTGGGAAAATTTTCATTGTTTTATGCGTGAAGTTTTCATTGTCAGACCAACACAACTTACATATGGTATTGTTATATTTTCAGAGGAATCCAGTCAGTATAAGCAGACATAGATCTAGCAGATAGTGAATCATAATAAACTTTATCAAATAATTGGGATATTAGATAATAACAAAACTATTTTTGTGTTTTGAGTTTTTCTTTCTTTCCTTTGAGTTTTGATTTTTTCTTTCTTTCCTTTGAACTAGCAACTTCCCTATCTTGCCACTCTCAAACTGGAGACAAGACTGGGACCTAGCAAAAATATGTTTCAATATAACAACAGTATAACACTCTAGGTTTGAAGCATCTGTGAACTTAAGCATAATGTGAAGTTGAGAGAAAGTGGACTGTCACAATGCAGAACATGACAAAATTTTCAGTCCTGCAAGTACAAAACACCCATGGTATGTCACTATCACTATACTAATTGTTGGATGTCCCGGTAATCCTGTTTATGATTTTGGATATGGCCGAAAATGTCTGTAAAAATCAATTCAGGTACGAAACTCAAATACAGCAGAATCATCCACAATAGGTGAAAACTCCGATCAAATTTTAGCATTGGAAGGCTTTAAATTAAAGAATAAGTCAAAATATTGTTCACCACCACAATATTGGCCCTTGAAGCAAGGAAAATATTAAAATATTGCAGCGAAAATCGCTAGGCTATTCGCCCTCTAATGAAAGGGAAATAACTCTAAGAGTATGATAAAACCTGGTACCACTTTCCAGTAACAAAACATGACGATCGTGATTGAAAATGTAATCGCTTCCCGATTTTTAAAGTTATAAATTATGGTTACATTATTAGTTTTAGGTGGTTTTTAATACATTTTGCATTGATGCAACTGCAGTATTCTTGGACCAATCAGGCTTAGTCAGATTGGGAATTTTTCGTCTGGAATTGGGAAAAAAACATACTTTTTGGCATTGGGAATGGGGCCGAATTTCGGCCCCAAATTTCGGTGATCGAGAGCCCTGTACCGGTATATCACGGCCAAAGGGATGAACCCGAGAGGGGCAACTCGGCCAACTCTGGTCTCATTAAAGAGTTTGCAGAATCTTTCACGAGAAAAAAAAAGATTTTTAGGTTGCCTGCCGAAGTTATGAGCCTTTTCCGAGGCACGTTTTTCATTTCCTGACTGTTTGTATTACGCATGTGCGCTGTGCTCGATGGGCATAACACGTGTGTTAAATCAGTTTTCAACTTGGAAAATGCAACCGGTAGCTTCAAGTTGCTAGAAGCGATCGTCAATGATAATTATACTGTATTTAGAGCAAGACCAAGTTGTTGCAATTCCCGGAAACCGGTGACTTGATTTCTTCGGTTCGCGCACTTTAAAATTCTTTCCCGCTGTGTTTAGTCTGTTTCCCGCCATTTCTCGCGCACCATGTACAGAACGAGTACCAGTATATCTATAAATAACGCTGCGGTAAATCTGTGAGGTCAACACAGATAGTTGAACACGCGGCATAGGAATTACACCTGGCGCTTTTGTTTACACATGACAGCCTTGGATAACACCGTCGTTACGCTTCTGTCTTTTGGGTCTTTGCGTACCGGGAATTTTGTGTGCGTATTGGTACGCCTACAGGAAAAGGTCAGTTGTGTTTTCAATTATTTTATTGGGTATTTACGCAAATACGCTGCTTATCTGGAGCACTGTTTCTTATGCACCAGTCATTTGCAACCAAGGCCCCCATGGGGCCGGGGATAGCGGGGGCATAGCGAGGCTTAAATACTGTGTTTTTACCTAAGAGGTGTCCCGGCAGTGCCGTGGATACGCCGGGCTTTTGATTCCTGCCAAAACAGCGAAACAAATAGTGGAGTGAGTTTAATGAAATTTACCGCGACACATTGTTTACCGTGAAATCAGAGATATTGAAGACGGGGTGAACACAGGGTATAATCGATTCGGCCAATTTTCGCTTCCTGCAGAGACTGTCCATCATATTTGGCTTCCGCCGAGACTGTCCGCGAACTCTTGCTTCCTGCCGAGACTACTGTCCTCGAAAAATGGCTTCCTGCAGAGACTGTCCGCGTGATTCTGCTTCCTGCCGAGAGCCTCGGCAGGAAGCAGAATCACACGGACAGTCTCTGCAGGAAGTCATTTATCATGTACAGAAGTCTCGGCAGGAAGCAAGAGTTCGCGGACAGTCTCGGCAGAAGCCAAATATGATGTACAGTCTCTGCAGGAAGCGAAAATTAGCGGAATCGATTATACCCTGTGGTGAAACTTCAGGAGGATATAGATTGTGTAGGCTGTTGGGCAAGGAGTTGGGGCATGAGATTTCAACCTGTTAAATGCAATATAATGCAAATTACACGGAAACAGATCAAGAAGATCAATGCTTCCTATACCTTAGAGGGAACGGTCCTCAGCAGGGCTCGGGAAATATTGAAAAATAAATCGGTCCAGCCGATGACATCACAGTGTTCCTTTTCACTGTTTTGGGAATGGTGGCGGGGCCCTTACAATTGGGAAAAATAACGCGTAAAACCTCAAAATTGGGAAAAGTTGACAAGTAATTAGTCATTGTGGCTGACCTATTGAATAATTCTGCATTTTGTCAGGGAAGAAGAACTAGTACATATGTTAACTTACAATTAACTTGTAGCACTCTTTATTACTTTAACACAAATTCATGACATTAATTATCAATAATTTTACTAACAATCCAAAAAATTTTTGGGGTTAAACTACCTTCTTCAGGTCACAATTGTTTGAATCAGATTTTTTAATTTTTTTTACATAGTATATCGCATTATGCGACGCCATAACTGTAATCTGTCTCCAAGATCGTCAAGGCGCTTGATTTTTGTAAATTATTCTGGTTTTTAAAATAGCTATGCGCTTCTGTGATACTGTCAAACTAAACGCTTTCATACATAACTGCACTTCTTATAAGTGTCTACTGATCGCGGAATTGACTATTAGTACGGTCGACGTTTCATTTACCTCCTTTTCCAGGGCACCGCGTGGACTTTTTGCGTTCGACAGACTGTTTTGCGGGTTTTTTTCCCCAACATTCGATTGGGAATTTTAGCACTCTTTTTGGGAAAAAAACATACTTTTTGGCATTGGGAATGGGGCCGAATTTCGGCCCCAAATAAGCCTGAAAAGGAACACTGCATCATCACCTAACTAATTTCCATAGGAAAAAAAAATTGATACCTGTCACGAAAACTAATGACAATAAGCGAAGTCCTATGAATTAATCCCGATTTCCGTACAGTGGTCGTACATTATTGTGTTTGGTTGAGTTCTTGGTTTCAAACATTTTAAGACGTTTAACTACGCATGTTAAATGGTTAAGGCAAATACAAGACTAGAACGTGTTCGTAGGCAGAGCGAACATGATAGAAGAGATCATACTCATGGCTTACAATCGGGACCGTGTTTCAACTTCGAGAAATCCAGCAGTTTCGAAAAACCGGCGTCCCAACTACCGAGATTCGACTGTATAACACATCAAAGAGTCTTTAAACTGCAGTAATACCGCCCAAAGCTAATTACTTTCCACTAATCTCGCGAGATTCTAGATAACGCAATGAGCTATGAGATCTCAGGTCATTCACCCGAGGCGATTATTAGATTAGTCATGTGTAATTAACGGATTGACATCTGAGCTAGGTAAGTATATCTGACAGAATCGGAGAAAATTTCCTAAGTATTGGGCCAGTATGGGACCGATTTTTGGGGGCTTTGAGCTGTTTCCAATCGGTCCCAATTTCTGAATTTCGGTCTGGGACCTAAAGAAATCTGGTTTTCCCCGAGCCCTGGTCCTCAGTAATGTAGAAACTGTCAAGTATCTCGGCATAACCATTGCCAATGATTTGAAATGGAACACACATGTCAGTAATATTTGCACAAAGGCTAATAGGACCCTTGGCTTCCTCAGACATAACTTGGCAGCATGTCCACAAGATGTTAAGGAGTCACCATACAAAGGACTGGTGCATCCAGTCCTGGAGTATGGCAATTCAGTTTGGGACCGTCAAAGTATACTTCTTCAAGATGAACTTGAGAAGGTGCAGAAAAGGGCAGCTAGATTTGTAACGGGAAATTACACATATGAAACTGGGAGTATGACTGGCATTCTGGAGAAACTTAAGTGGGAATCCCTAAAAAAGAGAAGGAAAGATAGTAGACTCATAATGCTTTACAAAGGTCTGAGGGGTGCAGCCAGTGTACCCATAAATGACCTTGTTCCCCCAAATAGGCGTACCAGGAATCATCTTTCCCTGACATTTCAAACCCCATTGGCTGGGACTGACATTTACAAGTCCAGTTTCTTCCCCCAGACTATTAGAGATTGGAACTCCCTGGAAGATTCACTTATTTCTGCTGCTGAGGGTGCAGAGGATTCAGTTACTAAGTTTACTTCTCTAATAAGGGCTGGGGACTAGCTTCCCTGATTCACAGGTCCTGGTGAATGATTGTCCTTGGATGTATCACCAGTAAACAATTCTGATTCTGATTCTGTCAGAATATGGATTTTTATATTCATATGATCCCCTTGGGGGGGGGGGGGGGGGGGGAGACATTTACCAGGGATTTGACATAAAAAATGTCCCCACAGTGCAGGGCATATACCAGGGCTTTGCAGAATGAAAAGTCAATATCCCAGCTATTCCCCGGCCCCAGGGGGCCCGTGGTTGCAAATGACTGGTGCATTATTTTAAAACAGAACAAACAAAAAACAACAACAAAAAACCAACAACCTCCTTTCTTTAATTATTATAATTATTCATTTATTATTATATGACTGTTATTTGTATCATTATTTTGGTATCTGTCTGGCACAGAATCTAGCTTTTGCAAAAGGGTATACTTGAGATTTCATACAGATTTGCCTCCCTTGAAATTTCTATTTCCATTTATCTAATTATCTTCTTTCATAAACAAATAAGTTTTGCTTACAGGTACTCAGAGCTGTAAAAACTGATAAAAATGTAAATAACAATGTTCAAATTCTGTTTTTGACACTAACTATACCAATGCTCAAGTCAGAAATATCAAAACTTTCATGCCTAACTTTTACACCATTAATGATCAAAGTTATCTGCCATATATAATAATCCAGATATAATTTGCACTTCGGGGAAAAATACCTTACGGAGTGAGCGACAAGTTAAGACACCGATCAGCCTGCACCTCTGTGCAGTCTAAACAGAGTTTTGCATCTATTGTCTATGCGTCTAAGGGAATCTAAGCAGTGAAAACAAGTCTCCGACTGTATTGCGCATGTTTATTTTGTGTAGTTGTGAAACAGGGCTTAAGGGCTATCGGCTTCTTTTCACGTGACATATCTTAACACATGCGTTGGTAAAACACAACCATGTGTTTTCACAGGTCTGTGAGTTTATTAGTGACCTGAATAATGGGATTAATGTCAACAGACATGATGTGTTTGTTTATTGCACAGTCATTACAATATTTGATGCTGTGAATACACATGTGGATATCTCCAATACAGGGCTACAGAAATCCGATTTTTTGTCGGTCCGGACCGATTTTGAGTTCGAAAAACCGATTCAGTTGGCATAAGGCACATTTTTTTCGGTCCGAAGAAACACGATTTGCGATGTATGATGACATAATTACCTGGATTTTAGCCATGTGTCTTATTATTAATCCAATAATCAGGCACTGCTGTCAAAAGTTATCACAGATAAACAAAGTGTCGATTGTCTTGCCAAGGTGTGAACAGACTCAATTTTAGAAATCTTCGATAATTAGCACGTGTCACAATATTGGCCAGCGGCGAAGATTTTCCACAACTCGTAATACACACATACACGTGCCGATGCACGGAAAAAGGCTGTGCAACGTAAGGTTACTGACTATTGTATATTTTCATAGATAGGATAAGGAAAGAATTTGACTAGCAAAAAGAAAAATTAAACCGGACTTGATTATCAGCAGTCTGGTCAGGTTTTTTTTAGCCGACGTCATTTTTCGCGCAGAATTTTTTTTTTCTTCGTCCGAGGGTACCTTTTTGCAAGTATATTCATATTTCAAGGGAATTAACTCGAATACAGTAAAGTACGTCAATCCTAATACTTCGGCCAATTCCGTAAATGAAGATCGGCGAGGATGTCCGAATGGTACAGCCATGTGTACTTTCGCTTTCGGTCTGACTGTCTCTGCGCTTTAAAGCGCATTTTTCACGTTAAGTAAGAACATGTGGACTAAATGGCTACTACAGCGATGACACCCGTGTTATAACGGCGCTCCAGTGTAGTCATTAGTTTTCGTGACTTTTTTTGGATTGTGGAATACACTGTGTAGTCATTAGTTTTCGTGTCTATTTCGGATTCGTATGACGTCATTGGCCGTCTGGACCGATTACGATTTCAAAATTTCTGTAGCCCTGCTCCAATAGATATGTGGATATCTCCTTACTCAAGTTACTGGCAGGGAAAAAGGGCATGGCATTGAAAAAGGGGTATCAGAAAAAAATTATGAAGGGAAAACTCAGCATCCGGGAGATTTTGAAGGCTTTCCGGGAGCCCCGGAGCTGGGCTACATTTCTGGAGACTCCCCGATGATCACATGTATGAAAATTTGCATAATTAATTTAAATTTTATTCTGAATCCATTTATTCTACTTTTTGTTTTACCCATATATATTATCAAATTTTAAAACATACAATTTTTATTCGCAAAATAATATAATAATTCAATGTTTATTTACAACATAGTATAACCTGGCTAGTGATACCTAGTGGACCTAGAGTTAATTTTGACAGAATTACGGCCTTTTGAACTTAGTCATTCTAGGGAAATTTTCGCATTGTATGGAGTTTGTGTTATCAACTTGCTCCACAGTTTTCAGTGGATCTTTTTCAAACCTTGTCTACATATTGTGGACATATTTGAAGATGTGCATGAGGCATTTTGATAGATCTAGAATTAATTTTGACAGAATCACAGCCTTTTTAGCTCACCTGAGCACGAAGTGCTCAAGGTGAGCTATTGTGATCGATATTTGTCCGTCGTCCGTCGTCCGTCATTCTGTTCGTCCGTCCGTCTTCAACAATTTCTTCAAACGACATCTCCTCCTAGACCAATAGGCCAATTTCAAAATAATTTCACACAAATGTTTCTGTTATAGGCCTGAACCAAAATTGCTAAAATGGTTACACTCCGCTGAACAAAATGGCCGCCAGAGCTAAAAATAGAAAAACCTTTAAACGACATCTCCTCTGAAGCCAATGGATCGATTTAAAAAAAATTTCACATAAATGTTTGACTCATTGCCCTTAACCAAAATTGCTAAAACGGTTCCACTCCGCTGAACAAAATGGCCGCCAGAGCTAAAAATAGAAATCTAAAAATAGAAAAACCTTTAAAAGACATCTCAGAAGCCAATGGCTCAATTTCAAAATAATTTCACAGAAATGATTGACTCATGGCCCTGAACCAAAATTGCTAAAATGGTTCCACTCCGCTAAACAAAATGGCCACCAGAGCTAAAAATAGAAATAAATCTTAGAATGACACAGAGGGCACAGTTTTGATCCAATCGTCATGAAACTTTGTCAGAATGTTTATCTTAATGAAATCTAGACCAAATTTGAAACTGGTTCATGTGGGGTCAATCCTAGGTCACTAGGTCAAATCTTAGAAAAACTTTGTAGACACTCTAGAGGGCACGGTTATGATCCAATCTTCATGAAACTTTGTCAGAATGTTTATCCATATAATATACAATCTAGGCCAAGATTGAAACTGAGTCATGTGGGGTCAAAAACTAGGACACTAGGTCAAATCTTAGAAAAATATTGTGTACACTCTACGGGGCACAGTTATAATCCAATCTTCATGAAACTTTGTCAGAATGTTTATCCTTATACAATCTAGGCCAAGATTGAAACTGAGTCATGTGGGGTAAAAAAACTAGGTCACAAGGTCAAATCTTAGAAAAATCTTGTGCACAATCTAGAGGGCACAGTTATGATCCAATCTTCATGAAACTTTGTCAGAATGCTTATCTTTTTGAAAGATAGACCAAATTTGAAACTAGGTCATGTCAGGTCAAAAACTAGGTCTCTAGGTCAGATCTTAGAAAAACCATGTGAATGCTCTAGAGGGCACAGTTTTGTTCCAATCTTCATGAAACTTTGTCAAAATGTTAATCTCCAACAAATCTAGACCAAGGATGCAACTGGGTCATGTTGGATCAAAAACTAGGTTACTAGGTCAAACCTTAGAAAAACATTGTGGATACTCCAGAGGGCACAGTTATAATCCAATCTTCATGAAACTTTGTCAGAATGATTATCTTAATGAAATCTAGGCCAGGTTTGAAATCTAGGCCAGGTTTGAAACTGGGTCATGTCAGGTCAAAAACTAGGTCACTAGGTCAAATCATAGAAAAGCCTTGTGTATACACTTACAAGTGGCTTTATTTTGCATTGAATCTTCATGAAACTTTGTCAGAATGTTTATCTTTATGAAATGTAGGCCAAGTGTGAAACTGAATAATGTCTGACCAAAAACTAGATCGCCAGGTCAGATCTTAGAAAAAACATTGTGTACACTCTAGTGGGCAAAGTTTTGATCCAATCTTCATGAAACTTTGTCAGAATACAGATTAGAAAGTGCAAAACTGCTCCAATTGAACCATCATCAAATAGATGATCTTCCAAGTTATTTCATCATAACTCAGGTGAGCGATTTAGGTCCATCTTGGACCTCTTGTTAACTTAGTCTTTTTGGTCAATTTTTTACCTGGTAGGGTTTGTTTTCAATGGATTCTTTGTAGGTACTTTATGGATATACATGTTATGTGACAGGTGCTGCACAGGGGCATCATTAGTGTCTTACAGACACAATTTTCTAGTTTTGTATTTAAATTTTATTTTGACACGTATTTCTGAGATAGCTTTTGTTTATCAATGTGTTGTCCTTATGGACATGCTTGCCTGAAGTTTTATGCATTTTATGCATAGCAGTTTACACCACCGTAGCAACTGTGTGATGTGCAAGAACAAATTCAGGCAAGCTATGTTGTCTGGTGACAGCTCTTGTTGCCTCCCTTTTCAATTGAGGTCATTTCTTGAAGATTGGATACCATTTTAAAAGGGCTACCTCATCTCAGGAAGCAAACTGGAGGTTATGGAAGGTGTTGCCCATGGTGAAAGTGGTGGAAAAACATGGCGGTGTATCCATACACTGTAAGGTAAATGGGTACTCTTTCAGGGGAAAGAGCTGCCATTTTCTTTCTTTTCTCTCTTTTCACTGGGAGTCTGTTCTTAAAGGGAAGAATATGCTCCTGAAGAAGCAAGTTCTTCCTTAAAGAGTGGACCCCATTTTGGAAGGGCTTTGTAGCCAAGGGAAGCAAACAGGAAGTCACAGAAATGGCAAAAAAGGTGGAAAAAGATTGTACCAAAACACCTTAAGACAACCAAACATTCTGAAGCGATAGAAGACTTATGACAATAATGGTTGTGTGCCAGAAGTTACAGTAAACATGTTAAATAGAGATTATTACATGGGGTTTTCGTTATCACCCAATTTATCAGCCCGAGCCTCCAATATCAGACCGAGGGCATGCCCAAGGTCCAATATTGGTTGAGGGCTGATAAATCGGGTGATAATGAAAACCCCATGTAATGATCTGTTTATCATATAGATTCTAGTTTAGAAAAACAATGTACAGAAAAAAGTTGCTAGAAATAAACATTTTTGAAGTTTTTGAAAGTTGGTACTGCGGAAGGGCTATGCCTCATACGGAATCTAGCAAACACAACGGCAGGGACACCAAAGTGTAATTGTAATATTTTGTTATAAATTAAAAGAAAAGAGGCAGCCATCTGATGATAAGTCTCTAATGAAACGAGGCAGGCATCTTACTGTAAGTGTCAGTAAAAACACACAGCATCACTGGGCCAGTCCAGTCTTGTAGCGCTTGTAGTGTTTCCCCCAGAAGTGAAAAAGGGCATGGTCAAGTTTCTCAGAAAAGGGCACTTAAGCGCACGGATCCTTGCAGATAGGGCACTGTATAGTCCGGTCTCATGGTACCAAGGGTTCCATGATACCAAGGTAAATTGGATCTGGCTTTGTTATGAAACTTAAACCATCTGCTAGGCCTTGATATTACTACATTGATAAAGTAGGGGGATTCTACTTTGTACTACAAAATAATTTATAAGATAATGAGGATATGTATCTGAATAAATATCAAATAAAGTAAAAAACTGGAGAATGTGGTTTCTCAACTTTTCCAGCCACCACCAGTACTATACAATTGTTGATATTTAATGTCAGCAATAATTCTGAATTCAACTTTTGCTATTGAATGGTTCAACATACCTATCTCTTAAAAATGCAAATAGAAATTACAACTTGAATGTATGCTTATTATACCCCCGGTATACGAAGTATATAGGGGGTATATAGTTTTTGGTTTTTCCGTTAATATGTGTGTGTGTGTGTGTGTGTGTGTGTGTTAACATTTTTTCTGTCACAGTTTTCTCAGGAACCACAATAGCTAGGATTTTGAAAGTTGGTACAAACGTTGGGTATGACTAGTTGTACTGTGTAAGAGACAATCAGCTTTCTCCTGCTTATCATTCCCTTTGTTTGTCTATTTTTTCTTTATCTCCAATTAAATTTCTGTCACAGATTTCTCAGGAACCACAATAGCTAGGATTTTGAAATTTGGTTCAAATGTTAGGTATGACTAGTTGTAGTTTGTAAGAGACAATCAGCCTTGTCCTGCTTATCATTCCCTTTGTTTGTCCATTTTTATTCCCCGACCGAAAGGTTCGGGGGATATAGCGATGAGCCTGGCGTCCGTCCATCCGTCCGTCTGTCCGTCCGTCCGTCCGTCCGTCCGTAAACACTTTCTTGTCCGCTCTATATCTTGAATACCCTTTGGAATATTTTCATGATACTTCACAGTTATGTAGAACAGGTCATGACGATGTGTCGCGTACAAGAATGGTAACTCTTGCTATTGTACTTTTTGAATTATCTCCCCTTTGGTGATTTTTTGGCAGATTTGTGTCCGCTCTGTAACTTGAATACCTTTTGGAATATTTTCATGATACTTCACAGAAATATAGAACAGGTCATGATGATGTGTCGCGAACAAGAATGACAACTCTTGCTTTCTTACTTTTTGAGTTATTTCCCCTTGATAGTTTTAGGTGTGATTTTTTGGCAGATTTGTGTCCGCTCTATAACTAGAATACCCTTTGGAATATTCTCATGATACTTCACAGATATGTAGAACAGGTCATGACGGTGTGTGGCGAACAAGAATGACAACTCTTGCTTTCTTACTTTTTGAGTTATTTCCCCTTGATCATTTTAGGTATGATTTCGTGTCCGCTCTATAACTTGAATACCTTTTGGAATATTTTCATGATACTTCACAGATATGTAGAACAGGTCATGACGATGTGTCTCGAACAAGAAAGACAACTCCTGCTTTCTTACTTTTTGAGTTATTACCCCTTGATGGTTTTAGGTGTGAATTCGTGTCCGCTTTATAACTTGAATACCTTTTGGAATATTTTCATGATACTTCACAGATATGTAGAACAGGTCATGACGATGTGTCGCAAACAAGAATGACAACTCTTGCTTTCTTACTTTTGGGGTTACTTCCCTTTGATAATTTTAAGTGTCCGCTCCATAGCTTCAATACCTTTTGAAATATTTTCATGATACTTCACAGATATGCAGAACAGGTCATGACAATTTGTCTCATACATGAATGATAACTCTTGCTTTTAGACCTAGTGAATTATTTCCCTTTGGTAGTTTGAGCTGCTGTTTGAGTCTCTGCTCCATAACTGTATAACCCTGGCCAGCTCCAGAATTTGAATAACTGTGAACCTTTTAGAATATTGATGATCATGGTGTGATATCTTATCAGTGTTCCTAACTCTCTCTTACCCCTCCACATTTCCGTGCCGCACCCCCCCCACCCCCCCCCCCCCCCACACACACACAAATTTGTTTTCCAGATTTGGATTCTTTGTCCAAATTCACTTACTAGAGAGCTCAAAATTAGGTTTGTAGGGCTTGTACTTTAGAAGTTATTCACACATTTTGAAAGTTGAATGTATCGTATGCTATACATTTGTGTATATGGTGGCTGTCTGAGATATTACCTCTTTTTAGCAGTCAAGCGTACTGTTTTAGTCTGAGTGTTAGATAATCATGCATCTGTTAACAGTTAATGTCAATCAGAAGCATAAAAGAACGACAATATATTACTAATATGTGTTTTGAAGTGCACCCTTTTTACCAAGGCCCATGGGGGTCTTAGGTCGGGGGATTTGCCATCTCCTCTGATGGCTATTTTTTCTTTCTCTCCAATTAAATTTTTGTCACAGATTTCTCAGGAACCACAACAGCTAGGATTTTGAAATTTTGTACAAATGTTGGGTATTACTAGATGTACCGTGTGAGAGTATCTGCCTCCTTCTCTTATCATTCCCTTTGTCCATTTTTTCTGTCTCCCCAATTAAATTTCTCTCACAGATTTCTCTGGAACCACAACAGCTAGGATTTATAAGGTTGGTACAAATGTTGGGTATAACTAGATGTACCATATAAGGAACAATTAGCTTTCTTCTGCTTATCATTCCCTATGTTTGTTTGTCTATTTTTCTTCCTCTCCAATTAAATTTCTATGATAGATTTCTCAGGAACAACTACACCTAGGTTTTTGAAATTTATTACAAAGATTGAGTATGACTAGTTGTATTGTGTAAGAAAATATCAGCCTCCTCCTCCTTATCATTCCCTTTATTTGTCCATTTCTTCTTTCTCTCCTTTGAAATTAAACTTTTTCTGTCCCAAGATTTCTCAGGAACCACTACAGCTAGGATTTTGAAATTTGGTGTAAATGTTGGGTATGACTAGTTGTATGGTGTAATAGAGTATCGGCCTCCTGCTTATCATTTCCTTTGTTTGTCCATTTTTCTTTCTCTCCAGTTTATTTTTTGTCACAGTTTTCTCTATTCCTAAGAGAGCCACTGTCTTCAAATTTTGTTTACATCTTGAGAATGGCCAAGTTTATTGTAGGAAAGAAAATCAAAATGCTAAGATTTCTTTTGGCCTTCTTTTGCATTTTTAGCTCACCTGAGCCAGCGGCTCCGGGGGAGCTTATAGGATGGTAAGGCTCCGTCGTCCGTCGTCCGTCGTCCGTCCGTCGTCCGTCCGTCCACAATTTCAAACGACTTCTCCTCTGAAACCGCTGGGCCAATTGTAACCAAATTTCATATATAGCCTCTAGGGGACTTAGGAACGAAAAGTTGTTCAAACGGTCCTGGTCACATGACCAACATGGCCGCCACGCCCATATATGGTAAAAACCTAGAAAAATCTTCTTCTCCAGAACCAATAGGCCGATGGCCTTGAAACTTGGTATGAAGCATCGGGTACGCGAGTACTATCAAGATTGTTCAAATTATGACCTTGGGTTGACCTTGACCTTTTTTACGGTAAGGTCAAATTTGCATTCTGTAGCTTTTATATGGGAAAATGCTAGAACATAAGATTTCTTGAAAACTGTTGAAGATTTAGACCTAAAAGTTGGTATATTCAGTCATCTGAATGAGTACACGAAAATTTATGCGTACAAGAGGTCAAGGTCATCGTTTGACCTTTGACCCTGGTCTCTCATATTTTGACAATTTCACACATCTCCTCAAAAGCCACTGGGCCAATTGTAACCAAATTTCATACAGAGCCTCTAGGGGGCAGGGGAACGAAAATTTGTTCAAATGGACTGGGTCACATGACCAACATGGCCGCCACGCCCATATATGGTAAAAACCAAGAAAAATCTTCTTCTCCAGAACCAATAGGCCAATGGCCTTGAAACTTGGTATGTAGCATCAAGTACACGAGTACTACCAAGATTGTTGAAATTATGACATTGGGTTGACCTTGACCTTTTTTACGGTAAGGTCAAATTTGCTTTCTATAGCCTTTATATGGGAAAATGCCAGAACATAAGATTTCTTGGAAACTGTTGAAGATTTTTACCTGAAAATTAGTATACACTGTCACCTTAATAAATACATGAAAATTAATGCATACAAGAGGTCAAGGTCATTGTTTGACCTTTGACCCTGGTCTCTCATATTTTGAAAATTTCACTTATCTCCTCAAAAGCCACTGGGCCAATTGTAACCAAATTTCATATGGAGCCTCAAGGGGTGAGGGAACGAAAATTTGTTAAAAGGTCCTAGTCACATGATCAACATGGCCCCCATGCCCATATATGGTAAAAACCTAGAAAAATCTTCTTCTCCAGAACCAATAGGCCGATGGCCTTGAAACTTGGTATGTAGCATCAGGTACTTGAGTACTATCAAGGTTGTTCAAATTATGACCTTGGGTTGACCTTGACCTTTTTTAAGGTAAGGTCAAATTTGCTTTTTGTAGCTTGTATATGGGAAAATGCTAGAATGTAAGATTTCTTGGAAACTGTTGAAGATTTAGACCTGAAAATTGATATATACAGTTATCTTAATGAGTACATGAAAATTTGTTTGTACAAGAGGTCAAGGTCATTCTTTGACCTTAGACCCTGGTCTTTCATATTGTGACAATTTCACACATCTCCTCAAAAGCCACTGGGCCAATTGTAACCAAATTTCATACTGAGCCTCTAGGGGCCGAGGGAATGAAAATTTGTTCAAACAGTCTTGGTCACATGACCAACATGGCCGCCATGCCCATATGTGGCAAAAACCTTTACAAATCTCCTTCTCAAGAACCAAGTGATCGATGGACTTCAAACTTGGTATATAGCATCAGGTACTTGAGTACTATCAAGATTGTTCAAACGATGACCTTGGGCTGACCTTGACCTTTTTTAAGGCAAGGTCAAGTATGGGAAAATGGTAGAACATAAGAGTTCATGGCAAGTTTTGAAGATTTTGGCCTCAAAATTGGTATATACAGTCGTCTTAGTACATGAAAGATTTGCGGGTACAAGAGGTCAAGGTCATCTTTTGACCTCTGACCCATGTCTCTCATATTTTGACAATTTAAGACGTCTCCTCAAAAGCCACAGGGCTAATTGTAACCAAATATCATACACAGCCTCCAGGGGCTGATGGAACAAAATTTATCAAACGGTCTAGGTCACATGACCTACATGGCCACCATACTCAGGTGAGCGGTTCAGGGCCTCATGGCCCTCTTGTTTCCTTTTTTCCATCTCTATCTCCAATGGAATAAATGGTAAAATTTATGTCAAAGATTTCTCAGATTGCTGTGTGACTAGGTTTAGGTATAGGTTAAATTGACTAGTTGACATCATCTGGATGCTGCTGCTGACTTTAGGTCAAGGTCACTGACATAGAACTATATGTAAATTTGTGTTGAAATTTTGTGTTAAATTTGTATTTTCTTTAGATTACATAATTTGCATGTTTTAATGGAACCATTGTGTATTTGTCTAAAGGCCCTCCACTGGATTTGTAATAGATTGTCCATTCATATGTCTGTTATTTAACATTTGCTTTAAAGTTTTGTATTAAGTGTGTTTTTATTAGGCGGTGGCGCTGGCCGGGGGTATACGTGAGCCTCTGCTCACATGCTCTTGTTTATTTTTGGAGTGTTTGATATAAGGGCAGCCATTAAGGCTTAAAACTGAAAATAACACAAATTTACAGCAATGTAGTGAAACAAAAAATTCAGCAATTTCAAATTTATTTTTACACCAACGTGTTTCTTGTGATCTAATTAAGAAAATGAGTGGTCACACTTTATTATTATTATATGACTATGATGGATAAGAAGAGAGATATATAAGCCCTGAAAGGATGGGAAATTTTCTGTTTTGCCACATCTCACTCGCCATTTTAATATCGAAGTATCTCACGTGATGTCATTGACATTAGTGATGGGCTGATAAACATATCAGACTGGGAAAACCTTTATCGGACTAGCGGGCAGAATAAGTACTCTGAAAGCTCAGCTTTATCAAACATGCAGATTGCTTCCTAGGCAGTTGCAAATTATGTTTCTATACTGAGTCAAGATAGTTCCTATACATGAAATATCTCATGTGGCCGTGGCAACTGCAGAAGTTATGAGAGTTTAGTTTTTACTCAGTCCAAAAGAGTATCCATTTAGCTGTTGAAAAGAGTTATTTGTTTTGCTACAAACATCGTTTGAATATGTCAGGGGTAATTTTCATTATCGCAGAGAAAGATCATTAAAATTGCTCAAGATCAAACCCATGTAAAGTTTGCTGTGAATAATGATTTCTCTGAGTCTGTGCTTCATACACTAGACCAGGCCCTAGGCAAGGCTGCATGCCAAAGAAATTGAAACTTTATTCTTTCTGATGCGAGAATTTGAGCCACAACTAAAGGTACCACGTCTCCTTCAAAAACTGTTTTTAATGAGACATTTAATGGGATTTCCATAGGAAATCGGAAACGTTGCGGCTAGCGGGCGCGTAACGATTCTTTGAACTTTGTTATTAAGTAATGAAAACAATGACATAACAAAAATGTTTATGAAGAAACTTTGAAAAAAGACCAACAGGTACAGTAATGATGAGGTTTTGAATATCGCTATATTTTTATGCCCCCGCCATTAAAAATCAGGGGGGGGGGTGTGTGTGTGTGTGTGTGTGTGTGTGTGTGTAGTAACTCACCGCTGTCCGATGTAGCATAGCTTTGGGGGGGGGGGGGGTATAGTATCACCCCTGTCCGTACGTAGCTAAGGGCGCGTTTACACAAGCAAAGTTTCTATGTCACAGAAACTTTAACAAAGAAAGTATGACAAACATTTTGCGTTTACACGGAGCAAATTATTTGTTAAAGAAAATGTGCCATAGAATCGTTGTCACATAAACTTTGGCAATGAAATATTTGCTGCAGTGTTCACACGACCAAATATTATTCGTCAAAGTTACCTGCAGCGATGAAACAAAATCTTTGTCACATTTTCACGCTTGTAGCAATGTTCTTTGTTACATAATCTTTAGCAAAGTTCTCCGTTTACACAGACAAATTTAATTTATCGAAGTAACTTTACCATATATATTTGTCAAAGAAACATTGTCATATTTTTGCATTTACACGAGCAAATTTTTCTGTGACAAACCTACTTTGTCATAGAAACCTTGGTCGTGTAAACGCGCCCTTAGCGTACGTACGTAAGGAACGTCCCAGACGAAATGGTTTCCATTCAATATCTTTTGAAAGCATTGGTGTATTGAATTCATATTTTATACACAGGTATATACTCATAAAACACAGGTCAAGTTCGATGCTGGGCAAAATCCGCCGATTATTGTGTATTGTGGGAGTTATGGCCCTTTTTCGACTTCATTTCATACAATAATGGTTTCCGTTTGTTAGTTTTTGAAAAGTTACTTGTTTCTGGGCTATTACATTTAGAAAGTTGCATGGCATCCATTTCTGTGATAAGATATAGGAAGTGGCTATTGACAACCGGTTGTCACTAGCCTCACAGGCTACTGACAACCGGTTGTCACTAGCCTCACAGGCTGCAGACAACCAGTTGCTATAATACCTATTATTTTCAAATAAAACTCAAGATATTTTAAGCATATTAGTTTCATGGTATTACTATTATATTTGTTTTCACTCTGATCAAGTTTTAAGTTGATTGTAGAAAGCACGAACCTATTAAACAAATCATCAACGGCCGGTAGATATTGTAAGTGTATATTATAACTACAATAACTCTGTTTGTTTTTTAAACAAGCAAGAACAGAGTTCTTCCGGGATCATCCACCTTAAGTGAAAAAGTATCGGCTAGCCATTGTCAAATATTTTTTCCCCCGACCGAAAGGATCGGGGGATATAGCGATGAGCCTGGCATCCGTCCGTCCGTCCGTCCGTCTGTCCGTCCGTCCGTAAACATTTTTCTTGTCCGCTCTATATCTTGAATACCCTTTGGAATATTTTCATGATACTTCACAGTTATGTAGAACAGGTCATGACGATGTGTCGCATACAAGAATAGTAACTCTTGCTATTGTACTTTTTGAATTATCTCCCCTTTGGTGATTTTTTTGGCAGATTCGTGTCCGCTCTGTAACTTGAATACCCTTTGGAATATTTTCATGATACTTCACAGATATGTAGAACAGGTCATGACGATGTGTCGCGAACAAGAATGACAACTCTTGCTTTCTTACTTTTTGAGTTATTTCCCCTTGATAGTTTTAGGTGTGATTTTTTGGCAGATTCGTGTCCGCTCTATAACTTAAATACCCTTTCGAATATTTTCATGATACTTCACAGATATGTAGAACAGGTCATGACGGTGTGTCGCGAACAAGAATGACAACTCTTGCTTTCTTACTTTTTGAGTTATTTCCCCTTGATTATTTTAGGTATGATTTTGTTTCCGCTATATAACTTGAATACCTTTTGGAATATTTTCATGATACTACATAGATATGTAAAACAGGTCATGACAATGTGTCACGAACAAGAATGACAACTCCTGCTTTCTTACTTTTTGAGTCATTTCCCCTTAGTGGTTTTAGGTGTGATTTCGTGTCCGCTCTGTAACTTGAATACCTTTTGGAACATTTTCATGATACTTCAAGGATATGTAGAACAGGTCATGATGATGTGTTGCGAACAAGAATGACAACTCTTGCTTTCTTACTTTTGGAGTTATTTCCCTTTGATGATTTTAGGTGTCCGCTCCATAGCTTGAATACCTTTTGAAATATTTTCATGATACTTCACAGATATGCAGAACAGGTCATGACAATTTGTCTCATACATAAATGATAACTCTTGCTTTTATACTTTGTGAGTTATTTCCCTTTGGTAGTTTGAGCTGCTGTTCGAGTCTCTGCTCCATATCTTATAACCCTGGCCAGCTCCAGAATTTGAATAACCGTGTACCTTTTAGAATATTGATGATCATGCTGTGATATCTCATCAGTGTTCCTAACTCTCTCTGAACCCTCCACATTCCCGTGCCCGCACTCCCCCCCCCCCCCCCCCCCCCCCCCCCCCCCCCGCCCCCCGAAAAAAAAAAAAAAGTTTGTAGGGCTTGTACTTTAGAAGTTATTCACACATTTTGAAAGTTGAATGTATCGTATGCTATGCATTTGTGTATATGGTGGCTGTTTGAGATATTACCTCTTTGTAGCAGTCAAGCATACTGTTTTGGTCTGAGTGTTAGATAATCATGCAGCTGTTAACAGTTAATGTCAATCAGAAGCATAAAAGAATGACAATATATTACTAATATGTGTTTTGAAGTGCACCCTTTTTACCAAGGCCCATGGGGGTCTTCGGTCGGGGGATTTGCCATCTCCTCTGATGGCTATTTTTGTTCCTTGGTGTCTCCTGAAACACACATGAGCCTCAAGTAACTCCAATATGCACTGGTTTCTTTGAAAATGTAGCCAAAAGTTGGTATTGTTACTTTTTATCCCCCGACCGAAAGGTTCCGGGGATATACAATTTGAGCCTGGCGTCAGTCCGTCTGTATGTTCATCTGTCCATCTGTCTGTCCATCCATCTGTCAGTCAGTAAACATTTTCTTGTCAGCTCCATATCTTGAATACCATTTGGAATATTTTCATGATACTTCACATTTATTAGAACAGGTCATGGCAATGTGTCGCGTTTGAGAATGGTAACTCTTGCTTTTGTAATTTTTGAGTTATCTCCCCTTTGGTGAATTTCTGGCAGATTCGTGTCGGCTCTGTAACTTGAATACCTTTTGGAATATTTTCGTGATACTTCACAGATATGTAGAGCAGGTCATGACAATGTGTCACTAACAAGAATGACAACTCTTGCTTTCTTACTTTTTGAGTTATTTCCCTTTGATGGTTTTAGGTGTGATTTCATGTCCACTGCATAACTTGAATACCCTTTGAAATATTTTCATGATACTTCACAGATAAGTAGAGCAGGTCATGACGATGTGTCACGAACAAGAATGACAACTCTTGCTTTCTTACTTTTTGAGTTACCGTAATCTACAGGTCTGTTTACCGCACCGTGCGCTTAACTTTTTCAAAATTGCCACAAAAAGGTGTGGTTAAAAATGTATCTAACAAGCGCACACTCTGAACAATAAAATGCAGGGTGACTGGAAAAAGACAACATGGAGTAGGACTGGAAATACTGTGAGTTTATATTTTCTATGGGGCAGAAAATGATACTCAAGCCTTGAGTTCGTTGTTGAAACAGTAATGATAGGTTGTTAGGTTTTGTGAGAGTTTCAAAAGGAAAAGCAGTGTGCGCTTGTGCAGTTTTTTTCCGGAAATGGCCATGGTGTGCGGGAATAGGGTTATGTGCGGTAAATGGGTCGATTACGGTATTTCCCCTTGATGGTTTTCGGTGTGATTTCGTGTCCGCTGCATAACTTGAATACCCTTTGAAATATTTTCATGATACTTCACAGATATGTAGAGCAGGTCATGACGATGTGTCACGAACAAGAATGACAACTCTTGCTTTCTTACTTTTTGAGTTACCGTAATCAACCTGTTTACCGCACCGTGCGCTTAACTTTTTCAAAATTGCAACAAAAAGGTGTGGTTAAAAATGTATCTAACAACCGCACACTCTGAACAATAAAATGCAGGGTGACTGGAAAAAGACAACATGGAGTAGGACTGGAAATACTGTGAGTTTATATTTTCTATGGGGCAGAAAATGATACTCAAGCCTTGAGTTCGTTGTTGAAACAGTAATGATAGGTTGTGGCCATGGTGTGCGGGAATAGGGTTATGTGCGGTAAATGGGTCGATTACGGTATTTCCCCTTGATGGTTTTAGGTGTGATTTCGTGTCCGCTGCATAACTTGAATACCCTTTGAAATATTTTCATGATACAGGCCAACTTCGATATCTCGAATTCCAAGGGAATGGAGAACCCACTTCGAGTTTTCCAAAGTTCGAGATAGGCAAATTGTGACGTCACCAAAATTTTTGTTCTATACATGTATAATATCTTAACTTTCGTAGAGTCAGTATTTCTACAAAACGTGTGCAGCATGAACCTAGTAAAACTGTTTCTACTGAAAACGGGATTGTTACTAATAGCTCGCATCAAAGAGTGCCGCTCAATACTGTTCAATCAATTAAATTTCAAAGGCGCCTTATTGACTGAACTTTCCAATCGAACGTACCTGACCTGTGACGTATATGCGGTTCAAGGTCAGTTAACTTACACACCAAAACAGCTGATCAACAAAACAATGTCTGCATCGTTTCACGTAATCATTGGATAATTTGGGATAATTGATTGAACTGCGATCAATTAAAGACAATTGTTCGGTAAATCGTCCTTTTTCATTGTTATTGTTCGCTGTTTGTACCAATTTGCTTAAAGACAAAAATATGCAGGTTTTTCATTACCGCAAAACGTCTACACAAAATGGCCGTCGTTTTCTTTCCGTCGTTTCGGCGATACATTTTGACTTCGACACAAACAGTGGTAAAACACATGGAAAGTGTCGGAGGGGAATCAAAAATCACTTCGATACAGCAGTGTTTTCGTTATAAGCGAGTTCGACACAACGGAGGTCGAAATGCAATATTATAGAGGGGGGAATGTTCGGGAATGGGAGATCACTTCGACACTAGCAGGGTTTTCGAGGTAAGCAAGTTTGAAACAACGAAGTTGGCCTGTACTTCGCAGGTATGTAGAACAGGTCATGACGATGTGTTGTGACCAAGAATGACAACTCTTGTTTTTTTACTTTTTGAGTTATTTCCCCTTGATGGTTTTAGGTGTGAATTGGTGTCCGCTCTATAACTTGAATACCTTATGAAATATTTTCCTGATACTTCAAAGATATGTAGAGCAGGCCATGACGATGTGTCAAGAACAAGAATGACAACTCTTGCTTTCTTACTTTTTGAGTTATTTCCCCTTGATGGTTTTAGGTGTGATGTTGTGTCCGCACCATAACTTGAATACCCTTTGGAATATTTTCATGATACTTCTTAGTTAGGAGGGTCATCCAATAAGTCCTGCAAACGGCCAAGTTTCAGGCAAATGATAATTAAAAACGAATCAATCAATCCACATTCCTACATTGCATCTTCCCTTCATTCCAGTCAACAATTTTCAGAAACGTCACGATCTTGCAAATGATGTTGCTAGGCAACTGAAGAATACTGCCATTATGGGTGCGGTGGTGGCTTCTAGTTGTCTGTTTAAGATCCCCTAGCTTAGTTCAGAACACTTGTAAATATCTGAATATTGCTGGGAGATACGGAAAATAATACCGAAGTATGTACACGGTACCAAGGTTAAGAAATTGCCGTCATTCAAGATATTATTATTGTTCATAGGAAGATCACCATTTTTTTGGGGCAGCTAAAATATCATATAAAATGAGTATATGAAGAAGAGGCCTTCACAACAGATTAAGTGTTTCCTAAACTGCCATTAATTCATTATCAAAGAATGGTCATGAGATGCTGAAATGTAGATATTAGAGAAAACATAAGCTTTGAGCTTCGTTTAATATCCTTTGCAGCCTTAAGAAACCAGAGGTAAACATTAAAAACTAGAATTTTGCTAAAATTCTGTAATATTCTCTTGTTGCCCAGCAACCACATTTGTTTGGTAATGTGAAATGATAACTGTCTCTTATTTGAGTTCATACATATAAGGCGATTACTTTAGAACATGAATTATTGTAATTTGAAAGAATTATGAACATATATACAGGGATTTTCTTCCCCTCACCTCTTGTAAAAGACGCCGTGTTTGTGCAATTTCACCGCTGGTATCGCTTACATCTTTGCATTCAAAACCCTCCAATATCTGAGAAACAAATGTCACGTGTATGATTTTTAGCACATAATTATGTATATTATATACGTAAGCTGTTAATGATGTAATTTGATTACCCTACCTCAATTAATAAAGCAATAATGACATCGTTTGCAAGACTTATTAGTTGGCCCTCGTATGTAGAACAGGTCATGCTGATGTGTCTCAAACAAGAATGACAACTCTTGCTTTCTAATTTTTTGAGTTATTTCCCCTTGATGGTTTTAGGTGCGATTTAGTGTACGCTCCATAACTTGAATACCCTTTGAAATATTTTTATGATACTTCACAGATATGGAGATCAGATCATGACAGTTTGTCTCATACAAGAATGTCCGCCCCCCTCCACTCACACACACACACACACACACACACACACACACACACAAAAAAAAAGAAAAAAAAATATTTTTTTTTTCAGATTTGGATTCTTTGTCCAAATTCACTTACTAGAGAGCTCAAAATTAGATTTTTTTTTGGGCTTGTACTTTAGAAGTTTTTCACAAATTTTGAAATGTTGAATGTATCATATGCAGTGCATTGTCTATATGGTTGCTATTTGAGATTTTACCTCTTTTTAGCAATCTGGCATACTGTATTGGTCTAAGTGTTAGATAATCATGCATCTGTTAAACAGATAATGTCAATAAGGAGCATAAAAGAATGACAGAATACTATTTATATGCGTTTTGAAGTGCACCATGTTTACCAAGGCGCAGGGGGCCTTCGGTTGGGGGATATGCCACTATTTTTTGACCAAGTATATATGATAAAGGCATTTATAATATATTTTGGATATGATTTACAGTACGGTTTGTGAATACAGCTATATATTTTTGCACCAAAGGAAACAACTCTTGTGGCTTCCTGTTTGCTTTCTGAGAAATCAAATCATGAGACTGAAGGAAAGATTTTGCTCCAAGAGGAGCTGGTTGTGTTAAAGAGAGATATCATTTCATCATTACATACAGACACATTGATGAAAGTATTTACATGTATTAGCTTGTTTGATTAGTTAGTTGCCCTTATAGACTATGACAAGACCACTGACACAATACAGCTGATTTGAAAAAAGATCTCCAGGAATGCCATAATATTGGAGACAATATGAATGATACTTGCTTTCTTTCTTCACATACGGTATTTTCTTCTAAAATTTCACACACTCTAAAATTTCGGACACCTAAAATTATTCCCAAAAATAATTTCTGAAAGTTCTCCAAAATTTCGATCAGTGAGAAGGTGAATTTCTAAAATTTCGAGCAAAAATGTGGGACCTCGGTTTCTACTTATCTTGGCTAATTTTTTTTTTCTATACTTTTAAGTCTGAGAAATTTTGCTCGCATATATTCTAGCGTGAATCTGCACATGCGTTAAAACGCGGCGGCGAAAGGTATGTGAGTCGGGAACTTGTTTTCTTCTGGTATTTTGGCCGCGCATTGGAAAATGTGCTTTACACTAAGTGCGAACAGAGAAACCCGGATCAGCCAACACATCTGTGCAGTCACATTAGCGTGGTTTGTGTCTGCATCAACAATCTATCATGGGAATCTAGAAATTAAACTGCGAACGAGGTTGGGGGATGCGCAGGCTGAAATGGGTCTTTGCTTTTCGTACATGCGATAAGGCACCATTTCTCGCAGCAATTCAACTTTTTGGCGGGAATGTGCACATGCGCCAAACTATGTAGGCATTTTTTGTGGTTGCTTTTTTTTCTTTCAATTTTTGGTAAAGATGCATGAACCTAAGATCGGAAACCAGGGTTATAAAAGAATTTAAACTGCCAGAATGAAAAAATTTGTCTTTGCTGTAGCTTTTAAACTGACAACGTCCTGACCAAGTCTGTCTGAAGTCTGTCTGAGCACCGACCAGCTGTATATGCACGGTCTCTGCATTCAAAGTTCGCACTTCCACTGACACATTTGGCCCGAGTCCTTGATTTGACCATACACAGTTTCAGCGCCCAGTTTCTGCCACAGCAATCGTATAATATTACAGACTTTGGTCCCTGTTGAAAAGTGGCGTCTCAAAGACATTAGAACATGACCGATTAGCAAATAATATAAACATTTGCTTAAACACAAATTGTTTGTGTTAGGTGAAAAGGTACTTATAATATATGCAAACAGGAAAGACTAAGATCAGCCTGCACATTGCTCATAGTCTGCTCAGAGTCTTTACTTTTTGCAAACAGGGTTATGAATTTGGGGTATCAGAAAAGTGAAAACTGATAATTTTGAGCTTATACATGGGCTGATTTTAGTATTGATGGTGTTTTAACTCTCTGAAACACAGGCTGATTTTAGTATTAACTAGAAAAGAGCCCGCGCAAGCGCGGAAATATTTCATGATGGTCAAGTTTATATAAAAAAAGCGAGTTTTAATTTTTCAATGTAAATGGCCTTAGGCCCAGGTGAAGATATGACCTTTACCATGAATACTCACTAAAGCTTCATGTACCTAATTAGTTGTCTGCATCTACAAACTTTCAGGTAGCAGACTGCATTGTTTCTAAAAAAAATCAACTTTTTTCACTTTTTATCCCCCAACCGAAAGGTTCGGTCGGGGGATATAGCGATGAGCCTGGCGTCCGTCCGTCCGTCTGTCCGTCCATCCGCCGTCCGTCCGTAAACATTTTCTTGTCCGCTCTATATCTTGAATACCCTTTGGAATATTTTCATTATACTTCACAGTTATGTAGAACAGGTCATGACGATGTGTAAGGTACAAGAATGGTAACTCTTGCTATTGTACTTTTTGAGTTATTTCCCCTTTGGTGAGTTTTTTGGCAGATTCGTGTCCGCTCTGTAACTTGAATACCCTTTGGAATATTTTCATGATACTTCACAGATATGTAGAACAGGTCATGACGATGTGTCGCAAACAAGAATGACAACTCTTGCTTTCTTACTTTTTGAGTTATTTCCCCTTGATGGTTTGAGGTGTGATTTTTTGGCAGATTTGTGTCCGCTCTATAACTTGAATACCCTATAGAATTATTTCATGATACTTCACAGATATGTAGAACAGGTCATGACGATGTGTTCCGAACAAGAGTGACAACTCTTGCTTTCTTACTTTTTGAGTTATTTCCCCTTGATTGTTTTAGGTGTGATTTTTTGGCAGATTTGTGTCCGCTCTATAACTTGAATACCCTATAGAATTATTTCATGATACTTCACAGATATGTAGAACAGGTCATGACGATGTGTCGCGAACAAGAGTGACAACTTTTGCTTTCTTACTTTTTCAGTTATTTCCCCTTGATTGTTTTAGGTGTGATTTCGTGTCCGCTCTATAACTTGAATACCTTTTAGAATATTTTCATGATACTTCACAGATATGTAGAACAGGTCATGACGATGTGTCGCAAACAAGAATGACAACTTTTGCTATTTTACTTTTTGAATTATTTCCCCTTAATCATTTTAGGTGTGGTTTTGTGTCCGCTCTATAACTCATATACCTTTTGAAATATTTTCATGATACTTCACAGATATGTAGAACAGGTCATGATGATGTGTTGCGAACAATAATGATAACTCTTGCTTACTTACTTTTTCAGTTATTTCCCCTTGATGGTTTTAGGTATGATTTCGTGTCCGCTCTATAACTTGAATACCTTTTGAAATTTTTATATGATACTTCATAAATATGTAGAACAGGTCATGACGATGTGTCACAAACAAGAATGACAACTCTTGCTTTCTTACTTTTAGAGTTATTTCCCTTTCATGATTTTAGGTGTCCGCTCCATAGCTAGAAGAATACCTTTTGAAATATTTTCATTATACTTCACAGATATGAAGAACAGGTCATGATGATTTGTCTCATACCTGAATGACAACTCTTGCATTCATACTTTGTGAGTTATTTCCCTTTGGTAGTTTGAGCTGCTGTTTGAGTCTCTGCTCCATATCTGTATAACCCTGGCCTGCTCCACAATTTTAATAACCTTATACCTTTTAGAATATTGATGAACATGCTGTGATATCTTATTAGAGTTAGAGAAAAGAACGCAGGCCTTTGAGATGAGATGCTACCGAAGGTTACTGAACATTTCGTAGAAGGACCATATAACCAATGAGGAGGTTCGCAGGAAGATCCAAGCAGCCATTGGAGAATATGATGAACTCCTGACACTGGTCAAGAAACGGAAACTAAGGTGGTTTGGCCACATCTCAAGGTCTTCTGGTTTAGCAAAGACAATTCTTCAGGGCACAGTGAAAGGAAAAAGAAGAAGAGGTAGACAGAAGAAGAGGTGGGAAGACAATATCAAGGAGTGGACTGGAATGGATTTTGCCAGCTCAACTAGGGCAGCTGAAGACAGGACAAGGTGGAAAGGGATTGTTTTGAAGTCAGCTGTGGTGCCCCAACGACCTAGTAAGGTTATGGGATAGAATAGAATAGAATAGAATAGAGATATCTTATCAGTGTTCCTGACTCTCTCTGACCCCTCCAAATTCCACCCCCCCACCCCACCCAAAAAATTTTTTTTTTCTCCAGATTTGGATTCTTTGTCCAAATTCACTTACTAGAGAGCTCAAAATTAGGTTTGTAGGGCTTGTAGTTTAGAAGTTATTCACACATTTTGAAAGTTTAATGTATCATATGCTATATATTTATGTATATGGCGGCTGTTTGAGATATTACTTCTTTTTAGCAGTCAAGCATACTATTTTAGTCTGAGTGTTAGATAATCATGCATCTGTTAAACAGATAATGTCAATCAGAAGCATATAAGAATGACAATATATTACTTATATGTGTTTTGAAGTGCACCCTTTTTACCAAGGCCCATGGGGGTCTTTGGTCGGGGGATTTGCCATCTCCTCTGATGGCTATTTTTCCTATAGAAAAACCTAAGTGACTCAAAAGTTGACCTTGCCGTAAAACAGATCAAGGTCATCCCAGGGTCATCATTTATATAAATTTTGTTGAGCTTTTGAGTCCTTGATGCAACATGCTAAGTTTCAAGATCATAGGATTTGTGGTTCTGGGGGAGAATTGGTTGATTTGATGCTTAACCTCCACGGTAAACAACTAAGGTCATGTCGGGAGGGTCAGTTAACCTAACCACACTATTCCTGGGCAGGCTTAGACCTCCTAAGCGGTTAACCAGTACTAAGTGCACATACTTTCACCAGTAACTGACAACTGCCCTTCTTGAATCAGCGGAAGGAGAAACAAAAGTATGTGGCCAGACCGGGTTTCGAACCCAGGATCTCTGACTTATGAGTCAGGTGCCCTACCGATTGCGCTACGCGGCCCGGCGTGGTTCTTGGGGAGAAGATTTTTGAAATTTTCTACCATAATAAATGTTTGCCATCTTGGTTATGTGACCTGTCCTGGATATTTTTTTTCTGGAAAAATTGGGTCCTGGGACGTTTTGGGGGAAAATATTCAAGCCCTCTGAAGACTAAAGGCTTATTTAGCTTCGTTGAATCATTGAAATTGATTTGTCTGCTTCGCTGGAAAAAATGCCCTTTCTTACCTGGCGCATGTGTGTTAACCTTAGACATTTTTAGCTCACCTGGCCCGAAGGGCCATAGTGAGCTATTGTCATACCAAAGCGTGCGTCGTGCGTCCGTGCGTCGTCCGTCAACACTTGAAAACAAATATTCAAACATCTTCTTCTGTAAAACTACTGTACCCATGGTTCTCAAATTTTACATGGAGCATGACCTGACTACAGGGTCTCAGAATTGTAAAATTGGGTCAGGTTGAATATCCAAGATGGCCGCCGTTACTAAAAATAGCAAAAATAACAAAATCATCTTCTTCTCCAGAACCTCTGGGTATATTTGTCTGAATTTTTGCATGAAACATCAGTGGAACGTTGGTATTCAGAATTTTAAAAATGAAAAAAATCTGTAGCGTAGTTTTGTCGCAGTGACCTACTTTCTGTTTACGAGGGTAATTTTGTTCAAATGCCAATGTCGAACAACAACTTATTTTAACAACTTCAAACAACTTCTTCTCTAAAACCACTGAACCTATGGGTCTCAAATTTCACATGGAGCATGACCAGACTGCAGGGTTTGAAATTTGTAAAAGTGGGTCAGGTTGAGAATCCAAGATGGCCGCCATTTCTAAAAATAGCAAAAACAACAAAATCAACATCTCCACTAGAAGCATTGGGTATATTTGGTTGAAAGTTTGCATGGAACATAAGTGGGACCTTGCAATTAAATTATATAAAAATCAAAAAAATCTGTAGCGAGATTAGGTCACAGTGACCTACTTAGCGTTTACAAGACCGAATTCGCTCAAATGTCAATATCTCAAGAAAACACAAATGGATTCTGATAAGGTTTGGTCAGAAATGGTCCTTGAATGGAATTATTTCAAATTTGTGCCAACTGACTATCCAAGATGGCCACCAGGGGGGCCGTTACTAAAAATAGCACAAACATAAAAAATGACAATTTCTCAAGAACCCTTGAACGGAATTTGACTTACTTTGTTTTAGAATGTTCCTTGCATGAAGACGTTTTGATTAATTGCGATTTGGCAATCCAAGATGGCCGCCATCTGCCGTTACTAAAAATAGCACAAAACATGAAAATGACAATATCTCCGTAACCCCTGAATGGATTTTGACGAAATTTGTGGCAAAATGATTCTTGCATTGAGATGTTTCAAGCATAACTTAATATAGACCAGTCATGTTGGCCTCTGTTACTAAGAATAGCAAAATGTGAAAATCAGAAAATCTCAATGGAATTGGACTAATTTTGTGTCAGAATGGTCCGTTCATGAAGCCTTTGCGATTTCTTGCATTTTGGCATTCCAAGAATCTGCTGTTACTTAAAATAGCACAAAACATGAAAATGACAATATTTCAGTAACCCCTGAATGGATTTTGACAAAATTTGTGGCAAAATGATTCTGGCATTGAGACGTTTCAAAAATTAATAAATATAGACTGGCCAAATTGGTCTCTTTTACTTAAAATAGAAAAATGTGAAAATTGAAAAGTTACAATGGAACTGGACCAGTTTATGTCAGAATGGTCCTTGCATGAAGGCTTTTGATTTTTTGCATTTTGGCATTCCAAGATGGCCTCCATCTGCCATTTCTAAAAATAGCGCAAAACATGAAATGGCCATATCTCAGTGACCACTGAATAGATTTTGATGAAATTTATGGCAAAATGATTCTTACAAATCTCAAAGTAATTGGACCAATTTTGTGTCAGAATGGTCTGTGGCAAAATAGCCAGGTGAGCGATATCAGGCCCATTTGGGCCTCTTGTTAATTTTTGTCTTTTCAAAAGTTCAGTTCAGTTTGAATTCTCCTAACGACGTTTGTTCCCCAAGTGGCTCAGCGGTAAGCAACCATAGCCGCACACACTTGGCGCCATGTGTCCGTCCAACTTTTCGAAAGACCATGTGCGTTGAGCTTTATTCTTCAATGGGCGAGTTCGATTGGCTACTCGTATTGACTATCGTTCTGGAAGAAAATGGGTCGTTTCGAGCCAGGGCCGTCGGGACTATGACCATTTAGTTCTTCATCCGTTTAGACATATGAGCAAAAATACAAAAATAAATCGTTATTTATGGGGAATGACATATGTTCATGGGTCGGATTTTTGCATTAGAACCTGCTATTTGGACTTGCTAAGCAGCGCGCCGGTATAACGACACAGAGCCGAAACAACCGGATTAATTTAAAACGTGTATTCGAGTACTCGATAATTTCACTCAAAGGCACCCATTGTTGACATCGAAGTTTCTAGAAAAATACTTGGGAGAATTTAAAATGAAAGACGAATTTAATTCCCAAATTCTTTAAATCTACGTGAAACTAAAACGCACGCTAACCGAAATTATCAATGATAGCAATATGCGAAAGAACCAGTATAGAAATTACACTTGAAAATGCCACCAATTTTGCAGTTTATGCGTTACTTCGTTTATTTAGTATTATAGATGGTGTTTAAACTCTCTGAAACATGGTCTGATTTTAGTATTAATGGTGTTTTAAAGGTAGGTTCCTGTACTAGCGATAACAATTATGTCCACAAAATAATTTCTTCTTTTTCTGAGCAGTATTGAATTCTCTTATTTTTCTGAATTTGTTGCTACTGAGAAACTCGTCAGATGTTGAAGAAAATAGTCGTTTTCCCTTTTGTTTTATTTTCTTTCGTTGGAATTCCAGTTCTAAATATAACTATGATTATTATGTCTATAAGTGCGTGATTTCTGATGCCATTGTCCAAAGGTCAATTTTCCCTTGTCGTGAGCTCTCCTAGAGTTCCTGGCATGGTGGATGGGTTAAAACTATCCCAAAATGCAATGCAGCATGACCTCAGCTGCGTTATCTATTTTTGGCGCGAACTAAAAATAGCGCTAACTGGTGTGCGAAGCAGAGTTAGGAAATCCCTTGCAAAACAACATTTCTAATATTTTTTTGATTTACACTTTTTAGTGAAACTTATTCATTCCCTTTTATAAGTACTTTCCAACAACTTGGATGAAAGATCATCAAAATTATGACGCATTTCAAAGTACAGGAACCTACCTTTAACTCTCTGAAACACAGGCTGATTTTAGTATTAGTAGTGTTTTAACTCTCTGAAACACAGGCTGATTTGAGTATTAATTACATAACAGTGTTTTAACTTTCTGAAACACAGGCTGGTGTTAGTATTAAGGGTGTTTTAAGTCTTTGAAACACAGGCTCATTTTAGTATTAATGGTTTTTGTCGCACCTGCTTTAGCAAGGTGCGATATAGGAGTTCACTTTTCCATCAGTCCGTACGTCAGTCATTCCGTTCGTCCGTACGTCCGTCCGTCAACAATTACGTCGACCCTAGGCTCTCTAGCATTTAAGTCCATTTCTCGCAAAGTATGATACCTGCAATCATCAAACCTGGCATAAAACTTCGTCTTAGGATGTTCTTGAGGGCTGTTGCTCTTATTTTTACCCTTACCCTTTATTTTATGCTCTGCTGACTTTGTAAAACAGGCCACCAACAATTACGTCGACCCTAGCGTCGACCCTAGCATTTAAGTAGATATCTCGCAAATTATGATACCTACAATCATCAAACCTGGCATAAAGCTTCTTCTAAGAATGTTTTCGAGGGCTATTGCTCTTATTTATACCTTGACCTATATTTCATGCTCTGCGGACTTAGTAAAATTTTATATTCAAAATTATGTCCACCCTAGTGTTTCTCACGATTTATGATACCTAGAATCATCAAACATGGCATCCAGTTTCTTCTTAGAATGTTCTTGAGAGCTGATGCAATTAATTTACCCTTTACATATATTTCATGCTCTGCTGACTTTGCAAAATTTTAAACCCCAAAATATATATCGTCCCTGGCGCTTTAGTCCTTTCGTATGAAAGTATGATACCTGTAGCCATCACACCTGGCATAAAGTTTCTTCTTAGAATGTTCACGAGGGATGTTGCAGTTATTCCTACCCTTTGCCTATATTTCATGCTCTTCTGACTTAGTAAAATTTTACATCCAAAATTGTGTTGACCCTAGCATTTTTGTCCATTTTTCATAAAGTTCTTTTAACTATATAGTCTTTACTACTGTGGAAACGCAATGCAGGTGCGACATAGCATTCCGTGGAATTCTTGTTTAAACTCTCTGACACACAGGCTGATTTTAGTATTTATGGTGTTTTAATTCTCTGAAACACAGGCTAATTTGAGTATTAATGCCCATATGTCTTGTGGAGAAATTGTAAAGGAGAAAAAAACTTGGATTATCATATGCCCAGGTTCAGCTTATTTATAGTTGTACCCAGATGCTTATTTCTGTGTTCTTCTTTTTTCAGCTACAAACATTTGCTTGTGTCTAGGAATGAATTAAATGAGGTCAAAAGAATAAATGGTAAGTACACAGCGCTTCAGATAGAGGGTGACAGGGATAATTTAGGGATAATTTATCATACTTTTGTATGAAAACTTCAGTTGTGACCTCTCAGTACCCTGTAGAATCATCTTGGTCAGACTGTGCGAATGAGGGATAACATCTGTTTTTATTGGCAGATATGAAGAATGACCTCAGAAATATCCTCAAAACCCCTACTTATCTGGAGATCTGGATAAGTATAATATACAGTCTCAGAATTTTGGGGATGGCTTTGTATGTAATAAGATGTTTCAGGTTGAATGGAATGCTATTTCTTCATTATTTTTTCACCTGACGTAGGCGGAGGGGGACTATAGAAATGACCCTCGACCGTCCGTGTAACAGTCCGTCCGTCCTTTCGTCGGTCTGAAATCTTGTCCCCGCAACTCCTCCTACGTCTTTCGTCAGATTGATTTGAAATTTTACAGATTGTATTCTTATGATATGAAGATGTGCATGTGGTTTTTTATTTTTGTTACGGCCATTTTTAATGGAGTTATGGCCCTTGCTGACTTAGACCTTGTCCCCGCAACTCCTGCCACATCTTTTATCAGATTGACTTGAAATTGTGCAGAATGTTTCATCATGATCTTAAAATGTGCACGTGATTTTGCAATTTCAATTTTCCTATATTTTACAAAGTTATGGCCCTTTTTCGTTTTTGTCATTTTTCCAACTTTTGAACCGTTTGGCCGAGAGAGCTGAAATTTTGTACGCTATTAGCATTTGGTAAATTGATTATTCTGATTATTGTGAGGATATGCTAAATTTATTAGTAACAGAGTTATTCCCCTTTCATAGATAGTAGACTTTTACTTAAGGCGAGGTCTCCTACCAGCCGGCTATTGAAATGCTAATAAAATAAATAAAGGGACATCACATTTCACAGTATTCTTGGGTATATCTAAATATATCTTTTAAAGTTGATGTGACATCAATAGTATAATTACATTAACATAATATATGCAAACAAATAAACAAATAAGCAAAAAGTATAAATAAGTCGACATTCTAAAAATAGAATTTACAAGGGAAGTAACTCAAATTATACTTTGCAAGGGAACTAACTCAAAATACTACTTAACAATTTTCACTGAAATTTTATATGCTTATTCTGCTTGCATAATTGCTTTTATGATAATGGTAGTTTCATATTGAAACTTACATATTTTGCCTGGTAGAAAGAATTAGTTGATAAATTTGCCTGACTGAACTGCAAAAATGCAACTATAGGGAACAGCTTGTGAGAAAGCTAGTAAATTTGTGTAAAACTTAGTGCATATTGAAACTTTAAGACCAAAGGGGGCTTTTCAAACCTATCTGTATACAAGACAAAATTCATAAAAAAGAAAATTAAGCAGTATAATGTTAAACAAATGATAATGTATGAGGGTCTCCTGCTAATTTCAAGATTGTTTAATGTCAAAACAAAAATGGATTAATGTTCCAATTTTACATACTGAAAGCCAGACCAACCAAAATGAAAATTTAAGTTAATAAAATGTTCAATAAGTTAACTAAATGTTAAATACAATAAAATATAGCTATTCATCATAATGCCATGAAAAAAGGAATTTTCTCATCAGTATTCCAGTAGCAGGAGACTTTTAGGTCTAGTGCCAGCCGGCTGGCAGGAGACACTTCCTTTACTTAAAGGTAAAGGGATAAACTCAACAACTATTCATATTATTGGGCTGAATTTTCATAAATGCATTGTTCATTTTTCATCAGATTTATATTAGGAGGATTATGGCCCTTGTATTTTGGGTATACAGTCTTGATGTTTTGGGCATTCTGTAAGGGCCTAAAGTTTAAGTTACCTGATTTTACACATATATGCCCAGTTCTGAACTTAAGTATTCAATAACCTCATAGAGGTCCAGTAATTGCACCCGCCATAGGCGGAGGGGGACTATAGAAATGACCCTCGTCCATCTGTGTGTGCATCCATCCATCCGTCCGTCCATCCGAAATCTTGTCCCCGCAACTCCTCCTAGATCTTTCATCGGATTGATTTTAAATTTTACAGATTGTATTCTTATGATATGAAGATGTGCATGTGGTTTTCGATTTTTGTTTCAGTTATTTTTGATGGAGTTACAGCCCTTGCTGACTCAGACCTTCCGAAATCATGTCCTTGCAGCTCCTCCTACATCTTTCATCAGATTGATTTGAAATTTTACAGATTGTATTCTTACGATATGAAGATGTGCATGTGGTTTTTAGCTCACCAGAGCCGAAGGCTCCGGGGGAGCTTATAGGATAGGCAGTGGTCCATCGTCGTATGTCGTTGTCGTCGTCGTCTGTCGTCTGTCAACACTTTTAAACGACATCTCCTCTGAAGCCACTAGGCCGATTGGGCCTAAATTTCATCTGTGGCATCCTTGGGCTGGGGGATTGAAAGTTTGTGTTTTTTATGAAAATTGGCCTTTTAGTTTGGTTGCTATGGCAACTTAGAGTTCCCATTGACTTATAATGGGGAAAATTGAAAAATGGCATTTTCTGCCAAGCCATTGCAGATATGTTGATAAAACTTTTAAATGTTTCTTGAGGTGTCTTCTATCAGCTATATGTTTTTTGGCCCACTGCTCCTGTTATTGGTTGCCATGGAAACCGAAATGTAAAAAAAAGGAAAATATACTTAAAAAATTATCTCCTCTGAAGCCACTAGGCCGATAAGGCCCAGATTTCATCTGTGGCATCTTTGGGCTGGGGAATTGGAAGTTTGTGTTTTTTATGATCATCAGCCCTTTAGTTTGGTTGCTATGGCAACTTAGAGTTGCCATTGACTTATAATGGGGAAAATTGTAAAATGGCATTTTCTGCCAAGCCATTGCAGATATGTTGATAAAACTTTTATAGAAATGTTCCTTGAGATGTCTTCTATCAGCTATATGTTTTTTGGCCCACTGCTCCTGTTATTGATTGGCATGTAAACCAAAATGTAAAAAAAAATGAGAATTATCTCCTCAGAAGCCACTGGGCTGACAAGGCCAAGATTTCAACTGTAGTGTCCTTAGGCTGGAGGAAATTAAAAATTTGTGTCTTTTTTAAATTTGTGTCTTTTTTTGTAAAATCAGCTCTTTAGTTAGGCTGCTATGGCAGCTTAGAGTTGCATTGACTTACAATGGGGAAAATTGAAAAAGGCCATTTACTGCAATCAATATATGGAAAATAGTTATATATTTTGTTATCAACTCTACAGACTGTCAGACTGAGACTTTGTAGTTGTATATTTTGTATTAGCCTTTACGAATGTGACAGCAATTTGAGCCTATACAAATTTGATAGCAACTTTGAGCTAGAGATCTGGTGAGCTTTGTGGCCCGTGGGCCTCTTGTTTATTTTTGTTTCGGCCATTTTTAATGGAGTTACGGCCCTTGCTGACTTAGACCTTGTCCCTGCAACTCCTGCAACATCTTGTATCAGATTGACTTGAAATTGTGCAGATTGTTTCATCATGATCTGAAGATGTGCATGTGATTTTGGAATTTCAGTTGTCCTATTTTTTACAAAGTTATGGCCCTTTGTGGTTTTTGGCATTTTTCCAACTTTTGAATCGTTTGACCGAGAGAGCTGAATTTGGTATGCTATTAGCATTTGGTAAATTGATTATTCTGATTACATGTATTGTTAGGATGTGCTAAATTATAAGTGACAGAGTTATTCCCCCTTTCATAGATAGTAGACATTCACTTAAAGGTAAAGGGCTAACTCCAGAACTATTCATATTAATGGGCTGAATTTTCAAATGCATTGTTCATTTTTCATCAGATTCATTAGCAGGATTATGGCTCTTGTTATTTTGTTACTGGGTATACAGTCTTGAGGTTTTGGTCATTTTGTAAGGGCCTATAGTTTCAGTAACCTGATTTTACACATATATGCCCCGTTCTGAACTTAAGTATTTTATAAAGAGGCCCAGTAATTGGGTATATGTCTTTGCTTATGTTCAGTTATCATTTGCTTGTAAACCAGGTTCTGTAATATATATTTTCTGTTTTTGGCCGTATATTTACTGTGCCGGGCCGGGTAGCGCAATCGGTAGGGCACCTGACTCGTAAGTCAGAGGTCCTGGGTTCGAATCCCGGTCTGGCCACATACTTTCGTTTCTCCTTCCGCTGATTCAAGAAGGGCAGTTGTCAGTTACTGGCGAAAGTATGTGCACTTAGTACTGGTTAACCGCTTAGGAGGTCTAAGCCTGCCCAGGAATAGTGTGGTTAGGTTAACTGACCGTCCCGACATGACCTTAGTTGTTTACCGTGGACGTTAAGCATCAAATCAACCAACCAACCATACATTTACTCTGAAACAGAATAAAGGGCTGAAGTTTGTGACGCATTTCAAACGTCGGGTGACACTTGGCCAATGGCCTTTTATTGGGTATATGTCTTTGCTTATGCTTCAATTATTATTTGCTTACCAGGTTCTGTAATACACCTATTTCCTGTTTTCGGCCATACAATTACTCTAAAACAGAATAAAGGGCTGCAGTTTGTGACACATTTCAAATGTCAGGTGACACTTGGCCGATGGCCTTTTATTGTGAAATCAAGTAGAAGAGATTTTAGTCTTGACAGCATTGTAGTTCTGTTTATGAGCTAGCATATTGACAAAGTTAACTCCCTACTGCGCAGCTCACATAGTTGGCAGTTTTATTGCCTTGCCACTACAGTTTTAATGGACTGTTGTAAAATAAGATTCAAGCAGCAAATGAACATTTGAGCAATAAATACAGAAGTTCCTGAAAAAAGTAGGAAACTGATAACAAGATATTATTCAAATTAAGGTGGTGATAATCACTGATTTGGGACAAAGACAAAAATCTGCATAAAATACTCAAAATAACACTGATCTTTCCAAAACTTAGCAGATGCCTTCTTTATGTTAAATCACTGATTTGGGACAAAGACAAAAATCTGCATAAAATACTCAAAATAACACTGATCTTTCCAAAACTTAGCAGATGCCTTCTTTATGTTGTTTCTCATAATTTAGAATCCCAAAATGCAGCATTTGTTTATGTTAAAAAGTGTTTTTATAAGAGAAGATCAAAGGGTAATTTTCTGCGAATAAATCTGAAAAAATAATATCATTATTGAAAATATACTTAGTGCTTAGAGTACCTTGTTGCATAATGGAGAGCGTCCTAGCAATTATTTTTCAAACTTTTTCACACATTATCAGGCTGAGCAGATGAAAAAAGATGCAGTCTGTGTCCAATTTTTTTTGTCAAAACACACAGGTGAGACAGGTGATACTATTTTAACAAGATCTACACACCACTGATCATGTCTGTAATGTATTATTTATATTGTAGGTGTTAACATAGGTATGCTTGCCTACCCTATATTTAATAAATGCGTCCAGTGTACAGTTACTTTGTACATGGTTGAAATTTGAGAAACAGCCACCGTTTTCATCTGGTCTACGTTACAATTTGAGAAAGAGTTGGAATAAATAATTGCCAGGACGCTCTTTATTATGCAATAATGCACCTTCAGCACTACGTAAATTTTCAATAACGATATTATTTTTTCAGATTTATTCGCAGAAAATTACCCTTTGATCTTAAAATCACTTTTTTAAGCAGCATGTACAATATACATCTATTTTGTATTCTAAACTGTAAAGAACAACAAAAATAAGAAGTCTGATAACTTTCGGGGAGATACGTTACGTTTTAGGTCACCTGAGCCTTTAGGCTCATAGGTGAGCTTATAGAATAGCCAGGCATCCGTCGTCCGTCCGTCCGTCCGTCGTCAACATTTTCAAACATCTTCTTCTCTAAAACCACTGGGCCGATTGAGGCCATATTTCATATGGAGCCTACCTAGGTCGGGGGAACAAAAGTTTGTTCGCGGTAGTGGGTCACTTGACCAAGATGGCCGCCACGCCCATATATGGTAAAAACCCTTCAAAAATCTTCTTCTCCAGAACCAAAAGGCCTATGACCTTGAAACTTGGTATGTAGCATTGGGCATGCGGGCCCATCATAGTTTATACAAATCATGACCTTGCGTTGACCTTGACCTAATTTACGGCATGGTCAACTTTGGTACATTAGGCTTTTATATGGGAAAACTCTTAAACAGTGGATTTCTCAGAAACTATTTAAGTCTAAGGTTTAATACTTGGTAAACATGGTCGACTAAATGACCAGATGAAGATATTATGTCACTAAAGGTCAAGGTCATTTCGTCGGACCATCCGTCGTCAAGATTTTCAAACATCTTCTCCTCTGAAACCACTGGGCCGATTGAAGCCAAATTTCATATGCAGCCTCCATGGGTTGGTGGAACAAAAGTTTGTTCGCAGTATCTGGGTCACATGACCAAGATGGCCGCCACGCCCATATATGGTAGAAACCCTTCAAAAATCTTCTTCTCCAGAACCAAAAGGCCTATGACCTTGAAACTTGGTATGTAGCATCGGGCATGCTGGCCCATTATAGTTTGTACAAATCATGACCTTGCATTGACCTTGACCTAATTTACGGCATGATCAACTTTGGTACGTTAGGCTTTCATATGGGAAAACGCATAAACAGTGGATTTCTCAGAAACTATTTAAGTCTAAGGTTTAATACTTGGTAAACATGATCGACTAAATGAACAGATGAAGATATTATGTCACTAAAGGTCAAGGTCATTCCGTCGGACCATCCGTCGTCAAGATTTTCAAACATCTTCTCCTCTGAAACCATAGGGCTGATTGAAGCCAAATTTCATATTCAGCCTCCATGGGATGAGGGAACGAAAGTTTGTTCGCGATATCTGGGTCACATGACCAAGATGGCCGCCATGCCCATATATGGTAAAAAACTTTCAAAAATCTTCTTCTCCAGAACCAAAAGGCCTATGACCTTGAAACTTGGTATGTAGCTTTGGGCATATGGGCCCATCATAGTTTATACAAATGATGACCTTGCGTTGACCTTGACCTAATTTACGACATGGTCAACTTTGGTCTGTTAGGCTTTTATATGGGAAAATGCTTATATAGTGGATTTCTCAGAAACTATTTAAGTCTAAGGTATAATATGTGGTATATATGGTCAATTAAATGACCAGATGAAGATATTATGTCACTGAAGGTCAAGGTCATTTTGTCAGTCTGTCCGTCATCAAGATTTTCAAACATCTTCTTCTCTGAAACTACTGGGGAGATTGAAGCCAAATTTCATATGGTGTCTCAGTGGGATAGGGGAACTAAAGTTTATACCCGGGGTCTGGGTCACATGACCAAGATGGCCGCCATGCCCATATATGGTAAAAACCCTTCAAAAATCTTCTGCTCGAGAACCAAAAGGCCTATGATCTTGAAACTTGGTATGTAGCATTGAGCATGCGAGCCCATCATAGTTTGTACAAATGATGAGCTTGCATTGACCTTGACCTAATTTACGACATGGTCAACTTTGGTAGGTTAGGCTTTTATATGGGAAAATCGTTATACAGTGGATTTCTCAGAAACTATTTAAGTCTAAGGTACAATACATGGTATATATGGTCAACTAAATGACCAGATGAAGATATTATGTCACTAAAGGTCAAGGTCAATTTGTCGGTCTGTCCGTCATCAAGATTTTCAAAACATCTTCTCCTCTGAAACCACTGGTCTGATTGAAGCAAAATTTCATATGGAGTCTTAAGTGTGATCGGGAAATAAAAGTTTGTTCTCCGGATCTTGACCAAGATGGCCGCCATGCCCAAAGATGGTAAAAACCCTTCAAAATCTTCTTCTCCAGAACCAAAAGGCATATGACCTTGAAACTTGGTATGTAACTTTGGGCACTCAAGCCCATCATAGTTTATACAAATGATCGTGCTTTGACCTTGACCTAATTTATGACACTGTCAACTTTGGTACATTATGTAGGTTTTTATATGGGAAAATGCTTAAACAGTGGATTTTTCAGAAACTATTTAAGTGTAAGGTACAATATTTGGTATATATGGTTGACAAAATGACCAGATGAAGATATTTTGTCGTTAAAGGTAAAGGTCATTCTTTGACTTTTGTACAAGGTCATTGAGATTCTGTCTCCCGTCAACATTTTCAAACATCTTCTCAGAGGCCACTGGGGTCAATTGAAGCCATATTTCACATGGAGCTTCACCGGCTTAAAGGAACCATAGTTTGTTCAGATGGTCTTGGTCACTTGACCAAGATGGCCACCATGCCCATATATGGTAAAAACTCTTCAAACGTCTTTTTCTGGAGAACCGAAAGGCCTATAACCTTGAAACTTGGTACCGGTATGTAGCATTGGGCACTCAGGCCCATCATAGTTTATACAAATGATTACTGTATTTCATATGTAGCTTTTATACTGGGTCAAAGGAATCAAAGTTTGTTCAGATGGTCATGGTCACATGAACATGGTGGCCACCACGCCCATATATGATAAAAACCCTTTGGAAATCTTTGTCCAGAAACAAAGGCCCAGTGACCTTGTGGCTTGGTATATAGAATTGGGACTCGACATTAATCCCCAAGGGAGGGGGGTTATCTGCCCCTGCCCTGGTGCTATATACATGTATAAAAGCATTAAAATATATACCAGGACCAAGTGTCAGGTGAGCTACAGGACCATTGGTCCACTGGTTTATGGTTTCATGCAGATTTTTACATATACCATAAATCACCACCTTAAATTAGAAACACTTTCAGAAACACCCCTTACATATTGGAAAATGTACCTAATATAGTTAAGTATATTTTATTTCAATTTCATACAAGTTACAAACAGAAGACAAATAGTACAAATTTAATAGCAAAAAGATCTGACCGGAAGCCAGAGGCTTATTATCCTGCAATAATTGAGATACAAGAGTCTACTGGGTGTCAGTGAGCTTGGGTTTAAGATCTCACCAACAGTTAGGTTAGATGCCCTAGGGACCACATCATAAGCTTTTGACATTATTATCCAGTACCTTTAGGTTAATGGATACATTTACAAAGGAAGCAGCTCAGTCATTTTTAGCTCACCTGAGCCGAAGGCTCACAGGTGAGCTTATAGTATAGGCAGGCATCCGTCGTCCGTCGTACGTCGTCCGTCGTCCGTCCGTCCGTCCGTCCGTCAACATTTTCAAACGACTTCTCCTCTGAAACTACAAGGCCCATTGTTACCAAATTTCATGTGTAACATCTATAGGCAGGGGGAACCAATAATGCTGTTTTTTAACCAAATCGCTTTGGAACTTTGGTTGCTATGGCAACTTAAAGTTGCCATTGACTTGTATGGGAAAAATTGAAAATTTGCATTTATTGCTATGTCACTGCAGATATTTTGACAAAACTTTTATAGAAATGTTCCTTTAGTAGTCCTCTATCAACCGCATGAAATTTATGTAAATTGCACAATTTGGCTGGTTGCCATGGCAACCGAATGGTTAAAAATAGAAAAAATATTCAAAAATCATCTCCTCAGAAACTATGCAAGCAATAAAGCTCAAACTTCACAGAAAGGATCTTGGTACTAGCCTCTATAAAAGTGCTGTTTTTCTTGGCAATTGCTTTAGCAGTTTGGTTGCTATGGGAACTTAAAGTTGCCATTGACTTACAATGGCAAAATGGAAAATTTACATTTATTGCTATGTCACTGCAGATATTTTGACAGAACTTTCATTGAAATGTCCCATGAGTAGTCCCGAACCAGCCATATTAAATTACGGCAAAATGTTCAATTTGACTGGTTGCCATAGCAACTGAATAGTTAAAAATAGAAAAATATTAAAAAATCATCTCCGCACAAACTCTGTGGCCAATAAAGCTCAAACTTTACAGAAATGATCTTAGTACTAACCTCGCTAGAATTACTGTTTTTCATGGCAATTGCTCCAGCAGTTTGGTTGCTATGGCAACTTATAATTTCCATTGACTTATAATTGGGAAAATGGAAATTGGCAATTTTTGCTATCTCACTGCAGTTATTTGGATTTTTTTTTCAACAGAAATGTTTCTTCAGTAGTCTTCTACGATTCATTTGAATTTTGACCAAATCGCTGAATTTGATTGGTTGTAATGGAAAAATATAGGGTAAATTTTAGACAAAAATATTCAAAAATCTTCTCCTCAGAAGGCATAAGAGGTATGAAGCTGATACTTTGCATACATGTAAATGACATTAGCCTCTACATAAATTATGTTTTTTTCTTCCAATCCCATAAGAACTCTGGTTGCTTTGGCAACTTATAGTTTCCATTGACTTATAATGGGGAAAGTGAAAATTGGCAATTTTTGCTGTCTCACACCAGTTATTTAGAATTTTTTTCTATAAAAATGTTCCTTGGGTAGTCTTCTATGATTCATATTAATTTTGCTGAATTTGATTGGTCGCCATGGAAAAATAAAGGGTAAATTTTTGAAAATATTACAAAATCGTTTCCTCAGAAGCCATAAAAGGGATGAAGATGATACTTTGCATACATGTCAATTACATTAGCCTCTCTCTAAATTATGTTTTATTTTACCGTTGCTGATGTGAGTTTGTTGCTATGGCAACTTAGAGTTTCCACAGACTTACAATGGGGAAATTGGAAATATTGCATTTGTTTCTGTGTTACTGCAGATATTTTGATAAAGCTTTACAGAAACGTTTCTGGAGTAGTCCTCTACCAGCCATATGAATTTTGCCTAAATCCCTGATTTTGATTGGTTGCCATGGCAACCGAAAGGCAAGATTTTCATTTTTTTTTTATTGCTGTTGGGCATGTGGTTTTGTTGCTGTTTTTCCAACATAACCTCAGTGCTCAGGTGAGCGATATAGGGCCATTGGCCCTCTGGTTATTAGCTCACCTGTGCGAAAGTATGGATGGATTTCAAAATAATTTGGCACAATTGTTCTCATTGATGAGTAAAAGTGCCATTTGAAACATTTGGTCAGGTAGGTCCAAGGTCAAGGTCACACTTGAAGGTCAAATGATAAAATTGTCATAAATTGAGCTTGTCCGGGCCATAACTTCTACACTTATGTTTGGATTTCAAAATAATTGGGCACAATTGTTCTCCTTGATTCGTAGAAGTGCAATTTGAAATATTTGTTCAGGTAGGTCCAAGGTCAAGGTCACACTTGAAGGTCAAATGATATAATGCATAAATCATAAATTGAGCTTGTCCAGGGTATTTCTGCTATATTTATGCATGGATTTCAAAATAACTGGGCACAGTCGTTCCCCTTCTTAATGAGTAACATGCTATTTGAAACATTTGTTCAGGTAGGTTGAAGGTCAAGGTCATTTTTGGAATGATACAATGGTCATAAATAGAGCTTGTCCAGACCATTTCTTCTATATTTACGGATGGATTTCAAAATAATTTGGCAGTTGTCCCCCTTGATTATAAGTGTCATGTGAAGCATTTATTATACCCCCGCTTTGAAAAAGTGGGGGGTATACTGGTTTACATCTGTCCGTAGTTCCGTCCGTCCTTCCGTAATTCCGTAACACTTTTTCGTCAAGGATATCTCCAGAACCATATAAGATAGAAACTTCATATTTGGTATACAGGATGACATTGACAAGTTGTATTGTGGGATTGAGAATGGGCCCTCTCCTCTTGTTCTTCCCTGTATTTGTTCACTTTTCTTTCTCTCCACATTTTTTCGTCTAAGATATCTCCACAACAGTATAAGATAGAAAGTTGATATTTGATATACAGGTTTAAGATGACAAGTTGTATCGTGTGATAGAGAAGCTGCCTTCTCCTATTTGTTCTCCCCTGTATTTGTTCACTTTTCTTTCTCTCCATGCATTGAGTAATTTAATTTTTCGTAAAAGATTTCTCAGCAACTGTTGAAGGTGGAAGGTTTATATTTGTTATATGAGCTGACAATGACTTGATGTATCGTGGGATTGAGAATGGGCCTTCTCCTCCTTGTTCTTCCCTGTATTTATTCACTTTTCTTCCTCTCTACACTTTTTTGTCAAAGATATCTCTGCAACAGTGTAAGATAGAAAGTTTGTATTTGATATACAGGTTAACGATGACAAGTTGTATCGTGGGATAGAGAAGCGGCCTTCTCCTATTTGTTCTTGCCTGTATTTGATCACTTTTCTTTCTCTCCATGCATTCAGTAATGTAATTTTTTGAAAAGATTTCTCAGCAACTGTTGAAGGTGGAAGGTTTATATTTGTTATATGAGTTGACAATGACTTGTTGTATTGTGGGATTGAGAATGGGCCTTCTCCTCCTTGTTCTTCCCTGTATTTATTCACTTTTCTTTCTCTCTACACTTTTTCGTCAAAGATATCTCTGCAACAGTGTAAGATAGAAAGTTTGTATTTGGTGTACAGATTAGCAGCTACAAGTTGTATTGTGGGATAGAGAACCAGCCTTCTCCTGTATGTTCTTTTCTGTGTTTGATCACTTTTCTTTCTCTCCATGCTTTTAGTATTGTAATTTTTCGTAAAAGATTTCTCAGCAACTGTTCAAGGTGGAAGGTTTATATTTGTTATATGAGTTGACAATGACTTGTTGTATTGTGGGATTTAGAATGGGCCTCCTCCTCTTTGTTTTTCCCTTTTTTTTGTTATATTTTCTCTCTCTCACTTTTATTTCAATGGTATCACAGCAGTAATATAAGATAGAAAGTTCATATTTGGTATACAGCTTGATAACAACAAGTTGTTTCGTGGCTTTGAGAATGGGCCCCTTTTTCTTTGTTTTCCCTATATTTTGTTCCTTTTTCTTTCTCTCCAAGTGTTTTTGTCAAAGATATCTCCGCAACAGTATAAGATAGAAAGTTGATATTTGGTATACAGATTGACAATTACAAGTTGTATCATGGGATAGAGAACCAGCCTTCTCCTATTTGTTTTCTTCCCTATATTTTTTCACTTTTCTTTTTCTCCATGCATTCAGTACTGTTTTTTTTTTTTTCGTGAATGATTTCTCAGCAACTGTGCAGGATCATATTTGGTAAATGACTTGACAATGACTTAAGACACTTTTCAGAGCAGAGTTCTCAGCAACTGTTCAGCATAGACTGCTCATACATGATAGATTTGTTTTCTTTCACGTTTTGTTTTCTCCATACAGACCATATACACTAGAAGTGCTGCAGCGGGGGTATAGTCAGATTTTCTGACAGTTCTAGTTCTGGTAGGTCCAAGGTCAAGGTCACACTAGAAGGTTAAATGATAAAACTGTTAAGCATGTCCACGATATTACTTCTAATTTATGCATGGATTTCAAAATAAATTGGCGCAATTGTTCTCCTTGATGACTAAAAATGTCCTGTGAAATATTCATTCTTGTAGGTCCAATGCTGTATTATTTTTTATGCCCCCGCAATTTAAAATGGGTGGGGGGGGGGGGGGGGGGGGGGGGGGGCAGGCATATAGTATCACCCCTGTCCGTACGTACGTAGTGTAGCATGCGTACGTAGGAAATGGTTTCCGTTCAATATCTTTTGAAAGCATTGGTGTATTGAATTCATATTTCATACACAGCTATATAATCATAAAATACAGGTCAAGTTTGATGTTGGGTAAAATCTGTCTATTATTGTGGGAGTTATGGCACTTTTTCGACTTCTGTTTCTATGAAAAAATGGTTTCCGTTCAATATCTTTTGAAAGCATTGGTGTATTGAATTCATATTTTATACACAGCTATATAATCATAAAATACAGGTCAAGTTTGATGTTGGGTAAAATCCATCAATTATTGTTGGAGTTATGGCCCTTTTTCGACTTCTGTTTCTATGAAGAAATGGTTTCCGTTCGATATCTTTTGAAAGCATTGGTGTATTGAATTCATATTTTATACACAGGTATATAATCATAAAATACAGGTCAAGTTTGATGTTGGGCAAAATCCGTCGATTATTGTGGGAGTTATGGCCCTTTTTCAACTTTATTTTTTATGAAGAAATGGTTTCCGTTCGATATCTTTTAAAAGCATTGGTGTATTGAATTCATATTTTATACACAGGTATATAATCATAAAATACAGGTCAAGTTCGATGTTGGGCAAAATCCGTCGATTATTGTGGGAGTTATGGCCCTTTTTCAACTTCATTTTGTATGAAAAAATGGTTTCTGTTCATTATCTTTTGAAAGCATTGGTGTATTGAATTCTTATTTTATACATCATAAAATACAGGTCAAGTTCAATGTTTGGTAAAATCCGTCAATTATTGTGGGAGTTATGGCCTTTTTTCGACTTCATTTCATACAATAATGGTGTCCGTTTGTTAGTTTTTGAAAAGTTACTTGTTTCCGGGCCATTTCTTTTGGAAAGTTGCATGGCATCCATTTCTGCGATAAGATACAGAATATCATCACATATCAGTCATGACACCCCCACCTAGTTATGCTACAAGTGCCAGTACCTTAAACAAGGCGCCATCTTACTTAGGGCACTAGGCGGGGGCATCCGTGTTCTATGGACACATTCTAGGTTAATCTGAAGATTTGAAAAATTCAAACTTAGCATATAAAGCTTGAGTACAAGAAATTGGACAATTAAGTGTTTTTCAAGATTCCTGCTTAATGGACTTTTCTTCGCGATATAAAATTTAATTTCTAGTCTTTATACACTGTCGAGTGGTCGGAGTTAATTTAGTTTTCCATTTATTCCTCAGACAAAGTAGGTCAATATATCTGCATTTGGAGCTTTTTATTATGATTGTAGTTTAGGTTACTATTAATATTACTAGAATATGAAGTGTTTCTATGAACATATTAACACTTAAATGTGACATGCATTTTTGTCTAACAAACCGCCTTCATCTATATCATGCATTATATGACAATGTTACCGGTTTCCAAATTTCATGAAATTCCTCTGGTATAAAGAGAAAACATATGGCCTATTTTTCAGGAAATTTCATAGGTTGACACTGACTGGAACATACATAAATTTTGGGATGCTTTTCGTTTTTAGCTCACCTGAGCACGAAGTGCTCAAGGTGAGCTATTGTGATCGATATTTATCCGTCGTCCGTCCGTCCGTCCGTCTGTTCGTCCGTCGTCAACAATTTCTTCAAACGACAACTCCTCCTAGACCAGTAGGCCAATTTCAAAGTAATTTCACACAAATGTTTCTGTCATAGCCCTGAACCAAACCAAAATTGCTAAAATGGTTCTGCTCCGCTGAACAAAATGGCCACCAGAGCTAAAAATAGAAAAACCTTTATACGACATCTCCTCTGAAGTCGATGGCTCGATTTCAAAAAAATTTCACATAAATGTATGACTCATTGCCCTGAACCAAAATTTCTAAAACGGTTCCACTCCGCTGAACAAAATGGCCACCAGAGCTAAAAATAGAAATCTAAAAATAGAAAAACCTTTAAAAGACATCTCCTCCGAAGCCAATAGCTCGATTTCAAAATAATTTCACAGAAATGTTTGACTCATGGCCCTTAACCAAAATTGCTAAAACGGTTCCACTCCACTGAACAAAATGGCCGCCAGATCTAAAAATAGAAATAAATCTTAGAATGACACAGAGGGCACAGTTATGATCCAATTGTCATGAAACTTTGTCAGAATGTTGATCTTAATGAAATCTAGACCAAATGTGAAACTGGGTCATGTGGGGTCAAAAACTAGGTCAGTAGGTCAAATCTTAGAAAAACCTTGTAGACACTCAAAAGGGCACAGTTATGATCCAATCTTCATGAAACTTTGTCAGAATGTTTATCCTTATACAATCTAGGCCAAGATTGAAACTGAGTCATGTGGGGTCAAAAACTAAGTCACTAGGTCAAATCTTAGAAAAACCTTGTGTACACTCTAGAGGGCACAGTTATAATCCAATCTTCGTGAAACTTTGTCAGAATGTTTACCCTTATACAATCTAGGCCAAGATCGAAACTGAGTCATGTGGGGTTAAAACTATGTCACTAGGTCAGATCTTAGAAAAACCTTGTGTACACTCTAGAGGGCACAGTTATGATCCAATCTTCATGAAACTTTGTCAGAATGCTTATCTTTTTGAAATATAGACAGAATTTGAAAGTAGGTCATGTCAGATAAAAAACTAGGTCACTAGGTCAGGTCTTAGAAAAACCATGTGAATGCTCTAGAGGGCACAGTTTTGTTCCAATCATCATGAAACTTTGTCAAAATGTTTATCTCCAACAAATCTAGACCGAGGATGCAACTGGGTCATCTAGGTTACTAGGTCAAACCTTAGAAAAACATTGTGGATACTCCAGAGGGCACAGTTTTGGTTCAGTCTTCATGAAACTCTGTCAGAATGATTATCTTAATAAAATCTAGGCCAAGTTTGAAACTTGGTCTTGTTAGGTCAAATGATAGAAAAGCTTTGTGTACACAATTGCGGCTTTATTTTGTATTGAATCTTCATGACATTTTGTCAGAATGTTTATCTTCATGAAATGTAGGCCAAGTTTGAAACTGAATAATGTCTGATCAAAAAATAGATTGCCAGGTCAGATCTTAGAAAAACATTGTGTACACTCTAGAGGGCAAAGTTTTGATCCAGTCTTCATGAAACTATGTGAGAATATAGATTAGAAAGTGCAAAACTGCTCCAATTGAACCATCATCAAATAGATGATCTTCCATGTTATTTCATCATAACTCAGGTCAGTGATATGGGTCCATCATTGACCTCTTGTTTAATAGTTTTAGTGTCGCTTTTAGCCATATTTTCTGACTTAATGTTTAAAAAAAAGTTTTGTTTGCATGTTTGCATAAACATAAATGGAATCAAAGATATCCATATGGAGCCCTTTTACTATTGTAGTTCACATTTTATGAAATTAAATAAAGCTGAGGATATTATAAGGCTGGTATCACAAAAAAATGGGAGTACTTCAGGGTGCTCTCCTGAGACCTTAAAGTCTTTACTCACTGCCCAGGCAAAATAGTGACCATGGTTGACCATAGTTATCAAGGTTTTTGATGGTTTTTGAAGGTTTACCATGTTTCTTCATGGTCAGGCATCAAATACCATGAATATTCAATATCTGTGGTATGGTTGACCATGGTCAACCATGTTGTCCATGGTAGAAAAGAGGATCAAAATTACCAGTACAATTGACCATGGTTTACCATGGTCAGCTGTCCTAAAATTTCCGACTAACCATGGTTCACCATGGTTGACCATGGTTGAAAAAGAGAGTCAAAATTACTACTAGGGTTGACCATGGTTCACCATGAATTATCATGGTCACTTGTCATAAAATTTCCAGTTAACCATGGTCGAACGTGGTCAGTGGTGACCATGGTTGACCATGGTTAACCATGGTCAGATTACTTGGTAATCACATGACATCACTTCCTGTTACATCACATCCTGTTTAAATCATAGGATGATAAATGTCCACCAATTGAAAATCTTGTTATGCCAGAGCCCACCAATAGGTAATCTTGTTACTTTTATTTTCCTTTTCCTGTAGAAGTATGACTGAAAACAAGTGAGAAATTTGACATAAAGTTATTTTGAAGGATCAGATATACCAGTTATGCAGAGAAGCTGCAAAATAATACGATTGGATAGGGCAGGAAAAAAGCAATGCATTTTAAAATTAAGCTAGAGAATTTTGAAAGCATCTGAGAACCCACCTTAATTAGGCTAATGGTTTTGATGACTCCAGGATACAGCTGGTCATGGTGATTCTAAACTTGTAACCCACAATATAATTGCTTTTAAGCCATTAGAAACTCAGCTGGTATATGTGTTGTTTATCTCATTCTTGTAATGTTGCAAGCATTGTCTGTGTTTTAAAGATTGTCAGGTGACCATGCACTACCATGCTATTTTACGGTATTACAACCATGGATTACCATGGTTTTTCGTGGTCATACAACCATGGTTGATCATGTTTTGTTAAATGACCACCCATGGTTTTGGATGGTCTCATCAACACCTTGGTCAACCATGGTCTTTGACCATGGACATAGACCATGGTTGACCATGGTGTTGATAAGACTGGTCATCAAAAACCATGTCAGCCATTTTACAAAACATGGTCTACCATGGTTGACCATGGTTGTTTGACCATGAAATATCATGGTAGTTCATGGTCACCATGGTCATCATTTCGCCTGGGTGGGATAGAGAAACGCATATGTGTAGTTGATAGGTTGAAGATAGTAAACATGCAAAGTAACAAGAAAATCCATGCGAGGGCAGATTTGGAACCCCCCCTTTGTATGGAACAGTTTCACTGGAAGAGTTTCTGGACTATATTATCGGCAAGTGTTAACTGAAAATATATAAGTGTTCCAGAATAACAAGCATTGAAAATGGATTGTATGTCATGTAAATTTAGTGGAATTGGGCATGCATCCAATACTGTAAGGCTTAATTTTGAAGACAAATACACAATTGAACTTGGCTTTATGATTGTGAAAGAAAAGTAAAGCTGGTCAAGTTTAGAGCAGTTCTGAATGGCAAGAAAATCTTCATCAATCAAATTCTTACACACAGACACATTTAGTATTTGTATATTTGGAAGGCATTTAAGGAAACATAACGTTGAAGTTTGACAGTCAGTCAAATCCAACCAATAAAGCTCTTTAGAAAGAAACCATTCACAAAAAGCCAGTCTATATCTGGAACTTCTAATTTCAAATCTGCGAAAGGGATTAGAAAAGTCCAGAAACCACTGGAATGTTGTAAAATTCCCTCAAGATTTTCTTTGGTAATAATTACTTCATTTGCGAAAACTGATATGTGCCTCCAAAGCACAGAATTGCAGCTGATGGTTGTATGTAGTGGCTTGCAGATTCTGCTGACACATGTGAGAAGTTCACATTAGTCAATTTACTGGAGGATCTTCACAAGAGCCAGAACTGGGAGATCAAGGAGGCAAGGACTATTTATCCTGCAACAAGAGGAATAATGTTTGCTTGAGAAAAAAAACGTGAAAGATTATCATGTGTCACTCGAAAGTCTGGTGGAAGACTTTATGTCCAACCAAAACCAGATCTGCTAATGTCCATATCGAATAACTCTTAAAAGCAAATAGGTACCCATTATCATATTCAAATAGTTCATAGGTATCTTTCAGATCTTTGAAGAAATTTAGTAAGATGTTGGCATGTCTTTTTTCAAGACAAAAATATAAAGGTACATGTTGCCCTCTATCACAAGTTTTGTTAGATATTCAGACCTTCAGACATCGGAGCAGTCAGGATTTACACGCTGATGGATTTTATAATTTATATTTATAATTGTTGCAGGAGTCTTAACTCGGGTCTGAACATCATTATAGTCTGCACCTAAAACACAAATGGCCTATGTATAATGTATTTGAGCAAATCAAAATTTAAAGGGTACACTAACTCTTTGAGCATGAAACAACAGACTGCAAACTTTATGTCTGCATAATTAGAAAAGTAAAAGGGTTTAAACCTAAGCAGTAAGACACTGCTCAGATAGAACAGCTCAAATTAGCTGTGTCATCTGCTGCTACACTGGTGCAAAAATACCATATAAATCTTATTAAAGGTCCTGCGGTGACTGTTACATTTTACGGAAGGGGGCATTATTTAGAGCCTGAAGTGTAGTAAATCCCCACTGCCAATATATCTACTAAACAATACTAAGGTTTGTATACTAGCAGAGGAAAAACAATACTACTGTTGTTAGCCTCCCTTCTTAGCAGGGATCAAATCTTAAAGGAAAGAATTTGCTCCTGTAGGAGCAAATTCTTCCCTTTAAGAGTAGACCTCATTTCAAAGAGCTGCTTCATCTGGAGAAGCACACAGGAATTCATGCCAGTTACTATAACATTATATTTTTCGAAACAGAGGTAGGGGACGTTTATAAGTGCAGGAGCGTTTATTAGGATTAATACGGTAAGTATTTTTGCTTTTGGCTCTCAAAGAGTTAAGGTGCCTAAGATGTGGCTGTATCAAAGTAAAGGTATGGATATATATAGAGAAGACAACTTGATCATCTCAAATGCAAAATTTTGTTGACAAGGCATTTGGATAAACTGTACAAAAGACATAATCCAAATTATAAAGTTTGCAAATTGAAATGAAAAGTATCCTTGAGATGTAAAACAATTATTTTAGACCATACTAGCCAACCTTAATGATATTAGGATAATATGCCAATGCAGGTTGTTGCCGTCTTTCGTGGGAATAGGAATAGCGTTTATCTGAGGTAATACTTTTTTTTCTATATTTAGCTTGCCTGAAAGAAAGTTCTGGAAGAACTATTGTTGTCACCCTGGCGTCGGCGTCAGTGTCTGCGTCCGTGTTCGGTGTTCGGATTGGATGTTTTGGTTAAAGTTTTTTAAAAACCTATATCTCCTAAACCCATGAATGGATTCATTTGATACTTGCACTGTAATTAGATATTGGTCCAAAGTTTAAGGGGTACCACCCCCACCCCACTCAGTGACCTTGATGTCAAGGTCATGGACTTAGAAAATTGGGAGTTTTTTGGACGATGTTTTGTTTAAAGTTTTTGTAAAGCCCAGTATCTCCTTAACCCATGAATGCATTCCTTTGATACTTGCACTGTAGTTAGATATCGGTCCAAAGTTTTCCAAGGTACTTCCCTGACCCCCTCAGTGACCTTGATGTCAAGGTCATGGACTTAGAAAATTGTCATTCATTTTATTGATTGGATGTTTTGGTTAAAGTTTTTAAAGACACATATCTCCTGAGCCCATGAATGAATTCTTTTGATATTTGCATTTTAGTTAGATATTAGCCCAAAGTTATACAGAGTACTACCCCAGCCCCACTCAGTGACCGTGATGTCAAGGTTAGGGACTTTTGGTCTGTCTTAAGGTTTTCTAATTGCATACTATTCATTATGCTTGGCAGAGATTTAGTTTACACTTCAACTGATGTTAGACACTTTTTCGAGTTTTTACAAAGCATTATATACTTACCTCACTGAATGACCTTGAAGTCAGGGTCATCAACTTAGAAGTTTGTCTTTTGGTTAAAGTTTTATATTTATGAAGACATAATTTCACAGTGCCACGATGGACACAGCTGATATTAATACTTGGACTGATGTTAGTTAATGGTTCAGGGTTTTGATACATCCTGTCCCACCCCACCCCCTGCTCACCCACCCAACCACCCCACCCCACCCACCCCTACTCCTCAGTTCTTTGACCTCAAGCTCATTGACTTTGAAATCTCATGTGACTTATTTAAATTTTATTTTAACTCTTATTTCTGAGATAGCTTTTGTTTATAAATGTGTTATCATTATGGACATGCTTGCCTGAGGTTTTATGCTTAGCAATCCACACTACTGTAGTGATTGTGCGATGGGCGAGCACTAATTCAGGCGAGCTATTCTGTCAGGCGACAACTCTTGTACTTATTTATGCTCAAACTATAGACTGTTGGTATCCATTAGAACAGTTTATTCATGTGGTTTCAATGGTACCTTCAGTCTGTATCATTATATTATATAAAGCCATGCAAACTCTCTTTCCTCTATATAAATGGAATGTGTCACAATGGTCATAACATGGACTTATATGGTTATATGGTTTAATTATATCAAATTATATATATGGTCTGAACAAAAGGAGATAGAACATCGTAAACAGAATATTTTATCAGGTAAAGTGCTCTATGTCCAGAGGATCTTTAACCAGGTTTTGATGAAGGTTAAAAGACATTTACTGTACTAGCTGTCTGCATAAAATTGAAAACTGACATTCACAAATTTGTCCAGCTTTAAGGAAATATCTGTTTATAAGATAAAAAGGGGAAAAATGCAAGGTAATGTGACATACCCTTCCCTTCGTCCATGCTCCTTGAAGGTAACTGGAAGATGATTGTGTTATGACATGTCACTATGCAAGCCACTTGATTGGCTTTTGGACATGGGACATTATAACATTAAAAAAACTGATCTTTTTGTACATAGAACAAAACATCACTGCTTATAAATTGCTGTAAAGGTAAGATAGACATTATGTGAGGACACCAGGACATAGAACATTTCACTCTGAATCCAACGATGTATAAAAGTCATATTTTTAAAAAAATGGACATAGAACACTATAGCATTCAGCCGACGAGATCCATCTCCTCTCTTCTTGTCGAAACTAAGAATTACAAGAAGAGAGATAGGGCTATTTTTTCCCTCACTGGTTCCTTATATTCGACTGGCTATCAAGTGTTTGCTACATTCTTTTCCTGTCCGTCTTAATGAAAACAAAATTTAAGACAGACTAAGAGAAGTACCCCTGTTTGTGTGTTGGATAGCCATGTGTAATAAATAAAAATCTATTGGCTCACAAAGCAGCTGAACAAATCTGTGACACACCATAATGTCTGCATACTTATTTGGGAATTTTTAAACCGTCAACATTATCGGAGATGGTGGGACACTAAAGGCACTGATAGCATTTGCTCCCCATCTAGCATCTCCTTTTCCAATATCTGATCAAAGACTAGCACTATCCTGCTTAACGACAATGAGCAAGTTGCCTCCCTCTTCCCCTTTCATGTTTGGCTCCCCAAATTTCCACATGCAAACCTCACAGGAAAGGGGAAAAAGTAGAGTACCGTCATATATCAAAGCTCCAGGTAAGGTGATTTTTTATACCTTAAACTTAAATAGTTTCCACAGTTTAGGCATTATCCCATACAAAAGCATAACATACCAAATTTGACCATGGCGTAAATTAGGTCAAGGTCCTATGGTTAGATTTGTACAAAATGTGATGGGCTTGAATTCCCGATGCTACATAGCAGGTCTCAAGGTCATAGGTATTTCTGTTCTGGGGAAGAAGATTTTTGAAGGGTTCTTTACCATATATATATATGGGTGTGGCGGTCTTCTTGGTCATGTGACCAAGACCATCTGGACAACTTTTAATTCCTTCAGCCCACTGAAGCTCCATATGAAATATGGCTTCAATCGACCTAGTGGCTTCAGAGGAGATGATTGAAAATGTTGGCAGGAGACAGAATCTCAGTGTCCTTGAACAAAGGTCAAAGAATGACCTTGACCCTAAGCCACATAATTTCTTCATCTGGTCATTTAGTTAACCATATAGACCAAATATTAAACCTTAAACTTAAATAGTTTCTGAGAAATCCACTGTTTAAGCATTTTCCCATACAAAAGCATTACATACTACAGTTTGTCATAAATTAGATCAAGGTCAAGCTATGATCATCATTTGTACAAACTACGATGGGCTCAAATGCCTGATGCTATATACCAGATTTCAAGGCCTTTTGGTTCCGGAGAAGAAGATTTTTGAAGAAATTTTACCATATATTATCTTGGGGGCCATCTTGGTCCGTGACCCAGATACCCCGAACAAACTTTCATTCCCCCATCCCACTGAGGCTCCATATGAATTTTGGCTTTGATTAGCTCAGCAGTTTCAGGGAAGAAGATCTTTGAAAATGGCGGACGATGGACAGACGGATGGAAGGACGATGGACCATGGCTATACTAAAAGCTTAACAGTCCTGTGAGCCTTCCGCTCAAGTGAGCTAAAAACAAGGGTCCCATGGACTCCTCGGATTTTGTCCTGAGCAAAAAATGTTTGAGGTAATTGAGTCAATGGCATCAAAGAAACAATTTCTGTAAGTTTTATGCATATAAATATAGGAGTGTGCTTAACTCTTGAATTGCATATTATTACCAATCCGGTCATATGGGTTTAAAAGTCTCATCCATTTAATCGCAAATAGCTCTTAATGAAAGTAATTTTCAATGCCTTTATCTATAGTTTCAAAAAAAAAAAAAAAAAACAGTCTGATTAAAGACTTGACTGCAGTTCTGATCTGTTTTCATTGTCTGCATAAAGGAGTGACCAGGGAACTCAAGTTTGGCCTTTAAAAATCAGCATAAAGTGGACTGTAGCTGTATTACCATTGTTCAAGCCTGAATATTTTGTAGAAAGCTCTATTATGTAAAGAGACCTTTTCTAAACATTCCACTGAATGAATCAGATTGAAGTGTTGGCAGTGAAATGAGCCAAGACACAACAAACTCAACAAAGTGGCATGTAGGCCATTCGAAGACTCAGATCAGCCTGTGTATCTGCCCAGTCTGATCAGAGTCTTCACTCTGCACTAAAAGGGTAGCTGAGGGTTTCAGTTTCCTCCATGCGAACAGCAAAGACTTTGATCAGACTGGGCAAATGCCCAGGCTGATCCGAGTCTTCACTGGAAGCACATGCCACTTTGTTGTTTTTTCTTGATGCTGCTTATTAATGATAAACAACATTTGACACATTGCATTTTGAGGTCTGCCATAGTTTTAATATTTAATTTACACTTTTATAAGCAGTACATGTATTATTGAAATTTGATAGTAACTGATAAAATTAGTATGTTTACCAAAAACTATCAGGCTGAGAGGAAGTAGGTTATGCCTTCCATTTTGCTTCCCTTATAGGGGGTCAGCTCTTAATGAAAAGAATTTGCTTCAATAGGAGCAAATTCCTAGTGGATCAAATTCTTTCATTAGAGTAGACCCCTTTTCAGAAAGCTAATGTCATCAACAGGAAGACACAAAAAGCTTTTTCTCCAGGGAAAGAGACTAACAGGGGCCCACTCACCCATGGCCCCTAAAGTTTCAATTTTTGGGCTGGGCCCCTGAATTTTTGGAGAAAATGTCCATACCCTAATGCTAAATATTGAATTTTGGCAGTCTGGGCCCCTAAATAAAAGTTGTTCTGTATGTATGTTTCTCTCTGTAAAAATTGCAGAAAACATAGAGGTGTACAAATATACCATTAAGTAAGCAAAGAAGGTCTTTCTTTAAAGAGGGTAACTCAATTGGCGAACCAATTTTCTTTCATACAACATATACAAAGTGCATTTAGAAACCAAAAATGACAATGCATCTTACAGATACTACATAAAACAATGATAAAAAAAAAAAAAAAAAAAAAAGAACTCTCAGAGACATGTACAAGTTACTCAGAGACATGTACAAGTTATAGTGTGTTAATCACGAGGTAAGTTATTCCTGAACAAGGGGCAGAGCCCCGAGTTTGAATTAACTTACAGAGTGTTTGACATTCTATAACTATGCCATGACATGCCCAGTCTTAGGAATGAAAAACAAAAACGTGACATGGTAATCATTTTTGATAGCCATGACAGGCGAAGGAAACACACCCAACCCAAATCAGCACCAGTTGAATTGATCATTGTATTTTTGCCTGTCACAAGAACCTTTACACATTTTTAAAGCTGGACATCATTATAAAATTAGGAAATGAATAGGAAGTATAATATTAAATGCTTGGCCCTTCAGTCATTATAGAACTAGGAAATGAATAGAAAGGATTATTAAATGCAAGGTAAGAAAAATATCACATTAATAACGAAGAGAAAAAATGTATTTAAAGTGAATGGGTACACTTCCATTTCATTTTCAATTAAAGGAAAGAATTTGCTCCCTAAGGAGAGCATTCTAGAAGCAGTTTATTTTTGTTGAGAGTTACTAAGGCTGCATTTTGGAAGGGCTCCATTATCCAAGGAAGCAACCAATACGTCACAAAAATTGTTCCTCTTTGTAAGAAATGGTGGAAAAATATAGCAGTGAAGCCATAGGCCATAAGCTTGCAAAGCAGTATGGTTTGCGTTGATTCCTTTTTATGCCCCCACCATTGGCATGGCCGGGGGCATATAGTGTTCGGGTTGTGGGTACGTGTGTACATTATTACATACATATGTCCGTCTGTCCGTACATACGTGATCCTGTTAGACTCAGGGTAACATTTTTGCAACAGGTAGATTTTAGGGTTCGTATTATTGTAGCAGCTTGAAATTTTGTATGAGGATTTCTATTTTTGAATACTACAGGAATATACAAGAATCAGGGTATGACGATCCGTATGTCACGGTCCACTGGCTTCGGACTTAGGCCAATTTTGCAAAGTTAAGATTTTTGTAAGGTAGTTTTCAGGGTTCTTATTATTGTAGCAACTTGAAATTTTGTATGAGGATTTATATCAATAAGTACAACAGAAATACTCAAGAATCAGGGCACAATAAATCCATATGTCATGGTCCACTGACTTTGGATATAGGCTAATTTTGCAAGGTTAAGAGTTTCATGAGAGGTAGATTTCAGAGTTCCTATTATTGTAGCAACTTGAAATTTTGTAGCGAGATTAATAACTATATGTACAACAGGAATTTACAAGAATCAGATCATGATGATCCATATGTCACGGTTCACTGACTTCGGACTTAGTCTAATTTTGCAAGGTTAAGATTTTTGTAAGAGGTAGATTTTAGGGGTGCTACTCTTCTAGCAACAGGAAATTTTATATGAGGATTTATATAAGTACAACAGGAATTTACAAGAATTAGATCATGATGATCCATCTAAGTTCACTGACATAGGACTTAGGCTAATTTCGCACAGTTAAAATTTTTGTGAGGTAGATTTTAGGGTTCCTATTATTGTGGCAATTTGAAATTTTGTATAAGGATATAATGTCTATGAATATAACAGGAATATATAAGATTAATGTCATCATGACCCACATGTCATGGTTCACTGATGTTTACTGTAATCCTGTGCACAGTTTTATGGAGGTGCCCACAGTGGGGGCATCTGTGTACATTGGACACATTTCTGGTTATTTCTATATCTTACTTTCCTTAGGGCCCCGCCAGACGAAGTCTGCGGAGGCCCTATAGTAATCACCTTGTCCGTCCGTCTGTCCATCCGTCATCATTTCGTGTCCGCTCAATAACTCTAAAACCTTTAGATATATTTTCACGAGACTTGATACAAATGTAAAGCATCACCAGACGATGTGCAGAGAACAAGAACCATAACTCTGCCTACAATTTTTACTGAATTATGCCCCTTTGAAATTTTGAGTACAGAAATTGTGTCCGCTCCATAACTCTGAAACCGTTAAAGATATTTTCACGAGACTTGGTACAAATGTAAAGCATCATCAGACGATGTGCAGAGAACAAGAACCATAACTCTTCCTACAATATTTACTGAATTACGCCCCTTTGAAATTTTGAGTAGAGAAATCGTGTCCGCTCAATAACTCTGAAACCGTTAAAGATATTTTCACGAGACTTGGTACCAATGTAAAGCTTCATCAGATGATATGCAGAGAACAAGAACCATAACTCATCCTACAACATTTACTGAATTACGCCCCTTTGAAATTTTGAGTACAGAAATTGTGTCCGCTTCATAACTCTGAAACCGTTAAAGATATTTTCACGAGACTTTGTACAAATGTAAAGCATCATCAGACGAAGTCTGCGGAGGCCCTATAGTAATCATCTTGTCCGTCCATCTGTCCGTCCGTCCGTCCGTCTGTCCGTCTGTCCGTCATCATTTCATGTCCGCTCAATAACTCTAAAACCTTTAGATATATTTTCACGAGACATGATACAAATGTAAAGCATAACCAGACAATGTGCAGAGAACAAGAACCATAACTCTGCCTACAATTTTTACTGAATTATGCCCCTTTGAAATTTTGAGTACAGAAATTGTGTCCGCTCCATAACTCTGAAACCGTTAAAGATATTTTCAAGAGACTTGGTACAAATGTAAAGCATCATCAGACGATGTGCAGAGAACAAGAACCATAACTCTTCCTACAATATTTACTGAATTATGCCCCTTTGAAATTTTGAGTACAGAAATCGTGTCCGCTTCGTAACTCTGAAACCATTAAAGATGTTTTCACGAGACTAAGTACAAATGTAAAGCATCATCAGACGATATGCAGAGAACAAGAACCATAACTCTTCCTACAATTTTTACTGAGTTATGCCCCTTTGAAATTTTGAGTACAGAAATCATGTCAGCTCCATAACTCTGATACCATTAAATATATTTTCATGAGACTTGATACAAATGTAAAGCATCATCAGACAATGTGCAGAGAACAAGAACCGTAACTCTGCCTACAATTTTTACTGAATTATGCCCCTTTGAAATTTTGAGTACAGAAATCATGTCCGCTCCATATCTCTGAAACCAATAAAGATATTTTCACGAGACTTGGTACAAATGTAAAGCAACATCAGACGATGTGCAGAGAACAAGAACCATAACTCTGCCTACATTTTTTTACTGAATTATGCCCTTTGAAATTTTGAGTACAGAAATCGTGTCCGCTCCATAACTCTGAAATCATTAAAGATATTTTCACGAGACTTGGTACAAATGTAAAGCATCATCAGACAATGTGAAGTGAACAAGAACCATAACTCTGCATACATTATTTACTGAATTATGCCCCTTTGAAATTTTGAGTGCAGACATTGTGTCCGCTCTATAACTCTGAAACCTTTAGAGATATTTTCACAAGACTTGGTACAAATGTAAAGCATCATCAGTCAATATGCAGAGAACAAGAACAATAACTCTGCCTACACTATTTACTGAATTATGCCCCTTTGTAATTTGAGTACAGAAATCGTGTCCGGTTCATAACTGAATCAGTTAGAGATATTTTCTCAAGACTTGGTACAAATGTAAAGCATCATCAAGGAATGAGCAGAGAACAAGCATCCTTACTCTGTCTACATTTTTTACTGAATTATGCCCCTTTGTAATTTTAAATATTGAAATCAGGTCCGCTTCATAGCTTTGAAACCACCAATGATATTTTCATAAAACTTGTACATAATATGAAGCATCATCAGACAATGTGCAGAGAATAAGAACTGTAACTCCATCTACATTTTTTACAGAATTTTTCCCCTTGCTAGTTTACAGTCTAGAAAATGTGTTTGCTCTCTAACTTTAAAACTGTTTAAGATACTTTCACAAAACTTGGTACAAATATAAACATCATCAGACAATGTGCAGAGAAAAAGAACCATAACTACACCTTCCCTTTGTTATTTTAGGTATGGAAATCTTGCCTGCTGTATAACTTTAAAGCCTTTGAAGATATTTTTATAAAACTTGCTACAAATATAAAGCATCATTAGATGATCTGAAGATGTGCAGAATGCAAGAATGGTAACATCAGTTTCCTGCCTTACAGAGTTGTTGCCCATGCTTTAATCAATCATAATTGTGTATTTTGCCCATATCTTTATGACACTGCTAGAGGCTTAATTTCAAACAACATATTTAATATGAAGGAACAACATGATAATAGAAGGCTGGTATTGATATTTCTGGTCGGGCTTATACGACTTGAATGTCATCAATAGTATCATAAAGGCGGGGCCCTGATAGTTACCATGTTTCTAGTCTTACGCACAAAAAGACTAACAATTTTGAATTAGGGACCCACACTGCCAAAATTCAAAATTTAACATTAGAGGTATGGGCATTTTCTCCAATTTCCAGCCTAAAATTTAGGAGCTGTGGGCGATTGGGCCCCTGTTAGTCTTTATGTCTGCTATGCAATAACATGTCCTATCAACACCAGCCATGAAAAAATCCCTGCCAGTCTTTTTAAAGAGATTTCTTTAATTATATACTTCATACCATTAGGATGATTAGGCTGGCATTGAGCATTTAGGACTGCTCCAAAACAGACTGTCATGGATGGTATCATGCCTGCTGAGGAACGGATCTGTTACAGTAGGCATTTGATGTTTCATGCTCAAAGAAAAATAAAGCTGTTCCATCCCCAAATTATGTTGACTGGCATGGATGATGTCATGACTGCTGTGAAATGGATCTGCAATACATTCTTAAGCATTGGATGTTTTATACTAGAAGAAAACTGGAACTGTTCAATTCCCATTTGATTTTGACAAGTATTATTATGCATGCAGTTAGCAATGATTTATATCTAAAAGTGTATAGTGTATTGTAAAGATGAATGGATGACTTGAGATTTTACATCCTTTTTTAACAGTATTTCAGTCATATCAGGATGTTGGGTTAGTGATAATCAAAAGCTGTGTGCAAACCCCGTTTACAATTGAAGTGACAATGACCTGGTGATGATGGCCTTCCGATTTTGTCTGAAAAAGGTTAGAAAGCCCAGACAAGACTGCATGAAGTTTGATCTTGAAAAGTTGAAGGACTCAGACTTAGCATGCACTTTTCAAGCAACAATGGGTGGGAAATTTGCACCACTCATTGGTCTGAGGGATGATATGACATGGACATAGATACCATGATTACCACCTACAATACAGTAGTGACTGATGCAGCCAGTGAGATACTTGGGAAGGAACATCACCGGAAAAAGCCTGGGTCACCAGTCAACTTTTCAACCTCTGTGATGAGCTGAGAAATTTGAAGAAGAAGCGGTATGAAGCAGAAGGAGCAAAAGAATACAGGGAAGCAAACAAGAGGATTCCAAAGGCAGTGAAGAAAGCTAAGGAGGACTGGATAGCTAGCCAGTGTGAGGAGATCGAAACTTGCTTGAACAAAAATAACAGCCAGAAAGCATACCAGCTGGTGAAGGATCTAACTTCAGAGAAACAGGGTAGATCCACAACTATCCAGGACAGGTCTGGGAAATGCCTTACTGAGGAACAAGAGATTCTCAGCAGATGGACAGAATATTGCTCATGAGACTGATGGTGACAATGCAGTCCTGGATCGTAATCAACCATCAGAAGAAGATCAACAACCGATCCTTCGTGAGGAAGTTGAGATTGCAGTAGCAGCACTAAAGAAGGGGAAGTCTTCCGGAGTTGATAATATACCAGCAGAAATTGTTCAAGCTGGCGGGGAGACCATGATCGATGTTTTAACAGATATCTATAACAGGATCTGGAGAACTGGTGAATGGCCTACCCCAATGGACTCAGTCGCTGATTAATATTTACATTCTTGGTGTATTTACTGAAAAGCCCTATAGTAAACCATGGGAACCTAATGTAGTTTACATTCCAATAATTACATTGAGCCACGCGACGTCAATGAAATCAAAATAAACAATGACTCTACAGTCTGATTGGACATCGGCTGCTAGCAGAAAAACTGTATGTACATGTTTTACTGTTTCAGTTTTAGCGCTTATATATGATTTTTCATCGCGGTTTTGATTGATAAGCAGTGAACTTAATTTTTCTGAGATTTATCCAAGTGTAAACTACGTTGGGTCACTAGCAAAGTTTACATGAACCCCTATGGTGTTCATTCACTTTGCATGTGACCCAATGTAGTTTACACATCGATAAACCTCAGAAAAATTCATTCCTTAATTACACTTCTCAAAAAAGGCAACCTATACAGCTCTGCCAGAACTACAGAACCATCAACCTCAACAGTCATTCAAGCAAAGTCATGCTGAAAGTCATCTTGAACAGGCTTAAACCACAAGCCAAAGAGATAATTGCTGTAGAACAGGCTGGCTTCTGAGCTGGAAGGAGCACCACAGAACAGATCTTAATTTCAACCTTAGAATCCAGTGTGAAAAGTATCTCCAACATCAGCAGAATTTGTACCGTGTCTTCATTGATTTCAAGACAGCCTTTGACAGGATATGGCATGCAGCCTTAATTATGGGCCACCATGGGGAAGTACAATACCATTGCAAATCTAGCAGCTATAGGACAAGGCTACAAGTGCAGTCCTGATGAATGGCAACACAGGAGAATGGTTCAGAACAACAGTTGGAGTAAGACAAGGATGTCTTCTGTCACCTACCATCTTCAATATTTTTCTCGAACGAATCATGTCTGATGCTCTGGAAGAACATGACAGAAAGGTTAGCATAGGCCGCAAAAACATTACCAATCTGCGGTTTGCCGATGACACAGACGCTGTTACTAAGCTGAGGAAGAGCAGGAACTAGAAGCAGTAGTTAAAAGCCTCGACAAACCCTGCACAAGGTATAAGATGGAGATCAGTGTTTAGAAGAACAAACTGATGACAAACAGCACAGATGGCATCCAGAGGGAGATCAGGGTAAAAGGGTAGAAGCAGGGTACGGTAACAAGCTTCAGTTACGTTGGAGCAAGTTGTCTCGGATGATGGCTTAAAACAGGAGGTTCTCTCAAGCATTGCATAAGCCACTTCAACTCTTACCAAGCTGAAACCAGTTTGGAGAGATAACAATATATCTCTTGGATCAAAGGTGGAACTTATGCACTCCCTTGTCATTTCCATATTTCTGTACTTGCCTGTGAATCGTGGACCATGACAGCAGAGTTAGAGAAAAGAATGCAGGTCTAGTTGAGATGCTACCGAGGGTTACTGAACATTTCATACAAGGACCATATAACCAATGAGGAGGTTCGCAGAAAGATCCAAGCAGCCATTTGAGAATATGATGAACTCCTGACGCTGGTCAAGAAACCGAAACTAAGGTGGTTTGGCCATGTCTCAAGGTCTTCTGGTTTAGCAAAGACTATTCTACAGGGCACAGTGAAAGGAAAAAGAAGAAGAGGTGGGAAGACAATATTAGAGAGTGGACAGGGATGGATTTTGCCAGCTCAACTAGGGCAGCTGAAAACAGGACAAGATGGAAAGGGATTGTTTCGAAGTCATCTGTGTTGCCCATGGGATAGAATAGCATAGAATATAATAGTGGAGGTATAAATTGATCCTGTGTCCACATTATTTGCATAAATTAAATTTTATCTCCAGGAACAGTAGAAGTTATTACTGAGATAACACAATTAGGTAAGTTTAAATAACCCAGGATCACAAAAAGGGTGCATTATGGACAACACATCGATTCACCAAAGTATAGAACAAAATACAGTTGAAATTAATTATCACAATCACTGGATATTTTGACAAGACAAATGCCTGAGCAACTAGGTAAAGAGTGTAGACCCAGAGCAGACACATCTGTAGGAACCAAGGCTCATTAGCTTTTACGAGGGTCATCCAATAAGTCTTGCAAACGCCATCATTACTGCTTTATTAATTGAGGTAGGGTTATCGAATTACACCATTAACAGCTTACGTATGTAATACACATATGTGCTAAAAATCATACATGTGCTATTCCTTTCTCAGATATGGGAGGGTTTTGAACGCAAAGGTGTAAGCCATACCAGCGGTGAAATTGCACAAACAATACGTTTTCTACAAGAGGTTAGGGGAAGAAAATTCCTGCATATACATGTTTATTATTCTTTCAAATTACAATAATTCATGTTTTAAAGTTATCGCCTTATATTTAAGAATTCAAATAAGAGACATTTGTCACTTCACATTACCAGACAAATGTGCTTGCTAGGCAACAAGATTATAATACAGAATTTTAGCAAAATATTTTAGTTTTTGACAGTTTTTGACGTTTACCTCTGGTTTCTTAAGGCTGCAAACGACATTAAATAAGACTTGAAGATTATATTTTCTCTTATATCTACATTTCAGCATCTCGGGACTATTCTTTGATAACAAGTTAATGGCAGTTTAGGAAACACTTCATCTGCCGTGAAAGCCTCTTCCTCATATGATACTCATTCTATATGATACTTTAGCTGCCCGAAAAAGATGGTGATCTTCCTTTGAACAATAATTATATCTTGACTGATGGCAATATCTTAACCTTGGTACCGTGTACTAACTTCAGTATTATTTTCCGTATCTCCCAGCAATTTTCAGATATTTACAAGGATTCTGAACTAAGCTAGGGGATCTTAAACAGACAACTAGAAGCCACTGCAACACACATAATGGTAGTATTCTTCAGTTGCCTAGCAACGCCATTTGCAAGATCATGACGTTTCTGGAAATTGTTGACTGGAAAGAAGGAAAGATGCAATGTAGGAATGTGGATTGCTTGATTTGTTTTTAATTATCATTTGCCTGAAACTCAGCCGTTTGCAGGACTTATTGGATGACCCTCGTATAGACTTATAATTGGAAAAACTTAAAAATCTTCTTCTCTGAAACCATGAGGCTCAGTATATATGTGGTATGTAACAATGTCTAGTGGTTTCCTACATAAATCCTGCCAACCATGCCCCTGGGTCCAAATTGGCCACACCCTTGGGCTCCTTTAAGCTCCCTAAGTCTTATAATGGGAAAAACTTAAAAAATCTTCTTTTGGTCCCCTACATAGTTACATCGTGTCTATCATGCCCCTGGGGTCCAAATTTGGCTATGCCCCGGGGGTCATTAGTTACGTATAATGGGAAAAACTGAGAGAATCTTTTCTGAAACCATAAGGCCCAGAGCTTATATATGTAACAATGTCTAGTGGTCTCCTACATCCTGCCAATCAAGGCCCTGGGGTCCAAACTGGCCACACCTTAGGGGGTCATTTGTTTGTTTGTGTAAAGCTATATATGGCTAAATAATCTTCAAAAATCTTCTTCTCTGGAACCATGAGGCCCAGAGCTTATATATTTAGCATGTAGCAATGTCTAGTGGTCCCCTAAATAAATCCAGCCAGGCATGCCCCTGGGATCCAAATTGGCATCACCCCAGGGGGTCATTTGTTTATAAAGAGCTTAATGGCTAAAAACCTTTAAAAATCTTCTTCTCGGAAATTAAGAAACTCAGAGCATAGATACTTAGTATGTAGCAATGTTTAGTGGTATTCTACATAAATCCTGCCAATCATGCCCCTGGGTTTCAAACTGGCCACACCCTGGGGTCATTTATTAATATTGAGATTTAGAGCTTTACACATAAAACTTCTTCCTATCTGGCTCTGAGCATAAATGTTTAGTATGTAGCAATGTTAAGAGGTCCCCTACATAAATCCTGCCAACCAACCATGCCCCTGGGGTCCAGACATTCTGCCCACATAGGGTAGGGGGTGTTGGGTCTCACATTGGTACTGGCAGGTGAGCGATTGTTGCCCTCTTGGGCTACTTGTCATACTTTACAGATATGTAGAACAAGTCATGACAATGTGTCGCAAATAAGAATGGCAACTCTTGCTGTCTTACTTTTTGAGTTATTTCCCCTTGATGGTTTCAGCTTTGATTAGCTCACCTGAGCCAAAGGCTCAGGGTGAGTTATTGTGATCACCCAGTGTCTGTCGTCTGTTGTGCGTCGTGTGTTGTCCGTCAATAACAATTTGCTTTAAATGACATCGTCTCTGAAACCGCTAGGCCTAGGGCTTTAATATTTGATCTGAAGCATTGTCTAGTGGACCTCTACCAAGTTTGTTCAAATGGTGGCCCCATGAGCCAAAATGGTCCTGGGGTGGGGGGTCGTGGGTTCGAAACTAAAATATACTCCAAGGTTTGGGATCTGATTCAGTCAGTTCCTGAAGTGTAGTTACTCTTTAAATTCAAAATCTTCATCTCCAGAACTGCTTGGCTCAGATGCTTGAAATTCGGTATGTAGCATTGCCTAATGGTCCTCTACCAAGTTTATTCAAATGGGGGTCTTGGGTTTGAAACTAAATACACTTAAAAATCTTCTCCTCCAGAACTGCTTGGCTCAGATACTTGAAATTTGTTATGTAGCATTGCCTAATGGTCCACTACCAAGTTTGTTCAAATGGTGGCCCCAAGGTCCAAAATGACCCCAGGGCAGGGAGTCCCAGGTTTGAACCATAGAAATACATAGAAAAATACTAAAAAATCTTTTTCTTCAGAACTGCATTGCTCAGATGCTTGAAATTTGGTATGAAGCATTGCCTAGTGGTCCTTTACCAAGTTTGTTCAAATGATGGCCCCGCCGGGAGGTCCTGGGTTTGAATAATAGAAATACATAGAAAAATATTCAAAAATCTCTTTCTTCAGAACCACAAGGCTCACATGCTTGAAATTTGGTATGCAGCATTGCCTAGTGGTCTTCTACCAAGGTTATACAAATGGGGGCCCCAGGGTCCAAAATGGCCCCTTGGCATGGAGTCCAAGGTTTGAACCATAGAAATGCAGAGAAAAATATTCAAAAATATGGCCCCTTGGCATGGAGTCCAAGGTTTGAACCATAGAAATGCAGAGAAAAATTTTCAAAAATCTTCTTCTTCTGAACCTCAAGGCTTAGATGCTTGAAATTTGGTATGTAGCATTGCCTAGTAGTCCTTTACCAAGTTTGTTCAAATGATGGCCTCAAGATCCAAAATGGCCCCGCCGCAGGGAGTCCTAGATTTGAACTATAGAAGTACATAGAAATATATTAAAAAATCTTCTCCTTCAAAATCATGTGGCTCAGATGCTTAAAATTTGGTATGTAGCATTGCTTAGTGGTCTTTTACCAAGTATGTTCAAATAACTACCCCAGGGTCTAAAATGTCCCTGCCCCAGGGGGTCCTGGGTTAGAACCATAGAAATACATAGAAAGATATTCAAAAATCTTCTTCTTTAGAACCAGTTGGTTCAGATGCTTAAAATTTGGTATGTAGCATTGCCTAGTGGTCTTCTACCAAGTTTGTTAAAATGGTGGGGATATGGGTTTGAAACTAAAATATACTTTAAATCTTCTCCTGAACTGCTTGGCTCAGACGCTTGGGTATGTAGCATTGCCTTTGTCTTTTACCAAGTTTGTTCAAATGGTGGCTCCAGGGTCCAAAAAATATTCAAAAATCTTCTTCTTCAGAACTGTAAGGCTCAGATGCTTGAAATTTAGAATGTAGCATTGTCTAGTGGTCCTTTACCAAGATTATTCAAATGATGGCCCCAGGATCCAAAATGGCTCCGCCCCAGGGGGTTCAGGGTTTGAACCATAGAAATACATAGAAAAATATTCAAATATCCTTTTTTCAGTACCATTTGGAAATGGATGCAAACAAATGATGACCATAGTTTGACCTTTAACCTTTTTAGCTCACCTGTATAGCCTTGGTCCGTCATTCGTCGTCGTCGGCGTTGGTGTCGTCGGCATCGTCGGCGTCCACACTTTTAAACACCAATATCTCCTAAACCAGCAGGCCAATCTTGATCAAATTTTATGTGTAGCATTGTTGAGGTGGGGGATTGACTAGATTAGGTTTAAAGGCAGATTGGTTTTGAACTCTGGTTGCCATGGTAACATATAACTCCCATAGACTTATAATGGGAAAAACTTCAAAAATCTTCTTCTCTGAAACCATGAAGCCCAGAGCTTTCATATTTAGTATGTTCCAATGTCTAGCGGTCCCCTACAAAAATCCTGCCAACCATGCCCCTGGGGCCCAAATTGGCCACGCCCCGGGGGGTCATAAGCTCCCATAGCCTTACAATGAGAAAATCTTTAAAAATCTTCTTCTCTGAAACCATGAGGCCCATAGCTTGTATATTTGGTATGTATCAATGTCTAGTGCTCCCCTACTAAAATCCTGCCAGCCATGGCCCTGGGCCTCAAATTGGCCACGCCCAAAGGGGGTCATTTGTTTATAAATAGTTATATAGCCTAAAAACCTTCAAAAATCTTCTTCTCTGGAACCATGTGGTCCAGAGCTTATATATATAGTATGTAGCAATGTTGAAATGGTCCCCTACATAAATCCTGCCAACCAAGCCCTGGGGGTCCAAATTGGCCACGCCCCAGGGGCCATAAGCCCCCATAGACTCATAATGGGAAAAACTTAAAAAATAATCTTCTCTGAGGCCCAGAGCTTATATATTTGGTAGTTAGCAATGTCTAGTGGTTCCCTACATGAATCCTGCCAACCATGCCCCTGAGACCCACATTGGCCACGCCCTGAAGGTCATTAGCTCCCATAGACTTACAATGGGAAAATCTTCAAAAATCTTCTTCTCTGAAACCATGAGGCGCAGAACTTATATATATAGCATGTAGCAATGTCTAGTGGTCCCCTACATAAATCCTGCCAACCATGCACCTGGGGTCCAAATTGGCCACGCCCCAGGGGCCATAAGCTCCCATAGACTTACAAGTAGAAAATCTTCTAAAATCTTCTTCTCTGAAACCATGAAGCCCAGAGCTTATATATTTGGTATGTAGCAATGTCTAGTGGTTCCCTACATGAATCCTGCCAACCATGCCCATGGGGTCCAAATTGGCCACGCCCCAGCAGTCATTAGCTCCAATAGACTTACAATGGGAAAACCTTAAAAATTTTCTTCTCTGAAACCATGAAGCCTAGAGCTTATATATGTAGCATGTCGCAATGTCTAGTGGTCCCCTACATAAATCCTGCCAACCATGCCCCTGGGGTTCAAATTGGCCATGCCCCAGCAGTCATTAGCTCAAATAGACTTACAATGGGAAAACCTTATAAATTTTCTTCTCTGAAACCATGAAGCCCAGAGCTTATATATGGAGCTTATATATGTAGCATGAATCAATGTCTAGTGGTCCCCTACATAAATCCTGCCAACCATGCCCCTGGGGTCGAACTTGGCCACACCGCAGGAGTCATAAGCTCCCATAGACTTACAATGAGTAAATCTTCAAAAATCTTCTTCTCTGAAACCATGAGGCCCAGAGCTAATATATGTAGCGTGTGGCAATGTCTAGTGATCCCCTACATAAATCCTACCAACCATGCCCCTGGGGTGCAAATTGGCCAAGCCACAGGGTCATAAGCTACCATGGACTTACAATGTGAAAATTTTAAAAAATCTTAGTCTCTGTAAGCATGAGGCCCAGAGCTTATATATGCAGCAAGTAGCAATGTCTAGTGGTCCCCTACATAAATCCTGCCAACCATGCCCCTGAGGTCCAAATTGGCCACGCGCCAGGGGTCATTAGCTCCCATAGACTTACATTGGGAAAATCTTCTAAAAACTTCTTTGAAACCATGAGGCCCAGAGCTTATATAATGTACTATGTAGCAATGTCTAGTGGTTCCCTACACAAATCCTGCCAACCATGCCCCTGGGGTCCAAATTAGCCATACCCTTGGGGTCAGTAGCTCACATTGACTTACAGTGGGAAAATCTTCTTCTCTTAAACCTAGAGGCCCAGGGCTAACTTCTTTAGTATGTTGCAACGTTTAGTGGTCTCCAACTTAAATCCTGCCAACCATGCCCCCTAGATCCAAATTGGCCATGCTGCTCCCATAGACTTATAATGGGAAAGACTTCAAAAATCTTGTTTTCTGAAACCATGAGGCTTAGAGCTTACATATACTGAACGCCAAAAGAAACGCATACAAGTTTAGGTTCAGTTTTCTTCTGTCAGCTGATTTGTGGTTTTAAATCACATACGGCAGAAAACACTACTGACGTCTGCCAACAATATATAAACTTATCTTCTTGCAAAATTAAACTTGGATTAAAGAGTTACCTCAATTTATCATGAAACATTCAAAGTTGTTGTAAGAGTTGTCTTTCCTTTGGCGGTATAACAAATTGTTTCCAAAACACGACTCTGATGTGTCGTTATGAAAAAGACGTCGGTTTTATTACCATGGTATTCTTCTTAGGAACATGACAGCAGTTTGAAGTTGAACACTTGTCAAATTATCTCCCTTGCAATTAAACAAATAGCAAAATAGGAAGTCCAATAACACGAAAAGTTCTGCAGTGCTACGAAACATTTCTTTGCAAACCTTTTTATTTTACTCTTGTTAATTCATTTAATCTCTTCGTATGAATGGTTTCTGTTCTTTTCAAGAAATACAGGGAGTTAAAAGGTCTATGGAAATCCAATGGTAAGCCAGTGTCACTGTTTCTACTGCCAACTTTCACCTGATTGTTTCTCTAAAAAGCAAGGTTCGACTGCTTGATTTTTTTTTCGCAATTTCTTACCCTTGCCACGAACATTATGCCTGGAGAAAATAATTAGCTGAGCATTAGATGGAATTTAAAGTTCAGCTTCTGAAAGTATGGTGACTTTAAGTTTAACCCCATCAAAAAAGCAAGCGTTCTGGTCTCTAAAGTTTACGGAATATCGATGCGTTAAGGGGCTCACTCTGTCGGAATATCATAAGCAAAGTAACTCAAAATGTCTAAATAAGAGCATATACCTATACCTTCAAATAAATTGGGCGTACACATTGTATGCGTTTCTTTTGACGTTCAGTATATTTAGTATGCAGCAATGTCCAGTGATCCCCTGCATAAATTCTGCCAATCAAGCACCTGAGGTCCAAACTGGCCACACCCCAGGGGGTCCTTTTGTTTATATAGAGCTATATAGCTAAAGAACCTTCAAAAATCTTCTTCTATGAAACCATTATAAAGGCCAAGAGCTTTTGTATTTAGTATGTAGCAATGTATAGTGGTCCTCTATATAAATCATGCCAATCAAGTCCCTGGGGGTCCAAACTTGCCACACCCCATGAGGTCATAGAATCCTATAGAATTGCAGCCTGTTTATTAGCTTACCTGAGCTGGAAGCTTACATTTTAGAACTCAGGTGAGTGGTTGTTGCCCTTGGGCTACTTGTTGTTCAGGTGAGTGGGCCCTCTTGTTTTGTGTTGATTTTGTGTCTGCTGTATAACTTGAATACCTTCTGAAATATTTTCATGACATTTCACAGGTATGTAGAACAGGTCATGACGATATTTCACGAACAAGAATGGCAACTCTTGCCTTCTTACATTTTGAGTTATTTCCCCTTGATAGTTTTGGGTGTGATTTCCTGTCCGCATTGTTACTTGAATACCCTTTGAAATATTTTCATGATACTTTACAGGTATGTAGAGCAGGTCATGATGATATGTCGCAAACAAGAATCACAACTCTTGCTTTTTGAGTTATTTCCCCTTGATGGTTTTAGGTGTGATTTCATGTCCGCTCTATATCTTTTGAAATAGTTTCATGATACTTCACAGATATGTAGAACAGGTCATGACGATGTGTCACAAACAAGAGTGACAACTCTTGCTTTCTTACTTTTTGAGTTATTTCCCCTTGATGGTTTTGGGTGTGATTTTGTGTCTGCCCTATAACTTGAATACCTTTTGAAATATTTTCATGATACTTCACAGATATGTAGAACAGGTCAGGATGATATGTTGCAAACAAGAATGACAACTCTTGCTTTCTTACTTTTTGAGTTATATCCCCTTGATGGTTTTAGGTGTTATTTAGTGCCCACTCTATAACTTGAATGAATACCTTTTGAAATATTTATATGATACTTCACAGATATGTAGAACAGGTCATGACAATGTGTCACGAAAAAGAATGACAACTTTTGCTTTCTTATGCCCCCGCCATGAAATGGCAGAAGGGCATATAGATTCTACCCTGTCCGTGTGTATGTATGTATGTATGTATGTATGTATGTATGTATGTATGTTACCGAAATAGAGTCCAATTCATTACTTTGGTTTGCATGGTGGGATTAAAAAATTATTTGGCAAAAATGATCATTATGACAAGGCGGTGTGTCATATGCAAAAACCATATCGCTATCTCAAAGGTCAAGGTCACAGTCTGCACTTAAACTTTGTACATAGGCTATAATGAAATATGTTCATGTCCAACCTATAACTTTAGACTGCATAGTCGGATTTACAAATTATATGGCTCAAATGATCATCATGACAAGATGGTGTGTCACATGCAAGAACCATGTCGATATCTCAGAGGTCAAGGTCACAGTCTGCACTTAAACTATGTACATAGGCAAAAATGAAATATTTTTGTGTCCGACCTGTAACTTTGGACTGCATGGCGGGATTTAAAAAATATTTGACACAAATGATCATCATGACAAGATGATGTGTCCCGTGAAAAACCATGTCACTATTTTAAAGGTCACGGTCACAGTCCGCACTTTAACTTTGTGCATAGGCTATAATAAATTATGTTCATGTCTGGTCCATTACTTTGTCCTGCATGGTGGGATGACAAAATTATTTGGCATAAATAATTGTCATGGCAAGATGGTGTGTCATGTGCAAAAAACATGCTGATAGCTTTAAGGTCAAGGCCACATTCAGCACTTAAGCTTAGTGAAATGTTGTCCTGCATGATGGGATTTCAAAATTATCTGACATAAATAATTATTATGACAAGTTGATGTGTCACATGCAAGAATCATATCATTAGCTCAAAGGTCAAGGTCACAGTATGCTCTTAAACTTTATGCATAGGCTTCAGTGAAACATGTTTATGTCCTGTCCATAACTTTATCCTGGATGGTGGGATTCAAAACTATATTGCATAAATGATCATCATGACAAACCCCTAGCTTGACGGTCAAGGTCACACTGCGCATGTGAACTTTATGTATAGGCTATAGTGAAAATTTTTTGTGTCTGGCCTATAATTTAGTCCTGCATAGGTCGTTTTGATATTTCATTTCTCTTGATTTGCCTTTTATATTGTACAAGTCTGCCGCCATGAACCTAGTTATCCTACAAGTGCCAGTAACTTAATCAAGGTGCCATCTTACTCAAGGCACTAGGTGGGGCATCCGTGTCCGATGGACACATTTCTATTTATTACTTTTTTAGTTATCTCCCCTTTGATGGTTTTAGATGTCAGCTCCATAACTTTAATACCTTTTGAAATATTTATATGATACTTCAGAGATATTAGTCCGATGGTTTATGAGTGAAATTTTGGATTTGTGGGCACTTTCGCGGCATGACGGGCAACCGGGCTCATTGAAGTCAGTAAACATACCTAAAACCATTTTGCCCGGTTGCCAGCTCAACAGACATCATATAAGGTCAAAACGAGGTCAAAGGTCATTCAGTGCATTTTTATATACCAGTTTGTGAGTGCATTATTCAATTTATAGGCACTTTCGCGGAATAAGAGGCAATTATGTCAAATGAAGTAAGTAAATATACCATAAAAACTTTTGCCATTTTGCCGACTTCATATTTAATCAGAACTAGGTCAAAGGTCAGTAAGTACACTTTTGTATAGTGGTTTATTATACCATTTATTCTAAAACAGTCTTTTAAGTTACCAATAGCCCATAAGCCTGCCACCACCCATCTGAAGGAGAAACTTTCTGCATGCACTGTTTGTTTTTCCAAAAGTATATTAAAACATTACAAGATACAATTCTCTGCTGTCTGACTGTCGGTGCGTTTTACAGACATCGCCAATTTAAATACGTTACCATATAAATCTGCTGAATTCTTCTGTTCCTATACTTCTCAGTCAAATAAATATTAAAACGGATTTAAATCTTGCTGTTTAAAAGTTTGCGTTGCTTTCCTGCATGTACAGGTATAACAGTTATCTCTTGTAGAGCATAACTGTGACCTACGTTACCGAGTTTTTCCCAGCATAATGGACAAACCATTATATTTTGGATAAAGTTACCATTTTACTGAAACCAGCCAATATTTACCGTCCTTTTACATTAATGCAAGTAAAAACAAAAATTATGGGTGAATCCAACCATGTAGAAACTTGCAGCGTTACATACGTTACCGGGCGTATGTTATCAGAAATCACAAACCAGAAACATGAAAAAAGCAATTGTTTTGTCCCAGGCATTTATATGATATTGCATAGCAGACCATTGTTCAATCTCTATTTACCGAAAATCTTCATTCAGAATATTGCATCACCTCATCTGTTAAGGATAACGGTAGGTCATTGTAGTACTGGCTCATAAGATGCTGTCTATAATATCAATGTGAAGTATTTAAGTCAAGCAGCTGGCACTACAAAATTGAAAGTAACAATTAATTGACAGAATTTGAACTTGTATTACAATATCGATAGAGCAAATTCAGCTGAAGCACCGATATAATTGTCTTTGTATTAGTGTTTTTCATGTAGTCGAATAAATGGTTTTCATGTAGTCGAATGTAGTCATTCTGTCATGCAGACAGAATAAAATAAGGAATCACCGAACGGCGAGCAATGACCCTCAAGAGGCTCTGTAGTGACCCGAATTTCTAAAACCATGTCAATGCGTCCTCTTTTCATGCCCTGTGGTGGTACAACAGTCTTTTGTAGATGTCTGGAAATAGACTGATCAGGATTCTGCCCGTGTCGATATTTAAGGAATGAATTTCATTTTTCTGAGGTTTATCGAAGTGTAAACTACATTGGGTCACGTGCAAAGTGAATGAACCCCTTCGGGGTTCTTAGGGGTTCATTTAAACTTTGCTAGTGACCCAATGTAGTTATATACACTTCGATAAACCTCAGAAAACTGAAATTCATTCCTTAAATATGAACCCAAAGGGGTTCATTTAAACTTTGCTAGTGACCCAATGTAGTTTACACTTCGATAAACCTCAGAAAAATTAAGTTCATTGCTTATATTTACATTCTTTTCAATCAAATTTTTCATGAAAATTTTTATATAAGCGCTAAAATTGAAGCAGTAAAACATGTACATGCAGTTTTTTCTGCTAACAGCAGAACGGCGTGCATGACGTCAGGACGTTGCTGACGTCCAATCAGAGTGTAGAGAGCCATTGTTTATTTTTATGTCATTGACGTCGCGTGTCTCAATGTAATTATTGGAATGTAAACTACATTACGTTCCATTGGTTTCATTAGAGCTTTTCAGTACATACACCAAGAATGTAAATATAAAAGAATGAACTGCCTTAAGTTTACAATATCTCCAGAGGCATTTCGTACATTGAGCAGGTGCCATAATCGATGCTCAGGTTTTGCAGTGGCACAGATAGGTAACATGATGTCTGTTGATGTCTTTCAATAGCTTGACCCGACACTACAGTGTTTACAGGCGTCTTCTAGTAGATTAAGATGCTACCCTTTTATCTATAAACCTCTTTGTAAAGCCTTATCTGCAGTGTTAAGTACGTTATGCAGTATGCATGAGCAAACATAGATATTAGCATTATTGAGTATGAGTTTGTGTCTGCCACTACAGTGGTATTTTAGCATACTGACATTGAGGACATTTGGTGACCAGAACTGCTATCATACTTACACAACATGACTTGTAGAAGAATGAAATGGTAAAACATAGATGTTTTGTAATTTATTTAGCCGGCACAGCAGTGGGAAACGTGACCATGTAGTAGGTTACCTGTTTTGCTGTTTTTAGCTCACCTGAGCACGAAGTGCTCAGGGTGAGCTTTTGGGATACCCTGATGTCAGTCGTCCGTCGTACGTCCGTCCGGATGTCCGGACGTCCGTCCGTCAACTTTTGCTTGTGTACACTCTTGCGGGCACAGTTTCGATCCAATCTTTATGAAACTTTGTCAGAATGTTAGTCTTTATAAATTTAGGCCAAGTTCGAAACTGGGTCATGTCGGGTCAAAAACTAGGTCACTAGGTCAAATCTTAGAAAAACCTTGTGTACGCTCTAGAGGGCACAGTTTTCATCCAAAGTTCATGAAACTTTGTCAGAATGTTTATCCTCATAATATCTAGGACAAGTTTGAAACTGGGTCACGTCGGGTCTAAAACTAGGTCACTAGGTCAAATCATAGAAAAACCTTGTGTACGCTCTAGAGGACACAGTTTTGATCCAATCTTTATTGAACTTTGTCAGAATGTTTATCTCCATAAACTCTGGGCCAAGTTCGAAACTGGGTCATGTCAGGTCAAAAACTAGGTCACTAGGTCAAATCTTAGAAAAACCTTGTGTACGCTCTAGAAGGCTTAGTTTTGATCCAAAGTTCATGAAACATAATCAGAAAGTTTATCCTTATAATATCTAGGATAAGTTTGAAACTGGGTCACGTCCGGTCAAAAACTAGGTCACTAGGTCAAATCATAGAAAAAACCTTGTGTATGCTCTAGAGGGCACAGTTTTGATCCAATCTTTATGAAACATTGTCAGAATGTTTATCTCCATTAACTCTAGGCCAAGTTCGAAACTGGGTCATGTTGGATCAAAAACTAGGTCACTAGGTCAAATCTTAGAAAAACCTTGTGTACGCTCTAGAAGGCACAGTTTTGATCCAAAGTTCATGAAACTTTGTCAGACTGTTTATCCTCATAATATGTAGGACAAATTCGAAACTGGGTCATGTCGGGTCAAAAACTAGGTCACTAGATCAAATCATAGAAAAACCTTGTGTACGCTCTAGAGGACACAGTTTTGATCTAATCTTTATGAAACTTTGTCAGAATGTTTACTCCCATAAACTCTAGGCCAAGATTGAAAGTAGGTCATGTCAGGTCAAAAACTAGGTCACTAGGTCAAATCATAGAAAAACCTTGTGTTAGCTCTAGAAGGCACAGCTGTGATCCAAAGTTCATGAAACTTTGTCAGAATGTTTATCCTCATAATATGTAGGATAATCTTGAAACTGGGTCATGTCGGGTCAAAAACTTGGTCACTAGGTCAAATCTTAGAAAAACCCTGTGTACGCTCTAGAAGGCACAGTTTTCATCCAAAGTTCATGAAACTTTGTCAGAATGTTTATCCTCATAATATCTAGGACAAATTCGAAACTGGGTTACGTCGGGTCAAAAACTAGGTCACAAGTCAAATCATAGAAAAACCTTGTGTACGCTCTAGAGGACACAGTTTTGATCTAATCTTTATGAAACTTTCTCAGAATGTTTATCTTCATAAACTCTCGGCCAAGTTTGAAATTATGTCATGTCGGGAAAAAACTAGGTCACTAGGTCAAATCTTAGAAAAACGTTGTGTAAGCACTAGAAGGCATAGTTTTGATCCAATCTTCATGAAACTATGTCAAAATGTTTATTGTCCATATATCTAAGCCCCCTATGAAACTGAGTCACGTCGGCTCAAGGTCAAATCTTAGAAAAACTTTGTGTACACCCTAGAGGGCACAGTTTTGATCCAATCTTCATGAAACTCTGTCAGAATGTTTATCTTCATAAACTCTCGGCCAAGTTTGAAAGTAGGTCATGTCAGGTAAAAAACTTGGTCACTAGGTCAAATCTTAGAAAAACTTTGTGTAAGCACTAGAAGGCATAGTTTTGATCCAATCTTCATGAAACTATGTCAAAATGTTTATTGTCCATATATCTAAGCCCCCTATGAAACTGAGTCACGTCGGCTCAAGGTCAAATCTTAGAAAAACTTTGTGTACACCCTATATAGAGGGCACAGTTTTGATCCAATCTTCATGAAACTCTGTCAGAATGTTTATCTTAATGAAATCTAGGTAAAGTTTGAAACTGGGTCGTGTCGGGTCAAAAACTTGGTCACTAGGTCAAATATAAGAACGACCTTGTATACGCTCCAGAGGGCACAGTTTTGATCCAATCTCAATGAAACTGTGTCAGAATGTTTATTCTTACAATATCCAGGCCAAGTTTGAAACTGGGTCATGTTGGGTCAAAAACAAGGTCAAATGTTAGTATGGTAAAAACTCTTATAAAACTTCACCAGAGCCAGTGAACTGATTAATGCTCAGGTGAGCGATTCAGGGCCACCATGGCCCTCTTGTCTCAAAATGCTTTCACTATCCCAACCTATTCAGATGAGCTGAGATACCAGAACAGGTTTAACAGTAGGTGATTTGATGCCTGAAGCTTGCATTAGAGCAAATGTCTTGTAGTTGTAAGGGCTTGAACAACAGTTTCAGGACTGTTTCATAGTAGATTGTATTGATCATTAAGTCCCCTTGGTGATTTGTAGTGTAGCTATATTTTTGGCTTGCCGTTTCGGCGGCAAGCCAGTATTCAAGTGGTTTAGTGATACCGAGTTATTTTAGGAAGAAACAATACGTCACACTTAGTCGGAAAATACCTGGAGAGTGTGTACTACAACGATTCGTTCAAAACTTTTTTAGAGCCGCAATATTAAGACAACGAGTTTGGAAAGCTCGTTCCGGTTTGAGACTGCATTTCTTCATTATTTTCTTCACAGACATAACAAACAAAGACTTCGTCCGATTTTGTCTATTTTTATCCATATCCGATTTACCTCATCTGCTAAAAATAAAGATGGAAACTTTATTCTATTTTTGATAGTACATGTACTTTTTTTAATATTTCCGTTAAAAAGAACGTTTTTCTTTTACAAGTGCCTTGAACTTGGCCACATTTCTTTTGCTTTTTATAAACTGATTGCATTAAAAATGAAACTCTGAATTTAGTGTAAAGTATTTGGCTTTGCATCCTAAGAAATATACCAAAACCTGTGTAAGAAACAGTGTTTATATATAGCAATAGCGCAAAGCGTTAGCTTTTCCAAAAATCATGCAGCGGCGTCGCGAAAAATAGGCCGAAGGGCATCGCATAATCTGACTGGTCAGAGCAGCCGGCACACTGTCCAGCGCCGGTGCATTCATGGGATCTGATCAGTCTTTTTCGGCATATATATTCTTCATGATGATCCATGATGAAGACATCTTTTATGCTGAGGATAGACTGATAAGACTGCGCTTATGCCGGAGAGGGCTGATCTGTGTATCTGTAAAAACTGAAAGAGCAGAGTTCAAATTTATTGTTTAAATTTAGAAACAAGCGCTTTTGACGATTTTCTTCCCTTATCACATTAACTGAAAAAAAAAATTCCATCTATCTATGTGTGTGGCTTGCTTATATGTAGAACTGACCGTGTTATGTATGTAAAAGTCGGTAATGTAGGTGAGTACTTAACTCTTACACATTGCAACAGGCCTTTCCATGGCACAAAGCGATATATTATGTTCACATTTTTAGCATCTGATAAATTTCCTTTTGGCCATCAACATGTTCATGAATAGCCTGAACAATGATACAGAAAAAGGGGACAACTCAGAATTGTTAACATGTGAAACTCAGAATTGATGAAATTTGAAACTGTTAGGGATTCATTGACAGCTTTATGACAACGGAGGGGTTGGTTGGTTGGTGCGATAATGCTGGGTATATCTTCAACTTTCAGTGCCGGGGCGTCCTACGCATTTGGATTATAGCAGAACAAGGGCCTACTGTGCTTGTAGTAGGTGCGGGTTGGGGTGTGTGGACATTTTTCTTGCTTTTATAACACTCTCTACTGTTGCCTTCTTAGTTCAGCTATACAAATGTGCAGAGAAATATTTACACTCGTCGACGATTTCCTTAGATGAACCTATACATGTGTGTGTGTTTGTGTGTGTGTGTGTGCGCGCGTGTGTGTGTGTGTGTGTGTGTGTGTATTTCCTCAATTTGTTTTTCAAATAAATTCTACACTTGTTTTTACCTTACACCCGTGGATAATGCCTCCATTCAAGAAGTTAGAAATTAAATACTTTGCTAAATAAAAGTAAGCAACAGAAAGTGCACTAACAATCAGGTTCACTTCAATAACAACTCATGAAAATTTCAATTTTAGCTGTGCAAGCCTTCCTTTTATAAGGAAATTTTATAACCCCTTCCCTTGTCTATATATATTAACACCTTGAATTATAACTGGCTTTATTCACTTATTATGTCATAACTGTTAAACGACAAATGTAGTATTAAGATTCCTGGGGAAATAGGGTATAAACTTTGGAATTGGGGAAAGCTTGGACAATTGTTATAATTTTCACCCCGCTCCCTCCCCCACCTCCTTGATTCATCTTGTTTCCTTTGTATTTATATAATAAGCAGCATGGTTTGTTTTCTTTAATATTTTACTTGTACCATATGCCTATTCATACGTAGACAAAGTTTAAAGTTACTTTTAAGACCTTTCTAAAAAATCAACAGTTTTCAGGTACGAAATTAAAACACTTCCTATAAAGTAAACTACAAAGGCTAATGCCTTTTAGTCAATTAAATACATTATAAATCTCTAGAAGAGGCGATTTACATGAGGACCAACATAATATCGCATGGCCAATAGCAATATTTAGATTCGATTTATCATATATACTTCCCATAAACTTCCTATGAACCTATAAACTTGTCAATGTTAACGTAAATTACACGCGATGCCGTAAGACTGATACAAATCGAATATGTTACAGTTCTGAACAACTTTGCATGTATAACATAAACTCCCATTAGAATCAAAAGCACGAGTCGATGAGTTTCAAAATTTCTGTCGACAATTTTGATATTCTTGATTGAACATATAAAATACTCTTGTATATCTGAAAACTTATTCTAGACATGTTGATGTGTATTTTATGTCTAAAAATAGTTTGAAAATGGGTCATTGTCCACTTTGTAAACTTTATTAACTAGAAAACATCTATAAACACAAAACATGAATAATACCACATATTTTTATATCATTGAAGCTCTTAATATAGATTTATATGACTAATTTACCATTTTGGTAACGTAAAGTACATGAGATTGATTTATCTGCATTGTATTTTATATGCTTCACAGCTCAGTCTTAAAATTCTTGCATGATTATGGGAAAACATCAAAAAAAATATGGCTATTAAGTTGCATTAGATTTCAGATTGCAACTGTAAACAATTTATGTATCGTAAACAACATATACTAATGAAACCAGCATTTTTTATGTAAATGTTGAGCTAGAAATGTATGATAGCTTGCTTATAAAGATGAAATTTACCAAGTCTAAAAGCGTTGTTCATATATTTATGCAGTGTAGTCTTTGATTTATAAAATATTAAAGTTATTTCTACGAATGCATGTATTTTACGAAAATAAGTGTACAGACGGACATAAACACAGTTTTAGTTGAACAGAAATTGTTCAAGTATGCTTTACAATTGTCGCACAAGGTTTTTGATGTGTTCAGCTTTTAACTGCGGTGATATTTATATCCCAGATGTACAATAACCATTTTCTAAACAGTTTTTCGTGATTTTGCACTTAATGACCTTTGACCTCGTTTATACGGTACACAATGGGCAATCAGTTGGCAACCGGCAAAAATTAAACGAGCACATATTGGCAAGTATTTTTAGCATGGTTGCCAATCATGCCGTGAAATTGCCCACAAACTCATTTTCTGGAGCTCTTTTCTCGAATCCACCACCTGACTATATGCAGAACAGGTCTAGATGATTTGCCTTATACATGAATGACAACTCTTGCAATCATACTTTGTGTGTTATTTCCCTTTGGTAGTTTGAGCTGCAGTTTGAGTCTCTGCTCCATATCTGTATACCCCCAGCCCCCACCCCCACCAAAAAAAAAAAAAAAATCCAGATTTGGATTCTTTGTCCAAATTCACTTACTAGAGAGCTCAGAATTAGGTTTATAGGGCTTGTACTTTAGAAGTTATTCACACATTTTGGAAGTTGAGTGAATCATAATGCTATACATTTGTGTACATGGTGGCTGTTTTTAGCAGCCAAACATACTTTTTAGCTCACCTGAGCCGAAGGCTCACAGGTGAGCTTATAGTATAGGCAGGCATCCGTCGTCCGTTGTCCGTCGTCCGTCCGTCAACATTTTCAAACGACATCTCCTCTGAAACTATAAGGCCCATTGTAACTAAATTTCATTAATAGCATCTATAGGCAGGGGGAACCAATAATACTGTTTTTTATCCAAATTGCTTCAGAACTTTGGTTGCTATGGCAATTTAAAGTTTCCATTGACTTGTATGGGAAAAATTGAAAGTTTGCATTTATTGCTATGTCACTGCAGATATTTTGACAAAACTTTTACAGAAATGTTCCTTGAGTAGTCCTTCATCAACCACATGAAATTTTGTCAATTGCACAATTTGGCTGGTTGCCATGGCAACCGAATGGTCAAAAATAGAAAAAATATTCAAAAATCATCTCCTCAGAAACTATGCAACCAATAAAGCTCAAACTTCACAGAAAGGATCTTGGCACTGCCCTCTATAAAAGTGCTGTTTTTCTTGGCAATTGCTCTAGCAGTTTGGTTGCTATGGGAACTTAAAGTTGCCATTGACTTATAATGGCAAAATAGAAAATTTGCATTTATTGCTATGCCACTGCAGATACTTTGACAAAAATTTTATAGAAATGTACCTGGAGTAGTCTTTAACCAGCCTTGTTAAATTTATACAAATTGGGCAATTTTTCTGGTTGCCATTGCAACCGAATAGTTAAAAATGGAAAAATATTAAAAAAATCATCTCTGCATAAACTGTGTGGCCAATAAAGCTCAAACTTTACAGAAAGAATCTTAGTACTAGCCTCTATAGAATTACTATTTTTCATGGCAATTACTCCAACAGTTTGGTTGCTATGACAACTAAGAGTTTCCATGGACTTATAATGGGGAAAATGGAAATTGGCAATTTTTGCTGTCTCACGGCTTTTATTTAGATTTTCTTTCTACAGAAATGTTTCTTGAATAGTCCTCTATATTTCATATGAATTTTCTCCAAATCGCTGAATTTGATTGGTTGCCATGGCAAAATATAGGGTAAATTTTCGAAAAAAAATAGAAGAAAAAATGAAAAAATCTTCTGCTCAGAATCCATATTGGGGATGAAGCTGATATTGTGCAAACGTGTTGATGACAGAAGCCTCTACATGAATTTTGTTTTTTCTTCCAACCCAATAAGAACTTTGGTTGCTATGTCAACTAGTTTCCATTGACTTATAATGGGGAAAGTGAAGCCATGAGGAGGATGAAGCTGATACTTTGCATACATATTAATAACATTAGCCTCTACCTAAAGTGTATTTCATATTATCATTGCCCATGTGAACTGGTTGCTATGGCAACTTAAAGTTTCCATAGACTTACAATGGGGAAAGTGGACATTTGGTATTTATTTCTGTGTTACAGCAGATATTTTGACAAAAGCTTTACAGAAATGTTCCTAGAGTAGTCCTCTATCAGCTATAAGAATTTTGCCCAAAGACCTGATTTTGATTGGTTGCCGTTGCAATTGAAGGGCCAAATTTTCAATTTTTTCATTTTTTTTAGCTCACCTGTCAAGGTGAGCTTATAGTATAGACTTGGTCTGTCGTCCGTCGTCGCCGGCGGTGGCGGCGGCGTCGGCGTTCACACTTTTAAACATCTTCTTCTCAGAAACCACTGGGTGGATTGAAGCCAAATTTCATATGGAGCCTTAACAGGGTGGGGGAACAAAAGTTTATATATTTTGTCCAGGTCACATGACCAAGATGGCTGCCACGCCCATATATGGTAAAAACCCTTCAAAAATCTTCTTTTCCAGAACCAAAAGGCCTATAACCTTGAAACTTGGTATGTAGCATCGGGCATGCGGGCCCATCTTAATTTATATAAATCATGACCTTGTGATGACCTTGACCTAATTTATGACATGTCAACTTTGGTACGTTAGGCTTTTATATTGGAAAACGCTTAAACGGTGGATTTCTCAGAAACTATTTAAGTCTAAGGTACAATTCCTGGTATACATGGTCGACTAAATGACCAGATGAAGATATTATGTCACTAAATTTCAAGGTCATTCCGTCGGACCATCCGTCGTCAAGATTTTCAAACATCTTCTCCTGAAACCACTAGGCCGATTGAAGCCAAATTTCATATGGAGTCTCAGTGGGATGGGGGAACGAAAGTATATACCCAGGGTCTGGGTCACATGACCAAGATGGCCGCCATGCCCATATATGGTAAAACCCTTCAAAAATCTTCTTCTCCAGAACCAAAAGGCCTATGACCTTGACTTGGTATGTAGCATCGGGCATGCGGGCCCATCAAAGTTTATACAAATCATGACCTTGCGTTGACCTTGACCTAATTTACGGCATGGTCAACTTTGGTAAGTTAGGCTTTTATATTGGAAAACGCTTAAACGGTGGATTTCTCAGAAACCATTTAAGTCTAAGGTACAATACTTGGTATACATGGTCGACTAAATGACCAGATGAAGATATTATGTCACTAAAGGTCAAGGTCATTCCGTCGTACCATCCGTCGTCAAGATTTTCAAACATCTTCTCCTCTGAAACCACTAGGCCGATTGAAGCCAAATTTCATATGGAGTCTCAGTGGGATGGGGGAACGAAAGTTTATACCCGGGGTCTGGGTCAATGACCAAGATGGCCGCCATGCCCACATATGGTAAAAACCCTTCAAAAAACTTCTTCTCCAGAACCAAAAGGCCTATGACCTTGAAACTTGGTATGTAGCATCGGGCATGCGGGCCCATCATACTTTATACAAATCATGACCTTGCATTGACCTTGATCTAATTTATGACATGGTCAACTTTGGTACGTTAGGCTTTTATATGGGAAAATGCTTAAACAGTGGATTTCTCAGAAATTATTTAAGTATTAGGTACAATACTTGGTATACATGGTCGACTAAATGACCAGATGAAGATATTATGTCACTAAATTTCAAGGTCATTCCGTCGGACCATCCGTCGTCAAGATTTTCAAACATCTCCTCTGAAACCACTGGGCCGATTGTAGCCAAATTTCATATGGAGTCTCAGTGGGATGGGGTAACGAAAGTTTATACCCGGGGTCTGGGTCACATGACCAAGATGGCTACCATGCCCATATATGGTAAAAACCCTTTGAAAATCTTCTTCTCTAGAACCAAAAGGCCTATGACCTTGAAACTTGGTATGTAGCATCGGGCATGCTGGCCCATCATAGTTTATACAAATGATGACCATGTGTTGACCTTGAATTAATTGACGACATGGTCAACTTTGGTATGTTAGGCTTTTATATGGGAAAACGCTTATACAGTGGATTTCTCAGAAACCATTTAAGTCTAAGGTACAATACATGGTATATATGGTCAACTAAATGACTAGATGAAGATATTATCACTGTTGTCTAACCGACCCGTATGTGCTCTGATTAGTCATGTAGGCCCCGTATGCAATCGTGATTGGTTCGAGTTTCAAAATGGCGGCGAACAACACACAACGAGATGCCAACAGGTAATTTTTAGCCTTTTTTACCGTTTCTTTTCATAATCAGAAGTAATTGCAGTTTGCAACATTAAACTTTATTGTTTATTACATGCATTTCGAGATCCCCAGGCAGGACTGTTCACCATATGAATCGCAATCCTTCATAATTTGTGTGCTCATTTGGACATAAATATGTTGAATCGAGTGACGATTGTAAAAATATGAGTTTTTGCATCTTTGGACCTCCAAAGTGTGCTTTGAATGGTGTTTAATCAGTTGTTTGGTCAATTCTTTCAATATCCCACAAAGCATGGGATCCAACACATTTGCCTTTCAAATATATTTAAGAATACACAAAATGGTCATAACACGGATTAGTCTTGTGTAGTTTATGGTCAGACCACGGATTAGTTGAGCGAGGAGTGCGGATTAGTAAGTAAAGACAACGGATTGGTTTCACATTTAAGGATCAATTATCCAAGTATAAAATAGTTTTTTTACTATCATTCATAGTGTGGTAAGACTTGAGAGTGTAATGTAGTCACACCAGATTCTCACAAGCTCGTATATGATTGAACCTTTCTATGCAGAAATAATGTGAACGTCCTAAACACGTTTTAACTTACCTGAGCCGAACACTCATCTAAGCTAGTTTTAGTAGATCAAGCCATCCGCTCATAATCGCTCGATCATCTCACCGCTGTGGCCGGTGTGGGTTCGAGCTCCGCACGGGTCACATGTGAGACAAGCCAAGTTCTGCTTGCGGGTGTGCCAGGTGATTTTTCCTGGGGTACTCCCGTTTGCGCCCAATCTACTGATTGGCTCTTCTCGATATGAGTGAAATAATCTTGAAAGGGACGTAAAACTGAATCAGAAAAAATCCAGCCAGCGTCCTTCGTCCGTCTGTCATCTCAACTTTTTTTCATATATACATGTATCACATAAAGAATTTATAGTTAGGGGAAATGAATGATTATGTTTTTGTGCCAGTCTAATAAGACGTCTGGTTGCTTTGGATCCGGAGAGGTTAATTTTTTATTTCAGCAATTGCTGTACTTTACGATTAATACTGCCTTTTTCACGGCTGTAAAATTGGTAATTTTCAGATGAAAAATTATGATGTTTTTCCTAATTTTGCTCAAGATAAATTGTGGGTACATGTCAGGCGGTTCTAACGAGGGTCCATAATCTACTATGTTTTAGAGCAAATTAAGAACACAATGAATACCCTTGTCGGAGTAAACCCCGGTTTTACTAATAGTATATAAATGTGGGGTGTCAGTTTCACTGGCGTGTTAGCATGATGCTATTCAGGTGAGACTTGTGGCCATCAGCCTTTGTTTTTTCCCTTTAAGAGATATGGTTACTGAGACGAGGATGTACGAGCAAACGTATTGGGTGAGAAAAAGAATTAAACGCTTTAACTCATTGCATACTGGGTGTTTTAATGCTTTTTGTCGTCTGCTGATTTGTTTAAAAATTCGCTCTTTCAGGAATATCATGAAAATGTCAAACAGTTTGGACCCTGATCAGGCCGGACGATTCGTCGTGCCTGATATGGGTTCAAACTGTTTGTCAAGGTTATCTACCATTCATATCCGGTTTAATTTGTTGCAATGTCAACCGAATGGCTCAAGGTTCTATTAGGCAATAGTTGTATATTCAGGTGAACGTTGTGGTCCCTGGTTTAATTATCGAATACTTTATTTGCAGAATGATAGAAACGCTTGATCAGTCGTTCCATGAAGCAGAAGATTCAACAGATGCTGGGTAAATTTTAGATAAAAATGTTGACATGAACAAAAACTACAGTTATCCAACTGCAATGTATGAAAGTACTTTGGTTCACATGTATGTATTTCTGGTATTATTTACAATGTTTGCTTTTTACCATGCAAACTATTTTAAGCAAAAATTGGAGAAAAAAATCTACCAGAAATATGTACATTTGGGCTAAAATACTTTCATACATTGTAGTCGGATAACTGTAGTTATGTTTATGTAAATGTTTTTTTCTGAAATACACCCAGCGTTTCACAGTGACGCAAATAGAATCAAACCAGGGAGTCACCAAAATGACTGATAAGCACGCTGCTGAGTACTCAAAAACTGTATTTTGGGACGTATAGTAATCTGTGTGACATATATAAATTGCTCATACAACAATATAGCCAGAAATATCAGTCTCCTTGACAAAATGACCATTTTTGTTTTCACAGGTAAATTTTCATACAAGTAAGAGCTTTTGAGATCGGCGTCCCCTTAATGATGAGTTAATTGCATCAAAATAACCTGATATGATTGTGTATGATTATTAACTAGTCTACAAAAAAACCTCTTCAAGAGCAATTCTGATTCTGAAAGTTACCTTGCTATAAGGGCTGCAGCGTAATTATTGTATTAAATGCTCAAATGAATAAAAAAAAACTTCAAAAACAGTATCAGAATAATGATGACTAATCCGTACTCTTTGTTACAAAAGCTCATTCCAATCCGATTTCTGTAGGATACTAATCCGTAGTACACCAGTTTCTAATCCGGGGCAAACACAGGTGTGTAGAAAACTATAAAAATCATTTATTTTCACATCAAAATACAAAAACAAACAAAGTAAAAGCATAAGCGAGAGTAGCAATCACTTTTGAAGACTTCCACGTAAAAACAGAGTACAACTGCTAAATGCGAGTAAATACCAGCCATATTTTCGTGGATGTTGTTCGATTCGAATATTTTTGTTTTCCATGAGCACAACTTTATGGATCAATATCTCGATTTTGGGTATCGTTTTGCTGAAATTTGCATAAGGGTCAACTAGATATTTGTTTGGATAAGTTACTTCGTGAAATAAAATAAATTAGCTTACCTAACTAATGTGTATCGCTTCCTTTCCTAAATGTGTACACAAATGTGTTGCGGCTCGCCGCCATCTTGAAACTCGAACCAATCACGATTGCATACGGGGCCTACATGACTAATCAGAGCACATACGGGTCGGTTAGACAACAGTGATTATGTCACTGAAAGAACAAGGTCATTTTGTGGGTCTGTCCATCATCAAGATTTTCAAAACATCTACTCCTCTGAAACCACTGGGCCGATTGAAGCCAAATTTCATATGGAGTCTCAGTGGGATGGGGTAACGAAAGTTTATACCCGGGGTCTGGGTCACATGACCAAGATGGCTACCATGTCCATATATGGTAAAAACCCTTTGAAAATCTTCTTCTCTAGAACCAAAAGGCCTATGACCTTGAAACTTGGTATGTAGCATCGGGCATGCTGGCCCATCATAGTTTATTCAAATGATGACCATGTGTTGACCTTGAATTAATTGACGACATGGTCAACTTTGGTATGTTAGGCTTTTATATGGGAAAACGCTTATACAGTGGATTTCTCAACTAAATGACCAGATGAAGATATTATGTCACTGAAAGGTCAAGGTCATTTTGTCGGTCTGTCCGTCATCAAGATTTTCAAAACATCTACTCGTCTGAAACCACTGGTCTGATTGAAGTGAAATTTCATTTGGAGTCTAAGTGTGATCAGGGAATAAAAGTTTGTTCTCAGGGTCTTGACCAAGATGGCCGCCATGCCCGTTTATGGTAAAAACCCTTCAGAATCTTCTTCTCCAGAACCAAAAGGTGTATGACCTTGAAACTTGGTATGTAGCTTTGGGCACTCAAGCCCATCATAGTTTATACAAATGATCGTGTGTTGACCTTGACCTAATTTATGACACTGTCAACTTTGGTACATTATGTACGCTTTTATATGGGAAAATGCTTAAACAGTGGATTTTTCAGAAACTATTTAAGTGTAAGGTACAATATTTGGTATATATGGTTGACAAAATGACCAGATGAAGATATTTTGTTGTTAAAGGTAAAGGTCATTCTTTGACTTTTGTACAAGGTCATTGAGATTCTGTCTCCCGTCAACATTTTCAAACATCTTCTCAGAGGCCACTGGGGTCAATTGAAGCCATATTTCATATGGAGCTTCACCGGCTTAAAGGAACCATAGTTTGTTCAGATGGTCTTGGTCACTTGACCAAGATGGCCACCATGCCCATATATGGTAAAAACTCTTCAAACGTCTTTTTCTCGAGAACCGAAAGGCCTATAACCTTGAAACTTGGTACCGGTATGTAGCATTGGGCACTCAGGCCCATCATAGTTTATACAAATGATTACTGTGTTTCATATATTATGGAGCTTTAATACTGGGTCAAAGGAATCAAAGTTTGTTCAGATGGTCATGGTCGTATGAACATGGTGGCCCCCACACCCATTTATGATATAAATCCTTCAGAAATCTTTGTCCAGAAACAAAGGCCTAGTGACCTTGTGGCTAGGTATATAAAATTGGGACTCAACATTAATCCCCAAGGGAGGGGGGTTATCTGCCCCTGCCCTGGTGCTATATACATGTATAAAAGCATTAAAATATATACCTGGACCAAGTGTCAGGTGAGCTACAGGACCATTGGTTCTCTTGTTAGTCTGAGTGTTAGATAATCATGCATCTGTTAAACAGATAATGTCAATCAGAAGCATAAAAGAATGACAATACGTCACATATCTGTGTTTTAAAGTGCACCCTTTTTACCAAGGCCCATGGGGGTCTTCGGTTGGGGGATTAGCCATCTCCTCTTATGGCTATTTTTTCAGTAGGCTTAATTTCCAGAGAAGCAAACAGGGAGTCCTTAAAGATGTTTCCCTTTGAAAAAATGATATACCCAGTCCCCTTAAAAATATTTCCTTACAATGTTGAGCTTCATGATCAGTGGGTTAAGTGCTGGGCTGCAGATCTAGCAGTTCCTTGGAACATATTTATAAAACGACTTAAGTGGTTGCTATGCTGTTGCTAAGGCTGAATTGTATGAAGGAGATTCCCAACAACTATGAAATTTGCTCTGGAGGAACAGCCCGAGAAAGACTGTTCCTCCAGAGCAAATTAAGCCTTAGCAACAGCATAGCAACAACTTAAGTTGTTTTATAAATACAGCCCCTGGTTCTAATCCGGCTGGAGGTGGAATTGTTACTAACTATAAATGGGACTCCATTGCTCACAGCATTTCATTATCACTCTCCCATCATCCTGGTATGACTGAAATACTGTTAAAAAGGACATACAATTGCAAGTCATTGATTGATCCATCCCTTCAATGTGTGCAGTCAGCTATGACCCTTATCAGGCTGTGCATCCACTCATTTGCATTGCCTTCATGTCACTTTTATTTTGTGTTTGTAGGGTTGATATAGCAGCAGACCAAGTCTCCAAGATGACAGTTGGACGGCTGCACTTCAGTGAAACCACATCAAACAACATGCCTAAGAAAGGGCGTCCAAACCCTGGCCAGAGATACTTCATGCTAGTAGTCTCCCTTGAAGTTCACTTTGGGGAGAATAGTTATATGATTGCTGGAAGTATGTCAGAGTACATTATTGTCAGGGTAAGTTGTTAATAATTGAGCATGACTCAACAAAACCAACAAAGTGGCATGTGTGCCTAGTGAAACTAAGATCAGCCTGAGCATCCACTCAGTCTGATCAGAGTCTTTGTTGTCAGCATGGAGGTAGCTTAGACCTTTAGCTACCCTTTAAGTGCTCAGCTAAGACTCTGATCAGACTGGGCTGAAGCCCAGGCTGATCTGAGTCTTTGTTGGGCCCACATGCCACTTTGTTGGTTTTGTCATGTCACAGCTCCCCCCCCCCTGTTTGATGGCCACCAGAATTTTTTCTGAAGTAATAATTTTGAGTCTACATATTTTGTACAATTTTCAAAAACAACGTGGAAATTTCAAAAGAGATGTGAATAAAAGAAGGAAAGAAAGGGACATATACAGACAGTTATTTTCACATACATGTATATTGTTTTATCAGTGTTTTGTTTTATAGGTTTAATGTTATGATAACAGTATTTCATGTTCATAGTTTTTGTGTGTGTAAGAATCATAATGGTACTTGCTTTTGGTACCATTTTGGTCTGTTGTTTTGACCCAGTTATTCTAAACTAACATGACATTAAGATTTCTAATTAATTGTATGTAAAAACAATGGTATTTTTCGCAGAAAAAGTATTAGCACACTTGCTTTTATGTGTACAGGAAGATTGACCGAATCCTTCACTAACTACCTTGTTAAGCTAACGATGCTTTGATACAACTAGGCTTGGTATGGAACCATTAGTCTAGCAATAAATGAGCCCCGACATGACAAAACCAACAAAGTGGTTTTTTGCTCAGTGCAGACTCAGATCAGCCTGAGCATGTGTCCAGTCTGATCAGAGTCTTCGCTGTCTGCATGGAGGTTGTTTAGACCCTTAGCTACCCTTTAAGTGCTTAGCCAAGAGTCTGATCAGATTGGGTGGATGCCCAGGCTAATCTGAGTCTGTGCTGGGCACACAACCACTTTGTTGGTTTTCTCGTGTCGCGGCTCATTAATGATATTTTTTTCAGGCATCAAACCCAGGTCAGTTTGATAGTGATATTGATGTACAACACTGGCAGAGAGGCCACACCCAGGACTCTGTGTATCACATGTGTGGGCGTGAATATTGATCACCCTGACGAGGCTGTCACAATACACGGCAATGTCAAATTGATTGGTCACGTGCTGCAGACTTCAGATATGAGAAGAAAAGAGGACTTCAAAGAGGTATGGTATAAAAGTTTCTTCTGCAACAAAAAAAAATCATTCTGGTGCAGTTATCTCCCCATTACTTGGTAAAATGTGCAATTATACAAAACTGTGTGACTTGATATGGTAAACATATTCAAAGACATCACAAAGAATGAAACCTCAGTAGTAAAACACAGCTTCAGAAACAGAGGGAGGCACTAAGGGATGGGCTGATGATACATTTTAGATAATTTGAGCTGTGACGCGACAAAACCAATAAAGTGACATGTGCCCCAAGTAAAGACTCAGATCAGCCTGGGCATCTGCCCAGTCTAATCAGAGTCTTTTTATGCCCTTAAAGGATAGCTAAGGGTCTAAGCTTGCCATGCAGGTAGCAAAGTCTTCACTGGGCTGACATGCCACTTTGTTAGGGCCCCGCCAGACGAAGTCTGCTGAGGCCCTATAGTAATCACCTTGTCCATCTTTCTGTCTGTCCATCCTTACGTCTGTCTGTCCGTCATCATTTTGTGTCCGCTCAATAACTCTAAAATCTTTAGAGGTATTTTCATGAGACTAGATACAATTGTAAAGCATCATCAGACAATGTGCAGAGAACAAGAACTATAACTCTGACTACAATATTTACTGTATTATGCCCCTTTGAAATTTTGAGTACAGATATCGTGTCCGCTCCATAACTCTGAAACCGTTAAAGATATTTTCACTAGACTTGGTACAAATGTAAAGCATCATCAGACAATGTGCAGAGAACAAGAACCATAACTCTGCTTACAATTGTTCACTGAATTATGCCCCTTTGAAATTTTGAGCACATAAATAGTGTCCGCTCCATAACTCTAAACTCGTTAAAGATATTTTCACGAGACTTGGTACAAATGTAAAGCATCATCAGACGATGTGCAGAGAACAAGAACCATAACGTCTGTCCGTCCGTCATCATTTCGTGTCCGCTCAATAGCTCTAAAACCGTCAGAGGTATTTTCATGAGACTTGATACAAATGTAAAGCATCATCAGACGATGTGCAGAGAACAAGAACCATAACTCTGCCTACAATTTTTACTAAATAATGCCCCTTTGAAATTTTGAGTACAGAAATCGTGTCCGCTCCATATCTCTGAAATCATTAAAGATATTTTCACGAGACTTGGTACAAATGTAAAGCATCATCAGACTATGTGCAGAGAACAAGAACCATACCTCTGCCTACATCATTTACTGAAGTATGCCCCTTTGAAATTTTGAGTGCAGAAATCATGTCAGCTCGATAACTCTGAAACCTTTAAGGATATTTTCACAAGACTTGGTACAAATGTAAAGCATCATCTGTGGATGTGCAGAGAACAAGAACCATAACTCTGCCTACACTATTCAATGAATTATGCCCCTTTGTAATTTTAAGTACAGAAATCGTGTGCTGTTCATAACCATGAAACCGGTAGAGTTTTTTTCCACGAGAGTTGTTACAAATGTAAATCATCAGACGATGTGCAGAGAAAAGAACCATAACTCTGCCTACATTATTTACTGAATTATGCCCATTTGTAATTTTGAGTACAGAAATCTTGTCTGCTCTTTAACTCAGAAACGGTTAGAGATATTTTCACAAGACTTGGTACAAATGTAAAGTATCATCAGGTAATGAGCAGAGAAAAAGAATCCTAACTCTGTCTACATTTTTAGCTCACCTGAGCACGAAGTGCTCAAGGTGAGGTATTGTGATCGGTCTTTGTCCGTCGTCCGGCGTCCGGCGTCAACTTTTGCTTTAAACGACTTCTCCTCCAAAACTGCTGGACAGATTTTGAAATAATTTCACAGAAATGTTCTTTGGGAGACTCTCTACCAAAATTGCTCAAATGGTTCCCCTTCGCTGAACAATATGGCCGCCAGAGCTAAAAATAGAAAAACCTTTAAACGACTTCTCCTCCAAAACTGCTGGGCAGATTTTGAAATAATTTCACAGAAATGTTCCTTAGGAGACCCTCTACCGAAATTGCTCAAATGGTTCCGCTCCGCTAAACAATATGGCCGCCAGAGCTAAAAATAGAAAAACCTTTAAACGACTTCTCCTACAAAACTGCTGGGCAGATTTTGAAATAATTTCACAGAAATGTTCCTTAGGGGACCCATTACCAAAATTGCTCAAACGGTTCCGCTCGGCTGAACAATATGGCAGCCAGAGCTAAAAATAGAAAAACCTTTAAACGACTTCTCCTCCAAAACTGCTGGGCCGATTTTGAAATAATTTCACAGAAATGTTCCTTAAGAGACCCTCTACCAAAATTGCTCAAATGGTTCCGCTCCGCTGAACAGTATGGCCGCAAGAGCTAAAAATAGAATAACATTTAAACGACTTCTCCTCCAAAACTGCCGGGCCGGGTAGCGCAATCGGTAGGGCACTTGACTCGTAAGTCAGAGGTCCTGGGTTCGAATCCCAGTCTGGCCACATACTTTCGTTTCTCTTTCCGCTGATTCAAGAAGGGCAGTTGTCAGTTACTGGCGAAAGTATGTGCACTTAGTACTGGTTAACCGCTTAGGAGGTCTAAGCCTGCCCAGGAATAGTGTGGTTAGGTTAACTGACCGTCCCGACATGACCTTAGTTGTTTACCGTGGACGTTAAGCATCAAATCAACCAACCAACCAAATCCTCCAAAACTGCTGGGCCAATTTTGAAATAATTTCACAAAAATGTTCCTTAGGAGACCCTCTACCAAAATTGCTCAAACGGTTCTGCTCCGCTGAACAATATGGCCACCAGAGCTAAAAATAGAAAAAAGCTTTTAACATCATCGTCCTTGAAGCCAGTGGCTCGATTTCAAAAAAAATTCACAGAAATGTTTTACTCATGGCCCTGAACAAAAATTGCTAAAACGGTTCCACTCCGCTGAACAAAATGGCCGCCAGAGCTAAAAATAGAAATAAATCTTAGAATGACACAGAGGGCACACTTATGATCCAATCATCATGAAACTTTGTCAGAATGTTTATCTAATGTAATCTAGACCATCTTTGAAACTGGGTCATGTGGGGTCAAAAACTAGGTCACTGGGTCAAATCTTAGAACAACCTTGTGCACACTCTAGAGGGCACAGTTATGAGCCAATCTTCTTGAAACTTTGTCAGAATGTTTATTTATATAAAATCTAGGCCAAATTTGAATCTGAGTCTTGTGGGTCAAAAACTAGGTCACTAGGTCAAATCTTAGAAAAACCTTGTGTACATTCTAGAGGGCACAGTTATGATCTAATCTACGTGAAACATTGTCAGAATGTTTATTCCAATGAAATCTATACCAGATTTGAAACTGGGCCATGTCAGGTCAAAAACTAGGTCACTAGGTCAGTTCTTAGAAAAACAGTGTGACTGCTTTAGAGGACACAGTTTTATTCTAATCTTCATGAGACTTTGTCAGAATGTTTGTCTCCAACAAATCTGGACCAAAGGTGCAACTTGGTCATGTTGGGTCAAAAAGTAGGTCACTAGGTTAAACCTTAGAAAGACATTGTGTACACTCTAGAGGGCACAGTTTTGATAACTTTGTCAGAATGTTCATATCCAAGAAATATAGACCAGGTTTGAAACTGGGTCATGTGGGGTCAAAATCTAGGTCATTAGGTTAAATCTTATAAAAACCTGAGGTACACAATAAAGGGTTCATTTTCCATTTAATCTTTGTGAAACTCTGTCTGTCGATCATATGGATGTCTCTGAGGTTAAGTTCACAGGATACTCAGGTGAGCGATCCAGGGCCATCATGGCCCTCTTGTTTACTGAATTATGCCCGTTTGTAATTTTAAATATAGAAATCAGGTCAGCTCTATAGCTTTAAAACCACCAATGATATTTTCATAAAACTTGTACATAATATAAAGCATCATCAGACAATGAGCAGAGAATAAGAACTGTAACTCATCTACATTTTTTACAGAATTATTCCTCTTTGTAGTTTACAGTGTAGAAAATGTGTTTGCTCTCTAACTTTAAAACTGTTTAAGATATTTTCACAAAACTTGGTACAAATAAACTTCATCAGACAATGTGCACAGAAAAAGAACCATAACTACACCTTCCCTTTGTTATTTTAGGTATGGAAATCTTGTCTGCTGTATAACTTTAAAGCCTTTGAAGATATTTTTTATAAACCTTGGTACAAATATAAAGCATCATTAGATGATCTGAAGGTGTACAGATTGCAAGAATGGTAACATCAGTTTTCTGCCTCACAGAGTTGTTGCCCATGCTTTAATCAATCATAATTGTGTATTTTGCCCATATCTTAATGACACTGCCAGAGGATTAATTTCAAAGAACATATTTAATATGAAGGAACAACATGATAATGGAAGGCTGGTATTGTTATTTCTAGTCGGGCACATACGACTTAAATGTCATCAATAGTTTCATAAAGGCGGGGCCCTTTTAGTTACCATGTTTCTAGTTCGTTTTGTTGTGTTGCGGCTCATTTGTCTATTTCTCCATAGGCAGTCATAATGAGTTATCTCTGTATTCAGTAAATTTAGAATCAGTTATTATCAAGGAAGAAAATATTTTGCAAACCTGGGGGGGTATCAATAAGGTGGGTTTTCTGCATCCTACCAAAGTTTTATTTTTTGGACTGATGTTATACTCTAGTGTGTCTAGTTTATTGAACCATATGTGACTTTGGTCGGAAAGCCCTAGTTACTGAGCTATGGGTCCAAAGAAGTGGGTGGGGTAATCCAACATGGTTTTAGCCTGTCTTGTAAAAACATTCTCATTTGGTAGAAGAGTACAGCAGACAGACAGGATTTGATAAAATGAATAACAGAACATCTAAACTATATTTCCAAATCATTTTATTTGGTCTAATTTGAACATATTTTGTCAAAAAAGACTTCGTTTGACATTTAGCATTTTTTGATATTTTTGACCTCAATTTTCAATATTTCTTGGCCTTATTGTTAAATGAACAGACATGTTATCATCAAACTCATGTCAAGGAAGTACCTTGAGAAGGACATTCAGATGATGTGACCAGAATATCACAATAGCATAGTTTTCATGGTCGACTGAACACATAAACTTGCTTGGAAGATGGTTTTCTTTCTATTTTGACCTAGAATTACGAACCTTTGGTCAAATTACTATTTTAACTGCTATATTATGCCCCACGTTCCCGCCACTAAAGGTGAGGGAATACATATTGGCTTCAGTGCGGATCTCGTTGGCATCTGCAATTGTGTATGTGTCACATATTAAGTCCTTCTGTGACCTTGGAAACAAGGTCAAGGTCATCAAAATCTGACCTTGACCTTGTTTCCAAGGTCAAAGTATGTGACCCAGACACAGATGCAGATGCCAAGGAGATCCGATCTGAAGCCAATATGTATTCTTTCACCTTTAGTGACAGGGGTGTAGGGCATAATATAGCAGTTAAAATGGTAATTTGGCCAAAGGTTCGTAATTCTAGGTCAAAATTAAATGAAAAAAAACATCTTCTGAGCAAGTTTATGTGTGCAGTCGACCATGAAAACTAGGTCGTTGTGAAATTCTGGTCACATCATCCGAATGTCCTGGTCAGGGTGCTTCCTTGACATTAGTTTGATGACAACTGGTCTGTTTATTTAACCATAAGGCCAAGAAATATTGAAAATTGAGGACAAAAATATAAAAAAAATGTTGAATGTCAAAGGAAGTCTTTTTTGACAACATATGTTCAAATTAAACCAAATAAAATGATATGCAAATGTAGTTTAGATGTTCTGTTAATCATTTTATCAAATCCTGTCTGCCTGCTGTACTCTTCTACCAAATGAGAATGTTTTTACAAGACAGGCTAAAACCGTGTTGGATTACCCCACCCACTTCTTTGAACCCATAGCTCAGTAACTAGGGCTTTCCGACCAAAGTCACATATGGTCCAATAAACTAGACACATTGGAGTATACCATCAGTTAAAAAAAGAAAACATTGGTAGGATGCAGAAAACCCACTTTATTGATACCCCCCCTTCTATGATGAAGGAAATAAACATTAACCTCCCTTACCTTCATGTATTTTTTTGCTAAGGGAGATAATCAAGTTATGCAAGGGGAAATAATTTTGCAATGATTACCATTCTCTTTTTTACAGGTTGACTCTAAAGAACAGCTCAAGAAAGTCCAGGAAATGAAGATTTATAATTACAAGTTCAGTGATGACTATGCTGATCATGTGGGCATGCCAGAGAGCCATCGGAAAGACACCAGAGTTATTGCTTAGGAAATACGAAAAGTGTTACCTGACGCTGTGTGGGAAATGGGAGATTTCAAACTTTCCAGTGGATGTGAAGTGAAATATCTTTTAGTTGTTAATAAGGTGAACTGAATATGTTTACAGATACGGGGGGAGTTCAATAAGTTCGTAGACCTTGGGGTTTAACTCACTGATTTGAAGATGGTTTCAACATTATTTTTCAATATAATCCCCCTTTACTTCAATGCATTTGACCCACTTTTCTGTTAAGCAGTCTATGCCTTTGAAATAAAAGTCGTCTGTTTGGTCCTCAAACCAAGCCTCTGTAGAAGCCTTGAGCTCATCATTGTCCCGAAATCTCTTTCCACGCAAGTGGGACTTCAAATTTCGAAACAGATAATCACTTGCGGCCAGGTCTGGTCTGTATGGCAGTGATTTAACTGCTCGAACTTGCACTCAAGAATAGTGCTTGTGCAACTCTGGACTTGTGCACAGGGGCAAGGTCATGTCGGGAAGTTCAGGAAGAGCTATTGTACTACCCCCAGAGTCGGCGTTGGAGTTGGTGTCAGCATCGGTGTTGGCGGCAGCGGCGTTGGCGTTAGCAAAATGTTAAAGTTTTACGTAATGTTTTTTATGTGATGGGCAAGGCGCCGTCAAGCAAGCTACCCTTTCCCAATGACAGGTCTTGTTATCGAGCCCGCTTGCGGTCAGCGAGATATAATCCCCCGTTTGGTGTTGGTGTGTCAGTCCATCCTTCTGTCCGTCCCTTCGTTAACAGCCATATCTTGAGTTTGATAGACCCTAGGACCTTGAAACTTCATCACAATATTCCCAACAAAAACACTTATTGGCTCCCACAAAACTAGGTCACTGAACTACTATCACGAAAAAGTACCACATATTTAGTTTTTGTCTGCAGCCCCATATCTCCCTTTTCATAGGCCCCAGAACATTCAAACTTCATCAGTGCATGCACATTATCACTCCAGGTCACCCCCAACAAAACTAGGTTGCTGTGACCTACTTTCACGAAAAAGTACCACATATATTTAATAGTTTTCGTCTGCAGCCCCATATATCCCTTTTCATAGGCCCCAGAACATTGAAACTCCATCAGTGTATGCACCTTACCCACCTCAGGTCACCTCCAACAGAACTAGGTCACTGTGACCTGCTTTCACGAAAAAGTGCCACATATTTAGTTTTCGAGGTCAGCCTTATATCTTCCTTTTCATTGGCCCCAGAACATTGAAACTTCATCAGTGCATGCACCTTAACAGTCCATGTCAGCTCCAACAAAACTGGGTCACTGTGACCTACTTTCACGAAAACGTACCACATGTTTAGTTTTTGCCTGCAGCCCCATATCTCCCTTTTCATAGGCCCCAGAACATTGAAACTTCAGAGCTAACAGTTGGTGCAGTAACAGATTCATACAGATCACTATTATTATTCTTATATGTATCATGGCTTTCTGGTGAGTTGAAATTCCATAATACTTGGGACTGACATAGACCTGCAGGTTTGTGTTCATTTTTGCTGGTGGTATTCTCATGTCTAATGATTACCGTAATGTGCCTGAATTTTGGGACACCTAAAAATAATTAATTTTCCATTTGTCCCAAATGGAAAATTTATTATTTTTGGGTGTCCCAATACTTAAGCACATTTCAGTATTTCACCTTCATCCATTCAGTAAGGCATTGTTTAATTGAAAATTGCATACATAGACATGTATGTTCCCAGCAGATTTTCTTGTTAAATCTCCACTGGTATTATTAAACACCCAGACTATTTTTCCCTTGCAAATTTTTCATTTTATCAAGTAAATACCAAAGAACCAGTCCATTTACATTGTAATTTTTTACAAAAGCATGCAGCATCTTCATGACAGGGAATTTGCATGAGTTTTGGATTTTTTCTCGCCACACCAAGGAGAGAGAGCTGAAACAATACAGTAGTCTTGTAGAAAAAAAATCTTAAAATCAATTTAAATTCTGTAATCTTAATAACTTGAAAGCTGGTTGAAAATGTTGAAATTTTAATATATTGGTCATGTTTACAAAACAAATGAGCCACAACACCAGAAAACCAACAAAGTGGCATGGGCACCCAGTGAGGGCATAGATCAGCATGGGCATCCACCCAGCCAGAGCAGAGTCTTTTGTGTTCCCATGGAGGTAGCTTAGGCCTTTAGCTACTCTTTAAGTGCAAAGCAAAGACTCCTTTCAGACTGCATGGATGCACAGGCAGATCTAAGTCTTTGCTGGATGCACATGCCACTTCGTTGTTTTGTTAGGTCGCGGCTCAAATGATGATGATCAGTTATGAACCTGTGGCCAGTATTCAACACTACTTGACATGCACTTTCTATTTTCAGTCTCATTTCAATCACAGTTTCGTATATACTCGAGCAGTAGAATGAGAAACATCATTCCACAACAATAAATAACCAGCATAAGGATACAGGGTAAGTGAAACAAAATCTGAAAGTGGGAAACATGTAAAATTTATTTCACTCTCCTAGCATTAATCCATGGTCGATTTAGATTAGGATGGATGGATGACTTGAGAGTTTACATCGTTTTCAATAGTATTTCAGTCATATCAGGATGATGGGACTGTAGGTGATATGGAAAGGCTGTCTGTAATGGTACCCCTTTAATGGTTGAAATTTTTGAGCCTTGACATGACAAAACCAACAAAGTGGTATGGCGCCTGGCGAAGACTAACATCAGCCTGGGCATCCACCCAATCTGATCAGAGTCTTCACTACATGCATGGAGCTAGCTTAGACCTTTAGCTACGGTTTAAGTGCACAGTGCAGAGTCTGATAAGATTGGACAGATGCCCAGCCTGATATGAGTCTTCGCTTGGTGCACATGCCATTTGTTGGTTTTGATGTGTGCTGGCTCATTTCCACCTCTTGCGGGAATGGGATTATATTTTGAAGTCTGTGAAATCTTTGTACTGTACAGCTGCTGGAATACCAAACAAGGCCCAGTTGTTCAAACCAGGGTTAGGCTAACAAGCTCATTTAGAGGTCATCCTCATAAGTGTTTTTCAACTTTATAACCAAATACACTGATATTTTTTGTTGAAAAAATGTTGCAGTGCAAAAGCTTTTCACATTTTTCCAACAAAAACAAGAGAATGTGAGCAGAGGCTCACGTATACCCCCGGCCAGCGCCATCGCCTAATAAAAACACACTAAAGCAAATGTTAAATAACAGACATATGAATGGACAATCTATTACAAATCCAGTGGAAGGCCTTTAGACAAATACACAATGGTTCCATTAAAACATGCAAATTATGTTATCAAAAGAAAATACAAATTTAACACAAAATTTCAACACAAATTTACATAAAGTTCTATGTCAGTGACCTGGACCTAAAGTCAGCGGCAGCATCCAGATGATGTCAACTAGTCAATTTAATCCTATACCTAAACCTAGTCACATAGCAAACTGAGAAATCTTTAACATAAATTTTACCATTTATTCCATTGGAGATAGAGATGGAAAAAAGGAAAAAATGAAGGCCAAAAGAAATCTTAGCATTTTGATTTTCTTTCCTACTATAAACTTGGCCATTCTCAAGATGTAAACAAAAATTGAAGACTGTGGCTCTCTTAGGAACATAGAAAACTGTGACAAAAAATAAGCTGGAGAGAAAGAAAAATGGACAAACAAAGGGAATGATAAGCAGGAGGCCGATACTCTATTACACCATACAACTAGTCATACCCAACATTTGCACCAAATTTCAAAATCCTAGCTGTAGTGGTTCCTGAGAAATCTTGGGACAGAAAAAGTTTAATTTTAAAGGAGAGAAAGAAGAAATGGACAAACAAAGGGAATGATAAGGAGGAGGAGGCTGATGTTTTCTTACACAATACAACTAGTCATACTCAATGTTTGTAATAAATTTCAAAAACCTAGGTATAGTTGTTCCTGAGAAATCTATGATAGAAATTTAATTGGAGAGCAAGAAAAAATGAGGTTGGTACAAATGTTGGGTATAACTAGATGTACAGTATAAGAGACAATTAGCTTTCTTCTGCATCTAGCTGTTGTGGTTCCTGAGAAATCTGTGACAGAAATTCAATTGGAGAGAAAGAAAAAATGGACAAACAAAGGGAATGATAAGCAGAAGGAGGCCAATACTCTCTCTCACAAAGTACAACTAGTTATACCCAACATTTGTACAAAATTTCAAAATCCTAGCTGTTGTGGTTCCTGAGAAATCTGTGACAGAAATTTAATTGGAGAGAAAGAAAAAATGGACAAAAAAGGAAGGGAATGATAAGCAGAAGAAGGCTGATTGTCTCTTACAAAGTACACATGCTCAGAAATGGAGTACAGATTTACCTGGCTATCGTATAGGTATACCGATAGGTATAGCGGTCAAAATATAATGGCCTGAGATAGAGCATGTTATCTCATACTCCTTTTACATCATTTAATATTTAAATAAATAAATCATCCTTGATAATTCCTAAATCTACATTACATCCTCTTTAAGATGATATTTTTTTCAAAAAATTTGCTCGAAAAAAATCGAGGTCTTTTGAAGTTACAAATTTCATACCCGTGTTTCTATCAAATGATAGAGGAAATCACAAAAAGAAGCACCCCCTGTTGGGATAAATGCCAAGGAAAACATTATGTTTTCTTTTAATTACAACATCCTTGATGGATCCTATTAGCTGATTCAATTATCTTTCTAAAGATATATTTTACATGCATCTACTAGAAATTTAAGTTAGGTCAAACTAGAATAATTCCTAAAGGACAGAACAATTTTTTTGATTTTTTCGCTTTAAATCGGGCCCGTAAAATACAGGTAGTATATATCGATTTCAGTGAAAACGGATAACGGCCATATTCGCGGATGACACCCAACCAGATGCTTAATAGTAATAAGCATAAATGTTGATAATAGCAATCATTTCTTTCTTTCTTTTCTTTCTTTCTTTCTTGTCGGAAAGTTTGACCGACATTAAAGGCAGTCGTATAAAATAGACCATCAAAAATTGATTGCATTTATATATTTAATGGATTTACAGTGCGCGGCCCGTTCTAATATTCAAAAATTGAGATGACCATCAAACTTATCGGTATCAATTATTTATCATTGTTATCCAAACATATTTATTGTGTCCTCGTAATTGGTCTGTGTCCTCCTAATTGGTCTTTTAGTCGCCAGGGTATCTGATTTTTCGCACATAGGGTAGTCCTATTGTTTAATTTTTTGAAACGTGGTGAAACAATATTACTCAAGATGCAACCTTAACAGACACAAAGTCCATAAGCATTCTGTCACCAGCCATGGCTAATCTAAGACAAAAAAGGAAGGTGAACTAGAGAATACACAACCAAGGAGAGAAGATTTCAGCCCGACGTATTCCAATTCAAAGACGAACAGTTCTGCCAGAGACATATGATGGAGAACTTGACAAAGTTGTCGCATACTTATCATCAAATGTCCTTGTTCACATAATACCTGCTTATCTGAATGGGAGCTTGTTGCGTTAAGATTTATTTGATTATTTACTTGTTGACTTATTAATGTGTTCTCGGTTTATTTGTCCTTTTTTATTTATTTTTGTAGTTTTCGCATATGCAAAAAGCTCGTTTTCTCATGATGCGGCTCATATTCCAACTCCTAATAATACAATAATAATCCGTTGCAAGTTTTATTATGGCTGTCATTTAGTGACCACGTGCCGCGGGCACGCGCTGTTTTATTGCTTATTATACCATATCGCATTAGACCACTACAGATTATATGCAAATATTGGACAAGTGACCGCATTTCAAGTGGACAAAATACTTTAACTAAAAGGATATGTTTTAGGACGAAATAACACGAGTTTAATAACTTTACTAGATCCTTATTGCTAATAATACACTGATCTATGCATTTTGTGCTCGAAGAAACTTTCAAAAATCAGTTATGATAATTTACAATATGTATTTTACAATAACACAACTAACCAGACTGTGCGGGTGCGAAGACTGACAACTTATTATTTTATCGGTACGGTAAAAGAATTGTCGCAAATATGCCTTGGAGCATATTTTGACAATATACAACGGTGTCTCAAAATGCCATGTCAAGAGATCATCAATATAACCTTTAAGTTTGACTCCTAAATTATAGACAGGTGGAAGAACTTATGATTTTACGTACTTTTCAACAATAATTCAATCATACCAAAGGGGTGGTGATAATAAAGAGCTTTGTGCAATGCAAGCCCAAAAATCAGTCCAAACAAGACATGTCCGACTACTAATAATAAAGGCCGCGCAGTCTGGTCACATGCTCCATTGGGCACTCTTTTGAGCCAACGCTCCTGCGGCCGGAAAGAGACTACTCTGATTTGAAACGTGTGAAATAACAGGTTGATTTGAGTCCTGTCCACTTATGGACGGGACAGCAAAATAGTGCCGTAAGACAAATGCGGCTAATGTAGACACAGTCTCTAGATCCAGATTTTCTCATACACCCTCGATTTTATAGTAAGCATACTTTCTCAGCTAATGTCTAGGAACCTAATCAGCCTGCTATTATGTATTTAGCGCAGGCTGGTCTGCGTCACTAAAATTACCTGATAGCATGAGCAACACGTTAATTACAGCCTTCTTTCTGTGTTTTGACAGAATACAGAGACTAATCTGATGAACACTAAACTAAATGCCACCTGACTTACAGGTACTATTATTTCAATACAGCCCCGTTGATTAGGCCGTGCATCTGGTCTAGTTTTCAAGCTTATACTATTATATGTACATTATATATTTTTTAAACAGCCAGAAAATCTCTTTAATTTGGCCGGATTTTATCCATCCTTAATTTCTTAAGTAACATTGTGTCAGAAAATTTCAGAAAACTGAATTTATAGAAAAAAATATTGTGGAAAAAAAATAATAAAAATAATAATGATAATAATAAACAACCATAAACAAACTCAAATTTTATGCAGAAAGTCGGAAGTACATTTAAGAAATAGATCAATTGTTGAGTAATAATTCACTGTTTGGAGGTCAGTTGTAAAGTAGATCATATCACGAGCGCCAAGCGCGAGTGATATATCTACTTACAACTGACCGACAAATATTGAATTATTACTCAACAATTCAATGCTAGAGCTGAACTATTTCGATTCTAACACTCAAAAACGCCGAAAAACTATTCTTTTCATTCAAACTCTCCCAACCTTCCTGCCAGCGCGTTCATGCTCCCGCCAATATTCTTAACTGTCTCTAAGACAAATGTACATTTTTATAGCGATTTTAGAAAGAAGAAAGGACGTTACACCGTCTAACGTCTCAAAACGTCACAAAATTACGTCAGTTGTTACAGTGACGTCAGCCATTAGACTCACGCGCTCCCAAACAGTGAATTGTTGCAGAATAAAACACGGTAGCTTTCCATTGCTTCTATAGGCGCACTGTGTTAGAATACATGGTAAATTACCCAAAGGCACATTTTCGCTATCGTCGTATTACTATTTTTTATTTATTTTTTTTTTCTTTTGCTTTTTTGAAAATAAGAATCAACAGTTTCTGTCTCAATCATATATGTACAACTGGCGATAAATAAGTCAAATACAGGTAAGGTGCTGGGCCAATATTGTCCGGCGAGAGCTTATCGTGAAACACTGGGACAATATTACCTAGGCGTGTCATCGAACACTGATATCAAACCGTCTAACAGGTAACCAAGCGTGCTAACTCTACAGGGTAATCGGAAATCAACAGATTAAAGGAATAAGTAGTTTTCTCTCCCCTGATATCGATTTCTGCTCATGACTAGTCATACCTAACATTTGTACCAAATTTCAAAATCCTAGCTATTGTGGTTCCTGAGAAATCTGTGACAAAAATTTAATTGGAGAGAAAGAAAAAATGGACAAACAAAGGGAATAATAAGCAGGAGAAGGCCTATTATTTCTTACACAGTACAACTAGTCATACCAAACATATGTACCAAATTTCAGAATCCTAGCTATTGTGGTTCCTGAGTAATCTATGACAGAAATTTAATTGGAGAGAAAGAAAAAAATGGACAAACAAAGCGAATGATAAGCAGGAGAAGACTGACTTCTCTTACACGGTACAACTAGTCATACCCAACGTTTGTACTAAATTTCAAAATCCAAGCTATTGTGGTTCCTGAGAAATCTGTGACAGAAATTAAATTGGAGAGAAAGAAAAAATGGACAAACAAAGGGAATGATAAGCAGGAGAAGGCTGATTGTTTCTTACACGGTACAACTGGTCATACCCAATGTTTGTACCAAATTTCAAAATCCTAGCTATTGTGGTTCCTGAGAAATCTGTGACAGAAATTTAATTGGAGAGAAAGAAAAAATGGACAAACAAAGGGAATGATAAGCAGGAGAAGGCCTATTATCTCTCACACAGTACAACTAGTCATACCCAATGTTTGTACCAAACTTCAAATCCTAGCTATTGTGGTTCCTGAGAAATCTGTGACAGAAATTTAATTGGAGAGAAAGAAAAAATGGACAAACAAAAGGAATGATAAGCAGGAGAAGGCTGACTGTCTCTTACACAGTACAACTAGTCATACCAAATGTTTGTACCAAATTTCAAAATCCTAGCTATTGTGGTTCCTGAGTAATCTATGACAGAAATTTAATTGGAGAGAAAGAAAAAATGGACAAACAAAGGGAATGATAAGCAGGAGAAGGCTGATTGTCTCTTACACGATACAACTTGTCATACCCAACGTTTGTACCAAATTTCAAAATCCTAGCTATTGTGGTTCCTGAGAAATCTGTGACAGAAATTTAATTGGAGAGAAAGAAAATATGGAAAAACAAAGGGAATGTGGGCAGGAGAAGGCCTATTATTTCTTACAAAGTACAACTAGTCATACCCAACGTTTGTACTAAATTTCAAAATCCTAGCTATTGTGGTTCCTGAGTAATCTGTGACAGAAATTTAATTGGAGAGACAGAAAAAATGGACGAACAAACGGAATGATAAGCAGGAGAAGGCTGACTGTCTCTTACAGGGTACAACTGGTCATACCCAACGTTTGTACCAAATTTCAAAATCCTAGCTAATGTGGTTCCTGAGTAATCTGTGACAGAAATTTAATTGGAGAGAAAGAAAAAATGGACAAACAAAGGGAATCATAAGCAGGAGAAGGCCTATTGTTTCTTACACAGTACAACTAGTCATACCAAATGTTTGTACCAAATTTCAAAATCCTAGCTATTGTGGTTCCTGAGAAATCTGTGACAGAAATTTAATTGGAGAGAAAGAAAAAATGGACAAACAAAGGGAATGATAAACAGGAGAAGGCTGATTATCTCTCACAGGGTACAACTGGTCATACCCAACGTTTGTACCAAATTTCAAAATCCTAGCTATTGTGGTTCCTGAGTAATCTGTGACAGAAGTTTAATTGGAGAGAAAGAAAAAATGGACAAACAAAGGGAATGATAAGCAGGAGAAGGCCTATTGTTTCTTACACAGTACAACTAGTCATACCAAATGTTTGTACCAAATTTCAAAATTCTAGCTATTGTGGTTCCTGAGAAATCTGTGACAGAAATTTAATTGGAGAGAAAGAAAAAATGGACAAACAAAGGGAATGATAAGCAGGAGAAGGCTGATTGTCTCTTACACAGTACAACTAGTCATACCCAACGTTTGTACCAAATTTCAAAATCCTAGCTATTGTGGTTCCTGAGAAATCTGTGACAGAAAAAATGCTAACATACACACACACACACACACACACACACACAAACATATTAACGGAAAAACCAAAAACTATATACCCCCTGTCACTTACACGATACAACTTGTCATACCCAACGTTTGTACCAAATTTCAAAATCCTAGCTATTGTGGTTCCTGAGAAATCTGTGACAGAAATTTAATTGGAGAGAAAGAAAATATGGACAAACAAAGGGAATGTGGGCAGGAGAAGGCCTATTATTTCTTACAAAGTACAACTAGTCATACCCAACGTTTGTACTAAATTTCAAAATCCTAGCTATTGTGGTTCCTGAGTAATCTGTGACAGAAATTTAATTGGAGAGACAGAAAAAATGGACGAACAAACGGAATGATAAGCAGGAGAAGGCTGACTGTCTCTTACAGGGTACAACTGGTCATACCCAACGTTTGTACCAAATTTCAAAATCCTAGCTAATGTGGTTCCTGAGTAATCTGTGACAGAAATTTAATTGGAGAGAAAGAAAAAATGGACAAACAAAGGGAATCATAAGCAGGAGAAGGCCTATTGTTTCTTACACAGTACAACTAGTCATACCAAATGTTTGTACCAAATTTCAAAATCCTAGCTATTGTGGTTCCTGAGAAATCTGTGACAGAAATTTAATTGGAGAGAAAGAAAAAATGGACAAACAAAGGGAATGATAAACAGGAGAAGGCTGATTATCTCTCACAGGGTACAACTGGTCATACCCAACGTTTGTACCAAATTTCAAAATCCTAGCTATTGTGGTTCCTGAGTAATTTGTGACAGAAGTTTAATTGGAGAGAAAGAAAAAATGGACAAACAAAGGGAATGATAAGCAGGAGAAGGCCTATTGTTTCTTACACAGTACAACTAGTCATACCAAATGTTTGTACCAAATTTCAAAATTCTAGCTATTGTGGTTCCTGAGAAATCTGTGACAGAAATTTAATTGGAGAGAAAGAAAAAATGGACAAACAAAGGGAATGATAAGCAGGAGAAGGCTGATTGTCTCTTACACAGTACAACTAGTCATACCCAACGTTTGTACCAAATTTCAAAATCCTAGCTATTGTGGTTCCTGAGAAATCTGTGACAGAAAAAATGTTAACATACACACACACACACACACACACAAACATATTAACGGAAAAACCAAAAACTATATACCCCCTATATACTTCGTATACCGGGGGTATAAATATTGATGTATTTAAGATAGAAATGGTTTGAAGTTTAAATGAAACATTAAGTAATTACGTCGTTAGTTTTGAACAAACAGGCCATGATATTTATACTTCATGAATCATATATATCTTAAATTGAAATGGTTTCTTTATTATGATGTTGTTTATTTTCCACGCACAGAGTGCAATGAACATTGTTCATTGTTCAGTTTATTTGGAAGTTACAATTTATGTTGATGTTTTCATCATTATAAAACAAACCAGTGGGCTATAGATAGTCATATACAGAATCACTTCCTCAAAACATGGTTATAAAGAACCATGTAGAAATTTTAATGGAGACAACTGCATAAGCAGTATGTGATTTTGCTTTTACCCTATTGCACTCAGAATGGCCAAAACTCTATAGGGTTTTGGCCATTCTGAGTGCTATAGGGTTAATAAAAGATTTAATAACAGAGGTCCGGAATATGCGGAGACTTCTGACGAGAATTCTGAATGATTTTTCTGAATTCTTCTTAAAACATAGATTTTTAACCCTCAACGGAACACAGTGACAGCTAAATTTAGGGGTCACAAAATATTTATCTCTGAAAAATGAACAGATATCAGATACCATGTTAATGTTATTGCTTGAAGTTCTGTAATATACTAAAGAATATCAACAACTTTTTGGTTTAGTTATTATTATAATCACATAAATTGTGGTGGTTTTAGTAAAGTTTGTATTGTATATTTACAGTGGTACAAACATTCCCTTTGTTAGTCCTATACCGAGCAGTAAAACAACAGCTCCTGTCATTGTTCCCTCACATACAACACCTCGTCCTACAACTAAAAGTAAGTATTTCTGTAATGACTTACACTTAACAGGTGCTTAATTTTGAGGAACACCATAGTAAAAAAAAATTCAAATGTTCTGTTTCCATACATTAACACAGCTGTTCAGATACAGTTAGCCAAGAAATATTCGGTAAAGTCTCATTTTTGTGAATTGTGAATATAAAAATATGGTGAAATGCTGATTACGGTCAAAGAACCATTTCAAAGAACAAAAATTAATAAAAAACCCAAATCAAAACTTAACAAATATTATATTTAAGATAAAAGGATAACTTTCAGGAGAAGCAATTCTGCCATTTCTGTTTAGGCCTCCCTTCTAAATAGAGGTCAACTCTTGAAGGAAAGAGATTGCTCCACTATTAGCAAAGTCTTTCTTCTCTAAGAGTAGACCCCATTTTGGATGAGCTTTGTCATCCAGAGAGGCAAACAGGAAGTCACAAAAGTTGTTCCCCTTTGTAAAAATGGTGGAAAACATGGAGGTGTGCTCATACACTTCAAAAATCGATCTGAAGAACCATTCACTATCAAAACTTCACAAATACTTCCTTTAATATAAGCATATCCAAAACTTGCCCTGTTGAAAGTTTCCATCATGACATTGTGAGATATATTTTTCAGATCCTATTTTAGGCCCTGTAAATATTAAAGAGAACTGTTCCGTCTCCCAATGTGAGAGAAAATGTTGTGATGAGACTCGGTCTGACGGTACCGGCTACGAGCTAAGTGGCTACAAAGCTTTCAGAACAGCGATTGAAGCACAGAAAAGAGCAGCCAGTACCCATGTCTGCATGCCTTCTGTTAACCCACCCTATCGTAAGTTGTTTAGTTCTCAAGAATTATTCAAGCTGTATCCACACCGGGTAGGCGGCAATCCTGAACACTCGCAGCAATCACGAACGCAGGTCAAAAATTTACGTGACTGTTTAGGATGAGTCGACAAAACTTCTTTTTTCAGCAGGAAGAATCAGTTAACAAATAAAGGTAGCTATGTCACGACTTTTATATATGTTCAAAGATATTCCTCACAAATTTTAGTTGTTGAATTCTTATTAAGTTGCTTGTAGTTTAGGCGTAAACGTAAAATCTGTGACTTTTAAACCCCCAAAACAACAAAATAGACCAAAATGTTCAAGTTTGCTACACATTTTGATCATTTTTATGATATACAGATAAAATTTAATGTTTTCTAGACAGACTGTGCGTATTCTTTTGACTCTGTCTTGTACACAAACGAAGTTACATCGATTTGAAAACAATAGGGTAGAGAACGGCGGCAATCGAAAACGCTGTTCATGGCAATCGCCTAACGTCAAACAAATGTTTGAAAGGCAATCGATGAACATTTATAGCTTCTGCCGATTTTTAATTCAGATTTAGCCAAGAACCTGTAGAATGTGTTTTTTTATTAATTTATATATTCCTACAAATGGCGCCAGGCATTAAACGTGCAACACATGTACACTTGGGATACATCTTACTATTGTGGAGCATGTTCTTTCCAAAAACTGATTAACTTCTGGAATCAACAGAATAAAGCAAACTTATTCAACCATCGATATTTTGACTCAGTTCGCTAATACTCTTGTTATATGATAAATGTCCCTTGTAAAAACGTTCTCTTAAAACATAAACTATGGTGCTCATTATAATTGCCCCATTGATACAATTTAATGAGAACCAGCCATATATGCTTTAAGCAGAAATTATGATAACCAATGTTCAGTCTTACAAACCTCTACTTTCTATGTACGTTATAGGAAGGAAAACGAGGGGTAGTCAATAATGTAATGTACTGTTTGTTTTAAGTTTGAAATTCAAACTTAAGAGAGGCGTAGCAGGCACCAGTAGAGACGCTGTGATTCAGCCACCGGTTGTCGTTCCTGAATATGTCCGAACTGAAAAACGTTGCTGTTTCCTGTCCACTGTACTGCGATAGAAATTTGTATATCTGCAAGAACATATGCTGTCTTTTTTTCGTATTTCTCACTCTCTGCTGTGTGCTGTTCACTGTCTACTTTCTACTGCGTCCTGTCTACTGTTTACCTTCTTCTTCCTACAACCACATAAATTTTATGCATGTGATGTGCATTAGTACACAAATACATCCATAGCATTTGCCCATGTTCTTGCATATGCACAAATTCGATCTTGCAGTAGACCTTAAATAGACAGGAAGCAGTGACAGTTAACAGGACACAGTAGACAGTAAGACAGTAAAAATGGCATAAAAAGTATGGACTACCTGTGGTGTATGTTGACGAGCGTGTGTGCATGCAGGCATGTTTGAGTGCTTGATATTGGATAGCATAGGATTCGCCATTAAATTCTGAAGAATATCTTGCATTGCATTTGAATTTCATGTACGGTATGGTCCAGTATGGTACTGGCTATTATGTAGTTTGCCATTTGGCGAATCCTATGCATGGTAAACGATTCCTATGCATGTAATTACCCAGCATGAGCTTGTAATTCGACGAATCCCATGCATGATATTTAAACTTCAATTCTGGTATTGCCAAGCATGGTTTTGCCAAGCATGGGATTTTTTTAAATATGCAAATCCCATGCACGGTATTGACCATTATCACATTAGGTTTTTGACAATTCCCATGCATGATATTGGCCAGTATCGTATTGGCTAGCACAAGTTTGCCATTCGACGAATCCCATGCATGGTATTTAATTAGCACTTCTCCCTAAGAATCAGGCAGGTCCTATAGAAAAGGTGACGAGTGACCTTTTCAGAATACCAAAAATGTTTAGTGCATTTGTTTCTTTATGTTAAAAAAGTCGCAAAGGGAAAGTCACATCGTTGCCATGGCAACGGCCGATAGTAGTTTTTGCCTCCAGAAGCAGGATTTCTTCTCTTCTTTTTTTGAAACATGAAAAATTATAATTTTGAAGACTATAAATCAGACCAATTTTAAATAGTCATATAAATTAATCTATTTGATGAGGTCAAGTCATGTATCAGCTTTTATAAGCATGCATCAAAAAGTAAATACAAACACACAGAATGTGTTTCCATGGTAACCAACAGGAACAGTGTCAATCAAGTTTTCTGCTGGCTGAAAACGAGGAATTTCCGTCTCAATTATCTCGCAACAGCAAAGCTGGGACGCAAGGAGTGAGAATATGGTGCATACACTAGGATCTTGTGTTGGTAACGCCAAAAAAAAAAAAAAAATAAAAGTTTTACAATGTTGCATTTTCCTGGTTTCCATGATGACCAAAGTGGCCATGGTAACATAAATTAGGAACATTGTAAAACTTTTTATTTCCAATATGAGAAAAGCAAATATGAGTTATTTTGATTCTGTAGGAATACTGATATACACCTCTGCTAAAGAGAAATAATGTACTGCTAAAATGCTATATTTTTATGTACGGTTGCTTACAGTTTGACATTTTGGTTGCCATGGTAACGTAAATGCTAGACTTGCTAGTTGACATCATGCTGTGCAATTTCATGAATGGGATTTGAATACCATTCTTGGTATCCATCGAATGGCAAATCCAATGCTACACAATACCATGGTGAGCAATATAATGCATAAGATTCAGATACCATGTATGAAATTTGTCGAATGGCGAACCTTAGGGTATATGTACCCGATACCAAGCTGGACAATACCATGCATGGGATTCGAATACCTGCCAAGGTATTCGTTGATAAATGGCAAATCTCATGCTAGCAAATTGATTCATGGAATTCGTATATTGATCTACGTTGAGCCTGACAGCAGCAATAACAATAATCACAACAGCAACAATATATAGTGACACTGTGTTATATTGGGGAACGATGGGTATTTAGAGCAATAATACATGTACTATGCTTCGTTGTGTTTTTCGAGAGTCTGATTTTGAAAATGACCTGAAAAAACGACAACAATAATTACAACATTCTCAACAACAAATCAATAACAAGAACAACAATTTCAGCGACAAAAACAAGCAAAAGGCTTTTACCCCTATAGAATATATTTGAACGTTTCCAGGCATAACTCTTCTTCAAGACATACATGGATTTCAGTGCCATCTCGTGTCTGTTAACATGTCATTAAATGAAAAATAATGCAGCATAGCTTTATCTAGAAACAGTTTGCTATACAGCTTCTTCGTCATCGATTGCCACGCCCTGCGTTAGTCGATTGCAACCGATTTTAGAAAACAGCGTTTTCGATTGCCAGAAGTTTTTACCCTTGCATTTTCATCCCCCTCCAAGTACGGTGAAAATTAAACGTAGAACATAGAACTTTTACAGGTGTTTAGGAAAGACATTCAAGTTTATCAGAAGGCTGTGTTTTATTTAATTTGACCTTGAATAATTTGGAATATAAGCCAGAAATCTGAATTTGCCAGTCTAAAATTTCATGGTCAAAATGTAAGTAGGCAGTGCGACATTTAGTAAAGACTTTGTGAAGAAAATTCTTCTTCAGGGAAATTTTCAGACATGCTGCTTCAGACCAGTAATAAATGTTTTACCCAAAACCGTTCGATTAAATGAAATAAAACATGTTAAACTGAGTTACCCTAACTCGTCGCGTAAATATTTGATCCGCGTTCTGGATTGCCGCGAGTGTTCAGGATTGCCGCCTACCCGGTGTGGTATCTGTGGCTGCCTTTTTTCGCATGTTCAATATCCTTTCACCCTATATAATTCTGAAACTGCCTTTTTGTTTTGAGAACAGCTTTCAGTACCATCCATGGCAGTCCAGTCGTCAGACTGGTATGGATCCGGTAAATAATTAACTGTAAAACAGATGGGCTTTGTGTTCCGGCTGACATTGATCAATTGAGCTGATACATGAGAAAACCAACAAAGTGGCATGTATGCCAAGCGACGACTCAGATCAGTCTAGGGGGATGCCCAGCCTGATCAGAGTCTTTCCTGTGCACCTACAGGGTAGCTAAGGATCTAAGCTATCTCCATGCATACAGCAAAGACTCTGATTAAACTTGGCAGGTGCCGTCTTCCCTGGGCACACATGCCACTTTGTTGGTTTGCTCGTGTTGCAGCTCGTTAATCTGTTTGAGTGAGGAAAGGCACCTGGTGACGCATGCATGAAATCCATTCTGTATGCTGGTGAGAGGATGTGAGGATATTAATTTGAATAAATAGTACTGATTCTACATGATGTGTACATCCTCTTAGAGAAAAATAACCTAAAATTTATGCCTAACTGATAATCAAACCAGATGTTTTAGCCATCGCCTAATTATCTGGACACTGCAGGTATCAGCTAAACATGCTCTGTGAACTACTTTTGCCATTATCTCTGGTTCCCGGTTAATAATACAGGTAATTCAAGCATATAGCAATTTTATCAGCGGTGCTACTCAAACCAGATTCACGTTATTAGTGCGCCGCTTAAAGAACGCTTTCATAAAATACTCTAGAAAATCGCATATCCAATGATAAAGTTTTGTCTACTTTTATTCTAAATACAGTCAGTGTGTTTGAAGACATATTTTTGAAGTATCACACGAAAATAAGTTTGCAATACAACTGGAACTATTTGTCTTATAAAGGCTGTAAAAGAGGGAATACTGTTTCGCTGGTTCCCGTGCCATTACAAAATTGTTATATTACAAAACGCTTAAATTTTAACGTAGAAATCCGTTCAAAACGCCTAAACAACACAACTTTTAACGAGGATTTCGATTTTCTAGATTATATCAAGACTAGGGTGCGGGATATTTATGTTTTACTTTTAACTAGAGAAAATCGGTTAACAGCGTTATCTTCACCACCTTGGGCACTGCTGCGAAATTGCATAATTCTGTATCATTTATTGGTATACCGGAGGATTATACGACCAGTTTCATTAGAAACACATGTGAAATCGATACCCCGAGTAACCCGAGTTTATATAGCAGTAAGTCGGGTCGGTCGGGGTCAATTCTCTAAGAGCATGTACACAGCATGAAGAATCGGAAGACCTAACATGCTGGTCAGTATTGTCAAAAAAATGAAACAGTTTGGTTTTACAATGCAATAATGTATTCAAAAGATGCAGATGAAATGGCAAATAGTGTAGACCCTGATCTGACTGCTTTTTTCAGGAACAGTCTGATGTGGGTCTACACTGCTTGCTCAGCCCTATCTGTCATAATACTTACAAATTTTACAGTAGATATTACTGTGATTATGATACACACTTTTACAGAATCGGGGCTTCAGATGTGGTTAAAAATCAGTATTACATATTTTTCTTTTCCACAAAATACGTTTTGGCATCTAAATGGGAAGCCAGTTATGATTCGAATTAACAACGTTAGTTTTGTTTGATAAAAACATATACAGTTGAACCTGTGAACAAAGGCCAGCCATGGGAAAAAACAAAATTGGCCGTTGTATACAGGTGGCCGTTGTTCAAAGATTCAATAATTTCACGATTTTGTTCGATTGACAGATAAATGTAAACTTCGTCAGAGATTTTTTTCGCGCGCTTTTGTTTGCAGGCAAGCGTTAATATTTTCCCGCGTTTTTTGCACGTGCGCGAAATCAATATTCAAAGAGCATTAAAATACTCCAGAAAATAAATTTCCGAAATATTATTGTTGCTAAAGGTTTAAATTCTGAAATAATTTGTTTTCAAAATACACACAGGTATCGGTAAAAAGATTTTGGCTTTCACGGTTGACGCACACGAACTTTCGGCGATGCGTGCGATTGACTGATTAACAGTTACAGATGATTAATTATCAGTTGACTGAGGCTGAGCATACTGTATAAGACATGATTAGCCGAATAAAACTTACCTTCATTACCTTTCAGAAATTAACACTTATAGAATCAAACGCATTATGCGCTATTAAATTGCGTAGAATACACTTTGTTACATAAATTATACTGCACCCGAAAATCAATAACCAGTCTAGTGCTAAATATAGATTAGGCAATACACACACACGTGTGTCTGAAATTTGACACAAGACAAGGACTGACCGTTATTCGGAGAAATTAGCGCGTCTCGGGATAGAGTTCGGATGACCGTTGACCGTAGTTCGCAGTGGACTGCTATTCCCAGGTAATTTAACCAGGAAATTCGACGGGAGGAATCCGAACGGACCGTTGTGTACAGGAGACCGTTATTCGGAGGTGACCGTAAGCACAGGTTCGACTGTACAAAACAGCTGAGTATCATGACTGATTGTTTCGATATTATTATTTCAGAGGTTGTCACTGGTAATGAATCAGGGGGTGATAATCAGCCGAACAGACCAGGTGTAAGTATATACTGTTAAATTTTAAGGATGGTTAAACCAACTTGTTCGAATTTTATAATAAAAACATTAAAGTACAGTGGTGCTTTTATTTTATTTTATTTTTTTTTTTTTTTGTCTTTTACAACAGTGTTGTTTATATTAAGGTGAATGGCTACACTTTCAGGGGAAGCAACTCTGCAGTTTTCAGTTTTGCCTTCCTTCTGTACGGTTATTAGTTCAAGAACCTTTTCAAAGAACAAAAATTAATAAAAACCCAAAATCAAAACTTAACAAATATTATATTTAAGATAAAAGGATAACTTTCAGGAGAAGCAATTCTGCCATTTCTGTTTAGGCCTCCCTTCTAAACAGAGGTCAACTCTTATAGAAAAGAATTTGTTCCTTTAGGATCTAATTTGTTGTTTGTGGAAGTGGTTTCTTCTCAAGGTAAACAAACATGAAGTCAGTAAAGTTGTTCCGCTTTGTAAAAATGGCTAAAAATTATGGGCATGTACCCAGACACCTCCAAATGAATTTGCAGTCATAGAGTCCAAAATAGCAATAGAAACATACATAAGTGATGATGAAATTGACATTATGAAGAATTTTGTAATGACCAAAAACTTTGTACCGGAATGGCAGTATTTATTCTGCATCGCTTACATCATTTACAAACAGGAAGTGGTTATGTTCATTTTTCAAGTCAGTTGAAAAAGTAGAATAGAGTGAAACAGTATATATTACCTAACATGCCAAATTTCATTGTTGTGATGAATGTCATTGTTATGCCCCCGCCATTAAAAATGGGGGGGGGGGGGGGGGGGGGGGGGGGGGGGGGGGGGGGGGGGGGGGGGGCATATAGTATCACCGCTGTCCGTACGTACGTAGCGTACGTACGAAATGGATTCCATTCAATATCTTTTGAAAGCATTGGTGTATTGAATTCATATTTCATAAGCAGCTATATAATCATAAAATACAGGTCAAGTTCGATGTTGGGTAAAATCCGTCGATTACTGTGGGAGTTATGGCCCTTTTTCGACTTCATTTTGTATGAAAAATTGGTTTCCGTTCGATATCTTTTGAAAGTATTGGTGTATTGAACTCATATTTTATAAACATGTATATACTCATAAAATACAGGTCAAGTTTGATGTTGAGCAAAATCTATCAATTATTGTTGGAGTTATGGCCCTTTTTCGACTTCATTTTGTATGAAAAACTGGTTTCCGTTCGATATCTTTTGAAAGCATTGGTGTATTGAATTCATATTTTATACACAGGTATATACTCATAAAATACAGGTCAAGTTCTATGTTGGGCAAAATCTGTCGATTATTGTGGGAGTTATGGCCCTTTTTCGACTTCATTTTGTATGAAAAATTTGTTTCTGTTCGATATCTTTTGAAAGCATTGGTGTATTGAATTCATATTTTATACACAGGTATATAATCATAAAACACAGGTCAGGTTCCATGTTGGGCAAAACCCGACAATGATTGTGGGAGTTATGGCCCTTTTTTGACTTCATTTTGTATGAAAAACTGGTTTCCGTTTGAACTCTTATTTTATACACAGGTATATAATTATAAAATACAGGTCAAGTTCGATGTTGGGCAAAATCAGTCGATTTTGTAATGACCAAAAACTTTGTACCGGAATGGCAGTATTTATTCTGCATCGCTTACATCATTTACAAACAGGAAGTGGTTATGTTCATTTTTCAAGTCAGTTGAAAAAGTAGAATAGAGTGAAACAGTATATATTACCTAACATGCCAAATTTCATTGTTGTGATGAATGTCATTGTTATGCCCCCGCCATTAAAAATGGGGGGGGGGGGGGGGGGGGGGGGGGCATATAGTATCACCGCTGTCCGTACGTACGTAGCATACGTACGAAATGGATTCCGGTCAATATCTTTTGAAAGCATTGGTGTATTGAATTCATATTTCATAAGCAGCTATATAATCATAAAATACAGGTCAAGTTCGATGTAGGGTAAAATCCGTCGATTATTGTGGGAGTTATGGCCCTTTTTCAACTTCATTTTGTATGAAAAATTGGTTTCCGTTCGATATCTTTCGAAAGCACTGGTGTATTGAATTCATATTTTATACACAGGTATATACTCATAAAATACAGGTCAGGTTCAATGTTGGGCAAAATTCTGTCGATTATTGTGGGAGTTATGGCCCTTTTTCGATTTCATTTTGTATGAAGAAATGGTTTCCGTTCGATATCTTTTGAAAGTATTGGTGTATTGAATTCATATTTTATACACAGGTATATACTCATAAAATACAGGTCTAGTTCGATGTTGGGCAAAATCTGTCGATTATTGTGGGAGTTATGGCCCTTTTTCAACTTCATTTCATACAATAATGGTTTCGTTCGTTAGTTTTTGAAAAGTTTCTTGTTTCTGGGCTATTTCTTTTGGAAAGCTGCATGGCACCCATTTCTGTGATAAGATACAGAATGTCATCACATATCAGTCATGCCCCCCCCCCCCCCCCACCCACCCCCCCACACACACACACACTTCTCTTGATCCAAGAAGCACAATACATCTGCCCAAGGAAAGCAATAAAACATGTACCACAGAAGTCTGCCTTTGTGAATCTAGTTATGCTACAAGTGCTAGTACCTTAAACAAGGCGCCATCTTACTTAGGGCACTAGGCGGGGGCATCCGTGTCATATGGACACATTTCTAGTTTTTTTTTAGCTCACCTGAGCACGAAGTGCTCAAGGTGAGGTATTGTGATCGGTCTTTGTCCGGCGTCCGGCGTCAACTTATGCTTTAAACGACTTCTTCTCCAAAAGTGCTGCACGGATTTCAAAATAATTTCACAGAAATGTTCCTTGGGGGACTCCCTACCAAAATTGCTCAAATGGTTCCGCTCCAGTGAACAATATGGCCGCCAGAGCTAAAAATAGAAAACCTTTAAACAACTTCTCCTCCAAAACTGCTGGGCCGATTTTGAAATAATTACACAGAAATGTTCTTTAGGAGACCCTCTACCAAAATTGCTCAAACAGTTCCGCTCCGCTGAACAAAATGGCCGCCAGAGCTAAAAATAGAAAAACCTTTAAACGACTTCTCCTCCAAAACTGCTGGGCCGATTTTGAAATAATTTCACAGAAATGTTTCTTAGAAGACCCTCTACCAAAATTGCTCAAACGGTTCCGCTCCGCTGAACAATATGGCCGCCAGAGCTAAAAATAGAAAAACCTTTAAACGACTTCTCCTCCAAAACTGCTGGGCCGATTTTGAAATAATTTCACAGAAATGTTCCTTAGGAGATCCTCTACCAAAATTGCTCAAACAGTTCTGCTCCGCTGAACAAAATGACCGCCAGAGCTAAAAATAGAAAAACCTTTAAACGACTTCTCCTCCAAAACTGCTGGGCCGATTTTGAAATAATTTCACAGAAATGTTTCTTAGAAGACCCTCTACCAAAATTGCTCAAACGGTTCCGTTTCGCTGAACAGTATGGCCGCCAGAGCTAAAAATAGAAAAACCTTTAAACGACTTCTCCTCCAAAACTGCTGGGCTGATTTCGAAATAATTTCACAGAAATGTTCCTTAGGAGACTCTCTACCAAAATTGCTCAAACCGTTCTGCTCCGCTGAACAATATGGCCACCAGAGCTAAAAATAGAAAAAAGCTTTAAACATCATCGTCTCTGAAGCCAATGGCTCGATTTAAAAAAAAATTCACAGAAATGTTTTACTCATGGCCCTGAACAAAAATTGCTAAAACGGTTGCACTCCGCTGAACAAAATGGCCGCCAGAGCTAAAAATAGAAATAAATCTTAGAATGGCACAGAGGGCACAGTTATGATCCAATCATCATGAAACTTTGTCAGAATGTTTATCTAAATGAAATTTAGACCATCTTTGAAACTGGGTCATATGGGGTCAAAAACTATGTCAATGGGTCAAATCTTAGAAAAACCTTGTGCACATTCTAGAGGGCACAGTTATGATCCAATCTTAATGAAACTTTCTCAGAATGTTTATTTATATAAAATCTAGGCCAGATTTGAATCTGAGTCTTGTGGGGTCAAAAACTAGGTCACTAGGTCAAATCTTAGAAAAACCTTGTGTACACTCTAGAGGGCACAGTTATGATCCAATCTACGTGAAACCTTGTCAGAATGTTTATTTTCATGAAATCTATACCAGATTTGAAACTGGGCCATGTCAGGTCAAAAACTAGGTCACTAGGTCAGTTCTTAGAAAAACAGTGTGAACGCTTTAGAGGACACAGTTTTGTTCTAATCTTCATAGGGCTTTGTCAGAATGTTTGTCTTCAACAAATCTGGACCAAGGGTGCAACTTGGTCATGTTAGGTCAAAAACTAGGTCACTAGGTTAAACCTCAGAAAAGCATTGTGTACACTCTAGAGGGCACAGTTTTGATAACTTTGTCAGAATGTTCATATCCAAGAAATCTAGACCAGGTTTGAAACTGGGTCATGTGGGGTCAAAATCTAGGTCATTAGGTTAAATCTTAAAAAAACCTTAGGTACACAATAAAGGGTTCATTTTCCATTAAATCTTTGTGAAACTCTGTCTATCGGTCATATGGATGTCTCTGAGGTTAGGTTCACAGGATACTCAGGTGAGCGATCCAGGGCCATCATGGCCCTCTTGTTTATCATATAACGTGAATGTTGTGTATATGAAAAAGTTGGATGACAAAAGCAAATTAGGTGCTAAATGCGGGGGGTATTTAGTAAGCCATGCTTACTACCACCTCTAGTTGAGGCAATACTTCATTGTAAAGGGCCTCTTTGGCACAGTGGCTAAGAGTTTGAGCCTCACATGGTGTACAACAGCTGATGTACAAAAGAGAAAGCCAAGTTCTGCTTGTGAAAAGTAGCTGGTTTTTCTTTGGGAACTCCAGGAATTTGCCACCTGTGCTTTATGATTGGCTCAGTAAAAGTGAAACTATGAAACACATAATGACCCTAAAATTTCGGACACCCAAAAGCCTGATAATTATTGTTCAAAAAATCTTTGAAAAAGGATTTTACACACATTAATGCATCCAAATGATGCACAGTGAGTTCCATTTTAGGACAATAAGGATGATGATTTTTACTTGACCCAGCTTTGAGAATTTTCACAAATAAACTGATTTCAGTTTATATGAAGAATGTAGCATAAACCAACTGGTTTTAGTGTATCAATAGTGTTTTTATATTTTTCAGGCTAGAAAATGATATCAAAAGACTCAAGGCTGATTTACAAATTAGTAGAAATTACGAGCAAGAGGCACGATCTCAAATGAACAGTTACCTTTTAGAAGATAAAAATTGTCGCTCAGAGTTATATCAGTTACAAAAGGATAATGAAAATCTACAGAACAAGTAAGCATTTATAGTCATAGTCAAATAGCATCAGGGTGTTGTTATGCCCTGCCATTTTCAATGTGGGGGGGGGGGGGGGGGGTGGCATATAGTATCACTGCTGTCTGAACGTATGTCCTGTCCTGTCCTATATGTCCGTCCTGTACTAAAATGGTTTCCGTTCGATATCCTTTGAAAACATGGGTGTATTGAATTCATATTGTATACACAGGTATATAATCATACAAATACAGGTCAAGTTTGATTTACGGTAAAATTCGTCAATTATTGTGGGAGTTATGGCCCTTTTTTGACTTCATTTTGTATGAAAAAATGGTTTCCATTCATTATCTTTTGAAAAGATAAGTGTATTGGATTTATATTTTATACACAGGTATATAATGATAAAATACAGGTCAAGTTTGATTTAGGGTAAATTCCCTCAATTATTATGGGGGTTATGGCCCTTTTTATCCCCCGACCGAAAGGTTCGGGGGATATAGCGATGAGCCTGGCGTCCGTCCGTCCGTCCGTCCGTCTGTCCGTCCGTCCGTCCGTAAACACTTTCTTGTCCGCTCTATATCTTGAATACCCTTTGGAATATTTTCATGATACTTCACAGTTATGTAGAACAGGTCATGACGATGTGTCGCGTACAAGAATGGTAACTCTTGCTATTGTACTTTTTTAATTATCTCCCCTTTGGTGATTTTTGGCAGATTCGTGTCCGCTCTGTATCTTGAATACCCTTTGGAATATTTTCATGATACTTCACAGTTATGTAGAACAGGTCATGACGATGTGTCACGAACAAGAATGACAACTCTTGCTTTCTTACTTTTTGAGTTATTTCCCCTTGATAGTTTTAGGTGTGATTTTTTGGCAGATTCGTGTCCGCTCTATAACTTGAATACCTTTTGGAATATTCTCATGATACTTCACGAACAAGAATGACAACTCTTGCTTTCTTACTTTTGGAGTTATTTCCCCTTGATCATTTTATGTATGATTTTGTGTCCGCTCTATAACTTGAATACCTTTTGGAATATTTTCATGATACTTCACAGATATGTAGAGCAGGTCATGATGATGTGTCTTGAATAAGAATGACAACTCCTGCTTTCTTACTTTTTGAGTTATTTCCCTTTATGGTTTTTGGTGTGATTTCGTGTCCGCTCTATAACTTGAATACCTTCTGGAATATTTTCATGATACTTCACAGATATGTAGAACAGGTCATGATGATGTGTCGCGAACAAGAATAACAACTCTTGCTTTCTTACTTTTGGAGTTATTTCCCTTTGATGATTTTAGGTGTCCGCTTCATAGCTTGAATACCTTTTGAAATATTTTCATGATACTTCACAGATATGCAGAACAGGTCATGACAATTTGTCTCATATATGAATGATAACTCTTGCTTTTATACTTTGTGAGTTATTTTCCTTTGGTAGTTTGAGCTGCTGTTTGAGTCGCTGCTCCATATCTGTATAACCCTGGCCAGCTCCAGACTTTGAAATTTGAATAACCGTGTACCTTCTAGAATATTAATGATGATGCTGTGATATCTTATCAGTGTTCCTAACTCTCTCTGACCCCTCCACATTCCCGTGCCCCCTCCCGTAACCCCTCCCCCCCCCCCCCCCCACCAAAAAAAAATAATTTTTTTTTTCCAGATTAGGATTCTTTGTCCAAATTCACTTACTAGAGAGCTCAAAATTAGGTTTGTAGGGCTTGTACTTAAGAAGTTATTCACACATTTTGAAAGGTTAATGTATTGTATACTATACATTTATGTATATGGTGGCTGTTTGAGATATTACCTCGTTTTAGCAGTCAAGAATACTGTTTTAGTCTGAGTGTTGGATAATCATGCATCTGTTAAAAGTTAATGTCAATCAGAAGCATAAAAGAACGACAATATATTACTAATATGTGTTTTGAAGTGCACCCTTTTTACCAAGGCCCATGGGGGTCTTCCGTCGGGGGATTTGCCATCTCTTCTGATGGCTATTTTTCAACTTTATTTTGTACAATTAAATGATTTCTGTTCTTTATCCTTTGAAAAGATTAATGTATTAGATTCATATTTTATACACAGATATATAATTATAAAATATAGGTCAGGTTCAATTTAGGGTAAAATCTGCCAATTACTTTTGGAGTTATGGCCCTTTTTCAACTTCATTTCATACAAAAATGGTTCCCGTTTGTTATTAGTCTTAGAAAAGTTACTTGTTTCCGGGCTATTTCTTTTGGAAAGTTGCATGGCATCCATTTCTGTGATAAGATACAGAATGGTATAACATATTACAGTCACAAGTCTGCCTTTGTGAACCTAGTTATCCTACAAGTGCCGGTACCTTAAACAAGGCGCCATCTTACTTAGGTCACTAGGCGGGGGCATCCGTGTCCTATGGACACATTCTAGTTAATAACTGTATTTGGTTAAAGATGTCCAAATAATTATAACTGCATTTTCACAGAATTACACGTTTATTATCCTCTCGCACCACGAAGTGGCGAGGGGATATAGGTTTTGTCCAGTACATAAGTAAGTACGTACATAAGTAAGTACGTATGTACGTACTTCTGTCATCGCTCTAGCAACTTCATTTCTCAACGGATTTTGAAATAACTTCACACAAATGTAGGGTATGACAATATCTCGAGCAAATTCAACTTTCAGGGTGCTGCGCCCAAGGTTAAGGTCACTGTAGCTACCTTTAGAAAAACTATGTCATTGCTCTAGCGCCTACATTTCTCTATGGATTTTAAAATAACTTCACACAAATGTAGGGTATGACAATATCTCGAGCAAGTCCGACTTTCAGGGTACTGGGCTCAAAGTCAAGGTCACTGTGGGTATTTTTAGAAAAACTTTGTCATCGCTCTAGGGCCTACATTTCTCCATGGATTTTCAAATGTAGGGTATGACAATATCTCGAGCAAGTTCGAATTTCAGGGTGCTGGGCTCAAAGTCAAGGTCACTGTGGCTATTTTTAGAAAAACTTTGTCATTGCTCTAACGCCTACATTTATCAATCTCATATAACTTCACAATATATCATTATATTAAAGCTGAACATCATAGAGATAGATTCAGTAGGTGCAAAAGTGCTGGTACCTGTCAGCATTCTAATGCTCATCATGACTGAAATATTTTCTATCATGTGAGATCTAATCCCCCTAAATGCTTACAATACTGTACCTTAATGTCAGGGTCATATACAACCTTTACAATAAGGTCACAGGCTTTTTGTGGGGGCGGTTGGGTGGTGTGATGGTGCTGAGAGTAGCTTCCAGTGCCGGGGCGTCCTACTAATTTGGATAACAGTAGGGCAAGGGCCTACTGTGCTTGCAGTAGGTGCGGGTGGGGGTTGTTTGGACATTTTTTCTCTCGTCTATCATTTAATTCTCTCTTCTTTCTCCCTCTCTCTGGGAGGTGGCCCGATATAGACTGAAATACTGTCTCAAAGGGCCGTTAAACCCAAAATGGAGCCCCGGTAGCTCAGTGGGTTAAGCGCTGGCCTACTGATCTAGCGGACTGGGTTCGAATCCCGCTGGAGGCGAGAATCTTTCCTACCGTAAACGGGGTTCCATTGCACACAGGCCGGGCCGGGTAGCGCAATCGGTAGGGCACCTGACTCGTAAGTCAGAGGTCCTGGGTTCGAATCCCGGTCTGGCCACATGTTTTCGTTTCTCCTTCCGCTGATTCAAGAAGGGCAGTTGTCAGTTACTGGCGAAAGTATGTGCACTTAGTACTGGTTAACCGCTTAGGAGGTCTAAGCCTGCCCAGGAATAGTGTGGTTAGGTTAACTGACCGTCCCGACATGACCTTAGTTGTTTACCGTGGACGTTAAGCATCAAATCAACCAACCAACCATTGCACACAGCCTTTCATTATCAACTTCCCATCGTCCTGATATGACTGAAATACTGTTGAAAAGGACGTAAAATCGCAAGTCATCCATCCATCTATAAACCCAAAACAATCAATCAATTAATCACATGCTTTTTGTGGAGTGGGGTGACGTGCAGTGGTTAGCGTGCTGGCCTTGCAATCCAAGTGTCGAGGGTTCTCTACTTCTCCAATCTTTCAGATGAGACTCACCTTAGCTGTTAGTGGGATATTAAACTCAAATCAGTCACTAAGCAATCACAGGCTTTTTGTTTTTTCATTCACATAACTATTATATGTCATGAAATTCCCCAGTTCAGTGTTTGCCCACACCAAGTAGTCTTGTGCGAGGGGATTTGTATCGCCTGCGATGCCTTGTTTACTGTAACTATTTTTCTGTTGCAGGAAATGACCACACCAAAGCCTAAAATACAAGCAACAATCAACAATAATGGTCAGTATTCTGACACTGACATGGATAGACAGCAAGATAATAATAACCTTCCTGGTGGACAATATCATTACAGGAAAAAAAGGAATGCAGGTATAAATACCATAACAAGAGGCCTAAATGGGCCTGATATTGCTCACCTGGCATTTGTGCAACGGGACCATTCTGATACAAAATTGGTCCAGTTCCAAAGAGATTGTCTCATTTTCACATTTTGCTACTTTTAGTAACAGAGGCCAACTTGTCTGGTCTTTATATATTTACTTTTGAAACACCTAAATGCAAGAATCATTTTGCCACAAATTTCATCAAAACCCATTCAGGGGTTACTGAGATATTGTCAGTTTCATGTTTTGTGCTATTTTTAGTAACGGCAGATGGCAGCCATCTTGGAATGCCAAAATGCAAAAAATCGAAAAAGCTTTCATGTAAGGACCATTTTGACACACAATTCGTCCAGTTACATTGTAATTTTCTAATTTTCATATTTTGCTATTTTAAGTAACAGAGGCCAACTTGACTGGTCTATATTTGTTCATTTTTTAAACGACTAAAGCAAGAATCATTTTGGCACAAAAATCATCTAAATCGATTCAGCGGGTCAAGAAATACTGTCATCTTCATTTTTTGTGCTATATTTAGTAACAGCAGATGGTGGCCATCTTGGAATGCCAAAATGCAAAAAATCCAAAAAGCTTAATGAAAGTATCATTCTGATAGAAAATTAGTCCAATTCCATTGAGATTTTCTAATTTTCACATTTTTCTATTTTTAGTAACAGTGGCCAACATGACTGGTCAACAGTTAATTATTTTTATCCCCCGACCGAAAGGTTCGGGGGATATAGCGATGAGCCTGGCGTCCGTTCGTCCGTCCGTCCGTCCGTCTGTCCGTCCGTCTTTAAATTTTTTTCTTGTCCGCTCTATATCTTGAATACCCTTTGGAATATTTTCATGGTACTTCACAGTTATGTAGAACAGGACATGACGAAGTGTCGCGTACAAGAATGGTAACTCTTGCTATTGTACTTTTTGAGTTATCTTCCCTTTGGTGAATTTTTGGCAGATTCGTGTCCGCTCTGTAACTTGAATACCCTTTGAAATATTTTCATGATACTTTACAGATGTATAGAACAGGTCATGACGATGTGTCGCGAACACGAATGACAACTCTTGCATTCTTACTTTTTGAGTTATTTCCCCTTGATGGTTTTAGCTGTGATTTTGTGTTGATTTCGTGTCCGCTCAATAACTTAAATACTCTTTGGAATATTTTCATGATACATTACAGATATGTAGAACAGGTCATGACGATGTGTCGCGAACAAGAATAGCAACTCTTGCTTTCTTACTTTTTGAGTTATTTCCCCTTGATAGTTTTTGGTTGGATTTCCTGTCAGCTCTATAACTTGAATTACCTTTGAAATATTTTCATGATACTTTACAGATATATAGAACAGGTCATGGCAATGTGTCACAAACAAGAATGACCACTCTTGCTTTCTTACTTTTTGAGTTATTTCCCCTTGATGGTTTTGGGTGTGATTTCGTGTCCGCTCTATACCTTGAATACCCTTTGAAATATTTTCATGATACTTTACAGATATGTAGAACAGGTCATGACGATGTGTCGCGAACAAGAATGACAACTCTTGCTTTCTAACTTTTTGAGTTATTTCCCCTTGATGGTTTTAGCTGTGATTTTGTGTTGTTTCGTGTCCGCTCTATAACTTGAATACCTTCTGAAATATTTTCATGATACTTCACAGATATGTAGAACAGGTCATGACGATGTGTCGCGAACAAGAACGACAACTCTTGCTTTCTTACTTTTTGAGTTATTTCCCCTTGATGGTTTTAGCTGTGATTTTGTGTTGTTTCGTGTCCGCTCTATAAATTGAATACCTTCTGAAATATTTTCATGATACTTCACAGATATTTAGAACAGGTCATGATGATGTGTCGCGAACAAGAATGACAACTCTTGCATTCTTACTTTTTGAGTTATTTCCCCTTGATGGTTTTAGGTGTGATTTCGTGTCGGCTCTATAACTTGAATACCTTTTGAAATATTTTCATGATACTTCACAGATATGTAGACAAGGTCATGACAATGTGTCGCGAACAAGAATGACAACTCCTCCCCCCCCACCCCCCCCCCCCCCCCCACCCCCCCCCCCCCCCCCCCCCCCCCCCACCCACCCCACCCACCCCACCCCCCCAAAAAAAAAAAAGATTTTTTTCCAGATTTGGATTCTTTGTCCAAATTCACTTACTAGAGATCTCAAAATTAGATTTGTATGGCTTGTACTTTAGAAGTTCTTCACGCATTTTGAGATGTTGAATGTATCATATGCTATACATTGTGTACATGGTGGCTGTTTGAGATTTTACCTCTTTTTAGCAGTCTGGCATACTGTTTTGGTCTGAGTGTTAGATAATCATGCATCTGTTAAACAGATAATGTCAATCAGAAGCATAGTAGAATGACATTATATTACTTATATATGTTTTGAAGTGCATCCTGTTTACCAAGGCAGAAGGGGCCTTTGGTCGGGGGATTTGCCATCTCCTCTGATGGCTATTTTTGAAACATCTCAATGCAAGAATCATTTTGACACAAATTTCATCAAAATCCATTCAGCGGTTACTGAGATATTGTTATCTTCATGTTTTGTGCTATTTTTATAGGTCTTATACAAATTTTAAGAACAGGTCTGATGTGTAACCGGCAATTCCACTTTTCGCTAAGGAAGACTGCCCAATTTAAGCACAATTTAAAGCTATTCTGCTACAGCTGACTGCTTACTGATATAATACCTTATCATGGCAGCTTTAATATTGACAGAAGCCTTCGCTGCAGCAGATGCCATTGTAATTTTAAATTAAGTTGATTTTACCCTCACTGATTTGACTGTAATCAATTTGGCACAAAGGTGCTGGCAGAATGGGAAATATTATACTACTGCAGTCCCTGAACAGTCTGACCTTGGTCTACAGTGTTTGCCCAGGCATTCCTGACCCAATATTTAGTGACGTGGTGCAAGTTTTACAGATCATTTTGGAACATTTATTTGCTTGTAAGACCACATTCGTACCTGTGTTTATATATCACTTTGAGTGAAAATCCAAGTATATGCACGTACATGGTAAACAGTAAAATGAATAAGATGAAGAGGGAAAGATATCAGAATCCAATTATGTCTATGCAAAGAGATATATTAATATGCATCAGTTCTGGAAAGCCTAAACTGCCATGATGAAAGCCTGTCAACAAGTTCGTATAGTTTGAAAACTGTTTCTCAAGACCTTCAGTATTGCTTATATGCCCTTTATTCAAGGTCTTCTGAATAGCTGTTTTTAGGTCCAGTTTCCACAAATATCTAGTCTTAAATTAGTTTAGAAACCAGTTCAAATATTTCAACAGCGGAGTATTAGCATTCGAATCATGAAGTTCAGAATTTGGCCTTTTCAATGCTTTCATTTTAAGGAGTCATAGGATGGCTTCTTAGCATGTAGTTACGCATAATTAGCCAGGTAAGAGATTTTGAACAGTGCACTGATTGCACATGCATAGTATGCTAAATCCTACAGGTGTGTCATCCCTTATTCAATGAATAAACCTTACCACCACTGAACTAGAAAGTGTAAACAGTTTTTAAAATTCGTAGAAGAGCTATAGTAACGGCAGATGGCGGCCATCTTGGAATGCCAAATTGCAATTTCATCAAAATCCATTCAGCGGTTACTGAGATATTGTCATTTTCATTTTTTGTGCTATTTTTAGTAACGGCAGTTTTTACGGCCATCTTGGAATGCCATATTGCAATTAATCAAAATGGCTTCATGCAAGGAACAATCTGACGCAAAATCGGTCCAGTTCCATTCAAGGGTTACTGAGTAATTGTCATTTTATGTTTGTGCTATTTTTAGTAACGGCAGATGGAGGCCATCTTGGAATGCCAAATTGCAATTAACCGAAACGGCTTTATGTGAGGAACATTCTGACACAAAATTGGTCCAATAGACCTTTTTCACATTGTTATCTCCCCTAGTCTCGCAGCCTGTAATTTGACGAGATTTCGCGTTACGTCACAGGCGTGGGGCATAACCTTCGATATAGCAACACATATCAATAGGCTTTTTGATAATAATCGAATAATATATAAATTAAATGATTAAAAACGAGATTTATTATTATATTTTGATTTCAAAACCTAACTTGAAAGGAAAAGAATATAATTACAGTAACAGTAACATGGAAAATATTTGAAATGCACAAAAAATTAATGTTCCAATCAGCGTGTCATGCACCTGTAATCATTTTACAAATCTGTGATCTATTATTTCTAGCATTCTTTCTTTTCCTCAAAATTACTTACTCGTTTTGATATTCATTCATAGTTTTATTTTCATATAATCTTCCGCGATTTTACACATTTAATTTCAGAAGTAATTTTATTACTAATATTTTACGTACAGAAAAATCATGCAGCTAGGCATTTTGTAATTATTACCACAGTTATGAATTTGTTATAAATATTAAATAGATGCTTTGTATTTATTTATTAATATATTTATTCATTTATTTATTTTTATCCCCCGACCGAAAGGTTCGGGGGATATAGCGATGAGCCTGGCGTCCGTCCGTCCGTCCGTCCGTCCGTAAACACTTTCTTGTCCGCTCTATATCTTGAATACCCTTTGGAATATTTTCATGATACTTCACAGTTATGTAGAACAGGTCATGACGATGTGTCGCGTACAAGAATGGTAACTCTTGCTATTGTACTTTTTGAATTATCTCCCCTTTGGTGATATTTTGGCAGATTCGTGTCCGCTCTGTAACTTGAATACCCTTTGGAATATTTTCATGATACTTCACAGAAATGTAGAACAGGTCATGACGATGTGTCGCGAACAAGAATGACAACTCTTGCTTTCTTACTTTTTGAGTTATTTCCCCTTGATAGTTTTAGGTGTGATTTTGGGGCATATTCGTGTCCGCTCTATAACTAGAATACCCTTTGGAATATTCTCATGATACTTCACAGATATGTAGAACAGGTCATGACGGTGTGTCGCGAAAAAGAATGACAACTCTTGCTTTCTTACTTTTTGAGTTCTTTCCCCTTGATCATTTTAGGTATGATTTCGTGTCCGCTCTATAACTTGAATACCTTTTGGAATATTTTCATGATACTTCACAGATATGTAGAACAGGTCATGACGATGTGTTGCGAACAAGAATGACAACTCCTGCTTTCTTACTTTTTGAGTTATTTCCCCTTGATGGTTTTAGGTCTGAATTTGTGTCCGCTCTATAACTTGAATACCTTTTGGAATATTTTCATGATACTTCACAGATATGTAGAACAGGTCATGATGATGTGTCGCGAATAAGAATGACAACTCTTGCTTTCTTACTTTTGGAGTTATTTCCCTTTGTTGATTTTAGGTGTCCGCTCCATAGCTTGAATACCTTTTGAAATATTTTCATGATACTTCACAGATATGCAGAACAGGTCATGACAATTTGTCTCATACATGAATGATAACTCTTGCTTTTAGACTCAGTGAATTATTTCCCTTTGGTAGTTTGAGCTGTTGTTTGAGTCTCTGCTCCATAACTGTATAACCCTGGCCAGCTCCAGAATTTGAATAACCGTGTACCTTTTAGAATATTGATGATCATGCTGTGATATCTTATCAGTGTTCCTAACTCTCTCTTACCCCTCTACATTCCTGTTACCCCTCCCCCCCCCCCCCCCCCCAAAAAAAAAAAAAAAAAAAAAAAAATTTTTTCCAGATTTGGATTCTTTGTCCAAATTCACTTACTAGAGAGCTCAAAATTAGATTTGTAGGGCTTGTACTTTAGAAGTTATTCACACATTTTGAAAGTTGAATGTATCGTATGCTATACATTTGTGTATATGGTGGCTGTTTGAGATATTACCTCTTTTAAGCAGTCAAGCATACTGTTTTAGTCTGAGTGTTAGATAATCATGCATCTGTTAACAGTTAATGTCAATCAGAAGCATAAAAGAACGACAATATATTACTAATATGTGTTTTTAAGTGCACCCTTTTTACCAAGGCCCATGGGGGTCTTCGGTCGGGGGATTTGCCATCTCCTCTGATGGCTATTTTTTCTATTTTGAAATCAAATTAGTTTTGAGGAAATAAGTTCTGCGGATTTCGATTTTCTGAAGATGAAGCAAATAGCCAGTTTCACTTTTTGGTTTCTCGAAATGCAAAATTAAATGTTTTATGCATCCTTTGCATTTATAATAATAATCTTAATGATGATGATAATAATAATAGTGAAAATATATTAATTTTTTTTTATTTTTATTATTTTTTTTCCCTGCCATTATTACATTTACTGGCTAAAAACGTGAAAATTGGTAGCTTTTAAATGTGTCTATATTATCATTGATAATTGTAGTAAAAATATCATTGTTATCATTAGTATTATTAGTATTGCATTATCAACTGACTTGCAAGTAAATTTGTTCTGGATAAATGAGTATGATTTGCCTACCGATATGCAATGAAATTAATGGTTGGTTGTTGTTAGGGGTTTAACGGCCCTTTGAGACAGTCTATATCGGACCATCTCCCAGAGACACGGGTGGGGGGGGGGGGGGAAATGTATTTTGACAGACTTGAAACTGTATAGTTTACGTCTGAATACAATTTCTGTTCTGTAAAACAAAAGAAAAGAAAAAAAAACATAGCCCGCCAGACCACCTCCCCCGCATTGAAAATAAAATTGTCAACATTAATAAGAGGTGTCAACAAATAACGTGGTCTATTGATTGAGTTAATTGTTAATAGACCCTCAGATAATTAAGTAATTGATAAACAGACTTCGGACGCCGGGAGGTGCGGCAATCGATACGTTGAGCCTCTTCAGATGCGCCACTATGACTATTGAAATAACAACAGTAACAACAAACAATTAGAGTAATTTATGAGACAAGACAATTATTTAGGGATTATTTGATTCTTTAAAGTATCTATTTTCCTTTATTTATTTAGTAAAATATCAAAGCACACATATTATTAGCTCACCTGAACCGAAGGCTCACAGGTGAGCTTATAGTATAGGCAGGCATCCGTCGTCCGTCCGTCCGTCAACATTTTCAAACTACATCTCCTCTGAAACTACAAGGCCCATTGTAACCAAATTTCACATATGACATCTATAGGCAGGGGGGACCAATAACACTGTTTTTAGCTCACCTGAGCCAGCGGCTCCGGGGGAGCTTATAGGATGGTAAGGCTCCGTCGTCCGTCGTCGTCCGTCCGTCCGTCCGTCCGTCCGTCGTCCGTCAACAATTTCAAATGACTTCTCCTCTGAAACCGCTGGGCCGATTGTAACCAAATTTCATATAGAGCCTCCTGGGACCTTAGGAACGAAAAGTTGTTCAAACGGTCCTGGTCACATGACCAACATGGCCGCCATGCCCATATATGGTAAAAACCTGAAAAAATCTTCTTCTCCAGAACCAATAGGCCGATGGCCTTGAAACTTGATATGTAGCATCGGGTACGCGGGTACTACCAAGATTGTTCAAATTATGACCTTGGGTTGACCTTGATCTTTTTTACGGTAAGGTCAAATTTGCTTCCTTATGCTTTTATATGGCAAGATGCTACAACATAAGATACCTTAGAAACTGTTTAAGATTTTGGGCTAAAAATTGGTATCTACAGTCATCTTAATGACTACATGAAGTTTTACGAGTACAAGAGGTCAAGGTCATTCTTTGACCCTGAACTCTCATATTTTGATAAGTTCTAACAATCGCCTCAAAAGCCATTGGGCCAATTGAAACCAAATTTCATACAGAGCCTTCAGGGGTTGAGGGAACAAAAATTTATTGATACGGTCCAGGTCACATGACCAACATGGCCACCACGCCCATATATGGTAAAAACCTTTAAAAATCTTCTTCTCCAGAACCAGTTGACCGATGGCCTTGAGACTTGGTATGTAGCATTGGGTACTTGAGTACTATCAAGATTGTTCAAATTATGACCTTGTGTTGACCTTGACCTTTTTTACGGCAAGGTCAAATATGGGAAAATGCAAGAACATGAGATTTCATGATAAGTTTTGAAGATTTTGGCTTAAAAACTGGTATATACAGTCATCTTAATGGGTACCAGAAGATTTGTGAGTACAAGAGGTCAAGGTCATTCTTTGACCTTTGACCCAGAACTCTCATATTTTGACAGTTTCAAACAATCTCCTCAAAAACCATCGGGCCAATTGTGACCAATTTTTTTATAGAGCCTCCAGGGGTCGAGGGAATGAAAAAAATTTCTAATGGTCCTGGTCACATGACCAACATGGCCACTATGCCTATATATGGTAAAACCTTTAAAAATCTTCTTCTCCAGAACCAATTGACCAATGGCATTGAGACTTGGTATGTAGCATTGGGTTTTTGAGTACTATCAAGATTATTCAAATTATGACCTTGTGTTGACCTTGACTTTTTTTACAGCAAGGTCAAATATGGGAAAATGCTAGAGCATAAGATTTCATGGAAAGTTTTGAAGATTTTGGCCTAAAAATTGGTATATACAGTTGTCTTAATGAGGTCATGAAGAATTATGAGAACAAGAGGTCAAGGTCATTTCTTGACCTTTGATCCAGATCGCTCATATTTTGACATTTTTAACCATTTCCTCAAAAGCCAAAGGGCCAATTGTAAACACATTTCATAATTATAGAGCCTCCAGGGGTTGATTGAATAAAAATTTGTTCAAACGGTCCAGGTCACATGACCAACATGGCCGCCATTACCACTTATGGTATAATTCTTTAATATTTTTCTTCTCCAGAACCAATACACCTATAGCCTTGAGACGTGGTAAGTAGCATGGAGTACAAGAGTACCACCAAGACTGTTCAAATGGTGACCTTGGGTTTACCTTGACCTTTTTTGCGGCATGGTCAAATATGGGAAAATGCTAGAACATAAGATTTCGTGGAAAGTTTTGAAGATTTTGGCCTAAAAATGGTATATTTGGTTGTCTTAATGAGTACATGAAGATTTATGAGTACAAGTGGTCATGGTCATTCTTTGACTTTTGACCCAAGACTCATATTTTGACAATTTCAGACATGATAAGAAAAAGCCACCTTGCCAATTGCCCAGGTGAGCGATTCAGGGCCTCATGGCCCTCTTGTTTATCCAAATCGCTTCAGAACTTTGGTTGCTATGACAACTTAAAGTTTCCATTGACTTGTATGGGAAAGATTGAAAATTTGCATTTATTGCTCTGTCACTGCAGATATTTTGACAAAACTTTTTATAGAAATGTTCCTTGAGTAGTTCTCTATCAGCCACATGAAATTTATGTAAATTGCACAATTTGGCTGGTTACCATGGCAACCGAATGATTAAAAATAGAAAGAATATTCAAAAATCATCTTCTCAGAAACTATGCAACCAATTAAGCTCAAACTGCATGGAAAGGATGTTAGTACTGGCTTCTGTAAAAGTACTGTTTTTCTTGGCAATTGCTCTAGCACTTTGGTTGCTATGGGAACTTAAAGCTGCCATTGACTTATAATGGCAAAATAGAAAATTTGCATTTATTGCTATGTCGGTGCAGATATTTATTCAAAACTTTTACAGAAATATTCCTTGAGTAGTCCTCTATCAACCACATGAAATTTATGCCAATTGCACAATTTGGCTGATTGCCATGGCAACCGAATGATTAAAAATAAAAAAAAATATTCAAAAATCATCTCGTCAGAAACTATGGAACCAATAAAGCCCAAACTTCACAGAAAGGATCTTAGTACTGGCTTCTATAAAAGTAATGTTTTTCTTGGCAAATGCTCTAGCAATTGGTTGCTATGGGAACTTAAAGATGCCATTGACTTAAAATGGCAAAATAGAAAATTTGCATTTATTGCTCTGTCACTGCAGATATTTTGACAAAACTTTTACAGAAATGTTCCTTGAGTAGTCCTCTATCAATCACATGAAATTTTTGTAAATTGCACAATTTGGCTGGTTGCCATGGCAACCGAATGATTAAAAAAGAAAAAATATTCAAAAATCATCTCCTCTATGCAACCAATAAGGCTAAACTTCACAGAAATGGTTTTAGTACTGGCTTCTATAAAAGTACTGTTTTTTCTTGGCAATTGCTCTAGCAGTTTGGTTGCTATGGGAACTTAAAGTTGCCATTGACTTATAATGGCAAAAATAGAAAATTTGCATTTATTGCTATGTCGGTGCAGATATTATGACAAACTTTCATAGAAATGTTCCTTGAGTAGTCCTCAAGCAGCCTTATTAAATTTATGCAAATTGCAGAATTTGGCCGGTTTCCATGGCAACAGAAATATTGAAAAATTGTTAAAAAATCATCTCAAAAACTATGAGACCAATACAGCTGAAACTTTACAGAAGGGATCTTAATACTAGCCTCTATAAAAATCCTGTTTCTCATGGCAGTTGCTCCAGTAGTTTTGTTTCTGTTGCAACTTTAAGTTGCCATTGACTTATGATAGGAAAGTTGAAAATTTTCATTCATAGCTATATGGCTGCAGATATTTTGACAAAACTTTTACAGAATTGTTCCTGGAGTAGTCCTCTTGCACCCGCATGAAATTTATGCAAATGGCACAATTTGTCTGGTTGCCATGGTAACCAAATGGTTAAAAACAGAAAACATACTCAAAAATCATCTACTCAGAAACTAATTGGAGAATAAACCTGAAACTTTACTGAAAGGAACTTAGTAATAGCCTCTATTGAATTACAGTTTTTTATTATTGTTGCCCATGTGGTTTGTTGCGATGGCAACTTAAAGTTTCCATAGACTTATAATGGGAAAAATGTAAATTAGCATTTATTTCTGTGTTACAGTAGATATTTTGACAAAAGTTTTACAGAAATGTTCTCAAGAAGCAGACTTCAAAATTCTGTCATATTGAATGTACAATTTGCCTTAGAGTTACTTACCTCTGAGTGCTGAGGATGCATGGACTCAGGTGAGCTACAGGACCAATGGTCCTCTGGTTTTCTGATTGTTCAGACCTCGTTCAAAGAAATGGACGGTAGATGTCAGGTAATAGATGAAATAATTAGGAATAAATATTTCTCTTTGCGATATGCCTTTCACTTTACATGATCTTTGTGCCAAGCTTTTCTAAAACGAAAAGAAATCAGACAGAAATGATTAAAACAATTAATTTTAACTGATTACATTGAAAGTCTCAATGCCTTAAAATCCAATTGCCCAATTTATGTAAAGTCTCGCCGATCATCGTAAAATATCGCGTTACCTAAGAGGTACACGCATGCGCAGAAACAGTGTGAAAAAGGTCTATTCCATTCAAGGGTTCTTGAGTAATTGTCATTTTTATGTTTGTGCTATTTTTTAGTAACAGCCCCCATGGTGGCCATCTTGGATAGTCAACTGGCACAAAATTGAAATAATTCCATTCAACACACCGGGTAGGCGGCAATCCTGAACACTCGCGGCAATCCTGAACGCGGGTCAAACATTTACGTGATTGTCTAGGGTAACTCAGTTTAACATGTTTTATTTCATTTAATCTAAAGGTTTTTGGTAAAACATTTATTACGGATCTAAAGCAGTATGTCTGAAAATTTCCCTCAAAAAGAATTTACTTCACAAGGTCTTTACTAAATGTCGCAATGCCTACTTACATTTTAACCATGCAATTTTAGACTGGCAAATTCGGTTTTCTGACTCATATTCTAAATTATTCAAGGTCAAAGTAAATAAAGCATAGTCTTCTGATATTTTTTAATGTCTTCCCTAAATACCTGTAAAAGTTCTAGGGTCTAAGTTAAATTTTGACCATACTGGGAGGGCGATGAAAATGCAAGGGTGAAAATTTCTGGCAATCGAAAACGTCTTTTCCTAAACTCGGTTGCAATCGAGTAACGCAGGGCATGGCAATCGATGACGAAAATGCCGTAAAAACAAACTGTTTCTAGATTAAAATAGGCTGTATTATTTTGCATTTAATGACATGCACCCTCAAGATTTAGTGTTTCTGCTAACAGACACGAGAGTGCATTGAAATCCATGTATATCTTGAAGAAGATTTATGCCTGGAAACATTCAAATACATTTTATATGGGTAAAAGCCTTTTGCTTGTTTTTGTCGCTGAAATTGTTGTTCTTGATACTGACTTGTTGTGGAGGCCGTTGTAATTATTGCTGTGTTTGTTTACGGTATTTGTCTAAATCAGACTCTCGAAAAACACAACGAAGCGCAGTACGTGTATTAATGCTGTAAATACCGATCTTTCTCCTATATCAAACAGAGTCTTCAATGGTTGCTATTGTGATTATTGTTATAGCTGTTGTCAGGCTCCCTCCCAAAACAAAACACAAAGTGATCAATAGTCTTATTCCCAGCATCAATTTGCTAGCATGGGATAAGCCATTTAACGACGAATCTCATGAATGGTATTGTCAAGCTTGGTATCGAATACCATAAGGTTTGCCATTTGACAAATCCAATGCATGGTATTTGAATCTTATGCATAGTATTGGATAGCATTGGATTCGCCATTCGATGAATACCATGAATGGAATTCAAATCCCATGCATGAAATTGCACAACATGATGTCTACTAGCATGAGGTTCATTATTCATGGTATTCGGAATTGATACGTAGTATTGGCCAGCATGGTATTTGATAACATGGGGTTCGCCATTCGACGAATCCCCTGCATGGTATTGCCCAGCTTGTTATTGGCTAATATGGAGTTTGCCAGTCGACAAATCTCATGCATACCAGTATTCAAATCCCATGCGTAGTATTGCTTAGCAAGGTATTGGCTAGCTTGGGATTCGTCATTCGATGAATTTTGTGCATGGAATTTGAATGAACAGCATGACATTGGGTCGTATGTTTGCTTTTTGACATTTGATGAATCCCAGGCATGGTACGTGTACTCGAATTCTGCAATGGGCTAGCCTGAAGATAGCAGTTTGACGAGTTCCACACATTATATTCGAAGCATTTACATGATATTGTCCATCATGGTATTGGCCAGCATGGGATTTGCCTCTCCACGAATTCCAGGTATGTTATTCAAGTCCTATTGGTGAGTTTGCCAAGTATGGTATTGTTTTGTTTTTGTTTGGTTTTCGACGAATCCCATATATGGTATTCGAATGCCATGTATAACATTGACCAGTTTGATACTGGCTAGCACGGAATTGGCAATCGACGAATCCCGTGCATATATAGTATTCGAATCCCATTCATGTTTTTTTTCAACATGGTATTAGAAGTACCGGATTTTCCATACGACGAATACCATGCATGGTGTTGCCCACCATCGTATTTGCTAGCCTACGATCAACATTTGACGATTTACATGCATGGTATTGGCCAGCATCCTATGCATAATTATTCCACCATGGAACACATGCAAGCCAATAACGGGATTCGTCAAATTTGAGTGACTTCATGCTAGCTAATACCATGCATAGCTGTACCAAGAATGGGATTCAAATAATACTCATGGAGTTCGTTGAACTTTAAAGGCCCCATAGCTCTATCAGCATGAAATAATTTATTGTGAGGTATCGCTTCAAACTTCTCACTACAGTTTCGCCATTGATTATTATGGTGATTTGCCAGCTTTGAAAATTCAAAACATCCTTAGGTTTACCATAAAATAGATTTAAAAAAAAATAACTAGGTCATTCTAGTTGGCAACTAAAATGACCTACTTTTGATTTCACAAGCTTTATTTTGTGGTAAAAACACAAGGTACAGGAGATAAAAATACAAGGTAGAGGCTTTAACAGTTGATAAAAATACAGTGTACAAGTATGTTAAGCAAGGATTCCATTGATTAGGCCGCGGTTGCATTATTCTATTGCTTACCGGGGAACCAGAGACGAAATCCGTATTTTTATGGACAGACTTATCATTTTTCCAAAATAACTTGTTCCTTCTTTTTTGCCAGTTATATGATATGAAAGAACCACATCAACCGAAATATTTTCATTAATTCTAAAGGCTGTACAGGTTTCATAATGATTTGTATTTTGACGATTTTTACCACTGATAGGACTATGGAGACTTTAAACCCCAGGTTAACCGATAACATGTTAGGCAGTGTCATGCATGGATCGAATAACATGCATGGTATTTGCTGAATGAAGAACCACATGCTACTGAATACCGTGGATTGTAATTGCATGCATTGGATTTGAATACCATGCATGGGATTCGTCGAATGACAAACCTTGTTCTAGCCAATACGATTTTGACCAATACTATGCACTGAAGTAGTCGAAATGGTGATCATAGGCTAGCATATACGATGGTGGGCAATACCATGCATGTCATTCGAATATTTTAAAAAAAACAAAAAAAAAAAAAACATGCAAGCCAATAACTTGCTTGGCAATACCATGATTGAATTTAGAATATCATGCCTTGGAATGACACATTTACATATGTAGGAATCGTATACCATGCATGGGACTCATCAATGGCAAACCACATACTAGCCAGTACCACACTGGGCGACATCATACATGTCAAATGGCGAATTCTATGCTATTCACTGGTACCTGATACGTTTCTCTTAAGTTTGAATTTCAAACGAGAATACAAATGAATTGATTGTCCTATAAAACAAACAGTACATTACATTAATGACTAGCCCACGTTTTCCTGTAACGTACAGAGAAAGTAGGGGTTTGCAGATTTGAATATTATTTTCTATAATCTACACTCAAAGCATACATGGGTTGGTCCTCATTGAACGTCTCAATGGGGCAGTTATGATGAGTACCACAGCTTATGTTTTGAGAGAACCTTACAAGGGCCATTTATCTGGAGTACAGGAGTATTAGCAAAATGATTCAAAATATTGATGGTTGAATAAGTTTGGTGTTTTATTGTGTTGATTCCAGAAGTTAATCAGTTTTGGAAACAACATTTACCACAATAGTAGGACATCTGACGTATTTATCCCAAGTGTGCATGTGTTGCATGTTTAATGCCTGGAGCAGTTTGTATAAATAAATAGATAAATAAATAAATATATAATATTATATAAACTCATTCTACTGATTCTTGGTTGCGTTTGTATGAAAAAAGACGAATCAAAACTGCTAAAGGTATAAATGTTCATCGATTGTCTGTCAAATGGTTCTTTGACGTTAGGCGATTGCCATGAACATCGTTTTCGATTGCCACCGTTTTCTACCCTGTCATTTTCAAATCGATGTAACTTCGTTTGTGTACCAGACAGAGTCAGTTGAATACGCACAGTCTATCCAGAATACATTCAATTTTATCTGACTATCGCGAAAACGATCACAACGTGTATCAGACTTGAGGATTTTTGTCTATTTTGTTGTTTGTGGGGTTTAAAAGTCACAAATTTTGCATTTACGCCTAAACTACATGCAAATTGATAAGGATTCAACGACCAAAATTCGTTAGGCATATCTTTGAACATATCTAAAAATCGTGAAATATTTACCCTAAGTTTTAACACATTCTTCTAGCTCAAAAGAGAGGTTTTGTCAGCCCACACTAAACAGCCGCTTAAGTTTTTTTGACCCGCGTTCTGGATTGTCGTGATGTTCAGGATTGCCGCCTACCCGGTGTGTTCAAGGACCATATCTGACCAAATCTGACCAGAATCGATTTCGTTTTCTTGAGATAATGACATTTGAGCAAAATCGGTCTTGTAAGCGCTAAATATACTCAAAAAAAGGGTCAAACTTTTACCCCGCGATTTCTGGAACATTTCAAACATTTGGTAAAATAGATCATTTCTACCTTCCATTTTATTCATTTTACAAGTTTTATACACGTGAAGCTTGAACCTATAGCCTTTGTCTTGACCAAGGTCAAGCTTTAATTAAGTCAAACTACCCCTTGCTGACCAACTTGATGACTATTGAGCAATTTTTTTAAAAAATTTAGAATTGGCAAAATCAAAAATTTTGGTGAATTTGTTCCCTATGGACTTCAAAAAACTCTGATTTTGAGGGTAGTGTGAATTGAAGTCTGGACTTGGTCAAGATATAGGCTATATTTTCAAACTTCATGTGTACAAAACTTGTAAAATGAATGAAATGGAAGGTGGAAATGATTTATTTTACCAAATGTTTGAAATGTTCAAGAAATCGCGGGGTAAAAGTTTGACCCTTTAATATTTTTTTCGAGTATAGGTCACTCTGATAGATTTTTTTCATTTTTACAATTTTAATCATCCCAAGGTCCCATTCATCTTTCATGCAAACTTTCAACCAAATATACCAAACGGTTCTGGAGAAGAAGTTGATTTTGTTGTTTTCGCTATTTTTCGTAACGGCGGCCATCTTGGATTCTTGACCTGACCCAATTTTACAATTTTGAAACCCTGCAGTCTGGTCATGCTCCATGTGAAATTTGAGACCTATGGGTTCAGTGGTTTTACAGAAGAAGTTGTTTGAAGTTGTTTGAATAAGTCGTTTTCTGACAGTGGCATTGGAGCAAAATTACACTCGTAAACAGAAAGTAGGTCACTGTGACAAAACTCCGCTACAGATTTTTTCATTTTTAAAATTTTGAATACCAAGGTTTCACTGATGTACCATGCCAAAATTCAGACAAATATACCCAGTGGTTCTGGAGAGGAAGTTTATTTTGTTGTTTTTGCTATTTTTAGTAACAGCTGCCATCTTGGATTTTCAGCCTGACCCAATTTTACAATTCTGAGATCCTGGTGTCAGGTCATGCTCCATGTGAAATTTGAGAATCATGGGACCAGTTGTTTTACAGAAGAAGATGTTTGAAATTTTGTTTTTAGGTGTTGACGGACGATGCACGGGAAGACGCACGCCGGACGCATTGGTATAACAATAGCTCACTATGGCCCTTCGGGCCAGGTGAGCTGAAAATCATAACAAATGCTCCTGCTCTAATAAACGCCCCCTGTGTCTTCTGAAAATAATGTTATATTAACTTTCATGAATTCCTGTTTGCTTCTCTGGATGGGATAGCTCTTTGAAATGGGGTTCTATTTGCTCCTATAGGAGCAAATTCTTTCCTTTAAGCGGAGCAAATTCTTTGCTTTGAGAGTAGACCCCCACAGGCTTGGGAGGTAGAAATAGTAGAGTTACTGCCTCTGCAAGTATACCCACTCACCTTTGAATTGAACAATAAAGGCTAGAAATGCTAGAAATGTTAAAAGTAATAGTGTACAATTATTGACCTTCGTCGAGGTGATAATGCAGTTTTATCGACCTGCAAACTACATTTTGACTGAGAAGAAGCGGAGGTCAGTATGCATATTCATTGAAATACAGATCAGTAATCATTTTATTACCTGATTAGTGTAAATTCAGTTTCCCATGATAAGACATGGTATTGTCTTGCGAAGTAACATCTTGAAATGTCACATTGTGAAAATACAAATAGCATCAGCTTAAAAAGTGATACAGACCTACTCACTGGTCAGTTATTGAAAAATACTGACTCACATGTGACTTTGAATGATCAAATGAAACTGTGGTCATATAATAAAGATTCTGATAAAATGTTTTATTTGTTTCAGATGACAGTGAGCATCATGTGAAAATCACAATTCCTGAACTCAACTTTACCCTCGGCGACAGAAACAAAGACGCTACTCTGTCGTACCTCAATAACTACACATACAACCTACCATACAGTGCTCACATAGGATTTAATGCTTACTCACTGAAGTTTGAGACATTTAATAGTCACGAAGTACATACATGTTCTAACGAGAAAGCTCAACAGTGTGAACAAGCACCCGATAACGAAGGCTGGGGCCATTGGAATGAAGTCGATTTTGAGGTAATTTTAGATACTGACAGTAATTTTAGATATGAGCCGCGACTCGACAAAACCAACAATGTGGTTGCGCCCTCAGCGCAGTCTCAGATCAGCCTGGGCCTCTGCCCAGTCTGATCAGAGTTTTCACTAAGTGCTTAAAGAGAAGCTTAGGGTCAGTCTGATCAGAGTTTTCACTGTTCCTATGAAGCTAGCTTAGACCCTAAGCTACCCTTTAAGCTCTTAGTGAAGACTCTGATCAGACTGGGCAGATGCCCAGGCTTATCTGAGTCTGCGGTGGGCACACAACCACTTTGTTGGTTTTCTCGTGTTTGGCCCAATTATTGTTATTCAGTAAATGTCTGCAATTGAAGCCATATATTTATCGGAACATGATCAAAATTGCTTTTAACCAGAACAGGCCCTCAGATGAGATTGAAATTCAACTATTTTGTACATTTTGCATTGGAGTTACTCGCCTTCGAATGCTTAAATAGCCCAAAGACCTTGTTCTCGGCATAGCAACTTAATTTTATATTGAAACTTCACTAAATCTTGCTGATAACTAGGACAGGCATACAATCCTGGATAATTTAGAAATTCAGCCATATTGCAGAATTTGCTACATACTCATGAGTGGTGAGGACACAGTGACTCAGGTGAGCTACAGGACCAGTGGTCCTCTGGTTTAACCTAGATTTAAACTTAAAGGGGAGGGGAAGAAAAAATGACCAAAATTCTGATGTTATGTGTTAATAATAGTGTATATAATGTGTTTTAGAAACTTTTTTAGCTCACCTGAGCCAGCGGCTCCGGGGGAGCTTATAGTAATGGCATGTTCCGTCATCTGTCCGTCGTCCGTCAACAATTTCAAACGACTTCTCCCTTCTCCCCTGAAACCACTATGCCGATTGTAACCAAATTTCATGTGTAGCCTCCTGAGGTTTTAGGAACGGAAAATTGTTCAAACAGTCTTGGTCACATGACCAAGATGGCCGCCATGTCCATATATGGTCAAAACCTTATAAAATCTTCTTCTCCAGAACCAATAGGCTGATGGCCTTGAAACTTGGTATGTAACATTGGTTACACGAGTATTACCAAGATTGTTCAAATTATGACCTTGGGTTGACCTTGATCTGTTTTACAGTAAGTTCAAATTTGGTTGTTGGTGCTTTTATATGGGAAAATGCTAGAACTAAAGATTTCTTGGAAACTGTTGAAGATTTCAGTCTAAAAATAGGTAAATACAGTCATCTTAATGAGTACATGAAGATCTGTGAGTACAAGAGGTCAAGGTCATTCTTTGATCTTTGACCCAGGTATCTCATTTTTCGAGAATTTCAGACAGTCTTCTCAAAAGCCACTGGGTCAATTTTAACCAAGTTTCATATAGACTTTTCAGGGGTTGAGGCAATGAAAATTTGTTAAAATGGTCTGGGTCACATGATCAATATGGCCACCACGCCAATATATGGTAAAAACCTTTAAAATCTTCTCCAGAACCAATTGATCGATGGCCTTGAAACTTGGTATGTAGTATTGGATACTTGAGGACTATCAAGATTGTTCAAATGATGACCTTGGGTTGACCTTGACCTTTTTTACGGCAAGGTCAAATATGGGAAAATGCTAGAACATAAGATTTCTTGAAAAGTTTTGAAGATTTTGGCCTACAAATTGGTAAATAAAGTCATTTTAATAAGTACATGAAGATTTATGAGTACAAGAGGTCAAGGTCTTCCTTTGACCCAGCACATTCATATTTTGACAATTTCAGACAATCTCCTCATCAAAGTCCACTGGGTCAATTGTAACCAAATTTCATACAGAGCCTCCAGGGGTTGAGGGAATGAAAATTTGTTCAAACGGTCCAGGTCACTTGACCAGCATGGCGGCCATGCCCATATATGTTAAAAACCTTTAAAAATCTTCTTCTTTAGAACCAATTGACTGATGGCCTTGAAACTTGGTATGTAGCATTGGGTACTCCAGTACAATCAAGATTGTTCAAAATGATGACCTTGGGTTTACCTTGACCATTTTATGGCAAGGTCAGATATTGGAAAATGCTAGAGCGTAAGATTTCATGGAAAGTTATGAAGATTTATGGCTAAAAATTGGTAAATACAGTCATCTTAATGAGTACATGAAGAATCATGAGTACAAGATTTCAAGGTCGTTCTTTGACCTTTGACTGAATTCTCATTTATTTTTTGACAATTTAAAACTTCTTCTTAAAAGCCACAGAGCAAATTGTAACCAAAAATCATATAGAGCCTTCAGGGGTTGAGGGAACGAAAATTTCTTCAAATGGTCTGGGTCACATGATCTACATGGCAGCCATGCCCATATATGGTAAAAACCTTAAAAAAAATCTTCTTCTCCAGAACCAATTGACCGATGGCCTTGAAACTTGGTATGTAGCATTGGGTACTGGAGTTAAAAAATTGTTCAAATTATGACCTAGGGTTGACCTTGACCTTGTTTTATGCTAGACCATAAGATTTCATGGGAAGTTTTGAAGATTTTGGCCTTAAAATTGTATATTATTCAGTCATCTAAATGAGGTCATCAAGAATATTGAGTACAAGAGGTAAAGGTCATTCTTTGACCCAGATCTCTCATATTTTGACTTTTTCAAACATTTCCTCAAAAGCCAAAGGGCCACTTGTAAACACATTTCATATAGAGCCTCCAGGGGTTGATTGAACAAAACTTTCTTTGAACGGTCCAGGTCACATGACCAACATGGCCACCATACCCATTTATGGTATAAACCTATAACATTTTTCTTTTCCAGAAACAATACACCAATAGCCTTGAAACTTGGTAAGTAGCATAGAGTACTAGAGTACTACCACGACTGTTCAAATGATGACCTTGGGTTTACCTTGACCATTTTTCCGGCGTGGTCAAATATGGGAAAATTCTATAACATAAGATTTCATGGAAAGTTTTGAAGATTTTGGCCTAAAATGGTATATATGGTCGTTTTAATGAGTACATGAAGATTTATGAGTACAAGAGGTCATGATCATTCTTCGGCTTTTGACCCAAGACGCATATTTTGACAATTTCAGATATAAGAAAAAGCCACTTTGCCAATTGCTCAGGTGAGCGATTCATGGCCTCATGGCCCTCTTGTTTAGGATAGTACTTTACTCTTAGTGTATATAAAGTTAATTAACTAAAGATTTTGTTCACTTCAATGAATTTACTACTGTTTGAAGGGAAAATTCTCTTTATCAAAAGGAGTGCAAAATAATCTTTCAAATCATGTATATAAAGACTAAAAACATTCAGAGACATTTTATTAGCTCACCTGAGCCTTTAGGCTCATGGGGAGCTTATATTATAGCCAGGCATCCGTCGTCTGTCCGTCGTCAACATTTTCAAACATCTTCTTCTCTGAAACCACTGGGCCGATTGAAGCCATATTTTTAATATGGAGCCTACCTAGGTTGGGGAACGAAAGTTTGTTTGGGTATCTGGGTCACATGACCAAGATGGCCGCCACGCCCATATATGGTAAAAACCCTTCAAAATCTTTTTCTCCAGAACCAAAAAGCCTATGACCTTGAAACTTTGTTCAAGGACACTGAGATTCTGTCTCCTGTGAACAGTTTCAAACATCTTCTCCTCTGAAACCACTGAGCTGTTTGAAGCCATTTTTTAGCTCACCTGGCCCGAAGGGCCATAGTGAGGTATTGTCATACCAATGCATCCGGCGTGCGGCGTGCGTCGTCCCAAAATATGTCCGTCAACACCTAAAAACAAATATTCAAACATCTTCTTCTGTAAAACTACTGGTCCCATGGTTCTCAAATTTCACATGAAGCATGACCTGACACCAGGGTCTCAGAATTGTAAAATTGGGTCAGGTTGAAAATCCAAGATGGCCGCCATTACTAAAAATAGCAAAAACAACAAAATAAACTTCTTCTCCAGAACTAATGGGTATATTTGTCTGAATTTTGGCATGGAACTTCAATGAAACCTTGGTATTCAAAATTGTAAAAATGAAAAAAATCTGTATCGGAGTTTTGTCACAGTGACCTACTTTCTGTTTACGAGTGTAATTTTGCTCAAATGCGAATGTCAAAAAACGACTTATTCAAACGACTTCAAACAACTTCTTCTCTAAAACCACGGCACCCATGGGTCTCAAATTTCACATGGAGCATGACCAGACTGCAGGGTTTTAAAATTGTAAAATTGGGTCAGGTCAAGAATCCAAGATGGCCGACATTACTAAAAATAGCAAAAACAGCAAAATCAACTTCTTCTCCAGAACCCTTTGGTATATTTGGCCGATAGTTTGCGTGGAACATTAATGGGACCTTAGGATTAAAAGTTGTAAAAAATGAAAAAAATCTATAGCGGAATTAGGTCACAGTGACCTACTTAGCGTTTACAAGAAAACACAATGGATTGTGGTCAGATTTGGTCAGAAATGGTCCTTGAAAGGAATTATTTCAATTTTGTGCCGGTTGACTATCCAAGATGGCCACCATGGGGGCCGTTACTAAAAATAGCACAAACATAAAAATGACAATTACTCAAGAACCCTTGAATGGAATGCAACCAATTTTATGTCAGAATGCTCCTTGCATGAAGCAGTTTCGATTAATTGCAATTTGGCTTTCCAAGATGGCCGACATCTGCCGTTACTAAAAATAGCACAAACATAAAAATGACAATTACTCAAGAACCCTTGAATGGAATTAGACCAATTTTGTGCCAGAATGTTCCTTGCATGAAGCCGTTTCGATTAATTGCAATTTGGCTTTCCAAGATGGCCGACATCTGCCGTTACTTAAAATAGCACAAACATAAAATGACAATTACTCAAGAACCCTTGAATGGAATTGGACCAATTTTGTGTCAGAATGTTCCTTACATGAAGCCATTAGAATTAATTGCAATTTGGCATTCCAAGATGGCCACCATCTGCCATTACTAAAAATAGCACAAAACATGAAAATGACAATATCTCATTTACCGCTGAATAGATTTTGACGAAATTTGTGTCAAAATGATTTTTGCATTGAGATGTTTCAAAAGTAACTAAATATAGACAAGTCATATTGGCCTTTGTTACTAAAAATAGAAATGTGAAAATAAGAAAATCTCAGTGGAATTGGACTAATTTTCTGTCAGAATGGTCCTTTCATTAAGCTTTTTCGATTTCTGCATTTTGGCATTCAAAGATGGCCGCCATCTGCCGTTACTAAAAATAGCACAAAACATGAAAATGACAACATCTCATTAACCGCTGAAGCGATTGAGACGAAATTTGTGGCAAAATGATTGTTGCTTTGAAGTGTTTCACAAATTAACAAATATTGACCCGTCAAGTTGGCCTCTGTTACTTAAAATAGCAAAATTTGAAAATTAGAAAATTACAATGGAACTGGACCAATTTTGTGTCAAAATGGTCCTTGCATGAAAGCTTTTCAATTTTTCGCATTTTGGCGTTCTAAGATGGCCGCCATCTGCTGTTAATAAAAATAGCACAAAACATGAAACTGACAATATCTCAGTAACCCTTGAATGGATTTTGATGAAATTTGTGGCAAAATGATTCTTGCCTTGAGGTGTTTCAAAAGTAAATATATAAAGACCAGACAAGTTGGCCTCTGTAACTAAAAGTAGAAAAATGTTAAATTGAGAAAATCTCTGGAATTGGACCAATTTTGTATCAGAATGGTCCCGTTGCACAAATGCCAGGTGAGCAATATCAGGCCCATTTGGGCCTCTTGTCATACAAAGCTTTAGTGGGACAAAGGAACCAAAGTTTGTTCAGATGGTCTTAACCACATGACGAGAGATGGCCGCCAGGCCCATATATGGTAAAACCTTTTAAAACTCTTCTTCTCCAGAATCGAAAGGCCTATGACCCTGAAACCTGGTATGTAGCATTGGACAGTCGAGCCCATCATAGTTTGTACAAATGTTGAATGTAGGTTGACCTTGACTTTGAAAAAACGGACATATTATGTTGTGGCGCTGTCCGTCCGTCCGTCTGTAAACATTCTTGTACAAGCCATAACTCAGTAACCATTTGGGATATCTGCATGAAATTTTATAAGCATATGTATTAGTTGGTTGGTTGGTTGATTTGATGCTTAACGTCCACGGTAAACAACTAAGGTCATGTCGGGACGGTCAATTAACCTAACCACAGTACTCCTGGGCAGGCTTAGACCTCCTAAACGGTTAACCAGTACTAAGTGCACATACTTTCGCCAGTAACTGACAACTGCCCTTCTTGAATCAGCGGAAGGAGAAACGAAAGTATGTGGCCAGACCGGGATTCGAACCCAGGACCTCTGAGTTACGAGTCAGGTGCCCTACCGATTGCGCTACCCGGTCCGGCTCATATGTATGAGGTAGGGGAAATTGTTGCGTGTAAAAATGGTTGTTCCCTCTTCCTTAGTTTTCAAGTTATGCCCCTTTGATTTTTTAGCTCACCTGGCCCTAAGGGCCATAGTGAGCTATTGTCATACCAACGTGTCCGTCGTGCATCGTGCGGCTTCCGTCAACACTTGAAAACAAATATTCAAACATCTTCTTCTGTAAAACTACTGTACCCATGGTTCTCAAATTTCACTTGGAGCATGACCTGACTCCAGGGTCTCAGAATTGTAAAATTGGGTCAGGTTGAATATCCAAGATGGCCGCCATTACTAAAAATAGCAAAAATAACAAAATCATCTTCTTCTCCAGAACCAATTGGTATATTTGTCTGAATTTTTGCATGAAACATCAGTGGAACATTGGTATTCAGAATTGTAAAAATGAAAAAAATCTGTAACGTTGTTTTGTCGCAGTGACCTACTCTCTGTTTACGAGGGTAATTTTGTTCAAATGCCAATGTCAAAAAACAACTTATTTAAACAACTTCAAACAACTTCTTCTCTAAAACCACTGAGCCCATGGGTCTCAAATTTCACATGGAGCATGACCAGACTGCAGGGTTTCAAATTTATAAAAGTGGGTCAGGTTGAGAATCCAAGATGGCCACCATTTCTAAAAATTGCAAAAACAACAAAATCAACATCTCCACTAGAACCATTGGGTATATTTGGTTGAAAGTTTGCATGGAACATATGTGGGACCTTGCAATTAAATTTTATAAAAATAAAAAAAAATCTGTAGCGGAATTAGGTCACAGTGACCTACTTAGCGTTTACAAGACCGAATTCGCTCAAATGTCAATATCTCAAGAAAACACAAATGGATTCTGATAAGGTTTGGTCAGAAATGGTTCTTGAATGGAATTTATTTCAAATTTGTGCCAACTGACTATCCAAGATGGCCACTAGGGGGACCGTTACTAAAAATAGCACAAACATAAAAAATGACAATTTCTCAAGAACCCTTGAATGGAATTTGACTTATTTTGTTTCAGAATGTTCCTTGCATGAAGACGTTTGATGAATTGCGATTTGGCAATCCAAGATGGCCGCCATCTGCCGTTCCTAAAAATAGCACAAAACATGAAAATGACAATATCTCAGTAACCACTGAATGGATTTTGACGAAATTTGTGGCAAAATGATTCTTGCATTGAGGTGTTTCAAACGTAACTAAATATAGACCAGTCATGTTGGCCTATGTTTCTAAAAATAGCAAAATGTGAAAATTCGAAAATGTCAATAGAATTAAACTAATTTTGTGTCAGAATGGTCCTTTCATGAAGCCTTTGCGATTTCTTGCATTTTGGCATTCCAAGATGGCTGCCATCTGCCCTAAAGAAAAATAGCACAAAACATGAAACTGACAATATCTCCGTAACCCCTGAATTGATTTTGACGAAATTTGTGGCAAAATGATTCTTGCATTGAGATGTATCAAGCATAACTTAATATAGACCAGTCATGTTGGCCTCTGTTACTAAGAATAGCAAAATGTGAAAATCAGAAAATCTCGATGGAATTGGACTAATTTTGTGTCAGAATGGTCCGTTCATGAAGCCTTTGCGATTTCTTGCATTTTGGCAATCTTAGATGGCTGCCATCTGCCGTTACTAAAAATAGCACAAAACATGAAAATGACAATATCTCAGTAACCCCTGAATGGATTTTGACAAAATTTTTGGCAAAAAGATTCTTGCATTGAGATGTTTCAAAAATTAATAAATATAGACCGGCCAAATTGGTCTCTTTTACTTAAAATAGAAAAATGTGAAAATTGAAAAATTACAATGGAACTGGACCAGTTTATGTCAGAATGGTCCTTGCATGAAGGCTTTTGATTTTTTGCATTTTGGCATTCCAAGATGGCCTCCATCTGCCATTTCTAAAAATAGCGCAAAACATGAAATGGCAATATCTCAGTGACCACTGAATAGATTTTGATGAAATTTATGGCAAAATGATTCTTGCAAATCTCAAAGTAATTGGACCAATTTTGTGTCAGAATGGTCCGTGGCAAAATAGCCAGGTGAGTGATATCAGGCCCGTTTAGGCCTCTTGTTTTTTACCCTGCAGGTCTTGTTCTGCCATAACTAGATAACTGTTTGGGATATCTTCATAAAACTTCATAGCAATGTGTATGAAGTCCCAACTACGTGTCCCACACAACAATGGTTGCTCTCCTTTTCTTCGTTTCAGAGTAACATCCTTTTACTAGTTCTATTAGACTATATTTAGCTCACCTTAGCCGAAGGCTCACAAGGTGAGCTTATAGTATAGGCATGGTCCATCGTCCGTCGTCCATTGTCCGTCGTCCGTCCACACATTTAAGCATTAATATCTGCTAAAGTAGCTGGCCAATCTTGATCAAATTTTATGTGTAGCATGGTTGGGGTGGGGGATTGATTGGATATAGTTTTGAGACAAATTGGTATAAAACTATGGTTACCATGGCAACAAAAAGGTCCCATTGACTTATAATGGGTAAAATGTTGTCCGGGCCCTAACTTCTTCATTCTTGATCGCAACTTCTTCAAACTTGCAGGTCGCCAGGACAGTCAAAACATCTCACACCAGTTCTAATTTGGGCCAGGTTGGATCATTGTTTTTAGAGTTACTTGCCCTTGAGCGATAAAATATTTTCCCATAGACTAACAATGGAGAAAAGGTTGTCCGGGCCCTAGCTTCTTCATGTTTGATCCCAACTTGTTCAAACTAGCAGGTATTCAGGACAGTCAAAACATCTCGGACCAGTTCAAACTTGGGCGAGGTTGGATCATTTTTTTCAGAGTTACTTGCCCTTGAGCGATAAAATATTTTCCCATAGACTTACAATGGGGAATTAAGGTTGTCAGGGCCGTAGCTTCTTCATTTTTGATCGCAACTTCTTCAAACTAGCAGGTATTCAGGACAGTCAAAACATCTCGGACCAGTTCAAATTTGGGCGAGGTAACATACGTAGCGTATGTAACGTACGTAGCATAGCGTACGTACGTACGAAATGGTTTCCGTTCATTAGCTTTTGAAAGCATTGGTGTATTGAATTCATATTTCATAAACAGCTATATTATCATAAAATACAGGTCAAGTTCGATGTTGGGTAAAATCTGTTCATTATTGTGGGAGTTATGGCCCTTTTTCGACTTCTGTTTCTATGAAAAAATGGTTTCCATTCAATATCTTTTGAAAGCATTGGTGTATTGAATTCATATTTCATACACAGCTATATAATCATAAAATACAAGTCAAGTTCGATGTTGGGCAAAATCCGTTGATTATTATGGGAGTTATGGCCCTTTTTCGACTTTATTTTGAATGAAAAAATGGTTTCCGTTCGATATCTTTAAAAAGCATTGGTGTATTGAATTCATATTTTATACACAGGTATATAATCATAAAATACAGGTCAAGTTCGATGTTGGGCAAAATCTGTCGATTATTGTGGGAGTTATGGCCCTTTTTCAACTTCTGTTTCAATGAAAAAATGGTTTCCGTTCGATATCTTTTGAAAGCATTGGTGTATGAATTCATATTTTATACACAGGTATATAATCATAAAATACAAGTCAAGTTCGATTTTGGGCAAAGTCAGTTGATTATTATGGGAGTTATGGCCCTTTTTCGACTTTATTTTGAATGAAAAAATGGTTTCCGTTCGATATCTTTTGAAAGCATTGGTGTATTGAATTCATACTTTATACACAGGTATATAATCATAAAATACAGGTCAAGTTTGATGTTGGGCAAAATCTGTCGATTATTGTGGGAGTTATGGCCCTTTTTAGACTTTATTTTGTATGAAGAAATGGTTTCCGTTCGATATCTTTTGAAAGCATCGGTGTATTGAATTCATATTTTATACACAGCTATATAATCATAAAATACAGGTCAAGTTGGATGTCAGCCAAATTCTGTCGATTATTGTGAGAGTTCTGGCCCTTTTTCGACTTCATTTTGTATGAAAAACTGGTTTCCGTTCATTATCTTTTGAAAGCATTGGTATATTGAATTCATATTTTATACACAGGTATATAATCATAAAATACAGGTCAAGTTCGATGTTTGGTAAAATCCGTCAATTATTGTGGGAGTTATAGCCCTTTCTCGACTTCATTTCATACAATAATGGTTTCAGTTTGTTAGTTTTTGAAAAGTTACTTGTTCCCGGGCTATTTCATTTGGAAAGTTGCATGGCATCCATTTCTGCGATAAGATACAGAATGTCATCACATATTAGTCATGACCCCCCATCCCCCCCCCCCCCATGCACTTCTCTTGATCCAAGAAGCACAATACAACTGCCCAAGGAAAACAATAAAACATGAACCACAGAAGTCTGCCTTTGTGAACCTAGTTATGCTACAAGTGCCTTTACCTTAAAGAAGGCGCCATCTTACTTAGGGCACTAGGCAGGGGCATCTGTGTCGTATAGACACATTTCTAGTTTTTTCAGAGTTACTTGCCCTTGAGCGATAAGATATTTTCCCATAGACTTACAATGGGGAAAAGGTTGTCCGGGCCCTAGCTTCTTCATTTTTGATCGCAACTTCTTCAAACTTGCAGGTATTCAGGACAGTCAAAACATCTCGTACCAGTTCGAATTTGGGCCAGGTTGGATCATTCTTTTTAGAGTTACTTGCCCTTGAGCGATAAAATACTTTCCCATAGACTTACAGTGGGGAAAAAATGTCCAGGCCGTAGCTTCTTCATTTTTGATCGCAACTTCTTCAAACTTGCAGGTATCCAGGACAGCCAAAACATCTCGGACCAGTTCGAATTTGGGCCAGGTTGGATCATTTTTTAGCTCACCTGAGCCAAAGACTCACAAGGTGAGCTTATTGTATAGGTTTGGTCCGCCGTCCTTCGTACGTTCACACTTTTAAGCATTAATATCTGCTGAAGTGGTTGGCCAATCTTGATCAAATTTCATGTGTACACTGGCGCTCACGTATTTGTACACCAAAAACGCATTCGTACCGCGTTGCATGCTCGTGCTGCGTGCGTATCACCTAGAACCGCGCATCAGACGCGTCTAGGCGCGCCCTGACGAGTCTCGACGCGGGAGACGCAAACGATGATAACATGAATATTCATGACTTGTTCAATACGCGTACAACCGCAGATTGTACGTTGGCCTAATTAAAATAGTTTTAAGATAGCTTAAAACAATATAAGTCACTAAGTTAATTAAATATTGTCTCGATCTCTCCACCGGGAATCTGACCGAATCGATGCGCAGAAGACGGGAACCATAAAGTAGTCCCACATTATCTGGGTCAATTTTTACATAACAACTCGTAACGTCTCGATTTCTGAATTCAATGGGACTCATTAACCACTATTTAGACTAACTCTATAATAGAACTTCTAGGCTTAGAAACTATACATAACTTCTATTTTTCTTAACTTCTAAGCCCAGAAAACAAACACAAAAATAAAAAAAAAAAAAAAAGTCACAACTTATCTGGGCCAGAACACACACGGTAACCCTCGCTAAGAATTAAACTGACCAGTGAAATTTGGACCCAGACTATTATATTGAGTTAAAAAATACCACAGGGTATAATCAATTCCTCTAATTTTTGCTTCCTGCAGAGACTGTACATCATATTTGGCTTCTGCCGAGACTGTCCGCGAGTTCTTGCTTCCTGCTGAGACTTCTGTACATGATAAATGGCTTCCTGCAGAGTCATGCGGACAGTCTCAGCAGGAAGCCAATTATCATGTACAGAAGTCTTTGCAGGAAGCAAGAACTCGCGGACAGTCTCGGCGGACTTCACATCATATTTGGCTTCCGCCGAGACTGTCCGCGATCTCTTGCTTCTTGCAGAGACTTCTGTCCTCGAAAATTGGCTTCCTACCGAGACTGTCAACGTGACTCTGCTTCCTGCCGAGATCCTTGGCAGGAAGCAGAATCACATGGACAGTCTCTGCAGGAAGGTTGGTGGTATTCTTCAGGTACTCCAGTTTTCTCCACAACCAAGGCCACAAATAAGCAATTATCCTTGCCTTTGAGACAATGAAAAACATTCGCATGCCTGAATTTTCTATACCTTCAATAATCCTGTTTAGACTAGAGTTTTAATCCGAATCAAATCAGAATTTGCTTTGAATTAACTGTTTAGTCTAGCAAATCTTATTCGAATTAAAAAACTAATTCGGAGTAATTAAACTAATCCTACAGAGTACCTTGGATCGAATCCGAATTAACTTTTACTTCGGATTAAAAGTCCTGTCTACGTAAAGAGCAAACCGAAGCAAAGCCGCATTAAAATTTATTTTTGAACTGACCTCGGGCATGTTTAGGTCATGTTAACATTTGAGCAGGCTGCATTTACTTTATTGCAAAGTAACTTGCACCCAATCAAAAACATTATTTTACTACGAAGTAACTTGCATTAAATGGAAATTGTATAGTCTGAACAGACAAGTGGGTTCTCTTCGGATTACCTGATTGCAGAGCAATCTGTGCCAAATCGAAACAGATATCCTCTACACAGAGTAAAAGTAAACAAAATAAAGTTTAAGAATATTTCATTTGTAGCATGTAGTTTTGGCTGAAGGCAGAATAGTAACGTACATTCCAAGATAAACCTTGATTTCCAGAAAGCAATCTAATGCTGCAAAAATTTTCAGCATATGGGGCCAGAGATGAATGATCATCAAGGTGACTGAAAACCGAGAACCCCGGCAAGAAAAAACACCTGACTCTCTACAAGAAGAACTTGGTTTTCTAACCGAAGTTAGACCCAAGCTGGAACAAGCCCCCCTGTCCTGGCTAGGTCCAAGGCAGTTTTATGGAGAAAAAAAAGCGGGAGGAGGAGGAGGGAACAAGGAGCAAATTCTTGGATGGGATGCAAATTCTTTGGTGGGGAGGGGGGCGGGTGCAAAAGACTGCCCAGATTCATGTGTTAGTGGGGTTGCACCGAAGTGGACCTGTGCTGGGACCAAGGCAGGTGACATCTCAGAAAAAGGGAGAAGCAAAATCTTTGGTGGGGAGCAAAAACTTCCAGAAACATTAAGTAGCAATGGGACAGAACCCAAATGGACTTGTGCACAGATCCACATAAATCACTTCCCATGCACACAGCCCTCGCGACCCACTGTGGGTTGGCTTTAGCAATACAATTCAGGGCTTCTGGAAACGCATGGCATGAGAGGCACACTTCAAGCCATAATGCATCTTCCCCGAACTGCAGGCCTCCATCAGACTTCACTTTGCTAGTTCTGCCGGAACAAGCCCCCTGTCCTGGCTGGGACCAGGGCAGGTCTAGGGGGGAAATGGGGAGCAAATTCTTAGGTGGGGAGCAAATTCCCTTATTAACTAGTGCAATGGGCAGTGGGGGATAAGAGATTGAGGGTGATCTGGAATGCAGTTGTCTCATGTTTTTGTGGCCCTCATGAGTAATTGAGACTGCCTGGGTTACATCATGAATTGCGACCGTTGGTCTCAGAGAAGACCGTAGCTTAAATCTGTTGGAAGGGAGGTAGATGGGGTAAAAATTCCTTTTGGGACCTAGGACTGTAGCATTTGTTCTAAACCTTATCTTGGTTTAGTTGGTTCCAAAATATATTGCATATTTAAAGTTTTAGGGTCCTGTATTTTCATGGGAGTTTTTTTAGTGTTCTAATAGTTTGGGAAATGGAGAATATTATTAGTCAACAACAGGACTGTAGCTAATTTCTTATTGTGGATTGTTGAGAGGAGAGAGCAGTTTCTTTTTGCTGTTTCTAGGGAGCAAATGTGATGAACCTTATAATGGTTCAGTTGGTTTCCAGGTAACTAAGCCTGGGTATGAGATTAAGGAGGTTGGATACACATTATTTTTTGGAGGGGAAATGGAGAATATTATTAATAGACACAGGGACAGTAGCTTATTTCTTATTGCGGGTTGTTCAAATAGGACAGCGGTTTCTTTTGGCTGTTTCTAGGGAGCAAATGAGTTGAACCTTATAATTGTTTATTTAGTGTCCAGGTAACTAAGCCTGGAAGTGAGATTAAGGAGGTTGGATACACATTAATTTGGGGGTGGGGAAGGAATGGAGAGTATTATTAATGGACCAGAGGACTATAGCTTATTTCTTATTGCGGATTGACGGGAAAAGAGGGCAGTTTCTTTTGGCTGTTTCTAGGGAGCAAATGTGCTGAACCTTATTATGGTTCATTTAGTTTCCGGGTAACTTAGCCTGGGTGTGAGGTTAAGGAGGTTGGATACACATAGGTCTAAGGCAGTTCTATGGAGAAAAAAAAAGGGGGAGGGGGAGGAGGGAACAAGGAGCAAAGTCTTGGATGGGATGCAAATTCTTTGGTGGGGAGGGGGGCGGGTGCAAAAGACTGCCCAGATTCATGTGTTAGTGGGGTTGCACCGAAGTGGACCTATGCTGGGTCCAAGGCAGGTGACGTCTCAGAAAAAGGGAGAAGCAAAATCTTTGGTGGGGAGCAAAAACTTCCAGAAACATTAAGTAGCAATGGGATAGAGCCCAAATGGACTTGTGCACAGATCCACATAAATCACATCCCATGCACACAGCCCTCGCGACCCACTGTGGGTTGGCTTTAGCAATACAATTCAGGGCTTCTGGAAACGCATGGCATGAGAGGCACACTTCAAGCCATAATGCATCTTCCACGAACTACAGGCCTCCATCAGACTTCACTTTGCTAGTTCTGCCGGAACAAGCCCCCTGTCCTGGCTGGGACCAGGGCAGGTCTAGGGGGGAAATGGGGAGCAAATTCTTAGGTGGGGAGCAAATTCCCTTATTAACTAGTGCAATGGGCAGTGGGGGATAAGAGATTGAGGGTGATCTGGAATGCAGTTGTCTCATGTTTTTGTGGCCCTCATGAGTAATTGAGACTGCCTGGGTTACATCATGAATTGCGACCGTTGGTCTCAGAGAAGACCGTAGCTTAAATCTGTTGGGAGGGAGGTAGGTGGGGTAAAAATTCCTATTGGGACCTAGGACTGTAGCATTTGTTCTAAACCTTATCTTGGTTTAGTTGGTTCCAAAATATATTGCATATTTAAAGTTTTAGGGTCCTGTATTTTCATGGGAGTTTTTTTAAGTGTTCTAATATTTTGGGAAATGGAGAATATTATTAGTCAACAACAGGACTGTAGCTAATTTCTTATTGTGGATTGTTGGGAGGAGAGAGCAGTTTCTTTTTGCTGTTTCTAGGGAGCAAATGTGATGAACCTTATAATGGTTCAGTTGGTTTCCAGGTAACTAAGGCTGGGTATGAGATTAAGGAGGTTGGATACACATTATTTTTTGGAGGGGAAATGGAGAATATTATTAATAGACACGGGGACAGTAGCTTATTTCTTATTGCGGGTTGTTCAAATAGGACGGCGGTTTCTTTTGGCTGTTTCTAGGGAGCAAATGAGTTGAACCTTATAATGGTTTATTTAGTTTCCAGGTAACTAAGCCTGGGTGTGAGATTAAGGAGGTTGGATACACATTAATTTGGGGGTGGGGAAGAAATGGAGAGTATTATTAATGGACCAGAGGACTATAGCTTATTTCTTATTGTGGATTGACAGGTAAAGAGGGCAGTTTCTTTTGGCTGTTTCTAGGGAGCAAATGTGCTGAACCTTATTATGGTTCATTTAGTTTCCGGGTAACTTAGCCTGGGTGTGAGGTTAAGGAGGTTGGATACACATTAATTTTAGCCTTTATTGTCAATAGACAAAAGTTATTTATACGACGGTAGGGAAAGTCAGATTGTAGTATACAGATGGGTTCTGGGGCTTTTACTGGGTAATGGGAGTTTTTGTCATGAGCATTGCACTTAGTAGGGTATAAATGTGGATCCAGGGATTTTGGGAAATGGGTTTGGTAGGTGGTTAGCAACAGGGGCTCGAATTAGAGAAAATTAGGGGGATTTTTTTCCCTATTGTATTGGAATCTATCTATATCCTGGCAATGATATTGGTTTTGTCTAGGTATTCAAAGACTGCCTTCTGTATTGTATTTGCATGTTTCTTTGGGGGAGACAGGAGCAGTCTCAGGTCTATTGTGTGATAGCCTAACTTGAATATGGTGGATTCTATGGTCTCGCCTTTGATTGTTATGGGGCCACACAGTCAAAGAAGATATGGTTGAGATCTTCTGCATCATTGCAGTGGGGGCATAGGGCGGACTGGTTACTGTAGTGAAGGCAGCCCTGCCCGCAGTGTCCTAGCCTTAGTCCGGAATAGGCTATGTCGAAACGTCTATTGAGACTATATACGTCACATTGAAGTTTAACCTTTGGTTTGACGAAATGGAAGGTGTGGCCCTTGTTGCTATTGGTCCATTGGGATTGCCATTTTTGGGTTACTGCTTCATTTATTAGGGGATAAACGTCCAGTTTTGAGGGTTTGGTATGGTTGCAATTTAGTGCCGGTGGTCAATAATTGACAACTGCCTTTCTTGAATCAGCGGAAGGAGAAACAAAGTATGTGGCCCAACTGGGTTCTCGAACCCAAGACCTCTGGCATGAGTCAGGTGCCCTATCGATTGCGCTACGCAGCCCGGCACCTTCAGCTGTAGGAATTTAATTCCACATTCAACTTCTAAAGCATTAATAGGGGCGGAGTGGTATGCCCTCGTAGCAATACGGAGTGCTAAGTTGTTTTGGATGAGGTCTTGAGCTTTGAGAGTAGATGTTTGGGTGCCGAGTTATAAGCTTGCGCACCATAATCGACTTTTACTGAGGATTAGGGCCTTATATAATGTCAATAGGATTTTTTTATCTGCTTCATAGGAGGTGCCTGAAACTATCCTCATGAGGTTTAGGTCTTTATTACATTTTTCAATCAGATTTTTAATATGCTGACCCCATATGTTAGTTGGCTATCTAGGATCATGCCCAGGAAGGTGATATGGTCACTAAATTCTATTTCTGTCCCAAAAAGGGAGAGTTTTTAGCTCACCTGGCCCGAAGGGCCATAGTGAGCTATTGTCATACCAATGCGTCCGGCGTGCGTTCTGCGTCGTGCGTCTGTGCGTCGTCCGTCAACACTTGAAAACAAATATTCAAACATCTTCTTCTACAAAACTACTGGACCCATGGTTCTCAAATTTGACATGGAGCATGACCTGACTCCAGGGTCTCAGAATTGTAAAATTGGGTCAGGTTGAAAATCCAAGATGGCCGCCATTACTAAAAATAGAAAAAACATTAAAATAAACTTCTTCTCCAGAACCACTTGGTATATTTGTCTGAATTTTGGCATGGAACATCAGTGAAACCTTGATATTCAAAATTGTAAAAATGAAAAAAATTTGTAGCGGAGTTTTGTCACAGTGACCTACTTTCTTTTTACGAGTGTAATTTTGCTCAAATGCCAATGTCAAAAAACGACTTATTCAAACAACTTTCTCTAAAACCACTGAACCCATGGGTCTCAAATTTCACATGGAACATGACTAGACTGCAGGGTTTCAAAATTGTAAAATTGGGTCAGGTCAGGAATCCAAGATGGCTGCCGTTTCTAAAAATAGCAAAAACAACAAAATCAACTTCTTCTCCAGAATCATTCGGTGTATTTGGTTGAAAGTTTGCATGGAACATTAATGGGACCTTGGAATTAAAAATTGTAAAAATAAAAAAAATCTACAGCAGAATTAGGTCACAGTGACCTACTTAGGGTTTACAAGACCGATTTTGCTCATATGTCAGTATCTCAATGAAACGCAATCAGTTTTTGTCAGATTTGGTCAGAAACGGTATTTGAATGGAATTATTTCAATTTTGTGCCAGTTGACTATCTAAGATGGCCACCGTGGGGGCCGTTACTAAAAATAGCACAAACATAAAAATGACAATTACTCAAGAACCCTTGAATGGAATTGGACCAATTTTGTGTCAGAATGTTCCTTGCATGAAGCTGTTTCGATTAATTGCAATTTGGCATTCCAAGATGGCCGCCATCTGCCGTTACTAAAAATAGCACAAACATAAAAATGACAATTACTCAAGAACCCTTGAATGGAATTGGACCAATTTTTAGCTCGCCTGAACGAAAGTTCAGGAAGAGCTATTGTTGTCACAACGGCGTCCGCATCCGCGTCCGCGTCAGCGTCGGCGTCCGGATTGGATGTTTTGGTTAAAGTTTTTTAAAGACCTATATCTCCCTAACCCATGGATGGATTCTTTTGATACTTGCACTGTAGTTAGATATTGGTTCAAAGTTTAACATGGTACCACCCCCATTCCACTCCTTGACCTTGATGTCAAGGTCATGGACTTAGAAAATTGGGAGGTTTTTTTTGGGACTGGATGTTTTGGTTAAAGTTTTCTAAAGCCCAGTATCTCCTTAACCCATGGATGGATTCCTTTGATACTTGCACTGTAGTTAGATATTGGTCCAAAGTTTTCCAAGGTACCACCCCCATCCCCCTCAGTGACCTTGATGTCAAGGTCATGGACTTAGAAAATTGTCTTTTTATTTATTAGATGTTTTGGTTAAAGTTTTTTTAATGACACATATCTCCTGAACCCATAGATGAATTCTTTTTATATTGGCACTGTAGTTAGATATTAGTCCAAAGTTTTACAGAGTACTACCCCAGCCCTGCTCGGTGACCTTGATGTCAAGGTCAGGGACTTAGGAAATTTGGTCTTTATTAAAGTTTTCTAATTGCGTACTGATTCATAATGCTTGGCAGAGATTTAGTTTACACTTGAAATGATGTTAGACACTTTTTTGAGTTTTTACAAAACACTATATACTTACCCGACTGGATGACCTTGATGTCAAGGTCATGGACTTTGAGCGTTGTCTTAAAGATTTTGATTAGTTTTATATTAATGAAGACATAATTTCACAGTGCCACAATGGACTCAGTTGATACTAATACTTGGACTGATGTTAGATTACGGTTAAAGGCTTTGATACATCCTAGCCCTGCCCTCCTCCCCCCTACCCCTTAGTTCTTTGACCTCAAGCTCATGGGCTTTGAAATTTCATGTGGATTTTTTTTTTATTTTAAGACATTTCTGAGATAGCTTTTGTTTATAAATGTGTTGTCATTATGGACATGCTTGCCTGAAGTTTTATACATAGCAGTCCACACCACCATAGCGACTGTGTGATGGGCAAGCACCTATTCAGGCGAGCTATGCTGTCAGGCAACAGCTCTTGTTTGTCAGAATGTTCCTTGCATGAAGCTGTTTCTATTAATTGCAATTTGGCATTCCAAGATGGCCGCCATCTGCCGTTACTAAAAATAGCACAAACATAAAAATGACAATTACTTAAGAACCCTTGACTGGAATTGGACCAATTTTGTGTCAGAATGTTCCTTGCATGAAGCCTTTTTGATTAATTGCAATTTGGCATTCCAAGATGGCCGCCAACTGCCGTTACTAAAAATAGCACAAAACATGAAAATGACAATATCTCAGTAACCCTTGAATGGATTTTGACGAAATTTGTGTCAAAATGATCCTTGCATTGAGGTGTTTCAAAAATAACTAACGACAGATAAGTCATGTTGGCCTCTGTTGCTAAAAATGGAAAAAATGTAAAAAATAGAAAATCTCAATGGAATTGGACTAATTTTGTGTCAGAATGGTCCTTTCATTAATTTTTTTTGATATTTTGCATTTTGGCATTCCAAGATGGCCGCCATCTGCCATTACTAAAAATAGCACAAAACATGAAAATGACAATATCTTAGTAACGGCTGAATGGATTTAGACGAAATTTGTGGCAAAATTATTCTTGCTTTGAGGTGTTTCAAAAATTAACAAATATAGACACGTCAAATTGGCCTCTGTTACTTAAAATAGCAAAATATGAAAATTAGAAAATTGCAATGGAACTGGACCAATTTTGTGTCAAAATGGTCCTTGCATGAAAACTTTTGGATTTTTTGCATTTTGATATTCCAAGATGGCGGCCATCTGCCGTTACTAAAAATAGCACAAAACATGAAACTGACAATATCTCAGTAACCCCTGAATGGATTTTGATGAAATTTGTGGCAAAATGATTCTTGCATTGTGAGGTGTTTCAAAAGTAAATATATAAAGACCAGACAAGTTGGCCTCTGTTACTAAAAGTAGCAAAATGTGAAATTGAGAAAATCTCTGGAATTGGACCAATTTTGTATCAGAATAGTCCCATTGCACAAAAGCCAGGTGAGCGATATCAGGCCCATTTGGGCCTCTTGTTAAAGTGATTCAATATTAAGCCTTTTTTTTTTTAAGGGAAAATTATAGCCTTTGTCTTAATAGTGGGTATTTTGAAGCCCCAGAGCGTGGACCATATCTCGATTGTCTGGAGGGCTGACTGGAGTTTTACGAGAGCATGTTTGGGAGAGGAGTGGTAGGTCCAGATAGCACTGTCATCTGCAAACTGAGAAAGAGAGAGGTTTGCCCCCTCCCCCCAGGGCATCATCAAGGGTATTTATTATTGCAATGAATAGGATAGGGCTGAGGACACTGCCCTGGAGACAGCCGTTTCCAAGTCATGTTGATCAGAGCAGTGACCTACCACTCCTCTCCCAAACATGCTCTCGTAAAACTCCAACCAGCCCTCCAGGTCACTGCTATTTATAGGTCACTGATCAGAGGATTTTATCCCCCCCACCCTGACTTGAATTCTTTAAGATTCAAAGTGACTGCACCTGGCACTTATTTGCCATAAAGGCCATGTTAAATTCAGATTCCACGATTTTAATTTCTGATACGAAAGGAATTTATGGCTGAAGAGTGTGATTTATTTCCACTTTAATGGCGAAGTGTCATGGGACTGTCCCAGTCGCATTTAGTTCGAGTTTCTAGGCTTCTTTTTTTTCTTTCTTTCCCGTTATGGTTCAAGTAAGACCAAATGAGCATTCGACATCAAGCTTGATGTAGACTAAAGGCTCTTTCTTTCACATGATTTACTTAAATGCACCTCACTAAAATGCGCATTCAATACGCGATTTTGATTGGTTCCCATACGCACGCATTGAGACGCAAAGGACTATGTCACTACCCGTATCATGTGCGCAATTTTGATTGGGTCCATGAATTTGCATAAAATGCGCGTTGCACGCGTCGCTTCGCGGTATACGCAAAACTGAGAACGAATTTTCATTGGCTACTAAAATATTCGCGTCCATAATTACCGCGTATCCTGCGCGCATCAACTGCGTCCCCGACGCGTTTTGAATGTGTACAAATACGTGAGCGCCAGTGTAGCATGGTTGGGGTGGGGGATTGATTGCATATAGTTTTGGTACAGATTGGTTGAAAACTGTGGTTACCATGGCAACCAAAAGATCCCATAGACTTATAATGGAGAAACTGTTGTCCGGGCCCTAGCTTCTTCATTTTTTACTGCAACTTCGTGTAACTTGCAGATATCCAGGACAGACAAAACATCTCGGACCAGTTTGAATTTGGGCAAGGTTGGACGATTCTTTACAGAGTTACTTGCCCTTGAGCGATAAAATATTTTCCCATAGACTTATAATGGGGGAAATGTTGTCCGGGCCTTAGCTTCATCATTTTTTGATCGCAACTTCTTGCAACTTGCAGGTATCCAGAACAGCGCAAACATCTCGGACCAGTTCGAGTTTGAGCCAGGTTGAATCATTCTTTTCAGAGTTACTTGCCCTTGAGCCATAAAATATATAATGGAGAAAATGTTGTCCGGGCCCTAGCTTCTTCATTTTTGATTGCAACTTCTTGTAACTTGCAGGTATCCAGGACAGCCAAATCATCATGGACCAGTTCGAATTTGGGCCAGGTTGGATCATTCTTTCTGAGTTACTTGCCCTTGATCTATGAAATATTTTCCCATAGACTTATAATTGAGAAAATGTTGTCCGGGCCCTAGCTTCATTTTTGATCGCAACTTCTTGTAACTTGCAGGTATCCAGGACTGCCAAATCATCACGAACCAGTTCGAATTTGGGCCAGGTTGGATCATTCTTTTCAGAGTTACATGCCCTTGAGTGTTGAAATATTTTCCCATAGACTTATAATGGAGAAATGTTGTCCGGGCCCTGGCTTCTTCATTTTTGATCACAACTTCTTGTAACTTGTAGGTATCCAGGACAGTCAAAACGTCTCTGACCAGTTTGAATTTGGGCCAGGTTGGATCATTCTTTTCAGAGTTACTTGTCCTTGAACGATAAAATATTTTCCCATAGACTTACGATGGGGAAAATGTTGTCCGGGCCCTAGCTTCTTCATTTTTGATCGCAGCTCCTTGAAACTCGCAGGTATCCAGGATGGCCAAAACATCTTGGACCTTTTCAAATGATGGCCAGGTTGTACAAATGAAATTGTGGAGGGGATATAGGGCCTGTCCTGTACGTACGTATGTATGTACTTATGTTCACCTTTTGTCATCGCTACCTAGCTACCTCATTTATTAACTGATTTTGATGTAAGTTCACACAAGTATTGGGTATGACATTACCTCGAATGAGTTTGCATTTCAGCATGATGGGATGAAGGTCAAGGTCACAGTGGCTATTTTTAGAAAAACTTTGTCATCACTCTGTCCCCTTGATTTGTGGATTTAATTTCACACAGGTGATTGGTATAGTCCATTTGCTCCCAAGTGCAAACAGTGTTTTGCTTATTTTCTCGAAAACGATGAAAGTTCCATCAAATGTTCCAATGTCCTAATGATTCCTATAACTATACATAACAGAATACGGAAAGTCCAATTTTTTGGATGCTTTTGTAAAATATTTTCCATTGACTTTAATGCAAAAACTGAGCAGTTTCACAAAAGGGCTAGTCTGGTTGCCAAATGAAGATTTTGGGTGCAACCCCAAAAAATAGTCCGCACAAAATGTTTTTGCACAAATGTGTTCACCAACATGTCCGTACACTGAAACTGAATGATGCCACCTTGGCATCATTGGGGAAATTGAAATATTGTCACCCGACGTAGGCGGAGGGGGACTATAGAAATGACCCTCGTCCGTCCTTCCGTCCGTCCGTCCGTCCGTCCGAAATCTTGTCCCCGCAACTCCTCCTACGTCTTTCATCGGATTGATTTGAAATTATACAGATTGTATTCTTATGATATGAAGATGTGCATGTGGTTTTTAGCTCACCTGAGCCAGCGGCTCCGGGGGAGCTTATAGGATGGTAAGGCTCCGTCGTCCGTCGTCCGTCCGTCCGTCCACAATTTCAAACGACTTCTCCTCTGAAACCGCTGGGCCAATTGTAACCAAATTTCATATAGAGCCTCCTGGGACCTTAGGAACGAAAAGTTGTTCTAACGGTCCTGGTCACATGACCAACATGGCCGCCACGCCCATATATGGTAAAATCCTAAAAAAATCTTCTTCTCCAGAACCAATAGGCCGATGGCCTTGAAACTTGGTATGTAGCATCGGGTACGTGAGTACTACCAAGATTGTTCATATTATGACCTTGGGTTGACCTTGACCTTTTTTACTGCAAGGTCAAATTTGCTTCCTTGTGCTTTTATATGGCACAATGCCAGAACATAAGATATCTTGGAAACTGTTGCAGATTTTGGGCTAAAAACCAGTATCTACAGTCATCTTAATGAGTACGTGAAGATTTATGACTTTAAGAGGTCAAGGTCATTCTTTGACCTTTGACCCAGAACTCTCATATTTTGACAATTTCGAACAATCTCGTCAACAGCCACTGAGCCAATTGAAACCAAATTTCATATAGAGCCTCCAGGGGTTGAGGGAACAAAAATTTATTCATACTGTCCTGGTCACATGACCAACATGGCCGCCATGCCCATATATGGTAAATACTTTTAAAAATCTTCTTCTCCAGAACCAATTGAACGATGGCCTTGAAACTTGGTATGTAGCATTGGGTACTCGAGTACTATCAAGATTGTTCAAATTATGACCTTGGGTTGACCTTGACCATTTTACTGCAAGGTCAAATATGGGAAAATGCTAGAACATATGATTTCATGGAAAGTTTTGAAGAGTAAGGCCTAAAATTGGTTAATGCAGTTGAGTACATGAAGATTTATGAGTATAAGAGGTCAAGGTCATTCTTTGACCTTTGACCCAGAACTCTCATATTTTGACATTTTCAAACAATCTTCTCCAAAGCCACTGGGCCAATTGTAACCAAATTTCATATAGAGCCTCCAGGGGTTGAGGGAATGAAATTTTGTTCAAAAGGTTCAGGTCACATGACCAACATGGCCGCCACGCCCATATATGGTAAAAACTTTTAAAAATCTTTTTCTCCGGAACCAGTTGACCGATGGCCTTGAAACTTGGTATGAAGCATTGGGTATTCCAGTTCTATCAAGAGTGTTCAAAATGATAACCTTGGGTTGACCTTGACCATTTTACGGGAAGGTCAAATAAGGGAAAATGCTAGAACATAAGATTTCATGGAAAGTTTTGGAGATTTAGGCCTAAAAATTGGAAAATGCAGTCATCTTAATGAGTACATCAAGATACATAAGTACAAGAGGTCAAGGTCATTCTTTGACCTTTGACCCTGAATTCTCATAGTTTGACAATTTCAAACTTCTTTTTAAAAGCCAATTGTAACCAAATATCATATAGAGCCTTCAGGGGTTGAGGAAACGAAAATTTCTTCAAATGGTCTGGGTCACATGACCAACATGGCCGCCATGACCATATATGGTAAAAACCTTTAAAAATCTTCTTCTCCAGAACCAGTTGACTGATGGCCTTGAAACTTGGTATGTGGCATTGGGTACTCCAGTATTATCAAGATTGTTCAAATTATGACCTTTGCTTGAACTTGACCTTTTTATGGCAAGGTCAAATATGGCAAAATGCCACAACATAAGCTTTCATGGGAATTTTTGAAGATTTTGGCCTAAAAATTGGTATATACAGTCATCTTAATGAGGTCATGAAGAATTATTAGTACAAGAGGTCAAGGTCATTCTTTGACCTTTGACCCAGATCTCTCATATTTTGACATTTTCAAACATTTCCTCAAAAGCCAAAGGGCCAATTGTAGTCACATTTCATATAGAGCCTCCAGGGGTTGAGGGAACAAAAATGTGCTCAAATGGTCCAGGTCACATGACCAACATGGCCGCCATACCCATTTATGGTATAAACATTTAATATTTTTCTTCTCCAGAACCAATATGCCTATGGCCTTGAAACTTGGTAAGTAGCATGGAGTACTAGAGTACTTCCAAGACTGTTCGAATGATGACCTTGGGTTCACCTTGACCTTTTTTTGCAGCATGGTCAAATATGGGAAAATGCTAGAACATAAGATTTCATGTAAAGTTTTGAAGATTTTGGTCTAAAAAATGGTATATATGGTTGTCTTAATGCATATTAGCACATGAAGATTTATGAGTACAAGAGGTCATGGTCAGTCTTTGACTTTTGACCCTAGACTCATATTTTGACAATTTCAGACATAAGAAAAAGCGACTTTGCCAATTGCTCAGGTGAGCGGATCAGGGCCTCATGGCCCTCTTGTTTATTTTTCTTTCGGCCATTTTTGATGGAGTTACGGCCCTTGCTGACTCAGACCTTGTCCCGGCAACTCCTGTCACATCTTTTATCAGATTGACTTGAAATTGTGCAGAATGTTTCATCATGATCTGAAGATGTGCATGTGATTTTGGAATTTCATTTGTCCTATATTTAACAAAGTTATGGCCCTTTGTCGTTTTTGGTATTTTTCCAACTTTTGAACCGTTTGACTGAGAGAGCTGAAATTTAGTATGCTATTAGCATTTGGTAAATTGAGTATTCTGATTATTGTTAGGATATGCTAAATTTATTAGTGACAGAGTTATTCCCCTTTCATAGATAATAGACATTCACTTAAAGGTAAAGGGATAACTCAAAAACTATTCATATTAATGGGCTGAATTTTCATAAATGCATTGTTCTTTTTCATCAGATTCATATTAGGAGGATTATGGCCCTTGTTATTTTGTTATTGGGTATACAGTCTTATGTTTTGGGCATTCTGTAAGGGCCTAAAGTTTCAGTAGCCTGATTTTACACATATACGCCCAGTTCTGAACTCAAGTATTTTATACCCTCATAGAGGCCCAGTAATTGGGGTATATGTCTCTGCTTATGCTTCAATCATTATTTGCTTACCAGGTTCTGTTATACACATATTTTCTGGTTTTACACATAAATGCCCCTTTCTAAACTTAAGTATTTTATAACTTCATAGAGGCCCAGTAATTGTGCTTCAGTTATTATTTGCTGACCAGGTTCTGTTATACACATATTTTCTGTTTTTGGCCATATAGTTACTCTGAAACTGAATAAAGGGCTGCAGTTTGTGACACATTTCAAACGTGGGGTGACACTTGGCCGATGGCCTTTTATTCAATATGGCGTCCAAGATGGCCGCCAAGGATAAAATCCTCAATATCTTCTAAAGTATGTGGGTTAGAAACATACTTTAGGTGGCTACTTATAGGTTTTCGAGGTCGAGGAATCGATTAAGCATGTTAAAAATTAGTTTAGACAAATCAGTTACAATATGGCGGACAAGATGGCCGCCAAAGGATAAAAATCTCCATATCTTCTGTAGTATACGAGCTAGAAACATGATTTTGGTGTCTACGTTAGATTTTTTGGGCCAAGGAATCCATTAGGCGTGTTAGAATTTACTTAGAGACACTCAGTTACACAAAATGGCGGACAAGATGGAGGACGAATCATCGATTACGGAACTGAATGTCTAAGGAATGCATTTTTTATAGCAGAATTGAGGTTTTAGAAAGTTTTTTTAATCCGTAATTTTGAAATAATAAGATCCATGGATATGAAAAACCGATGTTATAAAGACCCCATATTGCATCTTATAATGTCACTGCCACGAAGACCATGATGATCCATTAGAGCCCAGTCCAGGTATGGGCAGACAGCCCTGTTTAGAAAATTTCAGTCGCAACGGAAAGACATTGACATCTCGATCATTCATTATTATTTTGAGAATGTGGTTTCTAATGTTTTTTGTTGTTGTTGTTATTCATAATTCCATGCATGCACGTTTTTGCAAAGTAAAATGATAGACAAAGGTCAAGAACTAATGCAATCAGGCCCCACATCCCGCCCTCAAAAAATGGCAACAGTTCGCGAAAGACAAGCATGATAAACCGAATGAACAGCCCTTTCACAGACATTCAGCTACCCCAATGGAAAACAGCAGTAACATTTATTTTACCTATTTAATATTTTAGATAGGACAAAACAGAAAGCAAACTAGGCAGCTATAAGGTAACCATATTGCCTGAAGACCACAGACTAGCGGACATGAGAACACGTAACATTGAGGAACCACAGCAGAAGTATTGCCTTGGAACGGTCAGTAATACATTACTTGGGCTAGTTTTACTTTGTCCGAACCCTCGCCTTCTGCTTCTGTGGTGGTTCAAAACAATTGGTCAGCATTTGAACTGCATGAAGGTTACATAACCCATCAATGAATCAACACAGACAACAAATAAATCACGGGTAAAACCTGTGATGAATCGAAGATGAGGACTCAACAGAAATAATTGATTGCGACTCCTGGAGATCCCTCCGATATCAAACAACTCAGACGAAATCCTGCCGGAGTAAAAGAAAACCACCAGTAGAACCCCCGCATTGCCAAGCAGTGGGGCAAAATTTTGAACTTGGCACAAAGGGTTATTACTTTGATTGCTTCGTTGATTTTAAGTTTTGTAAGAATAATCTTTTTTTTCCCCTGACTTTGCAGATATACTTCTTTTTCTGTACATTAGGCTTTAAGCAGGGTTATATAACCCAGCCTGAAGGATAACATTATAGTCGTAATAGATAAAATCTGTTTACTTTGATCTTTTGTCAGAAGTTTAATAAAAATCACTTTCAACTCTATGATTTTACGCTGAAATTATCTCAGTCTCACGCTTATAGTAAATTGGCTAGAAGCAGGAATAAACAACCCTTGGCGACAAAAGTTTGACTATGCCAGGAAACTGTATTGCAGTTTTGGAAAAAAACTCTTTCAGAGATGGTTCTAACTCTACTTGTACCTTTTCATTTCCAAATGTAAAGTCAGTTATTCAGTTTGTCTATAGAGTAAGTGACCTGGGGTTTGGGACATGCGTTGTTTGTTTGTACATATTTAAGTCTTGAGATACATGAAAATACCAGCTTATGTGTATTTCAGTGGTTCAAGAGAAGAGGACTTTAAGATAGTGACACCTTGGGCCATAAGCATTCATACCAACTTTCGTTCTCTCAAACAAATGGAAGTACAGCTAAATGTACATATCAAATTATCCCAGTAGCCTTTGTGCCGTTGGAGCAGTGGGTTGTTAGATTCTCATTGTGCCTTTGGCATAGCGCTATTATGACAGGTCGGGCTAAATCCTATCCTTGTACTGTCTTTTGACTATCCTTGATTCTTGTCAGGTACGGGTGTTTTGCTGAGTCGAAAGATAGCCTTTGTCAGCTGTTGGCAGAGCTAGGATTCAAACCCCTTACTTTCCGTACCTAAGCCAAGTACTCTAGTCACTCAAAAAGTGATTTTGTTTTGATCCCCTCCCCCCCCCCCCCCCCCCCCCCCCCCACCCCTGGCTATAAGCTTTCCCGTAGCATCGCTCGGGAGATTCAGTCAGGTAAGAATACTTGCACAAACTGGCATGACAAGTTTGAATACCCATATACAGATTTGCAGTCAACTGTCTACAATCTTGGGAAGTTCTGTCTCCTTTATACCTAAAAGAACTGAGAAAATACGAAAATTTCAAAAGCTGTTTACAAAATTTGTTACTGCTTTGAAGTATGCACGATCCTTTCTAACAAGTAAATTTTCTATAAAAATCTGGCTGTTGCACGAACCTGCGACCCTCACACCATTAGTCCAACCATGAGCTATAATTTCAAACGACGCAAGCAAACAACAAATATATCAACGTTTCTTAAATTGACATTTTTTTTTTAAACCTTATAAGATAATTACACGTAACAATAGCTTTCTGTAATAACTAAAGCTTTGTCAACGGGGTTATCTGCCTCTGCCTGCACTAGGTTCTTGTGAACCACCATGGTCCTCTTTTTAAAACACTGTCAAAATGGGGCTTTCATAACTTCATTTTTATAATTAAGAATCTAATACATGCAAGATCCGGGTTTCTAATACAAAAACCCGAGTTCTGCTATTGGAAAGTGCATTTCTCCGACATTCAGAGCCCTGAGCGTTGCTTTGTCCGCCATTTTGTGTAACTAGTATGTTTTTAAGTCAATTTCAACATGTTAGACCAATTCCTTTGCCCCAAATACCCACGTGTAGACACCAAAATTATGTTTCTAGCCCGTATATTAAAGACGATATGGAGATTTTTATGCTTTGGCGGCCATTTTGTCCGCCATTTTGTATCTGATTTGTCCGAAATAATTTTAACATGCTTAAACGATTCCTCGACCTCGAAAACCTATACGTAGGCACCAAAAGTATGTTTCTAACCCACATACTTTAGAAGATATTGAGGATTTTATCACTTGGTGGCCATCTTGGACGCCATCTTGAATATTTTAATTTCCCCAAGGATGCCAAGGCATCATTTAGTTTTTGATTAAGGATATCCTAAATAATAAGAATCTGCATCAAACATTTGTGCGGACTATTTTTTCGGGTTTTCGTCCCGGCACCCGGACTAGGCGTCGTATGCTTGTTAGAACAGCCAAAATATTGTTGACAGGCAATAGCGTAAACTCGTTGTTTACTACAAGTGTGGGCGTATATGAATGAAATAGTAAAATGTATTCACCTGTCCGCACGCGTAACGCATGGTATCACTGGTCAGGTGATACTATGTTGTAAATAAATATTAAACTATTATATTTTTTTGCGAGTAAAAATTGTATGTTTTAAAATTTGATAATATAAGTAGAAAAAAATGGATTTAGAATAAAATTTCAATTAATTATGCAAATTTTGTTCTAGGGATAGCATACATTGGCCACATGCTCTAACAGGTAAACTAAACGGGAATTCCAACAGCTAACTTTTACTCCCTTGTAATTAAGAGGTGAAAATGACATATTTTAGGTCCTGTTTTTGTATAGAAACTTTTTTATGCAAAACCTCACATTTCTGCAAAATTATGATTTTGTTATGTATAGGATGAAAATTAAGAGTGAGCGATTCGAAAATCTTCTACCTCTCACCAATTTTGAGAAAATATTGGGGATGCCGTTTGTATTTGGGAGCAAACAGACTATATGACAATATCTTGGATAATTTTGCGTTTCAGCATTCTGAGGTCAAGGTCAAGGTCACAGTGGCTATTTTTAGAAAAACTTTGTCATCAATTTAACTCCTTCATTTATGGACCGATTTTGATTAAAACTTCACACAAATGTTTAGTATGACAATATCTTGAATAAGCTCACGTTTCAGCATCCTAAGTTCAATGTCAAGGTCACAGTGGCTTTTTTAGAAAAACTTTGTCATCGCTCTAGCGCCTTCAATTTCTCGACCCAATTCAATTTAATATCACACAAATGATAAGTATGACAATATCTTGGACAAGTTCGCGTTTCAGTGTTCTTGGGTCAAGGTCAAGGTTACATTGGCTATTTTTAGAAAAACTGTGTCATCGCTCTAGCGCCTTCATTTATGGACTGATTTTGAATAAAACTTCACAAAAATGTTTAGTAGGACAATATCTTGAACAAACTCAGGTTTCAGCGTCCTGAGGTCAATGTCAAGGTCACAGTGATTATTTTTAGAAAAACTTTGTCACCGCTCTAGCGCCTTATTTATGGACCAATTTCGATTTAAATTCACACAAGTGATTAGTATGGCAATATCTTGGACAAGTTTGCATTTCAGTGTTCTTGGGTCAAGGTCAAAGTGGCAATTTTTTTAAAAACTTTGTCATCGCTCTAGCGCCTTCTTTCATGGACCGATTTTGATTTAACTTGACACAAATGTTTGTATGACAAGATCTTGAACAAGTTTGCATTTCTAAGGTCAAGTTCACAGTTGCCGTTTTTAGAAAAACTTTGTCATCGCTCTGGCGACTTCATTTATGGACCGATTTTGATTTAACTTCACACAAATGTTTAGTAGGACACAATCTTGAACAAGTTTGTGTTGCAGCATTCTTAGGTCAAGGTCACAGTTGCTCTATGTAGAAAAACATTGTCATTGCTCTGGCAATTTCATTTATGGACCGATTTTGATTTAACTTCACACAAGTGTTTAGTATGACAATATCTTGAACCAGTTCGCTTTACAGAGAAATGCTAGTTACAGTTCCTGTGCATGGGCTTCTGCACCTCTATTATTGGTCGCCAACATTTGATGCACACCTAATACTTGGCACACTTTGTTATTTATGCGGAAGGACATCATTGTATATAGGAATTTTCCCCTTAAAAGGCCTGGACATTTTGCGAATGTATGCAGATTGGGACATTTTGCGAATGTATGCAGATTGATGAGGTGGCCATATCCACTACTAGTATGGGTAGGGGAATATATAACAAGTCGCCCATGGGCAAAGATCCCTCACCTGTCAGTATCTCAGATGCATTTCACATTGGACCATATTGTACGATTTGCCTTAGAGTAATGTACCTTAGAATACTGAGGCTGAATGGACTCAGGTGAGCTACAGGACCAATGGTCCTCTTGTTGTGTATACTTATCTTGTGCATCCCTTAACTCGGTAACTGTTTGGAATATCATGATGAAACTTTAAAGCAAAGTGCATGATCACAAGATGATGTGTCGCATATAAGAATTGTTGCTCCCCCTTTCTTAATTTTGGAGTAACCTCCCTTTGAATAGTCCGTCCGTAAACATTCTAGTGCGCCCCATAACTCAGTGACTATTTGGAATATCTTCATGAAATTTTATAGGCATATGTATTAGGTAGGGGGAACATGTCATATGTAAGAATGGTTGCCCCACCTTCCTTAGTTTTGAAGTTATGCCCCTTTGATTGTTTTTACCCTGCAGGTCTTGTGCGCATCATAACTAGATAACTGTTTGGGATATCTTCATAAAACTTCATAGCAATGTGTATGAAGTCCCAACGATGTGTCTCAAAACAATGATCGCTCTCCCTTTCTTTGTTTTAGAGTTACATCCCTTTTACTAGTTATTTTAGACTATTTTTGTGTATGATTATCTTGTGCATCCCTTAAATCGGTAACTGTTTGGATATCATGATGAAACTTTAAAGCAATGTGCATGATCATAAGATGATGTGTCACATATAAGAATGGTTGCTCCCTTTTTCTTAATTTTGATGTAACCTCCCTTTGAATAGTATTTTTAGAATTTTCAGTTCACTCCATGTCTCCTTAACCTTTTGAAATATTAGAATGAAACTTTGTAGGAATGTGTATAATAATGGGTAAACGTATCCTAAGCAAGAACCACAACTCTGACTTGCTTACTGAATTATCTGCCCTTGCATAAATTTCCGTAAATTAACCGTTTTGAATATTCTAACACAACTTGACGGTGATGTGTATATTGTCAAGGGAATGTATTATAACGAAGAATGGTATAGCTAGTATATTTAGCTCACCTGGCCCGAAGGGCCATAGTGAGCTATTGTCATACCAAAGCGTCCGGCGTTCGTCGTGCGGCGTTTGTCGTACGTCAACAATTGAAAACAAATTATTCAAACATCTTCTTCTATAAAACCACTGGACCCATGGTTCTCAAATTTCACATGGAGCATGACCTGACTCCAAGGTCTCAGAATTATAAAATTGGGTCAGGTGGAATATCCAAGATGGCTGCTGTTACTAAAATTAGCAAAAACAACAAAATCATCTTCTTCTCCAGAACCACTGGGTATATTTGTCTGAAATTTGGCATGAAACATCAGTGGAACATTGGTATTCAGAATTGTATAAGTGAAAAAAATCTGTTGCGGAGTTTTGTCGCAGTGACCTTATTTTTGTTTACTAGTGTATTTTTGCTCAATTGCGAATGTCCAAAAATAACTAATTTGAACAACTTCAAACAACTTCTGCTCTAAAATCCCTGTACCCATGGGTCTCAAATTTCACATGAAGTATGACCAGACTGCAAAGTTTCAAAATTGCAAAATTGGGTCAGGTTGAGAACCCAAGATGGCCACCGTTACTAAAAATAGCAAAAACAACAAAATCAACTTCTTCTCCAGAATCATTGGGTACATTTGGTTGAAAGTGTGTGTGGAACATTAATGGGATCTTGGAATTAAAAATTGTAAAAATGAAAAAAGTCTATAGCGGAATTAGGTCACAGTGACCTACTTAGCGAATAAAGACCGATTTTGCTCAAATGCCAATATTTCAAGGAATCTTAAATGGATTCTGGTCAGATTTGGTCAGAAATGGGTTGAATGGAATTGTTTCAAATTTGTGCCAATTGACTATCCAAGATGGCCACCAGGGGGACTGTTACTAAAAAAAAGCACAAACAGAAAAATGACAATTTCTCAAGAACCCTTGAATGGAATTGGACCAACTTTATGTCAGAATGTTCCTTGCATGAAGCCATTTTGATTAATTGCAATTTGTCAACCCAAGATGGCCGCCATCTGCCATTACTAAAAATAGCACAAAACATGAAAATGACAATATCTCAGTAACCGCTGAATGGATTTTGACGAAATATGTCGCAAATGATTCTTGCATTGAAGTGCTTCAAATGTAACCAAATATAGACCAGTCACATTGGTCCCTGTTTTCTAAAAATAGCAATGGAATTGGACTAATTTTTTGTCAGAATGGTCCTTTCATGGAGCCTTTTCGATTTTTTTTGCATTTTGGCATTCCAAGATGGCTGCCATCTGCCGTTACTAAAATAGTCAAAAACATGAAAATGACAATATCTCTGTAACCGTTGAATGGATATGACGAAATTTGTGGCAAAATGATTCTTGCATTGAAGTGTTTCAAACATAATTATGTCTCCCCCCTTTAGGGTCGAGAGACATATTGTTTTTCCCTGGGCGTCTGTCGGTCTGTCACAAATCGTGTCCGTTCTATAACTTGAAAACCGCTCAAGCTATATTCGCGAAACTGTATATAAATATCAATCAACATGAGACAACATGCAGAGTGTAAGAATGGTAACTCTGGCATTTATACTTGTTGAGTTATTTCCCTTGGAACTTAGTCCATCACAAAATTGTGTTTCAATCGTGTCCGTTCTATAACTTGAAAACTGCTCAAGCTATATTAGCGAAACTTCATATAAATATCAATCAACATGAGACGACGTGCTGAGTGCAAGAATGGTAACTCTGGCATTCATACTTTCTGAGTTATTTCCCTTGGAACTTAGTCCATCACAAAATTGTGTTTCAATCGTGTCAGTTCTATAACTTGAAAACGCTCACGCTATATTCTCAAAACTTCATATAAATATCAATCAACATGAGACGATGTGCAGAGTGCAAGAATGGTAACTCTGGCATTTACTTTCTGAGTTATTTCCCTTGGAACTTAGTCCATCACAAAATTGTGTTTCAATCGTGTCCATTCTATAACTTGAAAACCGCTCAAGCTATATTCGCGAAACTTTATATAAATATCAATCAACATGAGACAACATGCAGAGTGTAAGAATGGTAACTCTGGCATTTATACTTGTTGAGTTATTTCCCTTGGAACTTAGTCCATCACAAAATTGTGTTTCAATCGTGTCCGTTCTATAACTTGAAAACTGCTCAAGCTATATTAGCGAAACTTCATATAAATATCAATCAACATGAGACGACGTGCTGAGTGCAAGAATGGTAACTCTGGCATTTATACTTTTTGAGTTATTTCCCTTGGAACTTAGTCCATCACAAAATTGTGTTTCAATCGTGTCAGTTCTATAACTTGAAAACGCTCACGCTATATTCTCAAAACTTCATATAAATATCAATCAACATGAGACGACGTGCAGAGTGCAAGAATGGTAACTCTGGCATTTACTTTCTGAGTTATTTCCCTTGGAACTTAGTCCATCACAAAATTGTGTTTCAATTGTGTCCATTCTATAACTTGAAAACTGCTCAAGCTATATTCGCGAAACTTCATATAAATATCAATCAACATGAGACGACGTGCAGAGTGCAAGAATGGTAACTCTGGCATTTATACTTTTTGAGTTATTTCCCTTGGAACTTAGTCCATCACAAAATTGTGTTTCAATTGTGTCCGCTCTATAACTTGAAAACTGCTCGAGCTTTATTCACGAAACTTCATACAAATATCAATCAACATAGGCGATGTGCAGAGTGCACAAATGGTAACTCTGGCATTTATACTTTTTGAGTTATTTCCCTTGGAACTTTGTCCATCTCAAAATTGCGTCTCAGTCGAGTCTGTTTATAACTTCAAAACCATTCAAGCTATATTCATGAAAGTTCATACAAATATCAATCAACATAAGACGACATGCAGAATGCACTCTGGCGTTTTTACTTTTTGAGTTATTTCCCTTGGAACTTTGTCCATCACAAAATTGCGTCTCAGTCGAGTCCGTCTATAACTTTAAAACCATTCAAGCTATATTCATGAAAGTTCATACAAATATCAATCAACATCAGACGACATGCAGAATGCAAGAACCATAACTTTAGCATTTATACTATTTGAGTTATTTCCATTAGAACTTTGTCAGTCACAAAATCGTGTCTCAGTCGTGTCTGCTCTATAACTTGAAAACCATTCAAGCTATATTCACGAAACTTCATACAAATATCAATCAACATTAGAAGAATTGCATAGTGCAAGAACCATAACTCTTGCATTTATACTTCTTGAGTTATTTCCCTTGGACCTTTGTCAGTCACAAAATCGTGTCTCAATCGCTTTATTACTTGAAAACCGGACAAGCTACATGTATAGTCACGAAACTTCATACAAATGTCAGTCAACACTAGACAACCTGCAGAGCACAGCATTTATACTATTTGAGTTATTTCCCTTGGAACTTTGTCATTCACAAAATCGTGTCTCAATCGTCTAAGCTCTATAACTTGAAAACCGTTTAAGCTATATTCATGAAACTTCATACAAATGTCAGTCAAAATATAAATAGACGACGTGCAGAGCACTGTAACTCTTGCATTTATATTTTTTGACAAAAACTAAATATGAATATCAGTCAACATTACATGACATGCAGAGCATAACAACTATAACTCTTGCATTTATACTTTTTACTTATTATGGATCCCTGCTTCAGGGTAGGGAAACATATTGTTTTTCCCTTGGCGTCTTAATGACTGATCCTTTTGACATCAAAAAGGGGGGAGACATTCTGTTTTTCGTTCTAGTTAAAGTTAGACCAGTAATGTTGGTCTATGTTACTAAAAATAGCAAAATGTGAAAATTAGAAAATCTCAATGGAATTGGACTAATTTTGTGTCAGAATGGTCCTTTCATGGAGCCTTTTCGATTTTTTTTGCATTTTGGCATTCCAAGATGGCTGCCATCTGCCATTACTAAAAATAGCCCAAAACATGAAAATGAAAATATCTCAGTAACCGTTGAATGGATATTGACGAAATTTGTGGCAAAATGATTCTTGCATTGAAGTGCTTCAAAGGTAACTAAATATAGACCAGTCATGTTGGTCTCTGTTACTAAAAATAGCAAAATGTGAAAATTAGAAAATCTCAGTGGAATTGGACTAATTTTGTGTCAGAATGCATGGTCCTTTCATGGAGCATTTTCGAATTTTTGCATTTTGGCATTCCAAGATTGCTGCCATCTGCCGTTATAAAAATAGCACAAAACATGAAAATGACAATATCTCTGTAAACGTTGAATGGATTTTGACGAAATTTGTGGCAAAATGATTCTTGCATTGAGGTGTTTCAAAAATAGCTGAATATAGACCAGTCAAATTGGCCACTGTTACTAAAAAAAGCAAAATGTGAAAATGAGAAAACCTCAGTGGAATTGGACCAATTTTATATCAGAATGGTCTCGTGACAAAATAGCCAGGTGAGCGATATCAGGCTCATTTGGGCCTCTTGTTAGTTTATGAATTAACGCCTTTGTTTGACTTTGGCATTACTCAACTTAGGAGCCACTTCCCCTTGTAAGCTGATTTTTGGTATACTAATAGTATTTGATGTGTTAAATATTTAAATAATGTTGCTGTCATTAATTATGGAGTGGTTTCCCCTGTTCGTCTGCCGGTCTATCCTTTTGTAAACCATCTTGGTCATTCTGTAACTCCTTTATGACATTAAAATGGGCGTATTATGCGCCGCTTGCGAAGCCCTTGTTGTAGGTGTTATGGCCCTTTGAAAATTTCTGCAATTTGACTTTGTCAGCAAGATAGCTTGAAAAGTATAAGAGCTAGGGACTTTAAACATTGTCAGCTAATTGAAATGTCTAAGTTATTCTAGGTACAAAAAAGGTATTATGAAAAATGGCTAAGTTCAACAGAGGCACTCAAAAGTTACATGGAATTTAAAATAAGACTGCAAAGGTACAAGAAAGGTACATTAAAAAATGACTAAGTTCGATAGAGGCACACAAAAATTACATGGAAAATTGTCTAAGTTATCACTGGGGTACATAAAATGTATACCTTTTTTGTACCTTCATTCAATAGGCACATAAAAGGTACAGAAAAGATACAAAATTTTGTACCTTTTTGTCCCTTATTTTGGTATGGGATTTCTGAAACAGTGAGATCGAAAGTGATAATTTCACTGTTTGAAATAGTGAGATTATCAGTTTCGATTTCATCGAGAAATCTCTATAATTCATTGAAAAGTAAAAAAGAAATATCCCTTATTCTAACTTAAAACAAAAATTACCAAATTGAAATTTTCAAGAATCATAGCAATTTATCAAATAGCTCAAACCGCAAAGTAGTTTTCTTAGCCCACGGTTAAATTATCTGTTTCCTTCATAAATAAATTTACATGTAAATGAATAAAATAAATAATTAAAATGAAAAATAAAAGGAAGAAACTAGATTTGTGGTTTAATTTCATACACATAAATCTTGGTTGGAAAAATGCAAAACCTCTTTTTTCTTAACTATAATAATATTTTTACTATTTTACAATAACATCAGCTTTTCTATGGTTTTTCTGTAACTTCATTATCTTTCAGGGTTAGTAATCAATATATGTAGTGAACTATAAGATAGAGCTTCTCAGACAGTCATTTATTATGCAGTGACAGATATAATTTACATATATATATACATGTTTTAGTGTTTATTCATTTGTCCAAAGTACCTGAAAAACTTGGTTCAACAGGTAACTGGTCAAAGGATTACACCAGTGCAGTCCAAGTTGGACTAGTCCAAGGTCTAATGGTCCAAGTGATTTGGTGCAAGGATTACTCTTATCCTCTGGAGGAATGTTAATTTCAGAGTGTCATCAAAGGTATTCCTAGTAAGAGCAGTTTTTATTAGCTCACCTGAGCCGAAGGCTCACAGGTGAGCTTATAGTATAGGCAGGCATCCGTCGTCCGTCGTCCGTCCGTCGGTCGTCCGTCAACATTTTCAAACGACATCTCCTCTGAAACTACAAGGCCCATTGTTATCAAATTTCATATATAGCATCTTTAGGCAGGGGGAACCAATAATACTGTTTTTTATGCAAATTGCTTCAGAACTTTGGTTGCTATGGCAACTTAAAGTTTCCATTGACTTGTATGGGAAAAATTGAAAATTTGCATTTATTGCTTTGTCACTGCAGATATTTTGACAAATCTTTTACAAAAATGTTCTTTAAGTAGTCCTCTATCAACCATATGAAATTTATGTAAATTGCACAATTTGGCTGGTTGCCATGGCAACCGAAAGGTTAAAAATAGAAAATATATTCAAAAATCAACTCCTCAGAAACTATGCAACCAATAAAGCTCAAACTTCACAGAAAGGATCTTAGTACTAGCCTCTATAAAAATACTGTTTTTCTTGGCAATTGCTCTAGCAGTTTGGTTGCTATGGCAACTTAAAGTTGCCATTGACTTATAATGGCAAAATGGAAAAATTGCATTTATTGCTGTATTACTGCAGATATTTTGACAAAACTTTTATTGAAATGTTTTTTGAGTAGGGTAACTCGCCCTTAAGTCGAACTTGCCCTTAAGTCGAACAAATTAAACTGATAACATTAATATTTCAACTTGGTGGGACATTACCTGTTACGATACCAGACGTTACCTTAATCTATGAACAATATGCATAAAAGACTCCCAAATATAATACATGCATTATTATACGACTAGCTGTCGTCGCAACGCATCCCTCTCGAGCTGTTTCTAAATTTCATAATTTTGATTTTTATAATTTTGTAAAATACTTAATATTATGTACCAAAAAGAGTCTTAGTTTACGAAATTTAACATTTATGTTAAACTAATCCATGGCTTCTCATTTCTCGAAAAGATAACTATTTATTGGTCAAAATAAGTAAAATCAACAAAAGTTTTCACAATTAACACATACCTATGCTTCGTCATTGAGTCGAACACCGATTCGCCCTGAAGTCGAACACGGGCATACAGTTTCAGAGACGATTTACTCACTGTATCACTAGCAAATACATTCAGTCACAGTCGAAATGCACAAACTCATCTTCATCTTTTCTTTTATGCAGGCAATAAGGGTCTACGCTTACCATAAATGAAATAGCACACATGGTAACTGAGCCCCTTCATCGAATGTTTTTCAACATGCACCAGGAGTCACAGGGTGGATTTATCTACATTTACGTACATTGCTGTGTGTCTCATTATTTCCTAAAGAGTGTTTTAATTTGACATCAAACAAAAATGATTTAAAAATATGTAATTTAAAAAATGCGGATTTTCTGGATATCACAGACCCTACATGAGGTTGTCCTATAATGGCTGGATCAGTATATCTGTTCGAGTCAGGGGCAAGTCTGTTCGACTTAAGGGCTAATTTGGGTAGGTGGCTAAAATCCCTTATTATACCCTTATTTCACGAAGTATGGCTAAACGATTTCAGCTTTCTGTGCTTGGAAAGCTTCGCTAGCTGTTGCATGACCCAAACACGACGTGGGTCAATAGCCGGGGTCTGTAAGCACAAGACAATACAAAAGGTGTTCGACTCAGGGGCGAACTACCCTAGTCCTCAACCATCCTTATTAAATTTATGCAAATTGCACAATTAAGCTGGTTGCCATGGCAACCGAATGGTTAAAAATAGAAAAAAATATTAAAATATCATTTTTGCAGAATCTGTGTGGCTGATAAAGCTCAAACTTTACAGAAAGGATTTTAGTTCTAGCCTCTATAGAATTACTGATTTTCATGGCAGTTGCTTCAGTACTTAGGTTGCTATTGCAAGTTATAGTTTCCATTGACTTATAATGGGAAAAATGGAAATCCGCAATTTTTGCTATCTCACTGCAGTTATTTGGAAATTATTTTCAACAGAAATGTTTCTAACGTAGTCCTCTATGATTCATAATAATTTTGTCCAAATCACTGAATTTTATTCGTTGCCATGGCAACATAAAGGATATTTTTTTGATTAGGCCATATTGTACAATTTACTTTAGAGTTACTTACCCTTGAGTGCTGAGGATGAATAGACTCAGGTGAGCTACAGGACCAATGATCCTCTGGTTTTTGGCATTGTGTTATCTTTATGTCCGGCATTATTACTTTTTGGTAGCTATCAAGACACTGCAGGTTCTCTTTGACAAGGTCACAATTCTTTAAGTTCTTGTATACTTTATTTCAGGTGAAGCCAGTACGAAAGAGAAGAGCATGAAGATGATGGGATTAGTGCCATTGAACCAGTGACAAAAATTTAATATGTGGCAATGCTCCAGATAAGGAGGGGTAACAGGGATAATTTCCTTATTTTCCCATAAAATTATATGTTCTGAGCCATCATTAGAACCGTCTCACTGAGACGGGTCTAATAAGGGGTCACAACATATGTTGTTGGTTTTTTTAGAAATAAAAAAAAATATCTTGAATAACCCTCAGTACCCCTTCTTATCTGGAGCTCAAATGGGACAGTCCGTGCTCCAAGGGCCCTTAAAGGATGGGTATCCATAAATCTTTGTTGGGCTACAAATAGATTTTCACTACTCTCTAGATATGATGATTATGATATGTTATATATTTAAAGTGATTTATAGTTTGATGTATTTAAAACAGTCTTTAGTGTGTCAAAAAAAGGTGGAGGAGTACTTCCAGTCCTTTTCACAGAGACCCAGATAAAGTGGGATTTTGATGATAATTCTGAGATAATTTTTATTTCTCAATAGAAACATACGTTTTGATGCCACCATAAAACTATGTTGACGAGACAGTTCTAATGGGGCTTCACAGCATATGTTTTAATGAAAAAGTATTGAAAAAAAAAAAATGGGGCTTCACAGCATATGTTTTAATGAAAAAGAAAAGAAAAAAAAATACCCCTGTTACCCTTTCTTATCTTGAGTACCATTTTCCGACTTGAGCAAAAGTAGAATGACATTTTTCCTTTATCATAAAGGATAACTATGCTTCTTGTTTTACTAACAGTACGTTGCAATAATATTATTTGTTATTAGATTTCAAAATATTTTGTATGTTGTCAGGTAAGGTTGGCCAATAAGTAAATGCTCAATCTAGTGATACAGAGGTTGTTGGTTTGGTTCCAGGTAAGGCCATGTTTCTGGTCTTGGAGCTGGATTATTTCATCTTTATCATCTGGCCCATTACACATAAGTTCTTTTGTGACTGAAGTTCTGCTAAAAGAGCTCAAAAACCTCTGATTATCCATCCAACCCTTGTAAATCAGTTTTATATGCCAGTTTGAAAAACTGGACCTATTTTAGCGCTGGGGTCCGTCTGTCCATCCATCCATCTGTCCAGCATTTTCATGTCCGAATAACTCATACAGTTTACATCCGATGGAGCTGAAACTTGGTATATAGAAAGACTATGAAGTGGACCAGAGCATATTATTTCGAGGTTACTTTTAATCCGCTCCAATGATTTTAGGGAGTTATCGCCATTTACTTAGACTTTTTAGCATGTTCATTCCTGGGTAACTCCTGCTATGTTTTCAATACAATTAAGCTATCTGTTCTATTCTGTTCTATCCCATAACCTTACAAGGTCACTGAGGCACCACAGATGACTTTAAACAATCTTTTTTCACCTTGTCCTGTTTTCAGCTGCCCTAGTTGAGCTGACAAAGTCCATTCCTGTCCACTCTTTAATATTTTCTTCCCACCTCTTCTTCTGTCTACCTCTACCTTTTCCTTTCACTTTGATCTGTAGAATTGTCTGCTAAACCAGAAGACCTCGAGACTTGGCCAAACCACCTTAGTTTCCATTTCTTTACCAGGGTTAGGAGTTAATCATATTCTCATATGGCTGCTTGGATCTTTCTGTGAACCTCCTCATAGGTTATATGGGCCTTGTACGAAATGTTCAGTAACCTTTGGTTGCATCTCATCTCAAAGGTCCGCATTCTTTTATCTAACTCTGCTGTAAATGTCTACGATTCACAGGCATTTTTACCAGAGTTACAGCCCTTTGAAAAAAATTGACTTGCAGTTTGTGTGGCAGTTCTTGTGCCTTCCATAACTAAGTTTCTCTTTGGAATATTATGATGAAACTTGGAAGCAATATATATGAGATTAAGACAGCATGTCTCATACAAGAATGATTGCTCCCTTCCACTGAGTTCTGGAGAAACTTCACTATTTATATAACCTGACTAATAGAAAAAAAACTGTTTGTGTTTTGAAATGTTTGGGTACACCTCCATATTATCTGCCATTGTGCTGGGGAGAACAGCTTTTGTGACTTCCTGTTTTGCTTGTTTGGGTGACATAGCTCTTCCAAAATGGGCTTTGTTCTTTTGAGGAAGGAATTTGCCCTTAGAGGAGCAAATTCTGTCCTTTAGAAGTTGGTTCTCTTTGGAAGGAAAAAAGAATAGTAAAGCTACTTCCCCTGAGGTGTTTCCATATTCCTTATTTTGCTGTTTCTGTATATTAAACCTTACACTGCTAGAAAACTAATTCACCTGGCCCTAAACTGGGGGTGGGTGTATATTAGAAGTCATAACTTCCACAAACTTTGATCGATTTGCTTGAAATTTTCACTCAATAACAACGATATGTGCACCGCCATTTTCGGGAGTTACCAAAATCGTGTGACCTTCCATATTTGGATGTCACGTGATAGACGGGAACCGACATACACACATAAAAAAATACAAGATATTAGCGTCAGTTATATGCTTTGTATGACAAAAGTGCTTGCTTGTCTGAGGCCCTGTGTTGTTGCTGAATATTTATCAAGAGAGAAGTTTGGAAGGATGAAGTCTAGTTTTCAGAAAATCGGGATCAACTAAGTAGGGGTAGCCACCTGAAAAGCTGATGTTTCTCTGAGTTTTAAAGTCAACAAATCAGTTAGGTGGGTAAAACTTCGCTGTAGTAGAAAGCAGATTTCCTCCTGCATATGACATCTGCAAATAATGGGGTGTATACATGATGTGTAGTGTGCCTGACAGCTCTTAAAGTGACCTACTCCCTGAAGGCGACAACAGTTGCTGTAAGCAGTCTAAGGGTTAAGGCATTGCCTGTAAATAACTGTTTCAGTACACCTCCATGTTCTCTGCCATTTACTGGGGGGGGGGGGGGCACAGCTTTTGTGACTGCCTATTTTGCTTTTTTGGATGACATAGCCCTACCAAAATGAGTTTGTTATGGGAAGAAGGAATTTGCTTCTGGAGGAGCAAGTTCTTTCCTTTAGAAATTGCCCCCCTCTGGAAGGGGAAAACAGTAGAGCAGCTTCCCCTGAGGTGTTTCCATATTCGTTAATTTGCTGTTTCTGTATATATTATTGTATTGCTTGTAAATGTTTTTTCTTAAATAATTTGGGTTGTAATACATGTCTGTATACATGTGATTCAAAGAGGACCGCAGGGAAGATTGGATGTACATCCAACTGGGCTTCCTCTTTTAATAAAGTAATTATTATTATTGTTAAATTGTAGTTCCGTTTACTGAAGAATGCCGCAGGCCAAATATTTAGGTAGAGTAGAACTTGTTTGTTCTGAAAATATAAGCTTTTCTTAAATTATTTTGAGTTGTAAACGTATTTAAAAGTGCATAAAATATGAATAGTTTTGTTTAATTAACTTTGTATCTGACCAAATACAGAGTTTCACATAAAGGGAGTATTGAAGGATATTTGTTGTTTTCTGTAACATATAGGCCTTCTTTAGAAATAACTTGGAGAGGCTTTTCAAGTGAGGTTCCACATTCTAATTCAGCAGCATGGGCATTTATGTTTTAATGGAGGATTACTAAAAATCAAAGATAGCAGTTACATACTGGCTTCAATAGCTTTAAAGTGCTCATTTTGTACTCATGATGAGCTGCTGTGATCAGTCATCACCCATCCATTGTCTAGCTGCTGTCCACCACCTATCTGGTGAACACCCTGAAGATTACATTTTCAAGCAATCATAACCAGATTTATATGGAATGTCAGTGGCCACCAGATCTCAGCCAGGTTTGATATGGGATAAATGAGACTGTAAAAAACTTCGTTTATTGCACCTTTTGTAGCAAAAATGGACTAAGTCTTAAGGTAAAGAGACTTTTTAGGGGAAACATCTCTGCCATTTTCAACTTTCCCGCATTCTCGGTGAGAGCAACTCTTTAAGAAAAGAGTTTTCTCCCCATTGAGCATCAAGAGTACATACCATTTTGGAATGGCTTCATAGTTCAAGACACAAAAATTGTTTCACATTTTTATAAATGGCTGAAAAATGTGGCAGTGCATTCAGTCACCTTGAAACTTTTCAGCTTTATTGAACTTTTTTGTTTGAGTTGCAGATTTCCAGTGGGTGTCCATAGCTCAAATTTTGGACATCCAAAGTTCGGCTAGACTTTTGGATTGAGGACTCAAGTTGAAGAGATACACGTTCAAGGAAAGCAATTAAGCCTATTTCAGATTTTCCACCATTTTCAGTGGGGATCAACCCTTAAGAGAAGAATTTGCTCTCTTTTGAGCAAAATCTTCTCTTCAAGAGAAGTTTACATTTTGGAAGGACTTAGAAATGCAGGGAAGAAACAGGAGGTCACAAAAAATTGTTCCCTTTTGTAAAAATGGCAGATGAACATGGAGGTCAATCCTTCAGCATGAAACTTTGTAAATAAGTCAAAACTTGTTTGAGGTGGCAAATTTTCATTGGATGCTTATATGTAAGCCCCTGAACATCCAAAATTCAGCCAGACATTTTAGCTGAAAACTCAGGTGAGAGAAACAATTCCACTGGAAGCAACTTTGCCATTTTCAATTTTTTCTTCTTCTCATTGGGGTCTTAGTATAATGGGGATCAACTTTTTAAGGGAAGAATTAGCTTTTCTTGGAGCAAAATCTTTCCTTTAAAAGTAGTCTCCATTTTGGAAGGGCTTCATAGTCCAAGGAAGCAAACAGGAACTCACAAAATTTAATCCCTTTTGTAGAAATATCTTATAAAAAGAGAGGTGCCCCGGATCATCATAAAACTATAATGTAACGTCAAGACTTTCCAATTGGTAAATTTCCAGTAGGTGTCCATAGGTTGAGTTCCTTGTATTCAAAATACAACATGACTTCTGGGCTGAAGACTTAAGGTGAAGATTTACACAACAATACCATTTTAAAGTTTTATCCATTTTAAACAGAAAAGAATTTGCTCCTCATGAGCAAAATCTTCCCACCAAAGGTAGACCCCATTTTGGAAGGGCTTTGTAATTCAGGGAAGCAAACAGGAAGTCACAAAACTTGTTTTCTTATGTAAAAACAACTGGTATCCTTGAAGTACATCCATTCAGCGTGAAATTTTGTAACTGCGGTGACAAATTTTCAGTGAGTGTCCATAGGTCATCTCCTTTACAACCAAAATCAGCTATTTTGCAACTTGGCCCAACTGGAGTCACTTTAAATGCAAAGAGCAGACACCTAAAACTGACACAGTTTTTAAACTATCAGTTTGAAACTTGGCATAGATGTTTCAAACAAACAGGAGACGTGCCTGTGCCTTTTGGAACAGGTTAATTTGTTTTTGGTGAAAGTTTTAAAACTTTGTAATTTTTAGGGTTACTGATGATACAATTATAATGCCAAGTTTGTATGATCAGCTCTTTTCCCCATTTTCTAGCAGTCAGTTTGAAATTTTGTTAGACTCACTTAAAGGCCCCATTGCTTTATCGGTGGTATAAATTAATGAAATATTTTATTGCAAGATATTGGTGCAAGATCCTCACTGCAGTTTCAAAAATTAAATGGCCGTCATTAGCCAACGTTGAGTTTCACATAAAAATGCTGTGAAAAACGATTTGGCTCATTTACGTTGGCACTTAAGGTAGAAAGATGCTGAAAAGAAATATTGGTGGGGCATTCAAACCATCATGACCGCTAAATAACCCAACGAGCTATAGAATATTTTGGTAAGAAAAAAAATCCACCGTTTTGTTTTCCAAAAAAATATACTGAACAAAAAATAATGTTACATAATTTATTCATGAATATTAAGCTAAAGAACAATATTTTCAAAGAATGATACGTTATTTTCCCACGTGCCAGACGTCAGGCAACTTTATGAATTAATCGTTTTTCGATTTGCATTATTTGTTACAAAATTATTCCACTTTGACTTAAAACACTTCAGACAATGTGAAAGGCTTGATGGGCATGCGCAAGGGCTTACATTTTTGCACTTTTGGATTTGCCTTGTAACTGCCAATAAGGAAAGCTAAGAACCTTATGATATTTAACCAGCAGCTCAAAGACATAAGATTTTAAAGATGCCGTGTCTTTGAAATTGTGTCCCTTGCAATTAAAAGTAAAGCAAATCATTTACTCCGATTATCCAGAATGTTTCAATAAAATTTTCAAGTTAAATTCATGTAAATTAATTGCAGCTTCTCCAGACAATGGTTCATGATGAAAAAGTTTGATCAAACTGGTAAATTGTCCATGGTATATCACCTTACATTGTTCATTGGACTTTCAGTGCATAGCATGAAAGTCAGAGTCAAGTGTCATGGAACACGATTTTCCAAGCCACGTGGTTCCCTGATCAACCCTTGGAAGCGACGAAACGCACCTTTTTTGTGGCAACTAATGCCTGATCAACGTGTCGGAAGTGACTTGCTCACATGGGCTGATAACTTGAGTGAAATATGGGTCTTCAAAAAGCACCTAAAATCTGACCCACCATTAAATGAAACTTATCTGAAGACAATAATCTCGCAGCTTATGTTGTGATAATTATTTTCTGAAATGCGGATACTTTTTGTCGAGCCCGCTTGCGATCAGCCAGACTCGACTTAATACACATATTTTCCATATTGAAATGAATATCAGGTCTCTGAATAGATATAGATAGATAGATTTCAACTTAATACATAAATTTTCCGTAATAGATAGATAGATAGATAGGTAGTAGGTAGGTAGATAGATAGACAAATAGACAGATAGATAGATAGGTAGCTAGATAGAAAGACGGATAGGCAGGGTTTTGATTTCGACTTAAACACATATTTTCCATATTGAAATGAATATCAGGTCGCTGAAAAGATAGATAGATAGATAGATAGATAGATAGATGGGGTTTAATTTCGACTTAAAAAACATATTCCCGTAATGAAATATTTATCAGGTCGCTGAATGGACATTAAGATTACATAGATAGATATGTAGGTAGATAGGTAGATAGAAAGACGAATAGGCAGGGTTTTGATTTCGACTTAATACTCATATTTTCCACATTGAAATGAATATCAGGTCGCTGAATAGATGGATAGATGGTTTTGCCTCGACTTAAACATATTTTCTGTAACGAAATATTTATCAGGTTGCAGAATAGATATTAAGATCGCTGGATGGTTGGATGGATAAATAGAAAGATAGATAAATTGATGGATAGATAGATAGATAGATACATACATACATACATACATACATAGGGTATGATTTTGACTTAAACATATTTTCTGTAATGAAATGAATATCAGGTAGCTGAATAGATTTTAAGATTGCCGGATAGATAGATAGATAGTTAGGTAGGCTGTAGGAAGATAGATAGATAGAAAGATAGATAGATAGATAGATAGATAGATAGATAGGCAAATAGAAAGACGGATAAGAGGGTTTTGATTTCGACTTAATACAAATATTGTCCATATTGAAAAGAATATCAGGTCGCTGAATAGATAGATAGATTATCTATCTATCTATCTATTTATCTATACATTCACCGATTATGAAAAAAATGTGTATTAAGTCGAAATCTGTCTACTTTCTATCTATCTATCTATCTATCTATCTACGGAAAATATGTTTATTATGTCGAAATAAAACCCCATCTATATTTCTATCTATCTATCTATCTATCTATCTGTCTGTCTGTCTGTCTATCTGTCTATCTATCTAATCTATTCACAGATTATGAAAAATATGTGTATTAAGTCGAAATCTGTCTACTTTCTATCTATCTATCTATCTTTCTATCTATCTACCTACTGAAAATATGTTTATTATGTCGAAATAAAACCCCATCTATATTTCTATCTACATGTATCCATCTATCTATCTGTCTATCTATCTGTCTATCAATCTATCTATCTATTCAGCGACCTGATATTCATTTTAATATGATAAATGTGTGTATTAAGTCGAAATCAAAACCCTGCCTATCTGTCTTTCTATCTACCTATATCTTTCTATCTATCTATCTATCTATCTATCTATCTATCTATTCACCGATGACGGAAAATATGTGTATTAAGTCGAAATCTGTCATTCTGCCTCTATCTATCTATCTATCTATCTATCTTTATTTTTATCCGTCAAATTTTCTATCTTTCTATCTTTATATTTATCCATCAAACCATACAGCAATCTTAATATCAATTCTGCAACTTAATAAATATTTCGTCACGGAAAATATGCTTCAGTCGAAAGCAAAACCATTCTATCTATCTATCTATCTATCTATCTATCTATCTATCCATATATTTTCTCTATCTATCTGCCTATCTATCCATCCAATCATCCAGTAATCTTAATATCTATTCAGCGACCTGATAAACATTTCATTTCGAATAATATGTTATAATGTCGAAATAAAACCCCATCTTTATTTCTATCTATCTATCTATCTATCTAGCTATCTATTCACCGATTACGGAAAATATGTGCATTAGGTCGAAATCTGCATCTATCTAAGTACCTACCTACCTACCAGCTAACCTTCCTACCTACCTGCCTGCCTGCCTACCTACCTTCCTTTCACCTACCTACCTATCTACGTACTACCTACCTTCCTACTTACCTACCGCCTATCTATCTATCTATCTATCTAACTACCTACCTACATGCCTGCCAGCCTTCCTGTCTATCTATCTATCTATCTATCTATCTATCTATCTATCGCCTTATCTATCTACGGAAAATATGTTTATAATGTCGAAATAAAACCCCATCTGTATTTCTTTCTATCTATCTATTTAGCTGTCTGTTTGCCTGTCAATCTATCTATCTATCTATCTATCTATCTATCTATCCTGCAAACGTCATATATATTCAGTTACCTGATAATCATTATGGAAAATATGTTTAAGGCAAAATCGAACACCATCTATCTATCTATCTATCTATCTATCTATCCACCTCCCTACCTACCTACCTACAATCTTTCTATCTATCTGTCCTGCAATCTTAATATCTATTCAGCCACCTGATATTCATTTCATTGTAAACAGAAAATATGTTTAAGTCAAAATCAAAACCCCATCTATCTATCTATCTATCTATCTATTTAGTGACCTTCATTTCATTACGGAAAATATGTTCAAGTCAAAATCAAACCCTATCTATTTATCTATGTATCTATCTATCCACCTATCTATCTATCTATCTATCTATCTATTATTAAAAATATGTGTTTTAAGTCGAAATCTCTATCTATCTATCTATCTATCTATCTATCCAGAGACCTGATATTCATTGCAATAAGTCGAAATCAAATCCTGCCTTTCTTTCTATGTACCTATCTACCTATCTATCTATCTATCTTAATATCTATTCAGCTACCTGATATTCATTTCATTATTAGCTCACCTGGCCCGAAGGGCCATAGTGAGCTATTGTCATACCAATGCGTCCGGCGTGCGTTGTGCGTCGTCACGCAAAATGTCCGTCAACACCTAAAAACAAATATTCAAACATCTTCTTCTGTAAAACTACTGGTCCCATGGTTCTCAAATTTCACATGGAGCATGACCTGACTCCAGGGTCTCAGAATTATAAAATTGGGTCAGGTTGAAAATCCAAGATGGCCGCCGTTACTAAAAATAGCAAAAACAACAAAATAAACTTCTTCTCCAGAACCACTAGGTATATTTGTCTGAATTTTGGCATGGAACATCAATGAAACCTTGGTATTCAAAATTGTAAAAATGAAAAAAATCTGTAGCGGAGTTTTGTCACAGTGACCTACTTTCTGTTTACGAGTGTAATTTTGCTCAAATGCGAATGTCAAAAAATGACTTATTCAAACGACTTCAAACAACTTCTTCTCTAAAACCACTGCACCCATGGGTCTCAAATTTCACATGGAGCATGACCAGACTGCAGGGTTTCAAAATTGTAAAATTGGGTCAGGTCAAGCATCCAAGATGGCCGCCATTACTAAAAATAGCAAAAACAACAAAATCAACTTCTTCTCCAGAACCATTTGGTATATTTTGCCGAAAGTTTGCATGGAACATAAATGGGACCTTGGGATTAAAAATTATAAAAATGAAAAAAATCTATAGCGGAATTAGGTCACAGTGACCTACTTAGCGTTTACAAGACCGATTTTGCTCAAATGTCAGTATCTCAAGAAAAGGCTATCGATTGTGGTCAGATTTGGTCAGAAATGGTCCTTGAAAGGAATTATTTCAATTTTGTGCCAGTTGACTATCCAAGATGGTCACCATGGGGGCCGTTACTAAAAATAGCACAAACATAAAAATGACAATTACTCAAGAACCCTTCAATGGAATTCGACCAAGTTTGTGTCAGATTGCTCCTTGCATGAAGCCGTTTCGATAAATTGCAATTTGGTTTTCAAAGATGGCCGACATCTGCTGTTACTAAAAATAGCACAAACATAAAAATGACAATTACTCAAGACCCCTTGAATGGAATTCGACCAATTTTGAGTCAGAATGTTCCTTGCATAAAGCCGTTTTGATTAATTGCAATTTGGCTTTCCAAGATGGCCGACATCTGCCGTTACTAAAAATAGCACAAACATAAAATGACAATTACTCAAGAACCCTTGAATGGAATTGGACCAATTTTGTGTCAGAATGTTCCTTACATGAAGCCATTTCGATTAATTGCAATTTGGCATTCCAAGATGGCCACCATCTGCCGTTACTAAAAATAGCACAAAACATGAAAATGACAATATCTCAGTTACCGTTGAGTAGATTTTGACGAAATTTGTGTCAAAATGATTTTTGCATTGAGATGTTTCAAAAGTAACTAAATATAGACAAATCATATTGGCCTTTGTTACTAAAAATAGAAATACGTGAAAATAAGAAAATCTCAGTGGAATTGGACTAATTTTCTGTGAGAATGGTCCTTTCATTAAGCTTTTTCGATTTTCTGCATTTTGGCATTCCAAGATGGCCGCCATCTGCCATTACTAAAAATAGCACAGAACATGAAAATGACAACATCTCATTAACCGCTGAAGCGATTGAGACGAAATTTGTGGCAAAATGATTCTTGCTTTGACGTGTTTCACAAATTAACAAATATTGACCCGTCAAGTTGGCCTCTGTTACTTAAAATAGCAAAATTTGAAAATTAGAAAATGACAATGGAACTGGACCAATTTCGTGTCAAAATGGTCCTTGCATGAAAGCTTTTCAATTTTTTGCATTTTGGCATTCTAAGATGGCCGCCATCTGCGTTAGTAAAAATAGCACAAAACATGAAACTGACAATATCTCAGTAACCCCTGAATGGATTTTGATGAAATTTGTGGCAAAATGACTCTTGCCTTGAGGTTTTTCAAAAGTAAATATATAAAGACCAGACAAGTTGGCCTCTGTAACTAAAAGTAGCAAAATGTTGAATTGAGAAAATCTCTGGAATTGGACCAATTTTGTATCAGAATGGTCCCGTTGCACAAAAGCCAGGTGAGCGATATCAGGCCCATTTGGGCCTCTTGTGGAAAATATGTTTAAGTCAAAATCAAAACCCCATCTATCTATCTATCTATCTATCTATCTATCTATCTATCTATCTATCTATTCAGTAAGCTAATATTCATTTCAATATGGAAAATATGTATATGAAGTCGAAATCAAAACCCTGCCTATCCTCTCTAACTACCTGTCTACCTACCTATCTATCTTTCTTTCTATCCATCTATCTATCTATATATATATTTATCTATCGATCTATCATGCAATCTTAATATCTATTCAGCTGCCTGATATTCATTTCTATACGGAAAATATATTTTAGTCAAAATCAAACCCCATCTATCTATCTATCTATCTATCTATCTATCTATTACGGAAAATATGTGTATTAAGTCGAAATTTTTCTACTTTCTATTTACATTGTATTTATCTATCTATCTATTTATTTATCTGTCGATCTATCAATCGCCTTATCTATCTACGGAAAATATGTCTATAATGTCGAAATAAAACCCCATGTATATTTCTATCTATCTGCCTGCCAGCCTCCCTATCTATCTATCTATCTATCTATCTATCTATCTATCTATCTTTGTATCTATATATCCTGCAATCTTAATATCTATCCAGCTGCCCGATATTCATTTCATTACGGAAAATACATTTGTCAAAATCTATCTATCTATCTATCTATCTATCTATCTATCCCCTGGTCCTCTTTATTATTTGCGAATAAAATGTGTAGTCGAAGTTTATTATTTGTTAAAATGCATATTTAGTCAAAGTGCAACTACTACCTATTTACCTACCTGCCAGCCTCCCTGTCTGCCTGCCAGTCTGTCTACCTACATGTCTATCTATCTATCTATCTATCTATCTATCTATCTCTCTATCTATCTATCTATCTATTATTGGCAAATAAAAATGGGTATTAAGTCGAAATTAATAATTTCTTAAAATGCATATTAAGACGAAATGCACCTACCTACCTAAGTACCTACCTACCTACCTTCCCGCCTTCCTACCTACCAACTGCCTGCCAGCATCACTGTCTGCCTGCCTGCCTACCTACCTTCCTACCTACCTACCTACATACCTTACTACCTACCTATCTATCTATCTATCTATCTATCTATCTATCTATCTATCTATCTATCTATCTACCTACCTGCCTGCCAGCATCCCTATCTATCTATTCAGATACCTTCATTTCAATACGGAAAATATGTGTATAAAGTAGAAATCAAACACTGCCTTTCCTTTTTTCGATCTATCTATCTATCTAGTTATGTATCCTGCAATCTACCTGATATTCATTTCATGACGGAAAATATGTTTAAGTCAAAATCAAACCCCATCTATCTATATATCTATCTCTCTATCTATCAATCTATCTATTTATCTTGTTTCTATGATATGTTGTAGATGCGCTAAAATGTATTTGGCAATCTGAATAAAGAATTGAATTGAATTGAATTTATTCAGTAACCTGAAATTCTTTTCAATATGGAAAATATGTGTTTGAAGTCGAAATCAAAACCCTGCCTATCTATCTATCTATCTATCTATCTATCTATCTCTCTATCTATCTATCTATCTGCCATCCTCCCTATCTATCTATCTATCTATCTATCTATCTATCTATCTATCCCCTGGTCCTCATTATTATTTGCGAATAAAAATGTGTATTAAGTCGAAGTTAATAATTTGTTAAAAATGCATATAAAGTCGAATTGCCACTACCTACCTTTTTTACCTACGTACCTACCTACCTACGTACATACCTGCCTGTTTACCTACCTGCTTACCTACCTACCTACCTAACAACCTACCTACTGGCCTCCTGCCTCCCTACCTACGTACCTCCCTACCTACGTACCTTCCTACCTACGATCTATCTATATCTATCTATCTGACTGCCTGCCTGACTGCCTACCTTCCTACCTATCTATCTATCTATCTATCTATCTATTATTGGCAAATAAAAATGTGTATTCAGTCGAAATCAATAATTTGTTAAAATGCATATTATGACGAAGTGCACCTACCTACCTACCTACCTATCTACCTACCTACCTACCAGCCAACCTACCTACCTACCTGCCTGCCAGCCTCCCAGTCTGCCTGCCTACTTACCTTCCTACCTACTTACCTTCCTACCTACCTACCTTCCTTCCTATCTATCTATCTATCTATCTATCTATGTATCTATCTATCTATCTAATTATCTTCTTACCTGCCTGCCAGCCTCCCTGTCTATCTCCTTATCTATCTACTTATCTATTTATCTGACAAACGATCTGTCCGTCCGTCTATCTATCTATCTATCTATCTATCTATCTATCTACAGGTCTGTTTCAAAAATAATATACCCGTGCAATATGGCACAATAAATTGCATTTTTTTCCTGCACTGTATGGGTTAGTGTCGAATGGTTATTGAGCTGGCTGACATGAGCCTTCTACAATTTGTTTATATGTATATATTTAATAAAATGGTAGTTGGTTTTTTAGATAATGAGGATCCTGGCCGAATATGAGGCTGCCTTTGAAGTATACCGAATTTTAAGCAGGTTTCAACTCCATTTTTCAAGTAATTCCGATTAGTGCCCTGTATGTAATGTGAAAAATGCCAATATCTGGCATCACTGTTATGCAATGACAACTACTAAAGAGACATACAAAATTTCATTTGAATCACAAAAAATCTTAAGTATAGAAAGAATGATTAAATTCACCCATTGTCTAATGGATTTGAAAATGAATCTAGCTTATAATGGTGTAAAAGTTTAAGATTGCCCTCGAAATTCCAAGTACTTAAATCCAATTGAAGAAAGAAGGACATTATTAAAGAAAACATGAAAAAAGCCAAATTGTAAAAGAACGTTATGGACAAGCATAGTCTCTGTTTGGTATTCTATTAACAGGAATATATTAATGCAACTGTACGATTTAATACAATACGCACAGTGTATAAGCGGACAGTCACCAAGTCGGAAGCGACAATTGACTGTACACCCGAAAATCATTAGTGCGACATACACAACTTGTGAGGTGAAACGGTCAAAAGCAGGTAAGTTCTTTGTTATTTTAGATGCGGTTTTCGACATCGGGAGATAATTAGATGTACTTCACCTGTAGCATTGTCACTTTGACATATCACCACCCAATCTCTGTGTAAAAATCAAGTTTTCCTGCTTAATCACCAGTTTTGCTTTATCTTCTGTCGATCGACGCTGACAATCGGGACTAAAAAGACTAGAATTATGGCATAATTTCTGTTAAAACTAACATAAAATCATTGCTACATCTTTATCCTGTGATATCCAATAGCTGAATCCATCGAAACATTACTGTAAACAAATATATTGCCTTCTGAATCGCACACATTCGTCTCATTCGGCTGTCCGACTAGTGACAACTGTACCTAATCATTAGCGACATATCAAGAAACAAAAACTGTCCGACTAGTTGTGATTATATTTTCACATTCAAGACGATCATTTTCAACAAACGCTTGAAAAAGGTAATAGAAATATCGCTTTGGATCGTTTCACTGGGAAAATTATTTCGGGAGAAGGCTATCAAGCATTTCTTGATAAAAAATGATCATATGGCTAAGTTTTTCTCTGTCAACATTTCAATCGAAATTGTGACCTAGCCGCGTACCGCTTTTGTGATGCGCTACTGGTTTTCAGAAATTCGCATTTTCTGGCTTCCGGTACCGTTTAAGCAACCATCAATGCAATCAGAATCAGAATTGTTTACTGGTGATGCGTCCAAGGACAATCATTCACCAGAACCTGTAAATCAGGGAAGCTAGTCCCTAGCCCTTATTACAGAAGTAAACTTAGTTACTGAATCTTCTGCACCCTCAGAAGCTGAAATAAGTGTATCGTCCAGGGAATTCCAATCTCTAATAGTCTGGGGGGAAGAAACTGGACTTGTAAATGTCAGTCTCAGCCAACGGGGTTTGAAATGTCAGGGAATGATGATTCCTGGTACGCCTACTTGGGGGAACAAGGTCATTTATGGGTATACTGGCTGCACCACTCAGACCTTTGTAAAGCATTATGAGTCTACTATTTTTCCTTCTCTTTTTCAGGGATTCCCACTTAAGTTTCTCAGAATGCCAGTCATACTCCCAGTTCCATGTGTGTCATTTCCCGTTACAAATCTAGCTGCCCTTTTCTGCACCTTCTCAAGTTAATCTTGAAGAAGTATACTTTGAGGGTCCCAAACTGAACTGCCATACTCCAGGACTGGACGCACCAGTCCCTTGTATGCTGACTCTTTAACATCTTGTGGACATGCTGCCAAGTTACGTCTGAGGAAGCCGAGGGTCCTATTAGTATTTGTGCAAATATTGCTGACATGTATGTTCCATTTCAAATTATTGGTAATGGTCAAGCCGAGATACTTGATAGTTTCTACATTACTGAGGACCGTTCCCTCTAAGGTATAGGAAGCGTTGATCTTCTTGATCCGTTTCCTTGTAATTTGCATTATATTGCATTTAACAGTTTGAAAACTCATGCCCCAACTCCTTGCTCAACAACCTAAATGATCTATATCCTCCTGAAGTTTCACCGTGTCTTCAATATCTCTGATTTCACGATAGCAAACAGTCGTCAGCGAAAAGTCTTAATTCCGAGTCAATATTTTCTGTTATATCGTTAATGCACAACGAGAACAACAATGATCCAAGCACGGTGCCCTGGGGGACACAATAAAAAGTAAAGAAAGCTACATGTAAACCCCAACCACCCCATACCTGTAAAAATATATTTTGACCTTAATTATTATTAGTCGATCATCTTTCTAAGTAAATTCTGTGTCTAACTCAGTGCTATGTCTCAGAAAATCGATGGTCATTGGTCAAAACTCACACATTACATTAATTACTGTCACAGTGTCTAATGTTCGTCATGGTGCATGTTTGCTTTTTGTTTCAGGATATTTCACCGCCACGACATGACATCAGCTGTTTACTGTCAAACAAAAACAAAAAAGAATACACGTTATTTAATGATGCCTGCATTAGCATTTAAGCATTTTAAGAAATTCGGTAGTATTTAAGCAGCGTTATATTGAATGGCCAATTCTACAAAGTTCATGACGTTGTAGGTGTACACCAGGGCTCTGTCCTCGGATCTATACCTTTCCTGTTTTTGTAAAGAAACTCGGATCTTTTCGGTCCTGGGTAGTTTCGGTCTGATTGGGTGATTTTGTTAGTGTAAAGCTAAATGGTAGGCTTAGGGTAGGGCAGGGCGAGGCTGGTGGGGTAGAAATGGGGAGTTTGTTTTTTTGTTTTGGTTTGCGGTCCGGTGCACAGTTAAGGTCATGAGGAGCCAGTTAACTGTTCATATACAAGCTTAGACTATCTAAGCAAGTGAAACAAATAACAGGTAAGTTCTCCCCCGACAGTAAATGACAAGTACCGTTGGTTATAACCTCACATATTCAGGTATATTTCTGTGGGCACGTTAAGCTGTTTCCCAAGAGATGGGGAATCAGGAAAGACAGATAGGGTAGACGTGAATTAAAAAACACACACACACACAAAAAACACACACAAAAAAACTCAAACAACACCCACATTACGCACCTAATGCAAGCACACGTCCTCGTCCTACATTGTAATTTAGGTTAGGGAGAGCAAAGAGGATGTAGAAGGGTAGTATAGGGTATCAATGTAGATCTAGGTAACAATATTGTGCCGTTTGTATATGTTTTCATATCTTTTAAGCTGCTAGTCTGACCATTGTAATTAGTTTCGCCTGTTGGAAAACACATTCAAAGTAGATTTTCTTCACAAAGAAAAATTCAGAAACACTCTCAGTATTTTCAATTTATTTCGAATCTTACGAATAAATCATTGAGCCTGCCATGCTAATCTGTGCAAATTTATGGTAGATATAAACAGCATACTGGACTTCTGAAATCAAACTCAATCTAGTAGAAGTTCTTACCCTCCTTTGTCGTTATATTTCGATAAAGAATACATAATTCAAGATATTTACTAACACATTTTCTGCTCAATAAGACTTACAAGAAAATCGTCGCTAGTCGTTCAACACCATTTTTTGTTTTTGTCACTAGTCGGACAGTCGAATGAGACGAACGTGTGCGATTCAGGAGGCAATATATTTGTTTAAAGTAATGTTTCGATAGATTCAGCTATTGGATATCACAGGATAAAGATGTAGCAATGATTTTATGTTGGTTTTGACAGAAATGATGCCATAATTCTAGTCTTCTAACCCCGATTGTCGATCGACAGAAGATAAAGCAAAACTGGTGATTAAGCAGGAAAACTTGATTTTTACACAGAGATTGGGTGGTGATATGTCAAACTGACAATGCTACAGGTGAAGTGCATCCAATTCTCTCCCCGATGTCAAAAACCGCATCTAAAAGAACAAATTCGATAAGGACTTACCTGCTTTTGACCGTTTCACCTCACAAGTTGTTTATGTCGCACTAATGATTTTCGGGTGTACAGTCAATTGTCGCTTCCGATTTGGCAACTGTCCGCTTATACACTGTGATACGGGTGCAAGCAACATTTAACAGTTTAAGGTGGACGATCCCGGAAGAACTCTGTTCTTGCTTGTTTAAAAAACAAACAGAGTTATTGTTCATCATCAAATCGACTAACTGTGGAGTATATACAGTTATAATATACACTTACAATATCTACCGTAAAGATCCTAAGTTTTCGGGCACATAGGTCTGTACAAACAGTGGAAACTGAGATCAGACTGTTCCTTAGGAACCAGAATGATCAAGATCTTCACAGTTTCCATCCCATCTGCGCATTTTTGTCGACATTACTCTGTGGTAGAACCGAATAACAGGAAAATAAATAATAGGGCAAGGACCGGCTGTGCTTGCAGCAGGTGCAGAATTTGGGCAGTCTGTTTTGGGGATATTTTGAACTTAAACGGAAACAAAACGGTGAAATGTTTGTTTTTTTGTTTTATTCTTTAGCATACGATGTAAGTTTTACTAAAATAATATACATAAGCATGCCCCATCGATTGATGATATTTTTCATGACGTTTTTCATGAAATTCAATTTTCTTGCATTTGTTCAAAGAATATAAAAATATACTTATTAACAAGAAAACTGCAATTTTTGTTATCAGTTTGTTTCAAATATACTATATAACAGATTATATGATTTGCTGAAATGAAAGTGCATTCATGTGCTAGAGATATGAATTTTTATGGAAAATGTGTAAAAAAAAAGGATGTAGAAATACAAAATAGTGTTTTTTAGGAAAACAAAACGGTGAAAATTGTTTTTCTCTTACCCAAATGTTTTATAGCTCTTTGGGTTATTTAGACGGTATAATGGTTTGAATGCCCCGCCAATATTTCTATTCAGTATTCGTCTACCTTAAGGCTAAAGGAAGACCTACCCAATACTAACACGTGATACACGAACATTCAAATGAAACGAATGACACAACTCTGACAGACAAGGTGTACACAATTTAATATCCTCTCTCTCTCTCTCTCTCTCTCTCTCTCTCTCTTGGTGTCTGAAAGTTCAAATCGAATACATAAAAGTGAGTTCCTTTAAGAGCAGTGAAAACATTCAAAAGAAAGGGTGTGGGCCAGACTGTATAATTTCGAATGATAAATTCACCTCAGTGACCCTGAATAAACTGGCAATTGCAATGAATGCCAGAGAAAGCACACTGTAATTTCCACACTGGTCTGGCATTCAACACAGGCAAAGAAGACAACGTACAAGGAACCTGCTGGTTCTCCTCATCAGGATAAGTTTGTTTCAGAAGTATAGTCTCACGGACCATCCGACCCCCTTCTCTTGAAATAGGACACAAAAGTTTTACTGAATTGATATGCATATTCAAGAAACGCTTGAAAACAATTTTTGGGCTACAACGACCAGCCAACGAATTGGTGAAAAACCTTATTCAAGCACTGCATTTATACTAGACGGAATTTCTTCGAAAATCTGGTCTGACTAAGAGGTCTAACAAACTGCCGGGTCCGTAAGAATCATAGTTTGAAATTAAATGTAAGAAGTATGCGAAATAATCATGTTTTAAAGTACGTGGCCTCGTTGCCTGTGTTGAATGCCAGACCAGCGTGATTTCGGGGTACAAGGCAGTCAATCTAAAGACTGTTTACTTTTACAAGTTTATTTTTCATTTTCATATCCATTAGACAGTCGGTGTAATTCATGCCTTTTCTATACTTCAGATATTTTGGAATAAATTGAATTTTTGTATGCCTCTTTAGTAGTTCTCAATGCGTGACAGTCATGCCAGACATTGCCACTTTTTACATTACATACACTGCACCAGTCGGAATAACTTGAAAAATGGAGTTAAAATCTGCTTAAGGTTCGGTATACTTCAAAAGCAGCCTCCCATTCGGTCAGGAATTTTTATGATCTGAATTGACCAACTACAACTGTAATACACATATGCATGATAACAGATTGTAGACGTTTCATGTCTGCTAGTTTAATAAAAATTCGGCAATAACCGATGCAATGCAGGCAAAGTGTGCAATTTAATATCCAACATTGCAGGGGTAGATTATTTTTAAAACGGACCTGTATCTATCTATCTATCTATCTATCTTCTAGTCCTCTTTATTATTGGCGAATAAAAATGTGTATTAAGTCGGAAGTTAATAATTTGTTAAAAATGCATATTACGTGGAAGTCCACCTACCTACCTATTTACCTACCTACCTGTCTACCTACCTGCCTGCCAGACTACCTGTCTGCCTGCCTACCTGCCTACCTACCTACCAACCAACCAACCTACCTAATTACCTAACTACCTACCAGCCTAGCTACCTGCCTGACAGCCTCCCTGTCTGTCTGCCTGCCTGCCTACCTACCTACCGACCCATCTATCTATCTATCTATCTATCTATCTATCTATCTATCTATCCCCTGGTCCTCTTTATTATTGGCGAATAAAAATGTGTATTAAGACGAATGTAATAATTTGTTAAAAATGTATATTAAGCCGAAGTGCCACTACCTACCTATTTACCCACCTACCTTCCCACCTACCTACCTACGTACCTACTTACCTACCTTCCTATCTAACAGCCTACCTACCTGCCCTCCAGCGCTCCAGCCTTCATGTCTGCCTGCCTGACTACCAACCTACCTACCTACCTACTTACCTACCTACCTACCTACCTACCTAACAGCCTACCTACCTGCATTCCAGCCTCCCTGTTTGCCTGCCTACCTACGTATCTATCTATCTATCTATCTATCTATCTATCTATCTATCTATCTATCTATCTATCCCCTGGTCCTCTTTATTATTCGCGAATAGAAATGTGTATTAAGTCGAAGTTGGTAATTTGTTAAAATGCATATAAAGTCGAAATGCCATTAACTACCTATTTTGCCTACCTACCTACCCACCTACCTACCTTCCTACCTAACTGCCTACCCACCTTCCTACCTACCTACCTACAAGCCTACCTACCTGCCTGTCAACCCCCTGTTTGCCTGTCTA